>OY728142.1:1504921990-1514921990 GCA_963277665.1 Viscum album
ATACCCCTGGGACAACCCTTTCACCCCCATGGAAAGCCCGCCCACCCCCCTGGATAGCCCCCCAACCCCGTGGACAGCCCGACCACCACCCCTGGACACCCACCCACCCCCCAGACACCCCCACACCCCAGACACCCCCACACCCCGGACACCCCCACCCCCTGGACACCCCTACCCCCTGGACAGCCCTGCCACCCCTATGGACAGCCCCACCACCCCCGCAGACTGCTCACCCACCCCCTTGGACACCCCCGACCACCATTGTAATGTCCTAGAAATTCTGTATAATTTTTTTATAGAATTATTTTGAGACCGCGAAATTTGACGGCGCACGATTCCAAGGCCTAAAGTGACCTGAATGATCTGTCTAAGTTTGGTTGAGTTTTAATTAGCGCACATAAGAATTTTTCCTAAAAAGTAGAATAAATCTTAAACGGTAACTCGAATCAGAAATCTAAGTGCACCATTGCATTCAGAATAGATATTTTATCCTAAGCACGACTTATGTTTAGTCGGCGTGGGCATCGCGTGAGAAAACCCAAAAATGGCATAACCGTAAATAAAATAATTAAATAAATTATTTTATTTTTCAAATGATTATAACTCAAAAATGGTAGCTCAGATTGAAAATATGAGGCCATTGATAAACTCATGAGGGCATGCTTTATTTAAGCAGATACTAACTTTGGCCGGCACGGGCCACCAATGAAAGTTGGTTTTTGGCCATAAATAAAATAATTAAGTAAAAATTATTTTATCATAAAATCCATAAATTTTAAATGGAAACTTGGATTGGAAATCTGAGAGTGCCATTGAGTTTGTTGGGGGCTATTTCACTTGGGTAGAGCCTAACCTTGACTAGCGTGGGTCGAGGGTGGCTGTTAATAATTTTCTGAACTTTTTTTCAGGTAAGTTCAGTAAACGCACGAGCAGCGTTTTGTAACTTTTGAACCGGTACTCGAAATTGAAATCAAAGGACACCATTGAACTTGAAACACCAATATTTTCTTAATGAGACCTTCACATTGAGTGTAGTGGGTCAAGGGATGAAGTTAGTTATTCAGATTTTTATGGGAGAAAAAATAAATAAAAAAAACTTTTTATTTATTTTATTTGAAACCAAAATTTTGAATGCTTGGTGGTGGGAACCACCCGAACTCCCAATTAATTTGGGGGAAACCCTTGGTATTCCCCTAGTTAATGTTCCAACCTCAATTTAATTAATGATCCATCTTAACTTTTTAAATTAAGAAACTTAATTTAATAAGTTGGATCCTCTTTTTCTTGAGTTTGGGGAGAGATTTTGGATGATCATCTTCTCCAACAAAGAACACTCTCCAACAAAGAGAATCCTCTAGAACCAGAGAATGAGGATGATGCTTTAGCCTAGATCAGAAACATCTTTCAGGGGCAACGAACGCCGATGTCACCATCTCATTGACTTCTTCTTCTTCCTCGCACCACCTCTAATGGACATTCGAGGTAAGGGTTTTTATATATGTTTGAATTTGTTTTATTGATTCTTTATATCCTAAATTCATGACGACGATGGCCAAATGAACATGGACATCATACCATACATAAACCATGCTCCTCTTTATTTTTATTCTTCGCACGTTCTTAGTCTGTTCTTCAACGCATAATATTTATTGGCACTGGAAACACGAAGTTTTGCTGAGCGCGATTTGTGGACACGAATCCCTCGACGTAAGGATCACAAATATGCAATCGTTTAATTTTTCAGGATTGGAACGAAGCCACAATGGCTCGCAGAAGGAGGCGGCCAAATATTTATTGGTGATGGAAACACAATATTCTATTGAGAGTGACATATGGATGCAGAGACCTTGACCCGAGGATCATGAATCTGTGATTTTCAAATTTTTTGGGCTTAGAACAAAGATGCAGTGGACCGCGAAAGGGGAAATGTGGAGGTGAAGTTCCCACGTGTCTTTGGGGTGCAGCTCCAGCCGAGATAGGTGATGCGAAGATGGTCAAGTGTGGCCGGTGCAGGCGGCGTGGTGGCTAGGCGGACAACAGGGTGCAGTTTTTCCGGTGCGGTTACAGGGAGGTGTGAGCAAGCCGTGTTTATCCTAGTGGAAGCGTGATGGGTGGCTGGAGGTTGAGAGTTTACATTAATGATGGAGCTAGAAAATCATTGAATGAGTTAATTGGAGAGATAATGGAATTGAAATAAAATAAAATTAAAAGTAAAATGAATAGGAAAATAAAAGGGGGAGCCACTATGTGGACTTGCGTGGAGAAAAGGATACCATGAGTGATATTGATTAATAATGAAAATAAAAATAAAATAAAAATAATAAAAATAATGTTATTATTACTTTTGGTTGTAAAACCATAATTCGTCCGTAACTTATTCGTGCGACCTCGGTTTCACGAACCATCAGTGGTAGTAAGACACTGACTTTGAGACAGAAATTAGGAATCCAATATTGGATTTACTTTTTGGGTTTTTGGATTGTGTACCCGAAATTCTCAAATAATAATAATATATTATTATTATTAAATCTTCTACCATCTATAACTTCTGCATGTTATTTCCGATTGACTTACCATCTGTGGCGACGTGATCCTATCATTAAGATGGTCGATTTAAGTCTAATGTTGAATATTAAATTCTGGTTCATGGGTCGGGTTCACGAAACACCCAATAATATTATTATTATTATTGTAGGATTTTTATTTGACATATCTCCCCCATACAGTGTTGAAATGGAAAACAGTCTGCGACACCAAAAAACTTGGATCAGGAGGGTCCTTTTGGTATAACCCAATTGAGTTTTGGTTAAAGTTGGGGTATGCCCGGGTTGGATCCAACACGAATCTAACCAGGCCCTCGGGACTAAAAGTCCAATAACTTACAGAACGAGCGTCCGATTGACACACCATCTATTGCGCTGAGACCCCTTTTACATGGTGGTCCTTTAGGATACTTCTTCATGGGACTTCGTGGCAGTTGGAGTATCGAATAGTGGAATGAGGAGCCGACCTTTCTGGAGACAAGCGAGCTTAGTGCGGGAACCCTATAGCTGGCTCTGACGAGGTACTAGGATCCTGTGTGGGTCTGACGATGTACTAGGATCGTGTGTGGGTCGGACGAGGTACTAGAATCCTCTGTGGGTCTGACGATGTACTAGGATCCTGTGTGGGTGTGACGAGGTATTAGGATCCTATGTGGGTCTGAAAATGTACTAGGATCCTGTGTAGGTTTGATGAGGTACTAGGATCCTGTGTGGGTCTGAAAATGTACTAGGATCCTGTGTGGGTCTGGCGAGGTACTAGGATCCTGTGTGGGTCTAACGATGTGCTAGGATCCTTTGTGGGTCTGACGAGGTACTGGGATCTTGTGTGGGTTTGACGATGTACTATGATCCTCTGTGGGTCTGACGAGGTACTAGGATCCTGTGTGGGTCTGACGATGTACTACGATCCTCTGTGGGTCTGATGATGATTTAGGATCCTACATGGGTCTGCCTCTTAACATAGTAAGATGAATTAGTAGTTACATCTAATGATCTCTACTACTATACCTAAGTTATACCTTGTGTGATCTGAGTCTGTACCTTTGTGGTCTATACCTTCATGGTGATACCTTGTTGGTATTCTTCTGTGTGGCATACCTATGTGGTAATTTTCCTTCATAGTAATACCTTGGTATTATTATTCATGTGTGACTTACCTTTGTGGTACTTACCATCATGGTAATCCTTCTTTTATGGAACAGATGAGATTTGGGATTTTGAGTTGGACCTTGAGTTTCTTCATGATTGAGATGAGCTTACTTGATAACTTAGGTATATGTATGGGCATATACCTAAGTAGGGTTGTCAGTTGAATTATTTTTGTGTGATTTATCCTTTGTGGATTTTGTGAGACCTTAAGGGTATCAGGGTCCCTACTGAGTATCATTATACTCACCCCTACACAGGCTTTTCCTGTACCCTATTGTGTTTGGTGCAGACGATGGACAGTGCTGACTGCGGACGAGGGTACCGGGACACGAGGTAGCTCAGAGGTGGACCTTAGATGAGGATTACTGTAGATACAACCATTTGAGAGCTGTACCTACCCTACAGGTAGGATCTTTGTCGGGTGTTCATAGGAGCTGTTCAGTTTACTTGTACTTTCCAGTTTTCCTTGTAATATCCAGCTGGGCTTGTATTCTGGCCCCTTTTTCTTACTGTATGCACTCCTTTTACTATACAGTTTTCTTGTGTTCATATCTTGTTGTGTGCTTGGTTGCATGTGTTTATAGGTTATAAAGCCAACGCCTTCCCTATTTCATGGAATATGACTTTCGGTGCTAGTCGCCAGCCCCTGGCCTATAGAAGGTGGGCTTGGGGTAGTCCCGACATGGGCCCTGGGGGAGGAGTCATGACAAATTTGTATCAGAGGAGTTGGTTCTACCATAGAACTGGGACTATGATCTTTTTTGTGTGGCAATAGTGTTAAGTGTTATGAGTGTGGTTTTTATTTTGGGGAATCCAGTGTTGGTGTGGCAACTAACGTATCCATACACCAGGACCCTGAATTTAGATTTCCGACTCAGCGTGCAAAAACACTGATTGCGTGTGTTTTTGAAATGTTTTCTTTTCGATTTCTTTGAGTCAGCTCACTAGGTATTACTTAATGACTATGTAACACCTGTTCCTTATTAGGATGAAACTTCGTAGATAGCCAACTAGGATTCCCAAGAGAGAAAACAATGATGGACACCGAGCGAAGAGGCTCCAGTGCGGGGCCCTCTTACTATGTTGGCACCTTTGGGTGGTGTACCATCAGCACCACCACCCGTTGGGCAGTAGCTACCACCATCCACACTGGAAGATGGTGCATACTGACTGATCACGTTTCATGAGTTCCAGTGGTAGAGGCCTTCGAGGATTCAAGGTGAGACAGATTCCCACACAGTTGGGGGATGGATGGAGGCGGTTGCTAGAGTTTTCTCCCTAGTTGAGACACCAGTAGAGTAGATGGTGATCTTAACTACTAGACTTTTTCAGTGAGTGACCATGAGGATGGACCGCATAGTGATGAGGCTTTGGTATGTGGATCATTACCAGAGATAGTCCCTTTGGGTAGTGTGTCAGCTATAACACAGCATGTTGGTCAGCAGTGACAACCGGTGGTACCGGTAGAGGACACATATAGGCTTAGTGCCTTGTGCATGATTCAACATTAGATACACCTCAGGTTCTTAAGTGAACCCGACTCACCAGAGTCTGAGGACAAGCTTGAGGAGGTGGATAAGAGTTCTCTAGAGCCTCTACAGCTTCGGTAAAATGACATGTCAGTAGCTGAGTATTAATCGAGGCATACCAATCATTACTGGTACTTGGTGAATAGGATATGATAAGTGCTTCAGAGCTCCGACTTTCGAGCGCAGTGTGTTTAAGGACATCCGTGCCAACACTATTTCTTTATTCATTCATACTTATGTTATGGTTCTAGAGAGAACCTTTGTGGTTGAATTTTCTTTGGCTTATAGGATGCATCCCGTGACATTTAATAGTGGGAAAGAAGGAAACTGACACCAGTCTTAGAGACTTGGGCATATAAAAAATGTTTCAAAAAAAATAAGTGTTAGGGACAGATGAATCTACATGGTTGTAGATGTGGAAGTAGATCTAGGGGAGCAGCATGAGGTGGTGTACATTTCGACATGTTACAACCACCCCCATTGTGGTCCCCACTAGGCTCAGGGAGCTGGAGGACTGGGGAAGAGAGTAGCTACATGCGATCAAGGAGTGCAATCGAAAGGCTCTAGGAATGATTCAAGGTATGGTCTGTGTCTATTACTAGCTGCTGTATCAATAGATATAGGTACCAATCATTCCTTACCTCCAAGAATCTTTTCCAAGACCTAGAGTTTTCACTTAAACCATTGACTTGACCCTCACGTCTGGAGATACCTTTGGGAGGAGACTCGATAATCACAATTACACCGATAGTGTGATCTGACCCTTTAGGTGAGAGTTTCGGTTGGAAACTTTTGGTGGTAGCTTCGAGGCCTTACGATGTTAGTTTGGGTATGAATGGACATCCAAAATTCATACTCAGATTGACTGTATTAGGAAAAAAGGTTGTGGTTTCTCTACAATGTTGGAATGGGGTTTTCCTTGATTGGTGAAAAGGAAACCCAAGCAACACAGGATAAACTCATGCATAAGAGGGTACAACTGGTCACTCGTGAGTCGACCAGCCTCACCCTCATGGTAGCAAAATTTTTGAGTTTTCAGTTCCCAACAGGAGTGGCTAGAGTTCCTTCGGGACTATGACTTTGAGATAGTATATACTCCTGGGAAGGGGAACATGGTAGCAGATGCAATCAATAGGAGGTATAGTCTACAGCTGCTGAGTGAGGAATCAGAGTAACTAGTCGCGCTATAGATATCCTTCATGGATAGAGATGAAGATTCTTACCTCCATTCTATGACTGTCACTGCCCACTCCTACAGCAAGTTGGGGAGGCACAACTTGGGGGCATTGACTGCGAGGCTCTATGTGCTTAGATATCCTTAGGGAAGGCACCTGATAGATTTTCTAGAGGCGGGGAGTACGTCGTCTTCTTCAGAGGATGTACCATGTTACTGGTGGCGCTTCAGGAGGAGGTGTTGAGAGAGTTCCATACATACCCTCTGGCGGTACATCCTGGTGTGGTGAAGATGTACCATGACCTTCAGAATTAGTACTGGTGGCTAGGGATGAAAAAATCAGTGATAGATTTTGTATCATGATGCCGCACTTGTTAGAAAGTAAAAACTGTTCAGAGCCAGAAGAAGTCTTATGCTGACAGGAGACAGAGACCTCTAGAGTTCGAGGGTGGTGACCATATCTTTCTACGGGTCTCACCTCGATGAGGTTTGAAAAGATTTGGCCGGGGTGGAAAGTTATCTCTGAGGTTCATTGGACCCTTTTAGGTCCTCATCATAGTTGGCGAGGTGTCTTACCGCCTAGCACTTCCCCCTCAGTTGCACCGAGTTCATGACACCATCCACATATCCCAGCTGAGGAGATACGTGAATGACCCATCTCACGTCATCGACCACAGTGAGCTAGACATCGAGGATGGGGAAAAGTTTACGGATGTTCCAGTAGAGATTGAGGATCGACAGGAAAGAGTCCTTCATGGGTGATCGATACCTTTGGTGCGTGTATGTTGGCAGCATAGGAACCTCCAGGAGAGAACATGGGAGTGGGAGGCTTAGATTCATGCTCAGTACCCTCTTTTGGTTGTTTTTCATTTGATGTGGCTTTTGGGGACGTAAATCCCAAAGGTGGGAAGAATTTAATGTCCTAAAAATTCCATATAATTTTTTTTATGGAATTATTTTGAGACCGCTAAATCTGACGACATACGATTCTGAGGCCCGGAGTGTCTTGAATGATTCCTCGAAGTTTGTTTGAGTTTTAATTAGTGCGCGTAAGTATTTTTCCTGAAAAAATGTAGTAACTATTAAATGGTAACTTGGATCAGAAATCTGAGGGCACCGTTGCATTCAGTATGGCGGGTTTACCCTAGGCGTGACTTATGTTTAGTCGGTGTGGGTCTCCTGTGAGAAAACCCAAAAATTGCATAACCGTAAATAAAATAATTAAATAAATTATTTTATTTTTAAAATTCTTATAAATCACAAATGGTAGCTCAGATTGAAAATCTGAGACCACCACTAAACTCGTGAGGGCATTCTATATTTAAGTAGATACTAAATTTGGCCAGTGCGGGCCACTAGTGAAAGTTAGTTTTTGGTCGTAAATAAAATAATTAAGTGACCATTTTTTTTAAAATACATAATTTTTAAATGGTAACATGGATTGGAAATCCAAGAGTAACATTGGGTTTTTTAGGGAATTTTTCACTTGGGTAGAGCCTAACCTCGACCGGAGCGGGTCAAGGGTGACTGTTAATAATTATCTGAACTTTTTTTCGAGTACGTTCAGTAAACGTGTGAGCGGCATTTTGTAACTTTTGAACCGACACTCGGAATTAAAATCCGAGGACACTGTTGAAGTCACAACACTGATATTTTTTTAATGATACCTTCACTTTTATCATATTGGGTCGAGGGTGGAAGTTAGTTTTTCGGATTTTCATGGGAGAAAAAAATAAAAAAATAACTTTTTATTTATTTTATTTGAAACCACCATTTCGAATGATTTTTGACGGGGACAACTTGAAATCCCAATTAATGTGGGTGAAACCCTTGGTATTACCCTAGTTAATGTGTCAACATCAATTTATTTAATGATCCAACTTTACTTGTTAAATTAAAAAATGTAATTTAATAAGTTGGCTATTCTTTTTCTTTAGTTTGGGGAGAGCTTTTGGGGGATCATCTTTTATAATGAAGAACAATACCCAATGAAGATCATCCTCTGGAATCAGAGAACGAGGATGACGCTTGAGCTTGAATCAGAATCATCTTGTGGGAGCAACGAACACCGATGTCACTATCTCATCGACTTCATTTTCTTCCTTGCGCCACCTCCAATGGACAATCGAGGTAGGGGTTTTTATATATGTTTGAATTTGTTTTATTGATTCTTCATATCCTAAATTCATGACGATAATGGCCAAACAAACATGTCCATAGTCCCACACATAAACCATGCTCCTATTTCTTTTTATTTCTTTACGCGTTCTTCATGTGTTCTTCAATGCCTAATATTTATTGGCACTGGAAACACAAAGTTTTGCTGAGCGCGATATATAGATGTGAAGCCCTCAATGGAAGGATCACAAATATGTGATTGTTTTATTTTTCAGGATTGGAATAAAGATGAAATGGATTACAAAAGGAGGAAGCTAAATATTTATTGGTTCTAGAAACACAATATTCTGTTGGGAACGACATATGGATGTGGATCCCTTGACCCGAGAATCGTGAATCTGTGATTGTAACATTTTTTTGTGCGTAGAATGAAGATGCAGTGGAACGTGGAAGGGGAAATGTGGAGGTGAAATTCTTGTGTGTCTTTGGGGTGAAGCTCTGGGTGAGATAGTCAATGTGACGGAAGTCCATTGCGGCTGGTGCATGCGACGCGACGGCTAGGCGGAAAATGGGGTGTAGTTTTTCTGGTGCAGTTACAGGGAGGTGCGAGCAAGCCATGCTCATCCTAGAAGAAGAGTGATGGGTGGATGGAGGTTGAAAGTTTAAATTGATGATGGAGCAAGAAAATCATGGAATGAGTTAATTGGAGAGAGAAGGTAATTGAAAGAAAATAAAATTAAAAGTAAAATGAATAGGAAAATAAAAGGGGGAGCTGCTGTGTGGACTTGCATGGAGCAAAGAATACCATGTGTGAGATTGATTAAGAAAGAAAATAATAATAAAATAATAATAATATAAATAATTTTATTATTATTTTTGGTTGTAAAACCATAATTTGTCCGTAACTTATCTGTGAGACCTTGGTTTCATGTACCATCAGCGGTAGTATGACCCTGACATCGAGACAGAAATTATGAGTCCAATATTGGATGTCATTTTCAGGTTTTTGGATTAGGTACCCGAAATTCTCAAATAATAATAATATATTATTATTATTAAATATTTGACCCTCCATAACTCCTGCATGTGATGTTCGATTGACTTACTATCTCAAGCGACGTGATCCTGTCATTAAGATGGTCGATTTAAGTATAATGTTGAATATTAAATTCTAGTTCATGGATTGGGTTCACGAAACACCCAATAATAATAATATTATTATTGTTGGATTTTTTATTCGACATATCACCCTCATACGATGTCGAAATGATGAACCGCCTATGACACCAGAAACCATGGATTGAGATGGTCCTTTTGGTATACCCCACTTGAGTTTTGGTTAAAGTTGGGGTATGACTAGGTTGGATCGAAAATGAATCCAACCGGGCCCCTGGGACTAAAAGGACAATAATTTACAGACCGGGCGTCTGATTGATGCACTGTCTGTTGTGATGAGACCCCTTTTACATGGTGGTACTTTGGGATACTTCTTCGTGGGACTTCATGGAAGTTGGAGTATCGACTAGTGGCTTGAGGATCGGACCCTACTAGAGACAATCGAGCTTAGTGCGGGAACCCTATAGCTGGTTGTTACGAGGTACTAGGATCCTATGTGGGTCTGACAATGTACTAGGATCCTATGTGGGTCTGACGAGGTACTAGGATCCTGTGTGGGTCTGACGATGTACTAGGATCCATTGTGGGTCTAACGAGGTACTAGGATCCTGTGTGGGTCTGACGATGTACTAGGATCTTGTGTGGTTCTAACAAGGTACTAGGATCCTGTTTGGGTTTGACGATGTACTCGGATCCTGTGTGGGTCTGACGAGGTACTAGGATCCTATGTGGTTCTGACGATGTACTAGGATCCTGTGTGGGTCTGATGAGGTACTTGGATCCTGTGTGGGTCTGACGATGTACTAGGATCTTGTGTGGGTCTGATGAGGTACTTGGATCCTGTGTGGGTCTGACGATGTACTAGGATCCTGTGTGGGTCTAACGAGGTACTAGGATCCTGTGTGGATCTGACGATGTAGTAGGATCCTGTGTGGGTTTGATGAGGTACTAGGATCCAGTGTGGGTCTGACGATGTACTACGATCCTCTATGGGTCTGATGATGATTTAGAATTCTACATGGGTATGACTCTTAATAGAGTAAGATTAATTAGTAGTTATATCTAATCATCTGAACTACTGTACCTAAGTTATACCTAGTGTGAGCTGAGTCTGTACCTCTGTGGTCTATACCTTCATGATGATACCTTGGTGGTATTATTTTGTGTGGAATACCTTTGTGGTACTTTTCCTTTGTAGTAATACCTTGGTGGTATTATTATATGTGGAGTACCTGTGTGGTACTTACCATCATGGTAATCCTTCCTTTGTGGAACAGATGACCTTTGGGATTTTGAGTTGGACCTTGTGTTTCCTCATGATTGAGATGGGCTTACTTGATAACTTAGGTATATGTATGGGCATATACCTAAGTAGGGTTGTCAGTTGAACTCTTTCTGTATGGTTTATCATTTGTGGATTTTGCGAGACCTTGAGGGTCTCGAGGTCCCTACCGAGTATCGTTATACTCACCCCTGCACAGGCTATGCCCACACCCTGTTGTGTTTGGTGCAGACAACCGACAACACTGACTGAGGAAGAGGGTACCAGGACTAGAGGTAGCTCAAAAGTGGACCTTAGATGAGGCGTACGATAGATAAGACCATTCTAGAGCTGTACCTACCCTTCAGGTAGGGTCCTTGGCAGGTGTTCATAGGAGCTATTCAGTTTACTTGTACTTTCAAGTTTTCATTATACTTTCCAGTTGTGCTTGTATTCTAGAACCTTTTTCTTCCTGTACATTCTCCTTTTAATATATAGTTTTCTTGTGTTCATATCTTTCTGTGTGTTTGGTTTCATGTGTTTAGAGGTTATAAAGGCAATTCCTTCCCGGTTTTATGGAATACGACTTTCAGTGCTAGTCGCCAGCCCTTGGCCTATGGAAGGCGGGTTTGCGGTAGTCATGGAACTGGCCATGGGGGATGGGTTGTGACACCCGTGGACAACCCCTACCCCCTGGGACAGCCCCCACCCCTTGGGTACCCCCACCCCCTAGACACCCCCACCCCCTTGGGTAGTGTATGTGATCACTCAAATAATCTACTAAAATATTAAATTTTTTCGATCTAAAATTTACACAAATCATGAATAATTCTCGTCCACAAGTGTACATGATCTTTTACACTCATGTATAGTTATTAAAAGATATTATGTTATAAATATATTATTTTATTGTTTTTTATATTATGATTCTCATATAGAGTTGTGTGTTAGTTATGGTTTCATATAAAGTGAACAATTCTCATTTACTTAAATATATTTTTGATGAAACTTCAATCTTATTGAATTTATTTTGACAAAATGACTTATAACAAGAAAATTTTACAGAATGGATAGAAGTTGGATGTATGAAACCAATCATATCTCAAGAGATTTGCAAAACAATTTGGAGAACTTTTTAGATTTTTCATTTCACAATGCCTCAGATATTGGTCACATACACTACCCCTGTTACAATTTTGTTGGAAGACCTTGGTTGATCCATGAATAATTCAGCTACCACATAACCAAATATGGTTTTCAATAAAAATACTCTATGTGGTATCGCAATAGGTAGAAAATGAAATCTCAAATTGCTGATGATCCAAATGAGAGGACTGGATTAGAGAATTTGTTATATGACCAGTTTCCGTTTATTCTTCAGCATGAAAAAGAAAGGATTCCAACCCAAGAAGATTTTGATATGAGAATACAAGATTCATCTAATGAAAATTATGATGTTTTCAGGGTGAAAAAATTTAATGATTCTTCCATGACTCCAATATATCGACAATGTGGTAAAATGAAAAAGATGGAATTTTTAATCCGATTGTTTCATGGGAAAACTATGTATGGGATTTATAATACTACCATCAATTACATTATTACCTTATTTAAGGACTTAATTCTAGATGATGCTGATATTCTCTCAAACCACTATATGTCATGGAAGTTATTTGAGGAACATGGATTTTCAAGAAACAAAATTCATGCTTGCCTGAAAGATTGCAGTTTATTCTGGGAGGAAACTGCTGAACGAAATGATTGTATAAAATGTGTCACATCCCACTAAAATCTAAAAGATAATGGAACACCATCTCGTGTGCCACAGAAAGTAATTTGGAACTTTCCATTGATCCCTAGAATCCAAAATCTTTTTATGTATGATGAAACATCAATAAAAAGGAGATGACATGATACTGAGAGAAAGAAGACTAATGATGGGTTAGTTCACCATGAAGATGGATTTTCATGGTAGAGATTTGATGCTTGATATCCTGATTTTGTAGATAATATACGTAATGTGAGGTTGGGTCTTTCATGTGAAAATTTTAATCCATTTGGTCCGATTCTTACATCGCACAACACATGGCCGGTTTTTATACACATTTATAATCTTCCCCCATGGTTGTGTATGAAAAAACCTTTCACTTTTATGAGTATACTCATATATGACCCTTATGATCACAACAATGATATAGATTTATAAATTCAACCTTTAATAAAAGAGTTGAAACATTTTTGGGATGTGGGTGTGCGCACATACAATGCATGTTCAAAAGACATATTTCAGATGCGTGATGCGCTTATATGGATGATCAATGATTTTCCTGCTTATGCAATGATGTCTAGATGGAGCATGAAGGGAAAACTATCATGTCCTATTTTTATGAAGAATACACGATCCAAAAGACCGAAAAATAATTGTAGTTTTAGTTTTATGGGACATCGACGATTCTTGCCAATGGACCATCCATATAGAAATAATAATCGAAGATTTGACAATACCATGGAGACCGATGATCCACCACAGTGTATGTCTGATACTGATGTGCTTAATGAATTGAAAGATTTCAGTTTTTCATTTGGGAAGGGTCAAATGAAATCTGGAAAGAGAAAGATTTTTTCCACTAAAACTTGTTACAATTGGAAGAAGAGAAGTATCTTCTTTGATTTGACTTATTTGTCAACCAATTTGTTACATCGTTTCTTAGATGTAATTCACATTGAAAAAAATATATGTGAAATGTTGCTTTCGATTATTCTAAATGTTAAGGGAAAGACAAAATATGATTTATAGTCTCGGCATGACTTGGTGGATTGGGGCATCATACCAAAATGACATCATGTGCGTATTAGTGAAAATAAATGGCATGTTTCATGTTCTTTTTACATGATGAAACCTATAGGAAAAAAGTAATTTCTAAAAGTACTAGAGACTATTAAATTTACTAATGGATATTCAATAAACATATCTAAATGGGTCAACATAAGAGATTGGATGATAAAATCTTTGAAGACTCATGATTATCACATCATTATGCATGAGTTGATTCTAATAGAAATTCGTCATCATTTTTCCAAAAAATGTAAGGGTGGATATTATTCTGTTGCTCCATTTGTTTAGAGATCTTTGTGATAAGAAGTTTTCCTAGTCTTTCTTGAAAAAAATGTTGGCATATTCCCCATTAATTTTTTGTGAGTAAGAGAAAATATTTCCTCTATAATTTTTCACATGCATACTACATCTGACTATCCATTTTCAAGCAGAAATACTTCTCAAAGGACCTGTTTCTTTTCTTTGGATGTATCCAACTGAAAGAAATATGTACACATTAAAATCTTATGTCTGTAACAAGAATCATCCTGAAGGTTCTATCATGAATGGTTACTTGGGTCAAGAATATATGGATTTCTTTTCTATGTATTTGTATGATCTTACTAAAAGAATGAACAGAACAATGAAAAACGAAGAAGAACAGTATGAGAAAATAGAACCTAGTTTTCCATCACTTCCTCAAATAGGAGGAATTCCTGGATCATATACATCGACGACAATAATCCTTGGTGAGCGGGAGATGACACATCGCACAGTTTTGTTCAACTGTGAATTGTTCGATGACTATATATTTTAAGTAAATTAAATATGTATATCTTATATATATATATATATATATATATATCTGTTAAACTATTCATATTTTTATCTACAAGGAACATAAAGTGATGATAAATTGAAACCATCGTTCTTTATCATTGAGAAGGAGGGAGACATTTCATAGGAAATAGTTTTATTCTTAGATAAAATTGAGGATAATAATTTTACTGTTTAAAATAATTAAAACAATAATTAATTAAGTTTAATATTGATTTATATTTCAAGTATTGAGTTTGTCTGCTGACTCTGTCTCTGAGGAAATAAAAGCTTTTGGTTTTGGTCCTAATAGCTTGGTTCGTGACTGTAAATCAATTGTTATCAATGGGTACAAATTTATTATCACTGAACGAGAAAAGAACTTGATAACACAACATGATGGTGTTATGGTTACTGCCACAATAGACTGTTATGCTAGTGCATCAGATAGTAGACCGCGATTTGAAAATGTAAGTTATTATGGAGTCATTGAAAAAATAATAATATTGGATTATTATTCTCATAGGAGAGCCACAATGATGAAATGTTAGTGATTTGATTTGATGATGAGGCATGGAACATTTATTGATGATTGTGGATTTCAAGTAATTGATATGTCTTTCACTCTTACTACCGATGAATCATATGTATTGGAATCAATTGAAAAACAAGTTTTTTTATGTCAAATGCCATATTCGATCTAAATTTGGTGTCATTATTGAAGTAATTCCAAGACATATTTTTGATGATGGTGATAATGGAATTGACACCATCCCTACTGCCATTGGAAATAATCCATTAATTACTTTTGATGACTCCAATAGCTCAATTTTCAAATTTGATTGTGAACCTGAAGTTGTGGTGGGAAATATATAAAATCATCCATTCATGTTCTCAATTATTTTGGTTTACCTCAACCTGGGCTGTTAAGGTTGTTACTATTCAAAATGATTTAATATTGATTACAAATATGTTGTATCTAACTTGACCATTATATGAATTTTCAATGTTTATTGGTTGCAATTTTATTTGAATTGCATTTTCTAATTTGGAATTGAACTGTATTCAAACCTACAATACCAACATTTCTAACTTGGTGAACATTTCAATGCTTCAACTATGATTTGTATATTTTTTTTAACTCTAAGACTTTTCTTTAACATTTTACCAGGTAATGAACATGATGGTTTTTATTCTTCTGCAAAACATGTATTGAAACCTGCATCATCTACGTGGGCTAAAGAAATTAAATTTTTAATTAATTTTGACAACTTCTTTACCACTTATGAATATGGTAGAATCAATGTTCCATGATTTTAATATACTGATGACACTTAGTAAATAACCATCATAATAAATATTAAATTTCTTTATTACATCTTGTATGATTTATTGACTTCATAATATATATCTGTTCAAGCCCACCTAAAACAATGGAGAGTTAAATTATCCATGAATTACCCTATTCCCTCTAATTTATTTTGTTTTTTTGGGAAACACATTAGTTATCATTATCTATTTACTTCCATATTTGTTTTCAAATACAGGAAATGAAACCAATTTAAGAGAGGCGATGAAAATAGATTATGGACAACAATCGTCGCATGACTGAGCTGGGTATTCCACCACTAGTGCCTGCAGTGAGTATTTTATTTCAAATATAATTATTTAAATAATATATAATTTTATGTGATTAATTTTTTTTAAACATTTTTGCAGGATCCATCTATTAGGCGACAGTTATTTTATGAGCATCCTAGTAGTGGTCCCAGTACTCAGGGTGTTTGTACGAGGGGGTTGGTATGAGAGCCAGACGATCTGGTAGGCGTACCAGATTAGACCCTTTCCCTCCCACTAACATACCATCCATCCCACATTCTAATCCTGGCGTGTCATTAGGGACACAAATGATATTTAAGCCTCCCATGTTTTCACCACCCTTTACATATTAGCCTCCTCACCCATCTGTAACATATCCGATGATGATTTCCACTCCCCATCCAGCATTCGACCAGCCATCCCTATCATCTTCTTTTACTTCTACTTCCTTCTCTCTGGGATTTTATATTCCATCTTCTTTGACTCCTGCTCTACCAGAGTCTATCCCTAAAGAACATATATTGGGACCCACTCCATTTGTATAGGGCGTTCCTTCAGTTTCTACGGATCCAGTGACGCCCATTGATCAGGCTACCACATGTATACTTTTACAACCCTAACAAAATTTTACACCATTATTTATTTTCATTATAACATGTATTGATTAAATATTTATTTTTATTTCATAAGAGATACATATATTGATAGGAGGTGGGGTGGGGGCATATATGCATCCGTGTAGTGGGGAGTCATCACACGCAGTTGATGGTGGACTACAATAAGGATAGTCAAATGATTGAAAAATCAAGGCAGCAATGTCAGAGTTTTTTGGAGATGCTTTCCAAATACTCTGACATCATTCCTGTCATCCCACTCTCATGGAGATAGCTGCAAAATAAAGTCAAGGATAAATCTTGGGAAGAGATATGGTTAAAAAAAATAATGTATTTAATGCAATATATTATTTTTGTATTTATATGAATTAATATTTTGGTGTCATCTATGGTTTAATTTCCCCAATGGTGAGGGTGCATGGACAACACATCTAAAGGATTTAGGTGAGCTTTGGAGAGCTTATAAGCATGAGTTGTACATTGGCTAGCATGATAGAGTGGGAAAAAAGTTATAGGCAGTCCCTATCATGGATGATTTTCCATTAGAAGAGTATCGACAAATGATTACTCATTGGACGACTGGCCAATTAGAGGTATTAATCACATTGGAGGTATTTAAATGAAAATTTTCATGTTTTTCATGAATACTAATTATTGAATTATATTTAGGATTCATTTCGAAAAAATAAAAAACATTGATTCTAAAAAATACGTCCACACATTGGGACGTACTATGATGCCAAATCATGAGAGGTAGCAGGTATGAAAGTTTATAATTTTTCTTTACGAATTTCACTTTCTATTTCTTCCTCCATAATTTATTCTATTTATAAAGTTTTTATATGATTTTAGTTATGTAATTAATTATTGGTATCCTATTTTTAATTATGTTTTCCTACATTAAATGTCATTTTAGAGGCATAAATTGAATATATAAGGATGTGTGCCGTGAGCAAAATTGTTTTGCTCGAGTAGAAGGAAGAAAGATGACAGTGTGGTTAACGAACCGACTCAGCAGAAGATTAAAAGTTTTACTTTGTAGATTTAAAATTTTAATCTCTATTTTGTAACTTAATAATCTATATATATTTGTAACATGATTCTTTTGAGGCCCTTAATTCCTAAGAAACTAACAATTTTGGGCCAAATGATCACTTGCATCAGGTGTTGGAAGATGATCTCCCTAGTAGAGTACACTGCCGACCTAGGAAGAGTATAGTTCTGACGAGGTATTGGCCTTCTTCAGGTATGAGTTGTAGGGCCACCGAGTTCCAGAAGTTTAAGGCACATGCAAAATAGGCTGAAAAAAGGGCCACAGAGACGACATAAGAGTCTTCTAGGGAAAACACTGCATTTATGAAACTGATGGAAGTTTTACATCCAACACTTCCACTAGATTACAACACTAGTTGTGATGAATATATGTCGTTGATAAGTTCTATATATGGTGCAACAGGTGGAAGTTCAATTGGTGGTCGAGATAATGGCGAGGAGGAGGCCGAGCTAGAGGAAGAGGAGGCCGAGGAGGAGGCCGAGGTGGAGGAGGAGGGTGAAGAAGAGGGAGAGGCAGAGGAGGAGGGTGATGAGGAGGCTGAGGCTGAGTACGAGGGAGAGGAGGATGACGTTGAGGAGGGCGGGGATGATGATGGCAACGACGATGAGAATGAGGGTTAGGATGATGATGATGGTGATGATAGTGATGATGATGAGGGACATATTGATCCGTTACATTTTTGATTGATATTACTAACCTTTGAAGTTTATTGATTTGTTGTGCCTGAATATATGTGTGATTAGGTAGGTCTAATTATATTTAGTTTTTATATATAAATAATAAAACTTGACTTGATCATTTTCTGTGACTGATTCACCCCTCCCGTAGATAGCCCCCCACCCCCATGGACATCCCGCCCACCCTGGACACCCCGTACCCCCCCAGACAGCCCCACCGCCCCCATGGATAGCCCACCCACCCCCCTGAATAGCCCCTCCCCCTGTGGACAACCCCCCACCCTTGTGGACAGCCCGCCCACCCCTTGGACTCCCCGTACCCTTTGGACAACCCCGCCACCCCTGTGGAAATCCCACCCACCCCTTGGAAATCCCCTCCCCCCTTGGACAGCCCCCACCCCCATGGACAACCCTCCCACCACCTAGACACCCCATACCCCCCTAGACAGCCCTACTGGCCCCTATGGATAGCCTGGTCACCCCCTAGACACCCCGTACCCCCCTGAACAACCCCTCCCCCCTGGACACCCCGTGACCCCTAGACATCTCCCACCCCCATGGAATGCCTGCCCACCCCCTTGGAAACCCCGTACCCCCCGGGATAGCCCCTCCACCCCCCTGGACAGCCCGCCCACCCCGTACCACCCATGACATCCCATACACCCTCATGTATAGCCCACCCATTCCCTTGGACACCTCATACCCCCTGGACAGCACCCCCACCCCTGTGGACAACCTGCCCACCCCCGTGGATAGCCCACCTAGCCCCTAGAAACCCCTTACCCCCTAGACAGCCCCTCCACACCCGTGGAAAGACCTCCCACCCCCTGGAAACCCACTCCCCCCATGGACATCACCCCCACTCTTGTGGAAAGCCCGCCCACCCCCCCTGGACAACCCCTACCCCCTAGACAACCCCACCACCCCCATGGAAATCCTGCCCACCCCCTGGACACCCTGTCCTCCCTAGACAATCCCAACCACCCCCTAGACAACATGTGCCACCTAGATATCCCCTCCCACCCACCATGACACCCTGTACCCCCTGGACAGCTCGGCCCACCCCCTGGACAACCCCTCCCACCTCCTGGATAGCCCACCCACCCCCTGGACAGCCCCTCCCCTTGTGGATAGCCCCCGCCCTCATGGACAGCACTCCAAACTCCCTTGGACACCCCTACTCCCCAGGGCACTCTCGACCCCCCGGAATAGCCTGGCCACCTTCGTGGACAGCCCACCCACCCCTTGGACATCCCCTCCCCTTGTGGATAGCCCCCACCCCCATGGACAACCCTTCCCACCCCCCTGGACACCTCGTACCCCCTGGAAAGCCCCACCACCCCCGTGGACAGCCTGCCAACCCCCTGGACACCCCATACCCCCTAGAAAACTCTGCCTAGCCCCTGGACACCCCGTTCCCCCTGGACATCCCCCACCCCCATGGATAGCCCCGCCCACCCCCTTGGACACCTCATACCCCTAGACAGCCCCTCCACCCCTGTGGAAATCCCACCCACCCCCAAGGACACCCCATAACCCCTTGGACATCCCCCACCTCCATGGAAAACCTGTAACCTACGTGGATAACCCTCCCACCCCGTTGGAAACCCCGAACCCCTCTGGACAGCCCCACCACCCTCGTGGACAACCCACCCACCCCCTAGACACCCTGTACCCCTAGAAAACCCCCACCCCACCCCCGTGGACAGCCCGCCCACCCCCTAGACACCTCCCCCACTTGTGGAAAGCCCCCTTGGACACCCCTACCCCCCATGGACTGCCCTCCCACCCCCTAGACACCCCTACCCCTTGGACAACCCTTCCACCCCCGTAGACAGGCTATCCACCCCCCTAGACACCCCCTACCCCTGGGCAACCCCACCCACCCCCCTGGACACCTTCTACCTCCTGGACATCCCCCACCCCTATGGATAGCCCCACCCACCCCCTTTACATCCCTACCTCCTGGACAACCCCGCCACCCCTGTGGACAGCCCCCACCCCCTGGACAACCCCCACCCCCTGGATAGCCCCCCACCCCCATAGATTACAGGGTTTCTAAAAACTCTAAGATCCCATTAATCATAGATACCCACTTGGTTGGCTTCTAGGATCCTTGATCACTAATAAAAGATAATGGATAGTATTTTAGAAACTCCCATGCATAATAAATGATCCGATAAGAACATGGTTTTTCCACTTCCACAAGTGTTTGAGTAGATACCAAGACACAAAAATGACTACCTGAGATATCCCTTTATGGAATTTTGATTCATTTATTGTGGTAACACTCTAAATAATTATCAAAAACAAAACCTTTAGTAAAATAATCTGATGTTCTAAAATAAGGGACACAAAACCAAAAATCCCATAAAGATATATCATAAATAATTCTTCATAAAACCATTTCAAAATCACATAATAGAGACTTATTTATATTTAAATCTCCCCAATGATTTATAAAAATACCTTTTAAGGTTCCATATCAAAAATCATATAGTATTTTTTCCCACAATAAAAATGTAATCCTTTTCCTAATAACCAAATCCCCCTTCCTACCATACACACCAAAAGCATTCATTTTTTCCTTAAGAAACACATACCATTGAAATAAACACTATTCGAAAACCATTTTAAAAATACCAATGATCTTAAAATACATGAAATCCATTCCATTAAAACCATTATATCCCCCACCCCTCCTAGACACCACCCCACCACCTGGACACCCCCACCCCCATGGACAACCCCACACCCCACTGGACATCCCCCACCCCCTTGGACAGCCCCTCCAATAACCCTAGACCACCTCCCCACCCCCTAGACACCCCACCCCCATGGATAGCCCCCAACCCTCCAAATAGACCCAAACCCCTTGGATGGCCCCCGCCCCTTCTAGACACCACCCCACCACCTGGACACCCCCACCCCTAGACACACCCACCCCCATAGACAACCACCCCCACCCCCTAGACACCCCACCCCTAGAAAACATCCCGACCCCCTGGACACCCCACCCCATGGACACCACCACGCCCCCTGGACACCCCCATGGATAGACCCCCCCCCCCCACTACAACTACCCTGGACAACCCCCCTGGACACCCTCAACCCCCTGGACGACCCCCACCCCTCCTAGACACCACCCCACTACCTGGACACCCCACCCCCTGGACACCCCCACCCCCATGGACAACCATCCCCACCCCCTGGACACCACCCCACCCTACTTGGACAGCCCCAACCCCCTGGACTGCCCCAACCCCCTAGACACCACCCCACCCCCCTGGACACCCCCATCCCCCCCAGAAACCCCCACCCCCTGGACACCCCCTACCCCCTTGTACAGCCACCCCAAACCCCTGAACAGCCCCCCAACCCCCTGAATTTTGAATTGAATTCTTTATGTATTTAATTATCTTATGAATTATGAGTTCATGGTGTATGGGTATACTTGTTGTATGTGTATAATATCTATAATTAACTTATCAATTATGTGTTAATTTTGTTAATGTTCTATATAACTTTGACTATCATGGGCTCTCTGAAATGTGAGTGTCCTCTCACCATTATGAGATGTTTGCACCAATGAAATTGAAATGGGTTAGTTTGAAGAGTGGTTGTCATGTGAAGATTGAAATGGGGAAAACTATGTTGTGGTACATGTAATGGTTGGTAGAGTCTACTATTTTTATGTGCTATTGATGGTGTTTTTTTTCTATTTTAAGTGTTGTTTGTAGGTGTGTTTGTAGGTGTATGCAATAGAGGGGATGGGTGGCTGTTGTGCTGGCTGCTATGTTGTTTTCTGGAAATACACTATAAAAATGGTTTTAAATTGTTGGTAAAGTGTATTTGGTGAATAGTTTTACCAACATTTTGAATAAACTGTTGGTAATATTCTATACAAATAGTTTAAAACTATTGGTATAGTGTATTTCCAAAATATCTTTACCGACAGTTTTAAGGAACCGTTGGTAATACTATATAACAATGGTTTCTAAACCACTGGTAAACTACATGTAATCTATATATCCCAACGTTTTATCAACCGTTGGTATAAATATATACCAATGGTTTCTTTAAATATATTGGCATACTAAAGGATACAGTTCTATATACCAACGGTTATAGAAAAACCGTTGGTATATGCCTTTCGCAATGGAATACTAGCAAACAGTTTGTAAAACTGTTGGTATATAGTATACCAACAGTTTAAAACCATTGGTATGTATTGTATTTCTAGTAGTGTGATGTGAGTGACACACTTCTATTTTTCAAAAAGAAAAAGGTGTACGCACATTTTTCAGATTCAAAATTGTCTAAAATGGATTATTATAGATAATTATTCATGATATGGTTTAAATATGTCTAGAAAATATATTTTAAACAAGTTTTTAAGTCATTTTAAACAATATATTTTTAGTTTAACCCATAGTAAATCCATTTTTTACCTTAACCACGAGAATTAATTTTTACTGTTTCATGACTCATTTTAGTTAAAAATTAATTTGAAACTATTATATAATATAAATTTTTATTATTAGTCTATTTTTTTCAAATTACATTAATATAAGTGAAAATTTTAATTTAAAAATAATTCCACAAATGTAATGAGAAAACAGGGGTTTAAAGAGAAAATGTTCAAAAGTTTACAATGTTTTTATATCGAAATTCAATATAAAAATTATTAAAATGAAATAAATTATATTAATTGATATAAAATTAAACTATTTTTTCTTTAAAAACAATTTATTGTATAAGTTAACTTTATAAATTATTTAAATGAAACGACAGTTTTCAATTAATGTTTAGTATTTTCACTATTCATTAAAAAATGAAACATTTCATAAAAATCCCAAAAATTCACCCAAACATAATTTTGATATTGTAGTTTAAAAAAATAATTTCATTTTATCAAATAAATTTTCTAAAATTGGTAAAAAAATAATTTTAAATCATGCGTGCAAAGCGCGACTAAATCATATTTTAGAAAAAATACAGTTTTCAGAAAACATTTAGTTTTCTTCTAAATGATTATTATTTTTATTTATAAAAAAATATAAGAAATGTAAGTGTGTTAACTATATAATTTTTTATAATTTATTCTATTCTATTCATACCTTCTAATTTAATGACTTGGTTACAATGGTCATGTTTAAATAATATTTTAATAGAGTATCACATTTTATTTAAACCAGGTGTTGTGTGAATCACAAGCTATCAAAGAAACTAAATTTATTATAAAAGAAATATATTGCAAAATATTGGGGCATTACAAGTATAAATATAATTCTAAATTAAGTATTCTAGTCCTAATTCCCCAAAATAAATATACTTTTCTCTGATACCAACTATAGAAACCCAATCCTCTTGCACAATTTATTATATGATTTTTAACATTAATATCAAATAATTACAACCCAAAGACCTTGAGGCCATGTGTATTTGTAATACTAGGTTCATAATACACAAAGATGAAACTAAAATAAAACATATTTTCTTTATTCTCTATAATGATCTTCCATATCCCATTTAGCTCCTAAAACTTAATAGGATAACATGGGGAATACATAAATTAAATGAATGATCTATAAAACCTAAAAAAGGGAATAAACACGACATTGAATCATAGAATATGAGTCAAAATTCATAACATGTTATAATAAAATTGAAGCCTCATTAATAACCACGTGAGATCATAACATAAATAACATGGTATCATAAGATCAAGGTAACATGGCAATGTGGCGACAACATATATCGTGGCATAAATATGAGTCAAGGATAACTAGAAGGACAATATCACATGGTTAGAAGAGTACCATAGTGGTTTAGACTTACTCTATAATCCTGTACATAACATCTCATGAGACAAAAACATTACCTAATGAATTGGAGCACTATATTTTTTCACCCATCACAATATGTATATGTTAATCTTTGTCACAAATAGAAATCAATCTTAAGTCATAAACATAAAAACAACCCCTTTAATGAAATGGTTTTCATTTGATAAAAGAACTTATGGAATATATTACCCCATAAAAGGATGAGAGATTAATCTTGGTCTATAATTAATATAAATATATATATATAATTTATAATCAATTCATAAAATTTGATAGAGGGAAAGTGATTTAGAGAGATACATATCATAACCTAAATAAAAAGGGTGGTTTAGGGAGATCCCATACCTTATATTTGAATCTATTATTCACTTGCACTTAAAATCATGAATAATAAAATTAGATTCATTATTTACTTAAATAAGAACCTTTTATATCTATATTTTATTTATTATAATTTTATTATGTTCATTTATAATTATTTTAATGAGATATGATGTTTAATTTTTATTGTTTCAGAAGCATTCGTCTCATGGTTCCATGGTTAGATTAGTTGTGTAAAATTATTAATGTTTACTTAAAATGGAACTATAACTATAGAAGGGAAATTAAAGCATATTAATTTAATTATAAAAATTTAAATGGTCTCAAATACTCATATGTGTTCAGATATAGGTATGATTCTTTTAGTAAAAATGTGAACGTTATACAGTTAGTTATTTCCGGAAGTTTTACCGATCATCACTGACTATTTTCATTTTATTCCATCAAAATAATAATGTTTATAATCATATAGTCTAAATTATTTATACCATAAAAAATAATTTTACAAAATTTTGATGATTATATCAGAATGAAATCAGATGAAGATATGAAAAACATGCTTAGTTGTCAAGATAGATCTCATTCGAGGCCATTTCAACCAACTCTGATAATCAAAAAAAATATAAACGTTGGAGTTATAACTATTAATAGACATTCATTCGTATAGGATAGAGTATATTATTTTGTAAATCAATCTATATGAAGCATACTCTACTATAACATCTCATTACCTATACTTTAGAAATATTCAGAGTGTTTTTGTTCTAAGGAATTTTATTGAGGATTTTAAATTACTTAGAACATTTTAATTTATATTCATTGTGTTCGATATGGTATTATATGAAGGGATTATTATGATAGGAATACATATGATTCTGATTTATATGATCGAGGGATTCTATGGATAGGAAGACAAATATTATGGTTTTTGTGATTAAGGGATTTTTTGTTGTAGAAAGATAGATGTTATAGCTTAGTTTAAAATCGAGGATACCCAAAGATATGGTTTGGGACATTCTTAACTCTTAAGGTTAATGATTAAAAATATTTTATAAATATTTTTTAAGGTCATTATTACTTTTGTTTTAAGCTTCACTTTTACTTTTTTATTTTAATAAGTTATTATTATCTACTATGTTTTTTTATTGAAAGTTTATTTTACTAAACTTTACTAAAATATTTTATATTGGATGACATATGTGTTCGATTAATAAACTCTAATGATAAAATGATTTTTATTTCTGATATATATTAATTAATAGGTTTGGTGCTTTAGTTATTTTAATATTTTAAACTATAATTCACCCCTCTTGTTTCTATTGATATACTCTTTGATCCTACAAATCATATCTGAGGAGGCTCCACTACTTAAATTTATATTTTTAACTTTTTTTTATGTATGTTTATAAAGTTTTAAAACTTTTTTTATAAACTAGTGTACATAGGTTTTGTATAAACCGTGTTACACTAATGTGTATTTAGTCGAAAGAATATTTTTCTTGTTTAAAAAGATGTAAGGTTTAAATATTTTAACTCTTGAGTTTCTTAATCTTAGTAGACCATTAATTTTTTATGGGGTTGTTTTTAAATATTAGAGATATCATATGAAAACTTTTGTTGTTAACACTATATTAGATAAATTTTTTAATTCTTATAGCGAATTAGCAAATACCTAAGAAATAAGTCTCTACTTTTATAAATCAAGGGAATATTGAATATCAACTAAATAATCATCTAAGGAATACTTTGTTTTTTTTGTGATAAGGAATTCCTACAGTAAAATTTCTTCTTGTGAATCCATGAATAGTATTTATAAGAAGTTGCAGATTACTCATTTTAGTGCTTCTAAAGTTATAGAAACTAGAAGATCAAAAATTAGAGTTGATTATCAAGAATTTTATTTCTTACATGGAGAATATATAGATAATATGAATCAGATATTCATAAAAATTGTTAATATTTTATAGTTAATGGGTGATAAATATCTTAAAGATAAGATTTTAGTCGAAAAGATCATCGAAATTATTCCCAGAGAGTGAGAATCCAAGATAATGAATCTTGATGATACAAAGAATATTACTAAGTTGAGTTTAAATGATTTGATTGGTTATATTATGCAGTACAGTGGTATATTCAAAAGAGATTCTCAAAAAGAAAAAAAGAAAAGGAGGAAAAAAAGAAAAAAATAGTAGCTTTTGGTTCTACTTTAGTTATTTCTAAGAAAGTGAGATCCACATATAAAGTTTCTTAGTCTTCAAAGAAAAAGATATCTCTAGTTGAAATAGAGAAAAGTTTTTCTGAATAGTCTTAGGATAAGTTATCCAATATTTCTAAGATAATAGACAAGATTATTGGGAATAAATATTTAAAATAAAAGTATAAGAATGATTTTAAGGATAAAAGTTATAAGAAGTTGGTATGTTGGAAGTTGATAAAAATAAAGTCCAATTTCTTCAAGAAAAATTTATTAGTTTTAAGTAAGATATCTGATAGTTTCATGTTATGGAATTCAATGTTTCTAAGTTGAAATCATCAGACTAAGAGTTGGAGAAAAATTAAGATGAATTTAGAAAGACAAAAGTTAATATAAATAAACTATATTATAAGGAGTGATTTTTTTATATAAACTCTTAATGTTTTAAAAATAAAACTATTGATTTAATATTTTTTTTGATTGAATCATTCTCTAAATATTTTTGTTTTATTTCTTTCTAATCATAGTTTTTTAATGTTATTTATATATTCTTGGATGAATGATTATTTAAAATAAAATTTTTCATAGTTTTGATCTTATAAAATTTTGGGCATACTTTCTACCTCCCTTGTTCTTTTTAAAAATTACAAACGGGGAGAATTTATTGGAAAATATTTTTTTAGGGAGAATTTATTTTTAGGAATTTATTATCTTACCAATGTTCTAACCAGTTTTTCAGAAAAAGTTGGTTGAAGGAAAGGTAGTTTCAAAGATAGGGGTAAATAATAAATGAGGATAAGTATTTTTAATTATAAGAATAAAATTAATTTCTTAAACCTATAAATGTATTTCATGTTTTTCAAATTTATTAGTTTTCAATTTAAGTTTTGTGTTTTTTGATTTTTAAAAATGGGGATACTATTAAGTTGAAAGTTTTACTTTCTAAAATTTCTATCCTTATTTTTAAAAATCACAATACGCATTTTCAAAAACTAAATTTTACTAAATTTATATTTCACAAGTATTTTAGAATGCATTTTTATAAAAAAAATTATTCTAATGGATGCATAAATCTTCCTAAACTGATGAATATAAACTTTTTTACACTAAGTCTAGTCCATTAGACTGACTAAGTCTGGTCTATCAAACTGATTAAGTCTAGTCCATCAGACTGACTAAGTCTGGTACATTAGATTGACTAAGTATAGTCCCTCAGATTGACTATGTCTGGTCCATCAAACTAACTAAGTATGGTTCATAGAACTAACTAAGTCTAGTTCATCAAACTAACTAAGTCTGGTCCATCAGACAGAATAGGTCTAGTCTATTAGACTGACTAAGTATGGTCCATCATACTGACTAAGTTTGGTCCATCAGACTGCTAAAGTCTAGTCTATCAGACCGAACGAGTCAAATGAATTAGAATAATTAAGGCTAGACCATAATATTGAAAAAGTATAGACCATAAAAATGATGAAGTACATTTCGTCAGATTGAAGAAGCCTAGTCCATCAGACTGAATGAGTTTAGTCCATTGAACCATATAATTTTAGTCCATTGGATTGACAGAGTATGTTCCATCAGACTAGCATGGTTTTTGATCCAATAGACTAAACATAATTTATTCAATCAAAATAATAATGTTTATAATCATATGGTTAGAATTATTTCTACCAAACTACTTTTACAACATTGTGATGATGCTATCAAAACAACATTAGATGAAGATATATAGAGCATGTTGATCTATCAAGATGGATCTCATCTGAGGCCATTGCAACCAACTATGAGAATCATGGAATATTACCGTTAGAGTGATGACTATAAATAGAGGTGCATTTGTGGAGGTGGGAGCATATGCTTTTGTGACTCAACCCATCTAAATCTTATACTACTGCAACATCTCATTATATAAGCTTTGTAAATATCTATAGATTTTTTGTTCTAAGGAATGTGAGTGACGATTGTAAATTACTTATAACCTTTTTCATTTGTAATTTTTTTTTCTTGATCTGGGTTTAGATCAATGAATTTTAGGGATATAAAGACTGCTAATTCGAATTTAGAAGATCATGGTCTTCCAGGGCTAGGAATACCAAGAGTCTGATCTTTGGGACTGATGGATTTATTTCTATAGAAAGAAATACCTTATAGTTAGATTGAAAATTAGGGACACCCAAATTTAGGGTTTATGGAATCCTTAAATCTCAAGGTTAAAGAGTAGAATAATTTTATAAATCTTTTTGAAAGTCATTATTACTTTTGTTTTAATATTCTCTTTTACTTAATTATTTTTACAAGTTATTATTTACCACTATTCATTTTTATAAAATGTTTATTTTACTAAACTTTACTAAAATATGATATCTTGGAAGATCTGTGTGTCTGATTAATAACTATGAAGATAAGATAATATCTATTTTTGATAAATCTTAATTTAGGGGTTTGGTTTTTTAGTTATTTTATGTTTTTAAACAACAATTCACCCCCTCTTGTAGCCATTGATATAATCTTCAATACTTCACTAAGAATATAATTTGATCACTATCCTCACATGATATATTTTCAATATATCCCTTCAATTCCACTTGATCTTAAATACCCCTTTATTTTTAATGGCCTTCCTTTTATGTGGTATTGAAAAAAGATCCCAAGTATTATTCTTGTGCATAACATCTTGTTTTCCCTGTATCACTTCCATCTACGAGGATATGTCTAGAATCTGGATTACCTCTATAAAATAATATGGGTTTAAATCCTCCTTCAATAATTATTATGAAATATCTCTCTTAGTGACATAATTTGAGTTCCATATTGGATATTTTTCTCCAGAGTTGATCATTATGTTCCAGTCTCAACTGATACTTGATCATCATGATCTGGTAATGACTCAAAGAAAACATATTATTCCTTTGATTCCTCCTCCACCTTGAATTTTATAGTTTATATATTACCTTTATCTATTTCTAAATAGATCTTTATTTTCACCTCGTCTTTTATAAATATAATATCCCTACTAATTATATATTTATGGTCACTCGATTTTCTCAAATGATACCTCCTCACACCATCAATGAATTCTAAGATGATATATATATTAGATTTAATATAAAACTTTGATATTTTCTATCCATTAAATAGTGTGTATAAAATTATCCAAAAAGTATGTAATCGAGAATAGTTAGTGGTTATACTAGTCCACATCTCCATCGATGTATTCAAATCAATCGCCACTAAAGGAGATCTGTTGATTTCATAACAGGTAGTATTCACTACTTCTTCCCATAAAGTCTTCAAAAAGCCTATAGTATTCAAAATATCCATTTCTATTTCTAAAAGGGGTTTGTTCATCCATTTTACCACTCCATTGTTTTAATGATTATATACCATCATAAAATTCCTCTTGATGGCTTTGTGTTGATAGTGAACATCAAACTAGTCATTTCTATACTCTCCTTTATTTCTATTCCTTAAAAACATGATCTTCTTTCTATTTTCAAGAACCTTTATTATATTGAATGTTTTTAAGTATTTAAATAATCCCCATGATTACATATACCCAAAATCAACTGGAGTAATCATCAATGGATGGTATAAAGTACCTTTCTCCTCTTAAGGATATTAATAGATCTTTACAAACATTGTAATAGATAAAATCTAAGATCTCCTTTCTCATTTATATTGATGTTATAAAATTTAAACTATACTTATTTTAAATAATTAATTCTCAAAAAATGGTAAGGATACCTTTTTAATCCTGGTAAGTAACTCTGGACCTGTAAGAATCTTCAATCCGCATTCAGACATGTGACCAATATTTTTATTCCATGAAATTGTTAATTATTCCATTAAGGTAGTTGTTGTAACAAATATATCTTCCTCCTTATAGGTTTCACAAATAAGAATGTATCGGTTCTTTGTGATATTTTACGCCTTCATCATCACAATCACACCCTTCACAATCTTCACCGCTTATTTATTATTTTGAGACTTTCACCTGATGTCATTAATATATCTTAAATAAAATATTTTATTCAATTGGTACTTCACATTGTGTAATCCTTGTATGGATCAAATAATACCATCATGCATCTTTAATTTTATGGCACTGACACTAATGTTGTTAAAAGTGTGATAATTCTCCTTCTGATAAAGTTCTTTAATTTTATGTTCATAATGATCAAACCATTCCCTTCAAGACTTCATGTGCCAAGTTCCTCCCAAGTAAGTAATCAATGTTTCGTTGAGGTATTTTCTACCCCTAGGATATTTCACTACTTCACTGACTAGTATATCACTATTGGTAGAAGTACTCAAAACATTTTCTTAATATTTATTTCCACCACTCTTTTTGTCCCAATAGACTTTCTTTTCATTCCCCTTCATTCAAAAATTGTAACATGTGACATTATTTTTCTTACTTATTGATTTAGATCTTCCATGATTTTGGATCCCATTGGAACTACATTACATCATTCTCCTCTCTCAATTGATAGAGCCACTATATATCACTATTATAAAGAGAATACCCTTGTAGTTTTTTCTCTTAAATAACTGAGGAAATATACCTGATATGACATTTATTTTTATTACATTTAATTTAAATTTAAATGATTTAATATCTTATATATTCTCATTATAAAGAAAACTAAATCATTTATAGGTCATAGGAATATTTTATATTTTATTATAAAAATGGATTAATTAATTATTTCCAAGTGTTTATATTTATTTTTGATATTATTTGTAAAATCCATGCTTTTATTTATTTATTTTGTTAATTTTTAGTAAAAGGTTCATTTTTTAAGTTTTTAATATTTATATAAAGGTTCACTTTTAACAAAATTTAATTATTTATTTTCATAATAATTTTTCTTTATTCATATGAGTCATTTTATTTTTGTAAGAGTCATTTTTTTCACAAGATTCTATTATTTATCTTTGTAAGAGTCACTTTATTTTTATAATTCATTATATTTTCAAAAGATTCAGTTGCATTTTCATATTATCCATTATTGTTTTCTTAATAGTCATTTGTGGGAACATAAGGGTCACACACATAGATAAATTGTAGCCAAAATTCTTCATGGGGAACTTTTACCTTGGAAAATTATAAGAACAAAACTCTTGTGTTATGGATGATTGAGTCATGCCATAAGGAGACTCAGACTAATTTTTGATCTCTTTCCAATTTTTTAGTTTCCATAACTTGAGATATCAAGTTTTACCATGGGAGTTAAGGATTAGTAAAGAATGAATTTAGCAAGTAATGATATAAATAATTTTTCCTTGCCATAGAATAATCTCGTGATCTTTTCTCTTATGAAAATTCTATATCATTAGGTGATTATAGGGTTCATTTAAAGTGAAAAAAACTATAGATCATGGTTGGATTACAAGGAATAATATATATTTCTACTACCACATGGATATATACTAATACCATCTCTTACATGTAATGAATAAGTTACAAGCACCTGGAAAGAAATCAATGGGGAATCGATGCATACATGAAGGGTTCCACATTGTTAAATTAAATATTATTTTTATTTCAAATTATTTTCCCCTCCATTGATAAGAATATATATATGATGGGAATCATAATAAATAGAAAAAAAATCACAAAAAAAGTATAGGGAACTAATCCTGAACTAGATTTGAGTAAGAAGAAAATGGATTTATCAGCTAGTTTAACAATTTCTAGATAAACTCAATGAAGCTGGGATCTAGTGGTGACCTTCAGAGACCCCCTTCTGAGTCTTTAGCTTTATTAGTTGTATCTTTTTTTGAATTATTATTCCTGAAAGAGACTATTTTATTTTTTTCTGGATTAATTCTTCTATAAATTCTATTTTTAATGGTTATTAAATCTATAAAGTAAAGCAATTGATTTTTCTATTTAAACTTCTTCAACAAGTCCTTATTTAAAATAATAGTGAATTTAATTAGGCTTAATATTTGAATGTATTTGCGTAATTAAACCACTTACATGAGAAGAAAAATACCCATACTGAGGTATTGGTTTGGTTTTTTAGGTATAATGACGTGTTCATTCTAAGGCCATAAGGTGGGAATTTAGAAAATAAATTAGTATAAATTAATTGAAAATAAAAAAGGGTGTGTATAAGGGTTAATACTAGTTCTCTACTGTTGTTATTAATATAATTGCAAACTTTTTTTTAATCCAATGTTCTCAATTTTGAAATATTTACTCTCATTTTTTTTCTTTTAATCAATTTTATTTATTATAATTAAAATAATTCACAATTAAATAAATCCACATTTTCCCTTCTTATTTTCCAAAAAAGAAACATAAAATTTATAATTTTTAACTTAATTTTAACCTCCTTAAAATACAACCATGGGGGATTCTATATTACATTCAAATGGGATAAAATATTTATTAGATACTCATGAAATGTCTTTACTATATTTTTATCTATTTTTAGGGAGGTTGAATAAGTTTATTGTATCTTTTTTTGTATGTTCTAGGGTTTAAAACGTGATTTAGTACCATTAACACCTAAAATTGATAGTACTTATTACACTAGAGCTAAAGAAAAGAGGGATGTAGAAGAAAAAAACTCAATAGTTTTAATTATGAGTGAAGAAACTATCATAAACCAACCTTATACTTTGAATTATAGATTTGAACCCATAAAATCACCAAAAATGAAATTTATACTAGATATCACTATAGATGATCAAATAATTCTTCTGGAATTATCCTCATTTTATGAAGATAATAAATAAAATAAAGTAGAAAACTTTTATTCACATAATAGTTTTGAAATAAGGTTAGTATCCATTAATCAACTATCTAAATTTAATGGAATTATAGGGGAGGGTTCCTACAAACACTTATAATAACTTAACAATCATTTCTTTAATATAAAATCATAAAGAGTGAACAAATATCAAAGGAAACTTAGGAAATTTTATTTCTATTAGGAAGTAGGGAAAATGAGTAGTTTTTCTATTAACAATCCACTTTAATTAGTAATTGTAAATAACTTAAGAAACCTATCCTTGAAAAAAATCTCCCTATTTCTAGAACAACATCTACCAGGAAAGAAAATTATGGAATAAAAAAACTCAATGTAAAAATTTTCATAAGTATTGGGAAAAATTGAAATATTGTGTTATATTTTCCATAACTATCAAACCCGTGAAAAACTATTTATTAATAATTTTTGTAAGGTGATTTTTCATATTGATATAAGAATGATAGATACTTCTGTAAGATGATCCATGTTAGATAAAACCATAGTTTCTTCTAATATTCTTATTTCTAATATGAACCAAAATTATCAATTGTTTGGGAATAGATGCATGATTTATGTAAAATATTCCCAAGAATTTTCCACTTCTAGTTTTAAAAGTAGAATGATTATAAGTAAAATTAGTGATATTACCACTATGTTGAGGTCCATGATACTGTCCAACACCTCACCAACCAAACCCAGAACTGAACCATGCTTTCAATTTCATGTTCATTGCGTATTTTTTACCTCAAATGAAAACTTACGTGAATAATATATACATACATACATATATATATATTCAAGAGTATTATGAGGTTTGAGATGATTTTTTAAGGGATACCTTTCCAAAAAAACATTAAAGACCTTTTCCAGGGAGTATAAAAAGGAAATCCTTGGGAGGAATGTTTACTCTATGATTCAACATTCCCTATATATCAAATTTAAATATCCATGGACTTTCACCATTCTTTAACAACAAGGTATTCTGTATTTTAAAATTTTACATTATATTTAGGAGCTTCAATAAATGTGTTTCCTCATTCTGATTTCATTACATGTTAGAGAATAAAAACATATTGAAATTTTCATCTAATTATCCAAATTAAGTTTAACCAAACCTACTAGTATCATTAAGGATGTTTTGGTAAAATTAAGAGATATAATTTTACTTATTGAATTTTATATTATAAATATGTTGTATGGTAGATTTACTAAACATGTACCCTTGATTCTTGAAAGATATTATCTAAAAATTGTTAAGGAAATCATAAATGTTTACAAGGAGACATTGTCACTATAATTTGGTGAAAAAATAGATTACTTTAATATTTTTCAATCCATGAAGTATCCAATAGAATAATATTCATCCCACTAAGTCAATATAATTTATTTATTTTCCACTTATTTATTTTCATATTTCACAAGTAACGAACCATCAATTGATGTGTCTAAAAATAATCCTTTGTTTACTATTGAAACTAATTTACATGAACATAAAAATGTTTCATATGAATAAAATTTGAAAATGGAAACTATTATATGTAAAAAAACTAAAATTTATGATTTCTCTATTAATTTCATTAAAACTATTGAAAATCTAAAGAGTGATGAACCTAAGGTTGTTTTCTAAAAAACTATAACAAAATTTTATGTAAATAAAGTGTAGAGTATTTAAAAGATTTTAAAAATGATTTTATTTATTTATATTTAATATTTTTTATGAGATTAGAATTTCTTATTAAAATTAAACTTATTTATATCATGTTTAACCCATTATTTCTACTATATAAATTATAAAACCTAATTATTTTAGAAACATTTTAGAAGTTGAATTGAATGTTTTGGAGTCCATAAAACTATCTTTTCTAAGTTAAATCATCCCACAATTGTTTTAGTTGAAACCATTATCTGAGAACATCAAATAGTCCTTCTTATTTGAGAATGATAAATTTCCTATGATTATATTTGAAAAGATATACACTGATCAAGAAAATAAACTTTTCATAGTCCTTATAGAAAATAAGAAAACTATAAGATAAACATTATATGACATGACTGAAATTCATCCTTCATTTTTTATTAATATAATATTTTTAAATAATGATGTTAAACCTATTAGGTGATTTAAAAAGAGGTTAAATCCAAACTTCTAGAAGTTTTTAAAAATTAAAAAACAACATTGATAGCTACTAAAATAATTTTAACAATTTTTGATATCCAATGGGTGAGTCTTATCTAAATTGTTCCTATAAAAAGTGGAATCATAATTTTGAAAAATGAATTTATAGAACTTATTCTTGTTATGAATCCAAAAAAATGGACAGTGTGTATATATTACAAAAACAAAAGCATGTAACTATGGAAGATCACTTCCCTCTCTAATTTCTTAACAATGTTATTGGGATACTTGAAGGGAAATACCATTACTATTTTGTTGATGGGTTTTAGTGTAATTTCAAATTCTCATTGAACTTGAATATCAATATGTAATAAACTTTACTTGTCCTTTTTCTAATATTTCTTATAGAATAATACCTTTTTAATTGTGTAATTCTCTAAGAACTTTTCAAAAATTTATGATGTGTGTTGTTGCTAGGTTTTAAAAAAATTAGAGTGGTTTTTATGAATGATTTTACTATCTATAAATCACCTTTTGAGAGTTGTTACTATTATTATCAAACCTTTAATTGAAAGAAAAATTGTTCTAAGATTTGAAAAATCCAATTTACGATAGATAAAATCGTTTTGTTAGTATATATAGTTTCTAAGGATAGAATCCAAGCTGACCAATCAAAAATTGATATCATTAATTCACATACACACCCAAAAAAAGTGATGGGTGTGATATGTTTATTTGGACATGTTTCTTTATATATAAGATTCATAAAATATTTCAATAAGATAACCCTCCCATTATCCATCCACTGAGATAGTATTTACTTTTTAAGATAATGGTTGATGTGTTAGAATTTTCCATAGGGTATGTTTTGAGTCAAAGATTGAAAAAGAAGTCTCATGTCATAGATTTTGAATCTAGGTCACTAGATAAATACCAATATAAATACACAACCATTTACAAGGAATTTATATCCATTATTTATTATTTATAAAAATTTAGATGCTATTTATTTAGATCTAAGGCTATATTTTAAATAACATTCTATAATCAATTTTTTTAATAAATAAAGATGATGAAAAATTATGTATTCTTAAAGGGATTTTATTTCTTTAAGAATTTTACATGAAAACAAAGTACAATAGGGGTAGTAAGAACCTAGTATCGAAAATTTTAAGTCAACTACAAATCGTTTTGGGAGAAAACCCTCAAATCTATCCACATATTAGGGTAACATTCCCTAATGTGGACCAATATTCTATTAAGAGTATTAGACCATAATTTGATGATATTGAAAATTTCTTGGATGATAAGGAATTTATACAACTATTTTATAAGAAAATATTTTCCAATATAAAGAGTTAATCTAGGAAGAACATTTGAGATGACCCTTATTTATGACATTTTGTATGTGACCAGATAATCAGGAGATGTATCCCAGATTATAAGATATAGTCAATGAAATTATTTTCATACTTTGATTTTTGGTGGTAATTTTGGACCATAAATAATGGATATAATAATTATTGACTCAAGTTTATTTTGTCCTACCCTTTTAAAGGATTCCTTTTATTTTTTATAGCATGAAAAACCATCTAGTTTTAAGATAATGTCTCTAAGAGAGATGATATTCCACAAAACCACTCTTATTTTGGGATGTGTTTAATGTTTGTGATATAGAATTAATGAGACCATTAATTAATTCTTTTGGGAACCTTTAAATTTAAATTTCTGTTTATTATGTTCCCAATTGGGTATAATATATTCCCACTGAAACTAATGATACTAAATTAGTTTCTAAATTTATAAGATCCATCATTTTTTTTAAGTTTTTGATGACAAAGTTTATCATAATTGATCATGAAACCTAATTTTGTAATAGATATATAGAATATATTTTAATAAATTAGGGAGTTCATAATAGGCTTTAAACTCCTTACCATACTAAAAAAATGGAATTCCTAAGTTGTATAATAGAGAGAGTAAAAACATTCTTGAGAAAATTCCCCTATAAATAGAAAATATTGAAGTTTGAGATTAGATAATGATCATTGGACTTATAGGATTTATTTTAAAACTCTAATTATAACGTAACATTTTATATTTGTGTATGGATAATATTTTCAAAAACTTGTGGAGTTATAAGATAATGTTTTTTGGGATCTTACGAACTGCATCATGATTTTTTTTAAGTTTGAAAAGAAAGAAAATTATTTTTATAGGAGTTAAAATAAATAAAAAATAATTCTTTTGAAAACAAAAAAATTTACAAATAGAAAACCAAATATTTTAATGATGAATTTATCCTCAAAATTTGTTCAAATAAGGGGATAAAATGATACTATTTTAATATAGACTCAAATTATTTCTAAGTAAATTTTATTTCAAAATGTATGGACCTTTTTATCATTACTCATGTCTTTCTATTTGGTGTTTATAAAATTAAATATCCAAAATAAATATGAACTATTTATAGTCAATGGGAATAGATTAAATTTGTTTAGATAAGATCCTCCAAGGGAGGTGATTCATATTTAATCTGATGAATACAAATAAGTAAAAGTTGTTTCCTCCATTATCACTTATTTTATTACGTCTATAATTATAGATTTTAATTTCTCATATGAAATTTTTTACAATGACATTATTTTATAAAATAAGTATGGTGTAAGGGACATACTTTATTAGATTTTGTTATGTTTTTATTTTTAATTTTTTTAATTTTTCCCTTATTTCCATGTGTTTATTTTTCATTTTTATCCATTTTTAAAACATATGTGTAAAAAATGAACACATTTTTAATTTTTGGAGACCAAGGAACTATGTGAACTGATTTAAACCATAGAACATATATTAAATGAATGATGAAATCGAATTCGTTTCAAATTGAAATTTTGGGAAATTAATTGAAGGATTTATAATTTTTTAATCTGATTCCATAAATTACTATCCAAATTTTGAAATAACTTACCTGTGAGGATTCTAATTTTTTTGAAACCTTATTCAAAGTAAACATAATTATTTATTGAAACAAATAATTGTTAATTAACTAGAAATTTATATGTTCTATCAAAACCATTAATATTTAATGTACCTTTTTCGAAGATGATTGAGGAAACTAATTTTTATTTAAAATACTTTTTACATTTAACACCTATTTTGGATTATCTTTACATTTTAAACCTCTAAACCACTAATATTCAAGAAAATATTATTTTGGAATACATACTTGAAATTCCTATCCAACCTACTATATAAGTAAAAATCATGATTCAAGTTGAATTAATGTTTTTGAGTGTGTGTGGGTGGGGTGGGGGGGTGTTTTGTGAGTTTCTACATCAAATGAGGCTATTTACAAAAGGAATAAACAATTTGAATATATTTTGAAGATTTATTAACTGAATATATTTGTTAGCATATTCTTAAAGATAAAATAATTTGAAAAATATTTCGTGTGAGAAATTTTTAGAAATAATGGAATAGTAATATAGTATGAGAACTTGTAAGAGAAAATATCCTTTAAAAGTTAGGTTGGGAATTTCACACCACTATTTAAATTCAATGAATCCCACTCTACCATCAAAATTATAAGTATATTTTGAACAAAAAAATAGAAGATCAAATTTTTGAATGAATAGAGTTGAAGAAATAATTATTGTTGCTAAAATTTTTAAGGTGTGAATTTTTCATGATAATATAGGTGTTATTGGTTGAATCATTTCAAAAAGGAGTGAAAATTATGTCATTCTTGAGTATAAAACTTAAATTATACATTCTGCAACTAATAGAGTAAAAAACTCCTTATTCTAACTCAAAATTTTAAACATATGAAACCAACCATCCCTCAATAACATAATATCCCAAAAAATTAAACATGTTTAAGAAAATACCTTGATTAAATTGGTTTAGATTAAGTAATTAATTGATTCTATTTGTACCCTTGCATGTCTTTGGATGAGATTTTTTTATAAAATTCATATTTTCAAAATGATAGAAATACATAGGTACTTATATGAATAAGGGGATGGAAGAATTTGAAATGTAATGAATGTACCTAATATAGGAAATATAATTAATGTCATTTATAAGTTATTATATGTTTTTTCTATGGTTATCAAAGAAGAACTCATTTGGGCTAGTATTTTCAATTTTTTACTCTTGGATATTTTGATGCATACTTGTCTTGTAACATCCCTTGTAAATAAAGAAATAATAAATTTTATTTTTAATTAATATTTTATAAATGAAATATTAATTTTACCTTAAATGGGTTGCTATGTTCGAAGGCGTACCCGATTTGCAACAACGGGTTTCTTTGAAATCTTACGGTGCACAATAATAATATAATATTATTATTTTAAATGGTAGTTAACGCCTAGCCATTTTATTGGTGGTAATGGACATAAATAACTAAAATATTATTATACATGTTTTATAAATGTTTTTACATTTATCCAACAAATTTTAGAGTCTTAAAATCAGAAAAGAATTTGATTTTAAGCATAAATACTCTAATATTCACTAAAAGGTCAATTAATCTCCTTTTGATGGAGAACCCTATTTAAATCTAGTTTTGGTCACTATTTTACATTATATTTGACCAAATATAATTATTCTTTCGAATTAGGACACCAAAATTTATTTTGGGAAATTTTTTGGTATTTTTCTCATAAAATTCATTTTTAATGAATAGTAAAAAATACTGTATTTTAATTCAAAACTGCCATTTAATCTAATTTATTTATATTGTTAGATTATATTTTTTAGTTGGGTTTAAAGTGTAATTAGATTATATTTTTACCATTTAATCCAATTTTGGTCATTGGAAGAAATTTCCCTTTGAAATTAGACAAAAAAAACTTTCAATCTTTTGATAGATATTGTTTCTTAAAAACACGCTATTTGTTTTGACAACAAGAATTAATTTTAAATTAATTAATAAAAATTATATGTTTTGAATTTTGTAAAATATACATCATTTTTGAATTAGGAATATCAAATATAGCTTAGGATGAATTTTGGGTATTTTTCTGAAAAACTTCAATTTTTGATGAATAGTGAAACCACTAAATAGTAGTTAAGAAAACTGATTTTTTCATTTAAATGATATTTTTTCTGCTTTTGTGAATTGAATTTCAAAAATCCGACATACATGGTTGTCATTAGTAAGTAAAATTTGGTTCAATGGGATGAAAATATTTTTTGGTGAATAGTATCTTTTGACTTTTATTAACCGCGATTAAAGGTAATTAGGGTAATTTAAGGTAAAAATAATGTTATAATAATATAAAATTACCTTGAAACTTTTCCTAACCTTATTTATTGAGTTATGTCCAAACAAGACAATCCATGGGTCAATTTTGGGACCCCATGAAGCCACTTGGGTAAGATAATGACATTAATAACTTTTTATTTAAAGTAAAAATAAAAATGTCACAAACATGTATTGTTTTACTAAAAAAATTTAATGTGGGGTTATATAATTTATATATTTGACTATAAATATTCATTAGAAAGATAAAATTATTTCCTAAATCATGGTATTTTTTTATAATTTTTAGAGCTCAAATAAATAAAATTATTTATGACATAATGATGATGTAGTGTTCACGTCATTAATAAATGATTTAAATAAATAAGAATATAAAAATTAAAAAAATATCCAAAACTTGTGAAATAATTATTTTATCAATTTATTTCCAACATGGGCCACCTTATCTATGACTTTATGTATTTTTGGACCTTTAGAAACCGAAAATCATTATATAATAAAATAATATTTTCAAACTTTAGAAAAGAGCCCCTCCTCTACCTTATAAAATGACCTCACTTCCTACACATATATCACACTTATCATTCTATTTGGATCCTCCAAACTATACTCCAATAATCTCCCAAGATCCCTCTCTTCATCATAGAATCCTTACCTTAGGTAGAAGGCACTTCAAGAAACCCTTTTGGTTAAAACCAAAGGGAGTTACCCAATTTAAAGGTAACGTCTTCTCTTAAGTTCTTTTGTTTTATTTTACTTATCCAACCCCTAAAATCTTTTTATTACATTATTTTATAACAACAACAACATACTCATCATACTAGGATGTGTTTATGATAATTATTCGAACTAAACTTACACACACCTCTATCTAATGGGTAAAAAACATAATGTTTCTATGGATGGAAAACTAATGCCTCACGAAATGATGATTGTTCAATTATCTCCTACCGCCTCTCATGGTGGAAATTATGATTGAACTGTATTTATATATGATATATAATATGTTTATGTTTTCTCTATGCTTCTGTATTTCCCTTTTATAGCATACCTTTATGGTTTCTATAATGGGTAAACACGATAATTTCATTTGAGAAAGTGCGAACTACCGCCCCCTCAAAGTGATATGACTCGTTCATGGATTATGTGGGATGTATAAAGGATGGAGTTAATGAAATTATATATGATATTATACTGGAATTATAATATACCTATATATCATTATGTTTTCATTAAAATACGAAATAGAAATGAAATTCGCGTTCATGCGTACGTACGGCTTACCGTCTCCATGAACAGTGCATTGCATTTCTAACCTCCAAATGTTATGTACTATTATAAATACATGTATATACTGGATATATATGATATATATGATATCTAAATCATGAATATAATTCTGGATATAATGAAATTTTTATCACTTGAACAATTTGTAATTATAAGAAGTCCATTTTTGACTTAAGTACCAAATATTGAAAAAATGACCATTATTAACCTAAATGATTATATAATGATTATAACATGGTAATAAGTGATATAAAAAGAATAATAAACTTGAAAAAGATTATTAAGAAAGTATAAATTAACTTTAAGTTATTATTCAGGAGATTAAAGAACTAATGGGTCATGTCGGACATGGGGTAAGGGACTTCGTCTCAATCTATTTTCATTGAAGCATATTTTCATTTATACACAACTTTCTTTTATATGGTGTATAAAACCCTTTTTGAATTTTCATTTCATTCGAATGGAATATTTTTCTACAAAGCATTTTACTAAATGAAAAAAGGAATGTTTGTTTTTTAAACGTACGCAGTGACAACGTCCTTTCCACCACCACGAGTATTATTTGATCTTTGTCTTACTTAACAAGCCGTAATGTTTTTAAAAGGAAAATAAATACCATATACTCTTTTACGTATTTTGGTATTGAAAATAGTTTTGATAATGGATTTTTTATTTCAATATATTTAAATTATATATTGTGATTGAAATGTGGAAATGTTATCTTTCCTTTATGTTTTTTATGTGTTATGGTTCTTGGGCATTGTTTATATATACAGGTGGTTCTATGATAAACCTTGGGCGGGTGAGCCCGAGATAGCTCTCCAATGCATGAGGTAACGTGACGTTGGTAAACATAAATGTTTATCCTAAGCCATTTAGGGAATATACTGTGATGGGTATTCCAAATGTAACTCCCTACGTAGCTATGATAGCTACAATGTAAGTATGATATGGATGCCACAAGTTAAATTTATGATTTGTGATTACTATGTGTTATTCATAAATCATATGTTTTCATGAGATATGTTAAAGAGCTTATGTTATGTATGTATTGATGAAATAATTTTTTCTTTCTTTGTTTTATAACCCTTACTGATATTTTTTTGCTCGTCCTGAGTTTTGAAATGTTTTTCACAGGACTTATGGATGAATAGGGTCTAGGATGGGATCAAGGAAAAGTAATGTTGTCTAAAATATGGAACTAGACATGATTCTTTTTTTCAAGAGTTTTTATTTTATGAAAAAAATGGAAACTGAGTAGAAGTGTATACTTTGTAATCTTTTGAGATGTAATAGTTATGTCCAAATTCTCTAAAACTCTAAAGCTGAAAAAAATCCTTAATGTGAATTATTCATTTAATTCAATATTATGTAATGTTTTAAGGACGGGTCCTTATAGTTGGTATCAAAGGTCGGTTTAGAAAACTTTTGGAGTTAGGGTATTGTTAAATTAATATCCATAAATTAATATATGTTAATATTGAAATGATATAGTATTTACAGATTACCATGTTGCTTCACCTAAGATATTTTTGTGTTTAGAATGGTTTTCTGTAGAGGAAATAGGGTAGCTATGTTGGGACAACATCAGGAGGAAGAAAACTTTCCAAATCAGCAACCTGAGATGGTCGGAATTGGAACTGAGTAGTTTTTTATAGTGATGTCTTAGTTGACTTAAGCTATAAATGGTGGTGGTATCCATGCACAAGATCATCCAGATAAACCGCAGAGGAACATGCCATTAGTTGAGCATTTCATGAGTCAACACCCCCCCATAATTTAGAGGATCATTTGACCTTGTGCTAGCAGAAGGGTGGATTAAAGAACTGGAGAAGATTTTCGATTTTATGGGGTGTTCAGAAAATCAAAAGGTTTGTCTCATTGTTTACTGTTTTAAAGGTGAAGTTTGTCAGTGGTGGTCGATGGTGAAAAATATCAGGGATAGTGATGAGATTGATCCTCTTGATTGGGATGAATTCAAAGGTATGTTTGTTGAGAAATATTTTACTAAGGTGGTTCATCTTAGAATGGAAAAAACAATTCCTGGAATTGCGATAGGAGTATGACTTAGGGGATGCTTATGAAGCAAAGTTTACTCGACGGGCAAGCTATGCTCCAAATTTCATATGAGATCTTGATAGTAAAATCAACCATTTTACTCAAGATTAAAGCCAAAGTATCGAAGGGATTTAGCTTCTTGTGAGTTCAAAAGTTATGAAAAACTTGTTCGATGTGCAGAGAAGGTGGAAATGGAGTTTTCCAATGATCACATGTTCTTTGAAAAACAATATAATAAGAGGTCAAGGTGGCAGGTGAAAGGGAAGAATTCTTCAAAAAATACTGATGGTAAGAAACTTAAGTTTACAGTTTGTGAAAATTGTGATAAAAATCATGTTGGGGAATGTTTTTTGAATTCTAGTAAGTGCTACTGATGCAGTAAAATAAGACAGAAGGCTCATAATTTCATTGAAAAAGGTTAGGGAAATGGTAAGACAAAATCTGATTTACAATCAGTAAGGTGTTTTAAGTGTAATGAAATGGGTCATTATGCAAATGAGTGTCCAATAAAGAACTCAACTAAGGGAAAGAATCTGGACTACATGAAAAAGGGGTGGTGAAATCCTTTGCAACTAATTTAGCAGATGTTGGTCCATCGAATGAAGTAGTATCCGATAGACTATTTGTTTGTTTAGATTATGCCAATGTGTTGTTTGATTCAGGGTCAACACATTTGTTAATTTCTGAGAATTTTTCTAGAAAATTTGGAATTTCATCTCATGATATGAATATTGAACTTATGGTAAAAACACATGGAGGAAATTTTGAGACTAAAATAAATTATAAGAACCTTCCTTTCCTTTTTTGTGGAAAGAATCATCCTGAAAACCTTATTGTTTTGCCTCTAGTAGAGTTTGATGTTATTCTGGGTATAGATTGGATTTCTGTTTATCATGTTATGATTGACTGCAGAGCTAAAGAGGTTTCTTTTTAGAAATATTTTTAGTATGTGTACAAGAATTAACCCTTGCTTTTTATAACATATTAGGCAGCTGAGAAACTAGTAAATGATGGAAATGAATGTTACCTTGCACATATTGTTGAAAACAAACGAACTATTCATATTAATGATGTTCTGGTGGTAAATTAGTATCTTCATGTTTTTACTAATGAGTTTCCTGGTATTATACCTGATTGGGAAGCTGAATTTACTATTGACTTATTTCCTGATGCTAAGCAAATTTCAAAAACCCCCTTATCTAATGGCTAAAATTTAACATTTAGAGTTAAAGAAGCAATTGCAGGAGTTATTAGATAAAGGTTTCATTCAACCTAGCACATCACCATGGGGTGATCCTATCTTGTTTGTTAAAAATAAAGATGGTTCAATGAGACTTTGAACTGATTATAGAGCATTGAATAAAATCACTATTAAGAACAAGTATCCTTTCCCTCATATCGATGGTTTGTTTGATCAGCTACAGGGAGATCAGTATTTTTCGAAGATTGACTTGAGGTCGGGGTGCCATTAGTTGAAAGTAAAAGAAGCAGAAATTCCGAAGACTATGTTTCATACTAGATATGGCCATTATGAATTTGTAGTTATGCCTTTTGGGTTAACCAATGCACCTGTTGTATTCATGGATCTTATGAATAGAATTTTCTGTGTGTTCTTGGATAAGTTTGTGGTTGTGTTCATTGATAATATTTTGGTTTATTCAAAAAATTAATTAGAAGCATGAAAGTCATTTAAGGGTTTTATTACAAAGCTTAAAAGAAAAGAAGATATTTGGGAAATTCATCAAGTGTGAGTTTTGGTTACAGCAAATTTCATTCCTTGGTCACATTGTTTCAAAAAATGGCATAATTTTTTATCCTGCTTAAACAAAAGTTGTTAAAGAATGTCCAAGACCCGAAAATATAACTGAGATCCGTATTTTTCTTGGTTTGGAAGGTTATTACCAGATGTTTGTTGAGAATTTTGTATGGTTATCTAGTCCAATGACTAGATTAACTCGAAAAAGTGTTATGTTTCTTTGGAAAAAAGAATGTGATGATTGTTTTTAGGAATTGAAAAGAAGATTGGTAAATGCTCTAGTTTTGGTGCTACCTTCCAGAGATAGTGAATTTGTTATCTATAGTGATTCTTCGTTGAAAGGACTTGGTTGAGTCCTTATGAAAAATGATCTGGTAATTGCTTATGCTTCATGTCAGTTGAAACCTCATGAGTTAAATTACCCTACACATGATTTGTAATTAGCTGCTATTGTTTTTTCTTTAAAATTTTGGAGGCATCATTTGAATGGAGTAAAATGTGAAATATATACTGACCAAATAAGTTTAAAGTATATATTCACTAAAAAATAATTGAACATGATACGAAGGAGATGGCTTGAATTAATCAAGGATTATGATTGCACAATCATTTACCATCCGGGAAAAGAAAATAAAGTGGATGATTATTGGAGTCGAAAAAGTAATGCTTCATTAACCATGATACATTTGGAATGAGATCCTTTGATTTTTGATTTGATGAACTTTGGAATAGAAGTTATTGGTGCTGGAAATTATTCTGTTTTGTTTCAGGTTTCAATGAGATCATCCTTATTAGATAGAATTAAGAAAGCGTAGAAGGAATATAGTGAGTTGTAGAAAAAGGTAGAGTTGGTTTAGAAGGGTAAGTTTCCTAAATTTAACCTTGATAATGATTGTGATTTTCGGTTTGGAAAGAGATTATGTGTGACTTGTGATTCACAGTTGAAGAATGAGTTGTTATGTGAAGCTCATATTTCTCTGTTTTCAATTCATCCTGGCAGTACTAAGATGTATAGAGATCTTCAGAAGTATTACTAGTGGGATGGAATGAAAATAGATATTGCCAATTTTACTATAAAGTGTTTGACTTGTCAGAAGGTTAAAGCAGAATGACAGTCACCAAAAGGGATGCTTCAGTATTTATCAGTTCCAGAGTAGAAATGGAAAAATATATCCATGGACATTGTGGTGGGATTTCCAAAGACATCTTGAGGTAATAATGAAATCTGGGTTATTGTTGATCGGTTGACTAAATCTGCTCATTTCCTTCCTATTCGAAATCCATCATCTCTAGATCTACTTTCTCTGTAGTATGTTAAGGAGATAGTCAGGTTGCATGGATTTACCCTCTCCATTATATCTGATCGCAATCCTAGGTTTATTTCTAACTTTTGTAAAGGACTTCAGAAATCTTGGGGTACTGAATTAAATTTTAGTACATCTTTTCATCCTCAATCAGATGGGAAGTCAGAATGAACAATTAAGACCTTGGAGGATATGTTACATGCTTGCTCAGTGGATTATCAGGGAAGTTGGGACCAACATATTTCCTTGGTTGAATTTTTTTATAATAAAAATTTTCATTCCAATATATAGATGGCTCTGTTTGAGGCATTATATGGCAAGCAGTGTCGAACTCTAGCTTTTTGGGATGAACTAGGCGAAAGGAAACTAATGGAACCAGAATTGGTGGAAGAGATGCAATGAAAGTTCAGTTGATTCAGAAGCACATGAGAATAGTTTAGAGTCAGCAGAAAAGTTATGTGGATAACCGAAGGAAGGATTTTTCTTTTGAGGTAGGTGATCATGTTTTTCTAAAAGTTTCTCCATGGAAAAGTGTGATGCGTTTTGGTAAGAAGGAAAAGTTGAGTCCGAGATTCATTGGAACCTATGAAATCTTGGAGAAATTTGGATCAGTTGCGTACAGAGTGGATTTACCTCCATGTTTGTCTCAGGTACACAATGTTTTTTATGTCTCAATGTTGATAAAGTATATGCTAGATCCATCTCATTTTTTGAGCTCAGAGGTTGTTCAGTTGGAAGAGAGTCTATCTTATGAGGAACAACCAGTCTAGATTATTGACCGTAGAGAGCAAGTGTTACAGAATAAGGTAATTCACTAGATAAAGGTTTTGTGGAAAAACTATATGGTTGAAGAGGCAATGTGGGAATCTGAAAATGCTATGAGGAATAAATACCCCCATTTATTTGATAAGTAAATAAAATTGCGAGGATGAAATTTCCAAAAGGGGGGAAGGATGTAACATCCCGGGTAAATAAAGAAATAATACATTTTATTTTTAATTAATATTTTGTGAATTAAATATTAATTTTACCTTAAAGGGGTTTCTATATTCGATGGCATACCTGATACGCAACAACAGGTTTCTTTGAAATCTTATGTTGCACAATAATAATATAATATTATTATTTTAAATGGTAGTTAACGCCTAGCCGTTGTGTTGGTGGGAATGGATAGAACTAACCAAAATATGATTATACATGTTAGCTAAATGTATTTACATTTATCCAATAAATTTTAGAGGCTTAAAATAAGAAAATAATCCAATTTTAAGCATAAATACTCTAATATTCACTAAAAGGTCGATTTATTACCTTTTGATGGAAAACCCTCTTTAAATATAGTTTTGGTCATTCTTATATATTATATTTGAACAAATAAAATTATTCTTTATAATCAGGACACCAAAATTTACTTTGGGTAATTTTTTGTATTTTTCTGATAAAACTCATTTTTTAAAGAATAGTGAAAAATACTGTATTTTAATTCAAAACTGCCTTTTAATATAATTTATTTATATGGTTATATTATCTTTTTAATTGGTTATGAAGTGTTATTAGATTTTATTTTTACCATTTAATCCAATTTTTGTCATTGGAATCAATTTCACTTTGAAATTGGACAAAAACAACTCTCAATCTTTTGATAGATATTGTTTCTTAAAAACATGCTATTTGTTTTGACAATGAGAATTAATTTTAAATTAATTAATACAACTTCTATGTTTTGAATTTTGTAAAATATACATAATTTTTGAATTCGGAATATCAAATATATCTTAGGATGAATTTTTTGTATTTTCTAAAAAACTTCAATTTTTAATGAATAGTGAAACCACTAACTAGTAGTTAAAAAAACTAACTTTTTCATTTAAATGAAATTTTTTCTGCTTCTGTGAATTGAATTTCAAAAATCTAACATAGATTGTTTTCATTAGCAAGTAAAATGTTGTTTAATAGGATGAAAATAATTTTTTGTAAATAGTAACTTTTGACTTTTATTAACCGCGATTAAAGGTAATTAGGGTAATTTAAGGTAAAAATAATGTTATAATAATATAAAATTACATTGACACTTGTCCTAACCATATTGGTTGAGTCATGGCTGAAAAAGACAATCCATGTGTAAATTTTAGGACCCCATGGAGCCATTTGGGTAAGATAATGACATTAATAACTTTTTATTTAAAGTAAAAATAAAAATGTCATAAACCTGTACTGTTTTACTAAAGCAATTTTAATGTGGGGTTATATAATTGATATATTTTACTATAAATATTAATTATAATGCTAAAAGTATTTCCTACATCATGTTATTTTTTTATAAATTTTAGACATCAAATAAGTAAAATTATTTATGACACAATGATGATGCAGTGTTTACGTCATTTTTTTTACCGGAATCCATTTTTTCATTTTCTAAAAAGCCGGTTTATGGGTAATCGGTAACCATACAAACCAAGATCCAATGTCATCAACAACAGTCATTGAACCCGCAAACCAGAGAACAAATCACAACATCATCAACGACGTTCATGGAACCCGCATACCAGACACCAATCCACAACATCAGCACAATTCAAAATTCAAAATACCAAAAAACCATCACCACACAATGATCGATGAGCCACAATCAGCGAGCCTCCTCGAGCTGTGTCCATGAAATCACCGCAACATCAACCGTTTAAATCTCCGAAGAGAGCCCACCAGCCCTCACCGCCGCAGTCATAACCCCGAAACCCTTGAGAACACCATCTAGAGGCATCACCATCACGCCTTCCCCACCAAAAAGGAACCAGATCACCAATGACGGAATCCAGAATGTCGTCATCACATCTATAGAATCACCACAAAAATCATATATCACAGGAAACAAATGTAAAGGCTGATAGGCAGCAACACCATGCCTTTTCAAATCACAATCCACTAAAACACAAGAAGATTCAGAGTTCATCTCCTCAAGACTAATAGGAAGAACCATAAACGTTCACAAGAATATCACGAGCAGATCCAAGAAACCAAAAAAGGATTCACCATGAATCAGAAAAAACCACAAAAGAAACACCACCACCTTAAAAACCCCATATTTCAAACCTGAGAAACCACAAAGAAGAACACGAAACCTGAGCTTGAGCAAAAGAGAAACCATCCATCCTCTCAGCACTGGATCAGCGTCCTCTTTCACAAAAACCAAATCATCCACCCACCACACGAAAAACCACCGATTGAAGGACCATCCGAGAGATCCAGTGTTGCAAAACATCCAGACGAAATAAATAGAGGAGGGGAAAGGGACCGATGAAATGAAGAGAATCATCACCGTGGAGAGACGGTGGAAACCCTAGGTAAGGGAAAGGGAGTGAGACCAAGAGCAGCGCCCTTTACAGGCCCATAATCATTCCGCGTGTTTACATCATTAATGTATGATTTAAACAAATAAGAAGATCAGAATTAAAACAATATGAAAAACATGTCCAATTATTATATAATGATTTAATTTCGAACATGGGAAACTTTATCTTCGACTTTAATGATTTTTGGACCTTTAGAAACAAGAAATCATTATATAATAAAAGAATATTTTCAAACATTTCAAAAGAGCCCCTCCTCTCCCTTATAAAAAAACCTCACTTCCTACCCATTTATCACACTTCTCAAGCCATTTGGCTCATCCAAACTCTACTCCAATAAGCTCCCAAGATCCCTCTCTTTATCTTAAAAGCCTTACCATAGGCAGAAGGTACTTCAAGAAACCCTTTTGGTTCAAACCAAAGGGAGTTACTCGATTTAAAGGTAACATCTTCTGTTAAGTTCTTTTTCATTATTTTACTTCTCCAACCCCCTAAACTCTTTTTATTCCTTTCTCTTATAAAAAAAACAGTATCCTAATTATACTAGTATTTTGTTATGATAAGGATTCGAACTACACTTACACACACCTCCATCTAATGGGTAAAAAATATAATGTTTTTGTGGATGAAAAACTAACGCCTCAAAAAATGATGATTGTTCAATTATATCCTACCACCTCTCATGGTGGCCATTATGGTGGCACAATATTTATATATGATATATATTATGTTTATGTATTCTTTATTCTTCTTTATTTTCCTTTTATGTCATACCTTTATGGTTTCTATAATGGGTAAATGTTATAATTCCAATTGAGGAAGTACGGACTACCTTCCCCTCAAAGTGATATGACTCGTTCATGCCTTATGTGGGACGTATAAAGGATGGAGTTAATGAAATTATATATGATATTATACTTGAATTATAATATACCTATGTAGCATTATGTTTTCATTAAAATACAAAATATAAATGAAAGTAGCATTCACTCATTCATATGGCTTACCGTCTCTATGAACAATGCAATTATTTTCTTACCTCCAAATGTTATGTACTATTATAAATACATGTATATACTGGATATATACGATATATATGATATATAAATCATGAATATAATTCTGTATATAATGAAATTTTCACCACATGAACAACTTGTAATTATAAGAATTCCATTTTTGACTCAAGTAAAAAATATCATCAAAACGACCGTTATTAACCTAAATGATTAGAAAATGTTTATAACATGGTAATAAGTGATATAAAAGGAATAATATACTTTAAAAGGTTCTTAAGAAAGTATAAATTAACTTTAATTTATTATTCAGAAGATTAATGAAAAAACGGGTCATATCGGACACGAGGTAAGGGACTTCGCCTCAATCTCCTTTCATTGAGGCGTATTTTCATTTATACACAACTTTATTTTATATAGTGTATAAAACCCTTTTTACTTTTCATTTCATTCAAAGGGAATATTTTTCTATGAATCATTTAACTAAATGACAAAAAATAATATTTCTTTTTTTAACATACGCGGTGACAATGACCTTTCCGCCACTGCAAGTATTATTTGATCTTTGGATTCCTTAACAAGTAGTAATGTTTTTAAAAGGAAAATAAATACCATATATACTTTTATGTATTTTGGAATTGAAAATTGTTTTGATAATGGATTTGTTATTTCAATATATTTAAATTATATATTGTGATTGAAATGTGAAAATTTTATATTTCCTTTATGTTTGTTTTATGTGTTATGGTTCTTGGGAATTGTTTACATATACAGGTGGTTCCATGATAAACCTAGGGAAGGTTAGCCCGAGATAGCTCTCTAATGCATTGGGTAACGTGATGAAGGAAAATTTGAATGTTTCTCCTCAGAGATTTTGGGAATATACTATGATGGGTATTCCAAATGAAACTCCCTATGCTATTTTGATAGCTACAATTTAAGTATGATATGGATGCCACAAGTTACCTTTATGATTTGTGATTATTATTTGTTATTCATAAATCTTATGTTATGTATGTATTGATGAACTAATGATTTCTTTCTTTGTTTTATAACCCTTACTGAGCTTTTTATGCCCATCCCGAGTTCTGAAATGTTTTTCAGAGGACTTAAAGATGAATAGGGTCAAGGATGAGATCAAGGAAAAGTCATTCTATCTAAAACATTGAACTAGACATGAATATTTTTTTCTAGAGTTCTTATTTTATGAAAAAATGGAAATTGAGTAGAAGTTTCTACTTTGTAATCTTTTGAGATGTAATAGTTATGTCCTAATTCTCTAAACACTAGTGGAAAAATGTATTTCCACGTCGGTAATTCTTACATTTTGACGTTGTTTTTTAACCGACGTCTTTAAAGGCGACGTAAAAAATTGAAGTTTCAACGTCGGTTATTATAAAACTACATCAAAACTCAGCCCCCGTGGGTCTTCGGCATCATATTTCATATAAACTGACACTGAAAGATAGGACTCCTCAGTATTTGGCGTTAGTTTTTTTAAAAACCGACGTCAAAATTACGATTCTACATGTTTTTAACGTCCGTTTTGGATAAAAACCGATGAAAAAAGTGTGTTTTCTAAACACATTTAGTTTTCACATCGGTTTTGGTAAAAACCGATGTGAAAAGTGGGTTTTAAAAAAAATTAATTTTCACATCTATTTTGGTAAAAACCGACGCAAAAAGTGTGTTTTTGAAAAAAAATATTTTTAACGTTGGTTTTGGTAAAAACCGATGATAAAAATTTTAAATTCTTAATATTAGAATATAGTAGCTTTCCCAAGCTTCGATTTGAATATTCGAAGAGAAAAAACAGACTTTAGGTTCAAAAGTTATAATCGTCGCAAGTTGTACCTCTTTAAGATTCGATAGATACAACTCACTTCAATGAAACCATAAGAAGAGAGAACAATAAAATATACACCAAATGACCAAAATAAATAATAAACTTAAATATTCAACCTAATTTTAATTCTTTAATTGTTTTCTTATGAATCTATATCTTGTTTTTCATTATTTCAATTCTTTTTAGGGAAGAACTCACGAAATAATGAAAATGATGAACAATAATGGATTTTGAACCTCATCCAATGAATCTCATGAAGATGTCTTATTTTTTATCCCAATATGAATAATTCTTCTTCATCCTATTAAAAATTATCAATAACTTTGATGATAAGAAAAAAAAACAATAATGAAATTAAATGATAAGAATAAATACCATGTTCACATCGTCGATTGAAGAATTGTGGAAATTTTGATTGTAACGAAGATGTTGAAAATGTTGAAATAAGGAAAATTAGGATGTATATATTGTAAATAAAAAATTTTTATGGCAGTGATGCATTAAAATTTAGGCGGGAATTTGAAAATAGAAACGCGCGTTGTGAAAAAATTGAAATACTGAACCCGCAGATTTAAAATTTACTTTTAACGTCAGGTAAATATATAACTGATGTTAAAGCTATTCTCATGTTGGAGTTTTAACATTGGTTATTGAAAAACCAATGCCATAAAGTGACTTTTTAATGTCTATTATTTAACAAACTGACGCCAAAAAGTGACTTTTAATGTCGGTTCTTGAAAAAACTGACGTTAAAAATCTTGTCGTATAATGTTCAACTTCCGACATCCATAACTTTTGATCCGTAAGCCCGTTATGGCTCCAAAAACTGTAAAATTTAAACTTTCGAAATTATATACAAAATTGTTTTACTCTTTAACATCGGTTATTTGAAAAAAAGACTCCAAAAAGTTCCTTTTAACGTCGGTTATTGAAAAAAACCGACGTTAAATATCTTGTCCTATAATTTTCATCTTCTGACGACCATAACGTTTTATCCGTAAGTCCGTTTTAGCTCCAAGACCTGTAAAATTGAAGCTTGAGAAATTATCTACAACATTGGTTTACTCATTAATGTCGGTTATGTGAAAAACCAATGCCAAAAGTGCCTTTTAACGTCGGTTATTGAACAAAACTGATGTTAAAAACCTTGTCTTATAATACTCAACTTTTGACATCCATAACTTTTGATCTGTAAGTCAATTTTAGATCCAGGAACTACAAAATTGAAGCTTGAGAAATTATCTACAACTTTAGTTTAATATTTAACGTTGTTTATGTGAAAAACAAACGCCAATAGTTTTTTTTAACATTGGTTATTGAAAAAAACCGACGTTAATAATCTTGTCTTATAATGTTCAACTTCCAAAGTCAATAACTTTTGATTCGTAACTCTTTATTAGCTCCAAGACTTATGAAATTGAAGCTTGAGAAATTATATACAACTTTGGTTTAATATTTAATGTCAGTTATTTGAAAAACCGATGCCAAAAAGTGCCTTTTAATGTCAGTTTTGAAAAAAACCGATGTTAAAAATCTTGTCTTATAATGTTCAACTTTGACGTCCATAACTTTTGATTCATAACTCCGTTTTAGCTCCACAACAAATAAAATTGAAGCGTGAGAAATTATCTAAAACTTGTATTTACTTTTTAATGTCGGTTATTTGAAAAATTGATGCAAAAAATGCCTTTTAACGCCAATTTTGAAGAACCGACGTTAAAATGACCAACGTTAAAGATCATTTTTCCACTAGTGAAAACTCTAAACCTGAAAAAGATGCTCAATGTGAATTATTAATTTAATTAAATATTATTTAATGTTTTAAGGCTAGGTTCTTAAATTTCTAGGATTCCATGTATTGAGTTCTAGATATTTGTAGAGAATATATTTTCACTACTTTTATTTTGAATTTTAATTATTTAATACTTTCAATTTCCTAATTTTAAGGACAATTAAATCATTTATAGGTTTTAGGTATATTTTAGAGTTTATTATAAAAATGGAATAATTCATGATTTAGAAGTTTTTTTAATCATTTATGGTATTATTTGGAAATTCCATGTTTTAGTTTAGGTTTTTTTTAAATTTTTAGATAATGGGTCATTTTCAAAATTTGTGAAGAATTTATTAAAAGTATTACTTTCATAAGAGTAAATAGTTTATTTTCCAAAGATTATTTCTCATTTTTTAAAATTAAATATTTTATTGTCATAATATCAATTCATATTTTCATAATAAAAATTATATTTTCTTAAAATTCATTGTATTTTTATAATATCCATTCTATTTTCGTAAGATTTAATGGTTAATTTTTTTAAGAGTTATTTTATTTTTATATGAGTCATTATATTTTCATAAAATTCAATAACATTTTTGCAATAATAATTCTTTTTTAAGGTTATCTATTGGATTTTAAGGGTCATGCAATTAGATAAATACAAACCAAATTCTTTATGAGGGACTTTTACCCTTCAAAACCAGAAGAATAAAAGTCTCATGTTGTGGAAGATTGATTCACCTCATGTGGAGACTAAAAATAATTTTAGATCCACTACCAAAACTATAGCTCCCATACCATGATAAATAAAGTTGTTATATGGAAGTTTAGTAATATTTAATAATGAATCTATTTCATGGATTTCGAATTACAGCATAAAGAGCCCCCCCCCCCCCCGCACAAAATGGAAGCATCCCATGGGTTTTTCTTTCACGGTATTTACATATATTTTGGGGATCATGGGATTCATTTAAATAGTAGATAAATCATAATATATCATGGTAGGGATATAATAAATAATAAAAATATCTACTACCACATGGATATTTACTACTACAATCTCATGTATGAGAATAAGAAACCACTACCACTTGGAAAGAAATCAATGGGGAATCATTGCATGCATGGAGGGTTTCCTAGAATATAACTGAAGAATGTTGGTATTTTAAATTAATTTTACATATTTTAGGAATAATATATATCCATGAAAAGAGGCATAATAACGTGGAAATTCTCTCATAGTAAGAAGAGTAAATTGAACCTAGACTCGAGTTGAGCAAGGATAAAATATATTTCTCGGTTAGTTTAGCCATGTCTAGCTAAACTTGAGATATTTTTGACCTATTGAATTCCTTAATACACCCCCATTTTGAGTCTTAGACCTCATTAAATTTAACCTATTTAATTTAAATATAATTATTATTCTTGAGTAAAATTAGTTGCTTTTGTTCTGGATTAATTATTCTTATAATTTTGTTTTCACTTGGGTTTCAATCTACGAAGTAATGTAATTGAATTTATTGTTTAACTTTTTAATAAAAATTTCGTTGTACAAGCATAGTTAATTTAATTAGGTTTAATTTATTGAAGGTATTAGATTAATTAAAGCACTTAAATAGGAGAAAATAAGTATTCATTTTAGGGTCTTAGGGTGGGAATTGAGAAGATAAATTTTGAGAAATTAATTTAAAATGAAGAATTGTGTGACCAAAGATAAATACTAGTTCAATACTATAGTTATTAATCTATATTCAGACTTATTTTATATCACATATTCAATCTAACTTGTTTTATTTTAATCAAAATTAATTTAGTTTACTTAAAATAGTTCAAAAAGAAATAAATTTCAACTTTCTATTCTTATTTTAAAAAACACAAAAATAATAGTGATAGTTTTAAACATAGTTTCAACCTCCTTGAGCGACACCAATGAAAGATACAATCTTAAATTTCCAAGGGTTAAAATATTTATTAGAGGCTCGCGATAAGCATCTACTAAAAATGAATCAAAAATACCTCACAATAATAATATGAGTAAGGTAGATGGTTATTATTTGAGATGATTTAAATACTTATGGGAACATCCCTTTTATAATATACATCCTAGAATTTATCCACCTCTATTTTATTTAAGTGGGTGGGGTTTTCGACCTACCTCACCAACACCCATTTATCCCCTTAAGAAATTAGGGGTGGGGTGGGGTGATTTCATCCAATAAATATAACGGGGATGTTTTTTTTACTTTTAAATAAAAGGTTATTGATAAGAAGGAAATTATAAATAGTTATTGATTTATAATGGTAGTAGATGAGAAGTTATAATAACCACATAATATATTTCCCTAAAACTCTTCCCAAGACAAATTTGAAAATGAAACGATTTTTATTTCTTGTAGTGGCTCATAAGACTTTCCATACTCAAAAGTGAATTGAAAAAAGGAGAGATTATGGTAGTAGGGGTGTTTAACCTAAATAAAAAAGAAATCTAAATCAAATATGATATCATTTATTAATCTGATCAAGTTATTATCTTAAAAATCATCAATTTTTATTGAGTGGCTAAGAGGATATAATTATAAAGATAATATACCACCAAAACTATAGCAACACTCATAGAAAGGAAACTGATAAATTAATTGACTTCATTAGATAACTTATTATTATTTAATTAAAACCATGCAAAAAAAATAACCTATTTTATTTTGAGTGAAAAAAGTTTAGAAGAATATGGAATTATTTATTCTTCTATTTTTTTAAATCCAATCTTAAAAATGAAGTAAATAAAATTATCATAAAATTTATAACTACAATACATAATTGTTTGACCATTAATAATTTGGATCTATTATCCCAAATATTGTGAATAATAGAATTCAACACTAATAAGGTCTGAGATAATGACTCATTCCATGTGAACCTAAATTATAGTGGTCTTCATCAACCAACATAATGATAAAATGTTCACGAAACCACCACACCACCTATACAAACCCACCAATGAGGGAATATTTCCATTTTACTCTCACAATAATAAACTAAAACATTACAATACTCTACTAATTTTATAGGAATTTACATATAAAATACAATTAAAGTATGGGATCTAATTTTTTCCTTAAGATCAAACATTAAATAACACCTCCAAAAGTTGATGTTCACCTTGTTTCATAGTAATAAAATGTATATTTATAGATATTATATATTTTATCCTTAAAAATATAAAATAATTTTAATAAAACTTCTATAAAATTTAAATAATATATTACCCAAGTACAAGTGTAAATTCAAATTTATGATGGGGAAGAGGAAATGAATGAATAAAAAATGTCACTAATAGTCACCACAAATATATCTAATAGATAGATTAAAAAGATATCAAAATAACGGAGAAACTAAATTTCATCATTCAAAAATTTTATAGAAGCTCTAAAATAGAATTATTATGCAAATTATTTTTGTTTCACTAAAATACACCCTATGATAAATTTGAGAAATAACAATTATATATTTTTTTTAAAAAATTATTTCTCAAAATCCCATTTAAGAAAAAACATTTGTTGAATTTTTTAAAATTATTTGATTTATAAAAGTAGGGAAAAGGAAAAAAGAAAGATATATTAATAGGAAACATAAATACATTGAAAACATATCCTTAATTTTGTTTCTATTTGTACAAATAACTAAACCTTTCATATATTTGGCTAATAAAACTCATGTATTAGATCACATGGTAAAAAAAATCATCTAAATCAACCTTTAATATATAATTATAATGTATATAATCACCCCAATTCCTAATTATTTTTTAAAATTTTAATATATTATAGTATAATTTGTAATAAATAACTGAACCTATCACTTATGTTAAGTATTTTGAAAAAAAACAGGTGACATTTTGTTCTTTTTTTTTGAAAAATTAACAATTCTCTAATTAAACCTATAATTATAGATGATGTTTACCATCTATAATGTGGTTTAGTCCAAAAATATACATTTAAAAACATGAAAACTATAAAAAAATCATTCATTAAGTTTCATGTAAATATAAAAATGATATAAGATGACTCTAAAATAGTGAACTTCTAAACATATTTAGAATGATTCATCCCTAATTACAAATAGATTTATATTTCTCATTCGAGGGTTTTTTTTAAAATGTTGTATTTTGTATTATGTTTATTTATTCCAAATTAATATGATAACCTAATAATTTTAAAAGATATGAATAAATATTTCTATTCTTAATATGGTTGTTATAGTGACTAAAGTATTTTACATATAACATTAAATTATTTTTAAAATAAAAATCCAATAAACACAAACCATAGATCGAGTGGTCTAATGTACTTGTAAGAAAATGTTAATAATAAATAAAAAGTAAAAGTAAAATAAAATGGATTTATTTTAATCTCTATAAAGATATCCTTAATATTTTTGAGATCTTAAAATTTCCTAGGATAACCCAAGGAATAGATAAATAAATGGGTGAGCTAAAAATCCTAGTAAGAGAATAAAAATCATAATGTAGTATGAATGATGATCCAAAGGGATAAAATGATATAATAAATGAAAATTATTAGGAATAATCATATGAGAGAATGAAATAAAAAACATGGAATCATAATATCATGGAAAAATTGAAATGTGGTAGCAACAAAATACATGACACAAGCACAAGTCAAAGCTAACTTCTAAGACAATATCACATGGTGGACAGAGTCCCATCATGGATTAGGTTTAACCCCAAATCCCATAAAAATCATAACATGAGACATAAAATTTACCCAATTAATTAGAGTGATATCTAGGAACACCCATAATTACATGTATATGGTGATGTGTTCCACAAATGGAAACCAAACATAAGGTATAAACATAATAATTCCTCATGGAAGAAAATGGGTTGCATAATGTTGCCCCATATCACAATCAAGGAGATTTTATAATTATTACAAGGATAAAAATTAATTAAATACTGTATGAATTAATATATAAATAAAAAATCCTAGGTATCAATTTTTTTTATTTAAAAATCATATTGGGAAAGGGTAGAGAATTGGGTATAAAAATGAACTTTCAAAATGGTGTTTTAAGGAATTAGTTCAAGAATTTTCAAGAAATAAGAAATATAGAATTTTATTTGAAATATATAGGTAAATATGATTTATAATATCTAAAAAATTAAAATATTTAATTTGATAATTAATGTGAATATATATTTTAAAAGAGTTGTATATAAAAGGATTAATAGATAGAAAAGTTCCCTTTAATCATGTTTTAATTAAAAAACAACATTTGAGAAATTAACTTAAGGAAAGCAGAACCTCATTAAAATAATAGATAAAATGATAGGGATATATTTAATAAAAAATATATATAATTAATCGGAATGTAATATTTTTAAATATAGATATAAAGGGAGTTACAAATATAAAGGTTATAACTTAATAAAAATAGGGTGCTTTGGAAAGATCTCATACTGCACTTGATCTTAACATCCTGAATAATAAAATTATATTAATTAAATAATTAATAAATAACATTGTACATCTATATTTATTTTAATATAATTTTATTATGTTCATTTACAACCATTTTAATGAGATATAAAGTTTAATTTTTTTGTTATGAAGGCGTTTGTTTCATCGTTCCAAGGTTGGATCAGTTGTGAATAATTATTGATGTTCTTGTCCAACAGAACTAAAAAATAAAAAAGTGAAATTAAATGGTATTAATAACCTAAAATAAATTAAAAAAATTACAAATACACATATATGTTCTGATATAAGGACAATTCATTTAGTAAACGCATTAGTGTTATACATTTAGTTCATTTAGGCAGTTTTACTGACCATCCCAAAATAGTCTCGTTTTATTTAATATTATGAAAATATATTAATTATAGAATGTGAAAAATATATAATATACATATTTATTCTATTTTAAACCATTATATTTGAAATTAAACCTTTCAAGAAGGTGTTAATGTAAAGTGAAACCTTATCATCTACGGAGGTGGTGAATTGATATAATATGAACGATGTTCTCATTTTTTAGAATAAGAAGAGAAGAGAAGATGATAAATGACAAATATTTAATTATAATAATAAAATTATAGTATATATATGACACTGAATCCATTATTTCATGTTTTATGAGTTATTTTAGTAGAACATAGTAGAGGAAAATAATTTAAAAGTGGTAGTTTGAGAATACTACCTCTTGAATGTCCTCTCTTAAAATACACCTTATAGCACTTTGGTTCTAAATTTTGGTGATAAAAACACTATGAAGAAATGGGTGAGAGGTATGGGAAGATAATTTGAGAGAAATTTGGAAATATCCAAGGATTATAAGGTGTGAGTAGAAGGGGTGGTATTTATAAGGGGGGAGAGGTGTTTTTGAATATTATATTCATTAGTTTAATATTTTTGATTAAGACTACCAATAGTGATGAATATTATGACTATATATATTAAATAATGTATCTTATTTTGAACTAATGGGTTATTACATCATCCATAACTCATAAATTCATGTATTTATCTTATAATACAAATTACTACATTTTACGATATTTTACTATTTAGAAAAAATTCAACTATTTTAGGAAAATACCAAAAATTCACTATAATCATTTATCGATGTCTAAATTCCAAATATTAAATCCATTTTACGAATATATTTTTATAAATATTTAAAATTTAACTTTTAAATAAAATCCTTATTTATTTGATTTTTTTAAATATTATGATCATTTTTTGACCATTTAAAAAACTAATTGTGGTCTCAAAAAAATATATTATCATTATAATAAAATTTGATATTAATTTATAAATCAATTTTATGAAAATAAAATTTATTTTAAAATATTTTATTTTTTATAATAATGAAAACAGAACATTTATGTTTTATAAAAATATAAACACTTCTTTTATCATTTTTTTAAACATTTATTTACTTGTATCATGATATAAATGTGTCATATTCTCATTATATAAGATAAATACATATTATTTTACACATCCATAAGTGTATATATTAGTTTAACGATCAAATTACTAATGCCAACAATCAGATTACTATTCCAATGGTTTGGTTACTATTCTAATGTTTAGATTTGTAACACTCATATAGGTTCCCTACTTTCTATAAATACCTAATATTTCCTTTATTATTCATTAAAATATATTTTCTATCAGGTATATATATATTTTCTATTTCAATATGAATATGTATTAATAATATTCTACTTTATTTCTATAGTATTATTCATGAGTGATTATTCTGGTGGATTAAGCATATCCAAATTTTCATATTTTAGTTATCTTATTTTATATTGTTTATTAAATTGTAATATTTTTAATTATTTTGATCATTTTTATTCTATAAATGTAATTTTAAAATTTATATAATAAAATTTTGTTGGTTTCACCTTGTGGTGCATGTGCATTACTAAATATGAAAAAATTATATAATTAGAAGGGAAATTCCATTGATAAAATTCTGGATCATTAAATTCTCACCCCCCAAAGTTTCACTCAAAATTTAATTTTACATACTAAGGTAAAAAAAATTGAGGGTACTTCTACTTCATTGATTCCTCAAGTTCCCATGTTTCCTCCTCATACTTATGGTTCTTCCATGGTACATTTAATAGGTGAGTTAAATTTTTTTACGTTGAACTTTGTCTCTACGATCCAAGATTTACATCGGCCTCTCCTCATAAGAGATATAATTTTATAGCCATACCACCTAGAGATTTAGTACATGTGAGGGATCTGGTATGAACTTACTCAAGAGGGATACATATAAAACATCATGTAATTAAGATAGGGATGGCAAGATTTCTAGTTTACTAGACACAACTCCTATGAAATCAATAATATCGAAGGGGATGTTGTACCTAGGACACAGATTTCACTTATTCCAAAATATAATGACTCTATTCCATGTATATATGTATATGAACAGTTTATCTCCAACCTCAAACTCCAAGTCTCATCAAATTTTTTAGCATAACTCTTTTCTTTCATCTGTGAGCAACCCCGATGTTTTTCTGAATGGTTTTACACTTTTCCAACATTTCTGGTCCAAGAAACTTTTGTTCACCAAATTCATACCAACACATAGGTGTTATACATATCTTCCCATAAAGTGATTCATAATTGGAAATTTTAATGTTTGAGTGTAAAATATTATTGTAAAAGAGCTTGACCAGAGGAAGATGGTGATCTTATCCTTATTTCAATTCCATTGAGCAAGTTCTTAACATATCCTAAAGTGTTTAGATAGTCTTCTTAGGTTGGCCATCATTCTGGGGGTGATATTATGTACTAAATTTCAACTTAGTATTTAGATAATATTAGAGACTCTTCTAGAAGTTGGAGGTAAATCTTGGATTTGATTAGATATAATTAATAGTGGTGTTCCATGCAGCCTAACCACTAATCTGATTTATATCCTTAAAAGTTGATCGAGGGAGAATTCCTCTAGAATAGTGATGAAATGATCAATAATTATAAGATGATCCACTATATACCATATAGAATTATTTACTTTTTATGTACTTGGATGACCAATAACAAAATCCATGGTGATGTTCTCCCATTTCCATGTGGGTATGGGTAGTGGTTACATCACCCACTTTGAATTTTCCCTTTTATCCTCCACCTGATGACATATTAGAAAATTTTATTTATATTCTATTATCTATTTATTTATATTTTCCCACCAATATTTATGTCAAATATATATATACATCTTAATGATCCTTGGGTGTATAGAGAAGGTGTTAGGATCACTTTGGAATGACCACGCTGAGTGCGGGGAGGACGAATGTTTATCACATTAAAACTTTTATAACTTTCAATACCCTTGTCACTTATTCAATGAATGGAAATATATTCTTCTTCACTTGTAGTTAAAAATATTTCACATAAAATAGTAAAACACATAGAACACCAATATTTTTAATGAGGTTCACCTCCTGTGTGGATGACTATATCCTTGGTGTAATATTTTTATTATCCCACTCATACATAATTTTTATTTTACTATTAAGAAAATTATAGGAAATAGTATGAACTTGAACCTATTTTTGAGCACTAACAAGGTATAATGGAATCTTAAAAATTGAATCACAAGATTCTGGATGTGGTCATTCCACCTCTAATGTGACCAGTAGTGTGGTTTATGTATTCTTCAATAGACAATAATATTCTTGTCATCTTCCTCTGAATGAAAAAAAATTAAATGGTTAACTTTATTTTACAAAAATTAGTGGGCTATCTTAGATTCAACATTCAATGGGTTAAAAAACATTATGAAACAATCTAAGGGTATTCCTATTCTTATTATTTGGTTATAATAATATCAATATGGAATGGATTTGGTAATATCAAAATTCTATTCATGAAATCATGTCAGATATGAAATTCATGGAATCTAAATAATGTCTCATGCACGCACAATGTCTCATGTATGGAATATCACAAAATACATTATTTTTTCTTAGTAAAACACAACAAGTCTCAACTTCATGAAAGTATTAATTCATAAATGGAAATCTCATCTGTTATCTTATTCCTTCATTAAAACATGAATTTTTATCTTTCACTGATATTTTTATTGGACTATTCGCATAAAACACTATTCTACAGTCTATGAGCAGATGGTTTATTTTGTCTTTTGATTCTACAACATGTAAGTGTTTTTCATGAATGAACCATACAATCTTTTAACCTAGATTTTTCAAATTACTAAGTTATCCAATAATATCTTAGATCCTTAAGTTCATAAAATAATAAGGGTACATGGTTTTTCTTATATAAGTGAACAAGGAACATTATATCTTATGTATCATTACATACCACATAAGGTATGTAGTTCTATATTTATATAGGAATTGTGTGTGGATCCTTACTTCTTCATGAAGACCAATGGATCCTGGGATATTTCTTCATGAAATCAATAGACTTCACAGTTAATTTATTCACACAATAAAGTCTATGGAACCTTATTAACAAATCATAATATTCACTTGGAACTCCCCTTCATGTTAGTATAAGAACTAAGCCATACAGATGATATATTTTCACAAAATAAGAATAAAAGATATCAAATATATCAGCAATCTCAACTCAACTTGGTCCCTCAATATTTATAGATGAAGAACCACTGAATCTCCTTTGAGTTTTATTCCGTGCAAATCCTTTGATCAAAATTTCATGTCCAATAAAAGTTGTGAATCCAAATATATCTTAAAAAAATCTTACATATATTGAATATTCAAGATCTTGTGATACTGAGAAAAGTGTCACTATATTCTTTGGTATCTTGAATTATTACTTCAAAGAAACAACTCTCACGAATGAAACAAAAATAAAATTCTATATATCAAACTTGCTCATGATTTCATATGCATGAAAATTTCATTGTAACTTCTTGTTACATATTATCCAAAGCTTTATTTTCAAACAATCCCCTTCATTCATGGCATAACTTATATGAAAGGGTCATCATTATTTTTATCTTGAAGATTCATACATGATAGAAAGGGTTTATCATGGTGGTACGTAACTCAATTAGGGTTAACTACTACCAGAATAAACCATGAGTAGAAACCCTAGATAACCAAATGAGGAAGATAATGGTCTAGAGGCTAGAGGGTCATCAGATCATCACTGATCTAATGGAAGATCTTATTTTCATTTATTATTTAATGCGTGAAAAGTTAAGAACACACCATAATCCCACATCATTATTCCATTCATTTGATATCTGATTAATAATTAATGTACTTCATATTGAATTATTGAGATAGAAATGGGGTTTAGAACCCATAACATTTATACACACACCAGCCTCATTGGGCTTCACCATACTTGTGTGGTCCAACCAGGTGCACCATTCAGGCAATATGCACCCACTAATCCTCCTTTGTGCATTCCATGAGCATTATGGGTGCTATTCAATCCCACTTTCTCCTGTACCTCTACAAAAGGATGTCTTGGTTGGCCCTCCCACAAGGTTGAGACTACTCCCATAGAATTGATATTGAAAATACCTTTCTATATATCTTATTTGGCCTAATTTTTTGATAAACACCCAAATTCTTAGTAATTACTAATTACAAATTTTTTAATATAAGTAAGATCCTTATTCAAAATGTTCTTCATGAAAAATAAAAATATATTCTCTCTTTTTTATGGCCTTCAAGATCTCGTTATGAAAATAAATTTTTTTATAACCTTTCTCATATTATATAGACTTCCTCCAATCAAGAAACACCGCTGAATGGATCTTCTTCATTTTTTTATTATAGTATAAATATGGAATTATGAAAATTCTATTTTTACATTTTTATGATATTAATATGAGGTCAACAATCATTAGACTTTTAATACACATCATCAAAAATATAATATGTGATCTTTGAACTTATTTTGAATGAATATTATTCAACTACTTTAAGATATTTCTTTTCCAAAAATAAATATATATTCTAGGGGTATTATTTGAAAGCACTATAAAAAATCCATGATTTTTTAATCAACCTTTGATATTTTTGAAGTAATTCCCAACTTTATGCACATAGTTTCATGGGAAATTCACTTTAGTCATCAAAAAATAATATTGAAAAACACCAATGAAAATCCAATATATTATTGTTTTCTAAATTCATATTTACATATATTGTTTCATATCTAAATGAATTATTTGTTACAAATAAAAAAAAATACAATGTAGGATCATAAATATCCCCCTTCGTATTTTTTTTCAAAACAAATGTAGAAAATGGGATGTCAATTCCCCTTTTTTATTTTCTTCCCTCCCCACTATTAATAAAAAATGAAAAGTACCTATGAGAGGATGGTATCATTTAATTCTTAATAAATATTCCATATATTATTCCACTCTAAGTCTGCTAGGTAAAATCCCATATAAAAAGAAATAGGGTCTAATTTAAAAACCAACGATATCTATTCTCAATTCACAATATGATTCCAACCGATATAAAAAAACTTGTATCCATCATAAGGGACTTTTTAATTGTTTCTTAGGCTGATAGTAATTAACTAATTAAAATTTTTATAATGCATGTGTAAGTTTTTTGATTCAATTTGTGAAGAAAATTCACATGAAATAATAAACTTGAAATTCCTGCACCCATCTTCACACACCAATTAAAAACATTCATTTATACCTGGAAAGTTATATTCTTGAATTCCTCCTTGGAACATCTTCTAAAATTCTACCAATTTACCTCATTGATTTAGTCAAATTCTCCCAATTATGTTCACCTTTTCTTTTTAGTTTTTTGAAATGTAATGAGAGAGAAAGTAAAAATACTTTATCAATGACTCTCTGAATATCTACCATATAAAGATTTCAGATTTTGATGGAATATAATTCTTTGGTAACTTCTTTAGATACTCCCCCTTAAGGTATGATATCCAGGTTCAATTCACCAAGATAGATTTTGATAAAATTTATTCTTATTAATTCCAATTAATTTGAATAAAACATTTTATGATATTGTCCATTATGGAAACTTAAAAAATCTATTGATCAACTATGGTAGCTTAATCATATTCATCAAGGTTGATATCTGATCTTTTTCAACAAATAATATTCAAGATAATATTAGATATATCCAACCAGGATGGTGTCTTCCATTAATCCTAGAATGAATATTCCAACTTCTAGATATTCCAATATAACTTCTTCAAAGTAGTGCTCCCCCCTGAGTATCAGCGTCACCTTCAATTCTCTTTAAGTAATGAATATAAATAAAGTATATGGGAATAAGATAGATCTCCTTTTCTTTTTAGTGTTATGTACAGGGTTGATAATTGTTTTTTAACCATGAAACTCCTTTATTTTATTCTTTATGTGAGAATGAAATATTTATGCTAAATTTTCTAGTTTTCTTGGATATTTTGGGAAAATAGAACCCTTACTTTATTTTGTGACCACATTGTGTGTAACTTTCATTTTCACAATGGCCATCAAGGAAAATTCATCACCAGGTGATTTCTGATTATTTTTTAGTATTTCTTCTTAAGTTGAAGTTATCAAGAAATAATCATTATAAATGCATCCAAACTTTATTAACCATCCACACAATACTTATTTAATATTGGGTTTTCATTTTTTGATAATTTCCCATGACATTCGATTTTATCTTGTGGAATCTTTTTTTCCTTTTGAATTTGTTTTCTATTGATCTTTAGGAATCTACCTTTATCATTCCGATCATCTAATACAATAAATAACATGTAATTTTTAATATGAACAACATTCTTGGTAGGCCCATGTGGTTTCTTAGATGTTCTCGTTACCCCTTCAGTCCATGTATTTTTCTCTTGGGATGGTTTTTTTTAAAGATTACTTCCATTGATTGTAATTTCCATAGCCTGGTCATAGTGATCCACAGTTTGACATATTCTCTTAGAAAATAAGTAATTTATTCTATTGGGTGTAGCACCTTTCTCGATCTTCTTTATTTTATTTGATAAACAATATTCTTCTAATTTTCACCCAAGGTTTACTTATATATCTTCTCTATAAAATTTTTGGGAATGGTTTTTATCTGATTATTTCCTAATGTTTTATTCTTTATATTCTTTAGATCATATAGTCTTTTATTATGTGATTTTTAGTGGCAGGCTTGAGTGATTTTTATTTTCATACCGCTTTCTTGTGACCACTACCATTGTAAATACAACAATGGTTCTTAATATTTTCAAATCTATTTATAATAGGAACACTCTTCCCTTTATATAGTGGAATTTTATTAATCAATAATTGTATACACAATTATGTAGGTTTACTTTGATTTTCAAATATTGGCATATTATACCATAATTCTTATTCTATATGCCCGAATATGTCAAAACACTAAAAATAGATGAAAAATCATGATATTTTCTTTGGAATAACAGTATGACTATATTGACACGATTTTTGTATATTTTTTCTTTCACTCTTGTTCTAAGATCCTATAGAGGACCATTTAATTTTACACTTATCCTATTTTACCACATATTTAGTGTTCATACCTTCATTTTTTTACTTCATCCATTTTTTCACATGTTTTGATTTTGAATCCACAAAATTCATGGAACTAGAACAACACAACCATTATTAAAAACTATGTATGGTACCTTTTCCTTAGAGACTACTTTTTATTGATCAATATATTATTTCAATCAATTACTGACACCAAATTAAGGTCTTTTAGGATAATAATCATTTGAATAAGTTTGTTTGGATTCAACTCTTATAGTAATAGCTTTTCTTTCAAGATTGTTGTGAAGAATCAATTTGAACATTTTCAATGTTATCCATTTTGACTCCAAGTTCAATATATTTCATATTTAATATTAATTTATCATCCTCTAATATATTTAGAAAAATTTCAAATTCCTTTTTTATCTTCATAAATTTCTCATCATGTATTCTATGTTTCTCTAATAGAAAGTTGTAAAGCTCCTTTATCTTGTTTTATTTAATCTAATGTTTAGAATTCTTGACATAAATGTAACCTTATAATTTTTCTATAATGCATGAAAATTTTATTCAATATTACTTAGATAAATCCTCTTTATCATACTTTTTATTTAACAAATGATTGTCAAAACTGGATCACCTTTCTTCAAGTTCAAAATTCTTTGATTATAATTTTCCTAGAGTACTTGATATTGTATGACACTCTTTATTTATAATATTTATATAATTTTATTATATTTTATTCAAGATCAAACATATATTACTTAATTCATTTGAATGACTCAAAAATAAAAGTAAATAATTCCTTGGGAAAATTTTGTAGCATATACTTCAAATTAGAAACAGATTCAACATTAAATTCTTTTAACATGTGACCACTCTCAATAATGATTGGTTCTTTTTAATGGAAATTTTGACCAGAGATTTTTGTTGCCTACTATTTATATATTGATAAATAAATACATGTGGTATAACTATTTTCCTTATTATTAGTAGTGGATTGAATTAAAATATTGTTGACTCCCATACATGACATGTCTTTCCCAGAAATACTACATTGGGAAGACAATTCTTCATCCTATTTTCACAAGAGGGGAATCTTCTTTATCTTGTTCATTTATTTATTTATTTTTCTCCTCAAGGTTTTTACTATTATATAATTATAATATATAATATATTAAAATCTTCTATGTTTTCAATTCATTTTTAATTGAATAGAGAAATCAAATATTAAAAAAGAATCAAATCATTGAATCCAAATAGTGGTGTGGCTTTTCACTCTCATTGAAATTATTAAAGAAAATTTGGGATGAGCACATAAGGAGGTGAATCATTGTTAGATGAATATTTATCACTAAAAAAGATTTATACTTTTAATATATCTAAAACTTATTAAATAAATGGTTATCTTTTATTCTACACATTTAGTTAAGAAGATTTCATATAAAACAATAAAGCACACAGAAAAACATGATTTTAACAAGGTTAGACTCTAGTGTGGATGAATACAACATCAACGTATGGTGGTTATTTTCCACTCATACATAGATTTTCCTTTATCATGATGAAAATAAAAGGTAAGTGTATGACATTGAACCTATTATTCTGGAATCAGAAAAGTACACAGAAATTGTAAATATTAAAACATAAGATGCAAAATATTTCCCTAGCCCTTTTTAAGTGATCATCATTTTATTCCAAGTATTCTTTAATAGATAAAAATAACTCTGATTATCTTCCTCTGAATGTAGTAATCAAATGGGTACCTCCATTTCACAATAATTAGTAGGCTATATTGGATTTAACAATAAATAGGCTAACAAAAATCATATAGAAATATAGAGGGCTACCTCATCTTGTTCTTTGGTCAAAATAATATTAATATGTAATGGAATGGTAATTATAGAATTATCTTCATGAAATTATGTCATTTATGAAATGAATGGAATTTTAAAATTGAATAATTGATGTAAATTTAGTATTATGAATGAAATATCACATACTACCTTCTTTAATCATGGTGAAACACACCAAGTCCCAACTTCATGCAAGGGTTAATTCATGCATGGTCATATCATTTTATATCTCCTTCCTTCACGAGAACGTTATTTTTTTATCTTATCTTATTATTATTATTGTTATGTTTTCATAAAAGACTATTCCAAAAAACTATGATCCCATTATTTATTTTGTGTTCTTTTTATTCTTTACATAATATTTTAATGTGAATGGACCACATGATCCTCTAACCAGCCTTCTTCAAATGACTAGGTTATCCTAGAGACTTCACTTTGTGAAAGTAGTAGGATTTTTTATTCTTCTTCTTCCCATTAATAATAAACACAGTATCTCAGTGAAATTCAAATACCGTAGAAGGAACACAGTTATATCTTCATATTAGAATTATGCACATATCATTTGTTTTTCATGAATCCTAGTGGATCATGGGATCAATCCTCATGAATTTAGTAGAGTTGAAAATTATTTTCTTTATGAAATATAGTGTGTCGAACTTTTATAGAATAACATATCATGAACACGGAACACTCCTTCTTGTTTGTAGAAGCATGAATCCAGAAAGATGTTCTATTTTCATAAAATAAAAATGAGAGATCTCAAATATTTAAACAACCTCAACTCGGATTAGTCCCTCGATATATATAGATGAGTAACTATAGACTCTCCACTATGTTTTATGTCATCGAAATCCTCCAACTGACATAACACATATAATAAATTTTTTGAGTTTATATATATATATATATCCTAAAACTCCTAATGATCTTGAATATTCAAAAACTTATAACATCGAGTAAAGTGTCATATTATCCTTTATGATACTATTTATTACTTTTTAGAAAAAAATATCATGCATGAAATAGAAATCACATGCCATATCCTGAAGTACATCATGCTTTTAGATGAAAAATTACTTCACTGTAACTTCTTGTTACATCTTAAACAAAGATTATTTTTATAATAGTTGCTTGCTTGAAGGTCATAGATTAAATTAAATATTCTTCATCATTTTTATCTTTATTATATATCCATTCTATATTGTTTTTATTATGGCGGTCTATAGCTTGATTGGGGTTTTTTATACCACAAGAAATTGTAAATAGAAACTTTTGATATCTCGAGAAGGAAGATTATGGTGTGGAGGCGGGATGGTCAACAGATCTACACCAATTGGATGATCGATATTATTTATATATATGATTTAATAGGTGAATTGTGTCATTTATGAAACAATACCACATTAGTATTAATTTCATTAAATTTCTATTTAACAATTAAATCACTTCCCATTGATTTCTCATGCCATCAATGGGATTCGACACTCGTAAAACTTATTCACACACCCTCCTTACTGGGTCATGTCACACTTGTGCAGTCCACCTAGGTACCCTATGGGAACTATGCACCCATTGACCCTACTATATTCCTTCCATGAAAACTATGGGTACTCTAAAATCCCACTATCTCCTCTTCTAGAAAATCTAGATGTCTTGGTTGACTCTCCCACAAGGTTGAGCCTACTCCCACATTAGTGGGATTAAGATAGCTTTTCTAGACAACTGGGTTGGCCAAATATTTTGATAAAAAAACCCAATAATAAGTAATTAATTGTTATAAAATTTCATATCTAATTAAGATCCTTATTTAAAATGTTATTCATGTATAATAAAAATGTAATCTATCTTTTTCATGGATTTAAAGATATCTTCATAAAAATAAATATTTTCATGATCTTTCTCATCGTCCTTAGAGTTCATCCAATCAATAAACACAATTGGATAGATCTTCTTTATTCTCAATTATAGTATACAATGTGAAGTTATTCAATTTCCATTTTCAAATATATATATATATATGTGTGTGTGTGTGTGTGTGTGTGTGTGTGTGTTTGTGTGTTATTAATATCAGTTCATCAATCATCAAAATTTTAATGCACTTAAACCAAAATATAATATGTGATCTTTAAACATCATGTGAATGGATATTCTTCAACACATTCAAGATATTTCTTTACCAAATATAGATATATATTCTATGATTATTCTTTGGTAGTACCATAAACACATCCAAGATTCTTTAATTAAACTTTGAGCTTCACAAAGTAATTATCAACTTGAAGCACATTGTTTCTTTGGAACTTCACTTCAATCTTTAACAAAAAATCATAGAAAACACCAATACACTTTCAAGCTATTATTCTTTACTAAATTCATATTGACATAAATTTTTTCATCTCTTAATGACTTACTTATATAAAATTATGTGAAAAAATAAATAAGGATCATCATAAGGTCATGATATGTACATCATTAAATAACTCCATTATTTCAGGATTTGATGGTACATATTATTATGACCCAAATCTTAAAAATCCTTCCTCAACGATTTTTAAAAATGAGTATTTTAATTTTATTATAGATTGTATCTTTTTTTATGTTTCTAAGTCATCTATTTTATAATGATTTATCTTCTATAGAAGTTATGGTTAAGAAATAATTTTAGAAAGGAATGGTGATGTTCGTTCATTTATGATTTTCATGTCCATCTGTTACATGTCTAAGATGCTCAAATTCCTCTAAATTCTCATCATCAATAAGGTAGAAGTATCCTTTTTACCTAGAGAATCTTCCAATTTATTTATTTTCCTAGGATGGTATTGGATTTGTAAATCATAATCCGTGATCAACTCTATCCATATTTGTTGGGGCATATTAAGCTCCTTCTATGTGGATATATATTTGAGACTCTTATGATCTGAAAATATTTCACACTTCTCCCAATAGAGATAATTATACCAAATATTCAATGTTAATGTCACTATAAACAACTATAAATCTTTAATTTAGTAGTTTATCTCAATTAATTTCAATTTACTTGAGGAATAGACTATTATTTTATCATTTTTCATCAATACATAGCCCAAACCATTCTTTGAAGCATCACTGTATACCAAAAAATAGTTCCCTACTTGAAAATAGTGTTAGTACTGGTTCATTGGTAAGAATATTTTTTAATTCCCAGAATATTTCATTATATTCATCATTCTATAAAAAATTATTCTCTTCTAAGTCATCTTGTTTAGCTAGTTTCACAAACATGATAAGTTCTTTAAAAATCATCAGTAATACCCAGATAGTCAAAAGAATTTGTGGATCTCCATTACAAATGATAGTCTATGAAACTATTCATGTGAATTTATATTATAAGGTTCCATAGATATCCCTTTTTTGGCGATAAAATGACCTAATAATGAGACTTCCTCTATCCATAGCTCACACTTACTATACTATGCATATAACTTCTACTTTCACAAAGTCTTTAACACTGTATTCAAATTCTCCTCATGTTCCTCCTTGCTCTTGGAGCATATTAGAATATCATCTATGAAGACTACCACAAAATTTTCAATGTAATATCTAACGACTATATTTATTAAGTCCATTATTATTGACAGATCATTAATGAGTTTTAAGGTAATCACTATAATCTAATAGTGCCTATAACTTGTTTCAATAACAGTCTTGAGAATATCTTCTCTATTAACCTTCAATTGGTAATATATTGACTAAAGGTCCACCTTATAGAAATAATGATCCCAACATAGTTGAAAAACAAGTAATCTATCCATGGTAGGTGATAATTGAGTTCACGATAATCAATTTAGAGGCACATTCACCCATCCTTCTTCTTGAAGAAGAGGAATAACTCACCCCATGGTGAAGAATTCAGGTGTATAAAAACCTTTTCCATATTCTTCTATAAATCGTTCTTTAGTTATTCGAAATAAATGGTCTATATTCTGTAGATATTCTTGGATATGGGTATATAACCTAGTATAAGTTCAATTAATAACTCAAATTGTTGGTTTGGAGGAAGATCGAGACACTGTTCAAGGAATAAATCAATGTATTCCTTCATAATGGACATGTATTAAAGAATTATTCTATCATTTATCTTAATAATTTGATCTAGATATTCTATATCATAAGTCAATAATATCCAAACATGAGAAGAGGATTCCAATGGTGGTTGATCCTCTTCCTTACACTTGTACATAATCAGAGGATGACCCTAGATGTAAAGAGTGATATCCCTTTCCCAATAGTTGATGTTTTATTTATATAAGGATGACCAATCCATGTTTAAGATGGCATAAAACTCTACTGAAAGAAGTTGGACAATATTCACTAGTATATTCGGTCCACAGACATTGATTGTGGATGAGTTATATACTTGGGATGTAATTAATTCTATATTTTTTATTCTCATAGATAGCTTAACCCCTATATTTTTTATATGGTGTTTAAATAGTTGTACTAAACTTGAAAGATATAAAAGTATGTGTAGAACTAGATTCAAATATTATAATAAATTCTATTGAATTAATAACCAACATATCTATAACCACATTGTTTTTAGGATCCACCTATGTATTAGTAATAACATATTCCCTACCCTACTATTTAGGACATGTAAGTTGTTGTTCTTATTGATTTTCTCTAACAATCCTTGGCTTAGGGAATTAACATTTATAATTCATGTGATACTTTTAGTTTAAACACTATACCATAGTTTGAGTGTTGATCAAAACGTCTTTTTTTATTACATTGACAGTTTTATCTATCTATCTTTAGAATTAGTTTTCATTATTCTTTTATTTACCACACTTGAATCATCCCACGATTCCCTTAAGACAATTTCTAGGATGACTCTTACCACATTTTTGAAATGTGGGAAGTTGGATTTTCTTTCCTCTGTGAGGTTTATCCCTTGATCCTCCCAAATTAAAACAAATTTTATTCTTTTTTATCTCTATCCTAATGAGACCACTGAGATTCTCCAATTTCCATGTCTTCCTTAAGGTATCATTGTAAAATTTCTTCATAGGTATCAAAGTTTCAAATAACCAATGATTTTTATAGGCTCAGATTTAATCCAATAAAGAAGTATTCCTACTTAATTTTATTTTTAATGAAAAATATGGAGGCATATTGTTCAATCCTTGTGAAGTTTTCCTCATACACCTCGATAAAATCATCTTCCTTTGGATTTAGTTTTAGGAACTCACTCTCTATTTTAAGATGGATAGTTAGGGGAAAATATTTATCAAAAAATATTTTCTTGAATCATTCAAATTACATTGAATTGATTAACTATTTTGTCTTTGTGTTCTTTATTAGTGTCCACCATTGATTATCTTCCCCCTCTATGAAAAAAATGACTAATATTACTTTATATTAATCTAAGAATTGGAGGATATAGAATATATTCTCAATAGGGTTAATCCATTATTATGTGATGATGGGATTAAAAGATCCACTAAAGTTTTGAGGCCTTTGTGGCATAAAATACTAGACCACAACTTTTTCTTTCTTAAGATAATGATGGTGCTCAACCTGATTCAAGTTATAATTTATAACTTGAGTTATTTAAGCCAGTATTCCATGATTTTTTCCTCTCTTATTCCCATAATTTTATAAATATCATTAAGAAAATCATCACATTTTCTATCACATTGTTGGCACAATTTCTCATATTTCCTTCCATAAACTAAAACAAAGGAAATAAAATTAGGGATGAGAATATAAAAACTAAAAATCATATAAAAAGGGAAAATATGAACATAAAATGAATTAATTTTAATTGAAACACAAATCCCAACTCACGAGTCTCTAGGATTAAATCCAGGCTATCTATGGTAATTTTCATATTAATTTTTATAACATAACAATTTATTCAATTCCTTCGTAATGTTTTGTAAAGAGTTTCTAAATTTTCCAAAGAATATTCATTAGGAGTGTCAATAAAGGTGTGTATCAAGAACTATTTGTCAGGGATTGGGTAATAATTGAGTTAATACCAAATCCTCCATTTTTGGTTTATTACCTACAGGTAAAACTAATCCAGATCCAAATTTACTTGTAGTATCTAGTTAGGGATGTGATCACTTAAAAACCACTTTCTATATAGTTCACCAAAATTTCAGGATATTTTCCTATAAATAAACTTATCCCTCCTAATCTAAAAAATTACTATACCTTACACTCATTCTAACTATATATAACCAAGTATTTTACACATAAAATTATATTATTTTTAACATAAATATCCAAAAAACATATTCAAAGATCGAGAGTCCTAGTGTATTTGGAAGACAAGGTTAATAATAAATCAATGTGAAAAAAAATCAATTTAATATACATAATGAGATCCTAAATCCTTTTGATATCCCAAAATTACATAGGATAACCTTTGGAATATATAAACATTACGGGGATCTAAAAATCCTTGGAAGGGAATAAATATTATAATATAGCATAACAGATGAGTAAAAAGGTATAACATGATATTATAAATGAAAAGGATCATGTATAATAATTTGGGAGCATGTGATAAAGAACATGTAATCACATGATCATGAGAATATAGGAATATGGAGGCAACATAAAACATGAAATAATCATAAGTCAACACTAACTTCCAATACAACACCACTTGAAGTATAAAGTCCCATAATGGATTCTATTTACTCCTTCATCGCATACGTATCATCTCATGAAGCATAAAAATTACCCAATTAATTGAAAAACTATATGGTTAAACCCATCCTTAAATATAAATTCTTATGTGTTCCGTAAATGGAAATCAGATGTAATGGATAAACATTATAATTCCCATGGAACGAAATGGTTTGAATAATCTCGCCTCATATCACAATAAAGGATATTTTATAAAGATTCCATAGAGAAAAAAATTAAATATTTTGGATCCTAATATCTGAATAAATAATCATAAGTCTCAAATTTTGTGTTCCTTTTAGAAAACATTATGATAAAGGGTAGGTAATTTACTATATAAATGAACTTTCAAAAGTGTTTTAAAGAACCGATTGAAGAATTTTAAAGAAATAATAAAAATTGAATTTTTTTAAAATAAAGAGGTAAACTAGAATGGTTATACACAAAATATTAATTTTTTTATTATATCATTTATGTGAATAAACATTTTAAAAGACTGTTATACAAAATAAGTAAGTTATAAAAAATTTCCCCTTAATCGGGTTTGACTTTCCAAAAAAGGATTTTAAAAAATTAACTTAAAGAATATATAAACACCTAAAGAGAAGGTATAATAGTCTAGGTATATATGTAAAATGAATATATACAGCTTTTATAATCATTTAATTATTTAAAATAATTATATAAATTGAGATAATGAGAGAATGGTTTTAACTCAATGAAAATAGGGTGGTTCGGAGAGATCCCTTACCTTATGTCTAGAATCATTATGCACATTATATTAATATCCTGAATAATCAAATTAGACTCATTAATTACATAACTAATAAAATTTTACATTTATTTTTTTAATAGAAATTTATTATATTCATTTTTCACCCTTTCATTGAGATGTAAAGTTTAATATCGTTGTTATGAGGGCATTCATTTCATGGTTCCAAGGTCAGATCACTTGCAGTTAATTATTGATATTCTTTTCCAATGTTACTAAAACTATAGAAGTGATAAGAAATTTGATTAATGAAATTAAAAAAAATTGGTCTATAATTCCAACATTTGTTTCGATATAGGTATCATTACTTTAGTAAAAATGATAGTGTTATGCAGTTAGTTCATTAAGGTGGTTTTACCGACCATCATGACTTAGTTTAGCTTTATTTAATATTATAAATATATATTCATTTTAAAATGTAAAAAAATATATAATATACATATTTAGGTCATTTTATACCATTGTAAGTGAATTTAAACCTTCAATGAAGGTTTTAATGGAAAATAAAAACTCATCATCCTAAGAGGGGATGAACCAACATAATATGGATGATGTTTTCATTTTTTAGAATAAGAGGATAAAATAAGAGTATAGATGATAGATATTAAATTAAATAAAATAAAATTTAAGAATATATATGACACTATAATCATTTTTAAATTTTGTATGAGGGAGGGGATGATAATGTAGAAGAAAATAATTTATTAGAGGTAGTTTGGGAATATTACCTATTGAATGTCATCTCTTGAAATACACATTACGAAGATTTGGTTTTTCCTTTTGGGGAGAAATACATTATGAGGACCTGGTGGAGAGGTATTTGAAGATAATTGGAAAGTAATTTAGAAAGATCTAAGGCTTATAAGGTGTAAGGAGAAAATGTATTGATGGGTGGTATTTATAAGGAGAAGAGAGAGGTATGTTTTAATATTATATTCATTAGTTTAATATTTTGGTTCGAGACTACCAATAGTGATGAACCTTGTGACTATATATAGTAATTATTTCATTATAGTTTGATCTAATGGGTTCTTACATTACCCATGACTCATAAATTCGTGTATTTAACTTATAATTAAAATTACTATACTTTACAAAATTTTACTATTCATAAAAATTAACTATTTTTGAAATATAACAAAAATTATACCTAAATAATTTTTTTATGTGTAGATGCTAAAAACGAAATCCATTTTATAAAAAAATTATAAAAATTATAACTTTGTTTTTTAAATAAAATCCTTGTTTATTTGAAAAAAAAGAATCTTAATATTATTATCATTTTTCCGACCCTTTGAAAAATTACATATAGTTTGAGAAGAAATATTATCATTATAATAAAACTAAATATTAATTTTTAAAATCATTTTATGAAATTAATAATTATTTTAAATCATTAATGTTTTTATAAAAATGTAAATAAATAGTTTATGTTTTACAAAAATATGATCATTTATTTTATCATTTTTAAAACATTTATTTACTTGTATCATGTTATAAATATGTCCTATTTTCATTTTAAAAGATAAATAAATAATATTTTAAACTTATTTATGTGAGTATAATATTCTAACGATCGAGTTACTGTTTTTAACGATCATGCTATGATTCCAATATTCATGTAACAATTCTAATGGTAAAATAACTATTCTAACTATTAGATTTGTAATGGTTATATGAGTTTCATACTTTCTATAAATACCTATTATTTAATTCATTATTAATTAAATTTTATTTTCTATCATGTATATATATACATTCATTTTAAAGATGAATATTTCATTAATGATATTCTTCATCAATTATATAATGTTATTCGTGAGTGTTTTTATTCTGGTTGACCGATAATATCAAAATTTATATATTTTAGTTATCTTATTTTGTATTTCTATACCATTGTTTTATGTTAAATTATTATGGACATGTTTATTCTCTAAATTTATTGTTCAAATTAATATAATAAATTTTAATGGTTCTACCTTGTGGTGAATTCTCATTACTATATATGACAACATTTTATAATCATAAGGGAAATTCCATTAATAAAATTTCATTTTTCCCATTGTAATAAAAAATAATCTGTTGTTTCTATTGATTGTAACATTATTATAGTTTATTGATATTATATTTTCAAAAATATTTTTTTATGGGATAAAAAATGTTAATAAATATTTATTTTCTGATTTGTATTGGGAATGATATACCAATTTATGAACCTAAACTTGGATCTACTGCTAAGAAAAGAAGATGATTCATAGTAACATCATTTTATATTACATGCACTGTGTGGTGCAAAAAACATAAATATAATCCAAAAATAAATATTCAAGGAGGTTGTTCAAGGAATTTAATTTTGAGTTAATGATTTGAGGATCAAAATCATGGTAGATATAAGTTATCCCTTTGGGTGACATAGGTATGGTTCTTTTCTCACTAGGAAGATATCTCTCTCCCTCGAGCACTAGGGTTTACCCTTCTACCACCTTGACAGAGCCTTCTACCTTTGTGGTTTTCTATTTTTCACCCATATCACCCTATCTTCTTTTCTTCCCTTAGTGATTCCCCATTCACTAGCCTTCATGGTGGTTAGATCACCTTTTTTATCTTCTCTTTCGAATGGATTATTTTTTATTCAGGGTTATTTTACCTATTTGATTTGGGTTTCTCTTTCTATTGTTATTATATTTTATATGGATGTTTGGTGTTGATTTGTGTTCCCTGAATGTTTCTTCCATTCTCTATTCACCTAAAAATTCATACCAAACCCCAGTTGGGTTTAATAAGAAGTTGAACTGGTGGTTTGGAATTAAGTTGTAAATGATTCCCAATGGCTCTTCATGTAGGTTCATTTTCCCATATATGATATTGTTGCCTATTCCATTGTACTGGACTCCATCTTAGCCTGGTATAAAAGTATTTATGGTGGGTTTTAGATGTTTTTTTGTGGATGAATTCAGTGTCAAAAGAACATATTATATGGCTTTGTCCCATGTTTTATTTTTTATTTGATGAACTAGCTATAACACCCCAAGAGTTTAGGTTATGTATCTTCATAAATAAATTCAATTTATTTGATAGTTTATGTTTCACACAACACCAAGCTTAAACGAACTATGTTATACTATTAAATTTTAACATAACTGTTGGAATAGTAATGTGACCATTTGGAATTATAATATTACAATTAGAATAATGACCTCACCCATGAATGTATTAATAAAATTTAGATATCTCATAAATGAAAATATGATATATTTATACCATGGAATAAGTATTTAAATGTTTTGAAAATGATAAATTAAGTGTTGGTATTTTTATGAAATGTAAATGTTTATTTAAAATTTTATTATTAATTTAATGATTTAAAATAAAATTTATCTTATAAAATAGACTCATAAATTATTATTTTTATGTATTATAATTATACGATAATTTTATGAGACCATAGTTAAATTTTAAATGCGTCATAAAATCTGTTATAATATTGAAATCAATATTTTTAGAATACATGATTATTTTAATTCAAAATTAAATTTATAACATTTATAAAATTATTTCCCTAAATTGAATTCCATTTTTTAAATTATAACTTCTAAATTATCTAATGGGTATTTTTTTGTAACTTTCTAAAAAACTTCAATTTCCAAGTGAATAGTAAATATATAGTTTTTCACTTAACCAGTGTAACTCAAATTACATCATTCATGATGATTTTTTTTAAAAGAAAGCAACGAGGCATAAAATTAATAAAAAAGAGTTACACAAGTCAGAAATATGGGATTTTACATTTATCACATTGAAGTATATGCATTAACTCACCAAGTAATTCGGTGTAATGAGTAAAATTTCCTTCAGAGGGTCCGCTGTTTGCAAGCTGATCAGCAAGTTGGTTTGCTTCACGATAGGTGTTCATCATTATGAAGCTCATATTGTCAAGGTTGTTTAAGAATTTGATCCATTGGGTTGTAAGATTCCAGATAATATGCCTCCGGACTTTCCAAAGAGCTTGCACCATCGCCATTGAATCACTTTCAAAACAAACCGAGTCCCAACTTCTTTGTTGAGAAAAAACAACTGCTTTAATGAGTCCATGCATCTATGCCTCAAGTGTGGTGGAATGTCTGCATGTGCCTTGTTCTCCCTCTAAAAAATCACTATTTATATCTCGGAAGACAAAACCATAGCCAAAAGGTCTCGGATTACCCATTGAGGAGTCGTCTTTATTACACTTAATCCAACCTGCAGATGGGGGAATCCATAGCACTTCCATGGTTCTATGAGGTTTGGAAAAATTACCAGGGATTTGGAGCCTTCTCAAGACAAGTAGTTTATTCACCGAGTAAGCATCATACCACTATATATATATATATAATTTAAAACTTCTTCTTCTCCCTCTCTTGACAATTCCTCATCAAAGGTCGTTTCACCACCTATAGAGACAATTCTATGACAATACATAAAACCATAATTAAGGGTTTACATTATAAAAAATATATAATATATAAAAATTTAGATATATTCATTATATGATATTTAAATTAATTATATTAATGTATAAATTACATTTAATAAAATATCAAAATTGTTGCAAATTAAGAAATCTTTAAGTAAAACATGATATCAAAATGCTTAAATTTCATCAATCTAAATTAAGAAATATAATAAAATAATTATAATTGATAAACAATTGAATAAATTAATATAATGAAATTTTGTGTCATTTTTTAAATATATATATGTTTATTATTCAGAAGGTGAAAACACAATAAAATTGAGCATGAATTAAGACAAGACTTTTCTCATCTCACTTTTATTTCTATGAGATATGAATTATTCACCACTTATTTCTTTTTTTGGTGTATCTATACTGAAATTTGATATATCATATCATGAATCTCTTTATATTCACGATATTCAATATTTCATTTGATTGTCATTAATTTTATGGGACTACGATTTGACTGATCATAAGTGGCCAGAGAATTCATCACAATTTCCATTTAATTGAGACTTACTTAGTATTGTGAACCTAATTCTTTTCATGTTATGTATCTACTACCCCTTATCATTTTTTATTTGAAATTATAGTACTCCTAAATTTCCATATTTCTTGTATCATGGATATGATTATTTTATAATACGTATACCATTTTTATATATGGTGTTTACATTGAATGATGTTTTAATTGGGGAAATATTGATAAATATGAATCCTCTACACAATACAGATATTTTGATAATTCATATTTTTTAGGAATTAAATCTATGTATGAATAATGCTTTAGAGTTGCAATGAAATGTGGGGCATGAAAATATATAGACCCTTTATGCATCGATAGGTCTTATGAGAAAAAACATTTGGTGAGAAACCATTCGCATTTGTTTCCAAGAATATTTAGATGGGTTTCTACCCACAAACTTAAATTGTATTGTTAATGGTCTTGATATTATTGGTTCATGTTTTAGATACATAACATCCAATAATTAATCATTCCATTCATTTAGTATTCAGTTATTCCTATCCATGAGATTTTCACTATGAAAAAATATATGGATGAATTTTCAGTCACATCTTATTGATTAAATGTCATCGGTTTTAATTTATTCATCTTTACATATTGATTATGACTTATTGATTATGCTTTAATTATTATTTATTCATATTTCTGGAAAATATAACCCTTACGGAGCATTTAATATCACCCTATTATTTTTTTCTTCCTCATGTTATAAAGATGAATTTTTTTAATAAGTGTTAAGGAAGCATTTTATTTTCCTTTATTATGTTCTTTATTTAATGACCAATGCAATAAGGGAACCATGTATATATATATTTCTTCAATTATACTAAACTAATCAATCCTTGGTTATGTGACCTATTTTATCTCTGACATTATAAGAAAATAACCATTGATTCTGGGATACTAGGGTTAAGGTTGTTATAATTAGTATTATAAGAGGTTTAGTAGAAAACTTAGGAATTGGATATTAAATAAACATGAGAATTATAATAATTCGGTATAGTAAATTTTGGCTCAATAATCATGATGATTATGAGACAACTTAGTGTGTTCCATTATTTGGTGATGGTGCCCAATGGAAGAAAGGTAATTAATACTGGTATACAATGTAGGGATTTCCCCACCAAGAAAGATAGAATAGTAAATGTTGGAAATGAGAAGATGATGACCATATTAGGATAGCTTACTCTGGTTATGATGAATAACTATACTACAGCAATTTTTTATTGTTTCATGCAGAAGAAACCCCATATATTTTAGTGTGAATACTAATCCAGTGGTAGCAGAGCAATGGATAAAGTCACTTGAAATGATATTTATGGCATTGGGATACAATGAAAATGAAAATTTGGTACTAGAAGTACATTTACTCAAGGGAGATGTTGATTAATAGTGGTTGTTGATCTTAAAAACTAAGGTGAAATATGAAATATAAGACATGAAGTAAAGAAATGTTAAAGAAAAATTCTTCAAAAAATATTTCCCTTTTGAGAAATGAACTGAAATGAAGAAAAAATTACTTAAATTAAAGAAAAATGGAGAAGATAGTGTTTTAGAGTATGAGGATACATTCAAAAGACTATCTAGGCATGATACAAATTACATACATGATTTGAAAAAATGATTTCTAATTTCCTTAAAGGTTTTAATCCAAGTATCTGAAGAGAATTGGCTTCTCCAACATTTTCATCATATGATGAAATAATATTAAGTGACATCAAAACAAAGAAGAAATTTTCTAGACCTTATATGTTCAAGAGAAATAAAGATAATAAAAGGTATTATGATAACCATGAAAAAGGTAAATAATCAAATAAGAATAGGTAAATGATGAAATTACCATTATGTGAAAAATGATAAAATAATCATCTTGGAAAATTATTTAAAGGCATAAAAATTTTTTATGAGTGTCGATAAAAGGGTCATCAAGATAATGAATACAATGGGAAGAAACAAATCCACGATGTTCAATGATTAAACTATAATTAAATGGGTAATTATTCAAATCAATTTCCCAAGCGTCAGGGTAATTTACCATAGAAGAGGCCAAGGGGAGATGGCCAAGATTATGTGATCACCACAAAAAGAGTGGAAGTACCCAATGATGTGCGGATAGGTGCATTAATCCTATCATTAATTTTATCCAATACTTTATTTCATTATAGATTATATCACTCTTTTATATCTATATATTTTTCCAATAAAAATAGATATTTACCTTTTGAAATAATAATGGAATTGTTAGTCAAAACACATAAGAGAAGTCTTATTGCAACAAAAATGTTCTGGGTAGTCTCTATTATGACAAATAAATGTTCTTTATTTTTTAACCATATCATTATACCCATGGTTCACTTTTATATAACAATTGGTATGGAATGGATTTCAAAATGTGATGATAAAATTTATTTCAAGAATAAAGAGAGTACAATTTGTAAGGAAGTATAATTCCTTATCTTTAGAGCACATAAACTTCATCATCTAACTCTTATATAAAACCACCCCAATATCTACACTGAATTAAATTCTTGGAGAGGATGATAAAGCAATATATAAGTATGAGGAATGTAATATTCATATTCAGGATATACTAATTATATGGGAATACATTGATGTATTTCTTAAGGAATTACCTAGACACCCTCAAAGCGTTAATTTGAGTTTACCATTTATGTAATCCTTGAAGAAAGACCAATATCAAATAATCCTTATAGAATGGATATTGTAGAATTAGTTCAGATAAAAAAACAACTAGAGGAGTTGAGTAATAAAATTTTTATTCACCCTAGTGTTTCCCCATGGGGAACCCCTATTCTTTTTATTATGAAGACAGATGTATCCATGAGGTTGTGTATTGACTATAGAGAAATCAATGATATTATGATAAAGAACAAGTATCATATTACCTACATTGATTATTCATTTAATCAACTACACCAAGATCAATATTTTTTTAAGATTGAAATTCATTATATGTATCATCAATTGCAATTAAGGATGAATTATATTCCAAAGAAATCTTTTCAGATGAGGTATGAACATTATAAGTTTACATTAATTTCATTTGAAATAAATAATGCACCTTTAGTCTTTATGGATATTATGAAAAAAATATTCATGTAATATCTTTATGATTGTTTTGGTCTTCATTAAGAATATTTTGGTATATACTAAAACCTATTAATTCCATGAGAATCACTTGAGGATCATTCTTTAGAGTCACAACAGGAAAGAGTTATATGGAAAATTTAGTAAGTGTGAATTCTAAATTTAGGAAATTTATTTTCTTGGCTATATTTTATATAATAATGGAATTTCATTTGATCCTGTAAAAAAATTCAATCCATGAATGGACTACTCCAATGAACATAACTGAGGTACATGTTTTCCTTGGTTTAGGTTACTGTTGGCATTTCGTTCAAAATTTTCTTGATTGGATAACCCAATAACTAAGATCACACATAAAGGGGTTAAACTCGTATATAAAAAAATGTATAGAATATTTTGAAGAATTTAATAGAAGAATAGTAAATGATCTTATTTTCATTGTACTATCTATAAATTATGGGTTTGTGATATACAGTGATGCATCAAAGAAGGGACTGGAATTTTTCCTTATGAAAAATGATAACATTATTTCATATGAATCGCAGAAGTTGAAGATTTAAGAACAAAATTATCCGACTCAGGATCTTGTGTAAGAATCTATAGTATTTTATCTGAAGATATAGATACGCTATCTCTATAGTGAAAGATATGAGATATATACAAATCACAAATGTTTGAAATACATCCTTATACTAAAATAACTCAACATGAAGCAAAGTTTATGGCTTGAGTTACTCAAAGATTATGATTGTTCAAAACATTTCCACCTAGGAAAAGAAAATAAGTTTGAAGATACATTAAGAAGGAAAGATCATGGAGTTATAACCCAAATGATGATTGAAAAATATCCTATATTCATGGATTTATTAAATATATATATGGTAATTTTCAATGAAGAGAAAACATTACTCATTTTTTAAATGATTACAAAACCATATTTATTAAAAAAGATAAAAATATCTCAATCTAATGATGATAATTTTCAAAAAAAAAAAGATTTGTTAAGGATGGAAGATTGGACGACTTTATGGATGAGTATGGAATTTTTAAAATTTAAAAAATGTTATGTGTTTCGTCAATACCTAAGATAAAAAAGGAACTATTAGGTGATCCTCATAGCTCAAATTTATCTACACACCTAGGTAGTACCAATATGTATAAATATCTAAAGAAACATTTTTTGTGGGATAATAAGAAGTAGGAAATATATGACTATGTGTCAAGATATCAAGTTTATCAATAAGTGGAGTATGAGAGATAAAATCTATGAGAATTTATGCAACCTATACCTATTACTATGTGGATGTTGGATGAAATTATGATAGAATCTATCACAGGACTACTAAGGACACCTATATGGAATGAAATGAAATAGATTATTGTTGAACATGTTACAAAATCAGAAAATTTTCTTATTATAATAGAAGATTTACCTCTTGAGTTCTTAGAAAGAATCTATATTAATAATGTTGTAAGACTTCATGGTTCACCTTTTTCAAGTGTTTTGGATCGATATCACCATTTTACATCAAAATTCTGGAAGAGTATTCAGAAGGATTTGGATACTAAGCTTCATTTGAGTACTTCTTATCACCCTCTAACTGATAGAGAGTTTGAAAGTACTATTCAAACATTGGAAGGCATGTTGAGATCATGGTCACTTCACTTTAAAGGTATATGGGATTATTATTTTCCTTTGGTATAGGTTTCTTACAATAATAGTTTCTAATATTGTATTCAAATGGTTCCGTATGAAGCATTATATGTTAAGAAATGTTTTACTCAAACTTGTTTTGATGAATTTAGTGAAAGGAAACTTATGGGCCCATAAATTATTAAAGAAACAAAGACACAAGTAATGAATATTCAGGATTATATTAAAGTAGCTCAATGTAGACAAAAGAGTTATAGTGAAAATAGAATAAAGTATTTGTAATTTAAAGTGGGATATCATTTATTTATGAAAGTATGTCCATAGAAGGGTGTCATAAGGTTTGGTAATAATGGGAAACTAAGCCCCAGGTAAATTAGACTACTCAAAATTCTAGAATGAATTGGATCTGAAGCTTACCAATTGGCAATGCCACTAAGTCTCTCCAAAAATCATTAAGTGTTCCATAAATATTTTTTAAGTACATTCCAGACCCAACACATGTACTCCCCTATGAAGAAATAGATCTAGAACTTGAATTTTCTTACTATGAAGATCCTATCGTGATTATTGAAACTAGTGATAAAGTATTCAAAAATTGGATGACTCGACAGGTAAAATTTCTTTGTAGAAACCATATAACAGAAGAAGCAACGTGGGAACCTAAGGATGTTATGAATCAGAACCACCCTCATCTTTTTATAAGGCGATATTCATGAAAAATTTCAATGAAGAAGTTTTCTATGAAGGGAAGTATATAACACTATAAGATTTTATGGTTTGTATCTTCTTAAATAAATTAAATTTATTTGCTAGTTTATGCTTCACACAACACCAATCTAAAAAGAACCATGTTATACTATTAAATATTAACATAACTGTTGGAATAGTAATGTGACCATTATGACTAATAATATGAACATTAGAAAAATAACATCTCCCATGAAACTATAAATAAAATTTAGGTATCTAATAAAGTAAAATATGATATATTTATATCATTTAATAAGTAAATAAATGTTTTCAAATGATAAATTAAGTGTTGGAGTTTTTTGCACAACATAAATGTATATTTAAACTTTTTTTATTAATTTAATGATTTTAAATAAGATTTATCTTCATCAAATATATCCTTAAATTAATATTTTAATTTATTATAATTATAAGATAATTTTATGAGACCACAATCCATTTTTCAATTTTTCATAAAACCGGTTATAATTTTAAAATAAGTATTTTTTAAATAAATGATTATTTTAATTAAAATTACAATTATAATATTTAGAAAATTATTTCTATAAAATGAACTCCATTTTTGAAATTATCCAAGGTATTTTTTATCTAATTTTCTAAAATAATTCAAATTTTTAGGGCGATAGTAAAAATATAGTTTTTATATAATTAGTGTAACTCAAATTACATCCTTCATGATGTAATAATGACATAATACTTTATATAACATTATTTTCGGACATGGTATATTTAATTTAATAATTTTTTCACTAAAATACATGAAACTAAATTTCTAAACCTAAAATTAACTTTCCAAAACCCAAAGTCAAAAGTTATTCCTTAAAATAACAATTTTTCATTCTTTCTACTTTCCTTTTTAATAAATTGATTAATTCAAATTATATGAGGGATTTAAAGAATTTAAATCATTATATTATATTAATATATTATTTATGTTTTAAAAAAAGAATTATTAAAAGTTTTACCATTGATATATTATTTTATTCAATATTTTATTCTAAAAATACCCCACCCCCCAAGTATAAATAACCCATCTCCATTCCCCTAGAAAACCACTTCACCACCATTTAAAAAGCTGAATATCTACCAAAATATTCCCTCTTAAAACTCTTAAAACCCATTGAAAAGTTTTTAATCATTAAAATTTTAATCACCAAGGATTTATAGTGTCATAAAAGAGAAGATACACTAAGGATTAAGCAAGTTCTGTTCCACTAATCTCTCCTTTAAATTATTCTTCCTCTTCTGTTTATGTTTACACCAAACCATTGACCACCACACTTTGATGGAATTAATTATACAGTAATTTATAATTATTTTAATGATATTAACCTAATTTTATTATCATACTACTATTTATATAATTATAATTTTAAGGTTCTTCCCACTCTCTTGACAATGTCCCATCAAAGGCCGGTTAACCACCTACAGAGACATTTCCATGTACACACATATAAATATCATCAAGGGTGGATTTTATAAACAATATATAATATATAAAGATGTAATTATATTCATTATATTATTCTTTAATTAATTATAATAACATATAAATTACATTTAATAAAATATAGAAATTGTTGCAAATGGAAATTTTTTAAGAAAAACATGATATCAAAATGATTAAATTTCATCAACGGAAATCAAGAAGTATAATAAATTGATTATAATTGATAAATATTTTATAAATCACTGTAATTAAATTCTGGATTATTTTGTTTATAAATATAATTTTCCTATTCAGGATGCACAAAAATGACAAAATTAAATGGGAATTAAGGTAAGAAATTTCTCATATCACTTTAATTTGATTAAGATATTCCTTATTAACAACTTATTTATTGTTTGTGGTGTATTTATAAATAAATTTGATATATAATATAATGAATCCTTTTATCTTCATGTTATTAAATTTTTTATTTGATAAACATTAATTTTATGGGGCATACGATTCGACTGATCACAAGTGGTAAGTGACTTCCTCTCAATTTCAATTTCATTGAGGCTTACTTGGTATTATGTACCTAATCATTTTCATGTATTCCATCTACTACCCCTTTGAGATAATTTTTCATTTGACATTATATTTCACTTAAATATCCATTTTTCTTGTATCATGGATATGATTATTGTCTAAGACATATACAATTTTTATATACAATGTTTACTTTGAATGTTTTTTTAAAAAGGGAAATATTGATAAATATATATCTTCTATTGAATATGAATATTTTTATAAGTCATATTTTTCATGAATTAAATATGTGTATGAAAAATGATTTATACTTTTAGTGATTGGTGGGGCCTAACATTATATAGTCCCTCGATGCATCCACATGTCAAATGATACAAAAATAGTTGGTGATGAACCCTTCATATTTGTTTCCAAGATAAATCATATGGGTTTTCTACCCAAATACTTAAACAATCTTGTTAAAGGTCTTTACACTAGTTTTTTATGTGGTAGATATATAATATCCAATAATTAATAATTCCCCTCATTCTATATTCATTTATTCATATTGATTATATTTTCACTATGAGAAAATCTATAGATGCATTTTCATTCTTAGACTATTGGTTAAATGGAATGGGTTTTAATTTATTCACCTTTCAATATTGACTATTATTAACTTATTAATGATTCATTTTTATGATGTATATAACCCTTACTGAGAATTTGAGATCACCATATTATTTTTTTTCCTTCCTCTTATTATAAAGACGAAATTTTTGAATAGGTGGTAAAGAAGTACTTTATTTTCCTTTGTTATATTCTATGTTTAATTAAAAATTTAATAAGGGAACCATGTGTATATCTAGTTCTTAGATATTATTAAACTGATCAATCTTTGAGGATGTGATTTCTTATTTCAATTCCATTGTAATAAAATAACCACCAACATTGGGACACTGGGGTTAGGGTTTTTATAATAGAAATGGAATATATAGTTCTTTAATCTTATTCCTATTTAAGAGATTATATTTCTCATTATTTTTCTTCTTATAGATGAATTTTTTTTCACTAGAAGTCGTGTATTTTATTGGGTGGAGATACTGATTTGTCTAGTTTGGCATGTGGTTTTGTTACAATGTGGAAGTGGGTTGTGGTGTGTTTGGCATTAGAATTGGTCCAATAAAGGAGGTTCATAGTTTTTCTGCTCTAACAATTCTATGAATTTTACTTTTGGTAACATTACACAGTATTTTGATAATGAAAAAGTCAGTGACAATGATCATTAGTTATGGATTGATGTGCGGTGACAATGATGTGTGCTATTTCAATGAGATGTAATTTTTCGATGGAAATATCCACATGCATCATGATTGGAAAAGGGATAAAAAAATTTCACCCATGGTATCTTCATCAAGTTTCTAGCTATCGAAAGTATGGATATTATACTCCCTGTTTTTTAATTTTGAATTTTTAAACTTATTATTTGAAATTTAAATTTGGTGTTTGAAATTCAACGTTGGATGTTGTGTTGGTAGCAGGTTATGATTTTTGTGAGGGTTCAAACTTAACCCATAAAAGTGTATTTTAATAAAATTTAAACATTGATTGAGGATCCCTTGGGAATTTCAGCCTAAAATTTTAAAAAACCATCCCAATTAAGAATATGCTTCTTTGATGTCCTTGTCAATTTATATTCTGAAAATGGGTTTAGATTTGTTCATTCTATAAGTATCACTATAAAAAATATTCCCCTAGAAAGTCATTGACAACTAAAAGTTATAGTATCCTCTAAAATATTAAATTTGGTATGTAATATGGGGTTTTATGTTCTTATATTACTAAATATTAGATTTTTTATTGTTTTTCTCACACTAATATGACTTTGTAGTAAATAAAAAATTTGAGAGGATTATCCATCAAGTGGATCTAGCATAACATAGGGAATTTGAGAAATTAATATGGTTTTATAACACTATGGTGCATCTTTTATGAAATTTTAATTTGTTATTCATATTACTTCATGTAGGGATGCTAAGTTAACAATGACCAAAGATCATCCCAACTACAACTTCCTAGAATAGAATTAATTTTATAATAATAGTTTATAAATTATAAGAATATATGTATAAAAAATGTCACATGAAGGATGAAGAAGTATAAATAGGTCACTTAAGGGTAGATATTTTAGATAAATAATAGAAACAACGTGTATAATACAAATTTGGTCACCTAATATAATTTTATCCACAAGTAATAAAGAACAAAATTATAATATTCATTTTATATATTTCAAAAATAATTCCCTACTAATATAGAATTAAAAACCATAACATACTAGTTTTAAAATTATATTTTACAACATTACCATAATATCATGCATGTAAACTATACAAGAAAAAAATATTACTTACATCGATTTTTAAAAAACTATTCTCTATATTCAATAACACTAATTAACCTTGAATATATACAATACATGATAAAAAAGTATAATAATACATATATATACCCATTAATTATAATTTCATAATAGTTAACATAAATTTTATTTTTTAAATGAATTCCATACGATAAGAACTAATCTTATCATTTGTGCAATGTAGGTTAGATTGGAGATGTTGGCTATGATCATTTCATCATAGAGGTAGAGTTGTGGGGGTGAAGGTGAATCCTTGTGGGTAACTATTGAAAAGTTATTTTAGAAAAGGTAAAACATAATAGACATGAGCCAATACAAAAATATAGATGTGAACATAGTACTTAATATCAAGAACATAAAAAACCACACTAGTCTTGAAGATACAAAAAGGTATAATAATAAGAAAGGGGTACTTTTGGATCCTAGAAAGATCACTATGAAAATTAAACTTTTTGGTTTCACACCACATAGTATCAATGCTAGGGTTTATATAATCATATTTCACATGGATTTCCTTGATCTCATTCTTGAATAATCATCCACATGATTTTGGTATAACACAATCAGTGTATTGGCGATGCTCAAGAGATCAGTGTAGATTCAAGAGGGGTGGCCTCTTTCCTACAACTAGATATGAAATTCAACCCTCTAAAACCTTGAAATAAAAATAATAGGATGATCTTAAAGGCTTTATAGTGTAGTACCTTCGTCTGTACTAGTTTAATTAGGAAGCCATTATTCTTAATTAATGCATGTTCGCACCTATAATGTGTCACCACCACTGCTATATTTTTATTTATGAAACACTAAAAGAAATATATAATATACATCCTAAAAGTTCATAAAGTTCCTCAATCGGGAGGGTACTAATGTTGAGCGGTGACATGGGAGAAAAGGATATTATTAGATCACGTGGGTGTTGGTAGGAGGTGATTTAGGGTTTACAAATAAAATATATTTATTTTTATTTTTCTTAATAATGATATAATTATTTTTTAATTTTTTATATTTTATTTTAAATATATATATATATATATATATCATTTTAATAAATATTATTAAATTAATAAATTTTAATTCAATATATATTCACATATTTTTATTAACAAATGTCATGCTTGTACTAAATAATAAATAAATATATTATTAATTTTTGATAAAAAATTATTGATATAAATTAATTTATTAAAATGAATATTTGTGATGTTATAATATATATCAACAAAAATAATTAATAAAAATAGATTCATTTGTTTGTAAAATAATCAGAACTAGTGTGATCAAGCAATAAATTTAATTGGAAATAAAATATTTTTTGGTATTAAAAAATTAATATTAATAAATATGAAAGCTGGTAAAAAAAATTATTGGTTACTATAAATAATACCAACAAAATAAAATATCTTTTTACTACTTAATTTTACCTATAGATACATTATTTTACATAACATTATTATTGGTAAAAATAATTTTTTTACAGTGTTTCTTTGTCATGTATATAGTATGATATATACATGGTTTATACTTACCATGATTATATCGTAAAATATATATGCACTATATATTATACTGTTCTTATAATACATGTCGTATTAAAAATATTATAGCAGTTCCTATCTATAATGAGAACTTTTTGATACTATTAGAATAATCTTAAACAAATTCCCTATGGTGTAAATACATCAATCTGATGGGACGTGAATGATGTCTAGCTATCATGTCTTAGGGGATCATTAGCATTGAGACTTATTTTCATGGAGTTTGAACTTGGTGATCTCAAGTATAATTGATTAGGATTAACCTGCTAATAAGAAGATCACATGTTTTGGGTGTCATTGGATGTTACTATCTATAAGAATGTGTATTGGTATCTAAACTTAAGATCATTGTAAACATATATAATTGATAATGTTATTTGAAAAATGATAAAATCCATAACAATTTATGTTTTTACTAAGTTATCTTGTGTCAGATGCATCATAAGAGGTATGAAATATATTGGATAATTAAGATAGGATTTGTTGCTTCTAAGTATAGTAATAAGATATCCACAAACCTTTAAATTTTAAGGTAGTGTCTTAGTTAAATCCATAAACATGGTATTTGAATCCATGTTAATATAATAAAATCAAATTAATATAAATAAATCATAAAAGGATGAAAACCTATAGTATTCATCCTACTTTATGTGATATCATAAGAAAAAGGGATTATATTGCACAATTTGTGTTTGTAAGAGGCTTTTGTGGCTCTATATTGTCGTTATATATTTAGTAACCATGAATTGTTTCTAGATATAAATCTTTGTCTATAAATATGACTCACTACTATCATGATAAGGTCTTATAGGTTCACACATAATGTGTTCAAAAAATTGGATGAATTGAAGTTTTGGATATAGTGGCCCCCCTAAATATGTGGTCCGGTTAATGCCTAAGTGTGAATGATCATTAGTAAATAAAAAAATAAAATAAATTATATGTCATTTTAGAATAGATTAATTAGAATTTATTTTTTCCAATGTATTTAATTTTATTTAATTTTAAATAAGTTTCTATGAGTAAAAAAAATTCAATCGATTATTTATTATTTGGGGTTCATTAAACATATTCACAAGGAATTCTCTAAGTTAATGGTTCATATTTCATAACATGACATGTTAGAGTGTTAAATGTGAATGGTTAAATTAATATAACATTTATAACATGTTAGTTTGTTATTAAATGTTTTTTTGGATAATTTTTATGGTTTAATCTTATTTAGGTACTAAAGTTTAATTTAAGAAACCTTAAACTAAGTATAAAATATATGTTTAACACAAAATGAGAGAGGAAAATTACTTTCAATAATTCTTTCGTTCAATCTTCATTCTATGAAAATATTGAGAGATAAAGTTAAAAAATATCAAATTTTTATTCATGCATTATGTTTTTCATGTTATTGTGATTTTATATGCATAAAATTGCTTATTTATTTCATCATCGTAGATAAATAATGTAGATCAAAAAACCAGGGAACTTTGGTGTGTATGTGAAAAAATAGGGTTATTATCTCGGATTCATTGATCTTTGATGATCTAGAATTGATAATATAATGTAGGGACCACATGAATGAAAATGGTACTATTTACTTTAATATCTTCATATATAAATTCTATTATATGTGATCTATTGAGGAATCCAAGTACTACTTTAATAGATCTGGTGTTACAACATAGACTTTGTATTTTTTAAAAAAATTCATACCTAATTGTTCCACTTTAACTGAATTCCTTCAATTAGTATGAGGGAATTTATATATAATTTCAGTTGATATTTTAATTAAATTAACTAAAATGAAATCAATGAGCTTCAATATGGTATTGAAGATGATAAAGTTTCATGATTCTGAGTATGGATGGATAAGATATGACCACATAAAGAATTGATAAATATTTATAGATAAGGGGAGGGTTGCTGTGTGTATAAAATGAACCAGGGGGGGTCTAATAACTATTTGATAGAACAAAAATCAAAGTTTAATGATTAGTCATTCTACCTACCACTACTCAACTACCTCACAATTAAACTTTATTCAGGGGGAATAACTGAAACATGCACCCGAAAGCACAAGGTATGAATTATTTTCTAAAAAAAGGGGCACCCTCCCCTCCCCCACATGACCTTATCAAAATATTTTATCCCAGCTTATCAGGCATAATGTAGGATATTTTATACTTATAGGGGTCGTTTTGAGTAAAAAATCCAAACAAAATCTAAAAAATATTTAAAAAATTAAATGTTGAGAAATTTAATTAAAATATTTCAAGGAAAATAAGACATATAATTAATGAATTATAATTATTTTAATATCATTTTAATTGATTAAAAATATCACAAGTATAACTTTAGTTTATTTAATTATTCAATGAAAATGTTATGCATGTGGACTAATAATGAGCTGATACTGGGACTTGTTTGCTTTTTTTATTATATATAGAATTTTAATTATTGAAATAATTGACATTTTCAATAATTAATTATTAAATTTTAGTTTTTATTTAAGGGGACAAGGGTGTCCCTCTCTCTCACATTGGTTGGATGGGGAAGAAAAATACTAAAGGTAGTGCTTAATTAGGCCCATAAAAGTGAAAATGTTGACACTTAAAGTGAGGTTTGGGGTGTGCGATTAGATTTTAAATATACCCCAACTAAGTCTCTAATGGTCCATTGGGTTTTTAGTGGAATTAGAAGTGTAAAAATTCCCATTGTTAGATTAAAGGGTTCTTAGAATAAAATAAAACTTATTCAATCTACAGAAGACAATAAGGAACCCTAAACTAATAGCTCCACAAATTGAAACTAAAACCATGTATACTAAAAATTGAATAACATGTGTACTTTACACCAATGTTGGATGAATTTACTATATTCAGCCATGGGTTTAATGAAAGTCACTAAAAATATCTAAAATACTCTTTCCTCTTAGGTGTATCAATGGTCTGAAAAATCACCTAATTATGGGGTATGATTTTCCTTATTTCTATGGTATTTTAACACATCATGATGAAAAATGATGAAGGTGAATAGAGATTCTATGGGGAAATCCAATAAGTATCATAGACACCATTATATGGGACTCTAGGATACTCCTTGAGCATTCAATGACTTTAATTTAATATTATATAATGTTTGATTAATGCATGAAGTTATAATGTTTGTAACCCCTCAGACTAATGCATGAATTTAACACTTAAATTCATGTTTAATATCATATAAGTTTCATCACATGAAACATATATAATTTATTATATCTTATGAGGAATAAAACTTTAATGTTAAAATTTAATGTTCTATTACCAAGTACAATAATCAAATATTATTCATACATATATAATAACACTTATTATATGACCTTATCATATAATATGATAGGTTTGAGAAAAAGAAATGTATCTCTATATCATGCCTTATGATATACCCGCAATGAGACATACGATATGCCTTTTTTTTCTATATTTCATGACACATGATATATATATAAATATATTGTATAATATTATATCATCCAAAACATAATATGTTTATAGGAATTAGGGAATATTTCCATTAGTATCCCACTTACACTAAAACCTCGTAGAGATTGCTTCATTTCACCATATATCAAATCATATACAATAAAACCATATCCTAAAATTCTTTTATATATATATAAACCACTTTTTTAATGTTATCATCACCATCCCAATGTATCACATCATATGTAATTATCTGTGAATATCTATCCAAAAATAATTAAGGATAAGCTTTAAAACACTTTTTGAGAAGCTGCATATTTTTATAATAATTAATCCACATCTAGAAAACAAAAAAATGTGACCACATTTTCCTTTTTTACCATTTAAAAAAATATAAATTCTCTAAATAATAAATGTAATCAAGGAGAATCCCCTAGAAAATCATTAGTGATAATGATGATACAAATGGATCTCGATTGATATTTATCAAAAACATTTATCTAGAAACTTTTTTCCACCAAATATATCAAATACATTTATGAACATTTATATAATTAAATTTTCCATGATATTAATTGACCATAGGACAATGAGTATGTAAATCCTATATAACTACTCCTACATTCTTGATTCTTTGAGTATAAACCAACTGGATAGATGAATACATCAAATTTTTTTACCCAAATAGATGAGCACATCCCATTCCCTTCATAAAATATATTATCACACATCATATGTATTTTCATGGAATGATTCTACACTCCTTTGATATATTTTAATCAACGACCCAAATTACACACTCATCACTTGAGATGACAAAAACCATCTTAATTTTTATAAAAGGATTAACAACATACCCAACCACCCACTTATTCTCTCATCCTTAAGGTTTTAATAATAAAGGTATCAATTTATGTATTTTGTCAGGATAGGTATATTATTTAACCTCAATTCATAGGGAAAATTAAATGTGAAACATGCATCCCTAGTATATCAAATACATGGTGTATGCCACTTCTTGTGGTATAAATCTTGGGTCTTCTAGCACACCAAACTTATTTTATATCTCATGAGAATATTTCATAACAAAATGTGAATTCCTACTAATTTTAACCTTAAAATTTCATTAAAATATTTAATACTCTATAACAAACATTTCTTAACAATAAATCAAATTCATATTTATAAAGTTTAATTATTATTTTAATTCATGTATATGTGAAACCAAAATGAAAGAATGATAAAATAGATACTACCTTTATATAAAAAAATACCTTGTTATATTATTGAAACTCATTTTGAGAATACTTAAAGAACCACACATATGTATGAACCTTATATCTTATATAAAAGACAGCTATAATGTGTCATGTTTTCTATTTTTTATGATTTTTTTAAACTCACTACATCTCAATAAAACTATTAACACATATATATGTGAAAATATGATAAAATCCACATACTAATCAATTTAATGGGTAACATATATAAATATATCTTGTTTTAATAATGGTGATATTATAAATCATATTTATAACGTTCGACATTTAAACTAGTTTCCAAACTTCTTCACTTCACAACTTCTTTTATTACAATGTTAATAACTTCTATTGTTTACTTATAATTTCTTCTAAGTTCATCATCATCATATTTTGAAATTCTTTCCAAAAAGATTTATTTAAGATCATCATGGAAACAAAGTGAAACTCTTTAAATTATTTTACTTTATTTGCATAAATTAAACTATTTTAAGATATAAATTGATAATCACTTTTAATCTTAATTGTTATATTCTTTTATTTTTACATTTTATCTTCTCTAAGTCTAAAACTAATCACATTAATCTCTTATAAACTATATTTATCATGTTATGAATTACAAAATGCTTTATTTTTTGGAAATAAAACTTATTTATTTTATTATAAATATTTAAAACATAGTTAATTTATAACCAAATCCAATATGGTATTCTAGGTGTTTGAAAAATTATTCTGAAAAGAAGAATTTATTCTTTAAAATATGTCATGAATGGGTGGTGGGAACTATTTCTATTATATTTTAACAAATAACATAGATAAAATATTTTATCTAAGATAAAAAATCCATTTTATCATTATCTTATTTTCAATAAATTTTATAAAAATGGATTAATTTATAATCATGTGTTTTGAATAAATCATGTTGTATTATTCATCAAATAACCATTGTTTACAAATATATCTTATTATATGATAGAAAACAAGATGACAATATAGAATATTAATTCTTAATCCATATAGGATTTGAAGTAATCGTTTACATATAACTTGTAACTCTTTCTCTATCACTTGAATACATGCTTAAAGCATTATACATCAACCATTTTCACTTTTGAACACCTGTATATTTAAAACAATCACAAAAAAATCAATTTTTATCATATACCCTAAAAAATATGAGAATATATTTTAATAATAGTATAATTTTTTGGGAGTTTCCATCATTTTTCTTTCTATAATTCATATATTTTGAGAAATTACATCCAATGGAAACACTTAATTTTTTTACACGTCCTTTTAGGTTTCAATGACCAAGGTTAATAAATAGACTATATTTTCCCTATTTTTATTTTCCAAGTAGTACTAGAGATTTTACATCTCATTTTCTATTCATCAATCCTCAAAAAATTTGGGGATATCAGGTAAACATTTATAAAACTCATTAATGCTATTAGAACTTTCCCAAAAATGATTTCAGAATGAATTTCACAGCTAAAAAAATCCTTAAAGGGAATATCTAGCCTCTTAAATTCATATCCAATCATATTGATTAAATGGGTGGGGACTAAATGTTCTTAGATAAATTTTTATTTAATAAGTACCATTGAAACCTCATATGAAACCTTTGATTCTTTGTGAAGACCCAGATTTTTCCATGTAATTTTTTTTCATTATATAAAAATAGTACGAGTCCGCAAAAATTGACGGTGTCTGATTCCGAGGCCCGGTGTGCCCAGAATGAGTTTCTGAACTTTTTTTAGGTACGTTCAGTAAATGCGCGAGTGACGTTTTGTAACTTTTGAACCGATGCTCGGAATTAAAATTTGAGGACACCGTTGAACTCACAATGCCGATATTCACTTAAGGAGACCTTCACCTCGACTGCAGTTGGTCAATGGTAGAAGTTAGTTTTTTTTGGATTTTCATGGGAGAGTTAAAGGAAAATAATAAAAATAAAACAATAACTTTTATTTTTATTTGAAACCTTCCATTTGTATATTTGGTGGTGGGGACCACTCGAACTCCCCTTTAATGTGAGGAAACACTTGGAATTCTCCCAATTAATGAGCCAAAAATTAATTGATCTAGTAATTAAATAAGTTGGTTTTACACCATTCTTGAGGTCGGGGGGGGGGGGGGGAATGTTGTAAAATGAGAAATTTTGGTAGAGACGAGAACTTGGTGGGAGAACCTCCTCTAATGAAGAACACCTCCAACAACAAACGAACCGACATTAGAGAAAACACCGACTCCACCATCATCATATTCCTCCTCATGACACCTCCAATGGATGATCTAGGCAGGGGTGTGTTTATGTTGTTCTTCATGGTTTTATGTTGAAACCTTTTCCTCGAAGCCTCATGCTAATGGTCTAACCAGGGGGGTGTGGACCAAACAAACATGGCTCGATCCCTCTGCATCTTTAATGTTGACCTATTCTTCGTGGGTCGTGAGGACGGCGGTGGCACAACCGCACTACCGAAGGAGACTATGGCCTATTGGCCGTGGTGGAGAATGGTGGCAGCCGACCCCCAACCAGCTATGTAGAATCAAGGAAGCGCATTCGCGCCGCCGGTAGAGAAGGAGGCCGCGACACATCGGTTGTGCTGGTGGGAAAACAGCGGCCGACACGCCGGTCGACCGCATGGAGGAAGGGAGGTGCACATCCGTATTGCCGGTTGAGTAGGAGGCCACAGACCGTCGGCCATGGTTTACCCGGGTGGCATCTGGCATGCCAGCCAGTCGCGTGGCGAAGCGACGACGCGCATTCACATTGCCAGAGCTGGAGACTGTGGCCGCTTGGCCGCGGTGGAGGTCAGAGGGCAGCCGGCATTTGGCCGGCCGCGGTGGAGGAATGGTGAATGTCTGCACCACTAGAATAAGGGCCGACCGTTTTGGCCGACCACATCACACCGAGCGGGACCCCCCCAGCGGGTCCCGCATACCAGCCGGCGGTGCCACATGGCACTGCCTGTTTGGCCAAAACTGAATGGCCTACGAGCCATTTGGGTGACATGGGGGGCGTGCCTTCCCTCCCAGGTGGCGGCAAGGGTGGACGCCACCATAATGGGCCACCCTGGCCACGGGCTGCACCGCGGGCCGCGTCTAGCGGGCTGGGCCGGGCCGCCCCCTTCGCGGGTCAGGATGGATTATGGACTAGTGGGCTAAGCCCGCCGTGGCCCAGGCTAACCAAGATGGACCCGGGCTGGGTTGGGTGGACCCAAACCGGGTCGAGGGGACCTGAACTAGGTCGGGTGGGCCTAGGCTGGGTCGGGCTGGGTCGGACCAGACCCGAGCCCACCTAGACCCAGATACGTCTTTTTTTCCATATCTTGAGAACCAAATATCGGTTTGATAAACCATCTACAAAGCCATAATCCTTAGATTGATATGTTCATTTTGGTATACTATACTTGTGTTTTGGATAAATATGGAGTATAGAAGGGTTAGATCGATCCTGAATCCAACAGGTCCCTCAGAATAGAAACACTAATAATTAACAAACTAGGTGTATGATTGACGCGTTGTCTATCACATTGGGTCCTTTATGATGTGTAGGACCTTTGGGAAACTTATTCCCAGGACTTTGTGCAAGTTAAAGTATTTATCAATGGTTTTAGGAGAGGATCCTCCCAGAATCAAGCATTCTTAATTCGGGAACCCTGTGGCTGGCTGTACTTGACGAGTCTTCAGATCTTGTGTGAGTCAACTTAGGATCATGTGTGGGTCAGCACTCAGCGATCCTGCATAGGTCAGCACATACAGATCTTGTGTGGGTCATCTCCAGATCCTGTGTGGGTCATTTCTAGATATTTTTCGGGTCATTGTTGATCATGTGTGGGTCAACAGTAGAGCCTCTCGACGAAGTAAGACTATCTAGTTTACGATTAATCATCTATACTTTCATACTTATGTTCCACCTGGCATGAGATGAGTCTTTACCTTTATGGTATAATTATGTGTGGTGATACCTTTGTGGTATTATTCTATGTGGAATTAACTTTGTGGTACTTACATTCGTGGTGATACCTTTGTGGTATTCTTCTATGTGGTGTTACCTTTGTGGTACTTACCTTTGTGGTGTTACCTTTGTGGTATTCCTTCCTTCATGGAACAATTGAGCTTTTGGATAAAGAGTTGGACCTTTTGTTTCCTCCTGAAAGAGATGGGTATACTTGATAACTTAGGTATATGTATGGACATATACCTAAGTATAATTGAATGTTGTTTTAGTCCTTTTTGGTTTATCCTTTGTGGATTCTGAGAGATCTTAGGGGGTCTCGGGGTCCCTACTGAGTATCGTTATACTCACCCCTGCACGAGCTACACCTGCACCTTGTTGTGTTTTGTTTAGACGATGGACAACGTTGATCGAGGTTGAGGGTACCAGGACTGGAGGCTTCTTGGAGGTGGACTTTAGATGAGACGATCCACAAAGGTGACCCTTTGAGAGCTATACCTACCCTTCAGGTAGGATCCTTGGCAGGTGTTCACAGGAACTATTTTCAGTTTTACTTGTACTTTCCAGTTGGTCTTGTATTCCAGCCCCTTTACTTATTGTACACACTCTTTTTTACTGTACAGTTTACTTTGTGCTCGTATCTTGTTTCATGATTGGTTATGTGAATTTACATGTTATAAAGGAAATGCCTTCCCGGTTTTAGGGATATTTTTTTCTGGTGCTAGTCACCAGCCCCTGGCCTATGGAAGGTGGGCTTGGGGTAGTCACGGCATAGACCCTAGGGAAAGGGTCGTAAAAAATTGGTATTAGAGGAGTCGGTTCTACTAATGAACTTGGACTTTGATATTTTAATAAGCAATAGTGTTGATTGTTATGAGTGTGATTATTATTTCGGGGAATCCAGTGTTAGTGCGGTAGCCGATGTATCCATACACCAGGACCCTGAATTCTAATTTCCGACTCAGTGCACAAAAACACTAATTGCATCTATTTTTTTGAAATGTTTTCTTTGTGGTGACTTTGAGTCAGCTCACTAGGTATAGCTTAATGGCCATGGCACACCTATTTCTTTTTAGGACGCCTCCATGTAGACAGCCTGCTAGGGTTCTAGATAGAGTATGCGATGACTGCCCACCAAGCGACAAGGCTTCGGTGAAGGGCCCCCTTACAGAAGTTGTACCACCAGATGGTGTACCAGCAGCACCATTACCCATTGGATAGTCGATGCTACCAGAACCATCAGTAGAGGGTGAACACTACTTGAGGACATTGCACAAGTTTTAGCACCAAAGGCCACCGAGGTTCTGGGGTGAAATGGATCCTCAGGCGGTTGGGGACTGGATGGAGGTCGTGGTTAGAGTTTTTCGAATGGTAGGGACACCAGCTGATTTCATGGTGAACCTTGTCATGAGTCTTCTTTTGGAATTAATGGCAAGATAGTGGATCTTGATTCTCCAAGTTCATGACTAGGTGAATCTCATCTGGGCGTACTTCGAGAGCCTTTTCAGGGTAGAGTTTGTCCCATTGACTTTACACTCAGTGTGTATACAAAAGATTATCCACTTGCAGCAGGGTAGCATGACAGTTTATCAATATTCAGCGAGGTTCACCGACCTCTCGCACTACTCCACTGACATGGTGCGGGACCCTTTCTTCGGGGGCCGGACCTTCAGGCTAGGGCTCATACAGAAGATTAGAGATTCTATGATTTATCTCAGCATCCTAATGCAGGAGGGGTGTTAGAGAGATCACTCTTAGTGGAGAGATTCCTTGCTGAGAAATCACTAGCAGCGATACCCACCACTGGACGACACATAGCAGAGTCATCAGTAGCTCGTAGTAAAAAGATGTTTCAGAGGTCCAAGAGGACCAGACCTACGGGTGGGTGACTGCTGAATATAGGGTCGGTTGTGCGTGTCTCTTGAGACAGAGCAAGACAAGTGAGGAGCAGGCAGTGTTACTCATACGGTGAGTAGGGTCACATGGCTTGCGACTTCCCGACCCACCGTACAAACAACTAGCAGATAGTCTAAGGACCGCCTGGGTAGAGGTGAATATTCGATCGAGGAGGTCCGCAGGTAGCAGGCGGACGTGGCAGAGGAGCTGGTTGTGCAGCAGGCGGTGGGCAGCGATTCAAGGTTTTACCACCACCACCACTAGGTGGTCCACCCCGACCATAATGAGCAGGTGGATAGGGATGAGCTTAGCTTCTGGAAGTTGAGGCCTATGACCATGACACTCTGGAGATGATACGAGGTACGATTTGTGTCTACTCCACCTTAGCTGCAGTACTTATAGATAGAGGTTCCAGTCAATCCTTTATTTTCATAACCCTTTTTCAGAGCTTAGAGATCCTAGTGGAGTCGTTGGATCAATCCTTACAACTAGAGACTTATATGGGAGAGGATTCGATGATTAAAAACTCGTGCCAATAGCGTGAGCTTACTCAAGTAGGTGGGAGATTCAGCTGGGATATTTTAGTAGTGGCATCGAGGCCTTACAATTCCATCTTGGGTATGGACTGGTTATCCACAATATATGCCTAGATTGACTATATTAGGAACAAAGTGTGGTGTGTCTGCACAGATGGGACAATTTTTTTCCTTCACTAGTGAGAAGGGAACCTTTTCAGCACATGCTGGACTTACCCGGAGGAGGGTGAAGCCGATTACACACCAGTTGTCTATCCTTACCCTCAGAGAACTTTATGTTGAGAGTCTGAGCTACCATGTAGTGGTGGACTAGAACACTAATGTTTTCCCTGATGATGTTTCGACTCTAACTCCTCCTAGAGAGGTGGACTTTTATATCGACTTGTACCCCGAGATGAAACTGATATATTCACCAGCATATCGGATGGCTCCCGCGGAGCTTTGAGAGCTTTGATTACAACTAGAGGACTTGCAGAGCAAGGGGTTAATTAGACCTAGTGTTTCTCCTTAGAAAGCCCCGATTTTGTTCTCCAAAAACGCGGATGGGAGATTGAGACTCTGTGTGGACTATCAGCGCCTGAACCAGGTGACCGTGAAGAACAAGTACTCGCTACCAAGGATTGATGATATTTTTGATCAGCTGAAGGGATCATGTTGTTTTTCGAAGATAGACCTCATATTAGGCTATCACCAGCTCAGGGTATGAGACGAGGATGTGTAGAAGATGACCTTCAGATGTCGGTATGACCATTATGAGTTCTTGGTTATGCCATTCGGCATGACCAACTGCCCAGAAGTGTTCATGGGACTCATGAACATGATCTTCCATCCATACCTCGATCACTTTGTGGTATTCTTCATCGATGACATCCTGATATACTCAGCTATAGAGGAGGAGCATTACAATCATCTACAAATAGTTCTAGACACACTCTGAGAGCACCGACTTTATGGTGATCTCCCAAAGTGCTAGTTCTAGATCTAGGAGTTACATTTCTTGGGACACATTATCTCAGAGGTTGGAGTTGCAGTGGATCCAGTGAAGATTGAAGTTTTTCTTTCTTGGGAGCCACCAAGGAGTGTGATGGAGGTGAGGATTTTCTTGGGTTTGGCCAGTTACTATTGGAGGTTTGTGCCTAGCTTTTCCAGAGTTGAGGCACCCTTATCAGCATTGAAGAAGAAGGGGAAACCCTTCGTGTGGTCAGAGAGATGCCAATGAAGTTTCCAGGAGCTAAGGTAGATACTAATGAGTTCCCCCATCTTGAGGCTACCAAATTAGGGTGTAGGGTACGTAGTCTACTACAGCGCATCGGGAACCGGGCTGGATGTGTCCTGATACAGGAGAGAGCAGTGATCGCCATTGGTTCACGACAGCTGAGATAACATGAGCAGAACTACGCTACCCATGACTTGAAGTTGAAAATAGTGGTCTTCTACTTGAATATATGAATACATTACTTGATGGGTGAATGTTTTACAAACTACTCTGATCACAAGAGTCTCAAGTATAACTTCTCTCAGAAAGACCTGAACTTGAGATAGTAGTGTTGCCTTGAGTCCCTCCAAGACTATGACTTTGAGATAGTCTATACTCATGGGAAGGGGAACTTAGTAGAAGATTCAATCATCGGGATATCTGGTATACAGTTGCTGAGTGAGGCAATGGAGCAGCTATCCGTTTTGTGGATATCCTACATGGATCGAGATGGAGCATCTTATCGTTAGTCTCTTCCAGTCACTCCCCCACTCATTTAGCGTGTAAGGGAGGCACAACTTGGGGACACTATCTATGAGTCTTGACATGCTCATATATCTATAGGAGAGGCAGCTGATGGATTTTCTGAAGGTGGGAATCATGTAATCCTCTTCAGAGGATGTACTATGGTATTGGTGGTGCTATGGGAGGAAGTGTTGAGGGAGTTCCATATGTCCCCTCTAGTTGTACATCCATGAGTGGCGAAGACGTACCAGGACCTCTAGCATCCGCACTGTTGGCCGGGAATGAAGAAAGTTATAGCAGAGTTTGTCTCTCGATGCCTCACTGGTCAGTAAGTGAAGGCAGATCACTAGGGTTCGGCAAGCTTAGTTTAGCCACTAGAGGTGCCAGAATAGAAGTGGGATGGAATTTCCATGGACTTCATGACAGGACTTCCATGCCTGACCTAGGGTCATGATTCCATCTGGGTGATCATTGACCGACTCACCAATTCGGTCCACTTCCTACCTATTAGAGAGAATGGATCAGTAGAGGGCTTGTGATGCCTCTACGTGCAAGAGATTGTACGGATTCCTGGATTTCCCTTGACTATTGTCTCTGATTGTGATGCACATTTTACTTTCTGTTTATAGAAGGGGTTGTAGGAGGCGTTCAAGGCTCAGCTTCGATTGAGCACCACCTTCCACCCTCAAACTATTGGACAAACAGAGTAGACCATTCAGACCCTTGAGGAAATGCTGCATGCTTACATCCTTGATTTCGGCCATAGCTGGGAGGATCACTTTCCTTTGGTGGAGTTTGCTTACAACAATATTTACCACTCCCTTATTGGTATGTCACCATTCGAGGAACTGTACGGACGACCTTGCAGATCACCTCTATGCTGGACTGACCTAGGGGAGTCAGCACTCATGAGATCAGAGATAGTATGAACTATCATGGAGAATGTGTAGATCATCCAAGAGAAGATGAAGACTACACATAACAGATAAGAGTCTCATGGTGACAGGAGATGAAGACCTCTAGAGTTCAAGGATGGTGACCATGTCGTTCTACAGGTCTCACCTCGACGATGTTTGCAGAGATTTGGTCGAGGAAACAAGTTATCTCTGAGGTTCATCAGACCCTTTCAGGTCCTAAATATATTTAGTGAGGTGGCTTATCATTTATCTCTTCCACCTCAGTTGCATTGTGTGTATGACATTTTTCACATATCCCAGCTAAGGAGATATGTACATGATCTTTCACACAACATCGACTGGGGTGAGCTGGACATCGAGTATGGGGCGACGCTTTCAGAGGTTCTAGTAGAGATTGAGGATTGACATGAGAGAGTCCTCTGTGGGCGTTCGATACCTTTGGTGTGCATTCATTCGCAGCACAGAAACCTTCAGGAGAGAACATGGGAGTAGGAGGCTCAGATTCATGCTCAGTACCCCCACTTGTTTCCCTAGGTTGTTTTGTGTCTTTCACTGATGAAAATCCCTGAGGTGGGGATAATGTAAAGACCCAGATTTTTCCATGTAAATTGCTTTTTAATTATATGGAAATATTAATAGTCATAAAATAATGATGGCGCATGATTCTGAGTCCCAGTGTTCCTAGAATGAATTTCTGAACTTTTTTAGGTACATTCAGTAAACGTGCGAGCAGCATTTTGTAACTTTTGAACCGGTGCTCAGAATTTAAATCTGAGGACACAATTGAACTCGCAGCACCGATATTCACTTAAGAAGACCTTCACCTCAACTTTAGTTGGTTGAGGGTGGATGTTAGTTTTTTCAAAATTTTGTGGGTGAGTTAAAAGAAAAATAATAAAAATAATAAAATAACTTTTATTTTTATTTGAAACCGACCATTTGAATATTTTGTGGTGGGGACCAACCGAATTCCCCTTAAATGTGAGGAAACCCTTGGAATTCTCCCAATTAATGATCCAAAAATTAATTGATCTAGTAATTAAATAATTTGGATCCTCACCTTTCTTGAGGTTGGGGGAAATGTTGGAAAAAGAGAACTTTTGGTGGAGAGGAGAACTTGGTGGGAGAACCTCCTCTAATGAAGAACATCTCCAATAATGAACGAACTGACATTCGAGGAAACTCCAATGTCACCATCATCATCTTCCTCACCATGACACCTCCAACGGATGATTGAGGCAGGTGTGTGTTTATGTTAGTATTCGTGGTTTTATGTTGAAACTTTCTCCTCAAAGCCGCATGCTATCAGTCTAATGCAGAGGGTGCAGACCAAACAAACATGGCTCGATCCCTCCGCATCATTAATGTTGATGTGTTATTCGTGGGCCGTAATGAAAATGGCGGCACAACTGCATCGCTGAAGGAGACCGCGTCCCATCAGCCATGGCGTAGAAAGGTGGCGGCCGACACCCGACCGACTGCATGGAACTGGGGTGGCGCGTCTGCGCCGTCGGTTGCGAAGGAGGTCGCGGCCCATCAGCCGCGACAGTGGGAGGACAGTGGCCGGCATGCCAGCCGGCTATGTGGAAGTAGGGCGACATGAGTCCACGCCTCCAGTTGAGCAGGAGGCTGCAACCCGTCGGCTGTGGTGGAGTAGGGAGGCGGCCGCCTGACCGCATGGCGATGCGGCGGCGCGCGTCCGCACCGCCGGAGCTGGAGACCGCGACCGCTTGGCCGCAGCAGAAGGTGGAGGTCAGATGGCATCCGGTTGGCCATGGTGGAGGAGCGACGTGCATCCACATCATTGGAAAGAGGGCTGACCATTTTGGCCTGATGCATCACATCAAGTGGGACCCCTTAGGCGGGTCCCGCATGCTTGTCGGCGGAGCCATGTGGCACCACCTGGTCATCTAAAACTGAATGGCCTATGGGTCATTCGGGTGACCTGGGGGAAGTTCCTCCCCTCCCGAGTGGCGGCTAGGGTGGACCCCACCACAAGGGGCCACCCCGGCCCCGGGCTGCACCACGGCCCGGGCCCGCCGCGGCCCAGGCCAACCGGTCCGGACTTGGACTAGGTCAGGTCGGCCTAGATTGGGTTGATCTGAGTCAGACCGACCGGGTCGGACCGGACCCGAGCTCATCTAGACCCAGATATGCCTTTTTAGCCCTATCTTGAGAACTAGACATTAGTTTGAAAAACCATATATGGCAACATAATACTTGGATCGAGATGGTCCTTTTGTTATACTCAACATGAATTTTGGATAAAGTTGGAGTATTTTCGGGTTGGATCGAACCCGAATCCAACCAGGCCCTTGGAACGGAAATGCTAATAACTTACAGACCAGGCATCCAATTGACATGCCTTCTGTCACGTTGGGTCCCTTATGACATGGCAGACCTTTGGGATACTTCTTCATGGTACTTCGGGGAAGCTTATGTATTGATTGATGACTTGAGGAGCGGAACCTCCCTGAATCAAGCATGCTTAGTGCAAGAACCCTGTGGTAGGTTTTACATGATGAGTCTTTAGATCCTGTGTGGGTCAGCGCTCAACGATTCTGTATGGGTCAGTTCATACTGATCATGTGTAGGTCATCTCCAGATCTTGTGTGGGTTATCTCTAGATCCTATATGGGTCATCATTGATTCTGTGTGGGTCAACAACATAGCTTATCGATGAAGTAAGATGATCTAGCTTACGATTAATCATATATACTTCCGTACATAAGTTATAATTGGAGTGAGCTGAGTATTTACCTTTGTGGAACACTTTTTTTTGATGATAATTTTGTGGTATTCTTCTTTGTGGAGTCACCTTTGCGGTATTTACCTTCTTGGTGATACCTTTTTGGTATTCTTATGTGTGGCGTTACCTTTATAGTAATTACCTTTGTGGTGTTACCTTCATGGTATTATTTCCTTCATGTAACAATTGAGATTTTGGAAAAAGAGTTGGACCTTGTGTTTACTCATGAAAGAGATGGGTATACTTGATAACTTAGGTATATGTATGGGCATATACCTATGTAGGGTTGAATGTTGTTTTCGTCCTTTTTGGTTTATCCTTTGTGGATTCTGAGAGACCTTAGGGGTTCTCGGGGTCCCTATTGGGTATCGTTATACTCACCCCTGCACGGGCTACGCTTGCACCTTGTTGTGTATTGTGTAGACGACAGACAACGCTGATCGAGGTTGAGGGTACCAGGACCGAAGGCTGCTCGAAGGTGGACTTTATACGATATGATTCACAGAGGCGACCATTCGAGAGTTGTACCTACCCTTCAGGTAGGATCCTTGGAGGGTGTTCACAGGAGATGTTTTAAGTTTTACTTTTACTTTCTAGTAGGTCTTCTATTCCGGCCCCTTTACTTACTGTACACACTATTTTTTCTATATAGTTTTCTTTGTGCTCGTATCTTTATGTGTGCTTGGTTGTGTGAGATTACAGGTTATAAAGGCAATGCCTTCTCGGTTTTAGGGATATGCCTTTCTGGTGCTAGTCGCCAGCCTCTAGCCTATGAAAGGCGGGCTTGGAGTAGTTACGGCACGGACCCCAGGGGACGGGTTGTGACAGTCTTCAAGTTTAATAAGTACCTTTGATTCAAGTTTTATGATTATTAAATTTATCTATAATAGAATATTTTATCATATGGGTGTCATGTTTTATATTCATTAAATATGGAATTTTATAAAAGGTGATCCCAATAAAATGACAACCCCAATCTTAATTACACCATATCCACTAGTGGTCCAAAATCAATATTTAACTAAGTAATGATTTCACTTTAGTGTCCCTCTCATCACATAGTTATTTTTGTGGGGAAATATACCAATCATAACATATATGATTCTTGGATAGTTGATCAAACATCTCCTTTCCCAATTTATTATATAGATAAACTCCATTATATACATCTGGTATCCTAACTCTTAGGTTTTCCCTGATAAGTGTGACCCAAATATCACATTAAAATTTGGTTAACTAAACAATAGGATTAGTTATTTTCACCATGACTTACATAAGATAATCCATGGGAACCTAGATTTAGAATAAACCTATTTGGTTGGATGATCAAGGTATTGACGTGTTCACACTTTAGATATTATACAACACTTGAATTTTTCAAGGGTTTTAACTCTCACCATATTAACTGATTCATTACCTTTACATGTATTCTTTCATATAACGGTTTACTTTTTTAATCCCTATTCCATGTATATGAAGCCCTTTCATGACAATCTATACAATCATATGAAACCAATGATAACCTCAAGATAAATCATGGTGTGAAAGGTATACAACCCCCACTTCTATAGACTGATCACAAACCCCTAGGCCTGTAACCAGTTCAACCCAAAGTCCCACTACCCATGGTTTAATATAAAAAAAGACCTCAATTTCATCAAAACTTTAACACCTAATATGTATAAATTATAATCAAATTATTAATTCAATATCATAACCCAATACAAGGCAAAATCAAGGTAGAATAAAACCAAATTAACTATCATAGCTAGAATGTAACTCCTTAAACACATGTATAATAATATATCAAAGTAGTTTATCACTTTAAACAAAATTATAAATCCATTATTAACATTAAAAATTAACATCCATGAATGACGTAAGGAATAATGCAAAAAAATGAACCATTCAAATAGTTAGACATTAGATATACATTTATACACCATCCATAAATAAAAAAATTATGACCACTTTATAATTTATCCACTCCATATGGGTAATAAATAATAAAATAAATATAAAAAACATATATTTATTTTCAATATAAACTCCTTCAAATTATCTTTTATATGGAAAACATAAATATATGATATTAAAATTTAAATACAAATCTTCTATATTTTATACGAACAACTCATACATTATGTATACATTTTACAAAATCAAAATACCATATATTTAATTTTATTCAAATCATGATCATATTAATTATCAAAACACATTTCTATATAGTTTAAATATTTTTCTTGATTAATTCCTTTAATTTTATCATTTGAAACATATAATTATGAACAATTCTTAATACAATATAAAATACTTTATATTGTTCTATATTTTGTAATTCATAAACACTTTATAGATTACCATATAATTTCTATATAAAAACAATGCATCAAAATTATAAGTCATTCCATATGAATCAAAAGGTACTCTAATATTAATAATTAATATTGTGAATATCTATTTATTAAATTTTAAAATAAACATTTTATAATTAGTTACAAATATTTTATAATTAATTAATTTATAAACACTTGATAAATAAAAAAATTAAAATAATATATATTTTCCATAATTTATAAATAATTACTAACTTATATAATTCAATTCATAATTGAAAAGTTGGAATGACATGTTTTTTCCTTTATGATTTCTTTTATGATATACATTATATTATAAGTTAGGTTTAAGTACATAATTGATATTTTTCTTTACGATCGGCATGCCTCAACCTGGAATAGATAATATGAGTGATATCGGCCATATTTTATGATATAATCTATATCATAAATATGGTATAATGATTTTTTTTTCTGGTTGTGGAATAGTGTAAATCTATGTTATAATTTCTTATGATTAAAAATATCATACACTACAATATACTGAGACCAATGGATTTATACTAAGTTGTAAGCTATGATATCCTTTATTGTATAGGGTGATCATATTTACAATTATGATATCTTATATCATATATCATGTTAAAATTTAAAATCTATATTGTTTCTTGTGATTAAGAATATAATATCAAATTTTCTTTATTTTTAATATGATTTCATGAAACCTGGATCATGAAATGGTTTTGATACCACTAAAAGGTTTATTAGGATCAAATAACAATTATTCAAGTAGTGGAAGATAACAAGAAACCCTAAACCAAGATCTCTATGCATTAAAACTGAAACCATGTATTCAATATAATGAAGAACATGTGTGACTAACACCAATGTTGGTCAAATCCCATTTTTTCAATAAAAAGTTTTAATAAGGCCACTGATAAGTATCCAAAGGAATCCTTCCTCATTGGTGTATCAATGGGATTATGAATCACCCAATGCTTGGTTGGGATCCTCCTTGATTCCATGGAATAGTAGTATCTCTTGATGGAAAATGATGTAGGGGAAGTGTGCTTCAATAGGGATATTCAACAAGCATCACACATAATATTATCTTAGATACAACCTCCTTATATAGGCATAAAGAACACTCCAGATCTCCATGCATTTTCTCAAATGTTACATAAAATTTTATTAATGAATGGATTTATAATTTTTGTATCCCATTGATCAAATGCATGTATTTAACATTCAAAATGTTTGTTTAATATCTCATAAATTTCATCACATGAAACATATATAATTAATGATATATTATTGGAAGAAAATTAAAATAATAAAATGTATCTTTCTTCTATGAAGTACAATCATAAAAAACAATTCATACATATATCATAACACTTAATATATAACTTTATCATACAATATTGTTTCCCTCGGAATTCGGGGATGACCTCCTGGATGGGAGATTCAAACGTTCCGATCGGTTTCTAGCGGGTTTGTTCGTAGAACCGGAAACATACAATGATTCCACATCCATTTGGACCTACTTTCCAAAGGTAGGCGCTCATTAGCTTGTGGACTGATGAGGATTAGGAATTTTCATTGGTCGAGAGGATGGGAGGTCGGACTCATCACACCTTTTTGAGGGGAATTATTGTCTATTCCGGGACTCTCTTTATAGATTTAAGTTATGTTCATGAATCCTTATTACATTACCAAGTATAAAATGAGATTTCCCTTTAATTTTGACAATCAATGATTAAATATGTATGAAATTTAGGGAATCTTTTATATGTATTCGAGGCTCTTCATCAATAGAGAATCATCTATATCTATTTAGAGATTCTTGGTCAATGGTATCCTTCAAAACATTTATATAAAAAAGTCTCTTGGTCATTATGATGACCAGGATGGTTTTAAAGCCACTCAGTGGGGCACTTGAAGTTTATTTTCATTCAGAAGGACATGAATTATTTCAGAGTTGGGATCGAACCCATAGATGGGCTACCTACGTATCCTTTGTTTTGGAAAAGGAATCAGAACCCACGTAGTTCGAGTAAAGGAGTATGATGTTTATGATTGATGGATCAAAGAAGGATGTCACAATTACTTTTACACTCTAATCTCACATGAGTCATGCTCGGTATGAGAAACAAGAGGTATTGGTAAAAATTAGACAATTGTGCCATAAAAGATGCAATCATAAGAAATGGTTTGGGGCTTATGTATTTATGACTGCCCAGAGGATTTACTTTAGGGAGAAAATCCAGGAACAAGGTACATAAAGGTATATGTGCTTCATGGAGATTTGAATACTCTAACTTGGGACTTATTCCTGAAAAGGTTACCCAAATTAGTAGACGATTGATAACTGGGTTTTACTCCTGAGAAGGAATCCCAGATCAAACGTAAATTAGGACTGGTTAAAGAGATTTTAAGGGACTTGGGGCTTATTCCTTAAAAGGAAGCCCAAGATTATGACTGGGACTTATTCCTGAAAAGGAAGCCCAGGTTAAGGATTAAGGTTTCGGGCTTACTCCTGAGAAGGATGCCCATATTTGAGACTGGGGCTTACTCCTGAAAAGGAAGCCCAAATTAGTGGATCTGGGGTTACTCCTAAGAAGGATGCCCAAACATTTAAGGGACTTGGGGCTTACTCCTAAAGAGGATGCCCAAATTTATGATTGGGACTTATTCCTGAAAAGGAGACCCATGTTAAGGATTCTCTCATCTTAAAGGATGAGGATTAATGAATGAACTCTCCATATTTGGTGACATAAAGATATTTCAATCACTAGGTTTTGAGAGATATTCCACAAAATTCCTTTCAGATAAGGAAGTTAAATCAAGAAATCATGCCATAAATGGATTTGAAGAGTGTCTTGAAGACTGAATCTAGAAAAGGAAAGGTGTAATGGCTTAAGAGGGGTGAAATGGGCAAGAAAGGCACCCAAAAAGGAAGGGGCGCGCAAGTCTTGGAAGGTGCACAGGTATTGAGGGGGCGCACAAGTATTGGTCGCGCAGGTATACCTGCGCGACATGTGGTGTACTTGCGCAATGGTCAACCAGCCTTGAAATACTTGAGTGACTCTTTATTAAAGCCTTTAGAATCCTCTTGAGGTTCTTCCAGAAAAGGTACGCGAAAGTTCTATCAAAGGAGTAAGGCGACGTGCAAGTGTGACCATTTCCCTTAAGGGATGGTCACTCAGGCGCGCAAGTGTTGATGAGTTTAAACACTTAGGCCTTCCTCCCTCTCTTTTGATCTTCCTTTCTAGGTAAGAAATTACCTTAGAAGTGTTTCGGAAGCTTTGAGAAGATACTTGGGCGTCATGAGCTTCAATCCGAGTTTTTGGAAAAAGATCCTCTCGAATGGGGGGCCCACAGGGTCTATTTATAGGCAGGAGAAGACCCTGGGTGGTTACCGGGCAGTTATCAATTAGGTCGCGCAAGTATTTGCGCGACCATAAGGGCGTCGCACAAGTGGACTTGTGTGACAGTGATAGAACTTTCACGGTGTAGTTGCTTTTGATCCTTTGTTCATGCCTTTGTCGATTTTTGATATTTTCTTCAAAGGTTGAATCATCTTGAGCTCAGATATTCCCCTTTTCCGATTTTTAGATTCTGGGACGAAAGAAGCACCAACAAAAGTCCCCCCTCAGAGTTGGATCTGGAGAGAAATGAGGATTTGACTCTGACGAAATCGAATACATCCAAAGGAAAAGGGGGCGCGCAAGTCTTCAGGGCACAGAGGGCGGCGCGCAAGTGCGCATCGCGCAGGGATACGACCCTCGGTCGTGTAGGGTCCGGCGCGCAGGGTCCCAGCCGCGTCTATAAATAGAGGGCCTCACTTCCATGCAAGCATCCGGATTTCCGGACTTCATTCCTTCGAGCTCTCGCCGCACAGGTTTCCCTATTTTCTAGTGTTTTCCTTGATGTTGCGCTACTGTAAAGGCATTTGTACTTGCGCGGTTAATACTTGCGCGTTAAAAACTAGCGCTGCAGACGAATACTTGCACGTCATTTTTTAAACGTGTGCGCCTTAATGCCTTAGCCATGTTTTCGAAATCTTTCACAAATTTTATGAAAAATAAACCCATTTAAGAGTTTAATTTATTCAACTTTTGGGCAGATTCAATGGCTACTAATGGAATTAAAACGTCTGATGAACTGTCTAGCAAGCGGATTGATGACATGATGAACATCATTGGCCATGATTACTATGAATCTGCAACAGCACTCTCTCAGATTTGGCTAAGCATTTGAAGAAATATCATCTTAATTTCCCACAGAGCATCTACCTGCCTCTATATGGTCATGGTCACCTGCAAGGAGTCAATGTTCCAGATGCAAAGAACTATACACCTGAAATGCAGCTGCGCTGCTACTCCTTCATTTCGGTTATGCTGTGCATTAAGAGAAACAAAAATGGTGTGAACTTTAAAATTCTTCCTCCATGTCATTTCCTTGCAGATATGAAAATGGCAAACCCATGGGCTGAAATGTTTTCCACTACCGGTTGGTGGAGAGAAGACAAACATGGTATTAGAGCAATATCTGAAAAGAGTACTCTCTCCAAATGGCTCTTTAATTCCAATGCTCCATTCTCAAATCCATGTATCCATCTTCCAAGTCTCTTGGACAGAAACAGAGTCACTGTTTGATCAGCAGAAAATTTTCTCAAACCGCACTCAAGAACATCCTTTTACAATTGTTCCAAGAAGAGCTGGTATCACTGCATCTCTTATTGTATCTAGTTGAATGAATGAATTCTAGGTGGTTGCTGATGAAGATCGGGATGTCGTAAATCAAATGAAGTGTTATGTTGAAAGCCTCTTGTAATTATTGAAAAAAAGAAGAGACTCCAGTCTGTGGATGTCCTTCTAACTCATGTGCATAAATGAAAAACACTTTCACTTTAACTTATTTGTACCTTCATTCTCTCACTACCTGCTTTAAATTTACTTAATCCAATGGGATTAGTAATCATAGTTTGATTTTTACTAGGATTATTACAAAAACTCTACAAACTTTGAACCTTTTAATTGCTCAATATTACCTAAATCATATAGAATGTATGTTTAGTGAGCTTGAACTTGACTTTTATTCAGAGTTCCTTTGTCTTTTGTGGGCAGTTTAAAGTCATGCACGCCGGACATAAAGGGGCTAATGTTTAAGGTCAAAATAGCTTTGACCAAAATGGATTAAAAATTGATTCAATTCCTTGACAATTTATCTGAAAACATATTACCATACTCAAGTATGAGGGAAAATATGTAAACTATGGCTTAAGAATATTTGAATCTGAGGAATGATATGAAAAAGAGCTAAAAGTCATTATAAGAAGTAGTTTCCAAGAATGAAGTTACTATTATGTAACAAAAACCCGTTAGGGGGTTGAATTATGCAGGGCCACCTAAGGGCATTGGCTACATGGTCAAATAAATAGCATCTTTCGGCTGACAAATCTGTTATGTGGACTGTTTATGCAAGGCCACCTATGGGCACGTGCTACATAGTCAGGCAAAAGAACTCTCATAAATTTACTTTCCTAGTGCTAAAAGCCAGTGAATGTTTATAGAGATTCAAATTTTCTAAAGTATAGAGTTTGTTGTATGGAAAGAGGTACTTGAATATGGAGAAGATATTTCCGAACAAGAATATCGGAGAATTGAATGAATATCACTCCTATGAAGGTCTAACCCAAACGTAGGGAAAGAGAATATGGGGAGTATAAACCATAGACTTGAATACTTTCAGATCATGAAAAATTACATGGGACAAATATGTTAAGGATGACTATTTTTTGCAGATCCCTACATACCATCATTTAAGACAAATAAGGACAAAAGAGGCATTCTTCCCAAGAATGAAGTTACTATTATCCAACAAACCCGTTAGGGGGTTGAATTATGCAGGGCCACCTAAGGGCATTGGTTGCATGGTCAAATAAATAGCATCTTTCGGCTAACAAGTCTGTTATGTAGACTGTTTATGCAAGGCCACCTATGGGAACGTACTACATAGTCAGGAAAAAGAATTCTTAGAATTTTGACATTTTTGTGACTAAAAGTCATAAAAAGGGTTATGAAGATCTGAAAATATTTAAGGTTAGGATTATAACACATAAATATGGGTATTTTCCAATGTATATAGAGATACATAGGTCAATAATAACCATAATTATGTTGTGGCTGGGTCATTAATTGAAATTTTGGACTTCACTACATATCTCATAAGAATGAGAATCAAGCCATACGTAGTTCTTGAAATGTAGTTTAACGTCATGCATGACGAAATTATGAGAGATCTTAGTTTAGGGTCATAGAGTTCGGACCATAATAATGAATACACAGTGTGTGTTTTTATGAGGACTTTTCAGCCAAGGGACTGAAAGTGAAATTTGGGGTTAGGCCCAAAAGACTTGGGACTAGATTCGAGGGATACTCGAACGTTCCTACGTATCCCATAAGGATGTGAATCAAGTCCACGTAGTTCTAGAACTACCCTTTGTACAAATTTGGTTCATACATGTGAAGGGTGAAAGGGGACTTTAGTGCATTGATGGTTTAACCTGAGATAAAAAGTTTAGGTATTACCATGTATGCACGTAGTCTTTTGAAATGAAACATGATTGAAAAATCAATGTCAATAATAGTTCTCTCTCAAATGGGGAAATCAAAGAGTATTGTAGTTTATTGTCGTACCGGACAAAAGTGTTGCATAGTTTAACGTCATATAACAAGGACGAAAGTGAATCAATGTAAAGATATTGATTCTAGGGGCGGTTTCATGAATCAATATCATATGAGATGGTGATGAACCGATGTGAAGAGATTGTTTTTGGGCTTGAACCCTGGGAGGTTGCCTACATACCCAGCCTGGAGGGCAAGGATCAAAGTCCGTGTAGTTCAATTAAAGAATGAATTAATGATCAAGTTGTTCTTGGGGACAACGATCTAATAAAAAATGTTGTTGGGACTTATACATGGTTAGCAGCCCAAAGAGAGTTTTACGGTTGAGGTTTTCTCTAAGCTCACGTGAGTCATACTCGGTGTGAGAAACAAGAGGTAACAACAACTTTAACGATGCATAGTTTAATGTCATGTAGGACATATAAAGGGACTATGCAGTTTAAAGTCTTGCAGTTAGGACTATTGGTGCTGCACAGTTTAGTGTCATGTAGCAGGGACAAAATACAGTTTAATGTCATGTAGGACATATCATGAATTTTCTGTACAGTTTAGCATCATGTAGTTAGGACGATGGGGACAATAGAGTTTAACGTCATGTTGGACGAAAGGGGGACTGCACAGTTTAATGTCATGCAGTAAGGACAAAATAGCACACTATTTACGTCATTTTGGACGCATTGGGGATTTTTTTCCTACAGTTTAACGTCATGTTGGATGAAAGGGAGAATAGTTTAAGGTCATATGCATGGACCGTGGATGGTGCAGTTTAATGTCATGCTAGACGGTAGTGTAGTTTAAGGTCATGTAGGACCTTTGATGATTATGTAGTTTAACGTCTTTCCGGACGTAAGGGACTTTTATACAGTTTAGCGTCATGTAGTTAGGACGTCACTGTTTAACGTCTTGCTGGACATAAGGGACTTGCAAATAGTTTAGGGTCATATGCATGGACCATTGATGATGCAGTTTAAGGTCATACTGGACCATTTAGGGAACTGTTTCACAGTTTAACATCGTGTGGGACGAAGTTTCATTTTAAGGTCATACAGGACCATTGCTGTATAGTTTAACGTCATATAGCAAGGACGAACTGGTGCTGCACAGTTTAGTGTCATGTTGCGGGGACATCTTGTGAATACTTTGTATTTTATACAAAATATTTCTTCAAAAATCTGGCATTAGTTGGAGTAGTAATGAGTTCTCCATCCATCGAGATTAATGAATAAGCTCCATTGGAGTAGACCCTATGTATTGAATAAGGTCCTTCCCATTTTGGATCAGGATTGGGAGGTTTCTTTCCTGGTATCATTGGAGTTCTGAGAACTAATACCAATTCTCCCTGAATGAATGAATGAAGACGAACTTTTTTGTTAAAAGCTCGTGCTATTCTATTCTGATAGATTTCCAAGTGGTGCAAAGTGCACAATCTTTTCTCATCTAACCGTTCCAATTCATTCAATCGCTTTTGGGATTTCTCATCTATAGATAACTGATCACAAATGGATACTCTGAGTGAGGTTAATTGAACTTCAACTGGCAAGACTTCTTCTATTCCATATACCAACGAATATGGAGTTGACTGCGTTGCATTGTGGGTGGTAGTCCGATAATCCCATAAAGCATGAAAGAGTTTATCAGGCCATGAACTCTTATCTTTATCCACCATCTTTTGCAGTATATTTGAAAGAGTCTTGTTAAAGGCCTCTATTTGGCCATTGGCTGCCGTATGATACCGAGATGAATGGTTGGATTTAATGTTGTATTCTTGATACAATTTCTTCACCTCAGAAGAACAGAAGTTGGTGCCATTGTCTGTCAATATGGTATGAGGGACACCAAATCTAGTAATGATGTTAGACTTGATGAAGCTAACAATGAATTTAGAACTGACTTCTTTGAGAGGTACTACCTCTGCCCATTTGGAAAAGAAATCAGTAGCAGTAAGAATGTACTTAAACTGCTTGGCCGTAGCTTAAGGGTAAGGTCCCACCACATCCATTCCCCATGTGGCAAATGGCCATGAGTATTTACTGTATGAAGCAACTCTGGAGGTTGATGAATGAAGTTGGCATGTACTTGACATGAATGACACTTCTTTGTGAAATCAACACAATCTTGTATCATTGAAGGCCAAAAGTATCCAAGCCTTCGAATTTGATCAGACAATCTATGTCCAGACTGGTGGTAACCACAGAATTCTACATGCACTTCTTTCATGACAGCCATTGTCTCTTCACCATCAATGCATCTAAAGAGAACTCCATCAAAACCATGTTTGTAGGGAATTTTCTCTAGGTGGGTTGGGCCATCATAAAGAGTAAAATTGACCACACGTCGCCGGATTTGTTCTTTCTCGGTTCTATCAGGTGGAAGTGTTCCATTTTGAAGGTATTCCCTAATAGGTGACATACATCCTGTAGTATGACCATACGGTTCAGGAATGGGACTAATTTCATTAATTTCCTCTGTTCTGGCTTGAACATAAGGTGAAATTGCATGACGGTGGGAAATACTGATGGTTGTCTCGTCCCGATTTGGATCTGCTAGAGCTGTGGCTATATTAGCCAGTGCATCAGCTTGAGCATTTTGTGATCTTGGGACATAAGAAAATGTCGGTTCTGAAGGGAATTCCGCCATTAACTTTCTGACGTAATCATACAAAGGGATTAACTCTTCTTTTCTGATGGCATAATCCCCATTAACTTGTTTGATTACCAAGTCTGAATCACCTTTCACCTTTAAGTGATTCACTTGTGCTTGAAGCGCTAACTCCAAGCCTGTGATAAGAGCTTGGTATTCGGCTTCATTATTGGTACCACCTTCCCACAATAAAAAGGAATAAGGTAACAATGCCTTATCTGGAGAAATGAGTACAATTCCTAAACCAACTTTGTTGAATTTAGGATTTTCCATTTTCTTCCCTGTTGGACTTCTGGAAGCACCATCAAAATACATTTTCCATGTTTGAGGATTCTCTTGAATAGAGAAAACATCCTCATCAGGGAGTTCAATATCTGAAGACGTGTCTTCCACTGAAGGATGTTCAGCCAGGAAATCAGCCAGATCTTAGACCTTTATTGCCTTTTGAGATACATACTGAATGTCGAACTGCTGCAAAATAACTTCCCACCTTGCTAGACGTCCTATCAGCATTGGACGACTAAGGATGAATTTGAGCGGATTATTGCGAGATACCAATTGGACCTCATGATGTTGCAGGTAGTGTGTCAGTTTCTAAACTGTAAAGATTAATGCCAGGCAGCACTTCTCAATACTTGAATACCAGGTTTCTGCTTCAATCATAGTTCTACTGAGATAGTAGAGGCTATTTTCATTCCCAGCATCATTCTTTTGAGTGAGAAAGGCACCCAATGATCGCTCTAGAGCTGTCACATAGAGGATAAGTGGTCTACCTTCAACAGGTGGCATGAGTACTAGTGGACTCAAGAGGTATTTCTTGAGAACATCAAACGCTTATTGACATTCTTCAGTCCACTGGTAAGTGACTCCTTTTTTCAATAATTTCGTAAAGGGTAAACTTTTGCCTACCAAATTGGCGATGAAACGCCGAATATAGGCTAAGTGTCCTTGAAGTCCTCTTAATTCTTTCAAATTCTGAGGAGGTGACATACCAAGGATTGATTTGGTCTTCTCAGGATCGACTTCAATACCATGATGGCGTACAACAAAGCCGAGGAATTTTCCTGAGGTTACCCCAAAAGCACATTTTAAGGGGTTCGTCTTCAAATTATGTTTTCGAAGCTTGTGGAATATGACTTCCAAATCATCCAAGTGATTAAAACGTTGTTTGGATTTAACCACCAAATCGTCTACATAGCATTCAACAAACCTCCCTAAGAAAGGTTTGAAGATACGATGCATGGCGCGTTGATATGTTGCACCTGCATTCTTTAAACCAAAGGGCATCACCCGATAACAAAACACACCTTGAGGGGCTCTGAAGGCTGTAGATTCCTCATCTTCTGGTGCCATTCGGATCTGATTATATCAAGAATATCCATCCATGAAGGAAAGTACTTCATAGCCAGCTGTCTCATCAATTAAGAGTTCTGTAATCGGAACTGGGAAATCATCATTAGGAAAATACCGATTAAGATCTCTGAAATCGATGAAAACCCTAATTTGTCTGTTCTTCTTCTTTACAGGGACAATATTATCCAACCACTTGGGATATTGAACTTCTCTGACGAATTTATCTTTGATCAGCTTATCCACTTCAGCTTCAATTTTGGAAGCATAAGTTGGGTGCGTTCTTCTCGCGGCTTGCTTAAATCCTCGATGTTCTTTTGGTAAACCCAAATGATGAGTAGAAATAACAGGATCAAGCCCAGGCATTTCTGTATAGTTCAAGTGAAAATATCTTTATTTTTCTTTAGAAAATAAATATACATCTCTTGATCTTCAAGGGTCATGGCCGCACTAATTAAAGTGGGGCATGGATCTTTCTCTGTACCCAGATTTATTTCTCTGAGTTCATCCACAGTGGTAGAGATACCCTCTTCAAATGATGGAGGAGCATCTCTAAGATCTTCCTCTTCCTCTTCATCATGTGCTATTTCTTCCGTTTCTACTTGCATAGTACATGACAAAACGAAATCTTCATGATCAGAAGAGATGTCAAAATTTGCACATTTTGAAGAAGAAGCTTCTGTTTCCGACCCTATTGATGATAAAGGGCCGTCTTTGGGAAATAAAGAGGAAATGATGGGTTGAGAATTCACATCATTATTCACCTCTGATGTTGCTATAACTTCTTCTGTCCTGATTGGAGAAGTATAGACCTGTTGGATTTCAATAGATGAAATGAAGACGTCACCACTTGTGCTTTCATCACTGTTTGGTAGGTTACCAATTTCTCCCATGTTGTCTGGCTCAACTGCCGTAATTGACATTATGGATCTTTCCATAAGAGTATTTTTATTTGGGCCTATTTTTTCAATTTGACTGATAGGTAACACATAATCTGTACTCACATGTGTAAATGGATTTATTGAAATCTTCTCCAAACCATATGGAGCATTAACTTTGGTAATTTCCTTCATTGTAGATTTTTCTCTTCCTTTCATGTGATAAAATTCCACCTCAATGTATTGAGACTCACATGTCTTGAACGGGGCCTTATCACCATACAATGTTCCAACTTGACCATTGAAACAGTATTTGAGACATTGATGGTATGATGAAGGGATAACTGCATGCTGATGTAGCCAGGGTCTTCCAAGCAAGACGTTGAAAGCTGAGTCTTGATCAATAATCATGAAATCCGAATTGGATACAAGATCTCCAAACTGAGTTCTGAGTGTAACTTCGCCCAGTGTTTCTTGTTAATTTTTCTCATATCCTTGTAACATCATGGTAGAAGAAGATAAATCAAATTCCGTGAGGCCCAATCGACGAAGTGTACGGATGGGCATGAGGTTGACTCCGGAACCATTGTCAATGAAAGCTCTTCGGATATCCACACCATTGACTTTGCCAGATAAGTACAATGGTTTTATGTGCCCATGAAAAACATCATCTTCATCTTTATCAGTAAAAGATATCACTGCATGGAATTCTGCAGGATTATTCTCTATATGATAGACTTCAGCTGCAGCAATTTCAGCTTCAAACTCTTGAGGACTTGACAAAGCTTCGATGAGTGCTTCCCGAAGATCTTTTGACAGATTCAAAGCATCCAAAATTGATAACATGGCTGGTACTTGGGCCAAGTGTTTCAATATATCATACTTTTGATCTAGAGGTCTGCGTTTCCCAACAGGAATATGCGGTTTAGCAGGTACCTTGGAAGCAGATGCTTTGGAAGCTGATGCATCTTGTATTGGGATAGAAGTTGGCAACATACTTGGTTTTGGAAGATTAGACCGATTAGATCCATTTACTTGCTGAGATAAAGAAGATGGAATTTTCAATCGGTCTTCCAAAATAACTATGCCAAGACCGATTTGACTATTGGCAGAAGAACTTTCTTGTTCTTTTTGAGCTCGCTGAAGGGCTCTACCACGAGTTTCTACTGCATACACAGTGCTAGTAGGGGTAGAATTGGAGTAGTGGCTTTGGAAAGATGCACGTCTTCCTCTGTATCCTGAACCTCTGGAACTTCCTCGGATTCCCTTATTTGATACAGGGAATTCAGGCTCATCAAAATTGAAATTACGACTGGAATACGGATCTGTTATTTGAATCATATTAACAGAATCGAAGATTAACTCTTCGTCTAATAAAGACCATGCCTGACTAGCCTGTTTAGGCTGTGCCGTTTGATGGGGCGGTGCCCGTAGTTTTGAAGTAGATGGCATAAAGTCTGCCAGAGTCAAAGACAATTTAGGCTTTGACACATACTCATCTTCTTCTGATTCTTTTTTCTTCTTTGAATCAAACCGTTTCTTTGAGGACTTTCCCTCTGACAAAGAGGGTTTTACCTCAATATTCATTGCATAAGACACAATTGGTTTTTTAATTGTGTTTGCAAAATGGCATGAGTCCGATTGATTGTTTTTCTGACCATCCAATCATCATAATTCTATGCATTTCTACTTTTGACTTCTTGCCATTCACCTTCCTCCTCTGGAACTGTAGCAGTAACACATGCTACCTGAGTCGAAGAACCTTTCAACTTGACTTGTCCCAAGTCGACCATCTTTTGCAGGAGGTCTTTGAAGACAAAACACTCCTGGATGGGATGCCCCAACATTTGATGAAAGGGACAATAATTGGGACGGTCTTCATCTCCTTCTTTGTTTTGCCTCTTGGGCACTGGTAATTGAACCAAATTATTTTCCACAGCTGAAATGAAGTAACCAGGAAATTGATCACTTCGGAAGGAGTATGTTTTACTCTTCATATCCTCAAATTTTTTTCGTCGTTGATCTCTTTGATCGTTTGGACGAAATTACCTTTGTTGTTGGCGTTCACCAGGTGGATCCCTTCGAGAAGATGAAGGTTTTCAAATAGAAATATGTACAGGTACTTGTTTAAGCATAACTGTAGCAGTTTCTACTTTACCCATTCTTCTTCCTGAAGTTGATGGAATTACACGAGATTTAACCTTAGCCTGTATAACGGAATCTTCAATCTGTTGAGCAATTGAAGTAAGGTCTCGAAACCCTCCTGTGTATTTCACAGGGATCAATGGCATGCGTAATTCGTCACGCAAATTTTCCACATAGATTGGTAACAGCTCTTCCTGAGGGAGTGCTAAACTCAAGGAATACGTTAATCCCTTCCAGCGAGCAATGAAATCAGAGACTCTTTCATTCTCCCTTTGCTTTCAGTTTGTAAGATCGAAAACTGTCATTTTTGGAAAAGTTGAGATGAACTGAAGACGGAATTTTTGACGAAGATTCTCCCATCCGATGATTGACTGGGATTGCAAGCTTGTATACCAGACAAAAGCTGGTCCTTGCAAGGTTCGTACGAAGCATCTGAGTTTCACTGCTTCTTGCTACTCTGGAGTTCCCATCATAGGATCACAACAAGACACGTAATGCATCAAATGTTGTTCAGGGTCGCCTGATCCATTGAAAGTAGGGAAAACAGGGTTTCCAAAACTAGATGGAGGAGAAATTGAATCTACCCATTTAGGGTAAACTTTATTTTCTGGTTGAACTTGTGCCCGTTTGCCTTCCATAGTTTCTAACCGAGCTGTTAATGACTCAATAGTAATTATTAACTTTTGAGAAACATCAGGTTGAATTTGGTCTTGGGTAGGTGCAATGAATGGATCTTGGACAGAAGTGGTGATTGGTGCTACAACTGATGGTAGCACTGTCAACCGTTGTTGCGTTTGACCCACGGGATTAGACCTCTGAGGGTGTACTGATAAAGGAGGATATTCTTGATCCATCTCAGTAACTGCAACAAATTCCTTCGGCTGTCGGACTTCAGCATTCTTAAGAAGAAGACTATTCTGAAGTAGTTCTGCATTCAACCGTCTTAATTCTTTCATTTATTCCTCTTGTTGTGCAAAACTTTGCTCTAACGAGAGCGATTGACCTTCTCCAGAGGAAGGATATGTAACCTGATTCTTTCACCTCCATTTGTTGGATAATTTTTGGAGAGAAGGAAGTGGATTACCTAGGTTATGAGTAATCCTTTGACTTCGTGTACGCACACCTTCTTCATTTATATCGGCGCATACATTTTCTTGAGCAGGACGCTCTTCATCTGAGTCCCCTGAGTGAGTCTCCTATGGTGGATTAGCAACAACGGCATTGATGACATTGATTTATGCATAATGCATCGCATCCCTTCTATCAACATTTCTGTGATATTGTCTTCTTTCATGTCTTTGATGATACATTGCCTTTTATTGATTTAATCTTTTAGGAACTTCTTGACGAGCTATAACTTGGAGGGAATATCCTGATAATTTGGCTCTTCGTTCCTCTTGGGGATTCTTCCCCAATCGAGAAAAGACCGATATTCTCTAAGAAGGGGATTGATGATTTGAAAGAGTCCCCAGTCTCGAGAACTGGGGATGTTCCTACTGCTTCCGCTCAACTCCTCGAATCCCATTTGTTGACTCTGAGGGTTGGGTTAAAGGAGTCCCTAGTCTGACAAGCTGGGGTGGCTCTTGACATGCTATGTCTGAGACCTTCTTAAAATCTCTCTTGATCTTGCGAATCTTAGTTCGGAAATTAGCTGGATGCATTAGCCTGTATCCACTTTTATCACCTGGTTTAACAGACCGTTGGATGATTTCCGAAACTTCTGTCATTTGATGATGTGTTTGCTCCATACGAGAGGCTTGTGCAATATTCTCGACTGCTTGATATAGGATCAATTCAACAACGTGTTCTCTATATGCTTGATTTTGAGAGGAACTAGTTGAAGCCTGTTCTTGAGCAAGCTTTTGATTATGAACAAAGCCCATTGACTGTGGCCGACCATGGGCAATAACATTGCATGAGACCATTTTTGGTGGGCTTTGCTTACTGGAAAGAACTATGAAATGTAGTGCTCCATGAACACCCCATCCTCTGATATGAACACCAGATGGAGCATTGACAATTAACTGACGCAATTTTCTTAGTGCGTCAAGGCATGAACGTTGAAGGGTTCTCTGTTGCTTTTCAGCCTTCGGATACCGAGAGACTGATAGAGATGCCAAATAAATTTGAAGTTGTAGCCCTTCTATTATCTTAAGATGATTTTCATATTCATCATAAGATAATACCTTCTTCTTCAATTGACAAAGAGTTTTCCATATGTTGAGACGAATATCATGGACTCCATCTTCCGTCAACATCTTTGGAATATCATACTGGGAGTCAGCCAAAGGCCAAAACATGACTGGTACCTCACTTTTCTCCAGTTTTTCCCTCATGTTCAGCATTTCCTCTTTATCATTAAATGAAGATTCTTCTACCTGTTTTGACCAGAGTTGGTGTTTCCTTGTTGCTTCATCGGATTCAACAAGATTGGTAGAGAGATCATTGATCAAACTAGAAGATGCATGACTTAGGGGTGGTTCAGAGAATGACCTACACCCTGGGCTATCTTCTGATTGAGAAAGTATTTCAATTTCTAGCGATAAAGCATCAAACATGACTGGTTTCTCATTTGCAAGTGCCTCAAGATAAGAGGGCTTTCTCGGCACTACATTGTCCACTGGAGTATTTTCCAGGCAATGTGAATCACTACTGCGGAGAGGACTTTCGCAGCGAAATTCATCATCATGGGGAGGACCACCATAATGGGTTACAACAAAAGATGAGATCTCTTGCTCCTGGGTCTTCTGACCACACAGAGGGTTCCGGTGGCTCTCATCTGAAGAAGAAACTTCAGGATTGACCGAATTTTCATGAAGCAAGCCTTCATGAGGATGTGTCTGTTGAACACTTTCGGAATTAATGTTCCCGTTATTGGGAACTGAGGGAGTAGAATCTTGAATTCCAATAGATAAATGTCTGAGGGCTTCAAGAACTCCAGCATCGAGCAAGGCCTTGTTACAGATTGGCCTTTGATCTCTTGACTATGCTGGGCGGATCTTTTTCTTAGATGCCTTCTTACTCACTTTGGAAACCACTTGTTGACGAAAGTGGTTACTATGAGCAGGTGTATGTGCTTGATCAGGAAATATGGTCAGGTTAGGCTGACGATCTCCACTCAAATCAGGTGTATGTGCCTGACTTGGTTGTCCGTATGATATGGGGGAGTATGCCCCAAAACCCTCTTGGACTGGAACAGATGTGTGTGTCTGTTACAGAGTGAATCGTTGATGTGTCACTCCACTGCTAGGGATAGATTTATGTGTCTTTCCCTGAGATGATGCTGAAGTTGTTATGATATTCTGGCAAGCATCCAGAATCTGAGTAGGAATTTGTTTCTGCTCTTTCACTATTGAAAAAATATGCTTGGTGACTTCAGCCGCCGGAACGGGGATATACGTCCATTCCGGGCTTGGAGTAGGTGTATGTACCTACTTCTGTCCTCCTTTTCCTGTCAGTGAATCCTGACAGTACTCAAGTGTGGAGGCAGAGAGTTGAGTATGCCTCCTGTTTGTCATCGGAGCTTTCCGAATGACTTCTCTGTGCGCTACCAAGTGAGACTGTTGGTAGGCTTGATTAGTACTAGCAGGTGTATGTGCCTGCTGATTACACTTTTCCAAACGCGGTTGACGAGATCCATCATATGTAGTCAGGCGAGCCTGCTGACTAGCTGATGATGTATAAGCAGGTGTATGTTCCTGCCTATAGTACTCCGCCGGAATTGCCTGGCGGGATTGGAGTGATGCTGCCAGACGAGTCTGCTGGACAGCGGAATTAAAACGGATAGGTGTGTGTGCCTGCTCGTTGTTCTCCACCATGTTAGGTTGGTGGAATTCTCCGGAGATGGCATGGATGAAAACCTGCCCATTGTTAACCGGTTTCCGTCTCTGGCAGTTCGTCTTGCCTGCTCGGGTTCGAGGAACCTGATCTGAATGCCTGGAGTCGGTACCCTCATCATGTTGAGGGCGCACTGTCGCACGAGTCTGGCGTCGATTTTTGATGGGAGCCCTCAGGAAGGACTCATGTTTTTTTGAATTAAGGCCCTGAGGGACCTGCTCATTCGCTTCCTCAGAGTAAGGGAGCGAATGGAAATTGCGTTCCGGGGATAATGACCCGAAACGGTTGGAGATGGTAGTCAGCACCGCCTGCGTCTTGATCACTGGTCGTCTTTGTCCGGACGACCAGTGTGAGTTGTTCACTTGGAGGGCCTGTCGGGCAGCCTCCAGTGTTGGGATGGTACCGTGTTGACGGTACTCCTTAACCAGCGCATTTGATACCCAGCGTTGAAGACGCTGAGTAGGTGATGTCATCCTCCGAGCGGATGACAATCCAGTAGGAATAGCAGTAGTGGTATTTGCAGCAGCAGTATTCACAGATGTGAATTTGAGAGCAGCCATTATGGAAATACAGAAGATCTTGGAAAAGAGTGCCTATTTGATATAACAGACATAATCAAGATAAAATTCATCCACTTCATCCTTTGGATGATAACATATTACAATGATTATTTTTTGTTAGCCCTCCTATTGAGTTTTAAATAGTGGCTTAATAAATAGGTAAAACATCATTTTAACTTGGTTAAGGATTCACGTCGGGTTCACCATTTTTTGTTTCCCTCAGAATTCGGGGATGACCTCCTGGATGGGAGATTCAAACGTTCCGATCGGTTTCTAGCGGGTTTGTTCGTAGAACCGGAAACATCCAATGATTCCACATCCATTTGGACCTACTTTCCAAAGGTAGGCACTCATTATCTTGTGGACTGATGAGGCTTAGGAATTTTCATTGGTCGAGAGGATGGGAGGTCGGACTCATCACACCATTTTGAGGGGAATTATTGTCTATTCCGGGACTCTCTTTATAGATTTAAGTTATGTTCGTGAATCCTTATTACATTACCAAGTATAAAATGAGATTTTCCTTTAGTTTTTACAATCAATGATTAAATATATAAGAAATTTAGAGAATCTTTTATATGTATTCGAGGTTCTTCATCAATAGAGAATCATCTATATCTATTTAGAGATTCTTGGTCAATGGTATCCTTCAAAACATTTATATAAAAAAGTCTCTTGGTCATTATGATGACCAGGCTGGTTTTAAAGCCACTCAGTGGGGCACTTGAAGTTTATTGTCATTCAGAAGGACATGAATTATTTCAGAGTTGGGATCAAACCCATAGATGGGCTACCTACGTATCCTTTGTTTTGGAAAAGGAATCAGAACCCACGTAGTTCGAGTAAAGGAGTATGATGTTTATGATTGATGGCTCAAAGAAGGATGTCACAATTACTTTTACACTCTAAGCTCACGTGAGTCATGCTCGGTGTGAGAAACAAGAGGTATTGGTAAAAATTAGACAATTGTTCCATAAAAGATGCAATCATAAGAAATGGTTTGGGGCTTATGTATGTATGACTGCCCAGAGGATTTACTTTAGGGAGAAAATCCAGGAACATGGTCCATAAAGGTATATGTGCTTCATGGAGATTTGAATACTCTAACTTGGGACTTATTCCTGAAAAGGAAACCCAAATTAGGAGAGGATTGATAACTGGGTTTTACTCCTGAGAAGGAATCCCAGATCAAACGTAAATTAGGACTGGTTAAAGAGAATTTAAGGGACTTGGGGATTATTACTTAAAAGGAAACCCAAGATTATGAATGGGACTTATTCCTGAAAAGGAAGCCCAGGTTAAGGATTAAGGTTTGGGGCTTACTCCTGAGGAGGATGCCCATATTTGAGACTGGGGCATACTCTTGAAAAGGAAGCCCAAATTAGAGGATATGGGGCTTACTCCTAAGAAGGATGACCAAACATTTAAGGGACTTGGGGCTTACTCCTAAAGAGGATGCCCAAATTTATGACTGGGACTTATTCCGGAAAAGGAGACCCAGGTTAAGGATTCTCTCATCTTAAAGGATGAGGTTTAATGAATTAACTCTCCATATTTGGTGACATAAAGATATTTCAATCACTAGGTTTTGAGAGATATTCCACAGAATTCCTTTCAGATAAGGAAGTTAAATCAAGAAATCATGCCACAAATGGATTTGAAGAGTGTCCTGAAGACTGAATCTAGAAAAGTAAAGGTGTAATGGCTTAATAGGGGTGAAATGGGAAATAAAGGAACCCAAAAAAGGGGCGCGCAAGTCTTGGAAGGCGCGCAGGTATTGCGGGGGCGCGCAAGTATTGGTCATGCAGGTATACCTGTGCGACATGTGGTGTACTTGCACGATGGTCAACCAGCATTGAAATACTTGAGAGACTCTTTATTAAAGCCTTTAGAATCCTCTTGAGGTTCTTCCAGAAAAGGGACGCGCAAGTTCTATCGAAGGAGTAAGGCGGCACGCAAGTGTGACCATTTCCCTTAAGGACTGGTCACTCAGGCACGCATGTGTTGATGAGTTTCAACACTTAGGCCTTCCTCCCTCTCTTTTGATCTTCCGTTCTAGGTATGAAATTACCTTAGAAGTGTTCCGGAAGCTTTGAGAAGAGACTTGGGCATCGGGAGCTTCAATCCGAGTTTTTGGAAAAAGATCCTCTCGAATGGGGGGCCCACAGGGTCTATTTATAGGTAGGAGAAGACCCTGGGCGGTTACCAGGTAGTCATCAATTAGGTCGCGCAAGTATTTCCGCGACCATAAGGGTGTCGCGCAAGTGGACTTGCGCGACAGTGATAGAACTTGCGCGGTGCAGTTGCTTTTGATCCTTTGTTCATGCCTTTGTCGATTTTTGATATTTTCTTCAAAGGTTGAATCATCTTGAGCTCAAATATTCCCCTTTTCTGATTTTTAGATTCTGTGACGAAAGAAGCGTCAACAAATATAATAGGCTTTAGTAGATGTAGGATATCTCTATATCTTTCTTTATGATATACCCACACTAAGGAATATGATATGAATTGGTTTCCTATATATTGTACCATATTATATATATATATATATATATCATATACTATGATATTAGCCAAAAAATAATTTTTATAGGTCATAAAACATATCTCCACAAATATCTCTATTAGCCATATCAAGGGAATATACCACTACTGAAGAATTACCCTTTTAACATTAGTTATTTTTTATTTTTAACATAGATTCAAAAGAGACATGAATACTACTAACATTAAAAGTAGGGTTTTAATATTTTTTTGTAAAAAGAAATGTGGAAAAGATATTTCAACATCAATTATTATAAAAAATGATGTTCAAAGATCAACTAAATAGACATACATACATATATTCAATATCATTAATCATAAAAAATTAATTTTGAAAGTGACTATCAAGATCAGTTATCAAAAAAACCAATGTTGAATGTTTCCTTTAATGCCAGTTTTCAAAATAACCAACTCTAAATTTTTTTAAAAAAATATATTATAATAAAATACCTCTTTCTCTATAACTAAAAATCTAATAGTATAAATAAAAACATGCAGTAGCCAACAACATATAAAAAACCAATGTAAACTCTATTACATCATATTTTTCCAAGATATTACACATATGATAAACTTTTAGATACACATATAAAAATTAATTAAACTTGTAAAAAATTATTAAAATAATCCTCAAAGGTGGTTTATTACATCTACTAAATATAATGAAACACTATAAAAAAATTATTATTACCCATTTGTTAATGCCCATGGTTTTTTTAATATGAAACTTCTTTCCAAAGGTAAGAGGTTGATAGGGTGAGATAATAACACTTAAAATTATTTATTAAGATCTAGAGGATGGTAAGTCAAATTATTCTATGATGGGTTTTATTTCTTAGTATGAGACTCTCTTATAGATTTAGTACGTATTCATGAAATCCTTCTCCGTAATAATTCCAGTTACCCTCACTATAAAAGTGATCAATTGACCCCATTCATCAATGCGAACATCTGTTTGTACCATAGATTCTATATATTTACATATGAGGGGTTATTTATATCTCCCATTTTTGTTTGATTACACTATGGTTTAACAGCACACATCTAGTCACTCTGAAATTTATCACCATCCAAAGTGGTGATAGGTATGGTGTATTCATGATAATGGATTCTTATGTATCCCTGTATAGAGAATTTAAACCCTTGTAGTTTTATTCCACCTAATTAGACATGCTATACCATTTAAGTTTGTGTGAAAAGGACTAATGTGGTTCCTTTTAAGGTGATGAATCCATAACCAAATGAATTTACTTTTAAGGTTGTGCAACCAAGACCAATGATGTGTCTTCTAAATCTATACAACTAATATCATGGTGTATTTTATTTTAAGTTTATATGAATAATTATATTTCCAAAAATCATAAAGTAATGTGTAATGGACTAATAAGTGAAAGTATATATAAATAGTCAGGTTTAAGGACTTATTCATGGGTAGCCTTTTTTGATTGATCATATCCATAGATAACTAAATATAAGAGGTTATAATTAGGGATTATACATAATATGTGTTCCTTTATATTTATGACTTATTTATTGGGAACATGTATGAGATTATCAATGATAACATAGTCCTAGATTACACATTATAAAAGTAACATATATATTTATAGTTCATTGATTTAACTAAGAAGGATGCATGAAAAATTTACTGACTTATTGGTGAAAAGGAGACCATTTTCATATAACCAAGTCAAGTGAGATTATAATATTGGGATAGATAAGATTCTGATAATCATCCAAGAGAGAGAGTCCTCATTATTAAGGGAATACATGATTAATTATATCTTGAGAATTCTATCATTTAGGTAAGAAAATTTGGGGTAGATATATTACAGGACACTGGATTCTCATTATAAAAGGAATTTATTATTTTAATGGAGAAATTTGGTGTACGTAACCTATCCATGTATCTCAAAATGGAACGAAGGAGGCCTAAGTGGTTTAGGCTCAATTGAAGGTTTTTTTGTGCTAATGAGTATCAGAAAGGCCTTTTGAGAAATTAATTTAGCCTAATTAGATTACATGAGTGAATGGTATTCCTAATAGGGTTTCATGGTGGGTGAATATTGGGAATTGGGAATGACACATAGTAAGGGAACATGGTAAAGGGGAACCTGGTTTTGTGATTCAGGTGAATAGGCACTCAGTCGAGTGGACATGGTGAATGGGTGTTTATTTAGCTGAAACAAGAATCAATCCAATGGTGAAAACCTAAAAACTATTTTAAGGAGGTTTCAGGTTTTAATGTCACTCTAAATTAACAATTTGGGTGAGTGTAGTCTCAGTTATATATCCTTTGATCACTGGGCATGATTCTTCTAAATAAAAAATGGTTTTGACCCCTTAGGGACAAGCAGGGCATCAACATATCATGTTCTAATCAATTTTGATTTCCATTTGAGAGCTTTCAGTTACCTTGGTATTAATATTTACCAAGAAAAGTGGTCTCCTACAATAACAATGATCATTGAAGGATACAATAACACTTTATTTTCATCCATTTCACCTTTATTTGTATTAAAAACCATATAAAGGGGAATCTCAAAAGGCACAAGTGTTGGTTTCTTAGGCTTAGATATTACCAAATATTATCCTCTCCTAGATGGTTTGTTAGGGGGTCTTCATATAGATGAGGGAATTTGGGAACCCATATACCCACCATTAACTTATTCGGGTGATCAATTCCTTTGAATAAGTCACGTAATGTAGGAACATGGTAGAAGACATGTGAAACCTCATAGTAGAACAGTGTGCATGAGCATAATGACGGAACATAAAAAATGAGTGGGGTGATGGAACATGGAACGAGAGAATCCAATCATATTGGGAATGAGGTGAGGGAACTAAGGTAATATGTATCCCTTTGTAAATTCTCTAATCTTCTTAAGGCATTGGTAGAATTATTACTTAGTAAAATTTGAGCAACAATAAATCCCCCCTCTCAAAATTAGATCTGATCAGAAAAAAATGGATTAAAATCTAAAGTGAATATAAATTGGGTGTGAAATTGAGTAGGATAATGTGATCAAATCATGGAGTATCCATTCACTTAGATAAAAGTGTGGATTCACCTCTGTTCAAAGTGTAGTGTTCATGTGGGATCCTAATAATAGGTGGTCATCACCTATAAATTAGAGGGTACCACCCCAACAATACCCAATTATTACCTAGGAAAATCCTATAGAAAAAGATATTAATTTTCACTGAAGTTTTGTGTTAAGAATTTCTATGTCTGGGAACCGCTTTGTTTTGGAACTAGGCATTGGTGATAGAGCACAGATTCTAGGTCTGATCAATAGGGTTTGAAGTACTAAGTGTGTTTGGGAACATGTAATAGGAAAATATAACTTGGGTTCTGTGACATGATCATTGTGATCAAAACATGATAAGCCTGGTGAAATCTCAAACTCAGGGAACTTTTCTCCCACTTATCCTCATGCCTTGTCTTGTGCTAATTCTCTCACACCATTGATTTTTTGTCATTCTACTATGATTTCTATTCTATCTTTATTTAATTATATTTTAAATGAAATGGTTGATTTTAGAAACAAAGTATCTAATGAGTTGGTGGCTACTCATATTAATTAAATAGTCAAAATCATATAGTTGGGGTAGGTTACATAGTTTCGTTCATACATGTCATCCCATGAAAAATATTTTCCAAATAAACACCAATATTTCCCATTATACGAATTCCTTCAATTTTATGGTAATGGGATACTGAGAGATGTTGACATCCCCCATCTATATTAGAATATATAGTTTATCTTGGTTTACCTACTATCAAATTTTAGAGAGGGAGAACATTTATATGCATGGTATTCTTATTAGAGAATCCTCTATCGACCTAGCATACAACATATGGTACATAAAGGCAACCATTGAAACCACAAAACTCCACCAGATACTCAAACAGAATATTATATTTCAATTTACCATCTTTTAGTTCATGATCAAATCTAAATATAGAGTTAGGGTTTTGACCTTTTCCCTGGGGTGGATTCAAGCATGACTGGATGTGGGAATAATGGGTTTGAAATTTTTTTGTTGACTTAAATATTTAATTTTGAGATGCATAAGTCTATGAGGAAATTTTATTATTGTAGACACATGTTTATAAGAACTCGGACATCAATCCTGACCTTATCAACCAACGGAACCCTCATAACAACACATTATATAAAGCACATAGAGAATTAAGAATTATCTTATGGGATATTTACAAGATTTATGGGGTCCCTTTACTTTGGTAAATATATGAAATGTTTCACACACACAAGGCCAGCTATGAGGATGATGAGTGGACACTACTACTAGAACATGTCCTATTAAAGGAGTCCAAGAAGGACACAAAGATAGAGCCTCTTCCACAAAATGATATTGGATTCAATAAATGGATGAATATATTATTGATCAATATTGGTGATGTACTATCTTCTCAAAACTTGATAGTGTTCCCCACTGTGAAAACATGGGAACCCCTATTACTTATTATCCTTAACTATAGAGAGGTTATTATGAATGGTGGGGGGGGGGGTTGTATGGTCAATTTGGATATAGAGATTTGGGTGTTTCTAATTTTCTTCTTGGCCATGTGTCTTAACGGATACATACTACCAGTTTATTATTCCTACATGGATTTGAGGTCAAGGGCATTGGTAATGTTATCATGACTTAAAAATGATAAATTGAATCCCATTAGTTTGGAAGTGACAATGTTGATAATGATGTATAGGTGTCTGATGCACATATATCGATAGAAATCTCTGTTTCATATTTATAGACCATTCAAAGACCTATATAAATTTATTTTATTACATTTAAATACATATTAATTCTAAAATATGCTCGACATTATAATATACGGATTTAATCACTTTATTCAATATGTTTCTAAAATCTAGACTCTATTAATGGATAAGTGAATTTTTTAAGACATGGGGGATATAATCAAAGTTTAATTTCATTACATATGTGTTTTTTTGGATTGGAAGGTTTGTATATTATGGTCATAGACTATAAACAATGATCATATATAATTGATCTATAGTATTGTATTTGATCAGTGTGAACTGACTATGACATCACTTTTAAAGCCAATACAACAAACTAACTAGATCATCAAATTAGGTGCATACAATGAACGATCCTAGACCAATTCTTGGTTGTTAGGATGAAACAATATCATATGGTTATAAGGAATTTTTTCCTATAATGATCTAGGATGATACTCATGTCAAAATCAACCTACACTCCCTAGATGTTGGTATTGGGATAACATTAGACTATGATGATATATGGATCTCATCCTATACTTCTATTTTTTTTGAAGAGCGTAGCTTGGATCAGTGAGTTGGAACCCATAGGAAATGGGAAGTGTGAAAATAGGAAACCTTAAATGGGAAAATCCAAGGTAGAGGCATCAGATAATTTAGGTTAGCATCATACTCGGTCCACCTAACTACTTATGATTAAAGATATGACACATCCTGAGCCTAATAAAAGGTGATCAATAAAAAGGTGGATGGAGATTCTTTGACAAAAGGCCACATGTGAAGAAAAAACCAAAGTTGAATCTTGAAAAATTATATTTATATCCAGACCTTCAATTTTTATAAAATGGGTAGGCTAGTGAAATGTATAAGAATCTATGGGTTTCACTATAAGTATAAAAATATTGAAGATATAAAATTTGAAATATACTTAATATCGAAGGTGTATGCCTTGGATGATAGGGTCCCCCTCATACGACATGAACATGAAATGTCATACAACATTAATATTGAAGGGGTGATATACTAATCAGTTGATGAAGAGTGGAGTGATGTACTTGACCTTAAATATATATGGTGGATATTTTTTCATGGAAATACCGTACTTAATTTTCAACCATGTCAGATTTTATAGATTCTATTTTCTTTCTAAAGATAGAGGTAGAGTATTTTCCAGTACGGTCTCCCCATTACACTTACGACAACACCCTTGTGAGTAGTGAAATAGGGTTATCCACTCTGATGGAATATGAATCATAACTAAGCTATAAGATAATGATAGTGGTGGATAGATGATATCTAATCTATACCTTCCTAGCATTAGGATTATATAAACTAAAGAGCAGGCTCGGTAGCCCTCCCACCTTGGGAATACATTGACGAACACTGAAATATTTTTCCAAATATATTTTCACCAGAAAAGGATGTTGGATTTTCGAACCCTATCCTTATTTTTTTATTTTTATATAGACATCACATCCCTTTCATTTCAAAATCTCACTTCTTATAGAGGCATCCTTATAAGGTGATTCTTGATGATAAAGGAACAAAATAGGTTTCATGGGATAATGAAACCTTCTCTGGTAAACTATATACCTAAAAATAGTAAGTTACTTTTCGTTATTGTTTATTGTATTATTGATATAATTTTATTAATGTTACTTCTTTATGAATCAACTTTATAAGAGGAGGAGAAAGAGAATCAAAATTTTACACATCCCACCATTTTTGACGTTGGGATCTAAACTACTAGAAAGGGGATACTAAAACTTAGGGATAAACCCACTACCATGTCCAGTGAGATTTTAACACCTCAAACCAGAACTTAAGAAATTAAGGGGGTTTTTTTTTGTAGTGGAATCACTTAGGTCACATATAGATCCTTTGTATATGGTATACCTAACATTAATAATTTCTACTCCTAACATCTCTAGTAAATCGAATATATATTTATTCAGTATGTATTTAAAATGAACTTATATGATATTTTGGTAAATCTAATTATCATCCAAAAATAATACCTTACAAAATATTAAGTATTACAAATCAAGAATAAGGTGTGAGAGATATGATGGGGACAACCATCCTAGAAAAATAGTCATCTCTTTAGGAATTTAGTGACTTGAAAAAAGATCTGGTAGAACATAAGTCTTTTTATCAAACATTCTTCTATCATTTAACTATATGAAACATTGAATTAGGTTATGAGTTATTATAGATCAATCCATAATTAATATTTGTAAATAGATTATTAAATGAGAAGCCTTATCTTACATGCACTCAATGACTGATTTCTTCATTCTTTATGGTTTAGTTATTCAGTCAGACATATTGGAAATTCTAGGGGTACCAACTAAGGGTAACATAAGAGTTTCACCTAGAGAATACACATTGATAAATCTAGTTGATGAATTATTAATAGTAATGAAAATTATTTCCCTCTATAAAATCAATTATAAATCAGTGATAATGGGTATTCTCTTCTATCCATTTGGTGGAGAAATATCATCAAGAGAGATTAACACTCTTGATAGTGGAGGTAAAAACCAAATATTATTATCTTTAATTTTTATATCAGTTGAATAATGAATCTGTTCCTTGTGATTAGAAATATTAATACCCTTAAAACATATAGACCATTAAATAGGAAAATATATTACTCTAGCATCATAGTCATAAATGATGTTAGATACCATTGAAGATATTGATATCATGTTCACATTAAGTGACTCAATTTTAACTCATGTTTTAGTTCCCCCAATGGGTTCTAATTCAAACCCATGGTCTGTTTCACTCTTGAATTACATGATACAATTGGTATTTTGGGATATCTTACAGTTTATCTATGAGACCCCCATGGGAGAACTATGTCATTAGCTACCCTATATTGAAAACATGTTCACTCCCCTAGGGTAATATGAGTTTTATTAATGATATATTCTTTCCACTGTAAGTAAAATCATAAATAATTGAGAGTAAGTTTAGGAAATTTGACAAGATCTTTTAAGGGATAACACTGAAATTATCACTTCTAAACCTAGGGACATGAATCTTCAATAACTACCTTGACATAGTAATAAGTATCCAACAAAGTAATAGCCTTGGTAATTTATCTTTTATAATAACTAGATGAAGTTGAGGAGAATATAAGATAAAACAATAAGCTTTCTGAAGAGAGTGGAAAGGTATGGGAGGATGATTCCATCAAATCCCATAAGAAAATATCAGAGATGGGGGCAATTTCATAAATGCTTTCCAAACTGTATTGAGCTATTTATGACTCATAGTGATTAGTAACCCAAATTTTATAGTTAATTGAATGAATGTTTCAGAGGCCTTCATAATATTGTTTTGTTCTCTCTATCTCTCTCTCCCTCTATCTCTCTATTTTAACTAATTATAAAGAAGATCCAAATATGGGGGTGATCCTTTACTTTTTTTAAGAAATATAAAAAAACTATATCTTGTTATTTTCAATTTACTAACCTTATATGTTTCTTTTAGTATCATTTCATAATGATCTGTGAAACTCAAAAAGTATGACATTATAATAATTGAATTCATATTAACATTTCCTGGAAATGTAATTGGTAAATCACAATCCTAAAAAACTAAGTCAAATAACAGATATTTGAATCCATCAATTATCCTTGAGTAATGTACACTCAGATAAATATAGGCATTCTAGATACATGGTGAATTTACCATCACCATTGGCCAAAAAAAAATCAATTAGATAAAAGATTTAGAAATTGGGTTTATTTATAAAATTTTTCTCTTTAACAGATATAGGTGGTTAAAATACAAGGAATGTTTACCATCACTATAATTCATTGTTTTTCTATTTGTATATATGAGAGTGTATGACCTAGAATAATGAAAATCATGAGGGGGGTCATGAGAGAATAAATTCTCAAAAGGGATCAAGTACCCATAAATTACATAGTTTTTCACTTTGAATAGATTATCTGAATCAATGTATGCGAGGTACATAAGGATTATTTAACATTTTCATATATCCATAGAACTTATAAGAATGGATTTATTTTTTCTAGGGTTGGTTTAGGTACCTATATATTTTTTTATTTTTCTTACTTTTAAATGCTCTAAATTTTTCATGGGAAATATAGGATGTAGACCTTGAGAGTAGAGACTCTACATTTTACCAGGAATACCTTTATTGGTTTCAACTTGAAAAGTACCACATATTTTTTTTACTTTGGTAGTTTAATTTATTTTGAGTCAAATAAATATGAATAATGATTAAGGTATGAAAATCTTGACTAAAAGTTTCTCAGTTCTAAGGTCGTATAGATTTGAATAAAAGTGAAGTGTGAAGTTACATTTCTGGATTAAGGATCAAACCAACCTGATGTAAATTAATTAATTTTAGATTAATATAAGTGAACTATGAAAATAAATGTGTGTTTAGATTAAATTTTTAATTCCTATACCAATGTAGGGACTATTTTATGCCACCTGACTCTAACCAAAGATGATGAATTATATATAATGATAAGGGAAAAGTTAAAACCTGACATGAATGATCAAGGTTCCATATTAGTATAGATAAACTTGGGAGAGAGGCACACATAGTTTTAGGTTATAGTACTTAAACAATTGTTGAGGATATAATAATCCAAGTCAGTTTTGAGAACTATGATTTCTCTAACACCTTTGAATAAAGAATGAGAATGATGTAAATCATAAAATGAGTTATTTGAATAGAGAGTGATATAATAAAACATGTATGTTAAGGATAAACCTTCATTGTATTCAAATGATGGGTTATATCATAATACTATTGATGGAACATGGGGTTATCAGATATTGTCTTCATGATGAAAACATGCCTTAGTTAGTTAAAAGTGGGTTAGATTTTTAGTGTATATACTATCACTAAGAAAATGTGTTCTTTTTGGGATAATATGAAATCATTACCCATATCCATGAAGGGTTTATGGTGACTCAATTTTCTAAGGTATGAAGTATGGTATATGGGAAGAGGATATTCAAAAGGTTATTGAAATATTCTAATTTATAATTGACTAAGGATGAGATATTATAGGATGTTGGAAGGGAGAAAAAGTAGATAAATATTTATTATTGGGTATAGTGTAACTACATATCCTATAGAAATAGGAATCAAGAAACACATATTTATTGAAATAAAATATTTTTATCCCAAAATATATTCAAATGTATAAATACCCAATGTGTATGAAAGAAACCATATACTGGGAGAAGGGATTCAATGAAAATGGAATTTTTGGATGGGTTTAAGATAGGTGACCTGGATTTTACTATCTATCCTAAAATAATAAGTATCAAGACACATATTATTCTTAGAATATATTTGCATAGATCTAAATTATATATAGGGGTATAATATTGTGATATTTGGGTGTCTTTATGAGGGAAAAGAGGAAAGCCAATGTGAATGAGGTCTCAATGGAAATATGAAGTGTAATGGTTCCATACTAATTTAGGGCCATTAGAAAACCTGAAATTAATTAGTGGGGCCACATAAACTAGGATTAAGGTTGATAGTATTCATGGAGGGACCTAAGAGAGGATGTTTGGGAATCACTACATATCCTATCAAAATAGGAATCAATCAAAAAATAGTTCTAGAAATTTGGTGTCATTTTTATCATAGTTTTGTCTTTTAGATATTTAAAAATACATTTTAATACTCCAACATGGATCGATATATCATTAAAAAAGTTTTTTTCATACGAAAAGAGACCACTACATGTAGTTTAAAGGTCATGTGGGGTGGACTATATATTGTTCAATTTAACATCATGTAATAAAGACTCTTTGATATGTAGTTTAAATTCATGAAGAGAGAATACAAGAAAGGATTACTAAACATAGATATGGATCTTGTGCAAAATAAAATGGGAGAAAATAAATTATTTTTTCCTCAGTACTGATTAATTATAGGAGAACCCCACATTAACTGATGAATTCACATACACTAGGATGACTTGAGAGATTGATGGAAATGTAATGTGTGGATAAGAATGAGATAAGTGATTTGGATGACACTAAATATATTTAAATAATAGTAATAAATACACAAATATTTCTTAAGCATAGAGGGGGGATTTTTAAGTTATGATTCATGCTTATAGATGGGTAGACCACACTCTAGGAATATTTGTATAGATCAAGATCTAATATAGTGAATCAATTCATATAAGAAGAACATTTTGAACAGTTTATAGGTCATTCCAAATGAACTATAGGTTATATAGTTTAATTTCATGTGATAAGGAATTTGGTTATATCCAGTTTAGGTTCTTATGATTAGGACTTCTTCCAATCACTTTAATGTCATGCATAATGAGCTTTCATATAAAACCATGCAAAAAAATTCTTGATAAACCTTGAATTTTTATAAGGTATGATATTTTATCCATATATTGTAATAATCTAGTAAGATCCATTTGATTAGAACTTATATATTAAATAAAGTCCTTCCCATTTCTACCCAAGCTTTAGGGGTTTCTTCATAGGTTTTATTTGTGTCCTTGAAGCCAAGAATGAATCCCCTTGGATGAATGAGTAGAGTCAAACCATTTTATTGAATGACTATAAATCATGATTCTAGTTAATCTAAATGTTTTAATATGTTCATAACATTTTTTCAAAAATTCATTTCAACTCATAAAGATAAATATGAGACTAATCATCTTTAGAAAATCTATTTCAAATTAAAATGAAAAGTGTAAGAAACTTCCCTTCAAAAGGAAAAAAACATCATCACCACATGACAGTGAGTATGAGGTCACCCATTATTGGATATATATATGTTTTAAAATTATGTAATCTATAAAATAATGAAGATAAAATATTTATAAAGGAACTATATATTTTCTTATTTCCACTGGAGTTTTCCTAGACAATTTTTCCCAAGCTCTTCAAATACACCCAAGGTCCTTTTACCAAGGTCACCAACCTACCCAGATTACCATTCCTAGATCAAATTACAAGCCCAAACTATGTAAATAACTCATATATCCCAATAAAACCAGTATTATAGGCTTTACATGATCATCCACCCACACATTGGTCCCAAATTTTTTCAATAAATAAGACCATGGGGATCCTCATTTTTACCTTTTAGAAAATAAAGAGACACCCAAAATCTATGATCTCCCTAGTATTTAACTCCCCCAGGTAGCTTAATTATTCTTTTAACCATGGGATATTATCCACAAGTGAGGTTAATTGTATTACACAAATTTTTAATACATTAAAAACATTCATGAGAGACCATTTCCTCCCTTATTCTTTAACACTTGAAAAAGGAATCGTACTGGGCAACACCCAAGATTTTTATTCACCTAAAGGATTTTATAGAGACCCATGACCACCAAGGTGAATCATATCCCAAGTTATATCACTTGGGTGACCACTTTACCCTAGAATCACTAGGTTAACCACTTCTACCTAGCATCACTAGGGAAACCATCTTTTCCCCACACCCTTACAAGGGAGAAGCATCTTGCCCACCCCTCACTAGGAAAAATACTCTAGGGTGGTCCAATTTATTATTCTACCACACTATGGTACCATTTACACCCAAATTTAATTATAATATCACCCTCTAAAATAGGTCTCCTACCTAGGAATCTAGTTATCAATGCCTCTTTTTATCCCAAAGAATTCACATGATTAGGGAATGCAAGCTAGTGTGAACCCCTTCAACCAGGTATATTATTAATATAAGGTAACTCTCACGAAATTATTCATCCCTAGTAGGCCACCCAGATTATTCATTATTGGGTAATCCCTTGATAAAATAAGTTCCTTATATGAGAATATCGATGATATTTTCCCTAGCTCATGAAGTTCAACTTTATTGACCCAAACCCAAAACAGGTTAACCTAGGTGTTTGGTGGATGCCTTATTCTAGATAATGATCCATGAGATCATGGGATTACACATATTGTGTAATCCCTTTCCATGTTCCCATTGATTATTTCATCACCTGGATACATCAACAATCTAGGGATATCCATATAATGGAAGCCCATGTGTAAGAATCAATCTCTATCTCATGAGGACATATTCACCATGGTTCCAGTCATACTTCTATCTGATCATCAATAGTAAATAGTAATATTAATATGGGTAGCACATACTCATGTGTAATACACACTCATTATCTCCTAGTTCCAAAGATACACACATGGTTATCCTCCTTAGGTGTCACAAATAACCATATTTTTTTATCTAGTTACTAAAAGATAGGTGAAACTAAAAGGGAACCCCCATGTATAATCCCAACTAACTCTTCTATTATCACCACTTTCATGACTCAAAAATCATACTCACATGAAATAAAATTTCATGTCAAAATCCCATCTATATGACTTTAAACTACACTGTTTGGTTCTTTCACTTAAATTTAAATCGTAAAAATTAAAAAATATGGGATTTTATTTCTTTCAATCGGAATACATAGGAATACTATTTGATTTCTATAACCAACATCCAAAATCAATCTTCATGGGGATACACACCTAATTATATCACTTACATCCATCCTCTTTGGGACATATTTATTGTGAGCCTATATTTCCTACCACCAGGGTCATATTCCCTATGAATCCCATCCTCATTAGGCCATATTCATAATGAGGTCACATCCTACTTGGTAGTCCATATCCCTAATAAAAAATCCATAAAAATATCTCAAAAGGTTGAAGGTTTTGGGAATAGTGGAAGCACGTGGTATTGGGAGGTATACTAAAAGTTATTTTAACATTTCATTGTGTGAAACGCCAAGTGAGGATCATGAAATTTAAATTTATAATTAATTTATTTAGTTTTGAAGAAAATAAATATATTTATTTATGATTCTTTATTCTAGATCATTTTTTGTCTTACAAAAGACCCTTTTTCATATATCCTTCATTGTGACGTAAGGATCCAAGGGAAGAATACCTATAGCTATGATCCACACATGCTCCTTCGATCTCCAAGAAATTCAAATTAATTTCTAGGTGCTAGTGCGGAAAATAAATTTTCTTGGATCATTTGTGTTGATATCTCATCCTTTGATCTTGAAGGAGTATCTATTGAATTTATCATTCTTGATAGGGAGAGATAAAAATGAATTTAAGATAGAATTCATTATGAAAAATAATCATCTATAGCTTAATTGACCCTAAAAATAGACATAACCATTTATTTATAGAGCTAGGGTTTTAGTTAAAAAATTATTTAATTACATAATGAAACTTAAATAATATAATAACCATGATAAAACCCCATTATATAAATAATAATAATACTATTATCTTATTGCGTATACCAACTTTCATAGTGATGAATATTTTTTAGCAGCTTTCAATTTAATGTTCATCAACAGACACATTCTTGGTCCATTTGAAATACTCTATATTTATTTATTACCTAAATAAAATATGTTATTATCATAAATAAATATTTTATTCAAAAAATAATAAATAAATATTTATTAAATATTAAATAAAATAAATATATATATTTTATTCAAAATTTGATGAATAAATAATTATTTAATTTATGTGATTCATAAAACCTGGATGAAATTATTCTTCGGTCTTTGGAATAATATTTTTTTCATTAATTAAATTCAAATTAAATTTAATCAAAATCAATAGAAACACTTATTTTTTGAACCTCTAGGATTCATTATTCTTGGAATTAGGTGGGATTACCTAAATTCCAATATTACTATCTAGAAACGAGTTAAAGAACCCAAGAGAAAGAACTTAATGTCATAATAAATAAACCACATATGAACTCTCATTGTGTAATGTAATCTCTTTTCCACAATATCTCATCAAGAGGTTATACATTCGTTTCATCAACCTATGGGATCTATAAATCTTTATTTTACTATATAAAATAAACACGTCGATACACCATTACCATGGGATTTAATGCGATGGTTCTATTCCAATAAAGGGATGAGATATCAATTTCCATAAATATGTAAGGGAAAAATCCTTCCTCAATTTATCCATTAATAAAATTTCAATAATGACACACACAACATACCATACCTCACTATGAACATATTCTATCACAGTTTTTATCAACAAATCTATGTGCACGATTCATTACCTAAATTAATTATAATCTTAAAGTATAAGGACCATGACACATGCTCAAATATAGAAATATCTTATGACACCAAAATATAAAGAATTCCTACTAATGGTTCTATTATCATAATTTCTAATATCATAGATTTATAAGTGTGAACTTCACGAGAATAATCCTTATACACTTATGAGTACTCTCACCCGATAGTTACATTATATGAATCCCATTATAGAACATTATCTAACAAAAAAACTATAGTTGGGAATATCATCATAGAACTTCAAGGTTTTCATCATAGTGGGGAACTAATATGACCTTATCAATGTAAAAAATACTCTAGAAAATTATTATAATAAATTCATGTAGAAAAATGAACAATATGTAATAATATATTTTATTAATATTAAAATAATTGAATATAAATGTGATCAAAGTAAAAAAAATTGGTCCTAGGACACCAACTCCAAAAAATCCCTCAAGGACTAGAGACAACTACTTACAATTTTTAGTCCACTATACCTAAAATGATAATCATGTTTCTAATGAGTTAAGGATTTATTCAAGGGTCCACAATGTTGTCTTCCATGGAAATAATTCTCACTGTAACCTCAACTCTCTATGAAAAATCCCTCAAGAGTTGATATTTCCAAAGTATGTGATTCATCATCTGATGTGACCCTCGATCATTTATAAGATCCACCACCGTAGTATTATCACACTAAAGTGTGATATGATCTTTACCACTAGGTACTATTTCAATATCTTGGATAAATTTATGCGTATATATAACTTCTTTAGCTTCCCTAAAATCCACAATATACTCAGATTTTTCTATAGAATCTGTAACCACAACCTCCTTTGAGATCTTATAGCTCAGAAAACCTCTATTAAAAGTCAGTATGTATCCTTTTTGAGACTTTATGTCATCTTTATCTCTTTAGAAACTATCATCTTCATATCCTATGATGTATAGTTCCCCATCTTTTCCATAAAATAGGAACATATCCTTATTATGAATCAGATACTTAAGGATAGTCTTAACATCCATCTAATGGAATTAACTAGGGTCATCTTGATATATTCCTGTCACACTAAATTCATAGGTGACATATATCCTAGTAAATAACATAACATACATGACCAAAATAATCATTGATACCTATAGAAACCTTACTATTCAGTTTCTTTCCAAATGTGTTTGATGGAATAATTTCCTAGAATGATGAATGTTATCTGACACGTACAACAACCCCCTCTTGGATTGTTCTATACCGAGCCTCTTCAGTATCTTGTAAATATATATACCTTACCTTAGGACAGGATGTCTCTTAGATCTACCATGATAGATCTTCATCAGAAAAATATATACTGACTCACCAGAGTCCTTCATGGAAAATAATTTATTAAACCAGTCATTAATAGACTATACGACTAGTATTTCATTTATAATGAGTAATATGTTATAAAAATATACTATTAATAAAAAATATGAACTCCCACTAAAACATTTTTATATAAAAGGATCATATTCATTCTTTTCAAATCAAATTCCATTATGGATTCATCAAAATTAATTTTCCACGGCCAAGATTCTTTCTTTAATCTATAAATGGAATTTTATAATTTTCATATCTTGTTTTCATCCTTTGGAGTCACAAACTCTTCATATTGTTTCATAAAGATATATTCTTGAAGGTTCCCATTAAGTAAAGCAATTTTTAAATTCATTTTCGAAATCTCTTAGTTTTTTAATCTATAATTGAGAGTTAAATTTTTAATGTATTTCATCATTGCAACTAGCAAAAAGGTTTCATCATAGTCAATGAATTTACATTATTTAAACCGTTTTTCAACCATTCAAACCTTAAAGGTACAAAATTATCCTTATATGTATTGTTTCATAATGAATACACATTTAAAACCAATGGGATTTACATCCACTGGAGGATCTATAAAAATCCATACATTGTTTTGGAACTTGGAATCCATTTTAGAATTCACAGATTCTTACCACTTGGAGACATCTGTGCCACTTACTTATTACTTATAGGTTATATGATCATTATTATCAAATATTAATGAGTCATCATCCTTAGTGACTATAAAATCACATTTTTTTGGTTCTCTAACCGCTCTAGGACCCTTAAATAGTACTTTTGTCTCTAGAACAACTTCTTCTTCCATGGGGATTTGTGGAATTTGTTCCAATGCCAGGTTTTGTATATATTGAGCCTAAAATTCATAAAAATATATCTCACTACCACTATTTCTTTTAGATATGTTTTCTCTCTCATGTAATAAGGGAAATTTTTCAACCAAAACATTATTTTCAAAAGGATTTTATAGGTAGTATCCGTTTGTTTCTTTGGGATATCCTATAATGATACACTTTGTGCCTCAGGGTGAAATATTTTTACTTTAAGTGACCTTAAAAAAATTCTTCACAACCCCCCACATGTATGTAATATAGAAAGTGTTTATCTATATTCCATAACTGGTATGTTATGACATATGTCACATTAGTTTCCACTCCATTTAGTACCCATGTTGCTATTTATAATAAATATCAAAAAAGGGATAATGGAAGACTCACATGACTCATCATTTATCTCACCATTTTCAACAAGGTGCGATTCCTCCTCTTTATTACATCATTACACTAAGGATTATAAATAGGGGTGAGTTGGGATAAGATCAAAAACTCCCATAAGTAATAAAACAAGTCTTGATTAATATATTCTCCATCACATTTTGAGTAGAATTCTTTAATATTATTACCAAGATGGTTCTAAAAATCATTCTTGTATTCTTTGAATCTTTCAAAGGAATATAACATATGCCTCATCAAGTAGACATATCTATATCTACAAAATTCATTATTAAAAGTTATAAATTATGGGATAAAAGCCCTTTATTAAATAGAAAATGATCCAAACACATCAGTATGAACTAATTCAAGAAGATATTTGTACATTTATACATTTACACTAAATGAATATTTGTTCATTTTTTCCTTATAAACATTCATGACATACACCAAGTTTTTTAGTTAAAAAGAATCTAAATATCTATATCTTTGTAATTTAGTTAAATGATTTTGGTTTACATGACCTTGCCAGTGATTCCATAGTTTAGTGTGGTATGAGTCATGTGAAGAAATTTTCTTATCTATTTCTATTACATTGTTCATATAATCCAACACATAAAGGCTATTATTTAAATGCGTCTTTCCATAAAAAATATTTAATTTATAAAAAAAGAAACATTAATTTTGGAAAATTAAAAATAAAACCATCTATAACAAATCTAGATACAAAAATAATGTTTTTGTTAACTGAAGGAACATAATAAAAATTATTTAAAACCATGAACATTATGGTCCCAAAGGTGAGGTGGTAGTCCCTAATAGATACATCAACAATTTTATCTCTTTTGGATTCTCATAGATCTACCTCTCATTGTACAATCATTATGAATCAACTTGGTTAATATATTTGAATACAAATGTGAGAACCACAAGCTATATATAATACCAAATTTTTAGAAATAGATAAATTGTACTTGATAAAAAATACACTTGAAGATTCCCTTTGATTCTTTGGATGGGAGCAGTTTTTCTTCTAGTGACCCTTATTAACACATGTGAAAAAATATTATTCCCTTGATTTCCATTCTTAGAACATCTGAAACAAACAAAATATTAATCCCTTATTTACTCCTCATTGAAGAGTGTAAAGAATTTTTTGTCTTAGATCTCTTCACTTTCCCTTTAAATTTATTCACTATAAGGGAAAAAGGATTTTCATTATTTGTTTCCTTATATACTTGGAAATGATGAGTGAGGATTTCTGGTAGATAATTCTCAATGTTATTTATAGTAAAATTAACAAAAAAACTGGAGAATCAATGAGGGATTAATTCCAAAATAATATCAATTCATGGTTTGTTAATGATTTTAAACCTTATAAACTCTATGAGATCAATATATCAAATGATCTTGACTATGTGAGGTCTATCAAGACCACCCTCCACAATATTACTTTAAAATAGTTCTTTGTAAATCTCAAACCGTTCTTTTTTATCTCTCTCTTGGTATAAACCTCATTGGTTCTCAAGAAATCTATACATATACATGCTATAGTGAGACTTTATAAGTTCACTAGACATAGATGAAATCATCAAACATGGATCATTGTCTGTGTTTATCATATATTATTCATATATAAGGAACTCTTAATTACTCACCTCCTTATAAAGTAGATCAAAAAGTGAGGATTCTAGCATGTAATATTTCAATTCAAGATGCAACACATCTGGAAGTCTTCTGAACCATTCCTGTAAGTTACTAAAAGTGAGGATATTTTGTTTCTATAATTTAGATTATAAGGATAGTATGGATAATGAACCTTCTGTTTTCTAAAATTATAAATGTGTAGATTATTATTAATTTTCATGGCTACAAATAATGTGAGAAATAATAATTTAATTTATTTTATTAAATCTCATACTATATTATGTAGTTTCAATATCCATCACCATTAAACTCAGAATGTCTAGTTTCAAGAACATTTTTTTGGAAAGGATCCATATTACCTTTCTTAATGATCCATACTTTAGTCATGAAAAATATAAGAAGATTTTAGGTTGGTAGCCTTTCCAACCATGGAATTGTAGTTCCTTGATATGTTGAGTGGATTCCCCAATATTGAAATTCTAACTTGGATTTCTTCAACACTTGCCTCAAAATTTTTAACGAAATTTTTTTCCCTTAAGTTAAATAAAAGTTCAGTTAATTAAATCCAAAAATATCATCATAAATCTATGTAAAAATTATGCTTCTAGACTTTGTCCATGTAAACACTTAGTTATATGGTTGCATTACCAATCAAGTAATGGAAGGAATATTCTGAATTAATATTAATTTGAGGGATTTTAATTTATTGTTAATAAATTTTTTCTTTCTTTATCCTTTACATATATTGTTAATATTAAGTATATTTTACCTAATTATTTAAACATGTTAGATAAAACATTTATGCATAATTCATTTATTTAGAATATAACTTTTCACATTAATTCATTTATTTATTTGATCGTGGTCTTTCATCCATAAAATAAAAAATGAATAGATAGAAATAAATAAATAATTTAATGAATCACTCATTAGTATATCAAATGGTTGATTTAATAACAATAAATTAAATTAACCTATGAACTAGGGAAAATAACTCATATTTTTTTGTCCTGGCATGAGTTAAAAAAATTCCACCTATCCACCCGTGTAACACCTAGGTTGGTATCATTATGGGTCTATCTTGAACTGCCTCTATGCGCCTTGGGAAAATTCATTAATTATTGGAATTTATAACCCACATGTGGGTTAGGGGAACCAAAGGATTGGTTAAATTGGGATTACATAAATATCCTTGGACATTTAGGTCCTATATAATAATTTAAGGAGGTATGAAACACATACCATCAAATTAATTTAGTAATTAATATTTCAAACCCATGAAATTAATTAAAATAAATTAATTTGAACATATATACTGGTCTTGGTCTTGATCATGTATGGTTATACATACAACACATATAAAAAATTAAACTGGTTAAAATTCATTTATTATTAATTCTTTATTATTAAAATAAATATTCTTGCATTAATTAATTAATTAATTAATTCTATTTAAACTTAATGACTATATTAATACTCTAGGATATAACCATAATTAAGTAATGGATGGAAAATAAATGAAATAACCAATTATTGAAGATTATTAAAATAAATTAATTGATTATTTAGAATTATTTAAAACCATTATTAAATTGTTGAACAAAATAGGTTTCAATCAATAAAATATGGTTTTAATGATGAAATTTTAAATTTAATGTAATTTAAAATTTTTATTAATTAGGAGACTACACACCTTGTAATATCCATCTACACACTATATACCTTGGTTATCATGTATCTGGATTACATACATGTGGCTTTGGCTTGTTAAATATGCCAAAATACAAGGCATGTTCATGTCAGCTACATGTTGTGTATCCTCTTTGCTTGTGCCTAGGATAAATTCCCAGGATTAGAAATGTATCTTGTTTGGAATACATATTCTGTACAAGCCAGTGAAGTTCTATATATCCCCTATATTGTATGTCTTTGGTTATCACTGAATGGATTGGAGTGTATTTAAGACATGTGAAATGATGAAATACATGGCGTGTACACCACATACACATCGTGTATATCATAAATTCTATAGGTAGTCTGTCTGACGTGGTATTATATTTCATAAAGACCTCATAGAATGCATAATTTACACCACTAACCCATGTAGACTAAAAATTATGTACACTAGCTACACACAGTGTAATCTTACGTTATGTGATCTAGGATGTCCTAGTCTACAAAAAGTGTATAATAAATGCACTATTTATAATTACCTGGTCGACATTCCTTGTATCCCACAACACATCCAGGCATAGTGCACATGGGTATATGATGTCTACTCCTACAACACATCACGCAACCCAGTTTTACAGGCAAATTTTTTGGCACTTATCGATAGAATCTCCAATCGTTCTTCATCTATTGTTAAACCTTTAAGAAAATGAAACACAAAAAAAACATGATTAATATTTCTATAACATGATAATTAAAATTAGATTAAATAATGAATAATATGAAATGAAAAATTCAACCATGATTTTATATAGATCAATAATCAAATAAATAGTTATAAATTTAAAATATGAACCTACCGATACGATTTGAATATTCCATGAATAGAATAAGTGTGCGGTGATATGTGATATAATAATTGTTATTTTCATATTTCATTTCCCAAAATCTCGAGTGAGAGGAATTCACATTCAATTTATAATTATTTTATTCACATTTTAAGAAAATAAATACCTTTTCTTTGGATCATTTCTTTAATGTCATTGTTTATCTTAAAAAATATCCTTTTTTGGATTGCCTTTATTGCGATGTGAGGATCCATGGGTAGAATCCCTCTAGAAATGATCCACACATCCTCATTTGATCTCTGAGTAATACCAATATATTTTCAGGTGTTAGTATATAGAATCCATTATCTTGTGTTGTTCACATTGAATGATCATCCTTCTATCTTGATTAAATCTCTCTTTTGTTTCTCATTATTGAGAGAGAGAGGGAAATTGAATTTGAAAGAGAATTCATTGTATGAAAAAATTCTCTATATCTCAATATACCCTAAAAATAGTCATACCATCTATTCATAGATATAGGTTTTAGGTTAAAATATTATTTAATTGTGTACTGTCCCTGGAATAATATAATAACCATGATAAAACCCCATTCCATAAAATAATTATAATATCATTATTATTTTATGTCATTCACTAACTTTCATAGTGATTAATATTATTTAATACATTAAAAAAATAATCTTCCTCATACATGATATTGGTCCATTTGAACTTCTCATCATTTATTAAATACCAAGATAAAATATTATATTCTATTAAATAAATATTTTATTCAGAAGTTAGTAAATAAAAATTTATTAAATATTCAATGAAATAAAAAAATATATTTTATTCATAATCTGGTGAAAAAATATTTATTTAATTTATGTGATCAATAAAACATGGATAAAATTACTCCATAGTACTGAGAATAATATTTAATCCATTTTTTAAATTAAAATATAATTTAATTGATAACAATGAAAAAACATAGTGTGTGACCCTCTAGGATTATTTCGTGTTGACATTAGGAGGGATTTCCTAAATTCCAACATTACTATCTAGAAATGTGTAAGGGAACCCAAGAAAAATAAATTAATGTTGCAATGATGAAAAACATATAAAAATTCTCACTGTGTAATATAATACATTAGTTACAATAAATCATCAACCAAGTTGCACATATGTTTCATCAACCTATGTGCCCGATACAACGTTCTTTGACTATCTAAAATAAACAAGTCAATACACCATGGCAAGAGGCTTTTATGAAATGTTTCTATTCCAATCCAAGGGTCAAGATATCAACTGACATAAATATAGAAGGGATAAATCCTTCCTCAACTTATCCATTAACAATATGTCAATCATGACACACCCAATATACACTACCACATCACGAACATATTTTATCATGTTTTTCATAAAAAATGTATGTGTGTGAGAAATGAAATACTTTAATGATAATCTTAAAGTCTAAAGACCACTACACATGCTCACAAATAGGAATATCTAATAAAACCAAAACATGTAAAATTCCTAGTAGAGGGTATGTTCTCATAATCTCTCATCTCAAATATTACCAAGTCATAAATTCATGAGAATAATCTTCATATTATAACAGGTACTTTCACATTAAAATCATGTTATTTGTGTCCCATCATAGAACATTATCTTATCCCAGAACTATATTTAAGAATATATTTATAGCACTTCATGTATCTCATCTTATTGGGGAACTACTATGACCTTATTAATGTGAGGAATACTCTAGAACATTATTACATTAAATTCATGTGGATAAATGAACAATAATTAATAATATATTTTATTAATATTCACATTATTTAATATAAATGTAATCAAAGTACAAACTGTTGGTCCAAGGAAACCAACTCCAACAAGTGATGTATTATATATGAAATAAACCTATCATCATTGTGACACATTCCCTTTAGGATAAAAAATGGATTTATCATGTATAAATTCTACAAAAAACACTACTAATAATATTTCCCCTAGTATTCACCATGTCCCGGACACATGAACTTAATATTTACTTCACTTGGTTAAGGTTTAATTCCCTTTTAAGGCACCAAAATGGTCTTTTTCAGATAAAATTAAATGGTACGATGTTTCCACTTAAGTGGTGCTGAACTATGTGGGTTATGATTCCCATTATAGGGATACATTGGTGGCCCCTCTTCTGAGACTGATCCCAACACCATCAACAATTACTTCCTTTCTCGATGACAATAAAATCTAGAGCTTCCATCTTGGTGGGTTTAAACCAAAGAATCACTAATTAATACGAGAATTATATAGAACCATTGATATATATATAGTACCATTGATGGATAATATCTCATACATATAGATTTTAAAATTGATGGAGAACCTATAATACATAGAAATTTTTAAATGGACACATGACAATAACCAATCACTAGCACATGGATAACATTCCCGCACTGGGATTTGGGAAGGATTCAAAAATATGTCTAAAATCTATAAGAGAGTCCTAAAGTATTAAATAATTCCATCTAAAAAGGTTAATATTATCCTAAACTACCATCCACTCAATAAATTTTCATTCCATGGTATCCCCAGTAAAGTCATAAAGACATACTCCCTTTGGAAAATAATTCTTTTTTGACTCAAAAAAAACACAAGAACATTTTTTTTCCAGAATAAAATAGTGAATTTGATGTGAATTTAACTGTGAAAGTGATTGACCGAACATGATCATACTTGTGATACTGAATTTATGGGTTTTATTGTTTGATTTTATTGATATATACAAGACTTTGAGGAAACCTTTCACTATACTCCCTTAAATACAAAAAATAGACGGAGTCATCTAAATTATAAATGTATTTGTTGTATTTTGTGAAGTTTGAGGCTCTAATTAAAAATTTGAAACTACCAACAATATATTATCTTCAATAATAGTTTACCAACACACTATTGGGATTGTACCACCTAAACTGTACCATCCTCACTTGGAAGGTAACATGAGATATCCTCGATACTATCAAGGCCTGTGAATTGGCCCACAAGAAGAGGAAGACCATAGAGAAGACTATGAAACCTATTTCCACCTCGAATCACTTCGAGTGTATCTCTCTAGAGAATGAATAAATGTATCCTTCTTACCTTAGTGAGATAAAATACGAGGACTATTAGAACCTCACAAAATCCCATGATTCACATAGTAGGGATCCTGTTGACTATCATCATCATCAACATTATGTGACTCTAACCCCTCAAGATTATACTGAGTATATTTTCAAAGAGATTATAACTCTATACATTCATGATATGGAACCTATGAGAAGATATTTCTATAGGTGATAGAGCTTAAAAGTCAGAGAGAAGGCCCATATTCCTTCCCCTGTGGAAGAATCCCTCTAGTATACTTTGGTGGAAATTAAAGAGAAGGTATATATTTTATCTCCCACTCATAAGGCTAACCAATAAACACTAGTAGAATCAATAAGAGAATGCCAAAATATTCTAATGGAAACCCTAGGAAAAGAACATATTTTTTACATTTCACATGAAGTCGGTCGACATACTATGATGGAAATCAGATGATTAGAGTGGGATCATATCCCAACTCCCATACAGGATAAGGCCTATATTATCATTCCCTTAGAGGAAGATCATTAAAAAATTCTAGAGGAGATCAAAGGCCAGTATTATATTCCTAATGATGCCTTGAAAAACTATTATTATATCCTAGAAGCAGTAGTGAAGGCCACCATAATCATATTATATCAAAAAACATGAGGTATAGACATATTTTCACCCTAATTATTAGATTAGCTCATCATCTCACTCTAGGAACCACCTAGGATTGGTCATATATCACTTCCCCCATTCAGGAGGATCATTAGTATGTCTCAATGAGGAATAATAAATGGAATTGGGATCATATCTTTGTTCTAACTGAATCACATTAGAATATCCTGATAACCACTTCAGGGCATACTCATATCCCTATTGAACTCATAGAAAATCTTCAGCATCTTTCGCCAGTTTCTCAAAAGTATACACATATTACTGATCCCCTTAAATACGAAGAAGGATATAATCATATCCTAATATAAATAAAAATTTATAGATATTTTCCATCATGTTTTAAAGAAACTCATTGATATATTCCATTGGCGATCAAAGGTTAGTCTCATATTCCTACATAGTGTCAAGAAGTCCATCGACATATATCAAGGGAACCTTGAGATTCACTAAGGAGGTCTCCACTTGTGAATGTCATTGTGAAAAATTCATGACCCCAAATACTTGAGATAAGAAAATCGAATAATCAATATCATTTAGGGAAACACACATCAAAGAATTAGACTCATATCCATTCCCTTATTAATGATGTCATTGTTAAGGCCCTTCAACAACTCTCGATAGAGACTTAAGAATCTATTGATTTTTCACCAGAAATAGGAATAATTTGTAGTTATAGAGGTCATATCTATGTTACTTTAATTAACATATCTGAAGGTTCTTCCTATAGTATATTCCATAAAGGTCTTCCTAAGTTAAATTAAAAGACCAATTTTATGAACTTTTATTATGGTGAGAGCTATAAAAATCCTATTTATGATTTTAATATCATTCAGAAAAAGGTATTACCCTTTCTGATTCATCAAATGATGTAAACCAAAAAGGTCCTTTTTTGTAGAGGCCATACCAAATAACCTAAAGGAACTCCCTTGGTAATATTCTATAGAGGTAAAACCTGTAGTTTTACATTGATACATAATGAATTTACTCCCCATAATGGAAAATATGAACATGAACAAGGAGGACCTCCCTATGAATTTCATTATAAAATTCATCACTATAATTACATCTCATTTTGAAAAGAGGGAACTCCCCTTATCAAAGATACTCTGATAATGCCCTCATATCGAGAGTCACTCAAGAGACTGAGGCTAAAAACCCAAAACACATCATTACTAATTGAAGGTATGTCTTCGCAATTGAAGGATAGTTGAAGTAAATGTCCATCACCTATGAAACCTTAATATTTTTTATCATTTGATAGAACAAAGGAGATTCTGACCAATCCTACTCCCCTCAATAATTAATCTAGGAAATAAAAACTCTAGTTAGATAAAGTAGAGGAATGAATATCATTGTTAAAAGAGACATTTATAATTCCAAAACTAGTTTCGACTCTCCAAGACATCCTAACTCTATGATTTTTAGTGTCAAAAACACCCTAAAAATAAAATATTAATTAGATTAATAATAAAAATACAATTTTGTTAATGTGATTCTCTTGGAAAAACCATTATATGATTAATAGGGTTGATACAAACATGAGTTACCAACCCATAAATTAGGGATTAGGGGGAAGATTTCATATAAATTGAGGAGGTTCAGGAAGATGATGTCAACAAGGCCCCCTACATTCAAAGAACATATCAGTTGAATCCATATACAATATAGAAACCTAGATATAGAAACTCCAATAATATTTACCGAAGAACTAACCCACTCCTGGGCCATTTAGGCCCCATCCAGATCTAATAATATTGGAATATCAACTTATAAATTCATGTTTGTTTGGTCTAAATCAAAATAAGATAGGTTCATCTCCACTTAACCCACATAAAAAATGCCCTCAAATTTTGGTCATGGAAAGAAACCATAAACACAAGAAGCCTTATATTCCAAGCCTCAGACCAAAGAGAAGCCTTGTAATAATAAATGCATACCCCTAGTCTATAATTATGATATTTTTAAACAATGTGTTTTTATTAAAGAAAATATTTGAATCCTAGATTCCCATCATCTCTTAAAGGATCTCTAAGAAGAGATATTTGATTCCCATTTAATCCCTTGAGAGTTTAAGGTAGAAGTTACTGTGACTGTAACACCCGAGACTTTTATGTTATATAAATCATCAAAGGAATATTTTTCTACACAACACTTGCTTGGCTTGTTTTACACGAAATCGCAACCTTCCTCGATAGCTTGCGTCGTACGCAATACCGAGTTTCACTAAACAACGATATGCTATTAAAATATTATTAAAACTAGCCATTATGAATAGTAATAACCACTTTATGAAATTTTATAAATTTTATTTTTCAAAATGGACTTCATTTTTGGATTCGGAATATCGAAATTAGCCTAGGGTGAAATTTTTGTATTTTTCTGAAAACTTTCAATTTTTGATGAATAGTGAAACCACTAAGTGGTAGGTTAAAAACTGAATTTTGCATAAAACATAATTTTACCGCTTCTGTGAATGGAATTTCGAAAATACGACAGACACGGTTGATATCAGTAAGTAAAATGTGGTTCAATGAGATAAAAATAATTTTTTGGTGAATAGTAACTTTTTACTTTTTTTACCGCGGTTAATAGTAAATAGGATAACTAAGGGTAAATATGATATTACTATTACCCTAACACATGTCCTAATTCTATTGTATAAGTGTAATTCGACCAAAAACAATCTTATGAATATAATATGACCATTTAGGTCCACTTGGATTAGATTATGACATTTAATATTATTTTATTTAATGAATAGTTAAAATAGTTAAAATCAAAGATTAATAACTAAAACATTTTTAATATGGGGTTATACATAAGATAAATTCGACTATAAAGATTCATTAGAAATCTAAAAAGATTTCCTACATAATGATATTTTATTTATAATTTTTATACTTTAAATAAATTAATTAATTTATGACACAACGATAATGCAGTAATTACCCTTTTAAGGAAATGTTAACATAATTGATGTTATAAATGCTCAAATAAATGTAATTTGTGACTTTTTATGAATTCCACGAATTTTCTAGGTTACTATGATATATTAGTGTTGATTTAATCAACTTGGTTTGAACATATAATTCTGTTATGACTTTCACAAAAATCATATATCAAATAGTGTCAAAATTGACACAAAATAGTTTTTAAATAAAATATTATATTGTTAATTGTTATTTTATTCCTAAAAAACTAAGGTTCAGCCAAATGACTTAGATAAGGATATATATATTAATAATAAACCACTTGGGGTTCGTTAGGCATGTTATAGTAAGTGTATTAACCATATAGTGTAAGAAAAAAAAAGTCACGGTAAAAGTTAAATTATTTAACTTAGAGTTAAATCTAATTGATAAGGTTAAAATAATAACCTAAACTTGTCTAAATCTTATTGTTTGATAGGATTTCTACCCATCCCCACTTTACCTTTGAAATAAGACCCTTTGGAACCATTATAAACCGATTTTTACTTTAATATAAAATAATATTGTGATGTATTCCTAAGGTGCCCCTCTCCTCCCTTATAAAAGGGCACCTCCTCCCCCTCCAACTCACACCAATTAGAGCACTCAAGCTCGGCCAACCCCTGCCAAAATCCCTTCTCCACTTCCCTAGAATAATCTTAGAGGTCCTGGTCTTCTTCAAAGACCAATCTTATTTCCCTAAGTGGAGGATCCAAAGAGGCGTTTCAAAGAAGAGGTAATATCCATTACCGATCTTTTCAATTTCTTTCTTCTTCAACTTCTTCTTCTTTAGTTGTTTCATGATAAAGTAATAACATCAGTATTACTTACATAATTATATGTTATTATAAATATGAAACAACCCTAATTCATCTTCTATCCATCCTACGGAAAAATGAAATCACCGCGCGTGTGTACGTACGGAATACCGTCTCCACGCCGTGGTGTACTCTATTTTCCACCATCACCTTACAAGGATGGGTATAATGGTGTAATGAGTAACTATATATGATTATTATAAATTGATATTGATACTGAAATAGTATAAATACACTTAAATACAATTCCACGATCGTGGGAACAATATCATCGCTCGTGCGTACGTACGGAATACCGTCTCCATGATGTGATGCGACTCGTTCTACATGACCATCATTACATAGTAATTATATAAATGAATTGAATGAATAAATATGATATATGTTACACTAATACCATTCTGGATATAAGGTATCTATAACCTTAAAAGAAGAATAAGAATTTATTCGGCAAAACACGCATAAGAACAAAAGGCAATAAAGACCCGAGTAACAAGTAACAATGAAATATTACTAATAGGAATCTAAGAATATGACCATATATGATACAATATCAATATGTATGATTCTGGAATAAGCCAATAACATTATTTAAACCATTATACAGGAGCTTCGGACACGTACAAAGCGAATCGGATCTAAGGTAAGGGAAAATATCACAATCTCATTTTTATCTGAGATTGTTTATACTTTGGTATTTACTGGGGTGTATTTTATCATCCACATCCATATTACCTCAATATGTAATATTGTTTCCATCCACTTACAATAGTTTAAATCCAATTTTACCCTTCGGTGAGTTTTTAGTAAAGAATATGAAAGGAATCTTTTGTCGTTTTTCGTACGAGGTACTTTTTGACTTTTCCGACAAAAGTATGAAGAATGTTTTTTTTAACTTATACGACATGAATGGATTTTTAAAACATTATTTCCAAGAAGCTTCCTTTACAAGTTTTCAAGTTTATTTTTAATCAACTTCTTTTAGTTTAAAGTTGTTTGACATGTTAAGAAAGGAAAAATGTTTTTGAATAAGAAAAGATATTTTCCTCAAGAATGGAGTTCAAGTGTTTTATCAAAATTATTTTCCATCTAAGATAATAAAGGGTTCTGTTTTTATCCCTATTATTACATTTATTTGATTATGTTTTGAGGGAGTTATTTTTATGAAGTCATTTACCTTATATGATTTGTTTTATGACGTCATGAAGTTTCAAGAATCCCATTTTTGTTACATGTGTTATGCGATGATGTATGATTTATGATTATGTGGCACACATAAGAAAGGATTAATTATAAGATGGGTGGGACCTATATCTCCCTCCAATGCATTGGGTAAAGATTTATATCTCATGAGATAGACATGGCTGGAACGGAAGGTTATTTCGGTTCAGTGATACAGGACTGAAACGAGGAGTGAACTCGGTTCAGAAATGGACTTTGTCCGCTAAGATAGTCTTGGCAATGAGTCATGACTAACAAGAAATGATTTTCCATGATTATGTGTGCATGCCAAAAAGTTTCAAGTTTTATGTTATGATTATGGGGATCTCATTTTCACTTCTATGATTTATTCCATGTTAAGATATTATGATCTCTTTTTCAGGTTATGATTTTCAAAAAGATATGATATGATTTTTATTTCCTTTATTTTCCCTTGCTGAGCATTTGAGCTCACCATTTTTTGTATGTTTTCTTTTCCCCAGGTCAGGAAGATGGATATTAAGTTGAATATGCTAAAAGGGACCCTAGATATAATGAAATAAATGGGAGACACTGTAGAAGATTTATGAACCAGTTGTTTATGTTTCCCAGATTCTAAAGACACTATACCTATACGGTCCTTTTTGGTTTTGTCATATGTTGTAATAAGTGTGCTTCAATTTTGAAGTATTAACAATGTATGTAAAGTATGGGTCGTTATAGTTGGTATCAGAGGAAAGGTATAGTCAACCTTTGGAAACTAGTATGTGAAAGCCTTAGTAAGAACCCTAAGGATAAGTCTAAGCATAGAACACAATCTTAGTGTTTTAGAAATATCCACGAATAACCTAGGATATGACCTTAAGCGTGAAAATTTTATTATGTGGTTTTCCTATTATAATTAGTGTTGATCACACTATTCTTCTTGGTTTTAGTCAATGGCTGGAACCCGAAGGAACCGTGTTAATGCAGAATGCGATGGGAAATGCAATGATTGTCCCCCTGAGCAACCAAACGATATGGGAGCTGGAATGCAAAATCTTGTAGCCATGCTCACACAACTTTCTCAAGATATGAATCATGCAGGACTTCCAAACGAGCAAAGGAAGGAGCAACATTCTGCTGAATCCTTCATGAGGCAGCTTCCACCTTCTTTCAGCGGGTCTACTGATCCATTAGTTGATGAACAATGGATTAGTACTACTGAAAAGATATTTTCAGTTCTTCAATGTTCTGAACATGATAAAGTCATCCTAGCAGTGTATCGTTTGGAAGGAGATGTTGATCAATGGTGGAATCTTATTAAGAATACGAGGCAAAGGGATGAAATTGAGTCCATGGAATGGGACGAGTTCAAGAACTTATTTTTCAATAAGTACTTCCATCGTATTCTCCGAACAAAGATGGAGAAAGAGTTTCTTGAACTAAAGCAAAGGGATGATGAATCTGTTGGTACCTATGAAGCAAATTTTACAAGACTTGCAAGGTACGCTTCTGGTATTATTATCCAACCTGAGAGTAAGATCGATCGATTCTTTAGTGGATTAAAACCAAGTCTTCAAAGGGCGTTAGACATAAGGGACTTCAATACTACGAGGAAATCATTCGATGTGCTCTCAAAGTCGAGATGGAGATTGGAGTAACCCATCAGTCATATGGGTTTGATAAGAAGAGGAAAATGGAATTCAAAGGAAAATCGAAAGAGCACACTGAAAAGAAGATGAGCTTTCCCTTATGCTCAAAGTGTGGAAAGAAACATGGAGGGAGTTGTCTTAAAGGGACAAGTAAATGTTTCAAATGTGGAAAGGAAGGTCATCGGGCATTTGAATGCCGCGATAATGGGAAGAAGATGTCAAATGATGCAAACAAAGGAAGGGACACACAGAATGAACCTACTACACTTCAATGATTCAAGTGCAATGAGATGGGGCATTATTCCAATCAATGCCCAAATCCAATGGTTGATGATGATGGTCGACGTCAACAAACTCTTAAGGCTAAAGAAAAAGGAAATTCACATGCAATTTCTATCAGCGATGTGGAGTACGATAACGAAGTGGTGAAAGGTAAACTTACCATCCACTCTAAAGTAGCAAATGTTTTATTTGATTCTGGATCCACCCACTCTTTTATTTCTGAAGAATTTTTTAAGGGTATCACCGTATTACCTCAACAATTAGATGTTGAGTTAGCTGTGACAACACCTAATGGCACATCAATCGCATCAAAATTTTATAATTCTTCTCCAATTGACGTTTGTGGGAAAGTGCTTCCTGCAAATCTTGTGATCCTTCCTTTAGTGGAATTCGATGTGATTCTTGGCATGGATTGGCTTTCTTTATACGGAGCTCATATCAATTGCTAAAGAAGGGAAGTCACATTTCATATTCCAGATCAATATATGATCGTCTATCAATGCAAGGATGAACATAACCTTCCAGTGGAAATTTCTTCCATTTTATGGGTATTGATTCCACTAAATGAAGGTTATTTATCTCAAATGGTTGGTGAGAAACTCGCAATTAAGAATATGCCCATCGTACGGGAGTTTGATGATGTCTTTCCGGAGGAATTACCGGGTCTTCCACCAAATCGTGAAGTTGAGTTTTCAATAGAACTCGTATCGGGTGCTTTGCCTATTTCAAAGACACCTTATAGAATGGCCCCAATTGAGTTGCAGGAATTGAAGAAGCAACTCCAAGAGAATCTTGATAAGGGATTCATATGCCCTAGTGCGTCACCTTGGGGAGAACCTGTTCTATTTGTTAAGAAGAAAGATGGATCAATGAGACTCTGCATTGATTATCGAGAACTTAACAAGATCACTATCAAGAACAAATATCCTCTCCCACACATTAATGACTTATTTGACCAACTATGCAGAGCTCAATACTTTTCCAAGATTGATCTTCGTTCAGGGTATCATCAATTAAGGGTCAAAAGGGAGGATATACCAAAGACGGCTTTCCGTACAAGGTATGGACACTATGAATTTATAGTGATGCCATTTGGTCTTACTAATGCCCCTGCTATCTTCATGGATCTAATTAATAGAGTCTTTAGAGACTATCTTGATCAATTTGTGGTAGTCTTTATAGACGATATTCTTGTTTATTAAAAGAGAAAGGAAGAACATGAAGATCACTTGAGAATTATATTGAAGACCATGAGAAAGGAGAAGCTTTATGCCAAATTTACCAAGTGTGAATTTTGGCTTAAAAAAGTTGCATTTTTGGGTCACATAATCTCAAAAGAGGGGATATCTGTGGATCCAGCAAAAACAGAGGTTATCGAAAGATGGTCAAGACCAACAACAGTAACTGAGATCCGAAGTTTTCTTGGTTTGGCTGGATATTATCGAATTTTTGTGAAAGATTTTTCACTATTATCTAATCCACTCACCAAGTTGACTCAGAAAGGAGTTAAGTTTTTTTAGAAAGAGGAATGTGAAGAGAATTTCAAGGAGTTGAAAAGAAGGTTATCCAGTGCACCTGTGCTCACACTGCCTTGTAGTGGAGAAAGGTTTGTGATCTACAGTGATGCATCCAATAAGGGATTGGGGTGTTTTCTTATGCAAAATGATATGGTGATAGCTTTTGCCTCACGACAGTTGAAAATCCATGAGCAAAATTACCCAACACATGATTTGGAGTTAGATGCGGTAATCTTTTCATTAAAGATTTGGAGGCATTACCTTTATGGTGAAAGGTGTGATATTTATACTGATCATAAAAGTTTAAAGTATATTTTCACACAAAAGGAGCTGAATATGCGTCAAAGAAGATGGTTGGAGCTGATTAAGGATTATGACTGCTCAATCCATTACCACCCTGGGAAAGCAAACAAGGTGGCAGATGCATTAAGTCGACAAGACCATGCCAGTTTATCAATGATGAGGATCACAAAAGATCCAATATTTATGGATTTACAAAGGATGGATCTTGGAATTATAATGGAAGGGGAAAAATATTATCTTTCTCAAATGAATGTTCAACCATCTATACATGTGAAGATTAAATAGGCACAGAAAGAAGATGTCGAGTTACAAAAGAAGGTGAGAAATGTTCCTGAATTCAACCTTGATTGTGATGGGATAATAAAGTTCAGGAATCAGGTTTGTGTTCCTCCCATCCCCGAATTAAAGAAGGAGTTGATGGATGAGGCTCATAGTTCTTCATTCTCTATTCATCCTGGAAGCATGAAGATGTATAGGGACCTGAAAGAGTACTTCTGGTGGGATGGCATGAAAAGAGATGTTGCTGAATATGTCTCTCGATGCTTGGTTTGTCAAGAAGTTAAAGCTGAGAGACAGAAGTCTAAGGGGATGTTACAACCATTACCCATACCCGAATGGAAATGGGAAAACATCACTATGGACTTTGTCACAGGACTTCCTAAAACATCCAAAGGCAATAATGCTATCTGGGTCATAGTTGATCATCTTATAAAGTCTGCACATTTCATTGCTATTAGAGAGGATTTCTCTCTGGATCATCTTGCCAGGATATATGTAAAGGAAGTGGTAAGATTGCATGGAGTACCACTTTCTATTATCTCTGATCGGGATCCGAGATTTACCTCGAAGTTCTGGCGAAGTCTTCAGCATACTCTGGATACATAGTTGAGTTTCAACACTGCTTATCATCCTCAGACAGACAGACAGTCTGAGAGAACAATTCAAACTCTAGAAGATATGTTGAGAGCTTGCTCTATGGATTTCAAAGGTGGTTGGGATCAACACCTACCTTTGGTGGAATTTTCTTATAATAATAGCTTTCACTCCAGTATTCAAATGGCTCCTTATGAAGCTCTCTATGGAAAGAAATGCAGGACTCCAACTTGCTGTGATGAAGTTGGGGAAAGAAAGCTATTAGGACCTGATCTCTTTGATGAAATGGCAGAAAAGGTCAGATCTATTCAACAACACATAAGAGCAGCTCAGAGTCGACAGAAAAGTTATGCCGATAACCGAAGAAAAGACCTAGAGTTTGAAGTGGGTGATAAAGTGTTCTTACAAATATCTCCCTGGAAGAGGGTTATGAGATTTGGAAAGAAGGGGAAGTTGAGACCTAGATATATCAGTCCTTTCGAAATACTGGATCGTGTTGGGAAGGTAGCTTACCGATTGGTGCTTCCACCGAATCTCTCTCAAGTTCACGATGTGTTCCATGTATCTCTCCTGAGAAAGTACATACCTGATCCTTCACATGTACTCAGCTCAGAAGTTGTACCGCTGGAGCAAGATCTTTCTTATGAAGAACAGCCGATAGAGATTCTGGATCGTAGCGAAAAAGTCCTACGAAACAAGACCACTCGCTTGGTGAAAGTTTTATGGAGGAACCACCAATTAGAAGAAGCTACTTGGGAGCATGAGGATATGATGAGGGAGAGGTATCCTCATCTGTTTGTTACAAAGTGACGAATTTCGAGGGAGAAATTCATTTTAAGGGGAGTAGAATGTAACACCCGAGACATTTATGTTATATAAATCATCAAAGGAATATTTTTCTACACAACACTTGCTTGGCTTGTTTTACACGAAATCACGACCTTCCTCGATAGCTTGCGTCGTACGCAATACCGAGTTTCACTAAAAAACGATATGCTATTAAAATATTATTAAAACTAGACGTTATGAATAGTAATAACCACTTTATGAAATTTTATAAATTTTATTTTTCAAAATGGACTTCATTTTTGTATTCGGAATATCGAAATTATCCTAGGGTGAAATTTTGGTATTTTTCTGAAAACATTCAATTTTTGATGAATAGTGAAACCACTAAGTGGTAGGTTAAAAACTGAATTTTGCATAAAACTTAATTTTACCACTTTTGTGATTGGAATTTCAAAAATACGACAGACACGGCTGATATCAGTAAGTAAAATTCTGTTCAATGAGATAAAAATAATTTTTTGGTGAATAGTAACTTTTTACTTTTTTACCGCGGTTAATAGTAAATAGGGTAACTAAGGGTAAATATGATATTACTATTACCCTAACACATGTCCTAATTCTATTGGATAAGTGTAATTCGACTAAAAACAACCTTATGAATATAATATGACCATTTAGGTCCACTTGGATTTGATTATGACATTTAATATTATTTTATTTAATGAATAGTTAAAATAGTTAAAATCAAAGTTTAATACCTAAAACATTTTTAATATGGGGTAATGAATAATATAAATTCGACTATAAATATTCATTAGAAAGATAACAAGATTTCCTACATAATTATATTTTATTTATAATTTTTAGACTTTAAATAAATTAATTTATTTATGACACAACGATGATGCAGTAATTACCCTTTTAAGGAAATGTTAACATAATTGATGTTATAAATGCTCAAATAAATGTAATTTGAGACTTTTTATGAATTCAAATAATTTTCTAGGTTACTATGATATATTAGTGTTGATTTAATCAACTTGGTTCGAACATATAATTCTGTTATGACTTTCACAAAAATCATATATCAAATAGTGTCAAAATTGACACAAAATAGTTTTTAAATCAAATATTATATTTTTAATTGTTATTTTATTCCTAAAAATCTAAGGTTCGGCCAAATGACATAGATAAGGATATATATATTAATAATAAACAACTTGGGGTTCGTTTGGCATGTTATAGTAAGTGTATTAACCATATAGTGTAAGAAAACAAAAAGTCACGGTAAAAGTTAAATTATTTAACTTAGAGTTAAATCTAATTGATAAGGTTAAAATAATAACCTAAACTTGTAAAAATCTTATTGGTTGATAGGATTTCGACCCATCCCCACTTTACCTTCGAAATAAGACCCTTTGGAATCATTATAAACCGATTTTGACTTTAATATAAAATAATATTTTGAGGTATTCCTAAGGTGCCCCTCTCCTCCCTTATAAAAGGGCACCTCCTCCCCCTCCTCCTCACACAAATTTGAGCACTCAAGCTCGGCAAAACCCTTCCAAAATCCCTTCTCCACTTCCCTAGAATAATACTAGAGGTCCTGGTCTTCTTCAAAGACCAATCTTAGTTCCCTAAGTGGAGGATTCAAAGAGGCGTTTCAAAGAAGAGATAATATCCATTACCGATCGTTTCAATTTCTTTCTTCTTCAACTTCTTCTTCTTTAGTTGTTTCATGATAAAGTAATAACATCAGTATTACTTACATACTTATATGTTATTATAAATATGAAACAACCCTAATTAATCTTCTATCCATCCTACCGAAAAATGAAATCACCGCGCGTGCGTACGTACGGAATACCGTCTCCACGCCGTGGTGTACTCTATTTTCCACCATCACCTTACAAGGATGGGTATAATGGTGTAATGAGTAACTATATATGATTATTATAAAGTGATATTGATACTGAAATAGTATAAATACACTTAAATACAATTCCACGATCATGGGAACAATATCATCGCTCGTGCGTACGTACGGAATACCGTCTCCACGATGTGATGCGGCTCGTTCTACATGATCATCATTACATAGTAATTATATAAATGAATTGAATGAATAAATATGATATATGTTACACTAATACCATTCTGGATATAAGGTATCTATAACCTTAAAAGAAGAATAATAATTTATTCGGAAAAACACGCATAAGAACAAAAGGCAATAAAGACCCGAGTAATAAGTAACAATGAAATATTACTAATAAGAAGCTAAGAATATGACCATATATGATATAATATCAATATGTATGATTCTGGAATAATTCAATAACATTATTTAAACCATTATACAGGAGCTTCAGACACGTACAAAGCAAATCGGACCTAAGGTAAGGGAAAATATCACAATCTCATTTTTATCCGAGATTGTTTATACTTTGGTATTTACTGGGGTGTATTTTATCATCCACATCCATGTTCCCTCAATATGTAATATTGTTTCCATCCACTTACAATATTTTAAATCCAATTTTACCATTCAGTGAGTTTTTAGTAAAGAATATGAAAGGAATATTTTGTCATTTTTCGTACGAGGTACTTTTTGACTTTTCCGACAAAAGTACGAAGAATGTTTTTTTTAACTTATACGACATGAATGGATTTTTAAAACATTATTTCCAAGAAGATTCTTTTACAAGTTTTCAAGTTTATTTTTAATCAACTTCTTTTAGTTTAATGTTGTTTGACATGTTAAGAAAGGAAAAATGTTTTTGAATAAGAAAGGATATTTTCCTCAAGAATGGAGTTCAAGTGTTTTATCAAAATTATTTTCCATCTAAGATAATAAAGGGTTCTGTTTTTATCCCTATTATTACATTTATTTGATTATGTTTTGAGGGAGTTATTTTTATGAAGTCATTTACCTTATATGATTTGTTTTATGATGTCATGAAGTTTCAAGAATCCCATTTTTGTTACATGTGTTATGCGATGATGTGTGATTTATGATTATGTGGCACACATAAGAAAGGATTAATTATAAGATGGGTGGGACCTATATCTCCCTTCAATGCATTGGGTAAAGATCTATATCTCATGAGATAGACATGGCTGGAACGGAAGGTTATTTCGGTTCAGTGATACTGGACTGAAACGAGGAGTGAACTCGGTTCAGAAATGGACTTTGTCCGCTAAGATAGTCTTGGCAATGAGTCATGACTAACAAGAAATGATTTTCCCTGATTATGTGTGCATGCCACAAAGTTTCAAGTTTTATGTTATGATTATGGGGATCTTATTTTCACTTCTATGATTTATTCCATGTTAAGATATTATGATCTCTTTTGCAGGTTATGATTTTCAAAAAGATATGATATGATTTTTATTTCCTTTATTTGCCCTTGCTGAGCATTTAAGCTCACCCTTTTTTGTATGTTTTCTTTTCCCCAGGTCAGGAAGATGGATATTAAGTAGAATATGCTAAAAGGGACCCTAGATATGATGAAATAAATGGGAGACACTATAGAAGATTTATGAACCAGTTGTTTATGTTTCCCAGTTTCTAAAGACACTATACCTATACGGTCCTTTGTGGTTTTGTCATATGTTGTAATAAGTGTGCTTCAATTTTGAAGTATTAACAATGTATGTAAAGTATGGATCGTTATAGTGACTAAGATGAAAGATTATTGGCACAATAGAATAATTTTTTTGGTTGAAATAACTATAAAGGATTATTCGATTCAATGGATAATTTTTAAAATTTTCATGACATAAACACCATGAACAATGAATTTGTTCCACTGGATATTGACATAAGAGAGCTGAATCCCCAAAGAGGATATTTTCACATTAAATTTATAATTAATTTTTATTAGATCTAGATAAATAATACTTTATCTAAGGATATTTATATGATAAATATATTGATTATCTAAAACCCTTTACGGATTACCTTTGTTGAACTTGTAGGATCTAAGTGTACAATCCATATAGCAGTGATGCACACATGCTCATTTGATCTCCAAAAAATCATTGATGGAATTTTCGGTGCTAGCACATAAGATAAATCATATCGATTTCTCAATATCATTTTTTATTAATGGAGTTCTTCACATTATTGAGAGGTGGGTATATTTAAATTTTTTAGAGAGAAGTCTTTTGTGTGCAATGATTCTGATTTCCCAATTTTTTTATTAACCCTACACAATAGATATAACCATATATTTATAGAGTTATTTTTTAAGTTAAAATATTATTTAATTTTGTATCAAACCTTAAATAATATAATAATAGTTATCGAATCCCATTTCATATAACATTATTATTATAATTTTTTTTCTACATGCGCTAACTGGTGTAATGATAAATATTATTTTACTGACTTGTAAATTAATATTTATCATCGAACATTGGTCCACTCCAACTTCTTGACATTTATTGAATACCTGGGTAAATATTTTGTTCATAAATAAATAATTTATCCAAAAACTAGGGAATAAATATTTATTAAATATTCAACAAATAAAATAAATATTTTTATTTACAATTTGGTAAGTAAATATTTATTTAATTTATGCGATCAATAAAAACTTGAATAAGATTATTTATCAATATTGAGAATTTTATTTATTCCAATAAATAAATTCAAGTAGAATTTAATTGAGGTCAATGAAAAAACTATGTGTGTGGACTCTATGATCCTTTCTTATTGGAATTAGATAGTCTGGCCTAAGGCATAAGATTACTGTCTAGAAATGGGTCAAGGAATCTAAGAGAAATAAATTAATATCAAAATGAAAACAACCACATATTATTGATCACTATGTAATATAATCCCTTTGTCACAATATCTTATCAAGTAGGTTTAAAAATTTCATCATCAACCTATATGTTTGATATCTCTTTCTTTAAATATATGAAATAAACATGTCATTACACCATATCCATTGAATTTATTACAATGGTTTTATTCCAATAAAAGGGTCTATCTATCATCTTCCATAAATATGGAAGGGATTTATTGTTCCTCACTTATCCATTAATAACATATCATTTGTGACACACCCAACATACCCTACATCCCATTAAAATATGGAATCAATTTTTCGGTCAAAAAATCTAAGTGTTCCTTTTATGACAAGAATTAATGATAATCTTAAATTAAAAGGACCACTACACATGACAATAAAAAGAAATATCTAATTGTAACGCCCCGACCCCAGTTACCCAGAGTCGGTGCATTAATTACATAACATTGGCATGATCACAAGAAAGATCAAATCTCGAAAGACCGATTGGTTTAGTAGCCTTGGAAACACTAGATATATTCATAAGTTTTACATTGCATCATAAATTGGAAAACTACTACAACAACATAATGTCTCCACAGTCCACAATATTATCCCCTCATAATATCCCTGCAGGTCATTCATAACTTACTTCTTCACATCCTGGGAAAAATAAAACATAGAAAAAGGGTGAGCTCAAATGCCCAGTAAGGATAACAATATAGCGGAAACTTTCATAAATAAGAATAAACATTTAAGGCAATGTATAACTAAAACAAAAGCCTTTTAAACTTTAACTTCAACATAGTATGGCATAAATAAAATGAAATAATTCCATTTACTTATTCACGTGGATATTCTACTAATCGAATAATCACATGCAATATCAATAACCACTTTCATAATGATGGAATGCATAATGCCAGACTATCATAACCACATAGCCAAGGCCTCGTGCCAAGACTACAAATAAGATTTTGCCAAGGCCTTGTGCCAAGACACTAGTTTGTCTCTTGAGACCTACCGATGCATCGAGGAGCTATAGCGGGCTCCACCCGTCACATATTAAGTCCAATGCATTCCCATATGAAAAGGTTTAAACATAACATAAACATTCGTATTAAAACTAGCATACGAAATGTCAATAATTTCACCATAAACTATGAATGGTATAAAAATAGCACACATCCACAGTCAAACATATCACAAAACCTTCAATACAATATAAATGTTTTGTATCATAATAAATCAACTTCAAATAAGCGTAAAATCTGTCAAAGGATGTTGACATAGATGAAATCAAAACACATTTTAGAGAAATTTCTCTTTCTATTTTTGAAATCATTTAAGAGCCATATAAAATAAAACATTTTCTTGAAAATATTCTTATAAGCTTGTAAGGGAAGCTTTGACGATTTTATAACGGCGGAAAATAACCGCACCCTCCGTATAAGTTAAAAAAACATTCTTATCTTAATTCTGTCGAAAAGGTTAAAAAGCACCTTGTTTGGAAAACGACGGAAAGATTCCCTTATAAACCTCTTATAAAAAGTCAAACAAGGGTATAAATGACTTTAACCCATATTCTTTTAAATATTAAAAATGTTTTGAAATAAATTTTGAAGAAACATGGACGTGGATGATAACGAGGTCCCAGTAGATAATTATGTATAAACAAACTCGGATAATGAAGAGATTGCGTAATAAACCCTTACCTTGTACTTTTCCTTTTTTGGGGTAGGTTAACCTCCTGTATAATGGTGAAATAATTGTTATTAAATTATACAAGAATCATATACATTAATATGATATCATATATGATCTTTTAACATTGCTTTATTAATAATATCTTAGTATTATCGCCGTTTCAGGTGATAATCGATTCGTTCTTCTTAAATGTTTGGTTACGTAAGACATGTTTTTAATGGATAGATTATATCTTATTCATAATCAGAATTATATTAACATTATTTTTAACCCTAAAATGAGAATAATACTTGAGTGGATACGATGGAGAATGAATCTCATCGCGTTCGTGGAGACGGTAGTCCGTACGTACGCACGAACGCTACTTCCATTTAATTTTTATTTTAAAAGAATCGAATCCAAATGATAAATAGGTATATTACTATTCCAATATAATATAATATTTTATATATGTTACTTAAGTTTATTAACACCATCCTTTATACGTTCCATGTGTGGTATGAATGAGTCATATCATTTTAAGGAGGCGGTAGTCCGCACTTCCTCAAATGAAATTATCGTATGTATATACAACATGAAACGAATAATGATATGAAATAAAATGGAATTAAAGAAGCTTATATATATAATATATATCATTAATATCATATTTAATTACAGTTCCATCATAATGGCCACCATGAGAGGCGGTAAGATGTATTTGAACAATCATCGTTTCGTGAGGCGTTAGTTTTCCATCCACAGAAACATTATGTTCATCATCCATTAGATGGAGTTGTGTGTATGTATAGTTTGAATACTTCTTATAACAACATCCTAGTATATTTTGGATACTGGTGTTGTTACAAAATAAAGGAAATAAAAAGAGTTTGGGGGTTGGAGAAGCAAAATAAATGAAAATAATTTAAGAGAAATCGTTACCTTTAATTTAGGTAACTCACTTTGGTTGGAACAAAAGAACTTCTTGAAATGCTTTCTGCCTAAGGAGAAGCTTCAAGGAGGAGGAGAGGGATGTGGGGAGATTATTTGGGCAGGGTTTGGACGAGCCAAGTGGCTTGAGAGGTGTGAGGAATGAGTATAAGTGGTCTCCTTTTATAAGGGAGAGGAGGGGCGCTTTAGGAAAGAGTGAAAGTATTACTTTATAATATAATTATATTCGGTTTATAATGGTCCTAAAATCATTGAGGTCGAAGGTAAGATGACTCATTTTCTAAATAACATCAACCAATAAGAATTGGACAGGTTTTAGATAATATTTTAATCATTATAATCTTATTTATTTAAATGATTTATTAATGAGGTAAACATTGCATCATTATTGTGTCATTAATAATTTAACTTATTTGATGTCTAAAAATTATAAATAAAATATCATTATGTAGGAAATCTTTTTAGATTTCTAATTAATATTTATAATCGAAAATCCAACATGTATAACCCTATGTAAAAATTTTTCTTCTAAAAGATGTAAGCTTATGCCATTTTTATTTTTATTTTAACTTTTTTAATATAATGTGTCCCTACCACATACAAGTGGCTCTAAGGGGTCCCCAAATCGACCCAAGGATGCCCATGGTCGGGTATGTGTCCACCAATAAGGTTAGGACACGTTTTAGGGTAATTTTGTATTATTATAATATTATTTTTTAACCCTTATTTACCGAATTTACCCTTTAACCATGGTAAATAAAATATTTACCGCAGTAATTATTCAAAATGTGTAAAAATAAAAGTTACCTATTTACATAATTTGGACATCCTGATTCCAAATATGTAATCCATTTTTCAAAATTCAAAACACAGAAGTGGAAGAAATTAATTTAAAATTAATTCCCGCTGTCAAAACAAAAAGCGTGTTTTTAAGAGATAATAACTATCAAAAGATTGACACTTGTTTATGTTCAGTTTAATTGTAAAATTATGTCCAATGACCAAAATTATATTAAATGGTAAAAATATATTCTAAATATAATTTAAAACCACTCAAATTCATAATTTATCACTATTAATTATTTTGATTAAAAAAGTTGTTTTTAATTAAAATTTAGTAATTTTCACTATTCATCAAAATATGAAAGTTATCCGAAATGTACCAAAATTTCACCTTAGGCTAAATTCGATATTCCGAATCCAAAAATGAAGTCCATTTTGAAATATAAAATATATATAATTTCAAAAAGTAGGTATTACTATTCATAACGGCTAGTTTGATTGGTTATGGTGTGTTAGAACTCGGTGTTGCGTACAACACATGCTATCACATTATTCAAAGAGAAGCGTACCGTAGAAGCTTGGGGTGTTACATTCTCCCCTACTTCAAATAATTTCGTCCTCGAAATTTCTAGAATACTTATCACATGAAAAGACTCGGGTGGTTCTTCATCATAAGTTCCTCGGGTTCCCACGTTGCCTCTTCCATCTTATGGTTTCTCCACAAAACTTTTACCAGACACGTCGTCCGGTTTCTCAGTACTTGTTCTCTCGTATCAAGAATCCTGACGGGCTCTTCACAATAGGAAAGATCAGGTTCCAGTTCTAATTCCTCATAGGTGAGTACATGCGTTGGATCAGGCATGTATTTTCTCAACAGAGATACGTGGAACACATCGTGAACTTTGGAGAGACTTGGCGGCATTGCCAATCGGTAAGCTACAGCCCCAATTCGTTCTAGAATTTAGAAAGGTCCGATGTACCTAGGACTCAATTTACCTTTCTTACCAAAACGTATGACTCCCTTCCATGGAGATACCTTCAGGAAAACATGATCACCGACTTGAAATTCCAAATCCTTACTTCGATTATCGGCATAGCTCTTCTGCCTACTTTGAGCTGCTTTGATGTGATTTTGGATTACTTTCACCTTTTCCACCGTTTCCTCCACCAGTTCTGGGCCTACAAGTTTTCTTTCACCAACGTCATCCCAACAGGTTGGTGTACGGCATCTCTTTCTGTATAACGCTTCATATGGTGCCATCTGAATACTCGAATGGAAGCTATTGTTATAGGAAAATTATACCAGAGGTAAATATTGATCCCACATACCCTGAAAGTCAAGTGATCAAGATCTCAACATGTCTTCTAAGGTTTGAATAGTCCGTTCTGATTGTCCGTCTGTCTGAGGGTGGTAAGCAGTGCTCAAATGAAGTTCAGTATCCAGGGATTTTTGAAGACTTTTCCAGAATCTTGAAGTAAAACGGGGATCACGATCAGAAACAATCGATAGGGGTACTCCATGAAGTCTCACAACTTCATTAATATATAGTCTTGCTAGACGTTCCAGGGGTATATCTTCTCTTATAGCAAGAAAATGTGTTGTCTTGGTAAGACGATCAACAATAACCCATATTGCATCGTTCCTTCTAGGAGTCTTTGGTAGCCCCATGACAAAGTCCATCGTAATATTGTCCCATTTCCACTCCAGTATGGGAAGAGGTTTCATGACTCCTCCAGGCTGTTGCCTTCCAGCTTTCACTTGTTGACAAACCATACATCTTGACACAAAATCAGCAATCTCCCTCTTCATGTTGTCCCACCAAAAATGTTCCTTCAAATCTCTATACATTTTGGTGCTCCCAGGGTGTATAGAGAAATTGGAACTATGAGCATCATCCAGCAATTCCCTTTTTAGATCAGGTATATTGGGAACACAAAGTCTCTTCCCGAATTTTAAAATTCCATCTTCATACACAAAGTCTCTCAATCTCCCATCATTCACAGCTTTAATCTTCTTTTGAAATTCTTCATCATCGGTCTGAGAACTCTTAATCCTTTCTAGTAAAGATGGTTTGGCAACCATTTGAAAAAGAAATGATGTTTCACCTTCCCTGGTTATTCCCATGTCCATCTTCACTAGATTCATGAAAATTGGATCCCTTTCAATTCTCATCATGTTCAAAACTCCATGGTCTTTTCTGCTCAAAGCATCTGCCACCTTGTTTGCTTTCCCCGGGTGGTAGTGTATCGTGCAATCATAATCCTTGAGTAATTCAAGCCATCTCCTTTTCCTCATGTTGAGTTCTTTTTGTGAGAAAATATACTTCAAACTCTTGTGATCAGTATAAATCTCACATTTTTCACCATAGAGGTAGTGTCTCCATATCTTCAAAGCAAAGATCACAGCTGCTAACTCAAGATCATGAGTAGGATAGTTTTGTTCATGAATTTTCAACTGTCATGATGCATAGGCAATAACTCTATCATTCTGCATAAGGACACAACCAAGTCCTTTCTTCGATGCATCACTATAAATAACGAACCCATCATTCCCCGATGGTAGAGTCAATATATGAGCATTGAATAATCTTCTCTTCAGTTCTTCGAAACATTCTTCACACTCTTTTGTCCAAACAAATTTAACCCCTTTACGTGTGAGCTTCGTTAATGGGTTAGCCAATTGGGCAAAATTCTGGACGAAACGTCGATAATAACCTGCCAAACCAATAAAACTGTGTACCTCAGTTATACTCGTAGGTGCTGGACATTCTTGGATTTCCTTGGTCTTCGAAGGATCAACAGAGATTCCATCTTTAGAGACAATATGGCCAAGAAAAGAAATCTCCTGAAGCCAGAATTCACACTTGCTAAACTTCCCATATAATTCATGCCTCCTCAGAGTCTTCAAGATAATGCGCAAGTGATTTTCATGATCTTTGTAGGTTTTGGAGTATACCAAGATATCATCAATAAATACCACCACAAATTCATCGAGATACTCCTTGAAAACTCTATTCATCAGATCCATGAATACAGAGGGTGCATTAGTCAATCCAAACGGTATTACGGTAAACTCGTAATGCCCGTACCTGGTTCGAAATGCTGTCTTCGGAATGTCTTCCTTCTTCACACACAACTGATGGTATCCAGATCTAAGGTCAATCTTTGAAAAGTATTGAGCTCCATGCAGTTGGTCAAATAAATCATCAATACGAGGTAGGGATACTTGTTCTTTATCGTTATAGCATTGATCTCCCTGTAGTCGATACATAACCTCATAGATCCATATTTCTTTTTAACAAAAAGAACAAGGGCTCCCCATGGAGAAACACTAGGGCGAATAAATCCCTTATTACTCAATTCCTCTAGTTGTTTCTTTAGTTCGACTAACTCTACAGTAGCCTTTCTATAAGGGGTCTTCGATATAGGCCTTGAGCCAGGAATCAAATCAATGGAAAACTCAACTTCTCGTTCTGGAGGATGTCCAGGTAAATCTTCCGGAAATACATCTACAAATTCTTTCACAACAGGTACATCCTCTATTTGAACATTCCTTTCCTCACCGACAGTTATTTCATTCCCTTCCTCCCCAATAATTGAATTAAGTTGAGCTACTGGGGGTGGATCTAAATAAGAATTAGGTGGTGACGATTCTGCTCTAAAAATAAGGTGTTCCTTATCATTATCATCAAGAATCGTAACCTCTTTCTTCTTACAATAAATCTTCGCATCATAGTCCGAAAGCCAGTCCATACCGAGGATTATATCAAACTCAATCATAGGTATGACGATGAGATCAGCAGATAAAGAAAATTTATGTGCTCTAATGGGGACTGATTCACAAAACTTTGTTGCAACGATACTTCCCTTAGGAGTTTTAACTGACAACTCCCTTATTAAATCAAATTGGAAATATCTAATTTTCTTAGAAAACTGGGAAGATATGAAACAATGCGATGATCCAGAATCAAATAATGCATTTGCTAAACTTGAGGAAACCATTAAATTACCTGCCACCACGTCTTTCGGAGCTTCTACCTCAGCAGTAGTGATAGCATAAGCCTGCCCTTGATCCCTTGGCCTTTTCTGAGGTAATTTATCCTGACGCTTAGGACATTCATTTGCATAATGCCCCATCTCCCTGCAATTGTAGCACTGAACGTTGGTAGCTTCCTTCTTCCCCTTGCAATCACGAGCTTGGTGGCCTTTTTCACCACACTTGTAACAGACTCCCATTCCCTTCAAGCAAGTACCAGGATGTTTCTTCCCGCATTTACCACAAGATGGATATTCAACCTTTCCCCTCTTCCCCTTATTTCCATTCCCAGATTGATCAGCAGGTCTCTTCTTCTCTTGCTTTGCTTTAAAGTCATAAGACTTAGAGAATTCCTTTTCGGTCTTGATAGCACATGAGACAATGTCTTCGTACGATGAAAAGGATTGTGAGACTAATGCTCGACGGAGAAATGGTTTTAACCCATCAAAGAAATGATCAATCTTACTTCTTGGGTTGCGTATATAATCACCAGCGTACCTTGCTAACCTTGTAAAGTTAGCCTCATACTTTGCGACATTCTCATCCTCCTTATGTCTCAGACTTAGAAATTGCCTTTCCATATCTTCTCGATGGTTGCGAGGGAAGTATTTTTCTAAAAACAGATCTTTGAACTCCCTCCATTCCATATTTGATACTTCATCATCTTCCTTCATGTTTTGAATCAATGACCACCATTGATCAGCATCTCCAGTGAGGCGGTAAACTGCCATGATAACTTTTTCCCTTTCACTGCTCACCAAAGCCTGAAATATTTTCTCTAGGGAATTTATCCATTGCTCAGCTACTAAGGGATTTGTACTCCCATTGAACGTTTGTGGTTGTTGCCTCATGAATCGATCTAACATTGATCCCCCACGCTACGGATCAGGGTGCTCCATACGGGTAAGGTTATTATTCATAACCTGAGTAAGTTGTCCCAGTATGGCGATTAGCTGATCGGCACCAGTTGCATCACCAGCCCCACTATAATTATCTTGAGTAGGAGGGAAATCCCTACATGGAGTGCGTGCATTGATATGGTTTCCATTTCTTGCACTAGGCGCCATTTCTAAACAATGGAATAAACTAGATCAGTTTATGAATCAAAATACATAATCTCATACTTATAAAACACTTAACATAAATTGAACTATTTATGGATATAATCCATAATCATAAAAATGTTTTCTTTGAGGAATTATATACTCATAAACCCTTCATAATGATTTGTAAAGAAAATGAGAGTTATCCTAAGCATATCCCCCGGGAGTGTCGTAACCAAGAGTGCAGCAAGGCCCGTTGTCGTGCACCAGTTCCCGTTCGAGTCTAGCTCAAAGCGGTGTTTTCGGGTTTTACCCCTAGGTACATCTGTGCCAGAGCCGCCTCTACCTGCTCGTATCCAGACAGGGATGTATTGCTCGGAAAACTCACAAAATCTCTACAATACCAAAATTCTAGGAAGTTCGTCTATACTAATCCTCAAAGTTCATCTTAGGTCTACGTGCTCTAATCAGAGTTTATCTAAATCTAGCTTCCAAGGTTTGTACTAAACTTCCTCTGATACCAACTGTAACGCCCCGACCCCAGTTACCCAGAGTCGGTGCATTAATTACATAACATTGGCATGATCACAAGAAAGATCAAATCTCGAAAGACCGATTGGTTTAGTAGCCTTGGAAACACTAGATATATTCATAAGTTTTACATTGCATCATAAATTGAAAAACTACTACAACAACATAATCTCTCCACAGTCCACACTATTATCCCCTCATAATATCCCTGCAGGTCATTCATAACTTACTTCTTCACATCCTGGGAAAAATAAAACATAGAAAAAGGGTGAGCTCAAATGCCCAGTAAGGATAACAATATAGCGGAAACTTTCATAAATAAGAATAAACATTTAAGGCAATGTATAACTAAAACAAAAGCCTTTTAAACTTTAACTTCAACATAGTATGGCATAAATAAAATGAAATAATGCCATTTACTTATTCACATGGATATTCTACTAATCGAATAATCACATGCAATATCAATAACCACTTTCATAATTATGGAATGCATAATGCCAGACTATCATAACCACATAGCCAAGGCCTCGTGCCAAGACTACAAATAAGATTTTTCCAAGGCCTTGTGCCAAGACACTAGTTTGTCTCATGAGACCTACCGATGCATCGAGGAGCTATAGCGGGCTCCACCCGTCACATATTAAGTCCAATGCATTCCCATATGAAAAGGTTTAAACATAGCATAAACATTCGTATTAAAACTAGCATACGAAATGTCAATAATTTCACCATAAAATATGAATGGTATAAAAATAGAACATCCACAGTCAAACATATCACAAAACCTTCAATACAATATAGAAGTTTTGTATCATAATAAATCAACTTCAAATAAGCGTAAAATCCGTCAAAGGATGTTGACATAGATGAAATCAAAACACTTTTTAGAGAAATATCTATTTCTATTTTTGAAATCATTTAAGATCCATATAAAATAAAACATTTTCTTGAAAATATTCTTATAAGCTTGTAAGGGAAGCTTTGACGATTTTATAACGGCGGAAAATAACCGCACCCGTCGTATAAGTTAAAAAAACATTCTTATCTTAATTCTGTCGAAAAGGTTAAAAAGCACCTTGTTTGGAAAACGACGGAAAGATTCCCTTATAAACCTCTTATAAAAAGTCAAACAAGGGTATAAATGACTTTAACCCATATTCTATTAAATATTAAAAATGTTTTGCAATAAATTTTTAAGAAACATGGACGTGGATGATAACAAGGTCCCAGTAGATAATTATGTATAAACAACCTCAGATAATGATGAGATTGCGAAATAAACCCTTACCTTGTACTTTTCCTTTGTTGGGGTAGGTTAACCTCCTGTATAATGGTGAAATAATTGTTATTAAATTATACAAGAATCATATACATTAATATGATATCATATATGATCTTTTAACATTGCTTTATTAATAATATCTTAGTATTATCGTCGTTTCGGGTGATAATCGATTCGTTCTTCTTAAATGTTTGGTTACGTAAGACATGTTTGTAATGGATAGATTATATCTTATTCATAATAAGAATGATATTAACATTATTTTTAACCCTAAAATGAGAATAAGACTTGAATGGATATGATGGAGAATGAATCTCATCGCGTTCGTGGAGACGGTAGTCCGTACGTACGCACGAACGCTACTTCCATTTAATTTTTATTTTAAAAGAATCTAATACAAATGATACATAGGTATATTACTATTCCAGTATAATATAATATTTTATATATGTTACTTAAGTTTATTAACACCATCTTTTATACGTTCCATGTGTGGTATGAACGAGTCATATCATTTTAAGGGGGCGGTAGTCCGCACTTCCTCAAATGAAATTATCGTATGTATATACAACATGAAAAGAATAATGATATGAAATAAAATGGAATTACAGAAGCTTATATATATAATATACATCATTAATATCATATTTAATTATAGTTCCATCATAATGGCCACCATGAGAGGTGGTATGATGTATTTGAACAATCATCGTTTCGTGAGGCGTTAGTTTGCCATCCACAGAAACATTATGTTAATCATCCATTAGATGGAGTTGTGTGTATGTGTAGTTTGAATACTTCTTATAACAACATCCTAGTATATTGTGGATACTGGTGTTGTTACAAAAGAAAGAAAATAAAAAGATTTTGGGGGTTGGAGAAGCAAAATAAATGAAAATAATTTAAGAGAAATCGTTACCTTTAATTTAGGTAACTCACTTTTGTTGGAACCAAAGGACTTATTGAAATGCTTTATGCCTAAGGGGAAGCTTCAAGGAGGAGGAGAGGGATGTGGGGAGCTTATTTGGGCAGGGTTTGGACGAGCCAAGTGGCTTGAGAGGTGTGAGGAATGAGTAGAAGTGGTCTCCTTTTATAAGGGAGAGGAGGGTCTCTTTAGGAAAGAGTGAAAGTATTACTTTATAATATAATTATATTCGGTTTATAATGGTCCAAAAATAATTGAGGTCGAAGATAAGATGACTAAGTTTTTAAATAACATCAACCAATAAGAATTGGATAGGTTTTAGATAATATTTTAATCATTATAATCTTATTTATTTAAATGATTTATTAATGAGGTAAACATTGCATCATTATTGTGTCATTAATAATTTAACTTATTTGATGTCTAAAAATTATAAATAAAATATCATTATGTATGAAATCTTTTTAGCTTTCTAATGAATATTTATAATCGAAAATCCAACATGTATAACCCTATGTAAAAATTGTTCTTCTAAAAGATGTAAGCTTATGCCATTTTTATTTTTATTTTAACTTTTTTAATATAATGTGTCCCTACCACATACAAGTGGCTCTAAGGGGTCCCCATATCGACCCAAGGATGCCCAAGGTCGGGTATGTGTCCACCAAAAAGGTTAGGACACGTTTTAGGGTAATTTTGTATTATTATAATATTATTTTTTAACCCTTATTTACCGAATTTACCCTTTAACCATGGTAAATAAAATATTTACCGCAGTAATTATTCAAAATGTGTAAAAATAAAAGTTACCTATATACATAATTTGGACATACTGATTCCAAATATGTAATCCATTTTTCCAAATTCAAAACACAGAAGTGGCAGAAATTAATTTAAAATTAATTCCCGCTGTCAAAACAAAAACCGTGTTTTTAAGAGATAATAACTATCAAAAGATTGACACTTGTTTATGTTCGGTTTAATTGTAAAATTATGTCCAATGACCAAAATTATATTAAATGGTAAAAATATATTCTAAATATACTTTAAAACCACTCAAATTCATAATTTATCACTATTAATTATTTTGATTAAAAAAGTTGTTTTTAATTAAAATTTAGTAATTTTCACTATTCATCAAAATATGAAAGTTATCCGAAATGTACCAAAATTTCACCTTAGGCTAAATTCGATATTCCGAATCCAAAAATGAAGTCCATTTTGAAATATAAAATATATATAATTTCAAAAAGTAGGTATTACTATTCATAACGGCTAGTTTGATTGGTTATGGTGTGTTAGAACTCGGTGTTGCGTACAACACACACTATCACATTATTCAAAGAGAAGCGTACCGTAGAAGCTTGGGGTGTTACATTCTCCCCTCCTTCAAATAATTTCTTCCTCGAAATTTCTAGAATACTTATCACATGAAAAGACTCGGGTGGTTCTTCATCATAAGTTCCTCGGGTTCCCACGTTGCCTCTTCCATCTTATGGTTTCTCCACAAAACTTTTACCAGACGCGTCGTCCGGTTTCTCAGTACTTGTTCTATCGTATCAAGAATCCTGACGGGCTCTTCACAATAGGAAAGATCAGGTTCCAGTTCTAATTCCTCATAGGTGAGTATATGCGTTGGATCAGGCATGTATTTTCTCAACAGAGATACGTGGAACACATCGTGAACTTTGGAGAGACTTGGCGGCATTGCCAATCGGTATGCTACAGCCCCAATTCGTTCTAGAATTTCGAAAGGTCCGATGTACCTAGGACTCATTTTACCTTTCTTACCAAAACGTATGACTCCCTTCCATGGAGATACCTTCAGGAAAACATGATCACCGACTTGAAATTCCAAATCCTTACTTAGATTATCGGCATAGCTCTTCTGCCTACTTTGAGCTGCTTTGATGTGATTTTGGATTACTTTCACCTTTTCCACCGTTTCCTCCACCAGTTCTGGGCCTACAAGTTTTCTTTCACCAACGTCATCCCAACAGGTTGGTGTACGACATCTCTTTCCGTATAACGCTTCATATGGTGCCATCTGAATACTCAAATGGAAGCTATTGTTATAGGAAAATTCTACCAGAGGTAAATATTGATCCCACATACCCTGAAAGTCAAGTGAGCAAGATATCAACATGTCTTCTAAGGTTTGAATAGTCCGTTCTGATTGTCCGTCTGTCTGAGGGTGGTAAGCAGTGCTCAAATGAAGTTCAGTATCCAGGGATTTATGAAGACTTTTCCATAATCTTGAAGTAAAACGGTGATCACGATCAGAAACAATCGATAGGGGTACTCCATGAAGTTTCACAACTTCATTAATATATAGTCTTGCTAGACGTTCCAGGGGTAGATCTTCTCTTATAGAAAGAAAATGTGCTGTCTTGGTAAGACGATCAACAATAACCCATATTGCATCGTTCCTTCTAGGAGTCTTTGGTAGCCCCATGACAAATTCCATCGTAATATTGTCCCATTTCCACTCCAGTATGGGAAGAGGTTGCATGACTCCTCCAGGCTATTGCCTTCCAGCTTTCACTTGTTGACAAACCATACATATTGACACAAAATCAGCAATCTCTCTCTTCATGTTGTCCCACCAAAAATGTTCCTTCAAATCTCTATACATTTTGGTGCTCCCAGGGTGTATAGAGAAATTGGAACTATGAGCATCATCCAGCAATTCCCTTTTTAGATTAGGTATATTGGGAACACAAAGTCTCTTCCCGAATTTCAAAATTCCATCTTCATACACAAAGTCTCTCAATCTCCCATCATTCACAGCTTTAATCTTCTTTTGAAATTCTTCATCATCGGTCTGAGAACTCTTAATCCTTTCTAGTAAAGATGGTTTGGCAACCATTTGAAAAAGAAATGATGTTTCCCCTTGCCTGGTTATTCCCATGTCCATCTTCACTAGATTCATGAAAATTGGATCCCTTTCAATTCTCATCATGTTCAAAACTCCATGGTCTTTTCTGCTCATTAGTGTGTATGTCTAGGATTCCTCTGGAGGATAATTGAAAACCTATTGGAAAATTTAAAAGAATATTAAATCCTACCATTATTAAAGTAGTAAAGAAATATATAACAACCATATTAGTTGTGGGTATAACTTACACCATTTTTTAATGTTGATGAGAAATTCCTATTCAAATTTTACCTAAAAACGGTGGATTTACTTTTGTTAAAAATGAATGTGGAGAGTAAATTCCCACTAGTATTCCCAATAAGTAGAGGGTATGCATTAATTATAGGAAGTTGAACTTAGTGATAAGGAAGGACCACTTTCCCTTACCTTTTCTCAATCAAATACTTGAGAAGATAGTTGTTCAATCCCATTACTGATTTCTAGATGAGTTTTTTAGATTTTCCTCGATACACATAACTCTAGAAGACTAAGATAAAACAATATTCAAATATCCTTTTAGTATATTTTCTTAATGGATAGTTCCATTCAAGCATTGTAATGCTCCTTCCACCTTCCAAAGATGTATGCTTAGCATCTTTTTTCTAAGTTTCATGATTACGGAATGGAAGTGTTTATTGATGACTTTAAAGTATATGGTTCATATTTTGAGACCTTTATTAGGAGTTTAAGAGCTTTAATTATAGTGTGTATTGATATGAAATGTTTACTAAATATTGAAAATTGTTATTTTATAGTCTAAAAATGACATTTTCTTGGTCATAAAGTGTCTAATAATATAATTCAGGTGGACAAGTCTAAGTTCGATTCCATCTATTCAATGAATTTTCCTAATAATATTAAGGATATTAGATCTTTTCGTGGTCATTCTGAGATTTATAGGAGGTTCATAAATGACTTAAATCCAATTTCATTTCCATTGAAAATAATTCTTCAAAAAGAAGTTCCTTTTCCTTTGATGAGAAGTGAAAGAAATTAATTAATTAAATAAAATAGAATATTTTATGCCCACAAACTATTCAAAAACATAATTATAGTTTTCCATTTGATTTGATGAACAATGCTTCATAATTATCTTTAGGATTTGTTCTTGGGTAGAGAGTGGAGAAGAAATCCCATGTTATTTCTTATAATTATAGGACTCTAGATTCTTCCCAATCCAATTAATCCACAATAGAAAAAAAGTTTTTAGTCATTTTCATTTCCCTTTTTAATGTTAGAAGATATATTTTGGGATCTAAATTTGTTGTTTTCACTAATCATTATGTTATTAGATATATTATAAAAAATCCAGAATCAAAACCAAGGATGGTTTGATGGATCTTATTAAACCAAGAATTTGATATATATATATATATATATATCCAAGATAGAAAATTAATTTATAATATGTTGGCTGATCATTTGAGTAGGATGCCTACTCAATTTTTTCAAGATAAATCATTTGTCGAACCTATAAGAGATATCTTACTTTGGAAGAAGCTATATTCTGCTGTTATTAACAAGAGGCCATGGTTTCTAAATATTATTAATTAATTCGCTACTAAAATTTTTACACAATATTTTTCTAATAATAAATTTTCTAGATTGATTTGTGAGTCGTGGAAATATTTGTAGTATGATACTTACTTATGGAATATGGGTAGTGATCAAATTTTCATTAGATGTACCCTGAATTCTGAAATTTATTCTGTTCTTAATTTTTTCAATAGTTTGAGCTGTGGTGGTTAATTTGGTCAATAGAGTACTATAATAACAGTTCTATATTTAGGATTATAATTGCCCAAAATTTTCAAAGTTTCTCTAGATTTTTTAGGACTTCTAAATCTTTTCAATTCCAAGGAAACATTTCTCAAAAACATGAGATTCCATAATAACCATTTTATGATATATTTAATGTTTGGGGAATGGACTTTATGGGTCCTTTTCCAAACTCTATATGATAATTTTGCATCCATATTGTGGTTAATTATGTGTCTAAATGGATTGAAACTATTATAACTAGAACATATGATGCCTGGGTGGTGTCCTAATTTTTCAAGAGCAATCTGTTTTATACATTTTGGATGCCCAAATTTATTCTCATAGATAAAGGCACTCATTTTTGTAATAGGACTCTTAAAGATTTATTGAAAAGATATAGGTTAATTCATAAGGTGTATACACCCTATCACCCTCAAATTAATGGGATGTATGAAGTGTTAAATAAAGAGATTAATCATATTCTAGAGAAAAATATTAACCAGAATAGAAAAGACTGGATCTTGAGGCTTGAGGATTCCCTTTGGGAATAAAGGCCTACCTCTAAAAATTCAATAGGTATGTAACATTATAGGATAGTTTTTGGATAATATTTTCATTTTCCCATCAAATTTGAGAATAATTCTTTTTGGGTTTTCAAATCTTGTAATTTGAATATATTTGAATATGAAAAAGAGAGGAATCCCTGTATACAAGGGTTTTAAGAGATAAGTAATAATTATTATGAAAAATCTAGTGTTATATAATGATAAGACCAAGGTTATGAATTACAAGATGATATTTAATAAAGACTTTCATATCGGAGATAGAGTGAAGCTTTACAACTCTATCTTGAAGATATTCCCAAGTAAATTTAATTCCAAATAGGATGGAACATTTATTGTTACTCAAGTTTTCCCATTTTTTGTCGTGTAGATTTGAGATCCTGAAAAGGATGTTCCATTTACTATTAATGGAAATTGGCAGAAACTATTTAGATAAGGTAATACAGAACCTTTGGGGGAGGAAAGCCTATGTTAGACGATGAATATAATTTAAAAAATTAGGCTCTTTCTTCCCTTACTTTTTATTTTGTTTAGATTAAGTGTGGGGGAAGGTACTAACCTTTTGCAATGTTATAATTTTATTTTTTATTTCATAATAGTTTTTTATAGTGAATAAATTGTGATTAATAGAAATATGATATTCTTGTTTTTCACAATGAGTTTCCCCTAGATTTGGTCATGATGAATCCATTTTGGGATGCTCTAAAATTAATTCCCTTGTTGGAGTAGATTATTTTCAATTTAAAATGATTCAAATAAGGTAAAATTAGAAACAACTTTATTCTACCCATTTATTTCTAAATTCTTGTTTTATTTTACAGAAGGGAAAATTTTATGGATTAAAATGTTTATTTATTTCCATATTTAAGAGTTTAAAGTTTTCTAACGAGATATGGTTTGTCATAGTGAAGTAAGTTGGGGGATTTAAGTTCATTTGAATATAAATACAGATTATAATTTAGGGAATTTATCTGTTAAGAACTATGATCATTCTCATGATTTTATAAATAATTTTTTATATTGTTGCTTTAGAACCCAATTTTTTAAAAAGAGTTGAAGTTGAGATATTTTTCATACAGAATATTTGAGATTGAACATGTATGTTGATTCTTTTTAATGGATCATATTTGGTTTTTTAATAGTTTAATATCATATTTAATATTCTATACTTTTTTTGAAAATCATTTTAAACACCTCATTGGATATGGACTAGCATACATACATTATTCTTGAGCTAAATGATTGAAGTGGTAACTCATACGGAATCTTTTTTCATACTATTTGTTGATGTATTTCTATGTTGTGTGTAAAAAAATTGATTACCTTTCTTATTACCATTTGGACATGATTTTTAACTACTAATTTTTCAAATTTATCTTGATCTTTAAAATTTTAATTTATATGTTTTCTCTATCTTGGATTAAACATTGAAGATAATGTTGAGATTTAGTGTGTGGGGGAGGGTATTTTAATGTTCCAAACTATAAAAAAATTTAATCCCATTTAATACCGCTTCATTTTTTTAAATATTATTGTTCATCAAGTTTCAATGAAACAATTTTAGAAGTTTTAATTTTTTTTGATGTTGGAGTATTGTGTAGCCTCTTTGAAGAGATTAATTCTATTTTACCCATTGGATATTATTGAGTAAAAAAGTTTCCAGTTCCCTCTCAAACAGAGGTTTATTTTGTTAAAAAATATATGTGAATGTTATAAAACTATCATTTCCTTTGATTTTTTTTTGAAATTTGATTTTTACTTGTAAGGTATACATTGAAATAGATAATAAAAAGAAAATTGAAATCTAGGTTAAACTAATTATTTTATTCTTTATGTTGATAGATGATTTATTTATATTAATTTTAAATTATTAAGCTATATCATCCATGAAAAGTGTCTAAATTATTTTGTTTTCCATTTATGTGAGTCTGTTCTAATGTAGGTAAATATAATTTGGGAAGTTTAGTTGAATGAAAATTGAAATGGGTTTAATCTGAATTCAAAATTTTGAGGTCAGTCTTATTTTGTTAAAATAGAACAACATTTTCACTAGAAAATTCATAATTTCATGAGTGTAAAATATTTTCACTACTTGATGAAATAAAAAAGGGAAAATATTTTTGAAAACCAATTAATTTTGGCCATCTGGCATTTAAAATTTAAGATTCATTCCACTGAATCTGGATTATTGTTTTATTGGGGATAATAAAAAACATAGTGTGTGGGAACTGATGTGAAGATATTTTGATATAGTTTTTACCACATTATATCTTTAATTAAATTTTGCTTTTGTTGTTAAAATAATATTTTAATTGGATAATTTACTATTTTCATCTGTTTATGGTTAATCTTATAAAACTGTTAAAATAATTATTCTAGGATTAATCTATTGTCTTTTATGTTTTAATTATAATTTTTCTTAACTTTGAGTTTATTATTTAATTTTGAAGTTTTTTTTTAAAATATAATTTTAACAACGTTGTTTAATTTTTTGATTTGTTAAATCAATTTATCTTTTCCATTATTTTTTTGTATTTATTTAATTAATTATAGTTTAGAATTTGATTTAATTTATTTATATAATTTAATATTTAGAAGAATTTTATTGTTATTATTTTCATCAATTAATTTTATAATTTAATTAATTAATTAATTAATTAATTCAATTTTAATTTATTTTTTTATCTTCTTATTATTTTGATAAAATAACTAGAATATTGTTATTATTTTATTTAAATGTTTATGTTTTGTAAATAATTTATTAACATATGTTTTATGTTTTTTTTGTTTTTTTATTTTTTATTCAATTATTTTTTTAATTTTTATTTCATCATTTTTATTATTTGTTTGAATAATGTAGTGATATAGATGAATTATGTAGTTGTTACGTAGCCAAATTTTCAAGGAACCATGTAGACTTTTATAAAATAGGACCCACATGGCCGATCTATGATGATTTCACATAGCCAAAATTCCACTACCTTAAATACCCAATTTTAGGAACCAAATGAAGGATTCCACGTGTGAAAATTATGATAAGTACTTAGAAGATAATTTTAACCACCATTCATGTAGAAAATTTTAGGCGAACCACATATCCACTTTTTCATTTAGTTGATTCATAAATTGAGCAATTCAAATATGTACGGAATTCAAGCACATCTAAATTTTTAGAAGCATTACATATGTGTTTCAAAATATGTGTTCACACCTAATGTTGCTACTACGAAATAGGGCCATAGCCACTACTATTTTTGAGTTCCCAAATGTCGAATCCAGGTCACTGCCATCGATGGAATCCACTACATATCCAGATTAAAGCTCTAAAAATTCGCTGAGGAAGATGATCAGCACTAAAAACTCTAATTAAGATCTTGAACCCATTGTCGTCATCGTTAAAATTCATGGTTATTACTACAATAAAGATTCTAAACGAACTCATTATCATCCAAAGTCAATTTGACTTATTTTGGATCATCAATACCTGACCTCCAACTAAGTCCACAACAACTACATATCCATCAATTACAAACCTTTCATTTTGGAGGCTTTGATTCTATGTTAGTGTGAATGGAAATTGAATGTTGAAGATGATATGTTAGATGTCAGACCTTGATTCTATGATGAACCCAAGACCTCACTATCGATTTTGAATTCTTGGATGATAATCTCAGAGCAATTATGAACCAATTTGAATCCATTCAAACACCATATTGAAGAAGTCAAGGTTTTATTTTTTTTACCTTAACCAAATACAAAATCCAAACATATCAATTTTGATAAACAATTTGGTTGTTTTGATGGAGTTAAAGAATAAATACAAACCAATTCCAATATCCGTCCAAGTTCAATGGATTTTTTGTTGCTGATAATGTTGTCTGGATCATGTTGTTTTGATTTGAAGGTTCCAATGTCTTGTAAATGGGTTCATGATATCATATTAGTGTGGTTGTGTTGTCAAAATGGAACTTCATCACTTTTCTTTTGATTTCAATTTGAGATTCAATGAACTACATTGAGGTTTGGGAATCATGTTGTCACTTTAATTTATTGGTGTGTCACATTGTTGAAGATGAAGACTTGGTTGTTAATTTCCTTATGTTTTTTCAGAATTTAGGATTAGTGGTTGAGTTTAATTCAACTACAGGTTGATATGGGAAGAGGTTTTAGCTAGTCATATGTATGATATATATGTCAGAGTGTTAGAGAAATTTTATTAATCACCATTTAATAACATTTGGTAATTTTTTATTCTTGAAATTACTTAGGGAAATGAGAGGTGTGAAGTGATATTTATTCTATAAACATGGATTTAGAAATTTAATTAACTTTTTTTAATGGAAAATAAAAGCGGAATTTATTAGGAATTGATATGAAGTAAGAAACATAGATGATGTTTCCTGAACAGAACAATGGGAGTTGTAAGTAGAAGATCATTTACACAACTACTATCATTTTTGATGTGGATGAGGATTTAAGGTCATATATTCTATATAAATATGAGAAGATAGTTTTATATTATAAATATCTTATAGAATTGAGAGGAGATTTCATTCCAAGATTTTATTTCATGTATAATTTACTACAACCTCTCTCCATATTAATGTTTATTGAATAGTTGATTGACATTTAATTATCATATTTTCGTTTTCCCCATGTTCTTATTTCCACTTCCAATTCATGATTGACATATTTCTATTTTGAATGTGTTCTTCATGGAGTGAGTACTATTAACTCAATCTAGTTAGGGGTATGAAAATTGAATTTTATTGTTCAAGTTTCTCAATTCTCGATCGAGAATTTTGAGAAAAATTATAGATTGATTGAGTCTTGGTGCCCAAAAAATATTGAGCACCAAGACTAGAAGCTAATGAAAGAAGGTTAAAATTGGATTTTTTAATTACAAACTAACTTTTTGAGATGAATGAATTGCACATGTTGAGATCTTGATTTGTGTAATGATATTATTATCAGTAAATAATTTCAATTTATGATGAAAGATTAATCCATGAGACCTATTTGATTTAGAAACCTCTCTATTTATCCATTATACTTTATTATTTATTTCCCACTACTTCCATACTTTTTCATTTTTTATTCTTTGGTTGTTTCTTGTAGTTTTGTTTCTTTAGTATCATTCAGTTTAAAATGTAGAGTTTTTTTCTTTTATTTAAAAAGAAATCCACTTAGTATCTTTAGAAAAAAAAAATTGAAGAAAACAAATCCAGTTAAATAAAATCTTATTGAAAAGTCTCACGATGATATATCATTAGTCATTACTATATTGCAACCATTATTTTATAATATTATAAAGAGGTAATAAACAATAACTAAAAATATATATTCCACCAAGGTCGTAATCGCATGACCCTAAACTATATAGAACCTTTGTCTCCATCACACGACAAAAAATTGTGTGGCATAAAGTCCATTACACATAGACACTCAAATTGAATGGCCTATCTTATTTTTGAGACCCAATCCTCTTACATGAAATCATGATATGTGTAATAATAATTTGTGTATCCATACATACATAATAAGACAATATTCCCTTGTCATAAGAATCACATGAAACTTTATTTCTATCAACCCAATATATGTAGTGGTGCTTGAATATCCTATCTTAGGCATATCTATAGGCCTGATCTCAAATATTACCCCTACTTTTTCTTAGTACTGGAACCTTGTTCCGTTCATTTAAGGCTTCATATCCTTTCTTGGTACTATGTAAAGGTTATATTATTTCCCCCCACATAATAAGAACTACATATAGACTAATTTACATGACTTGGTATATGTGTTAATTCCAATATATTTTATCCAAGGACCATCCATATATTCAAATCGAAATGATGGTTCTATAGTATTGTGACTGTAGTTAATCCATGTTAGGTTTTATATCATATTCTCTCACTAGGGAACTCATTTCAATCATTTTATCCTATATGTATGATCAAGTTCCATATAAGGATCCGCAATATATGGTTATTTAAACACAAGATTATTGAATTTCCCTATGGGTTGATGTTATATATTTTTCAATTATCTTTATTGTCATGAATCTTGTCAATGTAATTATGCCAAGGTAAATTTTTGGGTGATGGAGTGATTTTCCACCCAAAGGAGAAGTTTAGGTGTTTCCCATGCCTTTTGGGTAATTGATAATGGATATAGTTACTATATAAGAATCCCTGGAAAATTATTATTGTGGATTTGATCCTAATTGCGAAGATAAGTTCTATCTTTGGAGGTACTTTATACAATTGTTTTTAAAAAGTGGAGAATATTTGAGAGGAAGATGAATGTTGATTTATTGGTATTGGCCAACTTGTAAAGCTATAACTAAAAAGGAAAAAACTTATTCAAGGTTTGAATATGTCTAGATAAAGTTATAGAGAAACCATCTCTAAGTTACCAAGCATGTTAGCAGCTAAAAACAGTGTGGAAATACTATTAGATAAAGGATAATATTGAGGTTGGAATGCTATGGATTTGATCTCATTAAAATAATCTAACATGAGTATTTATATGGTGAAAAGTACCTTAGAATCAGGATGGAGGAGTTGTGATTATTATTATTATAACCATATATTATTTGAATTTATTTTGAGGTTATTTAAAGTAATTAATAAGACCCAAATATTATTTGAAAATGATCTAGAGCTAACTAAAAGAGACTCGCATTTTTGAGTTATAGTTGAAAAGTGATTAATTATTGGGAATGTATGAGTCATTTTAACTCTATGTATGAGTCTTTCTAACTGTATGTATGAGTCGTATAGATCTTTTTAAGTGTATTTTTTGTCTACATATGAGTCAATATGACTAGTGTATAGGTTATTTGACATTTTGTGTATGAGTAATTTCCTCCATGGCAAGGAAATTCGGTAAAGACATGACCTTTATATAAGTCATTCATATATGTGTACGAGTCATTGTGACCTATGTATGAGTCATATTGACATGTATATGATTCATATAACTTTATGTATGACTCGTCTAACATTTTTTATGAGTTACATATATTTTTGTATGATTCATTCCAGACTTAGAGAAATTTCATAATTCTACTAGATGAAAAGTGATGTTTCTAGAATTAAATTCTGAAGAAGAAACAAATTTGGGATGATTAAAGAGATGTTATTCAAGGTATTAAAAATGAAAAATACTTATAGTGTGTGTGATTAAAGCACTGAATTACTAAATAACTGATCTTCAAGCTATGAAAAATAATATCAATGTAAATGAAATTTTAAAAAAATTAATTAATGTTGTAATATTGTTTCTAGAATTAAAAAATTATGATGAAAATTATATTTGAATATTCCCAAGATATTTTAAATTTATATAAACATCATTTAGATTATTCAAAACATGATATAATCTTGAAATAATAAATAATTAAGGGAAATTAAATAATTATTTTACTGAAACAATTTCTTTTGATTTTCAAATAATAATATTTGAAAATAATCATTTGTGATCGAAGATGATATCAATATATTAATTCATGTGTTTTGATTTAGTGTTTAAATAACTCACATTCATTTGTGTTTAAATCATGAGAATAAATAAGTGGGTTGAGTATCTACATGAACTTTGAGGACTCAATATGATTCAATATAGAATTTATTAAATGAACTCAGGCCAAAATGAGTTTCTCCACATCATTTTTGTTGCCACTACACATTTGATGAAGCCTTTGAAACGTGATTTAAATATAGATATTTGTGGAAACCAAAGACCAATACACATCTATTTTAATAAAATTTCAATATCCCAACTCGGGATGTATCTTCAAAATGATTTCAAGGATTTATGATTTGAAATGCATAACAAACTAAGAATCTCTATACCTTTATACTTTTAGAATGTTTAGTTTGTTCATTCCTTTTTTTTACATTACGATAAGTGTGTGATAATCTTCTTATCTCACAACACACTATATTCTATTATAACTAGAAGATAGATAGATATCTTCATAACTCTTTTACACCTATTCTTCCATGATAACTATGGAAGATGTCATGTGTGACATGTTATATTTTTTACTCCCACGGATAATAGTGGAAGATGCCCTATGTGGTTTGGACCTTTGTATATTGTTACAAAACCCAATAAAGGTTGTGGAAAAAATGATTTATTTATATAAACTCATTGGTGTTGGGTGATCACCATGTGTATAGGATTAAGTCCCAGTTTGAGATTGAACCAATTGTTTTAAAAAATTTCCACTGCTTGTTTTATTTTGTTATATTTTGAATATATTTTTTAAAACTAAAAACTATTTAAATCAATAAAAATATTAATATTTTGATATTTAAAATTAATTAGTGTTTTTATAATATTTTAATTAAGAAAATTTATTTCTAATATTAAGTAATATTCTATATTATTTATTTGAGACCTAATCAATATTATAATAAATCTTTTGAAAGATTTAAACTTCTAACGGTATAATGTTTTGGTTAACTGGGAAATTTCTAAATTAATTGGGGAAATATTTATATTGGTTACTCAATTCACCCCCTCTTGATATTTTCACTCCAACCAACATTTTGTATCAGAGGAATAAGCTTTTGTTTCAATTTGTTTTTAAAACTTTTCAACTCTGATTTTTGTTAAGCTGTAAATATATTAAATGTATGTTATTTATAAATTTAGTTCTTTATAGGGATAATATTAAATAAGTTTCTTCTCCTAACATAATTCCATCTTTTAATGGTAAAAATTATGATCAATGGAAAATCAAAATGAAAATTCATATAGAGAGTATGGGTTTTGAAATTTGGATTGTTATAGAAGATGAATATTTCATTAGTGATACTTCTAAAAAGGATTGGGATAATACTACAAAAATTTCTTATGATAATAATTATAAATTAATTAACTCCCTACACTTTTATTTAATATATGTAGAATTTCATAGGATATCTACTTGTGAAACTTTGGAGACCTTATTTGTTTCACATGAGGAACAACTAATGTTATGGAGATGAGACTTAACAAATATACTATTAATTATGATAACTTTAAGATGAAGCCTAATGAACCTATTTATGACATGTACCTAAGGTTAATGATATTTTGAACATAATGATCTCACTTTGTAATCATTTATCCTATAAGGACTAGATAATGAGACATCTTAGATGTTTACTTGAATGATAGAGAGGTAAATCTATGTCTATTAGAGAATCATGGGATATCATAAAGCTATATGTCAAATATTTGATTCGTAAATTGATGATTTATTAAGAAGTGTTAAAGGTCAATTGATAAGATGATAAAGTGACAAAGAGAAAATCTGTAGCCTTTAAGACTACTACATCTAAAAAAAAGGAAAAGGAGAAAGTTCAAGATACTAATTCAAGTGACAGTGAGTCACTCCTAGATAGTGATGTGGAGATGAACCATCTATCTAGGAGATTCAAAATAAATTTAGTGAAAAAGGAAATTATGATTCTAGAGGACATTGGAAGAAATATTGGAATAAGGATGAAAATTAATTCACCTATTATTAGTGTAAAAGTAAAGGACATGTAAAGGTTGATTATCCAAAACTAAAGTGCAAAAAGAGATATGTTGAAAAAGACATAAGGTACAAGAATGAAATGAAAGGAACATTAAGTGCTTATATGGAATGATTCAATGATTCTGACTTTGCTCTTGAAGAAAAATATAACACACCCAATATGCGTTTTATGATAGAAATCATTGAGGTACCTACTATTGGAACCAAGGCTATTATTTGCTGGAAATAGAGTATGGTTTTTGTTTGTTTTCAATCCACTTTGGGTTGATCAAGGGGTTTATAGGTTATGTGATATTACAGTGTATGATAAATAAAGTGTTTAATGTGGCACAGTTTCCTAGTATTTTCCAATTTTCTGGGACTCAAAATCGTAAGTTTGTTTTTGGAAAAGGAATGTTTTTCGTAAAGGTAGTACGCAGAATGGGATTTCTGAGAACAATTTGAATATCATGAATTATGGTATGTGGAATGGTGAACTGTGAACCATGTAGAGAAAATGGTTTGTAGAACAGAAAATTGTATGCAGATCATGGAAGAGGAATGGTTCTCATAGTGAAGGAGGTTCTTGGGAAGGCATGTGGTTCATGGAAGTAGAATGATTCATGGGATGGCGTGTTATTCATGAAAATGAGGTGGAGTTCTGAGAAGCCACGAAGGGTGTAGTTTTTGGAAACGAAGATGTGATTTTTGCCACTTATTAGGGATAATGTATGTTTGTAGACTACGCAGGGAATATAGTTTTTGGATGATGCATGGTATGTGGTATAGAAAGTATCATATCAAATATTTAGTAAATCTCAATTTAGATACTTATGCATATCAATTTTCCTATATAAGGAGCACTAATCCTTTCATTCGTTTGTGGATATGTGAATAAAAATTCTAGAGGAATTTGGAAAAATCTAGAAGTAGTTCACAAGAATAAAACCCCACAAATAATTTAATTAAAAATTTAAAAGGAATTTGGTGATGTCTATAAAAATTCATGAAAGAAAGTACGTAAAGGAAGAAGTCAAGTTCACGGAAGAGAATTTTCAAAGGAAGAAGGCAAGTTCACAGAAGATAGTTCATGAAGGTGGAGTTGGTCTGCAGAGAAGAAGCAGTGCGCATATGTGGTTTGTGATGGTAGTACTCAGTCATGGTTTTCAAAGGAGGTATGTGAAGGGAGCCTCATAGTACACGAAGTATGGAAGTACATCGATGAAGCCTAGCAGTACACAAATTAAGGCAGTATGTAGTTGAAGCAACACAGTATGCAAAGGAGCATGAGCAGTTCATGGAGGAAGCACTCGCAGTGTGTGGTGTAGTACAATTCACGAAGGAATAAGGTCAGTACCCTGAGGAACAATTTTCAAACTAATAGTGCATGAAAAATTGAAATACATATATAGGTGAAAACAATACTTCAAAATAGAATCTATATATAGTTGAGGATGCATGATTTAATGCCAATCCATTGAAGTGACCTTTATGTCAATAAACCGAGTTTAGATTTTTCCCAAAACAATGAGTAATGGGGAGTCAGTGGAAGTGATCTGAGGGATGTAGTGTGATATCCCTAAAACCTTGTAAATATAGTGCATCTAAAATAGAGTGACTGTGATAAACTTCTTTACTCCACACCTATTGACGATTAATGTAATTTGGTACGATCGACGACTTTTCAGAGTATGGTCCTTGGACGTATCCCTTAGTGGTGAACCAAGTAAAATTGTTGTGTCTTCACTTTGCATGTGATTGTTTTTTTATGATCTTTCTCATTAGACAAGTATAACAGGTTCCTAACAACATGGGAACAAGATCCATCAACATAAAAGAAAAATTTGACACCCTGAGTCACCCCTCCCCTCTCAGGGTGTTTTGGGGTCCTTCTCCTACTCCATCATCTATACATATTTTTGATAATTATATGAATTAAAAATTTGATGATGATATGACTAAGGAATTAATTTTTAAATATTTTACTATTATGGAAGATAATTTTAATTAGCTTAAGGATAAGTACAAAGTTCTTAAGAGACAACATGCTTTATCTACAAACAATAAATCTGATCCGCCCATTGAAAAGGAAAAGAATACTCAACTGTTTAAATAGAATATTTAGCTTAAAATTTATAATGTGAAACGAAACAAATACTTGGAAAAATTCAATAATGGTATAAAAAATCTCACACAAATTTTAGGAAAAAATTTTGCACCTAAATATGTTATAGGTATAGGTTACCAACCTGGACAAAGGGGAGTAGTAAAGAGTACTTTTGTACCTAAGTCAAAACCTGAGAGTTCTATGACTACATATTTTTACAGAGGTCATAAAAAGTATTTATTTCAAAAATTCTTTAGTTTATTTATAAAAAATCTATCAGACAAATGTGGGTTCCCAACGCTTTTAATTACAGACATATCTCGACTGAAGAAAATATGGGTACCAAAGTCATTTCTTGCATAAATTTTGTTTTGAAGGAAAACTATATGAAGAACTCCTATAAGAGTCTATAGTACTTGGACCGTGGTTATTCAACACATATGAAAGGATATTATTCATTCTTTGAGATCCTTATTAATTTTTATGGTGGTCATGTCACCTATGGTGATAATTAAAAAGGGAAAATCATCATCATGGAAAAATCAGTAACAACAATTATATTTTAATTTCTTTTGTATTGGTTTTTGATGGTTTGAAATATAAATTTATTAATATTTCATAGTAATGTGGTGATAATTTTGTTATAAAATTTTAAAAAAAATCATGTAATGTTTATGATTCTAAAAAATGATTTAATTTTTACTACTTTAAGGAATGATAATGTTTATGTTGTTGGTCTAAATTCTTTAATTTCTCAAAATGCTTCCTTCTTGAGTTATTTTTATAAAAAATCTTGGATTTTGAATAGGAGACTAGGCCCCTGCAATATACACTAAGTTAGGAAGATTAATTTGAAAGTGTTAGTCAAGGATCTACCTAAAATACAGTTCCCAAATGATAAAGTCTGCAACTCCTATAAAAAATGGAAACATCACAAAGTTTCATTTAAATTAAATACAAAAGTGGCAACTTCTAAACATATTGAGTTGGTTCATATAGATTTATTTGGATCATCTATAGTTTTTAGTTTAAATGGTAAGCACTATGTCTATGTAATAATAGATGATTTTTCTAGGTATCATTGGGTGTTATTTTTAGCTCATAAGAGTGAAGCCTATTCTTATTTCACAAATTATTCTAAATGTGTAGAAAACTTAAGTGGACATATAATTAAGACACTAAGAAGTGACCATGGATGTGATCTTGAGAACCAAGAATTTGAATCCTTTTACTCACAAAATGGATACACTCATAAATTTTTCACTCCTAGGACCCCTCAGTAGAATTGAGTTAATGAGATAAAGAATAGAACTCTTCAAGATATATATCATACCATATTAAATGAGTATAAACTACCTATCTATTATTTGGTAGAGGATGTGAATACAACCGGATACATAATCAATAAGGTTTTAATTAGACCAATTTTGAGGAATACCCCTTATGAACTTTAGAATAATAGGAAGCCTAAGATTAATTACATTAGAGTTTTTGGTTACAACGTCTTTAATCTTAAAACAAAGGATAATATTGAAAAATTTTCTTCCAAAAGTAATGAAGGAATTTTCTTGGGTTATTCAATTTCCAATAAAGCCTTTAGTGTTTTTAGTAAGAGGACTAAGGTTGTAGAAGAATCTATTCATGTCAAATTTGATGAAATAGATCCATATGATCCAAATACTTCTCTATAAAATCATAAGGATGATTTTTATTCTATGAAAATAAATTCTAAACCTTATGACTCTATTGTTAATCAAGTAAAAAAATAATCCAGTTCTGAAAAATCTCCAAAACTTCCAGAACCTGAATCTATAGGAGAATTTGAAGTGATCAGCCCTAATTTTTTAAAATCCATTAGAACTATTAAATACCACTCATTAGATTTTGTTATAGGATATCTAGATAGAGGTACATAGATAATAGATTCTTTTAAAAATTAGGTTGAACACTAATAATTCTTATCTCATCTAGAACCTAATAACATCAATGAAGCCATTAATAATGAATTCTGGGTGACGGGATTCAAAAAAAAAATTAATTTGAAAGAAACAAAGTGTGGAAATAATTGATAGAACCAAAGAAACCTTAACTATAGGCACTAAATTGGTGTTTAGAAACAAGGTGGATGAGTCAGGAACAATAGTTAGAAACAAGTAAAGACTAGTTTAATAAGTTCTTAGTCACAAATAAGTAATGGACTATAAGGAAACAATTTCACCTATATCTAGAATTGAATCCATTAGAATCATACATTCCTATGTGGATCATTTAGATTTGAAACTTTATAAATTGGATATTAATAGTTCATTCTTAAATGGTTCTAAAATTGAGGATGTTTTTTTGAACTACCACCGAGTTTTCAAATTACCCATTTTCCAAATCAAGTTTTCAAATTATCTAAATCTTTATATGGTTTAAAACAGGCTCCTTGTGCTTAGTATGATAGGATCTATAATTTACTAATTTCCAAAGGATTTTCAAAAGGTATAGTTGATCCTACTCTTTTTATAAAAATAATTTCTAAAGATGTTTAAGTTGTCCAAATATATGTTGATGATATTATTTTTGGATCTTCAAAAAATTATCTATGTATTGATTTTTCAAATTTCTTGCAAAATGAATTTGAAATGACTTTAATGGGTAAACTCAAATTCTTTCTTGGTTTGCAGATTTTTCAAACTAAAAAAAGAATTATTTTAAATAAAATAAATATACAAAGGATATTTTAGAATGTTTTAACTTGGATATCACTAAGAGTAGTGATACTCCTTTGATTACTACCTATATATTGGATCATGATGAAGCTAGGAAACTGTTTGATCAAACTAATTACATAGGTATGATTGGAAGCCTTCTCTACTTGAATGTTATCCATCTTTATATAATGTTTACTATGTGTATGTGTGCTCGATTTCAAGCTAATAAAAAATAGTAACACTTGGTTGATATTATTTTTCTTCAAATACAAATAATATTCTACCAATTTAGGATTTTTTTTTACCCTAGAGGAAAACAATTTAATTAATTTAGTTATATAGATTCATATTTTTGTTAATGTAAGTTATATAGAAAAGGAACCTTTGGAACATGTCACTTTTTAGGAAATTATTTTGTATCTTACTGTAGTATGAAACAAAATTTTATTGAACTATATACCGTTGAAGCTAAATACATAGCTGTAGGTAACTTATCTGCACAAATTTTTTGGATGAAACACACATTACTATACTATATATAACAATTATGACATGTACCTATAAATTATTACAATACAATTTCTATAAATATTTTTAAGAATCCTATTTCACATTATAAAACAAAACATATTGATATAAGACATCTCTTTTTGGAGATTATTTTCAAAAATGTGATGTCACTCTAGAATACATTGGTATAGAACATCAGTTTGATGATATCTTTACAAATACATTAAATTATGAGAAAATTAATTATGTCAAACATGATCTTGGTATGATTAATTTTGATTGTGTTTTATTTTTTTATGACTCACCATTAAGTATGAAACATCATTACGGTAGTTTCTCCATTATAGTTGTCTCACTGTTATGGTTGTCTCACTGTTATGGTTGTATCACCCTTATGGTTGTATCACCATTACGGTTGTCTCACCATTATTGTTGTCTCACAATTATGGTTGTCTCTCCAATTTAAATGTCACACTGTTGGTTTTCATGCCTTTCCAAATTTTTATTTCTTCTATATTTTTTGAACTGCCAATTTTTTTATTCTTATGTTTTATTTTATTTTTGTAACCCAATATAGATATTTTCTTAGCTTCTGAATTCAATTTTCAAACATTATATTGGTTTAGTTTTTTTAAATACCTAAATCCTAAGTTTTATTAATTAGATGTTTTTCTAGTTTAAACACACCTTATTTATTACTCCCTACTTTTCTCTATCAAGACTTGTGCAACACTTCATCTCCCAACCTTAAAACCTTCATCCTTTCTCTCAACCTTCAACCAAGCTTACCAAACCAATCCACATGGAAAGAGTGAAGAATCCTTATGATTTATAATTTTCTAATTCAGGACCAGCTAAGAAAAAAAAGGGTGATCCGAGTGTTCTTACTACTATAAAACCAGTTAACCTAGAGCTATCAAGAAGAATTTTTTTGGCTAAAAAAGAAGTTGAATCAGAGTGGTTAGTCTCAAGTAACTCTTTCGTTCTCAATGCACTCAAGAACCATGGTTGGTTAGATCAGTTATATTCTAATGAGATACTCTTCTATCCTAAGATAGTTTATGAGTTCTATCAGCATGTGGAATTTTATTTTGACTAAGATGGTGTTGACTAGATATGAAGTCATGTCAAAGGACACATAATACATTTTTCTTTAAATAAATGAGTTTAATGTCTAAAGTTACAGCATGAATGAGGTTATGATTATTATTAGGGAACTATAACTTAAAATAATGTTGTTTTCGTGTATGAAGATGCTTTAATCGAACTAATTGGTGATTAAATAACCAGAAGAACAATAGATTCTGAGTTGGATGGGGAATGTAGACTACTCTTCAAGTGTATATAACACATGTTATTCCCTAGAAAAGGTGTCTTATCAACCTTAATGTATCAGGATGTCTACTTACTATATCTTATTAAAAGAGAACATAAAATTAATTTATTTAGATACCTTATGGTTCACTTGTGTGAAGTTATTGATCCTAATTCAAGATCTAATTCCACTATTTTCCCAAAGTTCATTTCAATATTGTTAAAATAAAAAGGTTTGATTTCATATTATAAAGACTCTATCAAATATGTTAGTGGTTTCTTTATTTCTAAAGAAAAATTTTCAAGTATGAGAATAAGCTAGAACCCCTAGACTATCTTGTAGCTCTTCTCCCATTAATTAGATGAGGATAGTGCCCCTGAACTATCTCGTAGCTATTTTTTGATTAATTAGGGATCTCTTATCCCACCTTGGAGACTTCCCAAAAGATAAAAATTATTGAAAAGTTAAAAGGAAGAAACTGATGTTTTTGGAGAGGAACAATTTCAAATAAGTTCAAATTCTGATGATTGGTATAAAGAAGAACAAGAAGATGGTGATGATAATGGTAATGGTAGTGTAAATGGAGATGCTAGAAATGGTAACAATGGTGATGTTGAATTTGATGATGATGATGACGATGACGATGATGATGTTGATGACTCCAACTCAGATGGTTTAGTTGGCCAAATTAGAAGGAGGGATGTGTAAATTCCTTCAGAAATACTTTCTTCTTCTGGGGTATCTACAGATAGTCCTGACTAACTAGTAGAGGTGGACCCATATTTTATAGAAAAGGATGAATCTGTTGAGGGGGGATAAATATCCATGTTTTTTGTTTTTTTCTACTGATAAGAGTATTTTTTATTTTTTTGGGGCTTAGCAAATGTCAGTGATTGCTACTATTGGGAATCATGTAGTTGAAAAAATGAAGAAAGGGCTTATTTCTAGTGATAAAGATGATATTAATGTTCAATTAGTTGATGTTTCTTCTTCTGATGAGCCTTATGATAATAGGAATTTATAAGTTGAATCATCTATTGTTGATGTTCATAAATTTGAAGTTCATATGGAAAAATAATCTACTATTGATGAGTCTTCTGTTGCATCACAGAGTGCAGATGCTCAGAGAAATGTTGAAATTCCATTTTTTGTACCTGCTATAGTTATACAGATAATTGCTGAATCATTTTTGGTTAAAGTATATGGAAGTTAGATTGATTCTATGATATAGGAATGATTTATATTATCAAATGAAGTTGAGTTTCCACCAAAGGATGGTGGATATGATCTTCGATTTGAGAGCGACATTGAGGGATCAATGGTCCACAAAATTGATGTTGCTGGTCTGTTAGAAGAAAATTACTTCTTTTATAAAAGATTGACATGATAATTTAGTCCCTTCTATCCCTTTAGATATAGTCACCAAGGGTGACTTGGATGTTTTCTAAGAGAAGATTATCTCAGATTTTGATAATGTTTTGAAGAGTTAAGACCCCCTTATCACCAGGTTGAGTGAAAATGATGCAAGGTAATTGTTTGAATTGGTGATCCACCATATTAAAATCAAGATAAAACATCAAATTCAAGATATTTATATTGAGAATAAGAGGATAAGTAATGAGATGGAATCTATAAAATCTATTCTTAAATATTTAAAGTCTTATTTTGTAGCTTCTTTGGATGGAATCCTTAAAAGTATTGAGAATATATCTTCAGATAATTCTACCAATTTTGTACCTCAATTTGATGGTCATATAATTAGAACTATATTTTGAGAGGAAGTTGCTACTATGAGCAGTGGTCCTCTGAGTGGGGAACCTATCATTCCTTTTGAAAATTTGAGGAAGTTTGAGCAATGTACTTAATAAGATCACACAATGATAAAAAATTATGAAAATGATATGAATTGAGATGGAGTGAAAATTACAAAAGTCATCAAATATTACCTCTTAATAATTTATAAACAACATTCCATATATTCCCATTTTAAGTTTTTGGTTGAGAATTTGAGGATGCCACCTGTTACCAAAACCTTTAAAGAGAAAGTCAGATAGTTGAAGGAGATGACCCCAATGCTGAATTGGTTTATATAATGGAAAGGGGGAATTTTTAGTTCCATGGAGATATGAGGTAAGATAATATTGGTATACATCCATCTTATGATTCCTTTTATTCATGTTCATGGTACAATTATTGTGGCTCATGATTCCATACTAGTGATGGCCCATTTATCTCCTCTGGTCACAACTCCAAGAGTTGATGTTGAATTCTATCTTCTACCAGTAGTAATCAGATATCCCCTTATTCCTCTTCCATACCATTTCCATTAATTATATTTATCTACTATAGAAGCAATTAGGAACCTCAAACCCATCTTTACCGGCGATCCTTGAACTCTAACTGGTGTTCCTACTTCTCTACCTCAAGCTTATTTATACTCTGCTGATGAGCCTACTACCTCAAATTAGACCAAAGACAAGGAAAAAGGAAATAATCCTATAGACCCTTCTCCCTATCCATGATAATATTTTTGGATTATAATTTCTATTTTTATGGGATTTTTTTTGTGATATCAGTATGATTGAAACCTTTGGTTATCTATTCATTATTTTTCTTAATGATTTATTCTTTTGACTTTACTATTTTTATTTTTATTATGTTTTACTATTTTCTTTTATATGAACACTATTATATATGAACAATATTATATTTTTTCTTTGATATAATTTTTTTCTTAAATTTGATTTAATGAATTTTTTACCTTTGATTTCATGATTCTTGGTCATCAAAATGGGGGAGATTGTTGACCACTATTTTTATGATCACTAAATCTTGATTCTAATAATATTAATAATTTTCATGTTTTTTGTAATGATATTATAATATGAGATTGGTGATGAAAATTCTGATGTATGAGACACCACTAAGGATGAATCACCACCAATCATTTTACATCACCATAGCCTGTGACTCACCATTGCCACAACAGACCACCAAAATGGAAAATTATAAAATTAATGAAACAAATCACCATCAGGATGTCATACCATCAAAAATGAATATTGAAAAAGTATGAGACACCACTAACCTGACCTACCATTATAGGATTCACCGCTAGAAAGATGAATCGCGGCTAGATGAGTCTCCACCAGCATTGAAATTTGGCTATGTACAAAATGTCACACCGCCACCTAGATATATTTCCAGAATGAGACACTATCAACCTGATCACCTCTAGAACAAGACACCACTAGAATACGAGTCATTTTTCATGACTCATCATAATTTTTTCTCTACTTTTTTTTAATTAATTTCTCTAAAGGATAGTTTATTTAATTGAATTCTAAGTGTTATTTTATTTATTATTTCTTAATGGCTCAACAGAATTCATTAATGATGTTTCAGCCCTAAGTATGAGGATGTAGAATATCTAGATTCTCATGTGGATACTCATGAATTATGATGATATAAAATAGAAGGGGACTCCCTTGTGTATAGGTGTGAAGAATTTAGAGATCACATACTTAACACATACAGAGATGAACTTGATTTCAAGAACTTACCTACTGTATCCTTCTATAATTGACTAAGGAATCCAAAGCTCAATACACATATTCTTCCTTCCTGCAGTAAATAACAGAAGTGTCAACGAAAAACTGTTTTATTGATGTTTTAAGATATTTACTCGAGATTTATTTTAATTTTTTTAAGGAGTCATGAGTTTCACTACATAACAAACTGAGCATATCTATCCCTTCATACTTTTAGACTAGTCATTTTTTTATTTCTTTTTATATTATGAGTTGTCGGTGATACTCTTTTTATTTTACAATAGAATATCTCCTACTATGATTGGATGATACATAGATAGAATTTTAATACTTTTACTCATGTTCTCTCATGGAAACTATGGAAGATTTCATGTGCGACCTCTTATATTTTGTACCCCCACAGATAACAGTGGAAGAGGCCCTATGTGGTCTGGATAGTTCTATATTATTGTAAAACTCGATCTATGTTATGGATCAAATAGTTTATTTATAAAAACTTCTTGGTGGTAGGTGGTTACCAAGTATAAAGGATTAAATATTAGATTGAAACTAAACCTCTTGTATTCAAAATGTTCACAGATTTTTCTATTTTATTTTATTTTTAATATATTCGTTTAAAATAAAAAATTTAAACTGTAAAAAATTAATAGTTTGATAGTTAACCTTAATTAGTGTTTTTATAATATTTTCATCATGAAAATTTATTTCAATGGATTGAATAGTATTTTATATTATTTTTAAAAGACCTAATTAATCTTCTAGTTAATATTTTGAAAGATTGAAACTTAAAATGATCTTTTTTTGGTTAACTGAGACATTTTTAAATTAATTGGTGGAATATTTTTAATCTATTTTGAACAGATATTTCTATAGGGTACTCAGTTTACCCCCCCTATTGAGATACTCACTCTGACTAATACTAGTGATCTACTTTAAGTGGAGGAAGGGAGTTTAAAACTATTTTGATACTGGTATAAAGAAATTATAGGATATAGTATTGTTAACATGTATAATATTGTGAATAGTCCCATATAGAATATTATGACCTCACTAGTGTAACATGGTGATCCTAACTTTATAATGATTCTTAGACAACCCACTTTTACTTGATGATAAAATTACTCATGTAGAATCTATATCTAATAGGAGTTAAACATGAAAAGGATTAATTTTCCCCACTTAGGGCCAAACATCATAAAAATACCACATTTTAATCTCTTATTTATAATTTTTATGGAATGTGATTATGGAATATTGGGTAGAAGATAAAATGATACTTTTTTATCTAAATAGATAATAGATTTTTAAAAAACAATGTGGGAAAAAGGTTAAAAATAATTTTGGGATTTTGTAAAAAGTTACCCCACCTGATTCACCCCCAAGGTGTCTACACTAATCCAATGGAACTAATAATTCGTATCAAATCCATGTTTCTTCTTGATTGGATATATTTCTAAATCCAATGAAGATAACATAAATTAAAAATTCATCACAATAGACATGTAAAATGTATGAGGATTAAGTTTTAAATTTGAAGATAAAATTAGAAGAGAGCATAAAATCAGTTGAGAATGAGAAATATTAACTCAACAAGAAGTATCTTGAGTTATAAATAAATTTGAGAAATCTGAAAGAGGAAAAAACTAGAACTCCCCAAAAAGTTGTGAGAAGGAATATTTCCAAAAAAAACTTTAGTGAAGATTATTTATTTTGAGAATAATAAAAGTGGTTGTAAAGGGAGGGTGATTTCCTCTGGATAAGATTCTACTTCATGATCATAGAATAATGCATCCAAAAATTTATGAAATTATTTATATACTAAATCTATTTCAAATGAATATAGAGGGTTCAAATAAAAAACAATACAAAATAGGGTGGATAAATGTGATGAGGAACCCAACACATCATCAATGGTGGAATTAGTTATATTAAAGAAGATAAGCTCTCAAAATAGATCCTAAAAGAGTGGTATTTCCAATAAAAAATAACATGTATGTAAATCTGGACAGACTGTAATTTCAAGTAAAATAAAGAGGATTGTTTTCCACTAATCATGTAGCAGGAGGTTCATATATAAGCCCATAGAGTGTAGGAACAATATGGTAGTTTTTGGAATGAGTATAAGGCCTAAATAAAATGGAAGGAAATTTGAATTTAGAAGTAAAACTGTTTGGATGAAGATGGATTCAATGAATATAAGGTATATTTCCATAAGTAATATATTTAAATCTCTTGATAATTTTTTTGGTAATTGTAAATACATTATCCATTGTTATAAAGAGTGTTGGTATATACCATTCAAAAAAAATATTTCATAATGTTGTGAAGATAATTCCCTAATAGAAATAAAATTGAGATAAACTAGAAGATAAGTATTATTTGAGGAGAAAATAAAATTAGAAGTTAATTAAACCTTATAATAATTCAATGAAGAAAGATAATGAAACAAATGTCACACAAGATAAGAGTAACTTTTTATATTATAGTAATAGTGGCCACATCATGGGAAATTTCAATATGTCCATAAAAATAATAAATTTTAATAGTAGAAACATTGAAACAAAAAGATATTCAATTCAATAAATGGATATAAAAATTGTCTTGGTGGTGGAAAATTCCAGTGAAGATATGGAGAGGATTCCCATGATAGGAAATTTTAAAAGTGATGTGTTGTGTGGATGGTGAAAGTAATAATACATGTGGTTGTTATATGTATGAATATTTTTCCAATATATATTAAAAATAAATGTAAATCACCCATGACACTAAGTACCAAGAAAGGTACTATGAATAAGTATTCTATATACCCAAAGAAAGATGACCACACTCCAAATGAGTACTTGAAAATATGGACAACCTAGTTTGAAATGGTCAAAAATATGGATTAAGAGGAAAATAAGTAAATTTATCTACTTGATATAGTTATAAAGGTTGTTAAAACATAGAATAACAGTTAAATCAAGAAGAAAAAACATGATTTCCATAGATGAAAAGATTTGGAAAATCCAAATGGAAGAAAGCATAAAGTGCTCTCAAGCAAGTGGAGCCTAAAAGAAGAAGTTGTTTGGGTTGAGAAACATGTCTCATCCATGATGATATAATTAAGTATCTCATAATGATCCACCATATTCCCATATTATTCATGATATGAATCATGGAAGAGGTAATTGACGATAAAGTTATAAGAAGATATTCATTAAAGAATATAACCATTAGAATTCATCTTACAGTCAATCTGAGTCATTTCAAATGATATCATATATGTTTGGAATCAACCATGGTAAAGTATAGGGATAATACCTTGATGTGATCAATAAAATAATACCAAACTATATATTTTTTATTCCTTTTTTAAAAATATGGAATTCTAGACAATATTAATGAAAATAGAAGTATGAGGTATGATTTTCACCTACAAATTTTATTTTGAGTTATATTAAACATGTTTACCAAGGGGTGATTATCAAAAACAATTAAGAATAAATAAACTTTCACATAAGATGTTTTGATGAGTTTTTTATGTTTTATTTAGGTTTTTAAAAAATATTGAAAATTTATTTGGAAAATCCCACATAAGTGAAAGGTTGATTTTTTATCACATTGAAGAAATAAATGGATAGTTTTTTGTTTAAATTAATCTCTCTATTTTTTCTATACCAAGCTAGACTAAGTAGAATTTGATTTTTTTAGTTTATGGTACTTTTCTAAGAGAAAATGTGCTTCAAACCTTATCTTTTTAAATCAATAGATAACTATTAAAGTATAAGAACATAAGGCGTAAGAAGTCCCATAAAATTAGAATATGTAGTTAAATAATAGAATAAAGACATCCCTTATACCCATGATGTCAATAAGGGAAATAAAACCCTTACCATTGATTTTTTTCAACTATGAGGAGAAGGAATTGCATTTAATTTTGGAGAAAATTTAGAATTGAAATCAAATAGAAAGGGGTGGATTGAAGTTCCCTTTGAGTTGAGGTTTTATTTTTTTATCAATTATCTTTGTTACCAAGAATCTTATCAGTGTAATTATTCAGAGGTGAAGTTTTGGGTAATGGAGTGAGTTTCCACCCAAAGGAGAAGTGAAGGTGTTTCCCATTTGTTATGGATAATGGATAATAGAGTAGGATTCTATATAATAATATATACATTTTGATGATTGTTGAGTTGTTTCTAATTATAAAAAAAAGTTTCATCATTGGAGGTACTATCTAAAACAATTTACAACAAGTGAATAACATTTGAGTGAAATCTAGTTGTTAATATATTAGTACAATATAGCATTAAAATCTATGACTAAAAAAATTTAGTTTAAGGTTTGAAGTTGTGTGGAAGAAATCTTTGAGTTTCCAAGAATGTTTGTTATTGAAAACATCAAGGAAGTAATCTTGGATTAAGTCTGATATTGAGTCTATAATGAGGAGTTAGTGAGCTTATTGAAAAACTCTAACTTGAGTATTTATATTCTATAAAGTAACTTGGAATCAAGTAAGAGGATTTGGGTTTTGGATTTTCATGATGAGATCTTGGGTAGTATCTTCCAATGGAGTTGCAGTAGTTTAGGGATTCGACCCTAGATCCATGATGGTTTCCTTCTTCCCCGGCCACAAACAGGTATCGAGATCCTCAGATGGGGAGTGGGTTGAGACATGTGCTAGAGAACTAGTGACTATGGAGGTGGTTTTTCCTCAACTTGCATCTGTTGTGAGGAGTATTTCTTCACATTCCAAGGTGGGGATGACCAGATCTGACAAAAGGCTCATTAATAAGAGTAGTATGGGTCCTTCGGTGAATGTTTATCAACCTCTGAAACTGGGGATTGCATTGTGGACGAGGTTGGGGAAGAAGAGGCAGTTTCATCTGCTCCTTCTTTGGCCATAGGGAGTTATATTTTGGACGAGATGCTCAGATATGAATACATGATGGTCGGGAAGGGTGGTGAGGGTAATATAGTGAAATCATCTTATCCTTTTTATCCAGTGCTTATGTCGCGGTCGACTTTGGAGGCAGTGTCGGGAATCACTCATGATCTTGTTCATGGGATCAGGATCCCTGTGAGTCATGATGCTACTGATGAGGGAACTTCAGTTGATCTTTCTTTTGTTTACATCAAATTAATGACCTATTCTTCTATTTGAAGAAAATGGAGTATTGCACACATCAAGTACGATCTCGTTGAGGTCTCATAGTGCCTCAAAATGGGTGAGTTTTCCATATTTTCTCGATTATTTCTACCTAAAGGCTCTCAGCCTCTAAAAATTGAGGAACTCAAGAAGATAATTTTGTTGATTTTGGGTTTTTCATCATGGAAGTGTTTCTCTATAGGAAGAGGATACTTCCATTCTCTCTTCCCCACAAAAGAATGGAAAGTGCGGGCATAGGACTTTGGTTTCATTTCACACAAACTAGAGATTATTCATTTGCGAGAAGGGATAAGAAATGTAACCCCTTTGAGGTTGGAAATAACAATACTCAAATATAGGTAAGGGTCTATGGACTAAAATGGATACTCTGTAACCCCAAAATATTGTATGATCTTTCTTTTTTCCATCAAAATTGATAATAAATTAGAAGCATCTTGTTTTGGGAACTTTTCTAGGCTCTAGGTTGAGGTTTAAATGGGAGCGAATCTTGTTGGCAAGGTAATTCTTGAAATTGATGATGAAATTATTGAGATAAAGATCACTTTTGAGAAATTCCAAAATTTTGTAATTAATTCAATGTTATTGGTCATGAATCATCTTCTTGTAGATGCTCCATATTTTGCAGCTTATGTTCTTCATGTGGGAATGACTTGGCCAACTGTCTCAAAAAGAACAGAAGTGCTCCTTCCTAGAAAGCTGATGTTCCTCATTCGAATCAGCATGATGATAGAAAAATTCTTTGCAGGCATGATGATAGATTGGACATTACTTCTGATAATGTTGACCAGAAGAATGAGGTACATGGTGTTGTGGAAAAATTTGATGGGAATGATCATCATTACCTTACCTATGAGAGTAATAAGTCTTCGGTGGAAATATTTTCTGAGGAGAATAATGATCATAATGATGATTCCTATAACAACGATAAAGGTGTTGTTCTACCACAAACTGAATCATGTTCCACTCCTAAAAGTTTTGATGAAGTCATTATAGTTTAAAAAGTTACTAAACATGAAGTTTATCTATCACAAGAAAGGATGACCACTTCTAGTGACCGCAAGGGTAAGAACATTTTAGAACCTGACTCTCCAATCATTTATAAAAATATCCCGGATTCTTCAAAGTCTATTGTGGATAATGAGGTATTTCAACTTGTATCTTATAAGAAGTAAAAGTCCCTAGTTGTCATTCTAGTAGTGGTAGTGAAATTGATTATAGGGAATTATTTTACTATTGATAGTGATACTATGGATCTAACTGAAGCAATGGAGGTTGAGGGAATGATGGAATCAGTAAGAGGTGCTTCTCGTATCAAAGGTAAGGAACAGAAAGATGGTAGCTCTTATTCTGAAATAACTGATGTTGAGACTCTTTACGAAAGGATTCAATATCCCCCTTAAAGTAGAGAGAGAATGAGAGGTCATAAGGCAAGGTTTTGGAAGGTCCCACTGGGATTCAATTAGAGAAGAATAAAGTAGGCTAAGTGCAAGACTGCAGAAAAAGATAAACAAGTAGATTTCACTTTGGGTTTTTCCTTTATTTTCCTATACTCTATTCACTTCATTTCTTTTACTTTCTTTTAATAATAGGATATCAACCTCCATCTTTCACAAAAAATTATGTGGATTTGGTATTATTATGGTAATCTACATATATTTTTGTATGTTTTTTATAAGGCTATTTAAAGTAAATGATAAGACTAGAGATAATTTGAGAATTATTTTGAGCTGATTAAAAGAAATCATGATTTTTGGGTTATGGTTTAAAAATGTATAAGTAATATCTATGTATGAGTCATTTTATCTCTTTATATGAGTCATATAGAGCTCAATTTAAGTGTATTTTTCATTTTTTTATGATTCAATATTACCAAAATATGATTCATTTACATTATATTTATGATCCATTTCCTCCACAGCATGGAAGTTCAGCAATTGAATAACCTATATATGAGTCATTTATATCTACATTTGTGTCATTGTGACCTATGTATGAGTCATATCTACCTAAATAAGAGTCATATAGCTCTATATATGAGTGATCTCGTAGTTTTTATTAGTCATATGAATTTATATATAAGTTATTCTATACTTATAGAAATTAATGGTTTTTGTTGAATGATAAGTGACATTTTTAAAATTAAATTCCAAAAACTAAAAACATTTCGGTAATGAAATATTTTTTATTTATGGTTTGAAACATACTAAAACTAAAATTTTTTTTGATTAAAGAACTGAATTAATTCGAAATATGTCTTTATGCTATGGAGAATAAGATCAATGTTAATTGAAATTTGTAAATTTAATTAAATATGAAATATTATATCCAAAATGGAATAATTCCAATGAAAATTATATCTAAAGATTATAAAAAATTCATAATTTATCTGAACATAATGAAGATTAATCAAGTTGTGATCAAATCATGAATATATGAAAACTAATGTAAACTGAGATAAAGAGATCATGAATTAGTTTGCTTAGGATTCTCAAATGAGACAATTTTAAAATCATCATTTTTTTCAAAGCTAAAATCAATGTGTCTATTCTTGTGATGTTATTTAGTGTTTAAATATCACAAACTCATTTTTTATAAAATAATGGGATAAGGATAAGTAGTATTAGTTTCTCAATTAATTTTGAAGAATCATGCTGAATCTATAAATAATCTATGAAATGAACTCAAGGAGAAATTAGTTACTCCACACCACTAATATAGATACTACACATTTGGTGTGTCCTTTGAAATGTAATTTAAATGTTGATATTTGTTGAAACATTTGTATAATAATAGACTAATTCCTAGTAGATATTCAAAGGAATATCTTTTATACTATGAGAAAATAAATAAAAGAGAAAATATAATTTGTATAATTTTTTTGGGAATAATCATGTTAGGAAATCATGGGACACACTAATGTGATTCTCTTAAATGAGAATGATAAGATATTGTTGTAGAATATTAAAAAGTGGGTTTGGCCTATACATGTTATTTTTTAGCTTACTAAAATTTCCTAATATTTTTCTATTTATGTAAATGTGATAAGAACACACAATAAGTGGAAACTTATATAGTTGTGTGTATTGAAGATAGAAAAATAAAAATAGAATAAGAAGATACAGTGTTGTATTCATCAATGATAAGAGAGTGTTCCATGAGAACGAGGTTGTCCACTAAATAAAAAGAATAATATAAGGTGTAATTATTACTCTATAAGAATAAGAAGAAGAAGAAGAAGGTGTGACTGGTATAATAATAATAAGAAACATGTGATGTGTATCAATTTTTAGTGTGTAAAATTGTTCCATTGGTCAGATACAATGAAGATAAAAAAGAATAAAATAAGCAATAAATGTATAATAATATTTATACAGTGAGAAATAATAGACCCAAGAGTTTTAATTTTTTTATTTCCATGAATGATTTAGAGAAGTTATATTATTTATTATTACTCTCTATATAATATTTTTTGGTACTGTGTTCTTGAGGTTGAGTTGAGGAAGTGAGAAAAAAGATTCTATGAAGAAACTAAGAAGCTAGGAAAAGTAGAAGAGAATGATTTGCATGATAATCTCTTTAATACTTGAAAGAAGTCATACAATCTATTTTATTGAGGAAGGATATTAGTTTTTTATATTATATAAAATCCTTGTATAGACCTAGTGATTTACTTTAAGAGTATGAAGGAATTTGAAAACTAGTGTGATGATAGTATAAATAACCTACAGGATGCAGTATAGTCCATATGGGTAACATTATAAATAGTTACCTATTTAATATAGTGACCACACTTTTGTAATATGGTGACCCTAGTTTATGATGATCCCAAGACAATCCACTTGTACTTGATGATAAAATTTATAGTGTATAATATGTATCTAAATAGAAGTTGAACATGACAAGGTGTAGGTTTCCCATATTAGGATCAAACCTTATAAAAATATTTTATGATAATATTTTTCTTATACTTTTCATTTCTTTGGGTTGGGTAATGTTTGGTAAAAGATGAAATGATTCTTTTATATCCTAATAGATAACATGGGTTCAAATACCAAATGTGTTAATTGTTAAAAGTGTTTTTGGTATTTGGTAAAACATTATTAACACCTAATTAACCACCTAGGTGTCTTCACAAATCCACTAGCACAAAAAATTAGTGATAGGGCCAAGGTTCCCTATGATTGGATATATTTTGATGGACTAATTATTTTTACTTGAATACATGAAGTGAATATTTGAAATAAAAGTTCCTTAGAATAATGAATCATATTCTATCCTTTTTAATAAATATTTAGATGCTTTATCCAACAATTTGAGAAATAGGAAGAAGAAATAGTCTAAGAAGACGATACAAATTTTATATCCTAAGGAGGAATAATTGTTATCTATAGGTGTTCATAATGGTGTGTGTTTGTAACATTTATAAGAGAAAATTTGGTTCCACCCTTCTCTCGTGGAATTATATGAGAACTATGTAAATAGAAGAACATAAGGGGAGAAAAAGTTTCTTAAAATTTAATGAGTTAGTTTGAGAAGAGAATAAATTCCTCCCTTACACACGTAGTGTCAATAAGGGGAAGAAAACATTTCCTTTTCATTTATTGTTAGTTAGGGGGAAGGAATTGCATTGTTTTTTAGAAAATTTTGAATAGAAAAAAATCCATAGGGGGAGATTAAAGTGATCTATGGGTTGAAGTTTTATTTGTTGTTGACTATCTTTTTTTAAAAAATATTGTCAATATAATTATGAAATGGTGAAGTGTTGAGTTAGAGTTTACACTCGAAGGATAAATAAAGGTGATACCCAAGCATTATGGTTAAAGGAGAATAAAGTTGGGTTCTATATGATTATCCATGTAATGTGATGATTATAGTGTTGTTACTAATTAAAAAAAGTTCCATATTTGGGGATATTATCTACAATATTTTATAACAAGTGGAGAACATTTGAGTGGAAGCTGGTATCTGATCTATTGGTGATGGAAAACATGTAAAGTAATTAATAAAAAGAAAAAAACTAGTTCATAGTTTCAAGAGAGGTAGCTGAAGTTATTTAATTAATATACCTAAGTTACTAAGAGTGTTTAGTTTAGGAAAAAGTGAAATGATACTCTTACATGAAAGTTGATATTGAGGCTAGAATGAGGAGGCAGTGATCTTATTGAAATACACTAACTTTAGTTTTTTAATTCTATAAAGTAACATGGAATCATTCTAGAAGAGTTGGTATAATTTATTTAATACCTTTATTTTATTTTAATGTGCTTTAAAGTGATTAAAGTAATTGAGAATGCCTAGAGATGATTTCAGAATGATTTTGAGCCAATTTAAAGAAATATAGATTTTTTTTTATGGTTGTAAATTGGATAAGTAAAAGTTATGTATGAATCATTTTAAATATACATGTGAGTAATATGGAGATATATGTAAGTTTATTATTAAAATTAATATGATTCAATATGAATAGTGTATAAATCATCTTACATTGTGTGTTTGACTCATTTCCAATGTGGCATGAAAATTTAGAAAATGTATGTCATGTGTAAAAGTAATGCATATCTATGTACAAATCACTGTGACCATTTAATGAGCTATATTGATCTATTTTTGAGTGATCTTATCTTGGGAATGATTCATAGGGAGTTGAATATGATTCATATCAGAATTAGATAAATTTATAGATTCTACTAAATGAAAAGTGATGTTTCTGGAATTAAATTCTAAAGAACAAAAACCTTTGGGGAGATAAAATATGAATTATTCATGGGATTAAAAATCACAAAAACTACAAGTTTGTGTGATTAAAACACTGAATTATTTATTAAATGATATTCACATAATGGATAATATGATAAATGTAAATATAATTTCATAGAAATTAATTAATGCTAAAATGGAGTTTCCAAAATTAAATAATTCAAATGAAAATTATATCTAAAGATGAAAAATATGTTTTTAAAAGATTTAAATATCATAAATATTAATAAATCCTTTATCTAAGATTGAATTTAAGAAGAACGAATGAAAATGGGATTAGGATATCACTGAAACATTTTCTTAGGATTTTCAAATAAGAATATTCAAAAATCGTCAATTATGATCAATTTTAAAATGAATGTGTTGATTATTATGTTGTGATTTAATTTTTATTTATCAAAAAATAGTTCATTACTCAATCATTGGAGTAATATAGGTGGTATGAGTTTCAATATAAAGTTTCAAGACTCAAGATGAGTCTGTATAGAATTTTGGAAATGAACTAGAGCTAAAATGAGTTTCTCTAAACCACTATTGTTTCTAATACACATTCAATGTATCAATTTAAAAGTTATTTGAATTTGGATCTTTGTTGATGAATTTTGAGAAGAATACATTCAGTCCTATTGAAGATTCAATGGATGATATAATAAGCTGGTAGAAAATAAATAAAAATAAAAGGGTATTGGTGTAATTATATTGGGAATGAACAGTTGGGTAAATTGTAAGACCGCCCATATGATGAACTTAAATGATAATTATATAGAGATCACAAGAGAAGAAGAAAATGGGGGTGTTTCATGGGAGTGTGATTTACTAGCTTGCACACATTCCCCATTATTTTTCAATTTATGGAAATGAGTGAAGACAACACAAAAAGAGGGTGCCTTTACACAAGTTTGCATCAAAAAGAAGAAAATAAAAATATAATAAGAAGAGAGAGTATTTTATTCATTTTTTTACACCTCCTCTCTTAGTTGTTTTAATGATCACAAACACCTTTTAGGAATTTATCATTTTCATTTGATATTTTTTTAACTATATTTTTTGGATATAATCTTAGGAATTTAAATGATCAATAGAATGGATCGAGAGAAGTGTATAGGGTCATTTTGAATTCCCTCTTGGATTATAGTTATTGTAAAACTCACATAACAATATTTATTACAAAAATTGGTTATCCCATTTATAAAATATATTTTCATGGTTATAAATACACTATGTAATCACAGGAAAAATGGACTCCCAATGATATTGCGGTCTTTGAACTTGAGGGAAAATCCATGAATTCACATTATTATGTGTTATACCGCAATGAATTTTATCTTATTTCTACATGATGTCACTAATATTTTCAATTATATTTGAAAAGGTATGTATCATCAAGACTTTGAAAGTTTTACTATACATTATAATGAATATATTCCTGAATTTTTGTATCATTTTACTAATATTTTCAATTGTAAAAAGTAAATTGGTGATTTTATTACTATTTAAATTCTTTTAAAGAATATACTTTTGGTATTTCAATGTTCTTGTTCAACCAAGTTAATGGTAATTCAAGAAGAAATTGACATCAATAACATAACTTTAGAAGAACTCATTGGGTCACTCATAATATATGAGATTACTATAAAGTGAAAAATAAAAAAGGAATAAAATAAAGATAAATAAATCAATGAAAATTAATTTTTTCCTCTAATTCAATTAATGATGATTCTTTTGTTGTTGATGTCGATGTTTCTCACTTAGCCATAAATATGAATTAATTTATGAGGAAAAATAAATCTTATCATCATGTTGAAAAGGAGAATCAATGAGATGAAGTGCATGTCAATTACTATGAATGATAGGATAAGGGGTGAATTTTAATGCTCTGATACTTTATGATATATTTATTTTAAAATTAATTCAATCTATTTGATATCTTTCGATGCGAATTACATCTAGTTTAAATGAAACGTTACAATATAATAAAATATTCTTATATAAACATGACCATTATAAACTACCTATTATATTGGTGGGTATGAAGAGGAATAACTAAATTAAAAAACTTATGTTTTACTTGTGTATAAAATATATTCAATTGTTATTTATTTATTACAAATAAAATTAGAATAATTGGAAAGAGAATGAAATATTTTTTGATAAACTATTTTTTAAGTCATATTAGTCACAACCTAGACACATATTTTAAAACAAAATTTTTACACTTTTATAAAATATATTTATAAAAATTAAAATCATTTTTGAAATTATAATATCATTTTTATCTTAGGATAAATTTTTGCTATTTTTCTCAAAGGTTTTATTTTTTGATGAATAATGAAAATTTATATTTTAATTAAAAACTGCCTTTTAATTTAAATAAATTAAATCCATAATTTTGTTTTAATGTAAAATTTTAATTAAAATTAGTTAAAATATATATTAATTTATCAAAATTATTCCATTGGAATCAATTTCATATTGAATTTTTATAGAAAAATTTTTCAGCTTCTGAAAGTTTTTCTTTTGGAAAACATTTTTTTCGACACGTATGTGGGTTTAATTTTATATTATAATATGAAACTTTTGTGTGTGTGATATATAAAAATGCATTAAATATTTTTAATACATATAATTTAAATTATCTATTAAATTAAACTTAATTTCTGACCATAATGTAGATTAAAAATAATAAGAATTATTTACCATGGTTAAGGTAAAAACATGTTTACTATGGGGTTTAATGAAAAATATAACGGCTAAAAATGACCCAAAACTTGAATAATTAATATTTTATGGTCATATTTAAACCTTAAATCTTATATGGATCTAAAATTTTCCATTTTGGAGCCTTGTTTCATGAGAAAAAATGTGGTGTGAATTATTTCTTTTAAAAAATCAAGTGGTTCCTCTCCCCCATTTATAAAAGGACACCCCTCTCCTCTCCTTTACAAAATTCCAAAATAGATTGTTTCACCCAATAACTACCCAAATAAATTTGGTACCATCATTATATAATCCTTGTTGTTTTCAAAAATCCAACCTATGATGGATTTTTTTTAAACCAAAAGAATTTTTCTGAAGAAGATGTAATATCCTTAATCGAGCATTTCATATTATTTATTCTTCTAATTCTATAAAATATTATTAAACCATGATTATATAATAAATAAATTATCTATCATATACTTATATATTTTTTATTCTAATTTATTTACCTAAACCATATCCTCCTCCCACAAATGGGAAATGAAACCGTTGATCGTGTGCACGGAATGTTATCGCCTCGTGAACCAATGTAATTCATTTTTCATCACCGCTTATCACAAATAAATATAATGTGGCATATAATTTTTATATATGATATTTATTAAATAATTATACTTATGGAATTATAATATCATATATACCTTTTTTACTTTTCAATCTGTAGAGAATACAATAATGTCGCTCGTGTGTACGGTGAATTACCACCTCATGAAGTAATGTGATTCATTCTTCACTTACGTTTTACACGGAAGTTAATAAGGAATAATTTTATGTTTTTATGTGATATTAATAACATATAAAACATTATTTAAAATTAATATATCATATAATTTTTTTACTTTATCATCTATTGAATAAATGACAATGTCATTTTGGTGTACGGTGGACTACTGCCTCGCGAAATGATGTGATTCATTTTTATTACAAAATCAAATGGATGGTATACATAAGGATATTTAAATAAAAAATATTATATTTATTATACTATTATAATTATTTAATGATAAAATAACAATTAACTTCCATCCATCATGATCATAAAAAATTTGAAATGTTACTCATGCATATGTATGACCTACTGTTTGCATGATTGTAATGTAATTCATTTTTTCATAACCATGTATTAGGGTATATTTAAATAGTATATTTTATATATAAAATTGATAATTATTTAATGTTTATAATTATTTATATTATTAACTAATATTTTATTTGGACTTATTAAACATACCTAAGATATTTTGGACATATGATTTGTTTATCGTTAAAACGTTCGACGTGAAATTAATTGGTTACGAAATTGAATATGACTTGGTAAAAATTAAAATAAAAGGAATAATAAAAATAAAAATTTCATAAGAAATTATAAAATTAACATAAGTTTATTATTCAATAATCTAAATAATGTTCATGACAAATTGGGCTCAACGTAATGGATCTCCATAAACCACTCTTTCCTTCAGGATATGAACTTTCTATCTCTAACTCTCCTTTTATCTCTATTTAATGTTATGGAATGATTATAATTCAGTATATATGTCTCTAAAATATATAAATATCTTATTATAACTTCATTTAATGGTTTAATACATTCCTTATAAACTTTTTTCAAATTTTTTTATTATGATGCTCCCTTTGATTATAATATGAAGTAATATTTCAAAACCCATTTTCATTACATGGGTAATTATTATGTTTTCCTTATGATTGATTTAATATATGTGGAGCAAATATATCATGAAAATTGTATGATGGGTGTCCCCAGTTAGATCTCAAATGCATTGGGTAATGTTTTTGTCTCATGAGGGGTCATGTATAGAATTAGGGAGTAAACCAAATCCATTACATGACTTTTTCAATCATGTTATATTGTCTAGGAAGTTATCCCAGAATCATGTTTATGTAATTTTTTTTGTTTTTGAAAAATTTACTATGATACCATGATCTTATTATTCCATTTTATTTTTAATATGATTCTAAGAAATTACTTATGAGCCTTCTCTTTTATGAAATCGTGTTATAACTTTGACTCTCATATTATGTTTCTATATCATGTTTATTCCGTAATAGGTATTTTTAGCTCAACTCTTTCTTTATTTATTCCTGATGTTATCCCATTTAGATTTAGGATCTTTAATGTATTTTAGGATCTCACTATATAAAATAAAATAATAATTCCTTATTTTATTTATTAATAATCTTGTATTCCAAAGACACTAGGCCTTTATAATCCTTATATTGTAATTATTGGATATTTATATTTAATAATAATGTAATAATATGTTTAAAAGGCTTGGGTCACCGTAGCTAGTATCAAAAGAAATATTTATTTATCTTTTGGAACTAGGATGAGAAAACATTAGTGATAACCATAGGCGCAAGTATATGGATAACTCTACGGATAATTCTAAGTGTATAAAAATATCATCGAATCATATTTAAGTAGATATAAAGTGGTTTTAAAGGAATTATATCCTCCTATGGATACTATAAGTATATTTGTGTCTAGAAAAAAAATGTACTTATGGGTAATAACACCCAAAAGGGTGCATTGAGCTAGTCTTTATCATCACATGAAGCATGACAATGGGTCTTGCTGCACTCTTAGTTTGACACTAGAATGGTATATGCATTCTAAATTCACAAACTCTTTACAAACCATTACGAAGGACATGAAATTTTTTTTTGGTTAGAGAACAAAATAAGGAAATTAATATGGATGACCTCAGTTGAAACCTATAGACTCATAATTTAGGATGTAATTATCATTTACAAGTTATTTCTACCAATTTTATAAGTTTCCCTTATGTACATTTATTAGTTAATGTATTCTCATTTTATTTTTCTTCTATTTAATGGTGGGAAATAAGAGAAACCATTCCAAATAAACATTATAAGAAATGTGGTAATTTCACTAATGACAAGATTAATATAATGGTAGTGGGAGATGAAAAATTCATGGAAATTTTGGCCCAACTATCTAAAGTTATTAATAATAACATGAATCATATGGAATTCCCTGCTCATCCGAAGAAGGATAAAGTTTATGTTGAATATTTTATGTGAAAAAGGCCCCTATCTTTAGTGGAGCTCATAATCCCCTCATCACTGAACAAAGAGTTAACTCTATTGAGAAGATATTCTCTATCCTATAATGCATAGAGTAAGAGAAAGTTGTGATGAAATTTTTTATCGAATTGAGGGATAAGTTGTCTAGTGGTGGAAAATAATCAAGAACACAAATTCCAAATAGGTTACTAATTCCATACAATGAGAATACTTTTAAAAAATATTTTCTAAATAATATTTTTTCTGAACTCTCCTTCTTAAAATGGAGACGAAGTTCCTCAGTCTAAAGAAAAATGGAAGAAGATTCTATCAGGGTGTATGAGGAATATTTAACAAGACTTGTATGATAAGACTCTCTCTTTGTTATCATCACAAAAAGTAATGTGGATCATTTCTTTAGTGGGTTAAAGCTAAGTCTAAGAAAATATTTGGTCATTTGAGGCTCTAATAATTATGAAGAGATTATTTGTTGTTCCTTAAAATTTGAGTTAGAGATCGGCGAATCTTAGTGGTCTCATTGGATTGGATACAAAAAAAATATTAAATAGATTTGTATTGGGGGGTTTCAATATATAAATCCCATGGAGGAAAGAAAACCCAACTTCCCAATTATTAAAAGTATGGGAAGAATCATCCTAAAAATTGCTTATGTGGAACGATAATATGCTTCAAGTGCGGAAAATAGGGGCATATGGACAATTATTTTCCTAGTTAAAAGAAGAATCATACTAAAGAGAATGAATTAAATAAGTTCTACTCAACACAATGTTTGTTTTATAGTGTTTTAATTGCTGAAACATGGGAATTATGCAAGAAAATTCCCTAAACCAAGGGTTATTAGAGACAATAATCGATAACAGCCTCCAAGGAAAAAAGAAGGGACATATGCTATCACTAAGGATGTGGTGGATGTCAACAATGATGTGGTGACATGTATGATAGTTATATATTGAATAATAAAAAACATACTTTCTAATTCTGGTTCTATACATTCTTTCATATCTTGCAAGTTTAGCAGAACTATTCATAAACCACCTCAAAACATGGGGGTTGATCTATTTTTGAGAATAGAAAATGGAGTGATGGTTGAATCCCATGTATATAACTCATCCCTATCCATGTCTGTGGACATAATCATCTAGAAAATATCTTCATACCTCCTTTAGTAGAGCTTTATTCTATTTGGGTCAGGGACTAGATAACCTTAAATAAATCAAACATAAACTATCGATAGATGAATATCATTATTCTAATCTAATTTCATCCTATGATTTTTTATAAGTGTAAGGAGGAGGATGAATATCCCATAGAATATTTTAATCAATCATGGATATAATTTCCTCATTATCAAGAACATTTTTTCCAAAGTATTGAAAAAAAGGAGAGGATCATGAATAAATATATGCCCATCATGAGGGATTGTACTAATTGATTCCTTAAAGAGTTGTATAGCCTTCCTCCTAACAAAGAAGTTATGTTCTTAAAAACATTATACCTAACCTCTACCCAAATCCAATAATCCTTACAAAATTCCACCATTTAGTTGGAAGGACTGAAAAAGAATTTACAAGAGAATCTTTAAAAGGGTTTTACACACCCTAGTACTTCACCATGGGGTGAAATAGTCCTCTTTTTGAATAATAAGGATGGGTCAATGTGCCTATCTATTGATTATTGTGAACTCAACAAAATCACAATAAAGATCAAGTATCCCCTTCCATAGATAGACTACTTGTTTGATCAACTACATGGAGATTATTACTTATACAAGGTGGAACATCAATTGGGATATTACCAATTATGTATAAAGAAGGTTTATATTCCCACAAATTCCTTCTTAACTAGGTATGGAAACTATATGTTCATAGTGATGCCTTTAAAACTCATAAATTTTATAACAATATTTATGTAATTAATGAATATAGTCTATAGATATTACCTTGAAAAAATTTTGGTAGTCTTTATAGATTATGTTTTGATTTACTTCAAAAGAAAGGAACAAAAATAAGAGAATTTAAAAACTATGCTAAGGGATTCAAAAAATTATAAGCTATATGAAAAGTATAGTAAATGTGAGTCTGGATGAATGAAGTATAATTCTTGGGTAATATTTTCCCCAATAAAAGGAAATATTTGGAACCTTATAAGATAAATAAAATTTATGAATGGACTAGAGTAGTATTTGTAATTGAGATCCATAATTTCCCTATATTATCTGGTTATTATTGAGGATTTGTAAATTTTTATGATTTTAAAACTCACTAACCAGGATAACATGGAAGGAAGTAAAAGTTTTATGGACCAGTGAATATAAAGAGAGCCTTAATGAGTTGAAAGAGAGGCTTATCACAACACCAGTACTTATGTTGTCCTCAAGTGGGGAACTTTTTCGATTTAAAGTAATTATTTATTGAAGGTTTTGGGATGTTTTCTAAAGTAAAATAATAAATTGATACCCTATGCCTCATGGAAGCTGAAATTTTATGAGAAAAAACTATCCCATTCACGATATGAAGTTTGATATAGTGATATTTACACAGAGGACCTGACTATATTATCTCTATAGGGGAGAAGTGTAAAACATATATGAACCTTAAGAGCCTCATATATATATTCACATAGATGTATATTAACATGTTCCAAAAAATATTATTATATATGATCAAGGAATATTACTACTCAATCCATTACCATCCTAAAAAAAGAAAGCACGATGGAAGATTCTCTAAGAAGAAAGGATCTATAAATTTTATCAACGATTTAAGTTGATAAGGATATGATATTTTCTTAAAGGCTGGATATGTAAATATGTAAATATATTTATCCTACATTTTCTCAAATAACCTCATAATCATCCATTACTTAGAGGATCAAGAAGTCCTAGAAATATAATGAGGTGATACTGAAAAATATAGTGAATTCTAGATTTTAGCATTGTTGAAGATTCAACTATAAGGTTTCAAACCCAGATATGTGTCTCATAAAACTAGAACTTAATAGGGAGATTCTGGATAATGTGCATATATCTTCCTTCTCTATTTATCTGGGAAGAACTAATATGTATAGAGATCTGATGAATAAATTATGGTAGTATAACATGAAGAGGTAGATTGAGAAAGTTGTATCCCAATTCTTGGTATGCCAACAAGTCAAGGATAAATGATAAAATCCTAAGGGTATGATTTATATGTTTCCTAAACCAATATTAAAATGGTAAAACATAATAATGGATTATGTTGTAGGACTCCCCGGGACACCTGAAGACAATAACACAATCTGGGTGGTAGTTGATCACCTTACAAAGTCATCACATTTCAAATATATCAAGGAAGATTTATCTCTTGAACAAGTTACTATGATATTAATATGGTAAGTGGTAATATTTTGTGTAGTGTAAATACTTGTTTTATCAAATCTAGATCCAAGGATTTCCTCAAGGTTCTGGAGAAGCCTTCACAAATATTTGATAAAGAACTCAGTTTCAACACTTCTTATTACCCTTAGAAGGATGGTCGGTATGAGAGAACCATCAAAACTCTAGAGGATTTGTTAAGGTCTTGTTCAATAAATTTCCAAGAATTTTGGGATGATTACCTTCACCATGTATAGTTATCATATAATAACAACTTACATTCAAGCACTCAAATGACACCTTATGAGGCTTTGTATGGGATGAAATGTTGGTCTCTGACATGTTGGGATGAAGTTGGAGAGTGGAAGCTGATGAGACCTTATGTTTTCTTGTATACGATATATAAATTCCAAACCATTCATTTTAATGTGAAATCCATGAAAAATAAATAGAAGAGATATGCATACAATTGTCGATGGGACCTGGATTTTGAGGTTGGAGAGAAGGTGTTCTTATATATTTCACCATGGAAGAAATTCATGAAGTTTAGGAAAAGGGGGAATCTTAGTCCTAGATACATAGATCTCTTTGAAATCCTTGATCACATCGAATAAGTGAACTATCCAATAGGAGTCCCACCTATCCTATTTCAAGTAAAATATGTGTTCGGTGTATCCATCTCGAGGAAGTACATACCAAAAGCCTCACATGTACTGAATTCATAGGTGGTACCATTGGAGAAATATATTTAATATATGGATCATCCAGTGAAGATCTTGGATCATAGAGAAGAATTTATATAAAACAGTACAACTTACCTGGTCAAAGTGTTGTGGGGAAACCATAGGAAGCAACTTGGTAATCGAAAGAGCCAATGAAGCAGAAGTACCCTCACCCGTTTTCACCTTATTATGTAAAAAGAAAATTTTAGGGTAAAATTATTTAAGGGGGGAAGAATGTAACACCATAATACATTATCATATGTTTATTTTAAAATAAATTCAATCTTTTTCATACATTACAATGCACACAATGATGGGTTTAAATGAAACACAATGCACTATTAATATATTATTATTTAAGCATGTCCATTATAAACAAGATATTAAATATGTGGGCTTCAATATGACTACATAAATTATGAAAATTATTTTTTAAAAATGTATAAAATATATTAAATTGTTTTATATTTCTTATAAATAAAACAAAAACCAATTCAATGAGAAATTATTTTTTTTAAAAACTGTTTTTTGAAGGAAGGCTAGTTATGCTTCGAACACATCATTTATAATTAATTTAAACTTTAATAAACATTATTTTAAAATTTTAACTTCATTTTTAAATCACCATATCAATTTTATTATTATTTAAATTGTTTTATTTTTCTGAAAAGTTTAATTTTTTGGTGAATAGTGGAAAAAACTAATTTTTATTAAAAACTTAATTTTCATTTAAATAATTTACAAGCCCCATTTTGTTTTAATGTTTTTTAAAAGTAAAATGTGTTAGATTATATAATAATTAATAAAAATTTGGTCATTGTAATTAATTTTATATTTAATTCTGATATAATAACTTTTTCAACTTTTGAAAGTTTTTCCCTTGGAAAACCATTTTTGGCACGTTTGTGGGTTTAATTTTAAAATAAAATCTTCCAATTATGTGTGTTTAATTTGAAGAAATGGATTCCTTATTTTTAATAATCATAATTTATATTATATAATATGTTCAAACTAATTTTTTACCATATTGAATAGTGAAAACAATAAAAAATATTAACCACGATTAAGGTAAAAAAGTGTTTATTGGGGGTTAAACTAAAATGATAAGGGTTAAAAATTACCGAAAACATTTATAATTTGTATTTTATTGTAATATTTTGACCTTATATATTATAGTTTTATTAATGTTTCATTTTTGGTTCCTTTTGTATGAGAAAAACATGGTTTTAATTCTTTCTTTTCAAAAATTCGAAGTGTGTCCTCTCCCCCACTTATAAAAGGCCACCTGCTATCCTCTCCATTAAACACTTCTTAAACTCTTTGGTTCATAAAATAACTTATCAAATTACTTCCCTAATTACCTTAAATCATCCTATAATACCTTTTCTGTTCATAATGACAACTTAGGATGTTTTTTGGTTTAAAAAATGTATGTTTTAGAAGAAAAAAAAGTAATGTCCTTAACCGAGTGTTTTATTTTATTTCTTCTTCCAGTTTCATAAAATATAATTAAACATTTATAATATAATAAAATTAGTTTATTCAATATACTCATATGTTTTTATGATATTATAATAACCTGAAACTACCTCCTCATCCTTCAAATGGGAAACTAAACCGTTAATTATATGTACGACAGACTTCCACCTCACGAACCGACATAATTTATTTCCCATCACCGCTTTTCATGGATAGATATAATGATTTATATGATATTTATATTATATATTTATGATATAATTATACTTAACTAATTAAAATATTATGTTTACCTTCCTACTTTCCTTTATGTAGAGAATATTATAATGCCGCTCGTGTGTACGAAGAACTACCACCTCACAAAGTGATAAGATTTGTTTTTAACTTATGTTTTATGTGTAAGGTAATAAAGAAAAATTTTATATTTATAGATTATATTAATTACATATTAACCACTCTAAAAATTAATATATCATATAATTTCTTTTCTTATCATCCATTGAATAAATGATAACGTCATTCGTGTGTACGACAAACTACAGCCTCACGAAGCGATGTGATTCATTTTTATGAATGCATCACATGGATGGTATGTGAAAGGATATTTAAAAAAATAAAATTATATTTATGATATAATTAAAATTATATAATTATAAAATTACACTTACCTTGCATCCATCATAATATTTGAAAAATAGAAATGTTACTCATGCGTATGTATGACCTAACATCTTCATGATTGTAATGTAGTTCATTTTTTCAAAAACATATTTCAAGGTTGGTTATAAAATTACAATTTCTATATAAAAATTATAATTATGTAATTATTACCATTATTTATATGATTAATTAGTAATATATTTCACATTATTCGACTTTCCAAAGTGATTGTGTACATATGAGTTTTTTATTATTAAAACATATGATGTGAAATTAATTGGTAAAGTAATTGAAAATGAAATGGTAAAAACTAAATTAAATGGGTTAATAAACTTGTAAATTGTTATTAATAAATTAAATAATTAACATAATTTTATAATTAAGGAATATAAATAATGGATGTGATAAATCAGGCTCAAGGTAAGGGATCTCTCTCAACCACTATTTCAATTAAGTTATGAGATTTTCCTATATAACCCACTTTATCTCTCTATTAATGTTATGTAATGATTATAAATTATGTATCTATGTATCTAAAATATATATCTATATTATTATCCCTTCATTTTATATGTTAGTACATTCCTGATGATCATTTCTCAAATTCTCTTATTATGAAATTTTCAATGATCGTGGTATGAAGCAAGATTATGCGGCCCATTTTCTATCCATGGGTAGTTATTGTGTTATAACATATGATTTATTTCATTTATATGAAACAAATTGATCACAAACATGTTATTATGGGTGTTACCAAATATCAATCCAATGTGTTGGGTAAATTATTAGTCTCATCATGTGTCATGTATGAGATTATGGGTAAACCCAATCCATTATGGGGATTTTTCGACCATGTGATATTGTCTAGAAAGTTATACTTTACTCATGTTTATGTCATTTTATATGTAATTTTCACATTTCCTATGATTTCATGATCTTATGATAACATGTTATTTATGATATGATTCCATGTAATTACTCACAAGCCTTGTCTTTTATGATATCATGTTATACCTTTGACTCTCATTTTATGTTTCCTTATCATGTTCATTCCGTTTCTAGGATTTTTAGATTAAACTTTTATTTCATGTATTCCCTAGGTTATCCTATTATTATTTAGGAGATCAAATGGATTTTAGGATCTCACTATGGAGAATAAAATAGTGATAACATGTTTTAGTTTCCTTTTATTTATTATTAACCTAGGCTTCCAAAGTCACTAGGGCTTTATGATCCTTATATTGTACTAATAGATTTAAATATTTAAGAATACTTTAATAATATTTGTAAATGGATTTGGTAGCCATATCTATTATCATAGGAAAGTATTAGTTTAACTTTAAAACTAGGATGAGAAAAAATTAGTGAGAACTATAGGGATAATTCTAATAAGAAGAATAAGTATAGTAAAATACCTAATAATATTGGTGAAGTATAGAGAGCGTTGTTATGAAGAAAATAAATCCCTATTTAGATACTACAAGTGGATATGGATCTAGAATATAGGTTCCTAGGGGTATTAAGTGAAAAATGGAAGATTGATTTGGACTTGATCATCACTTGGTGATCAACAATGAGCCATGTTTCATACTAAGTTTGACACCCCCTGGGGATATGATTTATAAATTCAAAAACTCTTTATAAACCATTATAAAGGACATGAATGAATTGTTAGGATATAAAACCTAATTAGAAACATTATCATAGATAATAAAAATTTAATCATAGAGGCTAATAAGTTAGGAAATACTTATCAATCATTACTAATTACATTTATGTTTATAAGTTTACCTTTAGTATGTTAAAATATTCTCATATTGTGTCTTTATTTATTTTAGTTAAGAGTGATAAATATGAGAAATTGTGTCAACCACCAACATGATATACATTGTGATGATTTCCCCAATGATATTCCTAAACATATGGGAGAAAGAGCTGAGAACTTCATGACAGTACTGACTCAACTATCTCAAATTATGAATAATTACATGAATCATGCAGAACACCCTAATCCTCTTAAGAAGGATCAAGATGCATTCAATAATTTTATAGGGAAAATCCCCCTACTTTTAGTAGATCTTCTAATACTATCATAACAAAGTATTGGATTATACTTATTAAGAATATATTATCTATCCTCCAATGCATAGAGTAATAGAAAGTTGTGATAGTCATCCATCACATTGAGGGAGAAGTTAATCAATTTTTGAAACTGATCAAGAAAAAATCCAAAGAGGATATTTATTCCATGGAATGGGAAGACTTAATGAAAATACTTTTCAATATATATTTCCCTTGAACTCTTCATCTTAAAATAGAGATTTAGTTCTTTAGTTTGAATTAAAAGAAAAAATATTCCACCACAGAGTATGAGGAAAACTTCAAAAGGATTTCATAGTACACCTATTTATTCGATATAACACCAAAAGTAATCTGGAATTATTATTTAGAGGATTACATCCAAGCTAATGAAAACTTTTTTCGTTTGAGACTGTGGTACATGTGAATATATTGTTTGTTGTTCCGTAAAAGTTTATATAAATATCGATGACTCTCTGTGGACTCATGGGATAGGAAAAAATATAAAATTGATTTTCCATTGGGATCATCAATAGATAAATCCCATGGATGAATAAAACCCAACATACTACTATTACAAAGTGTGACAAGAAGAGTCTTAAAAACTACCTAACGTGAATTAGAAGATTCTTCAAGTATGGAAAAGACGAACATCGAGATAACCAGTGACATAAGGAAATAAAGAATCTGACTAATGAGGTTGAAGAAAAGAAGTTTTGGATCAACACTATACCTTCCATAAAATGTTTTAATTTTAAGGAACCAGATAATTATGTAAGCCAATGACCTAAACCAAGATTTTTGGGTAAAAATCATAAAAACAACCTCAAAGGTAGAAAAAAAGGGCGTATTCTATCACTAATGTTGAGTTGGATTCTGGAAATGATGTGGTGATAGGTACACTTGTTATTCATTTAAAAATAGTGATCATAATTTTTTATTCTAGTTTTATGAATTCCTTTATATCTTACATGATTATTATTACTTTTTAAAAAACGCCTCAAATCATGGGGGTTGAGCTATTTATGAGAAAAATAAACTGAGGAATGGTTCCATCCTAAGTATATAACTCCCCATAGTCAATATGTTTTCACTTAATATTCCTAAAAATATTATAACACTTTCCTTAGTAGAGTTTTATGTTGTTTTGGGAATAGATTTTAAATCCTTATATAAAATCCAACATCTACAATCGAGAGAGGAAGATCACTCTCAATGTCCCAAGATACCCTTTGATTTTAGACAAGTGTAAGGAGAATGATGAATCTCCCCTATAATATTCTGTTCAAGAATACATGTTATTTTTTAATGAGAAATAATATCTATAAAAAATGACTGATATAAAGGAGAAAATAATTCTTGAAGACATGCCCATTGTGAGGGATTATACTGATATATGCTTTGGAGAGTTTCATGGCCTTACTCTACATCAAGATTTTAAGTTATCAATCCAAATTATATCTGGATCTCTACCCATATCCAAGACACCTTATAGAAAAAACATCATTGAGTTTGAAGAATCATAGAATTAGTTATAAGAGAATCTGGAAAAGGGTTTTATATGCCTGATTTCTTCACCATGGGGTGCACCAATCATTTTCTTTAATAATAAGGATGGGTTAATGCACCTCTGTATTGATTATTGTGAACTAAAAAATCATGATAAAGAACAAGTATCCAATTCCATGGATATAAAACTTGTTTAATTAGATATATGAAGCTTTATATTTCTCTAAGGTGGACCCTCGTTCAGTATATCTCAAATTAAGGGTAAAGAATAAAGATATTCCTAAAAGTTCTTTTAAAATATGTTATGAACACTATGATTTCATAGTGTCCCATTTCAGACCCAATAATGCTCCAACATTCATTATATAACTAATGAATAGATTATATAGGGATTACTTTCAAAATAAATTGATAGTATTTATAGATAATATTCTAATATAATACTAGAGTAAAGATGAGCATGATAAGAATCTAAATAATATTCTAAGGGTATTGATAAAGAATAATATATCTGCAAAGTATAGTAAATTTGAGTTATGGATGATGGAAGTATCATATTTAGGTCATATATCACCTGAAAAGGGATATCTGTAGATCATTTAAAGATAATGGACATCAAGTAAGTTCCTAGACCAACATATGTAATAAATATCCATATTTTCCTTGGATTATTTGGGTATTACTGATGATTTTTGAAAAACGGTTCATGATTTTGGAACTCACTATCTAAGAGAAAACGTAAGGGATTAAAATTTTTCTAGACCATTGAATGCGAAGATAGATTTAAGGATTTGAAAACGTGTCTTATCACTACAACAATACATTCTATTCCCTCATTTGGAGAACTTTTTTGTGGTTCATATTGATGCATCAATGATGAGAATGGTTGTAGTGATCTTTTCATTAAGTTTATGTAGACATTATCTCTATTGGAAGAAGTGTGAAATATATACAAATCACAAGAGAATCAAATATATATTCACAAAGAAAAATATTAACATGCACTAATGAAAATGGTTTGAGTTGATCAAGGACTATGACTACTTAATCCATTACCATCCTCAGAAAAATAACAAGGTGGGTAATTCTTTAAGTATAAAGGTTCTATTAATTTTATCAATGATGAGAATTAATAAGGATCCAATATTATTAGATTCGAAAAAAAGTGGATATGGGAATAGTAAAATATTGTTCATCCTATTTTCCTCAAATAATGTCTCATCTATCTATTAATAAGTGTATCAAGGAGACCAAAAATTTGATGAGGTGTTACAGAAAAAGGTATCATATATTTTGGAGTTTTAGATTTACTGAATATGGAGTTAAATGTTTTGGAACCTAGATATGTGTCCCATAAAACCTAGATCATAATAGGGATCTTATGGATGATTGACATAGCTCATCATTTTCTATTCATCTAGGAAGTGCTATAATGTCTTGAGATCTAAAGTTAAACAATTATAGTGGGATAACATGAAATGGGAAATTTAAAAGTTTGTATCTTGATTCTCAGTATTCTAACAAGTCAAGGATGAATGAAAAAAGTATAAGGGTATAATGAAATTGTTTCCTATACCGGTATGGAAATTTGAAAACATAACCATGTATTTCATCATCGGAATCCCCAGAACACCTAAGGGTAATAATTCTATTTGGGTGGTAGTCAATCACCTTACAAAGTTGGCACATTTCATTATTATCAAGGAATATTTCTATCTTGACCAACTCAATAAGATATATATATATATATATATATATATAATGGAAGTGGTAATATTTCATGGAGTTCCACTCTCAATTATATCTGATCAAGATCTGAGGTATACCTTAAGGTTCTAGAGAAGCCTTCAGAAAGTATTGGATAAAAAACTCAGTTTCAGAACTGTTTATCACCCTCCGATGGATGGGTAATCTAAGAGAACAATCCAAACTCTAGATGATATACTAATATCTTTTTGAATTTATTTCCATGGATTTTGGGATGATAATGTTACCCTAAAATATTTATCCTATATAAACTCTTTCTATTCAAGCATTCAAATGGCACCTCATGAGGCTTTGTAAGAGAAGCGTTGCTGAACTCTGACATGTTGGGATGATGTTGGAGAGTGGACGATGATAGGACATGATCATTCCCAATAGAATATAAATAATTTTTAAACCATTCAGTGTCATGTGAAATCCACAAAAAAAATTGTAGAAGTGATATGTAGAAAATCATTGACAAGATCTAGATTTTGAGGTCAAAGATAAGGTGTTCCTCTATATTTCCTAATGGAATAAAGCCATGAGGTTCGGGATTAAGGGAAAGATTAGTCCTAGAAATATCATCCTCTTTTAGTTTATTTATTTCATTAGAGTGGTATACTACTAAATATAACTCCCACTTAACCTTTCTCAAGTACATGATGTGGTCCATGTATACATCTTGAGGAAGTACATACCACACCCATCACATGTACTAAATTAAGAGACAATACCATTGGATAAACTCCTTTCATACGACAGGTAGTCGATGAATATATTGGATCATAAATAAAAAGTTATAAATGGAAAAAAAAACTCACCATGATGCGCTTTATGATAGAAATCACTGAGGTACCTACTATTGGAACCAAGGCTATTATTTGCTGGAAATAGAGTATGGTTTTTGTTTGTTTTCAATCCACTTTGGGTTGATCAAGGGATTTATAGGTTAAGTGATCTTACAGTATAGGATAAATAAAGTGTTTAATGTGGCACAGTTTCCTAGTATTTTCCAATTTTCTGGGCCTCAAAATCGTAAGTTTGTTTTTGGAAAAGGAATGTTTTTCATAATGGTAGTACACAGAATGGGATTTCTGAGAACAGTTTGAATATCATGAATTATGGTATGTAAAATGGTGAACTGTGAACCATGTAGAGAGAATGGTTTGCAGAACAGAAAACTATATAGAGATCATGGAAGAGGAAAGGTTCTCATAGTGAAGGAGGTTCATGGGAAGTCATGTGGTTCATGGAAGTATAATGATTCATGGGATGGCGTGTTATTTATGAAAATGAGGTGGAGTTCTGAGAAGCCATGAAGGGTGTAGTTTTTGGAAACGAAGATGTGATTTTTCCACTTATTAGGGATAATATATGTTTGTAGACTGTGTAGGGAATATAGTTTTTGGATGATGCACGGTATGTGGTATAGGAAGTATCATATCAAATATTTAGTAAATCTAAATTTAGATACTTATGCATATCAATTTTCCTATATAAGGAGCCCTAATCCTTTCATTCGTTTGTGGATATGTGATTAAAAATTCTAGAGGAATTTGGAAAAATGTAGAAGTAGTTCACAAGAATAAAACCAAAAAAATAATTTAATTAAAAATTTAAAAGGAATTTGGTGATGTATATAACAATTCATGAAGGAAAGTACGTAAAGGAAGAAGTCAAGTTCACGGAAGACAATTTTCAAAGGAATAAGGCAAGTTCACAGAAGATAGTTCATGAAGGTGGAGTTGGTCTGCAGAGAAGAAGCAGTGCGCATATGTGGTTTGTGATGGTAGTACTCAGTCATGGTTTTCAAAGGAGGTATGTGAAGGGAGCCTCATAGTACACGAAGTATGGAAGTACATAATGAAGCCAAGCAGTACACGAATTAAGGTAGTATGTAGTTGAGGCAACACAGTATGAAAAGGAGCATGAGCAGTTCATGGAGGAAGCACTCGCAGTGTGTGGTGTAGTAATATTCACGAAGGAATAAGGTCTGTACCCTGAGGAACAATTTTCAAACTAATAGTGCATGAAAAATTGATATACATATATAGGTGAAAACAATACTTCAAAATAGAATCTATATATAGTTGAGGATGCATGATTTAATTTCAATCCATTGAAGTGACCTTTATGTCGATAAACCGAGTTCATATTCTTCCCAAAACAATGAGTAATGGGGAGTCAGTGGAAGTGATCTGAGGGATGTAGTGTGATATCCCTAAAACCTTGTAAAGATAGTGCATCTAAAATAGAGTGACTGTGATAAACTTCTTTACTCCACATCTATTGACTATTAATGTAATTTGGTACGATCGACAACTTTTTGGAGTATGGTCCTTGGATGTATCCCTTAGTGGTGAACCAAGTAAAATTGTTGTGTCTTCACTTTGCATGTGATTGTTTTTTTATAATCTTTCTCATTAGACAAGTATAACAGGTTCCTACCAACATGGTAACAAGATCCATCAATATAAAAGAAAAATTTGACACCCTGAGTCACCCCTCCCCTCTCAGGGTGTTTTGGGGTCCTTCGCTTACTCCATCATCTATACATATTTTTGATAATTATATGAATTAAAAATTTGATGATGATATGACTAAGGAATTAATTTTTAAATATTGTACTATTATGGAAGATACTTTTAATTAGCTTAAGGATAAGTACAAAGTTCTTAAGAGACAACATGATTTATCTACAAACAATAAATCTGATCCGCCCATTGAAAAGGAAAAGAATACTCAACTGTTGAAATAGAATATTGAGCTTAAAATTTCTAATGTGAAACGAAAAAAAATACTTGGAAAAATTCACTAATGGTAGAGAAAATCTCACACAAATTTTAGGAAAAAATTTTGCACCTAAATATGTTATAGGTATAGGTTACCAACCTGGACAAAGGGGAGTAGTAAAGAGTACTTTTGTACCTAAGTCAAAAACTAAGAGTTCTATGACTACATATTTTTGCAGAGGTCATAAAAAGTATTTATTTCAAAAATTCTTTAGTTTATTTATAAAAAATCTATTAGAGAAATGTGGGTTCCCAACGCTTTAATTACATACATATCTCGACTGAAGAAAATATGGGTACCAAAGTCATTTCTTGCATAAATTTTGTTTTGTAGGAAAACTATATGAAGAACTCCTATAAGAGTCTATAGTACTTGGGCCATGGTTATTCAATAGATATGAAAGGATATTATTCATTCTTTGAGATCCTTATTAATTTTGATGGTGGTCATGTCACCTATGGTGATAATTAAAAAGGGAAAATCATCATCATGGAAATATCGGTAACAACAATTATATTTTAATTTCTGTTGTATTGGTTTTTGATGGTTTGAAATATAACTTTATTAATATTTAATAGTAATGTGGTGATAATTTTGTTATAAAATTTTAAAAAAAATCATGTAATGTTTATGATTCTAAAAAATGATTTAATTTTCACTACTTTAAGGAATGATAATGTTTATGTTGTTGGTCTAAATTCTTTAATTTCTCAAAAAATTTCCTTCTTGAGTTATTTTTATAAATAATCTTGGATTTGGAATAGGGGGCTAGCCCCCTACAATATACACTAAGTTAGGAAGATTAATTTGAAAGTGTTAGTCAAGGATCTACCTAAAATACAGTTCCTAAATCATAAAGTCTGCAACTCCTATAAAAAATGGAAACATCACAAAGTTTCATTTAAATTAAATACAAAAGTGACAACTTCTAAACATCTTGAGTTGGTTCATATAGATTTATTTGGAACATCTATAGTTTTTAGTTTAAATGGGAAGCACTATGTCTATGTAATAATAGATGATTTTTCTAGGTATCATTGGGTGTTATTTTTAGCTCATAAGAGTGAAGCCTATTCTTATTTTACAAATTATTCTAAATGTGTAGAAAACTTAAGTGGACATAGAATTAAGACACTAAGAAGTGACCATGGCAGTGATCTTGAGAACCAAGAATTTGAATCCTTTTACTCACAAAATGGATACACTCATAAATTTTTCACTCCTAGGACCCCTCAGTAGAATAGAGTTAATGAGAAAAGAATAGAACTCTTCAAGATATAGCTCAGACCATATTAAATGAGTATAAACTACATATCTATTATTTGGTAGAGGATGTGAATAAAACCAGATAAATAATCAATAAGGTTTTAATTAGACAAATTTTGAGGAATACCCCTTATGAACTTTAGAATAATAGGAAGCCTAATATTAATTACTTTAGAGTTTTTGGTTACAACGTCTTTAATCTTAAAAGAAAGGATAATATTGAAAAATTTTCTTCCAAAAGTAATGAAGGAATATTCTTGGGTTATTCAATTTCCAATAAAGCCTTTAGTGTTTTTAGTAAGAGGACTAAGGTTGTAGAAGAATCTCTACATGTCAAATTTGATGAAATAGATCCATATGATCCAAATACTTCTCTATAAAATCATAAGGATGGTTTTTCTTCTATTAACATAAATTCTAAACCTTATGACTCTATTGTTAATCAAGTAAAAAAATAATCCATTTCTGAAAAATCTCCAAAACTTCCAGAACCTGAATCTGTAGGAGAATTTGAAGTGACCAGACCTAATTTTTTAAAATCCATTAGAACTATTAAATACCACTCATTAGATTTTGTTATAGGATATCTAGATAGAGGTACATAGATAATAGATTCTTTTAAAAATTCGGTTGAACACTAATAATTCTTATCTCATCTAGAACCTAATAACATCAATGAAGCCATTAATGATAAATTCTGGGTGACGGGATTCAAAAAAAAATTAGTTAGAAAGAAACAAAGTGTGTAAATAATTGATAGACCCAAAGAAACCTTAACTATAAGCACTAAATTAGTGTTTAGAAACAAGGTGGATGAGTCAGGAACAATAGTTAGAAACAAGTAAAGACTAGTTTCATAAGGTTTTAGTCACAAATAAGTAATAGACTATAAGGAAACAATTTCACCTATATCTAGACTTGAATCCATTATAATCATACTTTACTATGTGGATCATTTAGATTTGAAACTTTATAAATTGGATATTAATAGTTCATTCTTAAATGGTTCTAAAATTGAGGATGTTTTTTTGAACTACCACCGAGTTTTCAAAATCCCCATTTTCCAAATAAAGTTTTCAAATTATCTAAATCTTTATATGGTTTAAAACAGGCTCCTTGTGCTTAGTATGATGGGATCAATAATTTACTAATTTCCAAAGGATTTTCAAAAGGTATAGTTAATCCTACTCTTTTTAGAAAAATAATTTCTAAAGATGTTTAAGTTGTCCAAATATATGTTGATGATATTATTTTTGGATCTTTAAAAAATTATCTATGTATTGATTTTTCAAATTTCTTGCAAAATGAATTTGAAATGACTTTAATGGGTAAACTCAAATTCTTTCTTGGTTTGCAGATTTTTCAAACTAAATAACGAATTATTTTAAATAAAATAAATATACAAACGACATTTTAGAATGTTTTAACTTGGATATCACTAAGAGTAGTGATACTCTTTTGAGTACTACCTATATATTGGATCATGATGAAGCTAGGAAACTGTTTGATCAAACTAGTTACATAGGTATGATTGGAATCCTTCTCTACTTGAATGTTATCCATCTTTATATAATGTTTACTATGTGTATGTGTGCTCGATTTCAAGCTAATAAAAAAGAGTAACACTTGGTTGATATTATTTTTCTTCAAATACAAAAAATATTCTACCAATTTAGGATTTTTTTTACCCTAGAGGAAAAGAATTTAATTAATTTAGTTATATAGATTCATATTTTTGTTAATGTAAGATATATAGAAAAGGAACCTTTGGAACATGTCACTTTTTAGGAAAGTATTTTGTATCTTACTATAGTATGAAACAAAATTTTATTTCACTATATACCGTTGAAGCTAAGTAAATAGCTGTAGGTAACTTATCTGCACAAATTTTGTGGATGAAACACACATTACTATACTATATACAACAATTATGACATGTACCTATAAATTATTACAATAAAATTTCTATAAATATTTTTAAGAATCTTATTTCACATTCTAAAACAAAACATATTGATATAAGACATCTCTTTTTGGAGATTATTTTCAAAAATGTGATGTCACTCTAGAATACATTGGTATAGAACATCAGTTGGATGATATCTTTACAAAGACTTTCAATTATGAGAAAATTAATTATGTCAAACATGATATTGGTATGATTAATTTTGGTTGTGTTTTATTTTTTTATGACTCACCATTAAGTATGAAACATCATTATGGTAGTTTCTCTATTATAGTTGTCTCACTGTTATGGTTGTCTCACTGTTATGGTTGTATCACCCTTATGGTTGTATCGCCATTATGGTTGTCTCACCATTATGGTTGTCTCAGAATTATGGTTGTCTCTCCAATTTAAATGTCACACCGTTGGTTTTCATGCCTTTACAAATTTTTATTTCTTCTATATTTTTTGAACTGCCAATTTTTTTATTCTTATGTTTTATTTTATTTTTGTAACCCAATATAGATATTTTCTCAGCTTTTGAATTCAATTTTCAAACATTATATTGGTTTAGTTTTTTTAAATACCTAAATCCTAAGTTTTATTAATTAGATGTTTTTCTAGTTTAAACACACCTTATTTCTTACTCCCTACTTTTCTCTCTTGATCCTTGTGCAACACTTCATCTCCCAACCTTAAAACCTTCATCCTTTCTCTCAACCTTCAACCAAGCTTACCAAAAAAATCCATATGGAAAGAGTGAAGCATCCTTATGCTTTATAATTTTCTAATTCAGGACCAGCTAAGAAAAAAAGGGTGATCTGAGTGTTCTTACTACTATAAAACCAGTTAACCTAGAGCTATCAAGAAGAATTTTTTTGGCTAAAAAAGAAGTTGAATTAGAGTGGTTAGTCTCAAGTAACTCTTTGGTTCTCAATGCACTCAAGAACCATAGTTGGTTAGATCAGTTATATCCAAATGAGATACTCTTCTATCCTAAGATAGTTTATGAGTTATATCAGCATGTGGAATTTTATTTTGACTAAGATGGTGTTGACTAGATATGAAGTCATGTCAAAGGACACATAATACATTTTTCTTTAAATAAATGAGTTTAATGTCTAAAGTTACCGCATGATGTAGTTTATGATTATTATTAGGGAACTATAACTTAAAATAATGATATTTTTGTGTATGAAGATGCTATAATCGAACTAATTGGTGATTAAATAACCAGAAGAACAATATATTCTGAGTTGGATGGGGAATGTAGACTACTCTTCAAGTTTATATAACACATGTTATTCCCTAGAAAAGGTGTATTATCCACCTTAATGTATCAGGATGTCTACTTACTATATCTTATTAAAAGAGAACATAAAAATAATTTATTTAGATACCTTATGGTTCACTTGTGTGAAATTATTGATCCTACTTCAAGATCTAATTCCACTATTTTCCCAAAGTTCATTTCAATATTGTTAAAATAAAAAGGTTTGGTTTCATATTATAAAGACTCTATCAAATATGGTAGTGGTTTCTTTATTTCTAAAGAAAAATGTTCAAGTATGAGAATAAGCTAGAACCCCTAGACTATCTCGTAGCTCTTCTCCCATTAATTAGATGAGGATAGTGCCCCTGAACTATCTCGTAGCTATTTTTTGATTAATTAGGGAGCTCTTATCCCACCTTGGAGACTTCCCAAAAGAGAAAAATTATTGAAAAGTGAAAAAGGAAGAAACTGATGTTTTTGGAGAGGAACAATTTCAAATAAGTTCAAATTCTGATGATTGGTATAAAGAAGAATAAGAAGATGGTGATGATAATGGTAATGGTAGTGTAAATGGAGATTCTAGAAATGGTAACAATGGTGATGTTGAATTTGATGATGATGATGATGATGACGATGATGATGTTGATGACTCCAACTCAGATGGTTTAGTTGGCCAAATTAGAAGGAGGGATGTGTAAATTCCTTCAAAAATACTTTCTTCTTCTGGGGTATCTACAGATAGTCCTGACTAACTAGTAGAGGTGGACCCAGCTTTTATAGAAAATGATAAATATGTTGAGAGGGGATAAATATCCAAGTTTTTAGTTTTTTTCTACTGATAAGAGTATTTTTTATTTTTTTGGGGCTTAGCAGATGTTAGTGATTTCTACTATTGAGAATCATGTAGTTGAACAAATGAAGAAAGAGCTTGATTCTAGTGATAAAGATGATATTAATGTTCAATTAGTTGATGTTTCTTCTTCTAATGAGCCTTATGATATTAGGAATTTATAAGTTGAATCATCTATTGTTGATGTTCATAAATTTGATGTTCATATGGAAAAATAATCTACTATTGATGAGTCTTCTGTTGAATCACAGAGTGCAGATGCTCAGAGAAATGTTGAAATTCCATTTTTTGTACCAGCTATAGTTATACAGATAATTGCTGAATCATTTGTGGTTAAAGTATATGAAAGTTATATTGATTCTATGATATAAGAACGATTTATATTATCAAATGAAGTTGAGTTTCCACCAAAGGATGGTGGATATGATCTTCGATTTGAGAGCGATATTAAGGGATCAATGGTCCACAAAATTGATGTTGCTGGTCTGTTAGAAGAAAATTACTTCTTTTAGAAAAGATTAACATGATACTTTAGTCCCTTCTATCCCATTATACATAGTCACCAAGGGTGACTTGGATGTTTTCTAAGAGAAGATTATTTCAGATTTTGATAATGTTTTGAAGAGTTAAGAACCCCATATCACCAGGTTGAGTGAAAATGATGCAAGGTAATTATTTGAATTGGTGATCCACCATATTCAAATTAAGATAAAACATAAAATTCAAGATATTTATATTGAGAATAAGAGGATAAGTAATGAGATGGAATCTATAAAATCTATTCTTAAATATTTAAAGTCTTATTTTGTAGCTTCTTTGGATGGAATCCTTAAAAGTATTGAGGATATATCTTTAGATAATTCTACCAATTTTGTACATCAATTTGATGGTCATATAATTAGAACTATATTTTGAGAGGAAGTTGTTGCTATGAGCAGTGGTCCTCTGGGTGGGGAACCTATCATTCCTTTTGAAAATTTGAGGAAGTTTGAGCAATGTACTGAATAAGATCACACAATGATAAAAAATTATGAAAAGGATATGAATTGAGATAGAGTGAAAATTCCAAAATTCATCAAATATTACCTCTTAATAATTTATAAAAAACATTCCATATATTCCCATTTTAAGTTTTTGGTTGAGAATTTGAGGATGCCACCTGTTACCGAAACCTTTAAAGAGAAAGTCAGACAGTTGAAGGAGATGACCCCAGTGCTGAATTGGTTTATATAATGGAAAGGGGGAATTTTTAGTTCCATGGAGATAGGAGGTAAGATAATCATGGTATACATACATCTTATGATTCCTTTTATTCATGTTCAGGGGACAATTATTGTGGCTCATGATTCCATACTAGTGATGGCCCATTTATCTCCTCCAGTCATAACTCCAAGAGTTGATGTTGAATTCTATCTTCTACCAGTAGTAATCAGAGATCCCCTTGTTCCTCTTCCAGCCCATTTCCATTAATTATATTTATCTACTATAGAAGCAATTAGGGACCTCAAAACCATCTTTACCGGCAATCCTTGAACTCTAACTGGTGTTCCTACTTCTCTACCTCAAGCTTCTTTATACTCTGATGATGAGCCTACTACCTCAAATCAAACCAAAGACAAGGAAAAAGGAAATAATCCTATAGACCCTTCTCCCAATCCATGATAATATTTTTTGATTATAATATCTATTCTTATGGGAATTTTTTTGTGATACCGGTATGATTGAAACCTTTGGTTATCTATTCATTATTTTTCTTAATGATTTATTCTTTTGACTTTACCATTTTTATTTTTATTATGTTTTACTATTTTCTTTTATATGAACACTATTATATATGAACAATATTATATTTTTTTCTTTGATATCATTTTTTCTTACATTTGATTTAATGAATTTTTTACCTTTGATTTCATGATTCTTGATCATCAAAATGGGGGAGATTGTTGACCACTATTTTTATGATCACTAAATCTTGATTCTAATAATATTAATAATTTTCATGTTTTTTGTAATGATATTATAATATGAGATTGGTGATGAAAATTCCGATGTATGAGACACCACTAAGGATGAATCACCACCAATCATATCACATCACCATAGCCTGTGACTCACCATTGCCACAACAGACCACCAAAATGGAAAATTAGAAAATTACTGAAACGAATCACCATCAGGATGTCATACCATCAAAAATGAATATTGAAAAAGTATGAGACACCACTAACCTTACCTACCATTATAGGAGTCACCGCTAGAAAGATGAATCGCGGCTAGATGAGTCTCCACCAGCATAGAAATTTGGCTAAGTACAAAATGTCACACCGCCACCTAGAGATATTTCCAGAATGAGACACTATCAACATGATCACCGCTAGAACAAGACACCACTAGAATACGAGTCATTGTTCATGACTCATCATAATTTTTTCTCTACTTTTTTTTGAATTAATTTCTCTAAAGGATAGTTTATTTAATTGAATTCTAGGTGTTATTTTATTTATTATTTCTTAATGGCTCAACAGAATTCATTAATGATGTTTCAGCCCTGAGTATGAGGATGTAGAATATCTAGATTCTCATGTGGATACTCATGAGTTATGATGATATAAAATAGAATGGGACTCCCTTGTGTATAGGTGTGAAGATTTTAGAGATCACATACTTAACACATACAGAGATGAACTTTATTTCAAGAACTTACCTACTGTATCCTTCTATAATTGACTAAGGAATCCAAAGCTCAATACACATCTTCTTCCTTCCTACAGTAAATAACAGAAGTGTCAACAAAAAACTGTTTTATTAAAGTTTCAAGATATTTACTCGAGACTCATTTTAATTTTTTTAAGGAGTCATGAGTTTCACTACATAAAAAACTGATCATATCTATCCCTTCATACTTTTAGACTAGTCAGTTTTTTATTTCTTTTTACATTATGTGTTGTCTGTGATACTCTTTTTATTTTACAACAGAATATCTCCAACTATGACTGGATGATACATATATATCATTTTAATACTCTTACTCATGTTCTCTAATGGAAACTCTGTAACATGTCATGTGCGACCTGTTATATTTTGTACCCCCACAGATAACAGTGGAAGAGGCCCTATGTGGTCTGGATAGTTCTATATTATTGTAAAACTCGATCTATGTTATGGATCAAATAGTTTATTTATAAAAACTTCTTGGTGGTAGGTGATTAACAAGTATAAAGGATTAAATATTAGATTGAAACTAAACCTCTTGTATTCAAAATGTTCACAGATTTTTCTATTTTATTTTATTTTTAATATATTCATTTAAAATAAAAAATTTAAACTGTAAATAATTAATAGTTTGATAGTTAACCTTAATTAGTGTTTTTATAATATTTTCATAATGAAAATTTATTTCAATGGATTGAATAGTATTTTATATTATTTTTAAAAGACCTAATTAATATTCTAGTCAATATTTTGAAAGATTGAAACTTACAATGATCTTTTTTTGGTTAACGGAGACATTTTTAAATTAATTGGTGGAATATTTTTATTCTATTTTGAACAGATATTTCTATAGGGTACTCAGTTTACCCCCCTATTGAGATACTCACTCTGACTAATACTAGTGATCTACTTTAAGTGGAGGAAGGGAGTTTAAAACTATTTTGATACTGGTATAAATAAATTATAGGATATAGTATTGTTAACATGTATAATATTGTGAATAGTCCCATATAGAATATTATGACATCACTAGTGTAACATGGTGATCCTAACTTTATAATGATTCTTAGACAACCCACTTTTACTTGATGATAAAATTACTCATGTAGAATCCATATCTAATTGGAGTTAAACATGACAAGGATTAATTTTCCCCACTTAGGTCCAAACATCATAAAAATACCACATTTTAATCTCTTATTTATAATTTTTATTGAATGTGATTATGTAATATTGGGTAGAAGATAAAATTATTCCTTTTTATCTAAATAGATAATAGATTTTTAAAAAATAATGTTGGAAAAAGGTTAAAAATAATTTTGGGATTTGGTAAAAAGGTACCCCACCTGATTCACCCCCAAGGTGTCTACACTGATCCAATGGAACTAATAATTCGTATCAAATCCAAGTTTCTTCTTGATTGGATATATTTATAAATCCAATTAAGATAACATAAATTAAAAATTCATCAAAATACACATGTAAAATGTATAAGGATCAAGTTTTAAATTTGAAGATAAAATTAGAAGAGAGCATAAAATCAGCTGAGAATGAGAAATATTAACTCAACAAGAAGTATCTTGAGTTATAAATAAATTTGAGAAATCTGAAAGAGGAAAAAACTAGAACTCCCCAACAAGTTGTGAGAAGGAATATTTCCAAAAAAACTTTAGTGAAGATTATTTATTTTGAGAATAATAAAAGTGGTTGTAAAAGGAGTGTGATTTCCTCTGGATAAGATTCTACTTCAAGATCATAGAATAATGCATCCAAAAATTTATGAAATTATTTATATACTAAATCTATTTCAACTGAATATTGAGGTTTCAAATAAAAAACAATACAAAATAGGGTGGATAAATGTGATGAGGAAACCACCACATCATCAATGGTGGAATTAGTTATATTAAAGAAGATAAGCTCTCAAAATAGAGCCTAAAAAAGTAGTATTTCCAATAAAAAATAACATGTATGTAAATCTGGACAGACTATAATTTCAAGTAAAATAAAGAGGATTGTTGTCCACTAACCGTGTAGCAGGAGGTTCATATATAAGCCCATAGAGTGTAGGAACAATATGATAGTTTTTTAATGAGTATAAGGCCTAAATAAAATAGAAGGAAATTTGAATTTAGAAGTAAAACTGTTGGGATGAAGATGGATTCAATGAATATAAGGTATATTTCCATAAGTAATATATTTAAATCTCTTGATAATTTTTTTGGTAATTGTAAAAACATTATCCATTATTATAAAGAGTGTTGGTATATATCATTCTAAAAAATATTTCATAATGATGTGAAGATAATTCCCTAATATAAATAAAAGTGAGATAAACTAGAAGATAATTATTATTTGAGGAGAAAATAAAATAAGAAGTTAATTAAACCTTATAATAATTCAATTAAGAAAGATAATGAAACGAATGGTACACAAGATAAGAGTAACTTTTTATATTATAGTAATAGTGGCCACATCATGGGAAATTTCAATATGTCCATAAAAATAATAAATGTTAATAGTAGAAACATTGAAACAAAAAGATATTCAATTAAATAAATGGATAAAAAAATTGGCTTGGTGGTGGAAAATTCCAGTGAAGATATGGAGAGGATTCCCATGATAGGAAATTTTAAAAGTAATGTGTTGTGTGGATGGTGAAAGTAATAATACATGTGGTTGTTATATGTATGAATATTTTTCCAATATATATTAAAAATAAATGGAAATCACCCATGACACTAAGTACCAAGAAAGGTACTATGAATAAGTATTCTATATACCCAAAGAAAGATGATCACACTCCAAATGAGTACTTGAAAATATGGACAACCTAGTTTGAAATGGTCGAAAATATGGATTAAGAGGAAAATAAGTAAATTTATCTACTTTATATAGTTATAAAGGTTGTTAAAACATAGAATAACAGTTAAATCAAGAGGAAAAACATGATTTCCATAGATGAAAAGATTTGGAAAATCCAAATGGAAGAAAGCATAAAGTGCTCTCAAGCAAGTGGAGCCTAAAAGAGGAAGTTGTTTGGGTTGAGAAACATGTCTCATCCATGATGATATAATTAAGTATCTCATAAAGATCCACCCTATTCCCATATTATTCATGATATGAATCATGGAAGAGTTAATTGACGATAAAGTTATAAGAAGATATTCATTAAAGAATATAACCATTAGAATTCATCTTACAGTCAATCTGAGTCATTTCAAATGATATCATATATGTTTGGAATCAACCATGGTAAAGTATAGGGATAATACCTTGATGTGAGCTATAAAATAATACCAAACTATATATTTTTTTCCTTTTTTAAAAATATGGAATTCTAGACAATATTAATGAAAATAAAAGTATGAGGTATGATTTTCACCTACAAATTATATTTTGATTTATATTAAACATGTTTACCAAGGGGTGATTATCAAAAACAATTAAGAATAAATAAACTATCACATAAGATGTTTTGATTAGTTTTTTATGTTTCATTTAGGTTTTTAAAAAATATTGAAAATCTATTTGGAAAATCCCATATAAGTGAAAGGTTTATTTTTTATCACATTGAAGAAAAAATGGATAGTTTTTTGTTTAAATTAATCTCTCTATTTTTTCTATACCAAGCTAGACTAAGTAGAATTTGATTTTTTTAGTTTATGGTACTTTTCTAAGAGAAAATGTGCTTCAACCCTTATCTTTTTAAATCAATAGATAACTATGAATGTATAAGAACATAAGGTGTAAGAAGTCCCATAAAATTAGAATATGTAGTTAAAGAATAGAATAAAGACATCCCTTATACCCATGATGTCAATAAGGGAAATAAAACCCTTACCATTGATTTTTTTCAACTATGAGGAGAAGGAATTGAATTTAATTTTGGAGAAAATTTAGAATTGAAATCAAATAGAAAGGGGTGGATTGAAATTCCCTTTGAGTTGAGGTTTTATTTTTTTTGTCAATTATCTTTGTTACCAAAAATCTTATCAATGTAATTATTCAGAGGTGAAGTTTTGGGTAATGGAGTGAGTTTCCACCCAAAGGAGAAGTGAAGGTGTTTCCCATTTGTTATGGATAATGGATAATAGAGTAGGATTCTGTATAATAATATATAAATTTTGATGATTGTTGAGTTGTTTCTAATTCTAAAAAAAGTTTCATCATTGGAGGTACTATCTAAAACAATTTACAACAAGTGAAGAACATTTGAGTGAAATCTAGTTGTTAATATATTAGTACAATATAGCATTAAAATATATGACTAAAAAAAATTTAGTTTAAGGTTTGAAGTTGTGTGGAAGAAATATTTGAGTTACCAAGAATGTTTGTTATTGAAAACATCAAGGAAGTACTCTTGGATTAAGTCTGATATTGATTCTAGAATGAGGAGTTAGTGAGCTTATTGAAAAACTCTAACTTGAGTATTTATATTCTATAAAGTAACGTTGAATCAAGTAAGAGGATTTGGGTTTTGGATTTTCATGATCAGATCTTGGGTAGTCTCCTCCAATGGTGTTGCAGTAGGCTAGGGATTCTACCCTAGATCCATGATGGTTTGCTTCTTCCCCGGCCACAAGTAGGTATCGAGATCCTCAGATTGGGAGTGGGTTGAGACATGTGCTAGAGAACCAGTGACTATGGAGGTGGTTTTTCCTCAACTTTCATCTACTGTGAGGATTATTTCTTCACATTCCATGGTGGGGATGACCAGATCTGACAAAAGGCTCATTAATAAGAGTAGTATGGGTCCTTCGGTGAAGGTTTATCAACCTCTGAAACTGGGGATTGCATTGTGAATGAGGTTGGGGAAGAAGAGGCAGTTTCATCTGCGCCTTCTTTGGCCACAAGGAGTTATATTTTGGACGGGATGCTCAGATATGAATACATGATGGTCGGGAAGGGTGGTGAGGGTAATACAGTGAAATCATCTTATCCTTTTTATCCAGTGCTTATGTCGCGGTCGACTTTGGAGGCAGTGTCGGGCATCACTCGTGATCTTGTTCATGGGATCAGGATCCCGGTGAGTCATGATGATATTGATGAGGGAACTTCAGTTGATCATTCAATTGTTTACTTCAAATTAATGACCTATTCTTCTATTTGAAGAAAATGGAGTATTGCACACATCAAGTATGATCTCGTTGAGGTCTCATAGTGCCTCAAAATGGGTGAGTTTTCCATAATTTCTCGATTATTTCTACCTAAAGGCTCTCAGCCTCAAAAAATAGAGGAACTCAAGAAGTTAATTTCGTTGATTTTAGGTTTTTCATCATGGAATTGTTTCTTTATAGGAAGAGGATACTTCCATTATCTCTTCCCCACAAAAGAATGAAAAGCGTGGGCATAGGACTTTGGTTTCATTTCACTGAAACTAGAGATTATTCACTTGCGAGAAGGGATAAGAAATGTAACCCCTTTGAGGTTGGAAATACCAATACTCAAATTTATGTAAGGGTCTATGGACTAAAATGGATACTTTGTAACCCCAAAATATTGTATGATCTTTCTTTTTTCCATCAAAATTGATAATAAAATAAAAGAATCTTGTTTTGGGAACTTTTCTAGGCTCTAGGTTGAGGTTTAAATGGGAGAGACTCTTGTTGGAAAGGTAATTCTTGAAATTGATGATGAAATTATTGAGCTAAAGTTCACTTTTGAAAAATTCCAAAATTTTGTAATTAATTCAATGTTATTGGTCATGAATCATCTTCTTGTAGACGATCCATATTTTTCAGCTTATGTTCTTCATGTGGGCATGACTTGGCCAACTGTCTCAAAAAGAACAGAAGTGCTCCTTCCTGGAAAGCTGATGTTCCTCATTCGAATCAGCATGATGATAGAAAAATTCTTTGCAAGCATGATGATGGATTGGATATTACATCTGATAATGTTGAACAGAATAATGAGGTGCATGGTGTTGCGGAAAAATTTGATGGGAATGATCATCATTACCTTACCTATGAGAGTAATAAGTCTTCGGTGGAAATCTTTTCTGAGGAGAATAATGATCATAATGATGATTCCTCTAACAAGGATAAAGGTGTTGTTCTACCAAAAACTCAATCATGTTCCACTCCTAAAAGTTTTGATGAAGTCATTATAGTTGAAAAAGAAACTAAACAGGAAGTTCAGCTATCACAAGAAAGGATGACCACTTCTATTGACCGCAAGTGTAAGCACATTTTAGAACCTGACTCTCCAGTCATTTATAAAAATATCCAGGCTTCTTCAAAGTCTATTGTGGATAATGAGGTATTTCAACTTGTATCTTATAAGAAGTAAAAGTCCCTAGTTTTCATTCTAGTAGTGGTAGTGAAATTGATTATAGGGAATGATTTTACTATTGATAGTGATAATTTGGATCTAACTAAATCAATGGAGGTTGAGGGAATGATGGAATCAGTAAGAGGTGCTTCTCGTATCAAAGGTAAGGAACAGAAAGATGGTAGCTCTTATTCTGAAATAACTGATGCTGAGACTCTTTACGAAAGGATTCAATCTCCCCCTTAAAGTAGAGAGAGAACGAGAGGTCATAAGGCAAGGTTGTGGAAGGTCCCACTGGGATTCAATTAGAGAAGAATAAAGTAGGCTAAGTGCAAGACTGCAGAAAAAGATAAACAAGTAGATTTCACTTTGGGTTTTTCCTTTATTTTCCTATACTCTACTCACTTCCTTTCTTTTACTTTCTTTTAATAATAGGATATCAACCTCCATCTTTCACAAAAAATTAGGAGGATTTGGTATTATTATGGTAATCTACATATATTTTTGTAAGTTTTTTATAAGGCTATTTGAATTAAATGAGAATACTAGAGATAATTTGAGAATTATTTTGAGCTGATTAAAAGAAATCATGATTTTTGGGTTATGGTTTAAAAATGTATAAGTAATATCTATGTATGAGTCATTTTATCTCTTTATATGAGTCATATAAAGCTCAATTTAAGTGTATTTTTCATTTTTTTTATGATTCAATATTACCAAAATATGATTCATTTACATTATATTTATGATCCATTTCCTCCACACCATGGAAGTTCGGCAATGGAATAACCTATATATGAGTCATTTATATCTACATTTGTGTCATTGTGACCTATGTACGAGTCATATCGACCTAAATAAGAGTCATATAGCTCTATATATGAGTGATCTCGTAGTGTTTATGAGTCATATGAATTTCTATATAAGTTATTCTATACTTCTAGAAATTAATCGTTTTTGTTGAATGATAAGTGACATTTTTAAAATTAAATTACAAAAACTAAAAACATTTCGGTAATGAAATATTTTTTATTTATGGTTTGAAACATCCTAAAACGCAATTTTTTTTTGATTAAAGAACTGAATTAATTTGAAATATGTCTTTATGCTATGGAGAATAAGATCAATGTAAATTGAAATTCATAAATTTAATTAAATATGAAATATTATATCCAAAATGGAATAATTCCAATGAAAATTATATCTAAAGATTATAAAAAATTCATAAGTTATCTAAACATAATGAAGATTAATCAAGTTGTGATCAAAGCATGAATATATGAAAACTAATGTAAAATGAGATAAAGAGATCATGAATTAGTTTTCTTAGGATTTTCAAATGATACTATTTTAAAATCATCATTTGTTTTCAAAGCTAAAATCAATGTGTCGATTCTTGTGATGTTATTTAGTGTTTAAATTTCACAAACTCATTTTTTATAAAATAATGGGATAAGGATAAGTAGGATTAGTTTCTCAATTAATTTTGAAGAATCAGGCTGAATCTATAAATAATCTATGAAATGAACTCAAGGAGAAATTAGTTACTCCACACCACTAATATAGATACTACACATTTGGTGTGTCCTTTGAAATGTAATTTAAATTTTTATATTTGTGGAAACATTTGTATAATAATAGACTAATTCCTAGTATATATTCAAAGGAATATCTTTTATACTATGAGAAAATAAATAAAAAAGAAAATAGAATTTGTATAATTTTTTTGGGAATAGTCATTTTAGGAAATAATGGGACACACTAATGTGATTCTCTTAAATGAGAATGATAAGATATTGTGGTAGAATATTAAAAAGTGGGTTTGGCCTATACATGTTATTTTTTAGCTTACTAACATTTCCTAATATTTTTCTATTTATGTAAATGTGATAAGAACCCACAATGAGTGGAAACTTATATAGTTGTGTGTATTGAAGAGAGAAAAATAAAAATAGAATAAGAAGATATAGTGTTGTAATCATCAATGATAAGAGATTGTTCCATGAGAACGAGGTTGTCCACTAAATAAAAATAAGAATATAAGGAGTAATTATTACTCTATAAGAATAAGAAGAAGAAGAAGAAGAAGGTGTGACTAATATAAGAATAATAAGAAACATGTGATGTGTATCAATTTTTAGTGTGTAAAATTGTTCCATTGGTCAGATTCAATGAAGATAAAAAAGAATAAAATAAGAAATAAATGAATAATAATATTTATACAGTGAGAAATAATAGACCCAAGAGTTTTAATTTTTTTATTTCCATGAATGATTTAGAGAAGTTATATTATTTATTATTACTCTCTATATAATATTTTTTGGTACTGTGTCCTTGAGGTTGAGTTGAGGAAGTGAGAAAAAAGATTCTATAAAGGAACTAAGAAGCTAGGAAAAGTAGAAGAGAATGATTTGCATGATAATCTCTTCAATACTTGAAAGAAATCATACAATCTATTTTATTGAGGAAGGATATTAGTTTTTTATATTATATAAAATCCTTGTATAGACCTAGTTATTTACTTCAATAGTATGAAGGAATTTAAAAACTAGTGTGATGGTAGTATAAATAACCTACAGGATGCAGTATAGTCCATATGGGTAACATTATAAATAGTTACCTATTTAATATAGTGACCACAATTTTGTAATATGGTGAACCTAGTTTATGATGATCCCAAGACAATCCACTTGTACTTGATGATAAAATTTATAGTGTATAATATGTATCTCAATAGAAGTTGAACACGACAAGGTGTAGGTTTCCCATATTAGGATCAAACCTTATAAAAATATTATATGGTAATATTTTTCTTATACTTTTCATTTCTTTGGGTTGGGTAATGTTTGGTAAAAGATGAAATGATTCGTTTATATCCTAATAGATAACATGGGTTCAAATACCAAATGTGTTAATTGTTAAAAGTGTTTTTGGTATTTGGTAAAACATTATTAACACCTAATTAACCACCTAGGTGTCTTCACAAATCCACTAGCACTAAAAATTAGATATAGGGCCATGGTTCCCTATGATTGGATATATTTTGATGGCATAATTATTTTTACTTGAATACATGAAGTGAATATTTGAAATAAAAGTTCCTTAGAAGAATGCATCATATTCTATCCTTTTTAATAAATATTTAGATGCTTTATCCAACAATTTAAGAAATAGGAAGAATAAATAGTCTAAGAAGATGATACAAATTTTAGATCCTAAGGAGGAATAATTGTTATCTATAGGTGTTCATAATGGTGTGTGTTTGTAACATTTATAAGAGAAAATTTGGTTCCAGCCTTCTCTCATGGAATTATATGAGAACTATATAAATAGAAGAACATAAGGGGAGAAAAGGTTTCTTAAAATTTAATGAGTTATTTTGAGAAGAGAATAAATTCCTCCCTTACACCCGTAGTGTCAATAAGGGGAATAAAACATTTCCTTTTCATTTATTGTTAGTTAGGGGGAAGGAATTGCATTGTTTTTTAGAAAATTTTGAATAGAAAAAAATCCAATGGGGGAGATTGAAGTGATCTATGGGTTGAAGTTTTATTTGTTGTTGACTATCTTTTTTTCAAAAATATTGTCAATGTAATTATGAAATGGTGAAGTGTTGAGATAGAGTTTACACTCAAAGGATAAGTAAAGGTGATACCCAAGCATTATGGTTAAAGGATAATAAAGTTGGGTTCTATATGATTATCCATGTAATGTGATGATTATATTGTTGTTACTAATTAAAAAAAGTTCCATATTTGGGGATATTATCTACAATATTTTATAACAAGTGGATAACATTTGAGTAGAAGCTGGTATCTGATCTATTGGTGATGGAAAACTTGTAAAGTAATTAATAAAAAGAAAAAAACTAGTTCAAAGTTTCAATAGAGGTAGCTGAAGTTATTTAATTAATATACCTAAGTTACCAAGAGTGTTTAGTTTAGGAAATAGTGAAATAATACTCTTACATGGAAGTTGAGATTGAGGCTAGAATGAGGAGGCAGTGATCTTATTGAAATACACTAGCTTTAGTTTTTTAATTCTATAAAGTAACATGGAATCATTCTAGAAGAGTTGGTATTATTTATTTAATACCTTTATTTTATTTTAATGTGATTTAATGTGATTTAAAGTAATTGAGAAGGCCCAGAGATGATTTCATAATGATTTTGAGCCAATTTGAATAAATATAGATTTTTTTGTTATGGTTGGAAATTGGATAAGTAAAAGTTATGTATGAGTCATTTTAAATATACATGTGAGTCATATGGAGATATATGTAAGTTTATTATTAAAATTAATATGATTCAATATGAATAGTGTATAAATCATCTTACATTGTGTGTTTGACTCATTTCCAATGTGGCATTAAAATTTAGAAAATGTATGTCATGTGTAAAAGTAATTCATATCTATGTACTAATCACTGTGACCATTTAATGAGCTATCTTGATCTATGTTTGAGTGATCTTATGTTGGGAATGATTCATAGGGAGTTGAATATGATTCATATCAGAATTAGATAAATTTAGAGATTCTACTAAATGAAAAGTGATGTTTCTTGAATTAAATTCTATAGAACAAAAACCTTTGGGGAGATAAAATATGAATTATTCATGGGATTAAAATTCACAAAAACTACAAGGGTGTGTGATTAAAACACTGAATTATTTATTAAATGATATTCACATAATGGATAATATGATTAATGTAAATATAATTTCATAGAAATTAATTAATGCTAAAATGGAGTTTCCAAAATTAAATAATTCAAATGAAAATTATATCTAAATATGAAAAATATGTTTTTAAAAGATTTAAATATAATAAATATTAATAAATCCTTTATCTAAGATTGAATTTAAGAATAATGAAGTAAAATGAGATTAGGATATCACTGATACATTTTCTTAGGATTTTCAAATAAGAATATTAAAAAATCGTCAATTATGATCAATTTTAAAATGAATGTGTAGATTATTATGTTGTGATTTAATTTTTATTTATCGAAAAATAGTTCATTACTCAATCATTGGAATAATATAGGTGGGATGAGTTTCAATATAAAGTTTCAAGACTCAAGATGAGTCTGTATAGAATTTTGGAAATGAACTAGAGCTAAAATGAGTTTCTCTAAAACACTATTGTTTCTAATACACATTCAATGTATCAATTTAAAAGTTATTTGAATTTGGATCTTTGTTGATGAATTTTAAGAAGAAGACATTCAGTCCTATTGAAGATTCAATGGATGATATAATAAGCTGGTAGAAAATAAATAAAAATAAAAGGGTATAGTTATTGTAAAACTCACATAACAATATTTATTACAAAAATTGGTTATCCCATTTATAAAATATATTTTCATGGTTATACATACACTATGGAATCACAGGAAAAATGGAATCCCAATGATATTGCGGTCTTTGAACTTGAGGTAAAATCCATGAATTCACATTATTATGTGTTATACCACAATGAATTTTATCTTATTTCTATATTATGTCACTAATATTTTTAATTATATTTGAAAAGGGATGTATCATCAAGACTTTGAAAGTTTTACTATACATTCTAATGAATCTATTCCTGAATTTTTGTCTCATTTTAGTAATATTTTCAATTTTAAAAATTAAATGGGTGATTTTATTACTATTTAAATTCTTTTAAAGAATATACTTTTGGTATTTCAATGTTCGTGTTCAACCAAGTTAATGGTAATTCAAGAAGAAATTAAAATCAATAACATATCATTAGAAGAACTCATTCGGTAACTCATAATATATGAGATTACTATAAAGTGAAAAATAAAAAAGGAAAAAAAGTAAGATAAATAAATCAATGAAAAGTAATTTTTTCCTATAATTCAATTAATGATGATTCTTTTGTTGTTGATGTCGATGTTTCTCACTTATCCATAAATATGAATAAATTTATGAGGAAAAATAAATCTTATCATCATGTTGAAAAGGAGAATCAATGTGATGAAGTGCAGGTCAATTACTATGAATGATAGGATAAGGGGTGAATTTTAATGCTCTGATAATTTATGATATATTTATTTTAAAATTAATTCAATCTCTTTGATATCTTTCGATGCACATTACATCTAGTTTAAATGAAACGTGACAATCTAATAAAATATTCTTATTTAAAAATGACCATTATAAACTACCTATTATATTGGTGGGTATGAAGAGGAATAACTAAATTACAAAACTTATGTTTTACTTGTGTATAAAATAAATTCAATTGTTATTTATTTATTACAAATAAAATAAGAATAATTGGAAAGAGAATGAAATATTTTTTGATAAACTATTTTTTAAGTAATATTAGTCACAACCTAGACACATATTTTAAAACAACATTTTTACACTTTAATAAAATATATTTATAAAAATTAAAATCAGTTTTGAAATTATAATATCATTTTTATCTTAGGATAAATTTTTGGTATTTTTCTGAATGGTTTTATTTTTTGATGAATAATGAAAATTTATATTTTAATTAAAACTGCCTTTTAATTTAAATAAATTAAATCCATAATTTTATTTTAATGTAAAATTTTAATTAAAATTAGTTAAAATATATATTAATTTATCCAAATTATTCCATTGGAATCAATTTCATATTGAATTTTTATATAAAAATTTTTCAGCTTCTGAAAGTTTTTCTTTTGGAAAACATTTTTTTCGACATGTGTGTGGGTTTAATTTTATATTATAATATGAAACTTTTGTGTGTGTAATATATACAAATGGATTAAATATTTCTAATACATATAAGTTAAATTATCTATTAAATTAAACTTAATTTCTAACCATAATGTTGATTAAAAATAATATGATTTATTTACCATGATTAAGGTAAAAACGTGTTTACTATGGGGTTTAATGGAAAATATAACGGTTACAAATGACCCAAAACTTGAAAAATTAATATTTTATGGTCATATTTAAACCTTAAATCTTATAGGGATCTAAAATTTTCCATTTTGGAGCCTTTTTTCATGAGAAAAAATGTGGTGTGAATTATTTCTTTTAAAAAATCAAGTGGTTCCTCTCCCCCATTTATAAAAGTCCACCCCTCTCCTCTCCTTTACAAACTTCCAAAACAGATTGTTTCACCCAATAACTACCCAAATAAATTTGATACCATCATTATATAATCCTTGTTTTTTTTCAAAAATCCAACCTATGATGGATTTTTGTTTAAACCAAAATAATTTGTCTGAAGAAGACGTAATATCCTTAATCGATCATTTCATATTATTTATTCTTCTACTTCTTTAAAATATTATTAAACCATGATTATATAATAAATTAATTATCTATCATATACTTATATATTTTTTATTCTAATATATTTACCTAAACCATATCCTCCTCCCACAAATGGGAAATGAAACCGTTGATCGTGTGCACGGAATGCTATCGCCTCGTGAACCAGTGTAATTCATTTTTCATCACCTCTTATCACAACTAAATATAATGTGGTATATAATTTTTATATATGATATTTATTAAATAATTATACAAATGGAATTATAATATCATATATTCCTTTTTTACTTTTCATTCTGTAGAGAATACAATAATGTCACTCGTGTGTACGGTGAATTACCACCTCATGAAGTAATGTGATTCGTTCTTCACGTATGTTTTACATGGAAGTTAATAAGGAATAATTTTATGTTTTTATGTGATATTAATAACATATAAAACATTATTTAAAATTAATATATCATATAATTTTTTACTTTATCATCCATTGAATAAATGACAATGTTATTTTGGTGTACGGTGGACTACTGCCTCGCGAAATGATGTGATTCATTTTTATTACAAAATCAAATGGATGGTATACATAAGGATATTTAAATAAATAATATTATATTTATTATACTATTATAATTATTTAATGATAAAATAACAATTAACTTCCATCCATCATGATCATCAAAAATTTGAAACGTTACTCATGCACATGTATGACCTACTGTTTGCATTATTGTAATGTAATTCATTTTTTCATAACCATGTATTAGGGTATATTTAAATAGTATATTTTATATATAAAATTGATAATTATTTAATGTTTATAATTATTTATATTATTAATTAATATTTTATTTGGACTTATTAAACTTACCTAAGATATTTTTGACATATGAGTCGTTTATCGTTAAAACGTTCGATGTGAAATTAATTGGTTAAGAAATTGAATATGACATGGTAAAAATTAAAATAAAAGGAATAATAAAAATAAAAAGTTCATAAGAAATTATAAAATTAACATAAGTTTATTATTCAGTAATATAAATAATGTTCATGACAAATTGGGCTCGATGTAATGGATCTCCATAAACCACTATTTCCTTCAGGATATGAACTTTCTATCTCTAACTCGCCTTTTATCTCTATTTAATGTTATGGAATGATTATAATTCTGTATATATGTCTCTAAAATATATAAATATCTTATTATAACATCATTTAATGGGTTAATACATTCCTTATAAACTTTTTTCAAATTCCTTCATTATGATGCTCCCTTTGATTATAATATGAAGTAATATTTCAAAACCCATTTTCATTACATGGGTAATTATTATATTTTCCTTATGATTGATTTAATATATGTGGAACAAATATATCATGAAAATTGTATGATGGGTGTCCCCAGTTAGATCTCAAACGCATTGGGTAACGTTTTAGTCTCATGAGGGGTCATGTATAGGATTAGGGAGTAAACCAAATCCATTACATGACTTTTTCAATCATGTTATATTGTCTAGGAAGTTATCCTAGACTCATGTTTATGTAATTTTTTTGTTTTTGAAAAATTTACTATGATACCATGATCTTATGATTCCATTTTATTTTTAATATGATTCTAAGAAATTACTTATGAGCCTTCTCTTTTATGAAATCGTGTTATAACTTTGACTCTCATGTTATGTTTCTATATCATGTTTATTCCCTAACAGGTATTTTTAGCTCAACTCTTTCTTTATTTATTCCCGATGTTATCCCATTTATATTTAGGATCTTTAATGTATTTTAGGATCTCACTATAGAAAATAAAATAATAATTCCTTATTTTATGTATTAATAACCTTGTATTCCAAAGACACTAGGCCTTTATAATCCTTATATTGTAATTATTGGATATTTATATTTAATAATAATGTAATAATAAGTTTAAAAGGCTTGGGTCACCGTAGTTAGTATCAAAAGAACTATTTATTTATATTTTGGAACTAGGATGAGAAAACATTAGTGATAACCATAGGCGCAAGTATATGGATAACTCTACCGATAATTCTATGTATATAAAAATATCATGGAATCATATTTAAGAAGATATAAAGTGGTTTTAAAGGAAGTATATCCTCCTATGGATACTATAAGTATATTTGTCTCTAGAAAAAAATGTACTTATGAGTAATAACACCCAAAAGGGTGCATTAAGTTAGTCTTTATCATCACATGGAGCATGACAACGGGCCTTGATGCACTCTTAGTTTGACACTAGAAGGGTATATTCATTGTAAATTGACAAAATCTTTACAAACCATTACAAAGGACATGAACAAATTGTTTGGTTAGAGAACAAAATAAGGAAATTAATATGGATGACCCAGTTGAAACCTATAGACTCATAATTTAGGATTTAATTATCATTTATAAGTTATTTCTACCAATTTTATAAGTTTTTCTTATGTACCTTTATTAGTTAATGTATTCTCATTTTATTTTTATTCTATTTAATGGTGGGAAATAAGAGAAACCATTCCAAAAAAACATTATAAGAAATGTGGTAATTTCACTAATGACAAGATTAATATAATGGTAGTGGGAGATGAGAAATTCATGGAAATTTTGTCCCAACTATCTAAAGTTATTAATATTAACATGAATCATATGGAATTTCCTACTCATCCGAATAAGGATAAAGTTGATGTTGAATATTTTATGTGAAAAAGGACCCCTATCTTTAGTGGAGCTCCTAATCCCCTCATCACTGAACAATGAGTTAACTCTATTGAGAAGATATTCTCTATCCTATAATGCATAGAGCAAGAGAAAGTTGTGCTGAAATGTTTTATCGAATTGAGGGATAAGTTGTCTAGTGGTGGAAAATAATCAAGAACACAAATTCCAAATAGGTTACTGATTCCATGCAATGAGAATACTTTTAAAAAATATTTTCTAAATAATATTTTTTCTGAACTCTCCTTAAAATGGAGATGAAGTTCCTCAGTCTAAAGAAAAATGGAAGAAGATTCTATCAGGGTGTATGAGGAATATTTAACAGGATTTGTATGATAAGACTCTCTCTTTGTTATCATCACAAAAAGTAACGTGGACCATTTATTTAGTGGGTTAAAGCTAAGTCTAAGAAAATATTTGTTCATTTGAGGCTCTAATAATTATGAAGAGATTATTTGTTGTTCCTTAAAATTTGAGTTAGAGATCGGTGACTCTTAGTGGTCTCATTGGATTGGATACAAAAAAAATATTAAATAGATTTGTATTGGGGGTTTCAATAGATAAATCCCATGGAGGAAAGAAAACCCAACTTCCCAATTATTAAAAGTATGGGAAGAATCATCCTAAAAATTGCTTATGTGGAACAATAATATGCTTCAAGTGTGGAAAATAGGGGCATAGGGACAATTATTTCCCTATTTAAAAGAAGAATCATACTAAAGAGAATGAAGTAAATAAGTTTTACTCAACACAATGTTTGTTTTATAGTGTTTTAATTGCTGAAACATGGGAATTATGCAAGAAAGTTCCCTAAACCAAGGGTTATCAGAGACAATAATCGATAACAGCCTCCAAGGAAAAAAGAAGGGACATATGCTATCACTATGGATGTGGTGGATGTCAACAATGATGTGGTGACATGTATGATAGTTATATATTGAATAATAGAAAACATACTTTCTAATTCTGGTTCTATACATTCTTTCATATCTTGCAAGTTTAGCAGAACTATTCATAATCCACCTAAAAACATGGGGGTTGAGCTATTTTTGAGAATAGAAAATGGATTGATGGTTGAATCCCATGTATATAACACATCCCTGTCAATGTATGTGGACATAATCATCTAGAAAATATCTGCATACCTCCTTTAGAAGAGCTTTATTCTATTTTGGTCAGGGACTAGATAACCTTAAATAAATCAAACATAAACTATCGATAGATGAATATCATTGTTCTTATCTAATTTCATCCTATGATTTTTTATAAGTGTAAGGAGAAGGATGAATATCCCATAGAATATTTTAATCAATCATGGATATAATTTCCTTATTATCAAGAACATTTTTTCCAAAGTATTGAAAAAAAGGAGAGGATCATGCATAAATATATGCCCATCATGAGGGATTGTACTAATTGATTCCTTAAAGAGTTATATAGCCTTCCTCCTAACAAAGAAGTTATGTTCTTAAAAACATTATACCTGGACCTTTACCCAAATCCAATAATCCTTACAAAATTCCACCATTTAGTTGGAAGGACTGAAAAAGAAGTTAAAATAGAATCTTTAAAAGGGTTTTACACATCCTAGTACTTCACCATGGGGTTCAATAGTCCTCTTTTTCAATAATAAGGATGGGTCAATGTGCCTTTATATTGATTATTGTGAACTCAAAAAAAATCACAATAAAGATCAAGTATCCCCTTCCATAGATAGACTACTTGTTTGATCAACTACATGGAGATTATTATTTATACAAGGTGGAACTTCAATTGGGATATTACCAATTATGTACAAAGAAGGATTATATTCCCAAAAATTCCTTTTGAACAAGGTATGGAAACTATATGTTCATATTGATGCCTTTAAAACTCATAAATTCTATAACAATATTTATGGAATTAATGAATATAGTCTATAGATATTACCTTGAAAAAATTTTGGTAGTCTTTATAGATTATGTTTTGATTTACTTCAAAAGAAAGGAAGAAAAATAAGAGAATTAAAAAACTATGCTAAGGGATTCAAGAAATTATAAGCTATATGAAAAGTATAGTAAATGTGAGTCTGGTTGAATGAAGTATAATTCTTGGGGAATATTTTCCCCAATAAAAGGAAATATTTGGAACCTTATAAGATAAATAAAATTGATTAATGGACTAGACAAGTATTTGTAATTGAGATCCATAATTTCCTTATATTATCTGGTTATTGTTGAGGATTTGTTAATTTTTATGATTTTAAAACTCACTAAACAAGATAACATGGAAGGAAGTAAAATTTTTATGGACCAGTGAATATAAAGAGAGCCTTAATGAGTTGAAAGATAGGCTTATCACTACACCAGTACTTAAGTTGTCCTCAAGTGTGGAACTTTTTTTGGTTTAAAGTAATTATTTATTGAAGGTTTTGGGATGTTTTCTAAAGTAAAATAAAAAATTGATACCCTATGCCTCATGGAAGCTGAAATTTCTTAAGAAAAAACTATCCCACTCACGATATGGAGTTTGATATAGTGATCTTTACACTGAGGACCTGACTATATTATCTCTATAGGGGAGAAGTGTAAAACATATATGAACCTTAAGAGCCTCATATATATATTCACATAGATGTATATTAACATTTTCCAAAAAATATTATTATATATGATCAAGGAATATTACTACTCAATTTATTACCATCCTCAAAAAAGAAAGCACAGTGGTAGATTCTCTAAGAAGAAAATATCTATAAATTTTATCAACGATTTAAGTTGATAAGGATACAATATTTTTTTAAATGCTGGATATGTAAATATGTAAATATATTTATCCTACCTTTTCTCAAATAACATCATAATCATCTATTACTTAGAGGATCAAGAAGTCCTAGAAATATAATGAGGTGATACAGAAAAATATAGTGAATTCTAGATTTTAGCATTGTTGAAGATGCAACTATAAGGTTTCAAACCCAGATATGTGTCTCATAAAAACTAGAACATAATAGGGAGATTCTGGATGATGTGCATATCTCTTCCTTCTCTATTTATCTGGGAAGAACTAATATGTATAGAGATTTGATGAATAAATTATGGTAGTATAACATGAAGAGGGAGATTGAGAAAGTTGTATCCTAATGATTGGTATGCCAAGAAGTCAAGGATAAATGATAAAATCCTAAGTTTATGATGTATATGTTTCCTAAACCAATATTAAAATGGTAAAACATAACAATGGATTATGTTGTAGGACTCCCCAGGACACCTGAATTCAATAACACAATCTGGGTGGTAGTCGATCACCTTACAAAGTAATCACATTTAAAATATATCAAGGAAGATTTATCTCTTGAACAAGTTACTATGATATTCATATGGTAAGTGGTAATATTGTGTGTAGTGTCAATACTTGTTGTATCAAATCCAGATCCCAGAATTTCCTCAAGGTTCTGGAGAAGCCTTCACAAATATTTGATAAAGAACTCAGTTTCAACACTTCTTATTAACCTTAGAAGGATGGTCGGTATGAGAGAACCATCAAAACTCTAGAGGATATTCTAAGGTCTTGTTCAATAAATTTCCAAGAATGTTGGGATGATTACCTTCACCAAGTATAGTTATCATATAATAACAACTTACATTCAAGCACCCAAATGACACCTTATGAGGCTTTGTATAGGAAGAAATGTTGGTCTCTGACCTGTTGGGATGAAGTTGGAGAGTGGAAGCTGATGAGACCTTATATTTTCTAGTATATGATATATAAAGTCCAAACCATTCATTTTCATGTGAAATCCATGAAAAATAAATAGAAGAGATATGCATACAATTGTCGATGAGACCTGGATTTTGAGGTTGGAGATAAGGTTTTCCTCTATATTTCACCATGGAAGAAATTCATGAAGTTTGGGAAAAGGGGGAATCTTAGTCCTAGATACATAGATCTCTTTGAAATCCTTGATCACGTTGAATAAGTGGACTATCCAATAGGAGTACCACATAACCTATTTCAAGTAAAATATGTGTTCTGTGTATCCATCTCGACGAAGTACATACCAAAAGCCTCACATGTACTGAATTCATAGGTGGTACCATTGGAGAAATATATTTAATATATGGATCATCCAGTGAAGATCTTGGATCATAGAGACGAATTTCTATAAAACAATACAACTTACCTAGTCAAAGTGTTGTGGGGAAACCATAGGAAGCAACTTGGTAATCGAAAGAGCCAATGAAGCAGAAGTACCCTCACCCGTTTTCACCTTATTATGTAATAAGAAACTTTTAGGGTAAAATTATTTAAGGGGGGAAGAATGTAACACCATAATAATTTATCATATGTTTATTTTAAAATAAATTCAATCTTTTTCATATATTACAATGCACACAATGATGGGTTTAAATGAAACACAATGCACTATTAATATATTATTATTTAAGAATGTCCATTATAAACAAGATATTAAATATGTGGGCTTCAATATGACTACATAAATTATGAAAATTATTTTTGAAAATGTATAAAATATATTAAATTGTTTTATATTTATTATAAATAAAATAAAAACCAATTCAATGAGAAATGATTTTTTAAAAAACTGTTTTTTGAAGGCAGGTTAGTTATGCTTTGAACACATCATTTATAATTAATTTAAACTTTAATAAACATTATTTCAAAATTTTAACTTCATTTTTAAATCACCATATCAATTTTATTATTATTTAAATTGTTTTATTTTTCTGAAAAGTTTAAATTTTTGGTGAATAGTGGAAAAAACTAATTTTTATTAAAAACTTAATTTTCATTTAAAGAATTTACAAGACCCATTTTGTTTTAATGTTTTTTAAAAGTAAAATGAGTTAGATTATATATTAATTAATAAAAATTTGGTCATTGTAATTAATTTTATATTTAATTTTGATATAAAAACGTTTTCTACTTTTGAAAGTTTTTCTCTTGGAAAACCGTTTTTGGCACGTTTGTGGGTTTAATTTTAAAATACAATCTTCCAATTAAGTGTGTTTAATTTGAAGAAATGTATTCCTTATTTTTAATAATCATAATTTATATTATATAATATATTCAAACTAATTTTTTACCATATTGAATAGTGAAAACAATAAAAAATATTAACCATGATTAAGGTAAAAAAGTGTTTATTGGGGGTTAAACTAAAATGATAAGGGTTAAAAATTACCCAAAACATTTATAATTTGTATTATATTGTAAAATTTTGACCTTATATATTATAGTTTTATAAAAGTTTCATTTTTGGTTCCTTTTGTATGAGAAAAACATGGTTTTAATTCTTTCTTTTCAAAAATTAGAAGTGTGTCCTCTCCCCCACTTATAAAAGGCCACCTGCTATCCTCTCCATTAAAAACTTCTTAAACTCATTGGTTCATAAAATAACTTATCAAATTACTTCCCTAATTACCCTAAATCATCCTATAATACCTTTTCTGTTCATAATGACAACTTAGGATGTTTTTTGGTTTAAACAATTGTAGTTTTTAGAAGAAGAAAAAGTAATGTCCTTAACCGAGTGTTTTATTTTATTTCTTCTTCCAGTTTCATAAAATATAATTAAACCTTGATAATATAATAAAATTAGTTTATTCAATATACTCATATGTTTTTATGATATTATAATAACCTGAAACTACCTCCTCATCCTTCAAATGGGAAACTAAACCGTTAATTATATGTACGACGGACTGCCGCCTCACGAACCGACATAATTTATTTCCCATTACTGCTTATCATGGATAGATAAAATGATTTATATGATATTTATATTATATATTTATGATATAATTATACTTAATTAATTAAAATATTATGTTTACCTTCTTACTTTCCTTTATGTAGAGAATATTATAATGTCGCTCGTGTGTACGAAGAACTACCACCTCACAAAGTGATAAGATTTGTTTTTAACTTATGTTTTATGTGGAAGGTAATAAAGAAAAATTTTATGTTTATAGATTATTTTAATGACATATTAACCATTCTAAAAATTAATATATCATATAATTTCTTTTCTTATCATCCATTGAATAAATGATAACTTCATTAGTGTGTACGACAAACTATAGCCTCACGAAGCGATGTGATTCATTTTTATGAATGCATCACATGTATGGTATGTGAAAGGATATTTAAAAAAATAAAATTATATTTATGATATAATTAAAATTATATAATTATAATATTACACCTACCTTGCATCCATCATAATCTTTGAAAAATAGAAATGTTACTCATGCGTATGTATGACCTAACATCTTCATGATTGTAATGTAGTTCATTTTTTCAAAAACATATTTCAAGGTTGGTTTTAAAATTAAAATTTCTGTATAAAAATTATAATTATGTAATTATTACCATTATTTATATGATTAATTAGTAATATATTTCACATTATTCGACTTTCCAAAGTGATTATGTACATATGAGTTGTTTATTATTAAAACATATGATGTGAAATTAATTGGTAAAGTAATTGAATATGAAATGGTAAAAATTAAATTAAATGGGTTAATAAACTTGCAAATTTTTATTAATAAATTAAATAATTAACATAATTTTATTATTAAGGAATATAAATAGTGGATGTGATAAATCAGGCTCAAGGTAAGGGATCTCTCTAAACCACTCTTTCAATTAGGTTATGAGATTTTCCTATATAACCCACTTTATCTCTCTATTAATGTTATGTAATGATTATAAATTATGTGTCTATGTATCTAAAATATATATATATATTATTATCCCTTCAGTTTATATGTTAGTACATTCCTGATGATCATTTCTCAAATTCTCTTATTATGAAATTTTCATTGATCGTGATATGAAGCAAGATTATGCGGCCCATTTTCTTTCCATGGGTAGTTATTGTGTTATAACTTATGATTTATTTCATTTATATGAAACAAATTGATCACAAAAATGTTGTTATGGGTGTTACCAAATATCAATCCAATGTGTTGGGTAAATCATTAGTCTCATCATGTGTCATGTATGAGATTATGGGTAAACCTAATCCATTATGGGGATTTTTCGACCATGTGATATTGTCTAGAAAGTTATCCTTTACTCATGTTTATGTAATTTTATATGTAATTTTCACATTTCCTATGATTTCATGATCTTATGATAACATGTTATTTATGATATGATTCCATGTAATTACTCACAAGCCTTGTCTTTTATGATATCATGTTATACATTTGACTCTCATTTTATGTTTCCTTATCATGTTCATTCCATTTCTAGGATTTTTAGACTACACTTTTCTTTCATGTATTCCCTAAGTTATCCTGTGATTATTTAGAAGATCAAATGGATTTTAGGATCTCACTATGGAGAATAAAATAGTGATAACATGTTTTAGTTTCCTTTTATTTATTATTAACCTAGGCTTCCAAAGTCACTAGGGCTTTATAATCCTTATATTGTACTAATAGATTTATATATTTAAGAATACTGTAATAATATTTGTAAAGGGATTTGGTATCCATATCTATTATCATAGGAAAGTATTAGTTTAACTTTAAAACTAGGATGAGAAAAAATTAGTGAGAACTCTAGGGATAATTCTAAGAGGAATAATAAGTATAGTAAAATACCTTATAATATTGGTGAAGTATAGAGAGCGTTGTTATGAAGAAAATAAATCCCTATTTAGATACTACAAGTGGATATGGATCTAGAATATAGGTTCCTAGGGGTAATAAGTGAAAAAGGGCACATTGATTTGGACTTGATCGTCACTTGGTGCTCAACAACGAGCCATGTTTCATACTAAGTTTGACACTCCCTAGGGATATGATTTATAAATTCAAAAACTCTTTATAAACCATTATAAAGGACATGGATGAATTGTTAGGATATAAAATCTAATTGGAAACATTATCATAGATAATAAAAATTTAATCATAGAGGCTAATAAGTTAGGAAATACTTATCAATCATTACTAATTACATTTATGTTTATAAGTTTACCTTTAGTATGTTAAAATATTCTCATATTGTGTCTTTATTTATTTTAGTTAATAGTGATAAATATGAGAAATTGTGTCAACCACCAACATGATATACATTGTGATGATTTCCCCAATGATATTCCTAAACATATGGGAGAAATAGCTGAGAACTTCATGATAGTACTGACTCAACTATCTCAAATTAGGAATAATTACATGAATCATGAAGAACACCCTAATCCTCTTAAGAAGGATCAATATGCATTCAATAATTTTATAGGGAAAATCCCCCTACTTTTAGTAGATCTTCTAATACTATCATAACAAAATAATGGATTATAATTATTAAGAATATATTATCTATCCTCCAATGCATAGATTAATAGGAAGTTGTGATAGTCATCCATCACATTGAGGGAGAAGTTAATCAATTTTTGAAACTGATCAAGAAAAAATCCAAAGAGGATATTTATTCCATGGAATGGGAAGACATAATGAAAATACTTTTCAATATATATTTCCCCTGAACTCTTCATCTTAAAATAGAGATTTAGTTCTTTAGTTTGAAGTAAAAGAAAAAATATTCCACCACAGAGTATGAGGAAAACTTCACAAGGATTTCATCGTACACCTATTTATTTGTTATAACATCAAAAGTAATCTGGAATGATTATTTAGAGGATTAAATCCAAGCTAATGAAAACTTTTTTTGTTTGAGACTGTGGTACTTGTGAATATATTGTTTGTTGTTCTGTAAAAGTTGATATAAAGATCGATGACTCTCTGTGGACTCATGGGATAGGAAAAAAATATAAAATTGATTTTCCTTTGGGACCATCAATAGAAAAATCCCATGGATGAATAAAACCCAACATACTACTTTTCCAAAGTGTGACAAGAAGAATCTTAAAAACTACCTAAGGTGAATTAGACGATTCTTCAAGTATGGAAAAGAGGAACATCAGGATAACCAGTGACATAGGGAAATAAAGAATCCGACTAATGAGGTTGAAGAAAAGAAGTTTTGGATCAACACTATACCTTCCATACGATGTTTTAATTTTAAGGAACCAGATAATTATGTAAGCCAATGATCTAAACCAATATTTGTGGGTAAAAATCATAAAAAACAACCTCAAAGGTAGAAAAAAAGGGTGTATTCTATCACTAATGTTGAGTTGGATTCTGGAAATGATGTGGTGATAGGTACACTTGTTATTCATTTAAAAATAGTGATCATACATTTTTATTCTAGTTTTATGAATTCCTTTATATCTTACATGTTTATTATAACTTTTTAAAAAATGCCTCAAATCATGGGGGTTGAGCTATTTATGAGAAAAATAAATTGAGGAATGGTTGCATTCTAAGTATATAACTCCCCATAGTCAATATTTTTTCACTTAATCTTCCTAAAAATATCATAACACTTTCCTTAGTAGAGTTTTATGTGGTTTTGGGAATAGATTTTATATCCTTATATAAAATCCAACATCTACAGTCGAGAGAGGAAGATCACTCTCTATGTCCCAGGATACCCTTTGATTTTAGACAAGTGTAAGGAGAATGATTAATCTCCTGTATAATATTCTGTTCAAGAATACATGTTATTTTTTAATAAGAAATAATATCTATAAAAAATGACTGATATAAAGGAGAAAATAATTCTTGAAGACATGCCCATTATGAGGGATTATACTGATATATGCTTTGGAGAGTTTCATGGCCTTACTCTACATCAAGAGTTTAAGTTATCAATCCAAATTATATCTGGATCTCTACCCATATCCAAGACACCTTATAGAAAAAACATCATTGAGTTTGAAGAATCGTAGAATTAGTTATAAGAGAATCTGGAAAAGGGTTTTATATGCCTGATTGCTTCACCATGGGGTGCACCAATCTTATTCTTTAAGAATAAGGATGGGTTAATGCACCTCTGTATTGATTATTGTGAACTAAAAAATCATGATAAAGAACAAGTATCCCATTCCATGGATATAAAACTTGTTTAATTAGATATATTAAGCTTTATATTTCTCTAAGGTGGACCCTCATTCAGTATATCTCAAATTAAGGGTAAAGAATAAAGATATTCCTAAAAGTTCTTTTAAAATAAGTTATGAACACTATGATTTCATAGTGTCCCATTTCAGACCCAATTATGCTCCAACATTCATTATAGAATTAATGAATAGATTATATAGGGATTACTTTAAAAATAAATTGATAGTATTTATAGATAATATTATAATATAATACTAGAGTAAGGATGAGCATGATAAGAATCTAAATAATATTCTAAGGGTATTGATAAAGAATAATATATATGCAAAGTATAGTAAATTTGAGTTATGGATGATGGAAGTATCATATTTAGGTCATATATCACCTGAAAAGGGATATCTGTAGATCATTTAAAGATAATGGACCTCAAGGAAGTTCCTATAACAACATATGTAATAAATATCCATATTTTCCTTGGATTATTTGGGTATTACTGATGTTTTTTGAAAAACTGTTCATGATTTTGGAACTCACTATCCAAGAGAAAACGTGAGGGATTAAAATTTTTCTAGACCATTGAATGTGAAGATAGATTTAAGGATTTGAAAAAATGTCTTATCACTACAACAATACTTTCTATTCCCTCATGTGAAGACCTTTTTTGTGGTTCATATTGATGCATCAATGATGAGAATGGTTATAGTGATCTTTGCATTAAGGTTATGGAGACATTATCTCTATTGGAAGAAGTGTGAAATATATACAAATCACAAGAGAGTCAAATATATATTCACAAAGAAAAATATTAACATGAACTAATGAAAAGGGTTAGATTTGATCAAGGACTATGACTACTTAATCCATTACCATCCTCAGAAAAATAACAAGGTGGGTAATTCTTTAAGTATAAAGGTTCTATTAATTTTATCAATGATGATAATTTATAAGGATCCGATATTATTATATTTGAAAAAAAGTTGATATGGGAATAGTAAAATATTTTTCATCCTATTTTCCTCAAATAATGTCTCATCCATCTATTAATATGTGTATCAAGGAGAATAAAAATATGATGAGGTGTTATAGAAAAAGGTATCATATATTTTGGAGTTTTAGATTTACTGAATATGGAGTTAAATGTTTTGGAACCTAGATATGTGTCCCATAAAACCTAGATCATAGTAGGGAGCTTATGGATGATTGACATAGCTCATCCTTTTCTATTCATCTGGGAAGTGCTATAATGTATAGAGATCTGAAGTAAAACAATTATGGTGGGATAACATGAAATGGGAAATTTAAAAGTTTGTATCTTGATTCTCAGTATTCCAACAAGTCAAGGATATATGAAAAAAGTCTAAGGGTATAATGAAATTGTTTCCTATACTGGTATGGAAATTTGAAAACATAACCATGTATTTCATCATCGGAATCCCCAGAACACCTAAGGGTAATAATTCTATTTGGGTGGTAGTCAATCACCTTACAAAGTTGGCACATTTCACTATTATCAAGGAATATTTCTATCTTGACCAACTCACTAAGATATATATATATATATATATTGGAAGTGGTAATATTTCATGGAGTTCCACTATCAATTATATCTGATCGAGATCTGAGGTATACCTTAAGGTTCTAGAGAAGCCTTCAGAAAGCATTGGATAAAAAACTCAGTTTCAGAACTGTTATCACCCTTATATGGATGGGTAATCTAAGAGAACAATCAAAACTCTAGATGATATACTAATATCATTTTGAATTTATTTCCATGGATTTTTGGATGATAATGTTACCCTAAAATAGTTATCCTATATAAACTCTTTCTATTCAAGCATTCAAATGGCACCTCATGAGGATTTGTAAGAGAAGCAGTGCTGAACTCTGACATGTTGGGATGATGTTGGAGAGTGGACAATGATAGGACATGATCATTACCAATAGAATATAAATAATTTTTAAACCATTCAGTGTCATGTGAAATCCAAAAAAAAAATTGTAGAAGAGATATGTAGAAAATCATTGACAAGATATAGATTTTGAGGTCAAAGATAAGTTGTTCCTCTATATTTCCTAATGGAATAAATTCATGAGGTTCGGGATTAAGGGAAATATTAGTCCTAGAAATATCATCCTTTTTTAGTTTATTTATTTCATTAGAGTTGTATACTACTGACTATAACTCCCACTTAACCTTTCTCAAATACATGACGTGGTCCATGTATACATCTTGAGGAAGTACATACCATACCCATCGCATGTATTAAATTAAGAGACAATACCATTGGATAAACTCCTTTCATACGACAGGTAGTCGATGAATATATTGGATCATAAATAAAATGTTATAAATGGAAAAAAACTCACCATGTCAAAGTTATGGGTGAAACCACAGGTTTGAGGATGTAACTTTAGAATCAGAAGAGGTGGTAAAGAAAAAGTACCCTCACTTGTTTTCAACTTACTATGTAATATGAAATTTCAAGGTTGAAATTATTTAATGGGGGTGAATTTAACACTTTTATACTTTATGATATATTTCATTTTAAATAAATTCAATCTATTCGATATCTTATGATGAAAACAACACCGGGTTTAAAAAAAATGATACTCTATTAAAATATTATTATTTAAACAATATCATTATAACCTATACTTTAAATTGGAAGGTATAAATAGGAATAATTAATTATGAAAATTATTTTAAAAATATATATAAAATAAATTCTATTTTTATCTATTTATTATAAAAAAAATTAGAACCATTTAAAAGAGAAATAATTTGATATGAGTTTTATGGGATAATTAAAATTTTTATTTGGTTTTCAAATTTCTCAAAATAAGGATGATTTTTTTCTAATCCAATTACAATACATAAATTAACTATTAAAGTGTTTTCACATGGATCAATTAATGGAAATAACTACACCTATGAGTAATTATTTTAAGCTAATATTGGATAGAATCGGTAAATCTATTGGCAACAATCTTTAGAGATATATTATTGAGAGACATTTTTATCTTAGCATGACATAGACATAAATTATGTTTAGTGTTTGTATTTATGTTCATTTTCAAGAAAATACAAAAGAATATAATTTAAAATATCAATAAATAAAATTCAAATATTGAAAAGTTTATAAATACCTTTGTTTATCTTATCTAAATGATACTTCATTTAAAATCACCATATTTTCATATGCTGATTTTTCTGGATTCTAATAAGATAAAAAAATTACAAGTGGTACTTGTAACTTACTTATAAAATCCTTAATATCTTATATTATAAATAATAAAAACTTGGTTTCTTTTTTTTTGTTCCTAAAACATAATATATAGTCATGGGGAGTTGTTGTGCCCAAAAAATTTGGATAAAAAATATTATCTTATATTATGGGATTATATATGATCATGTTTCAATTAAGTGTGATGACACTAATGCAATTTTTATTTCTAGGAATACCATTGAACACTCCTTCACTAAGAACATTGATCATAATAACCTCATTTTGATAGATAACTTTAAAAAAAGATATATCATGTTAGAATTTATTAGAATGGATATTCAATTAGAAATAATTTTTACAAAAACCTTTTCATTAGAAATTTTTTATTTTATTAATGTGGTTAGGTATGTATCTCTTATGATAATCACTTTTAACTATGGTAATCTTAAATTTTTTACATTACTTTCAAGCCCAATCCTCCTCTCTTCCTCTGGATCTCGAATCTTTTGCATGTTACTTTACTTTAATCCCTCTTTTCAACTCTATCTTTATTTTTCTTCTGGTATCCTCTTATTGTTTAGTCATTTTCTTCCCTGCCAAACCCTAGATAGAATTTTATCTTGTTTCAAATAATTTTTGAAATGGAATCCCAACATACTCATTATTCTTACTCTAAATGGAATGGAGATGGAATAGAGTGTTATACCCATGGTAAATTTGAGAAACATGATCTAATTTGGCATGAGAAAATCACCATGCTGGGTAGGATCACTGATCAACATTGGGTTAAAAAAATTCATCATTATTTTAAATGGGTTGTTTAATTTAATGGGTGGTGTTTCTTATTCAAACTAGTGTCTATATATGTTTTTTTAGACATCCTTAATCAAGGTATTTTATACCCATCTTGTTTTTAACTATGAGGATGATTACCATTCTATAACTTCTAATATTAATGGAACATCCTTTTTTATAAAATATATTAAAATAATTTATTTTATGGTAATTAAACACTTGGGACCTTATTCCTTTACCCTATTTGACATTCCATATGACATGAACTTTGATCAAAGTTTCACTCTTCAATTTATCTCAGAGGAAGATTCCACCCCTTTGGTCAAGCTCACAAACCTATCTCTCCAAAATAAAATTCATGATGCAGTCATTCAAAACATCAATTTCCTATCATATTGGTGATTATGACGCATCAATTTTTATTAATATCTATATATTTTATTTTATTGTGAATAATTTTCATTTTAATCTCATAAGATGTTTCTTTCAAGATATGTACTACATCACCTCACTCCATTGATGATTAAATACATTTCCTTTTTGTTGTTTCCTTACTCATCTTTAATCTTATGTTGGAATAATCCTTAATGAAATTAAATTTGAGATACCATCTTTGTATAAAATTTTGAACCATATCATGGTTCAATATATTTTCATTCGATGGAATCCATCGTTTCCATAACCGATTTATGACTGTTCAAGGATCCTAAAAAATTACACTCCTCAAAAAGATTCAAAATTACATGAAATTGATATACCTCATGATATTGATAAGTATTATCCCATTTATGATTATGAGGAGGAATATTAGGATTGGGATGAGTATGGTAATTAATAAAATGTCAAGGAATCTGATGAAGGTGAAGTGTAGGATGAATTGGATATTAATGCAGAGGATGCGCCTCCCCAAGACAACGCTTTGGATGAGGTAGAGACACTTGTTCAGGACACTACATTTCTGGATCCACCATTAAGAATAGAGCCTTTTATCAATGATATGAATATATATCAAGAGATTATTGATCATCATTTCACTTATCTTGATATGACCATTGATCAGCAACTCATTAACATGGAGTGCATTACCTCCTGTCATCATGAGTACATAGAGCTTGTTAATTACACCCACTATGAGTGAATAAAGAAGATATTTGAGGGGACTCAGACCCTTTTTCATTATATCCATCATGAAAAATCCCATGGTGGTCTCTATCCCTATCCATGATACAATGTATATAATTTTTTACTATTGTTTTGTGTAGATATTTACTTTTTTATGGGATTTTTTTGGCTATATATTACTCTTTTATAATTTTTTTCTAGGATATATTCTAATCGTGGATCTTTTTTTATTCTATAAAAATTATCCTTTATCAATTTAATTATCAAATTAATTTTTTATAATCACAATTGGGTGGCGGGATTATTAAAGCTCTATTTTCTCTCAAGGTTTGAATAAGAATATTCCTAAAATCATATTCAATTATTTTAAGATTACTTTTCAAATCCTCTTACAATTTTAATTGTTTTAGGTATTTAGTTATCCTATTTTAATATTTAAGAAAAGTTATATTCCTTTTTCAAATTAAATTTTTTAATCTTCTATTAATGTTTTTAGTATTAAAATCATTTTAAAATTCATTTTTAATTTCCATAGGAAATACTAAAATTTCTTTTGAAATTACATTGGATTTTTTTTAAATGAATTGATGTAATATGCCTTTACCGCGTTCTTAGAAACCTTTTATTTCAAGTGTATGTGATCATAAGAAGGGGGATATTATTGTACCCCTCCTCTCTTAGTTTTTTTAATGATCACAAACACCTATTATGAATCTAACCTTTTCATTTGATGTAATCTCATCTACATTTTTTTGGAAAACATATTAGTTATTTTACCAATCAATATAAGGGATAATGAAGAGTATATTAACTAGAAAAGCTTTAAAGGGCCTCAAAATTTATGATACCAAAAAACCAGTGAGGTGGAAAGTGGAAGCTACCACTATCTGGGCTCACCAGCCAACCACTGAAGACTACCACCCAGCCAGTGGGCCTTTTCCAAAAGAGTAAAACTAGCTATTTTGGTTGTCCCCTATAGACTATTTCACCTCCCAAAATATATTATTGAAAACCAAGACCTCCAAAATCAAGAAGGCACCTACAATGGATATATATACACACCCAATAAGTCTTATACCAAATCAATTACCATTTTGATACACTTATTCCATCATTTGATCTATTATTTATGCTTACATTATTGTAATATTTTCTCCCTAAATATTTGTCAATATTTATATAATTTTTTTATATTTTAATAATTTATAAATAATTTAGAGTTTTTTTTGGAATTTCTTATGTTAAATAAAAATCCATTTTAATTTATTATTCTTGGGTGCTCGCAACCACTAAAGTGAGTATTTTTAAGTCTAATTCTATAACTAGTAAAACAACATTCTCCTACTTTATATTGAGTTTCTTACTATAAATAATGAATAATAAATATTCTTAGGGTATATTAGTTTCCATTGAATCCAAGATATAATAGGTACCCACAATCCATTTAGTGGGGGATGCATAGGCAGTCATATTGAGTATTAATAAAATTCATTTTCAAGTTGCATTGTACTTTTATTTAATCATACACTCTTACTCATTAATTTTATTTATTTCATAATTATTGATGTATTTATTTTAATTATTAAATGTAAATTCATGCCAGTATTTCCATCCTACTTATACTAACATTCATGAGTAATGAGGTATAGTGTCCAGATAACCTGGTGGTCTCTTGAAGAAAAAGAAAAATATAAGAGAGATGAAGAAATCCCAAAGAAGAACACAATGTATTTGATACTAGAAAAATAATAAACGCCCATTTTATATTGAATATGAGTGTGTAAAACTATTTAGTTGGTCAAATAAAATTAATATAAATTTTAAGAATATAAGTTGAATCCTGGAATGGATTATCATGTAGTGAGATGGAATCTAACCAAGAGTTTTAGTGTTTAATTTTATTATAAATATTATAAGAATATTTTATTTTCATTTTAACTTACCAATTAATATTATCTAATATGTTTTTATTTAATTTGAGTTCATAAATCCACAAAAATATTCTATAAAATAATTATTATGATATGTAGAGAAGTGGAGGCTGAGTTTTATGATCTGTTCTTGAAGGCTTAAAGGTAGTCCAAGACTCTTTGTTATTGAGGAAGAAAATCACTTTTTTAGATGTTATGATTCCTTATGAATACCTATTGATCAACATCAAGATGAGGAAGGAAGCTAAAAATAGATGTGTATCAAGTATGAGGAAATTTTTGGATGCTGTATAGTTCACATGAGTAATAATCTGAATAGTCACCAGTGTAAAATGTGGAAAACTCATCTCTGTAATATAGTGAACTCATTTTTGGATGATCTTTGTAAAACCCACTTATTCTTATGGATAAAATTTATAGTAGATAATATGTGTCTCAATATAAGTTAAACACATCAAGGAGTAGGTTTCTCATCTTAGGGGTAAATCATTGTAAAAATATTATGTGTGTGTGTCTCTTTTTTATACTTTTCATTTCATGTGGTTGTGAAATTTTCAGTATAATGTAAAAATTTCTATTTATATTCTAATAGATAATAGGTGTAACAACCTGAGACCTGAACTACCCAATATGATGATAATAATATAAACCTTACATTTCTGTATTTGATATTGATAAGAGTGACCCAGTTTCAACTATCTAAAACTTAAAAAATAAAATGAAATATTAGACCCATTTCATACAGAAGTAAATTTTAGGTTTATATTTTTATAAAATTAGGAAAACAAATTACATATATTAGAAAAATAAACAATCTCTTCATAAAAATATATGTATCATCTAAAATTTCTTCATATTTAGCACCCTTCTCAAAAAGTATCACACATAAAAACTTTCTTCATAACCTGGGGAAAAAGAAACATCAGAAAGGGTGAGTTCAGATAATCAGTAAGTGTAAACAAGTTAGATATCAATGAATAATAGGAATAACAAGATCATAATGAAATAATAACATAAACATAACATTTTGAAATTATACTCTTCATGCCAGAATTCATAATATTGAGTCATGGAATAAATCTTCGAATTTTATAAGACAGGAATCATAATGGAACATGAGCCAGGAGATAATAACATTTTCATAGTACATGGAATTTTTTGATACACATAAGAATGGAAAATAATTTACTTAGTATTAATAACTCTTTCACAAGACTATCATAGTGAAATGGGTTCACTTCTAAAACCATATTTGTAGTCAAGGTTCACTTCCAGGACTATTATAGTGGATAATTTCCTTCATTGAATTAGGTTCACTCCCAATTCCAGTCCTGTTTATCGCATGAGATATCAATCTTTACCCAATAAATTGGAGGTAGATATATTTATATCCCATTTTGGTTATAAGATAACCATAATACTTGGTTATAATGTAACTAACATCACAAAATGAAAGAATACATATGTATTCCACAATATTATGAAACATTCATCGCCTCAGAACCTATGAAAATAATTGTTTTCATAAATATTTCATTTTTTTACCATAAACATAATCCATCAAGAAAAAAACAAGGATTGTATATTTAGTCCATATAGACAGTAAATTATAAGTAACATTAACTAATTTCATCTTATATGGAAAATTATTTTGAAAGATTACTTGGAATAATTCTTCAGGAAAATAACTTTTACTTTTTAAAATGACTTATCTTTTTAATAAGATGAAAACTTATAAACTAGAACATTTTAATTGAAAATAAACATGTAATTTTATAAAGGAGGGTTCAAATAATTTATGCTTCATGATGGAGGAAAATTCTATTCATTTCATGTAAGTTAAAAATTCATTCTTTTCATGTTTTTGTATGAAAATTAAACAATTAACCCATTTAGAAAACAACATGAACATTCCTTATAAAACATTTTTTAAAACATAAAACAAGGGTAAAATGAATTTAAAAATAATTGTATAAAATTAAAAAAAATTGATTTTTTTAAAAAACATGGACATGTAAGATAAATATTCCACAGTGGAGACCTAAATATAAAAAATCTTGAATAATTATGAGATTGTGCAATAAACCCATAATACTTGGGTTTATTTTGAATCGTAAATCCCATGAAATAAGTAACTTCAAATGAAACTTTAAATATTATGAATAAAAAACAATTAATGATATAATATATTAATTTTTTATCATATACACCATATAAAATAAATAAGTGGTGAATATGGGATATGTCTCATGAAAGTAAAAGTGAGATGAGAAAACCCATACCTTGAGTATGTCTCATCATGAATATTTTTTATCTTCCTAATTGATAAAATTTGGTTAATTAAGTAATTTATTAAGAAAATTTGTAAATTTTATTACTCCTTTTATCTCACTTATTACAATGTTATAACAATTACTTAATCATTTATGTTCACATCAAATGTTTTAGTGATAATTGGTTCATAAGTTCAAAATGAATTCAATAGGTTGACAATGGTCAAAGTGTTCATTACTCCAACATATCCAGAATAATATTCATGAAATAATTATCATTTTTATTTATCAATTATACTTTTAAATTCCGCCATTAAATATGGTTATGAGAAATGAACTATGTTACAATCATGGAGATGGTAGGTTGTACGTACACCTGAGTAATGTTTCCATTTTTCAACGATCGTTATGGAAAGAAGTTATGTATTAATATATAATTCCAAAATTATCATAATATCATAAATTTTTTATTACTTATTCAAATATAATTATATATATATATCATTCATGTGATGTTGTGATGAAAAACGAATCACATCACCTCATGGGGGTGGTAACTCACATGTACGCACGAACGATGTTATCATTTTTCTGTGCATGGAGATGTAAGAAAATAAATGATAAATGATATTTTAATAAAGATAAATATGTTATTAATATAATATATAAATATTAATTAAATCATTATAACCATCCTTGAGAGATTGTGATAAAAAACGAATTACATAGATTTGTGAGGCGGTAGTCCGCCGTACACATGAATGAAATTTTTTTTCTCATTTGATGGAAGAGGATATGTATATAGGTAATTAAATAAAATAACATATCAGTATATGTGAGATATATTATGTATTATTTTATCAATCTTTAAAAAGGTTTTATGGATCTATAAGAAGAATAAAAACTAAAACATGCAAATAAATCAATACGTCTTCTTTGAAAACCCTCCTTTTATTAACCATTTTAGACCTATAATATTTGTATTATGCCTAACAAACTGATATAAAATGTGATTATGGATAATAAAAACGAATTTGGATAGGTATTTAAGAAAAGATGGTTTTTTGATGTCTGAATAAATGAGAAGAAGAGGTTCCCTTTTGTAAGAGATGAGAGGAGCACTCTTAGCGTTTCTCAAAATATTAAATTAATATAAATTAATTTTAAATTTAAAATATCTCCAAAGTGAATTATTTAGAATATATTATTATTCTGTGTCTAAATCCCCTCATCCAATAAAAATTATACTGGTTTTTACTTTATTTATACACTAATCATTTGGATTTAACTTGTATTTAACCACTTTAACTCTTACCGTGACAACATGGTTTTGTACTCTTTGTGGGATAATATAGTTACTCTAAAATGAATAATAACTCATAAATGGACCATGATTGATATTTTAAAACCTATCCTAATCACTTGGATGAATTTTATATTTTTAGAAATTTTATATCTTTTAATAAAATATTATTTACTTTTAAATATCCATAATGTGGATTTTTAGAACTATTCATTACTTTGAATATAATAATATCAATAAAACATAAAAAATTAAAAAAAAATTAGTATATCAATATAATTTTATTTTCATATATAAAATTCATTGATAAATTTTTTTCCTCAAATTGAATTTATTTTAATATTTTTAATATATTTTATTTTATTTTATTATTATCTGATTAATTACTACATCACCGTTGTGAATGCATTTAATGTAATTATTTATTCAATAAAATTTAACAATATAATGTCATTATGAATGTATAACTTTAATATTTTAATATAATATTTATATTCAAACATTTAATTTTTATGACACCATATTAAAAATATTACACTTATTAAAAACAAGAGTGTGACATGTTTGACATTTCATTAAATAAAATACTATAAAAGTCATAGTCTCATAAAAGTGTTCTAACAAGGTCATAAATTAGACCCTTGGAAGGTTATGGTAGAAATATTCTCATAAAATAATATTTAGTCAAGTGTTTGGGTAATTTAATGGTTCTTATCATTTTATTTGTAACATATATTACCTAGTTTACTTTTTAACAAGGTAATAAAAATTAATAAGGTTAATATTCAAATTTTCCATAAATAAAAGGGAAGTATTTACCAAATTTAGAAAAAATTATTACAAATATAAAATATATTCCTTCAAAATACAAAACACATAATTTTAAGAATTTAATTTAAAATAATACCATAAAAACACAATAAAAACAGTTTTCAGAAAAATTCCCTTTTTAAATATAAAAGGTTGTTATACCAAATTAAAGAATAAAATTCATTTAAAAATCCATAATTAAATTATTTTAAATAAAAAATTTAAAAATTAAAATTTAAAAAAAATCCAAAATCTATTTTGACCATATAAATACTTTAAAATAAAATACAGTTTGTAATAAAAATCATTATTTTCACTATTCATTGAAAAATCAATATTTTCAGAAAGTTCCCAAAAATTATTCCTAATATAATTTTGATTTTATAAATTAAAAAATAAAATTAATTTTTTTAAATACATTTTCTAAAACAACTGATGATTAATAAAAAAAATAAAAAACATTTTTTAGGAAAACTTATTTTTGAAGAATAAAATGACATTACTAAAAATTTAAGTGATTATTTAAAAATAATTAATTAATACATTAAAAATGAGTAGGACCATTATATATTACATAAATCAATTGTCCCTCTTCATACCTACCAATTTAATGGCTAGGAAATAATTACCATATTTAAATAATAATATTTCGTTGCCACTTTCAGTTGGGTGTTGCATATGTTGAACACTATAGAATTTATATTTAAAATATTGAGATATTATATTCTCCCTACCCATAATAAATTTCATCCTCACAATTTTTACTTGGTCTTAGTAACCAGTGTTTGGATTTTCAAAATACCACTGTTGAAATCCCTTGAAATCCCACATCGTAAAAAGGGTCAATAAAATATCTACTTAAAAGAGAAAAATAAAAGTACAAAGGTCATCTGAAATAACTCATAACTAGGCTTACAAATAAAAGAAAATTGGTTAGAAGTGAAAACATGTATATGGAAGAAAAACCTAACTCACATGTACAAACCGTGAATGGTAGAGAACATGTTCAAGAGAAATTTAACCATTAAAAAATTGTAAATCTATTATGGGTTAAAAGGTTATTGATTTTTTGGTAAGAAAAGTAAACAAATAATATTTTTGTTTCAAAATATTTTTCATAAAGTTGAGGAATTATTTTAATACCTAGACTGAGAAAATAATAAAATATACTTACTTTAAAAGTATAATTTCATCTTTTAATCATTTCTCACCACAATCTCATCCCTTTCTCTAAATGATGAGTATTCAATATAATTTTTTTATGTATGATTCATTGGAATCAACTTCTACGAATCAAAAAATCCACAAAGGATAAAAATATATTTTTAGAGTTTTCATGAAATAACCAAAACCAAAATGATCAGAATAAGGTATGATAATTCCTAAAATGAATAAACCTTTAAATGAAGAAAAAAAAATTTTAATCTCCAAAATTTAATAGTAATACCCTAAGTTCAACATAGAACATTAACTAAATAATTATACTTAAATTTTAGAAAAATATTACAACTAAGATTCAAACCAAAAAATCAAAAAAAAAATCATATCATCTTCCAAGGTAAATATAGTATTTATCCCTCAAAATGTACATTCCCCAAACATATAATCTCTATGATATGATAACCATTTTCACAAATAACCCAAATTGTTATAAATCCATAATAGAATCATTTATGTCTCAAAAATATAATTCATCCTTTATTACTTAAAAAATCCATAATTATTTACCTTAATTATATAATTTTCCCAAAACAGTGAACACATTCTAATATAACTTTTATAACTTAGCACAAAATCAATTTTCAATCCCATAGTTATATATACGATTAAAAATATGTTACAAAAATCATCTCAAATTTTATCTGTCAGGTAGTTTAAATATATAAATAAAATTTCTTACTAACTATTACATCATATAGGCCAATGATAGATGTTACACCCTTGATTCCCTGCAGTTGTGGGTTTAATCTAAGCTACCTTTCCAGACATGATAGGTGGTTTCCAAACCCATGGATTATCTTTTTTTTCTAAAACTGTTTTAATATAATCCTTATAAAATTCATATAAATGTGATTAGAATCGTAAAAATAAACATAATATATTTAACATTAAAGAAAACTTTTAACCTCAAACGTTATCTTATACCTTTCATTTTGCATCCCAAAAATGTAATAACCCATAATTACCTCAAAATGAAAAGATCATATAAACCCTAAAGGCTACCAATATCATTAAAATTATGTCCACAAAAATTAAAGGAATTTTTCATCAAATAATTTTTTTCACATAATAAACTTAAGGGTAACATACACCTTAATAATAAATGCCTCCGAAAATATAATTATTTACCAGAAAATTTCATAAATTAAATCCTCAAAAGGGGTTTATAATGCTTTTAAAACACGGTCAACCATAATATTATAACCCCATGGTTGTATCCATAATTATTAAGACAACTTATAATGAAATATCTTAATCTCCAAGGTTATCTAAACTGAACTTTGATACCGATCGTAACAGCATGAGACCCACACTATCAGATATAGTGCAAAAACATAAAATTTACATTTCTGGATTTGAAACCAATAAAATTGACCAAATTTAAAATATTAAAAACTTAAAAAATCAAAAGAAATATTGGATATCTTTCATACAGAATGAAATTTTAAGTTTATAATTTTAGAGAATTTTGGAAAACTATTATATTTATTGGAAAAAATAAACTGGTTCATAAAAATATATAACATATCCTAAAATATACTCATGTATAGAAACCATCTTAGACATAAAATACTTAAAACCTTTAATAATAACCTAGGGTAAAGGAAACATAATAATGGGAGATATTAGATGCTAATTATAGATAAAAAAGGGAGATATCAATGATTACATAAGCATAACATGATCATAATGGCATAATAACATGAACATAACCATTGAAAATTATATTATCCATGTCTATGTTCATAATCCTGAGTCATGGAATAAATATTTCTACTTTATAAGACATGAATCATAAAGAAACCTGAGACTAATGAGAATAAAATTGGCATAGTTCATGGAATTGGGGTATACACAAAATCATAGAAAAACATTTCCTTAGTAGTCAACACTCTTTTCAAATACTATAATAGTTGAATGGTTCCACTCCTAATGATCTTATCAGTAAAGGTTATCTCCCAAGACTATCATAGTGAATAATGTCTCTTACTAAACTAGGTTAAATCCCCATTCTATTCTTATTTATCTCATGAGATATCAATCCTTACTTAATGAATTGAAATAAGATATAGAGTCCCATACATCATTGGTTATAAAATAACCACCATATATGGTTATAACATAACCACTATCCTTGTTTATAACATAACCACCATATCTTGAATAATACTATACAAATGTGTTCCACCCATTTATAAAACATTCATCAAATTATAACACATGAAAAAAAATGGGTGTCATAAACATTTCATATTTTTACAATAAAAATAAACTACATAGAAAAATAATAAGGATGGTATCCTTAGTTAATATACCTAGAAATGTAAAATAAACATAAAATAATTCCATCTTAGTAGGAAAATTATTTTGAAAGATCACTTACAATAATTCTTCAAGACATAACTTTCCTATTTTAAAATCACTTATCTCTTTAAAAAGTTATGCACATATAATAAAAACATTCATTGGTAAAAAAATTATAAATGAATAAAGTATGATTTAAAGAATTTAAACTTCATGGTGTCAGGAAATTCAATTCATTTTGAGTTAGTTAAAAAAAATCCTTTCATAGTTTTCTATGAAAACTCAAAAAATACCTCATTTGGAAAATGATAGGAATATTCTATATAAAATATTTTGTTAAAAGTAAAACAAGTATAAAAATGAATTTTAAAAACCATTTGAGAAGAGTAAAAATTTCACTAAATTTTTTTAGAAAACATAAACATTGAAGATAAATATTCCGCATCGAATACTTAGACATAAAAAATCCCAAAAAATGATGAGATTGTGAAATAAACCCTTAATATTTGGGTTTTTAAATCATAAAACTCACAAAATAAATAAATTCCAATTCAAATTAAAATATCATTAGGAAAAATATATTAATGATATAATATATCAAAGGGTCCGTATATACACTATAAAAAAATAACTGGTGAAGATGGTATATGTCTCATGGAAGTAAAAGTGAGACGAGAAAACCCTTACATTGAGTTTGATTCCTGATGTATGTTTTTTGTCTTCATGATTAATAAATTTAGGTTAATTATTTACTTTATTAAAAAACTTTTCCATTTTTATTATCCGGTTTATCTAAATTCATACCATTTTATAGAATTTACTTAATCTTTAATGTTCACATCATATTTTTAGTAATATTTGGTTTAAAAGTCCAAAATGAATTCAGTAGGTTGACTATGGTCAGTGGTAATTTCTACACCATCTCTAGAATAAAATTCATGAAATAAATATCATTTTTATACATAAATATACATTTTAATTCAGTCATTTCACATGGTTATGAAAAATGAACAATGTTACAATCATGGAGATGTTAGGTCATACTTACACATGAGTAACATTTCAATTTTTCAACAATCATTATCGAAAGAGAGTATGTATTATTTTAATATTATATAATTATTTTAATAACATAAATTTTATATCAGTTATTCAAATATACTTATATATATCATACATGAGGTGTGGTGATGAAAAATTAATCACATCCCTTCATGGAGGTGGTTGTCCACATATATGCATGAATGATGTTATCATTTTTATATTTATGGAAAGGTCAGAATTAAAATGATATAGTATCTTTCTATAATGATAAATATTTTGTGAGTGTCATATATAAATCTTAATTCCATCATTATAACCTATTTTGATAAATAGTGATAGAAAACAAATTACATCGATTCACATGGTGGTAATACATTGTACGCACGAATTATGGATTTGTTTCCCATTTAATGGAATAGGTGATGGATATAGGTCATGAAAAAAACAAAATAACATATGATTATATATAGGATATTTTATTTTATAACACCCCAATATTTTATGGTATGTTCTTCTAACAATAATTTCAATTCATTAGATAGCTTATATGAACAAAACCCTGAGTCACTACGAAACAACACTATAATGTTATAATATAGTTATAACCTAGAAATTAAACATAATTTTTCTGCTTCTGTGTTTTGAATTTTAAAAAATATACATACACGATTATGATCATTTTGATATTTAGAGTCTCATAGGATCAATTTATTTTTTTGGTGAATACTATCCTACCCTTGTGAATAGTAACATACCCTTATGAATAGTAATATGGCCCATATGAATAGTAATATGGAACATATGTATATTAACATACCCTTATGGATAGTAAAATTCCCTTTAAAAATCATAACATACCCTTATAAAAAGTGATTTTACCCTTATGAATAGTAATATGACCCTTATTAATGGTAACATTACCCATGAGTGTATAAATAAAATTTATGCACCTTATAAATGAAGGTGAATATTTTAATTAAGTGTTGGTATTTTTTGAGTAATAAATTTTTAATTACAATATTATAATTACTAAATTTATTTAAAATATAATTTATTTTCATAAAATTTATTCATAAATCAATATTTTCATTCCTTGTGATTTTTAGGATAATTTAATGAGACCTTAGTTAACTTTTCAAAGTGATATAAAATTAGTTATAAATTCTAAATTAGCATTTTTCAATAAAATGATGATTTTAACTAAAAATTAAATTTCTCATATTTAGAAAATTGTTTTCAAAAAATGGATTTCAATTTTTTATTCTATACATTGAAAATTTATTAGGGTGAATTTTTGGGATTTTTATGAAATATTTGAATTTTTGGTGAATAGTAAAATATGATAAACTATGATAAATGATAAATACATAATTTATTGAGTCATGGATGATATACTGCTAAGTTAAGCACCCTTGGTCTGAGTTTACATGAACAAATTACTATTTTCTTCACCAGAATCAATACTATTCATAGTCTTGAGGCCAAATAATAAACTAATGATTAAAATAATGAAAAAACCCTCCTCTCCTCCACTATATAAACCTCCTATCACCCCATCTTCCTATCACACCACTCAAGCTTTGAGCCATTTCTATGTTCTACCAAATTAACATCCCAAGCCCTCAACCCACATCCAAGACCTTTTGGTCTCACTAAAAGTCCAAAAACAAAGGCCTTATGGAGATTCTCAAGGAGGGGTACCCAAGAGGTAAACCTCTCATCCTTTTCCATTCAACTTCTTTTACAAGTTCCATTATTTTTTATCTTTCCTCACCTCCCCTCATCAAATTTTTTTATAATTATATTACCTTAAATGTACTATAATTTTATTATGATAATTTAATATTTCATCATCATCAATCTTCCCCCTTCCTCTTATACTAAAAATTAAAAGACCGTTCGAGAGGTGTTAATTTTTCACATTCAAGGACAAAGAGTTTTCAATTTCTATTACTATATTAAATTATGGTCATGAAACTATTTTTATGGTTGAACAGTATCATAATATAAGTATTATATCATTTTTAATGTTCTGGAATATTTTTTTACACATGGTATTTAATTATAAAAAAATGATTTTGTAGTCATCGAAAGACCATCCAAATAATCAAAGCATTTATCATTAAAATTTTATATAATGATTCATCCTATCCCAAAATAAACAAAGGATTTATATGATCATTTAACCTTCTGTATCATCATTAACAACTCATATCTTCAATTCTAGGTTTCAATTTTCATTTTAAATGAACATCCATACTCTTATACAAGAAAATGATCATGAAAACTAAGAAAAAATGCACTCAAAAATGATGAAATTGAATATATTAAAAAATATAAAATGATATAAATTATCATAATGAAGATATAATAAATCAAATAAATTTATATAAGGTTTTTTAATATATAATTAATGAATATAATTTTATTATTCCAGATTTTAATGTCAAGTGCAGAATATATTCGGTTTTAAGGTAAGGGGTTTCTCATCTCACTTTTATTTCCATGAGATTTCCATTATTCACCACTTATTTTTTATGTGGTTTATATGTACTGAAATTTGATATATAATATAATGATTCTATTTATATTAATATTATTCAATGATTCATTTTATGATTACTAATTTTTGGTCATATGATTTGATTGATTACAATGTGGTAAGGGACTTTGTCTCAATTTCCATTTCATTGAGATTTACTTTGTATCATGCACCTAATCATTATTATTTGTTGTATCTACTACCCATTTGAGATAATTTTTATTTAAAATTTTAATTATTTTATATATCCATATTCTCTTTTCATGGATATGATTGTTTTCTAATCTGTATACCATTTTACACACAGTGGTTATTTTGAATGTTATGTTGAATATGTATCCTCTACTTCATATGGATATTGAAAAGGCATATTTTTCTTATATTAAATCATTTTATAAAGAATTATTTTGAATTTAAGTGATGTTCGGGGCCTGCTATAGCCCCTCGATGCATTGACAGGTCTCGTGAGACAAAACAGCTGGCGACAAACCATTTGAGTTTGTTTCCAAAACAGAATCAGACGGGTATCTACCCATAGAATTATACTCCCTTGACATTATTATGGTTCATGTACCAGATAAATGACATCCAAATAATAATAATTTTTTTATTCATTACATATTTATTACTTTCCATGAGTTTTTCACTATGAAAAAATCTATGGATGCATTATCATTCTCAAATTATTGATGGCATGTGTTTTTTATTAATTCACCATGCCATATAGATTATGTAAAATTGATTATGATTAAATTATTATTTAATCATGATTACAATATATGTAACCCTTACTAATCATTTGATCTCACCCCTTTCAATTTTTTCCATCCATAAGTTATGAATAAGGGATCATTTATTGAGTTTTCATGGATGCAGTCTATTAGCTCTTGTTATGTAATATGTTTTTTTGTTTTCCCAATGTAAAATGGGATCCATGTATCCATATAGTTTCTCTAAGACTAATAAACCTATTGGTACTTTGGGATTTTATTCCTTTTAATCATGCTAATTTAATAAAGTAATTCACCGGCTCTGGGCTATAGGGGTCGGGGCGTTAAAGTTAGTATGAGATAAAGTTTAGTAGAAACCATGGGAGATAGATTTAGGAAAGGTAGCTTAGGGAACATAACCCTAAGATATATTTTAAGGATAATAATAGAGTAACATGATAGAATTTTGGTAAGGTAAAGACTATGTCGGTATTCCTAGAAAATACATCCCTATCTGAATACTACAAGTGGACTGAAATAAATATACTTAGGAGTAAAAACTTTAAAAATGAGTTTTGGGAACTACCTAGGGTATCCTAGTACACGAAAATGGTCCTTACTATGAACCTACTTTGAAAATGTTGAGGGATATGCTTAGGATAACTCACATTTTATTTACAAACAATTATCAAGGATTTAAATGTAAATAAAAACCATGTTTATGATTATGAGTTTAGTTGTGCATAAAGTTTCAAATTATGATAACTGTTTTTAGATAGAAATTATGAATTATGAACTAATTTAGTGTATTCCATTGTTTATCTATGGAACCTAATGGAAGAAATGTAGTCAATACATGTGGAAAATGTAGGGATTTCCCCACTGAGCAAGTTCACACAGTCAGTGTTGGAGCGGATCAGATCATGACCTTATTGGGACAACATACTCAAGTTGTGATGAATAACCATTCTATACCTATGTTGGATAATTTCATGTTATATAAGCCACCATATTTTAGTGGGAATAATAACCCAGTGGAAGTTGTGTAGTTGATAAAGTCCTTTGAAAAGATATTCTCGGCTTTAAGATGCAATGAAAATGAAAAGGTAGTACTGAGAGTATATTGCCTCAAGGGTGATACTAACCAATGGTGGTCCTTGATCTAGAATACCATGGAGTAATAAGAAATAAAAGATATGTAATAGAGAACTTCTAAGGAAATATTATTCAAAAAATATTTCTCTTATGAACAACGAACTGAAATGAATAGGCAATTACATAGATTAAAGAAAAAGGGAGAAGAGAGTGTTGCAGAGTATGAAGCTACCTTCACAAGACTAGCCAGTTATTCTATAGATTAACTACATGACTCAGAAGATAATAATGATCATTTATAGGTATTAATCCATATCTTTAAAGGGTATTGGATTCTCAAACATTTTCATCATATGATAAACTATTATCAATTTCCATCAAAACAGAGAAGGAATTTTCTAGATCAAAATTTTTCAAGGTAAATCAAGATAATAAGTGGTATTTTTATAACCATGGAAAGGTGAAGCACCAAATAAGAATAAGGGAATTAAGAAATTACAATTATGCGAGAGCTGTGGAAAGAATCATCTTGGTAAATTCTTGAAAGGCATGGGAGTTTTCTATATGTTTGGAGAAAGGGGTCATTGTTCTAAAGAATACAAGGAGAAGAAACAAGTCAATTACCTTCAATGATACAATTGTAGAGATAAGGGGCACTATGAAAATGAGTGTCCTAAGTGATAAGGAAATTGTCTTTAAAAAAGTCCATGAGGTCAAGGGAAAGCTTATGCGATCACAGCCACAGAGGTTGAAGTCCCTAATGATATGGTGGCAAGTACTTTAATTGTTTCCTCAAACTTACCCAATGATTTATTTGATTATGGATCATCACATTACTTTATATCATCCCAGTTTTCTAAGAAGATTAGATATTTTCAATTTGATTTAATAAAGGAGTTGTCAGTCAAAACTACTAAGGGAAGTATCATTGTAACAAAGATGTGTCGGTCAGTCCCCTTTCAGACACATAAATGTGCTTTAGTTACTGGCCTTATCAACATACCTATGATGGAATTTGACACAATTATTGGTATGAATTGGATTTCAAATAATCATGTGAAAATATATTTCATGAATAATAAAGTTACAATTTTTGAGAATGGTGTAGAATCCCTTAACTTTATAGAAGAGACATCATCATCTAGATCTTATCCCGATCCACCTTCAGTAGCTCTTCTATATGAAATTCTTGTGGAGGAAGAGAAAAAATCATCTATGGATATTCAAATTGAAGATGTACTTATTGTGAAATAATATATTGATGTATTTTAAGAGGATTTACCTGGACATCCTCAAGAGTGGGAAGTTGAGTTCTCTATTTATTTAATTCCTAGTGCAATACCTATATCAAAGACTCCTTATAGAATAGCCACTATGCAATTAGTAGAACTCAAGAAAAAACTATTGGAATTTCATGATAAATAATTTATCTACCCTTGTGTTTCTCCATAGGAAACTTCTGTTATCTTTTTCAATAGGAAAGATGGATATATGAGGCTACGCATTGACTATAAAAAAATTAATGTTATTACGATAAAGAACAAGTATATTCTTCCTCACATTGATGATTTACTTGATCAACTGTATAGAGCCCAATATTTTTCAAATATTGACCTTCGATTTGCATATAATTAGTTGTGTTTGAGGAAGGAAGATATTCCAAAGACAACATTTCAAACCAGTTATGGGAATTACGAGTTTATAGTAATTCCTTTTTGAATGACTAATGTACCCTCTATTTTCATTGATATAATGAATAATGTTTTCAAGGAATATCTTGAATATTTTTTTGTGGTATTTATTGATGATATCCTAGTATACTTATGTAGGGTCTTTAAAAATATTCCAAGGGAAGAAAATACCCCCAAAATCACATTCTAGAAGGAAGAAAGTATTCCTACAAGTCTAGAAAGGTGAATGGACTCAAATTGAGTTGAAATTTTCAGAAGAAACATGAAGGAATTCATGTTTTTAAATCATTTCAAGTGGAACATGTACCATCACCAGGAAAGGATCATAGACTGACTGGATTGCAAACCAATAGGTACGCAGAATGATCTACGAGACACTAGCACGTAGAGTGATTTCTAGCAAACCCAACCAACTAAAACCTGTGTCGCCACCAAAAGAATCATTCACACGAATTTCATCTGTATACCATCGCGCGAACTCATCAGTTCATGAAAAAAGAGAACGAGCAAGGTTCCATGAACCGTTATCACAATCTAAAGCCTCTGCAAACCACACTTTGACCAAGTCTTCTGCGGGCCAGGATATCTCTTCATGGTCCTCTAAAAATGGTTTCTCTTTCCTAATAGATATAATTTCCCTTATGATCTATAAAATGAGAAGATAATGAATTGAGAAAGACAAATGAAAAAAGATTAAAGGGGACTCGTAGGTTGGAAGAAAGAGTTTTAAGAAGATTTCATCTTCATTCATGATTCATCAGCAAACCCCGAATTGCGAACCATGCTCTCTACAGGTACAGTCGATCGCAAACCACAAAACTGGGAAACTTAATAATAAAAAGAGAATCACGAACCTAATTGGTGAACCAAAAACCACATAATTATTACGGATGAACTCCCTACGAATGATAATCCCCCAGACCCTCCTTCAATATGGCGCTCTTCGTAGTGTGCCGCTACACGTACTGAACCTGGCGCTGCATACTGCATCAGTATGTAGATGGAACCCAAAGCGATGTGACGGGCTGTATACCACTATGGTAAGTGGTGGTATATAACCATGTTCACATACTACATCAGTATGTGGATGGCCCCTCTCCCCGCATACCACTATGGTATGTGAAGCCTCCCCCATCCTGTATAAGAAGTCAGTATGCGTAATGGGGTATTTTTGGGTATTATTTCCTTTGATTCCAACCTCATCCCTCCACTACTATCCAATCCTCCATAATTCCTCCTCTAACCAGTCCTCTAGTATCAAGAAAAATCAACCTCCAAATCCACCAGAACTATATGATCAAACCATCGGGTGCATCAGTGCACTACATTAAGTCTACATACCCATGGTAAGCGGAGTCACGAAGGCTCTCCCTATAACGGTTCGGGCTTCGGGAATTCATGTGGGTCTACATTCACATGGTAACCCGAAGCCCAACCTTAGGATGTCGACGTAAACCTCCCTGTTCTATGGATTATGTGTGATCACTTGCTTTTCCATTCAATGAGTAATAGTGATCAATCGAAGGAGTTATGTTCACTTCTCCTTTAATGAGGATGAAACTCCTCCCCTTTCCCAGAACATATTTTGGGGCCCTTCCACTGAGGTAAGTCCCAAATCTTCTGAGGCTGAGTCGTGTGACATTTAATTTCATCTCACATTAAAGGGTTTTTTTCTCCATGCCCTCGCCCACAGTTGTCTCGACCTCTTCCACTGTAGTCTCTCCCTCTCTCACCAGTAGGGGAGGAAGCATGTTCTTTTTTCAATCTTTCATATCCTCTTATTTCTCACACCGATCATGACTCATGTGGGCTTATAGGTTTGTGATGATTTAAACACCATAATTTTTGTACTATAAGAACTCTAATTCCTTATCAAACAAGGATATAAAGGACGCCTACCTGAAAGCCTGAGATCAATAGAGTACCCATCCAAAAGGTTCCACCCAACCATGCCCCCTCAAATGGGCAACTTCCATGCGTAATACCTAGATATTTCGAACTATTTATATTCTGATTCCTCTCTCGACGATATTTAGTAAACCCATATTATGGGTCTAATCCCAACATCAAGTCATCTTATATCCCCCTGGATGAAGATAAACTCCAGAGTTCCTTGTATGTCTTAAGTCAGCAGTACCTCCGTATCCTCAAATATATGCATGCCCACGATGATCCTGCAAACCAATGGTATCCCGTGGACACACTATTCAGGAATGATCCAAGGGTTCATGGACATTTGAAAATAACTTAAATCTATAAGTGAGTCCCAAAACAGGAAATAATCCTCTTCTAAAATGGTTTAGTGAGCCTGACTTCCCATTATCTCGACTAATAGAGTCCTTAAGTGTCGTTGGCCAAATCATTATCCAACGAGCACATTCCATTGGAAAAAAGGTCCATGAATCATGGATACCAGGGCTGTTGGGTGTTTCTGGATCCATGAATAAACTCGTTGGAGACTATCCAAGGATGTTATATCCAAGGAGGATCGATTAAACGTGTACTTGACCCCACACAATCACATGTTGGGACCAAATGACTGTGGAATCTCCTTCGTAATTTGAAAGGGGTGAATTGCCCAGTCCCCAAGGGGTTAATCTTTCCTTATTTTAAATAATAATGACACAGAACAGGTCGAAACAAAAGAAATGGTGAATTTGACGACAACCCATCTATATAGAAAAGGGATGGGTGATGATCCTCTTCGTACCATTTCCTCTCCACTCAAAATGCACCACCTCAGAGGTGGAACAAAAAATGGTGAACCTGAGGTGAATCTTTAACCATGGTTGTTGTTCTACCCTAATGATAAAACACAAAATGAAATTGTATGTTGGACCATTTTGTTCACCCCGGTATGTGAAAAACATGCCACCTTGGAGGCGGAACAAAAATGGTTAACCTGAAATGAACCCTTAACCAAGGTGGAGGTCTTACCCCACTTAAGCCCCTTCACTCTGCAGAAAAAAAACGGGAAGGGGCCCCAGCAGAATCATCAAATATGCATATGTTTAAAAGAATTCTAATTTGAAGAGATTGTGTGGTATGTATGTTATATATGTATGTCGTAGGTCCCCACAGAGCAACCTTTGATCCAAATGAAATCTCAACGACCAATAAATACACGTGCATTAGCGATCTTGTAGGCGGTCGGGCCCCCAAAAAAGAGCAGGACCCCCTCACCAACCCAAAGTCTTCAATGATGGGTATCCAACATGTTGATCAAATAGTACCTTCGAAATGGTACTCTCCCCATACCGGAGGTCACAGTACAAGTCCTCCCATCTGAAAAGACTCGTTAGTCACTTCCTAAACTGTAGCCGACACCCCAGCACAAGGAGGCCCCAGTGGTCATCTCAAACCATTTCGGGAGCTTGTCCCTGGAACGTGATAATGAGTACCTCCCTTATCATAGGGAGGTAGAAGATGTCGATGCTGAAAACTTCATCTCAACTACACAGGGGTCCTACTCAAGGTCCCCCACCAGAGAGCGTCGTTTCTGAAACCATATGACCAAACCTCCTCCCACCAAAGAGAACCTTATGCTGAGGGCACCTGCAGAAGTCTAGTTGACCTGGGGCCCTCGGGCTGCCCTCCAAGGGTGAAAAATATATAATCAGGAACATGCTATCACCCTGGTTCCTGAGGAGAAAATCCTCCGTACTAATGTGGTGGAACTCAATGGGCATACATACGAGCCTGCCCCCTCCACACAATCCAGCCACATAAATATGGTGGCATAATACGATCACATGTACGTTCCTGCTAATGCTCACCAGTCTTTCCATGCAGACAGAGTGGAAAACTACAGGCATATGTAGACATCTACTGATTCATAACAAGCCTACCATCCAAATAAGAAGGCAACCATCTATACACGTGCACAAATACCTGATGATTCATTTCAAGATCTCCATCCAAATAGAGCGGCAATCAGTTATACGTAGGCACAAATACCTACTAATTCATATCAAGACCACCATCCAAATAGGGCGGCAAGAAAATATAAGTAGATTCAAATTCCTACGGATGCATACAAATCCCATCAGACAAATACAGTGGAAACATAATAGATTAAAATCCCTTATCATGAATATGAAGACCACCAGCCCAATACAATTGAAACTGGAAAAGAAATCCAATGGTAGACTAGTTTCTCCATCCCAACACAGGAGAACTGCCAATATCTACTAGTATCACATGGAGGACCGAAATGTTAACAAACTCTTGATTTGATATCAGAATGGGTCTTCATACCAATTCCAACCAAAGATGTATCTCAACAAATCCTGTCAATGATGGAAGATCAGATGTCTATCCCATACTATATCCTCCAAACATGCCAATACATTATTGCATCAGCAGAAGAGGTGAGAAACCAGGCCCATGACTTTGTTTCCATGAATGGAATGACTCACTCACAAAATGAGTTAGACACTCCAGAGAAGTTATGAATCTCTGATTCAGTCTAAGAGGGTTGTTGGAAATATCCCACAATACACGGAAAACTGGATCGGGAACAAATACATGTTCAAATTGGGGGACACCGTTCCAACGTGGTGGCCGCTCCAAGGTAGACAGATATCCTTGCCAAAACTCAAGATTTCCATCGGTGTATCCCGGTGGAATCATAGGACCCAACATGATAGGGATTCATATATGAAGGCAATTACCAATAGTAGACGGCCTCAGTTTCCCACAAGAGAGCTCTCAAAAATGAAATGCACCAAAGGAAACAGGAAAATGAAGAGCACATACATGATCTTACTCTGCTAAAAGCTGGGGTTCTTGATGACCTCAAACATATATCAATAAAGGATCAAGACTCTGTCAGTCCATTACCAAATTATGGAAGTGGCAGTAGCAGTTGCGAAGGTCCTCCATGCAATATAACCACCAGATGCTCTGAAGGTCCTCCCCAGAACACCCATGTGGGCTCACTCTGTGGGATAGTAATGATTGATCACAAGAGCCTATATCCTAATGTGTTTCAAGGTATCCCTCATCTTGACCTGAAGATCAGACAACAAGAATTTCCTCCCCCTTACTATCATCCTCTCTGATGGTCCTCCCCAGGGTATACACTGTAGATATGATTCTTCTTGTAGTCAGACGTGAAGTCATGACGGTAGTCCTCTCCATGATGGCAGTAATTGTGAAGTCCCTCCCCACAATGACAGTTGATGTGAAGGTCCTCCCCATAGTAATTTCAAGCAATGAGAAGGTCCTCCCCTCATTGCAGTACATCCTAAAGGCCCTCCCCTATATGTGCACTACAAAAAATTCTATCTGCAGCTTGGCATCAAGTCATGATGGTAGTACTCGCCATGATGACTGTCATTGTGAAGGTCCTCCCCAAAATGGCAGTTGTTGTAAAGGTCCTACCCTGAGTGACATCAAGTAGAAAGAAGGTCCTCCCCTTGTTGTATCCTTCCTTGAATGTCCTCCCTAGGGTATATGCCATGAGGACATTTCCCACGGCCTGGAATCAAGTTGAAATAGAATCCCTCAGCATTTCAGCACAAATTGCGATGGTCCTCCCAATGATAAAAATTCATGCTGGAAAGAAGGTCCTCCCCTTGCCGGATCAAATGTGAGAAAGCCCCCTTATGCTGAGACAGTTCAAAAAATGGAGTCAGACACATCGGGAAATCTATCTATAACTAGTGATATTATTTCCCAACAAGAGGATGGCTTGAGGCCACACTCATCTTCTTAGCCACCCCCATTTCATCTAAAATCAATAAGGCTACCACCATCCTAGTTTCTTGGAATCAAATTATTAATAAGTAGTCAAGATGGGAATATCAAATAGAGGAGTCCCCAGAAGAACAACAACATGATATGTTTCTTGTGAGAATACAACTAGCTAAGGATGATATACCAGTGATGTATTGGTCTTCGAATAGTTCTCACTTTGACATACCAGGAGAGCTGTTTGGGGAATGCACACATGAAATTCACCTAAATATATGTACAAATCTTCATCAACTGAAAGAAAAATTCCAACCCTTTAAGGGTATGAAGACCATGTCAACACGTTAGGGGATATTCACCATCTAATGGACCTGGAAGCCCTCCCATTTGCAAGGCATCCACAATTAGAAAGTTGAAAGAAAATCCTTGAATTGGCCTGCCTCCATGCACGGCATAAGTTGTGTTGCCTCATTGGAAATTCCCTAGCTGGAGTTCACATTCGAGGATGAGGAGAACATGGAGCTCTACACTTCACCCCACATCCCATCTAGCAAACCCCATTATAAATGTCATCCTGTAATGTCCTCACCCAAATAAAACAATCAAATTAATCCCTTGATTATGAAATATGATATACTCAACAAAAACCATCCCGGAGTATATCTCAAAAGAACTAGGACCAAAGAGATCAAGCCGTCGAAAATCTTCTGAGTCAGGAAACTAAGAACATCTAGATGGTTTTCCACCTAAGGGAAGATGACCAACAAGTAGTTCCCATGTCTCTAAAAGACCATAGACTCCATCCAGGCCCAATTCCATACTCATATCACACCCGCATGGGAGTATGTGAAATTGAAAATGTGGCAATAGTGACGGCTACTGTCGTGATGTGGGAACAACCTCATCACAAAGGTTTGAGGTCAGTTGTAAATCAAAATACCCCCATAAGACTAAGAAATCCAGGTCATAGCGCATCAATAGAAAAAAGGGAACAACCCTAGTCTGTAGGACTGGGGGAATTTTTACCTAAAATCCCCATAAAGTGGAAGTATGTCTTCTACCATCTAGAAATAATGATGGAAAGAGGAGTCGCCCATTCCACCCCTTCTTGTGGTTCAAACCCTCTAAGATAAAAGTGTGTTACGAGGTCAGTCCAGGGCTCCCTTCAGACCAATATTCAAAAATAAACCTGAAGAATACCATGGAATAGAAAGAGAAAGTCCAACAGAGGATAAAAAAATCATTACTACCAATCAACACCAGGTACACCACCCCCAATGAATTATGCCTCAGTTGACATGGTAAATTTCAACTCCACGGATCTCACATAAAATGGCATAGAGGGATAGGATGTGAAGGAAGATGTTTCTCTTTAAAAGGCATCCCACACTGATCATGATGGTTTGCATACTCATAACTAGTGAGTGGTCCTAAATTTGGCTGCCCCCTTAATTAATTTGACACTACCTCCCATGTGAAACCCCAACAAGGAGAAGAATAAATCCAAGGTCTTATATGACCTGCCTTCTCCTCCCTTTGGAAATGCATCCCTCAAACTTGAGGAAAGGTTCCCCAAACATGAGGAAGAAATGAAAGAGATCGAGTGAATTAATACTGATTTGCGTCAAGGGAAGAAACCTTGCTGGATGTGTTCTCCCTGTGGAATCTCAGCAGGTGCTCCCAGAAGAGGTTCCATTGCCGCAGGCACTCATCTCGGTAAATGAAGCCAAGCTCAGAGACCACTCCAATCCAGCATCGGGACTGAAAACCTACATAAACCCTTCCCTTGAAGGACATCAAGACTTCCCCCCACTAGGAAGAAATCCATAATATATTCAGGTAAACCCACAAATGATACCTTTGGCTGGTTATCAATCCTAAATTCTAGCAGCACCAGCACGCCCAGTTTTGGCCACTACTGCACCATCTCAAGATCATGCTTGACAGGATATGCCTCAAGGGATCTTGAATACCATCGAGCAATTAATAGCTCAACTAGAATCCATGGAGGGGTGGTGTGATCTGATATAACCAGGGAACAAACCCTTCCCTGATTGGGTGAGTAATGTTCGGCCACCACCAAAATTTGGAATCCCAATATTCCAAGTATTCAATGGATCGGGGGACCCAGAACAACATCTAATGCACTATTACTCTTATTGTGACCCAATTATAGGAACTCCAAAGAATAAAGAATTAGTAAAACTCATGTGATTCGTACAAACCCTACAAGTCTAGGCTTTTGTATGGTATACTATCCTACTAGAAAACTCAATCACAGGCCGGGAGGACTTCCTGCGATTTTTTGTCTTCCAATTTAGTTCAAAATTGCATAAGACAATGGTTATTGATCTCATGAATTTCAAACAATGAGAGAACAAAAGAGTATCATACTTCATTACAAGATGGAAAGGCCTGACTTATTCACTGAACTAGCAACTCCCCCGGGATGAGATGCTCACCATGTGCATCGATAACCTTCAGGATGAATTGTGAACACCGCTCATCCTGGTTAAGTACACAAGTGGGTTTATAGAATCTCTACCATTTCCCAAAGAATATAAGACTCCTTTCAATGTACCAATCTTAAGTCCCGAGGGGCCTCATCGGCCCCTGGGAAAAGAGTGGGAAAAGTTAAAGAAAAATCTATCACGCTTAATCCACCCCTGGCACCAACTCCAGTTGTGAGGCCCCCAACAAACCATGTGAGACCCCCTGGATGCCAATAACCACCCCACCACGACAAGAATAGAAAAAGGGTGCTAAAATAAATCAGTTTGAAGAATGAAGAAATAAAGTCCACTCATTCTGAGACAACCATGTTCGCGGCTATTTCATAGCCTATATGAATTGCAACTTGCTACAGATACTAGAGCCAAAGCGAGTCGATGAAGTGGGTCTCAACGACCATCCAAATTATTATCCCTATCACCAGATACTAGGACACACCATCAAGGATTGATTCATTTTCAAGGATCTCCTACAAAAGATGGTGGATTCCAGGCAAGTTAAGTTGGGACCACTGCCAGCACAAGTGGAATATGCTTCCACCTCAGATCTAAGAGAGGAAATGGAATGGAAAATAGTCACAAGTAAGGAAAATTTTTTGATAATTGGATGACTAGGAATACTATCAATCGAATCCATGGAATCCTACAGGCACAGTTGAAACAACCAATTGTGCCCCCAAAGCTCCTAATATAGAACATCTGTCCTCTTTGGCCCCATGATCCTCTAAAGGCCAGAAGGGCAGAAATAAAGAGTAATAATATGAGATGATACCAAAACCTAAGTAATTGTGGACACTTTCGGACTTCATTCCAGCAGACTTAGTACAATGGGCATCGCCCCACCAAATGGTATAATGGGTGCCACCCCACCAAACAGAACCATCAGAAGGAGACTGTTAGATGGAAACAGTGTCAGATCAAGAACTAATCTTCAGCTCTATTAATTTCATTCAACTAATGGGCCCCTTCTCAGATAAGGACTATGTCCATGAACCCAAATTCCTCATGCCCAACCAGAGAGCCGGAGGAAGAGTTTGCAGAGTCCAGAGGTTTCCTGGTAGGCATGATCAAGTCAAGATTCAAATTCGAAGTCACACCATAAATTAAACTATTAAAATCATAGAAACTCATAGAAGGACCCTCCGGTAGACACCAAAATAATTGTAATTCTTCTCTTCCCCCATCGGAAGAAATACAAGCCAAGTTATCTTAGAATATCCCTTAGGGGAAGAATAAATAACAAACCACCCAAGGCACACAGGCGGACCTATTTGGCCAAACTCAGAAATGACCATAGCACCATTGGCCCAGACTTTAGAGGTCAAACCATCCATGTCCAAATCCCAAACCCCTAGAGTGTTTGTGAAAGAGAAACCCCAATCCAAGAAGTTGCAAACTATAGAGTATATGTATGATATTCTAAAATAGTACGTTTTAGTACACGAAAATATGTCAATCCTAGATGTGTTAAGTCTGTCCTCAGATCTTAGTGAAGAACTCATCGAAGCCTTACTAAGTCCCCATGAGTTCAAGGTTGAAGTAGAATTAGCCGAATCCTATCGAACAGAGACCATTCTCGAATAATTCCTTGTCGTCATCTCCTTTATAGATAGTGATGAAGAAGCCATCATGAAATGGCATATCAAACCCTTATATGTGTCTGAAAAGATAAACAGAATTGATATTCAAAGGATTTTCATCGATAATGGATATGGAGTTAACCTCCTCCCGCTGTGAATGCTTCTTCAGCTGGGCTATGATGAAGAAAGCTTGACACCCTACACTACAACTCTACTGGGATATGAGAAAATAGAGAATAAACTACTGGGATGAATCAAGTTTAAAAATCATCTCAGATACCTCATATAGGATTCTGAGTTCTTGGTAGTATGTCAAAGTACAGCCTTTAATGTCTTATTAGGGAGGAATTTTCTACATCATCACGCTGCAATTCTGTCATCATACCATTAGTGCATCAAATATTATACTAATGGGAAAAAGAGAACATTGCATGTCGATAAATCCTCATTTGAGTCTTGTGCGTAGCATTATATTGACGTAGGTTTCTATGAATTGAAAAAAAAAATCTTTTTTCCACTGAAATTTATAGGATTACTGCCCTGAATGGATTGAAAATAGCTCCCGCTGACCCCATACAACAACTAGGAGAAGATTATGTATTACCCATCAACCATGTTAAATGCACAAGTGTATGTTCATATACAGACTCAATTTTATGCATGATATTTTCCATGGACACCAAGTTCGAAGACACGGAAGAGTGGGTTGACTCCCATGATATCAGGAAAATATATATCAAAGAGGCTCCAGACCCATCCATGGGATCTCATACTACCCCGCCTCAAACACTAATAAAAAAGAAAATTTCTCTCCCGACATTGGAGAGTTTGTCTCAAAAATCCTCTCTACATAAGAAGAGTAAGAAGATGAAGATGATAAAGAAGAAGAAGAAGAGGAGGAGGAAGAAGACCTCAAATATTCCCCTCATGCATTCGAAGAAGGTGTCTCCTCCACAATCTATGAACATAGGAAGATAAAACTGGGCATCGAAAATGACCCATGGCCCACTATGATCAGTGTGGCTATGTTTATCAAGGAGCAATAGGCATATACCTCCTTCCTAAAGGAAAATCGAGATGTGTTTTCTTAGAACTACAATGAAATTCTAGGCCTATCCTGAGGTTTCCACTCATTATCTAGGCTTACCATAAGATCACCAGGGCTATAATCAGGCAGCCCGAAGAACCCACCCAATGCATGCTACCAAAATAGATGTTGAAGTTGAAAAGATGATAAAATACAACTTCATATGAGAGGTCCAATATCCAATTTGGTTGGTGAACATAGTACCTGTCAAAAAGAAGAATAGACAGATTAAAATCCTCATTGAATTCAAGGTCCTTAATCAACATTTCCCAAAAGATGATTTCCCAGTCCCGATCACAAAATTGTTGATCGATGTAATAGCTGGATATGAATCCCTCTCCTTCATGGAAATCTATTCGAGATACAAGAAAATCTAAATAGCCTAAGGATATGAAGAATTTACTGCTTTTAGGGACCCTTAGGGAGTGTTTTATTATAAAGTGATTCCCTTTGGTATGAAAAATGTTGGTGCCACAGATCAGCGCATCATGCATCGCATATTCAAGACCTTCTTGGGAAAGTTTGTCGAGTGTTATGTCGATGATCTGGTGGTTAAATAGAGACATAGATTAAAACACGTGGTTGATATTGAAACTGTCTTCAACTAATTGTGGTAGCATAGTCTAAAGATGAATCCCCTAAAATTCACCTTTAGCGTTACCTTGGGAAAATTCTTTAGCGTCATCGCACGCCATCATGACATCAAAGTAAACCCCAAGAAGAAAAAATTCATACTTGGTATTTCCCCACCCCACAATCTCACTAAGTTGAGAGGTCTCTAGGGGAACCTTTCCTACATTCGGTGCTTCATATCCACCCTAGAAGTTCAATGTTTACCTTTCTATAGGATCATGAAAAAAGGAGTTATGTATGAGTGGGATAATGATTTACAAGTAGCGTTCAACAATATCAAAAGATATCTCCTAATCCCACTGGTTTTGATGCCACCATTCGAGGAGAGGCCTCTCATTTTGTACGTAACTTCCCTAGAACAGTCATTAGGAGCCTTCCCTGCCCAGAAGAATGATGTTTGTAGTGATAACAGCCTCTAATACCTTAGCCAAACAATGATTGATTCTGAAAAAAAGTATTAAAAAATTGAAAAGAACTGCCTTGCCATAATCTTTTTGGTTTATAAACTCATGCATTACCTACTGCACCATGAGGTCCAACTGGTCTCCCATTGCATCCCACTCAAATATATCCTCAATAGTCCCATGCTAAATGGGTGCCTATCATGATGGATGGTCATCTTACAACAGTTTTTCATATGGTATGTACCTTAGAAGGCCATGAATGGCCAGGCGTTAGCAGACTTCCTGGAAGAGAACCCCTCAGAAGAAACAACGCCATTGGATTCTGAACTTCTAGATGAAGATTTTTTTTCCATCTAGAAGGACCCCCAGACATGGTAAATGTATTTCGATGGTGATTCCCAAATCTTGATAGGGAAAAGGATGGAGGATCCCAAGCTCAACAAAGTGGGGATGGGAATTATACTAGTATCCCCCAAAAAGGAAATTTCTTCCTTACTCTTTTCTGATTTCGTAAGCGTGTACAAATAATGAAGCATAATATCAGGCCTCCATTGCAGGCATGGAGCTGACACTTCATGGGAAATCCAAACACCTAAAAATAATGGGTTATTCAGATCTAGTCATCAAACAGGTCAGCGGTGACTACGCCATTAAGAAAGAAGTATTGGTCTTCTTGATGAACCATGTTCGAGAACTGATGGTAGAATTCCCATTAGAACCAATGTTGATTTATGTCCCCGGTCACAAAATGCCCAATCTGACACTTTGAAAAATGAATCCATGGCCTTGGCCGATCCAGACTGAGATGAAACAGTCATTATCATTGCCCACCTCTAGATGGTCTTTCCATTCATCCAAATCAATACGAAGGAGATCGACAAAATTATCCCTATTATGAGCCTTATGGTCACACCACCAGTTGTATGATGGCCATTTCAAATTACCTTCAGAATGGGGAACTCCCACCAGATAGGGCTGAAAGGGACCAGGTTCGAAGACGGGTAGTCAATTTTTCCTTGTACAATGGGGTAAACCAAGAAAAGGTTCTCTAAAAATAGGTCCTTGACAGATTCCTTCTCAGGTGTATTGATGGAGAAGAGACTACTACAGTCATGAAATAAGTTCATGCTAGAGCTTGTGGAGCGCATTAATCAGCAACTAATATCTCTCAAAAAATTCGAAGGCTTGGGTATTAATGTCCCACTATGATATTGGATTGTTCTATATTCACCAAGAAGTGTCATTCCTTCCAAGTTCATGCTAATTTCATACACCAAACCCCAAATTTAATTTATACAGCTAAGTACTCCTGGCCATTCGCCGCCTAGAGGATGGATGTTGTGGGACCATATCCTCCCTCTATAGCTAGAACATTCAAGTTCATACTCATAGTGACTGACTTATTTTCTTAATGGTCCGAATCCATATGCCTTAAGTTAGTTGGGGAAAAAATCATTATCTTTGTGAAGGCCATCATCATTACCAGATTTGGTGTCCCCATACAATACTGATGGACAACAAAACCAAATTCTGCTCTACTAAGTTGGACAAGCTATACCAGGAGTATAGAATAAAACCCAACTGGTCATACCACTACCATGCGGAGGACAATGAGAAAATAGAGTCTTTCAACAAGACTCTGTTCAACATACTCCATAAAATGGTATAAAAAAATAGAAAATTGTGGCCATAAAATCTTCTTCATGCTTTATGGTCTTACCAGACCACGACCTGCACTACCACCCAGGCAACCCTGTACTCACTAGTATATGTGGAGGTGGCGGTTTTTCCTATAGAAATTCAAGTTTGATCACTTAGTGTGGACATTTGTGATCAATAGTCCTTGGATGAGCAATCCCAGAGAAGGTTTAATGATTTGGAGCAGCTAGACGGAAAAAGGCTTCACACTTTACACCATTTAGAAATCTACCAAAACCAGATTGTACAAGCCTTCAAAAAAAAGGTTCACCTTCGATCTTTCTGCGAAATAGAAATGGTTTTAGTCTTCACAACCCCGATGATAATTGTTAAGAAGCCCCCAAAGCTTGAACCAAACTAGGAAGTACCATATTTCATACATAGGGTCTATTCCAAAAGAGCATACCCCCTGATATTTATGGATGGACAGCTCATCACGACTCCCACAAATGCGAAGTTCTTGAAGAAGTAATTTTCATAGTAGCAGCCCCCCATGCCATGGTCTAAACTCTAAGACCATAAACTATGATAAGTAATACCATGAAGTCGAGGTCCAAACATTATGACCCTAAACTATGAGTTGTAATACCCCCATTCCATGGTCTAAACTCTAAGACATTAAACTCTTAGTAGTAATACCATGAAGTCGAGGTCCAAATTTATGACCCTAAACAATGAGTTATAATACCCCCATGCCATGGTCCAAACACCAAGACCCGAAACTATGCGCCTTTTTCATTTCCACATGATGTTAAACTGTAAGGAATTGGTCCAGGAAACATGAAATTAAACTGTGACTCATGTCCTCGCTGTAAGAAATTAAAATACATGGAACAAAGTGTCATAATTCCATGGTAATAAAATGCATGGTCTATCACATAACTACATATGGCTTAATTCATGTCATCGCAGGATATGTAGCGATGACTCGATCCTCGATCTTTGACCAACCCCAACCAAAAAATGCCTCCATCATATCCTCTACCTCCCAAAACTTGCGAAGGAAATCCTATGTCCACTCCATGTATCTCAAATCAAGTATAACTCATTTGAGATTATGATTAGTGTTGAAGATCGATTTATGAAAAAACGTTATAGAGAAGTATGGTAGACCCAACACCCATAGCACATGAAAAAAATACCCTACACATGGATAGAGAAAAATCGGTACAAGGAACATTCAAACTATGTATGGCTTGATTCCTGCCCATGCAGGATATGTAGTGACACCCAGATTTGGAATCCCAGCCCATCCATCATTACCATAAAAAAATTACCTCACATTTCCTTACACATGGACAGAGCCAAACTAGTATAGGGAATATTCATAAATACACATGGATTGATTACTACCCACGCGGGATACGTAGTGATGCCCGAATTTGGCATCCCAGCCCAGCCACCATAAAAACATTCCCCTTTCCCTATGCATAGGTCAGCCTTGTATGGGGAGTCATTGAAAATTCCTAATCGCAATACAATAAACTGAGAAATTCTTCAAGAGTTCTATGTGACCCGGTCCTTGGTGTTATGAGATCCCGTACATGACCCACACTCATGAGAAGTCAAAATATCCTTCTTCCCCCTATACATATGAGTTAGACCCATGTGGAAGCTCTATTTGTTCACAGTTAATCATAGTCTGGGTATTATTTACATTCCTAGTCATGTCTTTCCCATTTTTCAAACTCCATACCCCAAGAAAACATGGATATCCATAATCCTTCAAGTCCATCTAAGATAGAATGCCAGTGTCCTACGGACACCATTGTTTGACTATGCACATCATGCCCCGGTGGCTCTGCATATGTTTCCCACAAAAATGGCCATCAATAAAAGTTGAATTCATCCCCAAGAGAGTCCTCTCCGATGTCATTATGCCCAATGGATTCCAAGCCCCATGTCATCATTCCTGATTCAAGTTTCCCCCCAGGACTATGGTTTACAACTTCTATCATCACTCATGTCTAAGGAATGCCAGAGCATCCTAATTTAGATTAACTCAAAACTATTAAATATCATTATAACAACATAATCATCCTCACTACATGACTCTAAACTACAAAGCATCATGTCCTCACCATACGAAATTAAACTATGAGGCCAAAACCATACTTGATGTATGGAATTAAACTACATAGCAATGGTTTAAGCCTAAAGTGCCCTCTGATGTTGATATCTCTATTAATAAGAAATGACCCAGAATCCTCCCAATCTCTTGTTTCTTACATTGAGCATAGCTCACATGATCTTATGGATCTTAGCGAGAGATCCACCATGACATTATGAATAAATAGTCTAGAAATTTGGTCCTAGCAGCACAACCCTAAAAGGCATGTCACATTTCCCTTCCCTGAGAGGAACCCTATGCCCTGTCTATGTGATGTTAAATGACAGGGTACCCCAAAGAAGGGACGAATTCCTCACCCTGTGTACGAGTCAAATATACGTAAGGGACACCTAATTCCATTAGTAAATTGTAGACCAAATGTCCCCAATATGTGCAAACACACTCCTATCATACCTCAAACTCCATGCTTTGAAAAAAATTGAGTCCCCATAATCCCTCAGAGTCCATATGAGATGGAAGGCCAGTATCATATGGACACATTTGTTTGGCTATGCACATCATGTCTCGGTGGCTCTTCATATGTTTCTCATGAAACTGGATGTCAATCAAAGGTAGATTCATCCCCTAAAGAGTCCTCTCCTATCTTAGTACACCCAATGGATTCCAAGCATCATTCCATCCCTACTTATTCAAGGGCCCTCAATGTCATGGTTTACATTATAATTCCTACACACATCATGGATATATCATAACATGTGGGAACAATTCATCTTTGGTTCCTTTTGTGGTTTCTATGTGTACCCCATCCATATGCATGAATTTGATTCGCATACAAATGAAGAATTCCCCCACTCATTTCCGAGTTTCCTCGAAGAAGTTCAGTTAAAATTCCCCTTTTTGTGTTCAGGTGCACCCCTTGTCAAAGGTCACATGCCGTATTCAAAAAGTTCCCAATCTCCATAATCATCCATATCCATTGGATATGGAAGGCCAGTGTCCTAAGGACACCTTTGTTTGACTATGCACATCATTCCCTAGAGGCTCTACATATGTCACCCACAAAAATGGTCGTCAATAAAAGGAAAATCCGTCCCCAGGAGAGTCCTTTATAGCTTTCGTATGCTCAAATGAAATTCATGTCTTGCCACACCCCCGAATTTGGAAAACTCCTAGATAAAGACTTACATACCTTCTTCTTTCCAAATTCCCCTGACATAAAAAAAGACTTCTAATTGAACTGACCATTCCCCAGCTCTCCTTCATGCAAGTAAGAACTGTGAGGGAAAATTTACACATCCAAAGAAGACATTAATGTCTCTAATGTTTTCAGACACCACTACTCAGGCCAGCCACCCACCACAGCTCCTGACATCAAAATAAATTCAAAGTGTTGCAAATCCCACTAGGACAACGTATACAGAAGGCTAGTGTCCTACAGACACCTTTGTTTGACTATGCACATCATTCCCTAGAGGCTCTATATATGTTTCACATGAAAATGGCCATCAATAAAAGTCAAATTCATCCCCAGGAGATTCCTCTCATACTTTTGTACACCTAAAATGGATTTCAAGCCTCATGCATGTCCAAAATTCACAAATTAAGGGTCAAGAAAAATCCCTAATCAATGTATGAAGGATATTAGAACATTCTCGGATAAAAAAACCTAAATTGGGGCCCCTTACCCATTAATTTTTGTCAAATCCACTCAATCTAAAACATCAGTAATAAGTTTGATTGGTAGGAATTTGAACTGCTAGTAAAAAATATGACATACTTTCCAGAGGGAAAATCCACAGAAGGCACCTCTGGGTAAAAGTCGAGTATAATTTCGTTAAAAATTTTGGGCCATCAAAAAATATATAAAGCTTGTTAGGTTGAAAACCTATAAAAATAGGCCTATAAAAAAATTCAAGTTATTCTTTCTAAGCCCATGTTAAACAGTCTAAGGAAAAAAATTATGGTAAAAATGAAAAAATAATAAATGTTCATGAGGCATTCCATAAAACCTCAGTAATAGTCGAACTACGCTCACTGAGTCTCGCGTCTCAGGGAAAAAATAGAGCCCGATTCGATTATTTCATTTTACTAGTTTCAAATCATGGTTTAAAATTAATACCTATTTGAAAGGATGTTTATGTGATTGATTATAATTAATTGACATGATAGGAAAATTCAAATAAAAAATATTTAAAGGAAAATTAATTTCATTGAGTTCAACAAAAATAGAGGAGCATCCCCAGTTTGGAGTCTCTCCAAACTATCAAAAAACGGGGAAGAGCGCATATCATGTTTTGGGATAGAACTACAATATGGCTCGGTTCACCCTATCTAGAAGGATATAAAGTTGTTGTCGCAGTTCGTCAATAGTTTTCTCCAAATAAGCTCTCTCCTTCGTTTCGACCTTGACCATTAGACGCACTTGCTGTAAAATGAATTTAAGTTCCCGCCCTTTCTTCTCGATGGATTCATTGTTGGAATTATAAGAGTCCACTTGATCCCTCAACCTTCCTGTGTGGGCTTCCCACTCCCATAAAGTTTCCTCTTGGGTGTCCAACAAATCATGAGCCTTCACCTCCTCAGCTGTCAGATGATCGATATCTTCTGAAACATTTCTAAAGGTTGATAATTGGTGATAGGAAGAATTGAACTTGGAAAAATTATCCTTGAATGAGGCAAGGTATTCTTGGGATATGATGATTTAGTAGATGAGGAGGTGTATGTGCTGATAATTGAAGCTGTCAGAACCCGGCTCAGTGAATAACCACTGAAACTTTTTAGTCTCATTAGCAAAATTGGTCATAGGTTTCTCTATGGAAAGTGGACATAACTGGATCCATGCCTACTTTCACACTACCTTATGCCTTCTTGAGGAACCATTACCTTGATCCTATTCTTCCACCACATGTCTTTAAGTAGGAAGCGTCGTCGTAGGAGTGGGGAGGGACCTGTGACAAGCCACCCAAGATGGGGTACTCTCTTTTCCCTCTGATGGTTCAACCACTAGAGCCAGATGCAGAGAACTAGCTAGGGCTTCTGGGGTGATCAGCGATACTCTGCTAGTGCCAGAATCATTAAGGTCTAGGGAAGTATCCACAGGAGGGGAGCAGTGTGAATCACTCTCCAATGAGATAGGTTATACCGATGAATCCCCTCCTAGATGCTTCTGACGACAAACTGAGCATCTTCTTACCACAAGGACAGGAACAGGTGGTGTGTCCATCATGGCTCCTATAGGGATAAGAGTGGAAGGTGTAGCTATCACACTCTCCACAGTAGAAGGAATGCATGTTATTTTCATTGGGGCAAGGATGGGTCAATGAACAGTTAAAGGATTTTTCACCTACTGAACTAGTTCTTTCAGTATCCCATTGGGGTAACAATCCTCCCATAGTTAGGCATATTCCAATGACAGAAAAGTGGATTCTATCATATTGGGGATGATAATTTTTATATCGGCACCCTCATACATCATAATAATCCATAACTGGTATTGAATTATAGGATGATAATCTCTCCTTAATTGAATAGCTGGAAGCATCATAGTCTATTGAAGGCATCCAAATTTTCTGAAAAACTTGTAGGGGAGGTATGGCTCAAAAATGACTACTCGATCTGTATGAGAGGTGAGCATATTGTCATGATGTGTAATAAGGTATGATCATTCCTCTAAAGAACCACCCATGTCACCTCTTAAAGACCCATGAGGGGTAGGATGCAGTGAAAAAGATAAAAGAGAAGCATCGTTCAACATTCCAACCACATCAATAATGCTTAGAGTATTAGGACGAACAATGAAAATGTTTAGAAGGGCAGGTTGAAAGTCAGAATGAGGAACCTTTACAGTATGCTAATATTTATAATAGGGGAAGTGTTCTGCCATCCACCCATATAGAAAATGAAACGGTCCGCTGAGATGGTGTGGGGTTCTACCTTCATGTATTTGTCCCAAAAATTTCTAAAGTCGAGAAAGAGTGGGAAGGGACAAATTAATCGGTCGACCCTCTGCCAGTGTGGCTTCCATCATCAAAGTACAGTCCCAAACCCCGATATAAACTTTGTGGGATGGGAAAATTCATCTTCTAAAAAACATGGAAAAGAAACCTCATAATCTAAGTGCAGGTGATACATCTAGTTGAATCTTGTATCACCATGTGGAATATCGTCCCACTTCAGGGGTAACACAATACAACCCTGGAGTCTAGTGGGACTGACGGGATGGATGAGTTAGACTACAGAAAAACCTCAGCTTGGATCTATTCACGTGCAAGAATAACCCTATCCATGCCTCGAATGTGATAAGAGAGCGAGCCTGGAGGGGATTGTCAAGTAATACCTCTACCATGACCAGTAGACTCCTTATCAGAGCAGACACGTGGTCAGTGTCATTCCATGTGGTGGTTGATGGGCGAAACTCATCTTACATCTCTCCAGGGATAAGGAGTCCTCTAATATGGTGGATATCCCATAAGCTGATTCCCACCTCCCCATGTAATAAGTGGAAGGTGTTGGCGCTTGAACACCAGAAGCTCAGCAACTCGGGAAGGATTTTACCTGGGGACAATACTACAAATAGAGAAACCCTGGATGCCTGATACAAGCCCACCACCTCCAACTGGTCAGGGGACTCCAAACATGTCTGATGTACTGAGAATTCCAAGACCCATTCATCGGAGAAAAATACTCTGGCCCACATATCCCAGTTAGTGCTCCACCCACCATTAGGATTTTCTTGGGAGATTTTGATAATGGATGGGTACTCTCAGGCACTTAGTCTTGAGATACCATTGCAACCCCCATAGTTTCCCTGAGTCTATGACGAGCTTCCTTGTATAAAGATGTTCTCCTGAATCAGAGTGGTGATGGATTCTCCTACTGGGGAAATGTTGGCACGATCATGTCCTGGTGGTGCCTCAAAGAGAATGAAAGGGGTATCGAGGTCATCTAACGACAGAGGAACATTTTCAAGGAGACCAAAGTCATAAAGTGGAAACTGTACAGATAGCGGATAATCTAGGATCTCTAGAATCAAGAAGTCCTTTAAGAATCTATGACAAGGAATTATATGGTATTGAAGATGATCCTCACTATTCCTTCCATGGTCACCCTTGTCTTCATCTATTTTATCAAGGCCTGTGAAGCATCCATTGTAACCTGCATAGAAAGATCTAGAAGGAAACAAAAATTAAGTCCAATAAAAATTGATGGATACATGCTAAAAATGAATGGATAAAGGCCTTAAAATACGTATTCATAAGGCTCTACATACTGATCCTAGAAATGGTATGTGGTAGGTGTGATCCGCGTACTACATGATTCGTGGAAGCAACCCTGCCTATGGATATGGTATGCAGGTGCATTTCACAACGTACAACCATGGTACGTGAACCATCCACCAGGCGTGGGCTTGCGGATCATTGGTCAGAAAACAGAAGGGGTTTGTATAAGGTGGATACCGCAAACCTAGGACTCATTAAGTTCATGATTAGAAGTCATGAGTTAAAAGTTTAAGTTTATTTTATTGGTTTAAAAAGTTCGGTTTGCTGATTCAAGCTCGGTATACAGACACACAAGCCACGTAGCATCCAGCTATGCATAATCTGTATTTGAATTTTAAAATTCCATAATGTCATTTGTGAAACCTATAATTTGGTACATGGAAAGATAAATGGCGAAATTATCGGTTCATAATATGTATGAAGCGGTTCACGAACTAGATTTTTTCAAGGAGCACGGTACGTGAGAGAAGAGGAAACCGGGGAAGTTGAGAGCACTTTTTTCCATGAGAAACGGTAAAAGAAAAATGACATGGGACCCTATATATAGGTGTGTCCCTCTCCTACCATGCCCATTTTTTCAACCGCAAACCATTTCAGTTTAGGACCGCTTCTACATCAGAATAGTCCCCTTTTCATTCTGAATGGATCCATTCCAATTGGGGGAATTTGTAGGGTCCTAAAAATTCTTCCAAGGGAAGAAAATACCCCCACAATCACTTTGCATAAGAAAGAAAGTATTCTTAAAAGTCTATCAAGGTGAATGGATTCATATTGAGTTGCAAATTTCAGAAGAAACTTGAAGGAATTCAAGTTTTCAAAGAATTTTAAGTGGCCCACATACCATCACCAGGAATGGTTCGTGGACTACCTAGATTGCAAACCACCAGGTATGTGGAACGATCCATGAGACACCGGCCCACGGAGCGATGGCCAATGAACTTAGTGGACTGCGAACCGCATCATCGAAGGAATCATGAACATGAAGGACATACACATATCGTCCCACAAACTCATCAGTTCATGGAAAAAGAGAAAGGGCAGGGTTCTATGAACCATTATCACAAACTGAAGCCTATGAAAACCCCATGTTGAATGAGTCTTCCATGGGTCTGGATATCTCTTCATGGGCCTCCACAAATGGTATCGTGTTACCAATAGATAAAATTTCCCTGATGCTCTATAAAAGGAGCACATGATGAATTGAGACGTATGGATAATTAAATATTGAAGGGGAGTTAGAGGATGGAAGAAGGAGTTCAGAGAAGATTCCGGCTTTAGTCTTGATTCACTGGCGAAGCCCGGATTGCAAACCACACTCTTCGCTGGTACAACCAGCCGTGAACCACAAAATAGGAAAAATTAATAAAAGAAGAGAACCAAAAACCTAATTAGTGAACCATGAACCACATAATTCTTGTGGATGAACTCCCCGCGAACTATAATTCCTCAGATCCTCCTTCAATATAGTGCTCGACATAGTGTGATGCTACATGGACTAAACTCGATGTTGTGTACTGTATCAGTACACGGATGGAACCCAAAGCAATGTGATGGACCACGTACCACTATGGTACCCGGAGGTATATACCCATGCATGTGTACTACATCGGTACATGAATAGACTCACTTCCTACATACCACTATAGTATGAAAATCCTCCCCCATCCCGCATAAGAAATCAGTACGTTGAGTGGGGTATTTTTGGGTATTATTTACTCTGATTCCAACCTCACCCCTCCACTAACATCTAGTCCTATATAGTCCATCCACTAACCAATCCTCCAACATCAGTCCAAACACTCCTCCAAATCCACCAGAACCGTATGACCAGACCATCAGGTGCATCAGCACACCCCTTTGAGTCTACATACCCATGGTAAACAGAGTCATCAAGGCTATCCCCACAATAGTTTGGGCTTCAGGAATGCATGTGGGTCTACATTCCCATGGTAACTTGGAGCCCAACCTTGGGATTCTGATGTGAAACTCCCTATTCTAGGGATTAAGGGTGATCACTTGTGTTTCCCTTCAATGAGGAATAGTGATCAGTCGAAGGAGTTATGTTTGCTTCTCATTTGATGAGGATGAAACCCCCCCTTCCCAGAACGTATTCCAAGGCCCTCCAACTGAGGTATGTCCCCAATCTTCTGAGGCTGATTTGCATGAGCTTTAATATCATCTCACATTAAATGGTTCATTGCTCCACACCCTCACCCACAGTCTCCCTGGCCTCTTCTGTCGTAGGCTCTCCCTCTCCCACCAGTAATGGAGGAAGCATGTGCTTTGTTGAATATTTCACATACTCTTGTTTCTCACACCGAGCATGACTCTCGTGGGCTTAGAGGTTTGTGAAGATTACCACACCATCATTTTTGAATTATGAGAACTATGATTCCTAATCAAACTAGGATATGTAGGACGTCTACCTGAAGTCCCGATCTCAAGAGGGTGACCATCCAAAAGGGTCTACCCAACCAAGCCCCCTAAAATGGGGAGCTCCTATGCATAAGCCCCAGCTATTCCGAACTATGTGGGTTCTGATTCCTCTCTTGAAGATACTTTGGAAACCCATCTTATCGGTCAATCCCAACATTGGGTCACCTTTTGTCCCCCTAGATGACGATAAACTCCAGAGCGCCTTATTGTATGGCTCAAGTCAGCAGTACCTCAGTATCCTCAAATATATGCATGCCTACGATGATCCAAGGACCAAGGGTATCCTGCAGACACACTCTTCGGGAATAAACCAAGGATTAATTAACATTTCAACACAACTTAAATCTATAATGGATTCCCTGAACATACAATAATCCCCCCCAGAAGGGTTTGATGAGCCTAAATTCCTATCCTCTTGACCAATGGAGTCCTTAAGTGTCGTTGGCCAAATAATTATCCAATGAGTGCCTGCCTTTGGAAATAAGTTCCATGAATCATGGATACTAGGGCCATTGGGTGTTTTTGGATTCATGAATAAACTCGTTGGAGACCAACCGAGGAAGTTATATATGAGGGGGACCGATTGCACGAGTACTTGACCCCATGCAATTGCATGTTGGGACAGACTGACTGTGGTATCTCCTTCGCAATGCAAAATGGGTGAATTGACCAGTGCCTGTAGGGTTGATCCATCCTTATTTTAAATGATAACTACTTATAATGGGTCGAAACAAAAGAAATGGAGAATTTGATGAGAACTCATCTCTATAGAAAAAGTATATGTGATGATCCTCATCCTACCATTTTCTCTCCACCCGAAATGTGCTACCTCGAAGGCGGAACAAATCCAAAAGCAAAGAATACCATTAGAATCACTTAAGAATAATTCTGAAAACACTTTTAATAAATGAATTATATGGGAAGTTTAGCAAGTGTGAATTTTGTATTCAATCGGTTTCTTTTTTGGCCCATATTGTCTCTAAGGATGGAATCTTAGTAGATCTTATGAAGACAAAGGAAATCCAAGAATGGCCTAGACCAAAAAACATGGTTGAGGTATGTACTTTTATTGTATTAGCAGGTTACTATCAGCATTTCGTTCACAAAATTTCCTGATTGGCTCACCCGCTAACCAAGCTCACACATAATGGGGTTATGTTTTCATGGACAAAATAATTTACAAAATGCTTTGAAGAATTGAAAATAAGATTGGTAAATGCTCTAATTTTGACTCTTCAATCTGGAAATAATGGATTTTTGATATATAGTGATTCTTTAAATAATGGATTGGGTTGTGTCCTTATGAAAAATGATAAATTTATTGCTTTTTTATCAAGACAGTTGAAGACTCATGAGAAAAATTATCCAACTCACGATCTTGAGTTGTCATCCACAATCTTTGCTCTAAAAATATGTAGAAACTATATATATGGTGAAAGATGTGAGATATATACAAATCATAAGAGTTTGAAATACATTTTTATACAGAAATAACTCAACAAGAGGAAATGTAGACAACTCGAGTCACTCAAAGATTATGATTTTACAATACACTACCACCCAAGGAAGTCAAATAAGGTGGAAGATGTGTTAGGAAAGAAAGATCATGGACTTATAACACAAATGAGGATTCAAAGAGATCTTATATTCATGGATCTAGTAAAGATAGATATAGGAATTTTTAAGGAAGGGGAAACACTTTTCCTTTTTCAAATGATTGCTAAACCTTCTTTACTAGAGAAGATAAAAATCTCTCAACCTAATTATGAGATTCTACAAAAGAAGATTAAAGATGTTAAGGATGGAAGATTGGAATACTTCATGTATGAGGATGGAGTTTTGAAATTTGGAAAGAGGTTATGCATTCCATCAATACCAGAGCTAAAAAAGGAACTATTAGATGATTCCCATAGCTCAAATTTCTCTATACACCCTGCCAACACCAAGATGTATAGAGATCTGAAGGAACATTTTTGGTTTGATAACATGAAGCGAGAAATTGCTAAATATGTGTCAAGTTGTCTAGTTTTTCAACAAGTGAAGGCTGAGAGACAACATGCTAGAGGGGTCATGCAACCAATAACTATTTCTATATGGGAATAAGATGAAATTACTATTGAATTTGTCATAGGACTATTGAGGATACCTAAAAGGAATTATGAAATATGGGTAATTGTTGATCGTCTTACAAAATCAGAACATTTCTTTTCTATAAGAGAGGATTTACAACTTTATTGTCTTGTAAGACTTTATATTAATGAAATTTTAAGACTTCATGGTGAACCTCTATAGATTGTGTCTGATCGGGATCCCATATTTACATTAAAATTATGGAAAAGTCTCCAGAAGGATTTGGATATTGAGCTTTATATGAGTACTTCTTATCACCCCCAAACCGAAGGACATTTTGAAAGGACTATTCAAACACTGGAAGACATGTTGAGATCATTCTATCTTGACTTTCAAGGTATTTGGGATCAATACTTACCTTTGGTGGATTTATTCACCAATAATAGTTTCCATTATAGCATTAAAATGACATCATATGAAGCATTATATGGAAAGAGGTGTCAAACTCAAACCTGTTGGGATGAAGTTAGTGAGAGAAAAATTATAGGCCTAGAACTTATTGAAGAGACAATGAAAAAGTAAAAAAAAATTAAGGCCCATAGTAAAGAATCTCAAAGTGGACAAAAGATTTATGCTGACAACCATAAAAAGGATTTGTAATTTCAAGTGGGAGATCATGTCTTTCTGAAAGTATCCTTATGGAAAGGTGTCATAAGGTTCAGTAAGAAAGGGAAAATGAGCCCATGGTACATCATACCATTTTAAATTCTAGATAGAATCAGAGATGTAGCTTTTTGTTTAGTGATGCCACCAAGTCTCTCCAAGGTTCATGATGTGTTCTATGTGTCATTGATAAAAAAGTACATGCCAAACCCAACGCATGTACTCGCCTATAAGAAAATAAAACTAGAACCTGGAATGTATTACTAGAAAGAGCCTATCAAGATTCTTGACACTCTAGAGAAACTATTGAGAAATCAGACAACTCAACTGGTAAAGGTTATTTGGAGAATCTATAAAAGAGGAAGAAATGTGGGAACTATAGGTTGTTATGAAAAAGAACCACCCACATATTTTTAGAGGGCTTTATACATGAAAAAATTTTAAGGAAAAAATTTCTAGAGGGAAGAATATAATACCCCAAGATTTTATGGTATGTTCTTCTTACAATGATTTCAATTCATTAGATAGCTTATATACACCCAACACAGAGTCACTGCGAAACAACACTATTTTTTATAATATAGTTATAACTTAGACATTAAACATAATTTTTCCACTTCTCTGTTTTGAATTTTTTTTAAAAAAAAGGACTTACATGGTTGCAATCAGTATAATATTTAGAGTCTGATTAGATCAACTTATTTTTTATGAACAGTAACCTACCCTTATGAATAGTAACTAACCCGAATTAATAGTAACACGACCCATATGAATAGTAACATACCCTTATAAATAGTAATGTTACCCTTATTAGTAGTAATATGACCCTTATGAATCGTAGCCTTACCCATGAGTGTATAAATAAAATTTTGGCACTATATAAATGAAGGTGAATATTTTAATTAAGTGTTGATATTTCTGTGAGTAAAAAATATTTAAATACAATATTATAATTAATAAAATTATTTAAAAGATAATTCATTTTCATTAAATTTATTAATAAATCATTAATTTCTTTCTCTTTGATTTTTAGGACAATTTAATGATACTTTAGGTAACTTTTAAAAGTGACATAAAATCAGTTAAAAATTTTATATTGGTATTTTTTAATTAAATGATGATTTTAATTAAAAATTAAATTTATCATATTTAGAAAATTATTCTCCTAAAATGGATTTAATTTTTTAATTCTACATGTTGAAAAATGGTAAGGGTGAATTTTTGGTATTTTTCTGAAATACATGAATTTTGGGTGAATATTAAAATATTATAATTTATGATAAATGCTCAATACATGATTTATTGAGTCATGGATGATGTCCTACTGATTTAAGCACCCTTGGTTCAATTTACCATGCACTAATTACTTTTTTTAGTCACAATAATCCAGACTATTCATAGTCATGAGGCAAAATAATAAACTAATTATTAAAATAATGCAAAAACGCTCCTCTCATCCACTATATAAACCACCCCTCACCCCCTCTTCCTCTCACACCACTCAAGATTTTCACCTTACCTAAGATCTTTAAAATGCAATTTCAAAGCCCTTACCCCATGTATAAGACATTTTGGTTTCACCAAAAGGCCAAAAACAAAGGCCTTAAGGAGATTTTCATGGAGGAGTACTCAAGAGGAAAACCTCTCTTCCTTTTCCTCTCAACTTCTTTTACAAGTTCCATTATTTTGTTTCCCTTTCCTCACCTAACCTCATAAAAATTATATGATAATAATAGTACAATGAATGTAATGGAATTTTATTATTATAATGGAATATTCCATCATCATCTCTCTTTCCCTATCCTCTTATACTAAAAATGAAAACACTATCTAAGATGTGTTAATTTATCACATTCAAGGACGATGGGTTTTCAATTTCCATTACCATCTTCAATTCAGGCCATGAAACCATTTTTATGGTTTAAATATATCATAATATATGTATTATATCATATTTAATGTTCTAGAACAATTTTTTACACATGGTAATTAATTATTAAACAAAATGAGTTCATGGTGTTAAAAAAACTATCAAAATAATTCAAGCATTTATCCCCAAAATTTTATATAATGATTCATCCTATCCCAAAATAAAAAAAGGATTTATATGATCATTTAAAATTATTTATGATAATTAATAATTCATAAATTTAGTTCTATTTTTTAATTTCTATTTTATATGAACTTCCAAACTCCTATACAAGAAAAACGATCATTAAAACTAAGAAAACATACACTCCCAAATGATGAAATCGAATCTCTTAACCCATATAAAAGGCCATAAACGAACATAATGCATATATAATAAATAAATTAAATATAGATAAGGTAATGGAATTCATAATTAAGGAATCTAATTTTATTATTCAAGACATGAAGATCAAGTGCATAATACATTCAGGCTTAATGTAATGGGTTTCTCATCTCACTTTTATTTTTGTTAGATTTCCATTATTCGCCACTTATTTTTTGTATGTGGTGTATGTATACTGCCAATTGATATATAATATCATTATTCTATTTATATTCATAGTATTAAATGATTCAGTTGATGATTATTAATTTTTGGTCATATGATTTTATTGATTACAATGTGGTGAGGAACTTTGACTCAATTTCCATTTCATTGAGATTTAATTTTTATTATGCACCTAATAATACTTATGTTTTGTATCTACTACCCCATTGAGATAATTTTTCATTTTAAATTTTAAATATATTATATATCTATATTCTTGTTTCATTAATATTATTATTGTCTATGTCATATACCATTTTACATACGGTGGTTATTTTGAATGCTATAATGAATATGTATCCTATACTTAATATGGATATTGAAAACGAATATTGCTCATGTATTAAATCCTTGTATAAAGAATGATTTGGACTTGCAGTGATGGGAGGGTCTTTTTATATCCCCTCTATGCATAGATAGGTCTCATGAGACAAAACATTTGGAGACAAACCCTTCGAGTTTGATTCCAAAACAAAATCAGATGGATATATACCCACATACATAAACTATCATGACAGTATTATGGTTCATGTGCTAGATACATGACATCCAAATAATAAGAAGTCTCTTTATTCATTATACAGTTATTACTTTCCATGAGGTTTTCACTATGACAAAATTTATGGATGCGTTATCATTCTCAGTTTATTGATGGGGTGTGTTTTTTTATTTATTCACCATACTATATTGATTATGTAAAATTGATTATGATTCACTTATTATTGATTCATGCTTCTTCTATATGTAACCATTACTGAGCATTTGAGCTCACCCCTTTCATATGTTTTCCTTATATAGGTTATAACGAAGGGATTACTTATTGACTTTTCATGGAAGTAGTTTATTATGTCTTGTTATGTATTTTGTTTTGTTTTATTTTCCAAATATAAAACATGATCCATGTATGTATCTAGTTTCTACAAGACTATTAAACGGATCGGTCCATTGGAATTTTATTCCTTTTAATCATGAAAATTTTATAAATTAATTCACTTTACCTAGGATATAGGGGTCTATGAGTTACATATTTAATATTTTATCATGTTTTGATAAGTTTTTATGGATGCAGAAGAAAAATAAAAACTAAAACATGCAGATAAAACTATAAATATTCTTTGTAAAACCACATTTTCTTAACACCTTAAGACTACAAAGATTATTATTTTACCTAAAACAAGCCCTATATAATGTGTGGGGGGATTTTGGAAAGTTATTATGGTTATTATTGGCTAACAATGGGTTTTTGAGTCTGAATAAATGAGAACAAATGTTCTCTTTTATAATATAAGGGAGGGGAACTCTGAGAATTTCCCAAAATATTAAATTAATATAAATTAATTTTCAACTAAAAATGGGTGAAATTAATTAATTTATAATATAAGATGACTATAGGTCTAAATTCACACATAAAATAAAAGTTACACATGTTTTGACTATATTTATATCCTTATATTTTGGTTTAAACCCCTTTAACTCTTACCATGACAACAAAGATTTTTACTCTTTGAGTGTTAATATAGTTAATATAAAATGCAAAAAGACCCTTAAATGGAATATGGTTGATATTTTAAACCTTATAATAATCACTTGGCTGAATTTTATATTTTTATAATTAGTATATCATTTAATTAAATTTTGTTTAATATAAAATATACATAATTTCATTTTTTAGAACTATTCATTACTTTTACTTTAATAATACCAAGATACCATCTAAAATAATAAATAAATATTTTATTATATCCCCAAAATTTCATGGTAAACTATAAAATTAATTTATAAAATAATTTATCTCAATTGATATTAATTTTAATACTTTTAATATATTTTATTTGATTTTATTATTAATTGATTAATTTCTGGATCAGCGTTGTGCAAGCATTTAATGAAATTATTTATTCACTAAAAATTAAAAAATACCACGATTAAGATAAATATTTTATATTTAAAAATAATATTTATAATTTAACATTTCCTCTAGATAATTCCATATAAAAATATTACACTTATTAAAAATAAGAGTGACATGGTTCACATTTTTGTAAATACAATACAATAAATGTGATAATATTATCCACATAGCCCCAAAAGGTCATAAATTAGACCCTTTTATTAATATGGTTGATATATACTCATCCAATGAGATTTAGGCAAATGTTTGGTTCAATTAATGGTTCTTATAGTTTTATTTGTAACCTCAATTTCTTGATTTACTCTTTATCATTGTAATACAAATTACTAAGGTTATTATTCATATTGTCCAAAAATAAATGGGTCATATTTAATAAATATGGACCCAATTATTCCAAATCTTATATCCATTTTTTCAAAATTCATAACACATAATTTTCAGATTTTAATTTACATTTAAATCAGAAAAACACAAAAAAAATAGTTTTAAAAAAAATCCCTTTTAAATATAAAATGCTATTATACCAAATTCATGTATATAATTCATTTAAAACCCATAATTGGATTATTTTATACAAAAATTACCCAATTAAAATTTATAATTTTTTTAAAAAAAATTTACCTCAAAATTACATTAAAATAATATATTCTTTTTACTAAAAATCAGTATTTTCACTATTCATTGAAAAGTTAGTATTTTCAGAAAAACATCAAAAATTAAACCAAAGTTATTTTTAAATGCTAAATTAAAAAATAAAAAACATTTTTTCAAACACAATTCCTAGAACTTCTAATACTACTAAAAATCAAGAAAAACCATTTTTGAAGAAATTTTATTTTTAAAAATTAAAATCACTACTATAAATTAATGTATTTATTAATAAAGCATTAATTAATAATTTATAAATGCTATAACCATTATATATTTTTTAAATTAATAACTAATATTCATACCTTCCAATTTAATGGTTAGGATATAATATTCACATTTAAATAAAAATATTTTTTGTTCATTTAAGATTCCTGTTGTGTATCATGTACACTATAGTATTTGAATTTAAAATCAAGGGATATTAAAATGGGGATTTATATACCAAAGAGGTAAAATACGTAAAATTATTTTTATTATTATTTAAAATGTTATCTACACCTAATTTTCCACCTAGGTGTATGTACCAATCCACTATAACTAAAAATTGATATTAATGCTGAGGTTCCCTATGGTTGGATATATTTTTAAGGGATAGTTGTTTTTACTTGATTACCTGAAGTGAATATGTGAAATAGAAGTGTTTCATAAGAAAAAATTAAATTTCATCCCTAATAATAAATATCTGAATGTTTTAACGAACACATTTAGAAACAGTAAGAACAAAGAGGATAATAAGATAATAAAAAGTATACATCTTAATGATGAATCACCATTAGCTAAACGTAGTTAGAAGAGCAAGTGTTATATAAAATCTTTTAATGATTATTCCACTAGTGATTCAAGGCCATGCTGTGAAGAAGTTAAATTCAACTAATCTCTTAGTGATTTTTATTCTAAAGTTAATGATTACATGAATAAGGTTCGTAAAACATTTTAAACTTACATATTTACTTATATACAATAACTACATGATGAAAAATCAAAGATTGAAAATGAAAACCATGCTATGGAAGAACCATTCATTAAAAAAGTATGCAATGGAAATATCCTCATAAAACTGGTAAGAGTTAAAAAAAGAATATGTATCACTTTATAATGAAATAATTTATTTTATTGAAGAAGAGTTGAACAATACTATTTGTTATATGGTTTTGTTTGTTAATATTTTCAAATAAGTGATCCATTTGTTGGTGAAACTACACAAAGTCTCCAGGAATGTCAATTAAGATCAACTGGAAGCTAAAGTAAAGAAGATAACATAATTTAATGTTCAATTAAAGATACATTTATGATTCATTATAATAAAGTTGTAGAGTTTAAGATAAAATTGGAATATATCTTTATATTAGTTGAGAATGTGAAATAATCACTCAATAGGAAGTTTCTTGATCTAAAAGTAAAACTAAGAAATATATAAGAGGAAAAAACTAAAAATTCCTAACAAGATGTGAGAAATAATATTTCCAAACAAAACTTTATATAGGAGACTTTCTTCTGAGAATACTAAAAAAAGTGTCAAAAAATCTTGTGATGCTCAGAAGAATCATCCATCTTAATCTCATAGAATAAATTATCCATAAACTCAATTAATTATTCTTATACTAAACCTATTTTAATTATATGTACTCGGTTTAAATAAAAACCTATATATAATTGGGTGGAGAAAAATAATTAGGAACCCACCACATCATAAAGGGTGTAAGTAGGTATATCCAATAAGATAATCTCCCAAAATGGATCCCAAAATAATAGGATTTCCACTCAAAAATAGAATGCATTTAAATATGGTGAGACTGTATTTTGAAGAAAAAAGTGGTTTTTAGCCATGATTGGTTCCACTGGAGGTTTGTAAACAATTATATAGAGTATAAGAACTATATTTCATTATTTTTAAATAATATAAGGCCTGAAGAAAGGATGATAAATTCTAAAGATATAAGAATACCAATTGGACTAAAGAGGGATTCAAAAAAAAGAATGAATCTATCCAAAAAGAACTATTTTAAATTACATGATGATTTTTTTTTGAGAATTATAATAAATGTTTCCACTATTATGAAGAGTGTTGGTATGTACCATCATAATACAATTTTTTTTACTGATTTGAGGAGAAGTCCACAAAAAAACAAAACTCAGTTGAACTAAGAATATAAGTATGCCTTCAGGAGAGAATCCACGAAGAAATCAGTTGGATATCCTAAGAATATAATAAATAAAAATGAAGAAAATTATTTAAAAATAGAGAATAAAAAAATATTAGATTTTAGTAAGAGAGGAAATATCATTAACTTTCACGATCCACCTTTTCAAGATGAGGGACGGGACAACAAAGTTCCACACCCTTCCTTCCTCAAGTGGAAGGATAGATAATGACCCCTGAGTACCACCTTCGATAGGCCCCGGAGTGGTGACTAGAACCAAGGGTATAAAATATCTAATATAAAGGGAAGGCATTACGCTTTTCATTGAAGTAGATCAAGAGATAAGATGGTAAATACCAAAAAACTCCCAATACAAAAAGTAAAAGTGAAGCCAAAACCCTTTCCCACATGCATATTTAATAGTAAAGATAATACAAGGTAGAATGAAAACTCCAAAGTAAAGTACCAAAAGAAAAAATACTAAGAATAAACAACAGCTAATCCTGATACCCAAGCTATTAAAGTCCATCACAGTCCTCAAAGTCCTCATAGAAACGTGAAAATAGTGTTACAGACATATGGTGAGTATACAAGTATACCCAGTAGGAAAACTAAATCCACCCATGCACAAGTGACAGAACATACTAACGCCCATGTGAGAAAATAGTAGAACCTAAAACCACTTACCAAGGAATACTAACCACCCCAGCCTCACTAAGCCACACTCACCAAATAACGCAAGTCAAGTATATTAGTTTTATAAGCACATCGATACTTGGGTACCTCACACCACTTTCCCACTGGTTAACTGATCATCCATAATGGATAACATCTTGACACTACCACTCTTACCATATGTATTCCTTCTTCCACAACCCAACCATACTCAAATGTACCTCAAACCACACACAATCTCGCTCCCAGACACTAGGGCCATAATAACCACAACTCTTTCCCAAAGAAACTTAGACCTCATCCTGAAGACACTTCGAAAAACAATCCTGGCCTACAAAGACCTATGCCTCTCATCCATAAAAAACCCTTACCTGAAGGATCTTGGTATATGGTAAGCCTCATTCCATTTCATCTTTCCAATATATTCTCTAGTGATAAGAACCGAAAGAGGGTGTGAGGAAGAAAGTCAGTAACCGACCATCCATCCTACCACCAGGATGTTGGGAAAGACACCCGCCCCCATGAAATGGAGGTGTTTGGAACATAGTTCTCAACAAGTGTGGGGTGAGTATAGAAATCACAAGAAACTAAAATATACATATATATATATATGTAAAAAAAACTCAAACCAGCCTATGTGTTTCCAAAGAAGCAACCACCCCACACAAACCACCTTTGCTACTACCCCTATATGCACAACCACACGAACAACCACAATAAAAAACAAGCCTAACCCATTTTGATTTAACCACCTTCCATTTATTAATTAAGGGATTCACTTTTAGTTATTATAGAACTATCGGCCTACTACCAACCACAACGATACAAAAACAATAAGAAAAACCAAATTGTAGTCCTACTGCACAACAACACAAAACTAGATTTACAGTCTATTATACAACAATAATTCTTCAGAATTATACCATACAATCCTTCTCTCAAAACCCAGTTCTACAACCCTAGTACCCAACAATTCCTAGATGCAGTCCAGCTGTATACAAGTTCATAACCACACCTCAGTCCCACATCCCAATGCCATTCGATGACCACAACACAAACAAAGGTAGTTCAGCTGCATATAAGTCTATCCATTCCAAAATTAGTAAATCTCTCTTACTAAGAATCCAACTAACCAATTATGACACCCCATGCACAAATCATATAGTAACTACAATTAACCATAGCCCTACTACACACTCATACCACACCCTTTTCATGGAGAACACTCTTCTACCCAACCTTATACCCACAACTGTGCTCCCAATAGAAGCACCACAAAACTCACATAAGGTAACAAAACTCTAAGAACATAGCACTCAGCCAAACTTATCAACATTATGTGTATATTTTAAGTTTTAACTAGTTGAGGTTCTATAATTCCACTTAATTATATCCATAGTGATCAAACAATAGACTTGATCCTGGGTAATTCATTTATTTAACCAAGTATATATGGTTTAAATAGTTTTTCATGTTATGGCATTTTATCAAAGAATCACAAAAAAAACATAACATCACTAGTGGACAAGAAAATACCCCCAAAATACATGATTTTAGAAGGCATATGGCCATGAAAACCATAACATAATCAAATATAACAAATAAAATAGGAGATCAACATCAAACCACTCTCTGCTCATTATTTTATTTATCCATGTTATATTTTGATCAAATTCAGTCCTTATCTATTTCCTAATTATAAGAAAAAAATTCAGTCATTCCTCACAAGGATTCATTATCATACCCACCCCAAATGATTCACAATTAAAGAGAAGTAAAAGAAAATGCTACTTGTATGATCAAAAGATATAAGTTCTTCCTTGCGCCAAGAACTGGGGTCACATGAGCAGTAGGGAAGAACTCTATGAAAATTGATCAGGAGGGTCTCTAGAATAGGAACATGACTCGTCTAGGGAGGAAGGCTCTAGGTGCACCAAGAAAAAATGGAAAACACACAAGAAGGGTAAATCCTGGATTTGAAGAGTCAGATCCTATTTTAAAGGAAGAACGGTTTTAAAAGACATCATCAGAGGATTTTGGTCAAGATCATGTGGTTTGGGAATAAAAAATCACTCAAGACGTTATGATTTTTAAATATATAATCAATAAATTTTAAAATTCCCTTAAAATGCATGATGAATGATTTAAACTTGGTTTACATCAAATAAAACATAAGATGGGAGAAACTTGAAAACTGGGAAAAACTGGGAAAACTTCAAATGAGTCACTGATGGGTGAGTCACCAATGCTAAGCCTCTTATCAGTGAGCTACCGACATGACCCACCGATGTTGAGCCACCGATGTTGAGCTATAGATGCTGCAACTTATCGATGAAACTACCAACTGACGCCTCGATTTACCAATGCCTTGACCTACTGATTCCCTGGCCCACTAATGCCCTGACCTACCAATTCTGACACACCTGACTCACCAATGTTGAGGCACCTTATTCACCGATGCCGATGAACCAAACTCACCGATGTTGACTCATTTGACTCACTGATGTAAACACACCTGAATCACAGTTGCCGACACACCTGACTCACCAATGCTGACTCACTAACATGTCGACGCACTGATAGGACAATACACTAACATACTGACGCACTGATATGACAATGCACTGACATTCCAATGCACTAAAATGCTGATGCACTGACTTTCTAACAGATTGGATTTTCGATGAACTAACATACCAATGCATAGACATGCCAACACAAAAAATGGAAATTTAGAAAACTCTTGAATTAATCCACTGATAGCTCCCTGAACACCTCAAAAACTGGATTTTCACAAAGGAAGGTCCTTGGGGAAATACATGTTATTACATCAGAAACATCTCAAACTATTATTGTCCTTGATAATTTCAAAACTAACCCAGAAGAAAAGAGGTATGGACAACCATCCCTTAAGATACCTCTCAGGAGTAAACCAACTTGTGTTGTTCTAAAGTTGGAGTGAAAATCTCGTTATCCTAGAACACCTCCTTATCATCTATATCCTGAACAACTGTGGAAACACTACTTCTTCACTTCCCCAAGTAACCACACAAACACAAAATTTCATAGCATCCAGACACATGGATTAGGTATCTCCTTCACACATGTCAACATACTATCCTCTTGGGGCGGAACTGTCTTACCTTCATGGGTTTAATCGCATCCTCATTAATGCATCTTGATTAGGGATCAAGTTCTCCCCTCCTCATAGTCAGGACATTTCACACAGTCAAGGAATGGGGATACAAATTATCATATATAAAGCATGGTCAAACATTATATCATAAGAAAGGAACAAAGAAAAAACACAAGAGAAAAACTCAGAACAGCTCTGGGTACTAAGCATGCATCTATGCCTCCCACTCCTAAGTACTCTCCATGAGGCCACAATACCTCCATAACACACTAACCAAAGGAATGGTTTGTCCACACATCAAATTACCCTCATGATCCTACATTCTTATTGTTCACTCCATCAACTTCATGTAGTCCTCAATATCCAACTCTCCTTAGTCAAGGATGTTGGAATTATCATGTAGATATTGACGGAGGTGAGAGACACGGAAGAAGTCGTGGGACTTCTCCAATCGAGGTGGAAATTCCAGATAATATTCCACCTCACCAACTCATCCCAACACCTTGAAAAGTTGGGTGAACCAAGTAGATATCTTTCTTCCCTTACCGAACCTCTGTTGTCCGTGTTGAGGGGAAACCTTAAATAAAACATAGTCCCCTACCCTGAACTCCAAGCGCCTCCTCCTATGATAGGCATATGACTTATGCCAGTCTTGAGACACCTTCATCCCCTCACACACAATCTGAACCTTCTCTGTTCTGCTCTGCACTACCTCTAGTCCATTAAGGGTTGCTTCCCCTACCTCTGTCCAGCACACAGGTGAACAAAATGGTCTTTTGTACAAGGCTTTGAACGGTGCCATGACAATGGTAGAGTGATAGATATTATTGTAAGAAAGCCATACCAAGGTTAAGTGTCCTACCCATGATCCTCCAAAGTCCAAAACACATGCTCTCAACATATCCTCTAATGTCTAGATGGTCCTTTCTGTCTACCCATCCATTTGAGGGTGGAAAGTAGTGCTAAATCATAACTGGGTGCCAAAAACATGTTGTCATCCCCTATAGACTCACGACGTAAAATGTGTATCCCAATCTGAGACAATGGATCTTGTAACTCCATGAAACCGCACTACTTCATCCGCATACCTATTTTCCAAGGAATCTACTATGCTCGACTCCTTGATCGCCAATAAGTGATCTGACTTCATCAACCAGTCAAATATTAACCAAAGATCATCGCATCCTCCATAACCCCTAGGTAATCCTATGACTAAATCCATTAATATGTCATTACACTTTCACTCAGTAACATATGAGGGCTGCAACAGACTTCCATGAACATGGTGCTTGACCTTCACCCGTTGACACACTAGGCACCTTGCCAGAAACTCCACCACTTCCCACTTCACCCCAGGCCATAATAATTGTTACCTAAATCCATGGTACATCTTAGAGACTTATGGATGAACATCCAGGGGTGATCTATAGAAATCACAGAGAAATCCTTCTCATGTTTCCACTAGGATAAACAGCTTCCCACAGAACATAATCTAATTCTAATCATCCTCTGACCATCCCTTTGGAGCATCACCCTAGGTTGTGCGATCATGGATCACTTCAGCCTATGAGTCTCTCCATTGAGACTCCTCTACCTACCACACCAAGGAAGAATTCACTTTCATCTGAAACATATAACCTCTTCCACTATCCTCCCTAGTGCCCATGTGCAAAGCAGACAACTCTTCCATTGAATTCCAAGAATTCGTGGATTCCCTAACTACCTCATTTTGTGACTTCTTACTCAAGGAACCGACAACCACATTCCTCTTCCCTAGGGTGTAAGATATCTCAAATTCATATTCCTAGAGAAACTCTATCCACCTCTACTTCCACATGTTCAGGTCTTTTGGGGAAAATAAGTATCTCAAGCTATTGTGATCCATGAAGACCAGAAAGAGCTCCCTGATGAGGTAATTCTGACACAACTTCAGTGTGAACACGACCACTGGAATATCTAGATCATGGGTTGCATAATTAAATTTGTGAGGATGTACTTTCCTAAACCCATAAGAGATTAATCCCCGTTGCTGCATTAGTACACATCCCAAGCCTAGGATGGAGGAGTCACAAAACATCTCAAACATCACCACTTATTTTTGAAATCTAATCACGAATGCATTGAACAACTTCCCCTTTAGATAGATAAAATCTACCCACTACTTCTCACTCCACACAAAGGCCTGGTATTTTCTGGTCAAAGATTTCAATGGAGCTAAAACTCAAGAGAATTCAGGTACAAACCTCAGATAATATCCCGCCAGACCTAGGAAGTTAGAACCTTTGCCATATTCTTGGGTGTTTCCCAAGAAACAACTTCTTCGACCTTTGATGGTTTCACTGTTATCCCTTCATGATACACCTCATGTCCAAGGAAGTGCACCTCTCATGTCTAAAACTTGAACTTAGATAACATTCCATAGAGCTGGTGGTATTGGAGGACCTCCAAGACAGTCCTCAGATACCCGACGTGGACCTCCTGTAACCTCGAGTAGATCAGGATATCATCAATGAGAACAACAACAAACCTGTCCAAGTACTCACAGAAAATAATGTTCAAGAGCCCCATGAACATGGATAGTGAATTCGTGACATTGAAAGGAATGACCACGAAATCTATGTGCCCATACCTACACCTGAAAGTAGTCTTCTAGATGTCACCCACTTTTACCCTCAACTGGTGATATCCAGACCACAGATAGATCTTATTGAACCAACCTTCCCCCTTTAACTAGTCAAAAAGATCGTTGATTCAATAAATGGGGTAACCGTTCTTGAACTTCTCCTCATTTAGTCTCTGGTAGTCTATGCGTAGTCTTAGACCACCATTTGACTTCTTCATGAACAAGACTAGAGAGCCCCACAGTGACACACTTGTCCAGATACAACCCTTCATCATCAGGTCATCAACATGAATCCACAACTCCCACAACTCAGAAGGAACCATTCAATAGGGATCCATTGTAGTCGGATGGGCACCATGTTGCACGTCTATTCCGAACTCAACGTCATGTCGATGGGGTATAGTTAAAACCTCTATAGGGAAGGCATCAAGAAAATCACTAACAACCCCTATAACTTCTATTATCTCTATATCTTCCAATCCAACTGACATATTGTCCAATAAATAAATAAGAGGCTATACACACTAGCTGCCCTCCTGACAACTCCGCTCGCCAACAAAATCTATGTGCTGGCCACCCACATCTGAGAACGCAACTATTCCTTGGAAAACTTTGATAACAGTGTACATAGGAATCAACCAGTTGATGCCTAGGATGACATCATATGGGTGAATCTGTAATAGAATAATATCCCCATTGGACTGATGTGGCCCCAAAATCAGTCTACATCCTCAACAAACATCAAACAAAATGGTATGACCTCCAACTGGAAAACTCGACACCAGGGGTATGGGAATTATATCTACGTATAGACCTAGGGAATGGGATAGACTAGGTGCAACAAAGGATTTTTAAGATCTTGAATCAATCAAGGAACACACAAGGGTACTAAACAGACTGATTGTACCTCGAAAAACCTCTGGTCCTACTGGAACTGCTACCTTTATAATATGAAACTACCCACACCCATCTCCTCTACCTCTCTACTATCGACTGCCTCCATGAACACACCCAAGCCGAGGTCCCTAAGGGTTTCCATTTGGTCAGCCTCCCCCTACACCGTCTACCCTCAGTGGAGCGAGAGCTTGTTTCCCCTGCTGCTGGAAGGGCCTGACTGAAACTTGTTACTTCTGGGGTGGGTACTGAACCTGCCCACCCCCACCATATTGATTTCGAACTGGGCACTAGTTCTGAATATTTCCACGACCACTACAGATAAATCATCTCAGTCCTGGGCTCATAAAGAAAGGTCTAGGACTAAGAGATCATAACTAGAACTACTGAGGCATACTCCCCGCTGGCCGAAATGTGGAAGGCCCTGACACCGAAGAATTGCTGCTGATGGATTTCCCCTTTGAAGAAATTAGTTGGATCCCCTCTCACAGCACACCTCCCAGCGATTTCATCCTTTCCATCACCTTAAACTTCTTATAAACCTCTAACTATGTTGGTAGAGTGAAAGGAGTAACAACATACTTAAGGGAAGGTTGGAGTTCCTCCTTTAAGCATCTCTCTCAGTACTCCTCATCTGGGAAGAGATCGGTTGTAAAGAATAGGAGATATTTGAACATGATCCCGAGTTCCCTCACCAACATAATCCTTAACTGGAGGGAGATTATATCCTTCCTCTTCTCATCCTTCGTCATGGAAGAAAGGAACTCTTCCTAGAATTAACTCTCAAATTAATCTCACAGAACCTCAGTTTTCATCATCTCTATAAGGAAAAGCATCCACCAATGAAGCGCTGATCCTCATACCAACTCACTGCCAGAGGAACTAAGTACTCTATCAGATCTCAGATAAAGCTGAAAGCAATCACCAGCTCCTTGAAGAAACCTTTCATCTCCATGATTGAATCACTTCCCTTGTAATTCCCCAGATTCTCCCATTGGAAGGCATGAATTTCTTCTACCACTTTTCATCCTATTATTCTCGATTGGCCCTCTACTAATCAACTAAGTCAACCTTTCAGGCCTCAACAACTCATACCACATGTGGGCGACGTCCGGGTTCCATATCTGAAAAAGATAACAAGGAACTCCTAAGCACGAGTAGTGTGGAAATTTTATTTTAATTTTATTTTAATTTTATTTTAATTTTATTTTAACTCTTCATTTGTTTTAAACTCACAAACACCAAAGATAAAAAATAACACAAGTCATTATGATGCATGTACTTTTCTTGGGGTCTCTACCTTGCAATCAGTGTAACCTCACTTGGCTGTTCAGTAGGCCCAGATTCCTTGAATCGGATCACAGGGGGCCCTAAAATCATTTGTCCTAGCCAGTCTTCACTGGCCTATTTCACATGGAAAGATTTTCTAACACTTTTTCCCTAATATCCCATGAAATCCTCATAGTTCCTAACTCTAAACCCCATCCTATCTCTCAAACTCCCAAAACCTTCCTCTGATACCATTTTGTCATGACCATCATTCTTCATGATGAGGTAAGCATCAGAAAAGTTCCATGTCCTTCCTTCTACAAGTTGAAGGGGAGATAATGACCCCTGAGTCCCGCCTTTAATAAGACCCCGAGTAGAGACTAGCACCAAGAGTATATAATCTCATAGATAAATGGAAGTAATTACCCTTTTTATTGAACAATATCTGAGATAAGATGATAAATCCCAAACAAATCTCAATACTAAAAGTAAAATTGAAGCCAAAACCCATTCCCAAAAGCATTTTCAAAAGTAAATATAATAAAAGGTACAATGAGAACTCCAAAGTAAAGTAAAAAAATAAAAGATACTAAGAATCAAAAACAACTAATCCCAACACCCAAACTAGTAAAGTCCAGCACGGTTCTCGAAGTCCTACTGAAAACCTGAAAACAGTGTTACAAATGTAGGGTGAGTATACAAGTATACCGAGTAGAAAAACTAACTCCACCCATGCACAAGTGAGGGAACATGCTAACATACCTATGAGAAAATAGTAGAACATCAATAAACCTACCATGGAATACTAACCATCCCAGCCTCACCAAGGCACACTCACCAAATAACGCATGTCAAGTAAAGTGGTAGTATAAGAAAATCGATATTTGGTTACCCCACACAACTTTCCCACTGTTTAACCGATCATCACTAATGGCTAACGTCTTGATGCTACTACTTTTCCCATACATAGTCCCACTGCCACAACCCACCCGCACACACCTGAGCCTCAAACCACACACAATCCCTACCAAAGACACATGGGCCATAACAACCAAACCTCTTACCTAAATACACCTGGGCCTCATCCCAAAGACACTTGGGAAAACGATCCTAGCCCACGAACACCTAGAACTCTCATCCACAACAAACCCTTTCTCGAAGAATCTTGAGCTATGGTAAGCCTCAGGCCATTATATCATGCCTGGATATGCTCGAGCAGTAAGAACTGGAAGAGGGTATAAGGAATAATGTTAGTAACCATCCATCCATCCTCCCACCAGGATGTTGGGAAAGACACCCTCCCACGTGAAATGGTGGTGTAGGGCACATAGTGCTCAACAATTGTGGGGTGCGTATAGAAATTATAAGAAACTAAAATATATATATTTATAGGTAAACAAATACTCATCCCAACATATGTGTTTCTATACAATAAACCATCCCACACAAACCACTTTTGTTTCTACCCCTATATTCACAACCACACAAACAACCACAATAAAACACAAGACTAACCCCTTTTCATTTAACCACTTTCCATTTATTAATTAAGGGATTCACTTTAAGTTATTCCTACTCTACTAGCCTACTACCAACCACAACCATACCAAAACAATAAGAAAAACCAAACTGAATTTTCACTACACAACATAAAAAAACCAGATTTACAGTCCATTGTATAATAATCATTCTTTAGAATTGTAATACACAATCCTTCTCTCACAACCCAGCTCGAAGCCCCACTACCCAAAAATTCCTAGATGTTTTCCCACTATATAAAAGTTAATAACTACACAAAAGTCCCATATCCCAACATTGTTTGATGGCCACAACACAAACAAAGTCAATTTAGCTGCCTACAAGTCCATCTGTTCCATAATCAATCAATTTCCCAGACTAGGAAGCCAACTCACCATGTGTTCACCCCATGAAAAAATCCCACATTAACTATAATTAACCCTATCCATACTACACACTCATACCACACCCATCTCACCAATCCCACTCCTCTATCAGGCCTTATACCCACAACCATGCTCCCAACAGCAGCACCACACAACTCACACAAGGTTACAAAACTCCATAGAACACAGCACTCAACCACACTTATCAATAGGATGTGTATATATTCAGTTTTAACCAGCTGAGGTTCTTTAATTCCACTTAATTATAACTGGGGTGATCCCATAATAGGCTTGATCATCGAGAATTCATTCATTTAACCATGTATATTTGGTTTAAATAGTTTCATGTTATAGTCATTTATCAAATAATTATAGCAAAACAAAACACCACTAGTGCATCAGAAAATACCACCAAAGTCCATGATTTTCAGAAGGAATATAGCCACAAAAACCATAATATAATCAAAAATAAAAAATAAAATAGGTGATCAACATCAAACCACTCTCTGCCTGTTATTTTATTTACCCATGTTATCTTTTAATCCAATTCAGTCCTTATCTATTTATTGTTTTTAAGAAAATTTTCATCTGTTACTCATAAGGATTAATTATTATACCCACCCTGCATGATGAAAAATTAAAGAGATGTAAAATAAATCCCTACTAAGATGATAAAAGGATCAAAGTTACTCCTTATGCCAAGAACATGGGTTGCACGAGTAGTAGGAAAGAACTCCAAGAAAACTGAGCAAGATGGGCTCTAACATAGGTGAACGAATTGTCTAGGGAGAAAGGATCAAGGTGCACCAAGGGGAAACTAAAAAATAAAGAAGAAGGAGAGATCCCATCTTTGAATAATCGGATCCTATTTTAAAGGAAGAACGGTTTTAAAAGACATCATCGTGGGATTGTGGTCAAGATCACACATTTTGGGTATCTCAAATCACCTTGGACGTTAGGATATTTAATGATATAATCAATAACCTTTTAAAATACATTAAAAATGACCTAATAAGTCTTCAAACTTGGTTTACGTTAAATAAAATGTAATAAGGGTGAAGCTGGAAAACTGGGAAAATTTGGGTAAACTGAAAATGAGTCACTGTTGGGTGAGTCACCGACGCTGAGCCACCAATGAGTGAGCTACCGATGTGACCTACCACTAATGATCCACCAATGTTGAGCTACCAAAACCATGACCTACTGACACAACAACGTACGAACTCTTAGACTTATCGACACCTTGACCTACTGAGGCCCTAGCCTACCAACAACCTGACCTACTGATGCCGACGCACCTGACTCACCGATACCAACGCACCTAACTCACTAATGTAGACACAACTGACTCACTAATTTTTATGCATCTGACTCATCGATGCCTATGCACCAGACTCACTGATACTGATTCACCTGACTCACTGATTCCGACGCACTAACATGCCTATGAAAAAAATTGAAATTTGGAAAACTCTTTAAGTAAGCCACCGAAAGATCCCTTAACACCTCAAACACTGGATTTTCCCAAAAGAAGGTCCTAGGGAGAATCTGGGTTATTGCATAGATCATTTCTAAATGGACATAAAAATCAATATTATTAATAGGAGAAATATAGAAACAATAATGATTCAATTTAAGAGAGGGATTATAGAATTAGCTTGGTGGTAGACACTTCTATTTAAGAGATGGAGAGGATTACTAAGAAGGGAAATTTTAAAATTGATAAGGTGTGTGGAAAGTGAAATTTGGAAATACATGTGGCTATAAAATGTATGGATTTTTTTGGATTGAAAAATAATAAAGGGAAATCACCCATTGACTCTAAGTAATGAAAAAGATACTATGGAGAAGGAGTCTATGGACCAAACGAATAAGGGACACAATCTAATGGAGGGGTTGAAAACTTGTCCAACCTAGCTAGAAATGGACATGAAGATGGATAAAGTTGAAAATAATGAAATTTATTTACTTTAAATAATTATTAATCCTATTATAGCTAATAATAATTAAAAAAATAAGAGGAAACTATGCCAAAAATAAGTGAACAGGTCTGGAAAATTAATATTTAATAAAGTATAAATATTTCTCAAGGAATTCAAGCCTTAAATTAGATGTTTTTTTGGGTTGAGAAACAAATTACAAAACTTATTCTACAATTTAGGAGCTCATGGAGATCAACCTTATTTCCATATTTCATTGTCTATTTATCATAGAAGAGGTAATTTAAGGTTAAGGTATAAGAAGATATAAATCATGGAATATAACAATTGGGATTTATCCTATAATTCATATAAGACACCTAAAATGATATCATACATGTTTTGAATCAACCATTGAGAAGTATAAAGAGTATCCCTTCAGGCGGTACTATAAAAGATTTCCAAACTATCAAATATTTATTCATTTATATTAAATCAAATGTTTAAATTTTTTTTGAAGAAAATGAAAGAATGGGTTATGTTTTTAAATTCCCTATTATTTTTATGATTTATATTAAACATATTTATCAAGGGGGACTGATTATCAAACAAAATTGGGGAATAAAAAAGCCTACACTTGAAATATTTTGTTTTTTATTGGGAGGTTGATTACAGGTTTTTCATATTATTGAAAATATATTTAGAAAACCCAAAAAAAGTGAGAGGTTGAGTTTGTATCACATTGAGGAAATAAATGGATAGATTTTTTTATCTCAATTAATATTTATTATTTTATATATGCAACTATCTTAAGTAGAATTATAGTTGGTCAGTTAATGACCTATTTTTAAGAGAAAATGTGTTTCCACCCTTCTATCATGAAATTACTTGAGCAATATTGGATTGGAATAACATAAGGGGAGAATAAGTTTCATAAAATTAGAAGATTTAGTCAGAGAAGATGAGAAATACCTCTATTACACTCATGGTTTAAATAAGGGGAATAAAACCATTCCCTTTAAATTTCTTATCAATTAAGGATAGAAGAAATTACATTAACTCTTAGGGAAAATTTAGAATTAAAAAAAAATAAAAAGGGGAGATTAAAGTTCCCTATGTGTTAAAGTTTCATTTTTTAAAATTAGATTTATTATTAGGAATATTTTTTATTTAATTATTTAAAGCTGAAGCATTGGGTGATGGAGTGAGTTTCCACCCAAATGAGAAGCAAAGGTTTTTTCCAAACATTATGGGTAAATGAGAATAGAGTTGTTTATTATATGATAAACACTAAAATTGGATGATTTTAGATATTTTCCTAGTTCCAAATAAAATTTATATCCTTGGATATAATATCTATAATAGTTTACAATTAATGGATAATATTTAAGTGGATGTTGGATACAGATCTGTTGGTGTTTAAAAACATGTAAAGCAATAACAAAAAAGAAAACAAATAGGTTCTTTCTTTGAAGATATCTAATGTAAGTTGTTGAGAAACCATACATAATTTTCCAAGAATGTTGGCTTCTGAAAATAGTAAAAAATAATCTTGGATGAAGGTTGAGTTTTTGGTTAGAATGATGGGGAAATTATATTATTAAAATACTCTAACTTGTGTATTTAGATGCTATAAATTACCTTAGAATCAAGATTTATGAGTTTATATTATTTTGATAATCCATATATATTATTTTAAGTATTTTTAGTTGATTTTAAGTAATTGAAACGATCAATATATGATTTTAGAATGATTTTGAGTTAATTTTAAGAAATCAATTTTAAATTATGGTCAAAAATGGATAAGTATTATATGTGTATGATTTATTTTAACTATGTGTATGAGGAATCTAGATCTATAAAAAAAATCATTTTTATATGATTTAATATGACCATCTTATAAGTTATTTGAAATTATATATATGATTATTCACCACTATATCTGTGCATGAGTCATTATGACATATGTATGACTCATATTGACCTATAAAAAAGTTATCTAGATCTATGTATGAGTTATCTCATATAGTTTATGATTAATTCCAAACATATATAAATTTAAGGATTCTTATTAATTAAAAGTGAATTTTTCATAATTAAATTCAAAAGAAAAAAGACATTTGGGATGATGTAAGAGTTTTTATTTATAGTATTAAACATTGTAAAAGCTTGATCTATACATTATATAAGATTAAATTGATGAATAATTCAGTTAAATGATATAATTAGATCACTAATGCACTTTCTTATGATGTAATTAGATCACCAATTGAAGTGACCAAGGATCGTGTAGTCACATTGAGAGTAGGGTTTGAATCAGATGTCACCCATTGTATTGAATTATTTTTCATCTTTTAATTCAAGCCTCTGTCACCAGTTAAGATGATTAGATCATGCATGCATTGAAGAAAGTAAATGTAATAGAGCACACAATATTTTAACAAGTTTTGGAACTAATAAATACATCCTATCTATTTTGGTTATACCCCCAACATATATTTTCCACTGTAATATTTTTATCAATTAAAATGGTTCTGGAAACAACTAGTTATGAACCCTAGTAGTCAATCTTTCAGTTGATTTTGGTTATTCCCCCCCCCCCCCTCAATCCAACTCTTCTTCCTTGGTTGGTTAGACACCCCAACTATTTGACTAGTTGTAACCCGCCCACCCCCCCCCCCCCAATCTCTTGAGCCTCTTTAGGAACTTGTTAGACCCCCTAGTCACAAGCTATCACTTCTTAAAATATTTGATCCATAGATTGGATGATCACTTGATCATACTCTAAGAGCTTGGTGGATCACACTAGATCTTGTACAACTCATGTAAATTTTCACTAAATATGGTCTTGATCAAATAAATTATTATCAAATGTAAATGGTCAGATATCTCAGAAAAAACTTCTTGGGAAAATATTATTTCTTCTACTGGATACCCATCCCCACTAAACACTTAAAACTCAAATAAAAAATTATTCTAAAACACTAATAGAAAAACTTATCCTGGATTTAGTATCAAAACACTGCACACTAAATTTGAAATTCATATTTCATGTGTGATTATTTAAACTTATTTCATTTATATAATATACTTCATGGTATTATAAACATAAAATTCTCAACAATATAAATTCATAAACTTCACACTTTCACTCGTGCATTATTTTATGTGTATACGTGTTTGTATAAAAAATACACATTTAAATCCATTTTATTTATCATGTCTGTATGTTATCATGCTTCAATAGATGTATTTATTTTTTATATTAATCCTTAATCACACACACTATCCATTTTTCTCCCTCACAATTCACACAAACAATTTTCCTTCTTATGCACTCTCCTTCGCACACACTAATAACTTACACAATCATTACAAAACCTTCTCAATTTATCTTTATCCAAAAGAGAATACACAAAAGTTTATTGTATTATATAAAAGTATAAAAATTATATTCTTATGAACTATACCTTACTTATTCCTCATGTACACAACTCCTTCGCATAATATTCACACTAACTTTGTGCAGTGTACTACCTTCACTCAAACACATTGCCCACACAAACTGATTCTCAATCCTTCACGTGCACAAACCCGAATGGGTGTTGGTTTTCAATGTGTGAAATTCATCTTCCTAAGACTCAATATATGTATATAATATCTTTTGGATGTCTCAATACTTTCATGAAATTAAGAATAGGTATAGGTTCTTTGTGTTTCACGCAAACTAGGAGGTATGAATGCAAGGATATCACGCTTCCTAAATGGTTTCATGAAACAAATTTTTTCATGAAAAAAATGAGTGTGAACATCACATATAGTATGTGGGTGGGATATCTTCAAATTTTCACAAAAAACATATTCATATATCTCCTTTATGCAAACCAGATGGATTCACGAGCATTATTTATCTGAAAACAAGAGCTTCTCAATCACAATCAAATCTCAGGGGTGTAGGCCTCAATATTTATAGGAAATGAAGTACAAACATAGAATTTATACACTAACTCAATTTTTTGACTCCAAGAATCACTTTCTTATATAATATCACATTTTCTACAGACTAAAAAGCTTCAGCTTGGTCTTAATGTTCAGAAGAAAATGAAGTTTCATTTGATTGCAATCATTTTCATATTTTCAGAATGCCTAAATGAAGCTTGAAATATTTGGTTTAACTGAATATTGAAATTTTCATGGAGATATCCTTTTATGAAAAAAAACTCTTGGGTGAGACTAAGGATGAATACAATGAGGCTAGGATGACCGGATGGTCCTGGATGATCAGATCAGCAGCCCTGATTCTTTCCATGTTTTTTAAAGGCATATCTACAGTGTTATAAATGTCCCACATCGAAACGTATATTGGTTTCCATCCCATTTATATTACAAGGCATGACATGATTGGTCTATTAATAAGTAACTAAACACTAATATCATGACTTGTTACCACACCATTCCAGGCACTCTTCTACCACCATGTTTCCCCACAAGATGGTTTCTCCACCTATGAATCGGCTCTTATGGGGGTGTTCCTTCCATAACCTATATTGTCATGTTGGATTGGTTGGGGGTAAAAATATACCCACCTCAATAGTTGTGTGGTTCCCTAATGGATGGTTATTATGGTTAGCTATATTTTTAATTATACTCCATATAAATACGTAATCCAAAATCCACATGTAGTGCAAATCCAGTACACAAATAACCAATTCCATAGTTATTATTCTATTTGGAATTAAATAATAAATTTCAACTCATCTCATTTTTTTAAAATATTGTAAACATTATGTCAACCTCAAATAAAAAATGACACAAATTTTTTTTAACTACAAACTATCTTTGAAATCATCACATTAAAATAAATCATTGACTTTTCATATTCTTACGTTTTTTACAACAACTTAAACTTCACCAAACCACTAGGAATATTCAATCTCCCCATTTGGATTTTTTTTCAATATGCATTTCATTTTTAAACTCATTGATATATTCTCTTAGTTATTGGCAGTAAAGGCAAATATTTAATCATGACAAGGAGTTCTCATTTCAAAAAATTCACATTCTAAAAACAACCTCTTATCCTCTGTTTATTATGGTCTAATTTACTTCTGAGAAGGATATAATCACTACTATCTTGACAAAGAACTAAAATTAATCAAATCTAAGTATAAATGATCAATTATTTGTGTATAAAACAATAGTGGTAAATTTTAACATCAATGTTGTCAATAAATTTCTAGCATTTAATACAAATACATAAAGTTTTAAGAATTTCTCAAAATATTTTCAACTAATCCACTACATACATCTCACCAAATGGATTATAGTCATTAAATTGAAAGAATGCATTTCCCCTTATCATATTATTATTTATTTTATAAATATATCCCTTTATAATTTTTTTAACATGAAAATAATAGAATGTAATCAATAAAAATTAATAATGATAGGATTGAATATTTAAAATTTTAACATCTAGAATTATCAGATGCATACCTCACCAGAACTTCTGATAATCGTAAGAGTCCAACTGAGATAGAAATATATGATGGATGATATTTTTTTATCCCCGTAAATAGATGCATTCAATACATATTCATCATGATTTAATTTCCCCAAGAATAAACTCCAAGTTTCTTATGAGATTACATGAAATTTTGCAAGGAGGCAATAAAAAGGAAATAGTCTTCCATGATGGAAAAATTTATAGGTGTAATATGCCGACCACTTTTATAAAATTTAGGTCTCCCCTTGAATAAATTCATCACCTTCAATTCCCTATATGAAAAATAAACACAATGTATATATGGGAATAAGGTTGTTCTTCAATTATCCTCAATTAGAGAAAATAGGTTGAGAGTTGATTCTCAACCAAGAAATCTTCTTAGATGAAAAAATATTCTTCACATTTTCTAATAATGTAGTATCATTTTTCTCTATTTGTTTCAATTATCTTTCCCCTTCCAACTTTTTTGACCATATGATCAAATATTATTTCGAAACATTATCAATATTTACTTTGTGTGTAAAATACTATTTCAAAAATTAGTACTCACAGATGATTTCCTTTTCTTCTTCAAGGATTATTATTGACCAGATAACCATATGACACATCTTTTACATTAATATCTAAATTTATTTCAACTATTACACACAACTTTAGTATTCAAAAATTTACCTCTTTTAGGAAAGTTTTTAGATTCTTCATCAGATATATATTTCATCTTTTGTATTGATTATCTCTTTGATTCCATATTGCTTCCTTTAGTATGAATGTTCATGGAAAATTCACAATGATCTATGATGTGACCTTTCCAATCACAATAGAAACATATTTTCTTTGATGTGACTCTCTTCACGTCATTCTGTACAACCTTCATAGGAGTTTTTTGTTTAATGATTATCTTATTTTGTTTATATGTCATGGCAAACCTATCATATTAATTTCTTACCCACTTCACTTTTTGTTGTGGTCTTATATTTGTATCAATAGATGATTTGTTCATGATTGGTAAATACCAGCAGTTATCATAACAATGACCACTTATATTGCAATAATAATTGAAATTTTCATAGTAATCATATAAGTTCTTGATAAAAAGATTATATTTCTGTGAGTTATACTTCTGTTTTATTGATTTAAAATTCTCTTAAGATTTTCTCCCCCAATATTCAGGTATTCTATATGTTTTATACAATTAAATATTGTGCCAATTATTAATTTCTCGATGCCCAAACTTCCAACAGCACCAACAATAGCCAATAAATCTTTATTTATAATTCTGTGACACATTTTGACTATCTTTGACATTTTTTTTCTTTTGGGTAGCACAATCCTTATTATTTTATTTCTATAGGGAACAATAATTAATACACTTCTTCACATACTACTTTAATAATGGTGTGGATTCCTAAGAATCATTCTTCACCCATGTTTTCCAGATCTCAATGTTAAATCTTATCTAGTAATAAAAACAACATTAGTAAACTCATATTTATCCTTAGATAATATCAAGCTCTTATTTCCATTATATTGAGTATTTTTAAAAATAGGAATCTTATTAGAGGAATCCTTGGAAAAAAAATTATCAAAATCTTGGGAATTATTAGCTTTTATATCTTCTATATATATCATATTTGTTTCTATTTCAAGACATTTTATGTTGAGATCAATCTTCTTATCTTCAAATAATTTCATGCCTTCTTCCTGTTGAGTATTTATCTTTAGAATCTCATCTTCATGCATCCTATTTTCCTTTGGTAACAAATATTCAAGTTCCTTGAATATTTATAATTTATCACTAAGCTAAGTATTTTTGATATTCATATATGTATTATGAATCTTTTCAAGTGCATGAATAATTCGTTAAAAAAATTCCAATATATATTGCTCAAAACCATTATTTTTTAATTCTTTAACAGCTCCAACATATAATTTTTGCAAAGATTTATTGTTTCTTCCTTTTCTTTCATGAGTTTTTTGATAGTGTTGGATATCCTGACCTTCTTGGTCAATGCTTCTTCCCTAGCATTAGACTCTTATTCTACCTGTAAATTTTCATCCCAAATTTCCTTGAAAGATTTGGTCATACATGTTACCACTTATTTGGGAACTTTCTTCAGATGCCCTATAATTTCAGAATTGATCATATCATCATAATATCTTGAACTTGATTCATCATAATTATAACCAACTGATTTTACTGAACAATTACCACTCTGAGTTCCTTCAACTAGAAGTTCATCTTCATTTATGTTGTAATTCTTCTTCATCTTCTTTGATACTATTTTATTCCTATTTTTATGAGTCTTAAATAAAAATTAAACATTTATAACATTAGAAGAATATATGGTATTTTCCATATTAATCTCTTCTAAAATTTCTTAAAACTCAAATATACACTTCATATGATTCTGATAAAAACAAATGGACAAGTATAGAAGATCCAATAAGAGGAGGCCTATGATATGATGCCAATTTAAGTGTCTAAGGATTGTACGGTCACACTGATAGAGGGATAAATCAGGTGTTCCATGTTTTACTGAATTCTTTTTCGCCTTTTAATTCAAACATCTATCACTATTTAAGTTGAGTGTATCATGTATTCAATAAAGAATGTAAATTTAACACATCACACAATATTTTTACAAGGTTTGGTACTAAGACCTATATCCATTCCATGTTGGTAATACCCCCACCACAGATTATCCATTATAATATTTTTATCAATTATAATGGTTCAAGAAGCAACTGGTTATACACCCCAATAGTAAATCCTCCATTTGATTCTGGTTATACCCCCCCAGCAGTCCAACTCTTTAACCTTGGATTGTTAGATACACCAACCATTTGACTAGTTAGACACCCTAGTCTCTCAAGCCTCATGAGTAACTAGTTAGACCCCCACAATCATAAGCTCTAACCTCTTCTTAAAATATTTGTTCCATAGATAGGATGATCACTTGATATTCCTCCACGTGCTTGCTAGATCACACTGGCTTGTGTGAAATTCAAGTACCTTATCACTAAAGTTAGTCTTTCTAAAATAAATTTTTATCACCTATAAATGGTCCATCTTTATGAGTAAAACTCTACTCATCCAAATATACTTTTTTCTACTGAAGAACCATCCTTACTAAACATTGAAAACTTGCATACAAAAATCTTCTAAAACACTGATAGAAATACTATACCAGATTTGGTCTCAAAACATTGATAACTAAATATAGAATTTATCTTTCATGGTTTATTCTTCAAAATTCATGAATTTATATAATACACTACATATTATTCTCAATATAAAATGTGAAACAGTATAAATGTATAAACTTCACACTTTCATGCATTCATTATTTCAAGTTTATACATGTTTGTATAACACATACACGTTTAAATCCATTTTATTTATCATATGTTGATGTGATAATTATTTAATAGATTTAATTATTTTTAATATGAATCCTCAATCACACAAACTATCAATTTTTCTCACTCAGAGTTCACACACTATTTTCCTTCCTGTACACTCTCCTTCACACAAATAGATCACTGGAACAATCTTTTCACTTCCTTCTCAATTTATTTTCATCCAAATATAATACACACACGTTTATTATATTCTATGTAAAGATATAAAGAATATTTATATACACTATACCTTGGTTTTTCCACATGTGCACAACTTCTTCACATAATATTCACACTGCCTTTGTGAAAGTGTGTTTCCTAAACTCGCACACATTTTGCATACATAATGATTCTCAATCCTTAACACACATACAAAAATTAATGGTTGTTGGATGTTAATGTGTGAAAGTCTTCTTCACAAGACTTATTATATGTATATACTATCTTTTGGAAGTCTCAATCCCTTTATACGAGCAATAACAGGTACACATTTTTTGAGTTTCACTCAAACCATGAGGTATGCATGCAAGGGTATCACCCTACCCGAATGGTTTCACAGAACCAAGTTCTTCACAAAAAAAAGAGTGTGAAAAGAACATATCGTATTCCCATGGGATCTCTTAGACTTTTAATAAAATAGTTTCTTCATGGATCTCCTTTCTGAGAACTAGAGGGATTCAGATAGATTTTTTTATCCCAAAACAAGTGCTTCTCAAACTCAACCAAATCTCATGGTTGTAGGCCTCGAAATTTATAGTCAAAGAAGAACCAACCTAGAACGTACATATTACCTACATTCTAAGACTCCAATAATCACCATCTCAGATAATATTGAATTTTGATACACTAAAAAGCTTTAGTTTGACCTTTATTTTCACATGAAAATAAAGATTCATGTGATTATGATCATATTAAAATTTTCAGAATACATAAATGAATCTCCAAAGATTTCATTCAATCGATTTTAAATGTTGGAATGGATATATCCTTCAATGAATAGAACTCTATGGTGAGGATGAGGATGAAGATGATTCATTTAGGATGATCGGACAGTCCTCGATGATTATATCAACAAGCCTAGTTCATTACATGTTTCTTAAAGGAGGATCTATACTCTAAGAAACATCCCACATCAAAACATAAATTGGTTTACCTTGCCTTTATATTATAAGGCACAATCTCAGTAGCTCATAAATATTTCACTGGTCACTCATATCACTGTTTTGCACCACCCTGTTCTAGGTGATCCTCCACCATCATGATACCCCACATGGGGTTTGCTCCACCTATGCATCTACCCTTGTGGGTATGATCCTTGCATAAAATCTTTCGTTATGTTATCTTGTCCATAGGTAGTTTCTTACCACCTCAGTAGTGGTGCTGGCCCCTCATGGTTGACCAGTATGGTTGAATATATTTTTAATTACAATCTATATAAAAACTTAAACCAAAATCTACATGTAGTGCAAAGCTATTACACAAATAAAAAATTCCCTAATTATTATTCTATTTGGAATTAAATAAAAAAATTCAAATCATCCCATTTTTTTCAAATTGTTTAAACTTTGTATCATCCTAAAATAAATAATGAAATGAGTTTTTCTTAACTATAATCCAGCTCTGCAATCATAACATTAAAAGAACTCATTACCATTTCATATTCTTAAGTTGTTGACAATAACTTCAAATTCAACAAACTACTTGGAATATTCACGATAAATGAAGAGTTTATAGTAACCTCTGCATAAAATAAAATCAATAAGTTGACCTCATTGATAATTTTTATATTGAAGATATCATATTTATAGGAAATGATGAAGAAACAAAGGAAAAATTTACATATGAGATAAATAATTAATTTTAAATTACCATGCTATGAGAAATTAAATACTTTATTAGCTGACAAATATCTCTAAAGAAGTGGTATATTTTATTATTTCCAGAGAATTATAATAAGGAACTTGTAAATAAGTTTTTCATGGAAAACTATAAGCCAGTTTACACATCTATTTATGTTAGAAAAAGTTTGATCCTAAATAGTTTAAAAAGTCAATTAGAAGTTTTTTATATATAATGGATTCAATTCGAGATATAGTGTTTGGTTTAAAAATTTATTTCATATATCACTGTGTACCAAAAGAATCCCATCCCATGGATGGAAATATTATATCAAATATATTAAAGTCGTAACTGATTTTGGGTTTAAATATAATAGTGCATGAATGATTGATTTGTTTGGTTTCATAGATGTTGATTAGGAAGGAAGTTTCAATGATATAAAATCCACATTTTCTAGATTTTTATTCTTATGATAATGATGTGTTTGTTGGAATATAAAGAAACAAATTTCAGTAAGATTTAGTATAGTAGAAGCTGAGTATGTAGCTTCTATTAAAGTTGTAACATAGTTGATATGGATGAAGATATAATTGGATGATTTGTGGGTTGATGTGAAGTTACCCCTTCTTAGGGGTTAAGATAAAAAAAGTTCTATATATCTTACTAATCAACTTGTGAAACATTCTTATTCCTAGAACATTGATATAAAATATCACTTCATAGAATATAATGCGTAAAATAATGAACTGAATCTAGAATTTGTTCAACCAATGGAGAAAGTTACTAATATTTTCACCAAACCATTGTTGATGAAAACATTTCATAGGCTGATGTTGATCATGGGTGTACAAAATCACACTCTTAAAAGTAAAGTTATGTGACTCTCATCTTCTCCCCATCATGTCTTTATATAGTTTTGTAAATGGTGGAGAAAAATTATTTAACCTAAATCTATTCAATGGTATGTTTTTTACCTTTTGATGTAAAAATTATATTTAGGGGGAATTTTTAAGAAGGGGAAGTTGTTCATTCAGTATGTGTGAACTATTTTTAATAGTTTATTTAAGTGTATGTTAGAAAATTTTTTCTTAGATGTTGATGTTATCTTTGTTAATGAAATTTCCAAGTAGAAGATGATGTTTAAAATGTTTCTAAGAAATTTATATTAAGAGGTTTATAAAAAGTTTGTATAATCACTATTTATGGACAACGTGGTATTTTCATTTAATTTGTGTTTCCTATATTGAGTTCTCTAATACAGGCTTAGAATTTTTGGATAAGTAATCCATTTCATGATTTAAAATTTTTTAGTGATTTATTTTCCTTAGTTAACAAAAAATTCAAATGGGATATTTTTGGGGCTAAGATGTTTTTAGGTTTTGTTTTGAAAATAAGATATTGGTTAGGATTGTTATAAAAAAGAGGGTTTCAAAAAGTTATATCTTTTGTTGTATAATATAAATTACTTTATGTTGATGAGATTCTATACTAATGTGATTGGAAAAAGTAAAATGGTGTGAGTAAATCATATGGATTTTATTGGTCTGATGTAATTAGCCAGTGTTTTGTCTGGAATTCTCATCTTATCATGCTTGCATGTTCCATAAAATATAGTGTTTGATGAATAAATCTGGTGATGCATTTCTATTCTAAAAATTCTTTTAATCGTATCAACTAAAATTTTCTTAATCTAAGCATGTGTACAAAGAATGAGTTTTGGTTTTAGGTTTATGAAGATATTATAGTGCAACTCTATGATCTTTGTGTTCAAACTTTGGGAATTTTGGAGTTTTGTTGGTACAAAGTGTTGTCGTTCAATATTTTGTGATGATTTTTTATTAGAGGGAAGCTGTCAAAGTAAAAAAAGGAAGTCATAAGGGAATTTCATTATATGAATAAAATCATATGATATCTTATAATTCCATAAATATGAGTCCATCGAGCGAACTGTTTGTAATGTTTTCAGAAAAAAGGATGTCTAATTTTTTATAATGTCTATAAGATGGACTTATAAAAAGTTATGATTTTAAGTTATTATAGGATGATCAGATAGAAGTATCCTAGTCATGAGATAGTTTATTTTGGTTGATTTCATCAGATATATGATATTGTATGAAGTTCATAGGTAAAAGGTTCGTGTATGAAGTTAGGGGTTTAAGAGTTTTGATGGTAGTCATCATATGGTGTATGTGTCTAGTAGATGACTTATGAAACAATCCATGAAGTTTTGGGGGAAAAACATCAGCTGAAAGAATTGATATAATTATTCACCAGTTTAATGAGTGGTACAAAGTTGTATCAGTTAAAAGGACTTTACAAAGATTTCATAAGGGTATCTAATGTGATTATGTTGAGTTAGTAATTCAATGATTCAACAAAATTAAAATTATTGAGTCAAAAGATTTAATTTCTACACATTCTATCCTTAGTTTTGTAAAATTTAACACACCCTTAAAAACTATGTTTCAATAACTTTTTAATTCCTCAAGTCTTTAAAATGTTTTTTATGAAACCATTACTTTTACCTCTCATATAAATATATCTAAACCAATAATTATAAAATTTTCAAAAAAAAAATTTCCATTAGAATCAATTACTTATAGTCCACCAGACTGAAAATTTATATTCAATCAGACTGAATTTTTCTAGTTTATCAAACTAACCATGTCTGATTTATCAGATTAACCTATTTTGATTTTTTTATTAAACATAATTTGTTCCATCAAAATAAAGTGTAAAGTCGTATGGTTAGAATTATTTTTATCAGATAGAATTGATTTTAACATAATTATAATGGTTATACTAAAATGACATAATATAGAGATATAATTTCTATGTTTTCAAGCCAAATATCATATGAGGCCATTATAAAAAACTCCAAGAATAATGTAAATATTACCATTTTAAGTGTTTCTATAAATAGAGGTGCATTCTAAGAGCCAGGATCTGATGCATTTGTGAACTCAATCTATCTAAAAATTTCTCTTTTATAACCTCTCATTACTTTCACATTGAAGTTTTATTTATAATGAATCTATGTGATGATTTAAAATTTCATATAATATTTTTTCATTTTTATTTTTTTTATGATCAAGGTTTGATCAAGGTATTCCAAGGATATGAAGATAGTTGATTCTGATCAGGCTAATCGAGGGATTTCAGGGATAGAAAGACATAGATGATTTCGATTTTTATGATTGAGGGATTTCTTCTTAAAGAAAGATAAATATTACAATTTTTTTAATTGTGGATACCTTATTTCAAGGTTATTGACTTCCTTTACAATGAAGGTTAAAGTTAAATCATTCCTTTTATATAATTTCTATTGATTTTACTACAAAAAATTGTAAAGTTTTATTCTATTTGTTTATATAAGTTATATTTTTTCACTATTCAATTTTTTAATAAAGTTTATTTTAGTAAAATATTCTAGACTCTGATTTATTGGAAACACTCTAAGTCTTTTATAAGTAAAATGATCATATAATGAATACTGAGTCAGATAGACATAATAATGAGATTTGGTGTTTTAATTATATTTTTTTAATTGTAATCCACCCCCATTTTAGCCATTATAAACTCTTATGATCCAACAAGTGGTATCAGAGGAGGTTCTACTACTTAGTTTACCATTTTTTACATTTCTATATTTTAATAAAGTTTATAAAATTTTCAAAATAATATGTTTTTTACAAATTTGTATTACCCAAATGTATATATTAGAGAAAAAGTTTCTATTTCTATAATATAGAAGGTTTAAAAAAATTTACACTTGCAAATATAAATCATATCATAAAACCAATCATTGATGGTGATGACTATGAATACTAGAGATATAGAATGATGAAATTTGTTATCAACAGTAGTGTTGAAATCTTGGTAAGGTTGATTAGAAATAACAAGATTCCTAAGAATTAAGTTTTTGCATTTAAAAATCAGGGTAAGAAAGAATAGAAGTTGAATTATCAAGTAAGGAATACCTTTTTATGTTCTATTACTAGGAATATATACAGTGATATTTATTCTTATAAAGAAGAAAAAAATATCTAGAAGAAATTTTAAGTTACTTATTTTGGAACTTTTAATGTTATTGAGACTAAAAGAGCAATGATAATAAAAGATGATCAAGATTTTAATTTTCTACCTAGTGAATCTATTGAAAATATGAATTATTGATTTATGAAAATTGTAAACATTCTATAATATTTTGGTGAGAATGATAATATTAATAAAATTTTAGTTGAAACCATTATTGATATTTTTCCTAGAGAATGAGAATACAAATGAACATCTTTGGATCATATGAGAAAGATAACAAATCTACCCTTGGATGATTTTATTGGCACTCCCTTGGAGTATAATGATGGATTAAAAATAGATGTTGAGAACCTAAAGGAAAATAATAGAGGATTTTCTTTTTCCACTACTTCAGATATTTTGAATAAATTTCATTCACTTAATAATCTTTCAAATTCATCAAACAAATAGAAAGTTATAGTTGAATCAGAGAGTAGTTCGTTAGAATAGTTTGAAAATTAATTATCCAATATTGCTAAGAGAATGAATATTATTATTGAGGAGAAAGATTTATGATATAATTTTAAGAGTAATCACAATGAAAAAACTGATAATAATTATTATTCTAAAGTTATTTTTTATGAATGAAATGAGGCTGGTTATATAAGACATGACAATCCTAAGATTAAAAGAAAATAAAATAAGGATAGTAATTCAGAAAGTATTTCTAAGGAATACTACAGACATGAGAATAAGAAAAGTATGAAATCATTGAACATATGAATTGTAAGTGGTTGTGATATTTTATAAGATAATTCATCTAATAGTGATAGTAAAGATGAGAAGAGCACTAGTTTCTATAAATAGATGTCAAAGATCAATAATTTATTTATGGCTAATGTAACTACGGAATCCTTAACCAATATTAATTTTAATTTAAATTATCTTGAAAGTGATAATGATAAAAATTAAACTTATTCTAATGATAAATCTCCTTCATCAAAATAAAATAATATTATACCTAGTTTTGAAGAGGTATCTAGATTTTCAAAGCTTTTAGAAATCCATAAATGTAAAATTACTAAAAAACATGATATTACTCAAGAAAATATTTCAAAAGAAAACATAAGAATTTATATACTTACCACAGAGATTTATAACCTTTATAAATAATTATAAAATCCTAATTTTGAGAAAAATGATCATTCAAATGAGATAGAAAAGTATAATTTTGAAAAAAAATAGTTTATGAAAATATCTAGAAAAACCTAATTAGAGTAAAAAGTCTATTAAGGATAATAAATTAGTTGTGAAATTAAACTCTAAAATATCAAGTTTAAAAAATATTCTATCAAATTCTTATACTGATAAAGTAAACTTTGATAATATGTATAGAAAATAATACCTCATGATGATATATCTGAAATGGGTTTTACTAATAATAATTTTATTTTTCAAAATAACTACCTTGTTCAGAAAGTTTCTCCATTTCTCATGAAATAAAAAAGTGGTAGACTATGGAAAAATATATGTTCTATAAATAGAGTAAAATATATAGGTTTTCATAAATCTTATTTTTTAAATAATAGATAACTTCTCAACATGGAAAATTTGGACATATATTGATTACAAAAATATTACTTCCTAATAATATCGGACCCAATTAAATTTGGGGTCCAAAATACTAATCATTTTGTTTTGAGGAAAATAATAAACATACCAATAAAAAATATGGTACAAAAATAGTTGTTTCTCTCATAATATGATTGGAAAAAATATTTCTTCAAGAATATTATCAAAATGAAAGGTGGAAAAAGTTACCTTTGGAAAAAATTCTCAATTAGAAATTATCATAATTGGAAACATTATTCTTCTTAGAAAATATTTAATTTTGAATGTTTTATTTGTTGTAGGTATTAATCAAAAACATATTAGAATAATTTAATTATGTGATGATGGATATCTTTTTAAATTGAGTGATGATAAATGTATTGTTCATAGTTTAAAAGATGAATTTATTATTTCTACCAATCAGAATGACAATGTCTATACACTTAACTTATAAGATATTAGAAGTAATATCTACCTTGACTTAGTGAAATAGAAGGAAAATATTGTTTATGTAATAGAATATTAGGAAGTTGTAATGTTATAACATTAGATAAAATATATAATAAAGTACGGGTCAAATATATAATGGAGTTTAAGTTTGATTCTTCAAAAGTTTGTGATCCTTTTCAATTCGAAAAACAATAAAAGTAAATTTTTAAATCTATTAGTGAAGTCTCAAATTATGATGCATTATAGTTAGGGCATATGAATTTATTCAGTCCAACATAAAGTAAAGGTATCAGGGGAAAATACTACATATATGTTTTAGTTAATGGTTATACTAGATATACATGGGTCTATTTTATCAAAAAGAATTATGAATCCATTTTATATTTTTTTCATGAGTTAAAAATGATAAAAATGTATCCTTGAGAACTATTCATAATGATCATGGTGAGGAATTTTTAAATTTTTATTTTGAAACTTTTTGTATTAAAAATGGTATAATACATACCTTTTTGACACCTAGAACTCAATAATGAAATGGTTTAGTTAGAAGAAGAAATAAAATTATTCAGAAGATTACAAGAACAATGTCGAGTGAATAATCAGTTGCTAAGCATTTTTTGGTTGAAGTAGTTAGTACTACCTATTATACTATAAATAAAGTTTTAATAAGACATTTTATTAATAAAACTTATTATGATCTATGGACTGAAAGAAAACCAAAACTTTCTTATGCCAAAGTTTTTGGAGGAAAAGTGTTCATTTTGAATAATAAATAAAATTTACATAAATTTTCTCCAAAAATCCGATATAGGAATTTTTTTAGTTTATTCTAAAACAAGTAATTATTATAGAGTTATTAATAAAAACACAAGTACTTTTTAAGAGATATTTCTTCTAAAATTATATGAAAATGATCCATTTGTTTTCATACAACCTCAATCCACATCTTTGTATGTTATTTAAAAAATTTATTTTCAATCAATGTTTTAAAGTTCTTCTCATGAGAGAACAACTTAAAAATATGTTTATAAAGTTCTACCATAGTAAAAATTTCAAACTTTTATTAAATTATAGTTTTTTAAACCCAAGAAATTAATTGATTATTTGGAATAAACCTAGTGATAATATCATAGGTGATGTAGATAAATATGTTATAACTAGAAGATCCTTATCAAATGAAGTTGGATATGGTGTATTTATATCAAAATTAGAACTTAAAACTTATAATGAATATGTAAGTCATTAATATTAGATAAAATATATATAATATTAACTCAATTAATTTGAGAGGAATCAAGTTTTTACTTTGGTTAAAAAACCTAAAGATACATCTATAATTCGTGTAAAATGGGTTTTCAAGAATAAGTGTGATGAAAATGGAATTAAAGAAAAAAACAAAGCTAGAATTATTGATAAAGGTTATAATAAATAAGAGTGTATAGACTATGAAGACACATTTTCTCTAATCAAATTACTTGAATCAATTTGTATTCTTCTATCATATACATCATTTCTTAATTTCAAACTTTTTCAAATGGATGTGAAGTGTTTTTTTTCTTATTATATTTGTATATGGGTAATTTTATGTTGAAAAAACTTTAGTTTTGAAAATATAAAATCTCCATAATATGTTCTTAAACATACAACGACACTATATAGACTTAAATAAGCCTCAAAAGCTAGGTATGATAGCTTAAATGGATTTTTATTACAAAAAATTGGTTAATGGAGCTGGAAATCCCACACTTTTTATAAAATACATTTCTAAAAACATCATAATTATTCAAAATAATGGTGATGACATTATATTTGGTTCAACTAAAAAATATCTTACAAATTTCTTTCTATATATTATGAAATATGAGTTTAAAATGATCATTATGGGATAAATTACTTATTTTATAAGATTTCAAATTTCACAAAAACAAGAAAGAGATTTTATATCCCATTATATTTATATAAAATATCTTCTTATGAAATTTGGATATGATAATACTAAAAGTTTTGGTACTCATATAAAAACCTAAAATACTTTATATATTAATGAATTTGGGAAATTGTTTGATCGAAATATATTTTTACGAATTATTGGAAGTTTTCTATACCTAATAGATAGTCATCCATATTTTATGTTTTCTATATTCTAGTTCTCAAGATATCAATCTAATCCAAAATAGTCCCATTATAAATCTATAAAGTAAAATTTCCATTATCTTAAAGGAACTATGGTTTTAGGCTTATTTTATTCTTCTATAAATTATTTTCAACTAAAAAGTGTTTTGCATGAAAAATTTAGTGGATTAAAAATGGATAAAATTACTTCCTAATATTTTCATTTATTAGGATATGCTTTAGTGTCTTGTTATTGTATGAAAGAACACTTAGTATCACTTTCCACTCCTAAAACTAAATATGTGGAAGTTAGAAGTTGTTGTGATCAAGTGTTGTAGATAAAACACACACTCTCTGAATTTCAAATGAGTTTTAGAAAAAATATAATTTCATTTAATAAAACAAGTTAAATTTATTTATGTAAAAACCCAGAAAGTTACTCATGAGAAAAACACAGAGATTTAAAAAAGCAATTCCTTCGAAATCACACACAAAGGGGAGATATAATTTTAAGATTCATCAGAATGTAAGAACAACTTGCTGATATTTTTACCAAACCTCTTAGTTTTGATATATATGAATACATTAAAAAGAATCTAGTAATGATCAATGCTAAGTGATAATTAATATATACTTCTTGTTTACCAATATTCATTCATTAGTGAACTAATTTTCAAATAGTGAGTATATATTTCGTGGTTTTCCTAAAAACTTTAGTTATTATGATTTTTTAAAAACATTTATTTTTCTAAATTCTTCATATTTTCCAAAAAAACTGTTTTTATAAATTTTTATTATTTTTAAAAATTTTGTTTTACTAAATTTTTAGTTTTTCTAAAAATAATTAATTTAGTTTACCAGACATAATTTCTCATAAAAAGTTACAATTTTACTTTGAAAATGTAATTTCTAATATTTAATTCAAACTATATTTTTATGTTGTTTTATTATTTCCATTTTTTCTGTTTTTTAATAGTTTTTACAAAATTTTCCATAAAAATACTTAATCCAATTTTTTTTAAAACCCCATTAGGATTTTAGAAGATATATTTAATCTTCTAAGGATATTTTTCAATAAACAAGTCAATTTTTAAGATTTACTTTGATCTATCATATATATGGAGGTCGAACCATCACCGTGATCCTATACATATTTGAGTGGTTAAACACATCCCACATCAGTTTCTCAAACAAATTATGAATCTCAAACCTCAAATTATTTGTTATCCTACACTTGTTCTGTTCATTTGAATTAAATATACTTCATCCAATCAGATCTTATAACTGAGTTCATTTTTTTCAAAATGCCTCCAACCAAAGAGATTGAAAACTAGGATGTTTTCGAGGAGAGATTTATTGAGAAAAAGTGGTATGATAAAACTAATTTCTTCTTGAAATAATTTATAATATTTAAATGTTGGTAAAATGTTTGTAATGAAAATGAATATTTAAATCTTTATTATCTAATGATATTAAATTGAATTTTACTCATCAGTTGGCTTTAGTGTGTAATAAGATCTATAATCAATTACTTTTAATATTTTTATGAGATTTATAAGTTGAATATTCATCAATTTTTGAATCTTATGGAAGTTTTGTGGGATAGGGAAGCATGTTTTTTATCTATAATCTTCCATAAAGTCTTGGTTAACTTGAAAATAATAAAGTTGAAACTTATTTATTTCACATATATAAGAAGGTTAGGAAAGTGTATCATTTGAAACCAAATTCTAGAGCTGTTGTGTTATGGATGCAATATTATCTAATTATTAATAAATAATACAAATATACCTTAAATTTTTTAGATATATTTTTGTTAAACTTTCTTTGAATATGATAAAATTCAACTTAGTGAATTCTGTTTCCTTTTTAATCAAATATATTAAGAAAATTTTGATAAAGTTAATAATTTATTAGTTTTCATGTTTTATCAACAATATGTTGATAAACTTTATGTTTTTAATGAAGATGAAATATATGGTTATTGTTATGAGGGAATAATTATCATTGATAAGTGAGGAAACAATTTCATGAATGAAAATAGTTTTAGATTTGGTGTTAATGAAGTTTGTAGATAAGTTAGGAAAAGTATCAATTGATGTCAAAGTTCTATAGTTAAAAGAAAAATTTCATGAAAATAGGAAGGATGGCTCATTATCCCCCATACCAAAGAATAATGTTAAAGTACTTTATGATGATTATTATAAAGAGATGATTAAAATAAAGGTAGAAAAGAAGTCTAGAGATCTAGAGTTTGGACTTGATAAGGCAGAAACATTATATATAAAATATAAAATTGATGAAGTATTGAAAGAAGAAGAGAATAAGGGGAAACATAAAAAGAGATTTGATGAGGAAAAAGTAGCTGAAAGTTTAATGAAGGGAGTAGAAGAAGAACATGGGTATTTTTCAAAATAATGAATAGGAAGTATAAGAGCTATTTATATTACTCCTATATTATTTTTCTACCTAATTATTCAGTCTATTATTGAATATTTTCATCCAACTATTCTATAACTAGAAATGTTTTGGAATTCTAAAGTTCCTATAACTATTGATAACGGGAAAGGAAAAGTTATTGAGTCTGAAAAAGTTGTTTCTAAAAAAATTTAGGAGGTTAAAAAATATATAAAAAATAATGAAAACATGATTTAAGAAGTGATAAAAAAGTTCAAGTCAATTAAAAAAAGAATTTTAGGAATCATCTAAAGAAGCTTCATAAGAATAAGGTGAAAAATAAAGTTATTCAAAATTGTCTTCTTTTAGTACCCAGTCAGAGAAATATTCTAACTTGGTTGTTTTTTGGTAGAAGGAATGATATAAAAAAGAAATTGAAAATCAAAAATATTAGACCAAAGTATCACATAAATCGGAGTCTGATAAAAACATTGACCTAATAGAAGTGTTTAATTTTTAGAAAGAGAAAAAATATAATGAAAATGTTCATGTTGTAACTTCAAGAAGAACTATTTTATATTTTCTATAGAACTTAATAGATTCCCCACCTACTTAGTCCAATTAGATAATGGAATCAAGATTCACTTATTTGAATGAATCTTTGAAGAAACCTTTTTATTCTATTCCATATCTATGAAATATAGATTCCCAATGCAAGAAAATCAAAGAAGATTAAATGTGTTGTAAAAATTTGACGCTCTAAATCAGTTAGAAGAAACAATTCTATATAATGAGGCAGATTTCAATGATTTTTTATTTAAATCTATGTCTAAAAGAAGAAGAGTTAAAAAATAATAATATATTTGGAAGAAAATTAAATGGATATTAAGTTTCATGATGAATAGATGAAAGTTTTAAATAAGACTTCACTAGAAAATTCATATTCTTTTCAAAAGTTGGCTTTCAAAGTTGATGATACTTTTGAATTAGTTAAGTAGTTCAAGTGTTCATTATATTCTCAAGATGAATAAATATTAAAACTGAAAGTAAAAAACATATTTCTTAAAGAATATGTTTTGATTTTAAAGGATTTTGATCATACTGAGAAACAATATCTTAAAAAAGATTATATATTAAAAGAAGAAGCTTCAATGCTTGAAGATATTGAAGAATGACTTTCCAAGGAGGATTCAATAACTACAGATACTGAAAAGAACGAAGAATAGTTCAAGAAGATGAAAGTAATCATGAAGAAATTTTAAAAAAGAATATGTTTTTCTTTTTTAACTCTTGATTTAATAATAATTTTTTTTGAATGAAAGTTTGAATGATTTTTTCTCCACATATTATGTTTATATGTTTTTTAAAAATTAGTTGATATAATTTTTATTTACAAATTAGTTTATTATTTTTTAATTAAAATAATTTTTTATATAATTTTTTTACTAATATTTTATGTATTTTATACCTATTATATTCCTTTTTGAAAATCACAAAGGTGGATAAGTAATTGTGGAAGAAGTATTTATATATGTTATTGGAGTTGTTTTGATGAAGTAATTTTTTATATTAGTTATTGGGGAAGAATTTATTAAAGTAGTCTTTTTCTTATTTTATTCTACCAAAAAAATTATGTTAAATAAAAGTTTATTACAATTAAATGGGATATAGGAAATATAGGGGGAGATTTGATCCTAAACATTAATGGGATTGTAAGTTTTACATATATATTATATTATCTTTAAGAGTTGTGTTTTTTACTCTTTAAAAAAGAGAGATATTATTGAGTCAAATTTTTTACTTTCTAAAAATTTTGTCCTTAGTTTTGAAAATAAAAACACACCCTTAAAAACTATGTTTTACTAACTTTAAAATTTCTAGAGTCTTTAGAAAAATTTTGTATAAAACCACAAGTTCCAAAAAATTTAAAAATATTTAGAAACTACTAATTATAAACTTTTCACATAAATTTTACTCTATCAAAATTACATAAGTCTAGTCCATCGATGTGACTGAGTGTAATTCATCGAACTTACCAAATTCATATCTATCATATTGACCTATTTTGATTAATTAGACTAAAAAAATTGTTCCATTAGAATAATTTTTATAATCGAGTGGTTATAATTATTTCTATAATAGGGGAGACCTTTAAACAACATTAAAATGATGTTACCAAAATAATATCAGATAGAAATGTACTTGCTGAGATTATAAGGTAGACATCATCTCAAGTTATTACAACCAACTCTAATAATCACAAAAATATTATTGTTAAAGGTCTTACTATAAAGCATTCACAGAGCTGGGATATGATGATTTTGTGAAATCAATACATCTGAATATCTCTCTACTGTAACTTACCATTACTTTCACTTTATAATATTCCAGATAGTTTTATTTCTAAGGAATTCATGTGAGGATTGTAAGTTTCTTTGAACACTTTTTAAATTTTTATTATGTGTCCAATCGAGGTCAGATTGAGGGATTATGTGGATAATAAGATATGTGTTGATCAGGCTGATCAAGGGATTCCATGGATAGGAAGACATATCAGATTCCGATCTTTGTGGTTGAGGGATTTATTCTTGAAGAAAGACAGACCATACATTTTTTTTAAAAATGTGGATACCTTAAGTTATGGTTATTTACATCATTTACTCTAAAAGTTAAAGTGTACTCATAACTTTTATAAATTGTCACTTAACTTTATTATATAACTTTTTAATGTTTTATTTTAATTATTTCCATAAGTTATATTTTTCACAAGTTTAATTTATTAAGAAATTTTATTTTTTAAAAATTTTCTATACTCTGATTTTCCAGAGGCACTCTAAGTCTATTATAAGTACTCTGATCATTGGATGAATACTGAGTTGATATACATAATAAAGGGGGTTTTGTTTTTTATTAGTAAAAGTTTTTAACTACAATTAACCATTTTATTGTAGCCATTATAAACTCTTAAATTCAACAGAATAGAAGAACCATGATTCTAGACAATATTTTTGGAAGATTAATGAAGTATTTTATTAATGAGTTTTAATGATATAACATAGTTTTTATGATAATATAGTGTAGTTAAATATAGGAAGTTTTCTACTGGGATGCTCAAAAAGATTGAGAAGGAATTTTGAAATGAATCTAATGAATTTACTTAAATTTTTAAGGGTATTATGCCAATATAAAGGGGGTTTGTGCATTGAGGTGGGGTGTGAAGATGTGTAAGTGAGGTGAAGCATTGTAAAATTTTAATTTTGATTAGGTGAAGAGGTTAAAGAGGCATCAGTCTTAAATATACTATTTGAAGTTTCCTATTAGTTAGTATTAGATGGAAAATGTGTCTAGGTGATTACAAAAACAATGCATTAGAAGTTGTTTAAGTCTATAATCAGGCACCAAATGAAGTATACCATATTAAAACAAGAAAAATTATACCAAAAAAATATTGTATAAATCAAATCAAAAGAACCCATTGTATGAAAAACCATTGGACTTAAGAATCTGCATGCTTATTGTTTTCAAAGAAATAGAATAAAAAGAAAAAGTACTTAAAATAAAATCAAGTTTGGAGAAATTTCAAGCATCCTATTGAAAAAATACTTAATATTTTTGGTGAAGGTTCTTACATTTATTACAGAAACATTATTATATCATTTATCTATGTGAGTAGAACATGCACTATCAATTGACTACAGTTCTTTTAAAGTGAAAGGATACTCCCTGATTGTTGTAACCACATTCTAATAATTGATTTCTAGTGGTTCATGTGGTATTTGATTACTTCCAATACATTCTAATGAAAATATATGATTATTGAATAGTGAACCGTGTAAATATACATGTTCCCATGGTTGTTCTTGTTTTCTTATTTTCTAGAAAATCTATTTCTCACTAATAGGAGGTGAAGATTGTTTCATAAGTTGGAAAAAAATAAAAAGAGAAGACCACTTATTAACCTTATCCCCCTCTCATTGATCACACATATCCTAATTGTTCCTTTTAGTTAGTTTTACATGAAAAGATAAAAAAACTTATAGGGTTTTCTATATGATAATAATAAAATTCAATTTATTCTCACTAGATCCCTTAGATTAGGAAAAATTTAGAGAACTTCTCTGTTCTTGATATATCTGTTGGTAAGACCCATTAAAATACAAAAAAGATTAAACTTCAGATTAATTTAACCCTCTTTATCATTGTGATAATCATTCCAAAACCCTCCCTCATGATCCTCATCACATTGAGTCATATCATTCAATATTTGAATGGACCAAATCTACTGTTATAGTAGTAGTATGTCTGCCTATACCTATCTATGAGATGCATATAGAAGGAAATCAACTCATATCCAAATAGAAAAACTCTAGTTTTATGGTGATGGTACATCTACCTATACCAAAATTTTTCCCATTTTGTGGTTGAAATCATTTTCTATATCCAAATAGATCAACACTAGTGCTACAATGACGGTACATTTACCTATACTCATCTATGAACACATATATAAGATGAAATTTGTCTTATTCAAGTGTTTGGAAACTATGATTGACTTAATACATTCTAATTCAATGTGTATGAGGATTCAAGTTATCTCAATATTTCTCTTTAAGGGATTCATAGGTCACCATGATGTGATAGTCATAATGAAATAGGGGTCTAAAGATTGATAGAAACTGAGAAAAGAAATTCATTTTCATTCATTTTAAAAAAGGAGAAAGAGTATCCCTAAGTTTGAGTCTATCTTCACAATAGTGATATATTAAAAAATTACTTCTATAAGGGTCTGAAGTCCATCAATGGATTTTCAAGATTTGTCAATATTGTGGTGAAACTTTTCTGGCTCTGCATATTTGGATTCCTCAATAATATGGATAATCTTCACCTCGACAACTACCTTTTTCACCTCATTTTAGGAATATTTAGAGAAATTTTTGTGTCCCCCAAATTTTACCTTGGTGATATCTATCTTCTACTAGAGGAAGTTTATGTGAGAAACATCCTCATCAGTTAAACATATTTTCTCCGATTCCACCTCTGCATAATGAGATTCTCCTTAAAGCACTATAGTTCAAAGTTTATCAAATATTATGGTTTATTTTTCATTGGAAATGAATTCCTAGGATTTTCTTCTTTCCCTCATGCCAAGATAAAATCTTTTATATCATGATGGATAACATGATAATTGAATTCCTAACTTCCCAGAAACATAAATTTATGGAGAAGTTAGTGAAAATTTCTTCCAAGATCATCCATGGGAGTTTTAAATATTAGCTTCTATATGATATTCTTAGAATGTTTACAGGTGATATGGTGGAATACAATAGGCAATTATTTTAGTTTAGTATCTCTCCCATAAACTATAACATATTTTAGGACTAAGTCACTCATAGAAAATATAGGGTTTACCCTTTCAAAACTCGTTAGCATTAGGAGTAACCCAACCTCTCTGTGCTCTGACTTCTGGATCATAGTGCAGAAGATTATATGGTTAGATCTCCAAAATTTTGTGGTAATTTTGTAGGTGATATGAGAAGTGTGTATTAATCCTTGAATGATAAGTTAAAAGGGGTAAAATATGGATCTCCCTGATCTATTGATGCATCAATACATGTTATTGAAATAACGCCCATTAAAAAATCCACATGGGAATATCCATAAATATATTTCTCCTAACTATTAGCTACAAGAGTTTCAATCATCTATATACTACCATCTATATGTACAATGGGATAATTTTCACCTCCCACCACATCTTGGTTTCTCATGGGGTCTTTACCACATCCCATAATAGTCACCTCATCATTGTGATGGTAAGGGATGTCTGAGTGGGGTAGATCACTGGAATAACACTCATGGTCTACATCATCAAAGTCCATTGAGTTTTATGCCACCAATTCTTGGATCATCAATGAGTCCATAAATAGAATAAATTTAAAATAAAAAAGTTATGTGTAGTTTTTTATTATAAAAATCAAGAGAACTCAAACCAAAATAGTTCCTTACCGATCTCTCTAAATTCAGTTAGAGAGGAATACGTATATATGGGATCTAGGAGATCATCCATTGAGTGTCTAGACTCAAAATGTATAAGGATACCTATTAAGAGGGTGCAGATTCATTAGTTGTTTCATAATACCATGATTATTTTTTCCCATTATACCTGAACCATCTCAACTTGCATTAGTGGGGGTGGGTGTAACAATTATTGTTGGTGTTCCCTCTATCATGGATGCGGCAGTCTTACCAAAAGAAGTTTTAGACTCACTAGGAATTCCCCTTTTGATATCCTTGGGACATACCCAAGATCTTTCAGGGGATCGATATCCTATAATCAACAATCCCCCCCATATATATATATATATAAATGTGTGTGTGTGTGTGTGAAAAATAAATCAAGGATTGACTTGGATACCAACCACCTCACTAAGGTAGATATAACTTGATAGCTTATTTTTACTATTAGAAAACCTGATTCCAGATAGAGATGGTTTAGGTTATGACCATATATCTGTTGGCATGGGAGGGCGAGGCAGATGAGACCCTCCCCCCCCCCCATATATTATTTCATTAATATTTTACTTGTAAATAGTTACCATTCCTCTATAAGGGTCAATCTCTCAACATCTATTAAAGTTCTATTAGTTGGGTATTTTAGTGATTTTTTCAACTGTGTCACTTTATCCCCAATATACAAATTGAAATGATAATTCATATCACAAATACTTTCCTATTGTAACAATTACTCAGTTTAATAACTTAAATCTTCTGCACTAAAAAAATCATTATAGTCAATGGTGGATAGGTTGACCACCTATTTGAAAGTTCCTTAATCCATCATCTTTATCACCTGTTTTGTGGTAAGGATTTAGATATCATTAGTATAGATGAGAATATCTAATTCTTGAATGTATATTCTCACCTCTATAGGGTTAATACAATAATTTAAATCAAGGGTTGATTTTACATCCTCAAGTTGAGTAATATGAAAAATAGTTTGAAGGACCGCCCATAAGTCTCTAATATCAACAACTGAGGGCCTATCTTGATTGATTTGAGTGGCCTCAGGACACATATAGTTCAAAGACTCTTTATTTGGTCCAGAAAAAGACCTGGGTCCCTTGAATTTGGCTTCTACTCGAGTCTCTCATCATCATACAATATCTCTTCCCATCATCGATGACTAGGTTGTCTCATCCCATCCTTTGGTATTATCAACTTCTCAAATTTGAGTTGCTAATAAAATTTTGATTGAGGAAAACTTGATGAATTTGGGTCCTCACCGCTATCATATGTTTCATAGATCCTTATAGTATTCCACCTCCCTTAGTCTAGGATGGACTCAGTAATGGCCCTAGGGAAACTACCTTGAATAATTAACCAAGAATAAAAAGATATCCAAGAATGATTATACGTGTGTTTCTACCTAATAAGTTTACTCAATAGAGGTAATTTTATGACATCTTGGGTGGTTTCATAGGAAATCATGACCTAGAGTTCCCATGCCACCATGGGGTGTTTTTAATCTCTAATATCTATTAGTGATTACATGGTAGGATGCTGTAGGCTCAAAAGTTCCCTAAAACCTATAAGGAACATAGGTTTCATATATTATGTCTCCATCCACCCATGTCACCAATGTTCAATATGCTAAATCCATCCTATATGAATCGGATTTATAATCCCCATCACAGTCGTCAATGATGAGTCTGATGGGGGCCAACCGTAAGGAAATAAATTGAATTCTGAGTATAAACTCAGTACCCTCAATGATGCACCATATTTTTGAAATGGATTAATGATTCCATAGACATCCCGAATTAATGGACTAAATCGTAACTACGGGATGTTGAATTCTTTATTGAATGATAATGAATTGATGTGTATTTATATAAATCCCTAGAACACTTGGAATTACCCAAAGATGAAAAAAAGACTTTTACTTTCTATATGTGAAATAGGAATTGATGAATCATTTCCAACATAGGTACCTCCAGGACCACATGCTCTCCTTATTATAGTATGATCGCTATTAAAAATGAACACTACCTGATTCTATTTTGGTAATAATGAACTGAAAGTAGGAATATGATAAACTACTTACCAAAAACCATTTCAATCAAGTTTGAGGAGGGATATCTGAGTTAATTTCATAACCCTAATCTTCAAAATGCGATTGTTCCATTACTAGACAACATATTTCTAGGGCCTCTTGTTTTTTTATTAAATGGAACCTCATCGAATGCTTGTATTTAGACCCATTCCCATAGGTCACCAAGAATTCCTTCATCCATACTTCAAACCTCACATCATCCTATGGAGAAGGTTCCCTGACCAATATATTTATGGATGTTTTCCTAGTTTGTGGGCTGGTTAGGGTATCTACTCAGAGTCTTCCCATGTATCTCTTATGGTAATAAAGTCATCATATAAATACCAAAGGATGGGAACCCTTTAAATTCAGTAAATGGACCACATGATGATACAAACTTCACCATTCATCATATGGAAGGTATTGGTTTGAGAGATCTAATTAATTATTAACTATGGGATTAAATATAACTTCTTTTACATTTATTTCCAAGATATCCTTATATCCTCATAAATTTTGACGGATTTTAACTAATACTTAAACTAAGAACATGACTAGTAGACCCAATATTCCCAAATCCATTTGGTCTTATCACCACCTCCTAAGTGTAGGTCCTAGTCCTTATCCTAACCCTTTAATTAATTATTGGTTGACCAATAAATTATATAGGAGTAGAAATGTATTTGAGGTGCTAATATATGAGACTATGTTTTATTGTAATTTTGAGAGCTATGAATAGGCATACATAACTAGTTCCACCCTCATTGATATAGGAATACATGGAATTAATATTTTCCCTATTTTCATTGGGGTACTTAAAAAAACAAGAGTGTTTCATTTAGTTACCTAATTTTTGGATAATGAAATATTTTAAATCTCATTCCCATACAATAGAAGGATATCAAATTATGGGTATTCTTGATGATTTTTTTCATAATATATTAGCACGATACATCAATAAATATTCACATTAAGGATTCTAGATCTACCCAAAAATATAAATCATTTTAGTAATCTAAAGAGTGGACTCAACATATGAAGTATTTATTTTAGTATGTGAAATTTTTTTCCCATAATCATAATTAATGATTCATCACTAGGTGAAAATCATTAATGTGAAATAAAACCTTGAGGCAATGATAGGTTAGGTCTAGAACCACTACACAGAAAATTTGACAAATTACAAATTATTTTTATCAGGTGTCTCGCCCAAATTGTTTACCATTTTAATTCATCCAACCTCGTCACCTAGATACATATACACTCACCCTCATCCAACCCCTTTTCCTAGATCATTTTATCCATGTGAGGGGGTTGGATAAAGCTTATACACCAAAAACTATTTCACATAGGTCAAGTAAAATTTGAAGGGGAAAACACCTACCTCAAGTACAAACATCATAATGGAAAATATAGATTATTATTTCTCATATTCTTCATAGAAAGGGTTTATAAGTAGGAGAAATATTTATAGACAAAACATGATTGTAACGACCCGAAATTTTTTTAAATAAATTTTGTTTCCCAATTTTATGTGTTATTGTTATACTCAACAAAAACGTTTTATTTGATAAGCATGATTATAATTAAAATGAGATCAGTGGGTTTTGACTATTATATAACCATCGGTCAATATGACCGCTGTGAACAAAATGTTTTGATATAAGTAATATTGGTTAATTATTATAGAAAGAAGATTCGATGGCCTCACCTAGTAGTCTTGGACCGATCGAAGCCCATCTAACAGAGCTTGGGAAGGAGGTAGCACCACTGGGCTTTGCTCTGGATCAAATCCAAGCCGAACTTCATCATGTGAAGCTGGAACGGAATTGCCTTTGTGAGAAGTTCAAACTGATAGAAATTACTACTCGGGCAATGTTGACTGAGCCGCCCCAAGCTTCTATCACCCTAGAACACCTTACTCTTAGGTCCTATGTTGGTATTATAAGGGGTTATGTAACAAGACCGTAACTACCTTGTGTAATCCTTGTTTTAAATAAAAATTGGGATTTCTTCTTATGATGAAGTTTATGAATTTTGAAATGACCGGATAAATATAGTATGCAGATTTTTGATGAATTTTAGAAAAAGGATATTTTAAATATGTTTATGTAAACCCTAAATAATTAAAAATGTGTAATGATTTTCAAAAAATGGTCTTCTGCAATTATGTTCAGTACTAAATTTAGAGTCTAATAAGACCAACTTGATTTTTGATGAATAGTAAATTATGAATAGTGATTTTATGATTAGGATTAGTAATATGACAAAATGGATTAGTAATCTCACTTAAAGAAAGTTTTAAAATAATCTAGGCACCTTGATTAAGTAATTTCATTCAATAAAATAGTTAAATAATGGTTTCATTAATTATTATTCAAGTATTAGTTTTTTTGGGTGAATAGTGTTTTTTAATTAAAAATTTAATTAAAAATAATTAGAAAATTATTTTTATAAAAATGACTTTATTTTTGAACTCAGAGCATCGATATTATGTTATGGTAATTTTTGGGGATTTTTCTGAAAAAAATGAATTTTTGATGAATAGTGTATTTATTTAAAAATAAAATTAAAAATATTTAGAAAATTATTTTTATAAAATGGAGTTCATTTTTGAAATCATAGCATTGATATTTGGTTAAGGTGAAATTTTGGGATTATTCTGAGAAAGTTGAATTTTCGGTGAATAGTGAAAGTATAGTTTTTAAGTTACGGGTGTTTAATGACATCATTAAATAATGTATTAAGTATATATTAAATATGTTCGAATTATGAATAGTAAGATAAGGTGTGAGGTGTCCCAAGTGGCCAATACCATGGGCAAATACCATGGGCAAGCCCATGGTTTTGCCAAAACCACTAGTGAGGTGTCCCTTGGCCATTAATGCTTTGTCCCCTCACTTTCCCTATAAATACCCACCCTTTCCTCCTTTAGTTTTCACTCCCAACTCTACCCCAACAAAGTTCTGGTCTTCTTACCTTCCAAGGAGTCCTCCCAAGGTGCCCCCAAGCCCTCAAGGTCCAATCCTTTGAGTTTCAAGAGTCACGGTTTAAGGTAAGGGATCCGACCCCTCTGTTTCTTTTCATGTAATCTCTTTTATGTCATTCCTTTTCTGCTCCATGTTTTTATGTGAGAGGATGTTCTTTTATATTCCTATTACTTCCCTTTCATGTTTATATGATGAGAGATCCCTCTTACTCTCATCATTTCGTTTTATGAAAGTTTAAGTGACGCTGTTAGGCTGCCGAATTTTTAAGGGATTCTTTCACCCTTCTCATTTTTCAAGTTCAATTTTCATGTCATGTCTTTCAAGTTCCTTTTTATTATGTTGGGGTATGATATATATATCTATCATAATGATATCTTATGATCATATGATGAGGTACCCTATTTGATCTTGTCAAATCATTTTCTTTTGAAGTTAAGTGACGCCGTAAGGCTGCCGAATTTTCATAAGAGAAATCTAATCTTTTGTTCCTTCAATGTTTTTTCATTTCAAATGGTATGTCCCTAAAATTTCATTACCATGTCAATATTTCCTTCTTATTCTTTCACCCTACTGTTTTATGGATCATTTATGAGTGGGTGACCCATGTCCCCTCTCATTTCAATGTTTTCTAAAACCCCGAAACTTAGCCGTTATGCTGCAGAATTTTCCCCTCAAAATGCCTCTCTCTCTTTTCTCAAAAATTATTTTATGTTATAAAGTGAATACTCAAAGCACTTATTTCTACAAGGGTATTCACATATATATCAAAATGTTCCATTTTAAATTCTGGGATTTACATACATGAGACCCGCTTTCCCTTTCCGTGGGTTTAAAAGTGATATAAAGATCATGTCTTTAAAGCAGTTTTTAAAAAGTTATGATTATGAAATGAAACCCATTTCCTTTATGCTATATGGGTTATTTATGAAATGTTTGATGATGATATATGTGTCTCACATGATAATAAAGGAAAATTTAATGGTGCGCCCTGATAGCGCTCCAATGCATTGGGTAATGATGTAACCACTAGAGATTACAATTTTCATGATACCTTGGTGAATAACCTTGGTAATTTTCAAATGACACCTTGGGGATGGACCTTGGTGATATGTTCATGATTTTCTATGTTAAATGATGTATCCACATCTTCATGTTATGGAAAATGTTATTTTTATTATGAAATGCCTCATGATTTTCTTTCTCATGCCTTAAAGTTCTTTTCATGTCCTTATTGAAGTATACCATGTTCACATGTAAAATGTTCCTCTTGTTTCCCTTACTGGGCCTTCTGCTCACCCTTTTTTTTGATGTATGTCCCCAGGTTATGAGATGCAGTAATGAACCTAGAATGAACTTAAGGAGACACCTTTAAAGTGTTTAAGAAGAATTTTTTATGTTGTTTTCATGTATTATGTTCCTGGTTTCCAAGACACTAGACCTTAAAGATCCTCAGTTTTGTGTAATGTAATGAAAGTTTATGTTATAAAAATACGGGATGTTATAGTTGGTATCAAAGGATGGTTTAGTTATTTGTGGAAATTAGGATATGAAAACTCTAGGAGGAACCCTATAGAAAAGTTTAATATAGGAAATCTTCCTGGTATTTTGGTGAGTATTGAGTAAGGGGTTGCCAAGCAAATACATCCCTGTCTGGATACGAGCAGGTAGAGGTGGCTCTGGCACAGATGTACATAGGGGTAAAACCCGAAAACACCGCTTTGAGCTAGACTCGAACGGGAACTGGTACACGACAACGGGCCTTGCTGCACTCTTGGTTACGACACTCTCGGGGGATATGCTTTGGTTAATTCATAAGCTTGGTATGAACCATTGTTAAAGGAACAAAGATAAAATAAAATAAAGGTTCACATAAGAATATATGATCATTCATAACCTAGATGGGAACCTAGGAGATCACAAGTTAGGGTATACCTTTCATATACAAGTTATCCTTATATGCTTTCAGTTCCTTTTCATGATTATTAGCTAAGTACTTAAACCCCTAATTATGCTTTCTCTTCTTAGTTAATGGTGGGAAATGGAAGAACATGTCCCGACAACCAATGTGATAGGAAATGCGACGATTTTAGAATTAATATGACAGGGATGATTAGGGGATTAAAATATGATTATTATTTTGGAAGACGTTCATTATTTTGGGAACCATATTTGATCGAGGTAAATAGATTACTACGGTATTTTCATTGAGGAGTAAGGTTGACTTATATTTTGAAGAATCGATGAATTTAAGGTGAACTTATAGTAATTTAGGTTACTTATGGGAATGACTAACCTATCTTGGGTAAAATATGTTTAGGTTAGCTAATTATTTTATAAGATGTTAGGAGTGGTTGATGTTGTCTGGAGATGAACAGTGAAGTTGTTTTGAAAGACTATGTTATCAAATCCTTATTGTATTTGGGTTTCAATCTTAGTTTGGTTTGTTCTGAGGAATTTTAAGGACCGTTATTTAGGGAATGTTCTATGATGAAATTTGGGTAGTACCATGGAACTTTGATGATTTAAAAGTAGTTTCCATTCCTATGGGATTCTTTCTTTTTGAAAGAGTTTTTTTACCTTAACCTTTCAGTTTTTGGGATAATGTTTAAAGATAGAATAAATAGATAGTTAATCTTTTGTAGATTATGTGATTCTATAGAAGATGATTCTTGTGCTTTTATGAGACCAAGTGTTTTTGAATTCTCATCATTTGGAGAAAAGATTAGTGTTGGTAGGGACTTGTTAAAGGATGAAACTCTAATTGAAGGTAGGTATATTTTCTTATGTTTTTGTTCTATGAAGTAAATGAAATCCTCAAAATTATGAAAAGAAACGTAAATCAAAAATGTTGTTGGTTTACGTTTCCTACTAGGTAATCAAAGACCGTTTACACACATCATATGTTTGGGATTTTCTCATGGTTAACTTTCTCCTAATCATGTTCTCTATCACTCTCCCTCAGAACTTGACCCTTTGTTTTTTCCTCCATGTCCATGTTTTCCTATATGGAACCCTAGTGTGGGTTAACTCGGGTGACCTTTGTACTTCCCTTTCTTTATTTTAAAGTAATAGTTTTACTGACTCCTTTTCCGATGTGGGAATTTCAATGAAATTTCAAAACCCAATTTTAAAATTGCGAGGACGCAATTTCTTAAGGGGGGAAGATTGTAACGACCCGAAATTTTTTTAAATAAATTTTGTTTCCCAATTTTATGTGTTATTTTTATACTCAACAAAAACGTTTTATTTGATAAACATGATTATAATTAAAATGAGATCAGTGGGTTTTGACTATTATATAACCATCGGTCAATATGACCGCTGTGAACAAAATGTTTTGATATAAGTAATATTGGTTAATTATTATAGAAAGAAGATTCGATGGCCTCACCTAGTAGTCTTGGACCGATCGAATCCCATCTAATAGAGCTTGGGAAGGAGGTAGCACCACTGGGCTTTCCTCTGGATCAAATCCAAGCCGAACTTCATCATGTGAAGCTGGAACGGAATCGCCTTCGTGAGAAGTTCAAACTGATAGAAATTACTACTCGGGCAATGTTGACTGAGCCGCCCCAAGCTTCTATCACCCTAGCACACCTTACTCTTAGGTCCTATGCTGGTATTATAAGGGGTTATGTAACAAGACCGTAACTACCTTGTGTAATCCTTGTTTTAAAAAAAAATTGGGATTTCTTCTTATGATGAAGTTTATGAATTTTGAAATGACCGGATAAATATAGTATGCAGATTTTTGATGAATTTTAGAAAAAGGATATTTTAAATATGTTTATGTAAACCCTAAATAATTAAAAATGTGTAATGATTTTCAAAAAATGGTCTTCTGCAATTATGTTCAGTACTAAATTTAGAGTCTAATAAGACCAACTTGATTTTTGATGAATAGTAAATTATGAATAGTGGTTTTATGATTAGGATTAGTAATATGACCAAATGGATTAGTAATCTCACTTAAAGAAAGTTTTAAAATAATCTAGGCACCTTGATTAAGTAATGTCATTCAATAAAATTGTTAAATAACGGTTTCATTAATTATTATTCAAGTATTAGTTTTTTCGGGTGAATAGTGTTTTTTAATTAAAAATTTAATTAAAAATAATTAGAAAATTATTTTTATAAAAATGACTTTATTTTTGAACTCAGAGCATCGATATTATGTTATGGTAATTTTTGGGGATTTTTCTGAAAAAATGAATTTTCGATGAATAGTGTATTTATTTAAAAAAAATTAAAAATATTTAGAAAATTATTTTTATAAAATGGAGTTCATTTTTGAAATCATAGCATTGATATTTGGTTAAGGTGAAATTTTGGGATTATTCTGAGAAAGTTGAATTTTCGGTGAATAGTGAAAGTACAGTTTTTAAGTTACGGGTGTTTAATGACATCATTAAATAATGTATTAAGTATATATTCAATATGTTAGAATTATGAATAGTAAGATAAGGTGTGAGGTGTCCCAAGTGGCCAATACCATGGGCAAATACCATGGTCAAGCCCATGGTTTTGCCAAAACCACTAGTGAGGTGTCCCTTGGCCATTAATGCTTTGTCCCCTCACTTTCCCTATAAATACCCACCCTTTCCTCCTTTAGTTTTCACTCCCAACTCTCCCCCAACGAAGTTCTGGTCTTCTTACCTTCCAAGGAGTCCTCCCAAGGTGCCCCCAATCCCTCAAGGTCCAATCCTTTGAGTTTCAAGAGTCACGGTTTAAGGTAAGGGATCCGACCCCTCTCTTTCTTTTCATGTAATCTCTTTTATGTCATTCCTTTTCTGCTCCATGTTTTTATGTGAGAGGATGTTCATTTATATTCCTCTTACTGCCCTTTCATGTTTATATGATGAGAGATCCCTCTTACTCTCATCATTTTGTTTTATGAAAGTTTAAGTGACGTCGTTAGGCTGCCGAATTTTTAAGGGATTCTTTCACCCTTCTCATTTTTCAAGTTCGATTTTCATGTCATGTCTTTCAAGTTCCTTTTTATTATGTTGGGGTATGATCTCTATATCTATCATACTGATCTCTTATGATCATATGATTAGGGACCCTATTTGATCTTGTCAAATCATTTTCTTTTGAAGTTAAGTGACGCCGTAAGGCTGCCGAATTTTCATAAGAGAAATCTAATCTTTTTTTCCTTCCATGTTTTTTCATTTCAAATGGTATGTCCCTAAAATTTCATTACCATGTCCATATGTCCTTCTTATTCTTTCACCCTACTGTTTTATGGATCATTTATGAGTGGGTGACCCATGTCCCCTCTCATTTCAATGTTTTCTAAAACCCCGAAACTTAGCCGTTATGCAGCAGAATTTTCCCCTCAAAATGCCTCTCTCTCTTTTCTCAAAAATTATTTTATGTTATAAAGTGAATACTAAAAGCTCTTATTTCTACAAGGGTATTCACATATATATCAAAATGTTCCATTTTAAATTCTGGGATTTACATACATGAGACCCGCTTTCCCTTTCCGTGGGTTTAAAAGTGATATAAAGATCATGTCTTTAAAGCAGTTTTTAAAAAGTTATGATTATGAAATGAAACCCATTTCCTTTATGCTATATGGGTTATTTATGAAATGTTTGATGATGATATATGTGGCTCACATGATAATAAAGGCAAATTTAAGGGTGCGCCCTGATAGCGCTCCAATGCATTGGGTAATGATGTAACCACTAGAGATTACAATTTTCATGATACCTTGGTGAATAACCTTGGTAATTTTAAAATGACACCTTGGGGATGGACCTTGGTGATATGTTCATGATTGTCTATGTTAAATGATGTAGCCACATCTTCATGTTATGGAAAATTTTATTTTTATTATGAAATGCCTCATGATTTTCTTTCTCATGCCTTAAAGTTCTTTTCATGTCCTTATTGAAGTATACCATGTTCACATGTAAAATGTTCCTCTTGTTTCCCTTACTGGGCCTTCTACTCACCCTTTCTTTTGATGTATGTCCCCAGGTTATGAGATGCAGTAATGAACCTAGAATGAACTTAAGGAGACGCCTTTCAAGTGTTTAAGAAGAATGTTTTATGTTGTTTTCATGTATTATGTTCCTGGTTTCCAAGACACTAGACCTTAAAGATCCTCAGTTTTGTGTAATGTAATGAAAGTTTATGTTATAAAAAGACGGGATGTTATAATGATGGTTTTTCTATATGCTATCTTGAAATTACTTGTGCATGATACCAGCATGCACAAGTAGAAGGAACACCTATTTGTGCCCACGTTCAACCTAGGTACTATTTTTTCCCTTTTGAATCCACATTTTCACAAGTTTCACTTTAACCTTGGTATTGGAACATCCTTATTCCCATCAGATCCAATCCTAAGTGTGGATTTATTAGTGATGTATTTTTTTAAAGGATAGACACCATGAAATGGTGAAGATAAAACAATAAGAAAGTCACCCTATATTCACATAGATCTATTGGATTTCAACTAGAAAATTTCACCTACACTCCAAGATGCACCAATGGTCCTTCACCAAAGGCCACATTTATGCCTATATTTTCATGCCCAGGTTTACTAGTTCACCTGGCCTATTTTCTCAGCTCACTATACCCTAGTTCACCTACATGCACACTTTATCACGCTAATCCCTCCTATAACCAGGTAAAAAAAATTCCTATATATTGGACCCTATGGAATCTTAATTTTCTAATTTTATGAGATAAATAGTCACCATGAAGTTATACTCACCCTAGTCTCAAACTCCATCTAGGTATCTTAATTAAGATTCAGACCAAGGTAAATTAACCAAAACTTAGGGTAATTATGTTACCTGAAGGTTAAATACATAAAAAATATTATTAGATAACACTTCCTCCCTATTTCACCAATACTAGGGTAATGGACTCATACTAGAAAAATACTATATTGTTATTCACTTAAATGAATACATCGATAATTCTAACCACTAGGGAAAATCCTCACCCAAGTTCTATCACTAGGGTGGCCACTTCTCCCTAGATTCACTAGGGTGGCCATTCTTAGCTTAATTTGAATAGCAGATAATCCCATTTCCCAAGTCTCCTACATTGGAATCCAATTATAAAGGCCTCCCTTGAAACTACAAAATTATCATGATCAAATAATGTAAATTTTCATACACCCCTTAAATCATGTATTCCCTTGATAAAAGGAATCTCCCATGAAATTATCCCTAACCAATAGGTTACTTAAAGTATTCATGATCTTGTACCCCTAGATAACATGGGTTCCTCATGGGAGGATATTAGTGAGATTTTACTTAGCTCATACATCTAAACTTAGCTAACTCAGTCCCAAAATAGGTCAACTAGGGTTCTTGGTGGACTCCTTGGTCCACTGAATGATCCATGAGATCATGTTATTTCTTATAATTTTTAATCCCTATATATATTCTATTGATTATTTCATCATTATAAGAAATCAATGATCTAGGGACATCTATAGAAGGTAATACCATGTGTAAGCCAAAAACACTATATCATGAATACATATTCACCATTAGTCAAGTCATATTTATTTATAGAAATAAATCAAAAGGTGGTAGACACATCTTGGATTCACATGCTCATGAATAAGCCCCAGTTATGATCTCTGAGTTCTCAAGAAACATACATTGGCCTCCTCCTTAGGTGTAATCCCCAACAATATATTCTAATGTCTAGTTACCAATAAACATGTTAATCTAAAAATATATCCCCATGTGTAAGCCCCAATAAATCTTCTATTTTCACCTTTTATGACAAAGACATCCTAGTCACATGATATAAAACTACAAAACAATTTTCTTCATGTATGATGTTAAACTAATTTGTATGATCCTGTCACATGACCTTATACTATGAAACTCAAATTATATGGGATTTGATTCCTATTAATCAGGATATTTAGTATTCTACTCTAATTTTGAAAATCAATATCCTAAACTAATTTTAATGGGTCCATACTCCTCATGAAATCACTTACATCCTTCCTCATTGGTCCATATTCCCTGTGATCCCATATGACCTCTCACTGGGGCCATATTCCCTATGAATCCCATCCTCATTTGACTATATTATTGATGATTACATATCCTACATGGTTGGATATATACCCATTATATAATACTTTCACATATCTTATAGGACTATATCCCCTATAAAACAAAACCATACTCATTGATTCATATTCTCTTTGAGGTCAACTAGAAATGGTTACTAATGAATATGTCCCAAACCAACCATTGGTACCCATATATTTATTAATAGTCTCTAGGACTTGGATGCATGACCTTAAAAGGAACTTCATTTGGTCATGGATTTATGACCTTAAAATTCATTGTGATGGTCCTTATCACATAACCTCAAAAGGCATGATGTATCCCACTAAGTGGTGCTGAAAAATGTGGGTTTTGATTCCCTTCACAAAAATATATAGAAAATACATATTATGGTCTCAATACAAACACCATAAAAATTTACCACCTTCCTGGATAGAAATAAATTACAAAGTTCCTATTTTGTTATCTTTAAACCATAACATAACTAATTAACAATAGAAAGATATAGAACTTATAATAAATATAGATTGAACCATAAAATGGAGAAATTATGATACATGCAAATGTTCTCATTTACGGAGAAAATATAATATATAAATAAGTTCACATAGACAATCATAAATGAACAATTTCCATTACATGGGCAACCAGTCTCATGCAACAATTTGATAAGGACTCATGAATATGTCTTAAATTTATAATAAAGACCATAAGAAAACAAAAATTCCCTCTAAAAGGTGCATATGAGCCTGACTTCTAATCCCCTAAACCAATTTTCATTTTAAGGGGTCACTGGTAAATTCACACCGAATTCATTCTATTGAAAACAAGTACTGCATTGACTCAAAACAAAAAAATGGCACATTTTCACATCAGAGACACCTGCGTAGCATTGTGGTTCATGGTGTGATAGGCCCAAAAATAATGTAAGAGTTTATTTGAAAAAAAAAATTATCTTTTTACACCATATTATAAATTATGTTAGATATATTTTTATTGAAGGTTATTTTTTCACTACATGATAGTGTGATGATTGGTTGGATTGGATATTTGACTCAAAATATAGCTTCTTTCTATTGGAGGCATAAAAAGTGGCATCCTTATATGTAGGTATTGTATGTGGGACTCCAAGTTCGGTAATGATATTAGACTTCATTAAGTTAATGATAGCCTTTTTTGGACCTCCTTGAGGGGCACCACTTCTACCCATTTAGATAAGAAATTGTTATCTGTGAGAATGAAGTAAAACTTTCTAGTGGTGGCTAGAGGGTATAGACCCAAGACATATATTCCCCACACCAAAAATTTCCATGAGTATTTGGTATTGTAAAAAAATATAAGGGTTAATGGATAAAGTTCACATGTATTTTACATATATGAAATCTCTTTATGAATTCAATGAAATCTTGAATTATCAAGGAATAGAAGTATCCAAGTAACTAGATTTGGTAGATTTTTTTCTTACGACTAATGAGTTTCGTAGGTGCCAGTTTGGAATTATTGTATAATGAACATGGTATATCCTCCTTTAATAAACCTAGGAAGGACCCCATCAAATCCATTTTTATAAATGATATTATGCGAATTTAATCTATAAAAAGGATGAACTTTTCTACACAATGATGGATATATTTATAGATCAATCTTGTGGGAGAACTCCACTTTGTATATATCCCTTTACAGGTGACATACATATAGGTGTGGAATCAATCATAGAGAGTAGATTCTCACCTTAGTCAAATGTGAAATTAACTTCATTGATTTCCTCTATTTAATTTTTTATGAATAGAGAGGCCACATTAAGATGTGTGATATGAAGAATCATTTTGTCTTTGTCAGGGTCTACCAACATTGTTGTTGTATTGTATAGTGAATCTACTTGGGAATTCTATGAACATGGAATATGGAATAATGTTGTTTTTATGGGAATTAATCCATAAAACCTCATATATAATCAAGTTAAGGGATTGATTTTTCCTTCTTGATGTATCATTCGCCATTTATTGTCTTGATTACTAGCTCTAAATAACCTCAAATGATTAACTAAGAAACTGGTATTTTTAAGGAAAATTCTAAATATATGAAGAATTTATGGCATTTTTCATTATTATTGGTATATCCTTATGAAAATAAAAATGAGTAATAAAAGACTTCTTACATTCTAGCGATGGACACAATCTCCAATCCAATCTCATGGAGCTTTTTGTTGTCCATCCACAAACCCATTGGGTCTTAGAACCACTATCAAAGTACATTTCTCATGTTTGGGAGGATTCATGGATATAGAAATCAACTTAATATAGGAAATAAATTTATTATTATGAGTATTCTAGGATAGGGTGTTCCAAAATAAAATATTTTAGTGTTTTCTCCATGATCGCCTATTGAGATACAACTTATATTTCACACTATTGAAAAATAATTTCCCATCATGCCAAACTATAAGTAAACATCAGGTTAATGAGGATATATTTGAGTGGATAAATTTGGGATACCAAGTGTACCTCATGATGATATAGATAATGTATAATATTTTTCACCTTGAAGATCAATTCAAGGTAGTTTTTTTATATTGGAATATCATGACTCAGTTTCAAAAAAAATTCTTAAACATTAGATTTCATTCTTCTTACCTACATTATTTTTCATTTAACGAGAAGGGAACCAATTGATCAATCTAGGGTTGACACAAATAGGATGATTTTTTCCTTTTATCGGTAGAATAAATACTAGAGGGTTTATTAGGTACCACTTGAGTTCATCAAAGACTCAAGATAGTTATTTTACCACTAATAGGTGACTCATTTATTCATCAAATTTTTAAAGGGAAAACAATTACCAAAAATGTTGGTTATAAATAACATGATTTAAGTAATACTACCATGTAGTATTATAAATTCCTTAAATTTTCTATAATAGTTCATTTCAAGAATTATCATATGTAGGTGACTCTTTTATTCATCCACTTTTTAAGATATAATTATGTAAATTTTTGAATAATTCTTCAATATTGGTAAGGTGATCACAACATTTGTGGGATTTTATCCCAAAATTATCCACATGGTATTTCATATTCTTCCCTAGAAAGAACATGAAGATATGATACATGGATTTTTTTAGGTGGTGCAAAAATTATTCAAACCAAATGGAATTACTTGGTAGTAGTATACCCCTTGGGGTTCTCAAAATCCAATAGTTTCTTCATCCATGGGGTCCATTTAGATCTAAGTATAACTATAATACCCATGCATGAATAAAAATTATTTGACGCTAGTCATTACATCGATCAGCATCTCCATGATCAGGAATGAGAAATAATCCTTAGTATAATGTTGGTTATGATCCCTGAACTCACTATAGGCCTTGATTTTCTCATTATTTTTCTTAATGGGTACAATTTTGGAAATCCATTTTAATTATTGGACGTAATGAATAAAGTTATATCTTATTATCTCATTAACATGGAATTAAACCATGGAAGTATGGTTTTTATGTATTATTTTTTATTAATTATTATAGATACGGTGGTTTTCTAATAGAACAAAGTGATAAGTGTCCACCAAGGTATATAAACTAGGTATTTTCATATATTTCCATGTAAGAACATCTCATTGTTTATTCAAGAAATGGATTTATTTCTTCTACTCTTCAAGGGTTATGGAGGAACTAATTAATATAATCCATGGATCTTATTTCATACACAAATTCAAATTTTAAAGTTCAATAAAGGTAGTAAAGATACCTTTATCAAATGATGGTAGAGAATACATAATATTTTCTTCTTCTTCATTTTCATCATCAGGTGTTGAATATGGATAATCCTTCTAATTACCTAATGATAAACTAAGAGATTTATCACTTCCATTGGGATAAAAATCATATTAGGTATGAGTCAGTTCATTATGTGTGATTGATACCATACATATGTAATCAACAATGACTAAGCCCCATGTTATCTTTCTATGGTTCACATCCAACTAATCAAATATTCTTGGCTATATTGGCCAAATATCTATCAAACACATATTCAAATAGAGATCCTTGAAAATGAGATTAATATATATGGATTGAATGATGGTTTATTCCGCTATTGGTAGTGAATGTTCATTGGAAACATCCACTTGACCATCATATGAGAGAAAATTATTTAGAGGGTCTCTATTACTACCCAACATAACCCACTAAATCCCCAAATATGATGTCATTACCTTGATTCAGTTCATAGGTAACACATAATCTTCACTAAACCCACTTTAATGGTTTACTATAGTAACTTCCAAACCATTAGAGGAAGTAATTTGTATCGCATCCTTCTCTAGTGGTTGTTTCCTATTCCTTATGTATTACCTTACATTAATTTAATAAGATTCATGGGACTCAATAAGATATTTATCACCACAGTGTACTTTGATCCACCCATTAAAATCATATTTCAATCACTATAGATATAAATATGACACTTTTATGTGAATATGAATCGATGAACTTCCTTACAAGGCATTGAAATCCATGTCTTGGCTGACTACCATGAATTTTGAGTGAGAAATGAGGTCCCAAATCTTGGTTATAAATTTAATCATCTCAAGGGGCCTCTATATAATCTTTTTGTATCCCTCTATTGTTATATTAAAATGAGATAATTCAACATCATGATAACCTAAGAGGGGTAGGATTTAGATTAGTATAAGTTTGATCCTAGATTCATTTTCAATTAAGTCTCATAGAATATCAATATCATAGATATTGTTAGATATGTAAAAGAGTCAATGCACCTCTTTATGGTAGATTATCGGTCTTATTCCATGAATGAAATTACTCTATAACAAACAATAGACCCCATATCTTCATGATATTTCTTGTATGAAACAACTTTAGTATAGAACTATAATGTTGTTAAAAGAGACTCAATAAAGGCCTCTATGAGTTATTTGGATAGGTGTAAAGGATCTAGATATATGTATTTGAATGGGAAGATAGAGAGATGTTGTAAAATATTATATTTTTTGAATTATGAATCTATGTTTTCTATGCTGAGGTTATTATATTCTTTATTCCTATGGGATAGAGGTTTTTAGTCTAATGAATCCTTCATTTTTTTAAAAATTAGGAGTGATTTTCCCATCTACCGATTAGGTCAGACTATCCTTCCATCATCTTATTTTTTCATTGGAATATTATTCTTTTAGTAATTAGTCTACCAGTATGATCAGATGGGAGGTAGAATTAGATGGTTTAGGATCAAATTGATTCTCCTATTGAGATCACTATAGCACTTGACATCGAGTCTCAGTCTCATGTATGACCTCAGTGGGGATGAAACCATAATATGAAGATTATGGGAACCTAAGTTAAGTTTAGTGTTTTATTTGTTTTCAATCATTGGAATCATGAATTATGGTTTAATTATGAGAACATAATGAATACCTGATTATGTTTAACTAGAATATAAGTGTATATATAAAACTTGATAATATCTTTATATATCATGGTCCTAACTTTATAATTTTTGAGAAGACTGGTGAAGGAAACTATCACCATTCCATTTACCATGCCATGGAGAGATGTTGCGGTGAGTCAAGATATGTTGTAGTGAATATAGAATTTGTTAGAGTGAAAATATATTGGGTTTTTTGTATTATAATTAAAACTTAATGTGTTTTAGTTTGAAATGGATATTCTAGCTACACCAAGGTAGAATTAATTTCAAATGATAAGTTTTATTATTGGAAATGATGAAGAAATCACCGCACCATGGTGATCATTGGAAATTTTTGGTGTGTATTATCATATATTTTTCAATGAAAAAGTCTAGTGCATAAGATATTTAAGGGATATTTAATAGCCCCAAATTATAGTTTAAACTTTTTTTAGGAATCAAAATGAGGAGTCAAATTCCATGATCAATACCATGGTGGCTTCAAAATGGCGAGAAGGTGTGTTCTATGTTATGGAACCTAGGGGTGTCCATGGGTCAGGTTGGGGCCAATCAAAATAGGTATGTTCAGGTTGGTTTTGGTCAGTGGAATTTTTTAGTTTTGAACTGACCCAACCCAAACTATCTTAGATCAGGTTGTGTTGTATTGGGTCAATTAGGTTAGGGAAAAATATACCCATCTGGCCACTACCACAGTTCTTCCCTAACTCCTTCTCCTTCACCCATGATGATGTTTCCTCCCTATTACACCATCACCTAGTAAACCAGAATCATGAACACATATTTTCCAAACATGGTCCCCACAAAGTAGAACACTGAACGGATTCTCAACATATTTTCTATAAACTACCGGTATTAGAACAAAATCATCTCCACAAAAACAAATTCCTTTTCCATGATTGAGATAATCAATTGTGGTACAAGACATAGCAAAAAGAGATAGTATTTATCACCCTTCCTCTCCACTACCCTAAGGGTGGGTTCTATCAGTGAAACAATCTACCTTTTCTATTTAATGATGGCTTCGAGAACAATTGAAATTTCCTCCATGAGTGGCGCAGTACATAACAACAGTGTGGGCGGTTGTGATACACAATATAGCAATGATGACCTGGGTGTGGGAGACGTGTAAGGAATAGAAGGGGAACCACTAAAAGGATATACATAGTATCGATTCAATGATATCATGGATGAGAGATAGAATGGATGTGTGTGATAATATTAAGGATAAATATGGGCGAGTGATGACATGGATGGTGTGAATGAGATTAACACATTCACAGGAAGGCAATGTCGATGGAACAAGTGAGCAATATGGAACCAATTGTATGTAGTGGCGATTGATGTGTAGTAGAGAGTGACTCACTAGCGGCCGATACGTGGAAGCGAGTGACTCACAGGAAGGTGGAGCATTCAGGCTAGGTTGGTTCGTTTTTTTTCAACCCATCACCCACCCAGACCCAACCATGGGTCAAACCAAAGCAACCCAACCCATGTATATATTTTTTCAACCTAACCATAATGACCCATGTATATAGGTTTTTCAAAATAGGTTTGGTTAGGATGAGACCAGTTGGGTTGGGAGGTTGAACCTATATTTAGATTACTAAATACCAATGAAAAATTGGAAACTGAGGATTACCTAACCATGGATGAATTCATGTTAATAATAGGATTTTTTGGAGTTGAAATGTAAATAGGTAGGTGTATGGATTAATCCATATTGGATCATTGTAATTGAGTTAGTGATTTTCATATTACAGTCAGTGAAGGAAATCATCATGATTTTTTAGAGAAGATCATGAAGAAAAAAATAGTCAACTGAATGGATGAAAAATGGGTAGTTTAGGGACCAATTAAGTGGATAAAAATTTAAAAATAATTGAATTAGTTTTTTGAGAAATGATTACCTAATTTAAAAAAAATGGTTGGAAAATAGGATATAGTAATGGAGAGGGGGATATTATGTATCTGTTTATATCATGAGTGTAAGAAGATATAGTCAGAGCATATTGATACATCTAAGATTGATAAAATAAGAAGAAATTACAATACAAATTATGGTTGTTAAATATGGAATGTGACAAGATAATTCTAGTTCTATAATTTTACCCATCTAGGATGATTTATTAATATTATATTTTTAAGGAAGAAATGGATTCAACCATCACATCAAGAAGTTGATCTCATCTAGGATTTAATAAGGTGATTATAGAAAAGAAAAGTTCAACAAATCATCAAATTAGTACTTACAATGCATGTGATGTATCATGTTGAACAGAGATACACCCTCATGTCTATAAAATATTGAAAATACCTAAAAGTATATAAATTTTATAATCCTTGTCTCTGAGAAGCGAATAGTAATATAAGAAGAGGGTTTTCTCCTTTGATAAAAAGTGAATATTTCATAAATATTTATAACACATATAGTACTTAGTGTTATTATCTATTCTGTCAACACACCATCAGAGTATGCTCTTTGGATTATCCCTTTGTGGTGAACTAAGAAAAATTATCACATGCAATGCATGATTTATTTTTTCATTTTTATTTATTCGGTGTGATTAACATCTGATAACAAGGAGATATTGTTCAGTGAGATCTCCAATAAGAAGGAAATACTGGCCAACATGATTCTAAGACACGGTCGTCTGGCTTGAGATAAGGTGTGCATTAAATAGCTCCGTGAGGGTGATTGGAACATAAATTTTTTCCATGTCTATATCAAGGAGATAAGGCACATAACTAGACCCAACATAATTCTATAGGATGGTTCACATGTTAATGATTGTGATGTAGTTGGTTCAATGTCCATTTCATACTTCAAATATGTTATGGAAGGCCTCAATCCTTACATGATTGATGGGTATCTGGGTGGATTAAAGGAGTTTTAGGAAGTTATTCCCTAATATATTTACAATTTCGACAAGATGGACTTTGAGGTAGTTCCAAACGAGAAAGAGTATTATGAATAGATGCAAGTTCTCAACCCATAGTGCATGCCAAGTCCTGATAGCTTTCTAGGTGAATTTTTCATAGGGTCCTTGAAATAGTTCAGACCTGACATGGTCAGAGAAATGAAATATTTCTTTCAAGGTGGTAGTATACCAATGGTATCTTGTGCTATAATCCTAGTTATCATTACCACAATAAAGAATCCCTCTTCCCACTTACATTACAAACCAATTAGTTTATGATATTTTTCATACAATGTTCTAGAAAGTGTCATCAAAATGTGTCTTTACATCCATTTTCCTCGGTGGATGTCCACTGAGAAGCATGGGTTTATCAAGGGAAGGTAAATCCAAGGAACAATTATTCTATCTCAAGAGATGATTAGTGAAATCAATTATAAGATTAGAGGATTAAACATAGCCCTCAATCTTGACATGGACAAAGCATTTGAAAGAGTTGAATGGAGTTTTATTAACAATGTTATTTTGAGGATGGGTTTCCCATACTAGGCTAATAATCTTCTCTTTAGATGATTCAATTCATCTTGGATCTCAATCGCTTTCTTAAGGAAATTTCCGGGATTCATCAATCCAATGTGTAGACTCAATCGGGGAGACCCACTTTCTATGAACCTCTTTATCCTTACACAAGATTTTCTTAGTCCTCTCATCAACAAGAGTATCTCTAATAGAAATATACTTCCCTATCGATGTAGGAAACAATCATATTTCATATCCCACCTTATGTATGAAGATGAATCTATGATTTTTTCTAAATAATAACAAAATATCGATTCTTGGTATCTCAACGGTACTTGAAGAATACTATAAGTGGAGTAGTAAATTAATAAACTTCACAAAGAGATAGTTTTATATCTATGATAAATGTTCATATAGGAATGTCGGTTCCCTCATGACTAACCTAAATATACAACATCATATATTACCCATGTATTACCTTGGTTCCCTAACTTCATCATGAATAATGCATATCCATCACTTTGATCATATTACTAAGAAGATCACCGATGTTATTTTTAATTGGAAAAACCAATATCTCTCCTTTAGAGGTAGAATTGGTCTAGTGAATAGTGTACTTACTTCAATACTGATTCACGACCTATCCATTATCAAAATTTTGAAATGATTCCTTGAAAGCATTGAAAAACTCTGAGCCTCATTCATTTGGGATTCCCACTCAGATGGAAGGCATCATTGGGTGTCGTGGGAGAGGATAGCTAGATCTAAGAGGGAGGGAGAATCAATGAGAGAAATCTTAGTAACATGATGCACTGTATGCATGAAAAAATATCCTAGGAATTAATGGAGGAGAAGAATCTATAGAGTATTTTTATGGGGGATAAATGAAATAGGGAGACAAGATTTAAAAGTGGTAATTATTCCACAATCTAGTCAGAGTTCATCCCTTATATTCAGATCCTTCAAAACAATTCCTGCTGTATAGTGGAGAGGAGAGATATTTCATTCTGGTTTCACTAATAGGATAGCTCTAATATAAGTTTTCTAGGGTTTCCAACACCTGATCTCATTTTTAGGGATGCATGTAGATTTCAGAGTTTTATTAATGCCGTTATGGATCAGAGATAGTGTTCTATATTTGTTCTAATTGACATTCATATAGATCCTGAAAAATGTATCTTTATATAGTCTTTTTCTAGGAATTTTTCTCAAAATATTATCGTAGCATTCTTATTCCCAATGGGATCACTGATGAGTGTGTAAAGGTTCTCTAGAGTAAATAAATACTTTCAAAATATAAATTCATAGGGTGGATAATCATAAACTACATGGTTTACATAGATGATAATATCCAAAACATCGGTATCATTCAGACCTCCATATGTTCATGTTGTAGTACAGGCATGTAAAAGACTACAAACCAACTCTTCGTTGAGATCAACTCAGATAATTCAATATGAATCTCCATTAGTGACTTCATGGGATTATCTTACCCACCTTTTCAAATTCCCCATTCCTCGATACATGGTTTCATTGTGTGACTACTACTAGTTTGAAGAAAAAGTAAATAACCATGGTTCTGTTTGCAGTTTTTTTTTGCATATGGTAGGTGAAAAAATAATTGTGTTTTGGAGGGATTGTCAGCTAGGGGGGCCCTTTATTTACCCAAACAAAAAATCTTCTTCTTGATATGGCAAGGTTAATAAAGAACTCATAGGATTCTCCCACTCTTGTAATTTTTCTAACTTGGTGCTCACCATGCCCCTTTTGTCCCCAAAACCTCTAATGGCCATTGGGTATATTGGAAACCTCCCTGATCAGGCCTCAAGATTAACACATATGGATCATGTTTCTCAGTGTTTATATGTAGTTGTGGCATTGTGAGTGACTCATGGGGATCTGTCATTTTTTCCTTCAACTCATTCTCAGGCGATGAGTGTTCCCTTCAAGATAAAGGTATGTATTTTCTCACCGGTGTCTGAATATGCATTAAAAACAACATTGTTCTAGAGGCAGTGGAAATGGACTCCCTTATTCTCTATGACTACCAAAACAGTGTGATAAACCCATGTCTAGTCACTTATATCTCCCAAAGGTGTAGGAGTTGGATCAACCCCCATGCATATATCCTTCATACTTAGTGGGATGTTAATAAGGTTGTGGACTACCTCACTTCTTTGTTGGCCCATGTCATGTGTATCAACTTCTTCTCTCTCATTAATTTCTTACCCCATGAGGGAATAAGCTTTGTTAGGGGAGATGCCTTGGGGTTTCACTATTACAGGCCCCCATAACTGGGTTCGAGGGTCTCTGTTTCTCTATTTCTCTATTTTTATTTTTTATTTTTATAATTAAATAATAATGAGTGAAATAATAAGAAGATATTTAACTTTATCTTACTAAAATCATAAAAAGATATGACCAAATTATATGACCAAGATAAGATTAAATTTTTTAAATCACTTCACACACTAATTCATCCCCTCGCAGGGTTATTCAAGTAACCTTGGTCCCAACAATTGGTATCATATCCAATTTTTTTATGTAAATTTTAATTTATAAATAATTTTTGTATTCATAACACACATTGAATCAATTACAAAGCCTCTTTTTTTAAAGAACTAATTATGATTATTTCTAAAATAAATGTGTGTGTTATTTTAGACTTGTAGTAAGGATTTCGTGAAGAAAATACATCAAGATATAGATATTACTAATCCAAATTAGAGATTTAGTGATTCCAATATAGAGAATATCTTAATTAGATCTCTTTCCAATAAATTTTGTAAGAAACTAATCATTTTCCTTCATTATTAAAGATGTAGAAGACTTTGAAAGTGATATATGGGAAAATAGTGAAGGTGAAGGATATTGAGGTATCATCCTTAATATCTTGTAATTAATGCCTTATGTCAAAAGGTAATAATAATAAGAATAATAATAATTCTCCTAGGAATAAAATCACTCAAATGGAAGTGAACGTTTCTAATTAATTTTTAAATCTGATTCTAACAATGTTTCAGAATATTTTAATAAATTTTAAATTTAGTAATTTCCCATAATGATTTATGAAAGTTTATTTTTAAATGATGAAATGAAAACTATATCAAGTTTTCAATCTAAAATTTATTCATACAATAATAAATAAAATATCTAATACTTACATGAAAAGAAGGATCAATGGGAGACTATGTATGGAGTAAATTATGCTTTCATAGAAGATATATCCATGGAAAATAGAATTCTAAAGAATGTATTGGTGGATTTGAATTTGGATATATTAAATATTGGTGAAAACATAGGATCAATGTAATGTACTTGAGGAACTTTCATAAGATACTTGAAAATAGACAACCATGGAGAAAGAGTTAAAGTCTAGTATGATCTCTAACAAGAGAAAATTTTATAAGAATAATATTTTATCATAGTTGGTCCATATTTAAAGGATATTATTTCCTAGTGAAAATATTAGTATTAGAATAATAAGGATCTCAAGGTGAGGTTATATCCTCTAATAAAAAGAATAATATCCCTCCCAATGTAGCATCAACAAACAGAGCCTGAAAAGTTCCAAATATGAAATTAGTAGATAAAATGAATATTTATTCCAAATATAGAAGTTAATGATATCAAAATAAGGAACATATAAAGTATTACTTTGGTGAAAAAATTGGATACCCAATGAGTGTTTGTCTATAACACCAAGGCCTCAAAGTATAAAGGAATTATAATGCATTAACATCTTAATCGGGTCATGATTACATGAGTTATGATTTTAATAAAAGATGTTTTATATGTTCTAAACATGAAAATTTGGAAAGTGGTTATATTAGAAAAGAAAAGAAAATATTAATAAGGAATTCATATATACCTATAAAAATTTGTAAGAGAAGTTTCATCGAGAGAGAATCTGGTAATATGGAAAAAAAGATTTACTACTTTGGAGGAAAACCATAGATCTTAATGAAAAGTGCACTAAGTAACACTGATATTTCAATCATAGAATCCCTTATAGATAGAAATAAAGAAAATTTATAAGAAAAAGAATGAATCTTCTCTATTTTTGAGGAATATGTATGTACATGTTATGAAAGACTCCCCAAGAGAAAATATGTCTTATGTGAATCTCATGAAAATTTTAAAGGATGGACATGAGGCACGCATTAATGGTTTCATAAACCACACTAGAAGGAAATATGTTAAGTTTAGTAGAATATACCTTATATTTTGAATGAATAATATTGAAGGATGTAATTAAAATTCATCATTGGAGAAAAATTTTACAAATAGAATTAGTCTCATAATTAAAAATAAAATCAGGATGAGGAAGATGAAGAAACCCAGAGAGAGAATCTAGAATGAAATTCATGCTAGTGGTATTCGAAAAATAACCAATATAAAATCTTGGAGGAAGGTTTGAATTAAAGGGTTGTTTTACCAAGACCAACCACATTCCTCAACTTGAGGATGTTATAGCGACCCCTATCCCTAATCATTAAATATTTCTAATATATGTTTGAAGTGGTTTAGTATTAAGGGGGAGAAACAATTAATGGGGTTATATATGTTGAAAGGAGTTTTATATTTTTGATTTTACTTAAAGGAGATACATGAGTGTAAGATGAAAATATATAGATACAATAAGAGGATTTAGAGAATTTAAAATTCTTAAATGGTATATGGAATATAAAAAAATTTGAATTATTATCAATGACTTGATCTAACTTGGAAATAAGGGACAAGAAACCCCTTTGGGATTCTAGAATAAATCTATAATATTCATGTTTTTATAAAAGAATATGATCAATGTTGTTCCTCATATGAAGTTAAAGATATTTAAAATATGAATCTGAAAATTCTAGTGATATCAAGACACTATTCAAGATCAATAAGTTACATCATATCAGTTATCAAGTTGTATTTGATCACAATAAGAAGGATTGTAAAACTATAGAGTATAAGTAACAATATTTTCTTATGACATGTTTATTTGTTTATGTACTAAAAAATTAGGTATCAACTATCTATTTTCAGGATACCAAAATCTATTATGAGGAATGCTTCATAACCAATAAATGGTTTCTCAATTCTAAAGTATATTTCACTACCTATATGAAAGTACTAAAGGCATCAATAATAGTTTTTTATTTGAACTATGAGTCTACTTAACCTCATTCAGAATATGTTAATCCATATAAATTTTGGATGATAATGGATAACAAGTGGTATCACAAGTTTATCAAAAACAAGTGGTATTATTTCGTTCAATTTATGGATTATCTCACATGCTTTTTCTTTATTATTTATTTATTTATGGTTTGGTGTTAGTGTTATTGAGATAACGGGATGTTTCAATGATATTAAAATTGTTAAGTTACTAAGATTTATTAAAGTAAGTGAAATAAATCAATATATTTGGAGTTATTGGCTTAAAATATTGTTTCCCACACCAAGTTCTTACCCAATATGCTTAGATTATTTCTTAATGAATCAATGTCAAGCATTAATTTCTCTCACTAAAAACCATTGAGTAAAATATCCCAATATAGTAAAAAGTGACTCATATCATGAAAGATGGAAAATCTAGGATTATTATATTTAATAAATTTTCTAATGGCTAAAATGAAAATCTTGAATTGGGTTTATTCAACAAGTAGAATCAAGTCCATAGTAAACAATTAGATATTATTTTAAACTAATGATACCAATATGTGATGAAAGAGAAAATATATCACTCAAAATGTGGTTGATTCTAAATATTTTAATGTGGTAAATGGAACAAAATTAAAAATACTTAAAACTATTTTTGGAAGTGGAAAAGGAAGTATAATTATTTTAAATATAATTCTAAAATGTTTGACATATCCAATAGTTTTTTGAATTTCATATAGTGATAAAAAATAGGATGAGAATTATTTCATGACTAAGGGGGAGAAGAATATATCTTAATATATATTTCAAGAATCTTGGAAGAATCAACTTTCTCCGTCAATAATATTATGAATATCATTGAAAATAATAAGTATTGTATAGACAATGGAAGAGAAGATCTGATAAGGTACCCTCATGGTATTCTATGAGAAAGGTTGTGATAATGAAAAGAAAAAAATCTAGATAGGATAACCCTTTTAATTTTTATGAAAAAAGGGGAAGAAAAATAAAGGGATCATAACCCTATATCCTTGAAACCTTGGAAGAATTTTATAGTGGATGGAATTATTATAGAATTGAAAACCAAACCTAAAGGGTGAGAATATTTGAACCAAAAGTGAGTTTGGTGTTAGATTTTTTTTTTCAATCACTAAAATCATAAAGTATAGATGAATTATAATAAATAATTTAAAATATTGAATATTTGGAGATGAGTTGTATATAGAATCATTGGTACAGAAGTGAATATAAATACTTTGATAAAATCTCTATATATCATGGTCATGACTTTAGAAGCTCATGAGAATATAGGATAATAAAACCCTCATTAATCCATTTAAAATGTTGTAGTGAGTTTTCATGGTAATTATTGATATGATATAGTTAATCTATAAATATATATATTATAGAAGTAGTGTACATTTTGTATTCCATTTAAAAATGTAAGAGTTTTAATTTTAAACAGTCGTGTTGGCCACACCATGGTAGACAACATTTAAAATGATAAGTCTACCTATGGGAAATGATGAAACAATTATCATTTCATGGTAATCATATATAATTTATAATGGAAAATTTCATAGGTTTTTTGATGATAAATTATGTAACATAAGTGTAACACCCATAGTTTTTATGAATTTATTTTTCTAATAAATTAAATTTCTTTAATATCTTGTGTTACACACAACATTTAGTTTTAATGAATTGGGACAAACTATTAATATATTTATTTAAAAAAAAGGCCATTTTTACCTTACATTTAAACATAGAGATATGAGTAGTAATAAATTATTTTAAAATATTAAGTATAATTGTTTTATATAAACAAAACATATTGATAAAAAATCATAATTTTTTAATAAAGTCTTTATATGTTTCAAAAATTATATTTTCACCAAAAAATGTTTTTATGTCTTTTTGTGAACAATAATAAAATTATTTTTTAAAAATTATTAGAAAAATAATTTTATAAAATTAAATTAAAATTTTAAATTATCATTTCAAAATTATCTTAGGGTGATTTTTTGTGATTTTTCTTAAAATTTTCATTTGTTTGATGAATAGTGAAAAATATGAAATTTCAATTTAAATATGCCTTTATGTTTCAATTATTTATAATGTTAGATTATATTTTTAATTATTTTTAATGTAAATTTAGTTCAATTATATATATTTCAATCTAATTTAGTTCAATTTAATCAATGTTAAATTGAATTTTGATATAAAAACATTTAAAACATTTGAACATTTTTTCTCTTTGAAAACTCACTTTCTCATCACGTCTGCAGGATGAATGTTTAATTAAAATTTTCCAATTATGAAAATGGAATTTGAAAAAATAGATTTCATATTTTTAATAATAATAATTTATATTATTTATTGAGTATAAATTAATTTTTTACTATAATTAATATTTAAAATATGAAAAAATTATTTACAGTGATTAAGGTAAAAATGGGTTTACAAGGGGGATAAACTAAAAATATAAGAGTTAAATAACCTAAATAAAGATATAAAATCTATTTAATGCAAATATTTAGATATTATAATTTCTAATCCTCTATAATTGTTCATTTTAGAGCCTTGTGGCATCTTAAAAACATGGGTATACCTTTTTCTTTCAAACAATTATAGGTGTGCCAGTCACCTCACTTATAAATGGGCACCCCTCTCCCATATTATTCACACCTTAAAAACATTTTTTCCGCATATAAATGCCCAAATAACCTCAAAATCTTCTTTATATCATTATATAAGGATTATTTTGAGCATAAATTCAACCTATGAAGGATTTTGGTGAAAACCTAAGGAGGATACTTGAAGAAGAGTTAATGTTCTTCAATGAGAATTGTATTTTATGTATTCCCTCACATAATTCAATTATTATTAAACCATGATGATATAATAACTTCATTATATACCATATAATTATATTTTTGTTAATTTAATGACCTAAAACCATCTCCTCTTCCAACAAATGGGCTGCAAAATCATCATTCGTGTTTATGGAAGACTACCACATCGTGAAGCGATGTCATATATTTTTCAATTACCACCTATCATAGATGGTTATAATGAAAGAATAAATATTTATATGTGATATTTATGATATTTTTATTATTTTTTAATTATAATATCATATTTTATATTTTACTTTCTATTCTTGGGAATATGATAACATCGTTAGTGTGTACAGTGGGCTACCGCCTCGCGATGCGATGTGATTCACTCACACTTTACATAGAAGGTAATAAGGATGGATTTAATGAAAATATTTAATATATATGACATAAAATTGATTATTTAATTTCAATATATTATTTAACTTTCCTTATCTCTTCCCTTTATGAAAATTGAAACAACGTTCATGCACATGTACGACCAACCATCTCCATGAATAGTGTATTTCATTTTCTATATCTACATTTTATAGATCACTTGACATACATATATACCGAATATATATTATATTTATATCATGGTTAATTTCCTAGAGATTATAGAACCATGATCAAATGTGACTTTGACATGGAATTATTAATAAATAGGTAATAAATAGTCATAAATTAATCATATATGATATTAATAATATGATTATAATTCTATAATATATTTATAATAAAGTTATATTTATTATACAGGAGGTTTTAATGTTTATGGAGGAATTATAGACTTAAGGTAATAGATTTTTGTCTCAATTTTCCTTCATTGAGACATATGTTATATCATGCACCTATCTTACTTTAAAAGTTGTATATACAACCCATTTTACATGTAATATCATGAATTTATTTATACTCATGATATTTTAAGTTTCATTTAATGATTTTCCTTCACATTTTATACATTTAAAAGTTTTTAAAAGTGGAAAATATTTGATGTTTCAATCTCATCATTTATCGGGATTGTTTATGATTATGTTTCTGATAATAAAATATTATGATACATATCTTAAATACTCATGAATTTTCTTATCCTTTGGTTATTCATGATAATCATATTACCATTTCAACTATTTTTTCTTAAAATAATTGAGCAAATGTTTTTGATAAAATTAAAATTTATTTCTCTCATTGATAGGAAACATTTTTTCTTCTTAAACCATGTTTTCTAAAAAATATAAAAAATTATTTACTATTCTTCTATGATTATTAAATGAAATTTTTACCCATATTTTTATTTTTAAATTTTTTTTGAAGTAATCTTCATGTAATTTCTCAAATAATTCATGTTTGTATTTTATCAAAAATGTGAAAGGAATCTTTACTTTAACGAGTACGGAAGGAAAAAAACTTCACATCATTATGAACATTATTTTCTTTGAAGATTACATTATAATTTTTCAAGGTTATTTTCAAATAAAATTTTTTTCAAAAAATTTTTTGTTTTAAAAAGTTTTTTAATAAAAAATATTTTAAATGATCTTTTAAAATCATTTTACATCTAAGATGAAATCCGTTGATGTTACTTATGATTTACTAGAGATATTAACCAAGGATATGATTCTCATTATTTATCTGAATGGTTTATTATGAAAATATGTTTATGAATCCTTTTTATCTTCCATGGGTTATACCATGATAAAATTCTTATAAAACCTGCTTTTTTCCATGAATTATACCATGATTAAATTCTTATGAAACCTACTTATTTTTCTATAGGTTATGCTATGATGAAATGATGAAATAACTATGAAACCTGTCTCTTTTCTATAGGTTATGATATGATGAAATGTTCATGAAACCCATTTCATTTCATGGATTATTATATGATTAATGTTTTATGATTTTATTTCACTCATAAATATGGTTTTCATTATGAGATAGGTGGAACCAATATCTCACTCCATTACATTGGGTAAAGATTTATATCTCATGAGATAGACATTATTGGAATAGGGAGTAAACCTAGTTAAACAAGGGACTTTTTACACTACGATGGTCATGGTGGTGAACCTTGACTAATATGATGGTTTGGGGAGTCAATCCATTCCACTATGATATCCTTGGATATGAACCTTTACTACTATAGAAATTATTTTCTATGCTTATGTGTATGTCTAAAATATATATATTATGCCAATGTTATGCTCGCATGACTATTGTTATTTTATTTTCTTATGAATTATGTCTTGTGAACTTCAAAACATTATTACATGTCTTATTATTATGATCTATAATATACATGGTATGGTTATAAAATGTTATTATCATTGTATCATATCCTTATGTTCATGTTATGCTTTCGTATCTCCCTTTTTTACTCTTATTGAGAATCTGAGCATACCCTTCCTTATGTTTCCTTTTCCCAAGTTATAAAGAAATTTGTTATATATGATATTTATAATAAGGTTTCTAGTTATGAAGAACAAAGTGGGAGATTATGTATTTTACCTATGAACCAGTTGTTTGTCTTTCCAAGTTTCCAAAGGCACTGTACCTTTATAATCCTCAGGAATGTGTTTGTGTAATGTAATAAATGATCATAAAAAATGATGTAATATCAATATATAAAAAGATAGCTTATCTATAATTGGTATCAAAGTATAGGTTTATTTTACATTTATAAACTAGTTTGATAAAACTTTAGTTATATCCCTAAGGAAATGTCTAAGGATAAGTCTAAGGATGAGTCCATGTATAAGAAAATATCCTAGAATTTTGGTGAATGATAGAGAGAATAGATTCCAAGAAATTAAATTCATTCTTATATTCTACGAGTGGATGTGGATCTAGAAAAAAGGTAAATAGGGGTAATAAATCAGAAAAGGGAACATTGAGATGGACTCGATGTTCACTTGGTGCATGACATCAGGTCTGACTGCAGACCTAGTTTGACACTAATGATGGATATTTTTTGGAAATTAAAAACCTCTTTATGCACATTAATGAAGGATATAAATATAATATGACTATGAAGATATGATCTTGATGCTCAGGGAGATGGAGTTTGAATCAGATTTACGCGCGAACCCTAGTTCGCCCACATTGGCTCCCGCTGATGAATCAAGGATGGATGATTGTCATGTGAAGGGTGTGGATCATGTTGGACACAGGTATCTCTTCAGCTTGTGTGCTAAAAAAAGAATGAGAGGTTAAAGGAGATGAGACCAGGAATAAGCTTCGCGGATGCGGTCAAAGGTGTGGGAAATTCCCTGTTTCTTGATTGTGATAATGCGTCCTCGGGCAGAATCATTCGCAAAGGGCGTGTTGCACATGTCTCTGCGAATCTGAAAGCCGTTGAGGAAAGGATCATACTCTGCAAGCACTCGATCATTGCGAGAGTAGTGATTCCAAAAGGGGTGAAGCCGTGGAAATTCAATGAGCTCATGATACGGCTGGCTGAGATTTGGGGCTTCAGCGATTGGAAGATGACAGCGATGGGACGCGGGTTTTACCACATTATTTTTCCCTCAGATGAACTAAAGCGTCGGGCCTGGTGTCTTGGTTCGGTCCCTCTCAAGCCTGGCTTCCTCCGAATCCATGAATGGGATCGGAACTTTGATCCAAATACTGTAAAGAATACCTTCGCGCAGATCTGGATTCGGGTGTGTAATCTTAATTGGCTCTATTGACATCCTCAAATTCTCTGGGACATTGCCTCATCGGTTGGAAATCCAATCCGATTAGATAAACAGACTGAAAATCCTACTTTTGGACATTATGCGAGAATTCTTGTGGAAGTTGATATGGCAGCCACACTTGTTGAGGAAGTGGTCTTAACCACCCAAGATGACAGTCTCAATCTTGGTATTGTTTATGAGAGAAGACCCAAATTCTGTCTGAATTGTCACTTATTTGGCCACACTCTTTCTGAATGCAACAGAAATAAAATCTGCAGTCTTTGTAAGGGTCGTGGGCATGAGGCTGGAAATTACAGGCTCAATTAGAACAATGATATGGATGGAAAGAAGTTCATAGACGAGAATAGAGTGACCAATGCCCCAACCAGGACATCTGGAATTGATGAAATGGTTGATGGTGGGTGTCTGATTGACAGAGATCAGCATAAGGGTGTTGAGGATAAGGAGGTGAGGTCCATCACCATGGATGCTGCAGGACGTTCGGTGCCAGTTAATGTTGGCACAGGGATTGAGCCAAATGATGGTGCACTGCCTGGTGATGGTGCACAACCTGCCAATGGTGCACAGTCTCGAAAGGGAGAGTTGGTTGCTTCCCGTGAAGACAGAGAGGAGGAGGCACCTGTTAAAGCTGCTGCTGTTGCACAGAGGCAGGATGTAGAACTGGCTGCACCTGTGGGTACTGGACCTGTTGCTGCTGAAATTGCGGGAACAATTGTGCATGAGTGTCCTCCCCGGAATTCCTCAGCCGAAAGGGAGCAGGCACCTGATAAAAATGGTGAGGATGAGGTCGCTGCAGAGCGGCTGGATGCGGACTGGACTGCATCTATCGGAGCTAGTCCTGATGCTGCTGGTGCTACTGAAACACTTGAAGTTGAATGCCCTATGGCCCAGGGGGATGTCTCAAATCCTGGGGTGGCTCCATTGGTGGGTCATGGAAATGGGCTAGGCCATGGACCTGACTCTGAATTGGCTATGGGGCAGCCTTCTGAACCTTCTGCATTGGGTGAAGCTTCGCTAAACGCAAAGAGAATATTACCTGCTAGCCTGCTGTCATTCTCAGCTGCTTCAGTCAACAGGTTCTCCCTGCTTGATCTGGTTGGGGAGGATAGTGGGACTGAGGCTGATGAACAGGTGGCACATGGTCCTGTTAAGACTAGCCTTCTGCCTTATGTGAAGGATGTAAAACAGAATATTGTTGGGCCTAGTGCTAGGATCAGATCAAATAAATGAAGACCCTCTTCTGGAACTGTCAAGGGATTGGGAATCCTCCCACGGTCAGATCCCTTAGACATATTATTATGACCAAAAAGCCGGTTCTTGTTGGTATTGCTGAGCCAAGAATGAATTTTGAGAAGTGGAGTTCCTTTAGGTGGGAGTCCATGGGTTTTTCATTTGTTTCAAGTAATTTGCTTACTGGAAATTCTGAATCTCTGTGGGTGCTGAAACATGATAGCATTGTGGTTAACTCAATGTTGAATGATTCTCAGTCTGTTACTCTATCATGCCGCTGTAACAATGTTTCAATTGCAGCGACGTTTGTTTATGCCTTCAACCTTTATACAAGAAGACGTGCGCTGTGGAGAAGCCTTGCCAATGTTTTGGAGAGTATGACGAGTAATTGGGTTATTATTGGTGACTTTAACACTGTGCTTAGGCCTAGGGAAAAGACTGGGGAGCATTTCTGTCGTGTTGCAGCTTCTGATTTTTCTGCTTGCATTGAAAAATGTGGCCTGGTGGAGGTTCCAATTTCTGGTTCTGACTTCACGTGGAGCAGATACACGATTAATGGGAGACAAGCTAGCAGACTGGACAGATGTTTTGTTCATGTGCTGGATGGGAATAGGGCTCTTGATGTGGCTGGGAGAACTCTCCCACGGTTGCATTCTGATCATAACCCCTTGCTTATTGAAATTTCTGATAGCAACACCAGAGTAGCCTCTCTGCCATTAAAATTTAATAATGCTTGGATTACTATCCCTAGATGCAGAGATATTGTTCTGGATGTTTGGAAAACTAGTATTGTGGGAAACTCATTACACATATTATGTTGTAAACTGAAACATGTAAAGGCCAGGCTGAAGCAATGGAGTAAGGAGTCCTTCTCTTCTATTGATAATGATATAAGAGAGGCTGAATGTATCCTTTCAGATTTTCAAGACAATGGTGCGTCCCAGGAGGTTCCCTCTCCAGAGGAAATACAGGCTGCCTCAAGACTGGACAAGCTGCTGGCCCTTAAGGATAATCTGGTTCAGAACCAATCCAATGTGAGATGGCTGAAGGAAGGGGATAGGAACTCCAAATTCTTCCATTGCATTACAAAAGAGAAGAAGGCCAGGAGGAATATTACTGCCCTTAGCATTTATGGGAGGCTTTTTGATTCATAGAATGATATTGTGGAGGCTGTGACAGGTCATTTTGAAAGGCTGTACTCAGATGTTGGACCTGAAAATTCTGATAAAATTATACATTGTTTTGACCCCTCCATTGAGGACAATCAAAACAAGAGGCTCACTGATGTCCCTTGTGCAAAAGAGATACATGATTCCCTCTTCTCGCTGAATATTGATAGTGCGGCAGGCCCAGATGGTTTCACTAAAAGATTTTTCATGTTCTATTGGGATATTGTGAATGTTGATGTCACAAATGTAGTGAATGAATTCTTCAGATCATCTTACATGCCGTTTGGGATGAATTCAAATTTCATTGCCTTGCTCCCTAAAAAGGAAAATGCCCTCGATATCAAAGACTTCAGACCTGTTTCCATTGGGAATACAATACCAAAGGTAATCATCAAAATTCTGGCCCTGAGGTTGGGTGGGGTTGCCAAGGAGATTGTCTCTGGAAATCAATTCGGATTTGTTCCCGGAAGGAACATCCAGGACTATCTTTTCAATGCTTCTGAATGTGTTAATGTCATGAAAAGAAAGGTGAAGGAGGGAAATATGGTTGTTAAGATTGATATCTCAAAAGCTTTTAACACCATAAGATGGAGTTTTCTGTTTACTATTCTTAAGAGGCATGGCTTCTCGCAGAGATTTATTGGGCTCATTGGATCCGTCTTATCTAGTGTTAGGCTGTCCATCTTGGTAAATGGGTCTCCTAGGGGTTTTTTCAATGCTCAATAGGTGTCAGGCAGGGTTATCCCCTTTCTGGTATGTTATTTTCTATTGCTGAGGACTATCTAAGCTGGTGCCTCAATGATCTTGCTAATTTTGGATGGTATCAATCAATGAAAATCGGAAAGGAGCTGTGTGCTCCTTCACACTTATTTTATGCTGACGATATTCTGCTTTTTGGGAAGGCAAGTGATGCCACCATCTCTTGTATAAAAGGAATTTTCTCTCATTATGAAGAGGTCGTTGGCCAGGCAATTAATTGGGGAAAGTCCTATGTGTTTTTTGGGGATGGGCCTAGCTCTTCAAGGAAAAACAGAGTTGCGGCTAAGCTGGGAGTCAAAAGGGGTTCCTTCCCTTTCATTTATCTTGGGATTCCTCTCTTTTGGGGTAGGGTTAAAAGATGTCACTTAGAAAACATTGCCTTACGGATCACAAATCAGTTGTCGGGCTGGAAAGGGAAAAATATGTCCCAAGCTGGGAGAATCTGTCTTGTTAACTCAGTGATAACTTCAATGTTCGTTTATTCCTTTTCCATATACAAATGGCCAGGATCGCTGATAAAAGAGTTAAGTGCCAAAATCAGAAACTTTGTCTGGACTGGGTCAATTAATGAAAGGAAACTTGTAACTATTGCCTGGAAAGACTGCACGAAGCCGGTTCAAATGGGCAGATTGGGCATTAAAGACGTTCGGATTTTTAATGACACTTTGATTGAGAAGTTTGTTTGGAGGCTGATTTCAACTCCCCATCTTTTCGTGGAGTTTCTTGCCACTAGATTTCTTGGGAAATTGCAAAATGGATATGCCAGCTATGTGAGATCTTCGGTTTGGTCTACTATTAAGAAAGCCTACTCTGATCTGATGACCGGTTCGAAGTGGTTAGTATGCAAGCAGTCCAGCCTGAATTGCTGGACCACCCCTTGGCTATCGCGGCCTATTTGTGATGAAATCATCGTTCCACCATCTTTAAAGCATAAAACCATTGCTGACCTTGTGGAAGACCAGGCACTTTCTGAAATTCTGCCCAGCCAAATCAGAACGGAAGTTATGCAGTACCGTTTCACAGACCATGATATTATAGTTTGGACTCTGGATATGAATGGGATTTTCCACACGAAGGTATGCTACAATTCTCATTGTGAGACATCGACTCACCCCCCTAGATGGGTTTCTGATTTCACAAAGCCCTTCATTCCCCCGGCGCGCTCCCTGCTCATCTGGAAAATCTGGAAGAATAGGCTGCCTGTGCAGGCTCTATTGCAGCGCAAGGGGCTGCATCTTGCCCCGGTTTGCTTTGCCTGTCTGGAAGCGGATGAGTCTCTCTCCCATGTTTTATTCTCATGCACACTTGCGCGCAAATTATGGTGCTATATGCAGCAGATTTTTCAGTGCTGTTTTCAGTTTCAGTCACTTGAGGAATTAATGCAGGACATTAACATGGAAAATTTTAGTGAGCAGGTTCATGATCTTATTTTGGCTGCAATAGCGGCTATTATTGATTTCATTTGGAAGTCCAAGAATGACCTGCTGTTCAACAATATTCAGCCACGGTTTCATGATGGTGTCTTAATGATGCATCGTGCCGTTTGTACGGCCTCCAACATTCAAACTGGTTGCATGAAAAATGATGTTTCTGACCTGGTTTTGTTGAGATCTCTTGGTATTAATGGCAGGGCAAAGAAACCATTAATGGTGAAATATATCCGATGGATCCCTCCCCTACCACGGTGGATAAAATTCAATGTCGATGGGGCCGCCTCAGGTGCTCCGGGGCCCTCTGGATGTGGTGGTGTTTTCCGCACGTATCGGGGGTTTGTAAAAGGCTGCTTTTTTCATTTCATTGGCAGTGGATATGCAATTGAAGCTGAGATTTGGGCCATTATGAAAGCGATCAGGTATGCTGTCTACTTTGGTTGGAAGTTGATATGGATAGATTCAGACTCGTCTGTTGCTGTCCAAATCTTGAAAGAGCGCTCGAGGAATGTTCCCTGGAAGATCCTTCCATACTGGATTGATTGTCTTCGGCTTCTTGATTCACTCGTCATTGAAGTTTCGCATGTTTACCGTGAGGCCAATCAAGTAGCAGATGCTCTTGCGAAAAGGGCAATTAATGAGGGCACCTCCTGTTGGTCTTGTGTGTCGCCTGATTTCTATGACCATTTTGTTCAGGCAAATTTCTGTGGTGAGGTTTTTTCTCAGCTTTGTTGAGCGATTCCCTGATCTCCTGTTTGTACTCTTGCCACTTTATTTTATTTATTTATCTCAGGAGCAGGTTCACCTGTCTCCTAGCTTTCTTGTATGACTATGAATGACCTAGGATAAACCTAAGGTGTCATATATTTAAAATAATGTGTCATGATTTATATATCCTATAAGTTATTTTTAATGATTATGTGGTTCCCCGCTATGATTAGTATTGGTTACACTATGCTTTTTGGTTTTATTCAATGAATAGAACATTAAGGAACCATGATGATGTTGAGTGTAATGGAAAATTAAATTATTTTACTCTAGATAATACAACAATTATGGGATCATTAATGAAAAATATCATTGTTATTATCACAAAACTTTATCATGATATTAATCATTTTGGACTTTTAAACGAACAAAAAAGGGAACAACATTCTATTGAGTCCTTCATGATGCAGTTTCCACTTTCTTTCAGTGGGAATTCTAATCCACTAATTTCTGAGAAATGGACCAACACCACTAATTTTTTTTCCATTTACCAATGTTAAAAATATGAAAAATTCATTTTTTTCTATCATTTGGAAGGTGAAACGAATCAATGGTGGCCTCTTATCAAGAATAAAAGTTAATAGGATTAAAATAACTCCATGGATTGTGATTAGTTCAAGAACTTATTTTTTTTAATAAGTACTTTCCTCGTATTCTTTATATGAATATAGATAACGAGTTCCCTGAGATAAACCAAAGCAATAATGAATCGATTGGTACCTACGAGGTAAATTGTGTAAGAATTGTATGGTACTCTTTTAGTATTGTCATCCAACCTAAACGTAAGGTTGAGAAATTCTTAAATGGATTAAAACCAAGTCTCTAATTGGTTTTATCCAAAGGACACTTTGGTATTTATGAAGATATTTTTCAATGTTTTATCAATGTGGAAATGGATGTTGGAGTTACATATCAATCTCATGGTTTTGATAAGATGAGAAAAACTGAATTCATAGGAAAATCTAAGAACCATTGGGTGAATATGATAATTTTTCATTTATGCTTAATGTGTGGGAATAAGCATGGAGGTAATTATATTAAATTTGATAGTAAATTTTTTTAGTGTTTAAGGGATTATCATTGGGAGATTTATTTCTAAAGTTAGGGGAATAAGTTAACTAAAAATGTGAATAAAGAGAAATCTACACATAAAGTACCACCCAAACTATATAAATTCAAGGAGTATGGAAACTATGATAAGAAAAGTCCAATAACAAAGTTTAATGGTAATGATTGATGCTAGAAACCTCTTAATCTAAGAGACAAAGGAAAATATCATGTGATCACTATTCTTGATGAGTGATACGATAACGACATGGGGAAAGGTACACTTACCATCCACTCTATAATTTCTAAGGTATTATTTTTAAAGGGATCTACCCATTTATTCATATTTGATGAATTTTCTTGGGGAATCAAGATTCCACACAAATTACTAGATGTTTAATTACTAGAAAAAACCCCTAATGGCATGATGATCATATCTCAAGTATATTATTCTTCTACAGTTGACATTGGTGTTAAAGTGCTTCTTTAAAATCTTATCATTCTCCCTTATGTAGAATTGGATGTCATATTAAGTATGGATTGGATTTCACTAAATAAATCCCACATCAATTGTCAAATAAGAGAATTCACAATTTATATTCCAAATTAAAATATGATTTTCTGTCAATGTGATGATAAGTATGAACTTATGATGGATATTGAGTCCATTTTATGGGTATTAATTCTCATTAATAAGGGTTTTTATCTCAAATGGTTTTGGAGAAACTCAATATATATGGTATGCCTATTGTGAAGAAATTTTTTTATGTCTTTGTAGAATATTTTTTTATCCTTTCACTAAAACATGATGTTGAGTTCTCAAAATAAATCATACTTGGTTCCACACAAACTTCAAATAATCCTTATAGAATGGAACTAATTGAGTTATAGAAATTGAAGAAGAAAATATAGGAAACACTTTATAATAGATTCATCTATCCAAGTTTGTCACCTTGGGGTGAACCTACTATTTATGTTAAAAAGAAATATCGATCGATGTAACTTTGTATTGATTACTGAGAACTAAACAATATCATAATTAAGAACAAGCATCCTCTTCCCTATATTGATGACTTTTTTTTCAAATTCATGTATCTCAATACCTTTCCAATATTATCCTTCATTCTAAATATCATCATTTTATGGCCAAGAAGGAGGATGTATCCAAGAAAGCATTCTGAACAAGGTATGGTCACTATGAATATATACTGATTCCATTCGGTCTTACTAATTCCCCTACTATCTTCATGGATTTAATGAATATTTTATTTAGATATTACTTTGATAAATTCATGGTAGTATTTATAGATGATATTATTATATATTTAGAGAGTAAGGAAGACTAAGAAGATCACATAAGAATTGTACTAAATACCCTAAGGAAATAGAAACTATATGAAATTTTTAAAAATTGTTATTTTTTTCTGAAAAATGTTTCATTTTTTGGGTCATATAATCTCAATAGAGGGTATATCATTAGATTCATTAAAGATAGAGACTATTTAGTGTTTGAGAAAACCAACCATGGTAACTGAGATACGTATTTTTCTTCATTTAGCTAAATATTATTGACTATTTATGGACAATTTATCATTACTATCTAATATACTAACCAATTTAACTCTAAAAGAGGCCAGGTTCCTCTTGATAAATGAATGTGAGTAAAATTTCAAGGAAATGGATAGAATATTAGTCAGCACACATGTTATTACATTACCCTATAGTGAAGAAGGGTTTATAATCTTTATTGATGCATCCAATAAGGGATTAGGATGTGTTATCATTCATAATGGCATAGTTATAGCTTATTCATCATGAAAATTGTAGGTTTATGAGAAAAATTACCCAACACGTGATTTGGTGTTAGTTGTGATGATTTTTTCATTAAAGATAAGGAATAATTATCTTTATAGAGAAAAGTGTGATATTTATACTGATTCCAAAATTTTAAAGTATATATTCACACAGAAGGAGTTGAATATGCTCCATACCAGATGGTTAGAGATAATTATAGATTATTACAATTGAAAACATTAACACCCTAGGAAAGTGAATAAGGTATTTGATTCTTTGTTCCATGACCCCCTCCCCATAAGGTGTACCCCTCCTGGGTCGGTAATGTGAGAAGGGAGATAGTGACCCCCAATTCCCACCTCTAGTAGGCCCCGGGTTGGCGACTAGCACTGAGGGAAAAGTAAACATACAAATGGGAGGAAATACCCTCTAAGAGAACACATGCGAACGATAGAGATAAGAAAGACACCAACCAACTCCAACTCAGACTACAATAGAAAATAAATCCCAAGTACAAAAATGTGATGTCATACAGAACTACTATAGTTGAAACAGAAAACTGCAAGTACCAAAGGAAAGTAAAAATAGCATTAACCACGAAGCCCGAATAGCTCCTATAACCCCAAGATAGTAGTAACCATCTTGATCTCCAACCTACTCCAGGTGACCTGAGAACCAGCTTATATATACATAGGGTGAGTATACCAGTATACTCAATAGGATCCTCCCTAGAGCCTCTCATGCAAAAGTAATGAATGCATGCTAAATAACAGTGAATAACAAGTGAAACTAACTCATCACCTAAACATGTATACTAAGTTCCCCACCTCACCATGTCTACTCTCACCAAGTATTATATTCAAGAGTATATAATATAATAAGGAATATCAAGGTTACCCCGCTACCACTTCCCCACTGGTTTTCTTCTTTGCCCCAACGTCGCACGTCCTAAGCATCTCTATCCAAAAAGGCTTGCCCGCAGACGTCTGGGAGAAGCACCACAACATGAACCTCATGCAGTACAACCACCAAGTCTACACAAACAAATTAACTAGGTTGTTTTTGGGTGCCACCACATCTCGCATAACATGTATCATACATTGAGCATTATACCTCAATCCATTACAGCCCATACACTGAGTAAAGATCCCCAATCCATCACAAATTATACAAATTACACATATAGTATTCCATAAGAAACTATATATAGAAAATATGTGTGTGAATATCCACAACCCATTACAGGCCTCTACACACATATATGGGGGAAAACAAACCATTGTGCTCACCAGCACAAGTAACTACCAAGAGAAGAGAGTGGGGCCAAAGGGGGTAGTCAACCATCCATCCACCCACCAGAATGTTGGGGAAACACCCCTCCCCCCCCCCCCACAGGGCTCAGAATCCCTAGGGTTTCAGTTTACCTAACTAACGGGGTGGGTTAGCATATAGAAAAACAATAAGTACATGATATAATATATCTCACAAACACACTATGGGAAAAACCTAGTCTTAGACTCAACTGCAGCTAACATCTCTCAAACTCCCGACCGCCCCTGCTAAGAATAGGTATCCTATAAGCACACAACCATTTAAAGAGATTTATTTCATTTCTTCATTCCCTTTTTATATGTTTCACTTTATGTTAATTAACTATTTAAAAATTAATTAACCATTAACAATTATATTTCATTCGCACCACACCCAAATTCAATTGTTCTTTGAAATTGAAACCTAAACATTGCCTCCAAGAAAGCTCCAATACCATGGGTAAATATCATTCATTCAATCATTTATTAAAATAATTATTACTTTCACATATTCCTAGGAATTCTAGATACACATTCTAATCATCTAAACACAAGGGGGCTCAACATGGTGGGTAGTTGAACTATCTATAAAGTCTTTTCCACTTATAGAAAGAGCGTAAACCCATCCTCCCTTGAGAATATAAACACATAAAGAACATGGAATACCCCGCGTATCTTCACCCCTTTTGGAAGGAGGGTAAGAAAACCAACTATATTCTGTAGTGGGGAAATTAAAGGACATAAATAATCAACAAGATTCAGAAAACATACAAACATTCACATCCAACCTGTTTCATCATCTCAGGTGTCCTCCCCGACACCCACATGCATAAACTGATGCATCTCACCACTCTAGGCATCAACTAATACCACAAACAATGGGGCTCCCTACCCCCACATGACAAAAAAAATCATCCAGGCTCACATCACAACATAAGCAGCAGGAAAACAAATATCATATCAATTGGGATCTTAGCCCTTAAACAAGGCATCCAACCTTCAAACACAATGAGCTATCACAACTCCATGAAAAAGGCTCTTGGCCTTTAAAAGTAAGAGGGTAACTCAGAACCCTACGAGGAATTATTTTTTATCAAACAACTAGTTCTTTGATCCATCTGAAATTAACTAATTTATTATTTGTTTGTTCCAACTATGGGTAACCTAAACTGCAAGCTATCATAGCTATCACAAATTGATTCAACATGATTTCTACATCAATTTTATTAACATAAAATTAAAACAACAACAACCAGATTCATTTACATTCCTATTTATCTTTAGCCAAATAATTATCAATTAATTCTGACTTTATGCTCTTTACTAATTTCCATCAAGAATGAAAAGATAAACAAAGATATCAAAGATATCACACTATCTAACAAAACAAGAGGCCATAACATATGATCTATATCAATTTATTTATTTGGTTTAAATATTTATTGTGTCAATTTCATTGTGATCCAGTGGGATAAAATAAGATAACTCAATAGTTTCATGTAAAATAATAAAGAAGCAACGAATATCCTACCTCAAAAGGTTTTTGATGCTCTTTGAACAGACTAACAAAACATATCACAGTCACCTCTCTTGGAGGACTCCATCCACCTAAGGATGCAGAGACACCACCACACCAGCCAACACCCAAGAAAAGTTCATTAGGAACATGGAGATACCATTCCAAAATAGGGAAAGGAGAAACATAAGGATATGACTCCAAAATAATGATGATAGAGCATACCGTATATCAAAGATTGACCGATACTACTTGGTTTCACCAAACAAGGGGGTGCACTTGTAGTAAGAAGAACATAAAGGGGAATCAATACAAGGAGGAAAGTATGATTGGACTACTCCTATGGGAAGGAAGGAAAGGTTCAAGCATATCGCACCACAGAACAAGGAGTAAGAACAAGGGAGGAAGATATATTTCCCCTTTAGAAGATTTAATGGAGTAGCGGTTTAATATACGTTGGATTTTCCATTAAAAGAGCGTCGCATTAAACCACATTTTTTGACCAAATAAAGGAATCCCAAACCTTAGGAAAATTAATATAGGAGGTATGGGCTTTGAATCAGCCTTAAATACCTTAAAACAATCCTTGAATATGTTTAACATCAAAGAAAACATTAAATCGGTGAAACTAGAAAGTTTTGGAAATTTGTAAAAGGAAATATGAAACCGTTCTGGAAACACTATAGAATCGCCGGTCTGGAAACACTATAGAATCACTGTTATAGAAACACTATAGAATCACTAGTCTAGAAACACTGTAGACTCACTATTTATTTGACACTGTTTCTATGACACAGTTTCTATGACACCGTGACACTGTAGACTCACCGTTTCTATGACACAGTGACACTGTAGACTCACCATTTCTGTGACATGGTGACATTGTAGACTCAATGTTTTTGTGACACCGTGACACTATAGACTCAATATTTCTTTGACACTATGACACTGTTCATAAAATTGGAAACACTGTTCACAGAACTGGAAATTTGGCAAAGTGTTGGGGATGAGTCACCTTTACCTCCCATAACACCTCAACCATCAGATTTCAAAAAAGTAATGGAGTAGAGAGGTCCAGTACATTACATTAGATACCTCTCGAAACATTATTGTCCTTGAGAATAAAAAAATAACCCAAAATAAAACTGAAAAGGGGTCCAAACAACCCCCCATCTAGATACCTCTCAAAGAAGAGCATGCCACAAGACGAAACAAAAGAAAACCATCTTATAAACATGAAAGGTATATAACCACAAAGAAAACATTTTTACATGAAAAGAGTTAAAATTAAAACAACTAAAAATATTGAGCATGTATCTGCAAATAATGTTCTTAGGTACTCTCATCCACACCACTGTGTCGCCACAAGACACGAACCAAGGGGATAGAATGCCCGCACAAAACCTTCTCTTTTAGGTATTTGATTTCCACAGGCCTCTCCTTGATGGTCAAATCTTTATCAACATCGATCTCTCCCCAATCAATGACGTGAGAGTCATCATGAAGATAACAACTGAGCATTGAAACATGAAAACATTTTGTATCCGGCTCATGTTCAAGGGAAGTGCTACTTGATATGCCACAACTCCAACACGAACCAACACCTCTAAAGGCCCAACAAACCGAGGAGAATTCTTACTCCCACAACCAAACCATCACTTCCCATGATATGGAGTTACCTTTAGAAACACATTATCCCCAACATCAAACTATAAAGGTATCCTTATTTGATTGGAATATGATTTCTGATGATCTTGTGTTGTCTTCATTATCTAACGAATCACCTAAACCATCTCTTTCATACTCTTCACTAGTTACAGTCTATGAATTACTGACTCTCTGACCCCATTCCATCACAATAGAGAATGGAAAGGTTAGAAATACAGGTCATCAAATGGCACCATACCAATGCTGGAGTTAAAACTATTATTATAAGCGAACTCCACCAAGGGTAAGTGCCTCATCCACAAACCTTCAAAATCTAGGACATAAGAGTAAAACATGTCTTCAAGAGTCTAGATAGTTCACCATTTCTGACCATACATTTGCAGATGAAAAGTATTGAAAAAGAAGAGCTGAGAAACAAAATCATACTGGAGACATCTCCACACCCTGGAGGTAAAACTAAGAGCTCGATCAGAAATGATCATCCTCAGGACTTCGTGGATTCTCACCACCTCCTCCAGATACTGCCTTGACAAAACTTCCACTGAGCTTGACTCCTTGCTTGCTATAAAGTGGGATGATTTTGTTAAACGATCCACTACCACCAAAATAACATCATTTAATCCCTGAGATCGATGTAAACCAATAAAAATTTCCATTTAAATGTACTACCACTTCCATTGAGGAATATCTAATGGCTGTAGAAAACCACTAGGGACATGGTGCTCAGCCTTCACCTTCTGGAAGACCAAACATCAAGAAACAAATTCCACAACTACAGGCTTCATCCCAGGCCACCAAAAATGACTCCTCAAGCCTCGGTACATCTTTTTCACTCCAAGATGCACCACCAAAGGTGAACTATAGAACTCCCTGAGAACTATCTCACATATCAAAAAAGGAACAAAAAACTTCCATGATATAACACTCAATTTTTTTCATCCTCAGACCAACCATCAGGGGCCTCGCCACAAACAAATCATTCTCTCAAGACCTCCACATCTAGATCCCCCAATAGGGACTCTTACACCTACTACACTAGAGATGATTGCACTATCATCTAAAATAGACAACCTCTACCTCCAACTTCTCTCATATCGATATGTAATGCTGAATGTTCTTCCATTACTCTCCAAGAATCACCCCATTCATGTAATGAATCACTATGTGACTTCCAACTCAACGCATCAGCTAAAACATTCCCCTTACCAGGGGTATATGATTTTTTGAAGTCGTATTCCTGTAAGAACTCCATCCACCAAGGATGTTGCATGTTTAAGTCATGCTGGGAAAAAAATACCTGAGCATATTTTGATCAGTGAAAACCACAAACTTATCACCAATGAGGTAATGTCTCCAAAACCTCAGAGAAAACACAACAGATTCCAACTCAATATCATAGGTGGAATTGTTAAATTCATGGGGATGCAAATTCCAAGACCCATAAGAAACGACCGATCTCTACCACATCAAAACACAGCCTAACCCCATATGAAAAACATTATAGAAAACATCAAACTGAACTCCCTCTACTAGAAGACAAAGAACTAAAGCACTTACCAACTTCTCCTTCAGATACTCGAAATTTTCCTGAAATTGATCAGTCCACACGAACGCCTAATCCTTCATAGTCGATGTTATTAGATGAGTTGCAACCTAAGAGAAATTAGTTATGAGCCTCTTGTAGTATCCTATGAGATAAAGGAAACTTGTCACCTCTACCACTATATTGAGGGCTTCCAAAGACACAAATGCTTCTATCTTTGATGAATCCACAGCTACTCCCAGTTGAGACAAAACATAACCCAATAAACGGACTTCTCGAGCCCAAAATTTACACATCGACAACTTCCCAAATAGCTATTGTTGACGAAGAACTCCCATAACAGTGTGAAGATTCTCTGTATTCTCCTCCTCAGACGTAGAGTACACAAGGATTTCATCGATGAAAACCCCCACAAACTTATCTAGGAACTCATGAAACACAGCTTTCATCAATACCATGAACATATCTAGAGCATTTGTCACACCGAATGGCATTACAATGAACTAGTAATGCCCATGATGACAATAGAAAGCAGTCTTTGGGATATCCTCATCCTCCACACCCATTTAATGATATCCTGACTGGAAGTCGATCTTCGAGAACCAACTTTCACCCTTTATTTGATTGAATAAATCATCAATACACGGAAAAGGATAGTGGTTCTTTACTATAACTTTTTTATGCGATGATAATCGATACACAATCACAAATTGTTGTTAGCCTTCTTCACAAAAAAAACCGATTCACCCAACAGTGACACACTCAACCAAACATAAATACACTATAACAAACCATAAAGCTATATATGTAGCTCTAGTAACTCATAAGGGGCCATCCAATATTGATACGTAGATATAGGAGACACTCTTTCCTATATCTCGATCCCAAACTCGATCTCTCGTTGAGGGGGTAATGTTACAACCTCTTCTAGAATGACATTAGGGTACTCTTTTATGACCCTGGGAAATAGAAACTGCTAAAACTCTAAACAACTTAGAATCAGCACATCCATCGAGGATGATAAGGATGGAACACACCTCTGACTCATCTAAGGGTCCTGCTCTCTAACAAACACCATTGTCTCTCCATCAGCATCAAAGAACACCACTTGCCTCCTGAAGCAATCCATGATAGCCTGGACTAAATACAACCAATCCATGATGAGGATGACATCATATGGCTGTATTTGTAAAAATAGGAAATCTTTCCAAGAGCGGTGATACCCTAGCACTAGCTCACAATCTCTACATACTTCAAACAAGTCGGCTCGACCTCTAACTGGTGTAGTCAACGCCAAGGGAACTGGAAGCCTCTATACCTCAAGTCTCATAGCATGGACAAGGGAAGGGGATATAGAAGAGTGTGTCACTCCAGAATCAAACAAGGCATACACCCAAGTAGAAAACAAGAAAAGGGTACCACAAATGACATCTGGATCACCTGGTGCTGGAAACGCTAAAGCATGATACTGACTGTGACCTCCTATGTGGCCTCTCTAACCCTGCTGAAGACCACCACCATGACTACTCTCTTCTCTTTGAGGATGGGGAGCATCATGAGTGTTAGGTCAGCTAGGCTGGATACCCTGAGAGGGGGGGTGAATCAGGGTATGACTAATTAAAAATTAATGCCCGTTCTTGATCTTGTTTCACTATCAAGCAAAACACTCTTCTCTCTTTTTCCTGCTGCACGAAATCAAAAGAATGTAAAGCAAGCACAGGACATAGCAATTTTACTTGGTTCACCACTAAGGGCTACGTCCAAGGAGCATACGCCGACAGGTTTCCGGTCGTACCAAATTCCACTAATCTTCACTAGCTGTGGATTACAAGATTCGGGCTAGATCACTTCTATGCCCAGGCTCACTGCCTTTACAAAGTTTAGGGTCAGCTCACTGCTTTCCCAAGGGTCACTCCCTGTTTCTCACTCTCTGGCTCACTGCCGGTGGAGAGGATCACCTTCTTCCTCTTCCTAAGCTCACTGCTCTTGGAAGGAATCCACTCACAGTTTATAGACCTGTAGGTCTCTTCATTTGCATGAATGAATGCATCTTCCTTTGTGTGTAGATGCTCTGTTGAAGTACAACTTTCACCCATAGATGAATATCTCTTTGCACCGAAGGTATCAGGCAAACTTCCAGCTTCCACGCAGTCCGAAAAACACTGCCGGAACAAACCTTACTTGGCGCGCAAGTCAACCTCGGTGCGCAAGTATCGGCGCGCAAGTCAAAACGGGCGCGCAAGTCCTCCTCAGACACTTGCGCGACTCAAGCTTCCTCAACTCCAAACTTGCGCGACTCTCTTCCCTTTACGCTCAAACCAATATTGGCGCGTAACTGCCAACCGGCGCGCAACTTCTAACACCGGTGCACAACTTCAACCACTGGCGCGCAAGTCCCACCTGCGCGACCACACACACCACTTGCGCGACCACCACACCTGCGCGACGGGAGCTCTTGTCTTGAACTCCGGTGAGAAATGAGGAGGGGTGGTCTGGTATTTATAGGCAATCTGACCACCCTGCGCGACGTCGCGTAAGTCACCTGCGCGACCCAATCTCGGCGCGCAAGTCTTCCCTCCTTTTAGACACTTGCGCGACCAACTCCCAAACTTGCGCGAACCTATTGCCTTAGCCATATTTTTATCTTCTGATCTTGAAAAACATATGGCGCGCAAGTTTCCTATACTCCAAGTCCACGGCGCGCAAGTCCCTTTGCCAAAAACACTTTTCTTCATTTGCTGATTTTCAGGCCCAAAAATTTGGCAAACACTGGAAAACAGCGTCACCTTGTATCTGTTCTTTTGTACCGCCTCCAGATCTTCCATTCCTTTTATCGACGTTCTTGAATCAAACATGGATCGTTGACCTCAGCTCTTGAACTCGACATTCCATCATGAAATCCTCTTTGTCAACAATCACAACTCAGATGTCCACTTTGTCAACAAACACAATAACCTCAAAAAGGCTCCAATGATACCTTGAGGGATTTTTGCCCAACAATCTCCCCCTTTGGGTTTGTTGACAACTCTTCCAAACAAAGATACGTCATTGATTCTTCAGCCTCCGTTCGCCTCATTGCGATTCTGATAGCGACCAAGGATTTACTCAACACATACTCTAAGCCCACATGAGCAATTCTCGGCGTGAGAAACAAGAGTAAATGAAAAGTTCATCAATGAATCACTTTATCTCTGACATCCACTGTTGACACCAAACACTGTCCAACACCACTCTTCTGCTTTTATCACGATCCTCAGCTGTCGTGATCTATATTCTTTGATCGATCACTTCTAGCATCGTCAGATTTAATATGCTCCCCCTTTCTGCTCACAGCTTCAACACCTTTTTAGCCATATTTCCTGTGTTGTCCAAGCTAAGCTCTGGCTAAGCACGTTCGACTAACTTCAACTCCTCCTATCTGGCTGCTCCACCTGTCAGCGTCTCCCCATATCATTCATGATTTATAAAATCTCCACATTTTCTCCCCCTTGAACAATCACTATTTTCTCCCCCTTTGTCAACGAACCCAAAGGCAGTCCTTTTCAGACTGTAACAGAGTAGAGAACAAATCATCACATTAGGGAAAAACACATCATACCTCGAGGAGAGGGGGAGGGGTCTCGCATCCACACTAGTTCAAGTGCGGGGAATCGACTGAACTCCCAGAGCTAGTCGATGCCGCTCAAAAGCTTCCTTGGGTAAGGCCTTTTTCAGAATGTCTGCAACTTGTAGCTCTGTTGGCACATACTCCAACTTCACGAGGCCCTGCTCAACCTTCTCCTTGATGAAATGATACTTGATCTCAATGTGCTTTGTCCTGGAATGATGGACAGGATTTTTGCTAAGATTTATAGCACTTGAGTTGTCACACTGGATTCCGATCGGAGACTTCACTTCAACTCCCATATCTTCAAGCTGCTGCTTCATCCACAATAACTGTGTGCATGCTTGAGTGGCCGCAATATACTCAGCTTCTATGGTGCTCAAAGAAATGCAATCTTGTTTCTTGCTTAGCCAAGAAATACACAATCCACCAAGATAGAATGCACCACCTGACGTTGATTTTCTATCATCTGCTGAACCGGCCCAGTCTGCATCAGTATATCCCAATAACTCTGTCTGAGATTTGTCATTGTATGTCAAGCCGAAGTCCACCGTGCCCTTGATATACCGAAGTATTCTTTTCACTGCAAGCATGTGACTTTCCTTGGGATTACATTGATATCTCGCTGCTTGGCATGTGGCGAAAACAATATCAGGCCTTGTTGCGGTTAAGTACAACAGACTTCCAATGATTTGTCTGTATTCTGTGATATTAACTGTCTTGTCATCCTCATCTTTTGATAATTTCATCCGGGTAGCAACCGGAGTCTTCATTTCCTTGGAATTATCCATTACAAACCTTCTTAGAACCTCCTTGGCATATTTGGATTGAGAAATGAATGTTACATTCCTTCCTTGTGTCACCTGTAGACCAAGGAAAAACGTTAGCTCTCCAATCATTGACATTTCAGACTCATTTTTCATGAATTCGGAAAACTGTCTGCACTGAGCTTCATCTGATCCGCCAAAAATTATGTCATCGACATACACTAGCACCATAATCCTTTGATTACTGTCATTGCTAAAATAGAGGTTGTAGTCAACTCCTCCACGCTGGAAACCAAGATTCTTCAAGTACTGATCAAGCCTTGAGTACCATGCCCTTGGTGCTTGTTTCAGCCCATACAACGCCTTCTTCAGCCTGCAAACTTTGTTCTCATCCTCATGAATGAGAAAACCATCTGGCTGCTCAATATACACCTCTTCTTCCAGAACCCCATTCAAGAATGTGGATTTGACATCCATCTGGAACACTTTGAACTTTCTTTGCACTTCTATGGCCAAAAATAATCTGATTGTCTCCAGCCTTGCAACCGGTGCAAATGCATCATCAACATCTATTCCCTCTATCTGGGAGTATCCCTTGCACACTAGTCGTGCTTTGTTCCGAATCACTGTGCCATCTTCATTCATCTTATTGCGATAGACCCATTTAGTCCCGATGACATTCTTGTCTGCTGGCCTCGAAACAATCTCCCATGTCTGGTTCTTCTCAATCTGATCAAGCTCTTCGTTCATGGCCTGAACCCAGTTTTCATCTTCAGCTGCATCAGAAAAACATTTCGGCTCCACCTGAGACAAAAACGATGCTTGCTGTGATGATTTCATTCTTCGAGTCTGAACTGGAGCTGTTTGATCACCAATGATATTCTGCCTATCAATTTCAGCTCGACTCTTTGGCTTTCTCACAGACACCGACTTGACACTTTCCTCTTCATCATCAGTATCTTCTTCTGAGTCAGCTTCTGCCACTTCTGCTCCCCCTGGGTTGCTTTCCTCATCATCACTTTCATCCAGGAACTGTTCACTGGATCGTTGAGTATTCTGATCATTTTCAACTATAGTGACATCATTGCTTTCAATGATTTTTCCCAGCCTTTTATTGAAACATTTATATGCTTTGCTTTTCCCGGAATAGCCAAGGAATATCCCTTCATCTCCTCGTGACTCAAACTTCCTATGATGTTCTTTGTTGAGAATGAAACACTTACTTCCAAATATTCGAAAGTACTTCAACGTTGGCTTCTTTCCGTACCACAGTTCATACGGAGTCTTCCCTTGCTTCGGACATAACATGGACCTGTTTGAAACATAGACCGATGTCAAAACTGCTTCCTTCCAAAATTTCTCTGGTAGGTCCTTATCAATAAGCATTGTTCTAGCCATATTGTTGATGATCCGATTTCTCCTTTCAACTACTTCATTCTGTTGGGGAGTTCTTACTGATGAAACTTGATGCCTTATCCCATGTTTCTCGAGATAGTTTTCAACCTGACTGTTTGTAAATTCCGTACCGTTATCAGTACGAAACTTCAGAATTTTCTGCCCCAGCATCTTTTCTGATTCCCTCCTGTACTACTTTATGCAACTGAACACCTCTGTCTTATGGGTTATGATGAATACCCAGGCCATTCTGCTATAGTCATCAATGAAAAGAACATAGTACCTTTGCCCATTTATAGCTCGTGGTGAGATAGGTCCACATACATCAGCATGCACCAATTCGAGCACTCTAGTTGATTTCTGTTCCTTTGGCCTGTATGTCTTTCTGATGATTTTCCCTTGTTGACAAGAATCACATGTATGAGTGCGATCACGTGATAGTTTGGGAAGGTCTCTAACAACATCACATTTAACGAGATCTTCCATAGATGGTTGTCATAGATGACCAAGTCGCTTATGCCACAGCTGGTTTTCTTCCTCTCTGGATAAAAGACAAGTATCTTCTTCACCACCTACAAGATAGAGATTTCCCTTTGATCTTTTTCCCTGCAGAACAGCTGCTCCATCTTTTCCTTTCACAACACACATCTTCTTGGTAAATTGGATAGAGTGCCCAGAGTCACATAGTTGACTGACACTGAGTAGGTTATGACTGAGACCCTCTACTACCAAGACATCAGCACGTCTCATGTCTTTGCCCCCAAACTTGGCTTTCCCTGAGCCAACAATCTTCAGGCCTTCATCATTTCCAAATTTGACAACTCCTTCTTTGTCATATTTGATGCCTGTAACAAGATCTTTATTACCCGTCATGTGGGATGTGCAACCACTATCAAGGATCCAAACACCAGATCGATCTGATGCTTTAAGGGCAATCTGCGCCACCACAACCTTCTCATTTTTCTTCTTCTTGGTCCATACTTTTTCTTTCACACTCGGCATGGATTGAGGCTTCTGTTCTTTCTCAGAGTATTATGGACCACCCTCATCTTGCAGAGCTGCAAATCTGTTCTGAACTTTTAACTCACTTGTTGGTTTATTGATCTGCTGCTTGCGAACATTTTGATTATTCTTTGACACGTTTCTCTGAATATTTGAAGTGAAATACCTAGCAATGTGTCCAAATCCTCCGCACCAAAAACAGTTTCCTTCAAAATGTGTTCTGGAAAACCGTTCTCTGTTTGGCTACCATCTCTGTTCATGTTCCCTTCTGTATCTCTTGGCTATGGAACACACATACTGTGAATGTCCCATTTTCCCACAGCAAAAACACCTGATATAGGATGCATTCTCTCGTGATATTTCATCACTATGATTTCCCCTTTGGGATCTCTGAATATTCTGATTCTGTTTTGTTCCCAAATCAACCTTCACTTTCGGGATGAGTGCTTGTGGTCTGACTGCAATTGTCGCAAATTTTTGTTCTTGACAAAACCCAGAAACGACATTAACATCTGAGCTCAATTGTTGTTTCTTCCCTACTGAACTGCTAGGCTCCGCTTTCATCTTCTCTGTCTTCTAAATAGCCTTCTTTTCAGATATCACATTGGGGGTCAAGAGTTTATCTTGATTCTTAAGTTTTTGTCGCAGACTGACCACTACTTCTTCAAGCTCTTTGATACATCGAACCTGCTCCTTTCCTATGTTAGTCAAACAATCAATTTCCTTCTTTTGTTCCTCAATTTTAATCTTATACTCAATAATATTTTCTGAGCTCTCTGGTGTTGAGGATTTTAGTCTTTCAATTTCTTCTAACAGCTCAGACTTTTCTTCATCCTGCTGTTGCATATAGAGTTTGGCATCACGAACCACTTTATTGGCTTTCTTCGTTTTGGCTCTCCAAACATCTATTTCCTCAAGAGCTGCTTCCAATTCGACTTCCATATCAATTCTCCCTTCAATTTCTTCTTCTTCTTTAGCATCAGCTTCTTCTCCCTTTTGAGAACTACCAACAATTGCCACCAAGGCATTTACCCCACGATCTCTGCAATTTTCTATTTCCTCAACTTCTTCATCCTCAGACTCATCTGAACTTTCAAATTCTTGTGAAAGAAGATTCTTTTTCTTGAAGAAATTTCTCTTGAATTGTTTCTTCCCTTTCACAAGAGCTGAAGTCTTCTTTTTGGGAATTTCAACGTCATCATCATTATCATCATCTTGAAACTTCTTGGGGCATCTTGCCGCAAGATGACCAACCTTTCCACATCTAAAGCATGCTAGTGGAAGTTTACCTTTAAACTTTCCTCTTCCTCTTTGTAGATTTGAAGAAAGGAATGACATCACCTCATCTGTCTCTTCTTCTTCATTAGAATCTTCAATGGTGAGCTTCTTCATGGCCTTAAATGCCACCTCTTTAGACTTCCCCTTTTCCACAGCCTCATTATCATCGTTCCTCATTTCATATGCAACCAAGGTACTGTTCAAATTGTCCAATGTCAGCTCTTTTGGATCTTTGTCTTCTAGTACTGAAACTTTCGGATTGAACCGTGGTGGAAGTTTCCTCAATATGCGCTTTACAATCTTTATGTCTTCAATGACTTCTCCAAGACCTCGCATATCTTCCACAACAATGTTTACCCTATCAAAGAATGCGTCAATAGACTCATTTGGGTTCATTTTCAGATCTTCATATTTGTTCCACAACACCTGCAGCTTTGCCTCTCGGACTTTTGTGTCCCCTTCATATATATTCAAAAGCTTTTCCCACATGGAATGTGACGTTTTGCATGAAATCACCTTTGTGTAGATGGGATTAGAAAGGGCTCCCCCTAAGGCATTGATTGCTTTGGAATCAGCATCCAACTCTCTATGCTCAGCCTCTGATAAGGCACCACTATTAATATCAGCTGTGATACCATGCATAGCTGCTGAAAACACATCCATTCTCAAGGATCGGAAATAGTGTTGCATCCGATTCTTCCATATCTGAAAATTATATCCGTCGAAGATCGGAATCCCTTTATGATTGGTTACCTCCATTGAGAGAATAACAACTTTCAACCTTCCCTCTGATACCAATTGTTAGGTCCACTAGGCTGGATACCCTGAGAGGGGGGGTGAATCAGGGTATGACTAATTAAAAATTAATGCCCATTCTTGATCTTGTTTCACTATCAAGCAAAACACTCTTCTCTCTTTTTCCTGCTGCACGAAATAAACAGAATGTAAAGCAAGCACAGGACACTGCAATTTTACTTGGTTCACCACTAAGGGCTACGTCCAAGGAGCATACGCCGACAGGTTGCCGGTCGTACCAAATTCCACTAATCTTCACTAGCTGTGGATTACAAGATTCGGGCTAGATCACTTCTATGCCCAGGCTCACTGCCTTTACAAAGTTTAGGGTCAGCTCACTGCTTTCCCAAGGGTCACTCCCTGTTTCTCACTCTCTGTCTCACTGCCAGTGGAAAGGATCACCTTCTTCCTCTTCCTAAGCTCACTGCTCTTGGAAGGAATCCACTCACAGTTTATAGACCTGTAGGTCTCTTCATTTGCATGAATGAATGCATCTTTCTTTGTGTGTAGATGCTCTGTTGAAGTACAACTTTCACCCGTAGATGAATATCTCTTTGAACCGAAGGTATCGGGCAAACTTCCAGCTTCCACGCAGTCCGAAAAACACTGCCGGAACAAACCTTACTTAGCGCGCAAGTCAACCTCGGCGCGCAAGTATCGGCGCGCAAGTCAAAATGGGCGTGCAAGTCCTCCTCAGACACTTGCGCGACTCAAGCTTCCTCAACTCCAAACTTGAGCGACTCTCTTCCCTTTACTCTCAAACCAATATTGGCGCGTAACTGCCAACCGGCGCGCAACTTCTAACACCGGCGCACAACTTCAACCACTGGCGCGCAAGTCCCACCTGCGCGACCACACACACCACTTGCGCGACCACCACACCTGCGCGACGGGAGCTCTCGTCTTGAACTCCGGTGAGAAATGAGGAGGGGTGGTCCGGTATTTATAGGCAATCTGACCACCCTGCGCGACGTCGCATAAGTCACCTGCGCGACCCAATCTCGGCGCGCAAGTCTTCTCTCCTTTTAGACACTTGCGCGACCAACTCCCAAACTTGCGCGAACCTATTGCCTTAGCCATATTTTGATCTTCTGATCTTGAAAAACATATGGCGCGCAAGTTTCCTATACTCCAAGTCCACGGCGCGCAAGTCCCTTTGCCAAAAACACTTTTCTTCATTTGCCAATTTTCAGGCCCAAAAATTTGGCAAACACTGGAAAACGGCATCACCTTGTATCTGTTCTTTTGTACCGCCTCCAGATCTTCCATTCCTTTTATCGACGTTCTTGAATCAAACATGGATCGTTGACCTCAGCTCTTGAACTCGACATTCCATCATGAAATCCTCTTTGTTAACAATCACTACTCAGATGTCCACTTTGTCAACAAACACAATCACCTCAAAAAGGCTCCAATGATACCTTGAGGGATTTTTTCCCAACAACGAGGCTATCCTCTTCTTGCCCCATCTGCTCTCTGCTGATCCAAAGCTGGTGCACCCTACTGTTATTGCCTCAGCTGGAACTTCCTCAACAGAGGAACCTAGAGCAGAACACCTAGTGCACGATGACTGCTCTAAAAGGTTGGGAACTATCTGTACGGATGAAATCATCCTCCACAATAAAAACAAGCACTTGATCCCTTGTAATAGGCCTAAGATCTGCAGCCCTTGGAGAAAAGAGATGCTGAGGGCTAGGACCTACCCCCGACCGAATGGAAATTCTTCTGCCCTGAAGACCGATAACCCTAGACCATAGATATGCTTCAGGAGGAATCATGATGACTCCCCTCTCCTGAAAATATAGTTCGGGATAACTTCATCTTGATGACCAATACCTTTTCCATGACCTCAAGATATGTGTTCAGCATAAATGGGGTCACCTAGCGTAGGATCTATGGATGCAAAGCCTCTTCAAAATGCCTCACCCTATCCTCCTCATCTAGAAATAGGTCCAAATCATATCGTAAAGGGTTCCTGAAATGGATTCTAAACTCTCACACAATAGAGCTCCCCTGTTGAAGGGTAAGAAGCTCCTCGTGACTAGACACCTTCGCAGTCGAAGAAAGAAACTTGACTCTAAACTTTTTTTAGAACTCCTCCCCTGAGACTGTCGACACCTCGTGATCCCCAAGGAACAAGACCCACCACTGAATCACTGCTCCATGCATCATTATCACAAAAAAGGACAACCAATGCTCCTACTGAGCACAAATCAAACCGAATCCTATCTTGACCTCTTCTAACCAGTCTTCTGTGACTGCATCTAAAACGGATCCCTCGTACTTTTTTATATTATGGTGCTGAAACTCACGGAGTGTCCTCTTACAATTGTCATCGTAATCAACCTCTACCCTTTGGAGAATTGCTGGTACAGCCTGCTGGACATCCTCTATGGAACCTGAAGAGGACGTCAACCTGGAGCCATACCTGAAGAATAATAAACTGTTAGAGCTCCTAAACCTAAAATTTGGAAGACTCAACATTAATTAATTAATTATTTTCTTTTATTCATTTTAGGTTAACCTATCCCAAGTTCTACCCATTCAATCATAGGAACAAAGAAGAATGATGCATGATCATTTCTTATATATCTACCCTAAAAATAGCATCACCTCATTTAGTATCCATTGTAAACTTAAAGGTATGTGCATCAGATCATAGGGGGCCTAAAAACCTATGTCTTATCCTATCTCCAATGTTTACATCACTTGATAAACTTAAGAAACATTGTTGCCCTACCAACCCATGAAACCTCACCTGTGCCTAATGTCAAACTCCATCCTATCCATAAAACTCCATTTTATACCAATATTTCTTGACCCCCTCCCCGCAAGGTGTACCTATCTTGGGCCAAAAATGTGAGAAGGGAGATAGTGGCCCTCGAGTCCCGCATCCATTAGGTCCGGGTTAGAAACTATCACTGAGGGTATAGTAAACACACAAATGGGATGAATTACCCTCTAAGAGAACACATGAAAAAGAGAGAGATAATATAGCCACCAACCAAATACAACTTAGAATGAAATTTAAAATAAATCCTAAGTAAACAAATGTGATTTCATACAAAACTACTACAACTAAAATAGAAAACTGCAAGTACCAAAGGAATGTAAAAATAGCAACAAACACAAAGCCTGAATAGCTCCTGCAACCCCAAACTAGTAGTAACTAGCCTGATCTCCAACCTTCTCTAAGTGACCTGAAAGCATTTTATATATACATAGGGTGAGTATAATAGTATACTCAGTAGGATCCTCCTTAGATCCTCTAGTGAAAAAGCAATGAAAGCATTCTAAACCACAGTGAACAATATGTGAAACTTACTCATCACCTAAAAAGGTGTACTATGTTCTCAGAATCACCATGGATACTCTCACTAAGTATCTCATACAAGAGTAAATAATATAATAAATAATATCAAGGGTGCCCCGTAACCACTTCCCCACTGGTTTTCCTCTTTTCCCCAATATCACACGTCCTAAGCATCTCTCTCGAAAAAGGATTTCCTGCAGACACCTGGTAAAAGTACCACAACATGAACCTTGTGCAATAAGACCACCATGTCTACACAACCAAAGTAACTAGGTAGTTTTTGGAAGCCACCATAGCTCGCATAATGATTATCATATGTCAGGCACTATACCTCAATCCATTACAGCCCATACATTGAGTAAGGATCCTCAATCCATCATAGCCTATACATGTTCCACCTATAGTAGTCCATAGGAAACTATATCATGAATATATGTTTGTGAATAACCAAAATCCATTACATCCCTCTACACACATATATGGGGGGATAACTAACCATTGTACCTACCAGCGCAATTAACTACCAATAAAAGAGAGCGGGGCCAAAGGGGGTATTCAGTCATCCATCCTCCCAGCAGAATGATGGGGAAAACACCCCCTAGGCTCAGAATCCCTAGGGTGTCAGTTTCCCTAACTGACAGGGTAGAGTATCGTATAGAAACAAAAAATTACATGATATAATATATGTCACAACCACACTATGGGAAAAACCTAATCTCAGACTCAACTGCAGCTAATGTCTCTCAGATTCCTAGTTGCCACTGCTAAGACTAGGTATCCTAAAATCACACAATAATTTAAAGAGATTTATTACATTACTTCATCCACTTTTTATAAGTTTCACTTTATGTTAATTAAATATTTAAACATTAATTAACTATTAACAATTATATTTCATTAGCATCATGCCCAAATTCCATTGTTCCTTTAAATTGAAACCTCAGCATTGCGTCCCTGCAAGCTCCAACCCAACGGGTTAACATCATTCATTCAATCTTTTATTTACATCATTATTACATTACCATATTCCTAAGAATTCTAGATACACATTCTAAGCTACTAAACACAAGGGGGATCAACATGGTGTGTAGTTGAACTACTTTTCAAGTCTTTTCCACCTATATCAATAACATAGACCCATCCTCCCTTGAGAAGCTAAACACGGAAATCATGTGGCATACTCTGCATGTCCTTGCCCCTTTCGGAAGGAGGGTAATAAACCATATGCCTTGATTATTGGGGAAATTAAAGAATATAAATAATCAAAAATATTGAGAAATCATCCAAAAATTCACATGAAACCCATTTCATCATCTCTGATTTCCTCCCCGACATCCACATGAATAAAATAATTCATCTCTCTACTCTAGGAATCAACTACTGCCACAACCAATGGCCCTCCCTACCCCCACATGTCACAATAGCCATCCAGGCTCACATCACAACACAAGATGCAAGAAAAAAACATCATATCAATTGGTCTCTTGTCCCTTAAACAAGGAATCCAACCTTCAAACACAATGATCTCTCACATATCCAATCACAAGTCTCTTGGCCTTTTCAAAAAGAGGGTAACTCAGAACCCTACAAGGCACTATCGTTTTATCAAATAGCCAGTTCTTTAATCCATCTGGAATTAACCGATTTATTATTTTTAGGTTCCAACTATGGTTAACCTAAACAACAAGCTATCATATCTATCAATAATTGATTAAACATTCTTACTATATCAATTTGATTAACATAAAATTATAACAAAAACAACCAAATTCATTCACATGCCTCTTTATCTTTATCCAAATAATTATCAATTAATTTTGGCTTTAAGTTCTTTACCAATTTCCATCAAGAACGAAAATCTAAAGAAAAAAACCATAGATATTACACTATATATCAAAATAATAGGCAATAACATACGATCAATATCAATTTATTTATCTGGTTCAAATATTTATTATATAAATTACATTGTGATCCAGTGGTCTAAAACATGCTAACTCTACAGTTTCACGTAAAAGAATAGATAAGCAATAAATCACCATCCTCAAAAGGTTTTTGATGCTCTTTGAACAAACTAACAAAACAGATCACGATCACCTCTCTTGGATAACTACATCCACCTGAGGATGCAGAGACACCACCACACCAGCCAACACACAATAAAATTCCATTAAGAACAATGAGATATCATTCCATAACAGGTCAAGGATAAAATAAAGGAGATAAACCCAAAATAACAATTATAGATCATACATTATATCGAATATTGATCTATACTTATTGGTTACACCAAACAAGGGGTGCACTTGATGCAAGAAGAACATTAAGGGGAACGAATCCAATGAAGAAAGTTTTATAGCATGACTCCTATGGGAAGGAAGGAATGTTTTTATCATCTTGATCCAGAGAAAAAGGAGGAAGAACAAGGGAGGAATATATATTGCGCCTTTAGAATATTTAACAGAGCATCGGTTTAAGAGATGTTGGATTTTTCATTAAAAGTGGATCGTATTAAACCATGTGGTTTTACCATGTAAAGGCATCCCAAACCCTAGTAAAATTAATATAGGAGTTATGGGATTTTAATTGGCCTTAAATCCCTTAAAACAATCCTTGAATGTGTTTAACGTCAAAGAAAATGTTAAATCGGTGAAACTAGAAAAATCTAGAAATTTGAAAAAGGAAATATGAAACCATTCTGGAAACACTGTAGACTCACTAGTCTATAAACATTATAGACACACCATTTCTATGACACTATTTCTATGACACTGTTTTATTGGTCACCGTGAAAATATAGACTCACCATTTTTATGACACTATGACACTGTAGACTTGTTGTTTCTGTGACATCGTGACACTGTAGACTCGTCGTTTATGTGACACCGTGACACTATAGACTCACCATTTCTGTGACCCCATGGCCATATAGACTCACCATTTCTGTGACACCATGACAATGTAGACTCACCATTTCTATGACATTGTGACACTGTAGACTCGTTGTTTCTGTGACACCGTGACACTATAGACTCACTGTTTCTATGACACCATTACATTGTTCATAAAATTGGAAACATTTTTCATAGAATTGGAAATTTGGAAAAGTATTGGGGAGGAGTCACCTTGACCTCCCATAACACCTCAACCACCCGATTTCAGCAAGGGAATGGATCAGAGAGGTCTAGTCCATTACACTTTGAGTAAAAAAATCATGCTAGATTATCCAAGATGAGGGTAAAAAATAATACAATATTTCTAGATTTGAAACATGTGGATTTGTAAATCCTAACTGAGGGTGAAAAATGTTATCTTGATCTATTAGATTTTCAACCATATATCCATAGAAATATTAAATAGGAACTTAAGGAAGATGTAGACCCATAAAATATGGTTCGAAATGTTTTTTAATTTATCCTTCATCATTATGGAATTGTATGGTTCATGAACCATGTATGTTCACCTTCCATACCAAATTTAAATAAGGAGTCGTTATAGGAAGCTCATAGTTATTCATTCTATATTCACCCTGTAAGGATAAATATGTATTGATATTTGAAAGAGTACTTTTTTGGGGTAAAATTAAGATAAATATCACCGAGTTTGTATCTCGGTGCCTAGTATGTCGGAAAGTTCAGGCTAAAAGAAAAAATACTAAGGGGATATTTTATCCATTACCTATACCAAAATGAAAATGAGATATCATCACCATGGTTTTTTTCATTAGACTCCCCTAAACATCTAAAGGGAATAATGATACATGGGTTGTTCAATTTCCTTACTAATTAAACACACTTCATCAATATCAGAGAAGACATTTCTCTAGATCATCTTTCCAAGATATACATTAATGATGTTTTAGGGTTGCATGGAGTACCAAATTCAATTATGTATGCTCAGGGTCTAATATTTAGATAAACTTTCTAGAAAAGTCTTCAGCAAGATCTTGATACAGAGTTGAGTTTCAGCACTACGTATTATCCTCAGACAGATGGTTTTTCTAAGAGAACAATTAAAACACTATAGGATACGTTGATATCTTGTTATTTGGATATAAAAAAGTCGTTGGTATCAACACCATCCTCTAGTTTAGTTTTCTTAAAAAAATATTTCACTCAAGCATTTGTATGTCTTAATCTCTATATGGAAACAACGTTCATGCATACGTATAACCTACCATATCTATGAACATTTTATTTAATTCTCCATCTCTAACATTTATGGATACCTATATATACATATATACTGAATATATATGATATTTATATAATTTTTAACATTTTTTAGATGATATAACCATGATCAAAGTAAGGAGACTGAATAAAAAAATCAAAACATATATGAAAAAAAAGTTGTTATTACTCGAAATGTGACTTTAACATTGAATTGTTAATAAACGAGTAATAAAAGGTTATAATTAAATCATATATGGTATGATATATATAATTATAGTTTTTTAATAGATGTATAATGAACTTATATTTATTATATGGTACGTTTGAATGTGTATGAAGGAAGTTTATACTTATGTTAAGATATTTTTTCTCAATTTTCTTTCTTTGAGACATATGTTATGTTATGAACCTATATTCTTTTATGATGTGTATATACAGACCCTTTGACATGTAATATCATGAATTTATTTATGATCATGATATTTTAAGTTTCGTTTTATTTTATTCCTTCATATGGATTGTGACTCAAAGTTACCAAAGTGGTGAAGGTTTTATATTACAATCTCATCATTTATAAAGATTGTTTATGATTATGTTTCTAATGATAAAATATTATGATCCATATCTCAATAAAATAATTCTTTTATTATACAATTGTTATTCATGATATTAATAGTACCATTTCCTGACTCTTTGGTACTTAAAATAATTGGTAATAAAATTATAATAAAATACAACTTTATTTCACTCTTCAGTTAGAAATATGATTTCTTCCGAAAAACCATGTTTTCTAAAAACGTTTTAAATTTTTTTACTATTATCCTATGGTTTTTAAGATACATTTTTACCCATGTTTTAATTTTTATAAAAAAAATTATTGTAATCTTCATTTCATTTTCTAAATAATTCCCATTTTTCTTTTACTAAAAATGTGAAAGGAATATTTTTTTTAACATGTACGACATGAAAAAAACTTTCCATCATCATGACCATTATTTTATTTGATGATTAAATTATATTTTTTTATTTTTATTTCAAATAAAAGGACTTTAAAAATATTTTATGTTTTAAAAAGTGTTTTTTCAAAGAGGAAAAGATATTTTCTTGAAAAAATGTTTTAAATGATCTTAAAAAATAATTTTCCACTTAAGATGACATTTGTTGATATTAAATATGTTTTTATAGAGATATGAAATAATGATACCATTCTTATTCTTTATCTAAATGGTTTAATATGAAAATATTTTTATGAAACTTATTTCACGTCCATGGGTTTTACCATGGTAAAATTCTTATGAAATCCACATCTTTTTCCATGGGTTAAAATGGTATAAAATTCTTATGAAACCTTCTTATTATTATATGGGTTATTATATGATGAAATAAAAAAATTATTATAAAACCTATCTATTTTACAGAGGTTATGATATGTTGAAATTCTTGTAGAACCCATTTCATTTCATGGGTTATGATATGATGAATGTTTTTTGATCTTATGGAACACATAAATATGGTTTCCATTATGAGAAGGGTGGGACCAATATATCCCTCAAACTAATTGTGTAAAGATTTATATCTCATGAGATATAAAATACTGGAATGGGGAGTGAACTCATTTTAGTAAGGTACTTTTTCTGGTATCATGGTCATTAGAGTGAACCTTAACTACTATGATAGTTTAGGGAGTTAACCCATTCCACTATGATAACCTTGGAATTGTTCCTTGAATAATATTTAAATGATTTTATATGATTATTTTTATTCCAAAAATCCATGTATTATTCCAATTTTTTCTCTCATGGATCATGTTATTGGATTATCTTATGATTCATTTATTATGAAATATCAATCTTTATGCCAGGATTCAATATTATGATCTTTGATATGCAGGGTATGGTTTTAAAATGTTATGATCATGTCCACATACCCTTAATATCTTATTATTATTACTTAACTCACTTTTTTATCCTCAATGAGGATCTAAAATCACCTTTTCTTATGTTTCCTTTATTTTTGTTGTGAAGAAATTTTTTAAGCATGTTATGTCTAATAATGGTGCTAGTTATGAATAATATAGTGTGAGATGATTTAGTTTACCTATAAACCATATTTTTATGTTTCCATGTTTCCAAAGTCATTATACCTTTATTATAATCAATTTTGTGTTTGTGTACTATAATAAATGTTCATCTAAAAATATGTAATATCTATTTATGAAAATCTAGGTCGTTATTTGTAGAATTTTCATTGTTTGATAGATGAGGATTCAAGTCCACACTTCCAAGATATGGTTTCATCTCTATCTAGACTATTATTTAATTACCATATATATCTTCCATATGAGTAACAAGGAACTCAATGGAGTAATGGAGTTCTATTGGAATAGTTTCCTAGGCTGACACCAGAGTGGAGGCAATTGGTGGAACTTGATAAGGTCAACTTTTCTATGCATGTTGTTTGAAAATATCTTGATTTGGTCTAAGATAACTCATCACTTTTAGATTTTATTGCATTCCTAGTGTAGTAAATTTTTTATTTTCAACTATATATGGGGTCAAGTAGACTAGTTTCCTAGTCCCTAAGCTCGTAAGATGACTTGACTCTTCCCTTTCTGGTTGGGTGGTCTCCTTTCATTAAAGATAATTCATCAAAGGTGGAACAATTACCTCAACCTAAGTGTTACAATCAATTGGTATATTCCCATTGGGTAATTCATAAATTAATTTCCATATTTTATTCAACTAATCTTCATATTGATAAATCTTCTCTTCAAGGGAGAGAGGTTCAACTTCTTCGAGTGGTGGGTGGGTTGTGAATGAAACTACACCTTTCCCATTTTCCGTAGTTGAAGCTCATTGACTATGGGTAATTAAATTTTCATAGGGGATCACAAGTTTTTATACTACCTTTGATGTTGAGTGAACACACCTTATTCATGGATTTACATGTGTACCATATTTTTAACAGATTTCACCTAATCTTGTTCCATCACACTAGTGTTATGTTCCACATTATTTATAGGGATTTAATGAATAACATTCACTAATAAATAATGATCATAATGAATTATATCTTCATCCACATCAGGATAGTAAAGATTATCATCATTTAATTAATATCATTTTAAATATATCATAATCATATTCCACCTTTTCCTGTTTATAGGGCCACTTTAGTTTATGATCCCTATGAAGCTTTTCCTTCTTCTCTTTAAAATCTCATAGTAAATGTTTCATAAAGGTCATTTTGAGGGAGAACCCTATATATTCCATTGAATCAAACCCTAATAGAGTATAGGATTCAAAAAAATTAGTAGATTGAACCATAGAGTTGTTTCTTAAAGATTTTATCCAAGTTAGGAAAAGGGAAATTTTCTAGGTGGTGGGGGTAAAATTCCCCTAGTGCTAGGGGTTGGGGTGGATCTCACTCTATTACTATCGAAAATATAATTTTTTATAGATTTTATGGTTCCTCGGGTGGTGGTGGAGATAAAAATTACCCCCAACCCTATAAGATGGGTTTTCTCTTATGTTACCACTAATGATATTATCACTGCCCTTTTGTCCTTTTTAAATTTTATTATAGAATGATATAGATGAAAAAATTCAATGTGTGAGATGTAATTACCACTGGATACGATTCTAAACACTGGAGAATTTGTTTCATCAATATAACCCCATATTTCCCATTCTTAGAGACTCGGTGTAGAATCATATTAATGACTCATTCCCACTAGGTCTGTCTCTTTTGATATTTATGAATTATAGTATTTAATTGGACTATCCAACTACCCTATGAAGTTCCAGGAGAAAATGCCTAACATAAATTAATATTTTTTTAGGCCACCTCGTCTAATGATCCTTTTTGGCTTATGAATAGAGTTAAATATAAAGATCCATATTCACCCCCACCCTCTGATATGAACAGGGTAAAGAGCATACCTTACCATTTAGTAGAGAATATTCAAATTATTAAGGAAATAATATTGGAGTGAATCATGATATTTTTCTGATTTATGATCTTCAAATACTGAAATGGTATCTTAGTCATCATGGTTACATAGTTAATTTATCACCTTGGTATGGTTTGTATTTTAACCATAAATTATATGTAAGGATTTAATATAATGGAGTGTCATCTATGAGTTGTGATGAAGATGAGTCATGCATTCCCCTTTTAATGTTTTAGTAATTTTATATTGAGGAGTTTTCATGTTCTTGAACATGACTAGTATTCTGTCCGTATCCAATTATCACCACATGATTATAGAATTTTTCCATCCACCATGTTTGATTATTCAATAAAGTATGAAAATATTGGTCACTTACCTATTATTTTATCGAGGGTAGAAAGATCTATCTAACTACCATCAATTTATTACAGGGTTTAATCAATCATTGGCGGTATAGATGATAATCATTACTTCAATTTACCTATTGATTAGAGTGAAATACCATTGAATAGTGAAAAATTTCCTGGTACAACTGACTTTGACTACTCAAATGCATCTCAATATAAGGTCAAGTTTGGAATAACTTTTATATGAGAAATACCTTTGTGTTGAGGAGATGTATCATCATAAGGAGGACCTTTACAATTAGTACCATGGGTAGGACCACTTGATTTGTTAATTATTGGATTGATATTATATAGAGGACCCCTATGGTGGCAAGATGCTTTCTCACAAGGTGGATCTCTAAAACATATGCCCTATGGAGGGCCTCTTGAGTTATTAACTTGGATATAATGGTTAGGTCCTCCATTATTACTGATTTTCAAGGGATTTTAGGGGGATCATTATTAACTAGTATGATACAAGGAGTAATTCTACAACTTGATACAAAAATATGATCTTTTTCCTGATAAGGTACTTTGTCCCATGGAGAATTTACCTAAAAAATATTCATATTGTGCTGGGGAGGACCTATACACTATGAAATCTATGGAGGACCTCCAAAGCTTCCAAATATTATTTTAGTAAGAGGAGGAACTTTATCGATGATAATTTCTTATTTTCTACAATGATAAGGACCTTCATGTCTAATACTTACAACATCATGAGGAGGACCACTGAGGTGGGTGATTTGGGGAGAAACTATAAATTTATTTGTTATGGTGATATGGTAATGACATTCATAACCATAATTTCCTTCACCTATCAATGATGAGTTGGTATGGGTTGTCACTGGTGTTTTTTTCAATATTTGAGATTTTTCTACATGGGTGGCTTGATACGATCCTCGAAATATGAATTGAGTATTCTTATGATACTCAGAGATATTAGTGTCAATATAGTCAGGGACCTCCACCTAGATTTTGATCGTTGATTTATACTAGTGGGACCTCCTAATAAACTCTTTTGTTCAGGTGAGTGAGATTGGTACCTTGAATGTAATTGGGGTCATGCAATGTGGATAGTGAACTTTGTTAGAATAATCACATCTTGGAGGCTTCTAAATTTTTTCAAGGATATATTGATGGAAATTTTGGGTATTCATGTGAATAAGGGTGTAGAATTAATCCAAATCTTTAATAATTAACTTCACTTGATGTGACCTTATATAGGGTGTCTTATCCTAAACAATTGGGGTTGATATATCTAGTGTAGCCTCGTCAAATGTGCCCATGATTATTTGAGGTCATGAAGTGTTGATAGAGTCAATAGTTTATGGGAGTTCCCATGTGAATATTTTTATAAGTTATAGATAAATTTGGAACATCCCCCACCACCTTTTTGGGATAAGGTATATGGGTGTTTCTTCTTTCTTGGGAAAGACTCTCGATGTGGCTGGACATGGAATAGGGTCCACTTGCTACATGCTATCTTTTTTTGAGAAGATCACTTATGAAGATTCATCTCCTATAGGTTCTCATAGAATACCTCTAGGTTTGGGATGAAACCAATATGGTTATACTCCCAAATGAAATTGTTCATCATTTGGGGTTGGAGGCATAAGGTTAGTGAAATAGTGTTTCAGGATTGTGGGTCTGCAACAATTATTACAACTAAGGCATACGTCTTGGGTGCCAAATACTAGTGATGTGCAAGAATCTAAGTTGATCATATATTTCTCTCATCTTGGTCGATTAATTTTATTCTCATCAGTATGTTAAGAGATGATGTTTTTTATATTGAAGGGAATACCTGAAAGGGAAAACTTAAAAACAGGAACCCATTAGTGTATTATCATAAGAAAATGTGCATATTAAATAAATATCATTTAAAAGTAATGTATTTAACATTTATTTCACCAGTTTTATTTACCATGCATTCACATACATATTTTTTTGGTTGGATATATAGTTTCCAAAGGAAAACAATCCTTATGATGAGATAACAACACTTGAAATTGTGCATCAAGGTTGATAGGATGAGAGGTGAACTCATATCCCATGAAGGGTCTTATTGGCTATTATAGTACTTTTTTATAGATTAAAGATGTATTTATAAAATTTATACTAGTAACAATACCAACTACCCATATTTTAAACGTTATCAATTGAAATAATGCATAGAAATGAACATCTGTATATATCAAAGGTTTTATGTAAATATATGATATGTTCTCTATATCCCCTATCTCTAGTTGATTACACTATGGTCAAAATCCACACACCTAGACACTCTAAAATTTATCACTATCAATGGAGGTGGTAGGTGTTGTGTAGTTAGAATCAGGCCCATGAAAATGGATTCCTATATATCTATAAAAGAAGAATCAAAACCCGCAAAGTTCAATGTCACTTAATGAGAAATATCATAATTTTTAAGGTCATGTGATAAGGACTATTGTGGTTCATTTTAAGGTCTTGAAACCATGACTAATTGAAGTTTGTTTTAAGGTTCTACATCTATAACTAAAGATATACCTTATAAATTCATGCAACAAAAACCAATGATATGCCTTTTAAGGTTTTGAAACCATTACCATGGAATATTTTTGTTTAAATTTATACAACTATGAAAAATTATAAGTAATTTAAATTCATTTGGATAGGACTGTTGAGTGACAGGCACTTAGAAATGGTTAGGTGTGGGACTCATGTCAGGTGACCCTTTCTGATCCATCCTATCTACTAGTAACTAAACATGAGAGGTCATAGTTGGGTATTATACCTAATAGAAGTCACATTGAATTCATGGGTCATTTATTATGTATAATAATAAAATTATCAATGAGAACATGGTTTTAGATTACCTTTAGTAGGAGTCTTATATATATTCATAACTCATTGATCAGACTAAGGAGGCTCACTAAAAGGCTTATCAAAAACTTGGTGGATACATAACCATTTTAAGACAACATATTCATGTGAGTTGAGAGTATTAGGATAAATAATAATTTATACATCATCCAAGATATAGATTCATTGTTATTAAAGGAATACATGATTGATTGTATCATGTGGTTTCTATAATTCATAGAGGAAATCATGGGAGATCTATTATAAGATTACCAATTATCATTATCAATGTAATACATGATTTACATGTATAACATTAGTGTGTATAACTTAATAATATATCTCAAGAGACAATGAATGGGGCTTAAGTGGATGTGACTTAATAATGGGTTGGTTTGTGATAATGAGTGCTGATAAGATATTTTCGGTAATTAATTTAGCCCAAGTAGAAGACCTAAGTGAATGGGATTACCATGTGGGTTTAATTTTGGGTAATTATTGGTAAATAGTCATACAACATAGTATGGGACATGGGAAAAGCGACACCTAGTTTGGTGAGTCAGGTGAACGGGCACTTAGTCGGGTGGACATGGTGAATGGGAACCCAATTAGGTAAACTGGGAATGAATCCAATAGTGAAAACCTGATAACCATGTTGATAGTATATTAGGGTTGAATTTCACTTATAAATGATATCTTGAGTTAAGGGGAACTTATTTAGATGTCTTGTGATCATTATGAATGGATCTTTTAAAGATAAACTGGTTGCGTCCACTTAAGGAAAAATAAGGATCTGAGGTGTCTCGCTATAATCGCTTGGGAGAGTTTTCTGAGAAGTTTCTTTTTCCCTATTCTTAATGAATACATAGGATAAGTGGTATATTTAAATTAACAATATCATTAAAGGATACAATTACCCTTTACATCCATCATTTTCCCTTTTAGATTCAAAAAACCAGATAAAGGGGAATCTTGGAAGGCATGGGTGTGGGTTTCTTATGCTAAGAGGATTTCAAGTATTCTCATTTCCCATAAGAGAGGATGCAGGTCCTTATAAATATAAGGGAATATGGGATCCTATATAATCATTAGTAACTGCCTAAATTTTCTAGTTCCTTTAAACATGGTACACAATTTAGTCATGAGGTGGATGAGTCACGTGGAATTATGGTATAACAGGGTTCATGATCTTGCAAATAAAATAAAGAATATGAACATTGTGATTGAATAGGGTATATGAAGGTCTAATAAAACAATTAATTAAGTGAGTTCACCCAATTTTTTATATATGTTATAAATTTATTTTATCCTTTGAAGGAATTTATGGAATTATTTCATGGACAAATTTGATTTCTAATATCTAACAAATTACAAGATTTTTCCTCAAGACCAAACCTTCCATTCCAAAAACAAAATATTGTCTTGGGTTCCATACTAAAACCAATTGGTTATAGAAGGAGTGTCTCATCCATGTTTATATTTTATCCACAACTACTTACTAAAATCGATGTGGGATTTGGGTTTACAATAAACAATTCTCCCCTAGAACTAAAGAAAAAACTATTTGAACTATTTTTAATGACAATCCACTAGATCTAAACACCTTACACCACTTTTTATCCACTAAGACACTACTCTTAAGAATAAATTATACATAAGGCACCAGGGATCTATATGCTTCAACTGACACATCATTGGCATTTTTAAACTAGATTGTGGATATACCACCCCATCACACCTGGTCTTAACAATGACCCTAATACCACTTTCTATGATCATTCCTCAAGCCTAGACCTTCCAAGACCAACACATAATTCATTATGGGGTTACATCCTAAACAATTATGACAAGATGAGTAGAACATCCATACTTATATGTTAACCACAAATACATTTTTAAAATGATATAGAATTTCGGTTTTCACCCAACACAAAATATATATATTATAAAATAAAAAATAAAACATATTAGTTTAAAATATAAGAGTTATAATGGAACTAACCTTTTGGAAATATATCATCATTCCAATTGTGATAATCTAAAAAACTGATCATAAAACATAATAACCACATTTAACATTTTCTCTTTAACAATTCCATTTTGGTTATAAAATAACCCACTTAAAATATGAAACACTATATCTATATGCATGAAAATACATTTTTTAACTAGTATAAAATTTTTCTACTTATAATAACACATAATTAGTTTCATTTGGATTATTTATCGATAATATAACCCTATTAAACAACTTCCATGACCTATGTATTTTTATATATTAGTTGCCAATAAATATATAACTTTAAAAATTTAATATCAATGAACTAATTGAATCAAATAAAACATAAGAATTAAAAAAATCTTAAAACATTAATGACCTTCACCGAGTAAAGGGAATAGCCAATATGTTTGGCATTCATGTATGAAAAATACACATAAAATACAATATCTATAAAAATATTAAAACGTTTATCATGAATAAAATTATAATTAATAGTAGTTTATATTTATATAAGTCTTCTTTCTCATCAAGGAATATAAGGAACCAATAATTAATATTTTTGTTTTAAAATATTTGATATATATATTTAACTCTAGTAGGATTCATTAGGTATTACACAACCATTGAAATACATTATGGATATATAAAACCATAAATGGACGTGATATCATTTGGTATGAAAATAGTGCAAAGATGCATAATTATAAAAGTAATATATTAAATTACTAAGTTATATTTACTTAATAAAATGAAATTCTAAATTGAAATTACTTATATATAAAACAATTGTGAGATGGGTACCAAGAGATCCTTACCAATAACAATATCCCAGATGCCTTTCTTAAATATTCTTAAAATATAGTCTCTCCCATATATGTTATAGAACATCAATAACTCATAAAACTTATCCAATATAAAACAATTCATTGATAATTTTTATATCCCATAAAAAATATGAGAATTATTTGAAGGTGGAAACTCAAAAAACATTTATTTCTTTTGAAATGACTCTTTAGATTTATATTCTCTTATATAAGTTAAATATAAGAAAAGAATTCATGTAATTTAAAATAAAAGTTAAATAAAAATTATAAAAAAAACCCATACCTCATATGTTAGATGAAATATAATGATAGATATATAGAGTAATAAATGGCCTAGAATTTATCAATTGGTGTCCACCTCTGTGGTAAGTAACGACACTAGAGTAGTTTGATCAACAATATCATGTATTGTGCCTCTTAAATGATATTAATTAATAAGTTTATAATGTAAATAATACCTTATATTATGTATGATTATGTATTCCACAACATGTAAATTGGGTTCCCCAATATGAAACTCACTTACAAATTAGGGTCTGAATGAGGAGGAGGAACATCCAGATAGGTAGGTTGTGTCTTTATCTTCATATATGTAATCATAGATTATAAATACAATTTTATTCACTAATTTATTGACTAATTACTCTCTTGAATATCAGCCTTCAAATAATTTATTTTACCCTTGTATTCCACCTCCCTCAATGTTGTACCAAGATGTGCGAAAAAATTTCTAATACAAAAAACAACCTCAAATGATCTTACACAGCCCAAGTTTTCATTTTTACCTAAAGAATTCATAATAATTTCATTCATACCCTTAGGGATAAATTTCCATTATATCACTTGCTCTTAAATGGAATATTAAAATTTTATATTTAAATTTTATATTATTATGATGAATTTATGAAATAATTATATTCAATAAAAATAATAATTAATTTATTATAATTCAATCTACAAATTTTTTTAATGGATCCATAAGAATATTATCATTTATATAACACTATACCTTTTAAGTTTTTCATGGTGAGTGAAGAAGATAGAGGACTTAAATGAACCTCTTTTAAACTTCTACTAGATTTGTCTCATGAATCATTAAACTTTCCGGTAATCATTTGTTCCTTCTGTAAAAGATATCTTCCACATGAAAAAAGAATTTCAATATAAATTATATAACTATATCTCTTAGTGAGATATCATGGATACATATTATATAATAATAAATTAATAATCCATTAATCAATTAACAAATAATTTTATAAATTTATTTTATAAACAATAATTATAATTACACAAATTCTTCCTCATATCGGTTGGAGACAAAAAACTTCCATTTCTCTTCATTATATTTAAAGCATGGGTTTTTATTATGTGGTATGGGTGTTCAGTCTCGCCAGTACTTATACAAATAATTTCAATAAAAATAATTTTAAATTCTATAAATAATTTATTTATTATCGATATATTTATATAAAGAGATATGCACATGCCTTCGTGGAAGTTTCACTACCTTTGTGTCTGTCATTTAAATATTTGTATTCTAATTTAATGAAATTTTGTGTACCAGTATTTTATTAGAATTATATTATTTTCAGAAGTAAAAAAATTTATTATTCTTAATATAAATAAAATTATATATATATTAATATTTATAACTAATAAAGTTGAAGAAAATTGCATATCTAAATATGATGAATACAAATAAATATCTATAAAAAAATTATTTCAGAATTATTCAACCAAAAAATGTATACCTTAAAAAAATTAATATAAAAATTTATAAAAAATATATATAAATGATCAAAATTTATAGATTTAAAATTTTACGTTAAAAAATAAAATTCTTTTACATGTGAAAGTTTTAAAAAAATAGATATTTTCATGAATTATTAAGGGAGTAACTAGGTGTTTTTTATATCTATTCTTTGTGATAATTCATATAGAATAGACCATGTATACATCACCATCATCACTATTCTCTAGTAATTTTGTAATGGATAGAGAAATATCACATAAGTTTACAACATCATCAACATCCTCGTCACCAAAATAAATTTCTTCTCTTTCAAAATGATATACCACTTATCATTAAATAGTTCAATAGCATAATTTTTTTTCATCACATGTGTCACCATAATAAATAATTCCCCTTTGAAACTAATTCCATTAAAATCAATTAGTATAAATCAATAATCATCATATTTACACCACTGCTACCATCAACTTGGTTTCACTTAAATAGCGGTACTCAAAATTTAGTGTAATCAATTTCCCATATATCCTCAACAAGTCAAAAATAAGTTGTTGATACTAAAATTTGGTTCTTATAATTTTTACTTGAAAAATTAATTGTTTAAGTGACAATAATTACTCCACTGTTTTGAATGGTACAATTATTGTATTGATTTTTTATATTAAATGTGTTACCATTAATGTAAAAACTGGACCATGTGATAAAATTAACACATGGTCTCATAGTTAACCATTCTAATGTTTCTCAAGCATATTAATCAGTGTTCAATTTCTCCTTAAACTGTAAAAATATATTTTTATGATTATTCATCAACCATTTTCATTTATTTTTATACATAGAACCTTCAATCTAATATTATGTGATGATATGTGTGGTTTAAGTTCACCAATGTTGTTTAAAATGTACAAATTTTTATGTCACTATATAATATATAATTAAATTTACTTTAATTACTTGGATCCCCATACCTACACTATATTTTCCCATATTTCAAGATATAGGTAGAAAAACAAGATTCACTTCATATAAGTAATTAGTATATAATTCGACTATCTCCCATGATGTATATTTCTAAATAATAGAGGCTATTGTTCGATGAATCTTTTAAACATATGCATTCATAATTTTAATTTATAGTTCAAAAGGATATATCCAATATAAATATACTAGCCCATATAACCTTATATATTGCACCACATTAATCCCTAGATGAGCCATAATTTCAAAAATTAATGGTGGAAAATACATCTCCAGTTGACAATGTATGAGGAAGACATAATTCTCTAACGCATTTAAAAAATATGGATCCATAACTTTTAAACAATTGGAATTGAAATTTTACCACAACTTGATGATATTATTTTTGAAAATAATCAACAATATTCCACTATAGAGATACTAATTTTTTCATTTTTAACCCGCAAAATATATTAAATAATATTTTATAAATAGTTCACTAAACTATTTTCATGGAATGAAAATCACGAGGACATTATGATAATATATTAAAAATAAAATAAATTTTTATTCCATGCATGTATGATCATGATAAAGTGTCATTTCATCCAAAATGGGACCTGCGATGGGAAATTAAACACCGCAATTGCATCTGAAATGACGGGTTTATCCAAGAGAAGTGCAATTTCATTCCAGATCTAGGCCCTTATGATTTTCCATCATTAGTGTATTTTAAAATTAATTAATTAATTTTCTATCCATTACAAAACCTAAAACTACTTATTTTATCCCTATAATTAATGAAGGATACTTTGAGAGAGTGGAGGATCCAATGAACATGATCTTCATGGAATCACCAATAGCATCTGATGTGGACTCAGTATTAACCAACAATCCTTCTATTTGTGAGGTATGGAACATTATTTTAATACTTTATCCTTTATTAATGATTTATAATGCATAAATCCCTATTTAGGTATTTCTATTTTAAATCATAATGTTCTATAAGTTTTTATACATTTATTCTGCTTGAAATTCTTAGAGATACACAAATTATTCATGTTCTTCACTATAAATGGCCTCGTACACAACCAATGACATATGAACAATCTTGTTGGGAATCAAACCCTTATTTTCCATTTGTTTTTTAAACCTTTATTCATACATTTATATTCCTCTATTTACATGGATAATGTTTTGATGAAACGTGGTGGGGATTGATGAATAATTGTAATCTGGGCATGCAATCAATGGATTTTGGTGTGGCTGCAAAGATCGAGGAATACATGATCAATGTGGGGAAAAATTGCATAAGGCATGATGATGTAAGAAATTGAAGGGAATAAATTTTCAAGTTATTTAGGATGGGAATGAACCTGTTCTATGTCATTTTTCTAGAAAATGGTGGGTGGTCAATGACTACTAGAGGTGTAGCTATCTTGAATGAATCCTTCAATAGTGTTATGAGCTTTATTGAAGTCATTAATGTTGATAATGCGGAAATTTTTAAGAATTTTAATGTTTTTGGTTGTGTTTCCATGATCACACAAATTGTGGTTCCTATAACAAAAATCATGTATTCCCCTTCAGTGGTGGTTGGAGTTTTAATGTAGGTTAAGTATCACCTGATATATTCCCTTGGTACACACACTATAAACCTCTAAGTTGACCAGATTTTCATGTACATGGATTACATTCCCTAATGGTTTTTTGACCATACATGAAGTGTGGGGTAGGATCACACATCATGTAACCCTAATAGTACATTCCTTGACCACCCCAACAGTATATACCATGTGAGACATTCATATCCATACATCATGTATTCTCTAAGGGATATGTCATGTTTCCTAACCCTAAATAACATGAGCTACAATGATACATGTCAAGTAACCTTTTTTGTTATACAAATTATGTACCCTAGTGTATATAAAAAGTAAGTAGGCCAATATATGGAATATAAAGATCAGTACATGACCATACATTCCATAAATGGATTCATTCTTCATAACCATATAATACATGTTGTTTACTTTTCTAACCTTAATGTATTTTTATTTATCCTTTCCCAAAGATTGGTTTTGGGAATGTGAGTAGTCTATCAAAGGCATTTTTTCATGTAAAATATAGTGGTACACTGATCTTTGAAATCATAGGTGAGATACGATGTGATTCATAAATTTTACTCTTCTTAACTTCATAGGATTGGTGATAAGGATCAATTATGATGATTAGAGCACCCACAGGATTAGAAACTCCCCTGAGAATGTGTATGACAGGGCATAGGCCCTCCCTCACAATTGATTGAGTAAGTAACTCTCCCAATCATGGGGCATGGGTCCCTTATCCCCCCCTCATATGAAGATCTCTACTTGATGGGGTATGGGTTCTTCATTGAGGTTGGTAACTCCCTCAACCTATTTTTATCTTTTATTGAGGCACAATCCCCCACATTGTTTATAATAGTTGATATGGGTTTCAAAGCTGGGTAATATAGATTCTTGGGGTGATTTTTGATCTAATTCTTTTGTATTCGATCCATGTTGAGTGGTAATATATTTTAAATCCTAATTTCTCTCCTTTTAAGCATGTCTACGATTTCACTTTCACTCTTTATTTTTTGGGTCTAACTAGTCTTTTTATTTACTCCTTTTGTTCACAACATTCTATTGGGTTTGTGTATAATTACCCCTACATGGGATTTTCACCTACATATGTCACATATTATGTAGAATATAGACTTCTTGATGGTGAATTTAGTGGACATATTTTTTGTGGAACTTAGTTTTATATATTGGTGATAATAGTGAATGATGTTTGTTTCAAGAGAAAGTTCATTGTAGAGATATTATCAACTCAATTGATTTAGGTTGGATTTCCATTTGGATTTGTTATTCGTGTATTTTCACCTTTATTTTATGGTTTATTCATTGGTTTTTCCTTTATAGATCATGGTAGTTATCTCATGAATTATATATATATATATATATTGATTTTATTTTTCTAGAATGAATAATTATATATTGTGTGGAGATGTGTGTTGTATAAAGGAGAATTTTTTAATAACTCCCTTCATGGGTGATATGTTTACTTGTTTTTATACACAAAAACCTAGCCTATTTTAGGTGGGATTAGGTGGCACTCTTAGCCTACTACCAACCTAGGTGGGGTCCTAGTGGGTCAGGTTGGGCCAATTGGTATCAGAGGTGGTATATCTTATTGATTGAGTATGAAGTTTTTTGTTATATAAGTATTAGTTTAGAAGCTTTTAGAAATGGTGTTGAGGGTTATTGAGTTCATATTTCGGGATATGAAACCCAATATTAGTGTAGTGATCGATATATCCATTTACCAGAGCTCCAATAATCTTGTTATTAAATCAGATATCTAAGACATTGTTTATGGGGAATAAGGAAATGATACATGCATCATATAAGAAAAGTTCATTGTTTTAAATGTTCTTATTGACTCATCTCACCTTATAAGTTTAATGATCCTGTTTCATCTTGTCAATTATAGGATACTTCCACATATATAACTATCTAGAGTCACAATTTAAGGTTGTGGTGTTTCTATGCTAGTGATTGAGCCTCTCATCATCAACCAAATAATTGATGGGTTTTATATTCAGGGAATAGATTGAAAGGTTCCCCCATCATTCATGTTTAGATCAATACCTTCACCTATTATGCCATGATTAGACCCAATTCTAGTAGTGCAGTCAAAATTTCCTCCATCTGTTGAGTAGTATATCATTCCAGTGGGATAAGACAATAATAAATGTAGTTTGAGTATACTTTATGAGTTTCATCAATAGATACCACCAAGGTTTCAAGGTGTGTATATCCCTTAGATGGATGAGTACTTGATTCAGACAGTAGTTTGGATGTTCTTCCTAGTTTGGATGCCTTTAATCATATATTATATCCATTATCAATCCTTATTTACAGATCCATGATTCACTGGTAGACCTTGATCATCTAGATACATAAAGAGGCAACTCTTCCATGTTAATGTTTTTAGCACCACTTCCACAATATGTAATACCCAATTATGTTGTGGTTTTTATGCATCCATGAGTTTTTAGGGGTGTGGTAGGGTATCATGTCAATTGCAGTGTATATAGTGAGGTTCACCGACCACATGAGGTACTTTATCAACATGATTTTCAATGGGTTTTTTCCAAAATAGATGTTAAAATATGGCCTATATCATATCCTGACTCACTAAGTCTCCCCTGTATATAAGTAAGCTAAGTGTAACACCCCAATCCCACCTCTCATAAGTTAGGGGCTGATAACTAGTACTAAGTAGGCATATTACAGACATATCAAGTCCTAGTATAAAGTACTTGTGTACACACACACACACACCCATACACAAACATAATGTGGAAAATATAAAAAAATATATCATTTATGAATATGTAACAGCGAATCCTACATTAGAGTCTGTTAGAGAGTATAAAAAAAATAAAAGGTCAAAATATAATACCACAATATCTATAAAAAATAGTCTATCCTACTAATAAAAAAGGTACTATTATCAAGATGAAACTCTTAGAACCATCCATGGTCTGACTATAACCAACTATGCTCCACCTACTCCTAGTCCTCCTAGGACACCATAAAAACGAATGTCGTCTTCATGAGACACAACATGTTCCGGAAGATCCCATTTAGGGTTGAGTATGAAAAAACCATTAGGACACCCCAAAATTACCAAACAAAAAAACACCAAAGAGGGAGTCAGCTCTAAATCCCAAATCCAAGAGGATAAACAAGACAACCTAGTTATGCTTAAATGAAGACTCGATCTATCAAGGTGAGGGTTGTCATTACTGTCATCCCATGGATCCTCTTCAAGGATCTAAGGTATCATTTTTTAATGAGAAATAACTCATCGGGTCTCGTAAAGCTTATGGAACTCATATAAGAGGTCTTACAAGTCATGACTTTTATGTTGAAGAATAAAGGAACTAAGAGGGATCATATGAGATACTCACATGGTTAGACTACACCTCATCGGGACATAACAGACATAGATACATAGGTAAGGGATCATGCTTAGGACCTATGGGGGATACTTAACCCTATCTTAAAGAATTCACTAGAGAGGGGATCACATGCCTTGAATGTTAGAGACATGATACTAGACCCAACCTAGGTAAAAATGATATAAGATCACAGCACGGGCCACATAGAGGGACATATGAGTTTATCCAGAAATTACTCATAGAGGGGATCACTCATCTTGTGCTCGGGATGGGGTTCCATATTGTACCTTCTTAGGTATGGACCACCAGAATGAAATCACACTAATATTGAAACTGTATTGAGGGGATAAAGGGATCCAACCTTCCCTAAAAGGAGTACATGACATGTCCAATTGTGGTATATGTTGTTTCTCACTATGTCTGCATTGTTTGTTTCCTTCAATATTGTATAAAATGTTACTATAGATACATGATGTGTTCTAACGAAACTTGTCATGCATAGGTTTGGATGGAACTCGATTATGTTCTATCTACCCATGCCTGTTCACTTTCCAAATTATACAGGTTGTGCCTCTACACACATAGCATATAGGATCTTAAGGATTCTTGAGCATGAAATCATTTGACACGCTGAGTTGGATGGATAAGGGGCACACGGTATGTGTTTACCCTACATGGGGTGTTATATTTAACTCTATGTGTAAACCCTAGTCACCATACAGAGGGTTCCACATGATATGTGTTATTCGAAATTACACATCATGTATATTATAATTTCATAGAATTTCCATACAATTCAATCATCTTTTACCACACCACTATTTTTTTTGGTTCCACTATGAATCTCCACCATAACTCAAAAAACCATGTTGACCAACCCATATCATTTATAGTGGCTAGATTATGGCCTCCCTTTTCTCAGAAAAGGAATATCTTCGTACATCTAGAGATACCCAAATGACCTGGCTCATGGAAATATAGTATCACATACCGTCATCATATTATCGTCATCATTGTCATGACTCTACACATCTCCAACCACAAAATTGAACCTCCAATAGTGATCTATTTCACCAAAGTCAGAATTCATAATGATCAGTTTATTGGGGATAGTCGAATCATTATCCAATCAAAATATCAATGATGAACATTGAATAATAGGGGAATAAAGGAAAAAACAAAAAAATTAAGAATCTAATGAAATTCATAATTTTTTTCCATCCTTAAAAGAATCTAATGATCATAAAGAATAATCAATTAAAAAATCATTAAAACAATAAATCTCAAATTCTTAATTTTAAGAAGATAAAATAATTGATAAATAAAACAAAAAAATGATCCATGAATTAATTTTTAATCAATTAATTCATGTTCATCATAAAAATAAATAATAGGTAAGTAAACCACAAAAAAATCCTACCTTGAGTTTTGATTTATCATTAGTGAATAGTGTATCTGTGTTGATGTCTTTAATGAGATCTACTAAATTCTTCATTGGTGCCTCAATTATCCAAATTCATTCATTGTTGATCATCAATATCGAGATCACCCACCAACACACTATCCACTGAATCTCTCTCTCCATCCTCTCAATCATCTTGGTTTATATTGAAAAACCTAGTGAATTCACCATAGATATGTTTATATTGATGAATCATTTGGTTTAGACAATTAAATATACATTAAATTATCTATTTAATTCACTGATGAATACATTCTTGAAAATCTTGGTATTGAAAAAACTTATTTCACACCTAGGGTAAAACTCTTATTTCATATTTAATATAAATCTCAATTTCCCCATTTGAGACACCATTTATTAGATATTCTATTATTTCAAAAAAAACTATGCTTGCATGATATGTTATATTTTATAAAATTAATATACCAACACTGAGTCTCACCGAGACCTAAAATACCATGTTGACTCTATGCTTGACTATGAAAATATTCATTAAAATATTAAAAAGTGTTATATGAAAAAAAATAGAGTTGTTACATTCTACCCAACTTTAGGTATTTTTATCTATAAAATAAAAAGGCACACTCAGAATGATGAGGGTACTAAGATCGCATATATTTCTACCAATCACAGGTGTTCTCCTAAATATTTTTGTGCTTCCAACAAACACATACCAAGGGAATTTATTTATTGTCAAGGATCTTATCCTATTGATCCTCTATGGACATTGGGTACTCTAAGAAGGTATCTTCATCTTCAATGTGTAACTTACATCAGTTGACAAATTGTGACAGGTATTTAACAGATCTTATCAGTTGATACGTGTGGAATAAATCATACATATGGTCTGAAAATGGTGGTAAGTTTAATTGGTTTGCAATGTGCATAGTATCTGGAAAGGGCCAAATAATCTCAGATATAGCACACTGCCTCATCCAAATCTCTACAATACTCTTCAAGGTGAGACCTTTAAGAACACATGGTCTCCCTCATTAAACTCTAAAGACATCCATCATTAGTTTTTATAGGACTTTTAATAGCTTATGGAAGTCCTCATCAATTTCGAGATTATTTTGACTTTCTATGTCACTGATCGCACCAATTATGGCCCCATGAGCAATGTCTCCCATGAATCTGTCTAGCACAGAGGTATCATACATGGTCTCACATAAAAGGCCTCTAATTGTTCCATATCGATAGTTGAATAAAAACTATTATTGTAAGTAAACTTCAAAAAGTATAGATGATCCTCTCAGTTATGATAAAAATCCAACACCCAAGCTCAAAGCAGATCTTCCAGAACTTGAATGGTCTACTTTGTTCGAACCACTATATTGGGGTGGAAAATCATAAAAAACTATAAATGAGTCTCAAAATACTACTGTAATCCTCTCTATAATCATGAACTAAAGAAACTATCATGGTCTGAAATGATTGTTGAGGGTTCTCCATGAAGCCAGAATATATCTTACATGTATAGGAATCCTAACTCTCTATTGAACAAAGCTTTATATTTATAGGAATTGGAATGACTTGGTGAGTCATTCTATTATCACCTAGATAATTTCAATACCTATCGATGATCATGGAAGTCCCATCATGTGATCCATGGATATATCATCCCACGTCCACTTTGTAAGCCTAAGGGGTTGGACTAAACCCAATGGAACTTAGTTCTCATCCTTCCACTACTGGAAATCTAGGCATTAGGATATAAACTTATCAACACAACTATTTATACCTAGGCATCAAAACTGACCCCGAAGGTCCTGGCACATCTTTTCTACTCCTAGATATATTGCAAATGGGGTATGTATGAAACTCCCTTAGTAATTACTATCACAGCATGATTAGTACAACATTCCATCTATGAAAAGGGATAATGTTCTCTCCACATTCAAAAAATACATTGAGAGAAACTCTAGTGGATATCTGGACCCACAAGACCATGAAATCGATTTCTTCAAGTTGTACCTCCCTTGCATGATGAAAAAGAGAAAGGGGTAATGACCATCGACTGTAGGTATTTTTCACCATCCTCACTCACAAGGGAAAACTGCAATGAGTCCAATTACTCAAAAACTGTACTCAACAAATGTGAATGGAATTTATACCTACGAGAATATGATAACATGATCCCCTTCCTGGTATTATAGATCATATCAAAGTAATAATCCTATAAAAATTACAACCATCACTATTACCTCAGGTTAAGGTATTTCTATGATTACCTAACCTAAGGCCAATCTTCGAGAACCACCTCACCCCTTTTAGCAGGCCGAAGAGGTCATCAGTTCTTATAAGTGGATAATTATTCTTGATAGTCCCCATATTCAAGAAATAATAATCCACACAAAATTTCAAGCATGAATTATCCTTAATGAAAAAAACACTAGGTCGTCCCAAAGGGACACATTATGTCTAAAAAATAACTTTATCAACAAATCCTCCATTTACACCTTCATATCTCAAAGCTTCAAGGGTTCCATATAATATGTTGGCATATATATCAAGGTAGACCCTGGGTGTAGGTCTATGTAGAAGTCTATCTATTAGTGGGGAGGAAATATTGACATGTCCTTAAGAAAGATACCCTAAAACTCCTCCACCATAATAGGAAATTTAAATCTCATAATTTCCACTTCTCTAATGAATATACTACCAAACTAATGAGAAATTGGTTGTATCCCTGAGCATATGATCTCATATTTCTCTTCTTAAGATTCCTGGTTTCCAGCAAATGGAAAACTCATCCCACCAACTCAGGCACACTGTAAACCTCACTTGTAATAATCATCCTAGTCATGGATAGTAGAAAACTATTCCACATAGATAAAAAAACATTATAGTTCCTTATTATACCTATAAAGGGATTCCACATGAGGATAGATCCTCCAACAGGAAGGTCGCACTGATAGCTAAACGGTGCGATCACTGAAACATCCCCAGTAGGAATCTCTAAACACATGGGTTGAGCTAAAGGCTTCACTAGAAACTCATGTTCTCAAAAAAGGGATGTGTAAAGGAAATAGTGTCTCATGATTTTGTCTATAAAAATATAGCTAAGATGGGGATACATAGGTTGTACCTTAGATTACACCAAGAGCCTCCGAGTCATAATCCATCCATGTCTATAGTTTTCCATGCCCTTGACTCCATATTATCTATAACCAAGGATCACTTAAACAACTTATCACATCCAAAACATTCTCAAACACAAAAATCAAAACAACTCGTCCACCAGACCTTTATACTATTCTCTTTGGGAATAACTGACACACCCACCTGACATTAAAATGTGTTACAAGAGAGAAGAAGTGTACCTATTCTTTTAATGTCTTAATCAACATAAAACATCACCAACAAAGGGATAAAAAATGCATTGTGTTTCCCTAAATAATTTTAACTACTTATACCATTGACAGGAGGGATCCTAACTAGGAGGAATACCCACACCACATACTCAAGCCAGTCTCCTACCACCTAGGGGTTTGTCTCACCCCAAAAATTGGGCAGCCTTTATTTATGAAACTCTCAAAGTGAACTCATCCTTTATGCATAAAATTATGGTATTTATAAAAAAACTACTCAACCTAATAGATAACATCCACTTGAACCATCGGGAGTGGGTTATCATGATTCTCAATGTGTTGAGGCACCACTAGATATCCACCCAAAGATGTAAACATAAGATCAAGTCCAAACAAGGAGGCCTTATCAATAAGAGGTTCATCATCATGATCCTATTATGGTATTCATCGTTGTATGTCTACATGGTGTCATCTTATGTATTAATAAGATATACCACAATCAAATGGAATATTTTGGGAGCTTACTCAAGAATTACATGGAACCAAACTCATTCATATATGATGCATGTACTAATGCTTTCACTAAAACTAGTGCCTATATGTGAAGAGTTAATAATCAGGTAATTAGGATACAGTTTAATGGATATTTCATCTTCCATAACATTTATGGGTTCCCTATCCTTGGAGATGAACTTGAGACACTTCAAAAAAAATTCATAGTTTCCAATCTAATCCTCGTAACTTGACTATCTCCAACCTCTAGTCCTAAGATAGACTAAGATATGATACCAATATATCCTGACTTAACCCATCATGTCCTTCTTGGTCCATGGTATAATGAGTGTGACACCCCAAACCTGCATTCAATAAGACAAGGGTTGGAGACTACTGCTGAATATACATATCACACACATGGTAGAACTTAATCTAAAGTACTTGTACACATGCACACATCCATGATCTAGTAAAATGTGGAAAAGATAAAAAACTAATACCATATATACATGCATAATAACTATTTATACATCAATGTACATTAAAGAGTATAGAAATGAAAAGGGATAAATACAACCCCACTATATCTGTAAAAAAATCCATCCTACTAAAAAGAAAGGGAATTGCTATCAAGATGAAACTCTTGGAACCATCCATGGTCCAACTATAACATACTAATATTAACCTTCTCTTGTTCCTTATATACTCTATTAAAATGTTTTTCCACTACATAAAACATGACACGTGTGGGAAGATCTCATAAAGGGTTGTGTATAAACAAACCCATTAGGACACCATGAAATTACTAATCACAAAGCATCAAATAGGGATTCATCTCTAAATCATAAATCCAAGAGGATAAACAAGATAATCTTGTTATTATAAAAGGAAGACTTTAAGTATCAAAGTGTTTTTTCCATAACTGCAAGCCCAAATATTATTCTCAAGGCTCCATGGTAACATTTTTATGATATATCTCACTCAATGTGTCTCACTAAGATATTGGAACTCATCCAAGAGGATATACACATTGGTCCTTTCAATGATGAAGAATAATGGAAATGATAGGGTTTATTTGAGATACTCATTTGGTTAGATTATGCCTCATCAAGACATAAAATATGTCAAACATAGGTAGGGGATCATACCGAGGTGGTATGGGGGATACATAACCTATTTAGAAAAATAAAATAGGGATGGGAACACATAAACTGAATGTTGAAAACAGAATACCTTCCCAAACCTAGGGAATAATGATTGAAGATAACACCCCAGGATATATAGGGGGATACTTAACTCTATCCATAACTACCCTGTAAATGGGATGATTCATATTTTGCTTAGTATGGGATGTCACATTGTACCCTCTTAGTGATGGTTAATGGGAATATACCCACAATGATACAGAAAATGGAATGAGGGGATCAAGGGCTCCAACCTTCCATAAAAGGCATGAATGGAATGTCCAAATGGGGTACATGGTGTGTTTTAATAACACACAGTTTTAAAAGGTCAGGTCGTCACTCATACATGTGTCGTCAGCCCATGTCTATGGACATTCCAAAGTACATGGGGGTATGCCTAGACACACATGGTGTGTGGGGTCACATGGATTCATGGTCATGTACAAGGAATACCTGCTGATCTTTCTGATAAGAAGTCACGTGTAAAGTGGTTTCACAACATATCATGTGATATTTAACTCTTTTCATAAACTATAGTCATCGTATAGAGGGGTCCACAAAATGTGTGTTCTTACGAACTACACACCATGTATATCAGAATTTCATAGAAATTATAGACTATTTATGTGTCTTCACCCACACCATTGTTTCCTTTGGATCCATCGTTAATCATGGAGGTAATTCCAATAATCATGTTTATCAGGCCCACATCAATGACAATGGTCAGATTTTAGCCTCCCTTTTCTTGCAAAACACTAGTCATGTCACCTCTGGAGATACCCACTTGATCCTACTCATGAAACCACCATCACATGTACCATAATCAGATTCCTGTAGTCACCTCCATACCTCTTCACATCTCCAAACCTAAAACCAAACCTATAGTAATGATTTATTGCACTAATAAGTGACTTCACTATGATCAATTTAATGTGTATAGTCGAATCATAAGCCAATAAAAATATTGACGATGAATGTCAAAGAATTAAGGAATAAAACTAAAAACAAAAAAGTTATCATCTAATGAAGGCTATTTTCATTTATCTAGTATTGATAGAATCTAATGAAAATAGAGGATAATGAAATCAAAAAATTAATTAAAATAATAAATCTCAATTTCTTAATTCTAGGAATAGAAAATAATATATGTATAAAACAATAGGAAAGATCCATGAGTTAATTTTTAATCAATTAAAGCATATTAATATTAATAAACTAGAATGGTGAGTTAAACCACACACAAAATTCACTACAACATGTTTGGATCGATCATTGGTGAAGAACATATCAACATTGATTCCAATGAAACTTATGTTGTTCCTAGGGTTAAACTTGTATTATAGATTTAATTAAAGTCTCAATTTTTTATATGGGAAACCATTCAAGAGATATTCCCTTATTTAGAGAATAATATGCATGTGTGATATATTATGTTTAATATTTTTAATATGTCAACACTGAGACTCCTAGACTCTGAAATCCTCCACTAAATCCACACCTGATTCTGGAAGTATTCTTTAAAACTTTATAAATCCCTACGTGGACCAAATAAAGTAATTAAAGACTTCATAAATAAATTTGATATTATTTATTCCTATCTACATCGGCACCAATTTTGGGGTACTATATAGTTCCTTGGTGACCTAGAGCTTCTAAGTATAGGGATGATGGGTAACAGGTGATGGTTGTGGTTATACAATAACAAATTCATCAGGGTTGACCAATTTATGATAGAAGTTATGGTTGTGATGCCAGAGGATACACAAAAATGGTCCCAATCCTAAGGATAAGTAGCTTTGGACTCTTATAGAGGATCCATTCATCTAGAAGATATGATTTAATATGAATATAGAAGTTGATTTCATATGGATTATGAATTCTAGACCTAATGTGCAGTCGAGTGAATTTAAGTGGTGGGGAAACCTCCACATCAGAGACAAAAACATGATCAAGGACATCACTGAGGTGGACAGGGTGTTACTAATGGATGTGGTATGGAAAGGAATCTAGTAGTGAACTGAAAATAGGAGCAAGAGGTGGGATCATTATGATCCACTTACACTACCACCACTCCTAGGATATCCACATCAGGGTTAGGGAGCTATCGACTAGGTATGTAGCTAGATGTTGGTGATCATGATATATGAACAAGCAGCACCTTTACGGACCAGGTGTACATAAAATCTTTGAGGTTTGGGAAAAAATTATACTTTGAGGTTGTTGGATGATACATTTTTAAAACATGGTTTCCAAATCAAGAATAGAAGAGTTGGATCATAAAAAAGGGATGTTTTGGATGAGTTTCGAGGCCTAAGAGGTTCCTGTAATTATTATATTAGTCTCTAGTGCTTCGGGGTTCAAATTTGAACTTTATAGAAAGCAATTTAGGTTCCATGGTTAGTGTTAACCATGCACCCCAATCATGTGTGTTTGTTTTTATAGGCACATAATTATTTTAAACTATGTGAGTGGATTAAAAAAATATTAAAACTATGAAATAAATTTAAGAGGATATTTTTATGGTTTTTTGGCTTTCTTCTCCATTTAAAATAACTATGTGAAGTGGGTCACCCTGTATTGTGGGGTCCATACAGTTGACACACTGTTTGGGAAACCATGTGGTCAAACCATGCACCTCTTAAAAAGTGTGAAAATTTCATTTTTTTCCTCCACAATTTTAAGTTGTAACCACTTTTTCTTTACCCCTTTATCTAGAACCCCTCTATATACACATATCCTACCTATATTATTCCCTTGGGTGGTTCTCCTCTATCTGGTGTTTGTTTTATCTATCATTACTTTTATTAGATATCCTAAGGTAATTCTACCTCTCCTCTTCATTCTCTATAGGTTTTATTTCACTATTGAGTTATGTTTTACTTATTTTGGCTAATTTTCCTTATATTTAGGGTGTTTGTATGATTTCTCATTTTCTCCCATTTCAGGTTGAATCGACATACAATACTTGACAAGTATAATTCTCTTATATTGAGGTAGGTTTTCCATTATATTCAACCCAAATTATTTCCTTATTTTCAAGTACATAATTATTATGATCAATATGGTTATTCCATTCCTTGACCCTAGTTAAATTAATTATTTAAAATTGTGTTTACCTTAATTAAAATCCACTATTAACTTTCCTTGAACTATGGAAATATAACTCTTATTTGAGATACCTTGAATCATGTTAACCTTGTAATTGGCTTGATAAATGGTATGTTTTTATAGAAAAGTTAATGTAACATGTTAAAGAGGAACTTGTGTTTGAAATTGTAAAAAATAATTTTATCTAATTTGATGGCTGTGAAATGGTACTTCACAACCATTGATGTGGTAAATGTAACTTGGGACCTCAAATGGATAACTAATTTAGTAAATTTTAATGACCTTTTTCTAAAATTTTGTGTGGGTTTTAAAATTTTGTGGCCTATAGTAGAGAGTTTTGTATTTTTTATGGTTATTAGGATGTAAATTTGTGATTATGGATCATGATGGCTGGGGTAAAATCCAAATTAATGAATTGTGAAGGGTGACATAAATTGACTTCTTATAAAGTGAATTAATGATTTGAATTATGTAATGAAAATTATAAAATGGGATTTTGAGGTGTAATGATCAGGAATACCGGGATGATATTTATATTATACAGGCTACTTTGGAATATTGGGATGAGTACCTATATTCTGTATGATACATGATGATGGTTGGATATAATGGGATGAGAGATAATATTAAATGTGATTGATTATGACTTGAGAAGTCCATGAGAAGTTCCTAGCCTCATAGTATACTCAATTATTTGAAATTCTAGGATGAGTAATCAGATTCCATCAGAATTTTAGTATGAGCATCCAAAATCCATGTGATGACTGATAATTAGGGAACATTAGGGTAAGAGTTCCAATTCCATGGGAATTTTGGGATGAAGACTCAAATTATATATTATACTTTGGGATACTTGGAATGATAGTATAAAACTTGGATTTAATGTGGTTATTTATGGTTGGCATGGTCATCGAGGCATGCTAAATGACATCCCGACACTAGAGAGAGAAGGTAGGGTATATCAATGTCATGATACTAAGGATAAAAAATGATAAAGGTGACCTAAAGTGTCATAATGATCCTAGGTAATAAGTGTTTTTTTTAATAAACTATTTTATAACATTTAAACTATTTACCTTGAGAACTTCTTCATGCACTTTTATATCAAACTGGTTATTTTAGGGACACTGTTGTTGGTGACTTACTGAGCTTTACTCACACCTATATTGGGATGTCATGAAACTAGTGTACCTGGTCATATGACACTATTTTTTAATAGGTTACATGTATAGGGAAAGGCCCAATTTTGATGATGGATGGATTGATAGGCTAGTATAGGTATAGAAGATGGGACTAGGAAGGACTCAGGACTAGTTGGGGATGATCATTAGTTGATTTTTTTCTACCCTTTTATTACTCATGCATATTATCTTCCCATGGGGGATCCTTACCATGTGTGACATACCCATTATTGTGGAATTTTTATTTTATACTTATTTTTTGTAACTTGACCAGTTTATTTGTGATGTTCATTAGGAATGATTTATTTATGATTCCCTTTACTCTTGTTGTTATAGTAACTCTAACATGAGGGAATAGTCTTCATAAAATAACCTTGTAATACCTTTCCTCTAATCAGTAGCCTCTAACATATGGGGAGGTGAACATGAGGCCTCATGGTGCATCAACCTAGGGTACCGATTCAGTGGCTCTAAAGGTGGGGTGTTACATTGTCGTATTAAAGTTTTTTTGTTTTTTATTACCATTTTGGGAATGAGATTAAGGAGAGTAGAAATGTTTTGGGGCCTGGTAATGAGCTCATTCTTGTAAATGATCAACCCAATCATGGGCGGAAACCTAATTTTTCAAGGATGGGACTTGATGTTCTTTTATTTCACTTGTTATAATTGTATTTTATTTTCACCTTTAGTGAGACACATGGTTTATGATGTTAATAGTTTATGTTATTTACACTTTTTTCCCGATATGGTAAGAGGTGTGGGTGAGTTCATGCATCATTTAAGGAATATAGGGATTCACATGACATGTATCATGTTAGGTACAAGGTTTTATATGTCAATTGTGTACTTATTATGACTTATATTATATTGTGACTATTTTTTCTTTGCTACATATGTCTAATTTGTATCTTCCTATGTAATATAATCTATAGGTAATAAGGGGTTATTCTTTTAAATTTTTTGTAGTGTCGTATAAGGTTTTTCTATTTATGGATATAGTGCCATCTTGCTGGACCAATTATCAAGATGATATTTGAATTATAGTAAAACATGAATAGATTTATGATTTTCTTGATTAAATAAGGTTTCAGTAAGAATATTATAATGTTTTTTCTCTCATAGATGTGAATAAACCTCTATTTAATCAAGCCTTTTAAATTTTAGAATATTTTTAAATCCATAAATATTAAATATAAACCTTTGAATGAAAAGTAAGTGTAAGTCCTTAGAATAAATTAAAATAATGTGAATCTTGTTGTGGTATAAACCTTTTAAACTTGTAAATGTGTACTAATATAAACCTAGAAAGTATTGAATCATAAGTGGATGAGGTGATATAGAGGCCTCTTATGTTTTTCCTAGCCCTAGTGAGGGTAAGTGGGGATATATACAGATCCCATTTTGTGAGGACCGTGAGTTGGGTGTTTGGAACGCTAGATATTACTTGATCTTAAGACAAGTATAAGTGTTATACCATGAGTTATAACCCCTATAAGGACTAGTTTAGGGTTTGGGTGGCATGACCTATTGATTCTTGAGAGTGACTCTGGTTTAGTGATTCAATTCTTTGTGACCTTCAAAGGTAACCTGTGAGAGGGGTTGACCCAATCTTGTGGGATTCCACAATAGTGTGATGTAGGGGTAGATATAAAGGTTTACATGGTTGGTGTATGTTTGGTGTTTCCAATTGATGGTGTACCTATTCTTGAGCACCTATAGTTTCAGCATCATGTTTTTATAATGTTTTTGAAGGGTATGATTGTTTGAATGCCTAAACCTGATGGTTGTGGGTGTGTTTCAGGTACATGGTACCCTGTAGGTAAGCAGTTTCGGTGTTAGAAATGACACATGGGATGATGGGTTATCATATGTATATCCATGAAACATGAAAGGTTCCAAGGTTTTTCTATGAGGGAATCTATGATACCTCTAGTTAATAGAATATATATGTTATGATCATGGTCCATTTCATGGTTATGAATATGAACCTAGGGTCATTGATGCTTAAATCATGAGATGATGAGCCATGTTTTGTAAATTGGTCACAATTAATAATGTGAACTTTGGTCTCTAATAAGATCAAATGGTGGGAGCACAAAAATTTTATCTCGATGGAACTGATGTTGTTTCTTGGAGATTGGATTGGTGAAGCTAAGGTATGACCAACTATACAATTTTAATGGTTTTAATGTGTGAAGGCTCTAGGGAGATGGCTCTCAATATCAAAGATAGGATTATAGGGTAGGATCAGTCAAGTTTCTCACCCTGTCATGTTTAGAGTATGATTTTATAATTTTGATGTGAGTGGGGTAAGAAACTTATAGTTTTTAAATAAAACCAAATGGTAAGAAGTTTTGTGATCGAATTTGGAATAACAGAAGTGTTTTTATAGAAAGGATTATAGAGGGTACTCTTGTTTGAACTTGGGATAACCTATGATTGATACAGGTTAGTAGTTGAGGTGTGAGGGCCTATTTTGGATGTGACACAACTCATGGGAGTGTGAGTCGATCTACATGATAAATTTTTGTGGGATTGTGTACCTATTTTGATTAAATGTATTAAGGAAATGAATATTGTTAAGAATAGTTCCTATCAAGTTCTGGGTCAACAAAACATAGTGAGTAAGTTGAGGGATGATGATCTTGGGGAGATGTTAGGGGAAAAGGTTCCCAAGGTTTGGATGAAAATAAAAAAAGACCCTTTATTGAGGAGGTTTTGTTAGTTTGGATAAAAAAATCTATTCCAAGGTTAATAAAAAACATTAATATTGGTTGGGTTTTGAAATGAAGGAGGGTGTGGCTTGGGAGGGGTGACACATGTATCGTAATGACAGGCCCCATTGGGGTTAGTGATCAGGGAGTAGTGTAAGGAAATAAATATGGTATGGATATCACCATAATTTTACCCTAGATTGAATGATTATTGATGAATACTAAGGATGGGGTTCTATGAGTTGGTAAGGGAGAATGTTTCATAGTTGGAGTAGCACTTAGGTAAGAGCAAGTTTAGAATAATCTGACCATTGTGTTCAATAACGGAAGAGAGTTGGGTTGTGAGATTAGGATTTTGACCTACTATAATTATGAAAAGGAAATTCCTATAGTGGGGAGCATCATGAAAGCCAGGGGTATGTTTCCCTCATCCAAAAAGTGTTTTTGTGGTGTGGAACTAGTCTTTAGATTATCATGATGGTACCTGATGTTGGTACACATAAGATTTTTATATAGTATAGTTTCATTTGGTAATTTTATAGGTTAATCTCTACATAATAAAATTTAATCCTTGGGAAGTTTTTCTAAACATGGGATAATATTTATTGATACAAATGTGTCTTATGATGATAAAGGGATGCCACTTGTGAAAAAATCACTATGCTCAGGTGACTTAAAGGTGCCTTAGTGGTGGAACATAAGTGATCTTATGATGGGTTTTCTAGGATAGGTGTAACTAGTTAATGTGTGTGGAACTTGATTCCCTTGTATTGGAACTAAATCATTTAAATCTTTTGATATGCAAAGGACTTTATTCGGGTTATAGCCGGGACTTTTTATGGAAGGGACAGTGTGTTTGAGTTGTTCTTGGATGGTGGAGAAACATTAATTTTAGTTTTAAAAATGGAAGTTATAGTTGGAAGTAGTTTTTAATAGTTCTTTCACTTGTCTTGAGTGATATTTCATTTTAATCCATTCTAGGTAGGTTAGGTAACTACTACGATCCAACTTCATGGGAGAAATATGTTAGCGGGAGGCATCAAGGTTCGGAATCATCCTTTTAAGCTAATTTCTATGGTGGGGAGCACCATATGTTTATTTTTTGACAATATAATGACATGGTAGTGTCTTATAATATATAGAAACTATAGATGATGGTCTCAATGTTCAATGAAAATATGAGCATAAAATCATCATTGAGTAACCTCATGTTTTCTCTTTTGAGATATGATTTTAAAGTGCATTTGAAATTCAAAAATAGAAGATGGATATTTGTAACTAATTTAACAACTAACACAAATAAAGTAACATAGTTGGATGGACATAAAGATTTCTAGAGGAAGATAAGTGTTATGGTGGAATGTTTATAAGTTCAAGTTGTACAGATGAGCCTTGACATTCAGGAAAATTGAACTTTGTGGTTAGTGGATGGGTAATTTTTGTAAAAAAGTATTGGATTAAGAATATAGAAGTTGAAGCATCAAAATAAATGTTTTTGGATAATTTGTGTGGTTTGATTGGTGCCTTAGGTTCTTGAATAAGTCATTGGAGCTTCATGGTTGAAATTTGAACTTCAGGGGAAACAAGACAGGGTACACAATTAGTGAATGATTAGTTCTAAACATGCACCCCAATAATATGTATTTATTTGTGTATAAGAATGGTTGTTTAAAACAATGAAAGGGGTTTTAGAAAACCATTAAAACTCTATAGTAAAATATAGAGGGGATTCACATGGTTTTTTGTACTATGAGCACTAACCATGTAAAGTGGGGTTTCCCAGACAATGTGGTCTACATGGTTGGAACGTGGTTTGGAAAACTATGTGACAAAAATATGCACCTCTTAAAAAGTGTGAAAATTAAATTCCCCCCTTTTCCATTTTACATTTTAACCCCCCCATTTTTTTCTTTCTCCTTTATTCAAAACCCTTATGTGTGTACATATCCTCCCTACCCTCTTACCTTGAGTGGTTCTCCTCTATCTAGTGACCATTTCATCCTTTTTCACTTTTCTTTGAGGGAGTAGGGTAATTATACCTCTCATATTCCTTATCTCTTGGTTTTATTTCACTTTAGAGTTTAGTTTAACATAGTTGGCTAATATGACTTGGTTGTTTTTCTTATTTTTCATTTTCTATCATTTTAGTCCAAATCGGAGGATAATAATCAATGAGTAGGCTTCTCTTATCATGATGTAAGTGGTACTAAATATTTTACCCAAAGTCTTACCTCATATCTGAATACATTCTTAGTGTGTTCAATCCATCTATGTCACACCTTTACCCCAGTTAAATTAATTATTTATATTTTTTACCTTAATTAAATGAAACAATTAAATTTATTTGAACTTTATAAATATAAATCCTAGTGGAAACCCATTTAATAAAGTTGACCATGATGTGGTAAATGAAACTTGGGACATAAAATAGATAAATGAGTTCATGAATGGTTGGACCATTTTTTTAAAATGTGATGGGGGTTTTAATATAATATAGCCTATGGTAGTGAGTTTTGTTTTAGTTTTTGTTATTAAAATGTAAATTGGTGATTATAGATCATGATGGACTGGGAAAAATATAAATTAATAAATTATGGTTCATGAGATAAATTGATGCCTTGTAAATTGAATTAATGATTCTAATTAATTAATGAAAATGATAAAATTGGATTTTTAGGTCTAATGATCAGGAATTTTAGGATGATCCCCTTGGATTCCATATTATACAAACTATTTTGGAATATCAGGATAAGAACTTATATTCCATATGATACTTGATTATGGTTTTGAATGATGGGATGATTTCTTAGATTCTATGTGATTTATAATGACTTGGTAAATCCAAGAGAAGTTCCTAGACTCATATGATACTAAATTATTTAAAATGATGGGATAAGAGATCGGATTACATCATAATTATAAGATGAGTGTTTGGATTCCATGTGATGACTGGTCACTAGGGAATGTTAAGATAAGAGTTTGGATTCCAAGGGAATTTAGGACGAGTGCTTGGATTCCATGTGATACTTCAGGATACTAGGAATGTTATGCTAAACTCTAGATTCCATGTGATTGTTTATGGTTAGCATGGTCATCAAGACGTGATCAGAGACATTTTGGAACTTGCTAAAGTAGGTAGGTTCAATCATGGTCATTTACCTAAGGATCGAAAATGATACAACCAACCATGGGTAATCATAAACCCGAGTAATATGTGTTTATTTATTGTTTTTTATAAACTATTTTATAATTATTAAACTATTTACCTTGTGAACTTTCATGTGCACTTTTATATCAGACTGTTTATTTTAGGGAAACCATTGGTTGTGGCCTACTAATTTTTACCCAAACCCTTATAGGGCCTTCATTTCACTTGGGTACCTGAGTATATGACACTATTTTTTCATGTGTAGGTATAAGGTAAGTATGATGTTGATGATGGTTTACTGCATGCTAGTATGGGTATGGAAGCGAGACCGGGCAGGAATCAAGACTAATTGGGGATGAGCCTTAGTTGAGTTCTTTATAGTATTTTTTATTCTTGTATATAATCTCTCCTTGGGGGATCTTTTACATATATAAAATACCCAGTATTGTGGAATTTTGATGCTATAGATGTTTTGGAGCTTTCCTAGTTTATCTACAGTGTTTATCTGGATTTATTTTTATATGTTTCTTATTACTTCTTCTTCTATATAAAATCTAACACAAGAGAATATTATCTTTAAGGAATCCTTATAGGTCCTTACCATAACTCAGAATCCTCAATCTTATGGGGATGTATTCCTGAGGCCTTGTGGCACACTAACCCAAAGCACTGATGGAGTGGCTCTTGGGGCGGGGTATTACAGTTCCCTACATGATCTAAGGTAAGATATATAACATTGAAAGTTTATAGACTATAATGAGTATCTTGAATTGATAAGATGGTATTCTTATACAAATATCCTATGGTAATATTAAATCTATGTGATGAGACACATATGATATTTTACTATTAGGTGTTGTAGGATCATAGTACACTGAGAATTTTTTCATGAAGTTCACACATGGTAATCTCCAAGAAGGGGGTTATGAGGACAGGCCTTCCAAAAGGAATTCCACGTATTATATGTTTCATTGGATATTTCAATATATGAATGTATGTTTTGGTTTTTAAACTTGATATCATTATTAATGTATATCATGGATCGTATATTTTTATGTACTATCAAAAAATGTGGCAACATATGCTCCTGGAAAATTAAGATTTGTTGGGTACTTCATAAGTGATATGAAATTGATTGAATAAGTCAAGAAATTATTTATCCCTTCTTAGGATATAATATGATGCAAATGCCCTTTGATTGAAATGGAGCTATTTGATTAAGTTCATGACCATGGTAGTTTATTAATGATTTAATTTAACGTATTCCAAGGAAAATATATTAAGAATATAGGTTAATAACATAATTATGAAACCTACTTCATGAGATAACAATACAAAGGAATTATATTACATAGTAATAATTCCAATGAGGTTTTTTATCATTGCAACATTAATTAATTTCTTTATGGGTGCCTTCTTGTGTTTCTAGACTCTAATATTAAACTTTATGAAATACCACCAAATGACACTAAGAAAGAGGCCTACAAGGTCACTCACTAAGTGTATCTTTAATCTTAGTTAAATTATATTTGAATTTAATATATGAAGAAATATTAATCTCAATACTGAGGAATAATTATTATTCAAGTTATATTGAATACATAAATTCAATTACCAGTTATTCTAGTTCAGAATATATGACAGTTTAATATAAAAAAAATATCCATTCACCACTTTGTGAATATAATATTTATTTATTTAATAAATGAATAATATAATGCTATATATTTAGTTAAATAAATATTTATTATTCAAGGTGCAATAAATTCCTAGGAGGATTTATAAGTCATGTTAAGGGCCCGGTTGAAATGATATATTTTATTTAAGAAATGCTATTTAAATATCTGTGAGTTAGCGAATGTCATGGAATATAATAATAATAATAATAATAATAATAATGTTATTATTATTATTATATGTGGGGTTTACTTAGAAAAAACAAATAAGTTAAGAGCCTTTTTATAATTAATAATTGTCAAAACCTAAGTATAAAACGCAATTTATATCATTTTTAGGGCTAGGAAAATTATTATGCACAATATATTCCCTCAAGAGAATTATGTCAAGAATGAAGAGAACTCTATAAATAATGCTCTCAAGAATGAGATGAAATACATATCCTCTCTCTCAAAATTGAGAGAATAAGTAAATAATTATCCAATCTCAAAGGAATTCTTGTTGTGACCAATAGAAAATTGTGCAAGGAATTTGGTTCCTTCACTCTAGAACTCAAAATTAAAATGATGATGTTTTGAGGTTTATATATCACATATGGATACCACTCGAAGAATTATTCCTTGGATTATTCATAATTATAATAAAATAATAAGAACATCAAAAAAATTGGTCATCAATGACAAAATAATTATCATAATGTGGTAATTATTAATGTAAATTAAATATAAATTATATGTGAATTGATCATCCCTATGAATATCATGGGGTTGTGTTCATCCAGTTCTTCAAATTTATCTAAAGAAACCAATGAATAAAATTATCAGGAATAGGTCTAAGAACTTCTTATATTCCCTATAAACGTTAAGTGGTATTAGAGCGGTCACAGATTTATTTATATTTATTTTTTATTTTTTAATAAATTATGTATTATATTGTTAGTTTTTTATTTCTATTTTTTGGTTCTTTTATTCTAAAGTCGAGATAATTCAATCATTTAGTTTCAAATTACCAAGAAAATTCTATAAATAGGGAAATAATTCATGAAAATCCTATCTTTATCTGTCAAGGATGATAGATGATAGACATAGTTACATGACATGTAATGAAAAAATTCACATCACATACCCACGGTCAACCACACCATGATATGTTGTGAAAATCATGGCGTGTCATGTGTGGGTTTGGTATGCAGCATCAATACACATCATGTTTTGACCAAAAATTGGCATGTGTCACGGTAGGTAGTACACAACACATTGTGTAACCCTACATGGGTTTCCACCATGTAAATAGTATAATCCATGCAATCAAATAACATGAAATGTAATTAATATATGATGTGAATTGTGTAACAACCTCGAGATTTTTTGAAATATTTTTTCAATTAAATTTAATATTTTTGATATTTTTCATTACACAAAACACTAATTTTATCTTACGTTTCATGAAATAATAAGTACATATTTCATTATAAAAAACATCTAGTTTAGCTTGCATTACCCACAACAACGATAACATGCAAGACACACGACACCGAGCTTCAGCAAGGCATGAAATAATATTATCTTAAATATGATCATTATAAGCTATCTATTAAATATGAAGGTATGGATAATATAAAATACTTTATGAAATATACATATATATTTCCTACTGAATGTAAATTTATTTATAAATTCTCAATAAATAATCTATCAATTTTAATAAAATAATTATATTCATCAAAATTATGTTTTCTTCAAAAATGATTTTTATTTATTTTTATGAGAAAAATATTATAAGTAATTTATAGTTATTTTATATTTTTTTAATAAAATGAACTTATTTTTTGAAATATTCATATCAAAATAATCTTTTGGTGAAATTTTGATATTTTTCAGAAAATGATGTTTTTAGAGAGAATTGTGAAAAATATCGATTTTTTAAAAACTATAACTTATTTTCAAAAAAAATAAGTAATTTAAAGTCCCAATTATGTTTTAAAGAATCTTAATTATTATTTAGTTATATTTAATACACTTAAATTCTTTTTAATCAAATTTATATTTCATTTTAGTATAAGTTTATGTTTTTGGTTATAAAAGGGGTTTTTTTAAGAAAATTATTTTAAAGTGGATAATGTTTCTACAGTTAAATTATTTAAAATAATACTTAATTAGGAATTTATGAAATTAAATTAATATATTAAACATAAATATTTTATAATTTATATTCATACAATTATAGTTACTATACATAGAGTTAATATAAATCATTTTATGCATAAAAAATACACTTCTCGAAAACCTACTATTTCATTATGCCTATAGGTTTTGTTTTAAATTAAGTTTTTTAAAAATTTATAAAATAAATTTGAAAAAAATAAATTTTAAAAAAATAAATTTTTAAATCATAATATCAAAACTATCTTAGGGTTAATTTTTTATAATTTTCTGAAAAGAGTACTTTTTTCTTGAATGGTGAAAAATACTGAATTTTGATTGAGAACTTCATTTTTGTTTAAATTATATTTTAAATTTGTTTTAAAGTAACATTAGTTAAATTATATATCGATTAATACAATTTATTTAAATGGAATAAATTTCATATTGAAATTTTATATACAAACTTTGTAAACTTTTGAACAATTTCTCTTTAAAAATCTTCTTTCCTGTCACGTGTGTGCGATTAATTTTAAATTAACATTTTCCAATTATGTGAATGGAATTTGTAAAAATGGATTAAATATTATGAATCATAATAATTTTAATTATATATTAAGTTAAACATATTTTTTTACCAAAATTAATAGTGAAAATAGTAAATATTAATTATGCGGCTAAGGTAAAAATGGTTTTACTAAGGGGTTAAACTAAAAAGATAAGGGTCACAATGAACCAAAACATGTTCAAACCCAATTTTATGTAATTATATAGACCTTATATCTTATATTATTGATAATGGACCTCTTTAAAGCTTATTTTATGATAAAAATGTGGTTATTATTTAATTTTTTCATAAATTTACAAGTGTGGCACTCAACTCAATTATAAAAGGACACCCCATATCCTCTCTTCTTCACACATTTATACACTTTTTGTTTTGACAATACCAATCCAAATAACTTCAAAAATTCCCTCTACTAATCCTATAATCCTCATTTTGGATATAAATCCTACCAACTAAGGATTTTTTGTGAAAACCTAAGGAGTATTCCCAAAGAAGAGGTAACATTCATAAATGAGTGTTTTTGTTTTATTTCTTCCTCCACATCCTTAAATTATTATTATTTTATGATATAATAACCATATTATCATCAATATAATTATATGTATTTATGTTATGTTAATTACCAAAAACCATCTCCACTTCTATAAAATTTGTTATGAAATCATCATTCGTGTGTACGGTGGACTATCGCCTCACGAACCAATGTCATTAATTTTTCCATCACCACCTCCCATGGTTGGGAATGATGATAGATATAAATTATATATATATGAAATTTATAACATAATTGTACCTATTTAATCATTATATCGTATTTATATTTTTAACATTCCATTCCATAGGGTATACGATAACGTCTTTTAAATGTACGGTGGACTACCGCCTGATGAAGCGATGTGTTTCATTTTCACTAATGATATACATGGATGATAAAAAAGATAAATATATATGATATAAATGAATTAAGTATGATATTAATTAAATATATATAATTATTTAAAGATAATATATCACTTTCTTTCTTACCTTTTCACTCACTGAAAGATGATAACATTGTTCATGTACATGTGGACTACCATCTTCACAAAGATGATGTGTCCCTCTCTTTTCATCACCACATAGCATCAATGATATATATAAGTATATCTAAAGAAATAATATGTTATTTATTATTTTATTATCATTTTATAATTATAATATATTACTTACCACATTTTTTATAATGACTATTGAAAAATGGAAACATTACTAATGTGTATTTTCTGTCTACCGTCCCCATGATCGTAACATACTTCAGTTCTCAAAACCATATTTTGGATTTGTATTAAAAGTATAATTGATGTATAAATATGATAATAATTTCATTATTATTATTCTGGAAGTTATGTAACCATGATAAAAGTAATATTACTAAAAGTAAACAATCAAAACATATATGAAAAACAAAGTGATTATTAGCTGAAACTTGACTTTAACTTGAAATTGTTAACAAATGGATAATAAAAGGAATTAAGTAAATAATATATGGTATTATATATATAATTATGGTTTATTAATTTATTTATAATAAATTTATATATATATATTGGAGGTTTTAACGAGTGTGAAAGAATTCGAGACTTACATTAAGTGGACTTCTAGTCTCTCTTTTATTTTTGGGAAACATATGAAAATTCACCACTCATTTCGTATGTGTGGTGTATATACTAATACTTTGACATGTTATATAATTAATAATATTATATTCATGGCATTTAAAGTTTCATTTGATGTTATTTTTTATTATGGATTATGATTCATAAGATTACTAAAGCGATAAGGTATTTTTGTCTCAATTTTCTTTCTTTGAGACGTACGTTATGTTATAGACCTATATTATTTCATGAGGTGTATATACATCAACTTTTAATTGTAATATAATTTATTTATTTATTATCATAATATTTGAAGTTAAATTTTATTTTATTCCTTTTTGGTGACTTACGATTTAAAGTTACCAAAGTGGTAATGATTTTATGTCACAATCTCATCATTTATCAGGATTTTTTGTGATTATGTTTCCGATAATAAAATATTATGAAACATATCTAAAGAAACTAATTAATTTTATTCTCCCATTTTTTTAATTATATTTTCAAGTGATAGTTCATTTTTTCAATCTTTGGTATGTAAAATAATTGGGAATGTTCTTTTAAGAAAATCAGACTTTATCTCTCTCTTTGGCCATAAATATATTTTCTTCCAAAACATTATTTTCTAAAAATGTTTTAAATTTTTTTTATTAATGTCCTATGCTTTTTTTAATAAATTTTTACGCATTATTTAATTTAAAAAAAAACATATTAAATGAATCTTCATTTCGTTTTCAAAAACAATGTTTTTTTGTCTTTTACCAAAAATATAAAAAGAATATTTGTTTTTAAAATGCACGGCATGAACATTATTTACCACTGTAATGACTGCTCAATAATTTCAAGCTCCCATTACAATTATTCAAAGCTCATTCCAAAGAAAATTATTTCCTTAATATTTGGGAAATTTTTAGATTTTAAATAAATTATTTCAAAATAAATAATTTCAAAATAAAATTATTTTGAAAATATTTTATGTTTTAAAAAGTGTTTTTCAAAGAGGAAAGGATGTTTTCCTAAAAAAAATTAAATGATCTTTAAAAATAATTTTTTATATAAGATCGCATCTATTTATGTTACCTATTTCTTACTAGGGATATGATCTAAGGATATAATTTTTATTCTTTCTCTGAATGGTTTATTTTAATGATGGTATGATGTTTATAAACCTATTTCTATTCTACAGGTTATACCATGATAAAATTCTTATGAAACTTACTTCTTTCTCCATTGGTTCTGCTATGATAAAATGATTAAATGGTTATGAAACTTTTCTATTTTCCATAGGTAATGATATGATGAAATTTTTATGAAGCCCATTTAATTTCTTAGGTTATGATATGATGAATGTTTTATTATATTGTGGAACACATAAATATATTTTTCTTTATGATATGGGTGGGACATATATCTCCCTCAAATTAATTGTGTAAATATGGATAAATCATAATTAAATATGTTATATGTGAACCATATTACATGTTCCCAATGTTATGAATGAACCCAGTTACACGTTCACAATTTTATGTTTGGACCTTTATTTCATGTCTATAATGTTATACATGGATCTGCCTTTCATGTACATAATGTTATTAGTGAACCTAGTTTTATGTCAATAAGTTTATTCAAGGTCCTGATTTCATTACCTTAACACAATGAGTGAAATTTTCTCTATTTATACATGTTCACAATGTTATAATATAATGTGTATTCCATTAATCTATGTATTATGCCAATTTTAGGCTGTCATGGATCATGTTCTTTGATTCCATTATGATTCATGTCTTATGAACTGCCAATATTTGTTCCATGAATCAATATTATGGTCTTTGATATGAAGGGTATGGTTTTCAAATTTTTCTAATGTTCTCATACCTCTATACTCATATTAGTCTTACATATATCTCTTTTTAACCTTATTGAGCATCTGAGATCACCATTTCTTATGTTTCCTTTACCAAGGTTATGAAGAAGGGTTTTAAAATAGGAGTACTAAATGGGAAGATCTTTATGGAAAAAATTGAAGATATTTTATGAATTTAAAAGTTTGTGATCCAATATTACAAAGGCACTAAACTATTACATTCCTCTAGATTTTTTTTGTAATGTATAAAATATTCATCTCAAAAGATGAAATATCCATATATGAGAATCCTAGGTCTCTATAGTTGGTATTAGATGAAAGGTTTAGTTGATATTTATAAAATAGGATAAGGAAACATTAGTGAGATCCATAGGGATATTTCTAATGTTATGTCTAGGGATGTATCTAAGGATGTGTCTAAGGATGAGTCAAAGCATAGGAAAATGTGCTTGAATTTTGGTAAAGGATATAGTGAGTGGTTTCCAAGAATTTAAATCATTATATAGATACTACAAGTGAATGTGGTTATAAAATAAAGTAACCAAGGGATAATAAATCCAAAAAGGGAACATTGATCTAGAATTGATCGTTACCTGGTGCACAACAACAATCCTTATTGTACACCTATTTTAACACTCCTAGGGGATATGCATTGAAAATTCACAAACCCTTTATGAACCATCATGAAGGATTTATATAGATTATGGCTATGAATAGCCTAAGATAATCCTAAGGTTTCATATATTGGAAATACATTTTCATGGTTTTAACATCTTATAAGTGATTTTTGATTATTATTTGGTGTCCCTATATGATTAGTGTTTCTCACACTATGATTTTTGGTTTTAGTCAATGGCGGGGACCAAAAGAAAATGGTTAAACATTTAATGTGACATAAATTTTTTTGATGAGAATCCAAATGGGATGATAACTAAAGTGAAGGATGTTATGATTATGTGTCATGACTCGTCCGAGTGGGGAATGTGCCTCAACTACCCCAAGCCTACCTCCGATAGGCTAGGGGCAGGCGAATAGTGCCGAGTAGGAATATCTCATCAAAGGGAGGTATTTTCCAAAGTACCTATACACATGCACATATCTTTGAGCCACAATATAAAAAAAGGTTAAAACACCAACCACCATGCATGCATACACTATGAACCAACCACAAAGTACAATAAGAAAGTAAAACATTGGAAGGTAAAATGGGCTAGAATACAATCCCAACAAAAGAAATACAACTACAAAGTCCATACTGCAAACAAGGGTAATGAAGCTAAAATAGAAATCTTCTCTAAACAACTTGGTCCGTCTGATCTCACAAGGTATTGTCTGGTCTTGGTCCTAGTCCTATTCCACCCAATACTCTGTTGAAACATCGGTCATCTTCACAAGACACGACATGTGCAAGAAAAGCATGTTCAGGGGTGAGTAAAATAGTACTTAGTAGGACACCATGAACCCACAAAGGAAAAAATACAGAATGAATGCATAGTCAGCTCTACATAGGTATACGCCCATACATATACCAAATATATCCATATATACTCAAACACCAACCACCGGGTAATAAGGATAAGTCAAAGACAAACTTCCGCCACATGATTCCACTCGAGGCATGCTTGTTCCAAGAGGACTCGCTCCTCGATTCTTGATGTCATCACTAGTTAATATTATGTTATATAGAGAGGGGATTCTCTTAGAGAATACCACGACCCAATATTTATTACCCCACAATGTAGGGGATTCTCATAGAATACCACAAACCCTACTGATGCGGCTCGTAATGTAGGGTATTCCAATGAATACCATGAACCATACTAATGCGGCCCACTAGATAGAGGATTAACACCCTTCACTCAGAGATCATTTAAATACCCAACGAACTCCATTAGGGGAGATAAAGTATCTCTCCAGTACCAAATAGGATTCCATAACTCTCTCTGGGACTCTGTCTCTTGAGGGGATTTCTATGTAATGTTGTATCGAACCCTCAAGGAAATGACCAAGGAGAAAATATCCTCACCTACATTGTCCCTCACTAAGGTATCACAAAGCCATCTCAAAAGGATCTCCCCATCGCAAGAGTCCCAACACCACATACGGCTCATCAAATGAACTTTTGGTTTGAATGTTACAATGATTTTTTTTGAAAAAAGTGGTTGATTGGATCTGGGCCTACTGGGCCACGGGTCTGGCCTGTTGAGCCTTCTAGACTGTGGGTGTAGCCCACTGGGCCACCCAGGGTGGCCCAATTTCCCTAGCTCAGCTCGCCCTGAGTGGGTTGGCCCTCTTGTGCCATATGTGGCTAGGCCGTGTGGTCACCTAGAATCATAGGTCAACACGGTTGGTCTGCATAGCGTGACTAGTCAACATGACCCATCGAATCCCACAACCAGTGTCGTGGGGTCCCTCCCCCGACACGACTTGGGGAGCCGTGTCTGCTGGAATTGTCCACTCCTTCACTACCACCACCACCCACTTGGCCGAATCATTCCACCACCATTGCGGCCCACCTGGCCGTGGCCTTCCCTGCCACCGACTACCAAGCCAGAAGCCTCCTACTGCAGTTTGATTACCATCGTAGTCCTTCCTAGACCATGGGTTGCGGTTGTCGAGCTGGTAGCCTAGATCGTTTCGCCACAAATAATGGTAAGAACACAATAACACCCAAAGTGGATAGATCTAGGCCTTGATTGTGTTGTTCTGATCTATCCACATTAGAATTTAAAATGGGAAGGATTCACAATTCTAATCATGGTTCAATCTAAACATTGATAATCCCTTATTCAAAACCCGCAATATAAATCCCTACCACACACTACACCCAATCCATAAATCAATCCATTTTTTGATTGATTTGTGTTCCTAATAGGGAAAATAAAGAAGAATGGGGAATGAAACCAAATAAAAAAACAACCTACTTGTATTTGGATCATTCATTAAAGGAGGGATAATTCTTTATCATTAAAAATCCACTCAAGAATGCCCTCGATCATCAATCCTTGATTCGAGTTGGTGTTGATCCATCATCATTCACCAACACCTTGTTCCAAAGTTCCTTCTCTCAAGAGTTCCCAGGTAATTTCCAAGGTTGTGAATTATTTACCTAGACCCCTTACTCTGGGTTTAATAAACAGGAAATAGAATATGATGTGTCATAAGAAAATATTTTTATTAAAAAATTTAATAATGGTTACATCCAAAGTCTAATTTTTTCGTCTGGACTGTGCTGGATGATGTTAGTCCCTACTTAAGGTAAATTCATTGTTCTGAACACAATGGTTCCCTTAGATGTTTTATACAGGTACACATTTAGGATTTAGTAGAGTTAAAAGTTATCCACCCATCATTTTTTTATTAAAAATTGAACTTTATTCTAAAATTTATTCCAGGCACACTGGGTCACGGAATCTCATGTTGTCTTAATTCGCGGTCTCAGTATTTTTCCCAATTATTTAATTAAAATAAATTGAAGGAGAAATAAAATTCATTAAATTATTACTAATCAGTTTTTAGGGAACATGATTAACAATATTAACCTTAACCAACTCTTAGACTCACCATAGAAGAGAAGGATGGAGTTAGTTGAGAGTTCAGGTAGTGGAGACCATGGAGAAAAGAAAATTAAATTTACTATATTTCAATAATATGGGAAGAATCACTCAATGGAATGTATCAAAAGGACGAGAATATGTGTTGGGTGTGGAAAATAAGGTCACGAAGTAAGTGACTGCAATGGAAAATTGAAAAGTTTTCATAATGTAGTGTATGAGAATAATGGTCTCCCTAAGGTATAATTTATGATTTCATGTTTCAAATGTGGAATGTATGGGCATTAGGAAAATTTATGTCCTAAAGGGAAAGATCATTAAGAAAATAAACAAGGTTGTATGAGTAATGGTTATATTTCTGATGATGAAGAAACTAAAAATGATATATGAAATGAAGAAGTGTTTAGGAATAAGATGATAAAGCATGGTTAATTGTGTATGAAGAAAGTTGAATTATTGATGTATTTATGTATTGGGATTAAAATAATTATATTTTTATTAGTGTTATTTTGGTGATTAGAATCATAAAGCATCAATGGATTGTTCTAAAGTAGTTTTTCATTAAGTAGATTCTAGAATAAGTTAAATGGTACTAATGTACTATAAAAAATATTTAATGCTAAGGTTATATTTTGAATAAGGTAAGATAACCCTAAATATGTTCCTTCTATTGATAAAATGGTGTTTAGTTTGGATAAAGTGATGATTGGTATGGATAAAGTAAATTGGATGGTATTTATGACCTCAGAACTGATAAAGGATTTGTTGACAAAGTGGTTAATGTTATCATTGATGGAGTTTAAAAAATTAATCTATATATGTAATGTGTTAAAAAAATCTATGGTTTTATTTAAGTAATGAAGAAGAATTTATGTTTTCATTAAGGTTTTATGGTAAATCTAGTTATTACCAAACTTTAGGATAATATAGGACCATGGTATTCATATCTTCATCATGTGACTAACAAGAGCTTCTTAATGATGTTTGGATGATTAATAATAATTTTATTTTGATAAATTTAGTGAACTTTATAATTTTTTATTTTGGAAGGGTCACAAGGTTAACCATTTATGGAGTGGTTTAAGTTGAACTTTGTATGAGGTTTTAGATATTAACATTTCACTTCACTATATTAATATCTATCCATATTAGATAACTAGTGTTACCCTTTTTAACTAATTATAGAAGAGATGAATTATCATTATATTTTTGGATCTTATGATTCATTAGTTCTTTAGGAACAAAATATACTCCTTTATTTCTTAAGGTAAGATATGATGTGGAAATAGATCAAGGAATAGCCAATGGATGTGACTATTCTTTTTCAAGGTAATGAAACCAAGTAATCCTATCTTCTCATGAAAATTATTCAACTTTAAGAAAATGATCATGAAATAAAATGTTGTCTTATTATCATAATTTTTTATGATATCAATAACCTTTTTCACATGCCTTTGGTTTATTGATTTATGGTCTTTAAATATCTCCTGAACATGTTCTTTATCACTTTCTATTAGTATTTGGGTGTTAGTTTTCTCTTTTATGTCCACTATTTCACTTCCCACATATATTCTTCTATGTGGAATCCCAGTTCTGTGTTATTTTATATAATATTTATGTTTCTAACTTTACCTTTTTAATGGAAGTTTTATTATTCATTTTTATGATGTGGGTTTCTATGAATGAATTTAAAAATGTTAAGCCTTTGATGATTGAGGAAAATTTTGAGCTAAAAAGGGTTAAGGGTCAAGAAAAACTCTAGACTCATATTTTGACATTAGGAAAATAGATCACTTAGAATATTGAGAAGTTGAAAGTGGAGTATAGTGGTTCTATAGAAAGGAAGTATCAATTATGATCAGATTCTAAGGCTGATGTGGGGATTGAACAGAAACAAAAATCTGTGAAAATTGAAGTTAGACCTCATGTACACGTTCTGATATTGAAGGTGGATTTGGTTATGAAGGAGAATACAACGATTCAGATAACCTAAGGGAGATCTATTAGTGTGGAAGTGACATGTAGAAATACACCCTATATCAAGTGTTATTGTTGTGGAAATATGGGACATTCACATTATGTTTGTTCCATAGACAAGAGATGTTGAAGGGCGTAAGAAAAATAGTGGAAGCCAAAAAGAGATCGATATTTTAGAAAATCCTTTGAGGGAAATTGTTTTTGGTGCAAAGAATTGGGTCACATGGCTAGATATTGTACATCAACCATGAAGATTAATGTGCCATCATAGAATCAATGTAGACACAAGTAGCAAATCAATAAACCAACAAGTGAGTTGAAAATGAAAAATCGATTTACATCTCTGTAGGATGAAGTTGGGAAATCACACTCCAAGGAAGATCATGATTTTGAAACTACACTAATTGTGAGGTCAAAGACATGAATCAAGAAGAAAAATGATGAGAAGGAAGTGGTGGAAGAAATTACCCTTAAAGCATCAGATTGTTTTGGTGTATGGATCCTTGACAGCGGTTTCACATCTCACATGAATGGTAATAAGGATCTTTTCATAGGCATAAAGTATGAAAAAGAAAAAGTTTTCAAGTTTGGAAATGATGAAGGCCTAAAGATTATTGGCTTAGGGAAGGCCAGGTTTGGGGGGAAAGAGATGAGACGTGCTGATGTCTTATTAGTAACAGGTCTCAGTCACAATTTTCTTAGCATTAGTCAACTATGTGACTCAGGTCATTCTATAAGGTTTACTAATAATATGTGTATCATTAAAGTAAAAATGGTGCAGTGGTTCTATAGGGAAAAAGAACATAGGGAAATATCTACCTGGTAAGTGGAGAAAAATATATGTGCTTTTTGTCCAGAGAGGAAGAAAACAGGTGGTGGAATAAACGACTTAGTCATTTATGCCAACCATCCTTGGAATATCTATTAAAGTTTTATGCATCAAGAGACCTTCCTAAGATATCACATGATCACACTCATATATGTTATCCATGTCAATAAGGGAATATCATCATAAATACTTACAAGGAAAAGGAAAAGAAATCAACAAGAGTGCTTGAATTGGTGCATGATGATGTTTGTGGACCTATCTCACCAAGATCCATTGACAAAAATAGGTATTACATCCTTTTCATTGATGACTATAGAATAATGACATGTTTATTTGTCATTTCACATAAGTATGATGTGTTAAGTTTCCTAAATCAGTACCGAAGGGAGTGTGAAAGGATTATTGGACAGAAAATTTTGAAGTTTAGTACTAATAATGGTATGAAATTCACAAACAGTCGGGTGGAAGACTATCTCAAGAAACCTGAGATAAGAGATCAAGTTTCTTCAATAAGAACTCCCAAATAGAATGGAGTGGTTGAAATGAGAAATTGAATCAACAACAATATGGCTAGGATAATTCTTATTGAAAAATACCTACCAAATAAATTTTGGATGGAAGAAATTTTAACATCATTATACATTTCTAACAGAGATTTATTGTTTCCGAAGAAAGGAAAGACTTCATATGAGATGTGGAACAAAAATAATCCAATGGTAAAATACTTTAAAATATTTTTATGTAAGTTATTTATTCTCAATAAAGAAAAACATATGAAATTTGAGTCTCATGGAGATGAGGGTATATTCCTTGGCTACTCGGAAAAAATCAAAAAAATAAAAATTCTTTAAAAAGAGGTTAGGAAAAGTAGTCGAGAGCAATGATGTCACAGTTGTGGAAAATGAAGAGAATACCCAATATATTAGTAAATAGTTTCTTAGTGAATGTGATGAAGAGGAAAGTAACATAGGGGGCGTAGAAGTAGAAGATGCTAAATCATAGGAAGATGTTGATAATGAACAAGAGGAATTCATGTATGTTTCTCCAAAGAATCCAAAGTGTCAAGCTTAAATTGACAGGCAGAATATCATTGGTGATCAGATGATTTCAGTTTAGACAAGAAGAATGAAATCACTACAGTAGACATCTATCTTATCTTAGGTAGAGCCTAAATGATGCATCTAAAGATGAAAACTAAGTTTTGGCTATGAATAAAGAGCTGGATCATATTGAGAAGAATCAGATGTGGGAGATTGTTTCAAGGCTAGCAGATAAAAATTTCATCTGGACTAAATGGGTCTTTCACAATAATATGAATGAATATGGTATAATGATTTGAAACAAAGCACAACTAGTGTTCAAAGGATACTCCCAAATAGAGGGTATAAATTTTGATGAGACATTTTCACTGGTTTCAAGGCTGGAGACAATCATATTTTTTCTAGCCATTGTAGTACAATGTAAGTTCAATGTGTTTCAGATGGATGTTAAATATGAATTTTTTAATGGGGTTCTAGAGGAGGAAGTTTATATTGAGTAGCCAGATGGTTTTCTCATTAATTAAGATGAGAACAAAGTTTTTCAATTGAATAAATTGCTATATGGGATGAAATAAGCACCAAGAGCATGGTACTTGAGTCTTGGGCGGTATTTGAAGAAGCTTGGTTTTTAGTGTGGTGGTGTTGATTACAATATATATTTAAACAACAGAAGTAACTGAAGGATAATGGTGTTGGTTTATGTCAGTGAAATAATATTTGTCATATCAGATGAAACTCAATGGAAACAGTTTTCTGAATTCCTGAAAAGTGAATTTGAAATGTTAATGATAGGTGAGCTGACATTTTCCCTTGGATTATAGGTAACACAAGGAAATAATGTCAAATTCATTTTTCAATTCAAATATTCCAAGGAGGTTCTGAGAAGATTTGGGATGGAACATTCCAAGGATATGAATACTCCTATTTTTACTCGGATAAAATCATCAAAAGATAATTATAGAGTGGCAGTTAACGTAACAGAATACGGGAAGATTATTAGAAGTTCATCGTAACTGACAGTGACAAGACCTGATATTGTTTTAGTCACATTCCTAGAAAGTGTGATATCAAAGAAATACCAAGGAAATCCATATGATTGAAGTAAAAAAAGGATACTTTGATATATCAAAGAAACTATGAATTTTGGTTTGATGTATTATGAAAAAACTCAGTCGGAGCTGTTGGGATATACAGATGCAGATTGGGCCAGTTCAGTGGATGACAAGAAATCAACGTTATGAGTATCTTTCTACCTTGGTGAATTTTGTATTTATTGTATAAGAAAGAAGCAAGAAATAATTTCATTGAGAACTGTATAAGATGATTATATTTCAGCCACTCAATGATGCACACAATTATTGTGGACAAAGAAGCAGCTTGATGATATGGGAATTGAAGTGAAGTCACCAATCAGAATCTAGTGTTATAACTCAAGTGCTATAAATCTCAAAAAAAATCCCATCCATTACTCAAGGACAAGCACATTGATATAAGGTATCATTTTATCAAGGATATGGTTGAGCAGGGAATCGTGAAGTTGGAGTATGTGCCTAAAGAACTAAAGGTTTCAGACATTCTGACAAAGGCCTTCCCCAAATAAGATTTTGAGAGGCATCGACTAGCTCTGGGAATTCAGTCAACTCCTCACACTTGAACAGTGTGGATGTGGGACCCCCCTCCCTAAGGTATGGTGTGTTTTTCTCTAATGTAAAAATATGTGTTCTTCCCAATGTTGCATACCACAAAAGAGTGACCTCTGGGTTCATTGACAAAGGGGGAGAAAGAGTGACTCCTAAAGGGGTAGAAACAGTGGATAAGGAAGGGATAAAATGTCTTATTCAAAGACACGAGGAGAAGCTGATAGGTGGTGTAGTGAGATAAGGGGAGAGTAATGAAATAGGGGAGAGTTTTCAATCTGATGATATTTGATGTGATCGATCAAAGATTATATATTACAATAGTTGAGGTTTGTGATGAAAGCAGTTTAATGGTATCAGTTTGGTATTTACAATTGGTTTCAGAAATGAAGTGATTTATTGATGAAATTTTCATGCAACTCTTGTTTCTCATGCCAAACATCACTCATGTGGGTTTATAGTATTTGGTGAGTGAATATTTGGTGGCTATCTAAATCCAAATATGTGAATGGTGGTAGATTATGGAAGCAACATCGGTGAGGTATCAAAGTGCAGAGAATTGTTATGAGAAGAGTTTTCAACAAACCCAAAGGGAGATATTATTGGGAAAAAATCCCTCAATGTAACATTGCAGCAATTTGGGGTTGATTGTGTTTGTTGAAAAATAATGTTTTCCTGGTGAATTTTTGAGTTACATATATATTGTTGACAATCCATGTTGATAAAGAAATATCACAATGGAATGGAAGATCTGGAGGTAGTATAAAAGAACAAAAACAAGGTGGATCTATTTTCCATTATTTTCCAAATTTTTGGGGACCAAATTTTAGAGTTTGTTGAGCATTGAGAAAAGTAGATTTACTTTAAGATATCATCAAAATATAGAAAAGGAATGAGTTCCGTGAAGATGGGCTTCTTGAATTGTATTTCTCAAAGATGTAAATAATGTTGACGGTGAGCTCTGAAACTACGGCAAGCTTCACAAACAACATAGGTAAAGAGAATTTCAAGGGAGTATTGAGGTGGAGACATAAAGGAATTGATGGAATCCTCCACAATTATGATGAGATCTATGATCCCAAAATTTATGTGGTTCTTCATGATATAGAGATAATTTCACTTGGAATTTCAGAGCTTTGCGATTTGAGATGACATGGCGCTAACTTTGCACGGAAGGTTCTCAAGTCGGTGTAATCACCTATAAATAAGCCTCAACCCCCTTGACAAGAGCAAGGAGTTTTTCAAGAAAAATTTGCAGCTCTCTAATTTCAAAGGATCTTCATAGATAAAGTGTGCTTCGTGAAAGGTAGGAGGTTTACAGCAGCTAATCTAGCTCCATGAAAGAGGTGTGTTCCACATTGGCTCAGTGAGCTTCACAAAGGAAGTTTCTTTGAAATGGATTGAGATCTACGATGTCTTAATCTCTTCAAAGGTGTGTACTTTTTCAAGATATAGAGACTTTGAAATGTCTTGTTTGAGCTTTGATAAATCAGCAGCTTCACGAAGTAGGGATCTTTGTGATGGTATTTCCAAAGGTTGTTTCTTAGTGATCAGTTGAAAAGGGGTATTCATCAGTGGATGAAATTTGGAGTTCAACAGAGTATCTATATATAACTAAGGATATATTCATTAGTGATAATAAAGAGACCTATAGGTCTATAAATTTTGAGTGGATATTTTGAAGAAGAAATGATCTTGCTTCAGTGGAGAGAGAAGTGAGTTCTAAAATTGTGAATGGTTGTAAACCAGGAGAGATAGTAAGTCCACTTAGAACTTTTAAACAGCAGTGTGCTTTTAGTGGATTTGGTAAATCAGCACATTTCTCATGTATGATCCTTGGACGTAGCCTAGTGAGGGTGAACCAAGTAAAATTGGTGCGTCTTGTGCTTGCTTTAATATTTTTTCATACTTTGCAACAGGAAGGAGGGAGAGAAGATTGTTTTGTATAATAGTGAAACAATATCAAAGGGGTAGTTGTTTTAATTTTTCATACCCTAATTCACCCCCCCCCCCAATATAAGGGTATCTATCCTAGTAGACCTAACACTTCGCTTCATGAAGAGAGGTTTTTGGGGGACCTCATAGTGGCTACGATAAATTCCTATGATATCATCCATGGTATGAACAAGTTATACTTAGTTTTTTCCTAGATATACTACTATCACCAGAGAGTAATGTTCTTCAGAGCTGATGGATCAAGATTTTTCTTCATGGTTGACTGGGAAATTATTCAGAATGAGTAGGGATTGTGTATAGGAAGTTGTAGTTGATCACCCATTAGTCAGTGAGTTTGCATCTATTTTTGGTGGAAACTTTTGATGATTAGTTTCCTATAGTTGTGAGGAATTATATGAATTTCATTACCAATGATGTATCTGTATTAACATCTCATCAAGATATACACTTATGTGTTGATATGAACCCTAGGACCACCCTGATATCTTATGTGGCCTATTATATATCCCTGGCAGAGCTTAAAGATATTTTTAAGAGATGAAGTAGAGGTTGAACAGTGCTCTTATTCCAAGTGAGTGGTTGTAGTCTATACATACCATAAAAGTATTAGGAATATCTTCAATCAAAGATATCTTAAACATGGTGGATAATACCCCTGGTAAGATGTTTCATGATCAATTATTAGAGGTGGTGTTTGAGAATGTGTCATCAAAAAAGTTGTACTTAGTGGATGAGGGAGAAGTGGCATATCTTTGATCAAAGGTGGTGGTCCCTCCCATCCTACGCTGCATGAGGGAGGCCCGGTTGGGAGATATCAATTGTGAGGTTCTTTATAATATTATATACTCAAGAAATGTACCAAATGGAATTTCCAATGGTAGGGATCATGTTATATTCTTCAAAGGATAAATATCAGTTACACTCACATTGCATGGGGAGGTGATAAGGGATTTACATACTTCACACTAAGTGGTGTATCCAGGTATACTGAGGTTTTTTCAAGAACTCATTGGTCAATTTTAGTGGAAAGTTATAAATAAAGGTGATTATTTTTTCTCACAGTGTCTCACCTATAAGAAGGTGATGTCTGAGAACCATGTCCTATAAGTTTTATTCCAAACATTGGAAGTTAAATGGTGTAAGTGTGAAGAAATTCCTATGGAATTCATGATGGGGTTTCCTTGATCATGAAGTGTTCATGACACTATATGGTTGATCATCATCTAGCTAAATAAGTTATCCAACTTCCTTCTTATTTAAGAGTAAATTTCAGTATAGATATTAATGAATTTTTAAATGGATAAGACCATTTGATTATATGGGGTACCATGGATGATAATTTCTTATCAATATGATTGATTAACAATTTCATTGTGGAAGAGTTTACTGGTGTCATTTGGGACTCGATTAGAGATGAGTATAGTGTTCCACCCTTAGAAAAATGGACAAACTGAGTGATCCCATTAGGTTCTTGAGGATATATTTATGCGATGTATATTAGATTTTGGAAAAATATGGGAAGATCACTTACCCTTATTGGATTTCACATACAATAAAAATTACCACTCCATTATCAGCATGGAATCTTTTGTGACCCTTCACATAAGACCCTTCAAGTTTCCCCTATACAGGATTGCGATTAGTAAATCATCACTGATAGGGAAAAAGTTAGTTTGGATAACAATAGGGAAGGTTCAGGTGATTCATGAGTGTATGAGGACATCTCAAATTCATTATAATTCCTACTAAATTCAATAATGGATACATGAGTTCAAGGATAGAGATCATTTGTTCTTAAAGGTCTTTCCAAAGTATGATTTATGAAGGTTTTTCTAAGGGTTCAAGTTTTCTCCAAGATTCATCAGTTCATTATAGATTCCTCACTAGGTGGTAGAGGTTGTTTTACAACCTAGTGTTTACCCTATATTTTTTCTATGTGCACAATTTCATTCACATTTCATGGTTTAGGAGATATGTGCATGACCCATCACACATAATTAACAAGGGTGATCAAGACATCAAGGATGATACAAAATTCTTAGAGTACCTGATGGTGATTGAGGACTTGAAGGAAAGGATTATTCAAGGATAAGTTATACCATTGATTTGTGTTATATTGGAACCATGGGAACCTTTAATAGAGCTCAAGGGATCTTGAATGTCTAGTGTGGGTTCAATATCCACAAATTTTTAGGTAGGATATGATTTTTAGGTAAAAAATACTTGAAGTTGGGGAGGATTTAGTGACCCTATTTTTATAATATGATCCCTTATAATATTTTTAAAAATATTTTATTAATGGTTTATTGATCCATTTTCAGGGAATGAGTGAATGGATCCTTGATAAAAATAAATTAAAATAATATATTTCTTTCTCACACTTATACAATCATGGGAAAGTGCCATTTACACCAAAGTAGAGCCTAAAATGGGAAATATGACACTATGATTGCATCCAGAATGGAGGTTTACCCTATGGTTTGTGTATTTTCAATTCAAATTTGGGATCTTGGGATTTCCCTTCATGGGTGTATTTTAAAATAATTAATTAATTTTATGTTTTCTAGAAACCATGAAACCCATTATTTAAACCTATATAACTATATAATCTAGGGTTCTCTAATTAAAATCATAGAATTACAGGGGTATATTGTGAGAGGGATGATGATCCAAACAAATGCATTCTTTGAGGAATCGTCAATCACACCAAATTTAGATGCAGTATTCATCATTGATATATTCATTTGAAAGGTAAGTCACATTATTTTAATTATTTCTCTGTTATTTATGATTTTCAAATCATGGAACTATGTTATTTGATTTTTATTATAATTTTTGTGGACATAAAAATATATCTCCTTTTATTATACTAGAAATTATTATATCCACACTTCTTATCAACATTCTTCATCATGGGAGGCCTCATGCTAAATAGAAAATATCCAAAAAATAATGTTTGGTATAAACCCTTTTCCCATATGTTTATTCCCTTTCTCTCTTTTTATTCATCTTCCATTGTTGTTATAGATACATGTTCAATATAACTTGTCTCATTTTGATAAATGGTTAGAATATAAGACTAAGATCAATAAATTTTGGGGGTGGTAGTAGAGATTAGGGTGTGTGGAATCAATGACAGTCAATAAAGGATCACTCGAGGAATGAATGAATGGGAACGCAAAGGTCAAATATGTGTGGAGTATAAAGGATGGGTGTTAACCCATTCCAGTACATTTTTAAAGTAAAGGGTGGTTAAAAACCATTTGCAGGAGGTGTAAATATCTTGGATGAATCCTTTGGTGGTGTTCCAGGCTTGATTGAGGCAAGAACAGTGATGTTGAGATTATTTTAGAGAATTATACATTTTTTTGCTACATTTTTTAAATAACACAGTGTTTAGTTCCAAAAAGAAACCTCGTGTAGTCCTATACAGTGGTTACTAGGGTTTTCAAGTAATTTAAGTATCACATAATGTGTACCCTTTACATACTTTTTGTATAACCCCTAAGTCAACTTGATTGAAATATATCAAGAGTACATGCCTATATGGTCATCTATCCATACATGACATGTGGATCAGAACCACATGTCATATACCCTAGATAGTACATGAATTGAACACTCGAATAGTACACACTAAGTCAGATACATGTAAATACATGTTATATACCCCCCATTGGATATATCATATACCCTAGTCTTATATGACATGAGCTGTTATGGTATTTTTCTAGTAATACCTCTGGTCTCATACATTTTATAACCCATTCTACATGTTAGGTAAGTAGACCCATACATGGAATGTGAATATCAGTACATGACCATACCTTCCTTGAGTATTTACACATCATGTACCCCTATAGTACATATTGTTTACTTTTACAATATTAGGTAATTTTCATCTATCCATGACTAAATGTTGGTTTTGGCATGTAAGTAGCCCATCTAGAGTATTTTTTCCTGTTAAATATGGTTGTATAATTATTTTTAACATAGGAGATGATATATGAGAAAATTAAAACATTTTAGTCTTCTTATCTCCATAGTTCTGGTGAAGGGGATCAAGAGAGATTATCATAGAACTTGTAGGGTCAGGAAATCCCTTGAGAACGTGTATGATAGGTCAAAAATCCCACAACTGACTAATAGAGTTTGAAACTCCACCACTCATAGGGTGTGTGTCCTCTGTCAATAGAGTTGGGAACTCCCTCATCCAATGATATATATTTGGAAGGATGTGAGTCCTCCAATGAGTTTGGATACTTATTCAACTAATATTTATCTTTTAGTGAGGCATGGTCCCCCTGCTATAGTTTCTAAGAGGTAACATGATTTACAAAACTGGGTGATATAGATTTTTGGGGTTCTTTCTGGGATGATTCTTTTATAGTTGAGTCGTGTTGGGAGGGAATTTCTACTATTTCCTAAGTTCAATTCTTCTAAGAAGATCTGGATTTACTTTTTATCTCTTTAATTTGTGGTTTTGGGAAAATTGGACTTCCTCATTACTCTTTTTTGGTTTTTAGGGTGCCCTTATGGAAAAGTATATACTTACCCCTATATCGTTATTTCATCAATACATGCCATATGTTATGCTAAAAATGGAAAGTTCAAGGATGCCTTCATTAGACATGATTTTTATGGATATTATTAGTACTACGATGTGATAGTATCATATAATGTTCATGTATAGATCTAGTTCATTATATAGATCTCATCACCTCAGCTACATTATTAAGGTTTTCCCTTTGGGTTTGTTGGGAATGTATTTTACCCCTTTACTTTATGGTTGATGTAATGGTTGTTACTATTTGGATATTAGTGTATGTTTCATGAATTATATATAATATAGCTTGTTTTATTTTTCTAACCAGTATTATTATTTTCTATATGAATACGTGTATTGTGCACAGGTGAATTTGGCTAAGTACTCTCATCATGTGTGATATTTCTACCTGGTACTAGTCATTATCCATTGGCCTATTAGAGACAGGTTTAGGGTGGTATTATCATCCTATTATCATCTTATATGGGGTCTTGATGAGTTAGGTTAGGTTATCCAAGTAGTTAAACCATTATTAGTTGTTTCATCAATATATAACAATCAGGAGAATTCATTTCTATTAACCTAAAATCCTTTAATAACACAAAATTTTCACATTTCAAGAATACCTAGTAGGAACCTTAATACTATGAAAACATTGACAAAATTCATATTTTTACTATTGTATAACAAGTGTAAATATAGAGGTACATATGTTATGTTTTCCTTTCACAACAAGGGATATATCCAAATGTATTCCCATAGATATTAACTCTAATCTTACATACAATCCATCCTTTATATTTCTGTTTATATCAAACAAAGTTACCCTTAAACTGTCACATATGTTTTTCTCAACCCGAAAAACATCAACGATATGTTTTATCTCCAAAAATATCTAATAAGTTAGGTAAAATAATATGGATTATTTCTCCGATGTATTTTTTAATTACCCAAACATTCTATCTTTCTAAATGTGATATTGAAATTTTTCACCTTGTCATGATATTCTTCGGTTCACAAAGGTTTTGAGTAGAAAGCATACTTTTATTCATAAATAAATTCCCTTTTTAATCTTTAATATGGGTTATCCATTCATAATAAACCTCTATGACCCATGTACATTGTGTTTCTCCCATTCTTCAATGGATGGTATAAACTCCCTTCATCACAAATTGGACATGCTTTATATCCCTCAACACTGCATCCAAATAATTTTTCCTATATAGGAAAGTAAATTATAGTGGATATTATCATAGAATGAGAAAGGAAATAATAATTATTTTATACATAAAACACATTAACATATGTCACACATATAAATCTAAAATCATCGATCAATGGTGGTAGGTAAAAATAAATTTCACTTCCATGATATTTTGGTCCAAAAATCATCAATCTCATTATAACATTTAATTTATTCATGCATATTTTTGGTAAGAATTTGTAAACTATCAACTTAATAGACCATGGACCATGTTGAGTATTGAGGCTCCGATATGGATTCATTACATTAGTGTACAATCCCATTATTTTTTTATAACTTCATTTTCAACAATATGATTTTTTTTATCAAATATCTTCCATTATAGTGAGTTGGGAGGGTGATTTATCTTTTCATCAAATATTTTCTCAATTTTATTTCATTTAAGCCTATTTTAAATATTTAAATTTTTAAATAAATTCTTTAAATATAGAATTATTAGAAGATTACTTATTTACCTAGTAGGATGTTTGGTGTATACCCTTAAGAATGAATCATAGTTTGATCTATCATCCATTTTATTTTTTGATACCCCATATTTAGAACATTTTTATAAACCTTCATATTATTTCCTATGAAACACTCATTAATTGAAGAAATAATGTGTTTTCTTATAACCCTATCCCATTATACATTATATTTTTTCATCTTAATTGGAATATTGAATATTGTTTAATTATAGAGGTATCTCTTTCAAAAGTTAAAACAATTCAGTGAAACTTTTTTCTCTCTAACCATTTATTACATTTATTTTAACCAGTTTCAACACTTTCAATAGCACTGTGAATTAAGTACAACCCATGAATGGTGGGTTTTCAACATCTCTATACAATCATTCAAGATTTGTTATTTTTTCAATGGTGTTAATGCACATATCATGAATTAATTCATCTAGAAGATCGTCTATCTCATACTGAATATCTTCATTAACGTTAGATATTTAATCCTTTATTATTTCACCATGATAGATCCATATTGTATATATATAATTAAAACCTTACCAAGTCATATGGTATTAGATTTATTTTGACCCTAATTTTCAAATATTCAAAAAATTCATGCATGAATATAAAAAATGCCTTTGATTTCAAGATTTAATTTAGAAAATTCTAATAAATCATCAAATTGTTTCTCATAATCATCACTTGTTCTTCATCCATTTATCCAATTGTGATCCATTATTTACTTAACACAATAATTATAATTAGAAAAAAGATAAAATAATTAAACATATAAATTTATAACATATATATAAACTTATATAAAAACATATATACCTATGAACATATAAATATATGAAAAAGATATAAACATATATGCATAAAAATTTATATTTAAATCATATAGATTTAAAAAATTTACATTTTGAGATATATTTTTAAAATAAAAAAATATAATCATATAAACCATTAAATTAAAAAACATATAAACATAAAAAATTAAAAAATATAAATATATAAACTTATAAATTTAATATATATATATATATATGAATATAAATTTAATTTATATATACAACTTTAAAATATAAATTTAATAAATATAAGTATATATATTTAAAACATATAAACATTTTATCATATATATTAAAACACATAAACATGTAAATACATATATAAATAATATAATTTTTATTCAAAATTAAAACTACTACAATTGAATCTAAATATAACAATGAATATTTTAATTTTTTTCAACATATAAAGGTAAATATTTTAATAATGAATTCAAAAAAATTAAATCAATGAAATTATAAATTTAGTCGATATAAAATTTAACTTTAATAAAAAATCTAACTAATACTCAAAAAAACATCACCTAAATACCTTAGATTAAACATTAAACTAATTTTTTTTATAAAAAATATATAATAAATAATATAAAGGGTTTTTAAACCTATTAATATTCAGTAACTAAATCATACTTCAAAATATAAAAAGTAATGGGAATTATGGAAAGATTTTGACACTTATAAGAAAATGAGATGACCAGTAGAATAGTAGAAAATAGAACTAGAAGGAAACTGAGGGAAGTTGAAGGATGATGAGGTTGGATAAAAGGGGTTGAGGGTGGTGGGACGGGCTGATGGAATAGGAATCAGGGGAATATAGTGGAAATGTGAATGTTTTAAAGGAATATTGTAATGGAAACGTGTAGTGATTAGGGTTTCCAAATTACCTAGCTTTATGAAATAAATAGGGAGGATACACTCAGGTTTTAAAAAAATAAAGGTTTTTAACATCAATTTTTATAAAATAATATTTGAAAGATTACAAAAAAGGACTTTTAACATCATCTATCTAGTAACCAATGTTAAAATACCCATCTCTTATAATATGTTTTCTACTAGTTTACCAACCACACAATGGGTTCTTAAAGCTCCAAAAAACTAACACATTACTCCAATAAATTTCTATAATGTAGTTTTAACTTTCCCTTCAGATTCTAGACTATCATAATCCATCATTTCTTAGTTCCACTAACACCTGATGACAAAAATCATTACACCTTTTGTTTAACCAATATATTTTTCAATATATTTCCTGATATATTCCTCTATATAATCCCCAAAAAATAGTTGTAATTTCTCAGACCCATCTCACTCTATAGTAACTATCCTGGGTATCCATATAGACTCAGGAACACTTATTCATATACTAGAGGATAATGACTTGTTTTTTGGTCTAAAAACAACATAAAGAGGCTATACCCATGAATAAGGCCACTGTAAAAAACAATGAAATCAACTTCATTATTATCCATCCAAATATATAATAACAACATGCATCATCATAAAACTCCAAAAAAAATAAATTAACTCATGTTATATCAATATGAATAAATATACACGGCATACAAGCACACATGTGTAATCAAGATCCAATGTGGGTGGATCATATAATTTTTTAAAGGTTGGGGTTGAAGCCTCATTTTATTATTAAAGCATAGACCTCTTTTTTTGGTTATAGGGAGACCCATTACATATTCTAAAGGCCTAAGTCCATGTGGCCTGAATACAAGTCTTGAAAGCCCATTTTTTTGCCCAAAGGGCCCTTCGGTGAATAGCACTACTACAGTATCAGGGTTTTTACAGTACCTGCTACAGTATTGTTGCCACTGCAATTATTGTTACAGTACCTCCACCACTATTATAGTGCTCTGATACAATACTACTATAGTATCCCAGAAATTCTTCCATGCCAGGATTTGATCCTGGGTCTTTTGGATTCAAAGCAAGATATTTTACCACTTGTGGGTGGATCATAAATATTGTGATTCAAAATAAGCAAAAAAACTAGTAAAAGTCACAAAAGTGGTCCTCAATCCTAGCCCAGCCCAATCTCCCAACTCCATCTCCACTTTACCAGTCAACCATTAAACTACAGGTACCTTTCCCTTGTCTTGACCTGCATCTATCAAGTCTACTCAAGTACCTGTGGGGGACCACATAAAGTGTGAGTACAACTAAATAGACCACCACTGGAGGTTCACCTAAATATTTTTAGTCTAAGAATTATTCATGTTGTTATTATAGAATTAATAACTTATGTATATATAAATAAATCAATGTTGATCATTGTGTTCTATGTTGAAACTCGGGATTGACCATAAATTCTTCGATCATTGTCAGATGTCTCTAAACATTTGGTATAACCAAACCAAGGGTCAGATATTTCCCACCCATGATACATCAATGTCTTAAAAACAATTTTGGGTTTTACCATCCATCCCTTATAAAAATTATATATTATATCATCATGGGTATTAACACCCACCCCATATAACCATCATAATATATCATCAGGGAGATTGAAACCCACCCTATATAACCATCACATATTATATCGTCAGGGGGTTATCTCTCACCATATATAACCATCATATCATAATTACTGGGGGGATTAGTACCCAATCCATATAATCATCATACTATATCTTCTTTACCCTCCTTGAACAACTACATATATTTCATAGTTCTGGAATTTACCAATAAAGTATTTTTATAATTTATTAACAAGAAAATTCAATCTAATTTCCAAGATTAACATTTATGGTTAATTATCAAGATGGTTAATCACGCATCCCACCTATCAATAGATACCCACTTAGGTCTACCACCATATTAGAACAATTTTATCACATGATTTCATCTTATGGATCATGTTAGGTCAACTATGCACATCTTAATAGATTAAAATTTCACCTAGAAAACCCCAAGGGTTACCTCCAACATTTCACATTTTATTAGTTCAAGGCATGTCACACATAGAAGCCATTGTTTTAGGATTTACATTTAAAAATGGATCTCTCACTACCTAAATCATGATTTTCCCACTTGAAACAAAAAATATAAACCATTTATTTGAAGTTTAGGTCAAACTCACATTAGGTCAGTATTACTGTTGATCATACACACATAGGAAACAACACTAGAATTTAAGATAACTTATGAACCACCAACCTTATTCTCATAAGAACCTATCTATTGAATATAACTAGAAAATCTAAGTTCAAATATGATAAATTGATGAATTTGAAGAAGAAAAAATCCATGAAATAGGGCATAAAAGACTATAATTGGAATAAGACTATAAATTTTCAATTGAAATAGATGAATAATATAATAGGAGTGATATAATCAGCTCTAGAGAACTCCTAGACCAAAAAAATTAAATCAGGTGAAGAATGGAAGATAACTCACTTTAGAAGAGAAGCAATCAATAGGATCAAAGTGAGTAAGTATGTTGTTACAAGAAAAATAGACATATTGATTTTATTTGAATATAAAAAACAACTTACTAATTAATTTTATTTAAAAAAAATTAGGTTATGTGTCACGGTGTGACCACATTGGTTATGATGTAACGACCTTTCGGGGTCTCCCCCATGTAATATATTCCTATAATCATGGCATGGTTAACCTATCCTTGATAGAATCAAGAATATTTCACTCCAAGACATCATGGAATGAACCTCCTCCTTCATAGACAACACCCTTTCCTTGGTACTCTCCCTCACCAACCTCACAGCATGACCCATAGGTCATGGTGTTACTAGCCTTCCTCATCGAAATTTCATAACACCCTGAATCCAGTAACCTAGTGCGGGTAGTGATTTTGTTATAATAATACATAACACATAGATGGAAATACAAAAGATTCATCTGATTATTAGTCTCAAGAAACTAGATACATAAATAAGCATTACATTACACTAAAAACTTATGATATAAAAACTGAATACATGTAAATTTATTATTTATCCTTGTAAATACATTAGTACAACATAATAATCTTCATGTTCTCCAAGAAAATGAGAACTAATATAAATGGGTGATCTCATATTCTCAATAAGGTGTATTTTATAATAGAAAATATCATACATAATCATAAAATCAATGATATGAAAGAAAGAAATAAATTCCAGAACAAATGAAACTCATGATCATAATATATACATTGATTTCATAACAATAAATAAATTTAGGCATAAAAATAACTGATCTCATAATGATATAATGCATAATTTCATACATCATAAACATTTCATCAAGTCCTCATTTCATAACATCATACAAAAATGGTTAATTCATAAACCAAATATCCAACTAGTTTGTCTTAGTATACCTCCCAATGTTTGAGGGGTTATATAATTATGGGCCCCACCAATCACAAACAATTGTTCAACGCATCCATCATTTGAAAATAATGGCTAAAAAATACATATCCTAATTTTCTCTGAGGAATATTATACATATTTATGGCTAAGTAATCAATAGTTTTTCATATATAAATAATGGATATATGTAATATCAATATTTCATCATTAAATGGAACAATATGGATATCTAGGTGAATATACCAGAATCAACATAGAAACTATAGGATATTAACAATGTGATGAAAAGTACCCTTATCAAATGAATGATAACAAGGTAGTAGGGAATGATACTTTCATGGTGTAGATAAATCAATAGGAAATAGTCATTAAGTTCAATAGTTTACATTTTTGGGAGACCAAAACAATGGTAGAAAAATCACACCTCTATAAGCTTCCAGATCCTATAAAACACTTACTTTAGATAAATAAATTGAAAAATTTTCTCAAATAAATAATAAAAAAATTTAAAATACTTTATTATGGTTATTAAAGATCTTATGAATCATTGAAATCATATCCCTAGAGAGTATCAAACTAAGTGTGTAGTTAGGCCCATTTATCATATATTGAGTGAATACAAAGTAAACACCCAACCACGCATTTTTAGGATTATTACCCCTATATGAATCTAAGCCAGATCATATACCCACTTATAGTATCCATACGAGGATTCCATTTCTAAGAAACCACACACTCTTTACTTTACCAAAATTTTAGGATGTTATACTATATTTAGATTTACCCCATATGTTTAAAATAATGTTTCATCAATAAAATGACTTATGAAGGTGGAATAATGAGAGGAAATAGTGATATCTCATTGATAATATGATAATGGATTTATAATTATGTAGTGGAATACAATTTTATAGTAGAATAAAAATAAATTAGAGGAAATTAGAAAAATAAATGGTAAGAAGGGATTAGGGGCCCTTATATCGATATAATAATGTCTTGTAAAAAGTATATAATGATATGTAATAAGTAATTTATCCTAAAAATATATAAAATTGATTATAATACTATGAAATTATAGTAATGGCATGTATGGACCAGTCAGGATCTATGTGACCACTGAGAGGGGTGTGAATCAGTGGTCTTCTCTTTTTATGTTCTCCTCTTTTAGAACAGCATTCAACCCAGGTTAGAGATAAATGACTCTTCTAAACACAACACACAAAATATCACCCAAAATTACATAAGAATTTACAAGTTTCACTACTCAATAAGAGTAGATATTCCTTAAAATTATCTAAAAACAATCCAAGATGAAAAAATCCACTAGAAAATAAAGCTGGTTATATCCATCATTTTCATTACACTATAGTAATTTTATAATTAATAGGCTCTTAACATATCTTATATATAAGAAAATATATTTTTTAGGAATGGAATAGGCCTTCAGAAATAGGATTAAACACATCATCACTATTCTTTTTGGATTATACACACCTTCACTCCTACAAGTCAGATCTTCTTCTTCTTATTTAATTTCTTTCATAGAAGCAAGCAAGAACCTCTTCTTTCTTCTTCACTAAACATTTTTATCACATTCTTACTTACACCATGATCTAAAAAACTATAAATTATATATAAATCATTGTAATTTACTTCTTTTATTTATTCTTCATTAAATATTTATGAAACCACATAAATAATTTCAAATTCAAATATTCAGAATACACAGATCTAGTCTTCAAAATAACTTTTATAATAAAATAATTTCATAAATAATTGTAATTACTTATAAACATACAATAATATCATGGTATCTACATCATACTTTGAGCCTATATTTATTCAACAATAAATCCACATGTATGCATCAATTAATGCGTGTCATTGATACACAATTATGGAAACCTTAATCTTAGCATCCTTACACATAAATACCATTAGACTAAACCTCCTTCTTTCCATTATAATTTAAAAATTATTTATATGAAGTTAACATGAATATATGCATGTGTGAAATCTAAAGTTTTATACTTCATTTTTTTCATAAGGTTTACCATGATATCTTCTTGCACTTTCCCTTCAAACAGTATCAAACACCTCTTCTTAAATGAGAAATTAATGGCCAACTCATCCAATATTTATTATTATTCCTATAAAAATAGATATACAAAACACATTTTTCTCTTATTTTATTAAGTGCACCTGAATAGTTTCACTAGATCCATCTTCTCTATTTCACCTTATATCCTTATCCAAAATCTCTTTTTCAAGAATCATGATGGTGAGTATCATGATATTTAAACTTTACTAGATCACCATACTTTGTAATGACAGATTTTATTCTCTATAAATTTTCTTGAACCCATGTAACATTTTATACAAGTATGGTGGCCTCACAAAAGATACTTGTAAACTTATCATAGAGAATCTATACCCACAAAAGGTATGTTCATAGTTTTTGATCAAGCACATGGAAGATTCATACTTTAGGAAGATCGATGATTCTCCTCAAAATAGAAGTAATGAAACACACAAAAAGTCATTGATGTTCTCACAGAATCACTAGAACTCATAGAAGGTTCATGATATCCTCATGGAAGCACTAAAAATCATATAAGGTTTTTGGAGTTCTCATGGAATAACTAAAACATTCAGAAATTCTATGATTTTACCATGGAATCAACAAAACATGCATAAGATATGTGCACCTACTGTAGAAGGTTATCATAACATCAAATAATCTCATTTCATAGATTCAAAATTCACATAATCCTAGTATATAGAAGCCTATTCCATGAAATCATAGAATCCTTCCTGCACTCGATCACTATTACTCATAGTATATTACCTTCATCCCATGAATGTTCATTGATCTTTATGTGGAATATCTCAAAAAAATACAAATCAATTTCACTCATATGGATAATAGTACTATAATATCCACTAATAATTTTCATATTTACCTTAAAGATTGTCACATGAATAGAAATATATATTCCTCTTCTATAAATATAAATTTATTTATATGTTGACAACAAAACTAAACACTATGAGAATTCCCACGTCTGGTTCAACAGCTTATTTATAAATCTAATAACAACTCAAAACCTTTTGGTCTCAATAATGTTCCCCTTTAGATTTTTTTTTCAACTGAGGGACGTAAATCGTGGAATCTCCAAATCTAAATATGTGGATCAATTTCCAATAATTCTAAGCCTACATGATCTATCTTGGTGTGGGATACAAGAATCATTGAACAATAATACCATGCTTTCCATAAATTAGTGATCAACAATCATGCCAAACTTTTTTATTTAATCAAAACTTCATCATAACATCTTAACAACTGAAATGTACTACAATGTAATATCCTGAAATTTTAAAATTAAATACTATGTTTGATATCATACAAGATAAACAACACCAAACTTAAATGAACAATGAAATATTATTATTTAAATCTGACTATTATAACCTAGTCGTTAAATTGGTAGGTATGAATAAAACTAACTAATTTATGAAATAAATATAAATTTACAATTCAATATAAATTTATTGAAAAAATAATAATAAATAATCAGATAATTTGTCGTATATTTATTTTATTCTTCAAAAAATATATTTTTTTTAAATGGGTTCTCTTCCTTTTTATGAGTAAATATTATAATTATTTTCTAGAAGTTATTGAAATATTATTTGGAAAAATGAATTTCATTTTTGAATTCATAATTTCAAAATTATCTTAAATTTAATTTTTGATAATTAACTAAGAATTAATATTTTTTTAATTAATTGTGACAAATAATGATATTTTTTGAAAATTGTATTTTTCTTTTAAATAATTTAAAGAGTAAAATTATATTTTGGACTAGTATTAAAATTTAATTAGTCATTTTTTATTTAAAATAATTCATTTATAGTTTTGAAGTTTATTTTAAATTTAAATTTTTCATAAAAACAATTTATATTTTTAAAAGGACTTTTTTTAAAAAAAATGTTTTTCATTGCGTTTTGACAGTTTAATTTTAAATTTAATTATTCCTCTTATTTTTTTTTATTTTAAAAATTGGATTTAATATTTTTAATTATGAGGTCCAATTTTTTTAAATATTTCCATTTTTATTTTTTACCAATATGAATAATAACCTTAGTAATTTTTGTTATGATGATAAAGGGTAAATCAGGTAATTAAAGTTAAAAATAAAATGATAAGGATTATAAAATGACCCCAAAACTTACCTTAATATTATTAAATGATTCAATTTGGTCTATATTCATCATATATTTGGTTATATGGAATTTTGTGTCCCTTTTGGTGATATTATGGCCTTTATAATATTTTATTTCAAGAAAAGTCAAACCTGTCACACTTTTGTTTTTAATAACTATAATATTTTCAATCTGGTTCTATCTAGAGAATATATTCAAATATAAATTTTTTTTGAGATATAAAATATTTATATTAGTCATGGAAATTTATTTCTAATTTTTAGTGAAAAAATAGTTACCTTAAATGCTTACAAAACACAGATACAATAATTATTCAATTAATAAAAAAAATCAAATATTTGTATTAAAAATATTAAACATAATATAATTTGAGATAATTAATTTAGTAAATGAATTTTATATATGGCCTTGAAATTTTATGGATATTTTAAAACAATTGGTTCAAATTTTAAGTTTTATATTCATATTATTACATTCAAAGTAATGAATAGTTATAAAAATTGACTTTATTGATATTTTATAATAAATAATATTTTATTAAATGATATAAAATTCATAAAAAAAATTTTATTCAACAAATTTATTAGTATTTATTTAATAATTTAAACTATGGTCCATTTATTTTCCTTTTTTCCATTTATAGTAACTATAATGACCCTCAAAGAGTAAAAATCCTTGTTGTCACGGTAAGTTTAAAATGGGATAACAAGGGGTTAAAACAAAATGATGAGGGTAAAAATGTTACCTAAACTTGTCTAAAAACTACTGGATGACTTTATTTCGACACATAATCATCATATCTTCAAAATAAATTGGTTTTGGAGCCATTTTATTTGAATATTAATTTATATTAATTTAATATTTTGAGAAATTCCAAGAGTGTCATTCTCTCTCTTATAAAAGGGAACTTATTCTTCTCATTAATTCACACATAAAACCCATTTTTTCCAATACCTACCAAAATAAATTCTTAAATGATATACCTTGATTCTAGAGGTATTTTTTAGGCATAACAATAACCTTTGTGGTCTTAAGGTTATAAAAAACGAGTTTGTCCAAAGAAGAGGTATCATTTTCAATCGAGCATTTAAATATTCTTTCTTCTTCCACCTCCTTAAAAAATTCTTCAACCATGATAAAAAATAACACTAGGATCCTACATATTATGAGTTTTTATTATGATAATTTAATAACCTATATCCACATCCAACATCTATCAAATGGTAAATGAATTTATCGTTCATGTGTATGGAGGACTACTGTCTCACAAACTAATGTAATTCATTTTCCATCATTGTCACTAATTAATGGTTATAATGATGGAATTAATGTGTATATATTATATTAATTAAGTATTTATCATCCTAAAAATATAATATATCATTTACCTTCTTACCATTCCATTTACATTAAAATGATAACGTCATTCGTGCGTACGATTTGGACAACCACCTCCATGAAGCGATGTAATTCATTTTTCATCACCACATCACATGGATTATATATATAAGTATATATAAAAATAATAATATGATATTTATTATATCATGATCATTATAGAAAGATAAAATAATACTTACCTTCTTTCAATAATGATCATTGAAAAATAGAAACTTTACTCACATTTACGCACGACTTACCATCTCTATTGTTATAAAGTAGTTAATTTTTCAAAACCATATTTAATAGTTGGATATAAAATTATGATTGATGTCTAAAATTATAATTATTTAATTATTATTATTCTATAAATGATGTAATAATTACCACTTTGACATTTTTCAACCTACTAAATTAATTCTAGACTTTTGTACCAAATATCACTAAAGCATTCGACATGAACATAACTGATTATATAATTGATATAATAGGGTAATAAGTGAGATAAAAGGAATAATAGATTTTAAAATTGTTATTAATAAAGTAAAAAAATTAACATAAGTTTATTATTCATGAATATAAATAACTTATTTTTATAGTATAACTCATGATAAGGGATTTTCATCTCACTTTTATTTTTGTGGGGCACATGCCTTATACACTACATGTTTCTTTTGCGTGGTGTATATACTTCACATGAATATCTTTTATGATTATTATAATTCAAGTTATAAGATATACATATCCATTTGAATTTATTTCTTTTATGGTTATTATGATTAAAAATATATCAATGTGGCAAGGTTTTATTTCTCAATCTCAATATTGTTTAGGATTTTCTATATTTACGTCTCCACTAGGGAAATTTATCTCCCATGTCCATTTTTTCTAAAAAAATTGAAAAATGTTTTTGATATTCTCCTAAAAAAATTTAAATTGATTTTTACCAATTTTTTAATTTTTTAAAAATGGTTTGAAATGAATATTTTTTTTCATTTCCCAATCAATATACTTTGTGAATTTTTGAAAAAAATATGGAAGAAATGTTTTTTACTTAAACAATATGTGTATATTTTCCCACTATTATTAAGCCTCAATTATTTGAAGCTTCCTTTATAAGTTTACAATTTTATTTTCAAATAAATTTTTTTCTTTTATAATTGTGTATATTTTTTGAAAAATAAGTTATTTCAAAAATGAAAAAGTAATTTCCCTAAAAAATTATACCAAGTAATCTTTCAAAATAATTTTCCATTGAAGATGACATGCTTTGATGATATATAATATTTAATGGGGATATGATCCAAGGATACCATCCTTATTATTTTTCTTTTACAGAATATTTTCATGGTGAAGAGATGAATTTTTTATGAAAACCATTTCTTTATATAGGTTATACTATGATGAAATTTTTATAAAAACCATTTATTTCAAGTTTTCTGATATGATGAATGATTTTTGAGGAATAAAACATTATTGAATTCAATCTGATTGGTTCCAAATAAACTTGGAATAGGAGGAATATAAATGGAACCAGGGCTAGTAGGATTGACCGTGCCTTTGGTAATCACTCTCTTCATGGATGTTGGAAAACCATCTCTTGTGTCACTCTTGTAAACCACAATTTTGATCACCATCCAATTATTACAACCTTCATTGCTAAGGGGGGCAAGCTGTCAATTCCCTTTAGGTTTAATAATGCTTGGACCACTCTTCCTGAATGCTCTTAGCTAGTGAAAGATACCTTGTCTATGACAGATCATAATGGCAACCCTCTCTCTTTTATTTCCAAGCTAAAAGATCTCAAGATTAACACGAAACATTGGAGCAAGAAAAAATTCAGCCTCCTTGACCAGGAAAGTGACTCTTTGGGAAGCACGCTTCATGATCTCCAAGAAGACACCACTAAGACCAACTTTACCAAGGATACTTATTAGCAAACCAGCATATCTTCCCAACCCAATGTACTTCGTATACTTAGAGACAATATCCAAAAGGATCTCTTTAAAGTCAAGTGGCTCATAGATGGGGATTGTAACACCAAAGTTTTCAATACCCTTCACAGAGTTAAAAACGTTCAAAGGCCTCTATTCCTAATAATGGATGGAGATACAATCCTGGAAGATCGACAAAGCCTCTCGAATTATATTGTTTCCTATTATAAAAATCACTTAAATGGTCCTACAATAAATGAGGATATTAAGGATGGTATCATTCTCAAAATTTTCACTGAGGTTGATAACCTTTTTCTCGCTTCTATTAATTTGGAAACTGAGATCAAAGATGCTGTTTTTAGGCTCAATAATAGAAGTTCTCCAAGACAGGATGGTTTTACTAATCACTTATTTCAATTTTATTGGGAGGTAATCAACTCATATGTTTGTAAACTTGTTAAAAACTTCTTTAATGAAGGCTCCCTCTCGCAAGCTTGAAATTCTCAATTCATTTCCCTAATCCATAAGGTGGAAAATGACAGTGATATAGCTCAATTTAGACCAATTTCTCTTGTCAATGCCATATACAAGGTCATCAAAAAAAATCCTAGCTAATCATCTTGCACATATCTCTGGGAAAGTAATCTCTTGGAATCAATTTGGATATGTCAAGGGGCGAAAAATATAGGATTTCCTTCTCATTTCCTCTGAATGTATCAACTTACTAAAGAATTCCACCAGAGGGGGCAATATTTCTCTTAAATTGGATATCAGAAAGGCCATTGACATGATTGATTGGAATTTCATTGGGCGCATTCTCCATTAATTTGGATTTCACATGGGGTTTATTCAATGGATCAAAGCTCTTATTAGATCTACGAAAATTTCTGTTCTCATTAATGGTTCCCCAGAAGGTTAAGTCAAGTGTTCAAGAAGAGTGAGGAAGGGTGACCCCCTCTCTGATATTATTTTTTCAATTGCTGAACACTATCTTGGTAGACTTATCCTCCATATGACATGTTCAGGTGAAATCAAAACAATCAGAGCAGTAATAGGCATCTTTGACCCCTCTCACATTCTCTTTGATGATGATATCATTATCTTCACTCGTGGTGATAGGAAAAACTTCCAAAATCTAAAGAAATATTTACATCATTATGAGTAGGTTTCAAGCCAGGTGGTTAATTGGGGAAATTACTTTATTTATTTTGGAGAAAACATATCTGCAACAAGGAAATCCTGCATGATAACTGATCTTGGAATTCCTGAAGGGTATCTCCCCTTTTCATACCTAGGGTTCCTCATGTTATTTGGTAAACCTAGGACCTATCATTTTGTGGAAGTTGTGAGTCAGTTTAGAAGGATAATCTCCTCCTAGAAAGGAAAATCACTCTCAATGGTGGGCAGGATTTGCTTAGTCAAATATGTGGCCACTTCAAAACCAGTCAACTCCTTTATGGTGTACTCCTAGCCTACTCAATGATTGCAGTTCAAAGTGCCAATGAATCACACTCTGAACACTGTAACAATTTGGTGAAAGATATAATTGTCTTGATAAGGATTTCGATTTTTGGTAATTTTCCGAAACCTATTGGAACCATTGAAGTGTTTCTGGTTCCTCTATATGCAGGTTGGGTTAACTACAACATAGAAGGTACCTCAAAGGGCAATCCAGGACATGTGGGCTACAAAATTGTCTTTTTGGATCACAATAGTGACTTCTTATAGGGGGAACAGGGTACATGTGAACATTCCACGACACTCGAGGCAGAGATTCAAGTTCACGTCAAAGCGGTTGATATTGCTCAACGACAAAACTGGGACTCAATCCGGTTTGAATATCATTTAATGACCATTGTTAAAGCTATTTGGATGGGCCATATTCATCTTTCTTGGAGGCTTACAGCCCACTAGAACAACTGACTGAGCAATCTTTCTTCCATGAACTTTATCATTACTCACATCTATTATGAGGCAAATCAACTTGCTGACTGGATTGCTAACAGTGGAGCCTCTGAAGGTAATTTCACTCACAACACCAGAATACCCAGTGAGCCGACGAATATAATTCAACGTGATAAATGTAAACTTTCATCCTTCCGATTTGTGTAACCTTTCTTTTAATAATATGAAGACTCATTGCTTAATTTTCTAAAAAACGTTATTTTTTAGGAAGTTTATCACATTTCTAGGAATGTTATAAGGATTATATTAATATATTTTTATAAAAAAGGATAACCCATAGTCTGGTCAACAACCTATTAGATTCAGCAAGGTTATGAGGCATGAAGTCATAACTGAAGGGCGAAAAGGGTGCATTGCCTACCACTGCCTACATGATGTCTTGGTTAGTATGAAATTATTTTTTATTTATTTAAACTCTCTGAAAAATAAAATTTAAGTTCATTTTTTTAATATATGTTTTATCATGTAGATAACCATGGAATTAGAAATTGATTTGGTGTTAAGTGATTAATGTTATTCCGGAAGATGTTCACTATTTTGGGAACCCTGTATGATTAAGGTAAATATAATATTATGTAATTTAATTTAAGGAATAAAGGTTGGATTTTATTTTTGAGTAATATATTATTTTTTTGTGCATTTTTTGTGATTCAAGTTATTTATATAAATGGTTCACGTATCTTGAAGTTTAGATTTTTTGGACATGGAAATTTTGGGAGATAAATACTAAATTTATCTTGGAAGTATATGTAATCAAATACTGATGATTTTTGGGTTTCAATGATAGTTTGGAATAATTTTTAAAAAAATTTAAGGATAGTTATTTATTGATTTATCTAATTTTAAATTTGGGTATTATTGTTGATTTTTTATTAAAGTGGTTTTCCTCATATAAAGTATTTTTATTTATGGAAATCATCTTATCATGTTATAACCATTTTGGTTTTTCTTAATGCCTAAAGATGGTAGGAATATATTTTTATTCGTTTTTGGATTATGATATCCATTATAATTTGATTTTAGTACTTTAGGCATGAAAAAATCATATTAAATACTCATCATTTGGAGAAAAAGATGAGATTATGGTGTAAATTGATTAATGGATGAAACTAAACTTCTTAAGTAAGTATATTTAATCTAGTTCATAGAATAGGTATTAAAATAATTCCTAAACTCTAGTAAAAGGATAACGAAATAAAAATGTTATATGATATTTTTTATTGAGAAATTAATGGCCCTTTAAACCATCACAAATTTATGGTATTATGATGGTTAAATTTCTCATGACCATGTTATTTATCACTCTCTATCAGTACTTAAGTATTATTTTTCTCTTCCATATATATAAGTTTTTACTTTACATTAATTTTTTCTTACATGGAGACCTAGTTTCTTTTAGTCTTTATGGCCTTCATAATTTCCTTTCTCTCCTTTTAAGAGGAATTTTTATTATCCTTTTTTATGATGTGAGATTTAAAAAAAATGTATTTTGAAAATTTAAACCCCTAGTTTTCAAGACTAGTTTCAAATTTCAAGGATGAAATTTATTAAAGTGATGGTTAATTTAATATTTTGATATTTTAAAAATAAATTTTGTGTTTGATATCATATAACATAAGTAACACAAAACTTAAATGAACAATGACATATTATTATTTAAATGTCACTCTTATAACTTAGCCATTAAATTTTTGGATATGAATAGGATTAACTTATTTATGGAATAAATATAAAGGTTAAACTAAACTAAAATTTATTGAAAAATTCATAGAAAATAATCACACAATTTTTAGTAAAGTCTTTTTATTCTTCAAAAAATACATTTTCTTCCAGAATGAGTTTTCTTCATTTTTGTTAGTGAATATGATAATTAATTATTAGATGTTCAAGAAAATGTATCTGAAAAAATTAATTTCATTTTTGAATTCATCATGTCAAAATTATCTTACAATGAATTTTTGAAAATTTTCTGAAAATATTTATTTTTCAATGAATAGTGAAAAAATATGAATTTTTATTATAAACTATATTTTTCTTATAAAGTATTTATAAAGTAAACTTATATTTTGGATAATTATTAAAATTTAATTAGTTAATTTTTGTTTAAAATAATTAAATTGTGGTTTTAAATTGTATTTAATTCTTGAATTTAGCATAAAACTGTTTTATATTTCAAAAGGGTCATTTTTTGTGAAGAAAACTGTTTTTTATCACATTTTACAGTTTGATTTTAAATTAAATTCTACTACTCTAGTTTTCTAAATTTTTAAAAATTGATTCCATGTATTTTAATATGAGTTCCAAATTTATTAAATATGTCTATTTTATTTTTTGTAAATTTGAATTGAAACCTTTGTAATTTTTGTTAACACGATAAAGGGTAAAGTGGGTAATTGAAGTTAAAAATAAAATGATAAGAATTGTAAAATAACCCCAAAAACATTCATTAAATTTATTTTTTTTAGTAAATTCCATCCATATCAATCAAGTATTTTTTATATGGAATATTTAGTCCATTTGGATGAGGTTATGACCTTTATAGTATTTTATTTCAAAAAAAGTCAAAAATGTCACACTCCTATTTTTAATTAGTGTAATATATTTTAATATGGGGTTATATAGAGGATATTTTCACATATAAAAATTATTTCGATATATAAAATATTTATATTCATCATGTTAATTTATTATTAATTTTTAATGAAGAAATAATTGCCTTAAATTCTTACATAATACTAATGCAGTAATTATTCTATTAATGGAAAAATAAAATAAATGATAATAAAAATATTAAAAGTAATATATTTTGAGATAATTAATTTAATAGAATAATGCTATATATTAAATTTAAATTTTATAGATGTATTAAAATAATGTTTTTTAATTATAATTTTTATATTGATATTATTAAAGTAAAAGTAATATATAGTTATAAAAAATACATTATCGATATTTTATAATAAATATTATTTTATTAAAGGATATAAAATTCATAAAAATATTTTATTCATAAAAAATAATATTATCTGATTTATAATATCAAGAATGGTCTATTTTTTGTCCTTTTTCCATTTATAGTACTTTATTAGCCCTCAAAGAATACAAATCCTTATTATGAGAGTAAGTTTAAAAAGGGTTAACAAGGTGTTAAAACCAAATAAAAAGGGTAAAAATGTGGTCTCAACTTGTCCAAAAATTATTTAATAATATTATTTCTTCCCATAATTATCATATATTAGAAATAAATTAGTTTTTATCCATTTTTAATTTAATATTAATTTATATTAATTTAATATTTTGAGAAATTTTAAGAGTTCTCTTACCATGTATTTTAAAAGGGCACCTCATCTTCTCATTACTTCACACTTAAAACCTATTTTTTTCCAAGATCTTCCCAAATCCCTTCCTCTAATCCATAACCTCATTCTATAGGTATTTTTTTAGGCACAACACCAACCTTAGAGGTCTTAAGGTGATAATCAAATGAGGTTGTCCAAAGAAGAGGTATCATTTGTAAACGAGCATTTCTGTTTTATTTCATCTTATAACTCCTTAAAATATTCTTCAACCATGATAAAATAATAATAAAAATATCATATATAAACTGATATGTTATTATGTCCATTTAATAACCTATATCCATCTCCAACATCCATTAAATGGGAAAGAAATTCATCATTTGTGTATACGATGGACTATCACCTCATGAACTGATATAATTCATTTTCCATCATCATCTAACATGACTAGTTATACTGATAGAATTAATGTTTATATATGATTTTTATGACATAATTACCATTCTAAAAATTTAATATATCATTTAACTTCTTACTTTTCCTTTCACTGAAATATGATAATGTCATTCATGTGTACGTGTGAACTACCACCTCCACACAGTGATGTGATTCATTTCTCATCCCCACATCACATGTAATATATATAAAAATATATGTATATATATAATTATATTTAAAGAAGTAATAAAATATATATATATATATATGATATAATTATAATTCTATAAATATAAAAAAAACTTACTTTCTTTCCATAATTATCGTTGAAAAATGGAAACTTTTCTTATGCTTACGTACGGACTACCATCTCCATGATTGTAACATATTTACTTTTTCATAAAAATATTTAATGGTTGTATTTAAAATTATAATTTATATATAAAAATGATAATTATTTATTTACTATTATTCTGGAAATTATGGAATAATGACCTCTAGGGCCATATTCAACCTACAGAAGTCATTTTGGACTTATATGTCAAATAACACTAAAATATAGGATGTGAACACAAATGATTAAGTAATTGTTATAACATGGTAATAATTGAGATAAAAGGAATAATAACCTTTAAAATTTTATTAATCAAGTAAATAATTAACCAAAGTTTATTATTCATGAAGATAAAGAACGTATGTGATGAGTCAGACTCAAGGTAAGGGATTTTTATCTCACTTTAATTTGTGTGGGTCACATGTATTATACACTACTTTTTTTTGGTGTATATACATTCCATGAATATATTTCATTATTATTCTGCTAAAAATTATTTTATATACATATCCATATTAATTTCTTTCTTTCATGTAGATTATTTTTAAAAATTTACCAAAGTCGAAAGGGTTTATTTCACAATCTCATCATTATTCGAGATTGTTTATATTTAAGTCACCACTTGAGAATATTTCTCATCCATATCCATGTTTTATAAAAAGTTTTAAAAAAGTTTTTTAATATTCACCTAAAAATTTTTAAAATCATTTTTACCAATATTTTACTTTTTACAAAACAATTTTAATGTAATCTTTTTATCAATTTCCAAATGATACACTTTATGAATTTTTTGACAAAAATATAGAAGGAATGTTTTTTAAACTTATACCACATGAGAGGATCTTCCTATCATCATAATGCCTCAATTATTTGAATCTTCCTTTACAAATTTTCAAGTTTATTTTCAAATAAAATTTTTTCATTTATAAGTTCACAACTATTTAAAAAGATAAGTTATTTTAAAATAAAAAAGTTATTTCCCTCAAGAGTTATTCAAAATGAAATTTTAAACTCATTTTCCATCTAAGATGAAATAATTTAATGATACATAAGATTTATTGGGGATATTATCAAAGGATAACATCATTATTATTTTTTTATATGTTTTATTTTTATGATAAAAGGTTGAAATTTTTATGAAACCCATTTCTTTTCCATGGGTTATGTTATAATGAAATGTTTGTAAAACCCATTTATTTCATATGTTCTAATATGATAAATGATTTATGATCATGTGGCACATATATTTATGATTATAATTATGTGATGGGTAGTACCTATATCTCCCTCTTATTCAATGAATATATTATTATCTATCATGATATAGTTATGGGAAACAAGTCAAAGTGCTTGATCTGTTATGGGAAACAAGTTGATGTGGTTGATATATTATGGGAAACAAGTCAATATGCTTGATCTATAATGGGAAAAATGTTTTTATGCCTAATATTATGGTATTGGTAGTTAACCTTTACATATAAAATGTTTTCATTACTTATTATGGTCTTACACACATTTATGACACGAACTTATGGTTCATGATTGAGTTGTGATGATTTATCATTCTTATGATTCATGTATTTTGAAATGATAATATTTTATGCCATAACTAATGTTTACGACCTTTTTTAGATTGGTTATGAACTTTTAAAATTATTTCCATGATCTTATACCTTGATGATTATCTTATTCTTTTATATGATTATCTCTTTATATCTCCCATTATAACCCTTGCTGAGCTTCTGAGCTCACTCTTTCTTATGTTTATTTTTCCTAGGTTATGAAGAATGATTCTAAGTGGTTTGTGTTTTTAAAGGATTCGTATTTGAGTAATTTTATGGAATTTTTTTAATACTTAACATGGAATATGAAAATATGGGTATAGTAGTAGATTATATTGATATTTATAAACAATTTGTTCATGAACTCATGTTGTTAATAGTTTTTTATAATTATCTAAAACTCTAAACCTAAAAGGTACATGGGTACGTAAGTGATCCAATATTTACTTTTGATGTTATAAGTTTTTTATGGGAATAATTGGGTCACATTTAATAGTATCAAATCAAGAAATGTAAATTTTATGTTTTTAGCATCGGATAAGGGAATACGGTTCTCAAGATATTACATACAACCTATAAGAAATAGTTCATGCAACCACTTCAAAAAACTATTAAAATAGTTCACATATATCATGCATTATAAAATCATAGATTACCCTTTTTTAAAACTCCTCTTATATATATTATGTCCCAAAATAGTTAAATAATATATTAATGAATCAATTTATATTGTCATGTTTCTTCCCATTTGGAAATAATAACACAAGACAGGAAGAGAAAGGGGACAGTTAACTATATAGCTTATCCTTGAATAGGGTGAATTTGAACACCCATTATAAACCTTAATTTCTCAAATGTTTCCGTTGAAAGTGTTTTAGTGAAAATATCATCCACTTTATCCTTAGTACAAACAAACTCCAAAATATATTTATTTATTTCTACAATCTCATTGATGAAGTTATATTTAATATCAATGTTCTTTGACCTTGAAAATTGTATCATATTCTTTATGAGATTAAAAGCACTTTGATTATCACTTCCCAAGAGTAGTCGAATCTTCATATCAACCAACATATATTCCAACTATGACATTAACCACGTTAACAATATTGTATTTTGAGTAGAAATTGTGCACTCAACTTATATAGTGCTAAGATTCATTGAAATTTTATTCTTCATTTTCTAACTCACACATATTTCTCCCAAAAATAAGACTCCTCCATATGTGGATCTCTATTCATCGACATAACCATCCCAATATACATCTCTAAAAACAAATAAATTATACTTACCCTTGTTTTTATAATTTATTTGATAACTTTTAGCGACCTTAATGTATCTAAGACTTCATTTTCTCAAAAACAAAGTGACATTTTTTGTGAAGTCTAAAATCAAGCGCAAAGGGTAACAGTATTAAAAAATCATGGTCTCGAGGTTATTAAATACAAAAGGCTTATAATAAATTTCCTAAATTCTTTAGGATTAACATCCCTTCCAACTTTATCCCTTAACAAATTTTTTATTATTTGTTTAGGTGTAAAAACATGTTATGAATCTTCTATGAAAAATATTTTAAGTAATTACTTTTTATATTTTTCTTAAGATGGGAAAATGATATTCATTTCTTGGGATATTTGTACGCCGAGAATGTACCCCATTTCTCCTAGAATATAAACTAAAAATATCATCTTCCTATGTTTTGAAAACCCTTCATAATATTATTTATTATTCCATATAAATATTATATCATCAATATAATAAATCATAATGAGATAAACCTATTTAATTTATTCTATATATAGTTTATTGTCCACCATTCCTTTATTGAAATTCATCTTCTTTAAATAATAATCTATCTTGGAATACTAATATATTGGGGATTGATTCAACCCATATAAATCCTTTTTAAACAAAAAAACATAGTTATATTCATTTAATAGAAACAAAAAACTTGTATTATTAATATATACTTATTCTTCCACCTCTCCATTGAGAATAGTAGACATGATATCCATTTGGAAAATTGGGAATAACAAGAAATATTCTAATGGATTCAAATATTTTGACTGGGGAAAAGGTCTCCTCAAAATAAATACATTCAACCCATGGGTATCCTTTACATATAAAGACCAAAACCCTAGTATCCTAGATTTAGTTGTTACTTTATTACATTAGAACTAGATACAATAAATCATATCATGTAGGACCAAATAGTTTAGTTGTCTTGAATAACCAGATACAAATATGATTCCCATATTCCATTGAAAATATAAAATATATAGCATAAAAGTATTCCTACATCCTTGATATTATTAATAATATACTTCTTCATATCCTAGGTAAAATAAAATAAATAAAAGGTTTATATCAAATTATTTGTAACGGTATGTGAATAGATAGAGCTAATAAGTCATGAATAATATGAAAATAATAAATTATGATCAAAATAATTCCATATAAGTAATCACATAAACTATAAACTCATACATGGATATCATAACAAATAAAATAATAACATGGAATTAAATAACTAATTTCATAATGTGGGAATTCATAATGTTGAACATCTAAAACTTAACATCAATTCCTTATGCCAAGACATTTAAAATATCATTGAGGCATTGTGCTAAGACATTTGAAAATAAATGGGTAAGGCCTTGGCCAAAAACCAATATAGTTTGTCTCATGAGACCTAATGATGTATCTAGGGGTTATAATGGTCCATTACGATCAATTAATAAGTCCAATTAATTCCTCATCTGAATAAACAATATGACTTAATTATCATACATTGAAAAAATCAATAATTGTCTGTATTGGAAGAACTAGCATACAGAATATCAATATTTTCCCCAGTCGGGTTGATCACAAACCATCCATAGAAATATGTTCAATGGTATCATTATATTACATCATAAATATAATATTTAATAATGGAAGTTGATATATATTAAAATAATTTAAAATTATTACTCTAATATTTCTTTAGAAAAATACCCTTTTCACTTTGAAAATCATTTTTTAAACTAAAAATATCACACATATTAAAGAAACAATTTTATTTGAAAATAAATGTCTAAAATTGTAAATAAATATTAAGATCATTATTTATTCATGATATCCATAAATTATATTCATGTCTTATAGTATAATAATTATTCCTTTTACACTTTCGATAAAATTAAAATGGTTCCTCATTCGGAAAAAGATAAGAATATTTCTTTTAAAAAATTTGTAAAAAGATCAAACATGGATAAAAAATTATTTAATAAATAATTTTAGGATATTAAAAATATTATTCAAAATATTTTGATAAAATAAGGTTATGGAAGAAAGACTCTCCCAACAGAGACAATCCCCAATACGGATGACATTATGAAATAAATTCTTACCACTTTGGTAACTTTTGAGTAATAACCCCAATGAAAAAAATAAGTTAAATTAAAAATTTAAATACCATTAAGATAAATATATTAATGATATAACATATAAAAGGTTCATTATATATACCACACAAAATAAATAAGTGGCGGATATGGCATATTTCTTATAGAGAAACTCATTTTTTGAACATAAAAATTACATAAATTTTTTAGAATACTAAAACAATATACAAAAAGATTCCCAAAGACCATAATTGGTCTAGTTCCTTTGGAAACATGGAAACATAAACACTAGTATATAAATTAGCTACATCATACACCACTATGTTCTTCATGACTAGTACCCCTCTTAGACACCTTAAATATAATACATATAATCATAACCTAGGGGAAAGGAAACATAAAAATGAGTTAGATTGGATTCTCAGTAAGGGTAAACCAGGGAGACATGTAAGCATAAACATGAGCATAAGGGTATGATAATTTGATACTAAAAATAGAAGATCATATCCTGAATATCAAAGATCATAACAGGAATCATGGAATAAGAATTTTTCAGTTTATAAGACATGAATCATAATGAAATAAAGAGAATAAGTCATGAAATCATAAAATAGGAATAAAACATGGAATTGCGGAAGACACATAAGCATATAATATGATTTTCATAGTATCCAAGGCATCGCTACCAAGACCATCTTGGTAGTATGGGCTCACTCCCCATAACATTTTAGTAGTCTTGGTTCACTCCCACGATCATCTTAGTATCATGAGTTCACTCCTCATATCATCTTGGTATTCATGGTTCACTCCCATGGAGATCTTAGTAGTCAAGGTTCATTCCCAAGACCATCTTAGTATGTATCATGAGATATAAATCTTTACCCAATTCATTTAAGAGAGATATAGATCCCACCGATATCATAGTGAGATCATTCATAAATGTGCCACAAGATCTTCAATAGTCATATAGAAACCCATGAAATGAAATGGGTATTATAAACATGTAATAATATCATAACATGTTGAAAGATATAGGTTTTATAATAATTTCATCATAAAAATAACCTCTGAAAAGAATAGAGTTTAGAAAGCATATAACCCATGAAAGAGAAATGAGTTTCATAAACATTATACCATCAAAAAATAATCCATCCATATAAAGAATATGTATAGAAAAAATTGAATAATTTCCCCATAAATGTATTATTAACACCAATTGATGTTATCTTATATGGGAAATAATTTTTAAATGTCTTTAAAAGATTTCTTGAGAAACATATCCTTTCTTCTTTGAAAAATAATTTTTATAACAAAAAACCTTTTGAAATACTTTTCTTTGAAAATAACTTCAAAAACTTTTTGAAGGAATATTTGAAAACAATAAAAAAAAATTAAGATATTTTTAACTTGAAAATTATCTTCATGGATCTTTTGAAAACATTTTTTAAATAATTTTTGAAAACATGGGTTTTTTAATATAATATAATTCTGACCGAAGAGAGAGAGATGGTCATATTTTACATAAAAACATTATCTTAAGTACCAAAGAGTGGAAAAAGTGGTACTAACACATAATTATATCTTAAATAAACATAGTATAAGGAAAATAATGAGTATTCTTGAGAAATGGATCAAACTATCTCATCAAAGGAAGAAAAAAATATAAACAATCTCGAAAAGCAATGAGATTGTCTCAATAAACTCTTATAACTTGGTAACTTGGGGTCATACTATCCATGTAATAAAATAAAATTTAATTAAGCCTAAAATATAATTAAAATAACTATATTCATAATATAACATGTAAAATGGAAGTATATACACATCGAAAAAGAGTTTAGGTACATAAAAAAACATGAGTCTCAAAAAATGTAAATTGAGACAAAATAATTTTACTAATTTGATAACTTTTGAAACTTAAACCACAAGAATGTAAGTTCATAAAATGGATATTTTAATCTCTATATATTTAGGTATAATATACATAAAATACAATCATGGTCAGTACATACACCACACAAAAGACAAGTGTGGTGAATATACCATGTATCTCATGGGAATAAGAATTGAGATGAAATCCCCTTACCTTGTGTCTTGACTCTCTTCATACACATACGAGCTTCCTGTATAATAAATATAAGTTTATTATAAATATTCCACAGAATCATATTCATATACATAATATAATATATGTTTTTATTAGGACCTTATATCACCCTCTTGTTAACAATCCTATGTTAATGTTTCACTTTGGGTAATATTCGCTTTATTCTTCGCATGTGTCCTAATTTGTTATATCGTTGGTACTTATAATTATATCATGATTACAGATTTTAAATCAGGATATAAATATCATTCATATCCATAATATTTATATTATAATAATCTATATCATAAATAAGTATGAAATGGAATATATCGTTCATGGAGACGATAATCCATATGTACACATGAACGTTGTTTCCATTTTAATTATTGTATTGAAAGAAATAAATGACATAAAAGTTTGTATGTATATAATATCATTATAATATCATCATAATTTTATATAAATTATATAATTTCACTAAACCTATCTTTAATACATTCCATGTAGTCTGTGAACGAATCACATTGCATTAAGGGGGCGGTAGTCTACACTTTCTCAAATGAAATTATCGTAATTACAACAAATAGAAAGGAAAAACGATGTTTTTTATAAAAGTAATAAAGAAGATTAAATAAATAATATAATATAATATATTAAAAATATAAATAGATTTTCCATCATAATATCCACTGTGAAATGTGTTAAAGTAGAAATGAACAATCGTCGTTTAGTGAGGCGGTAGTTCGTCATACACGTAAACAATATGTTTGATATACATTAGATGGAGGTGTGTGTAAGTGTAGGCCAAACCCTTAGAATAAAAAATCCTACTATATCTATGATAAATTTTTTCACAAAATAATGTAACAAAGATATATGAGGGGTGTGAAAGGAAAATAAAGGAAAGGATCTTGAGAGAGGACATTACCTCTTAATTGGGTAACTCCTTTTGGTTTGTGCCAAAAGGCTTACTTGAGATGTATTCTACACAATGACAGACTTATCGGAAGAAGTGAGGTAATTTTGGAGCATATTTTAGCATATTTTGGGAGAGTCAAGGGGATTTATAGGTGTGAGGAAGTGGGTAGAGGTGGTGGGCTTTCATAGGGAAGGGAAACGATACACTTTTCATTTTTTAAAACAGGTTAGGTGTACCCATATTTTTACCCAAAAAAAGCATACCAAACCAACAAAACTCAATAACGGAAGGCTAATAGAATAATAATGGACATACAATGGGTGTTGGAAAAGTTTATTCATCATTTTGGGTCTTATATTTAAGGTTTAGTACTTTTTTAACCTAATTTTTCTCTTAACTATTATAATTAGTTTTAATCGCTTTAACTAATATTTGTCGTCAATAACAAAGATGGCCTTATTAGATATTATAAATTATTCTGATTAAAATTTTGGAATCCATTTTTCCAAATTTTAATCATACAAGTGGCAAAAATTAATTTAAAATTAATCCCATTGTCAGGTCGACAATGCCGGTTACTAAAAGTAAAAATGATCAAAAGTTTGCTAAGTTTTTATATCCAATTTCATTGTGAAATTAGATGAAATAACCAAAATTTGATTAATTGAAAAAAATATTATCTAACTACACTATTAAAGTAATTAAAAATATAATTTAACTTTAAAAATAAATTAAATCAAAATTTTTTTTTGAATTAAAATATGATATTCTTCATTATTCATCCAAAAATGAAGTGTGTCAGGAAAATCCCAAAAATTGACCCTAAGATAATTTTGACATTATAAATTAAAAAATAAAGTCTGTTTTATAAAATTAAATTTCTAGATTTTTCTAAAATTGATTTAATTATTTTTCATAGAATGACATTAAAAATATTTTATTCGAAAAAATGGTATTTTTAAACATATAAGGACTTTACCAATAATCATATCTTTTGTTATGAATATATTTTATTTAAATAAAAAATCATAAAATATATTTTAAAAGTATTTATTACTATTCATATAGATATTTTTAATGAAAAGGTTATAATTATCTCATTTAAATAATTGTAAAAAAATGTTTCGTAGAAACTCAATGTTGCGTGTATCGTACGTCAACTAAGTGTTGTGTGTATCATATGCCAAGTTGGTCTTTCGTGTAACATATGCCAAGTCAGTGTTGCATGTATTGTATGCTAATTTTTTATCATACAAAAATAATTTTTGACTTATTTTATTGTAATATATAAATGAAAATTTAATTTATTCAAAAAAATGTCCATAAAAACTCAGGGTGTTACATGTCTCACAGAAGTAAAAGTGAGACGATAAACCCTTACCTCAAGTCTGAATTCCTTCATATGTGATAAAACCACATTTATAATAAATATAGATTTATTATAAATATAATAAATAAAATTATTCACATATATCATACCATATATTATTTACTTATAAACTTTTATCACCCATTTATTAATAATTATTTATTAAAATCACCATTTCGAGTGATAACTACTTCGTTTTTTCATGTATGTTTTGGTTTGGTAGTTTTGATCCTTGAACTTTGATCATGTTTATAAAATCTCTAAAATTATAATCATAAATTAATAATCATTTATATTCATTATATATATTTAGGTTCATCCATAAAACATATATATAGAAAAATTAATTACATCATTCATAGAGACGGTAGGTCATACGTACACATGAACATTGTTTTCATTTTTTGATTGATAGAATGAAAGAAAGTTAAATAATGATTATTATTGATATAATTATTATTATATCATATTCATATTATATATTCGAAAAAACTATTCGTATTACCATCAAAGTAAAATAGAAATAAAAAAACCAAATTACATCACTTTGTGGGGCTGGTAGTCCACACGTACGCACAAGCGGTGTTATTTTATTCAAACATATTGGAATTTCAGAAGGTATATATGATATTATAATTATAGGGGTATAATTATGTAATAATTATTTTAATTAAACATTAAAACCATCATAATAACCTTCCATGAAATATGGTGGTGGAAAATTAATTTTATTGCTACGTGTAGATGGTAAGTCATACATATGCACGAGCGATACCTTCACTTATCATTTAATAAAATAGAGAGTATAATGGTAATTTAATAGTCATAATAACATTTAATTACATTTAGGATACTGAATTTATTATTTTATGATAAACTATATATATTTATATGAGCTAAATAAGTGGTAAAAAAGAACGTTATGAGTTAAGATGATTACCTCTCCTTTGGAAGAACTCATTTAAATCTCTTCTTAAGGGTCTTAGGGTTGGTCTTTTGGGGTGAAAATAACCTATATAATGTGGATAAAGAATTTTTTAAGTTATTATTAGTAATTTTTGGTTAATATATAAGGTTCAATGTTGTGTAAATAAGTGGAGTACGAGGTACCCTTTTATAATTGTGGTGAGGGCCTCTTTTGGAATTTCCTAAAAGATTAAATTATAATGAAGTAATTATCAAGAAAAATGAATCCAAAAGGGTAGGGATTAAAACCTAGGGTATTATATAGTTGAAATATTTTCAACCAAAGAAATTAATTGGTTTTTCTGGTTTTATTAAACCTCAACTTTTCATTTGACCCCTTAATTAACTTTTTTTAATGTTAATTGTGTTAACATATTTTTCATTCAGAAAGGGTTATAATTTTATATATAAAGTAAATTTTGACTCATAAATTAAAATAGGATGAAATTTTAAACCATATATTTTCTACCTTTTCCTATTTCAATATTTTTATTATTTTTAAATAATTTAACAAAATATTATCTTGAAAAATTATTATTAATTTCAGTTTTGACACTATTCATTTAATTTCACTTCAAATACACTAATAAAAAGTTTTATTTTTAATATAATTATTTACAAATCACTAATATTTCATATTCATCTAAAAAATTTGTGAAACACTATAAATCACTCAAATTCTATAACTTTTAATATTTTTAATATCATTTATTTTATTTTTCTATTAATTAAAGAAATATTATATTAGCATAGCGCAAACATTTAAGTTGTTTATATAACCACTAAAAATTATAAATAAATTATAATAATTAATATAGATTTATTATTCAGAAAATTTACATTTATATTTTTTTATAAATTTCTTTTATCGTTATGTGTATATATAATAGATAATTAAAACTAAGAGGGTGGCATTTTGTAACTTTCTTTGGTTAAAATATTTTAGTGATAATTTTCATGGAAAAGTGTCCATTAAAAAAATAAATTTTCATCCTAAAGTGATAATGGTATAATTTAATTAATAAAATAAGTATTAAAAGGAATTATTATGACCTTATCACTTAGTTTTAACTTACATTAACCTGATTTACTTTCTATTAAGGTGATAAAATTTTATCATGGTTAATATTCATATTGAGAGAAAATAAAAGGGACCTATTTACCAAATTTTAAGATTATAGTTTATAATATTGAATCCATTTTATAAAATTTTATACCTATAATTGGAATAATTTATTTTAAAAATAAAAATGCAAAACAAGACAAAAAATAGTTTTTCAAAAAAATTATTTTTTATGTATAAAAATGATTTTATACTAAATTTAATCATTAAATTTATTACAATGAAATTAATTATATTATTATTAATATAAGAGAACTAATTATTATTTTAAATTATTTTAAAACAAAATGGAACTTTCAAAATGCTTGAAATATTAATACAGTTGTCAATAAAAATATGTATTTTTACTATTGACTGGGAAATCAAACTTTTCAAAAAATTAAGAAAATTTACCATAATCTAATTTTGATGTGATTATTTAAAAAATTATATTACTTTTATAAAATAAAACTTAAATAATATCCATAAATTAATTATAATATTTACTCATAAGAAATCTATAAAAAAAAATTGAAAAAAAAACTTATTTTTGAGACTTAAAATAACATTAAGGAAAATTGAGTACTTATTTCCTTAGAATATAGCAATGAATTTGTATAAAGTAAGTACTTTATATATATATATATATTATAATTCAATTAATATTATTCATAACCTCCAATTCAATGGCTAAGTTATAATGTTCATATTTAGATATTATTTAGTGGTTCATTTGGGTGTAGCGTTGTGTGTTTTATATGCTATCGAAAATAGTGTTCCCATAAAATATTGGTGTGTTAAATTCTATACCTTACGTTCAATAAATTATTCCCTATAAAATTTATTTTTTCTTGATAATCAAGTGTTTTTCATTGTAAAATTCCTTTGTGGAAAAATCACATCATGAAAAGTGTTAATAAAAACTCCTCTTAAAAAGAGGGAAAAGAGATATTAGTCACCAAAATTAGGTTTCCAAATATAGACATGGAAGAGAAAAATAATACCCAAGGATTAATTTAGAGTTATAGATAAAATTTTCATGAGAAAGTGAACGATCAATAAACCATAAATCTGTGATGGGTTAAAATACCTTTTATTTCTTAGTAAGAAAAGTAAATGGATAATAATTTTATTTCAATATCCTTTTCCTAAAGTCAAGGGATTATTTTACTATCCAGATAAGGAACTTGATAAAATAAAATTACTTGATTTATTTCCATTTCATAAGCATAATCTCTTTATTTGGTTATTATTTGATCAATTACCACTTCATCTCTTATAAAAAAATGGATATACGAGAAGATTATTTTTTTAATACCTGAAAAGATTTTATGAATCATAAGGTCCATAAGGCATTCCTTCGACCTCTAAATATTTTACAAAACCAAAATGGCTAGAAAAGGTTTTCTAATATTAAATTAATTTCTAAAACCTCAACAATCACACCCAATGTTAAAGTTAATCCATTCCATAAATGTTTATCCTTAAGACCCTTAAAAAATATGTCTTACCAAATTAAAAATCCACATAACATTAATCCATAAAGTAGATCTTAAATATCACATACCAAATATATAAACAATTTGATCACATATTCTTCTAAAACATGGTAATTACCATAAATCCACAATAAGAATATACATGCTTCTAGAAATTAACTCGTTCCTCATTCCTTAAATAAAATATCATATTATCAAGTATATTTCTTAAACATTAAAATGTTTCAAACTCCATAATAAATTAATTTTTCATCAAATCACTATCAATTTTCTAGGTCACCAATATTGTACCATTTACTTATTCGATGTCAATCTTCTCTGTATCCCAACTAAAAATTATTAACTCAACATCATGAATATATTAATTATTATATTTCTATTATTCATTTATTCTCCAAAAATATCACCTTACCACTAAATCACTTTTCTTTATTATCAATACCATTCAACATATTATTTAAAATCCTTAAATAAAAATTACTAAAGTAAAATCCTTATATGTTTAATGATATAATATAATTGATAAAATAATTTGATAATATAATTCTTGAATTCAAATACCCAATAATTTTAATCATTCCATTTTGGTTATTATAATAGCATAACATTGACCTTGATCCCTTAAATTCTTCTAAGGTATATTCCCTTAATGCTTGGGGAATTTATTTTCTTATTACCCTATATCCTTATGTTTGAAACACTAAATGTTGATGTTTTATTTCCTACCCTTGCATTCAGATGATTGATATCCTTTCTATCTGAACTTAAAGAAAACTCTCATACCCTTCAAGAAAGTACCAAAGTGATTATTTCCATAACTATCACATGTGGTAAAATCCTTCGTTCTATACTTCCCCATATCTATTTTAGTATCTTACATTCTCTTATTTTTTTTACTTTCCTTATGATCCATAATAATTGGAGAATTATTTCTCTATCTTAAAAACACATGATACTATATCCTTATATGATGAGAATGATTTGGAGACTAGTGAACCTCAAAGGAATGGATTTAACCCATCAAAGTAATGATTAATTTTACACTTTGGATTATGTATGTAGTCTGTTGTATATCTTGTTTACCTTGTAAAGTTTACTTCATACTTAGAAAAAAATTCACTTCATTTTATCTCATACTCAATAATTGTTTCAACATATCCTCTCATTTTCTGTGAGGAAAATATTTTTTCCAAAAAAAGTTCTTTAAAATCCTTCCACTCCTTGACATAAATTTCCTCCTCATTCTTAGTTTTTTTAATCAATGGCCACCACTGGTCTGTATCCCTTGAGAAAAAATAATATTCCATGACAAAATTCTACCTTTTATTACTTCCCAAAGTGAGAAATAATTTCTCTAGGGAACTTATCCATTTTTTATCTAGAAAATGGGTTTGTAGTCCCATTAAATGATGGAGGTTTTTGATGCACAAAGTAGTCTAGAAATGTTACACCACATTGTGGATCATTAATACGGTCTATATGATAAAAGGCATTACCTGATTTAGTTTCCCCAATATAGTTATAATTTGTTAATCTCCAGCTAAAACTCCATATTTATTATCTTTCCCATACGGGAAATTACTACACATATTTTATGAATTAACACGGTTTTAATTCCTTCCTCTAAACACCATTTATAAAAAAATAAATATACTAGATTATCTCATAACACTATAAATAAAAAATTATATTTTCAAAACTAGTAAAACACTTCACATAAATAGAAAATTTTAATCATAACTAATCTCATAATCATAAAATTGGTTTCTTTGGGAATATTATCAAATTACTTTATAGGGTTACATTATATAATCTATGTTTTTACTAAAATCTAGTTCCACTACTACAAAAGAGGCCTTCAATAATGCTTTAATATGCCTTTATTAGCACTAAAAAGAGCTGACTATAGGAGCATGGTTAAAATCCATGGGCTTTAATCGGTGCTAGAAATGCACTGATAAAGGGATTTTTAAGCGCTTTTAGAAGTGTTAATGTAGGGTCTCTTTATTGGTTATTTTAGAAGATTTGGTAAATGGGCATACTATATTGTGCTATTATAGAACAATATACAACCAGAAATAGGGAATACTATAGTGTTCTATAATAAAACACTACCACACTAGAAACAGAACCTTAAATTATTAAAATCACATACAAATACATAATTTAAATGAAATAAAATGTACAACAAAAATATATATAAACCCACTATTATAGATAAAAATAGTGCCCCTGTATAAAAGAATAAACCACCCACACTCGAGAAAAATAATTCACCTATATAAGAAAACAATTTTAATGTTATTAATAATATAAAGAAATAAATAAAATAATAAGTGTTAATTTTAAACTAAACTTTGAGTTGTATCAGGAAAATTATGTATCGGATTGAGTTGTGGTTGATTCTTCAACATCATGCCATTTATTTTTAATCTTCAAGAATTATCTCTATGAAAATTAACTATATAATTATATGATAAAAATGATAAGAAAATTAATAAAGTAATATAAGAAAGAATGATGAAAAAACAATCTAGGCTCGTTTTCTCGGTTTTGGCGGTGTGATGTGCGTTTTAAACTAAAAAGACACTTATATATTAATAATATGAACTCTGAATCATACCAGTCACAATGTGAATTGAATTTAGGATTTTCTAATTCTTATGTATCCCAAATGACTTATGGATCATTTCCCTATAGTATAAAAATAATCTGAATGTGTTTCCTCGGTTTTAAGTTTGTCACTTGTGTTTTTTACTAAAATGTCATTTTAAACCGGAAACACACACCTTGAGTCATACCGGTCACTTAGTGTATTAGTTTGATGTAAGACCAATTCCTACATGTCACAAATTAATTATAAATCATTTTACTAAATTTAAAAAAAACTGAGCGTGTTTTCTCAGTTTTGAGTGAGTAACTATTTTTGAACTAAAATGCCAATTTTAAATTGATAAGAGACACTTTGATTTATACCAATAACATCATGTATTATATTGAGTTGAATATGATTCCTACACATCAGAAATTAATTATAGATAATTTTTCTAAATTATAAAAACAATCCTAATGTGTTTTCTCGATTTTGAGTATGTCAATTGTCTTTTTTACTAAAATTAATATCAAATTTAAATAAATGGATGAACTTTGAGTCATACCTATTATAAGATGCATTGGAATGAGGTGTGACTAATTTATAGACATCTAAACGGACTTATGGATCATTTTCCTAAATTATTAAAACAATCCAAATGGTTTTTATTTGTTTTGAGCATGCCACTTGGGTTTTTTACTAAAATGTCATTTTAAACTAGAAACACACACCTTGAGTCATACTGGTCACACAATTTTTTCCTTTAGTTTGAGACTAATTCCTACACTTAAAAATGAATTATGAATCATTTTAACAAATTATCAATAAAATGTAATTGTGTTTTTAGGGATTTTAGTGAGTGAAACTTTTTGTACTAAAATGTCAATTTGAAACTCATAATGGGCACATTGAGTCATATTGGGCACATCGTGTATCCGATTGAGATAAGGTTAGTTCCTACATCTTAAAAAAATTATTTATGTATTTTTTTAGTAATGTATAAAAAAAATAAAAATTCTTTTACTTGTTTTTTAGTATGCTAGCTATCTTTTTTAGTAAAATTAATGTCACTTTTAAATAAAAAGACACACTTGGAGTCATCCCGGAAACACTATGAATCGTATTAGGGTGCAGATGATTCCTACATGTACCAAATGACTTATAGATAATTTTTATAAATTATAAAAACAATATTAATACATTTTATTAGTTTTGAGTACATCACTTTTTTTACAAAAATTCCATTTTCAACTTGAAATATTCACATTGAGTCAACCCGGGTAACATCATGTGCTAGTTCGACATGGGACTGATTCCTGTAAATCAAAAAAACATATGAATCATTTTACTAAATAATCGATAAAATACGAGGGAATTTTTTGGGTTTTTAGTAAGTAAAGTTTTGTGAACTTAAATTTAAATTTTAAACTGATAAGAAAAATTTTAATCACATCAAGAACATCTTGCATCATATTGAGGTGTGGTTGATTTCCACACGTCACAAATTACTTATTAATTTTTTCCTAAAGTATAAAAAAATTTAATGTGTTTTCATGGTTTTGATTATGTGATGTGTGTTTTGAACTACAATGTAAATTATAAACTAAAAACATACCATTCAAGTCAAACCAATCACACCGTGCATCATATTGAGTTATAGATGATTGATTATGTGATGTGTGATTTTCTTTCAACCATATGTACCAAGCTAAAAAAGAAATAAATTTTCATTTTTGATCAAAGAAGAAACCTCATACCTCCTAAAACGCCTCATCCAAAAGCACCATGTTCTCACTTTTCTGGCTTGTTGCAGACAATTGAAGGAAAATAATATGACTTCTCCAAAGGTATGTTAAAACAAATTACATAAAATTGATAAGGAAATTAACATAAAAATATTAAATAAAATTATAGAAGAAATTTAGAAGTAATTAACGTTTTCATGATCATTGTATACTTTTTAACCCATTTATTTGTTGTTATTATCTAACTTGCAACCTAAAATTCCAATCTATCATGATCATAGGGAGCTTGAAACAAACCACCCCAACTCGAGAAAAAGAATTCACCTATATAATAAAAAAATATTATGTTATTAATACTATAAATAAATAAATTAAATATAAATATGAAATGAAACATTAATAAAATGTAAATTTTAAACCAAAACAACAAAATTTGAGTCATGTCAAGTACACAATGTATTTCCATTAGGTATTTTTGATTTCACCATGTCATTTTATCCTACAGTTTATTCAACAATCTAGGTTATCTAAAAATATTGAAATTTTATAACCAATAATGTTAAATTCATTAGAGAATAAACATAAAATTGCATCATCATGAGGGAATGATCCTTGTTAAGTGCGTGATCATAGTACAAGAGTGAATTGTCCTTGTTAATGAAGTTATTTATTCCTATAAAACATTAACCATTTGTGTAAACATATCATCATTAATTTATTGAACTAAAATAAATATTTATATATGAGTTTTTAAGGAACATAATAAAATCTATCTTACCCTTCCACCATCATAAAGATTACAAACTTCATGACAAACAATTTACCTTCTTTGATGGAAAAAATATTAGTGTGGACTATTATGTATTTTTAGAAGACACTATGCCCCATTATAAATTTTTTACCCCTTTTGATAGTATTAAAAATCAGTAGATCCCTTTATATCATCTAAATGACACTAAAATATAGTCCATCCATTAAGTCTTCTTGTACTGTGCTACAGATTAGTATATCCTTTTCAATATTCCGGGTGATGATAGAATCTAACATAATATCATAATTATTTGTTCATAAAACTAGGAATTTCCCTAATCTCATGTTTTTTATTAATAATGATGATGAGTTTTTTATTAATTAGCTTGCGAACAAGGATCATATTACACAATGAATTTTCACATGCATAATTAATGTTACTTATATTGATTTCAAAACAATTTGTGATATTATATCATGCATCTAATTAATGATCGAAATCCCAAATATTTCCACCTCCCAAAAAAGTGAAACCACTATATTTTTCTTTTCTAAAAATTCATGATTTAGTCAATAAAATTTTGTTTTTATTTATTTTTCTAGAGTTTTTGGATCAAGATACTATCTTATTTTTTTAAGGGTTCTTCATTTGGTTTTTTAGTTCATCATGATTTTATTTAAAGAATTTTTTTCATTTTTTTGGGATTTCATTATAATGGGGGTTTTTTTCATTTTATTCCATGTCTCCTTTGACCCTATCCCTCTGATGACCATGATCTCTCAATTCTAGTTGTCCTCTAAAAGTTCTATCATACACCTGCTGGTTTTGGTTTTTGATTACATTCATATTTATCCAAATATTTGAGTTGGATTATATACATGTTTGATGATTGGATTGGTGGTTTATGACTCTTAAGTGACTATTGGATTCAATACTAATACCCTTTCTTTGTATTGTATAGAGTTTATGGGAAAGCAACCACATTTTTTTTATTTTTGTTAATTTTGATCTTGGTGAGGGGTTTCTTTTAAAATTTAGTAATATTTAATAGTACATGGAATGTGCTAATATAAATTTTAGCCTATGATAATCAGTTTGAAAAAATATGGGGTTTTTTTGTTTCTGAAAAAAAATTATCCACCTAAATTCCTATATAAAATCACTTTAACAAGTGTTGAAACATTTTTTTCAATAATCTACCTAAAACAATTTCACAATGTCTCTTATCCTAAGTGAAAAGTGTTGTGCACAATTTTCAAAAATTGTTCTCAAACACGACCTTGGTATGATCCAAATTCTACTCCATTGCCAAACAATTTTATTGTTTTCAATCCATCACTTCATCTCCTCCTTCGCATCAGTCTCCACCTTTGCCTACTTCTCCACACTAGTTGACAACTCTGACTCTGCCTCCGCATCTACTTCCACCTCTTCCATTACCAAAAAATATATTGATTGTAGGTCAACACTTATAAACAAATTGATTTTGTATATTATACTTCTCCTTGAGAAATAGATCAAAAATAATATTTAAACATTTACACTATTTATTCACATCCAAAATATATTTCTAATGTCATATCTCATACTGTATAAAAAATATAGTAGGTAATCAACTAAATTTGTATTCAGAAACAAATTTGACAACATGTACCATGCCCACTCATATATGAAAAAATTTACTTCTTCTTTTGATTATAAAGGTTATCTACAATCCTGATAGTACTGAGAAAATATAGGAAAATAAATTATTAATAAATATATTTAATGAAATTGTAATTACCTTTGGAAATTACCTGTTGGGGGATTGTAACACCCTAGGTAAATAAATAATATGACATTTTCATATTTATCCATATTTGTGAATAAAATATTAATATTACTTTAAAGGGGACACTATGCTTGATGGCGTACCCAATACGCAACAATGAGTTTCTTGGGAATCTTACGTTGCACTCTAATAACAAAATAATATTATTTTAAATGGTAGTTAATGCCTAACTGTTGTAATGGCGGGAATGAACAGAACTAACTAAAAAATGATTATATATGTTTTTCAAATATTTTCACTTTTTACAATAAATGTTAGAGGATTAAAAATGCGAATGAATCCAATTTTAAGCGTAAACATTCTAATATTATTTAAAAGGTTGATTAACCGCTTTTTGATGGAGAACCTCTTTTAAATCCAATTTTTGACAATTTTATGTGTTATATTTGAGAGAATAAAATTCTTCTTTAGAATCGGGACCTCAAAATTTACTTTGTGTAAATTTTTGGTATTTTTCCGATAAAGTTCATTTTTTTAATGAATAGAGAAAAATGTTGTATTTTAATTCAAAACCTCTTTTTAATCTAATTTATTTATATGATTAGATTATATTTTGAATTTTTTTAGAATATATTTTTACCATTTAATCAAATAGTGGTCATTGGAATTAATTTCACTTTGAAATTGGACTTAAACTAGTGTCAATCTTGTAATAGATATTGTTTCTTAAAAACACGCTATTTGTTTTGACAACGGGAATTAATTATTAAATTAATTAATGCAACTTATATGTTTTGAATTTTGTAAAATAGACATCATTTTTTAATTCGGAATATCAAATATAGCTTAGGGTTAATTTTTGGTATTTTTCTGAAAAACTTCATTTTTTGATGAATAGTGAAACCACTAAGCGGTAGTTTAAAAACTAATTTTTTGTTTAAATGAAACTTCACCACTTCTGTGATTTGAATTTCAAAAATCTGACATACCTGGTTTTCATTAGGATGTAAAATGTGGTTCAATGGGATTAAAATAATTTTTTGGTGAATAATAACTTTTAAGTTTTTAATCGCAAATAGAGGTAATTAGTGTAATTTAAGGTAAAAAGGGAAGGAGGGCCTCTGAGCGGCGTCACCTACCTTTTTCGTGGTGTCTAGGGTTTCCTCCATTCCCGTGACCCTTCCCCCTCTGGCCTTTTCCTCCTGAGATCCCTTTCGGTGACTTTCTTGGCTCGACGTGTCGTTCGTCTCGGTCGGCAGGCGGTCGAGGCTTGTTTCCATTGAAGGTCGACGACGGATTTGGAGCGGCTCGGGGAGGGGAGGCCTTGTTTCCTTTTCTTTTTGTGTTTTCCAGTTGTGAAGGCTTTATTTTAGGCATAATCGTTCGAGTTTAAAGGGATTGCTATGTTAGGGTTTATCCTGTTGACATTCCCTCCCTGTGGTTGGCTTCTTCGATGCCTCTGGTGCCTTTGTGGTGGTTGCGCGGCTCCTCCAGTGGCGATGCGCTTCGGGCTTCTGCGGCCTTGCTGGTCAGATCTATGGTGTAAGACTGTTCCACCGGCATACTCTCCGGAGCGTTCTGGGTTCTTCTCGGTAGCGCGTCGTCGTCCTGCGGTGAGTCTCCCGGGGGTCTCCTTCTGCGGCGGGTGTGTAACTGAGGTTTCGTTTTGGCCTTCTGTGGTGGTAGGCGTGGCGGCATTGGATGTCTACTGAGTTGGATTCCAATTGTCTGCTAAAATTTCATTGTGCTTGCTGGATTTCTTCCATTTTTCTGCTAGATTTTCTTTGTGTTGATGGATGTTCTCGGCCTGGTTGTTCACGGACCACGGCGAAGTTCAAGCTTCGGAGTCGACGATGGCGGATGGCTCCGCTGGCGTCCTCCTGTGAAAGGTAGTGCATGGATGGATGGTCGGTGGTTCAACATTCATCGGTGATGCTCACCGGCGGGTTTTGGTCTGGCCGGTCCAGCGAGTCTCGCTGATGGCGTGATTGGTGGCGCATGGTTTTCGCGGTTCGAGGTAGCATGCGACTCGTGGCGTGATGATGGGTGACACGTAATGATGGGTGCGCGGCTCTAGGTGGGGCACGTGATGATGGGCGCGGCTCGGTGGAACTTGGTTGGTTTGAATTTTGAATCTTGATTTTCAATGAATTTTGTAGGAGGATGGGATGTTTTGTACGGTTTCCAGTTTTCCTTAAACCGGTTTGGGGTACCGGTTCCCTTAAACCGGCTTCAGAAAATGGAAAAAAATGATTGGCAAAAAAAAGGTAAAAATACTGTTTTAATAATATAAAATGACCTAGACACATGTCCTACCCTCATTTGATGTGTCATGGCCGACCAATCCAATCCATGGGTCAACTTGGGGACCCCATGGAACCAATTTGGTTGGAAAATGACATAAATAACTTTTTATTTAAAGTCAAAATAAAAAAGTCACAAGCATGAGTTGTTTTACTAAAACAATTTTTAAATGGGGTTATACAAGTCATATTTTTTACTATAAATATTCATTAGAAATCTAAAAATATTTCCTACATCATGATATTTTTTTATAATTTTTAGACATTAAATAAATTAAATTATTTATGACATCATGATGCAGCGATTACCTCATTAATAAAAAATTTAAATAAAATGAAAAGATAATGTTAAAACTATAACTTACACTTGTCAAAAACCTATTGGATGAGTATATTTCGAACCCTTACCACCTTATCCTCGAAATACATTAATGTGAGACCTTTAAAATCCGAAACTCATTTGAAAATAAAGTAACATTTTGTAACTTTCCAAGAGTGCCCCTCCTCTCCTCTTATAAAAGTCCCCCACCTCTACCACCTTACCCACACCCTCTCTTACTCCTAGAAGCCTCACTTTGGGCAGAAGTCTTCCCAAGGAATCCTTTGAGATCAAATCAAAGAGAGATACCTGGTTTTACGGTAATGTCTTCACTTGTGTTCTTTTGTTTTATTTTGCTTCTCCAACCCCCTAAACTCTTTTTATTCATTTCTTTTGTAACAAATCTAGTATATTCAATATACTAGGATGTTGTTATAAGAATGATTCAATCTACACTTACACACACCTACATCTAATGGTTAAAGAACATACTATTTCTGTGGATGGTGAATTTTTGCCTCACAAAACGATGATTGTTCAATATTCTTTTAACACCCTCAAAGGTGGCCATTTAGATGTCACTATATTTATATATGATATATAATATGTTTATGTTTTACTTAACCTTCTGTATTTTTCATTTATGGCATACCTTTATGGTTTCCATTATAGTTAAATGCGATATCTTCATTTTGAAGTGCGGACTACCGCCCCCTCAAAGTGATTTGATTCGTTAATACCATATGTGGTACGTATAATGGATAGATTTAATGATATTATATATGATACCATACTGTAATTATAATACTATTATGTATCATTATGTTTTAATTCCATTAAATAAGAAATAGAAATGGAAGTAGCGTTCATGCGTACGTACGGCTTACCGTCTCCATGAACGGTGCATTTCATTTCTTACCTCTAAATGTTATGTAATATTATAAATGCATGTATATAATAGATATATATGATATATATGATATCTAAATAATGAATATAATTCGGGATATAATATATATTTTACCACATGAACAACTTGTAATTATAAAGAGTTTATTTTTGACTCAAGTAGCAATGATCTACAGAACGACCATTATTAACTTAAATAATTACATAGTGTTCATAGCATGGTAGTAAGTGATATAAAAGGAATAATGAAATTGAAAATTTTTATTAAGCAATTATAAATTAACTCAAGTTTACTATTCAGGAGATTAATGAATGATCGAGTCATGTGGGACCCGAGGTAAGGGACCATACCCCTCTCTTTCTTTTTAAGTACACTCTTTTATGTCATTCCTTTTAAGATCATATTTCTTATGATTGGGATGTTATTTTATATTCCTCTTCCTGTAAATTTTGTGTTAATATGATTAGAGACCCTATTTTATCTCATCAATCCATTTTTGGAAGTTTTAAATGGCATCGTTCGGCTTCCGAGTTTTTGTAATGGATTTTTCATCTCACTTTTATTCCGGTGAGATTTATGCTACTTTTACCAACCATTTCCTTTGAGTGGTATATTTACTTCCCATTATTCTACTCTTTGTGTAATATACTTTCATTTATGAGTATTTACATCAATTTTTTATTGTCCTTCTTTCATGGGGTGTATGTTTCGAAAGATACCCAAGTCGGTAAGGGAACTTTTCACCCTCCTCTTTTTAAAAGACTTTTTTTGTTGGGTCTTTTAATTTACATATTGTAATGTTGGGATATGTTATTCTATATCCTTATTGATGTAAATTTTATGTCCAAGTGATGAGATACCCTTTTATCTCTCATCAACTCATTTTCTGAATTTTGAAGTGATGCCGTTAGGCTGTCGAATTTTTGCAATGGAACTTCTTAACCCAATTTTGATTCTTTGGGATAAAATTGTACTCCTTGAATCTGTGGTTCTATGAATATGTGTGAATGACCTCTGATTTTTTTACACTTAATATCCACTTATATTAGGTGTATTCTTTTGTCACACATAATTATGTAATTAATTTATCCTTAATCCAAGGATACCGTCTTTGTATGGGACATCGTCTCAATCTCCATTCATTGAGGCATAATTTGTTTTATACACAACTTTCTTTTATACAGTGTATAAACCCCTTTGACTTTTACGTTTATCTAAAAGGAATATTTTTTTATACAAAGCGTTTTACCAAACGACAAAAGGGAATGTTTTTGTCTTACGTATGCGGCGACAACGACTTCTCTGCCGCCGTGACCATTATTTGAGTTTCAGCTTCCTCTACAAGCCATACCTTTTTTTAAATGAAAAAAATAAATACCATGTTTTACTTTTTGTTTATTTTGGTATTGAAAATGGTTTTCATAATGTTTTTATATCAATGCGTTGTATTGATATCTTGTGATTGAAAAGTGGAAATATTATGTTTCCTTTTTTCATGTTTTATGTGATACAATTATGTTATGGTTCTTGGGCATTATTATGAAGACGGGTGGTTCCGTGATAAACTAAGGGCGGGTGAGCCCGATATTGCTCTCCAATGCATTGGGTAACGCGAAGGAGTTAAAAATTAAGGTTTCTCCGAAGAGATTCAGGTAATATACTGTGATGGGTATTCCAAACATAACCAAGAGGGTTACTCCCTACGTAAGAATTTTATGAATTCCTCAAGTTACCTTTATGCCTTATGATTTCTATGTTTTATTCATGATTTGATGAGGTGTGTTAATGTGCTTATGTTTTATGAGTAAATTATGATTTCATTGATTCTTATCTATACATGTACTCATGTTTACTTTCCATATTTTTATTCCCGTACTGAGTTTTTTATTCTCATCCCAAGTTTTTGAAATGTTTTACATAGGACTTAAAGATGAATATGGTCAAGGATGGGATCAAAGAAAGACATGTTATCTAAAACATGGAACTAGACATGTTTCTTTTAAGAGTTTTTTTTATTTATGGAAACTTAGTAGAAGTGTCTACTTTGTAATCTTTTGAGATGTAATAGTTATGTCCTAATTCTCTAAAACTATAAACCTGAAAAGACCCTCAATGTGAATTATTCATTTAATTCATGATTAAGCAATGTTTAAGGTTGGGGCCTTATAGTTGGTATCAGAGGTCAGTTTAGATAACTTTACAGGTTAGAGTGTTGTTTAAGAAAAAGTGACAAGTTGTGTATAACCACAATGGTTAGTATATTAGATGGAGTCGTCGTTTTTTTTAAGTTAGAATGAGTTTGAGATAACTTGGATAAGTATATCTTTCTGTTTATCTTCCTCTTTTTTATTATATGATTTTACTGATATAATCACACTGAATTTTTTGGTTTTAGTAAATGGCTGGATCTAGCAGGCACCAAAGTAACTGTGGATTTGAATAAAATTGTGATGGTTTTATGAAAGAAAAACTGAATGATATAGGAGCTGCAATGAGAACTCTTATGGTTATCCTCAACCAACTATTTAGAGTCATGATTGACCACCTAAACCTTAGTGATTTTTATAAGGCATCGTATATGCGAGAAACAAATCCCTATGGAAGTTCAGTTAATAATCATAAAGGTAAGTATGTTCAAAAACCTATGTGTCAAATATGTGAAAAAAACACATAGGAAAATGTTTCAAAGGGACAGAAAGATACTATAGATGTGGAAATGAAGGTCATAAAGCAAGAACCTGCCATGGAAAAAGGTAGCATTTAGTTGACTCTAGGAAAGGGAAATAAGTTATTTCTAAAGGATCAATTGAATGTTTTAAATTTAGTGTTCATGGTCATTATGAAAACACATGTCCTACGAAGAAGTTTCGGGAATGGGGTCACCAAGATCGTACAAATATTCATTTACCAATACCTAATGCCATTCCGATTGAGGATGAAGAAACCGACAATGAAGAATGAAAGGTATGGATTATTTCTTAACATATGTTTTCCTATTATTGGAATCTTAGGATATGATTCATGATTTTGTTTGTAGGAAAGAATTATTTCAGAATAATTTGAAAAGTAATGGCTAATGGATCATGAAGAATGTTGAATGAGTAAGAAGTCATCATATAAGGGATTCAAGAGTTATGGTAGATTTTAGGATGGTGAAATTATTAGATGTATTAAGTCTCTTTTGATGATGGGGTTACATTAGAAAACTTTTTATAGTAACCCTGATGTCTGATATACGAAAATTTTATTCATGGAATAATTATCCTTTCTTTTGTGGATATAGTTATAAAGAACCATTTGGGTTTATATGATCCTTGAATTTGAGGCAATTACTGGTTAATACATTTTGGGTTGCAAAGTATAAGTTATCAAATAACCTTTGTGGTTAAAATATGTTATGATTATTTTTTATGAATTTATCTCTTTTTGAGGAATGTTATAAAATTGTATAGTTTTTGAAAAGGGACAACACGCAGACCATGTGACAACCCGTCGCGTCGGACGAAGATGCGGGAATCGAACCCACAACCAAAGTGCAACTGGTATTTATCACCTACCACTGGACTACGTGAAGTCCCTGGTTAGTTTGAATGATTATTTTTAGTTAAATGATTTTATGAATTAAGAGTAAGTTGATTTTTGGTTATCAATGGAAATGATTAGCCTGTCATGGAGGATATGTGATTAGGTTAATTACTTTTCAGTATGAGACTATAAGAGTAACTGATGTTATTTTGGAGAAAAATGTTAAAATTTATCTTAGGAGACTATGTGATTAAATCCTTCAGAGAATTGGGTTTCTATCTTAGTTTGGTTTAATTGTAGAATTTTATGGATATATGTTTATTGAATGGACTTTTTTGAACTTTGGGTTTTGTTTGAAAATTTTTGGAGATTAAAAATTGATTTTTTTTATAAAGGATTATCCTTTTTGGGTATTATCTGATCTCATACTAACCTTTTTTGTTTTAGTTTTGGTTAAGGTCTAAAGACATGGGAAGTATATAGTCCTCTTTTGTGGATTAGGTGATTCTCTAGAAGTTGATTATGGTACTCTTAGTGTGAACAAGTCTTCCTAAATACTCATCATTTGCAGAAAGTATGAGTTTGTGTAAGAAATCTAGTAAAATTTGAAAGTCAACATGACAAGTAAATATGTTTCCTTAAGATCAAAAATAAATTCCTCAATGAAAAGTAACTTAAAACAAAAATGTTGTCTATTAACTTTTCCTATCGGGGAATCGAATACCGTTTAACCCACCACAAGTTTTTGATTTTCTTGTGGTCAACTTTCTCCTAAACATGTTTTCTGTCACTGTCCATCAGAACATGACCCTTTTTTTTTCCTCCATATCCATATTTTCATTCTTTGAATCCTAGTATGGGTTAAATCGGGTGACATTTGTACTTCTCTCTCATTCTTTTAAAGTGATAGTTTTACTGACTCTTGTTCCGATGTGGGATTTTCAATGAAGCTTCCAAGCCCAATTTTAAAATTGCGAGGATGCAATTCCCAAAAGGGGGGAAGGATGTAACACCCCGAATAAATAAAGAATATGACATTTTTATATTTATCCATATTTGTGAATAAAATATTAATATTACTTTAAAGGGGACACTATGCTCGATGGCGTACCCAATACGCAACAACGAGTTTCTTGGGAATCTTATGTTGCACTCTAGTAACAAAATAATATTATTTTAAATGGTAGTTTACTCCTAGCCATTATAATGGAGGGAATGAATAGAACTAACTACAAAATTATTATATATGTTTGTCAAATATTTTTACTTTTTACAATAAATGTTAGAGGATTAAAAATTCGAATGAATCCAATTTTAAGCGTAAACATTCTAATATTCTTTAAAAGGTCGAATAATCGCCTTTTGATGGAAAACCTCTTTTAAATACACTTTTTGACAATTTTATGTGTTATATTTGACAAAATAAAATTCTTCTTTAGAATCGGGACCTCAAAATTCACTTTGTGTAAATTTTTGGTATTTTTCCGATAAAGTTCATTTTTTAATGAATAGTGAAAAATGTTGTATTTTAATACAAAACATATTTTTAATTTAATTTATTTATATGATTAGATTATCTTTTGAATTGTTTTAGAATATATTTTTACCATTTAATCCAATTTTGGTCATTGGAATTAATTTCACTTTGAAATTGGACTTAAACTAGTGTCAATCTTTTAATAGATATTGTTTCCTAAAAACACGCTATTTGTTTTGACAGCGGGAATTAATTATTAAATTAATTACTGCAACTTATATGTTTTGAATTTTGAAAAATAGACATCATTTTTGAATTCATAATATCAAATATATCTTAGGGTGAATTTTTGGAATTTTTCTGAAAAACTTCAATTTTTGATGAATAGTGAAACCACTAAGTGGTAGTTTAAAAACTGATTTTTCGTTTAAATGAAACTTCACCACTTCTGTGATTTTAATTTCAAAAATCTGACATACATGATTGTCATTAGGATGTAAAATTTGGTTCAATGGGATTAAAATAATTTTTTGGTGAATAGTAACTTTTACGTTTTTAATCGCGATTAGAGGTAATTAGTGTAATTCAAGGTAAAAATAATGTTTTAATAATATGAAATTAACAAGACACAAGTTCTACCCTCATTGGATGTGTCATGACCGACCAAGACAATCCATGGGTCAACTTGGGGAACCCATGGAGCCACTTTGGTTGGAAAATGACATAAATAACTTTTTATTTAAAGTTAAAATAAAAATGTCACAAGCATGAGTTGTTTTACTAAAAAAAATTAAATGGGGTAATACAAGTCATATTTTTGACTATAAATAATAATTATAAAGATAAAAATATTTCATACATCATGATATTTTTTTATAATTTTTAGACATTAAATAAATTCAATTATTTATGACATCATGATGCAGCGATTACCTCATTAATAATGGATTTAAATAAAATGAAAAGATAATGTTAAAACTATAACTTACACTTGTCAAAAACCTATTGGATGAGTATATTTCGAACCCCTACCACCTTATCCTCGAAATACATCAATGTGGGATCTTTAAAATCCGAAACTCATTTGAAAATAAAGTAACATTTTGTAACTTTCCAAGAGTGTCCCTCCTCTCCTCTTACAAAAGGCCCCCACCTCTACCACCTTACCCACACCTCTCAAGCCTTTGGCTCGGCCAACCCATGATAATTTTGTCTCTCCAAATCCCTCTATTACTCCTAGAAGCCTCACATTGGGCATAAGTCTTCCCAAGGAAGCCTTTGAGCTCAAATCAAAGAGAGATACCTGATTTTAAGGTAATGTCTTCACTTGTGTTCTTTTGTTTTTTTTTTCTTCTCCAACCCCCTAAACTCTTTTTATTCATTTCTTTTGTAACAACTCCAGTATATTCAATATACTAGTATTTTGTTATAAGAATTATTCTATCTATACTTACACACACCTACATCTAATGGTTAAATAACATACTATTTTTGTGGATGGTGAATTTCTGCCTCACGAAATGATGATTGTTCAATATTCTTTTAACACCCTCAAAGGTGGCCATTAAGATGTAACTATATTTATATATGATATATAATATGTTTATGTTTTACTTAAGCTTCTATATTTTTCATTTATGGCATAACTTTATGGTTTCCATTATGGTTAAATGCGATATCTTCATTTTAAAAAGTGCGGACTACCGCCCCCTCAAAGTGATTTGATTCGTTAATACAATATGTGGTATGTATAAAGGATATATTTAATGATATTATATATGATACTATACTGGAATTATAATACTATTATGTATCATTATGTTTTAATTCCATTAAATAAGAAATAGAAATGGAAGTAGCGTTCATGCGTACGTACGGCTAACCGTCTCCATGAACGGTGCATTTCATTTCTTACCTCTAAATGTTATGTAATATTATAAATGCATGTATATAATGGATATATATGATATAAATGACATCTAAATAATTATTATTCTGGATATAATATATATTTTACCACATGAACAACTTGTAATTATAAAGAGTTTATTTTTTACTCAAGTAGCAATGATCTACAAAACGACCATTATTAACTTAAATAATTACATAGTGTTCATAGCATAGTAGTAAGTGATATAAAAGGAATAATGAACTTTAAAAAGGTTATTAATCAAGTAGAAATTAACTCAAGTTTATTATTCATGATGTTAAAGAACGATCGAGTCAATTCGGACCCGAGGTAAGGGACCCTACCCCTCTCTTTCTTTTTAAGTATACTCTTTTATGTCATTCCTTTTAAGCTAATATTTCTTATTATTGGGATGTTATTTTATATTAATCTTTCTGTAAATTTTATGTTAATTTGATGAGAGACCCTATTTGATCTCATCAATCCATTTTTGGAAGTTTTAAGTGGCGTCGTTCGGCTGCCGAGTTTTTGTAGGGGATTTTTCATCTCACTTTTATTCTCGTGAGATTTATGCTACTTTTACCACCATTTCCTTTGAGTGGTATATGTAATGCCCATTATTATACTCTTTGTGTAATATAATTTCGTTTATGAGTATTTACATCAATGTTTTATTGTCCTTCTTTCATGGGGTGTATGTTTCGAAAGATACCCAAGTCGATAAGGGAACTTTTCACCCTCCTATTTTTGAAAGACTTCTTTTGTTGGGTGTTTTAATTTACATATTTTAATGTTGGGATATGTTATTCTATATCCTTATTGATGTAAATTTTATTTACAAGTGATGAGATACCCTTTTATCTCTCATCAACTCATTTTATGAAGTTTGAAGTGACGCCGTTAGGCTGTCGAATTTTTTCAAGGGAACTTCTTAACCCAATTTTGATTCTTTGGGATAAACTTGTACTCCTTGAATATGTGGTTCTATGAATATGTGTGAATGACCTCTGATTGTTTTACACTTAATATCCACTTATATTAGGTGTATTCGTTTGTCACACATAATTTTGTAATTGATTTATCCTTAATCCAAGGATACCGTCTTTGTATGGGACTTCGTCTCAATCTCAATTCATTGAGGCATAATTTTTTTTATACACAAATTTCTTTTATATGGTGTATAAACCCCTTTGACTTTTACATTTATCCAAAAGGAATCTTTTTTTATACAAAGCGTTTTACCAAATGACAAAAGGGAATGTTTTTGTCGTACGTATGCGGCGACAATGACTTCTCCGCCGCTGTGACCATTATTTGAGTTTCAGCTTCCTCTATAAGCCATACCTTTATTTAAATGAAAAAAATAAATACCATGTTTTACTTTTATTTTATTTTGGTTTTGAAAATGGTTTTCATAATGTTTTTATATCAAAGCATTGTATTGATATCTTGTGATTGAAAAGTGGAAATGTTATGTTTCCTTTATGCATGTTTTATGTGATACGATTATGTTATGGTTCTTGGGAATTATTATGAAGATGGGTGGTTCCATGATAAACTAAGGGCGGGTGAGCCTGATATAGCTCTCTAATGAATTGGGTAACACGAAGGAATTAAACGTTGAGGTTTCTCCGAAGAGATTTAGGGAATATACTGTGATGGGTATTCCAAACGTAACCAAGAGGGTTACTCCATACATAAGAATGTTATTAATGCCACAAGTTACCTTTATGCCTTATGATTTATATGTTTTATTCATGATTTGATGAGGTATGTTAAAGTTCTTATGTTTTATGAGTAATGTATGATTTCATTGATTCTTATGTATACATGTACTCATGTTTACTTTCCATATTTTTATTCCCTTACTGAGTTTTTATTCTCATCCCAAGTTTTTGAAATTTTTTACACAGGACTTAAAGATTAATATTGTCAAGGATGGGATCAAGGAAAGACATGCTATCTAAAACATGGAACTAGACAAGTTTCTTTTAAGAGTTTTTTTTTCTATTTATGGAAACTTAGTAGAAGTGTCTACTTTTTAATCTTTTGAGATGTAATAGTTATGTCCTAATTCTATAAAACTCTAAACCTGAAAAGATCCTCAATGTGAATTATTCATTTAATTCATGATTAAGTAATGTTTAAGGCTGGGGCCTTATAGGGATGCAGGTCTTTTCTTGCATTATGATTACTCACATAAATTTTCAAACATAATATCTATAATTATTTCCATTATCTTGATTCGTACATTGAAAAAACATTAACCAAAATGTGTAAATTATTTTGAAATATGTTTTGATAGTTATATTTATATATATATATACCTTAATTTGTTTCTAGTTTTAGTAATCTATAGGATTTATTTGTTTAGAAATTGACTTTATGACATGATTTAGACCATATTTAGCAACCACCCAATCAAAAAATTCATGTTAAAACATAAAATAAAACATATAATTCAAATTTTAACTATAAAATATTGATTTCAATGTAACAAAATATATTTCATTAACTTTGGACAAAAAGTTTTAGTCCAACAAAAGATCAGAGTTTAAATCAATCATCCTTCTTCTTCTCTGGTATAATATTCTTAAGGATGGATTTCATCTTCTTTATCTATTTATGATAGTCTTGGTACTTCTTGAGTAGATCTTATTTCTCTTGATTATTCTTCTTGAGAGACTGAATTATTTATTCTTGATACTTGACAACTTATTCTTGTAACTTGAATTTCTTTGATAACTGATCGGTGGTATTCATTTCTCTCTTTTGGGAAATGTCAATGGAGTTAAGTTTATTATAGAGATATCTATCTTCATGAATCCAGGAATCTTTCTCTTGATTTATCCTATCAGAAAGATTCTTGAACTTCTCATCATACTTATTGAAAGTCTCTTTGGATGAGTTCATATAATCACCAACAATCTTAAGATCAAAAACTACTGATTTTGTCCAAGATGTGATCTTATTGTAATGCATTATATGAGATTCATTGTTGATCATGATGGTTTTGAAATATGTTTCTTTCTTGATTAACTTCTCCATCAAAAAATTTGTAGAATTCTCCTTCAGGTTCACTGACTGCTGAATAAGTTGACATTGGGATTCAATATTTAGAAAGAACAGAATTGAATCAAAAAGATTTTTCAAAGATTACACCATAAAATCATTTCCCAATGACGATGATTTATAATTTTAATCATCTTTCTATAGAGGGGTATCTTTAACTTCTTCAAAAAACTTTGACTTGGATTATTCGGCTACATCACCTTTCTGAGTTGTATCAAGGAGAACAAGTTTTCTTTTGGAAACATCCTTTTAAACATTACTGGATACTTCAGGATGTTATTTTACAACATTAACTTCCTCTTCCTCTTCCTGAAAAATGTGATCATTATCCTCAATTTCTTCAGTGGAATGAATTTTATTAAGTTTCTCCTCTTTAGAAAATTCCATTTTCCTTATCTGAAACTATTTTGGCGGATGATTCTTGGGATGTTCTTATTGAGAGTTTATCAGAAGGACTCTTCTCTTCATGATACTCTTCCACCATTTTAATCACATCTACACTATCTTCCTCCTCTTCTTCATCTTTCTCTTGTTGAATTTATTCCTCTTCAACAATATTATCTAGTACTAAATCTTCTTTTAAGAGAGCTTTTAGATTCTAAAGTTTTTCTGAAGTTTTTCTACATATTTCCTCAACATCTGAATAATCATATCTTGAGATTATTTCTCTTTTTGTTTCTTCTCATTTTCTTGTTTTTCAAGATTTTCAGTTACAACAATCCTTAATGACTTAGCCTCCGTAGTATCAAGTCCAAAAATAGGATCGCCTTTATTTATCTTCTTCTTCTTCTGCTCCCTCCACTTTTCAACAACTTTTTCAGAAAACTTCTTTGGTTTATTTTGTTTAGGGGGTGTTGATTATGGTTCTGGAATGAGTTTGGTTGGTTGAGGTTCCAACTCCTTAGACTTTATTTTCTTTGATGGTTTAGCAACATCATATTTCTTAGCTTTAGGATGATCATCCTTATCATGGAGATCATAAAACTCTTCTAATTCAGCATTTAAAACTATTTTCATCCTTCTCAAGGTATCATCACTAAGTAACATAATCTTGAAATTATTATCCTTTGAGGTGCTGGGGATCTTGAAATATTCCAAACATAATACAATGATCTTAGAAGTAATTTTCAAATACATTAAGATATGAGACTTTATGTTTCCACTCTTGATGTTACTGATTGTGAGATGGATATATTTCACCAAGTTTATCTTTCTTAGATTTACCAATAAATTTAAGAGAAAGATATCACATATCTTGAGTGAATACTTATCACCCTTCCTTGGAATAAGGAAGCCTTGCATCCATAATGATACCAACCTATGGTTTGTTGAGAGATGATAAATCTTGGGTTTCTTGACATTATTGATATCGAGTCATTTTTAAGATTTAATTTTTACAAAGGATCCTTCTTTTTCAGGTAACTGGTGTGAGCATAGAATAGATTCACCTTTATAGGGGACATCTAGATTGCTTGATGCCTTTTTGAAATATTGGGAGTGTGATTTACCATAACTTTTTAACTTAAACATCTCTCTTACACGTTGCTCATAGAAACTAATTGAGTCATAGAATTCCACTATAAGGTCTGGATAGACCGGATCTTGATTCTTTTCTTTAGCAACACAAAAACTTTTCCATATTTCTAGCTTGATAATATTTTCAATAAAATAATTATACTTGAAAAAGAAATTATGGCCCACTAACCTTTCTCATAACAATAACCAATCCTTTGGTTCCTTACTGGATTGAGACTACATCAGCATCTAAGTAGAAGCTTCAAGAGACATTCAGATTTCAATAAAACAGAATAATTGAAATCGCACACTTAAAGAGAAGAATATCCTCGATGCAAAAATCTGAGAAAACTGATGTGAGACAAGAATACGGGGTCCCTTTAAATAGGCTTCACAGTGATAGTTAAAATTCTCGAATAGATCCAATGGTTGAAATTAATTTGATCTCATCTGACGGTTTATATTAATTTCATAGAAGGATTCTTAGATTTTGATCTTTTGAGGTTTTAAGGAAAAATAAGATATAAGGAAAGTGAATCTGATAAGGTTTTCATAAAACAAAATTGAAATACCAAGAAAAAAATGATTATGAATATTTATGTTAGAAAACATACCTTCCAGATTGCATTGAAAGAATTATCAGTATTGATAAGGTTATTCTTGAAGAACTTAGATTCTGAAAAAAAAATATTAAGAAAAGGAAAAAATTTAGGTTTTGAAACATTTTTTTAGGGAAATGAAAAAATTTAGGTCCTGAAAATTTTTGTTAAAGAAATTTTTTAAATAATAAAAAAATGTACTCCCCCTATGAAAAGGAGTATCTTAATGTTAGGAGATAGATTTTAACAAAAATTTAATATGGAATATTACTGTATGGTTATCATCCCTAAATTTTTTTTAATGTATTCAAATCTATCGGAGGATAAATATTTTATAAAAATGTCACAAGTTGATCTTGTGTTCCGATAAATTGAAGAATGATATCTCCTTTAAGTGTGTGATCCCTAAGAAATTGATGCCTAAAATCTATGTGTTTTCACAAGAGTGATGTGCAAGATTTTTTCTTAGGGAAATGGGACTAGTATTATCACACAATATCTATGTTTTGGTAAAACTTATTCCATATTCTATGAGTGTGTGTTTATGACATCTCACCTTTTTATAACATAAATTTTTATTACATTTTACAAAACTGAGGATTTTTAAGGTTTAGTTTCTTGGAAACCAGGAACTTAATACATGACAACATATAACATTCTTATTAAACACTTGAAAGTATTTTTCATTATTCATCCTAAGTTCATTATAACATATCATAACTTGGGAGCATACTTGAAAGGAAAGGGTGATCAGAAATCCCAGTAAGGGAAAAAAGAGAAACATTTTACATGTGAACTTGAGATACATCAATAAATTCATGATAAATAACTTTAAGGAAATAGAAAGAGATCACGAGGCCTGTCATAATAAAAATAATGTGTTTCATAAATTGAAGATGTGGCTACAACATTTAACTTAGACAATCATTTCCATATCACCAAGGTCTATCCCCAAGGTTTCATTTAAAATTTACCAAGGTTATTCACCAAGGTATCGTTAAAATGGTCATCTCTAGAGATTAAGTCTTTACCCAATGCATTAGAGCGCTATCAGGGCGCACCCTTAATTTGTATTTATTATCATGTGATCTACATATATCATCATAAAAAATTTAATAAATAACTCATATAGCATAAAATAAAATGGGTTTCATTTCATAATCATAATGTTATAAAAACTGCTTTAAAGACATGATCTTTATGTCACTTTAAACCCACGAAAAAAGAAAAGTGGGTTTCATATATGTAAATACCTGAATTAAAATAGAATTTTTTGATATATATGTGAATACCCCTATAGAAGAAATATTTTTGAGTATTCACTTAATAAAATAAAATAATTCTAGAAAAAGAGAAAGACATTTTGAGACGAATATTCTGCAGCATAACGGCTATGTTGCAGGGTTTTAGAAAACATTGAAAAGAGAGGGGACATGGGTCACCCACTCATAAATGATCCATAAAACAGTAGGGGGGAAAATATAAAGGATTTATTAATATGTTAATGAAATTTGAAAGATATACCATATGAAATGAAGAACTTGAAAGGAAGACAAAAATAAGATTTCTCTTCTGAAAATTCGGCAGCCTAACGGCATTACTTAAAACTTCAAAAAATGAATTGATGAGATAAAATAGGTTCTCTCATAATATGAAAATAAAACATACAGTATTATAGATATATAAGATCATACCCCAACACAAGAAAATGAAATTGAAAGAAATGACATGAAAATAGAACTTGAAAAATGAGAAGGGTGGAAGAATCCCTTACAAAAATTTGGCAACCTAACGACGCCACTTAAACATTAATAAAACGAAATGATGAGAGTAAGAGGGGATCTCTCATAATATGATCATGAAAAGGGAAGTAATAGGAATATAAAATAACATCCCCAAATATAAGAACATGCGGATTAAATGAAATGACATACAAAAGGGTAATTGAAAAGAAAGAGAGAGGCAGGATCCCTTACCTTGAAGAGTAACTTCAAAAGCTTGATGGTCGGGACCTTGGGAGGCTTGAGGGAACCTTGGGAGGACTCATTGGGAGGTAAAGAGACCATAACTTCGTTGGGGAAGATTTTAAAATGAAATTAATGGGGAAAGGCTTGGTACTTATAGGAGAAGTGAGGGGACAAATCATTAATTGCCAAGGGACACCTCATCGGTGGTATTTGAAAAACCATAGGCTTTCCCATGGTATTTTCCCATGGTATTCACCACTTGGGAGACCTCATACCTTATCTTACTATTCATAAGTCGACCAGAATTATTGCATAATTATTACATCCTTAATGATGTCATTAAACACCCAAAACTCAAAAACTATATTTTCACTATTCACTGAATATTCAACTTTCTCAGAAAAATCCCAAAATATCACCCTAACCAAATATCGATGCTCTGATTTAAAAAATGAACTCCATTTTATGAAAATATTTTTCTAAATATTTTTAATTTAATTTTTAAATAAAAACACTATTCACGGAAAATTCAATTGTTTCAGAAAAATCCCAAAAATTCACTTCAACAAAATATCGATGCTCTGATTTCAAAAATGAACTCCATTTTATGAAAATAATTTTCTAAATATTTTTAATTTAATTTTTTAAATAAAAAACACTATTCTCCCAAAAAAACTAATACTTAATAAATAATTTCTGAAACAGTTATTTACCAACTTTATTGAATCACATTACTTAAACAAGGTGCCTAAATTATATTAATACTTTCTTTAAGTGAGATTACTAATCCATTTGGTCACGTTACTAATCCTAAGAATAAAATCACTATTCATAAATTACTATTCATCAAAAATTAAGTTGATCTTATTAGACTCTAAATTTCATACTAAAAAAAACTGTAGAAGACCATTTTTTGAAAATCATTACATATTATAAATTATTTAAGGTTTACATAAATATTTTTAAAATATCCTTTTTCTAAAATTCATCAATAATATGCACACTATATTTATCCGGAAATTTGAAAATTCAAAAACTTCATCATAAGAAGACATCACAATTTTAATATAAATCAATGGATTACACAAGGTAGTTATGGTCTCATTACATAGCCCCTTATAACACCAGCATATGACCTAAGAGTAAGGTGTGCTAGGGTGATAGAATCTTGTGTCGGATCAGCCAAAATTTCTCGAGTAGTAATTTATATCAGCTTGAACTTCTCACGAAGGTGATTCCATTCTAGCTTCACACGATGAAGTTCAGCTTGGGTTTTTGTCCTGAGCAAAGCCCAAAGGTGCTACCTCCTTCCCAAGTTCTGTCAAATGGGCTTCGATCAGCCTGAGAGTACTGGATGGGGCCATCGAATCTTCTTTCTATATTAATTAATCAAGATCACTGTTATTTATAGAAAATAATTGCAACATTTAATTTCTAATGGTCATATTGACCAATGTTTATATAACAGTTAAAACCCAACGGTTTCATTTTAATTATACTCATTTTATTAAAGGAAAAAATAAAATAACCAAGTAAAAATAGGGAACAAAATTTACTCAAAAATTTCAGGTCGTTACAATCATACCCCTTAAGAAATTGTGTCCTCCAAATTTTAAAATTGGTCTTGTAAATTTCATTGAAAGTCCCACATCGAAAAAGATTCAGTAAAAATATTACTTTAAAAGAAATAAAGGGAAGTACAAAGGTCACCATAGTTAACCCATACTAGAATTCCATGTAGAAAAACATGGATATGGAAGAGAAACCCAGGGGTCAAGTTCTGATGGAGAGTGATAGAAAACATGATTAAGAGAAAATTAACCACAAGAAGATCACAAACTTAAGATGTATTAAAAGGTATTTTATTACCCAGTAGGAAACATAAACCAACAACATTTTTTTAACGTTCCTTTTCATAATTTTGAGGAACTCATTTACTACATAGAATAAATACATAAGGAAATATATTTACCTTCAAGTAGAGTTTCATCCCATAATAATTTTTCACTAATATTGGCCTTTTCTACAAACAGTGAGCATTCAAAAAGACTTGGTCTCATCAAAAGTACAAGAATCATCTTCTAGAGAATCACATAATCCAGAAAATAATAACTATATTTTACCTTGTCTCTAGTCATCAACTAAAACTAAAATGGTTATTATGAGATCATATAATCCCCAAAAAGGATAATCCTTTATAAAAAGAAATTGGACTATTAATCTCCAAAATTCAACAAAAGTACCCAAAGTTCCAGAAAGATCATTCAACACACAACCATCCTTAAAAATATTTAGAATAATCTAAACTAAGATTGGAACCCAAAACTCAAAAGGATTTAATCACATAGTCTTCCCCAATAAATATTAACATTTATCTCCAAATAACATCGACTACTATTAAAGTCTCATACTAAAGTGTAATTAACCTATTCACATATTCTCTATGCTAGGTTCATCATTTTCCAGAAATAACCCAAATCACCATATGTCCATAATAAACACGTAAATTATTACAAAAAAAATTCAACCATTCCTCCTCAATTGAAATCATGTAGTATTTTATTTCCCTTAGTCATATAGTACTCCAAAAGAGAAAACATCGTCCAAAATAACCTTTATCATTTAATCATCAAATCATTTTCCTATACAAAGGATATCCATTTGATAAAAACATAAGTTTCCAAAATCAACTTATTCTTGATCCATAAAAATAGCAGGTTCATTAGTCTGAAGGGCATAACAACAAACTCATAATGTCCATATCTTGATTGGAAGGCAGTTTTTGGAATATCATCATTCTTTACCCTCAATTGATGATAACCATAACAAAGATCAATCTTAGAGAATAATTGAGTCCCATGAAGTTGGTCAAATAAGTCATCAATTCTTGGAAGAGATCATTTTTTCTTCACTGTGATCCCATTCAGTTATCCATAATAAATGCATAGCTGCATCGATCCATCCTTCTTCTTCACAAAGAGAACTGGTGCTCCTCAAGGAGACACACTTGGTCGGATAAACTGATTCTCCAAAAGATCTCAGAGTTGTTTCTTTAATTCCTCTAGCTCCACATTTTCCATCCTATAGGGGGTCTTTGACATCAGATGAGATCCAAGTACGAGTTCAATGGAGAACTCTATCTCTCTTTCTAGGAGAGGTTCGGGTAACTCCTCAGGAAATACGTCAACATATTCCTAGATGATGGGGAAATTTTCTAAAAGAATAAATAATTCATGAAAAACTTATTTCATTTATGAATCTTTTAACTAAAAAGGATTTTATGACTTAAAACTTCATGCTTATACAAATTACATTTTTCTATAATTCCTTCATGATGATTCATAAAAATCTTATGGTTAACCAAACATATCCCCCGAGAGTGTTGTAACCAAGAGTATAGTAAGGCCCATTGTTGTGTACCAGTTCCCGTTCAAGTCTAGCTCAAAGTGGTGTTTTGGGTTTTACTCCTATGACATCTATACCAGATCCACCTTTACCTGCTCGTATCCAAATAGGGATGTATTTTCTTGATAAACCACTTACTCAATACTCACCAAAATACTAGGAAGATTTCCTATATTTAAAATTTTCTATAGGGTTCTTCCTAAAGTTTTCATATCCTAATTTCCATAAATAACTAAACTATCCTTTGATATCAACTATGACATCCCGCCTTTTTATAACATAACTTTTTATTACGTTTTACAAAACCGAGGATCTTTAAGGTTTACTGTCTTGGAAACCAGGAACTTAATACATGACGACATAAAACATTCTTTTTTAAACACTTGAAAGTATTATTCATTGTTCATCCTAAGTTCATTACAGCATCTCATAACCTGGGAGCATACATCAAAGGAAAGGGTGAGAAAAAGGCCCATTAAGGGAAACAAGAGAAACATTTTACATGTGAACTTAAGATACATCAATAATGTCATGAAAAAGAACTTTAAGGAATGAGAAAGAGATCATGAGGCATAACATAATAAAAATAACATGTTTCATAACTTGAAGATGTGGCTACAAAATTTAACTTAGACAATCATTTCTGTATAACCAAGGTCCATCCCCAAGTGTCATTAAAAATTTTCCAAGGTTATTCACCAAGGTATCGTTAAAATGGTCATCTCTAGAGATTAAGTCTTTACCCAATGCATTGGAGCACTATCCGGGCACACCCTTAATTTGTATTTATTATCATGTGAGACACATATATCATCATAAAAAATTTCATAAATAACCCATATATCATAAAAGAAATGGGTTCCATTTCATAATCATGACATTTTAAAAACTGCTTTAAATACATGATCTTTATGTCACTTCAAACCCATGGAAAAATAAAAGCAGGTTTCATGTATGTAAATCCCAGAATTAAAATATAAAATTTATATATATATTTGAATACCTTTATAGAATAAATATCTTTGAGTATTCAATTAATAAAATAAAAGAATTTGAGAAAAAAGAGAAATACATTTTGAGATGAAAATTCTGCAGCATAACGGCTATGTTACAGGGTTTTAGAAAACATTGAAAAGAGAGGGGACATGGGTCACCCACTCATAAATGATCCCTAAAATAGTAGGGGGAATAATATAAAGGATTTAAGAACATGGTAATGAAATTTAAATGATATACCATATCAAATGAAGAACTTGAAAGGAAGACAAAAATAAGATTTCTCTTGTGAAAATTCGGCAGCCTAACGACGTTACTTAAAACTTCAAAAAATGAATTGATGAGATAAAATAGGGTCTCTCATAATATTAACATAAAACGGACAGTATGATAGATATATAAGATAATACCCCAACGTGAGAAAAGGAACTTTAAATAAATGACATGAAAATAGAACTTGAAAAATGAGAAGGGTGGAAGAATCCCTTACAAAAATTCGGCAGCCTAACGACGCCACTTAAACATTCATAAAATGAAATGATGAGAGTAATAGGGGATATATAATAATATTATCATGAAAAGGGAAGTAATATAAATATAAAATAACATCCTCTAGTATAATAACATGGAGGTTAAATGAAATGACATACAAAAGGGTATTTGAAAAGAAAGAGAGAGGTATGATCCCTTACCTTGAAGAGTAACTTTAAAATCTTGAAGGTCAGGACCTTGGGAGGCTTGATGGAACCTTGGGAGGACTTATTGGGAGGTAAAGAGACCATAACTTCGTTGGGGGGGATTTGGAAATGAAATTAGTGAGGGAAATTCTTGGTATTTATAGGAGAAGTGAGGGGACAAAGCATTAATTGCCAAGGGACACCTCATCTGTGGTATTGGAAAAACCATGGGCTTGACCATGGTATTTGCCCATGGTATTGGCCACATAGTACACCTAATACCTTATATTAATATTCATAAGTCGACCAGAATTATTTCATAATTATTACATCCCTAATGATGTCATTAAACACCTGAAACTCAAAAACTGTATTTTCACTATTCACCCAAAATTCGACTTTCTCAGAAAAATCCCAAAATTTCACCTTAACCAAATATCAATGCTTTGATTTCAAAAATGAACTCCATTTTTTGAAAATAATTTTCTAAATATGTTTAATTTAATTTTTAAATAAAAACACTATTCACTAAAAATTCAATTGTTTTAGAAAAATCCCAAAAATTCACCTTAACCAAATATCGATGCTATGATTTCAAAAATTAACTCCATTTTATGAAAATAATTTGATAAATATTTTTAATTTAATTTTTTAAATAAAAAACACTATTCACCCGAAAAAATTAATACTTAACCAATAATTTCTGAAACAGTTATTTACCTACTTTATTGAATCACATTACTTAATCAAGGTGCCTAAATTATATTAATACTTTATTTAAGTGAGATTACTAATCCATTTGGTCACATTACTAATCCTAAGCATAAAATCACTATTCATAAATTACTATTCATCAAAAATTAAGTTGATCTTATTAGACTCTAAATTTTATACTGAACAAAACTGTAGAAGACCATTTTTTGAAAATCATTACACATTTTTAATTATTTAAGGTTTTCTTAAATATTTTTAAAATATCCTTTTCCTAAAATTCATCAATAATATGCATACTATATTTATCCAGACATTTGAAAATTCACAAACTTCATGATAAGAAGAAATCACAATTTTTATTTAAATCAATGGATCACACAAGGAAGTTATAGTCTCGTTACATATCCCCTTATAACACCAGCATAGGACCTAAGTGTAAGGTGTGCTAGGGTGATAGAATATTGGGGCAGATCAGCCAACATTACCCGAGTAGTGATTTCTATTAGCTTGAACATCTCAAGAAGGTGATTCTGTTCCAGCTTCACATGATGAATTTCGGCTTGGGTTTGGTCCAGAGCAAAGCCCAAAGGTGCTACCTCCTTCCCGAGTTCCGTCAGATGGGATTCGATCGGCCCGAGACTACTAGATGGGGCCATCGAATCTTCTTTCTATATTAATTAATCAAGATCACTTGTATTTATAGAAAATAATTGTAACATTTAGTTTCCAATGGTCATATTGACCAATAGACATATAATAGTTGAAACCCAATGGTATCATTTTAATTATACTCATTTTATTAATGAAAAAAATAAAATAACCCACCAAAAATAGGGAACAAAATTTACTCAAAAATTTTGGGTCGTTATAGTGTTGCATCCATAAAACTTAATCACAACAACTTCTAGCTACAACATATTCAGCTTCAGTAGTAGAAAGTTCTACTAAGTGTTGCTTCTTTCATGAACAAGAATGTAATAAATCTCCTAAGAAATGAAAAGTTCTAGATGTAACTTTCCTATCCATTCGACATCCAGCAAAATCAGCATCTGAGAAACTTTTTAAAACAAAATCATTTCTGGAAGAATAAAAAAGTCCTAAATTCATGGTTCCCTTTAAATAGAAAAAATTTATTTTCAATTGTTTTAAATGATATTACTTTGGATTAGATTGATATATTTTACATAACCATACATAAACATTAAGTCTGGATGACTAGCTGTTAAGTATAATAGAATTCCAATCATACCACTAAAATATGTTTGATCTACTGATTTCCTAGCTTCATCAAGATCAAGATATTTTGAGGTATCGATTGGGGTACTTATAATTTTAGTGTTGTCATATCCATAATTTTTAAGAAGATATTTAATATACTTTTGTTGAGATATATAAGTTCCTTCTAGTTTTTGAGAAATTTTAAAAACTAAGGAAATATGTTAACTCACCCAACATACTCATTTCAAACTCAAATTTCATGATATTCTCAAATGAATTAGTTAAATATTGTTGAGTTGATCTGAATATAATGTCATCAACATAAATTTGAACAATAAAAACATTTTTCTTATCTTTCTTTATAAAAATAGTTGGATTAGTAGTTCCCTTAACATAATTGTTTTTTAACAAAAATCTTATATGTCTATCATACCAGGCTCCAGGGGCTTATTTAATTCCATATAAAGATTTTATAAGTTTGGAAACATGTTATAGATGATTTGTGTCTTCAAAACCATGAGTTTTTTCAACATAAACTTTCTCTTGAACATATCTGTTAAGGAAAGAAAACTTTGTCTCCATTTGAAAATTTTGGAAATTAAAGAATACTGCAATGGCAAGTAGAAAATGAATAGATCCAAGTCTAGCTATTGGAGCGTGGTTTTCTTCATGGAATATTCCTTCTTGTTTATTTTAGACTTTAGCAACTAATCTTGCTTTATTTCTTACAATGATTCCATTTTCATCACATTTATTTTTGAATGCCCATTTTACACTAATTATAGAAGTTTCCTTAGGTATTTCAACCAAGTTCCAGATTTTGTTCCTTTCAAATTCATTTAGTTCATCTTGTATAGATTTAATCCAATAATCATCACTTAAAGCTTCATCAAGGATTTTAGGTTCTAATTGGGAAATAAATTCTAGATGTTATAATTCATTTCTTAAATAACTTCTAGTCTTTACAGGTTGATTTACATCACCAATGATACTATCACTAGGATTATTCTTAATAAACAACTGATTTGGGTTTTATAAAACCTGTTCATTAACATAAGGTTGAAAATATTCTAGGCTAAATACTTCAGAAACATTTTTTTGAGTACCTTCCTTATTAGAAGAATTTTACATCAAATATTGATAATCAGTTTTTGAAAACACATCTGAGGATATAGGTTGGGGTTGTTTAAAAAAAGGATCAATTTCATAAAATTTATCATGCATCATTTCTTCAATAGTACAAGAGTTTTTTTAAACACTATAAGATTTAGAAGTAGTAGAATAGCCTAAGAAAATTCATTCATCAGATTTGGGTTCAAATTTATATAAGTTATCTTTAGTATTAAAAATGATTACTTTTCATCCAAATACTTTAAAGTAAGAAACTTTAGGTTTTTGACCAGTACACAATTCATAAGGTGTTTTGTTAGGAAAAGGTCTGATTAAAAATAGATTTATAGTATAGCAAGTATTACTTATAGCTTCATCCCAAAAGTGTTTAGAAAAATAATATTCACTCAACATGGTTATAGTTATCTCTTAAAAAAATTGATTTATTCTATTAACAACACCATTTTGTTGATGTGTTCTTAGAGTTGAAAAGTTGGGATTAATGCCTTTTTTACTACAAAAAGTTTCAAAATCTAAATTTTGAAATTCTCCCCCATGATCACTATGAATAGTTATCAATGGAAGGTTTTTCTCATTTTTAACTTTGGATGAAAAATATTTAAAATAGTAAAGGCTTCCTATTTATTTGATAGAAAATAGACCCATATAAATCTATTGTAATCATCAACTAGAAAAATACATAGTATTTGGCTCGAATACTTCCAGTTGGTGGTGGACCGAAAATATCCATATGCACTAACTATAATTCATCAGAATTTGAGACTTCAACAATTTACTTAAATCTTGACTTATGTTTCTTTCCATATTGACAAGGATCACAAACTTTAAAAGAATCAAATCTATGCTCTGGTAGAGCCTTAACAAGTCCTTTATTTGAGAGTTTTCATAGGTTACGAAGGGTACAATGTCCTATTCTTTTATTCCATAACAAATATCCATCTTCCATTTCACTAAGTCAAGGTAGAACTTGGCTTCTAAGGTCTTATAAGTTCAATGTATAAACATTCTCATGACTATGGGTATAGAGAATAAAATCTTCCTTGTAATTGTGTACTAGGCATTTATCATTCCTAAAATTCACAAGGTAACCTTCATCAAATAATTGGATTACTCTTATAAGGTTGTGATTAAGACCTTTAACAAATAAAACATTTGAAATGAAATCTTTTCCAAGAAGAAAAATGTTACCTATACCAACAATTTATCCCTGATCATTATCTTCGAAAGTTACTTTTCCTCTTTTTATCTTGATAATCTTTTCAAATAAGTTTTTGTTACTATCTGTGTGTCTGAAACATCCACTATCCATGTTTCATGTATTTTAGTTGGTACTTTATTTTCCTAAAAATAAAATAGTTAGACTTTGGGAATCCAAACTTTCTTGGATCTAGAAATTTCAGAAAGTAAAATCCTATGTATCGAAATTTTATTAAAAAATAATATTTATAAAAACCAATGGATTGGATTTTATTTAAAAGAACATTTTTTTCCCAATGTCCACGAATATGACACTTAATGAAAAAATGATCACTTTTTGGAATAAAATAATTATGACTAAAAATAGGTTTTGAGTGAGTATAACCAATTCTAGAACTATTCCTAAGACAACAAAGTTGTGAATACATTTTATCAAATTATTTCCTTCTGAAAGTAAAATTTTATAAAAGTTTCCTTAAGGAATAAATTTCATATTTTAGTCTAATGATTAAATTCTTATCCTCATATTCATTAGTCTTTGAGGTTTATTTAGCCTCTAAAACATTTTTCTTAGTAATAACATTTTCATAATCGTTAGAAAGTTTATCTTTTTCAGAATTAACTTCCTTAAGGTTTTTAAAAATATTTTCTATGTCCATAGTTTTCTAATCAAGATATATAGAAAGATATGATACTTCTTTTGTTAAAACAAAAAATCTAGAATTTTCTTTCTCTAACTTCTTTTTTATCTTACAGTTATCATTATCAAGTAATTTAGTAAATCTAGAGACTTCTTCAAATTAAGGTAATGAATTATCTTATGATAATGAATATTCTTCATTCAAATAATCATAATATTATTCATTAGGAAAATTTTCATTTTAAGAAATATTGGTTAAAGATTCCGCATTATGTCCATAAGACAATGATTTTCAATAGGTAATCTGGATATAAGACCAATATTCTTATGACTAAAAGATTCATATTTTGAGGATTCATCTGAAGAGTCACCACCACTTGCACCCAATGTGTCATTAGATTTCAAGACTTTCTTATCCATATATTTGAAGTATATCTTTTTTTCCTTTCAGAATGATTATCCTTTCTATATTTTCTCTTGAATATAGGAAAATCAAGTCTGATATGTCCAGCCCTTTTACTTTCATAAGAATTTACTTCAGAATCATTCTTTTCCTTTCTATCTTTCTTATTATATCTGTACTGAAAATATTTATTTCCCACAATCTTGTTAATTATTTGAGAAATATTGGAAAGTTCATTCTCAGACTAATCATTGTTACTTAATTTGAATATAACAATATTTTTCTTAGATTTAGATCTAGTTACCCTTTATAGAGTCTTGGATTTAGATGTAGTAGTGAAATATACACTTACATTACCATTCTTCTTCTTATTTAGATCAGTATCTCTCTTCATTTTTTCCATGATAACAAATAGTTCCAAATAACTCATAAAGATTGATATTAGAAACTTTCCTATTTTCATCAATATCTGTAATTTTCGATTCCCACTCATTGGGAATAATATCAATTATATTGTCCATAAGAAATTCGTCATAAATACATTTTTCTCCCATAGATTAAAGAATGTTGAAAATAGTCATAAATATTTTTTGCACTTTTCAAACAGGTTCTCCATAAGGAAATAAAAATCCATGACATTCAACTCTCAACATAACTCTTCTAGTTTCTATCACTTTAGAAGTTCCAAAGTGTGTAACTTCAAGTTTCTTCCAAATATATTTGGATTCTTCACATGATGTTATCTAGATATATATATATATATTTCTAGTCAAAGAACACAACAAATTATTGCATACCTTGTAATTTAATTTATATTCTTGTTTTTCTTTGTTTTTAAGGTTGTGACTTCCTTGTCTGGAATTTTTTAATCTCTAGTGAGCATGAAAAAGTTTTCTACTCTAGTTTTAATAAAAAAATCATTATCTGATCTCTCTAATACTCATAATCATTACCATTAAAGATTGGTAGTCTGGAAAGATTAATATTGTCTATCAAACCAACATTCAATCCTACCATTCTAAAAGAAAAATAATTTTACAAAAAAATGATTAGTAGAAAAATATTTTATAAAGAAAATATTTAATAAAAAAACTTGAATAAGTAAAGTTGAGCAAGAAAATTTTAGCAAGAAAACTTATATGTAAGTTTAAGTATTTTATAGACCTTCCTATGATACTAAATTTAGGATCTAAATATAGATATAGATTCTCAATTACAAGAGGGGGGTGAATTGTAATTTTAAAAACCTTCTATTTTAACCTTAATAAAATCTATATTTAATAAAGTTAAACATGGTAAATTCACAAACCCTCTTTGGTTCTTAAAAAAAGGGATAATTTGGAAGGGCCTAGGTACAATTATAAGATACCTAAACTTAAATAAGTTAAATTTAATGAAACTTAAGCAGGTTTTACTTAAATAAAGAATCTACCTTAAAGTATATAGAATCTTATTTATATCAGAGTATACAAGTATAAGAAAGTATAATAAAGTTATAATTTCTATCTTTAACAAAATTGTAGTGGAAATAAAACTTGTAGCAAGAAAAAGTAATCAAGTAGGAATTATTTTTACCCAAAGAGAATGGTATCCAAAAACTTTGGATAAAAGTCCTTTGATTTATACTTTCAAGAAAGACTATCTTACCCACACCAAGGTAATCCCTCGACAAGAATATCAAAAATTGTCTTGTTATACCTGAAAGCCCTCGAACTTTAAGTTATTCAGAACCTCTATATTCATATCCTTGGAAGCCCTAAAACTTTAATGTATTCATCGCCTCTATCTTCATATCCCTATAATCCCTCGATTGTACTCAGCAACAATCAGATTCACACAATGCTGAACAAGATGTTCATGGTTGAAAAAGATTTTCATAGATTTCATAAAGCATAAGAGTTTATCTCTCTAGAAATCACTTCACAACATCACAGCATGTAATATGATGGATCAATATTGAGATCATTCAAATGATCTCCTATTTATAGGCAAAAACTTCAACAGTTGACTCCCTCCTCCTACAGTCGTTTTTTTCCTTGAAATTCATAAGGACCTGTACACATGTCACCCAACCAATGGTTAGTTAGAAACAGATTGTACGACATCATTTCATTGTAACAGAACCATGTGAAAGAAATTATAACAAGTAAGAAAATCATTTTTAAGTTTAAGTAATATAAGTAAACTAGAATCCGATAAATTTGGAACAAAATATTTAAGAAAGAAAAGATAAATTTAACAAGTATGAATAATTAGACTCTAAATATATTGTATAATGGAGTCTAAATATGTATACAAACATAGTATAGTTTTAGAAGAATTAGAAGTATGAATTTTGAAGAATTGGGAGTCTAAATTCAAAGGAATTCGGAGTCCAAATTCTGGGGAATTTGGAGTCCGAATTTTAAGGAATTCAGAGTCAGAATTCTGAGGAATTTGGAGTTCGGATTCTAAGGAATTTGGAGTCTAAATTATAAGGAATACGGAGTCTGAATTCTAAGGAATTAGGATTTAAAATTCTAAAAAATTATTAGTATGAATTCTGAGGAAATCAGATTCTGAATTATGGGGAATTAGGAGTCTAAATTATGAGGAATTCGGTGTCTAAATTTCAAAGAATTCAGAGGCTAAATTTTAGAGAATTCAAAGTCTGATTTCTATGAAACTTGAAGTCAAAATTCGGGATGAAACAGATTCTAAAAACATATGTAATCAGAGTATAGAAATATTGAGACTTGGTATCTAATAAATTGTATGGTTCCGGTGTTTGAATAAGGATCTGATTATTCTTAAAGAAATCTGGTCTTAAGAGAAATAAGGTTAATATTAGATAAGGAACATTAAGAATAACAAATAAAAGTAAGTAAAGTTTAAAGTAAAGAAATTTCCTTAGAGAAAGAAAATAGTATTTAAGGAAATTTTTTTTGTGATTTTCTAAACATAAAGAAATAGAAAAAGTCATAAAATAGATTATTGACTTAACATGTGGTTGGAAATAAAAAATCCTACCTTGAAACTCTCTAAGTGGTATAATTATCATATTTTGGGATATAATGAGAGGTTTTAAAGTATATTTCACACTAGAATATTTAAGCTATATAGTATTATGAATTTAGTAGTTGAGGGATACTTGGGTTTGATAAAATATTGGGAGGCATTTAATGATTAATAAATCTATAATGTTTATAATATTGGTAATCAAGAAAAAGTATTAATCTAATAAATTTTTTTATGGATCAAATTATTTTCACTAACACCATTTAAATATCAATGCGATCAATTTTGGAAAAAAATATCCTAGCTCACAATAACTTTCGGGAATTGTACAAGTGCTCTTGCATAGTGTTGTGACAAGAAACAAAGTTTTATGTCATGGAGTCCCAACTTCCTATATTTCATCTTCTTGGAACAATAATGGTGTAAAAGGAAGCATGTAATAATCATATTTATGATTCATCATATTTTTAATGCATTATGTTGTCATTTATGTACAGTGGATTACCGAAAATTCATGAGGGAAAAGATACATACAATATGCACACTCACCTCTAAAACATATTCTATGAGAGAGAAAGGAATGAAATGTATAAAATATTTGGAACACTATAAATGTGAAATATTACATAATAGTATCAATAATTGCCTCATATACTCAAAATTATTGGGTACATTGAGTGACTAGATTCCCTAGAGTTAAAATTGGACCAAGAGCTGGAAATAGATCTCAATTTGTGTCTTTACCGCCTAGCTTTTGTATCTTCATTATTAACTACAATATAAACATCATGAAGATGTTTATTCTAGATTCATTAGATTTGGTTTTCAAAGATGATAAGTACATAATGAACACAAACCCTTCAATCCTTATGGTGAGTTAGAGAAGGAAGGTAAAAGAAAAAAAGAGTTGATGGATAAACCAAATCAGAAGGCACCAACACACCACCCCTCTAAAAATACAAAGATACAAAAGGAGAAAAAATAACATGGAGTATAATTTTTTCATGGGGTAAGTAATTCCACTTGAAGAAGAATTTCAATGTAGGTAAGAAGAAGAAAAATAATGCTTCCACTTTGGGTATATTTTTCATTGAAGAAATCTATTTATTTATACAAGTTGTGTATTGAATGAACCAGGTGGATCATGTATTTGTATTAAAATATAGGAACCAATTATATTCAAGAATATTTCAAGGGATGATGTGGATCTCCCGAAATCAAATGGTTTAGGACTGGAAGTATTGTTTGTTATAGATTATCGTCTTTACTTTACTTAGTGGCTTGGTTCTTATATTAAAAAATTGTTATTATGTACTATCAATTACTAAAAAAAATATCTCAGTATCAATTCTAGACACACTAAGATTTTATTTCATGTTCGAAAATAAATGTTTTTTCTTTTCTAACAATAAAATATTTTATGATAAAGCATATTTTATAAATGAATTATATATACGTGAACTTGAAAATCCTGTTTTGGAAATCAATGAAAAATCTAGCGAGTAAGACTCAGATATTACCCACCTATGGAACATTAGGTTGGTCTATGTTAATGAAAATCATTTAAATATGCTACATAAAGTAGAGTATTAAGACTATATTGAGTTATAACTCTTGGATGAATGTCACAGTTGTTTCCAACAGAAATTTATCAAAGCACCTTTCAGTGGGAAAGGAAAAAGGGCTATATAAAAAACTGGAGTTGATTCATATTGACATATGTGGTCCATTCCAATTATAGGTAGGGGTGGGTTTTCTTACATAATTACTTTTATCAATAAATTTAGTAGATATAGATATATCTACTTAATAACGTATATGTCTGATTATTTTAACATGTCTATGGAATATCTGAATGAAGTAGAGAATAAAGTTGGTAAGAAGATTAAGAAGCTATACTCAGATAATGGTGTAGAATATCTTAACCAACAATTCATTGATCACTCAATAGAGAGTGGTATATTCTCCCAACTCACTCCTCCTTATACACCTTAGTGGAATGGTGTAAGCTAAAGGAGAAATCATACCTTTCTTAAGATCAATGATGGTTCATGAAACTTTATTTTTATCCTTTTTGGGACACACTGTGTACAGTGGCATGTACACTAAACTGATCCATAATTAAAGTGAAATATGGGATCCATATGAGTTATGTATGTAAATAAACATGGTCTTTCACACATACATGTATGGGAATTTAAGTCATTTTTTAAGATAATATTTATTGAAAAACTATAATTTCAAAGCACAAAGTGCATATTTATAGATTATCCTAAGGAAACTAAATAATACTACCTATATAAACTTTTATATAAAAATATGATTATGGAAATACATGTCATATTTCATAAAAGGGAAAGCATTTCCAATGGAAATAGTTGGATCATGATTTACTTTAATGAAGTTGATTCTCTAGATTTACAAGAGTTAGTATGGCAACAAACTCCATTAGAGATAGTGGGGGGAGGAGAAGTTCCCAATACATGATTATTACCTAGGTCTAAAAGGGAGGTTAGAGAACCATATACATGTGGTTTTCTTATAATCAAGTCAGTTCACACATTATCCCTTGAGGATAATGAAACTCTTGCCTACAAAAAATAGTGACTGGAAAAGATGTTTCTAAATGGTAAAAATTCATGAATTCTAAAATAGAGTCTATATACCAAAATTAATTTTGGATTTTGGTATACCAACCAACTGATGTAAAACCTATTGGGTTTAAATTGTTATTCAAGAAAAACTAGACATGGATGGTAGAGTAATTACTAAAAAATCATGACTAATTTAATAGGGTTTAAGAAAATGTCAAGGCATTGAATAAAATGACACATTTTCAATAGTTTCAATGATAAAATCCATCAGAATACTACTTTCAATATCATCCTTCCAAGATTATGATATTTGCAAAATTTATTTCAAAACTGCTTTTCTAAATATGAAGTTTGATGAAGGCATCTATATGACACAACCTGAAGGGTTTATAATGTCTAAGATTGTGAATAAAATATGCAAGCTACATAGATCCCTTTATGGATTGAATCAAGAATCATAGTCATGGAATATTCATTTTTATGTGGCCATTATTTTATTAGTATTAAATATTAATGACCTATTATTGATGGGAAATGAATTTCAAGTCTTAAAATTGGTAAATATTTGATTAAATGAATGATTCTCTATAAAATACATATATGAAGTGGTTTTTATTATTGGGATAACTAGTTTTGGAATCTTAGTGAGAAAGGTATAACTGGTTTAGGCGTCACAATGAGAAAGGTATGAAGATTATAATAGAAAAGGCATATTGAATCTTGATCATTTAGATTTTGGAAGGTGTGGGATTTGTATACTCGAGAGGAAAAATAATGTGTCTTTCAATATTTCAAGAATAACACCAAAATATCATAAGTTAGAAATTGTTCATACATTTGTATGGGGACATTCCCCATTTCATTCTCATGAAAAGACTAGGTACTTTTCTACCTTCATTAATGATTCGGATAGAAAAGTATGGGTTTACTTTTTGAAACATAAAGGTGAAGTGTTTGTAATATTTGTTCAATGGAAGGATATGGTGTAAAGAGAAACTAGAAGAAAGTTTTGAAGTCTAATATTTGAAAATAGTAGTGAGTTTATTGAATGGAATTATCAGGATTACTGTAAAAAAAGAGAAATATGGCATGAGAAGATTATTTTAGGAACACCTGAATAAAATGGTGTTGCTGAGAGAATGGATCAGATGTTGATGGAAAAAATAAGAAGTATTCTACTATATTCTACAATTCCTAAGGAATTTTGGGCAAAATTAGTAGGAATAGAAACTTACCTAATCAACAAATGTCCTTTGGAACAAGTTGGAAAATGGTTAACAAAATAAATTTGGTTAAGAAAAGTTAAATAAGTTTCCCACCTCATAGTTTTTGAAAGTATATACTATTATAGAAACTCTATGATTCATAGCAATGGAATGGTTTGAAAATAAAGAAAACAAAAGATAAAGAAGAATATGAACATAGACACAATAATTTATGTGGTTTTGGAAAGGATCCCTATGTTGGAATGGTGTATCCGGATTTTTTTGGATGAAGTTTGACTGAATGTTAGTGGCCCATATTGCACACCAAACTGAAAATCCTATAGGACACTATAGTAGTGCAGACTCACTATAGAAATATGTGGTAGAACACCGTAGCATCTCAGACTTTGGAGGTAACAGACATTTTAGCTCCATGAACTTATTTCCATCAACATTATAGTAACTTGGAATTGAGTGGTTTTGGTATGGTAGTAGTCTGAACTTGGGTGGTTGCGGCACAATAGAAAAATGAACTTACTGTGTGGTTGGTGGAATGGTGCATCATCTTCTTTATTATCTCATTCAATCTAGGGTTTATATGTGTGAAGCTTTTATTATCTTCCTATAATTCTGCTCTTGATAATAGTTAATTTTCTAGCTCTTCGTGGAAGTAGGGTTCATTTCCTGAAACATGTAAATATTTGTGTCTTATAATCTTATTAACATTATTCTGTTTTACCATATTTTCTTAATCTACAAACTATTTTTGTCACTTCACCTCTCAAGGTTTTTGCAACAACTAGTATCAGAGATTTACACTACAAGAAAACCGCCTCTTACCGGAGTTTTTTTTTCATATAGCGGCGGTTTAAACCGCAGCTATATGGTTTGGCGGCGGTTTACAAAAACCGCCGCTAAACAGGGCGTCAGCAATCTATTAGCGGCAGTTTTATGCATTTTGCGGCGGTCAAAGAAAAGTGTCGTAGTACCTCATTTCGCGGTGGTTTTTGGTAAATTTAGCGGTGGTTTTACGGGCAATTTAATTAGCGGCGGCGATAATCGCCGCAAAATTCAGGCGTGTCATGCGCCTGCTTAGCGGAAGTTAAAACCGCCGCTAATTTCGGAGTGATTTCGCGGCGGTTTTAACCACCGCTAAGTTTATTGACGAATACATTTAGCAGAGGTTTAAACCGCCGCTACATGTATAAGTTGTAAAACATTAGCGGTGGTTAAAACCACCGCGAAATGCTGACTCGAAAAAAAATAGCATTTCTGCTTATACTGCACCACTTCCCTGGAAAACAAACCAAACAAGAAACCATTTATAAATAATAAAACATTCATGGTTTTAATCACACCCAACACAAGTACTAAGAACTTTCATGGTTTTAATCACACCCAACACAACTATCAAAGAAGAGAAGGTTTGGTGTTACACCCAACATATATACATGAAGATAACAATGGTTAACATTACACCCAACCCATATAATTAATAATAACAATAATTGGAATTACATTCAACCCATGTAACTAACAAGAACACTAGTTTTAATTGCACCCAACCCATATAAGAAGTCATAGGAATATTTGGAATTATGCCCAATCTATGTAAAAACCAAGATAAATTGTCATAATCATGTATAACCTACATAACCACAAAAATTTGGTTGGAATCACACCCAACCCATATACCAATAAGAATGAAAGTTGGCATCTTATATAACTTATTATAAAGTGTTCAACATGGTTAAAAAATAGCCAACCTATATAGCATGCCAAAGAAATGGTTAGCATTATGCCAAACCTAATTAACAATATAGAAACATCATTGGAATGAAACCCAACTAAAGGACCAAGTAATAACAAGAATTTAATTACACCCAACCAAAAATATACATCATTTTACTCAAGTCACTCTTACTTGGATAAGATCTCCACTATCAATTATGTTGTATATAATTCACCATCATTGAAGAATTTCTTTAAATAACTTTTAAGATATTATCATTTCACATTAATACATACCCCTCTTGGTTATCATTCCAAGTTCCACCACCAAATTCAATTTAATTCATGGATGTACATGATTAATAATTATAAACCAGAGGACCTTACACAGCCCTAACAAACCTTTCCTGAATCTCATCTATGAGGAAATCTAATTTTGTTCCATCCTGATCCATTGTTACCTTCCCTTCTACACTTGTGCATCAAACAACACATACAACATGTATATAATGAGGAGAAACTTTATGCACCACCTACGCAATATTCATAAACACCCTTTCATTTAATGTTGAAGAAAAAGTTGATCCAATTCAATAAGAATATCTAAAGCATACAAAATACCTAAAATTATGGATTTAGAATGAAACACAAGATAATATCAAATGAAACAAGAGATTGGGGGTCACATGGATTTATACTTATAGTTTAGAGATGATCAAAATTGAAAATATTTGATTCCATAAAACATTAAAGTGTATGGATCAAAATGTGCCAAAGAAGAGAGGGGAGGGATCACTACTAGTCGTTTGTCCTATAAGGAGGAGGAACGAGGATTAAATGGGTTGATGTTTAGTCAGAATAAGAACCTTTAAAACATCATTGTTATAAAATACTTTGTATTGATGATTGACATTATGGTTCCAGGAAATAAGGTCTCTCCATTCTACCACATAAGAAGACATTTGAGAAATAGGGGAAATATTTAAAGAGAATAGAGAATATATTAGAAGATATGTAACCATTAAGAGAGAATCAATTGTGTTAATCAAACAAAATAAGTGCATAACATGGAAAACATTATGTGGACCACATGATCCATTCTAGGTCACGAAAATCACATAACCCATAAAACATCTTTTGATCACATGATTTTTCTTAATACATATAATCATGTTACCATGTGAAGGTCACATGAATCACATAATGATTAGTAGATCATGAAAAAATCCTCAAGAGACAACCGAATCACATAAGATAGACTAATGTCCAAGGGTGTGCATCAAAGTTCAAATAAATTACCATTGATTAGTTCATGGATTGATTAAGTGATATATTTATACAAGGTGATCACACAAAGAGGTCAAGTGACATGATCACATGATTAGGTCTCTTGTATGTTTCTTGTGATGAGGTCATGCAAAGTTGTCTTGAAAAATAATCGCATGAGAGAGGAGGTTTTGAGAGCTATGGAGCTTCATGTCACCGGTCAATTGACCAGCCTCTCACCCCCTATTTATAGGTAACCTCAAGGAATATGAATGGACTTATAGAAGACCAAAATATGTTTTAAATTCCAACCATAGAAATCATAAGAGACTCATGAAGTCATTTCCTACCTCATAACTGAGTCCTTGTTCCTTCGAACATCACTTTTGTGGGGTGGGGGAATTTTTTGACGCTAGCCAAATGAGCATTGTATATTTTAGGAACAAAGAAATACCCAAAGCATAGGTATTAATATATACCCAAAGGAAAGAAAATTATAGCATGTATACATATAGATTAATCACCTAGGTCACAAGGACCATGTGAAATTCAATGAGGCTCATGATCACATGACCCTAGGAACATCATGCAAAGGGGTTATGCAATTCATGTGATCTGTTCCTGATCATGTGAAGCCCCATAAAATAGCCCAATTAATCATGTAAAACCCCTCTGATTATTCTTTTTTATCATATGACATGTCATCTAACAATCTCCCAATATGTTCATAAAATAAAAGTTAGAAAAGAGGGAAGCTTCATGGGAAGGGAGTTGCATTGGTTTTCATGTGATGTGGTTACGTGCCTCATAAAAACTATTAATGATCATGAAAATCACCTCAGAAAACCATATTGATCTAGTGATATCCATTCAACATGGCTGTTTGGACATGCAACACCCTAATGAGTCCAATTCCCAATTTTGAATTTACAATAGAAACATCAAAGAGCCTATTACCATAGATCATCTAACCAATAAAACACACACATCATTCTCTTTACCACCTGAGGTTATTGTGATCATTCAAGGTTAGCCACTGAAGCTCCTCCAAGACCAATGGTTTTTTAAAGGTTCCATAAACCACACATGTTGTATATAAAAACTAACCTTTCCCATATTTGTTCAACACATCAACAATACTACTCATGGTCCGATGATGCATTGCCACCCTCTCCACCTACATCTCCTACTACCACCTATAAGAACATTATATTGAAAATTAAATATTGTTGCATATTTATAATTAAACTTAAAACCAATAAAAGATTGAAAACTAAATGATTTTGATTTTTTTGTGATTTACCTGCTCACCACCACTCGGTGCACTACCACTGGGGGCATATCTGCTCATCTACTGATATAAATCAGTCAACGCTTTCTTCATAGTGGATATCTGAGCCCCTTGGTCTTCAACTTTGGCTCGTAGCGAATAAATCTCCCTCTGAGCATCTTTAGGTATGGGCTGACTATAACCAGGAGTAGATGCAGCTGGAATCCCTGATGGCCTGCTAAAGACCTCAGATGGTACGGGTCCCAAACCCATCCCGCGCACTCTACCAGGATGCTTCTTCCCAAGGACTTGAGCAATCGGGTCATCCTGGGAGACTGAGTAGGACTGCCCAGGATTGGCATCCCATAGTTCTTTAATTTTTACCTATAAATCAAATATCAATACATATTAACACAGTAAAAACTGATAATAAGTTATTATAATAAAAATTTGACTTCATACCCCAACTTCTTTGGTAGGCTCATTAACAAAAGAGCCATCTGATTTTCTGTGAACATCCAACCACAGTTCAATCCGGGAGGCTTCGTGCCCTAAACTCTGTGACTGCATTAAGCAAAGATAAATAAAAAATTCAATATATTTAATAGATAATATTGTATTATAAATATTTAAACTATTTAAAATATTACCAATGACATTCGGCTTCTAGAAAATCTTTTTGAGCCCGCCGTGTGAGGGATGACTTGTTTTGCCCTGTTTGATGCATTCTGTCATGAGAGATCCTGAAATAAATAAAATGAAATTTAACAGTAACGTATCCAATGTCATTTCCTCTTAATAAACATGTATTAATGTAAAATGAGGATAATATAATAATATATATTTCAATACTATCTGCTTCTCATCACGATGCCTGTCAACAAAAACGTTCCACTGCTCTTTCGGTACCCCACTGGGTAGCTTGTCATACATTTGTTCCAAGGTCAACAAAGTATCGTTGACATTACACCACAATCTCCATTTGAAATATTTCCATTTTTTACCAAGATTTTTCAAAGTCCACTTCCGTGCTATCACATCAGCAACTGTGAAGTGGAAGAACATCTGTATACAGAAATTCATTTTGAACATATTAGTAACATGACATTCAATTAAACCATAATGTAATAAAATTACCATTATTTGAGAATCGAAAACTTCATTTTTCCAGTTTGGAGGCAAATGTCACCAATCATCATATGAAATGGGAAGGGAAATGGGCTCCGCTGCCAACTGACCTATAATCTGGCCAAGTAATTCTGCGGCATCATCCGTAGGGACTCCATAAGAATCAAATGGCACGACTATCTTTTCACCATTCAATTTCCGAACATCTGAGCTTTTTAAGTGTTTCTCCACGGTTTTATTTTTTTCATCTTCAATGAGAAAACAATTATTATAAACAAAATGCAATAAATTTATTTAATTAAAATTTATACCTATGACTGTGACCCTCCAGTATGTCCGGGATGAACTGGAAGGGGTCTGTCACCGCCCAACTAATGAGGCACCTATAGGGGGAGTCGACGTCTCATCCTCTAATGGGAGGCCCTCTGATGGTGTGAGAGATGGTGCAGGGGGAGATGGTGTAGGGGTGTAGGCAGCTGGTGCCTCAGATGTCGTGGGGAGTTACCCAGATGGATCGGCATCCGTCACAGAACTAGAAGAAATGGTATATCGCTTCCTCCTTGGAATTACTGTCACTTAATCAAATAAAATTAAGTTCAGAATATATATTTCAAAAAAATTATGCAGAAAAAAAAATTAAAAATGATAATAGATGCCCAGTATTAACAAACAAAATATATATAACAATGATAATGAATGACTACAGAAATGAAACAAGTGGTTGCTGCATGAATGAATAATTGTACATACAATCATTTTCCCCTTCAATCATGTCAGTTTCCTGCTCCATTGATTCATCCACTTCATTCATCCTTGTAAGACTAATATTTTAAATATCATGATGGAAAAATAATTCTGCTTCCTGTTGTTGATGACATTCAATTTCAGAGGTCAAATCTTCCACTTCATCACCCATATCATACAAATCTCTTTGTATTACGTGAGTAACTACACTCCACCCTTCATCCACAACATCATTCATATAATATACCATTTTTTCTTACGATGCAAAGATATATGGATCATGCATTTCACGATCACCAACATCCATCAAGCGAGAGAAGTTCACAGAAGTAAATTGCAATGAATCTCTTTTAACACCTCTGATAATATCTACCCATTTGCATTTGAATAAAACAACAGAAAAATGTCCATGGTATTTTAATTCAATAATATCATGTAGCTTTCCATAGTATCCCACTTCAACAAATGTAAATATACCACTATTCTGTGTTTTCAAACCCACTTCTCGGTCGACTGTACGAAATCTAAAGTCATTCACATTATAAGCATCGAACTTTCTAACTTGCTTTATAGGACCTCTAGAAAGAAACTTCAAATCTTCTGAAAAGTCTGCTCGAGTATCAGTATTCATGATATGAAAAAAGAAATATAATTTAATAGATTTACAAATTGTATGTGTCAAACTAATATTCATATTTATTGCAATATTTATGAACTTACACGTCGTGCAAACCATTCTACAAGCTCTTTATTCACAGCTTTCGTTATATCTTTCTCATTTCATGCTTGGCCTCTCATTTGTCTCTTTGTTTGTATCCTCAACTCTTCAATAAATGGATCTACAATTTCACTATTCAGCAGCACATATCTATGTGCCTGTAATAATTCCAATTCTGTCAGTGTCACATTTGAGGTTCTCCCAACTGATCGGCCAATAGCAGGAAATATTTTTGATTTATGATGCATTTGAGATTGAGTTGATGTGTCATCAACACATCCAACTCGATTAAATCTTGTCTCAATATCATCTAAATACCTAGAACAAAAGGTAAGACATTCCTCAGCCAAATAGCCTTCAGCAATAGAGCCTTCTGGTTGAGCTTTATTTCTCACGTATGATTTTAAATGCCCAAGATATCTGTGAAATAAAATAATAACATTATGCATTTATGTAAATGTAAAAAATTGTTTACTTAACTGGAAAACATATAAATAAAATACCTCTCAATTGGATACATCCATCGATAATGAACGGGGCCTCCTAATTTAGATTCTTCAACCAAATGCACAGTTAAATGCATCATGATAGTAAAAACGAAGGAGGAAAGATCATCTCCATTGCACAAAGATTCAATACAAAGATCTCCTGGAGGTTGTCAAGCTAAAATGGATGTACAACCTTCTCACATAATTACCTGAAAAATGTGCAAAATTGGAGTACAACAGCAGTAACGTTTTTAGGTAAGAATGTATGCAATTCCAATTGTAGTAACTGTTGTAACAAAATATGTGAATCGTGACTTTTCAATCCATGTAACTTACGATTCTTCAAGTCAACACACCTCGAGATGTTACTCGAATACCCATAAGATACCTTCACATTCTTTAAAATTTGAAGGAACGTATCTTTATCCCTATTTTTCATTGCGAAAATGGTCGGAGCATACTTTTCATTCTCATCTGGTCAGAGATCGTGTTTTATGTTCATTACTTGTAAGTCTTTGTGAGCATTAAGATGATCCTTAGACTTTCCATGCTCATTAAGTAATGTGAAAATCAAATTATCACAGACATTCTTTTCAATATGCATCACATCAAGATTGTGGCGCAACAAATTAAATTCCCAATACGAAAGTTTGAAGAATATACTTTTTTTTCTTACATTGTTGCGTTCTGATTTCACTTAACGATGCACTTCAGACCCGTTTTCCACTATCATTCAAATGATGAACCTTCCCAAATTCTGTTTCAACATTTTCAAGCTGTGTTAATATTTCAGAACCGGTTAACAACTTTGGAGGTGGTCTACGATCAATGAAACCATTAAATTTTGATTTGTTCAGCTGAAATCTATGAGATGCATCGAGAAATCTTCGATGGAATAAGAAGCACCATTATCTACTGTGAGGTAGCTGTTTGGGCTCAAAATCAAAGTTACAAACGGGAAAAGCCAAACCCGTATAAGTGTTCCAACCAGATAAATTCCCAAGCCCAGGAAAGTCACTAATGGTCCACAGTAAAGCAGCATGCATTTTGAACATTGTTTTAGAAGAAACATCAAATGTCTCAACACCGTTACTCCATAACTCCTGCAATTCTTCAATCAAAGGCTGCAAGTATACATCAATATCATTTCCAGGAATTTTTTTCCATCAATAATCATTGAAATGATAAAAGATAATTGTTGCATACACATCCACGGAGGCAGATTATAAGGGATCAAAACAACTGGCCAAATGCTATAACTTGTACTCAAAGTCCCAAATGGGTTGAATCCATCGGCAGTTAATCCCAATCGAACATTCCTAGGATCAGCTGAGAAATATGGATGTAATGAATCAAATGTCTTCCATGATTCGGAATCTCTTGGATGTCTCATTAACCCATCGTTGTTATTATCTACAGAATGCCACTTCATGTGTTCAGCAGTTTTCAATGACATGAATAATCTTTGCAATCGAGGCTTCAAAGGAAAGTAACGCAAAACCTTTTCAGGTGTGCTCCTTTTCTTCTTCTTCTCCATGAAATTATGTTCATTCAGACTTCCAACATCACCCTTTTCCTTCCATCTAGAAGAAGAACATTTCTTGAAATTCTGTCTACTTGAATCCTCTCCCCAATAAAGCATACAATCATTGGGACATGCATGTATTTTTGTATAATTCAGACCAAGCTTGTTAACAACTTTTTTCATATCATAAAAAGATTCTGGGTTTTTTGTTTTAGGAAATGCATCACGTATCAATTCCAATATCATGGACATTGCCTTATTTGTAATTCCACATAGACATTTGATGTGATAAAACTTCAGCAGAAATGAAAGTTTTGAATACTTAAAACACCCACAATACAACTCTTGATTTCCATCATCAACTAAATCATGAAACACATTTTCCTCAGTGAAGTTTTCTCTTACATTTGGCTCCATATAATCAAGAGGAGGATCCAATGATATGTGACAATCTTGATCTTCTTGGGTTACAGTCTCAATAGCATCACTCGTCACGTTGCAATTTGTAGCACCCTCTTCTAGTTGTTCTAATATGTTTTGATGCGGATAGTGGTGCCTTGCAGTTCTGAATGAATCATTTATTAGGTTTTGCATTTCATTTTCCATTTTTGACGAACTTGGGACCTCATTCTGCAGATTAACATCAGTGCTAAATCTTTCTGTAACGTTCGATTCTCCATGCCAAATCCAACACAAATATTGATCATGGAATTGCTTCAGTATTAAATGTTCATAAACCTCATCTCTCTTCAACCATGTTCTAAATTTACATTTAGGACATGGACATTTTATTCTCCCTTCAACGGATCGATTATAAATCTCAAAATCTAAAAACTCATTCAAACCCTTAACATACTGAGGTGTGTTCCTCGGTAATGTGATCCAACTTTTATCCATGTATATCACAATGTGCCTGCACAAAAGATATGATAGTGTAAGATTGTAGAATCATAATATAATAAAGATGACCCATTGATTATAAAGTATGCATAATATAATAAATATGATTCATTGATCACATTTACCACTTACTTAGCATGCCCAGACAAACCAAACAAGTCTGGTCCCTAGGAGACAGCGTGAACACCTCATTGAGGAGCAGTAAGAATATCGGGTTACACAATTATCATAACACTGTCAATCACACATTTAAGTTTCCTAAAACAATTTCTATCCCCACTACATTAATGAGATACATTGATCCACTCAGATTACTTCCACACCCTCACAAGAAAGACTACAACTTTCATGAACATCTCATATACTCACGTGCTTGGTCATCTCAATTAAATGTTTTATTTTATTTTCCATATCTAGAAATGGGATACCAGTCGGTATTTATAACATCCATCCAAAATCACTAATATAGAATACCAATGCATGGGTTCCCATTTCTAGAGTTTCCCCTCATTGGATTATGTTTAATAATCATTACCTTCACTTATCAATATTATAGATCAATAAAAATAATATGGAATATTTTTTGACCATATTTAGTTTCATAATTTGAACAATGTTGTTGATACTTGTTTATAAGCCAATGAATATTCTTCTCACTAGATCCAACACAGTGATAACACAATATGATAATTCCCCCACTTAATTTCAATGTTTTTTCATCTATTAACCATTTATTTAGTCATGATTGCCTATTCTTCAAATATGTAAAGGGATTATTTAATTCATTAAAAAGATGAGTTTTATTTTTTTGGTCTTTATCAACATTAATATAAATTATTATCTTTTCATTACATATAATCAAGTACCTTTTATTTATATAATAAGCATATGGTTCAAGTGATCTTTTAATTTGAGTGATGATACTTTTTTTAAAAGAATTAAATGGTTCTGTCCCATTTATCCTCATAAACCAAAGAAAAATATTCATATATCTATTATCCATATATATTACATGGTTGTACCTTCCATGAGTTCCTCGTGAGGGTGTCGTTGAGTTGGAGACAGAGAACACGAGTCGTTGATGAAGGAGCAGTGAACTCATATTTTTCCATGGATTACATCTTTTACATAACTTATTGAGGACAAAAATTATTTATAATGGGGAGTTTGTAAGATCCTATTACTGATCTATCAGGGATTTTTTTATCCACTTCATGGTTTTCCTTTTTTCCATTTTCTGTAAAGGACTAGGAAGGAATTGGTAAGATACCTAAAATGGTGAAGTCAGATATTTTTTGTACTTTCATCTTTAACCAGCTTTTTCTACATGATTCAAAAGTATTTCACACTCTATAACTAGGTTACACACCATGTAACTATTACTAGATACAAGTCATGAAAGGGTATTCATGCTGTGAAAGTTTACACCTCGGGAAGAGTGGTTTCACATCGTAAATTTTAAAATAATGGATTTTTAATCCGAGGTGAAGGATTTTTCAATATACTAGAACACCATGGATTTCACAGCAGGTAATAGTATTACACATCATCAAATGGCCCTTGTGTATTTTTTAAAATAGGCGAGTGGCTATTTTGGTTTCAGTTCTTTTCTCCAGGCCCTTGGATCCCTACCTAGATATCTTCTTGGGTTATTTTGGGAGACTATGCTCCATCTAGATTGATCCATTCAACATTAGATCTTTTATTATAGTCGTGGCGCATCTCTCTGGGTAAGAAATATTTCTGATTCTTCATTTCTCTTGATAATGGTGTCACCCTAGGGTAACATTATCAGGTCTGGTGGCCTAAGTTTTTGAATCTTTGTGTATTCTTCTAGATCCTTTGGGAGATCTCATTATAGAGGCCATTCCTTGGTTAGTTGTGGTGCGGCGGATGTCTGTTCTTGAGGTATTTGGTGTTTTCCCTTTCCACTAACCCCTTATTTTCTAATTTATATCAATATTAATGTTTTTATTATATTCTAGGGCCTTCGTTTTCATCATTGGGTTTTCATTGTTGGTGGATCCCGTTACGGGAATGTGTGACTTGAGCTTTGAGGTAGGTGGTTCCATCTCTAGCCTATGATAATTAGCCTAATTTCTCTTAATTTATAAGTTGATTTATCAAATTGGAATGACTATTTTAATTTGTTTAAGAAGGGGTTTTTGAGAGAAATGTTTTTCCATGATTTTTGATAAATGAAAATGAAATTGGTACTTTTAAAATATTGAAATTGATTTGTGAAAATGAGCACTTAGGTTACCTTGGTTACTTAGGTGGAAGGTTTATCTTGAGTCCATCGTCCATGTTTTGTGATTATTAGGAGGTTTTCTCATGGGTATTTCCTTGGTTTCCTAGTCCCATTGTTCTAGGGGACAACTTAGAATTTTCGGGGGGGGGGGGGGTTACTCATGGGGTATTCCTCTTCTTCCTAGGCATGTGTTATAGGAATTGGATTGTGCACATGATTTATTATGGTATAAGTATTCTTCTAGTCTAAACTATAGTTTTCCTTGGTACTTATGCCTCTACTGCTTATTTTATTTTGTACTGATTGGATTTCTGAGTTATAATTGATATACATTATGTACCTACTTTTGTTTAGAACTAGGAAAAAGGGAAATGTTTACCCATGCTTTCTATAAAATTTCATTACTGCTTATCATTCCATGTTATCACCTAGTAGACTCCAAGAAAAACATATCCTCATCGATTTGAACAGTTATTCCAAGGTTCAAGTTTCTAAACTACTAGTCTAGAAAGTCCCTAATAGAGCCACTAATGATGTGATTCCTTAAGTAAACTAAATCCCATCACCCCAAAAATGAAACCACACCAACCACTCCAATTGGATCATAGACAGGGTCAAAAAAAGATGGAATAACCCATAATATGAACACTCTAATTTCATAATAGATCTTTTTTGGAGGGGGGGATCACATCAAATAAAAATAAAGCATAGACCCTTAAGTATTTGTTTCCCCAAAATCACACCAAGATATCCCAAAACATCCTAAATGGAACATCACATTATCCTATAAATTCTTTTAAAACAACAAAATTCACAATAGAATAAAAAAACCATTCTCAAAAAATGAATTTTCCAAAAATAAATTTTTCAAATAACACATGTTCTTGTAAAAGAACCAAATTGCATACGTAAATCCTAAAACATTATCAACCATTTCTTGATACCACCTAAGATTCTCAAATCTCAATATTTAATTAATGTAAAAAACATTTACTATATCAATTTCATTAAATGAAATTAGTCTGTTTTTCAAACCCCCCATGGGGTTCCAAATTCCTTTAAAACTAAATTGGTTTTTAAAAGAAAAATTTATTACAGAAAACCAATTCAAATGATTTAAAATAAGAAAGAAATCCCAATAATTTTCCAAAAAACATAAAATTAGCAAACAAATCCCAAAGGATTCCTATCAAATTAGAATGATTTTTCCATAAAACACTCATTTAAAAAACACACATTTCACACAATAATCACATCAATTATTTTCTAAATTCCTAATAAAATAAATGGTTTCAAAATATTTCATCAAACCAATCACATTTTACAAACAATTTATATGGCATTGATTTATAACCAAAGGAATGTTTTCTAGGGAAATCTATTTTTTGATGCACATAAAATGATTTTCGCAGCACATCCACAAAATGAATATCAAAGAAACAAAATAATACTAAAACTTAATCAAAATATTCAAATATAACACAAGACCTACCATAACCATAATCTCTATCAAAATTTTCTTTATTTCAAACCTAGTTAAATGGATACATACCTGGAAAAGACGGGTCGCCAGAGATGGAGGTCGCGGGGTCGCCGGAGACGGAGGTCGTGGAGTCGCCGGAGGTCGCGGGGTCATCGGAGGTCGCGGGTCGCCGGACGGGGGTTAGGGGAAAGATCAGGAGGGCGCGGGGGTTTGGGGAAAGATCCGGAGTTCGCGGGTCGTCGGGGGGGTTAGGGGAAGAAGGGAGGGCGCAGGCCTGGTTTGGGGGAAAGATCAGGGTGGGGGTGGGGAAGGGTCGCGACTATTTTAACAAATTTCGGGTTTCGCGGAAGTTTATTAAAAACCACCGCGAAACCTTTCGGCGAAAATGTTTAGCGGTGGTTTTGTGAACTGCCGCCACAAAACCGCCGCTAAACCCAGTTCAAATTTCTGAAATTTAATTATGGATATAGAAGAAGACAAGGTGAAGATTGATAACTTCGATGGAATTGAATTTAGTTATTGGATGATGCAGATCGCATACTACCTTTACTAGAAGAAATTACATTTTACTATTCTGGGTGTAAGGCCAATAGATATGGGGTAGATGGAGTGTGAGATACTGGATTGATAGGTTTTAGGAGTTTTTTTGCCTTATGTTGGCCAAAAACATGGTTTTTATCATCATAGAGGATAATAAAATGGTTGGGGTGATGAAAGATATCATGAATACATATGATAAGACTTCTACATCGAACAAGGTGTACCTTACGCAATTATTGTTAAATCTAAAAATGATTAAAGGTTGGATTGTTACAGAAAACTTTAACAAATTCAACACCATCACAAGTCAGTTGACATCGATGGTAATTGCGCTTGAAGATGAGGTGTGTGTACTTGTTTTACTATCTTCATTACTTGAAAATTGGGAAGCAACTGTAATGATCGTGATATGTTCTTCAGGGAATAAAATTCTAGTTCTGAAGGATGTGTGATACCTGATACTCAGTGAAGATATTCATAGAAGAGAATCAGGCAGATTCTCTAGTTTAGCTATGAATAGGAAGGAAGAGTAAAATATTCATAGTGAGTTAATCATATAGGATGATCAAAATCAAGATGAAAGAGATGAGACAAGGTTGTGGGGACTAGTCCAACTTACTAGATTTATAGGAAGTACAAGTTCAGAATGAGTGTAAAGAAGAAATAGAAGGTTCCTGAAACCATTACAGCAAACACAACAGATGAAGGAACTGATGATGTGTTGTTTCTGAGCATGGATAGCCCTATGGAGTCTTGGATTTTAGACTCAAGGGAATCTTTCCATTCCACATTAGAGAATGATTTACTAAACAATTTTTTTTTTAGAAATTTTAGCAAGGTACATCTTTCTCGTAATGCACCCTTGTAGATTGTGGGGAAGGTAGATGCACAGATTAAAACAAACAGTGTAATTTTTATGGTTCTAGAAAATATGTGGTATATCTTTGATCTAAGAATAAATCTTATTTATATCAATAATCTTGATGATTCATATTTTAGTACCACATTAATGGGTGCTGCATGGAAGATCATTGAGGGCTCTATGGTCATAACTCAAGGATAAAATAATGGTACCCTGTATAACATGAAAAAAACTTTCATGGAAATGATTTCATCAATAAATTTTTTCAGGGATTCACAATTGTGGCACTATAGGATAGACCACATGGTTTAGAACGGGATGAAGGTGTTGTTGGAACCATGACCATTCTATATTGGAAATGGTTTATGGTTTTTTTTAATCCTCATTAGAAGTTCAAGAAGTTTTCTAGGAAAGGGAACATATAGTTCAGGCAATAAACAGTATTAAAGGTGGAATCGTTTCCCAGTGTTTTCTAAATTTTTGGGTCAGAAAATTGGAATATGGAGAAAAGGGTTTTTGGAAAAGGGAGCCAAGCAGAAGATTGAAGGGTGTTTAGAAACTTTTGCACAAGGCATATTGTAAGATCAGTGCATCAAAATATAGAAAAGGAAAAAAGTGTGCGCAATAATTAAATTTGTGTGAAATATGAGGTTGCGTTGAAGAATCTTACGTGCCCAATGCAACGTCAAATGGGTTTCGCACACTCATGAAGAATCTAGCGTAGACCGATAAAGACGCATCAGAAACTTTCATGCAGGGTCATCAAGGCCTATAAATAGCAGCTAACCCCATGAAGGACTTAATATTTTTCTAATGAAGATATAGTTGCTCTGTTGTGTGAAAGAGTTGTGCATGAAAGAATTACAGAGAGTTAATCTTATACGCAAGGTGTTCCTTTAGTCTGAAAAGACCGAGTGAAACCTTATGTGTAGTTGTGCGAAAGATAAGAGTTGCATGGAAAGTAGGAGTTATGCGAAATTCGTCTTTCGTGACAATTCTCAAATCTTGCGTGAAAGTTGAGGTTTTAAGCACAAGTGTGGTGTTATGATTCCTATAGGTTTTTGAATATTCATTTTGTGTGATCAGTGATTTCAAGTGAATTATTTCAGTACTTTGATGCAAGAAGTGTCTCATGCTGAACAGAGACAAAGACTTCAATGAAATTCTATTGAAGTGACTTTCTAGTCAATAAATTGAGTTAGACTAATCTTAAGGTAGTGAGTTAGGTGGAGTCGACAAAAGTGATCTAAGGGATGTAGTGATTTATCCCTAAACCATTGTAAAGGTAGTGTGCCTAGCATAGAGTGGTTGTGACTAAACCTTGTAATCCAAAAACTTGTGAATAATGGTGGATTTAGGTATGACCGACACACTGTCAGTGTATGCTCCTTGGACGTTGCCCTTAGTGGTGAACCAAGTAAAACTGCTTTTTCATCTCCCTGCATGTGATTGTTTGTTTTCTTTTTATATCTTTAATATAGGTTTAATAGGTTCCTAACATTGTGGGAACAAGATCCATCACTTTAAAAGAAAAATTAAACACCCTGATTCACCCCTCCCCTCTTAGGGTGTTCTATGGTTTTACAAGTAGTATTAGAGCGAGGTTTCAAAAAGTTAAATTTGTTCTTTAAACATAATGGAGAATTCAATGAATGTTATGGGAGTACCCCTCTTTAATAGAAACAACTTCTATATATTGAAGAACATGATGAGATCCCATTTAAGATCGCTCGGAATGGAATTTGTGTTTTCCAGTCTTCAAGGGATTCAACTCACTTATACAACAGGACTTGCTATGACTAATGCAGATAGGAAGTTGCTTGATGTTGATGCTAAAGGACAAAATTCTCTCACTGCAACACTCTCTGATCAAATCTACCTGAATGTGATGAGTTTCACCTCTGAAAAGTCTATGTGTGAAAATTTAGATAATATTTATCAAGGAGATAGAAAATTAAAGGAGGCAAAACTCCAAGTTGGTCATAACAGGTTTGACGATCTTATGATGCATCTGGATGAGAATGCATATTCCTTGTTCAATCAAATTACTAAAGTAACTGGAGAAATTATTGGTCTTGGAGAGGAAATAAAATACATGGAAATTTTAAAGAAAATATCGAGATAACTTCCACTTATGTACAATGAAAAGGTGTAAGCCCTTGAAGAAAGAGATCTATCTAAACTGTCTCTGGATTATTTTCTAAGTATTCTAGTGGCATATAAGATGAGATTCAAACCAGAAGATGCTAGGACTCGTGTTATTAAGGAAATGGAATTCAAAGCCATGGATAAACTGAAAATTCAAGGAGATTTTGGTGGTGAAGATGATGTGAAAAAAGAAATTATTTCTCTCATTTACAAGAATCTAAATAAGGGAAAAGGTAAATTTAAAGGTAAGTTACCTCTGGCATGTATTAGTTGTGGAAAATTTGGGCACATTACCTATCAGCGCCAAATAATGTTAGATGATGAAGAGAGTGAAGTAGAAGACATTGAGAAGCCTCAAAAAATGTTTTTCAAAAAGGCAGACTTGAAAAATGGAAACAAACTACAGAAGAATAGTTTTTTCTATGAAAAGGAAGATGATGATAATGAATTATGTGAAGAAGAAGAACCAGAATTTAAAACTAGAAACCATGCTTCCATGATGGCTACCATTTGAAAAGTTAGAACCTTCACTTGATAAAGATGAAGATAATCAAATGACTCCTAATCTTGATCTGAAGTTTGAATTTAAGGATTACTTGAGAATAAATTTAAGAGATGAAATAAGTGGAAATAAATGGTGGAAGAATCATCAGAATATGTTGATGATCTTGAAGTGGAAATTTAACAACTAGAAGAACTAATGAGAGTATAGTCTTCAATCCATGAAAGTACAGATGACGTTGTGGATCTAAATCATAGAATTGAAGAATAGGAAAATGTCATCAATGACCTTACATCCAGAATCCAAGAGATGTCCAAGACTATTGAGGGTCTTAAGGAATAAGTTGTTACTCTTATGATTAAACTTGAGAGTCAACCAACTAAAAAAGACGGAAAGAAGAAAATACAGTTTTGGAGATTCTCAAATGCAGAATTACTAGTAATATCTAAGCATGGTTCCAATGGAGTTGAAAGTATTTTTAATGATCAAAGACTTGCATGCATGGGAAATAGTAGAACCAGTTGTGGTGCTGAAAGATAAAATGCTGGAAATAAGGTGGATTAGAATAAAGGAAAGCTAAATGTTGGTAATGTTGAAAAGTCAACAGAAGTGTTGAATAAGATACCCCTCAATCAACCTGAAAGGATAACTTAAGGTTCTAATCAAGCTCTTAAAAAAGATGGGAAGTCAAATTATTTTCCCATGAAAGAAGTCAGGAAAAGAAATAGACATTATAAGACATCTATTCTAATGAAGTGTCAGTTTTTTGGATATTTGGTACACACCATGTCATATTGCGAAGAAGCAAGGAGTTATCTAAATAGTGAAGATCTAGGAGTTCAACAAAAGAGAAAAATTCCATATCCTTCATCCTATAGAATAGATAATTTCTATGGATATTGTTTTTGTTTTTATAACTTTTTCCATAAATATGTTCATTGTAAGCAGAGAAATTATAAGATATTTTCATACAACACTCAAAGACAAGTGAATACTCATCAAATAGACCATGTTGCTATCTCAAGCAGGTTTTCACCCTTGTAAGAAGAGTATGAACATGAAGAACCAATGTACAGTGAATATATATTTGAAATTCCATTAGTGTAAAACACTCAATCTAATATATCATATAAATAAAAGAGGAAAATTGAAAAATCCAATCTTGTAGAAGTAGCCTTCAAAGTTAAATAGAATAATATTACATGGATTCTTGATAGTGTATGTTCATCCCACATGAAGGGGAATGTTTGCCTCTTAAAAAATGTCAAGAAAATAGTTGATGGAATAATAAGGTTTGGTAATGATTGTGCTTTAAAGATTAAAGGCAGTGGAAGTACTGAGATAGATAATAGAGAGATCAAGAAAACTGAAGTCCTTTATGTAAACCATCTACGTCACAATATCCTTAGTGTGAGTCAACTCTGTGACTCAGGACTTATAGTGGCATTCAATCAAAAGGGATTCACTATAAAGGGAATGATAGGGAACACTCTCAGGAAAGGTTGTAGAATATATGGAAATTTGTATCTGGTTGAAAATAAAGAGAACATATGCTATCTAATAGTTGAAGATGAAAAAAACTTGTGGCATTGAATATTGGATCACATAAATCAGAAAGACATGGAAAATATATCTAAAATAAAGATGTTCATGGATATACCCAACCTAAAGCATGAATGAGAAAAGGCAAGTGATGCTTGTATACGAGGGAAGATGGTCTGCAGTTCATACTATCCAAAGAAGAAAAGAGCATATAATCTTCTTGACCTTATTCATAAAGACATATGTGGCCCGATAAATGTCATTGGAACGCATGGAGAAAGGTAATTTTTTATTTTCATGGATGATTATAGTATAATGTAAAGTGTGATGGTCATACACATGAAAATACAAGTTCTTGAATGCATGAAAACATTTCATCGGATCGCATAGAATGACATTGGATGAACAATCAAAGTTCTAAGATCTGACAATGGAGGGGAATACATGTCTATTGAGTTTGAAAATTACATGGAGAAACATGGAATACGACATGTGGTGGATGTTGTGAGAACTCCACAACAAAATGGAGTATTTGAGCACCATAATCGACAGGTGAACAACATGGCCAGGACTATGTTGATAGAGAGTATTATCTCTCTCTATTACTGGAAAGAAGATGTTAAATCTACAGTTCACATTCAAAATCAAATGGGTCTTTATATGGATGATAAAAATACACCATATGAGTAGTGTCTTGGAGGAAATCCCCCTTAGAAATATTTTCATGTTTTTAGAAGTAAGTGTTTCATCCGAAACAAAGAAGGAAACCAAGGAAAGTATGGTGAAAATGCAGAAAAAGGAATATTCCTTGGATATCCAATGAATAGAAAATCATACATTTGTTTTAATAAGTTCTTGGAAGGATTGTGGAATAGAGTGATGTTAATATCATTGAAGATAAAACCATAAATTCTTCAAAGAACTCCGATAATGATAAGATTGAATATGAGGTTGTATGTGAACTTGGAACAAATGGAAATACAGAAGTAGAGGATGGTGTAAAAAACTCTCAGGAGTCACATCATGATGTCGACTCAGGAGAAGAATCAGAAGAGGAAACCATGGCTGAAGAGAATTCAACTAAACCAAACAGGAAAAATCGAAGAGCTGAGATTTATCCATCTAACATAATTGGGGATAGGAGTGCACCCACACAAACAATGATAATGAGGAATAATGAACAATCTGCATTTTTATCTATGGTGGAACCATCCTCATTTTAAGAGGCTGCAAAGGATGAATTGTGGGTGAAAGCCATGAATGAACAGTTAGATCAGATTGAAAAGAATCATACATTGGATCTAGTCAAGAGACCCTAAGGTCACAATGTGATTGGTAAAAAGTGGATTTTCAAGAACAAGTTTGATGAGCCTGGAAGTATTATCAGAAACAAGGCACGACTGGTATGTAAAGGATATTCATAGATTGAAGGTGTCGATGTTGAATAAAACTTTTCTCCAGTGGCTATACTGGATTCAATCGGTCTATTTCTTTCCATGTTAATCCAAAGAGGATATAAATTATTTCAAATGGATGTTAAGACAGTATTATTGAATGGTGTTCTCGAAGAAGAAGAATTCTACATCGAACAACCAGTGGGTTTTCTTCTTGGTACTGATGAAACAGGGGTTTGAAAATTAAATAAGGTCCTCTTTAGTTTGAAGCAGGAACCATGAGTATGGTATTCCCAGCTGGATTCTTATCTCAAGAATCTGAAATTCAAAAGAGGAGGAGTATATCACAATCTATATGTGAATAATTCTCTGAAAGACCAGTTCATGGTTCTAGTTTACGTTGATGGCATTATATTTGGTGGCAACAGGCAGAGATCAGTGGATGAATTTTCTAATCGCATGAAATCAGAATTTGAAATGTCTATGATTGGGGAGCTCACATATTTATTTGGGATTTAGGTGATTCAAAAGAAGTATTACACATTCATTTCTCAATAAAATTATGCAATAGATCTATTGAAGAAGTTTAATATGCATGACTCCAAACCAATTTCAACTCTGGTTGTAGTTGGAACAAAACTTGGAAAGCATGAGGATGGGACCTCTGTAGATCCCACCCTATATAGGAGTATTATTGGAATATTATTGTACCTAATGGAAACACAACCTGATATTGTCTTGGAAACATGCTTAGCAGCCTAATTTCATAGTAATCTGAAGGAAGAATATATGATTTCAATAAAAAGAACCATGAGTTACATTCAAGGTACTCATAATTATGGGTTATACTTTCCTTTAGGAAGGGATAATGAATTATCATCTTTTTCTGATGCTGACTGGTCTAGAGATGTAGTGGACAGAAATTCCACTCATGGTGGAGCATTCTATATTGGGAATAAATGTGTGGTCTAGTTAAGAAAGAAACAGGAAAGTACTTCCCTTATTATTTATAAAGATGAATATATATCTGCTACCAAGGAGTGCACTCATTTACTTTAGATGAAGTAGCAACTGACTGACCTAGGTGATAAGGTGGAACAACCAATTGTGATTTATTGTGATAACAAGAGCACAATTGATCTTAAGAAGAATCATGTTCATAATTATCTTATGAAACATATTGAAATCAGATATCATTTCATCAAGGAAAAAGTTGAACATGGTGTGATTAACATGGAACATGTGGGAAAATATGAGAAAGTGGCTGAAATTATGACCAAGCCATTGTCAACGGCTGTGTTTGAGAAACATCAGTTGAACCTCTATGTTCAACCACCTCCTGGTGCATAAGAAGGCTATGTTTTCCCCCCTCCTCAGTTATGTTAACAGTTTTCAATCTTTTTTTGGATGTGATGTAGGTTTATGTGGGAGATGCTATCTAGGGGAAGTGTTTTTTGAGCTCTACAATTATCAAATACCAATCTTTGGGTTTATTATCAATGGAGGAGAAGGAATAAATTGAGGACATGTAATGCTTCTCTGACATGATGAGAATTCAGTGTTAAGAGGAGAAAAAATAAATTCATAAAGGAATAAATTGAGGACATGTAATGGTTCTATGACATGATGAGAATTTGGTGTTAGGGGGAGAAGGAATAAATTCAGTACATGTAATGCTTCTATGACACAACAAGAATTTGGTGTTAGGAGGAGAAGGAATAAATTTAGTTCATGTAATGATTTTGTGACTCAGTAAGAGAATAGATTTGACGTCTTTAGGAATTCCAAAATAGGGGAACTCAATTCAAGATTCCCATATTTTTTTCTACACCAAGAATTTCTCACATAGACTTATAATGTTGGTTGAGTTGATTCTTGCATTTCAGGTTTTGATAGTGGCTGGTGCTCTATTGAATTTATCTGAATATTGAAAACAAACCCAAAGGAGGATATTGTTGGAACCACAGTTGTTCTATGCTGTAAATAAAGTATGGTTTTTGTTTGTTTTCAATACTTATTAGAAGTTCATTAAGTTTTCCAAGAAATGGATCATGCATTTCAGGCGAGAAACAGTATTAAAGTGGCATCATTTCCTAGTGTTTGCCAAATTTTTGGGTCAAAAAATGGAATATGGAGAAAAGTTTTTTTGGAAAAGGGAGTTGAGTGCAAGATTTAAGGGTTTTTAGAAACTTTCACGCAAGGCCTATTGTAGGATCATTGCATCAAAATATGGAAAAGGAAAAAAGTGAATGCATGAATTAAATGTGCGTGAAAGATGAGGTTGTGTGGAAGAATCTTACGCGCCCAATGCGACGTCAAAAGGGGTTTTCACACTCATGAAGAATCTTGCGCACACTAAAAAAGACACGTCAAAAACTTGTGTGTAGGGTCATTGAGGCCTATAAATAGGCGGCTACCCCTATGAAGGACTTAAAATTTTTCAAATGAAAATATGGTTTCCCAATTGTGAAAAAGTGTTGTGCAAGAAAAAATTACAGAGTTAATCTGGTGTGCAAGGTGTTCCTTTAGTCTAAAAATACCAAGTGAACCCTTCGGTGTATTTGAGTGAAAGATAAGAGCTTCATGTAATGTAGGAGTTGTGATAAAGTCATCTTTCGTGACAATTCCCAGATCTTGGAAGCAAGTTGATGTTTTGGGCGCAAGTTTGGTGTTATGCTTCTGACAGGTTTTTAAATATATGGTTCTTGTAATCAGTGATTTCAAGTGGATCATTTTAGGACTTATATAAAATTAGTGTCTCGTGTAGAATAGAGACAAATAATTCAATGCAATTCTATTTTAGTGACCTTCTAGTCGATAAACTGATTTATACTTCTCTTAAGTTAGTGAGCTAGGGGGAGTCGACAGAAGTGATCTGAGGAGCCCCATGAGCTATCCATGAACAATTATAAACGAAATGTGCCTAGAAAAGAGTGGTTGTGACCAAACCTTGTAGTCCAAAAAATTTTGGACGGTAGTGTATTTAGGTACAACTGACACTTTGTTGGCATATGCTCCTTGGAAGTAGTCCTTAGTGGTGAACAATGTAAAACTGTTGTGTCATCTCTCAGCATGTTATTGTTTGTTTTCTTTTCATATCTTTTATACGGGTTTAACAGGTTCCTACCAATGTGGGAATAAGATCTGTCACTTTAAAAGAAAAATTTGACACCCTGATTCACCTCTCACCTCTCAAAGTATTCTAGGGTCCTACATGTGCTATCAATAAAAGGGATGTTACCAAAGATGAAGTTAGTAGAAGGTGGGTTATATGAAGACTATATCCTTGGAAGGAATAAGAAAGTATCATTTGTAAAAGGGGGAAGAACACCAAAGGTTGGGAAGCTAGACCTGGTTCACAATGGTTTATGGGGGCCTTCACTAGTACATTCCTTTGTATAGTCACTATATTATGTGATATTTATCAATAAATTAGTAAGGAAGGTTTGGGTTTTCTTTATGAAAAGGAAATATAATGTGTTTAAGGTATTTTAGAACTGGAAGACCATGGTTGAGAATGAATCAGTAATAAATATGAAATGTTTAAGGTCTATAAATGGAGGAGAGTATGGACATAATGAGTTCAAGTAATTCTGTTCTAATAAAGGAATTTGGTGGTAGAAGACTCTTCTCGGTACACCACAACATAATGGTGTTACTGAAAGGATGAATAGGACACTAGATGATTTTTTATGAGTATGAGGTTTCACTAATGGTTACCCAAGAACATTTTAGCTAATGTAGTGAGCATGACAGAATATCTCATCAATAGTGTTCCATCTATACCAATGGGATAATGTCTCCCTGAGGATCTATAGTCTAGTAAGAAGGTAAGACTCTCGCATTTATGAGTCTTTGATTGTTTGGTATATGTACATATTGATGCTGATGTAAGGGAAAAGCATGATTCTAAGTCCAAATCTTTTTTCTTTATTGGCTATGGTTCTGAGGAGTTCAGTTATTACTTTTGGGATGATAAGAATAATATGATCATAAAAATTTAAATCATGAAATTTAATTAAGGTTTCATGTAAAAATTCCATCATGTAATTAAAGTTGATAGTGGGAATAAAGAATCAAAATTCCATGAGAAAGTGAATCTTGAAGGTGTACCTGAGCATGGGACACCAAAATAAGTGGATCCTACCCCTCAAGCGGATTTGAGGATATTGAAAAGGTTAAGAATGCATGTGCATAGTTATTCACCATATTTACATTATCTGTTATTGACTGAAGATGGAAAACTGTAATGTTTTTAAAATTCAATGTAGTATAATTTGTTGAACAAGTGTGATTTTCCTATGAATGGGGATATTTCATCATTACATGACAAAAATACTTGGGAGTTAACACCTTTTCCACAAGGAAAGAAGGAATTGAAAAATAAATGGGTATATTATTTCAAGAAACATGATGGTTAGAGGATATACATGGCAAGGAAAGTGGTGCAAGGTTTTCAATAGAATGAAGTTATGGAATCCCACCTTTTTATTACATAACCCTTTCATTACATGGAACAAAAGAGAGGATATTTTAAAGTTTAGTTTCTTGGAAATCAGTAACATAATACTTGAAGACATAAAACATGTTTTAATCCACTTGAAAGGATTATTCATGGGTTCATACTAAGTACATTTACTGCATCTCATATCCCAGGGACATACATCAAAGGAAAGGGGTGATAATAAGGCCTACTAAGGGAAATATTTTACATATGATCTTGAGGAATATCGATAATAACTTTAGAAATATCTTTATGGAATGAGAAATAGAACATGAGGCATATCATAATTAAAATAAAATGAATCATAACATGGAAATATGGATACAAAATTTAAATGATACATTTATAAGCATGTCACCATGTTTTGTTACCAAGGTTTCATAAATGGAAAATATCAACATTATTCATCAAGGTATCATAAAAAATGTCATCTATAGAGATTAAATTATTTACTCAATGCATTTTAGAACTATCAGGGTGAACCATTAATATATATTAATTAATGTGAACCACATAGATCATAATAAATAATTTCATTAATAACCCATGGATAAAAATAATGGGTTTCTTATCAAAATAATGGCATACTAAAGTTCTTAAAGACATGATAATTACATCATTTTTATCCCAAGAAAAGTGAATGTGGGTTTATTATGTGTAAATACCTGAATAAAATAAATATTTTTTACATCTACTTTAATACCCATGGAATGTAAATTTTTTTTTGTAATCCTCAAAAATAAAATAAAAGATAATTTCTTAAGGAGAAGAGATAAATTTTGAGAAGTAAATTTATCAGCATGATGGGTATAAAACATGGTTTTAGAAGAGGGTAAAATGGGAGGGGATAAGGGTTTATCATTGAAAAAACATAATTAAGATTGAAAGGTATGATAAAAAGGGTAATAAAAGAGATTAACCATAACATTTAGAAGACATATACAAAAAGAGGTTATTTAATTGAAGAGAAATGAAGGATATTTCCCTTACCTTGAAGAGTAACTCCTAAATATTGAGAATTGGGACCTTGGGGGATTGAGGGAACCTTGGGGAACTTCTTGGGAGGAAAACCTGCAAGAACATCATGTAGGTTGGATTGTTAGTGAACATAAATGGATAAATGGGTGGGTATTTACAGAAAAAGTGGAGGATTTGTTTGATAATTTCCAAATATAAACCTTGGAAATCTAAGTTGTGGAAAATGAAAAACCATTAGCTTAACCATGGATTTTCCTATGGTTTTGGACATTTTGGTCATATTTTAAGTTATTTTATCCCACAAGAAACAATCATCATTTTTTATTAATTCTTTTTGAAAGGTAAATTATGGTTTCCGCAAATGTTTTTAAAGTCAAAGTTTTCATTTCAGACTTTTGAAAGTCATTTATAGGTTTCAAAATTGATTGAAATATATTAAAATACTTGATAGAAAAAAATGACAGATTTTAGGTCATGGATTTTGGTTAATTAATTATTAAATAATTATAAAATAATTATGAAGTCATCAAACATACCGAAAAATCCAAAAAATTACTATTCACCAAAAAATAAAGTATTTTAGAAAATTATCATAAATTCATCCTAATATAACTTCAACATGATGATTTAAAAAATGATGTTTATTTTATCAGAGTAATTATATAAATAAGAGAATTTAAACTTTTAAATGTCAAAATCCTTATCTAAAAATATAGTGGGTTGCAAGGCATAGTCAAATTTTTGACACTCAAAATTTTTCCAGGACATAATAAAATTATTTTATCATTTATATTTAATAAAGAGTTATTTTAACATACTAATTCATTAAAATAAATATTATTTAGAATACCTTAGTTTATTATAAAATTTTATATCTTTTTTGAAAAGTATAATTTGTGGCTAATTTTTTTATCATATTCATCTCAATTAAACATATATTTTATTAAGAAAAATGACTTTTAAAATGGAATTTATGGAATAAAAATTTTATTTATACAATGAAAATAAATTTTAATCAACTAAGTCCTAAAAACATAACCCTTTATTATACACACATACACTATAAGAGAAAGGTGTGTGATAATGGATTTTTTTTTGGGTGGCTTGGCTAACATCGACCGAGTGGTAATAAATACTAACTTGAACTTCTCCCATAGGTGATTTTATTCAATCTTCACTTGTTGAAGAAAATATTGGGTTTGGTTAAGGGAAAATCCCAATGATGATACCTCCCTCTTGAGTTCTGAAAAATGGACTTCAAACGGCATGACTCTACTGGTTGAGTTCATCGATTCCCCTTTCTATATCAATTATACTTTTCCATTACCCATTATAAATACTAATTATAATGTTAAAATTATCAACCAATGGTATTGTTTCCAATGGTCATATTGACCAACCAGTGGCACAAAAATAATTTATAACATCGCATTTTTCACATTGGTTATCTAGAACTGACGTGACAATATGTGAATAGTTCTTTTTTATGTCAGTTGTTACATGAACCGATGTGGAAAATCCATTTTTCATGTTGGTTATATAAAAATTGATGTGAAAATGCATCTTCTCCACTCATTCACATCAGTTCTATCATTTAAAAAACGTGAATGATTGAATTTTCATGTTGGTAATAATATAACCAACATGAAAAATGGTGTTTTCACGTCTTTTATATGATAACTATTTTTATATATCATTTAAAATTTTATGAATTGATAGAGGATTCAATTATTGGTATTCAATTATTAGTCTTCAATTCTCATGATGCAGGTCTCGTTTCTATCTCACCCAATCCCTAAATCTCTCATTTCTTCGATCCGGTGGTCCAATATCACATTATGATCTTAATACAACCTTAGGTTTCATCGTCCTTGCCTTACACATCAAAGTTATATCTTGTCATCTCTGAAGTAAGCCTCACACATTTTTTTCTCTATTTTCGGTTTTTCTTTGGCATGTAATCCCTAACCTTCATTTGTTCGATTCGGTGGACTTCATTATCACATTACCATCTTCATAAGCCCTCAGGTTTTGATAGATTCTTCATTGAACATTTGATTATAGATATTCTTGGCTCCAACAAGCTCACCTGAAGGTTCGAATATCTTTTAGAATGTGTGGATTAGTTGTTCCTGGTTTTATTTTTAGTATGAATTAGTTGTTCCAATTCAATATATTTTTACTTGTTTGGATTACTTGAAAATTATTTCATAGAATATTTCATGCTAGTATTTTAATCATTTATGATTTTATATATGTATATTTTTTTCTTATAATCAAATCAAGTGGAAGGGAAATAATATTTGTATAAACTATTTGTAGTTTCATTTTTTTGGAAAGGGAGATTCAGTTGAATATTCCAATGGTTCAAGATATCTATAAATATCTATCTCCCTATTTATATCTTCCCTATTTTGAAAGGATGTACCCTCTTCCCTATGATGTATTCAGAGGAAAATTGTTTCATGTATTTTTACCCTTAGTAATCTCATTTTTCATATGACAATCATTCCCCTCCATGACTATATTCTATATATTGTTTTATGGATATCATTGTATATATTTTTTAATAATTTCATAAGGTTGTATTAATTTATTTTTACTTTAGAAATTTTTCAAAGGAATCTATTTTTTAATTCCTTCCTCATGAATGAATTTTCTCATCAAAATTTTCTATTTTCATTCTAATATTTCCCTTCTTGGTTTTATATATTTTTCGAAGTCATTTCTAATATAAATATTTTATAAATTACCCCCTTTTTAATAAATGATAATAAGAAATTTAAATATAAAATATTTCTTTTCAATGTAATTTTATAATGCAATTATAATGTAACTTTCACTAACAAAAACACCCTTTGATTTTTTTATTCTTCACTTGATATATATTCTAATGACATCACCCAACTTATTTTTTAGTATGGATTATGATCAAATTTTTGGAAATATTTTTTAATTAAATTTATTTATTCTATGATCAATATTATATGTTAGGATTATGATTATTTTCTCATTTATGTTCTACATATATGTAACTTTAATTATTGATTACATTTAATGTGTCTTCAGTTATTAACTTTCCATTTTGACTATTTGCATTGATTCATTATTTCTTTCTTTATACTTGACCCTTAATAATAATTTGATATTACCCTTATTTTGTTTTCTTTACACAAGATTCCATGTAGTGTACTAATAAAGATATGAAAGAATATCATAGATGGAATAAATTTTTCCTTTAAAGAAAAAAATACGATGTAACTAGTGTATTCGGTTGTAATGTAAGACTCATATATGTATCTGTTTTACCAAGACTACTAAACTCTTCAATACTTTGGTAATTTTTTACTTGTAATCATGACTATGTAATGGTAACATGAAATTGACTATGTTCTTTCTGGGGTCGGGTCACTATAGTTGGTATCATAGGTAGGTTTAGTAGCAACCTTGGGAACTATATTTAGGAAAATATACATTAGAAAACATTACTCTAAGAAGGACTTTGAGGATAATTATAGAAGAACATACTAGAATTTTGTTAATTTAGAGATTGTGTGGGTACTCTTATCAATACATCCCTATATTTATACTACATGTGGGCATGGTTCTAGCATAGATGTACCTAAGGGTAACAACTCTGAAAAAGTGTGTCAGTCCTGGCTCAAATTTAACCTAGTACATGAAAACTGGAATTACTGCGCACATTGTTTGACACTCTTTGGGGATAAACTTAGGATAATTCACATTCAATTTACAATAAATTATTAAGGATTTTAATAGATAATGTAAATAAATAACCTGGGTCAAACTTGAGGTGTCATAGATTGAAAATAATGTGTCAAGATTTAGAAATCCTAAAAATGATTATATGGTTATTCCAATATGATAATTGATACTAACACTATGGTTTTTGGTTTAAGTAAATTCCATATTCTAAAGTATAAAATATAGGACAAGGAATTATGTTTAAATAAATGGATAAATTATTTATGTATTGGGGTTGTATTTAAAACTTTAGTTAAAAGGATATTCAATGATTAAATTTCAAGGATGTCCATAATATTTATTTTGGAAGTTATATTAATATTGTTTTATAAAAGGATAACCTATATGTCAGGTGAAAAACCATCAAGTCTCTCAAGGCCATTGGAATTGAACTCATAGCCAAAGGACGATAAGAGTTTCGCACCTATCACGAGCTTACGCAATGTCTTGGTTAAATTGTCATTGTTTTTAGTTAAAAAATTTGACGAATAAATATTAATAATGAACCATCAGTGTTAATTTTTAGGTTTAGAGATTAATATATTAACCACATTGAATTTTTAAGAATAATTAGACACAAATGGAAATAATTTTCACTCTTTATGGATCTTACGACCTCACAATGGAAAATTTTAGTGATTCAAAAAAGGGGGTTCATTATTGGGTATCCATTTCATGGAGTAATTGATGAATTAGAATTTGATCGAAGCATAAACAAAATATGGAATTATTCATATGAAATTAAAATTTATCATGTCATTATATTTCCTTACATTTATGGTCGATAAAATAATTCTTCAACATTAGGAAAAAATATTAAAACAAAAATGTTATCTTAATACCATCATTTCTTTTGAACTGATGTTCTTTTAAATCATCAATGATTTATGGCTTTGAGACCCTCACATTTACATTGATCATTCACTTGTTTATGATCGATGAACTCAATCACTCTGTATAAATATTTAAATTTTTCCAACAAGTCCATATTTTCAATTTTCACTACCATTCTCTTATTTAAAGACCAAGTTATATGTTAGTCAATATGACTTTTGTGATTCCCATTATCTCTTTTCGATAGGATTTTTTACAAACCATTGTCACGATGTGGGATTTAAAAATATGAAATATCAAACAATATATTACCAAAATGAATTTTAAATTGTGAGGATACAATTTATTTAAGGTGGAAAAAATGTAATATCTCAAAAAAATATAAAAGTGTAACTTTTATTCAATAGTGTTTATGACATGCAACAAAAAATGTAGAAAAAATATAACCTCTTGAGACTTTAAAAAATATTTAATATTTTAAATAAAATCAATATATGATATATATTTCAATTCATGTGATACTAACTTATCATGCGTAATACACAATAATGAGTTTCTTCTAATGGCTTGTGTTGCAGATAAGACTGAGTTTTACCGAACAACAACATATTACTAAAATATTATTATTTAATTTAATAAGATATAACCTAGTTGTTAAATTAGAAGTTATGAATACTATTAACTATATTATTAAAATATATGGTTTCTAAAGATATAAAATGAATTCATAGGTTACCAATTAATTATAAATGAATTCAAAAGCCAATATAAAGGACAACGTTTTTATGCTCAGAAAGGTGTTTTATCCTAATAAATTAAATTATTTACTCTTAGTGAATGATATTAATGAAATATATATATTATATAATAAATAAAATATCTTTTATATTCATCCAAAATATTTTATAATAATAAGATAAGAATAAATCCATTTTTATGCTTAAAAATTGTATTTTTCTAAAAAGGAAATTTCACCGCCATTTAATGGAAAACCTATTTCAAATCCAATTTTTTGAACTATTAAAAAATTTATATGTCAAAATAAACTTTATTTTTTAAATAATAACATAAAAACTATCTTATTGTTAATTTTTGGTATTTTTCTATGAGACTTTATTTTTTGATGAATAGTGAAAAATACTAAATTTGAATTTAAAACAAATTTATTATCTAATTTATTTATAAAGTTAAATTATATCAATTAAAAATAATTTAATCCAATTTATTTTATTATAATAAATTTCAAATTTAAATTTAATATAAAAATATAGTAAATTTTTGAACATTTTACTTTAAAAACCTGCTTTGTCGTCTCATCTACCGTATTGATTTTAAATTAATTTCTACAAATCATGTGATTTAAATTTATAAAAATTGAATCCATATTTTTAATCATAATAATTTATAATTTCTAATAAGTTCAACTTGGTTTTTGACCAAAAATATTATTGAAAGTAATTAAAATTAATTACAATGATTTAGAGAAAAATTAACTTAACAATTGACTAACCCTTAAACCTAAGGGAAAATGACCTATAAACATTTAAAAAATAAATTTAATTTTAATATGTAGACAGTATAATAATTTTTATTTAATTTTGACCATAATTGGATCCACTTTACATGATAAAAACATGGGTGGAATTCCCTTTTCAAAAATTTAAAGAATGTCACTCCTCCACTATAAGAAGGAAATCACCACTCCCACTTATTAAAACCTATAAATCCATTTAGATCACCCAAAATCTACCAAAATAATATACCAAAACCACTAAACTCATCCTAGAAGCCTTTCCTTTTCAAAAATCAAACCAAGGAAGTCTTTTGGTATGAACCAAAAAGAGTTACCCGAAAACATGGTAACATTATTCAACGATCACTTTCATTTTATTTCTTTATAAAACCATTAAATTATTATTATTTCATGATTATATAATAAAAACAGTATCTAAAATATACTGAAATGTTTTAATTCTAATATTCTGACCCACACTTTCACACAAATCCATGAAATGGGATACACAATCATTGTTCGTGTGTACGGTGGACTACTTCTTCACGAACCGACATCATTCGTTCTTCCATTTACCATATTTAAAGGTTGTAAATAATTATCTATTTATAGTTTATATATTATATATATGATATTTATGTTTTATTTATGATTATTTAATTTTTATATAACACATACCTTTATGCTTTCCATTTTGTGGGAATATAATAACATCGTTTGTGGAAGAGTGGACTACTATCTCCTCAAAGCGATGTGATTCATTCATGCTATACAAGGAATGTGTTAAAGATGATTTAAATAAAAATATGTGACATATATGAAATATATTTGATAATTTAATTATAATTTACATATATATCATTTACATTTCATTCTATTAATACAGCAAATAAATGAAAGTAGCGTTCATGCGTACGTACGACCTAGCATATCTATGAACGGTGAATTTCATTTCCTATCTCAAAATATTAAGGATTATTATAAATACATATATAAAAGATAAATTTGGTATTTATTTCATGTTTTAAATTCTATAGATGATGAAATCATGATCTAATTAATACGATCAACCAGTAACAAGTCAAAATATACTCAAAAAACTAGGCAACTAACACCCAAAATAGTGAAAATAATGAATGATTATTAACAAATAGGTAATAAAATATTATAGGAAGCTAATATATGATATAATAAAAATAATTATGGTTTTATTATAAGTTAATAACTTGATTGAAACCATTATACATAAGATTAAATGACGTTCACCTGAAAAGAAAATGCAAGGTAAGGGATTCTTCCCTCACTTTTTTTTCTATGAGGTATACACCATTTTCACTACTTAATCCTTTTTTTGTGATGTATATACTGGACATATTTAATTTCATATCATAAATAAATTTATCTTCATGTTATTTATAGTTTCATTTGAAATTATTTATTTCACGGGGATTATAGTTCAAAGGTTACCAAGTAGTATGGGATTTCATCTCAATTTCATTTCATCGAGGAATATTGTATTATTATGAATATAGTTTCATTAATATGGTGTATATACTTCCCATTTGACGTGTAATATCATGAATAATTCATTATTCATGTTTTTTTAAGTTTCATTTTCAATTATTTCATCTAAGGGGACTTTAACTTAAAGTTACCAAGTGGTAGAGAAATTTTATAACCAGATTCCTTTTAATTTGATTATATTAATTCCTCATTGTAATTAATATTGTTTGGAAAAAATACCTTGATTTTTCCTCTTGGTATTTTTTGGGTGTGATTGTGTTTGTTGATAAATCTGGATGACCGCAAATGAGTATGGTTGGTGTTTTCTAGAAGTAGGTTTTTAAGGTAGCGCAATTTCCCAATGTTTGCCAAATTTTTAGGTGTCAAAATAGAGAATTTGTGTTTAGAAATGTAAGGATATATTCATATGAGTGAATGGTATATATAACGTTGAAAAAAATTGTCAAAGGATGTGAATTGTGTACCACAATTCATGGACTGCGTACCATGTTCTGGGAACGGTACGCGGAGCGGCGGGAACAGTATGCCAGGAGTGGTTCACGGAACCGAATATAGTTCACGGAAGAAGGTGGGGTAGTATGTGGATGAATTGACACTAATAGAGGAGATCAACCACATAAAAGAAAATGAAGTACACAAACCGCATATGAAAAATGGTTTGTTGGAAGGATAGTAGTTCGCGGCGGCAGGATGATTAGTATGTGGTGGATCAAAGATTTGGTAAATCTTGGATTAGCAGATATTTCAGATATCTTTGTATATATAAGAATCGCTAATCCCAATGATTAGTAGGGAGATCTAATATCATTAGAGAACTTCTTTTTGATCCTAGAATTCAGAAAAGTCTGAAGGAAGTTCACGAGGGATAATTTCGCGAAGGCTAAATTGCTTCACGTGGAAGAAATTCTATTAAAGGTTTTTGCGGGAGATAGTATCTCGCAAAGGACGTGGTACATGGAGCAAGAAGGAATGGTACATAGCTGGTTAGCAAAGGCAGTCCATGATCATAGAAAATTTCAGGGACATAAGGTGATTTACAGAGGTATTCCATGAATAGAGAAAGGTTCGTGGACATGAGGGGTTTCACAGAGGTGATATGCGAAAGCAAAGGCAGAGGAGTTCTATGGATGAAGGGAGGTTTGCGGAAGAGGAAGTGGTATAAGAAGGAGGTTTTTCACATACCGAACTTAGTACTCAGTACAGAGGAGAACAAGGTGGTTCACGGTTTTCTCAAGTATGAAAATGATTCAAATCAGTTTGCAAAAGTATTTTTAGGTGCCTAACAGTACCTGAGAAAGTAGATTTCATCTGTGGGTGAAAAAGTAACTTCAACAGAGCATCTACCTATAGTTTAGGATGCAAGAATTCATGAAAATGAAGGGACCTACTTTTCCATAAACTATGTTTGACCCACAAGTTGATAAATTGTGTGTGGATTCCTTTCCAAGAGTAGTGAGCGCAAGAAGAGGAAGACGGTGACCCTTTCCACCAGCAGTGATCCAGAGAAAGAGGCATAGGGAGTGACCCTTGGGAATGTAGTGAGAAGAACCTAAACCTTATAAAGGTAATTAGCTTGGGCATATAATATCTAGCTAAAACATTCTACTCATTATTAGCAATGAACCATAATGAATTTGGTACATCAACACACTATCGTTGTATGCTCCTTGGACATAGCCCAATGATGGTGAACCAAGTAAAAATTGTTGTGTCCTATGCATGATTTCATATTTGTTCATATATTTCTACAGGAGGAAGAGAGAATTGATTTTTTTTCTTACAATAAAACAAGATCTGAAAGGGGGAAAATTTTTAATCTCACATACCCTAATTCACCCCCTAGGGTATTCGACCTAGTGGACCTAACAATTGGTATTAGAGGAAAAGGTTGAAAATTAATGATTTTTTATCAAAAAAATTGAGGTAGTCAATCAAAAATAAATTACAATATTTGCAAAAAATAATTTTCAACTATGTAAGTATCTAATACAGCACTACTTCCAATCAGTAGGGATGGATGTCTTCACAATAGCATTGCATGGAATATCAGCTGACATTAATAGTGGTGATTTATCAAAAGCTGGAAGATAATTAGATGTTGATGATAAAGGGATCAATGCTTTAGGTAGATCCCTATAAAAAAATTATACAAAGGTGATGTACTTTAAAATATCACATGCAATGTGAGAAAAATTATTGAACACTTATGAGGGCGACACAAAAGTTCGAGAAGCAAAGGTGTGGGTTCTATGGAACAAGTATGAGGATCTTATAATGATTCCTAATGAGACTGTTGATGCATTTTTTAACAGGATAAATATTATTTTGGAAGACATAGAGGGTCTTGGATAATTCATTGAAGATATAAATATTGTGAAATGTATCTTGAGGAAACTTCCACTGTGGTTTAATCTGAAAGATTCAATGTTGGAAGAAAAAGACCTGAATGATTTGACACTAGTAACCTACATAGTACCCTAGTAGCATATGAAATGAGAAATGATGATAATAATGCAATAGAAAAGGGGAAGTCTAATGAAGTGGAATTCAAGTCCATGAAGAATATTTCTATTGAAGATTGTCTTAAGGAGGAAAATATGGATGATTTCATGTCATTTCTCTCCTCCAATCTGCAAAGGGGGAAAGGAAAGTTCAAAGGTAAACTTCCATTTTCATGCTTTCGATGTGGAAATATTGAAAAAAATTCAAAAAATTTTTCTAAGAAGTTTGATGATTAAAATGAAGAAAATGATGAAATTCCCCAAAAGAAGTATTCATAAAATTAGAAAGGAAGGAGAATTACTAGGAGAATGTTCTTCAAAAAGAAGAATCTAATTTCAAAAGAGGATGAAAGTTCAGAATAATCTGAGGCAGAAGATTTGGAGGATTGCAAGGATCATAAAATAGACTCTTTAGTGGAAGTTGTCAGAAATCCATTAGCAAGATAAGAAATTGATAATTAATAATGAGAAATTGAAGGGAGAGTTCATCTTCAAGCTGAATTAGAAGCTTCCCTTAAAGAGGTAGATATTTTGTTATCCAAAACAAAGAAATATAATAATGTTGTTTATGGTGCCAAACTCTTTATATAGCAGTAGGTGGAAGAGAATTCTGAGTTGAATGAAGAAATTGAAAAGTTGAGGTCTTCAATGCTAGAAAGATCAGAAAAGGTGGTTGAGTGAGAAATCAAAATTGAATAACAAAAGATAGAAATTGATAGTTTGACTAAAACTAAAAATTATCAAATAAAACATATCAAACGACTAGAAGAGGAAGTTGTTAGTCTGCGATGAATAGTTGAAGATCAAGAGAAATTGTTGACTCTTGGTTTGACATCAGCAAAGAAGATCATACAGGTGATAGAAAGGATGAGATTTGAGCAGATTGGTCCATCAGAATAGAAGCAACAATCAATTATGAATGATAAGGCTCGTATGGGGCTTTATATAAAATAGAAATCAGTTATGGTTTAAGTCAGACCACAATAACCCACTCCAATATTGAATATTTATTTGGTGATAAGGCAGAATCATAAGATTCAAAGAACCCAAGGCACAAATAGTGGTGCATAATTTCCATATAAGAATGTACCTCACATAAGATTCTATTGTTGTGGTAATATGGGACACTCTCAAAATGTATGTTCCATAAAAAATAGGTACTAAAGGGAATAAGACCAACAGAGGTGGTCGTACAGAGTTAAAAATTCCAGGTCATCATCTGATGGTCATTGTTTTAGTTGTAAAGTACTTGGACATATAGAAAGATATTTCACATAAACAATGCAGACAAATGTGTCGAGGAATACTAAATTTTTTCATAAGAAGCATCCAAATGTATCTTCAAGATAGATGAAAATTCAAAATCAATTTTTATCTCTACAGGTTGAATATGGATCATCATATACTAATAAAGATCAAGATTATCATTCCATGTCATATATGAATTCAAATACTTGGGTCAAAAAGAAAATGGAAGATTAGGCAGTGGTTGCAGAAATTTCATTAAAGGCATCTGATCGCATTGGGATATGGATCATTGAAAGTGGAATCACTTCCCATATGACAAAAAATAAAGATCTAGTGACCAAAATTCAGTATGATAAAGAAGTTATTGTAATATTTGGTAATTATTAGGGATTGAAAATTATTGGTTCAAGAAAAGACAAGTTTGGAGGAAAATACATGAGACGAGCAGATGTCTTGGTTGTTAAAGGGCTTAGTCACAAATTGCTTAGTGTTAGTCAATTGTGTAACTCAGGACATGCCATTAGTTTTTCCAAGAAACTATGTATCATCAAATCAAAGGATGGAGTTGGTGTGTTGTAAGGAAAGTGTACAAAAGGTAATCTATAACTCATGAGTAGAGAACAAGATATTTTCTTTATGTCCATGGATGAAGAAAACAAGTTATGGAATAAGCGTCTTGTCCATATAAGCCATGCATCTTGGAAGATCTGGTAAAATGTGATGCTTCCAAAAATCTCCCTAGATTATCACATGATCGTACTCATACATGTGATTCTTACCAATAAGGGAATATCATTCGAAAGACATATAATCCAAATGAGAAAAAGTCAACAAGATTGCTTGATTTGATGTATATTGATGTGTGTGGGCCAATTTCTCCAAGGGATATTTATGGGAGGATATATTATGTTCTATTCATTGATGACTATAGTATAATTGTATGGGTTTCAATAATCACCAACAAATCTAAAGTGTTCATTTTCATTATAAGATATCAACAAGAATGTGAAAATATGCTTGTTCTTAAAATCTAGATGATTCAAACAGATAATGTAACTGATTTCACAAATAGCCAAGTGGGGGATTATCTCAAGAAATATGGGATAAGGCATCAAGTTTTAGTAGTAAGAGCTCCATAGTAGAGTGGATTAGTTGAGAGAAGAAATAGAATTGTGAACAATATGGATAGAACAATGCTAATTGAGAAAGATCTTCTAGAGAAAATTTGGAAAAAGAAGTGATGACAGCAGTCTACAAATCAAATAGATCCTTATTGTGCCCAAAAGAAGATAAGACTCCATATGAGATATGGTATGTAAATAAGACATCATTGAAATACTTTCAAATTTTCAGAAGTAAGTATTTCATTCTCAACAAGGATAAACATAAGAAGTTTGAATCTCATGGAGATGAAGGAATATTTCTTGGCTACTCAAAGAAGAGAAAATCATATAAATGGTTCAATAAGAGGATAAGAAATATAGTTTAAAGTCATGATGTGACTATAGTGGATAATGAATAGAATCTTAAGAAAATACATGATCAGGATCAAGAGGACATTGATGAAGAGATGAGCAGGTCAGGAGATTCTCTAGTTCTAGAGGTTGATTCAGAAGAAAACTCAAATGATGAGAACAAATCAGAGGTTTCTCATAGACCAGCGAGGAGATCTAAAATTGATGGGTAGAACATAATTGGTGATCAGACAACAACATTGTAGAAAAGGAGGATGAATTCTCTACAACAAGCATCATAATTATCACAAGTTGAGCCTAAATGATTTGATGAAGCAGTTGGATATTAGAATTGGGTTCAGGAAATGAATGAAGATCTTGACAAAATTGGTAAGGATCAGACATAGGAAATTGTTTCGAGGCCATAAGACAAGAATTTCATAGGGACAAAATGGGTCTTTCATAACAAAATGAATGAATATGGTGTTTTGATTCAAAAAATATAATTCCTTGTGTGAATAGGATACTCTCAGATATAGGGTATTGATGTTGATGAGATGTTTGTACCTGTTGTAAGGCTGAAGACAATAAGATTATTCTTGTCCATAGTTTTACAAAAAAAAATTAAAATTTTCTAGATGGATGTCAAGTAATAACTTCTAAATGGAGTCCTAGAAGAAGAATTCTACATTGAGCAACCAGCTGGTTTTCTTGTTCATGAATATGATAATAGATTTTGCCGGCTGAAGAAGGATTTATATGGCTTGAAGTAAGCACCAAGAGCATGGTATTCAATGCTTGATCGGTTTCTAAAGAAGCATGGTTTCTAGCATGTTGGAGTTGATTACAATCTATATTTTAATAATGACAGTGGTCAAAATATGATGGTGCTTTTTTATATTGATGACATAATCTTTGGTTGATCAGATGAAGCTCAATGAAGATAGTTTTCTCAATACATGAAAAGTAAGTTTGAAATGTCGATGATTGGTGAGCTGATGTTTTTCCTTGGACTACATGTGACGCAAGGAAGAAATTACACATTTATTTCTCAATATAAATATTTCAAGAAGGTTTTGAGAAGGTTTGGAATGAATAATTACAAAGAGATGATGACTATGATTGCTACCCGGCTGAAACTATCACAGGATGATGAAGGCAAGGTAGTTAATACCACATAATACAGGAAAATCATTGGAAGTCTGTTGTACCAGACAGTGACAAGGCCTAATATTGTATTTTCCACATTCCAAGCAGTAATGTATCAAATCAATCCCAAGGATAGCCACATGACTATAGTAAAAAATAATTCTTCGGTATATCAAGGGCATAGTGAATTTTGGCCTAATGTATATTTACAAGTCTCAGCCAAAGTTATTGGGATATACAGATTCATATTGGTCCGGTTTAGCAGATGATAAGAAATAAACATCATGAGGTGCCTTTTATCTAGGAGAGTTGTGTATTTCTTGGTCAAGAAAGAAACAAGATTTCATTCATTGATCACCACAGAAGACGAATACATTGTGGCTAATCAAGATTGCACGCATCTATTATGGATAAAGAAGAAACTTGAAGATATGAGAATTGAAGTGAAATCTATGATCAAAATCTATTCTGATAATTCAAGTTCTATTGATCTTATAAAAAATATAGTACATCACTCAAGGACAAAGCACATTGAAATAAAATATCATTTTATCAAAGATAAGGTGGAGCAAGGTCTGGTGAAGTTGAAGTGTGTGCCTACAGAACAATAGCTTGCGGACATTCTGAAAAATGTATTACCCAAAGAATTATTTGAAAGGCATCAACTAGCTCTAAGAGTCCATTTGAACTCCCGCACTTGAAAAAATGTGGAAGTGGGTCTCCCTATCCCTGAGGTATGATGTATTTTTCCCTAATATGCTGATATGTTTTCTTTACCCTCTTGCAGACAACCTTGATGTGCCCTTTGGGTTCATTAACAAAGGGGGAGAGAGTGTTGCTATTCTAGGGGAGAAAACAAAGGGAGAAGATGTTAAGTGGAGCAACGAGATAGGGGGAGTGAAAGCTGAGCTAATGCTATTTGGAACAGTTATAATATAGGGGAGTAGTAAATCTGATGATGCTTGAAGTGATCGGTCAATGATTTGATATCACGATAGCCGAGGTTCGTGATACAAGCTATTTATTGGTATCAGTACAATATCTACAATTGGTGTTAGAAATGAAGTGATTCATTGATGAAACTTTCATTATAATCTTTTTTCTCACACCAAGAATTGATCATGTGGGCTTAGATTATATATTGATTAAATCTATGATTTCTATATTAATCGCATAAAGTAAATGGTGGTTGAAGATGGAAGGATTTTTTACAAGGTATCAAAATGCATAGAACTGTTATGAGAAGAGTTGTAAACAAATCCAAAAGGGGGGATTATTGGGAAAATCCCTCAATGTGTCCTCTCCGTATGTTTTGGGTGTGATTGTGTTTGTTGATAAAGTCATATGACTGTGAATGAGTATGGTTGGTGTTTTCTGGAAGTAGGTTTTTAATGTGTCACAATTTCCTAGTGTTTTCCAAATTTTTAAGCCTCAAAATTGATAATTTGTGTTTAGAAATATAAGGATTTGTTCATAGAAGTGAATGGTATTAAGAATATTGAAGAAAATTGGAAAAAGATGTGAATTTCTTACCACAATTCATGGACCGCATACCATGTTCCGGGAATGGTATGCGGAGTGGCAAGAACGGTATGTCGGGAGTGGTTCGCATGACTGAAAATGGTTCGCAGCGGAAGGCAGTGTGGTACATAGATGACTTGAAACCGGTGGAGGAGATTGACTGCGTAGGATAAAATGAAGTATGTAGACCGCGTATGAAAAATGGTTCGCTGAAAGGATTGCAGTTTGTGGCGGTAAGAGGATTGGTATGCCGTGGATCTAAGATTTGGTAAATCTTAGATTAGCGGATATTGCAGATATCTTTACCTATATAACAATCATTAATCCAACCAATTAGTAGTGAGATCAAATATTATTAGAGAATGTCTTTTTGATAGTGGAATTCGACAATGTCTGAAGGATGTTCGCAAGGGATAATTCTGTGAAGGCTGAAGTAGTTCGTACGGAAGAAATTTCACCGAAGTTTTTTGCGGGAGATTATATCTTGCAAAGGATGCGGTACGCAGAGGAAGAAGGCGCGGTATGCAGCTAGTTATAGAAGGCAATCTTGAACATAGAACAGTTCACAGACATAGGTTGATTCATAGAGGCAGTCCACGAACAGAGAATAGTTTGCAGACATGAGGGGTTTCATAGAGGTGGTACGTGATAGTAAAGGAAGAGGTAGTTCGTTGATGAAGGGAGGTTCATGGAAGTGGAAATGGTACATGAAGGATGTTTTTCTCATACTTAACCTAGTACTTAGTACACTGGAGAACAAGTTGGGTCACAGTTTTCTCAAGGAAGCTTGAAATATATTCAAATTAGTTTTCGAAAGTATTTTCTGGAACCTAGTAGTACCCAAGAAGGTGGATTTCATATGTGGGTGAAAATGGAACATCAACAGAGCATATACCTATAGTTGAGGATGCAGGAATTCATGAAAATGAAGGGACCTACATGTCCATAAACTATTTTTGACCCACAAGTTAATAAAATATGTGTGGATTCCATTCCAAGAGCAGTGAGCACAAGAAGAGGAAGATGGTGACCCCTTCCACTAGCAGTGAGCCAGAGAAAAAGGCCTAGGATATGACCCTTAGGAATTCAGTGATCAAACCCTAAACCTTTAAAAGGAAGTGAGCTTGGGTATAGAAGATCTATCTTGAACATTATACTCATTATTGGCAGTGAGCCTTAGTGAATTTGATACATCAGCACACCGTTGTTTTATGCTCCTTGGATGTATCCCAGTGAGGGTGAACCAAGTAAAAATTGATGTCTTGTGCATGATTTCATATCTGTTCATATATTTTTATGGGAGGAAGAGAGAATTGATTTTTGTCTTACAATGAAACAAGATCTAAAAGGGGGAAAATATTTAATCTGTCATACCATGATTCACCCCCCCCCCCCCCCCCATCAGGGTATTCGACCTAGTGGACCTAACAAATATTCTAAGATTATGTCTATAATAACTTCTTGTTATATTTTGTAGTATTTACACTTGTTTTATGTATATTTACATTTGATTCACATAATATATTCATTGATCAATTCTCACATCAATGTTGTGGTCTTTTGAGGGTTTATTTCACAATCTCATTCTAATCGATATTTCTTATTCTTGAAATTCCATTAAAGAAATTTATATAATCATTATTCAATAAACCCTTTAATTTTCTTCTACTATGATTATTAATGACCTTTTTAAGTAATATTACCATTTTCCACTCTTTGGTATTCAAAATGTTTTAGAAAATGTTTTTAAGAAAACCTGACTTCATTTCTCTCTTTAGTCGAAGAAAAAATTTTATTTTAAGAACCCTATTTTATAAAAATGTTTATAACCTTTCAAAAATGATTTATCAAAATAATTTTCACCCTTTGAATAATCTTTTGTGTTTTTATAAAATTTATTTTCAAATTAAATTTTTTTAAAAAGTTTTTTTAAAACAAAAGGATATTTTCCTAAAGAGTGTTTTCAAAGGTATTTGTATATTATTTCTATTCACTAATGATAAAAACCCATTATTTTTACTCCACTTGGTATATACTATATTGATACCATCTTTAATCATCCTCTGTATTATTTTTATTTATTTTTACAAGGATAGTATTGAAATTCACTTACTTGATTCATTTTTGTATTCCCCTTGAAATATTAAATTTTCTATGATCATTAGAAATTAAATTTATGATAAATATCCATATTATTTATTATGGATATGTTTATTTCCTAAAACTTATACCTTTTTACATATAGTGTTTACATTGACAGTTATTTGATTGCCTGAGGAAATAATAATAAATTTTTATTCTTTATTCAATATGGATATTTGAAAAGTCATATTTTTTAGTAATTAAATTGATTACTCAATATAGGAGGAATTCTTGGATAGAAAGTTATGGGTGGGTCTTCAAATTTATATATCCCCTTGATGAATCGACAGGTTCTCATGAGAAAAATTAGTTTTGAAAATTAAATGGGTTTCTACCTATAGTTTTAAACCATCTTTTAAAAGTTCTTGATGGTATAAGTTTTAATGTGTCTTAGACATGACATCCAATAATTAACCATTTCCTTCATTTTGATTTAGTATTTATTACCAGTGATATTTTCAATAGGAAAAATTCTATGGATGAGTTTCATTCTCAATTTACTAATTAAATGAAATTTGTTATCAATTTATTAGCTTTCCATATTGATTCTTATTTATCCAGTTATTTAAATGGAATTTGTTTTTAGTTATTTACCTTTCCATTATTTTTACGAACTTCCTTGTCAGTTTATTGATTATATGGAATGTTTCATTTTTTATTACCTTTCCATATTGACTATTCACATTAATTAATTATTTATTCTTCTATACTTGAGCCTTACTAAGAATTTGAGGTCACCCTTATTTTTTTTCCTTTCCCTAGGATTTCATGAAGTGTACTAAGAAAATATGCAAGGATATCATAGAAGGAATAAAGTTAACCTCGAAAGAAAAGAAAATTATGTTGTAATTAGTTTATTCATTTATAATGTAAGACTTGTGTATGTGTCTTCTTTAACAAGACTAATAAAATCTTTGATCCTTATGTATTTTTATTCCTTATAATCATTCCAATGTAATGGTATCACGACACTAGCTCCAAGCTCTCTGGAGTTGAGTTTCTACAAAACCAATCCTTTTGTCAAGGACTGCTAGTCATTTTTTTAGGGACTATAAAAATAAGTGCAAGAAGTTGACACTTGGTACAAGCATTTGAGATTTCAACCAGAACCCAGAAATGATTTATAATAAATAGTATTCAAATTTTATTTTATCACAAACCTTTACAATGAAAGATACAAATTGAAAGAGTTTATAATTTCTAGCTCACAACTACAAGAAATAGCTAACAGAAAATAAATATCTCCAATAGAAATAATATTAAGAGTATAAAACTCCACAAGATTATTAAAAATTTAGAAAATATTGATAATCTAACATATCTAAGGAAATGATACTTATTATTCCTTAATTGTGTATAAAACAGTGTCTTCGTTGAAGATTTGAGAAAATATTTCTCTATATTTTTCTTTTTCACTTCACTTTTTAGGCATGACTCCATGCTCATACCCCATTTATATTGATTATTTTAGAAATTAATCCACTTCATCTTATTTAAACTCAATTAACATGATCTTTAGACAAATAGGGATCAATGACATATATTTATGTTTGATAATTCCATGGTAACAGTAGAGATAAAAAAATATATCTTCCTTTTTCTTCTATCTCTGTACTTATCTATTATTTTATTAGACTTTATCTAAAACAAATAGAGAATTTAATGATTGTACATCATCATTAAAAACATCATTTTAGTAATTTAATGGTAATAAATACCAACTTTCAGCATGACATACCCAATTTCAAGAACTAAATCCACATAGCTAAATTGATTAACTGAAACTATATAATTGATTTTTAGATATGAATCTATGTAGTTGGTTGTAATTCATATATCCAAATTTCATCTCATAGGTGTTTCATTTACATATATGAATTTGATGTAGTTGATTTGAAATAAAGTATCCATTTTTTTATATAGTTGATTCGCTAATACTGACATAGTTGATTAAAGCAATGTAGCCAATTTCACCACATATAAGATTCAGAGAACTGATTCCTTTAAGTAATTTATTTAAACATACAATTACTCACATAGGTGATTTCTCACATATACGATTACTCCATGTAACCATTTATGTAGATGAATGATCACATAGTAGATTCATTGCATAATAGATTTTTCAACATAGGCAATTTTTACATAGGTGATTTCACAATGTAACCAATTGGCATATTCATTTCCTTCACATAGGTGATTGATATATGTATCCATTTTCACCATGTATCCAAAAACATTACATAGTTTAATTTTCAGACTGAGGTAGTTTTCATCCAAAAAATCCATAATCCTTACTTCAGGAAATTAATGGTTGAATTCATAAGAATAAAATAAAACCTGGTAAACAAACTTAGAAAAAAATATTATTTTTAAAATATGAATGTTATTTGAGATCTTAAAAACATAAATTATGTGGAATATATTGGATCAACATTATTATTCCAACAAAATGGTCATTATGTCATCTCCCTAAGGTGATGTCGGTAGGGCATTTCCTACAAAGCCAGTGATTCCATGATATGATTTTAGTGGTGTAAAGGGATGTTATTCCATATATGTAAAGGGATTAGACCAAATATTATAATTGGATAGAGGATCCCATGTAGGGTGTCTGGATTATGATCTGGCCTAGGGTAAATCAGTGGTTACCCCAACCTTATGTTGAAACTAGAAAGGGGTAGTGTGGTGGAGCATGTATCATTAATTTTGGGTGCACCTTAGAACTTTGTAATTGGTTTTGATGGTCTATGTTGCTTTCTTAATAGAAAAAACTAAGAAATTTGGGATGGGAATGGTCTATGACTGTTCCTTATAATGATAGTTATATAAGATAATATGGAGAAGATTTAGTCTCCCCGAACTATATATATAATATTCCTAGGAGAGTTCCATGGGATCTAGCATTATTCAAGACGACATTAAATATGATTCCTAGAACAATGCCTATGATCTAGTAGTCATACCTAACCTTATATAAATTCTTATGGTGTTCCTGTGATATGGTGCTTATTCAAGATAATTTATGTGATGCCTAAGATACCTAGGATATAGTCTTTACACATGATTATTTTACAAGATTCTTGGGATTCTTGGGATCTATTCATTACTCCTAATGATATTATGGGATACACAGTATTTGTTCATTACACCTGATTAAACATTAGATTCATAGGTTTTTTAGGATTTTATGTTTACACCTAATGATATTATGTGATTCCTGGGATTCGAACATTGTGGGTGATTATATTTGATATGCCTAGGTTGTTGAGGATTTTTTTATTTACACCTGATGATATTACAATATTCCTAGGATTCCTAGGATCTTGTCATTTTACCTGATTTTATATCATTTTCCTAGGATGTTTTACTGGATCAAGAATTATACATGATAATATATGGGATGCCTAATATGTTTCCTAGGATTTAGCGTATATACCTGATACTACATGAGATGCTTAGGATGTTCCCTATGATTTGGTGGTTACACCTAACATTTTTTAGATGGCTAGGATGTTTCCTAGGTTTCGGTGATTAAACATGATGATGTTATGGGTAAGTTTCCAACCAACACTTATCATGGTATTACTTATTCTCAAATACACTAAGGAATTGATTGAAGAAGGTATAGTTGATCTTGTGTGTTACCTTAGAACCCAAGGGACTATGATGATTATTTTTTTATGTGTTTAAACTTTATTTATTAGTTGATCATATCATATACACATACACTATATTTATTGGTTATGTTGGGACCCTATTGGTGATTCCCTACTAAGTTTTACTCACTCCTAAATTGGGTATCCATAAAGATTGGGTGCCTAAGAAAACTTCATTTATCATGGGTTTGGGTAGGGAAAAGTCCTAGTGTTGCATGTCATGTAAGATATCTCAGATGGATTTGGATACTAGGATAGGGTGAGGCTCAGGGATGGAAGTAAATCATATTTTGTATTTTTATTTCTTCTGTTCATCTTATATATGTTTTCATTATGGTGGGTGACTAATTGTGGTGTTATATTATATTCTTCTATATTCCATTTATTATATCATGATTATTGATTATTAATTACACATACTTTGATTATTCATTATGGATTTTTCTTAGTTATTTTCCACTATTTTTTTAATTTTATAGGAGGGTATAGTCTACCCATAGTAACACATTAGATACTCACTACTAATCAGTATCATCTAGAAAATGGGGAGGTGTGCCTAAGGTCCTACGACACCCCTGTCCTAGACACTCTCGGGTGATCTATTGATTTTGGGGAATTATAAAGTGGTGTCAGATTATCTTTTACTTTATCTCACTATTTGGGGATATGGTAGATAGGGAATATAAATGTGTTGGATTTTTTTATTGAACTAAAACTAGTTCACCATAAACACTTTTTCTAGTGGGAATTATAGGTTACCAAGGATATGGGATTATTGTTCTTTGTTTTCATTATTATAGCTGATATACTTATTTAAGATTATCTATATTTTAGATCATTGTATTTTAGTTTTATCACTTGGACTATAGGAATGAGGCTGGTGTACATGCATCATTCCTAGAACTTATGACTCACATGATATTTTTTTTACTTGCATGTGATTGATATCACTAATGACAAGGGTTTAGTTTTTTAAAGTGACAAAAACTTATATGAATATTTATAATATAACTTGTTGGTGGGATTTTAATCAGCTGAAAAATGGTATATTTTCTTCTGATGACAGGTCATATGGATATTATAGATAGATGCTTCTTAATGATAAATATATTATCCCTCGGTATAAGGGATTTATAGTGACCCCATATTGTTTGTCTTAGGCATCTAATTCCTTGATACTGGTTCTACTAATAAAATGGTCTTGGTTACATAAACATTAACAACAATGTATATGGTGTTTTCCCATATTTTATCTTGGTGAAATTATATCTATCTAAACCATATGATAATGGTTTATTTGACACAAATATTCTTTTAGATATTTCATTATATATGTAGATTAGATTCTGATCCTCAGGGGGGTCTCCCTATATGTGGGTTCCTGGTAAGGATTGGTGCCCTAGATTGGGTGTTTTACTTGGATCTTTATGTATGATATATATATATATATAATAACTCTAGATTGGGTCTTTTGGAACATGATTGACCTTGTGGTATTTGATATAGGATCAAGGATGTTACCTTGGGAGTGGTAACCTATGTAAGATGGGATTTATAGGCTAGGTGGGAGAGCCTAGTGTCTTTGAGATATGGATCAGGATATTGTTGAGTTGAGAGTTATGGTGAGAAGTATATTTTTTCCTTTTTTTATTTTTGAGATGATTTGTTAAATAAAAGGTATCTACAGTGTGGGTTTAGACCAGACTTGTGAGTTCCCCTATATATGAGGGATATAAATATATTTCTAGCATTGATAATGATATTAGAGATGTGTTATTTGGTATTTAGTATAGGTATGAAGATGCCTTGAGATTTTATGATGTAAATTACTTCTGGTGATTTAGTATTGAGGTTATATTTTCAGGGAAAGATCAATGTAATTCCTAATATTACAGCCCTAAACCCACACTCTAAGATCTAGTGCTAAAAACATAATTTTTACATTTATGGATTTGATACCAATAAACATCACCTGATTTTATCCATCCAAAACAAACAAATTCAAACAAAAATATTGGATCACTTACATATCCAAGGAACTTTTAGGTTTATTATTTTATTGAATTAGGAAAAACACTTTTACAGTGTACAATATTAAATTGTATCCATTTTTTAAGGAAATTTATTTATAAAAACATGCTTGTTTCATTCAAGGTAGCTTCTATTTCTAGAACTCTGGCATTATTAACTCTTCTAATCATCCTTAATACCTGTGAAAAAACATTTGAAAAATGTAATGATAAAAATAATATCATTATGAGATATATATAAAAATAAATTGAATCCATTAGTCCATTTCAAACCCATGAGTTAATATAATAGAGTTTATATTTTTACATAATAAACATTAACCTAAAATAATAGTTTACCTACACATGAAATTATATTTACTTCCCAAAGTTTTTCATAAAAAACTTTATAATAAAACATAAGGAAATCATAATAATCATATTTTCTTTATAAAACATGATAACCCTTGCAAAAAAATTTGAAGACCATACATTTTTACCGAAAAAGTGTATAATAATTGCTTTAAAAAAATATATCATTAGCTTACCTTGTAAAATAAAAAAACATGAAAACTAATTAGAAATAATAGAAAATTAAAATAGGTAAATTGGGAAATAATTTTCAAATCACTATTACAATCACTCTTACAAATGGAATAACCTATCTGGTAAATTATAATAATATCTTAGGATAAACCTATAACCGGTTAACTTTGGTACTTTATCTAATGAATTGGGGAGCTGTATTGGGATCAGCTGTTATTTTTTATAATGGAACCACCAATAAATAGTTTATAAATTAACCATATATCATCATAAAAATTACCAAGAACCATAAAAGAACCATAATAAATGAAATATTGAATTTAGAACATTATACTGATAAAAATATTCTTTTCACCCATAAGAAAAACATTTCTAGATATCAAAATATCCATTCTATTTAAAACCATTTTTGAAAATATACAAAACAAATTGAAGGGTTTTTTTCTTTTAAGAAAACATGAAAGGTTGTAAAGGAATACAAACATAAAATAACATTTATAGTATTGGGGGAAAACTATTGGTGTTATTTGCGTTAAAATAGAACATTCCTTTTCCCTTTTGTCAAAATGTTCTATATATAAAATATATAAAAATATTACTTTAGAAAACATTTAAAAGAAATTAAAAAGTGAAATAAAATTTAATTTATAATTTATTTATTCCCATATAAATATATCCATAAATAATTTTAAGAATATGGTCATGGAAGAAAAGGATTTATAAAATAAATCTTGAAAACATTTAAACTGAGGTTTTTACGGTAAAGTGTCCCTTACCTTAAGTATGACTCATCACATACGTTCTTTATATTATTGGATAATAAAATTATTTTAATTATTTAATTGATTAAAAAAATCAAGTTTATTATTCATTCTATTTAATTTATTACCATGTTACATACAATTAAAAAATCAATTAAGTTCACATCATATGTTTTGATGGTATTTGGATCATATGTCCAAAATGACTTTAGTGAGTTGACCATGGTCCAAGAAGAAATTATTATATAATATCTAGAATAATAATAATTAAATAATTTTTATTTTTATAATTAAAATGTAATTTAAAACTAACCATGAAATATGGTTATGAAAAATGAAATATGTTATAATCATAGAGATGGTAGGCCATACATACGCATGAGTAATGTTTCCATTTTTCAATAAACATGATGGAAATAAGGTGAGTATCATTATATATTTACATAATTATAATTATATAAAAAATATAATATTATATCTTTATATACACTTACATATACCATCCATGTTATGTGATGATGATAAATAAATCACATCGCTTTGTGAAGGTGGTAATCCACACATACGCACGAACAATGTTGTCATTTTTCAATGGATGGAATGGTAAGAAAATAGATGATATATTATCATTAAATAATGATAATTTGTCATGAATATTATATATATATATATATTAAATAAATCATTATAACCATCCTTGAGAGGTGGTGGTGGAAAATGAATTACATCGGTTCGCGAGACAGTAGTCTGTCGTACACACAGACTATGAATTCATTTCCCATATAATGCAATAATGAAATGGATTAGGGTTAATAAATTAACATAATAAAATCTCATTATATGTTATATATTCATATTATTATATCACAAGAGTTTTAAGAGTTTAAAATTACATATTAGAATAAATAAAACTAAAACATTTGGTTAAAAGTTATACCTCTTATTCAGACATCCTCCTTTTATTTACACCTTAAGCCATATAATATTGGTATTATTAAAAAAATAATACCTTTAAAATGTGGGTAGGGATTTTATTAATATATTTTTTAAGGAATGTTCTGAATTATTATCATGAACCATCCAAGGTCAACCCTGAACCGGTCACCCAAGCCGATCCATGACAAGGCCTGAAGTGTGTCCCCAATCCCCACAGAATGAAAACTAGTTCCAGGAATAAACGGAGTATACAAAGGGAATGATTTTACCATAGAATAAATAAATAATCTAGATAGTATAAAGATAAATGAATCAGTCCAATACAAATAAAACTGAACTGAATATCTTTTATACAAAATCTGAAAAATATAACCAAACTACACAATAAGAAAAACTGAACCATATGCCCACAGGATCTCCATGTGACCCTGTGGATCACTCTACAACACAAATATCAACCATATCCCAAATATATTTAACTCAAGCCGAAACATTCACAAAATCCTAAAAATAAAAAAAGCTATATGCATGAGTATTAAAACTCAGTAGGCTAGCTCGGTAATCTATTCCCAATGCACTTCTTTTAAAATAAAATAAATATCTACTACAAGTTTAAACTATAATATATGAAAGTAATATTTTCTACACATTTTACTTGAAAAAAAACTATGGTATATTTCCCTACTTCATTTCAAAACTAGGTTCAATTCCATTAGAGATACATTAACATTTACAAGGAGAAAGTGATGCTTTCATTTCCAAATGACACAAGAGGGTATAAAACACTTTTTATTTGAAAACATTTTCATAAACACTAAAAGAAAGATCCTCACTTTTTGGTAACACACCACATTATAAGAGCACTATAATAACTACATAATAAGGGAAATGTAAATTATCATACAAGTATCTCAGTCATCACTGCAAGCAGAAAAGTGCTAGTAGACATGGGTGAACCTAGGATATCGTAAATAATCCAGAACATAATAATACATGATACCCATCCATATTAGAATTCCACACATGATAAAATCAGAAAATCCCTAACACTCTTAGACACCCTAACTCAGGATATACCAAGGGGAAAATCCTATAGCAATAAACCCAAATATATCCACCGGCTAGTGTGTAAACTAGCTAGTGTAGCAATCATTCTCAAAAAATTATCTCACTTTGAAAATTTATCATGTCTCACATATAAAGGGGGTTAGGAAATCAATTTCAGTCGAGCATCCAATCACAAGCATATAATAATAATATTCTAACAACAAGCCTCACCTCGAGTCACCCCAAAGACTGATCTCATGTCGTAGGACAAATAGAGCACAAGGAGTCCATTACAAGGATCTCTAATAATGGATCCCAATGATTCTACAGTGATGAAATTCCATTCATTAAACGTATACAAGGCATGAGAATCATTCAATGGAGGTTTTTATAATAAACACCTTCACTATTTTTCATAAAGTTGTAAAATGGGCCTTTAAGCAATTTTTTTTACAAAAACCAAAATTTATCAAAGATACAAATAAACCTTTAAAAAGGGTGTAAACAAACCATTTTATATTTCAAAATCATCTACAAAACACCTTTAAAAAATTTACATCACACTTCCACATTAGGAACATTTTTATAAAAATGTCAATCGGGCCACTAACTAGAAATATGTTCCAAATCACCATAACAGCTAATACACATTCTTTTATAAATACCAAAACTACTTGGGAAACCCATAAAATGAAACAAAAACATCATTTATCATGTTTAAAATATATTTACAAACCAAAAACATGTATTTTATATAACACATCACTCATAAAAGCCAACCGAGAATTTAATCAAACACTTGGTGTGCATTATTTAACAAAACAATTCTATTTATCACATAACAAGTCATAAAACACCACTTTTCACACCAAAAAATTTATCCAAATATCACATAAAAAACATTAAACATATATAGAAGGTGTATAAAGCATGAAATTAATTATTCTTAAATTAAAAAATTAAGTTCATGGGAAACCTACCTTGAATCCACAACGCATCAACAACACATGCCCAAAATCACTCTATGAGGGTTCCAAAACTGTAGATCTAAAAAGAGGGACCCTAAAAGAAAAAAAACCTCAACATAAAAAAAGTAAGTAAGAGGGATATTATAAGAGGATATTACCTTGAGAGATCTATCCAAAACCCGTGAGAAATATTTAGATCCATGCCACATGAGAGGAGAAGAATATTTTGGAATAATGTAGGCGACTCCCTAGGGTTACACACACCAATAAAAGGGGAATATGGGTGATTTTATTTAAATCCTAGAAGGGGAAAACTTAGAATTTCAAGAAATTTTAAAACTGGGAAATTCACATGGTTTGGCCGCACAATTTAATAAACTGTGTGCCAGCCATGCAGCAGCCACTGCCTAAGAAGACATCAACTGCATGGAAAACCTACATGGTTTCCCTAATAGTGCATAGATCATGCGGTATGTTATGACCCAACCCACCACCTATCGCAGGGTTACCTGGTATCGTCCGCATGGTTTAACAAACTATGCGCTGACTGTGCGTTGATCTCTACAAAGCCAAAAATTTTGGATTTATTCCAAAAACTCCCAAATGAACTGAGGATCAACCATGGGGAAAAATATAAAAATAAATAATTCAAAATTGAACCCTTGTCATACTCATAAATTATTAGAAAAACTATGATTCCTAATGAAACATAAAATAAGACAAAACTAGAAAAACTAGGTGTGCCAATAATTCCCACCATTAACGCTTTCCTCCATTGGAAAGACACAACACTATCCAGTTGATTGATCAATGTGTAAGGATTCAATATCAACACAATCTAACCTCTTACACCAAAGAAATGTCACCCACTACTAATAGAACCTATGACTCTTTTCCAGAACAAAACAACTCTAAATTACTTTTCAAAAATCAATGGAAAGATCAGGCCACCACATCCACAACCATGCCAAGAACAAGGTCATTGAGACTTCTCAAAATAAAACCAATGTTCACCCAAAAAAATAGGAAATCTAAAAAATCAACTACTTCAAAAGAAATATACTTAACCCGAACTAACACCAAAACCAAACCAGAAGTAGATCACCAACATAGGGGAGGGCTGAATGGACTCCCCGCCATTAAAAAATAGATAGAGCCCAAAAATATTAGGAGAAAAGTCAACGAGACTTGTGGTGGGTCTTCCCACTATTAAGAACCAACTAACACTAACCAAATGAGAATTTAGGACAGACCAAACCTACCTTTCCCACACGGGTCACCCAAAACTCTTTCACCATGACCTATAGACCAAATCTAATAAGAACATAACAAGAACATTTAAACCACCCACTCTCGAACGGAGGGGACTAGAACTGAGCCAATACCCCACACCCCTAGGGTTACTTAATATGTGTCGGCTTCACTCTGAGGCCTATAGTTGGAGATCTGATGATTGAATCATTTGCTTCATCGCATTCATAAACGAGTAACCCGAAGCAGGAACATGCATCACCTAATTAGATAAAAAGAAGAATCGGAATTTCAAAAATGAAAATCACACTTCCATTGAAAATTGGAGTTCATAAAAATACTCGAAACAACCCTTAATTTTTAAGAACAAAGCACCATAATCACATCACTTCTGAGAGTTGGGTCCATGGTGCTTTTTAGAAACACCCTAAAAACTACTGCAAGTGACCCAAGCATCCATAGGCATGGAAGAGGTTTGGAGAATTTTGGAATGATGACTTCTTATGAACCTATTTTTCACATGGATAACACACCAAGATATCATGACCAAAATAGGTTTATGAAATATTATGAGGCCTTTTTATTACATGACTCGCTCCATCAACTTTCAACCACTTTCTCATCTCCTTATTGTAATTCTCCCCACTACATCATGGGATTGAAAGAGGGAGGAATACCTTGAGAACTCCCACCATTATAGCTTCAACATGAATAGATTACAACACCACATCAACTAATGAAGTTATATTGAACTCTGACACCTTTGACTATAGATCGGGATGAAGCCCAACCTCGAAATGTCGAGACTTCATGGAATGATCCATGAAATACCCTGGAAGGTAAGGAACTAGATCTATAAAATGATGGAAATACTCAAACACAAATCTATATCCTTACTGAAATCAAAACATATCCATCCAATTTTTTACCCTTTCCTTCTCAAATAAATATTAGCAGATGAACAAATCTTTGAATAACTCCCAAGTACGATCTTCACGAGGCTTGTTCTGAGATACCAACTTACACCACTTATATAGTGAACCTTGAAGCATTAAAGTTACAAACTTAATATTTAGTAACATGGGCAACTCAATGAGTCTAAAGTACCTTTAAGTCTTTCGCATCCACTCTTCCACTTCAATATGATCTTTTTTTCCATAAAAGAGAGGTGTATTTAGCTTCTAAAACTCAATAATAAATTTCGTAGGTTGATCAACTAGAAATCCCGCAAATGTGGAATCACCCGTATCCACACTATGATCACCCATCGAAGCTCCATGGGGGAAATATCTGGAGAAAAGTAAATCCAATAACTAAATAAAGGCCAACTCAACAACAAATATCCTCAATAACAAACATATCATATGCTTCAAACATTGAAAATGGAAAAACAATCCACTATTAACATCATAACTTTTCATTTGAAAACATTTTTTGTTTAAAACAAACTTGATGGGTTGAACACTCTCTATTGGTATTCCTTAGAGTCTCACTCACATGCACATTTATGTGTCACCCTTGTCACCGATCCACCATGCCATATTGGGCATCCTTCCACATTTCCATATACCACCATGCATGTGAGCTCCCATGAGAACACCAAGGCTAAAACAAAATATTCTCATTTTCCAAAACAAAACATTCAACCCAATTAAAAATCATGAACCATCCAAAGGAACACTAAACACCAAGTCAAAATTCATTTTCAAATTCCAAACCTCAAACCATTTTACCATTATCGAAAAATAAACCCCATAAATTTCCATAAAAATTTCTTTTCACTTCATTCAAAACATTTTTTTAGAAATTAAACAAATATCATTTCATCAATAACCATTTGGTTAAGAACTCACTCACTTTAATTTAAAAAAAAATCAAAAGCAAACATGGGTATTCCATAAACTCCAAGTCTTGTTTATAAAATCCCAATTTTGTTAAATCGTTTAAATTTTTACCCCCAAGAGGTCATTTTATAAAAAATAATTTTTATAAAGTCTTCCAAAATGGTTAATTATGAAAATACCATTTTCCCACTTTCCAAAATCCCAACCATTACCATTAAAACTCTGTTTTCACAATCCAACACATAGGTTTTTAAAACAATTTTCAGAACTCAATGAATACTCAAAGAGACTCATAAAATGGAACTAGTGTCAGTGGGTGGCTTGACCATATGGTTGGCGGCATTATTCCAAACACACCACCAACACGGAGAGCCTTCTAGGACCACGCCCCCATCTTCACATGGCTTTCCAGGCTCTGCAAACTCATAGAGACCATTAGGCCAACTCCCCTTTTTGTATCCCAATCACCAAACAATCTCTAAAGACCAATGAGACTAAAAAAATCAGAATTCCCAGGGAAACTTGAGGATCATAATGATTAATAGTTCGTGATGCACTTCCCACACATATCTATCGAGTATTGAAAATCCTACTCTATCTGCCTTGACATCCCCAAGTAACAAAGGGTGCTCTAAAAATCAAGGTCCTTTAAGATCCAACCTCCTTTGATACAATTTTTTCACAAACCAACATAGGTCAACCATGAACCAGTCACCCGAGTCGATCCATGGTAAGTCCCAGAGGGCCATCCGGATCCCCACAGGATGAAAACTAGTTCCAGACATCAATAGAGTATACAAAGGGAATGATTTTTCCCAAGAATAAATAAAGAAACTAGATATCATAAATATGAATAAATTCATCCAATACAAATAAAACTAAATGGAACATATTGTATACAAAATCTAAAAAATAAAATCAAACTACATAACAAGACCAACCAAACCAGATGAACACATGATCTCCATGTGACCCCATGGGTCACTCTACAACACAAAGATCAACCATCACCCAAGGTGATCAAACTCAAGTTGAAACCTACACTAAAGTCTAAAAATAGTAAATAACTATAGGCATGAGTACTAAAACTTTGTAGGCTAGCCCAATAATATATTCCCAATTTACTTTATTTAAAATAAAATAAATATCAACTTCATGTTTGAACAGCAATATATGAAAGTTATACTTTCTACACATTTTACTAGAAAACAAACTATGGTACATTTCCCTACTTCATTTTAAAAATAGGTTCAATACCATTAGTGATACATTAACATTTACAAGGAGAAAGTGATGCTTTAATTTCAAAATGACACAAGAGGGTATAAAACACTTTTACTTTGAAATTTTTTTCATAAACTTTAGATGAAATATCATCACTTTCCAAGAAGACACCACACAATGAGAACACTATAATAACTACATAATAAGGGAAATGTAAATAAACATACAAGAATATCAATCATCACTACAAGTATCTAAGAGCTAGTAGACATGGGTGAACATAAGAGATCATGAATAATCCATAACATACTAATAAAAGAGACACATCCCCAGTATAATTCCACACACGATCAAATAAAAAATATCTTAACACTCTCATCCACCCTAACTCAGAACAGACCAAGGGGAAATTCTATAGCAATAAAGCCAAATATATCCACCAAATATGGGCCACTAGCTAGTTCCTAAACTAGCCAGTGAAGAAATCATTCTCTGAATATTCTCTCACTATGCCAGGTTCTTATGTATCATGTATAAAGGGGGTGAGCCAACTGATTCCAACCGAGTATCCAATCATGAGAAAATAATAATAATAATCTAACAACATGCCCCAACTCGAGTCACCCCAAAGATTGATCTCATGCCATATGACAAATAGAGAACAAGGAGTCCATACTGAGTATCTCTAATAATGGATCCCAAGGATTCAACAGTGAGAAAATCCCATTCATTAAATGTAGAAAAGGCATGAGAATCATTCAATGGAGGTTTTTATAATAAACACATTTACTATTTTCCATAATGTTTCTAAACGGCCCTTTAAGTATTTTTTTTTACAAAACAAAAATTTATCAAAGATAAAAATCCACCTTTCATAAAGGGTGTAAACACACTATTTTCCATTTGAAAATCATCCACAAAATCCCTTTAAAACATTTACATCAAACTTCCTTTCCAAGACTATTTTTATAAAAATTCTAATTGGACCACTAACCAGAAATAAATTCCAAGTCACCATAAAAGATAATACACATTCTTTTATAAAAAACAAAACTACTTAGTAAACCCATAAAAGTAACCCCAAACATAATTTCACAAGTTTCAAATATATTTAAAAACCCAAACCATGCATTTTATATCACACATCACCCAAAAAATCCAAACGGGCATTTAATCAAACACTTAATGTGCATTATTTATCAAAAAAAACTATTTATCAGATAACATGGAATAGAACACCATTTTTTACACCAAAAAATTTATCCAAAGATCAAACAACAAAATTAAGTGTATATAAAAGGTTATAAAATAATTAAATTAATGATTCAAAAATTAAAAAATGTAGGTACACGGGAAACCTACCTCAAATCCAGGGAGCATCAACAACTTACACCTGAAATCAATCCAAAAGGGTTCCAAAACCCTAAATCTATGAATAAGAACCCTAAAATAACAAAACCCCCAACATAAAACAAGGGGAAAACCAAATCGTAGGTAAACATGACTATGGGAGAAGATAAACTCAAGAATAAATGGAATAATAAGGAAGATGGAGATGAGGATGGGAGACTTCCTTAAGAGATCTAGCCCAAAACCTTGAGAAATATTTAGATTCGCACCACATGAGAGGAGGATAAGCTTTGGGAAGAAGTTATTTGGCTTCCTAGGGTCACACAAACCAAAAAAAGGGGAATAGGGGAGATTTGGTATTAAATCCCAGAAGAGGAAAACTTGTAATTTCAAGAAATTTTAAATCTAGGAAACTCACATAGTTTGGCCGCATGGTTTATCAAACCATGCACTAACCAGGTGGAGGCCACTACTTGAGAAGAGATTGACTGCACAGCTGACCCACATGGTTTCCCTAACCATGCACAGACCATGTAATAGGTTCTATCCCAACCCACCACCTACCACACGGTTACCTAGGTTCGGTTTCACGGTTTACCAAACCATGCATTGACGGTGCATAAGTCTCATCTAAGATATTTTTTTCATATTTCTTCCAAAAAATACTAAACAAACTTAGGATCAACCATGGGGAAAACTAAATAAAGTAAAACTTAAAAATTGAACCCCTGTCACACCCAGAACTCAAGAGAAAAACCATGATTCCCAATGAACTAGAAAATAAGAATGAACTAGAAAAATTGGGTGTGAAAACTATAGTTCTCAAAAGGTGTAAGGAAGGTAGTAGAAGAGGTTCCCTCTTATAAGTGATGGGAGGGTTACTTTTGAAAATCCCTGAAATATTAGAATATAATATGTGTCTAACTCATATAAAATTATTCCAAAGTGAAATTTATTCAACTATAAAGAAGATAGGGTCCTAATATAACCATAAAATCAAATGTTAATAGGTTTTTATATCATTTTAAACTTTATATTTTTGTATTAACCCATCTGTTAACAGTTTTTAATCCTAGTCACAATAACAACATTTTCAATAATAAATGGTTATAAATTTACTTATAAGTTAACAATTGGATCATAAAAGGAAAAGGGATGGTATTTATTACCATTTATAATCATAATTATCCTCTTTAAATAATTTTATGAATTTTAAATAATTTAATAAAATATTTTTAACATTAAAATACTATTAATGTCATTTTAAGAACTATTCACATAATTTGGATTTGAAAACAATAATAAAAATTTTGAATTCAAATATAAGCCTTTAAAAAATCAATAATTTGTTAAATTTATCTATAAAATTCATGGGAAACTATATATCACCCAAAAATATTAATTTTAGGGTTTTTAAAATCATTTATTTTATTTTTATAATGCTTACACAAGAACTGTGTTGGTGTGGCGTAAGCATTTAAGGTAATTTTTAAACCACTAAAAATTAAAAATAAATTAAAATAATAAAAAATAATTTCATTATGATAAAAATAATATTTAATATTCATTAGAAACTTATTTTTATCTCTATGTGAACATATAATAGAAAATTAAAAGCAAGAGAGCAATATTTTTTATTTTTTTTAACTTAAAATAATATACATACATATATATATATATATTATAATCATGTCAAGTGATACCAAGGAATATAAAATTCAAATATAAGATGTTATAGGGTCAAAATAAATTCAAAAAATCACATTTATTCAAGTGTTTTATATATTTTAATATTTATTTCCTAGTTAACCCACTTTAAACTCATTTTAACCTTAATCGTGATAACTTAACTTTTTATCAGGATTACATAACTATATGATCCTAAATAAAAGGTGAATTACAATAGAATTTGAAAACTATAATTCCAAATTTTGAATCCATTTTATCATTTTCAATTTATATAAGTGGAATAAATTAATTTCAATATAAGAACACAAAACACATGAAACAACAGTATGTAAGAAAATTCCTGTTTTAAGAATAAAAATTATTTTACCTTGAAATCAAGTAATATATTGATTTTCATGATTTTTTGGTTAAATAATTTACAAATGAATGTTTTTAGACTTTCATATTAATTAAAAACCTAATTTTATCTTCTAACCATTCCATTAAAATCAAGGACACAAAAATAGTTTTAAATTTGAATAAAATATAACTTATCTTCTCAAAAGTCGAGTGTGGGTTCCCAAATTAAAAATAATGTTTCAAAATACAATATCTAACTCATTAAATATATATTCTGTAAAAAATACCAATCAAATATAATAAATAAAAAAAATTAGAGGTTTTAAAGCTTTACCACATTGTTTTAACCCAGTTTTACCTGTTTTACCATTATCGAGGTGATAAACATTTACTATGGTTACTATTCATAAACACTAAAAAATAAGTAGAAATTATTAACTAATATTAATTATTATTATTATTATTAAAAATATTGAATCTGTTTTATTAAATTCAATTTTCATAATTGGAAGAATTTAATTTAAAATTCAACCCACAAAATGTGACAAAAACCATTTTGAGAGAAATGTATTTTTAATTATAAAATTGGATTTATTATTATTCCATGCCTAGTAAAAACAAAAAAATGAATGTAAAAGAATTTTAATGAATATATCATCTATAAATTTTATTAAAATAATTAATAAATGTTGATTTATATAATTAATTAAGTTAAAAAACACATTGCGCACATAAAAAATAGTTTTTTTGAAAAATGTGTTTTAATCCCAAAAAGGAACTTATACCAAAATAAAGTATAATGTTTATTAATATGTAATTAATTAAATTATATTTAATTAAATAATAATTTTTTTACTTTAAGATCAAATTAAATTCATAATTATACTTTTAAATGAAAAGAAATGACAGTTTTGCAAAAATCAATATTTTTCACTATTCACTGAACAATCAATCTTTTGAAAAAAATCCCAAAATATCCGCCAAAGATAATTTTGATATGCTGATTTAAAAAATTATATTATTTTTTTCAAATAAAATTTCTATAATTTTCATAAATTCATTATAATATTTTCTCATAAAAATAAATAAATTTTTTTTGAAGAAAATGTATTTTTGAAACATAAAATGACTTTACTGAAAATTGGGTGCTTATTTCCTAATAAATAATCAAGACATTTGTATTGAGTAATACCTATATATATTTCATAATTTTATTAATATTTTTCGTACCCTTCAATTTAACGACTAATGTATGATGTTCATGTTTAAATAATAATTTTTTTTGTTCATTTAAGCACATTATTGCATGTTGTATACACTGTCGAACGTAGTTTTCTTTTAAAATATCAGGGAGTTACACCTATCTCTATTAATTTTTGATGTGGTTCCTAATGAGGGTATATATTAGGATATTATATGGTATGATCATTGATATATATAGTATGGATATACGCTTCTAATTTTGGGATAACACTTGAGTAGTGGGTGATCGTCTGGCATTAGTGAGATGCCAGGCTTATTGGAAAGTAAGTACTATTAATCTTCTGGATAAGTGATATTGACATGATGTGTTGTATATTCAGTTTTATAGGTGTTTGAGCCTAGTTTTTATGATGTGAGACTCATGGGATCCTAATTTGGTTTGTCTGATTGAGTTATATGGAAGCGTACACAATTGGGTATGGTTGAGATTGAGCACCAGATATGCGTTGTGTTGTTTAGTTGTGAATCAGTAAGTGGTCATGTGAGGTTTGAGGATCAATGGTGAGGATACACTTACACTCATGGTGTCCTAGAGTTTTTATGAGAGTAAGTAATGTTTCCCTAAACACTGATGGAGAAATTATGGATGGATCAAGGTATCATGGTATGGTCGACTTGAGGTTGTGCCTTGATAGGGGTTAATAGGATGGATGATCATGTATCAGAAGGAGTGAAACATCTATTACGTTGAATTTATTAGTCATTTTTCTCAAGCATAAATATAACTAAATCCATTTGTTTGGTAGTGCACTGCTAGTCATTAGAGGGTGTGACCCTCATTTCAAATAGATAATATCGATGATGACATTCCTAGTGAGATCAAAATGGGTACTGATTGATGTTTCATGTTGGTTCTCAGGTATGAGTAGTATGGTCATGTCCAGTAAAGGTATATGGTAATTGATAAAATTTGATTCGATGATATTAGTGTTTTGTTTTAGTGGAGCAATGATGAAGACATCCTTATGGTGGGAATTGTATTATTGGTCATGGATGTATAACCCACTGAATTGGTAGGGTTATGGGTGTGGTGAGACCAAACATTGGATGTTCTAGGTGGTATTTGGATGTCTATTAAAAGAAGTATCTGTATTTATCTAGTCCCTTGGGAGTACCATGTCTGAGATTCAGAATATGGCATTAGATAGAGTATGTGTGTTGGAATCGGTCATGGGATTGAGTTGATATGATCTGAGAGAGATTCGGATCAAATAAATGTTAGTACTCATGAGTGGAGAATTATGGAGAATATAGTTGGTCGAGGAACCAATTTTGGAATTACCCCTATATTTTATGCATTGGAATCAGGATTAGTATTGAATTGATGTGATTATATAGTGAATTATATCAGAGATGTGTTAGCACTCGTGAGTGGAGTACGATGTTGGATATAGTTGTCCAATTTTACAACCATGTAATTACAATGAATATTGGGTTAAGACTTCAGTGTGGCTATTTGGTATATATTTTAATGCCTATGAGGATTTAGGCATTGTGATCAGGTAATGTCATAGTGTATCATGGAGTGTGGTCAAATGTTTTTTGAAAAATTCAATCATAAGTGGATCAACTATTAAATTAGATGTGGTGAGGTGTAAACCACATCGATCATGTTTTTAGACTACTAGAAGTATGATTTATTAAGAAATTCCTATGGTGGGGAGTACCATGGCTTGGAATCATCCCTTATGATATGAGACTTATGGTTGGGAGCACCAGAAAATCAAGGATGAATTGGTTGAAAACACCATGGTGTATTGGGAGAGATGGGTGTGGTTAAGTGTCATCTCATTGATTCAGTAATGGTGGTGAAAGGTGGTTGGGTTTTTTATGATTAGTGTTCCATGTGTTTAGAGTTGAACAGTGAAATATCATTTGGTGTTCCAAGATGGAACACAATGAATTAACTGTGTCTTAATGTTCTTGATAAGTTAGGATTAATGGTTTAAAGACCATAACAACTTATTAGGGATGAGAAGTTAAATAGTGTGGAGTTTCTAATGAATCGAATCATTATAAGTTATGAATTCTATTTGGATTTTGAATTTTTGGTTTTGGAGTAGGGGTTGTTTTGAGAATCAGGATTTAGATTTGAATTTCTAAGCGTTCGAGCATCTTGATGAGATATTTATAGATATATATTAGGGCCCATGGGTGGTTTGGGTTTTCAAGTGAATCTTAGGAGATTTAGGATTAAGTTTTAAATTTTGGTAATGGGTTTACCCTATATCACAATTACAATGCAATTAGATAAAATTGTACAAGTAAACTGTGTGGGTTGGTTTTTCTCAGGGTGTTAGTGCACGGTTTGAGCATGGATGTAGAAAACTATGAAAAACCTAAAAAAAGTTTCATAGGGATTTTTATAGTTGTTTCATGGTTTTGTAAACCATGTGGAAAAACTATGTGATGGGTGTGTTAGATGTTTAGTGTCAACTACACAGTTGGTGCATAATTGGGTAAACCATTCAGCTAGACTATGTGAGGTGTGTAATATTGGATAGTGAGGGTTGTACAATAATTTCAATATTTGGAAAATATTGCAGCTGCACATATTCCATTTAAAGAGGTAAAATGACCATTTCCCCCTCTGACTTTAATCCTTATCCCTCCTATCATCCTTCTTTATGCATGTTCAGACTAGGAGGGTCTCCTCCCTCCTTATTCTTTACCCCCCCCCCAATATCTTAGGGATTATTTGGAATTTAAAGGTGAGTTTTCCCCCAACTTATTCCTTATTTTTTATTCTTCTTGGTAACCCTCTCATTTTAGGTGATTTAAATATGGGTTCTTGAGATGATTACACTAGATCATGGTGGAATCAACCTGTTATAAAGGATCTTATTCTTGGCATAGCTAGAGGAAATCCTAAAAGGATTTATGCATGTTATCTCACACTATTTCATTAGAGGTATGTCACCCAATGAAATTATTTACGGATGTATGGTTAAATTAAATTAGATTGAATATTTTTTTTAGTGTTAATTTTTAGTTATTTTTTTTGGGATCGTGTCCGGAGTACACTATAGACCCTTCATGTGTGGTTGGTTATGGTATCAGTGAAACAAGTTGACTTGGTGAGTCATTAGGTGTTTATTCCTAATTTTATTAAATTAATTAAAAATTATTATAATTTCATTAAATAAAATATTATATCTTGAAATTGGATCTCAGGAGTTGATATGAGCTTGGATAAGGCTTTTAAGAGATTGATCAAGAATCATTAGGTTATGATTAAAGGGAATAAATCTATATAAGGTAAGTAGTTCATGAACATTTCACTATGGTTAATTCACATTTTTTGTGGCATGTGATATGCAGTCTCACCACATAGGGTATATTGGCCTATAATTAAATAAATTATTGTTACTTCATACGGATAAATTAAAGTGTCAAGGGAAAAATTAAACCTTGTACACTAGTTGATTCCTCAACCACCAATAGTTGAGGGCTTGATTATAAATGTGATCCAAAAGGATATAAATTAAATTAAATTAATGAAATGTAGAGGGCTTGTGAAAGGTTTTTTTTGTCCCCTTAAGTATGAGAAAGTGGTGGATTGGGAGCAGTTAGCATAGTGATATAATGTATGTGAATCTTGTGGTACGTTATAGCCTTTTGTCTAATTGACTGGATATTAGGGCTAGTGTTCCTCTCCCACTGGTATGTGAGTTCCTGGGTGGGTATAACTTGGGTAGATTTATAATAGTTTGGGGGAGTGTACTGACCTAGGATGGATTGGGAGGTGATATTGTCATCTTGTTATCTCCATAGTGATATGATAGTAGGATATTTTCTATAAGTCCAATGAGGCCATTATACTATTATGGTGATGTTGAGGGATGTTATCCCCCTAATTTAAGGGATTTTCCTAAGACATGAGAATTAGAAAGAGGATCCTAGGTAGGGTATTCATATTATAATGTGACCTAGGGGACCCTGGTGGGTGGATCAACCTTATATTGACCCTAGATGGTGGTAGTATAGTGGAGAGTGTATCATTGATTCCAGGTGGTACCTTAGAACTCGAGAATTGATGGTGATAGTCTAGGTTGTGTGCCTAATAGGACAACTCAGAAGATGTGTGACAGAAATAAAATCCAAATTATCTTTATGATAATATTAATATTATATAATACCACATTTATGACATCCCCCAAATTAAATATATAACATGATGAATGTGGATGTCATTGAATCCAGTCAAAATAAATTTAAACCCTACTTACTAATAATAACTAGTATAAGGTTGAGTGGAGGTTTGAATCCATAGGGAAGACTATAGATGAGTGTGTTATAGAAAAATTATAAATAGACAAAAAAACATTCAAAAAAACAGAAACACAAAGAAAATTATGTGTGAAGTGTAAAGAAGTAGTGAAAGGTTTAAATGAAGCAAAAAAAAGTAATATAGGAAAGAAGTTGATGAAAATAGGTTTATTGAATTGGATTGAATTGAATAAAGGATATTATACATTATACTAAATTTAGTTGCAATTATTTTAGTACTTAGATAAAAGGTGATGATCCACTAAGATATTTCTTTAGTATACAATACAGCTCAGAGATCTCTCATTCGATATGATCTCTCGAACATTAATCAAGAGTAAATTTATTCAATTATGGAGAAGATAACATATACCATTTCTATTTTTGGTAATTCACTAAAAATTCAAGAGTTAAGAATTTCACTATTATCGCAACACATTCTTTATATTAGTATAAAAATTATACTCATAATGAACGAAAGAATGATCACTGAAATTAAATTACACAGAAACAATTTTTTTAATTAGGGAAAAATATATTTAGAAATTTCAATTAATTTCTCTCTAATTTCCATAAATTTTTTTAGATACTCATATTTATAGGAATAGGATCTATATTATTTAACAAAAACATCTTCATTAATATAATACATAAGAGAAATAGAAGAAAGGAAAGTTCTCTAAAAGATCATATTCTTTCTCCAGTTTCAGTCCCTCTACCTTATGCACCAAAAGACTCTGCTTTTGATCTCCATTTAGAGTTGTGTGTTTTTGATGAATTAATGATCCCCCTCCTCTTTTGTGATGCTCTATTTTTATTCCATTTTTAGTTATTTCCTTGAACACTAACTTAAACTTGGTCTTTGCCTCTGCAACCTCTATATAGAAACTTGGATTGTCCACTGTCACCCCCCATGACCAAATCAAAACTCTTAAAATAGCCACGATACAGCCACATGTGATCCATTACAAACAAACCTAGACTTGGTTTCCAGATCAGTTCACTCATCTTCATCTTAAACCATATATATAATTGATAAACATAAACCTCATTACTTTAATTAGAACCCAAGAAGGACTTCATCCCTGACCAATTTAGTAGAAAAATCAGTTAAAGAACTTAAGTTAGAAAATATACTCCCATAATTTTTTCAACTTGGATTGATTTAAATTCACAAAAAATTGATAAGGGATAGTCTTAAACTCATTTTTCCTTCAAACTCCATAAAAACTTCACAAAGAAAAAACATTGAGAATTAGTAATGTGTTCATATTTGGACGCGAAACCAAATATTGGTGAAATTGAGTCTTTATTGAGGAAACATACATAATTGTAAATATATCAAAAAAATATTTAAAATAAAGACCAAATCCTTGGTAAAAACCTAAAATATTATCTAAAATTGGTCATCATCCAAAAAACCCCTTATAAAACAATAGTGTTTAAATTTCTAACAAGACTTATCATGCTTGAGCTTTGGTTTTGTTCAGTAATGCTTCATCCATATTTTACTCATGCAACTCAGTTTTCCACAATATCACCAACAGAAATCCTCACTTTAATCCTCACTGAGATCCATTAATTGAACTTTAATCTCATCACTTTTTATGAACTAATATTCATGCCTTATCTTATCTAATCTTCAAGACCCTCAACTATAACTCAGATCTACTTTGAACTCGACCGAACTCCAAGTTCGATTTATTCCTCATGCACTATAACTTTCATTATCAAGATTTATTCGATACCATACCATACAAGAAAAACCCATCATGAAATTGTATATTAAATAAACCTAATTTAATCATATTCAATCTTGAACATCTTGATTCTTTAAGCTCATCTTCTAATCGATTACCAACATACATTTCCTTCTGCTCAGATGTAACCCTTAGTTTGATTTGTTAACACCTCCTTATTTTAATGATCACAAATCATGTTTGATTTTATCTAATAATTTTAATGTTTTATGATAGTAGATAATTTTCTATCCAAGTTGTTAAATTTTATCTAAGTGTTGATCTACCGTCGGTTTAGGAATTCTACTGTTAGTTCATCAAGCTACCGCTATTTCAACCCTATTACCACCAGAATGTTCTAAAGGTAGTTCAACTCTCATACCATCAAGTGATACTAAAACTAATAAAAGATACTATTGAGTGAAGATACTTCCATATTCAAAAGTTATATAATCGATAAAAATAGAATGACTGCCTAATCGATCTACCGTCAAGTAGAGTTACCACCAGTCTCTGTTACTATCACCCTATGATACCATCAGTTCAATGGTACTTCCTCTTGTCTGCTACCATGACTATCAGATGGTTATACCATAAAACTCTCTTACTACCAGTAAAGATATTTCCAGAGTGCTACTATAGACTTTGTAGATTTTATTTCAAAATTAATTCACAAACAGTTAGTTTAATCATTTAATTCTAGAGAGAACTGTGTGGATTTAAGAATGATTATTCTTAAAACAAATCAATGGGTTTCTTAAATACAAATTCAGTCTTTTCTAGATCTTTTGATTATTATTAGAATCCTAATTATTCTAATATTATCCTTCAAAATATAATTGGACCAAAACCACTATAAATTTAGAAGAATTTTCCTCATGTGTGAGGACACACACATGACTGAGACGCACATGAAAGAACCCTAAATCAGTGATTATAACACATTGAGACAAAAAGGAATAAGAGACAAATGTTTGTGTAATTTTTCGGGACATTCATAGACCAAAATCATAATATTTTTTAGACTTCCACAACCCCCTATTCTACTATAATTTCTGTGAAACTTGTCCAAGATCATTACAAAGATGAATACATGGATTTAAGAACAACTACATATATTCATATTGGGAAACATGAAATTTCATCATCTCTAAACTCTTTATATTTCTAATTTGGATTTACATTTATGTTTTTTTACTCTGCATATTTATAAAACATAGCCTCTAGTGCTAAGCTGAAGATTACTTGATACTTCATAAAATATTTTCATTTTTCTTCCCATAAAAAAATGTGTAAGAGGCATTATGTGACCTAGTATTCTATTTAATCCCATGCATAACTATTGAAGAGTCTCTATGTCTGGATATCCTTGAGATTGGTTATTTGAAAAAAAATCCAAGTTGTGGATTAATTTATTTAATAATAAACTGCTTATAAGCATATGATTTCCAAGTGGAGGGGGTTAAGTCTTGGCATGAGACCAAACCAATTGTTAAATTTATACTCTTTTTATATATTTAGTTTTATTTATTTTAAATCAATCATGTTTTGATATTCTTAACTCTTAAAAAATTACTTTGATAGTTAACTTAAATCAATGTTTTATATATTGTGTTTTATGTGAGTAGATTAGTTTCAAAAGATAGAGTATTTTCAAAATTATTTTAACTAATCTATGATCGAGATTTTGAGAACCTTTTCCAATGATCTAATTATATATTTCTACTATTTTTATTAATTTTTCAATTTTTTAAAATTGGGGATTCTATATTTTAAATTTATTTTAAACAAAAAATATCATTGGAAACTCGATTCACCCTCCTCTTGAGTTTTTCACTCTAAATAATATTTGGTATCGTAGAGCTTTCAAAATATCTCTTTATTGTGATCTAGTTTTACTTAAAGATCATAAATTTATATTTTATCTAAATTTAGTTTATTGTGGATAATACTAAGCTTGAAGAAAATACCACTAATCGGACTCCTTATTTTAAGGGAACAAATTATTCTTAATGGAATATTAAAATTAAGATTCATTTAGAGAGTATGGTCTTTGATATCTAGAATGTCACTAAAGATAAATTTGAAAAACCTAAAGCTACTGGAGATAACTGGAGTGATTTTATGAGGGTTCATATGATTATAATTCTAAAGCTATGAATGTTTTGTATTCTTATTTATAAGTAGATGAATTTAATAGATTATCTACCTATGATACTACTTTTGAGATTTTGGATATCGTTTCTATATCTCATGAAGGAAAATATAATGTTAATGAAATATTCTTAAATGCCTATACTATTAAATATGATACTTTTAAGATGAATCCTGATTATTCCATTTTTGATATATATATATATATATATATTAAGTTCAATAAGATTTTTAACATGATGCATGCTCTTGGAAAGATGATTGCTGACAAGGATCAAGTCATGTTACTTCTCAGATGCTTACACAACAGATAGAGAGGAACCCCGGTTTCCATAATAGAGTCATGTGATATAAGTAAGCTTCCAATCAAAGAACTAATTGGAAAGATCACAATGTGTGAAGAGGAACTTCAAGTGAATAAATAGAAGATACATTAACCAAAGAGGAAGTCGTTTGATTTTAATAATTCTAACTCAAAACAAAAAAGAAAAGCTTAAAATATAAAGTTTGAGTGATAAAGAATCACCATATGATAGTGATAAATAAATGTCACACCTGGCTAGATGTTTTAAGATTTTTTATAGAAATAAAAATTTCTTCAAGAAATAAAATTATAGAGGAAAGTATGACAACAAATTAAATTAGAGAAAAGAATGGAAGATGTATTATTCTTCCAATGAAATAACCCAATATGAATATAATAGGAAAGGACACATCAAAATAGATTTTCCTAAGATTAAATATAAGAAATGTGAGGAAAAGGGAAAAAGATACAAAAAGGATATTAATCCCATTTTGAGTGTCTTATAGGATAGCTAAAGTGAATCAGATTCTAGTAGAGAAGTCCAAAATAATAGGTCCAATATGTATTTTATAAAAGACACATCTGAGATACTAAATGTTTTTCATGAATCCCCTATGTATATAAATATATTTATATTCCTTCTAAAATTAAAAAAATGACGAGAATATGTCTAGTAATAAATTATTAGAATATTATAACATGATGGAATAAAATATTAATTAATTATAAGATAAATATACATGTTTAAAGAAGAAGCATTCTATGTCTACTCACTTTAAACGGTTCTTTATATAGAAAAGGATAAAAATTCTCAATTAATTAAGGAAAATAATGATCTTAAATTATATAATAAGAAATTAAATAAATATCTAGTGAGATTTAAAAATGGAAGGAAAACCTTACCTATATTCTTAGTAAAAAGACTACTCATTAGTATACCATAGGTATAGTTTATTAACCTAGATAGTAGAAAATATATAAAAACATATTTTTCCAAAGTTCTAGTTCTACCAGTTCTTTGAGTAGTTATTATTCTACCAGACCTAATAAAGTGTTTTTTCTAAAATTTTAAGATCTTATTGTAGGAAAACAGTTAAACAATTATGGATTCTAAAATAACTTATTACTAACATTTCTGGACCCAAGAAAATATGGGTACAAAAATCATTTTTTCTTTAAATATATTTTATATGAAACCTTATTGAATAGTTATTGTAATAAATTATGGTATCTAGATAGTGGATTATTTAGACATATGACTAGAAAATACAAAAAAAATTAATAACCTAATCAATGTGGATGGTGGACATGTCACTTTTGGTGACAATAACAAAGGGAAAATTATTGGGTTTGGCCAAATTGGTAACTCTAGTACAATTTTAATTTATAAATTTTTTATTTATATATGGATTAAAGTACAATCTATTTATAATTTCACAACTGTATGATGATGGTTTTCATTTTAAGTTTGAAAATAATGCTTTCAAAGTTTTTTATTTTAAACATACTTCTATTTTTACTACTATGAGAAATGAAAATTTTTATGTTATAGATTTAAATTCCTTATCTTCTTAGAATGTTTATTGTTTGAGTACCTTTCACAAAGAATCTTTGATTTGGTATATAAGACTAGGACATTACAATAATCAATAACTTATAAAGATGACTGGGAAATGTTAATTTAAGGATATACCTAAGCTATAATTCCCAAAAGACAAAGTTTGTAATCCCTGAAAAAATATAAGCATTAAAAAATATCTTTCAAACCAAAGAAAAAAGTCTCAACTTATCAACCTTTATAGTTGGTTCACAAGGACTTTTTTAGAACTTATATAATTTATAGTTTAACACGAAAACATTATTCTTGTGTTATAGTGGATGATTATTCAAGATATACATGGGTGTTTTTCCTTTCACATAAAATTGAAGATCTTTTTTATTTTTATAGATTTTCTAAATATATAGAAGTTCATAGTGGACTAAGAATAAAGACCTTAAGAAGTGATCATGGTCATGAGTTTGAAAATCAAGTGTTTTAATCATTATTCTCATAACATGGATATAGTCACAAATTTTATACTCCAAGGACCCCATATCAGAATGGTTTAGTATAGAGAAGAAATAAAATCCTTCAATAAATTACCTAGACCATGCTCAATAAGTATGATTTAACAGCCTATTTTTTGGGTAGAATATGTGAACATGGATTTATATACAATTAATATAATTTTAAATATACCACTCTCAAATAATACCCCTAATTAATTATGGAATGGTAGAAAACCAATGGTTAATTAATTTAGATTATTTGGATTTAATGCCTTTATTCTCAATAAAAAAGAGAATTTAGACAAATTTTCTTCCAAGAGTGATAAAGGAAATTTCCTTGGATAGTCTACAAGTAGTAAATCGTATTTTGTATTTAATAAAAGGACCCAGATTTTGGAAGAATATATTAATGTATATTTTTATGAGATCAATCCACATGAGCCTAAGACTCGTATAGAAAATATGGAAGATGAACTTTCTGATTTGGACATCAATTCTACCAGACCTCCTCTAGAAAAAACACCCAGTTCTTATGAACATATTGAACCTAAAATTATAAATTAGAATGATGTTTCATAAACTTATATTCCTAGAGTTGTTAAGACTCATATATATAATCTCTTAGATGTAGTTTTATGTGACCTAGATAAAGGAACTTAGACTAGATATTCTCTCAAAAATCAAGTTGATCCTCAAGTTTTCTTATTAAAATTTTAACCTAAGAATTTCAATGATGCAATTAATGATTAATTATAGGTAATGGTTATGAAATAAAAGTTAAATAAATTTGAATGAAATAATGTCTATTAATTAGTGGAAAGACCCAAGGACTACCTAATTATTGGAATTAAATGGGTGTTTACAAACAAGGTTGATGATTCAGTCACAATAATTAGAATTAATCAAGATTGGTCACACAAGTATATAGTCAATAAGAAGGTATTGACTATGTGGAAACCTTTGATCTAGTAGCTAGACTTGAATCCATTATAACGTTTCTTGATAATATAGTACATTTTAAATACAAACTATATCTAATGGATGTAAAAAGAGTATTCTTGAATGGTTATATAGTTGAGGATGTTTTTGTTGAACAACCCACAAGATTTCAAAACCCTTACATTCCAAATCATGTTTTTTAAATTAAAAAAAATGTTTATATGTTTTATAAAAACAAAATAGATCTTGGTATGACCGGATCATCTCATTTTTTATTTCAAAAGTTTTTACTAAAGAGATAGTTGAACCTACTTTATTAATTAAAATAATTTCAAAATATTTTTCAATTGTACAAATCTATGTTGATGATATTATTTTTGGATCTTCAAGAAATTATTTGTGTATTGATTTTTCAAAAATTATGCAAAATAAATTTGAAATGAGTTCGATGGGTGAACTTAAATTCTTTCTTGGTTTTCATATTTTTCAAAATAAATATGGAATTATTTTAAATCCAAGTAATTACAATAAATATATTTTAAAACATTTTGTCATGGATAGTACTAACGGTAGTGATACTCCCATGAGTAATAGTTTTAAGTTGGATCTTGGGAAACTGGGAAATTAGTTGATCAAACCACTTATAGAGGTATGATTGTAAGTTTACTATACTTAACTGTTATCCCATTAGATATATTTTTTAGTGTGTATAAGTGTGCTCATTTTTATGAAACCCCAAAAGAGTCACACTTACTAGCTGTAAAAATAATTTTCAAATACCTCAAAGGTATAAAAAAATTAGGATTATTTTACTCCAGATGACAAGAATTTTATTTAGTTGGTTATTCAAATAAATATTTTGGTGGTTGAAAATTGGATAGAAAAATAATACCTGGAACATGTCACTTTTTGTGAAAGTCTATAGTTTCCTGGTTTTGTAAGAAATATAATTTTGTTACATTATCCACTATTGAAGTTGAGTACATAGCTATATAAAATTCTTCATAGATTATATGGATTAAAAAAACTTTACTATAAAATGGTTATGAATTTTTAGATGTACCTATAAATTATGATAATAAAGGTGCTATTAACATTTCTATGAACCTTGTGTATCATTCAAGAACCAAACATATTAATATAATACATCATTTTTTTATAGATCATTTTCCAAAGGGTGATAAAAATCTTGAGTTCATAGGTACTAAACAACATCTTGATGATATATTCACAAATCCTTTGAACTTTTAAATATTTAAATATATCATACCTGAACTTGAAATGATAATTTTTTTTAGTCTCTTATCCTAATATTAATAATTTTTTCGGTAGAAAAATCACAAAGTTGGTGATCAACCATTGGTGATAAAAAAATTGGTGATTTACCATTTGTGAACTATTATTGGTGATTGACCATTTCATTCTACCATTCGGTTTCTACCATACTAGTTCTTCTGTTTAAGTGAATTTTTTTGTATGATACCACTCCTTTTTATTTTTTTCAGGTTTATTTATTTATTATTATTCATTTTTTTGATTTCAAACCCCTAAATGATAAGATTTTACCTAAAATTATAGTTTTAAAATCCCTTTCTTTTATGAACCTCCTTTGGAACTTTTTCTCTTATTTCTCTTTAAATTTGAAACCTTTTATCTCATTTATTATTCCCTCAATCCAATGTGAAGATGGTGAGATTTAAGCATCATGTTATGTCACCAAATGAGTCACATCCCACAAATAAGTTGTGGGGTGAATCCATTTATACTGTTGATGAACCAAAGAATCACCAACTCTCATCCTAAGTTATTATCCTTAAGAATGAAATATATTATGAGTCGTTGGTTTCAAGAAAGTCACTCATGTTGAAAGTGATCTATGTTTAAGGATGGTTTGAATGGTTTTTGAGGAACGATCGACTATTATACCATATGTTGGTTCATAAATTTTATTGGTTTGTAGAGTATGATTTCAGTGAGAAGAAATATTATATTAGTACTATGATTGATGTAAAAGAACAAGCCTTTTATTTGAAGCAGTGGGAAAGGTGCCTCAATGTTCCTCAAAAGGTATATCTGATGATTTTCAAGGCTCCATTCCCAATAACACGGAGACTTTTTTGTATGAGGATACATTGTTAGAGTTAACTATGAATGATACTATTTTAATTCCTATATCTATAGATCTTTATGGTGAGTTCCATTTATTATTAGATTTTATTTGGCACATTCTTTTTCCTATAAAGGGGGACTTTATCATCATGAGGTATCAATATTTATTTTTCTTATTTATTATGAGAATAATTGATAAGATAAATTTATGTAGATATTTAATGGTCTATATTATGGATTTGATAAATCCCTATTCTAGTTTAAACTCTTTGGATTACCCCAAATTGATTTCATCTATGTTAGAAGATAGAGTTTTAGTGCCTGAAGTTGAATAAAAAGATACCAAATGTGGTTGTTTTTACCTAAGTCAGGTGACTTACAAGAGGATGAGGGTTAATTAGAACCCTTGGGTGAAGAAGTGGGTGACTGATAATAATAAGATCTATGAGAAGTGTAAACCAATGTAGAACCCTACTAGACCTTGATACTTGGTTGAATTTTATCTTGGAACAAGATTAGGTTGTGGTATGTTCAAATAATGAGGAAGTTGATATTTAGGAAGAATAAAAAAAATATATGACTGAGGAAGAAGTATTGGTGGCTAGTTCAGTGGAAGTGGGTATTAACCCAAATGTGGATAAGATCCCTATAATGTCCTTTAGATTAGCTATTCCTCTAATTTACCTTCCTACCACAGAGTCCTTACTGAGGAAATATAAGGAGTCAAAAAAGACATAAGTATATATTGGTGATTAGATTATCAAGTCTTCTTCTGATACTTCTGAGGATGTAGTAGTAATATCATATGACTTTGAGTATAATGATGATAGAGAAGATTATGATTATTAGTATCATCCTTATTATTCTATTATTGAGACCAGAACATATTCTAGTTGTGAGTGGTAAGGTAGAGTGCCTTCTATTTTAGTTATCTAGTACTCTAGTGATAGAGGTTATCCAGATGTTCAAGCTTCCATCATTCATGTTAAGACATCTACATTTGATAGAGTTGAATATGGAGATCCTACTAATGGGAAGAAATCCCTAATATCTTCTCATCTTGGTTTGGACTTCTCAATGTTAGAGGATGATGATGGTGATGGTGATGATTAGGGTAGTTTACCATAGTATGATAGACCTACCATTTTGATTGAGAAGAGGTATCCTAAGGGATTATTTGTAGATTGGATTGATCAGGCAGGTCAGTTAGAGGTCTTTACTTATGGTGATCTTACTGTAGAGACTATACATGAGTATGTTACTATGCCTTGCTAGGAGAGGATTGCTCCTCTTCCTACTTCACCTCCTCTTTCTAGGTATGTAAGTAGAGATGATTTGGATTCCATTAAGTCCAACTTATTGTTAGATCTTGGTGGTATTATTAATTATTCTTCTATTTAAGAGACCAAACTCAGTGAATAGAATACTAGGATGATATTCACCTTAGTTATTACTCATGTCTATCCTAGAATTATCTTGAAGATGGAATAGATTGAGATTGAAAACAAGAGGTTGGAAGAGTAGAAGGGTGTCATTTAGAGAACTATAGAGGATATGAGTGCCATATTTTCTAGGAGGAAGATATATTTTTAGAGAGGCTATAGATTTTATCTAGTCCTATAGATTATTCTTCTAGATCTCCATTTCCTCCTAATCCTACTTTAGTGGATGAAGATTTGATCAGATACATAGTTAGATAGGAGATTCATATAGTAATAGTGGGTCATTATTCTTCTCACCCAGATGATATTTTCCAGATCAAGTCACATGTTGAGCTTATTTATAATTTAGTAGGAGGATTTTTAAATGAGGAAATAAGTGATAGAGATACTATTACTGAGGATATTGAGTATTATATCTCAAGAATTTACATAAAATATAAACATAATAATAATTTTATGTTTTTGGTTGATAACCTAAGAATGACTCCTGTAACTAGGGCCTTTAAGGAGCAAGTGACCCATTTGAAAGATTTAACACCTATTATCAAGAGCTTTATGGAAGAAAAGACATAATTTATCAGGATTATGGACCATGGTGCAAGGATTATCACTTAGTTTATTGAATTGGTGGAACCTTTTTTTATACCATCGAGAAAGAAATCATTACTCCAATAGATCCTCAACCATCCATTTCCTTGACTGGATCCATTTCTACACCATTATTTGTACCTTTATAGACTACCTCCATTACAGTGATCCCCTTTGGCCTCACTTTTGTTAATTAAGTGAGATGGCTTAAACTCGTGGCCACTACTGAAATTTTCTTTCACCCACCTGCACATTCTAGCACCACCTACCTCTTCTTCTATTCCTCTTTCCACTAGAAAATAAAAAGAGAATTTGGATCTTTCCTCCCTTAGAAAGAAGGGTGGATCTTTATAATATGAATATATTTTGATAGTAATTTTCTTTTTTGTCTTGTAATTCCTTTTTGGGATGTAATCTACTAACTTTGATATATAATTGAAATCCTATTTTATTCACCTTTATGTGTCTTATTTTATTTTTTATTCTATTTTTATTTTTGATAATCTCAAAATGTGGAGTAGTATGTATGGAATTTCTTTTTCATAATTCCATATACATAAATTCACATTGATAAACTGATATAAGTAAACTATATTTTATTTTTTCCTTAAATCTTCCAAATATGATTATAAATTTCATTATTTTTTATCATTAAAAATGGGTATATTGTTGGAACCTACTTATTTTAATGATCACAAATCATGTTTTCTTTGTTTCTAATAATTTTAATGTTTTATGATAGAAAATCATTTTTTGGACAAGTTGTGAAATTTTGGCTACGTGTCAATCTACCATCAGTTAAGGCATGATACCATTGTCTCATAAAGATACAGATAGTTCAACCCTCCTATCCTCATACTGGTCCACTATTGGTTCAACTCTCCTATTGTAAAGTTATGCTACTTCCAAGACAAGCTACCATTGAGATAAGCTATTGCCACATTAAATGGTGCTATGGTAAATAAAAATAGAAGGATCACTTGATCAGTATACCGTCAAGTAGATCTACCACCAGTCTATGCTACCATCTCCCTATGGTACTTCTAGTCCAACAGTACTTATTCCAATCTTCTACCATGACTATTATATGGTTCTACTATCAAATGCACCTACCTCTAGTAAAGCTACTTCCAGAGTGCTACCGTATCTATCCAGATTTAATTTAAAAAATAATTATCTAATGGTTAGTTTAAGAATTTAATTCTATATAGAACCATGTAGATTTAAGAATGGTTATTATTAAAACAAATCCATGGGTTTCTTAAAGAAAAATTTAGTATTTTCCAGATCTGTTGATCAGTATGAGGATCCTGATTATTCTAATATTACCCATCAATGGATAATTGGACTTGAAGAACTATAAATTTAGAATAATATTCATTGTGCATAAGAAAAAAAACATGACTGAGAGGCACATTCATGAACACTAAATCATTGATTATAATATGTTGATACAAAACGAAATAAGCGACATATGTGTGTGGAAGCTCCTTGTAAATCCACAAACTGAAATAAGAAGATTTTCAGACTTCCAAGACTCCCTATTTTCCTAAAACTCATGTACAACTTGTTTGAACATAGTACAAAGATTAATCCAATGATTTAATAATAACTAAAAATATTATAATTGAGTAGCACTACATTTCATTATATCTATATTCTTTCTCTTTCTGTTTAGGCTTTACATTCGAGCTGTGTTTTTTTAATATATATATTTATAAGACATAGTATTCAATGATAAATTGGAGTGTACAGGATACCCTCTCAAATGTTTTCATTTTATTCCCATTAAAAACTATGGAAGAGATCTTGTGTGACCTGGAACTCCATTTTATCCCATGCATAACTTTGGAAGAGTCTTTGTGTGTGGACATACTTGAGAGTTGTTTTTTATAAAAACTGATCCATGTTGTGGATCATTTTATTTAATAATAAACTATTTGGCAGTAGGTGATTTCCTAGTAGAGGGAATTAAGTCTCAGCTTGAGACCAAACCCCCTGTAAAATTTATGCTATATTTTATCTATTTTATTTTCTTTATTTTAAATCAGACCTGTTTCTATTTTCTTAACAATTAAACAAAACTTTAACCTGATAGTTAACTTAAATTAGTGTTTTATATACTATATTTTATATGACTATATTAGTTTTAAAACTTATATTATTTTCAAAAGTATTTTAATTGAGCTTTTAAAAACCTTTCCAAATATCATATTATATTTTTGTACTATTTTTGTTAACTGGGAAATTTTATCAAATTGGTGGATTTAAGATTTTAATTTTGTTTGAACATAAATTTATTTAGAAACTAAATTCAAACCCCTCTTTAGTTTTCCACTCTAACCAACACAATTTATTACTCAAAATAGAACAGTTCTGTCTTCATCTAGGGTCTCTTCAATCAATCTTGGCAAACACTATTCATATATCATAACATCTTCAATGGCAGTGAAACTATGTTTCCTCATTCTACGTTTCTCATAATCATTATATATTAGTAATCAATTCTTAGATCCAATACACTCAACATCAAATCTCTAGTCTCATTCTATTATAAATCGTTCTGGGCTATCATCCAACCTGATACCCGACCTGGCCCGTGCCATAGCCCGAATATCGTTTTAAATACCCACAATCTAAAAAACAATTTTTGGGCATCAAAAGAAATAATTTGGGAATTATTTTAATATATAAATATTGATCAACATCCACATAAAATATAAATACCACATTTACATAAATCATCACAATCATTAAAACACACCAATTTATATAACAAAATCATTTACAAGTTCACATTAAGATTAAATTTATACGAAAACCAAAAAGGGAAAAATGGTGGGACTAAAAAAATAAACATAAGCCTCCTTGTTATATTAATACCATCCTATAATATTCCACAGCCAACACCTATCCCCAAAAGGAAAGAAACTAGAAAGAGTATTCACCATCGCCCAAGGAGGCCATGCCTTCACCAGAGCCATACAAAAGGAAATATATATATACCAATTGGGTATATGTGGGGTGTGATCCCACATTACCATTAGGACCCCACTAGGTGTTCCATGAATAAAAATTAATAGATAAATAAACGTGTTGGTTTTTAAGGAAGGTAAAGAATTGAGTTTGAAAATAAGATTTAGCTTTAAAAGAAAATATAATAATGAAAAAAAACTAGAAGTAGATAAAAATATAGTATAAGAACCATGTAAAACCCCTAATTATGTAGGTTATTAAGTTTGTAGGAACATTGTATCTTGGTGATCATACAAATAGATATTCCTTCCTGTGCACGAGCTATTAGGGGGGGACACAAGGTCCAACGATAATAGTCCATGTCATATCATTTAGTTAGTGTTTCATCATAATCCTACTAGTGATAACATGATAAGGATCTTATGTCCCTCCTAGATACTAGTTCTAGCCTACCCACCTGTGTACTAAGGGTTCCCAAGTGATTTATTCCATTTTTAAACCATACCAATCTTCTTCTTTTTTCATAAATCAACTCATCACATGCCAAGCATACCATTTACAACCATTTAAATATGGGATGAATGATTTACAAGGCCTTAATAATATAAAAATCAATTAAATTACCCATTTTTCCACACAAAACATTTTAGAACACTTTTATAAATAGATCCAATCACATTAAAATCATCAAATAATAACACAGAATGAAACCACCTAAATTTTAATTTGAAATCACCACCAACCAATTGAAAACCAGAAGTAAAGATAAGAGGAGATCCTATGGAAGTGATAACACACCACAAACATAAAAACCCAATCCAAGAAAAAATATTCCACCCACTTTAGTTCTCCATAATCATCGGGGAGAGTGAAACCCAAGAAGGAAGGGAGAAGAAACCAAGGAGATATAATATGAAGAACTTACTTGGGGTTTCCATGAAGATCGAAGCTTAAATCACCCAAGGATTTAAGAAAAGAAGAAGGTGTATAAAAGGGGAGGTGTTCCTAGGGATTATAGGTTCAAATGGAAGAAATAAGGGGTAAAAAAGGGTTAAAATTTAGAAGGGATATTTTTGGAAAAATATTTTTTTATTATTTAAGCCACATAGTCTTCTAGACTGTTCACCAACCCTACAGGTGCCTCTGTCCTAATAGGAGGAGGTCGTGCGTTTTGGGATGCATAGTTACATAAACTATAAGCCTAACCATGCATCTGCTCAGGTTCTCTTATCTATCCCTGAATGGTTTACTAGGGTTGGTGTATAGTTTCTACTAACCATGCACCACTATTTTTCTCCCCAAAACTCTATTTTTCTTTGAAAAATTCCCAAGAAATATATAAAAATTAAGAACTAAAAATAAATGAAAAATACCTAAAAACAAAAAAATGGGTGTGACACATTCAGTTTTCAGAACTACCAAGTCTTTGATCATTAGATGTCACAAATTTGAAATATTTTTGGGTTCATCTTCTTCAATATACATACTTTAATGGAACCTTGATTGATTCAATTCATCTTCTTTGTGGGTGGTATGATAGAGGAATTAGGTTCCTCACTGGAATGATAGTAAAAGTATGATTCTCACTAGAATGATATCAGAATTATGAATGGTAGTTGATGTTTCCCCAGTGATAGTAGTAAATTGATTGCTTTATGATACCATGGAAATGATAGCAGGCATAAGCACATGAAAAGGGTGGCATGGCTTTGTGGTATAAGGGATGGTGGTAGCACATTAACAGTATCAAATTCAAAAATTATAAAATAACTTTTTAACATTAAAAAAATACTAAAAACTACATGAAAATAAATTAAATTTACTAATTAATTAATTTAAATGAATATTTAAACAATAAAAATATTAAAAATTAAATTTTAGCTTATTAAAAATTTAAAAAATAAGAGATTAAAAATTAAATTCAAATTTATTTTAATATTTGATTAATAAATTGGAAAAAAATATAAATGATTAAAATTAAAAAATAATTGAAATGTAAATTATTATTACTAATTATTAAATTATTTAATAAATGATATTAAAAAATAAACTTAAATTAATTAATTAATATATTAACAGCAAAAACAAAAATTAATAAATATTTAATTCACAAAACACAAAATAAATCATAGAAACAAAAATTTAATACTAAAAATAAAATTCAAAATGGATTTAATAAATAATTCAAAGAATGTGTAATTGATAAATTCAACAGGAATAAAAAACATAATTATATTAATTTACATAAATTTACTAAATATACTATAATTTACTCACAAACTATAATCATCTAATTTAATAACATAATTATCACTAAAAACTAAAAAAACAAAAATTATGTGAAAAAAAATTGAATAAAGGTCTGATCAAATTTCTCCACACTTAGCACATTTTTTTCCTCAAGCAATCACTCAGTCCAAATTCTGTGGAGAAAATGAATATCAAAATTTAAAAGCTGAAATGTCATGGTGAATTGATTTTCAAATTGATCATCCCTCGTAGATCCTCTTAAGTAAAAAGTATATTTTCCATCTTAAAAATAAACATTCTTAATGAAAATGAGGTTATTATTTTGCAAAGATGATAAAAATTGAATTTTTTTTTGAAATTAATTAAACAAAAATAAATTTTCATTTAACTGGGACTTCCAAACTTCTCTTTATCTTCAAGTGAATAGACAAACATAATTAAACATGTCAACATAATTTAGACAAGATACTGGATGAGTGTAAATTAATAAATAAAATGATAGTATAAATAACCCATCAAGTAGTATAAGAAAAATAAAAAATATATTGAGAAAAAATAATTTCAACATAGATTATGATTTTTATTTCATAATCCATTTAAATTAATATCTTATAAGTTTTAATCTAAATAAATTTTTTTTAAAATCAATGATAGTTGTAAGATATTCTCCCAAAAATGAACCCAATACAATTAATCTCAAGAGGGATCGAAAAATATATAACCAATAAACCAATGAGGTATTAAATATTAACCTTCTAAAATTGTAATCACAACCTTAAAATTAAAGAAAAAATTTCACCCACAGAAAATTCTCAAGTGATGATTAAAACCTCACAATATTTTAAAAAAATTAATGGATTTGATGGGTTCTCAATGGATTGAAATTAAGATCAATTAAGACCCCTCCCCACACTTAAAAATCATAATTGTCCACAATTTTGTATCTCAAAGTGGATAAAACATGAAAAACAATTTGGTTCAAACAAATTTATAAATGAATCATGGAGAAATATGTTTTAAGTGGTGAAAGGAAATCTCATAAAATTGTTTTTCCACACAAAAATCACAAAAAATAAAAATACACAAAATATATCTACTATCCATTACTAAGATATTTTAGCATAGAAAAAAATTTCTTAATGGTTAATGCATGCATGTGACCCCAAGAATGATTTCAATATGAGAATTAAGAAACTTTCACAACCATAGTTTAGAGCACACATAAAATTTAAACTAAAACAATGATCCGAAAGTTAAATCAAGAAAATCCGGAATGCATGAAAACAATTCCAAAAAAAATTAGAAAATTAAGGGAAATAATAAAGTAAAGAAATTAAAACAATTACCCTCCTCTATTGTATATGATTTTTATTTCATTAAAAGACAAAATTTGTACCCTCTTTTAAAACAGACATTAAGATAATAATCTGGATGAAAAATAAAGCTCCTAAAAAATGAATAGATTGACATGAGATACTAGAAATTAAATTTAAGAGGGAATATAATCATATAGAAAGGATAATGGTGATTTTATCAGTTAGTAACATAACTTATACCTTATTTAACCTTGAAAAATATTGTCTAATGATGAAAAGATTTGGGCAGTAGCCACTCTCATGCAACGAATTGATCTTTTGTACCTAATTTTTACCTTTATACTACACTCCCAGTCAACCTACATCACAATTTACCTTAGGAGATTCACCTATTATTCCCTCTTCACATCACTCAATAAAAAAATTCAAAACTCCACATTCACAATTCTTCAACCAACCATGCATACAAAAATGTCACTCCCTGAACATTGAAACATACTTTTCCATCTCCAAAAAAGTGTCAAAAATAAAATAATTAAAGGAAAATAATAATTTGTATTTTAAAAAATTGTATCTCTTATCCAACAAGGATAAAAAGGACAAGAGATGCACAAAATAGAGGAAGATTCATTTATTCAAATTTAAAAAACAAAAACAAAAACTTAAAAACCATGGGTTACCTCCCATGCATCGCTAGATTTATATTATTATTCCAGAATTACCAACCTGAAAATATATCCATGGTCATTTAAAGGGTAGTATTTAGTATTATTTTGTATTTTATTTTTCTTTATAAGAAAATTTTTAGATTCACTTAACAACTCTAAAAGAATAGTATCATATAGAACATTTTCTAAATAAACCAAACACCTAAGATTTAGGTGTTAATCCCCAGATACTTTGAATCCTTGAATTTTACTTAAAAAACCTATAATTGAAGATAAAATACCAAAATTTACATTATATTAACCATTTTTATTCCTTAATTTTTTCCCTATACTTAAACAATACCAAATTATGACAATTGATTAATAGTTTGAGCTGATTTAACACTACCATCAACATTCACATATTAAACTACCTTATGGGAAGCAGAAGAAAATTCCCCAAGCTCACTCAAAAATTCATTAAGTTCTAAAATAGAATAATATAAATCAAAATATCACAATTTATATGGTAAAGAGTTATTTTCATCGACTAATAAGTTCTCTAGGAACTCATCTATCACACTCTCATCAAACTATGAAATCTCTTTTTCAACTCTATGCTAGAAATAATTAACCACATACTCTTTCCAAGATTTTAAACATTCATTTTCAGAAAAACAAGAAACAAAAGAAGACTAAAACCTCTAATTTTATATAGAAAAAGAAGCGGTATAAGATTTGGGTATAGGGTATGCTGTAAAACATTGAATGGAAACATGATAAACACTTTAAAATATGATATTGGGTTTGGGTGGACCACATCATGGTACCTAAAAAAATTACTTCCAAATATGGTTCTCAAGATACCCTAACCTTACCAATTATAGTGTAGATTCATATTCAATAAAATGAGTAGTAAAATACCAATTAACTAACTTTTCAATCAAATCATCAAAAGGATAGTGGTTTCCCTTATAGACTCATCTCTAAACACCTCCTTAGAAACATCAATCAGTATAAAATTTTCCTCAAGTGAATATTATTTTAAAATGTAAAATTCTTTCAGATCCTCACCAGCTTGAAGTGTTACATTTCCATTCTAAATATTTATGGCATACCCACCAATGGATATAAATGGCCTTCCTAAAATGATTTGGAATTTATTATCACACTATATCTTAAGAATAAGTAAGTCTATGGGAAAAGACAGTTTCCCAACATCATCTAATAGGTTAGATATCCTCCCATAAAAAAATAAAGATACTTTTCAGCTAATTGTAATGAAAAAAATTAATTTTGAGATTCCTAAGGCAGGAATTATTAAACAAAGAGTAGGGAATATGGTTAATACTAGCTCCTAGATTACATAAGAACCTAATATCCTAACTTAATCCTATTCCATAAGAGATAACAAAGGAACTGTGTTCTTTTAGTTTGGGAGAAAGATAATTCTAGAAAATGGAACTATAATACTTATTCAAATTTATTATTGAACTCTCACCCCAATACCTTTAATTAATTCATTAAAACATATATTTTTATTACAAAATTTGAGAAAAATACAAGTGACTAAGGGAGGATGAAAATGGTATAGCCCAAGAGAATCCCCCTTAATGAAAATATTACAATCATGTGGTAAGGATCCAGTAGATATATAATTGATGAGTCTATTACAAGAAATCCCTTTATTGAAAAGACTGTTTACTACAAATTTCCCTTTCCTCAAAGTGTGTCTCACCTCAAATCCATGATTCAACATCCTCCTATACTTTCTGATAAAATAACTGAGATACCACAATGTTCTAGATTCCTCTCATTGGATATCAACCAGATTTTTGGAATCAAATTCCACTAAAGTGACAAAAATACCAAGATGGTTACACAAGGTGAGTTTAATGCACATCGCTCGAGTCTCCACCCCAATAGAGTTTTTAGTGCCATAAAAAGTGAAAAATTCAAAGACCACTAAAACCCTTTAATCCTTAACCATCCCACCTTCATGAATCTCCCCTGCAATATAGGATCCATCATTATTCAGTTTAATTCTTATAGTCAGAGGCAACTAGTAAACCCATATCCCTTGTGAAATGATGCTTATCGCCCTATTAGGCCAATCCATATGCAGTAGAAAACCCCTAATAACCAAAGAGGATTCCATGTCGGCAATGAGATTCACCAGCTCTATGACAAGGATCCTCACTAGAACATGGATGAAAAAATGTGAGCAGTGTCTTCTATTTATAACCTAATTCTTAGCCTTCCAAAGCACCCAACAAGATACAAAAAATCACACTATGGATTTTCCTTTTCTTATCAACCTAAACAGACCCTTGAAATAGGTTTTCATGAAATCAAACATCAATTCTCTACTCACTGAAATCCCCATGAAAAGACTAATATACTTCCATAAGATACTTTACAAATCCCCTTTAAAGAATATATATATGAAATGTATTTGGTTCAAGAAGCCTCACAACACAATTAGAGTGAATCCAAGAAGATTCCCTTCCTATGAATATTGTCTTTGGTAGGGAGTACCTTATTACAAACCCACCAAACTAGAAAATTAATCTTCATTGTAATATCATTACACCAAAGAATTCATGACCACACATCCTATATGTAATTTTCATGAATCCATAAATGATAAACCCAACTATTTAAGCCTCTATTTGATTACTCTGATAACACACACCGATCAGATTTTTCTATCATAGAGATGGTCTCAAAATGTGTCTTTCGTCCTTCACTGAGCATAGTATTGATGATATCATGTCACCTTTATGATTCAGTGAGGGATGAATTTGGCACTGGATGCCTTGGAAAGAAAAATTTCTCCCCCACCCAGTTTTCACTTCAAAAGGTGAAATCGCCACATCCCACAACCCACTAGACTCTATCCTTAAGCATCTCTATGTGACCCATCATGCAGCGCGCCTGCCCATAATTTCTCCATGAGTGAGCAGACCACTCTCTCTAATACATTACATACCTTCATTTAATAAACATATCCCAAAAATAATTTTCTTCAACTATATCCTATACCAACCTCTATTTCATGACTTAAATGGATTCTGACACACTTCTCAAGTAGACACCTCCCTCATCAATATTCCAAGATAATCTGGACCACGTCACCCAGTGGAACTTTACACCTTGATTTGTGTCCCATATGAAAGCTATGATAATCCTTTCAATATAGATGATGAATCCATTAGGGGTTTTTATCACCTAAATAGTATTTATGGGAATGGGAGTGAGGGTGTTATTCAGAAGGGTGATTCTACCTCGAAAGGATATAAACCATCCCTTTCAGTTCTAAATTCATCCATTAATCTAAGTATTGATACCATCTAAAAACACTTTTCTAATTATTCCATCTATAATAGAGGATCATATATATTCCATCCGGTGGTTATGTCTTAGAATCCACATAATTCCCAAAATAGCCTTCATGCGCTTGGGCGGGCATTTGTTTTGAAATATACGCACTACTTTTCCCATTGTTAATTCACTCTCCATTAAAAGTTCCATACTCATAAAAAGCTTAATGAATCCATTGATTGATTTCTTTCTATTGTTGGTAATAATATCATGTCACCTACAAACATGAGATGAAACACTATACTTGTTCCCACTCTATCTCTGAAATATTCGTTCCTTCCATCTACAAGCCTGCAATTCACCTTCCTAGAAAGTGCATCCTTTTCGAGTATGAAGATACTAGGAGACACTGGGGATCCTTTCTAGAGGACCCTCATGGTTTTTATGTGTAACACCCCAAGCTTAAATGGTATGCTTCTCTTTGAATAATAGAGCATCGTGTGTTGCACGCAACCTTGAGTTCTAACACATCGCGACCAATAAAAATAGCAGTTATGAATAGTAATACCCACTTTTTGAAATTATATAAATTTTATATTTCAAAATGGACTTCATTTTCGTATTTTTAATATCTAAATTACCCTAAGTTGAATTTTTTGTAATTTTCTGAGAACTTCCAATTTTTTATGAATAGTGAAAAATACTTAAAAACAACTTTTTTAATAAAAATAATTTATAGGGATAAATTATACTATTTAGAGGTTTTAAAGTGTAATTAGAATATATTTTTACCATTTTATCCAATGGTGGTCATTAGAATTAATTTCACTTTGAAATTAGACATAAACAATTGTCAATCTTTTGATATATATTGTTTCTTAAAAACACGCTATTTGTTGTGACAGTGGGAATTAATTATAAAATTAATTGATGAAACTTATATGTTTGGAATTTTGTAAAATAGACATCATTTTTGAATTCGGAATATCAATTATATCTTAGGGTGAAATTTTGGCATTGTTCTGAAAAACATCAATTTTTGATGAATAGTGAAACCACTAAGTGCTAGTTAAAAAACTAATTTTTCATTTAAATGAAACATTACCACTTCTGTGATTTGATTTTCAAAAATATAACATACATGGTTTTCATTATGATGTAAAATATGTTTCAATGGGATTAAAATAATGTTTTGGTGAATAGTAACTTTTTAGTTTAATTAATCGCGATTAATGGTAATTAGTAAAATTTAAGGTAAAATGATATTATAAAAATATGAAAATACCTTTACACTTGTCCTACCCCTATTGGATGTGTCATGGCCGACCAATACAATCCATGGGTCAACTTGGGGACCCCATGGAGCCACTTTGGTAGGAAAATGACATAAATAACTTTTTATTTAAAGTTAAAATAAAAATGTCACAAACATGAGTTGTTTTACTAAAACAATTTTTAAATGGGGTTATACAAGTCATATTTTTTACAATAAATATTAATTAGAAATATAAAAAGATTTCATACATCATTATATTTTTTTTACAATTTTTAGACATTAAATAAATTAATTTTTTTATTACACCTTGATGATGCAGCGATTACCTCATTAATTAACGATTTAAATAAAATAAAAAGATAATGTAAACTCTAAGACTTACACTTGTCAAAAACCAATTGGATGAGTATATTTAGAATTCTTATCACCTTATCCTATAAATATATAAGTGTGGGACCTTTAAAATCCGAAACTCATTATATAATAAAGTAACATTTAATGACTTTCCAAGAGTGTCCCGCCTCTCCTCTTATAAAAGGCCCCCACCTCTACCACCTTATTCACACCATCAAGCCATTTGGATTGGCCAACCTCTGCACAAATACTCTCCCAACTTTCCTATCTTACTCTTAGAAGCCTCAATTTGGGCATAATTCTTCCCAAGGAAGCCTTTGGCTCAAATCAAAAAGATTTACCCGGTTTTAAGGTAATGTCTTCTCTTATGTTATTTTGTTTTATTTTTCTTCTCCAATCCCTTAAACTATTTTTATTCATTTATTTTGTAACAAAACAAGTATAATCAATATACTAGGATGTTTTTATAAGAAGTATTCGAGCTACACTTACACACACCTACATCTAATGGTTAAATAACATACTGTTTCTGTGGATGGTGAATTTCTGCCTCAAAAAACGATGATTGTTCAACACTCATATAACACCTTCAAAGGTGGCCATTAAGATGTAACAATATTTATATATGATATATAATATGTTTATGTTTTACTTAAGATTCTGTATTTTTCATTTATGGCATACCTTTATGGTTTCCATTATGGGTAAACGTGATATCTTCATTTTAGGAAGTGCGGACTACCGCCCCCTCAAAGTGATTTGAATCGTTAATGCCATATGTGGGATGTATAAATGATGGATTAAATGATATTATATATGATATTATACTGTAATTATAATATACCTTTATATCATTATGATTTCATTTTATTAAATACAAAATATAAATGAAAGTAGCGTTCATCCGTACGTACGGCTTACCGTCTCCATGAACGGTGCATTTCATTTCTTACCTCTAAATGTTACGTAATATTATGAATGAATGTATATACTGGATATATATTATATATATTATATCTTCATCATGAATATAATTCTGGAGATAATGGATATTCTACCACATAAACAACTTGTAATTATAAGAAGTTTATTTTGTACTCAAGTACCAAAGATCGACAAAACGACCGTTATTAACTTAAATAATTTCATAATGTTCATAATATGGTAATAAGTGATATAAAAGGAATAAAAAACTTGAAAAAGGTTCTTAAGAAAGTAGAAATTAACTCTATTTTATTATTCATGAGGTTAAATAATGATCGAGTCAAGTCAGACACTATGTAAGGTAATTTCTTAACCCAATTTCCATTCTTTGGGTTAATCTCCTACTTTAAAATTATGTCATGATATTATTATGTCCTATCTTGTATTTGTACTTTATTTATGTGTACTTATAGTGAATACACAGAATAGATCTATTTTATTTTAAAAATGATCTTTGTAAGGACTTCGTCTCAATCTCCTTTCATTGAGGCATATTTGGGTTTATACACAACTTTCATTTATACGGTGTATAAACCCCTTTGACTTTTACTTTTATTCAAAAGGAATCTTTTTATATGAATCGTTTTTACTAAACGACAAAAGGAATGTTTTTTCATACGTATGCAGAGACAACAACTTCTCCGCCATCGTGACTATTATTTGAGTTTCGGCTTCCTCTATAAGCCATAACTTTTTTTTAAAAGAAAAATAAATACCATGTTTTACTTTTCTTTTATTTTGGTATTGAAAATGGTTTTGATAAAGTTTTTATTATATCAATGTTTTGTATTGATATCTTGTGATTGAAGTGTGGAAATCTTATGTTTCCTTTATTCATGTTTTATGTGATACAATTATGTTATGGTTTATGATATGTTTAAACCTGTTCATATGAGGAATGAATTGGACTTAATAAGTGACGGGTGGAGCCCGCTATAGCTCATCGATGCATCAGTAGGTCTCATGAGAAAAACTAGTGTCTTGGCATGATGCCTTGACAAAATATTATTTGTAGTCTTGGCACGAGGCCTTGGATACGTGGTTATGATAGTCTGGCATTATGCATTCCATCATTATGAAAGTGGTTATTGATATTGCATGTGATTATTCGACTAGTAGAATATCCATGTGAGTAAGTAAATGCCATTATTTAGTTTTATTTTTTCCATATTATGATGAAGTTCAAGTTTAAAAAGGCTTTTGTTTTAGTTATACATTACCTTAAATGTTAATGTTTATTTATGAAAGCTTTCGCAATATTGTTATCCTTACTGAGCATCTGAGCTCACCCCTTTCAATGTTTTAATATTTTCCAAGATGTGAAGAATTATTTTATGAATGACCTGCACGGATAGTCAGAAGAGGATATGAGTGTGGACTATGGAGACTATGTTATTGTAGTTTTTTACTTTATGATGTAATGTAACATTTATAAATGTATCTAGTGTTTCCAAGTCTACTAAACTAATCGGTCTTTCGAGACTTGATCTTTTGTGATCATGCCAATGTTACGCAATAATGCACCGACTCTGGGTAACTGGGGTCGGGGCATTACAGTTGGTATCAGATGTAGTTTATTACTAACCTTGGAATCTAGATTTAGATAAACTCTGATTAGAGCACATAGCCCAAAGATAGACTTTGAGGATTAGTATAGAAGAACTTATTAAAATTTTGGTATTATAGAGATTTTGTGAGTTTTCTGAGCAATACATCCCTGTCTGGATACAAGAAGGTAGAGGTAGCTCTGGCACAGATGTACCTAGGGGTAAAACTCAAAAACACCGCTTTGAGCTAGACTCGAATGGGAACTGGTGCACGACAACGGGCCTTACTGCACTCTTGGTTACAACACTCCCGGGGGATATCCTTAGGATAAATCTCATTTTCTTTACAAAACATTATGAAGGGTTTGTGATTATATACTTCCTAAAAGAAAACATTTTTATGATTATGGATTATATCCATAAATAGTTCAATTTATGTTAAGTATTTTACAAGTATGGAATTATGTAGTTTGATTCATAAACTAATCTAGTTTATGCCATTGTTTAGAAATGGCGCCTAGTGGGAGGAATGGAAATTGTATCAACGCACACACTCCATGTAGGGATTTCCCTCCTTCTCAAGATAATTATAGTGGAAATGGAGACACAACTGGTGCTGATCAACTTATCACCATACTGAGACAACTCACTCAGGTTATGAATAATAACCTTACTCATATGGAGCACCCTGATCCGCAACGTGGAGGATCAATGTTAGACCACTTCATGAGGCAACAACCGCCAATATTTAATGGCGGTAAAAATCCATTAGTAGCTAAGAAATGGATAAACTCCTTAGAAAAAAATATTCCACGCCTTGGGGAGTAGCGAAAGGGAGAAGGTTGTCATGGCAGTTTACCGCCTCACTGGAGATGTCGATAAATGGTGGTTTCTATTTCAAAACACATAGGAAGATGAAGAAGTATCAAGTATGGAATGGAGGGAGTTTAAGGAAATTTTCATAGAAAAATACTTTCCACATGACCATCGAGCGGATATGGAAAGGCAATTTCTGAGTCTAAGGTAGAAGGAGGATGATAATGTCGCAAAGTATGAGGAAAACTTTACAAGGTTAGCGAGGCATGCTGTAGATTATATATGTATCCCAAGAAGTAAGATTGATTGTTTCTTTGATGGGTTAAAACCATTTCTCCATAGAGCTTTAGCATCAAAATCATTCTCAACGTATGAAGATATTGTATCGTGTTCTATCAAGACAGAAAAGGAATTCTTTAAATCTTATGACAATAAAGTAAAGCAAGAGAAGAAGAGAATGGTGGAACAAGCGACAGATAAAGGGAAAAATGGAAAGAATGATTTTCCATTATGTGATAATTGTGGGAAGAATCATCCCGGTACTTGCCTGAAAGGAATGGGAGTTTGTAATAAATGTGGAGAAAAAGGTCACCAGGCTCGTGATTGCAAGGGAAGGAAAGAGGCTATCAATGTTGAATGCTACAATTGTAGGGAAATGGGGAATTATTCAAATTAGTGTCCTAAGCGTCAGGGAAACTTACCTCAGAAAAGGCCAAGGGATCAAGGAAAATCTTATGTTGTTACTACAGTTGAAGTGTAATAATTAATGTATTGGTGCTTTTGGACTCAAGGATTATATTCTGGTTATAAGGATAATGTGATATATATATATAAGGATTGTACTGCAGTACTTGTTGTTTTAATTAAGGTTTTAATATGATGAAGGTAATCATATTTTTGTATGTGACAATAATAGAAACTTTACTTTATTTGGGGAATCTGATGTTACAATTGATTTTGGAATTTAAAGACCTTTTAGAAAAATTCTGGACAGATGTATTTTGGATAACTATAAAGGTTGGAATGGATTAAGTTGAACTTTGGATAGTAATGTTTAAGATTAAAACATTTCTGAATATTATTTTTGAAATATTATAATACTATAGTTTTAGGAAAAGGACAACCTGTAGGTCAGGGGATAACCCGTCACGTTGGACAAAGCTGTAGGAATCGAACCCACAACCATAGTGCGACAGGCCTTTATTACCTACCACTAGCCTAAAGGAAGTCCCTGGTTATTACAAAATAGTTTTCCTAATCTAAATGGTATCTGTTAATATTTGGAATCTTATAAGATTAGGATAAATATAATATTTTTGAATTCTATTATCTTTTTGAGTGAAAGATGGGTTTGTGGTAAAAAATTTATTAAAGAATGAAAAGTCTACATGATAAGTATGTATATTTCCTTATGTTCTTAGTAAATCTCCTAAATAAATTCCTGAACTTTATGAAATGTGACTTAAAACAAAAACGTTGTCGGTTAACTTTTCCAACTGGGGAATCAATGATCGTTTAACCAATCACAAGTTTGTGATTTTCTTGTAGTTAACTTTCTCCTAACCTAGTTTTCTACAACTCTCCATCAGACCTTGATGGTTTGTTTTTCCTCCATGTCCATATTTTCATAGAATCCTAGTATGGGCTATCTCGGGTGACCTTTGTACTTCTCTTTCTTTCTTTTAAAGTTATATTTTTATTAACCTTATTTCTGATGTGGGTTTTCCACAAAGGTATTTCCTATTTTCAACCTTTTATTTTCAAAGAAAAATTTCAAATAGCGAGGACGAAATTTATTGAAGTAGGGGAGAATGTAACACCCCAAGCTTCCACGGTACGCTTCTCTTTGAATAATAGAGCATCGTGTATTGTACGCAACCTTGAGTTCTAACACACCGCGAGCAATAAAAATAGCAGTTATGAATAGTAATACCCACTTTTTGAAATTATATAAATTTATATTTCAAAATGGACTTCATTTTTGTATTCGTAATATCGAAATTACCCTAAGTTGAATTTTTTGTAATTTTCCGAGAACTTCCAATTTTTTATGAATAGTGAAAAATACTTAAAAACAACTTTTTAAATCAAAATAATTTATAGTGATAAATTATATTATTGAGTGGTTTTAAAGTGTAATTAGAATATATTTTTACTATTTTATCCAATGGTGGTCATTATAATTAATTTCACTTTGAAATTGGACATAAACAATTGCCAATCTTTTGATATATATTGTTTCTTAAAAAAACGCTATTTGTTGTGACAGCGGGAATTAATTATAAAATTAATTAATGAAACTTATATGTTTTTATTTTTGTAAAATAGACATCATTTTTGAATTAGGAATATCAATTATAGCTTAGGGTGAAATTTTGGCATTGTTCTGAAATACTTCAATTTTTGATGAATAGTGAACCACTAAGTGGTAGTTAAAAAACTGATTTTTCATTTAAATGAAATATTACCACTTTCGTGATTTTATTTTCAAAAATTTGACATAAATGGTTGTAATTAGGATGTAAAATTTGGTTCAATGGTATTAAAATAATTTTTTGGTGAATAGTAACTTTTTAGTTTAATTAATCGCGATTAAAGATAATTAGTGAAATTTAAGGTAAAAATGATATTATAAAAATATGAAAATACCTTTAAACTTGTCCTAACCCTATTGGATGTGTCATGGACGACCAATAAAATCCATGGGTCAACTTGGGGACCCCATGGAGCCACTTTGGTAGGAAAATGATATAAATAACTTTTTATTTAAAGTTAAAATAAAAATGTCACAAACATGAGTTGCTTTACTAAAACAATTTTTAAATGGGGTTATACAAGTCATATTTTTTACTATAAATATTCATTATAAAGCTAAAAGGATTTCATAAATCATGATATTTTTTTTATAATTTTTATACATTAAATAAAATAATTTTTTTATGACACCATGATGATGCAGCGATTACCTCATTAATTAATGATTTAAATAAAATAAAAAGATAATGTAAAATCTAAGACTTACACTTGTCAAAAACCTATTGGATGAGTATATTTAGAATTATTATCACCTTATCCTAGAAATATATAAGTTTGGGACCTTTAAAATCCGAAACTCATTATACAATAAAGTAACATTTCATGACTTTCCAAGAGTACCCCTCCTCTCCTCTTATAAAAGGCCCCCACCTCTACCACCTTATTCAAACCTTCAATCCATTTGGCTCGGCCCACCTCTGCCCAAATACTCTCCCAACTTCCCTCTCTTACTCATATAATCCTAAATTTGGGCATAATTCTTCCCAAGGAAGCCTTTGGCTCAAATCAAAAAGAGTTACCTGGTTTTAAGGTAATGTCTTCTCTTATGTTATTTTGTTTTATTTTGATTCTCCAACCCCTTAAACTCTTTTTATTCATTTCTTTTGTAACAAAACCAGTATCATCAATATACTATGATGTTGTTATAAGAATTATTCGAGCTACACTTATACACACCTACATCTAATGGTTAAAGAACATACTGTTTCTGTGGATGGCGAATTTCTGCCTCATGAAATGATGATTGTTCAACACTCATATAACACCTTCAAAGGTGGCCATTAAGATGTCACTATATTTATATATAATATATAATATGTTTATGTTTTACTTAAGATTATTTATTTTTCATTTATGGCATACCTTTATGGTTTCCATTATGGGTAAACGCGATATCTTCATTTTAGGAAGTGCGGACTACCGCCCCCTCAAAGTGATTTGAATCGTTAATGCCATATGTGGGATGTATAAATGATGGAGTAAATGATATTATATATGATATTATACTGTAATTATAATATACCTTTATATCATTATGATTTCATTTTATTAAATACGAAATATAAATGAAAGTAGCGTTCATCCGTACGTACGGCTTACCGTCTCCATGAACGGTGCATTTCATTTCTTACCTCTAAATGTTACGTAATATTATGAATGAATGTATATACTGGATATATATTATATATATTATATCTTCATCATGAATATAATTCTGGAGATAATGGATATTCTACCACATAAACAACTTGTAATTATAAGAAGTTTATTTTTTACTCAAGTACCAAAGATCGACAAAACGACCGTTATTAACTTAAATAATTACATAATGTTCATAACATGGTAATAAGTGATATAAAAGGAATAATGAACTTGAAAAAGGTTCTTAAGCAATTATAAATTAACTCTAGTTTATTATTCAGGATTTTAAAGAACGATCGAGTCAAGTCGGACACGAGGTAAGGGAATTTCTTAACCCAATTTCCATTCTTTGGGTTAATCTCCTACTTTCAAATTATGTCATGATATTATTATGTCCTATCTTGTATTTGTACTTTCATTATGTGTACTTATAGTGAATACACATAATATATCTATTTTATTTTTAAAATGAAATTTGTAAGGACTTCGTCTCAATCTCCTTTCATTGAGGCATATTTGGTTTTATACACAACTTTCATTTATACGGTGTATAAACCCATTTGACTTTTACTTTTATTCAAAAGGAATCTTTTTATACGAAGAAATTTTACTAAACTACAAAAGGAATGTTTTTTCTTACGTGTGCGGCGACAACGACTTCTCCGCCACCGTGATTATTATTTGAGTTTCGGCTTCCTCTATAAGCCATAACTTTTTTTTAAAGAAAAATAAATACCATGTTTTACTTTTATTTTATTTTGATATTGAGAATGGTTTTGATAATGTTTTTATTATATCAATGTGTTGTATTGATATCTTGTGATTGAAGTGTGGAAATATTATGTTTCCTTTATGCATGTTTTATGTGATACAATTATGTTATGGTTTATGATATGTTTAAACCTGTTCTTATGAGGAATACATTGGACTTAATAAGTGACGGGTGGAGCCCGCTATAGCTCCTTGATGCATCGGTAGGTCTCATGAGACAAACTAGTGTCTTAGCACGAGGCCTTGACAAAATCTTATTTGTAGACTTGGCACGAGGCCTTGGCTACGTGGTTATGATTGTCTGGCATTATGCATTCCATCATTATGAAAGTGGTTATTGATATTTCATGTGATTATTCGACTAATAGAATATCCATGTGAGTAAGTAAATGGAATTATTTAATTTTATTTTTTCCATATTATGTTGAAGTTCAAGTTTAAAAAGGCTTTTGTTTTAGTTATACATTGACTTAAATGTTAATGTTTATTTATGAAAGCTTCCGCAATATTGTTATCCTTACTGAGCATCTGAGCTCACCCCTTTCAATTTTTTAATATTTTCCAGGATGTGAAGAAGTATTTTATGAATGACCTGTAGGGATAGTCAGAAGAGGATATGAGTGTGGACTATGGAGACTATGTTATTGTAGTTTTTCACTTTATGATGTAATGTAACATTTATGAATGTATCTAGTGTTTCCAAGGCTACTAAACTAATCGATCTTTCAAGAATTGATCTTTTTGTGATCATGACAATGTTACGCAATAATGCACCGACTCTGGGTAACTGGGGTCAGGGTGTTACATTATAAATCCAAATCCTTTACCCATAATTGATATGGTAAGCCAAGGAAAAGCATAACACCTAAAAAAACTTCACACACCCATTCTCTAAAACCAAAACATCACATAACCATTATAATAAATCCCTATTCTATACAGGTATATGATTTATTGATTTCAACCTTGATTATAATGTTATAACCAATAGTTTTAATATTAGTATCATCTACCAATTCATTGGTAATGCCAAGTGCCCCATGAATGATACATCCTTGGATAAACTCGTGTTTCTCCTCAAAGATGATCTATAGAATAATTTTTTCGAGCCTTTTGTTCAATAAAATAGAAAAAATATTATATGAGAATTTTTATGAAAAAATATGTATATATTTTCTAAGTGAGGAAGGATCTTTCAAATTCAGAATTATGATGATAGTGGAAGCACACATTACCCTAGGAAGCAGTCCCCCTCTAAAGTAATCTTGGACCACCTCGATCACCTTGTCTTTGATGATATCCCAATACACCATATAAAAAGACCCCATAATCCCATTTGGCCATAGGGAACTATCCAGCCTAAATTTGGACACCACCTCCTTGATTTATTTCTCATTCAACATGGAATCTATATTTTTATTATCACTTTCCTTCAACAGATGAGTAATGATGCTGAGAAAATATCCATAGATAGACTCATCCAGGAAACCCCCTCCCTTATCTGTAGGGTATCTAGAAATAATCTCCCCAAAATGATCCACTAAAAGATTCCCCAGGACTCCCATTTCCTCAGTATAGGATATGTCGTCCAACCTAATATTTAACCTCCTTAAAGATTTATTTTCTTTTAGAAAAGTCTAGAAGAATTTTTTATTATGGTACCATTCCTTGATCCATCAAATTATTGATGTTTCCATTATAACTCTTTCAATTTATATCATTTTTTCATCCAGTGAATGTTGTTTTTGAGCCAAGGTGGAAAACATATCACCATTCCAAGCCCCCTGGAGTCTCTCTTTTGGCCTATAAATGTCCATATTGATCTCTTCAATGCTAGATGGATCATTGTTTCTCTTCAAAGACCAGTCATGGAGGTCATTTTTCAACCACTTGATATGATCAAAAAACCTCACCCAAGTAGACCCTTACACTGGATTTGACTAGGAATCATGAACCTCTTGCTAGAAAGTCTCATCCCTCTCCCAACATGAAGAGAAGAAGAATCAGTTGTTTCTCCTATCATCCCTCTTCAGACTCACCACCAATGAGGAGTGGTCTAATAAGGATCTCTTCATATTCTTTACATAAGCTTGGGGAAATGAATCAATTCCTTTCATGTTGGTGAAACAATGATCACACCTACTCCAAATTTTCCTACACCCCTTATAATTATTACATCAAGTAAACCTATCGTCAGAAAACCCCAAGTCCAGTAGACCACTAATTTTCATGAACTCTTAAAAATACTACATCGCACTGAAGGAACAAGATTACCCTCCCTTATTCTCTAAAGCCTCAGCTATTTTGTTGAAATCCCTTACCATGAACCATGTCACAGCCCCTCGGTTGAAACCTGAGAGATGTTGCCACAAAATCCTCCTTTTTGATGCCTCACAACTAGAATAAATAAAAGAGATAAAAAAATCCCCTTCCCTGATGATCACATTCGCTATAATATTATGTGAAAATATTTATAGGAACTCAATAGAAACATTATCTTTCTAAAGGAACCAAATGTGAGAGTTACAGGGAATACCATTCATGTCATCTGAAAAGCCAGTGTGCTTGGAAAATGGAATTAACCTATCCTCCGTAAACATGGGTTCCAGAGTAGCTATCATAGAAACATTATATTTATGAGATTCAGTTGAGATAAATTCACATATCTCCTAGTATTTAAGTCCCCTATAATTTCATAAAATTAAATATTTAATTGATGAAAAACATTGTAGGCCTTATGGCCAGTGAAACCAATAGTCTATGAATCTGAGTGAGAAGCACTGAAGACTTACTTCAGCTTTTCTCAAGTAATCTGAAATACATCATATTAAGTAATAGTTAACTTCTAAAAGATACCCTTTAGGATACCTTTAGAAGATAAGTAAGCATCCTCATCCTCAGTATCAAGTAGAACCTCAAAATGGTTAGGCGAGCTAACCCCATTCTTATGAACAGGAAGAGAAGCCTCAGCAAAAAAACCCAACAGACTAATTCATCACTAAAATCCCCTCCTCATGAGGAAATGATTCTAAAACAACTAATTCAAAACACACTGAAGTATAAATAATATCTCCTTGAGGTTCTGAATGAATCTTCATAGAAGCTTTCTCCTTCACTTGTGCAAGATCATCAAAATGGGACTCCGAATGAACAAGCACCTGGCCATCTTCAGACACTATGCATGAGTCATTGTGGGTTTCAGGAAGATATTGATTCAAACCCAACCCCCAAGGAGAGCCCAACCTAGTCACAAGCACCAAAGGAGGATAACATGGGGCAGGAGGGACCATAGCCAAAACAACATCCTCAAGAGAGTCTCTAGGAGACTGTGAGATACCTTCAGATGAACCCTAACATGCACTCGAAACGGACAGGATGGAAACCTTGGGAGCATCCTCAACCCCCATCACCTTATAAATTTAATGATATGGCTAACTACACCTATAGACGGACATTGAATGTCCGTGCAGACGATAGACCTCACAGAACCTAGGAAAACCTTCATATTGAATCTGCTACCACCAAGAGAATTCTTTACCACCATGGATGAAGATTCGTGATGGTAAGGACTCAAAGATATCAGTCTCCACATAGATTCTATATGAGAATGGCCAAACATACCACAATGAAAACACTGGCATCTAATTGGTTGTTTATTAATAACAACATCCTAAATTTTTGTTTTATCCCTATAAATCACATTTTTCTTAGTAAAATAGTTTTGTATGTTTGGTAAAGTTTATCAAATAATTTCTTAATATTTTTATTAGTTAAGTCATAGAAATATACACTATAATATTGGTCCACTAATTTTAGATTATATGGTGTAAGGTCATTATAAAAATTATTCATGAGCATATAGGGAGTTAACTGATGGTTGGGACACTGGCTAATAATATCTCTAAATTTATATCATGTTTCATGAAATAATTCTTAATCATCCTTAAAAAATCCTATAATTTTATGTTTCAATTAAAATTTAGTGTTTTTGGGGGTAAGATTCGACATAAATGAATTGAAAAGCTCATCCCAAGTGTTGAAGATTTCCTCATCAGAGTTTTGAAACCAGTGCCTAAACCTAGCACATGAGCCTCAGTCCAGTTGGTGACGTATCCTTAAGTGAATCCACGAGACTCAAGTTCAAAACTAGGTAGAGGCATATTTTCAGTACCGCAGAAGACTGTAGCGGGTACTGTAGTAGGCCCTGTAGCAGAACTGTACATTGTGCGGGTACTGTAGCAGACTGTACACTGTGCAGAACTATAAACTGTACGGTACTACAGTAGGCACTGTAGCAGTTACTGTAGAAGGTATTATTTGGTACTATAGTAGCTGGAACTATTCACCTTGGGCCACCGGTTTGGGCTTGGAGTCCTTAAGGATTTCGGGATACCCAGACCTTCGGGTCAGTAGGGATTTTAGGCCACCTTTAAGGCCTTCGGGCCACCTCAAGGCCTTCGGGCCACATGCAGTTTTCCCAGATAGACTCTACAAATAAGGAGCATCCCTAGAAGAGGATTCAGAGTGGGTGCACTCACCAGAGTATATCCAAAATGGATTTTTCAGAATAAGAGGGTATGGCTATGCCATCGGGAAAAGATTATGATTGCACGGGAAGCCTAGCCAGATGTCCATGCAAAGGTGGAGAGTTATTATCATGATGCAAATGCTGGGGAGGGGCAGTTCCTTGTAGATAGTCTGGTTGAATTCCCTAAGACCTTCAGGTCATGTAATCTCCTAAGCTTACGGGCCATGTAATCTCTGAGCCTACAGGCCTTGTAAGGGTTCCCCCTCATCCCTTGAAAAAGGGGTTATCAAAAATCAATAAAAATAAAGGCCTTCGGGCCATTCGGGCAGTGCCTATACCTACCATTGAGACAAAATATAAAAAATATCAAACTCAACTCCTCTTCACTCAAACCTCACAAAGACAACTATTAAAAATAATAGAATAAATCTCTAATGAATTCAAGTGAATCCTCTACAGGAAAAATAGTGAAAGAGGGTAGGATAGAGAGGTACTACTATTTGATTTAAAAGTTCCTAGACCTAGGGGATAGAATTATTTATTAAGTTTTGTTAGACATAATAGAAAACTGGAATTACTTATTTCTAGGTCTCTCATGGGAAAGAACTATGGGTTGTACATGGTTCTAGTTTTTTTTCATTAATATTTTTAATTCTTCCAAAATCAATATTTTTCAAATTTTTCATTTCATTTTTTTTCTAATTATATAAAAATGTTTAATGATTTCAAAAAATGTATTTTATAGTATAACTTATAGGATCATGTGTTCATATATAATTAAGAGTAGAAAGAGGACAAACAAGCACAAACAATGAATTTTATAATTTTTTAATATATTTTTATATATGATATTTTTGTAATTTTTTTAATGGAATTTTTTTAAGTTTTTTAATGTTTTTTAATGATTTTTATGGAAACATGTGTATTCCCTAGAAATTGTGCCAAAAATTGAACACATATTTCATTTAATTTGGTAAAATTTATTTTTATTAAACCCTACTGCTACTTACAACTAGTATGATGGTGAGTGTGGTGTCAAATCTATAGGGAAGGATATATATAAGTTTTTGACCAAAACAATGTATAAATAGACAAAAAAATTGAAAACAAAAACAAAACACAAATAAAATTGTGTGTAAAGTGATGATGAAATGGTGTAAGGGTAAAAATGAAGAAAAAAATAAGGAATTAAGAAAAGAGTAATGAAAACAGGGATATCAGACTAATTTGAATTGATTTAAGGATTTTATCAATTCTACTAAAGTTAGTTTCCATTATTTATGTTCTTAAAGAAAATTCGATGATCCAATAATCTCTCACTTCAATTTACAACACTTATCAAAGATATCTCCTTCGAGATGATCTCTCTATCATTACTCAAGAGTAAATTTGTTTAATTATAGAGAATAGAACATATAACTTTTTTCAATTTTAGGTAGTTTGATAAACATTCAAGTGTTAATAAGTTCACTATAGTCACCTCACAGTCCTTATATTAGTGTAAAAATGATACTCATGATCAATGGAAGAAATATCATTTAACTTAAATTGAACCAAAACAATTATTTTAAATGGAGTAAAATAGATTTAGAAATTTCAATTTATTGTTATGTGATTTACCATACTTTATTTAGCTACTCATATTTAAAGGAACAACAACTCAATTATTTTACAAAAACATATTTTTAAAAAGAATATATAAGATAAATATAAAAAAATAAGCTTCTATAAAATATCATCTTCTTTCTCCAATTTTGGTTCCTCTACCTTCTGATCTAAAAGAATCTGGTTCAGATCTCCTCTCTGAGTTGTGTGTTCTTATTGAATGATTGATTCCCCACCCTTTTTTAATGCTATTTTTTATTCCATTTTCTACTCACAACCTTGAGCACTAATCTAAACTTGGTCTTAGCCTCTACAAACTCCACATGACAACTTTGATTTCCCACTATCAACCCATGCATAACTAAATACAATCTATTAAAACAACTATGAAACATCCATGTGTGATCTGTTATAAATGAACCTAGACTCAATTTTCATCTTTGTTCAATCCTCTTCATCTTCAAAACTATACAAACTTAACAAGCATGAACCTCCTAAATTAAATTATAAATTGATTCATCCCTAGAAAATTTGGTGGAAAACTCAGTTAAACAAATGTGGTCAGCACATCTAGGCCCCCAGTTTTTTTGGCTTTGCATGGTCAAAATTCAAAAAGCAATGAGTAGGGATATTCCCAATCCCATTTGTTATTTGACCTCTATTTAAACTTCACATAGAAAAAACATCAAGCAATAGGAATTCATGCATCTTTAGATGAGAAACGAAATCTTTGGTCAATTGAGGCTTCATCGCTGCAACATGCAGATCTACAAATTTAGCCAAAAACTCCAGAAAACAAAGACCACATCGCTGATTGTTCACCTAAATTATTCTTTATTCATGGTCATACTAATAAAAATCCATGGAAAACAACATAATTTTAATTTTTGACAAGATTTATCATGCTTGATATTTGATTATGTTTAGTAACACTTCATCTAGCACTAACTCATGCAACCTAGTTTTCTTTAATGTCGTCAATAACAAGCCTTGCTTAGATCCCTTAATTGAACTTGGATCTCAATATATGCAATAAAAAAACTTCATGCCTCATCTTCTTTAATCTGTGAGACCCTTGACTACTACTTGAATCAGATTTGAACTCATCCAATATCCTAGTTTGATTTCTTCCTCAAGCTCTATCATTTTAATCAGCAAGCTCAGGTCGATGCCAGGTCATCCGCAAACAAACCCAACATGACACGGTTGATAATCTCATACTCCCTTAATCATATTCAATCCTAGAATAATATATTCCTTCAGATCATCTTTCAATTGGTTACTAGCTAGTATTTCAGTCAGATTTTATAGAACCCCTAGTTTTATTTATTCCTCAAAATAGAATGAGTCAAGCTTCATCTAGGGTATCTTCAGTCGAGCTCAGTACATGGGAATGATAGAAGTTTCTCCACTAACATAAGTAGATGTATTTATTCATGATGCCATGAAGATGGTATCATGCACCAGCACATGACAATGGTATCAGTACCTACCAGTAACACTTAATAGTAACATAAGTAAAAATTATAAAAAAATTATATTATTAAAAAGAAAATACCAAAAACTATATTTAAATAAATTAAATTAACTAATTAATTAAATTAACTAAACATTTAAACATTGAAAATAAAAATATTAAATATTAAATTAGAGACCATTAAAAAGTTAAAATAATAAGCGGTTAAAAATTAAATTCAAATTTCTTTAAATAATTGATTAATAAAATCAAAACAAATAAATGATTAAAATTACCAAATAATTGAATTGTAAATTATTGTGGCTAATTATTAAATTATTTAACAAATGGTATTAAAATTTTAAATAAATTTAATTAATTAATATAATAATTGAATAAATAAAAACTAGTGAATATTTAATTCATATAACACAAAAAATTATCATAGACACTAAAAATTAATACTAAAATGAATTCATTTGATAAATTAAATAGAAATAAGATCATAATTGTCATAATTTAAATAAATTTACTAAATATATGATAATTAATCAAAAACTATAATCATCCACTTTAAAAATAATAATTATCACTAAAAATGGTACAAATAAAACAAAAATGATGTGGAAAATTACGTCAAATAAAGGACACATCATATTCATATGATAGTTCCCTGGGATTTGAAATTATGCCTAATTATATTACATAAGCTACCTAGGATGGTTTCCTAGGGTCTATAATTTTTCTTGGTGATATTCAATGAGATGCCAAGGTCAGTTTTTAGGATCTTGTAGTCATAATTAACATTATATAAGATGCGTAGGATGTGCCTTGGATCTGGTGATTACACTTGATATTTTATGAGATGCCTAGGATGCCAAGGATTTGGATACTATTCTTGATATTATATTAGGTTCCTAGAATTACTAGGATTTGGTCATCACACTCGATGATTTTAAAATATCCCTAGGAAACCTAAAATCTTTTTGTTTCACCTGATGACGTTATGAGATTCCTAGGATCTATTCCTTGCACCTGATGACATATGATATACAAAGGTTTCATAGGATCTGGTGTTTACATATAATGATATTATGAGAAGCCTAGGATTCCTAGTATCTAGCCACTACACTTGATGACATATGATATTCCTAGTTTTCCTAGGATTTGGTATTTACACCAAATGATATTACAACATTCCTTATATTCCTAGGTTCTGGTCATCACACCTAATAATATATGGGATGCCTATGATTTTTTTAGGATCCAACATTAAACCTAATTCTCTAGGGTATTCCTAGGATGTTTCTTAGGATATAGAGTTTATACCTGATACTACATGAGATGCCTAGGATATTCCCTAGGATCTGGTGGATGTACTTGACATTATTAAGATACTTAGTATGTTTCCAAGGATATACTTATTACATTTGATGATATTAAGGGTAGTTGTTCACCCGACCCTTGGAATGGTATGCCTTATGCATAGAGACACTCCGATACTAGATGAAGAATGTATAGTAAATTTCAAGTGTCACCTTAAAACCTGAGGATCAATAGTGATTATTTGTTTATGTATGTGTATTGTATTTATTTCCTGATCATATAACATGTGCATACATTATATTTACTGGTTATATTGGGACCTAGTTGGTGGTGAATTTTTGAGTTGTACTCACATCCTATTTGGGCGGCCATGGAACTTGGGTACTCGATCATGCTTCATTTATAATAGATTTAGGTAATGAAGAGGCCCAAAGGTGCATGATCAAGCAAGATAGTTTGGATATATTTATATACTGGGATGGGGTGAGGCTCACGGATGGTAGTAGAGCCTATTATATATTTTTATTTCTTTTGATCATCTTTTATATGGGGTTAGATCAGTGGGTAATCAATTATGATGTTTGGTTGTATGTTTCTGCATTCCATTTGTTATAGTATGATTCTTATTTATTTATTATGTGCACAATAATTATTCGTTATGGATTTTTCTTGGTTATTTTACATTTTTTTACTCTAATATGAGGGTATAAACTCTCCATGGTAACACCGTAGACCCTTATTATTGGTTTCAAGCCTATTTTATTTGGATAGGTGTGCTTTAGGTCCAATGATTACCCTAAACCAAACACTGGTGAGTAGTACAGGGTTGGTGGGGCATTAGAAAAGATATTGAGAGTCTTTTTGAGATGATACAATTTGAATCTCAAACAATGTTTTAGAGAAATGGAAGGATAAATACCATAAGATAAAGAACAGTGGTTGAATGAGTTCAAAGGTTTTTCATGATTACGTGATGCAAAGACAATGGTATAATTGCATGTTAATGATTCAAATGTTAAAGAACCAAAATATTTCAGAATATATTTCACATATCATTAATGTGAAGTCAAGATCATTATGATCATGTTAAGATGGACATTAAATGATTCAAAATTCAAAAAGGAAATTTCATGATTTCAATCAAGATTTGTGAAATTTTAGAAGTTTTTTGATGCTAATATTTTTTGAAAATTTGTTAAGAAAATCTATGGTATATTTTCTGGTAAAGGCTATTGACTAATAATATAAATGAAAAAAATTATTAGAGTTCTAAGACCACATGAGTCCAAAATTATCAAGAATGGTTGAGTATATAAAAGGATAAATTCATTCAAAATATGGTATTGAAAATTTTAATAATTTACTGAGATATATTGATCAATAATGGGAGTCACTAACCTGCATTCATCAGAAGTTCATTTGGGTCTATCATTTGAGAAGACTGAAACTTATAGTTCTGAAGAAGCAGTATGTGGTTTAAAAAATTTAGGAAACTGGAAGATATTGAGAAAGGATGAAATCTTACACATACCTATTGAAGTTATGAACATTAAAGCATTTGAGGGTGAGAAATATGAAAATTAAGGTTTCTAGAAGTTATGAACAAGGCCGATATGCATGATTGATTATACCAAAAGATAAGGTCAGTTATCAAAGACCTATTCATGTGAAGGGATTATTATTAGCTGGAAGGAGTCAATATAATTTAGTGGGATGTTATAAATGTGGGAATCATTATAGATTTTAGTTGACAGTGACCCCACACTTTTTATAATGGTTAATAACATTATTAGTGGAGAATATAAAATTCATAATAATAACTAAACATAGTAAAGAGTGGGTTTCCCACATTGGGTTTGAACCTTCTAAAAATCTCGGTGATATTTTATTTAGTTCATTATTTTTATTACATACAAGAGTAAGTGTGAGGTAACATGATAATATTTATACATCATAACTTATATAGAAGTATGAATAAATTAAATGGGGTAAAAGTTAAAGGGGGTTTAATTTGGTAAAAAAATCTAAACGGATTCACCCCCCCCCCCCCCCACCCATTAGTACTGTTACATGTTCCCCTAGGGATAACAAGTGGAATCAGATCATATGTTCTCTATTATTGGATCTATAATTTATCTCTCTAGTATTTTAAAAATTTATATAAAGTGTATGTTTTAGGGAGTTATAGAGTTTCCACTTCTAGGATATAAATAAGTTATAGAGATGTCTCAATTATAGAAAATAGAAGATATTTTATGGTCACTAACATGGATGTTTTATAAAAATATTAAGAAATCATAAGAAGAATATAGATCAAAGGTTATAAAAGTTAACTTCTTGGAAGTATAAAAAAGAGAATCCATGATTATCGAATTATAAATAGTATGATAGTTTCTCAAATAAATACATCAAGAAAGATCTTATGAGATAATCCACCTAAAAATGTGAAGAGTATAAATCTATTTAATAATTTGAATATTTTTACACCAAAATCACAGATTATTTAAAAAAAATTACTCTTAAATTATTCATATATATAGTTTTATTTATTAAATTATTATGGGAAATGAACACACGGTTGGAATTAGAAGCCAATGATATAGAGGATGTATTGGCAAAGAAGTTTTTAAAATGTAAAACTCACATAGATTTTGTTGGGTAAAAAAGAAAAATGTATGCATATTTGTAATGAATATGTTTCCTTAGTTGAAGAATAATTAAAAAGGTGATTTTTTTTAGAAAGTAGTGTTTAATAATGTTTTTAAAAAATTGATTTATGCATTAGAAGTTACTATTAATATCTTCAATTTTTAGTTAAAATTTAAATCTAAATGGATAAAGGATCTTGAAACTATCTATTTGAAGAAAATAAGTTGCATGAAGATCGTATTTGGAAGAAAACAAATGAATGTGAGGAAAAGTTGATAACTCTTTAAGATTAGAAAACCACTTTAAATTTAAAGTGTCTTGATTTAAAAGTAAAATTGATAAAATTAGAAGCTACTCAAATAGAATATTTACATGAATTTGAGAGATGATACACTATCAAAATTCTTAAGTCTTACTTTTATGAATTCTCACTCAAGTGGTAGAAACAACATGAAGTTAGAAGAAGATACATCTTCTAAAAGATCATGGGAATAGATAACCCCATGTTCTGGTAAAATTATTTGCATTGATTTCGATTATTTGAAAACTTCAAGGTATATTTTAAGTTCTAGAAAAATATGGGTGAATTTAGAGAAACCCACCACTTACATGAAGGTGAAAGAAAGAAATAGTGGATGATGGTATTACCCATGAGGTGTCTAAAAGAAATAAGATCACACTTGAGAACTAAAAGATACTTCTACCAACAAAAATAAAACAAAAAGTAAGAAAAGAATATTTTTTGGATACTGTTGGTGTTGTGTAAATTTTATACACAAATCCATTAACTATTGGCATAACATGACAACAACCAAAATACAATGGAGTCGTGAAGTAAAGGAAACCAAAATGGAAGTTAATAAGTGTTCAACTAAACACAACTAGAGAAAATAGAAAAGTTAAAATCAGTTTACTTCAAATAGATTTGAATATATTGAATACTTCTATGACAGATGTAATGAAATTAGTTATGGTGATAATTATTTCCAATTTACATCTACCAAGAACAACTATGTTACTTATAAAGAAAGAAGGCCACAAAATCTAAATAAAAATAAGAGTAATATAGACTGTATGTATACCACAAGGTGTGAATAAATGGAAGTTATTAAGAAGAGTTAACCCAAGAGGGATGAAAATTAATATTTCACTCATAAGAGAAGGTGATTCTGTTATAGTATAAAATTATACTTCATTGAAAATTTCAATCTATCCATGAACATTCAAGTTAATAGAAGAAAGCAAGAAAAAAAAAGTGAATCAATCTGAGAAACAAACAAGAAGATTGGTTTTTTGGAAGACATCTCCAATGATGAAGTTGAAGTTCATCAAATTTTACCATTTAAGGGTAACTTAGAAAAATAAAAGAATCTATGTGTAGGATACAATAAAGATGGTCACACTCCTGATAAGTGCATGACAATAATACTAAGATAGGATAATTCGGTGAAAAAAAAGAAGTGGACTTCTAAATATACAATGTTTTCTCAATAAAAAAATAAAGTAGAACATGTTCCAAAGTTTTTCATAATTGTTTTTCCAGATAAACTAGAATAAATAAGGAATTTTAAAGCATAATAAAGTAGTTCTTGTTCCTTGTTAAAGGAATTAATAATAAATATCCACATAAAGTAAAAAATCAAGGTAAATAAAAGAAACCTATACTAAAAAGGAAGATTAGTTCTTGGAAAATAAATGGTGATAGCATGAATAAAAGTGAAGATAAAGTTAACGGAGTTTCAAAATTGAGAAACACATATCAATCATGTTTCCATAACTAATGGGTAAATGGAAATATACCTTATTCCCTTGTATGTTTTGAATTTTTCATATAGTAATAAATTAAAGGTGATTAAATTTAGGGGGAAACCTAAAGTAATGAATGTAGTTAAAATCTAATATAATTCCATAATATATAAATCATAGATTACTCTAATTTATTTGGAAGCATGGTTCCCCCATGGAATATTTCAATTAATATCAACCATGATGAATAATGAAGACAGAGATTATATATAATTCCCAGACCCCAGAATACCAGAGTCGGTGCATTATTTTAATACATTGGCATATTACAAGGAAATCATGTCCCTAAAGACCGATCAGTTTAGTAGTCTTAGAAATATATTACATACATGAACTTCACATTATAATTTTAAACATAAAATACAACATGGATAGTTCTTTGAGAACTCCATTATTCCCTTTTATCTTAACACTGTATATCAATCATAATACAATTCTTAGAAATCCTGGGAAAATGAAACATAAGAAAGGGGTGAGCTCAGATGCACAGTAAGGGTAAATAATTTAGCAGAATATAACATAAACAATAGGCATGGTGAATAATTAAAAACACGTGCCTTTACAAATAATAAACATGAACACTTTATGGAAGAAATATGAGCTCAGTAAATAATTCATAATAAAACATATTCATGGGTATTCTACTAGTCAAATAACTACATTTACCATCAATATTATTTTTATAATGAGGGAATGTATAATTCCAGACATTCTGAAACATTTTTTCAAGGCCTCGGTCAAAATGTCTAAAAATTATTTAGGCCTCGGCCAAAACCATATATCAAATTGGAAAAGTCCTCGTACAATTCCACGTCTAATTGTCTCATGATACCTACTGATGCATTGAGGGGCTATAAAGGGCTCCACCCATCACTTACTATGTCCAATACATTTCTCATATGAAAAAGTTCAAACATAACATAAACATTTGTATTAGAACTAGCATAAGAAATGTCAATACTTTAACCATAAACTATGAATGGTATAAAAATAAAACATCCATAGTCAAACATATCACAAAACCTTAAATACAATATGGATGATTTTTATCATAATAAATCAACTTCAAACAAGTTTAAAATCCATCAAAGGATGTTGACATAGATGAAATGAAAACTATTTGAAAGAAATACCTCTTTCTATTTTGAAATCAATTAAAAGTCACATAATTATAAAAGAAAACAATTATTTTGAAAATATTCTTATAAGATTTTAAGGGAATCTTCAATGATGTTATAATGGAAAAAAAATAGTCACACCCGCCATATAAGTTAAAAAAAGTCATTCTTACCTTATGTTTGTCGAAAAGTTCATAAGGTGTCTTGTTTGGAAAACAACAGAAAGATTTCTTTCAAACCATTTTATAAAAAATAAAACAAGGGTATAAATTAATTTAACCCATATTATAGTAAATAGTAAAAATATTTTGAAATACATTTTTAAGAAACATGGATGTGGATGATAAAGAGGTCACAGTAGATACTTACGTAAAAACAACCTCGGATAATAAAGAGATTGTGAAATTAAACCTTACCTTGTACTTTTCCTTGGTTGAGGGTATGTTAACCTCTTGTATAATAGGTAAATAATTGTTTTTAAATTATACAAGAACCATATACATAAATATGATATCATATATGATCCTCTAATATTTCTTTGATAATAATATTTTAGTATTATCGTCATTTCGGGTGTTAATTGATTCATTTTACTTTATATTTTTTGTTACATAATCCGTTTTTGTTGTGGATAGGATGTATTTGATTCATATCTAGAATTATATTAAGTTCTTAAACATTATTTTTAATCAATTAAATGAAAATTATTCTTGAATGGTTACGATGGAGAAATGAATCTCATCGCATTCGTAGAGATGGTATTTTGTACGTATTCACGAGCAAAAATATCATTTTTTTTATAATTAAAATCATATATAAATAGATGTTATATCATATATAAAGAATAATTAACATTTTATATATATTATTGACATCAATTATACATCATTATTATACCCATCCAAAATAATAATAACAACTACACCACGACGTGGAGACGGTAAGCCGTACGTACGCACGTATGGTGACTTTTTCATTCATATGATGGATAGAATAATGAATATGGTTGTACCATTTTTATAATAACATCACAGTATATAGAATATACAGGATATTTTATTTTATAATTGAAAAAAAAATAAAGAAGAAGTGGAAGAAGAAAAGAACTTGAAAGAGGTGATGAAATATTTTCCTTTTCTTCGGGCTCCTTATTTTTGATTTGATCAAAAGGGCTCCTTAGATTGGATTTATGACCAAAGGAAGGCCTCTATGATGAAGGTAGGATATTTTAGAGGATATTTGGGTTGGGTTTTGCAGAGTTAAATGGCTTTGGAGGTGTGAATTTGAGAGAAGGGGGAGTTCCATTTTATAAGAGGAGTGAGGGTCACTTTAAGAAAAGATTAAAATATTAATTTATTATACAATCATATTCAGTTGATAATGGATCAAAATGAATTTATTTTGAGACTTAGGTGGTTATTTATTGAAAACTTCTCAACCAATAGGTTTTAGACAAGTTTAGGTTACTATTTTAACCTTATCTTTTATATTTAACTCTTAGTTAAATAGTTTAACTTTTACCGTGTCTTCTTGTATTCTTACATTATATGATTAATAAACTTACTCTAAACTTCAAAGAGAACCTCAAGTGGTTAGTTAATGACATATATAATATTATTTAAGCCTTTTTTCTAAACCATATATTTTTAGGAATATTATATCAACCAATAATATAGTATTTGTTTTAAAAATTAATTTATGTCAATTTTGACACTATTTGGTATTTTGTTTTTGTGAAAATCATAACAACCTTATAACTTCGAAAAAAAATATCTAATCAACCCTAACATGTCATATTAACCTATAAATTTATTTTAATTCATCATAAGTCACAATTTAAATTTATATGGATATTTATAATATCAATTATTTTAATATTTCATTAATAAGGTAATTACTTCATCGTCATTGTGTCATAAATAAATTAAATTATTTAATGTCTAAAAATTATAAATAAAATACAATTATGTAGGAAATAATTTTATATTTCTAATGAATATTTATAGTCAAATTTATCTTATGTATAACCCTATATTAAAAATTGTTTAGTTAATAAACTTTGAATTTAACACTTTTAACTCTTCTTTAAATAAAATAATAATAAATGCCCTAATCTAATCCAAGTGGACCAAAAGAATTATATTTTGTTAATAAGGTTGATTTTGTTCGAAATAAACTTATCCAATAGAATTATTACATGTTTTAGAGTAATTATAATATCATTTTTACCCTTAATTTCCCTATTTACTTTTAATCGTGGTAAATAAAAGTCAAAAGTTACTATTCACCAAAAATTATTTTCATCTTATTGAACCACATTTTAATTACTGATTTTAACCATGTCTCTAATATTTTTGAAATTAAACTCATAGAAGCGGTAAAATTAAGTTTTATGCAAATTTTCAAATGCTCCTAGAAGGTGGGTAAAAGACGGTAAAAAGTTCAATAAAATTGTATATATCTAAACTTATTATAAAATGACTACAATGAATTAAATTGAACATATATAGGTATTATGTATCTATTTTTACCTAAAATAAATTAAAATAAAAAAACTAATTACTTAAATAAAAAGTTGGTTTTAAACAATAACGCGGTGTTTTTCACTACTCATCAAAAATTGAAAGTTTTCAGAAAAATACCAAAAATTCACCCTAAGATAATTTTGATATTATAAATTAAAAAATGAATTCTATTTTACCGAATTCAAAACATAGAAGTTTCATTTATTAATTTAAAATTAATTCTCGTTGTCAAAGAAAAAAGCGTGTTTTTAAGAAATAATAACTATCAAAAGATTGATACTTGTTTATGTTCAATTTCAAAGTGAAATTACTTTCAATGACCAATATTGGATTAAATGGTAAAAATATAATCTAATTACACTTCAAAACCAATTAAAAAGATAATCTAACCATATAAATAAATTATATTAAAAGGCAGTTTGGGAATAAAATACAGTATTTCTCACTATTCATTAAAAAAGGAACATTATCAGAAAAATACCAAAATTTCATCCAAAGTAAATTTTTATGTCCCGATTATAAAAAAGAATTTTATTTTATAAAATTGAAAATATAAAAGTTTCAAATATTGTATTTAAAAAGGGTTCACCATTAAAATGTGTTAAAATTGCATTTTTTTGAAAAGTACTTTTATCTAAAAAATTGAATCTGTTCTTATATTATGTCTAAGAAACACATAATATGGATGTTAAAATTATATAGAAAATATAAAATTCAAAATTCATCTAATACTATTCATAACCACTTTTTAATGGCTAGTTTCGTAAGTCGTGGTGCGCTTGAACTCGGTGTTGTGTGTAGCACAAATTATTGAATTGCTTTGATGAAATAATGTACTATGAAATCTCGGGGTGTTACATTATCTAATCCTTAAATAAATTGTATCCTCACAATTTGAAAATTTTCTTCGAAAATAAAAGGTTAAAAATAGAAAAATACCTTTGTGTAAAACCCACATTGGAAATTGGGTTAATAAAATTTAGTCTTAATAAGAGGGAAAGAGAAATGAAAAATTCACCAAAAAATTATGATCCTGGTTAGGAGAATATTGGTGGAAATTAGAGACACATAATTTGAGGAAAAATGTAAATATTTATAGGGAGTGATTGAGTCATCAATCACAAACAAGTGTAAAATTGATGGCCTCAAATCCATCAATCTAAGATGATTTAAAATATCATTGGTTCAACAAAACATAAGGTATTAGAATAACATATTTTTGGTTTTAAGATTCCTTACCTAAAGTTTAAGAATTAATTTCCTCATAGAATAAGAGAAAAAAATATACTTGGCAAGTAGAGTTCCATTGTTTAACTAATTTCTACCACAAACTCATCTTTCACTCTAAAAGATAATAGAACTTAAAAATATTCTATTTAGCCTAATCGCATACAGTTCCAAAAATAATGAATTTATAATTCATTATTCAGACTATTTAAAAAAACTACATTATACAAACCAGGACATCACGTATGTCAGTGGTAGGTGATCCACCCTTACCGCCCTTCAGTTGCGGGTTCAAGTCTTGCGGCCTTACCAGACGTGACAGGTTATCGTCTGACCTCCGGGTTGTCCTTTTTATGACAATACAAAAATAATCTCAAGAAATTATTTATTCTTAACAATAGTATACAATGTCAAACTTAATCGATTCCAACCTTTAGACTTATCCAAAATACTTCTTTCCAAACTCAAAGTCCAAAAATTTATAAGGAAGATAAACACAATGAAGATTCTTTTTTCCACGTAATAACATGTGAACACCTTCATCATGTATTCTTTTAAAACACTGTAACACCCTGAATTACCATAAAACCTTATTGATTACATTCATGCTCTCTTATTCCTTATATAATACTGGATATACTCATTCAATCCAAAATTGTTCTAAACTCCAATAATGATGGAATATACAAATCATTAATAAGTTTCAAGGTAGTCAAGAATATCCAATATAATGTATCCAAATCAATCATATATTATTTCAAAATCACTACCTCAGTATCAGAACCATATTATGGTTTATCTTTCCCTCAACCATATATTTTCCAAAAAAAAATAACCTGTTATTAAGTCATTTTTCTTGGTTCCACACAATCTCAAGTCCTTAATGAAACAGTACTGCAGTAAAATCCTTGTATACTCTATAATTATTATAACATATACATCATTAATACAATACTCAAATGACACAATACTTTAATAGAAACATAAAAAATCTAATCATTCCTCTTCATCTTCAATAGTATCATAACTTGATTATTATCCAATATCAGCATTTGGGGTATACTCTGATGATTTGGACATTTATTCGTGTAGTGTCCAAACTCCTGGAAGATTAATCATTGTACATTTGAAACTTTTTTTATCCTTGAAATCATGTACTTGGTGTCCTTTTTCTACACACTTATAACAAACTCTCATTCCCTTCAAGCATTTACTAAGGTGATTCTTTTAATAGTTATCACATATGGGAAAATCCTTCTTTCCCCTCTTCTCTTTATCCATCTTTCTTTATACCATCCTTTTCTTCTCTTTCTTCCCTTCAAAGCCATAGGACTTAGAGAATTATTCACTTATCTTATTAACACATGATATTATTTCTTAATATGATGAGAATACGTGGGAGACTATTTCCCTTCTAAATGTTGGCTTAAGACTGTGAAAGATATGATCCTTATTACCCTTTGGATCATGCATATTGTTGGAGTTATCATTCCTTCTACTAGGATCCATTTCTAAATGATGACACGCACTAGGTTAGATCATATTATAATGTATAATCCAAAAACTATAAAAATTCTCAACATTAATTGAATATTTTCACACATCTAGTCTCATAATCATAAAAATGGTTTCTTTTCTAGAATATTTACTCATATATACTTCATAATGGTTTGTAAATAAATGTTTAATTATCCTAAGCATGTCCCCAAGGAGTGTCATAACCAAGAGTGCATCAAGGCCCATTTTCATGTACCAGGATACCCCGGTTCAAGCCCGAAACTCCTTATCAGAGTTTTCACTCCTAGGTACATATGTGTCAGAGCTGTCTCTACCTGCTTGTATCCAGACAGGGATGTATTTCTTGGAAAACCCATATAATATCTACATTACCAAATTTTTTGGATTTTATTCTATACTAATCCTCAAATATATCTTAGGGTAATCTTTCCTAATAAGATTTTATCTAAATCTAGTTTCCAAGGTTATTTTTAAACTTCCTCTGATACCAACTGTAACACCCCGACCCTAGAAGCCCAGAGTTAGTGCATTATTTTAATACATTGGCATGTTACAACGAAATCATGTCTCGACAGACTGATCATTTTAGCAGTCTTGGAAATATATTACATGCATCAACTTCACATTACAATTTAAAACATAAAATACAACATAGATAGTTCTTTGAGAAAGCCATTATTCCCTTTTATCTTAACCCTACATATCAATCATAATACACTTCTTGGAAATTATGGGAAAATGAAACATAAGAAAGGGGTGAGATAAGATGCTCAATAAGGGTAAATAATTTATCAGAAGATAACATAAAAAATATGCCTGGTGAATAATTAAAAACACGTACCTTTACAAATAATAAACATGAACACTTTATGGAAGAAATATGATCTGAGTAAATAATGAAATAATAAAACATATTCATGGGTATTCTACTAGTCGAACAACCACATGAACCATCAATATTATTTTCATAATGAGGGAATGTATAATTCCATACATTCTGAAACATTTTGTGAAGGCCTCCACCAAGACATCTAAAAATGATTAAGGCCTCAGCCAAAACCATATATCAAATTGGGAAAGGCCTCAGCCAATTCCATGTCTAATTATCTCATGAGACCTACAGATGCATCGAGGAGGTATGGCGGGCTCCACCCGTCACTTACTATGTCCAATACATTCCTCATATGAAAATGTTGAAACATAACATAAACATTCGTATTATAACTAGCATACGAAATGCTAATAACTATTAATGGTATAAAAATAACACATCCATAGTCAAACATATCACAAAACCTTAAATAAAATATGGATGATTTGTATCATAATAAATCAACTTCAAACAAGTTTAAAATCCATCAAAGGATGTTGACATAGATGAAAGGAAAACTATTTGAAATAAATACCTCTTTCTATTTTGAAATCATTTAAAAGTCACATAATTATAAAAGAAAACATTTATTTTGAAAATATTATTATAATATTGTAATGGAATCTTCTACAATGTTATAATGGCAGAAAATATCCGCACCTGTTGTATAAGTTGAAAAAATACATTCTAACCTTAATTTTGTCGAAAAGGTCATAAGGTACCTTGTTTGGAAAACAATGGAAATATTCCTTTCAAACCATTTTATAAAAATTCAAACAAGGGTATAAATGACTTTAACCCATATTCTAGTAAATAGTAAAAATGTTTTGAAATACATTTTTAAGAAACACGGATGTGGATGATAAAGAGGTCTTAGTAGATACTTACGTAAAAACAACCTCGGATAATAATGAGATTGTGAAATTAACCCTTACCTTGTACATTTCCTTGGTCGAGGGTACGTTAACCTCATGTATAATAGTTAAATCATTGTTATTAAATTATACAAGAACCATATACATAAATATGATATCATATATGATCTTATAATATTACTTTGTTAATAATATTTTTGTATTATCGTCGTTTCGGGTGTTAACTGATTCGTTTTCCTTTATATATTTTGTTACATAAGACATGTTTGTTGTGGATATGATGTATTTGATTCATATCCAGAATGATATTAAGCTCTTAAACATTATTTTTAATCATCAAATGAAAATTATTCGTGAATGGTTATGATGGGGAAATGAATCTCATTGTGTTCATAGAGATGGTAATCCATACGTATGCACGAGTGACAATATCATTCTTTTGATATCAAAATCATATTTAAATAGATGGTATATTATATATATAGAATAATTAACCATTTATATTTATTATTTACATCAATTATACATCATTATTATACTCATCCAAAATAAAAATAACAAGTACACCACGATGTGGAGATGATAAGCCGTACGTACGCATATATAGTGACTTTGTCATTCATATGATGGATAGAATAATGAATATGGTTATACCATTTTTATAATAACATAACAGTATATATAAGATACTTTATTTATTATTTTATAATGGAAACAACAAATAAATAAGAAGTGGAAGAAGAAAAGAACTTGAAAGAGGTGATGAAATATTTACCTCTTCTTCGGGTTCTTCATTTTCATTTGATCAAAAGGGATCATTAGGTTCATTTTCTGACCAAATTAAGGCCTCTAGGATGAAGTGAGTATATTTTATAGGATATTTGGGCAAGTTTTGTCTGATAAAAATGGATTTGGAGGTGTGAATTTTAGAGAAGGGTAAGTGCCCTTTTATAAGAGGGGTGAGGGTAACTTTAGGAAAAGACTAAAATATTAATTTATTATACAATTATATTCGGTTTATAATGGCTCCAAATGAATTTATTTCTAGAATTAGGTGGTTATGGGTCTAAATAATTTCAACCAATGGGTTTTAGACAATTTTAAGTTACCATTTTAACCATATCTTTTAGATTTAACTCTTAGTTAAATAGTTTAACTTTTACCATGTCTTCTTGTATTCTTACACTATATAGTTAATAAACTTACTCTAAACTTCCAAGATAACCTCAAGTGGTTAATTAATGACATATATAATATTATTTAAGCCATTTGGACGAACCTTATATTTTCAGGAAAATTATATCAACCAATAATATAGTATTTGTTTTAAAAATTAATTTATGTCAATTTTGACACTATTTGGTATTTTATTTTCGTGAAAGTCATGAAAACCTTATCACTTAGAAAAAAAATTATATAACCAACCCTAACATGTCATATTAACCTATAAAATTATTTTAATTCATCATAAGTCTCAATTTACATTTATTTTGATATTTATAATATCAATTATTTTAATATTTCATTAATAAGGTAATTACTTCATCATCATTGTGTCATAAATAAATTAAATTATTTCATATCTAAAAATTGTAAATAAAATATGATTTTTTATTAAATAATGTTATCTTTATAATAAATATTTATAGTAGAATTTATCTTATGTATAACCCTATATTAAAAATGGTTTAGTTAATAAAATTTAAATTTAACACTTTTAACTCTTCTTTAAATAAAATAATAATAAATGTCTTAATATAATCCCAGTGGACCAAAAGGATTATATTTTATTCCTAAGGTTGATTTTAGTTGAAATAAACTTATCCTATAGAATTAATACATGTGTTAGAGTAATTATAATATCATTTTTACCCTTAATTGCCCTATTTACTTTTAACTGTGGTAAATAAAAGCCAAAAGTTACTATTCACCAAAACTTATTTTCATCTTATTGAACCAAATTTTACTTAATAATTTTAACCTTGTCTCTCAGGTTTTTGAAATTCAAATCACAGAAGCGGTAAAATTAAGTTTTATGCAAATTTTCAAATGCTCCTAGAAGGTGGGTAAAAGACGGTAAAAAGTTCAATAAAATTTTATATATCTTAAATTATTATAAAATGACTCCAATTGATTAAATTGAACATATATAGGTATTATTCATCTATTTTGACCTAAAATAAATTAAAATAAAATAACTAATTACATAAATAAATAGTCAGTTTTAAACAATAACGTATTGTTTTTCAATATTCATCAAAAATTGAAAGTTTTCAGAAAAATACCAAAAATTCACCCTAATATAATTTTTATATTCTGAATTAAGAAATTAATTCTATTTTACCGAATTAAAAACATAGAAGTCTCATTTAGTAATTTAAAATTAATTCCTGTTTTCAAAACAAAAAAGCTTGTTTTTAAGAAATAATAACTATCAAAAGATTGACACTTGTTTATGTTCAATTTCATATTGAAATTACTTCAAATGCCCGATATTGGATTAAATGGAAACAATATAATCTAATTACACTTCAAAACCAATTAAAGAGATTATCTAACTATATAAATAAATTAGATTAAAAGGCAGTTTTGGATTAAAATACAGTATTTCTCACTATTCATTAAAACTGAACATTATCAAAAAAATACAAAAATTTCATCCAAAGTAAATTTTTATGTTCTGATTCAAAACAAGAATTTAATTTTGTCAAATTGAATATATAAAAGCTTCAAATATTGGGTTTAAAAAGTTTTCACCATTAAAATGTGGTAAAATTTCATTTTTTTTAAATGATTCTTTTATTTAAAGGATTTAATTTTTTCTTATATTATGTCTAAGAAACACATAATATAGATGTTAAAATTATATATAATATCTAAAATTTAAAATTAAATTAATACTATTCATAACCACATTTGAACGGCTAGTTTGGTTAGTCGTGGTGCGCTTGAACTCGGTGTTGCATGTAGTGCAAGTTATTGAATTACTTTGAAGAAATAACGTAGTATGAAATCTTAGGGTGTTACATTATCCCTCTATGTATAGTAAATCTAGAAATGGTGGTTCTGAATATTTTTTATGATGATATGGAAAAATATTAAATTTTGGACTACCAAAGAGATAAAGGTATGGAAACTATAGTTTTGAATAATGGAGTTCAGTGTTTGAAAGTTATGGATGATGATGATGATGAGTTTTTAGATATTTAAAATATATGGATTTAATATTATTTCATTCTTTAGGTATATTGATATTTTATCATATCCATGTATGGAAATCAATTATATGATTAAGTGGGGATCTAACCTTTGATGAAGAAAAGGTATTTAAAAAGGGAGAGTAGCCTACTTTTTGGGTTTATATATTTTAATGTATTTATTAAGATGGATGTAGGATATTAAATTAAAATATATTTTTATTAACCCCTCAGATAATAAGTTTGAGTTAATATCACTTGATAAGTTTCTTATAGACAGTGTTACTGTCCAAGTAAATCACTCTTTTTTCTACACCGATCATAGATCACATAGACTTAGAGTCTAATGATTTATTGATCATTTCTTTAAGAAAATTGACATCATTCTTACCTTAAGGAATTCAAGGGTTATTTTCATTTCAAGTAATGTAATGGGAGGAGATGAGAAATAATTAAGGGTTTCCCTCACAAGTAAACACTTTGAATTTATTAACAATAATGTGGAGAAGAGATCATTTAATATAGCATGTTTTTGGTATTGAAAAAAAAAATCCAAAGGGTTGTATTGAAGTAACTAAGGATTTATGATGATGAAGTGTCATATTTGTTGTCAATGGATTATAGTGAAGTTAATGAGTGAGTTTAAGGAGATTGAAGAAGAATTGAAACTGTCTTTGGGAGTTCCAAAAGTCACTACTCTCAAAGTTAGTTTTCTATAAAATAGAATATAGAGAGGCATAAGACCTATTTTCAATAGGTGATACTAGGGAAGTTATGATGGTGTATTTGGGTGATAATAATAAATGGTTCATCAAAAATAATGGAGAATAAGGGATTTGATGTTTCTAAAGGAAAAAAAGATGAACTTGGTAAGATAACACTATCGGGAAGTAACATGGACATATGATTATTGTTGAACTAAACTTAAGTATAAATTCATGAAAAGTGTTGAAGTATATAGTCTCACTATCAACTACATGTTTTTATTTCAGAAGGAGCCTTGTTTGGAGGTTATAAGGTGATATTTTATGGAAGTTACAATGTGAGATGTAAAGCGTATCTTAAGTGATCCAAAAGATTAGTTATCCAGAATATGAAAAAATTTAAGTTTTTTGGAAGATTCAATCACAAAATTTATAGTATAAACTTCCAAAAGGTGATATATAGATACAAGTTTTTGGGAATCTAGGATTTACATAGCATAAAAAATATTTGGTGGCTAAAATTTTAGGTTTCTAGTAAATAAAATATTTTTTTTGAGTATACTAGAAAGTATCCAAGGAACATGAGGTAAAAATTAGATAAGGAAAGAAGACTCACAATAGTTTTTTAGAGTAAATTAATCTTACAGAATTGGTATCAAAGAAACATAAGAGTAATTGTTCATCCAAATTGAGTAGTCAAAGGATCCATAATATATTTTATCAGATGATGAGTTATAGACACTATGTTTTGAAGTTATCAAAAAATAAGGTCAATTCAAGGAGAATGAAGACTAAAATATCTGATTGGTTTGAACATCAAGTTAGGCGATGAATGCATTGTTCTTTTAAAGGAAGATAAATCACTCTTTCTTAAGAAATATGTGATTGAATCTATTTTGAATTATCAAATCCATAGGGATTAGTTTATAAAGATGGATACATCATAAGTTGATGGTTCTTGAGAAGCTTTAGTAATCTATGACATAATCATAAGCTAGGTTAGTGGGTAAATAGAAATAAGTTAAGACATTAGAAGAGGAGTTAGTGACAATGGATCATGAAAGTTCCACTGACAAAAATATAGTGTGATCAGAAGATGCTCCAATCACACCTGGTGATAAAGTGATGAATTGTATGAAGATGAAATACTGAACTTGAGTATGACCAAAGGTAGAATACCCAAAAGCATTCAGTTATATGGATGAATTTTACTGATGAAAATGAAAAGGTTTTATAAACTTTAATAACTAATCCATGTGTTAAGAATATGGAGGAAAAAAATTAGATCATAAGTTCCACTACCATGAGAGAATAACTCTAAAAATCATAGAGTCATATAAGATCGGGATTTGATTTGATCATAATTATTAGTATTCTATTATACTGATCGCTTTGGATATAGTAAATTCAAAAGTATCAGAATAATATAAGTTAAGATGAGTGAAATCTAATGATCCAATGTCAAGAGTTCAGTTGATCAGAATTTATCTTTATCTGACATTAGGTGAAATCATAAATTCTTTAATTCTATATGATTAAAATATTAGGTGATTGGTATTTTTTATGAGACATTGTAAGTTGAAGATAAAAAAATGTTTTGGATCAATAAAAGCATGAATAATGAATCTCAGGATTAGTGGTAGAATGAGTTTAAAGTTTTTCCATGATTAGGTGATGTCAATAAAAAGGAATAATTGGACATTAAAGATTCTAACATTAATGATCTAAGAGATTTTATAAGATATTTAACATATCATTTATGTGAATTCAAAATAATTTTTATGATGTTAATTTGGGCATTCAAAGATTGAAATTTTATAATGGAAATTTTGTGATTATAGTTGAGATTTTTGAAATTCTATATGTCAATTGATATCAAGATTTACAGAGGATTTTATGAACTAAATATATGAAATCATTGATGTGATGAAGGTTGTTCACTAAGAATGTAAATGTGTATAATTTTTCGGGTTTTAAGACCACGTGAATCCAAACTTATAGGGAAATTATGAGTATATAAAATTCCATGTTAATTCATAAGAAGTTACTAAAAAGGTGAAGAAGTTACTAAGAGTTTTTTATTAATAAAGGGAATCACTGACTTGCATTCATTTAAGGTTCATTTGGGTTAAGGATTTAATAAGACCATAACTTACAATTTCAAAGAATCAGTGTGAGGTTTCTGAAATATAGGAAACTATAAGATAGTTAGAAATCTCAAAATCCTATACCTACCCACTTAATTTCCAAATGTTGAAGCGCATGAAGGTGATATTTCTAGGAATTCAGGTTTTAAGAATTTAAAGAATAAAGTTGGAATGCATGAATTATTATACTAGAATATAAATTTATTCATTGAAGACCTATTCATGGGAGGGAATTATTGTTAATTGAAAAGATTTGGTATAATTCAGTGGTAATTTTTACATTTTTAGGATGTATTATGGGTTTCATATGATAATGGCCCCACACCACTTGTAAAGGATAATAAGATTATTTTTGTAATAATTTGAAATAGAAATGAGTAGGTTTCCCACATTAGGGATGAACCTTGTAAAAATATTAGCGTGTTTCTATTTATTTCATTATCTTCATCGCATATTAGAGTAAGTGGTGAGGTATCATGATAAGATCCATAAATCTTAATAGAGATAGAGATTTGAACAAATTAAAAGGGGGTAAAATTTTAATTTTGTTTTATTTAGTAAAAATTTATCTACACCAATTCACTCCCCCCCTCAATGTAGTTGTACATCAGTATGGGACTAACAACACCCATAACAATCCCAATGAACCAAATCAATCATCAAAACCTAGAATCATTACTTTTCATTGTGTAGCATCAAGATTTTGATGGCGAAAACCCATAATATCATTCAAGAATTCCATTCCAGATCATATCCAACATTTTCCACATGAGACTACCCAGTGGTATCAATTTCAAACAATAAAAATCATAAATGATTCCTTACTTGGTTTACCACTTGACCTCACCTATGTGATTTTACCACATGATACATAAACACAAGTATAAAAAAGGAAGAATCTAGGCACTACCTATCTTGAGTATATAAAACCCCACTCATTGATAATCTTCATCCAACCCAGATTCAATCGTAAGAATTATCAAAATATAAAGAAAAAAACCTATTTGAGGGATCTATCAGTATAAAATAGTAAAGTGATAAAGGAAACCAAAATTAACCACTTAGAAATAGTTAATTTTACTCATGCATACACCCTACTTCAGACTCCATGAAGATATAGTAAGGACCAAAGAAGATCACTCAAGAAATAAAAGAGATAAATACATTAGGTATCAATACTGTACATTGGTCATAATAGATCTAAAATCCCTTTTATATTAAAATTCCCACTTGAAAAATCATTTTAATTAATTTTGGAAAATATTTGGAAAAAGTTGAAATATTAATTTTTAACAAACACATTTATCCTTACACACTCATATAAAATTAAATTAAATACCCTTACAAACCACCCATGGTGAAACTTAAACATCATAGGGAACACCAATTGAACCTTATATTTTAGTAAAATACCAATATGTTACCTATGGATAACTCTTATGCTAAAATGGTCATTCGAAACTTAGTTTATCTCTCATCAAAAAATAACCCTTACATGTGAAGAAGTTACCCTTATGCACCTATAGTTTACCATTATGTTTTACCCTTTGTAATATATTTACTCTTATACACACATGGTCACTCCAAAGTTACTTGAAGGATGGTATTTTTCATGGATATCACTCAAAAAAATTATTATCCCCTAAGAAATGTAGTAAAGTAGAACCCAGGGTTCTCTCTCGAGTTGGTTTTATACTAAGTTTTCAACTGTAACTTTTTGTTAATTTGTTTTTGATCAAAATTATTTAAATTAGGGAATTTTTTCATGTTAAAGGTGAGAAAATAAACTAAGAAAAATCAATGAAATTTTGAATTACAGATAGATAGAAAATAATTTTGGATATCAAATTTAAGAAGTAATTATGGACTAGTTTCAAACATTTAAACAACCTATTATTCCTTGTCCTTATAATTATCCATTTAAATTTCTCAATACATCCCTCAAGAACTCAAAGAAAAATTTTATAATTTTTTATCATTATATCGAGATCTTGGTATAGTTGTTAATCCTTCTGGGAAAGTGATTTGGATACCCAAAGATCTTCAAGTAGCCAAACCTAGATAAATTTTCTACGATCAAAGGAAAAACATTTCCATAGAAATTTAAATAGATAGAACATCCAATTTACTTTCTTAAATTTGAATAAAAATCCAATAAAATTTATAAGAGAATAAATTAAAAATAGAAAAATTAATTCTTTACTAATAAAGATAATCTCTAGAAGAGTTAAAAGATATTATAATGAAGAAAAAAATACTTAAAAGAAGGTTCCCTTGGATATACATCATCCACAAGTGATATAGAGTTTAGCCTCACATGACTAGATCATATCCCATGAATTTATTTTCCTTCTTCTTGGATTTCCAGAACTGGTTGTAATTACATCCATGTACAGCCTAACAAATCTTTCTATTTTAAATATTTTTGGCTTACACCTTTGAATTTTTTCAAAATCCTGATATATTCATACTGATTTAGATTTTAATATCTCTTTTATCTTCACAGTCTTCAAATCTACTAGAAATCCATTGCATCTTTCTTACTTTTAGATGAAGGGTTCTCTTCATGATTCAATTCATTTAATTTAATTTGTTTCATGTGACTAACTCTAATAGGGTGAATATATGTTGATGTGGAAACCAAAGGAATAAGATTTAAATGTATATGATTCTTTATATATGGATTTAGGGGACTCTCACATAGCCAATAGATCTATATGCATATTATCATACATAGTCAATTTTTCTTTCATGAAATTCCTATGCATGGTTGATCATGTATGTGGATCACTACATAGCCAAATTCTTATATATGTCTAGATTCAAATATGTTGAATTATATTACATATACAATTATAATATGTGGAATTCTCATACATGGTAAATTCATATAAATGGAATTATCACATGTGGAAAATTCACATATGTGTATTGTTACGTAGCTAAACCCATACTTAGTTCTATTAAATTTCTAGACTTATTCATTTCAGCTCTTAACTTTATTAATTATGTGGAATGGTCTCTAGACACTAAAAATAATTATCAATTCATTCAAAATATAATATAGGCTTTGGTCAAATAATTCCAAAATGGATAATAATGTCTAAATATCATGAATTAATCCATTTTTATAACTTATTCAAAAATATTATTGAGATTCAAAAATAATGAAATTAATTTGAAATTTTTAAAAAGGTGTGGATTTATTTACATAAATTAAAGGTAAAAGTATTAAAAATTCAAGCTCTGTCAACTCCCCCACACTTGATACTTGTACTCTTGGAAAACTAAGCATTAAGATCAAGTAAAAAATAACTTTCATGAAACATTCCCATGAGATCAACTATTTTAACAACAAGGAACTAAAATTATCATGAAACTTTAATAAGATTCATTTAAAATTATCCATTTAGTTCATTAAATCCATTAATACTTTATTTATCCTCCCATTCACAAAAAACACTTTCCTTACATGAATTTTCCTTCATCATGCATATTAAAAATTTTATTTAGAAAAGTTATTCTTATCCAAACAAATATAAGGGTCACCATAGGCTTTAATATTTCTTAAATATATACCCACTTTGAGTCAAGTAATCATGATTGTAATGAGGAATTTTCAGGGTAGTTTCTGTGGATTAGGGATAGTAAGATTCAAATATAAAAACTATTATGGATGAAAAAAGGATGGCTTAGCTCTAATATAAAGTAAAAATGAATGAATCTAATTTAAACTCAATAAAAGGTCTCCTCCTCACTCTATTTAGTAGTATATAAACTCCAATAATCATGAAATATTTATGGATAGTGCAAACCATTCATCATTTTATTATCATAAATGATTTCATTTGTATTTTTTCAAAATATATCCAGGTTTGATGTTTGAAGGAAAATAGGTATATTTTGAGTTTTAGATGGTGGATGTGACTTCCATCCCTTATTTAGAATGATAATAATTATTTTTTAGTTTTTAAAACCCAAATCAAGTTGAATTTTCATCAACTAAAAAATTGTAGATTGCTCAGAATTCTAGAATTCTACTTTTGAAAAAACTATTTTGGCACAACTTTTAGCAGCAGAAAAATTATCTTCAGTCTTTGATTTTCCCACCAAAGTTTCCTAAAAATACACAATACATCACAGGACAACTTTCCTAGATATAAGTTCAACTATATCATGAATCTCACTTCTTTGATTAGGGTAGATTGGTAAAAGTTTCTTGTAATATGGATACCTAATAAGGTATTTTAGGGTTACTATGGGATCGCGAGGATTAAATATAAAGGTGAAACAGAGTAAAATGATTCCTTGAAAAGGGTAATTTTATAATAAATGAATTTTTTTAATCATTTAAAACACAAGTACCTCAAACCCTCAAGTTTTGATAGAATCAAATCAAATTCTGGTAAAAACAGTCATGGTTTATTTCACTAAAGAAATAATTAAAATGTAAATAATATATCTATAATGGCTTAGAACCCTCATAATAAATGAATTTTCCCAAATTTTTTAATATAAAAAAAATTCATTTCAATATTTATTTGAATTTGGTTTCATGGGTTAAACTATATCACTTTTGAACATTGGTTTCAATGATCATAAGGGTGTAAATTTCTAGCTTAAAAGTTTTCAAAACACACCAACTTTTAAAATAAAAATACCAAAATAAAATAAAATGGGAAAATAGGAAAAAAAAACACAAAATATTTACCTAAAAAAGGACCCCCCCCCCCCCACTATACTTATTTTGTGTGATTTACCCATTGTGAAACAATTTATAGGTGAAATTAAAATTATAAATAATGGGAATCACAAATAAAATTAGTATGGAGGGACACATCCTGGTGTTTAGTTGTATTTGGATTCCTAAAATTGAACTGTATCTCCTAAAGGATATAAAAAATCCTCTATAAAAATTTTCAACCTATGAACATTCACTATAAATGGTGATCCATTTTCTAGTTCTTTAATATAAAAAGCACGAAAGGTAAAAAAATGAGTTAAAATTAAAGGTTTAGACTATTTGGAATGAAATTTTATTGAAAATAGATTGAGTCTTGAATCAAACTACAACACTATATACCCTTATTTGAACTCTTTATTGAGTATCATTCCATCATGAAAAATAATTACTTCTCCTTGTACATCCTAGAAGTTTCATATGAATTTTCTTTATCTCTTCTTGCTCCTACAAACAATTTTTTTCTTTTCTAATAGAATAGATATTCATGTTATAAGTTTTAACGTCCTAAAAATCTTTGTGTTCTAACTCAACAGGAAAGTGAAAAGTTTTTCTAAACACAAGTATAAAAGGTTACTTTCTAATTAGAGTTTTAAAATAATTTTTATAAGTCCAAATATCATCATCTAGTCATGGACTCCAATATTTTCTATTTTTGTGACTAATTTTTTCTAAATTTATTTTTGTATTATCTATTTGACACTTTCTCCATTACATTTAATTAAGGGTTATAGGGTGTACAACACTATGATGAAATATATATTTATTAAAAATATATTTATAATTTCTATTACATAAATTATTCCCTTGGTTCGCGATTAAAAAAATGGGAAATCAGAATATTAAAAATGGATTCCCTTTCATATATTTTGAAACAAATTTTCTATCATTAATTCTTGTGGGAATAGCTTATATCCACATGGAAATATTATCAAAAAAAAGAAATAAGTAAATATATCTAAATTAATTTGTAAATAGTTCCATTAAATTCATACTACATACATAAAACACATCATAAAATAAAATTGTTTGTTGAGGAATCTCATTCCTTTTGGAAATATTCCCTTGGAGTTGGAAGCTTTTAGAATATTTACAAAATTCAAAAGAATTTCTAAAAAAAGAAGGAAAAACTAAATCATAATAAAGTACTTTTATATTGGTTATTTGAGGTCAAAAATGACCTCCATGTCTCAAGGTAAGATACAAATTCAATACTAGGTAAAATTTTAAACTAGGAATTCATCTCCTTATTATTTGGTCACCACTAATGTTAAATAAGTAACGATCATCCCAAATGTATCTTCTTGAATCACAAACATTCTTAGAAAATTATTTTCTATAAAACCAATGAGGAACTTCATTAGTATCCAATAGATTTATAAGATCATTAAAATTTGGTCTCACCCTCTTAATAGAATACAATACATCATCCGGAAATGTTTCTTGAATGGGTGGACATATGAGAAATTTATCATTAAAGGATTTAGGAAAATGGATTAAATGGTTAGGCACTAGGTTTTCACTTATTTTCTTATCCTTTATCTAAACATCAAAATCTTTTAAAAATAATATCTATCTCAACATCCTTAGTTTTGAATCCCATTTCTTTATTAAAAATCTGATTTTGGAATGGTCAATAAAAATAATCACTTTGGATCCAATCAAGTAACATATGAACTTATCCAAGGAAAATAAAATAGTTATAATCTTATTTATAGTGTTTATGTAATTATATTGGTCCTGAACTAAATCTCTAGAGGCATAATCTATGACATTATATTTATTATCCACTATTTAAATTAAAACCACCCCAAGTGAATAATCAAAGGCATCAATCATCAACTCAAAAGGTAGGTCCCAGTTAGGTGGTTGGATGATGGGTGGGAAAATAAAATTTTATTTCAACTCCTTAAAGGATTATTTAAAAGTCTCATTAAAGAAAAAATGGGGTTTTTTAAGTAATTTGGGCATGGTAAATTCTATTTTTCTAATTTATTTAATGAATCTTCTATAAAACCCAATATGGATAATAAAATAACTCACATTTTATCATGGTTTTTTTGTATGTAAATGATGAAATAATTTCAACCATAGATTGATCAACTTGAATTTCATCTTTAGATGCTACATGGATAATCACAATTCCTTCATCCACCATAAAATGAAATTTTTCATAATTTAGGACAATATTTTTTTAAATACAAGTTTTAAGGACAATAGATAAAATTTTCAAACAGCTCTCAAATGAGGATCCATAAACAAAGAAATCATCCAAAAAATCACCATGCGGTTTTCTAAAAATTTAGAGAAAATAATCATAATCCATCTTTGAAACAATTTTGTGGAATTACATTAACTAAAAGTCATTATTCAATAAAAAAATTCTAAAATTTCATGTGAAAGTGGTTTTCTCTTAATTTTCGGGGTAAATATAAATTTGAAAGTAACCGGACAATCCATCAAGAAAATAATTGTGGGCCCACCCTATAAGTCTTTACAGAACTTGGTCAAGAATTTGAATGGGAAAATGATATTTCTTAGTCACCAAATTGAGTTTTTTATAATCAATACACATCCTCCATTTATTTTCTAATCTAACAGCTACAAGAACTCTAAATTCATTCTTAAAAATACAAAATCCATTCTTTTTAGGAATAAATTGGATGGGACTCACCCATTTGATATAATATATGGGAGAACTTATTCCATTAGCTAAAAAAGTGGTCACTTACTTATTTAAAACCGCTAAAAGTATTTTATTTAATATCTTTTTAAATTACCTCACAGGTTTTACATTTTCATCTAATAAAATTTTATACAAGAAATTTGAAGGGATAATTACATTAAAGTCAGTTAGAGTCTATCCTAAATATGTCTTCTGGGTTATAAGAATTACTAAGAGTTATTTCTCTTGAAATTTTTCAAAATTTCTAAAAATTATTACATGAAATATATCATTCTCACCTAAGAATCTATATTTTAGGTTTTTAGGAAGTTGTTTCAAATATAAGTCAGAAGGGTTGTTTTCATTGGATAGAGGATGTTTTTTTGACTGAATATTATCAATTTAATCTTTTAATTCATTCCCAAAATATAAATTTTTCATATTCAAATGGAAGATAATAGGTTATGTCTCGATATATTTATAAATTTTTTTATTAAGGGAAACTCAAGATTTAATAGGATAGTTATGATCTTATTTTTTATCTTTAATTTCATCATTTTTAAAGAATTTAGGACTGATTTAACATGGAAAATTATCATTTTATTTAACACCACAGTAAATATAGTCAAAAATTTATAGTTTCTCTTGATTCTATGAAATTAAATTCAATTCCTTTGAAATATAAAAGTTCATAATAAATTTGATCTTCATTCAAGTTTCCTTCAAAAATAGAATGTTCTTTTATACATAAGTAAAATTCAATAGGAATCAGAGGCTAATTTTCAAAAGAGATGGTAGAAGTTTCATCACATGTGAAATTAGGAAACAAATCAGTGGAAAAATAATTTAACATGTTCACTTGAGGGGATGCATGGTTCTCATTAGGATTTTTCATATATTGAAAAATATTGAAGTGAATAGATTCTCTACTAAATTCAAGTGACAAGATTCATTTGTGGACATTAATGATTATTTTGGTAGTTTTAAAAAATGGTATATTAAGAATAAGAGGTGAATGGGTACTAAATATATCATCTTCTATATCTAAAATAGAAAAATTAGAAATGAAAACAACATATTTTTCTTGTACTATAACATATTCACTAATTACAGTAAGTTTTTTATGCTTTTATTAGCTAATTGGATAACAATTCCAATAGGTTTGAGTTCTCCAACTTGTAAGGTTGAGTATACCGAATTGTTCATAGAATTTATCAAAGTTCCTAGGTCTAAAAAGAAATCCTTGAATTCAAATTATCTTATAGTGTAAGGAATAGGAAAGGTTGTTGGATATTTTCATTTGATAGGTAAGGCATGTTAGATCATAGAAGAAATATTCCTTCCTAAGTTGAATATTTCTCCTCCCTTGAATTTCATTTTGTATGAGAACATTTACTTTAAGAATTTTGAGTACCTTGGAATTTATTTCATATCCTCATGTAATGGAATATTTACTTGTACTTTGATAAAGGTCTCTAAAAATTCCTTGTCTAGTTCAACCTCAGTAGGATTCTTTGTTGGGGGTGTAATCATAGGATATGGTAATGGGGTCTTATATTTTTCTTGAACATTTTCAAAACTATTTTTGTGAACATTATTTCATATAATTATTCTATAATATTTCATTTTTTTAAGAAAATCCTCCTCTTTTGTTGATTCTATGACAATTGGGTCCTAGTGACAGCACAAACACCCCACCTTAACATGGTCGTCAGGTCCTGGCCTACCAGGTACCACCAGTTTCCCCGCAGACACGTGGTCACCACCCTGGGCCCCACCCACGTGCCCAAATAGGTCATATAACTAAGGATTTTCCCCACAGGCCAACACATGTCCTTTCCAGTGTGCTTTTTCCTCACTCGCACACACCCTGGGAAACTTTCCAGAAGGTCACCCATCCTGATCACTAATCCAGGACAATCACGCTTAACTATGGATTACTAATCAGGTAGGCTCCTAAAAAGGAAGGTTCACCTTGTTGACATGAGTCATATCATTTATTCATTTAACCCTTTATCATTCTGAGGTGTAACATATCCCAAGTTTCATTATTGTCAATGGGTCAATATGTAAGTTGATGATGCTTGGAAAATTTTTATGGGTTCATGTAATGAAATTGGATGTTATGATTGAAAAATTATCCTTGATCAAATTGTGAAAATTTTTTAAGCTGATCTTAAATGGAAAATATGTGTCATAATAAATTTTATGAATTATACATTATTAAAACAATTTAAAGAAGACCTTGAAAATATGGATTTGCAAGAGGATTTAAATAAGTCCATGAAAAAGTTCTTTATTTAATAAGGAGAAGGAATTGCAAAAATATATTTATATTTTACATGAATAATTATTGTAGAATAATTTTGATTATGATTTGTCATGGGTTATGGGAATTATGGACAACTTTTTTTATTTCAAAATTGAGGGCCAACCACACAAGCCAGCATAGCCAGCTCAACCAAGGCATTATGTGAGTTGGGATCAACCATACATAAGGAATTTAGCCTGGCCATCACACATGGTGGTAAGTGAGTGAGTGGGAACATAGAGCATGTTGGGATGGTGCATAGAGACTGCACGAAATCATTCCATAGAGATGGGCAGGTGGGATATCATGGGTCAGCGTGAACTATGATCCTAGGTGTGTATAGTGTGTATACAAGAGTAGACCCCATGCTACTCACCGGTCCACTAAGGGAATGTAGAGATATATATGGAAATTTTCAAGTTCTATGTGGGACATAGTGTAGCACTTTCTATTCATCCATCATTAAAATGTTATGGATATTTTGTGCACATCTGATCAGATGAAGATGATCTATTTGATTGAGCTAATTAGCATCTTCTTCCTTGAACCTTGTCTGAGTATTATAGTACACTAGAGTTCATTAAAAACCTATGATGATCAAAACTGAGGTTATCATGAGTGTTTTATGTCAATTTAATGAGTCAATTAGGTTTAAAACCTTCATTCATGCAATATTTTTCCTACATGCATGCAGTTATCTGAAGAAGTTGAAGTTGAAGAATGAAAATGAAGTTACATAAGGTAGTTTGAGCATCCAATATACATGGATGCATTTTATCTTCAAAAAATGAGTAAGTTCATGATCTTTATCATATTCACATGAGGATTTCATAATGTAAAAAGGGACACCGTGATTATCAATGTCATGAGGATTAAAAATAAGGAAGCTCTCATCGAATGTTTAAATGCCAGGATATTTAGGGATATTGATACCAGCCTTGACATAGATTTATTTTAATTGATTAAATTTCACATAATATGAATAACTAATGTAGTGGTTACACACCTATAAAAGTAGAATCGTTGATCCCAAGAGAGTTGTTACTGATCAAGAGTGAACTTTCATTTTTCTGAAGAAAAATAGATCACTTTGAACTCATATTTTGTGAAGTTAATAAGGTTTCCATGAAGTATTTGTCTTTTATGAGGAAGAAGAGAACCCATGTCCTCATGAATTTTAAATCACAAACTTAGGGGTTTCATGAAGAACTAGTTTTCATGAATCACTTTAGATAACATGAAGATGAGAGGTTTTGCCTCTTCATAAACCTTGAGTTTCTGGAATCTCACTATTCCATGTAAGGAAGATATAGTACAACAATCTTGCATGAAGAATTTTAATAAAATATACATGCATGTGATAACATGAATTCATGAGGTGTAATTTAATATTTCCTTGGATCTTGGATTGATATAGAGAATAGTGAAGGTGCATGTATTTGTGAATGCATATTCACATGAGATACCCAAATAATTTTTTGAGCATAGTTGCACTGAGAAAACTGATTATATTCTATGATCAAAAATTATTTTAGAAAGACCAACATATGTAAAAAGTTAATTAAATTGTACATGATCAAGTGTGATCTAGTAAGCTCATGGGTAAGGATCATCAAAAGGTTATTTCTATAGTGGATCGAGCCATCTGAAAAGGAAGGTTGTAATTGGGGGTGTAAGTAGTTGCTAAAAGATTTTGATTGGGGGGTATAACCAATAACTGGAGAAGAAGGTGCAGTTGGGGGGTATAAATAACCATTGAGGGTGTACTGGAGCTGGGTGGGGTATAACCATCTTGTAATTTGGGGATATTAATTACTATTTTTAATTGCCTTTTATATAGTAGAGAATCTGTGTTGGGGGGAATAACCAACATGGAAAGGAGTAGGTCTTTATAACTGAACCTTGTAAATCATTGTATCCTATGTATTTGATTTATAAAATTATTTAGGGATAGGCTCAGAGACATAATAAAATTATATTGAGTCTTTAACTAACCACATAGGCTGAATTGAAAAGAAACAATTTTTAAAAATAAATGGGATTACTAATTCAACCCCTCCCTCTCTTAGTGATTTCACACTGATTTGGGATCTATAAGTGGTATCAGAGAAAAGGTCACCTTTGAATGATCCAACGTACTATTGAGGATGGAGAACATGAATTCAGTGAATAGTATGTGTGTTCCCATTTTCAATGATAATAACTATCATGTCTAGAGAAATATAATGATATTGTATCACCAACCACTTTGGATAGAAGTGAGAGATGCATTTACAATTGTATTTCCACCCTATGATGAGAATACTATTATGAATTTTGAATATATGAGGAACTTATTGATGTATTATAAGGCTCAAAATAAAATCTTTATGAATTTATCATAAAATCTATACACTAAAGTGATGGGTCTCCAAACCATCAAGGAAATATTGGATAAACTAAGAAGAAATTACAAAGGCAATCTTAAAGTCAAAGAAGCTAAGTTGAAAATATAGAAAAGTGTATTTTAAGATATCAAAATGGGTGATGATGGAATCTTTGATGAATAATTTATAATATTAAATGATATTTTTATTAGTATCATAAGTTTTGGTGATAATCTTGATGAATCAACCATTGTGAGGAAGTTGATGAGAAACTTTCTATATAGGTTTTATCCATGGGTTTTTTATCTGGAAGACTAAGAATATCTATCATTAGATAAACTACATAATATTTTAATAACATATGAAATGAGGAAATTAAAAGCATTCAAAAAAAAGGTAAGAGATGATATGGACTTTTAATCCATGATAAAAGGTAAATCTAGAATCAAAGAAGAACCAGAATCAAGTGATTTTTACAATGAGGAATCTAAATAGGACATAAATCAAATGTTTTCCTTATTTAAAATACTTTTAAAAAGGGGTATATAGAAAGGAAATGGAAATTAATCACTCAAATTCTATAATTTCCCTAGTAGTGGTCATTTTTTCAAAAACTATCCAAAGAAGAAGGTTGTTGATATAGACTCGGATTAAGAAGATAATAAGTCACATAAAAGTAAGTGTAAGAATCAAAAAAAGAGGTTTACTCCTAATAAGATGAATGTGATGACTAGAGAAATAGATTAATTCTCATTATCAAGTAGTTATTTAGAATATGGAAGATATTCTAAGAATATTATGTGTATTATAGGGAAATCCAAGAAATCCAAATATTCATTTAAAGGTGATGAGATAACTGAACTACAATGGATGTTAAAAGAAAATATGTAATATAATATTGTTGATAATATTCATCTCAAGAAGGAAAATAAAATACTAGATAAATGAATTGATAAATTCATTTTTGAAAATTAAGAAAGTGTTAAGAAATAGGAGCTATATCTCAATGAAATAAGAGAAAATAATATGAAGATATATGATTTAGAAGGCAAGATGAAAACTTTTGAAGAAAAATTGGCTGGAAAAGAATATCTTGATAAGGAATAATCAGAACTTTTCAAATAAAACAAACAAAATAGATTAAAGGTAGCATAATTTTATGAGATAGCAAATGGTCTTTGTGAAAAGATTTCTAATAAATAGGAAAAATTATCTGATCAACAATAAATTTTCCTTTCAGATCAAAATGAGTTGAAAAAGATGAAAGAATACTTCACTAGAGTAGTTGAACATAAAGGTGAATCATAACAAGCAGCTGAGGAAAAGGGTCGACTAAGAAAAAAATTTCTAATCTTAATCAATCTCAATATATATCTATCATCTCTAATAGTATAGGTTTGATAGGAAAGACTAAACAAGTTTGGAATAATGGAATAAATGATAAAATATCTTCCAAAAATAGTGGACTAGAATGTTTCCTCCCAATTTTTTTTAAGTTTGGGGTCAAAGCCTCATTTTTATTATTAAAGAAAAGACATATTTTGACTGGGTAGAGGGAGACCCATTACATATCCCAAAGTCCCAAGGACAAGTGTCCTGAAAAGTAGGCTTGAAAGCCCATTTTTTGCCTAAAGGACCCTTCGATGAATAGTACTTCTACAGTACCTGGGCTGTTATAGTACCTTCTGCAGTACCTCCACTGCTACAGTTCCTTATACAGTACCTCTGCCGCTATAGTATCATTGCTGCTATAGTTCTTTCCCTGTTACAGTCTGTTGTAGTGCCCTGCTACATTTTTTCTATAGTACCCCAAAAATGTTTCCCTGCTCGGATTCAATCCAGAGTCTTTTGGATGCCAAACAAGAGCTTGTACCACTTGGGTACAAGATCGTTAGCATGTTTCCTCCCAAGTAGAAACACCCATAGTTTATTAAAATATAGTAAAAAATCTTTATAATAGAATTATTATCAGTTTGGAAGAATAAGGTTTATAGGATACTTTTGGTGTTGTAGACTGTTTAGTCATAAATATTATCCATGATGGTATAACATGTCACTACCAAGAAAGTTATATGAATCAAGGGGGAGTAATTCTAAACATATGAGAATAAATTATCCTAAAGAGATTCATATGTCCAAGACAACATATAAACTTCCAATATAGAACAAATATGAGTGATTGAATAGAGTTTGTGGTATATGTGGTTAAGAAGGTCACAAAGTTGATAAATATAGATATAACTTACAGAGTGAGATTCCTCATAGTGTAAATTAAAATATAATTAAGTTAGTTAGGAAAGTTACACTAACTAGTTAATTGTGTGATAATCTCAATCAAATAAATAAATATTATAAGATTTCTAAGTCAAAATGAAACCAAGTAGTAATAGTTAAGGAAGTTAAATTTTATGAGAAGTAATCTACAAATAATTACTCGAAAATTATAAGGAGTGAACAAACTAGGTATGACATACAAAATTCATGAAAATTATACTGACCCAAGAAGATATCAAGAAGAAGATGTGGAAAGTAGAAAACAATGCTTCTAGAACTAAAGAAGAAAATACATCCACATCAAAAGTGTCATTTGATGTGGAAAAATAAATCAAACATTCTAAGAAATCTAAGATGAAGAAGTAGTCTCGATTAAGAGGAAACTCTCTATATTATTGTGTCCTATAAGGATATTTGAGGTCCAAATTTATTCCATTACTCTTTTTATATTAACTAACATGTTGTAAATTAAAGGAGAATATTTATTCATCATGGATAAAACTTATATCCCTAATGATAAGTGAAGTGTATCCCTTCAAGGGTTAATAATGAAGTTGAGGTATGAGCATAACACTTGAATATCTTCCTTGATTATGTCAAAATACTTCTCAAGGGGAAGTGATGGATCATGAGAAAGATGATATGTAGGGGAGTAATATTTTATACACTTTAAATGTTTTAATATGTTTTTCAAGTTGTGTGCATGATATATCTTGAAAAATATTATTAGATATCCCCTAAAATGAATAAGTTAAACGAGATTGAGGATAGTATCATAGATAAATGTTCTTTAGGGGTGACTTTGATGCTTTGGTAACATCACACTTTTTTATACATTGGGTTATCCCATGTAGACCTATAGTTGTCCAACTTAAATCTCATTACTTTAGGAAATAATGTGGTTCCATTCCTTAAGTAGAGATAAATATGAAATGAATAAAGAAATATTTATAATTTGAGATGATAAACCATACATACTTCTTTGAATTTGATTGTAAATAATGGGAAGAAAAGAACTGTACACCACATATTTACTTTTATGTGAGAGGATATTAAAAACAAAATATATTGGGGGATTTTTTATCCCAAGTTTCATTTGTTGTCAATAGGTTAATATGTGAGGTGATTATTCTTGGAGAATTGTTGTGTATTCATATAATGGAATTGTATGTCATGATTGAAAAATTATTCTTGATCTAATTTTTATTATTGTTTAATTTTCTATTAAATTAAAAAGACATGTTATAAATAATTTTATGAAGTGAACATTATTACAAAAATGTTTAATAAGACCTTAAAAATAAGGATTTTCGAGAGGATTTAATGAATTCCAAAAAAAACTATTTATAGATTGAGGAGAATGAAAAAATATGTTTATATTTTTCTTAAATAAATCTTGTAGAATAATTTTTAGTATTATTTATCTTCGGTTATGATAGTATTTTACAATGGGTTTTATGGGGAAAATGAGGGACAACCACATGAGCCACCCTAGCCAGCTCAACCAAGTCATTGTTGGAGCTGGGCCAGCTCAACCAAGAAATTGTGGGAGATAGGATTAACCGCATTCAAGGGATCCATATATGATATTCTAAATGGTGTAAATTTAGTGAGTGGGTGCATAGATCATGCTGGTTTGGCACATAGAAACCATAGGAAAGCACGCCATGGAGATTGGAAGGTGTGATAGCATGGGTCAGCATGACTCATGAGACCAGGTGTGTGTAGTGTGTGTATGGGGGTGTACCCCATGATGCTCGCTAATCTGATAAGGGGACATGGAGATATTTATGGAATCCATCAACTGCCTTGAAGTTCGATGCAGGATGTGGTGTAGTGCTTACTATTCACCTGTCATTAAAATGTTATGGATATTTTGTTTCAGTATGATCAGAAGAATCTGGTCTATTCAATCTAGTCAGTGTTCATCTTCTTCCTTGAGCCTCATTCAAGTGTTCCAGTACACTAGATTTCATACCGAACCTCTGATGATCAAACCCAAGGTCACCATGGGAATTTTATGATTTATTTTATGAGGTGATGAGGTTTCAAACCTTCATGTATGCAATCTTATTATTACATTCATGCATTTATCCGAATAAGATGTTGTTTTTGAATGAAAGCAAAGTTTCATAATGTGTTTCAAGAATATGATATGCATAGATTCATTAAAGCTTCAAAAAATGAGGAATATTTTGGTCTTCATCACATGCATATGAGTAGTTCATTTTGTAATATAGGACACCATGATTCTCAGTGTCATGAGGATTAAAAAGAAGTAAACCCAAATCATATGTTTAAATGATGGGATATTTGGGGATATTGATGTCCACCTTGAAACAAATTTATTTTCAGTGATTCTATGTGTTATAAAATGAAGAGATAAGGTGGTGGGTACATGTCTATAGAAGGATAAGAAATGATCTTGAGATATGTATTATTTATCATGAGAGATATCTCATTTTTCTAAATAAAAAATGGAGCATAATGAAATATTTATTCACGGAGTGCAGAAGGTTTCTACAAAGTTTTCTTCTTGAATGAGGAAGAAGAGAACACATGGACTCATGACTTGTGAATCATGCACTTAGGGGTTTTGTGAAGAACTATTTTGGATGAACCACTTTGGCTAACATGAATATGAGAGGTGTTGCCTCTTTGTAAAACTTAAGTTTCAGGAAGCTCATTGTTGTTCATAAGGAAGAGATAGTGCCACACTCTTACATGAAGTATTTACATGAAATATACATTAATGTGACAACATACATGAATGAGGTGTAAGTGAGAAGTTCCAAGGATCTTGGAGGACGATAGTGGATAATTTCAGTATATGCATATGTGAATTCATATACACATGATATACCTAAAAAATATTTGATCAAAAGCAAAAAAAATAATAAATCCATAAATAATATGTTCTAGGGTTTCAAGTTGATAATTCCACAAGATATTGGAATGAATTGTATAGGATTATTTTTTCATAAAATATTAAAGAAATTGTGTATACCACTAAAACACATGAAGTGAGGTTGAGACTTCAATTAGAAGGAAGAATTACTTGAGCATAGTTGCACTGAGGTAACTGAATTTATACTATGATCATAAATTGTTTGAGAAAGACCATCATTTGTGCAAAGGTACTTGAATTGTACGTGAGAAAGTGTGATCCAGCAAGATCATAGAGAATGATCATCAAAACTATCTTTCTATAGTGGATCAAACCATCGAAAAATGAAGGTTGTAGATAGGGAGTATAAATAATTGCTGAAATATTATGATTGGGGGTATAACCAATCACTAGAGAATAATGTATGGTTGGGGGTATAACAAACTATTGAAGGTTTATTGGAGCTGGGGTATAACAAGATTTTAATTAGAGGGTATAACCAATTATTATTTATAATAACCTTCTGATATAGTATATAATTTTCCTTAGGGGGTGACTAACAAGGAAAAGAGTAGGAATTTGTACTAAAACTTGTAAATCCTTGTGTTCTATGCTATTGATTTATGGTATTATTTAGGGAGAGGCTGAGGGACATATGAAGTGTGGATTGAGGCTTTAAATAGACATAGATGTTAAATTAAAAAGAAATAATTTCAAAAGATAAATGGGTTCATTGATTCACCACCTGTACCTCTTAGTTATCTCACACTAATATGGGCTCTACATCTTGTGACATTAGGTTTCCTTTCAAACAAGGATTTGAAATTTTAATAAGTTTAACTTTAGTTTTAACTTTTTCATTAAGTTTTAAACTATGTGAAAGAGGTTTGGAACTCTCATCAACAATTTTTTGTTCAAGTATAGTGTTGTAAATTCCATCTTGGTGTCTTTTAGTTCAGATCCACTTCTAAGTTTCATGGAACTCGTAATTTCTTTCCATTTATCTTTTGGATACAATTGAGGTTGTGATGGTAATCCACAGCTGATATGGTTCCTTATACTACCAAATTCAATGGATATTTGTCCCATTTGGGTCATCAAGGTCTTCAGTATGATCTACTATTGCCTCTTGGTTTCCTCATGGTTATTTTATAGTTTATGAGTGGTTTTAGTGGGCTGAAATTTTCCTTTAGCTTGATCATTGGATTCTCATTGAAGTATCATGATTGTGAGTTACCTGATTGGCCTTGGAAAAATCTGTTTGGTTCTTCATGATATCAAAATCCATCTTAAGGCTAGTTTTTCTAATTTTGGTTGTATTTAAAAGTTCATTTTGTGTCAAATGGAAAGGGTATACATGGAAAAAAAATTACAGTTTTTATATGGTTCTTGAATTTATAAACGTTGATCATTGAAGTTGTAACAACTGAGATTCAATTATAGTAAAAACATTATTCCTAAGGAATTATAACACAATTCACATATATTTATTCAATAATGTGATTAAAACTTAAATTCTAAAATTTTATAAATTTAATTTAACTAAATTAAATTAATTTTTGAATTTATCATGCCAAAATTAGCATAGGGTGAATTTTGATATTTTTCAAAAATAGTTGATTTTTTTAATGAGGGGGTGTCTCAACCAAAAATGATAAGACTAATTTATTGAAAACAAAAGTGGTTACATGATTCTAAAACAGGGGATTTTATTATAATCTTTCTCAAAAAATAAATGCAAATCAGATAGCAATTCATCTAACCAAGTGAGCTCATTGTTGAATCCTTTGTTGGAAAGCCCATCAACTACTGTGTTGGATTTTAGTAAGAATGGGTGATGATGAAGTTTAGATATGAGAGGAATGAGAGAAATTCTATACATCTTGTTGTGACTTTAAAAGATAGGGGAATCACACCATTTCATATAGGTTGGAAAATAATAGTGGAGTCACTTTCAAGAAAAAGTCAGTCCCATCCCTTATGTCTAGAAAAGTGAACCATATGTATAACACTAATAATTCCAGCCTCTATATATGAGGAAATACCACAATAACTAAAGAAACATCCAAGGTCCCTTCCATTTTGGTCACAAAAAATGGAACCACAACCCACAGGAACCAAGTTACATTTTGAGGCCCCATAAAAATTTATCTTTATCCATCCTTGAATATTATCTTTCCAGAAGACCTAAAATAATATTATCAGTTTCTTTAAATTACCTAAAACAACAAGATTTCTTAGAACCATGAATTTTTGGATAGTGTCAGTGGTCAGATTTAATATTGTTAACTTATTTGGCTATTTTGATGAGGTAAACCAAAGAAAACACTACTACAAAATAGGCCTTTAACAGTACTAGAAATGGACTTTATTATCACTATAGAAGCATTGTTATCTAAGCAAGATTAAAAGCTTTGGTCTTTCATCAGTGATAAAAAAGAACTAATAAAGGGGTCCTGATCGACGCTAAAAAAAGTGCTCATAAATGGGTCCTTTATCAGCGCATTTAGATGCACTGATAAAGGATCACATTTATTAGTGATTTTATTTAGCGTCGCTAAAGGCCCCATTTATCAGTACTGATAAAGGGTACTTTTATAAGAACTTTTAAAAGCACTGATAAATGATTCCTTTATTTTCACTTTTAAAAGCACTAGTAAAGGGTCATACTGTAGTGTGCTACAACAGCACACTGCAGCACCAGTGTAATGTGCTATAACAACACACCACAGCACCAGAAATACACCAAATATCAACAAAAACAAGTATCAATACAGAATTTAAACTAAATGAAATTTACAACACAAATACAAGAAAAAAACTATATTATATACATTTCAAATATTGGTTTATATAATTACATAAATACAAATTATTACATACATTAAAAAAACATCAATGTTCCTTTTCCTTTTAATCCTGGCCCTGAATCATGTTATTGTCAAAAAAACACCCCTTCTCGAGAAAAATAATGCACCATTATAAGAAAAAAATTCTTATTTTAGTAATAATATAAAGAAATAATTTAATTGAAAGTGTTATTTTTACTAAAATTGATGTCAGTTTTAAATAAAAAGACTCACATAGAGTCATACCAATCACACTGTGCATCATATTGAGGTGCAGATGATTCTGAAATGTATTAAATGAATTGTGGATCATTATCCTAAAGTATAAAAAGAATATGAATGTGTTTTCTCAGTTTTGAGTATGTCAGTTGTCTTTTTTACTAAAATGTCATTCTAAACTGGAAACACGCACTTTGACTCATTCTGATCACATAATGTAACGGTTTTATGTGAAACTGATTCATACACATCAAAAAAGACTTATGAATAATTGTCCTAAATTATCAATAAAATATGAGCATTTTTTATTGGTTTTCAATGAGTGACACCTTTTGAACTAAAATGTTGATTTTAAATTGATAACAGACAGTTTGAGTCATATCAGGAACATTGTATATCAGATTGAGGTGTGGCTAATTCCTACACATAAAAATAACTTATATATCGTTTTAATAAAGTATCAAAATAATCAGAATGTGTTTTCTTAGTTTTGAGTAGGTCAGTTGTCCATTTTACTAAAATTGATGTCAATTTTAAATAAAAATACGCACTTTGAGTCATACCAATCACATTGTGGGTTAGATTGAGGTTCGGATGATTCCTAAATGTCCTAAATGACATATAGATATTTTTCCTAAAGTATCAAAACAATCCAAATGTGTTTTCTTGCTTTTGAGTACATCAGTTTTCCTTTTTACTAAAATGTCATTTTAAACTGGAAACATGCACTTTGACTCATTCCGATCACATCATGTATCAGTTTGATAAGAGAATAATTCATACACATCATAAATGACTTATAAATAATTTTCATAAATTATCAACAAAACTTGATCGTGTTTGATTGGTTTTTAGTGGGTGACACTTTTTGAACTAAAATGTCAATTGTAAACTGATAATGGAGACTTTGAGTCATACCAAGAAAATCGTGTATCAGATTGAGGTCACAAAAAAAGGGAGAAAACATACCAACCCTTGTAGTGTCTATCTCATACACACTAGCCTATACCAATATTGAACAGCTCCTGTGAGGTTACATTTTCAAATTGGAATACAGTTCATTCAAAAATCTAAGTGGAATCAAAAAATTAATAGATCTATAAAACACCACTCCCCATCTAAAGTCTCTACTACACAAATACGAAAATAACTAGTCAATTTCATATGCTATGAAGTAGTCTCAAGGATAACCAACCACTATTATTCAAATTAATACATAAAAATTATATATACGATAAAAAATGGGATGGAACTTCTACCATATGGTTAATTCCACTATTTATCTAACAAAAATAAATCATGATTCATCCACACTTTCATATAAATAAAAGAGTAGCTCAAAAATCCCCTACATTATTTCACAACAATAATTGAGAAGGAAGGATATGCTTGTATGGTCTGGGAGTAAAGATGGAAAGGCTCACAATATAGGTGTTTCACACTCTAAAGATTCCAAGAATTAAAATAGACAATCTCCACAGCCAAATCTCAAAAATGTCTAACTCACCACACTCATAGTTACACAACAGCCTCCACCATGGCCGGAACCATTGATTTTTTACACCCCAAGTTCCCCAAAATAAAGTAGAGAAATACTTATATTCAAGAGAAAGTAGAGAAAGACTTACGTTCGAGCCTTGGATTCCTTCGACCCTTGAATCGTTTGAGCCTTGAATTTGGGCCTTGGATTTGTTTGAGCCTTGATTTGAGACTTGATTCGAGCTTCGATTCACCAAGGAGAAGCACCAGCAGTGGGTGGATTCCACGGAAAACTTCTGATATCGCGACGGGTTTGCAACTGGTTAGGGTTTTTTGAATAGATCAGGACACTTTTATCAGTGCTTCAAAAAAAGAACTGATAAAAAGGATTATTTATCAGCTCTTAAGTAATAAGTGTTGATAAAGGATTTATAATTATAATTATAAATAAAAAATTGTATGTATATATATATATTTTTAATAAGTATATATAAATATAAATATAATAAATATATTATTTATTTAAATATATTTAATATAACTTTATAATTATTTAAATATAAAATTACTTATTTATAATTATATAAATATTTTTAAAAATTATATTTGTGTCATTATATATATTTATATAATTATATATATATAGTAAATATATTCATTATTTAAGTAAATTTATTATAAATTTAATAATTATTTAAATATATATAATTATTTATTTATAATTTTATAAATACTTTTAAAAAATATTTATTTACTTATATTTATAAACATATAATTGTATAAATATGGGAAATGTGCATTTATAAATATATTTATTTATAAATATTTTTTTATAAATATATTTTTAAAATTATTAATGAATATCTAATTTTAAGTGCATGCATTTTAAAAATGACTGAAATTGAATAAATTAAAAATAAGTACACTTTAATGATATTGATAAAATGGATAATTTTTGTGTGTGTGCATTGTATATAAAAATGAATTAATTACATATATATGAAATCTATATAACACACATTTGATCTATGTTAAATTGAAAAATCAAATGACATTCGGTTATATGTCCATTACTCTATACAATTAGTCTGTATTTTTAATCCATACTAATATTTAATTATAAACCATTATTCACTAAATATATGACTATTTAATATAAAGCGCACAAATATTTTGTAATATATAAATCATATTTATATACATTCATATATATCTATATATTTAATATATATTATTTATTAACATTATCAATAATTATCTAATTAATAAAATGTTTAATATTTTTCCCAATTTACTTATTTTTATTTTTTATTTTTTTATTTTTCAACTTTCATATATCTATATATCTAATACATACTATTTATTAGTATTTAAAATTTATATATAGTATAATCAATTTATTCATTTTTATTAATAATTACTTAATTAATAAAATTTCTAATATTTTTTAATAAACTCATTTTTTTATTTTATTTTATTTATTTCATTATTTCATTTTATTTATTCAGACCTTTATCAGTGCCAGAAAAGTGTTGATAAAGGATTCCTTTATGAGTGCTAAAAATATAACATTGATAAAGGGTACCCTTTATTAGTGTTAAAAAAAGCATTGATAAATGGTACATTTTATCAGCACTAAAAAATGCGTTGATAAAAGGTTAAAGTTTTCAACACTTTATTTAGCACTGATAAAGATTCCATTTATCTATGCTTTTTTCTAGCACTGATAAATATTAGTGCTCTTAAATTCCTATTTTGTAGTAGTGAGATTGAATAGAGAAAGGGGTCCCTCTATTCATGATGGAGATGTGCCTATGCAATATGAAGAGTAGTGTTTTAGAAAAATCCACCCTGTATAAATTACTTATTTGAGGAGAAAGTTGTACAGTGGTATAATGCCAAAACAGGGTTGTGAGGCTGGAAATTTCATGCATTGGGATTTTAAAATTTTCATGCAGTTCCCTCCAAATAATTGAGGCAGTAGTGTAGGATAGAAATAAGTGTGTTGCATATTCTCTATGTTTATTATAGAATCTACATCTGGAACATAAAAAATTCCAAATGATTACAAGCGGTCATCAGTAGGAATTCTTCTATGAGAAAGACTCCAAATCAGGGTCAGTCTTGAAGTCATGGTCCCAGGATTATCAAAACATTTAAGACAAAAGAAATCATTATTAAAATCATAGTTAGCATGATAAAAAGTCTTGGAGTCAATAATTCCATTTCTGGAAAGTTCCTAGATCAGAGTGTCCTTGTTAGAGGCAAGAACAAAATTATTCAGCAGGGTAAGACAATCATCAGAGAGCTCCATGTTTTATAGGGTTAGATAATCATGTGTGGAGACATTAGTTTCTATTGGAAGATTTTGAGTATCAACCAAAGAAATAATAGGAGTTCTCATCCAATTATCAAGCCAAAAATTAATATATGACTCCCTACAAGTAATCTATCTGGAATGAGACATGATGTTGAGGAAGGAATATTTGATGGTAGGCCAAATAGAAGAATCCATATAATAATTTCTTCTCTTTTTTAGTTTTTTTTATAAATTTGGCTCTAACAAAATTAATATCCATCGAGTCACAATTTAGAAGATTCTAGGTAAACCTATCTTGAAAGGCTTCATTAAATAACTTTATTTTTTTATCTCCAGACCACCATTTTCAAGGGGCTTGAAACACTTTCTCCAAGGGAAAGTGACCAATTTCTTTTCAATAGTTCTACTGCTCTAAAAAAATTCTTGATGTATGAATTAAGGTTATTGAGCAGATATATATGATATTTATTAATCATAAAGTAATGGACCAATTTGCATACAATAGTAAATTTAACCAGATAAATCATACCATCCGTTAAAAGAGACTTCCCTTTTCAAGATGAAAGTTTTTTTATTTGATCAACAATCCTAAGAAAGTAACTATTTTTGGGTCTTCCCCAAAATAAAGGAACACAAAGGTAATGAATGAGAATAGAGCCTTATTTTATTACCAGATCCAATAATTGATTATATCTTATAGCGGATGAAATTACCTTCCCAAAATAAATAAAGAACTTATTCCAATTAATAACCTACCCCAAAACATCTTCATAGTGGGAGAGTTCCCTCTTAATATTTTGAATATTTATTTTACATACTAGAAAGAAATTATCATGTCATAATTATAGAGAATATGGGTAGGAATATAAATATTCCTTGATTCATGAATGGGTTTAAGCATTCCTTGTTCCATCATTTGAGTGATAAGCTAGCTAAGATAATCCTCGAGTGTGGAGAAAAGAATGGAAGAAAGAGGGTAACCCAATCTAACTCCCCTTGAACATTTAAAATACCCTTTTATAGAACCATTTACAAGAACTTAAATATGAGAATATTCAAATAGAACCTTAACCCATTTAACAAAAATGTCATTGAATCCAAATCTATGAAGCACATTATAAATAAAACTCTAATCCATAGTGCCAAGGGCCTTTTTGAAATCTATCTTGAGAGAAATACTACCACATATAATTGTTTTATTAAGGATATTGACACATTAAAAGGTCACCCTGATGAAATCTTGGATTGTTATACCTTTCTCAAAACCAAATTGACTCCAAGAGACAATTTTATTTTCAATTGTGGTAAGTCTGTTAGAAAGGATTTTGGTGATAATTTTTTAGCTGGTGTTGATGAGGGATATGGGTCTGAAAAGGTGTATCTCAGAAACATTTTCAACTTTGGGAATAAGGGTGATAAGTTGATAATTAAGGCAATGAGGAAAATTTCCTATAGAAATGAAATTTTTAACCAATCTACATACATCCCATTGAATGACATCCCAAAAATTATGAATGAAAGAATTAGTAAATCTCTCAGGTCCTAGAGCACTATCAGGTTTAAGACTAAAAACGTATTCCCTTATTTAAAAGTCAAGCAGGATACTCGTAAGAAAATTCTTATCCTCGTCACTAACTATGTTTGTAATCATGCCATCATCCAGGTCCTTATTGAGCTTAGGTCCATTAAAAATATTTTAGAAATAAGTAACAATATGATCATTAATGGAATCTTCATTATCAATAATTTTTTCACCATATTTTGGTAGGATGAGAGGTCTATAAGTCTTCTAATAACTTTGGAAGGTATTATAAAAAAATTTATTCATATCCCAATCCTTTATCCATTTTACTTTGAAATTTTATTTTTGAATCTTATCTTTTATGGAGAGTAAGGAAATCATCTTAGAGGAAATCTCTCTCTCTCTTACTGAATACCCACCTCAAAATCTAAAATTTTGGATTCATATTGCATCTAAATAAGAATAGATTCAAGTGAGACAATATAATTTTCTATATTATTTAATTTTATTTACACCATCCCTTCAAATTATACTTCATAAACTTCATCTTATTAATACAATAGAATGCATCATTACCATAATGGTTGGAGTTCCATAAATCAAAAACCAGTTTTCCAAAGTTCGGGTGTGAAGTCCAAGCATTATTAAATCTAAAAGGCAGCCTTATCTTGAAATTTATAGTAATAATACTGACTATAATTGTATTATGGTCATATTTTATCCTTGGTAGGGTAATAATTGAGATATTATCTCATTTATTAAGATCTTAGATAATTGAGAAGGACCAATCAAGTTTGATCGCAACCATTTTTTTGTTATGAATTTTATAACTGGTGTATTTTTTCCCAATAATACTAATTTCAATTATATTGTCTCCTTCAATACAAGTCTTGAACTCCCTTTAAGATTGAGTGAAGTGACCAGCCCCCATAATTTCACTAGGACATAATATATCATTGAAATCACCAAGAATAATTCAAGAGTCTTGGACTCTATGATTAATGAGGTCCATGTTTTTTCAAATCCTTCTCCTTTATTGATGTCTATTCTTAGAATAAATAAAATAATAGAAATGATGAACATTAGAGATTTCATATTCAAAATTAATCATTTTCTCATCAAATTTAAGGAAGAAACATCACTAAGAGAAGCATGAGAAAAGACCCATAGAGTATCAAAATTATAAAATTACTATTACTACCAATCACTATATATCCTCTATTTTCCAAACCAACAATCCTGAGAGAATAAAATATTTTGGGTTTAGTGATGCAAAAAATTTTAGGTTTATGGATATGTAAAAATATATGTAAGGAGATGGCAGTATTAGAGTTTTCCACTGCTTGACAGTTCCAGAATAATAGATTCATTTGAACCTGTGTTTGGTGGTATAATACCCTTTTTTCTTTGAATATACCATCACTTTTCATACATATATATTACATAACTTTTTCATAATACTTAAAAACATTTTACAAACGAATGCTCAAAAACCATATTATTTTAGAGCCTCTGGAAACTTGGAAACATAAACACGGGTACATAAGTGAGCTACATTTTCTCCCACTAGGTTCTCCAAGACTAGCACCCCTCTTAGACATATAATACATGAAATATATCTTCATGACCTAGGTAATTAAACATAAAAATGGGTGATCTCAAATGCTCAATATGGGTAAACAAGTGAGACATGCAAGTATAAACATGAACATAGGGGTATGAGAACATGATCATAACATTAGAAGATCAAACCCTGCATATAAATGATCATAAACATGAGTTGTGGGATATTGCATGGTATTTCATAAGAAATGAATCATAATGAAATAAATATAAAGATCCATGAAATCATAAATAAGAAATAAGACATGTAATTTGTGGCATAAAAATAATAATAAAAATCTTATGTCAAGGTTACCTACCAAGACCTTTATGACATGTTAGGATTGGGATATGACCTGTGTACCTGCTTCAAGATTTGGCCAACAACCTGTGTACCCTCTTAATTTTAGTCTTGGGCTACAACCCATATACCTTCTCATTTTTTTTCTTGGGTTACAACCCATATACCCTCTTACTCTTAGGCTTGGACTAAAAACCATTTTTCTTATTGTTTTTAGGCTTGGACTACAACACTTATACCTTCTTGTTTTCAGTATTGGGATACAACCTATGTACCATTTAATCTCATATACAACTTATCATTACCCAATGCATTGTAGTGAGATATAGGTCCCACCCATATCATAATAAAATCATTCATAAATGTTCCACAAGATAATAAAACTTTCATCATATAATGACCCATAAAAATATATAGGTTTTTTAAACATCAAATCATAACACATGAGATTAAATGGGTATCATTAGAAATTCACCACATCAAAACCTATGAAAATATATAGGTTTTATAATCACTTCATGAAATCATAACCCATGAAAATAAGCGGGTTTCAAAAGCATAAAACCTGTGGAAGTGAAACAGGTGTCATAAGAATCATTTCATCAAAATATAAACCATTCAAGAAATAATAGGAACATAACCTTTGGATAATTTCCTATAATAGAATTAGTAACATCAATAGATATTATCTTATATAGAAACTAACTTGAAAATATATTTTGAAAACATTTCTTGAGGTAAATATCTTTTCTTCTTTAAAAAGGGATCTATAAAACATAAAACATTTAAAAAAACCTTAAAAACTTATAAAATAAGTTTTAAAACCTTTTTAAAACCATTTACTTGAAAATATATTTTAAAAAAAAAATCTTAAAATTAACCTTTTAAACTTGAAAATAAATGTTATAGGAATTTATGGTGGGTAAATTTGTATATTCCGTATGAGGTAAAAAAGCACATTCCTTTTATATGGTAAAAATGTTACAAAAATGAATCATTAAGAAATAGAAAATAATATTCCTTTGAAAACATTGGTAAAAGACAAAACGGGTAAAAATTTATTTTTAATATTTTAGGAGAATGGTAGAATATTCTTGGAAACCCTTTTTAGAAAACATTGTTTTGAATGAACACAGATTTCTGACCGAAGAGAGGGTAAAGTCAAGATTTCTTAAAAATAGTTTATTAATTGTCTTATATACCAAAGATTGAAAAAATGGTACCAATACATTAATATATAATTAATAACTATAATATAAGAAATTTCATGATTTTTCTTGAGAGATGGATCATAATATTTCATCAAAGGAAGCAAAAACATAAACAATCTCGAAAAGTGATGAGATTGTTTCAATAACCTCTTACCACTTGGTAACTTTGAACCATACCTACCATTTAATAAAATAAAATTCCATTAAGCTTAAAATATCATTAAAATAATAATAATAATGATATAAAATTTTAAAGGCAGTATATACACATTAGGGAAAAATATAGGTGCGTAATATGGCATGTGTCTCAAGGAAAGAAAATTGTGACAAAATTACATTACCGGTTTGGTGACTTTTGAAACATAAAACCCATGAGATAAAGATCATAAAATGGATATGTAAATACCCTCAAATTTAATTATAATAATCGTATAATACATCCATGGTAATTATATAACCCACACAAAAGTAATGGGTGGTGAATAAAGCATGCATCTCATAGAAATAAAAAGTGAGATAAAATTTCCCTGCCTTGGGTCTTGAATCTAATCATAATCATTCAAAATTACTATATAATAAATATAAATTTATAATAAATATATAAAATAAACATATTATTACTTCTAATACCATATATGGTTTGATTATGGATTTATATTACTCATTTGTTAACAATTTTATGTTAAGGTTTCACTTCAGGTAATATCTGCTTTGTTTTTCACATGTGTCTTAATTTTTCATATATTTAGTACTTATACTTATATAATTATTTCAAAAATGTAAACAATTATTTAAATATAATTTATATTCATTATATTTTTATTATAATAATTCATATAATATATAAGTATGAAACGGAATACACCATTCATAGAGACAGTAAGCCGTACGTACGTATGAACGCTATTTCCATTTAATTGTCATGTTGAAAGAAAGAAAGTAAAAGAAATATATGTATATATATTTATATATATAATTATTATATCCTATATATATCATACATATTCACTAAATCCACCCTTAATAAATTCCATGTAGTGTATGAACGAATCACATCGCTTTAAGGGGCGGTAGTCCACACTTCCTCAAACAAAATTATCATATTAACACAAAATGGAAAGTATAATGACATGTGTTGTAAACAAATTACATAATATTAAATAAATACTAAATATAATATATATATATATATATATATATATATATTTCATCATAATTTCCACCATGAGAGGTGGTAAGGGAAAAATGAACAATCATCATTTTGTGAGGTGGTAGTTCTCCGTACATGTAAACAGTATGTTTGTTACCCATTAGATGGAGGTGTGTGTGAGTTTTGGTAAAAAACTTAGCATAAAAACATACTATTATATTTAGGATAACATTTTTTTATAAAATCATGGAATAAATAGAGTGTATGGGTGGAAAAAGAAAATAAAACAAAATGAGTTTGAGAGAAGATGTTACCTCTTAATCGGGTAACTCCTTTTGGTTTGTGCCAAAAGGATTCCTTGGATTTTTTTATACCCAAAGTGAGGATTAAAGTAGTAATTTAGGTTTTTGGGGAATTTTATTGGGTAGATATTTTCTGAACCTAATCGGTTTGAGATGTGTGAAGAAGAGAAAGAGGTGGTGGTATTTTACAGGGAAGGGAAAGGACACAATTGGTATTTTTTAAAACAAGTTAGGTGTACCCATGTTTTTACCTAAAAAAAGTCGTAACAAACAAAAAAATAAATAATATAAGTTTCATGGTATAATAATTTCTATAAAATGGGTTTTTTAAAAGTGTATTGGTCGTTTTGGGTCTTAAATTTAAGGTTTCGTACTTTATTAACCTAATTTTTCTCTTAACTATTGTAATTAATTTTAATCACTTTCACTAATATTTTTAGTCAAAAAAACTTACCTTATTATAAATCATAAATTATTATGATTAAAAATATGGAATCCATTTTTTCAATTTATAATCACAAAAGTAGAAAAAAATAATTTAAAATTAATCCTGCTAACGGGACGACACTGCAGGTTTTTAAAGTAAAAACATCCAGACTTTTGCTAAGTTTTTATACCCAATTTCAAAGTGAGATTGATTATAATGACCTAAATTTTATTAATTGATAAAATATGATATAATTAAACTTTTAAACCAAATTAAAATATAATTTTACCTTATAAATAAATTATATGAAAAGACAATTTTAAATTAAAATTTGGTATTTTTCACCATTCATTCAAAAATGAATTTTCTCAAAAAAATCCCAAAAATTATCCCTAAGCTAATTATGAAATTATAAATTCAAAAATGAATTTTATTTTATAAAATTTAATTTATAAATGTGTCTAAAATTAAATATATTGTTTTTCAGATAAGTACATGAAAAGTGGTTTATTTGAGAAAATAGTATTTTTAAACATATAAGGACTTTCCAAAAATTATATATTTCATTATAAATATGTTTTATTTATATAAAAATATTATAAATAATATTTGAACATTTTTTATCACTATTAATATTACTAAGTTTTATTACTAGTTTATAATTATATCATTTAAATAATTATAATAATAAAAATATGTTTCGTAGAAACTCAATGTTGCATGTAATGTATGTCAAGTCAGTGTTGGGTGTTGCATATGAAAAGTCAGTGTTTCATGTAACATATGCCAAATCACAATCTTACCTCAGTGTTCCGTGAGGATAAAAGTTAAATTTATGTTGTGTGTAGTGCATGACTAACTTGGTGTTGTGTATAACGCAAGATAAACATAGCGTTATAATATAAAATAAACTATTTCTAGTGTTACGTGAAATGAAAAATATCAGAAAGATTAAATTAATTCAAAAAATAATAATTCAAAAAATCTCAGGGTGTCACATTCTATCCCCCTTAAAATTAATTTTACCCTCAAAATTCATATGGGTTATCAAAGGTTTAATACTTGAAAATTCTATTCATAGAAATACACATCGTAAAAATGGATACTAAAACTTTCCTTAAAAAGAGAAATTCAGAACCATAACGGTTACCCAAAGTACATATAACTAGGTTTCCACATATAATAACATAGGTTGGGAGGGAATATTGGACATGGGAAAAAGTTTAAATGTTTATAGGGAGTGATTTAGGTCATCAATCAAAAACAAGTGAATGATCAAAGAAAAGTTGAGGGCTTAAAATTCATAAATTTGTGATGATTTAAAAGGCCATAAATTCAAAAAAAAATTAAGGTATTAGGACAACACATTTTCTTTTGATCATTATCCTAACATTGAGTAATTTTTTTATTGACCAAGAATATAAGGAAATATATTTACTTGATATATTTCTATAAACAAAATTTAATTCTTTATTTTTTCTTTTATCAATTTATAATTCATCCATTACTTCATGTAATGGACATCCAGATTTTAAATTTCATGCCTAAAGTGCTAAAATAAATTTTTAGCAGATCATAAGGCCCATAAAAGAATGAAATGTATAACTATTTATCTAAAACTATTCTTAAAAATAAATATTGTTAATACATTAATCTCTAAACATAAAAAGTAACACTATTGTTTAATCATAAATAATTATTCATCAAAAATAATTATACATTAACCCGGAAATCACATAGGCCAGTGGTAGGTGTGAAACCCTTATCGTTCTTCAGTCATGGGTTCACGACCCATGGACTTTCTAGAATTGATTGTTTGTTACCCAACATACATGATTTCTTTTTCTAAAACCATACTAATATAATTTCAAAAATATGATGTACATCCTTGAAATAAAGTTAATCAATAAATAACCTTTTAACCAAGGTTTTCAATACAATCTCAATACATAAATACTTCCTCCAAAGTTTAACTTAAAATTTTCATGAATAGTTAACCTTATAAGCCTTCTAAAAGATGAAAATTCAAAACTTTAGAAAGAAATTCACAAAATCATCTTAACATTGATTCCCCCGTATATCACAAAGTATCTCTTTGTTGTCACATTCCAAACATGTGAATACCCTCATCATATATTCTCTTGAAACATGGTAATAACCTGAATTACCATAAATCCATATTGAAAACATGCATTCTTCCTTATTCAAGGTATATTTTATTTATTCTATAAATCAAAAAATGTTGTAAACTTCGTCAATGATAACATAAACCAATTATCAACAAGTTCTTAATTAGTTCTAAGGTAATGAGTACCTTCCAATTTACTTATTCATATACCACATATCTTTATCCAAAAAACATTATCATAACATAAGAAACATATTAAGGTTTATATTTACCTTAATAATGTGTTTTCCATGGCCATCACCTTACCATTATATCACTTTTCTATTCCATTGGAACCATTCAATGTGTTCTTGTAAATCCGTAGAGAAAAACATAAACCAAACAATCCTTATATATTTTACCTTTCATATAACATAATTCATGAATCCAAATATATAAAATATTTTATTATTCCACTTCATACTTATTCCATTAGCAATGATACCTCATCCTATTACACAATATCATTTTCCTTTCACATTTCATATATAGTCTCTTTATCATTAGTAATGTAACCATTACTCATACCACCTTGATGATCCTCTTCGAGAGATTTCCTCTTAGGTCATTGAGTTGCATAATAACCATTTATTCTAAACTTAAAACACTTAACCATCGATGATGTCTTAGTGAGGCCAATATTATCATCTATTTATATAACCGAACTCATCATGTTTTCATTGCATTCACTTGATTTTTGTCCTTTTTCAAAGTCAAAACATATTCTTTTTCCTATAAGACATTCACTTAGGTGATTCTTTCCACGTTATTGACACAAAGGAAACTGAATCTTATTTCCTCCATGGTCTCCATTACCCAAACACTCAGTGAACTCCTTCTTTATCTTCCTTGGTGAGTTTTAGAGTTTGTTAAGGTACACGTTGTTAATCATGTTCCATGAAAACTGATTAGGCATGATCACAACATCTTTCAATCCAATGATCATCACACTTGACTTCTCATCAAAAAAAAATTCCATCACATTCATTGTTAATATAATTCCTTATATTCCCTCTATTGACTAAAATCATAAGAAAAGTTTGAGCATTAATTATCATAGCAAAAAACCACATAGTCATAAAGATAATTACTTATAGGATGTCTAAATCATGACACATTCCTTAATCTATGACACCATATGTTCATACTATGTTATTAATAGACAACTTAAATGTAAATACTTTATTATGGTTAGTGAATAGTTTGTGAATTCCGAAATCAAATCCCTCAGGGGTTTCAAACCATGTGTGAAATAAGGCCCATTGTTATGTACCATATTACCCCAAGTCAGGCTTGGAACATCTTGTTAGAGTTGTTACACCTAGGTACATCTATGAAAGATCCAAATCCACTTGTAGTATTCAGACAGGGATGTATTTCTATGAAACCACTCACTTTATCCTTTACAAAAATTCTAGGATATTTTCCTATACTTTTCCTTATCCTTTCACTTATCCCTAGACATGTCCTTAGGGTTCTCACTAAGGTTTTATTATCCAAGATTCCAAAGGTTAACTAAACTTTTGCTCTAATACCAAATGAAGTAACCCTCACTTTTCATACATATATATTACATAATATTTTTGGAATACTTAAAAACATTTTACAAATGGACACCCAAAGATAGTATTAGTTTAGTGACTTTAGAAACATGGAAATGTAAACACTGGTACATAAGTGAGCTACATTTTCTCACACTAGGTTCTCCAAGACTAGAACCCCTCTTAGATATATCATACATGAAATATATCTTCATGACCTAGGGAATTAAACATAAAAATGTGTGATCCCATATACTCAATAATGGTAAACAAGGGAGACAGGTAAGTATGGGGTATGATAATGTGATCATAACATTAGAATATCATACCCTGCATATTAAAGATCATAAACATGAGTTATGGGATATATATTGGTAGTTCATAAGACATTATTCATAAGGAAATAAACATCATGAACCATGAAATCATAACCGAGGAATAAGACAAAGAATTTGTGTTATAGATATAAGAATAAAAAATCTTATGTCAAGGATACCTACCAAGAACTTTAAAACATATTAGGTTTGGGATATGACCCATGTACCTACTTCGAGCTTGAGCTAACAACCTGTGTACCCTCTTACTTTTTTTCTTGGGATAAAACCCATGTTCCTTCCTATTTTTGGGATTGGGCTACAACCCGTGTACCCACTTACTTTTAGTCTTAGGCTACAACCCATATACCTTCTTGTTTTTAGGCTTGGGCTACAACCCATGTTCTTTCTTATTTTTAAGCTTGGGCTCCAACTCATTTACCCTTTGAGCTCATATACAACTTATTATTACCCAATTCATTAGATGGAGATATAGGTCTCACCCATATTATAATAAAATCATTCATAAATGTTCCACAAGATAATAAAACTTTCATCATATCATGATCCATAAAAAGAGATAGGTTTTATAAACATAAAATCATAACACATGAAATGAAATGGGTATCAATAAAATTTCATCACATCACAACCTATGAAAATATATATATTTCATAATCACTTCATGAAATCATAACCCATGAAAATAAGCGGGTTTCAAAATTATAAAACCCATGTAAGTGAAATGGGTATCAAAATAATCATTCTATAAAAAGATAAACCATTCAAGAAATAATATGAATATAACATCTGTATTAGTTTCTATAAGGGGATTATTAACATAAATTGATGTTATATTATATGTAAAATAACTTGGAAGGATATTTTTAAAACATTTCTTGAGGTAAATATCCTTTCTTCTTTGAAAAAAGTCTCTTTAAAACATAAAACCTTTTGAAAGTCATTTTCCTTAAAAACTTATAAAAGAAGATTGAATACATTCAAAAACCATTTCCTTGAAAATCTATTTTTAAAAAAATTATTAAAAATTAAACTTTTAAACATGAAAATAAATCTTCAAAGAATTGACGGTGAGTAAATTGTTACATGTCATACGAGTTAAAAAAGAACATTCCTTTTGCACGATAAAAATGTTAGAAAAATTACTCATTTAGAAAGAGATAAGAACATTCATTATAAAACATTGGTAAAATAAAAAAAGGTTAAAAATTTATTTTTCATATTTTATGATAATAGTATAATATTATTGGAAACCCTTTTTAGAAAACATTATTTTGAAGGAATACAAATTTCTGACCGAAGAGAGGGTAAAGTCGGGCTTTCTTAAAAATGAATTATTAATTATCTTATGTACATAAGATTGTAAAAATGTACCAATACATTAATATATCATTAATTATTATAATATAATAAAACTCATGAGTTTTCTTGAGATATTGATCATAATATTTCATCAAAGGAAGCATAAACATAAACAATCTCGAAAAGTGATGAGATTGTTTCAAAAAACTCTTACCACTTGGTAACTTTGAACCATACTCCGTATTTAAGAAAATTAACTTAAATGAAGCATAAAATATCATAAAAAGAATAATATTTATTATATAACATTTCAAATTCATTATATACACCACATGGGAAAATGTAGGTTCATAACATGGCATGTGTCTCAAGGAAGGAAAATTGTGACAAAATTACTTTACCGATTTGGTAACTTTTGAAACATAAACCCAATGAGAGAAATATAAAAAAATGGATATGTAAATAAAAATATATTTTAGTATAATAATCATATAATACATCCATGGGAAGTATAAACACCACACAAAAGGAATGGGTGGTGAATAAATCATGTATCTCACGGAAATAAAAAGTGAGCTTAAATTCCCTTACCTTTTGTCTCGACTCTCGTCATACTCATTCAAACCTCATGTATAATAAATATAAATTTATTATAAATATATCATAAATCCATATTATTAATTCAAATACCATATAGGGTTTTATTATGGATTTATATTACCCACTTGTTAACAATTATATGTTAAGGTTTCACTTCGGGTAATATCAACTTTGTTTTTCACATGTGTGTTAATTTGTTATATCTTCGGTCCTTATAATTATACCATGATTTACATAATGTAAACCATGATTTAAATATAATTTATATTCATTATATTTTTATTATAATAATCCATATAATATATAAGTATGAAATGTAATACAATGTTCATGGAGATGGTAAGTCGTACGTACACATGAACGCTATTTTACTTTAATTGTCATGTTGAAAGAAAGAAAATAAAATAAATATATATATATATATAGTTATAAATATAATTATTAAATTAGATTTATTATATCATATATATATCATTCATATTCACTAAACTCATCCTTAATACATCTATGTAGTGTATGAACGAATCACATTGCTTTAAGGGGGAGGCAGTCCACACTTCCTCAAACGAAATTATCATATCTACACAAAATGGAAAGTATAAATACATGTGTTGTAAAATAATGATATAAGATTAAATAAATAATAAATATAAAATATAAAATATATAAATAGGGTTTATATCATAATTTCCACCATGATAGGTGGTAAAGGAAAAATGAACAATCATCGTTTCATGAGGCAGTAGTTCGTTGTACACAAAAACAGTATGATTGTTACCCATTGGATGGAGGTGTGTGTAAGTGTAAGTAAAAATCATAGAATAAAAAATATTAATATATTTAGGATACTGGTTTTTTTATACAGGAACTTAATAAAGAGATTGTATGGGGTGGATAAAGAAAATAAAATAAAGGAGCTTGAGAGAATACGTTACCTCTTAATCGGGTAACTCCTTTTGGTTTGTGCAAAAAGGATTTCATGGATTGATTTCTTTTCAAAATGATGATTAAATTAGTAAGGGAGTTATTTTGGGAAGTTTATTGGGCAGATCATGGATGAACCTAAGTGTTTTTAGTGGTGTGAAGAAGATGAATTGGGGGTGGCCTTTTATAGGGAAGGGAATGGACACACTTGGCATTTTTTTTAAAAAAAAGTTATGTGTACACACTTTTTTACCTAAAAATAATAAAAAAAACTAAATAATGTAAGTTTAATGGAATAATAATGGCCATAAAAGGGGTTTTTTACAAGTTTCTAGGTCATTTTGGATCTTAAATTTAAGGTTTAACAATTTATTAACCTAATTTTTCTCTTAACCGTTGTAATTAATTTTAATCACTTTCACTAATTATTTTGGTCAAAAACAAAGTTTAACTTATTAGAAATTATAAATTATTACAATTTCAAATATATAATCCACTATTCCAAATTATAATCACATAAGTGGCCGAAATTAATATAAAATTAATCCCGTTGATGGGATGATGCTGTGAGTTTTTAAAGTAAAAACGTCCAAACTTTTTCTACATTTTTATTCCCAATTTCAAAGTGAAATTCATTAAAATGAAATAAATTGGATTAATTAATAAAAATATGTTATAATTAAACTTTTAAAATAAATTAAAATATAATTTAACCCTATAAATAAATTATACAAAAAGGCAGTTTTGAATTAGAATCAGTTATTTTTCACTATTCATCCAAAAATGAAGTTTCTCAGAAAAATCCCAGAAATTCACCCTAAGATAATTTTGACATTATAAATTAAAAAATGAATCCTATTTAATCAAATTAAATTTATAAATGTGTCTAAAATTAATTTTATTTTATTTTTCAAAGAAGGACATGAAAATTAGTTTATTTGAAAAAATAGTACTTTTAAACATATAAGGACTTTACCAAAAATTATATCTTTCAAAATAAATATGTCTTATTTATATAAAACCATTATAAAAAATATTTTAAAATTAGTTATAACTATTCATATTACTAATTTTAATCACTAGATTACAATTATATAATTTAAATAATTATAATAAAAAAATGTTTTGTAGAAACTCAGTGTTGTGTGTAACATATGCCAAGTTGGTGTTGCATGTTGTGTACGCAAAGTTGGTGTTGTGTATAACATATTAAAAGTCACAATATAACCCCAGTGTTCTATGTAGATAAAGATAAAATTTATCTTGTGTGTAGTGTATGATTAATTTTGTGTTGCGTATAACACAATCCAAACATACTGATTTAATATAAAATGAATTATTTTTAGTGTTACGTGAAATGAAAAATATCACAAAGGTTAAATTAATTAGAAAAAAATAATTAAAAAAATCTCAGGGTATTACATTCTTACCACCTAATCTATTTTTCCTATTTTATTTCTTAGTTGGGAGAGAATTTTTAATATCCTGCTCATGAGTGCTAGTAGAATCTGTATAAATAGAATGTTCTTGACTGCTTTGATTAGTAGCCTTTACATATACTGATTATTTTTCACCTGTATAGGTATCCTATGGACTGATAAAAGAATCTATAATTTCCAGATTTTCATCTTGGACCATTGGAGTTATATCAATGCCATCAAACCATTTACAGTCAGTAAGTGAAGTTTTATCAAAGAAACCTTGTTGGTTTGAGGGGGATCTAACACAGGGGGTATTAAATTCCTCTTTTAGAGGAGTGGTTTCAGGTTTTACATTAGTAGAGGAAACCTCCACTATATTATATTGTAGTTTAACCATTGTATTATCAATTTTCTTTCCCTTAAGAGTAATATATATTCAAATAAAAATGGAATGAAGCTATTTTCTACATGGAATTACCCTCATTCACATCACCAGGAGGGTTTACACTTCCATTAATTTTAATGGGTTCAGAAGCAGACATCTTATTGAAATATGAGCTATCATGATCAGTGCTAGATAGAATAGGAGTGATAAAATTCATAATGTCCTGAGAAATATCAATATTTAAGTTATCCTCTTCATCTTATTTTTTTTATCCCATGAAAAGGGTGGCCTAGGATTTCTTATTATCGGGGTTTAAAGAAGGTACAATCTCTTGTTTATTAACCCATTTACAAGCATCATTTTTCTTCGATGGATCCCCCTTCTCAATGGTGATTTCTTTTCCTTTATTTTTTCTATTCACTTATTTCCAATAATTTTCATCAGGGTGTTATTTCACATATTTCTAGGAAACTCTTCAATTAAAAAAGGAGTGTCCAACAATTCTTCACACATCACAAAATGGTGATTTTATTCATACTCTAATAAGTCTTTAGGTGTAAGCCAATAGAGGTCTCTCAAAGAAGAGGTAATCGCCTTTACCAACTCTTTCAAAGTTTATTTATTATTCTACATCCAATAAATATATTGTATATATTATAAAATAATTAATATATTATATTAAATATATTGAGATTTTATTATGATTATGGGATATCCATTTTCCACCTCCTTTCCATCAAACAGGAAATGAAAATAACGCTTGTGCATACTTGCGAACTACCACCTCCACATTGTAATGTGATTCATTTTACATCAATGCCTCTCATGGATGATTATAATGATGTATTTACTAAATATATATTTTATATAGGATATAATAATTATTTTTTAACGATAAAATATTTTCTTTTTTCTTTTCTTTTTTCTTGTTATAAAATGGAAGTATCATTCATGCATACGTACGGACTATCATCTCCATGAGCGATATATTTCATTTTCAAAGTACGACTTTTATAAATGATTATAAAATTATATATAATCAATATATATAATTATTATATCATTAATAATTTTATATAAATTTTATATTAATATTATACCTAAACATTTTTATACTCATTTGGTCTTTGTAACACGCTCTTCATTAGGTAGGTTTTACCACCTATATGAGTGGTGTTATAATGTTTATGACATGAATGATTAAGAAATGTTTAATAATGGTGAAATTATTTAATAACAATATATAAATGAAATTATTAAAATTTTGGAGATGGTGTAACCATGATAAAAGTGCAAGGATTGAAACAACTGAACTAAAACATGAGTGAAAAACGAAACAGTTATCGCCCGAAATAATGATTTTAATGAAGAATTATTAACAAGTGATAATATGTTATAAGTGTATAATATATGATATTATAATTATAAATATAGTTTTTTCATAGAAATATAATAAATTTAAATTTATTATATATATGGTTAAAATAACTTAATATGCAATTCACACTTGAGGTAAGGGTTATTTTACAATCTCATTTTTATTCGTGGTTGTTTATGTTTAAATTTACATTAAAGAAAAATATAATCACTTTCTATTTTAAACACTTTTTATTTTATTCTCCCATGTTTATATATGTACATTACATATTTCCCTTTCATTTTCCTCTCTTAGGTACTAAATATGATCGGGAAAATGTTTTTTAAGAAAAGTAAACCTTATTTTCTCTTTGGTCGATGGAATTTTTCTTCCATGTCCATGTTTCTTAAAATGATTATTTAAAGTCTTTTTCAATAATATTTGAATTTCTTTTCAATGTTTTAAAACTAATCTTCTTGTATGTTTTGGGATGAGGTACTTTTGACTTTTTACCAAAAGTGTCAAAGGAATCATTGTTTTAATGTTTACTAAATGAATGGATTTTCCAACCATCATAACTATTATTTTATTTAAAGATTAATTTTCAATTTTCCATATTTATTTTCAAAGAAATTAATTTTATCAATATTATATAAATTTTTATTTAAAATATTATCAAAAAAAGTATATTTTTATCACATTTTCAAAGAAAGGTTCAAATGTTCTTTTAAAATTATTTTCATATATGTTAACATCCTTTGATAAATCTTATGTTTTACTGAGGATATACACTAATGGTACCATCCACCATATTAATTGGGTTTGAATATAATCATTATTTTCTATTTTTACTGGGGGAAATATTAAAATTCTATATACTAGTTTTCAAGTATATATATTTATTTTGATTATGTATTATATTTATTATTCACCTTTTTCATATGATGTCATGGAACAAGGCCTTGGTTATAGGATTATGATGTCAAAAATTATACATTTTATCATTATAAAACTAGTTATTATTATACATGTGATTATTTATGTTGTTATATATTCCATGGATATATTCCCCTTTTATGATATTAGTTGTGTGGAATATTTGATTATTATATATCTCTACCATATTATCCATGATTTATTTATTCTGTGATAGATTCTACTATACACTTTCCTTTACTGATCATCTAAGATTTCCCTTTATTATATTTTCCTTTCCGTATGATACTAAGAAGATGTCTATGAATGATTATAGGGATATAGTAAAATAAATAATAAAGTTCTCACTAGAATTTTAAGTTTTATCTCATTTTTTTCAAATGAAATGTGAGAATAATGTATATATCTAGTCTCTCAATACTGCTAAACTATTCAATCCTTTGGGATGATATTTATTGTATCTTGTGTCAATTTAGTAATATTAACTACTAGATACAGGTTAATAGAGTCAGGGTGTTCCAAAATTGTTCATTAGAGTCGTAAATTTCATAGTGGATTTATGAAAGAAAGCATGTTTCATGTTTGGGTTAGGGTTTGGAAGTATTGGAAAGAATCATGTATCTCACCATGGTGGTAATATCATTGAGTTGACTCATAATAATTTTATTCTTATAAGTAAAGTGGGTATTTATAGAGTATATTTAACATGTAAAAGGCCTCTTGTTCTGAATTGTTGAGCATTATGGGCTATGTTTGCAATTAAGGTATGAATAGCAGTTGGTGTTTTTTTAACTAGGGCCCCTCCTACAAAAGTATTGATTTTAATCATATCTTTTAAAGAAAATATTTCATAAAAGTATTGAATTAATATTTTTACACTGATCTAATGATGGTGGAAACTAAAAAACATTTTTTTAATCTTTCCCAATATTCATGCAAGGTTTCTCTCTGATTTTTCCTAATATCACAAATCTATTTTATAATTGAAGTAGTTTTAGAGGTTAGGAATAATTTCTAAAGGAACTTTTATCCAATTAATTTTAGTCCCTAATCAGATTTTAGTGTGAATAAAATAACCACTCTTTATCCTCTCCATCTAAGGAAAAGTGAATGATCTAAGTTTCATTCAGTATTTATTAACACCATAGGGTTTCATATTGACACATAGATAACTAAATTCCTAAAGGTTTTTTTATAGATATTATCCTGAAATTACATTGAATATTTTCAATTGGTGTAAGAATATAAACTTAATTTCAAATCCAATTGGTGCATCAAGATATTCATTAGGATTGTTATGGTATTTGTAAGATACAACTAACTTCATAAGGGTTTTGTTATCAACTATAGTTATTCTAAGTTCACACAAGTTTTCTCTAGAGGTGTTAATGCCAGTAGTTGAATTTTCTATCTTCTATATTAATTCCTTAATACTAAAAGGGTTGACACAATTTAATCCAGGGTCAAAATATTTATCATTCCTAACTCTATAATGATAAGTGTAGTCAATTTTAGGATTAAAGGGTCTAAATTTGTGTTAAAATACTGGTCATGAAAAATAAAATTTATTAACTTAATAAATCTCCTAAGAAATGAAACCAAGTTTAGGGATGATATTTTTTATACATCCCACTATAAAAAAATATTTTCCCCTAAGAAATGAAGTAAAGTAGCACATAGGGTTATATCTTGAGAAGGTTGTAGACTAAGTATTCAACTATCACTTTTTGTTAATTGTTTCTGTTTGAAGTTATTTAAATTGTGGATTTTTTCATGTGAAAGGTGAAAAATAAACTATTTTTTTTAATAAAAATAAATTGAATTGTAATTGTAGATAGATTGAAAAGAATTGTAGAAATATGAATTAATAAGCATTAACTATGGAATAGTTTCAACCCTACACATGACCTATTTTCTATGTTCTTAGAATTATATAATTAAATTATTCAATGCATTCCTCAATACCTCAATTAAAATACCAAATATTTTTTATAAATTCTATTGATACCTCAGTATAATTGTTAATCCTACTAGGAAAGTAATATGACTACCCAAAGACCTCTAAGTAGCCAAACCTAGATGAAATCCCTATGCTCAAACATAAGACATTTCCAAAGAAATTTAAACAAAGATAACATCCACTTTACTTTTTTATATTTGAATAACCATATAATACATATTATAGGATAATAAATTCAAAATAGAAAATGGTCTTATTAAAAATTTAAAATAATATACAGATGAATTCAAAATTATTACAATGAAATACAAAATACCAGGAAGAAGGTTCCCTTGGATCTCTACCACCCACAGCTACTATGGAGTTTATACTCACATGGATAAATTATTTCCCATGAATTTCTCTCTCTCTCTCTATCTACCACTCTCTCTCTCTCTCTCAACTTTCTAGAATTGGATGCAATTATATTTTTGTAGCCAGTAGATCTGTCTCCTTAAAATAGAAATTGATTCCTCCTTTGAATTTGGTAAAACCCTTGAAATATTAACATTCCTTCTATTTTAAATATCTCTCTAATATTCACAGTTTTCAAATATCTTATAAATCCACTGTATATTTCCTTCTTTTGGATAGAGAGTTCTTTACACAATTTGACTCATTTAATTTTATGTGTTCCATGTGGCTGACTCTAATAGGGTGCATGTATGCTGATATAGAAGCTCAATGCCTCAACTCTAAGTGTAGGTGATTCTACATTTTAGGCTGCAGATGATCCCACATAGAAGATAGATCTATATACATTTTTTCATACATAGCCTATTATTTTTCCATGAAATTCCCATGAATGGTTGATCGTGTATGTGGATCACTATGTATATGTACTCTTGTACATTCCAATTTTCATATGTGGAATGTTTCGTAGCTAAATTATTGTATTTGGTTCTACAGAATTTCCAAACTTCTTCATTTCATCTCTAAATGTTCTTAATACTTCAAAATGGACTCTAGAAAGCCGAAATAATAATCAAGGCATTCAAAATTAAATGTAGGATTTATTCCAATAATTCCAAAATGGATAAGAACATATGAAGATCATGAATTAATCCATTTTTTCAACTTATTGCAAAATACCCTCGATATTAAAAAATGATTAAATTTCTTTGAAAATGTTAAAAATGTTGGGGATTTATTCACTGAAATTAAATGTAAAAGTATTTAAAATTAAATATCTATCATTACCCTTATGCATACCTTTTCCATTTTTTTCCATCTCTCCAAAGAGTTACTTTTACACATGAAACATTTACTCTTACACATACAATGTGTACAAAACTTATACAATTTTTACAACCAATTCATAACCCATGCACATATTAACCTTTACACAAGGGATGAACTTATCTCAAACTTGGAAAGAGGATAACAAGGTGGCTGACTATCTAGATTCCGGGTTCTCCCATGATAGGTAGTTGATCTCCTTCTCCAATTTTGGATCCCTCCTGACTGATTGTGTTACCCTTGTTATTGGAGACTCTATTGGGATCCACTACTTTAACCCCCCCCCCCCCAAACATGTCTTTTATATCCTCTCTTAGTTTTAAAAAAATAAAGGTATCATAATTCAATCATAGGGGACTTGACTGATTTTCCTCTAACCCCTATAGGTTGACTCTTACACATTCCATACTTTTACATACCACACAAGGTTCCCCAAAAATGACTTTTATGCTTGGGGACCCTTACGCACTAGAGTTATCCAAATTTGAAGAGAATTGATGAAAATTTTAAAATTAATTAAAATTAATTCAAAAACTACTTAGACTTCAAAACTCAAAAAAAGAACAAAAAATAACAATAAACCTTCAAACCACTTTTAAAAAACACATATAATAGCATTTTCATAAAAAAATATCCAACCCTTAACACCTCTCTCAGGTCCAATTACACGTGGTCAACCCAGAATATGACCTAGATTATTATTTACAAACACCATGGACCTTACAACCTCCCTGCCATATGATAACTAATCCTAAGCCATATTAGGTCACATGCTAACCACCCTTTACTGAAACCAGAGTGTTACGCTCTCCTCTTACCCAAAATATTAAGATATAATTGATCATATTTTTCTCTTCCCTGGTCACCTTGACCACCCAATTTTAATAAATAAATCCTTTATGTGGGTAATCCCCACTATAAGAATCACCTACTTGGTCTCATCTCAACCAAATTACCCAATAAAACTATGGTATCAACCCATCTATTCTATATACACCAATAATTCACACAAATACATTGATCATCAACTATCATCATCCTGCATAATACTGATACCCACTTTTATCCCCAAAGCCAACAAATCCCACAATTATCATGAATCATATATAATTCCCACATATTAACTAGAAATTTTTTTAATCCATTTATTATATATGAATATGTGATTTTGTACCCATTATATAAAACCATAGTCACATGCTCATGGAGTACCTATAACAATTGACAGATCCCCAATCTAAAACTTACCTAAATCTAGACTACTTGATGTTTTTTGACCCTATGGAGTACCACTCACTACTAATCATTGCCCCAACTTTTGGGTATCTCATCCACTTAAACAGAATACAAGTGAATTCATATCCCATCTACCAAAACATCTCATGATCCTACCTCTAATACTTGAATTTATCACAATCCACAACCCCTAGTTTATTGTGATGTCCTCTAATAAAACCTCTCTAAATATCACATCAATCTATATGCCATGTACTCTTTTTAAGACCAATCACATAGAGCCCAAACATGCCCATTCTTCCCACAACGTAAACAAAACACTGATGAACCACTCTATGATGGAATCATCAATCCCTTACCCTAGAAACTTTTTTGGGTCTCCTCATAGACCCACTTCAGGTTACCTGGAACTCTACTAAAAGCCTCTCCTAACACTACTGTACATCTTAGGATGGTCCCATATGTAGGTTTTTCTCTCCTATCATTTATTGTTTCACTACCTATGAGAATTGTGTTAACCTAAAAAAATTTAAATGCACCTTAATAGTATGTCATAAACTATTTTATAATCATATCATCTCAGCGATATCATCACCTTTCAATATCATTGAAAATCACAACAAGTCTATAAACCTTGTTTCACAATCCATGACTGAAATCTCACCCTATATTAGGTACATTAACTATCAGGCACTCTCTTCCCTCAATGTATTAGGAAATAACTATTCATAAAAATCACTTCAAATTCATTCTATGTCAACCCATCATGTATACCTATCAGCACATTATATCCCACTAGCACTTTTCTAGTCCCCTGAGCATATATATGGCCAATTTCACTCTACACCCTAGTGGAATCTCAATCTGATAAAAAATAATCAACACTGACTCAATACAATACTTTTTTTCCTTGATTATGAAGAAACTTGATCTCGACATATATAAATATTACATATTCAATAAAATTTACAATAATACACACTCATGGACCATAAAGTTTTAGTGTCTTTAGAGACTAGATACATAAATATCTTATTTAATTATAATCTTCATCATCTCAAACATATTCGATTACATAAGGTACCCTTATAGACTCATCACACTTAGAACCATGCATCAAAACCTGAGTAAGAAAAACATAATAAATGGTGATATTAGATGCTCAGTAAGGAAAAACATGGGAGATATCATTCATTAGAGGATAATATGGTCATAAGGGTATGATAACATATTCAATTACAAATTCTCAATGTAAAACATTCATACCCAAAAAATATTAGATCATAAGATCAAAAATCAATTTATTTCTTGAAGTATTATCAATAAGGGTATCAAAGTAATAATCATCATTCAAGATTCATAAAATATAAATGTTTCATCATAATCATAAGAAATCAAAATCTAGTGAACATAGCTAAAAAATCATGTTCATATGTAATCTTGTGAGTATAGATAGAAAGTTATCATAATCAAGAATAAATTTGTGAAAAAATATATTCAAAATAATTTCCAAACATATTCAAATGAGAATATCTAGAATTAATCATACTCATGCATCAACATGTGAAAAAATTTATTTGTAGTCAAGTCTACACTTATCATCAACATCACATGGGATACCAATATTGTCACAAACTGAATCTGCTCTCCACCAATACCAGCACCAATCCTGGCCTATGGAAAGCCCCTAAGGGCGTTCCCTATCCCCATAGGCTCTCACAAGTTCCCAGGGAATATTTATTTTGGTTTGGGAATTATTTACCCGAATATGTATACGTAAAACATCAAAAACATTTGATAAACTGAATCTAAAAAATCCATACCAACAAGGTTTATACAAAAATCCATAACTGAATACATAAGTTCAAATTCAATAAAAAATGTCAAAAGAAACAAATAAAAAGCATAAAAACAGCCCTCAAGGACTCCACACGACAAGGGGTCATCACCCACAAGTCGTCTCCACAACTCCGCCCTCAGGGTGGGAACTAACACCCCGAACTGCCATCACCCAAAGCCTTTCCTTTATCTGAGTCAAGAATAATAAATTATACTTACACCCAAGGGGTGTAAGTATGGTGTGATCCTAATCCCAATATGATACCACCCAATGATTCCAAAGTGTATGCAATACAAGGTTAAAAAGCAAGAAGCTTTCATATGCAATGAAAAGTGACGACAAATTCCAAGAAATGAAACTTTCAATTGAAAATAGTTTTCAAGCTAGAACATTCAGAATGTTAACACATTTAAATGGTCATGTTATATACTATAATATACTTCCAAATACACCCAAATACAAGGAAAAATACCACAAATCCAATGATCAACAAAATCGGGAACACCCCTAGGCACTAGATAGTCTCGGGCCTCATGTACCTCGTATCTTAGTGTAAAGTAACCATAGTAAAATCTTCTCTCATGCACTTTCCAATAGTAGGGAACATACCCATAAAGTATTGGTCCCCAATAATAATCCATATAGTTTAGTTAGAGTTGTTTTTATCCAAATTCTAAGTGAAACAGGGACAAAACTCATCTGGTCCTCGTACTAGTACAAATCCGCCCTACCTAGGTACCCGGGCTTCACCCTTTGTGATCAAATAATTTCAGCATGATACATAAATCCATTTTCATATAAAACACCACTAATGGTCACATAAAACATTAAATTATCTAAAATAATTTTATCCCATTTAAAACACCCAAAAAACACTTTGATTTTTAATGAAACAATTTCTCAAAACCCCGCATTGTTTTGCACCCAAAACTCCTTGAAAGTCCCACTTTATGCACTATGTGCACACTTTTAAGTTACAAAAATAGAAAAGACATCCCAATACATTTCAATGAAACCAAAAAATCAATTTTAGGGCAGCCCCATGTGAACCATTAAATGGTAACTTTGTAAAACCTTCATTTTCACACAAACATGGCACTTAAGGTTCACATATTCCACAAACACCATTAAAACCCATTTTCACAGCAACAACCAAAGGGTGTTACCATTAAAAACATGATTTTCAGCCCTATTTTAGTTAAATAAAATCAATTAATTATTTATATGGAAGCCCCAAATAAACCAATAAAATATTTCTATGAAAAACCTTCAATTTCACATAAAATTGGCATTTCAAATTCATTTTCAATACAAACACCACTAAAACTGATTTGTTCAGCTATAATAAAATTTGATAAACCAGAAAATATGATAAATACATCATTATAAGACAGAAATATTTCATAAACATGGAATCACCTACCAAATTAATGAAAACCCTTGAATCCTTTGTGCAAAAACTCAAACGCATCACCGCCACACCTAAAGGAAGGTAAAACAGAACTAAAACCAGAACTTTAGACCCTGAAACATGAGATAAAAACCTATTTTTAAAACCCTACTTTCTGTACTTTAGGAACTTCAAGAATAAGGGAAGAAGCCCTAAGAAAATGGGAGCAAGAAGGATGGAAACCCACTTACTTTAGGGATCTTGAATAAATATCCCAAAATATACCAGTATCTTAATTTTAAAATATCCAAAAATTTAGGTGAGGTTTTAAAAAATATGAAGAGGTCATGTAGGAACTATAATGGGGGAAAAAGAATGATAAATGAAAGAGTTATGATGAAAATAATTTACCTTTTCAAATATGGATGATTTGAGAACCCCTATGAAGATATTCCCTAATTCTCGATGAATACAAGTTCTAAAGATGGAGGAAAGGTATTGGGGGAGCGCCTAAGGATGTTAGGTTTGATTGGGAGGTGGAATCACTAAAAAAGAGTAAAAAATGAATATGTTATTAAATAAAGAAAATTTATTTTCAAAATTGGAAATGGGCTTCTAGACAAACCCAATTTCTTAAATAAAAATCCCAAATCCACCATGATTATGGATTCATAAATGGTCCAAAATAATATGGTGGTGTTAATAGGTCATTGGAGTCCAAGTAGGAATTTTAATCGATGAAAAATATTGAAAATGAAGAAGTTATAAAGGAAACAAAATTTATTTTTAAATCTTGAATTGGGCTCAAGGTTTGGCCCAAATCATGAAAACTCACCCATCCCTCCAAAAAGGCATGGAAAACCCCAAAAACAAAGAAATAATAGAAATTAAATTAAAAATACCTTTAAAATATGTCATGTATGTGACAATTATTCCCACCATGAAAAACTTTTCACCCCGTAAATTCTACTTGAAGCTTGATCAGAAAACAAGAACGGGTACTCTTCCTCAACCCATGACTTCCGCTCCCAAGTCTCATATGTATCACTAACATGTTGCCAATAAACCCAAACCATTGGAATAGACTTCCCTTTAAGTACCTTCTCTTAGGAGTCCACTATTTTCACTGGCCTCTCAAAGACTGACAAGTCAAGCTCTATCTCCAGTTTTTCCCAACTCAGCACATGGGATGGATCCAGGTTGTATTTCTTCAACTGGGAGACATGGAAGATATAATGGATGGATGTCAACTAAGAAGGTAAATCAAACCTATATCCACCTTTCCAATATGCTTGTTAATATCAAAAGGGACGACATATCGCAGCGTCAGCTTCCCTTGCTTTCCCAATCAACGATGGCCCAGACGAGGGGCCACTTCCAAGAATACCCTATCACCCACAGAAAACTCTAGGTCTCGACACCTCCAGTCAGCATATGATTTATGATGACTCTGAGATTTCAATAAGCACTGCCTAATCAACTTGACCTTCTCAGAAGTCTCCTGCACAAGGCTCAGACCCAATAGTGAAGTCCCACTTAACTCATCCCAACACAGGGGGGGCCGACAAGTCCAACCATAGAGAACCTCAAAAGGGTCCATTCAAATAGAGGATTGGTAACTATTATTATAATCAAACTCAACCAATCCCAAATGGCTATCCGAGGAACCTCCAAAGTCCAGAACACATGCACGGAGCATTTTCTCCAAAATTTGATATGCTTACTCTGTCTAACCATCATTTGAGGATGGTATATCGTGCTCATCTTAATCTGAGACCCCAAAGACTTATGAAAGCCTTCCCAGAACCAAGAAGTGAAACAGGGTCTCTATCTGAGACAACTGCTGATGGAACGCCATGGAGTCTCACCACCTCTTGAAGATACAAACATCCCAACTCATCCACTTTAGTTGTATCTTTGATCAGAATGAAGTGGGCGGATTTGGTCAGACGATATATCACCACCCAAATGGCATTCTTACCTCGATGTGTATGAGGTAAGACAACAATAAAGTCTATTGATACCTCATCCCACATCTAGGTAGGAATGGTTAATGGATGGAGAAAACTGGAGTTGCCACCAGAACCATCGTCATACATCATAATACATCTTGGTGGCACCTGGATGGATAGCCCACTGGGACTGCTTTCTATCCTGCATCACCACCTTTTGCAAAGATAACAACACTACTGAACGGCCCTTGAAGCACAAGATGCACTTAGGAGATGATGTCCAATCAGAGGACGTCTCCCCACCATGAAAAAACTACCTTGACCACTGATAAATCTCATAACTAGGTTGTTCCCGTTGAATCAACTCCATGATAGAAGGATTCAACTGGACGCTCACCAAGAACATGCCTCCATTGTGCTCCTTAGTCTCCATATACATCTGAGAAAAGAGTCCCATCAAAGTCCACTCATCACTGGACTTCCTCAAAGCTTTCACTGGAACTCTTCTTCTCAAGGCATCGACCACCACATTACCCTTTCCTGGGGTATATACAATATCAAAATTGAACCCCTACAACTACTCAATCCAATGATGTTGTCTCAAGTTGAGGTACTTCTACGAGAAGATATAGGCAAAGCTTTTGTGATTAGAGTATACCACAAACTTATCACCAAAGAGGTAGGGACAAAGAGTCCTCAAAGTATGCATCACCATTTCCAAATCCAAGTAATGGGTTGGGTAATTCTTTTCATGTGGTCAGAGTTTGCGAGATCCATAATCCACCACATGATCATCCTGCATAATCACGCACCCAAGACCCATACCTGAAGTATCAAAATAGAACACATACCCATTTCCATCATCTGGAAAAATCAGAATGGGGTGGTAGTCAACCACCACTTCAGCTCCTCGAATGATGACTAACATCCAAGGCCACATACAAACTTCACCCCTTTCTGGGTGAGTGCGGTCATCAGTGAAGAAAGTTGAGAGAAATCCCGAAAACAACCGCCTATAATAACCATCCAGGCCAAGGAAAATCCTGATCTCGAACACATTCTTCGGTTTCTCCAGTGACATGACTACACTAATCTTCTAGAGGTCCACTAAAACCCCCTACTTCGAGATCATGTGCCCTAGAAATTTCACCTCCCTGATCTAGAAAGTGCATTTGCACAACTTTTCATAAAGGCGATGATCTCGTAAGGTGCCCAGAACGATTCATAAGTGATGTTTGTGTTCCTCCTCAAAGCCAAAGTATACTAGTATGTCATCCAAAAACACCACAACGAAGGAATCAAGATACTGATGGAACACCTTGTTCATGATTTCCATAAAGACCGATGGATCATTGGTCAATCTGAAGGGCATAACCAAATAATCAAAGTGGTCGTACCTGCTTCGGAAGTCTGTCTTTTGGATATCTACCTCTTTTACCCAGAGTTGATGGTATCCTGAACGCAAGTCTATTTTTGGAGAACCACTTTTCCCCCTTAAACTGATCAAAAAAATCATCTATTCAGGTCAAAGGGTATTTGTTCTTAATTGTTACCTTATTTATCTTCTGGTATTCAATGCACAACCGGAGGGATCCATCATCCTTTTTCGCGAACAACACAGGAGCGGCCCAAGGAGAGATGTTCAGGCGATTTAATCCTTTGGATTATAAGTCATCTAGCTATTTCTTTAATTCCCTCATCTCGATGGGGGCCAAGTGAAAAGAGGGAAGAGATACCGACTGTGTTCCCGGTGCAAGATCAATCGAAAAATCCACATCCCGCTTTTGGGGGAAACCTGAAAAATCATCTGAGAATACCTCAGGAAACTAATTCACCACATGAGGTAGTGCTCCTTAAAGGGAAATACCATCTTCCTCTAGTGAAAGCAATGAAAAATGAAAGATAAGACTTACCAACTATGGGAGTTGATGTCCTGCGCGACCTGGCCGAGGATCCCATTCTCCACAAAAAACATGACGACTCCCATTAGGTGTCGTGAAACTCACATGCCGCCTGTAGCAATCGATGTGTGCCTGGAAGTGTACTAGCCAATCCATCCTAATTATGACATCAAAAATTTCCATATCTAAAACCAAGAGGTCCAACTCTATTTAAACCCCTGACATGGAAAGCACACACAACGGGAACCAGAGACCCTGCTCCTTCTTCTTACCTATTGGCGTCACCAACTCCATCGTAAAAGACAAAAAATTGGTATGAAAATTCAGTGTGTCCACAAAACAGGAAGAAATGAATGAAACAGAGGTACTGGTATCAAAAAGAGTAGTAGCTATAGAAGATGCGATCAAAATGGTACCTTGAACTATCGACGGTCCTGCCTCTGATCCTGCTGGTGCTTGATCCACTACATGGAGATGTACGGTCTCTGCCTGGGGATGACTGTTAGACTATGGCTGTACCCTGAACTAGCTCTACCCAAAATATAACTCATCCCTACCACCATGTCCACCAAATCAAGATCCTCTTGTCCTCGATGGATTAGACTGTGTTGGTACTCCTCTTGAAGCCACTAACCCTGCCCCACTCAGAAGTAGACGTGCCACCCCGCAGAAACGTTGTAAATGACTCAGACCTCTACATTGGTAACAAGGATTTAGAGGAACTGGGAATTATCATTATATGTGCCTCAGTTTCCCACACTTGTGGAACACGACTGATATCGCATTAGAAGCCATGGATGAAAACTGCCTGGAAGAGTGGCCTGAACTGCCACCTCTTTTCTTCACATGTTCCTCCCGCTTTTTTATCTTATCTGGGGATCCGGTACTTCCCACTACTAATACTAAACTAGATAAACCATCCCTTCCTTTCCTATCAATTTCCACCATGCATGCCCGGTCAGCAACCTCAGTATAGGTCCTCAGCTTGAACAAGAACCCCTGGGAGTATATCTATGGTTGCAAGCCTTTATCAAACCTCTGGTCCTTTGCTTGCTCGTTAGAGACTATTCCTGTAGCATACTGAACCAACTAATAGAAATGGTTGGCATACTCCATCATAGATATATTCCCTTGAACAAGGTCCATGAACTCTCAGGACCTAGAATAGGCCAACACCTCAGGGTAGTATTGTTCATTGAAGACAGCCTTGAAATCTCCATAGCGCATCTACTCATTCTTCCTAGTTTGAAGTATCAATTCCCACCACCTATGGCTGGGACCCTTTAATATAAAGGAGGCACATTTCACCCTGAGCTCCTTGGGTGTATCCAGGAACTCAAACATGCATTCGATCTTTTCGATACATTCTTCTGCTTCCTAGGGTTCTGTGCTGCCTCAGAAGGTATGAGGCTTATTTTTTAGGAACTCCTAGGCCTTGTACGTTCTAGGACCAATATCATCCTTTATAATAGGAGTTTTAATAGGATATGGTCCCTATCCTAGAGCCTATACATCCCAGACCATGACCTCGACTAGCCTCTGGTCAATTGGTGTGGGAGAACTCTCTTTAGCTTCCTCTTATGGACGCATAGGAGCTTTCCGAGGAGGCATGTTGCTAAAAAATGCAACGGTCATAAAAATAATAGTCAATACCAAAATTATGAAAATTTTAATCAAATACATAAAATATAAACAATATAAACACATTACAATAATAAAAGAAACAACTAATCAACCCCTACTTGTTGTCCACATGTGGTCTGCATCCCACACGTCTCACCTAGAATGTGAAGTCAATCAGAAAATTCAGACGTCCCCTGGTGACTCAAGGTCTTCCATGAGAGGTGTGGGCCAGGCACCCAAATCATGACTAAATCCTTAATACCTAACAGTCTTAGCTCTAGTATATCCCAACTCATCCCAAAATATTAATATAATCCAAAAACATTAACCTGCCTCTAATACCATTTTTTCACGAACTGAATCTAGTCACCACCAATACTAGCACCAAACTCATCCTGTGGAAAGTCCTAAAGGGTGTTACCTATCCCCACAGGCTGGAACAAGTTCCCAGGTATCATTTATCTTGTTTTGGGAGCGATTTACCTAAATATGTATACATAAAACATAAAAAACATTTGATGAACTGAATCTGAAAAATTCATACCAATAAGGTTTATACAAAAGTCCAGAACTGAATACATAAGTTCAAATGCAATACAAAAGGTCTAAAGACACAAATAAACAGCATAAAAACATCCCCAAGTAATCCACATGACAAGGGGTCATCACCCACAAGTCGTCTCCACAACTCCACCCCAAGGATGGGAACTAACACCCCAAACCGCCATCATCCAAAGCCTTTCCTTTACTTCAGCCAAGAATAATAAATTATACTTACAACCAAGGGGTTTAAGTAGGGTATGATCCTAATCCCAATAGGCTACCACATAATGATTTCAAATTTCATGCAATAAAAGGTGAAAAAGCAAGCATTTTTAATATGCAATGAAAACCAACGACAAATTCCAAGAAATGCAACTTTCAATTGAAAACATTTTTCAAGAAAAAATATTCAGAATGTTAACACGTTTAAATGGTCATGTTATATAATGTAATATACTACCAAACGCACTCAAACACAAAGTAAAATAATACAAATCAATGAGCAGTAAAATCGGGAACACCCCAAGGCACTAGATAGTCTCAGGCCCCATGTACCTCGTACCTCGGTGTAAAGTAACCATTGTAAAATTTGTTCTCATGCACGATCCACAAGTAGGTAACATGAACATAACCTAGTGTCCCCGAATAATCATCCATATAGTTTATTAAGAGTTTTTTTATCTAAATTCTAAGTGAAACAGGGAAAAAACCCATCAGGTCCACTGGTTGTACGAGTACATATCTGCCCCACCTAGGTACCCGGGCTTCCCCCTTTGTGCTCAAACAGTTTCAGCATGCTACAAACACCCATTTTCATATAAAACACCACTAATGGTCACATACAATAATTACAGTATCTATACACATTTTTAGACAATTTAAAACACCCAACAAAACACTTTAATTTTTAATGAAACAATTTCTCAAAATCCCGTATTGTTTTGCACCCAAAACTCCTTGAAAACCCCACTTTGTGCACTATGTGCACAATTGTAAGTTACCCAAACATAAAATTAAGCCCAATAAATTTCAATGAAACTATAAAATCAATTTTAGGGCAGCTCCATGTGAACCAATAAATGGTAACTTTGTCAAACCTCTATTTTCACAAAAACATGGCACTTAAAGTTCACATATTCCACAAATACCATTAAAACCCATTTTCGTTGCAACAAACAATGGGGATTAACATTAAAAACATGATTTCAAGACCTATTTAATTTAAATAAAACCAATTAAGTATTTATAAGGAATCCCAAAATAAACCAATAAAACATTTCTATGAAAAAACCCCAATTTCACATAAAATTGGCATTTAAAATTCATTTGTAATACAAACAACACTAAAACTAATTTTTTAAGAAATAATAAAATGAGATAAACCTTAAAATATGATAAATACAGCATGCTAAGACACAAAGATTTCATAAACATGGAATAACCTACCAACGTAATGAAAACACTTGAATCCTTTGTGTGAAAACTCAAATGCACCACTGCCACACCTCAAGGAAGGTAAAACAGACCTAAAACCAAAATTTTGGACCATGAAACACAAGATCAAACCCTAATTTCAAAACCCTGCTTTCTGTACATTAGGAACTTCAATAATAAGGCACGAAACCCTAAGAAAATGGGAGCAAGAAGGATGGAAACCCACTTACTTGGGGGATCCTGAAGAAATCTCCAAAAATACACCAGTATCTGAATTTCAAAACATCCAAAAATTCAGGTGAGGTTCGAAAAAGTATCATGAGGTCATGTAGTAACTAGAATGGTGGGAAAAAGAGTGATAAATTAATGATTTATGATGGAAATAAGTTACCTCTTAAAATCTGAACGATTTGAGAACCCCTATGAATGTATGCCCTAATTTGCGATGCATACAAGCTCCAAAGAGGGTGGAAAGGTAATAGGGGGGTGACTAACGATGTTATCTTAGATTGGGAGGTGGAATCACCTAAAAAGAGTAAAAAAATAATATGTTAGTAAATAAAAAAAATTATTTTCAAAACTAGAAATGGGCTTTTGGGAAAGCCTAATTTATAAAATAAAAACACAAATCCACTATGATTATGAATATCTAAATGGTCCAAATTAATATGGTGGTGTTAATAGGTCATGGGAGGTCAAGTAAGAATTGGAATGGATGAAAAATGTTAAAAAATGGAGTTATAAATGAAACAAAATTTATTTTTAAATCTGGAATTGGGCTCAAGGGTTGGCCCAAATCATGAAAACTCACTCATTCCTCCAAAAATTCAAGGGAAATCCCCAAAACAAAGCAATAATAGAAATTAAATTAAAAATACCTTTAAAATATTTCATTTATGTGAAAAATATCACATTACCTAATGAATTTTATGGAAATATATTTCTAGGTCCACCCATCACATAATGAAAACCATACATATGTGTACCAAAATATCATAAAACATTTAACATTTCATAAAAGCATAACCAATAGAAAAGAAACGGTTTTCATAAACATTTCATCATTTCATCACAATATAGCCCATTGAAAATGACCAACTTTCATAAACATCACATCATCAAAATTATAAAACACCTAGAGAATGAATAAGGATTATATCATTGGATTATATCCTAAGTAAATAATAATTAACATGAAATTATATTATCATAGATCAAAATTTTCTTCAAAATATCTTTTTAATTATTCTTGAAGAAAATACACTTTCATTTGGAAATCACTTATTTAAAACTCATATATTATCAAAATATTAAGGAAACCATTTTTTTGAAAATAACCAAGAAAAAATTATAAATTGAACATCAAAACATGTTGTATTCATGGTGGAGGGAAATTTCTTTCACATTTTAATCATTAAAACAAAGATTTTTTTCACACCTTAGGTAAAAAGTACCCTATTTAGAAAACAATAAATAGATTCTTTCTGAATATTTTTTAAAAAGTCAAACATGGTAAAATGGATTTAAAAAGTAATTTAAGAATAGTAAAAAATCTTTAAAAACATTTTAGAAAACATTTATATGGAATAAAAAGGTTTTCTGACCAAAAGAGGAGTAATAAATCCAGGTTTTCTTAAAAACATTTTCTGAACCTTTTTATGTACAAAAGAGAGGAAAATAGTACTAAAACTTTAAAATTTCATAAATAAAAAAAGTGGAAGAATAATGAAATGGGTTTACCAGTTAAGGATCATGTAATTTTTTCAATGAAAATTCAATCATAAACAATCATGATTAAAATAGTATTAAAACATAAATCCTTTACCTCAAGTCTTGTCATGTTTCACATGCGTTCAAATCTCCTCTTCTTTGGTATGCCTCCTTTATATACCTTTTTAAGGACCCTTGGAATGATTTTTTAAGAATAAAAACACCACTAATTCATGACTAGGAAATTTTAGAATAGAATTGTATAGGTTTTGGTAGATCTAGATGGCTCAAAGTGGTGTAAATAATAGAAAAGAGGGATTTCCTTTTATAAATAGAGGATAGGAAACACTTGGAATTTTTTAAAATATTAAATAATATATATATAATTATCATATAACATGTCACCAAGGAACCGAAAATTTAAATATAATATGTGATATGATTTAAATAAACTCAACCAATCACATTTGGAAAAGTCTTGTATACATTTTAATTCATATCTCCTAGTTAAACCACTTCAAACTCATTTTAACCTTAACTGTGGAAACTCAAATTTTTACCATGATAATATAATTATAAGACCAAGGATAATTATAGAAATATTTTGAAATTATGATTCAAATATTTTAGTACATTTTATCATATTTAATTTATATTGATGGTATAAATTACTTTTAATATAATAACACAAAATGCGTGAAAAACAATTTTTAGGAAAATACCCAATTTAAGAGTAAAAATAATTTTACCTTTAAATAAACTAACAGATTGGTTTACATGAATTTTTTTGGTTAAATAAAATAATAAGAAAGGTTTTTTAGTATTTTTTATAAATCCAAAAATAAATTTAATCTTCCAACCATTTCATTAAATGCAATGACTCAAAAATAGTTTTTAATTTGAATAAAATATAACTCATCTTCAAAAAAGTAAATCTTAGGTTTCCAATTTCAAAATATTAATTTAAAATACATTATATAACTCCTTAAGAATAAATTTGGTTGAAAAATATTAAAAAATATGATAAAGTAATGCGTTATATATATTTTAATGTTTTACCCCATGATTTTAACATAATTTTAGCTCTTTTACCGAGGTGAAAAATATTTACTATGGCTACTATTCATAATGACCAAAAATTAAATTAACCCTATTACATTATATTAATTATTATTATTCCAATATATATAATTATTTATTTAGAATTCAATTCACATAAGTGGTAAATTTTAATTTAAAATTAAACCAGTAAAACATGATGAAAAGTGGTTTTCTAGAAAAAAAAGTTCTCCTTAAGTATAAAAATTTTTATATCAAAATCAAGCATAATACTATTTAGAATGGCCATAAGTGAATTATTAATAATATAAATGAAATAATTTTAATTTTAAACCATTTTAAAACAAAATATAACTTCTTAAATACTTGGAACGAAAAACATCTTTTAATAAAAATCAGTAATTTTCACTATTCACTGTGAAATCAATATTTTCATAAAAATACCTCCACCATAATATAATTTTATATTATTATTTAAAAAATTATATAATTTTTATTAAATAAAATTTCTAAAAGTTTTATAAATTAATAATAATATTTTCTCACAAAAAGTAATAAAAACTTTCTTTTGAATAAATTTATTCTTGAAGAATAAAATGATTTTACTGAAAATTGAGTACTTATTTATCAATAAATTTACATTATATAAAATATTTATAAATATTTTTTAAAATTTTTGTAATAATATTCATTCTGAAAATTTTAATGGACAGGTTATAATGTTCATGTTTAAATAATAATATTTATATTACAGTTTGTTTAAACTTGGTGTTGCGTGAAAAGAAGGCTAAAGAAATAAAGTTTATTTAAAGATAAATATATCATAAAATATCAAGGTGTTACATTATACCCACTTATAATAATTTCACCCTTTATATTATATCACTCTTATATAAAAGATAGAGGATACTTATGCCTATTCACATCCTTAGGTTCTCATGTAGCTTTCTATAATTTATGATTTCACTACAAAACTTTGACCAGGTGAGTGCTCTTGTTTTGTAGTACTTTATATCTATGATATAGAATCTATATTGATTAGTCCTCATAAGAGATATCTTATTCTAGAATTAAAACCTACGTGTTTGGTACATGTTAAGTATTTTGTATGTTCTTCCTTAAAAGAGATACATTGAACACACTATGAACTTGAGAGAGATTCAATGGAAGTACCAAATGATAATCTATTATCCCGAAATGATCAATAATTTAAAGGGGACCAATATATCTAAGACTCAACTTTACCTTATTTCCAAAACTCAAAACCTTTTTCTAGTAGATATTCATGGGAATACCTTATCACTAACTTCTAACTCCATATCTCACCAATTATTTTCAGTATAACTTTTCTATCAACACTGAGTTTCCCTTATGTGTTGTTGAATGGTTCTAACTTTCTCTGACATCTCCTCAGCTAGCTTAGGTGAAAAATATTTTATTCTCCAACTTCATCCAGCATATTGGAGTTCTAAACTGCCTTCCATAAATGGATTCATAAGGATCCATCTGAATTCTTGTGTGAAAGATATTGTTGTAAGAACTCAACTAAAGGAAGGTGTTGATCCCAACTACCTTTGAACTCTAGAGAATAGGATCTTAACCTATACTTTAGGGTTTTAATAGTTCTATAAAACTGACCATCTGTAAAAGTATGATAATTAGTCCTAAAACAAAACTCTAAATCTAAATCTTGCTGAAGACTTCACAAAAAAACTTTCAAGTAAATCCCATATTTCTATCAGATTTAATAGAATGTGGTACTAAATGCAACTTTACCAATTTCATAATGTACATTCTGGAAATTTTACCAAGAGATAAATCTTCTCTGATAAAAATTAAGTGTGCTTAATTCATAAGGTGATTAAATAAAAACCAAATATAATTATGACGTTTATATGTTTTGGGGAGTCCAACAACAAAATCCATGGTGATTTTTTCCCTTTTCCATTATATTATGGGTAATTATTGTAACATCACATTAGAATTCTATCTCTTAGCCTTAACCTACTGAAATACCAAGCACCGTGATACATACTCTGAAATATCACTATTTGTGTTATCCCACTAAAAATAAACTTTCAAATATCTATACATCTTTGTTCTTCTATGATTAATAGATAATGATAAACTATGAGATTTGTCCAACAACTCTCTCCTAAAATATGGTATCGATGGGACACATACTCAATTATTGAACCTTATCATTCCAACATAATTTTGTTTTAACTTAGGAATATTTCTCACCGCCTTTTTTATTTCTATATCTTCATTTCATGACTCCTTAACCCTTACATAGATAATTAGTTGAAAATTTACCTAAAAAAGATAGGATATATACCATTTCATTTAGATTTAAAGTTTTGTTTTATAAAAATACATAGGTATTGGATCTCTTTGAATCCTAATTATGTTAAATAAATAATGGTCCTTTCGACTCAAAGCATCATCCGCCTTGTTCACCTTCCCAAAATCATAATTTATTAAGTAGTCATAATATTTAATCAATTCCAACCATCTTCTTTGGAACATATTCAAATATTTCAATGTGAATATATACCTCAAGATTTTATGATATATATATATATAACAATTTTCACCATAAAGATAATGTATCCCCATCTTTAATATAAAAATTGTTATTTCCAGGTCCAAATCATACATCGAGTATTTTTTTTCTCATATATTTTCAATATTAATGATACATATTCTATCATTATATCATTATGTATTAGAGAATATCTCAATACCTTATTTGATGCATCACTATAGATCACAAACCCTTATCTACTGTAGGGTAGTTTGAACATAGGTTCACTAACTAACCTTCTCTTCATCTCTTTGAAATTATATTCACATTCATCTATCTATAATAACATAACCACCTTACAAGTCAAATTAGTGAGTAGATTAGAGATTCATGATAAATATATCACAAAGTGTCGGTAATATCCAGAAAACTCAAGAAAACTATGGATATTGGTAACCGTGGTTGGTCTTGTCCATTTCTCAATAACTTCTGGCTTTGAAAGATCCACCAAAAAACCCACACTTGATATTATATGACTTTAGAATGAAACATTCTGAATCCAAAATCCACACTTGGTAAATTTTACATTCAACTTCTCCTTCCTCTAAGTATTTAACACAATTATAAAATGATCTTCATGCACTTCCATGGTATTTGAATATATAATAATATCATCAATAAAGACTACCAAAAATAGATCAAGGTAATATCTAATGACTCTATTCATTAAATCCATGAAGATAATAGGGTCATTGGAAATTCCAAATGGAATATCTATAAGTTCATAATGTCCATACCTCATAAAAAATATTGAATTTGGTATATCCTCCTTCTTAACCCTCAATTGATGATATCCATAATGAAGTTCAATATTATAAAAGTATTAATATATGGATCCTCATAATTTTTAAAAAAAATCATTGATATGGGGTAGATGATACTTTTTCTTGATAGTGATCTTGTTAACATCCCGATATTCAATGAAAAGATGCATTGAACCATATTTTTTATTAACAAAAAGAACAGTTTCACACCATGGTGACACACTTGGGTGTATGAATCCCTTATCAATATTCTTATAGAGTTTCTTATTCAATTACTATAACTCAATTGGGTTCATCCTATAAGGATTATTTGAAATAGGTGTAGCACTAGCTATGATTTCTATTGAAATATCATCTTATTGATTTAGAGGAAGATTAGGAAAATCTTTTGTAAAGACATCAACAAAATCTTATACAATAGTCATATCCTCAATGTTTAGTTTCTTCCCAACCATATAATATAGATACCCTTCATGGATAGGAATTAAGACCCACAATATAGAAGCAATTTCCATTGGAAGTTCTTATTCATCCTCACACTAATAAACGATCACAGGTTCATTAAAAATATGAAATGTAACTTCTCTTCCTTGGAAATAGATATGATATCTATATATAAAGAGCCAATACATTCCTAAAATCACATCAAATTCAACTAGATATAGAATCATAATATTTTTAGGAAGTAAATTCCTATAAAATCCTAATGGAGATAAGATATAAACATTATATGTGATCATCATACCATTAAGAGTTTTATTTATAACATACATCTAATCATTTTGGTGGTGATGTGACACCCTTATTAAGTTTTTTAGATATAAAAAGTGGGTAGATATATAATCAACTAAAAAATTTTAAGTTCTAGAGTGGAGGGTAAGTGTACCTTTCACCATGTCATTCTCTTTACACTCTTCAATTGTTATAGAAAAGTCCTTTCTATTATCCTTTTTTTAGGGGATTGTTAAGGCCCACCAACCTCATTATCTCTTGGATTAAGTAATTGATTCATATAATTCCCAAAATCCTTATATTTTGAGCATCAAACTTCATTGGTTTAATCCTTATTCTCATCTGTTTCATTTACTGATAGTTTCATCCCACATTGACAATCACTAGGTTGATGAACAAACTTTCTACAATTGAATAATTTCCTACTTCCTTTTAAACAATTTCCTGAATTCTTTCCCCCACATTTTTGGAATATAGGTGATTGGAATTTAATTCCTCCTTTATATTTACCATTCAAGTTTCCATGAAACTCCATTTTTCTCTTCTTGTCACTAAAACTATAAGAATAATTAGAGTTACCACTATCCATTTATACATTAAAAGCACATTTAATGGGTTTATAGTAGTTAACAAAGTATATTATGGAAAAATCATTTCAAATAAATGGTTTCAGGCCACTAAATAATTGAAAAAAAATCACAGGGAAAATTATAAAGCTACAAACATACCTCAAAATTCTTGTAAATGTTTCTTCATAAAAACCAATGCATTCATCATCCCTATGTTTCATCTCCATAAATACCATTTTTATCTTAGTAATAAGAGTTCAAGGAAAGTATTTACTGAGAAATACCCTCCTAAAATCCTCTAATTATATGTATTTCATTTATTCCTCCTACCTCTTTTTCTTGGTAAGATTCCACCATTAATCATCTTAAACTTCTAAGTGATATATTGTTAAGACAACTTTCTCATGGTCCGAGCACTGAATAATGGAAAGTGTATTTTCCATCGCATTGATACATTACTCAAAAAATATTAGATCAGAAGGCCTATAAAAGGAGGGTGGATATTAGTACATAAAAGACTCAATGGAATGTTTCTCCCTCCTTGGTGAATTCATAATCTTAATATGATCTACATTATCATTCATAGCTTGAGAGAGTTGAGTGAGTATAGTCACAAGATATTACATCCCAGTTCCCAATCCATTTGTTTTCTCTTAAGGATGATAGTTTAATTGACCATCACATTCATTTTTCACATGATTTATTCTGGTTTTATCCATTTACTAAAACCAAAAACATATTTTGAGAATCTAGATACCATAATCTGAGTGAACAAACATATATTCATGAAAATAAACTCTTGATATGTTATAAATTATAATACCTTATTATCAAACAATAACACTTTAGGTTTAACACAGGTCATCCATGGTCATCATCTATTTAAATCCATCATAATAGTTCATAAATAAAATATGATTTAACCCAATAATATCCCTTAAGAATGTCAAACCGGGTGAATAGTAAGGGTGCACTCACCATGAACCAGAATTACGGCTGAGATATATTCGACCAACTCTTTTTGAGGTTATTACCCCTAGATTCATCTATGCCAAAACCATATCCACTTGTAGTATCTAGAGAGGGACTTGTTTCTATGAAAACCAAATAAACTCTTTCTTACCAAAAATTTAGTATGTTATCCAATACTTAGACTTCTCCATAGGGTTTTCACCAAAGTTTGCTACCCCTAATCTCAAAATATTAACTAAACCCTCCTATGATAAAAATTGAAGTGACCTAATCTCAACATAAATAAATATTACATCATTTTAGATGAACAATCAATATATTTCACAATAATACATACATGAGGACCATACAGGTTTAGTGTATTTAAATAATATATATATATATATATATATCTTATTTAAGTATAATATCCATCATTATAAACATATTTCTTTACATAAGGTACCCTTTTAGACTCATCATAATTAGAACCTTCAATCAAAACTCAAGGAAGGAAAAAAAAGGTGATATTATATTCTTAGTAAGTCTAATCATGGGAGATATAAATCATTAGAGTATAAGATAATCATTAGAGTATAAGATAATCATAAGGGTATGATAACACACTCAAGTACATGTTCGCAATGAAAAATATCCATACCCCAAAAATCTTAGATCATAAGCTCTAAAATAAATTTATTTATAAAATTATGATCAATAAGGGTGTGAGAGTAGTAATCATCATTCAAGAACCATAACAATAGGTATATTTCATCATAATCATAATAAATCATAATCTTGTGAACGTAGCTAAATAAAATCATGTTCATGCATGATATTGTGATTATAGCTATAAATATATCATACTCACACAAAAATATGTGAAAAAATATATTCATAAAAATTTCTATACATATTAATATGAGCATAGCTAGAAGAAATCATACTCACACATCAATATGTGAACAAATTTATTTACTGTCATGTCTATTATTATCATCATCATTGCATGAGATATCAATATCACTTTGACCAATGCATTGGAGTGATATTTAATTATAGTCCCACCCATTACATAATAAAACCCATATATATGTGTGTCATAAGATCATAAAGAATTTATCATTTCATCAAATCATAACCCATTGAAAATAAATAGGCTTCGTAAATATTTCATCATTTTATCATAGTATAACCCATGGGAAATGAACATGTTTTGTAAATATCTCATTGTCATATTCATCAACCATCCATAGAAAGAATATGGATTTAATAATTAGATAATATCCCCATTAAATCATAATTAACATCAAAGGATGTTGTCATATATAAGAAATTTCTTTGAAATATCTCTTGAATAATTCTTGAGGAAAATACACTTTCATTTTGAAATCACTTATTTAAAACTTAAAAATTAAAAATTATCAAAATATCTAGTAAATCATTTCCTTTGAAAATAACCAAGAAAATTTATAAATAAAACTTCAAAACATGGACCATTCATGATGGTGTTTAATTTTATTCATGTTGTAATCGTTAAAACAAAAATTATGTTCATACCTTTGGTAAAAAGTAATATGTTCATAAAATGATAAGGAGATTCTTTTTAAGGCTGTTTGTAAAAATCCAAACATGGTAAAAATTACTTTAAAAAATCATTAAAAATAGTAAAAAAAAATATTGAAAAAAAATTATAAAACATGGATATAGTAGAAAAAGGTATTCTGACCAAAAGATGAGAAATAAGGATAGATTTTCTTAAAAAAAATGAACCCTTTTGTATACCAAAGAGAGGAAAATGGTATTAAAACATCAAAATTTAAGAAATTACCATAGGAGATAATAATTAAATGGGTTTATCAGATAAGGATTGTATAATTTCATTAATGTAAATTAAATCATAAATAATCCTAATTAAAATAGGATTAAAACATAAATCCCTAACCTTAAGTCTCATCTTACTTGTTATGAATTCAAATCTCCACTTCTTTGGTAGGAGTCCCTTAGATCACTTATTAAGGACCCTTGGAGTTGTATTTTAAGATTATACGAACCTATAATTCATGGATGGGAGCTTTTAGAATAGAATTTGGTAGGTTTTTTTATATATATGGATTAAAGTGGTGTAAATAATTGAAAAGATGGGTATCCTTTTATAAGTGGGGAATAGGACACACTTGGAATTTATTAAAAGATTAAATAATATATATATCATAATCATGTAAAATGACACCAAGGAACATAATATTAGAGTATAATATTTGATAAGGATATTATAAACTCAACCAATATAATTTAGAAAAATTTTGGATATATTTTAATCCTTATCTCAAAATTTAACTAGATTTAATTCATTTTAACCACATTAAATTCATTTTAACCATAACTGTGATAACTCAACTTTTTACCATGATAACATAATTATATGACCAAAAATAAAAGTGGACTTATAAAAAAATTGTACATTATGATTATAAATATATAATCTATTTTTTAATATTCAATTTCTATTAGTGGTAGAAATTACTTTTAATATAAGAACACAAAACACATGAAAACAAAATTAGGAAAATACTCAAATTAAGAGTAAAAAAATTGACCTTAAAATAACGCAATAAATTGGCTTTCATGAATATTTTTTGTTAAATAATAAACCAATCAAGGATTTTTAGACTTTTTGAGAAATAAAAAACTTAATGTAAGCTTTAAACCATTTCATTAAATTCAAAGACCAAAAAATTGTTTTTAATTCAAATAAAATATAACTTATCTTCACAAAAGTCAAGATTGGGTTCCAAATTTTAAAATACATTATTTGAAATACATTATTTAACTTTTTAATAATACATTTTTTTGAAAAATACTCATCTAATGGGATAAAGTTATGTTGTAGATAGATTTTAATGTTTTTTCCCTTGTTTTTAACCATCTTTTACCTCTTTTACTGAGGTGAAAAATATTTACTATGTTTAGTATTCATAATGACCAAAAATTAATTTAAACCTATTAAATTATATTAATTATTATGATTTCAAATATGGAATCCATTTTACTAAATTTAATTCACAAAATTAGAATAGTCAATTTAAAATTAAACCCACAAAATGTGATGAAAAGCGGTTTTCCAGAAAAAAAAATAATGTCCTACTAAGTATAAAAAGTTCTTATACCAAAATAAAGCATAATATTTTTTAAAATGAACTTGGATAAATTATTAATAATATAAATTAAATAATGTTACTTGACAACCATTTTAAAATAAAATGGAACTTTGTAAATTCTTAGAACAAAATGAAAGTTTTCAATAAAAATATTATTTTTCACTATTCACAGTAAAATCAATATTTTCAGAAAAATCCCAAAATTTCACTATAGGATAATTTTTATATGATGGTTTAAAAGAATATATCATTTTTATCAAATAAAATTTCTAAAATTTGTATAAATTTATTATAGAATTTTCTTCTAAAAAGCATTAAAACGTTTTTTTTAAGAAATACATTTTTGAAGCATAAAATGATTTTACTAAAAAATGGATACTTATTTTTCAATGAATTTAAATTATATAAAACCTTTATAAATAATTTTTATAATATTTTTATTCCTATTCATACCTTTAATTTTAACAGGTAGGTTATAATAGTCACGCTTAAATAATAATATTTATATCATGGTTCATTTAAACTCAGTGTTGTGTGTGAAGCAATATAAAGAAATTAAATTTATTTAAAGAGAAATATATCATAAAATATCAAGGTGTTACAGAGTCTAACCTCTCATTAAAATAAAGTAAGACTTTTTTATCAGAACATATATGTCAGGTATTCTATATATGGAGCAACTCCCTATACTCCTCAGACAATACTATAGATAACCCACACTAAGCTCACCCTAAGAACATCATCTAACCAATGCCCAAACTCATCCTAACTCATTGGATCACATGACTAATATAGAGCGTATACTTTTAGATTGTGATCAACTACACCCTCATGGGCTTCATCTAGTTCATGTCTCATTGGCACTATGTCTCTGCCCTCCCGATTTCTAATGGATTCCATCTATGTGGAATCACACTAAAAATAAAATTACCATGATAAATGAATATATAAAATTAAATATATTTTAAATAGGTAAATATGTAATAGGTATCGCAAACCACTATTCCTTACACTTCCCTACTACACCAAAGTCCCATATTATCCGGCCTCACTGCCCCACCTACCTGTGTTAAGGTCCAACACCACACACACAGAGGATTCACTTACTTTCTCATACTATGAATCACATATATGGGTTGGATAATTATAATTACACCAATAATATATAAGGTAAAACACTTTATAGGTTGTTTTTGGCACTTTAAATATCCAATACCCTTTTTATAGAACTAAAATGGAAACCACATACCCCTTATAGGTTATCTGAGTATAATTCCACTAAGAGATATGCAAGAAAATATTATTTTATATATTTATTACACTTTAAACAACTAAACCCTTATTTTCTATTCTAGGTTTAAAATAATAATCACAAGAAATGCACATGTTTCATGCAATCCCTATATGTATAACATGTTGCATGAGTGTTCTTTCTTACCTCCTGAGGACAAGAGTCTGAAATAAAAATCAATAACATCAAATAGTAATTATCCAAATCAAATAACTCAAATGTAAACATGAAAATAAAAAAATCCCAATTTCCTAGGTAACTCATAATTAAGATCATTCTCGCACTAACCAGGCACACAAAATGACATTTATCCCAAGTTCCAATACATTTTAGGCCTCCAATATACCACTTCTTAAATAAAAAACAAAATAACATCTTAGTGACACTTTTTACAACCTTCTCTGATACCAATTTATAATACCCAAACCTAGTTCACACTATGATAACTGGACTGGATTGTCGTTGGGACTTAGGAATATCTCCCCATGTGAAAAAGGTTACCGACTAGTAGTGAGGGTCTAGGAGGTGATTATGGGGAGACTATACACTCTAAAGATAAATAATAATAAAATCAACTCATCGCAACACAATCAATTCAAAATAATAGTAAATAATAATCTAAACACACACACATGATAACCAAAAATGGCCACTAACCATGTCATGTTATTCATAAAAAATTCAATGAATTACCCATAGGATAATCAGTTATATGCAAGTAGAAAATTAACTAAAATGGACTACCAACCTAGCACTGAGGATCCACCCAGTCATTGTCTAACCACACCATCCACCCATGCACCACTTTCACCTCAATAAACACTCATCTCCTAATGTCAAGATTTTACCTTTATATATTCTATGAGACATAAAATTTATACGAGTCTTAGAAGGAACATGTAAGATGAGAGTATGAAATCAGTAGGTCACCACCTACAGTTTCCCTATAATATATCCATAAATGTACAAGTACATGAAAAGTAAAACAAATAGAACTAAAACATACCAACAAACCTTCTTTATTCAAGCTCATCCATCCCTAAGTGATCCTTCACCTACCTCATCTAATACTGGAGTGGAATGATGTATCCATAGTCTGTCATACCAGAAGTGACCTCATCCATCTAACCATTTCTATACTTCATAATAAAAAATTCTAATCATTAACACATATCCATTATCAAGTCACCATTATGCCGAAATATTTGTATCTAAGTCACAACACAAATCCCATGGTCCCCCAACCCCTTTTTCAATGTCGGATCAATAGCTGACAACCTGAGGCATGGCCTAACCCACCCTCCTATATTCTCATATCAATAACCCTAACATATCACACATTTATGGCAAGAATTTTTGCTCCAAACTAATGGTCTCACACAACACTAATCGTGGACAACTACATTGTGAACCTTCTATATGTAAGTGGTCAACACCATCCCCCTATATCATTAATATATAGAGTTCAACACCCATAATGAGTGGAATAAACCACCTCATGGGCCCTTTCATGTGTGAATATGACTGTAATGGCCTCAACCTATGTAGTGAGTAACATCACCAACCTCTTACAGTTATAACATGAGGAACTTATGTTTCCACTTGTGGTAATGTTCAGCACCATATGCATCATATTGGAAAATCTCGTTGCCCATTTTTGTGACACTAATAGAAAATAGATCTATTACTATGGTCCAAACCATAGAAATAACCTCGTTCAAGTGGCCCATTAATTCTATCGTTGTTTTCATAGACTATTAAAATGTTTTGGAATTGGTCATATCTAAAAATTATCATCTACCATGGTAAAACCCCATGGAATTTGGTTGTGGCCTATGACCATGGTTAAAAACCATGTTCATAGGCCTCAAAACAAATTGTCTTCTGAGGTTCGATCCCACAACCTCTAACTTTTTCTATTGAGACTTTACCACTAATTTGGGACATGTTATGAGTGTGTGTGTGTGTGTGTTTTTGATCCACTACCATGGTATAGGGTAGTATACTTCCATGGTAGATATGGACTATGGTTGTATAAAACCCTATAGCCATGATCCACAATGATTGTGGTCATAGGTGTTTCTAGTTTCTATGGTCCATGTTAAATATGTTTTTAAGTGGGTACCACCACCCCTTTTCACATCATTCCCATGTAATTTTTGTGTTCCTATACATGTATACCACCATAATCTATGTCGATCGTGGCTGTAGGATGAGCTTATCACCACATTCCACATTAACCATAGTGGCAAGTGGCCTACAAACATAGTCCTTGTCTGATCATGGTTCTAAGTGGGATATGACCATGATACTTGTTGACCATGGCGTTAGACTACTATACAACCATAATTTTTAGATCATTCCTATATAGGTTTGTTCATAGCCTGATTTCCACTAGTGTGATCTATATCATCCATAATTATATGGGTTACACCCATAACATTACCCAAGGAACTACATTAATCATTGAAACATGTAATCATCACTTTAAATCATGTATCACCAATCATGTGATGGCCTGAACCTACAATATTTGGGAATCATTTTATACTAGGTCATATACACCATTTCACACATGATACTACCTAGGGGTATCTCTATAAAACAATAAAAACCCTAAATGGTTTCAAATTTAGCCTATCACACAACCCTACCCACATTATTTTACTATATGATACATAAACAAATATATAAAAAATGAATAATCTAGGCACCACCGTCCAAAATTATGTAGGAATCCACTCATTGATAATGTTCATCCAACCTGAATTCAATTTCAAGATTCACCAAAATATAAAGAAAAAAACCTATTCTAGGGCACCATTAGAGAAAAAAATAAAGTGATGAAGGAAACCATCATTAACAACTTAGGGATAACTATCCTTACCTACATCCACTCCCTTATTAAAATTACATGAAGATCTAATAAGGATCAAATAATATCTCCCAAGAAATGAAAGATGTGAATAGACTAGGGATCAATACTGTAATCTGGTCGAAATGTCCCTAAAATATCTTTTATAGTCGAAACCACACTAAAATAATCATTTTAATTAATTTTGAAAAATGTTTACAAAAACTTGAAATATTAAATTTTGAAACACTTTCACCTTTACACACACATGTGAGAGTAAATCACTTACCCCTACACACCACCCTTAATAACACTTACTCATCACAGGGAACATCAAATGACCCTTAGGTTTCAGAAAAATACCATTATGTTTTCTCTATATGAATCTTACACGCACAAGGTCGCTCAACACTTAACTAATTTCTCATCATATAATTACCCTTTCACATGAGGAAGTTACCCTTATTCACCAAGATTTTACATTTAAATTTAAATACTTGTTGAATATATAATATTATTCACACATGGTGACTCAAAATTTACCCTTACACATACCTTTTCTATTTTACCAACTCTTTATAGATTTACTATTATGCATGAAAATTTTACTCTTATGTATAAAATGATTCTAGTACTTAGCCAATTTTTTCAACCAAGTTTGTAACCTTACACATCATGACCTGTACACACAATACTTAACTGATTTTCCCCCAATCCCATTGGCTGAATCTTATGCATTGTAAACTTACTTTTACACACCACACAAGGTTCTCCAAAAATGACTCTTATGCTTGGGGACCCTTATTCACTAGAGTTAGTAAATTTTTAGTAAAATCACTTGAACTTTTACAAATCATTAAAAATAATTCATAAATCACCTTGAATTCAATATTAAATAAAAAAATTCACAAAATCACAATAAACCTATATAACTCTTTTAAAAATCACATATAATGAAATTTTATTAAAAAATCAACACTTAACACCTCTCTTTGGTCCAATAAAGCATGTAAAATCCAGAATCTAACTCAAATTATTGTTCAAAAATTATCATGACCTTATAAGTCAATCATTGTTGCTCGGTTTTCACCAACTTACAAGTGGAGCACTACATAACAAAACCCATTATATCCCTCTTCATTCCAGGCCACCAATATTGCCTATGAATATTGTAGTACATCTTGGTAAGTCTTAAATAAACAAAAAATATCAATTCATGTGAGTCCCTCATCATCTCATCACACATGATAATGGGGGCTACAACACAATCTCAAACATAAATAATCCCATCGATATCAAGAGACCAATCCAATGGCAGCTCCCCACCATATATATTTTCCTTTATCACTAAATAGTCTAAATATAACAATTGACTCTCCATCACCCTTTGAGGAGTGAGAAGGTGATAGTTAAGGGAATAAGGTTCATTCAATCCTAATACTCCTATAAATCTAAATATATCTTAGTAAAAAAGGTCATTATCTATTACTCATTATTCAAATCCTATACCACATATGACTGAGTCTTCCTGATTAGTGAATTAGAAATAAAGTACCCATTCTAAAGGGTATATTCCAACTCAAAATCAATGGACTATAAATACTTGATCCAACATCATTTCTTAAGGTTCAATTCATGCTGTGAGAAAATATATCTCAAAATCACGCATCAAGTAGTTTCTCTCATGCATACTCAATGTATGGACCCATAAATGGTTACACATCCCTTCTATATTGGAAATTCTCCATGTATGATTCTTGATGCATCACAATATAAGGTATACTCTTTGCCTGACTCAGATAAGGTTAAAATTGGTACATTTTTTAATCTCCCCTTCAGCTTTTGAAAGGATCCCTTACAAGAATCTGATTAGATGAAAATTACTCCCTTCATGGTCAGGGTCATAATTGGTACTACCAATTGGGAAAAGTTGCAATGCCCTAACCACAGAATCCGATAGCTAGTGAATTATTTTATTACATTGACATAGATAAAATTTTCTAATCCTAAAGGATCAACCATTTTACCAGTTTTGGAAAATAGATTATATACATGATCCTTACATTAAAATTCAAAAATCTAAACTAAAACATAGATAATCCTTTGAACATCACGATTCTCCTAGCTTAACCCTATATACCATTCATAATATACATATTTGAATCATGGGAAAAATGAAACATAATAAATGGGTGAGCTCATATGCTCAGTAAGGGTAAATAATTCAACAGAATCTATCATAAATAAGCATAAAATTTTATGTCATGGTATATAACTAAAAAAAATCCTTTTAATCAAAATATTGAGCATAATATGGTAAGAATAAATCAAATAATTGTATATAAACATTCACATGGATATTCTACAAGTCGAATAATCCCATTTAATATCAATAACTAATCTCATAATAAAGGAATTCATAATGTCGGACGTCATAATCATACTATAAAGGATACGGCCAAGACACCATACATAAACATGTAAAAACTAAACTAGTTTGTATCATGAGACCTACTGATGAATAAAGGTAATATAGTGGGCCCACCCATCACTTACTAATTCCAATTCATTCCTCATATAAAATGGGCGAAACATATCAAAAATAAACATTCATATTAAAACTAAAATACGAAATGTTAATACATTAACCATAAACCATGAATAGTATAAAAATAGTACATCCATAGTAAAACATATCATAAACCATTCAATACAATATGGTAGATTGTATCATAAGAAATCAACCTCAAATAAACATAAAATAAAACAAAGTATGTCGACATAGATGAAAGTAATCTGACAAAATCATTAAAAATTTCTTGATAGGAATTACCCTTTTTATTTTTAAATCATTTAAAAGTCATGCAATTATAAAAAAAATTCATTTGAAAATAACCTTGTAATTCTGTAATGGAATCCTCAAAATATTAAGGCATCATAATGGTAGAAAAATCCACTCATACCGCATAAGTTAACAAAAACATTCTTTTCGTTGAAAAGGACATAAAGTACCTCATTTAGAAAAGGAAAAAAGATTCCTTTCAAAATGTTTTATAGAAAGTAAAAAATGAGTAAAAATGAATTTAAAAAATTGTATAATAATAGTAAGAATATTTTGAAATAAATTTTTAAGAAGCATGTACATGGATGATAGATATGTCCCAGTAAATATTTATGAATAAAAAATCCTGAATAAAAATGAAATTATGAAATTAACCCTTACCTTGTACTTTCCTTTAGTTGATGGTGAGTTAATCTTATGTAAAATGGTTAAATAATGTTATTAAACTATACCAGAACTACATCTATATGAATTATATCATTTTCGATCCTCTTATATCATTTTGTTAATAATATTTTATTATTACAATTGTTTCGGGTGTTAACTGCTTTATTTTCTTATGTTTTTTTGTTATGTAAGTCATGTTTCTTATGCATATGATATATTTTATTCATATAATGAATGATATTAAGTTTATAAATATTATATTAACTCATCATATACATTTTATAATCATTATTTAATGGTTAACATGGATATTGAATCTCATTGTGTTGTGGAGATGGTAGGTTGTACGTACGCACGAGCGACAGTATCATTCCTTTAATGGTAAAGTTGTAAGGAATTGGACGGTATATTAATTATAAATAATAAATATCATGTCATATTTATTATTTATATCTATTATATTCATCATTATACTTGTCTAAATAAATTGTTTATGAAAAACAAATTATATCACAATGTGGAGATGGTAAGTTGTACATACGCACGCATGGTGATATTGTTTTTAGTAGGATGGATAAAAAGAGGAATATGATTGTACCATAACAAAAATAATATATCAGAATATATATTATACTGAATTTATTATTTTATAATTCAAAAAACATGTGGATAGAAAGTATAAAAATAAATAATTTTGAAGGATTCGGTAAAGATGATTACCTCTTCTTCAGCAAACCTCCTTTGGTTCTCCTCTTAGGGACACTAGGGTTGGCCTTTTGAGAAAACCAGAACCTATAATACATGTCAAGGTAAGTTGATAAGTGAAATGGGTAGGTTTTGGTCGATAAATAAGGATCAAATTGGTGTGATGAAGTGGAGGGGGAGGTTCCTTTTTATAAGAGAGGGGATGGGCACTCTTGGAAATCCTAAAAATATTAAAATATAATAAGACTATTCTAAATCCAAATAAGTAAAAATGGACCATAAATTAAAATTAGAAGACATTTTAGACCATATCCTATCCTATTGTTATTATTTAACATTTTTTTATTTTTAAATAATTTAATAATAAATTAATTCAATAAGTTATCATTATTATCAAATTTGATACTATTATTTTAATTTTACTTTAAATACCTTCAGAAAAATGGAAAATAAAATATAATGCTTTAAAACATATATATTATATCTTATATGTCTATAAAATTAACTATACACATTATATCATCCCAAATATATAAAAATTAATATTATTAAAACCAATTATTTTATTTTTATATTGATTAAATAAATATTTTTTTAGCATTGAAGAAGAATTTATGGTAATTGTATAATTTATAAAAAATAAAAATTAAATTAAATAATGAAAGTAATTATATTATTATCAGTATATATATTTATACTCGATCATATCTTTATTTTTTCTCCATTTGGACACATAAAATTTATTAAAAACAAAGAGAGTGATATTTTGTAGCTATCTTGGATTTGAATAATAAATAATTTATTTTCATAGAAAAATGTTCATTAAACAACTCAAAATCAATAAAAATGTGATAAGGGTATAACAGTCTTCATCTAATAATTTTTTAAAAAGTTTTTATTATTTGTTTATCCTTATCTTTTTGTTTAAACACTTATTAAACCCCTTTAACTATAACTGTGATATCATTTAATTTATGCATTTAGGGTTAATATTATTACTATAAAATTCTAAAATAATCCCAGATAGATCATAAATGAACTATTTAACCTATTCTATTTAGTTTTTTGAATTTTAGATTTTTATGAATTTTATATCATTTAATACAATATTATTTATTTTAAAGTATCATTTATGTTAATTTTGACACTATTCGTTATTTTTTCTTATGCAAAAAAAAACAAGATAAATTTGATAGAATACTTCTAAAACATTACTAACATGTAAAATTCATTAATAAAAATCATTTATTACATTAAATAAATCAAATTATATTTATATTAATATTGTTAACATCATTTATTTGATTCTTCCATTATTTAAACAATTATTGCATCATCATTATGTTACCATTTAAGTTAACTGTTTTATCATTAAAAATTATAAATAAATTATCTTGATTTAGATAAACATTTTATCTTTCAAATTAATTTTTATAGTAGAGTTTATTTTTTTAACCCTATAATAAATGGTACAGTTGTTAAAAATGTGAGTGACATTTTTAACTTGTCTTTAAATAAATATAATAAATGTCATATTATTACCCAAGTAGATTAAAAAGTTCATAATTTAAGCCTAAGGTTGATTTTTGTCTAAAAACACTTATCAAATGAAATTAGAATAAGTGTTATGTCAGCTTTATAATTCTTATAATATTATTTTTACCCTTAATCACATGAATTACCTTTAACCGTGGTAAAAAAATATAAAAGTTACTATTAAAAAAATTAATTTTATCCAATTAGACCAAAAATTACATACTTATTACAACCATGTATGTCATTTTTTTCAAATTCAATTCACAAAAGTGACTAAATTATGTTTAACAATAATCATGTAGATGCGACGAGAAGGTGGGTAAAAGAGACGTTCAAATGTTCATTAAGTTATAATATATAATTTAATATAAAAATTATTCCAATGACCAAAATTTGAGTAATATATGTATTATTGATCTATTTTGACTTTAAAATCAATTTAAAATATAATAATTATTTCAATGAAAACACAATTTTAAACTACAATGTCATATTTTTTACTATTCATCGAAAATTGAAACTTCTCAGAAAAATACCAAAAACTCACCCTAAGATAATTTCAATATTCCAAATTCAAATAAGAAATTTATTTTTTCAAATAAAATATATAAATTTTTCAATAGGGAATTTAAAATAGGTTTGTCATTAATAGGTGGTGAAACTTGATCTTACGTGTAACTCAAGCTAACTCGGTATTGTGTATAGCATAAGATTACCTTTGTGTATAATGAATTATAAAAAAAAATTAATTTATTATAAAATGAAAATATTTTTAAGTCTTGGAGTCTTAAATTCTCCCCTTCTTCAATAAATTGTGTCCTCGTGATTTTTTAATTTGGGTTCATTAACTAAGGTTTGACTTTTCAAAATTCTTTTATTAAAATCCCACATTGGAATAAGGGTAGATAAAACTCTCACTTTAAAATAAACAATGGAAGTATAAAGGTTAATAGAGATAACATATAAAATTTTTCTATGTAGGAAAATATGGACAAGAAATAAAAATCTAACCATTAAGTTCTGATGGACAGTGACAGAGAACATGATTAGGAGAAAGTTAACAATCACAAAGCTATAAATATGTGATGATCTAAGGGACCATTTGATTCATTAGAAAAAGTAATAAGATAGAAGTTTTTTGTTTAAAAGTCATTTCCCTAGAGTTGAAAAATTAATTTACTTTATATACTAAGAACATAAGGAAACATACTTATTTGAAAAGTAGAGTTTCATCCTTTAACCAATTTTTACCACAAACTCATCTTTCTCTCCAAAAGATAATAAAATTAAAACATATTATATTATCTTAATAATATAGGGTTCCAAAAATGAAATTATACTTCATATATAATACCTTTAAAATAAATAAAACTATGTTATACTAACTAGGACATCACATAGGCCAGTTGTAGGTGATTCACCCTTATCTCCCTTCGATTGCGGGTTCAAGTCTTGCGGCCTTGCAGGATGCAACGGGTTGTCGCCCGACCTATGGGTTTTCCTTTTTCTAAAACTATATTATTATAAAATTCCATAAAAAAGATTAAATTTTTTAACCTCCAACAATATTATCCAATTTTAAAATTAATCCATTCCAACCTTAAGACTCTTTCAAAATACATCTGTCCAACCTCACAATCCAAAAATTTATAAGGAAAGTCATTAAATTTCCAAAATCAACTTAACATAATGTAGATCTTTTTGTCACATACCAAACATGTGAATACATTCATCACCACAATACGTTAATTAAAATATGCATGATTCCAAATCCGTAAAGAATAAGTACTATAGTACAATCCTTATATATTCTATAATTTTTATAACCACGATATCATAACATAATTATTGAATCCAAAAACAAAAATACATTAATTATTCCACTTTGACTATTGTAATACCATAAGATTTAACTTTATCACTTTGATTATTTTTAGATATATTTCCTTAACGCTTGGGATAATCATTTGTATAATGCCCCATATCTTTACAATTGTATCGTTGCACATTTATATCTTCTTTCTTTCCCTTACAATCATGACCCTGGTGATTTTTCTCTCCACACTTGTAACAAACTCCCATTCCTTTTAGGAAAGTACCAGGGTGTTTCTTACCAAAATTATCACATATGGAAAAATCCTTATATCCCTTTGTACCTTTATCCATATCTATCACCACCATTCTCTTCTTCTCTTTCTTTCCCTTAAATTCATAAGACTTAGAAAATTATTTCTCTATCTTGATATCACATGAGACTATATCTTCATACGATAAGAAATTTTGGGAAACCAATGAATTTTGGATAAATGGATTTAACCCATAAAATAAATTATCAATATTACTCATTGGGTTACATATGTGGTTCACAACATGACTTGATAATCTTGTAAAGTTGGCTTCATATTTTAAAACATTCTCATCCTCATTTTGTCTCAGATTCAATAATTTTCTCTCCATATTCTCTCTCTGTTAATGAGGGAAATAATTTTCCAAGAAAAATTCCTTAAAATACTTCCATTCCATGTTTTATATTTTCTATTTATCCTTTTTTGTTTTGAATTAGTGACCACCATTGATCTGCATCTCTTGAGAGATGATAAAATGAGATGACAACCTTCTATATTTTATTGCCACCTAAAGAAAGAAATATCTTCTACAAAGAACTTACCCATTGTTTGGATATAAATGGATCTATATTCCAATTTAATGTTAGAGGTTGTTATCTCATGAAGTGGTCTAACATTATTCCTCTACATTGTGGATCAGGTTGTTCCATACGGGTAAGGTTATTGTTCATAACCTGATTCATTTGTCCCAATATGGTTATAAGTTGTTCAGAAACAGTTGTATCTCCAGCTCCAAAATCATTATCTTTCATAGTGTAAAATCCCTAAATGAATTATGTGCATTGATATATTTTCCATTCCTTCCACTATGCGCCATTTTTAACAATGGCATACACAAGATTATGTTATAAATCATAATTCATAATTTCTAACTAGTAAAACACTTAACATAAATTGAAATTTTATACATATCTAATCTCATAATCATAAACATGGTTTCTTTGGTAAAATATTAACTTTTAAATCCACTATAATGGTTTGTAAAGAAAATATGGATTATCCTAAGAATATCCCCTAGGAGTGTCAAACCAGGTGTGCGATAAGGCCCATTGTGGTGTACCAGGTTACCCCGAGTCAGGCCCGGGACACCTTTTCAGAGTTGTTACCCTTAGGTACATCTATGCCAGAAACACATCCACTTGTAGTATCTAAATAGGGATTGATTTCTATAAATACACACATAATATCTATCTTAACACAATTCTAGGATGACCTTCTATACTTATTCTTAAAGTCTATCTTAGGGTTATGTTCCCTAATCTATGTTTTCTAAATCTAATTTTCAAGATTGTTGTTAAACTTCCTTTGATACTAACTTTAAATCCCCAACCTCAGAAGACCTGATCTGGTGTATTACTTTATTATATTAGCATAGATACAAGTGTCTAATCCCAAAGTACCAATCAGTTTAACAGTTTTGGAAAATATATTACATACATGATCCTTACATTACAATTCAAAAATATAAAATACAACATAGATAATCCTTTGAACATCATGATTATCTTATATTAACCCTTCATATAATTAATAATATACATCTTTTCATTCTGAGAAAAATGAAACATAAGAAATGGGTAAGCTCAGATGATTAGTAAGGGTAAATAATACAGTGGAAACTATTATAAATAAATAAGAATAAAATTGTAAGGCATGCTATATAACTGAATCACAAGCCTTTTAATCAAAATATTGATAATAATATGTCAATAATAAATCAAATAATTCCATATAAATATTCATATGGATATTCTACTAGTCTAATAATCAAATGTAATATCAATAACTAATCTCATAATGAGGGAATGCATAATGTCGAACATCATAATCATATCATCAAGGCTTAGTCCAAGACACCATACATAAATGGGTAAAAACCCAACTATTTTGTCTCATTATACCTACTAATTCATTGAGGGGATATAGCGGGACCCACCTATCACTTATTAAGTCCAATGCATTCCTCATATAAAAAGGGTGAAACATATCCAACATAAACATTAGTATTAAAACTAGCATATGAAATGTTAATACATTAACCATAAACCATGAATGGTATCAAAATAGAACATGCATTGTCAAACATATCATAATCCCTTCAATATAATATGGTAGATTGTATCATAAGAAATAAACCTCAAATAATCATAAAATCCAATAATGGTGTTGACATAGATGAAAATAATCTAACAAAATATTTAAAAATTTCTTAAGAAAAAATTCCCTTTTTATGTTGAAATCATTTAAAAGTCACACAATTATAAAAGAAAATATTTCCTTTGAAAATAACCTTATAATCTTGTAATAGAAGCTTAAAAAAGTTAAGGCGTCATGACGACGAAAAAAGACACTCGTGCCACATAAGTTAACAAAAATATTCTTTTCATTGAAAAATTCATAAAGTACCTCATTTGGAAAATAAAAAAAATATTCCTTTTAAAACATTATATAAAAATTCAAACATGGGTAAAAATTAATTTAAACAATTTTAGAATAATAGTAAGAATATTTTGAAATATATTTTTAAGAAATATGGACATGGATGATAAATATGTTTTAGTAAATACTTAAGTATAAACAATCTGGAATAAAAATGATATTGCAAAATTAACCCTTACCTTGTACTTCCCTTTAGTTGAGGGTGAATTAACCTAATGTATAATAGTTAAATCATGTTATTAAATTATACTAGAACTATATCCATATGTATGTAATCTATTTTCCAAAACTGCTAAACTGATTGGTCCTTTGGGATTCGACACTTGTATATATGCCAATGTAATATAATAATGCACTGACTTCAGGCTTCTGGGGTCGGGGTATTACAAGATTTCTATATGAATCTCTACAATTAACCAGTTAATCCCAATAAACTATGGATCTAGAAAAAATTATTGGGTTACTCCTAAGAAACTAAATCCTCAACCTTCTTAGGTTTTACTGATAAACCAACCTCTGATGTCATGCTACCTAAGAAGTATGCATGATCTATATAAAATTGACACTTTGAGAACTTATAATTTAGTCAATTTTCTCTAAGTGAACTCAAAATAATCTTCAAATATTGAGCATGATCCTCCCTGATCTAAGAGTACGTGTGAATATCATTAAAAATACAACAAAAAATAAATCTAGATAGGGATAAAAGACCTAATTAATTAGTGATATAAACACCACTTGTGTATTTGATAAACCAAATGGAAACACAAGGAACTTATATAGACCATACCTGATCGTGAACATCGTATAAGATATGTTAGAAGGTCTCACCCTTAATTAATGATATCTTGGACTCAAATAAATCTTAGAGACCACCTTAGAACCTGTTAGTTAGTAAAATAAATCATCAATATATGGATTTGGATATTAGTTCTTAATTGTTAACTAGTGTAACATCTAATAATACAGACATAATCTCAAGAAATCATCCCCCTTCTTGGATAACAGTACTAGAGCACCCAAAGGGGACATACTTAGCCATATAAACCCCTTGACCTCCAATTCCTCTAGTTAAGTATTTAACTCTCCTATATCTATACAATACATCCTATAAGGTAGAATAGATATGGAATATATTCTTGTAAATATATTAATCATGAACTCATTCTCATACTTGGGTGGAAACCTCAATAAATCCTCGGGAAAGTCATTTTGAAATTGGTTAACCATGGGAAGAAGGTCTAACGGATGTGACCCCTGATCATCCATAACAAGACTAGTAACATGGATTATGATCCCACCCAACTATTTAGGGTCAAGTATTATATGACCTATTTTTATGTCCCGCTCTCCAATATAGACATAACCATCATGCTTAGTAGACATAAATAATATTTACCAATAATGGAATTTAGTGAGGGATTGATACCAATTTAACTAATCCATTCCAAAAATCAAATCAAAACTTCTCATCTCTATCACAAATAATTCCCAAATGGATCTATATCCACCAATAACAATGGTTTACTCTTGACACCTTTTAATGTCCTCAGATCATGTCCCTAAATGTGTATTGATCAAATAATACAATAATTTTTTTTCTAATAAATCAAATGATAAGGTGGAAACTATGAAAACTATAACCCCAACCATAGATGGCCCATCACCATGATCAAATAGAGTAGGCTCAATGACATTAAACAGACCCAAACCTCTACCCTAAGCTCCTGCCTAACTCACCTGGAATATAAATCCCAGATGTCGTGTTTCCCCTATCTCTGGGCACCACATCCTACACCCAGACTTGAATGGTCAGTGGAACTCTGACTACCATTCTTATATGGTGTAACTAATCTATATCCTAAACCCTATGTTTGTCCAGGTACCTTTCCATTAGTTGAATTTGTGTGTTCTTACAATACATTTTTGGGTTCCCTATCTTCCCACATAATTGAAACATGACTATCAGATAGATTTATTGAGATAGAACATTGTTAGGTTCATCGCACTAGTAATATACCACATAAACTCCACTCTAAGGAAATTGAGATGAACTGTCACCCCAGATACTCTTTCCACCATTACCCTAGCATAAATCATTGAGAAGATGCTTTCTATCATCCAAGGATTTTTTTTGATGCTCTAGATAGAAGGAAACTGACCATAGACTCTAGCCTTATTTAGGTCTCTCTTTGATATGAGGTCTTCATCCACCACCTCTGAGAAAAATGACAAGTAAAATATGTTTACCTATACCTATATATCATAACTCAAACCGTCCACAAATAATCTATTCCTAACTGCCTCATCCCTAAACAATATTTGATAAAATAACTTAATCTTAATTAAGTGTGAAACATACATTATATTTATCATCCCTCTCTGGGTAAGTTGCATAAACCCCCATGCCATATCCTCTATCAAAGTCTCTGGAAGTAAATGTTCATAGAACAGAACCAAAAATTCCCTCCAAGATATCCCAGTATTCTGGTCTACATAGACTATAATACCCCATCAGTACTTAGTTGGCCCTCATTACATATAAACCACCAACTTCTCCCTTATTTCAAGTGGTGTCTCAAAATGATCGAAAATAATCTGAATCAACTCCACCCTGAGATCAGTATCTCGAGGGCTATCCTTGACTATAAAAAATTGGTTATTATATTTAAAACTCATGTGTCACCTATGAAATAGAATATTCATCTCAAGAGGAAACTCTATTGATAAACTCCAAAACCTATTGTAAGCTCTCAAATATCTGATCACCCATCATAGAAACCAATGAAACATGGGTATTTAGCTCAACCTCTAGTGGGTATGCTCACACCCACCCTCCTGGAACTCCAATGAAGGTTTTCATGGTGTAATGTCACTAAAATTCAAATCAAATTCCTTTAAAACATTGTTATCTCAACTATAGATATCAAAAATTAGGGTTAGCAGTAACTGGAATAGTGTACTACTACTCTATATACCCATCCTCATATAATGGGGTTTCATAACCCTAACACTCTCTCTAGACTTGTCTACCCATTCCTAGCATCATCATAAAATACACATATAATATCCATTATTTCATTTACATTTACTTTTAATAAGAGTATCACAACTATCATTAAATTAAATGAAATTCCAATAACAAGTTTTAGAGGTAAACACTTTATAAGTTACTATTGACATTTTATTTTATAGATACCATCTGATAAATAGGATATTTAATCACTGGAAATAATAATAACCATTTTAGAAAATTAGTTAAATAATATTCCACCATAAAGTTATATAGAAAATAACTATATTAGTTTATGATGACACTTTAAATAACTGACCACCACATCATTACCAGAGTGAAAAATCATAGGCAAGAATATAAATGGAATTTTAATCCTAAATGCTTGATATGATGCATGAAAACACACCCTCTTTCCACCCTAGTCTAATAGAAAAATACCATACGTCATATATCATCATCAAAATACATCATATTTATTCAATAAACCCATCCATAAAAGAAAAAACCAAAAATATCAGTCTCTTCTCGTGTAATTTGGACTTCCCACATACATGGGTTAGCTATGACCAAACACAAGTTCAATACCAAGTTCCAAAAACATCATATCTCATATCTAACATTCCCAAATAGTAAGATAAATGAAAATAAATAAGGATCTAATACAACTTTATAAAGTACCTGGCCCATCTCACTACATAAAAATTGAAATAGGTCACTAAATGACCTCAGGAACACCTCCTCATATTCTAGAGGCTATTGACTATTTTTTAGGGTCTAAAATAACATGGGGATACTATACCCCCTAGATTAGACCACCATAAATAACAACATAATAAACATCAATATCAACTATACAAATATATCAAAACAATAGTCATCATGATAAAACACTAATAAAAAAACATACCAACCCATGATATATAAATATGAACAAATGTACATGTCATATAATAAAACATGAATAATCAAGATCCCTCGTGGGAAAATCATATACATCAAGATCTAAAATAATAAAAAATAATAAAATTGGTAAAATCCAAAAAACTGCTCTCAATCCCTAACCTGGTCCCACAATCCAAATCCATATCAACTTCCCCTATAACACCTTAATATTTTATGATATATTTTTCTTTAAATAAGTACTATGTCTTTGATAAACTGCTTTACATGAAACACTGAGTTTAAAGGAATCACAATATACTATTAAAATATAATTATTAAATGTGATAGTTGTTTCCTATAAATTATATTTTAAGGTATGAATAAGACACACTAAATTATTAAAAAGTATTTTTTACACAATTATAAAATTAATTCATTGGTTACTAATTTTTTAGAAATAAAAATAAAAAATTTTGAAACAAAAAAGATATTTTTTTATGAAAAACTTTTTTATGCACGCAATGTGCTTTAGATTAATAAATTAAATTTATCACTATTTAGTAATTATATTAATGATATTTATATATAATATATTGAATAAAAATTTAATATTCATCTAATGGTTTTTACTAGGCAAGGAATAAGAATAAATTCAGTTTTATACTTAAAAATACATTTTTATACAAACGGTTTTCATTTCATTTTACACACATGATTTTATAACACTTATAGAAATTAAATATGATAAAATTGTTTAAATATTTAGAATTATAATTTCCAAATTTGGTAAGCAGGTCAAGTTCATTTTTTTTATGAATAGTAATCGAGGTAAAAATACATTACTATGATAAAGGTTAAAAGGGTTAACGAGGGTTTAAACTAAAGAGATAAGGATTTAAATAAAATAAAATTTGTCTAAATATTATTTTTTAAGTTTATTTAGACCCAAAATTATCTCATAATATAATTTTGGTTTTCATGGTTTCACTTACACTTTAATGTGACTTTATTATATTTTAATGTTTTAAGTATTTATAAGAGTGTCACTCCCTTCACTTATAAAAGGGAACCTCCTATACACTATTATAAATTTCACTTGAGACATTTATTTAGATAAATATATATATATCTAACTAATATAACAACATTATTATCCATGACCTTGAGGTTTTGGTCTTCCCAAAAGACCCATCCAAGAAGCCTTAAGGTGTTTCTCAAAGAAGGATACTCAAAGAAGTGGTATATGTTTATACTGATATTTTTTCATAATCCTCCTAAAAATATTCTATAACCATATTAACATGATATAATAAGTATATTTAATATATTAATATGTTTTTATGTTAATTTTATAGTCATTTTATATCTCATTCCCATTTATTGGAAAATGATAGTGTCGCATGTGCGTACATGTGGACTACCACCACCACGAAGTGATGTGATTCATTTTATATTTCCTATTTATATGGATGGTGATAATAATAGATTTAATGAATATATATGATATTTATAATATAATTATTATTCTATAAAGGTGAATTATTATTAAAATTCCTTTTTTAAATCCATCTAAATGTGGAAACATCACGCATGCACACGTACGAACTATCGTCTCCACAAAAGTGATGTAATTCATTTTTCATCACTAATTTATATAAATGATTATAAAAGTTTATATAATGAATAAAAATAATAATTATGACATGATTAATATTATATAGTTTAATAAACCATGACCAAGGTGCAAGGACTGGAACCATCGAACTGAAACATGCATTGAAAACACACCATTTTTCACCTGAATGTTCATTTTAATGAAGAATTATTAATAAAAGGATAATTAGAAATTATAAATGAATTATAAATAGTAATTTATGTATTGATATAGTTATATAATATATTTATTATAAATATATATTTATTATATAGTATATTTTAATGCTTAAAAAGCAATAAGAGACTTGAGGTATGAGTTTATGTTATAATCTTATTTCTTTTCGAGATTGTTTATATTAAATTTCCATTTTGTTAAATTATATGATAATTATCATTTAAACTCCATTTATTTTATTATCCTATGATTATTCCTATAATGTTAAAGTATGATTATAATTTTTCTCTCTTGGATGCTTAAAAATATCAAGAAAATGTTTTTTAAGAAAAACATATCTTATTTTCTATTTGGCCAAAAAAAAATCTTCCATTTTCTTATTATTTAAAATGTTTTAAATAATTTTATTTTGTATAATTAAATAATTATTTAAATTCATTTTAAACCATATTTTAATTTCCATTCAAATTTTTAAAAATATATTTTTAGATTATTTTTTTAAGAGGTTATTTATGAATTTTTATAAAAAGTGTGAAAGTAGTCATTGTTTTAACATTTACCACATGAACAGATTTTTCCATCATCAGGATTATTATTTTCTTTAAATATTTCTTTACAAGTTTTCATGATTATTTTTTAAAAAAACTTCACAATATTCTTATAATTGTTTGTTTTTAAGGATACTAAAAAAATTATATTTTCCCTATTTTCAAAGAAATGTTTAAATGCTTTTTTAAAGATATTTTTCATCTCTTTAAACATACTTTAAAGAATTTCAGGCTTAATTGAGGATATGATATTATGATACCATCAACTTTATTTCTCTTTATATCTTATGAGTATTATGATTTGATGGTGATTTTATAAAACTCGTTTCTTTCCATGGGTTAATTAAGTTACGATAAAATCTTTATAAAGCCCATTTCTTTTCCACTGGTTAAGCTATGATAAAATGTTTAAATGTTTATAAAAGACATTTCATTTCCATGGGATATGATATTATGAAATGATTAATGTTTTTTTAATATTTTTTCACACATATTTATGGTTTTTATTATGTTATGGGAGGTCATGTGGTTATGTATACCTCTAATGCAATGACTAGATATTGATATATCATGAGATAATATGGATTGGAAGAGGGAGTGAACCTAGTTTAGTAAGATACATTTTCCATTATGATAGTGTTGGGAGTAAACCTTGATTAAGGAAATGATTTTTTATGATTATGTGTATACCAAAAACTTATGTCTTATGCTTATGATATGTTATCATTGGTCATGATTGGTTATTAATGATTCCACGCCCTTATGAATTATGATTTTTTTATGGAAAAGATTTATTTCATGATCCATGATTAAAGATATTTGACTAATTGGGTATGAATTTCATAAGATATTATCATGATATTATACCCTTATTCTTATCTTATGCACACTTATGATCATTGATTAATATCTCCTATGTTTATCCTTATTGTGAATTTGAGCTCACCATTTCTATTGTATTATTTACCTAGGTTATGAAGAAAGTTTTTAAGTATGATATGTCTAAAAATAGTACTTAGTGAGAAGAAATTTGTGGTATATGCTGAATATTTTTCATTAAATAATATTATTATGTATCTATTCTTCAATGATATTGAACCTTTATGGTTATAGAGCATGCATTGTTAAGGGATTAATTTAATATTTATCTAAAATGATGAAATATTTATGTATGTAATACGTGGGTCACCTCAGTTGGTATCAGAGTAGGGTTTAGTTATTTTTAGAGATAGGATTATATATTTTTGGTAAAAACAATGTGGATAAGTCTAATCATAGGATACCATCATAAAGTTTTGGTAAAGTAGATATTGTGTGGTTTCCTCGCAATAAAGTCCCTATCTGGATACTAGAAAGTAGATGTGGCTATATACTAGATGTACCTAAGATTAAACACCCTAAAAAAGGATGGTTGAGTATAAAATAAATCTTTATTCGATTCACGATCAGTAGTACTAAGACTGCAAACCTAGTTTGATTCTCCTAGGGGATATGATTTAGTTAATTCACATTCTCTTTATAAACCATTATAATGAATAACGGGATAGAATATTTGAAAAATTATGATAAGTCATAGAGATATGAGATGAACTTAAAGTGTCATGGGTTGAAAGAAGGTGTCAAAATTTAGGACATAATAATAATGATTTTCATAATCATATGATTGTTAACTCAAATTTTTGATACTCATGCTATTATTTGTGGTTTTATCCAATGGTTATAACTAGGAGGAATCATGTGAAAAATGAATGTGATATCCAATTTAATGAACATTATTATGAGAAACCAAATGAAAAGGGAGCTAAAATTTGAATAATTATGATTATTTCAAATTAGATATCTTAAATTATGATTAAAAACCTAAACATAGTTGAATTTCATAATTCATCAAATAAAAAAATATAATGTCATGAAATTTCAGTTGATAAAGACCATGGAGGGGAGAAGATTAAGCATCCTACATGTCAATTATATGGGAAAATTAGGAAAATGCCTCAAAGGAATGACAAGATGTTTTATGTATGGAAAATAGTGGTATAATTCATCTAAATACTAAGGAAAAATAAATATTTTGATGGAGAAAAATAAATTTCATCTTAAGGTACCACTAATAGTTATGTGTGGGGAGCTTGGGAATTATCTGAGTCAATGCCCAGATCTAAGGGCTAACTCCTAGATTAATGAATGGAATATTATAGGTAATCATTTAAGTGGGTCATGATGAGTAAGTCAAACTTTTCCTATACTCTAGAGTTAGGTATGTAATGTTAACATTTTTAAGAATGTTCCCTATGAAAAAATTATTATTATTCTTTTAGTGGAATTTAATGTGATTTTGAGCATTAATTGGCTTTATTTATATAGAATCCTTATTGATTTACAAGTGAGGGAAGTCATATTTTATATTCCAAATCAAACTATGATTATTTTTTAGTTCGAGGATGAATATGAACTTCTAATAGAAATTACTTTCCTTTTATGGGTCTTACTACCTATTCATGGGGGATAGTTATCTCAAATTGTTAGGGAGAAACTCAAAATTAAATATATTCTTATTGTTTTGGAATATATTTATGTGTAACCTAAAGACTTTTCTAGTCTTCCCCAAAATCATGAATTTGATTTTTCAATAGAAATCATACCTGGTGTTACACATATTTCAAATACTCCATATAAAATAGCCTTGAATGAATTATAGGAATTGAACAAGAAACTCCAGGAGAATCAATAAAAGGGATTCATATACTTGATTTCATCATCATGGTGTGCAACTAATATTTTTTTAATAATAAATATGGGGCAATACATATTTTGATTGATTATAAATAACTTAACAAGATCGCTATCAAGAATAAGTATCCATTACTGGAGTTACTTCCCTACAACCAACTACTTTATAATCTAAATTATATGTATATTAAAATAATTTAATATTAATTTAAATACCATATCACATGTTGATTACTCTTCTACAAAACATTAATGTGATAATGTCCTATATTATCTGTTGTATTGAAAAGGTAATATAAGTTTCCCACTATGATGAGAACCTTGAAATGCCATTAAGGTATTACTAAACTTATTTCTATGGTCATATAACATTATAAGATGGGGTATAGAGTATATTTACTATCAATTGAAAGTACACGTAAGTATATTAGACTTATTCTCATGATGTTTACACCTATTAATCTCTAGTATGGGAGATTATGATAATAGAACCGCCTGTAGGAATTCCACGTGTTTATATGTCATCAGATATTCCTATCAGTGAGTGTGTTTAATGGTCCTTAAACTTTAGAATTATTATTAATTAATTTTATGACTCATGTGCTTATATTTACTTACAAAAACTGTGAATCTATATGTTCACTGGAAGTAGGTTATGTTGGTTGCATCATGAATGACATGTTGTTAATTAATAAGTTGAGGAAGGATTTTTCCCTTTCATATTAATGGAATTTGATATCTCATCCATTTGATTAAAATATAATGGTCTCATTAGATTATATGGTCATGGTGTAATGAAATTTATTTCATATATTCAAAGAAAGATTTATTGATCATATAGGTTGATGACATGAGTATGAAACATGCATGATGAGATACTATAACAAAGGGATTATATTACATAGTAAGTACTCATGTGTGGCTATTAGTATTGCGACATTAAATTTTCTCTCTTGGGTTCCCTAACCTATTATTAGATAGTAATATTGGACTTTAGGTGAGCCCACCTAATGCCACTGAGAAATAATCCTATAGGGTCACACACTATGTGTTTCTATTGATATCAATTAAATTATATTTGAATTTAATTATTGGAATAAATATTATTCTCAAGATTGAGGAATGATTTTATACGGGATTTATTGATTAAAAATATTATTTGTAAGGTAATAAATAATTATTTATTCATTGATAAATAATTTAATTAATTATGTGAATTTATAACAAATATTTATTCTCCAGCCTATAAAAAATATTTATTGAATATTTAATAAATATTTATTCATCAAACTGTGAATATAATATTTATTTTACAAATAAATATTTATTTAAATAATTATTTGGGTATTCAATAAATGTTGAGGAGGAGGAGCAGACCAAGACAATGTATGGTGATAAATATTAATTTTTAAGCTGGTAAAATTATATTTATCATTGTGTCATTTTTCACATGTTATGAAAATAATATTATTATTATTATTACTACACGGTATTAGGTCAGATATAGTTTAATATATTATTTAAGGGTCATTGTGAAATTAAAGAATATTTTTTAACCCTAAATCTATCTCTATAAATAGACGATTATCTCTATTATATGTAATTTGGTCGAGATTGATCATTTTTTAGAATTGTTATGCACAATAAAAACTAGAGATTTCTCTTAATACTGAAGAATGGTCTAGAGATTATATTCCCTCCTCCATCCTCTCAATAATGAGAGTGTAAGGATGATTCTTTGATCTTGAAGGAATTGTTACAATGATCCAAATGAACACTATAGGATGATCTCTCTACGATGATAACACTTGAAAACCCATCAATATTGTTTAGAGATCACATGAGCATGTGTAGATCAAAGCTACAGGGATTATACATGTGGATACTATAGGTGTAATGACTTTGGACTAAAAAAGGATTTAGATTATCAAAAAAATCATTGAATAAAGATCTCAAGACTGAGGTACTCTATTTTATGATCTATTTAAATTAATTATTAATTTAACACGAAAAGATCTTCTCTTGGTTCTGGTGACCTTCCTTGTAAATATTATTTGGAAAATTTTCATTGGTCATGAAATGTACGTCTTATAAAATATGTGAATGATCCATAAAATTTTAAATTTTTTGAGTTGGGATCATCCCTAATATATGCTTCCACTGTGATCGAAACCATCAAGTGGTATCAGAGCGGTCACAAGTATGCACAATAGTGGTTATTTTTTCACTTCTAGTTTATTCCTTATTTAATATGGATTTTAATTAAAATGTTTTAAATATATTAATATTCTTCATTCAAGATTAATTTTTTCTCACGGACTATTAATATATAAATAATGATTGGAGATTCCATCATGAGGTTCCAAAGATTCTGGATGGTATATTTGGTTACATGGTGTGTAGTTGGAGTACATGTCATGTAACCAAGTTTATTGCACCTAGATGTGTTGTAGGATACACAATGTGTCGAGTAGTTATTACAAATAATGCATTTATTGTACAACATGTGTTGACTGGTCCAACCTATCACATGGGTTGTCAAAATACCTGGAGTGTAGCTAACATACACATTGTGTTGTCTATATGGTTTAACAAAAAAATTATGTTAATTGTGTGGAAAAATATACAATTTATACCACATGATACGGATATCCTATATCATTAATGAAACACATGGCATGTAGCTACATACACATCATGTGAATCATTAATCCCTAAGTCCGAAGAACACATTGAGTCAATCAGTGGGTTACACAAACACATGGTAAACAGACCGCATAGTGTGTATCTGGCATACACGTCATGTGACCCATTAATACTCACATTTTAAGAACTTGATAAGTTGATCGGTAGGTTACATGGATGCATGTAAATTTAACCACATGGTGTGTATCTAGTTATTACACTCCGTGTAATCTAGCCTATATACACACCGAGTCCCAAGTCATTTATCATGGATACACAATAAGCGAATAACATGACATGTAACTCATTAGTATATGCCATGTAGTCTCCTAATAAATAACAGAATTTAATTACATTAAAATAATTAATCACAACATTAAAACCTAATTACACTATTGGAACTAGATGTGTTTTCCTATGTAATAAAGGTTTTGAAGAATTAATAAATGCTCAATTAATTCTTTGTAATTATCTATAATTATTGGTTATGTTGTTTATTTTCCATGAATTCATTTATGATGGGTATGTCCAATAGACTTCATATGGTTATTAAGATAAAGGGAATTAATTGATTGATTAATTTATTAATTGAATCAATACAATTGTGTTTATCTTAATAATAACGAATGAATTGAAGTGAATGATAGTCAATTTACTTTTGTGTATCTATTACATGTGTATAAATGATCATGATCTTTGACTAGACCTATGAATGTGATGGTTTTATTTATTTCATTTTATTTAATTGGTTTGAAATTATTTATCATTAAATTAAATATGATGGTCTATGTGTCATCCCCCTCCTTTATTATGTAGGACCTACGAGTATAAAGTTATTTTATGTAATTAACCTTAACCAATCTTTTGGTTCCACTCACCTATGTGTGAGTTATAAAACATATGTAATAAAAAGGGTATCCCAAAGTGAAATTAGGTTGTTTAAGATATAAACAAGATGAAACCAACCTGGAAGATACATAGGTGAATAGGTGTAATGATAAAACTTGTTCCAAGACCAGGATAATGATTTTTCCCCTATGGAAAAAAGGTTGATTTATTCTCAATAAATCAATCATTAGATAAGATCATGATCATGTATGTATTTATTTATTTTATTTTGGTTTTATTCATGATTTATTTTATGGATACAAGAAAGTGATCACATAAATAAATAGACTAATATTCAAATATAGAATTAAAATAAATAGATTATGCGTAAATGTTTTATCATAACATGGTTAATCCCTTAAGTAAAATACATTTAATATTAACATGACATGTAAAGAATAAAAAAAAATCTTTATGCATAATAAATAAAATCCATCAACTTAATATTAATTCATACCAAGTCTTCTATTACTTTATTAGGAATTAATCCAATTAAACTCATTGTTTGACTAACCTTCATTGGGACAATTACTTTTATTGAGTATTTCTTGTATAATTTTTGGGTTGACTTAACTATTTTACATCGAGAGAAGTATCCCTCTCTAGAATTTATATAACTTGGAGGAAATTGTTTAGGAAATGTGAGAAAGTGTTTCTAGATTGGGGATTTCACTCAACAAATCAAGGAGTTGCAATCCCACAGTTGAGAAAAACTTGAATACTTAAATACCTTCGAATAATTGACCAAGCCCTCGCTTGGGTTATGAGAAGGGGTATATGGAACATTTCCACTAGAATATACATGTAACTAGACATTATAATTTAAATGGTGAGGGGTTTCTGGAATTGATAAAATAGTGAGAGACTAAATTAAATTAAAATTATTATATCTCATAGAATTTTTAATCAAGTAAGGTTTTCTTTAATAAATTTTATAAATGCTCAGTAAAGTAAATGAGCGCAATTAGTAAATATTGAGAAATATCTGAGATAGATTTTAGAAGAACATATTATCTAAGTATTCATTGATCATACATGTGGAGTAATGGTATTCCCAAAATCAAATTTCCTTATATACATTAATATCATGATGATAGTAGAATAAATATCAATAATGGATCTTATATACTATAAATATTCAATAATTTTTTCCAATACATGTTTTGGAAATAGAAGTACAAAAACTAACCATATGCCAACCATATTTTCTAATGTATATTATATCAATTGTGATACGATAAGAATATATTAGGATGATACCATAAGTTTTTTTTTTAAACATTTTTTAAAATCTAGTTTTATTTACAAAAAAAACACCTAACAATAAGGTTCATCTAATAATCTTATATCCTCTAAGGATATTAATTTATAGTCAAGACTAACTATATTTACATAAATTAATCCTATATCTTTAAATATAGTGATATTAGACTTAATTTCTACGAGTTAAGGCTCTAGATGCAGATGGGTTGGAATAGGAAAGTTGAAATCCACTGAGCTCAGTGGGAGGAGTAGTTTCAAAGACACATACTGCATAGGGATTTATAACTAAAGAGGTAGTTTATGTTCACCATGATGGGTGATATATATATTATTCTTCTAGAATAATTATTCCTACAAATAATCATTAAATGGAAACTTGTTAAGGTTTAAAAATATAGATAAATTCAAGTAATGGACTCCATGTATCAAGATTTGAGGACTCTGTATTTTTAATTTTTTTAAGACTTGAAACTACTAGTTATTATTCAAGAGAAAGTAGACATAGATGGTATAATATGGTATCAATAAATCATGATTGATTATTGAAAGGTTTATTCTATGAAAAACACAATACACCAATCATCGTGACTAAAATCTTTTTGAATTCTAATTGTAAAAGTATATTTTATGATCATAATATTGGTCAATTAATTATCAAGGCCACATTTTTTAGAGGAAACATTATAGAATATGTCTATATAAGAAAACCAAAAGGAGAACCTGTCATATATGTCTATAAGGAATAACTATAAAGGGTTGGTAATAAATAAATTTCAATAATATATGAATATTATATAAATTATTTTATGATTAAATCATGCATAATGATCATAAAATATTTTTTTGGAATGAATGAGTGACATGTTTCTCTAATAGGTTAGTGTGAGAACTATAAGTTTTCAAGATATATATGTTGATAATATATAGAAAAAAAATTTGTGTCTTACCATTTTGTTAAGAATAGGAAATGAAATTTATCTAAGTATGACTTAAAGTAGCAACCATTTTCTAGGGAACAAGATCTATAAAAATAGATCCATGGGTTCTTTAAATCTAGTCATGGTACATGTATTAGCAATGTATTCGAATAATTCAAGACCAAATTTTTGTTGGCATGTAATCCTTCTAGTAGAACATGCATGGGAATAAGGAGAGATTATTGAGATTAAAAAAATTAACAAGCTTAAGTGCTATGAATTTATCTCATATTCCATGATATGTACTGACATTTGATATTACTAATTCATAATGCATAGTAGTTCAATATAAAATAGATCCATAATAACTGCATTGACTTACAGTTATAATTATCTTAAGGTACTTGTAAAAGTAGAACCGTATGAGTTCCTGGTGTTTAGAGAAGTGAGTTTACTAGTTATCAAGGGAATTGAACACTTGTCTTCACTTAGTTCAATTTTATCTATTATCATGGAAAATGATATGGTGATATGCAAGAAAAACTTATTACAACTAGTGGCTTATATATCTAAAATATCTAATTATGTTGCGGAATATGATGTATCTTAAGAAGTGGTTTTGAAAAATCCTATTCTAATTTTGGGTTATACTAAAAAAAATATCATTGTTATAATAAAATTTAACTATGGACTTAACTAGGATGTCAGGATTCTGAAATAGGAACAAGAAGTGGATACTCAGTTATATCACTACTTGAGGGATTTTCTCAAGGTATTAATGTTGCAGTAAACAGAGTCATCACATAGACATGTGCCTTTACCAACCCTATCTATAGAAACATGGTAGTCCTAGATGTTTTAGTCATACTCAATAGAAGCATTTTTAATTCTATTGGAGTTGGATCCCTATAACCAACTACTTTTTACTTTAGATTACATGTATATTTAAATAATTGAATAATAATTTTAATACCTTATCATATATTGATTGTTCTTATCTATAATATTAATGTGATAATGTCCTAAAGTATCTCTCACATTGATAGGGGAATAACATTTCCCCGTTATAATGAGAACATTGAAATTACATGATGATATTCTTAAACTTAATTCTAAACTCAGATAAAATTATATGATGGGGAACATAGTATGTTGACTGTTAAGTGTGAGTACCAGTATGTATATGAGGCTTCTTCTCATTAATTTTTCACCTGGTAATATCCAAGATGGGAGATTATGAGAACAGACCTGCATGTATAAATTCTTCATGTTTATATGTCATCATATATTCCTGTCTGTGAGTGTGTGCAATGGTACCTATATTTTAAGATTATTATTAATGTATGTAGTGACTCACGCACTTTGATTTACTAACAAAAACCATGATGTCATATGTTTGCGGTAAGTAGGTTATGTTGGGTCCATCATGAATGAAATGTTATTAGTTCATAAGTTTAGGAAGGATTTGACCCTTCCATATTAATGGAATATGATATTTTATCCCTTTTATTGAAATATAACTATCATATTAAATTCCATGGTCATGGTGTAACGCATGTATTTTTAGATAGTCAAATAAAGATGCATCAATTATATAGGTTGATGACATGAGTGTGAAACCTGCTTGATGAAATGTTGTGACAAAGGGATTATATTACATAGTAAGTTCTCGTGTGTGTTTATTGATGTTGTATTATTAACTTTTATCTCTTGAGTGTCTTAACCCATTAATAGATAGTAATCTTGGACTTTAGGCAAGCCTGTCTAATGCCAATGAGAAAGAAGCATAGATGGTCACTCACTAAGTGTTTCTATTGATCTCAATTAAATTCTATTTGAATTTAATTATTAGCATAAATATTATTCTCATGACTAATAAATAATTTTATTCCGGATTTATTGATCGAAAATATTATTCATAAGTTAATAAATAATTTATTTAACTACTTGAATATTTAATAAATATTTATTCATCAGACTGTAAATAAAATATTTGTTTTATTTATTAAATATTTATTAAATATTTATTCTCTAGATTGTGAGTAGAATATTTATTTTAAAAATAAATATTTATTTAAATATTTATTTGGTTATTTGATAAATTTTGAGAAGGATGAGCAGACCAAGATTGTTCCTAGTGAAAAATATTACTTTTGTAAGCATATAGAATAATATTTATCGTTGCACCAATTTTTGTATGCTATAAAAAATTAATATTATTATTACATGGTATGGGGTAAAATATATCACCAATTTGTGCATGCTATGAATAAAATATTAATTTTATTTATTGAATATTTAATATATATTTATTCATCAGACTGTGAATATAATATTTATTTTACAAATAAATGTTTAATTAAATATTTATTTGGGTATTCGATAAATGATGAGGAGGACGAGATGACTAAAATTGTGATTAATATTAATTTTCAAGCTGGTAAAATAATATTTATCATCGTGATGGTTTCCACATGCTATGAAAGTAATAATAATATTACCTCTACCCTATATTGATAACTTGTTTGATCAATTGTGTGGACTATAATACTTTTCCAAGATTGATCTTCATTTTGGATATCATTGATTAATATTCAATAAGGATTATATACCCAAGACATCCTTTTATATGAAGTATGATCATTATTAATTTATAGCGATTCTATTTGGACTTACCAATTCCAATTTTATCTTCATGGATTTAATGAAAATATTCATTATAGATTACCTTGATCAATTTGTGGTAGTCTTTATAGATGATATTATTTTATATTCTAAGAGTAAATACAATCATGAAGATCATTTTAGGATTTTTTTTTAAAGACTTTGAGAAAGGATAATTTGTATCCCAAATTTATCAAGTGTGAATTTTGGCCACATAAAGTTTTATTCTTGGGTCTATAATCTCAATCACAGGTATATTGGTGGATCCTCGAAAGATAGAAGTTATTGATAAAAGGCCTACACCAACCATGGTGACTAAGATCCATAGTTTTCATGGGTTGTATGGATACTATCAATTCTATGTGAGATATTTCTCATAGTTAAATAATCCAATAACTAAGTTGACATATAAGGGAGCTAAGTTACTTTAGAGAGATGAAAGTGAAGAAATTTTCAAGGAGTTCAAAGGATGGTTGGTCAGTGCACATGTGCTCACACTACCCTATACTAGGGAAGGGTTTTTGATCTCTATAGTAATGATTCCAAGAAGGTAATAGGATATTTCCTTATGTAGAATGATATAATGATAGCTTATTCCTCACACCAATTGAAAATTCATGAGTAAATTTACCTGACTCGTGATTTAGAGATAGAAACGGTAAATTTTAAATTAAATATATGGAGGCATTATATTTATGGTTAAATATTTGATATATATATATATATATATATTGATCATAAAATATTGAAGTATATATTCACATATAAAGATTTGAATATGTGCCAAAGGATATGGTTGAAGTTGATTAAATATTATGAATGTTCAATACATTACCACCCTAGATTGGGGAATAAGGGTTCTGATATTCTGAGTTTTAAAGAACATGTTAGTTTTTCCATGGTGATAATTTAAAGAGATATAATACTTATAGATTCATAGAAGATGGATCTTAAAATCATGAGGAAATGGGAAAATAATATCTTTCTTAGATGAATTTTTAACCATCCATCTATGTGAGGATTAAAGATTCATAGAAGGAAGATGTGGAACTACAAAAGAAATTGAGGGATGTTCCTAAGTTCAACCATGATTGTGATAGAATAGTATGATTCAGGAACTAAGTATTTATCCCATTAATAACAAATTTGAAGAAGGAGTTATTAGATGAAGCTCATAGTTCATTATTCTCTATTCATCATGGAAGTATGAAGATGTATAGAGATCTGAAAGAGTATTTCCGGTGGGACAACATAAAAAGGGATATTATAGAGTTTGTATCTTAATGAATAGTATGTCAGAAAGTAAAGGTTGAGATAAAAAAGTTTCTAAGGTTATGTTACAACCATTTACCATAATAGAATGGAAATGGAAAATTTTTACCATGAATTTCATCATCGAACTACTCAAATAATATAAATTCTATAATGTTATTTGGGTTTTAGTTGATCATATTACAAATTAATCACATTTAATTTTAATTAAGGAAGATTTATCTCTTGATTTTATTTCCAGGATATACATTAAGTAAGTGTTAATGTTATATGTAGTACCATATTCTATTGTATCTGATTGGGATCAGAGGTTTTATTATAACTAGGGCTGTTTTTTACTAGAAATGGAGTATGGTTTGTGTTTATTGTTAAACCTCACAAGTAAGATTAGGGATTTTTCAAGGAAAGGGATATTATAGTTCAAATAGACAATATTATCGAATTTGGCATAGTTTTTTAGTTTTTACCAAATTTTTGGTGTCTAAAATTTAGAGGATGTCTTTCAACATGAAAAGTGGTTTTTCTTGAAGTCTTAATGAAAATATTGAAAATTCATGTTTTTCATGAATAAGGGATATACAAGTTGTGTTTCACAAAGTGTTGAGGATTTATGATGGTGATATACATGATTATGATGAGCATCATAATCAATGATGGTGATCTCTGCGATTACTAGAATTGGAGCATCACGGCGGCGCAAAGGGTTTGACGAAAAGATTCATGACAATGTCAAATTTCACTAGTGCATCATGAAGGGAGGAGTGCTTCAAAGACATTTTTTTTCAAGATCTGAAAAAATTTAAAAGTGGTAGTAGAGATTCACAAATGATTGAGCCTATAAATAAGAGGATACCCCTCTTCACTTTTAATGAATTTTTTCATGGAAAATCTCGAATCACTATGATTTTGAAAAGTTGAGGGAGCTCTGTGAAACTGACATTCCATGTGATCTTGAGTATCAGAAAAAGACTTACAAAGAATTGACTGATGATAATGATTTTGAGAAAAGGGTGATTTGTGATGATAGGGTATTTCGTGTTGACTCAATGAGCTTCGCGAAGAAAGGTTGTTCCACGAAGGTAGTGTGTTTCACAAAGGCAGAGGTGCTTCGAGAAGGTAGTGTGTTAAATGAAGGAAGAGGCGCTTCGTAAAGGTAGTGTGTTTTGTGAAGGTAGGGGTGCTTCATGAAGGAGTGGGATTCATAAAGGAGCTTCATTAAAGGCAGTATTGAACATCATTTTTAAGTGAATGTGGCTTTAAAAGAGCATCAAAACATGTCAACAGTGAAAGTAGAGTCTCGTTCAAAATTCAGGTACAACTAATTTAATGAAAAACCATTGAAGCGGCCTTCAAGTCTATAAACTGAGTTAGACTTATCTAAAATCAGTGAGTTAGGTGGAGTTAACGGAAGTGATCTGAGGGACACAGTGTGTTATCCCTAAAACATTATAAAGGTAGTGTGTCTGGTATAGAGTGACTGTGTCAAAACTTTTGTATTCCGCATCTAGATAAGATTAGTGGATTTAGGTACCACCAACAATATATCGATGTATGCTCCTTGGACTAGCCCTTAGTGGTAAACCAAGTAAAAATTGTTGAATTGTATTGTTGTGTGTGAATGTTTTAATCACTACACATTACTATCAGATAGGTTTAATAGGTTCCTACCAACATGGGAACAAGATCTATGACTTTATTAAGAAAAATTTGACACCCTGATTCACCCCTCCCCTCTCAGGGTTTTACGGGGTCCTTAAAGTAGTATCAGAGGGTAAAGGTTTTTAGTGTTAAATCTGTCCTACTTTAACATCATAGAGAATTCAGTAAATGTTATGGGAGTTGTAACGTCCTGACCAGGCTCACCTCTAAGACGGTGGCTGTACCGGTGGGTTACATGACCTCAAGCGCATCTCTCCAAATTCCATAGGGTTCCGAATAGCAGCGAGGGACTTTTTGTGTCCGAGGGGGAGACTATGCCCTCATAGGTAATAGGTATTATCACAACGGAAGTAAACAGAAAATAAATAATAAATAGCGGAATCATATAAATGAATAAACTGCAGTAGAAGTAATATAAATAATCCCAACTGAATACATAATAAATTCGGAAGCTGATAAATGAAACTAGGTACAAAAATGATGTCATGCCATGATGTCTTTATAAACTAAAAACATGGAAAATAGAAACCCAATAATTCTATCAACTAAACAGAAAAGACACAAAGAAATAACGGAATCACGAGTAAGGCTCGGTCCTCTGCCTCAGTCTCCATCCCAAGCAGTAAGAAACAATAAAGCATCGGGAGCAGCATGCTTCCCTTTATCAATACCTAAAACATATAATCTACTCGGGTGTCAACGACGCCCGAGCAGGGTGTGAGATAAAATCCCAGAAGACAGGCACCGGTGGTGTCTAAACCTTTCCATTTCGTGCAATAATAAAATGCAGTGTGCAATTATATAACAATTGCAGATAATTTATTAATTGTAATGAAATAAATAACTCGGTCCGGGTTCCCAATGGAACCCGTCCCTAATCACCTACTTCGGCCTAAGCCGGAAGTCTGAAAGGAGTACCTGTAAGTAGAATACACATGTGCATATATATAAATCCTGGAAGAGTAAGGTAAAACAAGGAAGAGTCACACCCCCAAGCTTGTGCTTTAACTTGGGGTCTAAGTCATGTGTCAACAAGGTGTGCTTCAACACACCAGAAAATATATCAAATATCAAGGGACTAACAACAACATTAATATAAACCTTCAGTGCTTCATTATTAAGGTTCAAGTTGAGAGTTGGAGTCTAAGTCCATCCTGAAGGTATCGCTACGGAACATCCTTCAATTATCCAATACCACCGAGCCCATCCAAGGCAATATTTCGAAAGACCAAGTATCACTCAGGGCATGTCTTTACCCTGAGTCTGTCTCGATCTCACAAAAAGGGGTCGGGAACCATCTGATACTGGATTAGCCACATTGCTAATGGATCCATCCCGATGGGCCCTTTTAGAACCGGTATCACTCATAAGTATTAGAAATCCTGGGGAAGTCTCGGTCCAGCAAAACCAAGAACACTGCCCCCCAGCACATAGAAGTAACTGTCAGGAACGAAGGGTCTAAGTGTGGCCCTTAATACGGGACCCACCTCTTTTCCCCATCCTGAATTTAATTAAAGTTTTCACCATAACAAACATGACATCAACATATGTAATTGAAAATTGAAACTAAAGAGGTACACTCGTGCATCATAGAGTGCAAATTAAATATTTCAGCATAGAAATCTTAACAAGGAAAAGTACCTCATCAACATAAGCAGATAAATGCACTTTTAAATAAATAAATAATTAGCCCAACCAACTACCAAAGATCCATCAATTCCAAAGTTCATAATTAATCTAAATTAATTATTTAAATTACACATCACATAAATAGGTTGTGCAACACATGCGGTTAATTAATTTAAATTCTTGGACATGCACATTTAAATAAATAAATAATTCAGTACAAACAACTATCAAAGATCCAATAGTTTAAGGCTTATAATTATTCTAAAATAATTATTTAAATTAAACAAAATAAAAATAGGATGCGCAACACATTCCATTAATTAAATTAAATGTCTGGATATGAACATTTAAATAATTAAATAATTCAGCACAAACAACTACCAAAGATCCAATAACTCAAGGTTCATAATTATTCTAAAATAATTATTTAAATTAAACACAACAAAAATAAGTTGCGCAACACATGCAGTTAAATGAATTAAATACCCGGACTAACGGAATTTATACCGACCACATCAGCACACCCAAAGGGGTGTCTGACCACATTACAACAAATTAAAAAATTTAATTTATGAAGAATAGGGCTGCAACAATTAGTAGAAACAATTAAATTAAAGAAATAGGATGAACTTGCACAGCGTCGGTAGGCACTGACGAACGGCACAATTGTTCATTTTTATAAAGTGAAATGAAAGGAAAGAGAGTAGATTCCCTATCTTATGGTTGTGGATGATCCTATGATCCATGGTAGAATTTTATTTGACCTAAAACGGAATAAAACAGATGATTTTAGAAAAACCCCAAAATAGGGTAAAATCCTTCTGCGATGAACTACGCAAAGGATTTGGAATGAGATCGTACGATTCTTGGTGCATAGGATAATCCTTACCGAGTGGTTCACAAAGCACCTGACATCAAAGAAAACGGATGACAAATGGAAGCGTGGTGATCTTCTGAAGCTGGAAGGAGGTGGTGCGCACCACATAAGGAGAGGGGTGCACCACGCACCGGAGAGGGAGGAGAAGAAGAGAGGAGAGAAAAAAATAAAAAGGAAAGGAAAGAAAAGAAAAAGGAAAAACAAAAAGGAGATAAATAAATAAAATAATAAAAAAATGGTGGAAGAAATGAAATAAATAATTAAAATGGGTTTACCTCATTTTAATTATTTTTAATTTCTCTCTAACTCTATCTATTTTATTATTTATTTTTATCCCTATTTAAATTCCATTAATTTCCTTTAATCCTTTTTAATTATTTTTAACTCACATTCTACGCTATGGCCTGAGGTAATATTTTACATAAGGCATGAACTATCATTTAATTAATTTTAATAGCTGTTTGGGACCCGCAATAGGGTGCGCAGGCGCGTGCCCTGGGTCGCTTTAAATATTTGGACTAAAAACTTAAACGGTTTTCACCTTGATTTAAGTTGAGACATTACGTGCATTTATGTAGGTAATTAATAATATTTTATCTAACCCAACAATAAATATCCACCCCTGTATATACGTGTTATATATATATATATACACACATGTATATTCATAGATACACACCTGCACATGTATATATAACTATATATATATTTAATCTCATATATATAGATATACCTCATATATATATATATACCATATTGTTTTTGTCCCAATATAATAATAATAACAATAATTAAAAAATAATTATTATTTAATTCAACCCATCAATTACACCATTAATAACTTAAAATTAATAACCATAAAAAAAGGATAACAATTATTAAATAAATATTTATTGTGCATTTGTATTTAATTGTAACAATTAATAATATCATATTTATTACATTACTCGGTTATTATTTTACATCATGACAATTTTATTAATTATGGAAGTGTATTTTTATTTGTTGTCTTCAACACAAATAATAATATTAGTAATAAAATTATTATTATTATTTCTAAATGCCAACAAAAATATTTAACCCAATTAAATTATCTTCGGGTGCGATATGACCAAACGTCCGCTGCTCACAAAGTTTATACCCTACCTAGGGTAAACCCCACGTCCTGGAACTATCAGTGATGTCATATTTCTCATTAGATTCACCATATTGTGAGAAAATAATTATTTATTATTTAAAAAATGGAATAATTAATTAATTAAAAATAAATACGGTATTATCAAGTGTGAGGGTGTCAAACACCCAAAGTGAATCAAGGTTATACCCTACCTAGGGTAAACCCGGTGTTCTGGATCTAACGATAGTCTCAGATTTCTCATACGATGCACCGTTTGAGAGAAAATAATTATTTATTATTTGAAAATAGGAGTAATTAATTAATTAAAAATAAAGATGGAATTATCATGTCTGAGGGTGCCAAACACTCGATGCGAATCAAGGTTATACCCTAACTAGGGTAAACCCGACGTTTCGGACCTCAAAGTGGTCTCATATTTCTCATATGATACACCGTTTGAGAGTTATTTAGTTTTTTTAAAAAATAAATAAACACACATATCAATAAAATAAACTTAATATTTATATTCTATCAATTTCACGTTGTCGACTATTGGAATAAAAATTTCTAACGCTCGGTTTTAGAACCGACCTACCTAATTAATGGAAAATTTTAATTTCCTTCTCTTTTTCATCCGGTTCAAAACACGGGATATTACAGGAGTGACTCTATTTTATGGAAACAACTTTCAGATACGGAAGAATAGAATGAGATCTCATCTAAGATATCTTGGAGTGGAAGTATTATTTGCTATTGCATAAGGAATACAGGTCACTGATCTAACAAGGTTGTCTATGAAAGATACAGACAAGAAAATGCTTGATGTGGATGCTAAGGCACAGAATTCTCTCACAGCAACTCTTTCTAATTATATCTATCTAAAGGTAATGAGTTTCACATTTTCCAAGTCAATGTGGGAGAAACTATAAAATATTTTTCAAGGTAAAAACAAAGTGAAGTAGAAAAAACTCTAAGTTTTTCATAATAGGTTTGATGATCTGAAGATTCTTCCTGATGAAAATGAAGATACATTCTTTAATAGAGTTACTGAAGTTTTAGGGTAAATTTGAGTTCTTGGTGAAGAAATAAAAGACATTGAAATTGTAAATAAAATCTTGAGAAGACTTCCACCACTTTACAATCCAAAAGTTTCATCCCTTGAGGAAATAGATATTTCAAAACTGTCTTTGGATGATCTACTAAGTAGTTTGGTTTCATATGAAATGAGAGTAAAACCAGAGGATACAACAAGTCATGTCAGCAAGGAGATGTAATTCAAATCTATGGAAAAAATTGATATTTCAGTAGGTTGTGTTAATGAAGATGATGAGGAAGGAGAACTCCTTTCACTCTTTGACAATTAATTAAAGAGAGGAAGAGGGAGATTTTAAGAAAATCTATCCTTGTAATGTTTTCATTGTGGTAGAGTTGGGAACATTTCTTCTCAGTGCTCAAGGAAGTTCGATGATGATTAAGCTGATTCTAGAAACTCACAAAATCCTCGATTTTTTTTATCAAAATAGAATCTTAAAATATGGAAATAAACCATAGAAAAAGATTTTTGTATATGAAGAGGAAGATAATGATAATGAATTCTTTGTGGAAGAAGAACCAGAGTTTAAATTTGGAAACCAAACATCTATGATGGCTACCGTTGAGAAGTTAGGACCATCAAAAGATAAATCTATAAATCATCAGTTGATTCATGATGTTGATCTAAAGTTACAACTTAATGATGAACTTGGAAAGCTTAAGAATCAAAACAACATATGCAAAAAGTGGAGAGAAATTGTGGAAGAATCATCAAAATATGTTGATCATCTTGAAGATGAAATTGAATGACTAAAAGAAGTAGTGACAGTTCAATCAACAACCCTTGGAATCACATAAGATGTAGTGGAACTAAAGATCACAATTGAAGAACAGTAAAAGGTCACCAATGACCTTACCTTCAGACTGGATGAGAAGTCCAAGACTCTTGAGGGAATTGAATAAGAAGTTGTTACTATTAGGAGTAAACTCGAAAGTGAATCAAATTAAAAATAATAAAATAAGAAAATACGGTTTGGAAAATTCTCAGATGCTGAGTTGCTGGAGAGAGATAAGCATAGTTCCGATGGCGTTGAAAATTTTTTGAATGATCAAAGACCCGCATGCATGGGAAACAATGGAATCAGTTGTGATGTTGAAATGTCAAATGATGCAAATAAGATGGGTCAAAATGAAGGAAAATTAAAATTTGGACATGTTGAAAAGTCACCTGAAGTGCTGAAAAAGAAACCCTCAATTCAAACTGAAAGGAGAACTGAAAACTATCCTCAGACATCCAAAAATTATAGGCAGTAAAAATACCTTCCTAAGGAAGGATATATAACGATGAATAGAAATGATAAGACATTTCCACTTACAAAATTTAAATTCTATGGTTATCTGGGCCATACCATGTCATACTATGAAGAAGAAAGGGGTTATTTAAATGGGGAATATCTAGGAAGTCAACAAAGGAAAAAATCATATCTTACTTCTTCTAGAAGAAATAATTTCTATGGATATTGTTTTCATTGTTTTAACTTTGACCATAAAGTTGTTTATTGTAGGCAGAGTAAAGGCATGAACAATTCATACAGAACTTAGAGACAAGCCGATACTCATCAACTAGATGGTGTTGCTCTCGCAAATAGGTTTCCTCCTCTGGAAGAAGAGTATGAGTATGAAGAACCTTCCAACACTGAAGAGAGATCTAAAAGGCTATATTTATCCTTCAATCAATCTAATATTTCATGGAAGGAAAAGAATAAAATTCAAAAGTCCAACCTTGAAAAAGTATCTCTCAAAGCTAAAAATAGAAACAACACTTGGATCCTTGATAGCAGATGCTCATCCCCCATGATAGGTAATACTGAATTATTAATGAATGTTAAGAAAGGGGTTGATGGAGCAGTAATGTTTGGTAATGATGGTGCATTGAAGATAAAAGTCAATGGAAGTATTAAACTAGTTAATGGAGAGCTAAATAAAATTGAATTTATTTATGTTGACGGTATGCATCATAATCTCTTTAGTGTGATTCATCTATGTGACTCAGGAATTATAGTGACTTTCAATCAAAAAGGATGCACTATAAAGAGAAAGATATAGAATTCTCTCATGAAAGGCTGCAAAACAAATGAAAACTTATATCAGGTTGACAAAAAAGAAAACATCTTCTATCTAACAGTTGAAGAAGAAAACAACTTGTAGCATCAAAGGTTAGGACACATTAATAAAAAAGACATGGAAAATATATCTAAGATGAAGATAGTCATGGATATCTCTAATATGAAGTGTGAATAGGAAAATACTTGTGATGATTGCATATAAGGGAAATTGGTATGCAGCTCTTATCGTCCAAAGAATAAAAGGGAATCAAATCTTCTTGATCTCATCCATATAGACGTATTTGGTACAAAATGTTCCTGGAACAAATGGAGAAAGGTAATTTGTCATTTTCATTTTTGATTATAGTATAATGGCATGTGTGATGGTTATACACAGGAAACAGCAAGTTTTTGAATGCATGAAGACTTATCATCGAATAGTAGAGAATGATATTAGTCGCATTATCAAGGTTATATGATCTGACAATGGAGGGGAATACACATCAATTGAATTTTAAAAATACCTAGAGAAACAAAGAATTCAAAATGCGGTGGATTCTATGAGAACTCCAAAACAAAATGTAGTTGTTGATTACAAGAATCGACAGCTAAACAATATGGATAGAACTATGTTGATTGAGAGTTATATCCCTCACCATTACTTCAAAGAGTCTATTCAATCTACAATGTAAACTCAAAATCGAACAGGGATTTATATGGGAGAAACAAAGACACCATATGAGTTGTTGTCTGACCCTTCCCCTGGGGCCCGTTCCGTGACTACCCCAATCCTGATTCCCAAAGTCTAGGGGCTGGTGACTAGCGGTGAAGGCATCGACCAGCAATTGGGAGGAATTTGTTGAGTACTTAAACACACCCACACTCAAAAACCTATCCCAAAATACTAAAAAGTAAAATAAGTATGCCACTAAGACAACCACATAGAGTATAACAGTACAAGATGAAAGTAAAGAGGCCATAATACATGCCCAAAAAAGACAAGAGGAAAACAAGAAAGTACAAAGGTCCCTAAAAATCTATCCATTGAAAACCCTACCTAAAGGGTAGGTGTAGAGTGACTGCTGGAAGTCATAGGAGTACGCCTTTCCTGTCCGATATCACTGATAACCTCCTGGTCCTAGGCCACCAAGGCCTTTATTGAAGCATTGATCATCTGCACAAGACACAACATGTGAGGGTGAAACCCGTTCAGGGGTGAGAAACACAATACTCAGTAGGGACCCCAAACCACAAAGAAAGACCATAAAGGAAAAGTACACACGAAGCAATGGAAAACTCACATAGGTGTAATCTAAAGGAAGTAAAGAAAGACTAACAGTCTTAATGATTAACACCTTGTAAAATTGAAGAACTCATCCCGGATGACTGCTTGGGGATGTTGGATCACCTAGACCCACTCTTCACATGGGCTAGCTGGATCACTTAGACCTTATCATCTCTTGGGCTAGTTGGGTCACTTAGACCCACTCGTCTCTTGGGCTAGCTGGATTACTTAGACCCACTCATCTCTTGTTCCAGCTAGATCACTTAGACCTTCTCATATCTTGGGCCAGCTGGATCACTTAGACCTACTTGTAGCGCGCTTGATTCCATGAGAGTCAACACCTCAATCCATCGGTTGCATCTAAACTTCCAGAAAAGTACACTTAGTGTATACCAAAGGGGATACCTCATCACGAGGGTCCCAACACTATAAATGTCTCGTCAATCAGACATGCAGTTTGGAAGTTAAGCCTATTTTACTAAAAAGGGGCCGGTTGGGTTTGGGTCCATCCCGAACAAACTGGACCGCTGGTCCGGCCCACTGTGAGTAGGCTGGCTTGGGTCTCCCAGACGTTGTAGTGGTCGATGTGTCCACCCCTAGTCAATTCAGTAGTTTCACTATGTGACCACCCCATGGTTCACCGTGAGGCCCTCCTACCATGGTCACATTGGATCATGGCTCAATGTCGCATCTATCGAAGCCTCGTTGCTGGCAGTTGTCGGTGGCCCTTCTCGTCGCCCCGTGGCATTTGTTGCGTCGTTCTCCACCACTGTGGGGTGCCTCTCTCCACACCATTGCAGCCCAATGGATGCGGCCTCCTCTGACCAAAGCGGTGCCCTGCTAGCACCATGGTCCCGCATTGCTGCGGCCCGAAGGTTGTGGCCTCCTCTGCTATGGCACGCCGTCAGCCCTTCAAGATGGTCGCCCCATGTCACTGTGGCCTCCTACTGCGGTGTATGATCATTTTCATTTCGATACGTCTCCATGTTGTGATCATTGAGTTTTTATGGTGATGGAGATCGTAGGAACAAAGAACATGGGAGGAAGAAGCTCACATGAACACCCAAGGTAGACGGATCGGCCTTCTTCGTGTCAGCCTTGATCCATCCATGTAATAAATTTAAGGGTTTTTGAACGAAGATTTAAATCAAAACACTAATTCAACATGGATCTATTTTCCTGATGTTTATCCCAAAATCAAACCCATCCCGCAAGAACAAACGATCCACGGATCAAACTATTGGTGGGTTGATCTGCACTCATTGTTTTAGAAAGAAGGAATGGGAAATAAATTCACAAATAATAAACCCTAACCTAGAGAATAGGTTCGATTAGAGGAAGGATTCATCACTGAAGGTGATCCATCTGCGAAAGTCCTTGATCCATTATCGAGGGAGAGATCTATCAAAGAGGAGAGGGAGGGCTCAAAGTTATTGGCGATTGTTGTTTGTAGTTCATCAATAGTGATCCTCTAGAGATTCAAAGTGATTTTCCAGATCCAAATATGATCTACAATTCCAGTTATCCCATTAAATGGGGAAACGTGTTGCAGAATTCCTATTACACTGAGTCGCCACCATTACAATGTTTCATTTATGAAACAGTGTTTCTGTTACTTTGCATTGCATCATCCTTATGCGGCTTCATTTATGGAATGAATTAGTCAATTCGTTGTTGCGTTGTAGTTAAACAATTTCAAATAAAACAAAATTGTAATGTTTATTCTATTTTTTTCTTAAAACATTTGAAAATTAACTTTTTCCCTTGACCCAAATTGGTCGAGGTTAGGCCCATTATTAAGTAATTTCATAGTTCTGGATGCAAAGGTGCCCTCTGATTTTTAATCTGGGAACTTGTTTAGAAATTTCCAAAACTGGGAACGCGTGCCATTTTGATTAACTTAAAAAAATTCAAACGTTTATTCTGGTCTCACCGGGCCTCAGAATCTGGTGTATTCTGAGCTTATGGTCTTGAAATAATCCCATAAAATTAAAAAATACATGGAATTCTAAGACATTAAATTACCCCCACCTTTAGGGCTTTACATCCCTATAAGCGAGAATAAGGGCTAAACAAGAAACTTGGGGTACTAAGCATGGATCTGAGCCTCCCTCTCCCAAGTTCTCTCCTAGAGATTCTTGTGTTGTCATCGAATTCACACCAGAGGAATCGACTGTCCATGAAGGATCTTCTCATGTTAATCCTTAATCTATACTAGGAACTCCGCAAACGTTTCTCCAATGTTGATTTCCAACTCGCCCCTATCAATGACGTACAATGGATCATGCACATACCTCCTCATTTGTGACACATGGAAGACATCATGCACCTGGTTCATCTATGGGGGCGAGCTAGGCGGTATGTCACCTCTCAAACTCTACTCAAAATCTGAAAAGGGCTGATGAATCTTGGAGATAACTTGCCACCCCGGCCAAATCTCTACAATCCCCATTGAGGTGAGACATGATGAAACACATGGTCTCCCTCCTTGAACTCCAAGGGCCTCTATCTCCTATCATCATAATATTTTATCCTGGTATGTGCACTCCTCATCCTCTTCGGGATGACCTACACTTTCTCAGTGGCAGCTCGTACCAACTCTAGACTCATGAGCGCTGACTCCCATAGGTCTATCCAACATAAAGGTAATCTGCATGGTCACCCATAAAGCACCTCGAATGGTGACATACAAATGGTGGAGTGGTAGTTTTTGTTGTACGTGAACTACACCAGTGGTAGGTGATCCTACCAATTGCGCCTAAAGTCCAAGATATAAGCACGAAGCATGTCCTCTAAAACCTAGATGGTCCTCTCCATCTGACCATCCATCTGAGGGTGTAAATATGTACTCAAGAAAAGATGATTCTTGAACGCCTCTTGAAGTACCTTCCACAACCGAGATGTAAAGCATGTGTCTCGATCTAATACTATCATCGATGGGACCCCATGGGGTTGAACTATCTCTTGCACATAGAGGCATCCCAATCCCTCTACTGATCCCTACTCCTAGATGGGTAGGAAGTGGTGCGACTTGGTGAGTCAGTCAATGATCACCCAGATAGTATTGTGGCCCATGGATGTGCATGGTAATATTTTCACGAAGTCCATAGATATACCATCCCACTTCCAATCTAGTACCTCAAGTGGCTGGGTCAAGATTTTTGGAACCTGGTGCTCTTCCTTCACTTACTGACAAGTGAGGCACCATGAAACGAACTCTACCACCACTTTCTTCATCCCTGGCCACCAGTACTGATGTCGGAGATCCTATTATATCTTTTCCACTCCTAGATTCACCGCCAAAGGGGGTGTAGAACTCCCTCAGAACCTCCTCACATGACACCACTGGAATAATAGTGTGCTCTCTGAAAAGTATGACATGATCCCCACCTATCAAAAATCCATCAGGAGATTGTTCTAAGGATAACTGAGTATGTCGGGCCTCGCAGTCAACATCCAAAAGTTGTTCCTACCTAACTCTTTGTAAGAGTGGGGGAGTGATAGTCATCGACTAAAGGTAAGATGCTCCATCATCATCTATGAAGGATATCTGCATTATGGATAACTCCTATGACACCTCACTCAACAACTGCAACCTGGATCTCCTACTTATTACATCTGATACCACGTTTCCTTTCCTAGGAGTATAGACTATCTCGAAGTCATAGTCCGGGAGTAACTCCAGTCATCTTCACTTCCTTAAGTTCAGGTCCTTTTGAAAGAAGATATACCTGAGACTCTTGTGATTGGAGTAGATGGTAAACTGCTCAGCCATCAAGTAGTGTCACCACATCTTCAAAGCAAAGACCACTACTGATAGCTCTAGATCATGATTCGTGTAGTTCTACTCATGGTGTCTCAACTGTTGTGAACTGCAGGAGATCACAACTTGCTCCTACATCAGGACACAACTCATTCTAGTTCCCGATGCTTCATAGAAAAATAAATACCCAACTCCCTCCTCTGGTAGTCTTAAGATGGGGGCACTCGTTAGTCTCTACCTCAACTCCTAGAAAATCTATTGTCACCTCTCCTTCCACACAAAGGGTTGTTCCTTCAATGTCAAATCTTATAAGGGTATTGTTACCCTAGAAAAGTCAGGTACGAACCTCTGGTAGTATCCAGCCAAACCCAAGAAACACCACACCTCAGTCGTGCTTCTGGGTGGCTCCCAAGAAAGAACCACCTCTATCTTTGATGGATCCACTGTGACTCCAGCCTCCGATATAATATGTCCCAGAAAGTGGACCTCCTGAATCCAAAACTAACACTTTGAGAGCCTCCCAAAAATATAGTTCTCTTGTAGTGTATCTAGGACTATCCATAGGTGTGTAGCGTGCTCCTCCTCAGATGCCGAGTACACCAGGATGTCATCTATGAAGACCACAACAAAATGGTCTAGGTAAGGCTTGAAGATCTTATTCATGAGTCCTGTGAATATTGTTGGGGCATTGGTCAAACCGAAGGGCATCACCAATAACTCATAGTGGACATACCGGAATCTGAAGGCTGTCTTTGATACATCCTCATCCCATACACGAAGCTGATGATATCCCAATCTGAGGTATATCTTTGAGAATCATCTCTCTCCCTTCAGCTGATTGAATAGTGCATCAATATTAAAAAGTGGATACTTGTTCTTCATGGTCACCTGTTTCAGGCACTGGAAGTCCACGCACAGCCTCAAACTCCCATCTACCTTCTTGGAAAAAAAATACGACTTCCCATAGTGAAACATTGGGTCTTATTAATCCATTCTCCTGCAAATCCTCCATCTATACCCTTAACTCACAAAGCTCCATGGGATCCATCTGATATGATGGCATGGATATCAATTCCATACTGGGGTATAAATCAATTCAGAATTCTACCTCTCTACGAGGTGGTAATCCTGAGACATCCCTAGGAAATATGTCTTCGTACTCATCCACCATTATAGGAAAGTGAGGACTCCTCTCATCCACTTCACCGAGGGTGAGGCTAACCAACTGGTGAGTGATCAGCTACACCCTACTTCAAGAAAGTATTTCCTATACTGCAAGAGCTCCCTTCTCGCTAGTGAAGGAAAACCCGGTCCCATCCTTGTAGACACACCACACTCTACACCTAAGACAGTCGATCTGAGAATGAAATGTAGATAACTAGTCCATACCTAGGATGACATCGTAAGGCCTTGGTTCCACTAATAGAATATCTCAGCTGAAGATATCACCTACAAGAGTAAGCTCGCACTGTCGGTACAAGTGTGTAATCGTCAAATCCCCTCCCATATGAGTCTCTAATCCTAAGGATTGAGCCAACAAATCCACCGAAATCTTTAAGCTCTGAACAAGGTTTGTGGTAAGAAAAGAGTGACTAGAACCTATGTCTATAATAACTACAGATAAGGTGGAGTTCCATGGTCATAGGCCTTCATCACCTAAAGTTGGCCTTACCCCTGTCCACCAGCTCCCAGAGCCCATGGTGGACCACCTAGGGGTGGTTGTGGTAATACCTCAAACCTCTTCCCACCGCCTTCCACTATTCCTTCTCCCCTACCACTCTCTCCTCCCTACAGAACACCCTAATCGACCTTATGCCTCTGCCTCAGCAGTCCCTTGACCATCTATTGATCATTTTCATGGCTAGTCGGGCAGTCACGAACCATGTGTCCTTGCCCACTGTACAATTATCGCACCCTACTCCTTTGTTGACTCTCGCTAACCTGGTGGCCTCGTACCATTGACCTTGTGTCCTAGGGTCATCCCATGAAAGAATTGACTTGTTTGGGTCTCTATGTTAGCTGCCTACTACCAACTGCTAAATACTCCACCACCTGGTGTCTACTGGTATCTCTTTTTGTTGGCGCCTGCTTGGCCAGGAAGCTCTCAACAAGAATGGCTCTCTCTAGTAACCCATCATGAGTAGGGATTCTTAGTGATACCATGGATTCCCTGATCTCTCAATGAATTCCCTACTCAAAATCCTAAGCTCAGAAGAATAGGTATCGTACCATATCTGGAGAGTAGTGAGAAAACTCAGTGAATCTTGATGAGTACGATGCCACTGTCATGCCACCCTTCTGTAGGAGCAGTATCTCATGTATGATCACTAAGCACAACATCGCTAGGAAGAACTCCTCTATAAAGAGGTTCTAAAAGTCTATCCAGGGTAGGTTCATCTCATCGTGTGTATGGATCATCAAGCTCCACCATGTACTCACAGATCCATGAATAAGGCTCACTACTAAGATCACTATCTGGTCAAGAGGCGACCTCATCAGATGGAAGACTCACGTAACTACCTCGAGCCAATCCTTAGCAACCTGGGGGCCAGTCTCACCCCTGAACCTGGGAGGTCTCTACCTCTGTAACTCGTTTAAGGCACTAAGCCTATGTGTGTCCTCTACTGGTAACGCTGGTAGGAATTGTTGATCGGTAGGTGGTGGGAACATTGGTGCATCACTCGTTGGGGCCATCTCCAGCACCGGTCCCTGAACAGATGCATCATCGCTTGGTGTACCATCCTCATAGTCACGTACTAGAATCTTGGCTGGTTGTACACATGGAGGCAGCCTGAAATAGATCAAGATGAAACACAGTTAAAATATTATACCTAGTGAGCTAACTCTGACTAAAAAGGACATGAGAACACTTTTAATTCCTATATAATGCATGAAACTAGTGTTTTCATGTACCGAGTTGAAAATAAGAATTCAGGTTCTTGGTGTATGGATATGTCGGCCACCGAACCAACACTGGAATCCTAAAGTCTGAAAATCAAACTTGAAACATTCAACATTTTTTCCCAAAACAGAACCACAGACTCCCGATATTTGAGGTAGAACCAACCACCTCTCATACCAATTTGTCATGACCCATCCCCTGGGACCCGTGCCGCAACTACCCCAATCCCACCTCTCAAAGTCCAAGGGATGACGACTATCACCCAAAGCATCAAACTGCAAGTGGGATGAATTTTTTGAGTACCTGTACACACGCACACTCACAACCCCATACCACAATACTGAAAAGGAAAATGAGTATTCCACTAAAACAATAATATAGATTATAACAATATAAGATGAAAATAAAGGGGCCAGAATACAAGCCCAACAAAGACAAACAGAAAAAAAGAATGTACAAAGGTCCCTAAAAATCCATATGCTGAAAACTCTATAAAAAGGGAGGTGTAGTGTGACTGCTGGAAGTCGTAGAAGTACGCCTCGCCTGTCTAATATCACCAGGAACCGCCTAGTCCTGGTCCACCAAGGTCTCCATTGAAGTGTCAATCATCTTCAAAAGACATGACATGTGTGGGTGAAGCCCGTGCAAGGGTGAGTAACACAATACTCAGTAGGGACCCTAAACCACAAAGAAAAACTACAAAGGAAAAGTACGCATGAAGAGATAGATAGTTCACATAGGTATAATATAAAGGAAGGAAATTAAGACTAACAGTCGTAACACTTAAAACCTTGTACTGTGGAAGCACTCATCCCTGATGAGTGCTTGGGGATGCTGGATTTCTTAGACCTGCTCTTCACATGGGATAACTGGATAAATTAGACTTGCTCATCTCTTGGGCCAACTGGATCACTTAGACCTGCTTGTCTCTTGGGCCAACTGGATTAATTAGACCCGCTCATCTCTTGGGCCAGCTAGATCACTTATACTCACTCATCTCTTGGTCCAAATGGATCACTTAGACCCACCTGTAGCGCACTTGATTCTGGGAGAGTCTACTCCTCAATCCATCGGTCACATATAAACTTCCACAAAAGTCTAATTATTGTGTACCAAAGGGACTGCCTCATTGTGAGGGTCTCAATGCCCTAAACGGATTGTCAATCAGACGTACAGTTTGGAAGTTATGCCAATTTTAATGAAAAGGGACCGGTTGGTTCCAGGTCCGGTTGGACAAGGTTGAACCGACTCAACCCGAACCGGTCTAGGTCTAGCTCGGACTGACTGGGCCATGGGTTTGGCCCACTGGCTACGGGTCCGGCTCACCAGGATGTAGCGGTGGTCGCTGCATCCACCCCTGGTCAGCACAGAGGTTTCGTCATGTAACCACCCCGTGGTTCGAGGTAGGGCCCTCCTATCGCGGTCCTGTTGGACCGGGGCTCAGTTCCGCGTCCACTGAATCCCCACCACCAGCAATTGTCAGCAGCCCTTATTGACACCCCACAGCGTTTTCTATGGGGTTCTCCACCATCGTGGTGCACCGCTGGCACCATGGTCCTGCACCGCCATGGACCGATGGTCGTGGACTCCTCTGATGTGGTATGTTGACTCCCGCATGAAGCCACTTCCATATGCCACCTCCACCATTGGCCCTTCGAGCTAGCAGCCCCATGTCATCATGGTCTCCTTCTGTGGTGTCCATCTATTTCCATTGTGATCTGCCACCATGTTGTGATCATTGAATTGTTGTGGCGACGAAGATCGGAGGAACAAATAACAAGGGAGGAAGAGGCTCACATGAACACCCAAGGTGGATGGATTTTCCTTGTTCATGTCAGCCTTGATCCATCCATGTAAGAAATTTAAGGATGAATAAATGAATATTTAAATCAAAACATTGATTCAACATGGATCTATTTTCCTGATGATTGTCTCAAAATCAAACCCATCCCGCAAGAACAAATGAACCGTGGATCAACCTGTTGATGGGTTGATCCACACTCATTGTTTTAGAAATAAGGAACAAGAAATAAATTCATAAAGAATAAACCCCTACTTTGATATCAAGTCGATCTAAGGAAGGATTCATCACTGAAATTGATCCATCCGCGAAAGTCCTCGATCCATCGTTGAGGGTGATATATCTCAATGAGAAGGGGAGTGCTCAAATTTGTTTGTGATATTCATTCATCATTCATCAACGGTGATCCCTAAGAGATTTAGATTGATTTTACAGATCTAGATCTGATCTCCAATTCATGTTATCCCATTAAATGGGCAAACACATTGCAGAGATCCTGTTACGCTGAGTCTATTCCATTATGCTATTTCATTTATGAAATAGTGTTTCTATTACTTTGTGTTGATGCATCATTATGAGGCTTTATTTATGGAATGGAGCTATCATCTCTTCATTGTGTTTCAGTAAAACAATTTCGAATAAAAAAAACTTGTTTAATTTTATTTTATTTTTTTCTTAAAACGTCTGAAAATTAACTTTTTTACTCAACCCATTCCGGTCGAGGTTAGGCCCATTCTTAGGTAATGTCATCATTCCAAATGCAACGGTACCATCATATTTTTAATCTGGTCACCCATTTATAAGTTTCCAAAACTACGCACATGTTCCATTTTAATTAGCTTAAAAAAATTCAAATGCTTATTTCGGGCTCACCGGGCCTCAGAATCAAGTGTCATATGAGTGTCTGGTCTCGAAATAATCCCATATAATTTTTTTTTAAAAATAATTATAATTCCAGTACATTACAGTTGTGGCATAGAAGGAAGCCCTCTTTGAAGAATTTTTGTGTTTTCGAAAGTAAATGTTTAATCCGAAACAAATAAGGAAATCATGGGAAGTATGGTGATGCTACAGATGAAGGAATATTCCTTAGATATTCGATGAATATAAAATCATACAAATACTTTAATAATTGTCTTGTAAAAATTGTGGAAAGCATCAATGTGAATATCATTGAAGATAAGAACAAAAATTCCTCAAGGAATTATTATGATGATGTGATAAAAGATGAGGAATAATGTGTAAGTGGAACACATCCAAATATATAAGTAGAGGAAGGTTTTCAAAACATTTCAGGGTCACAACATGATGTTTATTCAGAAGAAGAATCAGAAGATGAAACCATGGCTAAAGAAAATTCTTCTAAACCTCATAAAAGAAATCGAAGAGCAGATATTGATCATTATAACATCATTGGGGATTGTAAATCACCCACATATACAAGGATAATGAGTAATAATGCACAATATGCCTTCCTATTATTTTTGGAACTATCCTCATTTTAAGAAGTTGTTAAGGATAAATCATTGGTTAAAGCCATGAATGAAGAGCTAGATCATATTGACAAGAACCAGACATGGGATCTTATTACGAGACCCAAAAGTCACAATGTTATTGGTACGAAGTGGATATTTAAGAATAAATTCGATGAACAAGGTAATATAATCAGAAATAAGGTATGATTGGTGTGTAAAGAATATTCATAGATTGAAGGTGTTGATGTTGAAAAAACATTTTCTCCAGTGGTGAGACTGGAGTCAATCAGGTTTTTTCTTGACATGGAAATTCAAAGAGGATGAAAAGTGTTTCAAATGGATGTCAAAATAGATTTCTTGAATGGTGTTCTTGAAGAAGAAGTCTACATTGAACAACCATTGTGTTTTCTACTCGGTAATGATAAAATGAAGGTTTGTAGATTGAAGAAGGCACTATATGGTCTGAAATAGGCACCATGGGCATGGTACTCTCGGCTTGACTCATATATAAAGAATCTCTAATTTAAAAGAGGATGAGTGGATCACAATATCTATGTAAAGAATTATCAAAAAGATCATTTCATGGTACTGGTGTATGTAGATGATATTATATTTGGTGGAAGAAGGCCAGGATCAATGGATGAATTTTCCAATCACATGAAATAAGAATTTTAAATGACTATTATTAGTGAACTCAAATACTTCTTAGGGATACAAGTGATTCAGAGGAAAGACTACACTTTTATTTCTTAAGAAAATTATTCAAGAGAGTTATTGAATAAATTCAATATGCATGATTCCAAACCAATGTTAACTCTGATTGTGGTTGGGAAAAATACTAGGAAATCATGAAGATGGGACATTTGTGGATCCCACAATGTATAGGAGAATCATTATAATCTTATTTTACTTGAATATAACACAAAAAGATATTGTCTTTTCAAAATGCTTATCAGCCCACTTTCAAAGTAATCTGAATGAATAACATATGGAAGCAGTGAAAAGGATCAAGATGTATATTCAAGGCACTCATAATTATGGTTTATAATTTTCAATAGGAAGATATAGTGAACTATTATCATTTTATGATGTTTATTGGGTTGGATATATTGTTGATATAAAGTACACAAGTGGTGGCACATTCTTTATTGGTAAGAAATGTGTGGGCTGGTTGAGTAAGAATTAGGAAAATACTTCACTTAGTACTGTTGAAGTTGAGTATATTTCCACTACAAAGTCTTGAACTCAGCTATTATGGATGAAGAAACAACTGAATGATATTGGCGATAAATTGAAACAGTCGATGGTGATTCACTATGATAATAAGAGCGTAATTGATCTCACAAAGAATCCTGTTTAGAATTCTCATACAAAACACATTGAAATCAGATACCAATTTATCAAGAAAAATGTTGAATAAGGCATTATTAAACTGGATCATGTTGGAACTAATTATTAATTGGATAATATACTGACCAAGCCATTGTCAGCACATGTGTTCGAGAAGCATCAGTTGAACCTTGGTGTTCAACCACCTCCCAGTGCATTAGGAGGTTTTGAGTAGTCACATCTCCCTAGTTTAATTAACTATTTTAATCTATTTATGGAAGTCATGCAAGTTTATGGGGAGATATGATCCAGGGGGAGTGTGTTTTGATCTCTACAATGTGAAATTACTAGTATTTGGGTTCATTTACAATGGGGTAGAATGGATAAATTCAATGGTACAAAGGAGGAGGATGAAATTTTTTTCTAGTTTTCTAGTTACATGTTCATAGGGAATAGAGAATTGAGAAATTCAATGAGTTTCAAAGGGTGAAAATGAGATTTTGGTGTTATGAGAAAATAGTTCATGTCATGTAATGCTTTTGTGACATGGTCAAATAATATCTTGGAAATATTTAATAATTACAAAACATAGTAACCCAATTTAATCTTCCCCTCTTGTTTTCTATAATAAGAATTGATCATGTAGACTTAAAGTGTTGGTAGAGTTGTTTCTTATGTATCAGATTTTGATAGTGGCTGGTTCTTAATTGAATTTATTTAAAGATTTCCAACAAAACCAAAGGGGGAGATTGTTGGAACCAGGGATGTTGTTTTTTATAAATAGATTATGGTTTGTGTTTGTGTTTTTAGTCAATCCTCACAAGGAATATCAGGGAGTTTTCAAGGAAAGGGATCTTACAGTTCAAGCAGATAACAGTATTGAAGGTGGTGTAGTTTCTTAGTGTTTGCCTAATTTTTGGGGTCCAAAATTTGGAGAATTGATTTTAATGTGAAAAGTGGTTTTTCATGAAGTATTAATGAAAATATGAAAAATTCATGAGTTTTGAGAAGATGGGCTATACGATTTGTGTTTCACAAATGATTAAATATTTATAATGGAGATCTATGTGATTATGATGAGCATCGTGAACGGTGGATAATTGGAGCATCGCGATCGGTGACCATGATCTATGTGATTATGATAATTGGAGCATCATGGTCGGGTGAAAAGTTTAACGGAAATCTTCGCGACAACATCAAATTTAACAGGTGCATCATGAAGGGAGGAGCATCATGAAGATGTTTCTCTGGAAGATCTATAAAATCTGAAAAGAGGTGGTGGAGCTTTGTAAATATTTGATCCTATAAATAACAGGATACCTCTCTTCACATCTAATTAATTTTTACAAGGAAAATTTGGAATCACTCTAATTTCACAAAGCTAAGGGAGCTCCACAAAACTGAAATTCCATGTGAGATTGAGCATCATGAAAAGACTTGTAAATTATTAACTAATTCCAATGATTTTAAGAAAATGGTGCTTTGTGGTGATGGGGTATTCTGCATTGACTCGGTGAGATTCATGAAGGAAGGTTATTCTGTGAATTCATAGGTGCTTCACGAAGGTAGTTTTTTCCACTAAGTTAGAGGTGCTTCGTGAATGCAGTGTATTCCATGAAGGTAGAGGTGCTTTGTGAAGGAAGTGTGCTTCATGAAGGTAGGGGTGATTCTCAAAGGAGTGAGATCCACGAATGAGATTCATGAAAGGCAGTATTGAACATCAGTTTTAAGTGAACAAGGCTTTCAAAGAGCATAAAATTAGGTCAACAGTGCAAGTAGAGTCTCGTGCTAAGTCGGGGACAAAGAATTTAATTCCAAACCATTGAAGCAACCTTCAAGTCAATAAAATGAGTTAGACATCTCTCAAAGAAGTGAGTTAGGGGGAGTCGAAGGAAGTGATCTATGGGATATAGTGTGCTATCCCTAAAACATTATAAAAGTAGTTCTCCTGCATATAGTGACTATGTCAAAAATTCTATATTCCACATCTAGTGAATATTTTTGGATTTAGGTACAACTAAAAATCTTTTAGTGTATGCTCCTTGGACTAGCCCTTAGTGGTTAACCAAGTAAAAAAATTTATGTTGTCTTACTGTGTGTGAATGTTTTAATTGTCACACATTACCATTAGAAGGGTTTAATATATTCTTACCAACATGGGAACAAGATCCATCACTTTTGTAAGAAAATTTTGACACCTTTATTCACCCCTCCCAACTCAGGATGTTTCGGGGTCCTTCAGGTTTGTCTTTAAGTTTTGGAGAAGTCTTTAAAAAACTTCGAAGATTGAGTTAAACTTTAGCACTGCATATCATCCTCAGATAGATGGAATAGGACCATTCAAACCCTATAATATATGTTGAGATAATATTCTATGTAATTAAAAGGTTTTTGGAATCTACACCTTTCTCTACCCAAATTTTCTTACAATAATATCTTTCACTCAATCATCCAAATGGATCCTTATAAATCCCTTTATTGTAGGAAGTGAAGAACTCCAATGTTTTGGGATAAAGATATATAAAAAAATCTATTAGGACCCTAGATATATAAATAAATGAAAATTAAGGTTATATCCATTCAAAAACACATCATGGTAGCTCAGATTTGATAGAAAAGTTATGCTAGAAATCATCAATGAGATCTAGAATTTGAAGTTAGTGATAAGGTATTCCTACGAATATATCTTTGGAAGAAGGTTGTAAAATTTTTAAATAGAAATTTGAACCCTTTATATGTGGTTCCCTTCAAAAATTTTGATCATATTAGGACTGTTTTGTATTTCTTGGAACTTCTACCAAATCTCTCTCAAATACATGATGTGTTCCATGTATCTCTCTTGAGGAAGTACATACCTAATTATTCACATGAACTTAACCTAGAGGTCATACCATTGGATCATAAAATATATTATAACATATAAATAGTGTAGATTATAGATCAAAGAGATAAAATTCTATAGAATAATACCACTAACCTGGTTAAAGTTTTTTGGTAAGACCATAAGTTTGAAGAAGTTATGTGGGAACCAAAGGATGTGATGGGGTAGAAGTATACTTGGTTGTTTGTATCAGAGTGATGAAATTTTGAGGATAAAATTATTATAAATAGGCTATAATTTAACACTTAAATATTTTTTGATATATTTTTCTTTAAATAAGTTCCATGTCGTTCATAGATTTCTTTGCACATAACGCCAAGTTTAAATGAACAACAACATACTATTGAAATATTATTATTAAATATGAAAATTATCACCTAGTCATTGGATTGTAAAACATTATTAGTACCAACTAAATTATGAAAAATTATTTTTAAAACAAGTATAATATTAATTCATTGGTTATCAATTGGTTATAAAATAAAATAAAATCATTTTAAAGTAAAAAAGATATGTTTTTCTAAAAAATTGTTTTTATGTGGGCAGTGTGTTTTTATATTAATAAATTAAATTAATCGCTATTTATAAATGATGTTAATGAAATTTTTATATATTATATTCAATTAAATATTTTAATATTAATATAATGGTTTTAATTGTCTAATGAATAAGAATAAATTTTTTTATGCTTAAAAATACTTTTTTCTAAAAACGGTTTTATTGCGTTTTATAAACTTATTTTAAAATTAATTTATACCAATTATAGAAATTGAATCCAATAAAATGGTTTATAGTTTTTTAATCATAATTTATAAACTTTTTAAGAATTTTAATTTTATATTTTATCATTATGAATAGTAACCAAGGTAAAAATTCATTACTACGGTAAAGGTTAAAAGAGTTAATAAGGGGTTAAAATAATGAGATAAGGATTAAAATAAGATAAAAATTTGTATAAATATTATTTTTTAATTTTAATTAGACCCACAGTTATATTATATTATAATTTAGTTTGTTTTTATTCTACATTCAATTGAATATGACTTTATTATATTTTAATTATTTAAGTATTTACAAGTGTGTCACTCTCCTCACTTATAAAAGGGAGCCTCGTATACTCTCTTTTATATACCAATTGAGAGATTTATATTGAAAAATATATACCCAAATAATCTCCCAATATTATTATACATGGACTTTTAGTGTTTTTATTCCAAAAATACCCATCCAAGAATCATTAAGGTGCTTTTTAAAGGAGGATACCAAAAGAAGGGTATATGTTCTTACCAATATTTTTCATAAACCTCATCAAAATGTTCTATAAAAATCTTAAAATGATGGAATAATTATATTTAATATAATAAGATGTTTTTATTTTAATAGTATATTCATTTTCTATCTCCTTATCGTACATTATAAAATGATTGCATCACTCGTATGTATGTTTGGATTATCACATCTATGAAGCGATGTGATTTATTTTCTATTTCCTATTTACATGGATAGTCATAAGGGTATATTTAATTAATATTTATGATATTTATGGTATAATTAAGATTATATAAATTTTAATTATTATTTATCTTTACTTTGTTTCATCCATCAAAAAGTGGAAACATCACTCATGCGTACGTACGGACTACCATATCCACAAAATGATATAATTCATTTTTCATCAGTGATTTAAATGAATGGTTATAAAAAGTGTATATGATGAATAAATATGATAATTATAAAATGATAAATATTATATATATGATGAATCCATGAACAAGGTTCAAGTACTATAACCATAGAATCAAAACATTCATGGAAAACAGACAAATTTTCACATGAATATTCATTTTAATAAAGAATTGTTAATAAAAAGATAATTGGAAATTATAAGGGAATGATACATAGTAAGTTATTTATGAATATGTTTCTGTAATAGATTTATAATAAATTTCTATTAATTATATAGGATATTTTAATGCATATGAAGAAATATGGGACTTGAGGTGAGAGATTATATTACAGTATCATTTCTTTTTAGGATTGTTTATGTTAAATTTACATTAAGGAATATTATATTATATTTATCATTTAAACCCAATATATTTTATTATACTTTGTTTAGTACTAAAAATTTTAAGTATTAGTATCATTTTCCTCTCTTTATAACTTATAAATATCAATAAATTTTTTTAAGAAAAACCAACCTTATTTCCACTTTCACTAAAAAAGTTTTTCTTCCACGACCTTGTTCTTTAAAAAAATTAAAGAATGTTATTTTCTATAATGAAATGATTATTTAAATTCATTTTCAAACATATTTGTATTTCCTTAAAAAAATTTAAAAATAAATTTTTACAATGTTTTTTTAAAGAGGTTATTTATGACTTTTTTAAAAAAAAGTGTGAAAGAGGTCTTTGTTTTAACATTTACCACATGAATGGATTTTTCTATTGTAATGACTATTCTTTGATTTGAATATTCCTTTAAAATTTTTCATGTATATTTTAAAATAAAAGTGTCTTCTCGATATTTTATTAATTTTTAGTTTTTAAATATACCAAAAGAAAAAGGATATTTTCTTTTTTTCAAATAAATGTTCAAATAATCTTTTAAAGGTATTTTTAATCTATATCGACATCCTTTAAGGATTTTAATTATTAAATAGGGATATGATATCATAATACCATTCAATTTATTTATATGTATGGATTATGATGTTGATGATTTAAGTATGATTCTATGAAACTCATTTCTTTCCCATGGGTTAATTAATTTATGATGAAATCTTTATTAAACATGATTCTTTTTCATGGGTTATGCTATGATGAAATGATAGAATATTTATAAAACTAATTTCCTTTTCATGGGTTATTTTATGATGAAATAGTGAATTTTTTATGATCTTGTGACACACATATGTATGGTTTTCATTATGTGATGGGTGGACCTGAAATTATATAGTCCTCTAATGAATTGGGTAAATATTGATATCTCATGAGATAATATGTACTGAAATGGGGAGTTAATCCAATTTAGTAAGTTACTTTGTAAAATATTATAGTATTGGGATTGAGCCTTGACTAAGGAAATGATAGAATGGGGAGTGAACTCAATACACTATGATAGCCTTAGCAGTGAGTCTTAACTTTGGAAAAGATTTTCTATGTTTATGTGCATATAAAAAACGTGTACCTTATGGTTATGACATGTTCTCATAACTCGTGATTGATTATTTATGATTCTACACTCTTATAACTTATTTATTTTGTTATCAAAAATCATTATGCCATGATTCATGATTAAATATCTTTGGTTTATTGTGTATTACGTTATTGTGTTATTATCATGAAATCATATATTTATGCTTATATTATGATCACTTATGATTATTGATTAATATATCCTTTGTCTGCCCTTACTAAGCATCTACTCTCACCCTTTCTTATGTTTCTTTCTCCCATGTTATGAATAAAGGTTTTAAGTAGGGTATATCTAAGAAGTTTACTATGTGAGAAGAACTTTGTAGAAAATATTGAAGATATTTCATGAAATAATATGATTATGTATCTTGTATTCAAAGACACTAAACCTTTATGGATATAGGTTGTGTGTTTTTATGGTATGTATAAAATATTAATCTAAAATGATGTGATATTTATATATGTAATGATTGGGTTGCCTCCTCCCCAGTCAACCATCAAGCATAAATCTTTTTCCCTTGTCTTGATCTACAATCATGAAGTATACTCAGGTACCCATGGTGGCCCGAGCAGTTTGTGAGTATATCTCAGTAGGACACCACTAACGGTGTCCCTAAATATATCTAGTCTAAGTAGTATGCATGATAATGTTCCAGAATGAATAAATGAAGTATAAATAAATAAAAAATTATCAATCATCGAGTTCTATTATGACACCTAGGATCAATCATATATGCTTTAATTAGTTTTATATGTATCTAAACATGATGAATAAACAAACTAAGGGATAGATAACACCTTCCCATTATATCATCAATGCCTCAAAAACCATAGATGGGATTAGTGTCCACCCCTTATAACCATATATATCATATCATCAAGGGTATTATCACCCAACCTATATAACCATAATATTATATTATCAGGGGGATTAACACTCATCCCATATAACCATTATATCATAATAGTAGCAATATTATCACCCACCTCATATAACCACCATATATCATATCATTTGGGTGATTAATTCTTTCCCTATATAATGATAAAATCATAATGTTGAGGGTATTAGTTACCACCTTGTATAACTATCATATTATATCTTTTATGGGGAAAGGAATCCATCTTGGAACTATTACATCTGTCAAGATTCAAGATTTTACTAATAAAGTACTTTTTATAGTTTATTAACTATCCAAATCATGCCAATTTTCAATCTTAACATATAAAATTTTTTTCTCAAGAGGGTAAATCGCCCATCTTAGGTCTCATCCCATACTCACTTAGGGTATTTTCCATGTTATACAAATTTTTTTACAACATTCCATCCTTAGGATCATCCTAGGGAATCTATGATCATCTTACTAGATTATAATTCCACTTAGGTAACCCCTCAAGTTACCTCTAACATCTCATGTTTCATTAGTTCAATGAATTCCTCACTTAGAAGCCAAAGGTTTATACTTTAGATTTAACAATAGACTACTAACATCATAAATAAATAGATTTTCACTTGAAAAAAAATCTAATCCATTTATTTATGTTTTATGACAAACACGAATTAGGTCAGCATAACCAAACATCATACACACATAGGAAACAAGATTATACTTAAGTAAAGATTAGGGACCACCTACCTTATTCTCAAAGGAACCTATCCATAGAATATCAATAGCATATCTAATCCCAAAAATAATAAATCAAATAATCTAAAAACCCCCTAAAATTGGGCATAAACGACCATAATCAGTGTATGATAACAAAATATAAATATAAACTAAGGAAGGATATAAGAGGAGTGATAAAATATCTTCTAGTTATCTCTCAAATCAAATAACACTCGAATCAAGTGACTAAAGGAAGAGAACTCTCCTTATAAGAGAAAAGATTAAGAGGAATGGAGGGGGTAAGTGTGTTATTATAAAGAAAAGAGGAAGCCACTTAAATTATTTTTAATATAAAAACCATTTACTAATTGATTTTATTTAAAAACTATCCAGATCATGTGTCATGACATGGACACACAGGTTAGGGCGTGATGACCTTTCAGGGTCTCCCCCATGGTTCTACCTCCTTTGGTCATAATAAGGTGTACCTATCCAAGTAAAAATCAAGAATATTTCACTTCAGTCCATCATGGAATATCCCTCCTCCTATATGGAATTAAGAACCAATATGCCTATCTCTAAGGAGTGAAACCCTTACCACATAATGCTCCCTCACAAATCTCACGACATAGACCATTGGTCAAGTTGTGCCTAGATGTAACAACCCACATTTTTATGGGTTTTTAATTTCCAATAGAATTTTAATTTTTAATTTGGTGAGGCTTTTTTTTAGAACTGGGACTCGTGATAGAATTTTGAGTGTTTGGGAATCCTTAAAATGTGTGTTTAGATATGGTTTAAGGCTTGTTGGGTTTCTTGGGTTTTTGGGAGGGCATTGGGGAAAGTGATAAAGATAATATTTTCATAATTCTAAAAAAAAATTATTTAATCCCTTATAATTTAATAATTTTAACTGATTTTTATCATTTTTGAATTTTTTTTAAATTTTGGGATAAAATGTGAAAATTTCTTAAGTTTGTAATTTTAATAGTTTTCTATCACTTTTGTATCTCAATCATAAATTTTAAAATATTAATCCAAATGGAGTGATTCCTTATTTTATACTTCCATTGTTAGTGGGATTAAAATTCTTTTAGACATATATCTCATTCAAACTTACATAGGCCCATAAAAATCAATCATGTTAAAAATTATTTATAGCCGATAGAATGAACACCACCTCTATAAATGAGGTATAACTTAGGATAAAGACCTCAAAATTAGGTTAATTAGATTTTATTTGAAATAGGACTCAAATACACATGGTCACACTAAAATTCATGCAGATTTTCACTCATTAATACATCCATTTAATGCTCTAAAGTGGAGAAAGTTGAAGAGTATCATCATCCATAAAAAAATTTCACGAGTAATTTGGGGATAAATTTTCACAAACATATCCAAATAATCATATATTTTTATGTATCATGGAAAATAGATATAGGAACAAATTTTCTGAATACACCTTCCCAAGAATTGGCTATTTACTATGCAAAATAAACTCAATATTTTGTTGGATAGAAACTGGAGGGAAAATTTTAAACCCCTCAACCCTATAAATATGTATATCTACTTCTATTAAAAGGGTTTAAGAAGGATAAATATGGGATTTGATGGATAATTGGAACCTTGAATTATTTTATATTTTCTTTTTTCTTTTTTATTAGTTTCATAATGCTCACTTGATCCCCATTAAACTATATTACCCTTCACATGGAGGGATAAAAAAATTGAGTGATCAGGGAAGGGGAAGTTCTCCTTTTTTTAATCTCATAGTCTAATGATTTAATTTAAAACTCTCTTTTTTCATTGAATTATTTCTATCTTTAGTAGTTATAAATTATATTAATGTTATTTTATTTTGGGTTTTTTTCCTTCACTATTTACAGCTCTGTTTTAAGTTATTTAAACTCCATCCACCTAGTGTAGTTTGTCTAAATTGAGTAGATTTTGTTAAGTGGTGAGTGTCTAGAGATCATTGGAGCATGTGTAGAATAAGTGAATTGTTTATAGATTTATAAGGATAAAAAATTTCCAATTGGTACTTTTATTAGAATTTCAGGAATGATTTACTAATTTTCATTCACATGGGATTGGTTTCCATTGATTTCTTCAACTAAGGGTGAATGAAAACCCGATCGAGTATTCTTTCATTTATAATTCAATAAGAAAAGAGTTGGAATTGTTTTTATGAACATTATGGTATTGAAAAAGGTTATACTACCCTAAAACCATCATTTTATTCATCAATTTGTGTTCAAACTGTATTTTATTTCTTTCTTTATTTTTAAAATTAAACAATTTCAAAAAAAAATCAACTTCTTTCTCAAATTTAAAGTGAAAAAAGTGATTGTTTTGAACTCTAATTTGGAGAAAGTCTAGGTTGACCACTACACTACATTTTTAACTTAGTAAAAAAAATTCCACAACCCATGACAGGAACATGTCAAAACTTGGTACTGTTTTCAGGGAGGTAGTTCCAACAATCTAATTATCACATTTCATATATATTTTCTTTGATTTCATTTAAAAAACTAAAAAAAATATTTTTTTTCATAATGTATTTCAATTAAAATTATTATTAATGGACTAATAACTCATAGTTTCAAGGATAAATGGTATACAATGATGAGGTATCCCTCTTAAAAAAGGTTGATTAACTTGCTATTTTGACTAAGAAAATATTGAATGTCCATGTTAGAGGTCTATATTTTCAAGAAATTTTGGACATTTTTATTGAAGTTAAAAATGATTACCAAATAATAAAGAATAAGGAGGAAGTTACATTGGATGAGGGACCTCAACCTGAACTAGAATCTAAACCAATGGTGGTAGTGATTTCCCCACTCATCTTTAAAATAGAAGAGCCTGAATACCTTCCTCAATCTATAACCGCTCTACTCCATGAGGTACTTTACACTGAATAAGAAATTAAGGTTGGACAAACTCAGGGATATGATCTTTTCTTAAACTCATTGCATTCTAATTTTATTGAAACTAAATTGAGTATCACCTCAAATTGTTTTAAGTTTTTATATTTATACATCACTTGGATTTACTTGGTGGATGAGGAAGAAAAGTAATATACAACTATTGATGAACATATAGAGCTCCCTGAACATGTTGAACATTTATTAGAGGGAGTACAAGAGGAGATCAAAGTGTCTTTGCTGGTGGAAAATGAGACACAAGATAATTACATCGAAAGGGAAGAATTTGATATTGATTCCTAATATTTAAATTTTTTTCAAATAGAATTACACTATAATATTCCCTTTTATTTTTCCCTTGATGCATCATACCTAAAGAAAGTACTAGAGAATAAAGAAGAGGTTGTGCAAGTGGAAACCAAGAAATAGGAGGACCCATTATTTTTCCTTACCTTACAATTTAATTTGTATCACATTAAAATATAGTGGATTTTTTATACTATATACATATATTACTCAACAAAAATGAAGGTGTGAATTATGGAAATAAGAAGTATTGGTGGTTCATATCAAAGAAACACCACCCACCGTCATATTAAGGATACCAACTGGAATTGCCCAACTAGAGGTAGTCGAACCCTAGGGACCACTTGGGAGATTAAACCAAAATCTATCCTTATTTTTATTACATTTATCATTATATTTATATTTTCTTTTCTTTAAATGAATTTATTATGTTATATTTTATACTTTTAGTTGTAGGTTTTTAGTGTGCAACACTTAGGATATTAACTCAATGTTCCACTACTAATAAGTCAGGTTGTACCTATACTTTAGACTTAATTGTTGTTATTAAATTAAAAATATATTTAAATTTTATATTTACTTGAATTAATTAATAAACTGAATAATTTAAGTTTTTGGTATGGAACCTTTTTTATTTAGGAATATCAAAAAAAATGTTTTCCAAAAAAATGTATGTTTTTCAGATTTTTCTGTGTTTCTATTTTAATTTTTTGTGAGTTTTTGAAACCTATGAGATCAAATTTTTATATTTTCCATTTTTTGAGACCCATTTAAATGATTGAAACAATTTATCCCACGAAACTAATCATAAATTAATAATGAAAATTACTTTGTTTCAAGTTCAAAACTTTTGGAATTTCATGAAAAGTCTTATGATTTTTTAATCCCAAGCCACATATCATTGAATTTATCTTTGAAATCACTTTACCTTAAGGATTATGAACCCTTTTGTTCATATTATTTTCATTCACGTCACTTATTGAGAGAAGAAAACCATGTTTTCTTTAACCATAATTTGATTTATTTATATCAAAACTTGAGGGTTTTAGGTACTTGTGTTTTAAATGATTAAGACATTTATTTGATTTTTAAATCCCGCTTTTCAAGAGAATCATTCTTATTTTGGAATTCCTTGTACATGTAATCCTTTTATCCATTATAATCCATGAACATACTATTATTTTATCCACATTACAAGCCAATTTTCGCTATCCAACCTTCTCTTGAAGTGAAATTTCATGATCTAGTTGAACTTAATTGTGGGGGAAGCTGTCTTGTGTTGTGATACAACATTTTAAGATACTTTGGGTGGAAAATAAAATTATTAATAAATATTTTTTCTGATAAAAAACTATTATTTTTAAATATATTACATTATTTAGCTTTTAAGGAAAATAATTTGTGCCTTTCTAGAGCTTCTAAAGGAGAATGAGAGTTGAGCCTATCTAAAGCTTTTAAAAAAATGAGAGAAGGGAACTTTTATTTTTACTAAAATTTTGATGGTTTGGGATATCAATGAGATATTAAAATATTCTTAGAGGTGATCTTCTATTAAGTTAAGTGAGGATGAGATTGTACTTTATTGAAAATTAGAATCATGCAATTTTTCTTCAAAAAGCGCCAAACTCTTCTTATTTGGCCTCGTAATTTTTGACATATAAATTCTACCAACTGAAAGACACTGAAAAACCATGAAAATACTCATGATAAACACATTAAATTTACTTTCATTGGGTGGATATGTAGGAATTTATCAATCCTATAGTGTCTCTTTCATGGGGTTGGATGAGATAATCCTTATTGAAATTTGACATTTATGTGATGAGAGAATATTCATGTGAGGTAGGTGTCATGTGTGCATAGAATGAGAAATGAATTTTAAATGGATTTAATGGTCTTAATGGAGAAATTGAAATAATTTTTCTTGATGATTCATGAAATATTTTGTTTCTTATTGTCAAATTGGTTGATCTAATGGATATGTGTTTTAAATTTTCTTTGATTTGATTTTGATGCTTAGTTGTCTAGGAGTCTAAGTGATAAGTGTGGGGAAATTTATAGAGGTAATATTTTCATCATTTTTAATATGTTTTTAAATGATTTAATCCCTTCTAATATAACAATTTGAGCATATTTTCATCAATTTTATACATTTGATGAATTTGGGGCTAAAATGTGAAAATTGCTTAATTCTGGAATTTTAACAGTTTTCTACAACTTATGAATTTTGAGCTTAACTTTTACAATATTGATACAATTTGAATGATCCGTGTTTTATGATTCCTTTGATTATGGGATTCAACTTATTTATCTATAATTATAGCTAATTTGAACTTACATAGGTACAGAAAAATAAATCCTCTTGAAAAATATTTTTGGGTGATAGAATGGACCCCACATAAGTAAATATGGAAAAACTCTAGATAAATACCTCCAAATGAGGTGATTCTAACTATATTTTAAATAATAATATAATAAACATGATCTCATTAAATCACATGGAGTGGTTTTCTCATTAAGGCATCCATTGAATGCTCCAAAGTGGAGGAAGTTTAAAAGTATCTTCAGTCATAATAATTTTTATTGAGTAATTAGGGAATAAATTTTCAAAAAAAAATATAAAAAATCTAATATTTTTATATAGAATTTAAAATATATATAGGAATAACTTTTATGAAAAAATATTCCTGATAATCGAGCATTTACTATGAAAAATAAACTCAAACTCTCTACGGATATAAACTGGAGGGAAAATTTTCCACCCATCAACCCTATAAATATGTGTATACACTTCCATTCAAAGGGTTGAAGAATAATAAATATGGGTCTTTCTAGATAACTAGAACCTTGAAGTGTTTTTTATTTTATATTTTCGTTTTTATTATTTTCATAATGCTCTCTTCTTCCCTATTCAACTCTATTACCCTTCACATGGAGGGGTAAAAATTTTGAGTGATCAAGGAAGGGGGTTTTCCTTTTTCAAAGTTAGAGTATTGTGATTCATTTTAAAACTCTATTTTTATATTGAATGATTTTTTTATTGGTACCCAATTCTCTTAATGTGACTGTATTTATTTTTTGGGTTCCATCCATTATTTACATCTTTGGTTGAAGTTCTTTAAACTCCCTCCGCCTAGTGAAGTTTATCTCAACCAAGAAAATTGTGTTAAGTGGTGAGTGTCTAGAAATTTTTTTCATGTGTGTGGAATAATTGAATTGTTTCTATATTTATAAGCAGAAAAAAAATTCCCAATTGTGACTTGACTTAGCAGTTTGGGACATAGGAGTGACTTCTATCACTTCCATCAACCAACGGTGATTGAAAACTCGATCAAGGAGTCTTTCATTTACCATTCAATCATAATATAGGGGGGATGATTTTATAACCATGACTACATTGAAAAATGTGATCCAACACTGACCCCATCAATTTATTCATCAATTTGTGTTCAATATTTATTTTATTTCTTTTGTTCTTTTTAAAATCAAAAAATTTCAAAAACAACCTCCACTTATTTCTCTAATATAAAGTGAAAAAAGTTATCGTTGTGCACTTCTATTTATATAAAACCTAGGTTAACCACTACACTATGTTTTTAACTTAGGAAATAATTATTTTTGACACACCCCTTGACATCCATGTTTCATCGAGGCTGTAGTGGTTGGGATACTAGAAATACCAATAGTAGGCCATTCATAGTGTGAGCATATGAGTCACACCATAAATGTATCAGAAAGAGGGGTTTCCCCTCTTCTTAGAGAAGGTTCACACTATTACCCAGAGGGTCATGCTATGAACTTATGTTAGACAACACCATTTTACATATGTTATCTCATAATTTAGCTGGGGTCAATTTTGGAAACCCCTTCAGTTTCCCTCATTCATGGTCAACTAAAGGAAGTGGGAGATCCCTATTTGGATCTCTTATTCCCATATATTAGTATGCCTTAAATCTAAGTGGTTTGGGGGTGGTTCTTCATTTTATGTGAGTTATTTCATGTCATTTTTTTTTAGGTTTTCTGAAAAATTTAGTGGAATTTTTCTTTGAATCGGCACTATAATTTAGGGATTTGTGTGGCTTAGTTCGGGTGTCTGTAAGGAGTGTACTACACCATGTTGCTCATGGTTTCAGCTTCATTTCATTTCTTGGTGTGCATGAAATCAATTATTCAAATTTGGGTTATTGATTTTAATTATTTATTTAATTAATTTTTTGATGTTTATGGATGTGATATGTGTCCAGGAGTTAAGGCAGTGCTTGGACGAGCATAGTTAGTGATGGTCAAGCTGTTAATTGAATGATATGGATTTTTTGAGGGAGGTGGTATTTACATTACTGTGTATCTTGGTCTCTTGTTGATTTTATGTTTGTGTGTGAGCATTAAATTATCTTCTTGCATGCTATATGATTTTTTTTGTGATTTTTCTCATAAATTAGGTTGGTCTCACATCAGCCTAATAGTAAAAATGGATAGTATATTTTGCTAAACGGTTTGATGGTGTAACCCTATTCAAACAAGTTCCAGTGACCCTCTTTATATATTTTTTGGAGGAATGAGTTATATTTTTAAAAGTAATATGAATCTAATTTTTAAAATATATTTAAAAATGGGATTTAGATAAATGGAATTTCAAAGGTAAATAAGTGATCTGGGAATGGGTTTTGAAATGTAATTTCGAAATAGATGATAGTTTTTTAAAAAGGATATTTTTATGGGATTTAGGCCAAGGTCCTAGTATGAGTAAAATAGCATATGTTTCCTTCTAAATCATGTGTGCTTTTTATGTTCTCGTGTCATGGTTAACTTTTGTGTTTAGTGGTGTATGATGATGTGAAATGAATGTGTAGCCCTTTGAGAAATTTTCCTTTGGTATCAAAGTAATGGGTTGATCTAAAAGGATATGAAAAACCCCTTTGAGGGATGATATGGGTGTGTGGATGTGTTTGAGATGCGAGGATAGTTCCTTGATGATGAGATGGTGATCTGTATGATGGTTCTAAATCCATGCATGTATTTCACATGTTGTGGTAAGATATGGACCTAAAGGGGGAAAGGGATCATAAGCATTAACTTTTTTTGAATGAGAAGTCTTGGGTCTTAGTATTAGGTACTATCCTTGAGTGGTCTTGGGTTGATACAGTGGACCTTGTTGTGGGTAATTGTGCTTTAGTTGAGGACCACCCATGAGAGGGTTGGGTCGTGATGTGATGTGATATGTGGATAATGGAAATCCATAAAGTGATAAGGGGTGGGTTGAGACTTGTAGAAATGAGACTATGCCATGTTCCTTTAGGTAGTGGGTTGAGTTCTAGATTAAGACTTTCCTAGACTCTTTGAATTTGGTCTAGGAATTGATAGACACTTGAAGTATGACCTCCCTCAAGCAAAAAATGATGGATTAAGGTTTTATCCTTACACCCTACCATGTACCTTCCGGTAGTGGTTAAGAAATGGTATGAAACCTTACCCTAAATCTTCATGTATGGGTTGAGTTATGACATGATGCCCTACCCAAATTCTTCATGTATGGGTTTGGGTTATGATGTGAAGTGACTATATTAATTTTAGAATAGCACCAAAGTAGGTATGGTCAGGTGTCGTGGTGGCTTGTTTAGTACATGATGACCTGACTAGTGTGATTGTATGTGCATTGCGTGTTATTTTTCCAAGTTATTGGGTCATAGAGGCACAATTGTGCCTTATTATATATATTTCATGCACATCCACTTGATCACAACAACACTCAGTATTGTTCAGGAATTGGGGATTTCTATAGGGTTTTTGGACTAACCCCCTACCCACATACATGGCATGGAATTCGATGTACGTGGGTAGACCTTCATGTTTTCTCTCAGGACATAGGTATAGATTAGATTTGAACACTTGGTACAAGTCTATAAGGTTGTGGAGTCTAAGGATTCAGTAAGATGATATGTGAGTTAGTCCAGATGTTGGTGTATTTTAATTTTCAATTATTGTTCAGTATGTACTGGAAAATTTGTCATTTTATTTATATTATGATGCCATCTTTATCTGATTCTTCTCTATTATGGTTGATGTATCATATAGACTATTTTACTTCTTTCTATTCTAGATTGTGAGTCCCCTATTGGTTTCATGTTTTATGTCTATATGTTTTTTAGATGTCTGTTATATGGATGGTTCATGCTAAATTTTTGGTTGATTTGAGCATGAACCTTGGGATTTATTTTAGATTTAATAGTCTCTTTATGACTATGTTAGGCCCTCACTGCTAATCAGAAGCCTTTATTGTACGAGGAGGAGTGATTGAGGTCATATAGTGACCCCCACTAAGGTGTCATTTGGGAAATCTAGGTTGGGGAATTATAAAGTGGTATCAAAGGATGTATTCAGATTGGATAGTGTATTTAGAGGTGTAGTTAGGATGTTGGAACTTGGGAGGTATATTGAGCACATTCCTGGCCAACATAACATTGGTAAAAAATCCAAGTCATTAGGGGATTCCCATTGTCGGTACTAGGAACTCTAGGATTATTGAAGCATTGAGTTGGATTGATAATACCAACATGGTATGGATGAAACTTGGGATAAATCATAGGTCTTATTTGGGATATATTGATTTGTTTATACATCATTATAGTGGCATGTTTAGGGAATTATACAATTGCCTATGGTTGGTGTTGTTTGATTTTATGCCTCATTGGAATCCATTATTAATTGAAGAAACTTATAATATAATCAATGTTTTATCAATCAAATTATAAGGTGTGATTAGATTAATATAGATATGAGGGTCTTGGTTGTTTGATTGATTGTGATGTTTATGCTTGGTGATCATAGGAAAATGGTTTCATGGTGGTTGTTTTTTTGTGAAAACCTAGTTTTTAAAGAAAACTCATACAGTATAACGAAGTGTGCATAAAATGGTTTTATAATTTGGTTTTTATTAAAATGCATCTTAGAGGTGATTATTTTAGAATGGATGGGATTTTTGGGTTTTAAGAAAATGTAGGGAAAATGGATTTTAAAATTTTATTTCATACTAGATTTTAGAAATGGTAATGATTTCCAAAAAAAAGGACTGGCTAGGCTAGGGATTCTTATATTTCAGTTTTTTGTAAAAACCCTTGGATTCCAAGGAGAGTTTTTAAAACCTATGGAATATTTTTGTGTGTAAAATTATTTTAATGGGTTTTGAAATAATCGATTGGTACTTGTGTAAACTAGATTTCTTGGATTTTTTTTTTGAGTGACTTGAGTGCATGAATTGTGTGTTTAGATGGTGTGACATGTTTATTTAGAACCACCATGTGTGACTAGTGAGTGTGGATATATTTTTGTTGGTTTATGGAATAATAAACTAATTCCTATGTAGATATGATTTTCTATGATGGACTAAGGGTGATCGAGTGTCGGCTTATGAGTTTGGATGGTATTCCATGGGTGTTTTGATAGATCCATGTATGGAAGAATAATGTATGGATTGAGATATTGGGCGTGAGTAATCGAATGTATTTTTTTGTATTCAAGGATTAAATCTATAATGTGATTTTGATGATTTCGTAGGTTGGACCATTTTTTGTCTGTTTTGATGGTTATGCGGTCTGGGGCACTTGATTTTTTTTGTAGGTAATTAATATGGTGGGGATAACCATTAAGTGGGATCAATTATTGGTAGTGAATTATTATGTTGAGGAGTATAATAAACCTCGGGTTGAATTTATTATTCACACTTTGGTTTTTGGGATTAACTGGTGCAGTTATGCACCATCTTGGTGATTTTCGATTGATGTTTCATGCTCAGTACTTAGATGTGAGAAGAGTGTTCATGTATAGTTTTTAAATGTGGTAACATCTAGGAAATGGGTGGTGAAGATTGAGTTTTTGGTTTATGGGGGTGAAGATAAGGATAATCATATAATATAGAGCATTGAATTGATCATGGGTGTATGACCCTCATGTCAGAAGGATCATGGGTACAATGGAACTTATTGTTGGAAGGTTGTGGTGGAATTGTAATACTAATGCCTGAGAAGATCCAATTTTATATGGTTCCTTGTAAAATACCAGATTTAGGGTTTAGATATGGTTTTTTTTTGGATTCCATGTGTTGGAAAAAGGCTTAGGATATTGGCAGTGTGATCCGAGAGTGAGTCAAGACATTGGTGATTCTATTCTCATGAGTATATCATGGTGGTTAAATGGGTTATTTTAGGATCTAAATAGGGAGTTACAATGATATTTGGGTTTGAACTTTAAGTGTGAGTGTCCAAATAGTTCATAAATTCCTTCAGGTGTTAAGGAATCGTGATCAGGTGACACGATGATGTGTTGATGGGTGAGATTGAACACTTTTGGGAGAATTCATCCAAGGTAGGACTGACTAGTGTTATTGTATATAATTACATATAGTGAGATGAAAATTGCATCATGAGAGTCATTTTGGATGTATTTGACATGGTTCTAGGATTAGAATGGATTTTTTCAAAGGAAATTTAGTGTATCCATACTCGGTGTTTAGAGTTTCATAATGAAAGTGTGTCGGGAATTCATATATGGAATGTGGTTAATTGATGATAAATTGATGAAAAGTGTATTTCGAGATTCATGGTCATAGTATCACCATATCTGTGAATTTTCCCAAGAACTTTGGAGGTATGCAGGTAACCTATTTGGTATCAACCTTAATATAAATAGGAATATGGAAGATATTATAGTATTCATCAGTAAAACTGGGTAGATTGGTAAAATCCAATTGCTCCTTCTAGAAGGAATGGCCTCTATCATTTCCTCTATATTTAATGTGTGAAATAAAGGGTTATTTGAAAATCAGACACCCTCTACTCAAGCAAGTTTATTTTCCCTGCACAGGGTGGTTTATTCAAATGTGTAAATGGGAACCATGCAAGATTTTACCAATGACCTATACTTCCTAAGAAGTTTTGGGGTCTTGGGTTGGCTCAATAAGCCTCTGGTTCTCAAATCTATTCATTGGATTCCTCTAATAAACTAGTGGATAAAATTCAATGTTTATGGTGCAACCTCAGACATGCCAGGACCTTTAGGTTTTGGAGGTGTCTTCCAAACCCATCATGTCCTTGTCAAATGTTGGTTTAACCATTATATTGGAATTGGAACAGCATATGAATCTAAGTTATGGGATATGATATATTTTATCAATTATGTTTTCTTATATGATTGGACCTCCCTATGGATTGAATCTGATTCTAAAATAGCTATTATGAATCTGAAGGTGAAAACTAGTAATTTCCTTTTGAAAATCTTACCTCATTGTATTGAATGTATAAACCATGGAAATTATCTTAATTTGACTATTACATATGCATACAGAGAATCCAATCAAGTGTTGAATGCTTTTTCAATGAGATAAATCATGGAAAATAGCATGATATGGGCTTTTAGGACCCCATATTATGATGCACCAATGGTGGGTGTGGATATGCAAGTAGTGATTTACTCCATTTTTTGTAAACCCCTTGAAATTATTGACTTTACTTGATTATTTTTATTTAATAAATTTTTAGGTTAGTCTATGGCTACTTCCTATATCTTCTTGTTATACATTGTGAATTCTTGAGAAAATTTGAATTTTCATTTAGTGGGGGTTCATTTTGAGAATCGGGACTCAAAATTGAATTCTAAGTATTTTTATGCCCTTATAATGTTTTTTAGATGTGTTTTGAGGCTAAGTGGGTGACTCGAGTGTTTAGGATGGATTCAAGGAAAGTTCATAGTGGTTAGGCTACTAGAAATACCAGCATAGATCAATTCACAGCGTGACTATATAGTTCAATCCATGAACATATTGGTAAAAGGGGTTGTCCCTCTACCTAGAGGAGGTTCACTCTATTACACATAGGGTCACGCAGTGAACCTATGTTGGAAAACCCCTTTTTTAGGGGTTTTATTATAATTCACCAGGGGATCTATTTTTTGAACTTCCATAGGTTCTCTCACTCATTGTCAATTGAAGGAAGAGAGAGAACCCTCTTTGTCTCGCCCCTTCCCCTCACTTGGTGTGCCTTCTATTCGGGTGGTTTGGGTTTCGTTTGTCACACCAATTTTTGGTAATGTCCTTTCCTCCCCCCACCATATTCATTCTTCCCTGATTTTAGATCATTTTTATAGGGTTTGGAGGGATGATTTCTCCAGAGCATAGAGAAATCATCATGCTTGATGGGGTTTCGTGTGTGGATCATCGGTGAGGTATTGTGAGGAAGTATCCAATATGAAGTTCATTTTTTGACAATAGGTATGTTGTTTCATTAATTTATTTAGGTTTTATGATGTATTTGGTTGAAATTGGTCATTGAATCAAAGATATAATTTAGTGATTTTTTGTGGCTTAGGTCGGGTGTGTGTTGAGAGGGGACTACACCCAGTTTCTCATGGTTTCGGCTTCATTGCATTACTCGATGAGTATGGTTTCAATTATTCCAATTTGGAAAATTATTCATAATTGTTTAATTAATTAATTTTTTGATATTTATGGATGAGATAGGTGTTTGGGAGTTGATATGAAACTTGTATGAGCATAGGAAGTGATGGTTGGGCTGTGAATTATAGGGTATAACTTTTTTGAGGTAGGTGGACTTTACATTACTACATATCTTGGTATCTTAGTGATTTTATGTTTGTGTGTGTGCATTGAATTGTCTTTCTATATGTTGTATTATTATTTTGTATGATTTCTCCCATGAATTGTGATGGGATCATATTGTCCTTATAGTCAGCATCGACCATATAACTTGCTAAATGGTTTGATGGTGGTACATTAGTCAAACAAACATCAGTGGCCCTCTTTATGGATTTCTTGGAAGAGTGAGTTGTATTTTGAAAAGTAATTTAAAATTTATTTTAAAAATGGGTTTTGGCTAAATAAAATTTCCAAGGGAAATGATTTATTTATGAATTATTTTTAAAATGGAATTTCAAAACAGATGATGTTTTTTTAAAGGATGTTATGATGGGATTTAGGCCAAGGGACTAGACTAGCTAAAGAATCATGTGGTGCCTTTTCTAAAGGGTTTAAATGGTATTTGGATCAATTTTTCTTGGAAATATGGAATGGATTTATTTAAGTTGGTTTTGGTCCATTTGTTCATGTGTGTGTGGTGCCCTATTTTCTAAAGAATGTGTTCTTTGTATGTTCCCTTGTTGTGGTTGCTTTATGTACTAATTGATGCATAGTGATGTGTGTATACCTATGAGAAATTTTCTTTTAGTATCAATTGTATGGGTTGATCTAGAAGGATATTAATGACCTCTTGGAGGGTTGAGATGGGTGTTTGGATGTATTCATGATGTAAGACTATGTACCGAGAGACTAGTTCCCTAGAGATGAGATAATGAGTAGTGTAATGGGATATAGGCCATGCATGTATTACACATGTTATTATAGGAGATGTACATGAAGGGACGAGGTATCCTGAGGTCTAACCTTACCTTGAGTGATAAGGCTTGGGTCTTGGTATTAGGACCTTGCCTTGAGTAGGATAGGGTTAAGATAGTGGACCTTGTCAAGGGTGATCAGGCCTGGGTTGAGGACTTCCTATGAGAGGGATGGATCATGATGTAATGTGATACATGGATGATGAAAATCCATAAAATTAGAAGGGATGGGTTGATACTTATGGATGTGAGATTGTTCTCTATTTCTTCAGTTAGTGGGTTGAGGTTTGGATGATGTTGTACCCAAACTCTTTAATTTTGGGTTGGAACTTGAAAAATGATTGATTTATGACCTCCCTTGAGTTAGAAGGATGGGTTGATGTTTTGGAATGACACTCTACCTTGTACCTTTAGGTAGTAGTTAAAATAAGGTATGAAACCCAACCCTAAATCTTCAAGAATGGGTTGAGTTACAACATGATTTCCTACCTAGAGTCCTTAGGTATGGGTTTGGGGTACATTATGAGGTGGTTATCTTCCTTAAAAAATTGTGTCAAAGTAGATATGGTGAGGTGTTGCAGTGGCCTATTTAGTACACGATAACCTGAATTTTGTTGTTGTATGTGCATTGTATGTTATGTTTCTAGGTGGGTGTTTTGCACAGACATGACCACACCTTATTATATGTATTTCATGCACATCAACTAAATCATGGAAACACATAGTATTATTAAGGCATTGGGGATTCCAACTGGGTCATTGGACTCACCCCCTATCTGCATACACAACATGGGTTTCAATAAACTTGGTTAAACCTTCCTTTTTTCTCTCAAGAAACAAATATATCTTGGAGCAAGACACTTGGTATAGGTCTAATAAGTTTTATAGGTTTAAGATTCAGTAGGATTATATTTGAGGTTGTCTAGAGGTCAATGCGTTTTAATTTTGAGTTATTATTCAGCATTTACTATCCATTTTTTCATTTTATTTATTTGATGATAATATATTTTTCTATTGTTACTCTATAACATCTTTCCCCTCCTCATTGGCTTTAGAAGAGGCATAGATTATACTAGGCCTTAGGTGACATACCCAAGATACCAAAGGCTATAAATAAATGACAAGGGATTCATAAATAGTTGGGGGATAATTTTTCATTTGAAAAATAAAACAACCAAACCAATAATACCATAACCAAAAAACCATTATATGATGCATGAGAACAAAATAATACAATTCAATGTATATCCCACTAAAAAACCAAATTAAAACCATAAACCATATCAAAGTACAAAGAGAAAACTAAAACCAACAAAACTCAAAGACAACCAAGACATCCAATAGCAACTCCCAACCAATCTCTAAGCTCAAACTCCATTAACCATTCCCAAGGTATCATGATGAATCACTAAAGAAATTAGATACTTTTCCTTTACCTGTGTCTTGATACACAATATATGCAAATTCACCAAAGTTCCCAAGTATGGGTGAGTATAAAACTCATTAGGATTTACCCAAGGACTTTCCAACTCATGCCACTAGGATAAAACAAGTTAGTACATTTATATAAAATAGTTCAAAAAAATTAAAGATGTTTATGTCAAAATCAAACCATTTATAGGAAAAACATTTTTCCATATCAAAAAAATTTCCATGGAAAGAAACAAAAAAATCTTTAAACCATTTCAGGTTTTCATTTGGCATACCAAATACATGATCCACACACACACACACATTCATGCTCTGGTGATAGTTCCATACTCATGAATGGTTTCTCATTGATCTACCAAGTCGTCACAATGTAACCATATCTCAAGTGCCTCAATAGCGCACACCCCTTCTACAGGGTCATGTAATTATGCCCCAATGGTATATGTCCCTTGTATAGGTTCATGTCAACGAAATAAACTCATACCAACCATTTATGCCAAATCCCATGCCAAAAAAATTGAACCAACATTTTGATAAAATAATCCTTTTATTGAAAACATTTTCCAACAAATTTTTTCATGCATCAAAACCAACCAAAATTTTAAAAATGTTATTTTAAAATTATGAAACCAATTTCAATTTCCTTAAAACAATGAATTTCTATAATTTCACAAACCATCAATGAATAGGGTTTCTGAAAATCATTTCACATAAATTTAACAATTTAAGTCAAGAAAATCAATCAATTAAAAATCAATCCTTCAAGTTATAATTAAGATTAGTCAAGAGTGAATTCACCTGCCTCAAAAAATTAGGCAAAGATTAAGAACAACGCAAATTCTTCAACAACCTAGCTTAAAACACTAAAAAAACATTGTTAGATCTTGTTCAATTTACACAAAAAAATCATATATCATCATTATTATCTTAAAACAAAATGAATCTATCCCCCAACAGACTAGATTCATGAATCCAAGAGAGGGAATAAGAAAAAAAATAAGGAAAACCACCAATAAAGGGAACTTACCAAGGAAACTAGACTCCAACGCACCAAGATTTACCAACAAATCACTCCCAGATCGATGGGAATGGTCTCCAAAGCCTTGGGAGGGATAGTATTTCGAGTTATGATCTGATTAGGGGGGAAATATTTTTATAGGATAAACTAAGTGAGATACACAAAATCTAAATCTAATTTTTAATGTTGTATGGTTACAGTGCACGGTTAGGCAAACTGTGTGTTAACCATGTGTTATACACTACCTCCAAACACCCCTCATATGGTTGGTTCTCATAGTTAGAAAAATTGTGAACTAACCACACTAATCCCATCTATTAAACATCACATAGTTTCTCCTGGATGGTTGAATAGTTTTTCCAAACCATGCACCTACCTAGTGCACATTTTTTTAGTTTCATGGTTTCCTGGAAGGTGTTACATGGTTTCTACTAACTATGCTCAAACCGTGAAACTCAAGAAAATCCCCAAAAACATTCCAAAACTCCTCCAAACCTTCCCAAACTTAACCTAAAAACATTACATACTTAAAATAAATAAATAAATGGTTAATTACCTGAAACTGAGGGTGATAAATTCTCCCCACCGTCGGTCTTTTAATACCTGAAAATTTGAAAACCACCATTGGCCTAAAAGAGTTCAGGCCATTTCTTGACCATTTCCTATTCATGCACCCAAATGTCTTCCTAAATCAGACCATTTTTTCATAAAAATCCACACTATATTGAAGCTTTTACCATGAAAGACTTTCTCTTTCTTATCCACAATCTATATCGTCACATGAACCAATGTAGCATACAACTCTAGGTCAACGTGATCCCCTCATATTATAAGGTCAGGATCAGGCTGATACTTATTCAATTGAGATACATAAAACACATTATGCATTGAAATGAACCTTAGTTTCAAGTCTAACTGATATTCCACCTCACTAACCAATTAAAGTATCTCATAATGGCATATGTTTCGAGGAGATAACTCTCCCTACTTCTCAAAAATGTGATTCCCAATCCTTGAATAGATTCTCAAGAACAAGTGATCAATCACCTCAAATGAAAATAGGAATTAATGATGATCTGCATATGATTTCTAATGACTCTAAGATGTCTTCATTCTATTCATGATCAACTAAATATTCTTTGTTGTCTCTTTTAAAAGGCTTGGTCCAACAAGTTAAATCTCACCTATTTCCACCAAACAAAGTGGAGAATGAAAAGTATTCCCATAAAATGATTTAAAGGGGTCCATGTGTATCGAGGCCTAATAATTTTTTTTATACGAGAACTTTACTAACAGTATGTGATCCTCCCATGAGCCACTAAAATCCATTACACAAGCCCTAAGAATATATTCCAATGTGTGTATTATCCTTTCAAATTATCTATCCATCTGAGGATAGAACATCATACTCATAGTCAATTGAGTCCCAAGAGCTTGATCTAAGGATTTATATAAACGAGATGTAAACCTTGGATCATGGTCTGATACTATCAAAACTGATACTCCATGCCTCTTTACCACCTCTCAGATATAGATTTTTTATGAGTTTTCCACTGTATGAGATTCAATAATATAGATGAAATGATTCAAATTTATGAGTCGGTCCACTATCACCCATTTGGAATCATGTTTCCAAACTATCCTTGGTAGAACTATTGAAAAATACATAGCTCTCTACTCCCATTTCCAAATAGGAATAGTTAAAGACTACAACATACTCATTGGTTCTTAGTTCTCTGCCTTAACCTAGTGATAGGTGAGGCATCTCATAACAAACTTAGCCACTCTTCTTTTCATGCCCGCCCACCAAAATTGTTCTTTTGGTGACTTATACATCTTTTTTATTCTAGGATGAGTGGCCCATATGGAATTCTGATAAGCATGAAGGATTTTTTCTTGAAAAACTAAAGGTTCGACCATCCAATCCCTATACCAAAAAATAGACTTCTCATCTATCTTTCATCCCTCAATGGTCTCCCCACCATTGAGTTTTGACCTCATAGAAATGCATTTTGAATCATATGCCTATGCCTATTTAGCCTTCTCAATAAAATTAGTAATAAAAGAAACTGGAATGAAAACTGCAACACTACCTCAGTCTTCACAATCCAAGTGTATGTCGGTTATCACCGACATTAGCTGCCACTGATCTGAAGCCTCTTTATCCAACTGACTATATGAATTCCTACTTAATGCATCTGCCACCAAATTTCCTTTAACCAATTTATAAATCAAGTCAAATTTAAACATTTGTAGATACTCCATCAATATTCTTTGTCTCATATTCAAATATCTTTATGATAAAATGTGTTTCAAACTCTTATAATCCATAAACGCCATAAATTTCTCAAAAAATAGGTAATGACACAAAGTCTTCAAAGCATAAACTATAATAGATAACTCCAAATCATGTTTTGGGTAGTTTTTCTCATGAAAACATAACTACCATGATACATAATAAACAGAATGATCTCCCTACATGAGAACACATCCCAACCCAGATCCTAAAGCATCACAATACACCACATGCCCTTTTCTGGATTCTGGTAATATCAAGATCAGTATTTATTTAAGGAAAACTTTAAGCTCTTTAAAAGAATTTTAACATTCATCATTATATTGGAATGGAACATTTTTTCATTTCAAAGCTGTCATTGGTGAATTTAGTCCTGAAAATTCACAAATAAAATGTCAATAATAACCAGTCAGGCCAAGGAAACTATGTATCTCAAAGACATTCTTTGGCGGTTTCCAAGATATTACTACGTCTATATTTTTTGGATCCATAGAAACACCTTTTTCATAAATAAAATGGCCAAGGAAATGTACCTCTTGTATCCAAAAATCACACTTTTAAAATTTAGCATATAGACGATGATCCCATAAAATACCCAACACTATCTCCAAGTATTTATCTTTCTCAACCTTTCTCCTAGAATACACCAATATTTCATCCAAAAAAACACCATATAATAATCCAAATACCATTTAAATATTCAAATCATCAATTCCGTAAATACTATTGATGTAAGACCAAAAGGCATAACTGCATACTCATAATGGCCATATCTACTCCTAAAAGCTCTCTTTAGAATATCCTCCTTCCAAACCTGTAATTGATGATATCCCAAATGTAATTCAATTTTAGAGAACTATTAGGATCCCCATAATTGATAAAATAGATCATAAATGTGTGGAAGAGGATTCTTATTCTTTATCGTGATTTGGTTAATATTTTGATAATCCACACAAAGCCAAAGAGTTCAATACACCTTTTTCACAAACAAAATTGGTGCTTCCCATGGAGATGTACTAGGATGAATGAACCCTTTACTTTTCAATTCTTCTAACTAGACTTTGAATTCCCTTAATTCTTTTGTTGTTATCCGATAAGACAGAAGTGAGATAAGAATAGTCCTTAGTAAGAGATCAATCATAAACTTCACTTCTCTTATGGGTGGAAACCCTGATAAATTATTAGTAAAAACATCAAGAAACTGATCAAAAATTATTGGAAAACCACTATTCTCAATATCATCTACCAATGTCAAGGTAAAAGATGCCAACTAGTATGAGATAGTTCCAAATGATGGTGCCAACAAGCCTATTGCACCTGCCTTTACATTCTCATCTCCTCTAAAGAGATGCTTGACACCATCATCAATTATAAAACTAACCCTTTGGGTATAAAAATCGATGTGAGCTTTGAACATTGTTAGCCAATCCATACCCAATATTACATCATAGACATATATCTTAAGTATAGATAAATACCATATCAATTCATCCCTATTGATAGTTATAGAACATGATTTTTACATAAAGGCATGATATTCTCTTTTTCCAAGAGTTTACAGTTTTGTAAAAGAAGGCATCATCTCAACATGAAAAATCAAAAAGATTAATAGTATGAGAAATAGTAAAAAAAAATGGAATGCACCCATATTAAATAAATCTTGGATAAGGTTATAATTCATAAGAATCATACATCTCACCATTAAATGTACATATTGGTCATCCACAATCATTTTCTCAGATCCATACAACTACTTACTTGGTGTATTTTTCTCTTTATTTCCCTATTGATATTGCATTGGTTGATGAGTCATGATATTCCTAGAATCACTATGGATTCCTTGGTTATACTGATGATATCTATTATTCTGCACTCATCCCATCAAATCATACGATGTTTGTGAAACATGAGAAGTGTCTCTAGAACCTAACCTTGGAGAACTATGCCAGTTGCACTGAATATTCCCCATTTGGTTGTAATTGTGACATTCTCTAAGTGGTGTTGTACAATTTCTCTTCATGTGATCAAAATAACTACATTGGAAACATTTAGTCTTTCTATTTGGTTTAGGGGGAAGATTCACGGATCTATCCGTCTGATTCTGAGTCATACCACTACCTTAGAAATAGGTGTCCCTCTTTATATTATTCCTATCATTAGAGTTCCCACCATTTATCATAGGTATCAACATACTTCCTCCACCTGTATTACTTGAGATGTCCCTTTCATCCATTGTTTCTCTATTGAACATCTCTGTATAATACATTATACAAATCATAGAAATCTTTGACTAAATTTTTGTCTTTAACCTTGAATCAAGAATATATGCCTTCAAGGATGCACTTACAGAAACTTTTAATGAAAATTAGACTAAATTCATAAATTTAGATGCATAATCTTTCACTGTGAGGTTCTCTTACTTAAAGCTGAAAAATTTCATCGTTCTAGTAATCCTGAATGTGTGAGGATAGGATTATTTGTTGAACAATTATTTAAAATCCTCCCATGAAATGACTTGGTATAATTTATCCTGAACTACTAAATCCCACCACTGTCATGCTAGATCATCCAATATGTACACTGAAATATTAACTTTTAGCTCAGTTTGTGTGCCTAGGAAATCAAAGATTTGATTCATCTTATTCAGCAAAACTTCTATGTTTTATGGTTCTGAATAACCCTAAAAGGTGGGTGGATTTTCACTTATAGAACTAAATGTAATGTTCCACTTTCCTTGGTTAATCCCTTCTATTACCTCTATACACATCCTAAAACGTTTAGACAATACTCTAAATTAGTTGTTGGTTCACCTGTGGATCTGGTGCCACCACATTTTCAACAGCCTCTTCTAGTTTATTTCTCTGATGCTTACCGAGTGACATTTTCTATAAATAAAAGAAAACTTCATTTAGTATCACTCTCTGGCAATTGAAATATTATAAATTTCAAATTTAACACATCACATGTATCACAAGAAGCCTTTACAAAATTCAAAATTTTATAATTTAAACCCATTTTTTAAAATTCCACCATGCTCTTTGAAAATCAACCCATTTTCAACTATTTTAAAAAATCAACACTTTTTCACCCAATTATAAATCATTACTCAAAATGAATTTTGAACTTAAAGTGGGAATTCATTTCTATCAATGCATGTTATGATCTTATCATAATCTAAACTCAAGGTGATGAGGTTAAAAATCCTATAATTATCTCAAAACACCCATATACCCAACTCTCTGGTAACTTGAAGTTCAACATAAATATGATAGATACATTTGTTTATGATCTACATTTCAAGTTCTTATAATCATAATCCTTGTACAAATCCAACTCAAGGACTAAACCAGAATGATTTATCAACTCCAGGACTGAACTGATACCATTTTAACATCATGCCCCTCCTCATTGGCTTGGAAAGAGGAGGAGGTTCTATTAGGGATAAAGTGACATCCCCAAGAAATAAAAGGCTATCAATAAATACCAAGGGATTTATAAATGGTAGGGGGATTATTTTCCCTTTGAAAAATAAAACAACCAAACCAAGAATACCATAACCAAACAACCACTATATGATTCATGAGAATTAAGTAATACAATTCAAATTATAACTGACTAAAAACAAAACCAAATTACAACCATGAATTGTATCAGAGTACTAAGTGTAAACTAAAACCAACAAAACTCAAAGGTAACAATACATCCAACAACAACTCCCAACCAAGCTCCAAGATCCAACTCTATAAGTCGCGCCCAAGGTATCCCAATGCATTACTAAAGAAATAAGATATCTTTCCTTTACATATGTCTCAATACAAAAAATCTAAAAATGTACCAAAGTTCCCAAGCATGGGTGAGTATAAAACTCACTAGGATTTTCCAAATGACTTCCCAACTCACACCACTAGGATAGAACAAGTTAGAAAATTTTTATAAAATAGTTCGAAACAATTTGAAGAAGTTTATATCAAAACCAAAACCATTTATAAAAAAAATCCATGCCAAAAAAATTTCCATGGAATCAGCCACAAAAAATTTAAACCATTTTATGTTTTCATTTTTCATACCCAATACAGGATCCACACACACACACATGCATGGTTCAATGATAGTTTCATACTCATGATCGTTTTCTCATTGATCTACCAAGTTTTTACAAGGTAACAATATCTCAAGTGCCCCCAATGGCACACACCCCTTTTACAGGGTCACGTCATTGTACCCCAATGTTACACACCCCTTATCTAGGGTCACACCAACAAAATGAACTCACACCAACCATTTATGCCTAACCAATTGAGCCAGAATTTCAATAAAACAATCCTTTCATTGAAAATGTTTTCCAACCAATTTTTTTATGCATCAAAAATGACCAAAATTTTAAAAACATCATTTTAAAATTATGAAACCAATTGCACTTTCCATAAAACAACCAATTTCTACAATTTCACAAACCATCACTAAAGAGGGTTTTCGATATGAATTTCACATAAATTTAACAATTTAAATCAATAAAATCAATCAATTTGAAATATATCATTGAATTTATAACTAATAGGAGTCAATAATGAAGCCACATACCTCACAAACTTAAATGAAAATAAAGAACAACACAAATTCTTCAACAAACCATTTTAAAACTCAAAAACTCATCATTAGATCATGTTACATTTTCACAAAACAACAATTTATCATCATGATTATCATCACACAACATGAATATTTCCCCAACAGATTAGATTCATGAATTAAAGAGAGGGAAAAATAATAAAACTAAGTAAAACCACCCAGAACATGCACTTATGAAGGAATATTATGTAATCCCACCATTTTATCACATAAACTTTCATTACATTATACAAAACCAAGGATCTTTAAGGTTTAGTGTCTTGGAAACCAGTAACTCAAAACATGAAAACAAAAAAAACATTCTTCTTAAACACTTGAAAGGTTTCTCCTTATGTTCATCCTAGGTTCATTACTGCATCTCATAACCTGGGGACATACATCAAAAGAAAGGGTGAGAAGAAGGCCCAGTAATTGAAACAAGGGAAACATTTAACATGTGAACTTGAGATACATCAATAAAGTCATGAAAAATAACTTTAAGGCATGAGAAAGAAATCATGAGGCATATCATAATAAAAATAACATATTTCATAACTTGAAGATGTGGCTACAACATTTAACTTAGACAATCATTTCCGTTTCACCAAGGTCCATCCCCAAGGTGTCATTAAAAATTACCAAGGTTATTCACCAAGATATCATTAAAAATGGTCATCTCTAGAGATTAAGTCTTTACCCAATGCATTGAAGCGCTATCAGGGTGAACCCTTAAATTTTCCTTTGTTTTAATGTGATCCACATATATCATCATCAAGCATTTCTTAAATAACCCATGTAGCATAAAAGAAATGGTTTTCATTTCATAATCATAACATTTTAAAAACTACTTTAAAGACATGATCTTTATGTCACTTTAAACCCACGGAAAAGGAAAGTGGGTCTCATGTATGTAAATACTAGAATTTAAAATAGAAAATTTTGGTATATATGTGAATACCCCTTTATAATAAATATCTTTGAGTATTCAAATAATAAAATAAAATAATTTGAGAAAAATATAGAGACATTTTGAGACGGAAATTCGGCAACATAACGGCTATGTTGTAAGGTTTTAGAAAACATTGAAAAGAGAGGGTACATGGGTCACCCACTCATAAATAATCCATAAAATAGTAGGGGAACAGAATATAAAGTATTTAAGAACATGGTAATGAAATTTTAAAGATATACCATATGAAATGAAGAACATGAAAGGAAGACAAAAAAATATTTCTCTTATGAAAATTTGACAGCCTAACGACGTCACTTAAACTTCAAAAAATGAATTGACAAGATCAAATAGGGTATCTCATCATATGAACATAAAATATCAGTATGATAGATATAGATATCATACCCCGACATAATAAAAAGGAACTTTAAAGACTTGACAAGAAAATAGAACTTGAAAATGAGAAGGGTGAAAGAATCCCTTAAAAATTCGGCAGCCTAACGGCGTCACTTAAACTTTAAAAAAATGAATTGGCGAGATCAAATAGGGTCTCTCATAATATGAACATAAAATATCAGTATGATAGATATAGATATCATACCCCAACATAATAAAAAGTAACTTGAAAGACTTGACAAGAAAATAGAACTTGAAAATGAGAAGGGTGAAAGAATCTGTTACAAAAATTTCGGCAGCCTAACGGCGCCACTTAAACATTCATAAAATGAAATGATGAGAGTAACAGGGGATCTATCATCATATTAAAATGAAAAGGGAAGTAATAGGAATATAAAATAACATCCTCCAACATAATAACATGGAGCATAAAAGAAATGACTTAAAAGAGAGTATTTGAAAAGAAAGAGAGGTTGGATCTCTTACCTTAAAACGTAACTCTTAAAACTCGAAGGTTGGGACCTTGAGGGCTTGGGGCACCTTGGGAGGACTCTTTGGGAGGTAATGAGACCATATCTTCGTTGGGTAAGAGTTGGGAGTAAAAACTAAAGGAGGAAAGGGTGTGTATTTATAGGGAAAGGGAGGTGATACTTTAATAATTTCAAGGGACACCTCACTAGTGGTTTTGGCAAAACCATGGGCTTGCCCGTGGTATTTGCCCATGGTTTTGGACACATGGGACCCCTCATACAATAATTCATCCCATTTAGTCGACCATCCCTTAAAATATCTCATGACATCATAATGATGCAGTCATGATGTCATTAAACATACTGAAACCCTAAAACTGTATTTTTACTATTCACTGAAAATTCAACATTTTCTGAAAACTCCCAAAAATTTATCTTAACATAATATCAATTCTCTGAATTCAAAAATAAACTCCATTTTATAAAAATAATTTTCGAAATATTTTTAATTTAAATTTTAAATAAAAGCACTATTCACAGAAAATTCATTTTTTTCAGAAAAAAACCCAAAAATTACCTTAACATAATATCGATGCTATAAGTTCAAAAATAAATTTCATTTTATAAAAATAATTTTCTAAATATTTTTAATTTAATTTTTAATTAAAAAAACACTATTCACCCAAAAAAAAACTAATACTTGACTAATAATTAATAAAATAGTTATTTACCTATTTTATTAAATCACACTACTTAATCAAGATGCCTAAATTATATTAATACTTTCTTTAAGTGAGATTACTAATCCATTTGGTCACATTACTAATCCTAAGCATAAAATAACTATTCGTAATTTACGATTCATCAAAAATTAAGTTGATCTTATTAGACTCTAAATTTCTTAATGAACACATTTGCAGAAGACCATTTTTTAAAAATCATTACACATCATTAATTATTTAAGGTTTACATAAATATTTTAAAATATCTTTTTTTTAAATACATCAATAAAATACATCCTATATTCATTCTAACATTTGAAAACTCTCAAACTTCACCATAATAAGAAAGCACAACTTTATTTATAACAAAGGATTATGGTCTCCTTACATATCCCCTTATAACCCCAGCATAGAACCTAAGTGTAAGGTGTGCTAAGGAGAGATAATCTGAGGGTGGCTCGGCCAACATCGCACGAGTAGTAATTTCTATCAGTTTGAACTTCTCGTGAAGGCGATTCTGTTCTAGCTTCACACGATGAAGTTCGGCTTGGGTTTGGTCCAAAGCAAAGCCCAGTGGTGCTACCTCCTTCCCAAGTTCTGTTAAATGGGCTTCGATCGGTCCAAGACTACTGTATGATGCCATCGAATTTTCTTTCTATATTAATTAACCAAGATCACTTGTATTTAGATACAATATTCGCAACATTTAGTTTCCAACGGTTATACTGACTAACGGTCATATAATAGTCAAAACCCAACAGTCTCATTTTAATTATACTCATGTTATCAAATGAAACAGTTTTGTTGAGTATGAAAAATAAAATAACACACAAAATTAGGAAACAAGATTTATTCAAAATTTTGGGTCGTTACATTCTTCCCCCCTTAAGAAATTGCGTCCTCACAATTTTTAAAATTGGGCTTGGAAATCTCATTGAAAGTCCCACATCGGAAAAAGGTTCAGTAACACTATTACTTTAAATGAAAGAAAAGGAAGTACAAAGGTCACCCAAGTTAACCCATACTATGATTCCATGTAGGAAAACATGGACATGGAAGAGAAAACAAAGGGTCACGTTCTGAGAGAGAGTGATAGAAAACATGATTAGGAGAAAGTTAACAACAAGAAAATCACAAACTTATGATGGGTTAAACGGTATTTGATTTCCCAGTAGGAAACGTTAACAGGCAACGTTTTTGTTTTACATTCCTTTTCATAGCTTTGAGGAATTAATTTTCTACATAGAATAAAAACACAAGGAAATATATTTACCTTCAAGTAGAGTTTCATCCCTTAATAAGTTTCTACCAAAACTAATCTTTTCTCCAAACGATGAGCATTAAAAAAACACTTGGTCTCATCAAAAGCACAAGAATCATCTTCTAGAGAATCACATAATCCACCAAAGATTAACTATCTATTTCTTCTATCTTTAAACATTATCCCAAAAATAGAAAGGGTAAGATAAAACAACTCTTCCAAAATAAAGAACCCCATAGGAAGGGAAACTACTTTTAAATCATCAAAATTCCACGGTACTACCCAAAGTTCATCATAGACCATTCCATAAATAACTATCCTTAAAATTCCTCAAAATAAACCAAACTAAGATTGAAACCCAAAAACAAGAAGGATTTGATAACATAGTCTTCCAAAATAAACTTCATCATTCATCTCCAAACAACATCAACCACTCCTAACATCTTATAACAAAAGTAGCTAACCTAAACATATTTTCCCCAAGATAGGTTAATCATTTCCATAAGTAACCTATATTAGCATAAGTTCACCTTAAATTCGTCGATTATTAAAAATACAATTCAACCTTTATTCCTCAAAGAAAATACCGTAGTAATCTATTTACCTCGATCATATAGGGTTCCCAAAATAGTGAACGTCTTCCAAAATAATAATCATCTTTTAATCCCCTAATCATATTTTTTTTCAAGAGGAAAAGCTTCACAACATCAACATGTGATACATAACAATAGATTTTTTCCTTAATGATATAAAACCATCTTAGGTAGTGACTCGATGTTCTTAGAAAACATTAAAGATATTATCATAGGGCATGAACTAAAAAAACAACATGACATAGACAATTATTGTGAAGAAGTCACATGTACTTTAGTCATCAAGATCCATCTCAGCATAGGACTTGCATTGTTCCCTTGTTCTTGAAGATTGTTGATGCTCATCATGCTTCTCATCCCTTCCAAGAGAGCATTGCCTTGGATAATGTCTAACTTCTCCACATTTACGACATTGAAAAGTATAAGGTACATTAGATCGAACCTTATCTCTATTCATCACATTATTCATTTTTTTAAAGAAATTAGCTACTTTATTCCCTATCACCCAACACTTAAAACATATCCCGGTTCCTTTGTGACATTCCCCTTGGTGCCTCTTTCCACACTTTTTGAAAAAAGTAAATTGGGTCTTCTTTCCTTTATCAACTTTATCAAATGAACATCCTTGAGACTTTGTCTTCTTCTTCCTTGATGAATCTGGGCATTCAACTAGGTACCAATTATTAATTGTGATTTTTGATAGTTGGTTTGGCATAATCAAAATATGTTCAACTTGATATATCATCATCTATATCACATTAATAAGTTAATCATCACATTTCCTATCACATTGGTTGTTGGGACATGTTCTTCCATTTCCCGCCATTAACTAAGAAAATAAAGTATAATTAGGGGGCTTAAATACTTAGCCAATAATCATGAAAAGGAAACTTAAAGAATAGAAGGATAAACTTGTAGAAGAAAAGTATACCCTAAATTTTGATCCCCTAGGTTCCAATCTAGGTTATCCATGATCATATATTCTTATGTGAATCTTTATTTTATTTTATCTTTGTTCCTTTAATAATGGTTCATACTAATCTTATGAATTTACCAAAGCATATCCCCCGGGAGTGTCGTAACTAAGAGTGCATCAAGGCCCATTTCCGTGTACCAGTTCCCATTCAAGTTTATCTCAAAATGGTGTTTTTGGGTTTTACCCCTATATACATCTGTGCCAAAGCCACCTCTACCTACTCGTATCCAGATAGGGATGTATTTTCTTGATAAACTGCTTACTCAATACTCACCAAAATACTAGGAAGATTTCCTATATTTAAACTATTCTATAGGGTTCTTCCTAAAGTTTTCATATCTTAATTTCCAAAAATAACTAAACCATCCTTTGATACCAACTATGAAATTCCACCATTTTATCACATAAACTTTCATTACATTATACAAAACTGAGGATCTTTAAGGTTTAGTGTCTTGGAAACCAGGAACTCAAAACATGAAAACAAAAATACAGTCTTCTTAAACACTTGAAAGGCTTCTCCTTATGTTCATCCTAGGTTCATTACTGCATCTCATAACCTGGGGACATACATCAAAATAAAGGGTGAGCAGAAGGCCCAGTAAGGGAAATGAGGGAAACATTTAACATGTGAACTTGAGATACATCAATAAAGTCATGAAAAAGAACTTTAAGTCATGAGAAAGAAATCGTAAGGCATATCATAATAAAAATAACGTATTTCATAACTTGAAGATTTGGATACAACATTTAACTTAGAAAATCATTTCTGTTTCACCAAGGTCCATCCCCAAGGTGTCATTAAAAATTACCAAGGTTATTCACCAAGATATCATTAAAAATGGTCATCTCTAGAGATTAAGTCTTTACCCAATGCCTTGAAGCGCTATCAGGGGGAACCCTTAAATTTGCCTTTGTTATCATGTGATCCACATATATCATCATCAAAAATATCATAAATAACCCATATACCATAAAAGAAATGGGTTTCATTTCATAATCAAAACGTTTTAAAAACTATTTTAAAGACATTATCTTTATGTCACTTTAAACCCACGAAAAAGGAAAGCAGGTCTCATGTATGTAAATCCCAGAATTTAAAATAGAAAATTTTGGTATATATGTTAATACCCCTTTAGAATAAATATCTTTGAGTATTCACATAATAAAATAAAATAATTTGAGAAAAATAGAGAGACATTTTGAGACGGAAATTCAGCAGCATAACGGCTATGTTGTAGGGTTTTAGAAAACATTGAAAAGAGAGGGGATATGGGTCACCCACTCATAAATGATCCATAAAACAGTAGGGGGATAGAATATAAAGTATTTAAGAACATGGTAATTAAATTTAAAAGATATACCATATGAAATGAAGAACATGAAAGGAAGACAAAAAAATATTTCTCTTATGAAAATTCGGCAGCCTAACGACGTCATTTAAACTTCAAAAAATGAATTGAAGAGATCAAATAGGGTCTCTCATCATATGAACATAAAATATCAGTATGATAGATATAGTGATAATACCCCAATATAATAAAAAATAACTTGAAAGACTTGACAAGAAAATAGAACTTGAAAATGAGAAGGGTGAAAGAATCCCTTAAAAATTCGGCAGCCTAACGGCGTCACTTAAACTTCAAAAAAAATGAATTGAAAAGATCAAATAGGGTATCTCATAATATGAACATAAAAGATTAGTATGATAGATATAGAGATCATACCCCAACATAATAAAAAGTAACTTGAAAGACTTGACAAGAAAATAGAACTTGAAAATGAGAAGGGTGAAAGAATCCGTTACAAAAATTTCGGCAGCCTAACGGCACCACTTAAAAATTCATAAAATGAAATTATGAGAGTAATAGTTGATCTATCATAATATGAACATGAAAAGGGAAGTAAGAGGAATATAAAATAACATCCTACAACATAAGAACATGGAGCATAAAATAAATGACTTAAAAGAGAGTATTTGAAAAGAAAGAGAGAGGTTGGATCCCTTACCTTAAAACGTAACTCTTAAAACTAAAAGGTTGGGACCTTGAGGGATTGGGGCACCTTGGGAGGACTCTTTGGGTGGTAATGAGACCAGAGCTTCATTGGCAGAGAGTTGGGAGTGAAAACTAAAGGAGGAAAGGGTGGGTATTTATAGGGAAAGGGAGGTGATACTTAAATAATTTCAAGGGACACCTCACTAGTGGTTTTGGCAAAACCATGGGCTTCCCCATGGTATTTTCCCATGGTTTTGGCCACATGGGACCCCTCATACAATATTTCATCCCCTTTAGTCGACCATCCCTTAAAATATCTCATGACATCATCATGATGCAGTCATGATGTCATTAAACATACTGAAACCCTAAAACTGTATTTTTACTATTCACTGAAAATTTAACTTTTTCCAAAAACTCCCAAAAATTTATCTTAACATAATATAAATGCTCTGAATTCAAAAATAAACTCCATTTTATAAAAATAATTTTCTAAATATTTTTAATTTAAATTTTAAATAAAAACACTATTCACTGAAAATTCATTTTTTTCAGAAAAAACCCCAAAAATTACCTTAACATAATATCAATGCTATAAGTTCAAAAATAAATTCCATTTTATAAAAAAAATTCTAAATATTATTAATTATTTTTTAGTTAAAAAACATTATTCACCTGAATAAACTAATACTTGACTAATAATTAATGAAACAGTTATTTACCTATTTTATTGAATCACACTACTTAATCATGGTGCCTAAATTATATTAATACTTTCTTTAAGTGAGATTACTAATCCATTTGGTCACATTACTAATCCTAAGCATAAAATCACTATTCATAATTTAATATTCATCAAAAATTAAGTTGATCTTATTAGACTCTAAATTTATTACTGAACATATTTGCAGAAGACCATTTTTTGAAAATCATTACACATCATTAATTATTTAAGGTTTACATAAATATTTTAAAATATCATTTTTTTCAAAATACATCAATAAAATACATCCTATATTCATTCGAACATTTGAAAACTCCCAAACCTCACCATAAGAAGAAAACACAAATTTATTTATAACAAAGGATTATGGTCTCCTTACATAGCCCCTTATAACCCCAGCATAGGACCTAAGTGTAAGGTGTGCTAAGGTGAGAGAATCTGAGGGTGGCTCGGCCAACATCGCACGAGTAGTAATTTCTATCAGTTTGAACTTCTCGCAAAGGCGATTCCATTCTAGCTTCACACGATGAAGTTCGGATTGGGTTTGGTCCATAGCAAAGCCTAGTGGTTCTACCTCCTTCCCAAGTTCTGTTAGATGGGCTTCGATTGGTCCAAGACTACTGGATGAGGCCTGTCGCACCCCGACTTTTTAAATTAATTTTCAATTTATTATATCTTAGTTTTAGGTTCTCGTGTCGAGTTTTGGGTTGAGTCCCGATTTAAAATTGTTGACGTTTAATGTTTTTAGTTGGTTTCGGACCCGTGCGCGACCACCGCATGGTTGGCGGTAGCCATGCAACTCGTCCAAGTGACGTGCATTTGCTTATTATTATTATTATTATTATTATTCTTTATATCTTAATATTTATATTACTTACATTGTTACTTATATTACAATTATCATTATTATTAATATTATATTATTATCATTTATATTGTTATCATTTAGATTATCATTATTATTATTGTATTATTATTAAGAAAGTTGAAGATTTTAATGACATTAGTACTATTAATGAATTATTAGTATTTTTATTATTATTTCTATCTTAATTATTGTATTTTATATTATTGTTATTATTTTGGTATATTATTATTATTATTATTTTATTACTATTTTTTGTTATTTTATTTCAGATTTTATTATTTTATTATAATAAAAAAAAACCATCCTAACCCTAACTCCCATAGCTGGCGCCCCCCCCCCATTTTTTTCCCTTCTTCTCATCGCCTCTCCCCCTTCCTTGCATGGAAGATGCGACCGCACTCCCTCCCTGGTCTCCCTGCTCGCGCCCCGACCTCCGCTCCCAGCGTCGCTCGCTGCATCCTCTCGCCGTCGCCGGCTCCCGCTCTCACCATCTCCGCACTCGCCCCCCCTGCGCAGCGGTGCCTCCCAGTGCGAGCCGCCTGCTTCCCTCCCTCGCCGCTGGATCCCAACCTCCTCCTGCAAGCCGGCTTCCGCACCCATCCCCGCTCCGCCTCGGCACCCCGGCCAGCCATCTGCTTCAGCTTCCAGCCCTCCTCAGCCGGCCCTCGCTGCTCCCGCTCGCCACCCCAAGCTCCGCCTCTCCCTCACCTCAGCAGCAACACCCCGGCCTTGCCCTTGCCAGACCCGGCCGCCCCCCTTCGGCCTCACCTTCTCCCCTCCGGTAGCCCCTTTTTCAATTTGGTTTTTTGTTCTTTTTTTATTTGGGTTTTAGTGTTCCAGTTTGTTGGATATTAGTTTTTGAATGGTATCATGTTGAGTTTGTCTTTATTTTGAATGGAACTTGTTTCCTTAGGGATTGTTTGGGGTGTGTTTGGCACACAACTATAATTCGCACCAAAACATGGGGTTCTCTTCATGTGAAGTAAGTTGTTCCGTGCCCTACCACCACTAGATAAATTTAATATGCTTAATTGAATTTATTAATGCGTCCTTGACTTGTTTTTGTGGAGCAAAGGGTGTTTTTGTTTTAAAATGGTTGGTATGTTTTTGTTAACATGTTTGTTTTGGGAATGTTTGGCGTGTTTTGGTGTTGTTTTGGTGTGAACTAAGTTTTCAGGGGTATTAAGAGGTGTATGTGTTGAAGAGTGGTCTTTCAATGAGTAGGAAATCTTTTTGGATGTTTCGACATTGGTTTTCAACTGTGTAGAAATTTATTAGATTGTATTAGTTATGTTAATCATATCTTCAAAAGGTGATGATGGGCGGATGTTTTTCAAGAACCATGTTTACGTGAATTGGGGCGTGTTTTAATATAAAACCCTCTTTGTGTCATTTGGTAGTGTTTTTCTAAGTTGGGTGGTTTCATTATTTATTTTAGAGAGTTTTAAGAAATAATGTAAAGGGTGCGAAGTATGTTTTGAAATCTTGTCAAGGGGGTTTTTGCGTTGTTTGTTCGTTTAGATTGTTCTAAGTCAGTGGTTATGGGTTTTTATTTGTTTTGATTTTGTCGCAGCGCATTGGCGGGTAAAACCTGCGTTACTGCGGTCTTCAGAAGGTTGCACGTTCTTGTGCACGAGTGTGAGACGCGCCGCATCGTCGTCGTAACCGAGAAGCGAGTTGAGGTAGGTCCCCCACTGCACTTACCTTTAGATTTAGAATCTATTAATTGCTTGTTGTTTTATTAATTTTTAATGAATTAGAAATAATATTAGATAATAAAAATTTAAATGATCATTTAGTGTGAAAAGAGCTGTTTATTTTATACCGAATACTTGGGACATTTTCTTGATGAGCAGACACCCAATATTGAAAGAATGCCCGTTTGGCCTTTAAAAATAATTCACGGAACTTCAAATGTGCTTCTAGTTTTAAAGATAAATAATTTCTTCTGAACAAGTGTTTTGAGCTTTTTGAGAAATGAGGTTTTACTTTAAAATTGGTGAAGGCCCGTTTGGCACTTTAATGAAATGGATTATCTTGGAAATCCCACTCGGGGGGTGATATTTGGTGTGCGTTGTTTGCATGAGCTGTATGTGATGTTTGTGCATCGTGACTGATTTATTTACATTGTAGACGCACCCCCTTTTTATTGCTTGTGTTGACATGGGAACCTGGCATATTGAGTGAATTTTCTGAGAACGATTGTTGCACTAGTTTAGACCACGCACTGGCTAGTGGCCCCATAGCAGGGGAATACTGAGTTATTGCTGCTATGGGGATTGGGCCCCTCAGTTAGGCCATGCAGGGCTATACCGGGTAGTATTATGGGCGTTATGATGTCATCGAGTTATGGCATGCCATCAAGATGAGTCACATGTATAGTACGTTCTGGATTGTTCACGATCTCCTAAGTTCGACCCATGTTTCTTTTAGTGTTTATTTGTGTGTGGCGGATGATTGAGAGGTCGAGTTCGGTTGCTGACCCATGTGTGCCACTTTTACCATTGCCCTTAGTGTGTGTTGTGTGTGATTATCCTTTTAACTAAAAACTAAAGTTTGGATTTCTAAATTGTTCGCAAAATGTTTTAAAAATGCAATGCACCTATTTCTTTGAACATTAAACTTGTTCTAAATTAAAAAGGGAAATGGACTATTACTTGTTTTAGAAATGAATGTGTGTGGAAACCATCTTTTATATAATTTTTTTCAAACCTGGAATTGATAAATTCTTTATTTATTGGTATGTGCATTGGGAATAGAATTAGTCGGGCCTACCTACTGAGTTTTAATACTCACGCCTATAGTGTTTTATTGTTTTTAGTTCTATTGTAGGTTCCAGATTCTGTTGTTTGCCTTGAGTGATGTTGGTTGTGGTATTGGAAGGTGACCCAAGGGGTCACGTGGAGTTTTAGTCGTGGTCAGGTTAGTGGCGTTGTTGGATGCTCTTTCTTCATTTGCATTTGTACCATTTGTTTCTGCTGCTTAATTTATTTTTATTTTGGGCTAAATCGTTCCCGCCTGTTTACTTTTGATTCTCGGCACTAGTTGATAGCCCGTGGGGATCGGGAATGCCCTTCGGGCCATGTCGCGGATCGGCTCGGGTGATCGGTTCAGGGTCGACCCGGGTTGGTTCGTGACAAGGCCATCGAATCTTCTTTCTATATTAATTAACCAAGATCACTTGTATTTAGATACAATAGTCACAACATTCAGTTTCCAACTGTCATACTGACTAACGGTCATATAATAGTCAAAACTCAATAGTCTCATTTTAATTATACTCATGTTATCAAATGAAACAGTTTTGTTGAGTATGAAAAATAAAATAACACACAAAATTAGGAAACAAGATTTATTCAAAATTTCGGTTCGTTACAAATTTGGCCTCTAACACACCATGATTCGCCATTGAATCACTCCTAGATTGAAGAGAATGGTCTCCACAACCTTGGGAGGGAGATTACATAGAGTTATGATCTGATTAGGGGATAAATGAGAGGTTTAGAGGATAAACCAAGTGGTATCTAAAAAATATGGATCTAATTTTTAACATTGCATGGTTAAAGCACATTGTTAGGAAAACTGTGTGCTAACCATGCATTAGCCACTACCTCCAAACACCCCTCGCACGGATGGTTCACATGGTTAGACAAGTTGTATGCCAACTATGCTAAAAACCTCTATCCGAAATCACATGGTTTCTCCTAGGTGGCCACAAGGTTTGGACAAATCATGCATCTAACCATGCACCTACCTAATTCCTACTGTTTCAGTTGCATGGTTTCCTGGATGGTGTTGCACAATTTTTACTAATCGTAATCAAACCGTTCACCTTCAAAAAATCCTCCAAAACATGCCAAAACTCCTCCAAACCTTCCCAAACATAATCCAAAAACTTTATATACTTAAAATAAATAAATAAAGTGTTAATTATCTAAAATAAAGAGTTTTATATATTCTATTATGGTTGATGCATCAAATAGACTATTTTTTTTATTTTCTACTCTAGACTGTGTGGGTCTTTTGACTCTCTATTTTACATCTACAAGTTTTTGTAATGTCTATTATATGGCCAGGTCATGGAGAATTTTTGGTAGATTTGGGCATGATAATTGGGATTTATTTTAGAGTTCATAGTCTTTCTATGACTATGTTAGGCCCCTGTTTCTAGTAGGTAGCCTCTGGTGTATAGGGAGGTATACTTGAGGTTATGTAGCATCCCATATTTAGGTACCGTTTGAGAAATCCAGGTCAGGTCATTACACCATACTTCCTCATAAAAATTTCCATAAAGTTAAATATGTAAGAATTTAATATATAAGGATTTAAATTTTTTAAGAATTCCCCTGACAATACATAAGAGTAATCTCTATGGTGTGACGCCCTCTTCCATGATGTGTCTGGTCTCCATTTCCAAAATTCAGAAAGGAAATTATAAGGGTTCAATATGTAAGGATTTCCAAAATAGTATGTAAGGGTCAAAATCATAGTGTGACACCCTTTTTCATAGTGTGATACTCATACATAAGGGCCTTTTACTTTTCCAGAATCTAATATGTAAGGATTATAATCACATTGTGACACCTCTGGTCATAGTGTGACTTATCTTAACTTAGGAAAATGTATTAATCATAGAGCCACCCATAACAACATGGAATCTACCCATCATGACATGATAGGCCCTTTGTAGAAATTTCCAACCACCTAACACAAATTCTCAACCCCAAATCCTAGATCAACATAAACAACTCCTGAATTCCCCGTCTATACCTCAACCATTTATAAACACCAAGGACATGAAAGGTTTCGAAAAAAAATTAAATAGGTTTGTGCCTCAACATGGTATGAGGTTTCACAATTTAAACATTGCTTTAATATTGAATATAAAAACTCATAACTTAAACATAATTTAAAAATATTTCTATACAAAGACCATAATAATTTTATACAAAATACACACCCTATAACCTAAGGGTATAGTATTTTTTAATATTAAATACATAATACAAGTGTTTCATTATAACAACATATGGATTTATTTAACTTTTCATACTAGTATTATTATAACCCATTGTACTATTCTTATTTCATTTAAATTCCTGGGGATTTGTATCAAAAGAAAGAGTAAGCTAAAAGTCTGATAAGGGGATAATCAAAAGTAAAATATGAAGAGCATAATCAATGAGGGTATCAAGAGATCATTGAGTGAATCATGATATCATAACATAAGATAAGTGTATATCATGATATAGAAACATGGAATATGAATGTGTTATAAACATAAAATTTATCATTATAGACATGTGTTAAGGCTTACTACTAATACATCTTAACATAACATGTTATGATCACCATCTATACATCATACATGGAATCTCATGTGATATAAGTATTACTCAATCAATTATGGGGTTGTATAATTTCTATTCCACTCATTACATTATAATATGTACATTCATATGTGTGACACATGAATATAACTAAATTTCAAGTGATCATATATCAAATAAGAAGGTATAACATGATAACCTATAAAAAAATATTTGGGTTATATAACATCACAAAACATAATCGAATCATAATCTAAGGAAGAAACTTGTAATTACCTAAAATAATAATCTAATAAGGCATAATAAACATAAAAGGGATCAAGAAATTAAAGAATAAAAGAACATAGGATAAGGATATAAAGATCATTTTAAAGTAAACAACATGGATAAAGATTCGAGAATAAGTTTTGAAGGAAACACTATAGGAAAAAATAGATTTCACAATGATTTTTTAGCAGTGGTTTTGAAAAGAACCACTTGGGGGAAAATTTAGCAATATTTTTTTAGCAACAGTTTTAAAAACCTCCGCTAAATGTGTTTTTTTTTTAATTTTAATTTTTTTAAAAAAATTAAATTTATTTTTAGCGGTGGTTTTTTAGAAATCACTGCTAATTTAAAGGAAAAATATAAAATATAAAATATTTAATTATGATTTATTCTTTATTATTTATTATTTACTATCGTATATTGTTTATTATTTACAATTTTAATTAATTTTAATTTGTTAATTAATAAGTATTCATAATTATTAGTTAATAATGATTTGAAACATAAAATAATTCTTCAATAAGTTGAAAATCAGACTTTGGCATTAAATGATCATAACTTTTGATCCATGTGTCTATTTTAGCTCCACAAGCAATCAAATTAAAGATTATTAAATGAACTAAAACCACACTAGATAATTATTTGCAAATAACTAAAAGAATAAAATTTATTAGAGTTTTAAGAAAATTTGAAATCGAACATCAACTTCAAACGGCCATAATTTTTTATTCAGGTGTTCGTTTGGGTTCTACCACATATCAAATTGAAGTTTGCAACAATATCTACATTGTGTTGAATAGGGGGGACATTCACTATTTTTTGAGGTAAAAAGAGGCCTAGAATGCCTCCGAAACTAAGTTTTTTATTGGGATATCATGATTTTTTAACATTTGATGAGATTTCATCTTTGTTTAAAAGCGTCTTCGTATGATTTTAATGACTTTTATGATTTTATTCCATTGATTTACATTCCTATTAATTTGATGGTGTTGCAATTATTGTGGTTTCCACACTTTTGGTGATTTATTATCTATTATACATATCTATTTATATGCATTTATGAATATTTGTGTGTATTTATATACATTTGTAAATGTTTATACATATTATATATTTTTTATATCATATATGTGTAAATATATATATATAGATATTTATATTTACTTGTGTTTATATATATATATATATATATATTTATTTATTTATTTATATTAATATACAATTATATATTTTTGTATGTTTATATATATTTATGTAATACAATGTGTATTTATATATATTTATATATATTTATATAAATTTCGTAATATGTATATATATTTATAGATATTTATATCCATTTATTATTTATTATTTATCATTTCTTATTTTAATATTTATATACTATTGAATTATTATTTATTGATATTTTTTATTATTAAATTATTATTAAATTAATATTTAATATTTATTTTTCATTTATTATTTTTTATTTATTATTAAATATTATTTTTAATTTATTATTAATTTATTATTTATCATTAATTTATTATTTAACTATTAATTATTATTAAATTATAATTGACATATTATTTATTACTTATTTAGTAGTTATTTATTAGTTATTATTTATTTATTTATTATTTATTATTTAATTATTTAATTATTTTTAATTATTTATTATTTATTATTTATTATTTATTATTTATTATTTATTATTTATTATTTATTATTTATTATTTATTATTTATTATTTCTTATTTCTTATTTCTTATTTCTTATTTATTATTTATTATTTATTATTCCTTATTTATTACTTATTTTTTATTATTTTTTATTTATTTTTTATTTTTTATTTATTTATTTTTCATTGTTTTTTTATTTATCTATTTATTATTTATTTATTTATTTATTTATTATTTTTTATTTAGTTAATGTTTGTACATTAATTATTAATTTATTTTTAATTTATTATTATTTTTTTATTAATTTATTATTAACATCTTATTTGTTATTTATTTATCTTTCATTATTATTTTATTATATATTTATTTTTTATTTTTTTATTATTTTTAATTATTTTTCTATAATTTATACATTAATTATTAAAAAAATTAGTTTATTATTAATCTATTATTAGCATATTATTTATTACTTATTTATTATATATTCACTATATATTTATGATTTATTTATTCATGATTTATTATTTATTATCTATTATATATTAATTTATTATTTATTTATTATTTTTTTATTACTTACTAATTAATAATGAATATTTATTATTTACTATTTATTATCGTATTATTTATTTATTTATTTATTATTTTGTTGACACCTGCCAAATGAACATCGGCAAATCTATAGGGAAAGAAATACCTGAAACATGGGTATTATTTTCTCTGAAAAACAAAGGAATAGAAGGTAGCCAAAATCACACAGGTCACATAAACCCCCAAAGGACAAGCGATTGGATGACCTTCGAAGGGTCATGTGAATGGGTCATGCACAGTGTATGACCTATTGGATATCACACAGAGCCCCTTTTGACAACCCCTTATTCTTGTGAAGGCGTCCAAAACACTCGCTGATCATACTGAGGCTTCCAAACAAGTTCCTCTAAGTCACGTGACATTTTAGTCGGCGGGCTCCTAACAATCATCTAAAACCCTCATAAAATAAAGGTGAAAATATGGAGAATATAGAGGCCTTATGTGGTTGTTGATAATCAAGAGAACCACCTATGTGGTTTTCAAGACACCACGAAACCTCAGGCGGCATGTCCGACTTGTCGTGCAAGACTCGTTGACATGTCACCTTCATCATGTGAAGGGTCTCAGATATTTCCATTCAACTATGTGTTTCCCATCCATCTATAAATACAAATAGAATGGTTATCCATGACAATTCTCATGCATCACCACAAGACCCATTATTGGTCACATGATGCATTACAGATGAGGAGAGTGATTGTCTTTGACAACACTGGCATAACTTCGTGAGATCCCCAGCCCTTGTAAAGTAAAGAAGGGAATAAAAGGTAAAATGATGGAAGCTTCTTAAGGAATGAAATACATTTTCATTCACACGAAATGGTTCATATGCCTTGGGCGATCACCATTGATCATGAGGGTCCCCCCTCGACAAGCCAACATGATCCTGCGAGACCCCTTGGCATGTCAGTTTTATCTCACGAAGGGCCCCTGACAAGCCACCTTTATCTCATGGAAGACCCCAGACAAGTCATCTTTGATCATGTGAAAGCCTTCCAACAGGTGTCCTGATCTCATGAAGACTCCTAGACATGTCTTCCTAACCTTGTAAAATCCCCTTGGCATGTCAACATGGTCAGATAAAATCCCTTTGATCAGCCTAGGTCCAATTAAAGTGGAAAAGGTGAAACATTCCTGTATTCGTTGATCATCATGAGACACCCCCCGAATGACCCACAGAAGGATCGTGTAAAGAAATTAAGACCAAATTCCTTCACCGAATAGAGCATGAATTTGTGAGATATGTTCTACAAAAGGTGGAATATAACTGGGCCAGCAAGGCCTACAAATCCATCCCCCTCAACACAAAAAATGGACTGACATATGCATCCACAATCAATAACATATGGAGCAGACCTCTCATAGTGACCAATCATGCAATCACAAAGGAATTCCACCAGGTAAAATCTGGGGAACAACCTAAGGGAGCATGTGGCATGCATAGGCACTTCATGTGATCACTTGATAGATCAGGCAAAGAACTTCAGGTGTTTCAGTCGGGTTATGTGAAGGAGATCTCACATATCAGTTGGATCATGTGAAACCTAAAACAAGCTAACAGTGGACAAGTCGAAGGCACATATACAATAAAGGATGGAATAAAGAATAAAAATATAGAATACTTATACAAATATTGTAACGACCCGAATCCGGAGCCACTCAACTGGTGCCCCATGGACGGTTTGCCACATAACCTCAAGCGCATTTTCCCAAACGCCAGAGGTTGCCGAATAGCAGCGAGGGCCTTGGTGAGTCATTGGGGAAACTATGCCCTCATTTGGTAAGGTATACAAGAAAAGGAAATAACAATCAATAGCGGAAGAAGGAAACAGTATACAATAACTGAAACTAAACAGTGGAAGCAATGTATAATATAATAATGATAATGAAAATGATGCAGCAGGTACAAGTATCTAAGGAAAGCAGTAACACAACAACGTGCTTAAATACAACTGAGAACAAAGTACTAAAAGTAAACAGCAACTCCAACAGCATCGCAAGCCTAGGCTCAGTCTTATGCTCTCCAGCTCCAACCAGCAATCATGTACCTGAAGTAGAAGGGCCACAATCTTTATCCACACCTGCAACCATATAACCTGTTTGGGCCAAAAATCATGACCCAAACAGGGTGTGAGACTAATCCCAGTAGGCAATCACCACAAGATCTGTGCCCTACTTTCAGTGAGTAATATAGAAAAAGTAAATGAAATAAATGCAGTAGAGAAACAGGATTACACCAAGTAAACAATACTATAATCTCCATTCACATTTATTTTTTAATCTAATTCAATCATTTAGTTATCAACCAAGGAATCTAGAAAACAGCTCTATATTCCCAAAGCATAACATGTAACACAATAGGTATCTCAGCAGACTACCTAAACTATAAGCAATAAAAAAACACAAGATTGTTCTTTGGCTTGGTGGAATCATCACAACCAACCAAACACAATTCACATTGACTCTTTGGGTGGCTCATACTGGCAGACCCCTCTAGTCAAGTAATCATACAAAGGCACAGACACTCTAGGAAGCACTCACCATCAATTCCCCAGTGGTCTTGCAACGATAGGTATAGACTCTCTGAGGAAGCACTTACATCTAATTCCCCCTATAGTCTTGATATGTGACTAAGGACACTCTGAGGAAGCACAAAGTCCAATTCCTATAGGTCCTGCGAATGATACTAATTTATAACAAGCTCTCTATGGAAGCCCCTAATCATCAATTCCCTCTTTAGTCTACCACACCAGGTTCACACAGCCCTGAGCAGTCTAGTCGTGTGTAATCGATTGTCAGCATCCCTAAGTAAGTTCAACAACTACTTGGCTAATAGATACAATGCATCAAAAGCATATAAACAGCAGGCAATACATGCAATCAAATATCTCAAGGCAGGCAATCAATGCAACAAGGTATGCCTCACAGGCAACCTAATCCAAACGGTGGTAAACAGCCAAAACAAGGGAAACACCCATGGGGTGATCCTCAAACATGCTAACAAGTAATCATTAATCATCTAATAACCTCAAGCATACAAGAAATCTAAGGCAGACAATAATATAGGTTCAAAACCCTAACCCGATATACCCGATACATGGGTATCCGGCACTTTTTGAACAAAAAACTCAAAGACATTCAACGTAGGGAAACAAACCACCTACCTCGATCCTAGGAGATCGATATAGTTGAACCTTGGCCTTTGAATCGGCCTAAAATGGAGAAGATCTGCAAAAAAGTCTAAAACGTTCAACCTTATATAACTCTCATAAGAGAAATAATCAGGAAACGTGGCCAAGGAAGAACCAAGAACTTGCCGATGTGATTCAATTGCAACCGACAGCGTTTGATTCAGATAATTGGTGATGGATCAGTGGCTCGGAGAAGATTCAGCCTCCTCGGATGCTCTGTACGTAATTAGGCAAAGAAAAAGACAAAAATAGGGATTAGACGTGACCCCGGTCCGTTTAATGAAATAAAAAGAAAAGTACACGGAGTGTACTTATTGAGTACATGGCGTGTACTTGCCTTTTTTGTACATTTCATTAAGCGGCCTCCACATCACCCCTACACACCATGTGTGTGTCCCGGACATGGCCAGCACACGGCCTCACATGGGATCAAAGTACACGGCGTGTACTTAGAAAATTTCCAGATTTTCCTCTTTTCCTTAAAAATGACTAGAAAAGGAAAAACATACCTGAAATGAAGATATGGGTTCTTAAAAACTTCCCCCTTAAAGAAATTCATCCCTGAATTTCCCTAACAAGGTGGAAGAGAAGAAACCTCGAACAACTCTGGCCACTGTGATCGTATATCGGTCTCCCTCTCCCAAGTCTCGTCCCGCACATGGCCATGCTGCCATAGCACCCGTACCAGAGGAATAGATCGGCCATGTAGTACCTTTGCACTACAATCAAAAATCCTGATAGGATGCTCCTCGAACGATGCATCCTTCTCCAGCTCAATCTCCTCGGGTTGAAAGACATGAGAAGGGTCTGAGAAATAGCGTCGAAGCTGAGAAACATGGAAGACGTCGTGCATAGCCTGGTACCTCTAGGGTAACTGCAACCTATAAGCAACCAGCACGACCCTCTCCAGAACCTCAAACGGACTAGTTTTTCTCAGTGAAAGCTTACCCTGTCTCCTAATCCCCTTATGTCCCAACCTCGGGGTATCACGTAGGAAAACCTGATCTCCGACCTTGAACTCCAAAGTCTTCTTCGCTGATCAGCATAAGATTTATGTCGATACTATGCAGTAGCCATCCTTTTTCGAATCAACTCCACCTGTTCTGTAGTCTCCTGAACAAGATGAGGTCCTAGCATAGCTGCCTCTCCTGCCTTCAGCCAACACAAGGGTGATCGGCACGGCCAACCATACAAAGCCTCGTAAGGTGCCATCTGAATAGTTTCTTGAAAACTATTATTGTAGGAAAACTCCACTAGAGGTATATTTTTCTCCCAAGAAACTCCAAAATAAAGGACGCATGCTCGTAGCATGTCTTCTAGCACCTGTATCGTGCGCTCTGACTGGCCATCTGTCTGAGGATGGTAAGCTGTACTTAGAAGTACCTGTTTACCCAAAGCCCTCTGTAGCCCTTTCCATAAATGAGATGTAAAGCGGGAATACCTATCTGAAATGATAGTAATCGGAACCCCATGCAAGCATACAATCTCACAGATGTAAAACCATCCAAGCTCATCAACACTGAAGGTCTCCTTGATCGGCAATAAGTGAGCAACCTTCGTGAGCCTGTCAATGACAACCCATACCACGTCATTCCCTCTAGGCGATCTTGGTAACCTTGTCACGAAGTCCATCGCGACATCATTCCACTTCCAATTGGAAATGGATAGCTGCTGTAAAAGCCCTGATGGTCGCTGGTGCTCTGCATTCACCTGCTGACAGGTGGAACATCTCATAATAAAACCAGCAACATCTCTCTTTATACCTGGCCACCAATACTGGCGGTGCAGATCACGATACATCTTGGTGATTCTAGGATGAACTTCCCAAACTGAGGAATGAAAGTATCACATCAGCTCCTCGCGTATATCTTTTGGCACCCATACGCGTCCCTGGAAATGCAAGATCTCATCCTTTCCTACGGTCCATCTAGGAAGAGGGTCCTCTCCTGACACGCTTTCCCGTAGGACTAGGCCTTCGGAATCTGATAGCTTCCTCATTTGAACTCAGTCAAGAAGGGTAGAGGTAACAGCTATAGAAGAAAGAAAATTCTAACCCTGTTTTTCATGAACCTCCAGATGCATTTCAGATAATAGAGCCATAAGATGCCACTCGCTGCTGGCTTCCTGAACTGCCTGTATCTACGTCCTCCTGCTCAGTGCGTCTGCCACAACGTTGCCTTTCCCAGGCGTATAGGCAAGCTCAAAATCAAAATACTGTAGGTACTCAACCCACCTCCGTTGTCTCAGATTCAAGTCACGCTATGTGAAGATATAATTGAGGCTCTTGTGGTCAGTATATACCACAAAATGCTCTCCCAGAAGATAATGTCTTTAACAATGCAAAGCATGAACAATTGCAACAAACTCCAGGTCGTGCATAGGATAGTTCCTCTCATGTGGCCTCAACTACCGAGATCCATATGCAACAACATGATCCTCCTGCATAAGCACTACTCCAATCCCGATGCCAAATGCATCACAGAAAACTGTATAACTCTTTCCCGGCTCTGGAAAAACTAGAATCGGTGCTGAAGTAAATCTCCCCTTCAGCTCCTGGAAGGCTGAATCACAGGCTTCTGACCAAACATACTTCACCCCCTTCTTAGTCAAGCTCGTCAGCGGTGCTTCTAAGCATGAGAATTCTTGTATAAACCGCCTGTAGTAACCATCCAGCCCTAAGAAACTTCGTACCTCAAAGAAATTCTTCGGCTGCTCCCAGGTAACTACTGCTCTCGCCTTCTATGGGTCTACTGATACTCCTGTTTCTAAGATGACATGACCAAGGAAGTGAATCTAGTCCATCCAAAAGTGGCACTTTGAGAGCTTAGCATATAACGGATGCTCCCTCAATATACTCAAAACGATCTCAAGATGGGTATCATGGTCGTGTCGAGTGTTAGAGTACACCAAGATGTCGTCCATGAAAACCACCACGAAAGAATCCAAGTAAGTATGGAAAACTCTGTTCATCAGTGCCATGAAAACTAATGGCATGTTCATGAGACCGAATGACATAACTAAATACTCATACAGACCATACTTGCTTCGGAAGGCTGCAAGAGGTATATCAGATGGTCGGACACGCAACTGATGGTAGCCAGATCTCAAGTCGATCTTCGAGAACACTCTAGATCCTCGAAGCTGATCAAAGAGATCATCTATCCATGTCAATGAATATTGGTTCTTAACCGTCAACTAGTTCAGCTTCCGATAATCCACACAGATCCTAAGGATGTCGTCTGCCTTCTTCGCAAACAGGACAGGCGAACCCCAAGGAGAAGTACTGGGTTGGATGAAACCCCTTGCATGCAACTCCTCCAACTACTTCTTGAGCTCCTGCAACTTAGGTGTAACCATCCTATAAGGAGGAATGGACACTGGTTCCACTCCTAGCACAATCTCGATAGAAAATTCTACCTCACGCTCTGAAGGCAAACCTGAAAAGTCCTCTGGAAAGACATCCCTGAAACAATCCACCACTGGAGGAAAGTCTATCTGAGAAGTCCCCTGGTCATCCAGATATAAGCTAGAAATATGGGCCATAACACCGCCTAACCCATGATGCTCTGGCCCCGCTCTACTCGCCTGGACATCCCATTCGTCCTTGTGAAGAAAAGATCTGCCCTCCGGTGATGTGAAACTCACCCTACGGCGATAGCAATCGATAAAGGCCTGGAAGGGAACTAACTAGTCCATCCCGAGAATGACATCATAGCCTGTCATCTCCAAAACATAGAGACTCCATGAAAAACGACACCCACCAACCTCAAGGGGGCAGTCTAAGCACTGACGCACACTAGCAGTTCTAATTCCCAAGGGAGTGTCTAGTGTCATCATATCCTTAGAAGTATAAACAGTAAGTCTAAGGCTTTCCACAGTATGCACAGAAATAAATCTATGAGAAGCTCCTGTATCAAAAAGTGCAGAGGATAAAACTGAGGCTACTAAAATCGTACCTTGAACTGTGGAAGGTCCAGGATCCTGCTCCTGATAAATCTGCTCTACCGCAAAAGTCTGGCCTGCACCGCGGCCCTATGTAGCAGCCTGAGATCCCTGAGCTAACCCTCCCTGAACCTGACCACTGCGTCCATAGCCTCTACGCTGGCCTGAACGACCTGAAGAACTCCATCCCCCAATCTGTTGTGGAACTGGTAACCTGCTCATGTACGCAGAGTCGAAACTGGTCCTCTTTCACTAGCCGCTGGAAGAAGAACCTTGCAGAAATGCTACAGATGACCCATCTTGCCGCATGATCGGCACTCCACTGGGTCTCTCGGGTACTAAGGCTTCTTATGCCCATTTTTTCCAAACTAATAGTACACCAATTGGTTTCCAGATGGAGGATCTCATCTACCAGAAGGAATGCATCGCTTCCTCGAGTCACCTCATGTCGACTCTTGGTGGCGCTTCTTGCCGTCTACCTAAAAAGATTCATCCCTAGAAGCTGATCCTCCCTGGTCCACAGCTCCAGTCTCCCTCAGGTTTCTCTCCATGATAGGCACCTGGTTGACTATCAGAGTAATAGAAGTCAACTGGAAGACGTTCACCTATGATCTGATGTCCGGTATGAGGCCTTCCTCAAACTTCCTCACCAAAAACAGCTCGTTATTCCCCAAAATGGGAGTGAAACACCGTAACTCTGTGAAACAAGAGAAATACTCCATAACTGTGAGAGTACCCTACTGCAGGTTCATGAAATATCTGGATCTATCATCCCTTAGCATCGCCGGGTAGAAGTAGTCATAGAACGTATGCTGAAACTCGTCCCAAGCCATAGCCTGTTGGCGCCCTACCTGTGAAACTACAACCCACCACCTCTTGGAGGAATCTCGCAGCATATAAGTCACGAGCTTCACTCTCCTCTCTGGAGGCGTCTCTAGGTTCCCGAAGATGGATAGCATGGCTTCTATCCATGACTCTGAAGCCTTCGGTCCTCCATCCCCTGTGAACGTGGGAGGATGTTGTTGTTGAAAAACTCATGTCAGCTCTGCCATAGATGGGGAAGGATGTTGAGCTCCCTAGAAGGTCTGCATGAATCTCATGAAATCCTCTCTGAACTGAGCGTCGAAACTAGTGTCTGGAATCACTGCAGGTTCCATGTTCGGAACAATAGGCGGAACTACAGGTAGTCCCTGATCTTCCGTATCAGGCGTACGGTCACTACCTGGTTCCTGATGTGCAATGGGAGGATGTCTTGGTGCCATAGCTTTGAAAAGTAAAAAGCACACCTTTTTTAATGATGAACACAGTTCCAACATAAGAGAGTAAAATGGAACAGGAGGAAAAACTTTAAAATTCTGGAAAAAAACATGACTACACGGTGTGTTAGTAACACTACATGGCATGTTTTCTGGAAATTTTACCCTGGGCGTGTACCTTGGACATGCATGGCTGTGTAAACCACCCAGCTACACGGCGTGTTCTCAAACTACACGGCGTGTACTAAGCCTTTTTCTCCCTGCCTGATCACTCTCACATGTCTAGGAACACGGTCTGTCCTAGCAGGAAACTACATGGCGTGTTGTCCACTACACGGAGTGTCCTTAAGATTTTTCCTTTGTCCGTGTCATTAGTCACACGGACTGGTACACGGACCACTACTACACGGCGTGTCAACATGGTACATGGAGTGTTTCCCTGTGTATTTTCCCAACCCATGTATTCAGCTACATGGAGTGGTCATACGGCTCCCCTATGACAAAACTACATGGCGTGTGCAAAGGAGACACGACGTGTACTAGACATGCCTTACCCGGCCCGTGTTGTTAGCGACACGGCCTGACACATGGCCGACTCTACACGGCGTGTTCCAGACGGACACAGTGTGTACTTGAAGGAAACCCCCATATCGTGTTGTTCGTGACACAACCGGATACCCAAGTCATACTACACAGCATGTGAACTGGTACACGGCGTTTTCCTACAAGATCTTTCACAACCTCGTGTCCATGTCCACACAGTTAGTGACACGGCTAAAAACTACACTTCATGTATTCATGATATACACGCCATGTATTCTGGGTTTTTCCGGATAGTATCCTCAGAACTGCACCGGAGCCCAGAAAACACAGAAAAACCAGCGTTAAGGTGCCAAATTTTGATCTGTGGGGGCCCATACTCCCCGCAAATCAAATCTTGGAATCATAACAATGCATATAACAATTAAACAGTATAACAAACTCACGACCCACCAAATTACGATCCTCGAGGGCCCATAATGCCTCTAAGACCAAATTTTGGCATCCATGATAAGGAATATCTAAACAAATGATACCCTATTAACATGGAAGGTATTCTATCACAGCAGCTATCACAACAACATGCATCGTCTATCACAAATTCTATCACAACAGCATGCAAATTATAATGCAACCTAGATGGCATGGAAAAATGCAATACATGTGATTTTATAACAAGTGTCTATATGATGCATGAGATTTCATACCCTCATCTCACTGGGTTGCAACAAAATAGAACCACAATCATATAAACATTAATAGTACAAAACAAGTGCACCACCCAACAGTGAAATCAAGTAAACTGTAACATTTTCAAAAACTCAAAAATTGCATCATTTGAGGTAATATGGCTTTTTCCATGTATACGGGTTCTAGAACTCCCAGGAATAGTTATTTACCATTTACCTATTTCATCTTATCCCTGTCTAATGTTTCTAAACAGTAAGTCAATAGAAAAGGAAAGAACCTCCCTTTGATACCACTTTGTAACGACCTGAATCCGGAGCCACTCAACTGGTGCCCCGTGCCCGGTTCGCTACATGACCTCAAGCGCGTTTCCCCAAACGTCATAGGCTTCTGACTAGCATCGAGGGCCTTAGTGAGTCATTGGGGAAACTATACCCTCATTTGGTGCGATATACAAGAAAAGGAAATAACAGTCAATAGCGGAAGTAGTAAACAGTATAAAATAACTGAAACTAAACAGCGGAAGCAATGTATAATATAATAATGATAATAAAATGATGCAGCAGGTACAAGTATCTAAGGAAAGTAGTAACACAACAACGTGCTGAAATACAACTGAGAACAAAGTACTAAAATTAAATAGCAACTCCAGCAGCATCGCAAGCCTAGGCTCAATCCTATGCTTTCCAGCTTCAACCAGTAATCATGTGCCTGAAGTAGAAGGGCCACAATCCCTATCCACACCGACAACCATATAACCTATTTAGGCTAAAGAGCAGTACCCAAATAGGGTGTGAGACTAATCCTAGTAGGCAATCACCACAAGATTTTTGCCCTACTGTTAGTGAGTAATATAGAAAAATTAAATGAAATAAATGCAGCATAGAAATAGGATTACACCAAGTAAACAATACTACAATATCCATTCACATTTATTTGTTAATCTAATCCAATCATTTAATTATCAACCAATTAATCTATCAAACAGCTCTATATTCCCAAAGTATAGCATGTAACACAACAGGTATCTCAGCAGACTACCTAAACTATAAGCAGTACAAAACACAAGCTTGTTCTTTGGCTTGGTGGAATCATCACAACCAACCAAAAAAAATTCACACTGACTCTCTGGGTGGCTCATACTGGCATACCCCTCTAATCAAGTAATCATACAAAGGCACAGACACTCTGGGAAGCACTCACCATCAATTCCACCATGGTCTTGCAACGATAGGTATAGACTCTCTAAGGAAGAACTTACATCTAGTTCCACCTATAGACTCGATATGTGACTAAGGACACTCTGAGGAAGCACAAATTCCAATTTCTATAGGTCCTATGAATGATACTAATTTATAACAGACTCTCTAGGGAAGCCCTTAATCATCAATTCCCTCTTTAGTCTACTGCATCAGGTTCACACAGCCCTGAGCAGTCTAGTCATACGTAATCGACTGTCAGTAGCCCTAAGTAAGTTCAAAAACTACTTGGATAATAGCTACAATGCATCAAAAGAATATAAACAGTAGACAATACATGCAATCAAATATCTCAAGGCAGGCAATCAATGCAACAAGGTATGCCTCATAGGCAACCTAAGCCAAACGACAGTAAACAGCCAAAACAAGGGAAACACCCATGGGGTTATCCTCAAACATGCTAACAAGAAATCATTAATCATCTAATAACATCAAGAATACAAGTAATCTAAGGCAGACAATAATAAAGGTTCAAAACCCTAACCCAAGATACCCGATACATGGGTGTCCGACACTTTTTTCACAAAAACTCAAAGACATTCAACATAGGGCAACAAACCACCTACCTCGATCCTAAGAGATCGATATAGTTGAACCTCGGCCTATGAATCAGCCTAGAATGGAGAAGATCTGCAAAAACATATAAAACGTTCAACCTTAGATAACTCTCATAAGAGAAATAATCAGGAAATGTGGCCAAGGAAGAACCAAGAACTCACCACTGGAATTCTATTGCAACTGACGGTGTTCGATTCGGATAACTGGTGACGCATCAGCGGATCGGATAAGATTCAGCCTCCTTGGACGCTCTGGACTTAATTAGGCGAAGAAGAAGACGAAAATAGGGATTAGACGCGACCCCGGTCTGTTTAATGAAATAAAAAGAAAAGTACACGGTGTGTACTTGCCTTTTCCGTACACCTCATTAAGCGGCCTCCACATCACCCCTACACACCGTGTGTGTGGCCCGGACATGGCCAGCACATGGCCTTGCACGGGATCAAAGTACACGGCGTGTACTTATAAAGTACACAGCGTGTACTTAGAAAATTTCTAGATTTTCCTCTTTTCCTAAAAAAACGACCAGAAAAGGAAAAACATACCTGAAATGAAGATCTGGGTTCTTACAAATATAGATTCATTTATCCTCATTCACTTCACATGACCAACCTAGATCATGCAACAATATAGGGACATATCGTCCAAATCATTTGTCGCTCCCTCGACATGCTACATGAATCATGTGATGTCCCTTTGACATGTCAATCAAGTCATGTGATGCCCTCTGAGCATGCCACCCAAGTCTCACGAAGTCCTCTAGGATTTCCATCCAAACCTTGTAATGGAATCTAGATATGTCACCCTAAATCATGCGGTGACATCAGGACATGTCGGATAAGTCTTGAAATGGCACTAGGACAAGCCATCCAGGTCATGTGGCACCTTCAGACATGTCACCCCAAATCATGTGGTGATATAAAGACATGTCGACTAGGTATTGCAATGGCACCAGGATAAGCCAGTTAGGTCATGTGGCACCTCCAAACATGTTAGCATAGATCACACAACGTTCTCTAGACAAATCATTCAGGTCATGTGGCACCCTCCAGACATATCAACCTTCATCAAGTGATGTTCTCCAGACATGCTATCCATCTCATGAAATTTCCTCCAAAAAAGTCATCCCAAATCATGAAATTATCTTTATATATTACCAGACATCCTCAAACATGTTAGGCAGGAAACCATACAAGTCAACAAAGTATCGCGCTATCCTCCAGACAAATCATCCCTGATCATGCTATCACCTCCAAACATGCCATTCAAATTATAAAATGTCCTTAAGAAAATTCAAATAAATCATTTGATTTTATTTATACATGTTCTTGATGCAACCATATATGTACAGACATCCTCATACATGTCAAACAGAAAATCAAGACATGTCAAGAAGACAATTAATCCATTAAAAGCAGAAGTACCAGGACATGATAACCTTGTCCAGTGGATATATAAGGGAAACATTAGTGTGTAAGCCTCGATCAAATTTAACTATGATGAATCTAATTCCTTTCATAACTAAGATATATAGGATGTCTTCCTAAGGCTTGAGATCTATATTAAACATCCAAAGGGAAACCTCAGTGTGTAATCCCTGGTCAAAATGAACTTTGAGAACTCTAATTCCTACTATAACTAGGACATGTAGGATGCCTTCCTAAGGACCAAACTTCATATTAAACGCCCAAATGGAAACCTCGGTGTGTAATCCATGGTCAAACTAAACTATAAGAACTCTAATTTCTACTATAACTAGGATACGTAAGATGCCTTTCTAAGGCTTAATCTCAAATAGTTATCCACTTTGGTGTAAGTTCCCCCATGTCTCTGACATTTCAAAAATTGGGACCCAATATCTCCCATGGGTTGATCTTCCTTCCTCATCCACCAGTGGACTTAGGTTGGAACTGAACTATGATTTCTCTAATTTCTATCATAACCAGGATATGTAGGACTCCTTCTTAAGGCTCAATATTCATATTAAAAAACCAAAGGGATGTCCCAGTACATAAGTCCCACATCCATATATAGTGAGACTAATTACTTTCATCTCTATTTCTCACACCGATCATGGATCATGTGGGATTAAGGATTAACAATGGTCATATTACTCATGTCATGGATCTCCACCATCCAGGGAAACATCAGTGTGTAAGCCCTGATGAGTGGAATGATATGACTACCCTCACATGAGGTCATCCATCTCTAGGTAAGTCCCAAGGGAATGATCAAAATATGATGAATCGGATCCCTATCATAACTAGGATAAGTAGGATGCATCCCTAAGGATCTTGCTCGATACTTGGTGCCTAAGTTCCCTAATATATTTCCTTTATATGTGATGTTAAACTGCACAAGTTTAATGAACTACATGGGTTTTTATTCCTATTATAAGAAGGATATGTAGGATTCCTCATAAAGGCTCAATCCCAACCTAAAAATATTAATAGCCTCCTTAGATGAAAAAAAACTCTGAAGTGACTGATTTTATAGATTAAACATATAAGTATCTAACCATTAAGGGGAAATTGATGAAGAAACTCAGATACATATAGATAGACTAATTAATAGATCTCCCTTTTTACATATATGGATTCGAAGCTTGACCATTTTGTTAAGGTAAACAGTTCGGTATAAATATTTGGAAAAGATTTATTAACATGTATTAAATCTATAAGATAAGCCTAGAGTAGTAAACAATTCCTCCCAAAAGGGTGTGGTGATACCAACCTCCCATTCTCTCAACCAATATGAGTTCCTAAGTTTGATTGGGTCTGAAACCCAAATTGAATGCCTACCTTTGGAAAGCAGTTTTGTACTCATTTATGGATGTGGGAACCATTGGGAGTTTCTATGGAATATAAACATGAATATTGAACCCAAAATGAATGATTGTACAGACATCAAACACTCTACAATCAAACCATTGGACTATTTTTTTCCTTACATATGGGTGATCCATATAATCTTTCTGACGAAAAAAAATAGTGAACTTAACATGAATCTCTCAAATGAAATAATGATTGGTTTACCATGAATCAATTCATTTTTTCATATATTATAAAAATAATACTATAAACCCTAACATGAATCTCTCAAATAAATCTAGGGTTCCCAGAAAATAAGATCATCCTCACTCTGACAAGTCCGCGTGAGCTGAATGGTCGGACTAAGAACAAGAAAGGACGATCGGGTTACCCATGCATATATGATTGAGTACATATCATGCCTATGAAAATGAACTGATTAGATACCTTGTTCCTTGTTATATTCATGATTTCAGATACTTATCTCAAAAAAAACACCCTGACCTAACATAATGTCTTGATCTAGAAACTACGCTGGAAAATCAGCTATGGTTGCAACCCATGCGGGTCGCAGAATGACCTCACCTACCTGACACCTTCAGTATCAGGTGATGAATGGAATGGTACAGGAATACCAACAACATGCTACAATCATGACCCTTGATGTCACACAAGAGGGTCTCTGAACGCTAAAACCAATGAGTCTGTATCGTACAAAGAAAGTTGTAGTAAAGCCAGTGGCATTCGTTTCCATCACTAACCTCTTCGGAATCCTATCCTGGAAGCACAAAAATCACCACCTTCATTATCTGATGAAGATGGTACAAGGATTTAACTATTTATCCCTTCTGTATTAAGGACCATTGAGGAGGGAACCTATTAAATTCCATCTCCATCACTATCCTGATGGTTCTCTTCAGTCACTTTCTGAGGGTACCACCTGATGCATTTCTTCCCCTGACACCCATGAACAAGAAACAAGGAAGACACATCAGGTGTGGAAATATCTGGATAACCAAGAGTGGGATCATATCCCCAATCCCACTAATGAATACCACCATAATATTCTGACGGTAGCCAATGATTAGGCTCATATCTCTGCTTACTTGGAACAAGTATTGAGGCATATTCCTACAACAAACATGGGGGTGCATATTCAAACCACCATACATGAATCTCATCATCATATTCTAATGGAATAAGGATGATATAAATGGGATCATATCCCCACTTCAATTGAATATATCTACTAGTATATAATGGAGACAAAAAAATGTGCATGTCACAAACCAAGCTGGGGTGCCATCCGACCCAAAACCCAACACATCCTGTGGCATGGTCCGAAGGTAATTATCGATCCACACACATTAGAAACTAGTGTCTGGGTATCAACAATACACTTTTGGGAATAATTTAAAATCCATTATGAAAAACTATAAACAATTATTAAGAATAAAACATCACACTAAAATCAATATCCATAACCAAAAGAGATACAACAATTTTAAGTTTAAAATTTTAAAAACTTAACCAAAAACCAAAACACAAAAACAGGGAGGGGAACCAACTAAACAACTCAAAATCTATGAAAAAATTGGTCCAATACCTTCATGAATCCTACACCAATACCTACATGAAGAGAAACCACTAGCAATCAGATCCACCATCGCCACCAAGAAACATATTTACTTTACCTGGGTCAAATATAACAATATCTACATACACCCAAGGGTGTATGTTGGGTGTGATCCAATTCCCATTATTATTCCACCCAAAAGATATTCTATACCATAACATTACAAGACAAATTAACATGCAAGTTTTTGGAAAGAAATTGGAAACATTTTAAAGAAAACATTTTAAGGAAAACATTTTGAAGAAAAATATACTTTGAAAATAAAAGTAAAGAAAGTTCCATCATATGTATATGGTAAGAACCACATCATAAGAGAAACATGGGTAATCCCTAAAGTCACTAGAACTAGTGGGACCCTAGTAATCTCGTATCTCGGTGAAACATGGTATAGAAACCATAACCCACAATGTTCTCATGAATGATCTACTAGAGAGGAATCTATCCAAAATTCTATTGTTCTTAAATCACCATTATAGTTTATTTAGTGTTGTAGCATCAATACTTCTAGAAAGGACTAAGCCTCATCCCTACCGATCCAACTAGTGTACTAGTCCTAGTCCACCCACTAAGATACATGGGATTACCTTTGTGCTCTATTTCATTTCTCATGTCACATAAACCACTTAATTTTCATGCACATACATCCTACAATAAAAACACATAAGGAAACTACCATTTTTCATAATTAAAAACTCTTTAAAATTCAAAAACACACACTAAATCCATTTTGAAACACACTTCACACCACTTACATAATTTATGGAACACCTTTAAGAAGCATAACAAGGAATAACACATGAAACACATCCATTTTCTTTTAGAAATCCATCTTTCAACCCATACACAACTCAAAACCCTTTATAAAAACATTTCTCACCACACACATAGTCCATGTAACACAATCAAGGAGCACACCAAGCATACCAAATAATATAATAATGCTAAAGCATGGAATCACCTACCTAAAGCTTGGTAACTTCTAGAATCCAATGGAAAATCACAACCACACCACAAGGGGATCCTATAAAGGAAATATATTACCATAAACATCAATACTAAACCCAAAGATCCATGATTCAATCCATTTTATGGTAACTAACTTTATGGAGAGAGAAGATCCCAAGAAAGAGGAAAGAAGAACCCTAGAAGAAGGAAAGAATCAAGAATGGAGGGACTTACTTGAAGATTTATTGAAGATCCACACCAAAAACACCCAAGATTTGAGGGTCCAAGGGAGAAAAGGGGAGGGGAGGAGGCACCTAGAGCTACAAATCCTGAATGGGTAATAAATAGAGTGTATTTTTGTTAAACTCAATGGAGGGTAGAATGGTAAATTCCACATTTTTAATGACCTGGACATGCCGCACAGTTAGCCTGCATGGTTTACCAAACTGTGTGGCTACCATACGGTCTCCTATGTCCAAGAGGAAAATGGATGCATGGTTTTCCTGGGGATTTTCTACACCTTTTCATCCTAGAAATTTCCACTATCTAGGTCACACGATCTCTCCTGGGTTGGAATAAAATTTCCATTAACTGTGTGCCAACTATGAACCACCTATTGTTTGGTCTAAAAACTCTATTTTTCACTAAAAATTCCTGGGAGTGCCATGCAAAAAGTATAATACCAAAATAAACCAAAAAAATACCTAAAAATAAAATCACATATGTGATAATTCACCCCACCATAAAAACTTTACACCTTCATAAAGTTATCCCAGAGTCTGATCAAAGAGCAAAAATGGATATTGCTTCTCAATCCAAGATTTCCGCTCCCATGTCTCATGCTTATCATTACCATGTTGCCAAAGCACCCGAACCAATTCTATGGACTTCCCACAAATTACCTTCTCTCAAGAATCCACAATTTGTACTGGCCACTCAAACAAAGACAAATCTGGATCGAGCTCCAACTCTTCCCAAATCAACACATGGAATGGATCCGGATTATACTTTTTTAACTATAGAACATGGAACACATCATGAACCGATATCAACTGAGATAGAAAATCTAATTGGTATTTCACCTTACCAACTCTCTCAATAACCTCAAAAGGTCTAAAATACCTTAGCATTATCTTACCTTTCTTTCTAAGATAAATGTAACCCAAGTGAGGTGCCACTTTCAAAAACACCTAATCACCAACTAAAAAGTACAAGGCTTGGAACCTTTGATCAACATAAGATTTATACCGACTATATGCCATGAAAAGTTCTTCTTGATCAACTTAACTTTATCATATGTTTTCTACACCAATATTATTCCCAATAATGAGGTTTGACCCACCCATGTCCATCAAAAAGGAGATGACATGGTCGACCATAGAGCACCTCAAAGGAAACCATTTGTATTGAGTACTAGTAATTATTGTTATATGAATACTAGAACAACCCCAAATGGCTATCTCATGTGTCTCTTAAATCTAACACACATTCCCAGAGCATGTCTTCCAAGATCTGGTTCACCCACTCCATCTTACCATTCATTTGAGGATGGTATGTCATACTCAACTTGATTAGGGATCCTATTTCCTTCTAGAGTCCTTCACAAAACTATTAGGTAAAATGGGGGTCCCTTTCTAAAAAAATAGCTGAAAACACACCATGAATCTGTTGAGCAATGTATTGTTTTTTAAACAAATCAAAATAATGTTTTTTAAAGGGGGAGATTATTTTAAATAATACTCTGTCTCTTTATGATGATTTTGATGCTCACAAATACTCTTAATTATTTACTAATTATTTCGTTGAGTATTTTGCAGGAATTTATTTTATATAACGAGATTTTATACTTCATTTATTCCGAGATCAATTTTAGCGTATTCTGGAATCACTGTAGCGCGAGATCAATTTTAGCGCGTTCTGGAATCACTGTAGCGCGAGATCAATTTTAGCGCGTACTGGAATCACTGTTCATACCCTACGTTGATGAACGTAACGTATGGATGAAAAGTTTACTTTTTATGTTATTTTGAAACGTATGGTTAATGAACCTTACGTTGTTGAAAAGTATGGAAGAAGAACATTGCGTTTGGAAGGAACCTTACGTTTTCGTTGTTGAAAAGTATGGAAGAGAAACCGTACGTTAGTTTTCAGTGTTGAGTTTGTTTCTCAAAAGTATGGATCATCAACCTTACTTTTATAATCAACCGTACGTTCTTTGGAGAGTTGAAGCAAGACAAAGTATGGATGATCAACCCTACGTTTGAATGCTGAAGAGAAAGTATGTATGTTCAACCTTACATTCTGAACCTTACGTTCTGAACCTTACGTTTGTGAACCCTACGTTTGGAGCCACGTCATCAACCCTACGTTTGGCGTCGGGATATTTTTGACAGACGATATTTCCTTTTGAATTAGTCAATCAAGCGGATTATTAGGCGGATTTCGAGCTGATTCTTAAATACGACTTTGACTGAATCAAAGACGGTTTACAACGGATTAATGTTTGATTTAAACGGAGCTTTTTATGCCGATTCTTCAGGGGAGTTACAACGGCTCTATTATTTCATTTAATATCGCGAATCTAAAGGAGATTTTCATGGATCTATTTATGCGGAAGATTTTCTCAGATTTGAATATATGTTCTATCTTGGAAACTTCGGATATATATATGCACAGGAAAGTGTGTGGTACTGATTGATCTTTTTGACGAGCAAGAAAACAGAGACTGTGTGAAAGCGTTCTTTTCTGGTGATCGAGAAGAAGCGTAAGACCTTTATTACTGAAGGAAGATTTTGATAGCAGATTCACGTGTTCTACATCGACTACCTGTTGTGAATCTACTGCTGCTGAAGTTGTGAAGTTTTTGGTAATATCTATTGCAACTGGATCGACTCAGAACTGTTTTGATTACAGATCTTTATTTTCTGAAGACGACGATCTATCTACTGTCAATTGCATTCTGTTGCAATTGTGAAGAACAACTGGAGAAGTGTTTCTTTATCGAAACCTTTTTTTTTTGAGTGATCAGCTTCTCGTTCTAAGCTGTGTGGGTTCGTGTTTGAACCAGGAAGGCTGTGTTTGCCTGAATCTTGTAAAGGTGTCAACTGCCTGTACTCAGTTGTGGACGGGTCTGTGGAAACGAGGACCAGATAGTGAAAATCGCCAAGCTCGTGGATTTGAGCGTTGGTGGAGTGGACTAGGGGCCTTCTGTTCCCCGAACCACTATACATCCGTGTGTTCATGCTTTTACTTTTTCCGCTGCATATTTAATCGTGCAAAAGCATAGTGAACAGAATTTGTCCAAATTGAAGAGATTGTAATAATTTGAAAAAGACACAATTCACCCCCCTCTTGTGTATAATCCGTAGATTCAGATCCAACAATTGGTATCAGAGGAGGAGCTTCTTATTTCTAAAGTCCTATCAAGCTAGAAGTATTTAAAGATTATACATAGTGTATCATGGCTGATATGAGAGAGGGAATGTCAATGGTCAGAGCACCTTACTTTAATGGAGATAATTATGGCTGCTGGAAATCACGTATGATTATTTATCTGAAAAATCTTGGTTACAGAGTCTATTCAAAGATTCTGACTCCCTATGAAATTCCTGAAAATCCCGATACATGGAGTGCTGCTACAGAGGCTGAGTATGACATAAATTCAAAAGCTATGAATGCAATCATCTGTGGTCTAGGACCAGACGAATTTAACAGAGTATCTCAATGCCCGACTGCATATGAAATGTGGCAAACAATAGCTGTTGCTTATGAAGGAACAGATAATGTAAGACAGATGAGATATGCAACTGCTAAGTTAAAATTCGATACTTTCAGAATGATTGAAGGAGAGAGCATCACTCAGATGAATGGAAGATTGACAGAAATTGTCAATAATATAACATCTCTAGGAGAACCAATCAAGCAGGCTGATCAAGCGTTGAAGGTACTGAGAGTACTTCCTACTCGATGGAATGGAATCTCTGCAGCAATCAGACAATCAACTTCTGTTAAAGATCTAACTATGAGAGAACTGATTGGTACACTGATGATGTACAAAGCTGAAATGCAAGATGAGGTAAATGAGCATAAAGTCTACATAAAAAGGGAAAATACTGCTTTGAAAGTGACTTCTCAACAAAAGGATAGAAAGATGAAGAACAAAGAAGTGAGTGCTAAATCAGAAAGCTCTGATTCTTCAAATTCGGATGAAGAACTGGCACAGCTAGCCAGAAAATTCAGAAAGTTTTATAGTAAGAAGAAAGACTTCAAGAAATCCTTTAAAAAGGATAGCAAGGAAGTGAGATGTTATGAATGCAAAAAGATGGGACATATCAGACCAGATTGCCCAAAATTGAAAGATGCAAAGAAGAAGAAATTCTTCAAAAGAGATGATTATGAGCAGAAAGACAAGAAAGCTATGAAAGCTACTTGGAGTGTTACTGAAGACTCAAGTAATTCTTCTGAATCATGCTCAGAGAAGGAGGAAGCCAATTTAAAAGCAAATATGTGTTTCATGGCTGAAACTGATGAGGTACACTCATACTATTCCTCTGACTCAAATAATGAATCAAACTCTGAAACAAGCCTCTCAAATAAAAAACTTGCAGCTTACTGCAATATGCTTGAAGAAAGGTATGACTCATTATTTAATAAATATAAATCTATAAAGAACTTGTACAAAGCTATTTCAGATGAGAGAAATACTTTGCTAAAACAACATAAGGAATTAATTGACAAATACAATTCTGCTGAATCAAATAAAATTAATTTTGAATCAAAAATAAAAACTCTACAGGATGAAGTAGAATCTTATAAAACGGCTGCATTAATTTTTACAAAAGGAGAAAACACCTTAAATGAGATACTTGGAAAAACTGTAATTAAAAAGGAAAGGTTTGGAATTGGAAGTAAAGGAGAAAAACCTAAGTTATACAAAAATTATTTTGTTCCTAGCACTAAACAGGTTATTTGTAACTACTGTGGAACAAGAGGTCATATAGCTAAAAACTGTTTTCTAAGACAACCTCAGATATGTGGAATTAAGAAAGCTTATATTTCCAATGATCTATATGATTCAATCAATTTTAAGAAAACAAAGCAAATCTGGATACCCAGATCACTGCTTGCTAACACTCCTGGACCCAACAAAATATGGGTACCAAAGCAATTTGTTTGAATGTCTTTGCAGGTAGCAGGTCACCAAAGAAAGAAAGAAATATGGTATATGGACAGTGGCTGCTCAAGACACATGAGTGGAACTTCAGCTAATTTCTCTTCTCTTACTCGAAAGGAAGGAGGACTTGTCACCTTTGGTGACAATGCCAAAGGAAAGATTATTGGTATTGGAACAGTTGGAGATCCAGAGACAGTCTCAATCAACAAAGTACTTTATGTACAAGGGTTAAAACACAATCTGATAAGTATCTCTCAACTCTGTGATGATGGATACACTGTTGATTTTACTAACAATAGTTGTACTGTTTCTAAAGATAAACTGTTTAAGTTTAGAGCACCCAGAACTGATAATGTTTATACTTTGGATTTGTATTCCTTGTGTAAACAACAAGTAAACTGCTTAACTGCTAATATAAGTGAATCCTGGATCTGGCATAGAAGACTTGGTCATTGCAATATATATGCTTTACATAAATTATCTAAGAAACATTTAGTTTCTGAATTGCCTAGTCTCAAATTTGAAAATGACAGATTCTGTGATGCATGTCAGCTTGGCAAGCAACACAAATCATCATTCAAATCTGTTAATAAAGTTGCTACAACTAAACCTCTAGAACTTATCCATATGGATTTGTTTGGACCTTCAAGAGTAGCAAGTTTAGCTGGTAAATTATATGTTTATGTATTAGTTGATGATTACTCTAGATTTACTTGGATTTTCTTTTTGAAATTTAAAAGTGAAGCTTTTAGTTTATTTGAAGGTTTTTGTAAATCTATTCAAAATGAAAAAGGTTTTAATATAATCTCATTGAGAAGTGATCATGGTGGAGAATTTGAGAACCAGGAATTTAGTTCCTTTTGCTCAAACATGGGTATTAAACACACCTTCTCTGCTCCAAGAACACCTCAACAGAATGGGATTGTAGAAAGAAGAAATAGAACTATTCAAGAAATGGCTAGAACTATGTTAAATGAATATAGCCTACCTATATATTTCTGGGCAGAAGCTGTTAATACAGCTTGTTATATAATGAATAGAATTTTAATAAGACCTATTTTGAAAAAGACACCCTATGAACTATGGAATAACAGAAAACCTAAAGTAAATTACTTTAAAGTTTTTGGATGCAAGGTTTACATCTTGAATACCAAAGATAATCTTGGTAAATTTGATCCAAAATCTGATAAAGGTATTTTCTTAGGATATTCTGCAACCTCCAAAGCTTATAGAGTCTATAATAAAAAGTCAAGGATTGTTGAAGAATCAGTTCATGTGAAATTTGATGAATCTGATCCTTTTGAGAAAAGGATAGAACAAATAGATGAACCTGATTCTAATGAAAACATGAGACCTGAGAATTTAAAGAATGATTTTGAAAATGATATAAAAGAAATTCAGTCCAGTTCAGAAGAACATGATACTGAAGAGCCTTTGAATGTAATGCCTAGACAGTCTAGAACCTCAAAAAATCACCCTTTAGAATCTGTGATAGGTGACTTAGAGACTGGTATTCAAACTAGAAGAAACTTTGGAAACATAGTTGAATTCTCTGCTTTCCTATCCCAACAAGAACCTAAGACCATAGAAGAAGCCTTAGATGATGAGAGCTGGGTAATAGCAATGCAAGATGAATTGAACCAGTTCAAGAGAAATAAGGTTTGGGAATTAGTTGAAAGACCACATGATTATCCAGTAATAGGAACTAAATGGGTCTTTAGGAATAAACAGGATGATCAAGGGATAATAACTAGAAATAAAGCAAGATTAGTAGCTAAAGGATATAATCAAGAAGAAGGAATAGATTATGATGAGACCTTTGCACCTGTAGCCAGGTTAGAAGCCATTAGAATCCTTTTAGCCTATGCATCTTATATGAATTTTAAATTATTTCAGATGGATGTTAAATCTGCCTTTTTAAATGGTTATTTAATGGAGGAAGTTTATGTTGAGCAACCTCCTGGTTTTGAAAATTCTCAAAAACCAGATTCTGTTTTCAAACTTACTAAAGCTCTTTATGGCCTTAAACAAGCACCAAGAGCTTGGTATGAAAGACTAAGTTCTTTTCTTTTGAAAAATGATTTTACTGTTGGACTAGCAGATCCAACACTCTTTAAGAAAACTGTGAAAAATAATGTTTTGTTGGTTCAAATTTATGTTGATGATGTAATTTTTGGATCGACCAATAAAATTCTTTGTCATGAATTTTCAGAATTAATGCAAAAAGAATTTGAAATGAGTATGATGGGAGAATTAAATTTCTTTTTGGGTCTTCAAATATTTCAAAAAGATTTTGGAAATGTTTTAAATCAATGCAAATACATTACTGATTTACTTAAGAAATTTGGGCTTGAAAACAGCAAGACATTTACAACTCCTATGTGTACTAATATAAAACTTGATTTGGATGAAACTGGAAAATCAGTGGACAACAAGTTATATAGAGGTATGATTGGTAGTTTGTTATATCTTACTGCTAGTAGACCAGATATAATGTATTCAGTATGTCTTTGTGCTCGATTTCAATCAAATCCAAAAGAATCTCATTTAACTGCTGTTAAACGAATTTTTAGATATTTAAAAGGTACTATTTATCAATCTCTGCTTTATCCAAAAACCTCTGATTTTAATTTAATTTCATATTCAGATGCAGACTTTGGAAGCTGTAGATTAGATAGGAAGAGTACTTCAGGAACATGTCACTTTTTAGGAAAGTCTTTAGTATCATGGTCTAGTAAGAAACAACACTCAGTTGCCCTGTCAACAGCCGAGGCAGAATATGTGTCTGCAGGTAGTTGCTGTGCACAGGTGTTGTGGATGAAAAACACTCTTATGGACTTTGGATTAAATTTCAATAATACGCCTATTTTATGTGATAATACTAGTGCAATTAATATTTCAAAAAATCCTATTAGTCATTCTAGAACTAAGCACATTGATATAAGACATCACTTTTTAAGAGATCATGTGTTAAAAAAGGATATATTTTTAGAATTCGTAAATACAGAAAATCAATTAGCAGATATTTTTACTAAACCACTTCCCACGGCAAGGTTTGAATTTATTAAGGGGGAGTTAGGTTTATTTAATTTTAAATAGTTTTTTTTTTCTCTCTTTTTCTTATTCTGTTTTCGAATTCTGTTTAATTTTTTGTTTCCCGCTATAAGTAATTTTATTTTGTTTTAAATAAAAGTAATGATTAGTGATTACACGGGAATCAAGGCTGTCAGAACCGTTTCACCTTCTAAACTGTTTCACCTTTTTCGGAAACCCTTTCGAAAACCTAAAACCGCACATCTGCTCCAAAACCCTTTTCTGAATCTTCAAACCCTAAACTTACGAACCTTCAGAAATCGTTGTTGAAATGGCAAAGACTAAGCGTCCAGATGAAGCCGAGAGCAGTGCTGCAAAGAAATCTAAAGTAGTTGGTCGGAAAATACTGCAAGGTAAAGTCATCGATTTAGAATGGCTGTTTGAAACTAATTTACTGTTGAAGCAAGCGCTATCGTTTCAAAGCCTTGAGCAAGCTTTTAATAGTGAAAATTCTGAGTTTCTTTATGAGGCAGAAATGAGACATTTCTTTAGAACTGTTCAGTTTAGCCTTGGAGATACGGAGGATAGTTTATTGGCTCAAATAGAGGATAAGGACTTTTCCATATCATCTGTAGAGATAAGTCAAATTCTTAACTGCCCTCATGAAGGAGTTTTTCATTTTGATTTACGGAATATTGGAGATTCTGTACATAAGTCTGAAGACATTATGTCTTTTCTGTTTGGAACCAAAGTGATAAAGAAGATGTTTATTAAAGATTTGGAGCCTGATCAGAAAATCTTAGTAAAGTTCGTTCAGACTGGTTTAGCACCAAGGATGGCTGAGATGAAGAAAATTCTGTACCCTGACATGTATATAATGTATCTTTTGATGAGTGATATTAAGTTTAATTTTCCTCGATTTATGATAAGATATCTGAGATACTGCTGTCAGAGTGAAGCAAGAATGACCTTTTTCCCATATGGAAGGTTCATTTCTTTGTTTTTATTTAAAAGAGGAATGATCAGATTGGTAAGTGCTGGGGTGAAATGTCACCACAGTAATGTTTTTAATGCTGGAACTTTGAGGAAAGTGGGATATTTCTGGAGCACAATTAAAGGAAAACTCTTACCTGTTGGAGCTGAGGAAGACTCGGAGAGTGCTCAGGCTCAACCTGCTAAGTCCAAAGAGGGACAAGCAGAATCAAGGATTAGTACAGTGGCAAGGAGAATTCGCTTTGAGATGGAGGAAGTTGAGGAAGAGAGAAGTCAGGAAGGACTTCAATCTAGAAGGAAGAGGTCAATTGATGAAGAAATTATCTCTCCTGTCTTGAAATCTTCTGAACCTGTAATTTCTTATTCATTTGTGAGAGAAGCTGTTGTGGAGAGGACTGCACCGATAGAGGAACCAGTAGCTCAACCGGAAATTCAGCTAGAACCTCAAACTGCTGCTGTGGCTGTTGAAGAAGCAATTCCACAAGAACAACTTATGGAGGCAGTGCCTGGTGAAGAAGTGGCCCGACCTCAAGAAGTTCATGAAAATATTGTTCTTGATCATTCAGTAGAAGTCAGAGAGACTACTGTTCGTGATGAACATACTTCTGAAGCTAATACAGAAGTACTTCAGGAAGAATTTTCAGTGGAAGAATTTCAGGCTTCAAAAGCTAGTTTAGTGGATCAACCTTGTCAGGACAAGGACAAAGAACAATCAGATGCAGATTCTTTACCACTTGCCTTGCCTCATCAACCTATTTCTGAACATGAGAATAGAGCACAGGGTGCCCCTGATTTGAGAAAAGAAAAAGTTGTTGAGTTGTACAAGCGTATCTCTCAGTTGGAATCTGAGAATGATAGTCTCAGAAATTCTCTGAACTTAGAACAGTTGAAGTTTCAGAAGCTGAAAGAATGTACTGTTTCAAGACAGGAAGTAGATTTGTTTAAAACTGATATGTTGCATGCTGTTGATCAGTTAAAATCAGAGATGGTAACGAAAGATGATTTGTCTGAGATGAAAATTTACATGGAGAATAAATTTGAATCTGTTGCAAATAGTGCTGTGAGTGGATCAGGTTCTTCACCTGATTTGATTCGAAGATTTCAAGCAATTACTGGAGCACTGAGCAATATGAGTGACAGATTACACGATCTTCAGTGTAATAGTGCCCCTTTGTCAGTTTTGCTAGATAATCAGAAATTTTTGGTAGATCAGTTGACATCTGGAGAGCAACCGATTAGGATTCTTTTGAATCAGTTATCAGAAAAGCTGGCTCTTTTTGTTGAAAAAGAAGAAAGAATGCATGAGTTTTTCAGAGTTAATTTGATTGAAGATATTCATATGACTCAGGAGAACAGGGATCTTATCATCAAGTTAGGAGATGGGATGATGAAGAGGCTTCGAGAACAGTTTACAGAGATCAAGACCGCAATTCAAAGGAGATAGACACCTTTTTCCCTGTCTTATCCCTAAACCTTGATTCCTCTGTATATCACTGTCGTAGCTTGTGAATAAAAATTCTTTTCTTATCTTTTTTGTTTTATTATTTATTGATTTATGATTAAGTTAGCCAGTATACAAAATTCACTTATTCATATCCAGTTAATTAAAGCATTTACTTATAGTTAAGTGCAATATTGAATGTGTTCAAATCCGTAATTTTTCATTCTTTTTGATATCACAAAAAGGGGGAGAATTTGGATAAACACAACATTTAAATTCATTCGTTTCCTATGAAGAAATTTGGATATATAGGAGCATTTGGATATATACGACATTTATCTTTTATCTATTTGAAAATTTATTTTTATGGGAGAGTTATGGGGGAGAAATTTTATAGTTAAATATTGTTTTAATCCTTTCAAAATTCTAAAATTTTATAAAACTTTTTTTTCAATCAAGATTGCAATTAAATTAGTTCTATTATTTTATGGGTTTTGTGATCATCAAAAAGGGGGAGATTGTTGAGCAATGTATTGTTTTTTAAACAAATCAAAATAATGTTTTTTAAAGGGGGAGATTATTTTAAATAATACTCTGTCTCTTTATGATGATTTTGATGCTCACAAATACTCTTAATTATTTACTAATTATTTCGTTGAGTATTTTGCAGGAATTTATTTTATATAACGAGATTTTATACTTCATTTATTCCGAGATCAATTTTAGCGTATTCTGGAATCACTGTAGCGCGAGATCAATTTTAGCGCGTTCTGGAATCACTGTAGCGCGAGATCAATTTTAGCGCGTACTGGAATCACTGTTCATACCCTACGTTGATGAACGTAACGTATGGATGAAAAGTTTACTTTTTATGTTATTTTGAAACGTATGGTTAATGAACCTTACGTTGTTGAAAAGTATGGAAGAAGAACATTGCGTTTGGAAGGAACCTTACGTTTTCGTTGTTGAAAAGTATGGAAGAGAAACCGTACGTTAGTTTTCAGTGTTGAGTTTGTTTCTCAAAAGTATGGATCATCAACCTTACTTTTATAATCAACCGTACGTTCTTTGGAGAGTTGAAGCAAGACAAAGTATGGATGATCAACCCTACGTTTGAATGCTGAAGAGAAAGTATGTATGTTCAACCTTACGTTCTGAACCTTACGTTCTGAACCTTACGTTTGTGAACCCTACGTTTGGAGCCACGTCATCAACCCTACGTTTGGCGTCGGGATATTTTTGACAGACGATATTTCCTTTTGAATTAGTCAATCAAGCGGATTATTAGGCGGATTTCGAGCTGATTCTTAAATACGACTTTGACTGAATCAAAGACGGTTTACAACGGATTAATGTTTGATTTAAACGGAGCTTTTTATGCCGATTCTTCAGGGGAGTTACAACGGCTCTGTTATTTCATTTAATATCGCGAATCTAAAGGAGATTTTCATGGATCTATTTATGCGGAAGATTTTCTCAGATTTGAATATATGTTCTATCTTGGAAACTTCGGATATATATATGCACAGGAAAGTGTGTGGTACTGATTGATCTTTTTGACGAGCAAGAAAACAGAGACTGTGTGAAAGCGTTCTTTTCTGGTGATCGAGAAGAAGCGTAAGACCTTTATTACTGAAGGAAGATTTTGATAGCAGATTCACGTGTTCTACATCGACTACCTGTTGTGAATCTACTGCTGCTGAAGTTGTGAAGTTTTTGGTAATATCTATTGCAACTGGATCGACTCAGAACTGTTTTGATTACAGATCTTTATTTTCTGAAGACGACGATCTATCTACTGTCAATTGAATTCTGTTGCAATTGTGAAGAACAACTGGAGAAGTGTTTCTTTATCGAAACCTTTTTTTTTTTGAGTGATCAGCTTCTCGTTCTAAGCTGTGTGGGTTCGTGTTTGAACCAGGAAGGCTGTGTTTGCCTGAATCTTGTAAAGGTGTCAACTGCCTGTACTCAGTTGTGGACGGGTCTGTGGAAACGAGGACCAGATAGTGAAAATCGCCAAGCTCGTGGATTTGAGCGTTGGTGGAGTGGACTAGGGGCCTTCTGTTCCCCGAACCACTATACATCCGTGTGTTCATGCTTTTACTTTTTCCGCTGCATATTTAATCGTGCAAAAGCATAGTGAACAGAATTTGTCCAAATTGAAGAGATTGTAATAATTTGAAAAAGACACAATTCACCCCCCTCTTGTGTATAATCCGTAGATTCAGATCCAACAGAATCCTCACTATTTTCTAAACATTCAATTTTCCCAATTCATCCACTTTGGATAAATCTATAATCAGATTAAAATGGGCAGATTTTTTCAGATGGTCAATCACTACCCAAATCATGTTCCTTCCCTGAGGTGTATGAGGTAAACCGATAATGAAATCCATGGAGACCTCATCCCACTTTTAAGTAGAAATGGGTAATGGATGAAGAAAATTGGAGGGTCTCTGATGCTCTGGTTTAACCTACTGGCATGTATAACACCTAGATATGAAGTCAGTTATGTATCATCTCATACCCACCCACCAAAACTGATGAAGAATATCATAAAAAATATTGGTGGTTCTGGGATAAATGGCCCACAGATATTGGTGGATATCCTACATCACCAACTTCCATAATTACAAAGACACTAAAAAGTGACACTTAAAATAGATAACTCTCTTAGTAGATAGTGACCACACACTATAGGAACCTCCCCACCATTTAGGGACCGCATGGAATGATGGAATAACTCATCACTTGGATTCTATCACAAAATCAACTAAAAAATGAAAGGTGTTATCTAAACACTGTCCAAGAATGAACCTTTTTTTCATTTTTTTCATATGAAATTGGGAAAAAATCCCCATCAAGGTCCAATCATCACTATATTCCTTTAACACATGCACTGGCACTTTCTTTCTCAAGGCATCTGCAACCACATTACCTTTGTCTGGGGTGTAGAGGATATAAAAATTGAACCCATGAGGGTACTCGACCCAATGATGCTACCTTATATTTAGATATTTTTGGGAGAATATGCAGGCTAAGATCTTATGGTCGGAATTGACCACAAACTTCTCCCTAAAGAGGTAATGACTCCACGTCTTTAAGGCATGCATCACTACCGTTAACACCAAGTCATGGGTTGGGTAATTATTTTCATGTGGATGGAGTTTGTGAGAACCATATTCCACCACATGATCATCCTACATGAACATACATCCAAGAACCATACTTGAAGCATCATAGTATACCATGTATCTCTTTCTAGATTCTGAAAATATCAAAATAGGGATTGTGTTCAATCACAAATTAAGCTCTTTAAAGGATGCCTAACACTATAATATTCACTCAAAATTTACTCCATTCTAGGTAAGTGCAGTCATGGGCCAAGAAAGCTGGGATAAATCTCAAAAAAAAACACATGTAATACACTACTAGGCCCAAAAATATTCTAATTTCAAAAAAAAACTTTGGTTTCTCCCATGACATCATTGCACTGATTTTCTTGGGGTCTAATGAAACCCCTCATTCTGAGATCACATAACCAATAAAATTAACCTCCCTAATATATAAGGAAAACTTTGAAAACTTATCAAAGAGGTGGTGGTCTTGAAGAGTTCCCAACACAATCCTTAAGTGCCTCTCATTCTCCTTCTCGATTCTAGAATAGACCATGATGTCATCCACAAATACCATGATAAAGGAGTCAAGATACTGGTGGAACACTTAGTTCATGAGTTCTATAAAGACTTCCCTAGCATTAATCAACCCAAATGGCATGACCAAATACTCTAAATTTTCATACCTACTTTGGGAAGGTTTTTTCGGAACATCTACCTATCTGAATATGAATTAGTGATGCTTGAAACACAAGTTGATCTTAGAGAACTAAATTTCCCCCTTAATATAATAAAAAAGGTTATAAATATAGGGAAAGGGATATTTTTTCATGATTTTAACCTTATTTAGCTTCTAGTAATCAATACATAACTGGATATATCCATCAGCCTTCTTTGCAAATAAGACTAGGGTGGCTCAATGTGAGATGCTCGAGTGAATGAATCCTTTAGATTCTAAATAGTCCAGTTGTATATTTAATTAACTCAACTCAGTGGGTCCATAAAGTATGATGGAAGAGATATTGGTTGTGTTCCCGATGCCAAATCAATGGTGAACTCCACATACCACTCTAAAGGTAAGCCTAAGAAGTCATCTAAAAACACATCCAGGAACTCACCCACCATAGGAGACCATCCAACCATAAAGTATCCATCATCATCCACCAATATGAGTGATGAGATCTAAAAAGTAAAGACTAGCCAACTTCAGAAGTATAGGTCTAACATATCCCAATCGAGGATTCCATTCACCCTGAAAAACCTAGGAGCTACCATCAGGTGCCAAAAAACTCACTCATTGTTGATAACAATTAATGTTTTCCTAAAAAAGCACCATCCAATCCATATCGAGTATCATGTCAAATAGGTCCATTTCTAAAACCAATAAATCCTATTCCATCTCAACCCCTGACATAGTGAGTGCACAAGCTGGGCACATGAAACTTTTCTCTCACTTCTTACTGAGAAACATCACCAACTCCATCATATATGGCATATGATTAGTTGTAAACTTTAACAAATACAAAACAGAAGAATAAATAAAAGAAATAGATGCACCCATATCAAAAAAATAGCAGTTATAGATTATGAAATAAGAATGGTACCTAGAACTATCACAGGTCCTATATCATATTCTACAGGTTCCTGATCTAGAGCATGAAGATGCCTCATATCTACTTGAGCCTACGAACAACCACTGGCCTAGGGATCTACCTTGAGCTGAATCTATCTAGAGGAAGATCCATCCCTACCACCATTACCCCTAACTGAGAAATTGCTATCTTGGATGGATATGACTAGTCTTACATCTCTATGGAGGCCACAAAACCTTCCCCGCCTTGATATGGGCACATATCTCTAAAAAACCACTACAAATGACCCATATGTCCACACTGATGGAAAGGTCTAGGTGGAACTGGACAGGAAAATCGCATGTGTCATGCCTTCCCACATTGATAGTAAAATACTGACTCGACATCTAAATCCACATATGAAGACAGTTGGGAGGGATATCCTAAACTACCACCTCCCTTCTTCTCCTACCTATCCCACTTCCTCTTCTTCTCTAATGAAATTCCACTACCTTGTCCCACTACTAACATTGATCAAGAGAAACCATACATTTCACTACAATCGATCTTCGCCATCAAATAATCATAAACCACCTCAGTGTAAGTATTAAACTTAAAAAAAGACTTGATATCAGATATCCAACTGCAACCCCATTTTTAATCATTGGCCCTTCAACTACTCATTGGAAACTACCTCAGGTGTGAATCAAACAAACTTAGCGAAATAGTTGACATACTCCAACATGGTCTGATCCCCCTGGTGAAGATCCAAAAAATATCAGGTCTTGGTGAAGGATAAGGTATCTAGACAATACTACTCATTAAATACAACCTTTAATTCCTTCCAACCCATCTGTTCGTACTTCTCATCCTAAACCACTAAGTCCCATGACCTTTGATTAGGACCTTCTAACAAAAACGAAGCACATTTTACCTTAACTACCTCAAGAGTGTCAAGAAACCTAAACATCCTCTTATTCTTTTCAAGATAATCTGCTACTTCTTAGGGATTCGTGTTAACCCAGAAGGATGGGGGATTTTTCTTGAGGAACTCTTAAGATTTATCCTGTCTAGGACCTGGTTCAGCTTCCCCAATGGGATCAGGGCCAGATCCCACTCCCTAACCCAAATCTTAGATATCTTGAAGCACTGCTTCCACTAGTCTCTAATAAACTAGTGAGGAGGAACTCTATCTGACCTCTTCCCATAGTTTTATAGAAAATATATGAGGTGGAATCTTGCTACAACAACTGATAAACACATGGAAACCATCAATACCATCATCAATACAACATTCTAAAAAATTACAGTAACAAAAACAAATTCCAAACACTTCCATAAATCAAAGTAAAACTGCAACAAACTCAATAACAAGTCAAACTAATCCACCCCCTCCCTATGTCCATGAATAGTATACAGCCTATATGTCTCACCTGGAGGAGAATTCAAACAAAATTTTTAACATCCCATGTCAAATCAAGGCTTGTTACAAGGTGTTTTGGCTAGAAACCCCACTCGCAACCAGAACCTCAAGTACCAACAATCCTAACTCTTGTCTACCTAGACTTTACTAAGTATCATGACTCAAAGAAAGGGATAAATCTCATTTGATACCATTTTTCATGAACTAAGTTGGGGTGCCATCTGACCCGACATATGACCCATACCATGACATGGCTCGAAGGGAATTCTCGATCCCCACAGGCTAGAAACTTGTGCCTGGGTATCAACAATACTGTCACGACCCATCCTTGGGGCCCGTGTCATGACTACCCCAAGCCCACCTTCCATAGGCCAGGGGCTGGAGACTAGAACCAAAGGCTTAATTCCCGATAAAAGGGAAGGCATTTCCTTTATATAAGAAAACAAACACCACAGAGTATGCAAGATGAAGTAAACACTAAGTAAACTGAGTACAAAAGTAAGTGCTGAAAAGTAAATGGGCCAGAATACAAACACAACTGAAAGTACAGTACAACTGAAAAGAAAGTACACCAGCAGTAAAGTAAATAGGCAACCACTGAGTCGTCCTCGGGCTATCCCACTTGAAGGGTGGGTACAGATGGTCTCATCAGCTCCTCGGTTCTAGCCGTCCGCTCCGTGTACGTCCCGCCTGATAGACCACCTCCAGGTACCGTCACGCTCCACAAGCCTCAACCATGATCAGTGATGTCCGTCGTCTGCAACCAACACAACGTAGTGTGGGCATATCCCGTGCAGGGGTGAGTATACAATACTCAGTAGGGACCCCGAGACCCCCGAAGGTCTCCCAGAATCCACAAAGGATAAACCACAAAGGAAAGATACAAACATGAAGTATCAACCAACTATACTTAGGTATATGCCCATACATATACCTAAGTCATCAATTCCATCTTGGCTCCAACACACAAGCCCAAGTACAACCCAGTCCACACAGGAAATCATAACCCAATCCACATAGGAAAACACAACCCAATCCACATAGGAAAGCACAACCCAATCCACATAGGAAAGCATGACAATCACACCGATGATAATTATTGGAAGTCAAGAATCAGCTCACACAGGTATACTACTCACTAAGAGGGGTTTAGATGATTAGATGTAGCCTATGAATTATCTCCCCTACCGAACCCATATAGGATCCAAGTACAGAAGTCGTCGCTGTCGAACCCACGTAGGATCCTAGTATAGTAACCATCGCTATCGAACCCATGGAGGATCCAAGTACAGTCATCATTGTTGCCGAACCCACTGAGGATCCAAGTACAATCTTCCTCGCTACTGAACCCACGTAGGATCCAAGTACAGTCTCCATCGTCATCGCAGTCACAGTCACAGCCAGCTCTAGGGTTCCCACACACAGCACGCTCGATTCTGGGAGGGTCCGCTCCACGATCCAAGAGGGGTGATACATCAACTGTCAAAAATTCTATAGTTGATGTATCCCAATGTTTCATCTCATCATAGGGGAAAAACCAAGCAAAAAGTGACCAAGTCACGGAGAACAAGTCAACCAAGCCGTTTTTCTAAAGTACAGGGCGTGTAGATAAGCGATACATGCCTTGTTATTAGACACCGGGTACTGCCCATGTCATACGGCCCGTGTTGCAGGGCTGGTCATGTAGATAAGTCAGTACATGGTGTGTAGTATAGTTACATGCTGTGTCCAAACCTCTAGGGTTAGTTCCATGTGCACTGGCCATGTCTGGCCATGTGGTGGAGTACATGCACGTGTACTCCACCTTGTGTCCGTGTATTTCTGGAATACACGTCGTGCCTCTTGGTCGTGTGGTTCTTCTCGTGTCTGTGTATCACCAAGATTACACTCTGAGCCTTGCGAATCCACTTATGCCTTTCAAAGAAGGTAATACACGTCGTGCCTCGTGGCCATGTATTTCTGTCTGTGTCCGTGTATTTCCCTTGAATACACGCCATGTCCATCAAAGTATCCTCTGTCAAACTGTGTGGATAGTACATGTCATGTGACTAGTGTCACACTCCATGTGTCACTTCTTCATATGTTCATTACTTCTGCCACTGAACACTTGTACTACATGGCGTGTGCTTTGGAAGTACATGCCGTGTATTCTGGAATTTTCTAGAAATGATGCCTCTGGCCAGCACGCCTCCCGAGGCGTCCATCCTTCGTTCCAATGATCTGTTTGCTACAAAACTCCCGCTCTTAGGTTGTCCTGATGTTATGAGTCCATTTTCGATGTTTTTGGGGCCTTCGATCGGCTCCGAAAACTTTCCTTGATTTACCACTAGAGAAAGGTAGGAGAACACCATACAGCAAGAACGGAGGAGGAATCGGACCGTGTTAGTTTGGTCTGGTCCCTTCCACATTAATTCAATTGTAAATGGTTTAGAGAGAACCAATAAAATGGAAGGAAAAACAATTTTTCTCAATAAAAAACACACACCTACCTCGAAGGAAGTTCGTGGTTGTCAAGCACTGCGGATGATGGTTTCGTTCCCGTCGTCGTCGGTATCTCCTCCCTTGTCGCGGAGGAGGAATAGGATGAAGAATATCGGGACCACCAAGTCGACGTTCTTTGTCGGAGTCTTGGTGTTCTTCAACAAATTTGATGAAGTTATTCAAGGGACTTAGAGTTCTTTCCCCCAAAATCCTCACACAACCAACCAACAAAATAAAATAAGGCCTCCCCTTATTTTATTATTTTGCCAAGCATTTCAAATTTCCAAAATTCAAACACATCATTCAATTAATTAAATTAGTGTGTGTTGGAATTAAATTAATGTGAGGAGAGGAGAAGTCACCCAATTAATGGGTAAGTTTAACCAAGTTAAGATGAGTTACACAACTTAAGAGGGGGGTTTAGAGGAGTTAGGGAATGTGGAGGGTTGGGATCATGTGGGCCCCACCCCAAATTTATCCTCTCATGGGTAGTTAGTAACTAGCAGGTCCCACCCCAACTCCCACTCCTAGGATAAAACCACTTAAGTTAGGAATAAAATTTGTATCGCAAATTTTATTCAATTCTTTATAAATCTCCAAATTTTAACAACTCCTCCTGAAAAAACGCACCTTTGGTAAAGGTCCTATTAAGCAATTACTGCCACTACTGTTTCATTGGTGCCCTAGGATTTCGATTCTGAGCACCGGTTCAAAATATAGAAAAACCCACTCGTTCATTCACTGAACATACCCGAGCTAAACTTTGGAAATTGATTCTGGGCACACCGGGCCTCGGAATCAGGTGCCGTCAGAAACTGCGTGCTCATAAAATCCCAAAGAATTTAAGAAAAAAATTTCCTTGAAATTTATGGGTCTTTACATTACTCCCACCTTAGGTATTTACGTCCCCGTAAATATACATCATAAACTAGGGGAACAAATGAGGGTATTGTGCACGCATCTGAGTCTCCCGCTCCCATGTGCTCTCCTGGAGGTTCCCGTGCTGCCACCTGATGTGCACTAGAGGAATCGACCGTCCACATAGGACCCGCTCCTATCGATCCTCAATCTCCACCGGGACCACCGCAAAAGTCTCCCCATCATCGATGTCCAACTCCCCGTGATCAAAGATATGCGTCGGGTCGTGCACGTATCTCCTCAGCTGAGATACGTAGAAGACGTCGTGCACCCGGTGTAACTGAGGTGGAAGATCCATACAATATGCCACCTCGCCTATCCTGCTAAGAACCTGGAATGGTCTGATGAAGCGCGGAGATAACTTGTTGCCCCGGCCAAATCTCCGTAATCCACATTGAGGTGAGACCCATAAGAAAACGTGGTCTCCATCCTGGAACTCTAGTGGTCTCCGCCTCCTGTCAGAATATGACTTCTGTCAGCTCTGAGCAGTCCTTATCCACTCCTGGATGATTTGTACCTTCTCTATTGTGGCCTGGACCATCTCTGGTCCTACAAGTGCTGACTCCCCAGGGTCTGTCTAGCACAGAGGTGATTTGCAAGGTCGGTCGTACAATGCCTTGTATGGTGTCATCCCGATGGTGGAGTGGTAGCTGTTGTTGTACGCAAACTCCACCAAGGGTGGGTGGTCCTCCCAGCTGCGACCAAAGTCAAGGACACATGCACGGAGCATGTCCTCGAGAGTCTGAATGGTCCTCTCCATCTGGCCATCTGTCTGAGGGTGAAAGGCGCTGCTCAGGCGTAGCTGCGTCCCAAATTCCACCTACAATCCCTTCCAAAGCCGGGAAGTAAAGCGAGCATCTCGATCAGAGACGATAGATGATGGCACACCATGAAGTCGTACGATCTCTTGAACGTAGAGGCGTCCTAAGCTCTCCACTGAGCCCTACTCTCTGATAGGTAATAAGTGGGCTGACTTGGTGAGTCGGTTGACAATCACCCAAATGGAGTCATGTCCTCTGGAAGTACGTGGGAGCCCTGTCACAAAAACCATAGATATCCCATCCCACTTCCACTCCGGGACCTCCAAGGGTTGTACCAAGCCTGCTGGTACCTGGTGCTCCGCCTTCACCTGCTGGAAGGTGAGGCATCATGAAACGAACTCTGCCACAGCCTTCTTCATACATGGCCACCAGTGCTATCGTCTGAGATCCCGGTACATCTTCACTACTCCAGGATATACCTCTAATGGGGAAGTGTGAAACTCCCTCAGCACCTCCTCCTGTAATGCAGCTGGTACCATGGCACATCCTCTGAAAAGGACGACGTTCTCTCCTCCTATAGAGAATCCATCGGGTGCATGTCCTGAGGATATCTGTGCATGTCGCGTCTCACGGTCAATGTCCCCACGTTGTGCCTCTCTGACCCGCTGAAGTAGTGGAGGAGTGACTGTGAGTGACTATAGAAAGGCTACTCTATCTCTATCCATGAAGGATATCTGCAACGCGGCTAGCTGCTTCGTTGCTTCTCCAAGTAGCTAAATTCCCTACCTCCTGCTGATAGAATCATCTACTACGTTCCCCTTCCCAAGAGTATAGACTATCTCAAAGTTATAGTCTTGGAGGAACTCGAGCCATTTTCACTATATCAGGTTCAGGTTCTTCTCTGAGAAGATGTACCTGAGACTCTGGTGGTCAGAATAGACTGTAAAGCGCTCGCCCATCGGATAGTGCTGCCACATCTTCAGGGCAAAGACCACTGCTGCTAACTCCAGGTCATGGGTAGCATAGTTCTCCTCATGCTGCCTCAACTGTCGTGATCCATAGGCGATCACTGCCCACTCATGCATCAGGACACACCCGAGTCTGGTTCCTGATGCATCGTAGTAAACTATGTACCCTACTCCCTCCTCCGGTAGCCTCAAGATGGGTGCACTGGTCAATCTCTGCCTCAGCTCCTGGAAGCTCTACTAACATCTATCTGACCATACGAAGGGTTTACCCTTCTTCTTCAAAGCTGAAAGTGGTGTTGAAACTCTGGAGAATTCTGGAACAAATCTCCGATAGTACCTAGCCAGACCTAGGAAACTCTGCACCTCTTTCACGCTCCAAGGTGGCTCCCAAGCTAGCACTGCCTCGATCTTTGCAGGGTCCACCACAACTCCAGCCTCTGAGATGACGTGCCCCAAGAAGTGGACTTCTCAAATCTAGAACTGAAACTTCGAGAGCTTACCATAAATATGGTGCTCTCAGAGTGTGTCCAGTACAACCCAAAAGTGGTAGGCGTGCTCCTCCTCAGCAGTCGAGTAAATCAATATGTCGTCGATGAAGACTACGAAAAATCGATCGAGGTGAGGCTAGAAGATCATGTTCATGAGACTCATGAACACTGCTGGAGCATTGGTTATGCCGAAAGGCATAACCAAGAACTCATAGTGGCCATACCGACACCTGAAGGCCATCTTCTGCACATCCTCATCTCGAACTCTGAGCTGATGATAGCCCGACCTGAGGTCTATCTCCAAGAACTAGTGTGTTCCCTTGAGATGATCGAAGAGGTCGTCAATCCTCGGAAGTGGATACTTGTTCTTCACAGTCACCTATTTCAGGCGTCGGTAGTTGACACACAGTCACAAGCTCCCGTCCACCTTCTTGGCGAACAAAATCGGGGAAGCCCAAGGTGAAACACTGGGTCGAATGAATCCCTTGCCCTGCAAGTCCTCCAGCTGTACCCGCATCTCACAAAGCTCAGCGAGAGCCATCCGATATGATGGTTTAGATATCGGGGCTATCTTGGGGTACATTTTAATATATAAGTCTACCTCTCTGTGAGGAGGTAGTCCTGGAACGTCGTCAGGAAAAACGTCCGCATACTGATTCACCACAACAGGAAAACTCGGACTCCGCACATCAACTACTCCTAGGATAAGACTATCCAACTGATGGGTGATCGGTTGTCCTCTCCTATACGTGAGTCCATCATGTGCTGCAAAGGCTCCCTTCTTGCCGGTGAAGGTGAACCTGCTCCCATCGGTGCAGACACATCGCACCTTGCGCCTAATACATTCGATCTGAGCATGGACCGTAGATAACCAATCCATGCCCAAGATGACGTCATAAGGCCTCGACGCCGCTACAAGAAGATCCCATCCGAAGCTCTTGCCTCCTAGAGTAAGCTCACACTGCCGGCACCAGTGCGTAATCATCGAGTCTACTCCTGTAGGAGTCTCTAGCCGTAAGGATCGAGCCAACAGCTCTGTCAGAATCTCTGACCTCCGAACAAGGGTAGCGGTAATGAAAGAATTACTCGCTCCTGTGTCTATAAGAACTACAGCAAGGGTGGAGTAGACACAGATAGTACCTCGAATCATCTCAGGTGTGCCATGGTCGTAGGCCTCCACTGCCTGAAGCTGAGCCTGCCTCTGTCCGCCAGCTCCTTGTGGTCGGGGTGGACCTCCTGGCGGTGGTGGTGGTAGAGCCTCAAAGCGTCGCCCACCACCCGCTGCTCGGCCAGCTCCTCTACCTCGTCTGCATGCTCCCTGCAGACCACCACGGTTGAACCTCTTCCTCTGCCTGGGTGGTACCTCAACTGTCTACTACTCCTCTACATGGCGGTTTGGGAAGTCACGAGCCATGTGGCCCTGCCCGCCGCATGCATAGCATTGTCTGCCTCTCAAATGACTGGATCTAATGCATGTGCCCTGCACCTCTGAACCAGTATCCTGAGGTTTTCCACTTGATGTTCTGGTCCGCTTGGACCTCTGCGACATCTATCTATTGCTGGCTATAGAAGACTCCGCTACGTGCTGCCCTGCGGTAGGTCTCGCTACTAGTGTAGGCTCAGCAAGAAAGCTCTCCACAACAAGGGCTCTCTCCAGTACTCATGCCTGCGTCGGAATGCTGAGGGAGATCATCGATGCCCTGATATCATGCCTCATTCCCTGCTCGAAGGTCTGGGCTCGGAAGAATGGGTCTCGTACCATGTCCGTGGAGTAGCATGAGAGATCAGTAAACCTCACCGAGTACTGGGCTATTGTCATGCTGCCCTACCGCAGCTGTAGCAACTCCTTAATGTGCACCGCACAGAGGGTGGCTGGAACGAACTCTGAGCGGAAAAGGCTCTCGAAGTCCGACCAAAGAAGAGATGTCTCATCGTGTACCTGGAGCATCAGGCTCCACCATCTACCTGTTGTCGCGTGTAGGAGACTCGCTGCAAGGATCACCATAAGATTCACTGGTGTCCCTACCAATCTGAAGACTCGAACTACAACCTCCAGTCAATCCTCAACTGCCTGAGGGCCCATCTCTCCACGGAACCTGGGCAGTCTCTGATGCTGAAACTCATGCAGTGCACTCAGGCGACGTGCACTCTCAGCTTCTGGGGCTGGTGGCATCGGTGGCTCGGCGGGTATAGGTACCGTCGGTGCCTCCGCTGTAATGGGGCCCTACACCGAGGCCTCATTGCTTGGTGGACTTCCATCTCACACAAAGCTCGGAACCCTAGATGGCTATTGTCGTGGGGCCATCCTTAAAAGAAACAGGTGTTCCATGGTTAATACAATATACCTGATGATCTAACACAAAGTAATCACAAAGAAAACTTTTGAAACACACATGCAATCAATGTTTTCATGCACTGAGTCAGAAATCAGAAGTTAGGGTCCTGGTGTATGGATACGTCAGCTGCCGCACCAACACTGGACTCTCTTAACTGATAACCACACTCAATACCCTAAACACTATTTCTTCACACATAAGTAATTATCAGAGTCCTGAGTTCTGCAGTAGAACCAACTCCTCTGATACCAATTTGTCACGACCCGTCCTCGGGGCTCGTGTCGTGACTACTCCAAGCCCGCCTTCCATAGGCCAGGGGCTGGTGACTAGCACCAAAGGTATAATTCCTGATAAAATGGAAGGAATTTCCTTTCTATAAGAAAAAAACATCACAGAGTATGCAAGCTGAAGTAAACACAAAGTAAACTGAGTACAAAAGTAAGTGCTGAAAAGTAAATGGGCCAGAATACAAACCCAACTGAAAGTACAGTACAACTGAAAAGAAAGTACACCAGCAGTAAAGTAAATTAGAAACCACCGAGTCATCCTATGGCTATCCCACTTGAAGGGTGGGTACAGATGGTCTCCTCAGCTCCTCGGGTTCAGTCATCCGCTCCGTGTACGTCCCACCTGATAGTCCACCTCCAGGTACCATCACGCTCCACAAGCCTCGACCACGATCAGCACTGTCTGTCATCTGCAACCAACACAACGTAGTGTGGGCATAGCCCATGCAGGGGTGAGTATACGATACTCAGTAGGGACCCCGAGACCCCCGAAGGTCTCCCAGAATCTATAAAGGAAAGATAAAAACACGAAGTATCAACCAACTCTACATAGGTATATGCCCATACATATACCTAAGTCATCAATTCCAGCTCGGCTCCAACACACGAGCCCAAGTACAACCCAGTCCACACAGGAAAGCATAACCCAATCCACATAAGAAAACAAAACCCAATCCACACAGGAAAGCACAACCCAATCTACACAGGAAAGAATGACAATCACATCGATGATAATGATTTAAAGTCAAGACTCAGCTCACACAGGTATACTACTCATGAAGAGGGGTGGAGATGATTATATATAGCCTCTGAATCATCTCCCCTGCTGAAACCACGTAGGATCCGAGTACAGAAGTCATTGCTGCTGAACCCACGTAGGATCCTAGTACAGTAACCATTACTGTTGAACCCACGTAGGATCCAAGTACAGTCGTCATCGCTGCCGAACCCACAGAGGATCCAAGTACAGTCATCCTCGCTACCGAACCCACGTAGGATCCAAGTATAGTCTCCATCGTCATCGTAGTCGCAGTCGCAGCCAGCTCTAGGGTTCCCGCACACAACACGCTTGATTCTGGGAGGGTCCGATCCATGAGCCAAGAGGGTCGATACATCAACTGTCACAAAATCTAGAGTTGACGTATCCCGAATTTCTGTCTCTTCATAGGGTAAAAACCAAGCAAAAAGTTCCCAAGTCACGGAGAACAAGTCGACCAAGCCATTTTTCAAAAGTACATGATGTGTAGATAAGCGATACACGCCATGTTATCAGACACCGGGTATTTCCCATGTCATACGGCCCGTGTCGCAGGGCTGGTCAGGTAGATAAGTCAGTACATGGTGTGTAGTATAGTTACACGCCATGTCCAAACCTCTAGGGTCAGTTCCATGTGCGCTGGTCATGTCTGGTCGTGTGGTGGAGTACATGCCCGTGTACTCCACCCCGTGTCTGTGTATTTCCGGAATACACACCGTGCCTCTTGGCCGTGTGGTTCTGCCCGTGTCCGTGTATCACCCATATTACACGCCGAGCCTCGTGAAGCCGCTTATTCCTTTCAAAGAAGGTAATACATGACATGCCTCGTGGCCGTGTATTTTTGTCCGTGTCCATGTATTTCCCTTAAATACATGCCATGTCTATAGAAGTCTCCTCTGTCAAACTGTATGGACAGTACACGCCATGTGACTGGTGTCACACGCCGTGTGTCACTTCTTCATATGTTCGTTACTTTTTCCGCTGAACGCTTTTACTATATGGTGTGTGCTATGGAAGTACAGGCCGTGTATTCTGGAATTTTCCAAAAATGACGCCTCTGGCCAACACGCCTCCTGAGGCTTCCTTCCTTCATTCCGATGATCCGTTTGCTACAAAACTCCCTCTCTTAGGTCATCCTGATGTTCCAAGGCCATTTCTGATGTTTTCGGGGCCTCTGATCGGCTCCTAAAACTTGCCTTGATTCACCACTCGAGAATGATAGGAGAACACCATACAACAAGAACGACGGAGGAATCGGACCGTGTTAGTTTGGTCTGGTTCCTTCCGCATTAATTTGATAGTAAATGGTTTAGAGAGAACCAATAACATGTAAGGAAAAACAACATTGCTCAATCATAAACACACCCCTACCTCGAAGGAAGTTCGTGGTTGTCAAGCGCCACGGATGATGGCGTCGTTCCCGTCGTCGTCGGTATCTCCTCCCTTATCACGGAGGAGGAAGAGGATGAAGAATATCGGGACCTCCAAGTCGACGTTCTTCATCGGAGTCTTGGTGTTCTTCAACAAAGTTGATGAAGTTATTCAAGGGACTTAGAGTTCTTTCCCCCAAAATCCTCACACAACCAACCAACAAAATAAAATAAGGCCTCCCCTTATTTTATTATTTTTCCAAGCATTTAAAATTTCCAAAATTCAAACACATCATTCAATTAATTAAATTAGTGTGTGTTGGCATTAAATTAATGTGAGGAGAGGAGAAGTCACCCAATTAATGGGGAAGTTTAACCAAGTTAAGATGAGTTACACGACTTAAAAGGGGGGTTTAGAGGAGTTATGGAATGTGGAGGCTTGGGATCATGTGGGCCCCACCCCACCTTTATCCTCTCATGGGTAGTTAGTAACTAGCGGGTCCCACCCCAACTCCCACTCCTAGGATAAAACCACTTAAGTTAGGAATAAAATTTGTACCACAAATTTTATTCAATTCTTTATAAATCCCCAAATTTTAACAACTCCTCCCGAGAAAACGCACCTTTGTTAAAGGTCCTCTTAAGAAATTACTGCCGCTGCGGTTTCATCGGTGCCCTCGGATTTCGATTCCGAGCACTGGTTCAAAAGATAGAAAAACTCGCTCGTTCTTTTACTGAACGTACCCAAGATAAACTTCGGAAATTGATTCCGGGCACACCGGGCCTCGGAATCAGGTGCCGTCAGAAACTGAGTACTCGTAAAATCCCAAAGAATTTAAGAAAAAAAATTACTTGAAATTTACGGGTCTTTACAAATACACTTTTGGGAATTATTTCACCCATGATAAACAACCATAAAAAAATCTTAAGAATAAAACATCACACCAAAATAGATACAAAATTTTTAAGTTAAACATTTTACAACTTTAATTAAAAACCAAAACACCAAAATAGGTAGGGGAACCAACTTCACAACTCAACCTTCATGCAACAAGAGGCCCAACACCCTCATGCCACCTCCAACAACACCTATAAGAAGAGAAACCACTAGATACTAGATCCACCATCACCACCATGAAACATCTTTCCTTTACCTAGGTCAAACATAATAAGATCTACATACACCAAAGGATGTATGTAATGTGTAAGCCAATTCCCAGTAAGATTCCACCCAAAAGAGATTCCATGCCATAAAATTACAATAAAAATTAACATGCATGTTTTTGTAAAGAAATTGGAAACATTTTAAAGAAAACAGTTTAAGGAAAACATTTTCTATAAAAAACATGATTTGAAACTAAAAGGAAAGAAAGGTACACCATATACTAATGGTAAGAACCACATCAAAAGAGAAACACGAGTAATACCTAAAGTCACTATCACTATTGGGATGCTACGAACATAAAATCTTGGTGAAACATGGTATAACAACCATATCCCATAGTGTCCTCATTCACGATCCACTAGAGAGGAATCCATCCAAAATTCTAGTGGTCTCCAATAATCATCATAGTTTAGTTAGTGTTGTAGCATCAATCCTGCTAGAAATAACCAGGCCTCAACCCCATCAATCCAAATAGCATACTAGTCCTAGTCCGATCACCAACATACCTAGGATTCAATTTGTGATTAATTTCATTTCTCATGTCACATAAACCACTTCCTTCACATGCACATACATCCTATAGTCAAAATTCACAAGGAAACCACCATTTTTCATAAGTAAAACCACTTTTGAATCCACACACACACCAAATCCATTTTGAAACACACTTTGCACCACTTACATAATTTATAGAACATGTTTAAGAAGCATAATAAGTAATCACACATGAAACACAACCAATTTCTTTTAAAAACCCATCATTCAACCCATAATCACCTCAAAACCCTTTAGAAACACATTTCACACCACACACATATTCCATATAACACGATCAAGGAACACACCAAGCATACCAAGTCATCTAATAATTCCAAAGGACGGAATAACCTACCTCAAGCTTGGAAATTTCCAGAATCTAATGGGAAATTACAATCACACCACAAGGGGGCCTATAAAGTCAAGATCATACCATAAACATCAATATTAAACTGAAATAACCATGATTCAACCTGTTTTAGGGAAACTAACCCACTGGATATAGAAGTACCCAAGAAAGAGGAAAGAATGACCCTATAATAAGGAATAAATCAATAATGGAGGGACTTACTTCATGATTTCTTAAAGATCCACACCAAAAATACCCAAGATTTTAGGGTCCAAGGGAGCCAAGAGGAGGGAAGGAGGTTCCCAGGGATGCAAATCCTGAATGGGGAATAAAGAGGGTGGATTTGGGTTAAAATCAGGGGAGGGTAGAAATGTAAATTCCAAATTTTTAATGACCTTGATAGGCTGCATAGTTAGCCCGCATTATTTTACAAACCATGAAGCAACGATGCGTTCTCCTCTATCTAAGAGAAAACTAGCCGCAGAGTTTACCTAGGGAGGGTGTACGCTCATGCGTAAGGCGATGTGGCCTAGACAATGCCACTTTCCAAGGAATTCAATTTCTCCTGGTTCGTTACATGGTTTCCACTAACCATACGCTGACCATGTGCCACCTATTTTCAGGTCTAGAAACTCCATTTTTCACCAAATATGCCAGGGAATGCCATGTAAAAAGGATATGGCCAAAATAAATTATAAAAATACCTCAAAATAAAATCATGAATGTGATAGTGTAGGATTACATTCCTATGTACACTAAGCTAAAGTGTAACTATATCTTAGCAACATCTAAAGAACTCCACTGACATATTCCGACATTGGTACAGATACAAACATAGGTGCATATTCATATCTCTAAAATGAGGGTAGAAAAACACTCTGATTAGTATGAACAATTGGTTTCTCCAAAGTAATCACACATTATTTCTCCCATATAGGAGGATTGTTGACATATTCTGGTAAAGGATTAAGAACTAGAGAAGGGTTGTATTCCTATTCCAACTGGTGCTCTCCAAGTGAGAGCGACACATTCCTCAAGACAAGGGCATATTCCTATTAGAAAAGACTAGAGGGATACTCCAAAGTCCTAGAATCAGGTTAATATCCCAATTATGGATGAGGATCACCAAGTGAGAGAGGAACATGCCTTGGGATAGGTTCATATTCCCATAAAAAAAATATTGAAATCATACTCCAAAGGCTAAGGATCGGGATCATGTCCCCGTTCTGACCGAGGCTCACTAAGTAAGAGCATCACATGCCTTAGGACAGACTCATATTTCTATCATTGAAGAAACCTATAATTTTCCAGTAGTTAATGGAATTCAGATGCATATTCCTACTTTCACTAATGAGCAACTGCACCAGTAACCTTCAGAGGCTATACAAGAGGAGGATCATATCCCTTCTCCCATTCTAAATGTCCAATAACATATTTATATGGGGAATGAATATTCAAACCTGGATTATATTCCCATTACAACTGGGGATCACAAAGTTATATAAGAACATGCCTTGAGATAGGCTCATATTCCTATCAAAAAATATCAGAGACATACTTCAAAGTCTCATGATCAGACTCATATCCCCATTCTGATTGGGGATCAACAAGTGAGAGCATCACATGCCTTGGTATGGGATCATATTCCCATCAGTGAAGATACTTAGAATATTCCAATATCTTCTCAGTAGGGGTATATTACTCCTACAGCACCAAACGGTAATCAATATATTTCAACAGCTATTATATAATAATCTCATATCCCTACACAATCTCAAAAGGCAGGTCGGCATATTCTGGACACAACACATAATGAGGATCATGTCCCTAATATACTCAATTCCAGTGTCCTTGAGGTTGTTCGAGACACATTATCAACACCCCAAGGGTTCTTAAACTCTTCAACTGAAGAATAATATGATCATTTATATGATATTCCTCCTTATGGTAGTGTGGAGATGGATTATAGGGACTTTACTACTAACATCTTCCATGGTAAACCTTCCCAAAGTGATATATACCATAGAAAAGAAAATCATCCCCTTTCCTAGACACCTCTGTATAGGGTGGTGTTCAAAACTCATATGCCTTTGTATAGAGAGGTGATCGAAACATCAAGGTCAGCCGTATATAGTTCCCCATCATCTTCTAGAAACACTCCACTCTGATCATCAGGTGACCCCAAGAAGAAACTTCTATGGTCTGACTAGATAGAGACATGTGAATATGATAAAGTGGAAATTGAAATTGATATATAGAGAGAGTTGTTCGGAAGAAACCTCCCCACCATGTTCTTCCCCATTGCTACTTCTGACTATGAGATCCCAGATGAGCTAGAGAAGGAGTACATGCCTTATCTATGCCAAAATATGTTGAAAAATCATCAGTGATTCAAGAAACCTCCCTTATCCAGGATATGAGGGTCACCTTCATACCATCAAGATACTCTATTGTCAACTAGACCTTACTACTATCTCCATGTCCTAGGACCCCAAACTAGAAAATAACAGTGCAAATATATAACATGCTTGATTCTATTTTATTATAACTCTTAGGAAATTGATATCTGAAGCCCCATCATTATATGTATTCAATGACTGGGAAAGCATGGAGTGTTGCACATTATTGCACCCCTAGAATAGCATAATTCCATATATACAGTGTCCTTTAATGTTATAGACTCAAATGAAATTAGGTGAATGGGTAACACATGAGGCATTTGGTCACTAAAATAGAATTAAACCACTTTAATGGTGCTAAGACATCATGAATGGGGGGATAGGATAGCCAACATATCTTTTAACTATACCCCTCAAAGCAATGAGAATGCATTTTAGAAACTGAAGCTAAAGTTGTAATAAACTAGACAACTTCCTTTAAAGAATAACTCCCATCATGGGATACCATTTCACCCAACTCATATATGAGAACAATTGTGTCATATCGAACAGGTCACAATAGCAGCTTCCATAACAACCATCTAGGAGAGAACCTAGTCCACCAGGATAGGGGAATATCTACCACTGCCTCCACCCCTCAGATCATCAATCCCTGAAAGGATCTAGTACATATCAGTAGCTTCTGAAAACAAAACTAAAACTAAAGGGATAGTGGAATTTTTATCTCAATCTTCATCACCAGGTTCATCATCCCTAAGAAGGCCCTAAAGAAATCAATGATGGTTCTAGATCAACCCCATCCCATCGATATGGGGGCATTTATACCTCAATTCCCATCTGATGATTCATTAAATCCTTGACTAAAAGCATCGTATCCTCAAAAATAGGGTTAAAAATTCCAATGGTGGCCCTACATAGTCCCTAGACCACATGGCTAGGTGAATTTTCATCAACATCATCACTGTAGAGGGAATCGGTCTTCTTTGGGTTGGGAGGTAAATATCGATGGTCAGTATCCCATTCGTTGCAACCATCGCAAGACAAACCTCTATTATTCAGGACCCATTTGGTAAATGTTCCCAAAAAATCCCTCAAACTCACTATTCATAGACCAATATGGGAGGAACATATGATGAAGGAAATCAAACCCCATCAGGGTTGCAAGCCAAAATGATCCAATATGTCCAAGGGTTTGAGAAATGAACATAATTCAAGTAGTGTAGAATCATCCTCTTGCATTAAGAGTAATGTGACAACTATAATTTCTTGATATAGCTCTATGAATTTCATCACTATCAACACAATAGATAATGTGGATCAAGATTTAGATACATAGGGATACAATATGGAAAATATACCCCGAGAGGGGGATCTAGATGCACCCACTAAGGCTACACGTACCTAGAGCTAGAGGAGATTCCAAAACTAGGAACCTTCAAATATTATGTTACCACCTCTAAGGTAGAACACTGCCAAAGATAAAGGGAAAAGTGTGGTCATATCACACTCGTCACCCAAAATATCCATAATTCCTTCCACGAAGTAGTAGTTGGAATAATATAATAATGAGATACAAACTCTCATATAACTCAATAAGGAGATACTCAGGGGAAACATTCCCATTGGGTATCATCTTCAGGAAGATAAAATATCCCTCCTTCTATACATATGTAAAGAGTTGATCCACCCGCAAGAGAGGAATCTGAGTGTCAGGACAACTCCGAATCTAGGTAGCGAGTCTACATAAATAAGGAAGCCAAAAATGATCCTCACTTCCCTCTATTATGGTCATAGCCTCTCCCTCACTAGGGCAGTCATTCAATATTATAATGAATTGATAATCAGTGGGAGATGAAAATGGGTCTACCTCATACAACCCTACCCACTCCCTATAAACAGGAGGTAGATCAAACAAAAGTACCTCCAAAATTGCCCAATGCCATCGAGTCCCTTGCTACTCAAATGGAATCCATGGAAGGGTGATGTGCACTCGTGTAACCTAATATGAATCAATATCCCAAATGGGTGTATGAAACTTTTCCCCCACCCAATTTCAGAAATCCTACCTTATCCACCTTTGACGACATTGAAGACCCATAACAGCATCTCACATACTTTGTGTCCCAATGCGGTCTGATGATGGGCCCTCGATATCAACAGGAGGTTATCAAGATGAGATGTTTTTTATAGACTCTGATAGGGTCAACCTTTGTTTGGTACAATAGTCTACCAGCAGGATCTGTTGCAGGATGTGAAGAACTTCATTGTCAATTCCTTTACCATTTCAGTTCCATGCTGAGGAAAATGATAATTTTCAACTTAACGAACTGCAAGAAACAAGAAAATGATAGGGTTTATAACTTCATAGTTATATGGAAAGGCTTAACCTACTCACTCAGCATCCCTCTCTCACAGGAGAAATTTATGGAACTCTATGCTGAAAATATCTGGGATGAGTTGCAGACACCTCTAATCCTAATGAAATATCCAAGCAGATTCCATGAGTTTGCAGAAATAGTGCAATGTTTGGAATATTTCATTCTACAAACTTGAGCTAAATCTTGAATCATTCCCTAGGAACATGGAAAAAGGATTTTCAAGATAGAAACTACTATTATTACCCTCAATCAAGTAGCATCACCCATTCAAGCACCTAAGTAGGTCCTGAACCGCCCAACACCTCATATCAAGTGGTAGATTAAACAAAATCACTTATGTCTAGAAGAGAAATAAAGATCAAGGTCGCCTAGGATTTTAGGAACAAATGAATAAAACATACTCCTTCTAAAATTATCAATCCCATGGTTATTTCCTTATAACCATAGACAATAACCTAATCAAGCTTCCATAACCAAAGAATCCCAATGAGGTCAACCTCATCGATCATCCCGACTACTACCCTTTCCATAGAAGGTTGGGTCATAACATCCAAGATTTATTCATCTTTAAATAAGTCCTTCAAAGAATATTCTATTATAGGTAGGTGATGTTGGAGGACTCCTCGACATAGGTAGATTGCATAATAATTTCCCAGTTAGAAGAATAAAGTGATTGGAAAAAAGTTTTGGTCAGGCGTGGGCAGAAGTTCGATAACTAGATGACTCAAAAGACCATTGATTGAACTCATGAAACCCTAAGAGAACAGCTCTATAGAACCAAAATGGTCCAATCCCCTAGGTAGGTGACATTTGATACACATCTTATAGGTTAACATAACCATTATAAATAGGAAGATATGGAAGAGAATGAGTAATATTCAACTCCAACACAAGCTCTAACTCTTGTAGATTTCTTCCCTACAACATCTGAAGCATAGGAACTACCCCAAAAAATAGAACCCTAATCCTAATAATAGCTCATATTTGGTTCTATTAAAATAATACACTTGGTAGAACCCTTATTTGATGATGAATACACCTCTGACCCCATACCTGATCAGGGAGACAGAGGTTGTAGGCACAAGAGCTAGAGATATAAAGGACAGAATAGGTGTGGTCAGACCCATTATCTCAGTCACATACCCACATAGGACATATATAAAATCAATACCCATGGGAAAGCAATCCAACAGGCCCAACGGAAATACAGAGGTGTCATAAAACCCTCTAACAGTCATCCAAGACCAATCATCTTACATGACTGACTAGCAGGAGTGTGATCATCTGATAAGCATGAACAATGGGGAAGGCCAACATAAACTACACCATTAGTATAAAATTCTCTACAGACCTGTGAACAATCACCATAATAATCTACCTAAAATTACCCAAATCCGGATCTATATAATAAGAAGCAACCCCACCTTGGTAAGTCCAACCTCTAGCACAAAAGTACAACATTTTGAAATAGTTGGTGGTTATCTTGGAAAAACTCTCAATATTAGATGCTCTTTATCTTTAAAAATAACTCATATAGGCACTCGTTGAATCCCTCCAGAGCCTATAGGAGTTCGAGATAGAAGTCACTACGGCCAAGGTTTATCGAGTGGATACCATGCCATCAGAATGTCATGTCACCATCTCATTCACATAACAGGATTAGGGAGAGGTCATCCAGGGACACATTAGGACCCTATATGTTTTAGGCATACTCGATAATGTCAATGTCTGAAGCGCTCTGAATGAAAATGGTTTCAGGATCAACCTCATCCCAATTTATACCATTCGTTGTTTGGGATATAGTGAATGGTACTTATATCCCATAAATATGACCATTCAAGGGTATGATAATAGTAATAAAAGACCTCTCAAGAAGATCAAGCTCAAATCTCAATTTGGGTATCTCACATATAACTTTGAGTTCCTGTTTATCTAGAAATACATCGCATATAATGTCCTTCTTGAAATACCTTTTATTCATAGCCACATAATAGTACCTTCAAAATTTTATTAGTGTTTGAAATACCCCATAGATGGAAAGGTCGGCATACTACATGGTGAAAGTTCCCCCTTCAAGTCATGCAAAGCCACATGTGGGTTTATATAAAAGGAAAGAAAAAAAACAAGGGTGTATAAAAATAATCAGGTTACAGCCCCAACAGATTAGACACCACCCCTGAAAATCCCTGGAGTATGCCCAACAGTGATTATGTGCTACCTATAAATCCAGTTGAGGTAATAGACTCAACCCCAGATGTCCAAACTTATTTTATCCCCGGTTATAGTGCAAAATACAATCAGCTCCAGAATCTCTCTATGATGACTCTAATAGTAGGGGATAATAATGTCTGTTCTCATGGACTCTCTCACCCTGATGGTGATAGAGATTCCCTCATATTAATGACCTCATCTGAAAATTACTATAAAAACTCAGAAGTGGAAGAATAATAGGATGACCTTAGGAATTCTCCTCCCATATTTGAGGAGGGTGTCTCCACCAACATTGATGATATCAGGATGGTAAATCTGGGAATAGAAGAAGAACTATGGACAACATTAATTAGTGCCTTTATGACTCTTGAAGATAAATATATGTACATTTCATTTTTAAAGCAACATTGATATGTGTTTTCATGGAATTATATAGAAATTCATGGACTAAATCCATATGTGGATATACACCATCTCAGCTTACTCGATGACCATCGAGTTTTCAAGAAGGCATATAAGAGGATGTTTCCCTCTCACGCTACTACTATATAGGCGGAAGTTGAAAAAATAATCAAATGAAATTTTTTTCGAGAAGTGAAACACCCAAAATGGTTCGCTAACATCATCCTTTTCAAGAAAAAGAATGGGCAGATTATGGTTTACATCAATTTATGATACCTTAATAAAAACTTCCCAAAGGAATAATTCCCATTTAAGATCAAAAAAATAATGATAAATTCAACTACTAGATTCCAAGCCCTTTACTTTATGGATGGTAACTCATGGTACAATCAGATAAATATGGGCCCTGAAGATGAGGAAGACACTACCTTCAGAGCACCCCAAGGGATCTTTTTCTATTAGGTCATTCCATTTGGATTAAATAAAACTATCACTAGATACAAATGTGTCATGTACCATATATTTAATCCCTTCTTCGGGCGAATAGCCAAAACTTATGTCGGTAACCTGGTGATCAAATCCCAACAACGATGTGATCACTTCACGAATCTTAAAATAGTCTTCAACAAGCTGTGGCAGCATAGTATAAAGATGAATCCATTGAAATGTGATTTTGAGGTAACATTAGGGAAGTTTATTGGATTTGTGGTACACCACCATGTCATCAAGGTCAAACCAAAAAAGACTAGTGTTATTCAAGAAATGATACCCCCAAGAATCTCAAAGAACTGAGGGGGATCCAAGGGCACCTTACCTCCATTCGGCATTTCATATCCAACCTGGCCATAAAATCACTCCCCTTCACCAATATAATGAAGAAGGTAATCACTTATCAGTGGGACGAGGATCACCAACAAGCCTTTAAGAGTATCATGTAGTACCTTCTTCACCGACCATTCGTGATGCTTCCAGTGGAAGGAAATCCATTCATCTTATATGTGGTCTCCATGGAACAATCTAGTGGCTCTCTCCTCACAAAGAAAAATGATGCGAGGAATGAGAATAGTCTCTGATACCTCATTTGAATGATGCTAGGTATTGAGACCTAATATTTAGATATTGAGAAGAACTGCCTCGCACTTATCTTTTTAGTGAAAAAGTTGAGGCATTACTTGAAGTACCACAAAGTTCACTTGGTCTCTCATATTGATCCACTCAAGTAAATCCTTGGTCATATCATGATAAATGGTAAATTGGTATGATGGGTGGTCATCTTGAAGCATTATTACATCTAGTTTGTGTCACAAAAGTCAGTGAAAGGGTAGGCCCTAGCTGATTTCCTCACTACACATCCCACCCTGTAAAGTAAACTAGTGGACACTGATATTTTGGATGAGGAGGTCTTCTATTCCCATGGAACTCCCTAGATGTGGGAGATGTATATTGATGGTGCCTCCTGAAGCCCTATCAGTAAGAGACTGTAAAACCCAAAACTCAATCTGGTTTGCTTAGAAATTGTGTTTGTTTCTCTAGATAAAGAAAATTTTCCCTACTATTTCTCACTATCTAAAGGTTACATGCATAATAATTAAAAATACCAATCCCTCATCACTGGCTTAGAACTAGACCTATAGCTGTAAAAATCCTACCTAAACGTCAAAGAGGATTCAAAGCTAGTGATAAATCATATAAATGGAAAGTATTCCATAAAAAAGGAAGAAATACCCTCCTCACTAGTTACATCATAGGAATGATGGAGGATTTTCATTTCAATCCCACATCACATCATATATCCCAATCATAGAATTCTCATGTTGATGCATTGGAAAATGCAGCCACAGTCTTGGATGACCCTAATTAGGAGGAAGAAATCTTCCGTATCACACACCAAAGGATGGTCTCATCGATCACCATCTACAGCATGTAACAAATCAATAAGGCTAGCACCATCCTAGATCATGACGAACTGATATCCACCCCTGGATGGATAGATCCCATAATTGATTACCTCTAAAATGGGACTCTCCCAGCAGACTGAGCCAAAAGAGAATAGATTCAGTGGTGGGTGATGAAATTTACCCTGAAGGATGGTCTAAACAAGAAAAAATATCTCTACAATAATAGATTCTATAGAATCCTACTTAGATGCATATAATAAAGATATATTCTTGTGGCCATGAAAGAAGTCCATGTAGGCTCCTACAATGCTCATCAGTCTAGGACCAGGTTATCCCACCAAATTAGAAGGCTGGGTTACTATTTTTAATCCATGATATAGGACTGTGGAATTCTCCAAGAAATTTCATGCATACCTTATTCATGAAAAATTCATCCATAAACCCCCTAGATTGTTACACACAGCTAAATATTCATGGTCACTTTTTGTATGGGGAATGGATTTGTGGGGATATATCCCATAGATATAGCTTAGCAGTTCAAGTACATCCTTAATGTTAATGACTTATTTTCCAAATGGGGTAAGGAAATACCCCTCAAGTAAGTCGAGATGACTAATATAATCAAATTCATAAAGTCCCACATCATCACTAGATTTGGAGTCCCTTACACGATACTGATGGATAACAACACCAACTTTTATTCTATAGAGTTAAATAAATTGTACAAGGAGTACAACATAGAGTCTAATCACTCATCCCACTATCATGTAGTGATAAATGAAATAATAAAGGCATTCAATAAGACTATAAAATAAACTCCAGAATATGGTGAATAAAGATAAGAAATCCTGGTCAGACAAGATCCTCCATGCTTTATGTGTAACATCCCAGGTAAATAAAAAAACAATAAATTCTCTTTTTTATTAATATTTTGTGAATTAAATATTAATTTTACTTTAAAGGGGTTTCTATGTTCGATGGTGTACCCGATATGCAACAACAGGTTTCTTTGAAATCTTATGTTGCACACTAATAATATAATATTATTATTTTAAATGGTAGTTAACGTCTAGTCGTTGTATTGGTGGGAATGAATAGAACTAACTAAAATATGATTATACATGTTTGTTAAATGTTTTTACATTTATCCAATAAAAGTTAGAGGCTTAAAATAATAAAAGAAATCGATTTTAAGCATAAATACTCTAATATTCACTAAAAGGTCGATTTATCGCCTTTTGACGGAAAACCCTCTTTAAATCTATTTTTGGTCACTCTTATATGTTCTATTTGACTAAATAAAATTCTTCTTTAGAATAGAGACTCCAAAATTTACTTTGTATAATTTTTTGGTATTTTTCTGATAAAATTCATTTTTTAATGAATAGTGAAAAATACTGTATTTTAATTCAAAACTGTCTTTTAATATAATTTATTTATATGTTTATATTATATTTTTAATTGGGTTTAAAGTGTAATTAGATTATATTTTTACCATTTAATCCAATTTTGGTCATTGGAAGAAATTTCACTTTGAAATTGGACAAAAACAACTGTTAATCTTTTGATAGATATTGTTTCTTAAAAACATGCTATTTGTTTTGATAACGAGAATTAATTTTAAATTAATTAATTCAAATTTTATGTTTTGAATTTTTTAAAATAGACATAATTTTTGAATTCGGAATATCAAATATAGCTTAACTGAATTTTTGGTATTTTTCTGAAAAACTTCAATTTTTGATGAATAGTGAAACCACTAAGTAGTAGTTAAAAAACTGACTTTTTCATTCAAATTAAATTTTACCGCTTCTGTGAATTGAATTTCAAAAATCCAAAATACATGGTTGTTATTATTAAGTAAAATTTGGTTCAATCTGATGAAAATAATTTTTGGTGAATAGTAACTTTTGACTTTTATTAACCGCGATTAAAGGTAATATAGGGTAATTTAGGTAAAAATAATGTTATAATAATATAAAATTACCTTGACATTTGTCCTAACCATATTGGTTGATTCATGGCCGACCAAGAAAATCTATGGGTCAATTTTGGAACCCCATGGAGCCACTTGGGTAAGATAATGACATTAATAACTTTTTATTTAAAGTAAAAATAAAAATTTCATAAACATGTATTATTTTACTAAAACAATTTTAATGTGGGGTTATATAATTGATATATTTGACTATAAATATTCATTAGAAAGATAAAAATATTTCCTACATAATGGTAATTTTTTTATAATTTTTAGAAATCAAATAAATAAAAATATTTATGACACGATGATGGTGCAGTGTTTACGTCATTAATGAATGATTTAAATAAATAAGAAGATAAGAATTAAAACAATATCCAAAACTTGTAAAATTCTTATTTTATGGTTTTATTTAGAACATGGTACACCTTATATTTGACTTTAATTATTTTTGTACGTTTAGAAACTGAAAATAATTATATAATAAAATAATATTTTCAAACTTTCCAAAAGAGCCCCTCCTCTCCCTTATAAAAAGACCACACTTCCTACCCATTTATCACAATTCTAAAGCCCTTTGGATCATAAAACCTATACTAAAATAATCTCCCAAGATACCTCTATTAATCATATAAGCCTTACCTCAGGAATAATGCACTTCAAGAAACCCTTTTGGTTCAAACCAAAGGGAGTTACCCGATTTAAAGGTAACGTCTTCTCTTAAGTTCTTTTGTTTTATTTTACTTCTCCATCCCCCTAAACTCTTTTTATTCCTTTATTTTATAACAACAAAAGTATCCTCAATATACTATAATGTTTTTATGAGAATTATTTGAACTACACTTACACACACCTCCATCTAATGGGTAAAAAACATAATGTTTCTGTGGATGGAAAACTAACGCCTCATGAAACGATGATTGTTCAATTATCTCCTACCACCTCTCATGGTGGCCATTGTGATGGAACTGTATTTATATATGATATATATTATGTTTATGTTTTCTTTATTATTATGTATTTTTCATTTATAGCATACCTTTATGGTTTCCATAATGGGTAAACGTGATAATTTCATTTTAGGAAGTGCGGACTACCACCCCCTCAAAGTGATATGACTCATTAATACCATATGTGGAACATATAAATGATGTATTTAATGAAACTATATATGATATTATACTGTAATTATAATATAAATATGTATCATTATGTTTTTATTCCATCAAAATACGAAATAGAAATGAAAGTAACGTTCATGTGTACGTACGGCTTACCATCTCCATGAACGGTGCATTTCATTTCTTACCTCCAAATGTTATGTACTATTATAAATACATACATATACCAGATATATATGATATATGTGATATCTAAATCATGAATATAATTCTTAATATAATGGATATTTGACCACATGAACAACTTGTAATTATAAGGTGTTCATTTTTTACTCAAGTACCAAATATCGACAAAATGACTGTTATTAACTTAAATGATTACATAATGTTTATAACATGGTAATAAGTTATATAAAAGGAATGATAAACTTGAAAGAGGTTATTAATCAAGTATAAATTAACTTTAGTTTATTATTCAGGAGATTAAAGAACGAACAGGTCAAGTCAGACACGAGGTAAGGGACTTCATCTCAATCTCCTTTCATTGAGGCGTATTTTGTTTTAATACACGACTTTCTTTTATACGTTGTATAAACACCTATTAATTTTCATTTCATTCAAAGATAATCTTTTTCTATGAGGCGTTTTACTAAACAAAAAAAAGGAATCTCTCTTTTTAACATAAGCGGTGACAATGATCTTTCCACCGCCGCGAGTATTATTTGATCTTTGGCTTCCTTAACAAGACGAAATGTTTTCAAATGGAAAATAAATACCATATAATCTTTTTACATATTTTGGTATTGAAAATGGTTTTGATAATGGATTTGTTATTTCAATATATATAAATGATATATTGTGATTGAAATGTGGAAATTTTATCTTTCCTTTATGTTTGTTTTATATGTTATGAATATGTAATGGTTCTTGTGCATTGTTTACGTATACGAGTGGTTCCGTGATAAACCTAGGGCGGGTGAGCCTGATATAGCTCTCCAATGCATTGGGTAATGTGACGGAGGTAAATGTGAATGTTTCTCCTAAGAGATTTAGGGAATATACTGTGATGGGTATTCCAAATGTAACTCCCTATGTAGTTGTGATAACTACAATGTAAGTATGATATGGATTCCACAAGTTACCTTTATGATTTATGTTTTCTATGTGTTATTCATAAATCTTATGATTTCATGAAGTATGTTAAAGAGCTTATGTTATGTATGTAATTATGAACTAATGTTTTCATTCATTATTTTATAACTCTTACTGAGCTTTTTATGCTCATCCCATGTTTTGAAATGTTTTTCACAGGACTTAAAGAAGAATAGGGTTAAGGATAGGATCAAGGAAAAGTCATTTTGTCTAAAACATGGAACTAGACATAACTCTTTTTTTCAAGAGTTTTTATTTTGTGAAAAAAATTAAAACTGAGTATAAGTGTCTACTTTGTAAATTTTGAGATGTAATATAATAGTTATGGACTAATTATCTAAAACTCTAAACTTGAAAACATCCTTAATGTAAATTATTCATTTAATTCAAGATTATGTAATGTTTTAAGGTTGGGTCTTTATAGTTGGTATTAGAGGTTGGTTTAGACAACTTTAGGAGTTAGGGTATTTTTAAATTAATATCCATAAATTAATTTATGTTAATGATATATCATTTACAGATTGTCATGTTGCTTCGCCTAAGATATTTTTGTGTTCAGAATGGTTTTCTACAGAGGAAACAGGGCAGCTATGTTGGGACGACATCAAGAGGAAGAAAACCTTCCAAATCAGCAACCTGATATGGTCAGAATAGGAACTGAATAGTTTGTTGCAGTGATGGCACAATTGAATCAGGCTATAAATGGTGGTGGTATCCATGTACGAGATCATCCAGATCAACCACAAAGGAACATGTCAGTAGTGGAGCATTTCATGAGGCAAAATCCCCCATCATTTAGAGGATCATCTGACCCTGTTCTAGCAGAAGGGTGGATTAAATCACTAGAGAATATTTTCTATGTTATGGGGTGTTCATAACATCAAAAGGTTACTCTCGCTATTTATCGTTTTGAAGGTGAAGCTAATCAGAGGTGGTCGATGGTGAAAATTATCAGGGATAGTGAGGAGATTGATGCTCTTGATTGGGATGAATTCAAAGGTATGTTTCTTGAGAAATATTTTCCTAAGGTGGTTCATCTTAGGATGGAAAAACAATTCCTAGAATTGAGGCAGGAGGATGACTCAGTGGCTACTTATGAAGCAAAGTTTACTCGACTGGCAAGGTATGCTCCAAATTTTATACGAGATCTTGATAGTAAAATCAACCATTTTTACTTAGGATTAAAGAAAAAGTATCGAAGGTATTTAGCTTCTCATGAGTTAAAAAGTTATGAAAAACTTTTTCGATGTGAAGAGAAGGTGGAAATGGAGCTTTCTGATGATCAAGTGTTCTTTGACAAACAACAAAATAAGAGGACAAGGTGGCAGGTGAAAGGCAAGAACTCTTCAAAAAAGTCTGATGGTAAGAAAATTAAGTTTACAGTTTGTGAAAATTGTGGTAAAAAGCATGCTAGGGAACATCTTTTGAAATCTGGTAAGTGATAACGATGCGATAAAATGGGACATAAGGCTCATAATTGCATTGAAGAAGATCAGGGTAATGGTAAGACAAAATTTGATTTACAATCAGTAAGATGTTTTAAGTGTAATGAAATGGGTCATTATGCAAATGAGTATTCGACGAAGAACTCAACTAAGGGAAAGAAGCCAGACTACAAGCAGAAAGGGGTGGTAAAATCCTTTGCAACAACTTCAGCAGATGTTAGGCCATCGAATGAAGTAGTATCAGGTAACATGTTTATTTGTTCTGATTATGTCAATGTGTTGTTTGATTCAGGGTCTACACACTCTTTCATTTCTGAGAAATTTTCTAGTAAATTGGGAATTTCATCCTAAGATATGAATCATGAACTTATGGTAAAAACACTGAAAGGATATATTGAGATAAAAAAAATTATAAGAACCTTCTTTTCCTTGTGTGCAGAAAGAATCTACTTGCAAACCTTGTTGTTTTTCTTCTAGTAGAGTTTGATGTTGTTTTGGGTATGGATTGGATTTCTGTTTATCATACTAAGATTGACTGCAGAGCTAAAGAGGTTTCTTTTCAGAAATATTTTCATTTTGTGTACAAGAATGAACCCTTACTTTTGATAACATATCAGGAAGCTGAGAAACTGGTAAAATATAGAAATGAATGTTACCTTTCATATATTGTTGAAAACAAAGGAACTATTCAGATTAATGATGTGCCAATGGTAAATGAGTACCTTGATGTTTTTTTTTTGATGAGTTGCCTGGTATTATACCTGATTGGGAAGTTGAATTTAATATTTAATTAGTTCCTGATGCTAAGCTGATTTCAAAACCCCCTTATCGAATGGCCCAAATTGAACTTTTAGAGTTAAAGAAGCAATTGCAAGAGTTATTAGATAAAGGTTTCATTCGACCTAGCACATCACCATGGGGTTCTCATGTCTTGCTTGTTAAAAAGAAATATGGTTCAATGAGACATTGTATTGATTATAGATCATTGAATAACATCATTGTTAAGAACAAGTATCCTTTGCCTCATATCGATGATTTGTTTGATCAGCTCCAGGGAGCTCATTATTTTTCGAAGATTGACTTGATGTCGGGGTACCATCAGTTGAAAGTAAAAGAAGTAGAAATTCTGAAGACCACATTTCATACTAGATATATCCATTATGAATTTTTAGTTATGCCTTTTGGGTTAACCAATGCACCAACTATATTTATAGATCTTATGAATATAATTTTCCATGAGTTCTTGGATAAGTTTGTGGTTGTGTTCATTGATGATATTTTGGTTTTTTTCAAAAGTAAATAGGAACATGAAAGTTATTTAAGGGTTGTCTTGGAAACATTAAAAGAAAAAAACTATTTGGTAAATTCAGAAAGTGTGAGTTTTTGTTACATCAAATTCCATTCCTTGGTCACATTGTTTCAAAAAATGGCATAACTGTTGATCCTGCTAAAACTAAAGTTGTTGAAGAATGGACAAGACCCACAAATATAACCTAGATCCATAGTTTTCTTGGTTTGGAAGGTTATTACCAGAGGTTTGTTGAGAATTTTTCATGGTTATCTAGTCTAATGACTAAATTAACTTGAAAAGGTGTTAAGTTCATTTGGACAAAAGAATGTGATGATTATTTTTAGGAATTGAAAAGAAGATTGGTGAATGCTCCAGTTTTGGAATTACCTTCCAGAGATGGTGAATTTATTATCTACAGTAATTCTTAGTTGAAAGGACTTGGTTGTGTCCTTATGCAGAATGATCAGGTAATTGCTTATTCTTCACATCAATTGAAACCTCATGAGTTAAATTACCCTACACATGATTTGGAATCAACTGCTGTTGTTTTTGCTCTAAAAATTTGGAGGCATCATTTGTATGGAGTAAAATGTGAAATATATACTAACCAAAAAAGTTTAAATTATATATTCACTCAGAAATAATTGAACATGAGATAGAGGAGATGGCTGGAATTAATCAAGGATTATGATTACATGATCCTTTACCATCCAAGAAAAGCAAATAAAGTGGCCGATGCTTTGAGTTGAAAAGGTAATGATTCATTAACCATGATATGTTTGGAATGAGATCCTTTGGTTTTTGATTTGATGAACTTTGGCATAGAAGTTGTTGGTGCAAGAAATTCTTCTGTTTTATTTCAGGTGTTAATGAGATCATCCCTATCAGACAGAATAAAGAAAGTGTAGAAAGAAGACAGTGAGTTACAGAAAAAGGTAGATTTGGTTCAAAAGGGTAAGTTTCCTGATTTTAACATTGATAATGATTGTTTTTTGAGGTTTGGAAAGAGATTATGTGTTCCATGTGATTTAAAATTGAAGAATGAGTTGTTATGTGAAGCTCATAGTTCTCAATTTTCATTTCATCCCGGCAGTACTAAGATGTACAAAGATCTTTGAGAGTATTACTGGTGGGATAGAATGAAATGAGATATTGTTGACTTTACTGTGAAGTGTTTAACTTTTCAATAGGTTAAAGCAGAGCGATAGTTAATAAAAGGGATGCTTCAGTCTTTACCGGTGCCAGAGTGGAAATTGGAAAATATATCCATGGACTTCATTGTGGGATTACCAAAGACATCTCGAGGTAATAATGCGATATGGGTTATTGTTGATCGATTGACTAAATATTCTCATTTCTTTCCTATTCGAGATATTGGGTCTCTAAATCAACTTTCTCGGTTGTATGTTAAAGATATAGTCAGGTTGCATGGTGTTCCCCTCTCCATTGTATCTGATCATGATCTTAGGTTTACTTATAACTTTTGGAAAGGCCTTCAGAAGTTGTTGGGTACTGAATTAAATTTTAGTACAGATTTTCATCCTCAATCAGATGGGAAGTCATAACGAATAATTCAGACCTTGGAGGATATGTTACGTGCTTGTTCACTAGATTACCAGGGAAGTTGGGACCAACATACTTCTTTGGTTGAATTTTCTTATAATAACATTTTTCATTCCAATATACAGATGGCTCCATTTGAGGCATTATATGGAAAGCGTTGTCGAACTATAGCTTTTTGGGATGAAGTAGGTGAAAGGAAACTGATGGGACCATAATTGGTGGAAGAGATGGCAGCGAAAGTTTAGTTAATTCAGAAGAACATGAGAGCAGATTAGAGCCGGCAGAAAAGTTATGCAGATAACTAAAAGAAGGATATTTCTTTTGAGGTAGGTGATCATGTTTTTCTCAAAGTTTATCTATGGAAAAGTGTGATGTGTTTTGGTAATAAGGGAAAGTTAAGTCTGAGGTTCATTGGACCTTATGAAATCCTAGAGAAAGTTGGATCAGTTGCGTACAGAGTGGATTTACCTCCAATTTTATCCCAAGTACACAATGTTTTTCATGTTTCAATGTTGAGAAAGTATATTCTAGATCCATCTCATGTTTTGAGCCCAGAGGTAGTTCAGTTGGAAGAGAATCTCTCTTATGAGGAACAACCAGTCCAGATTCTTGACCGTAGAGAGAAAGTGTTGCGGAATAAGGTAATTCACCAGGTAAAGGTTTTGTGGAAAAACCATATGGTTGAAGAGGCAACTTGGGAATCTGAAAATGCTATGAGGGATAAATACCCCCATTTATTTGATAAGTGAATAAAATTGTGAGGACACAATTTCCAAAAGGGAGGAAGGATGTAACATCCTAGGTAAATAAAGAAATAATACATTCCCTTTTTTATTAATATTTTGTGAATTAAATATTAATTTTACTTTAAAGGGGTTTCTATGTTCGATGGCGTACCCGATACGCAACAATGGGTTTCTTTGAAATCTTACGTTACACACTAATAATATAATATTATTATTTTAAATAGTAGTTAACGCCTAGATGTTGTATTGGATGGAATGAATAGAACTAACTACAATATGATTATACATGTTTGTTAAATGTTTTTACAATTATCTAATAAAATTTAGAGGCTTAAAATAAGAAAATAATTTGATTTTAAGCATAAATACTCTAATATTCACTAAAAGGTCGATTTATCACCTTTTGATAGTGAACCCTATTTAAATCTAGTTTTGGTCACTCTTATATGTTTTATTTGACCAAATAAAATTCTTATTTAGAATCGGGACACCAAAATTTACCTTGGGTAATTTTTTGGTATTTTTCTGATAAAATTCATTTTTTAATGAATAGTGAAAAATACTGTATTTTAAGTCAAAACTACCTTTTAATATAATTTATTTATATGGTTATATTATCTTTTTAATTGGTTTTAAAGTGTAATTAGATTATATTTTTACCATTTAATCCAATGTTGGTCATTGGAATCAATTTCACTTTGAAATTGGACAAAAACAACTGTCAATCTTTTGACAGATATTATTTCTTAAAAACACGTTATTTGTTTTAACAATAGGAATTAATTTTAAATTAATTAATGAAACTTCTATGTTTTGGATTTTGTAAAATAGACATCATTTTTGAATTCGTAATATCAAATATATCTTAGGCTGAATTTTTTTTATTTTGCTGAAAAACTTCAATTTTTGATGAATAGTGAAACCATTAAGTAGTAGTTAAAAAACTGACCTTTTCATTTAAATGAAATTTTACCACTTCTGTGAATTGAATTTCGAAAATCCAATATACATGGTTGTTATTAGTAAGTAAAATTTGGTTCAATGTGATGAAAATAATTTTTGGTGAATAGTAACTTTTGACTTTTATTAACTGCGATTAAAGGTAATTAGGGTAATTTAAGGTAAAAATAATATTATAATAATATAAAATTACTTTGACACTTGTCCTAACCTTATTGTTTGAATCATGGCCGACCAAGACAATACATTGGTCAATTTTGGGATCCCATGGAGTCACTTGGGTAAGATAATGACATTAATAACTTTTTATTTAAAGTAAAAATAAAAATGTCATAAACATGTATTATTTTACTAAAACAATTTTAATGTGGGGTTATATAATTTATATATTTGACTATAAATATTAATTAGAAATATAAAAATATTTCCTACATCATGGTAATTTTTTTATAATTTTTAGACATCAAATAAATAAAATTATTTATGACACAACGATGATGCAGTGTTTACGTCATTAATGAATGATTTAAATAAATAAGAAGATAAGAATTAAAAAAATATCCAAAACTTGTACAATTATTATTGGATGATTTTTTTCAAACATGGGCCACCTTATCTTCTACTTTAATGATTTTTGGACCTTTAGAAACCTAAAATCATTATATAATAAAATAATATTTTCAAACTTTCCAAAAGAGCCCCTCCTCTCCCTTATAAAAAAACCTCACTTCCTACCCATTTCTCACACTTCTCAAGCCCTTTGTCTCATCCAACCTATACTCCAATAATCTCCCAAGATCCCTCTCTTTATCCTAGAATCCTTAACTTAGGAAGAAGTCACTTTGAGAAACCCTTTTGGTTCAAACCAAAGGGAGTTACCCGATTTAAAGGTAATGTCTTCTCTTAAGTTCTTTTATTTTATTTTACTTCTCCAACCCCATAAACTCTTTTTTTTTACTTTCTTTTATAACAAAAGAAATATCCTCAATATACTAGGATGTTTTTATGAGAATTATTTGAACTAAACTTACACACACCTCCATCTAATGGGTAAAAAACATAATGTTTCTGTGGATGGAAAACTAACACCTCACGAAACGATGATTGTTCAATTATCTCCTACCGCCTCTCATGGTGGTCATTATGATGGAACTGTATTTATATATGATATATATTATGTTTATGTTTTCTTTATGCTTCTATATTTTTCATTTATAGCATGCATTTATGGTTTCCATAATGGGTAAACGTGATAATTTCATTTTAGGAAGTGCGGACTACCGCCCCCTCAAAATGATATGAATCGTTCATACCATATGTGGAACATATAAAGGATGTAGTTAATGAAATTATATATGATATTATACTGTAATTATAATATACATATGTATCATTATGTTTTCATTCCATCAAAATAAGAAATAGAAATGAAAGTAGCGTTCATGTGTACGTACGGCTTACCGTCTCCATGAATGGTGTGTTTCATTTCTTACCTCCAAATGTTATGTACTATTATAAATACATAAATATACTTGATATATATGATATATATGATATCTAAATTATTAATATCATTCCTAAGATAATGGATATTTGACCACATGAACGACTTGTAATTATAAGGTGTTCATTTATTACTCAAGTACCAAATATCGAAAAAATGACCGTTATTAACTTAAATGATTATATAATGTTTATAACATGGTAATAAGTGATATAAAAGGAATAATAAACTTGAAAGAGGTTATTAAGAAAGTATAAATTAACTTTAGTTTATTATTCAAGAGATTAAAGAACAAACAGGTCAAGTCAGACATGAGGTAAGGGACTTCGTCTCAATCTCCTTTCATTGAGGCATATTATGTTTTAATACACTACTTTCTTTTATAAATTGTATAAACACATCTGAATTTTCATTTCATTCAAAGGGAATATTTTTCTACAAGGCGTTTTACTAAACAACAAAAAAGGAATGTATCTTTTTAACGTAAGTGGTGACAACGACCTTTCTGCCTCCGCGAGTATTATTTGATCTTTGGGTTCCTTAACAATCCAAAATGTTTTCAAAAGGAAAATAAATACCATATACTTTTTTTACGTATTTTGGTATTGAAAATTGTTTTGATAATGTATTTTTTATGTCAATATATTTAAATGATATATTGTGATTGAAATGTGGAAATGTTATCTTTCCTTTATGTTTGTTTTATGTGTTATGAATATGTTATGGTTCTTTGGCATTGTTTACGTATATGGGTGGTTCTGTGATAAACCTAGGTCAGGTGATCCCGAGATAGCTCTCTAATGAATTGGGTAATGTGAAGGAGGTAAACGTGAATGTTTCTCCTAAGATATTTAAAGAATATACTATGATGGGTATTCCAAATGTAACTCCCTACGTAGGTGTGATAGCTACAATGTAAGTATGATATGGATGCCACAAGTTACCTTTATGATTTATGTTTTCTATGTGTTATTCATAAATCTTATGATTTCATGAGTTATGTTAAAGAGCTTATGTTGTGTATGTAATGATGAACTAATGTTTTCATTATTTTTTTATAACCCTTACTGAGATTTTTATGCTCATCCCGTGTTTTGAAAAAAATTTCACAGGAATTAAAGAATAATAGGGTCAAGGATGGGATCAAGTAAAAGTCATGTTGTCTAAAACATGGAACTAGACATGACTCCTTTTTTCAAGAGTGTTTGTTTTGTGAAAAAAATTGAAACTGAGTATAAGTGTCTACTTTGTAACTTTTGAGATGTAATGTAATAGTTATGGCCTAATTATCTAAAACTATAAACCTGAAAAGATTCTCAATGTGAATTATTAATTTAATTCAAGATTATATAATGTTTTAAGGTCGGGTCCTTATATTATGGGTCTACCGTACCAACACACGTACTGCTACACAAGTAACTCTGTATTCATTGGTGTATGCGACTGAGGTATTATTTCCCATATAAGTCTAGTTACCCTTGAATTCAATATCCATTTGTAGAAAAATATTGGATAATGAGAAGTCATAAAAGTATTTGGATTATTTGGAGAAGCTTGATGAGAATAGATTATGAACATTGCACAACCTTGAAGTTCTTTGAAATCAAATTGCATGGGCCTTCAATAAAAAGGTTCTCCTTCATTCACTACTTCAATGAGAACAAGTACTGGTTTTTAGAACCCCAATGATACCAAGTAAGAAACCTAATAAGATAAAACCCAAATTGGAAGGGAATTATATCATACATAAGATAAATAATAATGTATCCTACTCACTATCCATAATGGATAGAGAACATGTCACCCCCCCCCACACACACACACACCAATGCGAGGTTTATTAATAAATACTTTGAATAGATTCCATCAAGTGAATCTTGTCCTAACCACATGACGTTAAACTATACAGAAGAAGTACATACATCAAGACCTTAAATTGCACAACATCAAACATCCTAACCACATGATACTAAACTGTATAAAACACATCCTTACCACATGATGTTAAACTGCACAGAAGATGTCCTCACTGAATGATGTAAAACTACACGGGAAGCATCATATCACTAATGACACACTAAACATGAGATAGATCTATGTAAAATAAAAATTAAATGTCCCTGTCTCTATGTGTAAGTAAGATCCACACAAATAATCTCCACATTCAAGAACTACATGCATCTTGACTCCTTCCCCTATAGGATATGCAGTGATATCCAATCCTCTGGTCTTGGATCCAGCCATAGTATTTCTTTTTTGCATCAAGTAACCTTCATCCTTATCACATGATGTAAAATTCCATGAATCCTCAATGTTACTTTTCCTCTAAGTCGGGTGACCCTTGTCCTTATTGTAAGATGTTAAACTAAATAGCTAATATCCTCACCGCATGACACTAAAATGCATGGTTTCCCTGAACTATGTGTGGTTTGATTCCTATAATCACATGATATGTAGTGATATCCAAATCATCATTCTTGGGATGAACCACAATATTCATCTTCTTTCACATTGAGTCTCCTTTGTTCTTACTACATGACGTTAAACTGTACGGCTAATATCCTAACCACATGACACAAAACTACATGGGTTTTCAAAAGTATGTATAGCTTGATTCTTGTTCTAATGTGATTTTTATGGATTCCTAGATCCTATATCTTTTCCCAGTAACCACATGGTACAAAATTCCCTTGTCCTTACTCTAAATGACTTGGTGTGATGATGGTAACCTTTATCATTCCTTGTTTTTCACACCGAGTATAGTTCATGTGAGCTTAGGAATTTTTGAAATGGATTCCTTGCATGACCGAGGCATATCATTTCATGATAGGTTTATCATGGTTCTACATGCAAGACCATAAAAGGAACACCACGAGTCCTAGACTCATGATATTAAACTTCATGGTTGATGTCTCTTGTATGACACAAAACAATGCACTATTGAGGACCTTTCCTGAGAGGTCCACTATCATTGGTGTTGGTTTCCCACCACACATCTATTCAAGAACTACATGTGTATTTATTCCTATCATCACAATATGTGTAATGATGATCGAATCTCCAATCCTATGCCCAAATATAAAAATAAATGGGAATAATCCCCCCCTCTGCATATGGGTCAAACCTGTATAGAGAGTTTCCCATTCAAGAACTATGTATTTCTTGATTCTTGTCATTACAGGATACATAGTAATGAATAGACTTTCATTTTTGGGCTCAGTCATACTATTAAATTTTCACATCAGGTATCCTACATCCTTTCTACATTATGTTAAACTACATGGTTTCTCAAGAACAATGTGTGGCTTGATTCATTTCATCACGAGATATGTAGTGATGCTTGGATCTCCAATCTTGGACCCATATACAATAATAAACAGGAACAATACCCCCCCCCATGTGTATGGTTCAGACCTATGTAGAGATTTTCCTATAAAAGAACTACGTGTGGATTGATTCCTACCATCATAGAATATACAGAGATGCCTGAATCTCTGATTCTTAGGTCCATCCATGATAAAACAAAAAAAAATGTCCCCCCATCTCTGTGTACGGGTCATGCCTACACAGGAAACTTTCGTACAATAACTATGTATGGATAGATTCATGTCATCACAATATATGTAGAGACACCTGAATATTCAATTATAGGTTCATATGCAATATATAAAAGGATAAAAATTCACCCCTAACTACATATGGGGTAGAACTATGCAACAAACTTCCTTACCACATGATGTTAAACTGCAAGGAAAATGTCATGGTCGCATGAAATTAAAACTGTATGAAAAATATTTCCCCACTACATGACATTAAAATGTGTAGCCCATCACCCATTATCATTCCCCATCAAAGGATCACAAGTTTTTGACCCCGTTAAACCAAAGTATGGGGTGATTACATCATCTTTTAAGCCCCTCAGTTCATAAATCACACTCCATGTCTTTTTCACCTTAGGTTATCTAAAACCTTTCATTTACCTTATAAAGTAAAATATATCTCTCTGTTTGACCTTACTATAGATTCATAAGGGATCAGACCTACCAACTAGAGACATCTTGGCCCTATATTAAGGGATTTCTAATCCTTGTGAGCCTGACGCCACTATGGTAAGACTCATCACCCGAGGGTGTTCCATGACATCCCCTACATGATTTTCCTATATCATTACTCATGAACTAAGAATATAGAGCCATTATTTATAACATTTTCATATCCCACTCAGAAGGATATTGGATTACTCTTGACCCTGGGTATCCTAATTAAGCTATTGTGTAACATTCCCCTAATACTAGGTCCAAGTGTGTTAGAACCTGAAACTGCCTATACTTTGGTCAAAGATATACGACCTTAAACTCTATCATTTTATATCCCAAATATCAAGACTTTAAATTTCTAAATAAAGGGGCACAAAACTTGTCAGGTTGAAAACCCACAATGGGTGGCCTGAGTAAGAGTCAAGTTTTCACTCTCTAAAATATTAATCTCCAGAGTTTAGGAAAAAATAAGGGTGTAAATAAATGAGGTATATATCTCATAGGGCCTAATTTTTATCCCTAGTAAAATTTTATCCATGGTCATTGGACATCCTGGTCCAAAAAAAAGTTAGATTAATGATGTGTTTCATATCCTCACCATGAAAACATGTTTTCTAGGTGGCAAAACAACTTTTAGTGTTCTCAAACCCTTATTGAATATTACATTTTACCTAAATCTAACTTCAGGATTTGAACACCTTGGATCATCATGAACCTTCCATGGCCCTTAGAAAAGGATACCCAACTTCAGGAGACCCTTTGTTTTACTATGAATGTATGCCTATGGCTTCTGTATATGAGCTTATGGACATCAACCAAATGCGTCATACCTTGTAAAAAAGGATTTCCACTCCTTTTGATCCCTGATGTCACTGTGATGGAATGAAACACCATAGGGTGTTTTGGGTCACCCCTGACATGATTGTCCCATACCATCCTCATGACCCAATAACTTTTATACCATGGTTTATAATACTCATAATCATACTATTCAAAAGGATTTGACATAATAAATGTTGTGTCGCCATGTTTTATACCCCTTATCAAAGAAGGAATGTGACACTCCATTCTGGAACCTTTTGGTGGCCCATGCCTCGTGACTCAAACCATAGGGAATATGGCCTAAGCTTCCCAACTTAAAAGATAAATTTCCTTAAGGTGCCAAAATCCTTCCTAGATAAATTTTCCTTCATACCCAATTTCTTCATCCATATATTTGAGTCTTAAAAAATCTTTCATGTCCCTCAAAAGATAGTGGGGACACCATTGTTTGACCATGCTATCGACACATAAGGGCTTTGACCTACCAACCAGAGGAATCTACTCCTTACAATAAAGGAACCCTGATCCTTTTGATACTTGGTAACATCATGGCAGAACCCACCACCTTGGGTTATTATGGTCCATCCCTAATATTTCTACCCCATCACATATTCATCGACTCGAAATTTTTGGTTATGGATTACTCAACCCATACTCCAACTATCTGGGTGGACTCAGATTCCCCAGTATTTCTCCCTCAACCAATATTACCCCCATAAATATTTCATGTCCCTTGGAAAAGAGTGGATACATCACTATTTGACAATGCTAATGACACATAAGGGATTTGACCTACCAACTAGATGAATCTCCTCCTTGAAATAAAGGAACCCCAATTCTCATGATCTCTAGAAACACCAAGTAAGAACATAGAACCTTAGGTTTTTTTGGGTCATCCTTGGAATATATGCCTCATATTTCATGTTCATCAATCAAGTCTTAGTAGTAAGACTTTAAACTACATGGAATCTCAAGGTTCGAGTCAGAAGACCCTAAACTAAAGAAATATAAGGTCTGATCTAAAAGACCCTAAACTACAAAAATAGAAGTCCCGAGCTAAAAGGTCGTAAACTAAAGGAATAAAAGGCCCAAGATAAAATACCCTAAACTAAAACAATAGAAGGTCTGAGCTAAAAGACCCTAAAATACAATACAATAGCATTTTAGTTTGCAAGACCAAAAAATAGCACAAAACCTGTCAGGTTCAAAACCTATAAGAGGGTGCCGGAGTAAAAGTCAAGTCCATGCTCGCTAAGTCTTCCCATATATGAAGATTAGGTAAAAATTAGGGCAATATAAAATAAATATATACAAAGATTTTGGAGACCATCATATGGCCTCAATAAAAGTCAAGCTATGATCTCTAGGTCCACTAACTTTAGAAAAAGATAGAGCATTCTCCCTCTAGGACATATATTCTACCCAAATTATACTCTTTTGAATCGGGTAATCTCAATATAACTAGAGTAAATAAATTAGTGAGGAATCTCATGTTGGTTTTCATTTATGAGAATTTATTGAGAAAAAACTATTATGGTTTAAACATTTTAACCCATGCATTCAGATTTACTTGATATTATGCAAAGGATAGGTATCATTGATGAGTCATTCTACATCGGATCAATGAAATATCATGTGCATCATGAATGAAAGAAATATGAAAAAATACATAGAAGTTTCAAAAGATATAATCATTGATATCATGAAAAATGAGTAATCTCCATATATTATATTCTCTCCCATGAATATAAAATTAAAGGAAATGCCATGAAATTGAAATCCTATCACAACATGCATTCAATGGAGTCCTTAAGTTCTACATACTTTTTCTCTAGTGAGGTAATAGATTGGCACAATTGATAAAAAGATGCAGTTTTTTCCTCTGCAATCAATTGAAACTCCTCTGAATTGGTAAAAGAATCAATCCTGGCCTTCTCCTCCATTTCAAAGAGCCCTTGTTTCTCTAGTAAAATTTTCTCTGATATTTTGAGTGTATAATAAAACTGGGATAGCTCTTCTTGAAGATAACTAATTTCATAATGGATTCAGTTAATTTCAACCTTCCCAGCACTGACCATGTTCCGATTATTTGAAACCTCCATCGCATGATGGGAACCTTTTTTTACAGCCTTGTCCCAACTTTTATTTATTAAAGAGGAAGCCTCAGTTGCTACCACCCTTAATTAAAGGGCCCTCTTATGCTTCCTCAAAGAGATCACCTCCTTCAATTATGCCTGAAGGGTGGTATAGTAAAAACCCTTGAAACCAATGGTGTTAAACATGAATCAAAGGTGACCCAGCTGGTCCTTCATCCCTTCCAACGGGGTATCCAAAACTAAGGTCTAAATCTCCCTCCAGACTTTCCACTGCATTGACTGGTAAAGTGACGTATAATCTAAACCTTGAACTAATACCATACTAGGAATAGAAATGTATTCCAAGACTAATTCACTAAGTGAGGGGGTCATGCTCACAATCTTTTATGGGTTAGGTAGGGATCCAGTCTCTATGTTGGTCTATTTGGTCAGAGGAATTCCCAAGGAAGTAGGGACTTGAACCTCCAAGATCTGTGGTGAAGGCACTACAACAAGGGGAATAAAATTTTATCATTCAGGGAATAAATGACATGACATCACTAGGTTACCAACATATGTCATCAATGTTGGAATCATACCTTTTTTTATCACTGGAAACATCTACCACCCCAACCCCATCCTATGGTGAAGAGGAAACACCCTCTTATGACGAGCGTCTTAGTGGAACCTTCAATGATTTCTCTAAATTTGTTCTTTTCTTTCCACCCTTGTGGGATACAATGAAAAAATATGTGTTATGTGACATAACACAAAGAAAACCATGTGTTCAGTTTCTAAATATTTATTCAACTTCTCCAAAATGTGCCTCCATCAAGGCTAAATTAGTAGCAGAATACCTACCTATATCAGTCTCCTCCAAAATCCCATTAAACTATGATGGATAAAATGGAATGGCCATTGGGATATCTACAGTAGGAAATGGGCATAACTGGTTCATCACCTCAACCATCTCTTCTTCTTGATGGGTCGGGCTCAACATTGAAGGGTCTACTAAAGAAAATAAATGCTCATGTGTATCTTTATAGGTGGATACATGATCCTAAAAATAGGCTTAGTAGGGGTTTTCACATTTTTTAAAAATTAGTATGTGTTACTAGAATAGTCCAATACAATAGAAGTGTGAAATTCCACACTTAATCAAGGATTATAGGGGAGATGGATTTGACAATTCAGAATGCTTCCTTTTCCCTTTCCCCTCCAAGGTAGGATCTTTAGAAGGTATTTACATCAAGATCATTAGGGAATCCCCCATAGAAGGTTTTTATGTTTAGGGTTTTACTCTAAGAATGAAAATCGCCACCTTAATTATATCCATTTGACCTAGGAAACACTCATCATCGGTCCCTCGATCACTGCTAAATTCAACTCCATCAGTCGCACCCTAAGGAGAATATACGGAGGATGATAGGAATGGTTGTTCTTATGTGGCTTCCTATTATTCCAACCAAAAAACACAAAGGACATCAGTATTGTTGCAACAACACCATGACCCTTTGAACATGGTGACAAGATAAGCCTTATCATTTCATCTATAATGGGATATCCATGTTAATCCATGACAGCCTCTAGCATATCTCAGATCACCATTTGTAGAATAGAAGGAGAATAATAGGCCATACCCTTGATGCTTTACAACATCACATCAAGGTCTCTAAGAAAATACTTAACCTACATAGGACAATCTTTAAAGATAAATCCTAATGGTGTGGTAACATGGTAAATTGATTCTAAAGGTAATTATATATGGCATAGTATGCCCCAAATATCAGCCTTTAAGTTTAGTGTTATCTAAGTCATCCACTGCTAAAATATGATAGGAAATAACAATGTTGGTGTAGCTTCACTCACTAGCACCACACCTGTTGTGGATGTACTGGTTGGCACTTTTATTAGTAATGAGAGTAATGGTAAATTAATAACTTCCTTATGAGGTTATTATAGGGTTTTTAGTCCTCTCATAACTATCTATTTTTTAATCCTTGGATTGGATTCAATAGTTGGTGTTAATTGGGTTGTTTTTTATAACAATGTGGATAATTTCCCATTGGGATATGACCGGATCCAAAACTCAGCATGGAACTAGGAGAAACCTATTTCTATGTCACAGGGAGGGAGGTCTACCTATACCCGAGTCTCCTTCCTAGTGAACATAAGACAAAATTATCAATCCACCATCGGATAATTTTTAGTTTAAACATGAATAGGGGGGAGTACATCTCGACTGAACACATAGGAATTGGAAACTAAACCATAAAGGTACATACCATTCATAGAGGAGACTCTCATTGATGTGAGAGGAAAGGATACCCTCACTAAGTGACATTATATAGGCTTAGGCCTCAAGGATGGCCCCACCATTATCAAGCATACTACTAGTGGGAATTGGCCCATAGGGACTTAGATACTCAAATCATCCTAGATGAGCCCCCATCCAACCCCATAAAACCTTAAAGGGGCCCATGATTCTATGAGGGGTTCTTCACCTATAAATATTCCATAAAAGATAATAAAGTATGGCTAAAATATGGATGGATAACCCAATACGATACCCTCTTTCCATAAAAGTCTCTATCATTAAAGTAGATACCCTAACTTCGCCATTTTCCTTTATTGGGAGTAAGTACCCGCTCAGGAACATAGTAAGGAAACCGACCATCTGAACATTTTGGTCAACACTAGAGATAACCTCCCATCACCATCCATTAAATCTCCCTTCTTCAAATATAGACTAATAATCTCCCTACACACTGTGGGATTCCTTCATAGGGAATTCTATTGGATTCTTTTATTTTGGATCGAAATGGGATTTCTTTGTGAAGTATCTCACCCACATCTTGAACGGGATATCTTCCCTAGGGAGTGGCTCCTTCGTGAGGGCCTTTTCAGCCATCTTAATCAAATTTAGAGTAAGAGGGGGAGTCCTCTATACATTATCCCATGAAGACCATGGGGGTATCTCCATACATCTCTCCCAATATGGGTGTGTTGTAGACCTACTTGAAACCCAATAGAATAATTCCCACCACACCATGAATTTGGTGGAATGTGTTTGTATCAGGACTCCAATAACTAAACAGGCCTAACATTGTGACCTTATTACAGTAGGAAAAATTTTATAAGATCTATATGGACTCATACATCTCAATCTACTTCATCTCCAAGGAAAATTCAGAAGCAATATATTTCACCCAAATGGGCTAGCCCCAATCCATTCCACAACTGCCACCTAATCAAAAGTACTAGTTGGGAACCTACCCAAACCTTTGGATGGTGGAGGAATTTCTCATTATTGAATGGTGCATATATACATCTGAATCAATTTTGTGATGGTTCTCATTAATTTTTGTAGGCATAAACATTAGTATATAGTAATCTGTGCATTCCCCCTTGGAAATGAAATTGCCTATATATAATATGTTTGCCTAAAAGGTGTTATGGATTTTTAAAATCCAATAAAGGGCTATGATTTATGACTATGATGAAGGAATGGTATTTTCATTGGTAAGAAAAAACCCATAGAGAGGAAGGAAGTATGAAAGGGGATATTCCCTAATACTCACTTCTATTAGGTCCATCAAACTTGTCTATGATGACTCAAAAACATGATGGTGGGTAGGATCCAAACTTGATATAATATAATTTTGGTGATCCGACACTTCTTTAGTATCTTTATTTGAAGTCTTGTGAGAACTGTGATGAGAACCAGAATCTGTCTAAACAAAAACAAGTGGATTAGCAGTTGTATAACCTGATATAGGTCTCATGAACCACATAACCCATAGAGATCTTATAGACTATATAACCCACATGACATCTCACCATCATGTATCCCATCATATAATTTTGATCACATGACCTTGACATGGTCATGTGATCCACATAATGGTCAAGTGATCACATGATTAAACCAATAGATCCTGCAAAACCTGCAAGACAGTCATATAGAAAAGGTTCAAGTAATTACTGAAGATGGATTTTTGATTGATTCAAGAAAGTTCTAGGAAAAAAAATATCTCATGAAATTGTTCTCATAAAGAATAAAATCCAAATAGATCTTGTGATTAGTTCTCATGAATAATATTGAGAATGATTTCTTGTGAAAGGTCTTATAAAGGGGTCACACAACAAAATCAGATCTTAAGAGATATAGAGATTTGAAGTAACCAGTGAATGATCTGAACTCCATTCCTCTATTTATAGGGAACTCTGAGGAATATCAATGGTCGTATGGGAGATCAAATGTTGCCCAAGACACCAATTATCGACAACCCAAAGACTCATATGGGCATTTACTTTCCTCAGAAATGATCCCTTATCCCCACAGATATTGTTCTTGAGGGGGTCATTTGTTGATGTCTACCAAATGAGAATCAGTAAATATACAAGGTAATAAATACCCAAAACATTTGTATTATTTTCTCGAAAAAACCAAGGAAGATAAGGTGGCTGAAATCACACATATCACATAATGATCCAAAGGACACACAATCACGTGACCTTCATAAGTTCATGTGAATGGGTCGTGCACATTGAATGACCTATTAGAGATCATTTTGATCCCCTTTTTACAAACCACTTATTATTTCAAAGGTGTAAAAAACACTCATTGATCATATAGAGGATACCAAACAAGTTCCTCTGAGTCACTCAACTTTTCATTCGGTGAATTCCTGACAATAATTTAAAACCATCATAAAATAAAGGTGAAAATATGTAGAAGATGGAAGCCTTATGTGATAATTGATAATCATGTGATGAATCTATGTGGTTTTCAATACATCGTGAAATCTCAGGCATCATGTCCCTCTTATCGCACAAGACTCGTTGGCATATCACCTTCATCATGCGAAGGGTCTCGAATATGTACATTTGAATATGTGTTGCTCCTATGGATCCAAATAAAAATAGAAGGTTTGTCTATGAAAATGATCATGAAACACCACAAGACCAATTATTGGTCACATGATGCATTACATATGAGGAGACTGATTTTCTTCGACAACACTCGCACAACTTTTCAAGACCCCCATACCTTGTAAAATGAAGAAGGAAATAAAAGGGGAAATGATAGAAGCTTATTGCAGAAATAGATATGATATCATTCATGTGATAAGAGTCATATTACCTAGGATATCACCATTGATCATGTGAGGCCCCCCTTGACAAGCCAGCATGATCCCATGAGACCCCTTTCCATGTCATCTTGATCTCACGAAGGACCCCTGACAAGAGAACTTTTTCTCATGGAAGACCCCAAAAAAGTCATCTTCGGTCATTATAAAGCCGTACAACAGGCATCCTAATCTCAAAAATACTCCTAGACATGTCAGTATGACCTTGTAAAATCTACTTGGCATGTCAACATGGTTAGTTTAAATCCCTTTGATCGACTTGGGTCCAATAAAAGTGTCAAAGGCAGCATATTCTCATGGTCATTGATCATCATGTGACGGCCTCCAGATAACCCATGATAGGATAATGTGAATCGCATAACACCAAATCCCTCCACTAACTATAGCCTGAATATGTGAGATATGCACCACATAAGGTGCATAACTGGGTCAGTGAGCCATATAAATCCCTCCTCCTCAACATAAAAAATGGATGGACCTACACATCTACAACCAATCACATACGAAGCAGGCCTCTCAGAGAAACTAGTCACATGATATCAAAGGTCTTACGCTAGGTAAAATATAGGAAATGACCTAAGGTATCATGTGGAATTCATAGGCACTTAGAATGGTCACTTAATAGATCACATGGAGGACTTATGGTGTGTCAACCAGGTTATGTGAAGGAGGTCTCGCATATCAGCTGGATCACGTGAAACCTAAAACAATCTAACACTGTATAAATATAAGACACATATGAAATAAAGGATGGAATAAAGAATAAAATTATGGAAGACTTACATGAAGACAGATTCACTGATCCTCATGCGCTTTGCATGACCAATCCAGATCATGTGATAGTATCATAACATGTCACCCAAATCATGTGATGCTCTCTCGATATTCTACATGGATCATGAAATGTCCCTTGGAAATATCAATAAAGTCATGTGATGCCCTCCGGTCATCAAGCCCAAGTCTTGAAAGGTCCTTTGATCCTTCCTTCCAAACCTTGAAATGGCCTCTAGACATGTTGGCCCAAATCATGCGGCAACATCAAGACATATCGGCTAAGTCTCATGATGACACCAGGACAATCCATCTAAGTCATGTGTCGCCTCTAGACATGTTTCCCCAAATCATGTGACAACATCAGGACATGTAGGATAGGTCTCACAATGGAACTAGAACAAGCTATCCAGGTCATGTGGAACCTCTATACATGTTGTCCTGGATCATGTGACATCCTCTAAACAAATCATCCAGTTTATGTGGCACCCTCTAGACATATCAACCTTCATCAAGCAATGTTTTCTAGAAATGCCATCTAACTCATGAAATTTCCTCCATATATGTCTACCTAGATCATACAATTGTCTTCAAATATTCTCATAAATCCTTAAACATGTCAGGCAGAAAACCAAGCCATGTCATCCAGGTCTCGCAATGTCCTCTAGTTAAATCATTCATGATCATGTGATAGCCTACATACATGCCATTCATATTATACGACATCCTTTAGACAAATCAACTGAATCATGAGAATGTATTTGTACATGTCTTATATAAAACCATACATGATCATACATCCTCAGACATGTCATGCATACAATCAAGACATGTCTGGTGGACAATAAAGTTGTGACAAGCAGACATCCCAGGACATGATAACCTTATCCAGTGGATATATAACGGCAACCTCAGTGTGTAATCCCTGATAAAATTGAACTATGATGACACTAATTACTGCCATAACCAGGATATGTAGGACACCTTCATAAGGCCTGAGATCTATATTAAACATCCAAAGGGAAACCTTGGTGTGTAAGACCCGATCAAACTGAACTACAAGAACTTTGATTCCTACTATAACCAGGATATATAGGACACCTTCCTAAGGCTCGAGCTCCATATTAAACACCCAAAGTGAAACCTCAATGTGTAAACCCCAATCAAACTGAACTACAAGAACTTGGATTCTTACTATAACCAAGATACATAGGACACCTTTCTAAGGGCCGATCTCAAATAGGCATCCACTTTGGTGCAAGTTCACCCATGTCTCTAAAATTTCAAACATCGGGACCCAATATGTCCCATGGGATGATCTTACCTCCTCATACACTAGAAAACTAAGGAGGAAACTAAACTATGATTAATTAGATTCCTGTCATAAACAGGATATATAGGATTCCTTCTTAAGGATCAATCACCATATTAAAAATTCAAAGGGTTATCCTAGTACATAAGTTCCATATCCATATGCAGTGAGACTGATTACTTGTTATCCCTTGTTTCTCATATTGAACATGTATCATGTGGTATTAGGGATTTAAAATGGTCATATTACTCATGTAATGAATCTTCACCAGCCATAGAATCCTCAGTGTGTAATCCTTGATGAGTGGCATGATATGACTACCCTTACACAAGGGAATCCACCTCAGGGTAAGTCCCAAGGGTGTGATCGAACTACGATGAATCTGATTCCTATTATGACCAAGATACATAGGATGCCTCCTTGAGTTTCGTGCTTAATACCCAATGCCTAAGTGACCTCACGTATATCCTTTCCTCATGATGTTAAACTTTATTAGTTTAACGAACTATGTAGTTTTTTATTCCTATTATAAGAAGGATACGTCGGAATCCTCATAAAGGACCAATACCATCCTTGAAATATTAATCACCTCCTTGGATAAACATAAACTTTAGAGAACCCATTTATATTGATTAAACATATAAGAATCTATCCATTAATAGGAAATGGATGAAAACCTTGGATATGTATAGATGGAATCATTAATAGACCACCCTATGCAAAAATAGTGGTATTCAAATCTTGATCATTTTGGTAGGGTAACTGGTTCCATATCATGATTAGGAAGAGATTCATGAACATATATTAAATCTATAAGAGATCCCCAAATTATGAAAAAGTTCCCCCCAAAAGGGTGTGATGAGCCCAACCTCTCATCCTCTCGACCAATGTGAGTTCCTAAGTTTCATTGGGTCTAAAACCCTAATTGACCACCAGCCTTTGGAAATAATTTTTGTACTTAGTTATGGATGTGTGAATCATTGGGAGTTTATATGGAAGATAAACATGAATGTTGAACCTAATATGAATGATTTTATAGACATCAAAATCCCACAATCAAACCGTTGGACTATTTTGTTCCTTCTATATGGGTGATCCGCATAATATTTCCAACAAAACATATTTATTTATTTTTTATTTTTTATTTATTAATTATTTAGTTCGTATCCATTTTTTATTTATTATTATTTTTTTCTATCAATGTATATATATATAAGTATTTTCAATTCTATTTACTCACCACATGAAGAGCATGCGGGAGTGGTAAAGTCTTTGTAAAATAACCAAAAGTTAAGGGGTTCAAATCACACCCAATGCAGAATTTTTGTATGACCTATATGGAATGTGTATGTGCATCGTAAATAATAACTAATAAAATAATAAATAATAAAAATAATAATTATGAAAATTAAAAAAATTAAAAATAAATTAAAATAAATAAATAAACCACTGCTAAACGATTCTCCCGATTTTAAAAAACTACCACTAAATTATTTCATGATGGTTTTAAAAAACTGACACTAAATGATTTTTAACACGTGATTTGGTGGCAGTTTTTCAAAAATGGCCCGAAATGATTTAGTGGTGATTTAAACCGCCGCTAAACTGTTACTTTGGCATAGTGAAACCCTTACCAAATTTTGTAGGGTATGAATTAATAATTGATCAATAGAAATATGGTAAAGAGGCATTTAAGTCCCTAAAAATAATTGATATATAATAATTATAAAATACTATAGACAATAGATAAATGTTTCGTGAAAAATAATTGAGATAGAGAAAAGTTTTCCCTTCCAACCTCACAAGGTATGAACTAATAATCAATAATTGTAGGATAATAAATATCTATGTAATTCCCTATTGATAACTATAAGAGAAGGAATTTTATCATTTTTATAGAAAATACATGTGAAGTTTTCAAAGTAATTTTGGACAGAGGAGGATAATTTTAATGAGAGAACGAGAGAATATCCCTTATGAATTTAGTAATGTGGGAAATAAAAATTAACCAAAAATTATATGGTAAATTAAAGTATAAATCCATAAGAAATCAATGTAAAATGACACAAGAGATATCCATGGGCTAATATATTCATAAAAATCATAATATGGATAAAGATAATATAATTTAAATCAAAGAGATTAAATTGAGAAATAATCCTCATATCTTATGTCTTGATTTTCTTATTGCACACCTATAACCTCCTAAAGAATAAAATATCATCAATTAATTTCTTATTTTAAAAACTTAGTCATGATTATTTTATTTACTAGTATTCCTTTATGTTCATTTGTTTTTATTTTCAATTCATTTGTTGTTCATAAGAGTCTTTCAATGATGTTTGTTACATTGGTTTCAAAATTATATTAGTATGGAACTATCAATCCCTATTATTTATCTAAAATTTCATCAACTCAAAAATTGGCATGGTAACATGGTAATAGAATTCCAGGTGTTTAAGATTTTGGTAGATGTTCTATAATATGTATAATTTGAATTCATAGCGGAAACATTGCATGATATGATTTCTTAAGTAGTTTGTTATGATCAAGGTGGATTATTTTAATATGGTTAATTTAAATTTAAATTTACAATTATAGATTAATAATCATGAAAAAAACATTGATATTATAATTATATATATATATAACATACTCGAAAAAATCCATAAAAATGATGATAAATATGAAAGAGCATTGTTCATGTAGGTGATATAAACCTACCATGGAATGAATGATGCTTGAAAATAATTGAAGAGTAAAAGAAGAATTAATATTATATTCCTATGATTAAAATAAATAATCCTTATAACACTTATATCGTGTTATTATATTGAATAATTCAATTTTTAAGGGGTGGTAAAGGAATGAAAACCAAAGAACTTGGATAAGATAATGTTGCCTTTTATTTGAGACCTCTTTTTCACTATGTGACGATTACTATAGAGAATTTTGTTGTAGTGAGAAAAGAACCACTATAACATGTATTTGGTGTTTATGATAAGTATTTGGGAAGATTTTAGGCAAAATAAAAACAATTTCATGTAATGTGAAATGCATGGTAAATAATGTTATTTATATATGGATGGAGGGAGTGTTTAAAAGTAAACAATTACTTTACCCAAGACAATGAATACTATTGATTCTTGTGACCCAATATATCATGCATGTGAAACTAACCCAACTCTTTCTTACCCCATTCATTTATCATGGATTATATTTATCATGGGGCATTTACTTTATTTTAATATATTGTTTCTACGTATTTCATTCTTCACATATGTATTTCAATTTTTATGAAAAATACCAAAACTTTTCTCTTTTCTAATTTTGACATCCTAATTTAAATAATGGAAATAATTTTATCAAAATAAATTTCTAAATAAGTTAAATTCTATATTTAAATTTTACATAAAAATTTCAGGGTTTTACAAATGAAAGTAAAATACATAAAAAAAATAATGTCATTATACTTTCTTTGGTTTGAAATAATTAAAACATTATATTTATTAATTTAAATAATCATTTATTATATTTTTATATTCATATATTTTTATTATATCAATGATATTTATTTACTTAATAGGTTACTTTAATAGTTACCCATAATGGTTTCTTTACTATTTTAATGGCCAGGTTATTATTTTAATAGTTATATTTCTAATGACTATGTAAAGAATCTTCTTTTGATGGATTAGTCCTTTGAATATTTTTATGTATATATCTAGATTTATCCTCAAATTCAAAATGGTGCTTGGGTGTCTTGGGACTCTAGAATCAATATATTATAAAATATTAAAATATTTTATTGCACGTGTGCACGCATCATTTCGATTTTAATAGTTTTACCATTGATAGAAACACCATATGTGAAATATCATAGCATAGTTTATTTTGGAATGTAGTTTTTACCCTAGGCATGACCTAAGGTTGGTCAACATCAGATGTTCTATGGGAGATGACCATTGGTGGGTGAATTTAATAAAATAAATAATAAATTTTATTTATTTTAATTAAATAACTTTACCTATCCTAATCCTATATAAATAAATCATTATGATGATTCTATAGGGTTATCTACATGACCCTGGGAGGATTAAAGGAGTGAGTTATGCATTTGGATTGGAAAACCTGAGTACGTGAATTAGAGATCGGATCGAGGTGGATCGAGGGTAATACAATGAACGTAGTGGATCATCTTCATCGTTGGTGAATGTGCCATTCACTAATGATCAATCCTAAATCGAGGTAGGGAATTTTATTTATGGATTTTCTCGCTTTTTTATTTATGATAATGGATTTTCATATCTTATTTTATTGATTTATGATTTCACACCCTTCTCATGAGCCCTTATGGATAAATTGAATTTTTTTAAATTCATTTATATTTGACATTCCATGACATCACCCTTGGATACCCCATTTACATGATTTTTGTCTGAGAATGCTTATCCAATGATGTATTTACTTTTATTTTGTGAATTTATCCCCACCATTCATCATTGGACCATGAGTTCATGGTTTGAAATTTTTGGGGGATTCAAGCATGATCGAACCCACAGATTCATGGTGGCAGCACGAATGATGTGTGGGTCGATGTTTTGCAGACTGTTCAATGTTAGATGTTGGGTGCAGGTGATGCTTGGTGGATTAGGGATCTAAAGTGGTCAGGGGTTATGGGAAGTGTGACGGGAGGCATGAAATATTTCCACGTGCTGAATGGTTTTCTGATTTTTAGCCATTGAGGGTTGAGAATTGACAACCGGAAGTGTTTCCCTTCGTTTTAAGCAGTCAAATGGTGGGATTCTTGGTGGTGAAGGTAGATATGAAAACCACATGAATGAAATGATTTTTTTTATGAAAAACTCAACTACACAACATATACTATCAATAACACACATCATGTACTCCGCTGGCTATGGCGGATAGGGTTTCAGGTGGTGATAATTATCACATGTCATGTAGACCCACCACACGCCGTGTGACCCTATGTTGCTGGATTAGCATGTACTCTGGGAGTACATGGGCATGAAAAATACCAGGAACGTAGGTGCAACCAAATTACATAGGCATGATCATGTACTCATACATGTCCAGAATACCTAGACACAGCCATGCACACGGGCATGGGATGATGTACATAGGCACAAGTCGGAAGAGAAAAGGTAGACCTCGGGTGTCTAAGACATGTTGTGTACCACCTGTACATGCCATGTGGTATGAAATGTATTACCAAGTTATTATTTATGATGATTTTTCTGGGTCCAACATGCCATGCTTCTTTTTTTCCCCGCATCCCTACTTTCCAAAGGTGGATGACTTCCATCACTTTAATCGGCGATGTCGGCTAATTGATCAAAATGAGATAATGGGATGTCATTTTATCCTTCCATGGGTTCCTCCTTGGATCTTATCTCCTATTATAGGTCTCCCTAATAGATTTAATACATGTTCATGAAACTTGTTCTTGATTTCATCTCAAGGTAGATACTGGTTAATTATGTTGTTGATATCTTGAAAGGGAAGCACCTTCGACCAAAAAAGGTAGTAACATTAGGAATGTTGGGCATGTTTGTATGTTGTCTGGGTTGGGTATATGTAAAAGCTTCCCCTTTTTAATTCATATTCATCTTATGTGAGGCATCTCAGTCACAAAACATAAGGCATCTCGTGCCGGACACAAGGTAGTTAATTCTAGGGGAATTAGTTTTCTGATACTTTTTACCTTAGGCATTCAATATTTATTGTATGGGGTAGGGATTATGGATCAGGTCACAAGTTTAACATATTTTGTTTATGGGTGGGTCATAGGTTTAGTGTCTTGTGTGGATAGGTTGGGAATAGGTTTAATGTCTTGCAGGGATAGGTTGGGTCGCAGGTTTAACATATTGTGGGGATAGGTTGGGTCATAGGTTTAACATATTGCAGGGAAAAATGGGTCACAGGTTTAACATCTTGTGGGGAAAGATGGGTCTAATTGAATCCCCAGGGGGAGATGATCACACTTGGGATTTGGTGGAGTGTGTCCCCGGGGGGTATATTTAACACTTGGGATTGTCGGGATTGAACCTCAGGGAGGTGTCCTACATACCATGTTTAAGAGAAAGGGATCAAAACCCATATAGTTTAATTCCATAGTTTAAGGTCATGTTATAGAACCAATCCATGTAGTTTAACTTCATGTGGTAAGGACACTCATGTCACAAATGGATCATCAATTAGGAATGGTGTGGGGATTATGTATATGGGTTGGATGGTGTAGGAGTTTTGTCCCATTGTGAGGGAGGATGGTGTGGGGCTTACGCATGGAATCTACCTAACATAAGATTTTTGTCCCATAGTAGGGGAAAGGGTGTTATACCATGATGATTATACATGGGGAATCATGTGTTCATCACATAAGGTAAGAGTTGTGGGTTCATACCATGCCAGTCATACATGGGGCATCCTATGTTAATTTCATAGGGTAATGTTATAGTTTTACGTTATGTGTTGAGGATGTTGTCATGAAGATTAACTTTGTATGACTAGGACATAGAGCTATCTAGTTTTATGTTATACAACTCAAATTTTGATATATGTAGTTTTATTTCATATATAATAGATGTGGATGGGGATTACACCCTGGGGGGACCATGTTAAGGTAAGAGGAAGATCCGACAAAAGGAATATCTACCAATATAGGTAAGTTGTTCCCCTTGGTGATGCCACCTTTAGGGCTTATGTGTCCCCTACCCATGTGTATGAACATATGGGTGGGGCATGGTGTAGACACTACCCTAGAGGAGTGAAAATCAGAGGGCCCAATGTTAGTGTGCCTATGATTAAGAGAAAAGGCATTAGGGTGCCTATATTTAGGATCAAAAGGTAGGGTTAGGGGTATCGGTCGCACAGAGACTTAGGGTACTGTTGAACTGGTCTTGGATTAGTATGGGGGTCTTGGGAACTCAATTTTCACAAAAGTTTATTGGATTAAATGAGGAACCATGAAGAGTCTTGGGGGATGGGTTTTGTAAAAGTTAGTGTTTCTCAAAATTTTGAGCCTTCATGAAGTCCATGGGTCTCAGGGAGGTTAGGGGTCTCACAAAAGAGTATGTTTCTTGAAATAGGGTAACTATACCTTGTATTAAATTCTTGATTCCCATGGGCTTGGTTTCATGAAGGATATTTATCTCATGAAACCCTAAGATCCATAAAGGGATTTCTTATTATGTGAAGATCATGGACCTTTACGAAAGGCATCTCTACCATGGGTTGAGGTTCTCAAAAACCCATGGGAGACTGTTTCGTGAAAGATGGCTACCTTTGGAAATACACCTTCTCTCTCACTCATGAAGCTTCTAAGTTTCATGAATTCGAAGCTTTTATCATAAGATGAAAGGTTTTATCCTCTTAAATGTCAGATATAGGGGTATTTATCGACCTAATGGAGGCAAAGGCATTGGTTTTTTGAAATATAAAGGCTTTTGTGGAAGATTATGAGCTTTACGAATAGGTGGGGTTCTGTGAACCAAATATCTATGAACCAAAATTACATTTCATGGAGGTTACCATTAAAGATCTGCATAGTCAAGGACCTCTGTGAACAGGATCCATTCCTAAAGCCTTTGACCTTCACGAACTAGACCCTTAAGTATATTTTTGGGTCATTTTGGCATGAATTCACTTATAATTGTCAATTACTTCCTTGACCTCTCAAATTACATGTATATTTTGGAATCGACAAATACCCCCCCCCCATCAGAATTGGGTCTGATGAGGGAGAGGAGGGTTGGATTCTGAGGGAAAACAGCTAAAAATTGGTGAACGAAAATCCCTATTTACAAAACTTGATCTGACCATGCACCTATAAATAAGGATGTGGGTCCCTTAGGGGGTCGTAATATTTTCATGAAAGAAATTTCAAAGATATCTTTTCATGAAACTTAATACCTTCATGGTAATTTTTGTGATCTAGATCCTCACTACTCACAAAAATCACCTCTTCTATGAACTACAGTTCCACAAATTGACTTCCATAAACTTGCAACTTCTGTAAACCTGACCTTCATGAGAAAACATCCTCATACCAACTTCCATGAACCAAATTATAAAACTTTTAAAGTCTTGAAAATGGATGTTGATTGTGAAAATTTCTCTTCAACTCATCAAGAGGATATGTTCAGGAACCTTATTATTAGAGAGAGCATCCATAGTGCATCAGATTATAACACACTCACTACACTGCTAATGCAGGATCAACAGGAATACCCTCTATGCAAGAGGCTTCCACTATACAGTTTTAAGTTGAAGGATGGTGTATTCATCCCCAGTGATGATAGAGACGATCCTACCTACTAGTTTAGGATCACACTTAGGTTGTATCAGTGACACAAGTCTTTTGAAGGCCACATCATGAATGATCACATGTCTCTCACTATGTACACCTTGTGGAATCATCTGAATAATGTCAATAGGGAGGCATTGGAGGTAGAGGAATCTCCCCCATCAGCATGATACGATTCTCAAGTAATGCTTGTGGAACCCCATTAAGGGATGGACAGAGGGATGATACCTATTCCAGGGCAAGAATTTCGTGGATGAATGAAAATGAGTGTATTAGGCATGCCAGTCTTTCCATGAGTTTGAGGCAGGGATAAAGTAGGTCGAGCTTTATGAGGTAGAATGTTCCTCACAGTTCCATGTCTATTGTAGCATAGATATCATGATGGAGATATTTAGCATGTGTTCACTAGGGACCAACACATTTCATCTGAACTATGGGGTGATCAGCATCAGCTTGTGGGATCTCTACCTTATTTCTACACTCATGGGGGGATATGAGTATCTAAACCCAATCTCCCCACCTAGTAAAAAATTTTGGTCATAAATCCTTAACATCATAGGGAGTCGAGCTCACAACTTGGGATCAATCGATGTGATGAAAAGGATCAGGTTGGCAGACTGCTTCATTTCCCACATGTTCCCCCTTCTCATTGGGATGGTGACTGATGATGGTATGGGGTCTATAGAGCATTAATCATACCTTCTGGCCTTTTTTGGCATGGTATTGGTGTCGAGGGTGGATTGTAAGGTGATATGTTAGTCATATGCCCCACATAGGTTCACAAGGTAGTTATGACACCACCAAAATTTGACCCTGATGGTATACATGAGGGTACACAACAAACACCAACCCTCGGTATTTATAAAAATACAGAACATATTTGCGCATGAAGATAGTCAGGGTTGAAATGATATGTCAATGACTACTTCTATGTATGGGCTCACCCATGATTATGCAATGATATGGGAGAGAATTTATATGGGGAACATGGTGACGTATTGAAGCACTAAGGATGATGAAGGATGGGTCCCACAACCGCAAGTCCGAGGATGAGCAGTGGTTGGAGCACTCAGTAGAGTCACGGTCAGTCCAGTGGGTGGAGAAACATCTACAAAGCTGAAAATTCTCATCCCTGCACAGGAGGAATCCATAGGGAGGGAAGCCGTGATAGGATCGATTCTCCTAGGAAAGTAGATGTGGGAGGAAGGAGGACCCTCTGGGGTAGTCTCAAGGGCACACATCCAAGTTCTGGGGAAGTGACTACACTGCTCGAATGTTCCTAGTGATGCTATCTTTACCAATTCCTAGGAGAGTTGGTGAATCCATAGACAAATCACCACTCTCCATGGAATATGGCAGTGGTTCAAAATGGATGGGATATTACTCACTGGTTTTTTTCATGAAATTTTCAGCTTCCACATCCCTCAAGTCGAGGTGGTGTAATACATAATAGAGCTAGAGGAGTTTGTCCTCCCCCACAACACTATGCATCCCCTGACCATCCAAGTGAAGATGTTATTGGGCATGACCTCTTCTCCAGATCTATCGGTGGTTGAGATATCTATGAACGTGGCTCTATAAAATATTGGGTAAGTGATGCCTATTTGGACTCTCCCAAATAAGGGGGGATATCATCGACTGGGTAAATCTTCTAATCATGTGTTCCTTGAATATAACCCATCATTTAAAATTACTTACTAACTCCCTTTTCACTTGAGTGAGAATCAGTGATCATAGAGGAGGGCGAGGTTTGTGGTAAACCTAAGTTAGAGGGAAAGGGAGCCCCAATCCCTTTATCATGATATCTCAAATCAAGTAGGTTTCATGCCAGTTCCATCAACTCATGTGCTCAATATCTCTTTCTTTGACTTTCCAGAAATAGAGCATTCCTATAGAACACCATGGCCATGGATTTATTTAGGATATGTCATTTCCATCAAAGGAACTAAGATATTGAATTCTATTAAAGAACAGAATGGATAAATCCTTTCTCTCATTATTCATTAATTCAATATTACTCATGACGGACCCAATGTATCCTACCTTGCCCCGAACATCTATCTTCATGGTTTTCAATAATACATAAAATTACATGAATCATAATACTTATTAATTATAATATTAAATTATAAGTACCAATACACACATATGTGGATAGGAACATCCAATTAAACATATAAATGTTGATTTTTTACTAGAGGGTCTCGTTCTCATAATATCCTACTAGATATTACAAAGGGTGTACACCATGAGAAGGTTCCTCAAATTCCTATGAGTACCCCTAATAATATGTATCATTTGTGTCCCTTAAATGATATCATATGGCTATAGAATATATATTTAAGAATAGCGTTGTAGTACTTCTAAGTTCTCATCATAGTAAAAGCTTCTCTAGAGACATTATCACATATTATGTTATGCAGAATAACAATCATGATATGATAAATAGTTTATTAATATTCAAAAAAATGAATACATGTTATCATAAAGTACATAGAAGTTAGTTATATGGCACCAAATCCAACAGCATACTACCCATAGACTCTAATTTGAATGTGTAGAGATGCTTCTTTCATGATTTAGTGGATCACAATGAGGCTCTTAATGCAGGTCTACTGGACATTCTAATGGTATCCATGTGACTCGTGATGTTGATCAGCTAGTAGCACTACAATATCAACCCTCTTTCACTATTAGTGAACGACGTTGAGGTGATCATGGCTCCCTAGATAGGTCAAATGATGGTCCTAGATGGTTTAAAGCATCACCTATATAATATGGTGAAATCATACTACCTAGTGCTCAGTGAGGGACTCCAAGATAACTAAATTTGGATCTATGGGTGGCTAGAACCCAACTGATAGCTATTTGGTGCTCAAGAGTTCCCATAGGTCCTATTTCTAATTACTAGAAGAAAATCCTACTCCTTGTCAGACCAAACCTTGATTTACATGGGCTGAGATAAGGTTAGTGGCACCAATGCAGATCTACTCCACTAGTGATCTACCGAGAGAGAGGGTATTTCATGAGTCAAATATCCACTACATGTTGGAACATCTCTGAGAGGTGAATCCAGCTTTAAAAATCATGTCCATGTATGATGGGGTGTTTACCCCTTTCACATGCACAAGGGTAGTGGAATTCCTTTCAGGCTAAACGGAGTGCAAACCATCATCTAAGGGTGTAAACCTAGATCCTCACATCTCTCTAACTTCTTGCATAGAGGTAGAGAGAAGGTAAAATGATAGTGATGGGAATATTTGGTCTATGAGCCCTTGGAAGGAGGTTAGCACATCCTCCACCTACAGATATCTATTGAGGTATTTGGGGATCTTATGGACTTTGTGTTATAGTATTGTAACCCTCAATCTATGAGCTTCTACCCTAATCTATGGTAGTAGGGGTGAAGTTTCCATCGTCAATTCATCCATTTATTCAGATTTCAAGAGGTCGATGATGACATGATACTTCCTAGGGTCGTGCCTCTCACGACACGAAACTTATCCAGGAATGGAATTCTAAGAGTCTCTTGGGTTAATTCTATATGTTTTGTGACCTGTTATATGGTCATGGCATCCACGACTGGTTTTCGTCTTCCTTCCCTAGAATGTTTCTTTAAAGTAGGGCATGTTTTTTTCATGGGGAGGACCTATGTGCTGATTAATGGTGGTATAGGTGGGACCTCTTCATTGGTCGGTGATGGTGTGGGGAGGAACTTTTCATTGGTTGATTATGGTACAAGGAGAACCTTTGCACTAGTATTCCTTATTATGGGATGGCCCATGATGGCTATTGGTGGCACCAGAAATTTAGAGAGTCAACTCATCCTACTTAAGAGGTGACTGGGGTCTTGATCCTAGGTGAGAAAAGATATATCCCCATTCACCTATTATAGGGATCTAGAGGGATATGCCAATGGTGGTAGGGGATACATGAGCTGAATAAGATACCTCTGACAGGGCAATGATCTGGTCCTGCCCCTGATATCAGTGTTGGGTGTTTTAAACTAGGGCTAGTGAAGCGTGGATGGAGTCAACCCACTTTTCAACCTGTGGGTTCAATCAGTGTTGGCACTAATATAGCCTAATGGGGGGCCTCTTATGTATCTATCAAGTATTATCCATGATAGGTATGGATCAAACATCAGCTACCTCCTCGATGTAGGTAAGTGAGCTGTTAGAGTGCTCTGGGGAGATTCTCTCAAAGCAGTTCGCCTTTAGAATGGGGGGTCGTTTCCCCTGTGTCCCTTGAGGGCGGTGGTGTCGGCGATGTGTTGGTACCTCAAGGTATTTTCAAGCCATATCCCTAGTGGTAATGGCCTTTTCCTTATTTTATCAATGAATAAGGATTTCAATAACCCTCCTCTAGATGATATTAGAGGGTGAGATGGGGCGTGGGTTCCTAGTGACTGAAGAGATGGTGGTTTTCATGGTAGGATTGTTTTTGTGCAGGATTTTCATGCTAACATATCCCCTACCCCTGCAACTTTTGGTGTCAGGTCATTGATTATCTATATCTTAAGTCTTGTAGGGAATGTGGATTCATTCATCAATACAGGTATAGTGAAAACAATGATCAATTCCCCAACATCATTCATTCTTCCTAAAACAAAGGAGGGATCCATGCTGATGATGTCGCAAATCAAGGATTCCCAGCATTATCTGCCCAAATCCACAAGAGAGTTTCATATTGGTCCCATCTATTTACTGGTTGGACCTAATGCCGAATATTTGGATTCTATGACATGAAAATATAATGGTTCCCCCAATAATACTAGTCCCTGTAGTTTAAGGAGAAGAGTTTCACATCGATTCAATATTTTTGTATCTTATGATTTTGTTGAGGGTAGTGTATCATGATACTTTTTTTCCCACATTCCCACTTTCCAAAGGTGGGAAACTTCCATCACTTTAATAAGCGATGTTGGATCTTTGATCAAAATGGGATGTTGGGATGTTGGTTCCTCTTTCTATGGATTCCTCCTTAGAGCTCATCACCTACTCTGGGTCTCCCTCATAGATTTAAGTCATGTTCATGAAACTCATTCTTGGTGTTATCTTGAGGAAGATTCTAGTTAATTACACTTCTTCTATCTCAACAGGGTAGCCACCTTTTATCAGTAGAGGTAGTAACATTGGGAACATTGAGTATTTTTGGACGTTGGGTAGGTTGGGAATCTATAAAAGCTTCGCCTTTTGAAGTAGGAGGCATCTCAGGCACATAACCTAAGGCATCTCATGTCATCTATGAGGTAGTTTATGCTAAGGGTGTAAGTCCTCTAAAATTTTTTACCTCATACATCCCATATTTATTGTATGAGGTAGGGATTATGGATCAGGTCACAAGTTTAACGTATTATGGAGATAGGTGGGTCATAGGCTTAGTGTCTTGTGGGGAAAGGTTGGGCGTAGGTTTAACGTCTTTCAAGGATAGGTTGGGTCACAAGTTTAACATCTTTTAGAGATAGGTTGGGTTGCTAGTTTAAAGTCTTTTGAAGGTAGTTAGATCACAGGTTTAACATCTTGTGTGGAAATATGTGTCTAAGTGATTCCCCAGGGGTGAAGATGATCACACTTGGGATTTTGTGGAGTTTTTCCCCAGGGAGGAAGATTTCACACTTGAGATTTTTGGGATTGAACCTCATAGAGGTGTCCTACGTACCCTATTTAAGATACATGGATCAAAACCCATGTATTTTGATGTCGCGGTTTAATGTATTATGATAGGACCGATCCATGAAGTTTAACATCATATTTTAATGATAATTATGTCATTAAAGGGGCATTAACAAATAAGGGTGTGGGTATTATGAATATGGTATGCTTGGTGTAGGAGTTTTGTGACATTGTGAAGGAGGATGGTCTGGGGATTATGCATGGAAGCTTCCCGATGTAGGATTTTCGTCCCATGGTTGGGGAAAGGGTGGAATCCTAGGATGATCATACATGGGGAATCCTATGTTCATCACATAGGATAAGAGGTGTGGGTTCATCCCATTTTAGTCATACACAGGGCATCCTATGTTCATTATAAAGGGTAAGGCTACAGTTTTGAATCATGTGATAAGGATGTTGTCATGCAGTTTGACGTCGTATGAATAAGATGTAGAGGTAGGTAGTTTTACATCATATAGGTCATATATGGAGCTAAGTGGTTTTACATCATATATATCATATGTGGATGGGGATTACACCATGAGGGGGACCATGTCAAGGTGATAGTAATATTTGATAAAAGGAATCTTTACCAAGATAGGTAATTCATTCCCCTAGGCGATTCTGCCTTTAGGGCTTACATTTCCACTACCCATGCTCATGAACCTTTGGTCGGGGCATGGTGTAGACATTTCCATAGAGGAGTGGAAATTGGGAGGCCTGATTTTAGGGTGCCTATGCTTAGGATAAAAATTCATTAGGGTGCTTAGGAGAAAAAGTGGGATTTGGGGTACCAATCACACAGAGATTTGTGGTGAAGTTGAATCGGCCCTAGATTGGTATGGGGGTCCTAGGCACTCAACTTTTGTGAAAGGGTATGTTTCATGAAACAGGGTGACCCTGACTCAGAGTAAAGTCTTTGATCCCATGGGGTTGGTTTCAATAAAGATAGTTATCTAACAAAACTCCAAGCATAGCAAAGGGATTTATTCTTATGATAAACCCTTAATAAATGCATCTCTACTATGGTTTGAGGATCTTAAAAACACATGGGAGGTTGTTTCATGAAAATAGATAACTTTTGAAATCTATATCCTCTATAAATCACAAATATTTTGTGTTTTGTGAATTCAAATCTTTTTTAGGAAGCTGAAAGGTTGTGTCCCCTTAAATTTTAGGCATAAGGGGGTATGTATAGGACTATTGGAGAAAAGGAGTTGGTTTTGTGAAAGATGTAGGCTTTTGTGGAAGATTATGAGATTCAAAAACAGATGAGGTTATACAAACCAAAGCTTTGATAATCAAACTTACACTTCAAGGAGGTTACTATCAAAGCTCTATGTGGCTGGAGAACTCTATGAACTAGATCCATTTGCAAAGAATTTGACATTCAAGAACCAGACCCTTAAGTATTTTTTGGGTTTTTTGGCCCAAATTATCTTCGAATCAGACATGCCTTCCTTGAAATATCCTATGAAATTTCTATTTTAGAATAAATATTCATGTATATGGGAGAACATTCCTAGGTGATGAGGCGAGGTCACATGTTGTGTGGACCCAAGTACACACCATGTACTTATCCCAAAAACTTCTTTCTCTCATATATATTTCTTTGAGACTCGAATTTTGGCCAGTGAGTATCCTATTATGATTTTTTTTATGTAGTACATTATGGTATCCTTCATGGTGGATTATGAGATATGACATGAGTTGTTTCAAGCATAGAGATTCTTTAGTTGATGCTTGACGGTGGTAGCAATCAGGTTAGATCAAAGAGATGTCAGGTTCAGTACTCCTCTATTTCACCAGGGTGTGTATAGTGACTCGGGATTAACATACATGGATATTACATCATTTTTTATTAATATTCATCATATTATAAAAGTACATGCCCAAGGATCATAATATTTTAGTATCTTTGGAAAATTTGAAACATAATCAACTATCTTGGAGAAGGATCTTAAACATCTCCCTTAAAGATCTTCCCCTTTAGTAATCCTACTTAAAACCATTCTTCATAACCTAGGTAAAGGAAGTATAAGAAAGGGGTGAGATCAGATTCCCAATAAGAGGAAACAATGGAGATATGTAAGTATAACATGAGAATAAGGGTATGAGAACATGATCATAACATTATAAGATCATACCCTACATATCAAATATCATAATCAAGAGTCATGGAATAAATATTAGTAGTTCATAAGACATGAAACATAAGGGAATCAAGATCATAATCTATGATATCATAACATAGGAATAAGACATGGAGTTATTATAGGAACATAAACATATAAAATGATTTCTATAGTATTTTAGGATTACTAACAAGTCCATCTTAGTGGGATGGGTTCACTCCTCAAACCATCTTAGTAGTCAAGGTTCACTCCCAAGACCATCTTAGTGGGAAAAGTCCTTTACTAAACCAGTTTTACTCCTTATTCTATCCATGTATTACTAAACTGGGTTCACTTCCCATTTCATCCCTATATTGCTAAATCGAGTTCACTCCTCATTCCAGTCCTATATTACTAAACTGAGTTCACTCCTCATTCCATCCTTGTATTACTAAACCAGGATAACTTCTCATTCCAACCATGTATTACTTAATTAATTTCACTCCTCATTATAGCCCTATATTACTGAACCATGTTCACTTCCCATTCCAGCCCTATATTATTAAACATAGTTCACTCCTCATTCCATCCCTATATTACTGAACCGAGTTCACTTCTTATTCCAACCATGTCTATCTCATGAGATATAAATATTTACCCAATACATTGAATGGAGATATAGGTCTCACCCATCATATAATAAAATCATATATACATGTTCCACAATATATTAAAACATTCATCATACCATAACCCATAAAAATATGTGGGCTTTATAAACATCATATCATAACCCATGAAATGAAATTGGTATCATAAACATTTAATCTTATCATAACCTGTGTAAAATATCCAAGTTTCATAATCATTTAATCAAAGCATAACTCATGAAAATAATTGGGTTTCATAAGATTTTTATCATGGTATATCCCATGGAAGAGAAAATGGTTTCATAAATAATGTTTTATCTTAAACATAAACCATTCAAATAAAGGGTAAAAATGGTTTCCATGGATAATATCCCCAATAAATCATAAACTATATCAAAGGATTTAACATTATATGGAAAATAATTTTGAAAGGATAATTTAAAACATTTCTTGAGTAAAATATCCTTTCCTCTTTGAAAAACTCTTTTTAAAACAGAAAACATTTTTGAAAACATTTTCTTTTGAAAATAACCTTGAAAATTTATAAAAGAATATTTTAAAATCATTTAAAACACTTTTTAAACAAAAAAAATTGAAATATTTTTTCATTGAAAATGATCAGAAAATATCATTTAAAAGTTTTTGATTTTTTTAGAAAACATGGTTTTTGAATAAAATAGATTTCTAATCAAAGAGAAATAAAGTCAGATTTTCTTTAAAAAACTATAGTTTTATTAAGTAATAAAGAGTGGTAAAATGGTATAATTACTTGAATATATCATGAATAACTATATAATAATAAAAATCATGAGATTTATTGAGTGATAGATCATAATATTTCATCAATTTAAGCATAATCGTAACTAATCCCAATAAATGATGAGATTGTAATAATAAACATATACCACTTTGGTAGCTTTGAATCATAATACCCATGAAATAATAAAATTACATGAAGCTTATAATATCATTAAAACAAGGATATTTGTGATATAACATATCAAAGTTTATTATTTACACCTCATAAAATAATATAGGTTCATAATAAGACATGTGTCTTAAACAAGGCAAATTGAGACAAAATTACTTTACCGATTTGGTAACTTCTGAACCATAAACCCCCATGAAATAGAGATCATAAAATGGATATGTAAACACCCATAAATTTAATTAAAATAATAATAGAATACATTCATGTGATTTATATACACCACACACAAAAACGAGTGGTGAATAAGGCATGCATCTCACAGATATAAAAAAGTGAGATGAAATTCCCTTACTACATGAGTAACTTTTGAATCATAATAAACATGAAAGAATAACATAAATTAAAACTTTTAATATCATTAAATAAATTAAATTAATGATATAACATTTCATAGGTCGTTATATACACCTAACAATAATAATAAGTGGTGAATATAGCATATATCTCACAGAAATAAAAGTGAGATGAGAAAACCCTTACCTTGAGTCTTAACTTTCTTTGTGCACATTCAAACCTCCTTTATAATAAATATAAGTTTATTATAAATATAAAAAAGAACCATATTATTATATATAATACCATATATTATTTTATTATGACTTTATATTACCTTTTTAATAACAATTTCATGTTAAAGTTATGTTTCGGGTAATAACCGCTTTGTTTTTCGTATATGTTTTGACTTGTTATTCTTGATACTCTTACTTAGATCATGATTTACTTATTTACAGAATGTAAAACATGATATAAATATAATATATATTCAGTATATAATTATTTTTAATAATCTATGAAATATATAAATATGAAATGGAATACACTATTCATGGAGATAGTAGGTCGTACGTACGCATAAACGTTGTTTCTGTTTTCTTATCATATTGAAATAAATAAATTGAATGAAATGTGTGTGTGTGTGTTATCATTAAAGTGTAATTTTTATTTCATATATATCATATAATTTTACTAAACTCATCCTTGATACATTTCATGTAAAGTGTGAACGAATCACATCGCTTTGAGGAGGCGGTAGTCCACACGTCCACAAACGAAGTTATCGTATTCCCACAAAATGGAAAGTATGAAGGTGGGTGTTATATAATAATTAAATAAGAATAAATAAATAATATATATCATATATATCATATAAAAATAGTAAGTACATCATTATTTCCAACATTGAAAAGGTGGTAATGGAAGAATAAACAACATCAGTTCGGGAGGCGGTAGTTCGTCGTACACACAAACGATGATTGTGTATCCCATTTGATAGAAGTGTGTGTTTTTATAGGTCAAAACTTTAACATAACAACATATAAGTATATTTAGGATACTTATGTTATTATAAAATCATATAATAAGAATAATTTAAGGTTGGATAAAGAAATAAAACAAAAGTGCTTGTTGAAGGATGTTACCTCTTCTTTGAGTAATTCCTTTTGGTTTGCACAAAAGGACTAACTTGGTTTGATTTATGCCCAAAGTGACACTTCTAGGTTGAGAGTAAAGAAGTTAGGATATTATTTTGGTAGGTTTTGTATTAAAAAAATGGCTTTATAGGTGTGAAGAGGTGAGGGGTGAGTGCCCTTTTATAGTGCAGGAGGAGTGGCATTCTTGTAAATATAAAAAGGAAAACACTATTGAGAGGTCTACCTTACATCAAGTGCCTACAATAATGATCCATTTTTTATAAAATGGATTATATGGTATAAATGTGTCTATTAAATATATTTTTACATGTTTATAGGTTATTTTTTCCCTTAATTTAAAGTTTAATCACTAAGTAAACTCGTTTTTTTACCTTAATTGATGCAAAAAATTGTAATTACTTTCACTAATATTTTTTGGTCAAAAAATAAGTTGAAATTATTAGAAATTATAAATTTTTATTATTCAATCTATCCCTTTGGTTGTGTCTTGACAAATTTCCACTTCATCTTTTACTCCAAAAATGAAGGTGAAATTGTTATGCTTGAAGAACTAACAAGTCATAAGATCCATATGTAGAATGATAAGTCATTCCATCTGTATTTAGTTATCATCGTAGGAAAAAGGTTATCATGGGTTATCCAATATGAATAAATCCTCATATGGTGAGATAATACTTTAATATCTAAAACCTCAAATGAAGTTTAACTTAAACCATTCCATAAATGGTCAACCATGTAAACCTTTTGAAAGGTGAAAATAAAAAACTTTAGAAAGATGTCACTAAATTTCTTAAAATTAAATTATCATTGATATCCTATATATCATAAAGTAGATCTTGGTTGTCACATACCAAACATGTGAATATCTTTATCGTGTTTTCTCTTAAAACACAGTAATAACCTGAATTAAAATAAATCCTTATTGAAAACATGCATGATTTATTATTCCAAAGATCATTGTATATATTAATTAAATCTAAAAATGTCATAAACTCAATCCCTGATAGCATAAAATAATTTTTCAAAAAATCATTTATCAGTTATGAGGTCATAAATACTATCCAATTTACTTTATCCATATCATGTTCTCTTTATCCATATAAAATATCATTTTCTCATCCTCAGGAACATGTTAAGGGTTACCTTCCCTTAATGTAACCTTACTATTAAATCAATTTTCTAGGTCATCAATATCATTTAACACATTCTTGAAAATCCTTAAAGAAAAACTTCTACAAAAAATCCGTATATACATCATGATTCATGTAACATAATATTTAAATTCCAAAACATATACACTTCAATCATCCAACTTTATTCTTAAACCATTACTTAGGATTCATAATTTTATCCATTAATACCCCTTTCCTAGAATATGAAATATGAATCATGTCTTAAGGTTCCTAAAATTCAATATAATAATTCTTTTTACATTTAATGCAAACAATGCTATTAGAACATCCTATACCTTTCACATGTTGTTTTCAGTCTCTTTATCTTCAACAATATAACCAATACTTGTACCAACTTCCTAATTCTCTTCATGAGATTTCCACTTAGGACATCAATTTTTATAATGACCATAATTTCCACATTTGAAATATTCAATGCTAACCCAGTTCCTTCTAGTTTCATATATTTAATAAGGCCAAAAAGAATAGTGTGAGAAACACTTATCATATTAGAAAACCACATAATCAAGAAAAATTATTTATAATATTCATAAATAATGACACCTACTTTTAAATCTATAACACCTTAGGCTTATCCTTAGAGAAATCCCTAGACATATCCTTAAAAATATCCCTAGGGATATCACTAAATTTTTCTCATCCAAGTTTCCAAAGCTTTACTAAACCTTTCCTTTGATACCAACTATAGAGACACAGGATTAATGAACATTAATATTACATCATTTTTTATGAATATTCATCACCTTACAAAAGTACATGTCTAAGGACCACAATAGTTTAGTGTATTTGGAAAATTGGAAACATAATCTTCTATATTGGTGAAATATCTTCAACATCTCCCTTAAAGATATTCCCCTTTAGTACTCCTACTTAAATCCTTTCTTTATAACTTGGAGAAAGGAAACATAAGAAAGGGGTGAGATAAAATGCTCAATAAGGAAAAATAAGGGAGATATGTAAGCATAACATGAACATCAGGGTATGATAACATGGTCATAATATTATAAGATCATAACCTGCATATCAAAGATCATAATCAAGAGTTGTGGCATAAAGATTGCTAGTTCATAAGACATGAAACATAAGGGAATCAAGATCACAAGTCATGAAAGCATAACATAGGAATAAGACATGAAATTATGAAACATGTGTAAACATATAAAATGATTTCCAAAGTAGTAAAGGATTACTTCCAAGGCCAACTTAGCAGAATGGGTTCACTCCCCAAATCATCTTAGTAGTCAAGGTCCACTCTAAAGACCATATTAGTGGAAAAATTCCTTTACTAAACTGAGTTCACTCCCTATTCCATCCCTTTATTACTGAACTAGAACTACAAAAAATCACCAAATAGCGGCGGTTTTTTTTAATATGGCGGCGGTTTAAACTACTGCGATATGGTTCTGTGACGGTTTCATAAAACCACTGCTAAAACTGATGTAAACATCCAATATGCAGTGATTTCTTCCATTTAGCATTAGTTTATGGTAAGTGTCATAAACACCATATTTAGGGGAGATTTTATTGGTTTTAGAGGTAGTTTTAAGTGGGAAGATATGGTAAGTATTTAGCAGCGGTTTAAACCAATGCTAAATATTTTCCTTTTTTTCATGGAAACCGCTGATAAAACCAATAAAACCACTGCAAAATAAACATGCATCATTTTTTAGTGGTGGTTTTAACTGCCGCTGATAAAAACTATCAATAAATAGTGGCGGTTTAAACCGCCGTTAAAAATGTACCATATTTAGTTATGGTTTAAACTGCCACTATATGTTGGTTTACAAATAAAAACTGGTTGCAGATTCTATAGCCCTAGTACCCTAAAAAAACATATGCAAAGAATATATAACCCAAGGTGTGCACACATCAAATCTAATCATAACTAAATATGTCAAAGGAAACTATATTTCACATTATAAAACCACTCTAAGCCTCTAAAACAAGAAAAACACACAAAAATGTAAACCCGTTATCAAAACCATATTTAGATTAAAACCCAATGAATAAGCATTTTTTCAATGAAAACCACCCTTGTAATTTTATAAAACTTGTAAAATGCATAAAAACCCATTTAAAAACAACCAAATTCCATTTATCTATTCCATTTACCAACTTTTATAAGGGAAAATCCAATCATTCATGGAAAACATTTCTGAGACCAAACTATCTACCATATAAATCTTTACTTTAACCTAAACACCCTATAGAAAATATAGAATTACTGAACACTTATTTAAAAGTAAATTAATTACAAACACCTACCTAAAATGGTGGAATCATGTTGCTTTCGATGAAATCTACCGGAAAGGAACTCATAAGAGGGTTTAAAACTACTAGAAACTAAAAGCACCATATCCTTGTAACAATAACCTAGAAAATAATCCAAACAAGTCCACTAGGTTTAGAGGAACTTATAGAGAAAGATATAAAACCAATAGAAAGATAAGAGAAGTTCATACTTCTTGAACCTAGTGAAGAATAACTAAGAAAACAACTTAAAACCACCAAACAGGTTCATAGAAGAAAGGGAGAGACCCATGTGATGTGTTTGGGTTGATAGGGATGAATGGGGAGGCTGAGGGTGTAATCCCCCCATTAAAAATAATAGAAAGAGAAAAATACCCCATTATGGTTAGGCCGCATGGTTTTCTAAACCACATAGAAACCATGCGAATCAGAGGAGGGAAACTCAAAGGGAGGTAGGATAGTGAATATGTAGTGGTAGATATAGGTATAGGGGAAATAAATATTCAATAATTCTAGGCAGATATGATACTATTTGGGTGAGGAATAGTGATAAGGATATGCATCATGAATGATGATGTAAAGTGATTGATGTCAAACAGTGAGTTGATACATCTTAAGGGGATAATGGAACATAAATGATAAAAGGTGTTTGGGGCCTATAGGATATAATTAACAATGATTTGAATGAGAAATGTGCACATGTATAGGCTTTAAGTAAAAAAAGCGTGCATGAAAATTTAAAAATGGGGAGAAAATTTATAACCATAATGATTGAACTTTACCTTGTGGGATTCCAATAAGAAAGAAATTACACTTAGGTATTACTATATTGGATTATGGAAAGGATTTTTTTTATGTTAAAATAAAATATAATATGGTTTTCACTAAATATCATGAAGACCATTACAATATAGTTATTTTAATCATATTTAATCCTATATTTCTATGAATGGATGACTATCACTATAGCCTTGAAAGGTTTTCAACCTCTTCAAACATGGGAAATCATGAAAATATTAGGTTGTAAAAATATTAGGTGAATACTTTTTGCCACGCATGATACATGTACAAACCCTCTCCTTCCATATTTGTCTGAAACATCAAAAACACCACTAATCACTTCCTGATGATGAACACTGCTCGTCGCCCTCTCCATATCCTTCTCTACTTCCTAATATCAGCACATGTAAGACAATTATATTGAAAATTAAATAATGTTGTATATTTATATTTAAACTTAAAACCAATAAATTTTTTCGAACTAAATGATTTTGAAATTGTGTGATTTACCTGCTCACTGCTAGTCATCAATACAATACAACCAAAGACAAATTCGATCGTCTTTTGATATAAATCAATCAATGCTTTATGCAAAGCAAATATCTGAGCCCCCTGTTCCTAAATTATGTTTTTCATAGAAAAAACTCTCTCTGGGAATCTTGGGGTAGGGAGTGACTACAACCAAGAGTAGATACAACTAAAATCCCTGGTGGTCTACCAAAGACCTCAGATGATAATAGTCCCAAACTCATCTCGTGAACTCGACTAGGATGATCCTTCCCAAGGACTTTACCAACAGAATCATCTTGGTAGACTGAGTAGGACTAAACAGGATTGGAATCCCATAGTTATTTAATTTTTACCTATAAATCAAATATAAATAATTTTAGAAGCAATATTTATTAACATAGTGACAACTGATAATAAGTTATTATAATGAAAAATGAATTCATACCCTAACTTCTTTTGCAAGCTCATTAAAAAAACTCCCATCAGATTTTTTATAAACATCTAACCACGCTTCTATTAAAGATTATTGGTTCCCTAAACTCTATGACTGCATTAAACAAAGATAAATCAATAATTTAATATATTAAATAGATAATATTATCTTATAAATATTTAAACTAATGAAATGATTACAAGAGTCGATCAACTTCTAGAAAAAATCTTTGACCCCACAGTGTGAGGGATGATTTTCTTAGCCCAACTCGATGAATTCTTCCTTGAAAGATCCTGAAATAAATAAAATGTAATTTAATTGTAATGTATGCAATTTCATCTCTTTTTCATATACATGTATAAATGTAAAATGAGATTAATATAATAATATATATTTAAATATCATGTGTTTCTCATCATGATGCTTATCAATCAAAACTTTACATTACTCTCTAGGTACCCCATTGGGTACCTTATCATGCATTTTTTGGGTGCTCAATAAAGTATCGTTGACTTCATTCCATAATATCCATTTAAAATATTTTCATTTCTTACCCAAATTTTTCAATGTCAACTTTTGTGCTAGCATATTAGCAATGGTAAAGTGGAAAAACATATGTCCATAGAGATTCATTTTGAAAATATTAGAATTTAATAACATAATTACATTAAATTACACCATAATGTATTAAAATTACCTTTATTTGTGAATCAAAAACTTTATTTTTCCAAGATGAAGGCATATACCTCCAATCATCATACGTAATGGGAAGGGTAACCAGCTTCACCGCCAACTGGCCTAGAATCTAGCCAAGTAATCTTGTGGTGTCATCTGTAGGTACCCCATAGGAATCAAATGGGACAACTGTCTTTAGTCCGATCAGATTCCATACATCTGAACTTTTTATATTTTTCTCCTTAGTATCATTGTTTCCATATTTTATGAAAAATAGTTATTAGTATATAAAAAGTGCAGTAAATTTATTCATATTAAAATTTGTACCTATAACAGTCATCCTCTAATATCCCTGTGAAGAACTAGAAGTGGTTCCCTACTCCCTCACTGTTGAGGCTGCTAAATGGGAAGGCGTCGACTGAGCTGCTGATGGGACGCTAACAGAGGGTGTGAGAGATGGTGTAGGGGATAAAGTGGATGGTGTCTCAAATGTTGTAAGGATGGAGATAGATGGATCATCATCCGTCGGTGTGGTCGATGGAACATCGACTGAGAGTCTACTAGAATTATTATAACGCTTCCTCTTTGGAATTCCTGTCATTTAATCAAATAAAATTAAGTTCAGAACATATATTTTAAAAAATTCATGCATAAAAAAATAGAAATGATAACAGATATACAGTACTAACAAACTAAATATACATAACAATGATAATGAATGATTACACAAATGATATAAGTGGTTGATAAATGAATGGATAACTGCACATATAATCATTTTATTCTTCAATCATGTTGGTTTTATGCTCCATCATTACTTTATCTACTTCATCCACCCTTCCAAGACTAATATTTTCAATATCATGATGGAAAAGTAAGTCTGCATCTTTTTGTTTATGGGATTAAATGTTAGAGGTCAAATCTTCCACTTCATCACCTATATCATACAAGTCTATTTGTTTTACATGAGCAACTGCACTCCACCCTTAATCTATGACATCTTTCACATAATATACCATTTTTTCTTGTGATGATAAGATATATAGATCATGTAGTTCATGGTCACAAACATCCATCAAGCAAGACAAGTTCACAGAAGTAAATTGAAAAGAATCTCTTTTAACACCCCTGATAATATCAACCCAATTTAATTTGAATAAAACAAATGAAAAATGCTCGTGGTAATTTAATTCAATAATATCAATAAACTTTGCATAGTATCCCACTTAAGAAAATATAAATATGCCATTATTATATGTTTTCAAACCCTCTTCCCGGCTGACTGTATGGAATCTAAATCCATTCACATTGTAAGCATCGAACTTTATAGCTTTTTTTAGAGGACCCCGAGCAAGAAACTTCAAATATTTTGACAAATCTACTCGAGTATCAGTATTCATGATCTAAAAAAGTAATATACATTATTATATTTACAAAATATATGTATCAACCTAATATCTATTTTGATTTCAATATTTATGAACTTACACATCATTCAAACCATTATATAATCTCTTTATTAACAAATTTTGTTATATCTTTGTCATTTCATGTCCGTCCTCTCATTTGTATCTCTGTTTGTATCCTAAACTCTTCAATAAATGGATCTAAAATTTCACTATTCAGCAGCACATATCTATGTGCCTGTAATAATTCTATTTTTGTTAGTGTAACATTTGAGCTCCTACCAACTGATTATCAAATACCATGAAATATTTTTGATTTCCCATGTATTTTAGATTGATTAAATGTGTCATTAACACATAAAACTCAATTGAATCTTTTCTCAATATCATCCGAGTATCTATAACAAAAGGTAAGACACTCCTCTTCCAAATAGTCTTCAGAAATAATTTCTTCAAGTTGAGCTTATTTTTCACGTATGATTTCAAATGCCCAAGATATATGTGAAATAAAATAAAAAACATAATTATATATTTAATGAATTGATAATAATTTTTTACTGAAATGAAAAACATATAAATAAAGTACCTATCAATTGGATACATCTATCGATAACATACAGGGCCTCCTAATTTAGCTTCCTCGACCAAATGCACAGTTAAATTCATCATGACGATAAAAAAAGACAGAGGAAAGATCATCTCTATGGCATAAAGTTTCAATAAAAATCTCTCATAAAGGTTTTCAATCTCAAATGTATGTAGAGTTTTCTCATATAGTTATCTAAAAAATGTGCATAATTAGAGTACAACATCAGTAACCTTTTCAGGTAATAATGTACGCAATGCTAATAGTAGTAACTAATGTAACAAAATATGTGAATCATGGATTTTCAATCCATGTAATCTATGATGATTTAATTCAACACACCTTGATATGTTACTTGAATACCCGTTAGATACCTTCAAATGTTTTAAAATTCAAAATAATGTATCTTTATCCCTATTTTTTATTGCAAAAAATATCAGAGCATACTTTCCATTCTCATCTAGATAGAGATCACACTTTATGTTCATTGCTTATAAGTATTTCTGAGCATTGAGATGATCCTTTAACTTTCCATGCTCATTAAGCAATGTGAATATCAAATTTTCACAAAAATTCTTCTCAATATGAATCACATCAAGATTATGTTGCAACAAATTAAATTAAAAATACAAAAGTTTGAAGAATATACTTTTTTTCTTCCATTGTGGCATTCTGATTTCACTTGACGGTGCACTTAGAACTCCTTTCCCACTATCATTAAAATGATGCACCTTCTCAAATTTTGTTTCAACATTTCCAAGTTGTGCCAATATTTCAGAACTTGTTAACAACTTTAGAGGTGGTATATGATTAATGAAACAATTTAATTTTGACTTGTTTAACTGAACTCTATGAGATGCATCGATAAATCTTCGATGAAACAAGAAGAACCATTTTCTATTGTGAGGTAACCATTCAGGCTCAAAATCAAAGTTACAAACAAGACAAGCCAAACTCGTGTAAGTATTCCAACAAGCTAAATTCCCAAGTCTAGGTAAGTCACTAGTGGTCCACATTAGAGAATCTTTAATTTTGAACATTGTTCTAGAATATGCATCATATGTCTCGACATCGTTGCTCCATAACTCCTGTAATTATTTAATTAATGTATGCAAGTATACATCAATATCATTTATAAGCATTTTTTTCCAAGAATAATCATCGAAATGGTAAAAGATGTTTTTTTATACACATCCACAAAGGTAGATTATAAGGGATCAAAATAACCTTCCAAATACTATAACTGATACTCAAAGTCCCAAATGGGTTGAATCCATAGGTAGCTAATCTCAATCAAACATTCCTAAGATCAGATGAGAAATCTATATTTAATGAATCAAATGTCTTCCATGATTTTGAATCTATTGTATGTTTCATTAACCCATCATTTTTATTATCTAAAGAATGTCACTTCATGTGTTCGGTGGTTTTAAATGACATAAATAATATTTACAATTGAGGCTTTAAAGGAAAGTAACACAAAAACTTTTCAGGTGTGTTGCTTTTCTTCTTATTCATGGTATTATGTTGATTCAGAATTCCAACATCACTCATTGACTTCTATCTAGAAGAAGAACATTTTTTGAAATCATATCTACTTGAATCCTCTCCCCAATAAAGCATATAATCATTGTGAGACACATGTATTTTTTGTATAATTCAGACCAAGCTTGTAACAACTTTTTTCATATCATAAAAAGACTCAGGGATATTTTCTTCAATAAATACATCATGAAACAATTCCAATATCATGGACATCACATTATTTTTAATTCCACATAGGGATTTTATATGGTACAAATTCAGCAGAAAAGAAAGATTTGAATATTTCAAACATCTACTATAAAACTCTTGATTTCCATCATCAACTAAACCATTAAACTCATATATCTTCTCAGTGAAGTTTTCTCTTACATTAATCTCCATAGAATCAAGAGGATGGTACAATGATATGTTATAATCTTGATCTAGTTGTCCAATAGTCTCAAAAACATCACTTTTCATGTTGCTATTTGTAGCTCCCTCAACTGGTTGTTCTGATATGTTTTGATGTCGATGTTGGTGTCTTACAATGCTAAATGCATAATTTATAAGTTTTTTCATTTCATTGTCCATTATCGACAAAGTTGGGATCTCATTCTAGGTATTTACATCAGTGCTCAACCTTTCTGTAACGTTCAATTCTCCATGACAAATCCAACACAAATATTGATCAGGTAATTGCTTTAATATCAAGTGTTCATAAACTTCATCTCTCTTCAACCATATTCTAAATTTACATTTAGGATATGGAAATATTATTCTCCCATAAACAGATCGATTGGAAATTGAAAAATCTAAAAACTCCTCCAAACCCTTAGCATACTGAGGTGTGTTCCTCAGTAATGTGATCCGAATTTTATCCATATATATCACAATGTTCCTACACATTATTAAAAAAAATAAAACACATAACTATTACTAAATAAAAAAGACATTTATATATACTAGTTGAAAAAAAATGGGAATATGTTAAATAAGGTTTTCCTATATAAATACATATGGTTAATAATGAAGCATTTTAAAAAGGATAATTGAAATACATAAAGTCTAGTTGTGAGGAAAATGATGTGTAAAAGAGTTACATTTTTCATTTAAAACCCATTAAGAAACCCAAGAGGAAAAATACATGTTGAAATCCATTTTTAATAAAAATACTCTTTTAAGAAATCATTGAAAAAAGTATCATAATACAATGTCAATAATTTATTAGAGGACCAACATGATTCTCAAAACTATTAAGTTATTATCATGATACCCTTTTTTATTTAATGGATACATTTTGTAACATTTTTTCATTGAGTGAATTGGTGTATTGATTATGATAAAGGATGTGTTAATCAAATTTTCTCTCTTTTATGTATATCTTGATTTTATTTATCTTATTTCTTTTAATTTTTTGAATTTCCTTTTCATACATGAATGAAGACACCATTGACCTTATCAGTGACCAGTGGTAGTGAACGGATATATAGTTAATGGTTGGGTATTATGTGGGAAACATTTCTACTCTGATGAGTATTGGGAAATTATCAATGACTTTTATTATGAATCAATTAAAATCATTTATGAAAACATTGAAAATTATGTTGAGAATGATCATGACTTCATGGTACATGCTAATGAGGCATTCAACTGAGAAATGAACCTCTCTAAAGATAATGACATGAGTTCATGAAATCAAATTAATTATAATAATACAGTAACTATAATGAGGTACCAGGTACCACCAATATAATGTTCCTTAGACAAAGTGAAATAAAAATGTTTGACTACATCCATTTATCACTCACTACTTAAGGAAATTGAAACTCTTTAACAGAAGATATATTCAAACAATACAAAACTGAACTAGCATAATTTAGGAGGATCAATATTGAATGACTAATTAGATGTATTCTTATTGAGTATAATTTTTAGGTAAAACCAATTTATCTCCATCAATATACATTTAAATATACAGAACCACATAACCCATAAGATTTTAGATTACTCATCCAACCACCTCTTCTTCTTAGGTAATGATTTATGGAAACTGAATAACATAAGAATACTAATAATCTATATATTTGGAAAACAATCATAATGTAATGAATTCTACCACATTTCATCTAAGAAAATATATTAGAAATAATAATCATTAGGCCGAACATATCAAGATCTACCCCAACTCCTTCAAGAACCAACCTACAATGTATAAATTAATGTATAATAAAGCCAAATAGTACCTCAGTGGGAGGGGGTATCAGTGGCTCGGATTAGGATAGGTAGCAAGGGGATAGTTCGGAACCAACAGTGAGGGGAAGTGAGGTGCTAGTTCAGGAATGGAAGAGAGGGGCGACAAGTGTCTAGGTCGAGACCGATAGCGAGGGGCGGTGAGGGTCGGGGGTGGGGAGTGAGGGTCGAGACTAGTGGTGAGGGGTGGTGAGGGTCGGGACTAGTAGGGCTTCGGGGGTTTGGGGTCAGGGGGTTCGGGGTGTGGGGGTTGGGGGGTCGGGGAAGAAGTTTTGGGTGTGTGAAAAAATTAAAAGGTTTAGCGGTAGTTTTTAATAAATCTCCACTAAATTATTTAAAAAATAACAGTGGTTTAAAAAACCACCACTAAAGTATGATTTTGGTGTAGTGTGGGTTCACTTTCTGTTCCAGATCAGTATTACTGAACCAATTTCACTCCCCATTCCAGCCCTATATTACTAAATTGAGTTCACTCCTCATTCCAGCCTTGTATTGTTGAACCAAGATCAGTTCCTGTTCCATCCCTGTATTAGTAAACTATGTTCACTCCCCTTTCCATCCCTATATTACTTAACCGAGTTCACTTCCTATTCCAAACCTATATTATTGAACTTATTTCACTCGCCATTCTAACCCTGTATTACTAAAATGAGTTCACTCCCCGTTCCATCCCTGACATACTGAACTGGGTTCACTCTTGGTTCCATCCATGTCTATCTCATGAGATATAAATCTTTACCCAATGAATTGGAGGGAGATATAGGTCCCACCCATCATATAATGAAATAATATATACATGTTCCATAATATATTAAAACATTCATCATATCATGACCCATAAATATAGATGGGATTTGTAAAAATCATATCATAACCCATGAAATGAAAATGGTATCATAAAATTTTCATCCTATCATAACTTGTGGAAAATATAAAGGTTTCATAATCATTTCATCAAATCATAACTCATGAAAATAAGTGAGTTTCATAAGCTTTTTATCATGTTATATCCTGTGGGAGAGACAGTGGTTTCATAAATAATGTGTCATATTAAACATAAACCATTCAAAGAAAGAGTAAGAATGGTGTCCATAGATCATATCCCCAATAAATCATAGACTATATCAAATTATTTCATCTTATATGGACAATAATTTTGAAAGGATCATTTAAAAATTTTCTTGAGGAACATATCATTTTCTGCTTTGAAAAACTCTTTTTAATACAAAAAACATTTTGAAAACATTTTCCTTAGAAAATAACCTTTAAAATTATAAAGGAATATTTGAAAATCATTTAAAACATTTTTTAAACACACACAAAAATCCGTTTTCCTTTAAAATGGTCATAAAATATCATTGGAAAATATTTTTGAAAACATTTTTAGAAAACATGGTTTTTGAATAAAATATATTTCCAACCAAAGAGAAATAAAGTCGGATTTTCTTAAAAACAATTTCCTAATTTTATTATGTACCAAAGAGTGTAAAAATGGTACCATTACTTAATGATATCAATAATAAAAATCATGAGATTTATTGAGATATGGATCATAATATTTCATCAATGTAATCATAATTGTAACCAATCCCGATAAATGATGAGATTGTGGCAATAAATTCATACCACTTTGGTAACTTTGAATCATAATATCCATGAAATAATAACATTAAATAAATCTTATAATATCATTAAAATAAATATATTAATGATATAACATTTCAAATGTCAGTATATACACCTGGTAAAATAAAATAGGTCCATAAAATGACATGTGTCTCAAAGAAGGAAAATTGAAACAAAATTACTTTACTGATTTGGTAACTTTTGAACTGTAAACCCCATGAAAGAGAGATAATAAAATGGATGTGTAAATTCTCATAAATTTAAGTAAAATAATCATAGAATTCATTCATGGGAATTATATACACCAAAAAAAATAAATTAGTAGTGAATAAGGCATGTATCTCACATATATAAAAAGGTGAGATGAAATTCCCTTACTATATGAGTAACTTTTGAATCATGATCCCCATGAAAGAATAACATAAATTAAAAATTTTAATATCAATAAATAAATTAAATTCATTATATAACATGTAATAGGTAATTATATACACTTCACAACCATAATAAGTGGTGAATATAGCATATATCTCACAGAAATAAAAGTGAGATGACAAAACTCTTACCTTAAGTATTGACTTTATTTCTACACATTCAGACCTCATGTATAATAAATATAATTTTATTATAAATCTAACACACAAAAATATTATTATATATCATAAAATATATTATTTTATTATGACTTTATATTACCCATTTATTAAAAATTTCATGTTAAAGTTGTGTTCCAGGTAATAACCACTTTGTTTTTCGTATATGTTTTGAATTGTTGTTCTTGATCCTATTACTTAGATTATGATTTACTTATTTCAAGAATATAAAACATGATATAAATATTATATATATTCAATATATAACTATTTATAATAATCTATAAAAGATATAAATATGAAATGGAATACACCGTTTGTGGATATGGTAGGTCGTACGTACGCATGAACATTGCTTCTGTTTTCTTATCGTATTGAAAGAAATAAAGTAAATGAAATATATGTATATATATATATATATTATCAATAAATTATAAATATTATTATGTCATATATATCATATAATTTTACTAAAATCATCCTTAATACATTACATGTAAAGTGTGAATGAATTGCATCGCTTTGAAGAGGCAGTAGTCCACACATCCACAAACGAAGTTATCGTATTCCCACAAAATGGAGGTAGATGTTATATAATAATTACAGAAACATAAATAAATCATAAATATCATATATATCATATAAAAAATTTAATTTCATCATTGTTTATAATCTTTAAATATGGTTATGGAAGAACGAACAACATCAGTTCGCAAGGCAGTAGTTCGTCGTACACACGGACGATGATTACATATCCCATTTGATGGAAGTGTGTGTAGGTGTAGGTGAAACCCTTATCATAAAAAAATACTAGTATATTAATTATACTTAGGTTATTATATAATCATGGAATAATAATAATCTAGTGGGTGGAGAAATAAATAAAACAAAAGAGCTTGTTGAAGGATGTTACCTCTTCTTTGGATAATTCCTTTTGGTTTGTACCAAAGGACTAACTTGGTTTAATTTATACCCAAATTGAGGCTTCTATAATGATATAATGTAATGTTGGATCTTATTTGGGTAGGTTTTGGAGAATCAAAAGGGCTTTATAGGTGTGAATAAGTGAGGGGGTTGAGTTCCCTTTTATAGTGGAGGAGGAGTGGAATTCTTGTAAATATAAAAAGGTAAACACTATTGAGAGGTATCCCTTAAATCATGTACCTCCAATAATGGTAAATTTTAGAACCAAGGTAGTATATGGTCTAAATATTTCCATAAAATTTCTTTTTTACATGTTTATAGGTTATTTGGACCCTTAAGTTAAAGTTTAACCACTAAGTAAACTCGTTTTTTTACCTTAATCGTTGTAATTAATTTTAATTACTTTCACTAATATTTTTTATCAAAAAATAATTTGAACTTACTATACATTATAAATTATTATTATTCAAAATATGAAATTAATTTTTATAAATTATAAACACATAAGTGTTAGAAATTAATTTAAAATTAATCCTATAGACAAGACGAGACAATGGGTTTTTGAAGTGATAATGTTCAAAAGTTTGAAATGTTTTTATATTCAATTTCAATGTTAAATTAACCCCAATGACCTAAATTTTATTAATATATGTATAATTTATCTAAATATACTTTAAAACTAATTTAAAATATAACTTAACTATATAAATAAATTAGATGAAAATGCAGTTTTCAATTAAAATTCGGTGTTTTTCACTATTCATCAAAAAAATAAAACTTCTCTAAAAAATACCAAAAATTCACCCAAAGTAAATTTTGATATTATAATTTCAAAAAGTAAGTTTATTTTTTCAAATAAAATTTATAAAAGTGTCAAAATATATATTTAAAATAGGTGTGTCATTAAAAGGAGGTAAAATTACCTTTTAGAAAAAAAAATATCTTTATGTGTAAAATTAGATTTATTCTTATCTATTTCATAATTTAATTAATATTATTCATAACCGTCATTACAACAGATAGGTGAAAAATATAATAATATTTTAATAATAATATTAATAGCACATTGTAGTTTGGTAAAACTAGGTCTTCCATATAACGCAAGCTATTGAAGGAACTCAACATTGTGTGTAGCTCAAGACAAACATAGTGTTTCATATACTAAAAGCTAATCTAAGTGTTGTATGTAGAGAAATATTAAATTGGTTTTTTTTTCAATGCAAACCAAACTTTTTTCTTTCATATAACACAAATTATATTCAGTGTTGCAAGAAATGAAAAATATCAAAAATTTAAAATTAATTTGAAAAAATATATTTCACAAAATCTCGGGGTGTTACAGCATGGGTCACCCATATCCTTTACATAGGTAGAGTCGATACTCCACCACACTATATTTGGGTGTGATTCCTCTATCTATGGAGTGGTACTCCCCTATCTTCAATCTCCGGTGGAAAGTGGGCCTTCCACTGGAGTTATAACTCCCTGGACCATGGAGTGCAGTTGCGAGGAGAGGGCCCCTCCGCTCATAATCTTGTGAGGTTGTGTGTGATTTTGGGTATCATATTTGAACCTTTAGAGCTACTAGCAGGCTCATAATCATTTTCTAGGTTGTGGAGATGGAGATCCCATTTCTCTCTCGTTTGGGTTTCTTTATGAGCATATATATATTTGGTTTTGTTCCCCTCTTGCTTTGCATTGAGATGGATTCTATTATATATTTATATTTCTCCCTTTATGGTTTTCAAGAAGTCCTATTGAGTATGTATATACTCACCCCTATATGGGATTTTCTCACACGTGTCGTGTCTTATGCAGAAAATAGATAGATCAGCGGTGACATTGGTGGAGTATAGAGATACCTCGGTGCATAGACCACATTCGGTGGTCAGACTTGGAGATCGGGAGTTGGGATCTCTTCATCTTTCTTTATTTTCTAATTTTTGTTAGGTTTAGACTTCATTTATAGTTGGGAACATATTTTTCCCCTTTATTCTTTACCTTTGTATTGTCATACTCTAATGTTTTCCCTAAAGATTATTTCATGCATGGTTATTCTCTAGATATTTTTGTCTTTTATTATTCCTATTCAATTTTCATAGATATAGTTTTTTGCATGTGTACAATTACTTAGGATAAGTAATCTCATTTCATTTATGCCTTCTTTTTGCTTGTTTACAATCCCTATCCTATTAGAGGTGGGCTTGGGGTTGTTGCACTCGGCTTGTCGCAAGACAGGAGTTCCTCGATGGGTCGGGTCATGATAGAGTGGTATCAAGGGTGGTTCATTCTATGGTTAGTGTTTGGAGTTAGAACCATGATAAGGATTGGTTTGGAAACTTAATTCAATAATTTTTGGAGTGTCTCGAGTGAAACTTTTAGGTCAGGGAACCCAGTATAGGTGTGGCGGTCAACGTATCCATACACTAGGACTCTGACTACCTATTTGTCAACTCAGCATACCAAGACATTGGTTGCAAGGAAAAAATAGTGCATGAATTATATAAGATTGATTTATTTAACTATCCTTCTTAATTAAACTCCTCATATATATATATACTAGTCTAATTTTGGTACATCTTGATCAATTTTAAGATGTCTCTACGGAGACAACCAACCAGGTTACCGATATAGGATCGTGATGACGATCCGTTAGTGATGAGGCCTCGATTCAGAGGTCATAACATGGGGTTTTTCCTCCAATTGGGTAAGGAGAATAACCCCCACCTATTGAGAATTAGATATTACCAACATGTCAGGATAATGATGCACATAGGCTTTGTGCGCTACATGAGTTCTAGTGTCAGATACCGTTGAGGTTCCACTGCGAGCCAGACCCATAAGTAATGGAGGATTGGCTTGATTCGGTAGTATGTGTCTTCAAGGTTGTTTGAATACCAACATAACATATGGTTTTTATTGTTTCTATCCTTCTTCATGGGGTAGTAGGGAGTTGGTGGAGTCTGATGATGCAGACCGATGATGAGACAACGCTCTCATAGCCAGACTTCCAATATCTATTTTGTAATGATTATTTTCCTTCATGCTTGCACTCCATATGAATTTAGGAGCTTATTAAGATGCAATAGGGTGATATGATGGCAGATTAGTACGTCATGATATTCACTAATCTCATGCATTACTAACTTGATATAGTGTGAGACAGTTTCTTTCGGGCATGGAAGTTTGAGCAGAGTCTTTGCAGATACATTCTTGCCAGCATAGTCTCCTTATTCCTTATGACCTATTTTGGAGTGTTAGAGTGGTCTATGGTTACTGAGATCTTCCTAGTAGAGGGACATTGAGCAGTTGGATCTGGCAATATACATCATGTGGATGAGTCTTCTGTAGCAACTAGCAAGCGTCAGACATCGAGTTCTGGGTAGAGGGGGAATACTCATTCTCATACTCAGACACATGGATCTATAGCTTAGGGATCGTATAGAGGATCCAGCTAGGGAGGTGAGGGTTGATGTTATGATTATGAAGAGAGGGTTCACATGACATGTGACTTCTTGACCTGTCATGCAGATAAGGATAGACAAACGATGGATGGGCTACCATGGAAAAGGAAGTGCTTTGATCAGGGATCTCCCAAATGTGGTCAGGGTGGCCCCTAGGGAGGCAGTGTTGGTAGAGGATTAGGTGGAGATCTAGAGGGAGGAGATACTAGTGGAGGGTGAAACTATGAGCTACTCCCACCACCACTATCGAGTGGCCCATATCAAGCTCAGGGAGCTGGTGGTCGGGGCTACGGGCAGCTGCAGTCTATGGAGGGCTATGATCAGGCTGCACACAAGATGATTTGAGGTATGATATATGTCTTTTCTACTCTTGAACCAGTACTAATAGACACAATAGTGAGTCATTTATTCATATCCATATCCCTCATGTGATAGGTATATCTCCTTGTTGAGACCTTAGCTCAAATACTTTCTCCATAAGTTTCTACTAGGTGTGATTCTTTGATGTCGCTTATCTGCCGACAATACAAGTTAGCATTTAGTGGAGAGAGTTTATCATGGGAACCTTTGATCATCGCGATGATACCTTATGACATCATATTGATCATGGAATGGTTGTCTATAGTTCAATCCCAGATTTACTGTCATCATAAATGAGTTAGATGTCATCGGACAAATGGGATGAGATTCTCCTTTGTAGGCAATAGAGATGTCACGGTTGGGTGAGTGGGCCTTGCGAGTAGAAAGATGCAGCCCATCACCCATCAGTTTATGAGTTTATCCCTTGGTGAAACAATCTATTTATGCATTTACATCCCTTAGATAGTGGAGTACTATATGTACATCTTCCCTGAGGATGTTATGGGACTACCTTCATGACAAGATATGGACTATTGTATCAAATTACACCCCAGGACCACACCAATATTTTCTTCAGCATGTCGGATGGACCCTACTAGTCTCTGGGATATGTGGATGCAGTTGAAGGACCTTTGAGAGGAGTTTTTCATCATACCTAGTGTGTCCCTTGGGCATCTCTAGTTTTGTTTATAAAAAAGGTGGATTAGAGCTTTAGGATTTGTCTTGATTATCAACGTTTGAATCAGATAATGATAAAGAATAATTACCCCTTATCAGGGATATATGACCTCTTAAACTAGTTTAGAGATGTGAGTTGGTTCTTGAAGATAAATCTTAGGTCTGGCTACCACCACTTTAGGGTTACCAAGGCTGATATTTTAAAGATGACATTCTGATGTCTCTATGGACACTGTGAGTTCCTAGTGATGCATTTAGGTGTGATGAATTCCCCCATGATGTTTGTGGATCTTATAAACTAGATCTTCCAATTATACTTAGACTGATTTGTGGTTGTCTTCATTAATGACATATTTATTTACTCCATGTCAGAGGAGGAGCATGTAGATCACTTGAGGATGGTCCTAGACTTAATATGAGAACACTAGATTTATTTTAATATATCTAAGTGCTAGTTTTGGATCCATGAGGTTCACTTTTTGGGGTATATCATTTCTGATCATGGTTTAGATATGGAATTTGAGAATATTTATTCGGTTTTTGGTTGGGATCCACCCAAGAGTGTGTCGGAGGTGTGGAGTTTCTTTGGCTCGTTAGGGTACTATAGAAGGTTTGTGGAAAACTTATCTAGGATTGCAGGCCCTTTGACCACCATAACATGGAAAGGGTGGTTGTTTACCTAGACTAATTAGTGTCAGGGATCCTTCAAGGGGTTGAGGATTAGGTTGAGCAGTGCTTTTATGTTGAGACTACTGGAGGATAGCGTAGAGTACGTAGTGTTTTTTGATGCCTTTGGAGCTGGACTTGGTTGCATGTTGATGTAGAGTTATGCGGTGATTGTATATGGGTTAAGATAGTTGAGACCCCATGAGAAAAACTACAAGAATCATGACCTAGAGTTGGAAATGGTAGTCTTCACTCTGAAGATATAGAGGCACTATCTTCTATATGAACGCTTTATTGTATACTCAGACCACCAAAGTCTTAGATATATCTCCACTCAAAGATATATGAACCTAAGATAGATACGTTGGTTAGAGTTCCTATAGGACTATGACTTCAAGGTATTCTATACTCTAGGGAATGGAAACATGGTGGAAAATGAACTTAGTAGGAAGTCTCATTCTCACTTAGTGGAGAAGGCATCTAAGTAGTTGGATTCATTACAATTGACCCTAGTAAAAGAGAGGGGTGTAGTTTTTATTCATTCGATGGTGGTGGCTCCTCCTCTAATTTAGTATAAGAGAGAGGATCAGTTGGGAGACATCAATTTTGAGGTTTTATATGACTAGATATCCTCATTAGATGCACTATATGGATTTTCTGAAGGAGGAGAATATGCCATTATTTTTCAGGGACGGTCGATGGTTTCAGACATGTTGTGTGAGGAGGTGATATGGGAGTTTCACACTTCCCATGTAACATCTTGTTACCATTTTATTAGGTACATCCTTAAAATCATTTTGGTTTTCTCCTCCTTTGATATTGGGAGGATACCTATAATGTTGAAGTCAGATATTTGTTGTACTTTCAAATTTAACCAGCCTATTCTGCGGGATGCAGGAATATTTCACATCATGTAATTGGGTTACACGCCGTGTAATTTTTTTGGGGTACAATCCATGAAAGGGGATTCATGCTGTGAAATATTACTAGTCATGAATGGTGGTTTCACATCGTGAATGTTTTAAATAATGGATTTTTAATCTGACATGATAGATTTTTTGGCATATTTTTACACCGCGGATTTCACATCATGTAACTATATTACACGTCATGAAACGGCCCACATCCAGATTTTAAAGTGGGAGAGTAGTTATTTTTTCATGGATCTTTCTTTGGACCTCTTGGATATCGAACTGAGGCTCTTTCTATGTGAATTTTCAGAGACACCACTCCTCCTAGATCGATCTATTTGGCATTGGATCATCATTTCAGTAGCGGTGCGTCTCTCTGGGTAAGCTAAATTTTTGCTTCTTCATTGTTTTTGATCATGGTATCATTGTTGGGTTGAATCTTTGGATATATTAGTTTAAGATGGTGTTTTCTTCTTGGTTTCTCCTAGATATGTTGTGTGATCTCATTCCAGAGGCATTTTTCTTCGTTGGTTGTGGTGCGTCAGGCTTTTGTCTTTAAGGTATATAGGTTTCCTCTCTTATGCTGACCCCTTATCTTCTAAATTGAATCAATATTGATGTGTATTTGATTCTAGGGTATTTGTTGATGTTGTTGGGTTTCATTTATTTTTTATTATATTATGGGCATGTGTGACCTGAGTTTTGAGGTAGGTGGTTCCATCTCTGGCCTATGATAATGGATCTTGTTGTTTTGCTTTAAAAACTGATTCATATTTAAATTGGCATGATTATTTTGTGTGTTTCAAAAATGGTTTTCAATGAAAAATAGTTTTTTCCTGTTTATTGATAAATGGAGAGAAAATGGGTATTTTCAAATCATTGAAATGAATTGTGAAAAAGAGCACATGGGTTACCTTGGGTACTTAGGTGGAAGGTTTATCTTAGGTCCATCATCCATTGTTTTGTGATTATCAAGGAGATTTGTATTGGGGATTTCCTCTATTTCCTAGGCCCATTGTTCTAGGGGACCGATATTGACATTGTTGGGGGGTTACTCATGGGGTATTCCTCTACTTCTTAGGCCCATTATTCTAGGAACTGGTTTGTACACTTGATTATTTTGGTACGAGTAGTATGTGACCTAGACCAGTAGTATTCCTAAGTGTTTTGATACTTATCCTTCTATTTTTTATTTCTTGTCTTTTCTGAGTTAGCCTTGAAATACATGTTTATACTTATGAAAAATGATATGGAAAATGTTCTTTGAAATTGATATAACTTATTTTGTTTATAATTATGGAAAAAGTTAAATGTTTTCTATGTTTTCTATAAAACTGTTTTACTACTTATCATGTCATGTTTTTACTTAAAATGAGCATGCGGTAATTATTATACAGAGGCTTGTTCTGGAACACCTGGGTGGGATCCTACTGAGCCTATTAGCTCACACCTTGCGCACCTCTTAGTTGGTGTGTATACCTGCATTTCTCTTCTAGTGTAGAGAAAGGAAAGGCACCATAGTGAGGCGGTGAGGTTCGTGTCAGCTGGTTGGTTAGCTGGTGGTGAGATGGTGGGATTTCATCCATGTCATCATTTAGAGTAGTTGTTTGTCTTTGTTCCTTTGTAGTTGGACTTTTCATTTGGAGTTTTTAGATGCCTTTTTTGTTATCTATTTCCACTATTTTCGTACAGTTATGGAATATATATATATATATATATTGTTTGTCTTTCATTTTCCCTTTTTTTAGTACATATATGCCATGTGTTTATTCAGGTTGGGAAAAATTGTTCTCTTTGTTGTGTCGTTCGATGTCTGGGTGCTTGTCACCAACCCATGGGTATCGGAAACACCATTCAGGTATGTAATGAAATGGGTCGGGTGTCGAGTTTGAGGGAAACCCGGTTCGGTTCGTTATAATTTGGTATCAAAGGAGGTCTTTCCTCAAGAATCCATGTCTTGGGACATCTATTAGACTAGATATAGGATTTTTTCGAGACTTGAGAGGTATATTATGATAAGTTTCTGGCTAGCTCATGTTGTGATGTGTGTCTCTATTGTTGGGTTTGGATTTAAAATCTCAATTTTTTCTTATAGGTTTTCTAGTTTGAGCTGAGATTTTATTTGTTGTTTGATTGTTCTTATGTTTTGGCATGCATCAGTATGCCTCTGAGACATCTTCCATGAGTTCCTCATGAAGGTGCAGTTGATGCTCCTCAAGGGAACCCACCTATAGATCATAATCTCATCGACACTATCATATGGGAAGTCTGTGTTGTTGATCAAGATGTACCATGAGTTCAGAATGTTTTTATTGAGGTACAATCAGGAGCTATTAGAGAGAGAGATCAATTGTAGGAGTTCCAACGTGAGAACCCACCATCCTTTTAAGGAACAACTGGGCCTCAAGAGGCATAGGACTGGCTGTATAGGATCGATCAAATCTTCAACTTTCTAGAGACACCTAAGAACATTAGGGTAAACTAATTAGTGTTCAAATTCAAGGGTTCTGGCAAGATATGGTGGGATTCTATGGTCCAGGCAGATAGGCATGAAGACTTGGATTGAAAGGGTTTCAAAACCCTATTCTTTCAATAGTTTTTTCTGGAGTCGCTCATGTTGGAGAAGTATCTAGAGTTCTTGTCTTTAAAACATGGAGAGTATTCATTGTTGGCATACACTAATCATTTTGCTAAGTTTGTCCATTTTTTCTAAACAAGGTGAAGAATGACCAGCTGAAGGCTCAGAAGTACCTACAGGGTTTGTGATCAGATATCAGATTGTAGGTGTTTATACTAAAGATTTATACCTATGGGGAGATGATATACATATATATGATGGAAAAATGAATATGGAAGGAAAGGTTGGATTTTCCACCTCTTCTCTACCATCAGGTGGTAGCTTCAGTGGAGCACATGGGAAGAAGAGGAAGTGGAAAGATCATCGCAGGAGTAGTGGAGGTTAGTCTTAGTAGCGAGCCTCCTCTGCACCATCTGTTATAGCGGGTAATGTGCCTCTAAATTTATATTAGTGTGTTAAGGGAGGACACACCAAACTTTCTTGTCCTATACCCATTAATACGTGCAATAGATTTGGACGCATTGGTCACTTGCAACGCTTCTATCAGTATATGACTACGCCTCATTGTGGTTAGGGTTCCTCAGCTCCAAAGTCTACTGGGGTGTATTCATAAGCTTCAAATACTAAAGGGATCCATCCACAGGCATCAAGAGTGAATCATTTTTACACAGTAGATGAGTGTCCAGTGGAAGTTGATGTAGGTCTGATAATAGTGAGAGGTATTATCCTTATTGCATATTTAGTGGTAATTACTTTATTTGATACTAGTGCCTCCCAATAATTTATATCTTCACATTTTGTTGATGTTCTTAAACTTAAAATGGAACTTATATCCTTTAAAATGGAGTTAGAAACACCTCTTGGTAAGAGGAAAGAGTAGGGGTTCAGGTGTCCTTATTTTTTGTTAACGATAGCTGATATCGATTTGGTCTGGAATTTTCTCATTCTTGATCTAGATCTATTTGATGTCATCATCAGTATTAATTGGTTTGTCACTCATTGAGCTAAGTTTGATTGTTATCATCGGCGTGTTTTGTTTATTGCTGCTGATGGGATCTTTCATGTGTTTTAAGGGGAATGGGACCCGAGGTCAGGTCATTCAGGACCTTCCCACCCAGAGCTCAGGAGTTTGTTGATTTCTGTTTCATTTGAGCCCAATGACATTTCTTCTATTGATTATATTATCGTTGTTGTTTGAGACTTTCTTGATGTTTTCCCATATGATTTCTCTGATCTTCCTCCAGATATAGGGGTAGAGTTTATGATTGATCTGGTGAAAAGTATGCAACTAATATTGATACCTTCTTATCATATAGAACCAGTTGAGATAAAAGAGATCAATATTTAGTTGGATGACCTATTAGAAAAAGGTTCCATTCACCCTAGATTTTTACCTTGGGTATCCCCTATTCTCTTTTCCAAGAAAGCATATGGTTCACTTCATTTATTTATGGGTAATCAGAAGTTGAATCAGGTAACGGTTAATAACAAATATCATTTGTCACATGTGGAAGATCTATTTAACCATTTAAAGGGGGGAAATTGGTTTTCGAATATTGATCTTCAATTGGGTTATCATCAGCTCATATTTCAAGACTTTGATATACCGAAGATATCTTTTAGGAGCAGGTATAGTAATTATGAATATCTTATGATGCCTTTTGGTCTGACTAATTATCCTACAATTTTTATGGCCTTGATGAATCAAATATTCCATCAATATCTTAACATTGTTATGGTAGTGTTCATAGATGGTATTTTTTTTATTCTAAATCTGAGCATGAGCACGAGCACCATCTGAGTTTGGTTCTAGAAATTTTGAGAAGTCACTATTTGTATGGAAAGATTTTGAAATATAGTTTCTAGATTTAAGAAGTGAAGTTATTAGGGAACATAATTTCTAATCATGGATTATCAGTTGATCTAGAGAAGGTAAATTTTGTTTTTTCATGGAAGGAATCATATAATGTCCTTTCAATATGAAGCTTCCTTGGTCTTGTTGGATACTATAGACGGTTTGTCAAGGAATTCTTTAATCTAGCATTGCCTTTGACTACTCTTACTAGGAAAGTGGTGAAATTCACTTGGGATGCAAAGTGTCGGACTTATTTTGATGAACTAAAAAGGATTTTGACATCGGTTCCTATTCCGATCTTACCTAAGCCTGGTAAGGGGTACGTAGTGTTTTGCGATGCTTCTAGTGATGTTTTGGGATGCATGCTTATGTAGGATGACCATGTGGTAGCTTAAGACTCTCTTTATCTCGACCACATGAGAAGAATTACCCCACTCACTATTTAGATATTTTTTCAGTCATGCATGCGCTCAAATGTTGGTAGCACTATATTTTTAGGAAGAAGTTCACGGTCTTCTATGATCATAAAAGTATGAGCTATATCTTTTCTCAAAAGGAATTGAATATCATATAGAGATGATGGGTAGAATACCTTCAGACGTTTGACTTTGATATCACCTACACCCTAGGGAAGAGAAGCATTATAGCAGACACTCTTAGTAGGAAAGTACCATCACAGGCTATTCTGGGATCGAAGGAAGAGTGGAACCTTATGGTGATTTTTTCTCAGTTGCATCTGGATGCTTAGGAGGATGTTTTGGGTATGGTTCTGACCAGTGTTTAGTTATAATCATCTCTCCTAGAGTCTATTTTGCAGAGTCGGTAGTAGGATGATGAGTTTTAGACGACTTGGGAAAGCCTTTATGGTGGGGAGACTATTTCGGGTTGGTCTCTCTCTTCAGATGGTATGCTTCAATTCGGGAAAAGGATTTTTATTCCAGTATATGTGATTAATTTAGTCTTGTTATATTGTCACAACTCTTCATTGGTCATTCATCTATGCATTGTGAAGATTTATTATGATAAGAGGCAGTGATTCCGGTGGCCGGGTATGAAGTGTGACATCACAAAGTTTGTGACTTGTTATTACACTTACCAACAGATAAAGGCAGAGCACTTGAAACCTTCTAGGTTACTTCAGACTATTCCGGTGTCAGTCTGGAAATGGGATGAGGTATCCATGGATTTTTTTTGTTGGATTACCATGGATTCTCTGAGGGAATAATTTTATCTGGGTGATTGTTGATCAGTTTACGAAGTCTGATCATTTCATTCCAATCAAAGACACCACTAAAGTTAAATATCTGGGTAAGCTATATGTGTAGAAGATTGTGAGGTTAGATGGGATTCCTTATTCCATTGTTTTAGATATGGATACTAGGTTTACCTAGATATTCTGGAGGAGACTCTAAGAGGTGATGGGAACTCTGGTCAAGTTGAGAACAGCTTACTATCCACAGATAGATGGTCAAATAGAGTGAGTAATTCAGATTATGGAGGATGTGATCTGTGTCTATGTCTTGGATTTTGGAGGATCATGGGATAAACATCGGTACTGGTTGAGTTTTTTTACAACAATAGTTATTATTCATTGATAAGAATGGATCCCTTCGAGGTATTGTATGGTTGATCTTGTAGATCACCTATTTTTTGGGCTGAGGTGGGCAAGGTATCTTTAGTTGGGAAAATTTTGGTTCAGGAAACATCCGTGAAGATTCAGGATATACATCGACATTTTGTTACAGCCCAAAGTCGATATAAATCATATGCATATCGGCGGCGCTGACCTTTGGAGTTTTCTGTTGGTGACTTGGTTTTCTTGAAGGTTTATCCTTGGTTGGGTCACTGTTGATTTAGAAATCAGGTAAAGTTAGCTCTGAGATATGTTGGACTGTTTGAGGTCACTGAGTGGCTCAGGAAATTTTCTTATCAGTTAGTATTTCTGGTTTAGTTGATAGGTATTCATAATGTTTTCCATATATATCAACTCAGGAAGTATCACCTCAATCTCGATCACGTTCTAAGTTGGGAATAAATTGAGTTAGAGTCAGATGTTTCTATTTTGGAGAAACCAGTTGAGATCGTTGACTCTCAAGTGAAAGTCTTTCATGGTAAGTCGATTCCATTTTTTAGATTTCTATAGTAATAAGGATCATATTCTCTTGAGACTTGGGAATGCAAATTTTTTATGAGGGAGCAATGGCCTCATCTCTTTCTAGGGATTACATCTTCCACATGAATTCATGGGGATGGAAAGTCTTTATAGTGGGAATTTTGTAACATCTCGTAACTATTTTATTAGGTACACCCTTAACCTCATTGTGGTTTTCCCATCCATTGATATTGAGAGGATACCTATAATGGTGAAGTCAGAGATTTGTTGGACTTTCAACTTTAACCAACCTTTTCTATAGGATGTAGGAATATTTTACACCGTGTAACTGGGTTACACACCGTGTAATTTTGTCTGGGTATAAGACGTGAAAGGGGATTCATGCTGTGAAATATTACATGTCATGAATGGTGATTTCACATCATAAATATTTTAAATAATGTATTTTTAATTTGAGATGATGAATTTTTTTTCATATTTGTATACTGTGGATTTCATGGCATGTAACTATATTACACATCATGAAATGGACCATGTCTAGATTTTAAAGTGGGCGACTAGCTATTTTGTCATGGATATTTCTCTGAACCTCTTGGATCTCGAACTGAGGCTCTTCCTAGGTAATTTTTAGAGACACTACTCCTCCTAGATCGATCTGTTCGGCATTGGATATCCATTTTGGTTGTGGTGCGTCTCTCTAGGTAAGTGACCTTTCTACTTCTTCATTTCTTTTAATCACAGTATTGTCTTTGGGTGGAATCTTTGGATCCCTTGGTTTAATATGGGGTTGTCTTCTTGGTTTCTCCTAGATCTATTGTGTGACCTCATTTTGGAGTCCTTTTTCTTCATTAGTCGTGGTGCGGCAGGCCTTCGTCTTTGAGGTATGTAGGTTTCCTCTCTTCTTCCAACCCCTTGTCTTTTAAATTTAATCAATCTTAATGTAGATTTTATTCTAGGTTCTTCATTGACGTTGTTGGGTTTTGTTGATTTTAGATTCCATTACGGGCGTGTATGACCCGAGTTTTGAGGTAGGTGGTTCTGTTTCTAGCCTATGATAATGGATCTTGTTTTTTTTCTTTACAAACTGATTCATATTAAAATTGGCATGATTTTTTTATGTTTTTTGAAAAGGGTTTTCAATGAAAAATGGGTTTTCCCTGGTTATTGATAAATAGAGATAAATATGGGTATTTTCAAAGCATTGAAATGAAGTGTGAAAAATATCACATGGGTTACCTTGGGTACTTAGGTGGAAGGTTTAGATTGGGGTCTTCATCCATTATTTTGTGATTATCAAGGAGGTTTGTCTTGGGGATTTTCTCTTTTTCCTAGGCCCATTGTTCTAGGGGACCAATATTGACATTGTTGGGGGTTAACTCATGGGGTATTCCTTTGTTTCTTAGGATCGTTGTTCTAGGAACTTGTTTGTGCACTTGATTATTATGGTACGAGTAGTCTATGTCCTAGACCTGTAGTATTCCTTGGTGTTGTGATACTTATGCTTCTGTTTTGTATTGCTTGTATTTTCTGAGTTAGCCTTGATATGCATGTTTGTGCTTGTGAAAAAATATATATAAAATGTTCTCTAAAATTGATATACCTATTTTTGTTTATAAATGTGTAAAAAAGGAAATGTTTACCATGTTTTATATAAAACTTATTTACTGCTTATCATTTCATGTTTTTACTTAAAATGAGCATGCAGGAATTGTTATACATAGGCTTGTTATGGAACACCTGGGTGGGATCCTACTGAGCCTGTTATCTCACACCCTGCACACCTCTTCGGTGGTGCATAGACCTTTTTAGTCTTCTATTGTAGGGAAAGGCAAGGTGCTACAGTGAGGTGGTGAGGTTCACGTTAGCTAGTTGGGTAGCTGGTGGTGAGATGGTGGGATTTCATCCATGTCATCATTTGGAGTAGCTGTTTGGATTGGGTCCTTTGTAGTTAGACTTATCCTTTGAAGTTTTTAGCTACCTTTGTTATTTTTTATTTCCATTGTTTTCTTATAGTTATGGAATATATATATCTTTTTCATCTTCCATTTTCCCCTTTTTTTAGTATATATATGCCATGTAGTTGTTCAGGTTGGACTAAATTGTTCCCTCTATTGTGTTGTTTGATGCCCAGAAGCTTATCGCCAGCCCATGGAGATCAGGAATGACCTTCAGGTATGTAACAGAACAGGTTGGGTTCCAAGTTTGAGTAAAATTGGGTCATTTCATTACATCCCCCTTATATGTACATCTCAATATGAAAAGGATGTACAAGGTCCTTCAATGGCAGTTTTGATAGGATGGCATAAGGCAGAGCATTGTCAAGTTCAGCTCTCGGTGTCTCACATATTAGTAGGTGAATTATGGGCACCAAGTTTTGGTATGTTTGACATTGTCTCTTGAAATCTCATAGTTGAAATGGGATGACATATCCATGGACTTTGTGATGGGGATTACGTGGATAGTGAGTGGTCACAATGTTATCTGGGTGATTGTTGACCAACTTGTCAAGTCAACACACTTCCTTGCCATCCAAGAGTAGAGTTCAATTGAGATTTTGGGGAAGTTATATGTGTGGTAGATCATCTATATTCATAGAGTATCCTCAATTATTATCTCTGAATATGATGTTAGATTCATATCACAGTTGTGGAGAGACTTGTAGGAAACTTTTGGGAACCAGTTGTGGATGAGTACAACATTTCACCCCCAGATGGATGACCAAACCGATAGGGTTATCCAAGTGTTGGAGGATATGCTGAGAGCCTACATGTTAGAGTTCAACTAGATATGGGAGGATCACTTATCATTGGTATAATTTTCTTACAATAACAATTATCACCCTACTATCAGTATGACATATTTCGAGTCCCTATACTAGAGACCTTGCAAGTCACTCTTATGTTAGACTGAGATTGGTGAGACATATCTTGTTGGGCCAAAGATGGTGAAAGAGATGATATAGAAGGTTCCGGTGATCCGAAATCATATAAGGATAACCTGGAGTAGATATAAATCTTATGCAGATCGACATTGTAAGCCCTTAGAGTTCGATTAGGGAGACCATGTTTTCCTGAGAGTATCCCCATGATGAGGATTGTAGAGGTTTGGATGGAGATGCAAGCTATATCTAAGGTTCATCAGGTTTTTCGAGATCCTACGAAAGGTTAGAGATGCTTACCACTTAGCCTTTACCATGTAGTTAGATCAAGTGCATGATGTTTTCCATGTGTTGCAGTTGAGGAGATACGTGCACAACCCTACGTATGTTATTGAATGGGGAGATCTAGACATCTAGGATGGAGCCACCTTTACAGAGTACCCAGTGGTGATCTATGATCAACAATAGATGATCCTACATGTAGAGACCATCCCTTTGGTTCGTGTTCTTTAGTAGCATGAGAGCATGCATGAGAGCTCCTTAGAGCGTAAGATTCAGATGAAAACTTAGTACCCCTACCTTTTTTCTTAGCTTGTGTTTTTTAGGGAAAAATCCTTGATGGAGGGGAGAATTTAATGAATCTAGTTTTTATGGATTAATACTTTGAATATTTCTTTGTATATATCTGGATTTATCCTAGGAGTCGGTGTAGTGTTTGGGTGTCTTGGGACTCCATAGTCAATATATTTAAAAAATATTAATATATTTTATTGCATTATATCATGAATCGTTTTAGTTTTAATATTTTTATCATTGATAGAAATTAGAAATATGAGACCACAACTGAATCTGAAACATAGGTTTTACCCTAGGCATGACCTAAGGTTTGTCAGCGTTGAACATTCCGTGGGAGATGACCATTGGCGGGTGCATTTAATAAAATTAATAAATAATTTTATTTATTTTAATTAAATGATCAAACCTAGCCTAATCCTTTATAAAAATATCATTATGATGTTTCACCAGGGTTAGCCACATAACCCTAGGAGGATTAGAGGAGAGTGTTCTTTATTGGCATTGGAAAACCTGAGGACGCGGATCATTGATCAGATAGAGGTGGATCAAGGGCTAGACAATGAACGCATCATATGTTCTTCATCACTGGTGAATGCGGTCTTCACCAAAAATAGATCCTAAATCAAGGTGGTACATGTTATTTATGTATTTACACCTTTTTGATTGATGATCATGGATTTTCATATCTAATTTTATTGATCTACAATTTTACACCCATCGCATGAGCTTGTCTGGATAGATTGAATTTTTTAAATCAATTTATATTTTTTATGCCATGATATCACCCTTTTATACCACATTTATGTTATTTTTTTCTAATAAAACTTGTCCAATGATTAATTTACTTTATTTATGTTCATTTCTCCCAGCAATTCATCGTGTTCTTCATCGTTGTCCCACGGGGTTGCAGTTCGACATTGTCGGGGTGGATTCGAGCATGACTGAACCCCCAAATTCATGGTGGTTATGTGAATGACATGTAGATTTATGGTTTGTGGATGGATCAAGGTTAGATTCCATTTGTAGGTGATGCTTCATGGATTTGGGTTCCATAGTGGCAACGGGCGATTGGAGGTGCGGATGATTTTTGCACAGTAAATGGTTTTCCAATTTCTGGCCATCGGGGGCTGGGAATCAATAGTTGGAGGTGTTTCCTTTTTACTTTTTGGTGGTAAAATGGTAGGATTTGAGGTAGAGAATTTGGATCTGAAATACAGAAAGAAACCAAGTTTTCTAAAAAAACCAACTACACGATGTGTGCTCTGAAGAACACATGCCCTATAGTGTAACGACCAAATATTCTATCAATGAAAATTTACATTCTTATAATTATTTATTATAGTATAAATCACATAAAATCACTTAGATAACACAATAAAAACATTATAAATGATTAATTAATGAAATAAGTGGTATTTATAGAAATTAAGAAACCTAAACCAATGGAATAGTAACTTGACCTTTAGAATAGTAATATAAATGTTATGAATAGTAAACCAACCAATAGAATAATAACCTCACCCGTGAAATTATAAATAAAATTTATCCATCTTATAAATGAAAATATTATATAATTATATCATAGTATAATTAAATAAATAATTTGAAATGATAAATTAAGTGTTGGTATTTTTATAAAAAATAAATGTTTATTTACAATTTTATGATGAATCTAATGATTTAAAAGAAAATTTATTTTCATAAAATATATTCATAAATTAATATTTTTTTATCTTATGATTATAAGATAATTTTATGAGACCTTGATTAATTTTTCAAAGTGTTATAAAATCAGTTATAATTTTAAAGTTGGTATTTTTTAAAATAAATGATGATTTTATTTAAAAAATAAATTTCTCATATTTAGAAAATTATTTTCATAAAATTGAGTCCATTTTTTAATTCTACACATCAAAAAACTGTAGGGTTTAATTTTTACGAATTTTCTAAAAAAGTTGAATTTTTATGAATAGTGAAATACGGGTTTTTACGATATAAGTTAAATAGATGAATTATTGAGTCGTGGATGATGTATGGTTGATGTAAGAACATTTGATTCAAACTAATATAAACTAGTTACTGTAATTGGTCACAATAATCCACATTATCTATAGTCTTGATCCAAAATAATAAACAAATGTGTAAAATAATCAAAAAACGCCCCTCTCCTCCACTATAAATATCACCCCTCACCACCTTTTCTCCTCACACCTATTAAGACTTAAATCTTGTCCAATTTCTACCCAATACTCTTAAAAAGTATCTTCCCCACTTCTATGAGGTTCTAGTCTCAACAAAATACCAAAACCAATTTCCCTAAGGAGGTTCTCAAAGAGAATAATTCAAGAGGTAAAATCCTCTTTCACTTTATTTTATTTTCACTTTATTTTATTTTTTATACTATCCTAAACTCCTCTATAAAAACATGAATGATAAATCCAGTATCTTATATATACTATAATTTTATTATGTTAATGAAAAATCCATCATCAATTCTATTCTCCTCTTCCTTTTATTCTAAAAATGAAAATATCGTTCGTGAGGTGTTGATTTATCACCTTCGAGGATGAAAAGTTTTAATTTTTATTTATCACCTTAAAGAATGGAAATAAAACCATTATAATGGTCGGTACATAATATAAAATTTATTTTATAACCCTTTTTATGTTCTGATTCTAACTTTTATACAGAATAGTGAATAATGAAACAAAACTAGTTTGTGATGATCGAAAAACCGCCAAAATAATCTAAATGATTATCATTAACATCTTATCTAATGATTCATCCTCAACCCAAACAAAAAAATGAATTATATAACCATTTAATATTATTTATGTTCATTAATAACATATAACTTTAATTCTATATATCTATTCCCATTTTACATGATATTTCATACATTTATACAAGTGAATCAATCATGAAAATCAAGTAAATTAACACTCCCGAATGGCGAAATTGAATCTTATAACTCATCAAAAAAGCCTTAAATGAACATAATAAAATTATAATAAATAAAATACATGTATAAAAAGTTCTTAATTAATTAATGGATTTAATTTTATTATCCAATACATTGTGATCAAATGTATAATACTTTCATATATAAGGTAAGGGATTCTTTCCAAACCTCCATTTTTCCTCCGGGATACGCTTTCTCTCGCTTTACCCTAATGTAATTCTTATTTATTTTTATATAATTCCTATAAATTCTATTTATATTTTCCAAAATCATATATCCAAATCATTTCATCCTTCTTTTATGGGGAATACATGTTTTAAAAAGGTTCCCTTCTCAAATCTTCCCGATAAGCAAGCTCGATTAAAAGAAACTTCCCAATTTCTTAACTATTTTTAAGTGAACTCCATAATATGTTTTAATCCAACATTATTTTTCTAAAATCACTAATTTTATCATGAAAAACTATCTTGTTTAATTTCTAGTTTTATGAAAATAGATATGTTTTTTTCACTTTAAACGCTCTTTAATATTTTCCTCAAACCGCACTAAAATATTTCATTTCTAATGTCTCTTAAACACTATTTTTACATGTTTTTAGTTAAGTTTGGCATCAATTATCATTATCTATTCCTATTTTATCTTATTAATTTCCATGTATGATTTAAATCCATTATTTTATAGTCACCATTATGGTATTCCCTTTTATTATGCCTTATGACATGATTATGATATCCAATTCTTTCCATTGTAACCCTTATGCTTGATTCTTCATGTAGAACACATATATATGAACATGTTATGATGGTTGCACCCAAATATCACTAAAATTCATTGGGTAATTTTTAGTCTCATGATATGTCATGTTGGGATAGGGAGTGAACCCGATTCCTTTATAGGACTTTGTACTCTATGTGCAGTGGTCTTGGAAGTTATTCTTGACTCATGCTTATGTCATGTTGTGTGTTATTGACACATTCCTATGATGTCATGATTACATGTCCTCATGATCTAAATGTTATGATTCCATATTTTTATTCATGTTCCATGCCTTTTTATGTCATCATGTTATGCCTTCTAACCCATGTTCTTTGCTTTATTCCTATGTTTATACCCTTACTGGGCTTTTTAGCATGTATTCCCTAGGTTATACTATGTAGATGTAGGAGCTCAATGGAAGTTAATATCTCTTTATGTATGATTAAAATAAATATGTTTTATTTTACTTCCATTTTTTTATTTTATGTACCTAATCATCCAAATACACTAGACTTTACAATACTTGGCTTGTAATTTGATGGTTAATTATGCTTAAAATTATGTAATAATATGTGTAAAATGTTGGTGTCTTTATAGATGGTATTTGAGAAAGGTCTAGTTATTTTTGGAGATTATGAATAGATCACTTTAGTAAAAACCCTAGGGATAATTCTATCACCATGTATAACCTAGATTGAAACTTAGGGTATCACAATTTAGTATATACTCTTCATTTAAAAGTTTATCCTTCTATATTCAATGTTTTATTTTTATATGATTATTAGCTAAGTATCCAAGCCTCCTAATTATAATTTCTTTCCTTAGTTAATGGCTATAAATAGTAGAACTTGTGCCAACAATCAATGTTATATGCAATGTTACAATTTCTCTAATGATATTCCAAATATGATGGGAATAGGTGATCAAAAATTCATAACAGTACTTACTTAGCTGGCTCAAGTTATGAATAATAACTTGAATCTTGTGGAATTCCCTCCTTCTCCTAAGAGAGATAAAGTTGTGATCAAATCCTTCATGTGTCAAAGGCCTACTATCTTTAGTGGATCTCCTAATCCCCTCATCACAGGACAATGGATTAATTCCATTAAGAAGATATTCCATGTCCTCCAGTGCTCAGAAGAAGAGAAAGTTGTGCTGGTGGTATATCATTTTGATGGGGAAGTTGATCGGTGGTGGATATTGATAAATTACACAAAGTACAAGGAGGAAATCGATTCCATGGAATTGGAATATTTCAAGAAAATATTTTTCAATAAATATTTTCCCTGGACACTCTGTATTAAGATGGAAAGGGAGTTCCTTAGACTAAAGAAATAGGAAGACGATTCTATTGGAGTGTATGAATCCAACTTCACAAGACTTGCATGATATGTATTTGGCTTTATCATGAACACCGAAATAAATGTGGATCGCTACTTTGTCAGAATAAAGTCAAGTCTATGAAAAGTGTTGGTGATTCGAGACTTCGATAGTTGTGAGAAAATTATCCATTGTGACCTTAAGGTTAAAATAGAGATTGGGGACTCTCAGTGGTCTCATGGGCTTGGTGAAAAAAGAAGAAAATGGAGTTTAATATGGGTGGATCAATAGATAAATCCCATTATGGAAAGAATATCCAACATACCATGTGTCAAAAATGTGGGAAGAAGCATCCTAGAAACTGCTTAAAGGGAACCAATATATGCTTCAAATGTGGAAGAGAGGGGGCATATAGCTAATAACTACCGAATGGATATGAAGGATACCACTAATTTAGAAGAAGAAAGGAAGGTTCAAATCAACACTCAACCTATAGTTTAGTGTTTCAACTGCAAGTAATATAGGCATTATGCAATCCATTTCCCTAATACAAGGATTGCTAGAGGCAATCAACAACAATAACAACCTCCAAGGAAATAAGGAATGACATATGATATCACTACTGCTGAGGTGGAACCAAAAAATGATGTGGTGATAGGTATGTTGGTTATTCGTTCAATAATATCAAACATACTATTTGATTCTAGTTCTATGCATTCTTTCATATCTTTCAAGTTTAGTAGAACTATTCAAGAACCACCTCAAAATATAGTGGTTGAGTTATTTATGAGAATAAAAAATGGTGCAATTATTGCATCAAAAGTATATAACACCTCCTTGGTTAATTTTTATGGACTGAACCTCTCTATAAATCTTGTCTTACTTCATTTTGTGGATTTCAATGCTATGTTGGGAATGGATTAGATATATTTATACAAAGACGTCATCAACAGCTAGGGAAGGGAGATCAATCTTCACATCCTGAGGCATCCTCCAATTCTGTATAAGTATAAGGAGAAAGATGAATATCTTTTAGAATCATCATCTAAATTGTGGATATTATTGCCTTATGGGTAATCTTATCTATATCAAATTATTGATACAAAGTAGAGAATCATGTTTGAAGACATGCGCATTGTGAGGGACTACACTGATGTGTTCCCTGAAGAATTGTATGGTTTTCCTCCTGACCGAGAGGTTGAGTTATCAATTGAATTTATCCCCGGATCTCTAACTATATCAAAAACACCTTATAGAATAGCCACCATTAAGTTGGAAGAACTAAAGAAGCAGTTATAATAGAATATGAATAAGGGTTTTATACAACCAAGTGCTTCTCCATGGGGTGTGTCATTCCTCTTTATTAATAAGAAGTATGGATCAATGCACATATGTATTGATTATTGTGAGATCAACAAAATAACAATAAAGAACAAGTATCCCCTTACATGGATAAATTACTTGTTTGATCAACTATGTGGGGACACGTATTTCTCAAAGGTGGACCTTAGTTTTAAATATCACTAATTAAAGGTGAAGAAGTAAGATATTCCCAAGACTACCTTTAGAACAAGGTATGGACACTATGAGTTCATAGTGATTCCCTTCGGACTCACTAATACTCCAGAAATATTCATGGACTTAATGAATAGAGTATTTAGATATTAACTTTAAAAATGTGTGGTAGTCTTTATTGGTGATATTCTAATATACTCCAAGAGCAAGGAGGAATATGAGAAGCATTTGAATACTATGTTGAAGACTTTACAAAGGGAGAGACTTTGTGCAAAGTATGGTAAATGTGAGTGTCGCATGGAGGAAGTATCATTATTAGGGAATGTTATCACTAGAAAAGAAATATTTGTGGACCCTTTCAAGATAAAGGCAATTGAAGAGTGGCTCGGACTAACATATGTAACATAGATTTTTAGTTTTCTTGGTCTGACTGGGTATTACCAACGATTTGTGAAGAACTTATCATGATTGTAAAACCTACTAACCAAACTGACTCCAAAGGGAGTAAATTTTATCTGGACCAGTGAATGTGAAGACTACTTTAAAGAGTTTAAAAATAGGCTTATCACTGCACTAGTACTTACTCTTCTGACAAGTGGGGAACTCTTTGTGGTGTGCAGCAATAATTCAAAGTGTGGTGTGCATCGATACTTCAAATAAGGTCTTAGGTTGTGTACCGATGAAAAATGATAAAGTGATATCCTACAACTCAAGGCAATTGAAAATTCATGAGAAAAATTATCCCACGCGTGATATGGAGTTGGAAGCTATGATCTTCACATTGAAAATCTAGCGACATTATCTTTATGAGTATAAGTGTGAAATATATAGTGATCATAAGAGCCTCAAATATATATTCACACAGAATGATCTTAATATGCACCAGTGAAGATGGTTAGATCTCATCAAGGATTATGAATACTCAATCCACTACCATCCTGGTAAGGCTAATAAAGTGGTGGATGCTCTAAGTAGAAAGGATCCTACAACATTATCAATGATGAGAATTGAGAAGGATCTAATATTATTAAATTTGAAAAGGATGGACATGGAATCATTAAGAAAGGAACATTATCAATCCTTTCTCAAATTATTTATCAATCATTCCTTATGGAGAAAATAAAGGATTCTCAAAGAAATGTTATAGAAATTTAGAAGAATGTGGAAGCCATGACAAAGGGGAAATACTTAGAGTTCAAAATTAATGAGGAAAGAGTTGTAAGATTTGGGTCATGACTATGTGTACCATCCAATATAGAGATAAATCAAGATATTCTAAGTGATGGACATATCTCAACCTTCTCTACTCACCTAGGGAGCACAAAGATATAGCAGGATCTCTGAGAGAACTATTTGTGGGACAATATGAAAAATTATATCACTGAATATACATCAAAGTGACTGGTATGTTAGAAAGTGAAGGATGAATAGAAAAATTCTAAGGGGATGATGCAACCATTACCCATACCAACATAAAAATGGGAAAATGTCACCATAGACTTTGTCACTAGACCTCTGAAGACATATATATAAAATAATGTTATATGGGTTATTATGGATCGTCTTACAAAGACAACTCACTTTATCGCAATTCAAGAGGAATTATCACTGGATCAACTTACACAAATATAAATCAGAAAATTGGTAATGCTACATGGGGTACTATTATCGATTATATCCAATCAAGATATGAGTTCACCTTGAAGTTCTGGAAAAGACTCCAACATGCTCTAAACACTAAATTGAAATTTAGTACGGATTTTCATCATCAAACTAATGACCAATATGAATGGACTATTCAAACACTGGAATACATGTTGTGAGCATATTATATGGACTTCAAAGGAGGATGATACTAACATCCACCTCTGACCGAGTTCTCTTACAACAAAAGTTTCCACTTGATCATCCAAATAGATCCATATGAATCCCTTTATGGGAAAATATGTAGAACACTAACATGTTGGGATGAAGTCGGTGAATGTAGGTTATTAGGACCTAAAATGGTTGAAGAAATGGTGGAAAAGGTGAAAATAATTCAACAACACATCAAAACATCCCAAAGTCAACAGAATATCTATGCAGATAATCGTTGATGAGACATTGATTTTAAGTTTGGATACATGGAATTCCTCTACATATCTCTATGGAAGAGGTTCATAAGATTTGGGAAGAAAGGAAAGTTAAGTCCCATGTACATCATCCCCTTCGAGATTCTTGATCGTATTAGATTTGTGGTCTATCGATTAGAACTTCCACCAACCATTTCTCAAGTACAAAATGTATTTCCTGTATCCCTCTTGAGTAAGTACATACCGGATCCCTCACATGTACTGAATTCAGAGGTGGCATAGCTGGAAAATGATATCTCTTGTGAGGAGCATCCAATAAAGATCTTGGATCGTAAAGATAAAGTTCAATGCAAAAAGACCTCTCATATGGTCAAAGTACTATGGAAGAACCATAAGTACGAAGAGGTTACATGGGAACCAAAGGAAATGATGAAGGATAAGTACCCTCACCTATTTTCCCCATAGTTTGTAAAATGAAATTTCAAGGGTGAAATTTCATACGGGGGAAATAATGTAATGACCCAGAATTCTATCAATGAAAATTTCTCTTATAAATATTTATTATAGTATAAATCACATAAAATCACTTAGATAACACAATAAAAACTTTATAAATGATTAATGAATGAAATAAGTGGTATTTATAGAAATTAAGAAACCTAAACCAATGGAATAGTAACTTGACCTTTGGAGTAGTAACATGACCCTTATGAATAGTATACCAGCCAATAAAATAGTAACCTCACCCATGAAAGTATAAATAAAATTTATTCATATTATAAATGAAAATATGATATAATTATATCATAGTATAAGTAAATAAATAATTTGAAAGTGATAGATTAAGTGTTGGTATTTTTATAAAATATAAATGTTTATTTACAATTTTATCATTAATATAATTATTTAAAAGAAAATATATTTTCATAAAATAGATTCAAAAATCAATATTTTGTTATCTTATGATTCTAAGATAATTTTATGAGACCTTAATTAATTTTTCAAAGTGTTATAAAATCAGATATAATTTTAAAATTGGTATTTTCAAATAAATGATAATTTTATTTAAAAATTAAATTCCTTGTATTTAGAAAATTATTTTTATAAAATTGGTTTCATTTTTGAATTATATATGTCGAAAAATGGTAGGGGTGAATTTTTGAGATTTTTCTTAAAAAGGTTGATTTTTTTATGAATAGTGAAATACAGTAATTTATGGTATGAGATAAATACATGAATTATTGAGTTATGGATGATGTATGTCTAACTCCCCGACCCAAGTTGCCCAGAGTCGGTGCATTATTACATAACATTGGCATGATCACAAGAAAGATCAAGTCTCGAAAGACCGATTAGTTTAGTAGCCTTGGAATAACTAGATACTTTCATAAAGTTTACATTACATCATAAAATGAAAACTACAACAATATAGTCTCCATAGTCCACACTCTTATCCTCTCATACTATCCCTACAGGTCATTCATAAAATACTTCTTCACATCCTAGGAAAAATAAAACATAGAAAGGGGTGAGCTCAAATGCCCAGTAAGGATAACAATATAGCGGAAACTTTCATAAATAAGCATAAAAATTTAAGGCAATGTATAACTAAAACAAAAGCATTTTAAAACTTGAACTTAAGAATAATATGGCAGAAATAAAATTAAATAATGCCATATACTTATTCACATGGATATTATACTAGTCGAATAATCACATGCAATATCAATAACCACTTTCATAATGATGGAATGCATAATGTCAGACTATCATAACCACATAGCCAAGGCCTCGTGCCAAGACTACAAATAAGATTTTGTCAAGGCCTTGTTCCAAGACACTAGTTTGTCTCATGAGACCTACCGATGCATCGAGGAGCTATAGCGGGTTCCACCCGTCACTTATTAAGTCCAATGCATTCCTCATATGAACAGGTTTAAACATAACATAAACATTCATATTAAAACTAGCATACGAAATGTCAATACTTTTTCCATAAACCATGAATGGTATAAAAATAACACATCAATAGTCAAACATATCACAAAACCTTCAATACAATATGGAAGTTTTGTATCATAATAAATAAACTTCAAATAAGCTTAAAATCCATCAAAGGATGTTGACATAGATGAAATCAAAACTATTTAAGAGAAATATCAATTTTTTTGAAATCATTTAAAAGTCACATAATTATAAAATAAAACTTTTACTTTGAAAATATTCTTATAATCTTGTAAGGGAAGATTCTAAGATTTTATAATGGCAAAAAATAGCCGCACCCGCCGTATAAGTTAAAAAAAGACATTCTTACCTTAATTCTGTCGAAAAGGTTAAAAAGGACCTTGTTTGGAAAACGACAGAAAGATTCCTTTATAAACCTCTTATAAAAAGTAAAACAAGGGTATAAATTACTTTAAACCATATTTTTTAAAATATCTATAATTTTTTGAAATACATTTTTAAGAAACATGGATGTGGATGATAAAGGGGTCCCAGTAGATAATTACGTATAAACAACCTCGGATAATGAAGAGATTGTGAAATAACCCTTACCTTGTACTTTTCCTTAGTCGATGGTATGTTAACCTCCTGTATAATAGTTAAAACATTGTTATTAAATTATACAATACATATATATACATAATTATGATATCATATATGATCTTTTAACATTGACTTGTTAATAATATTTTAGTATTATCATTGTTTCGGGTGTTAACTTACTCATTTTATTTTATATGTTTTGTTAAATAAGTCATATTTTTCATGGATAGGTTGTATATTATTCATATCTAGAATGATATAAAGTCCTTAAACATTATTTTTAATCATCAAATGAGAATTGTTCTTGAATGGATACGATGGGGAATGAATCTCATCGCGTTCGTGGAGACGGTAGTCCGTACGTACGCACGAGCGACAATATCATTCTTTTGATATTAAAATAATATATAATTGGATGTTATATCATATATACAGAATCATTATCATGTTATATTTATTATTTACATTAATTACACATCATTATTATACCCATACAAATAATAATATATTGTATAACAATTACACCACGTCGTGGAGACGGTAAGCCGTACGTACGCATGTATGGTGACATGTCATTCAAAGGATGGATAGAATACTGAATATGGTTGTACCATATTTATAATAAAATCACAGTATATATAAGATACTAGAGTTATTATTTTATAATGGGAATAACAAAGAAAGAAGAAGTTGAAGAAGAAAGGAACTTGAAAAAGGGTGGTGAAAACGTTACCTCTTCTTCGGGTTCTTCCTTTTGATTTGATCAAAAGGGATCCATAGGATGAATTTATGATCAAACTAAGGCCTCTAGGTTGTAGTGAGCGAATTTTAGAGAGTATTTTCGCAGGTTTTGGCCGAACCAAAAGGCTTTGAAAGTGTGAATTAGTGAGAAGGGGGAGTGCCCTTTTATAAGAGGGGTGAGGGGAACCTTTGGAAAAGCTAGAAATATTATTTTATAATAAATTCATATTCAGTTTCTAATGGCTCCAAAGTATATTATTTAAATGTTAAGGTGGTTATGGGTCTAAAACCACTCAACAAATAGAATTTAGACAGGTTTGGGTCATTATATTAACCTTATCTTTTAGTTTTAACTCTTAGTTAATTAGTTTGACACTTACCATGTCACTTTGTATTTTTATATTATATAGTTAATAAACTTACTATATACCTCAAATAGACCCCCAAGTAGTCCATTAATGAAACACCTATCATGATATAAGTCTCTTTTCCGAACCCTATATTTTTAGTAATTGAATATAAATTAATAATATAATCTTTGTTTTAAAAACTCTTTTATTTCAATTTTGACACTATTGGGTATTTTGTTTTTGATAAAATCACAACAGCATTATTACTTCAAAAAAAATTCATATAACCAGTACTAATATGTCATATTAACCTATAAAATTAGTGTAATTCATAAAAAGATTCAAATTACATTTATTTTGATATTTATAATATCAATTATTTGATTCTTTCATTAATATGGAAAATATTGCATCATTATTGTGTCATAAATAAATTTAATTATTAAATGTCTAAAAATTATAAATAAAATACTATTATGTAGGAAATATTTTTATATTTATAATTAATATTTATAGTCGAAAATCCAACATATATAACCCTATGTAAAAACTGTTTTTCTAAAAGATATATGCTTTTGTCATTTTTGTATTTATTTTAACTTAATTAATATAAAGTGTCCTTATCACCTACAAGTGGCTTCATGGGGTCCCAAAACCGACCCAAAGATGCCCATGGTCGGAAATTTATCAACCAATAAGTTTAGGACACGTTTTAGGGTAATTTATTATTATTATAATATTATTTTCTTACCCTTATTTACCGGATTTACCCTTTAATCATGGTAAATAAAAGATTTACCGAAGTAATTATTCAAAATTTATAAAAATAAAAGTTACCTATTTACACAATTTGGACATCCTGATTCCAAATATGGAATCCATTTTTCAAAATTCAAAACACATAAGTGGCAGAAATTTATTTAAAATTAATTCTCGTTGTTAAAACAAAAAGCATGTTTTTAAGAGATAATAACTATCAAAAGATTGACACTTGTTAATGTCCGGTTTAATTGTGAAATTATGTCCAATGACCAACATTATATTAAATGGTAAAAATATATTCTAAATATACTTTAAAACCACTCAAATTCATAATTTATCACTATTAATTATTTCGATTAAAAAAGTTGTTTTTAATTAAAATTTAGTAATTTTCACTATTCATCAAAATATAAAAGTTATCTGAAAAGTACCAAAATTTCACCCTAGGCTAATTTCGATATTCTGAATCCAAAAATGAAGTCCATTTTAAGAGATAAAATTTATAAAATTTCAAAAAGTGGGTATTATTATTCATAACGGCTAGTTTGATTGGTTGCAGTATGTGTTAGAACTCGAAGTTGCGTACAACACACGCTACTGTATTATTCAAAGAGAAGCGTATCGTGGAAGCTTGGGGTGTTAAATTATCCCCTCTTTCAAATAATTTCTTCCTCAAAATTTATATAATACTACCACATGAAATGACTCGGGTGGTTCTTCATCATAAGTTCCTCGGGTTCCCACGTTGCCTCTTCCATCTTATGGTTTTTCCATAGAACTTTTACCAGATGAGTCGTCCGGTTTCTCAACACTTGTTCTCTTGTATCAAGAATCCTGATGGGATCTTCGCAGTAAGATAGATCGGGTTCCAGTTCTAATTCCTCATAGGTGATCACATGTGTTGGTTCAGTCATGTATTTCTTCAACAGTGATACGTGGAACACATCATGAACTTTGGAGAGATTTGGCGGCATTGTCAAACGGTAAGCTACAACCCCAATTCGTTCTAGAATTTCGAAAGGAGCGATGTACCTGGGACTCAATTTACATTTCTTTCCAATACGTATAACTCCATTCCATGGATATACCTTCAAGAAAACATGATCTCCCACCTGAAATTCCAAATCCTTTCTTCGGTTGTCAGCATAGCTCTTCGGCCTACTTTGAGCAATTTTGATGTGGTTTTGGATTACCTTCACCTTTTCCATCGTTTCCTCCACTAGTTCTGTGCCTACAAGTTTTCTTTCACCAACGTCATCCCAACAGGTTGGTGTGCGACATCTCTTTCCGTATAACGCTTCATATGGTTCCATTTGAATACTCGAATGGAAGCTATTATTATAGGAAAATTACACCAGAGGTAAATATTGATCCCACATACCATGAAAGTCAAGTGAGAATGATCTCAACATGTCTTCTAAGGTTTGAATAGTCCATTCTGATTGTCCATCTGTTTGAGGGTGGTAAGAAGTGCTCAAATGAAGTTCAGTATCCAAGGCTTTTTGAAGACTCTTTCAGAATCTTGAAGTAAAACGGGGATCACGATCAGAAACAATCGATAGGGGTACTCCATGAAGTCTCACCACTTCATTAATATATAGCCTTGTTAGACGTTTAAGTGGTAAATCTTCCCTTATAGCAAGAAAATGTGCTGACTTGGTAAGATGATCAACAATAACCCATATTGCATCATTCCTTCTAGGAGTCTTTGGTAGTCCCATGACAAAGTCCATCGTAATATTATCCCATTTCCACTTCGGTATGGGAAGAGGTTGCATGACTCCTCCAGGCTGTTGCCTTCTAGCTTTCACTTGTTGACAAACCATACATCTTGACACAAAATCAGTAATCTCCCTCTTCATGTTGTCCCACCAAAAATGTTCTTTCAAGTCTCTATACATTTTGGTTCTCCCATGGTGAATAGAGAAATTGGAACTATAAGCATCGTCCAATAATTCCCTTTTTAGATCAGGTATATTGGGAACACAAAGTCTCTTCCCAAATTTTAAAATTCTATCTTCATACCCAAATTCATTCAATCTCCCATCATTCACATCTTTAATCTTCTTTTGAAACTCTTCATCATCGGTCTGAGAACTCTTTATCCTTTCTAGTAAAGATAGTTTGGCAACCATTTGAAAAAGTATGGATGTTTCACCTTCCATGGTAATTCCCATATCCATCTTCACTAGATCCATGAAAATAGGATCCCTTTAAATTCTCATCATGTTCAAAACTCCATGATCTTTTCTGCTCAAAGCATCTTCCACCTTATTTTCCTTACCCATGTGGTAGTGTATCATGCAATCATAATCCTTGAGTAGTTCAAGCCATCTCCTTTGCCTCATGTTTAGTTCTTTTTGTGAGAAAATATACTTCAAACTCTTGTGATCGATATAAATCTCACATTTTTTACCATAGAGGTAGTGCCTCCATATCTTCAAAGCAAAGATCACAACTGCTAACTTGAGATCATGAGTAGGATAGTTTGGCTCATGAATTTTCAACTGTCGTGATGCATAGGAAATAACCCTATCATTCTGCATAAGGACACAACCAAGTCATTTCTTCGATGCATCACTATAAATAACGAACTCATCATTCCCCGGTGGTAGAGTCAATATAGGAGCATTGACTAATCTTCTATTTATTTCTTCAAAACATTCTTCACATTATTTTTTCCAAACAAATTTAACCCCATTATGTGTGAGCTTTGTTAATTGGTTATCCAATCGGGAAAAATTCTGGATGAAACTTCGATAATAACCTGCTAAACCAATAAAACTGTATACCTCAGTTATACTCACAGGTGCTATACATTCTTGGATTGCCTTGGTCTTAGAAGGATCAAAATAGATTCCATCTTTAGAGACAATATGGCCAAGAAAAGAAATCTCCTGAATCCATAATTCAAACTTGCTAAACTTCTCATATAATTCATGTCTTCTCAGAGTCTTCGGGATAATGCTCAAGTGATTTTCATGATCTTGGTATCTTTTGAAGTATACTAAGATATCATCAATAAATAACACCAAAAAATCATCAAGATATTCCTTGAAAACTCTATTCATTAGATCCATGAATACAGAGGGTGCATTAGTCAGCCCAAAAGGCATTACCGTAAACTCGTAATGCTCGTACCTTGTTCGAAATGTTGTCTACAGAATGTCTTCCTTCTTTACACACAACTCATGGTATCCAGATCGAAGGTCAGTCTTTGAAAAGTATTGAGCTCTATGTAGTTGGTCAAATAAATCATCAATGCGAGGTAGGGGATACTTTTTCTTTATTGTTATAGAATTGATCTCCCTGTAGTCGATACATAACCTCATAGATCCATCTTTATTTTTAACAAAAAGAACAGGGGCTCCCCATGGAGAAACACTAGGGAGAATAAATCACTTATTACTCAATTCCTCTAGTTGTTTCTTTAGTTCCACTAATTCTATAGTGTCCATTATATAAGGGGTCTTCGATATAGGCCTTGATCCATGAATTAAATCAATGGAAAACTCAACTTATCGTTCTGGAGGATGTTCAGGTAAATCTTCCAGAAACACATCTACATATTCTCTCACAATAGGTACATCCTCTATTTGAGCATTCCTTTCCTCACCCATAGTAATTTCATTCTCTTACTCCCCAATAATTGAATTTAGTTGAGCTACTGGGGGTGGATCTAGATAATAATTAGGTGGTGACGATTCTGCTTTAAAGATAAGGTGTTCCTTATCATCATCATCAAAAATCGTAACCTCCTTCTTCTTATAATAAATCTTCGCATCATAGTCTGAAAGCCAATCCATACCGAGGATTATATCAAACTCAATCATAGGTATGACGATGAGATCAGCAGATAAAGAACATTTATGTGCTCTAATGGGGACTGATTCACAAAACTTTGTTGCAATGATACTTCCCTTAGGAGTTTTAACTGACAACTCCCTTGTTAAATCAAATTGGAAATATCTAATTTTCTTAGCAAACTGGGAAGATATGAAACAATGAGATGATTCAGAATCAAATGATGCATTTTCTAAACTTGAGGAAACCATTAAATTACCTGCCACCACGTCTTTCGGAGCTTCTACCTTAGCAGTAGTGATATCATAAGCTTGTCCTTGATCCCTTGGCCTTTTCTGAGGTAAGTTCCACTAACGCTTAGGACATTAATTTGCATAATGTCCCATCTCCCTGCAATTGTAGCATTGGACATTGGTATCTTCCTTCTTCCTCTTACAATCACGATCTTGGTGGCCTTTTTCACCACACTTGTAACAGACTCCCATTCCTTTTAAGCAAGTACCGGGGTGTTTCTTCCCACATTTAACACAGGATGGATATTCAACCTTTCCCTTCTTCCCCTTATTTCCATTCCTAAATTGATTAGCAGATCTCTTCTTCTCTTGCTTTGCTTTAAAGTCATAAGACTTAGAGAATTCCTTTTCTGTCTTGATAGCACATGAGACAATATCTCCATACGATGATAAGGATTGTGAGACTAATGCTCGACGGAGAAACGATTTTAACCCATCAAAGAAATGATCAATATTACTTATTGGGTTATGTATATAATCTCCATCATACCTTGCTAACCTTGTAAAGTTAGCCTCATACTTTGTGACATTCTCATCCTCCTTTTGTCTCAGACTCAAAAATTGTCTTTCCATATCTGCTCGATGGTCACGAGGAAAGTATTTTTCTAAAAACAGATATTTGAACTCCCTCCATTCCATATTTGATATTTCATCATCTTCCTTCGTGTTTTGAATCAATTACCACCATTGATCAGCATCTCCAGTGAGGCGGTAAACTGCCATGATAACTTTTTACCTTTTGCTACTCCCCAAAGCCTGAAATATTTTCTCTAGGGAACTTATCCATTACTCAGCTACTAATGGATTTGTACTCCCGTTGAATTTTGGTGGTTACTGCCTCATGAAGCGATCTAACATTGATCCTCCCCGCTGTGGATCAGGGTGCTCCGTACGGGTAAGGTTATTATTCATAACCTGAGTGAGTTGTCCCAGTATGGTGATTAGTTGATTAGCATCGGTTGTATCACCAGCTCCACTATAATTATCTTGAGCAGGAGGGCAATCCCTACATAGAGTGTGTGCATTGATACGACTTCCATTTCTTCCACTAGGCACCATTTCTAAACAATGTCATAAACTAGATCAGTTTATGAATCAAAATACATAATTCCATACTTATAAAACACTTAACATAAATTGAACTATTTATGGATATAATCCATAATCATAAAAATGTTTTCTTTGAGGACGTATATACTCATAAACCCTTCATAATGATTTGTAAAGAAAATGAGATTTATCCTAATCATATCCCTCAGGAGTGTCGTAACCAAGAGTGCAGCAAGGCCCGTTGTCATGCACGAGTTCCCGTTCGAGTCTAGCTCAAAGCGGTGTTTTCAGGTTTTACCCCTAGGTACATCTGTGCCAGAGCCGCCTCTACCTGTTCGTATCCAGATAGGGATGTATTTCTCGGAAAACTCACAAAATCTCTACAATACCAAAATTCTAGGAAGTTCTTCTGTACTAATCCTCAAAGTCCATCTTAGGTCTATGTGCTCTAATCAGAGTTTATCTAAATCTAGCTTCCAAGGTTTGTACTAAACTTTCTCTGATACCAACTGTAACGCCCTGACCTCAGTTGCCCAGAGTCGGTGCATTATTACATAACATTGGCATGATCACAAGAAATATCAAGTCTCGAAAGACCGACTAGTTTAGTAGCCTTGGAATAACTAGACACTTTCATAAAGTTTACATTACACCATAAAATGAAAACTACAACAATATAGTCTCCATAGTACACACTCTTATCCTATCATACTATCCCTACAGGTCATTCATAAAATACTTCTTCACATCCTGGGAAAAATGAAACATAGAAAGGGGTGAGCTTAAATGCCCAGTAAGGATAACAATACAGTGGAAACTTTCATAAATAAGCATAAACATTTAAGGCAATGTATAACTAAAACAAAAGCCTTTTAAAACTTGAACTTCAGCATAATATGGCAGAAATAAAATGAAATAATTCCATATACTTATTCACATGGATATTCTACTAGTCGAATAATCACATTCAATATCAATAACCACTTTCATAATGATGGAATGCATAATGCCAGACTATCATAACCACATAGCCAAGGCCTCGTGCCAAGACTACAAATAATATTTTGTCAAGGCCTTGTGCCAAGACACTAGTTTGTCTCATGAGACCTACCGATACATCGAGTAGCTATAGCGGGCTCCACCCGTCACTTATTAAGTCCAATGCATTCCTCATATGAACATGTTTAAACATAACATAAGAATTCGTATTAAAACTAGCATACGAAATGTCAATACTTTTTCCATAAACCAAGAATGGTATAAAAATAACACATCCATAGTCAAACATATCACAAAACCTTAAATACAATATGGAAGTTTTGTATCATAATAAATAAACTTCAAATAAGCTTAAAATCCATCAAAGGATGTTGACATAGATGAAATCAAAACTATTTGAGAGAAATATCTCTTTTTTTAAATCATTTAAAAGTAACATAATTATAAAATAAAACTTTTACTTTGAAAATATTATTAAAAGATTGTAAGGGAAGCTTCTAAGGTTTTATAATGGCGGAAAATAGCCTCACCCGCCGTATAAGTTAAAAAAAGACATTCTTACCTTAATTCTGTCGAAAAGGTTAAAAAGGCACTTGTTTGGAAAACGACGGAAAGATTCCTTTATAAACCTATTATAAAAAGTCAAACAAGGGTATAAATGACTTTAACCCATATTCTGTAAAATAGCAAGAATTTTTTGAAATACATTTTTAAGAAACATGGATGTGGATGATAAATGGGTCCCAGTAGATAATTACGTATAAACAACCTCGGATAATGAAGAGATTGTGAAATAACCCTTACCTTATACTTTTCCTTAGTCAATGGTATGTTAAAATCCTATATAATAGTTAAAAAATTGTTATTAAATTATACAATAACCATATACATAATTATGATATCATATATGATCTTTTAACATTGATTTGTTAATAATATCTTAGTATTATCATCATTTCAGGTGTTAACTTACTCGTTTTCTTTTATATGTTTTGTTACATAAGTTGTGTTTGTCATGAATAGGTTGTATATTATTCATATCCAGAATGATATCAAGTCCTTAAAAATTATTTTTAATCATTAAATGAGAATTATTCTTGAATGGATACGATGGGGAATGAATCTCATCGCGTTCGTGGAGACGGTAGTCCGTACGTACGCACGAGCGACAATATCCTTCTTTTGATATTAAAATAATATATAATTGGATGGTATATCATATATACAGAATAATTATCATGTTATATTTATTATTTACATGAATTACACATCATTATTATACCCATCCAAATAATAATATATTGAATAACAATTACACCGCGTCGTGGAGACGGTAAGCCGTACGTACGCACGTATGGTGACATGTCATTCAAAGGATGGATAGAATAATGAATATGGTTGTACCATATTTATAATAACATAATATTATATATAAGATACTGGAGTTATTATTTTATAATGGGAATAATAAATAAATAAGAAGTTGAAGAAGAAAGGAACTTGAAAAGGGGTGGTGAAAACATTACCTCTTCTTCGGGTTCTTCCTTTAGATTTGATCAAAAGGGATCCATATGATGGATTTTTGATCAAAATAAGGCCTCTAGGTTGTATTGAGGTAAGTTTATAGAGTATTTGGGTAGGGTTTGGCCGAACCAAAAAGATTTGAAAGTGTTAATTAGTGAGAAGGGGGAATGCCCTTTTATAAGAGGGGTGAGGGGCACCTTTGGAAAAGCTAGAAATATTATTTTATAATAAATTCATATTCGGTTTATAATGGCTCAAAAGTGGATTATTTAAAAGTTAAGGTGGTTATGGGTCTAAAAACACTCAACCAATAGAATTTAGACAGGTTTGGGTCATTATATTAACCTTATCTTTTATTTTTAACTCTTAGTTAATTAGTTTGACACTTACCATGTCACTTTGTATTTTTATATTATATAGTTAATAAACTTACTATATACCTCTAATCGACCCCCAAGTGGTCCATTAATGATACACCTATCGTGATATAAGTATCTTGGCCGAACCTTAGATTTTTAGGAATTGAATATAAATTAATAATATAATATTTGTTTTAAAAACTCTTTTATTTCAATTTTGACACTATTGGGTATTTTGTTTTTGATAAAATCACAACAGCGTTATTACTTCGAACAAAATTCATATAACCAGTAATAATATGTCATATTAACCTATAAAATTAGTGGAATTCATAAAAATATTCAAATTACATTTATTTTGATATTTATAATATCAATTATTTGATTCTTTCATTAATATGGAAAATACTGCATCATTATTGTGTCATAAATAAATTTAATTATTAAATGTCTAAAAATTATAAATAAAATACCATTATGTAGGAAATATTTTTAGATTTCTAATTAATATTTATAGTTGAAAATCCAACATATATAACCCCATGTAAAAATTGTTTTGCTAAAAGATATATGCTTTTGTCATTTTTGTATTTATTTTAACTTAATTAATATAAAGTGTCCTTATCACCTACAAGTGGCTCCATGGGGTCCCAAAACTGACCCAAAGATTCCCATGGTCGGAAATGTATCAACCAATAAGTTTAGGACACGTTTTAGGTTAATTTATTATTATTATAATATTATTTTCTTACCCTTATTTACCAGATTTACCCTTTAACCATGGTAAATAAAATATTTACCGAAGTAATTATTCAAAATGTCTAAAAATAAAATTTACCCATTTACACAATTTGGACATCTTGATTCCAAATATGGAATCCGTTTTTCCAAATTCAAAACACAGAAGTGGTAGAAATTTATTTAAAATTAATTCTCGTTGTTAAAACAAAAAGCGTGTTTTTAAGAGATAATAACTATCAAAAGATTGACACTTGTTTATGTCTGGTTTAATTGTGAAATTATGTCCAATGAACAAAATTGTATTAAATGGTAAAAATATATTATAAATATACTTTAAAACCACTCAAATTCATAATTTATCACTATTAATTATTTCGATTAAAAAAGTTGTTTTTAATTAAAATTTAGTAATTTTCACTATTCATCGAAATATAAAAGTTATCTGAAAAGTACCAAAATTTCACCCTAGGATAATTTCGATATTCAGAATCAAAAAATGAAGTCCATTTTGAGAGATAAAATTTATGAAATTTCAAAAAGTGGGTATTACTATTCATAACTGCTAGTTTGATTGGTTGCGGTGTGTGTTAGAACTCGAAGTTGCGTACAACACACGCTAGTATATTATTCAAAGAGAAGCGTATCGTGGAATCTTGGGGTGTTACAGTATAGCTAATGTAAGAACCTTTTTTCAAACCCAAATGCACTATTTATTTTAATTAGTCATAAAATCCACACTATTCATAGTCTTGAGCCAAAATAATAAAAAAAATGAGTAAAATAATCAAAAAAACACTAATCTCTTCCACTATAAATACCACCCCCCATTTCCTCTTATCCTTACACCTCTTAATCTTTGAATATTATAAAATATCTACCTAATAATATTCACAATTCTCTTCCTCATTTCTAGGTGGTTTTGGTCTCAACAAAATACTAAAACCAATTTCCCTAAGGAGGTTCTTAAGGAGAAGAATTCAAGAGGTAAAATCCTCTTTCACTTTCTTTATTTTCTTTTCACTTTATTTTCTTTCTTTATACTCTCCTAACATCCTCTATCCAAACATGAATGATAAATCTAGTAACTTATATATACTATAATGTTATTATGTTAATGTAAAATCCACCATCAAGTCTTTTTTCCTCTTCCTTTTATTCTAAAAATGAAAATATCATCCGTGAGGTGTTGATTTATCACCTTAGAGGATGAAAAGTTTTTATTTTCTTGTACCATCTTCAAGGATGGACATAAAACCATTATAATGTTTGGTACATATTGTAAAATTTATTTTATAACCCTTTTTATGTTCTAAAACTAACTTTTATACACAATAATGAATAATGAAACAAAACTAGTTTGTGATGATCGAAAAATTGCCAAAATAGTCTAAATGATTATCACTAACGTCTTATCTAATGATTCATACTCACCCCAAATAACCAAATAAATTATATAACCATTTAATCTTATATATTTTTATTAATAACATATAACTTAAATTCTGAATATATATTCCCATTTTACATGATCTTTCAAACATTTATACAAGTGAACCAATCATGAAAACCAAGGAAATGAACACTCCCGAATGACGAAATTGAATCTTATAACTCATAAAAAATGCCATAAATGAATTTAATAAAATTATAATAAATAAAATATATGTAGAAAAGGTTCTTAATTAATTAATTAATGGATTTAATTTGATTATATAGGATATTAAGATCAAGTGTGTAACACTTTCGAACATAAAGTGAGAGATTCTTTCCGAACCTCCATTTTTTCCTTCGGGTTACGCTTTCTCTCTCTTTACACCAATGTAATTATTCTTTATTTTTATATAATTCCTCTATATTATGTGAATATGTTCCAAAATCATGTATCCATATCATTTCATCCTTCTTTTTATGGGGAAATACATGTTTTAAAAAGGTTCTCATCTCAAATCTTCCCGATAAGCAAGCTCGGTTAAAGGGAACTTCTAGATTTCTTACCCATTTTTAAGTGCACTCCATAATCTATTTTAATCTACCATTATTTTTCTAAAATCACTCATTTTATCATAAAAATATATCTTGGTTCATTTTGGTTTTATGAAAATAAATATGCATTTTCTACTTTAAACATTCTTTAATATTTTCCTTAAACTGTACTAAAATGTTTCATTTCAAATGTCTCTTAAACACTATTTTTACACATTTTAACCTTAGTTTGACATCACTTGTCATTATCTATGTCTATTTTCCCTTATAAATTTCCATGTATGATTTAAATTCATTCTTTCATGGACACCATTATGATACCCCCTTTTTTCATGCCTTATGACATGATTATGATACTCAATTCTTTTCATGGGTAAACCTTATGCTTGATTCTTCATGTGACATGTGTATGCATGAACATGTTATGATGGGAGTTCCCAAATAGTTCTTCAATTAATTGGGTAATTTTTAGTCTCATGATACATCATGTTGGGATAAGGAGTGAATCTGATTCCTTTATTGGACTTTGTCTGCCATGTGCAATGGTCTTGGAAGTTAATCTTGACTCATGCTTATGTCATGGTGTGTTTTGTTACCACATTCCTATGATGTCATGATTATATGTCCTCATGTTCTACATGTTATTATTCCTTATGTTTATTAATGTTCCATTCCTTTTTATGTCATCATGTTATGCCTTATAACTCATGTGCTTTGCTTTATTCTTATGTTTATACCCTTACTGGGCTTTTTAGCTCATCCATTTTTTTCATGTATTCCCCAGGTTATCCTGTGAATATGTAGGTTCTCAATGGAAGTTAGTATCTCTTTATGGATGATTAAAATAATGATGTTTTATTTTATTTCTATGTTTTCAGTTTTATGTACCTAATCAACCAAAGACACTAGACTTTATGATCATTGGCTTGTAATTTGATAGTTAATTATGCTTAAAGTTATGTAATAATATGTGTAAAAAGATAGGGTCTCTATATATAGTCCCCTGGATATGACGACTAGGGTTTTGGGTGGAGATAAATATCATACGCCATGTGAACCCATCACACACTATGTGACCCTATGTTGGCAGCTTGGCGTGTACTCTGGGAGTACATGAGCACGAACACGGCTAGACACATGGGCACGACCAGAGTACACAAGCACGATCATGTACTTAGACATGGTCAGAATACCCAGACATGTCCATGTACACGGGCATGGGTCGATGTACATGGGCATGAGCTAAAAGATCATGAGTAAGCCCTGGGTGTCTGAGACACATTGTGTGATATGAAATGGCTTCCCAAGTTGTGCCCTGGGGAGAACACGCTCAGGAGATGAGGTGTGGTCACATACTGTGTGGACCCAAGTACACATCATGTACTTCTCCCATAAAATTTTTTCTCTCATATCTCCTTCTTCAAGACTTAGATTTTGGCCTATGAGTAGCTTATCCTAAGTATTTTTCTACATGGGACATGATGGTAGCCTTCGCGGTGACTTATGGGATACGATGTGAGGTGTTTCAAGTGCGGTGATTCTTTAAGAGATGTTTGACGGTGGCAGTGATTGGGCAGGAATAGAGAGATGTCGAGGTAGGTACTCCCCTATCACACCAGGACGTGGGTCCCTCGTATCCATTACATGGGTAGAGTTGGTACTCCCCCATGATACAGTAGAGCACTGATCCTCTATCTATGGAGTAGTACTCCCCTGTCTTCGAGGTCTAATGGGGATCAGATCCTCCACTGGAGTTGTGGAGCGCAATTGCGAGGAGCGAGCCCCTTTACTCATACTCTTGTGAGGTTGTGTGTGATGTTGGGCATTAGTGTTAACCTTTGGAGCTGTTGGTAGACTCATCATCCTTGGATGAGTTGAGGAGATGGAGATCCCCTTTCTCTCTCGTATGGGTTTATTTATGAGCGCATATATATGTATATTCAGTTTTGTTTCCCTCTTTATTTGGATTGATATGACTTCTATTATATCATTTTATTGCTCCCTTTTTGGTTTTTAGGGCGTCATGTGGGATATGTATATACTCACTCCTGCATGGGCTTTTCTCGCACATGTCATGTCTTATGTAGACGACAGATAGATCAATGGTGACATCGGTGAAGCATGGTGATACCTAAGTGCATAGATTGTGTTTGTTGGTTGGACTTAGAGATCAGTAGTCAGTCTTTCTTCAACTTTCTTTATTTTTTAGTTGTTTATAGGTTGAGACTTCATTTCTAGTTGGATGTGTATTTTTCTCCTTTACGCTTTGGCTTTGTATTGTCATTCTCTAATGTTTTCCCTAGAGATTATTATATTCATGGTTGTTCTATAGATGTTGTTGTCTTTTATTATTCCTTTTCACTTAACATGAATAAGGTTGTGTACGTTCATACATGTACTTAGGTTAAGACCTTGTATTTCATTTATGTCTTCTCGACGCTTGTCGCTAACCCCTAGCCTATTAGAGGTGAACTTGGGGCTGTCACGCCCGACTTGTTATCAGCTAGGCGGCCCAGTGGGTCGAGTCATGATAGACTAACTCATCTATTATAATGTTTATATTGTCTCTGGTGGTGATGACCTGAACTTTTTGAATGAAATTTGTTTCCTAAAAATGTGTCTTATATTATTTTATTCACAAAAAACGTGTTTTTTTAATGAAGTGAATATAAAGGGAAATGTGACCATCTGGATTCGACTGTTGTATGACCTTTGGTTAATATGACCATTGGGAATTATACTCTTGATAATAATTTTAACGTTATAATTAGTGTTTATAAATAGAAATAACAAAGGATAATTAATGCAGAAAGGAGAAATGATAGCCTCAACCAGTATAGTCATGTCGTACGAATCCCATTTGTCAGAACTTGGGAGGGAGGTAGCATCACTGGGCTTCACTCTTGACCAATCTAAATCTAATCTTTAACAAGTGAGGCCTGAACGGAATCGCTTACAGGAGAAGTTCAAGTTAGTAGAAATTATCACTCGGGTGATGTTAACCGAGCCGCTCCATGAATCTATCACCATTGCACACATTACCCTCACTACTAGAAAAATAGCTTATAACGACGGGCCATTTGCGATGGGTTCTCACCGTAAAGTCTCTTTTGTGACGGGGTCCCGTCGTAAATGGCTCATTGCAGAAAAGGGAATTATAAATATTATCTTTTGTGACGGGTAGTGGCACCATCACAAAAAAGGTTCAGTGGTTTTTTTAAAAACTCTATTACGACGAGTCGGCCACCTGTCGCAAATACTTTTCCCGATTTTTACCTTTTTCCGACGGACCATCACAAATACTGCGGAAAATATTTAAAAAAATAAACCTTTTTACGACGGACCGTCACAAATACTGTGAAAAATGTAAAAAAATACACCCTTTTGTGACGGACCGTCACAATTAGTATTTATAATGGGCCTGTCATAAATAGTCGAAATAAATAAATAAAATAATATTAATAATAATATAATTTTAATATAAATGAAATCATTATATTAATATTAGTACAATAAAATTATTTATAAAATAATATTATTATTAATAATAATATAATATTAATATAAATGAAATAATAATATTAATATTCGTAAAATAAAATTAATTATAAAATAATTAAATAATATAATAATATTATTAATAATATTAATGAAATAATGATATTAATATTAGTAATATAATAAAAACCTGAGTATTCACAAAAATATAAAAATATATTAATTAATAAAATAATAAATATAATAAAAAAATAAATAATAAAAACTGTAATATTCAAGACAATATAAAAAACACACTATTTAAAACTTTAAATAGTTAATATTACAAAAAAAATACATTCAAATGTTTCATTATAAAATAAAAATACATCACTGAGGGGGAGAGTTGTCTAGAGGAGTTAGTGGAGATGGTGGAGGGAACTTCATCCCTAAACTGCGAGTCAGACGTTGCATGTACTCCATATGCTCCTCCTCCTACTAATGTCGCCATCGACGCATCTCATCCTGCATCCCCTACTGTTGTTGTTGCTGCTGTCGTATGAACTATTCTCATCGTTGTTGTTCTCGTAGAAACTCTTTCATTAATACTAATTAATACAATTTATTACTAATTATTACAATTTATTACTAATTATTATAATTTATTACTAATTATTACAATTTATTACTAATTATTACAATTTATTACTAATTATTACAATTTATCACTAATTATTATTAATTATTACAATTTATCATTAATTATTACCATTTATTACTAATTAGTACAATTTATTACTAATTATTACTAATTATTACTACTTATTACTAATTATTACTAATTATTACAAAAATTAATCCTAATTATTACTAATTATTTCAATTTATTACTAATTATTTCAATTTATTACTAATTATTTCAATTTATTGCTAATTATTTCAATTTATTACTAATTATTGCAATTTATTACTAATTATTACAATTTGTTACTAATTATTAAAATTTATTGCTAAGTATGACAATTTATTACTAATTATTTATAATTAACACTTAGACATGATTATTCATAAAAATAAATACTGAAAAACAAATATCTAATTATAATTTAATTTAATTGCGTCTAACTAACAAAAATTATAAATAATTTAAAATAAAATAAATTAACTAAATAATAAAAAAATAGATAAATACATTGAAACTGAAGCTTTTGAAGTATAAAAGTTGTGGATTATGCTCCGATTTAAAAGTTTAAACTATAAAAAAAATTAGAAGAAAATTTTTCAGAGAAGATAGAGAGAGAAGTTGAGAAAGAAGTAGAATGAGAAAAAAAATGGATGACGGTATATATGTGTTAAATTATTTGCGACGGACTTATTTGTGACGGGTCCCGTCACAAATGCCCACTGCCCGCATTAATTAGAGTCGATCAAAAAAAAATTATTTGCGATGGGACACGTCGCAAATGGGTACCTACCGACATATTATTTGTGACGGGACAGGTATCTCATCGCAAATACTAAATAATGTGCGACGGGCATAGGAACCCGTCGCAAATACCCATGTCTGCGGTTTAGGGGTGTAATTTCAGCCCGGGCCTGCCATGCAAAGTGTCGGGCCGCTGACCACTATTCGGGTCGAGCCGGGTCGACCCGAACAACCCCATGAGGCGGCCCGAGGCCGGGCTCGGGTCGGCCCATACCATCGGGTCGGGCCGGGCTTTTTCAGGCCGGGCCGGGCTTTTTCAAATCGTGTCGTGGTGGGCTTTTATTATTTTCAAAATAATTGTCTCTTAATTTTTTTTTATTTAAACATTTTTATAACATTTATTTAAAACGTTTCTTTACATTTATTTTTAAATGCATGTTTTTTGTAAAAACGTTTATTTTATTTTTTATTAACATTTTACAGAGGGTGAATATGTTTTTTGTCTAAATATATATATATATATATATATATATATATATATATATTATCTGCAAATTGTAAAAAAAAAATAATGAGGGGTGCGCAGCTGCCGTGGGTGAGTTTAAAGACTTATTATTTAAACGTTTTTCTAACATTTATTTAAAACATTTTTTACATTTATTTTTTTTAACTTATTTATAATTTTTAAGCATTTGTTAGTATTTTTTATCTAAACATTTTTATTTAAACTATTTTTTTAACATCTTTTTAAAACGTTTTTTTTTTGCATTTATTTTTAAGTGATTAATTTAAAACTTTTTTTCACATTTTAATGTAAAAAGTATTTTTTAAGTGTTTGTTTTAAAAAAAATTAATTTAAATGTTTGTTTTAAAAACTTTTTAAACATTTTTATTTAAACCATTTTTTAACACTTGTTTAAAACGTTTTTTTACATTTATTTTTAGACATTTAATTTAAAAAGTTTTTTTGAACGCATATTTTTTACATGTATTTTTTTTAAACATTTTACACGTTTTTTGTAAAAACATTTTACAGTGGGTGAATATGTTATTTTTTTTAAATAGATTTATACATGTCTGTGAATTTATATATATTATGTACAAATTAAAAAAAAAATAATGAGTTATTGGGGGGGTGCGCAGCAGTGAGTGGTTAGTTTAAAGTGTTGTTATTTAAATGTTTTTTATCATTTATTTAAAACGTTTTTTTACATTTATTTTTTTAACTTATTTATTAAAAGTATTTTTTAGCGTTTGTTTAATTTAAAACATTTTTTTAAACGTTTTTTAATTTTTTTGCAGGGCAGGCCCGACCTGGCCCTGTCTGGATTGAAATTACACCCTTAGCGGGTGCGCAGCAGTGGGTGAGTTAATTTTTTTTAAAATAAATTTATATATGTATATATAGTATATATAATATATGAAAGTTTTATCATATTTTAAAAAAAATAATGAGGTTGGGGGTGTGCGAATATCATTTAGTGATTAGTTATTTTTTGTTAATATATAATAAGTTATTATTATATATATATATATATAATATGAGAAAATTGTAAAAAAATAATTAGGGGGTGTGCGCGAACATCATTGGGCGAGTTAATGGCTTTTTATATATATATATATTGGGGGTGTGTGCGAACATCATTGGGTGAGTTAAATTTTTTTTCTAAATAAATTTATATATGTATAGTATATATAATTTATGCATGTTGCAACGTACTTAAAAAAAATAATGAAGTTGAGAGACTTGCACGAACATCATTAAGCGAGTGTTATTTTTTTATTAATATACAACAAGTTATTATATATATATAATATTAAATCATTGATATATATATATATATATTGCTTTGTTTATATATATATATATATATTATATTAAATCATATACATATACATATACATACATACATACATATATTATTAATGGATTTTTAAAAACTACACTTAATTGATGTATATTATTAATGGCTTTGTTTATATATATACACTATTATATTAAATCATCGGTATATATATATATATATATTAATAGCTTTGTTTATATACATATATATTATATTATATCATATACATATTCATATACACTCACATATATATATATTATCAATGGATTTTTAAAAACCCCACTTATTTTTTTATTAATATACAACAAGTTATTATATATATATAACATTAAATCATTGATATATATAGATATATATTAATAGCTTTGTTTATATATATATATATATTATATTAAATCATATACATATACATATACATATACATATACATATACATATGCATATATATTATTAATGAATTTTTAAAAACCACACTTAATTGATATATATTATTAATGGCTTTGTTTATACATATACACTATTATATTAAATCATTGATATATATATATATATATATCATATCATATACATATACATATACATACATATATATATATATTAATGGATTTTTAAAAATCATACTTATTTTTTTATTAATATACAAAGAGTTATTATATATATATAATATTAAATCATTAATATATATATATATATATATATTAATAGCTTTGTTTATATATATATATATATATATTAAATCACACACACACACACATATATTATTAATGGATTTTTAAAAACCACACTTAATTGATATATATTATTAATGACTTTGTTTATATATATAAACTATTATATATATAATTATATATCGTTGTATATATATATTTATACACACATTATAATTATATATAATAATAATTATATGTATATATATAATATCATTTTTTGTTAATATATAATGATATATGCGCATATAGATAGAAAGACACACACACACACACATATATATAGATACATATATAGATAAATATAAATGTATAAAGATACATGTATATAGAGATAGATATACAGGTAGAGATATATATAGATGTATGTATATATGTATGTATATATACAGATATATAAAGAGATATATGTATATAGAGATAGAGATATATATATTAATATATATATATATATGTATAGATATATATATAGATAGAGATATATAGATATAGAGATATATATACATAGATATATGTATATATAGATAGATATATACATATATATATATAAATATATCTATATATACATAGACCTGTGATTAATTTACAGGCGCAGCCTTGGGAGCTTGAGGTAGGGGGATCAAATCCCCGTACCTGCAGTTCCCCGTTATATTTTTTACAGCAGGCGGGCCAGCGGGCCGGGGTTCGCGCGGGCCGGGCTTTTTCGGGTCGGCCCGGCCTGGCCCGCGGGCCTGCCTGGAAAGGCCCAGGCCTGACCCGCTGAACCTGCGGCCCGAGCCTGGCCTGGCCCGATGCGGGCTTTGCCGGGCCGGGCCTGTCGGGCTTTCGGGTCATCGGGCCAAAAGTACACCCTTAGGTTTGGCGCGTATTTGGCGTCAAACCTTTTGCGATGGGTCCTAACCCCCCCCCCCCCCCCCCGTCGCAAATAACCCCTTTTGATGGGTTATTTGCGACGGACCCCTACCCTGTCGCAAATGGTCATTTTTTCCGTAATGTCTTAGGTTGTATGCAGGTGTTATAAGGGCTTATGTGTCGAGACCCTAGTTACTTAAAGTGTAATCCCATTGTATAAACAAAATTGTTATCCCATCATTTCTGTTTTAACCATATTTTTGCTTAATAAAATTGAGATAGAAATTGATAAATTGATTTTTCAGACAGAAATCGTATTTTTCAGAAAATATATAATTATTATAATAAACTAATGTATTATGAATAATGTTTATTTTAAAGAAATAATACAATTAAAACACTCTTATTTAAAAATAAATTTTAAAATAATTTTATTTTTTTCAAGTGTCAGAAATTTTACTAGACATTTTTAATCCGCTGTTATTTTAATAAATAAGGATTTTTATATTTAAAAGTTAAAATTCTCATATTTAGAGAATTATTATAACAAAATAAATATCCTTTTTGAAATTAGCACGTCAAAATTAGGTTAGGGTGAATTTGTGAGAATTTTCTAAAATACATTATTTTTCGTGAATAGTAAAAATGCAGTTTGAGTTTTTCAGTATGTTTAATGACATCATAATTATATCACAATTACGTGATAACTAATTAACCACAATACACAACATAAAATATGTTATTTTATTAATATCATGTATCTTAATATATTTTAATCAATTTCCAAAAATATAATTTACTTTCCAAATTCTAAAATAGAGACTTTAACTTTAAAAATGTTATCTTGTGAAAACTTTAATTTTTCGTGCCAAAAAAAACAATATAAAATTTTTGTTAACTCTTGTGGGATAAAATGACATAAAATATGATCCAAGTGTCCAATACCATGGGAAAATACCATGGAAAAGCTCATGGTTTTGCATTTACCACTACCTAGGTGTCCAAAGCCTCTATTTAGAAATTAATAAACAAATCTCTCACTTTTGCTATAAATACTCATCCATTTATCCATTTTTGTTCACTCACAATTCATATTCCACAAAGCTCTAATAGTTTTATCTCCCAATGAGTCCTCCCAAGGTTTCCTCAATCCCCCAAAGTCTCAATCCTCATGTTTTAGGAGTTACTTTTCAAGGTAATGGAAATCTCTACCCTCTTTTCCATTCAAGTTTCCTCTTTATGTGGTATGTCTTTCAAATTTCCAAACTAAGTTATTCTATACAATTTATTGAATCTCTTTACTGTATTAATATTCTTTTATGAACGGGAGACCCATGTCTACTCTCTTTTTACCCTTTTCTAAAATTATGTTTTATACTTATTATGCTGTCGATTTTACTTCTCAAAATTTTTCCATTCTCCTCAAGAAATTCCCTTTTATTTTCTTTATGGGAATACCCAAACCTCTTTATTTTCCAAGGGTATTAAATAAAATTTAAAAATAATTTATTTGATTCTGGAATTGACATACATAAAACCCTCATTCCCTTTTCGTGGGTTAAATAAAATAAAGATCTTGTCTTTAAACACTTTTTTTTAAACACCATGATTTTTATATGAAACCTGTTTCTTTGGGTTATTTATGAAATGTTTTATTGTGATGTTTTTGGCTCATATTAATCAATACATATGAAGGTGAACCCTAATAGCACTTCAATGCATTGGATAAAAAATTTAATCTCTAGAGATGACATGTTTTATGATACCTTGGTGAATAACCTTGATAATTTTTACGACACCTTGGTGATGTTCTTATGAATGACTCAATTAAATGTTTTATCCACATTTCTGTGATATGATTCGTGTTATTTTTACTATTATATGTCTTTTTCCCCCTTTTTCATGCCTTTATCCCTCAAGTTCTTATTGATATTTCTCGAGATCACATGTAAATGGTTTCTCTTTCTTTCCCTTACTGGGTCTTATGCTCACCCTTTCCTTTGATGTATGACCCAAGGTTATGAGATGCAGTAAATATACTTAGAATGAACATGTGATGAAGCATTTAAAGTGAATTAGAATAATATTTATGTTTTCGTGTATTACGTACATTTTTTCCAAGAAACTAAACTTTAAAAGATCCTTTATTTGTACCATGTAAATGAAAAGTTATGTAATAAAAAGGTGACACTACAAAATAAACAGTGTTTAGCGGCGGTTTTGTGGCGGCGGTTCACAAAACCGCCGCTAAACGTTTTCCGAAATACGTTTCGCGGTGGTTTTTAATAAACCGCCGCTAAACCTTTGTTTTTTTTTAAAAACCCCGACCCTTCCCTACCCCGACCCCCGTTTCCCCCGACCCCGCGTGCTGCAACCCTCGCCCGCAGCCCCCCGCGACCCCCTGGCGATCCCGCGACCTCCTCCGGCGACCCCGCGACCTCCTCCAGCGACCCCGCGACCTCCTCCGGCGGTGCCTGCGACCGGCAACCCGCGACCCCCTTCTCCCGACGACCTTTCTCACTTCGACCTCGGCCCCAAAGTGAGTTTTCTCTATTATCACATCCATCTTGATGATTTGTTTCTAATTGAATCTGAGATTCATTATATGGGTCTCTTGGTTAATGGATTTATTTTAGTTTTTGATCCTATTGGTATTTATTTCATTCATTTTTAAAAAAATTATGTGTTTTAGGTAGTAGGATTTAAAGATATCTTTTATTTTATAATCCATACTTGCTATATCATTTTTTTGGATTATATAAGTTGATTAATAGATTGATTTATGATTCTTATAATGGTTTGTTTTTTGAATTATTTGATTAAATGATTTATTAATTTGGAATTGATTTTGAAAATGGATTTTGAATCATGTTTTATTTGAAATTAAGTAGTTTGATTATTGATGTGTGATATTCCCTCCAAATAGTTTGAATTTTTAATTTAAATCCTACATGTATGGGTCATTTGTGAAATTGAAATCCTTTATGTGTGGGAAAATTAATAAATGAAATCCTTCCAATATGGGCTACGATAGATGGGATCATGTGGTACTTAGTAAGGGATATAATAAGAAAATAATTCTAGGATGAATTGTGGCTACCTATCAATGATTTACACTAAAAATATAACTAAATATTGTTTCCATAGTGGATTCACTTATCAGGGTGATTACCTCATTTAAGGGAACATATTTTAGGGATATGTATGTAAATAGTCATTTGACCATAGATTTAAAAGGATCTTAGATAACTTATACCTAATATACCATAGGATTATTTTCTATTGTTTTCCTTTTCAAAGAGGTTATTTATAAATACATTATGAAATGGTTTAATCACATTTATTTTAAATGGAATATGATGTATCAATTTGATTATTCTTTTTAATATATTCTAAAAGGGTGAATTACCATTTTTTTAATATATATATATATATATATTTTTTATTATTTTATTTTCCCTTAATAAGAATAATTGTTTTATTTTTCTAATGTCTCCTTATGAAAAATATGGTGTAATATTTCTAATATTCATTTTCTCACACCATACACTGACCATTGGGTGTTTTCAGGTCCTTTTTTATATAATGTATGTAACGGAAAGGTTCCTCATAGAAGTCATGGGTATCCATGTTAGTAGGGTGTGTGATATTTATGGTTACATGGTGTAATTTTTTTCATCATATCACATGGATAAGGGTTGGGATCTTAAAACCTCCCCACCTTATAACATATCATCACATATCCAAACTTCCCAAGCATCACAGCACCCCTAAGGCCAATTTTAGTTCCACGGACCCACCTATAAACTTCCATCTTCTAATATACTCCTTGAACTCAACCATGTTATAACAACACTCGGACTAAGGAAAAGGTCCTACCTGAAAACATTTTCCCCAACCATGAACCACAATTAAAACCCAATTATCTTTGAGGACGCATCCACCTCAACTATTTATTATCAACATCAAATGAAAATTAAAGGTTTAGGTAATGTTACTATACCACCGCACAAGAGGATATCGATAAGGCACTACACTGCCCTGTGGAGAGCCAATCAGAACACCTTTGTTCCAATCCTCTCCACAACTCATGGCCCAAAATTCTTAGCACCACCTCACCTAGTTACCAAAATTATAATGGTGACACAAACTCATTGTCGCTGAAGGGATACATAGATTCCAACCACATTCTCTGACCTACATCAATCTAGAACTCAAGGCCCAACAGCCTCACTCCATTTCAAACATCCAAAGTACAACCCAAGCATAACCTTCATCTCAAGGTATTCAACCATCCAAAACTTGATCCAACACCCATCACCAAAACTAATACACTAATATGGTTCCTACCTGAGACCATCCAACTTGAAACTCTAGCCACACCATTAATCAATTACTTTCCTTCCATGGTTCTCAACACCATATTACTTACTTCATCACCACAATTTTCTAGTTTTGAGAACTTCACTCATCATAAAAGAGGTCAACAGAACCTCAACTCAACCTTCAAAACTTCCCTAACATGTTTTCCAACTCACAACATCCATGAAAACTCCACCCAATTCTAGCATTCATTATTTCTGCCAAAACTACCCAGATTTGTCACACTTTCACCATCCATATCTCAACCAAGGACTACTTGGTTCTTCTTCAAAACTCATTCACATTACTAGGATAAACTTATCATTTCAACATTAACTTGAGGTGCCTCGCAGCCCACCACATCCATTCCCTTTCTATCCAACTATGTCTTTCCATTCCTGCTAACTCACTCCGTTGGTTCCCAACTTCCCCTATTGGCATGTCTCCCCTCTACCCAAACACGAAGCCTTCTCACTTAAGGTATACCTCCATCACCTACACACACCATATCCAAGTTCCACCTGGCCTTCCCTAAGAACCCCCAAACATGTCCCTTATAGGTTTCTATTTGGAACCTTGATTCCTCCACATCCACTCTACAGTTTTCTCCACATTTCCATGACTAACATAATTCTCTCCACCTTAGGAGGGTCATTATCACTAATTTATTCAAGAAATTCAAACACCATGTCTCATGCTTCCATCACAAGATGAACCCCAAAACTTAAATGTGGCCATTTAGATTTCCCTAGAACAATAAAACAAACATTACCCATTGTGAAAATGGTTTCATTGAATGTAGTTAACTTGATTTAAAATGCATTATGATCAGTTTAGATCACACATCAATGGGGTGTTGTTTGAGGCAACATAAATGTGTGATCGATGGTGTTATGATAAGTGTGTATCCCGATATTCTTATTGCTCCTCAATGAGGTGTTGACGCTGTCTCCTATGGACCAGACTTTTTTAGTTGGTCTGAAATGGTAAATGTGGTCAATGAATCATCTTTATTATATTATGCATACTTTATGGTCAATGGTTCATCTTTATTATATTATTTTTCTGTAATCTTACACTATCGTATATTTTGTGTAGGCACATTGTGATATACATGGATAAAAGCTGGATCACATTACCGAGGAACACACCTCAATATGTTAAGGGTTTGAATGGGTTTTTAGATTTTTCAATTTCTAATCGATCCGTTGAAGGGAGAATAAGATGTCCATGTCCTAAATGTAAATTTAGAACATGGTTGAAGAGAGATGAAGTTTATGAACATTTAATACTGAAGCAATTCCCTGAGCAATATTTGTGTTGGATTTGGCATGGAGAATCAAACAATACAGAAAGATTGAGGACTGATGTTAATCCACAGAATGAGGTCCCAAGTTCTTCGACAATGGAAAATGAAATGAAAAACCTCATAAATGATGCATTCGGCACTGCAAGACACCACTATGAGCATCAAAACATATCAGAACAACCAGAAGAGAGTGCTAAAAATTGCAACGTGACAAGTGATGTTTCTGAGACTGTAACACAAGCAGATCAAGATTGTAAAATATCATTGGATCCTCTTGATTCTGTGGAGCCAAATGTAAGGGAAAACTTCAGTGAGGAAAATGCATTTCATGATTTAGTTGACGATGGAAATCAAGAGTTGTATAGTGGGTGTTTGAAATATTCAAAGCTTTCATTTCTACTGAAGTTGTACCATATCAAATGTCTATGTGGAATTACAAATAAGGAAATGTCCATGTTATTGGAATTGATTCGTGATGCATTTCCTGAAGCAAAAATCCCAGAATCGTTTTATGATATGAAAAAAGTTGTTAACAAGCTTGGTCTGAATTATACAAAAATACATGCGTGTCCCAATGATTGTATGCTTTACTGGGGAGAGGATTCAAGTAGACAGAATTGTAAGAAATGTTCTTCTTCTAGATGGCAGTCAAAGGGTGATGTTGGAAGTATGACTGAACATAATTTCACGGAGAAGAAGAAAAGGAACACACCTGCAAAAGTTTTGCGTTACTTTCCTTTGAAGCCTCGATTGCAAAGATTATTCATGTCATCAAAAACCGTCGAACACATGAAGTGGCATGCTGTAGATAATAACAATGATGGGTTAATGAGACATCCACAAGATTCCCAATCGTGGAAGACATTTGATTCATTACATCCAGATTTGTCAGCTGATCCTAGGAATGTTCGATTGGGATTGGTTGCCGATGGATTCAACCCATTTGGGACTTTGAGTACGAGTTATAGCATTTGGCCAGTTGTTTTGATCCCTTATAATCTGCCTCTGTGGATGTGTATGCAACAAACATCTTTTATCATTTCGATGATTATTCCTGGAAAACAAATGCCTGGAAATGATATTGATGTATACCTGCAGCCTTTGATTGAATAATTGTAGGAGTTATGGAGCAACAGTGTTGATACATTTGATGTTTCTTCTAAAACAATGTTTAAAATGCATGCTGCTTTAATGTGGACCATTAGTGACTTCCCTGGGCTTGGGAATTTATCTGTTTGAAACACTTATACGGGTTTGGCTTGTCCCGTTTGTAACTTTGATTTCGAGCCCAAACGGCTACCTCACAGTAGAAAATAGTGCTTCTTGTGCCATCGAAGATTTCTTGATGCATCTCATAGATTTCGGCTGAACAAATCAAAATTTAATGGTTGCATTGATCGTAGACCACCTCTAAAGTTGTTAACCGGTTCTGAAATATTGACACAGCTTGAAAATGTTAAAACAGAATTTGGGAAGGTTCATCATTTGAATGATAGCGGAAAACGAGTGCGAAGTGCATCGTCAAGTGAAATCAGAACACAACAATGGAAGAAAAAAAGTATATTCTTCAAACTTCCGTATTGGGAATTTAATTCTTTGCGCCACAATCTTGATGTGATGCATATTGAGAAAAATGTATATGATAATTTTATTTTCACATTACTTAATGAGCATGGAAAGTCGAAGGATCATCTCAATGCTCGCAAAGACTTACAAGTAATGAACATAAAACGTGATCTCTGGCCAGATGAGAATGAAAAGTATGCTCCGGCCATTTTTTCATTGAAAAATAGGGATAAAGATACGTTCCTTCAAATTTTAAAGAATGTGAAGGTATCTGATGGGTATTCGAGTAACATCTCAAGGTGTGTTGACTTGAAGAATCGTAAGTTATATGGATTGAAAAGTCACGATTCACATGTTTTGTTACAACAGTTACTACCATTGGCATTGCATACATTATTACCTGAAAAAGTTACTGCTGTTGTACTCCATTTCTGCACATTTTTTAGACAGTTATGTGAGAAAACTCTACATCCATTTCAGCTTGACAACCTACAAGAGAGGTTTGTATTGACCCTTTGTGCAATGGAGATGATCTTCCCTCCATCGTTTTTTACTGTCATGATGCATTTAACTGTGCATTTGGTTGACGAAGCTAAATTAGGAGGCCCCGTTCATTATCAATGTATGTATCCAATTGAGAGGTATTTTATTTATATGTTTCCAGTTAAGTAAACATTTTTTGGCATTTAAATAAATGCATAATATTATTATTATTTTTCACAGATATCTTGGGCATTTGAAAGCATACGTGAGAAATAAAGCTCAACCAGAAGGCTCTATTGCTGAAGGCTATATTGGCCGAGGAGTGTCTCACCTTTTATTCCAGATATTTGGATGATATTGAGACAAGATTTACTCGAGTTGGACGTGTTGACGACACATCAACTCAATCTCAAATGCATCAGAAATCAAAAATATTTCCTGCTATTGGCCGATCAGTTGGGAGGACCTTATACGCGACACTAACAGAATTGGAATTATTACAGGCACATAGATATGTGCTGCTGAATAGTGAAATTGCAGATCCATTTATTGAAGAGTTGAGGATACAAACAAAGAGACGAATGAGAAGCCGAACACGAAATGAAAAAGATATAACGAAAGCTGTGAATAAAGAGCTGGTAGAATGGTTTGCACGACGTGTAAGTTTATAAATGTTGCAATAAATACGAATATTACTTTGACACATACAATTTGAAAATCTATTAAATTATATTTTTTTTTCAGATCATGAATACTGATACTCGATCTGACTTTTCAGAAGATTTGAAGTTTCTTGCTAGAGGTCCTATAAAACAAGTTAGAAAGTTCAACACTTATAATGTGAATGGTTTTAGATTTCGTACAGTCGATTGAGAAGTGGGTTTGAAAACACAGAATAGTGGTATTTTTACATTTGCTGAAGTGGAATACTATGGAAAGCTGCATGATATTATTGAATTAAACTACCACGGGCATTTTTCTGTTGTTTTATTCAAATGCAAATGGGTCGATTTTATCAGAGGTGTTAAAAGAGATTCCTTGCAATTTACTTATGTAAACTTCTCTCGCTTGATGGATGTTGGTGATCGTGAACTGCATGATCCATATATCTTAGCATCGTAGGCAAAAATGGTATATTATGTGAATGATGTTGTGGATGAAGGGTGGAGTGTAGTTACTCACGCAATACAAAGAGATTTGTATGATATGGGTGATGAAGTGGAAGATTTGACCTCTGCAATTGAATTTCATCAACAACAGGAAGCAGAATTATTTGTCCATCATGATATTGAAAATATTGGTCTAGCAAGGATGAATGAAGTGGATGAAGCAATGGAGCAGGAAACCGACATGATTGAAGGGGAAAATGATTGTATGTACAATTATTTATTCATTCAGCAACTACTTGTTTCATTTCTGTAGTCATTCATTATCATTGTTATATATATTTTGTTTGTTAATACTGGGCATCTATTATCATTTTTAATTTTTTTTCTGCATAAATTTTTTGAAATATATATTCTGAACTTAATTTTATTTGATTAAATGACAGGAATTCCAAGGAAGAAGCGGTACACTATTCCTTCTTCTTCTGCGACAGATGACGATCCATCTGTCCCCACGGCATCATCTCCCCCTGCACCATCTCTGACACCATCAGTGGATGCCTCATTGGAGGATGAGTCATCGCCTCCCCCTATAGGAGCTTCAGCAGTGGGGCAGCGACACGCCCCCTCCAGTTCATCACGGACATTCTGGAGGGTCGCAGTCATAGGTACAAATTTTAATTAAATAAATTTATTGCATTTTGTTTGTAGTAATTGTTTGCTCATTGCAGATGAAGACAATGAAACCGTGGAAAAAGACATAAAAAGTTCTGATGTTTGGAACATGCATGGCAAGAAGATAGTGGTGCCATTTGATTCTTATGGGGTCCCGACGGATGACGTCGCAGGTTTACTTGGTCAGATTATAGGTCAGCTGGCAGCGGAGCCCGTTTCCCTGCCTATTTCGTATGATGATTAGAGGCATATGCCTCCAAACTGGAAAAATGAAGTTTATGATTCTCAGATAAAGGTAATTTTATTACTTTATGGTTTAATTGAATGTCATTTTACTAATATATTCAAAATGAATTTCTGTATACAGATGTTCTTCCACTTTACCGTTGCTGATGTGATAGCACGGAAGTGGACATTGAAAAATCTTGGAAAAAAATGGAAAGATTTCAAATGGAGGTTGTGGTGTGATGTCAACGATTCTTCGTTGATCGTGCAACAGATGTATGAGAAGATACCCAGTGGGGTACCGAAAGAACAGTGGAAGGTTTTTGTCGATAGACATCATGATGAGAAGCGGATGGTATTGAAATATATATTATTATATTATCCTCATTTTACATTTATACATGTACATGAAGAGGAGATAGACATTGAATACAATACTGTTAAATTGAATTTTATTTATTTCAGGATCTCTCAAGAAAGAATGCTTCAAACCGGGCGAAGCAGGTAATCCCGCACACTGCGGGTTCAAAAAGCTTTTCAAGAAGCCGAATGTCATTGGTAATCTTTTAATTAGTTTAAATATTTATAAGATAATATTATCTATTTAACATATTTGATTTATGATTTATCTTTGTTTAATGCAGTCACAGAGTTTAGTGCATGAAGCATCCCGAACAGAACTGTGGCTGGATGTTCATGAAAAAACAGATGGAAGTTTTGTTAATGAACCTGCCAGAGAAGTTGGGGTATGAAGTCAATTATTTATTATAATAACTTAATATCAGTTTTTACTGTGTTAATATATATTGATATTTGATTTATAGGTAAAAATTAAAGAAATATGGGATGCCAATCCTGGGCAATCCTACTCAGTCTCCCAGGATGACCCGGTTGGTCAAGTCCTTGGGAAGGAGCATCCTGGTAGAGTGCGCGGGATGGGTTTGGGACCCGTACCATTTGAGTTCTTTCGCATGCCATCAGGGATTTCAGCCTCATCTACTCCTGGTTATAGTCATTTCATACCTGAAGATGCTCAGAGAGAGATGTCTGCTCTACAAAACACAGTTCACCAGCAGGGGGATCAGATATCTGCTTTGCAGAAAGAGTTGCTTGAAATACGTCAGCATATGAGCAGATATGCCCCCGGTGGTAGTGCATCGGGTAGTGGTGAGCAGGTAAATCACAAAAAATCAAAATCATTTAGTTTGAAAACTTTTATTGGTTTTAATTTTTATTATAAATATGCAACAATATTTAATTTTCAATATAATGTTCTTACAGGTGGCAGCAGGTGGTGGAGATGAAGGTGGAGAGGGTGACGATGCAGCATCAGATGATGAGTAGTAGTATTGTTGATGTGTTGAACAAGTATGATAACAGTTGGTTTGTATATGTAACATTTATGGCACATAGTTTCCACCAAACATTTCCATGTCCTAACATTTTCTTGATTTCTCATGTTTCCTTCTATGCATTTTATTTATTGTGTTCTGGATTCCTCATGTGTTGACAAAAAGATTCTTAATGCAATATGCATGTGATGATACCACATCCAATGAGAATACCATATATGTAACCCATATTCATACCCCTATTGGATCCATATCCAATATGTATCACACTAAAAGACCAATCCCATGACCATAAATGGCTAAGGCATGAAAGGTTAATGATAAAAGGCTCTGTCATGGCCTTAAAATTTTTACACCACTCCAATGGGTCCAGGAATACCAATTTGTTTTTAGTTTAGGCATGGTGGATGTCATTGGATTCGGTGGATGTTGGTTGGAAATTGGTGGTAATACCTTCCTTCTTCTTGGTTAGTTTCCTCTTATTATTCTCTTGGGGATTCAATACAATGATTCCTTTTTGGTCTATGGTCTGAGTTGGTTTACATTTTGATGATCTTTTGGCATAGTGTAGGTTTATTTGTGGGTTTTTCATGCATTTGTGGTTTATGGTCATTTCTTTTTCACCCTATGGTGTGCTGCGAGTCGAAAAATATTCTTTAAGGTAGGGAATCAGTTATTTCTCTTTATTGTGTATCATGCATGGGGGGTTACTCTTGTTCATCTATGGGTTCTAGTTGTGCTGGCTTAATCAAAGATAAATAATTGGCTAATTGAAACTGAAGGGGGAAAATAGGAATGATTCACATGTTTTTACAGCTTTGATATTATTATGATATGATGGATTGTATGGTATTGATACCTTGGTTAAAATTATGGTCATTGGGGGATTTTCTTTCACTGGATGATATGTGTTGTGACTGTTGTGTCTATTGTTATTGTTGTGATATCACCCTAAAAGGGAAATTAACGAACCACTTATATTTTTCTAATGAAATGGATACTCTATGATTATGGATTGTGTTACAACACTCCTAAAATAAAGTATCATGTGATAAAATACCCGTTGATAAATCTATAAAATGATCCTTGATGTGTTGTGATACATGTACATGATTATGGGATGATGATGTGTGGATGTGATATTATGTGGGGCTGATGGGTGAGATGTGGCTGTGGTTTTGGAAAATTTAGGGCAGTGGTGGAGCAGATCCAACATATTTTTTTTTCCAGTTCAACATTTAGCGGCGGTTTTAACCGCCGCTAATGCCATACCTGTGAGCATTTAGCGGCGGTTTTAACCGCCGCTAAATATATTATGTTGATATTTAGCGGCGGTTTTCACCGCCGCAGAATAGGCACATCAAACGCCTGAATTTAGCGGCGGTTAAAACCGCCGCGAATAAAAAATGTCAGATACCCATATAACTGCCGCTAAATGAAGATAAACTGCCGCTAAATGAAGAGAAACCGCCGCTAAATGACGGATCTACGACACATTTCTAAAACCGCCGCGGAATCGAAAAAACCGCCGCTAATAGATTGCCGATGCCAAACTTAGCGGCGGTTTTTGTAAACTGCCGCCACACAATATAGCGGCGGTTTAAACCGCCGCTAAACAGGAAAAAAACCGCCGCTAGGACCGGCTTTTGTTGTAGTGTGAGATGTCATACTTATTATCCTATATATGCCCCTCAAATCCTGCACAATTCATTTACTTGGTTTCCTCTCATAGTTTTGTGTATTTCTTTTACAATATGACTACCTTATTCATAACGTTTTGTTTTGTTAGTACACTGATTTTTGTAATTATGGTATTTTTAGAAGACCACGATCCATCAAATTTTCTATTTTCATTCATGATGTTTATTTGTATTTATTATTCAATTTTAATTTTATTAATCACATAGAATTAATTGTTTTTTACCTTTCTATGATGAAATACTTGAATAATGATTATTTTGTAATGTGTTATATACAGTGTATTAATGATATACCTCTATACTCATTATCACGTGTTCAAAAAAGAAATAAATGTGTAGGTCAAGGAATAAAATCTCATATACAAAAACACGGGGGTGCTACAATGACACTTTGGAGGGTGGTTTAGTTCAAATTGTAATAAAGTCATAACAATTCGCACAAATATATAAAATTTACAATTCATGCAGAAAAATAATGATTCAACTTTAATTGTTCTTGTACATGTTATATAATAAAAACAAGGGTGTGCAAATGTAAGAGTTGGTGTCCCAGAACCAACTGGTTGTACTTTGATTACATGGATATTTAATGTATTTAGATATTAAACATCTTATTACATGTTGTTTATTGTTCTGCATGACTATGATGTAATAATGTCCTATAGTATTTATTGCATTGATAAGGTCATGACAGTTCTCTGCAATAATGAGAACCTTGAAATGCTATAAAAATATTCTTAAATATAGTTCTACGGTTGGATGACATGCTATAATGGGACACATAGCATGAAGACCGTCAGGTGCGAGTACTCGTAAGCAGATGAGACTTCCTCTCATGAAGTTCGCACTTGGTAATCTTCAAGACATGAGATTATGAGAACAAACCCTCCAATAGGAATTACACATGTTTTGGTGTCATCGGATATTTCTATCTGCAAGTGTGTGTAATGATCCTTAGACTTTAAGATTATCATTAATATGTGTCACGACTCGCGCACTTTTATTTACTAACAAAAATCGCCACACAGACAGTTTGTGGGAAGTAGGGTATGTTGGGTGTGTCATGAGTGGTATGTTATTAATGGATAAGTCGAGTAAGGATTTGTACCTTCCATTTATGGAAGTTGATATCTCGGCCCTTTTATTGAAATAGAACTGTCCCGTGAAATTTCATGGCCATGGTGTAACGGTGAGTTTATTTCAAGTATTCAAAGAACGACGTATCAAGAATAAAAGTTGATGACACTATCATGAAACATGTCTGATGAGATATTATGATAAAGGGATTATATTACACAGTGAGCGTTCGTATGTGGACATCGTTGTTGCGACTTTAAGTTCTTTCTCTTGGGTTTCTTGACCCGTTGCTAAACAGTACTCTTGGACTTTAGGCAAACCCACTTAATTCCAACGAGAAAGAATCTTAGAGGGTCACACACTAAGTGTTTTTGGTGGTCTTGGTTAAATTCTATTTGAATTTAATTAATAAATATTATTCTGAAGCGAGTGGAATAATTTTATTCAAGTTAAAATTATTGCATAAATTAAATAAATATTTATTCACTGAATTGTGGGTAAAATTTATTTATTTATTTTATTGAACATTTAATAAATATTTATTTAAGAGAATAAATTATTTATTTCTTTCTTTAGGTGTTCAATAAATGGAAGTGGAGTTCGAGCGGGCCAAGGCCGGTCTAGTAGTAAAATAATTATTTGCAAGATGATAAATAATTATTTAACTAGTTGGCACAAATTAAAATAACGTTGTTATTATTTTGTGACACAAAATTTTATTTATAATTCTGTTTTGCGCAAGTTGTCGCACCATAAATAATGTTGGGGTATTATTATTAATAGCATGGGTTTTCTCTAAGGTTATGAATGTATTTAATTGTTGTTACATAATTAAATATTGTAACTGAAGCCCCGTGTTAATAAATAGACACATATGTCTATTATGCCATGTACCAAACCACACACCCAGTGAATTGAGAATTGTTGAGCTAAAAAATTTCTCTCTCAAATCATCTTCCCACCCCTCTCAAGAATGAGAGACGTTCTTCAAGCCCGAAGAACAAGCGATCAAGAACAACCGACACAAGACACTCACTTTGTCGCGCTAGCACCTGAAGAATGAGTGGTGTTGATCGGAGGTCATCAGAGCATGTGTGGATCACCACTAGAGGGATTCTAGTTTGGATACTTGCAATCATAACAAGATAATCTTAAAGGGTTATTCTGTATGATCAACATCATCAATGAAGAAAATATCGAAGATCCAGGTATTATTTTCTTTATGAAATTAATTAAATTAATTATAAACATGATGTGCAAGATCGGCTCTAAAGGTTTTGGGATTCTTCCTTCTTTATCTAAATCTTTGATTATATTTTATGGATACTGGCATTTATCATCGTATTGATCCCGGAATAATCATTGATCATGGTAAAAATTAAAGTTGGGTGTCGGTCCAACCGTGCTTCTGCTGCGCCCGAAACCTACAAGTGGTATCAGAGCAGTTACATCATAGTTTATAATTATTTAAATAATTCCTTAATGATTTACGGTTTAATAATTTATTTTGTCAATTCAAGGTTAATCATTCTTATAATCTGGATTTTGAGATCTATTCTCCCTCTTTTCGTTTCTTGTTCACCTTACAGAAACGATATTTTCTTTTAATTTTGATTAAAATAAAACAGAAGATCTCATCCGGTGGTGACAAAGGTTCATGGTCGTACAACACCATAATACATGGTGTGTAGTTGGATTCACATGATGTGTATCAAGGTTTAATACACCGAGACTGGTCCGCCAAACCAAACTGTGTCATTGGAGTTTGTCTAAGTCTTAAAGACTTCGTGTGTTGACCAGGAACAGGTGGCACATGGTTTCCGAATTACACGTCGTGTGGCCCACTGGACATAGCGTGTAGTCTCTTTGGGTTAAGGTTGGACCGCGTATCCCATACACGGCTTGCTCGGCTGGAGACCGTGTAATGTGGATACTACACGACACGTGGCCCACTGGACATGTCACGTACTCCAAATATTTATGAAGTACATTTACACGTTGTATCCCCAGGCGTGTACTTCAGATGGACAGTGAATGATAGTGTATGTCATGTAGTTGGAACTACATGTCGTGTACTCATCCAAATTACGCAAATTTATTAAAATTTATTATTATATTATAAAAACCCTTGGGACGTGTACCATGGTGTAGGCGTAAAGTTGAGGCACAACATGTAATAGGTGTTTTATGTATATGTGTTTAATTTAATATTTGCGTAATGTTCATTTCTACTCATTGGGTAGTTATGAATGAGAATTCACTGGGTTGCCTCCAAGGTATAAGTTACGTACAAATATAATTTTAAATGAATTTATTTGTTTAAAATTATGATGGATGAGAATATCAAGGGAATTTAGAAAAATGATTAAGATAAAAGGATTGATTAATTAAATATAATAATTAATCGATTTGAGCGCAATTTATCTTAATAATAACGATTAAATAATTAAAAAGTAGTTTTATTAAATGCGTAACTCGTTGCATGTATGTGGGTGATCATGAGCTAGACCAAGACCCTTATATGTGATTGGTTTCCTTTTAATTTATTTATTAAATTAATTGTTGGTCTGCATGCCCATGGTTTCTTTTATGTAAACCCCCCTTTTACCCCTCACCTACGTGTGAGTTTAAAAGGATATGGAATGAATGGAACTCTCAAGCTAGAGGAGGTGATTCAAGCTGGAACCGAAATGAAACCAATCCAAGGAGATACAGAGGTGGACAGGTGGAAAGCTGTAAACATGAACCCAAAAGGTTCAAGGTGTTTCTCCCCTAGGTCAGGGTTAGTTTATCAACCAATAGATAAACTAACTGTTAGAAAAGATCACGATCATGCCCTTTTCTTTATTTTATTTCTGTTAGTTGCATGGTTTATCATTATGGATGTGTTGCTGCGATCACATAATTAATGTATTAAATAAGCATGCAAGATGGAACTAAAATAAACCAGTCTTATGCGTAAATATTATCAATACATGGTTAATCACTTAAGTAAGTTCCAATTAATATTAACAAACATGTGATAATGATAATAATAAATTCACACATAAGAGATAAAAGTCCCTCAAATAAAATATCAAGTCAGACCAAGCCTTCTGTTACTTGATTAAGGGAAAAACTCAATAAAATTATGTGTTTGACCAACCCTTGTTGGGACACTTACTTTTATATAGGACGCCCTTATGAAAGGTTTCAGGTTGACTTAACCATATTACGTCAAGGAGAGTATCCCTTGATATACTTGGTGTAATATTAGAGGCAAGAGTTGAGGAAATCCAAATTCAGGATTTCAGGATTGGGGAGTCCACTCAACAGATCAAGAAGTTGCAAGGCTACAGTTGGAAAAGACCTGCCTCCCTAAATACCTTCAAATAGCTTGATCAACCCTTATTGGGGTTATGTAAAGGGGAATATGGATCCTTTCCATTAGTATGTCATGACAACTAGACATTCCAAGTTCAATGGTGAGGTTCATTGAGACTTGATAAAATAGTGGGAGACTTAATAAAATTAATTTATTATTTCTCATAAAAATCAAGAAAGTGCTAATGATCTACTCTTTTAATTGTAGAATAAAAATGACAAGTTCTCCAACCACACTATCCCTGCGATCAATTCTAGATAAAGACAACATCATCACCGACAGTAACTTACAGGAATATTTTAGACGTCTCCAGGTTATCCTACGCCATGAACGGAAGTCTTACGTGTTGGAGTCAACATTACCTAATCCGCTTTCTAAAGATGAGAGTAACGAGGATTTCCTAGTCTATGAGAAACATATGAACGATGCAGTCAACGTTCAATGTTTGATGTTATCATCAATGTCTAGTGAGCTCATGAAGTCTCATGAAAACATGGATGCTTATAGCATGCTCAAGCACCTCCTTGGTCTTTACTAGGAGAGAGCAAGACAGGAAAGGTTTGAGATCTCCAAGGCACTCTTTTAGAGTAAGCTTGGAGAGGGTGCCCCAGTTGGGCCTTATATAGTCAAGCTCATTGACTACATTGAGCGGCTGGAGGTTCTAGGGTTTAAACTCCCTGAAGAACTGGGAACCGATCTCATTCTCACATCACTCCCTCAGAGATTCTCCAACTTTGTTGTCAATTTCAACATGAACAACATTGAGAAGTCTCTATCTGATCTTCTTATCCTCATTCGTCAAGTAGACAAAAATATGAAGCGCCAAAAGCCTTCTATCCTTGTGGTGAATAAGAGGAAAGGGAAGATGGAGATATTTAAGACCAAATATTCTTCATGGCCTTCCAAGAAAAGGAAGATAAAAGGGAAGGTAGGGGAATAAGAGACTGTTTTTTTCACATGTGGCAAGAAAGGCTACTGGAAGAACTGCACCCGGCCTAAGAAGCAAAGGGAAGCTTCAGGTGTGTCTGTTATCGAATGAAATATATCTATTTTTAAAAATTGGGTATTAGATACAACTCATGGTGCTCAAATATGTATCCAAATATAGGAACCAAGTATATTCAGGAAGATTGACCAAGGGGAGGTAGATCTGCGAGCAGCCAACGGAGCCAGACTTGTTGTTGTAGCTGTCGGAGACTACCACATCACGTTGCCAACTGGGATGATCTTGGTATTAAAGAGTTGTTATTATGTGTCATCTGTTACTAAAAACATTATTTCTGTATCCATATTAGATACAGATGGATTTGTTTTCAAGTTTGAAAATGAATGTTGCTTCTTTTAAAAAGATAGAATTTGTTTTGGTAGGGAACATTTATACAACGGTCTTTACGTGTTGGATTACACAAACCAAGTAATGACAATCGATAACAAAGTTACTTCACATGACTCATACCACACCCAACTTGGGCATCACCGACTAGGTTATGTAAATGAGAAATACTTGACAAAGTTACATCAAGATGAATATTTAGATTCTTTTGAACTAAAACCACTTAGAGTATGTCATGCATGTTTACAAGGTAAAATGACCAAAGCCCCATTTAGTGGGAAAGGTGAAAGGGATAAAGAACTTCTTGAATTGGTTCATACTGATGTTTATGGACCATTTCCAGTTGAAGCAAGGGGAGGGTACTCATACTTCGTAACTTTTACTGATGATTTTAGTAAATATGGATATATCTACATAATAAGGTATAAGTCAGATTCTTTTGATAAGTTCAAAGAATACAAGAATGAAGTTGATAAACAACTTGGTAAGAAGATTAAGAAACTCTGCTCAAACCAAAGTGAATAATATCTTAATCAAGACTTCATTGATTATTTACGAGAGTTTGGGATCCTATCCCAACTTACTCCTCCTTACACACCCCAGTGGAATTGTGTGAGAGAAAGGAGGAACTGCACCCTATTGGACATGGTGAGATCAATGATGAGTCATGTGAGTCTTCTATTATCCTTTTAGGGATATGCGTTACAAACAATGACACACATACTAAACCAAGTACCAACTAAATCAATAAATGGTATTCCATATGAGTTCTGGAGTGGAAATAAAGTCATGTTATCAAATTTACATGTGTGGGGAAGCAAAGAATTTGTTAAGGTCTCTTCTATAATAAACTTGCACTCTGAGACACAAAGTGTACCTTTATAGGACACCATGAGGAAATAAGGGGATATTACCTATACAACCCCTCAGAAAAAAATGTTATAGTGTCAAGAGACGTCATATTCTTTGAGAGGGAGTACATCTCCAAAAGAGATAGTGGGGGTGAGATAAAATTTGATGAAGTTGAGGCTCAAGGTACACAAGAGTCGGTACATGAGCGGATTCCACAAAGCCTCATGGAAGAAATAACTATTTTAGAGACATAAGAACTGTGTAGAAGTACAAGAGAGGTTAGAGAATCAGAAGGGTACAGTTTTCTAGTTACCGAGGATGGTGACTTGTTATTAGTTGATAATAATGATCCTCTAACCTGTAAGGAAGTAGTAAGTGGCACAGATGTTGCCAAGTGGCAAGAAGTCGTGAATTCTGAAATGGATTCCATGTACCAAAACCCAATATGGATTTTGGTAGATCCTACAGTTAATGTAAAGCTTGTTGGTTTCAAATGGGTATTCAAGAAGAAATTGGACATGGAAGGACAAGTCAGTACCTATAAGGCACGAATGGTTGCAAAAGGGTTCAAACAGTGTCAAGGTATTGACTATGATGAAACCTTTTCATGAGTTGCAATGTTGAAATCCATCTGAATTCTATTTGTCATTTCCACTTACCATGACTATGAGATTTGGAAAATGGATGTCAAAACAGCTTTCCTTAATAGGAACCTTTAGGAAGATGTCTACATGACACAACCTGAAGGTTTTATGACTCCAAAAGATGCCAATATGGTATGTAAGTTGCAGAAATTCATTTATGGATTAAAGCAAGCATTTAGGTCATGGAACATTCATTTTGATGAAGTCGTAATGAAATTTGGTTTTATCAAGAACGAATGTGAGCCTTGTGTCTATAAATAGTTTAGTAGGAGTACAGTCGTTTTCCTAATAGTATATAATGATGACACATTACTTATTGGAAATGAGATATCAGTCTTACAGTCTGTTAAGGAATGGTTGAATCAATGCATCTCTATGAAGGGATTGGGCGAGGAAACATATATTCTTGGGATCAAGATCCATCGTGATAGATACAAGAGATTGTTAGGTCTAAGTCAAAGTACATACATTGATAAGATACTAAAGAGATTCAGTATGGAACAATACAAGAGGGGATTGCTGTCAGCATCACATGGCATTCGTCTTTCCAACAAAATGTATCCTCATACACATGAGGAAAGAAAGATACTGGAAAGGAATTTATACGCAACAACGATTGGGTCAGTCATGTACGCCATGTTATGTACTAGGTTGGATGTCGCCTACGCATTGAGTGCGGTAGACAGATATCAAGCTGACCCAGGTGACCGTCATTGGATGGCAGTCAAGACTATTCTAAAGTATCTGAGGTGTACTAAGGATATGTTCCTGGTTTATGGAGGAGACGAAAAACTAGTCATCATAGGATATGCATATGCTATTTTTCAGACTGATCAAGATGACATGAAGTCGCAAACGGGATGCATATTCACTTTGAATGGAGGTGTAGTGAGTTGGAAGAGCTCAAAGCAGAGTGTGGTCGCGGATTCTACAGCAGAGTCCGAGTATATCGCAACTTATGAGGCAGCAAAAGAAGCAGTTTGGATGCGAAGATTCATCCAAGAGCTGGATGTGATACCTAGCAGTAAAGATCTCATCACATTGTATTGTGATAATACTACATCGGTGACTCTCGCAAAAGAGTCAAGGTCACATCAGCGGACGAAGCACATAGTTCGAAAGTATCATCTCTTGAGAGATTTTTCTCAGAGAGGTGAAGTTGCAGTGAGTAGTATTTCCAAGGAAGACAACGTGGCAAACCCCTTAACTAAAGCCTTGACTTAGCAGAAACATGATCACCATGTGAGGTCTAGTGGACTGAAAGTCGTTGGCAGTTGGCTCTAGTCCAAATGGGAGTTTGTAAGAGTTGGTGTCCTAGAACCAACTAGTTGTACTTTGATTACATGGATATTTAATGTATTTAAATATTAAACATCTTATTACATATTGTTCATTGTTCTGCATGACTATGATGTAATAACATCATAGAGTATTTGTTGCATTGGTAAAATCATGACGGTTCCTCACTATGATGAGAACCTTTAAATGTTATAACAATATTCTTAAATATAGTTCTACAGTTGGATGAAATTGTCACGACCCGTCCTCGGGGCCCGTGCCGTGACTACCCCAAACCCGCCTTCCATAGGCCAGGGGCTGGCGACTAGCACCAAAGGCGAAAAATCCCGATATCTGGGAAGGCATTGCCTTTATAAAAGAAAACAAGCACCACAGAGTACAAGTAGAAGCAAAACACTAAGTACAAAAGAAAAGCTGAAAAGTAAATGGGCCAGAATACAAACCCAAAAGAAAGTACGACTACAACCGAACAAAGTACAACAGCAAAAAGACAAACGGCTGGAAGAAGGAAGCAGCTCCTGGGTCATCCTCCTCGGACCCTACCTGAAGGGTAGGTACAGATAGCGCAGCTCCTGGTCGTCCACCATGGATCCTACCTGAAGGGTAGGTACAGATAGCCTCCTCCACGCTCTCGTCTGTCAACCTCCTCAGTGAGTCGTCACGTCGTGAAGTCCACCTCCGGGTACTGACTCGTCGTGTAGTCCACCTCCGGGTACCGTCCAGTCCTCGAACACTCGGCCTCCGTCGTCTGCAACCAACACAACGAGGTGTAGGCATAGCCCGTGCAGGGGTGAGTATAACGATACTCAGTAGGGACCCCGAGACCCTCAAGGTCTCACTAAACCAACAAGGATAACCACAAAGAAAATCTCAATAGATAACCTCTACTTAGGTATATGCCCATACATATACCTAAGTTATCAAGTAACTCATCTCAATCATGAGGAAACACAAGGATTGTGAAATCAACGGATAACCACTACCCAGGTATATGCCCATACATATACCTAAGTTAGCAAGTGACCCATCTCAATCATGAGGTAAACATAAGGTCAAAAGTCTCAGCTCAAACCAGGATTTTCATTATCGAAACCGTAACTGCTGAAGAGCTCCGTCTCTGGAGTGTACAGTGGTCCTATCACGACTCCGAGGTACAGCTCACTAACCTAAGACTGCTGAAGTACTCCTCCTGTCGAGTACCGCGGGTCAGCCACCCAGACACAGTAGTGCTTCCCGCCGAGGTATGTCACTCAAACACAGTAGTGCACACCCCCTAGTAGCCTGCTGAGGTACTCTCCGGACGAGTACCGCGGGTCTGCACTGTCACACAGGTAGTGCTCCGTCTGCCATGGGTCTGCACCTCAGAAAGTAGTGCTCCGTCCACTGGGTTAGTCGACTCACTCCAAGTCGAGTCGGCCAAGCAGTCGTCAGGTCTCAGCCAGTTACACGATCTCCGTACTCCGCACGCTCGTTACTGGGAGGGTCCGCTCCACGAGCTACAGGTCGATACTCCAAGTATCTCAAAGTCCCACGAAGAAGTATCTCAAAGGACCGCCTCGTCATAGGGGTCTCAACACAACAGACGACGCGTCAATCGGACGCCCGGTCTGTGAGTTATTAGCCTTTTCGTCCCAGGGGCCCGGTTGGTTTCGTGAGCGAACCAAACCCGGCCGTATCTCAACTGTACCCCGAACACTCATAGGGTATACTCATAGGGACCGTTTCTCAACGAGATCACCAATGCCACTGACGGTTCATCAAACAGACGTTCTGTCAGAAAGATATCAGCTTTTCCGTTCCAGGGGCCCAGTTGGATTTCGGTGCGATCCAACCCGGCCACTAACCATCTGCATCCAATTCTCGGGCGGAGGATTCCAAAAGTTCCGTATCGTCAACAGGAACTCAACGCAACAGACGACGCGTCAATCGGACGCCCAGTTTGAGAGTTATTGCCTTTTCCGTCTCACACCCACCCTGGGAAACTTCCCAGGAGGTCACCCATCCTGATCACTACTCTAGGCCAAGCACGCTTAACTATGTAGTTTTAACCACGTAGGCTTCCGAAAAGGAAGATGTACCTTGAGTATAGTATACCGAAACGACCGTCTCGATCCAAGGATCGTGTTGCCGCTGACGGCGAGTCGTTTGGAGGCTCGTAGCCCAAGATACAGGCATTTGACCAAAAGTGGTCCGAAACTGGGGGTCTGGGCCCGAGCCGACCCGGCCCGACCCCCCTGGGTCGGCCGAACCGGGTCGACCCGGCCCGGGCGGCGACTCGACCCGACGATCCGGCCCGGCTCGGAAAATCCGGCCCGGCCCGGCGGCGCGGCGGCGCGGTCCGGCGCGGCGGCGCGGTCCGAGTGCCGCGTGAGCGCCGCGTGCAGGGGGCAAAGCCCCCGCCTTTCCTCAACTGGCGGCGCGGCAACCTGCCGCGCCTTGAAAAGAAACGGCCCCCCTCACGTGGGGGCCTGCCTTCGAGAAAAACAGGGGGCCGCCTGCCCCCCTTTGTGAAATCGGCCCCCCTCATAATGGGGGGCCATTATGGATGGCCGGGGGAAATTATTTCCCCCAGTTTTCTCCCTTCCGGCCGGCCCGACCTGGCCAGCCGGTTCTTCCTCAACGGGACAGGCAAAGGCCGGTCCCCCTTCCGGCTTCCGACACCGGCGGCCCGGCTAGCCGCCGGTCTTCTCGTTCCGCCACGGCCCGAAACCGGTCGCGGCCTTTGTTGTCTGGCGCGGTGCGACGGCACCGCGCCCCTTCCGCCGCGGCCCCGCTCCGGTCGCGGCGCCTTCGACTTCTTTCGTCGCGACGCGACGACGTCGCGTTCTTGAAATCTTTCCACGGCGCGGCGCGACGGCGCCGCGCATTTCCTTCCGCTTGAATCCGCGTGGTGCGACGGCACCACGCCTTCCCGAACCAAACCACAAAGATTCAACACGAATAAAAAGGTGGAGGGTCGGCCGGGTTTGTGCGGTCTGAACTCCTCGCGTTAAATTGATAGCAATCGACCTTTAATGAACGATAAACTTTCACAATCTTTTAAATTAAATAAAAAGATTTGGAATCAAGGCCCGACAAAAATAAACCTTCAAGTTCGAAGGAGAGATCCACATAACTTTAAAAAGTTAAAACCCCTACCTCGGTTTCAAGAACGGAGTTCTTCAACGACCCGCGGAAGACAAGCGTCGCGGAGGTCGGGCGTCGTTCCGTCTAGGTTGGTGGGAGAAGAGCTCGGTGAAGTCGAGCCGAGACGTCACCCTCTGTATACTTCAAAGGCGGCGGTGCTTCCCTTCCTTACTCCGGTTGAAGATGGTCGAAGGCGTTGCTTCACGTTCTTCGGAAACGTGGAACGTTCTTCCTCGAGAGGTTGGTGATCTACCAAGAGTTCTTCTCCTCTCCTTAGTTCTCCCCACAAGGTTTATGCCAACCCCAAAAAGAAGAATATAATCTCTCTTTTTAATGTTGGCAAAATGAATTCAAAAGAATTCAAACACTCAAAATAATTAATTAAGTTGGTTTAATTAATTAATTGCAAAGTGTTGGCAAGAATTTCAAAAGATTGAAATTCAAATAAACCATACTTAACTCACCTCATTAAATAATCAAGTTGTCAAATATTAAAGAATGTGAGTTAATGGGGAGTTGGAATGTGAGGGGTTAAGAGGGTTAGGGAGTTTAAGGAATTTGAAAAGGTGGGGGGGTTCGTGTGGGACCCACCCTTTCAAATATCCACACATGGGAAGTTGGATGGATGTGGGCCCACCACCAACTTCCCATGGGAGAAGTTAACCACTTAACATTGTTAAAAATTGATTTAACAATTTTATTCACTTTTTTAATTAAACCCCAAAAAATTAACTTCTCCTCCCGCACAAACGCAACTACGGTAAAGGTTCTCTTAAGCGATTATCGGCGTTGCGAGTTCATCGGTGCAATCGGATTTCAATTCCGAGCACCGGTTCAAAAGATAGAAATTCCCGCTCGCTCGTTCACTGAACGTACCCGAGCCAAACTTCGGAAATTAATTCCGGGCACATCGGGCCTCGGAATCAGGCGCCGTCAGAAACTGCGTTCTTGTAAAATTCCAAAGAAAATTAAGAAAAAAATTTCCTTGAAATTTCTGGGTCTTTACATTACTTCCACCTTAGGGCTTTACGTCCCCGTAAAGCTTCAACACAAACTAGGGTCACAAAAGCGGTACAGAGCACGCATCTGAGCCTTCCGCTCCCATGTGCTTACCTGGAGGTTCCCGTACTGCCAAAGAAAGTGCACCCGAGGAATCGATCGTCCTCGTAGGATCTGCTCCTGTTGATCCTCGATCCCCACTGGAATCTCCGTGAAAGACACCCCAACGCCATCGTCCAGCTCCTCGTGGTCGATGGTATGCGAAGGGTCGAGCACGTATCTCCTCAGTTGAGATACGTGGAAGTCGTCGTGCACCTGGTGCAACTGCGGTGAATGGGTCAAGCGGTAAACCACCCCGTCTACCCAGTTGGGGACCTAAGAAGGTCCGCTGAACCCCGGAGATAACTTGCCGCCTTGGCCACATCTCCGTAAACCTCGTCGAGGTGAGACCCATATAAGGACATGTTCGTCATCCTCGAACTCCAGAGGTCTCCATTTTCTGTTAGAACTGGAACTCGAAAGGCTGATGCCACGAGGGTAAGGTTGACCGACTCAAGAGTGATCGGTCGTACCCTCATGTGCAAGAGTTACCCTACGCTGCCTGGGGTTTCCTTTTCCGCCGACCAAGGAAAACCCATCCCAATGTTTGCCTAAAACCGTCAATTTGAGTATGAACAGTTATTGCCCATTCCATACTCAAACTAACGTCGTAAGGCCTCGACGCTGTCACCAAGAGATTCCAACCGAAAATCTCGCCTCGAGGGTCTGACCACACCATCGGCGTAAGTGTGATTATCGAGTCTCCTCCCAAGGTATCTCCAGACGTGAGGGTCAAGTCCACGGCTTACCGGAAACTCTAGGTCTGGAACAAGATTTGTGAAGCGAGGAATGATTCATATCGACGTATGTTACTACAGCAGCTAGTAGTGGACACAGACTGTCCCTTGAATCATTTCTAGAGTCATTGGGTCACATTCCTTGACCGCATGCAGCCGCATTCTTCCACCGCCCTCCAGCTCCCTGAGCTTGGCAGGGATAACTAAGGCGGGTGGTTGTAGCATGTTAAGATGTACAACACCTCATGCTGCTCTCCTAACTCCGCCTCCACGTCTGCCGCTTTGCAGACTCGTCTCTATTTAAAGCTTTCTCTTCTTGAAACATTTAACACGCCCGAGTCTCTAAGACTGGCACCGGTTCCCTGTTTCTTACTGCACTGTGTAGTCTTCATCCGCTCCTGGATGAACTGCACCTCCTTTAGTCTCACAAGAGTTGCTATGATTTCTTCTTTGCCGATAAGAGAAATCTGGTCTCATCCCCGGGATGAACCACATTCGTTGCCTAATACAGTCAATCCTGACATAAATGATGCATTCATGCCATGGTTGACGTCGTAAGGCCTCGACGTAACTACTAAGTGATCCAACTGTCACTCTCGCCTCCAAGGGTCGAGTCATACTGTCGGCATCAGTGTGAGGTCATTGGGTCCCCTCCAATAGAAATCTCGAAAGTGAGGGTCAAGTCAACAGTTTAACCGGGACCACTCAGTATCAACCAAACAAAAGGACAGGAAAGCAAACAAAGATAAGTGTCTTTTTATTATTGCAGCTCATAGTACAAGACACGAATACAACAGCAAAATGGAACTAGAAGTACAAGGGACGTATCCACTAGTTCCTCTCCTGTCCACCTGTTCTTGGAGCTCTACTGCCTTGTCCACTGCTCGGCTGTTGCTCAAGCACCAGCCGCTGCTTCTATCTCGGTGGCTCCTCCAACACCCGCTGATCAACCGTACGAGGAGTCGGACAGTCACGTGCCAGGTGACCCTTCCCGCCGCAGGAGTAACATTGTTCGTTTCTGGCACGCCTGGATCTGACCCCACCTCGGGTGTCCCACACCACCGGTCCTAAAACCCAAGATCGTCCAACTGCTAGTCTGGTCCTCCTGGGCCTCTGCATCATCTGTCTACTTCCCACAGATGACTCGGCTACTGATCGAAAAACACGCGGCAAAGGCAGAAGCTCCTGTACATGCTCGGGGTGTAGAGCTACTGGCACAAACTCCATCCTGAAGAAGGTCTCGAAGTCTTCCCATGCGAAGTTCATCCCGTCACAAAACTGAAACAAGTGGCTCCACCACCTGTCTGCCGCTGCCTGAAGGAGGCTGGTAGCAAAGATCACCATGAAGTCTTTCGGCGTCCCCACTAGCCTGAAGACTCTCACCACAGCCTCCAGCCAAACCTCAGCCGCCTGCGGGTCCGTCTCTCCCCGGAACCTGGGTGGCCTCTGGTGCTGGAACTCGTGCAGCGTGCTCAAGCGTCGTGCATCGCCTACTGCTGGGGCTGGTGGCATCAGTGGCCCAACGAGTAGCAGTACCGCTGGTGCCTCCGCTGGTGCCTCAACTGCAAGAGGGCCCTATACTGAAGCATCGTCGCTCGACAGGCTGTCAGCACGCACATCCCTCTGGGCTCTAGCTGGTCGTCCGTGAAAAGGCATCCTGAAAGAAACATCGTGACACGATCAAACGTTTATACATGGTGAGCTGACCTGGTTTGAGCTGTTTTAAGGGAAAATCTTTGAAAACACACACGCAATCAGTGTTTTCGTGCACAAAGTCGGAAATCAGTTGTCAGGGTCCTGGTGTATGGATACGTCGGCCGCCCGCACCAACACTGGACTCCATGAACTGAAGACCACACTCGGTACCCTTAACACTATTGCTTCACAGAAAGAAAATATCAGAGTTATAAGTTCTGCGGTAGAACCGACTCCTCTGATACCAATTTGTCACGACCCGTCCTCAGGGCCCGTGCCGTGACTACCCCAAGCCCGCCTTCCATAGGCCAGGGGCTGGCGACTAGCACCAAAGGCGAAAAATCCCGATAATTGGGAAGGCATTGCCTTTATAAAAGAAAACAAGCACCATAGAGTACAAGCGGAAGAAAAACACTAAGTACAAAAGAAAAGCTGAAAAGTAAATGGGCCAGAATACAAACCCAAAAGAAAGTACGACTACAACCGAACAAAGTACAACAGTAAAAAGACAAACGACTGGAAGAAGGAAGCATCTCCTGGGTTGTCCTCCTCGGACCCTACCTGAAGGGTAGGTACAGATAGCGCAGCTCCTGGTCGTCCACCATGGATCCTACCTGAAGGGTAGGTACAGATAGCCTCCTCCACGCTCTCGTCCGTCAACCTCCTCAGTGAGTCGTCACGTCGTGAAGTCCACCTCCGGGTACTGACTCGTCGTGTAGTCCACCTCCAGGTACTGACTCGTCGTGTAGTCCACCTCCGGGTACCGTCCAGTCCTCGAACACTTGGCCTCCGTCAGCACTGCCCGTCGTCTGCAACTAACACAACGAGGTGCGGGCATAGCCCGTGCAGGGGTGAGTATAACGATACTCAGTAGGGACCCCGAGACCCTCAAGGTCTCACTAAACCAACAAGGATAACCACAAAGAAAATCTCAACAGATAACCTCTACTTAGGTATATGCCCGTACATATACCTAAGTTATCAAGTAACCCATCTCAATCATGAGGAAACACAAGGATTGTGAAATCAACGGATAACCACTACCCAGGTATATGCCCATACATATACCTAAGTTAGCAAGTGACCCATCTCAATCATGAGGTAAACACAAGGTCAAAAGTCTCAACTCAAACCAGGATTTTCATTATCGAAACTGTAACTGCTGAAGAGCTCCGTCTCTAGAGTGTACAGTGGTCCTGTCATGACTCCGAGGTACTGCTCACTAACCTAAGACTGCTGAAGTACTCCTCCTGTCGAGTACCGCGGGTCATCCACCCAGACACAGTAGTGCTTCCCGCCGAGGTATGTCACCCAAACACAGTAGTGCACACCCCCTAGTAGCCGGCTGAGGTACTCTCTGGACGAGTACCGCGGGTCTGCACTGTCACACAGGTAGTGCTCCGTCCGCCATGGGTCTGCACCTCAGAAAGTAGTGCTCCGTCCACTGGGCTAGTCGACTCACTCCAAGTCGAGTCGGTCAAGCAGTCGTCAGGTCTCAGCCAGTTACACGGTCTCCGTACTCCGCACGCTCGTCACTGGGAGGGTCCGCTCCACGAGCTACAGGTCGATACTCCAAATATCTCAAATTCCCACGAAGAAGTATCTCAAAGGACCGCCTCGTCATAGGGGTCTCAACACAACAGACGGCGCGTCAATCGGACGCCCGGTCTGTGAGTTATTAGCCTTTTCGTCCCAGGGGCCCAGTTGGTTTCGTGAGCGAACCAAACCCGGCCGTATCTCAAATGTACCCCGAACACTCATAGGGTATACTCATAGGGACCGTTTCTCAACGAGATCACCAACGCCGCTGACGGTTCGTCAAACGGACATTCTGTCAGAAAGATATCAGTTTTTCCGTTCTAGGGGCCCGGTTGGATTTCGGTGCGATACAACCCGGCCACTATCCATCTGCATCCAATTCTCGGGAGGAGGATGCCAAAAGTTCCGTATCGTCAACAGGAACTCAACGCAACAGACGGCGCGTCAATCGGACGCCCGGTCTGAGAGTTATTGTCTTTTCCGTCTCACACCCACCCTGAGAAACTTCTCAGGAGGTCACTCATCCTGATCACTACTCTAGGCCAAGCACGCTTAACTATGGAGTTTTAACCACGTAGGCTCCCGAAAAAGAAGATGTACCTTGAGTATAGTATACCGAAACGACCGTCTCGATCCAAGGATCGCGTTGCCGCTGACGGCGAGTCGTTTGGAGGCTCGTAGCCCAAGATACAAGCATTTGACCAAAAGTGGTCCGAAACTGGGGGTCTGGGCTCGGGCCGACCCGGCCCGACGATCCGGCCCGGCCCGGCGGCGAAGGCCGGCGCGGCGGCGCGGTCCGGGTGCCGCGTGAGCACCGCGTGTAGGGGGCAAAGCCCCCGCCTTTCCTCAACTGGCGGCGCGACAACCTGCCGCGCCTTGAAAAGAAATGGCCCCCCTCACGTGGGGGCCTGCCTTCGAGAAAAACGGGGGGCCGCCTGCCCCCCTTTGTGAAATCGGCCCCCCTCATAATGGATGGCCATTATGGCTGGCCGGGGGAAATTATGTCCCCCGGTTTTCTCCCTTCTGGCCGGCCCGACCTGGCCGGCCGGTTCTTCCTCAACGGGACCGGCAAAGGTCGGTCCCCCTTCCGGCTTCCGACACCGGCGGCCCGGCTGGCCGCCGGTCTTCTCGTTCCGCCGCGGCCCGAAACCGGCCGCGGCCTTTGTTGTCCGGCGTGGTGCGACGGCACCGCGCCCCTTCCGCCGCGGCCCCGCTCCGGCCGCGGCGCCTTCGACTTCTTTCGTCGCGACGCGACGACGTCGCGTTCTTGAAATCTTTCCACGGCGCCGCGCGACGGCGCCGCGCATTTCCTTCCGCTTGAATCCGCGTGGTGCGACGGCACCACGCTTTCCCGAACCAAACCACAAAGATTCAACACGAATAAAAAGGTGGAGGGTCGTCCGAGTTTGTGCGGTATGAACTCCTCGCGTTAAATTGATAGCAATCGGCCTTTAATGAACAATAAACTTTCACAATCTTTTAAATTAAATAAAAAGATTTGGAATCAAGGCCCGACAAAAATAAACCTTCAAGTTCGAAGGAGAGATCCACATAACTTTAAAAAGTTAAAACCCCTACCTCGGTTTCAAGAACGGAGTTCTTCAACGACCCGCGGAAGACAAGCGTCGCGGAGGTCGGGCGTCGTTCCGTCTAGGTTGGTGGGAGAAGAGCTCGGTGAAGTCGAGCCGAGACGTCACCCTCTGTATACTTCGAAGGCGGCGGTGCTTCCCTTCCTTACTCCGGTTGAAGATGGTCGGAGGCGTTGCTTCACGTTCTTCGGAAACGTGGAACGTTCTTCCTCGAGAGGTTGGTGATCTACCAAGAGTTCTTCTCCTCTCCTTAGTTCTCCCCACAAGGTTTATGCCAACCCCAAAAAGAAGAATATAATCTCTCTTTTTAATGTTGGCAAAATGAATTCAAAAGAATTCAAACACTCAAAATAATTAATTAAGTTGGTTTAATTAATTAATTGCAAAGTGTTGGCAAGAATTTCAAAAGATTGAAATTCAAATAAACCATACTTAACTCACCTCATTAAATAATCAAGTTGTCAAATATTAAAGAATGTGAGTTAATGGGGAGTTGGAATGTGAGGGGTTAAGAGGGTTAGGGAGTTTAAGGAATTTGAAAAGGTGGGGGGGTTCGTGTGGGACCCACCCTTTCAAATATCCACACATGGGAAGTTGGATGGATGTGGGCTCACCACCAACTTCCCATGGGAGAAGTTAACCACTTAACATTGTTAAAAAATGATTTAACAATTTTATTCACTTTTTTAATTAAACCCCCAAAAATTAACTTCTCCTCCCGCACAAACGCAACTACGGTAAAGGTTCTCCTAAGCGATTACCGGCGTTGCGAGTTCATCGGTGCAATCAGATTTCAATTCCGAGCACCGGTTCAAAAGATAGAAATTCCCGCTCGCTCGTTCACTGAACGTACCCGAGCCAAACTTCGGAAATTAATTATGGGCACACCGGGCCTCGGAATCAGGCGCCGTCAGAAACTGCGTTCTTGTAAAATTCCAAAGAAAATTAAGAAAAAAAATTCCTTGAAATTTCTGGGTCTTTACATAAATACTATGATGGGGCACATAGAATGCAGACTGTCATGTGCGAGTAATCATAAGCAGATGAGACTTCCTCTGATGAAGTTCGCACTTGGTAATCTCCAAGACAAGAGATTATGAGAATAGACCCACCAATAAAAATTCAGCATGTTTTAGTGTCATCAGATAGTTTTATCTGTGAGTGTGTGTAATGATCCTTAGACTTTAAGATTATCATTAATACGTGTCATGACTCGTGCACTTTTATTTATTAACGAAAATCGTTACGCAGACAGTTGATGGGAAGTAGGGTACGTTGGGTGCATCACGAGTGACATGTTATTAATTGATATCCCGACCCTTTGATTGAAATAGAACCGTCGCACAAAATTTCATGGTCATGGTGTAACGATGAGTTTATTTCAGGTAGTCAAAGAACGACGTATCAAGTATAAAAGTTGACGACGCTATCATGAAACCTGCTTAATGATATATTGCAACAAAGAGATTATATTACATAGTGAGCGTTCGTATGTGGACATCGTTGTTGTGACTTTAAGTTCTTTCTCTTGGGTGTCTTGACCCGTTGTTAGACAATACTCTTGGACTTTAGGCAAACTCGTCTAATGTCAACAAGAAAAAATCCTAGAGGGCCACACACTGAGTGTTTTTGGTGGTCTCGGTTAAATTATATTTGAATTTAATTAATAAATATTATTCTGAAGACAGTGGAATAATTTTATTCAAGTTAAAATGATTGTATAAATTAAATAAATATTTATTCACCGGATTGTGGGTAAAATTTATTTATTTATTTTATTGAACATTTAATAAATATTTATTTACTAGTTTGTAAATAAAATATTTATTTAAGAGAATAAATTATTTATTTATTTATTCGGGTGTTCAATAAATGGAAGTGGAGTTCGAGCAGACCAAAGTCGGTCTGGTAGTAAAATAATTATGTGCAATACGATAAATAATTATTTAGCTAGTTGACACAAATTAAAATAATGTTGCTATTATTTTGTGACGCAAAATTTTATTTATAATTCTGTTTTATGTAAGTTGGTGCACCATAAATAATGACGTGGTATTATTATTAATAGCACGAGTTTTCTCTGAGGTTATTAATGTATTTAATTGTTGTTACGTAATTAAATATTATAACTAAAGCCTTGTGTCAATAAATAGACACATACGTCCATTGTGTCATGTACCGAACCGCACACCCGAAGAATTGAGAATTGTTGAGCTAAACAATTTATCTCTCGAATCCTCTTCTCGCTCCTCTCAAGAACAAGAGACGTTCTTCAAGGCCAAAGAACAAGCGATCAATAACGACTGACACAAGACACTCGTTTCGCCGCGCTAGCATCCGGAGAACGAGTGGTGTCGATCAGAGGCCATCAGAGCACGTGTGGGTCACCGTTAGAGGGATTCTAGTTTGGATCCTTGCAAGCGTAACAAGATAATACAGAAGGGTCGTTCCGAACGATCAACATCATCAACGAAGAAAATACCGAAGATCCGGGTATTATTTTCTTCATGAAATTGATTAAATTAATTTATAAACATGATGTGCATGATTCTCTCTAGAGGTTCCGGGACTCATCTTTCTTTGTCTAAATCTTTGATTCTATTCCATGGAGACTGACGTTCATTGTCGTATTGATCTCGGAATAATCATTGATCATGGTAAAAATTAAAGTTGGGTGCCGGCCCAACCGCGCTTCCACTGCACCCGGAACCTACAACAAATGAGTGAGTCAGTTCAAATTAAAGATAGATCACACCCGACCCATTTGAGGGGAGTGAAAAAAATCCAACCCACCTTTAACTCCCCAACAGAATGGTTTGCCAACAAAATCTAACGTGATGGATTGAGGTAGTTTAAAGGTGAAATAATTATGCATCAAAACAAAAACCATGGTGTGATGAATGTCATGAGTTTGTGGTTTTGTGATAAAGAAAATAATGTAGTGGTAAAAATCAGCACATCATGGTTTGATGCATACACATGCATCATGTGATAGTGCATGACTCAAATTGTTTCGTCCACATGAACTATCATAATTGGTTTGTCACTATTTGATTATGATATTAATGGATTTCAAATATTTATATTAATTGTTTGAATATTAAAGAATTAAATGAAATCTCGAACATACGTTGCAAGGAGTCGTAACATTGCAAAACGTTAAACGTTTATGGTCATATTTTTATTAAATGTTTGGTAGTCCGAAGAGTGTCCTTAAAGGTCCATATAAAATGGTATTAACATACTGTTAATGTGAGCAAAATCTTTCCTAAGCATTGCGAGATTCGTACAGCCTGTGGATACCTTTACATGAAGGAGGTTGTTAGCTTCTTCTAAGGGATCTTCTTCAACCACATGCGAAGACAATGACTGATTTCTTCAAAAACAGAAAGGTATGTATTTTTTTTACATTCAATTCAAATGAACCATGTATGGATCCTGTGACAAAGGTTTCAATGGTTATTTGCATTGCATTTGGATAAACGTTGTCCTCATTGAAACCCAACAAAAGGGTAAGTCAGTTTGGGTCGGGACGATGTCATAATAATCAATAAAAATACATATAAATAAACAATGTAGCAACTATAATCATTTGTTTACACGATTCAAAAGACAATCATCCATTAACGATATAATATCCAACACTAATCACATAAAAGCATTTTATACTTATGGTGGGTGAGTCGGATTAATAGAATATGTAAAAAGTTACCCCATCACTCGTCCCAACTCTAGAAAAAAGTTGGCCCGCCTTATTTGAGGCAAGTTTGCGATTTGGCGATGAATCGAATTATGATGAGTGAGTTTTAAGATTTTACAATTTTTGTGCACACCTTTAACTACAACCATTAATAAAAAATATCATTAAAGTTTATGATCATTCTTATTTGATTAAATTTCATAAAAAGTAAAAAATATGAATATAAATACCTTCTATATTCGGAGTTTCTAGAAATTTAAACAAACGAGAGTTAGATCAACCTGACTAAAAAAAGTCACACTCACCGTGAAAAAAAAACGACCCATCTTATTAGATTAGATTATATGATTTGATGGTTTTGCAATACATTCCTAATTTATGTTCAATTCATGTTAGATTTGTAAATTAATTTTAAATGGATGTTTGAAAATGAATAATGTAATGATGTATGATTAGAACACTCCAAAATTTTACATACTTAATAATGTTTTTATATTTCGAATTCGGTTTTTTTTTTTTTTTAAACTGCACGTTTCCTCAAATCGGAGCCAGACGCATGATTCATCTATAAGTACCGCTGAGTTTTTGCCAGCGCTGTCCCGAAACCCTACTAATTCCGTGCCCTCGCTTCTACACTTCCCTGTCTTCGTGCTCGCAAAACCGAAACAATGACGACATCTTCGCTGAACGAAGAAACGGCGAAGAAAGTGCTTCGCCAGGTTGAGTGTTTTCTCCACTGGTGCTATGATTTTTATGTCTTCTGTTGTTAATTTGTGCGAAGCAGTTAGCTTTCCGTGTTGTATTTTTTAGGTTGAGTTTTACTTCAGCGACAGCAATCTCCCTAGGGACAGATTTCTAAAGAAAACGATCAGTGAGAACGAAGATGGCTGTATCCTTCAACTTCCTGATTGAAACCATTCCTCGTGTATTTTTCCCTTTATGTGGTTTTAGATTGCAACACTCATCGTTCTTGCTTTGTCTTATAGTTGCTGGCTTGTTCATCTGTTACGGTCCATGTCTAGTTACTCATGGCGGATTGTTTTTTGTAATTAAGTCTCGACACGGTGTCACAGCCGGGTTATATTAGTCCTATAATATGACTCGTATTATACTTCCAAAAACTACTTTTATATGGTGTTTATTTGTAAGGACGCGTCTCGCATTGAAAGAATACAGTGGATTACAATGCTTGAAATATCATGCCAGGTCAATTTTCACATCACCACTTGGTTTTGTGGTGTTCAGTCAGCACTCTTCTTCTCTTCAACCTTTTTTTTCCCGAGTCAGTTGACAATGGTTTTGGTTGTATACTAGTTTTTCATGTGGAGCTTAACATTGGCTGAAGTGGTAAGCTTGGCTTTAATTTGTTCATTTTCTCGTATGAAAAGTCATCTTAATCTGGGGGATGCGAAACCGGACGGTGTTTCAGAAGAGTCGGTGCAAGCTGTGGCCGAGGTTTTACGGAAATCTTCCTCTCTTAAAATTTCTGAAGATGGTACTCTTTGTATTTTCTTACCTTACTTATCTTTGTGATGATTTATTAGGTTGCTTATAAATTGTTTGAAACAAAATAGCCTGAAACATCGTCAGATATGTTTTGCTTTAGATTCATGCAAAACTAATAATTTGGCATTAATGTTGCATTTCACGCCAACTTGCATGAAACATAAATGTTTGTTTCCTGGATGACCAGGCAAAAAGGTTGGCAGGGCTGCTGAACTATTGAAGCCAGAAGAGGTGATAGAACAAGCTGAAACAAGAACAATTGCTGCTTCACCACTTCCCTACGACACACATCTTGAAGATGTGGAGTCTTTCTTTAGTCAACATGCTAAGGTATTGCAAGCTGCTTCTCTCTAACAGAAATAAACCTGTATCTGCTCATGTATTTTTTTGACTTTGCTAATACCTCCCTGTGCATTGAGCCATGAGTTTTGGTTTCTTAATGCACCAGTCATGACTGTTTTCTTTCATGAATTTTGTTCTTCATTGCATTCTAATCAACAAAACTGTTTTTTGTTATTGTACAAATTGGCGATGCATTGAAATCTGATAAGTCTTATTTTTGTTGTTCAAATTACTCCCTGTGCCATTTCAAACTGAACTGAGCCCATTGCAGTGAATCGGCTTTCCCACTTCTATTATTTTTCGGCCTGTTCTAACCACACAATCATCTCCTTTGATAGTTGCATAATGACCGCCCTTGGATTCTAATCACAATTCCATAATTTGTTTACCATGTTTTTTGTTGTCATTTTTTAGCGCATGGTGTTCTATATAACAATAAAGGGGCTAAGAGAGTTTATTTTGTCATTTTTTAGTGCATGGTGTTCTATATAACAATAAAGGGGCTAAGAGAGTGGTAGGAGCAAAGGAATGAACACAGTTTTGCAAAAATAATTTTTTTTATTTCATAGCTAGGATTACAGCTGGAAATTCAAAGGAATTCAGGTAGAAAGGGAGAAAACAGATTTACAGGAATTTTGGGAAGGCTAACCTGCTTCCTGCCCAAGCCTAAGCCGCACAAGAGAGTTCAAAAACATCCCACTCTACATTCCCCCCTTGATCCCTATTTATAGAGGAATTACTAACATACTCCCTAACTTCCTAAGGAGTGTTATTTACCCCTTTGCCCCTGCGCGTATACACCTTCCATGGCCTTTGAGAAACTGGCTTGTTCGCAAGCCGGAAAGAAGGAAACTGATTCTGGAGCACAAAATCATCCTCCCAAGTAGCTTCGTTTAGAGAGTGGCTGTGCCAATGAATAAGGCTCTGAGGAGTGTGGTGCTGGATGTGCTGTTGGAACCGCCGTGCTAAAACAACTGCTGGTTTTGGGCAAAGCAAGGAATCAACCGCTAGATCAGTCGGTAATGTGTCAAGAACAGGTTGAGCAGATGTCGCCTTCTTAAGCCGTGACACATGAAAAACTGGATGAATATGTGCTATGGATGGTAGAGCGAGTTGATAAGCGACAGGGCCGATGCGTTTGTTGATGAGGAAAGACCCATAAAACCAAGGCGACAACTTTTGATTAATACGAGAAGCGACAAAAGTTTGTCGGAGGGGACGCAACTTCAAATAGACACTATCCCCTTTCTGAAATTTGGCTTCTTGGTGATGATGATCAGCCTGGTGCTTCATCCGGTGCTGAGAATGAAGTGGTGATAAAGAGCCTCATCACGGTCACTCAAAGCAGTGGCCACAACCTCAATTCGAATCTCAGGAGGAGTGGCCACCAGAACAGGCAGAGAACAACCATAAACAACCTGAATAGGTGTAGTATTTATGGAAGAATGCCAAGAAGTGTTGTAATGGAATTCAGCCCACGACAACCAAAAAGACCAATTCTTGGCTGATCCCCAACAAAACAACATAGATAGGTCTCCAAACAACGGTTAACCACTTTGGTTTGACCATCCGTTTGAGGATGATCTAAGCCGAAGTTTGGTACCATGAGCCGAAAAAGTTTTGTCCAAAAACGGCTAAGGGAAATGGGATCGCGATCACTAATAATAGATGCTGGAATCCCATGTAAACGGACAACTTCCTGAACAAAAAGTGCAGCCACTGTCTTTGTTGTATATGGATGTTTTAAGGCAACAAAATGAGCATATTTGGACAATCTGTCCACTACAACCAGAATGACATCAAGCCTCCTTGATTTCGGCAACCTAGTAATGAAGTCTATGGAAATATCAGCCCAGACGAGAGGGAAGTTCCAACAGCTGTAACAGTCCAATCGACGCCAAAGTGGAGTATTTCGATCGCTGACAAATATCACACCGACGAATGACCACCCTTCAGAGTAGTGTGATACTCAGAAATAAGACGAGGAACCCAAGGAGAGGAGGCAGGAATAACCGGACGATTATAATAATACAGGCGATCATTGGAATAGGAGAAACCAACATAAGCTGTACTAGCTTGATGCAAAGCTTGAATAATCCGTTGGAGAGCTAGATCACTTAGGAGGCCATCAGCCAAAGAAGCTACATCTGCCCATAGTGGAAAGGAATATATAGAACAAGCGGTAGAATCCTCGACACGAGATAAAGCATTAGCAACAATGTTTTGGGAGCTAGGTTTGTACTTGACCTCAAAATGATATCCCAATAGTTTGGCAATCCAATGCTGCTTAACGGAAGAAGCAACCAGCTAGTTAAGCAAAAACTAAACTCCTATGGTTCGAATAAACAATGAAAACACTTCCCAACAAGTATGAACGCCAATGCTGAATAGCTAAAATCACGGTCATCATTTCTTTTTCCTAAGTTGATTTAGCCAGTGTTCTGTCCGCAAATGCTTTACTGAAAAATGCTATAGGACGACGATTCTGCATCAAAACAACATCGTCACCACAGCCGAAAGCATCACATGCTAATTCAGAAGGCTGAGAAAATCAGGCAAGGCCAACACGAAAGCGGTTGTAATAAGATGTTTTAATATGTCAAAAGCCTGTTGAGCAGCAGGAGACCAAAAAAAACTATCCTTACGAGTCAAAACAGTAAGTGGATAAGCAATCTGCCCATACCCATGAATTTTCGATAATAACCCGTGAGACTGAGAAAACCATGGATTCCTTTGACCGATTGTGGAATAGGCCAATCCAAAACTGCTTGTACTTTAGAAGGATCGACAACTACACGTGAAATAACATGGCCAAGATATTCGATGCTATGTTGGGCGAATAAGCATTTCAAGGGATTAGCAAAAAACTGATGATACCGAAGAGCCTGAGGTGCTCCAAATGCAGCGACCAAGTTAAACTATATATAAGGATATCATCAAAGAAAATTAATATTAACTTTCTAAGATAAAGTCGAAAAACATCATTCATGGTAACTTGAAAAGTGGACGGAGCATTGGTTAATTCAAAAGGCATGACCAAATACAAAGTGATGATATCCTGCCTTTAGATCCAGCTTAGAAAAATATTTGGCGCCACTAATTTCATCAACTCATCTACTATAGGGATGGGAAACTTATCAGTTATGGTGCTAACATTAAGAGAATGATAATCGACACATAAATGCCAGGAGCTATCCTTCTTTTTCACCAGCAAAACAGGACTTGAAAAGGCACTAGTACTAGAACGAATAATTCCATTTTTAACATGGCTTCCACTTGTTTTTCAATCTCATTTTTCTGAAAATGAGGATATCGATAGGGACGAACTACAGGACCTTTATCTTGTTCCAAGCGAGGTAACCCAAAAGGCTCACGAAAAACATCTGCATACTACTAAAGCAGAGCTTGCAAAGCTGTTTGTTGTGTTGGGGAAATAAGAGGAGCAGATTTATTAGTGCTGCCACCAAGTAACCGATGCTGGGCTAACAGGCTAGTTGGGGGAAGGGGTTTTTCTAACGAAGTGGCTGTAGAAAATCGTCGAGAAGCACCTGAAATAATATAATCCTGATCGGCAACTCGAAAATGCATCGTCATGGCATGGCAATTGGTTTTCACTTCCCCCAATGTGTGCAACCATGCAATGCCCATAATGAAGTCTAAACCACCCAATTCCAAAACATGAGCATCAATTGCACACGCATAGTCACCAAGAAGCAAAGGTAATTGTCGACACTGCCCCTGAGTGAATACGTGATGACCATCGCCTAATTTGACATGCAACATATTAGAAGAGTGAGCTGGTAAACTGAGTAAATGAACCAGGTTGGGCGAAATGAAATTATGTGTGGCCCCACTGTCGAGTAGAATTAATATTGGAACCTCGAGTAAACGACCTTCAACCTTCATAGAGGTAGGATCTACCTGTTGAACCAAGAAATTGTGAAAAGCAGCAACAAAACATTCTGCATCCACAGGAGGTAGTGGAAAACCCGATGGAGAAGGAGGTAAATCAGATAAATCTTCCAGCGACCAAGAATCATCTTCCCCCAATAAAGTAACATGAAGTTTGGGGTCAAGACACTTATGAAGTGGACTGTATTATGTTTGACCACAACGAAAACAAAGTCCACGTTTACGGTGATCATCCCATTCTTGGGAAGATAAAAATTTAGTGGTACGAGTTAATGGAGGAGAGGACTTTGAAAGTTCACCGCGTGAACTAGACAAAAACACCTCCAGGGGCCGCATCACACGAGACAAAGAACTAGTGGAAGAATTGTCAGGAGGTCTGGAAGGAGGAGTCCAACGATCCCCTTCGCGATGATCGTCGAGAACGCGCAGAACAGAAGATCGGGTTTCAAAACTGTCCGAACTTGAAACATCAAGCTCAACATGGTGCGCTACTCGCATTGCCTGAAAACGTTAACCGGATTCTGTATTCGCACCCAACTACGGATATCCGCCTTTAATCCATTCAAAAAATAGTCGACATACTGAAGCTGGGGGTGTCGAGGCACCAAAGAGGCAAGATATTCAAACTGATCAATGTATTCTGCCACAGAAGTCAGTTGTCGGAACTCACCCAGTTCCTCCTAAGGATTCTGGTTGTCCAGTCCACTGAACCTAGCCATCAACTCCTCTTTGAAAATGGGCCAAGTTACAGTAGAATAGACCTCTTCTAAAATCGTAAACCATTGTATAGCAATTCCAGACATACTAATTTGAGCAAACGAAACCTTCATAGCGTCAGTTGTATGATGAATTTTAAAGTATAGCTTAGCACGCGTGAGCCATCCACGAGGATCAGTATCGTTGAACTCAGGCAAACTCGACGAGATAAAAAAGAAGGTTCCGAAGTCGGTGCATCCAACACCTGTAAACACTGATTAGGACGATTGGTAGAAATAGTAGGAGCACCAACCAGTGCGCCAGACGCGTTCTCCAGCACCGATGGTGAAGTGTCTGTTCGCGCTGAAGACTGGTCAGAACGGCGCATCATAAAACGGCGGAGCTCTGCCTGATCAACGAGCTCCTTCTCCCAACGAACTCGATTGAGCTCCGACTGACGCTGCCTCTCCAAAATTTCGTTCAATGTAATTTCTAACTGGCCAAGATGCTGTTCAACACCATCCAGTCGTCCATGTTGACGTGTTTCCATAATATGAACAGGAACTAGAAAGTTGTAGTAGAAAGGAGAAGACGTCGAACGACAGGTCGGACCAAATTGGTAGGAGCAGAGGAATGAACACAGTTTTGCAGAAATAATTCTTTTATTTCATAGCTAGGATTACAACTGGAAATTCAAAGGAATTCAGGTAGAAACGGAGAAAACAAATTTACAGGAATTTTGGGAAGGCTAACCTGCTTCCCGCCCAAGCCTAAGCCGCACAAGAGAGTTCAAAACCATCCTACTCTATATTCCCCCCGTGATCCCTATTTATAGAGGAATTACTAACATACTCCCTAACTTCCTTAGGAATGTTATTTACCCCTTTGCCCCTGCGTGTATACACCTTCCACGGCCCCTCCCTAACAGAGAGGCATGGATCTCTAACCTTCTTGACTCTTGACCCCTGCCTAATTGCTTGGTGGGTCTGGTTTCCCTGTTAAAATACATTGCTTTTATGGAATTACTACGGAGTTAAAATGTTTTTGAAGCATTTGGCTTCAGTGATTCAGTTGTCACGTGAGTTATTAGTTACTATTTTATAAAGGGGTTGTGTATATCTCTTCAGTCTCTCACTGTTTCAGCTGTTTGCCTTGAGTGTCTAATTTGTCATACGAGGCCATCCTTGTTTCTTTCAGGTTAATAGTGTGAGGTTGCCTCGTCATGTTGCTGACAAGAAATTATTTTGCGGCACTGCTCTGATTGAGTTTGCAACAGAGGGGGATGCAGAAAATATTTTGAAGCAAAGCTTGGCTTATGGAGGTGCTGATTTGGAGCTAACACAGAAGTAAGTTTCCCCTGCGATTCTCAATTTCACCATAGAAAATTTTAGTCCTGCATGGATTGCTGCCGTTGCATTCTTTCCTTCGGAATTATTTTGCAGCACTGTTCACCATGCTCATTGAACCCATTAAGTTTTATCCTTACTACTGTTTTTATTTTTTTATGAGATCTTATTTTATTTTATGCTTTAATTTATTTCTAGTAGCATGGGATTCTATTTTTGTATGCTCGAGGGCTTACTAGGGTTTGGATTTCTTTATCAATTTCAGTACAATTAACATATAGTCATGTACAATTGATAATGATTTTGGCACTTTCCAGATTTCTCCCCTTGCACCCATTCTTCATTTTTCTTTCCATCCCTTTTATATTTTTCTTCTTCTCGCTTGCTTTGTTGTGAGCTGTACATTGTCAGCAATCAACGAGCCATGAAGTTGCTACTCCATCATAGACCCGTGTGGTTTCTACCATAACATTAATATTGGATGAAGTGACAGGTGGAAAACACACTTAAAACCTGGATTATATGAGAAGTTTGTCATTTTCTTCAATGTACAGCTCACAACAAAGTCAATGGATTTTTTTGGATCTTGGGTAAAGAAACTCCTTTGGTTGAGTTTTCCTAAAACAATAGTTATCATTCATCCATTGTCATGGCTCCATTTGTCGTGTTGTTTAGGTGGCCATGTCATTCTCCACCGTGCTAGATGGAAGTTGGGGAGTTGTAGTGTGTTTTCTCTAGGCTGTTAACCTTTTCTAGGTTTCATAATCTCTGCTTCAGATACCACTACTGCTGCTGACCAGATTAGAGTCATTGTGATGGCTGGCATCCCAGGATATTCAGTAGATGCTAACCAGACCCGCTGAGGTGGCAATTCAGGTGCACCGGTCGGGTGGGTTGTCCTGTGATTCCATTTAAGCTCAACCCTAACTGGACCCGCTGACCCGTTTAACTTTAAATATATAACACTGTATCATGGCATATCCAATTATTTAAATCACATAAACTCAATTATCTAACCAAATTGAATTATCCCATTTAGACTAAAAATAGCCTAATTAAAACACCGGATCAAACAATACGAATTCGAATTTGAACAACAAGTTTGAACAGATCAGGATTGGTCAACTTGAACCCCATCCAAATATTATTTGAATAAAATTACCCAATTTGAGCCCATTTATGCATGACCCAAACCTATTTAATTCCTGCTGTATCGTGCTGGGTTCAAATTCAGCACTTTTAGTTATATTTAGACCACTTGTTTTCCATTTTGAGTTACTGCAACAATTGCTATGCTCCTGAATTCTGTGGCTTGTACATATTTCCTTTATAGGGACACAATGGTGGTTTCTGCCATGTCGCAGTTTCTTGGAAATGTTATTGTACTTGGCTAGCTGAAAATGATGTTTGTGTTTTCTGCTTATTATAGTTTTGTAAGTCATATTAAACTATGGATGATTATTTTGACAATTCAGGAAAGATTTTGATTCCAAAAGAGCCAAAGAAGAAGATGAACTTGGGAAACATCATCCCGACCAGGGTTTAAATTGTGCGAAGAATTCAAACGGCGGAGCAAACGAGGGAGGGAACGAGTAAGTTGTTGCATTAAATGTTTCTCGGTGGCCATGGGTTATTCCATTTGATTGATGAGATGCAGTAATGAATGATTTCAGCTACTACCCTAAAGGATTGATTGTTGCATTTTCATTAAAGAAAGCGTCCCAAGAAGAACCCAACGACTGCAAAACTTCAGTCACATCAGATTCTACAGAAAAGGTCCCTGATGAGGAGGGAAACTGTGAAGGGAATGTTGAAGAGAAAGAAAATGAAGAGGAGTCTGTTGAAAAGGATGAAGAGAAAGGTGCATGCAGAGACAGGAAAGACGTGGTGATGCGAGAGGATCTGAAAGAAGTTTTTAGAAAATTCGGGACTGTGATGTTCATTGATTTCAAGATCGGAGAGAGTTCGGGATACATTCGTTTTGAAGAGGCGGAGGGTGCTCAGAAAGCTCGGGCGGCTGCTGTGCTGGCTGAAGAGGGGGGCCTGGCTGTGAAAAATTTCACTGCTGCTTTGGAGCCTGTTACGGGTGTTGCGGAGAGGGAGTACTGGACCCTATTGCGTGGTAATCAAGAAAGGCGCCGGGAGAGTTCTTGCAACAGGGGAAGGTGGGTCTCGTTTTTTGTTTTCATTGCAGCCTGGATGAGAATTTAATTGAAGTACATTTGTTTTCAGGGGTGGGAGGCATCGGTTTCATGGGAAACGAGGCCGATCCAGGGAAAACAATACCTCGTCTGGCCGCCCTAACAAAATGCAGAAAGTTGGTGCAGCTTGACCGCAACTGCGCAGCCAGGTGCATTATGGTCCTATCTTCCTTTTTATGCCTGGAAGATAGGAGGCTTTTTCCTGTGCGATGGACGTATTGTTTCCTTTGTTATAAGATGCTTTCCTTTGATAGGATAAATTTATCTTAAAGTGAGGTGTTTATCTTAGGATGTGAGCCTCACACCATTTTGACAATCTATTGTAATTAAATTAAAAATGATCATATAGTCCTAAAGGAGGCGCCTTGATATCCCTCATTCTTCATTATTCATTATTTTTGGCTTGGGTATGATCCTCTCAGAATCGAATCTAGGCAATTGACTTAAATTTCCCTGACTCGTTTTTCATCTAATGCACTCATTGTTGTTTCTTTTTATTGTTTGATCATCTACACATAACAGGCTTCATTAGAAATTCTTTTAAACTATTAACTATTATTTTAGAATCCCCTTTTGCTTTTACCTTTGCTTATAAATACTGGGTGCCCCTTTTTCGTAGTGTGTTTTCTTCATCGTCGAAGTATTCCGAACTCCATCGAAATTTCTCCACAATTTTTAAGGGTTCAAAGTTTGATTTGTTTTCACACGTCATGTTTAAAGTCATTCTTCGGGATTTGAAGTGCCGCTATTCAAGAAAGGTGGTCCATTTTAAGAGGCAATCGATCACAACCTTGTGCACTGTGAGGGAGTATAAACAACGCGAGTTCATTTGGCTCAGATTTTACATGATTTATTTGTTGTTCATTTTTTTCTTTATCTCATTCTTGCATTTTGCACTGTGTAGATTGACAGACTACTTAAATCAAAGTTTGTTGTATCGCGTATACATATTATTTGATTAAGTTTCTCGACAAGGACCCTACTGTACTATGTATATAGGCCGGTCTACCTTTTCTCTACTGTTTCTACAGGCTATAAAGGACCCTACTGTATTTGGTATAAAGAGTGGTCAACACTTCGTCTCCTACAATCTTTTGACAAATCTTGTAGTTAGTATAAATCCATATTGATTTTGATTTGTGTTTGTGTAAGAGAAATGCCGACATTAAATTTGATAATTTGCTCATCGCAACAAGTAAATGCTGAAGGAGAGAAGCCATAAAAATTTAATGGCACTTATTTCAGGTGACAATAAAAGATGTTCCACCTCACTACATTAAATCTGTCAAAGTTTCTTATTGAAGAAGCGCTAAATCCAAGTAAAGAAGAAACACACATAGATAAGGTTGATGTTATTGATGCTTGGAAGTATTCTTACTTCCTATATTTGTGATCAAGACTCCTAACTCCTTGATGTTTTGAAATTCATTGTTGGCACATATATGAACTTTAAGATGGTTGACTCCAAAACGGTAATTAGTCTAGGAATTGCAGGTCATTATGCATAACAAAGCCACTTGTCATGTTTGTGCCAACAAGTGGATGTTCTCATCATACAGATCAGTGAGAAGTGATGAGAAACTCTATATGGGGAACTCATCAACTTCCAAAGGTACAAACATGGTCCTCTAAAAAAGAATTTAATGTCGGGTTCTCTTTTGGTTAAGGATGGAAGTTAGTGTGTTTTTGACAAAGTTGTACTCTCCAAGAGTGATGTTTATGTTAATAAGGGATATTTGAGTGATGGTCTGTTCAATTTCAATGTAATGACTGTTGTAACCAAAAATTTTGAGATGAATGAAAGCAATGTTCCTTTGGTTTATGTGGTTGAGTTTAATGATTTGTGGCATGTAAGATTGGGTCATGCTAATTATAAATCTTTGAAGAAATTAATTAACATGTATCTATTTCCAACATTTGATTGTTCAGGGTAAGAAATGTCAAGCGCGTTGAATCAAAATTTTGTAAACTACCTCTACATTTCGTTGAAAGGTGTTATGAACATTTGGATTTAATACACTGACATACGTGATATCAAATCCGTACCTTCAAGAGGTGGTAAAAAATACATTATCATCTTCTTAGATGATTGTACTAGGTTTTGTTATGTTTATCTACTTAATTGTAAAGATGAAGCTATGATGTATTTAAACATTACAAAAATGAAGTTGAGAATCAGCGCGACAAGAGAATTAAAAGGAGTGACTTAGGAGGTGAATATGAGTCACCTTTCCAAAATGTATGTAGCGAGTTTGGAATAATTCACCAAACTATAGCTCCTTACTCTCCATAATCAAATGGAGTTTGGTGAAAAGAAAAACCATACCTTAAAAGAAATGATGAATGCTATGCTAAATAGTGTTGATTTACCACAAATCCACTATAGTATCTAAATTGGTTTACTCCATGATGGTCTATAAATGGTCGATGAGTCTTTTAAAACGTGTTAATATTGCTATAAAGAACTTTATTTGGGGCGGAAGTACTCTTGAGAGAAAACTGGTAACTGTCCCCTGGTCTACCTGTTGTAAACCCATAGAGAAAGGAGACATTGGCATAAAAAATCTTAAAACTTTCAACGATGCTCTCCAAGCTAGACTCACGTGGTCTCTTATAAATAAAAACTCTCACTCCATGAATTTTCTTAGGGCTTGATTCTTTGATAAGCTTAAGATAGGTAATCTTCATTATATGACTTCTTCTATTTGGCCCTCCATCAAAACTGCTTTTTCCTCCATCATGTCAAATTCCAGATGGATTGTCAGCAAGAACTCTACTCAAAATTTTTGGTTTGACAACTGGACTGGCACCACCCTCATTTCTAAGGTGCCTAATGCTTTTACCCCTGTCTCCACTAATAGCACCATTAGGGATATGTTTAATTCTCAAAGATTAAATTTGCCTGATAATGTTAAAGAGATTGTCGAGAATTACTCTTTCACAACTGATGATGATCTTTTGATTTGGGTGCCTGCTCAAAATGACATGCTTGACTCAAATTTTTTTTATAACCACTGCTTTTCCAACTCTAACAATAATCTAAGCTGGTTAAAAACTTCAGCAAAGCATGGTTAAAACCATCTCGTCTTACTCTTATTTGGCGGATTGTGCATCAAAAAGTTCTTACTGATATTTGTTTACAATCTTATGGTATTAATCTTTGTTCTAAATGTAGAATGTGCAATCAACATCGTGAGGACATCAATCATCTTTTCCTATCTTGTGACACTGCTTCTGCTCTTTGGCATTACATTTTTGATCTTTTTGAGTGCAAATGGATTTTGGATAACTTTATTTTCTCTCAGCTAAAAAGGACGGTTGATTTCTCGGGGTCCCCACAAATAAGAAACCTCTTTCTCACAGCTGTTGCGGAGCTCCTTCACGTCCTTTGGTATAGTAGAAATGATTTTATCTTTAACAAAAACTCATTCAGATTAAATGCAGGTAAAATGAGGATTCTTATTGCTATTAGAGAGGTTGCCTCAATTCAAAAGGACCACTGCGACAACTCCGTTAAGGATTTCGAGATCCTTCGCCGCATCAGAGTTCATGGAAACTACCCGAACCCAAATACACTATTGAAGTTTTCTGGCAAGCTCCTCCTACTGGCTGGATCAAAGTCAATGTGGACGGAGCTTCAAAGGGAAACCCAGGACCCTCGGGTTGTGGTGACATCTTTAGAGACCATCTTGATCATATCCTAGGATGTTTCTATGGAAGCTGCAGTCTCTCTTCTGCATTGGAGGCTGAAATGATGAGTGATATTCATGCCATTTCATTTGCCAAAAAGTACAACTGGAACAACATTTGGATTGAGAGCGACTCTACAACTATAGTGCAAGCCATTTGGAATGATGTTGCTCATCTTGCTTGGACTCTCACCTTCCGATGGATTGATTGTCTTAATTTGCTCAGGAATCTCAATTTTATTGTCACTCACACCTACCGTGAAGCGAACAAGATTGCCGATGGTCTTGCCAACATGGGATTTCCTCACGAAGTTATTTGGAGGAATGACCTTCCTTCAGATTTGCTTCCTTATTATATTAGAGACACTAAAAAATTTCCTACTTTTCGTCTCATGTAATTTCCCCTTGTACTCCTTACTTTTTTGAATAAATTTTAGTGTTCTGGTCTTTGACCAAAACACAACCATAAAAAAAAAACATAAATACGTCGTCTCTGGCAATGCTCATACCAGTACAAAAGTAAGGATCTCGCATGAAGTAATTAAGCATGAAAATTAAAATGAAAAAGTTACCTTGTCCGATTTGACGATGTGTTCGTCAACCGTTCATTGTCAGCGACCATTTCTCAAAGGAACCGAAGTTGGATTCATCTAGATCGTTCACGCACGCTTCAAAAGTCTCCGAGAACGTTGATCGTTGAATCGGGTGCTAGCGTAGAGATTCGATGATGCCTTCAACATCTCGTCGATTACCGCAATGTCGTTCCTTCAATTCGCGATGAAGACCTTTGATCGAATGCTTGGAACAAACAATTCTCTTTCTAGGATGCAGGAGATGTTTGGACCAAGCTGATGAGGAAGATATTTGTTTTTCAAGTGTTGTCTTTCGTTGTCAAGGAATGTTTTTGAAGAAAGAAAATCACATCACTTTGTATTTGGTGAAAATCGTTTTGATGGTTATTTTCAAAAGAATCGGACTCATTCTGTCCATCGTAACGAGGAGAAGCTGTTTTAAAAGGTTTTGATTGGACTTGCCTTGGGTTCGGAATGAGAAAAAATCATAATGAGGAATTGATCGTCATCTGAAATGAGAGAACTGGTCGCATGGAGAAAACAACTTGTTGGAAGTAAATGGTCATCAGATTCACTTTGAATCTGGTATGAAGGAAGTGATTGTTTTGATGGGCAATCGGGTTCGGTATGGATCCTTTTTAAATGTGACAATGCTTTGCTAATTCATATTTTGTAAATCATAATTTAATCAGAGAACTTATGATGCAAGCTTAGTGAAAGAAAGTGGGAGTGAAAAAGATTCAGGCCGATTGTTTTCTGAGAAGAAAAGGTTGCTGGGAATCGTACTCAAGAGATCGTACCTAGGATAATCGTATCCAGGCCGATCATACTCATAACAATCCGATTCGGGCTGAGAAGGAAAGAAAGAAGGTGCTGAGGATCGTAATCAGAATGATCGTACTCAGACACTGTAGCATCCAATCATCCATCATATGCATAAAAAAACTATTCGTACCCAGAAATGATCGTACCTAGAAATGATCGTATTCAGAATGATAGTACTTAGAAAGATCGTACTCTGGACAATCGTACTCAAGCTGAAATGAATGGTTGATTGAATTGCTGAAGGAAGAGATATATGAACTCTGATCAGTTTTCAAATGTCTTCATCAAGTGGGTCAAGAATTGAACTATTTTTTTTCTCTTCAAGTGTTTTTTAAAGTGGCTCAAGAGAAGAGGAGAAGAAGAAGTCTTGTATCTCAACTGGGTCAAGAGAAAAAGTGAAGAAATGAAGGAGATGATGTGTATTTTAATTGGGTCAAGAGTCATTGTATCAGAGTGGAATTGTTTTATATTTCTAAGTGGGTCAAGAGAAGAAGTGAAGTTAAAGTGAATTGAAAATAGAGTTTTCTGAATGAATTATCAAGAGGGAGCTCGACATTCAAAAGAATTATCATATTCAATATTTAGAAGTGATATCCATTTCTTAGTACACTTTCTTACAATTGGTACAAAGATCTGTTTTGAAGAAATTTGATTCATAAAATCAAACCCATTAATTGAAATCGGCTGGCTATTGAAATGAAAGTCTGAAGAAGTGAATATTGTAGAAGAATCGAGAACCTTTGAGAAGAGTTGACGAAGTCAAAATTCACCCGAGATTTTAGTGGAAATTGAGATTAAGGTGAATTTGATTAAGCGAGTTTTTTTTTGGGATTCCCGCCAAAGCCACTCGAGGGTCACCTATAAAAGGCGAAAGGTACATTGTACTTTTCTAGATGACTGATGTATTGTTCATGATAGAGAAACTCCAAGTTTTATAGAGAATAAGAAGTTTTCGTATTCACTTGTGTTGAAAAAGTTTTGACGAATTGAAGTGAAAGAGAAGAGACAAGATCACAACATTGTATTCAGCTGATCATCATACTTAGTGTTTATCGTACTCATCTGATTACCATATTTGGCGTCATGAACCGACCTGTGCCGGGGCTCGAGCCGCAACTACCCCAAGCTCGCCTCCATAGGCCAGGGGGTGACGACAAGCGCTGAAGACACAACATACTCGGGGAGGCCTTTGCCTAAGAACTTGTACACACACACAACCAACTCAATACAAAAGTGTATAGGGAAAAGAAAACAAGATACAACACTGCTATATATAAACCAAAAACATGCATCAACCTCTAAACAGTACAAGTACAAGTGATGTAAAGTAAACATAAAGAAAAAGGTGACAAAATACACACCCAACCAGAAAAGGTGCCACAACCTGGCAGTAACTGAAAAGTAAAACAACTGAGAGAGCCCCGCTCCTGGATTCCAAGCTACGACCACCGTACGCGGTCTAAGCACCCATATCCCTAAGCTCATCTGAAGTCACGATCAATCTGTCCATCGTCTGCAAGGGCATACCAAGTGCGGCCAAAGCCCAAACATTGGGTGAGTATAGAAATACTTAGTTGGATGCCCCGAAGGCTCAAGAGAGCAGTAAAAGATGTACTGGAGAAGGGAGCAGTAGATAGAACAAGGTACAATAAAAGAAGCGCAACTCAACCCAACAAGAAAGTGAAGTAAACTCATCCAAACACAAGGAGTTAGAAACAGTGAGAAGATGAACTTCTCATTGAGTCTTCGCTACCTATAACAGGTGAGTGGACTCGTCCAACCACGAGAATCTAGACACAGAAAGCACATGACATACCTCGTGCGTCTTCACCTTTCCTAGAAGGAGAGTAACCAAAACCTATGAAGTGGGTATTGGAAATAGAATATATGTATATGCTCAGTCAAAGAAACCCAAATGAGAGAGAGTAAGGGGATCTCCATCTCACAACTCGGCCTAGGAAAAGAGTTTCCAACAGTTCTAGAAGTAACCACCAACGATGCCCAACATCCCTCACATCTTCCCTGAACACGCAAGTCAAAGAGACTCAATCACCACACCTTGATACTATCCACTTTGGGTGAGTTTGTCTCATCCGCACGGTTTTAGGTCGCATCACAATGACGAGTCTCGATGGGAAAAATGCCCCTCTTACTCGTGAGTCCAAAGTAATGTCAAAGCGTGTCTCTCTACTGATCCACAATCGGAAAGAGTAAACCCAAAGCAGAGGACCCACACCCTAGTGCAGCAGGGGGATTCCACTTTAATTGTCGCTGTAGAGGACCAACACCCTAATGGGTCAGGGGGATTCCACTCTTGTTCATCGAGGACCCCCGCCCTAGTGTGTCAGGGGATTCCACATAGAAGTAGCTGATAGAGGACCCATGCCCATGCCGATGGGGGATTCCGCTCTTATTGTCGTAGAGGACCCACATCCTGGTGCGTCAGGGGATTCCATTCTCATAGTAGTTATAGAGGACCCACACCCATGCCGATGGGGGATTCCACTCTAGGTCATCAAGGACCCATGCCCTACCTAGTAGGGGGATTCCACTCAGAAGGTATTGAGGAACTACACTGGTCATCCCTACTGGATGGTACCTCTTGGAAAGCACTGATATGCCATCGCCTGATCACTACCATCGTTGGACATTGCCTGAATAGACATCACATCCAAAACATCTCACATCGTATATATAAATCCACTACGGAGGGCACTATCACATTCTACGTGAAAAAACACCCAGGATATGCTACTCATATGCCAAAATCTGAGTCCAAAAGGAGATACGAGTGGTAGAAGATTCGTAGTGTGGTACACAGAGCGTGTGAGACCCACACAACGTGTGGCCCCGCCTCATCGCATGTTCGTGTACCCAGCCATACACGGGTACTAAACTGTGAACAAGTACCCCCTAGGCGTGCCAACGTACTCCCAGAGTACATGGCACCTCTGGCCCAAAAGGCCGATGAGCGCACGATGCTCGTTGTTTGATTTGAAGGGCGAAAACGTAATTCTACCAACATGCCTCTTCAAATGACCTCAAATAATCAAATGGATCACACTGTCATGATCCTTGTGAAAAAATGCACAGGATCGACTATTCATTCACCCGAAATAGGCTCCCAGTGAAGAAGCTGCATCTCTCGGTATCGTACAAGAACCGTGGTTTGTGGGGCCTGCACCTCGATCCCAGAACACATCAGACAGATTGCACTGTTGTGATCCTCATGAAAAAACACACGAGATCAGCTATTCATTCGTTCCAAACGGACACCCGGTGAAGAAGCTGCATCTCTCAGTATCGTACAAGAATGGTGCTTCGCGAGGCCATGCCTTGATCCCGGAACACATCAGACAGACCACACCGTTACGATCCTCACAGAAAAACGCACGGGATTGACTATTCATTTGTCCAAAATGGACACTCAGTAAAAAAGTCGCATTTCACCGCAACGCGCCCGAACCAGGGTTCGTGGGGCCCACACATCGATATCGATTTAAATACCAGAAATTGGTCTTGAAATGTTCTCCTTAATTTCAGGGGTCACAACGCCGCTAACGACACGTTGATTGGACGTCACATGTGGGGAGTTATGATAGATCAAAGTTTTAATAGTAATAATATATTAATATTATTTGGGCATTTTGTGGGACCTGATCCGCAAATCTGAAAAAGGCATCCAAAATTGGTCTTGAAATGATCATCTCGAAAACTGGGTTGCACTATTGAAGACGGTTCACCAATCCGACGTCTCGGTCAAAAGTTATAGCCGAAGCATTGATTGATAACAAAAATAATAATAACAATGATAATAATAATAATAATATTATATTATTATTATATTAAAAAGGTTGGAGGGAGATCATTTCATGCATGGGTTATTTTTTTTCCACGCCACACACGGTCCATGCATCCCACTGAAATTCTTATTTGCACGCAGCAGATCACGCGGAGGCCATGCGAGCCAACGCCTCTTCATCCCAGCCGACCACCCTACAACAGACCGAACTCGCTTGCTCATGCCGACTGACCATCTTGCGCACCTACACGCACAATTGACAAGTCTAACTTGGATTGGAACGATCGCCATTGATGAAGAACGTTCTCGCAAAGATCCGTTGCGTTCGTCGCACTTCGAGTCGCCTCAATCCAAAGTTTCGTCGTTGAATCGCCAAAGAGAGGAGAGGAGGAGAGTTTTCCGTCGGTGGTGGGAGGGTTATGAGGCAACCCTAATCAAGAAACCATAATGACCTATTTATTAATTAGGTCCCCTGCCAACAGTTGCGAGATTCGAACATCCCATGACCTCTCACTTTAGGTCGCGTTTAGGTAAAACACCACGCTACGAAGTCAGCGTTGGTTTCAGATTTTCAATCCGAGTCTCCGTTCAGAAGTTATTCAAATTAATGTCCAAGAAAAAATAATTAAATTTAATTATTTTATTTATGAAAACACCCTCTGTGGCTTTTTCTACAGAAGACCCGCACCGACAAAAATTATACCCCACTTGGGGTAAACGCCATGCTCCAGACTCAACCGTGGCCTCCGATTTCTGATCCGAGATACCGTTTAAGAGATATTCAATTTCTGTCATGTGAATAGTATAAAATATACTGAATATTTTTATAAAAATTTATTTTGACACACCGGGTTTCAGAATCACACGCCATCTCAACGCCTAGCTATGCAAATATATGTAGAAATATTCCAAATTCTTACAAGGCAAAAACCGGGTCTCTACATCATTCTCTCCTCTAATATTTTCATCCCTGAAAAGCAAAACTAGGGAAACAACTTGGGATACTGAGCTCACACCTGTCTCTCCCGCTCCCAGGAAAACTCTTGCACGTTTTCGTGCTGTCGCGACACAAAAACCAAAGGGATGGTCCGTCCACATATGGTCCTCTCTTGTCGACGACGTGTGTAGGATCATGCGCGTATCTCCTCAGTTGTGACACATGGAAAACGTCATGCACCCGCTCCAACTACGAGGGTAGGGAAAGACGATATGCAACCTCACCAACCCTTTGCATGATCTCGAAAAGGCCCAAATAACCTTAGAGATAACTTGCCTCCCCAACTGAAAACTAACATGCAATCCCTTAGCATATCCTCCAACACCTGGATAGTGCACTTGGTCTGCCCATCGGTCTGGGGGTGAAAAGTTTCACTCATCCGCAGTTGGGTCCTGAATGCCTCATGAAGGCCACTCCACAACCATGACATAAACTGCACGTCATGATCAGAGACAGACATCGAGGGTGACCCATGAAGGTGGGCACTCTCCTGTGCATACAACTGCCCCAAACTCTCCACCGAACTCCACTTCCTAATCGTAAGGAAGTGCGCCAACTTTGTGAGTATAACAACCCTGTTCTTTTATTACACTCATACACGATTTAATTACATGAAATTACACTTAATAAAACCCGAAAGATCGAGAAGTCTAGTGTCTTGGGAAATTAGAAACATTACACAACAACTTAAAACATGAAATACAACATCATTATTGAAAACTTTCTTTACATGACCACAACATTCCTTCGTACTTAACATTGTATGGGATAACTTGGGGACATACATAAGAAAGGGGTGTGCTATAAAGCCCAGTAAGAGAGTAAACATGGCATAACATGAGGATAACAATACATTTTAGACAATACATATCAACAAGGCATAAAGACACATGAATATAAAGGCATGATATAACATGATAATCATAACATGGAAATGTGACAACAACTTAAAACATTGCATTATAGGTTAAAGCTAAACTGCCAAGACATCATAGTGGACAAATTACCATAAAGGAATCAGTTAAACCCCTTTCCCAACATGTCTTATCATGACACTAAACATTACCCAATGCATTGGAGTGATATATAACTCCGGGCGCACCCGTCACTTTCTTTTTTATTCTCATGCTTAAGTGTACCACATAGATCATAAAATATGGATTCATTCATCATCATAATTTATTTCATGATCAATGGGTGTGGAATAAATAAATTTAAGTCCTCAATAAAATGGTATATGTGAACGAAAGTGAACACCCTTGATAGGGAATTAGTACGGTATTCACCACAAAATTGTTTTGGAAAGGAAATCCATGGTGCAATTTCGGCAGCCTAACGACGTGACATAAAAATTCATAAAAAGGGATGATGAGAGAAAAATGGTTCTCTTATCATATATACATGGTCAAAGGAATACATGTCCCAATATAAGGAATTTGGAAATAGATGACGTAATATAATAAAGAAATTTGAAGAAAGAGGAATGAAATAACTCTTACGAAATTTTGGCATGGTAACATGTGTACATAAGAGAGATTAATGAGAGAGAAAAATGTTTCTCATCATTCAAACATAATAAGGGAATTATGTGGGAGGTGTGAAAACATACCCCATCATTTTTAATTGAAAATAAAAGAGTGTAACAATATAAGGAAACTTGGATAAAAAAATGAGAAAGGAAGAAACCCTTACTTGAGTGTGCGACTTCAAAAGATTGAAGAGGGGATTCTTGAGAGCTTGGGGAAACTTGGGAGGATTATAGAGAGGGGAGGAAAGAGTAAGGATGTTATCCAAGTATTTTGAGTGAAGATAAGTGAGAGTTTGGGTGATTTTATATAGGAAATGAGAGGGGAATTCTTTAATATTTCACAAACTTAGGTTTTGGAATCTATATAATTAAATATTCAAAATCATAAACATTCCCATGGTTTTTTCCAAAGAGGAGTGTGAAACATTATTTTATAAGTCCATGTGCCAAAGATATTAAAATATTAGCATTTCTTATGTGGAGGTGAGTCACATTATTAAAGAAATGAACTTAAAATCATAAAATATATTATACATTTTGGAGGATTCACTAAGGCTTTATAAAATAAATCAAACAAATATAAAATCACATTATTTTAAAGGTAAAATATATATTTGTATTAATATCCATTTTATAGTGTTTATTACATCACTATTGGACCATTATGATGTCATAAAACACACTATATATTTATATAGTATTTAATTTTTACCTAAAAATTAGACCGTCTCAGAAAACTATGAAAAATTCACTATTGGATAATTATGATGTCCCAATTCTAAAAATAATATTCATTTTATCCAAATAATTTTCTAAATATGTCAATTTTCACTTTTAAAATAAAAACTGACATTTATTGAAAATTGACGGGTTTTGACAAAAAACAATTTTTAAACCTTAATAAAAATTACATTTGGCCTCATAAAAATTATATGATCATTTATATTTAATAAAAACAATGTAATAATAATAATTTATTAAAATATAATTTATTTCAAAAATCCGTTAATTCCCCAAAATAGATTTCTTAATTGAATTTGAATATTAACCAAAGATATTATTTGTGCTTTAAAAACAATAATTAAATAAAAGTATATTCATTATTCTATATAAAAATAATGTACATAATAATAATGCTAGGGTCTTGATACATATCCCTTTATTACACCTGCATACACCCTAAGAGTAAGGTGTGCAATGGTGAGACTTTCATGGGGCCGTTTGGTGTACACAGTTTGGGCCGTGATCTCGATGAGTTTGAACTTCTCTAGTAAAAGGTTTCACTTATGCTTAAGTTGTTGGATCTCAGCTTGGACTTGATCTAGGAAAAATCTCAGAAAGTCTATCTCTCTCGGAAGCTTTGATAAATGAGCTTCATAGGGAACAATCCTACTAGCTGAGGCCATCACCTCCTTTGTCTGTGTCGAAAGGATTTGTTAAAACCCTATATTTATACTAGTCATGTGATCACTTTTCAACGACTATATTATTAATGTAAATGATACTTAATGGTCATTTAAATCCAATTGGATATAATAAAACAAACAGAGTGCATGTATTTTTTATATCCATTTTACAAAATAAGACATTTAATTAAATCAAAAGGGAAATTTCACTTATAATAGTTTGGGTTGTTAAAATCTCCCCCCTTAAGAAAGTTCACCTTCAAAATTTTCATTTCCCACATTAAAATAGATGAGGGTAATTTTGTTTCATCGCCTCCTCCGATTCCCATGTTGCTTCTTCAAACTTGTAGTTTCTCCACAACACTTTGACCCGGTGCGTTGTCTTATTCCATAAAACTTTGTCTCTACGATCTAATATCTTCACTGGATTCTGCTCATAAGAAAGGTCATTCTCAAATGGTACCACCTATAGATTGAGTACATAATAGGGTTCTGATACGTACTTTCTCAAGAGGGATACATGAAATACATCATGTACTTGAGATAAGTTAGGTGGGAGTGCTAGTCAGTAGGCCACTGCTCCGATGCGATCAAGGATCTCAAAAGGGCCAATGTACCTTGAACTAAGATTTCCCTTCTTCCTAAATATCATTACTCTCTTCCATAGAGATATGCAGAGGAATACCATGTCTCCAACATCAAACTCTAGGTCTTGCCGATGATTGTCAACATAGATTTTCTATCGACTCTGAGCATCCTTGATGTGCTACTGAATGATCTTAACATTCTCCACTATTTCCTAGACCATTTTAGGACCTAGTAATTTTCATTACCCAACTTCATCCTAGCATGCAGGTGTTCTGCACCTCTTCCCATAAAGGGATTAATAGGGAGACATTTGGATGCTTGAGTGGAAACTGTTGTTGTAAGAGAACTCAACTAGAGGAAGATGTTGATCCCATCATCCTTTTAAGTCCATTGAACATACTATCAACATTTCCTCAAGTGTATAGATAGTCCACTTAGATTGGCCATCAGTTTGAGGGCGATAAGATGTGCTGAAGTTTAACTCAGTATTCAGAGCATGTTGGAGACTCTTCCAGAACTTAGAGGTGAATCTTAGATCCCGATCGGATACAATATATAGTGGTACATCATGCAGCCTTACCAATTCTCTGATGTATATCCGTGCAAGTTTATCTAATGATAAATACTCTCGAATCGCAATGAAGTGTGCAGTCTTTGTAAAATGATCCACCACAACCCAGATAACATTATTTCCTCTAGATGTCTTAGGAATCCTGGTGACAAAGTTCATGGTGATGTTTTCCTATTTCCATGTAGGTATGGGTAATGGTTGCATGATCCCCTTAGATTTTTGTCTTTCCACCTTCACTTGTTGACATACAAGATATCTTGATGCATATTCTGCAATATTTTTTTTCATATTGTCCCACCAATAGTGTTCATGGATATATCAATACACCTTTGTGATTCCATAGTGTATAGAGAAGGTTGAGCTATGTGAATCATCTAATAGCTCCTTCTTTAACTTAAGATTTGATGGTACACATAGTCTTGACCCAAATATTACAAAACCTTCTTGATTAACATTGAACTCCGAGGATTTATATTTTCTAATAGTTTCCACTTTCTTTTGTATTCCCACATCATCTCTTTGAACAACCTTTAACCTCCCCAGAAGAGACGGTTGAACAATCATTTGTGAAAGGATTGATGATGTTCCTTCCTTTATGATTCCCATGTTCATCCTCTTCAAGTATAAGAAGATCAGATCCTTATCAATTCTTATCAATGAAAGAGTTGCTGGATCCTTTCAACTTAGAGGGTATGCCACTTTATTCGCTTTCCATGGATGGTAGTGAATTGAGCAGTCATAGTCTTTGATCAACTCTAACCATCTTCGTTGGAGTATATTCAAATATTTCTATGTGAATATATACTTGAGCCTTTTGTGATCTGTATATATTTCACAATTCTCCCCAAAGAGGCAGTGTCACCAAATTTTTAAAGAAAATATCACTACAGCCAACTCCAGATCATGTGTTGGATGGTTCTACTCATGAACTTTTAACTACCTTGAAGCACAGGAAACAAATTTGTCATTTTACATCAATACAAAGCCCATTCCCTTCTCTGTAGCATCACTAAATACCAAAAAAGTTATCCACTTGTGGGTAGTGTGAGCATGAGCGTAGTGATAAGCCTCTTTTTCAACTCCTTGAAGTTATCTTCTCATTCATCATTCCAAGCAAACTTGACTCCCTTCCGAGTTAGATTGGTTAGAGGCTTTGAAAATCGTGAGAAATTTCTCACAAACTGATGATAATACCCAGCTAATCTAAGGAAACTATAGATATCTATCACAAATATTGGCCTCGACCATCCTTTAATTGATCCAGTCTTTGAAGTGTCCACTAATATCCCATTACTTGTGATGATATGCTCCAAGAAAGAGACTTCCTTCAACCGGAACTCACATTTTCTGTACTTGACATAACACTTTTCCTTTTACAAGGTATTTAGCACAGTACTTAAATGCTCCTCATGCTCCTTCTTAATTTTGGAGTATATTAGAAAATCATCATTAAATACTACCACAAATTCGTCGAGGTAATCGCTAAATAATCTATTCATCAAGTCCATAAATATTGTTGGAGCATTAGTGAGTCTGAAAGGCATTACTATAAACTCATAATGCCCGTACCTTGTATGAAAATCAGTCTTGGGGATATCCTTCTTCTTCACCCTTGGTAACATCCCAACCACATATCCACCTTGGAGAATTATTGTGCTCCACATAGATGATCAAACAAGTCATCAATTCGGGGTAAAGGATACTTGTTTTTTATCGTGATTTTGTTGAGCTCACAATAATCAATGTAAAGTCACATTGACCCATCCTTTTTCTTGACGAAGAGGACTGATTCACCCCATAGTGAAGCACTTGGGCGTATAAACCCTTTATCTAGATTCTCCTGTAGTTATTTCTTTAGCTCATCAAGTTCCACAAAAACCATTCTATATAGAGTCTTAGATATTGGAAATTCCCTAGGTAAAAGATCAATCTAGAATTCAACATCTTTATTAGGAGGAAGACCAAACAATTCCTCAAGAAACATATAAGTGAATTTCATCACAATATGCATGTCTTCGAGGATGATTCCTTCCTTAGAATCGATCATCAGAGCAAGATATGTATGCTCATATGGTAGTAATATCCATTCTTGGGATGATGGTGCTAAATAATATTCATCCTCCTCTTTGCATTTGTATAGAATCGAGGGTTGATTTTTCATATGGAGAGTGATTTCCCTCTCACAAAAATTTATGTTGGATCTATATAGGGAAATCCAATCCATGCCAAGAATTACACCAAATTCTACCAAGGGAAGTATGATAAGGTTCTTTGGGAAGTTCAATCCACAAATTTTGATAGGGGAGGTGTTATATACATGGGATTCTATAATTTCCCCATTTTCTGTTTTCACCAACATCTCTACTTCCATGCTTTGTGGTGGTGTTTGGATTATTCTACTAAAATTTCGGGATATAAAAGAATGCGTAGAACTAGAATCAAAAAGTATGTTTTCTATTCTTGAATATGAATAACTAGTGTACCTATCACCACTTCATTATCGGGATTCAATTTGGTAGTTGTGATGGAAAAATCTCACCCTTGCTGTCTTGGAGGTTGTTGGTTTCCTTCAAAAATCATCGGCTTAGTGCATTGGTTTGAGAAATGCCCTAGTTACTTGCATTTATAGCAATGAACAATGCGCTGAGGGTTTATCGGATCATTCCTTTCCTCCGTCGTAGTAACAAGTTTTTCTTGCCGGAAATCGCTGGCTAGGTGCCCTTCCTTCCTGCACCTAAAGCATTTCCTCACCCCCTTCAGGAAATTTCTAGGGTGCTTCTTTCCGTAACTTTGGCAAGTGGGGTGTTGAAATATCTTGACACCATTAGATATCTCTATCGGACCATCATAATTTGACTCCACCTTTCTCTTCTTATCCCTATGGTACCCTTGAGACTCTCCGATCTCCATTTCGACTTTGAAGGAATATTAAATAATTTCTTCATAGCTATCAAAGTCACAGATCACCAGGGATTTCTGTAGGCTAGGTTTTATCCCACCAAAGAAGCGGTTAAACTTTCATTCAGGGGTAACGAAAAATCCAGAGGCATATCGTGCAAGCCTTGTGAAGTTTTACTTATATGCTCTGATGGATTTGTTGTCTTTTTTCTTGAGGGAAAGGAAGTCCCTTTCCATCTTAAGTCAGAGGGTGCGATGAAAATATTTATCAAAAAATATTTTCTAAAAATCCTTCCACCACATCACCTAGATCTCTTCCTCAGGATTCATATTTTTGATTAATGTCCACTATTGATCAGCTTCACCCTCCATACGATAAGTAGTCAGAATAATCTTCTCTTGTTCAGAGCATTGAAGGATGAAGAAGATCTTCTCAATGGAGTTGATCCATTGTTCAATTATTGAGGGATCAGATGATCCATTGAAAGTAGGAGGCCTTTGTCTCATGAAGATCTTGATTGAAACTTGTTATTTCTTGGGGGGGGGGGGGGGGTGGATGTTCCTCTTGATCCATGTTTTCATTCAAAACTTAAGTTAACTGAGAGAGTATCATTATAAAGTTTGCGGTTCACGCTCCCATCAGATTGGGCATCTCATTAGGGCAGTCATTACATTTATTTTTGCATCAGTTGTTAGCCTGATTCCTCCTATTGCCGACCATTGGCTGGAATAAAAGGAAAATTAGGGGTAAATATTTTAAACTATTAAACACATAAAGGTGAATCCAATGAAATTAAAGGGATAATTTATAAATTATATTGATTTCTTTAACTTATGAATTTCCTGACTTCAATCTAAGTTATCCATGATCTATTTCCTAACGTATATTCTTATGAGATTTTTTCCATTCCATTAATAATGGTTCATAATAAGACTATTAATTTATCAAAGAATATCTCTCAGAAGTTTCAAACTAGGAGTGCAACAAGACCCTTTGTCATGCACCAGTTCCTGTTCGAGTCTAGCTCAAAGTGATGTTTTCAGGTTTTACCTCTAGATACATCTGTTCAAGAGCCACATTCGCTTGTTCATATCCAGACAAGGATGTATTTTCTTAATAAACCACTTAATCTATACTCACCAAGGTTTATGGATGTCTTTATTATACTTAGTCTTATCCCTAAGGTTTTCACTAGAGTTTTCTAATCCTAATCTCAAAAATAACTAAACTTTCCTCTGATACCAACTATAACAACCCTGCCCTTTTATTACACTCATACATGATTTAATTACATGAAATTAAACTTAATAAAACTTAAAACATCGAGAAGTCTAGAATCTTGGTAAATTAGGAACATTACATAACAACTTAAAACATGAAATACAACATCATTATCAAAAACTTCCTTTACATGACCATAACATTTCTTCGTACTTAACATTGCATGGGATAACCTGAGGAAATACATAAGAAAGAGGTGATCTATAAAGCCCAGTAAGGGAGTAAACATGAAATAACATGAGGATAATAATATACGTTAGACAAGACATATCGGAAAGTCATAAAGTAACATGAATATAAGGCATGATATAGCATGATAATCATAACATGAAAATGTGGCAACAACTTAAAACATTGCATCATAGGTCAAGGATAAACTGCCAAGACATCACAGTGGACAAAGTCCCATAAAGGAATTAGGTAAATACCTATCCCAAAACATCATATCATGATATTAAACATTACCCAATGCATTGGAGCGCTATATAATTCCGGACACACCCGTCACTTTCATTTTATTCTCATACTTAAGTGTGCCACATATATAATAAAACATGGACTCATTAATTATTATAATTTATTCCATGATCAAGGGGTGTGTACTAAATACATGTAAGTCCTAAATAAAAAGGTATATGCGAAAAAAATTGAAAACCCTTGATAGGGAATGAGTACGGTATTCACCACATAATTGTTTTGGAAAGGAAATTCGTGGTGCAATTTCGACAACTTAACGGTGTGACATAAAAATTCATAAAAAGAGATGATGAGAGAGAAAGGGGTCTCTCATAATATATACATGAAAATTAAATTAATAGGGTCATAGAAATACATTTCCCAACATAAAGAATTTGTAAATAGATGGTGTAACATAATAAAGAAACTTGAAGAAATAGGAGGAATGAAATAAATCTTATAAAATTTCTGCATGGTAACAGGTGTACATGGGAGAGATTAATGAGAGAGAAATGATTTTATAATCATTATAACATAATAAGATAAGTATGTGGTAGGTGAAAAAACATACCCCATCATTTTTAATTGAAAATAAAAGGGCGTAACAATATAAGGAAACTTGGATAAAAAAATGAGAAAGGAAGGAACCCTTACTTGAGTGTGTGACTTAAAAAGATTTAAGAGGGGATTCTTGAGAGATTAGGGTGCCTTGTGAGGATTATAGAGAGGGTAGGATAGAGTAATAATGTGCTCCAAGTATTTTTAGTGAATATAAGTGGGATTTTGAGTGAGTTTATATAAGAAATAAGAGGAGAATTATTTAATATTTCATAAACATAGGTTTTGGAATCGATATAATTAAATATTCAAAACCACAAACCTTACCATGGTTTTTTCAAAAGATGAGTTGAAAAAATTATTTTATAAGTCCATGGTCTAAATATATTAAAATATGATCCTTTATTATGTGGAAGTGAGTCACATTATTAAATAAATGAACTTAAAATCATAAAATATATTATACATTTTGGAGGATTCACTAAGGCTTTATAAAATAAGTCAAACAAATATAAAATCAAATTATTTTAAAGGTAAAACATATATTTTCCTGAATATAAATTTTATAGTGTTTATTAAATCACTATTTAGCCATTATGATATCATAAAACACACTATATTTATATGGTATTTAATTTTTACACAAAAATTCGACTGTCTGAGAAAATTATGAAAAATTAACCATTAGATAATTGTGTCATACCAATTCCAAAAATAATATTCATTTTATCCAAATAATTTTATAAATATTTCAATTTTTACTTTTAAAATAAAAACCGACAATTATTGAAAATTGTCGGTTTTTGACAAAAACAGTTTTTAAAACTTAATAAAAATTACATTTGACCTCCTAAAAATTACATGATCATTTATATTTAATAAAATTAATTTAATAATAATATTTTATTAAAATATTATTTATTTCAAAAATCCATTAATTTACCAAAATAAATTTCTTAATTGAATTTGAATATTAACCAAAGATACTATTTGTGCTTTAAAAAATATAATAAAAATAAAAGTATATTCATTATTCTATACAAAAATAATGTAAATAATCATAATGATAGGGTATTGATACATATCCCTTTATTACACCAGCATACTCCCTAAGAGTAAGGTGTGAAATGGTGGGGCTTTCATGGGGCCGTTCGGTGAGCATGGTTTGAGACATGATCTCGATGAGCTTGAACTTCTCCTGTAAACAGTTTCGCTCATGCTTAAGTTGTTGGATCTCAGCTTGGGATTGGTCTAGGGAAAAACCCAGAAATATTATCTCCCTTGGAAGCTTCGATAAATGGGATTCATAGAAAATGACCCTACTAGTTGAGGCCATCACCTCCTTTGTCTGTGTCGAAAGGATTTATTAAAACCCTATATTTATACTAGTCATGTGATCATCGTTAAACGACTATATTATTAATGGTAATGATATTAATGGTCATTTAAGTACAATTGAATATTATAAAACAAATGTATTGCATGTATTTTCTATATCCATTTTACAAAATAATAGATTTAATTAAATCAAAAGAGAAATTTCACTGATAATAGTTCGGTTCGTTATAGTGAGTCAGTCTACTATTACCCAGATGGTGTCATGAACCTTTGCTATGTGCGTAAATCTGGTGATGAATTTCATGGATATGTCATCCCATTTTCACTCTAGGATTTCAAGAGGCTGCAACAACACTCTGGAACTCGGTGTTCAGCCTTCACCCGCATCGCAACCGGAACCACTGTTTTTCTCTGAAATAAGGTCTCACAATTCCCTCCTTTAGAATATCCATATAGTGCATCACCTATGGATATCTGAGTCATAAAAGATCTCTTAGTTGATGTATCATAGCTGGAACTCTCTCACACGCCCAAGAAATGAATAAGTCAACACCACCGAATGATGAAAAACTGCACCCTCCTGCTCCACTAGGGTCAGCTGCCGGGAAGCTAACTACTTTGAAACTTCACGCACTTGGCGAGCCTGAGACTTCCTGCCAAGGAATCTGCTATGTCGTTGCCATTACATGGATTATAGACTATCTTGAAGTCATAGTCCTATAGGAAGTTCAATTAGAATCACCACACCAGGTTCAAGTCTCTTAGAGTGAAGACATACCTGACACTCTGGTGGTCTGAGTAAACCAAAAAATGTTGTCCCAAGAGGTAGCAGCTTCATATTATCAGGGCAAAGACTACTGCTGCTGGCACTAGATAGCGAGTTGTGTAGTTCTATTTGTGGGGTCTCCATCACCTTGACCTGTACTTGATAACTATTGTATCAAGGTTGACGTTGAGCACACAAAGGTACTAATGAACAAGGAAGGTGAGTAAACTCATCTAACCATAAGAGGCTAGACACGGAAAGCATGTGGCATACCCCGCACGTCTTTGCCTCTCTTGGAAGGAGAGTAACCCCAAATGAAACAACCTTTCATACCCACTAGTGGCATTCCAAGCAAAAGGAGGTCAAGTAGAAAAACTCCACTGGCATTGCCGGGATATTCTTTGACACTCCACCACACAACCCCACCATGAACGCACAAGTTAGAGGAAATCATCCACCACACCTCGATACTATCTGCTTTGGGCGGCATTGAATTGCCTGCATGGTTTTTCTCACGTCCCAAAAATGCGTCTCGGTGGGGGAAAGACCCCTCTTCCTCGTGCATTCAAAGTTACGTCAGACAACACCAACACAGAGTTACAATGATGCCCCACATCACCCTGGTAAAACCTCAAGAAATAATTAGGGAGAAAAGAGTACTTCTTATCATCTCTCACGCTTTAGGATCATAGAAATCCATAAAATGAAGCTTTCTATGGCCCCAGCTTCCATCTCCCTGAGCCTGACATGGGCCGCCTAGTGGTGGTGGAATGATTTAACAGTGTCGTCCATCAAATAAAACTCCTCCTACTCCTCTCCTAGCACTTCCTCTCCGGGGACCACCCTGTCCTCGCCTAGGAGATCCCTGATCACGACATAGTCTCTGCCGTAGCAGTTTGTTTACTATCTGCCTAGAAGTTCATCACGTCTGGTCGGGCAGTCTCATGCCATGTGACCTCGCCCGTCACAAGCATAACACCGACCCTCCCTGGGCTACCCCGGTGCTCTATGCTGTCCCAGACCATGTACCTGAGTCTGATCATGGGAATAACTCCTACGTCGAGGCCCTACAAACTGATGTCTGCTAGCTGCGGCTGACGTCTCAACTCTGATGTGCCCACTGCCAAAACTAGCTAAGCGGTGTTCCACTGACAGAAATCTCTCTGTCACCAGTGCCCGCTCTAGCACCCCGACATAGGTGGGGATGAACAAGGGCACTACATTGACACAAATCTCTCCATGGATTCCCTATTCAAACTTCCATGCTCTAAAGTAGCCACACAGATCATGTCCAGAGAGTACCGAGTAAGGTCTGCGAACCTAGTCGCGTACTTAGCCATCGTCATCCCTCCTTGATGAAACTCAAAAATATCCTTGAATCTAAATGGAGCATAATAAAGAGGGTTAGTACTCCTCATAGAACAACTATTGGAAGTCATACCATGTGAGTACCGACTCACTTGCATCTGCATAACCAATCTCCACCAACATCCAGCCGTTCCATGGAAAAGACTGACTTTCAAAGCCACCATATGATCTATCGGTGTCTAAAAAACCCTAAAGAGGTAGACCACCAAATCTATCCAAACCTATACTATCTGAGGATTTGGCTCACCGTGAAACCTCATTGGTCTCTGATGCTAGAACTTATAGAGTGTGCTCAGCCTGAGCACGTCCTCAGCCTGTTCTACTGGGACTAACAACTACTCAACAGGTGGAGGTGCTCCTACCCGTCCACCTGGAGGAAGGGGGATCATATGATGGATCCTGATCTGAGGCCTCGTCGCTCACAGAATCATCCTCATGAACCATAGCTAGTATCCTGGATGGATTTCATCGCAGAGGCATACCAAATCCATCAAGGAGTACCGCAATCAAAGAGTATATATATATCAACAATGGGTAGCTAACTCAAGAAGGAAAATCAGAGACTCAATCCTATATGATGCATATACCAAATTTCCCTGTAACAAATGTATTAGCATGCCAAGTTGACAAGAGGGTAATCAGGTCCTGGTGAATGACTACGTTAGCCACCGCACCATCACTGGACTCCCTAGTCTGAGAGCTATACTCGAGACACGTTGACACTGTTACCCTTAACCCAACCAATATCTTTTTAAGGAAATTTCCGAACAACATCCCAAGGGTAAAACCACCTCGAATAACACTTTTTCACGACTCGATCCATACCAGGGCTCGAGCCAAAACTATCCCAAGCCCGCCTCCATAGGCCAGGGGGTGGCGACAAGTGCCGAAGGCACAACATACTTCGGAGGCCTTTGCATAAGAAACTGTATACACAAACGCAACTAACTCGATGTAAAAGTGAATAGGTAAAGGAAAAAAAGATAAAAATCTGCTATATATAAACCACAAACATGCATCAACCTATAAACAGCACACGTGCAGGTTCTGTAAAGTAAATAGAAAGGAAAAAGGGGAAAAATACACACCCAACAAAAAAAGGTGACACAACCCGGTAGTATCTGAAAAGTAAAATAGCTGAGAGAGGTCCTATTCTAGATTCCAAGCTACAACCACTATACACCATCCAATCACCTGTATCCATAAGATCATATGAATTCATGATCAACCTGTCCGTCGTCTTCAAGGGCACACCAAGTGCGGGAAAATCCCAAGCAGGGGTGAGTATAAAAATACTCAGTAGGATGCCCCGAAGGCTCAAGGGAGAAGAAAAAGATGTATTGAAGAGGGGATCAGTAGATAGAACAAGTTACAATAAAAGGATCATAGCTCAAACCAACAAGAGAGTGAAGTAAACTCATCCAAACACAAGGAGCTAGAAACTGTGAGAAGATGAACTTCTTGTTGAGTTTTCGATACCTATAGTAGGTGAGTAGACTCATCCAACCATGAGAAGCTAGATACGAAAAGCACATGGCATACCCTACGCGTCTTCACAACTCCTTGAAGGATAGTAACCAAAACCTAGGAAGCAGGTACTGGAAATAGAATATATGTATATGATCAGTCAAAGAAACCCAAACGAGAGAGATTAAGGGGATCTCCATCTCACAACTCATCTTAGGAAAAGAGTCGCCAACAGTTTCAGAAGTAACCACCAATAATGCCCAACATCCCTCATGTACTCCATGAACACGCAAGTTAAAGGGACCCCATCACAACACATTGATACTATCTACTTTGGGAAGGTATGTCTCACCCACATGACTTTAGGTCGCATCACAAGGACGCGTCTCAGTGGGGAAAGTGCCCCTCTTACTCGTGAGTCCAAAGTAACATCAAAGCGTGTCTCGCCACTAATTTACAGTTGGAAAGGGTAAACCAAAAGTAGAGGACCCATAACCTAGTGCATTAGGGGGATTCCACTTTAATTGTCATCGTAGAGGACCCACACCCTGATGCGTCAGGGGGATTCCACTCTTGTTCATTGAGGACCCTCGCCCTAGTGTGTCAGGGGGATTCTACTCGGAAGTAGCTGGTAGAAGACCCACTCCCATGCCAATGGGGGATTCCACTCTTATTATTATAGAGGACCCATTCCCTGGTGCGTTAGGGGGATTCAACTCTCATAATAGTCGTAGAGGACCCACACCCATGCTGATGGGGGATTCCACTCTAGGAAATTGAGGAACTACACCCTACCTAGTAGGGGGATTCCACTCAAAAGATATCAAGGAACTACACTAGCCATCCCTACTGGATGGTACCTCTTAGAAAGCACTGATATGCCAGCACCTGATCACTATCGTTGTCAGACATCATCTAAATAGGCTTCACATCCAGAACACCTCTCATCGTATCTCAAAATCCACTACAGAGGTCACCATCGTGTTTTACACAAAAAAATACTCAGGATAGGATACTCACATGCCAAAATATGAGTCCAAAAGAAGTAGATATGAGAGGTAGATGATTCATAGTGCGGTACATGGAGCATGTGGAGCCCACATGACGTGTGTCCCTCCCTCATCGTCTGGACATGTATCCAACCATACTATGGTAATAAACTATGAATAAGTACCCCCTAAGTGTGCTTGCTTACTCCCAGAGTACATGTCACCTCTGGCTCAAAAGGCAGACAAGTGCACGACGCTCACAGTTTGGTTCGAAGGGAGAAAAAATAATTCTATCAACATGCCTCTTCAAATGGTTTGGATAATAAAAAATATCACACTGTCATAATCCTTATGGAGAAATGCACATGATCAACTATTCATTCGACTGAAACAAACTCCCAGTAAAGAAGCTGCATCTCTCAGCATCATACACAAACGATGCTTTGCGAGGCCCATGCCTCGATCCTGGAACACATCATACAAATCGCACTATTGAGATCCTCAAGGAAAAACACACAGTATCAGATATTCACTCGTTCCAAACGGACACCCGGTGAAGAAGCTGTATCTCTTAGCATCATACATGAACAGTGCTTCATGGGGCCTATGCCTCGATCCTGGACACATTATACAGATCACACTGTTGCGATCCTCATGAAAAAATGCATGAGATTGACTATTCATTTGTTCAAAATGGACATCTGGTGAAAAAGTCACATTTCACCACAACATGCCCAAACTGGGTTTTGTGGAGCGCGCACCTTGATCTCGATTTAAATACCAAAAATTGGTCTTGAAATGTCTGCCTTAATTCCAGGGTCATAAAATCGCTGACGACACGTTGATTGGACGTCACATGCGAGAGTTATGGCATTTCAAAGTTTTAATAGTAATAATATATTATTATTATTTGGGCGTTTCGTGGACCCGATCTGTAAATCTGAAAAAGTCATCCAATATCAGTCTTGAAATTATTGTCAGGAAAACTAAGTTCCTCTACCACAGACGGGTTCATCAATCCGATGCCTCGGTCAAAATTTATAACCGAAACATTTATTGATAACAAAAATAATAATGATAATGATAATAATATTTTTTTTATTATAATATTAAAAAGGTTGGAGGGAGACCATTTCACACATGGGTTATTTTTTTCCCACGCCACACATGGTCCACGTGTCCCACCCGCCTTCTCTCTCCCCCAATAGATTCAATTAAGTTTTTATTTTAGTTCATTTAATCAATTATCCCATCAATGAGTCTTATTCTTCCTCAAACCCTACATCTAGGATGAAATTATTATTTGCACGTAGCGGATCACGCAGACGCCATGCGAGCCGCCACCTCTTCATCCCAACCGACCACCCTACAGCCAACCGAACTTGCCTTCTCATGCCTGCAGACCACCTTGCGTGCCTACACGCACCACCACTAACCCCAAGCGTGTCATTAATATCAATCCCAAACCCGTAGATCTTCCGTGACAAGGATTTGTTTCACAAAAAATTATTTTTGGGTATTTATGGAACCACTGATCAAAAGAAAAGACGTAGATGAACAGGCGAAGAAGGAAGAACATAGGCAACAAGCAAAGGGCCTGAAGAACAATTATTGCAGATAAAAAGCACATAATTATCCATGTTTCAATGATTTAATAAAAAAGTAAGAGAACCACAATTGACGAGTCCTACCTGGATTGAATCGATCGTCGTTGACGAAGAACACTCTTTGCCAAGATCTGTTGCATTCATCTCACTTCAAGTCACCTCGATTCAAAGTTTTGTTGTTGAATCACCAAATAGAGAGGATGAGATATCGACGTCAGTGGTGGGAGGGTTATGAGAAAACCTTAATCAAGAAACCATAATGACCTATTTATAAAAATTAATTAGGTCCCCCAACAACGGTCGTAGGATCCGACTATCCCATGCCCTCTCACTTTAGCTCACACTTAAGTAAAACACCACACTACGAACTCAGCAGTGGTCTCAAATTTCCAATCTGATTCTCCGTTCAGAAGTTATTCAAATTAATGCCTAAGATAAAATAATTAAATTTAATTATATGATTTATGAAAACTTCCCATGTGGATTTTTCTACAAAAGATCTACGCCAAAAAAAATTATGCCCTACTTAGGATAAACAACACACTCCGAACTCAACCATGACCTCAAATTTCTGATCTGAGATACCGTTTAAGAGATATGCTGTTTCTGTCACACAAATAGTATAAAATATACTTAATATTTTTATAAAAAATTATTTCAGGCATACTGGATCTCGTAATCACACGTCGTCTCAGTTCCTAGATCTGGAAATATATGTATAAATATTCCAAAGTCTTACAAGGCAAAAACCGGGTCTCTACATTTGACTTGTCAATTGTGTTCGGTTGATTATCGTATCAGGATAGATTAATCAGATTGGGATTTCCATCCTAGGTTTCTAGATAGAGGAAGATGGATAATTGAAGTGGCATTGATTAAACTCTACCGTATTCTATCAAAGTTATATTTTTTGTATCGAGGAGAATCGCACTGAGAAGTATCGTACCTCAAAGAATTGTATCGAGCAGAATTGTACTCAGAGGAATCGGACTAGGAAAAACAGATTGGGAAAATCAGACTTATTTTTTCCATAATAAAGTCCAAGAAGTTCTTACCTTCTTCTGGGTAAGAAATTAAAGAAATATTTTCAATTGAATACATTTGTGGAATTGAAAATAAGTACAGGTAACATGAGTTGTTACACAAACATTGTATTACCCTATTTGTGCTAAGAGGGTGCACACACACTATTAGAATTGTTTACATAGTGCCACATGAGTGAAAGGGTATATCCTACTTTTTGTAATCCAAGGATTTATTTATAGTGGATTGTGTGGTATTGGATCATTTCGAAACCATACCAAGGATGTAGCTATTCTTATTGAATACTGAATCTTTTAAATACTTGTGTTCCTTTGGACATGGGATTAAATTGGTTTAAAATCAAATTGAATCTTTAACAGGAGTTGAAGATTATTTCAAGGAAACATAAAAGAAAAATTATCACTGATTCACCCCCCTCTCAGTGATACAATCATCCTGACTGGGTACTTTCAAGTGGTATCAGAGTGTAGGTTCCCTTCACTTATTCTTTGCTGATCGAGATTTTGAACTGTGTAAACAATAAAGGAATTCCAGTCTTTGTGGAAAGAATTATCATATCTGGAAAGATATAATGTTGCCATATCTTATGTCTATTGGATATGATGTTCTTGAAGCTTCAACAAACGAGTTTCCACCTATTTATTTTAAAAACCCTCTTATATATGTTGATAAGAAGAATCTTGAGAATGGTGGAAGGGATAAGAATGATATATTATCATCAATTTCTGAAAGTAAATTCTTAAGAGTGAAAGGATTTTCCACAGCCAAAGGTATATGGTATAAATTGAAAAACATATACGAAGACAATACAAAAGTGAATAAGGAAAAATTATAAATCTAGAGATTGAAATATGAAGATTTGAAGATGGGTGAACATGAATCTATTGGGGACTTCTTTACCAGGGTAAATGAAATTATGAGTACTATCAGATGTCTTGGTGAAAAGTTGTATGAATCTATAGTTTTTGAAAAGATCTTAATAATCCTTACCGATAAGTTTGATGAAAAAGTTTCTTCATTGGAAGATAGAGATCCTAAAATATTATCTCTTAATGATTTTCATAGCACTCTCATCACTTATGAAATGAGAAGGGAGAAAGCTATGAAGAGCAAAACAAAAGTTGATAGAGAAGTTTCTTTCAAGGCTGCAAAGAAAGAAAATTCAAAGAAGATTCTTATTAAAGATGAAGCTGGAAAATATGATTCTAAAGATGAGGTATGTAAAAATCATGATGATATTTTATCCTTATTTTCTAAAAATGTGAAAAGAGATAGAGGGAAATACAAAGGAAAATTTCCCTTGAAATGTTTTGAATGTGGAGGCATTGGTCCCTTTGCGGCTAATTGTGCTCGAAGAAAGAAATAAACAGATAGCGATGAAGAAGAAAGAAATCCAAGAAGATCATGGAAGAAGCAGGGTGAAAAATGGAAATAGTATTCCATAGGGAAAGATAGGAAATTCTTCAATTCCAAAAGAATAAGCTTCTTATCTAAAGATGAAGAAGAAGAAGGAAGTGATGTTGAATCCAAAAAATTAGTTGAGTATGTTATTAAGAATACTTTTATTGCAATAATGAATGATGAATAATTTGGAAGCAGTATTTATGAAGAAGAAGAAACTCAACTTGAAATTCATTTGAAAGAATAGTTGAAAGAATATATAATAAAGATCAAAAGGCTTGAAAAGCAAAACAAAAATTTGGAAGATGAATCCAATAATAAATTAAGAAAGTTTTACTGATGAGAAAGTAATGTTGATAAAATATATTGATTACTTGAAGAAATATCTTGAAGAAGAAAAAAATCATAATGAGCATATGGAGGTGAAGTTGAAGGAAAAAGAAGAAGAGTTGAAACTTATCCAACAAAAACTATCTAAAACTGAATTGAGAAATTCAAGTTTCCAAAACTCTATTACTGAAGTTGGTGAAAGTTTTAGAAATGATAATCTGGAGAAGGTTCAACAAAATTTACCTTCAAATGGTGAGAAGAAAGATGGAAATGTTTCTGAAATAAGGAATGCTGGGAAAGTTATATATGTGTCCAAGACCAACAAAGTCGGGAATTAAGAAGTATCAAAGAAACCTGAGTTTGGAAAAGTTTTAAATACTTCTGGTTCCAATAAAGTAGAAAATAAAATGAAGACTCCGATTGATAATAGAAAGGTTGGTGGCCCAGAAAAGAAAGAAAAGAAGGCGGCTGAGAAATGTATTCACAATTCCGGCTGGTATGGAAGTTTCAGAGGCAAATAATCATTTTATGGATATTGTTGGTATTGTAGTGTATTAGGACATACGGAAAATATGTTTTGGTTTAACCAAAAACATTACTATTACTCCACATTTTATGAAAGGAAAAAGTTGATGGAGAGTCAATTCTCTCAAAAGAAGAGGTCTGAGAAGGTTGTTTTGAAGAAACCTAGGAAAGATGAAGTAAAAATTGAAAATAGGTTCCAACCTTTGGAAACTATTTGTAAAAGGTGTGAACAACTTAGACACCTTGCAAAAGGATATATTGTTTTGTTATTATCACAACAAAAGATTCTTAACAATTCTCAGAAGTTGAAGATGAAGAAAGAAAAGGAAGAAGTAAAAGATCTTGTTGTTAAAACCAAATTGAAAGCTACAAAAGGAGAACAACCTTGGATTTTTGATAGTGGGTGTTATTCTCATATAGCAGGAGATCTGAAATTTTTGAAGAATGTGAAAGATTTTAAATAAGGCACAATGACATTTGACAATGAGGAATCCTTGAAAATTAAAGGTGTTGGATCATCCATCATTGAAAAAGAAAAGATGAAATCCAAGAAATCTTTGTATGTTGATGGGATGAAACATAATTTGATAAGTATTTCTCAATTGTGTGATGAAAGTAAAGAATTTATCTTCAGAAAAGATGAGTTCGTTTTGAAAAGTGAATAATATGGAAAGATTGTTACAAGAACCCAACATACAAAAGGAAATTTGTTTCAGATTGGTGAAATACAAAATTCTTATTACATGAGTATGGTGGAAGAGAATAAATTACGGCATAAAAGGATAAGACACATATGTCAAAGAAACATGATAAAGTTATCTAAAAGAGATAGTGTTTGAGACATTCCTGATTTTCCAAGAAGATATTGTTGTTTCACTATTTGTTAGAAAGGGAAAATTACAAATGATGTTCATAAGAAAGTTGAGATTTGTTCAAAACAACCCCTAGAACTGATCCATTATGATATATATGGGCCAATGAGAAAACAATAAAAAAATGGAGATAAGTAATTAATCACTTTCATTTATGATTTTACTCGTATTTCTCATGTTATTTATATAAAACATAAATCAGATGCTTTAAAAATGTTTAAAAGTTTTAGAAGGAAGGCTGAGAAAGAATGTGATTATTCAATGAAGAAGTTGAGAACATACAATGGTGGTGAATATAAAAGTGAATAATTTGAAAGTTATATTGAGAAGAATGAAATTTGGAATGAGTATATCTCCCCATACACTCCTCAACAAAATGGGGTCATTGAAAGAAATAATAGAAGTTTGGTGGAAGTGGGAAGAACTATTTTACTTGAGCATGATCTTTCTCATTACTTTTGGAGGCAGACCATGAGTAATACTATTTATATTCAAAACCAATGTTTTTATAGGCCAAGATTAGGTATAAATCCATATGAATTGTTTTATAAAAAAACTCCAAGTCTGAAACGCCTAATATTTTTCAGGAGTACATGTATTATAGAGAATAAAGGTGGAAACTATAGAAAGTTTGAGGAGAAAGGTGAAGATGAAATCTTTCTTGGATATGATCCAGAAGGGATAGGATATAAATTCTTAAAAAAAGAGATAAAAATAATTGTTGATTCTATTGATGTGAAAGTAATAGAAAGAGGTGAGAAAGATAACCATATTCAGGTAGAAAAGGAATTTGATAAAGTTAAAGAAAACAATTCTAATATAGATACAAACAATTTTATTCCTAATCAAGAAGAAGAACCAAACTCAGATATTTCAATTGATGAGGAAGATATTCAAAAATATCATCATAGGATGAGGAAATGAGTAGAATCCTAGAATATAATTAGTGATCAACATCAGAAGGTTCAAACAAGAAGAACAACACATGCAATTACATATACTTCTTCGTATTCAAAGGTAGAGCCAAATTATGTGAAATAATCCTTTGAGTATCCATAATGGGTTCAATCCATGAATGAGTAGTTTCATCATATTGAAAAGAATGATACATGGAAACACATACCCAAGTCTGTAAACAAAAACATTATTGATATAAAGTGGGTTTTTTTTCGGAATAAGCTAAATGAATAAGGTGAAATAATAATAAACAAATCAAGATTAGTGTAAAAAGGGTATTCATATATTGAGGATATTGATTTTCATGAAACCTTTGCTTCAGTGAAAAGACTTGAAACAATCAGAGTCTTTATTTCTATTATTGAACAATGAGGATACAAGATTTTTCAAATGGATGTTAAATCCGCATTCCTAAATGGTGATCTTGAATAGAAAGTTTATATTGAACAACCTTGTGGATTTTTTGTTGGGAAAGATGAAATTTATGTGTGAAGATTGAAAAAGGCTTTGTATGGCCTAAAAAAATATCCAAGGGAATGATATTCCAAATTGGATACATGATTAAGGAAGATAAATTTCAAGAAAGGAAGAGTGGATAACAATCTATACTTTAGAGAAAGTCAAGAGTATTACCTCATTGTGATTGTTTATTTTGAGGAAATTATCTTTGTTGGGAATGATGAAAGAAGGTGTGAAAGGTTTTCTGAAGAAATTAAAAAGGTATTTGAAATGTACATGATAGGGTAAATGAAATACTTTCTTGAGTTACAAATACATCAAAGGATGGAATACATTTTTATTTTTCAAGAAAAGTATGCTAAGGAACTTCTTAAGAGTTTTGGAATGGAAAACTAAAAACCTATTTACACACCAATTTCAGTGGGAACAAAGTTGAAAAAAGTTCGAGAAGGAAAAAAAGTTGATGAGAAAGAGTTTCAAAAGTTGATTGAAAGTTTTTTGTATTTGAGTGCCTCAAGACCCAATATTTTTTATGCTGTTACCTCATGTGAAAGATTTCATAATTATCTAAAAGAATCACATTTACTTGCTGTAAAAATAATTCTAAAATACATTAAAGGCACAATAGAATTTAGAATCAGGTATGGAAGCTCAAATAGTATTGAATTTTTTGGGTATCTAGATGCTGATTAGGAAGAAATATTGATGATAGAAGATCCACATCTGGTGGAGTATTTTTTCTAGGAAATAATTGTGTTAGTTTATATTCAATGAAACAAAATTTGGCAAATCTTAGTATGACTGAAGCTGAGTATTTTTCTGCCACTCAATCCTTTACTCAACTTATGTGGATGAAAACTCAATTGGAATATTTACTTATTGATGTGAAGTTACCCTTGATCTTGGGTTGTGATAATGAAATCATAATAAATCTCACCAGGAATTCTATTCAACATTCTCATTCAAATAATATTTATATCAAATATAATTTCATCAGATAGAATGTAGAGAAGAATGAATTGAAGCTGGAGTATGTTCCAACATTGGAACAAGTTGCTGAAATATTAAAAAAACCTTTACCGAAGAAATCATTCTCTAAACTGATGTTGAACATGGGTGTCCAACATCTTTCTCTTCAAGGTTAAGGTATGAGTTTCTGTCTACTCTCTCATATTACCTTTGGATTGTATTTTCAAGGGGGATAATTTTTTCATAAATCAATGTAAAGAGAGAGTTGTGGGTAAGCTATGAATTCAGCTTGTGAGTGAACTATTCTAACTATTTGTTGGAGTGGTTGTAGGAAAAGAAATTGTTTTGTATTCTAGGGAGAATTAAGAAAATCTGAGGTTAAAGAAGTGCCAAGGAAACAAAAAGAAAAAGGTTTTTATAATCACTACTTTTTGGACATCATGGTTTTTCTGTCAATGATTCTTATTTCCTACAATGGGTTAGTTCATGTAGGATTAGAATTGTTGATATGTAATCTATTTCTTGAGGATACAAAGTTCAATGATTTATGAAACTTTGTTGATAACAAAAACCAAATGGGGATATTGTTATGTCCAAGATGATGAGGAAGGTATTTGTTTTTCAAGTGTTGTCTTTTTTTGTTAAAGAAAGTTTTTGAAGAAAGAAAATCACCTCACTTTGTATTTTGTGAAAATCATTTTGATGGTTATTTTCAAAAGAATCAAACTCATTATATCCATCGTAAGGAGGATAAGCTATTTTAAAAGGTTTTGATCGGACTTGCCTTGGGTCTAGAATGAGAAAAGTTCATAATGAGGAATTGATCTTCATATGGAATGAGAGAATCATTCACATGGAGAAAACATCTTCCTAGAAGTAAATGATCATCAGATTCACTTTTAATCTTATATGAAAGAAGTGATTATTTTGATGGGTAATCAGATTCGACATTGATCATTTTTAAATGTGACGATTATTTTTTGATTCATATTTCATAAATCATAAGTTAATTGGAGAACTTATGATGCAATCTTGGTGAAAGAAAGGGTGAGTGAAAAACATTCACGCCGATTGTTTTCTGATAAGAAAAGGTTGTTGGGAATTATACTCAAGAGATCATACCTAGGATAATTGTGTCCAGTCTGATCGTACTCATGGAAATTAGATTTGGGTTGAGAAGGAAATAAAGAAGGTGGTGAGGATCATAATTAGAATGATTGTACTCAGGCACTGGACCATCCAATCATCCATCATATGCATAAAAAAACTATTCTTACCCCAAAATGATTGTATACAGAAATGATTATATTCAAAATGATATTACTTAGAAAGTTCGTACTTTGTAAAATCATACTCAAGCTGAGATGGATGGTTGTTTGAATTGCTGAAGGAATAGATAGATGAAATTTGATCAATTTTTAAATGTCTTCATCAATAGGGTCAAGAGTTGAACTATTTTTTTTCTATTCAAGTGTTTTTTCAAGTGGATCAAGAGAAGAGGAGAAGATAAGTCTTGTATCTCAACTAGGTCAAGAGAAAAAGTGAAGAAATGAAGAATATGATGTGTATTTCAATTGGGTTAAGAGTCATTGTATCAAAGTGTAATTGTTTTATATTTCATAGAGGGTTAAAAGAAGAAGTGAAGTTTAAGTGAATTGAAAATGGAGTTTGATGAATGAATTATCAAGATGGAGCTCAACATTCAAAAGAATTATCATATTCAGTATTCAGAAGTGATATCCATTTCTTCATACAATTTCTTACAATTGGTACAGAGCTTTGTTTTGAAGAAATAAAATTCATAAAATCATACCTATGAATTGAAATTGGACTATCTATTGAAATGAAAGTCTGAAGAAGAAGTGAAAATTGTAGAAGAATCAAGAAGCTTTGAGAAGAGTTGATGAAGTGAAAATTCACCTGAGATTTTAGGGGAAATTGAGATTAAGGTGAATTTGATTAAGAGGGATTTTTTTGGGATTCCCGCCAAATCCACCCAAGGGTCACCTATAAAAGGATAAAGGTACATTGTACTTTTCTAGATGACTGATGTACTGTTCATGTGAGAGAAGCTCATAGTTTTAGAGAGAAGAAGAAGTTTTAATATTCACTTGTGTTGAAAATGTTTTGACAGATTGAAGTGAAATAGAAGAGACAAGATCACAACCTTGTATTCATCCAACCATCATACTCCGTGTTTATCGTACTCAGCTGATTATCGCATTTTTCTTGTCAATTATGTTCGGCTAATTATCATATCAGGATGGATTAATCGGATCCGGATTTCCATACCGGGTTTTATGGACAGAGGAAGATGGATAATTTAAGTGGTGCCGATTCACCTCTACCGTATTCTATCAAAGTTATATTTTTCATATTGGGGAGAATCATATCGGGAAGTATCATACCTATAAGAATTGTATTGATTATAATCGTACTCGGAGGAATCAGACTGGGAAAATCAGACTTGGTTTTTTAATAAAAAATTCCAAGAAGTTATTACCTTCTTCTGGGTAAGAAATTGAATAAGTTTTTTCAATTGAATACATTTTTGGAATTGAAAAGAAGCACAGGTAACATGAGTTGTTACAAAAACATTGTATTACCCTATTTGTGCTAAGAGGGTGCACATACACTATTGGATTTTTTTATATAGCGTTAAACAAGTGAAAGGGTATATTCTCCTCATTGTAATCCAAGGATTTATTTCTAGTGGATTTTGTGGTATTGGATCATTTCCAAACTATAACAAGTACATATCTATTCTTATTGAATAGTGAACCATGTAAATACTTGTGTTCCTTTGGATGTGCGATTGAATTGTTTTTAGTAGAGAATTGAATATTTTATAGGAGGCAGAGGTTGTTTCAAGGAATCATAAAATAAAAAGTATCACTGATTCAACCCCTCCCTCTCTCAGTGATACAATCATCCTGACTGGTCACTTTCAAGTTGTATTAGAGCACATGCTCCCTTCGATTATTCTTTTTCTGATGGAGATTTTTATCTATGTGAAAAATAAAGGTATTCCATTCTTTAATGGAAATAATTATCATATCTGGAAAGATATAATATTTTCGTATCTTATATCTATTGGATATGATGTTCTTGAACCTAAAATAAATGAGTTTCCTCCTATTGATTTTAAAACACCTATTACATCCGTTGATAATAAGAATCTTGAGAATGATGAAAGGGATAAGAATGATATATTATCATCACTTTATAAAAGTGAGTGAAAGGATTTTCCACAATCAAAGTTATATGGGATAAATTGAAAAAAATATACGAAGGAAATATAAAAGTGAAGAAGGTAAAATTACAAATTTTGAGATTGAAATATGAAAATTTGAATATGGGTGAACATAAATATGTTGGGGTCTTCTTTACCGGGGTAAATGAAATTTTGAGTACTATCATATGTCTTGGTGAAAAGTTGGATGACTTTATAGTTGTTGACAAGATATTGAAAATCCTTCCCAACAAGTTTGATGCAAAAGTTTTTTCATTAGAATATAGAGATCCTGAAACATTATCTCTTAATTATTTCCATATCACTCTCATCACTTATGAAATGAGAAGGGAGAAATCTATGAAGAGAAAACAAAATTTTATAGATAAATATCTTTCAAGGATGAAAAAATAAAAGTCAAAGAATATTCTTATTGAAGACAAAGCAGACAAATCTAATTCTGAAGATGAGGTATGTAAAAATCTTGATGATATTTTATCCTTGTTTTCTAAAAATGTGAAAAGAGGTACATGGAAATACAAAGGGAAACTTCCCTTGAAATTTTTTGAATGTGGAGGCACTGGTCACTTTGTGGCTAATTATCCTCAAAGAAAGAAAGAAGATGATATAGATAAAGAAGAAAGAAATCCAAGAAGATCATGGAAGAAATAAGGTGACAAAGGAAAATAGTATTCCATAAGGAAAGATAGGAAATTATTCAATTCCAAAAGAAGACACTTCTTATCTAAATATGAATAAGAATAAGGAAGTTATGCTGAATCCACAAAACCAGTCGAGTATGGTATTAAGAATACTTTTACTGCAACAGTGAATAATGAAGAATTTGGAAGCAGTAGTTCTAAATAAGAAGAAACTCAACTTTAAATTCATTTTAAATAAGACTTGAAATAATGTATGATAATGATCAGAAGGATTGAAAAGAAAAACAAAAGGTTAGAAGATGAATGCAACAAGAAACCAAGAATGTTTTTCTGATGAGAAATTAAGGCTTATAAAATAGATTTATGACTTGAAGAAATATCTTGAAGAAGAAAAGAATCATAATGAGAATCTGGAGGTGAAGCTGAAGGCACAAGAATGAGAGTTGGAACTTATCCAACACAAACTCCCTAAAGATGAATTGAGAAATACAAGTTTCAAAAAACTCTATTACTTAATTTGGTGAAAGTTTTTGAAATAAGAAACCAAATAAGGTTCAACAAAAGTTACCTTCAAATGGTGAGAAGAAAGATTGAATTGTTTCTGAAATGAAGAATGCTAGGAAAGTTATGTATGTGTCCAAGACCAACAAAGTCAGGAATTAAAAAGTCTCAAAGAACCCTAAGTCTGGAAAAGTTTTAAATACTCATGGTTCTGATAAATTAGAAAAGAAAAGGAAGACTCCTATTGATAATAGAAATGTTGGTAGCCCAGAAAATAAAGAAAAGAAGGTGGCTGAGAAACGTATTCATAATTCCTGCCAGTATGGAAGTTTCAAAGGAAAATACTAGTTTTATGGATATTGATGGTATTGTGGTGTATTCAAACATATGGAAAACATGTGTTGGTTTAACCAATAACATTACTATTACTCCACAGTTTATGAAATACAATGGTTGATGGAGAGTCAATTCCCTCAAAAGAAGATGTCTGAGAAGGTTGTTTTAAAGAAACCTGGGAAAGGTGAAGTAAAAATTGAAAATAGGTTCCAACATTTAGAAACTATTTGTAAAATATGTGAACAAACTAGACACATTTCAAAAGGATGTCTTGTTTTTTTATCATCACAATGAAATATTCTTAACAATTCTCAGAAGCTGAAGATGAAGAAAGAAAATAAAGAAGTAAAATCTCTTGTTGTTGAAACTGCATTGAAAGTTACAAAAGGAGAACGAACTTGAATTATTGATAGTGGGTGTTCTTCTCATATGATAGAAGATTTGAAATTTTGGAAGAATGCGAAATATTTTAAATAAGGCACAATGAAATTTGGAAATGAAAAATCCTTGAAAATTAAAGGTGTTGGATCAGACATCATTAGAAAAGAAAAGATGAAATCCAAGAAATATTTTTATGTCGATGGGCGGATACACAATTTTCTAAGTGTTTCATAATTGTGTGATGAGGGTAAAAAATTTATCTTCAGAAAAGACGAGTTTGTTGTGAAAAGTTAAGAAGATAGAAAGATTGTTACAAGAGCCCAACGTACAAAAAGAAATTTGTTTCAGATTGGTGAAATACAAAACTCTTATTACAGGAGTATGGTGGAAGATAATCAATTGTGGAATAAAAGGATAGGAAACATATGTTAAAGAAACATGATCAAGTTATCTAAAATAGACAGTGTCCGATACATTCTTTATTTTCCAAGAATATATTGGTGTTTCACTATTTGTTAGAAAGGAAAAATTACAAATGATGTGAATAAGAAAGTTGATATTTGTTAACCCCCCCCGAAACTGATCCATTTTGATATATTTGGGCCAATGAGAAAATAATAAACAAATGGAGATAAGTAATTCATCATTTTCATTTATGATTTTACTCGCATTAATTGTGTTATGTATATAAAACGTAAATCAGATGTTTTAAAAATGTTTAAAAGTTTTAGAAGGAAGGTTGAGAAAGAATGTGTGTATTCAGGGAAGAAGGTGAGAACATACAATGGTGGTGAATACAAAAGTGAAGAATTAAAAAGTTATCTTAAGAAAAATTAAATTTGTAATGATTATAGTTCCCCATACACTCCTCAATAAAATGGGGTTGCTGAAAGAAAGAATAGAAGTTTGGTGGAAATGGGAAGAACTATGTTACTTGAGCATGGTCTTTCTCATTACTTTTGGAGGAAATACATGAGTAATGCTATTTATATTCAAAACTAATGTTTCTATAGGCTAATATCAGGTATGAATCCATACAAATTGTTTTACGAAAAAAAATCCAAGTCTGAAACACCTATGAGTTTTCAGGAGTCCATGTATTATAAAGAGGAAAGGTGGAAACTATGGAAAGTTTGAGCAGAAAGGTAAATATTGAATCTTTCTTGGCTATGCTTTAAAAGGAAGAGGATATAGATTATTCAACAAATAGACAAAAATAATTTTTTATTCTGTTGATGTAAAAGTAATAGAAAGAGGTGATAAAGAGAACCATATTCAGGCATAAAAAGAAGTTGATCAATTTGAAGAAAACAATTCTGTTAAGGATATAGATAATTTCATTCTTAATCAAGAATAAGAACCATACTTAGCTATTTCAAGTGACGAGGAAGATATTAGAAAATCTCATCCAAGGCTGAGGAAATAAGTGGAAGCCCGAAATATAATTGGTGATTAACATCAAAAGGTTCAAACAAGAAGAAAAACACATGAAATTACACATACTTCTTTGTATTCAAAGGTAGAACCGAATGATGTGAAAGAAGATTTTGAGTATCCAGAAAGAGTTCAAGCCATGAATAAAGAGTTGGATTAGATTGAAAAGAATGATACATGGGAACTCGTACCCAAGCCTGTAAATGAAAACATTATTGGCACAAAGTGGGTTTTCCGAAACAAGATGAATGTAGAAGGTGAAGTAATACAAAACTTAGCAAGATTGGTGTGAAAAGGGTATTTATAGATTTAGGGTATTGATTTTGATGAAAACTTTTCTCCGGTGTAAAGACTTGAAATAATCATAATATTTATTTCTATTATTGCACAATGAGGGTATAAGATCTTTCAAATGGATGTTAAATATGCATTCTTGAATGGTGATCTTGAATAAGAAGTTTATATTGAACAATATTATGGATTTATTAATGGGAAAGATGAAATTTATTTGTAAAGATTGAAAAAGGATTTGTATGGCCTAAAACAAGCTCCGAGGGCATGGTATTCCAAATTGGATACATGCTTAAGGAAGATGGATTTCAAGAAAGGAAGAGTGGATATAAATCTCTACATCAGAGAAAGTCTATATTATTCCATCATTGTGATTGTTTATGTTGATGAAATTATCTTTGCAGGGAATGATGAAAGAAGTTGTGAAAGATTTTATGAAGAAATAAAAATGGTATTTGAAATGTCCATGCTAGGAGAAATGAAATACTTTCTTGGGTTATAAATACATCAAATGAAGGAATACATTTTTATTTCTCAAGAAAAGTATTCTAAGGAACTTATTAAGAGGTTTGAAATGAAAAAATGAAAATCTTTTTCTACACTAATTTTAGTGGGAACAAAGTTGACAAAAAACAGAGAATGAAAATAAGTTTATCAGAAAGATTTTCAAAAGTTTATTTGAAGTTTGTTGTATTTGACTGCCTCAAGACCTGATATTGTTTATTCTATTACCTCATGAGAAATATTTCATAATTCTCCAAACGAATCACATGTACTTGATGAAAAAATAATTATTAAATACATAAAAGACACAACAAAATTAAGAATCAGGTTTGACAACTTAGATAGTATTGAATTTTTTTGGGTATTCATATGCTGATTAGGCAAGAAATGTCGATGATAGAAGATCCACATCTAGTGGAGTATTTTTTTGGGAAAGAATTGTGTAAGTTTTCATTCAAATAAATAGAATTCCGTAACTCTTAGTATGGTTGAAGCTGAGTATGTTGATGCCACTCAAGCCAGTACTCAACTTATGTGGATGAAAACTCAATTGGAAGATTTACTTGTTGAAGTGAAGTTACCCTTTCTCTTGGGCTGTGACACTCAAAGAATAATCAATCTCAATAGGAATCCAGTTAAACATTCTCATTCAAAGAATATTGATATAAAATATCATTTCATCAAAGAGAATGTGGAGAAGAATGAATTGAAGCTAGAGTATGTTCCAACATCAAAACATGTTTTTGACATATTCACAAAACCTTTACTGAAGGAATCATTCTCTAAATTGAGGTTGAACATGGGTGTATAACCTCTTTCTATTCAAGGTTGAGGTCTGTGTTTCTATCCCCTATCTCATCTTACCTTTGGATTGTATTTTCAAGAGATAGAATTGTTTCATAAATCAATGTAAATAGATATTTGTGGGTAATCTGTGAATTTAGAATTGTTTTGAGAGTGAATTATTATAACTATTTGTTGAAGTGGTTATAGGAAAAGAATTTTTTTTATTCCAGGGATAATGAAGAAAATATGAGGTTGAAGAAGTTCCAAGGAAGGAAAAAGGAAAAGGTTTTCATAATCACTAATTTTGGATAACATGGTTTTATTGTCAATGATTCTTGCTTCCTACAATGAGTTAGCTCACGTAGGCTTATAATTGTTGATATGTAATCCATTGACTAAGGATAAAAAGTTTAGTGATTTATGAAACTTGGTTGATAATAAAAACCAAAGGGGGATATTTTTTAGATCAAGTTGACGAGGAATGTATTTTTTTTCAAGTGTTGTCTTTTTTTGTCAAGGAAAGTTTTTGAAGAAAGAAAATCACCCCACTTTGTATTTGGTGAAAATCGTTTTGATGGTTGTTTTCAAAATAATGGGACTCATTCTATTCATCATAACAAGGAGAATCTATTTGAAAAGGTTCTGATCGAACTTGACTTGGGTCCAGAATGAGAAAATATCATAATGAGGAATTGATTATCATCTGGAATGAGAGAATCAATTACATGGAGAAAACATATTGCTTGAAGTAAATGGTCATTCGATTCAATTCGAATCTGGTATGAAAGAAGTAATTGTTTTGATGGGTAATCAAATTCGGCATGGATCCTTGTTAAATGTGATGATTATTTGCTGATTTGTATTTCATAAATCATAAGTTAATCGGAGAACTTATGATGCAAGCTTGGTGAAATAATGGGGGAGTGAAAAAGATTTAGGATGATTGTTTTCTGAGAAGAAAATGTTGTTGGGAATCGTACTCAAGAGATCGTACCTAGGATAATCATATCCAGGCCAATCGTACTCATGGAAATCAGATTCAGGATGAGAAGGAAAGAAAGAAGATGATGAGGATTGTAATCAAAATGATTGTACTCAGGCACTGTAGCATCCGATCATCCATCATATGCATAAAAAAACTATTCGTACCTAACTATTCGTACCTAGAAATAATCGTACCAAAAAATGATCATATTTATAATGATAGTACTTAGAAAGATCGTACTCTAGATAATAGTACTCAAGCTGAGATGGATGGTTGATTGAATTGATGAAGGAAGAGATAGATGAACTCTGATCATTTTTCAAATGTATTCATCAAGTGGGTCAAGAGTCGAACTATTTTGTTTTTCTCTTCAAGTGTTTTTTCAAGTGGCTCAAGAGAACATGAGAAGAAGAATTCTCACATCTCAATTGGGTCAAGAGAAAAAGTGAAGAAATGAAGGAGATGATGTGTTTTTCAATTGCGTAAAGAGTAGATTTTTTTTATATTTCCAAGTGGGTCAAGAGAAGAAGTGAAGTTAAAGTGAATTGAAAACAGAGTTTTCTGAATGAATTATAAAGAGAGAGATCGACATTAAAAAGAATTATCATCTTCAGTATTCAGAAGTGATGTTCATTTCTTCAAACACTTTATGACAATTGGTATATAAGTTTATTTTGAAGAAATCATATTTAGAAAATAAGAACCATGAATTGAAATTGGATTGGATATTGAAATGAAAGTATGAAAAAGAAGTAAAGATTGTATAAGAATTGATAAGCTTTGAGAAGAGTTGATGAAGTCAAAATTCACCCGATATTTTAGGGGAAATTGAGATTAAGGTGAATTTTATTAAGTGGGGTTTTTTTGGGATTCCTACCAAATCCACTCGAGGGTCACCTATAAAAGGTTAGAGGTACATTTTACTTTTTTGGATGACCAATGTACTATTCATAAGAGATAAGCTCCAAGTTTTAGAGAGAAGAAGAAGTTTCTGTATTCACTTGTGTTGAAAAAGTTTTGATGGATTGAAGTGAAAGAGAATAGACAAGATCACAATGTTGTATTCATCTAATCATCATACTTAGTGTTTATCATACTCAACTGATTACCATATTTGTCTTATCAATTGTGTTCGACTAATTATTGTATCAGGTTGGATTAATCAGATCAAGATTTCCATACTGGGTTTTCCAAATAGAGGAAGATAGAGAATTGATGTGGTGCCTATTCATCTCTACTGTATTCTATCAAAGTTATATTTTTTATATTGAGGATAATAATACTGGGAAGTATCGTACCTGGAAGAATCGTATCGAGAAGAATCGTACTCGTAGGAATCTGACTTGGTTTTTCGATAACAAAGTCCAATAAGTTCTTACCTTCTTATGGGTAAGAAATTGAAGAAGTGTTTTCAATTTAATACATTTTTGGAATTGAAAAGAATCACAGGTAACATGAGTTGTTACACAAACATTATGTTACCCTATTTATGCTAAGAGGGTGCACATGCACTATTGTAATTGTTTACATAGTTCTACATGAGTGAAAGGGTATATCATACTTTTTGTAATCCAAGGATTTATTTCTAGTATATTGTGTGGCATTGGATCATTTCCAAACCATACCAAGGATGTAGCTATTCTTATTGAATAGTAAACCTTATAAATAACTGTGTTCCTTTAGATGTGTGATTGAATTATTTTTAGTAGGGAATTGAATCTTTAACAGGAGGCAAAATTTGTTTCAAGGAAACATAAAAGAAAAAGTATTGCTAATTCACCCTCCCCCTCTCAGTGATACAATCATTCTGACTCGGCACTTTCAGGAGAGAAGAGAGATGAGCTCTCAAATTCGAGTGGATGATTAGTCACTCGGAAAAGAGCTCCCCTCTTTCTTATATAGTGGAGATTAATTAACCAGAAAGGGATTCCACACCCTTGTATAAGTAATTACTTCTAAATAAGTCATAAATGGAAATTTATGACCAAATAACTATGTCATAAATGTAATTTATATTTTTATCACTTGTAATATGATAAATATATTATGTGATAAAAGCGATTCATTAACTCAACTTGTTGTTCCCAAAAATATTAAACAAAATTTGAATAATAACATAATATTCATTCATTAAATATTTTTCTATGTATTAACTTAATATATTTTGAACAATTTTAAAAAATAAATTCAATACCAATTAAATAAAACTCTAATAATATGAATTTATTTATTTCATGGCGATAAAAAATTTTCAGACATCCTCATACCCTAGTGTTGGGACCCACCATGTCCAGTACTCCTAATTATAAGAATAGACCAGACTTTTGAATATGCTCAGTGAGTGACCCTCTAGACTCTTATATCGATAATAGTGAATACTATTCACATATTAGGAGTGAAGTCTAGAACCCTATCAAGGCCCTTAAGGAGATAAATAATAGTCATAATAATGACAACCTTTCATATGAATACATGTCGTGTAATATAATCTCTTTGTCTCACGATATTTCATAAAGAAGGACACACACTTCATATCATCATCCGTTCTTGCTTTATTATTCATTGACCTTATTGGATGAACTTACCTTATTCTACCATGACCATGGATTTAGTGAAAGTACCATTATCCTGATCAACTAAGCCTAATATATTACTTTCTTTCAGAAGTGAAAAATTCTATCTTTGATTATTCAATCAATGTCATACCATCAATGACACACCCAAAATATGCTACCTCAGCATGACATTGATGCCATAGTTTTTTTGTATTGCATCAAATTACGTGATCAAATGATACACATCGATAATAATATCAAGTCATGAGATCAATACACATGTTCACAAATAGAGTCAACCAATGACACAGGAAACATGCAACATTCCTATTAACGGGTCATTCCTCATTTTATCATCTACCCAAGATCACCAAGTGCAAACTTCATGAGATAAAGTCTCAATGCTTATGATCCCCAACACCCAATGACCAGACATCATATGTGTCTATTCATTATGATGTTTCTAGATCATAGGATGTATATTTAATATCAAATTCATAGTATTTTGAGGTTCTCATTATAGTCCGAGAACTGTTATAACATTTTGATATGACAAATAATCTAAGGAAATTACCATGTAAATAGAGGAAATAGAAATATCATCACTATTATGGTAAGTATACATCATTCATATCTCACTGTATACGTGATATGGTAATCAAAAAGTACTATTTAAGTTGGATTTAAAACACCCACTTTTACAACAAGTATTCCCTATGAGTGTAGAGGGGAAGAAAGATCACCTTTAAATATCTTAAAGTGAGAGGTTGTTTGTCAAAGTTGTAGTTACTAAACCTAGAAGGGTTAAAATTGGGTAAAAAACTATTGATTATGTATTTATTGGTTATACACTTAACAATAATGCATATCAATTTCTTGTTCATAAGTCAGAGATCATGCAAATACAAAACAAGATGATTATTGAATTGAGGGATGATTCATTATTTAAAAATATATTTCCATATAGTCTGAAAAATTAGGTTAATGAGAACAATAAAAGGCCTATAAATAATGAGGCAGAACTTTGAAGAATAAAAATAAAAATAATCTCTATGTCTTTTGGACTGAACTTTCTAACATATTTGTTAGAAAACGAGCCTCAAACATTTAGAGAGGCTATGCCCACCTTGGAAGCTTCATTTTGAGAAGCTTTCAATAGTGAAATTGATTCCATATTGTCCTACCATACTTGAGAATTGGTTGATATTCCTTTTTAAAAACAAACCAAGTGGATATTTATAAAGTAGTTGAAGGCTGGTGGAACAATCAAAAAATATAAGGCCTAAACTTGTGGTAAAGGGGTATAAAAAAATGAAAACTAGATTATTTCAACACTTATTAACCTTCTACAAGGATTATATCTATAGAGATCCTAATCACTTTAACAACTTTGAATGGGCTATAAATAAATCAATTGGATGTTAATACCACCTTCTTAAATGGATATTTGAAAGAAGTTACATGGAACAACTTGAAGGCTTCATTGTTCTTAGACAAGAAAATAAAGTTTTTAGATTAGTAAGGTATTTTTATGGGTTAAAAAAAGCTCCCAAGAAAGGAAATATGAATTTTGATCATGTAATGTTATCAAACTAGTTCAATATCAATGAGTGTGATAAATTTGTACATGTTAGAACACTCAAAATGGATATGTCATTGTATGCTTGTATGTTGATGATATGCTCATATTTGGAAGAAATATAGATATCATCAAAGTCACCAAATTTGTATTCACTTGTTAATTTGAAATGAAATCCCTAGGAGTGACAAATTTCATTTTTAGAATTAAAATACATAGACTATCTAATGAGTTGACATTATCACATATCATTATATTGAGAATATTTTTCAGAAATATTAGAATCTTAATATAAAACTAGTAAAGGCTTTGATAAATGTAAATCCATATCTTTCAAAGAACACTTGTGAAGGAAAAACTCAGTTAGAGTATGTTCGTATTCTAGATATTTTGATGTATGTTATGAATTTCACTAGACTAGACATAAATTTTTTCATAAGCAAACTAAGTAAATAATCTCTATTGGATTGTTATGAAATGAGTTTTGGGATATTTATAATATGCCAAGAGAATTGCATTGTTATATAAATCCCATGGTACTATAAGGTTATAGTGATACAAATTGGATAATCAGCTTAGAAGACACAAAATTCTCTAGTGGTCATGTGTTTACACTTGGTGGTGGATCTATATCTTGGAAATCATCTAAAAAAACACACATTACACGATCTACTATAAAGGGAAAGTTTATTTCCTTAAACAAGGTCAGAGAAGAAGTTGAATGACTTTGAAACTTCTTGGATGACATTCTAAATTGGAAAATACCTATGTCTTCTGTGTGTATTCATTGTTATAGTCAAGCATTGATAGGAAGGGAAAAATATGTCATGTATAATGGAAAATCTAGACATATATGCTGATGACATAACTATATCTTTCTAATGAGATTATTACAATTGACTATTTAACTTAAAAAAGAAATATTATAGATCCCTTTATGAAAGATCTAATTAGATATTTAGTAGAGAAACTATCAAAATTAATGAGTTTAAGGCCTATTAAATAAATTCTTCATAGAGATAACCCTACATAGTTGACTGGAGATCCCAAGATCCAGGTTTAAAGGAAAAACTAAGTTATGATAAAGGATGAATTAATATTTTATTCTCATTCGTAAGATGATGAAGTACATCAAGAAGAGTTTAAACATGCAATTTTAATGTTTTTTAAAATGAATTGATGTTTTGAGAATCACCTATGTTAGTATGAAGTAGGGATGCTTCAAGGATAATTGTCAGGACAAATTCTCTAAAATACTCATGAAACTAGGTGGTGTTCATCACCAAAATGAATACAAAAGTGAAAACCATATGTGTTTGAGAGAAAATTGTTCAATTTCTATAATTATACTTTCATGAAAGGTTTATGGGTCAAATAAAACATGTATATTGATTAAATGAGCATGAACAATATGTTTCATTAAGGTAAGTTCAAAGTTAAAAGCTACTTATCCTAAGACAATTATCTATCTTTATACCACTATACAATTTTGTAATTTGATGTTTATTTTCAATTTATTTTGGGGATTTTTGGAAATAAATGAAAAAATAAAGCAACCTATGAAAACACAGAGAATGGGGGGGGGGGGGGGGGGAGCAGTTCCAAACACTGACTCCCTTTTTCAAATTTATTAATCATGTTTTTTTTCAAAAATATTATATTTATTATTTTTATTTTAAAATACCCTTTTTTTACTTTACTTATAAATACTGGGTTCCCCCAACTTATTTGGAGCACATTTTCTTCATCATTAGATTATTACAACTTTGTCAAAAGTTTTCCACAATTTCTAAGAGTTCAAAGTGTATTTTGTCTTCACACATTATGTTTGCTGCTATCCAAGAAATACGATCTGTTCTATCTTGGGAGATGATTTCTCACAACATTAAGAAACATAGAGGGGGAAAATTTTTATCAAGGAAACACTGTGAGTTCATTTGGATTAGATTTTACATAATTTATTTGTTCTTCTCTTTTCTTCTCTATCCCCTTCTCACCTTCTACATTCTATGTGTAGACTTATTCAGACTATTTGATCAAATTCTACTAAACTGAATATATAAATTAATTGATTAATTTTATTCAGAAGGGCCCCACTAAATTTTGTATAGTGAATGATCTACCCCTCTACTATTTTTTATAGTCTAGGAAGAAGGAACCTACTATATTTAGTGTACAGATTGGTTTACACTTCATTTCTATTTTCACAGATAAGGAAGAGACCTCACCTTTTGTTTAGATTGATATTTGAAATTATAATTGTATTTTTTATACAAGGATTGTGTTTCCAACAATTTATACATGTTATTCCCATAATTCTTAGATCAAATATTATTCACGATCATTAAAAATTCGAAGTCAAATTTTAATTTGCCATGACTGCTCAACTTGGGCCTTCATGTCACATGGCCTCTGAGCTATCAAATTGTAATGGGCCTTCGAGTCACTAGGACTTCAGGTCATGTAATGGTTACCTCTTAAATTGTGTTCATTTAAGAGTTGTTTCAACCATTTTAATATTTTAATTCTCTTGTCAACAATGGGTTAAAATGACTTTTGAAATGATTATTTTTTCTAAGTATTATTGAATGAAGTCATGAATCTTATAGATGACTATTTTATCAAGTTCCATGTATGTTCCTAATTATGTTTGACCCCGATCAACTTTGTTGGATCAGACTTGGAAAAAGGTGATCATTGTTCCTTGATTCGATTATTGATTCATGCTTTCCCAATGATAGTTTTTTTGATTGTGTTTATCATTTTAGATTTAATTTGATCATATTTGATCAAGTTTAACTTTTCATGAATAAATTTGACTCAAGTTAACGAAAATTTATCAAACTTGATGTAATTGATAAATATTGATGAAAAAAATTAATTTTTTTGTCCAGGTTTGACCAAGTTAAACTAGATTTGATTATATTTGAATGGATGTGTTACAAAATATACAGTTTAACTTATTTAAGTTTATCATATTTCATTTCAACATTGTATAATTATGATCATGCGAGTAAACAATATATGTTAGAAAATGCGTTGTTGGGAATTATAATATGTGGCATTGCAACACTAAGGGGCTGTTTTCCCTTAATCTATTTGCATGAGGTGATTTATATATTTTTTATTTTATCATGATCCCCATATTTTACCATTTCCTTATTTTCTTAGTGATACCTTAACACCAAGACTGAGTTTCCAGTGGCCATGAGCAGAAATTGAGGTGTCATGGTGTTTGAGTATTCCTTTGTCTAACATTTAAACTTGGTAGTGTATGATCCTTTATAGGATACTCTATGGAATTCAAGTATTCTCTCAGTTTATATTTACTTTACACTCAACTATGCATAGTCACAGGGTTTGAGTATACCTATAACCAATGCTTCACCTTTGGCTTCATGTGAAACCCCACAATTTCTAGTTTTTTATAGACACTTCCTTGCCCAAAATATGTAGATTAAACAACCCCATAAGATATCCCATGAGAGTATTAGAAAAAACAATATGTAAACAAAAATAACTTTTAATCGATCCTTCCCATTTAAAAAATCCTTGATGAAGATTTCTAAAAAACAATCAACATACTTCTGTCTCTTTAGGCATATAATCCTCCAAATTATATTTTTTACATATCAAGAAATCTACTTTTAAGGGTTGAATGAGAACCTAAACAGAAAAAAATCGACAAAAAAATGGATTAAACATAAAATAAAACCAATAATCCATTACAAATGAACTTGATTTTTGGAACCATGCACCCTCTATAAGGATCTAATCAATGAAAAATTTGTTCCACTGCGATTCATTTTGAATGAGATCCTCAATGGCACTTTCCATATTGTCCCAGGTCTCGATACACTCCTTAAGATTTATCTTACCTTCATTAAAGCCTCATATTAATATGAAATATTGTATATCTATCTATTCTAATTGTTCTTAATTCAAACAGAGCCCTTGTATTCATCATAGTTAAATCCTCACATGTAGAAAAAACTTCAAAATGTTCATCCACCCTCTCCTCATCAGAATGAAAAATCAAGTCCAAATGAGGCGAGGCATCAACTTCTTATTTCTTCCTCCTCACTGTGTCACTGGGGTGTTTATCACCACCCTCAAAAACTCCCATGGATTCCTTATTTAGAATGACACCTTCAATTTCAACATTTTCTGGATTATGGTTAGACTTATTTTTCATATCCATATCAGTTTCAACTTCACTTTATTTTTCTACTCCCCCTCCCTTAACAATTTGATAATTTCCCATGGATTTCAAATATCCTTCCCCAAGTGACTTACTAAGAATCCCAACACCAACTTTAGATTCCGATATAGTAGTTGTTGGATTTGGTAAGTTGTAATAGTCCTTATAATTCTTGGTTTTCTTCTCTTTGTGGAGAGAATACCCCCTAAGTCGAAGGATCCTTTCTTTCCTTTATTTTTACCCAAATGAAATAATCCCACTACTAACCTATCCTCTTCACAATCATAGGAGTCCAAGGAATTATCATAGACCCATTTAGATCCATCAACAAATCCTTCAAATCCATCTGACAGGTCCTTCAAAAGCCCAACCTCTAACTATTTTCCATTTCCCTACATCCTTTTCCACCTAGGAACCACTTCCTGCCAACCATTTATACCAACATTACCCATAACAACTTAATCTAATTACATGAAGGAGTTTTATAGGTGAACTATAGGGGAGGACTCCTATACAATATCCCTTAAAGAAACCATGAACTCCACCAATCCATTCTCAAGGGTCCTTAGTCGAGCTCCCGTTACTCCTACCTCCTTCCCCCCTTGCCGCTTGCTGCTATTGGTATTAATAATCTTAGGTCTGAAAACTTCATGAGATAGACAATTCCCAACTAGGGATTTCTTTTCCATATGGTTGCCAAACATCCTAGCTTTTATAATCCAATCAATATTCCCTTACTCTGTCACCTCCTATAGAATCTTGGATATCACTAGTGTTGGATGCGCACTAAAATATACATGAATATGATGCATTTACATTGAATACATGTTTATGATATATGTATTTTATATTTATATTTATATATAGTACACATATCGTGCGTTCATGTGATGCATGAATATTATCATGCAAATGATTCATGTAAAGTATGAATACAATGCATATAATCATGAAGACAATTTCATGTAGTATACCATTGGGGATCCCTTCAACCATATTGTCCTTTAGATAGTCCACTAAAAGCATTCATTTCAAATCATATGGAGAAATATGATTCTAAAAGTAACTATCCCAACTTAATGTTCTAAAACTTTTTAGAAATAAAAGTTCACCCAAATCACTGCACTAAGTTGTAAAACCTCACTTTTTCCCCGTTCACTCCAATAGATATAAAATTCATGAGATATAAATTAAATGTATGGAAATAAAAAAACACTTTGATTTTATGTGGTTTAGAATGATATTACTACATCTACAAGAGTAACATTACAACATTTTATTTCTATGAAAGACAAACACAAGTGGCCCCACCCCTATTTATAGAGAGTAACAACTGGTCATCTAGTTGCACCTACCTATAAGAAGTGTGGGAGTCCATCCGTTCCACTATTCTAACCACCTATATCCTGTAGCAATCTTGAGTGTGATCTACACCTCTGGTAAACCAACAAAAAAACACCCCATATTTCAAAAGTACAAGTTGAAAACTTCCAGAACGACGACACCTAAACCAAAGCACATCAGAAGAGGACCCTTCCAAAACATCTCCTTCCAGAAACCTCATTCTATAACACTGAAGAAAAACTGCTATCACTGCCAAAACTTAAAAAAACACAGGAGCTTCCAGAACCACTTCTTCTGGTTGTCTCCTTCTAATCAATTGAAGTAGGATTCACATTCCCAACAATATCCCACTTGAAGAATGATTCAGAGAAAACCTGGTCAACACCTTCAACTTCCACTATGTGAAATGTTCCTCCATATCCTTTTGTTTACCCAATGCCAACTAAGGCTTTATGCTGCCTCAGTATTTCTAAAGCCAAACTATTGGTAATAATATCTAATGGATTCTATTTTCTAGTTACCTTTCGTAACTCCAACTCACTATCTCCCAACATATTTCAGATTTAATAGTACTTTAGATCAATGTGTTTAGTTCTTGAATGAAACACAATATTCTTATCCAAATGAATTTCACCTTGACTATCACAATATAACTATCCTTCCTAACTACAATTAAGTTCTTTAACTAAACGTCTTAACCTACCATCTTTCTTGCTTCCATTACAACCACATACTCCGCTTATATTGTAGAAAGTGTTATAACCAATTGTAACCTAAACATTGAATTGAGTTTGGTTCCACCAAAAGGGTAAAAATATTCAGTTGTGATCATTCAAGAATCAGAATCACCCCTAAATTCTACATTAAAAAACCTAAGTAACAGATCATCATATTCAAAACAAAGATATGTTCCTTTCATTCCTTTGAGATACCAAATAATCGAATTTACTGTATCCTAATGAATCTTTCCTAGATTTTCCATAAATCAGATGGTCACTACTACTACATTAGTAATATTTGGGAATATACACACCATAACATATATCAAGCTATCAACTGCTGAGGCATATGGAACTTTCAACATGAACTTCTTTTCTTCTTTCGTTTGCGATGCCTGCTCCTTTGAAAGTTTTAAGTGACCAGAGAGAAGAGTTGAAATAGGTTTATATCCACTCATTCTGAATCTCTTAATGATCTTTTAGATGTAATCCTTTTGTGATAAAACCAAGATTCTAATTTTCATATTGTGATCAATCCTCATACCCAATATTTTCTTATCTTTACCAATATATTTCATTTAAAACTTTCCAGACAATTCCTCCTTAAACTTTTGAATCAAAAGAATATTCGATCCTACCAATAACATATCATCCATGAAAAAAAGTAAGACTTTGAAGTCACTTATACTAAACTTCTTCTAATAACAACAATGATCAGAGTTACTTCATGTGAAACCTTTTTATTCCATGAAGGAATCAAAATTTTGGTTCCAATGTCTTGGTGCTTATTTTAAACCATAAAGGCTTCTTCTTAGTTTTCACACCAAGCCCTGATTCTGAATATCCAAGAAACCAATAGGTTGTTCCATATAAATTTATTCATACAAATCCTCATAAATAAAATCCATCTTCACATCCATTTGTTCAAGGTACAATTTTTCATAATCAACCAAACTTAAAACAATTCAAATGGTAGTATGTTTAACTACTGGAGAGAATATCATAGAGAATTTAATAACTTCCTTCTGCTAAAACCCTTTCAAAACCAACCTAGCTTTATATATTTTCCTTCCACACACTTCTTTTTTCCATCAGAATACCCACTTGTTTTCAAGAATTTTCTTCCCTGGTGGTAATTTCATTAGCTCCCATGTGTTATTCACTTTTAGTGAGTCCAACTTCTCATGAATTTATAACTTCTACCTTTCAAAACCACTCAGATTAGCCACTTATTCTGGACTCTCTGGATCCCTTTCATCCATTAAAAGTAAGAAACTCATATAAGATCTATAATTTTCATCAGTTGTCTGATCCTTGAAGACCTCTACACATTAACCCGTGATTCATATTCTTCAGGAATTGTAAATTCCAAAAATTTTCCTTCTGAAATTCATCCTTCCAGAAATTCTTCTTCCAAAACTCTTGAGTGATATTCCCTAGTTCCCGAGATTTATGATATCTATTATATTGGATAAACTTCTTGATTTTCTCCACCGACCTTTGAAATTCATTCTAGAATGTGAGACCTTCCTTTATATTTAGTGACATCTAAAAATTATAGAAAATTTGATCCTTTAGAACCACCATTCAGACCATATTGAAATGAAGTTGAATCGTTATCCTTAGATTCCTTCCCATTCAAGTTCCAATCTTTCCACATGATATTATCATTAAAGAACAAAATCCGACTTCTAAAAACTTTCTTCTTTTCATCATCCCAAATCCAAAAACCAAAGTCTTCATCTCCACCACCTATGAAGAAGTATTCTTGAGATTTTAATTTAAGAATATCTCTATCTTTTTCATCCACATGCATGTAGGATATGTTGGAATAGTATAGCCTGATCTGTTTGGATAAAGTTGGGATGAATTCTAGCGGATCGAACTGTATACCAGACCACAACTCTCATGGTTTGACCTCTACAGTGAGGCTGCTAGGGGTAGAGTGCCCCTGATCTGGGGGTTTGGGGGCCGGAGACCCCGACCCAAATTATGGGCACTATAGAAACTCTAATTAGACTACAGCAGAGCTGATTAGGAGACACCGATAGGGTAATATATCAGTGCATACCTTGACATTGTTACTGCAACATATCAGAATTTGGAGACAGTGGTACTGTAGCTTCACAGACTTCCATCCCACCCATTTGTTGGATTGGTGTAGCCTGATCCATTCTAGATGTTGTTGGAACGAATTCTTGTGGCCCATACTATGCACTAGGCCGCAACTCCATGGATTTCAGCAGAGTTGACCAGATGAAACAAACATGGAACTCTAGCAGTTCAAACTTTGGAACGACTACTCTAGCAGTACAGACTTTGGAGACAATGATATTGTAGCTTTGCAGACTTCCAGCCACCGACCATTGTAGAATCTTGGACTTGGGTGGCCACAACACTATAGTGATACAGACTTCCATCTGCCTTTCACTATAACACAATGAACTTTCTGTGTGGTTGTTGGAATAATAATTCATCCTCCTTATTAGAACATTTAGGGCTAGGGTTTCTGTGTGGTTGAGAACTTTGAAACTCCCTGTAATTTTGTGCTCCCGACTATAGTGATATTTCTACCTCTATGTGGACGTAGGGATCATTTACCAAACCACATAAATCTCTATGTCCTGTGTGTTTCTTTCTTCTATCTTTTATTAATATGAAAACCTATTTATGTTGTTTAAACTCTCAACATTTTTTCAACATAGTCACTGTAGCATAATGGACTTATTGTATGGTTGGTGGCACAATTACACCATCTTCATCTTATTAGCTCATTCAAGCTAGGGTTTCTATGTGTGTGTTTGAAACTCTAAAATTTCCCTGTAATTATGCTTTTAATCATAGTGAAATTTCTTCATCTTCATAGACATAGGTTTTTAAATAGATGTTGGGAGTCACAACAATAAAAAAGGTTTTCAAATGAATAAAATATGAAAAAACAAAATAATGAGAAGAAGAACACAAGACACATAGATTTATGTGGTTCGAGAAATGATCCCTATGTCCATGAAGAGGAAAAAAATTAACTATGACCAAAATAAGAATTATAGGAAGATAATTAAAGTTTCACACATAGAAACCCTAACTTGAATGAGCTAATAAAGAATACAATGTACTGTTCCACAAACTTCATAGTAATTCCACTATGCTATAGTGCTGCTGCCACCCAAGTCCACATTGCTGCAATACTTCATCCAATCAAGTCCAAGCTGCTACAGTGTCAGCGACAAGAAGTCTACGAAGATACATTGACTACTTCCTATAAAGTCTGAGATGCTATAGTGTCCTGTCGCATACTACTATAGTGAGTCCACACTTCTATAGTGCCCTATCAAAGTTTCGGTCTAGTGTGTAGTCTGAGCCACTAGAATTTGGCCCAAGTTCATCCAAAAAGATCAAACTACACCATTCCAACAATCTACCACTTGGAGCCTAATCCACTATGATTTCCTCCTTCGATGTCACTAACTTATAAAACTTACTTAATCCAAGCTCCTTCTCCTATTCACTCACTAATTTATTCTTCTATTCATAGCTTCAATTTCATGCTAACAATTCATGAAACCCCAGATATTTTCCCTTTTTTGCTCCCATAGTGTTCTCCCATATTCTTCCTTTCATCTTCTATTCATCAGTGGAGACCAAAAGAGGCACAACAATGCCTCAAATTTTGTATTACCATTGGTTTCGTCAACATGTCTTTCATATTGTTGGTTCCATGAATCTTATGCAATGTAAGCTTCCCATCTTGTATAAAGGCTCTAATAAAATGGTACTTCAACTAAATTTTCTTTATCCAGGCATGAAACATTGAGTTCTTTGAAATATGTATAACACTATTACTATCACGGTGAAATATATTTTCTTCTTTTTTTCTACCTAGATCATCCAAGGATTTATTCAGCTAAACCATCTCCTTCCTAAATTCTATTATAACAATGTACTCTACCTCTTTGATATATAGAGATACCACCTTCTACAATTGAGATATCCAACTCACTACAATTTCTTTATAGGTAAATACATAACCTGTGGTACTCCTCATGTTATCGACACACCTCCAAGGTTAGCATCCACATACTCATATAATGAATTTCCTTTCCCAAAGTACAAAAATACTTTCTTTCTTCCCTTAAATCATCTCAGTATCCACTTCACAATTTCCCAATCTTGATTTCTAGGGTTATCCATGAACCTGCTCACAACTCCCATTGCATGAGAAATATTAGGTTAGGTTCAGACCATGACATACACCATGCTTCCAATAACTAATGCTGGAACCTTTGTCATGTACTCAACCTATTCTTCCATTTTCAGTGATTTCTCCTTTGATAATTTGAAATGGATTTCTAGGGAAATAGAGATGATATTTGCTTCTATCACACTAAATCTTCTCAAAACCTTTCTAATATAGTCATCCTGTGATTACATAAAGGTTCTAGCTATGTGATATCTCTTGATTTCCATCCCCAAAATCTTTCCAATTTCTCTAAGATCTTTCACCTCAAACTCTTCAACCAACAACCCTTTCAGATCATCAATCCTTTGCATACATGATCTTGTAATGATCATGTCATCCACATATATAAGAAATATAATATATCCATCAACAAAATACTTAGTGTAGTATCATTAATTCATTTCACACCATTTTTATGTATTTTTATTCATAAATGCATCAAACATTTTATTCCACTGCCTGAGCGCCTCCTTTAACCCATACAAACTCTTCTAGAGTTTTCACACTAGGTCTTCCTTCCATGACTGAACATATCCCTCTGGTTTCTGCATATAAATATACTCTAGATATCCATAAATAAAAGTAGTCTTGACATCAATCTACTCAAGGTATATTTTTTTGATGTAACAATACTAATAACCACCTAGATGGTGGTAATCTTCACTACAAGTGAGAAATTTTAAGTGAAGTCCACACCTTCTATAACAACCCATTCTTTTTAAATGATATTTGTTTCCTGAGAAAATGTGTTTTATATTATATTACACACAAAAAAAATATATCCCTTTAATAAATATCAATACATTAGTCAGCTAAGAAACCAATTAAAATGCCAAACATTACGACTGGGAAAAAATATAAAATATAAAATCTAAAATGGGGAAATATGGGTCACTAAAATATGTTAGAATCATTTCCCCCATGACCAACACTACAGAAATAAAACAAAATATTAGTAAACCAATCAACATCTTAGAAAATGATTGTAGTGAATATTGAATGAAATAATGTAGTGGTATTTATAGGGTATAAAGGTAAATGTGATTGTTAGGATTCGATAATTTTATGACCATTGGTCACTATGACTATTGGAAACTATACCCTTGTTTGATAATTTTACCATTATAATTAGTGTGTATAAGTAGTGATAACAAAGTATATTTGTTACAAAAAGAAGAATTGTTTACCTCAACTAGTAGAGTCGTGTCGTTTGAATCCCATTCGTTAGAACTTGGGAGGGAGGTATCATCATTGGGGTTTTCCCTTGAACAATCCCAAACTGAGCTTTAGTAAGTGAAGCTTGAACGAAATCACCCATGGGAGAAGTTTAGGTTAGTGGAGATTACAACTCAGTTGATGTTAGCCGAGCCACCCCATGAAACTACCACTATTATACACCTTACCCTTAAGACGTATGCGGGTGTAATAAGGGGTTACGTGTCCAGGACTTAGTTTCTTAAAGTGTATTTCCATTGTATAAATAAAATTTTCATTCCATCAATTTCATTTTAAGAATAGTTTTTTTAAATAAAATCTATGTTTAATTGAGAAAAATTTGATAAATTGATTTTTCAAACAAAAATTTTACTTTTTAGAAAAGATATAAATTTCTATAATAAACTAAGATATTATGAATAATATTTATTTTAATTAAATAGTTTTTAAAAAACACTCTTATTTAAATATAAATGATAAATAATTTTATTATGTCCTAAGAAAATTTTAAGTGTCAGAAATTTGACTATGCCTTACAACCCGCTATTTTTTTTTAAAAAAATAAGAATTTTTATATTTAAAAGTTACAATTATAATATTTAGAGAATTAATATAATAAAATAAACATCAATTTTGAAATCATTACATTGAAATTAGGTTATGGTGAGTTTATGAGAATTTTCTAAAATACTTTATTTTTCCATGAATAGTAAAAATACAATTTGAGTTTTTCATTATGTTTAATGACTTCATAATTATGTCATAATAATGTAATAATTAATTAACCACAATCCACAACCTAAAATATTTTATTTTATTAATAATGAGAATTTTAATAGATTTTAATCAATTTCCAAACCTATAAATGACTTTCCAAAGTCTAAATTAGAAACTTTGACTTTTAAAATATTACTTTGTGGAAAATTTAATTTTCCATGCCAAAATAAGTAATAAAAAATGATTCACAATTCTTATGGGTTAAAATAACTTAAAATGTGACCCAAATTTCCAAAACCATGTGCAAGAACCATGGGTAATCCAATGGTTTTTCATTTCCCACAACCTATATTTTCAAGGCCTATATTTGGAAATTATTAAACAAATCTTCCACTTTTGATATAAATACCCACCCATTTATCCATTTCCTTTAACTCCCAATCCATCATCTATGAAGTTTTGGTAGTTTTTTTCTCCCAAGTAGTCCTCAAGGTTCCCTCAAGCCCCCAAGTTCCCAATCCTCAAGATTTAGGAGTAACTCTTCAAGGTAAGGGAATTATCCTTCCCTTCTCTTCAATTCAAAAACCTCTTTTTGTATATATCTTCTAAATTTTATAGATACTCTGTTTTATTACCATTTTGATCATTTCATTCAAAATTATGTTTTATAAATGGGAGAACCTTTTCCCCTCTCATTTTACCCTTTTCTAAAACTATGTTTTATACCCATCATGCTGCCAGATTTACTTCTCAAAATTCCTCTCTTATCCTTAAGAAATTATCTTTTATTTTCTTTGCGTGGTTTCCCAAACCATTTATTTTCCATGGGTATTCACATATATGTAAAAATTACTTATTTTATTTGGGTATTAATACATAATAAACCCAAATTACCTTTTCATGGTCTAAAAATGACGTAATTATCACGTCTTTAAGCACTTTTGTATGCCATGATTTGGATAAGAAAACCATTCTTTATTCTCTGTGGGTTATTAATGAAATGATTAATTATGATCTACGTGGATAACATTAATTAATAAATATTAAGGGTTCACCTTGATAGCACTCTTATAAATTTGATAAATAATTTAACCTCTTGATATGACATGTTTTATGATACATTGGTGAATAACCTTAGTAATTTTCATTTATGAAACCTTGGTGACAAACCTTGGTGATATGCTTATGAATGTCTCATTTAAATGTTTTATCCACATTTACACGTTATGATTCATGTTATTTTTATTATGATATTCCTCACATTATGTTTCTCATTCCATAATGATATTCCCCATGTTCTTATTGATATTCCTCAAGATCACATGTAAACTGTTTCCCTTACCGGGAATCATGCTGACCCCTTTCCTTTGAAGTATGTCCCCAGAATATGAGATGTAATAAATGCACTTAGGATGAACCCATGGAAAATAATTTTAATTATATTATAATAATGTTTTATCTTTTCATGTATTATGTTCCTGATTTCCAAGAAACTAAACTTTAAAAGATCCCCTCTTTTGTTCCATGTAATGAAAATTTTTTGTAAGAAAAAGGCGGGATGCCATAGTTGGTATCAAAGGACGGTTTAGTAATTTTTAGGAATTAAGAATATAAATCCTTAGTATAAAACCTAGAGAAAATTTTAAATATAGGAAAAAATCATGGTATTTTTGTGAAGTATTAAGTAATTGGTTTTTGAGAAAAGAAATCCCTATCTGGATATAAACAAGTGGATGTGGTTCTGGTATAAATGTATCTAGAGGTAACAATAAAAAACACTAAATTTAAATAGAATCGATTAGAAACTGGTGCACAACAATGGACATTGTCACACTCCTAGTTTTACACTCCCGAGGGATATGTTTGGTTAATAATAAGCTTTTTATTAAGAATTATGAAGGATATATAGAAAATGTAATTGTTGTTAAAGAATAACATATTTATGCATGGTGTTTTAAGACATATAATTACTTTAGAATTATAAGATTCTTAAAATAAACACATTTATCACTAAGGTTTTATTCTTTTAGAAAATTTTCAGAAATAAGAGGAACCACATAAATGATGAGCGCAACAGATGACGCGCTGACGACCCTTCGATGGAAGCTAAAATGGAAAACTTCACAAGAATGATGAATCAACTATCTCAAGCTATGAATAATAACTTGAATCAATTTATGTGACCAGATTCACATTGAATGGAATAACTTGATGTTGAGTCCTTCATGCATCAACAACCACTTTCTTTTAGTGGATCTACTGACCCATTGATTTCTGAAAAATGAATAAACTTTATAAAAAAGATCTTTTCTGTACTCCACTGTTCAGAGCAAGAGAAATTCACCTCGGAAGTATATTGATTTGAAGGATAAGAAGATCAGTGGTGGAAATTGATTAAAAACATGAATCTAAGAAGGGATATTGATTCTATGGATTGGGAAGATTTTAGGGGAAGATTTTTTAATAAATATTTTCCCCGTTCTATGTGAAAAAATAGATAAGGAATTCCTCGAGCTGAAGTATAAGGAAAATGAATCAGTGGGAAGCTATGAGATGAAATTTACAAGATTTTCTTAAAATACCTCTAGATTTTTTATGGAACTGAAGGTAATGGTTGATAGATTCTTTAGAATCCTAAGACCCCATATGTGGAGGAATTTAGAAAATCAAAACTATGAAAGCTATGAGGATATAGTGCAAAGTGCTATTAAGGTTGAATTAGAGTTTGGAGAAATGTTGTAGTCACATAGGCTGAATGAAAAGAAGAGTGCTATAGATCCAAACTCAGGGAGGAACTTTGATCATGGAAGAGGATTAAAGAAAGTGAAACTTCCCATGTGAAAAAAATGTGGGAAGAATAATTCAAGGAATTGCTTACTCAAGAGTGGAAAATTTTACAAGTGTGGAAAATATGACCATATAGTTCGAAACTATCATAGTGAGGTGAAGCCTCAACTTCTCAACACCAACTAAAAAGGGAAGATGGTGCAAGCCCAACTTTAAGTTCAATAATTTAAGTGTTGACAAATTAGGAGCTTTTACAATCACTATCCAAATCAGAAGACAATGGAGGTAAATCACCATTAGGCCCAGCTTAGTCCATGGGAGCAAGGTCGGGTATTTTCTACCATGATGACTAAAGTAGAGGCTTTAAATGATGTGGTGGAAGGTACTCCTATTGTTCTATCAAAGAGAGCAAGTACTTTGTTTGATTCTCATTTCAAACATTACTTTATTTCATCCAAGTTTTTAAAGAATATAGAATAAATCCAAAATCTACTATAATTAGAGTTATTAGTCAATAATCCGAGAGGGATTATTCAAGCATCAACAATGTATAGAGACTCTAGTATTGACTTTGGCTAGCATAATCTCATCATAAATCCAGTAGTCATTCCAATGGCAGAATTTGACACTATACTATAGATGGATTGAATCTCAAAATATAATGCTAATATCTACTATAGAAGCAAGGAAATCTCAGTAGTATTGAATGGACAACCTATAATGATTTTTAAAGGAGAGATATCCCAACCCGATATTTGTCTAGAAGCACCTCCCATAGATTTATTTATAGAGATGACTGGTGAAGAGGGATAAGAATATGAAAGTATAAAGATAGATAATGTCCCCATAATTCAGGAATACATCTACGTATTTCTTGAGGAGTTACCTTGACATCCCCTAGAAAGATAGGTATAATTATCCATTAAACACATACCTGGATCCAAGATGATATCAAAGACACCGTATATAATGGAAAATGTGGGGATAAAGGAATTAAAGAAACAAATTCAAGATCTTTTGAAGAATGGATTTATCTAACCAAGTGTGTCTCTTTGGGGAGCACGTGTTCTCTTTGTGAAGAATAATGATGGATCAATTCATCTATGCATTGATTATAGAGAAATTAACGTAATCATAGTGATGAACAGGTACCCTCTTCCAAGGATTGATGATTTATTTGACCAGCTTTGTGGGGCTCAATTATTCTCCAAGATTGATCTTCGATCTGGTTATCATCAATTAAGGGTGAATAAATAATATATTCCAAAGACTACCTTCTAATCAAGATATGAGCATTATGAGTTTGTTTTTATGCCCTTCAACTTGACTAATTCTCCTAATATGTTTATGCATTTAATGAATAGAGTCTTTAAGAACTTCCTTGATAAATTTGTGGTAGTTTTTATTGATGATATTCTTATATATCGCAAAATTCATGAGGATCATGAGGATCATCTAAGGGTTATATTGAAAACTCAGAGGAAGGATAGACTATTTGGAAAATTCAAAAAATATAAATTCTGGTTAAACAAGTTTATTTCTTGGATCACATTATAACCAATGAAGGAATACCAGTTGACCTTGCTAAGACAAAGGTTGTGGAGGAGTGTCTTCATCCTACAATAATAATTGATACTCAAGGTTTCCTTGGATTAGAAAGATATTATAGGAGGTTTGTGAAAAACTTTTCATGACTTTATAATCCACTAAACAAAACTCAAAAAGGGTCTAAGTTCATCTGGACAAAGGAGTGTGAAGAAAGTTTCCAAAAAACTAAAGATAAGATTGGTTACTTAACCTGTGTTAATTATATCCTCTATCGAAGAAGGATTTATTATTTTTAGTGATGCATCTTTGAAAGGGATTTGGTACATCCTCATGAAAAATGAAAAGGTGACTGCTTATGCATCTAGATAGTTAAAGCCTCATGATAAGAATTATTATACACATGACTTGGAGCTAGCTGTGGTTATTTTTTATCTGAGATATGGAGGCACTATCTTTATGGGGATAAATGTGATATATACACAGACCACAAAAGTTTGAAGTATATATTCACATAGAAGGAATTGAACATGAGGAAAAAAATATGGTTGGAACTTATTAAATACTATGAATATTCAATTAATTATCACCCAAAAATAGAAAACAAATTCAATGATGCATTAAGTAGGAAAGACCCTGTTGTGCTGGAAATGATGAGAATTCAAGAAGATCCATTGAACATGGACCTAGTAAGGCTGGACATGGAAATGAAGAGGGAAGAGACATCATCAATCCTATACTAAATGATTTCTCAACCATTATTACCAGATAAGATCAAGAAATCTCAAAGAGAAGATCCTTTGTTATAAAAGAAGACAGAGGATCTGAATAATGAGAAGTTTCTTGAGTTCAATATTTATCAAGAAAGTATACTAAAATTTCATACAAGGATATGTGTTCCATATATTATAGAGATAAAGAAAGAAATTATGGATGAATCTCATACCTCTACATTCTCTATACATTCTGGAATCACTAAAATGTATAGGGAAATTCATGATCATTATTGGTGGGATAATATGAAAAGGGAGATTTATGAATACACTGCAAGGTTCTTAGTATGTTAACAAGTGAAGGTGGAGAAACAACTTCAAAAAGGGGTATTGAAACCACTACCCATACCAACATGGAATTGAGATAATATCACTATAGACTTCGTCACTAGTTTTCCTAGAACATCCAAAGGAAATAATGTGATATGGGTTATAGTGGACCAACTCACCAAGACTTCCTGTTTTATCGCTATTAGAGAATATTTATCTCTTAACAAACTTGAAAAGATATACATAAAGGAAGTGGTGAGGATTCTTGGGGTTCAACTTTATATTATTTATGATCATGATCCAAGGTTTTCATATAAATTATAGATAAGTATTTAACATGATCTAAATACTGCATTGAATTTTAGTATGACCTATCACCCCCAAACTGATAACCAATCTAAAAGGACTATTCAGACACTTGATGAAATGTTGAGAACATTCTTAATTGAATTTAAATGTGTATGGGATCAACACATCCCATTATTTTAGTTCTCATACAACAACTTCCACTCAAGTATTCAAATTCCACCATATACATGTTGGGATGAAGTTTGTGAGAGAAATGTACTTGAGCCTAATCTTGTGCAAGAGATGAAAGAAAAGGTTCATGCCATCCAACAATATATAAAAGTTTCTTATAGTTGGAATAATATCTATTCTAACAACCATCGAAGAAAATTGTAGTTTGATGTTAGCGAAAATTTTTTCCTTAAAATATCACCACAGAAGAGAGTCATGAAATTTTAGAAGAAATGGAAGCTTAAACCCATATACATTGGCCCTATAAAATCCTTGATCATATAGAAGTAGTATTATATCAACTATAACATCCACCAATTCTAGATCAAGTTCATGATTTATTCCACATATCTCTCTTTAGGAAGTACATACCTGATCAATTATATGTACTGAATCCAGGGGGTGGTATAATTGGAATATGACCTCTCTTATGAGGAGAAGCCGATGGAGATCTTGGACCATAGAGAAATGGTTCTACACAACACGACTAACCACCTTGTAAAAGTATTGTGGAGGAACCAAATTTTTAAGTGGCTACATGGGAACCATAGGGAACAATGAAGCATAAGTACCCTCACCTTTTCTCAACTGAGAGAATGAGTTGAAATTTTGGGGATGAAATTTCTAAAGGTGGAAGAATGTAATAAACTAATATTTTTAAATGATATTTGTTTCATGGGAAAATGTGTGTTATATTATATTAAACACAATAAAACAATATCTTTTTAATAATGATCAATACATTAGTCATCTAAAAAACCAATTAAAATGCCAACCATTATAACTGGATAAAAAATATAAAATAGAAAATCCAAAATGGGAAAATATGGATTGATCTAATCTATTAGAATCATCACCCTCATGAACAATACTAAAAAAATGAAACAAAATATTAATAAACCAATCAACATATTATAAAATGATTATAGTTAATATTGAATTAAAGAATGAAGTGGTATTTATAGGATATAAAGGGAAATATGACCATTGAGATTCAAACTTTATATGACCATTCACTAGTGTAAATAATGTATTTTAAAGTAAAATTTAATTGATTTTTAACATCTTTTAATAGGATATATTGTTAAATGGGACGTTTTAAATAAGTTTATAACATAAGTTATAAATAAAAGATGTTTTAAATATTTTTTTTGTGGATTTTTTTCACATTGGTTATTTCATAACCGATGTGAAAGAGAGAGAGAATTCATCTTTCATGTTGGTTATATAAATAAACAATGTGAATGATCTATTGAGAAACCTTCTTCCATATCAGTTATAAAAATAACTGATGTGAAATATCCATCGATAAACCTTCTTCCATGTTGGTTTTATAAAAGAACCAATGTGTAAGAAGGTTTTTCACATCGATTATTAAATAATCGATGTGAAAAATGAAGATAATAAATTTTCATGTTTGTTACTAAATAACTAACTTGAAAAATAAGTTTTTTTAAAATATAGTTCATCTGTCCACACTCCACAAAAAAATCACGCAAAAACAAATAGAAAAATATAAAATAGGAGAACCAATAGAAAAATAAGAAAACACTTAAAAATTCAACTTTCAAGTTTATAATATATATTAAAAATAAACTAAAATTGAATCAAACCTATGAAATGATTCACCCATTCATTTTGAAAGTGCCTCAAATCCTTTTCACTATAAATATGAGGGTCATAAAAAAATTACAAATTATAATGAAATCATTTAACTTGTATGTATGTTGGATAAAATGAATGAGATATCAAGGAAAAGTTTATAAAGAAATATAACCTTATTGAACTTTTAAACTATCCTAGTTATTATTATTTCATACCTAAATCTAAAAACATAGTGTCTATATTATTTTACTTCTTTTTTATGAAATTGATTCATAAAATAATTTATCAATTCTAAATAATATTTATAAGAAATATATCTAAAATTTAGTAATTTTAAATGAAAATTCACTTTTGATTTTACATATTTGATCTTGGATCTCTTCTTTTGTGTGCTATATGTAACACCCCAAGCTTCCACGGTACGTTTCTCCTCGAATAATGCGATAGCGTGTGTTGTACGCAACCTCGAGTTCTAACACACACCACAACTAATTAAACTAGCCGTTGTGAATAGTAATACCTACTTTTTGAAATCATATATATTTTATATTTCAAAATGGACTTCATTTTTGGATTCGGAATATTGAAATTAGCCTAGGGTGAAATTTTGGTACTTTTCGGATAACTTTCATATTTTGATGAATAGTGAAAATTACTAAATTTTAATTAAAAACAACTTTTTTAATCAAAATAATTAATAGTGATAAATTGTGAATTTGAGTGGTTTTAAAGTATATTTAGAATATATTTTTACCATTTAATATAATGTTGGTCATTGGAAATAATTTTACAATTAAACCAAACATAAACAAGTGTCAATCTTTTGATAGTTATTACCTCTTAAAAACACGCTTTTTGTTTTGACAGCGGGAATTAATTTTAAATTAATTTCTGCCACTTCTGTGTTTAGAATTTAGGAAAATGGATTCCATATTTGGAATCAGGATGTTCAAATTGTGTAAATAGGTAACTTTTATTTTTAGACATTTTGAATAATTACTGCGGTAAATATTTTATTTACCATGGTTAAGGGTAAATCCGGTAAATAAGGGTTAAAAAAATAATATAATAATAATACTAAATTACCCTAAAACGTGTCTTAACCCTATTGGTTGATAAATGGTCGACCATGGGCATCTTTGTGTCAATTTTGGGACCCCATGGATCCACTTGTAAGTGATAATGACACATTATATTAATAAAGTTAAAATAAAAATAAAAATGGCATAAGCTTACATCTTTTAGAAGAACAATTTTTACATAGGGTTATACATGTTGGAATTTTGATTATAAATATTCATTAGAAAGATAAAAAGATTTCCTACATAATGATATTTTATTTATAATTTTTAGACATTAAATAATTTATTTTATTTATGACACAATGATGATGCAGTAATTACTATAATAGTGAAAAATTAAAATAATTGATATTATAAATACCCAAATAAATATAATATGAAACTTTTAATGAATTAAACTAATTTTCTAGGATAATATGATATATTAGGAGTGATTTAATTGACTTTGTTCGAAGTAATCAATCTGTTATGAGTTTCACAAAAATCAACTATTGAATAGTGTCAAAATTGACATAAAAGAGTTCTTAAAACATTTATTATATTATTAATTGATATTAAATTCCTAAAAATCTAAGGTTCGGCCAAGAGACTTATATTATGATAGTTTAATCATTAATGGACCACTTGGGGGTCGCTTGGATGTATATAGTAAGTTTATTAACCATATTATATAAAAATACAAAGAGACATTGTAAAAGTGAAACTAATTAACTTAGAGTTAATACTTAAAGATAAGGTTAATATAAGTACCCAAACCTGTCTAAATTCTATTGGATGAGTTGTTTTCGACCTATCCCCACCTCATCCTTTGAATAGTCAACTTTGGATCCTTTAGAAACCGAATATGAATTTATTATAAATTAATATTTCTAGCTTTTCCAAAGGTGCCCCTCACCCCTCTTATAAAAGGGCACTACTCCTTCTCTTTTCCTCACACCTCTCAAGCCACTTGGCTCGTCCAAACTCTGCCCAACTAAGCTCCCCACATCCCTCTCCTCCTCCTTGAAGCTTCCCCTTAGGCAGAAAGCATTTCAAGAAGTCCTTTGGTTCCAACCAAAGTGAGTTACCTAAATTAAAGGAGGTTAACCTACCCCAACCAAGGAAAAGTACAAGGTAAGGGTTATTTCACAATCTCTTCATTATCCGAGGTTGTTTATATGTAATAATCTACTGGAATCTCTTTATCATCCACATCCATGTTTCTTCGAAATATATTTCAAAACATTTTTACTATTTACAAGAATATGGGTTAAAGTCATTTATACCATTGTTTGACTTTTTATAAGAGGTTTATAAAGGAATCTTTCCGTCGTTTTCAAAACAAGGTCCTTTTTAACCTTTTCGACAGAATTGAGGTAAGAATGTTTTTTTAACTTATACGGCGGGTGCGGTTATTTTACGCCGTTATAAAATCTTCAAAGCTTCCCTTACAAGCTTATAAGAATATTTTAAAAGAAAATGTTTTATTTTATATGGATCTTAAATGATTTCAAAATAAAAGGAGATATTTCTTTTAAAAAGAATTTTTATTTCATCTATGTCAACATCCTTTGATGGATTTTAAGATTATTTGAAGTTGATTTATTATGATACAAAACTTATATATTGTATTGAAGGTTTTGTGATATGTTTGACTGTGGATGTGCTATTTTTATACCATTCATAGTTTATGGTGAAAGTATTGACATTTCGTATGCTAGTTTTAATACGAATGTTTATGTTATGTTTAAACCTTTTCATATGGGAATGCATTGGACTTAATAAGTGACGGGTGGAGCCCGCTATAGCTCCTTGATGCATCGGTAGGTCTCATGAGACAAACTAGTGTCTTGGCACAAGGCCTTGACAAAATCTTATTTGTAGTCTTGGCACGAGGCCTTGGCTATGTGGTTATGATAGTCTGGCATTATGCATTCCAACATTATGAAAGTGGTTATTGATATTGCATGTGATTATTCGATTAGTAGAATATCCATGTGAACAAGTAAATGACATTATTTCATTTTACTTTTGCCATACCATGTTGAAGTTCAATTTTAAAAGGCTTTTGTTTTAGTAATTCATTGCCTTAAATGTTTATGCTTATTTTGAATGTTCCGCTATATTGTTATCCTTACTGGGCATTTGAGCTCACCCCTTTTCTATGTTTTATTTTTCCCAGGTAGTGAAGAAGTAAATTATGATTGACTTGCAGGGATATTATGAGGGGTTTATAGTGTGGACGTTGGAAACATTATGTTGTTGTAGTAGTTTTTCATTTTATGATGTAATGTAAAACTTATGAATATATCTAGTGTTTCCAAGGCTACTAAACTAATCGGTCTTTCGGGATTTGATCTTTCTTGTGATCATGCCAATGTTACGAAGTAATGCACCGACTCTAGGCAACTAGGGTCGGGGCGTTACAGTTGGTATCAGAGGAAGTTTAGTACAAACCTTGGAAGCTAGATTTAGATAAACTCTGATTAGAGCACGTAGACCTAAGATGAACTTTGAGGATTAGTATAGAAGAACTTCCTAGAATTTTGGTATTGTAGAGATTTTGTGAGTTTTCCGAGCAATACATCCCTGTCTGGATACGAGCAGGTAGAGGCGGCTCTGGCACAGATGTACCTAGGGGTAAAACCCGAAAACACCGCTTTGAGCTAGACTCGAACGGGAACTGGTGCACGACAACGGGCCTTGCTGCACTCTTGGTTACGACACTCCCGGGGGATATGCTTAGGATAACTCTCACTATCTTTACAAATCATTATGAAGGGTTTATGAGTATATACTTCCTCAAAGAAAACATTTTTATGATTATGGATTATATCCATAAATAGTTCAATTTATGCTAAGTGTTTTATAAGTATGGGATTATGTATTTTGATTCATAAACTGATCTAGTTTATGCCATTGTTTAGAAATGGCGCCTAGTGGAAGAAATGGAAACCGTATCAATGCACGCACTCCATGTAGGGATTGCCCTCCTGCTCAAGATAATTATAGTGGGGCTGGTGATGCAACTGGTGCTGATCAGCTAATCACCGTACTGGGACAACTTACTCAGGTTATGAATAATAACCTTACCCGTATGGAGCACCCTGATCCGCAGCGTGGAGGATCAATGTTAGATCGATTCATGAGACAAAAACCACCAACGTTCAATGGGAGTACAAATCCCTTAGTAGCTGAGCAATGGATATTTTCCCTAGAGAAAATATTTCAGGCTTTGGGGAGTAGTGAAAGGGAAAAAGTTACCATGGCAGTTTACCGCCTCACTGGAGATGCTGATCAATGGTGGTCATTGATTCAAAACATGAAGGAAGATGATGAAGTATCAAACATGGAATGGAGGGAGTTCAAAGATCTATTTTTAGAAAAATACTTTCCTCGCGATCATCGAGCAGATATGGAAAGGCAATTTCTGAGTCTGAGACAAAAGGAGGATGATAATGTCACAAATTATGAGGCTAACTTTACAAGGTTAGCGAGGTATGCTGGAGATTATATTCGCAACCCAAGAAGTAAGATTGATCGTTTCTTTGATGGGTTAAAACCATTTCTCCGTCGAGCATTAGTCTCACAATCCTTTTCATCGTACGAAGACATTGTCTCATGTGCTATCAAGACCGAAAAGGAATTCTCTAAGTCTTATGACTTTAAAGCAAAGCAAGAGAAGAAGAGACCTGCTGATCAATCTGGGAATGGAAATAAGGGGAAGAAGGGAAAGGTTTAATATCCATCTTGTGGTAAGTGCGGGAAGAAACACCCCGGTGCTTGCCTGAAGGGAATGGGAGTCTGTTACAAGTGTGGTGAAAAAGGCCACCAAGCTCATGATTGCAAGGGGAAGAAGGAAGCTACCAACGTTCAGTGCTACAATTGCAGGGAGATGGGGCATTATGCAAATGCATTCCCTAAGCGTCAGGAGAACTTACCTCAGAAAAGGCCAAGGGATCAAGGCCAGGCTTATGCTATCACTACTGCAGAGGTAGAAGCTCCAAATGACGTGGTGGCAGGTAATTTAATGGTTTCCTCAAGTTTAGAAAATGCATTATTTGATTCTAGATCATCGCATTGTTTCATATCTTCCCAGTTTGCTAAGAAAATTAGATATTTCCAATTTGATTTAATAAGGGAGTTGTCAGTTAAAACTCCTAAGGGAAGTATCGTTGCAACAAAGTTTTGTGAATCAGTCCCCATTAGAGCACATAAATTTTCTTTATCTGCTGATTTCATCGTCATACCTATGATTGAGTTTGATATAATCCTCGGTATGGACTGGCTTTCAGACTATGATGCGAAGATTTATTGTAAGAAGAAAGAGGTTACGATTCTTGATGATAATGATATGGAACACCTTATTTTTAGAGCAGAATCGTCACCACCTAATTCTTATTTAGATCCACCCCCAGTAGCTCAACTTAATTCAATTATTGGGGAGGAAGAGAATGAAATAACTGCGGGTGAGGAAAGGAATGTTCAAATAGAGGATGTACCTGTTGTGAAAGAATTTGTAGATGTATTTCCGGAAGATTTACCTGGACATCCTCCAGAACGAGAAGTTGAGTTTTCTATTGATTTGATTCCTGGATCAAGGCCTATATCGAAGACCCCTTATAGAATGGCCACTGTAGAGTTAGTCGAACTAAAGAAACAACTAGAGGAATTGAGTAATTAGGGATTTATTCGCCCTAGTGTTTCTCCATGGGGAGCCCCTGTTCTTTTTGTTAAAAAGAAAGATGGATCTATGAGGTTATGTATCGACTACAGGGAGATCAATGCTATAACGATAAAGAACAAGTATCCCCTACCTCGTATTGATGATTTATTTGACCAACTGCATGGAGCTCAATACTTTTCAAAGAGTGACCTTCGATCTGGATACCATCAGTTGTGTGTGAAGAAGGAAGACATTCCGAAGACAGCATTTCGAACCAGGTACGGGCATTACGAGTTTACTGTAATGCCGTTTGGATTGACTAATGCACCCTCTGTATTCATGGATCTGATGAATAGAGTTTTCAAGGAGTATCTCGATGAATTTGTGGTGGTATTTATTGATGATATCTTGGTATACTCCAAAACCTACAAAGATCATGAAAATCACTTGCGCTTTATCTTGAAGACTCTGACGAGGCATGAATTATATGGAAAGTTTAGCAAGTGTGAATTTTGGCTTCAGGAGATTTCTTTTCTTGGCCATATTGTCTCTAAAGATGGAATCTCTGTTGATCCTTCTAAGACCAAAGCAATCCAAGAATGGCCAGCACCTACGAGTATAACTGAGGTACGTAGTTTTATTGGCTTGGCAGGTTATTATCGACGTTTCGTCCAGAATTTTGCCCGATTGGCTAACCCATTAACGAAGCTCACACGTAAAGGGGTTAAATTTGTTTGGACAAAAGAGTGTGAAGAATGTTTCAAAGAATTGAAGAAAAGATTAGTCAATGCTCCTATTTTGACTCTACCATCGGGGAATGATGGGTTCGTTATTTATAGTGATGCATCAAAGAAAGGACTTGGTTGTGTCCTTATGCAGAATGATAGAGTTATTGCCTATGCATCACGACAGTTGAAAATTCATGAACAAAACTATCCTACTCATGATCTTGAGTTAGAAGCTGTGATCTTTGCTTTGAAGATATGGAGGCACTACCTCTATGGTGAAAAATGTGAGATTTATACTGATCACAAGAGTTTGAAGTATATTTTCTCACAAAAAGAACTCAACATGAGGCAAAGGAGATGGCTTGAATTACTCAAGGATTATGATTGCACGATACACTACCACCCGGGGAAAGCAAACAAAGTAGCAGATGCTTTGAGCAGAAAAGACCATGGAGTTCTGAACATGATGAGAATTGAAAGGGATCCAATTTTCATGGATCTAGTGAAGATGGACATGGGAATAACCAGGGAAGGTGAAACATCAATTCTTTTTCAAATGGTTGCCAAACCATCTTTACTAGAAAGGATTAAGAGTTCTCAGACCAATGATGAAGAATTCCAAAAGAAGATTAAAGCTGTGAATGATGGGAGATTGAGAGACTTTGTGTATGAAGATGGAATTTTGAAATTCGGGAAGAGACTTTGTGTTCCCAATATACCTGATCTAAAAAGGGAATTGCTGGATGATTCTCATAGTTCCAATTTCTCTATACACCCTGGGAGCACCAAAATGTATAGAGATTTGAAAGAACATTTTTGGTGGGACAATATGAAGAGGGAGATTGCTGATTTTGTGTCAAGATGTATGGTTTGTCAACAAGTGAAAGCTGGAAGGCAACAGCCTGGAGGAGTCATGCAACCTCTTCCCATACCGGAGTGGAAATGGGACAATATTACGATGGACTTTGTCATGGGGCTACCAAAGACTCCTAGAAGGAACGATGCAATATGGGTTATTGTTGATCGTCTTACCAAGTCAGCACATTTTCTTGCTATAAGAGAAGATCTACCCCTGGAACGTCTAGCAAGACTATACATTAATGAAGTTGTGAGACTTCATGGTGTACCCCTATCGATTGTTTCTGATCGTGATCCCCGTTTTACTTCAAGATTTTGGAAAAGTCTTCAGAAATCCCTGGATACTGAACTTCATTTGAGCACTGCTTACCACCCTCAGACAGACGGACAATCAGAACGGACTATTCAAACCTTATAAGACATGTTGAGATCTTGCTCACTTGACTTTCAGGGTATGTGGGATCAATATTTACCACTGGTAGAATTTTCCTATAACAATAGCTTCCATTCGAGTATACAGATGGCACCATATGAAGCGTTATACGGAAAGAGATGTCGTACACCAACCTGTTGGGATGACGTTGGTGAAAGAAAACTTGTAGGCCCAGAACTGGTGGGGGAAACGGTGGAAAAGGTGAAAGTAATCCAAAATCACATCAAAGCATCTCAAAGTAGGCAGAAGAGCTATGCCGATAATCGAAGGAAGGATTTGGAATTTCAAGTCGGTGATCATGTTTTCCTAAAGGTATCTCCATGGAAGGGAGTCATACGTTTTGGAAAGAAAGGTAAATTGAGTCCCAGGTACATCGGACCTTTCGAAATTCTAGAACGAATTGGGGCTGTAGCTTACCGATTGGCAATGCCGCCAAGTCTCTCCAAAGTTCACGATGTGTTCCACGTATCTCTGTTGAGAAAATACATGCCTGATCCGACGCATGTACTCACCTATGAGGAATTAGAACTGGAACCCGATCTGTCTTATTGCGAAGAGCCCGTCAAGATTCTTGATACAAGAGAACAAGTACTGAGAAACCGGACGACGCGTCTGGTAAAAGTTTTGTGGAGAAATCATAAGATGGAAGAGGCAACGTGGGAACCCGAGGAACTTATGATGAAGAACCAACCGAGTCTTTTTATGCAGTAATACCCTATAAATTGCGAGGACGCAATTATTTGAAGGAGGGGATAATGTAACACCCCAAGCTTCCACGGTACGTTTCTCCTCGAATAATGCGATAGCGTGTGTTGTACGCAACCTCGAGTTCTAACACACACCACAACTAATTAAACTAGCCGTTGTGAATAGTAATACCTACTTTTTAAAATCATATATATTTTATATTTCAAAATGGACTTCATTTTTGGATTCGGAATATTGAAATTAGCCTAGGGTGAAATTTTGGTACTTTTCGGATAACTTTCATATTTTGATGAATAGTGAAAATTACTAAATTTTAATTAAAAACAACTTTTTTAATCAAAATAATTAATAGTGATAAATTGTGAATTTGAGTGGTTTTAAAGTATATTTAGAATATATTTTTACCATTTAATATAATGTTGGTCATTGGACATAATTTTACAATTAAACCAAACATAAACAAGTGTCAATCTTTTGATAGTTATTACCTCTTAAAAACACGCTTTTTGTTTTGACAGCGGGAATTAATTTTAAATTAATTTCTGCCACTTCTGTGTTTAGAATTTAGGAAAATGGATTCCATATTTGGAATCAGGATGTTCAAATTGTGTAAATAGGTAACTTTTATTTTTAGACATTTTGAATAATTACTGCGGTAAATATTTTATTTACCATGGTTAAGGGTAAATCCGGTAAATAAGGGTTAAAAAAATAATATAATAATAATACTAAATTACCCTAAAACGTGTCTTAACCCTATTGGTTGATAAATGGTCGACCATGGGCATCTTTGTGTCAATTTTGGGACCCCATGGATCCACTTGTAAGTGATAATGACACATTATATTAATAAAGTTAAAATAAAAATAAAAATGGCATAAGCTTACATCTTTTAGAAGAACAATTTTTACATAGGGTTATACATGTTGGAATTTCGATTATAAATATTCATTAGAAAGATAAAAAGATTTCCTACATAATGATATTTTATTTATAATTTTTAGACATTAAATAATTTATTTTATTTATGACACAATGATGATGCAGTAATTACTATAATAGTGAAAAATTAAAATAATTGATATTATAAATACCCAAATAAATATAATATGAAACTTTTAATGAATTAAAATAATTTTCTAGGATAATATGATATATTAGGAGTGATTTAATTGACTTTGTTCGAAGTAATCAATCTGTTATGAGTTTCACAAAAATCAACTATTGAATAGTGTCAAAATTGACATAAAAGAGTTCTTAAAACAAATATTATATTATTAATTGATATTAAATTCCTAAAAATCTAAGGTTCGGCCAAGAGACTTATATTATGATAGGTTAATCATTAATGGACCACTTGGGGGTAGCTTGGATGTATATAGTAAGTTTATTAACCATATTATATAAAAATACAAAGAGACATTGTAAAAGTGAAACTAATTAACTTAGAGTTAATACTTAAAGATAAGGTTAATATAAGTACCCAAACCTGTCTAAATTCTATTGGATGAGTTGTTTTCGACCTATCCCCACCTCATCCTTTGAATAGTCAACTTTGGAGCCTTTAGAAACCGAATATGAATTTATTATAAATTAATATTTCTAGCTTTTCCAAAGGTGCCCCTCACCCCTCTTATAAAAGGGCACTCCTCCTTCTCTTTTCCTCACACCTCTCAAGCCACTTGGCTCGTCCAAACTCTGCCCAACTAAGCTCCCCACATCCCTCTCCTCCTCCTTGAAGCTTCCCCTTAGGCAGAAAGCATTTCAAGAAGTCCTTTGGTTCCAACCAAAGTGAGTTACCTAAATTAAAGGAGGTTAACCTACCCCAACCAAGGAAAAGTACAAGGTAAGGGTTATTTCACAATCTCTTCATTATCCGAGGTTGTTTATATGTAATAATCTACTGGGATCTCTTTATCATCCACATCCATGTTTCTTCGAAATATATTTCAAAACATTTTTACTATTTACAAGAATATGGGTTAAAGTCATTTATACCATTGTTTGACTTTTTATAAGAGGTTTATAAAGGAATCTTTCCGTCGTTTTCAAAACAAGGTCCTTTTTAACCTTTTCGATAGAATTGAGGTAAGAATGTTTTTTTTAACTTATACGGCGGGTGCGGTTATTTTACGCCGTTATAAAATCTTCAAAGCTTCCCTTACAAGCTTATAAGAATATTTTAAAAGAAAATGTTTTATTTTATATGGATCTTAAATGATTTCAAAATAAAAGGAGATATTTCTTTTAAAAAGAATTTTGATTTCATCTATGTCAACATCCTTTGATGGATTTTAAGATTATTTGAAGTTGATTTATTATGATACAAAACTTATATATTGTATTGAAGGTTTTGTGATATGTTTGACTGTGGATGTGCTATTTTTATACCATTCATAGTTTATGGTGAAAGTATTGACATTTCGTATGCTAGTTTTAATACGAATGTTTATGTTATGTTTAAACCTTTTCATATGGGAATGCATTGGACTTAATAAGTGACGGGTGGAGCCCGCTATAGCTCCTCGATGCATCGGTAGGTCTCATGAGACAAACTAGTGTCTTGGCACAAGGCCTTGACAAAATCTTATTTGTAGTCTTGGCACGAGGCCTTGGCTATGTGGTTATGATAGTCTGAAATTATGCATTCCAACATTATGAAAGTGGTTATTGATATTGCATGTGATTATTCGATTAGTAGAATATCCATGTGAACAAGTAAATGGCATTATTTCATTTTACTTTTGCCATACCATGTTGAAGTTCAATTTTAAAAGGCTTTTGTTTTAGTAATTCATTTCCTTAAATGTTTATGCTTATTTTGAATGTTCCGCTATATTGTTATCCTTACTGGGCATTTGAGCTCACCCCTTTTCTATGTTTTATTTTTCCCAGGTAGTGAAGAAGTAAATTATGATTGACTTGTAGGGATATTATGAGGGGTTTATAGTGTGGACGTTGGAAACATTATGTTGTTGTAGTAGTTTTTCATTTTATGATGTAATGTAAAACTTATGAATATATCTAGTGTTTCCAAGGCTACTAAACTAATCGGTCTTTCGGGATTTGATCTTTCTTGTGATCATGCCAATGTTACGAAGTAATGCACCGACTCTAGGCAACTAGGGTCGGGGCGTTACACTATATCTATAGAAATACCATGCCCTATTTTGAAAATTATATGAATAAAATAAATTTAAGTCATTATAATATAAACAAGTATTAAAATACCCAAACTTATATGTTCAATACATTCATAAAATTTTCTTGTACTTTTCCATGAATCGAGCATAGCCAATAAAGTTTCCTCTCTCTTGGACAAAAAAAAAAAACATAAAATGAACACTAATATATATGAAAATTTAACATGATTGGTTAGTATTTTAAGAGATATAAAATAATTTGTGAGATATATGTTTCATACTCTTGAAGATAGGAAACATCCAACACTGAATAATTGAATTATTCTGAAATCTTTTTGCAATATAAATTGTTCTTTCTGCATATTTCATTGTACTAGATATAAGTGAAATAAACTATAGATCCATAAATCCATATAAATATATCTTTCCATGATCTGTACAAATTTTATAAAGATACCAAATATAAAAAAATAAGTATAAATTTTCAATAAATTAAAGGAATGGAAATTTTTTTAATCAACTTACATGGAAAAAATCTGCATCGTGTTGAAACCCAACTGATCTCAAACTACAATCTCCATGATATAATTTTTCAAAATCCCCACATTAATTGAAATACTAGAAACATAATCTTCAATTGGAATATCACATACATCCAATAACAAATTTGAATATCTCAACAATCTATCAAAATTAGTAGAACCAATATCTGAAGTCATAACACTTTGTATATGTTATTGTCTATAAAATATTTATTTACCTTTAAAGTATTACTGTAAATAAATAAATAAATATATAAACATTATAATGATGAAAAAATTTAATATCAAAATGAAATAAAAGAAAAAATATACACATACCTATACGGTAATATGTCTAACAAGTCCAAATTGCCAAGCTAGAAAATGGAAAATACTTTTTCCAACTATATTCACCTCATCTTCAGGACATGGAATTATTGTTGATCTATCTATAAAATCCTATACATTGACCCTATTATGATCTATCTCTATCTATTGATAATTAATGGTATCACCAAAATAAAATATCATCCCATATGCAACAATATGACGGGGATCATCAACTTATAACTCGCAATAACTGGGAATCTATGGAGGAGGGATGTTATACTAGGATGATAAGGAGTATGGTTTGTATGCAGAGATGTATGAGTAAGATAAGTAGGAGTGATTTCTTCTGGAGGAGGTGGCAGAGGTGGCAGAGTCAAATCAGCATTCTGAAACTGTTTTTACCTATCTGCAAACATTTCCTGTATGGAAGATTTGATCCTATGCTCCATCATCACACAAATATCCTGAACTTCAACTTCCAAAGTTTTTATTTTTTTATAAACATCATCCCTTGAAAAATATTTATAAGGGGGAGACTTTTTTTTATCGATACACTTACCGGGTATCCTCTTACACAACCCAGGTGTTCGGGATTTCCCAATGCTGCAGCTAAAATATCTTGCCCACCCTCAACTATAAAGACCCCCTATGTGGTCTTCTTGTCAATAGAATCCTATATGGAATATTTGAAAAATACCATAATGAATAACAATATATAAATAATTGATTTAACTTAAATAAGTAAATAAAGTAAACATCTTACAATCCTCTCAGCTACAACCCTCAAATATTCCAAAAGATATTGTCCTTTTTTGCTAATTTGACCTCTATTCCATTTTACATGTCTTGTGGGGGGGGGGGACCTATGCTGAGCCTAAAGACTCAGCCCTTAGTTTTTGAAAAGTTTGAATCATCATTTTATCTTCTAGTAACGTATACCCTCCTCGAGATAAAGTATGAGGGTAAAAATTTCTTGCTTGGATATCCTAATGATATCTCCTTGATTATTATAAATTAATAATTAAAAAATCATTAATATAAAAAACTACTAAAAGGTAACATTACACTTACTAAAAATAATTCTCCTCATATTCTTTCAACAAATTGATTCTAGGAATATTCATGTATAAATGGATATATATGACATGGATTTTCATACTGACTATCCCCAAAAATGAATTTTGATGTGAGGGTAGATTTATAATCCCTCCATCTCCTAACAACCAATGATAGACATTTCTTCCCAAATCCTCCAACAGTAAGTATATCATATGTCATCTGATAAGAAGGGTTAAAACATATATAACTATAAAAATTTCAATATAAGTAAAATAATAACAAATGAGCTTACCAAAACAATATCCCACAAGTGAGATATGGTCACTTCGCCAACATTTCTCCAATTATCTATCAAAATACTAACTTTACTTTTAGCCTGCACTGATATAAAAGTCTTGAATTTTTTTTCATGTGGACCTATTGGAATATCATTATCATAAAAGTCTATTGATATCCTATAGTCCTGAATATGGTCAACATATAATTTTTGTAAATGTGTGATTCCACTTTTACCCACCCTAGAACTCTTTCCCCCCATGGAAGTTGTTGTCTCCTGTAAAGAAGGATGATGAGACTCATCAATAAGAGCATGTGTGTATTCCTCTCTAGATGTATAAACACAATCATATCTAGAAGTATGTGGTGTATTATCTAATGGATCTATCATTATCCTATAAATCAAAGTAAAAAACAATTAGTAAACAAAAATACAAATACAACTATTACATTAAAATGAAAATGAAAAATGAAAAATTATCAAATAAAAAGTAAACTAAACTAAACTTGACACATTTTTATTCATATTTATTATAGTTAACAAGAATTCTAACAATATTAATGTGAGATGAAATTACATAAATGAATGAAATAAAAACCATTTTTTTTGTGAATAGAAAAAATGGTCCAACCTAATAAATCTTTTTTTACACAAAAAATATTATTTTTTGAATATACTCTTATAAAATATTATTCTTTTTTATTTTTTCATATTAAATTTAAAATAATAAATTTTAACAAAATAAATTAATAGATAAGTTACGTAATGGTAAACATGGTAAACTAAAAAAAACAATTAATATAAAAAAATTTAACTTGTTAGTTATAATACACATTTTTATAAATAAAATAGTATTAAAATATATAACATTCTATAAAATTTTAAAAAGTAAACCAAAACAAAACATATGTTACCTATAAAATTAGGAATGTACTAAAGAATTATTTTCCAAAATTACTTCATTATGAACATTCTGTATGGAACAAATCATGTATTCGACATGCTCATCTATATTATCTATTAATATTTCTATGGAAGTGGGGATCTCATATAAATCAGCATATTCATCAAGTTTATCTTAAAAAAAAATACTATCTTTTCCTTGTAAAACAATAGAGCACTGAAAATAAAATTGATCAATAACATAGATTTTTTTTTCATGTGTCACCATGATAAAAGGATCATCTATGTATTCCAATTTATTCATATTAACCACTATCATTCTAAATTCATCGTGTCTGACACTGTTGTTACTGATAAAACATTTTCATTTTAATACCATAACTTGAAATTTAATGTAATCAACCTCCCAATTTTATTTAATGACTCCATAATATGAACTTGATGCAGATATTGGGTTTTTGTCTTTGGCACTCGAAAAATGAATTGTTTTTGTGAACACTAATACACCACTATTATGAAATTCAATTATGTTTTCTTGATCTTTCATATGAAATGTATAAACATTAATATCATACCCAGACTATGCTATCAAATTTAAACTAGGATCACCCACTAACCATCTTAATGTTTCAAATGCATCTGATCTACCAAGAACAAGCTCTTTAAACCATGACAAAAAGTTTTTTTTATGCTCATTCAAAATCCACATATCTTTATTTTTTGGGTAAAATTGTTTCAACACATTAATATGAAATGTTATATATGATTTATCATCATCTATTCCATTAAATATGTATAAATGTACCTTATTTATCAATTCACATGTAAATGATTTTACTTTGAAGCCACATATCCCCTTTCCCCCATAATTGACTCATTCATGGAGAGATGTAGGCAAACTGATGTGATCCACTGTTGATAAATAGATTGTACAAAACTCCACAATCTCTTTAGAAATATAATTCTCAATAATGGAGGCTTTAGGTCGATATAGATTCTTAACATATCCCTTTCATATCTTCATATAACTTTCAAAATGATACATCCAACGTAGGTATGTAGGTCCAGAAAGCTTTATTTATTACACCAAATGAACCATTAAATGCACCATGATATCAAAAAAGGATGGAGAAAAATACATTTCCAATTGAAAAAGTATATAAATTACTTCATTCTCCAAGTTTTTGAAAGCATTCATATCAATCACCTTATTACAAATTAAATTGAAAAAACAACACAACTTCATGATAGTCATTCCGACATGGATGAGAAATATTCCACACAATGAAACTGGTAGGAGTTGTTGCATCATTACGTGAAAATCATGAGATTTCATACCATTCAAATTCAAATCCTTTAAAGACAATTTTTTTACATTTGAAGAATAACCCTACGACACTTTGATAACAAGCTGGGGTCAGGAATGTTCACCTTCCATCAAGAGTGAGAGATAATTCCAAACATATTACCATTGAGAGTAATTCAAATCTTGCATTCTACCCATATTTAGTATTTCCTTTAATATCTAACAATGTTCCAATCAAGCTATCACTTATATTCTTTTCCACATGCATGACATCAATGTTATGTTTGACCTCATGATATCTTTAATATGGTATCTCAAAAAATATTCATCATTTCTTCCAAATATTTCTATCATTACCAGTTTTTTGTGTCTTTCCAAATGTCACATCAATGTTTTCCACCCTCTTAAAATACTGATTGGTGGAAAAAGGTTTTTGGAGAACTAACAAATTCCCATGAGCCATTGAAGGCCTTTTTTAATCTTCGATAAGAGTGACCCATAAACAAAAAACTTTTGATGAACCATGTATACTATTTTTATCCCATGATGAATTTGATGATATAAAGTCTGTTGTTTAAAAATTGGAAAATCTTTATGCCCCTTAACACTGTTTCCAGAAAAATTACCATTTGCTAGGAATTCATTTATAGTGAACATAATCATCACATGCAGTTTAAAATATTACATTTTATAAGAAACATACACCTTAATACATTCCTCCTATAAAAGTTTCAAATCATAAATTAATGGTGATAAGAAAACATCAATATCATTTTCGGGTTGTTTTGGTCCAGATATCATTAATCTCAACATGACATATTTTCACTTCATACAAAATTTAGGAGAGAAGTTGTAATTTACCAATAAATCAGGCCAAAAACTATGTGTACTACTAAGTTTTTGATATGGATTCATTCTATCCATGCATAGTCTAAGTATAATATTTTTAACTTCATTTCCGAATATAGGAAACTGGTGATTAATTTTCTTCCATTGTGGACAATCAGCTGGATGCCATAATTTTCCATCACATATCCACTCATTTATATTCCATATTAACCTTTTTGCATCAGTGAATTTTAAAATAAATATTTGAAACAAAGAATTATAGGAAGATACAAAAATACCTTATTAGGGGTTTGTATAACTACTAAATCAGCCTGTGATTTTTCTTTCAACTTATACTATGACGTTCTGCATTTAGGACACTCTAACAGAAATTATTATTCTTTAATATGCATCACACAATCATTTGAATAGACATGTATTTTCTTGTACCCCAATCCCATGGGGCATAATATTTTTTTCACTTTATAATGTGAATACGGAAGATCATTGTCTTTAGGAATAATGTCTTTCAACAATTTTAGTAGCACTATAAAACTCTTGTCACTCCATTCAGGTTTCTCCTTCCGGTTAATCATTCTTAACACCATTGATAAAACCGTAAATTCTGTAAAACCAAAATATAATAGTTTTTCAGAATCAACATATATATGCTCAATTTCTGGAAGTTTCTCAATTTCCTCTACTTCAATATCATGAATCATTTCATCAAATTGATTAGATTTATCATCTTGCAAAGCACTATCATTAATAGATCTAAAATTCTGCCCATTTTTACCATGACAAATCCAAGGGCTGTAACTCAAATTAAAACCATGAAAAATTAAATGATATTTGATATCTATTATTTTAAACTTCTTAAAATTTAAACATTTTAGGCATGGATAAAAAATATGTAGTTGTTTGGAATGTTTCATTTATCAAATTCCAAAAAATCATCAACACCTTCCTCATATTCATTAGCTATTTGAGGTGTAGTAATCTAACTTTAATTCATTATTATCTATAAAAAATATAAAAAATAAATATAAAAAAAAATATTTTCAAAATAATATAGTGGTGATAAAATTGATATAGAGGGGAAAATAGTAGATTATTTCATTGATAATAAAGTTTATAAAGTAATAGAAGATAAAATTCTCTAACCACATTAAAGATAATAGGGTGTTAAATACCCTAATAAATTTAAAATACTTTGGAGGGATATAATATATTCACCCATAAAACTAAGAAATAAGTACATAAAAATATGGTAAGGTAAATAACTAAAAACACATTCCATTTAACTAACTAGATAAGGTAAAATCAATATAGAAAGGTAAGAAACTGAATACAAATGCCATTTAATCAATAAACTGAGAATGAAATGCATCAATAGAATTTTTCATAGTGAAAATATCATGGATAATAAACATTGAATCAAAATGAAGGCAATGCTTAATTATTGGATGACATGTCCGAGGCACATGAAAACTCATACCGTCAAGATATTTCACAAGACGATTTAAAAATACAGGTAGAAACCTATTTAATTTGTGTAACTAATTTGTCTCATGATAATATGTTGATGAATCAAGGGAAAATATAACATCTAAGCCCCACCCATCATCACCCATCCAAGTATTCCTCATATATCGAGTAAGAAATTTAATTAATAAATAATATGCCTTTTCAAATATCCATATTGAATAAAGAATACAAGTTTATCAATATTTTCCTAAGTAAACAATAACTATCAAAGTAAAAACCATATGTAAAAATGGTATATGGTTTAGGAAATAAACATATCCATGATAAATAATATGGATATTTAGGGTAAATTTAATGTCTAATGATCATAAAAAATTCAATATTTCAAGGGGACTACAAAAATGAATCAAGGAAGTGAATTTCAATACTATCCTTGGCCATATAAATCAAAAAACCATCCAAAGGAAGAATAAGGATGGTATCAATATGACATATCCCAACTGGATTAAAAATAGAGGGTTTTTTTCATTGGTGAATAGAAATACTATAAAAAGATATTTTGAAAGCATACTTGAAGAAAATATCCTTTTGTTTTGTTTTTTTTTAAAAACATTTTCTTTGAGAATCACTTTTAAAACAAAATAAAACATTATGTAAAGGGTGAAAATTCCTTCGATAAATAAATTTTAAAGGTTAAAAAAATTTTTGAAAATATTTTTATAAAACCAGGTTTTTAGAAGAAAACAGGTTCTCTGACTAAAGAGAGAAATGAAGTCAGGTTTTCTTAAAAACATTATATAAAATTTTTTGAGTACAAAATAGTGAAAAAATGGTACTATTACTTGAAAAGGACATTAATAACCATAGGATGATAAAATGAAACTATTTATTTGTCATGACTCAACCCATTCTAAGGCTCGAGCCGTAACTACCCCAAGCCCACTTCCATAGGCCAGGGGCTAAAGACAAGTACCGAAGGCATAACAAACTTGAGGAGGCTTTCACCTAAGTATCTACACACACACACATAGCCAACTAAATGAAAATAGTGCAGAGGGAAAAGAAAGAAAGATACAAAATTTATATATATAAACCACATACATGCATTGACCACTAAACAATAAAAGTATAGAAAGTAAACTGAAAGGTAAAGGGAAAAAATACACACCCAACCAGAAAAGTGCCACAACCCGGAAAAAGTTTGAAAAGTAAATCATTTGAGAGAGCCCCACTCCTAGATCCCAAGCTATGACCACCATACTCATTCCAAGCACCACATATCCCTAAGCTCCTCTGATGTCACGATCAACCCATCCATTGTTTACAAGGGAACACCAAGTGTAGGTAAATCCCAAGTAGGGGTGAGTATAAAAATAATCATTAGGATGCCCCGAAGACTCAAGGGAGTATAAAAAGATGTACTGAAGGGGGGACCAGTTGATAGAACAAGGTACAAGAAAAGGAGTACAGCTCAACCCAATAAGAGAGTGAAGTAAGATCATCGAAACACAAGGAGATATAAATGGTGAGAAGATAAACTTATCATTGAGTATTCACCACATATATAAGGAGAGTAGAATCTTCTAAACATGAGAAGCTAGACACATAAATCACATGGCATACCCCGCATGTCTTCACCTCTCTTGGAAGGAGAGTAACCAAAAACCAAGAAGTGGGTATTGGAAATAGAATATATATATATATATATATATACACTCAATCAAAGAAACCCAAACGAGATAGTAAGGGGATCTCTATCTCACAAGTTCAGTCCAAGAAAAGTGAGTATCCAATGGTCCCAGAAGTAACCACTGTTGATGCCTAGTATCCTACATGTTTTCTCTGAACTACAAGTTAAAGGGTCTCAATCACTACACCTTGATACTACCCACTTTGAGTGGCACTGTCTCACCCTCATGGTTTTAGGTCATGTCACAAGGATGCTTCTTGATGGGAAAAGAATCCCTCTTTCTTGAGAGTCCAAAGTCACATTAGAGCAGGTCTCATCACTTTGCCGCACAATCGAGAGATCGTGTCACAAAGTCAAGGATCCATGCCCAGCCTGATTGGAGGATGAAACTTATCATCCGATGTCTGTACCCTAGTATGTCAGGGGGGATCATCACCTAGAAGTCGATAGGGGGACCCACTTCCCTACCTAGTTGGAGGGTACTGCCTGAAAAGAGTCATTGACGGGTCCCACTTCCCAGCCCTGCTAGAGGTAACCATAGAACTTCCATCAGGGAACACTTCCCAACCTAGTTGGAGGTAACCTCAGAACTACTCTGGCCATCCCTATTGGATGGTACCTCTCAGAAAGCACACCGAGGAACATTGGCCATCCCTGCTAGATGGTACCTCTCAGAAGAACACTGAGGAACACTAGTCATAACTACTATATGGTACCACTTAGAAGAAAACTATTGTATTCATTGGGTGTCACCTCAGATAGGTTTTAGACCCAAAAGATCTCGCATCGAAACTAATAAGACACTACAGAGGGAACTATCACTTTCTACATGAGAAAACACTTAGTACAGGATACCCACATGCCAAAACCCGAGTTCAAGGGAAGGATTTACGAGGGATATAAGAATTCTTAAAGTGGTGAATGATGCATGTGGGTCCTACATGATGTGAGACCCCACTTCATCGCTTGGCTATGTACCTAACCATCCCAGGTACTAAATTGTGAACAAGTACCCCTAAGAGGGCCAAGGTACTCTCAGAGTATATGGAATGTCTAGTCAGAAGGCCAATGAGCACACAAAGCTCATCATTGATCCAGAGGATGAAAACGTAATTTCACTGGTATGACTCCTCAAGTGGGCCCAGAACATTTGACCATATCTCTTCATACATCTTCTGTACTCTCACAAGAGTCAAGGTTGACCCAAACCATGGATTCTCTTCAAACATGTCAAAATGACCTTCTGTCGATACTCCTTTCATGTTTCCACATTTAACAAGACCATGAAAAAGCTCTGCACATCCAAACAGATCACACCATTGTGATCTTTTCAAAAAAACACACGAGATAGACTTTTCATTCGTCCAAAACAGATACCTGGTGAAAAAGATGTATTTCACCACAACACGTACGTACTAGGCCTCATGGGTCCTGCACCCTAACTTTAGTTTAAACACTCTAAATTCATCTTGAAAAGTATGCACAAAGACCCGGGTCGTGCCACCACTGACGATGCATCAAATAGACACCGTATGTTGGCGCCACATCCAAAACAAGAAGTCTGAATAATAATAATAATAATAATAATAATAATAATAATAATAATAATAATAATAATAATAATAATATTAAATATGGATATTTCTTGTAGTTGAACAAAAAAAGACTTAAATGTCCTGAAACGATCTTAAAATATATGTTTCAATTAGAGGGGTGTGTGGATGTAGACAAAACGTCAAATGGACATGCAAATTAAAAGATAAGACTTTTTTTAAAGCCTTAGAGACCAAAACAGACTGATCTGACCCATTTTGGCTGGATTCGTCTGCTTGGGATAGCCCGATATGGCCAGCCCAACCCAGTTTTGTCGGCCCATGGCCCACCTACTTCCAGACCAACCCATGCGTCGCCGGCCCGGATCGCCTTGCATGGCCTGACCCACTGCCTTGGGCGACCCGCTGACCGATCGACCTGGCACCCCCCTTTCACCTCATTGGCTCCGCTGCCAGCTGAGTGGCTCGAACACCCCACATCAATAGATGACCCTTGAAAAATGGATTTTTTTCGGTCCCTGGTCCCCCGGTTCCCCAGTCCCCCACTTCGTGGCGCCCGCTTAACCAACAGCGCCAAACACCGACCTCCTCCGATCCCGGTGTATGCCCACCGTCCTTTCCATCCACCCCGTGACCCTGATGTCCTAGTCACCTACCGAGACCTGCCACTGGATGTTCCCATCCACACCAGACTCTCCCCCAGTTCCACTTCAGCTATGCCGGCCTACCACCTCGCACTGTCGGCTCGACCTCGCCAGCCGCCGCCATCGACCACCACTGCTGATGGATCTTCCACATGCCACCAGGACCGCTCTGGTGGTCATGAAATCGAAAAAGACCTTTTTTGGGATCCTTATGTCAATGGATTCACAAATCCATCCTCCTATTAGGGATTCAGTGATATTTCGACATAACAAGAATTTAAGGCGAAGAATGGTGAAGAACACAACAAAACCGGGGATTCAAATAGGGATCAGTCAATGGACATGTTTTTTTGTCCATTACCTCAATTTTCAAAACAAAGGATTCGATAAAAAAATCAAGAATTGAATCAATAATTAAAATTTTGGGGTTTAGAAAAAAACGATAATCCTACCTCGATCCATCCGTTTATTGCTGTCGATGCGATCGTCACGCTCCCGCCTTGATTTCCTGAGGTTTCAGAAAATATCGCTTGATCCGACAAAGAAAAACTAAGAATAGTTGAGAGGTAGGGGAGAGAGAATTTTAGAGAGAGATATATAGAGAGAGATATTAGGCTAACCCTAATCTGAATGCTCAACTCTCTATTTATAGAAGCTCTGCTTGGTGCGGAATCTGAAATTCCCGCGCCCCCTCTTTTTATGTCCCGCCTAGGAAAAACACCCCATTAAGAACTCAATGGTAGTCTTAGATTTCCAATATGAGTCCCCATTTTAAATTTATTAGATTCGTCATTTGAGATAAAATAATTAAGTTTAATTATTTTATTTAAGATTTTACCCCTGTGGGACTTTTCTCATAGAAGTCCCACGCCGACAAACATTATACCCCACCTAGGGTAAACGACAAACTCTGGACTCAACTGTGGCCTCGAATTTTTGATACAAGATACTATTTAATATATATCCCATTTACTTCACGTGCACAATATAAAATACACTTAATATTTTTTGTATAATTTATTCTGGGCACACCGAGCCTTAGAATTGGATGCCGTCTCAACACCTAGCTCTGGAATTATATGCAGAAATATTCTAAAGTCTTACAATAAAAAAACCGGGTAACTATATCATTACCTCCTTTAATATTTTATTCCCTGAAAATAAAAACTAAGGAAACAACTCAAGACATTGAGCTCACACCTGTCTCTCCCGCTACCAAGAAAACCTGCAAGTTTCCATGCTGGAACAACACACAAACCAAAGGAATGTCCTATCCTCATAAGGTCTGCTATTGACAATGATGTACATAGAAACACACATGTATTTCCTCAGCTGTGACATGTGGGACACTTCATGTTCCCACTCTAGATATTAGGGGTAGGGAGAGGTGGTAAGAAACCTCACTGTCCCTTTGCACAGTCTCGAACTCCCTAAAGAAACTCAGGGGAATGTTTGTCTTCCCAGCCGAACCACTACATCCCGTGTCGCAACTGGAAACACTATTTTTCCCTAGAACAAGGTATCATGATTCCCTCCTTCAGAATATTCATATGGTAAAACCCCCAAGAATATCTGGTCACAAAATATTTCATAGTTGATGTCACACAACCAAGACTCTTTGACACACTTGGGAAGCGAAGGAGTCCACACCATCGACTGAAGAAAAATTGTATCCTCTTACTCCACCAAGGTCAATTGTGGGGAAGTTAACTACTCCAAAACGTCCTGCACTTGGTGAGACCAGGACTTCCTACTACAACATAGCCCATTCCTGGCATATAGACTATCTCAAATTCGTAGTCCTATAGGAATTTCAACCCATGTCGCCACCCCAGGTTCAAGTCTCTCTGGGTGAATACGTACCTGATACTTTGGTGGTCTTCACAACCACAAAGGGCTATCCCAGAAGGTAGTGTCACCACATTATTATGGGGAAGACTAATGATGCCAACACCAAATAGTGATTCGTGTAGTTCTGTTTATGGGGTCTCCATCACCCCAACCTGTACTTGATAATGGTAGTATCAAACTTGATGTTGAGCATGCAAGGTACCAACAAACATGGTAGGTGAGTAAACTCATCCAATCACAAGAGGTTAGACACAGAAATCACATGGCATACCCCACACATCTTTGGCCCACTTGGAAGGAGGGTAATCCCTAAAACATGCACTCTTCTGATCCCACTAGTATAATTCCCATCAAAAGGAGGTCAAAAAGAAAGACTACACTGAAAATGCTAGGAACTTCTCCAACACTCCACTGAATAACCTCACCCTGAACACACAAGTTAGAGGGAATCTTCCACTGCACCTCGATACTATCCACTTTGGGTGGAACTAACTCACCCTCATGGTTTTATTCATGTCACAAAAACAAATCACGGTGGGGGAAGTACCCCTATTCCTCATGCATTCATAGCTACTTCAAACAACACTGACACTAGGTTACACCTGATTCCCCACATCACCTTGGTAAAACTTAAGAAATGAGAAGGGAGAAAAGAGTACTCCACACAGACTCTAACAAGTTCTACTGAAAAAGTATAAAAGACACAAGGTGTACCTCCTATCATCTCGTGCTCTGTAGGATCATAGACATCCAAATCTTTCAGATTTTCATGGACCTAGTTGCCAGCTTCCTGATCCTGACATGAGCCACTTGGTGGTGGTGGAAAGACCTCACAACATTGTCCCCCCCACCAACTCCTCCTTCTCCTCTGCCAGCACCACCTACCTGGGGACCACCCCAATTACGGTGCTATATAGGCTGTGGTGGTCCACCTACTGCCTACTTGGAGTTCTCAGCACATCTAGTTAGAAAGTATCATGCCATGTGACCTCACTCATCACAAGAATAACATCATCCCTCTCCGGGTTGACCTGGTTCCCGATTCCGATCATGATATGATCTCCTATGTTGAGATCTTGTCGTTTGACATCTTCTAGCTATTAAATATGCCTCAAATATATTTCAACCACTCCCACAACTAGCTATATAGTGTCCCTCTGACATAAAGTTCTCTGTCACTAGTGCTTTCTCCAGTACCCCGCCATAGGTGGGGATGCACAAGGGTATTAAGATAGCACATATCTCTTTGCGAATTCCCTTCTCAAACCTACACCCTCATAAGTAGAAATCATGGATCATGTCCAAAGAGTAGCGTTCAAGTTCTATTAACCTAGTCGTGTACTCAATCACCTTCATCCCTCCCTGCTAAAATTAAAGGAGCTCCTAAAGTCAAATGGATGGCAAGAAGGAGGTGTAGTGCTCCTCATGAAACAACTACTAGAATTCATCCCACTAGAGTGATGACTCATTATGCATCTGAGTAACCAAGCTCCACCAATTTCCAACTACTCCATGAAAAAGGATACCTAAAAAAGTCACCATATGATCCTACGGTGTCCGTACAAGCCTAAAGAGGTAGATCACTGACTCTAGCCAAACCTCTGCCACATGAGGGTTTGGTTCGCCATGGAACCTCAACAGACTCTGTCGCTGGAACTCACGAAGTGCGCTCAGCCTGTACACATCCTCATCCTGATCTGCTAGGGCTATCTACTACTCAACAGGTGGAGGTGCTACTACCTGCCTACCTGGAGGAAGGGGATCACATGGTGGGTCCTGAACTAAGGCCTCATTGCTCACAGGATCGTCATCACAAACCAGAGCTGGTATCTTGGTTGGTTGTCGTCGCAGAGACATCCTAAATGTTATCAAGGAGTACTGTGATCAGATGAGAATATATATATATATCAATAACAACAATGGGGAGATGACTCAAGTAGGATAGTCAAAGACTCGATCCTATATGATGCATGTACCATTTTTCCCTACAACAAGTGTCTCAGGGTGCCAAGTTGACAAGCGGGTAATCAGGGTCCTGGTGAATGGATACGTCGACCGCCCGTACCATCACCAGACTCCCTAGCTCGAGAGATGCTCTCGAGACACTTTGAAATTTTTTCCTTAAACCCAACCAAGACCTTTTTAGGGAAATGCCCAAACAATTTCCCAAGGGTCAAACCACCTCTGATAACACTTTTTCATGACCCAAACCATGCTGGTGTTTGAGCCATAACTACCCCAAGCCCACCTCTATAGGCCAGGGGATGGCGACAAGCACTGAAGGCATAACAAAATTGGGGAGGCCTTCACCTAAGAACTTATACACACACACTCAGGAAAATCTATGAAAATAGCGTAGAGGGAAAATAAAGAAAGATACAAAACCACTATATATAAATCATATACATGCATCTAACTCTAAACAGTACAAGTATAGAAATTAAAATGAAAGGTAAAGGGAAAAAATACACACCCAACTAGAAAATTTCCACAACCCAGAAATAGGTGGAAAAGTAAAGCAGCTGAGAGAGCCCCGCTCCTAGATCCCAAGCTATGACCACCGTACGCAGTCCAGGCACCCCGTATCCTTAAGCTACTTTGATGTCACGATCAATATGTATGTTATTTGAAAGGGCACACCAAGTGTGGGTAAATCCTAAGAAAGGATGAGTATAAAAATACTTAGTAGGATTCCCCGAAGGCTCAAGGGGTAGAAAAAGATGTACTGAATAGGGGAACAATCGATAAAACAAGGTATAGGAAAAGGTGTATAGATCAACCTGACAAGAGAGTGAAGTAAGCTCGTCCAAACACAAGGATATAGAAATAGTGATAAGATGAAATTATCATCGATTCTTCTCTACCTATAGTAGGATAGTAGACTCATCCAACCAAAAGAAGCTAGACATAAAAAGCACGTGGCATACCCAACGCATCTTCACCTCTCCTAGAAGGAGAGTATCCAAAACCCAAGAAGTGGGTACTGAAAATAGAGTATATATATATATATATATATTCTCAGTCAAATAAACCCAAATGAGAGAGTAAGGGGATCTCTATCTCACAAGCTCAACCCAAGAAAATTGAGTATCCCATAGTCTCAAAAGTAATCACCATAGATGCTTAGTATCCCACACGTATTCTCTAAACTGCAAGTCAAATGGACTCAATCACCACACCTTAATACTATCCACTTTGGGTGACACTATCTCACCCTCACAGTTTTAGGTTGCATCACAAGGATGCATCTTGATGGGGAAAGAATACCTCTTTATTGAGAGTCGAAAGTCACATCAAAGCACATCTCTTCACTATGCTGCACAGTTGAGAGATTGTGTCACAAAATCGAGGATCCAGGACAAGCCTAGCTGGAGGATGCCACTTTTCATCGGGTGTCCATGCCCCAGTACATCAGGGGAGATCATCACCTGGAATTCGACGAGGGACCCACTACCCAGCCCAACTGAAGGGTTTTTCCTGACAAGAGTTATTGATGGGTTACAATGCCTAGCCCTATTGGAGGGAATCCCAGAACTACCATTGGGGAACACTTCCCAGCCTAGCTGAAGGTAACCCCAGAACTGCCATTAAGGACCACTTCCCTGCCTAGCTAGATGTAACCCCAAAATTGCTTTGGCCATCCCTGCTGGATGGTACCTTTAAGAAAGCATGTCAAGGAACAATGACCATCCTTTCTGGATGGTACCTATCAGAAGAACACTAAGGAACACTATCCATCCCTGCTGGATGATACCTCTTGGAAGAACACTGTTGCAGTAATTGGGTGTCACCCTGAATAGGCGTCACACCTATAAAATCTCATATCACGACTCATAAGCCACTATAGAGGGAACCATCACATTCTACATGAAAAAACACTCAGGATAGGCTACCTACATGCCAAAACCTGAGTTCAAGATAAGAAGTTATGAGGGATAGAAGAATTCTTAAAGTAGTGCATGATGCATGTGGGGCCCACACGATGTGTGACCCCACCTCATCACCTGGTCATGTACCTAACCATCCTTGAGTACTAAATTGTGAACAAGTACCCCTAGGAGTGCCAAGGTACTCCCAGAGTACATGGAAAATCTAGTCAGAAGGCCGACGAGTACATGATGCTCGTCATTGATCCAGAGGAAAAAAAAATAATTTCGATGGCATACCTCCTCAAGAGGGCCCATAACATTTGAACGTATCTCTTCATACATCTTCTCCACTCTCACAAGAGTCAAGGTTGCCCCAAACCATGGGTTCTCTTCAAATATGTCAAAAGGATCTTCTGTCGATATTCCTTTCATGTTTCCACATTTAATAAGATCATAAAAAATGCTCTGTACATCCAAATGGATCACACCATTGCAATCCTTGCAGAAAAAACACGAGATGGACTATTCATTCGTCCAAAACGGACACATGGTGAAAAATCTGCATTTCACCTCAACACGTGCGTACTGGGCCCCATGGACCCCACACCCTAACTTTAGTTTAAACACCCGAAAGTCTTCTTGAAATGTCCCCACAAAGACTAGGGTCTCACCACTGCTGATAGCATATCAAATGGACACCACATGTTGGCTCCACATCCAAAAAAAGAAGTCTGAATAATAATAATAATAATATTATTAAATATAGACCTTTTGTGTATCCAAACAATGAAACCTAGACTTAAAAGTCCCGAACCGATCTTAAAAGATCCTCCTCAATTATAGGGTCATGTGGATGTAGATGGCGCATCAAACGAACATGCAGATTAAAAGATACGACTTTTTTTAAGCCTTAGGGCCCAAAATAGACCGATCTGACTCATTTTGGATGAATTCGTCCACCTGGGCCGGCCCGATCCGGTCGGCCCGACCCTATTTAACTGGGCCGTGGCCCACCTTCCACTAACTCAACCCGTGTGTCACCAGCCTGACTCGCCTACCCGGGTGTCTTACTGGCCGACCGACCTGGTGCCCCCTTCCACCTCGCTGGCTCCGCTACCAGCCAAGCAGCTTGGCTACCCTGCATCAACGGACGACCCGTGAACCACGAGTCATTGTTAGTCTATGGTCCCCCACTTCGTAGCATCCACCTGACTGATGCAACCAGATGCCGAACTCCTTTGATCCCATTGCATGCCTTATGCCCTAGCTAGCCGCCACGCGACCCTGATGTCCTGTTCACGTACCGCAACCCGCCGTCAGACGCGCCCAGCCACGCCGACCTCACTTCTTGTTCTAGTTTAGCTACATCGGCCTACTTCCTCGCACTATCGGCACACCCTCGCCAGCTGCCACCGCTAGTGGATCTTCCACATGACACCAGGAATGCTCTGATGGTCGGATAATCAAAATGATACCTGTTTCGGGATCCTCAGGTGGAGGGCTTCACAACACCATCCTTCACTTGGTGATTCAGTAATGTTTCGACGTAGCAAGAATTTAAGGAAAATAACGGTGAAGAACACAACAAAACCATGGATTCAAATAAGGATCGGGTGATGGATATATTCATTTATCCATTGCCTCGACATTCAAAAAAAAAAAGGATTCAATAACAAAATCAATAATTGAATCAAGAATTAAAATTTTCTGGTGCGAAAAACAATGAGAATATTACCTCAATCCATCCGTTTATCACTACCGATGCGATATTCATGCTCCCACCTTGATTTTCCAAGGTTTTGGTGATGATCTCTCGATCCAACAAAGAACAGTGAAGAATAGTTGAGAGGGAGGGGAGAGAGACTTGTAAAGAGAGGGAGAGAGATTAGGCTAACCCTAATATGAAATCTCAACTCTTTTTTATAGAATCCCCACTTGGCGTGAAATCCAAAATTCCTATGCCCCCTCTTTTTATGTCTCACCTAGAAAAAACACCCCATTATGAACTCAATGACGGTCTCAGATTTCCAATTCGAGGCCCCATTTAAAATTTATTGTATTTTGCGTTTGAGATAAAATAATTAAGTTTAATTTTTTTATTTATGGTTTTTCCCATAGTGGACTTTTCTCAGAGAAGTCCCGCGTCGAAAAATGTTATACTCCACCTAGGGTAAACAAAATGATCCAAATTCAATTGTGGCCTTAGATATCTGATCTGAGCTACGTTTTAAGATATATACCATTTCCATCACATGAAAAATATAAAATATACTTAATATTTTTTGTATAATTTATTTCGGGCACACCGAGCCTCAGAATTGCACGTCGTCTTAGCGCCTAGCTTTAGAATTATATGTAGAAATATTCCAATGTCTTACAAGTAAAAAAACAGGTCTCTAAATTATTTAACAATGGTCATATAAATCTATTTAATGGAATTTTAATAATTTTAAATCTCAATTAGAATGATATTGTGAAATAAACCCTTAAAATACCATAACGTCGAAGTAAGAATTGGTGAATGAATAGATTATGTGTATCAAATATAAATACAAATAAAAAATGGAAACACAATGATATATAGTAAAAATTGATCACACAGATAATCTTAGGATACTAATGACAATGAGGAAGTAATATAACCCAATGAAAATGAATCAGGTTATAAAATTTCTTTACCACTTGGTAACTTTATTTTCAAGTCCCCTTAGATGAAATAATTAAAATTTAAACTCAAAATACCATGAATAATGATGTATCTATGATATTACATGTCAAAAGGGTATTATATATACCATATGAAAGAAACTAGGTGCATAACAATACAATATTCCTCAATGAAATGAAATTGAGACTAAATCCCTTACTGCTTGGTAACTTTTGAATTATAATCCACATGAAAGAAATAATTTCAAATAAAACTCTAAAAAACATGAATATAAATGTATTCATGATATAAAATATAATAGGGGAAGTATATACACCACACAAAAGGATTAAGTGGTGAAAATGTTGTATGCCTCACGGAAAGAAAAGTGAGACAAGAATCCCTTACCTTGCGTTTCCTTTTGAGGTGAACATCCTTTAATATTATGTATAGTGGTTTTAATCATATACCTAAATTATAACATAACCATAATAAAATTTATTATAGAATATATTAACTTCTTATAATATATTATTACCCGTTTGTTAATAATTTGTCTTTATTTCCACTATTTTGGGTGTTAATTGCCTATTTTTTCGAGCATATTTTGACTTACTACTTACTGATCCTATTAATTAGATCATGATTTAATAATATCAATAATTTAAAACATTATTTAAATATCATATATATCCTTTATAAATTTATTTATAATAATCCATAATATTTTGAGATAGGAAATGAAATGCACCGTTCATGGAGACGGTAGGTCGTACATACCCATGAATGCTACTTTCATTTCTTTTTCATATTAAAAGAATGAAAATTAAATGATATATACATATATTATAATTAAATTATAATATATATTTAATATATTCCACATATATTAATTAAAACCAAATTTAATACATTTCATGTATATCTTGAACAAATCACATTGCTTTTAGGAGGTGGTAATCCACACTTCCACAAATGATGTTATCGTATTCCAAAAAAATGGAAGGCATAAAGGTGTGTTATATAAAAAATATAGAAGAATAAATAAAACATAAATATCATATATAAAATATATAAACTATAAATAAATAATTATTTCTAGCCTTTAAAGGTGGTAAATGGAAGAATGAACAACATTGGTTTGCGAGGCAGTAGTCTATTGTACACACGAACGATGATTGCATATCCCATTTGATGGATGTGTGTAAAAGTGTATATATAAATCTTATAATAATAACATATTAGTTTATTTAAGATAATTAGGTTATTATATAATCATGAAATAAGAATAATGGAATGGTTTAAAAATAAATAAAATGAATTTGATCGTTGAGAAATGTTACTTCATTTTTAGGTAACTCATTTTGGTTTATACCAAAAGACTTAATTGGTTTTATTTATTCATATGGTGAGTATTCTAGTATTATGGGAGGGTTTTTGGTAGATTATTTGGATATATTTTGGGTGATACAAAGGGTTTTAGTGGTGTGAATAAGTGGGAGGGTTGAGTACCTTTTTATTGTGGATGAGGAGTGGTATTCCTATAAATTTTTGAAAAGGGAATTCCTACCATGTTTTTCTCATTTCAAGTGGATCCAATAGTGGTAAAAATTATATAAAAGGTATTATAGGGTATAAATTTGAATATAAAATTAATTTTTTATAAGTTTATAGGCCATTTTGGCCCTTAAGTTTAAGGTTTAGTCCCTTGTTAAGCTGTTTTTTCTCTTAATCACTGTAATTACTTTTAATTAATTTCACCAATATTTTTGGTAAAAAAAATAAGTTGACCTTATTATAAATTAGAAATTATTATGATTCCAAATATTTAAACTATTTTTCCAAATTCCAATCACATAAGTGATAGATATTAATTTAAAATTAATCTCACAGACGAGACGACAAATTAGGCTTTTAAAGTAAAATATTCAAAATTTTTCTATGATTTTATATTCAATTTCAATTTGAAATTTATTATAATGAAATAAATTGGATTAATTTATGTATAATTTATCTAATTAAACTTTAAAATAAATAAAAAATATAATTTAACCTTATAAAGAAATTATATGAAAAAGTAGTTTTGAATTCAAATTCAATATTTTTCGCTATTCATGAAAAAATGAAACATCACAGAAAAGTATCAAAAAATTCACCATAAGCTAATTTTTATGTTCTGATTTCAAAAATTAAGTTTATTCTGACATATAAAATTTCGAAAAAAATGTATTTAAAATATGTTCTCCATTAAAAGGAGGTAAAATTTCCTTTTTAGAAAAATACAAATTTTAAGCATAAAACTAGATTTATTCGTATCTTATGATTATAAAATATATTGAATGAATATCAAAAATATTTTATAGAATATATAATATATATATATATATATATATTTCATTAATATCATTCACTAATAGTAGTTTATTTAATTTATTAGGATAAAACACCTTTGTGAGCATAAAAACATGTCCTTTATATTGGTTTTTAAATTCATTTATAATTAATTGGTAACCTATGAATTCATTTTATATTTTTATAAACCATATATTTCAATAATTTAATTAATAATATTCATAACTTCTAATTTAACTTCTAGGTTATATCTTATTATATTAAATAATAAAATTTTAGTAATATGTTATTGTTTGGTAAAACTCAGTCTTGCGTGTAATGCAAGCCATTGAAGAAACTTTTTGTTGCATGGGACACATGCTAACTCAGTATCATGAGAATTATAAGCTATATCATAGATTAATTTTATTTAAAATAGTAAATATATTGTAAAGTATTAAGAGGTTATATTCCTTTCTATATTTAGTGTTGCGTTTCATACACATTATCAAATAAAAGTTACACTTTTAGAATTTTTGGTGTGTTACAAGTCTAGTGAAAATAATAACACTCGTGAATAAGAGTGGTGGTGGAGTGGGATATGGAACTTCTATTCCTTGAACCAATATAAATTTATCTATGTCTGTTTATTTTTATTCTTTTATTTCTACTGCATTCTTTATTAAAGAATAGAATAGATATTAGTTATAAGTAAGAGAGGGAGATTTTTCTAAGTGAAGAAAAATTTAAAAGAACTCAATCCACCCCCTCTTGAATCTTATTGTGGTCAGTCTCTAAAAATAAATTTCACTTACCAAGCCATACTAGGTAAATCCACTCACCCAACTTATCATAAATCTACCAAGGGTATACCCTCCAGGGTACTCATATACCACTAGGGTAGGAACTGTTCCTCACTTTCCAATTAATTATCCCAAAATCTATAATGTATATTAAGGTTCATATACAACCTATCCCTAGGTCAACTTATCCCAATCCATCACTTTCCTCTACTCAAGGGGACAAATGGAACCTATCATAGGATAACTATTTTCATTAATTTTATTTAATCTATACCCTTCTAGAGTCTACGTCTCACATGATACACATTTATAATCAATACCTTGACCATTGAAAGTCTAGGAATCAAGTAGTGTTCAAGGGTCCATTATGGTCCTTGAAACATTGTTTTATCCACCAGTGTTAACAAATATTTATTTAATTAAATCTCATTCACCCATAAATAGAGATACCACATATAACATAACACATAAACAATGTGCATAAACCATTGGAAAATTTTCAGGGACCACCTACATCATACAGAGTCATTCCCTTTAATCTTAGCCTGATGAATCTCTAATAAGCTCTCCCAATCCTCTTACAAGATCTTATCAACTACCATGATACTATTTAAATCCATAAAATACAATTTGATTCAATTATAAAAACTTATAATTAATTTCTAAATTAAATTCAATTACGTATAAACACCTAGTAACTCATTGGGTTATCTTGTTGCATTGAGACCACGACCAACCACCCAGAAGGTCTATAGAATAATCCCGACACCATCCCAGAAAAAATCCCTAATAATTAGAACCCAATCGATATTAATTTTAATTTAATTTAACAAAAAAACTCTAAATAAAATTTTTAGGTGATTTAACTCCAATGAAATGACATGCGATGACATGAATATATCTTCTTGGGATATCCTCTAGCTATACTAAGAAAAATACCCATTATGATAAGATGATTCCACCATGATTGGATGGAATCATCTCAAGAACCCTAATTCAAATCATCCAAAATCATAGGTATACTAAGGAGAATAAGAAAATAGGAAGAATTAAAGGAAAAATAACCTATAAATTCCAAATATTTTCCAATATATTACATTAAATCAAGGGGGAATAAAATAATGAGAGAGGAAACTCTCTTGGTTTAGTCTCATGTGATGAAATAAGAGAGTAGGAAGAGGTATTAAATATTGAGGGGGAAAATAGTCATTTCTCATCTTTTAGTGAAATATTGGTAGCCGCATAGTTTGGCCTCATGATTTTCTAAATTATGTGCCAACTATTCATCCCTCACTATCTATAACTACACACCTCACATGGCTTGGCCACATAGTTTACTAAACCATGTGCTAAAATTATAAAACCCTATAAAACCTTATTTATAGGTTTTTCTTAGCTTTTAGACAATCGTGGAATAACTATGCATCAATACCATAGGAAAAACTTAACAATGTGGTTTTCTCTCATGGTTTTCCCTAATCATGTGGTGACCATGCGATATGGTAAAACCCTTTATAAAATTTCAAACTTTAACCCGAAGCTATTGAGATTCACTAAATCACCCAAAACACTCCCAGGCCTCAATCAATATATAAAAACATATTTTCAATATTCTTTAACTCTTGAAAATTCTAATCTAAATCCCGGTTCTCAAAATGACCCCAACTTTAGAACCAAAAATTCAAAATCCCTCCAAAATTCATAATCTGTAATGACACAAGTCATTATAACATCATCCTCCAACCATCCAAACTTAAGATGTTTCTATTTTTTCATAATGTCCAATGAAGCTATATTATAATTAGACCAACTCTTGAATTTTAATATTCAGCCTTTTCATGAATCAACTTGTATTACTTTAAGACTTTTGGACTTACTATAACTAAAGTTATCAAAAAATCAACTTCTCCTTCTTTTGATTAACTCAACTCCAAATCTTCCTCAACACTAGTTTTTTTAGATTTATTCTCTAATGGTCATGGAAATTCAAATATTTTTTAGTTACTCTATATTATCAAAACTTAGATCATTCATTCAAGCTTCTGAAACTTTTTCTTTTTCATCATCCAAATTCATATACATAACTGACTACTTATGGTTCTTTTTCCTTTGGTTTCACTCAGGGAATCTCTTCTATCTTGTGAAACTTTATCACTTCATCACTATGTGTGATCAAAATATCTTTCAATCACACTATATTTAATTCAGTAAAAAATTTCATGTTCTTATGACACCAACTCATCTATTGGAATCTTAAATTCTATTTTTTTTCTACTGACTCGGCTTCCAGTGATATCACATATCACTAAAGCTTATAGAACACCCCAAACTTCTAGTCTAACCACCTTTATCAACTCATACCTTTATATTTTTGATAAAAAAAAACTTGAATCAAAAAAGTATTGAGTAATTTTTATTTATCTTCCTTTTAATGAATAATGAATGCATCATCATACTTGATGTATAAACCACTTAGATAGTTCTATCTTTATACTCATCACAATTTCCTTATTGTCTGATAAATTCATAACACAATGTTCATAGCTCATTATTTTGTAGAATAAATTCCATATCATTTAAATCCTTAATTTGTATGACCAATGAATCTTATATTTCTTTAATGCCCATTTTTTAATAGTAAGTTTTTCTCATGAATTATTGTTAATATTCTTACCTTATCCAATTTGGGCCTCTAATGCCTTGTTTACTTTCCAACTCACTCACCTCAATTATTTTATTTTCTAGATTCCTAGAATTATAATAACCCAATCTCCACTATGTTATGTAATTTATAGATGCCTAATAAATCACATTCACATATTACTATTAAGTAGTTCATCCTGTAATTTCTATGATTGCATCTTCTAGGAAAACTTATCATCCAACAATATTCTAGCTAACCCATCTTATAGATCATTTCAATTTGTCTTTATAACCCACCATTTAATTTTCAGAAAATATCACATTGTAACCTCCATATAAGGATCCTTATCCAAAAAAAATATAGTTGATTGTGCTACTACATCCTTTAACACATGTCTTGAATTTGAATGTATGGTCAGTTTAATAATCATCAACTATTTGACTTACATCTAGGTTGTGTTATCTCAATAAGTTCATCTTAATACATCAACAACATTTACTCAATTCTTATTCATTACATTTTTTACCCATTTATTCTTATAATCTAGATATATCATCCATATTTCCCCAGTATCACCCACCATAAGTAGATTTTCTTCCTCCCAGTGTTCCATTTTATAAAGAACTAACTTCCATAGTGGTGAATTCCAAAACTACCATATGCAGCTTTACTTATTTTTTAATATCCTAAAATATACTCATTAAAATTTCAAAAATCCATTGAAAACAAATGTAAAAATTCCTTATTATAACCCATTCAGTACTTCAGGTGTAACCTTTGCAATTGTGAGTGATGTGGACCATTAAAAATGAGAAATGGGTTTTTTTTGGTATGGTGTGGATGGTGATGAAAATTGTCGTGGGTGATGATAGAGGTTCACTAGTTTGTGGCTATAATATATTGGTTATTTCACTCAACATAGAGTTTGAGACTGTTATGGCCATGTTCATATAATAAAGGGACCATAATGTGGTTTATTTAACTTATTTTGTGTGGTGAACTTTATATATCAAGTGATATAGGGGGACGGTGTTAATCATTGATATGGAAGATGTGAACACCATAGTTGGACATGATTGGTGGTGTGTGAGACCTCCATATGGGAGTGTGGATGATCACTATAAATGTGAAATATGTTATGGTTTTTGAGTTAGGAATAGGGGAGGATATCTGAGGTTGTTTCTTGGATTGTCCGCTATTGAGACATCATTGAAAAAGGGGTGAGAGGACCATGGTATTTTTTTGTGACTTTTTGATGTGCCAATAGGTGTTACAGTGACTTGGTAATATATATATATATATTAATGGTTATTATGTCTTTATATGTGGTATAAAAATAGCTAGAATTCCAAGGAAACTTCTAGTGTGATAGACTATGGATAAAATGTTCCATTCTGGCATTGGCTGATGCAAGAAAACGATCACTTAATGCTGGTTGAGCATGAATGGAGCAGGTCATATGTTATATTTTAGTTGTTATTTATTTCAATTTTCATTCAATAATATGTATATAATCTAGAGATTCTTTTGGTGGTGTCTTAATGAGTTAATACTCAGACCCTAAATGGGACCTTTTAGACATGTGCATAATTCATGTCTTATGGCACAAGTAAAGGTAAAATTTTAATGTCAGGATATTAGCAGTGATGGAGGTTCAAGTGGTGAATGTTTTCACATTGTGATTATAGACATACTAAGTAGATCCTAAGTGTTAGGATGGTAGTTAATTTTTGTTTCTTTTATACCTATATAGGTGATTATCCCATAGGAAATCATTTGAATTTTATATGGCTGACATGAAATGATAGATAATCATTTTGGTTATCGTATGTGTGTTTAGGTTGTTATTGATTGTTTTTTTGAATTAATTAAATTATGTTGAGATAAGTTTATTTTTATTTATCTTCATAGGGTATAATATCCCCAATATCACCCCATTGAACCAAGTTTCTAATCCGTATCCTTTGGCATACAGGGAGACACACTTATGGTCCAGTGGCACTCTAGTTCAGTTACTATAGAGTGAACCGGGTCAGGGTGTTACACCATCAATGTTATTCAACCAATCCCCATTCCTGAGTGAAACTAGGATAATGTGACTATATATTTTGAGGTGAGGTTTCTAATTAAACACTAAGGCAGTGATATAGTTTGAATTATTATGGAATGATTGACTAAGGTTGCACATTTTCTACCTATATGAGAGATATTCTCAGTCGATGAGTTGGGTAATATCTATATTTGAGAGATAATATGACCACACAGGGTACCATGTAGCATAGTATTAGATAGGGATATGGGATTTAAAATATGCTTCTATCTAGGGCTGTAGAAGGATTTTGTCACATAGGTTCATCTGAAAACTGCTTATCATCCTCATACATAAAGTTTTAGTGGATCATTTGGATATTAAAGGATATGTTGTGAGAATGTGCCTTTGATTTCAACTATTAATGGGGAAAACATTTAACACTTTGAAGATTTACTATAATAAAAATTACTATACATAAATTTAGATGTTTTATTTTGATACTTTATATGGTAGGTCTTGTCAATTGCCTCTATCTTGGTTAGAGGATAGGGAGTTAGTGGTTATCAGGACAAGTCTCACATATGAGACATCAGAGCATATTTGAATGATTAGGAAGTGGTTAGAAACTACTTAGAGTAGTTAGAGAACATATTTCAAATGGTGACTCCATCCTCTAGAGTTTTAGGTGGGTGATCAAGTATTACTATGGGTTTATCTTAGATTAGAAAAATTTTTAAATTCAAAAAGAGGGAAATTAAAACCCAAGTTTTTAGGTGTAAAGACCCTAACCCTAGTATCCTAGATTCAGTGGTTACTTTGTTACGTTGACATTAGAAACAAGGAATCATATCCTAAAGGACCAAATAGTTTAGTAGTATTTTAAAACTAGATAAATTCATGAATCTTAAATTTCAATTTTAAACATAAAATACCACATATTATTTTCTTTGATTTCACCATTAGTCCCTTTAGCATATCCCTTCATATCAATCATAATAAACCTCTTGGAATCACGGGGAAAGGAAACATAAGAAAAGGGTGATATATAATACTTAGTAAGGGTATGTGTACAATGAAATATATCATAAATAAATAAGGCATAATCAATATGGAAAGTTAAACAACTAAAAAAACATTCCATTTAATTAATAACTTGAACATGAAGAATAATATTGAAGGAATAAATGATGATCAAATAATTACATATAAATAATCACATGAGCTTAAAACTTATCCTTGGATATTCTAACTAATAAAATAATCACATGGACATTAATAACTAATCTCATAATAAGGGAATGAATAATGTTGGAAATCTAAACATCCGATCAAGGACTCATTCCAAGACATCTTATATAAATGGGTAAGGCCTCAGCCAAAATACCCAATCTAGTTTGTCTCATAAGACCTACTTCTACATAGAGGTGCTATAGTGGTCCCCTAATATCACTTACTATGTCCAATAAATTTCTCATATAAAAGGGGTGAAACATAATTAATGTAAAAATTCATATTAAAAATAATAATATGATATGTTAATACTTTCCCCAATCAATAAACATAATCATAAACCATCAATAGTAATATGGAGAATAACATCAAAATAGTACATCCCCAGTCAAAATAATAATAAAACATAAAAATAAATTTAGTGTAAAGTATAATAATAGTAAAATATTAGTAAATAATAATATTCAACAAAGTATGTTGAAATAGATTGAAATATTTTCAAAAGTTCACTGGAAAATTTCTTGATGTAAATAACCTTTTTACTTCGAAAAATTTATTGAATTATAAATATTTCCAAAATATTAAGATTTTTTTTATTTTAATGTAATATTGTAAATTTTTTAAAAATACTTAAAATAAATGATCATCCATGATAGTTGTAAATTCCATTCATTCCATATAAGTTAAAAAATATTCCATTCACACTATTGTAAAAAGTACCAAAAGAACCTCATTCGGAAAACAAAAAGAAGATTAATTATATATTTTTTAAAAGTATAACATGGTTAAAAAATATTTGATAAATAATTTTGATAATTTTTAAATCATTATTGAAAATATTTTTAGAAAACGTAGACACAGAATAGAAATGGCATTCGACCGAAGAGGGAAATAAATTCAGTTTTTCTTAAAAAAATTTTCTCAATCATTTTAAGTTCTAAAGAGATGTAAATGGTACTATTACTTGAAAGTTTCATGAAAAAATATATTAGAATAAAATATATTTGTTTTAATATAGTAATATCAAACAATTCCTCCATGGAATACTTAAATATAAACAATCCTGAATAATGATGAGATTTTGAAATAAACCTTTTCCACTTTGGTAACTTTAACCCCATGAAAGAAATAAATTAGAATGAAACTTTTAAATACCATGAATAAAAATAGATTCATGATATAAAATATAAAATGGGAATTATATACACCAAAAAAAATAAATAAGTTGCGATTATGGAATATGTCTCATGGAAGTAAAAGTGAGACGAGAAACCCTTACCTCCTGACCGACTTCCTTTGTATGTGTTCAAAACTCATGTATAATAAATATATAATTATTATAAATTTATTATAGAAACATATTCATATATATCATACCATATATTATATAATTATAACCTTTAATCACCCATTTATTAATAATTCTTTATTAAAATCACTATTCTAGGTGATAACTGCTTCATTTTTCATGTATGTTTTGGTTCAGTAGTTTCGGTCCTTATAATTTTATCATGGTTCCATAATATATAGAATATTAATAATCTAATAAATATCATATTTATTAATTATATATATATATATATATATTCATCCATAAAAATTTATATATAGAAAAATGAATTTCATCGTTTATGGAGATAGTAGACCGTACATACGCGCGAACACAATTTTCATTTTTCAAAGGATAGAATTAAAGAAAGGTAAATAAAAATTATAATTTTAAGAATAATTATTATATAATATACATAATATATATTCATTAAATCCACCTTATTACTATCTAAGTAAAACATAAATGAAAAACGAATCACATCGCTTTGTAGAGGTTGTAGTCCACATATACACACGAGCGACGTTATCATTTTCCAATGGATTGGAAGGAAATATTGTATATATGATATCATAATTAAAGAAGAATATGTATGTCATAAATATAATACATATTCATTAGTTCCACATTTACAACCATCCAAGTGAAATAGTGATGAAAAATGAATTACACCGCTATATGAAGACGATAAGCTGTATGTACACAGAAACGATGTTTTTTCTTTTTATAGGATGAAAAAGAGATAGAATATGGTTTCAAAATAATAATAATAACATATATATATATTTATTATAATGGATTTATTATCTTAGGATGAGTACAACACTTTAATATGAATTAGAAGAAGAAATAAATTTGAAGGACTCAGTAAAGATGATTACCTCTTCTCTGGTAGACTTCCTTTCGATCTATTTTTAAGGGAATTAGAGTATATATTTTGGAATAAGAATGTTCAGGGGTCGGCTGATATATATGGAACATAGTGGTGTGAAAAATTGAGTGAGGAGGTTCCCTTTTATAATTAAGGTGAGGGAAACTTTTGGAATTTCTTAAAATATTAAATTATTATAAAGCCATTCTCAAGAAAAATGTGTCCAAATGGATATGTATTCAAAGCTAGGGTGGTATATGGTTTAAATGTAATCAGTTAATAAATTTTTTACAGGTTAATATGATGTTTTAAACCTTATATTTTGGTTTAACCCCTTAATTAACCTATTCTAACATTAACCACTGTAATGTATTTTTCATTATTAACGGGTTATAATTTTACATATAATGTAACTATTGGCTCATAAATTGGAATGGTATTATATTTTAAACCATATATTATCCCATTTTCCTCTTTCAATATTTTTATTATTTTTAAATAATTTAATAAAATATTATTTTGATCACTTATCATTAATGTCAATTTTGACACTATTCATTTAATTTGACTTCAAATACCTTAAGAAAAACTTGGATTTTGAATATAATTAATTCTAAAATCACTAATATGTCATATTTATATAAAAAATTCCTGGAAAAATATAAATAACTCAAATTATATCACTTTTAATATATTTAATATCATTTATTTTATTTTTCTATTAATTGAATAAATAATGTATTAGTGTTGCACAAGAATTTAAGGTAATTATATATTACATAAAAAATAGAAATAAATTATAATCATGAATATAATTTCATTATTTTAAAAAATTAAATATATATTCATTCATATCTTTCTCATGTCCCTATTTGGACACATAATAGATATTTAAAAGTAAGAGAGTGTCATTTTGTAACTTTCTTTGATTTAAATATAATATTGTTTATTTTCATGGAAAAACATCCTTTAAAGATATCAATTTTAAGAATAAGGTGATATAGAATGAATTTAATTTATCCAATAATAATTAAGATTAAATATTATGACCTTATCTCTTATTTTAACCTAGATTAACCTGATTTACCTTTTACCAAGTTGATAAATTTTACCACAGTTACTATTCATATTGGAAAAAAATAAAATAGGCCTATTTACCAAATTTGAACCTAATAATAAAAAATATGGAATATATTTTATCAAATTCAATACCTATATGTGTCATAATTTAATTTAAAATAAAAACACAAAACCTAATGAAATATAGGTTTTTCAGAAAAATAGATTTTTAAGTATGAAAAATGTTTTTATAATAAATTTAATCATGAAATTTATTAAAGTGAACTTAATTGAATTATTCATAGTGTAATAGAAATAATTTTATTTTTAAATTACTTAAAAAATATTTAACTTTAAAATTCTTGAAACAAAATTATAGTTGTCAATAAAAATTACTATTTTCACTATTCACTAGAAAATCAATATTTTCAGAAAAGTACAAAAATATCACCCTAAGACAATTTTGTTATGATGATTTCAAAAATTAAATTATTTTTATGAAATAAAACATATATAATTTCAAAAAATTAGTTAAAATATTTTCTCATAAAAATTAATAAAATCATTTTTGAAGAAAACACATTTCTTAAGTATAAAATAAATTGACTGAAAATTTCGTAATTATTTTCTAAGAATAAACCAATTCATTTGTATCAAGTAGGTAATTTATATATATATTTCATAATTTAGTTAATAATATCCATATCCTTCAATTCAGAGGCTAGGTTATAGTGGTCATATTTTAATAATAATTTTTTATGGTTCATTTAGGCTCAATGTTTTGTGTTGTATATGCTATCAGACATAGTGTTATTTTAAAATCTTATGGGTTTAAATTATCCACCACTTCAAAAAAAACCATTTATTATCAAGTACAAATTAAAATTACAAGTATTATATTTATTGAAGTGGGGGATAATGTAAACCCCTAATATCTTAGAATAACACTATGTATGATAGCATATACAACACACAAAAGATGGAAAGAGAAGTATGAAGGTCCCCACAAAACTAGGTTTCCAAAAAATAAAACACCAACAAGAAGTGAAAATATGTAAATAGAATAGAAAACTAAAACCCAAGTATTAATAGAGAGTGATATATAACTTGGTTATGAAAAAGTTAACCATCACAAAATTGTAAATCTGTGATGGGTTAGGAGACCATTGATTTCTTGGTAAGAAAAGTAAACAAATAATGTTTTTATTTTAAGGTCCTTTTCCTAAAGTCAATAGAATGTTTTAATATCAAGATAAATAAATCTAGAAAATTAACTTACTTGATTTATTTCCATTTCATAAGAATGATCTCATCCTTTTATCAATTTCTACTTCCTATCTTACACAAGGAAATGGATATTCAAGATGGATTTTTTATGCCTCAAGCACTTTTAATGAATCATAAGGCCCATAAGTCCTTCCTTCAACCTCTAAATATTTACTAAAAACAAAATGGTTAGAAAAAGTTATCTGATAACACTCAAAGTTCAACTTAATCCATTCCATAAATAGTTTACCTTAAGGCTCAACTAAAATATGTTTGACCAAATTCAAAAATCCAAAAATTTAAGAATAAGGTCACTAAATTTATAAAATCAACTTTTTATTAATCACCCTTAAATTATCTCTTAATTTCACATGTAAATATATATTATGGTAAAAACTTGAAACACTGTAAAATTTTAATGAAAATATACATGCTTCTAAGAATAAAATATTATATTATCAAATATATTTCATAAACCCAAAAAATGCATTAAACTCTATCATGAATTACTTTATCATCAAATCAATAAAAAATTTCAAAGTCACCAAAACTACCCCATTAAAATTTTCAATTTCAATCTTATATTTATCCGAACTAAATATTATTAACTCAACATCATGAATATATTATGGGTTATCTTTACCATATTCAATAATTCTCTAAAAATATCACCTTACCACTAAATCACTTTTCTTGTTTATCGATACTATTCAGAATATGATTTCAAATCCTTAAAGAAAAACTACTGTAGTACAATCCTTATATATTTCATTGATAAAATACTTTTAAAACATAATTATTGAATCCAAATACATAATAACTTTAATCATACCACTTTATCTTTAGTAATAACATAAGCTTAAACTTGATCCATTTTATTCTTCTAAAATATATTACATTGAATCTTGGGGAATTAATTTTCATAATTCCTCATATCCTTATAGTTTAAAAACTGAACATTAGAGGCTTATTTATTACCCTTATATTCATGATCTTGATGGTATTTTTCTCCATACTTGAAGAAAACTACCATTCCCTTCAAGAAAGTACTAGGGTGTTTCTTTCCACAACTATCGCATATGGAAAAATATTTCTTTCTCTTCTTATCCTTATCCATTTTTACTCTTATATCCTCTTATTTTCTTTGTTTCTTTTAGAGCCTTAATACTTGGAGAATTATTTCACTTTAATGATAACACATGATACTATATCCTCATATGATGGTAATGTTTGAGAGACTAGTGCCCTTATGAAGATTGGATTTAGCCCATAAAAGAAATGGTTAATCTTACTCTTTGAATTATTTCTATAGTCCATAACATGAATTTCTAAATGTGTAATGATATATTCATACATAGAAACATTTTCCTCTACCTTTTGTCTTAGAATTAATATTTTTCCCTCTATACCCACTTGTTGTTCATAAGGAAAATATTTTCCAAGAATAGTTCATTAAAATACTCCCATTCCATGATCTTTATTTCCTCCATATCATTAATATTTTGAATCAATGACCACCATTGATCCATATCCCCCAAGAGATGATAAACTACGATGATAACCTTCTCCCTTTCATTACTTCCCAAAATGAGAAATGTATTCTCTAAGGAACTTATCCATTGATCAGTTATAATTAGATTTTCATTCCCATTAAATGATGGAGGTTTCTGATACATAATGTGCTCTAAATTTTTTTAAATAGGTTGAGGGTCAATCCCCATTTATTAAACATAAAATAATATGACCTTTTTTGATAATTGGTAAAATAGGGAACCCATTACAAACACAAAGTAAAAGGTAATAGCCTTAAATATGCTTGAGCCAAAGGGAAAATTAGTCTTGAATGTCCAATGAATAACAAAATCAAGATAATCAATAGAAAAAGACTCATATACACCCTTATAGAAAATGAAATAGTGAAATAAATTGATGATGATGCACTTCCCCTATTAAGAAGTTTCACCATTCTAGACCAACATAATGTAGAAGATCACCCCTCCCACCCACACAAAAATGTGGAGTGAGGATCTGATGATAAGTTACAACACACCTATATCTATTTTGATCCTCTCACCTAACAATTCATATAGCTGCATTATTAAACTGATGAAACCCAAAACCAGATATAAAATATAGTTCAGATTCAAAAATATGATACCCATCCATCCAAAAGAATAGAATAGATAGATGAATGATGGGTGTCAACACACTCATCCCTCTTTAAATGATATCTTCCCAACAATACCTATAAGAATCTACAGTACTAACTAAATGAAACGAGACCAAATCCAGTGCTCATGAGAGATATGTGACCCAATCAAACATAAAGACCCAAAATTAGATCATATTCTAATTGAAACTCGTTTAAAACTACCAAATAAAATCATCAACCATTGATCAACATTGTAAAACCCAAAAGACACCTCTGACTAGAAGATCATTGAAATTCATGTTCTATATCCATCTTCCACCTGAACTCCTGTGATTTTCCATGATCTCACCATGATATTACTCACCTCGAACCTCGACTGTCACCCAAAAACTAAACACCACTGGACATCCAAAAAACACCACTTGAAAGAATACAATCCACCACCTGAGTCAAAACTTGCTGCTCGGGAGTTATTATCCAATGAAATTCAAGCTGTAGCTGCTTGATGAACCAGTGGACCATCACAAAAAACCTGATTCAAGATAAGGAAGCTCAGACCTGAACTAAATCTAAGTATAAAGGAATATGGGGAGAAAAAATAACAATGGAAGAACCTAAAAACTCCAAAGAACTATTTAGAACAGAGATGAATATGAAAAAAATAGAAAAAAATATTTGAACCAGCTGATATCGCTAGATCAGCCAAAGAAGAACTAGAAAATGAAGTTGCATAAAACTTCCTCTATCAAATCAAAGGTGAAAGACATCACCAGGGAATCTAAAAACCCTAGGATAATGATCCTCTTCTCCAGGAGAGTGAAAATCCATCCATCACTACAATCACCATAAAGTGGTCTAAAATTGTTACACTATATTGTGGACAATAGTATTCTCAATATGGGAAAGGTTATTGCTCATAACCTAAGTCAACTGCCCCAAAAAATTTATAATTTATTTATCTCTAAATCTAGATCTAGCCTGATTATCATGACCAGTAGGGAAATCCATACATGAATTACATGAATTGATATGGTTTCCATTCCTTTAACTAGGCACCATTTCTAAACAATGTCATATACTAGATAATATTAAAACATTATGAATCAAAATGGATAATTTTGAAACTAGTGAAACACTTAACATAAATTGAAAAATGTATGCATAGTTAATATTAGAATTATAATCTTGGTTTCTTTGGGAATATTATCAAATTATTTCATAGGGTTAAATTACCTAATCTATGTTATCCTAAATATAGTTCCTAAGTTTTTTACTAAACTTCCCATGATACCAACTGAAAAGACCCCGACCCTAGTAGCCTAGCATTAGTGGTTACTTTATTATATTGATACTAGATATAAGGAATCACATCTTATAGGAATGAGTAGTTTAATAATTTTAGTAACCTAGATACATACTTGAATCTCACATTATAATTGAAATCATAAAATATAACCTAGTATTTTCTTTAAGCACACCATTAGTACCTTTATCATATCCATGTATATCAATCATAATACACTTCTTGGAATTTTGGGTATAGGAAACATAAGAAATGGGTGATCTTTAATGCTTAGTAAGGGTATGTGTACAGTGGAAGTTATCATGAATAAATAAGGAATAAACAATATATAAAGGTAAATAATTGAAAACATATTCCATTTAATCAATCACTTTAACATGAAGAATAATATAATAGGAATAAATGATGATCAAATAATTCCATATAAATAATCACATGAGCTTGAAAATTATCCACAAATATTACAACTAATCTAATAATCACATGGAAATTAATAAATAATCTCATAATGAGGTAATTCATAATGCATGACATCATAAACATACCATCAAGGCCTCTTTCTAATACATCTTACATAAATGGGTAAGGCCTCGGCCAAATAACCAAGCTAGTTTATCTCATGAGGCCTACTTCTACATCAATAGGCTATACTAGGCCCCAAACATCACTTACTATGCCCAATTAACTACTCATATTAAATGTGTGAATCATAATTAATGTAAACATTCATATTGAAAAACTATCAATATGTGATGTTAATAATTTCCCTATTCAATAAACATAATCATAAACCATCCACAATAATATGGATAATGGTATCAAAATACTACATCCCCAGTCAAAATGATCATAAAACATAAAAATAAATGTGTTGGATAGTATCATAATAGTATAAACTTAGTAAATCATAATATTCAACAAAGGATGTTGACATGGATGAAAATATTTTTGAAAGTTCACTGGAAAATTTCTTGATGAAAATACTATTTTCACTTTGAAAACATTTATTTAAAATATAAATATTTCCAAAATATTAAGGATTTTTTTTTATTTTAAAATAATCTCAATTATTCAAATAAATGAGTGACCATGATGGTGGGAAATTCCACTCATGCTGTATAAGCTAAAAAACATTCCATTCACACTATTGTAAAATGGTCAAAAAGTACCGCGTTTGGAAAAAAAAGAAGATTCCTTACAATTTAAAAAACAAATTAAAATGGTTAAAAAAATATTTAACAAATCATTTTTATAATTTTTAAATTATTCTTGGAAATATTTTTATAAAACATAGACATGGAATATAAATGATATTCGATTGAAGAGTGAAATAAAGTCATTTTTTCTTAGAAACATGTTTTCAATTGTTTTAAGTACCAAAGAGATGGAAATAGTAAAATTACTTGAAAATTTCATGAATAAATATATTATAATAAAATATATTTGGTTCAATATAGAAATATCAAACAATTACCCTATGTGAGACTTAAATATAAACAATCCTGAATAACGATGAGATTATGAAATAAACCTTTGACACTTTGGTAACTTTTGAATTGTAAACCCCATGCAATAAATAAATAAAAATGAAACTTTTAAATACTATGGATATAAATAGATTCATGATATAATATATCAAAGGTGAATTATATAAATCACACAAAAGAAATAAATGGTGATTATGGTGCTTGTCTCATTGAAGTAAAAGTGAGATGAGAAACCCTTACCTCAGGTTCGACTTCGTTCGTATGTGTTAAAAAACTATTATATAATAAATATATATTTATTATAAATTTATTAAATAAAAATATTCATATATATCATACCATATATGATTTACATATATCCTTTTATCACCCATTTATTTCTTTATTAAAATCATTATTTCAGGTGATAAATGCTTCATTTTTCATGTATGTTTTGGTTCAGTAGTTTCAGTCCTTGTAATTTGATCATGGTTCCCTAATCTCCATAATTTTAATAATTATATAAATATCATATATATTCATTAAATACATATTTATATTCATCCATATAAGTTATAAATAGAAAAATGAGTTACACTGTTTATGAAGATAGTAGGTTGTACGTACGCATGAACGCTGTTTTCATTTTTTAACGGATGGAATGAAATAATGGTAAATTAAAATTATAATTTCAGAATAATTATAATATAATATAAATCATTTATATTCACAAAATACATCCTTATTACCATACAAGTAAAATGTAAATAAAAAACGGATCACATCACTTCGTGGAGGTGGTAATCCACACATACACACGAGCGACGTTATCGTTTTCCAATGGATTAGAAGGGAAGATGGTATATATGATATTATAATTAAATAAGAATATTTATTTCATAAATATAATATATATTAATTATTTCCATACTTATAATCATCCATGTGAAATGGTGATAAACGAATTACACCACTATATGGAGACGGTAAACCATATGTATGCACGAGCGATGTTTTTGCTTTTCATAAGATAGAAAAGAGATAGAATATAGTTTTTACATAATAATAATAACATATTAGTATATTAGTGTTATGGTATTTATTATAATATGATTATTAAAACACTTTAATAGGACTTATAAGAAGAAATAAACTTAAAGGACTCGGTAAACACAATTACCTCTTCTTCGGTAGACTTCCTTTAGTTTTATTCTTAAGGGAATTATATTAGATATTTTGGAATGAAAAGAAACTATAAAACTTGTATAAGTATGTTAATAAGATTAATGGTAAGGTTTTTTTGATATAAATGGAACTCATTGGTGTAAATAAGTGAGGGACGAGGTACCCTTTTATTATTGAGGTGAGGGGCACTGTTAGAATTTCTTAAAAGACCAAATTATAATAAATTTATTCTCAAGAAAAATGAATCCCAATGGACATGGATTAGAACCTAGGGTAGTATATGGTTTAAATATCATCCAAAAATAAAAAATTTTACAAGTTAATGTGCTGTTTTAAACCCTATCTTTTGGTTTAACCCCTTAATTGACCTATTTTAACATTAACTACAGTAAAGTATTTTTCATTATTAATGGGTTATAATTTTACATATACAGTAACTATTGAATCATAAATGGAAAAGGGATTAAATTTTAGACCATATATTACTATATTTAACTCTTTCAATAATTTCATGATTTTTAAATAATTTAATAAAATATTATTTTCATAAATTATCATTAATGTCAATTTTGACACTATTCATTTAATTTGACTTCAAATACATCAATAAAAAATTATATTTAGAATATAATTCATTAAAAAATAACTAATATGTCATATGTATCTAGAAAAGTCATGTAACACTATAAAACACTCAAATTATATCACTTTTAATTTTTTTAACATTATTTATTTTATTTTTCTATTAGTTGAATAAATACTGTATTGGGGTTGCTCAAGAATTTAAGGTAACTATATAACCACTAAAAATTATAAATAAGTTACCATAATTAAAATAATTTCATTATTAATAAAATTTACATTTATATTCATTCATAACATGCTTTTGTCCCTATGTGGACACATAATAGATATTTAAAACTAAGAGAGTGAGATTGTGTGACTTTCTTAGATTTAAATATAATATTGGTCATTTTCATAGAAAAATGTCCATTAAACATATCAATTTAAAGAATAAGTTGACAAGTAATGAATTTAATTTATCCAATAATAATTAATATGAAATATTATGACCTTATCAATTGGTTTTAATCTAGATTAATATGATTCACCTTTTACCAAGTTGATAAATTTTACCACGGTTACTATTCATATTGACCAAAAATAAAAGGGGGTTATTTACAAAATTTAAACCTAATAATTAAAAATAATTTATCAATTTTATCAAATTCAATACCTATAAGTTCCATAATTTAATTTAAAATCCAAACACCAAATGCAATGAAAAACAGTTTTTCAGAAAAATGCCTTTTAAGTAAAATTTTTAATACTAAATTCAATCATAAAATTGATTAAAATGAACTAAATTTGATTATTAATAAAATAATATAATTAATTTTAGTTTTAAATCACTTTAAAATAAAATTTAATATTTTAAATTCTTGAAAAAAAATTACAGTTGTCAATAAAAATCGGTATTTTTCACTATTCAGTAGAAAATCAAATTTTCAGAAAAATCCAAAAATATCACCCTGAGATAGTTTTTATTTTATTATTTAAAAAATGATATTATATTTTATAAAATAAAACTTATATAATTTCCACAAATTAATTATAATATTTTCTCATAAAAATAAATAAAACCATTTTGGAAGAAAACATATTTCTGAAGCATAAAATAACTTGAATGAAAATTGAGTACTTTTTTTCCTAAGAATCAACCAATAAATTTGTATCGATTAGGTAATTTATATATATATATATATATCATAATTAAATTAATAATATTCATATCTTCTAATTCAATGACTAATTTATAATGGTCATATTTAAATATTAATATTTCATGGTTCATTTCGGCTTGATGTTGCGTGTTGTAAACACTATCGAACATAGTGTACTTTTAAAATATCATGGTGTTAAATTTTACCCTACTTCAATAAATTAAAACCTTGAAATTTTAATTTTTAATTTATAATCAATTGTTTTTATTTGAAAAATCCTTTTTGGAAAACAGACATAGTAAAAATGGTTAATAAAACTTCCTCTTAAAAAGAGGGAAAGAGAAGTATGATAGTCACCACAAAGCTAGGTTTCAAAAAAATAGAACATTAGTTGGAATTTAAAATATGGACATGGAAGAGAAAAATTACTTCAAGGATTAATAGATAGCTATATAGAACATGTTCATGAGAAAGTTAACCATCATAGAACCAAAAATATGTAATGGGTAAGGAGACCATTGATTTCTCTGTAATAAAAGTAAACATATAGAGTTTTTATTTCAAGGTCCTTTTCATAACACAAAATATTCTTCTAATATAAAGATAAATAACCCTAAAAAATAAAATTACTTGAATTATTACCATTTCATAATCACGATCTCATCCTTTTTTCAATTTCTAATTCATCTTTTACACTAGGAAATGGATATTCAAGATGATTTTTTTATGTGTGAATCACTTTTAACAAATCACAAAGTTCATAAGTAATTTTTTCAACCTATAAACATTTATCAAAACCAAAATTGTTAGAAAAAGTTACCTAATAACAACCAAATTTCAAATTAATCTAGTCTATAAATAGGTTACCTTAATTCTCATCCAAAATATGTTTGAATAAATTCAAAAATACAAAAATTTAGGAACAAGTTCACTAAATTTCTAAAATAAAAATTTCATTAATCCCACATAAAGTTGCTATTAATGTCACTTGTAAATATATATTAGGGTAAAAACTTGAATCACTATAAAACCTTAATGAAAACATTTATGCTACTAAGAATAAAATATCATATTATCGAATATATTTTATTAATAAAAAATGCATTAAACTTTATCATGAATTACTTTTACATCAAATCAATAACCATTTTCAAAGTCATCAATACTGACCCATTTACTTTTTCAATTTCAATATTATCTTTATCTTAAATAAATATTACTAACTCAACATTATGAACATATTAAGGTTTATCTTTCCCTTATTCAAATATTCTCTAAAAATATCACTTTACAACTAAATCACGTTTCTTAGTTATCGATACCGTTAAATATATGATCTAAAATCCTTAATAAAACTACTATAGTATAATACTTATACATTTAATATAACCATAATTTCATTGATAAAATAATTCTATAATATTATTCTTGAATCTAAATACACAATAACTTTAATCATTCCACTTCGGCTGTAGTAATAGCATGATATTGACCTTGATCCCTTTGCTTATTCTAAACTATATTCCCTTGATGTTTGTGTATTATTTTCCATAATGCCCCATATCCTTACAGTTGAAACACTAAACATTACAAGCTTCTTTATTACCCTTTAATTCATGTGCCTGATGTCCTTTCTCTCCACACTTGAAGAAAATTATCATTCCCTTCAAGAAAGTAATTTGGTTTTTCTTTCCACAATTATCACATGTGGGAAAATCCTTTTTCTATTCTTCCACTTATCTATTTTCACCCTCTTGTACTATTCTTTTCTTTATTTCCTTTAGAGCCATAAGTCTTGGATAATTATTTCTCTATCATGATAGCACATGATATTATATCCTTATATGATGAGAATGTTTGAGAGACTAGTGCCCTTTTAAGTAATGGATTTATCCCATAAAATAAATGGTCAATCTTATTATTTAGATTTTTTACATAGTTCGAAACAAGCATTATTAACTATATAAAGTTAGCTTCATACATAACAACATTTTCCTCTTCTTTTTTGTCTCAAAATCAATAACTGTCTCTCCATATCCACTCATTGTTCACAAGGAAAATTTTTTACAATAAAATTTCCTTAAAATCCAACCATTCCATACTCACTATTTACTCTTTATCCTTTGTATTTTGAATCAATGACCACCATTGATACAAATCCCCAAAGAGATGATAAAATTTTGTTACAATCATATCCCTTTCATTACTTCCCAAAGTGAGAAATATCTTCTCTAATGAACTTATCCATTTCTCAACTATAATTAGATTTGTTGTCCCATTAAATGATAGAGGTTTATAATACATAAAGTGATCTAAAATTGTTTCACTATATTATGGATCAAAAATATTCTATATATAGTAAAGGTTATTTATTATAACCCAATCCAACTACATTAAAATAGTTATAATTTTTTTAGCTACAACTCGAGCTCCAGCTTGATTATCTTTCCCAGGAGGAAAATCCCTGCATGAATTATGTGCATTGAAATAGTTTCCATTCCTTATGGTAGGTACCATTTCTAAATAATGGAATATTCCAGATTATATCATAACATTATGAATCATTATTTATAATTAAAAAAATAGTGAAACACTAAACATAAATTGAAAAATTTATACATAGATAATCCCATAATCATATGCTTTGTTTCTTTGGAAATATTATCAAATCACTTCATAGTGTTATGTTACCTAATCTATGTTATCTTAAATCTATTTCCCAAGGTTTCTACTAAAATTCCTCTGATACCAATTAAAAATAACTCGACCCTATTTTCTTTGAGGTTACATTATTACATTAAAACTAGATACAAGGGATCACATCCTGAAGGATTGAATAGTTTAGTGGTCTTGGTAAACTAGATAAATACTTAAATCTCACATTATAATTGAAAACATAAAATAAAACATATTATTTTCATTTATAACACCATTAGTCCCTATATTATATCCATATATATCAATTATAATACACATCCTAGAATCATGGAGAAAGGAAACATAAGAAAGGGGTGAGATCTAATGCTTAGTAAAGGTATGCGTTCAAGAGAAGATATCATGAATAAATTAGGAATAATCAATATGGAAAGGTAAATAACTAAAAAAACATTCCATTTAATAAATAACTTGAACATGAATAATAATATCACAAGAATAAATTATGATCAAATAATTCCATATAAATAATCACTTGATCTTGAAACTTATCCATGGATATTCTAACTAATCAAATAATCACATGGAAATCAATAAATAATATCATAATGAGGGAATTAATAATGTGATACATCATAAAAATTCCATCAATGCCTCATTACAAGACATATTACATAAATGGGTATGACCTTATCCAAATACCCAAGCTAATTTGTCTCATGAGACCTACCGATACTTCGAGGGACTATAGTGGGATCCACCTATCACATACTATAACGAATGTATTCTACACATGAAAAGGGTGAAACACAATCAATATAAACATTCATATTGAAAAATTAGCATATGAAATGTTAATACTTTCCCTAATCAATAAACATAATCATAAACCATCCAAAGTAATATAGAGAATGATATCAAAATAGTACACTCCCAGTTAGAATGATCATAAAGCATCCAAATCAATGTGGTGGATAGTATCATAAGAGAATAAAATCAGTAAATCATAAGATTCATTAAAGAATGTTTATATAGATGAAAATATTTTCAAAAGTTCATTTGAAAATTTCTTGATGAAAATACCCTTTTTCACTTTGAAAATATTTATTTAAAATATAAAATTTTCCCAAATATTAATGAAAACATTTTATAAAAAAATATTGTAAAATTGTAAATATAGATTCAAATCAATGATCATTAATGATGGTAGGTAATTCTTTTCATTCCATATAAGTTTAAAAAACATTCCATTCACATTGTTGTAAAAAGGTCAAAAAGTACCTCATTCATAAAATGACAAGAAGATTCATTTCAAACAATTTTTTAAAATTTCAAAAAAGAGTAAAAATTTATTTAATAAATAATTTTTAAAATTTTAAATCATTATTTATTTTTTTATAAAACATGGAAATGGAATTTAACGGATGTTTGACCAAAGAGAGAAATAAAGTTAGCTTTTCTTAAAAACACTTCCTCAATAGTTTTAAGTAATGAACAAAGGTAAATGGTAATATTAATTTAAAACTTCATGAATTAATAAAGGATAAGAAAATATATCAGGTTTAAAATAGTAATATCCAAAAATTCCCCCACAGGGGACTTAAACATAAACAATCCTGAATAATGATGAGATTATGAAATAAACCCTTACACTTTGGTAACTTTTGATTCATAATCCCCATAAAATAAAAAAATTAAAATGAAACTTTAAAATTACATTAAGATGAATATATTCATTATATAACATATCATAGGGTAAAATATATACCACAAAAAATAAATAAGTGGTGATTATGGAATGTAACTCATGAAACTAAAAGTGCGATGAGAAACCCTTACCTCAGACCTAACTTCCTTCATATATTCTCAAAAATACTATATAATAAATATATATTTATTATAAATTTTTTATATAAATATATTAATATTTATCATAACATATATAACTCACTTATAACATTTTATCACCCATTTATTAATATTTTTTTTTATTAAAATCACTGTTTCGGGTGACAATTGCTTCATTTTTCATGTATGTTTTGGTTCAGTAATTTAGATAATTTTACTTTTATCATGGTTAAATCATATCCATAATTTTAATAGTGATATAAATATTATATATATTCATTATATACATATTTATATTTATCTATAAATGTTATAGATAGAAAAATTAATTACACCGTTCATTGAGATGGTAGGTCGTACGTACGCATGAACGCTGCATTCATTTTTTGACGGATGAAACAAAAGAATGGAAAATAATAATTATACTATAAATAATCATTATTATATAATATAAATCATATATATTCATCAAATATATCCTTATTATTACTCAAGTAAAACCTAAATAAAAAATGGATCACATCGCTTCCTGGAGATGGCATTCCACACATACACACGAGTGACATTATCATTTTCTAATGGATTGGAAAGAAATAAGGTACATATGATATTGTAATTATAAAAGAGTATTTATGTCCTAAATATCATATATATATTCATTATTTCTATATTTATAACCATCCAAGTGAAATGGTGATGAAAAATGAATCACACCACTACGTGTATACGGCAAGTCGCACGTACACACAAGCGATGTTTTCTCTTTTTATAGGATGGAAAAGAGATATAATATGGTTATAACATAATCATAATAATATATTAGTATATTTATTATAAATTATTTATTATATTAGGACGGTTACAATACTTAAGGAGTAATTAGATGAATAAATAAACATGAAGGACTCAGTAAAGACAATTACCTCTTATTCGGTAGACTTCTTTTAGATATCTTCTTAAGAGACTTATAGTAGGTATTTTGGAATGAATTAAACCTCAAAAAAATTTATAAGTATGTTAATAATAGGTTTGGGTAGTTTTTGATTTATCTATATGGCTCAAAGTGGTTTATTTAAATGAGGGAGGAGGTACCCTTTTATAATTGAGGTGAGGGGAACTTTTGAAATTTATTAAGAGATTAAATTATAATAAAGTCATTATCAAGAAAAATTTATTCAAATGGATATTAATTTGAACCCATGATAAGAAATGGTAGAAATATAAAAAAATAGGTTAATGCGGTGTTTTAAACCTTATCATTTGGTTTAACCCCTTAATAAATCTATTTTAATATTAACCGTGGTAACACATTTTTCATTCCTAAAGGGTTATAATTTTACATATAAGGTAATTATTGGATCATAAATGGAAAAAATGAAATTTTAGACCATATCTTACCCCATGGACTCTTTCTATATTTTTTACGATTTTATATAATTTAATGAAATATTATTTTGATAAATCATCATTAATGTCATCTTTGACACTATTTATTTAATTTAACTTCAAATACCTTAAGAAAAAGTTTTATTTCGAATATAATTTAGTCACACAACAATAATATGACATATTCATCTAAAAAATCTATGGAACACTATTAATCACTCATATTATATCAATTTTAATATTTTTAATGTCATTTATTTTTTTCTATTAATTGAATAAATACTATATTAGCATTTCACAAGAATTTAATGTAATTATATAATTAATAAAAATTATAAATAAATTATCATCATGAATATAATTTCATTATTCACAAAATTGAAATTTATATTCATTCATAACTTTATTTTTTCCCTATTTGGATGCATAATATATATTTAAAACTAAGAAAGTAAAATTTTGTAACTTTCATTGATTTAAATATTATATCGGTCATTTTTTTGGACAAGTGTTCATTAGAAATATAAATTTAGAGACTAATATTTTAAGGTATGAATTTAATTCATCCAATAAAAATTAAAATGAAATATTATGATCTCATCACTTTGTTTTAACCTAGATTAACCTGACTTATCTTTTATCAAGGTGATAAATTTTACCATGGTTACTATTCACATTGAACAAAAAATAAAAGGGAATTATTTACCAAATTTGAATCGATTGATTCCAAATATTGAATAATTTTTTTCATATTCAATACCTTTAAGTTTCATAATTTAATGTTAAATCAAAACACAATATGCAATGAAAACAATTTTTCAGAAAAATTCCCTTTTAAGTATAAAAATTATTTTTATACTAAATTCAATCATGAATTTTATTCCAATGAATTTAATTGTATTATTCACATTTTAGTAGAAATAATTTAAGTTTTAAATCACTTTAAAATAAAATGTAACTTTTTAAATTCCTGAAACATAAATACATTTGTCAATAAATATCGATATTTTTCTTTATTCACTCGAAAATCAATCTTTTTAGAAAAATAAAAAAAATTCAACCAAAACTAATTTTGATATTCTAATTTTAAAAATGATATTATTTTTATAAATTAAAACTTAAATAATCTCTAGAAATTATTTATAATATTTTCTCATAAAAAGTAATAAAATCATTTTTGAAGAAAATGAATTTTGAAGCATAAAATAACTTGATTTAAAATTGATTACTTATTTATTAAGAATAAACCAATGAATTTTGATTAAGTATATACTGTATATATATATATTGCATATCTCAGTTAAAACTACTCATATCTTCCAATTCAATGACTAGGTTATAATATTCATATTTAAATAATAATATTTTGTGGTTCATTTAGGATCGTTGTTGCGTGTTGTATATACTACTAAATATAGTTTTATTTAAAAATGATAGGGTGATAAAGTAGGGTAATTCAATATTATAGAGGTGATCAGTTTATTATCATTTTATTTGGATCTTACTTAGCAATTTTGTGCTATTTATGAGGTATTTCATGTATCAAAACTTCAATGAGAACATCCCAATCCATCTCATGTGATCAGTACCAATGAAATTGAGCTTAAATATAACATGATAGTTGAGGAGTGTCCAATTCATACTGTGTATTGGCGAAATAAGACTCTACAAGGGAATATTATTCCTCTTGTATGTGTGTTGTTTCAACACAGGCGTATCTGATAGGAGGCATGAGGGATAAAGTCCGACATGTAGACATTAGTGCTAGTGTTGTTCATCAACGAGGCCCAATGATGTTTAGGATTTCAGATCAGGGATGAGAAACTATATACTAGGGATATTTTGACACCCCACACCGTGTCAATGTAAGAACTAATTTAAAAATTTTTCTAAACCTTTTGTGTAACATCCCAGGTAAATAAAGAATATAACATTTTCATATTTATTAATATTTATGAATTAAATATTAATTTTACCTTAAAGGGGATTCTATGTTTGATAGCGTACTCAACACGAGACAATGGATTTATTTGAAATCTTACATTGCACACAATGTTGAGTTGTACTGAAAAATAATAATATAATTTTATTATTTTAAATAGTAGTTAACGCCTTGTCATTATATTGGTGTAAATGAACAGAAATAACCATATTATGATTAAAAATGTTTGTTAAATGTTTTTACATTTATCCAATAAAATTTAGAGGCTTTAAATGATAATGAATCCAATTTTAAGCATAAATACTCCAATATTTTTAAAAGGTAGTTTTACCACCATTTGATGGAGAACCCCTTTTAAATCTAGTTTTTTTTCACATTTATATGTTTAATTTGAAAAAATAAACTGATTATTTAGAATACGGATATCAAAATTTACTTTGGGTATTTTTTTTGTATTTTTATGATAAAGTTCATTTTTTAAGGAATAGTGAAAAATACTGCATTTTAAGTAAAAACTGTCTTTTTATATGATTTATTTATATGGTTAGATTATCTTTTTAAATGGTTTTAATGTGTAATTGGATTATATTTTTACCATTTAATTCAATGTTGGTCATTGGAAGTAATTTCACATTGAAATTGGACATAAACACATGTCAATCTTTTTATAGTTTTTACTTCTTAAAAACACGCTTTCTAGTTTTGGCAACATAAATTAATATTAAATTAATTAATGAAACCTATATGTTTTGAATTTGGTAAAATAAAAATAATTTTTTATTTTAGAATATCAAAATTATCTTTGTATGAATTTTTGGTATTTTTCTGAAAATGTTCAATTTTTGATGAACAGTGAAAAACACTGCATAGTAGTTAAAAAACCGACTTTTTTCATTTAAATGAAAAATTACCAATTATGTGAATTGAATTTAAAAAATAAATCATACATAGTTGTCATCAGTAAGTAAAATGTGGTTCAGTAGGATGAAAGTAATTTTTGGTGAATAGTAACTTTTGATTTTTATTTATCGCGGTTAAAGGAAAATAGGGTAATTCAAGGTAAAAATAATATTATAATAATATAAAATTAACTTAACACATGTCTGAACCTTATTAGACGAGTCATGTATGACTAATAAAATACTTGGGTAGAACTTTTTCCTTTTGTAAGCCACATGGGTAAGATAATTACATCAATAACTTTTTATTTAAAGTAAAAATAAAAATATCATAAACTTGTATTGTTTTTCTAGAACAATTTTAATGTGGGGTTATATAATTGATATCTTTGAATAAAAATATTCATTATAAATTTAAAAATATTTCCTACATCATGGTATTTTATTTTTAATTTTTATACATCAAATAAATAAATTTATTTATGACACAATGATGATGTAATGATTACCTCATTAATGAATGTTTTAAAGAAATGATATTATAAATATTAAAATAAATCTATTTTGAAACTTTTTATGACATAAAATAATTTTATAGATGATTATGAATTGTTATCTTTGAATTAATGAAGTTTTTTTTGAATTTATCAAGTTGTTATGATTTTTTAAAAAGTCATGATACAAATGGTATACAAATTAACATAAATGAGTTTTTAAATCAATTAATATTTTATTAAATGATAAAATAGTCCTAAAAATATAATATTTAGAAAAATGAAATATCTAATGTTAAAAATGTCATAAATGATCCATTTTGGATCTCTTGGCATTTTATAATAAATATATTAACCATATAGTATGAATATACAAGAAGACATGGTAAAAGTTAAATAAGTTAACAAAGTGTTAAATAAAAAAGATAAGGATTAAAAAATTTCTAAATCCTATCCAATTCTTATTGGATGATTTTATTTAGACTTATATTAATCTTATATTATAATTTAATGAGTTTTGGACCTTTTTAAACCAAAAATCATTTTATAATAAAATAATACTTTCAAACTTTCCTAAAGAGCCCCTCCCCCCTTTTATAAAAGGACACCACCTCTAACCCATTATACACACTTCTCAAGCCCCTTGGCTCGTCTAACCTCTGCCCAAATAATCTCCCAACATCCCTATCTTCCTCCTAAAATACTTACCCTTGAAAAAAGGAAATTAAAGAGATCCCTTTATCTTAAATCAAAAGAAGTTACCCGATTTGAGGAAGAACAAGGAACATACAAGACAAGTCAGACTTGAGGTAAGGGAACCTTTCACCCTTCTCATTTATTCAAAGACTTATTTTATGTTATTTATTTTAATTTCCATTTTATTATGTTGGTATATGTTCTCATATATCCTTATTTCTTTATATTTTATGTCCAAGTGATGAGAGACTCTTTTCTCTCCCATCAACTCATTTTCTGAATTTTAAAGTGTCGCCGTTAGGCTGCCAAATTTTTGTAAGGGACTATATCTCAATCTCTTTAATTGAGGCATATCTTGATATTGTGCACATTTATTATCCTATAATGTGTATATATAACCCTTTTGACTTTTTTATATCATTAATTTCTATATTCTCTTGATATTTAAAATTTTGTTTGATTTCATTCTTTAATTATTTTTATTTAAGTGTTTCTCAAGTGTTACGAGACTCTTAAACTAAAAAATCGTTTTAAAAGTATTAAAGATTTATTTTTATAAATATTTCTCATTAATTTATATATTTTCAAAATGGTTTTTAGGATTTATTTATATGGACATTAATGTTTTAAAATGACATTCCTTTAAAAGTTTCAAAGTGGTATGGGACACTTTGATTCAAAAATATTCTTTTTAAATGTTTTAAATGTGTTTTTTACGAATTGATTATGTCAATATCTTGAACTAATATCTTGTTATTGTAATGTGGAAATGTTATATTTTCTTTATGCTTGTTTTATGTGTTATGATTACATTATGGTTCTTGGGAATTGTTAACAAATACGGGTGGTTCCATGATAAACTTAGGGCAGGTGAGACCGAGATAGTTCTCCAATGCATTGGGTAATGTGACAGAGGTAAACATTAATGTTTCTACTAATAGATTTAGGGAATATAATATTATGGGTATTCCAAACGTAACTCTATACGTAGTTGTGAGAACTATAATGTAATTATGTTATGAAGGCCACAAGTTACCTTTATGATTTATGATTTCTAAGTGTTATTCATAAATATTATGATTTAACAAGGTATGTTAAAGTGATTATGTTTTGTATGTATTGATAGAATAATGTTTTATTTCTTTATTTTATATTCCTTACTGAGTTTTTTATGCTCATCCCATGTTTTTTAAATGTTTTTCACAGGACTTAAAGATGAATAGGGTCAAGGATGAGATCAAGTAAAAATTCATGCTGTCTCAAATATGGAACTAGACATGCTTATTTTTTTAAGAGTTTTTTATTTTATGAAAAAAATGGTTACTGAGTAGAAGTGTCTACATATACTATTCAAGATGTTTTGTATAAGTTATGACCTAATTCTATAAAGATATAAAATTGAAAAGATCCTGAATGTGAATTATTTACTTAATTCAATATTATGTAATGTTTAAGGTTGGGGCCTTACAGTTGGTATCAAAGGTTGATTTAGATAACTTTAGAGGTTAGGGTGTTATTTAAGCATAAGTGACATAACCATAATGGTCAACATATTAGAAAGAGTCATAGTTATTTTAGATAAATTTAATGAGTTTAAGATAACATGAATAAGTATATATTAGTATTTACCCTCCTCATAAGATATTGTATAATGATTTTACTAATATACTCACACCAACCTTTTTGGTTTTAGTAAGTGGATGGATCTTGCAGGAACCAAAGTAACAATAGATGTGAAGAAAACTGTGATAGTTTTCTAAATAAGAAACCAATGAAATGGTATCTACAATGAAAACTCTTGTTGTTATTCTCAACAAACTATCTGGAGTCATGATTGACCACCTAAACCATGGTGATTTTTATAAGGCATCATATATGTGAGAAATGAATTCCAATAGGAGTTCAGGTAATACCCATAAAGGTAAGTATATTAAAAAGCCTATGTGTCAAGGATGTCAAAAGAAACACCTAGGAATATACTTCAAAGGGATACGAAGATTCTATAGATGTGGTAATTAAGGTCATAAAGCAAGAAGATGACATGGAAAAAGGAAGCGTCAAGTTGAATCTAGGAAAGGGAAAGAAGTTCTTTATGAAGGACCAATTTAATGTTTTAAATGTGGTGTTCATGATCATTATATAAATAGATGTCCTACGAAGAAGGTTTGGGAAGGGGATTGGCAAGATTATACGAATATATGTTTACCAATTCCTAATGCAACTCCAATTGAAGATGAGGAAACTGAAAATGACCGATGAAAGGTATGAATCATTTCTTAGATGATGTTTTGAAATTATTGAATCTTAGGATATGATTCATGATTTTTTTGAAGGAAATAATTATTATAGAATAATTTATAAAGGAATGGTTAATGGATCATGAAGAACATTGAATTAGTAAGAAGTATACATATAAATAATTCAAGAGTTATGATAGATTTTAGGATGATGAAATTCTTAAAAGTATTAAGGCTCTTTTGATAATGGGATTACTTTTGAAGACTTTTTCTAGTATGTGTAACCTAAAGTTTGATATGTGAAAATGTTATTCAAGAAAGAATTAACTTTTCTTTTGTGGACATAATGGATAACCTTAGGGGTTCATATAATCTTTTGTTTTTTAGTTGATAAATGGTTATTACATTTTGGGATGCAAAATGAAAGGTATTAGATAACCTTTGAGGATAAAATAGGTTATGGTTATTTTTGAGGAAATTATCTTATTTTTGATAAAGTTATAATAATGATATGGTTTTATCAAAAGGACAACCCAAATGATGGGTGACAACCCTGCGCATCTGGTAAGGCCGTAGGAATTGAACCCACAACCAAAGTACCATTGGGATTTATTGCCTACCACTGGACTATGTCAAGTCCCTGGTTAGTATGCTAATTATTTTTAGTTATATGATTTTATTGATCAAGAATAAGTTGATTTGGGATATTATGTTTTATCAACTAGATATTCTTAGTATAAGAAAATGATTTGGTGATTAAGTGATAAAGGTTATTTTGGGAACACTATATGCCTAAGGAAAATAAAATACTTTAGGATTTCAATTGAGGAGTACTGGTGGAATTTTATTTTGGAAGAATCTATATTTTAATTGTGGACATATAGAAATTTGGGTTATTTATAGAAATGATTAACCTATCATAGACAGTACGTGATTAGTTTAATTACTTTTCAATATGAGTCTTTAAGAGTAGTCGATGTTATTTGGAGATAAATGTTAAGATTTATCGTGGAAGACTAGGTGATCAAATCCTTATAAATTTTTGGGTTTCAACCTTAGTTTGGATTATATTGAAGGATTTTAAGGAAAATTGTTTATTGAATGGTATTTGTTGAACTTTGGGTATTGTTTTTTCAATTTTAAAGATTAAGATCAATTTTCCTTTTTATAAAAGATTATCCTTTTTAAGGATTATCTGATCATGTACTAACCTTTTTAGTCTTGGTTAATGTATAAAGATAGGGGAAATATATAGTTCATCTTTTGTGGATTATGTGATTATCTAGAAGTTGATTCTAGCGCTTCAGGTGTGACCAAGTCATCTTAAATACTCATCGTTTGGAGAAAATATGAGTTTGTAGTAGAAATTTAATCAAAGTATGAAACACTAATTTTCAAGTAAGTATATTTCCTTATGATATTATTCTAGGTAGTAATAAAATTCTTCAACTCTATAAAAAGGATCTTGAAGCAAAAATGTTATACACTTGTTTTTATCATCAAACTTTTACCCAACCACAAATTTATGGTATTGTGGTCGTTAACTTTCCATGATAAAGTTCTCTATCACTCTCTATTAATATATGAGAGTTAGTTTCTATTCCATATCCACGTTTTCCTACATGGAATCCTAGTATGTGTTATCTCGGGTGACCTTTGTACTTATCTTTCTTTCTTTTAAAGTGATAGTTTTATTGACTCTTTTTCCGATGTGGGACTTTTAATAAAGTTTCTAAGCCAAATTTTAAAATTACGAGGACACAATTCCCAAAAGGGGAAGGATGTAACATCCCAGGTAAATAAAAAATATGACATTTTCATATTTATTAATATTTAGTAATATAATATTAATTTTAACTTAAATGAGATTCTATGTTCGATAGCGTACTGAACATGCAGTAAAGGATTTCTCCGAAATCTTACATGGCACACAATGTTGAGTTATACCAAAAAATAATATAATATTATTATTATTTTAAATGGTAGTTAATGCTTAACCGTTGTATTGGTGGGAATGAACATAACTAACCATATTATTATTAAACATATTTTTTAAATGTTTTTACATTTATACAATAAAATTTAGAGGGTTTAAATAATAATGAATCCAATTTCCAGCATAAATACTCTAATATTTTTAAAAGGTAGTTTTTAACGCCTTTTGATGGAGAATCCATTTTAAATATAGTTTTTATTACTTTTATATGTTTCATTTGATAAAATAAACTTATTATTTATAAGTGGTATATAAAAATTTACTTTGGGTAAATTTTTGGTATTTTTCTGATAAAGTTCATTTTTTTAATGAATAGTAAAAAATACTGCATTTTAAGTCAAAAATGTATTTTCATCTGATTTATTTATTTGGTTAGATTATATTTTTAAATGGTTTTAATGTGTAATTATATTATATTTTTACCATTTAATACAATGTTGGTCATTGGAAGTAATTTCACTTTTAAATTGGACATAAACACATGTCAATCTTTTTGTAGTTTCTACTTCTTAGAAACACGCTTTCTGGTTTTGACAACGGAAATTAATTTTACATTAATTAATGAAAATTATATGTTTTGAATTTGGTAAAATAAACATAGTTTTTGAGTTCATAATATCAAAATTATCTTTGGATTATTTTTTGGTATTTTTCTGGAAACGTTCGATTTTTGATGAATAGTGAAAAACACTGCATATTAGTTAAAAAACCGATTTTTCTTTTAAATAAAATTTTACAACTTTTGTGAATTGAATTTAAAAAATCCGACATATATGGTTGTCATCAGTAAGTAAAACGTGGTTCAGTAGGATGAAAATAATTTTTGGTGAATAGTAACTTTTGATTTTTATTTACCGCGGTTAATGGTAAATTAGGTAATTCAAGGTAAAAATAATATTATAATAAAATAAAATTACCTTAACACATGTCCTAACCTTATTGGATGAGTCATGACCGAACAATACAATCCTTGGGTAGAACTTTTGTTCTTTGGAAGCCACTTGGGTAAGATAATTACATTAATAACTTTTTATTTAAAGTAAAAATAAAAATATCATAAACATGTATTGTTTTGTTAAAAAAATTTAATGTGGGGTTATATAATTAATATCTTTGACTATAAATAGTCATTAGAAAGATAAAAATATTTCCTAAATCATGTTATTTTATTTATAATTTTTAGACATTAAATAAATAAATTTATTTATGACACAATGATGATGTAATGATTACCTCATTAATGAATGTTTTAAATAAATGAGATTATAAATATTAAAATAAATTTATTTTGAAACTCTTTATGCCATAAAATAATTTTTTGGATGATTATAAATTATTATATTTTAATTAATGAAGTTTTTTCGAATTGATCAAGTTGTTATGGATTTTTAAAAATTCATGATACAGATAGTCTAAAAATTGACCTAAATGAGTTTTTAAATCAATTAATATTTTATTAAAAGATAAAATAGGCCTAAAAATATAATATTCAGAAAAATGACATATATGATGTTAAAAATATCATTAATTATCAAGTTTGGGTGCCTTGAAATTTTATACTAAATATATTAACCATATAGTATGAATATACTAAAAGATAAGGTAAGAGTTAAATAAGTTAACAAAGTGTTAAATAAAAAAGATAAGGATTAAAAAATTTACAAAACCTCTACAATTATTATTGGATGATTTTATTTTGACTTATATTCATCTTATCTTCTAATTTAATGATTTTTGGACCTTTTGAAACAAAAAATCATTTTATAATAAAGTAATACTTCCAAACTTTCCTAAAGAGCCCCTCCTCCCTCTTATAGAAGGACACCACCTCTAACCCATTACACACACCTCTAAAGCCCCTTGGATTGTCCAAAATCTGACCAAATAAGCTCCCAACATCCCTATATTCCTCCTAGAAGCCTTCCCCTAGGCAGAAGGAAATTCAAAAGATCCCTTTGGATCAAATCAAAAGAAGTTACCCGATTTGAGGAAGAACATGGAACATACAAGACAAGTCAGACTTGAGGTAAGGGAACCTTTCACCCTCCTCTTTTAGTCAAAGAATTATTTTTATATTATGTATTTTAATTTCAATTTTCTTATGTTGGGATATTTTCTCCTATATCCTTATTTCTGTACATTTTATGTCCATGTGATGAGAGACCCTTTTCTCTCCCATCAACTCATTTTCTGAATTTTCAAGTAACGCCGTTAGGCATCCGATTTTTTATAAGAGACTACATATAAATCTCCTTTAATTAAGGAATATCTTGATATTGTGCACCTTTATTATCCTATAAGGTGTATATACAACACTTTTTACTTTTTATATCACGAATTACTATATTCTCATGATATTTAAAGTTTTGTTTGATGCCATTATTTAATTATTATTTTAAGTGTTTCTCAAGTGTTACGAGACTCTTTAACTAAAACATTGCTTAAAAGTATTAAAGATTTATTTTTATAAATCTTTCTCATTTATTTCCATGTTTTCAAAATGGTTTTGAGGATTTATTTATATATACATTAATGTTTTAAAATTACATTCCTTTAAAAGTTTCAAAGTGGTATGGGACACTTTGATTCAAAAATATTCTTTTTAGATGTTTTAAATGTGTTTTTTATGAATTGATTATGTTAATATCTTAAACTAATATCTTGTTATTTCAATGTGGAAATGTTATCTTTCCTTTATTATTTTTTATGTGTTATTATTACGTTATGGTTCTTGGGCATTGTTTACGAATACAGGTGGTTCTGTGATAAACCTAGGGCGGGTGAGCCCGAGATAGTTCTCCAATGCATTGGGTAACGTGACAGAGGTAAATCTTAATGTTTCTCCTAAGATATTTAGGGAATATAAAGTGATGGGTATTCCAAACGTAACTCCCTATATAGATATGAAAGCTAAAACATAATTATGTTATGGATGTCACAAGTTACCTTTATGATTTATGATTTTTATGAGTTATTCATAAATCTTATGATTTCATGAGGTATACTAAAGAGATTATGTTCTGTATTTGTTGATAGACTAATGTTTTATTTATTTATTTTATATCCCTTACTGATATTTTTATGCTCATACCATGTTTTTGAAATGTTTTCCATAGAACTTAAAGATTAATAGGGTCAAGGATGGGATCAATGAAAAAATCATCCTGTTTAAAACATGGAACTAAACATGTTTCTTTTTTAAGAGTTTTTATTTTATAAAAAAATGGTTACTGAGTAGAAGTGTCTACATGTAATATTCAAGATCTTTTGTATAATTTATGACCTAATTATCTAAAGATATAAACTTGAAAATATCATCAATGTGAATTATTTACTTAATTCAAGATTATGTAATGTTTAAGGCTAGGGCCTTACAGTTGGTATCAAAGGCCGGTTTAGATAACATTGGAGGTTAGGGTGTTATTTAAGAATAAGTGACATAACGATAATGGTTAGCATATTAGAAAGATTAATAGTTATTTTAGATAAATTGAATGAGTTTAAAATAACATGAATAAGTATATCTTAGTATTTTCCCTCCTCATAAGATATTATATAATTATTTTACTGATATACTCACACTAAACTTTTTTGTTTTTGTAAATGGATGGATCTAGCAGGAACCAAAGTAACAATAGATGTAAAGAAAACTGTGACGGTTTTCTAAATAAGTAACCGAATGAAATGGGAGTTGAAATGAAAACTCTTGTGGTTATTCTCAACCAACTATCTGGAGTCATGATTGACCACCTAAACCTTGGTGATTTTTATAAGGCATTTTATATGTGAGAAACGAATCCCAATGGGAGTTCAGGTAATAACCATAAAGGTAAGTATATTAAAAAACCTATGTGTCAAGGATGTGGAAAGAAACACCTAGGAAAATACTTCATAGGGATGGGAAGATGATATATATGTGGTAATGAAGGTCATAAATCAAGAACATGACATAGAAAAAGGAAGCATCAATTTGACTCTAGAAAAGGGAAAGAAGTTATTTCTGAAGGATCAATTGAATGTTTTAAATGTGGTGTGCATGGTAATTATACAAATAGATGTCCTACGAAGAAGGTTCAGGAAGGGAATAAACAGGATTGTACAAATATATGTTTACCAATTCCTAATGCAATTCCAATTAAAGATGAGGAAACTGAAAATGACCAATGAAAGTTATGAATGATTTCTTAGCTGATGTTTTGACATTATTGAATCTTAGGATATGATTCATGATTTTTTTGAAGGAAATAAGTATTAAAAAATAAGTTGGAAAAGAATGGTTAATAGATTATGAAGAATGTTAAATTAGTAAGAAGTATACATTTAAGGGATTCAAGAGTTATGGTATATTTTAGGACGATGAAATGCTTAAAAGTATTAAGGATCTTTTGATGATGGGATTACTTTTAAAGAATTTTTCTAGTATGTGTATCCCTAAAGTTTGATATGTGAAAATTTTATTCAAGAAAAAATTATCCTTTCTTTTGTGGACATAATGGATAACCTTATGGGTTCATATGATCTTTTGTTTTTGAGATGATAAATGGTTATTACATTTTGGGATACAAAATGAAAGGTATTAGATAACCTTTGAGGATAAAATAGGTTATCGTTATTTTTTAGGAAATTATCTTATTTTTGATAATTTTATAAGAATGATATGGTTTTAGAAAAAGAAAAACCTGCAGGATGGGTGATAACCCGTCGCATTGGGCAAGGCCGTAGGAATCTAACCCACAACCAAAGTGCGATTGAGATTTATTGCCTACCACTACACTATGTCAAGTCCCTGGTTAGTATGAAGAATTGTTTTTAGTTAAATGATTTTTTTGATCAAGAATAAGTTGATTTGGGATATTATGTTTTATCAAATGGATATACTTAGTATAAGAAAATGATTTGGTGATTAAGTGATAAAGGTTATTTTGGGAACACTATATGCCTAAGGAAAATAAAATACTTTGGGATTTCAATTGAGGAGTAATGGTGGAATTTTATTTGGGAAGAATCTATATTTTTATTATGTAAATATTTAACTTTGGGTTATTTATGGAAATGATTAACCTATATTAGAGAATATGTGATTAGGTTAATTACTTTTCTAAATGAGACTTTAAGAGTAGATGGTGTTATTTGGAGATAAATATTAAGATTTATCGGGGAAGACAAGGTGATCAAATCCTTCTAAATTTTTGGGTTTAAATTTTAGTTTGGATTATATTGAAGGATCTTAAGGAAAATTGTTTATTTAATGGTATTTTTTGAACTTTGGGTATTTTTTATTCAATTTTAGAGATTAAGAGCAGTTTTCTTTTATAAAAGATTACCCTTTTTAGGGATTATTTGATCTTGTATTAACCTTTTTGGTTTTCGTTAATGTCTAAAGATAGGGGAAATATATAGTTCATCTTTTGTGTATTATGTGATTCTCTAGAATTTGATTATAGCCCTTTAGGTGTTACAAAGTCATCTTGAATACTCATTGTTTGGAGAAAAGACGAGTTTGTGGTAGAAATTTGATTAAAAGATGAAACACTACTTTTCAAGTAAGTATATTTCCTTATGATCTTAGTCTAGGTAGTAATAAAATTCTTGAACTCTATAAAAAGGATCTTGAAGAAAAAATATTATACGCTTGATTTTATCATCATACTTTTACCCAACTAAAAATTTATGGTATTCTGGTCATTAAATTTCCGTGATCAAGTTCTCTATTACTCTCTATTAGTTTATGAGAGTTAGTTTCTCTTCCATATCCATCTTTTCCTACATGGAATCCTAGTGCATGTTATCTCGGGTGACCTTTGTACTTCTATTTCTTTATTTTAAAGTGATATTTTTATTGAATCTTTTTCCGATATGGGACATTTAATGAAGTTTCTGAGCCCAATTTTAAAATTGCGAGGACGCAATTCTCAAAAGGGGGAAGGGTGTAACATCCCAGTTAAATAATGAATATGAAAATTTCATATTTATAAATATTTATGAATTAAATATTAATTTTAAATTAAATATGATGCTATGTTCAATAGCGTACTCAAAACTCAACAATGGAATTCTATGAAATCTTATGTTGCACACAATGTTGAGTTATACCAAAAAATAATACAATAATAATATTATTTTAAATGGTAGTTAATGCTTAGCTGTTGTATTAGTGGGAATAAACAGAACTAACCATATTATGATTAAAAATGTTTATTAAATGTTTTTTACATTTATCCAATAAAATTTATAGTCTTTAAATGAGAATGAATCCAATTTTAAGCATAAATATTCTAATATTTTTAAAAGGTAGTTTTACCGCCTTTTGACGACGAACCCCATTTAAACCTAGTTTTTTTTTACTTTTATATGTTTAATTTGAAAAAATAAACTTCTTCTTTAGAAGAGGGATATAAAAATTTACTTTGGGTAATTTTTGGTATTTTTCTGATAAAGTTCATTTTTAATGAATAGTGAAAAATACTGCATTTTAAGTCAAAACTGTCTTTTCATCTGAATTATTTATATGGCTAGATTATATTTTTAAATGGTTTTAATGTGTAATTAGATTATATTTTTACCATTTAATCCAATTTTGGTAATTGTAAGTAATTTCACTTTAAAATTGGACACAAACACATATCAATCTTTTTGTAGTTTTTACTTCTTAAAAACACGTTTTTTAGTTTTGACAACAAAAATTAATTTTAAATTAATTAATGAAACTTATATGTTTTGAATTTGGTAAAATAAAAATCATTTTTGAGTTGAAAATATCAAAATTATCTTTGGATAAATTTTTGGTATTTTTCTAAAAATGTTCAATTTTTGATGAATAGTGAAAACACTGCATAGTAGTTAAAAAACCAAAATTTTCATTTAAATAAAATTTTACCACTTCTATGAATTGAATTTTAAAAATTCTATATACATGGTTTTCATCAGTAAGTAAAATGTGATTCAGTAGGATGGAAATAATTTTTGGTGAATAGTAACTTTTGATTTTATTTACCACGCTTAAAGGTAAATAGGGTAATTTAAGGTAAAAATAATATTATAATAATATAAAATTATCTTATCACATGTCCTACCCTTATTGGATGAGTCATGGCTGACAAATAAAATTCTTGGGTAGAACTTTAGGCCTTTGGAAGCCAGTTTGGTAAGATAATTAATTAATAACGTTTTATTTAAAGTAAAAATAAAAATATCCTAAACATGTATTGTTTTGATTAAACAATTTTATTGTGAGGTTATATAATTGATATATTTGAATATAAATAGTCATTATAAAGTTAAAAATATTTTATACATGATGTTATTTTATTTATAATTTTTAGAGATCAAATAAATAAATTTATTTATGACACAATGATGATGTAATGATTACCTCTTAATGAATGTTTTAAATAAATGAGATTATAAATATTAAAATAAAATTATATTGAAACTTTTTATTCCATACACTAATTTTATAGATTATTATGACTTTTTTATCTTTGAATTAATTAAGTTTTTTCGAATTGATCAAGTTTTTATGGATTTTTAAAAAGTCATGATACGAATAGTATAAAAATGGACATAAATGAGTTTTTAAATCAATCAATATTTTATTAAATGATAAAATAGTCCTAAAAATATAATATTCAGAAAAATGAAATATATGATGTTAAAAATGTCATTAATGATCCATTTTGGGCCTCTTTTAATTTTATAGTAAATATATTAACCATATAGTATGAATATACAAGAAGACATGGTAAAAGTTAAATAAGTTAACAAAGTGTTAAATAAAAAAGATAAGGATTAAAAAATGTCCAATATAAGGCCCCAGCCTTAAACCTTACTTAATCTTGAGTTATTACAAGATTACACATTGAGTATCTTTTCAGGTTTAGAGTTTTAGAGAATTAGATAATAAATCTTGCATTACATTCCACATTTAAACAAAGTGGTTACATAAAAGACAATATTCATTCTTCCCATCAACGGAAACATATTTAAAATAAAACACGGATTCTTTCTTGACACATCCTTGACACTATCATCACATCATGTACCTTTCCCTTGACCTGTGAAAAACATTTCCAAAAACTTGGGATGAGCATAAAAAGCTCAGTAAGGGTTATAAAAATATGGAAAGGAAACATGAGTTCATATATACATAAGAATGAAATCATACTTTACCCATAAAACATAGGCACTTTAACATACCTCATCAAACCATGAATAAATCATAGAAATCATAAGACATAAAGGTAACTTGAGGCATTCATAACATTCTTACGTAGGGAGTAACCCTCTTGGTTACGTTTGGAATACCCATCATAGTATATTCCCTAAATCTCTTCGGAGAAACCTTAACGTTTCACTCCTTCGCGTTACCCAATGCATTGGAGAGCTATATCGGGCTCACCCGCCCTTAGTTTATCACGGAACCACCTGTTTTCATAACAATTCCCAATAACCATAACATAAACATATCACATAAAACACGCATAAAGTAAATATAACATTTCCACATTTCAATCACAATATAACATTTTAGGATATTGAAATAATGAATCCATTCAAAAAGAAACTATTTCCAAAACCATTTAAAACATTTAATAAAGAGATTTTTGAATCAAAGTGTCCCATACCACATTGAAGCTTTTAAAATTTTAAACCATTAATATCAATATAAATAAATCCTTAAAATCACTTTGAAAACATGGATATTAATAAGAACAAATAATTAAAACATTTAAAGCGATATTTTGGTTAAAGGGGTTCTACCAAAATTAGAGACACTTGAATACAATAATTGAGGAATAACATTTAGTCAGAACTTTATAATATCATGAGAATAAATGGATTAATGATATAATATTCCAAAGGACAGTATATACACCATATAAGAGTGAATTGGTGCATAACAACAATGAAGTCTCAGTAGAAATGTCAAATGTGATGAATTCCCTTATAAAGAAGGTATCCTTAAATTAAGGATAATTCAATCTCAAAATTATGTGTGAAAAATATAAATACACCCAATATAAGTGGATATTTAGTGTAAAACAATAAAATGTCATTCACACATATTCAAAAGATGACATATTCAATAACTACATGTTGAACCCAAAGAAATCAAAATTGGGTTAAAAAGTTCCCTTGGTAAAATTCGACAGCCTAACGGCATCACTTCAAAATTCAGAAAATGAGTTGATGAGAGATAAAAAGGGCATCTCATCACTTGGACATAAAATTTACATCAATAAGGATATAAAAGAACATATCCCAACATAATAGTATGTGAATTAAAAGACATAACAAAAGAAGTCTTTTAAAAAGAGGAGGGTGAAAGGTCCCCTTACCGAGTTGGGTAACTTTCGAAATGTACACCCCATGGAAGAAGGGTCATACAATGAAGATGTGGATACCCATAAATGAAATTATACTACACAATGTGTATAATAATGGGAAGTACATACACCACTCAAAGGAAATTGTGGCAAATGTAGCATAATTCTCACGGGAATAAAAGTGAGATGAAAAATCCCTTACTAAACTCGGCAGCCTAACGGTGCCACTTAGAACTTACAAAATGGATTGATGAGAGGAAATAGGGTCTCTCATAATATCAAAATAAAGTTTACAGAAAGAGGAATACAAAAGAACATCCCCCAACATAACAAATAGGAGCTTAAAAGAAGGGACATAAAGGAGAGTACTTAAAAAGAAAGAGAGAGGTTGGATCTCTTATGAAAATTCGGCAGCCTAACGGCGCCACTCAAAACTTCCAAAATGGATTGATGAGAGAGAATAGGGTCTCTCATCATATGAACATAAAAATTACAGTAAGAGTAATATAAAAGAACATCCCAATCACAATAAATATGAGCTTAGAAGGAATGACATAAAAGAGTGTACTTAAAAAGAAAGAGAGGAGCAGGATCCCTTACCTCGGGTCCGACTTGACTCGATCATTCTTTAACGTCCTAAATAATAAACTTGAGTTAATTTATACTTGATTAAGAACCTTTTTAAAGTTAATTATTCCTTTTATATCACTTATTTCCATGTTATAAACATTATGTAACCATTTAAGTTAATAATGTTTATTTTGTCGATATTTGGTTCTTAAGTCGAAAGTGGACTTCTTACAATTACATGTTGTTCGTGTGGTCAAAGGTTCTTTATATCCAGAATGACATTCCAGATTTGGATATCATATATATCATATATATCCAGAATATACATGTATTTATAATATTACATAATCATTTAGAGGTAAGAAATGAAATGCACCGTTCATGGAGACGGTAAGCCGTACGTACGCATGAACGCTACTTTCATTTCATTGTCATATTAATGGAATTAAAAATAAATGAGAGGTATGTATATTTTAATTCCAGAATTATATTCATCATTTAGATATATCATTCATTATATATATCCATTATATAAATGTACTTTTAATAGTACATTACATTTGGGGGTAAGAAATGAAATGCACCGTTCATGGAGACGGTAAGCCGTACGTACGCATGAACGCTACTTTCATTTCTATCTCATACTTTAATGGAAAGAAATAATAATGATATAGAGGTATATTATAATTCCAGTATAACATCATATATAATAACTTTAAATCCATCCTTTACACGTCCCACATATGGCATTAACGAATCACATCACTTTGAGGGGGCGGTAGTCCGCATTTCCTTAAATGAAGATATCGTGTTTACCCATAATGGAAACCATAAATGTATGCCCAAAATGAAAAATACAGAAGCTTAAGGAAAACATAAACATATTATATATCATATATAAATATAGTTTCATCTTAATGGCCACCTTTTAAGGTGTTAAAAGAATGTTGAACAATCATCGTTTCGGGAGGCAGAAATTCTCCATCCACGAAAACAGTATGTTCTTTAACCATTAGATGTAGGTCTGTGTAAGTGTAGCTCGAATAATTATTATAACAACATCCTAGTATATTGAAGATACTGGAGCTGTTACAAAAGAAATGAATAAAAGAGTTTAGGGGGTTGGAGAGGCAAAATAAAACAAAAGGACTCAAGTGAACACATTACCTTAAAATCGGGTAACTCCCTTTGGTTTGAGCTCAAAGGATTCCTTGGGAAGACTTATGCCCAAAGTGAGGCTTCAAGGAGTAAGGGAGGGAATTGGAGAGACAAAATGGGTAGGGGTTTTCTGAGCCAAAGGCTTTGGGGGTGTGGGTAAGGCGGTAGAGGTGGGGGCCTTTTATAAGAGGAGAGGAGGGGCACTCTTGGAAAGTAAGAAAATGTTACTTTATTTGAAAATGGTATTCAGATTTAGGAGGTCCCACATTAATGTGTTTCAAGGATAAGGTGATAAGGGTTCGAAATCCACTCATCCAATAGGTTTTGGACATGTGTAGGTCTTATATATTACATTATCTTTCCATTTTATTTAAATCGTTAAATAATGAGGTCATCACTGCATCATCATGATGTCATAAATAATTTAATTTATTTAATGTCTAAAAATTATAAAAAAATACTATGATGTAGGAAATATTTTTAGATTTCCAATGAATATTTATAGTCAAAAATATGATTTGTATAACTCCATGTAAAAATTGTTTTAGTAAAACATTTCATGTTTGTCTCATTTTTACTTTAACTTTAAATAAAAAGATATTAATGTCATTTTCCAACCAAAGTAGCTTCATGGGGTCCCCAAGTTGACCCATGGGTTGTCTTGGTCGGCCATGACACATCCAATGAGGTTAGGACATGTGTCAAGTTCATTTTATATTATTAAAACATTATTTTTACCTTAATCTTCACTAATTACCTCTAATCGTGATTAAAACTTAATAAGTTACTATTCACCAAAAAATTATTTTTATCCCATTGAACCACATTTTACTTCTTAATGACAACCATGTATATCGGATTTTTGAAATTCAAAACACAAAGATGGCAAAATTTCATTTAAACGGAAAAATCAGTTTTTTATAAGTACCACTTAGTGGTTTCACTATTCATAAAAAATTGAAGTTTTTCAGAAAAAATCCCAAAAATTCACCCTAAGCTATATTTGATATTCCGAATTCAAAAATGAAGTCCATTTTACAAAATTCAAAAAATATAAGTCACATTAATTAATTTAATAATTAATTCCCGCTGTCAGATCAAATAGCGTGTTTTTATGAAACAATAAGTATCAAAAGATTGACACTAGTTTAAGTCTGATTTCAAAGTGAAATTAATTACAACGACCACTATTGGATTTAATGGTAAAAATATATTCTAATTTCACTTTAAAACCAATTCAAAAGATAATATAATCATATAAATAAATTAGATTAAAAAGAGGTTTTGAATTAAAATACAACATTTTACACTATTCATTAAAAAAAATGAACTTTATCAGAAAGATACCAAAAATTTACACAAAGTAAATTTTGATGTCCCGATTCTTAAGAAGAGTTTTATTTGGTCTAATAGAATGTATAAGAGTGAAAAAAACTATTTTTAATGACGATTCTCCATCAAAAGGTGATAAGTGAACCTTTAGTGAAAACTAGGGCATATACGCCTAAAATTGAATTATTTCTATATTTTAAGCCTTTATCTTTTATTGGATAAATGTAAAAACATTTAAAAACATATATAATCATATTTTAGTTATTTATATCCATTCCCTCCAATACAACGGGTACATGTTAACTTCCATTTAAAATAATATTATTTTATTATTAGAGTGCAACGTAAGATTCCCAAGAAACTCGTTGTTGCGTGTTGGGTACGCCATCGAGAATAGCGTCCCCTTTAAAGTAATATTAATATTTTATTCACAAATATGGATAAATATGAAAATGTCATATTCTGTATTTACCTGGGGTGTTACATCCTTCCCCCCTTTTGGGAATTGCATCCTCGCAATTTTAAAATTGGGCTTGGAAACATCCTTGAAAGTCCCACATCGGAAGAAGAGTCGGTAAAACAATCACTTTAAAATAAAGAAAGATAAGTACAAAGATCACCCGAGTTAACCCATACTAGGATTCCAAGTATGAAAACATGGACATGGAGAAGAAAACATAGGGTCATGTTCTGATTAAGAGTGATAGAAAACATGTTTAGGAGAAAGTTAACCATGAGAAAATCACAAACTTGTGATGGGTTAAACGGTGTTGGGTTCCCCAGTAGGAAAAGTTAATAGACAACATTTTTGTTTTAAGTTACTTTTTATTGAGGAATTTATTCATAAGGAAACATAATCACTTATCATGTTGACTTTCAACTTTTACTAGATTCCTTAATCAAGCTCATATTTTTTTTCCAAAAGACGAGTATTTAGGGAGACTTGTTCACATTAAGAGTACTATAATAAACTTCTAGAGAGTCACCTAATCCAAAAAAGAGAACTATATACTTCCTATGTATTTAGACTTTAACCGAAACCAAAACCAAAAAGGTTAGTACAAGATCAGATAATCCAGAAAAGGCTAACCCTTTATAAAAAGAAAATCTATTCTTAATCCCCAAAATTTGTCCAACAAAACCCAAAGTTCAACGAGGACCATTCTATAAACAATTTGTCCATAAAATTATTCAAAGTAAACCAATCTAAGATTGAAACCCAAATATTTGAAAGATTTAGTCTCATAGTCTTCCAAGTTAAATTGTAACATTTATCTCCAAACAACATCAGTTGCTCCTAAAGTCTCGTATTGAAAAGTAATTAACCTAATCACATATCCTCCATGATAGGTTAATCATTTTCATAAATAACCCAAAATCAACTTACTCTTAATTCATAAAATCATATAACTAAAAATAATCAGTCAAACTAACCAGGGACTTCACGTAGTATAGTGGTAGGCGATAAATACTAGTCGCACTTTGGTTGTGGGTTCGATTCCCGCAGCTTTGTCCGACGTGATGGGTTGTCACACGGTCTGTGTGTTGTCCTTTTTACAAAACTATATAATTCTCAAATCATTCCCCAAAAAGAGATAAAATCATAAAAAATGATCATAACATATTTTAACCTCAAGTTTATCTCATGCCTTTCATTTTCCAGCATATCATATAATAACCCATAATTACCTCAAAAGTAAGGATCATATAAACTCTAATTGTTACCTTTATAATTATTACCTTATCTTCCACATCGATTGGTCATCTCATACATGATGCATTATAGAACATACCAAGGTTCATGTGGTTGATCATGAATCCTTGATAGTTGGTTTAGAACAACCACGAGTTTCCTCATTGAATACCCCATTTCATCCAGTCTCTTAATCAAAGAACCACCACAGTTTCCTTCAAACCAATTGTCACTTTGGTTCCTGCTAGATCCAGCCATTTACTAAAACCAAAAATGTTAGTGTGAGTATATCAACAAAACCATCATGTACTAATGAGGAAGGTAAACACTAAGATATACTTACTCATTCACTTTATCTAAAACTAGGACTCTTTCTGAAATCCTAACCATTATGGTAATGTCACTTATGCTTAAAGAATACCCTAACCTCTAAAGTTATCTAAACCTCCCTTTGATACCAACTATAAGGCCCCATCCTTAAACCTTACTTAATCTTGAGTTATTACAAGATTACACATTGAGGATCTTTTTAGGTTTAGAGTTTTAGAGAATTAGATCATGAAACTTCCATTACATTCCACATTTAAACAAAGTGGTTACATAAAAGACAATATTTATTCTTCCCATCAACGGAAACATATTTAAAATAAAACACAGATTCTTTCTTGACACATCCTTGACACTATCATCACATCATGTACCTTTCCCTTGACCTGTGAAAAGCATTTCCAAAAACTTGGGATGAGCATAAAAAGCTCAGTAAGGGTTATTAAAATATGGAAAGGAAACATGAGTTCATATATACATAAGAATGAAATCATACTTTACCCATAAAACATAGGCACTTTAACATACCTCATCAAACCATGAATAAATCATAGATATCATAAGACATAAAGGTAACTTGAGGCATTCATAACATTCTTACATAGGGAGTAACCCTCTTGGTTATGTTTGGAATACCCATCACAGTATATTCCCTAAATCTCTTCGGAGAAACCTTAACGTTTCACTCCTTCACGTTACCCAATGCATTGGAGAGCTATATCGGGCTCACCCACCCTTAGTTTATCACGAAACCACCCGTTTTCATAACAATGCCCAAGAACCATAACATAAACGTATCACATAAAACATGCATAAAGTAAAGATAACATTTCCACATTTCAATCACAATATAACATTTTAGGATATTGAAATAATGAATCCATTCAAAAAGAAACCATTTCCAAAACCATTTAAAACATTTAATAAAGAGATTTTTGAATCAAAGTGTCCCATACCACCTTGAATCTTTTAAAATTTTAAACCATTAATATCCATATAAATAAATCCTTAAAACAAATTTGAAAACATGGATATTAATAATAACAAATAATTAAAACATTTAAAGCGATATTTTGGTTAAAGGGGTTCTACCAAAATTAGAGACACTTGAATACAATAATTGAGGAATAACATTTAGTCAGAACTTTATAATATCATGATAATAAATGGATTAATGATATAATATTCCAAAGGATAGTATATACACTATATAAGGGTGAATTGGTGCATAAAAACAATGAAGTCTCAGTAGAAATGTCAAATGTGATGAATTCCCTTATAAAGAAGGTATCCTTAAATTAAGGATAATTCAATCTCAAAATTATGTGTGACAAATATAAATACACCCAATATAAGTGGATATTAAGTGTAAAACAATAAAAGGTCATTCACACATATTCAAAAGATGACATATTCAATAACTACATGTTGAACCCAAAGAAATCGAAATTGGGTTAAAAAGTTCCCTTGGTAAAATTCGACAGCCTAACGGCATCACTTCAAAATTCAGAAAATGAGTTGATGAGAGATAAAAAGGGCATCTCATCACTTGGAAATAAAATTTACATCAATAAGGATATAAAATAACATATCCCAACATAATAGTATGTGAATTAAAATACATAACAAAAGAAGTCTTTTAAAAAGAGGAGGGTGAAAGGTCCCCTTACCGAGTTGGGTAACTTTCGAAACGTACAACCCATGGAAGAAGGTTCATAAAATGAAGATGTGAATAACCATAAATGAAATTATACTACAAAATGTGTATAATAATGGGCAGTACATACACCAATCAAAGGACATTGTGGCAAATGTATCATAATTCTCACGGGAATAAAAGTGAGATGAAAAATCCCTTACTAAACTCGGCAGCCTAACGGTGCCACTTAGAACTTCCAAAATGGATTGATGAGAGGAAATAGGGTCTCTCATCATATAAACATAAAGTTTACAGAAAGGGGAATACAAAAGAACATCCCCTAACATAACAAATAGGAGCTTAAAATAAGGGACATAAAGGAGAGTACTTAAAAAGAAAGAGAGAGGTTGGATCTCTTACGAAAATTCGGCAGCCTAACGGCGCCACTCAAAACTTCCAAAATAGATTGATGAGAGAGAATAGGGTCTCTCATCATATGAACATAAAAATTACAATAAGAGTAATATAAAAGAACATCCCAATCACAATAAAGATGAGCTTAGAAGGAATGACATAAAAGAGTGTACTTAAAAAGAAAGAGAGGAGCAGGATCCCTTACCTCGGGTCCGACTTGACTCGATCGTTCTTTAACATCCTGAATAATAAACTTGAGTTAATTTATACTTTATTAAGAACCTTTTTAAAGTTAATTATTCCTTTTATATCACTTATTTCCATGTTATAAACATTATGTAACCATTTAAGTTAATAATGTTTGTTTTGTCGATATTTGGTTCTTAAGTCGAAAGTGGACTTCTTACAATTACATGTTGTTCGTGTGGTCAAAGGTTCTTTATATCCAGAATGAAATTCCTGATTTGGATATCATATATATCATATATATTCAGCATATAAATGTATTTATAATATTACATAATCATTTAGAGGTAAGAAATGAAATGCACCGTTCATGGAGACGGTAAGCCGTACGTACGCCTGAACGCTACTTTCATTTCATTGTCATATTAATGGAATTAAAACTAAATAAGAGGTATGTATATTTTAATTCCAGAATTATATTCATCATTTAGATATATCATTAATTATATATATCCATTATATAAATGTACTTTTAATAGTACATTACATTTGGGGGTAAGAAATGAAATGCACCGTTCATGGAGACGGTAAGCCGTACGTACGCATGAACGCTACTTTCATTTCTATCTCATAATTTAATGGAAAGAAATAATAATGATATAGAGGTATATTATAATTCCAGTATAAAATCATATATAATAACTTTAAATCCATCCTTTACACATCCCACATATGGCATTAACGAATCACATCACTTTGAGGGGGCGGTAGTCCGCACTTCCTTAAATGAAGATATCGTGTTTACCCATAATGGAAACCATAAAGGTATGACCAAAATGAAAATACATAAGCTTAAGGAAAACATAAAAATATTATATATCATATATAAATATAGTGTCATCTTAATGGCCACCTTTGAATGTGTTAAAAGAATGTTGAACAATCATCGTTTCGGGAGGCAGAAATTCGCCATCCACCGAAATAGTATGTTCTTTAACCATTAGATGTAGGTGTGTGTAAGCGTAGCTCGAATCCTTATTATAACAACATCCTAGTATATTTAAGATACTTTAGTTGTTACAAAATAAATGAATAAAAAGAGTTTAGGGGGTTGGAGAGGCAAAATAAAACAAAAGGACTCAAGTGAACACATTACCTTAAAATCGGGTAACTCCCTTTGGTTTGAGCTCAAAGGATTCCTTGGGAAGACTTCTGCCCAAAGTGAGGCTTCAAGGAGTAAGGGAGGGAAGTGGAGAGACAAAATGGTACGGGGTTTTCCAAGACAAAGGCTTTGGGGGTGTGGGTAAGGAGGTAGAGGTGGGGGCCTTTTATAAGAGGAGAGGAAGGGCACTCTTGGAAAGTAAGAAAATGTTACTTTATTTGAAAATGGTATTCGGATTTAGGAGGTCCCACATTAATTTGTTTCGAGTATAAGGTGATAAGGGTTCTAAATCCACTCATACAATAGGTTTTGGAATTGTGTAGGTCTTAGATATTACATTATCTTTCCAGTTTATTTAAATCGTTAAATAATGAGGTCATCACTGCATCATCATGATGTCATAAATAATTTAATTTATTTAATGTCTAAAAATTATAAAACAAATACTTTGATATAGGAAATATTTTTATATTTCCAGTGAATATTTATAGTCAAAAATCTGATTTGTATAACCCCATGTAAAAATTGTTTTAGTAAAACATTTCATGTTTGTCTCATTTTTACTTTAACTTTAAATAAAAAGATATTAATGTCATTTTCCAACCAAAGTAGCTTCATGGGGTCCCCAAGTTGACCCATGGGTTGTCTTGGTCGGCCATGACACATCCAATGAGGTTAGGACATGTGTCAAGTTCATTTCATATTATTAAAACATTATTTTTACCTTAAACTACACTAATTACCTCTAATCGCGATTAAAACTTAATAAGTTACTATTCACCAAAAAATTATTTTTATCCCATTGAACCACATTTTACTTCTTAATGAAAACCATTTATGTCGGATTTTTGAAATTCAAAACACAAATATGGAAAAATTTCATTTAAACGGAAAAATCAGTTTTTTATAAGTACCACTTAGTGGTTTCACTATTCATCAAAAATTGAAGTTTTTCAGAAAAAATCCCAAAAATTCACCCTATGATATATTTGATATTTAGAATTCAAAAATAAAGTCCATTTTACTAAATTCAAAACATATAATTCACATTAATTAATTTAATAATTAATTCCCGCTGTCAGATCAAATAACGTGTTTTTATGAAACAATAAGTATCAAAAGATTGACACTAGTTTAAGTCTGATTTCATAGTGAAATTAATTCGAAAGACCACTATTGGATTTAATGGTAAAAATATATTCTAATTTCACTTTAAAAGTAATTAAAAATATAATCTAATCATATAAATAAATTAGATTAAAAAGTGGTTTTGAATTAAAATACAACATTTTACACTATTCATTAAAACAAATGAACTTTATCGGAAAGATACCAAAATTTACACAAAGTAAATTTTGATGTCCCGATTCTTAAGAAGAGATTTATTTGGTCCAATAGAATGTATAATAGTAAACAAAACTATATTTAATGACGGTTCTCCATCAAAAGGCGATAAGTGAACCTTTAGTGAAAACTAGGGCATATACGCCTAAAATTGAATTCTTTCCATATTTTAAGTCTTTATCTTTTATTGGATAAATGTAAAAACATTTAAAAACATATATAATCATATTTTAGTTATTTCTATCCATTCCCGCCAATACAACGAGTACATGTTAACTGCCATTTAAAATAATATTATTTTATTATTAGAGTGCAACGTAAGATTTCCAAGAAACTCGTTGTTGCGTGTTGGGTACGCCATCAAGAATAGCGTCCCCTTTAAAGTAATATTAATATTTTATTCACAAATTTGGATAAATATGAAAATGTCATATTCTTTATTTACCTGGGGTGTTACATCCAAAACCTGTACAATTCTTATTGGATGATTTTATTTAGACTTATATTCATATTATCTTCTAATTTAATGATTTTTGGACCTTTCGACACCGAAAATAATTTTATAATAAAATAATACTTTCAAACTTTCCAAAAGAGCCCCTCATCCCTCTTTTAAAAGTAAAACACCTCTAACCCATTACACACCTCTCAATCCCCTTGGATCATCCAAATTCTACCCAAATAATCTCCCAACATCCCTAAATTCTTCCTAGAAGCCTTACCCTAGGCAGAAGGAAATTCAAGAGATCCCTTTGGCTCAAATCAAAAGAAGTTACCCGATTTAAGGAAGAACAAGGAGCATACAAGACAAGTCGGACTTGAGGTAAGGGAACCTTTCACCCTCCTCTTTTATTCAAATACCTATTTTTTTATTTATTTTTATATCTATTTTCTTATTTTGGGATATGTTCTCCTATATCCTTATTTCTATACATTTTATGTCCAAGTGATGAGAGACCCTTTTCTCTCCCATCAAATCATTTTCTGAATTTTAAATTGACGCTGTTAGGCTGCCCAATTTTCATAAGGTACTACATCTCAATCTCCTTTCATTGAGGCATATCTTGATATTGTGCACCTTTATTATCCTATAAGGTGTATATACAACCCTTTTGACTTTTTATATCCTGAATTTCTATATTCTTATGATATTGAATGTTTTGTTTGATGTCATTCTTTAATTATTTTTATTTAAGTGTTTCTCAAGCGTTATGAGACTCTTTAACTAAAAAATAATTTTAAAAGTATTAAATATTTATTTTTATAAATATTTTGCATTAATGTACATGTTTTCAAAATGGTTTTGAGGATTTATTTATAGGCACATTAATGATCTTAAATGACATTCCTTTAAAAGTTTCAAAGTGGTATGGGAAACTTTGATTTAAAAATATTCTTTTTAAATGTTTTAAATGTGTTTTTATGAATTGATTATATCAATATCTTGAACTAATATCTTATTATTTCAATTTAAAAATGCTATCTTTCCTTTATTCTTGTTTTATGTGTTATGATTACGTTATGGTTCTTGTTCATTGTTTACGAATACAGGTGGTTCTGTGATAAACCTAGGGTGGTTGAGCCTGAGATAGCTCTCCAATGCATTGGATAACATAACAGTGGTAAACATTAATGTTTCTCCTAAGAGATTTAGGGAATATACTTTAATGGGTATTCCAAACGTAACTCCCTACATAGCTGTGAAATATACAATGTAATTATGTTATGGATTCTAAAAGTTACCTTTTTGATTTATGATTTCTATGTGTTATTCATAAATATTATGATTTCATGAGGTATGTTAATGAGATTATGTTTTGTATGTATTGATGGACTAATGTTTTCTTTCTTTATTTTATATCCCTTACCAAGATTTTTATACTCATCCCAGGTTTTTTAAATGTTTTCCACATGTCTTAAAGATGAATAGGGTCAATGATGGGATCAAGGAAAAATTCATGCTATCTAAAACATGTAACTAGACATGTTTCTTTTTTTAAGAGTTTTTATTTTATGAAAAAAAATGTTTACTGAGTAGAAGTGTCTACATGTAATATTCAGTATGTTTTGTATAAGTTGTGACCTAATTCTCTAATGATATAAACTTGAAAAGATCTTCAATGTGAATTATTTACTTAATTAAAGATTATGTAATGTTTAAGGATGGGGCCTTAGAGTTGTATCAAAGGTCGGTTTAGATAAATTTAGAGGTTAGGGTGTTATTTAAGCATAAGTGACATAACCATAATGGTTAGAATATTAGAAAGAGTCATAGTTATTTTAGATAAATTGAATGAGTTTAAGATAACATGAATAATTATATCTTAGTATTTACCCTCCTCATAAGATATTATATAATGATTTTACTGATATACTCACACTGACCTTTTTGGTTTTAGTAAATGGATGGATCTAGCAGGAACCAAAGTAACAATGGATGTGAAGAAAAATGTGACAATTTTCTGAATAAGAAACCGAATGAAATGGGATCTACAATGAAAAATCTTATGGTTATTGTCAAGAAACAATTTGGAGTCATGATTGACCACCTAAACCTTGGTGATTTTTATAAGGAATCATATATATGAGAAACGAATCCCAATGAGAGTTGAGGTAATAACCATAAAGGTAAGTATATTAAAAAACCTATGTATCAAGGATGTGGAAATAAACACCTAGGAAAATACTTCAAAGCGATGGAAAGATTCTATAGATGTGGTAATTAAGGTCATAAAGCAATAATATGAAAAGAAAAAAAGGAAGCATCTAGTTGACTCCAGGAAAGGAAAACAAGTTCTTTCCGAAGGATAAATTGAATGTTTTAAATGTGGTGTGCATGGTCATTATACAAATAGATGTCCCACAAAGAAGGTTTGGTAAGGGGATTAGAAGGATCATACAAATATATGTTTATCAATTCCTAATGCAATTCCAATTGAAGATGAGGAAACTAAAAATGACCAATGAAAGGTATGTATTATTTATTAGCTAATGTTTTGAAATTATTGAATCTTAGGACATGATTAATGATTTTTTGAAGGAAATAAGTATTATGAAATAAGTTAAAAAATAATGGTTAATGGATCATGAAGAACTTTGAATGAGTAAGAAGTCTACATATAAGGGATTCAAGAGTTATGGTAGATTTTAGGATGATGAAATGCTTAAAATTATTAAGGCTCTTTTGATGATGGGGTCACTTTGGAAGACTTTTTCTAGTATGCGTAACCCTAAATTTTGATATGTGAAAATGTTATTCAATAAATAATTATATTTTATTTTGTGGACATAATGGATAACCTTAGGGGTTTATATGATATTTTTTTTGAGATGACAAATGGTTATTACATTTTTGGATGAAAAATGAAAGGTATTAGATAAACTTTGAGGATAAAATAGGTTATAGTTATTTTTGATGAAATTATCTTATTTTTGATAATTTTATAAGAATGATATGGTTTTAGAAAAAGGACAACCCACAGGATGGGTTACGGCCCATCGCGTCCATCAAGGCCGCAGGAATCGAACCCATAACCAACGTGTGATTGAGATTTATCACCTACCACTGGACTACATCAAGTCCTTAGTTAGCATGACTAAGTATTTTTAGTTAAATGATTTTATTGATCAAGAATAAGTTTATTTGGGATATTATATTTTATCAAATAGATATCCTTAGTTTAAGAAAATGATTTGGTGAGTAAGTGACAAAGGTTATTTTGGGAACACTATATGCCTAAGGAAAATAAAATAATTTGGGATTTCAATTAAGGAGTAATGGTGGAATTTTATTTTGGAAGAATCTATGTTTTTATAGTGGAACTATAGAAATTTTGGTTATTTATGTAAATGATTAACCTATCATAGGGAATATGTGATTAGGTTAATTACTTTTCAATATGATACTTCAAGAGCAGACAATGTTATTTGAAGATAAATGTTAAGATTTATCATGGAAGACTAGGTGATCAAATCCTTCTAAATTTTTGGGTTTTAATATTAGTTTGGACTATATTGAAGGATTTTAAGGAAAATTGTTTATTGAATGGTATTTGTTGAACTTTGGTTATTGTTTGTTCAATTTTGGAGATTTAGAGTAGTTTTCCTTTTTATAAAAGATTATCCTTTTTGGGGATTATCTGATCTTGTACTAACCTTTTGGGTTTTGGTTAGTATCTAAAGATAGGGAAAATATATAGTTCATATTTTTTGGATTATGTGATTATCTAGAAGTTGATTCTACGACTTCAGGTGTGACCAAGTCATATTTAATACTCATTGTTTGGAGAAAATATGAGTTTGTGGTAGAAATTTGATTTAATGATGAAACAGTAATTTTCAAGTAAGTATTTTTCCTTATGATCTTATTCTAGGTAGTAATAAAATTCTTTATATCTATGAAAAGGATCTTGAAAAAAAATGTTATATGCTTGCTTTTATCATCAAACTTTTACCCAACCACAAATTTATGGTATTGTGGTGGTTAATTTTATGTGATCAAGTTCTCCATCACTCTCTATTAATCTATGAGAGTTAGTTTCTCTTCCATATCCATGTTTTCTTACATGGAATCCTAGTACGTGTTATCTCGGGTGACCTTTTTTACTTATCTTTATTTCTTTTAAAGTGATAGTTTTATTGAATCTTTTTCTAATGTGGGACTTTTAATGAAGTTTTTGAGCCCAATTTTAAAATTGCAAGGATGCAATTCCTAAAAGGAGGGAAGGATGAAACATCCCAGGTAAATAAAGAATTTGTCATTTTCATATTTATTAATATTTCTAAATTAAATATTAATTTTACCTTAAAGTGGATTCTATGTTTGATAGCGTACTCAACACACAATAATGGATTTCTCTGAAATCTTACATTGCAAACAATGTTGAGTTATACTGAAAAATAATATAATAATATCATTATTTTAAATGGTAGTTAATGCCTAGCCATTGTATTGGTGGGAATGAATAGAACTAAACATATTATGATTAAACATGTTTGTTAAATGTTTTTATATTTATCCAATAAAATTTAGAGGCTTTAAATGAGAATGAATCTAATTTTAAGCATAAATACTCTAATATTTTTAAAAGGTAGTTTTACCGTCTTTTGATGGCATACCCCTTTTAAATCTAGTTTTTTTTTCACTTTTATATGTTGCATTTGAAAAATTAAACTTCTTCTTTAGAAGAGGTATATCAAAATTTACTTTGGGTAATTTTTTTGTATTTTTCTAATAAAGTTCATTTTTAATGAATAGTGAAAAATAATGCATTTTAAGTCAAAACTGTCTTTTCATCTGATTTATTTATATGGTTATATTATCTTTTTAAATGGTTTTAATGTGTAATTGGATTATATTTTTACCATTTAATACAATTTTGGGCATTGGAATTAATTTCACTTTGAAATTGGACATAAACACATGTCAATTTTTGTTGTTGTTTTTACTTCTTAAAAACACGCTTTCTAGTTTTGAAAACAGAAATTAATTTTAAAATGATTAATGAAACTTATATGTTTTGAATTTGGTAAAATAAAAAAAAAATTGAGTTCAGAATATCAAAATTATCTTTGGATGAAGTTTTTTTATTTTTCTAAAAACGTTCAATTTTTGATGAATAGTGAAAAACACTGCATAGTATTTAAAAAAATGACTTTTTCATTTAAATGAAATTTTACCACTTATGTGAATTGAATTTCAAAAATCTGACATACATGTTTTTCATAATTAAGTAAAATTTGGTTTAGTAGGATGAAAATAATTATTGGTGGATAGTAACTTTTGATTTTTATTTACCGCAGTTAAAAGTAGATACTGTAATTCAAGGTAAAAATAATATTATAATAATATAAAATTACCTTAACACATGTCCTAAACTTATTACATGATTCATGGACAACAAATAAAATCCTTGTGTAGAACCTTTGTCCCTTGGAAGCCACTTGGGTAATATAATTAAATTAATAACTTTTTATTTAAAGTAAAAACAAAAATATCATAAAATTGTATTGTTTTTCTAAAACAATTTTAATGTGGTGTTATATAATTGATATATTTGACTATAAATAATCATTATAAATTTAAAAATATTTCTTGAAACATGGTATTTTATTTATTATTTTTAGACATTAAATAAATAAATTTATTTATGACACAATGATGATGTAATGATTACCTCATTAATGAATGTTTTAAATAAATGAGATTATAAATATTAAAATAAATTTATTTTGAAACTTTTTATGACATACACTAATTTTATGGATTATTATGAATTTTTATATTTTAATTAATGAAGTTTTTTCTAATTGATCAAGTTGTTATGTATTTTTAAAAATCCATGATACAAATAGTATAAAAATTTGCATAAATGGGTTTTTAAATAAATTAATATTTTATTAAATGATAAAATAGTCCTAAAAATGTAATATTCAGAAAAATTACATATATGATGTTAAAAATTTCATTAATGATCCATTTTGGGTCTCTTATAATTTTATATTAATTATATTAACCATATAGTATGAATATACAAGAAGACATGGTAAAAGTAAAATAATTTAACAAAGTGTTAAATAAAAAAATAAGGATTAAAAAATTTCAAAAACCTATAAAATTATTATTGGATGATTTTATTTTGAATTATATCCATATTATCTTCTAATTTAATGAGTTTTGGACCTTTTGAAACTGAAAATAATTTTATAATAAAATAATACTTTAAAACTTTTTTAAAGAGCCCCTCCTTCCTCTTATAAAAAGACACCACCTCTAACCCATTACACACACCTCTCAAGCCCCTTGGCTAATCCAAAATATGCCCAAATAATCTCAAAATATACCTATCTTCCTCTTAGAAGCCTTACCCTAGGCAGAAGGTAATTAAGGAGATCCCTTTGTCTCAAATCAAAAGAAGTTACCTGATTTGAGGAAGAATAAGGAACATACAAAACAAGTCGGACTTGAGGTAAGGGAACCTTTCACCCTCCTCTTTTAGTCAAAGACTTATTTTATGTTATGTATTTTAATTTAAATTTTCTTATGTTGGGATATGTTCTCCTCTATCCTTATTGCTGTAAATTTTATGTCCAAGTGATGAGAGACCCTTTTCTCGCCCATCACCTCATTTTCTGAATTTTAAAGTGACGCCATTAGGTTGCCGAATTTTCTTAAGGGACTACGTCTCAATATCCTTTCATTAAAGCATATTTTGATATTGTGCACCTTTATTATCCTATAAGGTGTACATACAACCATTTTGAATTTTTATATCATGAATTCCTATATTCTCATGATATTTAATGTTTTTTTTGTCATTCTTTAATTAATTTTATTTAAGTGTTTCTCAAGTGTTACGAGACCCTTTAACTGAAACATCGTTTTAACAACATGAAAGATTTATTTTTATAAATATTTATCATTAATGTCAATGTTTTCAAAATTGTTTTTGAGTATTTATATGGACATTAATTTTTTAAAATGACATTCCTTTAAATGTTTCAAATTGATATGGAACACTTTGATTCAAAAATATTCTTTTTAAATGTTTTAAATGTATTTTTTTATGAATTTATTATGTAAATATATTGAACTAATATCTTGTTATTTCAATTTGGAAATGTTATCTTTCCTTTATGCTTATTTTATGTGTTATTATTACATTATGGTTATTGGGAATTGTTTACGAATATAGGTGGTTCCATGATAAACCTAGGGTGGGTGAGCCCGAGATAGCTCTCCAATGCATTGGGTAACGTGAAGGAGGTAAACATTAATGTTTCTCCTAAGAGATTTAGGGAATATACTGTGATAGGTATTCCAAACATAACTCCCTATGTATCTATGAAATCTATAATGTAATTATGTTATGGATTCTACAAGTTACCTTTATGATTTATGATTTCTACGCGTTATTCATAAATCTTATGATTTCATGAGGTATGTTAAAGAGATTATGTTTTGTATGTGTTGATGGACTAAGGTTTTATTTATTTATTTTATATCCCTTACTGAGATTTTTATGCTCATCCCTAGTTTTTGAATTTTTTTTCTATAGGACTTAAAGATGAATAGGGTCAAGGATGAGATCAAGGAAAAATTCAAGCTGTCTAAAACATGGAACTAGACATGTTTCTTTTTTAAGAGTTTTTATTTTATGAAAAAATGGTTACTAAGAAGAAGTGTCTACATGTAATATTCAAGATGTTTTGTATAAGTTATGACCTAATTATATAAATATCTAAACTTTAAAATACCCTCAATGTGAATTATTTACTTAATTAAAGATTATGTAATGTTTAAGGCTAGTGCCTAACATTTTGTGCCCTTGGCATTTATAAATGGTTGAGGTGTTGGTGGGGAATATAAGGGTTATTTCCAGAAGTTAGCCCAAAATTTAGGGTTGAGAAATTTTATTAGGTGGATAAAAATTACTATATAAGGTACATCATATAGTGATGAGTATAGGTCACACTGTGATGGGAACTTGTGTGAATTTATATTTTTTCCTAAGAAAGGAAAGTCATGTTTTGTCCAGGGGTGTCACACCGTAATGATAATACTTACGAATTGGATTATGGAAAAGGAAAATTCATTTACATATGAGGATCATATCATAAAAGAGGGTTTAATTTCGTTATGATGAATCATACATAATACTTTGTAAAACATTTCTTATTGAACCCCTAAAATTTTCTTTTTGAATTATGGTGAGGGCGGCTGGTCATGCCATAATGGAGGGTGTCACACTATGGCAGGGAGCCTTACGTATCATCAGGGGATTTATTTCATATTAAAATCCTTACATATTAAATTATCACATATTTTACTTTGTGAAAAATTATAATACCTAAAATTATACTATAGTAAACAAACATTTCATTACAAAAATTATGGCACAATTTATCTTCTATTATTTCATCATAATAAGACAACATAATATAATACAATAGAGATCTAAAAAATTAGATTTATAATAAAAGATAAAAACTAGTACCATACTATCATTTGGAAAAAATATAATTAATAATTAATAATATATATAGATAAATGAATAAAAATATAATTACGCACATGATTATCAGAATAGAAATAGGAAGAGTTTTTGAATTTTAGGCACAAAATATACGATTTTAAAATACACAAGGGTTTTTATTTAATAATTAAATTCCATATAGAGATATAATTATTTTCATAAAAAATACATTAAATTTGGGATTAATTCATTGAAATTTTAAACCATTGAATTTTTTAAAATTTACTGAGGCAGTCAAATTTTTGGGTAAAAAGTAAAATACGAGATGAATATACAATAAATATCGTGAAATCATAATGACTTAAAAATGATGTAATAAGTAACATAAAGGCTTTATAGACTAAAAATGGGTTTATTAATTTAAATAATGTATTTTAATGTAATAAAATCAATTTTCCAAACCTACAAAGAATCTTATAAAACCTAAAGTATATTTTAAGATTTTAAAAATAATTATTTATGAATAAGAATATTGTCCACATAAAAAATAATATATTTTAAAGGATATAAGTTCTTAGACATTAAAAATAAAAAAATTATGACCTGCATTTCAAATATCATGGTCTAAAACCATGATAAAACCAATGATTTTATTTTTTATTAACCTAGAGTTTAAGGCCTATATTTTGATATTAATAAATAAATTCCCCTCATTTACTATATATACCCACCCATCCTCCCATTCCTCTTAAATCAAAAATTTATTATCATGAATATCCTCTAATTTTATCTCTCATGTGTCTATCTAAGAAATTTATAAGATTATGTGGAGATCTTCTCAAAATTTAAGAATCCACCTTTCAAGGAAAGGGTTCTCAATCTCCCTCTTTCCTTTTCAATTACAATAATTTTCTTATAAAGTAATTTAAAATTGTTTTTAATATACTTACATGGTTGTAATTATAGGGTATTATCATCCATTTGATATATTATTAATGAGATATTACTTATTCATTCTCATTATATCCTTTTCCTAAGACATTATCATGCCAATGTAAGGGTCCCTAATCCCTTATTATCCTTGATTTGTTTAATCCTCTCCAATTTATTTTTATTTCAATGTGAAATGTTATTATACTTCATTGTTATAAATTCCTTATCATAATATCAATGATAGATCACCATTCCCTCTCATTGTACTACCTTTATAAGCCATTATAATGCTCAAACATTAGGGAAAAGCTGAGGGATAAATCTAAATATTGGAAAACATCCTAAAATTATGGTAAATAATGTGTGGTTTCCTAAAAATTAAACCCATATCTATATAATATAAGTGAATTAATGATATATATTATATGTTCCTAGGGGTAGAAACCATAAAAAAGGTTGTATGGAAATTAACTCGATCTTCACTCAGTGCACAATAAATAGACCCAACTACACACCTAGTTTGATACTCCTGGGGGATATGATTTGGATACTTCTAAATATATTTATAAACTATAATTAAGGATTTTAAAATATCGATATAGTTGCATTTTTTTCAATTTATGTATCTAAAGTAAGTAAGTATTTCACCATATTTTAAAGTATGGATCCCAGGTCAATTTTTATATTATTACTTTAGTCTCCTATCATTGAAAATTGTTAAGCTAAAAAACTATTTCCTATTAATATCCATATACCATGAAAGTAAATTTCACTACTACCTTGATATTATTCCTTTGATAAGGGAAAATTATATTACATTATGAATATCCTATAGTTGCTAAGTTTATTGTAGGATATTCACCTAGATAGCCAAATTATTCCATTGAATAGGGAAATATTGATATTTCATATATCCATTATTTATATATGGAAAACTATCGATTACTTAGCCATGAATATGTATGAGGTTCCTTAGAGAACATTAATATATGTATTTTTTAACCATTATCTTCATATTAAGGATACATTGGACTTATTAAGTGATGGGTAGGGCCTAGAATTGTATATCCCTTTAACGCTTTGATAGGTCTCATCAAAAAATCTCATTGGGTATTTGGTGTATGACTTACCCATTTATGTATGATATCTTGGAAAGAGGCCTTGATGGTATGTTTATGACGTCTTTTATTATACATTCCTCCATTATTAGAACAATTATTATTATATAGGAATTTATTTATTTTTATATAATCCATGGATATATTATGATCACATTTCCATTTGTTATGATTTTTTTTCATATCATTGATTCCATTCTTATTTCATTAGTAGAAAAATATGATTTTTTATCATATTTTTTATGCTGTTTTTTCCAAAATTGATGTTACAATGAACATAGAGGGACTTTTAATGTTGGTTTTAATAAAATTGATTCTAAAAGTCTTCCCTATATACTTTTTATATCAATATTACTAAAAACTAAAATCATTTTTCATTTTAAATTTTTTGACTTTGGTTTTACTAAAAAATGAAATCAAAATTTTTAAACTTTTTATATTGGTTTTACTAAAACTGATGATTAATTTTTTTTTTAAAATTTTTGACGTTGGGTTTTTATTAAAACTAACATCGAAAAATTTCACTTGATGGTTTTTTAAACATCATTTATTAAAATAACTGATGTTAAAAACCCTATTTTTTATCAAAATGAAAAATTTTCATCTTGTACCCACTTGAATTTACTTTCCTACCTATAATGTATCACATGAAAGATGAAAATTTTAAATTTTTAGATCATACCCCCATGATTTTTCCTTCACACATATAATTTAATCATATAAGAACTTATTTTTTTTCATTTCCACCTTAAACATTCATCGCATCCACCATCTTTTGATCAATCATGATCATAATCTTTCTCTCCCAAGTTTCATTTCTCATGTTATTACTCATTTATATAATCTAAATCACGATAAAATATCCCCTAGAAATATTTTTCTAGATTTAATTGAATGAGTCAGAGAGGATGGAGTAGATGATGAAAGAACTGGTTTCCATCAATGATCATGTATAGAGGTAAAATTTACGGATCAATCAATTTTACTCTCATTTTTTTTCTTCATTATTTATAGTATATTTGATTATTATAAATGTTTATTTTTTTTATTTATATGATTTTAAAATATTTTTTTACCATTTTAAATTTAAATCTAACATTCCAAATGATATTTTTTTGAGATGTAACCACTTAATTAATTATTTAAAACAGATGCGGAGGTTTATGGGTTCTTTCTCAAATTTTTCTTTAAAAAACTATAAATTTTATGTCAGTTTTTTTAAAAAAACCGGCATGAAAGTAAATTTTTCCTATTGATTTTTAAAAATTTCAAATTGAAAGTACACTTTTAACTTTCTTTTTCTAGAAAACCATTGTTAAAAGTTCTATAAGTTTATATATTTTTTATTATTTTTATAAAATAAATGATATTTTAATGTTGATTATAAAAAAATTAAAAATATATTTACAACATCACTCGTAAATAATTATCCTAAAAAAATGTTATTAAAACCTAGAAAAACTAACATTAAAGTACTTTTTTGTACTAGTGTATATGATAGATTTAGTTGTACACTACTCTCTACTAAGCATATGAGATCACCCCTTTATATCATTTTCCATTTCCCTAGGAAACCATGAAGATTAATACATGTGACTTATGGATTTTAAAAGAGAAATAATAAAATTTTATGTATATACTCAATTGATGTATCTTCAGTTTTCAATTTAATATAATGTTCATTTATGAATCCAGTTTCCCGAGATTACTAAACTACTAGATCCCATGTATTTTAATCTATGTATTCTATACCATTGTAATAAAATAACCACTACCTCTGGGTTACCAACGTTTAGGTGTATTAGTTGGTATCAAAGAAAGTTTAGTATAAACCTTGGGAACTAGATTTTTAAGAAAATAGTTAGATAGAAAAAATATTAATATAAACCCTTAGAATATTTTATACATATTCATATATTAGATGATATATATTTTTAATAAATGCATATGAATTATATATCATGATTTATAATTCATAGTTTTCTTCATGAAAAAATTAAGTATATGTAATTTTTTATAAATAAACTTAATATAAAGAACTAAAACCATTTCAACACCCACAATCAATGTAGGGATTTCCCTCTGATGAATGTCAATGAAGCCAATGTTAGAGAATAGAAGATTATAACTATATTAGGGTAGTTGACTTTGGTTATAACCAATAACCTTACTTATATGGGAAAAACTATTGCTCCACAAAATGGTGTAACAATGTGGGACCACTTCATAAGGTAGAAACCTCTACCCTTCAATGGGACTGTGAATCTATTAGTAGCTAAAAAATGGATCAAGTCCATTTAAAAAGGTATTATTTTCCTTTGGATATAACGAGTAGGAAAAATTTATCATGATAGTATATTGTCTAAGGAGAGATTCTGATTAATGGAGATCATTGATGAAAAACACTAAAAAGGAAGAGGAGGTATATAATATGGAATGGAATTAATATAAGGTGATATTATTTTGAAAAGTACTTTCCTCGTGAGCAATGAGATAACATGGAAAGGAAATTCCTAAATTTAATACAAAATAAAGGAGAAGTTGTTACTTAGTATTAGTATAAATTTACAAGGTTAGAAAGATATACTACAAACTATGTATATATCCTAGAAAGAAATACCGGTCACTTTTTTAGTGGGTTGAATCCAATCCTTCAAAGGGAATTAGTCTCTTATACATTTTCATCATATGATCATACAGTAAAAAGTTATAGTAAGATCGAGAAGGAATTCTTCAATTCATTTATTTTTAAAGGGAATCAAAAGAATAAGAGGATAACTATACACCATGTAGAGATAAATTAGGTGAAGAAAAATAAAGGATTGGTGGAATTATCAACATGAAATTACTATGGGATGAAACACTTTGAGGATTTCTCTAATGGAATGAGAGTTTTCTATAATTGTGGAGATAAAGGCTACCAAACTCATGAATACAAATGAAAAAATGGATGCCTCTAAATTTCAACTCGTTAATTAAAATTAGATTAGAATTTATTCAAATCAATACCCCGAGTTCCAAGGGAATGTACCTTATAAGATTCCAAGGGAGAAATATTAGGCTTATTCAATCACAATAGTATAATTTGAGGTCCCAAATGATGCTATAGTAGGTACTCTGATAATAAAATCAAAGTTAGATAATGAATTACTTGATTATATATCTACACACTATTTTATATCTTGTAAGTTTTCTAAGAACATTGAATCACATCTTGATTAATTAAACTAGGATCTTTTAGTAAGTAATCCTTGTGGAAATCATATCCATCCATCCAACGGCCCAAAGGCCTTCAATTTTTTTTATAAGATAAATACCCCTTTTAAGGGATTAAGGGGGTTAAACCCAAGAAGAATTCATGAAAACAGGACAAATAGAACTCAAAGGGTAGAAATATTAAAACCAGAATGACACCACATGACGGATCCTCCCCATCATTTGATTGTGATGAAGCTCTTCATCATTGCAAGGCTATTTGGTAAGCAAGTGTCCTGTGTCAAAGCACGACCCAATCCGATGGCTGACACCATACCCTCTCAAACAACCAAATCCAAAAAACTCTACAAAGATAAATTTCTATCTCTGGATCCTCCTCTGAAGCAAGTACTATGATGTCATGACCAGTTCTATATACTTCCAACCTTCGAAATCAAATAATCCAAGAAAAAAACTTCCACCATTCAATCATAAACAACACGCATCAAACCTTCACAGAACATTCACGATAATGATTTCACTAGCATCAGTGTGTCCACTGAAGATGGAAATGAGCCCTATGGTGTCCACTGCTGCCACAACCACAACCAGTAAAGAGATACCAGCGATCCGACGCAAACACACCTAACAAAATACACCAAATTCATCACCAATACAAACCAATCAGGATACACCGAAATCAAACCTTTAAGAATCTTCGGAGACACCGAAATCAAAGAACTCCTCCCCCCTCTAGACCACTAAGGAGCCGACGAAGAGCAACTCCCGAAAACCACGCCAGAGTCATTGCGGAATCGTGTCGTCAAGCCAGAGCAACCCGATCCATAGCGGAACCACGTCAAGGCTGACGATCCCTGCCGAAGCTGCTGAACCATGATAGATATACACCACCGAGGCACGCTGAAGACATCCAGAGAAACTCTGCCACATCGAGGTCAACGATCCACACCGAAGACGCCAAGATGCACTAGATCCACGCCGTCGAGGCCCGCTGGAGATCTGAGCCACACTGTGTCTAGAACGAGATCCAGGAGATGCCAATGTTGAGTCGCTGAGCACGCCGAAGGAGGGAAGAAGACGATTCCCAAATAGAAAACCCTAGATGCGAAGAGGTAAAGAAACCCTCCGCTCAGAGGCTCATACTCCCCCTTGTGGAAATCATATAACAATGAAAGTATATTGGTTGTTCTCTATTAAAGTTCATGGAGGTTCTTTAGTTGAAAACTTGGTAGTAATACCAATGGTTGAGTTTGATATAATCTTTGGGATGGATTGGTTCTCAAAGTAAAAAATAAATAATTTATTTTCATGGGAATTAGATTACAATATCCAAGGTTAGAATAAAATCCCTTGTTTTTAGAGGATGGACTTCATTACTCAAGTATTGTTTAGAATGAACTCTATTGTCTTATCTTAATTAAATTATTAGAGTAGAGGAATCAATAAATGATATAGATATCTTTATAATAGAGTATGAATCTATCATGAAGGATTATATTGATGTGTTTCATGAGTAACTAGTTATATATCCACTTGAATATGAAGTTTAATTCTCTATTAACCTTATCCCCGATGTAAAACCCATATCCGAGCTTCCATATAAAATGGTTCAAGTGAAATTAAATAAAAAACATCAATATTTGTGTGATAAGGTATTCATATGACCTAGTATTTCAACTTAGGGAGAATTTATCTTATTTTTTAAAAATAAGGATGAGTCTATGATGTTGTGCATCAATTATAGAGAAATAAATGCATTACCATAAATAATAAGTATTCTTTACCCCACGATAAGGATTTGTTTATTCAAATTCAAGGATCTCAATACTTCTCAAATATTGATCTCCATTTTGGTTATAATCAATTAAAATTAAATAATAATGATATACCAAAGTCAACTTTTCACACAAGGTATGAGAATTATGAGTTTATAACAATACCCTTTGGGTTGACAAATTTTCTATATATGATTATAGATATAATTAATAGAGTATTCTAGGATTATATTTATATATTTTTTGTTTTAATTTATGATAACTTGATATACTCTAAGTGCTATGAATATCATAAAGACCATTTATGGGTTGTCCACAAGACTCTAAGGGAGAATAATCCATATGTGAAATTTAGTAAGTAGGAATTTCGGATTTAATAAGTTTATTTTCTTGGATATATTTTCTCCAAGGATGGAATATTAGTTGAATTCACAAAGCAAAAGGTTATTTAATAATTACCCACACCAATAAATATAACTAAGATAAATAGTTTCCTTAGCTTAGTTGGTTACTATCAGTTATTTGTTGATTTTTTTTTCCGATTAGCTAATCCATTAACTAAGATAGCATGTAAAGGGATAAAATTTACATGGTCTAAGGAATGTGAAGAATGATTTTGGGAACTAAAGAAGAGATCAATCAATTAACCAATATTAATATTACCATTTTGAAAGGAGGAGTTTTTTATATACAGTGATGTATAAAAGAAAGGAAAAGGGTGTATCCTTATAAAAAATGATAGATTTGTTTCTTATGCATCAAGGAAATTAAAAACCCATGAAAAAAACTATCCAATTCATGATCTTGAGATAGAAGTTGTAATATTTTATTTCAATATATGGATATTCTATCTTTATAGGGAAATATGGGACACATATACAAATTTAAAAAGTTTAAAATATATATTCACATAGAAAGATCTAAACATGAGACAAAGGATATGGTTGGAACTAATTTAGTACCATGAATGTGTAATATAGTACCACCATGGGAAAGTAAACAATGTGGAAGATGCATTGAGTGAGATGGATCATGGAGTTCTATCTATGATGAGGATAGAAAAAGATCTTATATTTATAGATTTAGTAAATTTGGATATTAAAACTATTAAGGAAAGAGAAACATCATTCTAATTCTAAGAAATTTTCTAACCATATTTATTAGAGAAGATAAATATGTCACAAAAAGATGATAAGGGTGTAAAAAATAATATTAAAACCTTGGAAGATGGGAAATTTAAAAACTTCAACTATAAAGATGGTGTCTTAAAATTTGGAAAGTGGCTATGTATACCATCAGTGCCAGAGCTAAAGAGGGAATTACTTTATTAATCTCATATACCAAAATTCTCTATACACCCCAGTAGTATGAAGATGTATAGGGATATAGAAGAGCTCTTATAGTGGGAAAACATGAAGTGAGAAATTACAGACTATGTGTCAAGATGCTTAGTATTCCAAAAAGTAATGGTTTAGTGATAACTCTATAAGGGTGTCATGAAACCTCTCCCTATACCAATGTGTAAGTGGGAAAATATCACAATGAAATTTATTACTGGACTGCTAAAAAAATTTAGAAGAATGATTCTATATAGGTCATTGTGGATTGACTTACCAATTCTTCACATTTCCTAGAAATATGGGAGGATATACCACTTGAACATCTTACAAAACTATATATAAATTAATTTGTGATACTTAATAGTGTATCTTTATCAATTATATCTAATCATAACCCACAATTAATATTAAAATTTTGGTGAATTCATAAAAATTATTTGGTCGCCGAGATACATTTGAGTACCACCAATCATCCTCAAACTGATGGGTAGTTTGAATGGAGTATCCAAACCATATAGGATGTGTTAAGGTCATGATCACATAAATTACAAGGAATATGGGAATAATACCAACCTATAATGGAATTCTTGTACAATAATTTCTTCCATTTAAGAATTTAAATGACACCATATAATGAATTTTATGGAAAAATATGTCTTATTCTATTCTGTTGGGATGAAGTTGGAGAAAATATGCAAGTTGGTCTAGAACTAACTGAGGAAAGAACCAAGAAGGTGTGAGCTATTAAAAATAATATCCAATCATCTCAGAGAAGATACAAAATCTATGTCGATAATTAGATGAAATACTTGTCATTCCAAATAGAAGATCATGTATTCTTAAAAGTATTACCATGGAGAGGATTTATACGGTTTGGTAAGAAAGGTAAAATAAGTCTATGGTACATTATTCTTTATGAAAATTTCAAGAGAATTGGAGTTGTGTCTTATCATTTGGATTTGTCACCCAACCTATCTAACAAGTACATTTGGATTTTCTGGAATAGGTGGTGCACGGTGGATTTGATTCAAGCAGGGGATCAGTTTATAACTGCCAAATTATCCCATGGCCCCTCTACCTTTTATGCTTATTTTGTGTATGGGAGCTGTGACTTTAATGCTCGTGAGAACTTGTGGAAAGATATAAATTCCTTTTACCCAGGACCTGAACCATGGATAGTTGGGGGAGATTTTAACGTGGTGGTGGATCCAGTTGAAAGGAAGGGCAAGGGACAGTTTCCTAGTAAGGAAAGTATTGCCTTTTACCAATTCATAGATGCTAAAGGGCTCTTAGATATGGGTTTTTTGGGAGATAAATTTACGTGGTTTAATAGTCAGCGGGGACACTATATTTCATTGGGGAGACTGGAACACTGCTTGGCCAATATTCATGCCATATCGGCCTTTTCTAGCACCAAGGTAGAGCATCTTGTTAGGGGAATATCAGATCATTCCCTTATCCTAATCACGTTGAAGGATTATCAAGGCCCTACTGAGTGGTATAGGTACAACCGGTATTGGGTGTATTTCCCAGGGTATCATGATTTGGTTAGCTCTAAATGGGAAGCCCCCGTTCACGGCAACAATTGGACTATCCTGCACTACAAACTAAGGAGGCTGAAAGTTAAGCTCACTGAATGGTCTAAAGGCCTTGTTCTGCCAGATTTGGTGCTAAATGAAGTCATGAAAGAGGTTGAGCTCTTGGAGAATAGTTTAGAAGAGGCATGGGAGGATCGGGTGTATAAGGAGATTTCAGAGAAGAAAGGTATTATGACAGAACTGATCTTTAAGGAAGAATTCCTGACAAGAGAAGTGGCTCAGATCAAATGGATTAGAGAGGGAGACAGTAATATCACATTTTTTCATGCATGTATTAAAGAGAATTCGCGACCAATTAAGCCGAATATTCAGTTGGAGGATGGATCGTACACGGATGACAAGGATATAGTGGTAGGTTTGGCCAACATGTTTTTTAAGGATCTTTTGGCAGGCCCTTCAGAGAGTTTTCCCAATGGTTATCCTTCGGGATGCCCAGACTTCTTAGAGGTGGTCCCTAAAGTAGTGTCAGATTAGACTAATACAATCCTGGGAACTATACCTGAAGAACTTGAGATTAAGCAGAGCCTCATGCAGCTGAATCCAGATAGCAGTCCAGGGCCTGATGGATTCTCTGCCTCCTTTTATAGGAACTCCAGGGAGATAGTGAAGGAAGATCTCATTGCAACCATCCAGGAATTCTTTCGCGGTGGAATCCTACCTCGGGTTACTTCAGCCACCACCATGGTTCTTCTGCCTAAGACCAAGAGCCCGACTTCAATATCAAATTACCGCCCAGTGAGCATGTGCAACATCCCATACAAAGTCTTGGCAGGCATCATTAACTCCAGGATTGTGATGCAAATCACCAAATGGGTTTCCTTGGAACAACATGGGTTTATTAAAGTTAGATCGATACATAAAGCAATCAATCTTTCTTAGGATATGGTCAACGATATTGGATTCATAACATGTGGATATAACTTGGTCATTAATCTGGATATGAACAAGGCATATGATAGGGTCAAATAGAGCTTCCTTAATAGAGTCTTGTCAGGGATGGGATTTTATCCCAAGAATATCGATATCATTTTTCGCTTCTTCAGCTCCTTGTGGTTGTCTGTCACATTCATGGGCAGATCCTATGGCTTCTTCAAGGCCACCAGAGGCCTATGAAAAGGGGATCCCATATCGCCTTCTTTGTTCATTCTTATGCAGGATGTTTTGAGTAGGCTAATCCAGAGGAGTATCAATGAAGGGAGGATTCTCTAGTGCTGATGTCGGAGGAAGGCTCTATCCATCTCTCACCCCATGTTTGCAGACAACTCTATTCTATTCCTTAATACTGGAAGTAGATCTATTCACAATCTGAATAAATTTCTGGGTGAGTATTCTCGATGGAGAGGCCAGATTATCAACAAGTGCAAGAGTGAATTCTTCATTTCTAAAAAATGTTCCACGAAGAGGGTGGAGACTATCAGCAGACTTCTGGGAATGAAGAGGGGTGAATTTACAATGTCTTATCTTGGAGCTCCTATATTGGACAAGTGGCTTAGGATCAGAGACTTTGAAGACCTCATTTCCAGGATCACTAATAGGGTGCTGAACTGGAAGAATAAATTTTTGTCTTTTGGTGGTAGGATCTCTCTTGTCAACAGTGTCCTAGTGGCTACTCCTATTCACGGTATTTCATCCATAAGGGTTCTGAAAGGTATGATCAGATCCATTGACAGGTTGCTGGAAAATTTAATTTGGGATCTAGGTGCGGAGGGAAGGAGGCACTAGGTTTCTTGGGGTAAAATGGCGAAGCCAGTGTGTGAGGGAGGTATTAATGTGCGGAACCTCAAAGATACCCTTTACTACATGCACGCGAGGCTGGCTTGGAGTGTTCTGGAGTGTCGAATGTTGTGGGGGATTACCATGTAAAGATACACATCTTGCATTCAGGACCCTAGGTAGGGTCTTTTCTCCCCGATATGGGTGATGGTGAGCCCCATTATTTCTGTTATACAGCTGTTTTCCCGATGGATTGTGGGAAAAGGCGAAGTCTCATTCTGGAACCAAAATTGGAGCGGATCATTACTCATGTTCCGAGGCTGTCTGGTACCTGATATCACCTTCATAGAATCCAGATGGTTTCCCGTGTTTGTTGACATGGTGTTGGATAAGGAGCAGTAAGAGATTTTTAATCTCATCGAGCTGAATGAAGAGGAGGACCAGTGCGCCTTCACTGCTTTATCATCGAGACTGTTCTCATCCAAATACTTTCTCCACATTGTACATGGCCAGGTGTAGAATGGCGGGTGGGATGAGATCATTTGGGTGAAAAATATTCCCACCAAATATAACTTCCTCACATGGAGGATAAGGAACAACGCTCTTCCGACTGATGATAATGTCCGTAGGTGTGGTATTCATCTAGCGTACAGGTGTGTGTGCTGCACTGTCCACAGTGAGGAATCCATTGCACATCTGTTTTTTGGTAGTGAATGGGCCAGTGAGGTATGGAAGGTTCTTGGGGAATTCACAACTTTCCTTACCTCGGCTGGGGATAGCCGACCCTTTATTTACAGATGGTTCCAAGGTACAGGGGAGGGGGGACATGAGCGGGCGACACGTTCAGTGGTGATGCATGCGGGGTGATGGTGTATTTGGCAGGCACCTAACAGGTCGAGGCATGATGGAGGGTAGTTGAAAATCCAAACTATAATCACATGGTCTAGGAATTTATTGATCGATTTTACTAAGGTTGTTGAAGCTTAGAAGAATGCGCCATCTATGAACAGATTTCAATCAGGTGGTGGAGTGGTCACTACATCCAGTAACAGGCGAGGTTAATGGGTTTACTGGTGGATACCTGCCGCGGGTTTAAAGATGAACACGGATGGTTATTGGGTGTTGGGGTATGCATGAGGAGGCGGGGTGGTGCACGATTGTAGTGGATCGGTCTACTTGGCGTTATTAGCCAAATTTGGTCCGGGGTCTTCCCTTCAGGAGGAGGCTTTAGCAATGCAGATTGGTCTGGAGTTATGTAGGCAAAAAGGGTTAGAAATTTCTGAAGTGGAGATGGACTCTATGATTGTTCACAATGCCTTGAAAGGTTACGGTGACGTGCCTTGTTCGATTTGTTATGTTATCAGAAAATGTAGAAATTGGATTAATAGAAATGTTTAGGTACTTCATACATGGAGGGAGGTGAATAAGGTTGATGACTACTTGGCTTCAGTGGAGGTTTCTAGCACGACAAATGTGTTTCTTCACAATTTAGTCAGCATCAAGGCAGATGGGGTCAAATTTATTAAGGGGGATGCACTCGGTCTACATTATTTTAGGCATCCTTATCTAAGGCTGGGACAATGGGGGGGAGGGGATGGGCCTACTTGCATCTTTTGTGTCTTCTTCTTTGTTTCTTCTTTTCATTAATAAATAAAAACAATATGATGATGATGAAGAGAATGTCTAGATTCTTAACACTAGAGAGAAAGTTTTGTGGAATTAGACAACTTGAATGGTGAATTTTCTTTGAAGGAATCACAAGTTGGAATAAGTAACATTGGAGATTGAGGAAGAAATTAAGAATAATTACCCTTATTTATTCCTGGATTGATGTACACCCCAAATTTCAAGGATTAAATTATTTAAGGGATGGGGGAGGGATGTAATACCTGAGATTCAACTATAGTAAATAAACATTTCATCACAAAAATTGTGCTGTAATAAAAATTCAATTATTTCATCATAATATTAAAGCATAATATAATACAATAGAAAACTAGGAAACTACATTTATAATAAAAGTTAAAAATGTGTACCATAAAATCCTTTGATAATAATATAATTAATAATTAATAAATGGGCTTTCAAGCCTTTTATTCAGGACACATGGCCTTGGGCCTTTGGGCTATGTATTTAGACTCCCTCTACCCAGTCTAAAGAGGTCTTTACATTAAATAATAATTAATAATATATATAAATTTATGAATAATAATATAATTACACACATGCATCTTAGAATAAAATTAAGAATACTTTTCAAAATTTATATTCCAAATGCATGATCTTAAAATAAACAAGTTTTTTTATTTAATGATTAAATTTCACATAGATAAATAATTATTTCCATAAAAAGTAATTTAAATTTATAATCAACACGTTGAAATCATCCAATGATTAAATTTTTATAATTTTTTGGGAGAATCAAAATTTTGGGTAAAAAGTAAAATATAGTATGAATATATTATAATAATTATAACATTATAATGAATTAAAAATGATGTAATAAGTAATATAAAGGATTTATTGACTAAAAAAATGGGTTCATTCAGTAAAATAATGAATTTTAAACTAATAAAATTAATTTTAAAAACCTATAAAGAATCTTTCAAAACCTAAAGTATATTTTAATATTTTATAAATAATTATTTGTGAATAATAATATTAACCACATCCAAAATAATAAAATTTTAATGATTTAAATTCTTAAACATTGAAAATCTAATAAATAGGTCCACCATGTAAAATAACATGGGATAAAACCATGATAAGGAACAATGTTTTTTTCTATTAAACTATAGTCCAAGGCCTATGTTTTGAAATTAATAAAATAAATCCCATTATTTCATATAAATAACCACCCATACTCCCATTAAAATTCTCTCTAAAATTATTGATCATGTTTCCCCTCTACTTTTCTCTCTCAAGTGTCTCTCTTAGGAGTTTATAAGGTTATATTATCAATATTTAAGAATCTACCTTTCAAGGTAAGGGTCCTCTATCCTTCTCTTTAATTTTCAATCACAATACTTTTGTTATAATGTCATTTAAAATTATTTTTTCATAAACTTCTATATTTAGACCAATAGGTTTTGATTTGTTGGATTAATGAAGAAGATAATAAATAAGAACTGGTAATGATCACGATGTTTCATTTTATTTTCAACACATAAATCAATTTATCTCTCAGAAGAGGAATATATTTGATGATTTATGTATTGATATTGAAGGGAAACATGGAAATTTTTGGTTGACATTATGTCACTATCATCTATATGGGTGAAGTTGATTCCAAAATGTTTTTGAGATCTTCTGCACGAAGATCACCGAACTTAAATGGGATGAACGCAATCAACCATGAATAATAATGATCTTTTGTGAGTAATATTGATTGACTATATGAATGCTTACATGATTTCATGGACTAAGATTCTATGAATTAAGAATCTATGCAACGAGTTTCCCTGAAGTTATGATAACCTTTCACATGAGGTGGACAAATTTTCCGTGAGTTTTAGTGCTTTTGTGATAACATCATAGAAATTATGTGAGTTTTTATTCTTCCAAGAGAATATCATAGACCTTATGTGAGAACTTCATGGACCTTCTATGAGTTTCAATGCTTCTATGAGAACACCAAAAACCTTATTTGAGTTTTAGGGCTTCCATGAGGTGCATCATAGATCTTCTATGAGTATGAATTTTCCATTTTTTTGAGAAATAACTATGCATGAACCTTATGTGTGTGAAAATTATCCATGAGAGGTTTATATAGATATCATGTGAGGTCACCATACTTGAATACATTATTACTTGTGTCCAGGAAAATTGATTGAGAAAAAAATTTAGGAAGAAAAGTAAGGTGACATACTTAAGTTTAAATATCATAATAATGACCATAATAATTATTTTTAAGGATATTTTGGATGAATATAGAAGTTAGAAGATAGAAGATAGATCTAGTAAAATTATTCACGTGCACTTAAGAAAATAATAAGAGAAAAATGTATCGTGCATTTTCATTTTCACATGAAGAAGATGAAATATTATCCATGTTGGTGATGAAGTTCTTATTCAAGAAGAGGAGTTTGATGTTTTTTGAAGGTAAAGTGGGAGAAGGAATCAAAAAAATACTTTTTACACAAAACAAGGATGACATGTTAGATTTCATGCATTCATATATGCATGTTTACTGTATAACTTGGATTTTGAAATTATTGTGGAAAGAAGGAGGTCTAGTTTGATGGAATTTATGAGGAATAATTCCAAGATAGAGGTTTCCACAATTGTGTATTTTTATTATTCATGCATTGATGTATATATAAGGATTTATTAGGGAATAAATACAAGTTAAAATGAGGATAAATATGTCATATAATTTCTATATTTTTACAAGAAGTTTCAATTAGTAATGGAAGAGGTTTCTTATAGAAGTTATTGTGAAGACCAGATCCAATAATTTTGGAAATTTTAATTCAAAATTATTTACAAGATTATATAAATAATTGAATAAATAAGAAAGTTAATAATTAATTTATTCTAGAAATTGTATAATTTATAGTTACTAAATATTGTGGTGTAAGTGAAAATGTGAGAATAAGGGAGTGATAAGGATAAATAAGAGGTCACTGCTCGTAGTTGTGCATGAAATCAAAGAATAAGAAGATATGACTTGACTAAGCGCAAGTGTTAAGAATAAAACCAACAAAATGATGATTTGTTGAAGCCTATTGGTGAAGTATTATTTCATTGTTTCAATATATGTTTTCTTATATATAAATTTTGTGAGGAGCACATGCACTGTCAAAGGACTATAGTGTAATGAAAGCGATAGATATACCCTTCTTTATTTAAACCAAAAAGATTGTTTTATAGTGGAATATGTGATCTTGGATTATCTTTAGATCATTATAAGGACTAGATACTCTTATTGAGTTTTGAACCCTATAATTTTCTGTGTTCTTGTGGGTGTGATTCTATGTTGTGTTTCAATAGATTCATTCATCTCTAACTAGTGGTGAAGGTTGTTTCAAAATAAGAAAACATAAGAAGAGAAAACCAGTGATTCACCCCCTCTCAGTGGTCACAAAAATCTGGACAATCCCTTACAATCAGTATCAAAGTGAAGGTCCCTTCATTTACATAAGACAATTTGATGTTTGAAGAAGAAGAATACTGCCATGGATGTTTAGAGTTCAATTAATGGTAAAGGTATTCATATCTTATATGAGAAGAACTATAATATATGAAATGAAATAATGATACCCTATATTTTATCCATTGGATATGAAGTTATGGAAGCTTTTATAGATGGTTTCACTCCTTTGACTATGGGGGATCCCTTAAAAACTATAGACAAGTGGAATCTAGAGAATTATGGATGAGATAGAAATTATATTATTTCCTCTCTCTCATAAAGTGAATTCTTGAGGGTTAAAGGAATTAGAATGACCAAATCCATCCGAGATAAGTTGAAGAATATTTATGAAGGGATCATGAAAGTGAAGAAACAAAATTTAATAATTTTGATATTTTAAATATAAATATTTGAAAATTGGAGATGATGAATCTATTAGAAAGTTCTTCATAAGGGTTAATGATATTTTAAGAACCTTAATAATCCTTAAAGAATTGAAATATTAATATTTTAAAATGGGATATAATGAATCTTTTAGTGAGTTATTCACAAGGGTTAATGATATTTTAAGCTCCTTAATAATACTTGGAGAAAAATTAGAATAATAGAAAGCATTTGAAAATATCTTGAGTATTATTCTTGATAGATTTGATTCCAAAGATTCATCATTAGAAGTCAGAGAACCTAAAAAACTCTCTCTAGATTATTTTTATAGTATTATTATTAGATATGGGATGGGAAAAGAGAATTATATTAAAATAAATTTAAAGGATTATCATAAAATCTCATTCAAAGACACTAAGGAAGACAATTCAAATATATTTATTTATTGAAAAATATTTCACTAATTTTAATTTATAAGATGAAGTGAGTAATAATCTTGATTAATTCATGTATTTATTTTATATATATATGTGAAAATATTCACAAGAAAGTATAAAGAAAATTTAATAATTAAGTGATTTAATAATGGATCCATTTAACATTTTTTAGAAATTTTTTCAAGACTAAAGGAGGATTAAGATAGTGATGAAGAAGATAGAAAGTCAAGGAGACCACTAAAGAAGAAGAAAAAAAAAAGTTTAATTAAAAAGAAAGGAATAACAAGTTCTCTATATATAAAAAGATAAAATTTTTGTTCAAATGTGAGGAAGATAATGATAGTGAATAAGAAGTGAAAGTGTATAATTATTAGGATGAACATGACGAGAAGTTGCTTATTTCAGATGTGAATGATGTGATTTTTACCATTGATTAAAGTAGAAACTCTAAAGAAGAACAATATAAGTAAAATAATCTATAATTCATGTTAAAAATAGAATTAAATTAATGTTTCTCTAAAATTGAAAAGATAAATAAAGAGAATAATAAATTAAAGTAATATGATCAAACTATTAACAATCAAGAAACAATGCATGATGAATAGAAATACATATTGTTAAAATAGATTAAAAACCTGAAGAAGTTACTTAATGAATAGAAAATAATCAACATCAAGCTTTAAGTAAATATGAGGGAGAAGGATAAATAATTTTTTCTTGTATGATAGAAACTGGTTGAAGCCGAAAAAAGACCGAACTTCCGAAATTAATTTTCAAAAGTTGGTGAGAATTATAAAAAGTGATAATCTCATAAAGATAAAAAGATCATTTTTAAAGGTTAGTGTTAAGGATGATGATTCTGAAAAAGGGTTTGAGGTGAAGAGGCAAGTTAAAAGGATTATGTTCGTAGAAAAACAAAAAAATCCAAAATTCTATAATTTCTGAGGAATCAAAATTTGAATAAAAATATGAAACAAGAGGAAAATATAATAAATATGAGAATAATTATAATAAATATAAGAATATTTTAAGAGTCTACCAAAATTTTGGTTGATAAAAAGGTGCCAACATTGATGTTCAGAAAGATGTTATAAAATAGGTACACAATTCTTGACAACATGTAGGTTTCAAATGGAAATATTATTTTAAGGACATTTCTAGTTTTATGGAATATTTGGGTATATAAAGAATATGTTTTGGTTTAATCATAAACACTACAATGGATCTAGGATACATTGAATTATTTTTTAAGTGGAGTTGTCCCACTCAAAGAATATAGACTAAAAATAAATATAAAAAAAATCTAATTTGAAGATTGAGAATAGATTCCAACTACTTAAAACTCTATGTGAGAGGTGTGATCAACTTGGGAACCTTAAAAAAGTTTTTCATGTGATTATTCCATCCCAAAAATCTTTTTATGAAAAAACTCAAAAGCATCAGGTGAATGAAGAAAAGTTAAAAGAGAAGGCTCTTATTGTTGAAACTACACTCAAGGTTACAAAAGGATAATAACCTTTTATTTTGGATAGTGAGTGTTCTTCACACATTATTGGACATTTAAAGTTTTTGAAGAATGTGAAAGACTGTAAATAAGGAATAATGAATTTTGAAAATGACATGTCTCTTATAATAATAGGCATTTGACCAACTATTATTGGAAAATAAAAGTTGAAATCTTGAAGTTTATTATTTTTTGATGGAATGAAACACAATATATTGAGCATTTCAATTATTTTTAGATAAAATACATGAAGTTATATTTAGAAGAGATTTTTTTTATCATTAAAATTATTAAAGTTGTAGAATTTATGACAAGATGATAACAAACCAAGGGAAAAGTGTTTTAGGTTGGATATGCATATAATCCATGTTATATTATTATGGAAGAATAAAATAAATTATTTCACAAAAGTCTTGGAGATATTTGTTATATAAACATAAACAAGTTAACACATAGTTAAAGTGTTCTCAATGTCCCTAATATGATAATAATAAAAAATTAATGTTTTTATATATTCTATAAAGAGAAATTTTCAATTTCTATAGATAATAAGGTTGTTATACATACATATAATCCCTTAGATATTAATAATTCTAGAGCATATGATCCCATGAGAAAGAAATAAAAAAATGGATATATGTATTTTATTTCCTTTATTGATGATTTCAATCACATTACTTGTATTATATTTTATAAAAATAAATCTGAGGCTCTCAATATGTTCAAAATTTTTAGGATATGTGATGAAAAGGAATGTGACTATTCTATAAAGAATATTTGTTCTGATAATGGTGCTGAATATACAAATTGAAAGTTTGATGGTTATCTTGAAAATCAAGGTATTCATCATGATAATAGTGCACCATACTTACCACAACAAAATTGTGTGGTTAAAATAAAGAATAAAAGCATGATTAATATGGATTGAACCTTATTAATCAAATATGATAATTTTTATTTATTTTTGAGAAAAGATATTGGTGGAACAATTTACATAAAAAATCCTTGATTTTATAGAACAAATTATGACATGTTTCTATATGATATTTATTATAATATGACTTCATGTTTGAAGTACTTAAGGGGATTTGGAAACCCCTATATTATCAGTGTTAAATGTGAGAATATTGGGAATTTTTATTAAATAGGTTATGATGACATTTTCCTTGGATAACCTCTAAATTATATAGGATAAAGATTATAGAAAAAGGAAATTAGAATACTTGTTGATTCAGATGATGTAAAAGTAGTGGAATATTCAGAAATAAAATATCCAGTCAACTGTAGATATAAGAGGAAGTGAAGTTGAAGTTGTTCCTATTTTAATTTTTTAAAGTTTCAGATAGAATTGATGATGCAGAAGTTGTATATGATGAAGATATTGATTTAGTTATTTAAATTTATGAATAAAAACCATGTTTATCTCACCAAGGTTGAGGAAGTAAGTGGAGGTTTAAAATATCATTGGGGATTATTGAAAATAGGTTCAAACTTGAAGAGCACTAAGGTCAATTTTACATAATTATTTATTTTCATAGGTTGATCCAAGAGATGAAAAAGATTTATTTTATAATCAATATTGGATTTATTACATGAATTAGGGATTAGATCATATTGATAAAAAAGATACATGGTAGTTGGTACAAAAACCTGGAGGTAATAGTGTGATCAAAATAAAGCGGGTTTTCTTGATTTTTTTAATAAAAGTGGTTAAGTGGTAAGAAACAATTCTAAATTGGTTTTTAATGTAACACTCTAAGATTTTTAAAGAACATTGTATTTGATAGCATATACAAAACACAACACTAAGCCTCAAAGAACCAAAAAATATTATTATCTAAATATGAACGCTATAAAACAACCGTTGAATTAGATTGTATGAATAATATTAAAAAAATTATGATATATTTATATATATATATAAATTATCTACTCAAAACAAATTCATTGGTTTATTCTTAGGAAATAAGTACTCAATTTTTAGAAAAGTTATTTTATGTTTCAAAAGTACGTTTTCTTCAAAAAAAAATATTTATTTTTACGAGTAAATATTATTATTAATTTTGGAAACTTATATAAGTTAAATTTTGTAAAAATAATATTTTTTTAAATAATCATATCAAAACTATCTTATGGTTAATTTTTTTAGATTTTTCTAAAAATATTGATTTTCTCATGAATAGTGGGAAATTTCGATTTTTATTGACAACTATATTTATGTTTTAAGAATTTAAAATGTTACATTTTTTAAATGATTTAAAAATAAAATTAGTTACATTATATTATCAATAATCCAATTAATTTCATTGGAATCAATTTAATGTTTGAATTTAGTATAAATTTTTTTTTATACATAAAAAGGTATTTTTATGAAAAATGGGTTTTCATCGTGTTTTGCACGTTTAATTTAAAATTAAATTATTCCACTTATTGGTATTGAATTTGATAAAATAAACTTAATGTTTGGAATTATTAAGTTCAAATTTTCTAAATAGGTCCCTTTTATTTTTGGTCAATATGAATTGTAACTGTGGTAAAATATTTCACCTTAGTAAAAGGTAAATCAGGTTAATCTAGGTTAAGACTAAGTTATAAGGTCATAATATTTCATATTAATTATTATTATATGAATTAAATTTGACCCTAATAACATTTTTCTCAACATTTATTTGTTTAATGGACACTTTTCCATGAAAATGACCAACATAATATTTAAATTAAAGAAAGTTACAAAATGCCGCCCTTTTTGTTTTAAATATCTATTATATGTCCAGAGAGGGACAAAAAATTTAATAATGAATTTAAATATCAATTTTTTGAATAATGAAATCATATTATTGATGTTAATTTATTTATAATTTTAGTGATTATATAGTTACCTTAAATGCTTACACAATGCTAATAAAGAATTTATTCAATTAATAGAAAAATAAAATAAATGATATTAAAAATATTAAAAGTGATATAATTTGAGGTTTATAGTGTTATAGTTTTTTAGATAAATATGAAATATTAGTTATGATTAAATTATTTATATTCTAAATAAAACTTTTTATTGATGTATTTTAAGTCAAATTATAAGAATAACATAAAAATTGACATTAATGATAATTTATCAAAATAATATTTTATTAAATTATTTAAAAATCGTAAAAATATTAAAATAGGAAAAATTGGATAATATATGGTTTAAAATGTCATAAATTTTACATTTATAATTCAGTAGTGACCTTATATATAAAATTATAACCCTTTGAGGATGAAAAATACGTTACCGTAGTTAATTCTAAAATAGGTTCATTAAGTGGTTAAACCAAAATATAAGTTTTAAAACACTAAGAAAAACTATAAAATTTTATTAGTTAATTATATTTCATCCAAATAATACCATATTTTCTAATACCTATAAATTTGGATGCATTTATCTTGAGAATGACTTTATTATAATTTAATTTTTAAAGAAATTCCAAAAGTACCACTCACCTCTATTATAAAAGGGCACATCATCCATCACTTATTTACACCACATTGAGGCTTATAAATTAACCAAAAACTACCAAAATTCATTATAAACTTCCTTATACACATTATATAGGTACTGGTAATCCAAGAATACTAACCATAGGACCATTAAGAGGATATTTAAAAGAGTTCTTTCAAAGGAGAGGTAACCATCTTAACGATCACTTTCTTTTTTACTTATTATTTAACACATCCAAATCTTTAATATTTATAATAAAATAATAACTTGAGTATATTAAGTATACTTAAAATTTATTATGATTATTAATTTACTATTATCCACCCTCTTTCATCGAATGGTAAGTGAAGGTATCGATCGTGCATCTGTACGACTTACTGTCTCCATGTAGTGATACAATTCATTTTAAACCACTATATTTAATGGATGGTTATTATTATGGGTTTAATGTTTATATATAATAATTAATACATAATTATAACCCATTAATTATAATATCACATCTATATTTTTACCTTCAAATCTGTTGGAATATAATAACATTGCTTGTGAGTATGTGTGGACTACCACCTCCACAAAGCGATGTGATTTTTTTCTAGTTATATTTTACTTGGATGGTAATAAGGATGAATTTTATGAATATATATGATTTATATGATATAATAATAATTATTAAAATGATAATTATTATTTACCTTTCTTTCTTTCCATTTATTGAAAAATAAAAACACCGTTCATGCGTATGTATGACCTACCTTCTCCATGAATGGTGTAATTCATTTTTCTATATATAAATTATAAGGATGACACTAAATATGTATATAATGAATAAAAATGATAATTATATCATCAATAAATTTTTTATATGATATAACCTTGATCAAAGTATAATGACCAAAACTACTGAACCAAAACATACATGAAAAATGAAGTAGTTATCACCCAGAACAATAATTTGAATAAAGAAATATTAATAAATGGGTGATAAAATGTTATAAGTAAATAATATATGTTATGATATATATAAATATTGTTCTAGAATATATGTATAAGAAATCTTTATTTATTATATAGTAGGTTCAAACACATATAAAGGAAATCGTACCTGAGATAAGGGTTTCTCGTCTCACTTTTACTTATGTGAGACACATGCCAAATCTAGCACTTATTTCTTTTGTGTGGTGTATATAATTCCCATTTTATATGTTATATAATTAATATATTTATCTTAATATTATTTAAAGTTTCATTTGAATTTATTTCTTTTATGGGGGTTATGATTCAAAAGTTACCAAAGTGGTAAAAGTTTATTTCACAGTCTCATCACTATTTGGGATTGTCTCCACTAGGAGAGTCTTTTCGTTCACATCCATATTTTCCCAAAAAAATTTCAAATTTTTTTTTAATATCCCCCAGTGATTTATTAAATAATTTTTTTTTCTATTTATGACCTTTTTATAAATTTTTAAAGAAATATTCTTGTCATTTTCTAAACGAGGTACTTTTTAACTTTTACTGAAAGGGTAAATGAAATATTTTTTTAATATTTTATAGAATGAATAGAATTTCAAAAATTTATGACCACTAAATGAGTATAATCTTCATTTATAAGTTTACAAGTTTCTTTTCAAATAAATTTTTTTTCTTTAAAATGTGTGAACTTTTTAGTTAAAAAAATGAATTTCAAAGTGAAAAGTGTATTTTCCTCAAGAAATATTCCAGTAATATATTTAAAGAATTTTAAACTATGAAAATATAATTTTTGAATATTATATTAAGTATATAATCTAATGATACCATCTGACACATTTCTTTGGCTGATTTATGATGAAACATCCCGAGTTTTTAAAATGGGTCATTTTTTCAGGTAAATTTGAATTTTGAATTTGGTGAGTATACCAATTTTGATTTTGAGTTTAGAGACTTAAATATGAGTGTATGAATAACATAAGGTGTTTTTTATAGATATTTTTTAAATACTATTGAATTACTTGGAGGTTTATATGAGTTTTGGAATCACCGATCCTTGAAAACTCATTTTCAAAAGGTTCAAGAAGAGGTATATGGTTTATTCAAACTGTACAGACCTTTATGGGAAATTGTGTGGCCCATTTGTGTTCTAGAGCCTAGTTAGTAAAAATGTGCTAGGTGATACACATGACCATGTGATATGTCTGAAGTTTTTTACAGAGGGCGTTCACGAGCTGCACATGGTTTGAAAAACCATGTGACTTATCTTGCACACATAATTCCACTTAGGCAGTGAATGTGCATGGTTGGCGCATGGTCTGGACAAACCATGCAGCCAAACTATGTGACATATTTTAAAGAGGTTTCTCTTTGGATAGTGGCACCACATGGTTGGTTCATGGTGATCCAAACTGTGTGGCCTAACTGTGCAGTTCATTTAAAGGGGTGAAATTACTAAACTACCCCACCATCGTTATTTCTTATTTTTTCTCCTTTATCCTCCCTTTCACATGAAAAACACTGGGGAGAAATCCATTCATATCCCACCTAGTATTTGGCCTATATATTTTATCCAAAATTGGATTAGAGCACCATTAGGTGTGTTGGAAGCATAATAGTATGCCCTTGATTCCTCTTTTTTCCTTTCTTATTTAATTTTTCCATTTGTAATGCTATTTTAATGTGATATCATTTTCTATATTTTAATGGAATTAATCTATAATCATTATTTATCTGATCTCAACACATATTAAAGGATGATATTTTATTATCAAGAACCTATGAGTCTAATTCAGGTTGTTCCTACCTTTCCCCTTAAATATACGGCTGTTTTGAGGGTGCATTATTAAATAAAAATTTGTGGGTTATCTGGGTGAAACCATTACTAAATTAATTCTTGTCTTTAAATTGTTTAATTTTCATTATAATATGACAATGGGAATTATCTATAATATTAAATATTCTAATCTAGATATGGGGCTTGTGCTTTGTTGGGTAGGTTATAAAGATTATTTAAATTGTTTTAAATAATTAAATTATGATATTAATACATGAGTTTTGTGGGAATGTGAAAAGAATTGACTAAGGTAGTGAGTTGATGTTGATCATTGGGATTTATATGAAAATGTTTTCCAGGCCAAGGGTATGGCTCTAGAAATATGGGATAGTGTTGACCATAAAAGTTAAGGTGATGCGATCATCAGGTTGAGGTCGATTGTGATGACCATTTCATGAATGGGTAGTAAGGTTCACATGTGGCATTGAGGTTACATGTTAGTGTGGAATAGGTACTTGTTTTTGATTTTCTATCTCCTTTGTGGACTGATATTGTTGTTGTATTCATGTGCTCACATATAGGACTCGGTTGATGTGGTGTTGACCACTCATTGTCGGTGGAGTCCTGTGTAGATCTAACGACTTAAGGGTTGGTGTTTACCATCATTTATAGAGGAGGTGATCACTGTAGAAATCCGTGGATGATGGAGTGTGATACTATCAGTTGGGGTATGAGGCTCTCTATATATTTAGTTCCATTGGTCTAGGATTATTAGAGGAAAAATATTATTGTTTCTTGGGACATCAAACTATTAATCCAAAAAAATTTATTATTCATTAGAGGATTAATATAACCATGCCTTGGGATGTAGGGATGTTGAGATGATAGTGATTCAATTAACGAAAGTATAAGGTACTTGTGATGTATTTTTTGAACATGCCATTGGGACACTAGTTGTACTCAATGTGATGCTTCATGTGAATGAGGTTCTAGTGATATGTTTATGGGAGGAGCCCGTGGGTTCTCCTAGTATGATATCCATATGTGGATGCTTGGGCATTAAGACACAGGTCCTCACCAGTGTAGATATATATTTGTATATATGTATTGTAGGCAAATATATATCTTAAGGCATGTATTTAGAGATTTATCGATGTTAGCTAAAGAAGGTAAGTGATCACGTACGATTGTTGATCACAAGTGGAGCGTGTTATTTATTTTTATGTGTGAGTTGCCTCTATTTATTTATTTATGCATAAATTGTATAATTATGGATGTAAGATAAGAACACATTGGTGGTGACCTATTGAGTTCATACTCACACCCTATATTTCCCCCTTAATATGTATGTAGAATTTATGGTTTTGATATTGGGTCAGGGACTAGGTTCATGCTCTAGAACATAGTGATCAGGGATGTAGTTACTTGGGATGGATGGCAGAGGGACCATGGTGGTTCTTCACTTTGATTTGGAGTTTATTCTTGGGGATTTCAAGTCTGTTCTCATATTATCGACCACGGGAAATCTAGAATGTTTATTTTATTATGAATATATGACATGTATACTATATTGATATGTATGGATATTTATTTTATCTTGTTATTTTTTATCTATTATTGCTTACACTAATTTTAGTATTTATGATTCCACAATTTGTTGTCATCATATAACATTTATTATATCCTCAATAGAGGGTATAGTCTCCCCAATATCACCTAAAATAACCTCATTGCTAGTTTGTAGACTTTGTTACATGGGTAGTCATGCCTAAGACCTAGTGATCCTTCATCCCAGAGCATGGGTTTTAAGTGGATCTCGAGTTAGGGATCTAAAAAATGGCATCAAATGTGTTTTTTTTTCATTTTTTATCTTATTATTTGGATTATGGTAGACAATAGATTAGGATTTAGTTATAATTGAGTAAAGATATCACGTTTAGGTGTCTACAACCCCATACATGGGGGATAAAATGAGTTTATAGGGATGAGAAATTGATTTTATGGTTTGTGCTTTTACAATTGATTGATTTCCACCTCGAGTGGCATACTTGAGTGTGATGTTACTGGATTATGAAAAATTTGACCCTTGGGATGATATGGAAGGGGAGGAGTATTTATGAATCATTATAGGCACTTAGGCTCATATGATGTTTTTATATGCTTGTGATTTTCATTGGTAACTTGGAATATGATTAGAGAGGAGGGGATATTGCAGAATCAATAAAAATCTAAACAATGTCTTACTTCATAGCATTTAAGTGGAATTATACTCTGCCAGCCCATGTATGTGGTTCCTGATGAGATCATTATGTGAATATATCCATATATGGTATATATGGTTCATAATATGATATGGGTTGGTAGGAATAATGAAAGGGGGTGATCCATTTAAAATGTCAAGAAAAATATAAACAATGTTTTATGACAAAACTTCTTGGTGGAATTATACTCATCCATCCTAGATTGATGATATATTATATGCATGATATGTGATTCTTGACCCTATTATGGGTAGGAAAGGGTCCATGAGACTGGATGATATGTGATACCTAACTTTAATATGGGTAGGTAATGGGCCATGAGTCCGAATGACATGTGATAGGGGTGTGGTAGGGAAGTGTAAGGGTGGTGGGATGTGCTTCCTATTATAGTTATCCCTATCTATGATATATATATATATATATATATATCAATTTTTGTTTTTGTATTGACCATGGTATTTGGTCTTCAGTGTGATTCCACCTAGATAGATTCTGGTGGATCATCAGGAGGGAAGAGATGTGGTGCTGCTAGAGTGTGCATGGGATGAGGCCCCTAAGGGTTGGGTTGATCATGAGCCATAGGAAGAGGCTCCAATATAGGTGGGGTTTCTACTGAAGATATAAGGTTTTGGTCCATGTCTAGATGAGTAGCTCAGGGTGAGCTTGGTGTGAGTCATAAGGAGTATTGAAAGGGGAGCTTAGGGAGGAAAACCATTAATGAATTATTTAACTCGTGAGTTCTATTCTTAGCACCCACTATTGTTTTAGGGTGAGGGTGGATCATATAAAGATGAGAACTAGACCAAGTCTATTCAAATGTTTTTTGACCAGCTCAAGACACCCCCATGTTAGAGGGTGAAGCTGGATACCTATATGCTCAGAGGACCAACAAAGCACTGGTGAGACATATAAGTATAGGATGGTAGAAATGGGAAAATTCCATGGAAAGATTTTGAGGCTAGGTTATTCAATCAATTTTTCTTGAATATGTTAAGTGTGGATTGAGTTTGTGAGTTCCTGAATCTACAACATGTAGATACATTCATTTTTTATTATGTAGTGAGTTTCATAGACCTCTCCCAATTTTTACCATCTATAGTGTGAAATGACATTGCTAGGGTGAGGCATTTGGAGGATGGTTTATGAAATTCAATCAGGGTGTAGGTGAAAATATTCAGGTTTACCTCATTCTAAAAGGTATTAAATAAAGCTTGGATAGCTAAAGGGAACCTTAAGGACCATGCTTATTTGAGTCAGGTGATAGTTTTAGGTGTGACTATTAGTGATGCTTCTAGTAGCAAAAAGTGAGGTTGTGAGGAGCCTCAATAGGGAAATCATGCCATAAATTGAAGAAAACCACTGAGGATTGGGTCATAGATGTGTGTTTCAAGTGTGGAAATATGGTACATGTTCAGAATCGGTGTGAAACACCTCTGAAGGAGTGTCGGGAATGTGTCCAAATGGGGTACTTATAGAGGTTCTGTAGGAAGAATTCTAAGGAAGCTGGGATTCAGGGACCAGGTCAGACTTGGGGATATGAGGTAGGACTATGAATAGTACTAGGAATTGGTTTCCTAGATTCTACTACCCAGGTAAGTCATGTAATAGAGATAGATACCTAGAAGTGGGGTTAATGGCTGGTAGCTAGTGCAACTCTACAAGGAGGTTAGGCCTTGGCTAGTTAGGCTTTAATCCAGGTGCATGTTGTTGAGCTAGTAGGGTCAGAGCAAGTTGGGGAGTTGACATAGGTTAGAGGAATGCCTTCATCATGATGTGTAATCTGTTTTTTAGGCAAGACTGATATGAGTTCATGGGGAGAACCTATTTTATTTGAACTAACCAAGCATTGGTTAGTATGTAGGCATTAGATAAAATGCATGTTTTGTATGATATGCATAGGTATCGATACTTTTCATGGGAATTCATGCATATATATGATGTGTGATTACTTTTTGAGCATCAGTGCGATGAAAGACTAGCGAGCATCAATTGTGATGTGGTACCTCATGGGTGTCATGTGCAACACAAGCATGACTCGGGCAGCAGTTGTGATGAAGGATGTGTAAATACCCTGATTTTCCATGTGATTTTTTTAATTATATGGAATTATTATGAGTCTGTGAAAATTGACGGTGCGTAATTCTGACGCCCGATGTGCCCGAAAGGAATTTCTGAACTATTTTTAAGGTATGTTCAGTAAACTAGTGGGCGATGTTTTCTATCTTTTGAACTGGTGCTCGAATTAAAAATCCAAGTTCACCGTTGAATCCACAGCACCGAGATTTACATAAGGGAGGCTTCACTTTGACCGTATTAAGTATGGAGAAAAAGATAGATTTTGGACTTTTTAAAAGAATAATAAAATAACTTTGTTATTTTATTTATTTATTTATTCTCCTCCAATGGACATGAGGTAGTGGTGGGACCAACGACGTGTCACTCCATTAAATGGATTGACTCCTCAAATACTTTGAAACAACATCGTTGCAATTAGGAAGGATCCTATTAAATGAACCCCAATTAATTTCATGGGTGTTAGTAACCCTCCCCCTCTCCTATTTATATGGATCTTGGGGAGAGGTATTGACATGAATTCACCAAGTGACAAAGTTCTGATAAATTTCCACGACGCCAAACCCTTGGAAGATGGGACTGGTTCTGGTGAGTGGTGACGAGCGACACCGAATCCAGAACCAAAGAACAATGATTGAGAGGCATCTTTGGTGACTTGTTGCGGGGATGACGAACACCGACTCTTCCTCAATCACGGGAGTTCTATGACGATCTTGAGGTAGGAATTTATTTTATTAGAATCTCAAGTTATTGTTGAATCATATTCCTCCCTCATGTTTTCAAGCTAATGCGGAGGGTGTGGGCCAAAAAAACACGGACCAGACCCTCTGAAACCTTGTTTACCGTTGCGTTCTCTGTGGAAGACCGCTGTTGCGGCGACAACAGCCAACCATGATGAAGGAGGTGTGCCATCGCGCTCCGTATGAGTAGGCCACGAAACTATGTCGTGATAGTTAGCAGAGCGCCCGACACCGGCTAGCCCTCGAGGTGATGCGGCGCGCCGTTGTGTGCCGTCGGCCGAGAAGAGCTGCGGATTTTCAGCCGTGAAAGTCGAGCAGGGCGGCCAACAAGGGCTGGCTGTGGAAGGAGAAGGTATAGATGTGCGCCATCATGCACCGTTGGAGGAGGCCGTGGCTCAAAACTGTGGAGTTAGAGGGACCCAACCTACTGCGGGTCCCGTAGTGACTGGGCGACGCCCCGTGGCGTCTCCACTTCACAAACTGAATGCCCATTTGGCTGTTCGGGAAAATCGAGGGGACTCCCCCCTGTGCCAGCTAGGGAGGGCTCCACTTTAGCGGGCCATGGATGCCCGGCGGGCTACGCAACTGCGGGCCGGGCCACGTGCACCCAACGGGCCGTGCCTCCACGGGCCGCACCGCTCGTGCCTAGTGGGCCGTGCCTCCACGGGATGGGTCGCGCGAGCCCAACGAACCACGCCTCCGTGGGCCGGGACACACCCCCTGCGGGCCGGGCCGGACCGCGGACCAGGGGGACCAGTCCGCCACGACCCCGCCTAGCCAGGTTGGACCAGGACAGGGTCGGGTCGGTCCGACTGGGTCGGATCGGACCCAGGCCCTTCGAGGCCCAGTTTCCATAAAAGAGACAAGACATAAAATCCGAGCATCCATTTGAAAAACCATCTGTGGAACTAGAACCATTAAGATGATACAGTCCTTTTGGTATACTCCACTTGAGTTTTGGAGAAATTTGGAGTGCATCCGGGTTGGATCGAACCCAAATCCAACTGGGCCCTCGGAACTAAAACGCTTATAAGTCACAGACCAAGCATCCAATTGACGCGCCGTCTGTCGCGTTGGAACCCTTATGACATGGAGGTTCTTTAGTATAATTCTTCGTGGAACTTAGTGGAACTTCCTGGCGGTTTAGGTATGACCGATGGATTGAGGAGGGGTTCTCCCAAATGTGGTATGAGTGGGAATCTAGTGGCTGGCAGTGAGGCGGAGGTTGGAGACATATCATACAGAAGTTAGTACCGAGCGATCTTGTGTGGGTCAGCACCGATTCTATGTGGTTCAGATCCTATGTCGGTCAGCACTCAGCGATCCTATGTGAGTTAGCACATGCCGATCCTATGTGGGTCAGATTGTAACGACCCGAAATTTTGAATAAATCCTCTTTCCTAATTTTGTGTGTTATTTTTTTTATACTCAACAAAACTGTTTCATTGGATAACATGTGTATAATTAAAATGAGACTATTGGGTTTTGACTATTATATGACCATTGGTCAATATGACCGCTGGAAACTAAACATTTTGATATTTGTCTCTAAATACAAGTGACCTTGGTTAATTAATATAGAAAAAAGATTCGATGGCCTCACCCAGTAGTCTTGGACCGATCGAAGTCCATCTAATAGAACTTGGGAAGGAGGTAGCACCAATGGGATTTTCTCTGGACCAAACCCAAGCCGAACTTCATCATATGAAGCTAGAACGGAATCACCTTCGCGAGAAGTTCAAACTAATAGAAATTTCTACTCGTGCGATGTTGGCCGAGCCTCCCTCCGATTCTCTCACCTTAGCACACCTTACACTTAGGTCCTATGCTGGTGTGATAAGGGGCCATGTAAGGAGACCGTAACTGCCTTGTGTAATCCTTTGTTTTAAATAAAAATTGGAATTTCTTCTTATGATGAAGTTTATGAATTTTCAAATGATCGGATAAATATAGTATGCATATTTTTGATGAATTTTAGAAAAAAGGATATTTTAAAAATGTTTATGTAAATCTTAAATAATTAAAAATGTGTAATGATTTTCAAAAAATGGTCTTCTACAATTATGTCCAGTATGAAATTTAGAGTCTAATAAGATCAACTTGATTTTTGATGAATAGTAAATTATGAATAGTAATTTTATGATTAGGATTAGTAATGTGTCCAAATGTATTAGTAATCTCACTTAAAGAAAGCATTAAAATAATCTAGGCACCTTGATTAAGTAATGTGATTCAATAAAATGGTTAAATAACAGTTTCATAAATTATTATTCAAGTATTCGTTTTTTTGGGTGAATAGTGTTTTTTAATTGAAAATTTAATTAAAAATATTTAGAAAATTATTTTTATAAAATGGATTTCATTTTTGAACTCAGAGCATCGATATTATGTTACGGTAATTTTTGGGGATTTTTCTGAAAAAAATGAATTTTCGATGAATAGTGTATTTATTTAAAAATTAAATTAAAAATATTTAGAAAAATATTTTTATAAAATGGATTTCATTTTTTAAATTAGAGCATCGATATTTGGTTAAGGTGAAATTTTGGGATTTTTCTGAGAAAGATGATTTTTCGATGAATAGTGAAAATACAGTTTTTAAGTTACGGGTGTTTAATGACATCATTAAATGATGTATTAAGTATGAAATAAATATGGTCGACTTATCAATAGTAATATAAGGTATTAGGTGTCCCAAGTGGCCAATACCATGGGAAAATACCATGGGAAAGCCCATGGTTTTGCCAAAACCACTAATGAGGTGTCCCTTGGCCATTAATGCCTTGTCCCCTCACTTTCCCTATAAATACCAAGCCATCCTCTCATCCATTCGACTCCCAACTCTTACCCAATGAAGTTCTGGTCTCATTACCTCCCAAGAAGTCCTTACAAGGTGCCCCCAAGCCATCAAGGTTCCAACTTTTGAGTTTTAAGAGTTACGTTTTAAGATAAGGGATCCAACCTCTCTCTTTCTTTTCAAGTAATCTCTTTTATGTCATTTCTTTTATGATCCATGTTCTTATGTTGGAGGATGTTATTCTTTATTCATCTTAATTCCCTTTTCATGTTCATATGATGAGATACCTCCTATTTCTCTCATCGATTCATTTTAAGAATGTTTAAGTGGTGTCGTTAGGCTGCCGAATTTTTAAGAGATTCTTTCACCATTCTCGTTTTCAAGTTCTATTTTCTTGTCAAGTCTTTCAAGTTACTTTTTATTATGTTGGGGTATGATATCTATATCTATCATACTGATCTTTTATGATCATATGATGAGAGACCCCATTTTATCTCTTCAATTCAGTATTTTGAAGTTTTAAGTGGCGCCGTTAGGCTGCCGAATTTTTAAGTGGTTCTTTCACCTTCCTCCTTTTTCAAGGTTCTACTTTAATGTCAAGTCTTTCAAGTTCCTTTTTATTATGTTGGGGTATGATCTATATATATATATATCATACTGATATTTTATGATCATATTATGAGAGACCCCATTTGATCTCTTCAATTCAGTATTTTTAAGTTTTAAGTGGCGCCGTTAGGCTGCCGAATTTTTAAGGGGTTCTTTCACCTTCCTCATTTTTCAAAGTTCTACTTTCATGTAAAATATTTCAAGTTCCTTTTTATTATGTTGGGGTATGATCTCTATATCTATCATACTGAAATTTTATGTTCATATGATGAGAGACCCTATTTGATCTCATCAATTCATTTTTTGAAGTTTAAGTGATGTCGTTGGGCTGCAGAATTTTCGTCTCAAAATGCCTCTCTCTTTTCTCAAAATTACTTAATGTTATAAAGTGAATAATCAAAGCTATTATTTCTACAGGGGTATTCACATATATATCAGAATGTTCTATTTTAAATTATGGGATTTACATACATGAGACCCACTCTCCCCTTCTGTGGGTTTAAAGTAACGTAAAGATCATGTCTTTAAAGAAATTTTTAAAACGTTATGATTATGAAATGAAACCCATTTATTTTATGCTATATGGGTTATTTATGAAATTTTTGATGATGATATATGTGGATCACATGATAATAAAGAAAAATTTAAGGGTGTGCCCTGATAGCGCTCCAATGCATTGGGTAATGATGTAACCACTAGAGATTACAATTTTCACTATATCTTGGTGAATAACCTTGGTAATTTTCAAATGACACCTTGGGGATGGACCTTGGTGATATGTTCATGATTGTCTACGTTAAATGATGTAGCCACATCTTCAAGTTATGAAAAACGTTATTTTTATTATGATATGCCTCATGATTTCTTTCTCATGCCTTAAAGTTCTTTTCATGACCTTATTGAAGTATCTCAAGTTCACATGTAAAATGCTTCTCTTGTTTCCCTTACTGGGCCTTCTGCTCACCCTTTCTTTTTATGTATGTCCCCAGGTTATGAGATGCAGTAATGAACCTGGGATGAACTTAAGGAGAAGGATTTCAGGTGTTTAAGAAGAATGTTTTATGTTGTTTTCATGTATTATGTTCCTTTTTTCCAAGATACTAAACCTAAAAGATCCTCAGTTTTGTGTAATGTAATGAAAGTTTATGTGACAAAAAGGAGGGATTCTATAGTTGGTATCAGAGGATGATTTAGTTATTTGTGGAAATTAGGATATGAAAACTTTAGGAAGAACCCTATAGAAAATTTTAAATATAGGAAATCTTCCTGGTATTTTGGTGAGTATTGAGTAAGGGATTTCCAAAAAAATACATCCCTGTCTGGATATGAGCAGGTAGAGGTGGGTCTGACACAGATGTACATAGGGGTAAAACCCGAAAACACCGCTTTGAGCGAGAATCGAACGAGAACTGGTACACGACAACGGGCCTTGCTGCACTCTTGGTTACGACACTCCCGGGGGATATGCTTTGGTAAATTCATAAACTTAGTATGAACCATTATTAAAGGAACAAATATAAAATAAAATAAAGATTCACATAAGAATATATGTTCATGGATAACCTAGATTTAAACCTAGGGGATCACAAGTTAGGGTATACTTTCCTTATACAAGTTTATCCTTCCATGATTAAAGTTTCTTTTTAATGATTACTGGCTAAGTATTTAAGCCCCCTAATTATACGTTCTTTTCTTAGTTAATGGTAGGAAATGGAAGAGCATGTCACAACGACCAATGTGATAGGAAATGTGACGATTGCCGTATTAATATGACATAGATGATTAGGGGATTAAAAGATGATTATTACTTTGGAAGACGTTCACTATTTTGGGAACCCTATTTGATAGAGGTAAATAGATTACTACGGTATTTTCTTTGAGGAGTAAAGGTTGACTTATATTTTGAAGAATCGATGAATTTAAGGCGGACTTAGAGTGATTTAGGCTACTTATGGAAATGATTAACCTATCTTGGGGTAAATATGTTTAGGTTAGTTACTTTTGTTATAAGATGTTAGGAGTGGTTGATGTTGTTTGGACATGAATGATAATGTTTATCTTGGAAGACTATGTTATCAAGCCCTTATTGTATTTGGGTTTCAATCTTAGTTTGGGTTATTTTGAGGAATTTTAAGGACAGTTATTTATGGAATGGTCTATGATGAACTCTGGGTAGTACCGTGGAACTTTTAATATTTAAAAGTAGTTTCCCTTCCTATGGGATTCTTTCTTTTTGAAGAGTTGTTTTATCTTACCCTTTCTGTTTTTGGGATTAATGTTTAAAGATAGATAGTTTTTCTTTTGTGGAATATGTGATTCTCTAGAAGATTATTCTTGTGATTTTGATGAGACCAAGTGTTTTTGAATGCTCATCGTTTGGAGAAAATATTAGTTTTGGTAGAAACTTATTAAAGGATTAAACTCTACTTGAAGGTAGGAATATTTCCTTATGTTTTTATTCAATGTAGTAAATGAATTCCTCAAAACTATGAAAAGGAACATAAAACAAAAAACGTTGTCTATTAACGTTTCCTACTAAGAAATCAAATACCGTTTGAACCATCATAAGTTTGTGATTTTCTTGTTGTTAACTTTATCCTAATCATGTTTTCTATCACTCTCCCTTAGAACGTGACCCTTTTTTTACTCCATGTCCATGTTTTCCTACATGGAATCCTAGTATGGGTTAACTCGGGTGACCTTTTTATTTCCCTTTCATTCTTTTAAAGTAATAGTTTTACTGACTCCTCTTCTGGTGTGGGACTTTCAATAAAATTTCAAAACCCAATTTTAAAAATTGTGAGGACGCAATTTCTTAAGGGGGGAATATTGTAACGACCCGAAATATTGAATAAATCCTCTTTCCTAATTTTGTGTGTTATTTTTTTTATACTCAACAAAACTATTTCCTTGGATAACATGTGTATAATTAAAATGAGACTGTTGGGTTTTGACTGTTATTTGACCATTGGTCAATATGACCGCTGGAAACTAAACATTTCAATATTTGTCTCTAAATACAAGTGACCTTGGTTAATTAATATAGAAAGAAGATTCGATGGCCTCACCCAGTAGTCTTGGACTGATCAAAGCCCATCTAACAGAACTTGGGAAGGAGGTAGCACCAATGGGATTTACTCTGGACCAAACCCAAGCTGAACTTCATCATAGGAAGATAGAATGGAATCGCCTTCGCGAGAAGTTCAAACTAATAGAAATTTCTACTCGTGCGATGTTGGCCGAGCCTCCCTCAGATTCTCTCACCTTAGCACACCTTACACTTAGGTCCTATGGTGGTGTGATAAGGGGCTATGTAAGGAGACCGTAATTTCCTTGTGTAATCCTTTGTTTTAAATAAAAATTGGTATTTCTTGTTATGATGAAGTTTATGAATTTTCAAATGATCGGATAAATATAGTATGCATATTTTTGATGACGTTTAGAAAAAATGATATTTTAAAAATGTTTATGTAAAACTTAAATAATTAAAAATGTGTAATGATTTTCAAAAAATGGTCTTCTACAATTATGTCCAGTACAAAATTTAGAGTCTAATAAGATCAACTTGAATTTTTATGAATAGTAAATTATGAATAGTAATTTTATGATTAGGATTAGTAATGTGTCCAAATGGATTAGTAATCTCACTTAAAGAAAGTATTAAAATAATTTAGGCACCTTGATTAAGTAATGCGATTCAATAAAATGGTTAAATAACGGTTTTATAAATTATTATTCAAGTATTAGTTTTTTTGGGTGAATAGTGTTTTTTAATTCAAAATTTAATTAAAAATATTTAGAAAATTATTTTTATAAAATGGATTTCATTTTTGAACTCAGAGCATTGATATTATGTTAAGGTAATTTTTGGGGATTTTTCTGAAAAAAAATGAATTTTCGGTGAATAGTGTATTTATTTAAAAATTAAATTAAAAATATTTAGAAAGTTATTTTTATAAAATGGAGTTCATTTTTTAAGTCAGAGCATCGATATTTGGTTAAGGTGAAAATTTGGGATTTTTCTGAGAAAGTTGAATTTTCGATGAATAGTGAAAATACATTTTTTAAGTTACGGGTGTTTAATGACATCATTAAGTGATGTATTAAGTATGTAATCAATATGGTAGACTTATTAATAGTAATATAAGGTATGAGGTGTCCCAAGTGGCCAATACCATGGGAAAATACCATGGGCAAGCCCATGGTTTTGCCAAAACCACTAATGAGGTGTCCCTTGGCCATTAATGCCTTGTCCCCTCACTTTCCCTATAAATACCAAGCCATCCTCTCATCCATTAGAATCCCAACTCTCCCCCAATGAAGTTATGATCTCATTACCTCCAAATTATTCCTTCCAAGGTTCCCCCAAGCCCTCAAGGTCCCAACCTTTGAGTTTTAAGAGTTACATTTTAAGGTAAGGGATCCGACCTCTCTCTTTCTTTTCAAGTAATCTCTTTTATGCCATTTCTTTTATGATCCATGTTATTATGTTGGAGGATGTTATTATATATTATTCTTACTTCCCTTTTAATGTTCATATGATTATATACCCCCTCTTTCTCTCATCGATTCATTTTAAGAATGTTTAAGTGGCGCCGTTAGGCTGCCGAATTTTTAAGAGATTCTTTCACCATTCTCGTTTTCAAGTTCTATTTTTTTGTCAAGTCTTTCAAGTTCCTTTTTATTATGTTGGGGTATGATATATATATCTATAATACTGATATTTTATGATCATATGATGAGATACCTCATTTGATCTCTACAATTCAGTATTTTGATGTTTTAAGTGGCGCCGTTAGGCTGCCGAATTTTTAAGTGGTTCTTTCACCTTCCTCCTTTTTCAAAGTTCTACTTTCATGTCAAGTCTTTCAAGTTCATTTTTATTATGTTGGGGTATGATATCTATATCTATCATAATGATCTTTTATGATCATATGATGAGAGACCCCATTTGATATCTTCAATTCAGTATTTTGAAGTTTTAAGTGGCGCCGTTAGGCTGCCGAATTTTTAAGTGGTTCTTTCACCTTCCTCCTTTTTCAAAGTTCTACTTTCATGTCAAGTATTTCAAGTTTCTTTTTATTATGTTGGGGTATGATCTCTATATCTATAATACTTAAATTTTATGTTCATATTATGAGAGACCCTATTTGATCTCGTCAATTCATTTTTTGAAGTTTAAGTGATGTCGTTAGGCTGCTGAATTTTCGTCTCAAAATGCCTCTCTCTTTTCTCAAAATTACTTCATGTTATAAAGTGAATACTCAAAGATCTTATTTCTAAAGGGGTATTCACATATATATCAAAATTTTCTATTTTAAATTATGGTATTTACATACATGAGACCCTCTCTCCCCTTTCATGGGTTTAAAGTGACGTAAATATCATGTCTTTAAAGCAGTTTTTAAAACGATATGATTATGAAATGAAAACCATTTATTTTATGCTATATGGGTTATTTATGAAATGTTTGATGATGATATATGTGGTTCACATGATAATAAAGGAAAATTTAAGGGTTCACCCTGATAGCGCTCCAATGCATTGGGTAATGATGTAACCACTAGAGATTACAATTTTCACGATATCTTGGTGAATAACCTTGGTAATTTTCAAATGAAACCTTGGGGATGGACCTTGGTGATATGTTCATGATTGTCTATGTTAAATGATGTAGCCACATCTTCAAGTTATGAAAAACATTATTTTTATTATGATATGCCTCATGATTTCTTTCTCATGCCTTAAAGTTCTTTTCATGACCTTATTGAAGTATCTCAAGTTCACATGTAAAATGCTTCTCTTGTTTCCCTTACTGGGACTTCTTCTCACCCTTTCTTTTGATGTATGTCCCCAGGTTATGAGATGCAGTAATGAACCTAGGATGAACTTAAGGAGAAGCCTTTAAAGTGTTTAAGAAGAATGTTTTATGTTGTTTTCATGTATTATGTTCCTTGTTTCCAAGACACTAAAACTTAAAGATCCTCAGTTTTGTGTAATGTAATGAAAGTTTATGTGACAAAAAAGGCGGGATGCTATACAGATCCTGTGTGGGTTAGCGCTCAACGATCTTATGTGGGTCAGCGCATACTGATCCTGTGTGGGTCAGATCCTGTGTGGGTCATTACGGGGGTTATTACCTATCAACTCTGGGTGGGTTAGATCCTGTGTGGGTCATTTAGGGGATTAGTACCTATCGATCCTATGTGGGTCAGACTCTGTATGGTTAGCAGTAGTTCCTCTTCACAGAATAAGATTATCTAGCTTCGCGACTGACCATATGTACTTCTATACTTCACTAATACCTAGTGTGAGATTAGTCTTTTATCTTATCGGTGTTACATGTTTGGTACCTTCACCTTTGTGGTGTTATATTTGTGGTGTTACCTATGTGGTACCTTCACCTTCATGGTGTTATCTTCGTGGTGTTACCTATGTGGTTACCTTTGTGGTGTTATCTTCGTGGTGTTACCTGTGTGACACTTTTACCTTCATGGTGTTATCTTCGTGGTGTTACCTGTGTGGTACTTTTACCTTCATGGTGTTACCTTTCTAGTATTCCTTCATCATGAAAGAGACGAGTATATCTTGATAACTTAGGTATATGTATGGGCATATACCTAATTAGAGTTGATGACTTCTTCGTGCATTTTGTTTGAGGTATTCCTTTGTGGTATTTCCTTTTTGGAACTCTGGGAGACCTTCGGGGGTCTCGGGGTCCCTACTGAGTATTGTTATACTCACCCCTGCATGGGCTTCTCCCACACCTTGTTGTGTCTTGTGAAAATGACAGACAACGTTGATTGAGGATGAGGGAGCCAGGACTGGACGGTGCTCAGAGGTGGATCATTTGACGTGATGTGACGTAGGACTACAGATCGTGAGTTGTACCTACCCTTCATGTAGGATCCTCGGTGGATGTCCCAAGAGATGTTTTTTCCTTTTTCCAGTTGTACTTGTAATTTCCAGTTGGGCTTGTAATCTGACCCCTTTTCCTTTCAATACACTTTTTACTACAACAGTTTACTTCATGGTTGCTTCTTGTTGTGTTCTTGGATGGTGTGTTTTTACAGGTTTAAAGAAAATCCCTTACCATTAAGGGATACACCTTTCCGGTGCTAGTCTCCATCCCCTGGCTTATGGAAGGCAGGCTTGGGGTAGTCATGGAACGGGCCCTGGGGGATGGGTCATGACAAAGTTGTATCAGAGGTGTCGGTTCTACCGAAGAACTAAGACTATGATTTTTTCTATGTGGAAATAGAGTTAAGTGTTATGAGTGTGGTTTTCAGTTTGGGGAATTCAGTGTTAGTGCAGTGGCTGATGTATCCATACACCAGGACCCTAAATTCGGATTTCTGACTTAGTGCACGAAAACACTTACTGCGTTTGTTTTTGAAAAGTTTTTCTTTTGATTTATTTGAGTCATCTCACCAGGTATAACTTATTGACCGTGGCACACCTGTTTTCTTTTAGGATTCCACCAAATAGAGATCCATCAAGGATTCTCAAGAGAGTACATGATGATGGCTTACCGAATGATGAGGCTTCAGTGTAGGGCCCTCTTACAATGATAGTACCTTCTGTTGGTGCACCAGTAGAACCACCACCCGTTGGGAAGCAGATGCCACCAGCCCCACCAGCAGAGGGTGCACGTCAACTGAGCACATTGCACAAGTTTCAGTGACCGAGAGCTCTAAGTTCCAGAGGTGAGATGGATCCTCAAGCACTTGAGGACTGGATGGAGGCTGTGGCCATAGTTTTTTGCTTAGTTGGGACACCAACTGATCTGATGGTGATCCCAGATGCCAGTCTCTTCCAGGGAGAATCTGGGTGATGGTGGAGTCTGACACTTTAGTTACATGATGAGGTGACCCTCATCTAGGAGAACTTTGAGGGCCTTTTCAGGGAAGAGTTCGTCCTAGTGACTCTATGCTCTGTGTGTATTCAGGAGCTCATGCACTTACAGTAGGGCAACCTGACCATGGCCTAGTACTCAGTAAGGTCCACCGAACTCTCACGCTAATCTACTGACATGGTACACGACCCTTTCTTCAGGGCCTGAAACTTTGAGCAGGGACTCCAATGGGATATCAAATCTTCTATGGTATCTCTCAACATCCTGATGCATGCTAGAGTGCTATAGAGAGAACTCTTGGTGGAGAGTTTACTTGCTGAGCAGACACCGACAACGAGACCCACCACCGAGCGACAGGTAGCTGAGTCATCTTTGGCTGGTGGTAGGCATATGAAACATAGGTCCAAGAGAACTAGACCCTCTGGTGGATGACCCCGAGACGCAGGGTCGGAGGTGCGGAGCTCATGGGACATAGGAGAACAGTTGAGGATCAGGTAGTTCTACTCGTACGGCGGGTAGGGTCACATGGCTCATGACTGCCCGGCCCGCCATATGGACGACCAGCTGACGATCGAGGGACCGTCGAGGCAGAGTTAGAGGTTTGAGTGAGGAGGTCTGCAGGGCGGAAGATGTGGTAGAGGAGTTGGCCCTACAGCAGGCGGTGGGTGGTGATTGAAGGTTCTACCGCCACCACCTCTAGGTGGTCCACCCCAACCATAGAGTGCAGGAGGATAAGGACGAGCTCAACTCCAGGCTGTTGAGGCCTATGAGAACGACACTCTGAATATGATTAGATATACGATCTATGTATACTCTTCCCTAGCTGTATTAATTATAGACACATGTTCCAGTCACTCTTTTATTACCACTACCCTCGTTCAGAGCTCGAATATTTCGACGGATTCATTGGCTCGATCCATATAGCCAGAACTCCTACAGAAGAATATTTGACAATTACACATTGGTGACGAAAATGTGAGATTACTCTAAGAGGAGAGAGATTTGGATGGGATATTATAGTAGCGATGTCAAGGTCTTAAGAAGTCATCTTGGGTATAGACTGTTTATCCATAGTCCATGCTCAGATTGACTGTATTAGGCACAAAGTGTGGTGTTTCTGTGAGGATGGGACCAAGTTTTTCTTCACTGGTGAGAAGGGAACCTTTACAGCACATGATGGACTTGGCCAGAGGAGGGTGTATTCAATCACACATCAGTTGGCTAGCCTTACCCTCGGGGAAGTTGATGTTGAGAGTCCAAGATATCTGTAGTGGTGGACCTGTATACCGATGTATTTCCTGATGATGTTCTGAGACTACCTTTATGCAGAGAGGTAGACTTTTACATCGAACTGTACCCCGAGATGACACCAATATCTACACTAACATATCAGATGGATCCCATGGAGATTCATGAGTTGCGGGTATAGTTGGAGAACTTTTAGAGGAATGGGTTCATAAGGCCCAATGTTTCTCCATGGGCAGCCCCAATTTTGTTCGCCAAGAAGGCAGATGGGAGTTTGGTACTTTGTGCGGACTATCAACACCTAGACCAGGAGACCATGAAGAACAAGTATCCACTTCTGAGGATTAATGATCTCTTTGATTACTTGAAGGGAGCTTGATGATTTTTGAAGATAGACCTCAGATTAGGCTATCATAAGCTTAGGGTACGAGATGAGGATGTGAAGAAGACGACCTTCAGATATCGGTATGGACAATATGAGTGCTTGGTTATGCCTTTCGGAATGACCAACTCCCCTATAGTGTTCATGGGACTCATGAATAGGATCTTCCAGCCATACCTCGATCACTTTGTGGTGGTCTTCATCGACGACATCTTGGTGTACTTAGAGATGGAGGAGGAGCATGCCTATCATCTGTAGATAGTTATGGATACACTCCGAGGGAACTGACTTTATGGTAAGCTCTAGAAGTGCTAGTTCTAGATACGAGAGGTTCAATTTTTGGGAAACGTTATCTCAGAGGATGGAGTTGCAGTAGATACGGCAAATATAGAGGCTGTGATAGCTTGGGAGCCACCTAGGAGTGTGATAGAGGTGTGGAGTTTCCTGGGGTTGGCTAGGTACTACCAGAGATTAATACCTGAATTTTCTAGAGTTGTGGAACCCTTTTCAGTCTTGACGAAGAAGGGAAAACCCTTTGTGTGGACAGAGATATGCCAGTAGATTTTTCAGGAGTTGAGGCAAAGACTGACAAGTGCCCCCATCTTGAGGCTACTAGAAGAGGGAATTGGGTATGTAGTCTACTGTGAGGCATCAGGGGCCAAACATGGATGTGTCCTGATGTAGGAGCGAGTAGTGATCACGTATGGCTCTCGAAATCTGAGACATCACGAGCAGAACTATGCTACCCATGACTTGGAGTTAAAAACAGTGGTCTTCGCCTTGAATATGTGGAGACATTACTTAATGGGTGAATGTTTTATAGTCTACTCTGATCCCATGAGTCTCAGGTATATCTTCTCATAGAAGGACCTGAACTTGAGACAACGATGATGGATATAGTTCCTCCAGGACTATGACTTTGATATAGTATATACTCTTGGGAAGGAGAACGTAGTGGAAAACACACTCAGTAGGAGGTCTGGTCTATAGTTCATAAGTGAGGTGACAGAGAAGCTATCTGCATTGCAGATATCCTTTGTATATAGATATAGAGAAGCTTACCTCCAATATAAGACTGTCACTCCCTAACTTCTTCAGCGAGTTTGGGAGGCACATCTTGGGGACATTGACTACGAGGCATGACGTTCTCAGATATCCACATGACAGGAACCTGATAGATTTTTTGAAGGTGGGGAGCACATCATCCTCTTCAGAGGATGCACCATGGTACCAGTGGCACTATGAGAGGAGGTGTTGAAGGAATTACATACGTCCCCTCTAGCGATACATCCTAGCATGGAAAAGATGTACCAGGACCTCCAATGCCAGCACTGGTGGCTAGGGATGAAGAAGGCAGTGGAAAAGTTTGTTTCACAATGCCTCACTTGTCAGTAAGTGAAGGCCAAGAATTAGGTTCCAACAAGCTTAGCTCATCCACTAGAGGTGCCAGAGTGGAAGTGGGATGAAATCTCCATGGACTTTGTGATAGGGCTTCCATGTATGTCTATGGTACATGATTCCATCTGGGTGATCATTGACCAACTCACCAAGTTGGCTCACTTTCTACCCATATGAGAGAAGGGATCATTAGAGGGCTTGGGATGCATCTACATACAGAAGATTGTACCACTTCATGGGGTGCCATCGACGATCGTCTCCAACCATGATTCACATTTTACATCCTATTTGTGGAAGGGATTATAGGAGGCATTCGAGACTCTGCTACGTTTGAGCACCGCCTTTCATCCACAGACAGATAGTCTGACAAAGCAGACCATTTAGACACTAGAGGACATGCTATGTGCTTGCGTCCTAGATTTTGGACACATTTGAAAGGATAACTTACCCTTGGTGGAGTTCACATATAACACTATCACTCCACCATCAGTATGGAACTAATCGAGGCCTTATAAGTTTGACCTTGCAGATCACCTCTATGCTGGAAAGACCCAGGGGAGTCAGCACTTATGGGTCCAGAGTTGATATGGGCTACCACTGAGAAGGTGAAGATCATCCATGAGCAGATGAAGAATGCACAGAGCAGACATAAGTCTTATGTTAATAGAAGACAAAGGCCCTTGTAATTCGAGGAGGGAGACCATGTCTTCCTACGGGTCTCACCTCGATGAGGTTTGTGGATATTTGGCCATGGAAGAAAACTCTAACCGAGGTTTATCAGACCTTTTCTGATACTTCAGAGGATTGGCGAGGTAGCATACCATTTGGCACTACCACCGCAGTTGGAGAGGGTTCACAACATCTTCTATGTATCCCAGACGAGGAGAGACGTGCATGACCCATCTCACATCATCAACCATGGCGAGCTGTACTTTGATGATGGGGAGACATTTAGATAGGTTCCAATGGAGATTGAAGATCGATAGGATAGGGTTATTCATGGATGATCAATACCTCTGGTTCCCGTTCGATGACAGCACAAGAACATCTAGGAAGGCACATGAGATCGGGAGGCTCAGATTCGTGCTCAGTACCCCTATTTGTTTGTCTATATTATGGATTTCTGGGATGAAAAGCCCTAAGGTAGGGAGAATGTAAATACCCAGATTTTCCATGTATTTTTTTTAATTATATGTAATTATTATGAGTCCTTAAAAATTTACAGTGTATGATTACGAGGCACGGTGTGCCCGAAATGAATTTCTTAACATTTTTTAAGGTACGTTCAGTAAACGTGCAGGTGAAGTTTTCTATCTTTTGAACCGGTTCTTAGATTAAAAATATGAGGGTACTTTTGAATCCACAGTGCCAAAATTTTCTTAAGGGAGTCTTCACTTAGACTGCATTAAGTCTGAAGAAAAAGTAATATTTTGGAATTTTTAAAAGAATAATAAAATAACTTTGTTATTTTATTTATTTCTTTCTTCTCCTACAATGGAAAAGAGGCAGTGGAAGGACCAACGACGTGTTAATGAATTAAATTGATTGACTCCTAAAATTCTTTGTAATAGCACCGTTGGAATTAGGAAGGTTCATATTAAATGAACCCCCATTAATTCCGCATGCATTACTCTCCCTCCCCATCTCCTATTTATATGGAACCTGGGGAGAGATATTAGCACAGCTTCAACAAGAGAGGAAGTTCCGATAAAGTGCCGCGACGCCAACCCTTTGGAGGATAGGACCGGTTCCGGCGAGCAGTGCCGAGCGACACTGAATCCTGAACTAAAGAATGATGATTGAGTGGCGTCATTGATGGCTTGTTGTGGGGACAACAAACACCGACTCTTCCTCAATCGCAGGCGTTCTCCAATGATCTTGAGGTAGGGATTTATTTTGTTATAATCTCAAGTTATTGTTGAATCCTATTACTCCCTCATGTTTTCAAGTTAACGTGGAGGGCACGGGCCAAACTAACATGGTCTGGACCCTTCGCTACCTTGTTTTCCCTTGCTTTCTCCGTAGAAGACAGCCGGCGTGGCAGAATCGGTTGGCCACGATAAAGACGACACACTATTGCACACTGCAGGAGGAGTCCATGAAAATATTCCATGATGGTTAGCAGAGTGGCCGACACCAGACGGCTACAGAGGTGATGCGGCGCGCCGTCGCACGCCGCCAGCAGAGAAGAGCCACAACTTTTTAGCCGCGATGGTTGAGAAAGGTGGTCGGAATGGGCCGACCGTGGAAGGCAGAGACGGAGCAGTGCACCGTTGCACACTGTTGGAGGAGGTCACGACTTAAAGCCACAACGGTGGAGGGACCCGCACTCCTGTGGGTCCCGCGACGACCGAGCGACACCCCATGGCGCTGCCGCTTCACAAGCCGAACGACCTCTCGACCGTTCTGGAAAACTGGGGGGACTCCCCCCACTATGTTGGCTAGGGCGTGCCCCGCTCTAGCGGTCCGTTCATGCCCAGTGGGCCGTGCCACCACAAGTTGGGCTGCGCACGCCCAGCGGGCTGTGCCTCCGTGGGCCAGGCCGCGGGAGCCCAACGGGCCATGCCTCCACGGGTCAGGCCACGCCCTTACTGGCTAGGCCATGCCCCCTTTGGGGTGGGCCGGATTGTGGCCTAGCGGGCCGAGCCTTCCACGGCCCATCCCAGCTGGGTCAGACCTAGATCGGGTTGGTCCGATCGGGTCGGACCGGACTCGGGCCCTTCCAGGCCTCGTTTCGCTAAAAGAGCCATAACATGAAATCTGGGAATCTGTTTGACGAACCATATGTGGTGAAGAAACCCTTATGATGAGGTGGTACTTTTGGTATACTCAAATTGAGTTTTGGTGAATGTTGGAGTGCAGTTGGGTTTGATTGAACTCGAATCCAAACGGGCCCTGAGAACTAAAACGCTTATAAGTCACAGACCAGGCTTCCGATTGATGCGTCATCTATCGCGTTAGAACCCTTACTACATGGTGGTACTTTGGGATAATTTTTTTTGGAACTTTGTGGTGGTGGAGGTATGACCGATGACTTTAGGAGTGGTTCTCCCAAACGTTCTATGAACGGGAATCCAGTGGCTGGCAGTGAGGCGGAGGTTGGAGACAGATCATATGGAGGTTAGTACCAAGTGATCCTATGTGGGTTAGCACTGATCCTATGTGGGTTATATCCTATGTGGTTCAACACTCATTGATCCAATATGGGTTAGCACATACCGATCATGTGTGGGTTAGATCTTGTGTGGGTCAGGACTCAATGATCCTGTATAGGTCAGCGCATACCGGTCCTGTGTGGGTCATTGTGGGGGTTAGTACCTATTGACTTCAGGTAGGTCAGATCCTATTTGGGTCATTGTGGGGGTTAGTACCTATAGATTCTATGTGGGTCAGACTCAGTATGGTCAACAATAATGCCTCTTGACAGAATAAGATGATCTAGCTTCGCGACTGATCATCTATACTTCTATACTTCACCAATACTTGGTGTGAGTTGAGTCTTTTATCTTCATGGTTTTACTTATGTGGTACCTTCACCTTATTTTTGTTATCTTCATGGTGTTACCTGTGTGGTACATTCACCTTTTTGGTGTTATCTTGAGGTGTTACCTATGTGGTAGTTTTACCTTCATGGTTTTATCTTCATGGTGTTACCTGTGTGGTAATTTTAACTTCGTGGTGTTATATTCATGGTGTTACCTATGTGGTACTTTTACCTTTGTGGTGTTACCTTTGTGGTATTCTTTCCTTATGTATGAGATGAGTATATCTTGATAACTTAGGTATATGTATGGGCATATACCTAAGTAGAGTTGATGACTGCTTCGTGCTTTGTGTTTGAGGTCTTGCTTTGTGGTCTTTCCTTTGTAAAACTCTGAGAGACCTTCAGGGGTATTGGGGTACCTACTGAGTATTGTTATACTCACCTCTGCACGAGCTTCGCCCACACCTTTTTGTGTCTTGTGAAGACGATGAACAATGTTGATCGAGGCTGAGGGAGCCAAGACTAGATGGTGCTCAGAGGTGGATCATTTGACGTGACGTGACGTAGGACTACTGACTATGAGCCATACCTACCCTTCAAGTAGGATCATCGGTGGATGTCCCAGGAGATATTTTTCCTTTTTCTAGTTGTACTTGTACTTTCTAGTTGGACTTGTATTTTGGCCCCTTTTTCTTTCAACACACTTTTTACTATAGCAGTTTACTTTGTGGTTTCTTCTTATTGTGTTCTTGGATGGTGTGTTTGTACAGGTTTAAAGGTAATTCCTCCCCATTAAGGGATACGCCTTTCCGGTGCTAGTCGCCAGCCCCTGGCCTATGGAAGGTGGGCTTGGGGTAGTCACGACACAGGTCTCGGGGGATGGGTCATGATAGGATGTATGGGAATCTGATGAGATATAGGACTCATGGGTTTCATGTGTGACACAGGTATGGAATGAGAATCTAATAAGGTATATGAATTATGGTATGACATATGAGTATGTGTACATCTGAGGATGGTCGATGGAACAAACAGAATGCCATTTTGGGTCGGGAAGTGATTGGGTAGGTAGTTCCTATGGCGGGGAGCTCCATGAGAGGAATTGACTTTTGATTGATTAACCAAGGTAGTTTGAGGATATTTAAGAGATTTTTATGTTTAATTTCATCTCGTATTGAGACCACATAGCTCATAGATGAGATATCTTAAGGCGGGGAGGTTTTAATGTCCCCAGTTTTTGGAACGATTTGTTTTTTCAGGTTAATTTGAATTTTGTGTTTGGTGAGTGGACCAAATTTTATTTTGAGTTTCAAAACAGAAATCTGAGTGTATGAATGATCCAAGATGTTTTTTCTAGATGATTTTTATGACTTGATGAGTGACTCAGGGGTTTAGATGAGTTTTCTAAGTGTCGGGTCCTAGAATCTCATTTTCAAAAGGTGAAGGAATATGCACATGATTTTTTCAAACTGTGTAGCCCATTTTTGTTCTGGAGAATGATTTGTAAAACCATTCAGGATGGGGTCCATGGTTGTGAAAGATATATGCAGTTTTCAATAGATGTTTTGAATGGTCTATGCACGGTATAACAAACCATGTGTCCTAGCCCTCACACATAGTGCCACTTTTTCAGTGAGTGTTCACAGTCTATCCAAACCATGTGACCTATTTTAAAGAGGGTTTTATTTGGACAATGGAACCATAGGGTTTGTGCACAGTTAAGAAGGTTGCGTGGCCTAACCATGCGGTCCATTTAAAGGGGTTAAAATTTTAATCTACCCTCCATCCTTATTTCTTATTATTTCTCCTCTATTTCATGTGCACACCAGTGGGGATCTCTCCATTATCCTCCCACCTAGGATTTGGCCTATCTCTTTTTCCCAAAATAATATTCAAGAACTATCATGTGCATTGGAAGTGTAGCAGTAAGTCCTTGATTCTTATTGATTTTTTATTCTTTTATTTCACATTTGGGAATTCTATTTCCATGAAAGTTCATTTTCCTTTTTTAAGGAGTATGTCTAGAATATTGATTGTTATCATCTTGGATCAGATTAGAGTTAACTATTCAATGAGCGAGTACCTATGTGTATACAGTAGGTGGTTCCTAGATTTATCCTTAAATATATGGGTGTTATGGGGTGCATTATTAAATATGAATGTGTGGGTTGTCCAAGAAAAACCCTTAATAAAATAATTATATTATTTAAATCATTTAATTGACGCTATGAGATGCCAATGGGAATGATTTATCCTATTTAAAAATGCTAATATGGGTATAGGGATTGTGGTTGGTTGGGAAGGTTATGGATATTATTTAAATTATTATATGACTGCATGAGTTTTATTAGAACATGGAGGGAATGACCTAAGGTAGTGAGGTGATGTTGATTACTGAGAATGAGATGATGAGGTTCATCAGGCTGAGTGCATGACCTGAGATATATGGGATGGTGTTTAATATCAGAATTGAGGCAATGCGATCATCAAGTTGAGGTGGATGTTGATGACCATGTCGTGAATGGGAGACAAGGTTCACATGTGAAAAAAAGTTTCCAGTTGGTGTGGATTAGGTACTTGTTGGTGATTCTTGATCACCATTGTGGGATGAAATTACTATTGGAGTTGTTTTCACATATATAGGGATAATTTGAGATATTGTTGACCAATAATTGTGGGTGGAGTCCTCTATAGATTTAGCAGCTTAGGGGATGGTGTTGACCATCAATTATGGAGGAGGTGCTCACCATAGAAAGCCACAATTGTTGGAATGTGAGACCATATATTTGGGGATGAGGATATATTTATTTATTGATGCCAATGGACCTAGATCATTAGAGGATGGATATCATCATTCCTCAGGATGTTGGTTTGTTGAGCTGGTGGTGATTTATTATTCATTGGAGGATGGATATCACCGTGCCTTGGGACATTGGGCTATTGAGCCTATGGGGATTCGATGAATGGAAGTCTGAGTGACTTATGGTGTATTTTTTAGGCATGCCATTGGGATGCTATTTTTACTTGATGTGAGGATACATGTGGTTTCAGATGGCATGAGGTGTTGGTGATATGTTCACGGGAGAGCCTTGAGGGTTCTCCGAGTATGATATCCTCATGTAGATGCCTGGGTATTAAGCTACATGTTTTCACCAATATAGATATATCTTTGTTGACATGTAATGTATGTAAATATATATATGAAGTAATTTATTCAAATATGTATCAACATTGGCTGAATAAGGTAAACACTCGCTCGTGGCTGTTGAGCGCAAGTGGAGTGATTTATTTATTTTTATGTGCAAGTTTCTACTATTTATTTATATATGCATACACTATATAATTATTGATGTAAGACAAGAACATGTTGGTGGTGGCCTAATAAGTTCATAATTACACCCTAAACGGGCCCCTTGGGATGCATGTAGGATTTATGATTTTGAGATCAGGTCATGGACCGAGTTTGTTCTCTAGACCACAGTAATCAGGGATGCAATTACTTGGGATGGATGATAGAGGGTCCATGGTGGTTCTTCAATTTGATTTGGAGTTTATTTCTGGGGATTTATTATCCATTATTATATGATCAATCATAAGTGATTAGACATATCTATTTTTTTATAAATATCTAACATGCACCCTTTATTGATATGCATGGATATTGATTTTAGTTGTTTATTATTATTATATATTATTTCTTCCTCCAAGTTTTGTATTTATGCTTCTATAGGGATTTATTATCATATAAACTTTATTATATCATTACTAGAGGGTATATTCTCCCCAATATCACCTAGAATACCCTTTCTTCTAGTCACCAACCTTTGGAATATGGGGAGGTGTGCTTAAGGCCTAGTGGCCTTCTAGCCCAAAGCATCAGTTTTTAGTGGCCCTCGAGTCGGGATCTATATATGATCATCTTGAATGGGGAAATTATTGATATTCCATATACTAGTTCTTCCAATATAGATAGTTATTGATTTTTAAGGCATGTTGATTAAGTTGTATTGTTTATTCATATTAGGAATGCATTGGACTTAGTAAGTAATATGCGGGGCCCACTATATCCCCTAGATGCATCAGTAGGTCTCATGATATAAATTGGATTGGGTTTGTCTAAGGCTTTACCCATTTATTTTTAGATGTCTTGGCATAAGGCTTTGATGATATTTTTAGATTTTTTAGCACAAGTCCCCAATGGTAAGTTTTAGATGTCTGACATTATGGATTCCATCGTTATGAAATCTATCAAGACCCGTCCTCAGGGCCTGTGCCGTGACTACCCCAAGCCCGCCTTCCATAGGCCAGGGGCTGGTGACTAGCACCAAAGGCGTAATTCCCTAAGCTGGGAAGGAATTGCCTATATAAAAGTAAACAACCACAACAGAGTACACAACAGGAAGTAAACACTAAGTAAAACTGAATACAAAAGAGTGTGCTGGAAAGTAAATGGGCCGGTATACAAACCCAACTGAACAAAAAGTACAAGTAGAAAGGGAAAAACAACTGGAGGTAAAGATCAGCTCCTGGATCATCCTCCGGGGTTCCTACCTTAAGGGTAGGTATAGATGGCTACCTCAGCACTCACGTCCATCAGTCTCCTTAGTGTGCCGACTCGTCGCAAGGTCCACTTCCGAGTACCGTCTAGTCGTGGCGCTCTCGGCCTCCGTCAGCGCTTTCTGTCGTCTGCATCCAACAAAATGAGGTGCAGGCATAACCCGTGCATGGGTGAGTATAACGATACTCAGTAGGGACCCCGAGACTCGAAAGGTCTCACAATATCCACTAAGGACAAACAAATGAAGAAAGATACAACCACAAAGTAACAACCAACCCTACTTAGGTATATTCCCATACATATACCTAAGTTACCAATCTCAGCCCGACTCCAACTCTCGAGCCCAAACGCAACCCAGTCCACACAGGAAGTAAAGTCAATCACCACGATGACAATGGTTGAATGACATGACTCAGCTCACACATGTATGCCAAAATTGTAGAGAGATATATATGATCAGATATAGCCACTGGATCATCTAAGTTGTCAGACCCACACATGATATAGGACCAGCTAATCTGTCGGACCCAAACAAGATACAGGCCAACTATCTCGTCTAAGCTGTCGAACCCACACAGGATACAAGCCAACTATTCTAGAGTAATAGAGATGATCAGATGTAGTCACTGTTTCATCTAAGATTTCAGACCCACATAGGATACAAGAATAGCTACTCTGTCAGAACTGTAGAACCCACATAGGATTCCGGTACAGTTGTTGTCATCGTCGAATCCACGGAGGATTCCAGTACGATAGTCATCATCGCAGTCGCAGCCAGCTCTAGGGTTCCCGCCCACAGCACGCTTGATCTCAGGAGGGTCCGGTCCTTGAGGAAAGGGGTTGATACATCAACTATCACAAAGCCCTGAGTTGATATATCCCGAAGTTCTGTCTCATCAAAAGAAACCCAACGTGACAGAAGGCACGTCAATCAGACGCCCGGTCTGAGAGTTATTGGCTTTTCAGTTCCAGGGGCCCGGTTGGATTTACGCTCGATCCAAACCCGGCCATTTTCCAAATTTGTCCAAAACTCACTTAGAGTATCGCAAAAGGATCGTCTCGTTGCAAGGGTCCCACTACCGCAGACGGCGCGTCGATCGGACGCGCGATCTAGAATTTATTCACGTTTAAGCGAAATGGGCCCGACCCGTCAAGTCCAGTGGGCTGGCAGGTCGGCTCGACTCGGTTCTGTGGGTCCGGCCCGGTTGGGTGTCGGCCCAACCCGGTTTGGCGGGTCCGACTCGGCTGGGGGGTCCGCCCGGCCCGGTGGGGAGCGACGCACCCACGGACCCGGCCCGCGGAGCGGGCCGGTCTGGTTCGCCCGGCGGCACCGAGCGACGCCGCCTCTCCCTACCCGGCCGGCCAAAGCCAGCCAGTTTTTTTCGGCGTGAGCGGCCCGCATAGCAGGCTGCGGTTCCTTCTATGCGGCTCCGAGTGACGCCGCGATTTCCTTCAGCCCGGCCGGTTCGCCGGCGAGCGGCCCGCGTTTGCGGGCCGCGGTTCCCCCGCCGCGAGGTGCCTGCGGGCACCGCGATTCTTCTTTTCGGTTGGTCGTAGTTGGCTGGTTCTTCCAGCAAGCAGCCCGTGGTTGTGGGCCGTGGTTCCCTCTGCACGGCACCTACCTGTGCCGCGGTTCCCTCCGGGCTGACCGGATTGTCCGGCCGGTCGTCCCACATCCGGGCGGCCCGAGCGGCCACCGGTCTCTTCACGCGGCCGGCGCGTGGCTACCGCTGCCTCCGGTTGCCGCCGCCTCCTATCGCCGCCGACTTCGGTCACCGTCACCCCTTCCAACACCACCTCCGTCGTCAATATAATCAAAAAGCAAATAACGGAGGGTCGTTGGGCCGTGTTTGTTCGGCCCGCGCCCTCCACATTAAGTGATAACAAAAGGCCAAAGATGAACCCAAACATTCATCATTGAACAAGGTATAATTTTATTCATTTAAAATTATACAAACCCCTACCTTGATTTGAAGTTCATTTGTTGACGACGTCACCGATTCATTGGCTTCAGAATGCGTCCGAGGAGGAAGCATCGTTGTTGGTGACGTTTTTCACTGGCGGCATCTTCTCCCTTAATGCGGAGGAAGAAGAAGGATGACGGGCATTCCTCGTGGGCCTCGCCTCAAGTTCTTTCCCCCGGTTGAAGAAGTTAGAAGGAGTTTCTTCATGTTCCTCGAGACGTGGAGTGTTCTTCGTTGAGGGAATAAATCTTCACCAAGAGTTTCTCCCAAATCCTTCTCAAAGTTCCACCACCCAACTAAAATAATAGACTCTCCTATTATTTTATTGTTGAAAAGCTTTTCAAAATTCAAAAGCTAGAATTAATTTAATTGAATAAGTTCAATTCATTAATTAGTTGGTTGTCATACTAAATGAGGGGGAAGTTGGAGAGTTCACACTAAATAAATGAAGGGTGGTGGCTTCATTAATTCAAAGGGGAGTTAAAGGGATTCAAGGGGGTTTAAGGGTTAGGTGCTTGTGTGGTACCCACCACACAATATCCTCCCATGGGAGGTTATGTGGGGGTGGGACCCACCTCCAAATTCCCATTGGAGAAGACAACCACCACCCAAATACTTTAAACACCTTCAAATAAAAATGTGTTACACATACATTTTTATTCAAACTTTAATTTTTAAATAGAAACCCCAATTTATAACTTCTAATCTCGACCAAACACAACTGCAGTAGAGGTCTTCTTAAGTGAATACCAGCACTGGGAGTTCATCGGTGTCCTCAGATTTCAATTCTAAGCACCAGTTCAAAAGATAGAAAAACTCGCACGTACGTTTACTGAACGTACCCGAACAAAACTTCAGAAATTGATTTCAGTCACACCGGGCCTCAGAATCAGGCGCCGTTAGAAACTGCGGACTCGTAGAATTCAAAATAATTGAAGAAAAAAATTTCCTTGAAATTTCCAGGTCTTTACATTACCCCCACCTCATGGATTTACGTCCCCATAAATCTACAACACACACTAGGGAAAAAATGGGGTTACTCATCATGCATCTGACCCTCTCACTCCCATGTGCTCTTCTGGAGGTTCCCGTGCTTCCAGCAAAGGTGCACCAGAGGAATCAACCATCCATGAAGGACCTGCTCCTATCGATCCTCAATCTCCACTGGAACCTCCGTGAAAGTTTCCCTGTCATTGATGTCCAGCTCCCCGTGGTCGATGATGTGGGACGGGTCGTGCACGTATCTCCTTAGCTGAGATATATGGAAGACATCGTGTACTCAGTGCAACTGAGGTGGAAGGGCCAGGTGGTAAGCCACCTCGCCTACTCTAATGATGACCTGGAATGGACCGATAAAACTTAGAGATAACTTGCCGCCTCAGCCAAATATCTGTAGACCTCGTTGAGGTGAGACCCGTAGGAAGACGTGGTCGCCATCCTCGAACTCCAGTGGTCTCCATATCCTATCAGCATATGACTAATGTCTACTCTGTGTAGTCTTCATCTGCTCCTGGATGATCTGCACCTTCTCCGTCATAGCCTGCATCATCTCTGGTCCTACAAGTGCTGACTCCCCTGGGTCAGTCTAGCACAGAGGTGATCTACAAGGTTGGCCGTACAATGCCTCGTAAGGGTCCATCCCGATGGTGGAGTGGTAGCTGTTGTTGTACGCAAACTCCACCAAGGGTAAGTGATCCTCACAGATACGACCAAAGTCAAGGACACATGCAGAGTGCATGTCCTCGAGAGTCTGAATGGTCCTCTCAGTCTGACCATCCGTCTGAGGATGGTAGGCGGTGCTCAAGCGAAGCTGCGTCCCAAAAGCCTCCTGTAACCCTTTCCATAGCCGGAAAGTGAAACAAGCATCTCAATCAGAGACAATAGTCTATTTCACACCATGAAGCCGTACGATCTCCTGAACGTAGAGGCATCCCAAGATCTCTACTAAGCCCTAATCTCTGATCGGTAGGAAGTGGGTCGACTTGGTGAGTCGGTCTACGATCACCCAGATAGAGTCGTGTCCTCTAGATGTACATGGAATTACCATCACAAAATTCATGGAGATCCCATCCCACTTCTACTCTGGAACCTCTAAGGGCTGAACCAAGCCTACTGGAACCTGGTGCTCCACCTTCACTTGTTGAAAAGTGAGGCATCGAGAGAAAAACTCTGCTACTGCTTTATTCACACTTGGCCACCAGTGCTGTCATCTGAGGTCTTGATACATCTTCACCACTCCTAGATGTACCACTAGAGGGGAAGTGTGGAACTCCCTCAACACCTCCTCCTGTAATGAAACTGGTACCATGGTCCATCCTCTAAAGAGTATGACATGTTCCCCACCTTCATAAAATCCATCAGGTGCCTGCCCTGAGGATATCTGAGCACATCGCATCTCACAGTCAGTGTCCCCATGTCGTGCCTCCCTGATTTACTGAAGGAGTGGAGGAGTGACTGTGAGAGACTGCAGAAAGGAAGCTCAATCTCTATCCACAAAGCATATCTACAACACGAATAGTTGTTCTGTCGCCTCTACTAGCAACTGAATGCCCGATCTCCTGCTGAGAGCATCTGCTACAAAATTCCCCTTCCTAGGAGTATAGAATATCTTGAAGTTATATTCCTAGAGGAACTCGAGCCATAATCGTTGTCTCAGGTTCAGGTCCTTCTGCGAGAAGATGTACCTGAGACTCTGGTGGTCAGAGTAGACTGTAAAATGCTCGCCCATCAGATTGTGCCGCCACATATTCAAGGTGAAGACCACTAATACTAACTACAGGTCATGGGTAGCGTAGTTCTGCTCATGCTGTCTCAACTGCTAAGAACCATACGTAATCACTGCTCGCTCCTGCATTAGGACACACCCGAGTTCGGTCCTTGATGCGTTGCAGTAAACTACGTACCCAACGCTCTCCTCTGGAAGCCTCAAGATTGGGCACTATTCAGCCTCTGCCTCGACTTCTGAAAGCTCTACTGGCATCTCTCCGAACACACGGAGGGTTTCCCCTTCTTTTCCAAAGCGATAGTGGTGCTGCAACTCTAGAGAAGTCTGGCACAAAGGTATGTCTGGCTGACTCATGAGTGTTCGACTGCACCCTCTTATGCATGATTCCATCATGTGCTGCCCGAGTTTTCCTTTTTTCTGACCAAGGAAAACCCCATCCCAATGTTGTAGATAAACCACAACATTTTTTCCTAATACAGACAATATTTGTATGACTGTGGTTGCCCAGTCCATACCCAAACTAATGTCGTAAGGCATCGACGCTTCCACCAAGAGGTTCCAACCGAAATTCTCACCTCAAGGGTCAGATCACACCGTCGGCATAAGTGTGATTATCGAGTCTCCTCCTAAAGGTATCTCTAGACATGAGGGTCAAGTCAACGGCTTAATGAGAAACTCTAGGTCTGGGACAAGATTCGTGGAAGGAAGGAATGATTGGTACCTATGTCTATTGATACGGAAGCTTGTAGTAGACACAGACCATACCTCAAATCATTCCTAGAGCCCTTGGGTCACACTCCTTGACTGCATGCAGTTACTCTCTTCCCATGCCCTCCAGCTCCCTGAGCCTAGCGGGGACTAAAAAGGTGGGTGGTTGTAACATGTCGAAATGTTCACCACCTCATGATTCTTTCCTAGCTCTACTTCCACGTCTGATGCCCTGCATATTCATCTGTCCTTAACTCTTCCTCTTCTTGAAACATTTTACACGCCCAAATCTCTGAGACTGGCGCCAGTTTCATGCTTTACAACTATTAACATTCACTGGCTGTATCTGCTCATCCAATGAACATTCAACCACAAAGGTTCTCTCTAGAACCTTAACATAAGTAGGAATGCATAGAGGAAAAAGTATTGGCTCAGATATCCTTAAACACACCTCGCTCAGAGGTCTGATCTCTAAAGCACCAATCGTATCATATTCATCGAGTACTAGGAAAGATCGGTATTCCTCGATGAATACTTAGCTACCGACATGTCATCCTGCTGAAACTGCATAATCTCTAGAAAACTCTCAGCCACCTCCTCAAGCCAGTCCTCAACCGCCTGTGGGTCGGGCTCGCCTCGGAACTTGAGGGATATCTGATACTGAAACACGTATAAGGCACTAAGCCTACAAGTGTCCTCTAACGGTACTGGCGGTTACAACTGCTGACCAAAAGGCAGTGATATAGTTGACACACTACCTGGAGGTACTATCTAGGATAATGGTCCATGTACTGAGTCCTCATCACTATGTGGACCATCCTCATGGTCACTGATTGAAAAATTCTAGTAGCTAAGATCACCATATGCTCTATTGGTGTCCCAAATAGGCGAAAAACTATAGCAATCACCTCTAGCCAGCCCTCAGCTGCGTGGGTCTCTGTCTCGCCTTGAAACCTTAGAGGCCACTACTGCTGAAACTCGTAAAATGCGCTCAGTCGGCATGCATTGTCCGCCAATGCGACTGGTGGTATCTACTGCCCAACGAGTGGTGGTGTTGCTGGTACATCACCCGAAGGTGACAACGTAGAAAGAGGGCCCTGCAACGGAGCCTCATCGCTCGGTGGGCCGTCATCGTGTACTCTCTCGGGAACCCTAGATGGTTGTCTTCACAGCGACATCCTGATAAGGAACAGGTGCGTCACGATCAAAAAGTTATACCTGGTGAGCTGACTCAAAGAGACCACAAAGGAAACTCTTGAAACACACACGCGATCAGTGTTTTCGTGCACTGATTCGGAAATCAGATGTCAAGGTCCTGGTGTATGGATACATCGGCCACCGCACCAACACTTGACTCCCTGGACTAAAAACCACACTCAATACTCTTAACACTATTGCTTCACTGTAAAACAGATCAGAGTCCTAAGTTCTGCGGTAGAACCGACTCCTCTGATACCAATTTTTCACGACCCATCCTCGGGGCCCGTGCCGTGACTACCCCAAGCCCGCCTTCCATAGGCCAGGGGCTGGTGACTAGCACCAAAGGCATAATTCCCTAAGCTGGGGAGGCATTGCCTTTATAAAAGTAAACAACCACACAGAGTACACAACAAGAAGTAAACACTAAGTAAAACTTAATACAAAAGAGTGTACTGGAAAGTAAATGGGCCAGTATACAAACCCAACTGAACAACAAGTACAAGTAAAAATGGACAAATGGCTGGAAGTAAAGATCATCTCCTGGATCGTCCTCTAGGGTTCCTACCTAAAGGGTAGGTACAAATGGCTACCTCAGCACTCACGTCCGTCAGTCTCCTCCATGTTCCAACTCGCCGCAAGGTCCACCTATGGGTACCGTCCAGTCGTGGTGCTCTCGGCCTCCGTCAGTGCTATCCATCGTCTGCATCCAACACAATGAGGTGCGAGCATAACCCGTGCAGGGGTGAGTATAACAATACTCAGTAGGGACCCTGAGACATGCAAGGTCTCACAATATCCACTAAGGATAAAAAAAAGAATAAAGATACAACCACGAAGTAACAACCAACCCTACTTAGGTATATTCCCATACATATACCTAAGTTACCAATCTCAGCCCAGATCCAACTCTCGAGCCCAAACTCAACCCAGTTCACACAGGAAGTAAAGTCAATCACCACGATGATAATGGTTGAATGATATGACTCATATCACATAGGTATGCCACAATTATAGAGAGATATAGATGATCAGATATAGCCACTAGATCATCTAAGCTGTCGGACCCACAAAAGATACAGGACTAGATAAGATGTCAGACCCACACAGGATACAGGCTAACTATCTCGTCTAAGCTGTCAGACCCACACAGGATACATGCCAGCTATCTCGTCTAAGCTGTCGGACCCACATATGATACATGCCAGCTATTATAGAGTAATAGAGATGATTAGATGTAGTCACTGTTTCATCTAAGATGTCGGACCCACACAAGATACATGACCAGCTACTCTGTCAGAACTGTCGAACCCACACAGTATTTCGGTATAGTTTTCATCATCTTCGAACCCACAGAGTATTCCAGTTTGGTAGTCATCATCATAGTCGCAACCAGCTCTAGGGTTCTCGCACACAGCATGCTCGATCCAAGGAGGGTCTGCTCCTCGAGCAAAGGGGTCAATACATAAACTATCACGAATCCCTGAGTTGATGTATCCTGAAGTTCCATCTCATCAAAAGAAACCCAACGTGACAGACGACGCGTCAATTGAACGCCCGGTCTGAGAGTTATTGGCTTTTCTGTTCCTGGGGCCTAGTTGGATTTACGCTCAATCCAAACCCGACCATTTTCCAAAGTCTTCCAAAACTCACTTAGATTATCGAAAAAGGATTGCCTCATCGCAAGGGTCCCAGTTCCGTAGACGACGCGTCGATCGGACGCGCGGTCTAGAAGTTATTCACGTTTAAGTGAAACGGGACCGGCCCGTCAAGCCTAGTGGGATGAAGGGTCGGCCCGACTCGGTTTGGTGGGTCTGACCTGGATGGGGGTCGGCCCGACCTAGTTTGGTGGGCCCGACCCGGCTGGGGGGTTGGCCCGGCCTGGTAGGGCGTGGCCCACCAGCGGACTCGGCCCGCGGAGCGGGCCAGTCCGGTTTGCCCGGCAACACCGTCTCTCCCTGCCCAGCCGGCCAAAGCCGGCAGGTTTTTTCCGGTGCGAGTGGCCCGCACAGTGGGCCATAGTTCCTCCTATGAGTCACCAAGCGGCGCCGCAGTTTCCTTCAGCCCGAACAGCAGGAGGCCGACCGGTTCGCCGGCGAGCGGCCCAAGGTTGCGGGCCACGGTTCCCCCACCGCACGACACCTACGGGCGTCGCGATTCTTCTGCTCAGCCAGCCGTAGCCGGCCGGTTCGTCTAGAAAGCGGCCTGTGTTTCCCTCTACGTGGTACCTACGGGTGCCGCGGTTCCCAGCTGGCCGACCAGATTGGCTGGCCAGTCATCCCATGTAAAGACCCTTAAATTTCAAGGGAATTTTTTTCTTAATTTTCTTTGGAATTTTACGAGTACGTAGTTTCTGACGGCACCTGATTCCGAGGCCCGGTGTGCCCGGAATCAATTTTCTAAGTTTAGCTCGGGTACGTTCAGTGAAGGAACGAGCGGGTTTTCCTAACTTTTAAACCGATGCTCGGAATCGAAATTCAAGGGCGCCAATGAAACCGCAGTGTCGGTATTTGCTTAGGAAGACCTTTTCTGGAGTTGCGTTTGCTCGGGAATAGTTGTTTAAAAAAATGGATTAAGATTAAAGTGAAATAAAAATCATGTTACAATTTTTATTCCACATTATTAAGTGGTTTATCCCATGTGAGAGAGTTGGGGTGGGACAAACTAATGTTATAACTCCCCTTGAGAGGATTTAATATGAGGTGGGGCCCACATGAGCCCCCACCTTTTCATTTTTCCCTAACTCCTTTTTAAAACCTCTCTTGTCATTTAAGTTGCCAACTTATCACTCCATTTAATTTTGACGAGTTAAGTATAATTAAATGAAGTGAATTAAATTTTGAATGTTTTAATTTTAAAAGTGTTGGAAAAAGTAATAAAATAAAAATAAAGCCTTATTTTATTTTGGTTTCTTCGTTGTGTCGAGAGAGGGAGAGTTCTACCATCGAAGAACTTCATCATCCTCCTTGAAGAATGCGAAGAACACCGACGCGCCTTCCTTCATTCTTTTCCCGCGTCAAAGGAAGGGAGACGCCGTTCCACCTCGGACAATCTCCGTCAACGTGTACAGAGCCTCACCCCGCGACGCCGCTTTGTGCGACGCTCATCGATTGTCAACTCGTTATCGAGGTAGGGGTTAATTTTGTTCGTGAATATTCTTGTCGTTCTCCGTCTTTTATTTTTGGGCCACCTGTTATCATTATAATGGGAGGAGGTCGGACCGCACAAACACAACCGACCCTCCTCCCCCTTTGATGTTGTTCGTTGCGGCTTGAAAGAAGGCGGCGTGGTGCAACGGAACTGCACGGAAACAAAGAGGAATGCGGTGAAGAAGCGCGATGTCGTTGCGTCGCGTCGTTGAGGCCGAAAGAAGCCGCGACCGGAGTCGGGCCGCGACAAAGGTGCGCGGCGCCGTCGCGCGGCGCCAGAGAACCACGAAGAGACCGCGGCCGGAGCGGGGCCGCGACAGAGGGGCGCAGCGCCATCGCGCCGCACCGGTCGGACCAAGGCTGCGGACTTTGGCCGCGACGGAGTAGGAGAGGGCGGCCGGAGCTGCCGGCCACCGGTGCACAGGGGGCGGGACCAGCTGGTCCCGCGCGACACCCCGACCAGTTGTTATGGCCGGCCAGATCCGAAAACCGGGGGTCGTAACCCTCAGATGGAAAAAGGAGCGGCCCCGATGTGGGGAACACCTTTTCAAAATAGGGGGGCAGCACGCCCCCCCCCCCCTTCCGCGACAGCTCGGCCAGCGCCGAGCTAGCCACGCAGGCCGCGCCCGCGCCAGGCCCACCGGCCGCCCAGGCCGGGCCGGGCCGCGTCGGCCAGGCCGGGCCGCGCCTACCGGGCCGGGCCGTGCCCTAATGGGCCGGACCCGGTCCTGGGTCAGGTCGACCCGGTTCGGGCCGACCTAGGGGGTCTGAGGCTGGGTCGGTCCGGGCCCAAAACCCCCTAAAACCGGTCAGGTTGGTTTAAATGCCCGTAACTTGGGCTACGAACCTCCGATCGACGCACCATTAGTTGCGATGAGATCCTTGGATCGAGATGGTTGTTTTGATATATTACACTCAAGGTTTAGGAGAACTTTGGGTACAACCGGGTTGGTTCGAGCACGAAACCAACCGGGCCCTCGGAGCGGGAACACTTATAACTTGAGGTCCGGACGTCAGATTGACGTGCCGTCAACTTTGTTGGATTCCTCTTAGTGAGACGGACCTTTTGGATTATTCCTCTCAAGGTTTGGACATAGTTGGAGTGTGTTCGGGTTGGTTTTGACTTAAAAACTAACCGGGCCCCTGGAACGAAAAAGCCAATAACTCTCAGACCGGGCGTCCGATTGACGTGCCGTCTGTCGCATTGAGTTCCTTTTGTCGAGACGGAAATTTGGGATACATCAACTCCGGACTACGTGTCAGTTGATTTATCGACCCCCCTTGGATCGTGGAGCGGACCCTCCCGGAATCGAGCATGTTGTGTGCAGGAACCCTAGAGCTGGCTGCGACTGCGACGACAATGACGACTGCACTGAAATCCTCTGTGGGTTCGATAGTGATGACGACTGCACTGTAATCCTCTGTGGGTTCGGCAGCGATGAAGACCGTACTGAAATCCTCCGCGGGTTCGATGGCGATGACTGCTGTTCTTTTATCCTATGTGGGTCAGGCAGTACTACTATTCTTGTATCCTACATGGGTCCGGCAGTATTTTGACCTCTGTTGTAGTATCCTACATGGGTCCGAAAGAGTTGCTGGTCTTGTATCCTATGTGGGTCCAACAACTTAGCTGGTCTAGTATCCTACGTGGGTCCCATCTTAGATAAATCAGTGGCTACATCTGATCATCTCTATCACCTTACGAAGAAGTATACCTGTGTGAGATGAGTCTTGACTTTCAATCATTATCTTCGATATGATTGACTTGCTTTCCTATGTGTATTGGGTTGTGTTTTCCTATGTGGATTGGGTTGTACTAACCTGTGTAGACGTGATCAAACTTGGGCTCAGAAATTGGAGCCGAACTGGAATTGATGACTTAGGTATATGTATGGGAATATACCTAAGTAATGTTGGATGTTACTTCGTGATTGTATATTTCCTTTATGGATTATCCTTTGTGGATTCTGGGAGACCTTCGGGGGTCTCGGGGTCCCTACTGAGTAGCGTATACTCACCCCGGCACGGGCTAGGCCTGCAAATCATTGTGTTGGATGCAGACGACGGACAACACTGATCGTGGTTGAGGCTTGTGAAGCAAGTCGGTACCTGGAGGTGGACCACTGGGCGAGACATACACAGAGCGGACGACTGGACCCGAGGAGCTGAGGAGGCTATCTGTACCCACCCTTCAGGTGGGACTTCCAGTGGATGGCTCGACGTTGCTGCTTTAATTTCAGTTGTTGTACTTTCTTTCCAGTTGTACTTTACTTTCAGTTTGGGTTTGTATTCTGGCCCATTTACTTTCTGCACTTACTATTGTACCCAATTTTACTTAGTGTTTACTTATGCTTGCTTACTTTGTGGTGTTTGTTTACTTTATAAAGGCAATGACTTCCCCTTTTTGTCGGGATTTACTCCTTGGTGCTAGTCGCCATCCCCTGGCCTATGAGAGGCGGGCTTGGGGTAGTCACGACATGGGTCCCGAGGACGGGTCATGACATCCCTCATTCGGGCGGCCCGAGCGGCCGCCGGTCTCTTCACGCGGCCAGCGCGCAGCCACCGCTGCCTCCGATTGCCGCCACCTCCTGTTTTCGCCTACTTCGGTCACTGTCACCTCTTCCAAATCCACCTCCGTCATCAATATAATCAAAAAAACAACAGAGGGTCGTCAGGCCGTGTTTGTTCGGCCCGCGCCTTCCACGTTAGGCGATAACAAAAGGCTAAAGACGAACCCAAACATTCATTGAAGAATGAGGTAAAATTTTATTCATTTAAAATTATAAAAAACTCCCTACCTTGATTTGAAGTTCATTCGTTGACGACGGCGTCGATTCGTTGACGTTGGAATATGTCCGAGGAAGCGTCATTGTTGGAGAAGTTTTTCATAGGCGGTGTCTTCTCCCTTGACGCGGAGGAAAAGGAAGGATGATGGGCGTTCCTCATGGGCCTTACCTCACATTCTTTCCACCTGTTGAAGAAGGTATTTGGAGTTTCTTCAAGTTCCTCGAGACGTGGAATGTTCTTCATTGAGGGAATAAATTTCCACCAAGAGTTTCTGCCAAATCCTTTTCAAAGTTCCACCACCCAACTAAAATAATAGGCTCTCCTATTATTTTATTGTTGAAAAGCTTTTCAAAATTCAAAATCTAGAATTAATTTAATTGAATAAGTTCAATTCATTAATTAGTTGGTTGTCATACTAAATGAGAAGGGGAAGGTGGAGAGTTCACCCTAAATAAATGAAGGGTGGTGGCCTCATTAATTCAAAGGGAAGTTAAAGGGGTTCAAGGGGAATTTAAGGGTTAGGTGCTCATGTGGGCCCTGCCACACAATATCCTCCCATGGAAGGTTATGTGGGGATGGGCCCCACCTCCAACTTCCCATTGGAGAAGACAAACACCACCCAAATACTTTAACAACCTTAAAATAAAAATGTGTTACACCCACATTTTTATTCAAACTTTAATTTTTAATTAGAAACCCCAATTTATAACTTCCACTCTCGACCAAATGCAATTGCGGTAGAGGTCTCCTTAAGCAAATACCAGCACTGCGAGTTCATCGGTGTCCTCAGATTTCAATTCCAAGCACCAGTTCAAAATATAGAAAAACCCACACATACGTTTACTGAATGTACCCAAACAAAACTTCATAAATTGATTCCGGCACACTGGGCCTCAGAATCAGACGCCGTTAGAAACTGCGGACTCGTAAAATTCCAAAGAATTTAAGAAAAAAATTTCCTTGAAATTTATAGGTATTTAAAAAATCAATTATTGATGTCTATTTAATTATTTTATTTTTATGATATCCATGGAAGAGTTTATAGTTCATTTGATTATTTATATGGAATTATTTTTACCATCACTTATTCTTTCCATATTATTGATGCCTTATTAGATATGATGTACACATGCCCTTACTGAGCATCTGATCTCACCCATTTATTTGTTTTCTTTTCCCTAAGATATGAATAAGGGTATTATAAATAATATTGAGGTTGCAAGAATTATTTTATGCAATGTATTTTATATTTATAATGTAATATTAGAATCATGTTTGTATCTAATTCTTCAAGACTACTAAACTATTTGGTCCTTCAGGATGTAATTCCTTGTATCTAGTGCCAATGTAATAAAGTAACCACTGACTCTGGGATACTAGGGTTGGGGTCTTTACATTTGGAATTAGAAGAAGTTTAATAAGATCCTTGGGAACAATACTAAAAAATAGTCCTTTAATAATTATGAGTTTTATCAGTGTTGGAAAAAAGTGCTGATAAAGGGTAACCTTTACCAGTGCTTTTGTACAGTGCTGATAAAAGATATCCTTTATCAGGGATTTGTTTTTAGAACTTATAAAGGGTACCCTTTATCACTGATTTTTTTTAGAACTAATAAAGGTCTAGAATAAAATGAAATAATTAAACAAATAAAAAATAAAAAATATCAACAATTTTATTAATTAAATAATTATTTATAAATCTCTTCCCACTAAAGAGAACATCCAATGCATGGGAGTAAGCATGGAATCTAGGTGCTGGTGCTGTATAGATTCCAAACAAGAAATGATGGGGCACCTTTTCTATGATATCAAATGGGATTTATGGGTATAGAAGGTGTTCGATACTTTCTTAGGTTGGAATGATTATGGAGGGGTGCATGATACTTTTTTCAACTTGTGGTTTCATGGAGCTGGTGATCATGGTCTCAAGAGGAATGCTAGGGCTTTCATCCTCATGGAAGAATTCTGGACAATATGTAAGGCTAAGATTGATGCTCGACACAAAAACATAAGATGAGTCTTAGATCGGTATAATCTTTAAAATGAAGAACAATTTTCTGGACTTGGTTAGGTTGTGTTCAGACTACCAAATTACTCTGTCTATAATAACTATCATCCCGAATCATTTTCTATCCAACCAGGATAGCAGTTCGAGGCAGGGACAAAATAATTAGTTTTTTCCAACAGGGGTATATCTATTAGTAAAAGTGAATTTTCTGTTGGTAAAACGTTTTACCAACAAAAATTGTCTTGTCACTAAACTGTTGGTAAAAACTTTGTCGCTAAATGTTATTGCGACATATAAAATGATTCTGTCGCAATTATAATAATACCAAAATATAATATATATGTTGGTAAAAATGTTTAGAAATAGATTAATATGACTCATATATCTGTTGGTTATATTATTAACATTTATAAACAATATCAACAATTAATATTTGTTTGTAAATTATACTCTAAATGTTGGTATTCCAATATTTATTCTTAAAATTTTATATTATATTTATAATATAATTATATATAATATATTATTATATTTTTTATATAATAATAACAAAAATAGCTTATATAAAACACCCAAAAAAGACTTTATTAAAAAAAACACATTCCAATTTAATTTAAATAAATGTTAAAACTTTATGAAAAAAATATCCAAGAAACATATTACAAACATGTTTAAATATGTTCAAACACTAAGAGACTTTACATTGAACTCGATAAAAATTTATCTGCATTATATTTCTCACAAACATCAGACATCACTATCGTTGAATCCTCATAACTTCACATGAGCTACTATCTACTATAGTGGATCGAGACATGAAAAAATTCATTTTCATCCCTTTGACTACAATGGACCACCCTTTTATTCTTGAAGCATCACTTTTCCCTGCTCCCTCCACTTTAGACATGAACCTCCCACTCCCTCCACTTTAGGACACGCACCATCATGAGAAACTTCCTGATCACAAAAAAAAACAATTGCCAAATAGTTTTCATTTAAATGAAATATGTAAAAATAATAACACATGATATAAAACTATCAACCAGTTATCACAATAAGAGGATAATCTAAACAGTGGAAACAAAAAGCATAAGATAATCTAACTAGATACCACAATAACAATAAAATTATTCATCCCGACTAGAAAAATATATATAATGAATACCAAAAAAATTTCCATAACGTGTGATCTAAAAATAACCAATGAACACAACAATAGAAAAATAACTAGAAAGAGAATACCAATTCTATGATTATTGGAATTTTTCATGATTCCATCCACAAGAGGCATGCCACTGAAGGCAAGAAAAAACCTTGGGAGGAAGAAGCCAAAGCATGAGATTAGGAGGAAGGCAACAAACACCAAGATATCAAGTGACAAAACTGTTAGAAATAATTTGGGTCTATGGAGGCAATGTGAAGTGGTGTGCACTCACGAAATTATTCCTAGGGGAGCGAGGATGTTACCATGAAAACTAGAATTCTAAATGTGCTGTATAATACATCCAACAACGAGCTGATGAGAACTCTAACTTTTGTTAAGGGTGCTATAATATAGGTTGATGCTGTAACTTTCAAGCAGTGGTATCTCGTGCACTATGGAGTTGAATTTTTTTGAAAAATGAAGAGAGTTGCTGCCAGGAAGGAAGAGGAAGGTGATGTTGCGAATATGGAATTTAAGAAGAGTATACATGTCCTAAGAAAGATTAAGAAAAATCAATAGGATCACAAGCTTGAACAACATATTGAGGACCAATTTGCTGGTGGACAATAGTTAGTTGCCATCATCACGACCTGGTCAATGCGGTCATGCTGGTGGGTATATCCTTCAGGTAAAAGGGCTGGATTTCTACATGAAGAAGATCCCGACGAAGAAGGGGAAGGGCGCTGCTTAAATCTTGTTAACAATCTAGTCATTTTATAGTCATATATGAATTCTTTAGCTTGCTGGTATTATATCAAACGTTGTTATCTTCTAAATTGAAAATCATAGTGCCTTGATACATTGTTTAAACAGAATACCTGTTGATTTTGGAGGTTACCTTGTTCAATTTTGATTCCATGTTTATTCCATGTTGAAGTTGAACTAGAACTGATGGCTACAAAAAAATTACAAGTGACCGCATTAACAGATGATATCCAATGACCAGAACAAATGAAAAAAACACATGATATGAAAATAAGAAGAATATTATCTAACATGTGACCACAAACCATTTAGAACATAGGGAGATAACCAAATAAAATAGTTGGCCAATAGGTCCCAAGTATGGGAATATTCATCATAATAGGTCCTCAGCCTATTTAATAATGCAGTAAGGAATAGCTAGAATTTACCTTGACTCACATCTTGAGTACACATGGAATTAATACCTGTTCACTTTTAGCTTCCAAGTCATCAAATTTTCTTCGTCTTCTAAAAAAACTAACCACCTACACATGCTTCTAATTAACCCGATCTTAGAAACCTCAAAGTCATGTTTCTTGTCCATAATTCACTTCATTCGATTTCAAATATAATTTGTTTAAGCAGACCAAGGATGATTCACCTCTTAAACAACATCTTAATTGAACATCATACAACTTTGGCATTAAAAACTTGAGAAGCCTTTTAAAACATCATCAGCTTCATGCCTCTAGATTCAGGCTACGGTACATCCATTTTTTTAAAGGAGACCCCTCCATGTCATTATTTCAAGGATATAGTCATGAGTTAAGCTGTGGATCCAAGATAATCCATTATCTCGACTTCCTGTAAATTCCGTAAGCCATAGAAACTGTTTCCATTTCTCCAATGACACCAAGGGTATCCAAAAACTCACCCTATCCCCAAGCGCTAAGAAAAACCAACACTGACGCTACCCCCTTCTTTGGCATTCCATTGATGCATCATGGTGACTCACTGCCACCATGGAAACACAACCTGCCTTCAAAGATGCTCTCTTTAATAGCTATCTTGTGTTTCTTCAACATTGTTCTCCCCTTTTCTACACCTTCTCCACCTACTTCCCTAGGAGCATCACACATCTGCCCATCCCAAGCAGTTCTATAATCTCCTCCTTCCCAATATGTTGATCCAGAAATACTGTGACATCACTAGGACACACATAGACATAACAGTGACCTGTAATCTTTCCATCCTTATCTGAACTGAATATAATCAAGTTTCCATCATAATTGTGCCCACCAATGTGTGAGAATGCACTGATGAACACCTAATATTTTAATCCTCTAACCTCAATTTTAGTTTTGAATTTATCAGTAATATTTGTTCCACAAATACCACAACACTGAGCTCTATTAACATGGGAACACACAAACACATGTGAACCGATCAACACATCATGAACCCAGGGATCTTCACATGAGACTACAAAAACCGATCCTTAAGATAAAATTCTATTGATTGCAACACATGAACATGAAATAATATCTCTTACTTGTCTCAAAAGAAATGAAACATTGAACAATACAAATCTCCATATTACCAGACTCCAGCACATGATAGATGACTACTGATGGTGGTGGCCTGTAATATAAAACAAGAATGTGAACCCCACTGAAGCTCAAATATCCATTCTCAACAGTCAGATCTAGTAAACCACCAAGAACATGACAACCTGAACCTCCTTGGATGAAACCCCAAATTTCCAATATCTCATGTCCTCCTTGCTCAGCAGCAAGAGAGATCTCTAGAACCAGTTTGAACTTCCCTAGCTGTAGCAGCTCCAAACCCGAGCCCTATTAGAACTAGAACAACTTCTCTACAATACCCATCTTCATCTTAGATAAATCAGATGTGAAACATCACCTTCTCTACAAAAAATTAGCCCCGAATCAATAAGAACAACCAGACCAAACTATTTATCTAGATAAGGATTTGAAAATTAAATCAAAACAACAATCAATGACTTTGATCCCCATATTCGTAGAAGATAACTAAAAATATTCAACCCAATCCATCTCACATAGCTTCAAACTCAAAACAAACAGAAAATGAAATATGAAGTTATTCCAAACCAAGAAATTTTTTCCTTCGAACATCAACAAACAAGAGATGAAAAAAACCCCAGACACTTTGATGGATTCTTACTAGAAGTAAAATTAAAATCTTTTACCACTGATCTGTAACCTTTAAAAAGAGAGAGAACACACCCCTTCGATCGTGTCCTATACATTCTCGATGCTAAGGTTCTTGGAATCTCCATAGAAGCATGGAGCTTCATGTCGCCTCCACTGATGGAAACCATGGAGGCAACACTAGTCCTTTGGGCTTCATATTTACCCTTCAGGAAGGCCTTTATCATGGTTGGGGGAATGAGAACACAACCAAGCGGTGGTAGAGAAGGTTGACACCAATGCTAGTCTTCCACCGTTCGCGCCCCCGTCGGTCGATTTAGGGTTTGAGTGGTATCGAATTGGGGAGGATTTGCCGGTAATTAGATGAGGCGTTAGATTTTTTATTGAGATTAATTTAATAAAGATAATAAATAACTATATATTATATAAAAATATTTAATTTGTTTAAAAAATATATATAATTCATGTGCATCCATTTTTTTAATTTGAAAATTTGGAGTTGGTATTGTTTTTAAATCATTTATCAATAAATGTATATTCTATATATTTATTTCATGAAACATTTTTAAATTATTAATATTATAATTCAATGTATAAACATGTGTTTTTTATCGAAAAAATATGTGTTAGTAGTAAGTAAATGATAAATAAATATTAAATAATTACTAAAATATTTATTATTGGATAATTTATTGCAACATATTTTTCTAATGTAAAATTTTTGTTAGTAATAATAATTCATATAATAGATTTATTTGTTGGTAAAAAAATTATTGGTATTAATATGATAAAACAACAGATTTGACTATTAGTAAGAAATGTGTTGGTATTAAGTGATTCATACCAACAGATATAGTTGATGGTAAAAACAATTGTCAGTACCTAAAAATAATACCAACAAGATTTGATATCTGTTGGAAATACTCATTTTTACCAATAAATATGTTATCTGTCATTGAATTTATGTTGGTATAAGTCATTTTTTTGTAGTGGACATTGGGTCTGTTGGCATCCTCTCAGCTACGGGATTAATCTTAACACAGATGGGTCTCTTCTACGAGGGGAGACGTGAGGTGAAGGAGTCATTAGGGACCAGGATGGGCCCATCTTAGCAGCTTTATCATCCTTTTATGGAAGAGGTGATGCTTTATAGTTTGGGGCTTAGGCCATGGTCACAGGTTTGGAGCTATGCAAATGAAGAAAAATCATGCTGAAGGAAGTGGAGACAGACTCCTTGATCTTCTAAAAAGCATTGTCAGGCAAAGGCAATTATCCCTGGAACATTGCATATATTATCAGGAAGTAAAAACAGCTCATGGGTAACCATATGAAGATCACTCACATGTGACGGGAGGGGAACATGGTAGCATATTACTTGACATCTATGGAAACCCCAAATCAAAGTATGTCCTCCTTCCTTAGCTTAGGTTCTTTTCCTCATGAGGAGATTAAATTTTTTGTTAATGATGCTCTGGGATTTAATTACTTTAGACCTCCGAGTTGTATTTTTTGTGCCCCATGTTTTTTTCAAAATCAATAAAAATGCTAGTTTTCAGTCAGTAAATTAAGAAAAATACTAAACATTTTATTAATTAAATACTTATTGATAAAAATGAATAAATTTAATATACATATATATAGATTATAAATATTAATAAATAGTATATACTAAATATATATAAAAAATGAATAAATTGTAATAATTAAACAAAACAATTAAAAATCAATAAATTTTAATAAATAATAAAAAAAATTAAAAATGAATAAATTAAAAATTTATTAAAAAATTTATTAAAAAATTTATTAATGAAACAATTATTAATAAAAATGAATAATTTTAATATATATATATATATTAATTATAAATAGAAATAAATAACATATATTAGATATATATATATATATAAAATGAATAAAATGTAATAATTAAAAACAAATTAATGTCCTATTTATTTTTAATGTTGTTTGATTTTTAAATTTAATATATATAAAACACGTTTTACATTGATTTCACATACATATAAGTAATTAAAAAAAATTTATTTGAAACATATATATACATATATTTACACAATTAGTGAAATTTTATATAGAAACACACACACCTTATATGTATGATATTGATTCAAATTTTAGTATATTTTATAATTTCATTATATAATGATACATTTAATATATTATGTTTTTAATCGGTCAAAATTATTTATTTATTTTTAATATTATTATATTTAGGTATTATTTATTCATTTTTAATATTTTTTTATTTATTTTATTTCTTTTAATTTAAACATTTTCTATTATTTATATATATATATATTTATTTACTATGATTTAGTATTTTAATTATGTATTCACCTCTACTTCAATATATACATATATATCCATATTTTTTTAATAATTTATATTTAAATAATAAAACCTAGCTATTTTTTCAATATTTTTAAAGTGTACTCATTTTTAATTATTCAATTCCACTCTTTTTAAAATCCATGTATGTAAGATTATATATCCATTAATAATGTTAAAAATATATTTGTAAATAAATAGTTATAAATAACTATATTTATAAATATATATTTACTATATTAATAAATTTATATATTTATAATTGTTAAAAACAAATAAATATTATTTTTTCAAAAAGTATTTATATAACTATAAATAAATAATTATATATATTTAAATAATTATAATATTATAGTAAATTTATTTAAAAAATGAATATTCTATATTTATTTAATATATATATATAATGATATAAATATATAATGATATAAATATATAATGATATAAATATATATAATTATATAAGTATATAAATATTATTTTTAAAAACTATTCACATATTTATAAATAAATAATTATATATTTAAATAATTATAAAATTATAATAAATATATTTAAAAAATGAATATATTTACTATATTTATATTTATATATATTTATTATATATATATAATTATATAAGTATATTTATAATTATGAAATTATAATAAATATATTTAAATAATGAATTTATATACTATATTTATATATTTATTAAATATATATAATTATATAAATATATATAATGATATAAAAATATTTATATTTATAAATAAATAATTATAAACATATTTATAAATTTATATTTACTATATTTATAAAATTATATATTTATAAATATAAATTTAAAAATATATATATTTTAAAGTATTTATGTAATTATAAATAAATAATTATATATTTGAATAATTATAAAATTATAAAAAATAAATATATAATTATATAAATTTTATTGCGATTTTTTTATTTATAATTATAATTATAAATCCTTTATCAGTGCTAAGGTTTTAGCGATTATAAAGCTCCATATTTATCAGCGCTAAAAGAACAATGATAAAGATGCCTTTTATCAAAGCCTATCAATTTAGCACTAATAAAAGGAATATTTATCAGTGTTTTTATAGGTGCTGATAAAAGTGCCCCCAATATATCTAAAAGAACCCTAACCACAACTGATTCAGACACAATTCTCAAGCTCTCGTGGAACTCCCCTGCTGTCGATGCTCGTCCTCTATGTTCTCTTAGAAGAATCAAGGCTAGAATCCAAGGTATGCTATTTTCTCTTTTTTCCTCTCTCGTTGATTACTTGTTTGGGTTTTGTAGTTTGCATTTTTGGGTTGTTCTCAACCATGAAGAACCCTACTTCTCTTCTCCCATAACTCTATTCGTGACTATTCTCTCTCATTATTCATCACTATTTCCATTCTTATCACCACCTTCATTCATGGCTCTTACCATAGTTTTGGGGGATCATTTCTCCATTATTACAGTATTCACGACTTCCCATGGAGTGAGATATTTTGTTATAGAATAAGTAAAGGATGTTTGGTTCAGAATATTATTGTGCATTAATAAGGGAATCATCCGATCAATTGCTGTAATTGAATTTTCTTTTTTTCAAACATGTTCCTATCGTAAACTATAACCAATTATCCAATTACCTTCTTAATATGTAGTTCAATGGTATTTATTATAATCATTTTAGTTTTCCCCAACAATATTATAGAACACAATATGGATTCAGACATGCTACCTTTAGTTGGAAGGACCAAGGTCTCCATATATATTTTCTATGGCTTTAGGTCTCTCAGTGATGTCTATTAATGATATAAGAGCCCAAATTCCATCAAACTACACAATTATATGACACCATAATTTGTATTTCACATGTTTCTTACTTTTTTCAAAATAATACTACATTGATAAGTATATTTATTTATATACATAAGTTAATTTTATATGCATTTCAATTTAATGTATTGTTTTTAATGATTTTTGTTTCAAACAATATTGATTCTCACCTTCTATTATTTTATTTCATGGTATTTTCTACAACATTTTTTTTGTTAAAGTGATAAAAAATTAACACTTATGTTTAGAAAATTATACTTTTGAAATTTAATATATTATAAGCTATAATTAAAACTTCATTTAGGTTATTTTTGAATATGAGTGGGTTTAGATTATACATGGGATAAGCATATTTTTTAAAAATAACAAGTACTAGGTTTTATTTTGTTTTTGAAACAAATTTGTCTTTAGTTTTTTTTTTCTAATTAGATGTCACAAATAATTTTTCATTAAAAATATAAATTACTTCATGATTTCCTTTATGGATAAGTTTTCCTATATTAATTTCAAAATATTTAGATTGTTTAGGATATGTAAGAGTTTCTAATGTATGTCTTTTCGAGTATTATTTGAAAATAGAGAATTTATTGTTTATTAACCATTGAAATATCATATTCATGATTTAAATAATTCAATACTAGTTAAGTAACTCAATTGATAATGATTTTAGATTGGTTTTGAACATAATCAATGAAAGTGAATAGTTTTAATTATGTTAGATTTGAGAAAACATGGTTTATATAGAATCTTGATAAATTATTATGTATTACACATGCTATAATAGAAATATTTAAGTGATCATCAAGTTTTATTAATCGATTAAGGAATTTTATGTTTACAATACCATATTAGTTATAGTTTTTATATATTTATTTAATATTTTTTAGATGAAATTGTTCATAATATATATATGTTGATAGGATAAATATATTATTCAAATTATTTTACCATAACCATACAAAAATATGGTTTTAATAATCTTTATATTGTAAAATGAACCAATACACATTTATAAATAATTTTTTGACAGTGGGAACTATATGAATTATTATAAAATATAATATGATTTTTTTTCTAGACATTAGAATTTCAGGAAATGGAAAAATTATATTACTTTTATTTATTAAGTCTTCATTTTTATCTCTGTATAAATTTTTTACTAATTATTTAACTAATGTTTTTATTTATTGTATAATAATTTGTTCTATAGAGTAATGTTTTTGAAAATTATTGTATTAAACATAATATGTAACTATTTCTTTTGTTAAATTTTGATAAATATTTTTGTATAATATTTTCTTTGAATAATCACTTGATATTATTTGAAATGATTTTTAATATACCTCTCAATGTATTATTACAATGTTTTTATACAATAAATACATGTGTGGATATGATAAAAACAATTTTTATCATATATTAGAATATCATGGGTATTATGAGAAGTCTAGGCATGGTATGTTAGAATGTGAGTTACTATAGACATGTTAGTGATTCGTCGAGGGTTAGGGTGAGGGTGATGTGAAATTTTTGTTGTTATTTGTTCTTCTTTATGGATTTTCAGAAGTTAGGTTTAACTAATGTATTGTGGCACCCATCTTGTGGTTCTTTCATTAGGGAACCAATTATGTTAAGACTTCACCATATTTAAAATGCATTTTCTATGAAAAATAGCTATGTTATATCCATTTCATGATTTGGATGCAGTAAGTACATGTGATGGTTATCCCTAAGGGTTGGTATTGGATTCTAGGGGCCTGAGGTCGAATATCATGGTACCTGTGATGTGGTTATTTTTAGAGAGATATGAATAATTTTTTCCCCACTTATGATTCAAATATTAACCCCTTATTAGTGAAATGATTTCAATGTCATGGAAAAACCATGGTATAAAATTTTGGTATAATTAGTATAATTCAATGGTATTAAATGAAGTATGTACATTTTATTATCATGGTGTCCTTTTTAGTACTCAATGACTTGACTGACATGTGTATTTTGAGTGCTACTACTTTGAACATATACTCCAATTTATGTATTTTTTTATATTTTAGGGGACCTATTAGTATTTAATTGTTTATTTTGATACTCACACCCTACACACGAACCTCAGTGGATATAGATATCCTATATATGAGAAATAGGTGAGGTATAAGTACTATAAACTTATAATAGAGTTAGTGAAGCTTAGTTGGGATGAGTTTATGTTCTCATGGTAGTGTCAGATAACTTTTAGCATTTTGAGATGAGATTTGAAATTAGAAATTAAGATGTGTAAATTTAAAAAGTTTTAAGGACAAAAATTTCATCCTCATCAGCTTGATCTCTCAAATATTTAATATTTAATTTTGTTTCTTGAGACTCATCCCACATATCTTATATGTTTCTTGAACTTCTATAAGTATTATTCGTCTAAAATGATCACCAGTACCTAGTAGTTGATGACTACTGCTCAGAGTAGTTCAAGAAACACAGGAGAATGTCCATAAGAGAAGGAGAATGAGTATCAAGAAACAAAATGAAATAATAACTACTTGGGAGATGAAGATGATGAGGATGAAGGTTTTCTATAACTTTAACTTTTGGATGAATTGATAGGATAACACCTACCATATTGGAGTAATTATTTTCTTAAATTCAATTAACCATTTCCTTCAAAATGGATGCGTGCTAATATTTTGACAAAAGAGTATGAAGATGGACTTAAGGAGCTCATAAAGTTTTTGATTGAGCATGCATACGACCCTTCTCAAATCCTTTGTCCATGTTTATGTTGTTTTTATTCAAGAAAAATTAAATGTTTGACTACTCATGAAGATAATGTATTTTGCACATGTTGAGGTTACCAATCCTGGGGAATAACAAACTATTGATAATGAAACTATATAATTATTAGGGGATCAACAACATACTGATTAAAAAATAACAATGATGCATTATCATAGGGTTGAATAAAATTATCAAGGCAGGAAGTTAGGGTATAAAATTTTATGTTGGTTGGAATCAACGCTACCAAACTATTAACCCCCAAAAGTTAATGTTCATTAGTTGTGTTGGGGTCACAATGAGGATGAATGTGCCTGTTGATATTGATTCATGGTCCCACGTCCAACCTGTAATGAAGGAAACCCTTTTGAAAATATATTATGGTAATGTTACTATATAATTTCTCTATTTTAATGAAAAATTATATAATGAAATGTTGATTAAATTTTTATTATTCCTTATAGAGTTTTTTTTTATTTTAAAATAAGTCTATAAGAAATTTGTCTTAATGGACACTGGAAAATCCCATAGATGATTCCATAATCTTCTTACCATGTTACATCTTAGGGATGCTGAGGGGAAATAAAATACCCACCCACCAGTTAGTTATTCACACATTATAAAGTAGGAAACATGGACTTCTTTCATAAATTTTCATAATAAGAAATCATTTTAGGTTCATTGTAGTCAATTATATATTATTTGAAATTATTTATTTTATACAATTTTATTCAAAAATTTTAATTTATGAAACAAAAAAGGAGTGATAAAAATAAATAATGTGCATCAAAACAAATGTACACTTATCAGCAAGGACAATGTATGCTTAACTAGAGAAGAAATTGGTATGTATTTTAAATAAATAAAACTTTTATGTAATATGAAAAAACATATGTTCCTTTGTTTATATGAAGATTAATGAACCAAAACATGAAGCCACATTCATCCCACCTCATGTGCTGTGGAAGGAGGCTCACACAAGTAAGGAGGGTAAACTAGTTGATGAAAATACAAAATCAGTATGGGAAACATGTGTAAGTATGACATACTAGAAATTATTTATACTTTATAACTACATTAAATAAAAATATCTATTCATGTTCATATTTATTTATATGGTTTATACACAAGAATCTGCAGTGAACGTACCGGAAGAAAAACTACTTTTAGTAGCTCCGAAGCAGCCAAAACAATATGGTTGTGTTAGAGAATCATGTTTTGGAGTGTCTCCTCAAACATATTTTAAGAAGATAAAACTACAAGAAGATACATTTAAGATGATGAAAGGATTGTAGACACAAATATATTCTTTAGAAGATATTATTGTCTAGTTTGTTTTGGTATACCAATGTATTATAAAGGATCAAAGTGAACCAGCGGTGGAACAAAGATCCACAGATGAACCAAATAACTCCACTAGCTTTGAGTACAATCATTCCCCTCAACCGCATGGCTTACCCGAGGTAATAAATTTTTTCATTACTCTTTATCCTATATGTGAATCAAACAACTTCCAATAAATTTATATTACTAAAATTATATAGTGTATAGTTTTATGTGATTTGTATATTTCAATACCCACCCACCACCTTATTGCAAGGGGTATAGTGTATAATATCACGGGAGACAAGATACACTAGAAACACATCCCAAAATATCACATGAGTGGGGGGATTAAGATAGCTGATGAGATGACTATTGAGTTTCATATTCCACTTGATGATCTGTATATTACAACGGTTAATGATGCTATTGTAAATTTCATAGCATGACCGTATAACCTTATAAAGATAAATGAGGTATGTATTTAACAAATTTTTTCATATGAAAAACTTGTAATAGTTGATGAAAAAAGTTTTGAAGTGAGACATGATATTACAGATGGATAAAGAAATGGGGAAATAGAAGGTCAGATCAAGACAATCTAGTGAATCGACCAAGAAATCAAAACAAAATTCCAAGAGTACTGTCTTCCTTCCAATTCCAGAGCAACATTTAATATCATTACAACTTCATAAATAGAACACATTCAAATATGAAAATAATTATTACATTCCATATTAAAAATAATTATATGGAACTTTCATGATAGATGTAATTGGTCTTGAGACTATAAATGAGATTCTTAAGTATGAATGGTTGGGAGCCTCAGTTGTGAATACATATATAAGGCACATTTTCATAATACATCTGTCCAAATAGAGATATAATATGGTTATTAAAGTTAATAACTATTCATATTTTCTATAAGCATTTATATTACTACTATATAATTAGAAAATCATGAAAATCATGATTTGGATTCATTAATCCCTGTATCATTTCTATAAAAAAACTTACTTTAGATAAGGAAGAAATTGAGAAGAATAGATATGAGCTACTTGAATCATTTGAGAGAAAAATATTAGATGACAGAATATTTTTGATTCCTATAATGAAGAGGTAAAACTATACAATCTAATCACATGAAATATATTTTTAATTTTTTCATTATTTTTTTATTTTTTAGGAAACACTGGATGTCGATCATTATTAATATGGATACCAAAAATATTTATTTTTTGAATCCAATTCATGGATATCCAACAAAATGACCACACATGATGTGGAACAGTCTCCAGATATCCTCCAATCCAATTATTTACTGAGATGGAAAACTAGTTTACCATTCAAATACTGACCCTTTTATCCTTCAAATAAATAATATGAGTTTCACTGTTTCTTGTTGCTCTGGGGTTCAAATCATGGTATCAAAGTAGGATGCATAATGGATCTGATGTTGTTCTAGGTCACCTAAAACACTCTATATTGGGAACAAGGGGTTCCCAAAATTTGGTGGTGGTGGAGTATTACTCACCTAGTCAGGGTATGGCCTCCGTTTTAGTTTTACTGGAGTGTTTCATCCTACCATGGATTCCCATAAAGTTGGAAATAAATCAATGGTATTAATAATACCTTGATGTGTATTCTGTTGATCTTGATCATGAATGGTTATAATGGGGGGGGATTTGGAGTTCCAGTTCTGCTGGTACTTGAGGTGGATATTCAACCAGGGGAATCTTTGGGGGATTTTCCTATAACAATGCTGATTATTTCCTCAATGGGGTGAAGACTTTATATCCATCTATGACTGTTTCCAAGTAGGTCTATAGAACATTTTCTTTGTTGGGTGTATGTCCTATCATTGATTCATTTTTCAGAATAAACCCTTATTGATGAGGTATCCCTTATGGGAGTGAACAATGAGGCTCTTCCCGAGGAGTATATTCTATAGGATAGATTCTTTAAAGCATCTCAACATTGGTATGCCTCATCTCTTTCATTTCATCCTCCTTCCATGAAAATATTCCCTCGATCATAAGGGGCTTTTTATTTTTAAGGAGGATGCATCAGGTTGTTTGTGACCTTGCTTCTATTAATCCCTCTATTAGGGATTTGTTGAGGGGGATGGTAGAGGACTGACCAGGGTTACACTCAAATTCCGGGTGGACCAATAGTTTCATGTACAGACACATTCATTCTACGTGTGGATCTGATTTCTGATGGAACAATCCTATCCCTTATCATCTTCATTTTCATCATTTTTTTGTCCCATACGATTGACATCTCTGACATTTTTAGATGTGTGAAACATTGTTGGTGGCATACCAGTTGCTAAATGGTAGGGTCGTTTGAACCCTTTATTGGATATTATCCTTACATTCTAGGATCCTCTTCGATCCCCTTAGAAAAGGATAACTTGAAGGGGACCTATGTACGACCTCCCCATATGCCTACCTTCGGGAGTAATTGGGTTATGAGATGGGATGGAATGGGGGACTTATCTATTTTCATCCTCCCAAAATAGGAAAATAATGATCTCCACTGGGCGGGTGGTTGAGGTAAAAATGTACCCAACCCTGTAGGATAGGGCATCTACCATTCCATATTTATTATTCCTCAGCCATGATTTTTTAGCCTTATGGGGGAATTTTATGTTAAAAATGTCCCAAGCCCTTTAGGGTGGGGTTGATCCCATACTACTACAGTTGCTGATTCAATTTTTGATTTCTTGATCTCATGCATTCTCATTCATGTGTGAGCTAAATATGGTGATGAATCTGCACATGAAATATTTTTTCATGAGGGAATCATGAGTACTTCATGATTTTAATATCTTAAGCATGAAGCCTTCTAAATGTTCTGAGTTTCTTGGCTCAGAAATTTTTCAATGGATTTCTCCCATCAGTCATGATTGTTCTGATACTTACTCAAAGACCGTTCTTATTGAGCATGTTTCCTTTTCTGACCAGGGATTTCATTTGATCATCATCATGGGATAATGGAATTTCATTACTCTATTTCCAATGGGATCTTCAGAATGGGACATGGGTAAAAATGGAAAGCTCCATTATATACCCATAACCGGATACGAACAACATAAGGGATTTCTTAGATAAGATGACACAATATATGCAACACATGGAGGCATGTTTTCTGAAGGTATTTCTTCAACCTCTCTACTTGTGGTTGATGAAAAAACAAAAGGTCTTCCAAGTCAATTTAACAGTGAATCTCCTCAAATATTTTAACATGGTATACTAACCCATTATAAGGAAATAATTTTTATTTCAACAGGAAGAGAGTTGTCCAGAGATTGAGATGAATGTTATGTATGTATTGTTCTGTTAACTATCCTGATATGATGAACTGAGAAGTGGATGTGGTACAAAACATAACTATTATGTCATCCATGTATAATTTTATTCTCATTAGTAACATATCATTTTGTTCTTCTACTAGAGACTCCACTACATTATCTTCCCAACATTGATGTTTCTTGATGATGTTATCACAAGTAACAGGGCTGGTAAGGGTATCTTTGATATGTGAATGGTCCTTAGGGGGATAATAATATCAGAATACCACAAGATTTTTTTAGTTGATAAAGGATGTCACATTTTATTGATACAATATATGAAATAATTGATCCCATACTTCTAAGCACCTCATCATATGAGTGATTATTTTACAATTGATTCAACAATGGGAGGACCTTTCAGCCGATATAGAACTTGGCTGTGGGGAGGACCTTCACAGTTTCTGCTACAATGGAATGGACTACCATCATAATATGATTTATTAATGTAGAGAGAACTTGTGTATCATATTCCTTGGGGAGAATCATCAGGGTAGGCACTAGTAAGGGGAGGTCCTTATTGTTTAATTGAGATGCCGTTGTGGAGAGGACCTTCATATTTGTTTCTATAATGGTGAGGGTTAGTATCATATTTTTATGTCCAAATGTAGAGATAATTTTTGAAGTGTATAACATGGGGAGGACCATCAGGGTTGAAATCAACAATGTGAGGTTCTTGTTACTGAATCAGAACATCACTATAGGGAGTACCTTCACAGTTGGTGTTATCATGTTGAGTACTACCATCATAGTTTGATGCCCAACTACAGGGAGAATATTAGCACCATATACCATGTGGAGGACTATCAGGAAGATTCTAGTAAAGGTAGGTACTTCTTGCTAAATTAATATGAAACTATGGGAGAAAAATTTTAGTTGGTGCAATCATGGTGAGTACTACCATCATTGTTTGATGCTTGACTACAGGGAGAATATCAGTAGCGTATTCCCTAGGGAGGACTGTCATGTTGGATGATAGTGAGGGAAAGGACTTATTTTTGTTCAACCTTATGGTCATGAGGTGGTATATTGTGACACTCATCAAGAGAGAAGATATCATTATCGATCATTTATTTCCTATGATGTTATCCCTCATGGTGCGTGCTCTGAGGAGGAACTTTAAAACTGCTAGTAAAAATATCATGGGGGTGGGGGGGGGGTAGGTGGGGACATTCTCAACTACTAATTCAACTTCTATAATTTTTTAGTGGGTCAGAAAGAGCTTGATCTTCCATAGATAAGTGTTTGATGTAAACAAGAACTATAGATTCCAGCAGATCATTTTTATGAATATGATATTGATTTTTCTTTTTTTTCCTTTGGCAATATTTATTTTTGGGATTTATCTTCTGAGAAACTGGGAAAGCTTAATGGGGAATAAAACCTTCCTATATTTGTGCTTTTTTATGTGGCTCTCACTGTTCTTCTGGGATAATGCAGGGGGCATCTTGAGTTATGTAAGGGATATATTCCTTACCTAGAGCAACAAACAATGTATAATGGTCTCCCCCAATTAGAACAAGTATTTGTGCCAAATTTGGTTGCTCATTTATCACCAAATATTTCCGAAGACCCTCCTGGAAAAAAGTAGTCATGCATGTCTGTTCTTGAGTGACCAACTGATTTTGTAGATGAATAACCCCACATGGGGAAAAGTATTTGTGGTCCTAACTCCTTATTATTGTCACTGAGGTAATTACATCATTACAAGTTTTAAGGATATGATTAGGAATTGATGTTTGATCCTACATCATTGATAATATGTGTTTAGTGACATCTTTGGATGGAATGGGGATAAATTCTAATTCTAATGTTGGACCATGAGTTTGTTCCCTCTCAGGTCCTCAATATTTTTCTAGTGGGTATTGACAGTTCTTCCGTGTGGGGAAGAGTAGCAAGTATACCCCTAGAATATAATTAGAATATTCCAGTTGTTTTATTTGGTTTCCACTGTATTTGGCTACTGGAATTCATATTCACGAGCATGGATTTTCATCCACTCATTTTCTGATTTATTTTTCTGATGGGATTATTATGAATCTACCGAAATATGACCCTTATAGTAATTATGGGCCACCATATTTGACTATTAGGATTAATATTCATGAGAAAGGATTTTCATGTACTTGTTTGCCGCTGTATTTGTATTACTAGCCTATTATTCATCCTCAGGTATTTGAATCTACTTGTATATGTGTGCCACTATATTTTACTGGTGGGATTCATATTCACAATAAAGGATTTGATCATGTATGTACTTGTTTTCAACTGTATTTGAATGGTGCTATTTATATTCATGAGCAGTCATTTTTAACTGCTCGTTTTCCATTCTATTTGGATGAAGGTCATGATAAGTGGAAGTATGAATCTATACCTATTCATATATAGTTATTATCCTATTTGGATGATGTGATTTATATTTATTAGAGGGTATTTTCATCTACCTTTAATTTTCTGCCCAATTTACATAAAGGGTCTTGAGAGAATTGGTGGAATTTTTTTCTTTTCGTTGTGTGCCACCATATTTACATAGTGGGATTCATAAGTGGGGGAAGGAATATATGTTTCCCTATAGTGTGAATCCTTATTTTTATGGTGTATATCTTACTCAATAATAGTTTTGATGACCAATTCCTAATTATCTATTAATCCCCCTTGGCTGGACACTCGATGAATCTAGTTATATTGGACTTCAGTAGGAGCCCTTGGAGTGATACTCTCTTCACGAGGAGGATATCAGGATGTATAGTACTGGTGGTGATGATTTTTAGTAGGGTCCCTTAGGTGAGACCCATGTACGGTAGGGATAAAATCATTGGTGAAAACATAATCAACCGACCTAAGGTAATGGAGGCACTCATTGTCACTTTCTAGGGATAGGCTCCCGAAATTATTTTCAATGGTTAGTGGGGCCGCCTTATTCTCAGATGATGACCATCGATGGTTGAATAGAAGATGGGGATATGTGGTCCGAAGGACCTTCCTCACTAACTATAGGGTGGGGATATTTCATATTTATGGTACTCTCTGACCAAGAAATTTGAAACCCAACATTGAAGATGTTTGGTGGGTGATAGAGTCATGTTCTTTGTCAAGGACTCTGCCTCCTATATAGTTGTTGATGCATGTATGAGAAAATTGTCAAGATGCCATTGGATTAAAGGAATCTCTTCTAATTTCCTATGCTATGTATGACAAGAAAATAGAAAAATCCCCATCAATGTATGATCTCATGATGATATGCATAATTGATGATCTTAGATAGCTCTCTTCCACTTTGGACATGGAAGGGGTTTTACACGGGTAACACCACCACCTTGGTTAATGATACACATTGTGTTTTCCATTTTTGTTTCACCAGAAGGTATTTTTATATCTATATTGAAAATGAACTGATAGGTACTTGTAAGTATATCCATTTTATCTTTGGAAAGAGGTTCAATAATTATTTCATTCACATCAGGTCCACCATTTTGTTTGAACCAAAGGTGAATTTGTGTCCTCAATAGTTGATCACTTGGGGTTTAATGGTTTATAATCACTTATGTCAAATAAAAGGTCTTAGGATATCACCAATGGGTTTATTTGCGAACATAAAAATGTCCAATGACTATTATATCCATGATTGATGGTCTTATATTCCAAATTTTGGTTCTCATTGGGTAACTTGGCCAATGACACATAAGAGCTCACATTGGCCGAGAGAATGGGAACATGGGCACATCACACCCTTTTTGGTGGAACTATCACCAATTTTAGGACTCTCATATAGATTTTTATCATGTTCATATGTTCACGAATCAATGGTTCATTTCCAAGCATGTGTCTACAGATTAGACCTAGGTCATGACTAATCGTGAATAAACATGGGTTCTGAGTCATTTGTATACATATGAGGTTCTCCATTGATAGACATATCTAAATGTATTAGAGGTTCTCTACGAATTCTACACTTAAGTAGATAAATGATAGATTCCTTGTCCATTTATTGGGATGAAAATGTTCTTAAGCCGTATGATGGGGCGCTCTAGAGTTTATCATCATCCAGGGGGAAAAAGCTGTTTTGATGTTGGGATCAAACCCATATTATGGTCTTCCCATGTATACTCATGAGAATAATCATAACCCACATAGATCAGTGTCACTTTACTAGACACTTCTCATTTTTTAGTTGTTTGAAAATGACCTAACCATGCATATAAATGTCATACGGTAAGAAAATCCATGTGAAAGAGTGTGTGAACAAGGAGGGTGTGGGACATACACAAAGAATATCTGGGATACTTGGGAGATATGTGGACACCTAGGAGAATATGACCCAACAAGGAATATGGACCAAATATCATTAGGGTGGATTTGAGTGTCGAGTTTTGACATCCAAGAGGATTATTACGTGTCCCATTTATTTGGGAATCAAATCCCACATAGTTCAATTTGATATAGACATACACCTTAGAGGAGGTCCATCCATGGGGGCATCATTGGGGTTTTTTCAATTAAAGCATCCCATTTTAGGTGATGTGATCAAGGATTTTACCTTCTAGGAGGCACATTATAATTGATGTTGGGGATTTAATCTATACATAATACCCATTATTATAGACCATGGGTATGTAATGATCACCTCCAATCAATAAGCCCACATGATTCATGATCGGTGTGAGAAAAAAGCGAAGGAAATTAATTTTACGATCGTATATCCCACTTTATTTTCTGATGGGTGTTAAGGGGATAGAGATAGAGAGGTTGTTGAGTGTTCTTATTTACTCTCTTGTATTCATATCTTGGGTGGTCATATTTTTCGATCAATCCGAATACATCTTGGGTGAAGGCAAAGAGGAGCGCATGATCCACCTCCTCCAAGAATGCATAGGGGAATACCTTAGTGGGAGTGCATTGAATTAGGTTCCAGAGAGAAGGGAATAATGTTCATCACTGTCCCTCATCAAAGGTAAAGGTCATTGGTTTCCCATATTCCCTAGAAATGGTTGATACATGTGATAATATTGAGAATGAAACCCTAATTACCATGGGAATTTGAATACAATGTAATTCCATGGGCCTACCTCACTATTGGGGTAACCAACACGACTCCTCTTATGATGGGTATGTAAACACTAACAGGAAGGATGGTGTTCCCAATGACCTTATTATAAAATTTTGGTGGCTTTGGAAGAGGACTTGGCCTAATTTTGTTAGACTAGTTCATGGAGGGTTTAACATGGGAGCCAATGATGTGACTGAATGGAATGATTGGAGCTAGAGAGTTGAAAGCCTTAGGATTCCCAATTTCGCATAGTATGTTATTACATGGGATTGGGAATCATTGAACATCATGGGTTTCTAGGTGGGAAAGGGGGCCATCTATGTACCATTGTGGTACGCAGAACTTGGTTTAGTCTATATAGAACTCTGCTACGCGGAGCCAGGTTCCATTCGCATAGTGACTTTCTATGTGGGGTTGAGTTGCTTCTTCGTAGTGATTTTATACGTGGGCCAGGGTTCCAAAAACATAATGATGTTCTATATGGGACGCCTAGTTGAAAAGGGGATATTGGTTCTACACCTTTCAGGGGATATTCCCACAATGGATCTTTAGTTCAAGGGGTATAATTTTTTTTATTTTTATCTTCAATGATGCTATGCAGTGGGGTTTTAACAGCAGGGAATCATCGAAGGTGTCTATATTTTGAGGAGATATATATCAATTTTCCAACCTCTTTAGATTACTTCTTTCTTAATATAATATTTAGATCCCTTTCTGATGGATCTTCTGAAGCTCTACTTATATAGATGCATGGAATTGGATACCGATGTAGCTAGTCATCTACGATGAAGCCATACACCCTCTTTTGTGGAAGACCATTGTAAATAACTATCCCACAGATGAATTTTAAATTAGGGTTATGGGGTCATCATCATTGGAGGTGAGAATCACTACCTTGGTTTTGCGAACGACATTGTGTCGTTCATGGGTATTTGACAGTGTTACCTTGCTCTTGAAATGTTTTTGTTCGTAGAAGATAATTGTTTATGGGGTGGATATTTCTACCTCCTTCCCTTAGATGATTTAGTTTTGTGTGTGGGGTCTGGAACCATTATCTCATTCCCATTAACTACTTAGTTCATAAATGCCTCACGAAGTGGATCACTATGCAGAGTGACGATCCTTGAAGGATTTATACATTGCAGACTGACTTCTTCCATTGAAATTTTCACTCCATAAATCATTTTTCAATCAACTATTCCTTTGATTCATTCTCCATCCATTTCTAAATAAATGGAATTAATTCAATTCCCTTTTAATTTTTTTTGGATCCAATATAACTGTATACCCTAGATAAATTAAATAGATGGTGAATATGGAGTACGTCTCACAGAATTAAAAGACGAGATGGAAATCCCTTACCTTAAGTAATTACTTCCATCATAGGTATTCAAAAACCCTATATAATAAATAGTTTTTATTATAAAAATATTTCATAACAATATATATATATACATATATTAACATGTAGGATATTATTATTACCTTTTATTACACATTTATTTGCAATAAATATTTTGGTTGTGTTTCTAGTAATTTCCACTATGATTTTCATATGTATTTTGATTTTTTTCGTCCTCATAATTTTACCATGATTTCATAATATCAAAAATTTTATCCATGATATAATTTTCATTTATATTCATTATATATTTATTAAGAGTAATCCACATTATTTAGTTTTACAAAATGAAATAAACCACTCAAGGAGATAGTAGGTCCTACACACACATGAATATTATTTCCATTTTCTTTATGGATTGAAATAAAAAAAGGTAAATGATATATTATCATTTCAAAATATTGTTTTATATATATCACCTTTTTAATTAAAAAAATCATTATTACCTTTCATATAAATCTTGAACCAATCACATCGCTTCATGAGGCAATTATCTTCCATACACACGAGTGATGTTATCTTATTCCCACATAATGGTAAGTATAAAGTTATAATTTATATAAAGAAATATTGAAGTATAATAATATCATAAATATAAAATATCAATAATAAATCCATCATTATTTCTAACCTTGAGATGTGAAAATGGAAAATGAATGATATCAGTTCATGATATGATTGTCTTCTAAACACATTAACAATAGTTTCATAACCCATTTGATGGAAGTGTATATGGTTGTACTTAATCAGCATAACATAACAAAATATCAGTATATCTATGAAACAGAGGACTTTTTATCATTATTTTATAATAATAATTTAAAGAGTTTGAGTATGAAATAAAACAAGAATGCTTGTTGATAAACATTTCCTCTTCTTTAGGTATACTCCTTATATTTTCACCAAATTCCATCCTACATTTGATTTATGTACAAACTATTTCATCTAGGATGAGCTGATAGATTTTTGGAAGTGATTTCAGTAGAAGTTGATTGATAAAAATGGATATATAGGTGTGATGAAGTGAATGTTGGTGGTGGACTTCTATAAGTGGGGGAAAGGAACCCACTAGGAAACTACTTGGAAATTTCCCAAAATACTCTTAAGTAATAAAATCATTACAACCAAAAAATATAAAAAATAATCCTAGATTCTATCTAGTGAAGTATAAGATGGAAATATGGATAGATAATAGGATTTGAACTTATGTTGGAACCTTTTTAACCCTTATCTTTCTGTATTGACTTTAATAAATCAATTTTTACCATAATCATGGAGAATCATTTTTAAAGTTTTCACTATTAATTTTTCTAAATAAATATTTTTTACTTACTCAATAATATAAATTATAAAAATTCATAATATGGAATTCATTTTTCAAAATTCTGGTAACAAAATTGAAAAAAATTAATATAATATTAAACTGATAAATGTGAAGAGAAAGCAGATTTTGAAAGAAAAAATGGTCAAATGATTACAGTGTTTTCACATAAAAATTTAATATTAAATTTCTTAAAATGACCTGAATTGGAATAATGGATGTATAATTGAACTAATTTTAATTTAAAACCAATATAAAATTTATCTTTTCTTTCGATTTTTTTAAAATGGTTGATCTTAATAAAATTTAATTATTTTTTTAGTATTCAACAAAAAATTACACATTTCAGAAAATTCCCAAAATTTCACCTTTTTATAATTTTTAAATGATGATTAAAAAAATATTATTATTGTATCAAAATCATTTTATATAATTTTTAAAACAAAATATTATTATAGTTCATAAAAAGGAATAAAAATAATTTTTTTAAGGAAATATAATTTTAAAAACATATAATAACTAATGAAAACTAAGTACTTTTGTTATAATTAAATTTTATTTATACATAAAACATTATAATTAATATTGAAAAAAATTATTTAGTACAATTTATATCACTAAATTTAATGTCTAGGTTACAACAGTCTCATTTAAATAATAATATTAATAACATATCATGGATTGTTATCACTTGATGCTGCGTATAAAGAATGCTAAACTCAGTGTTTAATGTAATGAAAGGAAAAATTAGTGTTTTTGTAAAGGAATATTTTTTTTTGTTTCATGAAATTCAAGATGAACTCAATATTTCATGTAATTTATGCCAAACCTAGTGTTGTGTGTAATATAAAATTTCGAAAAGATTAAGTTTATTTGAAAAAAATATTTGAAAATATCTTAGGGTGTTACATTTAAATAGTAACATTGAAAAATTTATAATCATATAATCATATAATAATAATGAGGCATAAATATAATATCATCTAATTGAATCAATAGATCACCATCTATTAATAAATGGTGAATTTGATATCATTGAATAATAACAAAAGAGTGAATGGTGCCTCACAAATACTGTTGTTAGAGTGGACTAGATATCAATAAATAACATGTAAAAAACAATGAATACAAACAATTATATATATATATAGTGCATGATGTACTATTAAACATAGTATAATGTGAATGATGCATCACATTACTCATTGTAATATACAAACCTAGATACCTGGACATTATAGCTAAAATGAAATGTCAAAGTGCCCAAAGTGCTCTGTTAGTTTCTAGTGGCCAGAAAATTATTTCATAGGTATCCTACTAAGATATATAGATAATGGTCATTTTATAATATAAATAATAAATAAAAACTATTAAATTATATAAAAATATTATTTTATAATTCCACTAAGGAAATCATAAATTACGTAAATGAACATACATAATAATTTAAATTTAATCCAAAATATTACTCATGAGAAAAATAAATATATAAGAATTTCAATATGTGAAAGTAGAATCATTAATCTGTCAATTCCACGATTGCCTCACATCTGAATCTGTGGTCTAACACCATCATTTAGTAAGTATGAATTCCTAAAATTTAGATCATGATGTGAAAAATGTTACATATACCCTAATATGTGTATGTGGTTGTTTGATAAATCTTGGTAGGATCCCACAATGTAAGAAAGAAAGTCCCATTCCAAAAAAAAATCATATATTCTATTTTGATAAAAAATTATAAAAATAAAATGGTGTTTAATTTTTTTAAAATAATAAAAAATTTGTTTTTTATTGTATAAATCCATTCAGAACATAATTTAAAACATTTGAGATTACCCATGAATAATTTTGATGAATTATATTTTTAATATTATATAGGTAAATCATAACTAAATAGAGATCTTTTGATAATATAAATCATTCATTTATAAAAATGATTATTATATATGTTTTTTTCTTATATATCAGTCATGTAAAATGAAATTTTATCAAGAAAATTGTAACCTATAGTCGACTTCTCATCATGTTAGAAAAGGATACAGATCTCAAACTCATGAACAATGGGTGATAAGGGTGAACATCTAATAGTATCCTATGTGATTTCCTACTTTTATTTTCTATCATTTTTAATTATTCTTTTATTTATTTTTATATATTCATTATTCCTTTTACATAAATTGTTTATTTTTATCAATACATTAGTTTTTGTTATTTTTTTTATAATCATAGAAATTTAGACAGACTAATATTATGTTAAACATAATATGATATTTTAATTTAATAGTTAAAATTTTTAATTTTATAAAATTAATTAAAATAATTTATAATAAAAAAATAGTTCTAAAATATTAATAATTCTTATTTTAGAAATTAATTTCTATTATTCATTATGACATATTTTAAAAAAATAGATATAAAACTTTTACAATGACTTTGTTAGAATAGTATAATGGAAATAGATATATAATTTTGATAATACCATATAAAATTAATTATAATAAAACCTTTTACTCATTTATTCCTTTAAATTATAATTTAAAATAAAATAATAAAATAATTTCATAAAAGGTATAATTTTTAGAGAAAAAAAATCAATAATTAAATATTATATAATAATTATGCGGTAATAATTGATAAAAATTTAATAACTATTAAGTATTTGAATTGGCTTTATAATAATTTTTTCATGTATTAAATGATTTTATTTTAAATATAAATTCCATAATTAAAGAATTTTTATATGAAGAGAGGGAATAATATATTGAAATTTGAATAACTAAATTATCTTTGGATGAATTTTTGTAATTTTTCTAAAAAATTTCGGGCTTTCGTAAACAATAAATAATTCAATTTTTATGAATACCATATCTTTTTTGAAAATATAATGATTTGAACATGAATTTCTAATTTACTAATCATTTTTATTGAAAACAATAATAATTTATTAAGTAAAGTAATACATTATTTTTTTTCTAAATATAATATATATTTTATAAAATTTTAAGCCTATGTTATATGTCATTAAAATTATAATATATATCGAATTCTACACCTTTAATGAATTGTTTCAATGATTCTATTAGGTTTTAGAAAATTTCAAGTATAAAAGAAATATAAATATACTAATAATGATCCAAAATATACATGAAAACCCTCCCCAATCAAAATATTTATGTGTAAATTATATAATAATCATCATTTTAAATCTAAAACACATCTCTCCTCATGTATAAGTACCCCATCTATGTTCCTATTAAAAACATCATCATCACATCTTAAAGACCAAAATAATCTTTTTTCTTCTTTATTATGTCCCATATCACCCATAGTTTTTTTTTCTGGTGGTAGAAAACCCAATCCTTTATAAATTAAGCAATGGAGTAAATCTCCAATGAAAAAGTAACCATGTTTCTCTTTAATTTATAATATTTTCTAATCTATATGTTCAGTAAAATTAGATTTTTTTCTATTGTAAAATTTCTTATATTTAAATATATATATTAATTTTTTTTATGATTCTGGTTTAACATTTTTGTTATATTTATAGAATATACAAACTCTCTCCCACTAATTTTCCATGTCCCAATAATGGTGGATAAAATCTACCAATGAGGTCAGTAAAAATGATTTAAATATAAACCCCAATATTATTAGTATGTTTTGATTTTATAATATAATTTTTTAATATAATACATTCTTCTATAAATATTTTTACAAAATGAGATACATGAAATAATAAAAATCATTATATTAAATAAAAAATACATTAAAAAGAAAAAATATCTTCAAGTAGTTTTCTATTCAATAAAAGTAATTTATTGATTACAATGATTAAAACTAGTTATGAAATTAGAAAGGGATTATTATAAATAAATAAATAAATAAATATATATATATATTCATGTTTTAATAAATATAAGTTTAGTATAGTTGTGGTAGAAAGGTGATGAAATAAAACATGATATATTGTATGGTTCTCTCTTCACTAAAATACATTCCTTATCTCATAACCATTACTCATTAGAATCCACCTTATATAAAACCTTTATTATTGTTTTCTTATGTTATGATATTTTATATAAACTTTTTATTGAGAATTTAAAATTTTACATCAATTATGTAACAAAGATACCTGGTTTATCCTTTAACATGACAAGTGAGATGGTCTGTAGTAAGGCCCAAAGGACATTTACAATCTCTATAATCTTGTGAAGAGTTTAGGGGAAATGATGAATTAACATTGGCGATGAAATAAGAAAAAAATATATAAAAAACCTATATGCCTAGGAGGAAGGAAAAAAACATTCTAATTTATAACATAAATAAATTGAAACACTAAACATGTACAAAAAAATAAACATCCTAATACAGAACTAGAATACAATGACATGGCATTGTAGAAATAAAAATACTATTAGAGGGATTATTAAACTCTAAAAATAGACTAAATTTAATCTCCTCATAAAATTTGGATATTATTAATTCAATATAACATTAACATAACATGAAATCAAATAGCATGAGAATCCACCTTTTCCAAGAAGTATATTTACCCACACTTCAATAGATATAACAAAAACTACACAAAATTATCTGTTATATATAGGGTGTGAGATCAAAATACCTGTAGGATACCACCATGTGATCAATAATAATAATTTATTAAATAAATAAATTATTACATGATCAATGAAATAGATTAGTACATGATAAAAAATTTATAATCATGTATAAAAAACAAGAATAACCACTTAGTAAATGCTTTTAAAAATGAAGGAGAATAACTTTTCAGGGATTAATACAAAACATAATAATCATTCATTCATTAACTGTTTGAGAATGAATAATAGTTGAAGTAATTTTGTAATAAAGAATGAATAACTAATCCTAAAAACAATAATATTTATCATAATTATGTCATGTCATTTGGTATATCAGGTGATGGGTATAAATGATCATCACTCGTCAAATGAAAAAATAAAATAATCGGTTGATCACTCACATCAACAAAACATGGGTCTAGGGATTATATATCTACATATTCTCTCTCCAATATTTTGAAATGAATAGTTAGAAATGTCGTATATATTCACTTATAGAGTTGATAACCATACCCCACCTTTCACTTCCTAGTCTACCATTATGATAACTATGATAAACTGTTATTTACCCATCCCTAAGAGAAATAATTTTCACAATTAAAATAATATAAAATATTTGTTTTCATCAATAAAAAAATAGTGTTATAAAATAATATAAAATTTAGACAAATTTAAAATTTAAATCATCCACTAATTTTTTTTAGAAAGAATGATTCATTTAAAAAATTGTTTTTTATAAACCCACCTACCACGACCACTTAGGATGACCAAAAAATAGATTAAACCCAACAGATCACATTTTAGGGAGAAATTAAGAGATGACATAGATCCTAAATCCTAAAATCCTCATCAATATGTACATATACGATAAACCCTATAATTAAATATCCATATATAGAACATATAAAAAACAATGAAGTGAACTGATCAAAAAATAAAAGAGAAATCAATTTCTATTATAACCATCATGATATAGGTTAAACTCCAAATGAAATAAATCTAATAGAAAAGGATAGATGTGGTCAAGATGAGATATATTCTATAAGTACTAAGACTATAAAAAAGAAGAAAAATATGGTAAAATTATATCTATGTAAAATAGATAAAAAAATTTAACATATGTCATGATGGGTTTGTATGTGAAACTATGATTTAGAATGTGAATGAAAAAATCCTTATTTGTTCATTTCTAAATGCGTTGGTCCCTAACAAGACAACGTTTTCATAAACATGTGATTCACCACCCATAACATTCATGAAATGAATGAAATGTTCACAATGTGAATTGCTCTTTCATTACTTCTACAGATCAACAAAGAATGTAAAACACTATAAATAATGTTATGATAAAAAAATATAGAAAAGTATTCCAAAAAAAAAACATTTCAAACATGAATGAAATATCAGTAAGTGAAAATTATCCCTAGAATATCAATTTATATCCATTGAAATGTAGGTTAAATATCATTGATCCAAAAAGTTATGAGGTCACATATTCCATTTATATAATTTTGGGTCTCATGATTCATGATAATATTTCTTATGCTACCACATTATTAGTATCAAAAGAATATATTTTCCCTAAATGATATTTTTTGTAAATCAAATATTTTTAATGTTCACTCGAATTCCAACACATTTTGGATGAAACTAAAGATCAATCCTATTTATATGGAATGATTGATCTAGATGATACACTGTGGGATAATATACATTAAACACATCATGTATTAAAGTAAACTAAGTGTGAAATTCCATATTATACACCAACTATCAAATCATCTCAACGATCTCTTGAGGAACCTAGTAAATAATATCAAATTTATATTATTTCCCACATTTTGTGTTACCCAACAAAATTGGAACACTAAAAAATACTTGGTCACTAACTGAAAACTCCAAAATAAATAGAAGATGATTCATATATACTGCTTTTTGACTTTGTTTCATCACCATCCACTATTGAATATTATATATTTTATAAATAACTTAAAAAACAATACTCAAACAATAAAAAGAAGTTTGAAAACATTATAGAAAATGGGTGATCAATAAGGACAACAATAAAAGTATTTAATAGGTTCTATTTTGATTGATTATCACTAACTGTTATTATATAAAAATTAGACTACTCACAAATTAAAATCAAATTCACCTTCAATGTTTCAGATTCATGCAAGGATAATATCCTCCACAATATTATTATCTCTTTATATTTGACCATCCATATATGGATTTAATGTTTTTCATAATATAAAATTAGTTACAATTAACTATTGGATTCCATTCCAAAACTAAGATCTAAACAAAGGGCCTCCATAACAAAAAAATAGCTCATGTCAACCCATGTAATATCAAAATATTATAAACAAAAAAATTCCAAACACTATAATATTGTTTGTTTCCCATATTTTGATAAAGTGAGATGAATTATTTAATCCATCAGTCATTACCCAAATAGTATTTCTATCTTGTGGAGTCTATGGTTGTAAAACATTGAATTCCATGGAAATAATTTCCCACTTCTATTGTGGAACATGGAGAAAGTGATGTAATATTGAATATTGATGTTTCTCATACTTAATCTAGCATTGTGTAAAATAATGAGATAAAAAACTAGTTATATCCTACTTCAAACTAGATATACAAAACTAAAACTTCTTGTGATAACATATATTAGTAGTCCATAGATGAATGATACACTAATTAGAAGAAAAATTATTCATCAAAACCACAATTATAGTCCAAGTAAAAAAAGAAACATTTTTGAAAAAAATGTATGTGATTTATGGAGAGAGACCAATAAATGATGGTATCCACGCCATATGATGAATTCATAATAATCTACAATTCAAACTACCAAAAATACTCCTAGATATCCAATTTTTTATGAGACAATGGTGACTATATATTTACTATATAATAATTACTTACTTATATATTTTAGTCTAGATGAATCCTAATGAAGAGTACCATGAGGTTTCATTCATCCATGGTATCCATCGTATCCTTGGAGGGAAACATCCTTACAAGGGAATCAAAAACAACATTCAAATTTCATGGGGGTATAGGTGATGTTAATATTAAATGATTGAAGATACTATACCCACCAATAGATTTTGATGACCATGTCCATCTACATAAAGTTATTGATCAAAATTTTAGAGTTAGAAAAGAAATAAACCCTTTACCCAAATATTAAATGTTCCTAACTCTTAAGAGACTTTATTATTAAATAAATATCTAGGTTATTGGGCATGTATTAATTCATGAATGTAAAAATATTTATAGATATATAGGAAACCAGATGATCCCATAACATAATAATGAAACACAAACATTTTTATAATGAATTAAAATACACCACATAACCAATCCCAACTTCTGGAATGATTAGATTTTGATACGAGGCTGTATTTCTGATGAAATCATCAATGTAATTCATATATATGAAATTACAATACAATTTTAATCCCATATAAATATACCGACTTAATATTCACTTATTTCATTTCTTCTTGTTCCATACGGTATGAATATATATATATTTTCTAGGTCATCAGGACTAATTCAATCAAGAAATATAAAATTATCCCAGTAGTTTGATTATGAAATTTGGTTGGAAACACCATAAGAAACACCCTAACCATTGGAGTATGTTCAAAATTAAATGATTCATTATCAATATCATATATAAATGAGGATATTAATTTGAAATGAATTTATAGAGAATGTAATTCTTAACTATACCTCAAATCTCATTATCCATGAAAATATAAGATTTTTTATTAGGTGTAGTAAAAGAAACCCACCAATGATAATAATTAATTTGATCCCTATAGGATCCATTCACTGTATCATGATAATAAAATTAAAGTGTATTATATTGAAAAATACAAGTTGATATGATAACTAAACTTTGGATATTGAAATGGTGCATGTGGGGCATCAGAAACCACACTCCACTTTTCTTTTGAGACATTCCACTATCTCAATAATGTATATTATGATTTCCATAAGTATATTTAATAGATCCATAATTTGGGTTGATATAAGTGAGTGATATGCATCAATATAACATTTATTAGTTTCTATAGATAAATAAATAATTATATTTCCTATAACAATCATAGGGACTACCTTTATCCCCAGTGGGAACTCTTTCCCTTCATTAATATACATCACCCTAGGATATGATTTAGTCATGACCCCATAATACAGGGGTATAATCCCAAATATCATTGAATATTTTGACTACAATACAAGTACTCTTGGTAATGATGATCCCAAACAACCTCATTGGTAAGATAAATATTGATGTAACCTTATTAAATGATCCCTATAACAAAAATATTGGAAAAAAATAAATGATGTAGAGAAAGTATGTTTTATATTCCATTCCAAGTTTAAAAATATTTAATCGTAAGAAATATCAAACATTAACTGCATCACCCAATGGTGATGTAAAATAAAATTTAATGGGTATAAATAAGAACATCATCTCTCATCCTAGATAATTTATATTTTTCCTGTATATGGGTTATAAATTCCCAATAACAACTCATTAATAGATTATAAGACATTCCTAATATACTTTTGAATTTTTAAAAAATTATAAGACAAAAAATCCTTTGATAAAACTTTGTGAAATCCCAAATCTAGTTCACTCAAAAGTACCTAAACTCATTTGGACACATTCCCTCATGTACACTGCCCCATATGGCAGAGGCTATTGAGTAATAGTATGGGCCTAGGGTGTATCTCTACAGAGAAAATAACCTCACGTCCGAGTGTATCACACCAACATAATCATACCAGGCATTAGAATTATCATGTTAAATAACTAAAAATATTAATCATACACATCCATCACTTAAGTAACGATGTAATCTAATCCAATAGTTTCATATTCAATTATGATCATAGAATTCTATTCAAAATAAAGGTGATACATGGTAACGAGTATCTAGTACAATACATGTATCAAACATACAAAAAGGGAAAAAATTATCCCTGATAGTATCATGATCCATATCCTACTCATGTTCTCTCTAACTTTTAAGAAGTAATAAATCAAGAATCATAAATTTGGTGTTTTCACCATCCCCTACCTGCATCCATGAATACTATCTGGGTACCCAGTGATGGCCCAAAAATTGGGTGAGATAACAATAAGTAGGAAATAACCATATATGTCTATAAAAATTCATTTCTATGTATGTAAACTGAATCAATGTATAGATATATCAAGTGAACGGTAATAAAAGTAGAAATAAAGATTTCTACTCTATCAAATATCATTGTGATCAATAAAAAAATAAAAAGGGCTATTTGTAAAGCATATAATGTATCAAAATTGACCTATGTTGTATAAATATTTGTGATTACTACATGGTCTAGGGTCCAAGGAGTGTTCATGAAAACCAATAAGTTGAGTAAAACAAATACCTAGGAACCAATGCGTATAAATGACTAAGGCATCCAAAAGGGTCATTTAGATTAGTTAAATTAGATCCTTGGAGTAAAAATGTACAAGGAATCAAAGTCTATCTTAAATCTATGACCCAAGAAGTAGTAATGTCCAAAGTAGTATAATGTAACATATCCAAGTCTTATAAAATGCATTCTAACCTATCCAAAAAACTATTTAACATTATCCATGGATTAGAAATGTCTAACAAATAATAATATGTTAAATTTAATATGATCCATGGAGTATAAGTGTCCAATTCATCCTAATATGGTCATTGGATATAAGGAGTAGGAATTTATAGGAAATCCTAACCGATTAATTCACTATTTATCAAACCATTCATCTAATCAATTCATTAACTCCTTTATAAACATATATAATAAAAGTAATTTCCCAATTCGCACCTTTCATATACAATGACAAGGTCCTATAAGGTGTTTACAACCTTTTAAAATTCACTTTGTTGACTTATTCATTTCTCAATTATAAAAGGCGAGCACATTACATCCCAAGGGTGGCATAAAAATGAAAAATGGTTCAACCCACCCCTTGGATGGTTTATGTTGAGGAAGATAACCTCAAACCTTGAAAAATGTGTCAAAGTCATGTATCAACCTGTTCATTTCAATTAAACCTATGTTAAATTAATTTAAAATTCATCACCTAGAATGTATGGGATGTGGAATAATTTAAAAAATACATAAAAAAATATACATTTTATGAAATGGTATTTACCACTAACCTTATCTTGGTAGTGGAAGACTCATCCAATCTTAGCCTTAGATTTTGATCAGATTTAAAAAATTGAAGAACAAATGATCACCTGAAAAATATTTTATAAGATCTTGAACCAAAATAATCCCATCAAGTAATAGAGAAATGGTGAAATGTGTACATCGAATATATAACTGACATATGTAGATCTAATGAGATGACTGCCTCTCTATTCACACATAATATGGAGGAGTTCAATCAAATCCAAAAAAAATTATTGAGGATCTCACACGGGAGAAGAGATGTTGGCCATAAATATAGAAAAAATATAAATGAAGTAGGGGTTTAATTATTTTGGAATTAAGGGAAACAATTTATTTCCCCTTAAAATACTAGTTTACATGATTTTTATGCACTTTTGGCTAAACTGTGCACCAATCATGCACACTTCCCTTTCCAAGTTCCACCTCACACATTCATTATGCACAATTTGGAAAAGTGTGAGACGAATGTGAATTTATCCTCTAATAAAAATTGTAGGTGGCTCCCACTGGCGTATGACCCTAGATGCATGGTTTCTTCAAACTATGATACCCTTGGAAACCCCTGGACCACTCCTCATGATTTCATCAAACCATATGGCATGGGTGGTATGGTTTTTACAAACCATGGGACCCAGATTCCTTTTAAAAAAACTCAGGATTTTGGGACCATAAAATCCATGACACCACATATTCTTCCATTACATCATTTGGCATTCATAAAAGGTTAAAAAAATTAAATAAATAGGAAATAAATTGGTTTCATTTCTCATAAAGAATCTATTTTCTTACCTTAACTTCCATAACAAAAATATTTAAAAATTTTATTAGTGATTTTAAACATAATATTAGACTTAGAAATATCATCCCAATAGTCATTAGATGTATCCAAACATTAAACACATAGTAATTATAATCAATACCTAAATTAAGTGTTTTAAAAAATATCACCTTATAACTAATTTAATTTTATAGGTTATCCATACCATTCAATATATGCTTCCAATCCTTAAAGAAAAAATCTGTGGATAATCCTTAAATGATCTATTATTCTTATATACATAATCTCATTGATATAATACACCTACAATGTAATTATAAAACATTAAACTACTTTAACAATTTTGACATGATAAGACCTTCCATATTCTTGGATTTAGCTCATGGATTATGGAATTGACTAAGATAATGTCCATATTTTCCACACATAAGACATTGAACAAAAAGGGTTCTATAAGAAGTAATTTATTCCCGTCCTTTAAAATATTCATTTCTTTAGAAGCTATCTACTTTATGCCCTATTTTTCCACACTAAAAACACATTTTACTTCCTTTTTAGAATTTACCATGGTGTTTATATCCACATTACAAAATCATAAAAAATTTAATCATATTTCTTTTATCACCATTATCAAATGAACTTTCCTAATACTTAATCCTAATATTCATTGAAATATTTTGACATTAATTTATCTTTCAGTTCATAATTTTCATTTTTAATATATGGTTTGGAATAATACAAATATGTCTTACCTAATATCTATTCATTATAGGAATTTCATTTGGGAAGTCATCACAATGTCCATCACATTAGTTGTTGACTCATTTCTTCCTATTTCCAACAATTGACTAGAGTAAAGGGAAAATTTGGGATGATTAAATTTAAACTATTAAAAAAATAAATGGGAATAAAATAAAATTAAATGAATAACTTATAAATGACATTTATTTCATTAACTTATGAATTACTAGGATTCAATCTATGCAATAACTAATCTATTTACTAATATATAAAATTATTAGAATTATTATTCACTTAAAAATTATTTATAATGATCTTGTGAATTCTATAAGTCATATCCCCTTCGAGTTTCAAACCATATGTGCAGAAATGACCATTATTATGAACTAGTTCACGATCGATTCTTTCTCAATATAAGGATTCTGGGTGTTATCACAAGGTACATATATTCCAGATCCACAACCACTTTTAGTATCTAGATAGTGATGTATTTTATTGGAAACCAACTAATATATAATGTATTAATGTTTAAGGATGTTTTATTATGTTTATACTTATCCCTAAGTCATTATCTATAGTTTCCAATTCCTAATCCAATAAATAAGTATACTTTCCTCTAATACCAACTATGAAAACCCTTACCATTATTATACATTAATTCATGACTTAATACATATGAATACACGTAATACAACCTTAAGGATCATTAAGTATACTTTAATTTGAATTTAGGTACATAGAATAACTTATTGAACATATTATACATCAATATTATTGAAATAATTGTTAACATGATCATAGAATTCATTAGTCTAATAAAATTGTATGGGATAACCTGGGGACATACATAAGAAATGTGTGAGATATAAAGCCTAATAAGGGAATATATAAATAATAACATATAGAAATTATTACATGTTATATGATAGGAATTTCAATAGGACATAAATGTGGAAAGATTCATAAACATAAAAAATAAGGCATGGTATATAATGGAAACAAAAAATGAAACATTGGAAATGTGGAAACAATAATAAACATGGCATCATAAACATTGGCAATGGATAACCACTATGAAATCAAAACATGGTGGAAAAAGTCCCATGAAAAATTATGTTAACTCCCTAATTCCTTTAATGATGTTTTACGAGACTAACACTTTACCCAATACACTAGGCCACTATATAATTCCTATAAAACCTGTAATTTTCATATCATAAACATGCATAAGTGCATCACATAGATAATTCAACATTGTATCATATTTTATGAAATTTAATTAAATGGTTAAGGAGTGTGGAATAAATACATAGATTTCCCCAATCAATGAAAAATTATTAAAACTATTTGAATACCTATTAATGAAAATGTGTTTGGGTATACCCATTATAAATGTTTGACATGGAAAATCCTGGAGAAATTTCATAAGAATAATAAAAATGCATAAAGATTCGTAAAAAGGATTATTAAGAGTGAAAAGTATCTCTCATCACATGTAAGTAAAAAAATAAAGTATAAGTGATACATAAAAATGTAATGGAACTTTTAAATTTAAGATTTAAAAGGCATAAGACAAGGAGGGTTCTTGAATAAAAGTTTGGCTTGAGAAAATCACAAGATGATTTAAGTACCATAACGGGGGTACATAATTAATCATGGGATTTATTAATTAGATTAAAAGGGTCACTAATAATTTTTAAATAATAAGGCTCATAGTATGGATTTGAAAAATAATATCCTATCAATATTAATTATAGGAAAAATTTCATCACATAAGTAAGGTGGTTGAATAAATAAGAGAAATACAAGATTCCTTACTAAATTTTAGTACAGTAATAACTTAGGTAATTACTATAATAAGGGGGTAAAATTATATAATATAGTTATAAAATAAATTGGACAGTATCTTTTTAATTACGAATTCCTAAAAATATTACAAATTTTGATTCAAAATGCTAATTATAATGAAGTTTCTTTCATTGAAAAGATGTGAGAGAAATTCCTTACTAAATTTCATCCTGGAAATGACATAGGAAAAGTTCAAATTGATAGGGGATAAATTATCTCCCATTAAATTTAAATAATTTTTTTAGTAAAGGGATGTTAATAAATTCATTAAAATATAACCAATTAAGATTGAAAAGGCTAATTTCAAAAAAGTATCATGAATAAAAAACAAGATAGAAAGGTGTTGTACTAAAGTTTTTCATTGTAACGACTTAGAAAAACACCATAATGAGAGGGGATAAATGATAAATAATTCATAATAAATAAATTGGTCAATATATTGGTCTATATATTGTCATGAAAACATAACCAATAGTTATATATAAGGATAATTATACAGAAGCTTCTTGAATTGAGAAGGATATAGAGGTCCCTTACTAAATTTCATCATGTTTACAGCTTAGGTCAATACTATAATGATATGGGATAAATAATCTCATATTATTAGAACATAAATGTTATAGTATAGTTATATTTATAGTTTCATGAAATAAAACTCAAAATATATTTATAAGACTAATTACAAAGAAGGTTCTTGGATTGAGAAATAGGGAGAGAGGTCCCTTACTAAATTTTGTCATAGTAACAGATTAGGTAATGGTCAAAATGAGAAGTGATAAATGATGTCAAATTTAATTAAATTCATGTATATATTAAAGGGGTGTTAATAAATTCATGATAACATTTCCAATTGATATTGAAAAGGATAGTTTCAAATAAGCTTCTTCAATTGAAATGAAGAGAGAAAGATCAATTACTAAATTTCGGAACGACAATGGATTAGGTAAATACTATAATGCAAGGGGATAAATAATATATCATTATTAAGAAATAATTTTTTAATTTTGAGGGAAATTTTTACGATAATAACAATATAACCAAAATAGATTTAAAATTCCAATTACAAAAAAAAATCTTGAATTGAAAAGAAGAGAGATAGGGCCCTTTGTGTGAGAGGGTGATTCCCAAAGCTTCAACGGTGATTCATGAGATCTTGGGTCACCTTGGTAAGACTATAAATATGGGATAGAAGTGTAAAGACATTATTTGATGGTTTTTAAGTGAAGAGGTAGGGGATCTTGGTTTAGATTATATAAGATGATATATGGGAGTATTTTTATTACCCAAACATTGGTTTTGGAATATATATAATAAAATAATAAACACTAGAAAACATACCATGGTTTTTTCATTTGGTTTCTACCAAATTTGAGTGAATATAATTATTTTATGAGTAAAATGGTCGAAATAATTAAAATATTACCCATGGTGATTTAGATGGGAGTTGTGTTCATAAATAAATTAATTTAAAACCTAAAAATATAATATAAGTTTTGGAGGATTCAAAAAGTATTTATATATTTAATCAAATAACATAAAAATCACATTATTCTAAATGGTAAACATATATTTGGTCATTATACCTCTTTATATAATTTAGTACATCACATTTTTGTCCTTAGGATGTAATAATACACACCATGTCTGTATACCTTATTTAATTGTTACTCAGAAATTATATTATCTCATAAAATTATGAAAAAAACCCCATTGGATAATTTTTACGTTATTATTCAAAAAAATTATCCATATTTTTAATTTTTATTCGAAATACATTAATATTAACTTTTAAATCAAGAAACATCATTTCTTGAGAAATGCTGGTTTTTTTGTCAATAATAGTTTGCAAACCCTTATATCAATTACATTTGAAATATTAAAAATTATATCAGAATCTAAATTTAATATAAATTATTCAATATAATTATTTCATTAAAAAAAATATATTTTTTGAAAATTCTTGAACCCACCAAAATGGAATGTCTAAATTGATATTTTTTATTACACAAAAATATAATTTTATTTTTTATCGTAACAAAAGAGAATTTTTATAAAAATAATTTATTGAATATTTATAAATAAAAAAATATAATCATTATTATATTTATAAGAAAATATAAATATTCATACCATTAGGGTTACTTTTTTTTCAGTCCTTATTTAAAAATTTTACCCTTAGTTTACCTATTTTCTTTATAGCATAGTAATAAATATTTTCTACATTTATAATTCATAAAAGTTATGTTGATATTATTACATAAAATTAATTATGATTATTCAAATTACAGAACACATTTGATCAAATCAATTCACATAGGTGGAAAATTTTAATTTAAAATAATAACCACAGGCATGATGAAATAGGATTTCCAAAAAATACATTTTTCATGGAAAAATTTATTTTAATTTAAGTCAATAACTAGTATTATTAATTATATTAATGTTAATTAGTAATGATATATATAAAACCTATACCTTTAATTTAAATAATTCCCCATTAGTTTTATTTCAAATTAATTAATATAGCGAAACATTATGCATTTTGAAATAGTTTTCTAAAAAAATGTGTTTTCAAGCCTAAAAATAATCTAATACATAAATATGGCATAAATATGATTTAAATTTAATTAATTGGTTAAATATTAATAAATAGTTCATATGTTACATTAAAATAAAATTAAAATAATAATGGGAATTTTAAATTACTTAATTTATGAAACAAAATGATAGATTTACAAAATAATAGTATTTTTTCACTATTCACTAGAAAATAATTTTTTTTTGAAAAATAAAAATATTTCTCCCTATGTTAATTTTAATATTAAGATTTAAAATATTTTTTAAATTTTATCAGATAAATTTTTTAAGTTCTCTATAAATTAATTAAAATATTTTTCAACATAAAATATAAAAAAATCATTTTTGAAGAAAACATTTCTTTTCAAAAAAAATGACATTACTAAAAGTTGAGACATTATTTAGTAATAATTATAGTAAGTTTATATATATTTAATAATTTAGTTAATACTAGAAATTTCTACAAATATAATAGCTTTGGTAAAGTGGTCATATTTAAATAATCATTATTTGTGAGGGTTTGATTTTGTGTATCACATATGATATCTAACATAGTTTCCTTTTTTAAAAACCTAGGGTGTTACGATGTCCCTTAGGATATTTTGTTTGGGGTAAAAATTGATCTGTTAGTGGACCCCCCTTGTCTGTGTTTGGTCTATGTCTACTTGAATGAATGTGGATAATCACTTATATCAAGAAAATAAATTGGTATCACATAGGAACACTGTTTTGGGTATGTATTCTCTTGAAAAGTGAAGTGGAATTTGATGAATGAAACTTGAATTATTTGAAATGATTTTGGTGTAGGTGATGTGTGGTTGTTATTTTTGGTGGTGATGTGTGATTTTTAAGGTGGGTCATATGTGATGAGGTGTTGTTATGATATCTGGCGGATGTGAAGGGAAGTGGTTAGGATGTTATGGGTGGAATGAGAAGTGATGTGGTTTTTAAATTTTATCAATGTGGTTTATTATTGGTATTAAGAGAATGGTTGTTGTGATGTGGTTTATTACACTAGTTTCTAATGTATTAATTCAATTAAATATAAATTATGAATTGAAATTTCACTCGTTGAAATGGATAATAAATATTTTAATTAGAATGGGATGTGAGGTTGATGTGGTTATTGCATTATATGATATAAAAGGGTGTAATAAATTAAATTGGTTCATAACAGTAATCCTTGAAATTATATTTTCTTGAAATTAAATTCAAAATTTCATTTTTTATTGTGTATTTCATTTGTGCTATTATGTGTTTAGTGGTGGTAGTAAAAGTGGCGAAGTTTTTGATTCTGGGTGGTGATGTTGTGAGTTCAGGTCATACACTTGTGTGAAGACATAGGTTGTGATTCATTGTGGCTATATATATAAAAATTCTATATACCTTGTGATTACTATAGGAACCCCACCTATATCAAGCACCATGTATCATCAACCAAAAGGTTTGGGGTGTTTTCCCAAATATCTCAATAGTGATGATAGATGGCTTTCTACCCACCAGTACCCCATTCTATATTATTGGAATGTTTGACATGCATTGGTTATCATGGAAATAAGTAAAATGATAAATATTATTCACTTTTGATGAGATTATTTTTTCTCTATAGTGGTGTTCATGATGGATAAGAGGAGCACATGAGGTTGATGTTCTTCATGTTCAGGATACATTACTAATATGGTTACGAATACAGATGTTATGTGATGACCCATGTGCATTCAAGAAATATGTGATGTATTGGAAAATTCTTATTCGTATGAGGTGTGATGTGATTTACTACATGACATTAGGTGGGATTCAATTTTTTTTCTTGGTTGTATTCAGGTGATATGTGATGTTCTGAAGAGATGGGATCTCTAACATGTACAAAATTACCTTGTGAGAGCAGTAAACTAGTGGTAAAGTAATGTGGGGTAAAGTTTTTATTGATATGTGTCTTATTATGTAACTATACATGGATTTGTCATACTATGAGCATGAAAATGTGGGTCTTGGATTAGTTAGTTGAATTTATTAGGTTTGACCAGTTCTATTGTTTTCTCACTGGTGTGTTAGTATATTATTTTTCACAAGTTCACATACACTTTAACTATAATCCTACAATGTATACTTTTATACTCACCCTATGTATATACATACTATTTCTATATTTCTATGGGTATAAATTGATTGTTATAGACATGAAAATATTTGACCTTTGGAGTTTTTGATGAGTCACAACTATTGGAATTTTCTTTTGGGTATTTATTGTAAACTGCTTGTATTTTTTTATATTATAAATTCATTATAAGATGGTTTTGATATATTTTATTTTATATTATGTCATGTATTTTATTGATCATTGATATCCTATCTCTCAATCCTATATTATTAAATAGGGTAATGCCTTCCATATGTGGGTTTGTTGTGTGCTTAGTGCTAGTCACCAACCTAAGGCCTATTTGAGGTGGGTCATAGTGGTCATTATATTTCTTCATTCATTTTCAAACAATGATAGGTACCTTCACAGGGACAAGGTCATGAAAAATATTCTTTATATATGTTTTCATTTACTAATACTGCCCAAACAGACATAACAATATTATTATTTTCATTATTTAATGGATGAGACTAGAATATTATATCCCTATAATACATTTGGTAATATTTACATCTCATGAGATACCACGTATGCTTCATGAGAGGTTAGTATTATAAATATATGTGATGTGATGGGTTGGCCTAGAATTATACATCCCTCTAATTCATTGAGTATTGTATCCATCTCATGAGATATTATTTATGGGATTTGAGAGCGAACCAAATCCACACTTAAAATTTTTCTACTATGTAATTATGGTATTGGGAGTGATACATAACCTATTATTTTGATATAATGCCTTATGTTGATGGAATATGGTTATGATTCTATAATATTAAAATTTCCTTATAAAATTATTCCACGCATGTATGAATTTTTTTTATAACAAATCACATATATTATTTTGAGATTATATTTTCTTCCATTGTGTTGAATATACAACACTTGTTGTCTCATGTTACTTTTAGTCATATATTTATCCTTACTCACATTTTCTAATATTCTAATTATCTAACCCTTGATCAAATGATGATATGTTTTATCTATAACTAATCATTTAATATCAACCCATTTTTATGATTCCATTCCCCATGTTATAAAAATATTTACAACTTATGATTACTCTATATGGGGGTTTTTAAAAGTGTTTAATTTTGGAGGAGCTATCACAAGATTTCTATATTATGTTGCCTATGTAATTGGTCATCAAGACACTAAGGATTCAGTTTGTTGGATTACGAGATTACATTGTGAGATGTAACATTTAAATAATTTTAATTACATAAAATAACAATAAGTTTTTATGGGGTTTATATAGTATAAATAATTTGAAATGGTACACAATATTTTATAGAAAAAGGGATATATTCACACACCTAACCAAACAATCCCATCGATTCATAATTAAAGACCACCCTGAATTGTTTAATTTTCAATTTAATTCATAAAAATACTATTGTAATGGGGTTTTTATGGGATATGGTATAGTGGGGGGTTCTATGACTTATTTATGATAGGATATCAAAAAAATTGAATCAAAATACATCTTAATAAAATATCGGGGAAAACCAAAAAAAAAAGAAATGAAAAATATAAAACATGAGTAAAAAAATATTTCATACATTAATAATGCAAAATATTTGATGAATATTCATTACATATTATTACTACCATTTCTATAAGTGAAATTATTTAGTGTCTTTGGAATCATGGATATAAAAAAAACTTTTTATAGGAAATATCTATGTCATCTCCCATATGGTTTTCCATAACTAGGACCCATCTTAGATAAATCATTCAAAAAAAATACTTTTCATATCCTGGTGGATGAAAACCTAATAAATTGTTTTATCAGATTCACAATGAGGTTATGAAATGGAGATATAAATAATAATTTAATCACATCTTAAGTATATAGGTATGTTAAAATGAGGTTAAAGTTTTAAAACCATTCCCAACAATTCATAGATCATAATCATGAGTCATGGATTAAGTCTTGGAATATTATAGGAAATGAATAATTAATTAATCAAATAATCTAATCCCTAAGATCATAAAATTATAATAATATCTTGTTATAAAATATTTGTATAATGTATATCATAACAACCCAAGTATCTAGTTCAGGTTTGGGATAACCTCCATTGGAACCACTTTTCAGGCTTATGATGACATCCAATGCGGTATATTTTGTCTAAGGGATTTAACTACACTAACCCCAAAATACCATATTTGTTTCCCTACTTTATTATATTATCATGATCAAATGGAATGACATACAAATTTACTAATTATTTTAGAAGTTTTGGAGACCCAAATACAAATATTATACCCATTTTACATTGGTAATAGAAAATACTACCTAATAAATTACAAAAAAATGTTCATCATACTTGAAAACTAATTCAAAGGTTTCAACTTAATGACATGGGGAAAGGAAACAAATTAAGAGTGAGATAAAATGATCAGTGATGTTTAAGTACACTGGTATCCATAATTAATCAATAATATAATCAATTTTGCAATGTAATGATCTGAAAAAACATTCCATTTAACTAACTAGATAAGGCATAATCAATAAATTGAAAATCAAATGCTTTAATGGATTTTTTTAATTTTACAATATCAAGGATAATAATAATATGTTAATTATTAATTAATATAATTTATAAATATTGGAATCCATATTTACTTTTTCCATGGAACCTTTAACGTCAAGACTATTTAGAAATATATATAAAAGATACCAGGTTCAAAATCATCTTATTTTCCCAACATATTCATCTCATAAGATATATGATGCATCAAGGGGTTTACATTAAATGGTCCCAAAACCATTTAATACCATTCCAATTCATTCCTCACATATGTATTAATCAATTTAATATAAAAAAATAGTCCTTATCAAATATATGTATTAAGTAAAAGGCTACCAATTTATCAATATTTCCCCAGTTAATTAGATAAAATCCAATGTATTTTGTGTGTATAAAAGTGGGATATGGTTTAGTAAATAATCATATTTATTAAAAAATAATATGGATATTTAAAATAAATTTATTTTCCAATGAAAGTTTTTTATAATAATGTGTTTATTACATGTGAAATTTAATAATTACAAAAAAAATGAAATTGCTAAATAAATTTTACTATTCTGTACTTTTCTAGTAAAATCCCATTTGATGAGATATAAAATTGAAATGTAAAATACCATGAATATTAAATTACTAGGGATATTATATGTAAAATTGGAAGTATATACAACATATAAAACTGAATTAGTTCATAATAACAAATAAGTCTCAATGTAATGTAAATTGAGATGAAATCCATGACATTATGATCTATTTTTTAACACTTTTTAAATTACTATATAGTGATTTTAATAATGTTATTAAAATTTTAGGGAACCATATAAATATTTATGATACCATATATTATTCTTTTATAACATCATCTCACTCATTTGTTAATAATGTTTTATTATTTTCATTGTTTCAGGTGTTAATTGCCTTTTTTTGAGAATATTTTGACTTGTTATTTTTTTACCCTTACATAGATCATATTTTAATACACTATAGAATTTAATAAAATATATAAATATCATACATATTAATTTATTTTAATCCATAATATTTTGTGATATGAAATGAAAAACACCATTCAAGGAGATGATAGGTTGTATGTACACATGAATGATGTTTCCTTTTTTCTTTTCGAATTGAAAGAATGAAAAGTAAATTATATATATATATATATATATATATTAATTTAATTATCATAATAATTTCATATATATCAAATATTTTCATTAATACCATCATTAATACATTCTATGTAAGGTGTGAATGAATCACATCGCTTTACAAGGCAGGAGTTCGTCGTACACACGAGCAACGATATCATATTCCCAAAAAATGTAAATCATGATGGTATGTGAAATATAATAATTAAATAATCATAAAGTCATAATAAATATAATAAATATCATATATATTGAATATTTACATCATTATTAAAAACCACGAGATATGGTAATGAAAGAACAAACGACATTAGTTCATGAGGTGGTAGTCTTTTGTACACACGAAATATGTGTGTGTATCCCATTTGATGGAAGTGTGTGAAATTTTTGGTCATTACCTTAATATTATAAAATATAATTATAAAATAATATTTATTTTATTATAAAATAATGATATAATATTAATTTAATTAGGTGGATAAGGAAACAAAATAAATATTATTTTAGGAAAACATTTTATCATCTTTAGGTATTCCCCTTAGGTTTGAATGAATGAATTCCTAAGTTTTATTTTTTACCAATATAAGGAATCTAGGATTTGGGGAGGGAATATAGGGAGTTATTAGGGAAGGTCTTGTGTGAACTAAAGTTGATTAAGATGTGTGAAGAAGTGGGGGAGTGAGTTCCCTTTTATGGATGAGGAGGAGTGTCATTCTTGTAAAGGTATTCGCTACTGGGAGATCTACCATACCTAATGTGCCTAAAAAATTGAAAAATAATGGATTATATCATATGTATAGTAGATACACACATCCATTACATATAAATAAACACATTTTTACCATTCTATTCCTTAATTTATATGTTCCCAAACTTTTACAATTTTGGTTATTATTAAGGTAACTAATTCTCTAACATAGTTAATTAACCAATTATGACTAAATTAAAGTGATTATTATTAGATTATTTATACCCACTTATTATATATAATATATCTAATTTATAAACCAAATCCCATGTTTTTTGGAAATAAATTTTAATAGAAGAATGTGTAGTGTGTAAAAAGGCTTGTTTAACCCTAAATGTATTAACACTGTTTTTAGTGTTTAGGTATCAATATGTTGAATATAAAAGATAAATTTTTCCATGAATGGAACATATTTTATATTTACTAAAATTTAAAAATACGTTTTTTAGAATATATGATTTTTATTAATTTAAATCATGTAATAAAATAACATTTAAAATAAATAACATTAATTTTGACATTAATTATTTAAATTGAATTTTAAAATATAATTATATTGTTAGAATTGAAATATACTATTTTAAAACTCATTTAAAATTGTTTAATCATCAAAAAAATTAATGGATGAAAACAATTCATTCTATTTGCATAACTTTTAAAAAATTTAGTATCATTTATTTTGTTTTATTGTTTCTAAATAATTATTGTATTGGTATTTTATATGAATTTTAAGTAACTAGTTCATATCTAAAAATTTATAGTAAATTATTATTATGGAAAAAAATTATTTATATTTAAAAATTATTTTTATAACTGATCTTATGTAGTTTTTATCCCAATCCAAAAGAATTTTAGATATTAAAAGGAAGAAAATTATTTTTTTTCTTTTTCTTCAAAAAATATATTATATTGATAAAATTCATGGAAAAGTGTCCCATAAACTCATAAAAATAGATCTTATTGTTATAAGAGTTTAAATATGTCCAGAAAATTTGGGTTGGGAAAATGGTTAGGTGACATTGCCCCTTAAGTTTAATGTTTAGTCCCATAGTAAAGTCATTTTTCTCTTAATCTTTGTAATTAATTATAATTATTTTCAGAAATAATTATGGAAAAATTAAGTTAAACTTACTAGAAATAATAAATTATTATGATACAATATATTTAATTAAATTTTATACATTCAATACACAAAAGTAGAAAACAATTATTTAATATCAATCCGGTAGGCGTAACGAGAAATAATGTTTTTAAAATGAAAATGTTTGAAAACTTACAAAGTTATTATATCTAAATTCAATATGAAAAGTATTATAATTACCTAAATTGTAATAATATATATATATATATTATTTGAAAATTATTATTTAAAATTCAATTAAAAATATCATATCCCCCGGGAGTTTCAAACTAGGTGAGTAGAAAAACCTCTCTATCGTGCACCAGGTGATGATAGAGTTAATACCCAATGTTTCCTTTTTAGGGTTATTAACCCTAGGAACAACTATACCAGAGCCACATAAACTTATTGTATTCATACAAAGATTTTGTTTATTGGAAATCACTCACACTATGCTTTACCAAAACATAAGAATGTTCTCCTATGTTTATTATTTCCCTAAGTCTTTGAATAATTTTTCTAATAATAATCCCCAAAAATGAATAGATCTTTATCTAATAACAACTTTGATAACCCATATATTTTATACCCTTTAATTCATGATTTATTAAATAAAGATACACTTAATACAATCCAAAGATATCGAAAGGCCTAGTGTATTTGGGTAATTAGATACATAACACCACAACTTGAAATAAAGATACAACAAAATTATTTAAAAATCCCATAACATTCCCTTAAATTTATTTGATCTTTTATAACTACATTAGATAACCTGGGGCCGTAGATAAGAAATAAGTGATCTATAAAGCCTAGTAAGTGAATAATCAAAGAATATAATAATTAAATTAATACATGTTAGTAAATTGGCATATCAAGGTGACATGATGGGGGAGGGGGTGGATCATAAACATTGATATCAAAACATGATATAAATGATAACATCAAGGAAACATAGGAATGTGGAAACAACATAAAACATGACATCATAAACAAAAGTCAAGGATAATTGTCAAGAAATCATGACATAGATTTCTTAAGATAACATCCTATGCACCATATATGGAATATAATGAGATAAAAACATTACCCAATGCATTTTAGGGCTATATAATTCCGGTCCCACACATCACATTCATATCATGTATATGCATTAGTGTGCCACATATATCATACAACATAAGAACCCAATTCATCACTTTTTATCCCATGATTAAGGAGTGTGGGTTATATAAATAGAGTCCAAAAATAAATGAAATATAATTATATGTAAGTGAATACCATTGAGTGGAAATGAGGATGAGTATTCACTATACAAATGTTTGGTATGGAAAAATAACAGGATAATTTTGGCAGCATAATAGGTGTAAATAATTATTCATTGAAGGGTTTAATGAGAGTGAAAGGTGGTATATAATTACTTGGACATAATAAGTAAAATAAAAGGCATGTTTAAACAAACAAATTCGCCATGAATAATTGGAAATCAAATTGAATTATATAAAGAAAGTTTTTGAATAAAGGGGATGAGGAGAGAATCCCCTTACTTCAGCATACTGACGACTTAGGTAAAGTTTATAAAAATATGGAATAAATGATCACTCATTATTAGAACATAAATTGGAAAGTAAAGAGATATCTATAAAATCATGACAACATAATCAATTTAGTTTCAAAAGTATAAATACAAATAAGGTGCTTGAATGGAAAAGAAGAGAGAGAAATCCATTACCTTGAGAGGGCGCTTATAAAAGATTGTGAGGATATTATTAAGAGATAGAGAATACCTTTATAGGGATTTAGTGAGGGAGAGAGATACAAAATTCATACTCAATGATTTTTTAGTGAAGAGGAGTGAGAGGTTGGGTGGGTATTTATAGAAAAAGAGAGGGGAATTCTTTATTAATTTCTAAAGTTAGGTTTTTGTCTCTATATGAAAAAATAACCAAAAATAAAAACATTCCCATAATTTATACCTATGGTTTCTACTGAATAAGAGTGGTTTTAAATATTTTATAAGGTTAAGAACCGAACATATTAAAACAATACCTTTGGTGATGTGGAAGTGATTCATGTTCATAAATATTTCTTTAAACCTTAAAAATATAATATAGGTTTCATAGGATTCATTAAGGGTTTATAAAATCAATCAAATAATTTTAAAAACATATTATTTTAAATGAGGAATATATATTTGTTCATTTATTCCTTTTATAGTATTTATTATATCACTTTTGAGCTATTATGATTTCATAATATAGACTGTATATTTACACCGTAATTAATTTTTACCCAAAAATATGACTATCTCATAAAATAATGAAAATTAACCATTTCCTAATATAGAAATTTTTATTTCAAAAATAATATTTATTTTACAAAAAATAGTTTTTTTAGGTATTCTAATTTTTACTTTTAAATAAATACCCTTATTTACTGGACAAAACTTGTTTTTACGAAAATAATAATTTTCTAACCCTTATAAAGATTAAATTGGTATTCATTAAATGAAATTATTATTTTTATATAAATATTATTTAATAATAATACTATATGAAAGTATTATTTATTTCAAAATACTTGAATTTATCAAAAAGAGTGTTAAAACCATATGTTGTCCCAAAATAAAATTTTGGTTTCTTCATTTCAAAATAAACTCATATATAACTGTAATAATACTAAAAAGAATAACCATAATCATTATTTTATTATAAATAAAACATATAAATTCATGTTACTAGGGTATAGATATATAAAATATCATTACCCCAGTTTATTCCCTAAGGGAAAGGTGTGAAATGATGACACTTTATTAGGGTGGTTCGGTGAACATTATTTGAGTCATGATCTCAATAATCTTTAAATTCTACCATAAAAAACTTTGTTTTGGTTTTAGTTTTTGAATTTTAGATTGGGATTGGTCAAGGGAAAATCCCATTGATAAAATATCCCCCAAAATCTTTGATAAATGAGCTTTATATGGTATGATATTACTGGTCGAAGTCATCACTTCTTCCACCAGTATCAATTAGACTTTATCATAACATTTAATATATACTAATATTATTGATAAATGTATAAGGACAATATTATTAATGATTAGGATGATTAATAGTTTTTAAATATAATTGGATATATTTTATAACGGTCTGAAATAACCAAAGTAGTGCTGGTGTTTTCTATAACTACATTACTTAATAAGATATTTATTCATTCAAAAAGGGAATTTCATTTATAAAATTTCTAGTCATCAAAAAAAATGTGGGATAACCTTTTTTTTGTTTTTTCTATTCTTCTCTATCCACACATAGACATGTGGTGAACCCATCAGTTTTGTCTTTGACCAGACATGTTGATAGGCACCCCATCGACATCATCTTCCCTACAGTGATGCAATCCTCCTCCTAGTTTTAATATATATATATATATCATATAATATAAGCTATTTTACTTTAAAAAATGTTTTTCAATCATCATATGACCATATCTCAGCCACCTGAATTTGGATCGATGCGCTGTTAGTTGCATTGAGACCGTATCAGTGACCTCTAACTGAATTATATAAAAATAAATTTTAATTTTAAATTAATAAATCACAATATCTCTTTGATACCACTTTTTGTTATCAGTTTCTCCTCAAAAGTGTAAGAATAGGTAAAAATAAAAATTTCCAATGGAATAGATGTTGAGACATCAATGATGAGTTAATTTTATCCATACATTTTTGAAATTATAATTGATAAATTCCATTTGATTTTAATTTTTTAGAATCATTTTTTAATTTTAAATCATAATTTATGGGAATTTTATATTTTAGAATGATATTTTTGAAAAATAAATAAAATTAATTGAAATACATGTTTTATAATTTTAAATATTTTATAATTATTTTTGTGTGTGTTTTCAGGTAAAAAAATTGGCCAAGATGGGCCAAACCTCAACCTAGAGGAAAAAAAACCACATGGTGGACCCATGAAGGTCTTCCGGACAATCCACCCATAGGGAAGGCCAAACTCATGTGGTAAGTTGAAGGAATAAGTCAAGTATGGCATGTAGAGACACATGCACATGAGTACATCGACACATGAGAAGAAATTCCATGCGATGATGGGAGAGATTAACTAACATTAGGTGGTGGACAATGATGTTAGGGGGTACTTCATCCCACATCCAACTTAATAACTGATTGAGGAGTGAACTTACATATATAGAAAATCCATCACACTGAGATCTTCGATGTGGGACATAACTTAATATATGGGTACTGTTTACTTATTGAAACAGTGTCGTACCAGATTTACTTGAACATATTCATTATCATACACACCTCACCATGCTACCACCATTATCACTACATTTTAGTACTCCATGTAAGATGAAGGGAAAGATACATGGACACTAGATATCTGAGCATAACTATGTTGTAACCATGTCTATGTGGAGTAGTCAACATAGGATCTTGAGACGATGAAGGTGGTGTTACACTGTGTTCCTATCGATGTGTCATAGCCACTATAGCTCAGAGGATGGAGATATTCTTCTACTCTATAGTGAGAGTACTCTATAATGGCCAAATTTCTTAAAAGGGATGCTGTGACATGAAGGGTTGGTCTACACTATGAATAGTTGTGAAGAAAGAATGAAGGGATCCTATGTGGTATAGGGTTTTAACTACATCATGGAGAGAATGAATATGACAGTACTAAGGTATTTGGATTAATAAAGAAGCTACACCATAGGGTTTTGATACATCGTGGATATTATTAAAACTATAGTAGAAAGGTTTTGAGAGGAAGAGAAGGTAGCATCCATGGGTTAACGACTACACTGTATCCATGCATGTGTAAGGGTAACCCATGAGTTAAGAAATGGTAAATATCCTTACCATTACACAATACCTATTAGCCATGTAGGGTTTGACATCTACTACAATTAAAAAACATGTTATCTTTGGGATCTTCAAATGCCATAGGCCAAGTCTCAGGGAATTCTGAAGAGAAACAGGTACATGGAGCCTCACGTTCCATTGAAGAGTTCAAATAATCCACAATACAAGGATTAGAAGTTTAGAGAGAGACAAAAATTCAAAAAAAATATAATATAATTTAAGACTTGACCAATGATGAAGATATTCTAGGAATATACATCCATTGGTTGTTTTATGAGTCAGAATGGGAGAAAAATAAAGGAGGTAAAGGGAAATTAAAACTGAGGAGAAGTGAGTTATTTCTCTCAAGAAATTTCCTATAAATAGAACCTAGTGTTGTTATGAAAAGAGGGGTTGGAACCTGAGCCTTGAATTTCATAGATCCAAAGGAGTGGTTTTAGCTGTTAGTTTTAGACACTAATGTAGGAGGAAAAAATGGAAGTGATCAATCTAACATTCAAAGTGTGAGTAGAGGAGGGTCGTCTTCAACCATGATGGTGCATAGCAAGGAATTCATTTTTTTTATCTTTTTTTTAAAATTATGAATTCCTATGTTGATAAAGAAAGTAATATGCGTATGTATTTCTTATTACATGACACATTTTTTAGATCTAACTTTATATTCCATATTCCCCATTTTATAATTAATTCCTAATTTTAAGCGCATGTATGAGTAGCTAGGAGTTGCGGGAGCGGTCAAGTTTGATGAAGGGGATGTGTATCTAATTAAAATATATTTTAATTTTGTGGTCTCACAATTAAATCCAATGTTACTATATAAGTTATTTCTTAATCCCATTCTCTAGGAGTCTAGTGAGAGAGAATCTTCCAAGGGAAGAAACCCCTTGAAATTAAGGGAAGTGGGAAAGCGAGATCCGACTATTACTACACCTTCCTCTTAAGAGACTAATATGAAGGTACCAGGGTAGAAGTAGAAGTCAGTGGGCCATTGATTTAAAATATTTCATCATTGGGATGATGAAACTTGTCATATCCAGTAATACTATCTCCATTGTAGTCCCAATGATATCACATGAATTAAATAAAGTAAAAAAATAAACTAAACGTGTAACTTGTTAAAATAAAAGTGCGCTCATATTTCGATCATTATCGATGAATGTTGCTTGAATTATCCAATTAAGAATCCCTCTAGATCATCCAAACATGCTTCAAAAATCCATAGGAGCATCAATCATCAAATTCCGGGTGCTAGTGCAGTGATTTGACGATGCCTTCGACATCCTGATGATCACCGCATCAATGTTCCTTTGATGCTGGGAGATAAGATCGATTTGATCACTTGGATTGAGATTATATCTATATATAAATTATGATATTAGAGAGAGTATATGATTAATTCATAGTGAATATTCACTGTGCAAGATCATCTCTCCTCCTATTTATAGTGGATGCTCAAATACCCAGAAATGGTTCCCTGACCTCCGTTTATTAAACGTACACTAAATAAGTAATAAATAATAATTATTATGAACTAAAATACAACATAAATATTATTTATATTTTATCCTATACATGTAATATATATTAAATATATTATGTGATAAATCTGAGTCATTTAACTCGACTCGTAGTATCTTCTAATATTAAATGAACCAAAAATATTAAAATAATATTCATTTGTATAATAATTTTTCCTATATTTAATTACACTTATAAATAATTTTAATAAATAAATTAAACCCAATTATTTTGAACTTTAATAATAATGAATTTATTTATTTATCGGTGATCGATAAAATTAGACAACTCTCAGACCCCGTGGTGGGGCCATTATGCCCAAATTTCCTATTCACCAGAATAGGGAATATTCATGAATATGTTATTATGTGTGAGCCTCTAGGACCCTATCTTGATAGTAGTGAATAGTATTCATAGACCAAGAGTGGAGTTTAGAAACCCATCAAGGCCCCTAAAGAGATGAGGAATAGTCATAGCAACGACAACCAACCTACAAACATGCACTGTGCACTATAATCTATTTGACTTTAGATATCTCATAAAGTAGGACACACACTTGTGTCATCATACTTTCTTTATTTATTATTTATTTATCTAAATAGATGAATTTACCCTCGACTGCCTTGGAGAAAGACTTATTAAGGTTCAACCATTATGATAAACTAGGTCTGAGATATATTACTTCATCAACCCAGAAGTAACAAATCCTTTCTTAACCATTCAACCAATTTCATACCACCGATGACACACCCAACAGAATATACCTCACCACAATTTCATTATCATGATTTTTTTCTTGCATCAAAGTACATGATCAAATGGAACGCATTGATAATGATCTCAATTCAGGAGACCAATACATATTTACATAGATAGGAACAACCAATGACACCTAAAACATGTGGTATTCTTATTGGTGGGTCTGTCCTCATGATCTCACCTACCAGATATCCCCAAAAGAAAGGTTCATGAGAAGAAGTCTCAATTCTTATGAGTTCCTAGAACCTGATAGTCATACATCAACTGTGTCCAGTCAGTATGATGTATCTAAACCATAAAAATTTGTTTAAGATTAATTTCATAGTATCTCGAGGTTCTCATTATAGTCTATGATCTTCTATAACCTTTTGATATGACAATTAATATATATAAATTACCATTTAATAGTGGATCCAGAAATGTATACTCTAAAATGGTAAGTGTACATCATGCATATCTAACTGTATACATGAAATGTTAATTGAAAAGTACTATTTAGTTGGTTCCAGGGCACCCACTATTAAAACACTCCCACTTATACTAGATCCAACTTTCTAACCATCCTTATTATCTCTCACATGATAAAGATCATGTTTTTTCTGAGTCATGTCTTTAGTTGTTGGGTTTTCCACATTTCTGTTATGTGGATATTATGCTATATTTGACCTCACCTCCTTGAGTAAAACTTATCAAGAGATTTTATACCTGATTATATCCCTTTTGTTCACTATCATAACTTGAAATATTGGTTAGTAATAGTAATATAATTACCATAATGGTAAAACTCTACGTACTAGGTGTGATTGAAAGAACTGTAAAAAATATTTGTTTTTAATAACTACTTATTAGCTGCCTTAGATTCTGAAACATACTTAGTATTTTTTGGTATGTCTACTATTGGATTTTATGAGTTTTTCTTGATCATTACTTTAGCTTGACTGTGATATTAGATCACTTGATCCAAGTAAGACTAGTTTGTATCCCCTCAGAACTAGCATCCCTTTTTCTACACATACTAAGTATGTATCCTTTGTACTTACTCAAGTACAATTGGATAGTTCTGACTACTTTCCTTGTAGTTATCATAGATATAACTGATATTTTACTACCATAATGTTTATACTGGAAATATCATTTCTTGTACATATCATAGAATATGTGATTGATTCATTTCTAAAGCATATGGAACTCAACTAAGAACTTTTAATCTCCTACTATGATTATACATGTGTTCTTGTATATATATATTCCATGTGACATAGGTAACAATTATTTCTTGAATTATTCTAACTTGTATTTTTCAATACCATATCAGTATATATACAATTGATGAGGTCTAAGAAACTGTTAGATCTACCTTAGAAGATACTATTCCCAAGAAATTAGGTTAGTAATTTAAGTCAAACACTAGAGAGATACATTTATTATAGTCTTAACTAACTATAAGATGAATTACTATTTCCATATTTTTCCAAATATATTTTACCTAGAAAATAGTGACTCTCCAACTAATATCTTATAAACACTTGGAAAATATTCATTCCAAATGAATTCTCTGAAATATTTTTGTTTAATTTTAATCCCAAACCTAATTTTTGTTACTTTTACCCTTTATTGGAATTCTATGATGTAACCATTCCTTTATAGTTGTGTTGTATAAACACCTTCCACGATCGGTAGTCTTGACATCCAATAATCAACAAAAGATATTAGAAACTAGATATGAAAAGTAAAATTCTAATTGATTTAGGAATAACGACTCGGTATTAACCATAAATACTTCTTGGTACATCACTTATACTATCCATGTATAGTATCATTTGAATACCCACCATAGTATTTAAAATTATAAGCCCATTTACTTTAATACATGAAATCCATTATTGAATTTTAATTAATCATGTAAATATTAGACAATTTCCATATACTGCCCACTTTTAGGAATTATCATTCTCAATGAATAATATATCACTGGCTGTAGTGAATATAAAACCATCACTTTTGTTTTATCCTTCATATTCAGTATGTGTATTTGGAACATTTCTCTTCCATGAGCTCTTGTGGAACTTGTTCCTATGACAACTATCTATGCATCTCTTAGAATTGAATAAATCCAATTCAATATTGATCCCAATATATCAAGTATATATATTAACAATTTTATATAAATGTAGTATATCACTTGAATATAACCTTTCTATCAACAAGATTTCTATAATATCCTAATAGACTTTTAGGATAATTACTTTAGATGCACTTTGTATTTTTCTTGATCAAAGTTTGTTTGTATCCTCAACCAAATATTTGAATCTAAACACATGTTCTTATTATATAATGGATTTATATCATATTATAACTCCTATAATATCCATTATTTATGATAGTTTCTATATGGTTATGGGATAATGCTGTTATTTACGATGTTTTTCTTGAAAAATGGAAGTTTTCAATGCATGAGTTTTAACATTGATGATCCTTTCACTTACATCGTAACTTTGATGTATAAATGGAAATTTGAATTTAAGAATTAATCCATGCTATATTTTATTGAAAAAATTTAACATGTAAGACTCATCATTTATCCTCCTTATTAACATCAATGTTTTTATATAGATAAGGTAATTTGATTTTAGGAATTACTCCACACTACATTATAATGATCGATGAATGCATGGTTAAGATATTCTTCAGCATGACAACCCAAAGATGATCATATCAAATGAACATGAGTATACCATACTTCACTTTAAAATTCCATAAAACACTTAAAGGAACAATCTAAAGTATATTTACCAATTGCTTACACTTTGAATAGTTCACGCTCTCTGGCAGTACTAGTTTCAAAAGCTTTGTGGTTTACCTTTATTTCTAAAGGTTTTTATTGTCCAAAATAAATAAGTATATATATAAATAATACCTAAGATTTTTATATCCACTGAGTGTAAATACCATACTGAATATATAATTGATGTAAAATTTTAGTTTTTAATTGAAAGAGACTTATATATCCACAACTGGATATATAAGTATTATTATATTCATCACTTTTTCCTATGATTCATGTATCACTAAACTATTGGTTGAGTATGAAAGACCACAAAAAACATTAATTCTTGAACCTAATATAATGTCACCAAGAATCCAATGTACAAATGATATAAATTTATTGGTTATACTCAATAAATTGTTCAACTATAATCAATCACTTAGAAATTAAAAGTTATATGATTCTCACCGCTGGCTTAAGAACCAAAATTTCTCAGCTTCTTGGAGAATACACCTAACTCCATGTAACATTTCTATACATACTTGGTTAATGCATTCAAATAAACATGTGAAAGTCATATTGTATTTAATATCCAATAATTATAATAGAAAATTACATATAATGCTGAATATACCTGAAGAAGAAGCGATTACTTGATTCTTCAATTCAGTTCATTGATATTAAACTTCCATAAATTTATTTCATGATATGTGAAGGAAATAACCTTCTATATAATTACCATCCTATTTTATTTGAAGGACATTATGAAGGAGCCTTTGGAATTTCTATTTCCATTATTGTTTTCTCATTTTCTTTCAACTTATTCACCATAATAATTAAAGATCAATCTTTCTTAAATATTCTTATTTACTTGGAAAACCTTACCTAGATAGTAAGGAAGAAATTTATCCATACTATTGATTTTGTAATATTAAATTAAACAAAAGAATATGGGTGATAATGATATTATAATGGATATATTTAAAGATCATGATCCTCCATTAAATTTACACATATCCACTGTAATATCATCAATTCATTTCTCGCTTCATTTTCTCCTTGAAAAATTCTCAGAGATGAGACAACATGTAACATCATCCATGCATTAATGTTGTATCCACTACTAATATCATATTTTGATGAAAGAATTATTAAAAAACCATCATATAAATCTTGAATGAGTAACCTTTAAGCATTTTTATCACCTTCACTTCCTGATGTGGCTTAATAGGTATTGAGACACCAACAACTTGAATTTCCAATATTATAGTATCGTGTGAAAGTGCCTGTACTAATCATTGAAATCATCATGCTGGATAGGACATTGAATTTATCCAAAATTATCACAGTGTATCTTGTTGTACTACTTTTCATTCTCAATAAAAATAAAATCTAGAAAATTGTACTTTTATCTTGCTTACCGAATTTAGACATTACCAATTAGTTTAATCATTAAATATCTCCCACTATTTTATCGAATTCTAGGAACCCTCTATACTAGAATCAGAGTGCTCTATCACTTGAGTTTTCTAGTGTCAAGGATATTATAACGTCCCATCATAGTCTACAAGCTATGGCTATACCATTACTCAGAGAGTTCAAGGTAGGATTTTGAATGGCCAACCACATTAACTCGCGACTCCTTGATCTATTGAGTGAAGTCCCAGCTTCTCAAAATCGTAACCATGATTCCCTCAATTCTTTCCCTCTAAAGTGATAAAAATTTATCTATGGCTAATCCTTAACTATAAAATTTAGTTAAGTCAACCCATAGATATCATAAGAACTCCCTAGTAGTAGGAGTCAACCTCAACCATGGATAACCAAGCACCATGAACACCTGGTTGTGTTCAAATTCAAACAATGGAAGGAGTTTTTAACTTAATATTTCTTTAAGGTTTTTATTTTTTTCTTGATGAATGTAATATATTTATATTAATCTTGTTCATACTGTTTTGTCATGCTCATAACCGAATATTAATCTAAAAACATTCATAATTTCTTTATGCATTTTACTATTTATTATTTTAGTGGCCCTCAGTGTCATACACATGCATAAAATAATAAACAAATGCATAAAGGAAATAAACTACTCGAATGGTCTTGAGAATCTAATATTGGTTAATCCCTTTAAACTTAATGGATCATCCACGACCTAGGATAATCATACAAGAATAAATGCTTGACTCATGATGTAGCTTGTCCTCATCCAAAACGTTCACTTATAATATAGAGTTCTACCCCATCTTGGTAGGATCTACATCTTTTCTGGCATAATTCCTTGTCTTGGCGGGGTCGACATCATACATTATCTTCATCAAAATAAAAATTTACTTTCACATAAGTGAGGGGACCAGGGGAGCAATATATAACATATGCTTTTGGACACACAAACCCTTATACATTTTGACCGAAAATAAGACAATGCACATACCATAAAAAATAATTAATTATTCACAATCATCACATTCAATTAAATAATTAAATAAAAAAATAAATTATACATAGACAAGTTGGTCAATTACTAAATATTGGTCAGCGGGTAAAATAAAATTTTGATAAAAAATAAATTGAAATAAATTAAATTATAAGGGTTATTAATTAAATTAAATTAATTAATTTAATTCAAATAATTTAATTCTATTCGGTCCTATAATTAATTTAATTTTAATTCTTAAAATTAAATTAAATAATTTACTTAATCTAATACCAAAATTAAATTAATTGTCCCTGGGGATTTAAATTAAAATTTAAACCACAAATTTATATTTTAATTAATTTCATTTAATTCTAAAATAAAAGTTATTAATTAAATTAATTTTGTTTAACTCGGGCCCCAAAACCCCGTGCATGCCCAATACGGGTAGTGCCAAACCCATGAAGACCCATTTTGGGATTTTGAAAGCCCGAGGAGGGTCATTTTCACACTTATAATATCATATATAACCCCTTTATAAAATTTAAGCATCCCCTTTTTATCAATAATTCCTTATTAAAACTTTCATTTCCTAGTGTTAACTGTCTCATTTATCTTGAGTATTCCAGTTCAATAGTTACATTACTTGTATATTTATATTTTTTTTTATCATCTACATAATTTTAATCATGATAAAAATATCTTATATATTAATTATATATATATTTATAATCATCCATAAAATTTATAGATATAAAAATGAATTACACTTTTTATGGAGATGACAGACCATACGTACGTATGAATGATGTTTTCATTTTTTGACAAATGGAATGAAAGAAAGATAAATATTAATTAATCTATAAAATATAATTATTATATAATATATATTATATATATATTCATAAAATATATCCTCATTACCATCCAAGTAAAATATAAATGAAAAATGAATCACATCTCTTCGTGGATGTGGTAGTCTACACATACGCAAGAACGACGTTATCGTTTCCCAAAGGATTGGATGGTAAGTATATAGATGTGATATTATAATTATAGAAGAATAATTATATCATAAATATTATATATAAAAATTAAACCCATAATTATACCCATCCATTAAAAATGGTGATGAAAAATTAATTATATCTCTACGTGGAGATGGTAAGTCGTACGTATGTGTGAACGATGCTTTCTATTCTCAATTGATGGGAAAGAGAGTGTATAATGGTGTTTTCATAATAATAATAATAACATTTAAGTATATTTAGAATACTTAATTTGTTATTTTATGATAAATACAATAATTTTAGTGGAGGAAAATAAGAGTAGAAAAGAAAGTCACCGATTAAGGTGATTACCTATTCTTTAAAATGAATCCTTTAGATCTCCTCTAAAGGGCTCTAGGGTTGGTATTTTGGGAAAACCAAAACCTATATAATGTTTATAGTAAATTTTAGAAGAGAAATTTATAGATGTTGTTTGAAATATAATGATCAATGTGGTTTAAATAAGTGATGTAGGAGGTTCCCTTTTATAAATGAGGTGAGACACACTTTTGGAATTTCTCAAAATATTAAATTATAATAAATTCATTCTTAATAAAAATACATATAAATGATCAGGGATTATAATATAAGGTAGGATAGGTTTTAAAACCCATCAAACAATATAATTTATACACGTTTTGTTGTTATTTTAAACCTTCTCGTTTTGATTAACCCCTAGTTAACCAATTTTAATTTTTACGACGATAATCCTTTTCAATATAATAGGTAGTAATTTTTAATTATAAGTTAAAAAATGGACCGTTAAAATAACAATTATGATATATTAGACCATATAATATCCAAATTTTCTTATTTTTATATTTTTATTATTTTTAAATAATTTAATAATATATTATTTTGATAAAATATCATTATTGTTAATTTTGATACTATTCACTTAATTTAGCTTAAAATACATAAATAAAAAGTTTGAATTCAAATAGAATATTAAAAAAAGCACTAATATTTCATATAAACCTATAATATTCATGTAAAACTATATATTACTCAAATTATATAACTTGTAATATTTTTAAAATCATTTATTTTATTTTTTCATTAATTGAATAAATACTGTTTTGGCATTTCGTAAGCATTTAAGGTAATTATATAATACCTAAAAATTATAAATAAATTACTATAATGAATATAATTTTATTATACATGATATTACTATTAATATTAATTCATAACTTGTTTTTTCCCTATGTGAAAACATAAAGGATATTTAAAACTAAGAGAGTGACATTTTGTAGCATTCTTTGATTTAAATAATATATAATTCATTTTCAAAGAAAAGTGTTCATTAAACTAATAAAAATGTGATAAGGGTAAAATTATATTCATATAATAATAATTAAGATGAAAAATTATGGCATTACCACTTATTTTTAATCTAGATTAACCTGATTTACCCTTTACCAAGGTGAAATGTTTTACCACAATTACTATTCATATCGACCAAAACTAAAAGGAGGGGTATATTTATCAAATTTGAGCCTCTTTATCCTAAATATTTAATTAATTTTATATAATTAAAAACCTATAAATGGAATAAATTAATTTTAAATTATGAAAAATGTGAGAAAAATAATTTTTTTAGAAAAAATACATTTTAACCATAAAACTAGATTTATTATTATCCCATTCATAGAAAAACATTTGTTGAAGTTTTAAAAAATTTGATCAATTAAATAATATATAAATTTCATTAAAATAATTCACCAATAGGGATTAATATAATTTATTAATATAAAATACATTGTGCGTATAAAAAAACAAAAAAAACCATTTTATTTTCAGCTAATTTTTGTTTTTAATTCTAATAATTTGATAACTAATGAATTAATTTTACAAATGTAAAGACCATATATTTTTTGATAATTTAGTTATTACTATTCATACCCTCTAATCCAATGGTTAGGCGATAATGGACACATAATATTATAATAATGGTACACGGTTCGTCTAAACTCGCTGTTGCGTGTAATGTAAGATATCATAGAAAATAAATTATTTAAAGAGAAATATTTCATTAAAATATTAGGGTGTTACATTCTACCCCCATTAAAATTAATTTTTCCCACAAAATTCATCACTATAATACAAATAGATTAGGATACTTCCACCTCATCACATCCTTAGTTTGGCACATAACTTCCTCAAATTGGTGGTTTCACTACAAAAATTTGACCAGGTGAGTGGTATTATTTTATAGAACTTTCTTTCTATGATCCAAAATCTATGTTTTTTATTCTTAATAAGTAAATATTACTCTAGTGGTATTACATATGAGTTTATTACATGTGAAGGATCAATTATGTACATCCCCAGGAGAGATACATAGAACACATCACGAAGTTAAGAGAGATTCAGTGAAAGCACCAATAGATAAGTTAACATTATGATACGGACAATAATTTCAAAAGGACTGATATACCAAGGACTTAACTTTCCCTTATATCTAAATATCATTACCCTCCACCATGGATATATTCGTAGGAACACCTTATCACTGACTTTGAACTCTATATCTTTTCGATGATTAACAACATAACTTATTTTTCATCACTGAGCTGGTCTTATGTGTTATTAAATGACTATAATCTTATCTCCCATTTACTCATCTATATTAGGTCCCAATAGTTCTCTTTATCCAACTTCATTCCATCATGTTGGAGTTCTACACTTCCTACCATAGAGGGATTCATAAGGAACCATCTAAATGATAGAGTGAAAGCTGTTGTTGTAATAAAATTCCACTAAAGGAAGATATTAATCCTAACCACCTTTTAAATTCATAGAGAAATCTCTCAATATTTCTTCAAAAGTTTGGATGGTCCTCTCAGACTGATCAACTTTATGAGGATGCTAAGCAGTGCTGAAACATAACTCTATATCTAGAGTCTATTGAATACTTATATAAAACTTTGAGGTAAACCTCAGATCCCTATTAGATACAGTTGATAGTAGTACACCATGAAATATTAACACTTACTTAATATATAAACTAGTAATTTTATCAAGATATAAATATTATCTAATAGAAATTAAGTGTGCTGACTTCATAAGGAGATCAACTACAAACCAAATAGCATTATTCCATTTATATTTTTTAGGGAGTTCAATAACAAAATCTATGGTGATGTTTTACCATTTATATTATGGTATGGTTAATGGTTGTAACATTACCCTATACTATTGTATCTCAGACTTAACTTTCTAACATACCAATTACCAATAAACAATATCTACAATATCTCTATTCATACTATACCACCATAAATACTCTTTCAAATATCTATATATATTCATACTTATAAGATGGACATAGAATGAAGAACTATGAACTTCATCCGTTAGATCCTTCTTCAAATCTGGCACCAAAGGGACTCATAAATAGTTCATAAACCATACTATTTAATCAAAATCATGGTTGAACTTAGGAACATTTATCAACTTATTTTGAAACTCTATATATTATTTATGTGTTTCTTCAATATTAACATGGATATATGGATGAACACTCATTTGAGAAAGATAATATTCCCACCCTTCCTTTAATATTTCAAGATCCATCCTTTTAAAGTCTTTAAATATCAGATATTTGGTGATCCTCATCATAGATAGGCTATTATGGTCGTTTTGACTCAAAGAATCTTCCACCTTGTTCACTTTTCCTGGGAGTATTGAGAAGTTATAATCTTTAATCATCTCTAACCATAGTATTTGGAACATGTTTAACTCTTTTTAATTTAAAGTATACTTTAAACTTTTGTGATTAGTATATATGTCACATATTCATCTATAGAGATAATTCTTCCACATCTTTGATGAAAAAATTACCACAACTAACTCTAAATCATGTGTTGGTTAATTTTTATCATGGACCTTCAATTTCCATTTGGTATAAGATATAACCATATCATTCTACATGAGGATGCATCCTAGTCCCTTCATTGATCCATCACTGTAGATTACAAACCCTTCTCCACTGTAAGGAAGTGTAAGCATAGGTGTGCCAACTATCATTATCTTTAGTTACTTAAAACATTCCCCACATTTAACCATCCAAAGAAACTTGAATCCATTCTATGTTAACTTGGTGAGTGTATTTTATAGTTGTGAAAAATTATCCACAAAGTGCAGATAATATCTAGCCAAACCAAGAAAACTATCGATCTCAGTCATAGTGGTTGGTGTGGGTTAATGTTCAATAACTTTTGTCTTTGAAGGGTATACTGACATACCCTCACTTGATATTATATGACCTAATAATGAAACTTTCCAAATCATAAATTCACTCTTGGTTAATTTCTCATAATTCTTATCCTTCTTTAGGGTTGTCAGCACAATTCTCAAATGATCTTCATGATCTTCCATTCTCTTTTAATAAATAAGAAAATTGTCTATAAAGACTACCAAGAATTGATCAAGGTAATATATAAAGACTCTATCCATTAAATCCATGAAGATACTGGGGGTATTAGTAAGAACAAATGACATCACTATAAATTTATAGTGTCTATACCGTGTACAAAATGATGTCTTGGGTATATCCTCATTGTTGAACCTCAATTAATGATATCCAGAATGAAGATCAATCTGATTAAAGTATTGATTTACTAGTTGATCAAAAAATCATCAATATGGGTTAGAGTATGGTTATTCTTGATAGAAATATTGATAAGTTCTGGATAATCAATACAGAGTTTCATTGATCCATATTTCTTATTAACAAAAAAAACTAGTGCACCTCAAGGTGACACATTTTTCTAAATGAATCCCTTTTCAAGATTCTCTTGGAGTTTCTTCTTTAATTATTTCAACTCAAATAGGGATATTCTACATGAAGTTTTTGAAATTTGTGTAGTGCTAGGTATGAGTTCTATTCGAAACTCAACTTCACGATTTAGTGGAAGACCAAAAAGTTATTTTTTAAAGACATCAATAAACTCTTGGATAATATGCATATATTCGATAATGATTTTATCCCCAATCATCTGAGATAAACACTCCTTTTGAATATGAATCATAACCCATACGATGGATGTCATTTCCATCAGAAGTTCATTTTTGTTATCACACTAATAGGTGATCAAAGGTTGGTTCAGAATATCTAACATAACTTTCCTTCCTCAACAATAGATGTGGGATTTATGTAAAGAAATCCAATCCATTCCCAAAATAACATCGAATTAAACTAGATCAAGAATAACAATATTTATAGGAAGAACATTCCCACAAACTTCAACTAGTGAATAATCATAAACTATGGATTCGATTAACACACCATTAAGGGTTTTTAATACAAACCCAGCATCTAATTTATGATTTAGTACTATGATAACCTTATAAAACTATTTATATATAAAAGAGTGGGAAGATTCAGAATCAAATAAGACATTTATAGTTCTAGAGTGGATGGTAAGTGTACCTTTCACCATATCATTATTGTGATCCTTATCAGAAATATTTATTGCATGAGCTTTACCTTTATCTATAGGATTAAGAGGTTGTTGATTTTGATCATCATCATTAAAATTTGTATTAGGTCATTGGTTATTATAATTAATATACTCCTTGTATTTAAAACATCGTAGTGTGGGTGGTGCATTCTGTGGATATTTCTCTTTATTCAAATCATCAGCTAACTTATTCCCATCACTTCAACATTTGATTTATTGATAACTTTCCATTATACACTTAAAAAATTTACCAGTTCCCATAACACAATTTCCCCCATGTTTCCTTCCACACTTTGAGCATAAAGTAAGGCTCATCTTCTTCTCTCTATGGTTTTTAGAATTTCCATTGAATTCGTTTTTTATTTTTTTATAAAAACCATGAGATTGATGGGTAACTATAATCTTAATATCCACATTGATTGTAAATTGAATGATTTATTCATAAATAATGAATTAACTTATGGTTAACTCCCTTAAGAGACTTGTTTCTAATCCACCAAATAATTTATAAACCTTACTTTTAGGTTGGATGATAATACCATAAGAATTTATGAAAATTCCTATGAAATTTTCCTCATAAGTACCAATAGATTCACAATCCTTATACTTCAAATCAAGGAATTAATTATCCTTATTCATAAGAAGAATAAAAGTAAGGTAATTATTGAAAAATAAGTTTAAAATTTTCCTAATCCATAGATTCAATTTCTTCTTATTAAATTGTGTTATTGATAAGATTCCAGCATTGACATGCTTTTCCTTTGAAATGACAGACAACCAGAATAATTTTATCATGTTACAAATACTAGAGAATGGAAAATATCTTTTTAGTAGTACTAATCCATTGATAAATGACTAGTGGATTAATGGACCCACTAAAAAAGGTGGACATTTATTCATGAAGTAATCAACATAACATTTTCCCCCCCTTTTCTCATTTGTAAGCCCATCGTGATTCATATCTTGAGAAAGGTTTGTGAGTATAACAATGGGATTTTTTATTCTATATCCCATAAAATTTGATTTCTTAGGAGGAAAATCATTACATTTTCTATCTCATTCAACATTCTTAGGATTTTTTAAGGTTCCATCCATTGACTAAAAACAAAAATCATAGTGCGAGAAACAATAATCTTGGTGGGAAACCACATAATCATGTAAACACATTTATATGATGTCTAAATTATGAAATATTCTTCAATGAAACCTTATGATTAACCTAGTTCATTCATGATCATCACTAAAAATTTAGGATTTTATTCTATACTTAGACTTATCCCAAGGGTTATTACTAAAGTTTTCTCATCCTAGTTTATAATGTTTAACTAAAACTTTATCTAATACCAACTATATACACCCATACTTTTAATACATAGATATTACATATAAATAGATGAATATTCTTTAAATAACATAATAATCCATGCCAGAATCATTTAGGTTTAGTATATTTAGAAACTTAGAAACATAAACAACTGATTCATAAAATATCAAGATATTATCCCACTTATTTCATCATAAATAGAACCATTCTTAGACATATTAAGCTTAATACCTTTATTCATAACCTAGGAAAGGAAACATAAGAAAGAGTGATATCTAATGCCCCGTAAGGGTAAATAAAGGAGTTATCAATGATCATAGAAGCATAAAATGAGAAAAAAGGTATGATAACATGAGATTAACATTTAAAAATTATACCCTAAATGTCATAGATCAAAATCTTGAGTTATTGTATAAATCTTAGCAGTTCATAAAACATTAATAATAAAGGAATCAAAGAACAACAACCATGAGATAATTGCATTGGAATAAGACATGTAATTTGGGCATAAAAATAAGCATAAAAATCCTTTACTTAGTATTAAAGGATATTTTCCAAGATCATAGTGGAATTATTTCACTCTTCAAACCATTTTGGAAGTCAAGGTTCACTCTCAATACTATCATAGTGGACAAAGTCTTTTACCGAATTGGGTTTACTCCCCATTCCAGTCCTATTTATCTCATGAGATATTAATATTTACCCAAAGAATTGGAGGGAGATATAGGTCTCACACATAACATAATTAAAATCATATATTTTTGTTCCACAAGATAATAAACCATTCATCATATCAAAAACCTTGAAAATAAATGAGTTTCATAAACATTTCATCATAGAATAACCTGTGGAAAAGGAATGAGTTTCATAAACATCATGCTATCATAAACACAAACCTTAAAAGAAAGAATAAGTATGGTATCATTGGATCATATAACCATTAAATCACAACTGAAATCAAGTTTTTCTTTCTTTTATGGATATAAATACCATTAAAATACCATTAAAAATTTATTGAGTAAAATAGAATTTCCATTTTGAAATCACATATTAAAAAAATATCACATTTTTTTTGAAAATAACCATGTAAAAATTTAAAGTAATATTCAAAGAAAAAATTAGTCATGATGGAGGAAAAATCTATTCATGTTTTATAAGTTAAAAAAACATACCTTTCATACCTTTTTTTGAAAAAGTCACAAAGTACCTCATTTGGAAAATGAAAAAAAGATTCCTTTAAAACCATTTTTTAAAATTCAAGAATTAGTAAAAATGAATTTAAACAATCATAGTATTATATTAAAAACCTTTTTAAAAATATTTTAAGAAAACATGGATATAAAAGAAAAAGGTTTTTCAACCGAATATAGAAATGAAATTGATTTTACCTAAAAATATATATTTTTGGCATTTTGAGTACATAAAGAAAGGGAAATGAAAGAGAAATATATATTTTCAATAAATAACTATAATTGAAGAGAAATAAAATGTTTCTTTAGAGGTAGATCATAATATTTCATCATCATAGGCATAGTGATAACCAATCCTGATAAACAATGAGATTGTGACATAAACCCTTACCTTGAGTTCTCCTTACTTAGAAATCACTATAACCTGTTATATAATAAATTTAAATTTATTATACTTATATAAAAGATTCATTTTCATACTTACAATATCATATATTATCCATTTATGGCATTTTAACACCCCCTTTTACCATTAATTCTTTATTAAAACCATCATCTTCATGTGTCAACTATTTCGTTTATCATGAGCATTTGAGTTAAATAGTTCTAGTACTTGTATATTTATCTTGGTTCTATAATTTATTGAATATTAAGAATAATATAAATATAATATATATTATATATATATATATGGATTTATCCATAAAATTTAGAGATAGAAAAATGAATTACAATGTTCGTAGAGACAGTAGACCATATGTATGTATGGACACTATTTTCATTTTTCGACAGAGAGAAATAAAGAAAATATAATATTAATTAACCTTTCCAGGATCTTAATTATATCATATATATCATATATATTCATAAAATTAATTTTTATTACCATAAAAGTATAATATAAAAGAAAAAATAATCACATCGCTTCATGGAGGTGGTAGTCCACACGTACGCACAAACGACATTATCGTTTCCCAAATGATTAAATGGTAAGTAGATAGATGTGATATTATAATTAAATAATTATAATTATTTCATAAATATCATATATAAACATTAAACCCATCATAATACTCATCCATAGAGTATTATTATGAAAAACAAATTGTATCACTATATGGAGATAGTAAGTCGTACATACTCACGAGCAATACTTTCACTTCCAAATTGATGGGAAAGAGGGTGTATAATGGTATTTTAATAATAATAATAACACTTTAGAGTATTTAGGACATTGAATTTATTATTTTATGATAAATACCATATATTTATGTGAGTTAATGTAGAGTATAAATGAATGTGATTGGTTAAGGAAATTCCCTCTTCTATGAAATGACTCCTTTAGATCTCCTCTAAAGGTTTCTTGGGATGGTATTTTGGGAAGACCAGAACCTCTATAATGTGTATATGGAAGTTAATAAGATAAATTTATAGATTCTGGTAGAGACATAAGGTTGAAATTGGTGTAAATAAGTGAGTGAGGAGGTTCCCTTTTATAATTGAGGTGATTGTCAATTTTGGAATTTATCAAAAGATTAAATTTTAATAAATTATTTATCTAGAAAAATGCCTCAAAATGGAAATTGATTCAAATATAATATATTATAGGTTTTTAATACCATAAAACCATAAAATTTAGACAAGTTTTTGTGTCATTTTATTCCTTATAATTTTGATTAACCCTTAATTAATCAATTTAAATTTTAACTACAATAACAAATTTTTCATTATTAAAGGCTATATTTTTTACTTATAAGGTAAAAATTAGCCAATAAATTAAAAAATTAGGACATATTTGACCATATAATATATAACTTGTATTATTAAAAATTTATTATTATTTTTAAATAATTTAATAAAATATTATTTTGATAAAATATTATTTTTGCCAATTTTGATACAATTCACTTAATTTGACTTAAAATTCATAAATAAAAAGTTTTAATTAAAATAAAATATTTTAACACAACACTAATATGTCATATACAACTATAAAATTCTTTGAACACTATAACTTACTCAAATTTGATCACTTTTAATATTTTCAATATCATTGATTTTATTTTTCCATTAATTGAATAAATATTATTTTGGAGTTGTGTAAGAATTTAAAGAAATTATACAATACCTAAAAATTATAAATAAATTACTATCACGAATATAATTTAATTATTCAAAAAATTAATATTAATATTCTTCCATAATTATTTTTTGTTAATATTTAAACACATAAAGTATATTTAAAACTAAGAGAGTGACATTTTGTAACTTTCTTTGATTTAAATAATATATAAGTATTTTTTTATAGAAAAGTGTCCCTTAAACTAATCATATTCAAACATAAGGTGAAACATATCGAATTAAATTCATCAAATAATAATTAAGATGAAAAATTATGGCCTTATCACTTATTTTTAATCTTTATTAACCTGATTTTCCCTTTACCAGTGTGATAAATTTGACAATAGTTACTATTCATATTAACAAAAAATAAAAGGGATATATTTACCAAATTTAAACCTTCTGATCCTAAATATGTAATTTATTTTATCTAATTCAATACCTATAAATGTAATAAATTAATTTTAATGTAAGTGTGAAAAATACATCAAAAACCACTTGTTAGAATAACTATATTTTTAAGAATAAAACTATATTTATTCTTATACTATGCTTAGAAAAATATTTTTTGAGTTTTTTAGACATTTTATAAATTAAATAATATATAAATTTAATTAAAATTATTCAAAAATAAGGATTAATATAATTTATTAATATAAAATACATTATTCACATGAAATAAAAAACAAAAAAAACATCACTTTATTTGGAAATATTTTTTGTTTTTAATTATAATCATTTGATAAATAATGAATTCATTTTATAAATGTGTATACCCTATTTTTTCATAATTTATTTTTTACTCTTTATACTTGATTATCCAACTGTCACGACCCTACCCACTGAGGCTCGTCTGGCCGTCGATGAACCGAGTGTGGATACCCCAAGCCCACCTAAAATAGGCCATAGGTTAGTGACTAGTGTTGAGTAGGCATATCTCATATATGGGAGGCATTATAGTAATGCACCTAGACACATATACACACACATATCCAAGCCTATACAATTCTGAGAAGTAAAAAAAATGATACTATAAATGCGCGCACAATATCTATCCCAAAACTAGATTACAATAATAAGTAATAAAAGTGATAAAAGGGCCAAATAAGATCCCAAAAAAAACTTAAAAAGAGTCAAACCTTATCAGGAGGGTACTACTGTCAAATACAACACCGGTATACACCTCAGTTTGTCTAGCCCAAAACTATGATCTACCTGGTCTCGGTCCTCCTAGGAAACCATAAAAAGGTTTCTCATCTTCAAAAGACATGAAATGTGTTGGAAAATCCCATGCATGAGTGAGTATAACAATACCTAGTAGGATACCTTGAAATTACCAAACATAAAGCATTAAGAGTTGTCATATCATAATAACAATATAATCAACAAACCCAGATATACTCATAATAGACAGCCAGTCTCAAGTTTTCTCAACCAATACTGCCAATCGTAGGATTATTCTTGAGGCTTCAAGGTAATGCTTGTTTTGGGATAATCCACTCCATGATCCATGTTATCACTGGTGATGCTCATCTAAGAAGTAATAATCATTGGGACCCACTTGAGAAGTACTCACAAGATCTTTGTAGATCTCATCATCCAAGTAGGGGATCACACCCAGGTCCACTGGGGGACACCAAAAACCCTATTGAGTCAGCCTTCTCGATAGGGGATTGATTCCTTATAAATGGTGGTCATGCTGATACCATGAACCCCACCTAGGAATGATAGAGTATCCCACCCTGGCCCCTCAGGGGGATGCACCAAACTCTATCTGAAATTGGACCTATCGAGGGTATCACAATTCTATACCAAGGATGTAATCCCATAATGTACCATCATGGTAAGGGACCATGGAATCTCAATCAACTGATCCTAGTCTAAACTAAGGAAACAAAGGGTTCCAAACACCCTTATAGAGAGTACATGGCATCTTCTAGGAGTACACATCATGTCTTTCCATCCTTTGATCTGCCTATGTATCATTGTCTCACATAGCATGTAAACCTATCAAAACATGGAGTGACCTCCTAGGGTACACGATGTGTATAGGTCAATTGGATCTCTTCCCACCTGTCCATACCCATGTACTTTGGTCCATTCCCATGTACACATGGTTGTTTTCTAGTACACAGCTCAGCCCATGTACTCTGGTCATGTCTAAGTATACATATTAGTCCATTTAAAAGAATCATTCCTATGTATCCTCCAAGATACATGTTAGGCCTCCACCTTTCCATACACATGTACTTTGGGCCATACCCATGTACACATGGTCGTTCCCGAGTACACAGATCAACCAGTGTACTCTAGCCATGTCTAAATACATGGATTAGCCTATTTAATCGACTCACGCCTATGTATCCTCTAATATAAATGGTACACCTCCATCTGGAGGCCACATGGAATGTGGTATAGACCACATGACATGTGATCATTAACTTTCCACAAAAACCCTATCACCGCAACCAGACCCCACATAATGTGTAACTCTGTATTACATGCCATGTAATATGTGTTTTATAGAAATCTAAGGTTCCTTTTCTATGTATTACCATGTCACCATTTCCTTTGGATCTTATTCAAATCTCTCCATGAGTCATAGATCTAGGATTATAGGGGCCTTCCATCACTAGTGACTAGATTCCGGTATCTGATTTTCCCAGAAACCGTCACCTGTCATTTTTTGTACCATCTCCGAATGACAAAACTCATAATGGGATCCAAATATTTAGTCTCGATCCTCACTCAATCACCTTCCACCATTATCACACCTTGATCACTCCATCAATTGTGATCTGTACCCATAATATCAATCTGTTGCGCTGAAGAATGGTCACACAATGATCAGATATTGAGTATTCATCGAACCATGAGACAAATAGATTTATCATGATGAACGTGCATAAAACTAGAGGATAAATACATAAAACAATCACGTGAGGAATGAAACATGTCCATTTTTCATTTCTACCTCGATTTTTTTTCATAGATTTGATGAACAAAGAGTAATAAACAAAAAAAATTAAAACAATATCCACAATATCAACCATCGATCAGTGTATCAATCCTTGTTAGTACAATTGATCCACATTAAACATGGGAAAAATAAATAGGGATAAATCAACATAAATAAAATGTCCTATCTTGAGTTTAGTCAATCGCTGATGGAGAATGATCTCACATCATTGTCATCGGAAATATCTGTAAACTTAGTTGGTGTAGATGATACCTATTGTATCAATCCAATCCTATGACCCATTTCCATCCTCCAAAAATCTCTTCTAAGTTCTCCACTCAATTATTAGGGTTATATGGATAAACCTATGAATTGTATGTAATGAGATTTAAATAGAAGAGTCCTAGGTCACTATGCCAACACATAACAAAATAAATATATTTATTTATTAGTTTCACCCATGACAACATTTTAACAAATTTATGATGCCGATAAATATTATTTCATGCCTAAGGTAAAAACCATTCCCTAAACTCAATGGCAGTCTCATATTTATGATCTGATCCTCTACCATGGAATTATTCCATTTTTAGGAAAATTATGCACACATGATTTTAATATAATTAATATTTTTAAAATATCAATTCTGGGCTCACCGAGCCTTATAATCTCACATAGTATTAGAACCTAGCTCCAGAAATAGCACTAGATATATTTGAAAGCTTTATATAAAAAAATAAAGATGTTACATTCAGCCCACCTTGGGGATTTTTTACCCGAAAATAAAAAATGGCTACTAAAGAAGATGTGGGTACTGATCTCGTATCTGGGTCTCCCACACCTTGGTGATCTACTAAAAAATCTCATGCTGCCACCAGACATGACCTAAATAAATCAGTCAACCATAAAGAATCCTCTCCTTCCTATCATTGATCTTTATTAGGTACTCTATAAATATATATCCATCATCGATGTCCAGCTCACCCCAATTGATAATACGAAATGGGTCGTGCATGTACCTCCTCAGTTGTGACGCATGGAATATGTCATTTACCTAGCCTATCTATGGTGGTAGATCCAAGTGGTATGCCACCTCACATACTCTACACAGTATCTTCAAAGTACAAATAAACCTTGGAGATAACTTGTCACACTAGAAAAATCTCCATAGTCCAAATCAAGGTGATAACTTTAGGAACACATAGTATCCATCCTCAAACCCCAAAGGCCTCCGTTGTTGATTCACATAGGACTTATGATAGATATTTTCATTCCTCATACACTCCTAAATAATCTATACCTTCTCTATTATAGTTCTAACCAACTCTAGGCCCATGAGTGTTAAATAACCTAGATCGGTCCAACATAATGGTGAACAACAAGGTTGTCCATACAAGGCCTCGAATAGTGCCATAACGATGGTGTAATGGTGGATTTTGTTGTATGAAAACTCCATTAAGGGTAGGTGATCCTCATATCTATGACCAAAGTCTAACATGCATGCCTAAAACATTCCCTCTATAACCTGGATGGTTCGCTCATTCTATCCATTAGTCTGGGGGTAAAACACTACGCTTAAACAAAAATGATTCCTAAAGGCCTCCTACAATACACTCTATAATAATGATGTGATGTGAGAATAATTTAGTGTAATTATCAATGAGGTAACTTTGTAGATTTGAACTATCTCTTGCATGTAAAGGAATCCCATTCTCTCTACTAAACCCTGCTCTCAGATATATAGGAAGTGGGATGACTTGGTGAGTCGGTCTACGATCACCCAGATGGCACCATGCCCTCTAGACATACATGGTAATCCATTTATGAAGTCCATGGATATCCCATCCCACTTACACTATGGAACCTCAGGGGGTTGATCTAAACTTGTTGAAATGTGGTACTCCAAATTTACTTAAAGATAATTGAGGAATCCAGAGACAAAATATGCTAAATCTTTCTTCACACTAAACCACCAAAACAAATTCCAGAGGTCCTAGTACAAATTTTACACAATGGGATTTACTGCTAAAGGGTTTTTATGAAACTCCCCCATCCCCTCCTCCCATAATGTTACTGGTACCAAATTCTATCTTCTGAAAAGGTTGATGTGCTCCCCACCTTCATAAAATCTATTAAGAGCACGTCCAGTGGATATCCGAGTATATAATATATAATAGTTAGTATATCCATGCTGAGACTCCCTAACATTTTGTTGAAGTGGTGGGGTAACAATCATAAAATGTAGATATTAAGCACTATCCTTTTTCATTAAGGACAAATGAAATGAGTACAACTGCTTCAAATCCCCGATCAAAAATTGCAAGCAGGATCTCCTATTGAGAGAATCTGCTACCATGTTCCACTTCCTAGGATTATATATTATCTAAAAGTTATAATCCTAGAGGAACTATATCCATCACCTCTTTCTCAAGTTATGATCATTATTAGAGAAGATATAATTGAGACTCTTATGTTCATATTAGGCAATAAACCACTCACCCATAAGGTAGTGTTTTCATATGTTTAGTTAAAAGACTACAACTGACAACTAAAAATCATAGGTTGTGTAGTTCAACTCATGCGATCTCAATTGTTGAGACCCATAGGCTATCATATCCTTCCTCTACATTATAACACAACCAAGTTTGGTCCTTGAGGAATCAAAGAAAACTACATACTTGGCACCCTCCTCTAGAAATATCAAGATGGGGGAGCACATCAATATCTACCATAACTCTTGAAAAGACTTCCAGAACCTCTCTGTCAAAATGAAAGGATACCCTTTTTGGGTCAAAGTAGTTAAAGATGATGATATACTAGAGAAAATTAGTATGAACCTTGTTTAGTATCCTTCCAACCCAAGGAATCTCAACACCTTTTTCACACTCTTGGGTATCTCCCAAGATAACATTAACTTTACCTACACTAGGTATAATGCTAAAACATCTTCCAAGATGACATGTTCTAGAAGGTGGACCTCTTGAATCCAGAACTAACACTTTAAGATATTCCCTTAAAGTTGGTGCTCTCATTGTATGTCTAGAACCATCCTCAAGTGTATCATGTTATCTTTCTCAGATGCTGATTACACTAGGATATAAATGATGAAGACCACAAAAAACTGGTCTAAGAAATGCTGAAAGGTACAATTCATGAGTCCCATGAACACTACTGGGGTGATCATCATTCCAAAAGTAATCACAAGTTCTCATAGTGACCATATAAATAAATAAATTCAATATTTAGTATATCCTCATCCCATACTCTTAGCTGGTGATAAAATGGTCTAGGTTCAATTTTTGAGAATCATCATGCCCCTCTCAATTGATAAAATAGGCTATCAATCCTCAATAACATATACTTATTCTTCATAGACACCTAGTTTAGGCACTGAAAATCCCAAAAAAACCTAAATCTCCCATATAAATTCTTGGTGAACAACACTAGGGCTTCTGAGGAGAAAACACTAGGTCTCACAAAGACCTTCCTCTTCAATTCCTCCAACTCCACCCTCAAATATCGAAGAGCTGTGGTAGCCATCTGATATGCAGGCCCAATTATTTGGGACTTCCTAGGGTGTAACTAAATATAGAATTCTATCTCTCAGTGGAGAGTCAAGATTGACACATCATTGGGAAAGACATCCTTATACTATTCCACCACCGTAGGGAACTAAAATCCCATATCATCCACTGATCAAGGGAAATATAAGATAACTAGTGAGTAATCATCTATATCCTCCTATGCATGAGCCCATACTTCTCTTCTTGAGTTTCCCTCTCACACATAAAGGAAAACCTTGATCCATACCCATAGATACACTGTATCCTCCACATGATGCATTCAATATGGGCATGAACTATGGATAACTAGTCCATACCTAAGATGAAGTCATAAGGCCGCATTTCTATTACAAAGAGATCCCATACTAAGATCTTGCATCTAAGAATTATTTCACTCTATCATTAAAAGTGTGTGATCATTGAGTCACCTCTGATCAGAGTCTCTAAGTGCAAGGGTTGATCCAAGGGATCAATCAAAATATCTAAGTCATGCAAAAGAGTAGTGTAAAGGAAATCATAGATCACACCTATATCTATGAGTAATAAAAATAAGGTATAAAAGAAACATATCATACTTCTAATCATGCTGAGAGCCTTGAGATCATAGGCCTCCATTTCCTACAGCCCTCCCCTCCCCTAACTAGTAGCTCTATGAGCCTGGTGTGGGCCACCTAGGGGTGGTGGTGGCAATAATTAAAATTTCCTACCACCTTCTACACTCTACCCACTCCTTTTCTATATATTCCACCCTAAAAACCTCCCTTTTCCTAACTTTATCTCGGTCTATGTGGTATATCAAATATCTCTCTATTAGTTGTGTGATGGGTTAGAAAATCTCAGGAAAGAAGTCCCCAACCATTGCCTTAGAAGAACCACCTTTCCCTTAACTAACTCGATCCATACTAAGAGACCTGAACCACTGATCCTCTATCCTTGTATCATATTTTGAAGCATCTAACATGCTCTAATACCTGTGAATACTATTGGAAACCTGTTACCAAGGTATCATATTCATCATTCTCACTACTAACACCTGATACTAGTGTTTTCCCTACCTGGAATATATCTACTACTAAATCCCGCTAAATCACTCCATCATAGGAAAGAATATAGAGAGATATCATTGAAGCCTTGATATATTAGTGTAATCCCTGATCGAAGGTTTTTACCCTAAATAATGGATCTCACACCATATCAAAATAGTTCTGCAAGAGGCCAGTAAATCTCTTCAAATACTCCTTCATGGTCATACTGACCTACTGTAAATATATAGGCTCCTTTATATTCACTTATCATAATATATCTTGATAAAAAAAACCCCTTAAGATATTCTTGATGTTTTCCTAGGAGAGATCAGTCTCATCGTGTGACCAATTCACCAGAATCAACCATCACCCAGTAAATCCCTGAAGAAGACCCACTTAAAGGACTTTCATATAATATATAGGAATATATAAAATATGGAAAACTTAGGTGACTAACTCTAGAAAACCCTCATCTACCTATGGGTAAATATCACCTTGAAAACTAAGAGGTTACTGCCTACGAAACTCATGTAGCACACTAATCTTGCGTTCATCCTCGACCGATACTACCGACATTATCTACTACTCAACACGTGGTGGAATAACAAGAAAACCACCTAGAGGTACTATCTCCTATACATGATCCTGTGTTGAAGCCTCTTCACTCAATGAATCATCTTCATGATCACACAGTATAATCTTGGATGCATTTCTTCATGGAGGCATCTTGAAATTAACAAGATACACCAAAATCAATGAGTATATCTGGGGAACCAACTCAAGAAGGACATGGAAACTACAACCCATTCATATATGATGCATATACCAAGGTTTTTCCCTGAAACCAGTGTCTATATTAATTGAGTTAATAATCAGGATATCAGAGTCCCGATTAATGGATATGTTGGCTTCCTAGCATGCCTAGAGGGAGTCATTAATTCCCTATGGGTCGATGGAAAACAAAAAATTATGAAAGTCAAAAAATTATTCTTAATTAACTAAAATGAGTATATTAGTAGGTTGAGATCAATACATAGATTTGGTTAAATTATTTTTATTATGTTTTAAAAAATATTTACTTTTATTAATTTCGTGAATGTGGTGTAGAAAAATTGGTTTGATTTGATTTTAAGAAAATAAAATAAGAAAGAAAAGCAGGTTGATTTATTATGATCATATTTGAAAAGAGTGTTAGGTTTTTATAATTTCAGGGTTTTAGTGCAATTGGATTTTAGAAAATAGGTTGATTAATTCATGATTGGTGTCAGATTCAAGACGAGTAAGATTCAATGTTCATGGTATCTTCTATTTAATGTGCCAATACCCTATTTCCTTTGGTTTAGTAATTTAGGATTTTGACAAATAAAGTTTGTATTGATACCATATTTAAACATGATTTCCCATAAATTTTACAATGATCATGCCTCCTTTAGGGTTATTAGTTTTTAAATTTTAAAGTTCCTTTTAAGATTCAATTATCACTAGTCATGATAAATGGAAAAGAAAGGGATTGGAAGTTGAAGATTAAATTGTGGAAAACCAAATACATGAATAAAATAAAATGAAATTAATCCAACGCAACTTAACCCTTATATTACATAACCCTAGAATAGGGTAGGTTTGGCCCTTTATCATGGTTATGAGAGTATTATAGAGAAGAAGAAAAGAAAATGAAATCATAAATAAAAGAGAGATGAAATTGGGAAGGGCCCTACACAACACAACTTCTTGCTCCAAGATTTGATCTCCAAATCTTTTTCATCAACAACGGGATAAAACTCTATTTATAAGTTCTATATGGGATTCATTATAAATGAATATCATTAATAATTGTTCTAAAGGTTGTCCAGGGTGGATCCTATGTCAAATATTTTTTTCCAAAATCAAAGATACGATGAATCTAGGTCTTTAAAATTCATACTGACAATTTACATGATGTGTAATGTGTTTACATGATGCGTAATATTTTAATTTTCAAGCATCATGAATTCAGTAATATCTATTCCAAAAATTTATCTCAAAAATTCTTATGTCTTGTAAATGGAATACACAACGTGTAAATTCCCTACTCTAGTTTTCTAGCTCCACTGCATCCTTAAAAATCAGATGTCATGCCACTTCGCTTCGCTCATGGTGATAAGTGTATTTTAGCTCCAATATTTTCTTCTTTTCACTAATTTCCCAAATATAAGTTGTATCCTACTACGAAACACAAAATAAGTCAATTTGTTCCATAATTGACAAGATTATTCATTTAAATATAGAAATCCATGTATTAAAACACCATAAAATGTATGCACAAAATACATATATCACTACCACACCAACAATGGAGTCCCTGGACTTAAATATAAACTAAAAACACTTTAACACTATTTCTATAAATTAAAAACCAAACTCATAGCTAAAAAAAAAATATACTCGAGTACTAAGGTAGAAACCACTTTGATACCACTTTGTCATGACCTAACCCACCGGGGTTGTCCTACTGGCAATGATCCAAGTGTGACTACCCCAATCCTGACTACAATAGACCAAGGGTTTGATAATAGTGTTGAGTAGTCATATCCCACATATGGGAGGCATTATCCTAATTCACTTGTACACACGCACACATATCCAAGCCCATACAATGTTGAAAAGTAAAAACAACTGATACCATAAATGCATGAACATTATCTATCCCACTATCCAACATGCAGTAATACCCATAACTTACTTATTTCTATAGCCAACCATAACCTTATGACACAACAGAACCAAAAAAATCATATATACACAGTCTCAACAACAAGATTTATCACAACACACATAAAAAATTTAGCATCAAACACTTCTACATTTCAAGATAGGTTATTATATAAATTTGTTTCTTCCACACAACCGGTTCATTACCATATTTAAGTGATTAAATTTTTTAAAAAGGTGATCCTAATGTAAAAATCATAGCAACAACACATAAGTATCAACAATAGTGATGATTTTTAGCAACAATAATAAACATGCATCGATCACCTGAGAAATATCCCACGAAATAGATAAACACGTGATATTAAACCATTTAATATTAATATATTTATGATTTTTCATTATATTTATTAAGCCACTCCATGATATCCACCCAAAGAAATAAAAATCATACAACCCCAAAATTTATGCATAAAAGAAGAGAGTTCTATTGGTACTATGGTGCTCAGCGGAAGCCGGTGGGCCGAAAATTTTAAATTTTTATCATCAGAGTTATGGATATTGTTGTCTCTAGTGATCCAATACCCAGTATGGTATGAGGATCTCATATGGTTTAATTAGAGTACAAAAATAAAGGAATGAGTACCTCGTTCTGATTTTAAGTGCTCATGTCTGTCGCAATTCTCCAATGACCGTTGCTCGAAGGATCTGACATCGAACCCCTCTAGATCATCCAAAAATTCTTCTCAAATATGTGTGTACAACATTATTTATATTTTGAGTGCTACCATGGAGCTCCGAAAATATCTTCGATGCTGTGATTATCACCACAATCCTATGACTTTAATCTACGAAGGTGATCTTGGATCATACATTCAGATAGAGTGTTTCTCTCTCTAGAAATCTGGATGAGAGAGAATATCTCAATTTCGAATTCATGAATAGTATATTGGAATGATCCCCTATAAATTTATATTGTGGATGTTCAACATACCCGATTAGGGTTCCCCAGCCCCCATGCATTAAACTTCCACTAAATAAGTCATATAAATAATTAATTATGACGAACTAAGTGAACCATTATTATTATTTATATTTTATCAAATACTTTTAATATATATTAAATATATTATGTGATAAGACTAAGTCATTAAATCAACTCGTAACTCTCGATAATATTAAACGGACCTAGAATGTTAAAATAATATTCGTTTAAATAATATTAATTATTGTATTTACTTAAACACTTATAAATACTTTTAGTAAATAAATTCAACTTGATTATTCTTTACTTGAATAATACTAAATTTATTTATTTATCAGTGATCGATAAATCTTGGACAACTCTCAGACCCCACAGTGGTTCCCACCTTGTCTTATATTCCTATTCACTAGAATATGGTAGATTCTCGAATGTGGTACTATGTGTGAACCTCTAGGATCTTATATTAATAACAGTGAATAGTCTTAATAGACCAAGAGTGGAGTTTAGCAGCCTATCAAAGCCTATAAAGAGATAAGAAATAGTTATAACAACAAAAACTAACCTACAAACACACAGTGTGTAATATAATCTATTTTTATTTGATATCTCATAAAGCATGACACACATTTGTGTCAGAATCCTTTATTGATTTATTGTTTTTTGATCTAACTGGGAAGATTTACCTTTTAATTCCATGGCCATGGATTTGTGGAGGTACTACCATCCTGATCAACTTGGATAGAGAGATTACTTCCTCAAACTGGAATCAAAAAATCCTATCGTTGTCATTTAACCAAGTTTATACCGCCAATGTCCCACCCAACACAAGCTACCTCGCCCCAATTTTAATATCATGGGTTTTTCATTGTGTCAAAGTACATGATCAAATGACACACATTGATAATGTTCTCAATTCAGAAGACCAATACACATGTCCATAGATAGAAACATCCAATGACACCCAAAAAATGTGGTGTTACTATTGATGGGTTTGTCCTTATGATATCAATTACTAGAAATCACCAAGTGAGAACTTCATGAGAATACGTCTTAATTATTATGAGTCCTCAACACCTGATAGTCACACATCGAATGTTTACAGTTAGTATGATGTATCTAGACTATAAGAAATATATTTAAGATCAATATCATAGCATCTTTAGGTTCTTATTATATCCTAGGATCTACTATAACCTTTTGATATGACAATTAATCTATTTATATTACCATTAAACAGTGGACACATAAATTCCAACACTATAATGGTAAGTAAACATCATGAATTTTCTACTTTATACATGAAATGATAATAAAAAATTACTTCTTATTTTGGTCTATGGAACCCACTATTAAAACACTACCACTTACACAAGAGTCAACTTTATAATGAACCTTGTTAGCTCTCACATGATTAAGATCATGTTTCCACTGAGTCACATCTTTAGTTTCCAGTATTTCCACATCTCTACTACATGGATATTATGGTATATGCGACCTCATCTCCTTAAGTAAAACTCATCAAGAGAAGTAAACCCTGAGTGTATTCATTTTTTTCCACTATAAAATCTTGACATTATGGATATTAAGAGTATTATAATTTAAATTATGATAATAATTTTCTTACTAGGTGTGATTCCAAGAACTAGAAAAAATTATTCTGTATTTTACACTGCTTCTTAGCTACCTCATAACCCACAATGAACTCAGTACTTGTAGGTATGGATACCACTGGTTTGAATGTTCTTGTATTTCTCATTAACTTATCCTGACTATGATATTAGATCACATTGACCTAAGGAAGACTGGTTTGTGTCCCCTCAAAACTAGTATCCCTTCCTCTCCACATACCAGGTATATATCCTTTGTACTTTCTCTAATACTATTGGATAGTTATTATTTCTTCTCTTAAAGTTATCCTAGATATAACTTATATTAGAATACTATAAATTATATGTTGGAAATATCATATCTTGTACATATCATGTAATATATGATTTATCCATCACTGAAGTATATGGAATTAAACTCACTACATTTATAGCCTCTGATGCCTATGCATGTCTTCTTGGATAGATTTATGCTATGTGACTTTGTTAAAAATTCCCTCTAAAATTATTCCAACTTGTATTTCTCAATACCATGTTAGTATATATATGATTTAATAAGTATAAGAAACCATTAGATCTACCTTAGTAGATCCTATTCCCAAGAACTTAGGTTGCTACATTAATTCAATCACTAAGGAATTACTTTCATTCTTATCTTAGTTAATTGTAAGACTAATAACTATTTTCGATAAGTTACCAAACATATTATACTTGGAAAACCATGGTGCTCCCATTAATGTTTGGTAGAAACATGGAAAATATCCATTCCAAATGAATATTCTATAATATTTTTTCTTAATTTAATACCAGACTAGATTTTAGTAACTTGTACCCTTTATTGGTATTCCATGATGTCACCATCCCATTCTGGTTTCTTTATATTGAAACCTTCCATGATTTTTAGTCTTGACATCCAATTCCCAATAAAAGATAATATAAATTAGCTATGAAAAGTAAAATTATAATGAATCTAGGAATAATTAATTAGTGTTACCAATCGAGCCTTATTGGTACTATGATTATTCTATCTATGTATAGTCTCACTTGAATAGCCACCACATTATTCAAATAAAAATCCCCTTAGACTTTGATACATGGAATACATTATTTAATTTTAATTGATCTTATAAATATTATCTAATTTTCATATAATTATTAATTTTAGGATTCATTATTCTAAATTAATAAATTATCACCATACATAGTGAATTTAAAATCATCATTATGGTTTTAACTTTACTACTTAGTATGTTTTTCTAGAACATTTCTCTTCCACACCTCTTTTGAAATGTTTTCCAATTTCAACTATTTGCGAATCTAAAGCATTAACTAAACCCAAGTCAATCTTTCCCCCATTATCTCAAGTATATATGTAAACCTTTTATAGAAATATAGTACATAACTTGACTATGTATTTTCAATCATAGGGATTTATATAATAGCCTATGAAAATTATAGGTTAATTACTTTAGGCACACATTGTGTTTTTCTTGATGCAAGTTTGTTTATATAACCAATAAACTCTTTGCATAAAAACACATGTTTTTATAACATAATGGATTTATATCATACTATAACTCATATGATAACCATTTTTCATGATATTTGACATATGGTAATGGGATAACATCATTATTTGCGATGCATGTCTTGAAAATAATGGAAGTTTATACAATGGATATAAGTTTAAATCTTGATAATACTTTTACTTACATTAAAAACCTAATGTGTATAAGTAAACATGCATTTAATAATTACTCTATACTAAATTTTTTGATAAATTTTAACATGTAATACTCATCATAGATCCTCCTTATTAGCATCATAGCCCTGATGTGGATAAGGTAATGTGTGTTTAAGAATTACTCCATGATACATTATATTGATCGATGAATGCCTAGTCAAGATATTCTTTGGAATACCAGCACAAAGCATATCATATCTTATGACCATGCATATATCATTATTCACTTTCTCATTTCTTAAATAAACAATTAAAGGAATATAATGAAGTATATTTACAACTAGCTTACCCTTGTTATAGACCACACTCCCAAGATGAACTAGCTTCAAATGCTTTATGGATTACCTTTATTTCTAAAGGTTTCTTTGTCCAAAACTAAGTACATAATTGTGTTGATAATACCTTAGGTCTTTAACTCCAAAGAGTCTAAAACTATACTTGTTATATCCTTGAAAACTAATTAGTTTTTCTTGAAAAAGTATTATCTTTCCACAACTAGGTATAAAGGATTCTTACAGGTTATATTAATCATGTATTTCCTATGATTCACGTATTACTAAACTATTGGTTGAGTATAAAATACCAAAAAACATCCATTCTTGAACTTGGAATAACATCACCTCGTGTATAAAGGACACATTAGATAAATTTTCTAGTAATACTAAAAAAATCACCTAGAATCATTAACTTGAAAATTAGAAGTTGTGTACTTCTCACTGCTAAATTTGGAACCACCATTTATCATCTACTTGGAGAAAAAAACTTACATATAGTAATCTTTATTTAATTACTTTATTACTTTATTTTAATACACATATGTAATAGGAATATTTTATTTAATATCGAATAATTAACACAATAAAATTACATATAGTGATGAATATTCACTAAAGAATAAGTGAGTAATTGCTTATTCAATTTAGTTTATTGTATTTAAACTTCCATATATTTATTTCACGATACATGAAGCAAATAAAATCCTATTTAATAGATATTTTCTTTAAAGTATGTTGCAAAGGTTCCGTTAACATCATGCTTTCCATTGTAATTTTCAAATTGTCTTTCAAGTTGTTCTCTATAAGAACTAAATGATAAACTGTCATTAAGTTCTTATTTACTTGGTTAACCTTACACAAAAGGGAAAGAAGAATTTTCTCCACACTGTTCATTTTATAATATTAAATGAAACTGGAGTAACTGGGTGATTTAAGATATTAGAATAGCATATAATGAAAGATGATGATATGCCTTTCATATTTACATGTATCTAGTGTAATCATCATCTATTCATATCAACGATTCTATTTATCCTTTCAATCTTCTCGAAGAGGAGACTACATGTAATATAATCCATTTCTTGATGTAGTATCCACAACATACATCATATTTTGATGAAAAAATTATGACATAACCATCATATGTATCATGCATGAGTCTGTTGTATGCATTTTTAAACACCCTCGCTTACTAAGGTGGATTAACATGTATTGGGGACACCAACACCTTGAATTTCAGACATGATAGTATTGTATGCAATATCCTATATAATGCTTTGGAAACTTTTGTTAGTTTAAAAATTTAATTTTTCCATGATTATCATTATTTACTTGTGGTATTACTATCCATTTTCAACAAAAATAAAATCAAGAAGATTAGTAATTTTTATCTTTATTACCAACTTTTAAATTATTGATTAATTTATTAAATCATTAAATGTATCCCACTCTTTTATCGAACTCTAGAAACCCTCTGTACTAGAATCAGAATACTCCATCACTTGATTATTCTAGTGGAAATGATCCTTGAACCTCCCCACATAGTATACAAGTTATGACTACAACACTACTCAGATAATTCTTGGAATAAGTTTGACCATCCAACCATATTAACTCATGGATCCTTGATCTGTTGAGTGATGTCCCAAATTCTAAAATCATAAATACGATTTACCCAACACTTTCCTATAATGTTGCAACAATATATCTATGACTACTTTCATTCCAAATTCAGTTAATTCAACCCATAGTTCTCATAAAAAATCCTCAGTAACAGAAGGCACCCTCAAATATGTCACGAACCATCCTCGGGGCCCGTGCCGCGACTACCACAAGCCCGCCTTCCATAGGCCACGGGCTGGCGACTAGCACCAAAGGCGTAAATCCCAATAAAGGGAAGGCATTGCCTTTATAAAGTAAACAAACACCATAGAGTACGCAAGCTGAGTAAACACTAAGTAAACTGAGTAAAAAAGTAAGTGATGGAAAGTAAATGGGCCAGAATACATACCCAACTGAAAGTATAGTACAACTGAAATGAATGTACAACAACTGGAAAGTAAAGTAGCAAGTCCGAGCCGTCCTTTGGAAATACCACCTGAAGGGTGGGTACAAATAGACTCCTCTAATCCTCGGCTCCAGTCGTCCGCTCCAAGTACGTCCCGTCCAGTGATCCACCTCCAGATACCGTCCAGCTCCATGAGCTCCTACCTCGATCAGCGCTGTCCATCGTCTGCATCCAACACAATGTAGTGCGGGCATAGCCCGTGCAGGGGCGAGTATACGCTACTCAGTAGGGACCCTGAGACCCTCAAAGGTCTCCCGGAATCCACGAAGGATGAACCACAAAGGAAAGATACAATCACGAAGTAACAACCAACTCTATTTAGGTATATGCCCATACATATACCTAAGTCATCAATTCCAGCTCAGCTCCAGCACACGAGCCCAAGTGCAACCCAGTCCACACAGGAGAACATAACCCATTCCACATAGGAATTCACAACCCAATCCACATAGGAAAGCATAACCCAATCCAAACAGGAAATCACAACCCAATCTACATAGGAAAGCATAACCCAATCCACATAGGAAAGCACAACCCAATCCATACAGGAAAACACAACAATCATATCGATGATAATGATTGTAAGTTAAGACTTAGCTCACGCAAGTATCCATTTACGAAGAGGGGTGGAGATGATTAGATGTAGCATCTGAATCATCTCCTCCGCCGAACCCACGTAGGATCAAAGTTTATTATTCATTGCTGCCGAACCCACGGAGGATCCAAGTATAGTAGTCATCGTCGTCGAACCCACAGAGAATCCCAACACGATAGTCGAACCCACGGAGGATCCCAGTACAGTAGTCGTCCTCGTCGAACCCACAGAGGATCCTAGTACAGTAGTCATCCTCGTCGAACCCACGGAGGATCCCAGTATAGTAGTCATCCTCGTTGAACCCACAGAGGATCCTAGTACGGTAGTCATCCTCATTGAACTTACAGAGTATCCCAGTACGGTAGTCATCTTTATCGCAACCATCTCTAGGGTTTCCGCACACAACACTCTCGATTCCGGGAAGGTCCGCTCCACGAGCCAAGGGGTTCGATACATCAACTGACAAGAAGTCTGTGTTTATGTATCCCAAAGTTCCGTCTCGTCAAAAGGAACACAACGCGATAGACGGTGCATCAATCGGACGCCCGGTCTGAGAGTTATTGGCATTTTCGTCCCAGGGGCCTGCTGGTTTTTAAGTCAAACCAACCCGACCATACTCCAACTGCATCCAAACCTCAAGTAGAGTAATAAAAAAGAACCGTCTCACTAAGAGGAATCCAACAAAGTCTACGGCACGTCAATCAGACGTCCGGAGCTCAAGTTATAAGCGTTTCCGCTCTGAGGGCCCGGTTGGTTTCATGTTCGAACCAACCCGTCCATACCCAAAATTCTCCGAAACCTTGAGTGTAATATACCGAAACGACCGTCTAGATCCAAGGATATCTACGCAACTGATGGTGTGTCGATCGGAGGTTCGTAGCCCAAGTTATGGGCATTTGAACGGATCTGTCCGGAAATAGGGGGTTTGGGCCCGGACCGACCTGGCCTAAAACCCCCTTGGTCGGCCCGAACCGGGGCGACCCAACCCGGGTCCGGGTCCGTCCCATTGGGACGTGGCCCGATCTGGCTCAGATGGCACAGGGGTCCGACCCAGCATGGGCGGCCCGGCCCGGCGCGGGCGGTCCGGCCCGGCGCGACCGGTCGGCCCGGTGCGGGCGCCTGCGCGCTGCGCGGGCGCGGAAGGGGGGTGGGGACGTGCCACCCCCTATTTTCCTAAAACGACAGACCACTGTGAGGTCCACCCTAGTTGGCCGCCGGGGGTTACAGACCCCTGGCCGTCCCGAACTCGGCCGGCCGTTTTGGCCGATCGTTGAGCCACCGCGAGACCCCTCGTTGGTCCCGCCTCCCTTGAACGCCAGCGGCCGGATATCCGACCACCCCCCTTACAGAACCGCTACGGCCAAAGGCCGCGGCTTCCTTTTTGGTTGTCGGAGGCCGGCGAGGCCGGCCTCCTCCTACTGCTCCGCCACACCCAAAGGCCACGATTCTTCCTCGACCGACGTGGCGTGACGGCGTCGCGCCCCTCTGCCGCGGTCCGCCCTGGCCGCGGCCCTCCAAGGTGTTCTGGGGCGGCGCGACAGCGCCACGCCCGTCCGCCGTGGCCCGCCCTTGGCCGCGGATTCCTTCGGCTTCACTGGCATGGCGCGACGGCACCGTGCTTCTTCGTCGCTGCCCGCTCCGGCAGCGGTTCTTCCATTCCCGCGCGGTTCTATGGCACCGCGCCGTCCCCGTTCCGAGTCATGAAGAAATTCAAAAACAAAGGGGAGGAGGATCAGCCATGTTTCTACGGTCCGACCTCCTCCTATTATATTGATAACAAGTAGCTAAAAATTAACAAAGTACGTCAATTTAATCTTGAACGTATAAAATATACCCCTACCTCAACAACGATGTCAAAAGTCGGTGTCGTGGTTGACGATGTCGGCGTACCTCCAAGATGGATGGCATCTCACACCGGCTGTGGAGAGAAGCAGAACGGCACGTCATTGGAGAGTTTCTACGTCGGTGTCTCCTCATTTGTCGTGGAGGAAGAAGAGGACCGAAGATACCGGTTCGCCGAGTCGATGATCCTTGACGAAGTGTTGTCATTCTTCGTTGAGGATAAAGACGTTCTTCGCCGGAGTAGATAAAGTTCTTCAAGAGACTTAGAGCTCTCTGCTCCAATCCTCAACACAACCAATCTAACCCCAAAAATAAAATAAGCTCTTCTTATTTTATTAAGTCATGCCATGAGTTCAAAATTCAAAAACTTAATTCAATTAATAGAATTAGTGTGTTGGCATGATTAAATGTGAGAAGAGAGGAAGTCACCCAATTAATGGGAAGTTTAAAAGTTAAGATGAGTTACACATCTTAAGTGGGGGGTTTAGAGGAGTTAGGGATTGTGAGGGGTTGGGATCATGTGGGCCCCACCCCACCTTTATTCTCTCGAGGGTAGTTAACAACAAGTGGGTCCCACCCAACTTCCACACATAGGTTATAACAACTTAGAAAAGAGAAATAAAATTCTTAACGCAATTTTATTTCACTCACACTTAATCCACAATTTTTAACAACTCTTACCGAGAAAACGCAACTCTAGAAAAGGTCTTCTTAAGCAATTACAGGCGCTACAGTTTTATCGGTGCCCTCAGATTTCAATTTCGAGCACCAGTTTAAAAGTTAGAAAAACTCACTTGTTCGTTCACTAAACATACCCGAGCTAAACTTCAGAAATTGATTCCGGGCACACCGGGCCTCGGAATCAGGTGCCGTCAGAAAATGCGGACTTGTAAATTTCAAAGAAATTAAGAAAAAAAATTTCTTGAAATTTTCAGGTCTTTACATTACTCCCACCTCAGGGTTTTACGTCCCTGTAAAGCTTCAACACATACTAAGGAAAACAAAGTTGTACTGAGCATGCATCTGAGCCTTCCGCTCCCATGTGCTCTTCGGGAGGTTCTCGAGCTACCAGTGAAAGAGAACCTAAGGAATTGACTGTCCATGTAGGACCTGCTCATGTCGATCCTCGATCTCCACTAGAACCTCTGCAAATGTAGCCCTGTCTTCGACGTCCATCTCCCCATGGTCGATGGTATGGGTCAGGTCATGCACGTATCTCCTCAACTGAGATACGTGGAAGACATCATGCACCTGGTGCAACTAAGGTGGATGGGTCAAGCGGTAAACCACCTCTCCTACCCTGTCGAGGACCTAGAAGGGTCCGATGAACCTCAGAGATAACTTGCTACCCGGGCCAAATCTCCATAAACCACATCGAGGTGAGACCCATATGAAAATGTAGTTGCCATCCTCGAACACTAGTGGTCTCTGCCTCCTATCAGCATAAGACTTCTGTCGGTTCTGAGCTGTCCTCATCCGCTCCTGGATGACCTGAACCTTCTCTGGTCCTACAAGAGATGCTAAGATTTCTGCTTTGTCAATAAGAGAAATTTGGTCTCATCCCCTGGATGAACCACGTTATTTGCCTAATACAGTCAATCCTGACATGAATGATACTAATACATGCCATGGATGACGTCGTAAGGCCTCGACGCTACTACTAAGAGATCCAACCGTTACTCTCGCCTCCAAGGGTTGGGTCACACTGTCGGCATCAGTGTGTGGTCACTAGGTCTCCTCAAATAGGCATCTCAAAAGTGAGGGTCAAGTCAACAGTCTAAACTAGGATCTCTTAGTATCGACTACATAAAAAGGACAGGGAACTAAACGTCACAAGAACATGTGTCTTTTATTACTGAATCTCAAGGTACAAAGACACAAAACATCAAAAAAGCTAGAAGCAACTTTAACAAAAGTCTCCATGTCTGGAGCTAGTCCCGCTCCTGTCCATCTGCTCCTGGAACTCCATGGTTGTAAGCCTCAGCTGCCTGAAGCTAAGCTCTCACCTGTCCACCTGTTCCCTACGGTCGGGGTGGTCTTCATGGTGGTGGTGGCGGTAGGGCCTCAAAGCGTCGCCCGCCACCTACTGCTTAGTCAGCTCCTCTACCTCGTCCCCCTGCTCCCTGTGGACCACCATGGTCGAACCTCTTCCTGGGAGGTCCCTCTACTGCCTGCTGCTCATCTGCAGGGTGGGTCGGGCAGTCTCGAGCCTTGTGACCCTGCCCGCTGCATGTATAGCACTGTCTACTCCTCGTGTGGCTAGCTCTGTTTCGTGTTCCCCGCACAAAATAACCTGTTTCCTAATATTGATCATTTGATGGTATGGACCGCTTGGACCTCTGCATCAACTGTCTACTGCCAGCTGCATAAGACTCCGCTACGGGTCATCTTGCGGAGGGTCTCGCCGCTGGTGACTGCTCGTCGAGAAAACTCTCCACTAGAAGGGCTCTCTCCAGCACCCCCACCTGCGTTGGGATGTTGAGGGAGATCCTCGAAGCCCTGATCTCATGCCTCAGTCCCTGCTCGAAGGTTCGGGCCTGGAAGAATGGGTCTCGTACCATGTCCGTGGAGTAGCGCGAGAGATCGGTAAACCTCACCAAGTAATGGGCTACCATCATGATGCCCTGCCGCAGCTGTAGTAGCTCCAGAATGCGCACCGCACGGAGGTTGGATGGAATAAACTCCAAGCGGAAGAGGCTCTCAAAGTCTGTCCAAGGAAGTGATGCCTCGTCGTGCACCTGGAGAATCAGGCTCCACCATCTACCTGCTGCCGCGTGAAAGAGACTCGCCGCAAGGATCACCATGAGGTCAGCGGGTGTCCCTACTAACCTGAAGACTCAAACGATAGCATCCAGCCAATCCTCGGCTGCCTGAGGGTCCGTCTCTCTACGGAACCTGGGTGGTCTCTGACGCTGAAACTCGTGTAGTGCACTAAGGCGACGTGCACTCTCAGCTGCTGGGGCAGGTGGCATCGGTGGCTCGGTGGGTAGAGGTACCTCCAGTGCCTCCACTATAATAGGGCCCTACACCGAGGCCTTGTCGCTCGGTGGGCTGTCGTCTCGCACAAAGATCGGAACCCTAGTTGGATGCTGTCATGGGGCCATCCTGAAAAGAGACAGGTGCGCCATAGTCAATATAGTATACCTGGTGAGCCGACACAAAGTAATCACAAAGAAAACTTTTTAAACACACATGCAATCAATGTTTTCATGCACTGAGTCGGAAATCAGAAGTCAGGGTCCTGGTATATGGATACGTCGGCCGCCGCACCAACACTGGACTCCCTAGACTGATAACCACACTCAATACCCTTAACACTATTGCTTCACATAGAATAAAGATCAAAGTTCTGAGTTCTGTGGTAGAACCGAACTCCTCTAATACCTATTTGTCACGACTCATCCTCGGGGCCTGTTCCGTGACTACCCCAAGCCCGCCTTCCATAGGCCAGAGGCTGGCGACTAGCACCAAAGGCGTAAATCCCGATAAAAGGGAAGGCATTGCCTTTATAAAGTAAACAAATACCACAGATTACGCAAGCTGAGTAAACACTAAGTAAACTGAGTACAAAAGTAAGTGCTGGAAAGTAAATGATCCAGAATACAAACCCAACTGAAAGTATAGTACAACTGAAATGAAAGTACAACAACTAGAAAGTAAAGCAGAAAGTCCAAGCCATCCCATGGAAATCCCACCTGAAGGGTGGGTACAGATAGACTTCTCTGCTCCTCAGCTCCAGCCATCCGCTCCGAGCACGTCCCGTCCAGTGATCCTCCTCCAGGTACCGTCCAGCTCCACGAGCTCCTACCTCGATCAGCGTTGTCCGTCGTCTGCATCCAACACAATGTAGTGCGGGCATAGCCCGTGTAGGGGTGAGTATATGCTACTTAGTAGGGACCCCGAGACCCCCGAAGGTCTACCAGAATCCACGAAGGATGAACCACAAAGTAAAGATACAATCATGAAGTAACAAACAACTCTACTTAGGTATATTCCCATACATATACCTAAGTCATCAATTCCAGCTTGGCTCCAGCACACGATCCCAAGTGCAACCCAGTCCACGCAGGAAAACATAACCCATTCCACATAGGAATTCACAACCCAATCCACACAGGAAAGCATAACCCAATCCACACAGGAAAGCACAACCCAATCCACAGAGGAAAGCATAACCCAATAAACACAGAAAGCACAACCCAATCCACATAGGAAAACAGAACAATCATATCAATGATAATGATTGTAAGTTAAGACTCAGCTCACACAGGTATCCATTTACGAAGAGGGGTGGAGATGATTAAATGTAGCCTCTGAATCATCTCCTCTGCCGAACCCACGTAGGATCCAAGTTTATTAGTCGTCGCTGCCGAACCCACGGAGGATCCAAGTATAGTAGTCCTCGTCATCGAACCCACAGAGGATCCCAGCATGGTAGTCGAACCCACGGAGGATCCCGGTATAGTAGTCATCCTCGTCGAACCCACAGAGGATCCCAGTATGGTAGTCATCCTCGTCGAACCCACGGAGGATCCCAGTACGGTAGTCGTCCTCGTCGAACCCACGGAGGATTCCAGTATGGTAGTCCTCCTCGTCGAACCCACGGAGGATCCGAGTATGGTAGTCATCTTCATCGCAGCCAGCTCTAGGGTTCCCGCACACATCACGCTCGATTCCGGGAGGGTCCGCTCCACGAGCCAAGGGGGTCGATACATCAACTAACACTAAGTCCATGTTGATGTATCCCAAAGTTCCGTGTCGTCAAAAGGAACACAATGCGACAGATGACGCGTCAATCGAACGCCCGGTCTGAGAGTTATTAGCTTTTTGGTCCTAGGGGCCCGGTTGGTTTTTAAGTCAAACCAACCCGACCGTACTCCAACTGCGTCCAAACCTATAGCAAAGTAATCCAAAAGAACCGTCTCACTAAGAGGAATCCAACAAATTCTACGACACATCAATCGGACGTCCAAAGCTCAAGTTATAAGCGTTTCCACTCCGAGGGCCCGATTGGTTTCGTGTTCGAACAAACCCAGCCATACCCAAAGTTATATGAAACCTTGAGTGTAATATACCTAAACAGCCTTCTCGATCCAAGGATCACTACGAAACTGACGGTGCGTTGATCGGATGTCCGTATCCCAAGTTATGGGCGTTTGAACGAATCTGTCCGGAAATAGGGGGTTTGGGCCCGGACTGACCCGGCCCAAAACCCCCTGGGTCGGCCCGAACCGGGTCGACCTGACCCGGGTCAGTGTCCGGCCCATTGGGGCGAAGCCCGGCTGGCGCGGCCCGGCTGGCGCGGCTTGGCCGGCGCGGGGGTCCGACCCAGTGCGGGCGGCATGACCCCGCGCGAGTGGGCCGACGGGGTGCGGGCGACACGACCCCGTGCGTGCAATCCGGCCCAGCGCGGGCGGCACGGCCCGATGCGGGAGGTCCGGCCCGGCGCGGGCGGTCCGGCCCGGCGCGGGCGGTCCGGCCCGGTGCGGGAGCCCGCGCGCTGAGCTGACGCGGAAGGGTGGGGGGGGCGCCCCCCTGTTTTCCCGAAACGGCGGACCCCTGTGGTTTCCGCCCAAGTTGGCTGCCGGGGGTTACAAACCCCCGGCCTTCCCGAACTCGATCAGCCGTTTTGGCCGGCCGGTGAGCTGTCGCGGGTCCCGCCTCCCTTGAATGCCGGCGACCGGATATCCGGCCGCCCCCTTGCAGAACCGCCGCAACCAAAGGCCGTGCCTTCCTCCTTGGTTGTTGGCGGTCGGTGAAGCCGGACGCCTCCTGCTGCTCCACCACGACCAAAGGCCGCAGCTCTTCCCCGACCGGCGCGGCGCGGCGACGTTGCGCCCCTCTGCCGCGGCCCGCCCCGGCCGCGGCCCCCCAAGGTGTTCCGGCGCGGTGCGACGGCGCCACGCCCCTCCGCCGCGGCTTCCTTCGGTTTCACCGGCCCGGCGCGACGGTGTCGCGCTCCTTCGCCGCGGCCCACTCCGGCCGCGGTTCTTTCGTTCCTACGCGGTGCTATGGCACCGCGCCGTCCCCGTTCTGAGTCACAAATAAATTCAACAACAAAGGGGAGGAGGATCAGCCGTGTTTGTGCGGTCCGACCTCCTCCGGTTATATTGATAACAAGCGGATAAAAATTAAAGAAGTATGCCAATTTAATCTTGAACGTATAAAATCAACCCCTACCTCAACAACGTTGTCAAAAGTTGGTGTCGCGGTTGACGGCGTCGAAGTACGTCCAAGATGGATGGCGTCTCACATCGGCTGAGGAGAGGAGAAGAACGACACGTCGTTGGTGAGTTTCCGCGTCGGTGCCTCCTCCTTTTTCGTGGAGGAAGAAGAGGACCGAAGATACCGGGTCACCGAGTCGATGATCCTTGACGAAGTGTTGTCGTTCTTCATTGAGGATGAAGACGTTCTTCACCGGAGTAGATGAAGTTCTTCAAGAGACTTAGAGATCTCTCCTCCAATCCTCAACACAACCAATCTAACCCCAAAACTAAAATAAGCTCTTCTTATTTTATTAAGTCATGCCATGAGTTCAAAATTCAAAAACATAATTCAATTAATTGAATTAGTGTGTTGTCATGATTAAATGTGAGGAGAGAGGAAGTCACCCAATTAATGGGAAGTTTAAAAGTTAAGACGAGTTACACATCTTAAGTGGGGGGTTTAGAGGAGTTAGGGATTGTGAGGGGTTGGGATCGTGTGGGCCCACCCCACCTTTATTCTCTCAAGGGTAGTTAACAACAAGTGGGTCCCACCCAACTTCCACACATAGGTTATAACAACTTAGAAAATAGAAATAAAATTCTTAACGCAATTTTATTTCACTCACACTTAATCCACAATTTTAAACAACTCTTCCCGAGAAAACACAACTCTAGAAAAGGTCTTCTTAAGAAATTACCGGCGTTGTGGTTTCATCAGTGCCCTCAGATTTCAATTCTGAACAACGGTTTAAAAGTTAGGAAAACCCGCTCGTTCGTTCACTAAATATACCCGAGCTAAACTTCGGAAATTGATTCCGGGCACACCGGTTCTCGGAATCAGGTGCTGTCAGAAATTGCGGACTCGTAAAATTCCAAAGAAATTAAGAAAAAAAATTCTTGAAATTTTCAGGTCTTTACAAACTATGGATTACTGAGCACCCCGAATAGCCGATTATGTTTCAATTCAAATGATGAAAGTCATTTGTGACTTAATATTTATTTGAGGTTTTTTTTTTATATTTTCATAAATGTATGAAATAATTTTCTATTTGATGTGCATGTTCTATGTGATTTCACTCACAAGTGACTATAAAATAAATAAAAAAACATTTATCACATCATAAATTAATTTAATCTATGAATTTTTATGTTTATTATTTTATGTGGTTACATAAATTTTTAGAATTAATAAAATAATGAACAATGTATAAATTAAATATTCTACGTGACTAATCTTGAACATATATTATTGGTTGATCCATTTAAACTCAATGAACCAACCGTGAACTAGGGTTATAATACTTGAGTCAGATCTTGACTCATATTGCAACTTACAACTAGACCCAATGTGTCATCGTCTCGTATGGAATATTGGATCATCTTGGCATGGTCCACATCTTACTCTATCTTTGTCACAATATATACATACTCACACATAGGCGAGGTGGTCTCAGGAATACATAATACAAAAAAAACATCACTCATAGACATGCAGGACATTATATATATTAAATTAGAATTATCGACGATGCACATACTGTATTTTAATTAATTACATGCATCACACACAATTAAAATAATTAAATAAATAAATAAAATTCTAGACAAACATTGGCCGATCTTTGATCAAGATCAGTTATCGCACAATTAAAAATTAAATTTCTATAAATTTAAAGCATAAGAGAAATTCAAATAAATTAAATGAATTATAAAATTTAAATAATTTATAAAAATATTTTATTTTATTCTGTCTAAAAATTAATTTAATTTTAATACCAAAAATTAAATTAATTAATTTTATTCGAATATGGACATGACTATTGGGGGGGGGGACAATATTCTATGACATTGTGAAGGAAAAATATTGAACCTGGTGGCAGCAATGGTGTTTGGAAGAGAGGCGATTAATGGTCCAGATCTGCTGGCGTCCACTGGATATGGCTGCGGGGTTCCTATGAGGGCAGTATATCGGGATGGTAAGGTGGAAGGGAAGCCACGATCAGTGCAACTGGTGAGCAATAGGTGGTGAGACTGGGGAGGCATGTTGGTATAGGGGATCTCGAAGGAGGTTGGCCACTTTAAATAGGTGGTGAGACTTCAGTGCCATGAAGTGCTTGGCTGAGTCCATATAGATTTGGGTGGTGGCGATCTCCAGTGGTGGAAGCCTTCGAGGAGGCCACGACGGTCAGGTAGGGTGAGAAGGGGGGCACCAAAGTGGCTTATACCAGAAGCCTTTTATTTTTCTTGGATTTTTTAAAATAAAATTCACCCAAAAGTTTTTAGTCCAGCCTCCAGACTTTTATTATTGTTATTTTTTTTATAAAATCCTACACCCAATTCATTTTTACACATCAAAAACCAAACAACCTATCAATCAAGTTTATTTTAAAATTAAATTTTTTTATTCTTTTCCAGTGGATAAATTACTTGGTCAGAAATACTGTATTGGAAAATAGTGTCTAGATAGAACCTAGATATATATGCAAGATTACAGGATATATCACTAATAACTTTAAATATTAACACGTATAATAATATATATTTCACAATTTTAGTACCCTTAAAACCAATACTTTTGATTCATAATTTTTTTGGATGACCCAAAATTGATCACCCAAATTCAAATTCAAGCAAGATCAATTCCATTAGAACTGATTTCAATCCCACTACAGAAATTTAAATAAAAATAATTTTTATTGGTTAAAAAAATCCTCATGATCCCTTTGATACCAATTGTTGGTACAAGGGCATGTAACCTAATCCGGTAGGCTTGGAATTTTAATTTTTTATCACCAAAGTGACGAAACTCGTCATCTCTGAAAATCTAAGCCATGGTATGGTCTGAGGATCTCACATGGTTTAATTAGAATATAGAAAATAAAAGGAGATAGTACCTCATTCTGATTTGAAGTGTGCACATCTATCAAAAGTCACCAACAACTGTTTCTTGAAGGATCCAACATCTAAACCCTATAGATCATCCCCACATGCTTCTCGAATCCTCTCATATGATCTTCATATAATTTTGGGTGATCGCATGGTGCTCCAATGATCTATTTGACACCACCATGATCATTAGATCCCCTACATTCGATCTGAAAATGCGATCTTGGATCATATGCTTAGTTGGAGCATTTTTCTTACTAGAAATTGGGAGGGGAAAGTAGCAATCAATTTTGAAGGTATGAATATTCCATTGGAATGAGATTCTCTCTATTTATATAGTGGATGCTCAACATTCTCGATTAGGGTTCCCCGCCCCCATGCATTAAACGTTCACTAAATAAGTGATATAAATAATTAATTATGGTGAAATAGCTATGCCATAAATGTTATTTATAATTTATCACATATTTTTAAAATATATTAAATATATTAAGTGACAAACCCAAGTCATTAACTCGACTCATGACTCCTGATAATATTAAACAAACTTGGAATATTAAAATAATATTTGTTTGAATAATATAAATTCTTGTATTTACTTAAACACTTGTAAATACTTTTATTAAATAAATTCAACCCAATTATTATTTACTTGAATAATAAATAATTTATTTATTTATTGGTGATTGATAAAGTTTGGACAACTCTCAGACCCTATGGTAGGGCCCACCATGTCCTATATTTCTATTCACTAGAATTGGGAAGATTCTTAAATGTTCTATTGTGTGTGACCCTCGTATCCCTTACCTCGTTAGTAATGAATAGTATTCGTGACCAAGAGTGAAGTCTAGCAACCCATAAAGGCCCCTAAAGATATAAGGAATAATCATAACAATGATTACCAACCTATGAAAAAATATTGTGTAATATAATCTCTTTGTCTTTGGTATCTTATAAATCAGGACACAGACTTGTATCATTGTCTGTTATTGCTTTATTGTTTATTGATCCGATTGGATAGATTTACCTTTGACTACCATGGTCATGAATTTATTAAGGTACTACCATCCTGATCAACCTATTTAGATATATTACATCCTCAAACCAGAAGTGATAAATCCTATCTTGATCATTCAACCAATGCAATACCACTAATGATGCACCCAACACAACCTACCTCACCAAAATTTCAAAATCGTGGTTTTTTCCTTGTATAAAAGTACATTTTCAAATGGAACACATTGGTAATGATCTCAAGTTCGGATACCATTACACATTTCCATATATAGGAACATCCAATGATGCCCCAAACATGTGGCATTCCAATTGGTGGGTCTGTCCTCATGATCTCAACTACTAGAGATCACCAACTAAAAAACTTCATGAGAAGAAGTCTCAATGATGAGAATATCCCATCACTTGATAGCCACACATCAACTATGTCTAGTCACTATGATGTATCTGGACTATAGGACATATATTTATGATCAATTTCATAGTATCTCAAGGTTCTCATTATAGCCTAGTATGTTCTATAAACTTTTGATACAAAAATTAATTTATGGACATTAACATTAAATAATGGACATATAAATGTAAACACTATAATGGTAAGTAAACATCATGAATATCTCACTATATACATGAAATGGTAATTGAAAAGTACTTTTTATCTGGGTCTAGGGCACCCACTATTACAAAAAATTCTTGAATCCCTCACCTCAACTAAAGCTTTCTAAATCATTTCATAAAGAAAAGGAAAAGAAGAGATAATCCCAAGATCAAGATCTCCCCAAGGTGAAATTTAACATCCTATATCCTGGTTATAACCATTATCTACTCACTACAAAATAACCAAAAATAACTACTCCAACATCCACTACCTTCTTTAGAAGAAAATATAGAAGAAACTCTGAGGGAAAGGGAAAGAACTCATATAGGAGAAATAATTATTTATCTTATGAATACAAGGTGAAAATTCATAAAAAGGAGCTCATGAAACTACAAAAATGAACCTTTGATCTCCAGCGGTTCAAGATAATTCAAAGTAAAATAGGGAAAAACCAAATTGGATGTGAATTTATATTTGGATGGAAAGCACCTAGTCATGGAATGATAGTATATCACCACATCATATCCATAAAAGAAAATAATAAGTATACAAACGATGATTTATGGTCATGTCATGATGGGTTAATCTCCACTGAAGATCAGAAATTCATGTTGTGAATCCTTCGAATCTCACCCCACCTAAAATCAGTTAAGGCATCTGATATGATTCAACTAGAGAAGGGTTTCTTCGTGACCCATTCCACCATGTTGTGAAATTAACTTTGATAGAAGTACCCATAAAATAACCTATAGGTCTTTGTGTTTTGAAACATGATACCTATTCATGACATACACCCAAAAAAACCCTAAATATACACCTCAATACTCTATTACATGATAGCAATGCCTCATACTATGACCAATCACTTGCAGATTCACCCTATACTATATCCAACCAGCTCATTCTAAGATCCCAAAGACCACATAAAAAACCTACCCTAATTAGCTTAAATATATTCTCCAATGATAGTATTCTTCCTCTAATGTCCTCCCAATACTTATAAAACCCAAATCTCATCAGGTAATAGGCCTAAAAGGGATGATCTATTACATTAGATACCCATCAAATAATTATCAGCTTCAATAATCAAAGACAAAACCAAAAGGAAAAAACATAACACCACCAATTAACCTCCCCTAATAGATGCCTCTAAAAAGATACAATTACACCACCCAAGCATGAAAAAAACTAGGAGAAACAACTCAAAAATCATCCACAAAAAACCACCTAGTTCAATTCAATAAAAAAATTAATCATCTCATCAAAAAAGAAAAATAAGAAAAATAAAAACAACTCAGAATACTTAACTCCCATTTGTAACTCTCATTTCCACATAATTTTCTCTAAAATACCATGCCTCAAAAAAACTCAAACCAAAGGGATAACATGACCACACAATACTTTCTCTTGATGATATTGGATCTTAGATATATGTTCTACAAATTAAATGATATCCTTGATATTTATCTGTCCCTTGTCAATGATAATAGAATCATTGTGAATATATCAATGAATCTGCGACACATGGAACATGTTGTGGATTTGATCCATCTATAGAGGAATCACTAACCGAGTCACCTCACTAACACACTGCAATGCCTCAAAAGGATCAATGATCCATTAAAAAAATATTAATCCCCTAACCAAACCTTTATTTCCCATAATGAGGGTAAAACTTCAAGAACACAAAATCTCCACCCTCAAACTTCAAATACCTCCTCCTTTGAACGACATATGACTTCTAGTGGTCACATGCCACCTGCATATACTCCCAAACCATCTGAATCTTCTCTATCGTTATCATTACAAAATATGGTCCAATGAATTACAACTTCCCAACCTTAGTCCAACAAATCATAGAATGATAATTAAATACATAAAATGCCTTAAATAGGGAAATTTCAATAGAAGAGTGAAATATATTTTTATAGAAAAACTGAAATAAAGGAAATTTCATCACCCAAAATCCTCAAAAATTCATTATGATAGCTCAAAAAATATCCAATAGCATCCGGATAGTATGCTTATTCATCCCATCCATCTGAGGATAGAATTTTTTGATAAGAGGAAACAAGGATCCAAACTCATGTTTTAATTCTCTTTATAATCATGAGATAATATGGGGATCTTGATAAAAAATGATGGTCCATAGTACCCGATGAATCTATACCACATTGTCTATGTACCGCCTCATCAAAGCCTCCAGAAAACCCAGCTACTTAATCAATAGGAATATGGTTAAATTCTTCAATTGATAAATGATCACCCATATAGAATTATATCCTATTGGGATTTCAGTAAACCAGTGATGACATCCATTGATATTTCCTCCCATTTCCACTTGGGAACATCCAATGGATTTAAAAAACTTCCTTGAACACAATACTAGGCCTTCAATTTCTAATAGAGTAGACATCAGGAAACAAACTCCACTACTGACTGCTTCATCCCGGATCACCAAAGATGACATCATAAGGAATGATACATATTGGATATTCCAAGATGAAATTCCAATGTTTAGCTATGAAAATATCAAAGAACCTCATCATGAACTACCCACAGAATAAAAAACCTCCCTTGAAACATCATCTAATGCTATTCATTCTCTAAGAATCCATCTAAAGTATCATCATGAATGATTAAATCCTACATCACCTATACTTATGAGTCTCCCCACTAATAATCCTTCACCTATTACATAAAAAAGGATTTCATTATTATCTAAAATAGGAAATATATACCACAAGACCCTTTTACATTAATATGCATTGACACATACTTCTACACCACCCTCTAAGAATCTCTAGACTCCTGAAAAGAAATCTCCCTAGACTTATTAATCATTACATCAATAACTACATTCTACCCCCTAGGTGTTGTAGATCTCAAATTCATGTCCTTGAAAAAACTCCATCCACCACCACTAGCATAGATTTAGATACCACTAAGAGAAAACATACCTCAAGATATCATGATTTGTAAGGACCAAAAATAACTCACTAATAAGGTAATGTCACCAAAGTTTAAAAGAAAAAACCAGCACTTCCAACTCAATATCATGGGTGAAATATATATTTTTGTGGGGATGTAACTACCTAGACCCATATGATACATCTTCCCTCTAAAACATTAAGGAACAACCCAAAATGAGTCAAAACATATCACATAACACCTCAAACATCACTCCCTCCTTTGGAAACCAAAGAATGGGAGCACTGATAAAACACTGCTTTAGGTAGTCAAAAAATGTTTAACACTGACCAGTCTATTTAAAATCATGGTCCTTCATGGTCAAGGTTGTATAAGGTTACATGTCTCAAGAGAATTCAGATACAAACCATTGATAATATCTCATGATACCGAGGAATATATAGACCTTAGTAAGTCTCTTGGGTGATTCCCAATAAACAATGAGCCCAATCTTCAAAATATCCATGACTAACCCCTGAAGAGACACCACATATCCAAGGGATTATACCTTTTTCATCTAAAAATTACAATTAGAAATCTTCCTATAAATATTATGGTGTAAAAGTACTTTTAAAATATTCATAAGGATCTCAACATACTCCCACTTATACCTCGATTATATGAGTATTTCATCGATGAAAAAAACTAAAAATTAATCTAGGAACTAGTGGAACATGAAGTTTACGAGTCTCGTGAAAATAGTCATGGAATTTTCAACACTGAATAACATAACCATGAACATTAAGTGACCATAAAAACACTTGAAATAGGTATTCTAGACGCACTCCACCCTAATTCTCATATAGTGATATCTAAAATGAAAATAACCCTTTAAAAAATAGCTAAATCCCTTCAATGGGTTAAAAAATCATCTATCCTTGGAAAATGGTAACAATTATTGATAGTCACCTGATTTCATCACTGGTAGTCTATACACAACCTTAGAACACCATCCACCTTCTTGGAGAACAACATTGGAGAACCCCACAGTAATACACTAGGTTAGATAAAACTCTACTACATCATATTTTTAATCCAAATCCAAAAATCTCGCATCCCAGGAGGTGTTATATAATAGGTATCCATGAACATTAGAGAGTCATTGGGATAAAAATCTATCTTGAACTCATTTTCATATTGAGAGAAAGAATCCACAACCTAGTAGTGGAAAACATCCAAAAAAATCCTTCAAAACTCTGGGGAACTCCACCATTGATGCATCCATTGAATTAAAAGATAGGGATGATAGATGAGGCAATAATTAATCTGAATATATATGAACCATATGATGATATCACTCACCAATTAATACCACATGTTGGCCCACCTTTCCATAAAACTCAACTCTCCTCCAAAATAAATTAATAACCACATGAAAAAATTATAACCATTTGATTCCAATAATGAGGCCATATGACAGTATATGAAAAAAAAAGAATTCCCTAGATGACTGAGGCTCCCCTTCATTATCTCACAACCCCGACACACATTAGGTACTCTAATATGGCATCCAACTAGAATAGACAACACCAGGGGAATTTTAAGCCTCTCTACCTTGAGAACCAAGGCTCAAACCAAGGTGGGTCAAAAAATGATTTTGATTATCTTGAATAAAATAAAGAATATTCCATGGTGGATGATAGAATTTTTTACCTCAAATGATTCTTATCCTCTCTAGAACCAGATTCTCCATAACATGAAGTTATCCATATTTGTGTCATTTACCATGCCACTGATGAACATCACTATGTCCACACTCAGTTCTATGTCCCTAAGGGAAACAGACATCATGAGATTGATATCTACTAGATACATATCCTTTCATAAGAATGAAATCATGCTAACCCTACTTCCAATATGGCCTCTAAGGCAGTATCAATAGATGGGGATGATAAGGAACCTAGTATCCTATACCATGTTGAGCCCCAATAAGGGCCAGACATTGAGATCATCGATGTGTTGGGACCAAGTTGAATGGATAAGCAAGTAAGAAAAGTTTTCTATTATAGAGTGTTGTCTTTTGTTGACAAAGAAGATAAATCAATTCACTTTGTAAAAGACTTGGAAAATCAGACGATGCATTGCTATTATGTATTTCACACATATCATGAGTTAGGAGAACTTGTGATGCAAGACTTATGAAGGAAAGGGGGAGAAATGATGATTCCAGTCATATAAAGTTTTGATTGGAAGGAATGATGCTGCTGGGGGATAGGGAAGTTTCAGTTCCCATTGCAACTCTGACGATGCTAAAGTTGATCTATAAATGCATAAATATCACGATAGTGGGATTCGTGATAAGATCATAAGAATGGTTATGGGAAGTAGTGAAGAGAGAAAATGACAAAGCAATGGACAATCTGGGGACGGCAGAAAAGAACAGTTTAAAGTGGCGCCGTTTTCCAGTGTTTGCCAAATTTTAGGGCCTGAAAATCGGGGGATGAAGCATGAAAGATTGAATATGGTTTAGATTTTTGCGTGCAAGGCATGATTCAAGATTAGAACATCGAAAAATGACAAAGGCATGGAGTGCGTGGAAATTTAGGCATCTTGCGTGCAAAAATAAAGTGGTGCACACAATATATGCGTGTTGCGTGAAATAGTAGCGGGTTGCATGAAAAATTGGATCATTGCGCGAAATATATACGGAATGTGCGAAATAGAGTAATGATGTTTTCGCACAAAAGGTGTTTCGAGATCAGAAGCTCAAAAATTTTCAAAGGCATGAGCTGCGTGGAAAATTGGATCATTGCACGAAATATCTGCGGGATGCGCGAAATAGAGGAATGATGTTTTTCGCGCAAAAGGTGTTTCGAGATCAAAAGCTCAAAAATTTTTAAAGGCATGAGCTGCGCAAAAAATTGGATCATTTCACGAAATACGATGTCGCGTGAAAGGATGGGTTTGCGCACAATATGGAATGCGGTTTGGAATTTTGCGCGAAATTGGTGCTTCATGATTAGAAGAATGAAAAATGGCAAAGGCATGAGGTGCGCCCAATATTGAAGCATGGCGCGAAATATGAAGTTGGATTAAAGAGTTTTTCCACGCATAAAGGAGGTTTTACGCACGGATTAGTGTTTTTCGCGCGGGGTCAAAATTGCCTATAAATATGAGGCTAACCCTCCCCATTTGTTAAGACTCGACACATAGAAGAAATTCCGAGCTCTGGTGAGTGTAAAATCTTACGATAAGTGGGGTTCACGAAAAGAGAGAGGTTTTTGAGAAATAAAGATAGTTGTGTGAAAAAATTTGGATGCAGCGGGAAAAGTGAATCTTTGCACGAAAAAGGGAAGTTGCACGAAAATGATTTCCGTGCCAAAAGGGCATTTTTACGTGCAATCCATTTGAATTGTACGCAAGGCACCCTAAAGGCTGTGCGAAATATTTGGGGTCTTCGCACGTATTCAGTAGTGCATAAGAGAGTTCTTACCGGCTTTTGGGTAAGAAAGTAAAGATTTGTACTTCAGAGAATACATCTGTTCAATTGTAAAGAAGCACTAAAACATTGTGTTACCCTATTTGTGCTAAGAGGGAGCACACACACTATTGGATTGTTTTCAAAGTGCCACACGAGTGTAAGGGTATATCCTACTTGTTTTATTCCACATAAAAGGATTGTTTTCTAGTGGATTGTGTGGTACTGGATCATTTCCATACCATACCAAGGACGTAGCTACTCTTATTGAGTAGTGAACCTTGTAAATCTTGTGTTCCTGTGGTTGTGTGTGTTTATCAGGGAAGAAACTCTTTAACAGGAGGCGAAGGTTGTTTCATAAATAAGGAAACTTAAAAAGAAAAAGATATCACTAATTCACCCCCTCCCCCTCTCAATGATACTTGGATCCTGACTGGGAACTTCAAGATGAACATAAAATCTACAAGAAAATATCAGTAATAAAAAAACATTTTGTAGGAAAAAAATAACCGATGGACCTAGAGAAATAAGGAAGAATCTACGGAGGTTGATGTATTGTTGGCAGGAACCTTGATGGTCTAGATTCTTGAGATTCTCCTCTAACAACTCTACACATCTAGGAACTCTGATGGATCACCTCTCTATATGAACCTGGATGGGCATGCATCCTCTCAATGACCTAAACCATTGTTTACATATCTATGTACATAGGCAACATAAATGAGCTAACCGTATATTAGATAACTAGATTCAATACATTCTCTAAATGATGATCTCTAGACTCCTCATTAGGGAATTGACTTGTAGTGAAGCAAAGGAGGTCTCTAAACCTAAGATAGAGATCCTCTATTCTTAGAATCCCCTAATGAAGGGAGGTAAACTCCTACTTATTCAATAAAATCATCATCGATGATAGAAAATCAATGTGGAACTATCTATTAAAATTATCCCTAGAAACTTCTACCTTCTTACGCTTCCCAATATACAATATCCAACATTGTTATACTATTCCCTACATCCGACTAATGTTTAATGGAACTTAATACTCTACCATAGTACGAATTAATAAAAAGGAAATATCAAGATCCTATAACAATCTCACTATCTCTGTATTAGAGATTCCCCCTCATACTTATCCATTCTATGATACTGGAACTCACTCAATTTATTACTCCAAAACTCATCATCCTCGGACGGGTAAACCCTATAGTCAACCATGCTGGCTTTCTAAACTTCAAAAACTTAAAAAATTCATATACAATGACTAGTAAGAATCTATGTAAACAAAATGAAAAATTCTAATAATAGTAGAATAAAATTTATTTAATCAATAAATTTAATCATATTGATTTAATTACACCCCAAATTACCCCCAATTAAAATATAATCACAACCAAAAATAATGAATGAACCCTTCCTAGGCCTCTACCATGCTAGAATAACTATTTCACTAAATCATTTTATAAACATAGGGTCCTTGAATCAAATCATAGAGGGCCTTAAAATCCTATTTTCTAGTCAGTCTTCCTAGCCTATGTCACAAACCAAGCTCAACTGGTTCAATTTCCGTACCAACCTATATAATAATCACCAGTTTATAACTCTAATATACACTCTAAATCTTAACCAAAATATTTGATACTAATTTTTCATGACCCTCCTTCACTGATAACCCCTACTAGGTATGTAATGAAGTTATGAGTGACCCCTGAGGTCTACCTCTAATAGGCCTCATGTTGGAAACTAGAACCGAGGGTATAAATCATTCAAATGTGTTCCATTACCCCTATATATCCTAGGAAGATAACAAGAAACCCACTAATAAAAAACATAATAAAAAATAAAAATATATCCAAATAATCTCAAAATGAATGAATATGTCATATAAATATAACACTTCAAATAAAATTAAAAAATAAAATTCCTATAAAGAAACTCCATAACCAATTCTAAGCTCTAAGAAAGAACAGTCCAAATCAGTTGCTAAACTCTCCCTGGATACCTAAAAACCATTTATATATATAATGGTGAGTATAAAATGTATAATTAGAAGGATCATAATCAATAAATCTCATGTAAATATGGAAAAAACATACTAATACATCAATGAAAAATCAATAGAACCAATAAGAACCTACCGGGTCAACTATCACCTAGCCCCACTAAGGAACAATCCCCAAATTTCACATACAATATAATAAATTAGTATCAAGGAATAAACTTAAAGGTTCCCCATAATCAGTTCCCCATTGATTTTTATCTCTGACACCCAACATCAAATGTCTTGAGCTTAATACCTTCTATAAATATAGATTTTATATGGGCCAGGTCTCGACTCGACCTACCAAAATCTATGAAAGGTACAACATCTTAGGTTGGCATTTATAAATTATCACATATCCATATCCATATCCAGCATATCAGGGTATAAAAAACATGAATAAAATCTTTATAGTGTCCTCCTCTTTGCATGCATGACCCCCACCATGTACCAATATCATCATGAACTATTCTCGAAGGGAGAGCAGGGAAGAGGGGATAGTCAGTCATCTTCCCTCCCTAACCAAAATATTTGGGAAAACACCTAGAACCAAAAATATTTGGGCATCAGTATGGTTATTTGACTTGGGAGGGGTGCATACAAAAATTAAAATAAATACATCATATATATATACACACACACACACACACACAAACCCATCCTAGAAGGTTCTCACCAAAACAACACTATGACCACCCATCATAATCACCACACACTAGTACCATTGAAAACTATAAAACCCCAAATAATTCCACTTTCCCTAAAAAAAATCCTCATAAAGAATTCACAAGTTTCTATTTAACCTTCCATTACACTATTTCTAAATTTACCATTACCAACCAATTTACATTAATTATTCCATTTAGTTCCATATTTAATGGAAAACAATCCTAGTCATCTCCCATATTAATTCCATCAATTTTGAACTTTATTTAATTCATTAACATTTCAGTCACTTCCCATCATTCATTTAATTCTAGTCGATATCCATTAATAAGTTTACCATTAGTGGTTATATTCTGCTGCAATTGGGAAACTAAAAAAACAACCCCACACACATTGCAACCATTGACCACCACATCAAATATAATACTCTCCAATATCATTCCTACTTACCAACCCATGAAAACCATCGTAACCCCACTACCAAATATATACTAACCATCACAACCCCACTGACCAACATGAGCTAAAACCCATAACCAACTTATTTCTATAGCCGTCTACAACCTTACCCCACAATATATCCACAACAATCATACATAAATTTTAATAAAAATAATATTTACCACAACACACATCAATAATTTAGTATCAAGAACTTCTCTATTTCAAGTAAGGTCATCATATCAATTCATTCCTTCTAAAAAAATGGTTCATTACCATCTTTAAGTGAATAAAATTTTATTAAAGGTTATCCTAATATAAAAATAAGTAAAATAATACACAAGGCTCAATATTAATGATAATTTTTAGAAATGACTGCCAAAAAGAATTAATCTCTTGATCAATACCACATAAACAAATAAACACATTCTATTCACCCCTTACCATAAATTTATTTAAGTCTAGTCCATTATATTTGTTAATATAATCCATAATATCCACCCAAATAAAGAAAAATCATGAAACACCCACAATTTACACATAAAATAAGAGAGTTATCAAATCCCATACCTCAACTGAAGTTTTTTAAGCACCATGAAAAGAAAAGGTAATGAAAAGACGATCCAAATACTTAGATCAAACAAAGGGGAACTTTAGTATCGTAGTGCACAACCATAACCATCGACTACTCACCACAAAATAACCCAATTGAAATAATCTCATAACCATAGTATTCTCTAGAAAAAAACTATGGAGAATCCCTAAGGGAAAGGGAAAGAACCCATCTCTGAGAAAAAATTTCCGATCTTATAAATAAAATGGTGAAAATTGATTAAAGGGGGATCAAGAGAATCCAAAAAATGCACCTATGATCACTAGTGATTTGATAGAATTCATAGTAAAATAAGAAAAAACTAAATGTTCTACCAATTTATATATGGTTGGAAAACACCTGGTCACAGAATGACAGGCTATCGCTACACCTTAACTATCTAGGAAAACAATAAGTCACAACATGATGATTTATGGTCGTTCCATGATAGGTAAATCTTCAAAGAAGATATAGAATTACTACCCTGAATCCAACCCAATTAAACTCAATAAATGCATCTGATCCAATTTAACTTGAAAATTGTCACACTGCAACCCATTCCAACACACCACAACATTACTTGCGGTAAAAAAACCCAAAAACCAACGTCCATCTCTTCATAATATGGCATATGAGACCGTGAAATGAAAAACACCAAACATAACTCTAAAAATACACCTATAGACTCCATACTGTGATAAAAATGACTTGGCCTATGATAAATCACCTATAGATTCACCTTGTACTATAGAGAGCTTGATCGTGCCATGACCCCAATGACCACATTACAACTTTCCCTTATCATATGAATTTTTTTCTCCAAAATCATTATTATTCCTCAAAATTCATCCTAATACCTCCATCACCCAAATTTTAGAGTAATAGGTCATAAATTCCAATTCCATTACGACACTGATGGGGTAGGAAATTTTAGAAGTTCTATGGTCAAAAAGGTCAATGGAAACTAACCACATCAAGTTTTTAGGACTCTTTCCAATGTCCATGGGGATACCAAAGACTGATAAAAAATTAAAGATAAGTATCACACATGTTTATTTGTGGGATATGGTGATGAAAAATTTGGGTTCTGACATCGGGATGATGATAAGTGACAAGTCATTAGAAGCTGGAATATTCTATTTAATGAGCATGTATTGTGGAAAGACCATAACTTCACATAAAAGGAATTTGATAGAAAATAACCAAATGACCAAGTCCAAGTTGATAAAAATGAGATTATCATAAGAACACAAGTTTTGAAGAGTTATGAGGGAAATATAAGTTAAGAAATTAAACCAATGGAAGATATACCAGAGAGATTGGAAACTAGGGAGGCTCAGTTCAGAGTACCAAAAGATGATGTTTTAGAAGTTGTAGTTTCAGAAAGAACAGAGTTAGAGACAAAATTAAAAACTTGTCCAACCAATGAAATGTCATTAATTCCACATGGTCATTATAAAATTATAAATTTATATTATCCAAAATAGAAATACTATGAATGTACTCATTGTAATGCAAGTATAGGGTTTAACCCATAGGGAAAAGGTGGAAATAACTTGTGAACTGGAAATTAGAACCCAGAAGTTGATTCCTCACATGATTATATGAGGATGGGTATTAAAATAGGTAGATTAACTAAAATTTAAATTTATGGAAGAAGGTTTCAAGATCAATTTCATGGATCCTATAAATAATATATACCTAATCTAACAAGGGAAGGTCTATTGGCTTAAACTATTTAGTTTTTTAAGAATCGCCGATTTAGCTTTGGTCCAAAAAATTAGATTTACCTAGATTTTAAACCAATTTATTAGCCACTGAATAAGGATAATATTCATTGTTAATATATATAATATTCATGTGATTTATTATTTATAAACACCATTTTAGTGCATTTTACACTTTAAACATTATTTCATATTATAATTTTAATTCCTTCTTAAAATGCACTATTAAATGGTACATTTTTTAACATCATTTAAAGTACCCAATGGTCTTGATTTTATTTTCATATTTAATTTTCAGTTTTATAATTACATTGGTAAAAATTAATAATTTTATAGTACTTGAAGATTCATATTGGAAGACCACCAAAGTTGGCCTTGAACAAACAACATTCTTGGTGAAGTGAACTGGACAACAGTCCAATAAAACTACTGTAGAGGCCAATATCCTAGACCAATAATTCTTAACGTTGAATTTAACATAGAATAAATCATGGGGAACATTTTATTCAATAGTGGACAAAGATACTTATGATTTTTGAATGGATTTCCAGGCGACCCAAGTTGGAGATAGAATTCTAGGCTAGATTCTACGGCCCAGAAAAACAGCCCACTATTTCAATAATATCTAGCAAACCAAAATTCCATTTTGGATGAAATTTTTTAGTCGGTTATAATACATATGTAGATCTGTTTTCTTCTTCTATTTACCACTCTAATTACACCATCTAGAAGGTCATTTAGACGCGTCTATTCGGTGGATGCAAGTTGGATGCCACCTCAGGTCAAGAGTGGAAAAGTCTAAGTTCCACAAGATTTCCACCACCCTAAGACTACCATACTCAAGTGGGATGACTTTAAATATTGGAGGATTGACCCAAGGCTCCAAAAATTACTATTTAAGTCATTGGTGTTAGAGTATTTATTCATCTTTTGAGATTTCTTTTATTGTAATGTTATGCTGTGAATTTCTTGTCTCAAGTTTGTCTTTCACATGTAAGTTGTTCAATTCACTTTAGTTTCTTAATAAAAGTTATTATTTTCCTCTTATTCTGTTGTTCTTCATATCACTTTGATACTGTTTTTTCAATGTGTGAATTTATTCACACAAAACCTTGTGAAATTATCACACAATGGTTGAGTGATCGTTGTTTCATTGTTTTTTTACTTCTCCATTTCCTCCCTCACGAGTCTACTTCCTGCTTCCATTGAAACCATAGAATAAATATAGGGATAACCCACTTATGGGTTGATCCAAGGGAGTATAAAGGGTCTGTATTGGATGTTATTTATCACCCCATTAATTTATAATCACCTCTTTTAATTGATATTTTTATTTGATGATTTTGAAACATCTTCGTCCTTGTTGAATTTTAAGGCCACATACTTCAAGTGCTAATATGAACCTTTACCTGGGAGTGCTCCTAACTTTGAGCCTCCAAACTTATAAGTGATTAGTATTATGGTTTGTTGGTATTAAATCAGTAAGTGATGAAGCTGTTTTACCTTCTTGAATAAAACTATCTCAAATATAAGAAGTTGAAACTGTTAAAAAAATAATTTCATCCAATCCACCCCCAAGTGATAACCTGGGATCAACTCATTATTTTAATTTGAATTCACTTAAGTCTCTTAGATTTCATTTAAAACCATATAAAATAAACCCACATTGGCCACTTTATATCCAAAAACAATCCATAGGTTGTACGTGTCTGTAGGTTACTTCTTAGGTCTCTGAAGATTTGACAACCCAAGCTAAACTACAAGAGACCGCTTAAACCTAAAATATTCGGTAAATTTGGGCGAGAAAAAATTTTGAAGTCATTGTTAGGGACCTAAGTAATTTATCTTAGACACTATCTTCATTTTCTCACCCCACTTATCTAATCTCATCCCCAATTTCATTCCTATGTAAAACCCTTTTGAACAAATCCAAACATGGAGAACCTCTCCTTACTTTGATCACTCCACAACAAGTGTGATGTAAAATGACCACCCTAGATTATACTGATGGGATAATCAAAAAATTATTGAGCCACGATTTTTTAACTCCTATTCTCCACAAAACATTCCAACCTATTATGAGTTCCAATCCCAACAAGGCCAATTGGAACATCCTCTTGTGTAATTCCAACAACTTAATTATCCTCTTGGAATAGATCATCTGTCTCAACCCCTTGCCCATCTTGATCCACATCCATTAATTGAGAAATTATGTCAACAAATGGATAGAATTACCTTTTAAGTTTAATCCTTAAGAGAATAACTACAAATCATTGAAATAGTTATGGAACCCATTCCCAGTCAGGCAGTCTATTCCTCACCATTCATAGAGGAATCTTGTTACATACAAACATCTCATGAAAATGCTAAATATTTTTTTTTGAACCTAGGATACTTGAATAACATGAAGTAACAGTTGATGGGTGTTTAAATGAAGAGGAAAATGGTTTTTTTTATTCACAAGAGGGAAATTTGACATCATGGATGGAGTGTTCTAAATATTGCTCCATTAATGATTTTTCAGAACTAAAAATCACTGCACCATTGGGAGAAATAATGAACTTTGAGTCCATACCCATTACTGAAACTAATATTTCCAATTTTGTGGTTGAATATTCCATTCAAAAGGAACCATTTTTGTTGAGAAATTTAGAAAATGAAACCGAGTTGGATTCAAAATCTCGACCTGTATCTAAACGTCCTATCCAACCCGAGCTCAAAATTATTTTCCTTCCTTCTCCACTCAAGTATCACTTCATAGGGTATAATCATGAAATTTCAATTGGAATTCATTATGCTCTTGAAACAAAAATTTTTTGAATGATCGTTGATGTCTTAGGAAAGACTACAGAAGAAACTGGATCAACCATTTCTGATATTAATTGTATTTTCCCACTCATTATAGAACATAGGTTTGTACATGACAAAAATTATAAATAATGAATCAATCTCAATCTAGTATAAGTGGAGAAATATTTTGTCCTTAAAATTTTGAAATTTGGTATTGGATAATTTGGGGGGTTCATGTTGGGATAATGACGTTACATAAAAGCGCTGCATGGGAGGGAACCCGTGGTTTTCATCTTTGTGAATCATCTTTATTTTAAAATAGGATTAACAAATCAATTTTATTTTATTTTTTTTTAAATACTTAACTCTGCATATGATAGTACCATATACTATTGACCTATTCTTATATTATGAGTATGGATGGGTATGAAAGGGGAGCTCCATATTCATCTGTATCACGTGGTGTGATCCTTGAGTAATACCTTACCCAGAAATTTAAAAAGAAGACAATGTATTGTCAGTTTATTTCTACAGATTTTTAGGTTAAAATAAAAATACCATATATATATAAGGACACGTTGTAGGTCGTGGGGAAAACCCCGTCACAACTGGTGAAGCCACGGGGACTAGAACCCAGGACCGAAGGGAGACATGGGTGCACACTTACTACTGACCTATGTATTATAGTGCTTCCTTATTCTATAATTTTTGTATATATACTTATATTTTACTTTTTTATTATATGAATAAATATATATCTATATATATTGTTTTTTTTTGTTTGTTTGTTTTTTCCTTTTTTCACCAGGGAACTCTACAAGTGACATGGATATCAAAGGACTGCATTGGAGAAACAAGAACTTCAACTCCAACCACCAGGTGACTTCATTCCATGATCCTCATATTGAAAATTTAATTTATAATTATTGTCATATACCTCTACCCCCTTCTCAATTTTATTTTCCTTAAACACTGGGGACAATGTCATTCTATGTTGGGGGGGGGGGGTGAAAATAATGAAAAAAAATTAATTAATTTTTTGTGCATAAAATAAATGCGTGGAAGGAAAATTTTCTTTAACCTTGAACATGATAATATAGATTACACAATTTGAAATTGAATATAAAATAATTTAGCTTTCCCTGATTTTAATTTTAATCCATGTATAATTTCATGAGCATATATTTTGGAAAGTGTGGCTGTCTAATGCGAAACTTCATCATTTATATTTTCATCCAAATAAAAAAAAGAATCACAACGCACTTCCTTTTTATAGTGGGGTATTAGTTTGAGTTCATGGGGTCCCCCAAATAAACATCATAGGTTTGGTTATCACTTTAGTTTTAATATGAGTATTAAAAAAAACCAAAAGAAAAAATTCAAAAAAAATCAAGAAATGTACGCGTAGAGCAATGAAATGACCTAATGCGTAGATTTAGGAACTTGGGGATCATGAATCCATAGTTGTCTGGTCCAGAGTTAGTAATTTTATCTCTATTTGTGGTAATTTTACTTTGTTTTTTATTGAGTTAACTCGAGATGATTCCCAAGTATGTGGGCTTAACTTGGTTCCCTAAGGTCTTTGAGCCTGAGAGTCATCGATAAAGTTTTTCTATATGGGTTGAATCTATTGAGTGAAATTTCAATTACCATGGAAAAATTGAAAAAAAAACAATAAAAAAATATATAAAAAAAAATTAATACTCATCTTAATATTGAAATGTGATTCCGCATAGAGCTTCTATCATTTTACCCTTGAATAAAAATGAACCCCCATGTCTTTTGTGACACACAATACATCATCATACTTTATTGAAATTGGATGAAATATGGAGATGAATTTGAAAAAAGGAATGAGTTTGGGATTGGGATATTTTTATGAAACTATATTTTATCAAAATATTTTTATGGGTTTCATAGTTTTTTGATATAAGGGTTTTTGGTGATCACTGTTTATTAAAATGTTTTTGGAAAAGGGAATTCGAATTTCATATTTTTGAGATACATTTTGCTCAGGACTATCAAAACTCAAGTTGGGGGGGGGTGTGATTATCCACTGAATGAGGCTAATATTAATTTTTAATATATATATAATTCATGTTATTTATTATTTATAAACACAATTATAGTTCATTTTACACTTTAAACATTATTTCATATTATAAATGTAATTCCTTCTTAAAATTCACTATTACATGGTACATTTTTGAACATCATTTAAAGTACCCAATAATATTGATTTTATTTTAATATTTAATTTTTTGTTTTCTCATTACCTTGGTAACAATTCATATTTTTTTAGTACTTGAAGATTCATATTAGAAGACCACAAAATTTGGCCTTGAACAAACAACATTCTGGGTGAAGTGACCTGGAAAACATCCCAAGAAAACTACTATAGAGGCCAATATCTAAGCCTAATAATTCTTAAAATTGAACTAAAGATAGAATAAATCATGAGGAAAATTTAATTAAATAGTGGAGAAAGCTAATTCTGATGTTTTAATGGAGTTCCAGGTGACCCAAGTTGGAGATAAAATCTCAGGCTAGAATCTGCGGCCCAGAAAAACAACCCACCATTTAAATAATATCTAAAAAAAAATCTATTTGGGCTGAAATTTTATAGAAGGTTAGAAGATATATGGAGATCTGTTTTCTTCTTCTATAGACCACTCTAATTCGGCAATATAGAAGGTCATTTATATGGATATGTTCAGTGGATACAAGATGGCTGCCACCTTGGGTCAAGAGTGGAAAAGTCTAAGTTCCAAAAGCTTTCCACCACCCTAAGCATACCATACTGAAGTGGGATGACTTTAACTATTGTAGGATCTACCCAAGGATCCAAAATTACTATTTAAGGTAGTGGTTTTGGATTATTTATTCATCTTTTTATCTTTCTTTTATTGTAATGTTATGCTCTGATTTTGTTGTCTCAAGTTTGTCTTTCCCATGTAAGTTGTTCAATTCACTTTAGTTTCTTAATAAAAGTTATTCATCTCCTCTTATTTTTTTTTCTTTATATCACATTGATACCATTGGTTCAAGGTGTGAATTTATTCACACCAAAACTTGTGAAATTATCACACAACGGTGGAGTGATCATAGTTTCATTGTTTTTTTACTTCTCTATTTCCTCCCTCACGAGTCTACTTCCCGCTTCCATTGAAACCATAGAATAAATGGAGGGATAAAACATTTATAGGTTTATCCAAGGGAGTAGAAAGGGTCTAGATTTGATTTTATTTATCACCCCATTAATTTATAATATCATCTTTTAATTGATATTTTTATTTTATGATTTTGAAACTTCTTCATCCTTGTTGAATTTTAAGACCACATACTTCAAGTGCTAATACGAACCTTTACATTGGAGTTCTCCTAAATTTGATCCTCCAAGTGTATAGGTGATTATTATTATGGTTTTTTGGTATTAAACCAGTAAGTTATGAATTTTTTATATATTCTTGAATAAACCTATCTCGAATATAATAAATTGAAACTGTTAAAAAAAGAATTTCATCCAATCCACCCCAAGTGATAACCTAGGATCAACTCATTATTTTAATTTGAATTCACTTAAGTCTCTTATAGTTCATTTAAAACCATCTAAAAGCAACCCAAGTTGACCAATTCATATCCAAAAACAATCCATAGGATGTACGTGTCTGTAGGTTACTTCTTAGGTCTCTGAGGATTCGACAACCCAAGCTAAACTACAAGCGACCGCTTAAACCTAAAATCTTGGGTAAATTTGGGTGAGACCACCACTCTTTGGTCAAGATTTGGTTTTCAATCCTGATTTACTAGTTGAAACTTCAAAGTTAGAGAATAAAAAAACTATTAGTCCAAGTTTGGTTTATTCCAATTAGGTTATGGTCGTTCTCTTACAATATCCTGGTTTGGCTCAAACAAGGGAATGAAAAAGTATTTTAAAACAAACCTAATTCCATTGCCAATAAATTATCCCTGTTTTGATTTAAAAATTCATTAAATTATTTCTTCCACTACTCTGAATCCCTTTTCTTAATCAGTTTATCCATATATGAAAAAATAATAATTGAGTATGCATATAATTAATTCAAGTGTACCAGACATCATCATAGTATAATAATCAATGAATAAATTGTAATATGGAAGTTTATTGATATATAAATAAAAAAAAACCTAAAATAGAAGGAAGAATGAAGAAGAAATGCTGAAACAACAAATATAGTTGAATATTATTCAATTAAATATTAGTAGTAAGGCACCATAATGAATGATGAAGCAAAAATGAGAGAAAATGAGAGACTAGTTTAAAAGAAGAATAAAAACCAAGATAAGAATTAAACTTCTAACCTATCCTAATCACAATTATAGGATTCAATGGAATAATCAGATACCCATTTATATCCATAAATGGACCATTCAAATCCATCTAATAGGTCTTTCATAAGCCCAACCTCAGACTGCTTTCCACTACCCTACTTCCTTTTCCACCTAGGAACTACTTACTTCCAACCATTTGTACCAACATTACCCATAAAAATTTCATCTAATTTCATGAAGGAGTTTTGTAGGTAAAATTTAGGGGATGAATCCTATACAATAACCCTGAAAGAAACAATATACTCCACTGATCCATTATCAATGTACCTTAGACAATCTCTGATTACTTTTTTTACCTCCTAATCCCCTTACTGCTTTCTACCATTGAAATTAAGAACCCCAGGCCTGAAAACCTCATGATATAGACACTAAAAAACTTGACATTTCTCTTATATATGGTTTCTATGGATCCTATAATGTATAATCAAATCAATATTCCCTCCCTTCATCACCTCCTATAGAATATTGAGTATCTATAGTGTTTTATGTACTCTAAAATATACATGAATATGATGCATGTACATTCAATACATGTATATTTTACATGTATTATATATATATAAAGTATGAATATCATGTGTTCATGTGATTCATGAACATTATCATTAAATTGATGCATGTAAAATATGCATATGATGAATATAATCCTGAAGATGATTACATGAAATATACCTTTTGGAATACCTTTAAGCATATTATCCTTCTAATAGTCCATTGTTAGTAGTAATTTCTAAATCACCTAGAAGAATATGATTCTAGAAGGAAATATCCCAACTTAATGTTTCAAAACTTTATAGATACCAAATTTCACCCAAATCACTGCACTAAGTTGTTAAACCTCACTTCATCCCCATTCACTCCAACAGATGTAACATTAATGCAATGTAAATTAAATATAAGAAAGTAAATAAAACATTGATTTTATGTAATTTGGAGTGATATTCCTACGTCCATGGGAGAAAAATTATAGCATTTCATTACTCAGGAAGACAACCAAAGGTGGCCCCACTATTATTTATAGAGAGTAACAACCAATCATCCAGTAGCTCCTACCTCTAAGAAGTGTGGGAGTTAACCCATTATACTATTCCAACCACTGATATCCTATATAAATATTGAGTGTGATCGCCACCTCTAATAAACTAGAAAACACAACAAAATAAACACCACATTTTTATGAAGTACAAGTCATAAAATTCCGGAATGACCCCACCTTAACCTGAGCACATTCGAAGAGGACCCTTCCAAAACATCTCCTTCTAGAAACCACATTCTATAATTCTGAAATAAACATGTTTCCATTGTTACAAATTTAAAAAACACATGAGATTTTGGAACCACCCCTTCCAGTTGTCTCCTTCTAATTAATTAAAGTAAGATTAACATTCCCAACAATCTTCCACTTAAAGATCACTTTAGATAAAACCTTGAAAACAAATTCAACTTCCCATATCCTTTTAACCAATCATCTATCTCTATATTATAGATTCTAACCACAATATTATCCATTCCATGACACTAAAACTCACTCAATTTATTCCTCCAAAGCTCATTCTCCACATCTAGGTCAACCCTCCTATGGTTAACTAGACTTTCTTACTAAACATCACTAACTTAAATGATGCACAAATGATGAAATGTAAGAATCTCTAAAAATAAAATGAAACATCCTAATCCTAATGTGAAAAATTTTATTTAATCAATACATTTAATCATATTCATTTAATTTAACCCTAAATTACCCCTAGTTCAAATACAATCATAACCAAACATGATGCATGAACCTTTCCTAGGCCACTTCCCTATAAGAATCTGTATTTCACTTGATCATTTGGTAAACTTATAGTCCTTTCATTAGATCACAGAGGGCCTTAAAATCTAGTGTCATAACTAGTCTCCCTAGTCTATGTCACAAACCATGCTCAACTAGTTCCATTTACCAACCAACCTAAGTAATCCTCACTAGTTCCTAACTCCAATCTATAACATAAATCTAAACCAAAATCTTTGATACTAGTTTTTTATGACTTACCACCATGATAACACCTCATAGGTATATAATTAATATGAGAGAGACCACTGAGGCTTACCTCCAATAGGCCTCAGGCCGACGAATAACACTAAGGGTATAAAACATGCAAATGGGTTACATTACCCCCATATACCCCAAGAGCATAACAAGAAAACTACTAGCTGAAACCATAATATAAATAAAACTGGATACACAATAGTTCCACAATGAATGAATATGTTAGATAAATATAATTCATCAAATAAAAATATAAAATAAAATTCCTTGGAAGAAACTCCATTACCAATTCCATGATCAAAGCTAGTTTTGTCCAGTTTGATCACTAAACTTGCCCTAAAAATATGAAAATATATTTATATATATTGGGGTGAGCATAACATGTATACCTAGTAGGATCGTAGTCAATAAATCTCATGAAAATATGGAAAAAACATACTAATAAATCAATGAACAATCAATATAACCAAAAAGCACCTATGAGGTCAATTATCACCTAGCCTCACTAAGGCATACTTTCCAAATATCACATCCAATATAATAAAATAAAATCAAGGAATATAATTAAAGGTTCCTAGTAACCACTTCCCCATTAATTTTTATCTCTCACACACCAACGTCAAATGTATTGAGCTTAATCTCTTTTATAAATATACATCTGATATGGGTTGGGTCTCAACTAAGACTACCCCACTCTATGCAAGGTCCAAAATATCAGGTTGAAATTTGTAAATGATCACATCTATATATCAAAATACATTATAGTAGGGTATCAAGAACATGAAGAAAATAATCCTCATTTTCTCCTCTTTCCATGCATGACCCCTCCATATACCAATACAACCATGAACTATGTCTAAAGGGAGAGTGATGAAGAGGGGGGTAGACATCCACTCTCCCTCCCTAACCTAAATATTAGTGAAAACACCTAGAACCAAAGACATTTGAGCATTGACATGGTCATTAGACTTAGGTGGGGTGTGTAAAGAAAGAAATATATATATATATATATATCCACACAAAATCCCAACCTAGAAGGTTCTCACTAAAATAAAACTATCACCTCCCACCATCATCACCACACACTACTACCACTGCCAACTATAACACCACAAATCATTACACTTTCCCACTCAAAATATCCACATCAACCATTCATAAGTTTTTATTTATTCTACCATTACACTACTTCCAAATTTACCATTTACCAACCAATTTACATTCATTATTCCATCTAGTTCCATACTTAATGGAAAAATACCCTATCCATTTCCCACATTAATTCCCTCCATTTAACACTTTATTTCATTCATTAACATTTTAGTCACTTTGGATCATTCATTTAATTCCAGTCTACACCCATTACCAAGTTTTCCACTATTGGTTATATTCTGCAATAATTATGCGACTACAAAAAAAACCCAAACACATCACAACCAATGAACACCACATCTGGTACAATTCCCACCAATTTTAGTCCTACTGCCCAACCCATGACAACCATCATATCCCTGTTACCCAATATATAATAACCATCACTTCCCCACTATACAATATGTGCTAGTACCAATAACCAACTTATTTCCATATCTGGTAACTAACTTACCCCCCAACAGCCCCACACCAATCACATATATATAGTCATAAAAATAATATCTACCACAACACACATTAATAATCTAGCATTAGTCGCTTCCCTATTTTAAGGTAGGTCATCATATTAATTTGTTTCTTCTATAAAAATGGTTCACTACCACCATTAAGTGATTAAAATTTTATGAAAGGTGGTCCCAATAGAAAAATAACTACAATAACTCAGAAGTATCAATTATTATGATGTTTTTTATAAATGAAAACCAAAAAGCATCGATCTCATGAGCAATACCACATAAACAAATAAACACACACTATTCAACATTTTCCCAAAATTTTTTCCAAGTATATTCCATTATATTTGTTAACACAATCCATAATATCTAACCAAAGAAAGAAAAATCATGAAAACCCTATAATTTACATATAAAATAAGAGAGTTATCAAATACCCTACTTCAACTAATGTTTTCCAAATTATCATGCAATGAAAAGGTAAATAAGAGGTGATCCCAAGACTAATATCACACAAATAGGAAATTCAGTAGCCTAGTGCACAACCATAACCATATACTAGTCACTGAAACATCACCCAATTGAATTACTCACACATCCTTAGTCTTATATGGAAAAAACTGAGGAGAATCCCCTAGGTAAAGGTAAATAACCCAAATATGAGAAAAAATATATATCTTATGAATAAAAGGGTTAAAATTCATTAAAGGGGGCTCAAGAGACTCAAAAAATGAAGCTTTGATCCTTAGTGGTTTGAGATAATTCATAGGAACATAAGGTAAAACCAAAGGTGATTCCAATTTATATATGGTTGGAAAACACTCGGTTGCGGCATGACATGTTATCACCACACCGTGATTATCCAAGAATACACTAATTCACAACATGATGATTTTAGTCACACCATGACAGGTAAATATTCACTAAATATATGGAATTCATTCCATGAATCCCTTGAATCCCACCCCACTTAAAATCAGTCAATGCATCTAATCCAATTTAACTTGAGAAGGGTCAAACTATAACTCATGCCATCACACCATGACATTACATGAGATATAGAAAGCCAAAAACCAACCTACATCCATTCATCACATTACACACAAAACTATTCCATGAAAAACACCATGAATAAACCTAAAAATCCACCATGAGTGTAACGACCCGAAATTTTGAATAAATCTTGTTTCCTAATTTTGCGTGTCATTTTATTTCATACTCAACAAAACTTTTTCATTTAACAAAATGAGTATAATTTAAATGAGAATCTTGGGTTTTGACTATTATATGACTGTTAGTTAGTATGACCGTTAGAAACTGAATGTTGCAACTATTGTCTTTAAATACAAGTGATCTCGATTAATTAATATAGAAAGAAGATTTGACGGCCTCATCCAGTAGTCTTGGACCGATCAAAGCCCATCTAACAGAACTTGGGAAGGAGGTAGCACCACTGGGCTTTGATCTGGACCAAACCCAAGCTGAACTTCATCATTTGAAGCTAGAATGGAATCACCTTCGCGAGAAGTTCAAACTGATAGAAATTACTACTCGTGCGATGTTGGCTGAGCCGCCCTCAGATTCTCTCACCTTATCACACCTTACACTTAGGTCCTATGCTGGGGTTATAAGGGGCTATGTAAGGAGACCGTAACTGCCTTGTGTAATCCTTTGATTTAAATAAAAATTGTGATTTCTTCTTATGATGATGTTTGTGAATTTTCAAATGTCCGGATAAATATAGTATGCATATTTTTGATAAATTCTAGAAAAAAATGATATTTGAAAATATTTATGTAAACCTTAAATAATTAATTATGTGTAATGATTTTCAAAAAATGGTCTTCTAAAATTATGTTCAATACAAAATTTAGAGTCTAATAAGATCAACTTAATTTTTGATGAATAGTAAATTATGAATAGTGATCTTATGCTTAGGATTAGTAATGTGACCAAATGGATTAGTAATCTCAATTAAAGAAAGTATTAATATAATCTAGGCACCTTGATTAAGTAATGTGATTCAATAAAATAGGTAAATAACTATTTTAGAAATTATTAGTCAAGTATTAGTTTTTTCTGGTGAATAGTGTTTTTAATTAAAAATTAAATTAAAAATATTTAGAAAATTATTTTTATAAAATGGATTTCATTTTTGAACTCAGAGCATCGATATTATGTTAAGGTAATTTTTGGGGATTTTTCTGAAAAAAATGAATTTTCAGTGAATAGTGTATTTATTTAAAAATTAAATTAAAAATATTTAGAAAATTATTTTTATAAAATGGAGTTCATTTTTGAAATCAGAGCATCGATATTTAGTTAAGGTGAAATTTTGGGATTTTTCTGAGAAAGTTGAATTTTTGATGAATAGTTAAAATACAGTTTTTAAGTTACGGGTGTTTAATGACATCATTAAATGATGTATTAAGTATGTAATCAATATGGTCGACTTATGAATAGTAATATAAGGTATTAGGTGTCCCAAGTGTCCAATACCATGGGAAAATACCATGGGCAATCCCATGGTTTTGCCAATACCACCAATGAGGTGTCCCTTGGTCATTAATGCCTGGTCCCCTCACTTTCCCTATAAATACCCACCCTTTCCTCCTTTAGTTTTCACTCCCAAGTCTCCCCCAACGAAGATCTGGTCTCATTATCTCCCAAGGAGTCCTCCCAAGGTTCCCCCAAGCCCTCAAGGTCCCAACCTTCGATTTTTAAGAGATACGTTTTAAGGTAAGGGATCCAACCTCTCTCTTCTTTTCAAATACTCTGTTTTAAGTCATTTCTTTTATGCTCCATGTTATTATGTTGGAGGATGTTATTTTATATTCCTTTTACTTCACTTTTCATGTTTATATGATTAGAGATCCCCTATTACTCTCATCATTTTATTTTATGAATGTTTAAGTGGCGCCGTTAGGCTGTCGAAATTTTTGTAACAGATTCTTTCACCCTTCTCATTTTCAAGTTCTATTTTCTTATCAAGTCTTTCAAGTTACTTTTTATTATGTTGGGGTATGATATCTATATCTATCATACTGATATTTTTTGTTCATATGATGAGAGACCCTATTTGATCTCATCAATTCATTTTTTTTAAGTTTAAGTGACGCCGTTAGGCTGCCAAATTTTTAAGGGATTCTTTCACCCTTATCATTTTCAATTTCTATTTTCTTGTAAAGTCTTTCAAGTTCCTTTTTATTATGTTGGGGTATGATATATATATCTATCATACTTATATTTTATGTTCATATTATGAGAGACCCTATTTGATCTCGTCAATTCTTTTTTTTTGAAGTTTAAGTGACACCGTTAGGCTGCCGAATTTTCATAAGAGAAATCTTATTTTTGTCTTCCTTTCATGTTCTTCATTTCATATGGTATATATTTCAAATTTCATTAACATGTTCTTAAATCCTTTATATTCTGTCCCTATACTCTTTTATGGATCATTTATTAGTGGGTGACCCATTTCCCCTCTCTTTTTAATGTTTTCTAAAACCCTACAATATAACCGTTATGCTGCCGAATTTCCGTCTCAAAATGTCTCTCTCTTTTTCTAAAATTATTTTATTTTATTTGGTGAATACTCAAATATCTTTCTTCTAAATGGGTATTCACATATATACCAAAATTTTCTATTTTAAATTCTGGTATTTACATACATGAGACCCGCTTTCCTTTTCCGTGGGTTTAACGTGACATAAAGATCATGTCTTTAAAGCAGTTTTTAAAACGTTATGATTATGGAATGAAACCCATTTCTTTTATGCTATATGGGTTATTTATGAAATGTTTTATGATGATATATGGGCCTCACATGATAACAAAGTAAAATTTAAGGGTGATCCCTAATAGCGCTCCAGTGCATTGAGTAATGATGTAACCACTAGAGATTACAATTTTAACGATACCTTGGGGTTTACCTTGGTAATTTTTTACGATACCTTGGGGTTTACCTTGGTAATTTTTAATGACACCTTGGGATTTACCTTGGTTATATATTCATGATTGTCTAATTTAAATGTTGTAACCACATCTTCAAGTTATGAAACACGTTATTTTTATTATGATATGCCTCATGATCTCTTTCTCATGCCTTAAAGTTATATTTCACGACTTTTGATGTATCTCAAGTCTCATGTAAAATGTTTTCCTTATTTCCCTTACTGGTCCATTTGCTCACCATTTCCTTTAATGTATGCTCCCAGGTTATGAGATGCTGTAATGAACTTAGGATGAACAAATGAAGAAGCCTTTCAAGTGTTTAAGAAGAATGTTTTTTTTCTCATGTAATAAGTTCCTGGTTTCCAAGACACTAAACCTTAAAGATCCTCGGTTTTGTATAATGTAATGAAAGTTTATGTGATAAAAAGTCGGGAAGATATAGTTAGTATCAAAGTATGGTTTATTTATTTGTGGAAATTATGATATGAAAACTTTAGGAAGAACCCTATAGAAAAGTTTAAATATAGGAAATATTCCTGGTATTTTGGTGAGTATTGGGTAAGTGGTTTATCAAGAAAATACATCCCTATCTGGATACGAGCAGGTAGAGGTGGATCTGGCACAGATGTACATAGGGGTAAACCCAAAAACACCTCTTTGAGGTAGACTCAAACGGGAACTGGTACACGACAATGGGCCTTGCAGAACTCTTGGTTACGACACTCTAGGGGGATATGCTTTGGTAAATTCATAAGCTTAGTATGAACCATTATTAAAGGAACAATGATAAAATAAAATAAAGATTCACATAAGAATATATGATCATGGATAACCTAGATTGGAACCTAGGGGATCACAAGTTAGGGTATAATTTTCTTCTACAAGTTTATCCTTCTAGGCTTTAAGTTTCCTTTTCATGATTATTGGATAAGTATTTAAGCCCCCTAATTATACTTTCTTTTCTTAGTTAATGGAAGAAAATGGAAGAACATGTCCCAACAACCAATGTGATAGGAAATGTGATGATTTCCATATTAATGTGATAGAGATTACGATATATCAAGTTGAACATATTGTGATTATGCCAAACTAGCTATCAAAAATCACAATTAATAATTGGTACCTAGTTGAATGCCCAAATTCATCAAGGAAGAAGAAGACGAAGTCTCAAGGATGTTCATCTGATAAATTTGATAAGAGAAAGAAGACCCAATTCCCTTTGTTCAAAAAGTGTGGAAAGAGGCACCAAGGGGAATGTCACAAAGGAACCGGGATATGTTTTAAGTGTGGGGTGATAGGGCATAAAGTAGCTAATTGCTTTAAAAAAATGGATAATGTGATGAATAGAGATAAGGTTCGATCTAATGTACCTTATACTTTTCAATGTCGTAAATGTGGAGACGTTATACATTATCCAAGGTAATTCTCTCTTGGAAGGGATGAGAAGCATGATGAGCATCAACAATCTTTGAGGACAAGGGAACAATGCAAGTCCTATACTGAGATGGATCTTGACGACTAAAGTACATGTGACTTCTTCGCAATAATTGTCTATGTCATGTTGTTTTTTTAGTTCATTCCCTATGAGCATATCTTTAAAGTTTTCTAAGAACATAGAGTCCCTACCTAAGATGGTTTTATATCATTAAGGAAAACATCTATTGTTATGTACCACATGTTGATGTTGTGAAGCTGTTCTTCTTAAAAAAAAGATGATCCGGGGATTAAAAGATGATTATTATTTTGGAAGACGTTCAATATTTTGGGAACCCTATTTGATCGAGGTAAATAGATTACTATGGTATTTTCTTTAAGGAGTAAAGGTTGACTTATATTTTAAAAAATCGATGAATTTAAGGTGAACTTATAGTAATATAGGTTACTTATGGAAATGATTGACCTATCTTGGGGAAAATATGTTTAGGTTAGTTAATTTTGTTATAAGATGTTAGGAGTGGTTGATGTTGTTTGGAGATGAACAATGAAGTTTATTTTGGAAGACTATGTTATCAAATCCTTCTTGTATTTGGGTTTCAATCTTAGTTTGGTTTATTTTGAGTAATTTTAAGAATAGTTATTTATGGAAACGTCTATGATGAACTTTGGGTAGTACCGTGGAAATTTGAAGATTTAAAGTAGTTTCCCTTCCTCTGGGGTTCTTTCTTTTTGAAGAGTTGTTTTATCTTACCCTTTCTGTTTTTGGGATAAATGTTTAAAGATAGATAGTTTTTCTTTTGTGGATTACGTGATTCTCTAGAAGATTATTCTTGTGCTTTTGATGAGACCAAGTGTTTTTGAATGCTCATCGTTTTGAGAAAATATTAGTTTTGGTAGAAACTTATTAAGGGATGAAACTCTTCTTGAAGGTAAATATAGTTCCTTGTGTTTTTATTCTATGTAGTAAATAAATTCCTCAAAACTATGAAAAGGAACGTAAAAAAAAATGTTGTCTGTTAGCGTTTCCTACTGGGAAATCAAATATTGTTTAACCCATCATAAGTTTATGATTTTCTTGTTGTTAACTTTCTCCTAATCATGTTTTCTATCACTCTCCCTTAGAACGTGACCCTTTGTTTTCTCTTCCATGTCCATGTTTTCCTACATGGAATCCTAGTATGGGTTAACTCGGGTGACCTTTATACTTCCTTTTCTTTCTTTTAAAGTAATAGTGTTACTGACTCTTTTTCCGATGTGGGACTTTCAATGAAATTTCCAAGCACATTTTTTTTAAAATTGCGAGGACGAAATTTCTTAAGGGCGGAAGATTGTAACGACCCAAAATTTTGAATAAATCTTGTTTCCTAATTTTGTGTGTTATTTTATTTCATACTCAATGAAAATTTTTCATTTAATAAAATGAGTATAATTTAAATAATACTATTAGGTTTTTACTATTATATGACCGTTAGTCAGTATGACCGTTAGAAACTGAATGTTGCGACTATTGTATCTAAATACAAGTGATCTTGGTTAATAAATATAGAAAGAAGATTTGATGGCCTCATCCAGTAGTCTTGGACCAATCGAATCCCATCTAACAGAACTTGGGAAGGTGGTAGAACCACTGGGATTTTCTCTAGACCAAACCCAAGCTAAACATCATCATGTGAAGCTATAACGGAATCGCCTTCGCGAGAATTTCAAACTGATACAAATTACTACTCGTGTGATGTTGTCTGAGCCGCCCTCAAATTCTCTCACCTTAGCACACCTTACACTTAGGTCCTATACTAGGGTTATAAGGGGCTATGTAAGGAGACCCTAACTTCCTTGTGTAGTACTTTGATTTAAATAAAAATTGTGATTTCTTCTAATGATGAAGTTTGTGAATTTTCAAATGTCCGGATAAATATAGTATGCATATTTTTGATAAATTCTAGAAAAAAGTTATATTTTAAAATATTTATGTAAACTTTAAATAATTAATTATGTTTAATGATTTTCAAAAAATGGTCTTCTACAATTATGTTCAGTACAAAATTTAGAGTCTAATAAGATCAACTTAATTTTTGATGAGTCGTAAATTATGAATAGTGATTTTATGCTTAGGATTAGTAATGTGACCAAATGGATTAGTAATCTCAATTAAAGAAAGTATTAATATAATCTAGGCACCTTGATTAAGTAATGTGATTCAATAAAATAGGTAAATAACTATTTCATAAATCATTAGTCAAGTATTACGTTTTTCTGGTGAATAGTTTTTTTTAATTAAAAATTAAATTAAATATATTTAGAAACTTATTTTTATAAAATGGATTTCATTTTTGAACTCAGAGCATCAATATCATGTTAAGGTAATTTTTGGGGATTTTTCTGAAAAAAATGAATTTTCGGTGAATAGAGTATTTATTTAAAAATTAAATTAAAAATATTTAGAAAATTATTTTTATAAAATGGAGTTCATTTTTGAAATCAGAGCATCGATATTTAGTTAAGGTGAAACTTTGGGATTTTTCTAAGAAAGTTGAATTTTTGATGAATAGTGAAAATACAGTTTTTAAGTTACGGGTGTTTAATGACATCATTAAATGATGTATTAAGTATGTAATCAATATGGTAGACTTATTAATAGTAATATAGGTTATGGGGTGTCCCAAGTGTCCAATACCATGGGCAAATACCATGGGCAATCCCATGATTTTTCCAATACCACCAATGAGGTGTCCCTTGGTCATTAATGCCTGGTCCCCTCACTTTCCCTATAAATACCCACCCTTTCCTCCTTTAGTTTTCACTCCCAACTCTCCCCCAACGAATCTCTGGTCTCATTACCTCCCAAGGAGTCCTCCCAAGGTTCCCCCAAGTCCTCAAGGTCCTAACCTTTGAGTTTTAAGAGATACGTTTTAAGGTAAGGGATCCAACCTCTTTCTTTCTTTTCAAATACTCTCTTTTAAGTTATTTATTTTATGCTCCATGTTCTTATGTTTGAGGATGTTATTTTATATTCCTCTTACTTCCCTTTTCATTTTAATATGATGATATATCCTCTCTTACTCTCATCATTTCGTTTTATGAATGTTTAAGTGGCACCGTTAGGCTGTCGAAATTTTTGTAACGGATTCTTTCACCCTTCTCATTTTCAAGTTCTATTTTTTATCAAGTCTTTCAAGTTCCTTTTTATTATGTTGGGGGTATGATCTCTATATCTATAAAACTGATCTTTTATTTTCATATGATGAGAGACCCTATTTGATCTCGTCAATTCATTTTTTTGAAGTTTAAGTGACGCCGTTTGGTTGCCGAATTTTTAAGGGATTCATTCACCCTTCTCATTTTCAAGTTCTATTTTCTTGTCAAGTATTTAAAGTTCCTTTTTATTATTTTGTGGTATTATTTATATATCTATCATACTTATCTTTTATTTTCATATGATGAGATACTCTATTTGATCTCGTCAATTTTTTTTGAAGTTTACGTGACGCCGTTAGGCTGCCGAATTTTCATAAGAGAAATCTTATTTTTGTCTTCCTTTAATGTTCTTCATTTCATATGGTATATCTTTAAAATTTCATTAACATGTTCTTAAATCCTTTATATTATGTCCCTATACTGTTTTATGGGTCATTTATGAGTGGGTGACCCATGTCCCATCTCTTTTCAATGTTTTCTAAAACCCTACAACATAGCCGTTATGCTACCGAATTTCCATCTCAAAATGTCTCTCTATTTTTCTAAAATTATTTTATTTTATTAAGTGAATACTAAAATATCTTTATTATAAAGGGTTATTCACATATATACCAAAATTTTCTATTTTAAATTCTGGTATTTACATACATGAGACCCGCTTTCCTTTTCTGTGGGTTTAAAATGACATAAAGATCTTGTCTTTAAAGCAGTTTTTAAAACGTTATGATTATAAAATGAAATCCATTTCTGTTATGCTATATGGGTTATTTATGAAATTTTTTATGATTATATATGTGTCTCACATGATAGAAAAGGAAAATTTAAGGTTGTGCCCTGATAGATCTCCAATTCATTGGGTAATGATGTAACCACTAGAGATTACAATTTTAACGATACCTTGGGGTTTACCTTGGTAATTTTTAACGATACCTTGGGGTTTACCTTGGTAATTTTTAACGATACCTTGGGGTTTACCTTGGTAATTTTTAATGACACCTTTGGGTTTACCTTGGTGATATGTTCATGATTTTCTAAGTTAAATTTTTTAGCCACATATTCATGTTATGAAAAATGTTATTTTTATTATGATATGCCTTATGATCTCTTTCTCATGCCTTAAAGTTATATTTCATGACTTTTGATGTATCTCAAGTTCTCATGTAAAATGTTTCCCTTGTTTCCCTTAATAGGACTTTTTCTCACCCTTTCCTTTTATATATGCTCCCAGGTTATGAGATGCTGTAATGAACTTAGGATGAACAAATGAAGAATCCCTTCAAGTGTTTAAGAAGAATGTTTTTTTCTCATGTAATAAGTTTCTGGTTTCCAAGACACCAAACCTTAAATATCCCCAGTTTTGTATAATGTAATGAAAGTTTATGTGATAAAAAGGTGAGATGCTATAATGAGACTCTATACCATGATAACAGGGACTTATTCTATGAGAAACCACTTACAGATTCACCCTCTATTATAGGCAACCCGATTGCACCATGACCCTAATGAACATGCCACAACCTTCCCTTATCATAAGAAATTTCAGCTCCAAAATCACTATTATTCATAAAAAATCCTACTAATACATCCATCACCCAAATATCATAGATTAATCTTTTTTAAATGCTTTTTCCATTACAACACTGATGGGGTATAAAATTTCAGAAGTGCTAGGGTTTGGAAAGTCAATGTAACTTAACAACCTTAAAGTTTTTGGGACTCTTGAATATTCCCATGTGGATAATAAAGATTGAGATAAACTCAAATCTAAGTCTCACACATGTTTATTTATGGGATATGGTGATGAAAAAATTGGGTTCTATCTTCGGGATGATGACAACCGACAAGTCATTAAAAGCTAGAATGTTCTCTTTAATGATCATGTCTTATAGAAATATTGGGACTTGGTAGAGAAGGAAGTTGAAGGAAAATAATCAACTAAAAATGTCTAAGTTGATCAAAAAGAGAGTATCATAGGGTCACATGTTTTGAAGAGTTCTGGGGGCATTGGAAGTTATGAAATTGAACCAATGGAGTTTGTACCCAAGATATCGATAAATGGGGTGGCTTAGTTCAGAGTACTGAAAGGTTATGTTCCAAAAGTTACAGTTTCAGAAAGTGAAGATTAATACACAAAATTAAAAGGTGGAAGGTCTTAAAAAAATAATTTATTCTTCATGGGTGTGATCATATTAGAAATTTACATTAATCCAATTAGCTCTACTATAAAGGTACACATGAAATTGGAATTCTGAGGTTGAACCCATAGAGAAAGAGGTGGAAATGACTTATGACCAAGAAATTAGAACCTAGAAGTCAATTACTCATGTGATTCTAAGAGGATGGGTTTTAAAATAGGTAGACTAGATTATGTTTCAGCTGATGGAAGAAAGATTTAGGATCAATTTCAGTGATCCTATACATAGGATACCCTCAAATCTAACAAGGGAAGGTCTGTTGGATTAGAATGAAAGAATCACCAATTTATCTTTTTTCTAGAAAATTGGATTAATCTAGATTGTCAACAACACTTTGTTCAAGATGTGGTTTCCAATCTAGATTCATTAGGTTCAACTATAAAGGTATAGAATAAAATAAACTACTGGTCCTATTTTTATTCTTTATAATTAGGTTAGGGTCCTTCCCTTTAAATATCATGGTCTATCTCAGGAAAGGGAATGAAAAAGGATTTTAAAATCAACCTAATTCCTTTGAATATAAATTACTCATTTTTTGATTTATAAATTCATTAAATAATTTATATCCTTACTCTTGATCCCAATCCCTAAGTGGTTTATCTTTTCATAGAAAAAAGAATAATTGAGTATACTTATAATTAATGAAATTGCATCAGAAATCATCATAGTGTAATTATCAAAGCACAAAATTGTAATATGAAAGTTTATTGAGATGGAATAATAAAATGAACCATGAAATTAGTAATAATGAATAAAAAACATTTAAAAAATAAATTGAATTGAATATTATCCAAATAAATTACAATATAAATACCCCATAATGAATGATGAAGAAAAAAAGAGAGAAAACAAGAGACTAGGTTAAAGGAAGCATTAAAACTAGGAAAATAACAAAAAATATCAAATATTCAGACACCTAGAAAATATATAGGCCAAAGAACCTTATGGTGAAAACAAGTTTTACTCTATAAGCTTTCTTGATTTACTCTTTTCTGGTAAATCTATGTCATAAGTCATGGTTTTACACTATAAGTGACAACTTCCATGTCTTTGGATCTTTTATATCTCTATGATTTATATCTTGAATGAAAATTTGGGGGTCTTCATGCCTTGATGATTTTACTGAAAAAGTTTATATTTTATACCGTAAGTTCTTTTTCAACTGGAAATTTTGACGGCTTGAATGAATATTATATCCCAGGTCTCTGATTGGATTGACTTGATCGATTTACACCATAAACTTTTTTTACAACATAACATGTCTAAAATTATATAATTTTGTAGAAATAACCCCTTTTCAACACTATCTCACATTGTCTACAAAATTCAACCAAAAAACATAATATTAAAGTAAAAAAACATGTAAAAATCCAAAAAAATGATTCCAATATATATATATATATATATATATGAATTAATATTATCAAATTACCCCACCCTTATAAAATTCCTTGCCCCCAAGAAAAAAGCGTTACAATAATAATTCTAAAGGAAACAATTTTATAATAGAAAACATGTATTACAACCAAGAAATTAAAACAAAGGGTTAGCATAATATGATTAGCTTTTAAAATAATCCCTATAGAGAAAATCATTCATTCCTCATAATCAAGTTCTTTATCCAAATTATTTCTTCCTTTAATTTTTATTTTCAACTATTTCTTAAATAACTATACCCATGTTTCAATTTAACCCAACATGAATTTTATCTCATGACTCAAGGTAAAATGAAACTAGAGTTATGATCATACCTTGAATACATGCTTCTAACCATATGCTTGAATTGGTTCTATCATCTCCACTCTATAAATACAAATAACACAATTTATCATAAGGGATTTTCAATAAGGTTCAAATGAATTCGAGACTGAGGGTAGGTGGGTAGATGATAAAAATCAATATCAAAAGGAGGGTAAACTCTAGAGTATACTTCATGATAATGATAAATAGTGTAATGAAAAACTTACTCTAGAAAATAGAATATCCTCACTCCAAAAAGATCAAGGAGGATCCATGAATATTCTTTGAAAGTGTGATGAAGGTATCCCATTTATTATCATTTTTTATAATTCATGTTTAGGATAGATCTCATATCCACCAACTAAACACATATGATCGTTTATAAGATTCATTGATCTGGTAATAGTGATTTTTGACCTTCCTAATACACAACCCATTTTTTTTAGAAATAGGATAGTCATTAAAATACTTTAGAAGTAACCATGGTCCATATACCATATATCAGGTGGAAATTACACCACTCATATCCTTAGTAAAAGGAATCCTTTATCTAGTAGAAATGAAGGTTAACCCACACTTATTAAAATGAAAATTATGAAATCATACCAAATATTAGGGTAAAAAGGGATAAAATGGTATTGAAACTAAAATCAATCCTAAAAAGGCCATCCATGGATTCTATGGTCTTAAGAAGGAATAATGTATAGGTGGGTTTCTTGAGAAATGGGCTCAATCAATAAAAATAATTCAATCATTTTTATAGTGTATTTTTTTCGGTCATAGCCTTGATAAGATTCCAATGCAAGTTATGATAGGTTTACTTACCCCAAGTATCTTTCAAGAAACATACTCATAAAATAATTAGAAAAATTAGGTCCATAATCCTCTCAAGAATTGGAATACATATAAAAGGGGAAATCACCCAGGGCATAATAACTAGTAACAAGTCAATCAAAAACAATTGCATAAATTTAGAATTAGAATAGAATTAGTCAACTCAAAAATCATGCTAAAATTATAAGTATGAATAAACAATATATTTTATCAATTTCTATATAAAATTTATCTTTTATTTACATGGGTTAATTATATTTAAAGTTAAAGAATGATTCAATTGAAAAATGTGTCCTAAATTAATTAGAACAAGAAATAATCCAATTGTATATGAAATATAGCTCAAGAATGACCCCCCACACTTAAAATGAAACTGTATCTACACTATTTTTGAAAGTGATGTGGTATAGATAACAATGAAAACATAAATAAAGTTTTAATTTAAATAATTAAATTAGTGTATGGAATCGAGAGATCCATAGAATAAATTTCATGCCATGGGGGAAAATGTTGGTGGTTTTTATGAAACTTGGACACCTTCAAAAATGTTAGAAATAAAATATAACTACACTAGATAAATGATTATTTCATAGGATATAGCCAAAATGTAATTAGTAAATGGGTATGTGCACACAATATAGAAGTCCATCATCTAAGAATCAAAAAGATAAAAATATGGATTTCCTCTGATAAAGAACTAAAAAAATACCATTAGCTACATGGATAAAAAAGATCAATTATAGAAGTCCATCATCTAAGCTGTCCTCAACCTCTTACAGGAACTGGAGGTGGTGTCGTCGATATTTAATGGTTTCTTGGAAGGATTTACCTCCTCAAGAATGGATTGAACATACCTATCATTCAATAACTATATCATTGGTTCAGGTTATGGATGGAGATCCTGGGGAAGTACCTGTAACATGGCTACATGAAGGAATACCTCATGGGAAAGGAAAATAGGAAACTTAGCATGTTCATCAATAGTAATAGTAGAGGCATATGATCAAGAAATAGTAAAATGGATGTAGAAGTAATAAATATAGTGTAAGACAACCATTTACAAACATAAATAGAATATCCATTCCATTAGATAATTTAAATAATGCAATTTTTTTTGAAAATAAAATGAATATAAAAATACACCTATAAAAAGAGAGAAATATAGGAGGGGTACAATAGGGTGTAACTAAGAAGAGTGGGAAGAATATTCTCAATCAGCATCGGTGGTCCCCTCCATAAAACCGAGTGGATTGATCTACCCCACCATGTCAATATCTACGATAGTGGAGGGGGTAGGTGAATCGACCACTATAACAAGCGTTGTGGTGCTGGAAACAGGCTTGGCTATCACTAGTGTAGGTGAGGCGAGGATCTACATAGATTCCATGTATTTGGAAGTAGGATCATTGAAGGGAACCTCAAAGGTAGTATCAATAGTAGGGACCTTACCCCATTGATATTACTCCACCAAGAAATACTCATGGGTAGTAAAGTCAGTGATCTCAGGAGGAAGCTTGACCGAGGTGATCGACAGTGTGGGGGTGGGTAAAATAGTAGTAGATCTATTTGTGGGATTGGTAGTAGTAGGGAAAGGGTGTGTGGATATATTGTATTGGGGTGGTGTAGAGGAAGAAAACTAAGAAGGATCAATTAATTGGATGCCCAAAAAATGGAAAATCCACCTCTAGTTGTCTAGAAAGCACTAAAAATTCTATGGCTATAGGCCGCCTCTCAAATATCTGATGGAACATGGTAATATTGAGAAGAAACTGATGTATAGGGTCTATAAGCTCCAAGATGATTTGTAGGAATAGAAGGGACAACTGATGCATCAAGAGTATGGGCCTCATCGACGGACTTAGTGTATTAAGGTGCCTAATCGTAGTGGTATCCCAACTTCCAAAGTAGACCTATGTTATGGATAATGACCAAGTCTATTAATTGCATCAAGACAAGTGAGGAGAGGGTCTATGAAGTGTTTAAGATAGCTAGGTTCTTAGAAAGATGGGTGATAAAGGATCTTCTAATAAGTGTTTCACATCACCTCATAGCATGAATCTCCTAATATAGAGAGAAATGTTGGGCTATGTTCACCATGAGGGATCCCATGTCCAAAGAGAGAATGGAAACCTCTATCTCCATGATGGCCCCATGGGAGTCTCCTCATTCCATTTAGACATTGGTTAATTCATGGTGGATAATCCTGATAGAAACACCCTTCAGTTGGGTTCTATTCATTGTGGGTGAATCATGAATGCTAGTAATATCATGGGATATTTATGCTAAGATCTTAGATGTATCTATATTGTTCAGATAAAGACATAAAGTAGTATAAGTGTGATAGGTGGTGAAATCAGAAGAATAAATTCCCACGACTACCCTAAAATCACCCAAAATCAGATCAAAATCCTGGCCTCCCAACCAGAAGGTGACATAGATAATGTACAACTCAAATGTTGTCAGGAACTCTAGAAAGAAATATCGATATGTATCCTTGTGTATCTTGAGAATGTGTGAGAGGTTCATCCATATGGGGGACTTTATAACTTCCATAACGATTAGGATCTTATGAAAGATTGTTAAGTACAATGCTATTTTTAATTTTCATCAGCTTATCCTGTAAATGGGCCATGAATTTCATGACCCCTCCCCAAAAAGTGTACACCTTCTAGGTCAGCAATGGGAGAAGAGAGTTAGTGAAGCCTGAGTCCCGCCTCCAGTGGGACCTAGGTTGGTGACTAGAACTGACGGTATAGTAAACACACAAATGTGAGGCATTACCCTATAAGAGAACACATGATAAATAGAGTGATAATATAGACACCACCCAACTCACTCTCAGACTACAATATAAAAGAAAACTGAAATACATATATGTAATTTCATATAAATACTACTACAATTGAAAAGGAAAACTGTAAGTACTATACAGAAGTAAAATGACTATGACCACAAAGCCCGAATATCTCCTACAAACCCCAAGCTAGTAGTAACCAACTTGATCTCCAATCTACTCCAACTAAACTAAAAAATAGTTTATATAAACATAGGGTGAGTATAACAGTATAATCAATAGGATAATCCCAAAATCATCTTGTTCAAAAGTATATAAAGCATGATAAATAATATTGAACAACAAGTGAAACTAACTCATCACCTAAATAGGTATACTATGTTACAATCCTCACCATGGATACTCTCACCAAGTATTGCATACAAGAGTATATAATATAATAAAGAATGTTAAGGTTACCCCGCTACCACTTCTCAACTCGATTGCAGATTTTCCCCAATGTCACACATCCTGAGCATCTCTCTCCAGAAAGGATATACCAATGACACCTGGGCGAAGCACCACAACATTTACCTCATTCAACTCACCACCACATCCACATAACCAAAATTTAAAAGGTATTTTCTAAGAGCCACTAAAACCCGAATAATGTGTATCAAATGTTGGGTATTATACCTCAATCCATCACATCCCATACACCGAGTAAGGATCCTCAAGCCATCACAACCTATAAACATCATACCCATAGTAGTCTGTAAGAAACTATATCTTGAATATATGTGTGTGAAATAACCACAAGCCATTACAACTCTCTATACACATATATGGGGAAAACTAACCACCATGCATAACAACACAAGTAACTACCAAGTAAAGAGAGAAGATCCAAAAGGGGGTAGTCAGCCATCCATCCTCCCACTAGGATGTTGGGGAAAACACCTCCTATGGCTCAAAATCCCCGGGGTGTCAGTTTCCCTAACCAACAGGGTGGAGTAGCATATAGAAACACAAAAAGTATGGAATATAATATAGATCAGAACCACACTATGGGAAAACCTAGTCTTAGAATCAACTACAGCTAATGAATCTTAGACTCCTGGCTACCATTGATAATACTAGATATCCTATAAGCACACAACCCTTTAAACAACTACATTTAGTTACTTATCCCTTTTTACCAATTTCACTTTATGTTAATTAATTATTTAACCATTTATTAACCATTATCAATTCCACATTAGATTTCATTATCATTCCAACCAAGATCTATGCCCCCAAGCATAACCAAATCGAGTCCACGACTTCTCATAAATATTAACACACCATTTCATCACAGAAAACTCCAAACTCATGGGTTAAACATTTATCCATTTATTAACAATGTTAAAAAGTTCCATATTTACATATTTCCCAATATTCTAGGAAAACATCCTAAGATACCAAACACAAGATGCTCAACATAGTGAGTAGATGAACTACCCGTCGAGTCCTTGCAACCTATAGCATGAGCATAAACCCATCCATATTTTAGAAGATAAACATGTAAATCACATGGAATAACCCATGTGTCTTATCCTATTTTAGAAGGAGGGTAAGGAAGAACATTTTCCTCAAGTAGTGGATAAAGTAAATTAGATAAAAAACAACAGATTCAACAAGAATTAAACTTTCATATCAATGGGTAAGCCTGGCTTCAATGCATTCCATAATCTTCGATGCCCTCCCTAACACCCATATGCATAAACCAATGCATCTTTCTACTCTAAGCATCAAATTCTTCCACAAACACTGGGCCTCCCAGCCCCCATATACCACAATATCCATCTAGGCTCAACCATCTGAGGCTCACATTGCCTCACAAGCCGCAGGAAACAAACATAGCAATGGGTCTTGGACCCAAAGCAAGGCATTGAGCCTTCACACACAACGAGCTCTCACAACTTCAAAACATAAGGCACTTTTACTTTACAAGAAGAAAGGTAACTCATAACATATAATGAATTAATTTTTTTATCACACAACTGGTTCTTATTCCACCTTGAATAAACCAATTCATTATTCACAGGTTCCGACTACAGGATATGTAAGGAACAAGCTACCATATCTATCAAAAATTAATTTAAAAATTAATTTAGCATGCCTTTATAGAAAAACATAAACATGATTTAGGTTCCTTAACCAATTCAATTAATCATGCATAACTACATCCATTTGATTATCATCAAATCACAACAACAACAACAACCAGATTCATTAACATGCCTCTTTAATCCTTTTGAAAATCAAATTACAATTAATCCCAGATTTATGTTATTTACCAATTTCCATCAAGAAAAAAATGATAAATAATTAAAGAATATATATCACACTATCTAGAAAATCAAGAGGCAATAACATCGCTAAGAAATTGATAAAAATTCTTTAATCTAGTTAAAATATTTATTATGTCAATTTTATTATGATTCCATGGGATAAATCATGATAAATGTAAAATTGAATGTAAATACAATATAGAAGAAAAAAATCCCCTACATAAAAATGTTTTCGACGTTATTTTCATAAGAATGGACCATGAAATGGATCAGGATCACCTCTCCGGCAATGACTACATTCAGCCAAGGACGTCGCGACACCACCACACCAGTCAACAACCAAGAAATTTCCATTAGAAAAATGGAGATCACATGCCATCATATGGAAATGGGAAATGGGAGGAAACAGATTGAGGAACCCAAAAGAACAGAGGTAGAACATACCTTATATCGAATATGGTTTGACACTTCCTGGTTGCACCAAAATAGGGGGTGCTCATGTAGCAGGAAAAATCGAAGGGGAACACGATCCAAGGATTGTAGTTTGATTTCATGACTATTATGGGAGGAAGAACTATGGGTGTACCATACTAAGGAAAAAAGAAGGAAGAAAAAGGGAAGAAGGTATCTCATCCCTTTTTAAAATATAAACAGAGCAATAGTTTAGATACGATTTAGGTTTTCCATTAAAGGTGGATCTCATAAAGATTACATGTTTTGGCCAAGTAAAGGCACCCATACCCTAAGGAAAATTTAGATAAGATTTATGGGAATTTAATAGGCCTTAAATACCTTAAAAAAGGCTTTGAATGTGTTTTAAGTCAAAGATAACTTCAAAGAGGAAAAACTATAGAAATTTTAAAACATTGTTCATGAATCACTATTGGAAGAGTCACCATTGGACGAGTCATCGTTGGACAAGTCACCATTGGATGAGTCACCATTGGAAAAGGATGAGTCACCATAGGATGAGTCACCATTGGAGGAGTCACCATTGGAAGAGTCACAATTGGACGAGTCACCATTGGATGAGTCTCCTTTGGATGAGTCACTATTGGATGAGTCATTGTTGGATGACTCACCATTAGAAGAGTCACCATTGGACGAGTCACTATTAGACGAGTCACCATTAGACAAGTCACTGTTGGATGAGTCGCCATTGAATGATTCACCATTGGAAAAGTCACCATTGAATGAGTCATCATTGGATGAATCACCATTGGAGTACTCACTGTTGGAGGACTCACCATCCTGGAAACAGTGTTCACAAAACTAGAAAATTTCCAAAGTGTTAAAATAAGTCTCGATGACCTCCCAAAACACCTCAAACTCCAGATTTTCACAAAGGGATAGACCATAGTGGTCCATCCCATTACATCAGATACCTCTTAAGACATTATTGTCCCCAGTAATCCAAAAACCAACTTAGAGTGGAAACAAAAAATGGTTCATATAAACATTCACCCCATGAGATCCCTCTCAAGGTTCTCGCCCCCATAAGAGATGAACTGCTTCATAAAAGGAAAAATGTGAAACCATGCGACAACTAAAACCATCTCCTAAAAAATCTCTTAGGGTAGATACCTCTCAAAAGAGAGAAATCCAAAACAAGAAACAAGAGAAATCCATCTCATAACCAGAAAGGGTCTACAACCACGAGGGGAACAACATTACAAGAGAATAGCTAAAAATAAAACATATTGGGGTACTAATCATGTATATGTGACTCACATTCCCAAGTACTCTCCTCAATGACACTATTCTTCCACAAGACATGAACCAAGGGGATAATATGCCCATGAAACACCTTCTTCTTATAGTCCTAGATCTCTACAAGCCACTCCTCAAAGGTCGCATCATCATCAACATCGATCTCTCCCCAATTTATGATGTGAGATTCATCATAATGATAAGGACGGAGCTGCGACACATAGAAAAAATCATGTATCTGGATCATATGTGGGGGAAGTGATACCAGATATGCCATAGATCCAACATGAACCAACACCTCGAAAGGGCCAAAAAAATAGGGATAAAGATTACTCCAATGACCAAAACTTTGTTTCCCATGATGGGAAGTCACCTTCAGAAACACGTGATCCCCAAAATAAAACTATAGAGGTATCCTCCTATGATCGGTATAGGACTTTTGATGATCCTTCCCTACCTTCATCCTCTCATGAATTACCTGAACGATCTCTGTCATACTTTGTACCAGTTCTGGCTCGAGAATTGATGCCTCTTTGACCCCTATCTAGCACAATAGAGAAAAAAAGGTCATACATACAAGGATTCAAATGGTGCCATACCAATGGTGGAAATGAGACTATTGTTGCAAGAGAAATCAACCAAGGGTAAGTGCCTCATCCAAGAACCTCCAAAATCCAGGACACAAAAGTGTAACATGACTTCAAGAGTTTGGATGGTTTGTTTTGTCTGAATGTCTATCTAGGAATGAAAAGCCTTGTAAGGCATAGTTAAGAACCAAAATAATGATAGAGACCTCTCCACACCTTGTAGGTAAAATGAGGATCTCAATCAGAAATGATCATCCTCAGGACTCCGTCGAGTCTCACCCCCACCTCCAAATATTTCCTCAATAAAACTTCTACTGAGATTGACTCCTTGATTGCTATGAAGTGGGCTGATTTCATAAAATGATCCAATACCACCCATATAGCATCATAGAATCCCTAAGATCGATGTAAACTAGTAACAAAGTCCATAGAGATTTCCTCCCAATTCAACTGAGTAATATACAATGTCTAGAGAAAAAAATAGAGAATGTGGTGCCTGGCCTTCACCTTCAAGAAATCCAGACATCAAGATAGAAACTCCACATCTGCACACTTCAACCTAGGCCACAAAAACTGACCTCTCAAAGCTCGATACATCTTTTTCACGCTAGGATATAACACTTAGGGTGAACTATGGAACTCTTTGAGAACCATTTCACATGACACAAAAGGAATGAAAAGCCTTCCCTGAAATAACACTATGTGTTATTCATCCTTAAACCAACCATCAAGGGCCTTCCCAAAAACAACTCAGTCACTCTAGACCTCCACCTCAAGATCACCCAACTAGGACTCTTCTACCTATTTCACTAGAGATGACTGGACTGTCATATGAAAAAGACAACCTCTATCCCCAAATTCTTCCATATCCAAATGTTATGCTGAATGTTCTTTTATCACTCTCCAAGAATCACCCAATTTATGCACTACATCCCTACAAAAATTATTACTTAGCGCATCAACTAAAACATTACTCTTTCCAGATGTATATAAAATTTCAAATTCGTAATCCTGTAAGAACTCCATCCACCAATACCATTGCAAGTTCAATTCACGCTGGGAGAAAATGTACCTCAGGTTCTTATAATCAGTGAAGACCACAAAACACTCGATAATGAGGTAATGTCTCAAAAACTTCAAGGATAACACAACTAATTCCAACTTTAGATCTTGGGTGGAATAGTTACACTCATGAAGAAACAACTTCTAAGACCCATAAGAAATTACTGATACCTATTTCATCAAAAAAGCCTAACCCCAAACATGAAGGATCACAGAAAATATCAAACTAAAATCCTTCTACTAGAAGAAAAAGAACTGGATAACTGACCAACATGTCCTTCAGACACTCAAAAGATAACTGACATTGATCACTCCAAAAAATTGCCCGATCCTTTCTAGTCAATGCTGCCAGAAGAGTTGCAACCCAAGAGAAATTATTTACAAACCCCATGTAATAGCCTATGAGACCCTGAAAACTTCTCACCTATTACACTTTATTAGGGGATTCCCAAGAAAAAAATTCTTCTATCATTGATGGATCCACAACTACTCTCTACTGGGATGTAACATACCTCAAAAAATGGACTTCTCGAGCTCAAAAATCACTCTTCAACAACTTCCCAAAAAAATTCTCATGACGAAGAATTATCAAAATAGAATGCAGATGCCCCAGATGCTCCTCCTTAGATGTGAAGTACAAAAGGATTTCATTGAGTAAAACCACCATGAACTTATCCAAGAACTCATGGAACACAACATTCATCAACCCCATGAAAACATATAGAGAATTTTTCACACTGAATGAATTCATAACGAAATCATAATGCACATGATGACAACGTAAAGCAGTCTTTGGGATATCCTCATCCTTCACATGCATCTGATGATATCCTGACCACAAATCTATCTTTAAGAACCAAATTCTAGCCTTCTGTTTATCAAATAAATAATCAATCACTAGAATATGATATCAGTTCTTTGCTGTCACTTTGTTCAAGCACCGATAATCGACACACTACCACAAAATACCATCAACATTATTCATGAAAAAAATAGGTGTACCCCACAGTGACACACTCAACTAAACAAAACCACACTACAATATACCATAAATATATTTATTTACCTCCAAAAATTCATAAGGATCAATACTATATGGAGGTATCAAGATAGGAGACACACCTAGATGTATCTCAATCCCAAACTTTATCTCCCATTGAGGGGGTAATGCTAAAACTCTTCTAGAGAGACATCAGGGTACTATTCCATGACCCTAGGAAATTACAACTACTAAACCTCTGATGAACTCAAAATTATATCATCCATAAAGGATTAAAAGGAAGGAACACGCCTCTGACACATCTGAGGGTCTGAATAACAATAAACACTAATGGATCTCCATCATCATTGAAGAACACCACCTAACTCTAGAAGTAATCCATGATAGACTACACTGAATACAACCAATCCATGCAAAGGATGAAATCATATGGTTTTATTCATAAACATAGGAAATCTCCCCAAGAGCAGTTCTACCCCAGCACTAGATCATAGTATCTACATACTTCAAACAAGTCAGATTGACCTCCAATTGGTGTAGTCAATGCCAAGGGCACTAGAAGCCTCTCTACCTCATGTCCCAAGGTATGGAAAAGGGCAGGTGATATTAAGGAGTGTGTCACTCCTGAATCAAACAAGACATTCAACCATGTAAAAAACAAGCAAATGGTACCTTGAATGATGTATGGCTCATCTGTCTCTAGAAAAGATAACACATGAAGTTGACCAAGACATACTCCATAGATTCTCTAACCCTTTTGATGACCACCTCCATGTCCAAACTATTCTCTATGAGGACAAGGATCTTCCCAGGGTTGTCATGTGCCTTCCCTATCTATTCTCTGTTGATCCAAAGATGGTGCAACCTACTACTACTGCCTTGGATAGAACTGTCTCAATGGAGGAACCTGAAGAGGAACACTTGATCCATGCTAACTACCCAAAAAGGTCGGGAACTTATTCCACTGATGACCTCAACCTCCATAAGAAAAAAAGTGCTTGATCCCTTAGTATAGGCCTTAGAATCTTGACCCCCTGAGAAATGAGACATTGAGGGCTGAGACCTACCCCTCAAAAAATGGAAACTCTTCTTCCCTAAACAACCAGGAACCTCATACCATAACTATTATTTGTGAGGAATCATAACAAATCCCCTCTTATGATGAACCATTTTTGGATAAAATCCTCTCAAAGTCATCCTCCCTGGCTAGCACCTCAAGATATGTCATCGGTATAAATAGGGTGACCTATTGCAGGACCTATGGACATAGAGACTCCTCAAAATGCCTCACCCTAGCTTCATCATATGGAAACAGGTCTGAATCATATCATAGAATTTTCCTGAAATAGATCCCAAACTCTCACACATTGGAGCTACCCTGATAAAGGGTAAGAAACTCCTCATGACTAGCTTCCTTCATGGATGAAGAAAAAAACTCAGCTCGGAATTACTCTCATAACTTCTCACATGAGACTACAGAATCCTCAAGATTCCCGAGGAACAAGAACCAACACTGCCTCACTACCCCATAGAGTATCATCAAAACCAACAATACCCAGTACTCCTTAAGAGAATGGATCGAACTGAAGGCTATCTCAACCTCCTCTAACTAGTATTCTATGACTACATCTGAAATGGATCCCTCATACTTCTGCAGACTATGGCACTGAAACTCTAGGATTTTCCTCCTCCAAGTGTCATTATTGCCAACCTCTATTATAAAATGATCTGATAGTGCAACCTACTAAAAATATTATGTGCAAACTTGATGAGGACGTCGAACTGGATCCATACCTGCAAATGAAAAAACATTTAGAGATCTTAAACCTAGAATATGGCGGAATTTAACATTAATTAATTGTTTTCTTTTTTTTTCATTTTAGGTTAACCTATCCCAAGGTCTACCCATTCAAACATAGTCGCAAAGAAGAATGAAACATGATAATTTCTTATGACTATAACCTAGAATAATTATCACCTCATTTAGTAGCCACTGTAATCTTGAAGGTACATGCATCAGATCATAGGAGGCCCTAAATATCCATGTCTCAGTTAGTCTCTTATGTTTACAGTGATTGATAAACTTAGCTGACACCGTTGCCCTACCCATGAAACATCACATGTTCCTAACTCCAACTCTACCCTATCCCTAAAAAATAGATATGATACCACTCTATTAAGACCCCCTCCCCACAAATTTTACCCCTCTTGGGACAAAAATGGGAGAAGAGAGTTTGTGACACCTGAGTCCAGACTCCAGTAGGCCCCGAGTTAGTAACTAGCACTAAGGGTATAGTAAACACACAGATGAGAGACATTAACCTCTAAGAGAACACATGCAAAATAGAGAGATAAGATAGACACCAAACAACTCCGGCTCAGACTACAATATAAAATAAAATCAAATTACACATATTTAATTTCATGAAAAGACTACTACAACTGAAAGAGAAAACTATAAGTAACAAATTGAAGTACAACGACAGTGACCATGAAGCCCAAACAGCTCTTGCAAACCCCAAGCTAGTAGTAACCAGCCTAATATCCAACCTACTCCAACTAACCTAAAAAAATTTTATATAAACTTAGGGTGAGTATAATAGTATACTCAGTAGGATCCTCCCTAGATCCTCTTGTGAAAAAGTAAAGAAAGAATGCTAAAGCATAGTGAACCATAAGTTAAACTAACTTGTCACGTAAATAGATACACTATTACCTCACCATGTCTATTTTGAATAAGTATCACATAAAATAGTATATAATATAATAAATAATTTCAAGGGTACCCCACTACCACTTCCCTACTATTTTTACACTTTTCCCTAACGTCACACGTCTTGAGAATCTCTCTCTAAAAAGGATATCCTGAAGACATCTGGGTGAAGAACCACAATATCCACCTTGTGAAACTCACCACCACATCCATATAACCAAAAGTAACTAGGTATTTTCTAGGAACCACTATATCCTATATAACATTTATAAAAAATGGGGTGTTATACCTCAAGCCATCACAACCCATATGCTGAGTAATGATCCTTAAGACATCACAACCTATACACATCATACCCATATTAGTCCATAGGAAACTATATCTATAATATATGTGTGAGAAATAACCACAAGACATTACATCCCTCTACACTCATATATGGGGAAAACTAACCACCATGAATACTAGCACAAGTAACTATAAAGAGAAGAGAGTGGGGCCAAAAGTGGGTAGTCAGCCATCCATCCTCTCACTAGGATATAGGGGAAAACACCCCCAGAGCACATAATCCCCATAGTTTCACTTTCTCTAACTGATAGGGTAGAGTATCATATATAAACATAAAAATCACTGGATATAATATATCTCACAACCACACTGTGGAAAAAACCTAGTCTTAGACTTAACTATTGCTAATGTCTCTCAAACTCCCAGCTACCACCGCTAAATCTAGATATCCTCTAAGAACACAACCATTTAAAGATATATATTAAGTTATTTATCCCTTTTTATTAGTTTCACTTTATGCTAATTAATTATTTAACCATTAATTAAAAATTATCAATTCCACATTACATTCCATTATAATTCCAACCAAGATCCATGTCCCCCCGGGCATAACCAAACTGAGACCATGAATTCTCAAAAATATTACCTCGGCATTGCATCCCAACAAGCTCCAACCTCATGAGTAAAACATTTATCCATTTATTAATAATGTTAACATGTTCTATATTTCTATATTTCAAGGCATTCTAGTAAAAAAATGTTAAGTTACCAAACACAAGGGGATCAAAATGGTGAGTAAATGAACTACCCATAGAGTCATTTCCACCTATAGTAGGAGAGTAAACCCATAAATGCTTGAGAAGATAAACATAGAAAGAATGTGGCATACCCCTTGCATCTTAAACTCTTTTAGAAGGAAGGAAAGAAAGACCATCTTCCTCAAGTAGCATGGAAAGTAAAGCATATAAACAAATAACAAATTCAACAAGCATCCAACTTTCATATCAATAGATAGGCCCAGCTTCAACATATTCCATCATCTATGGTGCCCTCCCCAACACCGACATCCATAAACGGATGCATATCGCATCTTTAGGAGTCAAATTCCGCCACAACCAATGGCCCTGTCTTCCCCCTCATACCATAATAGTCATCCAAGATCAGCCATCCCAGACTCACATCACATCACAAGAAGTAGAAAACAAACATAGTAATGAGATATTATCCCCAAATCAAGGAAATAATCCTTCACAAACAACAATCTCTCATAGATCCAAAACATAAGGCACTTGTTCTTTACAAGCATACAGGTAACTCGGATAATATAAGGCATTATTTTTTTTTATCACACAACCAATTCTTATTCCACCTTGAGTTAACCGATTCATTATTCATAGGTTCCAACTATGGGAAATATAAGAAAAAAGATATCATAGATATCACAAATTAATTAAATAATTAATTTAACATGCATTTAATTAATTTATAGATAATAATCAACATGATTCAAGTTCCTTAACCAATTTAATTAATCATGCATAACTGTATCTATTTGATTATCATCAAATCACAATAAAAACAACGATATTCGTTAATATGACTCTTTAATCCTTTAGACAACCAATTTATAATTAATACTGAATCTATGTTCTTTACCAATTTCCATCAAGAATGAAATTCCAAAAAAGAAAAGCATAGATATCACACTATCTTCCAAATCATGAGGCAATAACATTGCTAAGAAATTGATACCAATTCTTTAATCTAGTTCAAATATTTATTATTTCAATTTCATTTTGATCCCATGAGAGAAATCATTACAAACATATGATTTAATGTAAATAAAATATAGAATCAATGAATCCGCTGGCTTAAAAGGTTTATAATATTCTTTACATAGGAATAAACCATGTAACAAATCATGATCACCTCTCCCACATTTATTGCATTCACCCAAGGATTTTGTGACACCACTACACCAACCAAAAACTTATAAATATCCATTAGAAAAATAGAGATCACATTACATCACATGTTAAGGAGAAAAAGGAAGAAACATATCTAGAAACCTGGAAGAAAGAAGGTATAACATACCTTATATTGATGGCAGATCGACACTTCCTGGTTACACCAAAATAGGGGGTGCACATGCAGTAGAAAAAAATCAAAGGGGAACATGATCCATGGATTTTAGTATAATCACATGAATCCTATGGGAGGAAGAACTCTAGGATTATAATACCAAGGAAAACAAGAAGGAAGAACAAGGGTGGAAGGTATCTCGTACCTTTTAAAAATCTAAATGGAGCAGCGGTTTAGATACGATTTAGGTATGCCATTAAAGGAGGATCTGGTCAAGATTATGTGTTTTTACTGATCAAAGGAACCTAAAACCTTATTAATATTTCGATAGGATTTATGGGATTTTAATAAACCTTAAATCTCTTAAAAAATGATTTGAATGCATTTTACATCAAAGATAATTTCAAAAAGGTGAAACTATAGGAGGCTGGAAACACTGTTTATGACTCACCATTAGATGAGTCATATTTGGATGAGTCATATTTGGATGAGTCATATTTGGATGAGTCACCATTGGATGAGTCACCATAAAATGAGTCACTATTAGACATGTATCCATTGGATTAGTCAGCATTATACGAGTCACCATTGGATGAGTCACCGTTGTATGAGTCATCATTGGATGAGTCACCGTTGGACGAGTCACCATTGGAGGAGTCACCATTGGAAGACACATCATTTAACGAGTCACCATTGGATGAGTCACTGTTGGATGAGTCACCATTGGAAGAGTCACCATTGGAGGAGTCACCATTGGACGAGTCTCCTTTGGATGATTCACTGTTGGAAAAGTCACTATTATATAAGTCACCATTGGATGAGTCACCATTGGACGAGTCACCATTGGACGAGTCACTGTTGGATGATTCACCATTGGATGAGTCTTCATTGGATGACTCACCATTGGGGGACTCAATGTTCTAGAAACAGAGTTCAAAAAACTTGAGATTTTGAAAAGTGTTAAAATAAGTCACCTTGACTTCCCATAACACCTCAAACACCATATTTTCACAAAGGGATGGACCAGAGTGGTCCAGGACATTACAAATAATATCTTCTACTACAAGCATAAAAACACAGGTAGGGATGAATCAAAGTGGTCTAGGACACAACCTATGAGTGATGGGATCCAAAATAAAAACCTGAACCAGTGGTAGTGGAATGTGAGGTGGGATACATTGTTAGTAGTGGCAGAGGAGAGGGGGAAGTGGATTTAGAGCCCGATGCTTTCCCTTAGGTAGTTTCTTGTCTTGGGTTTCACTCTTGGAGGGTGGAATACCACTACCATTTGTTCACACTATCATGTAAGGAGAAATAAGTAGAGGAGTAAGTGAGTAGAGAGGAGGGTGGGGGGGGGGGGATTGACTCAAGGTGGTGTAAATGTGGTAGGTAAGAGCATTATTGGGGTGCATCCAAGAGGAGGTGAGCGTGGAGGAGGGCAGGGCATTATAAAACCTAAAATTATAGGTTAAAAATGGAAACTAACAAAATTATGATATAAATTTAATATTTACCCAATAAGTTGTGTGATTATAAATTTTTGGAATCTTGATATTTAATGATATAAATGTGATTTTATGTCATAATTGTTTTTTGTTTTTTATTTAAAATGAAAATTTATAATTCAACCATTGGTAGTTATCAAACCAAATTTCAATGATCTTAATCTATTTAACAAAAAAACCTTGGTTACCTCCTAGTCCATGGTTTATTTTATTTCTAGAGAAAGACATCCCCACAATTCAAGTGAATTTGAAATAGTGGAAACACTCTTCTTAAAAGAGATATTGGTATATTTTTACTCACTGTCCATTGAATTTAAAGGGTTTTCCATTTTCTCATTGAAGTTCTATGGTTTCATATGGGAAGTCTTTAACAACCTCAAATGGACTTGACCATCGAGATTTCAATTTTATGAGGAATAATTTTAGTTGGGAATTGAAAAATAGAACTTTATCCCTTGGTGTGAATATTCATCATGTGATGCATCATTCATGCTACTACTTTGTTTTCTCCTTATAAATTTTGGTATTCTTGTAAGAATCTATTTTTTTCCTCCATCCCATATAATTGAAAAAATATATGTTTCTTATTTTTTTGAGCATCAAGGTTTAACTTTTTAATTTCATAATATGAGCGATGTTTTAATTATACTGGAAAATGATAGAGTTTTCCATATTAAAGTTATGAAAAGAGTTATCCCTAGGGGTATTTTGTAAGTTATTCGATACGCCCAATGTGTGTCATCAAGTTTGATACTACAGTCCTTCCTATTTTTATTGATTTTATTATCTATAATTTTTTTAATCTCTCAATTGGATAATTCCACTGACACTTTAGTTTTAGGGTGATAAGGAGTAATAATATTGTATTAGATCCCATAATTTTCAACCATTCATTTTAAAGAATTATTATTGAAGCATATTCCATAATCATTAATGAGTAATCAGAAAAATCCAAATTGAGAAAATATATTTTTTCTCAGAAATTTCATTAACACTTTGGATGTGTCGAGGTTTATATCTTCTAATTCTACACACTTTGAAATTTAGTCCATACCAAAAAAGATATATAACTTTCCATGATAATTGGAAAATGGGCCCATAAAATAAATCCCCTAAACATCTAATATTTCTACTTATATGATAGAATTTTGGGACATTTCATTATGTTTTCTAATTGTGCCTGTTTGGTATCACTTATCATAGCTTTGTATAAAGTTTCTTTCATATTCATGGAGTGTGGGTCAAAATAATTCACTATGGATAATTTTATCTACAATACAATATGACCCATGATGTCCACCAATTAGTGATGTATGAAATAATTCTAAAACACTTTAAATTTCATCCTATGGATTGTAGAGTCGCATTAAACCATCAGAACAATGTTTAAATAATAGTGGATCAAACCAATAGTAGTGATTCGTATTTTATATAAAGTTATTCCTACTTTTAAAGGAGAAGTATGAGTATAGGGTTCTAGTGTAAAGATAGTTTTCTATATCAACAAACCATGTGTAATGACCAAAAATTTTATAAATGAAATTCCCTCTGTGATTGAATTAAATTACCTATTATGTAATATGGTTATAGAAAAAAATATAAACTTATTCTCTTAGATCCTATTGAATTTAAAATTCCATTAAAAATCATGAACATTGATAATATATCTATTGAACAGTGATCATATGATTAGTATATATTAAGGGTTACAATAAATTCCTTTTGACATATACAAAAGAAGAGATGACCTTGACCAGTATGATCATACCCTATGAATCACATTTATCAGAGCTTATAATGGTGATAATATTTCTATGATTTCCCATTTATTAAGCTCAATCCAAGATCCAAAAACTAAATTATGAATAAACCTATTTATAGAAGAAGTTGAAGCTTGTTGAGATCATGGCCAAAACCATGTTCGCCAAACCACCCTATGAGGATCTCACCATCACACACCTTACCCTTAGAGAATTAACTGGTGTAATAAATTTCTATGTATATTGACCATAACATTATGAATATTTATATTTTATTTTAAATAAAATATTTATTATATTTATTCCTAATTTTTTTACTTTATAAATGATTAAGTAATGAGTTTGATAAAAATTAGAAATTAATATGATAAAACTCAAATTGTATTTTTGACTAATATATATTTTAAATTAATATATTAATTTTTATGGATTAATTTATAATTTAATAAAATATTATTACTAAATATTTTATATTAAATATAAATACTAATATATTTTTTTACATGAAAATGTAATTTTCTGTAAGGGTCAGAAAATTGTTATTATCAAAAAATATGAATTTTTTAATAAATGAGGATTTAATTTAAAAGTTTAATTTATAATATTTATAGAATTATTTTGATAAAATATTTTTTTTTATAATTACCATTATAAAATTATCCAATGGTGAATTTTTCATAATTTTTCGAGATAGTTGAATTTTTGGGTAAAATTAAAGACGATAAAAATATACGGTTTATATTATGACATCATAATAACCCTAAAGTGATGTAATATGTGCCATAAAATGTATCCAAAACCAAATGTATGCTTCAAATTTAAAATAATTTATTTTTATGTCATTTAATTAATTTTATAAACCATTTCTGAATCCTCCAAAACATATATTATATTTAAGGTTTTAAAATAAATTCTTTACAAACATGACTCACTTCTAGATAAATAGGGCTGCTATTTTAATTTATCTAGTTCATGGACTTATAAAATAATTAAAACCACTTATATTTATAATAAAACATGTTAAAAACAATGATACTGTTTTTGGTTTTGATTAATTTATTGTACAGAATCTATAACCTAAGTTTGAAAATTAATAAAGAAATCCCATCTCTGTTGAAATATTAACCCACCCGAGCTCTTATTAATCTTCCATAAAAATACTTATATAATGACTATAATATAAAATTTACTCTATATATATCTTCCATGGTGCCCCCAATATATCAAGAATAACCTCCCAAGCTTTTGGAAACACCCTCTCAAGGTAATGGATCTTCCTCTCTTCTTTTCCATTCATGAACCTTCTTTATAATTTTTATTTTGAATCTCAATTGGTAATGTTTTCATTCCTTTATAAACATAATATTACTGTCCAATTGATTTTATAATAATGATAGACCATTTATCCCCTCTTTTTATGACCTTTACCTAATCTGTTACCATGCCAAAAGTAAGGGATCCTCTCTTTCTCCTCTTTATTCAGGAACCTCTTTTATGTGATGTCTTTTGTATTCCATTTGTTCATGTTGGGGTATAATCTAACACATACCCTTTACTTCCCTTATTATTTAAAAGTTATGATAAACCCATTTTACTCTCATAAATCCCTATGATAATTCATTATGTACCCTTTTTTATGCTGCTGAAATTACCTACGATTTTTCCATACCAAACCTTTGTATTGTGAACACAAACACCACTTTCACTCAAGGGTATTAAACTTGTCATAACTATCCTTATTTTATTGTGGAATTACATAAATTTATTCCAAAATCCTTAATCATTGGATTAAATGTGATTAAATTTGATCCTATGTTTAATGATCTATGTGGCGCACTTACGCATGTACATGATATTAAAGCGACATGTGTGCTCAAAATTATATAGAATTATAATGCATTGGGTAATGTTTTAGTATCTTGAGATATAATTTATGGGTTTAAGGAGTAAATATAATCCATTATGGTAATTTTTCTACCGTGTTATGTTGTCTTGGTAGGTATCATTGAAAAATGTTTATGATGTTTTGTTTAATGTTGTTTCCACATTTCCCATGTTGTCTTTATGCTATCATGTTGCATCATACATCATTTTTCAAGATTATGACTCTCACACCTTTTATGTTCCATTGAAATACCTATTGATTAACATGTAATAATTTCATCATTTAATGCTTTGTTTATTCCCTTAATAGTATTTATAGCTTTCCCCTTTCTTATGTATGTTCCCAGGTTATCCCACACATAGTTTTAAATGAGTGATGGAATTTTAGAAGCTTGTTAAGAAATTTTTAAGTAATGTTATTATATACATGTATCAAGTTTATGTGATATGTACCTAATCACCCAAATATACTAGGATTATTGATCTTTTAGGTTGTACTAAGTGTGATTTTATGTGATAAATCATGAAATTAAGCATATTAAAGACAAGGGTTAGTAGAGTTGGTATCAAAGGAAAGTTTAGTTATTTTTGGGATTAGGATTTGAAATCCCTACGAGAATTATTATGGATAAAACTAAACATAAAAAAAATGAAAAATTTGGGTAAAGTATAGAGTAAGTGGTTTCTAAGAAAATACATACCTTTCTAGATAATACAAGTGGATGTGGCTCTGACATGGATATGCCTAGGGGTAACAACCCCAAAAAAAAAGTATTGAGCTAGAATCGATCATGAATTGCTGCACAAAAATAGGCCTTGATGCACACCTGAATTGATACTCCCATGGGATATGATTTGTTAAATTCACAATCTCATTATGAACCATTATTAAGGGAAACAATGCCTATAATATTTTATATTATGAAATAGATCATATATAACCTTTATTCAAGCCTAGAAATTCCTAGGTTATAGAATATAAATTATTTATGAGTTTTCCATTTAATATTTATAAGTTTCCATTTTATTTTTAAAATAGTTTGAAAATTGTCATCCCTAATTATATCTTGGAAGGAGTAAATGATAAGAACTAGAATAAAATAGTGAAAGGAAGGCTTATGATATATGGTTCTATGAATTATTTCATATCTCAAAATCTTAATTCAACAATTTAAACACCACAAAAACATGGAAGTGGATCTATCAGTGAAAATAGAAAATGGGTAAATTATTTAATCCTAAGTATATAAATTATCCCCTATTAAAATTTGTGAGATGAAATTCCCAAAAAACTTTGTGATACTCCCTTTAGTGAAATTTTATGCTATTATTGGTATGGATTGAATTTACATATATAGAACTAATATAAATTTCCAAGGGAAGAAAATTAATTTATATTTCATGAATCACCCTATGATTCTATAATATTTTAAGGGGGAGGATGAATCTTCTTTATTATTAATATCTCAATCATGGATATTATTGTCTTGTGAGAATGTGTATCTAGCCCAAATAATTGAGATTAAAGAAAAGATCAACCTTGAAGGAATTCCCATTATAACAGAATTCACTGATGACTTTCTTGAATAATTACCTGGTCTTCCTCCTATCATTTATTTTTGAGAAAATTCTCATGATTTTTAATCCCACTAACAAATCTAACTCAGAAGGGAGTCATGTTTTTTGGGTAATGATGAATAAAAGGAAAGTTTTAAAGATCTGAAGAAGTGGCTAATCACTACACCCATGGTCACATTAACCACCAATGGGGATGGATTTTTGATATATAGTGATGTATAAAAAAAATGTATTAGGATGTGTAATCAATAAAAATGACAAAGTGATAGCCTATGCCTCCCGCCAACTAAATATCCATGAGAACAACTACCCAACCCATGATCTATAATTGGCCGTAATGATATTTTTTTAAATATTTGGAGACCTTATCTCTATGATGAGAAGTGTGATATATATATAGACCATAAAATACTCAAGTATATATTCACAAAAAATAAGTCTAATATTATCCAATGGAGTTGGTTACTACTGATCAAGTATTACAATTGTTCAATCTATTACCATACTGAGAAGGTGAACAAAGTGGCATATTCTCTGAGTAGAAAGGATCCCACAACCCTATCCAAAATGAGAGCTGAAATGAATCTAATATTATTGGTAATTAAAATAATAAACATTGGAATAATAAAAGGATATTAATACTATCTATCTCAAATAACTACTCAACTATCCATTCTTGAGAGGATCACGGAGGCTCAGAAAGATAACAAGGTGCTACAGGAGAAGGTAGAAAATATTATGGAGTTAAGATTCACTGAAGATGGAGTTATAAGGTTTGGAACTCAGATATTTGTCCCATAAAAACCAGAACTAAATTGGGAACTTCTGGATGATTCACATAGATCATCCTTCTATATTAATCTAGGAAGAAATACAATGTATAGATATTTGAAGAAAAAATTTCGATGGGATAACATAAAGAGAGAGATTTTAGAGTTTGTATCTTGAATAGTTGTATTCCAGCAAGTCAAGCATGGATGATAGAAGTCCAAGGGTACAATGAAATCATTTCACATACCAATATGGAAATGGGAAAACATAACCATGTATTTCATCATAGGACTCACCAGGACACCTAAAGGTAATAACGCTATCTGGGTGGTAGTCGATCACTATACCAAGTCAGAACATTTCATTGTTATCAACAAATATTTATATCTTGACCAAATCACCATGATATATATAAAATAAGTAGTAAGACTACATGGAGTTCCACTCTCTATTGTATTTGACCAAGATCCAAGGATTACCTTGAGGTTTTATATAATCCTTCATCAAAAGTTGAATAAAAACTGATCATAAGCATTGATTATCACCCCCAAATGGATGGTATTGATGAAAGGACCATTCAAACCCCAAAAGATATGATAAGATCATGTTTAATGGATTTCCAAGGATACTGGGATCAACAACTTCCCCTAGTGGAGTTCTCATAAAACAATAGTTTCCTTTATAACATTCAAATGGAACCTTATGAGGATCTATATGGTAAGAGGTGTAAAGACCCGTAAATTTCAAGTACATTTTTTTTTCTTAAATTATTTGGAATTTTACGAGTACGTAGTTTCTAACGGAACCTGATTCCGAGGCCTCGTGTGCCTGGAATAATTTTCTGAAGTTTAGCTCGGGTACGTTCAGTGAACGAACGAGCGAGTTTTTCTATCTTTTGAAGCGGTGCTCAGAATTGAAATATGAGGGCACCGATGAACCCGCAGCGCTAGTATTTTCTTAAGGGGACCTTTACCACAGTTGCGTTTTATGTGGGTAGAAAGTTAATTTTTGGGGTTCAATATTAAACTAAATAAAATTGTGTGATACACGATTTTATTTGTGAGTTGGTTATTTCCTCCCAAGTGTGGATATTTATGAGGTGGGGCCCGCACAAGCCCCAAACTTCACCCCCCAATAACTCTCCTCAAATTCCCCATTAATTCCCTGCTGTTTACTTTGACAACTCCACATATTCATTATGGTGGAGCCTTCCTACCTCCCTCATCCCATTAAATGTGTCGACCAATTAATTTAATATTAGCATTAAATTAATTGGAACCTCTTTGTAATTAATATGAATTGCTTAAAAAATTATTTTAATTAGAGAGCCTCTTTTTCTCTTTGTTGGAAAATCTCTTCAGAAAAGACTCTCGAGAGGTGATCCTTCATCGAAGAAGAACACTGTTCTTCAACAAAGAACGCCCCCGGTGAAGAATGCGAAGAACTTCTTCCAACGATTCATCTTCCTCGGACGCACCTCGACATCAAGGAGACTACGTCGCCTACAACAACGACCCTTCCTCCATCATTGACGAAATGACATTGTTCTTCCACGATGCCCGTCTACCGCGATGCTCGTCTTCCGCGGAATGACGACGTACGACAATAACTTCGAGGTAGGGGAATTTGTATATTTCATATATGTGTTTTATATTCTCAAACATGGCGTTTAATTGTTGGGTGATGATTTGAACCACTAACACGGTGGGTACGGACTAACGAAAAAGTCTGGACCCACCTCTATTTTGTTCTTGATGCGCGGGGTGTTTGGAGATGACGAAACAAGACTGCAACGGAAATTTGGGGCCTTCCCAGTAGATTTTGTATCCTGAGATGACCGCAGGCGTAGACGGAAGGAAAAACGGACCACCAAAATGACTCCTATGGCCCGTGGAAGACTCTGGTGGCTGGAGGCGGCGGCGCCCCAACAGGCCGCCGAAAAGAGCCCACCGTGGCACTGGCTGCGGCATAGAGCAGTGGATCCCGCGGTCGCGTGGGATCCAGGGAGTCCAGCGGCGCCATCCTGGCGCCGTGTTCGTGGAACAGGGGGTCACACCCCCCGCTCGTCCAGCTGGCCAAGCCAGCACACCCCCCCGGGCTGGGTCGGGGCGGGTCACGCGGGTCGGGCCGTGCCCAGCCAGGCCGTGCCGCACCCTACCGGTCCATACCTGGACCCGGGTTGGGTCGACCCTGTTCGGGCTGACCCAGGGTGGGTTGGGCCGGGTCGGACCGGGCCCAGACCCCCACTTCGGACCGTTTTTCGGTATTTTGCCCATAACTTGAGCTACAGACCTTCGATCGATGCACCGTAAGTTGAATAGGAATCCTTGGATCGGGACGGTCGTTTCGGTATATTAAACTTGAGGTTTAAGTGAATTTTGTGTATGACCAAGTTGGTTCGAACCCGAAACCAACCGGGCCCTTGGAGCGGAAATGCTTATAACTTAAGGATCGGACGTCTGATTGATGTTCCGTAAACTAAGTTGAATTCCTTTTAATGAGACAGTTATTTTGGAATGATCCAATTGAGGTTTGGATGTAGCTGGAGTATGGTTGGGTTGATTTTAGCGTAAAAACCAACTAGGCCCCTGGAACGGAAAAACCAATAACTCTTAGACCAGATGTCCGATTGACGCACCATCTGTTGCGTTGGGTTTATTTTGATGAGACAGGACTTCAGTATACATCAACTCTGAACTTTGTGATAGTTGATGTCTCAACCTCTTGGCTCGAGGAGCGGACCCTCCTATAATCGAGCATGTTGTGTGCGGGAACCCTAGAGTTGGCTGCGACTACGACGACTGTACTTGGATCCTTCATGTCACGACCCGTCCTCAGGACCCATGTTGTGACTACCCCAAGCCTGTGTTCCATAGGACAGGGGATGGAGACTATCACCAAAGGCGTAAATCCCGATAAGAGGGAAGACATTGCCTTTATAGAAGTAAACATACACCACAGAGTACGCAAGCTAGAGTACAAAGTAAACTTAGTACAAAAGTAAGTGATGTAAAGTAAATGGGCCAGTATACAAACCCAACTGGAAGTACAGTAAAACTAAGAAAGAATGTACAATAGCTGTAAAGTAAATCAGCAACCACCGAGTCATCCTCCGAAAATCCCACCTGAAGGGTGGGTACAGATAGTCTCGTTGGTACCGCGAGTCCGTCCGTCCACTCCATGTAAGTCCCACCAGGTGGTCCACCTCTAGATACCGTCCAGCTCCACAAGCCTCAACGACGATTAGTGCTGTCCGTCGTCTACAACCAACACAACGAAGTGCGGGCAATGCCCGTGCAGGGGTGAGTATAACGATACTCAGTAGGGACCCTGAGACCTCCGAAGGTCTCCCATAATCCAAAAAGGATAAACCACAAAGGAAAGATACAAACACTAAGTATCAACCAACTCTACATAGGTATATGCCCATACATATACCTAAGTCATCAATCAAAGTACGCCACCAAATTTTGAGCCCAAGCACAATCCAGTCCACACAAGAAAGAAGTCAATCATACCTATGATAATGATTGAAAGTCAAGACTCAGTTCACATAGGTATACTACTTTCGAAGAGGGGTGGAGATGATTAGATGTAGCCTCTGAATCATCTCCTCTGCCGAACCCACGTAGGATCCAAGTACAGAAGTCATCACTGCTGAACCCACGTAGGATCCAAGTACATTAACCCTCGCTGCTGAACCCACATAGGATCCAAGTACAGTCTTCATCGTGGCTGAACCCACGGAGGATCCAATTATAGTCGTCCTCGCTGCCGAACCCACGTAGGATCCAAGTACAGTCGTCTTCGTTGTCGAACCCACGGAGGATCCCAACATGGTAGTCATCGCAGTAGCAGCCAGCTCTAGGGTTCCCACACACAGCGTACTCGATTTCGGGAGGGTCTGATCCTCGAGTAAAGGGGTCGATACATCAACTTTCACGAAGTCCAGAGTTTATGTATCCTAAAGTTCTATCTTGTCAAAAGGAACTCAATGTGACAGATGACGCGTCAATCGGACGCCCAGTCTAAGAGATATTGGCCTTTTCGTTCCAGGGGCCCGGTTGGAAATATGTTTGTTCCAAACCCGACCATTTACCAAAGTTGTCAAAAACTCACTTAAAGTATTTAAAAAGGACTGCCTCGTCAATAGGATCCTAGTGCCGCAGATGGCGCGTCGATCAGATGCGCGGTATTTAAGTTATTCAAGTTTAAGTGAATAACGGGCCCGACCCGATAAGCCCAGTGGGATGGCGGGTCGAGTCACCCAATTTTGGCAGGTCTAACCTGGTAAAGGGGTCAGATCGGCTTGGTGGGTCACGCGGCCTGGCCCGAGGGGCGCGTTCCGACACAAAGTGGCGCGGCCCGGCTCGGCGGGCTCGGCCAGCCGGCCGTGCGGCGCGGCCCGAAGGCCGAGTGGACCAAGGTTGCGTGACCCATGGCTATCCAAACCGGCGGCGCCTTATGGCTTCGCCCTCCCAAACCGACCGACTAGGATGGCCATCCTTTTGGCGCAAGCGGCCGGCATGGGCAGGTCGCGGGTTCTCTAGCGCGGCGCCCTCCTAGCGCCGCGGCCTTGCTCCGCCCGACCGGCTGACGGACCGGCTGGTCCTTTCGCTGAAGCGGTCCGCAAAGCAGGCTGTGGTTCCCGCTTCACAGCCGGTGTGACAGTGCTGACTTCCTCCTCCATGGCCTATGCTTTCCGCGGCTCCGCATCCCCGACATGGCGCAACGTTGCCGTGCTTCATCCACTGCAGCTTACGCTTGGCCACAACTTTTCTTAGCATGCACGACGGCGGCCCTTGCGCCGTTGGTCTCTTCCGCATTCCACCTCCGATAATTGATTCTAAAAAGATCAAGTTCCAGTGGAGGGTCGTCGAGCCATGTTAGTTCAGACCGCACCCTCCGTGTAAAGCGGTAGCAGTTGTCCGTATACAAACAACATTTTCCAACAAAGAACGGGTACGAAAACATTCACTTTCAAGAATAAACCCCTACCTCAACAATTGATGTCAAACGTCGGGTGTCATGGAAGACGGCGTCGCGGGGTGAGGTTTCGTAGACGACGTTGGTGTCCGTTGTCGTTCTTCGTGGAACCGGCATTCTTCGTTGAAGAGATGTCTTTCTTCGTCGAGAGAGGAGTTCTCTTCTTCTTCACAAGAGTTCTCTCCCAATCTTCCTTAGCACAATGAAATCCCTACCAAAATAAAATAATAGGATTCTACAATTATTTTATTATCACATGCAATTTTAAAATTCAAATTCAAACCACTTCATTAATTAATTGATGTGGTTGAATTCATTAAATTAATGTGTTGGCAAGAGTTAAATAGGGAGAGAGGAGGAGGTGAGAGGTCTCACATTTAAGAGGAGTTAACAAATTAATGAAGGGGGGTTTTAGGGGTTTAGGGGGAGGTGAAAGGTTGGGACTCGTGTGGGCCCCATCTCTCATATATCTACTCATGGGAAGTTGGGTGGGTGTGGGCCCAACCAACAACTTCCCATGGGAGGAATTAACCTCCTTAGATATAAAATAAAAATGTACAAACAATTTTATTTACTTCTTAATTAAACCACAATAAATTACTTCTCCCCCCGTGAAAATGCGACTACAGTAAAGGTCCCCTTAAGAAATTACCAGCGTTGCAACTTCATCGGTGCCCTAAGATTTCAATTCTGAGCACCGGTTCAAAAGATAGAAAAACTCGCTCATTCGTTTACTGAACGTACCTGAGTTAAACTTCGGAAATTGATTCTGGACACACCGGGCCTCAGAATCAAGTGCCTTCAGAAGCCACAGACTCGTAAAATTCCAAAGTATTTAAGAACAAAATTTCATTGAAATTTTAGGGTCTTTAAATTACTCCCACCCCAGGCCTTTACGTCCCCATAAAGCTACAACATAAACTAGGGAAACAAATGAGGGTACTGAGCATGAATCTAAGCCTACCGCTCCCAAGTGCTCTCCTGGAGGTTCTCGTGCTGCCAACGAATGCATATAAGAGGAATTGACCATCCACATAGGAACTGCTCCTGTCGATCCCCGATCTCCACTGGGAACTCTGTGAATGTAGCCCCTTCATCGATGTCCAGCTACCCATGGTCGATGATGTGGGTCGGGTCATGCACGTATCTCCTCAGCTGAGATACGTGGAAGACGTCATGCACCCGGTGCAACTGAGGTGGAAGGGCTAGGCGGTAAGCCACCTCTTTTACCCTAATGAGGACCTAGAATGGTCTGATGAAGTGTGGAGATAACTTACCTCCCCGACCAAATATCTTTAATCCACGTCAAGGTGAGACTCATAAGAAAACGTGGTTTCCATCCTCGAACTCCAGTGGTCTCTGTCTCCTATCAGCATAGGACTTCTGTCTGATCTGTGCAGTCCTCATCTGCTCCTAGATGATCTGCACCTTCTCCATTGTAGCCTGAACCATCTTTGGTCCTACAAGTGCTGACTCCCCAGGGTCAGTCCAACACAGAGGTGATCTTCAAGGTCGGCTGTACAGTGCCTCGTATGGTTCCATCCGGATGGTGGAGTGGTATCTGTTGTTGTACACAAACTCCATCAAGGGTAAGTGATCCTCCTAGCTTCGACCAAAGTCAAGGACACATGCACAAAGCATGTCCTCGAGAGTCTGAATGGTCTTCTCCGTCTGGCCATCCGTCTGAGGATGAAAAGTGGTGCTCAGGCGTAGCTGCGTCCCAAATGCCTCCTGCAACCCCTTCCAAAGCTGGGAAGTAAAGCGAGAATCTCGATCGGAGACGATAGACGATGACACAACATGAAGCCATACAATATCATGAACGTAGAGGCATCCCAAGCTCTCTATTGAGCCCTACTCTCTGATCGGAAGGAAGTGGGCCGATTTGGTGAGTCGGTCTACGATCACCCAGATGAAGTCGTGTCCTATGGAAGTATGTGGAATCCCCATCCCAAAATCCATGTATATCCTGTCCCAACTCCACTCCAAAACCTCTAAGGGATGTACCAAGCCGGCTGGTACCTGGTGCTCCACCTTCACTGGCTGGAAAGTGAGGCATCGTGAAACGAAATATACTACAAACTTTTTCATACCCGTCCACCAGTGCTGTCATCTGAGGTCCTGGTACATCTTCACCACTCCTAGATGTACCTCTATAGGGAAAGTGTGAAACTCCCTTAGTACTTCCTCCTGCAGTGCAACTGGTACCATGGTACGTCCCCTGAAGAGGATGACATGCTCTCCTCCTTCAGAAAATCCATCGGGTGCCTGCCCTATGGAAATATGAGCACGTCGCATCTCACAGTCAAATTCCCCACACTGTGCCTCTCTGACCTGCTGAATTAGTGGAGGAGTGAATATGAGGGACTGTAGAAAGGCTGCCCCATCTCTATCCACAAAGGATATCTAAAAATTAGCTAACTGATCCATCACCTCTCCAAGTAGCTGAATGGTCGATCTCCTGCTGAGAGCATCAGCCACAACGTTCCCCTTCCCAGGAGTATAGACTATCTCAATGTCATAATCCTAGAGTAACTCGATCCATCACTGTTTTCTCAGGTTCAGGTCCTTCTACAAGAAGATTTACCTGAGACTCTGGTGGTCAGAGTAGACTCTAAAGTGCTCGCCCATCAAATAGTGCCTCCACATCTTCAAGGCGAAGACCACTACTGATTACTCCAGGTCATGGGTAGCATAATTATGCTTGTGTTGCCTCAACTATCATGAACCATAGGTGATCAATGCCCACTCCTACATCAGGACACACCCGAGTCCAATCCCTGATGCATCGCAGTAAACTACATACCCTACTCTCTCCTCTGATAGCTTCAAGATGGGCGCACTGGTTAATCGCTGTCTCATCTCATGGAAGCTCTGCTGATATCTATCTGACCACACGAAGGGTTTCCCCTTCTTTGTCAAATCTAAAAGCGATGATGCAACTCTGGAGAAGTCTGGAAAAAATCTATGATAGTACCCATCCAGACCTAGGAAACTCCGCACCTCCACCACACTCCTGGGTGGCTCCCAAGAAATTATTACCTCGATCTTCACAGGATCCACAACATCTCCCGCCTCCGAGATGACGTGCCCCAAGAAGTTAACCTCTCGAATCCAGAACTAGCACTTTGAGAGATTACCATAAAGCTGGTGCTCTCGGAGTGTGTCCAGTACAACCCACAAGTGGTAGGAGTTCTCCTCCTCAGTAGTCGAGTAAATCAGTATGTCATCGATGAAGACTATGAAAAAACAATTGAGGGAAGGCTGGAAGATCCTGTTCATGAGACTCATGAACAATTATGGTGCGTTGGTTATGCAAAAGGGAATAACCAATAACTTGTAGTGGCCATACCGACACCTGAAGGCCGTATTATGCACATCCTCGTCTCGAACTCTGAGCTGATGATAGCCTGACCTGAGGTCTATCTTTGAGAACCATCATGCTCCCTTGAGCTAATAAAAGAGGTCGTCAATCCTTGCGAGTGGGTACTTTTTCTTTACGGTCACCTGATTCAGGCGGTGGTAGTCGACACATAGTCATAAGCTCTCATCCACCTTCTTGGAAAATAAAATCAGAGAAGCCCAGGGTGAAACACTGGTTCGGATGAATCCCTTTCCCTGTAAATCCTCAGCTATACCCACAGCTCACGAAGCTTGACGGGAGCTATCCGATATGCTGGAGTAGATATCGGTGTTGTCCCGGGGTACATGTCTATGTAGAAGTATACCTCTATACGAGGAGGTAGTCCCGGAACGTCTTCAGGGAAAACGTCCACATACTGATCCACCACAACAGGAAAACTCGGACTCCACACATCAACTGCTCCGAGGATGAGACTAGCCAACTGATGTGTGATCGGCTACCTTCTTTTCTGCGTAAGCCCATCCAGCACTGTAAAGGCTCCCTTCTCATCGGAGATGGTGAACCTGGTCCCATCAGTGCAGACACACTGCACCTTACGCCTAATATAGTCAATCTGGGAATGGACTATAGATAACCAATCCATACCCAGGATGACGTCGTAAGACCTCAACGCCGCTACAAAAAGATCCCAGCCGAAGCTCTCGCCTCCTAGAGTAAGTTCACACTGCTGGCACCAGTGCATAATCATCGATTCTGCTCCCGTAGGATTCTCTAGTCCTAAATATCGAGCCAATGAATCTGTCTTAATCTCCGAGCTCCGAACAAGGGCAGCGGCAATAAAAGAATGACTCGCTCCTATGTCTATAAGAACTTCAACAAGTGTGGAGTAGACACAGATAATACCTAAAATCATCTCAGGTGCACCGTGGTCATAGGCCTTGACTGCCTGGACCTGAGCCTACCCATGTCTGCCAGCTCCCTGTGGTTGGGGTGGTCCTCCTGGTGGTGGTGGTGGTAGAGCCTCAAAGCGTCGTCCACCACCTGCTGCTCAGCCAGCTCCTCTGCCCTGTCTGCATTCTCCCTGTGGACGTCCACGGTCGAACATCTTCCTCTGCCTGGGAGGTCCCTCTATTATCTACTGATCCTCTGCATGGCGGGTCGGGCAGTCACGAGCCATGTGGCCCTGCCCACCGCATGGATAGCATTGTCTGCCCCTCGTATGGCTGGCTCTGCTGCGTGTGCCTTGCACATCCAAACCAGAATCTAGGGTCACCCACAGAATGGCCTGGTTTGCTTGGACCTTTTCAACATCTGTCTATTGACATCTGTATAATACTCCTCTACGTGTCACCCTGCGGTAGGGCTCACTACTGGTATAAGCTCAGCATAAAAGTTCTCCAAAATAAGGGCTCACTCCAGTACTCCTGCTTGCGTCAGAATGATGAGGGAGACCATCAAAGCCATGATCTCATGCCTCAGTCCCTACTCAAAGGTTCGGGCCTTGAAGAATGGGTCTCGTACCATCTATGTGGAGTGGCACGAGAGGTAGGTAAATCTCGTTGAGTACTGGGCCACTGTCATGCTGCCCTGCCGCAGCTGTAGTTGTATCGACCCGAAATTTTGAATAAATCTTGTTTCCTGATTTTTTGTGTTATTTTATTTTATTTTTTTATACTCAACAAAAATGTTTCATTTGATAACATGAGTATAATTAAAATGAGACCATTGGGTTTTGACTGTTATATGACCATTGGTCAATATGACTACTGTAAACTAAACGTTTTGATTATTGTCTCTAAATACAAGTAATCTTGGTTAATTAATATAGAAAGAAGATTCGATGGCCTCACCCAGTAGTCTTGGACCGATCGAAGCCCATCTAACAGAACTTGGGAAGGAGGTAGCACCACTGGGCTTTGCTCTGGACCAAACCCAAGCCGAACTTCATCGTGTGAAGCTAGAACGGAATCACCTTCGCGAGAACTTTAAACTGATAGAAATTACTACTCGTGTGATGTTGGTCGAGCCTCCCTCGGATTCTCTCACCTTAGAACACCTTACACTTAGGTCCTATGCTGGTGTGATAAGGGGCTATTTAAGGAGACCGTAACTGCCTTGTGTAATCCTTTGTTTTAAATAAAAATTGGGATTTCTTCTTATGATGATGTTTATGACTTTTTAAATGTTCGGATAAATATAGTATGCATATTTTTGGTGAATTTTAGAGAAAGGATATTTTAAAAAATGTTTATGTAAACCTTAAATAATTAAAAATGTGTAATGATTTTCAAAAAATGGTCTTCTACAATTATGTTCAGTACGAAATTTAGAGTCTAATAAGATCAACTTAATTTTTGATGAATAGTAAATTATGAATAGTGATTTTATGCTTAGGATTAGTAATGTGACCAAATGAATTAGTAATCTCACTTAAAGAAAGTATTAATATAATCTATGCACCTTGATTAAGTAATGTGATTCAATAAAATGGTTAAAAACGGTTTCATAAATTATTATTCAAGTATTAGTTTTTTGGATGAATAGTGTTTTTTAATTAAAAATTAAATTAAAAATATTTAGAAAATTATTTTTATAAAATGGATTTCATTTTTGAACTCAGAGCATCGATATTATGTTAAGGTAAATTTTGGGGTTTTTTCTGAAAAAAATGAATTTTTCGGTGAATAGTGTATTTATTTAAAAAAATAAATTAAAAATATTTAGAAAATTATTTTTATAAAATGGAGTTCATTTTTTAAATCATATCATTGATATTTGGTTAAGGTGAAATTTTGGGATTTTTCTGAGAAAGTTCTATTTTCAGTGAATGGTAAAAATACAGTTTTAGGGTTTCAGTATGTTTAATGACATCATAACTGTGTCATGAGATATTTTATGGGTTGGCCAACCAAAGGTGATGAATTATTGTATTGGGGGCCCCATGTGGCCTAACTTCATGGGAAATATCTTAGGAGAGCACATGGTTTTGAGAAACCCACTTATGAGGTGTCCCTTGGCCATTAATGCCTTGTACCCTCACTTTCCCTATAAATACCAAGCCATTATCTCATCCTTTGGACTCCAAAGTCATTCTCAACGAAGTTGTGGTATCCTTACCTCCCAAGGAGTCCTCTCAAGGTTCCCCCAAGCCCTCAAGGTCCAAACCTTTGGGTTTTAAGAGTTATGTTTTAAGGTAAGGGATCTGACCTCTCTTTTTCTTTTCAAGTAATCTCTTTTATGTCATTTATTTTATGATCCATGTTCTTATGTTAACAGATGTTCTTTTATATTCCTCTTACTTCCCTTTTCATGTTCATATATTGACAGATCCCCTCTTACTCTCATTATTTCGTTTTATGAATGTTTAAGTGGCGCCGTTAGGCTGCCGAAATTTTTGTAACAGATTCTTTCTCCCTTCTCATTTTTCATGATCTATTTTCATGAAAAGTCTTTCAAGTTCCTTTTTATTATGTTGGGGTATGATCTCTATATCTATCATACTGATCTTTTATGATCATATGATGAGATACCCCATTTGATCTCTTTAATTCAGTATTTTGAAGTTTTAAGTGGCGCCGTTGGGCTGCCGAATTTTTAAGTTGTTCTTCCACCCTTATCGTTTTCAAGTTCTACTTTCATGTAAAGTCTTTAAAGTTATTTTTTATTATGTTGGGGTATGATCCATATATCTATAATACTCATATTTTATTATCATATGATGAGATACCCCATTTTATCTCTTCAATTCAGTATTTTGAAGTTTTAAGTGGCATTGTTAGGCTGCTGAATCTTTAAGTGGTTCTTTCACCTTTCTCCTCTTTCAAAGTTCTAATTCCATGTGAAGTCTTGCAAGTCCCTTTTTATTATGTTGGGGTATGATCTCTATATCTATCATACTGATCTTTTATGTTCATATGATGAGAGACCCTATTTGATCTCGTCAATTCATTTTTGGTTGAAGTTTATGTGACGCCATTAGGCTGCCGTGTCACGACCCGCCCTCGGGGTCCGTGCCGTGACTACCCCAAGCCCGCCTTCCATAGGCCAGGGGCTGGCGACTAGCACCAAGGCGTAAATCCCCGTAAAAATGGAAGGCATTGCCTTTGTAAAGTAAACAAACACCACAGAGTAAGCAAGCGGAAAGTAAACACGAAGCAAAAGTAGAGTACAACTGAAAGTGCGGAAAAGTAAATGGGCCAGTATACAAACCCAAACTGAAAGTAAAGTACAACTCGAAAGGGAAAACAACAACTGAAAAGTAAAAGCCGCTACGCCGAGCTGTCCACCGGTAATCCCACCTGAAGGGTGGGTACAGATAGCTCCACTGCTCCACGGGTCCCGCCGTCCGCTCCGAGCACGTCCCCACCAGTGGTCCACCTCCGGGTACCGTCCCGCTCTGCAAGCCTCAGCCAAGGTCAACGCTGTCCGTCGTCTGCAACCAACACAACGTAGTGCGGGAAAAGCCCGTGCAGGGGTGAGTATAAGCTACTCAGTAGGGACCCCGAGACCCCTGAAGGTCTCTCAAATCCACAAAGGATAAACCACGAAAAAAGGTACAATCACGAAGTAACAACCGACACTGCTTAGGTATATGCCCATACATATACCTAAGTCATCAAATTTAAATACGCTCCAACCTCCGAGCCCAAGTACAACTCAGTCCACACAGGAAAGTAAACGTATTCCACACAGGAAAGCGAAACATAATCCACACAGGAAAGTAACAGGATTCAGCTCACACAGGTATACATCTTCAAGGACGATAAAGATGATCTCTGATCCATCTAAGTCGTCGGACCCACGAAGGATCGATAGGTAACTAACCCCCGCAAAAGACCCACACATGATCGGGCCCACACAGGACCTGTAGGCGCTGGTTCACACAGGACCGCTGAGCGCAAAGACCCACACAGGATCAGACCCACACAGGATCGGGCCCACACAGGACCTGTAGCACTGATCCACGTAGGATCGCTGAGCACTGTAGTCGTCGTCGTCGAATCCACACAGGATCGGGCCCACACAGGACCTGAAGCACTGATCCACGTAGGATCACTGAGTGCTGTAGTCGTCGTCGTCGAATCCACACAGGATCTCTGTACTGCCGTTGTCGCAGTCACAGTAGCAGTAGTAGCAGTAGTAGTCACAGTAACAATCGCAGTCAGCACTAGGGTTCCCGCACACAGCAAGCTCGTTCGGAGGGTCCGCTCCACGAGCCGAGAGGCTGATACATCAACTGTCACAAAGTCCAAAGTTGATGTATCCAAAAGTTCCGTATCGTCAACAGGAACTCAACGCAACAGACGGCGCGTCGATCGGACGCCCGGTCTGAGAGTTATTGGCATTTTCGTCCCCGGGGCCCGGTTGGTTTTTTAAGGCAAAACCAACCCGACCGTACTCCACCTGCGTCCAAACCTCGGGCGGAGTATGCCAAAAGATCCGTCTCACTAAGAGGAACACAACAAATCTGACGGCATGTCGATCGGACGTCCGTAGCTCAAGATATGAGCGTTTCCGCTCCGAAGGCCCGGTTGGTTTCGTGAACGAACCAACCCGGCCGAACTCAAAGTAATCCGAAACCTTGAGTGCGATAAACCGAAACGACCGTCTCGATCCAAGGATCGCATCGCCGCTGACGGTTCGTCAATCGGACGTCCAGTCTGAAAGATATCAGCCTTTCTGTCTGACACCCACCCTGGGAAACTTCCCAGGAGGTCACCCATCCTGATCACTACTCTAAGGCAAGCACGCTTAACTACGGAGTTTCAACCACGTAGGCTCCCGAAAAAGAAAGTGCGCCTTGAGTATAGTATACCGAAACGACCGTCTCGATCCAAGGATCGCGTTGCCGCAGATGGTTCATCGATCAGAGGTCCGTGGCTCAAGTTATGGCCAAAAGACCGAAGTCGTCTCGAAAACGGGGGGTCCGGGTCCGGCCCGACCCGGCCCGACCCCCCCCTGGTCTGACCCGAACCGGGTCGACCCGACCCGGTCCGTTGGACCCGGCCCGGCCGGTGGCGGCGCGGCCAGGGGGCCGCGCATGTGCCGCACGCGGGGGGGGGGGGGGGGGGAGGGGGGGGGGGGTAAACCCCCCCTTTTTTCGGATCTCGGCCGGCCTAAGGCCGGCCGTTTCTTTCTCACGTGGGACCTGCGGGTCCCGCCTCCTAACCAAACCGGCGGCCGGCGCGGCCGACCGCCTTCTTCTTCTCCACCGCGGCCGTAGCCGCGGCTCTTCCTCGATCTCCGGCGGCCGGCGAGGTTGGCCGCCTTCTGGCTGCTCCGCCGCGGCCGTAGGGCCGCGGCCTTCCTGTTCTCCGGCGCCGGCGAGGCCGGCGCCCATGGCTGCTCCGCCGCGGCCGTAGGGCCGCGGACCTTCATGATCTCCGGCGCCGGCGGCCCGGCTGGCCGCCGGTCGCCTCCTTGTTCCGCCGCGGCCCGTCTCCGGCCGCGGTCTCTTTCGTAAACAACGACGCGGTGCGTCGGCACCGCGTTTCTTCGTCGCAGCTCGCTCCGGCCATTAATTCTTTTGTTCCTGCGCGGTTGCGACGACACCGCGCTGTCTCCGCTAAATTAACACGAAAGAATAGAAGGGGGAGGAGAATTGGCCGTGCTCGTGCGGTCCGGTCTCCTCCCGTTATAACGATATCAGTTGGCCAATCGTATAAACACAACAATGAATGTTTCACAATTTTTAATAAAATTTGGAACTACGCCCAACGGATTATTCTTTCATGTTCGAGGGAATGAAAACACGTAATTTAAAAAGGACAAACCCCCTACCTTGAAAATTGACGTCACACGTCGGTTATCGCGGAGGAAGGCGTCGCGGCATCGGACGTAGATTCTGTGGACTTCGGGGTGCGTCCGAGGAGGGAACGACGTCTCTTCACTTGTCGCTTAAGACGAAGAAGAGAGGTACGTTGTCGTTGGCGATGATTACCACGGTCGGCGACTTCTCCCTTGTTGAGGAGGAAGACAGAAGAATCTGGGACGCCGAGTCTCGATGGTCGTGGGATCGATGTTCTTTGTCGGAGAAGAACGTTTCTTCACGTTCTTCGTCGAAGACGAAGAAGATCTTCAAGTTTCTCAATGATTCTCCCAATCCTCTCAAGTAACAAAGGAACTAACCCAAAAATAAATCAAGCTTACACTTAATTTATTAACACAACCCAACCTTTGGAATTCAAGAGTTTGAATTTCAAAAACTCAAAATTAAACTCACTTATTAATTATACATGAGTTGTATAATTAATTAAAAGTTAAGTTGTCAAGCCTTTAAGAGGGAGAGAGGGGAGTTAGGGAATTTGAGGGGTTTGGCACATTAAGTGCAAGGGAGTTTAAGGGGGTAGAAGAGAGTTAAGGGGAAGGTGAAGGGTTGGGGCTCGTGTGGGCCCCACCTCACCTTAATCCTCACTTGGTTAGTTAGGAACTTGTGATTCCACCCCAACTTCCACACTTAGGATATAACCACTTAAGAAGATAAATAAAATAAATATTGTATAACAAATTTATTTTACTCTTCATTTCATCCAGAAAATTAAACATCTCCTCCTAGGCAAACGCAACTTCGGGAAAGGTCTCCTTAAGAGAATATTGGCGCTACGAGTTCATCGGTGTCCTCGGATTTCAATTCCGAGCACCGGATCAAAAGTTAGGAAATCCCGCTCGTTCGTTCACTGAACGTACCCGAGCCAAACTTCGGAAATTAATTCCGGGCACTCCGGGCCTCGGAATCAGGTGCCGTCAGAAACTGCGCTCTTATAAAATTCCAAAGAAAATTAAGAAAAAATTTCCCTTGAATTTTACGGGTCTTTACATGCCGAATTTTCATAAGAGAATTCTTATTTTTGTCTTCCTTTCATGTTCTTCATTTCATATGGTATATCTTTCAAATTTCATTACCATGTTCTTAAATCTTTCATATTCTGATCCCCTACTGTTTTATGGATTATTTATGAGTGGGTGACCCATGTCCACTCTCTTTTCAATGTTTTCTAAAACCCCGCAACATAGCCGTTATGCTGCAGAATTTCTGTCTCAAAATTTCTCTCTCTTTTTCTAAAGTAATTTTATTTTATTAAGTGAATACTCAAATATCTTCCTTCTAAAGGGGTATTCACATATATTCCAAAATGTTATATTTTAAATTCTGGGATTTACATACATGAGACCCACCTTCCTTTTCTGTGGGTTTTAAAGTGACGTAAAGATCATGTCTTTAAAGCAGTTTTTAAAACGTTATGATTATGAAATGAAACCCGTTACTTTTATGCTATATGGGTTGTTTATGAAATGATTTATGATGATATATGTGTCTCACATTATAATAAAGTCAAATTTAAGGGTGCGCCCTAATAGCGCTCCAATGCATTGGGTAATGATGTAACGACTAGAGATTACAATTTTCACGATATCTTGGTGAACAACCTTGGTAATTTTTAAATGACACATTGGGGATGGACCTTGGTGATATGTTCATGATTGTATATGTTAAATGATATAGCCACATATTAAAGTTATGAAAAAAATTATTTTTATTATGATATTTTACATGATTTATTTCTCATGCCTTAAAGTTATTTTTCATGACATAGTTGATGTATCTCAAGTTCACATGTTAAATGTTTCTCTTGTTCCCTTACTGGGCCTTCTGCTCACCCTTTCTTTTGATGTATGTCCCCAGGTTATGAGATGTAGTAATGAACCTAGGATGAACTTAAGTAGAATACTTTCAAGTGTTTAAGAATAATTTTTTATGTTGCTTTCATGTATTATGTTCCTGGTTTCCAAGACACTAAACCTTAAAGATCCTCAGTTTTGTGTAATGTAATGAAAGTTTATGTTATAAAAAGGTGGGATGCTATAGTTGGTATCAAAGGCTTGTTTAGTTATTTGTGGAAATTAGGATATGAAAACTTTTTGAATAAGCGTATAGAAAAGTTTATATATAGGAAATCTTACTGGTATTTTGGTGAGTATTGAGTAATGGGTTGCCAAACAAATACATCCCTGTCTGGATACGAGATGGTAGAGGTGGCTCTGGCACAGATGTACATAGGGGTAAAACCCGAAAACACTGCTTTGAGCTAGACTCAAATGGGAATTGGTACATGAAAACGGGCCTTGCTGCACTCTTGGTTACGACACTCCTGGGGGATATGCTTTGGTAAATTCATAAGCTTAGTATGAACCATTGTTAAAGGAACAAAGATAAAATAAAATAAAGATTTTCATACGAATATATGATCGTGGATAACCTAGATGGGAACCTAAGGGATCACAAGTTAGGGTATACTATTATTCTACAAGTTATCTTTATATGCTTTAAGTTTCTTTTCATGATTATTGGCTAAGTATTTAAGCCCCTAATTATACTTTCTCTTCTTAGTTAATGGTGGGAAATGGAAGAACATGTCCCAACAAAAAATGTGATAGGAAATGCGACAATTTCCTTATTAATATGACAGAGATGATTAGGGGATTAAAAGATGATTATTATTTTGGAAGACGTTCACTATTTTGGGGACCCTATATGATCGAGGTAAATATATTACTACGGTATTTTCATTGAGGAGTAAGGTTGACTTATATTTTGAAGAATTGATTAATTTAAGGTGGACTTATAGTAATCTAGGTTAATTATGGGAATGATTAACCTATCTTGGGTAAAATATGTTTAGGTTAGCTACTTTTTTTATAAGATGTTAGGAGTGGTTGATGTTGTTTGGAGATGAACAATGAAGTTTATTTTGGAAGATTATGTTATCAAATCCTTCTTTTATTGGGGTTTCAATCTTAGTTTGGTTTATTTTGAGGAATTTTAAGGACCGTTATTTATGGAATGGTCTATGATGAAATCTGAGTAGTACCATGGAACTTTGAAGATTTAAAAGTAGTTTCCATTCCTATGGGATTCTTTCTTTTTGAAGAGTTGTTTTACCATAACCTTTCTGTTTTTGGGATAATGTTTAATGATAGAAGAAATAGATAGTTAATCTTTTGTGGATTATGTGATTCTCTAGAAGATTATTCTTGTGTTTTGATGAGACCAAGTAGTTTTGAATGATCATTGTTTGGAGAAAATATTAGTTTTAGTAGAGACTTATTAAAGGATGAAACTCTACTTGAAGGTAGGTATATTTCCTTATGTTTTTGTTCTATGTAGTAAATGAATTCCTCAAAATTATGAAAAGTAATGTAAAACAAAAACGTTGTTGGTTTACGTTTCCTACTAGGTAATCAAATGTCATTTACACACATCATAAGTTTGGTATTTTCTCGTGGTTAAATTTCTCCTAATCATGTTTTTATCACTCTCCCTCAAAACTTGAACCTTTGTTTTCTCCACCATGTCCATGTTTTCCTACATGGAATCCTAGTGTGGGTTAACTCGGGTGGCCTTTGTACTTCCTTTTCATTCTTTTAAATTAATAGTGTTACTGACTCATTTTACGATGTGGGACTTTCAATGAAATTTCAAAACCCAATTTTAAAAATTGCGAGGATGCAATTTCTTAAGGGGGAAGATTGTAACGACCCGAAATTTTGAATAAATCTTGTTTCCTGATTTTTTGTGTTATTTTATTTTATTTTTTTTATACTCAACAAAAATGTTTCATTTGATAACATGAGTATAATTAAAATGAGACCATTGGGTTTTGACTGTTATATGACCATTGGTCAATATGACTGCTTTAAACTAAACGTTTTGATTATTGTCTCTAAATACAAGTAATCTTGGTTAATTAATATAGAAAGAAGATTTGATGGCCTCACCCAGTAGTCTTGGACTGATCGAAGCCCATATAACAGAACTTGGGAAGGAGGTAGCACCACTGGGCTTTTCTCTGGACCAAACCCAAGTCGAACTTCATCGTGTGAAGCTAGAACGGAATCACATCCGCGAGAAGTTCAAACTGATAGAAATTACTACTCGTGCGATGTTGGCCGAGCCTCCCTCGGATTCTCTCACCTTAGCACACCATACACTTAGGTCCTATGCTGGTTTTATAAGGGGCTATGTAAGGAGACCGTAACTACCTTGTGTAATCCTTTGTTTTAAATAAAAATTGGGATTTCTTCTTATGATGATGTTTATGACTTTTTAAATGTCCGGATAAATATAGTATGCATATTTTTGGTGAATTTTAGAGAAAGGATATTTTAAAAAATGTTTATGTAAACCTTAAATAATTAAAAATGTGTAATGATTTTCAAAAAATGGTCTTCTATAATTATGTTCAGTAAGAAATTTAGAGTCTAATAAGATTAACTTAATTTTTGATGAATAGTAAATTATGAATAGTGATTTTATGCTTAGGATTAGTAATGTGACCAAATGGATTAGTAATCTCACTTAAATAAAGTGTTAATATAATCTAGGCACCTTGATTAAGTAATGTGATTCAATAAAATGGTTAAAAATAGTTTCATAAATTATTATTCAAGTATTAGTTTTTTCAGATGAATAGTGTTTTTTAATTAAAAATTAAATTAAAAATATTTAGAAAATTATTTTTATAAAATGGATTTCATTTTTGAACTCAGAGCATCGATATTATATTAAGGTAAATTTTGGGGTTTTTTCTGAAAAAAATGAATTTTTCAGTGAATAGGGTATTTATTTAAAAAAATAAATTAAAATTATTTAGAAAATTATTTTTATAAAATGGAGTTCATTTTTGAAATCATAACATTGATATTTGGTTAAGGTGAAATTTTGGGATTTTTCTGAGAAAGTTCAATTTTCAGTGAATGGTAAAAATACAGTTTTAGGGTTTCGGTATGTTTAATGACATCATAACTGTGTCATGATGATGTAATGAGATATTTTATGGGTTGGCCGACCAAAGGTGATGAAGTATTGTATTGTGGGCCCCATGTGTCCTAACTTCATGGGAAATATCTTGGGAGAGCACATGGTTTTGAGAAACCCACTTATGAGGTGTCCCTTGGCCATTAATGCCATGTCCCCTCACTTTCCCTATAAATAGCAAGCCATTCTCTCATCCTTTGGACTCCAAAATCATTCTCAACGAAGTTATGGTCTCCTTACCTCTCAAGGAGTCCTCCCAAAGTTCCTCCAAGCCCTCAAGGTCCAAACCTTTGAGTTTTAAGAGTTACATTTTAAGGTAAGGGATCCGACCTCTCTCTTTCTTTTCAAGTAATCTCTTTTATGTCATTTATTTTATGATCCATGTTCTTATGTTAAATGATGTTATTTTATATTCCTCTTACTTCCATTTTCATGTTCATATAATGATATATCCCCTCTTACTCTCATTATTTCGTTTTATGAATTTTTAAGTGGCGCCGTTAGGCTACTGAAATTTTTGTAACAGATTCTTTCTCCCTTCTCATTTTTCATGATCTATTTTCATGTAAAGTATTTCAAGTTCCTTTTTATTATGTTGGGTTATTATCTCTATATCTATCATACTGATATTTTATGATCATATGATGAGATACCCCATTTGATCTCTTGAATTCAGTATTTTGAAGTTTTAAGTGGCGCCGTTGGGCTGCCGAATTTTTAAGTTGTTCTTTCACCCTTATTGTTTTCAAGTTCTACTTTCATGTCAAGTCTTTAAAGTTCCTTTTAATTATTTTGGGGTATGATCTCTATATCTATCATACTCATCTTTTATTATCATATGATGAGAGACCCCATTTGATCTCTTCAATTCAGTATTTTGAAGTTTTAAGTGGCGTCGTTAGGCTACCGAATCTTTAAGTGGTTCTTTCACCTTTCTCCTCTTTCAAAGTTCTAATTCCATGTCAAGTCTTGCAAGTCCCTTTTTATTATGTTTTGGGTATGATCTCTATATCTATCATAATGATATTTTATGTTCATATGATGAGAGACCCTATTTTATCTCATCAATTCATTTTTGGTTGAAGTTTATGTGACACCATTAGGCTGCCGAATTTTCATAAGAGAAATCTTATTTTTGTCTTCCTTTCATGTTCTTCATTTCATATGGTATATCTTTCAAATTTCATTACCATGTTCTTAAATCTTTAATATTCTGTTCCCATACTATTTTATGGATTATTTATGAGTGGTTGACCCATGTCCCCTCTCTTTTCAATGTTTTCTAAAACCCCGAAACATAGCCGTTATGCTGTAGAATTTCCGTCTCAAAATTTCTCTCTTTTTCTAAAGTAATTTTATTTTATTAAGTGAATACTCAAAGCTCTTACTTCTAAATGGGTATTCACATATATACCAAAATGTTATATTTAAAATTCTGGGATTTACATACATGAGACCCACCTTCCTTTTCTGTGGGTTTTAAAGTGACGTAAAGATCATGTCTTTAAAGAACTTTTTAAAACGTTATGATTATGAAATGAAACCCATTCCTTTTATGCTATATGGGTTGTTTATGAAATGATTTATGATGATATATATGGATCACATTATAATAAAGGAAAATTTAAGGGTGCGCCCTGATAGCGCTCCAATTCATTGGGTAATGATGTAACCACTAGAGATTACAATTTTCACGATATCTTGGTGAAAAACCTTGGTAATTTTCAAATGAAACCTTGGGGATGGACCTTGGTGATATGTTCATGATTGTCTATGTTAAATGATGTAGCCACATATTAAAGTTATGAAAAATGTTATTTTTATTATGATATTCCACATGATTTCTTTCTCATGCCTTAAAGTTCTTTTTCATGACATAGTTGATGTATCTCAAGTTCACATGTTAAATGTTTCTCTTGTTCCCTTACTGGGCCTTCTGCTCACCCTTTCTTTTGATATATGTCCCCAGGTTATGAGATGCAGTAATGAACCTAGGATTAACTTAAGGAGAATCATTTCAAGTGTTTAAGAAGAATGTTTTATGTTTCTTTCATGTATTTTGTTCCTGGTTTCCAAGACACTAAACCTTAAAGATCCTCAGTTTTTTGTAATGTAATGAAAGTTTATGTTAAAAAAAGGTGGGATGCTATAGTAGTAACTCTTGAACGCACACTACACAGAGGGTGGCTAGAACAAAATCCAAGCGGAAGAGGCTCTCGAAGTCCGTCCAAAGTAGTGATGCCCCATCGTGCACCTGGAGCATCAGGATCCACAATCTACCTGCTGCCGCGTATAGAAGAATCGTGGAAAGGATCACCATAAGGTCGGCTGGTGTCCCTACCGATATGAAGACTCTGATGATATCCTCCAGCCAATCCCTGGCTGCCTGAGGGTCCGTCTCTCTGTGGAACCTGGGCGTCCTCTATCCCTGAGACTCATGCAACGCACTCAGGCAGCGTGCACTCTCTACTGTTGGGGCTGGTGGTATCGGTGGCCCAGCAGGTAGTGGTACTGATGGTACCTCCACTGTAATGGGGCCCTACACCGTGGCCTCGTCGCTCGGTGGGCTTCCATCCAGCACGTAACTAAGAACCCAAGCTAGTTGCCTTCGTGGGTCCATCCTGAAAATAAACAGGTGCGCCACGTTCAAACAGTATACCTAGTGAGTTGACAGAAAGTAATCACAAAGAAAATTTTTGAAACACACATCCAATTAGTGTCTTCAAGCACTGAGTCAGAAATTAGAAGTCAGGGTCCTGGTGCTTGGATACGTCGGCCGCCGCACCAACACTGGACTCCCTGGACTGAAAACCACACTCATTACTCTTAACACTAATGCTTCACAGAGAAGAAATTATTAGATTCCTGAGTTCTGCGGTAGAATTAACTCCTCTGATACCAATTTGTCACGGCCTGTCCTTGGGACCCGTTCCGTGACTACCCCAAGCCCGCCTTCCATAGGCCAGGGGCAGGTGACTAACACCAAAGGAGTAAATCCAGATAAGAGGGAAGGCATTGCCTTTATACAAGTAAACAAACACAACAGAGTACACAAGCTGGAGTAAACACAAATTAAACCGAGTACAAAAGTAAGTGCTGTAAAGTAAATGGGCCAGTATACAAACCCAACTAGAAGTACAGTACAAATGAGAAAGAAAGTACAACAGCTGTAAAGTAAAGAAGCAACCACCAAGTCGTCCTCTGTATATCCCACCTGAAGGGTGGGTACATATAGTCTCGTTGGTACCTCGGGTATGTCCATCCACTCCGTGTACGTCCCGCCAGGTGGTCCACCTCCAGATACCATCTAGCTCCACAAACATCGACCACGATTAGTGTTGTCCGTCGTCTCCAACCAACACAACGTAGTGCGGGCAATGCCCATGCATGGGTGAGTATAACGATACTCATTAGGGACCCCGAGACCTCCAAAGGTCTCCCAGAATCCACAAAAGATAAACCAAAAAGGAAAGATACAAACACAAAGTATCAAACAACTCCACTTAGGTATATTCCCATACATATACCTAAGTCATCAATCACATTATGACACCAACTTCTGAGCCCAAGCACAATCCAGTCCACACAAGAAATAAGTCAATCATACCTATGATAATGATTGAAATTCAAGAATCAGATCACACAGGTATACTACTTTCGAAGAGGGGTGGAGATGATTAGATGTAGCCTCTGAATCATCTCCTCTGCCGAACCTGCATAGGATCCAAGTATAGAAGTTGTTGCTGCCAAAACCACGTAGGATCTAAGTATAATAACCATCGCTGCCGAATCCACATAGGATCCAAGTTTAGTCGTCATTTCTACCGAACCCATGGAGGATCCAAGTACAATCTTCCTCGCTGCCTAACCCACGTAGGATCCAAGTACAGTCGTCTTCATCATCGAACCCATAGAGGATCCCATCACGGTAGTCATCGCAGTCACAGCCATCTCTAGGGTTCCTGCAGACAGCGTACTCGATTCCGAGAGGGTCTGCTCCTCGAGTAAAGGGTTCGATACATCAACTGTCACGAAGTCTAGAGTTGATGTATCCAGAAGTTCTGTCTCGTCAAAAGGAACTCAACGTGATAGACAACGCCTCAATCGGATGCCTGGTCTGAGAGATATTGGCTTTTTCGTTCCAGGGGCCCGATTGGAAATATGCTCATTCTAAACCCAGTAGTTTACCAAAGTTGTCCAAAACTCACTTAGAGTATCGCAAAAGGACCGCCTCATCGATAGGATCCCTGTTCCACATATGGCGCGTCGATCAGACACGCGATCATTAAGTTATTCACGTTTAAGTGAATAACGGGCCCGACCTGATAAGCCCAGTGGGTTGGCGGGTCGGGTCACCTAGTTTTGGAGGGTACGACCCGACAAAGGGGTCGGACTGGCCCGGTGAGTCGTGCGGCCTGGCCTGAGGGGTGCGGCCCGGCCCGAAGTGGCGCGACCCAACCCAAAGTGGCACGGCCCGACCCGGCGGGGCGCGAACCGACACGGCTCGGCCCGGCCCGGCTGGGTGCGACCTAGCTGGGAACGACCTGGTTAGGCGCGGCCCGGCTGGCTCATCCCGAAGGCCGAGCAGACCGAGGGGGTGCGACCCCCCCGGTTGTCGGAATCAGCGCCGCCATATGGCGCCACCCTCCCAAACCGTCCGGTTAGGCCTGCTGGCCTTCTGTCGCAAGTGGCCTGCATGGGCGTGCCACAGGTTCTCTAGCACAATGCCCTCCTGGCACCGTGGCCATACTCCGACCGACTGGCCGACGGTCCAGCTGGTCCTTCCACCGAAGCGGCCCGTAAAGCGGGCTGCGGTTCCCGCTGCACAGTCGGCGCTACGACGCCGGCTTCCTCCGCCGCGGCCTACGCTGGCCGCAGCTTTGCATCCCCGACAAGGCAAGATGGTTTCGTGCTTCCTCCGCTGCGACCTATGCTTGGCCGCGACTTTTCTTAGTGTGCACGACGGCGGCCCTTGCGCCGTCGGTCTCTTTCGCGTTCCGCCTCCGATCATTGATTCTAAAAAGATCAAGTTCCAGTGGAGGGTCATTAGTCCAGGTTCATTTGGCCCGCGCCCTTCACGTAATGCAATAGTAATTGGCCATATATAAACAATGTTTTCCAACGAAGAACGGGGAATGAAAATATTCACTTTCAAGAATAAACCCCTACCTCAATAATTGATGTCGAATGTCGGGCATCGCGGAAGACAACATCGCAGGGTGAGGTTTCATATACGATGTTGGTGTCCATCGTCGTTCTTCATGGAACCGGTGTTATTCATTGAAGAGACGTTGTTCTTCGTCGAGAGAGGAGTTCTCTTCTTCTTCACAAGAGTTCTCTCCCAATCTTCCTTAGCACAACGAAATCCCTCCCAAAATAAAATAATAGGCTTCTTCTATTATTTTATTATCACATGAAATTTTGTAATTCAAATTCAAACCACTTAATTAATTAATTAATGTGGTTGAATTCATTAAATTAATGTGTTGGAAAGAGTTAAAGAGGTAGAGAGGAGGAGGTGAGAGGTATCACATTTAAGAGGAGTTAACAAATTAATGTAGGGCGATTTTAGGGGTTTAGGGGGAGGTGAAAGGTTGGGGCTCATGTGGGCCCCATATCTCATATATCCACTCATGGGAAGTTGGGTGGGTATGGGCCCCACCAACAACATCCCATGGGAGGAATTAACCTCCTTAGATAAAAAATAAAATTGTACAAACAATTTTATTTACTTCTTAATTAAATTCCAATAAATAACTCTCCTCCCATGAAAATGCGACTACAGTAAAGGTCCCCTTAAGCAATTACCAGCGTTGCAAGTTCATCAGTGCCCTCAGATTTCAATTGCGAGCATCGGTTCAAAAGATAGAAAAACCTGCTCGTTCGTTTACTGAACATACCCGAGCTAAACTTTAGAAATTGATTAAGGGAACACCGGGCCTCAGAATCAAGTGTCGTCAGAATACACAGACTCGTAAAATTAGAAATTATTTAAGAAAAAAAATTCATTGAAATTTCCGAGTATTTACACTCCGTGGGTTCGACAGTGATGAAGACTGTACTTTGATCGTCCGTGGGTTCGGCAGTGATGAAGATTGTACTTGGATCCTCCGTGGGTTCGACAGTGATGACGACTGTACTTGGATCCTACGTGGGATGGGAAGTGATGACGACTGTACTTGGATCCTTCGTGGGTTTGGAAGTGATGAAGACTGTACTTGGATCCTCCGTGGGTTCGACAGTGATGACGACTATACTTGGATCCTCTGTGGGTTCAACAGTGATGGCGACTGTTCTTGTATCCTACGTGGGTCTGGTAGTATGACCTCTATGCTTGTATCCTATGTGGGTCTGACAGCTTAGCTGGTCTTGTATCCTATGTGGTTCTGACAGCTTAGATGAATCCGTGGTCACATCTGATCATCTCTATCACTATACGAAAGATGTATACCTATGTGAGACGAGTCTTAACTTTCAATCATTATCATCGATGTGATTGACTTCTTTCTTGTGTGGAATGGGTTGTACTTGGGCTTGGGAGTTGGATCCGAACTGTGATTGATAACTTAGGAATATGTATGGGCATATACCTAAGTATATTTGGTTGATACTTCGCGATTGTATCTTTCCTTTGTGGTTAATCCTTTGTGAATTTTGGGAGACCATCGGGGGTCTCGGGGTCCCTACTGAATATCGTATACTCACCCCTGCACGGGATATGCCTGCACTACGTTGTGTTGGATGCAGATGACATACAAAACTGATCACAGAGGAGTCTTGTGGAGTTGGACAGTACTCGGAGGTAGACCACCTAGTGAGGCGTGCACGGAGCGGACAGACAGACCCGAGGTGCCGAGGAGACTATCCGTACCCACCCAGCAGGTGGGATTCCTAGAGGACAACTCAGTGGTTGCGACTTTACTTTACTGCTTTTGTACTTTCCTTTTCAGTTGTACTATACTTTCAGTTGGGTTTGTATACTGACCCATTTACTTTTCAGCACTTACTTTTGTACTCAGTTTTACTTAGTGCATACTTCTCTTGCGTACTCTGTTGTGTTGTTTACTTTTATAAAAGGAAAAAACATCCCTTTTTATCAGGATTTATGCCTTTGGTGCTAGTCCCCATCCCCTGGCCTATGGAAGGTGGGCTTGGGGTAGTCACGACACGAGCCTCGAGGACGGGTCATGACAAATTGGTATTAGAGGAGTCGGTTCTACCGTAGAACTCAAAAATCTGATCTTTCCCTTCTATGAAGCAATAGTGTTAAGAGTATTGAGTGTGGTTTTCAGTCCAGGGAGTCCAGTGTGGGTGCGGTGGCTGACGTATCCATCAACCAAGACCCTGACCTCTGAATTCTAACTCAGTGTATGAAAACACTAATTGCGTGTGTATATTTCAAAAGTTTTATTTGTGATTAATTTGTGTCAGCTCACCACGTATACTATTTGACCATGGCACACCTGTTCTTTTTCAGGATGTCCCCATGAAGGCAGCTAGCCAGGGTTCTGATTTACGTGTGAGATGGTATCCCACCGAGCGACGAGGCCTCGGTGCAGGGCCCCATCACAGTGGAGGCACCAGCGGTACCACTACCCGCTGAGCCACCGATGCTACCATCCCTAGAAGTGGAGAGTGCATGATTCCTGAGTGTGTTGCATGTGTTTCAGCAACAGAGGCTGTCTAGGTTCCACAGAGAGACAAACCCTCAGGCAGCCGGGGATTGGATGGAGGCTATCGTCAGAGTCTTTAGGTTGGTAGGGACACCAGCTGACCTTATGGTGATCCTTTCCATGAGTCTAATTCACGCAGTAGCAGGTAGATGTTGGAGCCTGATGCTCCAGGTGCACAACGAGACATCTCTACTTTGGAAAAACTTCTAGAGTCTCTTATGCTCGAAGTTTGTTCCAGCCACCCTCCGTGCGGTGCGCATCCAGGAGTTACTTCATCTGCGGCAGGGCAGCATGACAGTAGCTCAGTACGCAGCAAGGTTTACGGATCTCTCACGCTACTCCATGGATATGGTACAAGACCCGTTATTCAGGGCCCGAACCTTCGAGTAGGGAATGAGTCACGAGATCAGGGCTTTGATGATTCCCCTTAGCATCCCGACACAGGCAGGGGTGCTGGAGCGAGCCCTTTTAGTGGAGAGCTTCCTCGCTGAGCAACCACTAGTAGTGAGACCCACCTCAGGGCGACACATAGAGGATTCTTCTGCAGCCGGTAGTAGACAGATGTCACAGGGGTCCAAGCGGATAAGAAAAAAAGGTTGGCGACCTCAGGATATAGGTTTGGTTGTGTGGGGCACACGAAACAAAGCCATCCTTACGAGGAGAAGAAAATGATATGCATGTGGCAGGCATGGCCACATGGATCGTGACTTCCCAACCCACCATGAAGATGAGAAGCAGATAGTGGAGGGACCTCCCAGGCAGAGGGAGAGGTTTGACCGTGGCGGTCCACAGGGAGCAGGTGGACGAGGTAGAAGAGCTGACCGAGCAGCGAGTGGTGGACGACATTTCGAGGCTCTACCACCACCACCCCCAGGAGGTCCACCCTGACCACAGGGAGCTGGCGGGCAGAGGCAGGCTCAGCTCCAGGCAGTGTAGGATTACGACCATGATGCACCTAAGATGATTCAAGGTACTATATATGTCTACTCTACCCTTTTTGCAGTTCTTATAGACATAGGTGTGAGTCATTCTTTTTTTTCCACTGCCCTTGTTCGGATCTCGGAGATTCTGACGTAGTCGTTGGCTCGATCCTTATGGCTAGAGACTCCTACGGGAGCAGAATCGATGATTACTCACTGGTGCCGGCAGTGTGAGCTTACTCCAGAAGGGGAGAGCTTCGGCTGTGATCTTCTTGTAGCGGCGTCGAGGCCTTATGACGTCATCTTGGGTATTGAATGGTTATCTACAGTCCATGCCTAGATCGACTATATTAAGCGCAAAGTGCGGTGTGTCCGCACGGATGGGACCAGGTTCACCTTCACCGGAGAGAAGGGATCCTTTGCAGCATAGGATGGACTTACGTAGAGGAGAGGGCAGCCAATCTCACATCAGTTGGCTAGTCTCATCCTTGGAGCAGTTTATGTGTGGAGTCCGAGTTTTCCTGTTTTGGTGGATTAGTATGCAGACATTTTCCCTGATGACGTTCCAGGACTACCTCTTCAAAGAGAGACAGAATTCTATATAGACCTATACCTCGGGACAACATTGATATCTACTTCAGCATATCAGATGGCTCCCGTTGAGCTTCTTTAGCTACGGGTACAACTGGAGTACTTGCAGGGAAAGGGATTCATCCAACCCAGTGTTTCACCTTGGGCTTCTCCGATTTTGTTCGCTAAGAAGGCGGATGGGAGTTTGCGGCTGTGTGTCGACTACCGTCGCCTGAATCAGGTGACCCTAAGGAACACGAACCCACTTCCGAGGATTGGCGACCACTTCTATCAGCTCAAGGGAGCACGATGGTTCTCAAAGATAGACCTCAGGTCAGGCTATCACTAGCTCATAGTTCGAGATGAGGATGTGCAGAAGACATCCTTCAGGTTTCAGTATGGCCACTACGAGTTCCTGGTTATTCCCTTCGGCATGACCAATTCTCCAGCAGTGTTCATGAGTCTCATGAATAGGATCTTCTAGCCTTACCTCGATCGGTTTGTCGTAGTCTTCATTAATGACATACTGATTTACTCAGCTACTGAGGAGGAGCACTCCTACCACTTGTGGGTTGTACTGGACACACTCTGAGAGCACCAAATTTATGGTAAGCTCTCGAAGTGCCAGTTCTGGATTTGATAGGTTCACTTCTTGGGGCACGTCATCTCAGAGGCGGGAGTTACTGTGGATCATGCGAAGATCGAGGCAGTACTTTCTTGGGAGCCACCCAGGAGAGTGACAGAGGTGTACAGTTTCCTAGGTCTGGCTGGGTACTATTGGAGACTTGTTCTAGACTTCTCTATAGTTTCAGAACCACTTTTAGCTTTGACGAAGAAGGGGAAACCCTTCGTGTGGTCAGATAGATTCCAGCAGAGCTTTCAGGAGCTGAGACAGAGACTGACCAGTGCGCCCATCTTGAGGCTACCAGAGGAGGGTGTAGGGTATGTAGTTTACTGCGACGCACCAGGGACCAGAATCGGGTGTGTCCTGATGCATGAGCGATAAGTGATCGCTTACAGTTCACGTCAGTTGAGTTATCACGAGAAGAACTATGCTACCCATGACCTAGAGTTAGCAGTAGTGGTCTTCGCCATGAAGATGTGGCGGCACTATCTGATGGGCGAGCACTTTATAGTCTACTATGACCACCAGATACTCAGGTACATCTTCTCGCAGAAGGACCTGAACCTAAGACAACGGCAATGTCTTGAGTTCCTCTAGGACTATGACTTTGAGATAGTCTATACCCCTGGAAAAGGGAACATTGTGGCTGATGCTCTCAGTAGGAGATCGGAATTTAGCTACTTGGAGAGGAGACAGAGCAGTTAGCCGCTTTACAGATATCCTTTGTGCATAGAGATGGAGCAACCTTTCTACAGTCTCTCACAGTCACTCCTCCACTATATTAGTGGGTCAGAGAGGCACAGTGTGGGGACATTGACTGTGAGACGCGACGTGCTCATATTTCCACTAGGCAGGCGCCTGATGGATTTTCTGAAGGAGGAGAGCACGTCATCCTCTTCAGGGGATGTACCATGGTACCAGTTGCACTCCAAGAGGAAGTGATAAGGGAGTTTCACACTTCCCCTCTAGCAGTACATCCAAAAGTGGTGACGATGTACCAGGACCTCATACGACAACACTGGTGGCTGTGTATGAAGAAGGTTGTAGCAAAGTTTGTTTCACGATGCCTCACTTGTCAGCAAGTGAAGGCAGAGCACCAGGTACTATCAGGCTTGGTACAGCCCTTAGTGGTTCCGGAGTGGAAATGGGATAGGATATCCATGGATTTCATGACAGGTCTTCCACGTACTTCTAGAGGACATGACTCAATATGGGTGATCGTAGACCAACTCACCAAGTCGGCCCACTTACTTCCGACCAGAGAGCAGGGCTCAGTAGAGAGCTTGGGATGCCTCTATGTTCAGGAGATCGTATGGATTCATGGTGTGCCATCGTCTATCATCTCCGATCGAGATGCTTGCTTTACTTCCCGGCTTTGGAAGGGGTTACAGGAGGCATTTGGGATGCAGCTACGCCTGAACACCGCCTTTCATCCTCAGACAGATGGCCAGACGGAGAGGACCATTTAGACTCTCGAGGACATGCTCCATGCATGTGTCCTTGACTTTGGTCACAGCTGGGAGGATCACCTACCCTTGGTGGAGTTTGCATACAACAACAGCTACCACTCCACCACCCGGATGGCACCATACGAGGCACTATACGACCAACCTTACAGATCACCTCTGTCCTCGACTGGCCTTGGGGAGTCAACACTTGTAGGACCAAAGATGGTTATGGCTACGATGGAGAAGGTGCAGATCATCCAGGAGCGGATAAATACTGCATAGTGCATATAGAAGTCCTATGCTGATAAGAGATGGAGACCACTGGTGTTCGAGGATGGAGACCACGTTTTCTTATGGGTATCACCTCGATGAGGACTACAGAGATTTGGATGGGGCGGAAAGTTCTCTCCATGATCATCAGACCTTTCTAGGTCCTCAGCAGAGTAGGTGAGGTGGCTTACCGCCTGGACCTTCCACCTCAGTTGCATCGAGTGCATGACGTCTTCCACGTATCTCAGCTGAGGAGATACGTGCACGACCCAACCCATATCATCGATCACGGGGAGCTGGACATCGATGAAGGTGAGAAATTATCATAGGTTCTGGTGGAGATCGAGTATCGATAGGAGTAGGTCCTTCGTGGATGGTCAATTCCTCTAGTGCGTGTTCTCTGGCAGCACAAGAACCTTCAGAAGAGCACATGGGAGTGGGAGGCTTAGATGCGTGCTCAGTACCCCTTTTTGTTTCCCTAGTGTATGTTGTAGCTTTACGGGGACATAAAGCCCTGAGGTGGGAGTAATGAAAAGACTCGTAAATTTCATGGAAATTTGTTTTTTCTTAAATTATTCAGAATTTTATGAGTAGATTGTTTCTGACGGAACCTGATTCCAAGGCCCGGCGTTCCCGGAATAATTTTCATAAGTTTAGCTCAGGTACGTTCAGTGAAAAAACAAGCATGTTTTTCTATCTTTTGAAGTGGTGCTCGGAATTAAAATCCAAGGGAACTGATGAACTCGCAACACCAGTATTTTCTTAAGGGGGCCTTTACCATAGTTGTGTTTTATGCATGTCAAATGTTAATTTTTGGGGTTCAATCTTAAACTAAATAAAATAGTGTGATACATGATTTTATTTGTGAGTTGGTTATTTCCTCCCAGGTATGGATATTTGTGAGGTGGGGCCCGCACGAGCCCCAACCTTCACCCCCCAATAAATCTCCTCAAACTCCCCATTAATTCTCTGCTATTTACTTTGACAACTCCACATATTCATTATGGTGGAGCCTTCTTACCTCCCTCATCCCATTAAATGTTCCAACCAATTAATTTAATATCAGCATTAAATTAATTGGAACCGCTTTAGAATTAATATGAATTTCTTAACAAATTCTTTTAATTGGAGAGCCTCTTTTCCTCTTTGTTGGAAAATCTCTTGGAAAAAGACTCTGGAGAGGTGATCCTTCATCGATGAAGAACACTGTTCTTCAACGAAGAATGCCCCCAACAAATAACGTGAAGAACTTCTTCCAACGACGCATATTCCTCGGACGCACCTCGAAGTCAAGGAGCCTACGTCGCCTACGACAACGACCCTTCCTCCATCGTTAACGGAACGACACCGTTCTTCCATGACGCCCATCTACCGTGACATTCATCTTCTGTGGATCGACGACATATGACAAAAGCTTTGAGGTAGGGGGATTTGTATATTTCATATATGTGTTTCATACTCTCAAACATGGCGTTTAATTGTTAGGTGATTATTTGAACCACTAACGCGGTGGGTACGGACTAACGAACAAGTCCAGACCCACCACTATTTTTTTCTTGATGCGTGGGGTGTTTGGCGATGACAAAACAGAACCGCAACAGCGATTTGGGGCCTTTGCAGTGGAGTTCAGATCCCGAGACGACCGCAGGTGCAGACGGAAGCAAAAACGGACCACCAGAATGAATCTGATGGCCCGTGGAAGACTTCAGCGGCTGGAGGCGGTGGCCAGCACCAGGCGGCCGTCTGGAGGCCGCGACGCCCCGACGCACCATCGACATGATCCCGCCATGGCACCAGCCGCGACGGAGAGCAGCGGATCCCATGGCCGTGCGGGATCCGGGGAGTCCAGCGACACCAGCCTGGTGTCGCGTTCGCGGAAAAGGGGGTCGCGCCCCCCGCTCGGCCAGCTGGCCGAGCTAGCACACCCCCTCGGCCGGGCCGGACCTGGACCTGGGTTGGATCAACCTGGTTCGGGCCGACCCAGGGTGGGTTGGGCCGGGTCGGACCGGGCCCAGACCCCCCACTTCAGACCGTGTTTGGGTCTTTTGCCCATAACTTGAGCTACAGACCTCCGATCGATACACCATCAGTTGTGTAGGATTCCTTGGATCAAAACAGCCATTTTGGTAAATTACACTCGAAGTTTCAGAGAAGTTTGGATATGTCTAGGTTGGTTTGAACCCGAAACCAACCGGGCTCTTGGAGCGGAAACGCTTATAACTTAAGGACCGGATGTCCGATTGACGTACCATCAACGAAGTTGGATTCCTTTTGATGAGATGGTTCTTTTGGAATGCTACACTTGAGGTTTGGACACATCTGGAGTATGGTTGGGTTGGTTTTAGTGTAAAAACCAACCGGGCCCCTGGAACGGAAATGCCAATAACTCTCAGACCGGGCGTCCGATTGACGCACCATCTGTCGCATTGGGTTTATTTTGACGAGACGGAACTTCGGGATACATCAACTCTGAACTTAGTGACAGTTGATGTATTTACCCCTTGGATCGAGGAGCGGACCCTCCCGGAATCGAGCGTGCTATGTGCGGGAACCCTAGAGTTGGCTGCGACTACGATGACTGTACTTGGATCCTCCGTGGGTTCGGCAGCGATGATGAATGTACTTGGATCCTCTATGGGTTTGGCATAGATGAAGACCGTACTTGGGTCCTTCGTGGGTTTGGTTGCGATGACGACTGTACTTGGATCCTCTGTGGGTTCTCCAGGGATGACGACTGTACTTGGATCCTCCGTGGGTTCGGCAGTGATGACGACTGTACTTGGATCCTCCGTGGTTTTGGAAGCGATGTTGACTGTTCTTGTATCCTATGTGGGTCCAATAGTATGACCTATGTTCTTGTATCCTATGTGGGTCCGACAGCTTAGATGAATCAATGGATACATATGATCATCTCTATCACTATACGAAAGATGTATACCTGTGTGTGCTGAGTCTTGACTTTCAATCATTATCATCGATGTGATTGACTTGTTTCCTGTGTGGACTGGGTTGTACTTGGGATCGGGAGTTGGATTCGAACTATGATTGATAACTTAGGTATATGTATGGAAATATACCTAAGTAGAGTTGGTTGATACTTCATGATTGTATCTTTCCTTTGTGGTTTATCCTTTGTGGATTCTGGGAGACCTTCGGGGGTCTCAGGGTCCCTAATGAGTATCATATACTCACCCCTGCATGGGTTATGCCTGCACTACATTGTGTTGGATGCATACGACGGACAACACTGATCGTGGAGGAGTCTTGTGGAGCTGGACGATACCCGAAGGTGGACCACCTAGTGAGGCGTGCACAGAGCGGACGGACAGACCTGAGGTGCCGAGGAGACTATCTGTACCCACCCTACATGTGGGATTCTCGGAGGACGACTCGGTGGTTGCGGATTTACTTTACTGTTGTTGTACTTTCCTTTTTAGTTGTACTTTACTTTTAGTTGGGTTTGTATACTGGACGATTTACTTTTCAGCACTTACTTTTGTACTCAGTTTTACTTAGTGCATACTTCTCTTGCGTACTCTATTGTGTTTTTTACTTATATAAAAGTCAATGTCTTCCCCTTTTATCGGATTTACACCTTTGGTGCTAGTCGCCAGCCCCTGGCCTATGAAAGGTGGGCTTGGGGTAGTCATGGCACGGGCCCCGAGGACGGGTTGTGACAAGAGGTGCTGAAATTCAACATGCTGGGAAGAAATTAGAGAGTTAAATATGGTGAGACCTGATCTTATCCAAGAGATGATGGAAATGGTTAAAACCATTTAGTGTCACATAAAATCTGTACCAAGTCAATAGGTAAAATATTCAGACAATAATTGAAGAGACCTAGAGTTTTAGGTTAGTGAAGATGTGTCCCTTTATATAATTCCATGGAAAAAATTCACGAGGTTTGGGAAGAAGGAAAATCATAGTCCAAGATACATCACCCCCTTTGAGATCCTTGATCACATCGGAGTGGTGTCCTATCTACTAGCACTCCCACGTAACATTTCTCAAGTACATGGTTTGTTTGATGTATCCCTCTCAAGAAAGAAAATAATAGACCCCTCAACTATTTTAAATCTAGAGGTGGTACCATTAGAGAATGATATTTCATATCAGGATCAATCGTTTAAGATCTTAGATCATAGAGACAAATTTATATGAAGAAATACAATTTTCCTGGTCAAAGTGATATATAAGAACCACAAGTTTAAGGAAGATACTTATGAATATGATTAAGCAATGAAATATAAGTAACTTCATCTATTTTATCACATGAAATGAAAATTTCTTGGGTGATATTTCTGAAGGGGGAATAATGTAATGCCCCAAACTTTTATAATTTAAATTCCCTTTTTTATTGAATTAAATTACGTATTATATAATATGGTTATAGAAAACACATAAAATTCACTGATTATATCCTTTTATATTTAAAATACCATTATTAATCATGATTATTTATAACATTTTCCATTTAATAGTGATCATATAATTAGTATATATTAAGGGTTATGATAAATACCTATTGACACAGGCAAAAGAAACGATTACCTCGACCTGTAGGATTGTACCATATGAATCCAATTTATCAGATCTTACAAGGAAGATAACATATCTTGGATTTACCCTTGACCAATCCCAATCCAAAATCCAATAACTAAATCACGAATTAAACCATTTATGGAAGAAGTTTAAACTCATCGAGACCATGACCCAAACCATGTTTGCCTAACAACCCCTTGACAATCTCACCATCACACACCTTACCCTCAGAGTGTTTGATGGTGTAATAAAGGTACATGTGTCTCTACCCTAATATTATGAATATGTATAATTTATTTTCATTAAAATAATAGTTTAATTTATCCCTTATTGTTTTTACTTTATAAATTATTAAGTGATGAGTTTGGTCAAAATTAGATTTTAATACGAAAAAACTCAAATTGTATTTTTGAGTAATATGAAATTTCAATTAAGATGTTAATTTTGAAGAATTAAATTATAATTTAATAAAATATTATTAATAAATATTATATATTAAATATAAATTACAAAAATAATTTTATGAAGTGAAAATCTAATTTTTATACGGGTCAAAAAATTGTTATTGTTAAAAAACCTATATTTAAAAGTTTAATTTACCATATTTAGAGATTTTTTTGATGAAATAAGTATTATTTTTGGAATAATAATTTTGAAATTATCCAATGGTGAATTTTTCATAAATTTTTAAGACAGTCTAATTTTGGGGTAAAAATTAAATACAGAACAAATATACAGTGTGTATTATGACTTAATAATGACCCAAAAGTGATGTAATATGTTCCATAAAATCTATACACGACCAAATATATGTTTAAAATTTAAAATAATGTATTTTTAATCTTAATTTAGTTATTTCACAAATCCTTTATGAATTCTCCAAAACCTATATTATATTTTAAGGCTTTAAAATCAATTATTTGTAAACATGACCCACTTCCACATCACCAAGGATATTATTTTTTTTGTTATAAGTTTATGGAATTATAAAATAATTAAATAAACTCATATTTGGTAGAAACAATGGGAAAAAACCAAGTTATGGTTTTTAGGTTTCATTACTTTATTATATAGAGTCCAAAACCTAAGTTTGGAATATAGTAAAGAACTCTCCTCTATTTTCAAATATAAACCCACTCAAGATCCAATTAATATCCACTAAAAATCATTTTATAATGGCTATAATATACCCTTTACCCTATATATACCTCACATGTTTCCCCCAATATCTCAATAAACTCCTCCTAATATTTTTTATACACCCTCTCATGGTAAGGGATCTTCCTCTCTTCTTTTCCATTATAACAACTTCTTTGTAATTAGCCTTTTGAATCTCAGTTAGTTATATTTTCACTCCATTATAAAAATATATTTAATAACCAATTTATTTTAAAATAATTATATATCATTTATCCCCTCTCATTATGACCTTTACCTAATCTGCTACCATGCTGAAAGTAAGGGATCCTCTCCTTCTCCTCTTCATTCAAGCACCTCCTTTATGTTATTCCTTTTGTATTCCATTTTTTCTTGTTGGGGTATCTTATAACAAATCCATATTACTTAGATTATTATTTTTAAGTGATTATATACACTTTTAACTCTTATTAATCCCTCCCATGATATATTATGTACCCCCGTTATACTACTGAAATTATCTTATGATTTTTCGATGCCAAACCTTTGTATTGTGAATACCATCACCATTTCCACTCAAGGGTATTTAGATTGACATACCTATCATTAATTGATTATTTAATTAAATGTATTCATTCTATACTCCAAAATAATGTGATTAAATGCGATGAAATATGATCCTATGTTGAATGATCTATGGGATACACTTATGCATGTACATGATATGAAAGCGACGAGTGCACCTGAAAATATAAAGTGCTCCAATGCATTGGGTAATGTTTTAGTCTTATAATACATCATTTATGGGATTATGGAGTAAAAATAATCCATTATGTTACTTTTTACACCATTTTATAACGTATTGATAATTAACCTCGATCTATGTTTATGATTACTTGTTTAATATTGTTTCTGCATTTCCCATGTTGCCTTTATTCTATCATGATTTATCATGGATCATTTTTTAAGATTATGATTCCCAACCATTTTATGTTCAATTGAAATTACTATTGAATAAAAGGTAATAATTTTATCACATTATTACTTTTTATTCCTTTACTGGGTTTTATAGATTACCCATTTCTTATGTATGCCCCCATATTATCCTGTGCAATTTTAAATGAGAAATGGAATATTAGAAGAATGATAAGGAAGTTTTTAATAATTTTGTTGTATACATGTATCAATTTGATGAGCTATGTACCTAATCTCCTAAATAAAAAAGTCTTCTTGATCTTATGGGTTGTACAAAGTGTTATTTTATGTAATTAGTCTTGAAATAATGTTTATTAAAGATAAGGGTTGTCAGACCATAGTTGTGCTTGCACATCCACGTTGAAGACTGTATCATCAGGGAAGTCATATAAAATTATTAGATCTTCATCATTCACAATATTTGGAAGATAAATTACAGATATATGGTTAAAAATAAAATTATCATTCCCTTTTATATCTTTGATGATGATGTCAAATTATTATAGAAAAAGGATCCACTATATCATCCTTGGTTTGATATTTTTTTATTTAGAAGATACTTCAAAGCGACATTATCTATAAAGACAATAACTCTGGAGAGAACAATATAAGATATAAAATTTTCAAACATAAAAACCATTTCTATAAGTTCTTTCTCTATGGTTATATAATTTATTTTAGATTCATTTAGAGTATGGATGACATAGTAAATGGGATGAAAGATGTGTCTAACCCGTTGTCCTAAAATTGTTCCCACAACAAAGTCACTAAAATAACACACCATATTGAATTACTTTTTACAATATGAAAATACAATGATAGGTGTAACACCCTCATATTTTAAAATAATAACATTATGTTTGATAGTATAGATGACACACAACATCGAGCTTAAATAACCCACAAGATATATAACTATTATAACCATTCCATTAAATTAGAGGGTATGAATAGAATTAACTAATTTATGATATATATATATATATATATTCATTTACTAAAAATATAAATTTATTGATAAATTCTTTGTAAATAATCACACAATTTTTAGTAATTTCATATTATTCATCAAAAATATGTTTTCTTCAAAAACGACTTTTATTGTTTTTATGAGAAAATAATATAATTAATTTATATAAATTTTAGAAAATGAATTTAATAAAATGAAATTAATTTTTAAAATCACAATATTAAAATTAACATAGGTTAAAATTTTGGGAATTTTTTGGAAAATATTTATTTTTCTACAAATAGTAAAAACACAATTTTTTTTGTAAAACTATCATTTATTTTCAATAAATTAAGTAAATTAAAAGTAAAATTATGATTTGATTTTGATTTAAAGTAATATAATTATTATTTATTTATATTTTATATAATAAATTACATTTTAATCATCTTTATACTGTATTTTTGTATAAGTTTATATTTAGGATTAAAAACACATTTTTCTAAAATCTATTTTAAAGTGCATAATATTTTTCCATTATAATTAATTAAAATAAACTCTAATTATGAATGATTTAAATTTATTTTATATTATATATATATATATAAACATTAATTTAAATTCATATGATTATGAAAACTAGTTATTGATTTTATATAAGATCATCCTTTTCTTGAAAAATATATATCTTGAAAAACTATTTTTCGACACTTTTTTCAGTCTTAATTATAAATTAATTTATTCCACTTATATGAATTTAATTTGATAAAACAGATCCTGTATTTTTAATTATATTAATTTATATTATACAACAAGGTTAACTTAATTTTTTTCACAATGAATATTGAAAATAATAAAAATATTTTACCATAGTTAAGGTTGAAATGGGTTCATATGGGGTTAAAAAAAGATAAGGGTTAAAACGACCTAAAAACTTATCCAATTCCTATTAGATGTCCATATTTTGATTTTAACCCTTTCCACCACTTATAAAAGGCCACCCCTATCCTCCCTTGTTCACACATTCAAATTCTTTTGGTTTGGCCAATACTTGATCAAATATATTCTTTACTTCCCTACCCACACCCTAGAAGCCTTATTTCGACTATAAAACCAATCTAGGAAGTCTTTAGTTATAATCCTAATGTGGTGGTCTAAAAAATAGGTATCATTATTAACAGAGCATTTTTGTTTTTTTTTTCTTCCACATCCTTTAAATATTCTTCAACCATGATGATATAATAACATCAGTATATCCCATATAATGATATGTTATTATGTTAATTTTATAACCTACACCCATTTCCTCTTCCACCAAATTATAAATGAAATCATCATTCATGTGTATGGCGAACTACCTTCTCATGAACCGATGTAATTTTTTTTCCATCATCACTTCTCAAAGCTGTTTATCATGATGGAATTAATGTTTTTTATTTTATATTCCTGAATTATTTATCATTCTAAAAATATAAAATATCATTTACTTTTTAACCTTTCTGTTCACTACAAAATGATAACATCATTTGTGTGTACGTGTGAAGTACCACCTCCAAGAAGCGATGTGATTATTTCTAAATCACCACATCACATTGATGATATATATAAGAATATTTAAATAAATAATATGGATTTTATAATATGATTATAATTTTGGAAAGATAAAATATTACTTACCTTATTTCTATAATTATCGTGGAAAATGGAAATGTTATTATTGCGTATGTACAACTTACCATCTCCGTGATTGTAATGTAGTTCATTTTTCATAACCATATTTCATGGTTGATTTTAAAAGTATAATTGATTTATAAAAATGATAATTATGTTATGATTATTATTTTTTAGATTATGGAATAATAACCACTTTGAACATTGTCAATACACTAAAGTCATTTTTGACATATAAGCCTAATATCATCAAAACTTCCAAAGTTAACTTAAATGATTTACTGATTATGCATAGAATGATATGAAATAAAATAAACAAAATAATAAACTTGAAAATTTTTCTAATTCAAGTAAATAATTAACATAAGTTTATTATTCAGGAAGATAATGAATATATTTTATGATTTGGACTCAAAGTAAGGGTCATTTTAACTTAAAACCTCATTTTAAACATTTTAAAGATTTATTTTATAAATAATTCTCTTCCATTTCCATGTTAATATATAATTTTCAATAAAAATATTAATTTTTATTCAATGGTTTATAAAGTTCATTTTTACCATATTTAACTTTATCTTCAATATTTAAAAAAGGAATATTTTTAATGTTTTATTTAAGGGACTTTTCTTAAAAAATACTCTTTTAAAGTTTTCCTTACAAATATTTGTCTTACATGTACATATTTTCAAAATTATTTTATGAATGTATTTATATGAATGTAAATGAATTATAAAATCCATTTTTATGTTTATTTTTTTACTTTATTACAATGGTTTTTAAAAATGAATATTTTTATGGAATATTTGAATTTCTTTACAAAAGAAAAAAAGAAATGTTCTATTATAATATATATGATGAAAATAACTTTTACCAACACTATAAATATTAATTTATGTTTGGATTAGATTACAATATTTCATGTTCTATTCAAATAAAAATCAAATTTCTTTTTTATGGGTATTTTAGTATTGAAAAAGGGGTTTAAAAAGGGGTATTTTGATATCTGAAAGAGTTTTTACATATGGGTTTAAAAGAGTTTTTAATGGTTTTATGATGAAAATTACCAAGATTAAAATGTTTTATTCATGATATATTCTTTTTTACATTGTTTATAATAAAGGGTGATCACTATATAGCTTATATTATCGGTTGCGTCACATTATAACTCAAGATATGATGGGCTGAGCACCATTATAGCTCAAGATATGATGTTTTGAGCCCCATTATTGCTCATTAATTGATGGGTGAGCCCCATTATAGACCTCCAATTTATTGGGTAATGATTATTTTCTCCATATAATTATATTGGAAGTCATTCACATGGTTATTCCAATATATAAGGGTTATATAGAGATGATGTCATAAGTCACCTACATGACTTTTCTGTGTTTTCTAATGAGTTTTCATAGAATTTTTTTGTTTTAAAAATTTAATATAAATGATCTTTTTAAAATAAAGATGATACATTTTTAGGTAAAAGTTATGTTTTTTAGAAAAGGATTTTCATGGTTTTCAGTTTTTTCACTAGACTAATGGACTTATTATTTTTTATGTCCCTTAATGAACTTTTTGTACTCATCCCATGTTTTTAATTTGTTTTTCATAGGATTTAAGAATGGGTAAAAAAATAAGTCAAGTTTAAATTCATTAATATTTTTCATGAAAATAAATCATGATTTATTTTAAAAGTTTTATATTATGAGAAAAATAGGTATTGATTAGAAGTTTCCATATTTTAGTTTATGGGTTTGTTATATAAGATTTATTAACTAATTTTATAAAACTCAAATCCTAAAATATATTTTTGAAAGTAATGTGAATTATAGTATAAATTCACTATAATATGTAATGTTTAAGTGAAGGTACTTTTAATAGGATCGAACACAAGGTTTTTTCCAAGTATCAAAGGCCCACTGACATTATTCACTGAATTGAAAAGTAATTCCCTTAGACAATAGGTTTGTCATTAGTCAGGCTATTTGTGAAAAGTCTTTAAAAAACCAATGATAGAACCCTGCGTGGCCCAAAAAAACTCCTTATTCCCTTCACAATGTTAGGTTTAGGTAACTCTTTGATCACTTTGATTTTTGTTGGTTCAACTTTGATGCCATGATTTGAAATTTTATTCCTAAGGAATATGCCTCTATAGACCATAAATTTGATTTTATCCTAATTTATCACTTGGAATATCTCTTCATAGTGCTTTAATACAAGTTCCAAATATCTTAGATAGATGTCAAAGGATCATTCATACATAGAAAAATTATCCATGAAGATTTCTAAAATGTTCTCTTCCATATCATGAAAGATTTGTGTTATATTCCAGTAAAACATTTCTGGTGTATTACACATTACAAACATCATATGTTGATAGGTTAAGGTTAAAAATATACATGTGAACATTGAATTTGAATAATTAATTAGGTAAATAGTGATTTTATTGTATCTAGAATATCTATCCAGGTTTATGCCTAGATAATCTCTCAAGCATTTGATCTATGAATGGGAGAGGGAAGTATTACTTATGGGATTCTATATTGATATTTTTATTGTTGACAAAAACTCTCCATACAATAATGGAATGAGTTGGGATTAGTAAATTTTAATTTTTTTATTACAATTAAGCCTCCCATATTTGGAACCACTTTCAATAGGCTCACCCATTCGCTATTCGAGATAAAAAACTAATACTAGAATCAAGAATCTTATTAACTTACTTATTAACTACTTCTTTAATTGGTGGGGTGAGTCACCTATGGGGTTGGAATTTTGGATTTTTTCCTTATTCCAATAAGATTTTTTGGGTATAGATCATGGGTCTGATCCCTTTGATATCGGTCACAATCCAAGATTATAATGACCAACAATGCATAATTGGTCTCTAAGAATGATTATTTTAGTTTTCTCAGTAGAATATTTAATTTTAATATTGGTGGATTAATAACTAAAGGTGTGAAATATGGGGAGAAGTTTCTCATCAGTGGTTTAATGTAATTCCCCTCCTCATATTCACTAGTATCTTCTATGTTAGGGGAAAATATCTCCCTATCATCTTTAAAAGATATAAAATCCTCTTTTTCACCTATCAAGAAAATATCTAAATAGTTAAATGAGTCACCACTTTTCTTAGAAATTTTACTAGATCAAACACTATCCATACTTTGATATCAGTCACACTCCAAGTTATTGATTTTTTGTGCCTCTTAAGGTATTTTATTAGTTTTATTCTTGATATGGATTTTTTTTAAGCTTATGATGAACAATAATGCATATTTTTTCTCTAAGAATGAGTATTTTCGTTTTGTCAATAGAATATTTAATTCTAATACTGGGGGCTTAATAACTGAAGGTGTGAACTATGGGAAGAATTATCTCATCAGTGGTTTAATGTAATTCCCCTCCTCATACTCACTATTATCTTCTATGTCCGAGGAAAAGATCTCCATCTCATCTTCAAAAGATATAAAATCCTCTTTTTCACCAATCAAGAAAATATCTAAATAATCAAATGAGTCACCACTTTTCTTGGAAATTTTACTAGATCAAACACTATATATTCTTTAGAAACTATGAAGATAATAATACATTGCTTTAAATTGGTTAAATATTTTTTAGTGGTGATAAATCATTTCCATTGAATTATGGGGACATATCCTTTTTCCTCTATATCTAGGATAAGAAAGTTATTAGGAAATATGAATTTTCCAGCCTTAACCAAGAAATCCTCAATAATTCATTGAGGATATTTTATAGATCGATCAGCAATCTAAACTACTAATCATGTTGGTTTTATTTATTCAGGACTTTATTTTTAAAATACACTCATTAGCATGAGATTTATACTTGCTCTAAGATCACATATGGATTTTACAAAATTAAACATCCCTATGGTGTAGGGGATTGAGAATCTACAAGGATATCTCATCTTTGAGAGGATCTTCCACTGAGAAAATATGAATCATTCTTCATTCAAGGAAATGATGCCTAATTATTCTATCTTTCTCTCATTGTAGATCATCTCTTTTAAGATCATAGCATAAGATGGTATATAAACAATGGATTCAACAAAGGGGATATTAATTTGGAGTTGTATAATCATCTCTAGAAATTTATTATACTAACCCTCTATCTTCAATTGTATTATTCTCTATGAAAATTTAATGTTGGGTCTGTATGGTTGTGGGTCCACATAGACATCTTCTTTTATGAGATGGTCTTGTACCCGAGCTTTTTCATTTTCCCCTGATTTCATATTTTTTCTTCATCAAATTTACATGCAATCACATTAATGTCTTTGTTAATGAATGTCACATGTGATTTAGGTTCTTTAATAATGTTTTACTCACCTTTGTATGGATGTTGAATGTTCTTCTGTTCTCTACTTCTAAAGAAAAAAAACATTATCCTCTTATCTTGGGTATGTTTTGATATTACTAGGAAGTGTACCCAATAATTGGTCTGATAGACTATCATAGATCCACCATAGTTGGTGCTCAATGTTTTAGAGAGAATCCATTTGATTTTTAATATTTTTTTTCTTGTGTATTAATTCACTATTCAACTTTATGAACAAATGTAGTGAGCATATTTTTTAGATTTGACTATTGAGGTGGGGCTTGTGTCTATCTGGGCAGAGCTTACTAAAATTGTTGCAAATGAGGAGGTGGAAACTACTGATCCCCATATGGGAAGTTTTGTTTTGGTTTATGAGTTTAGTTTTGAGGTGGGTAACTAGGTGATCCCTAATTATTTGGTGGATCTTGACCAATCCCATATTGATAGTACCCTTGATTTTCTTATTGTTACTATTGAATGAGTCTTTCTAGGTAAAATGGTCACTATTATTATTGTGGCTTCTAATTGTAATTTATGTAATTATAATATTTATTTTGATGTTACTCTATTCCTTAATGACATTCTTGATATGGGTGAGGGCCTCCATCCATATCATATAATTGGACTTCCATAACTTCTATAAGTGGTGGTGTTTGGGGTTGAGGCAGCTCAAAATTTATAGATTTTTTAAAAGGGATTCAACCTGGGCTATAAGGCAGGTGGTTTCTTCAAATTATTTAATCTCTCATTAAGTAGGTACAAAATATCTCTACCAAATAATATGTGTGTTATATTTTATTAAAAATTGATCTAACCACTTTTTATATCTTGTCAAAAGCCCTATATTAGCGGCAACATCAACCATAGTGCAATCTGTTGGTTATAATCGATGGTAATAGGTTTGAATTTGATGTTAAACATTAAGTTTTTGATTTGGTAACTTTCAAGTAAATTCCTTAAAATAGTCCCAATCCTCTCATGTTGATTAATTATTTTTCCAAGTTAATTTATGAATGTCATTTCAATGTTTATAGGTTTTTATGGGTGGGAAATGTTCATCAAGGGATTTCTTATCTAAATTGTCCCAAGTAGTAACGGACTTGGGAGGTTGATTTTTAATCTAATCCTTAGATACATCATGACGGTATAAGGGAACAATTATAATCCATATGGAATCATAATATACACCTTGATTTATTAAGGTGTTGGAAACTTCTAAGAAGTTTAATATATGTCTGTGTGGGTCCTTGCTCTGAAGCCCACATAATTGACCCATGTTCTGGATCATGTGGATGAGTAAAAGTTTTATTTCATTGTGTGTTCCTTTATTAGAGGACACAATACACTTGGAGAAACAACACTAATAGATGTAATGAAATATTCCAAGATGGTGCACTTTGAAAGTATAAGTTTTACTCCATATTGTTTAATCGGTGAAAACTAGGAATTTTTAAGATTAGGTGGATCATGAATGTGATGCTCATACATGAATGAATTATGGAATATAGAAAGGTAAATTCCAATATTTGGGTTGAAATAGGGAAATTCGTAAGTCTCAAGGCTCTTTGAATGAGTAAAAGGGGCATGGCCTAAGCACTAGCAGTTTTAGAATAGATGAAGAAACTAATCCATGTGTGAATATTGTAAAGAGAAATGGGAAATGGAAAAAGTGTGAGGAAATCCTAGGTTTATAATGAAGGTCACTACACTGAATAAAATAGTAAATCCTTGGAAACAAATCCAAGATTTTTCTGGCCCATGCATTTTCATTAATTCTATACAGGCGTGAGTAGATTATAAATTAATTTTAACCCAACTAGCACTACTATGAAGGTATGCAGGATAGTGTTTGTATGGTGAAAACCTATAAGGAAAAGGCAGAAATGGATTGTGACCTAGAAATTGGAACCTAGAAGTTGATTAATCATGTGATTCTATGTGGTTGGGTTTTAAACTAGGAAGATTGGATTAAATTTTAGTTGATGGAAGAAGGGGTTGGGATCAGTTTTGGGGAGCCTATACATAGGATATCCATATATCTGACAAGGGTATGTATTTTGGATTAGATTGTGTAACTGTTCAAGAATCGCCAATTTAGGTTGAGTCTATAAAATTAGATCTACCTAGATTGGAAACCACTCTTTGTTCAAGATGTTTTTTCTAGTTCAGATACATTAGGTTAAACTACAAATTCATAGAATAAAACAAAATATTGGTCCTAATTTGGTTCATTGTAGTCAGGTTTGGGTCCATCCCTTTAAATCTCTGGACCTGGCTCATGCAATAGAATGAAAAAGGATTTTAAAATCAACATAATACTGTATCTAATTAATTACCCATGTTTGATTTATAAATTATTAAATAATTGCTAACCCTCGATTCCTGGACCAAGAAGATTATCCACACATGAAAAAAGTATAATTGAGTATGAAAATAATTAATGAAAGTGTAGCAAAAATCATCATAGTATAATAATAAAATCCTGAAATTGGAATACAGAATTTTATTGAGATAGAAAGAAGAAAATGAACCATGAGAGTAGGAATAATGAATCCAAAATTTTGAAATATAAAATTGAAAATAATCACCATAAAACCATTCATAGTATCAAGACACTAGAATGAAAGACAAAGAAAAAAAGAGAAAAAACATGGGACTTGGATAAAAGAAGTTTCAAAACAAATAAAATAATGAAAAATATCAAACATACAGCTGGATAGAAATTATATAGTCCAAATCACCATACATTTTAAATAGGTTTTATGATATAAGTCTTCTTAAGTTACTATCTACCTGGTACTTTAATGTCACAAGTCATCATTCTACATAGTAACTGACATCTTGAAAGTATTTGGTGCTTTTATAACACTATGATTTAGTTCTTGAATGAAATTTGTAGGGAATTCTATCCGTGAGGATTTATAGTGGAAGTTTTTATTTTACAACATAAGTTTTTCTTCAATTGGAAAGTTTTACAACTTAAATGGATCTTACATCCTGGATCCCTAGTTGTCTCGGATCGATGGATTTATATAGTAAAATATTTTTTATGGCGTAATAGATCTAAAATTGAAACATTTTTATCGACAACCCTTTTTCAGTATTATCTCACATTCTCTATAAAAACCAAATAAAAATCATAGTATCTAAGTATAAAACATTTAAAAATCATAATGAAATTATTCTAAGATATATAAATAAATAAATATATCAATATATATATATATATACAATTAAAGATTATAAAAAGGTAAACTAGAGTTATATGACCTTATCATAGGTATATATTTGACTTTCATTGCTTTATTATTACTAACGGAGGGGAACCTGATATCTCGAATGAAGCATCCAATCCCATTGATTTTGGTAATTGAGAGTCAGTTATGAAGGAAGAATTAGATTCACTACTTGTGAATGAAAAATACGATAAAAAAGAACTAACATATGGAATGAAATCACCTTATAACAAATGGTTCATCAATTTTAAAAGAATTGGTTAATGGTATAAAGAGATACAAAGCAAAGTTGCTGGTGAAGGGGTTTCAACATAAAGAAGGGGCAACTTCTCTAAAATATTTTCACTAGTAGTTAATCACACTATGATTTGAATAATGATAAGCTTGGTTTCTTCCGAGAACATGAACATAGAGTATATTAATTTAAATATTACATTTATATATACATATTTGTTGAGGAATTTTATTTAATGTAACTTTCTTATTTCATGGATAATAAGATTCAAGGGCTGGTATACAAGTTGAAGAGGATACTCTATGGTTTGAATCAGGATATAAGGAAATGAAATTAGAAATTTTATTATTTCATGGAAGATAATTGTTTTATACATATTAACTTAGATAATTTTTTATTTCATAATTATTATATGGATTTGAGATTCACCATCCTTGTAAAACCCTCTTCCTTTTCAGGTTGTCAATTGAGTAAGGAATTTGATTTTTTTTTTGATTTTGGTGAGGATTTAAATGAGAAATGGGATTCAAGATGGAATTATGAATATTTTAATATATCTAAGAGGTATTTTTAGATATTTAATAAGGCTCAAATAAATGTTAGGGTACTCTAGTGAGCGGAGGAGCAAGAGCAGGATGAACCTGTAACTGAACTATCTGCTATAAGCAGCCACCATGGGTCAACCTTGAGGGATGTAGTGTGATGGACTGAGTTTGGGGAGGCTATAAAAAATGATTTTGGGATATTTTGTGGAGGTATCCCTAGGGTTTTTACTTAATGAATAACCCTTATGGGACATTCCATAGATGAGGGACATTATTTTTAGGCACATTGCCCCTTTGTGGGTGGTTATGCAACAACCCAAGGGCCACATTGTAGTGTGGCCCAAGCCTTGGATGATGAGACTAATGTTTCACCCCTATCCATATCATGGTGATTTCATGATTATAAGAACTCATATATTATTCTAAAAATTTAAATTAAGTAAGTTTAAGTGATTATATTTAATATCAAGTTAAAGAAACTTATTTAAGTTTGATGATCTTTTCAAAGTCTTCGAGTATCTTTAAAGATATTTTTGAAGTCATATTTCATGTTTCAAGTCCCTGGAAGGTGATTCATCAAAGTGGAGGATCCAAATTATGAAAATCCATGAAAAATAATCCAAAACATTCAATTCCAATGTATGGTGAACCTAGGAATGGTGGATTAGAATAATTCTAGGAAAAAACTGCCAGAGGAAGAGTATGGTTCTGGGTGTTTTGATGTACCAAATAACCAAGATTATTTCACCTAGGTGTAGTGTGGGGAGTTTCAGACTATAAATTTTTTTTGTTCCTTTTAATTTTTTAAAACATATCTTAAATTCAGTCTTAAAATTCTTATTACTTTGAGTGAATTTCATAAGATCATTGAAGGTTTTTGAAGGCTATAAATAGAGGATCTATGTAATTTGGATTAAAAACAAAGAAAACTTGTGGAATTGGAACACTTTCAGTGATAATTCTGAAATATTTTTCTCACTTTATTCAATATATACTATCAAGATATGTTCACTATTTCTATATCATAAGGGATATCACCCTTTTCTCTATCTCTAACTCTTTATTTGTATTTATCCTTAAAGAGACCCAAAAGACTGAACTTGTAAATGATTTGTGCCCAAAAAATCTACCATTTCTCAAACCTTCTTCTACATTTGGTTCTTGGGTTTACATTAAAAAAATGAAAGTTTGGTTCATGGATTTTTTTTAAAATGAAAAGAAGTTTGGTTCTTGGGTCACTATTAAAACCGAGGGATGTGGTTATTAGTTTTTTATTTAAAACCATGGGATGAACTTTATAAGAAATATCTCTCCAATTGAGGGGCGGAGATGTATGGTCTCCTTTAGATCTATTTATGATATCCTTAACAAATTTTTTTTCGTTTTATATTTACTTTATTTATTTTATCATTTATTATATATTCATATAATTTTATAAATTTCAGTCAATTGTTTCCATGCTTAACTTAATTTAATATTATATTTATAACTCAGATCAAATTTATCAATTATCAAAGAATCAATTTCATTAATTTAATCAATTTATATTGTTTAAATAATTTTAATTCAATATTTACATTTAAATTTGATTTAAAATTTTAAATTTAAATTAACCAACCTCTTCCAATGTTCCTCTGAACAAAAATTGGTATTAAAGGAGGTTTTGTGTTTTTCTCAACAATATTAGTTTTCAAAAAATGTTTTTGATTTTAGAAATATTAAATAATTTCAAATCTTTATTTTTTATTATGGTATCTTTTTCATCACCTCCTATTTTTGATTTAGTTTAGTATTACTATTGGAATTATTAGATGTTTACCTATTTTAGTGTCATTGGTTATCTTTTTTGGAAAATTTTAATTCATGAGAATGTTCCAAATAAAGAATCAGAAAATGTGGAATCCTAAAGATATTAAATTTTTTAAACATAATGGAAATAATATGAATTATTTACATTGTAATATTTATATAAATGATTTTAATCAAATATATTATTGTAAAATGACTCAATATTGAAGTCATATTAATTCAAACATGAAGGAAAAAACAAAGAAAAATAAACTTTATTGGATATGTATCATCTAGATATTAAAATTTTCTATACGCATCCTAATGAATCTATTACTTAAATGTATACAAGACTTACTTATATTTTAAATGGTATAAAATATCTTGGTGATGAATTGTCAATATAAATGATCATGAAAAAAAAATCCTATGGGTTTTTCCTAGTTTAGGGGATCTCAAAGTGATGAAGATCCAATAATCCAAGGACATTAAAAATATGGAAGTAGAAGAAATCATATGATCTTTAATTTCATATGAGATAAAAATTAAATTACAAGTGATTAAATAAGTAATAGAATCCATGGAATTCAAGAATAAACTTTCCTTTAAAGTAATCAAAGATTATGATTCTTTCAAAAGTGACATTAAGGATGAAGTTAAACTTGACCAAATTATCAAAATTATTTTATAAACTTATAAATAATAAAAAATAATCCTATCATGCCAAAAATTAAGATCTAACTGAATCTCTAGTTGTAACATGATATGAGTGAAATAAAAAGGGTCATATTAGAATATATATCACATTCTATAAAAAGATGTTAAAATACAACAATAAAGGTAAGAATTATTTTAATGTTTTTACAAGAAGTGATAGGGTAAATCAAACTACTCAAGAAACTCTAGTAAAATATTCCTCATAGAACATATCAAGTAAGTTAATGAGGTAAGTACTCTAATCTCTCACTCTTCTTCTCAATTATATTCCTCTTTATCTTATTCTTCTTCTTCTTCTTATACCTCTTATTATTCTTCTTTAAGTCCCCTAAGTTATGTAGACCTAATTTATGCTCATGATCAACTCAAAAATTATTTTAAATGACTTGATTCATTTTAAAAATATCTAGGAAAGAAATTAAAACAAGTTTTAAATGAAAAACTACCCCTTTTAAAGGAAAAATATGATTTGATTTTAAAAATAAAAAGTCAACTAGATATTGAAGTTTTCAAATGTAAAATTAATTATCTCTAAAGATATGTTCTAAAATTATCCCAAGGTGACTTTGTTAACATTATCTTTTATTTATAAATGTATTAAAATAAATAATCATGGTTCTAGTTTTTTATATAATTCTAGATCATCAAAAAATACTATTTTTTGTAAAAGGTATTTCTCAATTTTTTTTTCAATTATTGTCAAAATTTTGGGATTCTTTTTTATAAACGTGATTGAAAAAATTTTATAAATGGAATAACCAAATAGATATATATTTTTTCTAATATTATTAAATAATATAAACCAATTTGGGTTCTCAAATACTTATTAGCTAATAATAGTGGGCCCAACATTTTTTCTCCTTCTCATGATTTATTATCTCACATTGTCGTAACCTCAAGGGTACTAAAAGTATTTTTTTTTTGAGTTTTGACAATACTTATCCACTGAGATTTATTTAAATATAAAATGGTGGCTTCTTTTCTAATATATAGTGTATTAAAAACCCCTTGAAATAGTTTATCTTCAATTTCATATTGAGATCATTACTTTATGCTCCATTTAAAGGGGATCTTATCTATTTACTTTCCAGATAATATTGGGAATAAACTTTGATCAACATGGGAAAATGTTCTTTGATACTTATTTTTATTTTAGTTTTATATTAAATCTAATTTAAAAATATTTCCTCTCTATCATGTCTGTGTTTTCATAACAGAGAAAAATTTATTTTATAAATTTATAATTCTATATTTTTTAAAATTATTTTTAAAATCATTAAAATATTGTGATCCATTCTTATCCTATCTTTTTAAATAATAATATTTGATATTTTATGTTTTATAACTATTTTATATTAAATTATTTACTTCTTTCAATCTGTTTATATGATATATTTGTTTTACATTGGGGGAGTTGTTTTAATTATCTTTTTATTTTATCCCTAATCTAATAATGTTCTTAATGTTTTATTTTTTCTAAATCATATTATATCTTGTTAATATTCTGTTAAAATCATGTTTGAATTGTATATATCATAGAATGATATTCTCTATTCTCCTCATTTTTTCCTTTTAGATAATAAAAATGGGGAGAAGTTTTTGGTCCTTTCTATTTCATATAACTTTTAGGTGTTTAAAATTTCATAGTATGAGTAGTTTTTGAAAAAAAATATATTTTTTAAAAAGGGAAGAAATGTTTTTTTTCAAAGGGGAGATTTTTTTTGGTTTTTGGGAGAAGTTAGATTAACTATTATGCATGTTTATAATCTATAATTAAATCTTGATCATGTTTAATACCCTTATTTATCTCTTATCATGTATCTTGAATTTATTTGATATATCTTTTACGCTTTACTTACATTAATATATGTTTTTTTAAGTGTTTTTATAATAAAAAATGGGTATATTATTTCAATACACTATCTTTAATGGTGTTTTCATGATTACAAACACTCATATATATTTCTAAAAAATTTATTTGAGTATGTCTCAAGGATTATATTTTATATAAAGTGAATGAAACTTGTTTAGTATCATGATCTTATCATAGGTTTTGATTATATTTGAAGATACTTTTGAAGTGATAATTTATGTCTCAATTCCAAAGAAGGCCCTTCATGGATGTCGAGGGGATATGTTTTTAATCACCATGAAAACTAGAAAAAAATGTCTAGTTCCAGGGTATGGTGAACTTTGGCATGGTGGATAGGAAGAATTCTAAGACAAAAATTATCGAGACAGGGGGTGGTGCTAGGCATTTTGAAGCCCAAAATGGATAAGGTGTTCCCAACAGGGTGTGGTGTTGAGAATTTTGGACTATGAAAAACTTGAGTTACTTTTAATATTGGTCACAGCTATCTTAAATATAGTCTTCACTGTCTTAATTTATTTGAGAGAATTCAAGAATATTTTTGAAGGTTTTTTAAGGATATAAATAAAGGATCAAGGTGCCTTAGATCAAAAAAAATAAACAACACTGTGGAATTGGAATACTTTCCATGATGAATCTATAATCCTTCTTCTCTCTTTATCCAAGCCATCCCCTCAAGATTTTTTCTCCATTTTCATATATTAAATGCTCTCATGGTTGTCTCTATCTCTCACTCTCCATTTTAATCCATCCTTAAAGGGAGATATAAAGTCAAAGCTATAAAGATTTTGTGCCTAGAAAATCTATCTTCGTCAAAAATACATCTACCTTTGGTTCTTAGGTTTTCATTAAAATCAAGTAATGTTTGGTACACAAGTTTCAATTAAAACTAAGGAATATTTTATTCTTAGGTTTCCATTAAAACCAAGGTATGTTGTTATTAAATTTTCATTAAAACCATGGGATGATCTTTATAAGACATATCTCTCTAATTGAGGGGTGGAGGTGTAGGGTTTCTTTTAGATATATTTCTAAACTCATTATCAAATCTTATTTTTATTCCATTTAATTTATCACTTGGATCATTTATCATTGATTCACATATTTTCAAAAAAAATATTTTATCATTTCCACATGTAAATTACTTTGATATTTTCTTTATAACTTGGATCTAATTGATAAATTATCGCAAAATCAATTTCACTTCTTTAATCACTTTACCTTTTCAAAATAATTTTAGTTCAATATTACCATTTGAATTTGATTTAATTTTTTTAAAAGGAAATTCACCCCCTCTTTCGATATATCTATGACCAAAAACCATGATGAAGCCAATGGCTACACCATGGAGGGATATTGAGAAGCATGGCCTCAATTTTCCCCTAAGGTGGTATATGACATGGATCCATACTCTTTGTCATAGCTATAGGTTGGTGGGGTCTTGCACCACAATCCATGGGGTTACACTGCAAAAGGCCCCCACCTACTTTTTTTGAATGAGGGAATACTGATAATTTACCAATGATTCCCTTTGTGATTTAGGGTGATGGGGCTTTGTGGGGAGGTCCATTCAGTTGGATATTATCCCCTACTTACTACTTAGATCCCCTATGGTGTGGGGTGGATTTTGTTTTTGTGATTTCAGTGATGATTCAAGGTGAGATCTCATATCTCCCTTTCATTCTTATTTTCCCTTTTTTCATATTTTTTGGTTGTATTAGCTAGGGTTTCAGTGAAAATTCTCCTGAATCATGATGGAATCATGTATATATAGTGGGGATATCATGTGGATTGGATTGATAATGTCCCAAGAGTATGATCACATGATATTTCATACCGTTTCTTTGAAGGTACGTCTCGAGGTGGATTTATTAAAGGTATTTGTTTAAATTAAAATAAATTGCTGATTGAATTGGTTTAGATTTTTACGGATTTTTCTTAGGTTGGTTTTAGGAGTTTTTCACTAGCCTTCCATGGGTGGTTGGTAATCGTTTTGGTGTGGTGAGGTCCCTAGGTGAGTTATTAGGAATTGTTTCTTTGTTTAATTATATAATAATTAATTATAAATTATTATAAGTAAATTTAATAATTAATTATATTTTTTTATAATTAATTATTAGTTTTTATGACTTGGGATAGGTTCTTGTGAGATTATTCGAGACTTGGATGATATCGAGCAAGTGTTTTCGATCCACACTTAAAAAAGAATCCCTGGACTATAACCCCTTGGTGTATGAATTTTATTTATATATACACATGATATTTTGTATTTCCACCAAGGGAGACTAGCCCTTTTATTTAAATGAATTATTTTAATTTAAGTAAAAGGAATAGTGATTGAAAAAAGTACCAAGTTCCATGATAGACCCTAGTATATTGAGTTTATTCCTTAGCCATTGATGACTAAGGTCATGATTATAAAATAAATTCCATGTGAAACGTTGTCCCTAATGGGTATCAATAAAATGAAGTAATTATACATAGTGGACCTAGTGATGGAGTCACTAGACACCTCCGCATAGAGAAGATTGGTGGACCAGGATGATTGGATAAATAAGGCCATGAGGGAACCTTTAGTCACCTTTAATCCTTCAAGCTAGTTGAGTTGAGCATGGGGAGAGCCATCTACCCACCTAATATATTATTAACTAGGTGGGTTGACCCTATAGATATTGATGGATAGGTTGGGAGTAAGGAAAAACCTAAGTTTAATTGGGATTGGAATGGACTTGTGGCAATCTCCACTTTATGACTTGCCTATAAGTCCAATGAGGTCGTGATATGTCTATGAACATGTTGATGGGATCTATACCGCCAAATTTATGGGTTTTGAATGAAGTGATGTGATTGATTTTTGGATCCCATGTTAGGTATCATTGATATGGTGTGATACTGAGGACCCTGGGAGTTCCTCAATATGATATTGAACCTAGAAAGGGATAGTTTCAATAGAATGATAGTATTGATTTTAAGTGTAACTTGAGAAGCCAAACTTATTGTGTAAGCTTGAGGAGGATTTAATGATATGATGTGAGGTATTACAGTAGATACACACCACCCTCTAGTCTTGTGAGTGGAATGTCTAAGGCTATTTTCCTAGGATTTGACCATTGAGCCTATTATATTTTGATGTAATCCCAGGGAGATATCATGCCCTAAATGACTATGTGATGTGATCCTAGGGAGAGACAGTTCCCCCAATGACTATGGGATTCCTAGGATATTCTCCTAGGATCCTACTATTGAGCATGATACTATTGAATGCCCAGGGAATACTCCTAGGATTTGATTTAAGAACCTAATACTATTTAATGTCTGGGTGGTTATCTGAGATTTATCCTTTAGGTATATATGAGATGCCAAGGATGTTAGGATTTAGTATTCAGTTCGATAGGATTTCCTTGAGAAATCACCTTGGATTTAGCCTTCAGGCCTATATGAAATGACTAGGTGGTTATCTGGGATTCATTCATTGAGCCTAATTCTATTGTATTACCAAGAACATGGTCTTAGGAATCAACTATTGAGACTAATAATACTATATTTCCTATAACATACAACATGGAATTAGTTATGGGACTAATACTACTTAGTATGGTATGCCACATTCTTAGAGAAACTTTGACACTAGAAAAATTATGTATAGTAGATCTTGAGTATTATATTAGAACTTGATGGTCAATGGTGGTCATTTATTTATAACTATTAAGTTTTATTTATTTATTATGAGTATATCCCAAGTTCATAAACTACTTTACTAGTGATTTTTGAGACCAAATTGGTATTTTCCTATTGATTTTTACACACACCCTGCTCAGGAACCTATGATAATTGGGTACTTAAGAAGACCTTACTGATCATTGGTTTAGGTTTAGTAGAATCCCATAGTTACATGACAAATAGAGACAACTAAAATAGAGTATTCTGATAGGGATGAGGTGAGGCTCATGGATAACAGTAGAGCCTTGGTGATTTTTTTTGAATGTGATCAGCCTAATGGATGGTCAATGTTTTATGTTGGTATGTCTTTTAGTTTATATTATTCATAATTCAATATTTATTATTGATGATTCATGTTTACTTATTTTTAATACTTCGAACATTTATGTGGATATTTTTTGGTTATTTTTTATTGTGTATTACTCTAATATAAGGTAATAGTCTCCAGAGAGTAACACAATAGAACCTAAATACTAGTCCAAAGACTTTAGTATATGGAGAGGTGAATCTACGTTCACATAGAGACCATAAATCCAAGAACCATTAATTTTTTTTGGGGTGGTGGGAAGTTACAATCATACTCCTATATATAGATGAAATACTCTAGATGAGTCTATAAATTAAGATGATTCAAGAGTTGCAAGGTAATTTTTTTAGAATATTCAAGAGGAAATATATTGATGAGTCTGGGAAAATATTGAGGATGAAAATTTAGGGAGATAAGAAAGTTAGAAGTTTGGTGTTGTCTTATAAGGACTATATCTAGAAGATATTCGGGATATTTGGGATGTCTGGATGTAAGTTAATCTTAAATATATTGTCTATACACTTCATGCTATCTAATGAGAGAACACCTAAAATGGAAGATAAGGTTAAGTATATTGTGAAGGTTATATTTTCATTAGTGGTAGGAAGTTTGTTGTATTCCATGATGTATACTCACCCAGAAATTGTATATAAAGTAGGATTTATTATTTGGTGCATGTAAAATCCAAGTAAACAAAACTAGGAGGATTTCAAGTGGATCATATAGTATATCAAAGGATTAAAAGGTGTAAATTTTTTCTTTATAATTAATTATCCATTTTAAGGCTTTGTGGATTCCTATTGTAGATGGGATACATACATGAGGAAAAGTTTTATTGGATTTGTTTTTACATTTGGTAGAATAATTGTTAGTTGGAAGTCAAAGATGAAAATGGTGATAAAACTCTCCAAAAAATTAGTTCAGTATGTGGAAATAATAAAATAGGTTATTGAATTCATATGGGTCAAGTGTTTCTTGGAAGATATCCAAAGGGGTTAGGGTAATTCATGTCTATACTTTGACAGTTAGAGTGAAATATTTTGTTCTAGGAATCTAGTTTTATATACACGGACAAAACAAAATGACATGAAATATCATTTTATATGGAATTTATTGTAGGAAGGAGTGTTAGAATTGAAAAATGTAAACAGAAGCAAAAATCTTGTAGACATGTTCACCAATGTTCTAGTCCAAGTAAGCCTGAGACAACATTATACCTCAATGGGACAAGGGTGATTGGAAGATGGTGGAACACTTAATAATGCAGAAGTAAGGTTGTTTTTTTTTCAAAAGTGTTGGATATTTCTTAGGTTTCTTTGAAAATAGCCTTCAAGTGGGAGATTATTAGGAATGGTGAAGTTAGTTTTATTGTCCCGACTGAAATGATTAGAAGGAGAAGATCTGGAAATTATATCTACTCGATCCTTTGACATAATGGTAGTGGAAATCCAATAGAGGAAGGACAATTTAGAAGTTAAGATTCTAGAGTACCTGGGTGTGAAGATGGTTAGTTCACCCAAAAAGTCCAAGAAGAAGTTATAAACATATGTGACATTCATCCTGAAGTCATCGTAGTAGATTTTATGGTAAATTATGGATCTTAAGGGACCTTCAAATGACGTTCAAATGTATCTCGATTGATTATAATGGTAGATTAAACTTCTACCAGAGGTTAGTTATCAAGTTTAGGAATGATACATGAGACCATAATCCATCAAATGAAACAGTGGGTCCCCCATGAATTCCAAATTGAGGTGGAATCACTTGACTGACTGATAACAACTATAAGATTAGTTGGGAAAAAATGTATACATGTTGTAGGATTACATGATATTAATGATCTATGTGGATGATTAATTATAGTTATTGTAATATTATTATTTTTTGATAAATAAAATAAAAAATCTTATTATCCAATAGATATAAGACTAAAATTTAAACCATATAAATGTTGAGAATGGTAGGATATTTTCTTTGATCACTAATTGTTTTCCATTTTGGCGACCCAGCGTAGGAAAATTTCAAGCACTGGAAGAAACATCTATATTAAATCATCCATACCCCATAACTTTGAAGACCATATTTGGGAGGACTCATCACTCTATCCACCAAATCATGTTTTCCTTGACCTTTTGGTTCTTGTCACCTCATGATACTCCTTCCATTGAATGTTTTAGTGAACAAGCAAACGATGAACACACACATATATGATCAAAGTACATACACAATTAACACAATGATTATGTGGTTTAGAAATTATGTCCTATATATATGGAATAATGACACAATATCTTTCATTCCCTAAAAAATAGGAATAAAATTGATTTAAAAGGGATACCACCTTCTGCTTACCCTACCCAGAACACCAAAATGAGTCTCACCAATGCCTCTGAAGTTTCATTTTCTAGTGATCCTCCTCTTGGTATTCCTCCATTAGCAATTCATCATTTAACACTCAGATTCACAAAGGTACACTCTTTATAGAGCCACTGTTTCATTTATAATGATTCATCAGGTTGTGTCAGTGTCATATAAAATAAGTGTACAATTCCCACTTCTATATAGTGTTCCTAGTCAATTGTTTACTCATCACCACCATCTGACATGTGTGGGTGACCCTTCATTGGGCTGTGAAACCTACGATTGAATGAATTATTCATTGAAATAACCACCAACCCCCAGTGAAGAGTACACATCAGAATTTCACTCCACAATAATTGTATTGATGAACTCTTACTTTATTTTATAAATGAGTAAATATTTCCAAATCCTACCATTAGTTACTTCTCAAAAGTCATAAACTCCTATTTTGCATCACTTACTCTCGAATTACATTTGAATACCAAGAGATCCCCCTTCCATATAACTCAATATATCCTTTATGCCCATGATTGATTCCTTTATTACATGAATTATATTTTACTCCTCAACATTTCCACACCCATACTTCCAATGTGCTATATCCGGTGAACCAAACATGTCCAACCATTATTGTTACTTCTAATGATCTCATACCATGCAATGTGATCTAGATGTCTTGAATCTATATACCCCCATTGATTTTTTTTTCAACTAACATGGTTAAATTTGTAAAACTAACTTCCCCTACCTAAATTCATGTGTCACATGGTTCTTGTGCATTGACTCTTTCCAAGTTCTCCCTAATGTTTCTTTAAGTGACTTAACATTCAAATATCTAAAACTTGACAAAGAAATTTTTTTCACATGAAAAATAATAATATACCATTAGAAAATTCTATTCATAGGATGAGTCCAAATATATCCCACTTAAATACTATTATTATGCTCACACCAAAGTCCCCGTAACCATCTTTTGTTCACCCTTCTTCTGTAACATTAGCATGGTTATCCTTTATGCTACTTTTTATCACCTAAGCTCCCTCTAAAAGAATTCGTCTTTAATCCTCCAAAACCATTATATATCATTTTTTTATCCAAAAAAACTCATATGAATGAATCCATGTAATTAATCTAAATAAAACAAGTACCAAGATGTTTTACTATGATCTTTTTGAAATTCCACCCAACTATCCACATCATGATTGGGTCTATGACCCTGCACTTATGGAATTTTTATTCTGAAAAACTGATTTTTAAGCATCATAGTTTGATATATTGTCAGTATAATAAAAACTATTAACATCATTTAATCTAATCTCTATATGAAATTTATAAAAGACCGATTTCATCACTATGATGAAATCCAACTGAAACTTCCTTTAATGCAACTAAGACATTCATTCATATTTTCTACCACTAAATCCAGCCTTGATCTTACCCTTTAAGGATCCCAAATCTATTCTAGATATATTTATGATGATTTATCAATCTTATGATGATCATTTCCACAAAGTTAGTAGATTTTTAAATTAGTTCACACCATGACATGGGATTTTCCTACCTCCAGATTTAGTTTGAAAAAAATTGAAACCTTATATTGAATATATAGATGAAAGAACAACAATTTTCCCACTTATATACATATGTAGAATCATCCAAAAGATCCTACCCCAAATATAAATTCAAATTGAGACACCATTCATATAGTGTTTCAGGACATTCTTCTTTAACTTAAGTAAACTCAACCGGTAGGATTCCATAAATCACACTTTCCCTTCAGTTTTCATCTCTTAGACCAACTTATATTCCACTTGTATCATGGTTCTTTAATTTTTTTTAATGTTAATTTGAATTATAATGGCCTCTATGAGAGAATTCACTGTAACTTGAACTTAAACCACATCCATTGAATATTGAACCCTCTTTCATCAAGTTATAACAATACTCTTCAAGACTTAAAATTATCAACCTCCCATTCTCTATCACTTCCCTATACTCATGGAAACTATTCCTCAGATTATATCTTCAAGTTATCTAATCCCCTATATTCTAAAACTCCTTTATAACATCTTTCTTTAGATATAGAGAAATTTCCACACTCGACATCTCCATAAAGACCCTAACATGAATTCCCATGACCTTCCAAAACTCCCATTGTTTTCTAACTGACCACCTTCTAATGGATAGAGAATGTGTTTCACAACAAATTATTATTAATATGGGATCTATATAAAACTTGGAAATATTATAGTCTCCCACTACTGGCTATAGGTTTTGAAACCTCTAGAATTTGAACTTATTAGAAAAAACCATTCTATCTTCTTCTGATTGTCCTCAAATTGACTGACTCCTTATCTAAGACTCCTAATAGGATAATGTGTCATTATAATTACAACCTATAAAAAATACCTATTCTTTTTTCCATGTCCTTACATTTCTCTAACATTCGATTCCAGCTAAATTATCCATCCAACAGAATTATGAGGAACTATAGGATTAGAAAACCAATATCCTCCTAGATCCACAGTATAAGGCCTCAACCATAAATATTACATAATATTGAGTTTTATTCAAGAAATTAATCACTTTCACATTGATTATATATAGTTTTAGAGAATTAGGCCATAACTCATACATAATAAAACTATAAAATAAAATGTGGAAGCTTCTGATCAGTATCCATTTTTTCCACCATATAAAACTTTCAAAAACAAATCATGATCATTTTTATAAAAACTCTTCCATGAATTTAAACTTGAACTCTTCCAATCCATTACTCATACTTAAATCTTTTCAAAAGCATTTAAAAACATGGGATGAGAATACAAATCTCAGTAAGGGATAACAAAATTAGGAAACTGTTAGTCCAGTGATAAAAATTAAAACTCATGAAAAAACATTTCTTGAAAACATAACATTTTAACCAAAAAGTGAAATATAATTTCCTTAAAAAATATCCTTTAATTTAACTTTTGGAAACCAATTATTTCCCAAAAAACTCATTATAAAAACATAGAAAATTCATGCAGATACATTGGAAAATTATCACATTGAACCCTTATAGATTAGAATAAACCTATGAACAAATTACAATATAATTATCTAGAGAATATTATCATTACCCACTGAATTAGAGAGCTATATGGAAACACCCATAATTTAAGCTATAATAGGATCACCCGATGCTATCTGGGCACACTAAGATTTTATAATGTCCAAGAACCACAACACGAATAAAACATTTCATCTTTTGAAAAAAAATATTTTAAACTCAAGTGAAAATCACTTTCAGATTATAAAATAATATTATCTTTAAAAATCCCATTTTTCACACAAAATTTACCTTTCCATTGAAAAACCAATTTCAATACCAAAATACCCAAAAATATAAAGAGTATTTTTCATTTAAGGAAACATGAATTTTTGAAAAGGAATCCAAAAATAAGAATTATGTCCATGGCAGTAGAAAAGTCATTATAATAGGGTACATTAATAATTGAACATTTCTTTTGTTGTTTGTTAAAATGTTATGTATAAAACACATAAAAAGATTCCATTTTGAGAACATTTTAATAAAATTGAAAATAAAAATAAAATCTTATGTATAATCATATTATATAAATAAACATATAAAATAATATCAAGAACATTAAAATGGTGGAATTTGTTTTGAAATTATATCTTAAATCATTTAAAAATATATTTTTAACTCAAAGTATCCCATACCACTTTGAAATATTGGAATTATAAAACTCATTAAATAATAACATTAAAAAAATATTAAATATCATGATAATAGAGAAAGTTCATGATATAAAATGTCAAAGGGGCTGTATATAAATCTTATAAGATAATAAAGGTATATAAAATCAAGATATTCCTTAATAAAATGAAATTGAGATAAAGTATCTTACCATGAGTCTGACTTGCACTACTAAAAAATAAACCTTTAAAAGCGCTAGAATAGGCCTTTATTAGTGCTAGAAAAGCTCTGAGAAACTTAATGTGGTTAAAAGGACAAGGGTTTTTTTCATCACTAGAAATGTGTTGAGAAATGGTATATTTATCAGTGAAAATTAAATCCATGATAAAAGACTCCATTTATCAGCACCTTTATTAAGCACTGATAATGAGACCCTTTATTGATGCTTTTAGAAGAGTGGATAAATATGGTTTTATTGATTCTTTAAAAAGATCTGATAAAGTAATCCTTTATCAACACTTCTACAAGCATGAATAAAGGATATCTTTATCAGTGATTTTTGAAGCACTGATAAATATACCTTTATCGATGCTTTAGAAACCATGAATAAAGGATACCTTTATCAGCACTTTAGAAAGTGCTGATAAAGGCCATCTTTATTAGCGCATTTAGTAGTGCTGATAATGGTGTAAACTGCAGTATCATGTTACAATACACTGCAACACCAGAAAAAGGTGTATTGTACTATAACAAAAAAACTACATAACTTAATAATGAAAATAAATGTCCAAAATAAGATATAAATTTTTCGTTGAAATAAAATAAAATTTATAACACAAATACAATAAAAACACTATTATAGAGTATGTTAGTTGTTTTTTTTCTGAAATTAATTTAAATTTTTAATAAAAAGGCACATTTAAAGACATATTTTTCACACCGTGAGTCAAATGTTTGTTTGAATGATTAATACATATCAAAAATTACTTATGGATCATTTTCCTAAATTACCAAAACAATCAGAATTCGTTTGCTTAATTTTGATTATGTGAGTTTTTTTATTAAAATTAATGTCAGTTTTGAGAACTTGGAGTCATACCTATCACACCGTGTGTCAGATTGAGTTTAATATAATTTATTCATATCAAAAATGACTTATGGATCATTTTCATAAAGTACCAAAACAATCTGAATTCATTTTCTCAGTTATGAGAATGTCAGTTGTTTTTCCATTAAAATTAATTTCAATTTTGAATAAAAAGATGCAATTGGAGTCATACCTGTCACATCGTGCATCACATTGAGGTGATGATGATTTTTATACACCCAAATGAATCATGGATCATTTACATAAAGTATCTAAACAATCATTTTTTTCCTCTATTTTGAGTACATCAATCATGTTTTTTTACTAAGATGTCATTTTAAATTCAAAACATACACATTGAGCCATACAGGTGGCATAATATATGGGTTTGAAATGAGACTAATTCATAAACATCATAAATTAATTAATAATCATTTTCTAAAATTATCAAGATAATCTGAGTGTGTTTTCTTGATTTTTAGTGAGTGATATGTTTTTGTATTAAAATATCAATTTTAAACTCATAACAGACACTTGGATTCATACCGGTCACAACATGTGTCAAATTGAGGTTAGGACGATTCCTACACATCAAAAAATGACTTATGGATTATTTTACTAAATTACCTAAATAATCGGAATGAAATTTATCAATTTTGAGTTTGTCAGTTGTTTTTTTCAATAAAATTATTGTGAATTTTGATTTAAAAGATGCACTTAGAGTCATACTAGTTACACCGTGCATCAGATTGAGGCAAGGATTATTTCTAGACATCCCAAATGGCCTATGGATTTTTTTCCTAATGTATAGAAACAATAATAATATGTTTCCTCTATTTTGAGTACGCCACTTGTGTTTTTTTACTAAAATTTTATTTTAAACTGGAAACACGCACTTTGGTCCATACAGGTGGTGTTGAGTGTGGGTTTGACATGATACTGATTCATACATGTCACAAATGAATTCAGAATAATTTTCTAAAATTATCAATACAATCCAAGAATGTTTTCTTAGTTTTTAGTGAGTGACACTTTTTTGTATTAAAATGTCAATTTAAAACTGATGACAGACACTTGGAGTCATACCGATCACACAGTACATCATATTTAGGTTTGGTTGATTCCTACATGTCAAAAATGACTTATGGATTGTTTTTATAATGTAACAAAACAATCTTAATGCATTTTCTCAGTTTTTAGTATGTAAATAATTTTTTTACTAAAATTAATGTTAATTTTTAATAAAAAATGTATTTGGAGTCATACCGGTCACACCATGTGTTATATTATGGTGAAAATGATTTTTACATGCCCCAAATGACTCATAGATAATTTTACTAAAGTATCAAAATAATTATAATATGTTTCCTATGTTTTGAGTATGCCACTTGTATTTTTTTACTATAATGCCATTTTTAAGAGAAAACACCCACTTTGAGCCATATATGTGGCATCATGTGTGGTTTTGACATGATACTAATTCATATATGTCAAAAAATTAACTAAAAATGATTTTACCAAATTATCAATACAATCTGAGCATGTTTTCTTATTTTTTAGTGAATGAAATTTTGGTATTAAAATGTCAATTTTAAACTGATAATGGACACTTGGAGTCATTATGGTCACACCGTGCATAAGATTGAGGTTTTGATGATTCTTATACATCATAAATGACTTATGTATCATTTTACTAAAGTACCAAAACAATATGCAATCATTTTCTCTATTGTGAGTTTGTCAGTTGTTTTTTCCCCTAAAATTAATGTCAATTTTTAATAAAAATAAGAACTTAGAGTCATACCGATCTCATTGTGCATCGGATTGAGGTTAATATTATTTTTACACATACTAAGTGACTCATGGATCATTTTCCTAAAGTATCAAAATAATAATATTTCGTTTCCTTTGTTTTGAGATTGCCACTTGTATTTTTTTACTAAAATGTAAGTTTAAATTGGAAACACACACTTTGATCCATACAAGTGGCATAATGTGTGGGTTTGACATGAGATAGATTCATACATGTCACAAATTAATTATGAATCATTTTCCCAAATTATAATGAAAATCCAAGTGAATTTTATTGGTTTTCAGTGGGTGACACTTTTTTTTGAATTAAAATGCCAATTTTAAACTGATAACCAACACTTGGATTCATGCTAGTCACACCATGCATAAAATTGAGGATTGGATAATTCCTACACATCAAAAATGACTTATGGATTATTTTCCTAAAGTACCAAAACAATCAGAATTCTTTTTCTTGGTTTTGAGTATGTTAGTTGTTTTTTCCACTAAAATTTATGTCAATTTTGAATAAAAAGATGTACTTGGAGTCATACCGGTCACACTATGCGCCATATTGCGATAAGGATGATTTATAAATGTCCCAAATGTCTCATGTATCATTTTCATAAATTATAAAAACAATTAGAATGTGTTTCCTCTATTTTTACTATGCCACTTGTGTTTTTTACTAAAATATCATTTTAATATGGAAACATGCACTTTGAGCCACATAAGTGACATCATGTGTGGGTCAGACATGAGACTAATTCATACATGTAACGAATTAATTATGAATCATTGTCCTAAATTATCAAGACATGCGGTGAATTTGTTTTCAATAAGTCACATTAAACACTAGAAAAATGGATCTTATCATAAGTTAAAAGTGTTATGTGCACTATTAAACAATTGTTCTCAAACATAATCATGGTATGATCCTAATTATACTTCATTTCCCAATAATTTTATTGTTTTAAATCCAAATATTCATATCCTCCTCCGCCTAAGTCTCCACATTGGTCTTCTCCTCTGCCTCCTCCTCCATGCCGGTCTTTACCTCTGAGTCTGCCTCCACCTCCACCTCTGCCTCCACCTATGCCTCCACCTCTGCCTCTGCCTTTGACTTTGTGATTTTCCAAAAAGTTTAATATTTATAGGTCGGTGCTTCAAAGAAAAATGATTTCCTTCATTATACTTATCCTTGAAAAGGAGATAGAAAATAATATATAAGCATTATGACACTAATGCTTCATTCCCAAAATATATTTCAAAGTTCATAAATCATAAATGATCACAAACATAGTAGGTAATCATCTAAATTTTTTGTCGACATACATTCTGACAAAAAGTACATTGCCCACTCTTCTTTAAACAATTATTTTGTGTAACTTCGTTGTCTACAATGTTGATAGTTGTAATGACCCGACCCCAGAATCCCAGAGTCGGTGCATTATTTAACTACATTGGCATGATTACAAGGAATCAAGTCCTGAAGGACCGATTAGTTTAGCAGTCTTGGAAAATAGATTACATACATTAACTTTACATCACAATTTCAAAACATAAAATACAGTATAAATAGTTCTTTGAGAACTCCATTATTCCCTTTAGCTTAACCCAACAAATCAATCATAATAAACTTATTAGAATCCTAGGAAAATGAAACATAAGAAAGGGGTGAGATCAAATGATCAGTAAGAGTAAGAAATACAGTGTAAGATAACATAAACATTTGTCATGATAAATAATTAAAAACACATGCATTTACAAATAATAAACATGAACAATTTATGGTAGGAACATGAGCTGAGTAAATAATTCCATAATAAAACATAGTTATGGGTATTCTACTAGTTGAATAACCACATGAACCATCAATATTATTTTCATAATGAGGGAATTTATAATTCGGTACATTCTGAAATATTTTGTCAATGCCTCGTCCATGACGTCTAAAAATGATTAAGGCCTCAACCAAAACCATATATAAAATTGAGGAAGGCCTCTCCCAATTCCACGTCTAATTGTCTCATGAGACTTAATGATGCACCAAGAAGCTATATCAGGCTCCAACCGTCACTTACTAAGTCCAACACATTCATCATATAAAAAGGTTGAAACATAATCTAAACATTCGTATTAAAACTAGCAAAAAAAAGTAAATATTTTAACCACAACCCATTAATGGTATAAAAATAGCACATCCACAGTCAAACATAACTCATTCAATACAATATGGAAGATTGTATTATAATAAATTAACTTCAATTGAAAATAATTAAGGATATTGACATAGATGAAAATAATCATCAAAACTATTTGAGATAAATATCCCCCTTTTTCTTGAAAACATTTAAAAGTCTCACTATTTATCAAGAATCCATTTAAAATAGATTTTTGAATCAAAGTGTCCCATACCACTTAGAAATTTTTAAAAGGAATTTTAATTTTAAAAAATTAATGTTTATATAAATAAATCCTTAAAACCATTTTTAAAACATGGACATTAATGAGAAAGATTTAGAAGAATAAATATTTAAAACATTTAAAATGATATTTTAGTTCAAATTACTAACCAAATGAGAGACGCTTGAATAAAAATAATTTACGTAATCAAAACTTTATAATATCATGAGAATAAAGGTATTCATACTATAAATGTCAAATTATAGTATATACACCATATAAAAGTGAAATGGCGCATAACAACAAATAAGTCTCAATAGAATGTAAGTTGAGATGAAATACCTTATAAAGACCATATCCTGAGGTTAAGGATAGATAAATGACATAATTAAGTGTGAAAAATATAAATATAATAAATATTATTGGATATTCAGTTTAAATCAATCATAGTACATTCACACGTATTCTTGTAAAAACAACACCAATGACTTGGATGTTTAACTCAATGAATATAAATTGAGTTAAAGTTACTCTTATCAAGTTCATATCGATGACATGAGAATTTATAAATGGAGTGATTATGTGTATCAAAATTATATACACAAAAAGGGGAGTGGAAATTACTACATAAGTAAAGAAATAGTGATTTTACACATAATATTGGAGTAAAATAATCAATGAAGTTTGCATAAAACCGAATGAGTGGAAATTGAAATTTGAAATTCCCTTGCCGATTTGGTAAGTTACAAAACATACACCCCATAAAATAAGGTTCATAAAATGATGATGTAAATACCCATTATTTAATGTATATTACATAATGAATACAATCATGGGTAGTACATACATCATACAAAAGGTAATAGTGGAAAATATAACAAGAATCTCACCGGAATAAAAGTGAGATAAAAACCCCTTACCTTGTACTTTTCCTTATTATTGGGTAGGTTAACCTCCTATATAATGGAAAAATCATTGTTATAAAATTATAAAAGAACCAAATATATAAATATTATATCATATATGATCTTCTAATATTGTTTTGTTAATGATATTTCAATAGTATCATTGTTTTGGTTGTTAACTAATTTGTTTTTCTATATATGTTTTATTATGTAAGACATGTTTGTTATGTATAGGATGTATTTGATTCATATCCAGAATTATATTAAGTTCTTGAACATTATTTTTTAATCACAAGATTAAAATTATTCTAGAATGATTACGATGGGGAATGAATCTCATTGTGTTCATGGAGACGGTAATCCGTACGTATGCACGAGTGAAAATATCATTATATGATGTTATATCATATATACAGAATCATTAACATGTTATATTTATTATTTACATCAATTATACTCATTATTATACCCATCCAAATATTGAAGTGTTTGAATAACAAACTACACCACGACGTGGAGACGTTAATCCGTACGTACGCACGTATGGTGACTTGTCATTCATAGGATGGATAAAATAATGAATATGGTTATACCGTATTTATAATAACATCACAGTACGTAGAAGGTACTTGATTTATTATTTTGGTATGGAAACAACAAATAAAGAGGAAGTGGAAGAAGAAAAGAACTTTGAAAGAGGTGATAAAATAATTACCTATTCTTTGTGTGTTTCCTTTTAATTTGAAAAAAGGCTCCTTGGTTTGGATTTATACTCAAGGGAAGGCCTATAGGTTGAATTGAGGGAAGTTGGGAGGATATTTGGGCAGGGTTTGTCCGAGACAAATGGATTTCGAGGTGTGAATTTGTGAGAAGGGGAAGTGCCCTTTTATAAGAGGGGTGAAGGGCACCTTAGAAAAAACTTGAAATATTATTTTATTATACAATCATTTTCGGTTTATAATAACTCCAAATGAATTTATTTCAATCCTTAGGTGGTTATGGGTTTAAATAATCTCAAAAAATAGGTTTTAGACAAGTTTAGGTTACCATATTAACCATATCTTTTAGATTTAACTCTTAGTTAAATAGTTTAACATTTACCATGTCTCCTTGTATTTTCATATTATATGGTTAATAAACTTACTATAAAATTCCAGGAGAACCCCAAGTAGTTCATTAATGAGATACCTATCATTATATAAGTTATTTTGCCAAACCTTAGAATTTTATGATTATTATATAATTTAATAAAATAGTATTTTTTGAAAACTCATTTATGTCAATTTTGACACTATTTAGTATTTGGTTTTTGTGAAAGTCATAACAACTTTATTAATTCGAAAAAAATAAATTTAATCAACCCTAAAATGTCATATTAACCTATAAAATTCATGGATGTCATCAAAACTTTGAAATTATATTTATTTTAATATTTATAATACCATTTATTTGATTCTTTCATCAATAAGGTAATTACTGCATCATCATTGTGTCATAAATAAATTTAATTATTTAATGTATAAAAATTATAAATAAAATACCATAATGTAGGAAATCTTTTTAGACTTATAATGAATATTTATAGTCAAATTTATCTTACGTGTAACCCTATATTAAAAATGGTTTAGATATTAAACATTGAATTTAACACTTTTAACTCTTCTTTAAATAAAATAATAATAAATGTTCTAATCTAATCCAAGTGGAACAAAAGGATCATATTTTATTCATAATTTTGATTTTGGTTTAAATACATTTATCCAATAGAATTAGGACACGTGTTAGGGTAATAATAATATCATTTTTACCTTTAATCACCCTATTTACTTTTAACTGTGGTAAATAAAAGTTAAAAGTTACTATTAACCAAAAAATATTTTCATCTTATTGAACCACATTTAATTACTGATATCAACTATGTCTCTCGGATTTTTAAAATTCAATTCACAGAAGTGGTAAAATTAAGTTTTATAAAAATTTGCAAACGCTCCTAGAAGGTGGGTTAAAGATGGTAAGAAGTTCAATAAAAATTTATATATCTAATATTATTATAAAATGACTCCAATGAATTAAATTTAACATATATATGTATTATGAATATATTTTTACCCAAAATAAATTTAAATAAAATAATTAATTATTTAAATAAAAATCGGTTTTAATCAAGAATTTAGTTTTTTTTTCACTATTCATAAAAAATTGAAAGTTTTCAGAAAATACAAAAAATTCAGTTTAAGATAATTTCGATATTACGAATTCAAAAATGAAGTCAATTTTGAAAAATAAAATTTATAAAATTTCAAAAAGTGGGTATTACTATTCATAACAGCTAGTTTAATTGGTCGTGGTGTATTAAAATTCTAAGTTGCGTACAATGCAAGCTACTGAATTATTCAAAGGGAAACGTACAATAGAAGATTGGGGTGTTACATTCTTCCCTCCTTCAATAAATTGCGTCCTCACAATTTTAAATTGTTCTTCGAAAATAAAAGGTAAAAAAATAGAAAATAGCATTGCGGAAAAACGACATCAAAAATAGGGTTAATAAATTTTTAGTCTTAATTAGATTGAAAAAGGGAAATAAAAAAGTCACCACAAAATTAGGATTTATAATAGGAGAACATTGGTGGAAAATATAATTGGAGGGAAAACGTAAATATTTATAAGGAGTGATTGAGGTCATCAATCACAAACAAGTGAATGGAAAATTGAGGGCCTCAAAGCTGTAAATCTATGATGAATAACGTATGGTATTAGGATAACACGTTTTTGGGTTTAATGACTTTTCCCTAAAGTTTAATAATTAATTTCTTCATACAATAAGAAAAAAATACTTGATAAGTTGAGTTCCATCCTTTAACTAATTTCTACCAGAAACTCATCTTTCACTCCAAAAGATGAGTATTCAAGATGACTTGGTCACCCCTGAAGCACTAGAATCAACTTAAAGAGAATCACATAATCCAAAAAGGATGAACTATATATTTCCCCTATCTTTAGATATTAAATGAAACCAAAATGGTTAGTACAAGATCAAATGATCCCCCAAAAGGATAATCCTTTAGAGAAAGAAATACTATTCTTAATTTCTAAAATTAAACCAACAATACCCAAAGTTTAATAAATACCATTCAATAAACAATTGTCCTTAAAATCCTTCAATATAATCCAAACTAAGATTGAAACCCAAAACTCAAAAGAATTTGATTACATAGTCTTCCATGTTAAATTGTATCTCCAAATAACATTGAATTCTCTTAAAGTCACATACTTAAAAATAATTAAGCTAATCACATATTCTCTATGATAGGTTAATAATTTCAATTATTAGCCTAAATCTCTATAAGTCCACAATAAAAATCCACCATTACTCCTCAAATGAAATCCCATATTATTCTATTTTCTTTAGGTATATAGTGTTCTCGACGCAGCGAATGTCTTCAAAAATAACATTTATCACTTAATCACCAAATCATTTTACTATACTAAGTATATAAATTTGATAAATATAAGATCCTAAATAAACTTATTATTTATCAATAAAATCATTTAACTAAAAATAATTAGTCACACTAACCGGGGAGTTCATGTAGTCCAGTGGTAGGCAATAAATCCCAGTCGCACTTTGGTTGTGGGTTTGATTCACGCAGTATTGTCTGACGCGATGAGTTGTCACATAGTTTGAATGTTTTAATTTTTGAAAAAATATATTTTATAACATTCCCAAATTGAGATATATTCCTCAAAATAACCATAACATATTTTTACCACAAATTTTATCTCATACCTCGCATTTTCATCCCAAAATTTAATAACTTGTAATTGTCTTAAATTCAAGGATCATATAAACCCAAATGGTTATTTATAACTATATCCACAATAGAAATGATAATTATTCCTCAAATATCATTTTCACATAACAAACTAAAGGGTTACACATACAAGAGAAAAAATTTCCAAAGCAATCCCATCAACAAAGAGCACTAATACTTTTAAACATTTCTCCATCCATTTATTTCCACATAGGTTATTTCTTGACTAAGAGGTTATCTTATAGAATAGGGAATTCACTTGGATAATTCCCAGGTCCTCTAAATTTATGTAAAATGATTGTAAATGGATTATTGGGATCATTTTTATTTTCTTCCATAGTACTCTTAATTTTTCCTTGGCAATTATTTACTTTATGTCCTTCTTTCCCACGCATAAAGCATTTATTTGTTCCATTGAGACACTTTCCTAGGTGTATCCTTCCACATTTCTTGCATGATGGAAATTGAGCTTTCTTTTCTCATGGTCTCCACTGATGGAGCTTTTATCATTCACCATCTTTCTCTTCTTTGTTGAGTCTGAGAGTTGGTTAATATATATGTTGTTGATCATATTTTTGGAAAACTAATTCAGCATGAACATGATATCTTTTAGGCCTCTCAACATTCCATTTCTTTTCTCATTTCCACCACCATTCCCACCTTGTACATCATGTTAAATGTTACTATGACTTCCTTGGAATCCAACCATTGACTAAAACCAGAAAGCATTGTGTGAGTAACAGTAGTCATAAAATCATTTAGAGAATATAAAAACACCTTATTTTCAATCAAAAACACCTTAGTATTAACCAAGGTTATTTATTCTCATATTATATTAAAATCCTTCAAATTGGTTTGTAAAGAAAATGTGAATTATCCAAAGCATATCCCCTAGGAGTATCGTAACAAAGAGTGCAGCAAGGCCTGTTATCACATACCAGGGTACCTCGTGTCAAGCCCAAAACTCCTTGTTGAAGTTTTCACTCCTAGGTACATTTGTGCTAGAGCTGCCTCTACCTGCTCATATCTAGACAGAGATGTATTTCTTGGAAAACCCACATAATATTTACATTACCAATTTTTTTGGATGTTCTTCTATACAAATCCTCAAAGTGTATCTTAGGGTAGTGTTCTCTAATCAGAGATTTTCAAAATCTAGTTTCCAAGGTTTGTACTAAACTTTCTCTAATACCAACTATAATGCCCAGACCCCCGAAGCCTGGAGATGGTACATTATTTTAATACATTGGAATGATTATAAGGAATCAAGTCCCTAAGGACTGAACAGTTTAGCAGTCTTGGAAAATAGATTTCATACATTAAAATTACATTACAATTTCAAACATAAAATCTAGCATAGATAGTTCTTTGAGAACTCCATTATTCCCTTTAGCTTAACCCTGCATATCAATCATAATACACTTCTTGGAATCCTCGGAAAATGAAACATAATAAAGGGGTGATCTCAAACATGCAATAAGAGTAAGCAATATAACAGAAGATAACATAAACATTAGGCATTGTGAATAATTGAAAACACATGCCTTTACAAATAATAAAAAATAACACTTTATGAATGGAATATGAGATAAGTAAATAATGCAATAATAAAACATAGTCATGGGTTTTATACTAGTAGAATAACCACATGAACCATCAATATTATTTTCATAATGATGGACTGTATAATGAGGGAAATTCTGAAACATTTTGTCAAGGCCTCAGCCAAGACGTGTAAAAATGGTTGAGGCCTCGTCCCAAACCATATATCAAACTGGGAAAGGCCTTGTCCAATTCCACGTCTAATTGTCTCATGTGACCTACTGATGCACCGAAGAGCTATAGTGGTCTCCACCCGTCACTGACTAAGTCCAACACATTCCTCATATGAAAAGGTTGAAACATAATCTAAACATTCATATTAAAACTAGCATACAAAATGTTAATATTTTAACCACAAACCATGAATGGAATAAAAATAGTACATCCACAGTCAATAATAACTCATTCAATACAATATGTAATATTTTATTATAATAAATTAACCTCAATTGATAATAATGGAGGATATTGACATAGATGAAAATAATCATCAAAACTATTTGAGATAAATATCCCCCTTTTATTAAAAACACTTAAAAGTCTCACTATTTATCAAGAAGTCGTTTAAAAAATATTTTTGAATCAAAGTGTCCCATAAAAACTTGAAACTTTTAAAAGGAATTTTAATTTTAAAACATTAATATCCATATAAATAAATCCTTAAAACCATTTTTAAAACATGGACATTAATGAGAAATATTTAGAAGAATAAATATTTAAAACATTTAAAATGATATTTTAGTTTGAGTTACTAACCAAATAAGAGAATATTGAATAAAAATAATTGAGGTAATCAAAACTTTATAATATAATTGTAATAAAGGGATTCATGATATACTATTTCAAAGTATAATTTATACACCATATAAAAGTTAAATGGCGCATAACAACAAAGAAGTCTCAATGGAATGTAAGTTGAGATGAAATACCTTATAAAGATCATATCCTTAGGTTAAGGATAAATCAATGACATAATTATCTGTGAAAAATATAAACACACTCAATATTATTGGATATTCAATGTAAATTAATCAGAGGACATTCACATATATTCTTGTAAAAACAACACCAATGACTTGGATGTTTAACTCAATGAATAGAAATTGAGTTAAAATTACTCTTAACAAGTTCATATAGATGACTTGAGAATTTATAAATTGAGTTATTATGTTTATAAAAAGTATATCCACATAAAGGGGAGTGTAAATCACTACATAAGTAAATAAATAGTGATTTCACACATAATCTTAGAGTAAAATAATCAATGAAGTTTGCGTAAAACCGAATGAGTGTAAATTGAAATTTGAAATTCCCTTAACGATTTGGTAACTTATCAAACATACACCCCATGAAATAAGAATCATACAATGATGATTTAAATACCCATAAATTAAAGAATATTACACAATGAATACAATCATGGGCAGTACATACACCACACAAAAGGTAATAGTGGAAAATATAACATGAATCTCACATGAATAAAAGTGAGATGAAAACCCCTTACCTTGTACTTTTCCATAGTATAGGATATTTTAAACTCCTGTATAATGGTGAAATTATTGTTATTAAATTATAAAATAACCAAATACATAAATATGATATCATATATGATCTCCTAATATTGCTTTGTTAATGATATTTCAGTAGTATCATTGTTTTGGTTGTTAATTGATTCATTTTACTTTATATGTTTTGTTACATAAGTCATGTTTGTTATGTATAGGATGCATTTGATTCATATCTATAATGATATTAAGTTCTTAAAAATAATGTTTAATCATTAAATGAAAATTATTCTTCAATGATTACGATGGGGAATGAATCTCATCGCATTCATGGAGACGGTAATCCGTACGTACGCACGAGAAACAATATCAATTATATTGATGGTGAAATAATATTTAATTGGATGGTATATCATATATATATAATTTTTAACATGTTATATTTATTATTTACATCAGTTATACTCATTATTATACCCATCCAAATAATGAAGTGTTTGAATAACAAACTACACCACGATGTGGAGACGGTAATCCGTACGTACACACATATGGTGACTTGTAATTTATAGGATCGATAGAATAATGAATATGGTTGTACCATATTTAAAATAACATCAAATTATGTATAAGGTACTGGAGTTGTTATTTTGTTATGGAAATAACAAAGAAAGAGAAAGTGGAAGAAGAAAAGAACTTTGAAAGAGGTGATAAAATAATTACCTCTTATTTGGGTGTTTCCTTTGGATTTGAAAAAAATGGATCCTTAGGTTTGATTTATGCTCAAGGGAATCCATATTGGTTGAATTGAGGGAAGTTGGGAGGATATTTGGGCAGGTTTTGGCCAAGCCAAATGTCTTTGTAGGTGTGAATTTGAGATAAGGGGAAGTTCCCTTTTATAAAAGGGGTGAAGGGAACCTTAGAAAAAACATGAAATATTATTTTATTATACAATCATATTCGGTTACTAATGGATCCAAATGAATTTATTTCTATCCTTAGGTGGTTATGGGTCTAAATCATCTCAAAAAATAGGTTTTAGACAAGTTCAGGTTACCATATCAACTCTATCATTTATATTTAACTCATAGTTAAATAGTTTAACATTTACCATGTCTCCTAGTATTTTTATATTATATGGTTAATAAACTTACTATAAAATGAAAAGAGAACCCCAAGTAGTTCATTAATGACATAAATATCATTATATAAGTTCTTTGGCCTAACCATATATTTTTAATATTATTATATAATTTAATAAAATAGTATTTGTTTTAAAAACTCATTTGTGTCAATTTTGACACTATTTAGTATTTGGTTTTTCTGAAAGTCATCACAACTTTATTATTTCGAAAAAAATACATTGAATCAAACCTAACATGTCACATTCACCTAGAAAATTAATGGATGTCATCAAAACTTAGAAATTATATTTATGTTAATATTTATAATACCATTTATTTGATTATTTCATTAATAAGGTAATTACTGCATCATCATTGTTTCATAAATAAATTTAATTATTTAATGTAAAAAAATTATAAATAAAATACGATTGTGTAGGAAATATTTTTTATCTTTTTAATTAATATTTATAGTTGAATTTATCTAATGTGTAACCTTAAATAAAAAATGGTTTAGTTATTAAACTTCGAATTTAACAATTTTAACTCTTCTTTAAATAAAATAATAATAAATGTCTTAATCTAATAAAAGTGGACCAAAAGGATCATATTTTATTCCTAAGGTATATTTTGATCTAAATACACTTATCCAATAGAATTAGGACATGTGTTAGGGTAATAATAAAATCATTTTTACTTTTAATTACCCTATTTACTTATAACCGTGATAAATAAAAGTTAAAAGTTATTATTCACCAAAAATTATTTTCATCTTATTGAACCAAATTTTACTTACTGATATCAACAGTTTCTTTCAGTTTTTTGAAATTTAATTCACAGAAGCAAATAAATTATGTTTTATGCAAATTTGCAAATGCTCCTAGAGAGTGGGTAAAAGATAATAAAAAGTTCAATATAATTTTATATATCTAATATCATTATAAAATGACTCCAATGAATTACATTGAAAATATATAGGTATTATGTATCTATTTTTAACCAAAATAAATTTAAATAAAATAATTAATTATTTAAATAAAAAGTCGATTTTAAACAACAATGCAGTGTTTTTCACTATTCATAAAAAATTGAATGTTTTCAGAAAAATATCAAAAATTCACACCGATCTAATTTCTATATTCCGAATTCAAAAATGAAGTCCATTTTGAAAAATAAAATTTATAAAATTTCAAAAGGTGGTTATTACTATTCATAATGGCTAGTTTTATTGGTTGTGGTGTATTAAAACTCCAAGTTGCGTACAACGCAAGATACTGCATTATTCAAAGGGAAACGTACCATAGAAGCTTGGGGTGTTACAGTAGTACTGAGAAAATATAAAAAAAATGATTATGAAATATATTTATTGAAATTATAATTACCTTCAAAAATTACCTGTTGGGGGATGATGGTGTTTTCATGTTTTATGATTTATCTCATAAACTTTCAAACATAATATCCACAATCTATTTTATTATCTTATTTCAGACACTATAGAAACATTTACCAAAATAAGTAAATTGTTTTGAAATGTTTTGGTAGTTAAATATTTTTATATATATCTTAATTTGTTTCCATTTGTAGTAATCCACAGGCTTTATCCCTTCAGACATCGACTCTATGCCATGATCTAGCCTATATTGAGCAGCTGCCCTATTATAAAAAAATTTCTTCTTAAAATAGTGAATTGACATTTAATTTTAAGTTTATCTATAAAATTTTGATTTCAGTGTATTTCATATTCACAATACACATCATGTATGGTCAGCTGGTTTTATATCCATGCATTGGATCCCAAAAATAAATATTCGGGGTGTCTATATTGACAGCTATAAGCATCCAGTGTGTCCTAAAAAAACAAAAACAATTAAGTATTTGAAAAATTAAGAATGTATTTTATGTGATTAGATAGTAGAGTTTTAGCTTTTCATTATAGGCATAAAAAACAGTCTTTCTTCTGATTATTTTTTATTAAATACCTCAAGTAACTGAACTATTTTCTTATTAATTTCTTCCCCATTCAACATAATTTCTTATGTAAAAATGATATATGTATTAATGATTCCAAATCATGCTTTGCGTGATCTTCCCTTTATATAGTTTTGATATAAACATTTGTATAAAATATGAATAGTTATTAAATTTAATAAAAATATTAGCTCACTATTTGGACAGATGTATTATGAAAATGTACCTTATGTATGTATTCACAACTGAAACACCCAACTATTCATGCTTTAGAATATCATTTAGAGTCTCGAGACCAATTAAATCCATCAAGGAATATCCATATATTACTTCTTCATATTCATTGTAAGACATAGTTTTATCTTTAAATGTAGTCTTTGTATGAAGTGTTAATGATAATAAATGTTTCTCTGGAACTAGGGGAGAAGGTACTTTTAGAAGGTAATTTTGTTATTTGGGTTGATTCACTATATTTTCTTGATTCAACCTTCTATTTCCCCACCACTTTATCCATATGTAATATCATATATAAATTCAAAACTTTTATCATCAACTGTCACATGTTTTTCATATAAAAAAATTGTTAAATATGTACCACATGTATCTTTATAAGATTATATGGCTATTATATGAAATCTCCAATAGTGTCTTTGACCATTGTAATATCCGGACCATCAATTAGAACAGGTAACCTAGAAGTTGGCTGATAATCTACCTCAATCCCTACTCTCATGTGATATTTTGGGAGGTCTTGACTATGTAATCGGTATCCCGGGATATTATACACTGTACCCATCGCAACAAGGTGGTACACAGGTGTTTATAGATACAAATAACATAAAACTTTACCATATAGAATTTTAGTAACATAAATTTATCAGAATTTGTTTGATTCACATTTAGGAGAAATAGTAATGAAAAAATTTATTACCTCGGGTAAGGTATGCAGTTGGGGGAATGAATAGACTCAAATAAAGTTAGATAATTTCATCCATGTGCAGATCTTTGCTCCACTGTGGTTCACTTTGATCAAACATATATTGTTGATTTAAAATACATACAAATTTCTTCTCTAATGAGGTGTACCCTATCCTTGCTCTACGATTGGGGTATATTGGTTTTGATGAACGTTCTTTATTTTTAGAACTCCTTTTCTATTTCATAAATTAACAATTTTTAATCAAGTTGGATAAAATAAATAAAGTCAAATAATATATTATAGACTTCAATTCACCTAAAATGATTTCTCATTATGACGATTAGAGAAATTAGTCAATGTTTTATGCTTTATAATGTGTGCATAATTAAGTGGTGGGTGGGGGTTTATTTTCCCCTTAGCATCCCTAAGATGTAACTTCGTAATAAGAGTCCATATGCCACTATGGTATTTTCCAATGACCATTAATACTAATTTATTATGGAAAACTTCTAAAATAAATAATGTATGCAAGGAATAATAAAAATTAACTCAAAGTTTCATTATAATTTTTTTTAGTAAAATAGGGAAAGTATATTGTAACATTACTGATATATCTTTACAAAGTATTTAATTTATTACAGGTTGGATGTGGCACCATGAATCAATATCAATCAGCACATTCATCCTCATTGTGAACCTAATATAAAAAATGAACATTAACTTGTTGGGGTCAATAGTTTGGTCGTGTCGATTCAAACCAACCTCAAATTTTATACCCTGAACTCTTTCCTTGATAATTTTATTCATCACTATGATGCTTCATCATTATTGTTTTTTTCATCAACATGTTTTTGATCCTCTAATAAATACATAGTTTTATCATCAACAGTATGTTGTTCCTCAGGATTGGTAACATCATCGTGTGCAGAAGACATTTTTGCATGAGTAGTGAAACATTTATTTTTTCTTGAATAATAACAACACAATACACTCCATGCATAAAAGTCTATAATTTCAAGAATATTTCATGAAAATTGTTATTGTATTGAATAGAGATATAATACTTAAATACTATAATACTACTCACCTTTACTACCTTTATTTAATCTTTCCTCATATATTGATTATATTAAATCTCTTGATGATAGATTAGACTCCCTCTTTCGAACTATACTTCCTCCCATCATTATGGTTACAAAGTTCCTTTATGACTTACCTCCCAAATATTTATTATTTAATTTTGTTTTTTGATATTTATATCCCAACTTTTGTGGACATACACCTATGTTTCTGGAACTAATTTAATTAAAAGTCATCCACGATCATTTTGGATGACTACTAATTATAGTAGTTCAAGAAACATAGAATAGATGGGGGATGAGTCTCAATTACCAAAATAAAATAACTATTTGGTAGATGAAAGTTTAGTTTCCAATGAGGTTAAAAAATAACTTAAATGTAATTTTAATTACGAATTCTAACATATTACATTATAAAAATGAAGGGATGAACATTCAAATACCCATGACTTCCACTCATAGACATTTAATTCCATTCACAAACATTTATTGTTTTCCACTTCCTCTAAAATGTTTATTTTTTTAGTAGGGATTAGAGGGGACACAAACTTTTGGTGGTATTGATGTGATGGGGATGAGAGAGCATGAAAATCAACCATTTCTCTAAGATGACAAGAAAAAGTATCTTGAAGATGGAGCCTAAAATAGGTCTGAGATCTCTTCTTATTATGGGAGGAATAACTTCAATAGTCATATTAGATGACTCATTGTAGTAGTATTCTTATCCAAGTATGCTTAACTGTAGAGTTCTAATAGGATCCAATGTGAACACACTCAAAATAAAATTATTTTTTGATGAAATGTTGTCAAAAGTAACTGAGTGAGTCATATAAGAAAATTAATATCAAGAAACAATAAAATTCATTCATTATATTTTTATTAATAATTTTGTGTTATTTTTTGTGTTCCTAGGAAGTAGTAAATGATGAGGATGAAAGGATAAAAGTGTCGAATAATGGTTTTAGAGATGCGGTATTCAATGCCATGGAAGTGGATTTGATGAATATTAATTAATACAATCAGAGTGTGAGGTATGTCATCAAGGAATTTTGGAACCAAAATGATGGGAGTAAGGCTAGTTTGAAAGAGGGATTCCAATTTATCATCAAGAGATGGAAGAAAATAAAGCGTCTTAGGACGGATTAAATAAATATAGTGATGGTTAGTTGTATTTTAGTATTGAAGTATTATATCTCTGTTTAAGAAATTAATAGTTTTCATTCAAGATGCATGAAATTGTAAACTTTTATGCATGGAGTGTATTGTATTATTTATCTATCTTACCAAAATGAATCCTTATTTACACAACCTTATTCGTGAAACCCATGGTCCTTTTTTATAAAAAGTTATTTATGTTGCTCCTAACTATTATGTGTTATATGATTATTTCAAAAAAATGGATAGAGATGCAATTCAAAGTTGTCTCGTATGAATTTGGAACGAGATTACAGAGTATGGGTGGAATTGTGTAGGTATAGGTAGGGGAAAGAGAGAGAGATAAGATACTCATAAATAAAATTAACAATGATCACTCTTTTTCCATATGTTTACTTATATAGAATATTGATGTTAATAACACTATGAATAAGTTCTAATCTCAATCCCAGATGAAATATAATATACTCATAAATAAAGAATAGGAAGATTCTGTGTCCTAATACCATCAACAATAGTATAATATACTAGGATTATAACCATCACTATAGAAGAACCCTGTATTGCATCATCCATAGACTACTCAACCATAAATAATCTACCAGCCATATATAATGACCCTGCCTAGATGGAATAGCTCAAAAGGATCATTGGAGGTTCCCCAACTAACCACATCAATATAAATATTTCACATCATAGAGGAAATAAGGATTAAAGTTCCATTGGAACCTAAACTAATGGAATCACTCAAAAAGTCTACTCAATTGAAGAGGAATTGGAATACCTCCAATCTAATGGTCTTGAAGAAATGAATCTCACCCAACCTATATTCGACATCACTTTTGTCTGCTCAAGGATTCCCCACCTTCCAATTTTGGATATTTTTCTAATCCACCATAGTCCCAGCAATAAGTACCAATAGTCATGTTGTGCCGGCACACACATCCCAATACCCTTTAAATTGATTCTCAACACCATCTAAAGATTTGAAACTAAATTACTTTGTATAAAATTTGATGAACATCTTGAAGGATGTTAACCAATGCGTTCCCAAAATGAGGTTGAAGATATCCATCTCAAGAATAAATAAATCCTAGAAAAATTTAGCCTCAATGAAAATTATAGAACATGTTTCACAGTTAAATGCTAGAAATTATCTTGGTCCAAGTGGTGTTCAAAGATTTAACACACAAGGATTCATTTCAACATGCATTCCCACATGATCCACAACACGATAAGAAGTAAAATAGTGAGATGTTTTAGTATCAAAAAAAATATTGAATGAGAGTATAATTTAAGATAATAATATCACACACTATTTAAGGACCGTATTTATCCTCTGTGAGCATCAGATCGACACTATACAGTTGTTTAATAGCTTTGCATGAAAATTCTATATTGGTTTATTGAGGCTGCAATGACTGCTAGGGTATCAATGTTACACAAGAGTCACCATGGGCCAATTGTTGTATTTCAGCAGTGAGGAGATGTGATCTAGGGTCCTTCTTGGTTAATAATAGCACAAAAACACAAAACATGAAACCAAAAAAATCACACAATGATAGAGAAAAAGTAAAAAAATAACAACATACATTGGATTCTAGCCTTGATTCGCCTGAGGGAACGTATAAGAGTCACACCGGTAGTAGAGGAGTTCTGAGAGAATTTGAGAATCACGAGTGATTGAGTCACGATTAGGGTTATTTTAAAAATATTGGAGACACTTTTAATAGCACTTTCATAAAAGCGATGAAAAAGAACAATTTTATTGTTGTGAAAATGATAAGTGCTGATAAAAAAACATCATTATCAGAACTAACTTTTTAGCAATGAAAACTATTGATCTTTATCAGCACTAAAATTTTAGCACTAATAAAAGATTTATAATTATAATTATTTAAATAAATTTATTATAATTTTATGATTATTTAAATATATATAATTATTTATTTATAATTATATAAATACTAATTTATAAAATAATAATTATTTATTTATAATAATTATAAACCTATAAATTTATAAATGTATATAGTAAATATACACTTACAAATATATTTTTTATGAATATTTATTTACAATTTTTTTAACATTATTAGTCGATATATAATCTTAAATACACACATTTTAAAAATGAGTGAAATTGAATAATTCAAAATGAGTACACTTTAAAAATATTTAAAAAATGGATAAGTTTTATTAATTAAATATAAATTATATATATATATATATATATATATATTGAAAATACTAAAACATAGTAAATAAATAAATAAAAATAAATAATAGAAAATGATCAAAATTAAAAAAAATAAAAAAATAAAAAATTAATACATTAACTATAATAGTATTAAAAATAAATAAATAAAATTGACTGATTAAAAACATAATATATCGTGATATAATGAAAATAATAAAATATACTAAAATTTGAATAATTTACCTAAATATTTGGTGTGTGTGTTTATATATATTATGTAAATATATTTGTGTGTGCACTTGTATATAAAAATAAATAAATTATATATATATATATATACATATGTATGTGAAATCAATGTAACACATGACGTTTGATATATGTTAAATTGAATAATAAAACAACATTAAATATGAATAAACCATTAATATGTTTTTAATTAACATTTTATTCATTATATATATATATATTTAATATATATTATTTATTAATATTTATAATCAATACATATATAATACATATTCATTTTTATTAATAATTTTTTTATTAATAAATTTGTAAATTATTTTGTAAATTATTCATTTTTAATTATTTTGTTTAATTATTACTATCAATTCATTTTATATATCTATATTTAATATATTATATTTATTAATACTTATAAACTATATATATGTATATTAAATTTATTCATTTTTATCAATAATTATTTAATTAATGAAATTTTTAATATTTTTTAAATTTACTCATTTTAAAGTTTTATTTGTTTAATTATTTCATTTTATTCATTTTACCTATCTATATATTTAATATATACTATTTTTTATTTTTTAATATATATATATATATATATATATTCACTTTATTCATTTTTAACAAAAAATATTTAATTAATGAATTTTTTATTTTTTATTTTTTATTTATTTACTTATATCATTTTATTGTGGACCTTTATCAGTGATAACAATATAGTGATAATAAAGGGTAACCTTTATCAGCACTAAATAAAGCGCAGATAAAGATTCCATTTTGTCAGTGCTAAAAAAAGCATTGATAAAGGATTCCCATTATCAACACTTTTTTTAGAATTGATAAAGGTCTCCCTTTATCAGTTCTTATTTTAGTTCTAATAAAGATATAATTTATCAGTGCATTTTGCTAGCACTGCTAAATGCCAGTGTTGTTTAAGGCGTGTTTTGCAGTAGTGTTGTCACATGTGTCTCTATCTTCCTGAATAATAAAATTATGTTAATTATTTAATTTCTTCATAAAAATTTTCAATTTTATCACCACTTTTATTTCAATTATTGTAATGTTTTAAACAAGTACTTAAAAAGTTTAGCTTATGTTGGGTGTTGTGACCATATTCAGTTTATGTTTCAAAAACGACTTTGGTAGGTCAAATATGGTCAAAGGGGTCATCATTAGAACACATCCAAAATAATAATAATAATGAAATAATTATCATATTTATACATCAATTATACTTTTAAAATCAATAATGAGTGATGGTTATGAAAAATGAACCAAAGTGACAATCATGGAAATGGTAGGTTGTACATACTTAAGAGTATCGTTCCCATTTTTCAATGATCATTATGGAATTAATGTAAGTAACATTTATATTTCAAGAATGATCATTATATGATAAATATAATTTTATTTAATCATATATACTTAAAAATATATATTTATTAATATGTAAAAGAAATCACTTCGCGTTGAGGTGGCGGTAGTCCACACATCCATCAACGACCTAATCACCTTTTTTTAGTGTGAGAAATGATAATTAAGAAAATGATAATTATATTTCTAGAAAGGTAATTATGTCAAAAATATAATATATATTTTATGTATGTCACATATTTTTTTAACCCATCCTTAATGAATTACATGTAAAGTGTTAACGTATCACATTGTTTTGAGGAGGCGGTAGTCCAAACATCTATAATTGATGTTATTGTATTCCCAAAAAATAGAAATAATGAAGGTATGTGTATATTAAAAATACAGAAGTATTAATAAATATTAAATATCATATATATCATATAAAAATAGTGTGTCCATCATAATTCCCAACCATGATAGGTGGTAAAGGAAAAACGAATGACATCGTTTTGCGAGACGACAGTCCGCCATACAAATGAACAATGATTTTTTTTACCCATTTGATGGAAGTGTGTGTAGATATGGGTGTATACATTAAAATAAAATCATATAAATATATTTATTATACAGAGGTAATTATATAAGAATTATATAAAGTTAAATGAAGGGAGTGGTGATTGAAGTAAAATAAAAATGCTTATTAATGAACCTTACCTCTTCTCCGGGCAACTCCTTTTGGTTTGCACCAAAGGATTTATTAGTTGGATTTCTTCCCAAAGTGAGGAATATAGGGTAAGGGAAATGATTTTTGGATATTATTTGGGCTGGGTTTGGATGAGGCATCAGGATTGAGAGGTGTGGAGATGAGGGGATGGTGAGTGCCTTTTTTATAGTAGAGGGGGAGTGACATTCTTGAAAATATAAAAAGGTAAACATTATTGGGAGGTCTCTGTTACATTATGTGACTCAAAAAATGTTCCAATTTTGATAAAATAGGGGATATGGTCAAATAATTTACCTAAAATTATATTTGGAAAATTTAATAGGTTATTTAGACTCATAAGATAAAAGTTTAACCACTAAGTAAACACCTTTTTACCTTAATCACTATAATTAATTTTAATTACTTTCACTAATATTTTTGGTCAAAAATTAAGTTGACCTTATTATAAATTTTAAATCGTTCTAATTCAAAATATGGAATCCATTTTCCAAATTAAAATTACATAAGTGGAAGAAATTAATGTAAAATTAACCCCACATATGGGATAACAAAGCAGGGTTTTAAAGTGAATTATTCAAAAGTTAGTTAAGTTTTTATATAAAATTATAATGTGCAATTTATTCCAATGAAATAAATTAGTTTAACTAGTATAAAATTGATCTAATTATACTTTAAAACCAATTTAAAATATTATTTATCTATATAAATAAAATATACAAGAAATCAGTTTTCAATTAATATTCAATATTAATTAATATTCATCAAAAATGAAACTTCTCAGAAAAATACCAAGAATTCAACCAAAGTAAATTTTGATATTCCAATTCCAAAAAATAAAGTTTATTTTTTCATATAAAATATTTAAAAGTGTAAAAACTTATTTTTAAACCAATCCTTCCATTAAAAGGTGGAAAAACGACTATATTAAATAATTGTATTAATAATATATTATTATCCTATATAACTCAGTATTGTATGAAACACAAAATTTCATGGAATATAATTATTGTGTATGATATAATCTATTGAACAAGAGTTCGTTTTAATTGAAAATTATTTTCTAATTCATAAATATTAATAAATATGAAAAATAATTATTCTATCATTACCTAGAATGTTACATCCTCCCCCCTTTTGAAAATTGCATCCTCATAATTTTATTCACTTATTAAATAAGTGTGTATATTTTTACATTATAGAATTTTCAGATTCCCATGTTTCCTCTTCAACCGTATGACTTTTCCATAAAACCTCAACCTGATGAATCAACTTATTCCGTTACAATTTCTCTCTACGGTCAAGAACATGAAGTGGTTATTCCTCATAAGTAATATTACCTTATAACTTAACTACTTCAGGGCTCAAAACATGACATGAATCTGATTCATACTTCCTTAACATTGAAACATGAAATGTGTTGTGTACCTAAGACAAAATTGGAGGCAAAACTACTTTCTAGGAAACTGAACCAACTTTCTACAGGATTTCATAAAGTCCAACGAAACATGGACTCAAATTATCCTTCTTACCAAAACACATCAAAATTTTCTTTATAGAAGCCTTCATAAATTCATAATCACCTACCTTAAAAGAAAGATCTTTCCTCTGGTTATTCTCATAACTTTTCTACCATCTCCTATATTTCCACATGTGTCTTAGAATAACCTACACTTTCTCAACTTTTTCCTCTACCAAAACCTGCCCCATCAAATTACTTTGTCCTACATCATCTCAAAACACTAGTGTTTGTCACCTCTTTCCATATAATGTTTCAAATGGTGCCATATGTATATTAGAATGAAAACTATTATTATAAGAAAATTAATTTAAATAAATATGTTTATCCCAACTTCCCTGGAAATCCATTGATCAAGAATGAAGTATATCCCAAGGTTTGAATCATCTGATTAGACTATCAATCATATTGAGGATGAAAATCCATACTGAAATTTAATTCAATACATAGTGACTTCTAAAGTCCTTTCAAACAACTGGATGTCAACTTGGAATCATGATCTCATGTAATGGAGAGAGGCACTCCATGTAACCAGATAATATCTTTTAGATATAGTCTATAAAGATTCTCTAAATACATCGTATCTCTAATGGGAATAAAATTTATAGATTTAGTTAATTTATCAACAATATATCAAATTTAATTATTTCGTTGAGAAGTATTTGTAAATCTTACCACAAAATCCATTAATATATTCTTCCATTCCCACTCTAACACTGGAAAAGGTTGAAGCATCCCCTTTGGTAACCGTAATTCTACTTTAACCTATTGAAAATTCAAACACTTTATAATAAATTCAAATATATCCATTTTCATTCCATCCCACCAGTAATACTCCAAAGATCTTTGTACATCTTAGTTCTTACTTGATGAATAGTAAATGGAGAACTATGAACTTCAGTCAAAAACTCATTCATCAACTGTGAATCACATGGAACACATAATCTTTTTCCAAATCATAAAACACCTTCTTCATCAATATTAAAATCATAAAACTTACAATTCATAACAGACTCTACATTTTCTTGAAAATATTGATCTACCTTTAGAGCCCTCTTAATTCTTTCTAAAAAAGTCAACTGTATTGAAGCCTGAAAAAAATAGAGGATGTCACTGTATCCACAACTTCTAGGAAAACAATTCATCAAATCATTAAACAAAGGGTCACATTCCAAATTTAATATGGTTAATGTATCATTACTTTTTGAGATTAAAGCATCATCTGACTTTTTTCTTTTCTAGGATGATAATTAATCATGAAATCATAATCCCTGATTAGTTACAACTATTTTCTCTATCTCATGTTCAATTCTTTATGAGTTAATATATTCTTTAAACTTTTTTGATCAGTATATATTTCACACTTTACTACATAAAAATTATTCCTCTAAAATTTTAAATAAAAAATAGTAGATAATTACAAATCATGTGTAGGGTAATTTAATTCATGAGGCTTCAACTGACATAAAGCATAAGCAATTACCTGATCATGTTCTATTAGGACACAACAAAGTCGTTTCAATTAAGCATCATTGTAGATGAAAAATTCACCATTTCTGAAAGGTAGGTCCAAAATAGGATCATTAACCAATCGTATTTTTAGTTCTTAAAAAAATCATCACACTATTTTGTCCAGATGAACTTAACTCCTTTATTAGTTAACTTATTCGGTATTCCAGAAAACTAAGAAAAGTTTTCAAAAAACCACTGATAGTAACCCACTAATATAAGAAAACTATGAATCTCAGTGATATTTGTGGGTATTTTCCATTCATTAAAAACTTTTATTTTATTAGGATCAAAATTTATTCCATCTTTGGAAACAATGTGACTAAGTAATGAAATTATTTACAACCAAAATTCACACTTTCTAAATTTCGCATACAGACTCTTTTCATTTAAGGTTTTTAAAACAACCCTTAAGTGTTTTTCATGATCCCCTAGAATTTTTAGAATATACCAAAATTTCATTAATAAACAAAACCATAAAATTATCCATGAAATCATGAAAAATTATATTCACAAGATCCATGATCACAACATGTGCATTAGATAACCCAAACGACATAACTACAAATTCGTAATGGCCATATCTAGTTCAAAACAGAGTATTTGGAATTTTATATTCCATCACATTCAAATGATGGTATCCTAAACTTAGGTTAACCTTTAAAAAATATTGTTCTCCCTAGAGTTAATAAAAAATCATCAATAGGATGCAAATGATACTTTTTATTAACAGTGATATTATTCAAGGCTCTATAATCAATGAAAAGTATCATTGATCCATATTTATTTTTTAAGAAATAATAGGAGCACCCCGTAGTGAAGTGATAGGTCAGATGAAACCTTTATCTAATAACTCATAAAAAAAAATTAACACTAAAAGTTACACTTGATATAATCAATAAGGGGGTTTATAAATAGGATTAGCATTTGGTATTAAGTCAATAATAAACTCAATCTCTTGATTAGGAATAACACTAGGAAAATCATCTGAAAAACATAAATTTATTAATTTACTAATGGAACATTACTAATTTGAGTAGTTTATTTATTTTAAACAATATGTGATAGGTAGCTTTAATTTCCATCTCTAATCATTTTCTCAGCTACTTAGTATGTTATCAAAGGCATGAAATCATTGAACACATCTTTCTTAGCACTGTAATCTATCTTAGCATGATAAAATAAAATTCAATACATACAAAATGATATATCAAACTCTACTATGGATAGTTAAATAAACATTTTAGGAAATACCATCCCACTGATTACAATAGGAAGATTCCTATAAATTCTGGTTTCTTTAATACTTCCACCTAGAGTTTTCAACAAAAGTTAAGTTTTAATTTCAATATGTGATATTTCTAATTGACTTTAAAGTTTCTTATATATTAATGAAATTGAATATTTGGAGTCAAAAAGAGTATTGGAATAATTTCATGACACATGTAACATACTTATCACCACTTCAATTGATGAGACAACATCAACTATAGTAGTAGAAAATGACCTCGCTAGACCTTTCTATTTCTGATCATGAATATTTCCATTTTATGCCACTAAATTTGGACATAAATTATTGTAATGACACATGTCATTTTAGTTAAAAAATATTACCCTAAAATAGCTATTAGTTACTACATTATTTGATTCTTCAGGATTTTTTTCCTTGTATTCATGGGCCTTGTGGCCAAACTTTTCACAAATCAGTAACACTTCTCTATCTTCATAAGACATTCTCTAGGGTGATTCTTACTACACATAACTCAAGTTTTGAACTTCATTTTCTTACATCTATATTTCTTGGTTGCATGTTTCCACCTCACCTACCATCCTGAAATATTTTTTACTTTCATCATCACGAGGCACATAAGATTCATAAAACTACATCTCAACCTTTTCAGCACAACGAAAAAATTTCTTATAGCTTTTAAATTATCATATGGCCAAAGCTATTTGTAGAATTAGTTTCAATGATAAGTAAAACTAATTAATATTAATATTAGTTAATTGAATAAAATCAATAAAATACTAGGACAATCTTGTGACATTTCCTTCATATGAATCTATGGAATATTTAACTTTTTTTTCAATTCCATAATTTTTTTTTCATTCGGATTCAAACAACCTTAGGGAAATATTTCTCAAGGAAGAGTTCCTTGAATGTTTACCATTACATGGAATCAATATCATATTTTTATATGATATTATTAACCAAATACCACATTCAACCATATTCACTATTAAGATGATAAAAGTAAAAGGTTACCTTTTGACGTTCCAAACATCCCATGACATCAAATATCTTTTTCAGAGAATTGATTCGTCCTTCAGCTACCACTAGGTCAGACGATCCACTTAATAATGGGGTATGTTGCCTCATAAAATTCACCACAAAATATATATTCCATCAAGGTAGATCTGATTCCTCTATAGAATTTATACCACCACCATTTATCTCCTGATTCAATTGATCCATCACTACAATAAACTAATCTTTTTAGATTTTAACCATCTCAAAATGCTTATTTGGAAGGATATATTCCTATCAGTTTCTTCACACTACCTCTTCCCTGTTTCCTATGTAAAAAACCATTCTAAATATACATATTTTAGATGAACCAACATGGTAATATTCTAATTCTATAACATTTTAACTTGACCATAAGCTAAAATATTTCAATGGAATGCTATTAATGTTAACATAACCTTTAAGGTAATATAAACCATCCTTTGATACCAACTATAAGTCCCCATATTTAAATATTATATAACATTGAGTTTTAGTTGAGAAATTTCTTTCTTTCACATTGATAAATATTTTTAGTTTTAAAGTTTTAGATAATTAGTCCATAACTCATACATAACAAAACCATAAAATAAAAATTGGACACTTATGATCAGTATCCATTTTTTACACCATATGAAACTCTTAAAAATAAACCATGATATATTTTATGAAAAATCTTAATGAATTTAAACTTGACTTCTTCCAATCCATTACTCATCCTAAAATCCTGTGGAAAAAATTTAAAAACTTGAGATGAGCATAAAAGGATCAGTAAGGGATATAAAAACAAAGAAAAACATTAGTCCATTGATAAACATTAAAGAACATGAATTTTTTTATTGAAAACATAAAATTTTAACCAAAAAATATTATATCATTCCCTTAAAAAATATTATTTAATTTACCTTTTGAAAACAACCTATTTTTATGAAAACTCACTAGAAAAACATTGAAAACTCATGTAGGTACCTCAAAAATTCATCACATTAAACTCTTATAGAACCCTTACATAACCGTTATATATTGGAATAACTATTGGAAAAATTACTATATAAATCTCTAGATAATATAATCATTACCCAATTCCTTAGAGTGATATATGGGTGCACCCATCATTTAATCTATAACAGGCTCACCCGTTGCTATCTAGGCACACCCATGATTTATAATGTCCAAGAATCACAACATGAATAGAATATTTCATCAATTTTAAAACTATTTTAAACTCATATGAAAATTATTTTTAGATAATAAAATACCATTATCTTTCAAAAGCCCATTTTTGACACAAAATCTACCTTTCATTTGAAAAAATATTTTCAATACGAAAATACCCAAAAATATAAATAAGATTTTTCATTTAAGGAAACTTGAAATCTTGAAAAGGAAGTCATAAATAAAATTAATGTACATAATGGCAGAAAAAATCATTGTCTCCATGTATTTTATGAATAGAATATTCTTTTTTTGTTTGTCAAAATGTTCCCTATAAAACACGTAAAAAGATTCCTTTTTGAATTTTTTTTGAATGAAATTAAAAATAGTCATAAATTGTACTTTATAATCATTTTATATAAATAATAACATAAAATAATATAAATAATATTTAAATAGAGGAAAAAATTTTGGAATTAAATCTTAATACATTTAAAAAGATATTTTTATATCAATGTGCCCCATACCACTTTAAAATATTCGAATCATAAAAATCATTAAATAATAACATTAAAAAATTAAACATCATTATAATAGATAAAATTCATTATATATCATCTCAAATGTACTATATATACACCTTACAAGATCATAAAGGTATATAACATGAATATATGCCTCAATGAAAGGAGATTGAGATGAATTCCCTTACCTTAAGTCTGAATTGTCACATGTGTCTTTATATTTCTAAATAATAAATTTAATTTAATTATTTAACAAATCTATAAACTTTTTAAAGTTTATAATTAATTTTATTCCACTTATTATGATGTTTTAAACAGATACTTAATCAATTAAATTTACGTCTGGTGTTTTGACCATATTAAGTTTATGTGTCAAAAACTACTTTGGTAGGTCAACTATGGTCAAAGGGGTCATAATTAAAACACATATATAAAAATAATCTTGAAATAAATTTCATATTTATACATAAATTATACTTTTAAAACCAATAAGGATTGATGGTTATGAAAAATGAACCAATATTACAATCATGGAGACGATAAGCCATACGTACGCATGAGTAACGTCCTCATTTTTCAATGATTTTTACAAAAATATAGTAAGTAACATTTATCATTCCAAAATTACCATTATTTCACAAATAAAATTTTATTTAATCATATATACTTATATATATATATATATAATTATTATGATTTAAAAGGAATCACATAGCATCGAGGAGGCGGTAGTCCACAAGTCCACGAACGACGTTATCACTTTTTTTAGTGTGTGAAAGGGTAATAAAGAAAATATAATATTATATTTACAGAAAGTTAATTATGTCATGAAATTCATATATATGTGTATGTAATATATTTTTATTAAAACCATCTTTAATACATTTAATGTAAAGTGTGAACATATCACATCGTTTTGAGGAGGTGGTAGTCTACACATCCACAAATGATATTATCGTATTCCCGCAAAATAGAAAGCATGAATGAAATTATATATAAAAATTAAATAAGCATAAATAAATCATAAATATCAAATATATCATATAAAAATAGTGTGTCCAACATAATTTTCAACTATGATTGGTGGTAAAGGAAAAACGAACGACATCATTTTGCGAGGAAGGAGTCCTCTGTACACACGAACGGTGATTTTGTTACCCATTTGATGGAAATGTGTGTAGGTGTAGGTAGAAATATTAACATTAAAAAAATATAATTATATTAAAGATACTTATTTTATTATATAATACTGATATAAAATGAAATTTATATAGTGGAGAAGGAAAAAAAATAAAAATGTATGTTGGTGAACATTACCTCTTCTTTAGGTAACTCCTTTTGGTTTACACCAAAGGACTTCTTAGTTAGATTTATACCCCAAGTGAGGAGTCTAAGATGAGGGTATGGATTTTGGGAGATTATATGGGTAGGTTTTGGATTATCCAAATTCCTTAATATGTGTGAATAAGTGGGGAGGTTGGGTACCTTATTATAGTGGAGGGGGAGTCCCATTCTTATAAATATAAAAAGGTAAACACTATTGGGTGGTCTCCCTTTAATCATGTGACTAAATAAATTATCCATTATTTATCCAATAGGGGATATAGTACAATAAATTCTATAGAATTGTTTTTTTAAAGTTTATAGGTCATTTGTACTCTTAAGATTAATTTTTTACCACAAAGTAAAAATATTTTTACGTTAATCGATACAATTAATTTTAATTGTTTTCACTAATATTTTTGGTAAAAAATTAAGTTGAAAACTATATAAATTATTAATTATTCTGATTATAAACATGGAATCAATTTTTCAAATTTAAAATCACAGAAGTGGAATGAATTAATTTTAAATTAATTCCACAGACGGAATGACAAAGTGGATTTTTAAAGTGAACATGTTCAAAAGTTTACTAAGTTTTATATACAATTTCAGTGTGAAATTGATTAAAATGAGCTAAATTTGTTTAAATTATTTAAAATGGATACAATTATACTTTAAAATCAATTAAAAATATTTTTTAAATATTTAAACAAATTTGATGAAAAATTATTTTTCAATTAACATTCAATATTATTTACTATTAATCAAAAATTGAAACATCTTAGAAAAATATCAAAAATTCACCAAAGTAAATTTTGATATAAATAATCCAAAAATAAATTTTATTTTGTTATATTAAAATTATAAAAGTTTCAAAATTTATTTTTAAATTGAGTCTTCCATTTAAAGGAGGAAAAATAACTGTATTAAATAATAATATTAATAGTATATTATTGCACGGTATAACTCAGTCTTGGTTGAAATGAAGTATTTAATGGAATATAATTTTTTGTATATCATATACAATATTTAACACAGATTTAATTTTAATTTAAAATTACAATAAAATTCATAAATCTTAATAAATATGAAAAAGACTTATTCTATCATTACCTAGGATATGACATGCAGCTTCCACCATCAGATCATCAAACATCTTCTTAGCCTATCAAATTATTTTTTCCAGAAACACGAGTTCCTACTACTCAAATAAAATGAAATGAATTGTTCTATTATTGAAAATTTCAAGTTGTATTCCACTAAGCTCCAAAATGTCACCCAATGTATAGAACATGATTTATGACACCTACTACCATTTGGACTATTGAAATCCTAGAAACACTATAGTTTCTTCTTCCATATTCTGGTAACATAATTCTAATAACTTAATAGACCACCTGAGTATGAGGAGACTTATAGTCTTATAACTAAGCTACAAATGTCAACATAATAAATGTAACATTACCCAATAAACCTTATGGTCAAGGGAACTTTTGACATCCTAGAATAGATATGGTAATGCTACTCCTTCATAGTGACTTCACTTTGAGAAATTATAAATAGATCCATTTGAATGTGAACCTACTTTGATACTTTTTGGGGGTATGAGGGGAAATTTTCTATGATCACAATAATTTATCCCTTCCAGTGACCCAATGTATAAAATTTACAAACACTATAAGAAATAATTTCTTTATATCATCCACCCCCCATGAATTTGAAGATGAGAACTAGGAAGATCGAGCACCCCAACCACCACATCGAGTAATCCTTTTCCTTTTGGTTCTAGTCACATCACGATTTTATTTCCTTTGAGTGTAAGAGGAAACAATAACATGATGAACATACACATGTAAGAACACTTTATATAAATAATTCACACATGGATTACATGGTTAAGAAATTATATCCTATATCTAGGGGAGAATAGAAACATCTATTTCATTCCATTAGAAATAGGAATCTATATGAGTTATAAGGGATATCACCTTCTGATTACCCTACCTATACCACTATATGAAGTCTTGATAATGCCTTTATAGTTGTATCTTCCGATTCTAAACCTCTCGGTCTTATGCCTTCACCACTTCAGCCTCTAATACCTGAATGCACCTATGTGTTCTCCTTCCATAGACACCTTAGACTTTTTAACCTCCATCAGAATATTTTTGTGTCATAAAAAACTTATAGAACAATCACAATACTATATAGTGGTCCCATCCAGTCATCCAGTTAGCACCGCCATCTGAAATATGTGGGAAACCCTCTGTTTTACTATAAAACCTCTGATTTTTTTTAGACTTTGTTGCAAAAAACTACCAAATCACAATGAATATTGAACATAATATTTTCAATTCACACTAATTAGATTTTAAATATTTTCATTTAACAAATTCACTATGAAATATTCCCACATCCATCTATCAGTGACCTTATAAAAATAATTAAATCCACACATTTATTCACCTACTCCAAATCTACATTCAGGTATCGGTAGATGTATCTTCTGTCTGTCTCACACCATCCTATGGATACATGTCTGACTCCTCAAGTAAACACATCATATAGTATTCCTAAATATTCCCAAATTTGGAATTACTTTATCCTCTATCCACTAAATTGAATCCATCCATCTACTATCAATACTTTGGGTGATATCACATTGTTTTATGTGCTCCCACTAAACTGATGCCTAATATACCCCATAGAACTTCCATTCAACTGACATTTATACACCAAGTGAACTAAAATTTTCTACCTGAATCTAGGAAATTCATGATTATGTTTAATCTCCTCCATCCAAGTTCTCCCTAGTGTTATTTAGGATGATGGAACATCGAGATCATTGAAACTTGTCCCAATTTTTTTACACCAGAATTAATAGTAAATCCTTGAGTTTTATTTACATACATTTATTTTTATTGAATTTTTTGGTGAGTTGGGAGTGTGAGATCCTGAGTAGTTTAAATTATTGTGGTAATTTAGGGTGATAATTTATTCCAGAGTTTTGATACATTTAATCTAATGAATATTACATCCAATGCTTTGTTTCCATCATTACAAGTTCTAGTGATCTAATTTTTTATGATTATAAGTTTTTCAAGATTATAAACATGTTTTTGATTGATTTAGCTGATGAAAATAGGTATAAAGACACTTGTGTTTTATGGAGATCATGCCATATCAATTTGTATCTTAAGTGACATTGATTTTTTATTATAGGTTTATCTTTTCTTATATTTATGGATATGATGATTCATATCATTTTTCAAATCTATAAAGGATAGTGGAACCCCACTTTTTGGTTGATAGAATGATGATTGAATTTAACTTAGAGAGTTGATCTAAAAGTGTTTGAGTTAATAAAAAGTGTTTTGGATTGGTATTTACAAGTTAATATAGTGAAGTTAATGAAATCTTTCCAAAAGTGTTTTGGAGGATATCCAAAAGGAGTATTGGATATAGTTTCACAAGTCATTATATATGATACAATATAAGGTGAAATGAAACAAAGTGTATGAGGATTTGGTGAAAGTTGGAGATTAAAAGAGATATTCCCTAAATCATTTAACCCATATAATGAGTTTTTGTTCATATGATATTATAGTTTTGGTGAAATTCCTATGGTAAAAAATTTTTAAACAAAAGGAATATTGTATGCATTTGAAAAGGGATATCGTAAACAATATTATAAGTGATAATATGATATTTACTAATGATAAGTGTTTTTATTCAAATACTCCTACACTGGATTGATGGATTATGGTGGATCATAATTTAATTAGTGTAATGGAAGATATCTGTATATATGAACCCAATATATCATCAACAAAATCAATATGTAAAATAACGAACATAAAAATAAGCATACCTTAAATACAATAATCTTTATACATTTAATTCTTAAATAATTTTCTTGATCGTAATCACAAAGTGATGGAAAACTGAATCCCAACTCCATAGAGATGCCCCCAACCACTAGAATTCTAATTTATAATGAGACGATCTCTTGATCTTCTATAATGTGACATCACTTTCTCTACAAAGGAAAAATGAGAACCATGAATAATAGATATTCATATATGTATTATGAGTGTCACACACATCTAATAGGGGGATCACATCAATTTATATTGTATCCCTTCATAAAAAAAGGTATTTGATCATTAGATAATATCATATAGAATTTGATAGGTGTTATGATAACACATGAACCATTAATTATTCATAATCATTTAAACATTTCAAAAAATTATTACATATATGTGTATCCATAAATTAATCAACCCATTAATTAATAATTGAGGTTAAACCATTTGGATGATACAAAAATAGTAGGTTATGATATAACCATATCGTAATCTTATTGTAAGCTAAGATAATGTCATATCATGCCTTATACGATATCAATATATCATAATCTATTATATACATCACATAAATATCATGGGAAATGACTCATGGTATATCAAACTATAAGATATACACATTATAGTGTATTTACAACAATCTAACACTTACATGAAAATCCTATATAGGCTTTATGAAAAAACTTCACAACTCCATATGAATCCATCCAAAATCTTTTAGATATGGTTTAACAAACAATGTTCTTTTTGGAATAATCATTTTTCCAAAATTTAATATTTATCATAATTCCTAAGAATATGACCCTAAGTTCCTTTGTATCATTGATAATAAACATGAAATAACAAATACATTTATGTAAGAAAAGTGTGGTCCCTAGAAAAATTCCAACGCTACTCCGGCTATGAAGAAGTCTGGAGTGATATAAATCAAATATACCCATATATATATATATATATATAAATTTCCACCATAATATGTATCATATATTATATGTTTATACCTATTTAATATCTTTTTTCCAAGACATATAGTGAACAATATATATGGAACATGCCAATCTAGTATAGGCTAACTCATACATTTACGATTCCTTGAAAAAGACAGACTTGGTTGATGGATATATCACATATTGTTTTTATAGAAAATTATCACATCGCATGACCCTCATTAAATAGATAAGCACATCACATGCCAGTCAATTAATCATTATAATGAATTTACTTAGTCTAATTCAATTAAGGTACTTGAGTTATTTCTCATCATTTTAGTGTATAAAATCCATCTTGGCTGTGATGCAACTAATTAAATGATTATCAACATACCCAACCAAATCCCTATTATCTAAGACTCAATTATTTCATAAGAAAGGCTTCAAAGTATAAAGGACTTCATGCTAGATTTATTTCCAACCCTGGGTAATGGGGATTCATAATAATCACCACCCCTAATTATATCAATAACTGTATGCCATTCCATGTGATATAATTAGGTGGGTCAGTATAAATAATAAGTCTTGACTTATTACCTCATGATTTTATTCTTTATATCCTGTATAAAACCTTTATATAAATTATAATAATTTACTCTTGATAATCTTAGCATATTATCACAACTTATCGTATTTTATGATGAACATAGATTAAGAAGAAGTCAAAGTCATAATTTGAGAGGATATTATCATTCTAATATTTAATTAATATAATTTTAACACACATCAATGTATTATTAACAAATAATACCTTTATTATAAAATCATGATACATTTTACAAACAATATATACAATCACTCATGTATCTTATACAAAGAGATTCGATATGTCCCTCATGATTTTACTATATTAATGGTTTCATCAATGGATCCACTACATTCTCCTCTATACCCACCCAATAGATCTTTATATTAGCTATCTCAAAAATATCTCAAATGAGATGGTACTTGTGAAGGATGTGTTTAGTCCTTTAGTGAGACCTAGGTTCCTTTTTCAGAAAAACAAATCCATTGTTTTCACAATAAAGATCTATTTTTACCTCGGTACTAAGAACCACCCCAAGTTCAAAGATGAAAATTTTAATCCAAATAGTTTCCTTTTCCAAATAAAATTCAGTGATTTACTTTGCCTCTATTATAGAGCCCACAATAGTTGATTGCTTAAAATTTGTCTAACATATATATTCACTATTTAGTAAAAACACAAAACAATATTTAGATCTCAAATCATATTTTTCAGATCAGAAACTAGTATAAATGTAAACCCTTATAATGACATAATACTTACCTATAAATACCAAGAATATATCCTTACTTCTTATTAATTAGATAAGGATGTTCTTGATAGAAATCCAGTGACTCTCATTAGGATTGGATTGGTATCTAATTTTAGTTCTCAAAGTATAGGTGACATTGGTCCACGTACACAATATGGAATCAATGATAGATCCTATAGAGGAAATATAATGAATTATATCCATCCTTTCAAAATCTTTATAAAGAATTTAAATAAATCTAAATTTCATTCCATGAAACATTGGTAAATACCCCCTTTTGGTGTTCTCCATGATAAACCTCTTTATAACTTACCAATATATGTGTCCAAAAAAATTCTAAGAAACCTTATAAATTTATCTATATAGATATTTATACCTAGTATGCACACTACTTCAACCATGTCTTTCATAAAGGATAATTTTCCAAACCATATATTTACAATTTTTAGATTCATGATATCATTTATAATAAGATTTATATGTTTTAACTATATCTTTCATAGTGTTTTCATGATCACAAAAACTCACTTATTTTTTCAAAAATTATCAAGTTAAGTGTGTTTTAGTGTTTACATTATATATAAAATAGTGTAATTGAATGAAATATTAAATATATATTAAAGTATAGAAAAAATATAGTTCATGTTTATTTCCATACTTAAATACATTTGAAACACCTTAAAAGATTCAAAGAAGGATTGAAAGTGAAGTTTAGGTGCCCTTTGTTGAGGTTGGAAGTGTGAGACAACACTGTCTAGTCGATGGCATGGTGGAAGAACATCATTTGTCCAGAACTCCCATCAGCCAACTGGTGGAAGAGCACCATCCAGTCTATGTATCTCCCAGGCATGAAGCATTCCATTCGAAGGAAACTTTTTTAGTAGCTAGATGGTGAGAATCATCACATAGCCCTGAGTTCTAGGTGGCTTGTCTGCTACTCATTGGTAGCTATTATGTATCCAATGATGTCAGATAAGCTCCATTGATGTTACATTAATTATGGTAAAAAACCATTAAGGAATTATACCATGGATTGATGACTCCTGAATAATTTAAGAACCTTCTTGGTCCTTTTTGATCCTATAAAAGGAATCCCATGGAACCTTGGAATCTAAACTTTACATACTTTCTTCCAATTATTCTCTCAAGAATCAAATAAACAACAAAGTTCTAGAATTCTAAATCCTCTCAAAGAGAGAAATTAAAGTTAAAATTCTCTAATTTTTTTAAATATTCCTCTAAAATCTCTCATCATTCATTGTATTCATCTATATAAGAGATTCATGAGTAAATTTGTAATGGTTCTCCTAAACAAAACCTCTATCTTTTCAACCAAATTTCTCCAATAGTTTTCACTCCAAAAAAGTGAGAGGTGATTTCCTTAGATACTAAAGAATATCAAGAGGGTGACCACAAACTAAAATTGTGAGATATGGGTTTGTTGACCACTAATAATATAAAGGGATTTATATAATACACCTATTGAGGAAATTGATAGAGACTCAGGGTCTCATATTGGATGTTATTTGAACTCCTTATCAATTGTGTTTTTCCTCAATTTACTTTTCTAGATTTCATAATTTAACATCAATTCACATAATTGTATAAATTCAGTTCAATCATTTCCATGATTAAATTAATATGATATTATCTTTATAAACTTAGATATAATTTATCAACTACCACTTAATGGAATTCTCTATTTATCATTTCAATATCATATATTTTTTGAATTCACCATTATTATTTTATTTAAACTTTTTAAAGGAAAATTCACCTCACTCTTTCCATATTATCTCTATCCAATAATTGGTATCAAAGGGGTTCTTTATGTTTTTATAAAAAAAATTTGTTTTTATAATTATATTTCAATTTTATTTTTAAAATCCTAACCAATTTCAAAGATATATTTTATTATGTCATATAATTACAATATGAATGCTCCTATTTTTTATGGCACAAACCATTCCTATCAGAAGAATCAAATTTCAACTTTTCTTGGTAGTATAAGTTATTCAATATGGAAAATGGGAATGCATGATTATGTTCCCAATGACACCCACCGGGTCACTAGTACATCTAATTTTGAGTTTTATTTATCTTTTCATGTGTTCTTGGAGTTACTAGGTGACTGGGGTTAGTATAGGGATATTTTTTGGATGAAAAACTAGGGTTCATAGTTTGTCTAACCATGCCTAATTTGTGAAAATGTGGTTGTATTCTTGATAGTGCGGTTTTTCATGATTTTTCAAATCATGTGACACCCTATGTGTGACGTCTCGGACCCAGATGCCACTTAACGGGTGTCTCGAGCTCGGTGGGCCACATGGCCTCAAGCGCGTCTCCCCGAATTCCAGATGCTACCAACTAGTAGTGAGGGCCTAGAGTGTTTCTGTGAAGAGACTATACCCTCATTAGCAGAGTGTAGCATAGTAGAAGGAATATAAATGAATAGTAATCCATGGAAGCAATATATAATTTAAATAAATAGAGTAAGAAAATTGATGCAATAGGTAAATGATAATAACAATAACTGTATCAACTAAAACAATGATGATGCAATTTCATGTCACTAGAAAACTTGAAAACATGGATACAAGACAATAGGCACCACATGTTCCACTAGGTAAAAGAAAAACAAATACTACTCCAAGTATCCCGAGATCTAACTCGGTCATCTAATATCAAGCTCCATCCTAAAAAGAAATCAATCAAGTGTTTTAAGCTGTATTCTTCCCTATGCCAACACCTACAACCATGTAATCTACTCTAGGTACCAAACTGTGCCTGGAGAAGGTGTGAGATAAATCTCAGTGGGCCACCACCAATAGTGTCTATAACCTCTGGCCCATTTAATGGAATATAAGAGTGTGCAGGTATGAATATCTAAAGTAAATGAAGTAGTACAATCTAACTAAATAACAAAGTACCTACTTTAGCCCTTTTCTGGTCTCTAAACATATAACCAGTTCATTAATTATGTAATTACCATTTAATGTTAATAGGTGATGTGATGCATAGCTAGCAATGACATCACCTCGTGATAGTATAAGTAGTGAAGGTCTTAAGATGTAACTAGGTAACATGAAAAATATATCCAGTGAGGGAGTTCCAGGGTGATAACCATGGTAAGGTAAATCTCACAGAACACTAACTCAGTAGTATCTAAGTCTAGATAAGGGGTAAGAGTGTAATCCCAGGAGCATAATCCAAGGCATTCCACAACAAGACACCTATCGAGACCAAGGTGATCTACCAAGTTAAAATGGGGATAATCAAGGATAGGGCCCTATGGGCTTTCACCATGGCACCTACTAGTCAATGATGGATCCAAGAAGTGTATCTGAGGTATCCTATAAAAATGTAAAGTACCCTATGGTAGTATACTAGGCATCTGAGGAATATAAAATAATTAGAGTCTAGGTGGGTATCAACCTATGAAAACCGCATCCTTGGATCAGAATGGGGTTCTCGAGTCCCATGGTATTTTCCTCTCAGAATCCTAGGAAATCTTGAATCAATCTATTCCTATTTGATATTGTAATCATGTAATAATTCATTAGGTTCAATCCTTGTCTTTCATTATTGTGTATAGTCCAAGTAGCATTTCAACCATTTAATCAAGTCTTAATTAACCATTATGGCATATTTAATTATGGAGTTTCACTTCGCTACCTTCCATTAATATGGAAAGGGGTTCTACAAACATGTAACCTTTATTAAATATTATTTGTTAAGGCCAAGTTATATACTTAGTATACTTTCCCTTTCAAATTTTCCATTTAATAACCAAATTGAACCACTTACCTTAGAAAAGTCAAGTGGTGAGCATACATGGTACCTGCCATTATGAAATTCTCATTAAACAAAAAAACATTTATTATAGGAATACTCACCTTTAGAAAGGTCAAGAAAGGTCACACCCGAATGGTGGATCAAACGTGCCGAAACACTAAAACCCAATTGTGGAATAACCTTTTACATGAGGTGGAATGAGTTGTGGGTGTAACCGCTTAAAACTAATCACATATTTGGAACGAGCATGACCATACAATTCTAACTAGTATAATCATGGCATGTAGATTTGAGAAACAACCTATGATGAAATCGATGGGCCCCACACAAATATTCCAAAATCAATGAACTTTATGGATGAGTTATAGGACACCCACCTTAGAGTTGTATGATCCTTATCCTCTGGTATCATCACTTGATTTTCCTTGGATCAGAGTAGATGTAAGAAAAGGTGAAAAAACACTCACATGATGATATCTAGGTCGAGATAAAGAGAGAATAAGAACAGATAAAGAGAACTTGAGTACATACCTTTACACATCCAACGTGATGAACATAATCTCGATTGGTTTCCAGATGAAGTAGATCTATTAATCCCCAACTTTGGCCTTCAAAAATCTCCAAAATGAGTGGAAAGGGGATTAATCCTACTGGTTCTCGGATTGGGGAGGAAGAGGGGGTAAATAGATCATTAAGGGAATTTTGGAATTTTTACCCCAAATTTTATCCTGCACACGGTCTGTTCGCATAATTTTTCAACTGTGTGCAATTCTTGAGGTGGCTCTATCAAAAAAAAACAATCCTCATGGTTAGTAAAACTCTGTGTAATTATTTCATGGTTTACTCTAAACCATTCACCAAGCCTGTTTTCCCCCAAAAGATTGGTTTTGGGCTCTGAACAAGCCCCAAACATCCTCAGAAACTTTACTAACTCATTAGGAATCTATATTAGGCCCAAAGTAAAGGTTTAGACTGAAAATTAAAGGAACCATACCTGAGTGAAAAATCAGGATCTTACAGTCTTCCCCCCTTAAAATAACTCTCCCCCAAGTTCTCCTTCCAAGGGTAAAGAAAAACTATCTGAGAACAACTCTATACTTTGGGAACGTAAGTTAGCTTCCCTCTCCCAAGTCTCATCTTGTACTAGGCCGTGCAACTATATCACCCATACGAGAGGGAAAGAATTTCCTCAGAGAGCCTTCATGCTTCTGTCAACAATGCGTACTGGATATTCCTCAAAGGTAGCATCAACATCTAATTCAACTTCCTCAGGATCAATGGTATTAGATGTGTCATCATGATATTGGTGTAGATGTAGGACATGAAATACATCGTGCATGGCATGATACCTTTGAGGTATTAGAAACCGATAGGCTACTGGCCTGACTCTCTCTAGAATCTCAAACGTCCCGACGTAATGAGGCAAAAACTTTCCCTTCTTTATTAACCATTTATTCCCTAGTCTGGGTGATACCCAAAGAAAAAATACAATCTACAACCTTGAACTCAAGAGGTCGTCAATGATGATCAGCATAAGATTTTTGTCTAGACTGAGTAGTATTCATATGCTTTCTAATCAGCTGAACCTATTCTGAAGTCTCCTAAATGAGACTAGGACCTAGTATGGCTACCTCACCCACCTCTAGACAACACAAGGGTGAACAGAATAGCCTACCATATAAGGCCTCAAAATGATCCATCTTAATTGTTGCCTGAAAACTATTATTATAAGTGAACTAGAAGAGAGGGATATGCTTCTCCCAAGAACCACTGAAATCAAGTACACACACTTTGAGAATATCCTCTAGAACATGTATTGTCCTTTCCGATTTGGCATCAGTATGAGGGTGAAAATATGTTCTTAAAAGCACCTGAGTCCCCATAGCTTTCTACAAACCTTTCTAGAAATGTGAAGTGAAATGAGAATCCCTATCTAAAATGATAGTACATGGAACCCCTTGTAGCTGTATGATCTAAGAGACATACTGTCTTCCCAACTCATCAACTGAGAAAGTATCTCATATAGGAATGAAGTGGGATGATTTCGTTAGTTAGTAAATGTGTAACCAGATAGCATCACTACCCATCGATGATCTATTTAACCCGATTAATAAATCCATAGAAACATCTTCCAATTTCTATTATGGGACTGGAAGTGGCTATAACAATCCTGTAGGTCTCTGGTGCTCTTCCTTCACCTACTGATAGGTATAACACTTATTGATGAAGATTGAAATCATAAGTTACATTTTAGTCCACTAATACTAGCGTATAATATCTTTATACATCTTTGAGATGGTTGGATGAACTTCCCACTAAGAAGTGTGAGACTCTTTCATCAACTCCTCTCTCATATATATAGGAACCCAGATATGTCAACATAGATTCATGATGTCGTCTATGTACACAGACCAATTCGAAGGTGAGTTATCTCCTGATATACTCTCACAGAGAACCAAAACTTCAGGATTTGAAAACATCCGACTCTTCACCTTCTCAAGGATGGAAGAGGTAACTATTAATTCTAATAGGTACAAATTCTCATGACTGTCATGAAACTCCATATAAAGTTTAGAAAAGAGGGTCATTAACTTCCATTCATCCCTAGCTTCCTATACAACCTACATTTTATTTTTCTAACTCAGTGCATCAGTTGTCACATTTACCTTTCCAAGAATAAAGGTAATATTGAAATAAAAGGACTGTAGATATTTGAACCATCTCTGCTGTTTGAGGTTCAAGTCACACTGAGAAAAGATATAAGTGAGGATCTTGTGATATGTCTACACCACAAAGTGCTCACCCAACAGATAATATATCCAGCAACGTAAGACATGGAAAACTGCTACTAGATCAAGGTCATGCGTTGGGTAATTTCTCTCGTGAGGACTCAACCACCAAGATCGGTACACAGTGACTTTGTCTTCCTGTATCAACACTGCTCCTAGTCCAATTCCTGATGCATTATAGAAGATGATATAACATTTTCCAGGCTATGGAAGAATCTGAATTTGTGCCGAGACAAGCCTCCCTTTCATTTTTGAGAGGATTTCTTGCATGCTTCTGACCATAGGAACTTAACAACCTTATTTGTAAGTCTAATAAGAGGTTAATCAAGATATGAGAAGTATTTTATGAAATGATTGTAATATACATCCATCCCCAAGAAACTCTGTATATCAAACTCATTCTTGGGATGATCCTAGGAAACTACAAAACTAATATTTTTGGGGTATATAAAAATTCTTGATTCTGAGATAATATGAACCAAGAAGTGGACCTTGTCGACCTAGAATTATCACATATAAAGTTTGGCATAAAGATGATGCTATCTCCTTGTACTTAGAACGATATCAAGAATTTTGGTATGGTCATTACGAGTGCGAGAATACACTAATATGTCATCCAAAAAGTCTGCAACAAAAGAGTACAAATATGGGTAGAAAACCCTATTCATTAAAGCCATAAAATGGAAGGCGCATTCATAAGAACAAAAAATATAATAAGATACTCATACATATAATACTGCTATGGAAAGAGGTACAAGGTAAGTATGATGGTTTGACTCACACTTGATGATAACCCAATCTCAGGTAAATCTTAAAGAACGCCTTTTCTTTTAAGAGCTAGTCAAAGAGATTATCTATTCGAGGAAGTGGATACTGATTCTTGACCCTAAGATGGATCAACCTTCAATAATTCATGAAAATATGTAAGTTTCCATCCGACTTCTTGTATAAAAGCATGGGAGAACCCAAAGAGTATGTACTAGGACATATAAATCCTTTGTCCTCTAGGTCCTTTATCTGCTACTTGAGCTCCTGAAGCTCAGTAGGTGCCATCCTATGTGGATGAATGGACACTAGAGCTTCTCTTGGAAAAATCTATATTGTAAACTCTACCTCTCTCTTAGGAGGTAAGCTAGAAAAGTCATTAGGAAATACTTCCCTAGAATGATCAACTATTGGAGGGAATTCAGTTTGAATAAAAACCCGATCCTCCATGAGATATTTTCAATCTGAGCAGTCACTTCACCTAGACCATGATTCTTCGATCTAGCCCTCCTAGCCTAGACATCCCACTCACCTTTGAAAAGATAACTGCTAGCTTCTTGTGATGTAAAAGAGACCCTACAATGATAGTAGTCTACAAAGGCGTGATAGTGGACTAACCAGTCTATCCTAAGAATGACATCGAATCCTATCATCTTGAGAACAAAGAGACTCCACAATAAAGGGTAAATGCCTACCTCAAGGGGACAGTCCCTGTACTGGCGTATGCCCTCTATCTGTATTCCCAACGGTGTATAGAGTGTTAGTAAACCATAGTGATACTGTATCTCCAGTCCAAGAATTTCCACAATAGATATAGAAATAAAAGAGTTTTAAGCACCTGTATCAAACAAGGCATATAAAATAGTGGAGGATACTAGAATAGTACATCCACTACTGGAAATATAGACAATACCAACAGTTCAAAACAGTTGGTATAGGCTAGAAAACTGTTGGTATAAGATATACCAACGGTTTCCCAAACCGTAGGGAAGTAAGGCGTTGGGAAAGACCTTTACCAATGGTTTAAGGAAAACCATTGGTAAAAGGTGGTGAAAGTTTTAATTTCCCAATGGTTCCTCTAAACCATTGGCAAAAGGATTTACCAACGGTTTAGAACCGTTGGGAAATTCATATTTTCGAGCTTATACCAACGGTTCAAAACCATTGGTATAGCTTTTTACCAACGGTTTAGATAAACCGTTGGTATATATTCATATATGCTCAAAGTATACCAACGGTTCTAAACCGTTGGTATTGGGTATTTTCACAAAAAACCAGCAGCCTGCATACAGCTGCACAAAAAACCAGCAACCTGCATACAGCTTCCTCCACTTGATAGACCTGCATACAAAACATCACAAATAACATCTATAAATAGACTTCAAACAACACAAAAAACATTAGAAAATAACATAAAAAAACACATAAAAACATCACTCTTCCAACCATTCCATGTACTAAAATTCCCCATTTCAATCTTAATATGACAACAACTCTTCCAATTAACCTATTTCAATTTATTGGGTTCACACATATCAATTTTTTCTTACTCAAAAAGGTGATGATTATGACAGAAATTGGTGCATGAGGGGTATGTGTGATAAATTAAATTAACAATGCGGTTAATATTTGTGCATCATCTAGAGTGATGCATGACTTGCATTGAATGTGATGTGGGGGGATTTCCAGAGAGGGGAGGGGGTTGTCCAGGAAGAGGGGAGGGGAGATTTCTAGGGAGCGAGTATGGGGGTCATGGAGAATGTGAAACAAGGATTTGTATTCAAATTATAGCATATCATCACATGCATTTGATGAGGGGGGATGTCCAGAAAGGGGGGTAGGGGGCTGTCCAGGGCTGTCCGTTCACGTCACATTTGACTCATCGATCGTTTTCCTTAAGTTTCAATAGAATTCGAATGCGTTTGGTCAGTTTGTCGTATGTCAGTTGTTGATTTCACTTAAAATTAAGTCCATTTTTAACAAAATAGAGGCACTTTGAGTGGTTTCGGCCACACTGGGCATCGGATTGAGGCAAGGTTGACTCGAACATGTCACATATGAGACATGGATCATTGTGCAAAAGTATCAACACAATCAGAAGCCGTTTGATCGGTTTGGCATATGTACGTAAAATATTGTCCATTTTAAACAAAATACATACACATGGAGTGATACCAGCCACACTATGATTCGTATTGAGCCAGGGTTGACTCGTACACATCACATATAACCCATGAATCGTTTTCCTAAAGTGTCAACACAATCTGAAGGTGTTTGGTCAGTTTCCCGTCTGTTAGTTGTTGATTTCACTTAAAAATAAGTCCATTTTGAACAAAAGAGAGAAAGTTTGAGTGGTCCCGGCCACACCACACCTCGGATAGAGGCTAAGTTGACTCGTACACATCACATTTGACCAATGGATAGTTTTCCTTAAGTTTCAACAGAATTTGAATGCTTTTGGTCGGTTTTCCATATGTCAGTTGTTGATTTCACATAAAATTAAGTCCATTTTTAACAAAACAGAGGCACTTTGAGTGGTGTCGGCCACACTGGGCCTCTTATTGAGGCAGGGTTGACTCATACACATCAAATATGAGTCATGGATAATTTTTCAAAAGTATCAACACAATCAGAATCCGTTTGATTGGTTTGGCGTATGTACGTAAAATATTGTCCATTATAAACAAAATACATACACTTGGAGTGATATCGGCCACACCGCGCTTCATATTGAGTTGTTGTTGACTCTTACACATCACATATAACTCATGGATCGTTTTCCTAAAGTTTCAAGACAATACAAAGGCGTTTGGTCGGTTTCCCGTATGTCAGTTGTTGATTTCACTTAAAAATAAGTCCATTTTGAACAAAAGAGAGGGAGTTTGAGTGGTCCCGACCACACCACACCTCATATTGAGGCAAAGTTGACTCGTACATGTCAAATTTGACCCATGTATAATTTTAATTAAGTTTAAACAGAATCTGAATGTGCTTGGTTAGTTTGTCGTATGTCAGTTGTTGATTTCACTTAAAATTAAGTCAATTTTTAACAAAACAGAGGCACTTTGAGTGGTGTCAGCCACACCGGACCTCAGATTGAGCCGGGGTTGACTCGTACACATCACATATGAGTCATGGATCTTTTTTAAAAAGTATCAACACAATCAGAATTCGTTTGATCGGTTTGACGTATGTACGTAAAATATTGTCCATTTTAAACAAAAGAGGGATAGTTTGGGTGGTTCCGACCACACAACACCTCGGATTGAAGTAGGGTTGACTCATACACGTCACATATGACCCATGGATCGTTTTCTTAAAGTTTAAATAGATTCGGAATGCATTTGGTCAGTTTTTTATATGCCAGTTGTTGTTTTCACTTAAAATTAAAGTCATTTTGAACAAAAGAGAGACATTTTGAATGGTACCGTCCACACCGTGCCTCAGATTAAAGCAGGGTTGACTCGTACACGTCACATATGACCCATGGATCGTTTTCCTAAAGAATCAATAGAATCCGAATGCGTTTGGTCAGTTTACTATATGTCAGTTGTTGATTTCACTTAAAATTAAGTCCATTTTTAACAAAATAGAGGCATTTTGAGTGGTTTCGGCCACACCAAGACTCGTATTGAGGTGGGGTTTACTCTTACACATCACATTTGACTCATGGATAATTTTCTTTAAGTTTCAATATAATCCTAATGCGTTTGGTCAGTTTGTCGTATGTCAGTTGTTGATTTCACTTAAAATTAAGTCCATTTTTAACATAACAGAGGCACTTTGAGTGGTGTTGGCCACACCAGGTCTCGAATTGAGGCGAGGCTAACTCGTAAACATCACATATGAGTCATGTATTTTTGTTCAAAAGTATCAACACAATCATAATCCGTTTGATTGGTTTGACGTATGTACGTAAAATATTGTCCATTTTAAACAAAAGAGGGACAATTTGGGTGGTTCCGGCCACACCGCGCCTCGTATTGAGGTGGGATTGACTTTTACACATCAAATATGACCCATGGATCTTTTTCCTAAAGTTTAAACAGATTTGGAATGCATTTGTTCGGTTTTTAGTATGCCAGTTGTTGTTTTCACTTAAAATTAAAGTCATTTTGAACAAAAGAGAGACATTTTGAATGGTAGCGTCCACAGCACACCTCAGATTAAGGCGAGGTTTACTCATACACATCACATATGACCCATGGATCATTTTACTATAGTATCAACAGAATCTAAATGTGTTTGGTCAGTTTACTGTATTTCAGTTGTTGATTTCACTTAAAATTAAGTCCATTTTTAACAAAACAGATGTATTTTGAGTGGTGTCGGCCAAACCGAGCCTTGTATTGAGGCGGAGTTTACTCATAAATGTCAAATTTGACTCATGGATCGTTTTCCTTAAGTTTCAATATAATCTGAATGCATTTGGTCAGTTTGTCGTATGTCAGTTGTTGATTTCACTTAAAATTAAGTCCATTTTTAACAAAATAGAGGCACTTTGAGTGGTGTCGGAAACACCGGGTCTCGAATTGAGGCAAGGTTGACTCATACACATCACATATGAGTCATGGATCATTGTTCAAAAGTATCAACACAATCAGAAGCCATTTGATCAGTTTGACGTATGTACGTAAAATATTGTCCATTTTAAACAAAAGAGGGACAGTTTGGGTGGTTCCGGCCACACCGCGCCTCAGATTGAGGCGGGGTTGACTCGTACACATCACATATGACCCATGGATCATTTTACTAAAGTTTAAATTGATTCAGAACGCATTTTGTCGGTTTTTTGTATGCCAGTTGTTGTTTTCACTTAAAATTAAAGTCATTTTGAACAAAAGAGAGACATTTTGAATGGTACCGTCCACACCGCGCCTCGGATTAAGGCGGGGTTGACTCTTACATGTCACATATGACCCATGCAACGTTTTACTATAGTATCAACAGAATCTGAATGCATTTGGTCGGTTTACCGTATGTCAGTTGTTGATTTCACTTTAAATTAAGTCCATTTTTAACAAAATAGAGGCATTTTGAGTGGTGTCGGCAACACCGAGCCTCGTATTGAGGTGGGGTTTAATTTTACACATCAAATTTTACTCATGGATCGTTTTCCTTAAGTTTAAATATAATCTGAATGCATTTTTTCGGTTTTCCGTATGTCATTTTTTGATTTCACTTAAAATTAAGTCCATTTTTAACAAAACATAGGCACTTTGAGTGGTGTCGGCCACACCGGGCCTCGAATTGAGGCGGGGTTGACTCGTAAACATCACATATGATTCATGGATCATTTTAAAAAAGTATCAACACAATCATAATCCGTTTGATCAGTTTGGCGTGTGAACGTAAAATATTGTCCATTTTAAACAAAAGAGGGACAGTTTGGGTGGTTCCGGCCACACCATGTTTTAGAATGAGGCAGGGTTGACTCGTACACGTCACATGTGACCCATGGATCATTTTACTAAAGTTTCAATAGATTTGGAACGCATTTGGTCGGTTTTCTGTATGCCAGTTGTTGTTTTCACTTAAAATTAAATCCATTTTAAACAAAAGAGAGACAGTTTGGGTGGTTCCGGCCACACCGTGCCTCGGATTGAGGCGGGGTTGACTCGTACACTTCACATATGACCCATGGATCATTGTCCTATAGTATCAATAGAATCCTAACATGTTTGGTCAGTTTAATGTGTGTCAGTTGTTGATTTCACTTAAAATTAAGTCCATTTTTAACAAAATAGAGACATTTTGAGTGGTGTCGGCCACAACAAGCCTCGCATTGAGGAGGAGTTGACTAATACTCGTCCAATTTGACTCATAGATCTTTTTCCTTAAGTTTCAACAGAATTCAAATGTTTTTGGTTGGTTTTCCGTATGTCAGTTGTTGATTTCACTTAAAATTAAGTGCATTTTTAACAAAACAGAGGCACTTTGAGTGGTATCGGCCACACCGACCCTCAAATTGAGGCGAGGTTGACTCGTACATGACACATATGAGTCATGGATAATTTTGAAAAAGTATCAACACAATCAAAAGTTGTTTGATTGGATTGGCATATGTACATAAAATATTGTCCATTTTAAACAAAATACATACACTTGGAGTGATATCGGTCACACTGCACATCGGATTGAGGCGGAGTTGACTTTTACATGTCAAATATGACCCATGGATCGTTTTACTAAAGTGTAAACACAATAAGAAGGAGTTTGGTCAGTTTCCCACATGTCAGTTGTTGATTTCACTTAAAAATAAGTCAATTTTGAACAAAAGAGAGGCAGTTTGAGTGATCTTGGCCACACCGTGCCTTTTATTGAGGCGAGGTTGACTTATACACATCACATTTGACCCATGGATCGTTTCCCTTAAGTTTCAACAGAATCCCAATGTGTTTGGTCAGAGGGGAAGGGTCTAGTCAGGTACGCGGAGATGCTCGTCTACCTCTGGTACGAACCTCCCTCGTACCATCGGCCTAAGCACTAAAAGAATGGAATAATGAAAAGTGCACATACTTATGTACCTGTAAAATCTACACATAGATAGCACATATCCACATCATGTCATAAAAAATAAAACCAAGGATCAGACAAAATAGAAGCAGTCATGCAGAGTAATGACAAGTGCACATACAAATCAGAAGCAGCTAAAAAATTGTTGCATACATGCCATGTTTATTTCCTAAAACAAAGTAAAAAAAGCAAAATGATGAAACTCTAGAACATGGTTTTCCTCCCAGGAAGCGCTAAGTTTTATGTCTTCATCAAGATGGATGGACACTAGTCAATCATCTTGGTCTATCAGCTCAGAACTCCTCTGCCTCTTACAAGAACTGGTGGTCGTGTCATCAAGCTCACAGGGACGCTTAGTGGGATTGATCACTTTAGGAACATAGCGGGTCTGAATCTGGTGTGGAAGTAAGATATTCTGGCGCTCGTCATCAGCCAGACGCTGAGTCACCCGTCGTGCGAGGTCAGATGGAGACAGGATGTGCACATCGATGATCATGGAAGAGGTAGGAAAGCTAGACATTGTTGGTTAAGTTGCATCCACAAATAGATTAATTTTTATATATTAGAACCTTTATAAATGTTTTTCCCATTTTTACAAACAATTAATGTGTGAAAATTGTGAAAAATAACTTATCAGATATATAAAAATGGATTTACTCATGGACATGATGCATAATATCTCGAATATTCCTCATTAGATCCAAATTTGAAATTTTAATCCATTATCAAATGTCTTATATCAATTTATTTTTATTTGGATCCTTAAGGTTGAACTCTTTTTGTAAAATCTAGCCAAGGGAGGATAGACTAGTGACTTGGAATACAATTGGATGCTATTTGGTGAAAACCACATTATAAGAATTGTTTAGGATATTATTGAGGTGGTTTGAGGATCAAATATATCTTTTTAGATAAAATCCAGCATGTCCAAGTTTGGTGGTCAAAGTTTTGAAGTGTGGGGGGGGGTATTTAGTGGTTGAGGAGGGGGATGAGGGGGATGTCCAAGGTCTAGGAGGAGGGGTGGGGGCTGTCCAGGGTCCAAGAAGGGGGGTGGGGCCTGTCCAGGGTCAAGGAGAAGGGGAGAAGGGGTTGTCCATGGTCCAGGAAGGAGGGGGGTTGTCCAGGGTCCATCGAGGAGGGGGGGCTATCCAGGGTCCAGGGTGGAGGGTGGGGGGCTTCCTAGGGTACATAAAGGAGGGAGACTATACAAGGTCCTGGGAGGAGGGTGGACGGGGGTTGTCTAGGGTCCAGGAGGGGGGTTATCCAAGTTTCAAGAAAGAGGGGGCTAGGTTGTCCATGTTCCAGGAGGGGGGGACAGTCCAGGGTCCAAGAGGGGGGTGTCTAGGGTCCATGAGGAGTGGGGGCTCTGTTAAAGGGAGGAAATCCCTAAATAATTCATTGAAAATTAACTAAACTTAATCCAAAAAAAATCACAATTCCAATCCATCACCCAACCAACATCCAATTCATCCTTAATATCACTAACCTTCGCATGCCATAAACAACACAACCTAGTTTATACCAAATTAAAACAGAAAACAAAAATAATAGATGAAAAACATTAAAACTAAGGTAGTAATTACATATTTAGAGTGTAGAACTACAAAATTGTTTGATTTAAGATGGATCGATGAGTGGAACGAGTTTATGAGTCTTTATATAGAGAGATCCCAGACGTTTAGGTCAAATCAAAATAGAAAATAAAAAAATAGATGAAGAACATTATAAATGAGGTAGAACTTACATATTTGAAGTGTAGAATAGAAAAATTGTTTGATTGAAGAGGATGGATAGAGTTTCGGAGACTGGGTAACAAGAGAACATCGGGAGAGCTTCAATTTAGGGCTGCAATCAAGCGGAGGGGGACTACAATCAAGCGGAGGGGCTACTGGACACCCGAACTGGATTTAGGGGAAAACTTTCCCAACGGTTTTTAAAAACCGTTGGGAATGTAGCCCTATACCAACGGTTTCTTTAAACCGTTGGTAAAAGGTGGCATAGATTCCAACATGTACCAACGGTTAGTGTATAACTGTTGGTAAAAGTGTCTTAATTGAGGTATATACCAACTATTTTACAAACCGTTGGTAAATTTCTTCATAAAAGCCTCTATACCAATGGATTTCTTAAAACCGTTGGTATACATAACCATTCCCAATGGTTTATCAAACCATTGGTATATAAGCGTTGGTAAAAATGGGATTTCCAGTAGTGATCGTACTATAGATGGTCCTGCAGCCTGATCCTCAGGTATCAGCTGTAAAGAATGCAACTGACCTGATCTGTGGCCCCATGAAACAGATGGACTACTATGATCATGACTGCTCTATTATTAGTGATTGTGATTAGGGGTAAGACTACCATGGCCTCAACCTCCTCATCGGCTAGACCGGATGGTGCTATTCCAACTTCCCACCTGACGTGACACAAAATAACTTACCCCTGAAGGTAGAGTTGATGTTGATCCTTTTCCACTCAAAACTGGTGGAAAGGTCTTGAAAAGCACTGAAGACGACCCATATGGCCGCAAGCATGACACTCCATAGGGTCTCATTCACATTGGGGATTCTTATGACCTGGTCTTCCACACTGATGACACAAAACAAAGATATCAAACTAAAAACACTTACTGCCACTTCCCTGATGAGAAACCTCAAAGGAACGCTTCCTTACTTCAGAAGAACTACAAGAAAGTCGTGACACTTATCCTTTAAACCTAGTACTTGTGTCGTACCTCAGGTTAAGCTCAATGATAAGGGTATGATCAACTATTGAAGAAAATGTTGGAAGTAAAAAATAAATTCACATGAGTTCAGATGGTGTACTGGAGCCCATCCTCAAGATGTATAACAAGAAAAATCTCATAACCAGTTAGAAGTGGTGAAAAGCACTATAAATCAGTGAAAAATCATGAATATTCCATAGCTAACACAGAACTATGCTCAAGATGCATGAACTCTCTAGATCTGTCAGCTCTCAGTGATCGAGGAAAGAACTAATCATAGAAGGTAGTTTAGAAATCAACCCATAACATGCCATGATGATGACCAGCCTCAGTAACCACATCCCACAAATGCTTGGTTGAATCCTGAATCATGTATGTTGCAATCTTGACTCTCCACTCTGGAGGAATTCCCAGATTCTCAAAGACAGACAATGAGGCCTCTAGCCAAGACTCAACAACATGAGAATCGTCATCCCCTAAAAAAGTAGTAGGATGCTGCTACAGGAACTCATGGGTCAAATCATCAATCGTAGGTGCAACCCGTATATCACTATGCATAGAATTCATGAGATTAAGAAACTATCATGGACTTGATCATCAGTGCTCGGATCAGGTACAATAGGCAGTGCCTCAAGTGTCACTCCTAGATGTAAGACTAGAAGCTCAGGACCCACCATATATAGAGTATGATCGTCACCACCTTCCTAGAAAATGACACGAGGACATCGTGGTGGAATTGGTCTAAAATTCCAAGAAAACACCTTAGAACATGATTAGAATCATGAATATAGAATCACTAATAGAAAATGAATGTAAGAAAACTCACTACCTAAGGCATACTACCCAAACTACCCAATTTTATGGCTAGGTATCTGTAAGTTCTCAAGTATAAGTTTCATGTTATTTTTCAGTTAATTTACAGGTTCACTCCTTTACCTTTCATAAACATAATAAGAAGGGATAAGTATATGCAACTAATTCATTATAGATTTTAGGATTCACTTTATAATTGATAGCCATTTCTGATGAATTAGTTCCCATAAAACTTTCACTAGTAACAACACCCATTTATTTATAATATAACAGATCGAATCGATAGATTACTCATCCCAACCCATGAGGGCCCATACACTTCATGAATTTATGTAGACAATCACTCAATAGTAACCAATAGTAATACATGTACAGGAAACTATCACAACATCACTTAACAATCACCAGCATATCATGCAATGCAACGTAGTGAAATACACCTATATGGCATGGAAATATGCATGACATGTGAATTCTAGGTTCCTATAATGATTCATATAGCAACGAAACTTTCCCTCATATCATCGGGATAAGGATGAAATAAGTTCCTCAATCAGATTAATAATCAACAACACAACACAACATGTGCATCACCCAACGATGATATATTATCAACTGTAATATGAAAAAGTAGAATAACAATTATAATTTAGGAAACTTGGTTTTTACCTATGACATGGGTTCACGACACCCAATAATGACTTATTACCAAGTCCCAAGTGTTCCTATTCTCCAATATATTGTCTCCAAATAGTAAAGTAAGAAAAGAAACCACCTCTGATACCACTTTGTGACGTCTCGGTCCCAGATTCCACTAAACGGGTTCCCTGAGCTCAGTGGGCCACATGGCCTCAAGCATCTCTCCAAATGCCAGAGGCTATCGAATAGTATCAAGGACCTAGAGTGTGTCTGTGAGGAGATTATTCCCTCATTATTAGAGTGCAGCAAAGCGGAATGAATATAAATGAATAGTAATTAGCGAAAGAAATATATAATATAAAAAAACAATGGAATCAAACTAATTCAATAGGTAAAAAATAATAACAACAACTATATAAATTGAACAATGATGATTCAATGTCATGTTACTATAAAACTAGAAAACATGGATACAAGAAAATAGGCATAACATGGTAGACAAGGTAAAAGAAAAAAAGAATAATCCAAGAATCCTGAGATCCAACTCAATCATATGGTATTAAGATCCATCCTAAACAACAAGCAATCAAGTGTTTGAATCCATATTATTTCCTTTTTCAACACCTACAACCATGTAATCTACTACGGGTACCAAACAGTGCCTGAAGAGGGTGTGACATAAATCTCAGTGGGACACCACCAATGGTGTCTATAACCTCCAGCCCATGTAATGAAATATAGCAGTGTGAAAGCATATATATATAAAGAAAATAAAGTAATACAATATAACTAAATACCCAAGTACCTGCTTCATCCCTCGGTTGGTTTCTAAACATATAACCAGTTCATTAATTAAGTAATCACTATTTAATGTTAATACTTTATGAGAGGCATATCCAAAACTGACATCACCTTGTGATAGTATAAGTAATGAAGGTCCCAAGATGTAACATGGAAACCTGAAAAATATATCCAGTGAGGTAGTTCCAGGGTAATAACCAAGGTAACATAGATATTTTAGAATACTAGTTCTAGTTCGTATGTCACCCCATTCGCCTGGTCATCATGCCCATCCTTCCCTCCCAGATTCACCCTCTCCAAGGGTTTAAGAGTCTCCCCGTAAGGTTTGTATCTCCTCTGTATTCTTCGACATCATTCTCCAGGTTTTTTCCTTCCCCTCTTCTGTGCTCGGGTCCCTCTCTGCTTCACTCTGGCTTGAATCTTCTTCCTTCTTCAAAATGGTCTCATATACCTTCTTCCACCCCTGCTCTACTAGCCTGGTCCAACACACATGACCCCATAATGGTCGGGTGTGTTGGTTTTTCAAGTGGGTTTGGGATCGTGGTGGGGGGAGTAAAGGCAACAAGAGCCCTTTCATTTGGTGAACTCTTACCCAAGTTTCTCTTGATCTACTATTTCGTTTATTCTGGTTCAGTAGTCTTATTAGGGTATCAGCCATAGGTTCCTCTCTTAGTTCTTGTCTACTATTTCATTGGCATCACCTATTTTACTTTGCATTTGTTCCCTTTAGGGTTTCATCCCCATTTCCCCTTACTCATACTCTTTTTAGGTTTTCCCTATTTTTTGTTTGGTTTCTTCTTTGAATGTTATGTCTTATGTCCCTACTTGGAGGGCTGTTGTTGAGGTTTGTTATTTATTTTTGGTCATTGTGTTGCTAGTCCTGTTCTTGGTGAATATTCTGAGCTCAGTGATGGTTTTATGCTGATTTTAAGAAGGCTTCTTGAGTCCGAAGATGGTTATGTGCTGAAGAGCTCCTTGGCCACTCAACCTGCTCTAACCCCATGTTCCTAGACGCCTCTCCTAGTTGGATATGGAGAAATAATATCTACGTGGTTTTGGGATTATGGTCCATGCTCCAAAGGGCTTCAAGGTGCTTCTAGAGTTGGAGTGATTTTGTTATGTGGCTTCGGTTTTATTTTTCTATTGATTTGGTGTTCTATTTTTCTTTCTCATGGCGATGATCATGGCTTCCGGAGTTTGGTTTTCTATGCTTTGGTGGTGTTGATGTGGCTTGTGGTGGTGGATGACAGTTTCAATACAATGTCAAAGTGATGTGTATGATGGAGACGATGTGTACAGGATGAGACCTCCTCACTACAACCAATGCTCCTCGGTCTACTCATAGGATTTATAGGATTTTTGGGATTTGAGATGATGTCATTATTTTTTTAACTTTGAAATAGGTTGTATGATTCGGTCTTGGCACGATGTCTGGTTATTTGTAAATTTGAATTTTGTTATGTGTGTTTTTTGAGGGGGTAATTCAATGTTTCTAGATCCCACTTACCCTCAAAGTGTCTTATTAATAAAATAAAAAAAATGGATTAAAAAAACCAAGGTAACTTAAATCTCACATAATGATAACTCTATAGTATCTGAGTCTTTATAAGGGTTAAGAGTGTAATCCAAGGAGCGTAATCCAAGGAATTCCACAATAAGGTGCCTATTGAGTCCAAGGTGATCGACCAAGGTAAAACAAGGTTAAGCAAGGATAGGGCCCTATGGGATTTCACCATGGAACATACTAGTCAATGATGGATCCAAGGAGTGTATCTGTGTTATCCTATAATAATGTAAAGGACCCTACGGTAGTACATTGATCATCCTAGGAATAGAAAAGAATTAGAGTCTAGGTGGGTATCAACCTAAGAAAACAACATCCTTGAATCTAAATGGGGTTCCCGAGTCCCAAGGTATTCTCCTCTCAAAATACAATACAAGATTAAGTCAATCCATTTCTATTTGATATTTTAATCATGTAATCATTCATTAGATTCAAGCCTTGTCTTCCATTAGTTTGTATATTCCAAGTAGAATTGCAACAATTTAATCATGCCTTAATTAACCATTATGGCATATTAAATTATTGAAGTTGACTCTACTACCTTCCCTCAATATGGAAAGGGGTGCTACGAATATGTAACCTTTATTCAATCTTATTTGTTAAGGCCGATTTATATACTTAGTATACTTTACATTTCACATTTCAAATTTAATAACCAAATTGAAGCACTTACCTTATGTCGGTAATGTGGTGAGGATACATGGTAAATTCCAATATGAAATTATTATTAAACAAAAAAACATTTATTATAGGAAGACTCACCTTGAGAAAGTTCAAGCAAGGGCACACCTGAAAAGTGGATCAAACGTGCCGAAACACTAAAACCCAATTATGGCATAACCGTTGATATAAGGCGGATTGAGTTGTGGGTGTAATCGGTAACAACTAATAACATATTTAGAGGGATTATAACTATATTATTCTAACAAGTATAATCCTGGCATGTGAATTTGAGAAACACACTACGATGAAATTGGTGGGGTCCACATGAATATTCCAAAATCAATGAACTGTAGGGATGAGTTATAGGCCACACACATTAGGGTTGTATGATCCTTCTCCTATGGTATTGGCCCTTGATTATCCTACAATCAGAGTAGATCTAAGAAATGGTGAAAAACACTCACAAGATGATATATAGGTCGAGAGCAAGAGAGTAGAAGAATGACTAAAGAGGACTTGATTACTTACCGTTGTGCATCCAATGTGATGAATGGAAGCTCAATCAGTTGCAATATGAAGGAGATATCTTGATCTATATCTTTGGCCTTGAAAAATCTCCAAAATGAAAGGAAAAAGGCTTAATCTAGTTGGTTCTCGGATTTGGGAGGAAGAAGGGGGGGATAAATAGATCATTAAGGTCATTTTTGGATATTTTACCTAGAATTTTAGCCTACGCATGGTTTTTCAAACCATACGCAAACCGTGTGAGAACGTTATTCTTAAAAAAATCCTCCACACAGTTTGATCAAACTATACGCAAGCCATGCCTGAGTACCTGGGAAAAAGGGGCGTTTGCAGGGTTAGGCCGCATGACCGTGAGCCAACTGTGCATCATGGCTTTATCTGAAAAAACACAATCCACAAAGTTAGACAAACTGTGTGTAATTTCTGCATGGTATACTCTAAACCATGACCCAAGCATGTTTTACCCAAAAAGATGTTTTTGGGCTCTGGACAAGCCCCAAACAACCCCAGAACCTTTACTAAATCATTAGGAATCCATATTAGGTACAAAGTAAAGGTTTAGAACAAAAATTAAAGGATTCATACATGTGTGAAAACCGAGTTCTTACAGTATAAAAAATCATGAAGCCTGTTTTCAATGGACAATAGAACCAGCACAGTTGGGGCATAATTTTCCTAATAGTGTGGCCAAATAGTGCATCCCTATCCAACTCATTAAAAAGTGGATTTTTAACCTTTTAACCTATTGATTTCTTAAGGTTTGTGGGATCACTTTCCATACCCTATGTGTGTAGACTCTCCCCTTTTTCTATAAAGATCTCCACCTACTTGGTGGTGATTTTATCTTGTAAATATTGGTGGTTTGGCTTGAGGTAAGTAGATTTATTCAAGATTTATTCTTATTTTCCACTTCTCAAGACTTTTTCTTCCATTTTTGTGAAAGAGTGTAACCCTATGGGTGGTTTTGGAAATATCTAGGGTGTGTAATTGGTGTTTTGATTTTATTTTATGTGTCTTAGGTGTGTTAGGACTTGTTCCTCCTCCTCTGAGTGGTCATCATCATGGGAGATGAGATTTGGACCGGATCTGATGTAGGTTTCTCAATTTAAGGGAGTTTTCCATTTCATACCTTTAAATTCCTAAAAAACATTTTTTTTATTATATTTTAATTTAAATGATTTATTATTGGTTTATGTTCCATGTTTTATATGTTTTCATGTATTGGTTTATAAATTTTGGATTTAAAGTGGGGTTTTCCAAAAGGGCGTGTCCTGTGTGTCCACCATGTGTTTGATAAAATGGACTAAAGAGGTTTTGTTATTATAAATGGGTTTATAAGTTGTTTTAGAAATTTTTTTAACTTCAAAGGGTGTTTCGATAAAATTCAGAATGTTTTTTAATGAAATGGATTTTGTTATGCTTATTTTATTTAGGAACTTACTTGAGGATGTGTTAGCATTGAGTAACACATGGGTTAATCGATGTGTGAGTGAGGGTTTTTTTTTCTGGGACCATGTGAGATATTAGAGGGAATACCATGAGAGATTTGATATTGGTTTTTCTGAGTGGATGTTTAAGCCATTAGAGTGAGGACTGTGTAATCCTCTAACTTGGTTTCCAGAGGACTGTGAGAGGATTTGGGTAAGAAGATTGTGTGAGATTCCACTTTGGGCCCAAGGAAGACCACGAGAGTTTAAATTTATTAGATAGATATAAAACTTGTTTAATCAATCATGGAAGGAATGATAGTTATATCCCTAGGTTCAAATTACTCATTGATGATTGGTTTATATTATTTAGGAATTTTTAGTGACATTTTGATGTGATTAGTTGTTATTCCCATTTTCTTTCATTTCTATGTATATGGTTATTAACATAGATGTTATTAACAACATTGGTTATGACTTGGTCATGATATTGAGAATTTAATTCCTTGTCTCTATTTTATTATATTTTAACAATTTTTAAATTTGTTTTAGAAAACTAGTTTCATTTGAAATGGAAAACTAAATATATTTTAAAGGGTTTTTTTGAAAATGGTATGTTTTCAAAGTGGTTTAGTTTTTATTTTTTTTCTAAATAGTTTATTGGTTTGAATGGATAAAATAATTAAATGGGTTCATTATAGTATCCTACTAGGATTTTTCCTCACAACCTTCTTGGTCCATTTTTTTAATTTTCAATTTAATTTTATAGGACATATGTAAAGGCATGGGAACCATGTTCTAGGGTGACTTTTATTGATTACCACCGTATAGTGTTTTTTATACATAGTCTCATAGTGACAGTCCCATGTGGATTTTTTTGGTATTTTGTATCTATTGGGTTGTAATTTTGGATTTTTTGGGGGTTTTTTTCCATTCTTTTATGTTTTGGGTTTTTTTTGAGATACCATGTATATATATGGCCTTTTATGGCATGTATTGTTTATTATTCATGTCATTGTTTATGGTATATTCTTATCTTGTGCTATGAAATCTGATTATTTAGGTGTATATTTCCCATTTTATATATGGTTCATGCTTATTTATATTTGGATAAATAATTCATAAGAGTTAGTTGGTTATGATTGATGCTTTTTGCCAACCAGTAGCGATCAAGAACATGCGTTGGGCCATGTGGTGGGTTGAAAGAGGTGATGTGTTAGGTTGAATTGGGTTGGTTCGATACATTCCCACCAAATAATATGAATAATAATAGACTCCCAAATATGTTATGAATTTTTAACATAATAACAAATCCATGAATGAATTGCAGTGTGGTCTTGATAGAAATAAATTAAACCGTGTTTCTTCTTGAAAAAGTGCTTAAGAAATTTAAAAATTATTTAATACCACACATGAAGGCACAAATAAAGTAAAGTAAAATAAATTGTATATATATAATCAAGATTTTTTAAGTTTAACTATGCATTATAATTAATCTATTATAAGTATGTTTACAATATCAACTAAAATATATAGTAGTATAAATTCCCTTAGTGAAGAATTATATATAGATATTCTCATAAAACAAATATTAGGGATTTTACCTTTCTTCTAGTATCCAAAATTCACAACCATTCAAGAAGAGAGATATTTTAAAAATATGGTGATATTGGAACTCATATACTCCTTAACATATGAAATAAATATGAAAAAACAAGAATAAAAAGAGGCTAATGAAGCCAAGAAGTTAAGAAAACCATCACCTTCCAAGATACAAATGATAAATAATATAGAGGTGAGGTTCTAGATTGTACTCTTCTTGTAAAAAATATATTTAGTTTCTTCCAAAATAATAACTCCCATAAGAAATCCAAAAAATCAAAACAAATATCATAACGTGAAGTGACATTCTATGAATGTAAAAAGAATGGTCACATCAAGCCATAGTTCCCTGTCTACAAGAATAATCTCAAATAATTAGAAAATTTAAAAGACTTTTAAAGTAACAAAGACAAGTGAAAGTGATTACTCTATAGGTTTAACATCATTATCCACTTCAAGTGACTCAAGCCCCAAGTACCATATGAAATATTTTTATGGAGACATCAAGGATAGTACCCCTCTTTATATTTCCTCCTCCTCCTCTTATTATCCCACTTCTTATCCTCTCTATTCTTCATCCTGATCCTCTAGTCACTTAAATATTGAAGAACTAAAATATTGTTAAATTCAACATGAAAATGGTATTCATTAAGTCTCATATTTATACTTAGGAATAAAAAAGAAACATACAAATGTGATTCGAAAAAAATATAAATTGAAAAGGATCTCCACTTCAACTAAAAGGAAGATCTCATTATAAAAATAAAATAATAAACTGGATGGTAAGAAACTTGAATTAAATATCAAATACCTTAAAAATTATCTTTATAAATTCTCCCATGTTGAATACAATTTTATTAATATTTTTCGATCTAAAAAACATGAAAAAGAATGGGTCAAATTCAGTTTATACAATTACAAAATAATTTATAAAAATAAATCAAAAACTACTTTCATTAAAGGTTTATCACAAGATAATTTTTGATAAATAATCAATCATTTAATTTATAAATATGATTTTAAAAATAAACGTTATGGGAAAAAAATTCAATCTATCTATTTTAAATTTTTTCTAAAAGAAAATTTATTAAGAAAATATTGATTCCAAAAATATTTATTGGCTAACATAAGTGTACCCAAGTTTGTGTAGGTACCAAAATCCTCAAGAGTTTAATTTTTTAGGATAATTGTCTTATGAGAAAAACCAAATAAGTATTGTGGTACATTCATAGTGTTTTATAAAGACAAATGTGTGTATACCTCTATAAATTCAATCAAATCAAAAAACTATAATGTGGTCACATCACTTTAGGTGATAACTCTGGGGGTAAGATAATATGTTGTGCTACCATCAGTTTTTAAACTCCTAACTTATGAATTTTTTTATTTTTAGAAGGAAGGAAATAAAATTTACTAATAACTAGTAAATTATGTAATATATGTTTTGAAATAACTTTCAAAAATGATTTTTGAAAATTTTTTGATTTAAAAGGAAAACTTTTATTTATAGATTCTCATTTTAAAAATATATTATCAATTTATTTAAAATCTATTTCTTGAAAAAAATTCAAATTTTTGAGTGAAAAATTTAGTGAGTTGTGAATTTGGAATAAATTTCTTGGTCATTACAGTGACCAATCTCTTGTTAAAATCACCCATAATAAAATTTCATGATATATTCCTAAATTTCATTTAAAAAATGATATGATGTTTAAAGTAAAAAAATATAGTAAGCAACAAAAATCATCTTTTCAATCTAAATAAATAAATTTTACTTCAAAAGATCTTGAAATAATTCATCATGGCCTTTTTATACCTTCTCAAATTGAAATTCTAAAAGTAAAATACTATACTTTTTTAATTATTGAAAACTTTACAAGATTCACATGGTTTTATTTCTTAACTCATAAAGTGAAGGTTGAAAATACTTCATTAAGTATACAAAAAAGGTTTACAATAAAAAAAGGTTTTAAAATTATTTAAATTCATAGTCATCGTGGTGGAGAATTTTATGATAAGGTATTTAATGAATTGTGTTATTTGAAAGGCTATAGTCATTTTTTCTTCTCCTTGAACCTCTTAATAAAATGAGGTGGTAGAGTGGTGAAATCGAACCATCCAAGAAATTACTTAAACTCTTTTAAATGAATTTCCTATTAAAAATATTTTTGGGATGAGACTATGAATACTACAAGATATATCATTAATTAAATTCCTCTAAGACATTTTCTTAAGAAAAAACCTTATGAAATTTGGAATAATAAAAAAATCAAAGTCAAAATTTACAATGTTTTTTATTATAAATGATTTATTTTAAACACCAAAGTAAATCTTGGAAAATTTGATTCTAAATCCAATGAAAGTATATTTATTTGGTAATATAAATCAATAAAATCTTATCGTGTCTTTAATAAAAGGATTAAAATTATGAAAAGATAAATCAATGTTGTATTTGATAAATGTTTTCCAAAACCACTTTCTATTTTTTTAAAATGTTGTTTTAAATGAACCCTATAAAGCTAAATAAGTTGAATAAGAACAATAATCTCTTTAAAATTATCTTTCTAATGTTTTTATGAATTCTAATGACCATCCCATTGAAAATTTCATCATATATTTTTAGTAGGTAACTCATACTCACATATCAACCTTAAATGAGGTTGAAAAATTTACCTTTGTCTCTAACCTTGAACCCTAAAAACATTAATAATTCCCTTAATTATAAAAATTGGGTAGTTTCTATGAAATACAAGCGAAGTTAATTAACACAAAATGATGTATGGACACTCATGGTAGGACCTAGTGATCATTACCTTATAGGATCTTAATGGATTTTCTGAAATAAACTAGATGAATGTAGTAATATCACTAGAAATAAAGTTCATTTAATTGATAAAGGTTATATCCAAGAAGATGTAATTGACTATAGTGAAATATTTACAACTTATACTCAGTTAGAAAACATTAGAATCATGTTTGGATTTACCTCTCATATAAATTTAAAACTCTTTCAAATGGATGTAAAAAGTGATTTTATAAATGGTTTTATGTACAAAGATATTTTTATGGAACAACCACCTGGTTTTGAAAATCGTCTTTTTCTAAATTCAATTTTTAAATTATAAAAAGATATTTAACATTTAAAACAAGACCCTAAGTCTTAGTATAAAATTATTTCAAATTATCTCATTTCAAATGGTTTTAAAATTGGAAAACTCACTTATACTATATTTTTTAAAACAAATATTAAATGATTTATTACTCGTTCAATTGTACGTTATTGATGTGATTTTAGGATCTACCAATGAAAATATATATTTTTAATTTTCTTATTTAATGAAAAAGGAATTTGAGATGATCATTATAGGATAACTCAAATTCTTCCTTGGTTTTCCAATTTCTCAAAGAAAATATGGAATATTTTTAAACTAAGGAAAATACACCAATGAACTCTTAAAATTATTCAAAAGGGAAAATGCTAAAAAAAATTATTACTCCCATGAGTAAAACTTGTAATCTTATGTTGTATAAATCTTGTAAAATGGCAGATAAAAATCTTTATAGAAGTATGATTAGTAGTCTACTTTACCCTACTATAACCCCAAATAATATCATGTTTAGTATTTGTACCTATATTGATTTTCCATTAAATCAAAAATAATCTCATTTAAAATATGTGAAATAGATATTTCATTATTTATAAGGATATAAAAATATTGATTTTTTAATCCAAAAGGAACCTCTTTCGAATTGTCTTCTTTTTATGAAATTGATTTTATAGGATTCCAACTAGATAGGAAAAGTACTAGTGTCTTCTAAGAAAAAACATTGTCTCACAGAGTATTAATAATTATAATTATGTATCTATTTTTTTCATTTTAAGTGGAATACATAGTTGATAGGAGTTGTTGAAATTAAATTCTATGGACGTAACACCCTCTTTTAGCTTTTTGGGATTACATTTTACCGTATTCCTTATATATGTGAAAATACCAGTGCCTTCAATATCTATAAAAATACTATCCAACACTATAACATACCACCCATCTTTATTGTCTTGAAAAAAGATGTATGTGATACTCCGAATTAGGTGATGTCCCCAAGGCACCAAAGGCTAGCAATAAATGCCAAGGGATTCAGTAACAATTGGGGGGAGATTTACCCTTTGATAATAAAACAAATAAACAAAGAATATAAAAATAAAACATCCAATATATGATGCATGCGGATAATGTAATAAAATATAATCAAATACCAAAATGACAATAATACCAACTACAATAGAGAACCATATTTGAGTAAAAAGTTGAAGAAAAAACCATATAATCTCAAAGACTCCAAATACATAACTCCACATCTCACAACATGCTCCAAGATACAACTCCATAATCCACACCCAGGGTATCACGATGAATCACTAAATAAATTAGATAACTTTCCTTCACCTATGTACAATAAAAAAATATATCCAAAGGCACCAAAGTTCCCAATGAGGGGGCGAGTATAAAACTCAGTTGGTTTTCTCCAAATTAATTCCCTACTCACACCAATATGATTGAACATGTTAGAGAATTTATATAAAATAATTTATATAAACACTTTAATATAGTTTATATCAAATACAAACCATTTGTAAGAAAACCATTTTTCATACCCAAAATAGTATTCCAAATCAAAACCATTTCAAAGTAAAGTAACCAAATAATTCTTTTAACCATTTCTCAATCTATTGGATACCCATTACATGGTTCCATAATTACACACAAATACACATGAATAACTAGGTGATAGTTCCATACTCATGATCTATCTCTCATTGATCAACTAATTAGTCACAAGGTAACCATATACCAAGTCCCACAATGGCACACACCCCTTCCATAGGGTCTCGTCAATGCAAATAATCACACACCAACTAAGTAATCCGAATTCCTTTTCAAACCAATAATTTCAAACTATTGTAATAAAAAATTTCATTCATTTAAAACCATTATAAAAAAAACATTTTCAAGAATCCAAACCAAACCATATTTTAAAACATCATTTCTAAATCATGAAACAACACCCTTTGCATAATAACCAATTTCCATAATTTTTCAAACAATAACTAAAGAGGGTTTCTACCATGATTTTGACATCAATTTCACAATAAATTTCATGTAATTAAACAAATTTGAAACCAATAATTCATGATACAATAAGAGGAGTTGGGAGTGAATCTGCCTACCTCACAAACTTAGAAAAAAACAATGAATGACACCAATTCTTCAACAAACTGGGTTGAAACTCAAAAACTTCACCTTATATCTTATTCCCTATCACACAAACAATCATATATATTAATTATTTCCATAAACAAACATATATATATATATATATATATATTTCCCTAGTGTAATAGATATATGAATCAAAGAGTTGGATGAAGTTGAAATCTAAGAAAAACAACCAAGAACGATGACTTACCAAGGAATCTAGGCCTCCAACGTAATCACAAAAATGATTTCTCCCAGATTATGGGGAAGGGTCTATATGTACTTTGAGAGAAGATAAAATAATGTTAGGGTCATATTAAGGAAATAATATTCCATTAATGGGAAAATCCAAAATATATCCACAATTTTTGGATCTTTTTTTAATAGTGGGTGATTAGGGAACATAATTAGGTAAAACATGTTCAAACTGTGGTCCAACCACTACCCAAAAACACCCCATGCATGTTTTGATCACATGGTTAAACAGAAAACGTTCCAACCATGATAATGCCATCTATTATACTTTTCATGATTATTCTTGGTTGGCCACTCATTTTTTCCAAATGTGCGCCTAAATGTGCACCTTCCCAAAGCCCAATGGTTCACTTTCCATGATTTTTTGGAGGTGTTGTGTGGTTTCTACTAACTATTCTCAAACAATGAACCTCCATAAAATTCTAAAAAACTTTCCAAAATTACTCCAAACCCTCTCAAACTTAACCAAATTACTTTACATACATAAAATACATAAATAAAGTGTTACTTGAAATCATGGCTAATACAAGCACTCTTACACCCAAAACATTGATCTTCATCACCATATCTTAAGAGATAACTTCCCAAATATTGACATCTTATTGGATTTTTTTCCAATATAATATCAAATTACTGATATTTTCACAAAACCTCTAGTCCTAGATTATTTTGAATTCATTAAAGGTAAATTAGGAATAGTTCACTTGTGACATTCGTCATTTGATCTATGGATATCTTGAGTTATATTATTAAATAATTTTCAAAAAATAATATTGAAATTATTGTTTTTAAATTTTTATATAGGATATATTTCCTATATCTCACCCATTCCGTTATTTGAAGGGGAGAAATATCTATTTATTTTCTATTTTTTAATTCTATAATTTTCTTAAGATAGATCTTTTGTTTTTCAAAATTATTTAGTTAATTATTTTAAGAATATTATTTTATTAATTTTAAAATTTCAAAATCACATTTTCAACAAAATAATCACTTTTTACTACTTTTTCTTTTAAAACTACAATTTGATACCTTTTTTTATTTTTTTTAAATATTATATGAGAAAATTTATAATAATTCTTTTTTAATTTTTTTGTTTATATATCTCTTAATAAAAATTGACAAAGAGTAAGAATTTATTCAATAAACTTGTTTCTCTAACTTTTATATTGTGTTTTCTTTGATGGAATAAAAATTTAAGAATGCTTTTGAATTATGTTTTCACTCAATGTATCCTATAAAATATATTTTAATTAAGAAATAAATGAAGGTAAAATTATATCTTGAGGAATATTAATTTCATTAAAAAGGTATGTGATGTTTTATTTTCATTTTATTATTTCTATTTTTATCCAACTATCTCATTTTTCATTATTCTTTTCTTCATATCTAATATTTTTTTTTCATTTGATACTTATTTTTTTATTCTTCTTTTAATTTTGATCTCCCTCTCTCTAATAGTAATATTATTTATGGGTTTTAAAAATTAAATGGTGTTTTCTAAATCTTTTTATTATTTTAAAAATCATTTACATTCTTAAATTTCTTTTAAAAAATAAATGTTTTTAGGTTATTTTAAATAAAACTTTAGTTTTCCTCAAAATATTTCTTAATTTTATTCTTTATTTAATTTTTTTTATAATTTTTATAGTTACAATAGAGGAGAAAGTTTCTAAAAATTTATTTTCATAAAGGGTGTGTAGTTATTAAAATGTTTATTTACCTTATTTATTTATTATATTTTATAAAGGGGAATATTTCACAATTTTTTTTTATTTTTAATAACACCCATAACATGTTTACTTTTTGAACTCAATGAATATATTTTTAAAATATTGAACTGTGTTTCTATAACTTTTATTGTTCATTTAAACTTAATTTAACTTTTTTATGATATGTGTTTGTGATCATCAAAGAAGGGGATATTATTTTACATATATCTCTCATTATTTATTCATGATCACAAACACTTACCTATGTTTATAGCATTCCCAACTTAAGTGATTTTCTATTTTTAATTTGAATATCAAATAGTGTAATAGAATGGAATCTAAAATTTCATTTTAATCCTTTATAAAAGAATTGATAATATCTATTTATATCCTTCAATACCTTGTAAACACCTAATAAGATCTAAATAAGGATTTTAAGTAAAGTTGAGGTGGCCTTGGTTGAAGTTGGAAGTGTGCATATGACACTGAACAATCAGTGGCATAGTGGAGAACCACTTTTGTCTAGAACTCCCACCAGCCATCCAATGGAGGGGAACTAGCTAGCTGATGGATCTCATAGTAGTGAAACATTCCATTTGAATTCTATAATCTATAAATTGGCTAGTAAAGTCTAGCCGATGGAGTCATCCAACAACCCTGAGTTCTAGTTAGCCCACCGACTACCTGATGGTGGCTATCGAGTATCTAGTGGAATCATTGTAGCTCCAAAAATGTTGTATTAATTATTGTAAAAAATATTAGGGTGGTCTTCCATAGTTTTATGACTCCCAATGAAGTTCAAAACCTTCCCAATCCTTTCGAAGCCAATAAAAGGACTCCCTTTTCACCGTAGAACCTAAAATTATCATCCTTTCTCTAATTGACGCTCTCAATGTAATGGATCGAACCATTATAGTCCATTAATTTTCCAAATTATAGTTTTTGGGGTGTCTTCTATCAGTGAGTTAGGAGGGTGTTAGTGGAAGGGTGTCACCATGGTGTCACATTTCGGTGCCATAGATCGGTGCCACAGATTGGTGTCTCACCGATTGGTGCTGCACCCAAACGGTGCCATAGAGGGGTGTCGATCTTCTTTCACCAATTTTTTTCCGTAACATCTCTTTTAATATTAATTACCTCTTTTAAAGTGGTTTAAGACCATTTAACGCCGGTAAAGGATATATTAAATCCCCTATTAGTGGGGAGACCCTCAAATTATTGGAACCATGACCGTTCTATGTAGGAAATGGTTTATGGTTTGTGTTTGTTGTCAATCCTCAATGGAAGTTCATAATGTTTGCTAGGAAATGGATCATACAGTTCATGTGGAAAACAATATTGAAGGTGGAATCTTTTCCTAGTGTTTTCCATATTTTTGGGCCTAAAAATAGGAAAATGGAGAAAAGTGTGTTTGGAAAAGGAAGTTGCGTGAAAAATTGTAGGTATTATGGAAACGTGTGTGCATAGAATGTTTTGGGATCAGAACACTGAAAAATTGAAAAGGCATGAGTTGCATTAAAAATCTAGAGTTGTGCATGGAAAATGGTTTTTGTACAAAAATAATTATGTGCAGAATGAGAGGTTTTGTTCCACAAGGTGGGTTTTGCACACGGGGGTTGACGACACCTATAAATAAGAGGTGAAACCATAATTTAGTATGGTTGAAGAATTAAAGAATATCTGAGTTCTGATGCGTGTAAAATTTTCACAAAAATGGAGTTGCGTGGAAAATTTTATGTTGTGTGAAAAAGTTAACGTTGAACGGGAAAGTTAACATTGCGTGGAAAAGTTAAAGTTGTGCAAAAAAGTTCAAGTTGCATGGAAAATTTTGTGTTTCACACAAAAGATAATGTTTCACATAAAAGCTATAGTTGCACGAAATATTTTCCATGAAAAAATCAAATCTTGTGTGAAAAAGTCAGATCTTGCGTGTATTGGGTAGGTGTTGCACACAATTGTCAGTGTAGACTGAATACATGTTCTGAATATCTGGTTTAGTGGTTCAGTGATTTCATGTGCATCAATTCAGAACTTTGATGTAAGCAGTGTCTCGTGCTGAAAAGAGACAAAGATTGTAATGAAAATATATTGATGTACCCTTCAAGTTGATAAACTGAGTTTGACCTCTCTCAAGGTAGTGAGTTAGATGGAGTCGAGGGAAGTGATTTGAGGGACATAGTGAGATATCCGTGATCCTTTTTAAAGGTAATGTGACTAGGACATAGTGACTGTACCCAAACCTTTTAATCCGCAACTAGTGAAGTTTAGTGGAATTTGGTATGACTGGAAACCTATTCGTGTATTCTCATTAGATGTAACCCTTCGTGGTGAACCAAGTAAAAGTGTTGTGGGGTCTCTTTTCTTGTGGTTGTGTTCTTTTTATTCCCTTCAGTCTTACAGGTTTAATGTGTTCCAACCATAGTGGGAACAAGATCCTTGTTTTAAAAAGAAAAAGCTGACACACTGATTCTCCCTCCCCTCTCAGGGTGTCCCGAGGTCCTACAAGACTTACCAAAATGTGTGGCCTTTTAATCAGTTTCCCACCCTTGTCATGTTTACAGTTACAGACCTGTTATGTGTTTTTCTCAATTTAAATATAACCTATCAACTCTCCACTATGCTATGATCTATCTCACTATCTTTGAGGGAATTATTAAATATCAATAAATTAAAACATGGGCAACCACCCAGCCGTGTGGTCACACCACGATCCGATTTTCAAGCACTTAGAGATTGCACATCCCGTAACTCTAGGATCTGGCCTTTTACCACATCAATATATTTTATTCTTCCTTGGTCTCTTCCTTTTAGTTTCTCTTTGTTTTCCTCGAGACTTCCTTCAGAGATGAATTATGCGCCCATGTCAGAGCCCTTCCTGCTCAGCTATGGAGTTTTCTTTTCCTGCAAGTCTAACCATTCCCTGTTCTTAGCACAAAGAAAAATATTCAACCCTTGATTATCCAAGTAGGGGTTTTTTCGTCTCTCTTTACTGCGCATCATGAGGGGTGGGTATGATGATTCTCCCTCAGGACATAGATGAAATCAACTTTAATTAAGATAATAAACAGACTTTTAAAGAATTAAGGGGTGGGAAAGATGATTATGTTGTTGTATTTTACCTTAATTTTTATATTTTTAATTGTGTGGGCTCATGTCCACTAAAAATTTTGGTCGTTGGATGTCCTTTATTGCGCACTAATGAAGCTATGTTTTCTGGATAATCTTGTGATTGAATGATTGTAATATGGAAAATTATTAATAATGTAAACTTGGTTGATTAAATGGATTCACGATGAATAAGAACCCTTGTGTGATCACCCTGTATAACCAAATAGAAAGAAGGAACATAATGAATGTTGTTGGTTAAATCTGAAAACTCCCTTGCTTTGTTCTGAAGATATGCATGGTTTTTTTTAACATTGTGGGGTGACGTAGAGGGGAATGGAATCTTTGTTTTAGAGGCCATTGGTTTATGAATATGAGGATATGTAGAGTTGGTGATGAATGTTATGGGCCTAGTAAGTTGTGGCTTTTTTTGGTTCAGTACTTCGAGGGATCTCACTGATCCCATTTTGATGTTGTGACTTGAATGTGATCCAGGTTAAAATGCTTAAATGCATGCTTAGATTGTTTTCTTTCAGTTTTTGTTTTGGATTGAGTTTATGCCTATTAGTTTCCCAGTAGTGGAGTAATATTTAAATGTAACCACTTGAACATGTTAACAAGAACTAGTATGTTGGGAAACAGTTTTCTAGAAATGGTTTGAGCTTTGGTTGTGGCTATTTTATACTTATTCATGTAGTGATATAAGCAAGAGTGGTTGTGTATGGGCTGGTTGTTGGTTCAAGGACCCTTAGGTTGGTATGAGTTCTTGATTACCTATATATATATATATTTTAGTTCTTGTGATTCTTATACGCACCCCACCCATGTTGAGTACTTTGGGCCGAACACCCCCATTTCATGGGGGAGGGTGTTTTTCCCAACATTCCTAGGAAGTGGATGGTTATTAGCTCCTTTATGTTCCCTCTCCCATGTATCCCATGACTCTTTAGGAAGGCTTTGACAACCTAAGTTTCATTATGTCCCAAGTCACTTCAGGCAGGGTGTGTTGTGGTGGGTTGGACCAAGTGTGTGTGGGCAGGTTTGTTTCCCAACTGTATTCAGGATGAGGCCCAGGTGTATTCGGGAATGGCAGTGGTTGTTTTGGCCTAGGTTTCTGTGGGCATGGTTATGTGTGGTTGTGTTGGCTTAGGTGTTTACGAGAAGGTTGTACGTGTGGTTGGGATAGACCATGGGGTTGTTGTTGGGGAAGTAGTGGGACTGTAGTGGGATCGATGGGGGAGGTTTGATGGGTAGGATGTTATGAATAACCAATGGAAAAGCGGTGTGGGGTACCCAAATATCAATGTTCTATTACTATTATTTTACCTGACTTGCATTATTTAGGGAGTGTTCCTTGGTTATGTTGGGTGGATAGTTTTCCATGATAGGAGTTTTGGTTACCTCTACTTTTTCTCACAGGTCATTAGAATGTCCCCCCACTTGTGCATGATATATTTTGTTCTTCCTACTGAGTATACCTATATACTCAGCCTACATATATAAAACTACTTTCAAGTTTCTAGGAGGACTTTGAGGACCGTGATAGACCTTACTAGCTTGGGCACCATGATAGTTGTCATTGCTGGTTTTCTTTCTTTTGGTACTTTCATTAAGAGTTTTCTTATACTTTGTATCAGTTTATTTTGGACATGCATATGGGAATGGATTTTTTGCTTTACTTTTATTTCAGTATTTCGAGTTTTTTGGGACTTACCATCTTATCTTCCAATATTTTTCTATAAAAGGGTAATGCCTTTTATATTAGGTGAGATTATATACCCTTGGTTCTATTAGCCACTCTGGGGACAATTGGAGGTGGGACTCGGGGGTCATTAGCTCTCCTTCAACTTGAGGAAGGATGTTTACGACAGTTTTCTGTCCCTTCCCTCATCTTGGAGAAGGCGGGTCGTGACACTCAAGAATCAAAATGGTGATGAAGTATAGAATTTTGAATCCTCTAAAAGATCCAATTTCTAGTTCCAATTATCCAAAGGATCTCAATATTCTTCTCAAATATATTATCTTTGATTTCATTCATCTATCCAAAATATTTTTGAGTGTCTTTATAATGGGGTTTCCTAAACAAAACCTCTCTCTTCTCAACCACCTTTCTCCAATGGTTCTCACTCCAAAAAATTGATGGACATGTTCCTTATAAATAAGAAAATATCAATAGGCTACTCACAAACTAAAATTATGAAGGACGAGTATCTTGATCATCATTATGGGTTTATATAATAGACCTCTCGTTTCAAGGAGTGGAGACCTAGGGGTTCAGATGAATCTTTATTCAAAATCCTTTTGAATTGTTTATGTCCTATGCTTAATTTTCTATATTCCATCATTCAATGTCTACTTTCACACTATCTTAAATTTAGTTCAACCATTTCCATGATTAAATTACTTTTATATGATCTTTATAAAATATAATCTAATTTATTAACTATATCTCAATCAATTTATCACTCTATAATTTCCATATCATTTATTTTTGAATTCATATTTAGTGTTTTCTTTAAAGTTTTTAAATTGAAATTCACCTCCCCTCTTTCCATAATATCTCTGAATAAAATTATTCCATCAACATACAATACCAGAAACACCACCAAAATCCCACTAATCCACTTTCATACATAAGGATAATCCACATTCTTAATGAAACAAAAATCATTGATCACATCATTAAACTGAATATTACAACTCGTAGAATATTAATTTTATCCATAAATGGAATGTTTCAACTTAAAACCCTCAAATAACTCATTTTTCACTTAAAAACATTCAGTGTGTATCATATACATGTCCTAGACTAAAATTTTGTTAAAAAAGTGGGTTTGATATCCATTTGATATATCTCATAATCACAATGAGTTAGTATGTATAGAAATATTTGAATATAATTTATCATAACAACCAGTGAAAAGGTAAATTTATAGAATGAGTCTGTTTGTAACCCTTTTCTATGAAATGTTCTTTATGCATAGATACTTTACCATCCATGTAACTTTTCTTTTAAAAAATATACTTTCACCCTATGGGTGTCACCCCTTCAGGTGCATCTACCACGTTTCAAACTTGATTAGTTTACATGGATTCCATTTCATATTCCATTGATTTTAGTCACCTATTATAATAAAAATTGTCAATGGAATCATGGTAGGTAGAAGGTTCCTCACATATGATAACTAATTAATCATTATTTTCCACAATAAATCCATAACTCTTAGTCTTCTAATAAATCCTACCATACCTGTGAGGTTCTTGTTTAATTTAAGTTGGTTCCTTTTCCATAACTGTGTGGAAGAGTTTTATCTTCCATCTCATAAACACTTCCTATTTTCTAGTCATGAACTTCTATATGTTAAAATTTCTTCATAATCACTGTGATTGATGTGTTTTTGATGAATATAATATTTTCATATGTTTTAGTCTATAATTAAATGTTTATAATCCCAACATAGTGTTATTTTATGATAAACTATCATTTTTTTATGTTGTTAAAGTATTTTGAGAATAAATGAAAAAATGGAATAATTTAGGAATTTTAACTACTTTTAATCACTTCAATATTTTGGAAATATATTTTACTATATTAATCCAAATTGAGTGACACTTTTTAGGATTCCTATTACCATGGCTACACATTTTTCAACTGGTCCAAGTATTGATTCAGACATACGAAGGCCCAAATAAATAATTATTTATGGAAAGTTGTAATATCTAATAGAGTGGACCCCACCTTTGAAATTGAGGTATAACTCTGATTATACATTTAAAATGATATTATTACACCTTATATGGAATATTACTCAAAGGATCTAATTATTGATGAGTTTTAAGGGAATTTTCACTCATTAAGGTAGTCTTTTGGTGGGTACAACTAGTAGAAGATGAAAGTTCTCTTCGATGATAAATAGTTCTGTTATGTAATTTAATCACATATTTTGAAAAAAACATGTCCAAAACCTAGGGAATTTTGTGGAGGGATTTTCAAGGAATTGAAAAACACATTTCATGAAGCATTTTATGTGTGAATTCATCCTATGAAAGGTCATTATTGCATGGTAAGTTGAAGAATTGTAATTTGACAAGTCACATGGACAAATTAAATGCCTCAGAGTAAAATTGTCATAACTCCTTCGTAAAGTGGTCAATGATATTAAAAGTTTTATGATGATATCACATGACATTATGGAACAAATTTCATGAATAAATATGTTACAAATTAAGAATTTTTTTAGGACATCAATATGGAATCATTTGGATGATACTTTTGGAGTGAATTCTTTCACCCCTATCCCTACAAATATGTATCTCTTCTACCATATAAAGAGGTATAAAATTTTAAGGGGTAATCTGGATTTTAGTTTTTATAATAGTTTATAATATTTTAAATATATTTTAGTGTATATTTTCTTATTCTTAGGTGGATTTATATTCTTCTCATATTTATTTTATTTTTTGTGTTTCCCTCACCGTGATTATTTTTAACTCCATTTTTTTGGATAACTAACCCTCACTATTGTTGGAGGGGGGGTGTGGTGATATTTGAGATTATTGTAATTTAATAATTTCTCATGTTTTATTTTAATATTTCAGTAGTGGTTAAATTGATTGTGGTAAGCGGTCACCCTACTTTATCTACTATTTTTTTCTTCCTCCTAATTTTATCATCTTCCTTCTCATTGATATTTATGTCATTCAAATGGTGGAGGTTAGATTAGGTGTTGATGTGGAAGATATTACTCCAACATTAAGAGGTATTGGTGTAGGGTAATACAATGAAAATTAGATGGTTTAAAGTGAATGTTCTACGTCTCTACATTGAGTAAAACAATGAGGAAATATTTCTAATAGCAATGATAACACCACCATGAAACCCCGAGAACAATGGTTTTATTCTGCTGAATTATTTATGTATTATTTATTTTCTTTAATTTTTGAATTTAAATTATCAAATATATTATATTAAACTTATTTTTATAATGAAAAAAGTCATCCATATTATTATATCTATTAGTTTTATATTAGTTTGTTTATAATAGTGACAATAGAAAAAAAACGTGTGTTGTAAACAGCCTCCTTGTGATCGACCATAGGGTGTGACACTATGATGAATTATTTATATAATAATAATTTAATTGAATAGGGTAAAATTAATAAACCCCTACCATCAATTTGATAACGTTTCTAGGGAGTCCATGCACTTACATAGACTATTTTTCTTAAAAAACAAAAAAAATTAAAATATTTCAAAAACATAAAAAAATAATTTCATTGCATATATTTCTTTTCTTAGAACATGATGGATTTCTATGGTGATTACTATAATTATTATCCTATTGAAAAATTTTATTGTGAGATAAGCAGGGAATTGATATTTAAGATTTAAATGGAACAAAATGACCTAATGCTTCAATAGAATTTCAAATTTCATGAGAAAGCAAGCAAGCTAGTTGCATTGCTGCCACAGAAGTCGAATAGGTTGAAGTCCAATGGATGGAATAGAAACAAATGAAATATTAGTATAAGAAAATTAATATTACAAATACCTTTGAAGAATAAACTTTTGAGGTATAATAAAGGCTCTAAGATCCACTTCCCTCCCCACCAAATGACTTCCCAACTACCATACTTAAAAAAAATGAGTTTGAATTTGAATGTTTTGATGGTGATTTAATTTTTGAACTATATTATTATTAAAATTTAATTAATTATGAAATAATAAAAAATATACCTTATTATAATTCTGTAGATTCAGAACCATTACAATAGACCATTTATGACGAACATGAAGAAGATATTTGTGGTGAGGAGAAAATGGAGGATCCAGTCAAGTTGTACACTAATACAGATAATGATGGTGGAAAAAAAATAATAAATGTATAAGGAATTAATTGATGAACATGAACTAGATGTGAATCTAAAATGTATTATACTAATTTCACCACTATTGGACACCACTCCTCTAGATGAAAAAAATAAGAAGCACCTCTATATTCTTCTCCCTTCCCATTAACACCTCACAATCCTTATTTTATATCTTATGGGGGTTGGGATTATATTTATTTTAATTGGGGGTTATCAATACTCTCATATACTGATTTATTTTCTAATAAATAATATGTGGTGGTTTCTAAGAAATAAACCACATCCACTATCATATTGGGGTTCAAACTCTACAACTTTCTGACTAGAGGCTATAAAAACCTAGCACCAGCATGGGGGTCAAACCAGGCATTATCCTCTATTTTTCTTTAATTTTCTTATGTTTTCCTTTATTTCATGATTTATAGGTTTAATATAAGTATCTAAGAGATTAAATCAAAGCTTCCCCTGGAAAATAATTTTAGGTTGTTTCTTTTATTCTCTTTAGTTTTTTCTTCCCTTATTTTTAATTTTTTGTTATACTGAAATTAGGGGTACTTAAATTTAAGTGTGGGAAGAGTGTTGACTTTTTAGTTGTTATTATGTGATTTTCTTCTTATTTTTAGGATCCTTGAGTTAAAAATTAATATTATTATCAATTTCCATAATGGAATTGATTTTCATGGAATTGAAATAATTTTTTGAAGAAATAGATTTTAAATGACTGTTGATATGAAAAAATTTTCCTTGAACTGTATTTTAAATAATTTTTATGCATTTAACAATTTTTTAAATACTTGACCATGAAACACTAGAATGAGATATATTTCTAGTCCTATGATGTATTCTAAACAATTTTGATATATTCTTTCTAATACCCACACTTTTTTGAGTGAAACTTGGATTTTTTTGTGAGAATAAGAATTTGTGACTTTTCTATTTCAAAGATTTGGACTTAATGTAATGTTTTTAACATGATTTTGTAACATATTTGGATAGAAAAATTTTAACTTAATACCTACCTTTACATCTATACTTCATTATCCCTTAGATTACATGAATTTTATTATAGGTTTAAGCCACATAACAAGCATATTTTTCCTTACCTACCCACACTCTTTGTTTTTTTCAAGGATATTTTAAGTTTGACTGTGGGGGGGGAGGGCCATTTATTTACATTATTTTGGATAGGATTAATTTTTTGGAGGTTTGAGGTGTGTATCAACATCTTGGGTAGTGGAAAATGAGAAAACTGATCTTGATTCATCATTTCATTGTGCTTTATTTGTTTCATCTGGTTCTCTAAAAAATGGAGATTAGTTTCAATTACTCATTGTAATTTATTTTATGGACCATGTCCCTATAAAAAATAAAGGGTATGAATTTTCATTAATTTATTTTATTCATTTTTAAGCTCATCCTCTATCAAAAAATTCAAAAAAAGAAATAAAATAAAGTTTTTCCTTTCTAGAGCCTTACAAAAAAAGAAAAAAAGGGGGATATATTAGGTAATATAATTCATTTTAATAATTTATTGACTCATGTACCATGTCAAAAAATGGGCTGTGTTGTGCTTAACATTTTCAAGGGGAATTTAGTGAGGTTTATCTGGTGTTTTAACTTGATTATTAATGCGTTGTACTTAAGAGTCAAAGCTCCACTTTCTAGCCTTAACATTTTTAAAAAAATTTACTACCAAACCTAGGCCACAAAATTAACCTAGAAAAAGACATCATGATTGAAAATATTTTCATGTTTCATGATATAGAGAAATGATAATTATAACAAGCCTATGGTGATACGTGAAATTTCCAAGTTTGACCATAACTCCATATCTAATTTCTTTTAAGTGAAGAGTGACTTAAAATTCAATGTGAGGATGTTTGGCATTGGTCCATGGATAGATTTATGAGGTTTAATGAATTTAAATATATGGAATAAAAATTATAGGGAATTTTTTTCTAATAATATACATGATGTGATTCCGTTTTATAAAATATCATTGATGTTTTCTCATTTTTGATTATTATGGGGATTTTGATTTGGATATATGATGACTGCTTGGGAGTCCAATGCCTAAGTGTGGGGGAGTGATGAAGCTAATATTTCCATATATTTTATTGTTTTATTTAATGTCTGTAATCCAAAAATTGTTTTATTTTTTGAGAAATTATCATGTTTTTAAGTTTTTGAAGTATTTTGAGCTTAAATGAAAAAATGAAATTATTTTAGAATTTTAACTATTTTTAATCACTTCTGTATTTTGGAAATATCTTTTACTGTTTTGATCGAAATCGAGTGATAATTTTTTATGCTTCCTACTACCATGGGATAAATATTTTTAAACTGGTACAAGTCTTGATTTATATATATAGAGGCCCAAATAAATTATTCTTTTTGGAAAGTTGTTCTTTCCAGAAAAGTGGACCCCACATCTGTAATTGAGGCATAACTCCGGTTATACGTTTCCAAATGAGATTATTCCCCTTTTAGATGGTAGATAACTCAAACTTTCAGGTTCATGGATCATTTCAAGGGAATTTTCTCTAATTCAGGTAGTGTTTGGTCTAGTACAACTCGTGGAAGATGAAAGGTCCCTTCAAGAAGAAACTATTCCATTATGTAATTAAATCATATCTTTTAAAAAAATGTGTCCAAAAGGTATGAAATTTTGTGGAGGGATGTGAAAGGAATTAGTGAAAATATTTAATGAATCATTTAACAAGTGAATCTAGTGTATGAAAGGTCTTTCTTTCTTGGTAAGTTTAAGAATTGGAATTTGAAAAGTCACATGGACATATTAAATATCCTAGAGTAAAACAATCTGAACTCCTTTATCCAATTGTCAATGATGATGAAATTTGACGGTGAACTCATGAGACATTATGGAAAACCATTCATGAATAAATATGATTAAAATTAGTCAATTTAATGGGACATACATGTGTAAAATTTTGAAGGATAATTTTGGAGTGAATTCTTTCACCCCCTCTCCCTATAAATAGGTATATCTTCTCCCATTTAAAGAGGTAACCATTTTTAGGGGCTAAGGTGGAGTTTACTTTTTTGTAATAGTTTTTAATATTTTTCAATATATATTAGTGTGTCTTTTATTCTTCTTATTTGGATTTATCTTTCTCTCGTATTTCTTTTATTTTATATGTTTCCTTCATCATGATTCTTTTTAACTCCATGTTCAAAGAGAACCAAACCTCACTATTTTTTGAGGGGGAAAGTGGTGGTATTTGAGCTTATTGTGATTTAATGATTTATAATGTTTTATTATAGTATTTTATTAGTGACTAAATTGATTGTGGTGAGAGGCCAATAAAATTTATCTACCATTTCTTTCTTCCAATTTATTTATTCATTTTCTTTATCATTGATATCTATGTCATTCAAATGGTGGAATTTGGAACAAGTGTTTATGTGGAAGAGATTACTCCTATATATAGAGTTATAGGTATAGGGTAATACCATCCAAATGAGAGGGTGTAATGTAAAAGGTATAGATCTCTACATTGAGTAAAATAATGATAAAATATTTTGAATAACAATGATAACACCACCATGAAACCCTAAGAAAAATAGTTTTCTTCTACTAACTTCTTTATGTCCTATATATTTTATTTGAGTTTTGAATTTTCTTTATTATATATATTATATTAAATTTATTTTTATAATCAAAACCCCCATCTATATTACTATATCTGTTAGTTTTATATAATTTAGTTTATAAAAGTGATAATAGAAAGACTTTGTGTTGTAAGAGGCCTCCTTGTGATCGACCATAGGGTGTACCATTATGGTGCATTCTTAGGATAATAAGAATTTAATTGAATAGGGTAAAATGATAAACCCCTATAATCATTTTCCATTCAATAAAAACACCATATCATGACAAAAATACTTTATATTAAATATGATTATAGAAATAATATCCCATAGTTTCCTTATGATAACCTGAAAATAAGACTTTATCTAACTTTAGGATAACACTATTAGAATACAAATATTGTTTAACTTCTTCCAAACTAGAAATATTAATAAAAGGAATATTGGGAAATTTACCAATCCATATATCATACGGCGTCTTTATGATGAGGTTAATTAGAAATGAAACAGTTTCTAGAGCATATCCTTATAATGAAATAATATAGTTACACTGACTCACCATCAAATGAAACATGTACAACGTGGCATGATTCTTCCTCTCAAATAGAAAATTTCACTATAGTGTTCCCTATGGAATGGTTTATATAGAAATCACATAATCTCATAGACGATTAGTGAATTATTGGCTCAATTATTCACCACCCTGATCTGATTAGAGTATCTTAGTACTTTCTCCTAGTTGATTATAAACTTCATTATGGAACTCTTTGAACTTTTAAAAAGTTTCATACTTGTGTATCATTAGATACACATAAACATATCAATAAATTTTATGAAGTACCTAAACCAATCACTTACTTAGGTACACATTGGCACATATACATCACTATGTATACGATCCATTAGTCCACTAGCCATTTTATCGTTTCCATTAAAAGATGATTTTTCCATCTTACCTAATAAAAAATATTTTCATGTAGCAAATACTTTATAATATAATGACTCTAATAATCCATATATGTGGAGTCTTTGAATGAGTTTCTCATTTATAAGTCCAAGGAAACAATGAAAAAGGTAGGTGAGATTATAATAAAACTTTACCTTTTTATTAAAAATGTGGTAGACATGATTATCCATATCCATACTATATAAACCATTTAGCATATTATCAATTCCATAAAAAATATCATTCATATATATGGAACAACTATTATTCTTAATAATGAATAAAAATACTATCCTGTCTAAGAAAGATACAGAAATAAAATTTCTATTTATAAGTGGAATATAATAATAGTTTTCTAATTTTATAATTAATCCATTAGGTAGTCTAAGATTATAAGTTCTGAATTTCAATGAAAAGAATCCTGCCCCATTTCCAACATATAGATCTAATTCACATTTATATAATTCCCTATTATCCCTAAGTCTATGTTTATTAGAATTTTTTTTCATGCACATGCAATATATAATACTTAGGATTAAGTGTTTTAGAAATCTATATCAATAACATTGACATTCATATGCTCAAAACTATTTACTTTGAGAAAGCTTCTGAACCTTAGATACCAATTTATAATTGTTTTATAGGATATACCAGTAAGATATATTAAACTAATAAATATGATGAATTCCATAATCTACAATAGATACATATCTATGGTTTCACATCAAATTTTATATATATTTATCAAGGAATTTTTATTAAAGAACTCCCACTAAAATTATGAACCCATATATAACTAACTTTAGGGGGACAAGATCCATATTTTACTAAGATTTTAGTTCACTTTAGTTTTCATCTAAAAATATAATAATCTAGATATACCAACTTTGTAATCATATCACATGAAACTCTTAGATATTTTAGGGGGAAAAATCTACCCAAATCCATCATATGAATATAGACTCAACTCTATTTCTCTAGTACTCCAATTTTTTGGGTTTCCTAGCTATGTGTTACCCAAACCTCATAATAAGATATAGTTACCTAACTCTTAGGATTATCCATATCCTTCATGACCTATATAAGATAATCCATGGGAACCTATATTTACTATTAAACTATCTAATTGGATGATTGAAGTACTGAAATTTGTTTGTTTTTAAAGTAAGATCATAGTTATTATTTGAGGGGTTTTATTTTTAAATTCACACCAATTTAATATAAATATTATTCATATTAATTTCATAATCAATTAATCAATTGAAATATTTATTATATCGTGTTTTATTACTTTATACATACATACTTCTATTTATTTAGTTTTAGAATCAATATTCCTTGCACAAAAATTATATGTTTATAGAATATTGATATGTAACACTTTTCACAAATTGTAATTTGTGTTAGTCACCCAAAAATAGAAGCAAAAAATATTCATACATATCCAAATTAATCCTATGTATAAGGTATATAATTTTTTTATGTAAATGCTTATAATTATACAAAATTGATAATCACTACATGATTAAGCCTAGAAAAAAAGATATTTAACACTAACCTTTCTAGAATAAGTCATAATACTATAGGATAGTGGGAAGTTTGACCCAAAGTACCTCTACCCATAGATACTTTAATCAAGAGAGAATCAAATTCATCATGACTCTAATACCTAATATGTATAAACTATATCCAAAAACTAAATTCAATCCAATAAATTTAATTACAAACTAAGGTCAAGGTTGTTGAAAAATATATGTTATATTATTATACCTATCATGTGATTCATGATGTTATAATTTATAAGAATGTATTAATCACATAAATTAAAACATTCCTAATATTCAAATTTTATAAAAAATTTATAAAAATGAATATTCAAAAGAAATAAACCAATAAATAGAAGTTTTATTTATTTCCAAAAATGAGATATTAATATGAACATTTCATATTTTATTTAGGCATGAAAATTTCACATTTATAATGTATAACACTTATAATTTATAAAAAAATTTGTAAAATGCAGTCAATTTTAGAAAAAAATATTAAAATTTATCATTTTTGGATTATATCTTATTTTATGATAGATAGAAGGAATAATATATCGTAATTGATGATAAGAATCTAGAAAAACCTTATGTAAAATTTTTATTTTTTATTTCCAAGTACTCTTATGTATGTGGTGTCCCATACATAAGGGTAAATTTCAATCAAATAAAAAAAATTACAAATAAGGTTTCCCATATATAAGATTACATTTCATATAAATAAAATACTCTTATATATCGAGTAACCCATATTTATACGTAAATCATTAAAATATTACTCTTATGTATGGTCCAGTTATAGCCTACACTATATGTTATATCATAAGTATGGCTTAATTCCATGTTTTCATACAACCCTAGTTTTACTCATTACCTATGATATCACATATGATATCTTATAACATAGAAAAAAAACGTTGAGTTTTCTGTATATCACACATTAAAATATACACCAGTGATTCCTTATGATTAGAAAAAATAATTATGAAATCCTATATAAAAAATATTAGTGATAGTGTGGCTTAAATCCATCAATGTCATATTTTAATATGAAATATGACTTCTAGAATATTATGATACAAATGTTCTTTAAAATAATAATAAAATAACGTGTTAATTCTATGATAAATGTTTCTCTGATACCACTAATACATTATGAAGGATCATTATATGATCAATATAGTGGAAAAAACCTATATATATGTTATTGATCTATCAACAATAGAATCACCATGTAAAATGAAGAATATAAAAATACGCATACCTAAAATAAAACAAGCTTTATAACTATTGTTATCGAATGATTTTTCTTGATCGTAATCTCCAAGTGAAAAAAATATACACTTTCATCACATGGATTCCATTGAAATATACAATCCTCACTCATAATGATAATGATTTTGGAGTATTCCAACTAGATAAAAAAATTACTAGTGTCTTTTTAGAAAATACCTTGTCTCATGGAGTATTAAGAAGTGGAATTTTGTTTCTATTTTTTCTTTTTAAGTGGGATTTATAGTCGATAAGAGTTTTTGAACTTAAATTATATGGATTAAACACAATCTTTTAGATTTTTGGGATTACATTTGAACATATTCTTATTATTAATGATAATACCAGTGTCATCAATATCTAAAAAAATCATATCCATCACTATAACATAACGCCCCTCCTCATTGTCTTGAGAAGAGGTGGAGGTGATACTAGGCTTTAGGTGACATCTCCAAGGAACCAAAGGCTAGAAATAAATACCAAAGGGGTTCATTAACAATTTGGGGTAGATTTAACCATTGATAATAAAACAACTAAACCAAGAACATAAAAATAAAACATTAACTATATGATGCATGAGAAAAATGTAATACAACTCAAAGTAATACCAAAATGACAATAATACCAACCCAAATAGAGAACCATATCATAGTACAAAGTGGAATACCAAACCATATAAGATCAAAGACTCTAAATACATAACTCCGCATCTCCAAACATGCTCCAAGATCCAACTACAAAATCCATGCCCAAGGTATCACAATGCATCACTAAATAAATGAGATACATTACCTTTACCTATGTATCGATAAAAAATAAATCCAAATTCCCCAAAGTGCCAAATTAGGGAGTGAGTATAAAACTACGTTCGTTTTCTCCAAATGAATTCCCTACTCACGCCACTAAAATAGACCATGTTAACACATTTATATAAAAACATTTATAAAAAAAATTTAAAATAGTCTATATAAAATCAAAACCATTTGTAAGAAAACCAGTTGCCATACCCAAAATATTATTCCAAATCAAAACCATTTCCAAGGAAAGCAACCAAACAATTCCTTTAAACCATCTCTCAATCCATTGGAATACCCATTACTTGGTTCCAAAATTCCACCCAAACACACATGAATTCTCAGGTCATAGTTCCAAACTCATGAGTTTTTTCTAATTGATCTACCAATTCGTCACAAGGTAACCATATAACAAGTTCTCTAAGGGAACAAACCCCTTTTATAGGGTCACATAAATGAAAATAAAAACACACCAGCCAAGTAAGCCAAATGAATTTCCAAAACAATCATTTTAAGAAATTTTAATAAAACATTTCTTTTATTGAAAAAATTTTTACAAAATCATTTTTGTGAATCAAAACCAAACCATATTTTAAAACATCATTTTAAAATCATGAAACAACACACTCTGCAGAACAACCAATTTCCATAATTTTTCAAACCATCAATAAAGAGGTTCTCTACCAAGATTTTCACATAAATTTCACAATAAATTTAATGTAATTAAAACAATTTGAAACTAAGTATTCAAGTTATAATAATAGGAGTAGATATTGAAGCTTCCTACCTCAAAAACCTAGGTGAAAATGAATAATGACACAAATTCTTAAAAAAATTGGCTTGAAACTCCCAAAACTCACATTAGATCTTATTTCCTGTCATACAAGAAATCATATATGATCATGATTGATAAAAACCAACATAGATATATCCCATATGAAATAGATACATGAATTCAAGATAGGAAAAAAAGATGAAATCTAAGGAAAATAACCAAGAACGAAGACTTACCAAGGAATCTAGGCCTCCAATGCACAAAGAATCACCAAAAGGATTACTATGAGATCAAGGGGAAGGGTCTCTATAGACTTTAAGAGGAGATAAAAACATGTTAGGTTCATATAATGGAAAGAATAATCCATTTAGGGGAAAATACAAAATAGATCTACAATTTTAGGATCTTATTTTTAATAGTGCACGATTAGGGCATATTATTAGGCAAACCATGTTCAAACTGTGGGCCAACCACTGCCCAAAAATAACCCACGCATGTTTGGATCACATGGGTAAATAAAAAACGTGCCAAACATGATAATACCATATGTTCCACTTTTTATGGTTATTATTGGGTGGCCACATAGTTTGGCCAAATCATGCGCCTAACCATGAACCTACCCAAAGCCCACTTTTTCACTTTTCATGGTTTTCCATAGGTGTTTCGTGGTTTCTACTAACCGTTCTCAAACCATGAACCTCCATAAAATACTAAAAAACCTTCCAAAATTCCTTCAAACCCTATCAAACTTAACCTAATTACATTAAATACATAAAATACACAAATAAAGGGTTACTTACTTGAAATTGGGGATAATACAAGCACTCTTGCACTAAAAACATAGATCTTCATTACTATTTCTTAATATATCACTTCCAAAAAGGTGACATATTACTGGATTTTTCCAAGATAATATCAACTCACTAATATTTTAACCAAAACTATAGCCCTTTGTTATTTCAAATTCATTAAAGGTAAATTAGGAATGGTTCACTTGTGACATTATTTATTTGATCTATGGCTATTTTGAGTTATCTTCTTATGGTCATTTAAAAAAAATACTAAAATTATTTTTTTAAAATTTTTATATTGCATATGTTCCCTTTATCTCACCCATTCCATTATTTTAAGGGGAGATATATCTATTTATTTTCTATTTTATTAATTATATAGTTTTCATTAAGAGAGATATTTTTTTCAAAATTATTAAATCATTTCCTTTAAGAATATTTTTTTACTTATTTTAAAATTTTAAAATCACATTTTCAAAAATATAATCAGTTTTTTACGAATTTTTTTTTAAAACTACCATTTTATAACTTTGATTTTTAATTTTTTAAAAAATTATATGAGAAAATTTATATTAAGTATTTTTGATATTTTTTACATCTCTCTTAAAGAAAATTTACAATGAGTAATAATTTATTTAATCCAATTGTTTCTCTAACTATTATCTTGAGTTTTCTTTGATGGAATAAAAATTAAAGAATGATTTTGAAGTATGTTTTCACATAAAACTAACCTCTGTAATCTATTTTAATGAAGAAATCAGTGAAGTTAAAATCATTTCATGTGGAATATTAATTTCATGAAAAACGTATGTGAAGTTTTATTTTCATTTTATTCTTTCAATTTTTATCCACCTATCTCTTTCTTTATTATTCTTTTCTTCATATTTAATAATTTTTCCTTCCATAATTATTTTTTATTCTTCTTTTAATTTTCATCTTCTTCTCCCTAATAATAATATTGTTTAGGTATTTCCAAAATTAAATTGCGTTTTTAAAATCTTTTTATTATTTTCAAACCAATTTAATTTCTTAAAATTATTTCTCAAAATATCTTTTTTTAGTTTATTTTAAATCTCACTTGTGTTTTTAATCAAAATATTTCTTAATTTTTTCATTTATATTCTTATCTTTATCTTTTTATAATAAAAATGTGGAAAAAATTTCCTAAAAATGATAATTGTGTGTATTTTTAAAAAGGGGATAAATTTTCAAAAAATTTATTTTCATAAAGGGGGAGTAGTTCTTAAATTTATTATTTCCCCTATTTATTTCATTGTATTTTTAAAGGAAAACTTTTGAAAATTTTATTTTTTAATTTTGTTAATAACACCCATAATGTGTTTACTTATTATTCTCATTGAATATCTTTTTAAAATCATGAGTTGTATTGCTATCACTTTTATTCTTCATTTACACTAAATTTATATATTTTATGATATGTGTTTGTATTCATAAAAGAAGGGGATATTATTTCACCTACATCTATCATTGTTTATTCATGATCATAATCACTTACTTATTTTTATAACCTTCCCAATTTAAGTGGTTTTTGGTTTTTTATTTGAATATAAAATAGTGGAATAGAATGGAATCTAAAATATCCTTTTAATCCTTCATAAAGGATTGGTAATATATATTTATATCCTTAAAAACATTCTAGATACCTTATAAGATCAATAAAATTATTTTAGGTGAAGTTGAAGTGGCCTTAGTTAAATTTGAAAGAGTGCAGATGACACCGACTAGCTGATGGCGTGGAGGAAGAACCACTTTTTCCCATAACTCCCACTTGCTTACTGATAGAGGGAAACTAGCTAGCTGATGTTTCTCCTAGGAGTGAAACATTCTATTTGAAGGAAATAAGCTATAAATTCTCAAGTAGAGTCTAGCCAATAGAGATCATCCAACAACCCCAGGTTACAGTCATTCCACCGACTACCCAATGGTGGCTATCGAATATCTAGTGGCATCAGAGTAGCTCCAATAAGGTTGCATTATTTATGGTAAAAATACCATTAAGGTGGTATTCCATAGATTCATGAATCATAATGAATTTCATAACCTTCCCAATCCTTTTTAAATCTATAAAAGGACTCCATTTTAACATTGGAACATAAAATTATCATTATTGCTCCAATTAATAATATCAATAATAAAATTGGTGATGATGTTCTAGAATTATCAATCCTCTAAATGAGACAATTTCAAGATCTAATTATCTAAATATTGTCAATTTTACTCTAACATATATTATCCTTAATTTAATTTATCTATCCTAATGATTTTTGGGCATCTTTTAATTGGGTTTTCCTAAAGAAACCCTATCTCTTCTCAACCACATTTCTCTAATGGTTCTCACTCCATAAAAGTGAGGGCTATGTTCCTCAGAAATAAGAGAAGTTTAAGAGGCTAATCACAAACTTAAATTATGATGGATGAGTTTATTGATCATCACTATGGATTTATACAATATACCTATCATTTCAAGGGGTAGGGATGTAGGGGTTCACATCAAGAATAATTCAAAATCCTTATCAATTATGTTTGTCCAATGTTTACTTTTACACATTACATCATTGATTGTCAATTTTCACACATTCATAAATTTATTTTGACCATTTCCATGATTAAATTACTTTTATATTATCTTTATAAAATATAATCAAATTTATTAACTATATCTTAATTGATTTATCACTCTATAATTTCTATATCATTTATTTTTGAATTCCTATTTAGTGTTTTCTTTAAATTTTTTAAATGGAAATTAACCTCCCCTCTTTCCATATTATCTCTGACCAATAGTATTTCATCCACATACAATATCATAAACACTACCAAACTCCCACTAATCCACTTTAATACATAATAATCATTCATGTTTATAATGAAACCAAAATCATTGATCACATCGTTAAACTGAATATTCAAACTCCACAAAGCTTACTTCCATCCATAAATAGAATGTTTCAACTTTAAAACCTCAACTAACTCATTTTTCACTTGAAAATATTCAGGGTGTATCATATACATGTACCAAACTAAAATTTTATTAAAAAATTGGGTTTTATATCTATTTTATATATCTCATAATCACAATGACTTGATATGGATAGAAATATTTGAATATAATTTATAATCACAAATAGTGAAAAAGGAATTAATAGAATGAATCTATTTTCAACCCTTTTCTATCAAATGTTATTTATATATAGACACTTTATCATCCATGTAATTTTTCTTATAGAAAATATAATTTCACCCTATCGGTGTCACCCCTTCAGGTGGTTATACCAAGTTCCAATCTTGGTTAGTTTACATGGATTCCATTTCAGATTCAATGGATTTTATCCACCTCTTATAATCAAATCTCTTGATGGAATAAAGGTAGGTAGTAGGTTCATCACCTATGATTATTAATTTATCATTATTTTCAACAATAAATCCATATCTCTCAATCTCATAATAAATCCTACTAGACCATTGATGTTATTTTGTAATTTAAGTTGGTTATTTTTCCATAACTCAATGGAAGAGGTTCATCTTCCATCTCATAAAAACTTCTTATTTGTTGGTCTTGAACTTATCTATGTTAAAATTTCCTCATACTGACTATGTGATTGATGTGTTTCTAATGAAGTTAATATTTTCATACATTTTATACTATAATTAAATTTTTATAATCAGACCATAGTGTTATTTTATGACCAATTGTCATGTTTTTTATGTTTTTGAATTATTTTGAGATTAAATGAAAAAATGGTAAAATAATGGAATTTTAACTACTATTAATCACTTTAGTATTTTGGTAATATATTTTACTATATTAATCCAAATTGAGTGATAATTTTTTAGGATTCCTATGATTGTGGGATACATATTTGTCAACTATTCCAAGTCTTGATTCAAACATATGGAGTCCCAAATAAAAAATTATTTGTGGAAAGTTGTTATGTCTAGAAAAGTGGACCCCACCTCCATAATTGAGGCATAACTCCATTTATACATTTTCAAATGAGATTATTCCAACCAGATATGTCATATTACTCAAATTATCTCATTCCTGATGAGTTTCTAGGTACGTTTTACTCATTAAGGAAACCTTTGGGTGAGTACAACTAGTGGAAGATAAAAGGTCTCTTTGGGAAGAAACAGTTCCATTATGTAATTAAATCACATCTTTTAAAAAAACCTGTCCAAAACATCTGAAATTTTGTAGAGGGATGATAAAGGAATTAGATAAAATCATTAATGAAGCATTTTATGATTGAATACAGTGTATTCAAGCTCATTATAGCATGGTAAGCTGAAGAATTGGAATTTTATGAGTTACACGGAAAAATTAAATGTCTCGAAATAAAATGACCACGACTACTTTGTTAGGTGGTAAGTGATTCTGAAAAGTTTTTGGTGAACTCGTGCGGAATTATGGAAAAAAAATTATTGAAGAAATATGTTACAAATTAGGAAATTTATTAGTACATCCATGATAAAGAGTTTGGAGAATACTTTTAGAGTGAATTCCTTTACCCCTCTCCCTGTAAATATATATCTCTTCTCTCATTTAAAGAGGTACCCATTTTCAGGGGATGTGGTGGAGTTTATTTTTTGTAATAGATTGTAATATTTTAAATATATATTATTTTAGATTTATTATTCTTCTTTTTTGGATTTCTCTTCTTCTCCTATTTCTTTTATTCTAAATGTTTCTCTCACCATGCTTCTTTTTAACACCATGTTTTTAGATTACTAACCCTCAATGTTGTTTGAGGGGGTAAGTGGTTGTATTGGAGTTTATTATAATTAAATTATATATCATGTTTTATTATAATGTTTAATTGGTTGTTAAATTGATTATGGTGAGCGGTCTCCCCACATTCTCCACTATTGTTTTCTTCCTCCTTATTTAATCATTTTCCTTCTCATTGATATCTAAGTCATTCAAACGGTGGAGTTTGGGTTAAGTGTTTATGTGGAAGAGATTAATACAACATGTAGTGGTTTTAATGTAGGTAAATACAATAAAAATGTGAGGGTTAAAAGTTAATGGTCTAGATCTTTACATTGAGTAAAATAATAATGAAATATTTTAAATAACAATGACAACACCACCTTGAAACCCTAAGAAGAATAGTTTTATTCTGCTGAATTCTTTATGTATTCTTTATTTTATTTGAGTTTTGAAATTTCATTATCATATATATTATATTAAATTTATTTTTATAATGAAAACCTACAATCTAAATTACTATATCTATTAGTTTTATATTAGTTAGTTTATAATAGTAAGAATATAAAAACTGTGTGTTGTAAGTGGTATCCTTGTGATCAACCCTAGGGTGTGCCACTATGGTGAATTATTAATATAATAAGAATTTAATTGAATAAGGTAAAATTAATAAACCCCCAACATCAATTTGTAATCATTTATGGGGAGTCTAAGCACTTATTCACACTATTTTTTAAAAAAAACAAAAATATTTCAAATATTTCAAAAACTAAAAATAATAATTTCATTGCATATCTTCCTTTTATTTGAACAACTTGAATTTTATATGGTGATGAATATAATTATGGGCCTGTTGAAAAATTTTATGGTGATAAAATTAGGGAAGAGATATTTAAGATTCAAATGGAACAAAATTCCTTGACACTTCATGAGAATTTCAAAGTTCTTGAAATAGAAAGCATGTTAATTGCATTTTTGGCCACAAAAGCCGAAGAGGTTATGGTAATATGGGTAGAATGGAAAAAAAGAAAAGATAATTAAAATTAAATTACTATTCAAACTACCTTTAAAGATTAAATTTGTGATGTTGAATAAATAATTGAAGATCCACTTCCCTCTCTAGCAAATGACTTCACAACCGCCCTACTTAAGGAAAATGAGTTTGAAGTTGAATGTTTTGAGGGAGATTTAATTTCCAAAAATGTTTTTATTATAATTTATTTAATTTTTAATTGAAAAATAATCTATCTTATTCTTATTTTTTAAATTCAAAACCATTACTATAGGCCCCAGATGAAGAACACGAGGAAGATATGTATGTCCAAGAGAAGATGGAGGATCCATTCGAGTTGTACACTAGTACAAATGATGATGGTGGAACAAAAGAAGATATACCTAAGGAATTAATTGATTAACATGAACTATATGAGAAGATTAATCCTATTATACCACTTTCACCACTAGTGGACACATCTCTTCCAGATGAACAAAACATGGAGCACCTCTATATATTTTTCCCTCCTAATCAGTTTCTCAAACTCTTTATTTGATATCTTATGGGGGTTTGGTTTATCTTTATTTTAATTGAGGGTTATAAATACTATAATATAGTTATGGATTTTGGGATACATAATATGTGGTTTTTTCTAATAAATAATCCTCACCCACCTTCATGTTGGGGTTAAACTACTGCAACTGGATGACTAGGGGTCATAAAAACCTTGCATCTGTATGGGGGTCAGACGAGGCTTTATCCTATTTCTTTTCCTTTTATATTTATTTTTATTTATTTTTATTTATTTTTATTTATTTTTCTTTATTTCAGGATTTTTAGGTTTAATGAAAGTATACAGTTGATTAAATAAAAGATTTTATAGGAAAATAAAGTTAGGTTGTATCTTTCCTTCTCTTTAGTTTTTTCTTTCCTTAATTTTAATTTTTTTTTTGTGATTAAATGAGGGGTAGTTAAATTTATGTGTGCGGGAGTGTGAAACTATTAGTTAGTATTGTGTTATTTTTTTATTCTTTTGAGGATCCTTGATATTAAATGAATATTCTTATCACTTTTTACAATTGAATTGATTTTGATGAAATGAAAATTATTTTTTGAAGAAATGGATTTTAAATGATTGTTGATATGATTTTTTCCCCTGAATTCTATCTTCTATTATTTTTATTCCTTTAAACAATTTTTTAAATCCATAACCATGAAACACTGACTCAAAATATATTTTCAGTCATGTGAAGTAATCTTAACCATTTTGATATATTCTTTTTAATACCCACACTTTAATGAAGGAAACATGGCTTTTGTGTAGGAACAAGAATCTGTGACTTTTCTCTTTCAAATTTTTGGACTTCATGGATTTTTTTTAACATGATTGAGTCATCTATTTGAATATCCCAATTTTAACTTAATACTTACCTTTACATATATCCTTCTTTTTCCCTTAGATTCCATGAATTTCCTTATAGGTTTAAGCCATATTACAAGCTCATTTTTCCTCACCTACTGGAACTCTTAGTATTTTTTCAATGATATTTCAATTTTGTGTTTGGGGGAAGGGAATTTCGTGTATGTTATTTTAGTTTTCTTTTTCATTTTATTATATTTTGAGGTGTGTGTAAAAAATTTGTGTAGTGATTAATGAGAAAATTGGGCTTGAGTCATCATTTCATTGTGCTTTATTTGTTTCATATAGTTCTCCTAAAAAAATAAAAAAATAAAAAAATAAATATGAGTTAGAATTACTCATTATAGATTATTTTATGGCTCATGTACCTCTAAAAAATAAAGGACATGAATTTTCATTCATTCATTGTATTATTTTTTCATCTCATCATCTATGAAAAAAATAAAACAAAGAAAGAAAATAAAGTTGTATTATTCGGGAGCTTAAAAATAGACAAAAAAGGGAGAGAGAGAGAGAGATGATAATATCATTCATTATAACCATTTCATGACTCATGTACCATGTAAAAAAAGGGTGGTTCTATTTTTCAAAATTTCAAGTGGAATTTAGTGAGGCTTATCATGTTTTTTAACATTATTATTCATGCATTGTAATTAAGAGTCAAACCTCATCTTTCAAGCCTTAATTTTTTTTAATGATTTTTTCCACTAGCCCTAAGCCATAAAATTTAACAAGAAAAATTATTCAAAATTGAAACTATTTTCATGTTTCATGCTATAGAAAAATGTGAATTTTTATAAGCCTATGGTGATACATTCTATTTCCAATTATGAGTATAAATCTGTCCTTAATTTCTCTTAAGTGAAGAGTGACTTTAAATTAAATTTGATGAAGGTTGTGATTGGTCCATATATGGATTTATGAGGTTTAATAAATTTAAATGTGGGTAATTAAAATTATATTGAATTTTTTTTCATATAAGATACATTATGGAGATCTGTTTTAGAAAATATCATTGATATTTTCTCATTTTTTGATTATTATGGGCATTTTTATTTGGATATATGATGACTGCCCAGGAGTACGATGATTTAGTGTGGGGGAATGAAGAATCTAATATTTTCATATATTTTATTCTTTAATTAAATATTTATAATCCCACCATAGTTTTATTTTATGAGAAACTATCATGTTTTAATGTTTTTGAAGTATTGCGAGCTTAAATGAAAAAATAGCATAATTCTAGAATCTTAACTATTTTTAATCACTTATTTATTTAGGAAATATCTTGTACTATATTGATCCTAATTGAGTAATAATTTTTTTTGTATTACTATGACAATGGGCTAAATATTTTTAAAATTGGGAAAGTCTTGATTCACACATACGGAGGCCCAAATAAATAATTCTTTTTTTGGGGAGTTGTTCTGTCTAGTAGAGGGGATACCACCTTCGTAATTGAGGCATGACTCTAGTTATATATTTTAAAATGATATTATTCTACATGTAGATATAATATAACTAAAACTATAGCATTCATGATGAGTTTCAAGGGACTTTTAACTCATTAAAGTTGTATTTGGACTAGTATAACTAGTGGAATATGAAAGGTCTCTTTAAGGAAAACTATTTGATTATGTAATTAAATAATATATTTTGAAAAAATTTGTCCAAAATGTATGAAATTTTGTGGAGGGACGAAAAATTAATTGGTGAAAATATTTCATGAAGCATTTCACACGTGACTCTATTGTATTCAAGGTCATTATTGCATGGTAATTTGAAGAATTAAAATTTGACAAGTCACATGGACAGATTAAATGTATCTGAGTAAAACGATCATAACTCCTTCATCCAATGGTCAATTATGTTGAAATTTGATGGTGAAATCACAAGAAATTATGTAAGAACTTTCATGAAGAAATATGTTACATGTTAGACAATTTAATGGGAAATCCATATGAAAATATTTGGAAGAAACTTTTGGACTGAATTCTTTCATCCTTTATCCCTATATATATGTATCCATTATCCCATTTAAAGAGGTATAAATATTTAGGGGATAAGGTGGAGTATACTTTTTTTAATAGTTTGTAGTATTTTAAATATATATTATTGTAAAATTTCTTATTAGTTTTTGGATTTATTTTCTTCTCTTATTTCTTTTACATTATGTGCTTCTCCCACCGTGCATCTTTTTAACTCTATGTTTGTAGAGAACTAACCCTCACTATTGATTGAGGGGGAAAGTTGTGGTATTTGTGTTTTTTGTTATTTAATGACTCATAATGTTTTATTATAGTATTTCAGTAGCGGTTAAATTGATTTTAGTGAGCGGTCACCCCACCTTCTATAATATTGTTTTCTTTCTCCTCATTTAATCATTTTCCTTCTCATTACTATCTGATTCATTCAAAAGGTGGAGTTTGGATTAACTATTGATGTAGAATAGGTTACTCATATATGTATAGGTCTCGATGTTGGTTAATAAAATAAAAATGAGAGGGTGTAAATTGAATTTTATGGATCTATATATTGATTAAAATAATAAGGAAATATTTTTAATAACAATGATAACACCCCCATGAAACCCCAAGAATAATGGTTTTATTTTTCTGACTTCTTTGTTTATTATTTATTTTATTTGAGTTTTGAATTTTCATTATCATATATATTATATTAAATTTACTTTTATGATAAAACACCCATATATATTACTACATCTGTTAGTTTTATATTAGTTAGTTTATAATAGTGATAATAGAAAAATTGTGTGTTGTAAGAGGCCTCCTTGTGATCAACACTAGGGTATACCACTATAGTGCATTCTTAGGATAATAAGAATTTAATTGAATAGGGTAAAATTACTAAACCCCTACCATCGATTCAATTTCAATAAAAACACCATATCAGGACACAAACAACTTATGTCCAATAGGATTATAGAAATAATATCCCATATTTTTCTTCTAAAAACCTAAAAATAAGAATTTATCTAACTTAAGGATAATAATATTAGAATAAATAAAATTTCTAAGTGATTCACAAACTCAAATATTCATAAAATTAATATTGGGACATTTCCCTATAGATATCACATATGGCGTCTTTATTATGTGGTTAATTAGAAATGAAAAAGTTTCTAGAGAATATTCTCATGATGAAATTAGATAATCACACTGACTCATTATCATTTGAAACATGTACAAAATGGTATGATTCTCCCTCTCAATCACACAATTCACTAAAATGTTCTATGTGGAATTATTTATATAGAAATCACATAATCTTCTAGGCAATTAGTGAATTGTTGTCTCAAGTATTCACCACCCTGATCTGATCAGAGAATCTTAATACTTTTTCCTAGTTGATTATGAAATTCATTCTAGAAATCTTTTAACTTTTCAAATGTTTCATACTTGTGTCTCATAAGAAACACATAACCATATCGATCAAATTAATCGATAAAGTTTATGAAGTACCTAAAAAAACCACTTAATTGGGTACTCCTTGACCCATATACATCGCTATGTATATGATCCAACTATACACTAGACCTTTCAACTTTTCTATTAAAGGCTAATTTTTCCATCTTACCAAATAAACAATATTTCCATATAGAAAAAAATTCCTAATCCAATGATTCTAATAATACATATTTATGAAGTCTTTGAATGACTTTCTCATTTATATGTCTAAGTAAACAATGAAAAATGTATGCAAGATTATAATCAAACTTTAACTTATTATTCAAAATGTGATGGTCATGATTATCCATATCCTGAATATATAAAACATTTAACATATTCCCGATTCCATAAAAAATATCATTAATATATATGGAAGAACTATTATTATTAATAATTAATAAAAATACTATCTTTTCTAAACAAGATACAGAAATCAAATTTCTATTTATGGGAGGAACATAATAACAATTTTCTAATTATATAATTAATCTAATCGGTAGACTTAGATCATAAGTGTTGATTTTCAATTAAAAAATATTGTGTCATTTCCAACATATAGATGTACTTCACATTTCTTTAATTTCCTCTTATCCATGAGTTTATTTTTATTAGAAAAAATTTGTGAAGCACATGTGATATATAATACCCATGAGTCAGTGTTTTAGAAATTGATCTCAATAACATTCACATTCATATGCACAAAATTATTTAATATGAGAATAATTATGAACCTTAGATACCAATTTATGATTATTTTATAGGATATACCAATAATATATTTTAAACTAATAAAGATGATGAATGCCATATTCTATAACATATACATATCCATGGGTGAGAATTATGTTATATATATATTCATCAAGGAATTTTAATGAAATCACTCCCAATAAAATTATGAACCCATATATAATTACCTTTAGTGGTCCAAGATACAAATTTTAATAATAATTTTGTTCACTTTAGTTTTCATCTATAAATATAGTTATCTAGATAGACCAACTTTCCAACCATATCACATGTAACTCTTAGATATTTGAGTAAACAAATATCAACCAGAATCCATCATATGGATATAGACTCAACTCTATTTCTCTAGTATTCTATGTTATAGGGTTTCCTAACTATATGTTACCCAAATCATATAGTAATATATAGTTACCTAACACTTAGGATTATCCATATCCTTCATGACCATATAATATAATCCATGGGACCCTATATTTAGTATGAAACTACCCAATTGGATGATTGAAGTCTTGAAATATGTTTTTTTGATAGGAATGTCATAGTTAATATTTGATGGGTTTTATTTTTTACATTCTCCCCAATTTAATATAAATAATATTTATATTAAATTCATAACCATTTAATCAATTTAAATCTTTATTATCTCATGTTTTATTCCGGTATATATGCATAATTCTAATGATTTAGTTTTAGAATCAATTTTCCTTGCACAAAAATTACATGTCCATAAAATATTGATATGTAAAACTTTTCACAAACCACAATCTATGTTACTCACCCAAAAATAGAATCCAAAAAAAATTCATACATATTTAGATGAATCCTATGTATAAGGTATATGAAATTTTCATGTAAATTTTTAAAATTATATAAAATTGATAATCACTACATGATTAAGCCTATAAAAATAGATATCTAACACTAACATTTTTAGAATAAAGAATAAAACTACATGATATTAGGATGTTTGACCCAAAGTACCTCTACCCAGAGATATATTACTCAAGAGAGAATCTAATTCATCATAACTCTAATACCTAATATATATAAGCTATATTCAAAAACTAAATTCATGCTAATAAATTTAATTAAAAACTAATGTCAAGGTAGATGATAAATAAATCTTATATTATTATACCTAGCATGTAATGCATGACATTATAATTTTTAATAAGTTATTTATCACATAAATTAAAAGATACCTAATATTCACCTTTCATAATAGAATTATAAACATGAATATTCAAAAGGAATAAAAAATAAATAATATTTTTATTTATTTCCAAACATGAGATATTAATATGAACATTCCATATTTTATTTAGAAATGAAAATTTACTATTTAAAATGAATGAAACTTATCATTTATAAATAATTTATATACTATAATAAATTATATAAAAAATATTAAATTTTAACATTTTTGGATTATATCATATTTTGTGATAGATAGAAATTAAAATGTATCATAATTGATGATAGGAATATGAAAAAACCATTATGTTACATTTTAATTTTTTATGTTAAAGGAAATACCCTTATGTATGGGGTATCCCATACATAAGGGTAACTTTCATTCAAATTAAAAACTTTACATATAAGGTTTCCCATATATAAGAGTATGTTTCATATAAATACAAAACTCCTACATATCGGGTAACCCATATGTATAAGTAAATCATGAAAATAATACTCTTTTGTATGGTCTAGTTATAGCCTACACTATACATTATATCATACGTATGAATTAATTCCCTATTTTCATAAAACCCTAGTTTTAGTCATTTCATATGATATCACATATCATTGTTTATAAAATAGAAAAAAACCAAGAGTTTTCTGTATATCACACCATACAATATACACCAGTCATGACATATGATTTGAAAAAAATAATTATGATATCCTATATAAAAATCTTAGTGATATAATGGATAAAATCTATCAATATAATATTTTAATCTGAAATATGACCTTTATTTATTACGAAACAAATGTCATTTAAAAAAATAATAAAAGAACATGTTTATTCTTTGATAAATGTTTCTTTGATACCACTAATACATTATGAAGGATCATTGTATGATCAACATAGTGGAATAAACCAATATATATGTTCCTAATCTATCAACAATATAATCAACATGTAAAATGAATAATATAAAAATATACATTCCTAAAATACAACAAGATTTATAAATATTGTTATTGAAAGATTTTTCTTGATAATAATCACCAAGTGACAACAAATATACACGTTCCTCCACATGGATGCCACTAGCCTCTACAATTTCATTCATAAAGAGGGGAATCTATGGTATCCTATGGTGTTTTAGAACCTTATTTGAAAAGGTAAAAGGAGAACCAAGAAAAATAGAGTTTAGACTAGGTATTTTGATTTTCATAAACATTCAACAAGAGGATCATATGCATTTATATAATATCACTTCATTAAACAAATGGATATGAGTGTTGGTTCTCATCATATGACAACAAACTTTCATTATGATAACACACAACTCATTGGTTCGTAAAAATCATTTGAAAGTTTCAAATGATTGTAACATGTATTCAGAGCCCTAAATGAATCAACCTTCCAATTCAAGATCAAGGGTAAACCACAGTAAAGATATGGAAATGGATAATCTTGTGATATCCACATCATAATTCTACTGTAAGCTATGATATAGACATCTTATTCAATATACGATATTAACATATCATAACCTATGATATAAATCACATGAATATCACAAGATATGAATCTGGGTATATACATCCATATGATATACCGATTTTAGTGTATTTCCAATAAGACTCAAAAAAATAAAAAAAATTATAATATGAATTGTGTCTTGGATAAAGGTTTCATCTGATGTAAAAAATACATTAAATTATAACATATGAGTTAATTATTGTTCATTTGAGGAGAATCGTCAAGGGATCTATATATTGATACAATACTCATTTGATGGGAGTGTGAGACTCTTATATGTATCAGTTTGAAACTCCCTTGACTGTATATCTCTTTTGTTGTTCAACCTTTACCTTCACATGAGACAAGAATTCCATGGGTGATAAGAGGATCCTGCTAAAGCATTGATTGATTCATCATAGCACATGGATACCTCCAAAGTAGGGATGTTTTTAAGCTTCCTCTCATGTTATCTACATCAATCACCTAATATGAATATAAATACAATGGACATATTTGGTAGAAGGTACATAGTTTATTTATTTTATAGTTGGCATGATTTTGGTTTCTTTAATATTCAATATTTGATTTGGGTTTCTATATTACTTTCAAAGTTTTTAATGAGTGTTATTATATCCTTTTAAAACTAATACTAAATCTCATATAGTAGCTTTTTCAACCTCAAAAGAATCACGTGATGAATTTTAACTCCCGTGATCTATTTATTCCTCTCCGCTACCACCTTATGTGTGTCTGAGTGGATGAGTAAAGTATTCATAAGATATTATGCACTTCTCTACCACCATTAATGGAATCCATGTCTGATGTGGATTTATTTTGATACATTTTTTATATACTTTATATATAAAATTCTTGTCTTTTGGTCTAAAATTTTGATTTTATTAGAAAACTATTTATTCTTACTCATTGAAAAATTTATATCTTTAAATATTTATTTGAAAATGATAATTTTTTTTCTTAATTGGCCAATATTATTTTCTTTAATTTTCATATGTTTTAAGAATAACTATTTTGGTTTTTTTTGGTTGAATTTTTATTAAAATAATATTATTGAAGTAGTTTTAATGGTTTTGGGTTTTGGAATTAATTTTTTTAATGTTTCATGGTTTTTATCTCACTAATATTTCATTAGAAATTTTTTTATTCTATAATTTAAAGTTTGAAAATTCATATTCTCCCATATCAAATTTTATTAAGAATTGTGTTAAATATTATTTATCACTTAGTATTTGAATGTTTTACATGAGGTGATTTGATGTGTAAAGTTTTTATATCAATACATGAATATTTTGGGGTGATATGAAATATTTTTATGAAAGTTAAGGTGATACATAATATTCCACTACTGTGACAAAAATACTTATCAATTTGAAATTTTTGGAGATTCCTCATATATAATATAAATTTTTCACTAGAATTGAGGAATTTAATATATCATACATTGTAAAATTTAAAAAATTCACTACTTGGGTAGGTATTTTTAATTCATATGTAACATTTTCATCCTTTGTAAAAAAATTTGGAGCTTTTTCGTATTCAATTATAGGTAAAAAAATAATATGTTTTCATTTATGAAAATTGGATAATTCTAGTGTTTTAGAAAAAATAGACGATACACAAGAATTTTGGGTGTCAGGTTGTTTATACCTAACATATTTTCATTTGTGAAAGTTGAATAAGGGTGTTAAAGGAAATACTTGTGAGTAGAAGGGGATACATAATATCTTTAGTTCAGAATATAATATTTTACAATGTATATAGACACACCCATCTTAAGGTAAATATTAGTTATATTTTTTAGTATAGCATAGTGGATGACTATAGTCACCTCTCTTGAGTATCCTTTGGATGAAAAGTAAATCACCAACTATTCATAAAACATATGAATATTTAATGAAAACATGAAATGTAAAAATGTAATATAAATTGTAGATATAATTAGTGAGGTAAAAAAGAAAAGAAATACTCCAAAGAGAATTATCCTAAGTAAACCTCTATTTCCACAGTTCCCGTCTCATACCTACATAAGGAACACACTCTATCATATGTGTGATCATACTCTTATACATTATTTGTGAATATATAGTTCACCTAACAATTTAAAAGCATACTTCATATCTACCTTCTCTATGGTTAATAAGTTAAATAGATCCTCAATCAAGAACAACCCTTAACTAACCTTCCTAGCATGAAATAACACCCTTTCAGCACTAACTCATCAAGGCTCTATTATATTCCATAAAGACTATAGAATAGAGGGGGAATAATGATGATGAAGAAGATAGTCCTAAGAAAACCATTATGAGGACACACTTTCACCTTTCCCTACTAAATATAATCCTCAAAATTAACCTAAGATGATAAAAAAAATAATATAAATGTGTAGGGATCCAAGTTCATCACTAGATTCCTCCCCTAGGTAATCCCTCAGGTTGTTAAATCAGGATAATAAGTGTTGGAGATCATAGTAAATAAATATGGTGGAATAAAACTATAAAATATAGGGATTGAGATAGAAACTATGAACACTTTCATTAAAAACATACATTATGTGATTACTGTAAAAGATAAATAAAGTTGAAAGCCTAATCTATGTTGTAACTCACTGTAAAAAAAAGAGAGAGTTTGAACCCCTTTACAGTGGTAGGAAAAAATAGCTTAAATAGGTACTGGGAAACATTAGTCCTTTATAGTGGGCTCCAACATGGTTTAGCTCATGAATTGATAGTTTTACATGTGATCTGTTCATTCTATAACATCTCTATACCTACACTCTTAGATCCGGTGAAAAAAAAATTATATTTATTGATTTGATACAGATGAAGGTGAACCAATTTTTTCCATCCAAAACTTAAAACATAAAAAGGAAATATTTTATCATTTACATACACAAGGGCCTTTTAGGTGTTTATTTCTATATAATTATGGAAAAAATTACATAAGAAATATTCATGTATTCAAGTGAGTGTTCCCCCCACTAAACACAATTTTTCTTATTTCACATTAAGTATTCACCATCATACACATGAAACCATTCAAAAAATAATTCCTTTAGCATCATTATCGATAACCTTGGGAAAATGAAACATAATAAGGGTGATATAAAATGCTCAATAAGGGTAAACATAATCATTAATAATTAAATATCATTAGTAATCATAATAATAGCATAAGGGAATGATGATGTAATCAAAGCGATTGGAAAAAACAGAAGAATATTCATACGCATAAATACCTAGATCATCAATCATAAAAAATTACATAAACTTTATCATATTCATAAGGTTTAATAATCATGATCCATGTGATTTCAATATTGACCAAAGGAATCATTAAAAACCCATAACAATCATAAAGAAAACATATTTTTATCTTAGAACATAATTATAAAATAACCATTATAGAACACTTACATAACCCGTAAAAATGGAATAATAATACGGTAAACTTTTATACCCAATTAATTAGAGTGCTATCTAGGTGAACCCATAATATAATTTATATCAGGCTCACTTGACACTATCTAGGTTCACCCATCGTATAAGCTATATCGGGCTCACCTGGTTCTATCTGGGTGCACCAATCATTTAAGTAATGCCCAAGAACCACAAAATGAATAAAGTACATAGATATTTAAAAAAAATAAACACGCTCCATGGAAAATCATTGACCCATGGAAAATAAATAGGTTCCATTACAATTTCTTGAAACAATCATACTCCATATTGAGAAATAATAAGGATGGTATCATATCAACATATCCCAGTGAAGCATAAGTAACAAAAATGGTTTTTGATATTGATGAATGAAAATACCATTAAAAAATCAATAAATAAAATTCTTAAGAAAAATAACCTTTTCAATTTGAGTAACATCAAAGGATTTCATCTTATATGGAAAATTATTTTGAAAGATCACTTGGAACATTTCAAGAGGAAAATATAATTTCCATCTTGAAAAAGATTATTTAAAATTAAAAACTTTCTAAAAAATTAAAGAAATAATTTTATATAAAAATAAAATGTTAAAATTAAAAACCAATCTTTAAAATAATGATTTTTCATGATAGTGGTAAAATCTATTCATGCTGTAAATTTTAAAAATAAACATTCTTTTCAAACATTTTGTAAAGGGAGTTAAGGTGACCCATTTAGAAAACATTATGAAATTACCCTTTTAAATATTTTTAAATATGTTTAAATATCATGAAAAATATCTTTAGGAAATAGTTTATTCTTATAAAACAACAATTTTGAAGACATTTAAGAAAACATTGATATGGAAGAGAAATATTTTTGATATAAAAGAAAGATACTAGATCGATATCACTTATTAAAAAATTTCTTAATATTTAATTCATAAATAAGAAAGGAAATTAAAATTAAACATGTGAACCAAATTTATAACAATGCGATAAAAAACAGATTTCATTTAATATAATAAGATCATTCTATTTTCTTAAAAAGTACCTTAAATATAAAAAATCCTAAAAATAAATAAGATTATAATATAATTTATTTTCCACTTTGGTAACACTTCAATCATAAGAACCATAAAATAATAACATCCAATTATACTTTATATATCTTGATAATAAGTATTTTTATGATATAACATGTCAAAGGGTATTAATATACACCTCATAAAATAATATTGGCATATAACATAACATATATCCCAAAGAAAATAATTTGGGATGAGAAACCCTTACAATGATCATAATATTGAAGTAAGAAATAATCAATGAATCAATTATGTGTATAAAATGTAAATAAAAATAAATCAAGTGGAAATAAAAATTAATGTAATAAAAATTAATTACACACGTAATATTAGAATATCAAAGATAATGAGAAAATAATATAACCCAATGAAAAGAAATTGGGTTATGAAATTCCTTACCACTTGGTAACTATGAATTTAAATCCACTTAAATGAAATAATTAAAATTAAAAATTTAAATAAAATTATGTGGGAATTATTCATGATAATACATGGATATGGGAAATTATATACATCATATTAAATAATATAGGTGCATAACATTAAAATATGCCTCAATGAAGGAAAATTGTGATGACTTCCCTTACTACTTTGGTAATATTTGGATCAAAACCTATTGAAAGGTAGAACCTCATAAAGATTTTTAAATCCAAATCATTTCATGAATATTATAACAAAATAAATTCCTGGGTATTATATACACCACATAATCTGTCATATGTCTTACAAAAGTAAAAGCAAGAAGAGAAACCCTTACCTTGAGTATAGACTTTCCTTCTGTATACTTTAACTCTTATATTATAAGATTATATCAATTATTTTATTTATAAATATCCTTTTATAGTTTTAATAAATTATACTTAAATAATTTATTTTATTTATTTTAATGAAATATTTAAATACTTACTTTGTTAAGTCCACATCATGTGTTTTGATGACTTTCAATTCATTGTTTCAAAATGGATTTAATGTGTTGAATATGTGAAAGTGGTCCTCATTTAAAATTATAAAGAATAATAATAATTAAATAATTATAATTTCTATACATCAATTATAATTTTAAAACCAATCATGAAATATGGTTATGAAAAATTAACTATGTTACGATCATGGAGATGGTTGGCTGTACACACGCATAAGTAACGTTCCCATTTTTCAACAATCATTATGGAAATAAGGTAAGTAATGTATTATATTTTTGTTAATATAATAATATCATATATTACATATTATTTATTTTAGTATACTTATATATATATATCATCTCTGTGATTTAGTGCTGAAAATAGTCACATCACTTTGTGGAGGTAGTAGTCAACATGTATGCACAAACAAAATTATCAATTTTTAGTGTAAGAAATTAAATGATAGATTATATTTTAATAATGTTAAATATTTCATTAATATAATAATTATTTCATTTATATAACATATATTCATTTATTGTATCCTTACTATCTTCCATGTAAAGCGTTAGTGAAAAATGAATCATATCGCTTCACGAGGTGGTAGTATATCGTACACATGAGTAACATTATCATTTCCACCATGTAATATGAATTAAGAAGGTATATTTGATTTCATAATTACATAACTATAAATATTTTAAAAATATCATATATATACATTAAATACATAAATATAACAATCTGTGAGGGGTGATGATGAGAAATGAATAACATCATTGGTGAGGTGGCTGCCCGTTATACACATGAATGATGGTTTCATATCCAATTTGATGGAAGTGGAGATGTATTTAGGATATTAAATAATAATAATAACATTTAAGTATATGTGAGATACTTTTTTCATTATATAATAATAATTTAACAAGATTTTAATATGTTGGAAGAAGAAATAAAATAAAAACACTCGATTAGTCAAGATACCTCTTCTTCAGGCAGTCTCCTTAGGTATGCACCAAAAGCCTTATTAGGATGCATTTATAATCAAAATAATGGATCTTTATAATATATATGTAATTAATAAATATATTTTTAAGGTATTTGTGGATAAAAATGTATTTGAATGTGTGATGAGGAGAGGAGAGGGGGTGACCTTTTATAAGTGAGGTGAGGGGTACACTTGTAATTTTTTTTAAAACGGAATACCCATATTTATCACATGGAAAAATTATAAAAATGGAATTTTAACAATAATTAGACATTATAATGTTGAAATATTTCCATATAATGTATTTTATGAAATATTTTATTTTATTTTAAACCCTATATTTTTAGTTTAAACCCCGGTAAATCCATTTTTACATTAACCACAATAATTAATGTTTACTATTTTTACTATTAATTATGGTAAAAAATAAAGTTGAATTTATTATATAATTTAAACTATAATTATTAAAAATCTGAAATATATTTTACCAAGTTAAATTCACAGACTTGGAAAATTTTAATTTAAAATTAAACCCCTAAAAGTGACGAAAAAGATGGGTTTCAATAAGTGTATTTTTCAACAAAAAGATGATTTCATATTAACTCTAAAACCAATCATAATAATTATAAGAATTTAAATTAATATTAATATATCTATAATATATAAATTATATTTAAAACAATCCTCATTAGTTTATTTTTAAATAATTAAAATGGATAAACATTAGACACTTTGAATATTTTTTTTGAAAAATCTTATTTTTAAACCCAAAAATGAACTTATACTAAAATACAATATAAATTTAATTAAAAAATAATTGATTGAATTAAATATAACTAAATAATAATTATTTTAATTTAAATATTATTCAAAACATGATGTTTTTTTTAATTAATTATTTTCTTAAAAATAAATGACATTTTTACAAAAATTGGTGTTTTTCACTATTCATTAAAAAATCAATATTTTCTGAAAAATCCAAAAAAAATTACCCTAAGATAATTTGGATATTATGAATTAAAAAATTAATTCCATTTTCTTAAATAGATTTGATAAATTTTTTAATAATTATTTTTAATGTATTTTCTTAATGCAAGATGTAACCTCCTTTAAAAATATATAGTTTTTTTTTCAGAAAACATTTCTTTCTCTTTAAAGTGATTCTTATTTTATTTTATAATCAATATATAACCTTTGAAGTTATATTATACATGTTTAAACCATAAAATTTTCATAATTTATTTATTCTTATTCATATGATCCAATTTAATGTGTAGGTTATAACAATCATATATAAAATAATATTATTTCATGGTTTGTTTAAGCTCGGTGTTATGTGTCTTCTACACCATCAAACATAACATCCTTTTTTTCAATATTGGGGGTTTTAAATTACCCCACCATTAAATTAAATCAATACTCACAGTTTTATCTTTTTCATGGTAAACAAAGGATGTATATTTGAAAATACTTTTCATGTAAACCCACATCATAAAAGGATTAATAAAAATTTTGATTAAAAAGTGGGAAAGAAAAATATGAAGCTCATAATAATAAAACATAACTAGGTTTACTAGTAATAAAAATTAGTGGTAAGTGAAGATATGGGAAAGGAAGAAAAATTTAATACCTAAATAATGACAGAGAGTGACAGAGATCATTTATCACAAGAAAGTGAATGATCATCTAAAAGTCAACAGCGACCAAACCATAAACCAAGGAGGTGTGAAAAAGACCATTGATTTCATTAGAAATGGTGGTAATATGATACAATTTTATTTCAAGATTCATTTCATAGAGTTTATAAATTACTTTACCCTATAAAATAAGAGTATAAGAAAATAAACTTACTTGATGTATAAAATTTTATCCTTTAATAAATTTCCACCACAATCTCATCTTTTTCACCAAATGATGAGTATTCACGATGAATTTTTTTTTTGATGATTGAAGCACTAAAAATATAATTTTAAAGGATAAAGTAACCATATAAGGGATAGAAATCTATTCCTCCTGTATTTATACATTAACCAAAATCAAAATTTTTAGAACATGGTAATATAATTCCCAAAATGAGTAAATATTCATATGATGAAATAATACATTAATTTACAAAATTGAATGGTAATACACAAGACTTAAACTAAATAATTCATATATAACCTCAAAAAAAAAATATTTTAACCTCAAATGATATCTCGTATATTTTAGATGTTAATGCCAAAAATTATAGTGATATTCGTTTGAAATAACATTAATTACTTCGTCACCAAATCACTTTTCAATACCATGATTACCAACATAATAAAACTTGCATTCCCATAATTTCCTCAATATCCAAGATAATATAAACATAAAGTTTATCAATAACTTAAAACGTTTTTAGAAAAAATTTAAAGTCGTTATTTATGTTAAATCAAATATTTAAATATACTTCAAACTAATAAAAATTTTCATAAAATGTCATTAATCACTTTAAGATCTCATCACCTGAAACCTCAAAAGGGTCTATAAGAATTTGAACATATTATAATCCTTAATATTATTAACCTATGATAGTATACTTATCCATTAATATTACCTCACATGAAAATATCTTAATCTCTAAATTTATCTAAACACTACTCTGATTCCAACTATAATAGCCCCAGATTCGCACACTCAGATCTAGTGTAAAAAACATAAAATTTACATTATTGGATTTGATAACAATGAAGGTGACCCAATATTCTCCAACCAAAACATAGAAAATAAAATTGAAATATTAGATCACTTATGTACCTATTGTCCTTTTATGCCTATATTTTTAGAGAACTAAGATAAATTCTTACATAAAAAATACCCATGTCTTCAAGTGTGTGTTCCTCCCACTAAAACCAACTTTTATTACTTCACATTAAGTCATAATCATAATCCAACTGAAACCATTATACAAATAATTAATTTAAAATCATTATTGATTACATGGGGAAATTAAAACATAAGAAGTGTCTTATCGAATGTTCAGTGATAGTAAAAATCATCATTAAAGATTTAATATCATCAGTGAACATAATAAGAGTATAATGTTATTATGATATAATCAAAGTTAATTAGCATAAAATTAAAATATTAATACCCATAAATATCTATATCATCAATAATGAAACATGGAATAAAGATTTTTTAAAATAAAGAGTCATAAGATTCAATAATCAAAAGCAATGTGATTTTAATCTTGATCAAAGGAATGATTAAAAACCCATAAAAAGTGTAAATAAATTTTTTTGGTATCTTGGAACATCATCATTATAAAACCCTTATAGATCCCTTAAAAATAGAATAACCATATGGTCAAGTCACATACCAAATTAATTGGAGTACAATCTTAGTGCACCCATTATATAAGTTATATCAGGCTCAACTAATGCTACCTGGGTACACCCATCGTATTAGCTATATTGAGCTCACCCGATACTATCTTAAAAATCCCATTGTATAAGAAGTATCCAATAATCACAACATGAATAAAGTATATAGAAATTTAATTTCATCATAAAAATAAAAAAATAGTCATTATTGATTTCAAAACTTCATTAACACATGTAAGATAAACAGGTTCCATGAAAATATCTTGAAATAATCATAATCCATCCATATAAATAATTCCAAAGGTACCATTTAAACCTATCTAAGTGGAGAATAAGTAATAAAAAGTGTTATTGATTTTTGATGAATGGAAATACAATTAAAATATGATAAAAACATTCTTGAGGAAAATAACCTTTTCATTTTGAGTAACATCAAAGTATGTTATCTTAGATGGAAAATGATTTTGAAAGATCACTTGGAACATTTCTTGAGTAAAACATTCTTTCTATTTAAAAAACGCATTTAAAATATAAAGCCTTAGCAAACATTAAAAAATAATATTCTTAAAAAATAACCTTTAAAACAGAAAAATTAATCTTTAAAACATTGAGTGGACATTACGGTAGGAAAATCTATTCATGTTTTAAATGATAAAAATAAACATTCTTTTCGAAAATTTTGTAAAGGGATTCAAAGTTACCCATTTGAAATACGTTATGAAATTTAAATTTTTAAAACCTTTTAAAAGAATGTAAAATATCATGAAAAAAATATTCACGAAATAATTTATTTATATAAAATAAAACTTTTAAAAATATTTTATAAATCATTGGTATGAAAGATAATGATTCCTGAACTAAAATAAAGACATAATATCGGTACCACTGACAAAACATATTCTTGATTTTTCATCAATTAATAAGAGAGGAAGTGGAAATTTAAAATGAGGAATAAATTAATAACCAGAGGATAATAAAATATATTTTATTAAAGAAAGTAAGAGCATTTTATTTCCTCCATATTAACCATGAACATAAACAATTCCAAAAATAAAAAAGATTATAACATAATTCCTTTTCTACTTTGGTAACTCTTCAATCATAATCCCCATAAAAAAATAAATTCAAATTTTAATTTAAATATAATTAAGATAATGATTTTAATTATATAAAAATTCAAAGGGGGTAGTAGATAAACCCCATAAAATAATACAGATGTATAACAGAACATATCTCCCAAAGAAAACAATTTTATATAGGAAACCCTTTCAATGATCATAACCTTGAACTAAGAATTATCCAATGAATCAATTATGTGTATCAAATTTAAATCCAAATGAAAATATTGGAAATAAAACAAAATATAATCAAAAGTAATTACACACATAATCTTATAATATCAAAGAGAATGAATAAATAATATTACCTAATGAAAATAAATTAGGTTATAAAATTTCTTGCAACATGGTAACTTTTAAGTCAAATCCCCTTGAATGAAATAATTAAAATTGAAACTTAAAATAATATTATGTATGAATTATTAATGAAATTTCATGTATAAGGTGAATTATATACACCAAATTAAAATAAATATGTACATAACATCAAAATATGCCTCAATGAATGAAAATTGAGATGAAGACCCTCACTGGTTTGGAAATATTCGGATAAATAACTCATGCAGTGAGAAAATCATATGGATTTATAAATCCAAAAAATATTCATGAAAACTAACAAAAAATATATTTATGTGAATTATATATAGAAAATAATAACACCTAGAGGTGAACATCAAATATGTATCAAATAAGTAAAAGCGAGATGAGAAACCTTTACCTTGAGTCCAAATTTCCATGTGTAACCTTTAAATCATATATAATAAGATTATATAAATTATTTTATATATTAAGAACATTTTAAAGGTTTAATACATTAAAATTAAATCCTTCTATTTAATTAATTTAATAACATATTTAAATACTTAATTTTTTAAGTCCACATCATGTGTTTTGAGGACACTCGGTTCATTGTTTCAAAAAATATTCTATGTATTGAATGGGTCAAAGTGGTCATTATTTTAAAGTATCAAGAATAATAATAGTGAAATAATTATAAAATTTTTACATGAATTATAATTCTAAAACCAATCATGATATATGGTTATAATAAAAAAAACTTTTCTATGATCATAGAGACAGTAGGCCACTCATACCCATGAGTAACATTGCTATTTTTCAACGATCATAATGGAATGAAGGTCTGTAATATACTATATTTAAAAAATATCATAATATAATAAATACAATATTATTTACTTAAATATATTTATATATATTATCTATGTGATTTAGTGATGAAAAAAGATTCACATCACATTGTGGAGGTGGTAGTCCACACACACGCACATACAACACTATCATTTTATAGTGTAAGAAAAAAATGATAAATTTTATTTTAAGAATGATAAATTTGTCATTAATATATTAATTATTTCATTTATAATATATATATATATATATTCATTAAATATATCCTTATTATATTCTATTCAAAGTGTTCGTGAAAAATGAATAACATCGCTATGCGAGACGGTAGTCCTCCGTACACACGAGTGTCATTATCGTATCCCCCACAGAATGGAAAGTAAGAAGGTACATGTGATATAACAACTGAATAAGTATAAATTTGTTAAAAATATCATATATATACTTTAAATAAATTATTATAAAAATCCATGATAGACAATGATAGAAAATTAAATACATCGTTTCGCGAGGCAATAGTCCATTGTGCACACGAATGATGATTTTGTATCCCATTTCATGGAAGAGATGATAGATTTATGTTATTAAATTAATATAATAGCATATAAATAAATTTTAGATAATTTTTTATTATATAATAAAAATTTATGTTTATTATAAATAGGTGGAATAATAAATAATATAAAAATGCTTGGTTAAGAATGAAACCTCTTCTTCAGATAATATCCATAGGTAAGCACCAAAAACCTTCTTATGATGGATTTTTACTGTTTACACTATTAATTATGTTCAAAAATTAAGTTGAAATTATTAGATAATATAAATTATTATGATTAAAAATATTTTATCCATTTTACCAAATTAAATTTAAATAATTATTAAAATTAAATTTAAAACTAATCCCACAGATGCGGCGAAATAACAGATTTTCAAGAAGTGTATTTTTCTAAAAAAAATATTATTTTATGTCAACTCTATGGCCAATAATAATAATTATATTTATTTAAATTAATTTTTATTGATATATAATATATAAATTTAATTTAAATCACTCCTCAATATGGTTTTTTAATTAATTAGAATGGAGAAACATTATACACTTTAAAACCGTCTTAAGAAAAGACCTGTTTTTAAACCCAAAAAACAAATTATACTAAAATCCAATATAAATTTGATTAAAAACATTAAGTGGAATAAATATAAATATAAAATAATTATGTTACATTAAATCATATTTAAAACAAAATTTTACTTTTAAATTACTTAATTTATTGAAATGAACTCGTATATTCAAAAAAAATCATTATTTTTCACTATTTACTGAAAAATCAATATTTTTAGAGAAAAACAATTTATCCTTAATATAATTTTGATATGATGAATTAAAAAATTAATTCCATTTTTAATATATATTTTATAAATTTGGTAAAATTTATTTTTAATTTATTTAAGCAAAGTGTGAAGAAACCGCCTATTTGAAAAAAGAGTTTTTTCTTAGAAAAAATCTTCCTTTTATTTAAATTGATTCCTATTTTATTTTTATAATAAATATATAACCATTGAATATATTTTTTACATTTTTAAATAATATAATTTTCATAATTTATTTAGTCATGTTCATACCTTCTAATTTAACATCTAGTTTATAGCGTTCATATTTAGAATAATATAATTTCATGGTTTATTTAAGCTCGATGTTATGTGTCTTGTATGCTATCAAGAATATCTTACTTTTTTAAAATCATAGGGTGTTACATGGGAAGTATTATTTTTCAAAGTGGAATAATATTTCCATATTCTTTGAACCCCCCCATGATCTTTGTACTTTCAGTTATTTGAGTTCATGCGGTCAATAAAGGATTTGAAAGCATTTAATTTGATGAAATCATTAAGAATTTCTTCATGGTGAAATTGAATTCACAACGGCACAGGTACCTTCACATTGGATGTGGTTATAAATCTTTAACCATACTATTTATGGTGAAACTGATCTTATTATAGCATAAGGATTTTCTTAGAATTCTTTTCTTAAATCCATCACAAAATAACTACCTCCTTCATGGTGTAATGTGCCTTTATTTTTTTCCTTGGCCAAGTGTAAAAAACTTACATATTAGCAATTGCCAAATTTTCCTTAAGTATAAAATATTACGTATCCTGATGCCTTTGTAATATATAATATGAATTCTCCCTAATAGCTATGGAAAATATGTTATGAATTATTTTCAACCTCTTTAAAAACATGTTACGTATGAACCATTGGATAAGGAAAATAGATTACATATCACTAGAATCTGAGGAGAAAATATTATATATCAACAAAATATATTAAAAACTCCTTTATGATAAAGGGAAAAAATTTATGTATCATATCAGGCCATGTAAAATATATTATGTATCAACTTCTTAGGGAGAAAATATCTTATGTATCATACTTATTGGAAAAATATCTTACATAGCAACTCATCTTAAATAAATAATGATTAATATCACATGCAAAATCTAAATATGTTATGTATCACTTTGAAAGACATACACATCACTGAAAAAAGGGACACATTCCCATACATTGAAATTTATTTAACTGATATTTATAATTATATTATGTATCATCTTAGTTCATGGGACTTTTCTATTTTTACTACTCTCCATAATTATATTACATATCAAGGTCAAGGGAGCTCAATAATTGGCCAATTTTGTTTATTTTTTCTTGAATCCTCCCAAAACTCCTGAGTTATTCTAACCTCATAAAATAACCAATGGACATTCTAAAATAAAATTAAAACACCCAAAATTCATTGTAGGATTATCATTATTAACTCTAGATATATATAAGATAATATAAAAATAAATATTAAATCCATTTTTATATTAATTCAAAAATATGTCTATAATCTAAATATATAATAAATATTCAAAGATATGAAAATGGTGGGGATTGAAACATTTAAATTAAAATTTAAATATATAAAAATATTATCTATATAATATTCATAATAAAATTTCATGGATTATAGTCGAGTAGGACTAGGGATTCAGTTCAAGCCATATGAACTCAAAGGAAGATTGACCAAGTGAAACTTCATTATCCATAGTTGTTGATTCACTAGTGATGTAAGATGATGAATTGTTAGTTTTTGATAGATATTTATATGGGTAGATAATTGGATCTATACAAATGAAATTGAATCAATATAGATAGAGTAAAACTGATGATGTAGAAGTATCCAAGAAGATCTTTTGAATAAGGTCAATGCCTAATAAAACCATAGTCCATGAGGACACCCGAGCATGGATAAAGATTTGTAGATACAGAAGTTTGAACACCAATCATAGGAAAAGAGTACTTTGATAGAGGCTAGGAATCTAGGTGCGGCCAACTCATTAATTTGTTTTCCCTAGTATAGATCCAATAGATTGAAATTGATCCCAATCACAAATGAGTTTTCCTTGAGAGACCTCCTTTGTTCAAGATGATGGTGATTTCAGATGAACCATTGATTGATAATGGTGTGAAACATTTAAAAAATGGAGTAATCTGAGAAATTTATTTATCTTATCATAAGATATAAATTCAAAGAAGGATACTAATCTTGAAGAATATTGACTCAGTCCAAAGCATTGACAAACTATTAACGACTGATTGTGAGTCAGGATATAACTTATATAAGCACGACTGATTAAGTATCATCTATATGTTCTGGAGTAAAAACCATATTTGTGAATAATATTATGCTGAAGAAGATAATTGGGTTAAGGAGGATATTTGTATTCACTGGTGGTATTTTTATATACAGGATTTGAATTATTGAGGATCTTGTTAGGTAAGGGGATATTGGGAGATAAATTGCATGAGTACACAAATAAAATGTTCAAATAAATGTCTCAAAAGAAATTTAGTTAGTTTAAGGACACAAATTAAGCCAAGTTGTTTGATCAAATATAATTAAAATAATAAACTTAAAAAGGATATTTTTTTTCTTATTAATTTAATCTAAGTCTTCTCAGATAAATGGGATATTGGTATCCACTTGTGTTTTTTATTTTATACTAAGTAGAGCTTGAACCATTTTTTTAAACAAGGAATAAGATTTCAATGATGGGGATTATTTTACATGAGTCAAAGAGTGTGGGACCAACCGTTTTTGTAACATGGGAAGTTAACACAAACCAAAATTGAGTGTTTCCTTCAAGGATATTTAAGGAAGGTTGAAATTGATAGTCAAGCTTAAGATCATTTTAAGGAATTTTACTGGTGTCAAAGACCATCCCAAGGGATGAAACAACTAGACCAAGTGATTCTATTAGAAATATTAATGGACTATGGAAGTGAATTCAATGGTAGAATTGATATATTTTGACTACAAAATTTGAAATCCATGTTTATGATGAAACCATGTCAAATAATAATATGAATTCAATGGAGCTTAAGTTCAGAAAAACTTATAGTCTTTTATAGATTAAACTACAATAGAGAAGTCAAAAAACAAGGGAATATGTGGGTCTAAAATTAATAATATTAGTAGAAAAAATAATGAATATAATTGTAACTAAATATCATCCAAAAAATAAGGGTAAATTCACAAATTATGGAAATTATTATAACAAAATAGTGGAATTGGAGCTAAGTCTATAGGGAGAGTTTTTTAATAGGGAAATTGTTTTTACTTTTAGTGGGTATATATATAGTCTAGAAATTGGGAATTGATTTTAGATATAAAACATCAAATTTCAGGGGAAATGATTAGAGTAAGGATGAAGATGGAATCCATAAGAAAGGGAAAATCTCCCGATAACAAATATTTCAAACTCTTTTCTCATTATTACATCATTATTTCATGTATTATGTGTTCTTGTTATTGTCTGTTCTTGAACATGATAGGATAACACCCTTTGGGATAACACATTGAAATATATTAAAATATTTTTACTATTTTTACTTTGATATTTATGTGATTGTCTACTTATTTAATATACCCATTATTTCTAAAATATTTCATTCAATTTACAATTAATTAAAAAACTAATTGGTAAATTTTGTTGATAAACAATTTTCTTAGGGAGATATTAACTCACTCATTAATAATATATCGACAAATTGCGTAGTTTAATCACTAGGAAAGAAGTTGTGTGAATATTTATCACTATTTTATTAAATTTTCATTCTATATTGAGTATGTATTCCATAATATTTCATGATTTGACATCATATGAATAGTAAAAAACTGAAAAAAAAAATTATGCCAACCAAAGTAATTAATTTAGAAAAAATTGACACACCATATTCTCTATAAAATAATAATCCCAAAACTTATTGAGTAATATTGGTTATCGATTAATTGATAAAAAAAACACTAAATATTGTTCTTCACATCCTTTCACATTATTGATTTTTTGCAATAATAGAATTATTTCTTTGATCCAAATCAATATTGACTCCATATTTTTATTTTTTGTTCTCTTTTTGGTTTTATTTGTTGTTTTCTTTTATTTCTAAACTATTTCTACATTTCATCTTCAATTTCTTCAAAAAACTTATTTAATTTAATTTTTTTTTGTTTTTCACTTGTTTATTGTGTTTTATTTTTGAAAACCTGATAAGCGCACCTCCTTTTTTTTGTGGGATCAACCCTATTTACTCTATCCTAGTTTTAAGTATGTTTTTAAATAAATATTGTATTAGTAAAACAACCTATAAATTTTTAGAATTATTTCTAGAGAGTTCATGGTTCATTAGAGTTTTAAATAAATATTAAAAAATATGGTAAAAAATAAAGAATCTCTAAAATGGAGAGATTAGGGGTGAGACATGCTAAAAATAATAATGAACATATCATTCAACTCTATTTTAGGAAAAAATATTTAACTTTATAAAAAAATTGTGTTTTAATTACCAATAATTTTGAAAAAATCATATTATGAATAGATTTATAAATAATATAGAAACTATATAATCTGTAAATATTACTTGTCACATATTTCATCATTTTTAGGACATCATAACAAAGAAAAAATTTCTTTCATTAAAGATTTTTATAGTGTGGTTACAAAGTTTCCACTTCAATTATAAGTTAGTATGAGATGAGAATGAGATTTATTACAGTATTATTGAAATACAGTTCTAGGACTTAGTTTATTCATCTAGATAAAATCGCATTAGAAACATGGGATTAACTCTATAAATATTTTGTCATTAATTTTTTTCCTAATAGGTTAATGGGAGAATTAAGAAGTGGAATTACTCACTTATTTCAAGATGAGGAAAATTCATACCATGCGGCATGGGATATGTTTCATGACTTTCTTAGGCAATGTACCCATCATAAACCTATTTATAGTATGTTTATAGAATCTTTATATTGAAGGTTCCAGGTGCAGCGGAAGTGCGTGGGTGGATGTGCCCACTTGGCTTTTTGTCATTAGCAATGATCAATCCGGGATCAATACGACGATAAACGCCAGTCTCCACGGATCGAATCACAGAAAATGACAAAGAATATGGTTTGTCCCGGAACCACAAACAAGGATCGTTACAGGTTGATTATAATTAATTTAATTAATTATAAAGAAATACCTTTTGGGTGTTCTTTCTTCATTGATGTTCTCAATCACGTTGTCGATGTGATCTGTCGTTGCGTTGTAGAAGCCAAGTGTAGACTCCCTCTAGTGGTGATCCACACATGTACCTCATATCTCTGGACGTCGCCAAAGGATTCTCCGGGTGCTAGCGTGGAGAAGCCTTTGCTTGCGTTGTCCGCCTTAGATTGTCTTGATCCGATGGAAGAGGATCTCTCTCGGTCTTGAGAGCATTCTTGGAGGAAGAGGTTCTTTCGGCCTTGAAAGAATTCTCCAGAGATGTAGTGCACAACGATTCTCTTGTGTGTCAGAAAAGAGTTGGGGTTGTGAGGATATTTATAATCGGGTGTGTGGGGTTATAGAGTTATGATAATAAATAAACGCATTACGCATTTTATTTATTTCATTGACTCTTTATTTAAAACCCCATGTCGAATAAATAATTCCTTGACATGCGCCCACGCTGATTATAATAAATATCATTTAAAATAATATTATATCCTCAAAATCCCAACTGAAAAAAACTACACGGCGTGTATTAATAAATACACGGCGTGTACTTTTTTTTCATTGAAAACTACACGGCATGTACATTAAATGTACATGGCGTGTATATCTTGTTTTCATTTATTCATTTCCTTTCCAAAATAAAACTACACGGCATGTAATAATAATACACGGCGTGTACTTGTTTTATTTTCTTTTTCCTACATCTTTTAAAACAACTTAGGCTTCCTTGAATAATTATTAAACCACATATGAGAATAATCTTTATTCAACTTGAGATACTTGGATACACTTAGTGTGTGACCCTCTAGGCCTCTTTCTCGTTGTCATTAGGCGGGCTTTCCTAAAGTCCAAGATTACTGTCTAGCAACGGGTCAGGCACCCAAGAGAAAGAAGTTGACGCCGCATTGACGTATCACCTCAATCGAACTCTTACTGTGTAATTTAATCCCTTTGTCTCAATATCTCATCAAGCAGGTTTCATGGCAGTGTCATAAACCTATATGCTTGATATGTCGTTCTTTGACTACCTGAAATAAACTCATCGTTTACACCATGGCCATGGAATTTAATGTGACAGTTCTATTTCAATCAAATGGCCGAGATATCAACTTCCATAAATGGAAGGGACAAATCCTTCCTCGACTTATCCATTAACAACATGTCACTCGTGACGCACCCAACGTACCCTACTTCCCGCTAACTGTCTGCGTGAGTTTTCGTCAGTAAATCTAAGTGCGCGAGTCATGACATGAGTTAATGATAATCTTCCAGTCTAAGGACCATTACACACGCTCGTAGATAGCAATATCCGATGTCACCAAGACAAGCAGAATTACTACTGGCGGGTCTGTTCTCATAATCTCCCATCTTGGAGATTACCAAGTGCGAACTCCATGAGAGAGAGTCTCGTCTTCTTATGAGTACTCGCACATGACGGTCTGTATACTATGTGTCATATCATAGTATGTCATCCAACCGCAGAACTTTATTTAAGAATATTGTTATAGCATTTCAAGGTTCTCATCATAGCGGGGATCTTCTATGACCTTATTAATACAACAAATATTTCAGGACATTATTATATTATAGTCATGCAGAACAATGAACAATATATAATAAGTGAACATTTATGTAATCAAAGTACAAAACAGTTGGTTCTGAGGACACCAATCCTTACATATATAAGGTCCTTTTATCATATTCTTTGGTCTAGGTTGGATAATCAGTTAGTCAAAATTACATTTATAAAACATCTAAATAGTTAAGACAAATTTATAATAATATTTCCAAAAAAATTATAACATAAATCACTTAAGAGGTTTAAATTCAATATAGTTGATAAAAACACTATTTAAAGTTAGTAAATTAACTTTTTTCTTATTGTAATTCTATATTATGTCTAAATATTGATGCATCAAAGTTCTAAACAAGTAACTTTTAAAAATAATGGGAGGTACTTAAGTGAGTAGTGTGAGTTATGTTATAGTTTGGGCATATATGATATTGTTGTACCAAGTTAAAAATGATTGTAAATCCCACTAAAATTATTTTTATGATTATTTTGGTGGTAAAAATAAAATAAAAATTGAACTTATCTCAAAAAATTAAGTGTTGGATACAAAAACCACTCAAATTTTTCATAGATAGACCAATAGATGATGAAAAAACTTATTTCCCCAAGACACTCCAATCATCCAAAAATATTTTATAGTGAGGTTTTCCTTCTTGTTCCCAAGGGAACTTAGATGGGATTATTTAACAAATAATGAATGAAATAGAGTTAGAAAAGGCAGAATAATACTCAAAAATGGATGAATCATATTTTAAAATAATTTGTAAATAATATGGGGAAATTAGATAGATACTTTAGTTTTAAAGGAAAATGTAATCTCTCAAGAACCTCTGAGATAATTACAAGAGACATTGTGATAGTTTTCAATACTAAAATTGGTTTGAAAACAGAATTATATGGTAGGATACCAAAGAAAAATAACATAGAATCCTTGAGTGAATCTAAAAATTAAAACTGAAAAAGTATAAAATATGGGAAAGTTGACATTATGGTCTGAATTGAAATGTAATATGATTTTCCCCTTAAAAATAAAAATTATAAACTAAAATAATATGAGATATATCCCATGAAGGAATTAAAAAAGCATAGGCTGAGGAAAAATCGAGGAACCAACTTATTTTACATTAAGGTCGAACCAGTGCAGATAGTTAGTAGGAAGAAAATAAGGGGCTATTCTAGTGTGGGTCTTTTGTATTCTATATAGGAATTTGTCCCATGGTCTAGGACTTCTATCGATATATCCTTAATGTTAATTGTGCCTACTGTTATTCAATCCATTTAAGGGTTCCCCCTTAATCTAGTTAAACAATAGGGCTTATGATAAATAAAAAATTCATGGTCTTTTGGTGTAGGGGATAGAGGAAACCACCACCATTAATTTTACCAAGGATTATAGTGTTTTTATCTAGATAAAGTTACCTAGAAATCCGAAATACCCTAGGATATTTTATATTCATTTTAAAATAGGAAAAATTAAGGATAAAAATTGTTAGTGTAACCTAGGAGCTAGTGTTAACCTTAGGTCTTACTCTTTGTTTTAGTAATTTTGTCTTTGGTAACTAAAATCCACTTAAGTGTATATTTAATTCACTAATAGATCCATTAACCAACCCATTTGGTGGGTGGAAGGACTATTGTTTAATGTGGGGAATCTTACATCACTCACTAATTTCTTAGTTCTTGAAATGGTGTGTAATAAGAAGGTCCAAATCATTTTATATAAACCACTAATTTTTATATGTGAAGCAGTGATTTATATTGATAAGGTTAAAATAATTTTTTATATTGGGGATAAATAGGGGATTACATTGTTTTTAGGAAATCCAAACTATAAGAGAGCTATAAGATTATTGAAGTGGACGATGAATTCTACAGAGATAATGTTAGGAAGGATACTCGTTATCCTTTTGGAAAAATAATTCAAGGTTTAGTTTGTGAACACATTAGAGTCATCTGTATTGAATCTAAATCCCCTAAAAAATTGAAAGGTCTGAGATAATTAAGGATGGAATTAGTCAAATCATTACTAATAATCATGAACTAGTTCTATATGAACAAATTTTCTCTTTTGAAATTTTTTCTCAATATGATAGTCAACACTCATAACTATAAGTTTATGGGAAATCCCATTTCCTTGACCCCAATATGGATTCATATTTTCATATATTTTATCCCAAGTTATGAAATCCTATTTATTAGTGTTTCTAAGATAAAAAAAGAGAGTTCAAAAGTATCAAAATATAAGGAAATTTGTGGGTTAAGTCTTTCAGTTGATAAATAAGAGATTTTTCAATATGAATAGGATTTATCTTTTGAAAAGCCTCTCACCTATTAAGATTCATGAAATGTGTAATGATTTGAAACTTTTTTTTGAAATGTTTATTTTATTCAAGTCAAGTGAGGACTGTAAAAATTTTATTATGAGAAAAACTTTGTTGTCTTTATATTGGAGTCTACCATGGTGTTAAATTATTAAATTATTTTAGGATAATTTTCTAAAAATTATGATTATGTTGTAGCTGTTTTAGTATCTATTATGGAGATTTTTTAATAAAAAAAGTATTGGAGATGCTATTATAATATTTCTACCCATATGGAATATTTTTTGAAATATTTTTAAACCTATATTGAATATTGTTGGTGATGGTTTGAGCTGGGAACTAGGGATGTATGGTAGGATAAGTCCTACTATTTTGGATAATATATAGAAGATTTCCCTTACTCTTGGAGTTGGAGAACATTTGGGAATTCATAAAATTATTTTCTTGGGCAATAAAAAGGTCCACCGTATAGAGTACCTCTTCCTAGTAATTATGGCTATATTTTAGGAATATATTCCTATTGTGGACTTTAAATCAATACCTACATGGGAGGCAACACATGGTTCATTTAATTATTTTCCATTTGTTTTTACTTGAAATACAAAACTATCACCCTTTTTTGTGTGTGTGTATCATCACATGATAGATAAATAGGTATCATTACCTACTCACATTTTCCTAGATCACATTAAAAACTATTTAATCAGTGGATTAAAACTTCACTCCCACATCCTCTCACTTTTAAATTTGGTGTCATATTATTAATTTTGAATTATTGTATTTAATTATTGATTTTTTCTACTCCAATAGGTGATTAAATTAGAGAATCCAAGTGTAGATTGAGGTGTTATTCTAGAGATTAATTATTTGGCTATGCACAAAAGGAATAATAACAATAATTAGGGGAGTTATATTTTTCATTTTCCTTTAAATTTTAATTGATAAACCTATTCCATGCTTCCATAATAGTTAGTGATTTTTAAGATTAAAATAAAAGTTTAAGTTTGTTTAAATATATTTCCTAAAACAATAATTTATATATATATTAGTCATTAAAGTTTATTGAATATAATTTTAAACATTCACTATCTACTTGTATGTTCACTCTGAAATCTATTTTTGGAAAAGTATGGTAATTTTATGAAGACATGTTTTTTTTGAGATTTGTGTGACCCTTTACATGATTAATAATTATTTAATTATAAATACCTTTGAGATTAAACTCTTTTAATTATTTCGTAAACCAAAAACTTCAAAATTAAGGTACATTATGGGTTTTAGGTGTGTGAAAATGGTACTCATTATGTTAAAAAATATTTCATTGAGTTCACATTTTTTTCTAAAAATTAACTATTCTTGAGAAGTAGTTTTCATACTCGGTGGTTCTAATTTTTTGTGAAATTTATATATTATTTTTCTAATTTTAAGTGTTCAACCATTTTTATTTCTCCATGGATTCAATCATATAACATCTTTTCATTTATCACTTGAAATAATTTTTTTAGTGAAATATTGGGAGTAAGCTTTATATTTTTAGTTAAATATTAATATATTCATTGGATTTAAACTAATATGTTCCAAATTCAATATTCTAATAAATGAAATTCTAATAATGGTTGAGCTATATTTGTTGAAATTGATGGATAATTGTAATTAAACCGATATGTTAATTTCATTTTTTCTCACCCATATGTTATATTTTTTAACTACATCAGGCTAGTAGGTTATGGGTTAATTATACATTCTCAATAATCTTGGTTATTATATCATGCTCAGTTCTACCTAAGGTTTTCTATTGAGAGTTTTTTTATGGGGATAAACGTGCATCTAAGTTTCAAACTTCTTCTTCTATCTCTTATACTTCTCCCGTATCATTATTGTTTTGGTAGAATAAGTTCCCCTTTAGTTATTCCCCATGTTCCCCTATCATGGTTTGTTCTCAATCATTTTATTTTCATTATTTTATCATGATCCCTCTCTCCTCAGTAGATTCTTAGTCTTGTTTTATGTGTCATCCATTTGAGACTTATCGATCTCATTACTGGTTTAGTGGAAATACCTCAATGGTGGTTAGTGGTAAGATTGTTCGGGTTTTTTATTCATCCATGGCCTTAGATCCCGGTGATTTTCCTTCCATCCCAGAGTATTACTAGTCCAAATTAATAACTTGGTGGTCCTATAGGCTTCACTAAGCCTTTCCTCAGCTCAGAGCATGGGTGAAGATTTTTCAAGGATTCTTTATTTCTTTCATTTGGTTTTGGGTTTGTTATAGAATTTTGTTTTTTCTTTGTTCTCCATACTTGGGCCCCCATCCTTAATTACATTCATGGTTCCCCTACTAGATCCTTGTTTCAGTAGTTACACTATGATTTTTCACATATTACCTATGTGTACATTTAGTTCTAGCATTCTACACTACTCTTAGGGTAGATATATTCCAAGATAAAATAAGGTGATTTCTCTATATAATCTTAATTTAGATGTTTTTTAAAACCTTATAAGGAGTAATACAGTACAATTGGAATTAGGACAAGATTTAAGGTGTTCTTTGATGGTGGTTTTTGTGTTTCGAGTGCTCTAGTTTTTTCATAGGTAGCTTTATAGGGTGGATTTCCTTAGACTATACTTATTTATTCTTCTTCATGTAATTATACTTTTGGTCCTAGTTCAATCATTTCTATGTATTTTTTTTAATATTTCATTTGGGAAGTTCGAATTAATTATCACCGATATTTGGTTTGCACAATCGATGACATTGATGATATGTTTTTGATAGGAACAACGGATTCCTCTGGTGGGTTGTAATGATGAGGTGATAGGGAGGAAAATTGGCTTTTATAGGTGTATGGATTAAGGTGATAACATTGGATATTTCAAGGTCAGTGGTGGCATTAGGATCAATGCATCAAATCATAAAAATATATTGTAGTTAATTTGAGAATATTTTAACTATGAAAATTTTAAATTTTGAATTTGGGTTGAATGTGATTTTCAACTTGTATTCAGTAGTTTTGGGTGGGTTTTATTCCCTTTTTAAAACATGTGGGTTCTCACATAACCCATTAAAAGTGTTTTTTTAAACTAAAAAATATATCATATTGGATAATATCATTTGAATGATAAAAGTGGTTCGTTAAATTTTCTTACAAAATTTTAAAATCTGATCATATTTTTCAAAACTAGAAACAATCATTTTCTAAATCATTTTATTGAGTGAGAAATATTATATATTTTTTAGAAATATTCCATGGGAAAAATAGTTTTTTAAATAACTTCACTGTTGGTATTATAATCATTTTTTAGATGAATTTCCACTTTTCTGATCACATGGAATAGATTTCTTGCGGAAAATCAAAGGGAAAAGTGTGGAAGAATTTGATGCAGATTCATTTTGATAATGTTTTCCACATCCTATAAATATATAATTATTGTTTTTTAGGTCTTTAAATGTAATTTTATTCATAAATGATTAATTCTTGATCATTATTGGCTGAAAAATGTTTATCTTTGAATATTTGTTTGAAAATGTGAATTTTTCGTGGTTAATTGGTTAATGTTCTTTTCATTACTTTTTCATATGTTTTAAGAAAAAATGTTTTGGTTATTGTTTTAATAATTTTAATTAAATTAATATTTTTAAAGTATTTTAAATGGTTTTGGGTTTCTGAATAAACATTTTCAATGCTCCGCAATCTTCATCTCAATTATACTTTGTTGGAACATTTTTAATTTAATTCTATAAAGATTGAAAATCCATATGCTCCCATATCAAATATAATTATATATTATTTAAACAATTATTTTTCTTTTTAAGTATTTAATTGTTTCACATGATTTAATTTTATGTGTAATATTTAGATGGAAATATGTGAGGATTTTGTGGTGAGAAGGAAGACATTCTCTGAAGTCTGGGTAGTACATAATATTTTACTTCTGTTATAAGAATAATTATCACTTTTTAATGTTTATATATTTCCAAGTACATAATATAATTTTTTCATCAACATTATGAAATTTAATATCCCATACTTTCTAAAATTTGAAGAAGTCACCACATGTTTAATGATTTTGATGTGATACAATTTTTTTATCATTTGTCAAATTCTGAGGAGGTACTGTGTAATTTTTTTTGAATATGCACTAAAATATTTAATGAAATATCTAAATTTTGGTGAATTGATATTCCACAAGATTTCATTGATTATAATCCATTATTAATAGATTAAATGAATTTAATATTAATTGAATGAGTTCAATGAATAAATGAAAATGGAAATTATCAAATGTCGACTTGTTGAATATGGACAACACAATTTATTAAATGAAATACATAAAGGATTAATATAAAAATGGATGAGATGCCACTTATTGTGTTCCACCAATTCTATTCAAGCCTCTTGAGGATATCTTCCTTCTCATAAATTGTTCACCACCCTCGGTTAATATTCTAGCACCTATTCAAGTGTATGTGAGTCCTCTAATTGATATTGGGACCATGTGGATGGTTCTCTTCCCTTGTAGGTAGGAGATAATTGTTTATCGCATTGGATAACTTCCTCAAGAATGTTCCCCACATTGAGGAATAATAAATCCGTTGAAAAAATAACATACTTTTCTCTATTTTCAAGTATTTTTATTTACGATGCATGTTTCATGTGTTCATGTATAGTTATTACTTTTTTAGGTATTTTTCCACTTCCTAATGATCATGCAATGATCCTGGAAAACCCAATAGTGGTATCATAGGGAGTATTCTCATAAGATCAACATGAATTTATCTCTATATTTGAAAAACATGATATATTCTAAAATGATGGTTTAGATTTGGTTGATATTTTTTATATTATAAAAATATAAAAAATATGATTTAATTCATAAAAATAATTTATTTTATCTGTTAACTGTATTAGAAAAAAACTTTTCATCATGTTTTGATCTTGTTTAAATCATTGATTTTCAAAACTATAAATTGGTTTATAGAAATATATACTCTTACATTAGATATTCACATAAAGGTAATCACATATTTACCCTTATATAGGTGACCCACATAAAGGTAAAATTTATTTACCCTTATGAAAATCGTTTGTATAAGTATAATGTAAGATTAACCTAATGTAGAATAGGTATTATGTATAAGGGCACATGAAAAAAAAACATGTTTTGTAAATTTTATTTATGATTTATGAAATGTTTAGAATTCATTAAATTATATTTTGATAATATTTTAATAAATAAAATTTTTATAAATCAATTATTATAAATTGTTTATAATTTTTTTATAAATAATTTTATAAATGTTTACAAAATATTTATCAAATTTTTTTACAAATATTAAATATTAATTTTTAATATGCCTTCTACCAAGCTATTTGATATTCCATCTAATCTAGAGATTAGATTTTTATTTAGAAATCATAAATGGTAATTTATAAAGGGATATAAATTATAAAACAAGGTCACAATATAAAGAATTTTATATTTTAAATTATTTTTTTTATAAATAAATAATTTGATGTTGTTCAAATTAAAATGGGCCCTGTTTTGGGTAATTATCAAAAATGTTTTGGTAAGTAAATAATTTTTCTTTTATAAAAAAATCAATTATGAACTGTATTAGATTATTTATAAGTTTTTTATAAATAATGAAAAGGTTTTACTGAATGTTTATGAAATTTATAAAAGGGTGTTTTATAAATTAATTTACTATAAAATCTTTATGGTTAATGGATTAATTTTTTTGAAATATTCATTAAAAATATTCCTTTAATATTAAATAGTTAATATGAAGAATATACTTTCACATTAGTAAGATTTATAAATATTATGGATCATAATAAAGGGTAACAAAACCTTTTTACCTAAAATTATGTGACATATGAGTAATCATTAAATAATGTTTTTATTTAAATATTATACAAATTATTTATAAAAGAGTTTATAAATATCATAAATAAGGTGAAAATATAAAATGTGTTTATATTTATAATTATGATTTGTTCATAATTAATTATTTTGAAATAGTTCAAATTATAAGGGGAATTTATTTGAATATAATATTTAAAATACATCAAAAGTTTTTGACTTATGATTTGATCAAAGTTTTAAATAATAAAATTAAATTCCATATAAAAAATAATATTCCAGAGTTAATATTTTTTTGAGTATAAAAGAGATTATATTCAATATTATGGAATGTCCATAAAGCCAGATAATTTTTAAAAGGGTTTATAATTAGATTTTACTTCATGAATTATTGATTAATGGTCATATCTTGTTTAAATATTTTAATTTTTCATTCATTTAAATATTATTATATGTTTTATTCATAGTTATAAAATTTATTATATTTTAAATTTTTCTTCTTTTGTTTAATTTTTAATATTATTCTAGTATATAGATCCATATATTAGATTCTAGGTATGTCTCCTTAGAATTTATATTTCAAATACCCTGATGTAAATTTATAATTGAATTTATTAGATTAAATTTAGTTTTTTCCACAGTTTGTGCATATTAGGTCGTAAGGATACTATGAATTATATTATCTATTGAGTAAAGTCTCCATGGGAAGAGGGACTTGTGGTTTGACCACATACCATCTTGGAGGATTATTCCTTGTTCTAGAAATGTGAACTGTGTTGGATATCTATCGCTCCGGGCTTACTCACATGAATATTTTCAATCTCATGTTTCTCTAGGAATTTACTAAAGAGTTCATGTACTTTATCCATATGATACATTAAGGTATGTTTGAATATGTTCAAATTCAATTTTTGGGTGAGTAATACATATTGTGGGTTTTAAAAAGAGTTTCAAATTAATTTTGTATGAAAACATTAATTTGGTAGTCAGAATAGGGATTCTAAAAACAAAAATTATAGAATCATGCATACAAAAAGGGGATGAAACATGATAATATAGTGATTTCATAAGATATTATAATTATTAATTTAATATTCATATGATGTATATTAAATTGGTGATAGTTTAAAATGGTAACCCCTGAAATACTAAGTGTAAGATTCCTTCCATATTGTCACTTGTCATGTCATGAACTGGTTCAGGATACCATCTGGTTTGACTCCCAACCCAGCTCATTGAATGCCCAAAAGGTAAATCCAAATCCCTAAGGGCTAAAAACTAGTGTCTAATAATCATAAAACTCCTTTGTGAATGATATTACCATAATAATAATAATAATCATCCATATACAACATTGATACAAAATTTATGTAAATATCATGGACAAATACAACACCAAAGATTTACAAAAGAGTCATATAAAATACTTCATGTTACATATAAATTTATAATAAAAACCCAAAATACAAAAAAAATGCAGATGAGACCATTTAAATAAATAAAAACAACCTTATGACATGAGGTCTGGAACCCACCATGCCTCCACCATCAACACCTACCAAAGGAAATGTTACTAATAAGAGTAAACACCCCCACATCCATGGAAGGCCATGAATTTACTTGAGACTAATAAAACAAGGTCTAAATACACCTAATAGGAGTATGTAGTGTGTGAACTTATCTTCTTAGTAGGATCCCACTAGATGTTCTATATATAGACATTATAAGGTAAATAAACATGATAGTTTTTAAATAAAGAAAACAATTTAATATGTAAAAAATTATTTAAATTTTAAAATAAATGTGAGTGATGAAAGAATAAATTAAAACTAGTAAAAAAATAGTATAATAATAATGTGAAATTCCTTGGTATCTAGGGTTAGTGGGGAACTAATATCCCCATACTCTTAGTGATCGTTCCTAGATGTGAAGGTTCATCTCTCTATTACGAAAACCAATCCCCATTATTATTTTAGTTAGTGTTATAACATAATCCTACTAGGTAGGTCAGGTCATGCCTAGTGTACTAGTCCTAGTCTTCCCACCAAGGTATCTGGGATTCCCATGTTATTCACCCCATATATCAAACCATGAAAATCCCCTTTCCTATAAACCATGTCATCACATACCAAAGTATACCATTTCCGATCATTTTCCCTTGGGGATAATCCATTTCAAATACTAACACATACCAACACCATAGAAATCAAAAAATTTCACATACACACAAATATAGAACACATTTAGAATTAGAGGCAAGAATATTTAAATAATCAAATAATATCTCAACATGAAACCACCTACCATTTTTCTTGAAATCACCAAATTCTAGTTGAAATCCATAAGCCAAGAAAAAAAGGAGACCCTATGGAAGTAATAAAACACCGAAAACATAAATATCCAATAAAAAAAATTAGATCAAACCCACCCTAGGTCACCAAAACCACCATAAGGAATAGAAATCAAGAATAAAAGAAGAAGAGACTAAGAGAGGCAAAGAGTAGGAAATTAAATGGATATATCTTAAATATCCAAGCTCAAATCACCAAGTAATTGAATCCAAGAGGAGTTTAAAGAATGGGAGAAGTGTACCTAGGGATTTGCAGAATAAATGGGCATAATAGGGGGTGAAAGGGGCTAAAATCAGGGAGGGGAAAATAGGAAATTCAAGAATTTTAATGTATGGAAATACAACATGGTTTTCCAGAACATGCACCAACCATACATGAACCTCTATCCAAAGGGGGTGGAGACCGCATAGATTCTTGGGAATGGTGCTTGGTCGTGAGGCTAGCCTTGTGGTCATGATAGACCCACTATTTGGGATACACTGTTTTCAGAGGTATGTCACACATTTTCTACTAACCATGATCCAACCATTCACCACTCTATTTACAACCCAAAAGTCTCCATTTTTCTTGAAAAAAATCTAAAAAAGATATAGAAAAAATTATATAAAAAATAAATGAAAAATACATGAAAATGAAATTAAAGGTGTGAAAATTCTCTCCACTATGAAAACTTTCCACCCTCAAAAAAGTCAAATTGTGGTCTGATATGAGAACAATTGATGGTACAGTTCCTATACCTAAGAATTTATCTCCCATTTATTATGATCTGCATTCCCATGTTTACATAGAACTTGAACTATAAGAATCTATTTCCCTTGAAGTAATTTCACATGGGCATTCACAATTCGAACTAGTTGCTCAGTCACTGACATAACAGGTTCTAACTCGAGCTCTTCCCAACTTAGCTCATGGGAAGGGTTCAGATTAAAAAATTTCAATAATGAGATATGAAAAAAAATATTGAATCAATGTTAACTAAGAAGAAAATTCCAAGAGTAATGTTTCCTTACTAACCCTCTTGGTGATATCAAAAGGTCTGACATACGTCAACGTGAGCTCCCCTTGCTTAAAAAGACGATGATGAACTAAACAAGGTGTTTCCTTTAGAAACTCCCATCCACCCACTGATAATTACAAGTCTTAGTGTTTATGATTATCATAGGAATTATGATGACCTTGAGCTATTAAAAACCACTTCCTAATCATCAGAATATTTCCAGTTTTTTCCAACACGATTCTTAGTCCCACTTAAGAAGTCTCACCCACTTTCCTCCAGCATAGAAGAGACCGAAATGGCTAACCATATAATAGTTCAAAAAATATACATACTGATTAATGATTGAAAACAATTACTGTGATCAAATTAAAACATTATAGGATATTTATCCCATGAACCATTGTAGTCTAATACGCATGCACATAGCATGTCTTCTAGAATATTTTTCCCATTCTGTTTGACCATCAGTTTGGGGATGGTATATTGTTCTAAGCCTGAATTATGACCCCACTACCTTATCAAGTATTTACTAGAAGAAATATGTAAAATGGGTGTTTCATTCGAAAATAATGGTTGGTGAAATTACATATATCCTCATGATGTCATGGATATACAACCTTCCCAACTCCTTCACTTTGGTCAAATCCTTAATCAATAAAAAATAGGGGGATTAGGTCATATGATTAATAACCACCCAAATCTAATTATTTCTCTAGGATGTATGTGGTAACCTAATAATGAAGTAATTTTCTACCTCATCCGACTTCCATATAAAAATATAACGATTCTGAAGAAATCCAAAAGGATTCTGGTGGTCATATTTATCCTATTGGCAAGTATAAAAATGATATATGAAGTCAGTTATATCACATACCTTACATAGCCACCAAAAATAGTGTCACACTTCATAAAAAATATCAGTGGAATTGGGAGGGATTTTCTACTAATAATAATGATAGTCCTTTATCACAACCTTCACCAAATATGAAAACACAATAGACTGGACCTTGAAGTAGAGAATCCCCTTAGAGGACAAAGAACATTCACTAGGAAACTCCCCACCATTTATAAAATTCCTAGAATGTTAGAACAACTCATATTTAGGATTATAATCCCAAATCATCTCCATTAGAGAAGGAATAAACTATCCACTAGCCATGAACATAACACCACTCTATTATTTAGATTCCAGGTGAATGTAAGGAAACAATCCCATCATAACCCACTCATAAATTAACTCTATCAGATCCGAGGCTGAAAATTTTATACTTAAAGCATCAAAAACCACATTTCCCTTTCCAGGGGTATAGATGATATCAAACTTAGACCCCTGAAGGTACTCAATAAACCGTCATTTCCTTTTGTTTAGATCCATTTGGGTGAAAATTTAGCTCAATATTTCATTGTCAGAATAGACTATAAACTTCTCCACCAAAATATAATGATACCATATATTAAGGGAATTCATGGCCACCACCAGATCGAGGTCATGGGTTGGGAAATTATTCTCATGTGGTTAGAGTTAAAGAGAAAAATACTCCACCATATAGTTACCTTTCATAATCACACAACACAAAACCATACCTGAAGCATTACAATATAAAACATACCATTTTCCAACCTTAGGTATGATCAAAATAGTGGCAGTGGTCAACCACTAATTGATCTCCTCAAATTAATCTTGAAATTCTAGATTACCTAATAACTTCACCCCTTTCTAGGTGAGGGTTTCCATCAATGGGAAAATCTAAGAGAAATATCTAATGAACCACATTTAATAACCAAAAAATCCTTAAAAACTTCTAATTTTAAATAAATTTCTTGAATCTTCCCCTATAATCACAACATTTATTTTCTATAGGTCAACTAAAATCCCATTTCCAAAAATCACATGTCTAATAAACTTAACTTACTTGATACAAAAACTATAATCTGATATTTTTGAATAAATATGGTGATCACACAGTGTGCATAGAATAATCCTCTAATGCTTCCCATGATCCTATTCCATTCTTGAGTATACAAGGATTTCATCTAAAAAATCCTGAAAAACGAATCGAGGTATTTATGGAACACCCTAATCATCATATCCATAAAAATTTGTGAGAATTTCTCAATCCAAAAGGAATTACCAAATACTAGAAATTGATGTACCTATATCAGATGATATCCTTGAGAAAATTTTCTTCTCTCACCCTAACTCGGTGATACCTAGAATAAAGTTATATCTTTCAGAACCACCTTTCCCCCTTTATTTGGTCAATGATATCATCAATACAGGGAAAGATTTATTTTTTCTTGATCATGTCCCAATTCATACTTCAATAGTTGATACACAATTAGAGATATCTACAATACTTCTTAGAAATAGTTACTAGAGTAACCTAATGAGAGACACTTCAGAGAATAAACCCATTGGATTCCAAATCATCCACATATATCTTTAATTCTCTATACTTGGTGGGGACTATGCGATATCTGGGATGTGATATCAAATGTATCCCCAACACCAAATTGGTTACACATCCTATTCAGGTGGTAGGTCTAGAAAAATCATATGTAAACACCTTAGGTAACTCATCCCCCACAGGAGGCAACCTAATATCTAAGCCTTTACCATCCCCCTCCATTATGAAGGAATACACATAACAAGAAAACCTACCAAAATCTAGGATTGGAGGTCTAGATCATCTTGACCATAGATCCTATTCAACCAACCATCGATGATAGTAATCAATATATTCTTTAAGGAACATCATCCATCCTATTCCTAAGATCACATCAAATAGTTCTATCTATAGGATAAGGAAATACCATTTCATCTCAACCTATGACAAGGATATAACACATGATGGGCATTAAAAATTCTACACCTTTTTTCTTCCAAGTAGATTAACTAGGTATATGTCATATGGCCTAATCTCAATCGGGAATTTCAGTAGATCCAAAAGGAAAGTAGAGATGAATGAATTAGAATCACCTGTATTGAAAAAAGAAATTTATATGGATGATGTAATAAGAACAATACATAGAACTGTGGAGTGACCTATATCTGATTCCACTAGTTCCATCTCCATATCATGAATATTTTTTTCTTCTATCTACATATGTGGTCTACTACTAACATGTGTCTCTATGTTAACCTCAATATTCCTATAAGAATATTCAATATTATCCCCACACCTACCAAAGTTAGACCCCATGGATCTGGAATCATTAAAATGAGACAATAGTTCCCTGGGTGCTATGGAACTTACACCACTATGATAAAAAGTTCAAATTTTTTAGAACTTATACAAGTGACCCAGGTTTCCACACCGATGAAAGAGTTTGGGTGGGACTGGACACTTAAATCCATATTCCTGAACACCCAACATTGATGAAAAATAAAAAATCCACCATGTTTGGTTATTGATGAAGGCCGTTTGGGTGGATATATATATATATATACTAACACCCTTTACCCCAGTATACATTATTTCTCTTTTTTTTAGATGAGATAACCTCACTTTGGATCAATACTAGAAGCATCCCAGAAAATCTTAACATACCTTCCTAGTCAATATCTACCATAAAAACTAGATTAAATACCTCAATATAAACCTTAAATTTTAACTATATTACCAAATATAGAATGTTCTATCATAACCCTATCTCAAACCATTGGGATTTTAGATTTTCATTGGTAACTACTAGAAGAGAGAAATAGACTAGCTCCACAAATTAGTTTTAATATTCCATCATTGAGTTATACCTCGATGGGTGTCCATAAAATATTAGTAATTGAAGTTTTCAAAGGTTTAAATGTAATTAAATATGACCTTGAAGTATTTAAATCCCATTTTCTTATACCATCCTACCTGAAAAACTAACTCCCACAACCTACAATTGGGAGTTTCTAGTATAAACGAAACATATATTAAATTGAAAACTCCAAGAGTCCCAAAGAACCCAAAGATCCTATCAATATTCACCACTCATTATTCTTCTTACTAGGGATTTGATATTACCTAGAACTAAGGGGGTTTATTCATGAGAAACTCTTAAGGCTGATCCTTTTCTGGACCCAGTTCAACTTCCTTAGCCTGACCAGGACCAAAACCCACTCCCGGATCCAAATGTCAATTAACTTAGACCACTACCACAACTAATATATGATCAACTAGTGGGGGAGAAATATATTTGAATTCCTTCCATGTCTATACAGGATGTCTCCAGGTAGGTATGATTATACTCAATCCAACAAAAACAAATAAAACTATTATTATATCAACCCACAAAGAATAAATAAATAGCATGATTAAAACAACCATGTGAATAATAATAAAACCATAATAATCATAATCAACAACTTAAACCACTCCACCTTACCTCGGTGTCCATACCCAATCTACAACCTGTGTATTAAACCACAAGGTGGATTCAAATTAGACGCCCTATATCCCGTGGTGACCTAAGGTCTATCATAATTTGTGTTATCCAGACACCCCACTAAAAACTGTAACGTTAAACCCTGAATGTCCTAGATCCTATCTATCCATACTTTATCAAATAAAACATCCTAAGACAAGGTTAAACCTTCTCTAATACCACATTTTCATGAATCAATATAGGCTTCCATCCAACATGAGGCCTGACCCAGCTCGTGGAATTACCCAAAGGGAAATCTCGATCCTCACAGACTAGAGACTAGTTCATGGTCTTCAAAGAACTCCTTTTAGAATGATTTTTCTAGAATAGTTGTAATCAACTTCTGTATCCAACATTGATACAAAATTTACATAAATATAATATCCAACATCCATAATGAACCATTATAAAAATGATTCATATAAAAGACTCTAGTTTATATTTACATTTATAATCAAAAACCAAAATACACTAAAGGGTAGGGGACCATCTAAATAAATCAAAATCACCTTGGGACATGAGGGTCAACACCCAACATTCCAACACCATCAACCCCTAAGAAATTTAAAGCTACTAACAAGAGTAACCACTGCTACCTCTATGGAAGGCATTGAATTTACCTAATATAGAAAAAACATGGTATAAATACACCCAAGTGGTGTATATAGGGTGTTATCTCACTTTCCCAATAGGATCCCACAAGATGTTCCATGAATAGCCATTATAAGACAAATAAACCTGAATTTTTGAAATAATGAAAAACAATTTAATATTTAAAACATGATATAACATTTAAAAGGAAGGTGACAGATGAAATAATAAATGAAAATAGGTAAAAACACAACATAATAACCATGAGAAATCCCTATGTAGCTCGGGTTAGTAGGGATGTATGATCCTTGTACACTTGGTTATCAATCCTAGATGTAAATGTATATCTTCTTATCAATCCAAAAAATACCCACCATTAGTTTAGTTAGTGTTATAATTTAATTATGTTAGGTAGGATGGGTCATGCTTATAATAATTTTCCTAGTCTTACCACTTTGGTACCTAGGATTACCATGTGCATCATCCCATTTATCAAACAATGAAAATCCATTTTTGCACAAACCAAGACATCATATTACAAATTATATCATTTCTAATCATTTCCTATAGTGGATAATCCATTTAAAATCCTTAAATACACAAAATTCTTAGAAATAACTCATTTTCACAAAAACACACAATTTTAGAACAAATTTAGAAATAGAGGCAAGCATATTTAAATCATCAAATAATATCACAACACAGAAAAACCAACCATTTTTCTTGAATTCACCAAAGTCAGGTTGAAATCCATAAGACAATAAAAAAGTAGATCCTTCATAATGATTAACACCCCAATAACATCAATATCTATGCCATAAAAAATATATTAAACCCATCCTAGGTCATCTTGGCCACTGGAGAAAAAAAATCCCAAGAATAAAGAAATAAGAGACCAAGAGAGGTAAAGAGGAGGAACATAATTGAATATTTCTTAAATATGAAAGATCAAATAACTTAGTAATTAATGATAAGAGTTATTTAGAGAGTGGTAGAGGTGTGACTAGGACTAGGGAGAACAAATGGGGTGAAATTAGCGTGAAATAGGTTAAAATCTGGGGGAGGGGGTAATTGGGAATTTAAAAATTTTAATGTTTGGAAGGGCCCAAAGTATGCCAGATTGTGTGCCAACCATAACTGCACCTACATCACAATGGTGTGCAGACTACATGATTTCTAGGGCATGGAGCATAACCATCTGGATATCCATATAACCTTGACAGACCCACTATTTGGTAAGCATGGTTTGTATAGGGATGGTTCACATTTTCTACCAACCATGCACCAACTTTTCTCTACCCTCTATTTGACACAAAAACCTCAAAGTTTCCTTGAAAAATTCATAAAAAATATTTATAACTAGAGTAAGAATAAAAAAATGAAAAAATACATTTAATGAAAATTGTGGGTGTGACATGTAAACACATCAATCATCCAACTAGGTAGTTTCATGATTAACCAGATGCCCCTATATTATTTTATGGAAGGAATGAAAGTAGGAATTAACTCCATATAGTCCCATCAGGTAGTTTTATTATTATCCAAGTTCCCCTTAATTATTCAATATTAACATGTTTTTTGAATTTTTGTTGGGTTTTACTAGATGATAAATCTTAATAGTTAGGGTAATGGTTGAATTGAGTGGATTATATCTTTATGATGGATTTTGATAATGTGTTATCTACTCAGATATCCAAGAATTCATATTTTTTTGGTTGGGATAATTCCTTTCCTAAATAAATAAATGGTTAGATGAATGTTATAATAGACTCATTACATAGTGAAATATGGATCTTGGATCACCAAAAACATTTGATATATGGGGTCATAATTTTTATTGGGTGAAATATCATTAAAATTACTTAATCAAAAGACATAATTCATGAAATTAATCTGATAAAAATTTCAATTAAATATTAATGCATCATCATCATAAAATTTAACATTGAAATTAATCCTTGAAATGAGAAGCTTAAATTACAAAAGTCTTAATATTGGTAGCGTAAGAAAATTTCTTATAAAAGTGAAATATTCTATGTACTACAATAGTTCCATCTTAAGTAACTAAGTGTTGATGTTGGTAAATAAGAAAAATAATATTATTATAGAATCATGGAATGATTCAGTTTTGGTTTTAGAGGCACTATAAGTTAATTTATGTAATTAATTATAGTATTATACACTAAATATGATTGGGTATGTCAATTATATTCTATATGATTGAATATTCTTTAAGAGACTGAAGAATTACTATAAGGATTATTTTGGTTAAGGAATTATTCTATTTTCATGTATGAAAATTTTCTAGAAAGATGGATGAATTCAAGAAATGTTTTCTTGATATTCTCAAAATTTTGAGATTAAATGAACCGGTCATACAATTTCGAATCTCTGGTACTGTAAAAATAGTATGAAGAGGTAAAAGTTCAAAGTAGAAGAGGAAAAGTTGTAAATTAAAAAATTATTTCCTCAATAATTTATTTAATGTTATTTGAATGATGATGGTATTACCAAAAAGATGAAATGATTTCATATTATGGGATTATCTAGAATACCTAAAGGGATTTGGGAACTCCATGGAATTTCCATGCCAAGTAAAAATGTTATAGAAATTGATTATTTTATTTTGAAGGGTATGGGATATTAAATGTATTATTTACAAGTGTTGTAACTATATAGTGGTTTAGAATCTTGGGAATAATTGATATAGATTTTAATTTATATCCACGAGATAAAGTAAAAAGTTTCTCATCAAGGATTTGAATATTAAGGTATGTTTCCAGGTCAAATAAATCTAATTAAAGAATGTGTATCTTCATCACACTTCTCTAATATGATAATATATATTTTTTTCAATAAAAAAGAGTTCTTACGAAAAAATTATATTATCAATTGGATACACATGGTTTATGATTCATTAGATTCTATAATATTTTTGTTTGAGAAGAATATATTGATAAAATTATTGACCCATGATAAATAATTTATCTAGTTTGTTAAAATATGATGGAATGTGTTCCCTCCACACATGAGTGGAAAATTTTAATAAATCCTTAATTTAAAAATAAAAAATGTCCTAAACATATAAAATAAAATATAATATATGGAAATAATAGTTTCTTTGATAAATATTTATACTAATAGAAAATAAGTTTTATGTCCTAACACAAAGAAATTTTAGTTGAATCCTATAGAGACATGATGAGATGAATAAAATGTATAAAAAAGACAGTGGGAATATGTTTATACCTAAAGAAGTTAAAATTTAAAAATTATTTAATTGTATTAATCTAATATTAAGTGATTTCTCACTTAATATTCTAAAGAGTTAATATATATGATAGTAATGAAAATTAAAATAGTTACATTAATTTTCTATAATAAAATATATATCACTGATATGATAGATTATAGGAAAATTATATTTCACTAGATATACTAAAATATTTTAGGGTATAATGGTAATGAATAATTTAAATGGTTACATGTGTTTACCATAATTAAGTAGAATCCACTTTATCCTAAAAGAGATTAGGATATTATGGATAATAATGTTAATGGTTGTATTAACTTCAAGGTGAAAGTTTGATGGAATAATTTCAAAATTTTTTATGGTGTCTCTTTATAAATATTTCTATATAGGCAATGAAATATAATATTATAAAATTTTATGTTATGAAGTTAATGTGTTTAAATATAGGTTCAAAGAGTTGAACATAAGGAATATGATTCCTAATTCTCCACATTATTCAACTATCTTTCGTCATTAATGTTACTCATTAAGTGGTTAGTGTGAGTATGTTATCAGATTTTCACATAGGGGTATGATATGAATTAAAAATTGATATAATATTCAAAAACAATTACTATAACAACAACATGAGATCCATGTAGAATTTATGGATATTAAAAACTTAAGAGATTAGTTGCTCTGGTTGTAAACATATCATGTAATTATAATAAAGGTAATATCCATTGATCATTCATTCATTTGTGTTGAAAATTAGTTTATATGGATTTTAAAATGAGAAATATCCCCTCAAAGTATAAACTTTGAGTTATCCCTAATCGATGATCATCATAGAGTACTATGGGTTGTGTTGATATGTTAAAATTAGTTCGAATAAATTCTTTCACTCATTACAAATAGTTTTATATAAGATATAAATAATGGATTCATGAGGTAATAAGTATAGAATTATTACTAGGACAAACTATATAAATTATAGATTATGGAATATCATATAGTAAAAGATATACTTAGGGGTGTAAACTTATTATCAATCCTTATTACGTAAGGTTAGAGGGATAACTATCATGAGAAAATTAATACTTTGATACCCTACTTGAGAAAGATAAAATATAAACTTAGATAATCTAAGGGTGGTTGGGTATATTCTCAATAATTTAATCTGTTGGGTGTGAAACTAAGATAGTATTTTTCCACTTGTATGATAATTAATGAAATATAGACCTCAATTTAATGATACTATGGAAGTTCATGTATATAATTAGTTTAGTCACATATGATGTTTTTAACTAAACTGGTGAGGGGAATGTGATGTGCTCATATTTTTATTTAATGACATGAAATGTATTCATCAACCAGGTCAATCATTTTGAGAGAATCAGGAAAATATGATATGACTATACTAGATTAACATGTTCTATATCAAGTGCTCACTCAATTTCATGGATGAAAGGATGGTATAGGTATACATATGATACATATGACACATCTAGTGGTGTAGATGTTCATATAAAGGTATGAATATGTTTTATAGAGATCACACCAGACCCCTTAGTAGCTTTAAGAGCATTTATGCTTTAATAAAAGATGTTATGTGCTTAAATATATGAAATAGGTATTCCATATTTGTTTTCAATGCTACTAAGGCCCATATAGTCACACAGTAAGGCCTATAGATAAATATTAACTTTTAGAATATTTTTTTGTTCCTAGATGAAAATAGTATGATGAAAACCATATCTAGAATGATTTTGGGATGGATTCACAAAGTTTTGTGAAGTTTTTCACAGATTATGTATGGATTTTAGTGAAAATGGGAGATTTTTTAATGTGAAATAAAATATTTAATGGATTATTTAAATTTAGATGCATTTATCTTCCATGTGGTCTCATTGATATTAATCTATTATGAATAAATTTTATTTATTGAATATTCAATGAACGAGTTCAATGAAATAATGAAATTGGGAATTAACCTATGTCAATATAATGAATATGACTAAAATGTTTCATTCAATGAAATCCTTCTATTATGGTTATATAAAGGGATGATATCCATCATATTGTGTACCACCAATTATATGTAAGCCTCTCCAAGTTATCTTATTTCATGTAGCTTATTCTTTACCCTCAATGAAGACACTCGTACCACTACAAGTGTACAAGATTCCTCTAATTGTGATCATGATCAAGCAGCTTGTGTTCCCCCATCAATTTAAGGATATTCATATCTATTACTTTATTGATATTCCTAAAGCGTTCTACCAGAATTGATGAAGAATAAATCCACTATTAACAAGAACCTGGTATGCTTTGTTTTCTTATAATTTTATTTATAATTAATGTTGCTTCTATTTAAGGATATTTCTTACCTTTTTTGGAATTATTCTACTGCCAAAGAACCTTGTGATGATCCGTGACAACCCAAAAATAAATTGGTGTGGATACATAATATGATTATATTTTTAAAAACTAGATAATTATATAGAGTTTTAGGGGTAGTAGGTGTGACATAAAATTATTGTACAACATGTTATTTATACATAACATTAGTCAATTTATAAAAAATTAAATAGGTTATTGTATATGATATTATAAGGGGAGATATAATATCTTAAGTTTAGAATAAAAGATTTTACTAGGTTTCTTAAGAAAAATTTACTGGATCATAGTAGAGTAAGACTTGGGATTCAGTTTGAGCCTTATGAACTTGAAGGAATATCAGTCAAGTGACACTTCTTTTTCCATTTTAGCTCTAATGATGTAAGAAGATGAAGTTTATATTTCCAATGTATCTTTAAAAGTATATAGTTTCAAGTCTTTATAGAGTATTTGGAGTCTATTTTTAGTGTAGGCTAACTAAATATATTAGAGGATCTAATAAAATCAACCAAAGTAGGTCAATGCCTAGTGAAACCGTAGTCAATGAGGATGCTTGGGAATGGATGAGGATTTGATGTTAGAGAAGTTAAAACAATAATTTGAGGAAAATAAGACCATGAAATATGGTAGAAATCTAGGTGGATCCACCTCATTGAATGGTGTTTTGAGACATAGATCCAATAGACTGGAATTGATCCCAATAATAGTTGAATTATTCTGAAGGGAACTTTTTTTGAGATTTTGGTGTGGCCAAATGAACCATTTAGCCATAACAATGTAAACGATCAAAAAATGGATAAATATAGGATGTTTTTCGTCTTCTCATTGAGGATTTCAATTTAGGTTTGGTCATTATGATTGAATAATATCAACTGATGTAGTGGGTTTAGGAAACTTCCAATGATCAATTTCAATCCACAAAGTATTATATATAAGCTCCACTGAATAAGCATCATTTTCATGTTTTAGAGTGTGAACTAGATGGGTGAAGAATATTATATTAAGGATAAGAATCAATTTAGGTAGGATATCAATGTCCACTGGTAGTATTCGTTTTATAGGTTTAAATATTTTGATGATATATTTAAGTAAAGGGATCTTGGGAGAGAAGTTACATGGGTTCACACATAAAATGTTCAAGGAAATTCCCTAAAGGGATTCTGATTAGTTGAAGGTAAAATTTGATGTCTGGGTGTTTGCTTAAATATGAAGTAGTGAAGTACTCTAATAAGGATATGGTTTTCCTTTAATGTTAAAGCCATGTGATATTTAATTAAGGGGATATAATTATATTCCTGATTTCATGTTTCATACTAAAAAGATATTGAATCAAGTTTATAAATAAGGAATAAGATGTTGGAGTTGGGGATAATTTTCCATGAGTCAGAGGATGAGGGAATCAACCTTTGTTCAAATATGGAAAGTCAACCTGAACATGAATTGAGAATTTCCATCAAGGATAATTGAGGTAGGTTGGAATTTTTGGTTAGGATTAATAATAGTTGGGGGAATTATATTCATATTGAAGATTGAGATGAGTGATTAATCAAATAGAACAAGTGTGGATCTAGAAAATTTTAATAGACAGTGGAATTGATGTCTATAGTATAATTGATAGAGTTGGATTACATAATTAAAAGTCCATGTTCAGGCCAAAACCATATCGAATATTAGAATGAATTCAAAGGATATGGACTTTAGAAAAATTTACAAGCTATAAAATATTTAACTAGAAAGGGATAAAAATTCAATAAAGATAGGAATATATGGGTTCCAAATTAATTATCACATAAGAAAAAATAATAATGATAATTGTAATTAAATATAAACAAAAAATATGGGTAATTTTTATAATTTCTAAAAATATAATAATAAATTGTGGTATCGAAACTATGTATTTAGGGTTAGTTAATTAATGGGGAAAATATTCACTTTTAGTGGGGGTATAGATTGTCAGGAAATAATGGATTGATCAAAAACACACAAAAATAAATTTATTATGGTAGATCTAGAGAAATGATGAAAAAAGCTAGAGGATATAAGACATATCTCGACAGATAATATTCCTCACTATTTTCTCGTTATTTCTTCATTATTTCTATGAATTCTATAAATGTTTGTTTTGTGTTCTTGAACGTGAACAATTAATCCCCTTAGGGATAATATATTGAAATGAACTGAAATATTTTTCACTATTCATTATTTTAGTTTTATATGAATGTAAACTTCTTTTCCTCTTAAATTCTTGATAAAATATTTATTTCAATTTATCATAAATCGGAGAACCAATAGTTTAATTTCGATGGTAAATATTTTTCCAAGAGATATATTAATTCATTCATTAATGATAGATCAACATGTTGAGTTTTAAAATCATTAAGGAAGAGGCAAGGTGAATCATTCTCAATCATTTATCAACTTTTAATTCGCTTTTGAGTATTTATTTTATACATTTTCATGAACCAATAGGATATAAAAATGAAAAATTAAAATGAATTATGTTAACTAAAGTAATTAATTTGGAAAATTTTTACATTAAATGTTCACCATAAAAAATAATCCTTATAATAATTGAGTAATGATTCTCATTCAAGCATCTATATTGAAACACTAATTAATTTTCATCACATCCTTTCACATTTACAATAGACCTTTTTAAGTAGAAAAAATATTTCTTCAATAAAAACTTATATAGACTCACCATTTTCTTATTTTTTTCATGTTTGGGCATTATTTCTATTTCCTTTTATTTGTCAACTAGTTCTCCTTTTCATATTTAGTTTCTCCACATGCCTTCATCACTCAACACACCCTTTTTTCTATTTCACTAGTTTTTTTAATTAGGTTATTGAAAACCAAAAAACACACCTCCATACTTATGGGGTCAACCCTACTAACCAATGTCTTAATTTTAAGTTGGTTTAAAAATAAATAATTTGTTAGTGTAATGAACTATAAATTTACTCAATTAAACTACATTGAATGCACTATTGTATACCTTTTTGATGCTCTCAGTTATGATCAGGGCCTTTTATACATGTAAAGAAATCATAGGGTAAAATTTAATTCGTTACGCCACTACATGTGAGATATGATGGCTATATTAGTACCAGTGGGACAATTTTTTAAGGTTAAATAGAATCCCCATCTTAGTTGGTTTGAGTGTAGAAGAGGTTTCAAGGTGGAATTATTTGAAAAGAACCAAACAAAATTTACTAAAATATTACATAATTTTAGATGAATTTTCATTACATCTCATAATAATACACACCCCGACACTATAAAGGTATTTTTTTTCTTTTTTGACTATGTATATAATCAACTTATTTCATGAAATATATTCAAAATATCCCAGAAATTTATTCTCATATAGTACCCTTCCTAGACATACCATACTTAATACCTTTCTTGATAACATAGGGAAAATGAGACATTAGAAATGGTAATCTCATATTCTCAATAAGGTTAAACATGGGAGATATCAATAAATGTCCATGACTGAGCATGATATAAACATAATGGTATGAAAACATGATCATAACTTAAGAAAACATACCCAATATTTCATAGACCATAAATCACATTTCATGGAATAAGGATTTGTTATAACAAAATACATGAGTCATAATGTGCCATGAGATCATATTATAATCATAAAATATAAGTTTTCTGGAATACATGAGGTGACATTATAATTTCATAATTTAATATTACATAATTTTAGATGAATATTCAATAAATATCATAACAATATACACCCCCAAACGATAAAGGTTTTCTGTATTTTGAGACTAAATATGTAATCATCTTATTTCATGAAAAATATTTAATATCTCCCACAATGTTCTTCTCACACTGTACACTTATTTTAAATAGACTACTTAAAATATTTATTTATAGACTAGGGAAAAACATAAGAAAGATTAATCTCAGATGCTCAATAATAGTAAATATAAGAGATATCAATAAATGATCAATAGTGAGAATAATATAATAATAATTGTATAATAACATTATCATTATTTATAAAATTCATACCATACCATTCAAGGATCATTAATCATAAATCATGGAATAAGGAATTTTCATAAAAAATTTCATAAGTCATAAGTTTAAAAAATCATCAATAATGAATAATGATCCATGTGAATATTTCATATTCATAATAAATAAGTTTTTGGAATATAGATAAGCATAAAAAATCATTTCTTTTGTCAAGGATCACTACCAAGAATATCTTAGTGGAGTGGATTCACTCCCCATTTTATCATTTACTTACTCAAGGTTATATATTAAGACTATCATAGTGGAAATAGTCCCTTACTAAATTGGGTTCACACCCTATTACAATCCATATTATCTCTTGATATATCATTCTTTACCAAATTAATTATAGGGATATATAATTTTGGGCTCACACATCACATAATTAAAAAAATCATATGTGTGAAAAAAGATCAAATATATTCATCAATCCACTATATCATATCCTATAGAAAAGGAAAAACTTTTATAAACATTATATGATTTCATTATAGCATAACATGTAGAAAATAAGTGGGTTTTATAAAGATTTTCAAATAACTTAATTAACACATGGGCATGAAACAAGTTTCATTGAATTATAATTAAACCATTTTCATCATAATTCATACAAAGAAAGAATGTGGTTGGTACCATAATATCATATCTCTAGTCAATCATAAACTGATGTTTACATAGATTAAAAATATAATTAGAAGGGAATTTGAACATTTATTTGAAAATGAAGAAATTCCCATTTCTTTTGGTGTCTTTAAAAACTAGAAATATCAGAATATTGAGAAAAATGTTTTCATTGAAAATAACCATGGAAACATTTAAAGTAATATTGAGATTAAATAATAGTCATAATTAAGGGAAAATCTATTCATGTGGTAAATGTTAAAATAAATATTCATTTCTCACTTTTTGTAAAAAGTCATAAATAACCTCTTTGAATAAAATTGTAAAAAGTTTATTTTTAAGATTTTTGAAAGGAAATTAAAATATGGTTAATAATGAAGTAAAATAATCATTTAATAATAAAAAATAGAATTATTATAAATATTTTAAATAATTTTGACATGTAAGAAAAATTTCACTGAATAAAGAGAAAATAAGGTCTGTTTCTATTAGAAACATTTATTTTAATATTTTTAAGTACAAAAAAAATAAGAAAATGGTAATAATAAATAAATATTTTAGGAATAAGAAGATAAGGATAAAATATATTTGTTTTAAAGGATAATTACCATATAATTTCCCATAATGGAAATTTAGCATATAAAATCTTAAAAATAAATGATATTTTAACATAAACTCTTTAAATCAAGTATTAAATTTCTTTGCACATTCTCTTGAACATCGGTACAAAAAATTTACATTTATTATAAATTTATTACATAATTATATTCATAATTACATTATAATATATCATTCCCATATAACTTTAAATTACTAATTTATTAATAGTTATTCATTAAAATCAATATTTGGGGTGTTAACTATTCTATTTCCCACGCGTGTTTCAGTTTGAAGATTCCTATCCTTGCATCTTTGTTACAGTTTCAATATATATAGGATCTTAAGCATATAATAAGTACCAGATTTATTCATTATATTCATTTTTATAAACATTCATATAAAATGGTATTGAAAAATTAATTACATCAAATCGTGGAAATGGTAGTCTGTACATTTGTACGATTGATGATTCTACATTTTGATGGATTGATTAAAAGAAAAGTAAATAATAATTCACCTTTATAGAATAATAATTATATCATTAATATCACATATATTCATTAAATATATCCTTATGAGAATCCATCTAAATAGGATATGAAAAACAAATCACATCACTCTGTGGATGTGGTTGTCCACCTGAAAGCATGGGCGATGTTATCATTTCCCAAAAGATTAGAAAGATATTGAAAATGGATATACCATCAAGAATTATTGGATGGGTATTTTTGGAAGAAAAATAAATAAATTTCATTTATAATTATGTTAAGATAGTATTTGGGTATAGAATTTCCGAGCTATTAGGAAAAAGTGGTGTTAGAAATGGCGAAGAGTAGGTTCCCTTTTATAAGTTAGGGGAGTGGCACACTTTTAAGTATTACGAATATTAAAATAAAATAGTGTCACTATCATGGTAAGGTGGATTCAGATTGTCTCAAGTTCAAAGATAGTATGATATAATATCAAAACAAATTCATACAATTGTATTTAGATAAGTTTTTAGGTCATTTTAACCCTTAACTCTTTAGCTTGACCCATAATTAACCCTTTTAGCCTTTATTATAGGAATGAATTTTCACCTTGGTTACAATTCATAAATAAAAAAAATGAAAGTGGAATCGTTAAATGATTTTTAAAATATGTAAGTATAAAATAAATTTTAGAATATCCAAAAATTGTTCCTTATAAGAGATATCATGCTTCAGTGGTCTGACCTCTATGTTCAGTACATGTGAAGTATTAGGTATGTACTTCCTCAAGAGAGATACATAAAAAAATCATAAAATTGAGTGATTTTTTTAGAATTTACAAGTGATATGAAATTTTCCTGATATGATAAAAAAAATTAAAGGGATAAATATATCTATGTCTAATCATTCCATTCTTTCCAAACCTCATAACCTTCTTCTAAGGAGATATTTATAGGAATACCTTATCAACAACGTCATACTCTAGGTCTCACTGATGATTATCAATATAATTTTTTTACCAAATCTGAGTTTACCTAATGTAATTTTGAATGGATCAAAACTAATATACCATTTCCTCTTCATTGTCAAGTCCTAATAGTTTCATCCTTGAAAATTGGAGTTTCGTACTTCCTATCATAGAGAGCATTATAATGAGACATCTAAATTCTTGATTGAAAGATATTGTTGTAAAAAAACTCAACCAAATAAAAGTGTTGATCCTAACAAAATTTTAAACCCACATAACATTATCTCAACATATCATATAGGATTTAAATAGTCCACTCAGACTGGACTTCTATTAGAGGATGATATGCAGTGCTAAAGTTCGACTTCATATTGGAAGAATGCATGAGACTTCTTTAAAACATCAAGGTAAACCTCAGATACTGATCAGATATAATATATTTTGGTACTAAATGAATCCTTACTACTTCATTAATGTATATCCTAGTAATTTTATCAAGATATAAATCTTCACTTATTGTAATGAAATGTGCTAACTTATAAGGTGAGTGACTACAACCCAAATAGCATTACGAACTTTAGATGTTTTGGTGAGTCTAAATATAAAATCCATGGTGTTGTTTTCCCATTTCTATCCTAGTATGTTTAATGTTTGTAACATCATCTTATACTTATGACTCTCATCCTTAAATTTTTGGCATACCTGGCATCTAGATACATACTTTATAAGATCCCTTTTCATACTATCCCACTATAAATACTCTTTCATATCACTATAAATCTTCATACATTAAGTATGGATAGATAATGATGAAAAGAGGGATCCATATAAGAAATAATTCTTAAATTATAGTATTTATGGGAAAATATTGTTCTCAAACCTTATCATCCATCAAAATCATTTTTGAATTTAAGAACATTACTCACTTTCTTTTATAGCTCCAAATCTTTCTTCTAAACCTCTTTAAACCTATCATGGGTGTATGGTTGAACATTAACCTAAGGAATATATGATTTTCCCCCTTCATCATGATTTCAAGATCCATCCTATATAAATCCCTTACTATTGTATCTCTTTTAATCCTCATCATAGAAAAACTCACATAGTCCTTCTGACTCAGTGCACCAACCACCTTGTTCACCTTCATAGGGTGGTGATTTTTTTAAAAGTTACAATATTTAAACAACTCCAACCATATCCATAGATGAATATTCAGCTATTAATATGTTAATATATAATTAAATATCTTATGATCATCATATATATCACATATTTCACTATAAATATAATTCATATGTGTTTTCTAAGAAAAAATTAGTGCTTAAAACTCCTAATCATAATTTGGGTAATATTTATCATGAATTATCAATTGTCATGAGGCATAATATATCACTATATCATTCCATATGAGGATTCATTCTAGTTAATTATTCTATCCAAAACTGTAGAACACAAAAACTTATCCAATATAGGGTAGTGTGAGCACATGTGTACTAACCATCCATCTCTTTAGTTCCTTGAAATTTTATTCACATTCATTTTGACAATGGAACTTGGTTTCCTTTTGAGTAAACTTACTTATTTTATTATATATCCATGATCAATCCCACACATAGCTTTAGTATTATCCTTTAAACACAATAAATGTACAAATATTGTTCATTATGGTTGTTCTTTGACCATTACTCAAAAACACCAATCTTTAAAGAATCTACCAATAAACCCTCTATTGAGACTATATAACCTGATAATGAAACTTTTTGTAACCAAAATTAATTCTTGATAAAATTTTAATACAAATTATTCTTCCTCAGGATCCTCATAACAATCCGTAAATGAATCTCATGGTCTTCCTTTATTTTGGAATATATAAGAATATCATCTATAAAGACTACCCCAAACAGATCAAGTCAATCTATAAAGAATATAACCATTAAATCCATAAAGATGATAGTGGAATTAGTAAGTCCAAATAAAATCTTTATAAATTCATTATGACTATACCTTACACAGAAGGATATCTTGGGTATATCCTATTTTGTGACCCTCAATTGATGATATCTAGAATAATGATAGATCTTGTAAAAGTATTGTTCTCTACATAGTTTATTAAACAAGTAAAAAATACAAGTAAGAGGATATATTTTATTGATATCTATATTATTAAGTTCTTCATAATTAATACAATGATTATTTGAACCTAATTTCTTGTTAAAAAAGAACTCGTGCAACCCATGGCAATGTAATAGATTATATGAATCCTTTATCAATATTCTCTTTGATTTTATTATTCAATATATGAAACTCAATCTTGGTCATTCTATTTGTAAGTCTTTGAAATAGGTGTAGTACATTGTATGTGTTATACTAAAAACTCAACTTCAAGATTTTGGGAAAGACTAGATAATTATTTAGAAAATACATCATCATAATCTCCAAAAATAGGCATATATTTGGGGTTGAGGTTCTCCTTAACATTTAGAGATAAATATCCATCATGAATATGTAGTAATACCCATACAAATGAATTAATTTCAATTTTAAGTTCATATTCATATTCGCACCGAAATACAATCATATGTTTATTTGGAATGTCAAAAGTAAATTCACTTCCTTGGTAGTTAATATGGGATAAATATAAAAAGTGTTAATCCATGCCTAAAATCATATTAAATTTGATTGTAAGGAAAATCAAAAGATCTTAAAGAATCACATTCCTACAAAATTATATTGGAGAGGAGATATAGAATTTATATATGATCATTATACCATTAATATTTTTCACTGATAATTAAATATACAATCATTGAGGTGGGGATATGATACCCTTGTAAAATTATTTAGATAAAAAATATTGGGTCAATCCAAAATAGAATAACACATTTTCATTTTTATAATTGATGATCAGTTTACCTTTCACCACTTAAGTGTTATGACCCACTTCATTGATTGTGATCAAATGTTATTTCCTTTTATCTATTTGACTGAGAGGTTTTTGAAACTGATTATCATTATTAACCATCAGATTCATAAATATATTGGTTTAATTTCTATACTCCTTAAAATTATAGTATTGGATTGTGGGTTGAACATTTGGTTGAGATTTCTCACCAACTATGACCAACCTCTTTACATCACTTCAATATTACTTTTCTTGACGAAATTCTTTTCCACACTTCAATCATTTACCTGAAACTATATGGTAGTTTACTATATTATTCCTTCCACATCTATATCATGAAAGAATATTAATTTTCATTACTCTATGGGTTTTATTATTAGAGTTTCCTTGAAATTACACCTTTCTATTCTTATCCCCAAAACCATGATAACATAGAGATTTCATGATTTTTATATCTATCTTGAGAGCACATCGTATAATGTCTAAAAATCTACCATAGTCTCTTATAAACATTTACTTTTAGATACTCTATTTCAAGGCACTAAAGAATCAGTCAAATTTACTTTTAAGATCAGTTAAAAAAATAAAAAATCATACTTTTCATATCTGGTGAAGTTTTCCTTATAATTACTAATGGATTTTTTCATCCTTAAGCTTCGGTACTTAAAATTATCATTACATTTTCATGTGAAAAATTTAAAGAAAAAACTTATTGAAAAATAATTTCTTAATCTCTTCTCATTTAATGGAATTAATTTTCACTTCTTGCTCCATATTCTGGACAAGAGTCCACCATTGATCAGTTTCACCTTCTAAATGATACACAACTAAAATAAAATTCTCATGGTTCAAGAATTGTAGAACATAAAATATATTTTCAATATCATTAATCTATTTATCAAAAATAATTCTATTAGAGGATCTACTTATTTAAGGTTAATATTGGTTCATAAAATACTTCGTGGAAAGTTGTTTCTTCCTTTATCTGTTTTGAAGTTTTGCATGATTAATGTCCCCAATAATAACTTGAGAGAGTTGAGTGAGAACAACAACAATATTTTTCATCCTAAATAAATCTCATTTCATTTGGTTTCTCATTAGGATAGTTATTTAATTTTCCATCATATTCATTGTTCACATGATTTAAAATAGTTCCAACCATTGACTAAAAACAAAAAAAAACTTGTGTGATTATCAAATATAAATAATCAAAGTAAACAATCATATTATTATAAAAAATATTATGATTTTTGAAATTATAAAACCTTCTTTAAACCCATGAAACTTTAATTTCTTATCATATAACTATGTCTTATCATTAGTTTTCATAGGTTCTTTCCTCTCATTCAACATAATGGTTCATAAAGAGAATGTTAATTAAAAAAATAATATCCATGTGAGTTCCTATCCAGGTGTGTAATCTTATGCCCACTCATCATTCACTAACTGATGATTGAGTTGATAACCAACTAGCATTTTTTAGAGTGTTTACCTTTAGTTTCATCAGTTCCCCAACCACATCCACCTTCCAGTATCTAGAAAAGTACTTCATTTCTAAGAAACCATACAATCTCTATGTTACCAAAACACAAAGATGTTATCCTATACTTATACTTATTCATAGGGTTTTAAAAAAAACTCTAATATAAATATCTAAAAATAAATAAACCCTGATCTAAAACCAATTTAGGTGACACAAGCATTTCATACATAAATATTAAATAATTTATATGAATATTCAGTACATATCATAATAATACAAACCCTATAACTGTAAAGGTTTGATGTATTTGAGGACTAGATACATAATCTTATTATTTCATGAAATATATTAAACATAAAACATAATGTTTTTCTCAAATATTACAATTCTTAGATATACTCTACTTAAAACCTTTCTTCATAAATAGGGTGTATGATGCTAGAACACCCTCAGAGGGGAGAAAGCAATTAGGGTGTCAACTTTTTATTTCAATGAGACAAATCTAGTCCCCATACTGGAAGAAACTTGTTAAACCTATCTGTTGGAATCATGAAATTATGAAACACCCATGTGAAGAAATAGAAACAAAATACTATATTTTCACATGGTTCAACACTATGATATATACCAAGGATCATACAATAATAGTGTTTCAGTCATACCTAAAACCACTAGAATATTTATGAGATATATTGGATTACAAAATATCAGACATAGTCACTCCATGATAGGAAAACTAACTTAACACGGATTTTAGGGATAACACACTATGTAACGTCCCTGACCTGGAATCCACTAAACTAGTTCCCTGAACCGAGTCATCACATGACCTCAAGCATGACTCCCCATTTGAAAGAGGTTGCCGACTAGCAGCGAGGGTCTAATAAGTCATGTGTGGAGACTATAACCTCTTTATTAGAGTGAGACATAATATAATTCAACATAAATAGGAGAAGAAATATGAATAACCAATAATCATGCATAACCAAACTTTTCCCAAATGGGGTAAAACACAAATAAGATACAATAATGTCATGTCATACTAGTAGTGCAAAGTGAAAGAAACCCAAAATAAAAAAATGGACAAAAATCCAAACAGGTCATGAATCTATGTCCGGATCCTTCCCCATGTATATTCCGAGCCCAACTCAATATCTTAGTGTAGGGCCTCTACCCTTATCCTAACCTACAACCAAGAGATCTACTTGGGTACCCAATAGCACCCCATGCAGGGTGTGAGTACAAAACTCAGTAGGCCACTACCAACGATGTCAAAAAAAATATCCAGTCTAATAGATAGTACATGAAAGTAAAAAAAATGGAAGTAAACAAAGTAAAACTTGGGTTCTATTAGATATAAAAGGTTCCCTTAATTAACTCCTAAAATTTATAGCAATTTTATTTCTTATACCATCTTCATTCTTTAATCCATTTTGATCACATGTTCCATGGGTTAGGCATAATTATAATATATAGAAGGGTTTAAGGAAATCAATCACAATGAATAACAGAAATAAATCAAGTCCATATCTCACTAGATATCCACATATCACAAAAACACATTATCCTCACCTCCAAGCCTTGGTCCGAGTGGAATAAAACCATTAGGGGAATAGAGCCTTTGTCCCCTTCCCTAACCCATGAATTTATGGGGTGGAGTTTAGAGCCTTAGTCTCACTCGACCCATGGGTGTATAACCTCAAGTCAATACCCCACTATAGAAAGCCATGTTCACATGCTTATTTATCAAATCACCACAACCATACCATAACACAACATAACATAACCAATTCCATTAGAAATCCCCAATCACAATGCATAACAAACAAAATGGGAATTAATATTTTTACATCACCCATTAACACATTTACCAATTACAATTCATATTCATTTAGCTAAGTTACCATTATCATGACTTAACCCTTTATGTTTGTTCAAAAACCCCTATGACTTAGTCAATATTCATTGATGGACATAATTTAATACATTTATCCCCTTTTTCATTTCAAGTACATTTCCCATGTATTAACTCATTCCATATTTATCAATTCTTTCATGAAACCATTTATATATTCTCAATTCACAAGCCATTTACAATTTAACAGTCTCATCATTTCATATGTACTAGTCCTATTTGGAATTTCATTATATATCTTATACAATTCTACACAATCCCATTTAACCCAATTAACCCACTACTAGGCCATACTAAACAACTCCTTAAGAGATTATTAAACCTAGGAAAAACATATACATTACATATTCAATCCAACTAACCACAATAACATGTTCAACAAGGGCTCTATATTATTATTCATCAATTTCGTGTGTGACCTTATTGATTTATAGGTTCAGAAAGGTTAAAACACCCCATGGGTGGCCCCAATTTGGTGAAATCATCTTCAATGCATCCCGCAAGGATTTTAATCATTTCAAATAATTATTTAGATGATCATTATACAAAATCCAACCAAAGGAATCTAAAGCATAACAAGAGGAAATAAAGAACATGTACTCATATGAAAAAATCTACTTAAGAATTATGTGATATAACTTGTATACCACCTACATCAAATCTGGTGATGAACACACTCTTAAACGAAGCCATTGTTTCGAATTCAACCACAATTTGAAGCCTAAACTTAGAGCTTCATTCTGCAACCAACAAAATCCAAAACAACCTAGAAACGATATATATTGATCCATGGTAGATCTTGAAGGTCTTTGTTCATCACTAGGGTTGAAAGGGCAGGAATAGAGGAAAATCCTGATTTGGGGTCTTCTATCGCGTAATGGAAATTATGTAAATTTTCCAACTTATTTGGGCTGCATGGTTTACCTGCATGGTTTTCCAAATAGTGTGAAAACCGTGTAGATGCTACCAACAAAAAACATTCATTTCATAAAATTACCTGATATTTCTGCACGGTTTGTCTAACATTGTGATAACCATGCGAAAGCCTCTGTCCAAGGATATACTGTTACCTGGGATGCTCTGTACGGTTTGCACTAACTGTTCACAAACCGTGCGACATTCCTAGTAACTCCTTTTTCATCTTTTTTTGTGTCCTAAACTCCCAAAACCCCCCGAGTCTTCACATGAACTTGGGAAACACTTATTTATCCCAAAATAAGGGACTTAAACTAAAACATAAACAAGAAGACACCTTATAAAAAATCTGGGATCTTACACAGTACCTCCCTCAGATCACTTCTATTTACTCCCCCTTTCTCACTTCCTTGGATGAAGTCCTACTCAGTTTATCAACTTTAAAGTCACATAAATTGATAAGAAACATAAGTCTTTGTACCCAAGTAGCACAAGACTCTACTTTCACCATAGTCCTAAATTTAATCACTTGAATACACTATAAGCTCAAACCAAATGTTCAGTACATACTATACACATAAGTAACTTTCATGAAACTCCCTCCTTCATGAATACCCCCTTTTGTTTCAAATAACTTTAATATTTATCAAAATTAAATACTTTCACAAAGCTCCTTGAATTCATGAAACTCTGGGATTTCACATTACTCCAAACTATTTGAAAACACTTATCCTGAATGAAACTCCTTTTTATAAAATTCATTATCATCGATTAGTTATTAAACATTTTATCATGAATATTGTGTTCACAAATAGTTCATAATTTGTGAAATAATTTTCTTTATCATATGAAATTTATGAAATAAGAGTGATTATTCCATTTTAAAAACTATCTCAATATCAAATATGATGATAAGAAAATGATTTATAAACATTGTATCCTTCATGAAGCATTCATGCTAACCACAACTTTTTCATCAACCACTCTATTCATGTTTTTGAGTCTCCTTTTCTTCGCAAAACTTTAGTGTAATTTTTTCATTCATTAAGCTTCTTATAATCATGTAATTTAACCTCTTTCTGTCACACCTTATTCATTCTTCACTAGAAATCATTCAATAACCTTAAAACCTTTGTGATACCAAATTATTTTGTGTAATTAAACATCGTTTAAAAACCCCAAACTTCTTGAAATTCATTCATTTTTCATATTTTAATGATCCAACCCTAGAAATAGATCTTTCATGAAGCTTATCCCCTCTTCTATATTTTGAGAATTAAAAATTTATAAAACTCCATGAAATAATTCCACCTTAAAAACTAAATCCACATACCCTGTAATATGACTTATCTTACAAACTCCTTGATCAACCTAGTGTGGATCGAAAACAAACACAAATACAATCTGTTTCCAGCTGTGCAAAACCATGGTTCCAACATAGGGGAAATGAAATATAAGAAAGGGTGAGCTCAGATGATTAGTATGGGTAAAAATATATATATAAATCAATGATCATATGTGACCATTAAATAGTCAAAAGGGTATAATGATATGATCCTAACACAAGAAATTCATATTAAAATTGTTAAAGAGTGTTAATCATAAATCATAAAATAAGGATTTTTCATTACAAAATAAATTATTCATAAGTGTTTAAAACCATAAATAATCAATTATAATCCATGAGAAAATATCATAATAATAATAAATACATTGTTTTTTATACACATAAAAATAAAAAATCATTTCATTAGTCAAGTATCACTGCCATGACTATTATAATGGATTGAGTACACTTGACATTCCATCATTTCCTTAGTCAAGGTGCACTCCCAAGACTATAATAGTGTAAAAATACCTTAATAAACTTAGTTCATCCCCTATTACAGTCCTATTATTCCATGAGATATCATTATTTACCCAATGCATTGGTGGGATATATTATTCTGGGCTAACCCATCACATAATGTAAACTATACATATGTTTTCAATAAGATGATAAAACATTAATCAATTAATTATATCATAACTCATGAAAAATAAATGAGTTTAATAAACATTCCATCATTTCATTACAACATAACCCATGGAAAAGAAATTAGTTTTATAAATATTTCATCCAAAACATAATTAACCCATGGGCAAGAAACAAATTTCATAAAGTAATCCTTAAATCATCATCATCACAATCTATTTAGAGAAAGAAAGTAGATATTACTATTAAATCATATCCTTAATGAATCGTGTCAGTACATAAATGATGTTGACATAGATTAAAATACCTTTATAAGTTAATTCAAACATTTATTTATAAAAAAATAAAATACTTTTTTATTTTAATGTATTTAAAAAGTAAAAAATCTCAAAATATTGAGAGAAAATATTTTTTTTTAAAATAAAAACAAAAAAATTTAAAGGAATATGAAAATTAAATAATAGTCCAATAATATGAAAAAAAAAATTGTGTGTTAAATATTAAAATAAATATCCAATTATCAATTTTTTGTAGAAAGTCATAAATAACCTCTTCCAAAAACATTATAAAAATTAATTTTTTAATTTTTGAGAGGATAATATAATATGGTTTAAAATTAATCAAAATAATAATTTTATCCTAGAAAATAAAATTCTCAAAATCATTTTAAAGAATGTGAACACGGAAGAAAAAAAATTTCAACCTAAGAGGAAATGGGTTTATTTTTTCATAAAAATATTCTCTTGATATTTTTAAGTACAAAAGATAAAAAAATGGAAACGATATATAAAAATTCTAGTAATAACCATAGTATAATAAAATATATTGGTTTTAAAGTAGAAATAACATATAGTTTTCCTCTATATAAATTTAGTATTGATAATCCTAGAGAGAAATTATATTGTAACATAAACCATTGCCTCAAGTTATCCTGATTTTTACGTGTTAAAAAACCCTATATAATAAATATATATTTTTTATATATCCATTATAGAACCATATTAATATATTAATTAATATTTATCATTCAATTATAATTTCAAATTTTCATTTTGTTAACAATTATTAAATAAAATGAACTTTCAGGTGAAAACCAATCTGTTTTCCATGCATGTTTTAGCTCAATGGTTTCAATACATGCATCATATTCATGGTTTCATCATCTAAGAAATATTAATAATTTCATAATTATAATATTTATTCATTATATACACTTTTATAACTATTCATATAAAGAGGTTAAGAAAAATTAATTACATAACTTTGTGGAGAAAGTAGTTTGTACGTATGAACAAATGATGTTTACACTTTTTAATGGATTGAAAGTAATTAAGGTAAATAAAAAATAAACTTTTTGGAATCATAATTATATCATTAATATCATATATATTCATTAAATCTATCTTTATGACCAGGCGTGTAAAGAGGAAATGAAAAATGATTCATATCACTTCATAGAGGTGGTATTCCACATTTATTTATAATAGACATTATAATTTTGAAATAGTTATAAAGGATATAAAAAACAATATTTTATTATATGTATCTTTTTTAAAAAATTTAATCTCTTTGATAACTTACATTTTACAAAACACAAAGCTTAAACAAACTCCAAACATATTATCATTTTAACAGGATCTTTATAAACTAACTGTTAAAATGGAGGATATGAATAGTATTAACAATATTATAAAATATATATTTTTCAAACTCAATTTTAATTTATTAATAAATTATTTTTTAACATGATCATATTTTTTAGTAAAGTCATTTTATTCTTCAAATATATGTTTCCTCAAAAAAGATATATTTTTTTGCTTTCTATGAGAAAATAAATATAATTATATTTTAATTATTTTATAAAATGTATTTGATAAAATGGAAATCATTTTTGGATTCATAATTTCTAAATTATCTTCAGATTAAATTTTGAAAATTTTATAAAAATTTTAACATTTAGGGAATAGTAAAAAACACTGATTTATTATAAACCCTTATTTCTATTATATATAAAATTCATTTAATGGTTTTAAATTTATCTAAAATTAAATAAACTAATTTTTAGTTAAATATAATATAATTAATTACACTCAAAAAATAATTATACCTTATTTTGATACAAGTACATTTTTGGGCTTAAAAACACATTTATCTAAAAAACTGTTTTCACTATGTTTTGACGGTTTAATTTTAAATGTAATTTTGAAACCTCTATGTTTTTAATTTTTAAAAAATTTATTCAATATTTGTAATCATGAGGTATAGATTATTTTATAAGGACACTTTCGTTTTTTGGCATTAAAAAATTCACCATGGTAAAAAAATGCTTTTAACATAGTAGATGTAAAATATTGCAGTGGGTTAAATTTAAAATGTAAACGATTAAAATACCTAAAAACTACAACATTAAATGGGTATTTTATGTGTTTATGCAACTTAACCATAATTTAAAAGATTAAATATTATCCAAATTCATTTTAATTAATGCTACCCAAATGTGGTTTTCTTTAAATATAAAATAGTCAGTATTTAATCACTTAATACCACCCCTCCTCAAGTATAAATACCACTCAAAACTACCCCATTTCTCCTAAAATCCTTGAACAAATTCAAATATATTAAAAAACCTCTCCTAATCACTATATTCACATCCAATTACTACTGGTCTCACCCAAATAATAATTCCAAGTTCCTTAAGGGGTCTTTCGAGGGGTGATATTCAAGAGGTAACTTTCTCAAACAGCCTCTCTTAAATTATTTTATTTTTCTACCTTATCTTAATATCATTCACACATAAAATAATTATAAATATTGTAACAAGTATATTTTAAAATTTTATATTTCTAATAGAATATCTTTGGTCCACTCTTTTTCTTATATCCTCTTATTCAAACAAATGAAACCACTGTCGAAATTATGGTGGTTAACCATCTCTGTGGATAATGATTTTTCATTTTCAATTAACACCTTCAAGGATGGTAATTAAAGTGTTTTTATGATTAAATAAAATTTTAATAGGTATATTATAACTTATTTCAGGTTATGTAACTAATATATATATATATATATATATATAATATTAAATAAAATGAAACTAGTTCATGATGGTTAGAAAAAACAACAAAATGAACTAAACATTTATCATAAACATTTTATCAATAATCCTAATGTTAGAAGGAAAAATGATATATGGGACCACTTAAAGTTATGGAAGTAAATGAATACAATTTCAATTAATTTCTATTTTTTTATCTCTATTTTACATGAAAATACATAATTATACAAAAATTAACTAACCATGAAACCATGAAACACACACACTTGAAATAATGAAAATAATGACATATTATTAATTAATAGTTATTAAGATGATATAAAAGTATCATATAAGGTATTTTAAATATTAATATAGTTCTATAGTGAATTAATAACATTCTTTAAACGTTTATATAGGAGGTAAAGTAGGAAAAACTAAAGGGAATTGTGAGATAAGGGTTTCTCATCTAACTTTTACTTCTGTGAGATATATGAATTATTCACCACTTATTTATTTTGTGTAGTATATATATTTCCATTTGATATATCATATATTTAATCTAATTTTCTTGATGTTTTTAAATGTTTCATTTATAATTATCACTTTTATGGGGCATACGTTTTGACTAATTAAAAAGTGGTTAGGGGTTTCTTAACTCAATTTCCATTATTTGGGTTAAACTTATACTTCATTAATTATTACATGTTAAGATTATGTGTGAGATGAATTTTTATTATCTTATGTTTTATTTAAACTTTTTTATGTGTATTTAAATATTTAACAAAAAATTTATTCATTTTATTAATACTCACTTCAATGATATGATATTTATAAGGGACTTTATTTTAAAAATTATATTTTTAAGGTTTCCAATAAAAATCCATTTTTCTTCCATGCATCTTTTTTTCTAAGATTTTTTGAGAAAATGATTTCACTATTATATTATTATTTTTTAAAATAACTTTTACTCATGTTTTAATTTTTTTTTTAAAAACTATTTGAAATTATTCTTTTAATTATTTTCTAAACAGGGTTCATTGTGATTTTTCTAACAAAAATATGAATGGAATGATTATTAAATTATACAACAGGATCTGATTTTCTGGAAATCATGATGAATTAATTAATTTTTGTTTAATTTAAAATATTAAAAGGTTATTTTCAATGAAAATTTTTTACTTTATAATTGTGTGGATTTGTAAAAAAATTATATAATAATGGAAATTTTATTTTTTTAAGAATTATTTTAAGTGATATTCCAAAATTATTTTCCATCTATGATAAAATTATTTTATGTCACTTATTATTTATTGGGAATAATATTAAAGGATACAATCATTATAAAATTTAGGTATGGTTTATGATTATGCTGTAATGATATTTATTAAAGTCATTTCATTTCCCCTGGTTATTCTATGATGAAATGGTTATGAAACACATTTCTTGACATGGTTTATGATAAGATGAATGATTTATATTCTTATATAATACATATATATGGTTTTCAATAAGTGATTTTTGAGTTATATATCTCCCCTAAATGAAGTGGTTAAATCTTTATATCTCATGATGTAATAATGAAAAACATGTCGATGAGCATGATACACTATGGGAAATAGGTGTGTCCTAATCCATTATAGTAAACAGGTGTCTCATGATCCACTATGTTAATGTTCTAGGTACTTAACATTTATATATGAAATAGTTTTCTATATTTATGATGGTTCCATACTTTTATGACATAATATTATAGATCATTATTGATTTATGATGAATTCTCACTCTTATGGTCCATGTTTTATGAAATGAATATGTTTATACCACAAATAATGTTTATGATCTATTACATATGGGGTATAAACTTCGTAAGTTATAATCATGATCACATAACCTTATTCTTATATTATGATTTCATATGATCATGGATTGATATAACCTATGTTTATCCTTACTAAGATTATGAGATCACCCTTTTCTTATGTTTCTTTTTCAAATACATGAATAAATGTTTTATGTATGACATGTAAAAAGGGTTTTAATTATTAATGAATAAGTGGGAGACAATGTTGATCTTTTATGAACCAGTTATTTATGTTTCCATGTTTCCAAATACATTTAACCCATGTGGTTCTAGTATAGTTTTTTATGTTATGCAATGAATATTCATCTCTCTAGATGTACTATATTTGTATGAAATAATAGGTTTTTACAGTTGGTACTAGAGTATGGTTTAGTTAACCTTTATAAAATAGGATGAGAAAACCTTAGTAATAACCCTAAGGGTAGGTATAGGTTATAATCATATAGTTTTATTAATGATCATAAATACCCTAAGTTAAACCTAAGGTTTCATAGATTTAAATTATATGAGTAATTTCTCTTGATTATGTAGTTTTCCCACTATGATTAGTGTTTCTCACACTATGCATTTTCAGTTTTAGAAAATTTTAGGACTAGGAGGTTTCATGTTAATGGTGAATGTGATGTACAATGGAATGATCTTACTTTTGAGAAACCAAATGAAATGGGATTCAGTTGGTGAAACTTTTTTATTATTACTAATCAATAATATCATAATATGATCAATAATCTAAAATTTAGTGAGTTTCCTGACCCATATGATAAGAGAAAGATGAAGCTTCACTGTGACTATACATGAAAAAATCTCAATTTTTCTCATGTAAACAATGTTAGTAGAAGAATCAAAGAGAGTGTTTCAAAGGAGCTGGAAGATGATTTTTGTGTGGAAAAAAGGACACAAAGAAAGTAATTGTAAAGGAAAAGTGAAAGTTCAATTAATGAAATTGATAATAATAAAGGAATTATTAAAGAATCATTTATATTTGAGTGTTTTAAATGTGTAATGAATGGGAATTATGAATATCGATTCCTTAAGGGGAAATATTGAGAATAGAATCGGAAATTTTTTGTGAGTAATGGTTATATTGCTGATGATGAAGTGACTATGAATGAAGTATGAGATAGAATAAGAGTTAAGAAATAAAAAATATGAATCCCCATTAATGGTTTAATAAGGATATTGAATTATTGAGTTTTTATGTATTAGAATTGAAGAATAATTTTGCAGAATTAATTTTATAGTATTATAGAATAATGAAACATCTAAGGATTATTCCACTATATATTTTACTTAAGTATTTGAAAGTATATTTTTAATGGTATTGGTAAGTTGATTGAGGTGGCAAGGTGATATCTTTAGAGAGAAAATGATTAAGGTAATGATTACCCTTAATATGCGCAAGATGTTGGGAAAATAATGAGATAAAGAGAGGTTTTATTATGATAAAATAATTTGTGTTGCATTAATGAACATGGAACTGACTAGTAATATAATTTAAATGTAGTTTATGGATTGAGTTTATAGAATTTTTGGATTTATGGTATGGGGAATGATTTAATTTTTTGAAGCATGGATGTTATCACTAATTTTTTATGGTAATTCAGGTTATTACCATGTTTTATGATCATACATGATAATGATATTCACATGTTTTCTATGTGAAAATTAAGAGATAAATCAAGTTATTTGTGGGATTAATGATACGTTTTTTTAAATTTCTTGACTTTCATTTGAAAGTTTTGGATTTTAATTTTTTGGAAGGTTCGTAAGGGTAACCCTTTATGAATTTTTTACATTGAAATTTGGATGATATTTTCGAGATGAATGTAATAATTAACCATTTGAAGATTTATGAGCATTATATAACCTATTATAACCATTTTTTGATTACTAGAAATAGAATTAATGAATTATCATCTCATTATGGATCTGATCATCTACTAGTTCTCCTGGAATTACAATTTCAACTTCATTTATTGGTGTAAGAAGTGAAGTGTAAATTGATCAAGGCACTACTAGAAAGTGATATTATACTTATTAGATGAAATTATATAATTATATATTCTAAAAGGATGTTGAAATAAAATATTATCCTATTATCAACATTTTTGATGTTATAAATTACCATTTTTAGAAACATTTGGTCTATGTTTTTGTAGTCATTAACCTTATAATAACCATGTTCTCTATCATTCTACATCAGAACATCATAGTTAAAATTATCTTCTATGTCTATATTTTCACATTCCAATAATATTATACTAATTATAATCTTATTTTATTGGTAATCTTTTCCTTTTAGTTCCCTAGTTTTTAATAAGAAGTTTTATTAACCCTTTTTATGATGTGGTTTTCCCATAAAATAATTTTAAAACATCCAACATTGATTTTTGAAGTTCAATTTCAAATTGTAAGGATTATTTTTTTTTTTGAAATTATTAATCTTATTGGGATGATATATTATCTATTGGAGCTTCCACTAAATCTCTCGTGATTTGATGATGTCTCCCATGTAGCTCTCATGAGGAAGTACAAACCTGATCTTTCACATGTAATAAAAACAAAGGTCATACCACTTGAGAAAGATTATTATTATGAAGTGAAATCGGTAGATATTTTGGATTATATAGGTAAAATTATATGAAACAAGACCACTCACCTGGTTAATGTTTTATAGTGAAACCACAAATTTGAGGAAGGTACATGAAAACCTAAGGAAGTGATGGGGGCAAAGGTGCCCTTATCTTTTTGTATCCAAGTAATGAATTTTGAGGCTATAATTCATTTTAAGGGGGGGTATACTGTAACATCACAAGATTTGATGGCATGAATATTTTTAAATAAAGCTATTTTATTCTACAACTTATGTTGCATAGAACACTCAGCTTAGACCAACTTTAAAAATATTATTATTTTAACACAATTGTTATAAACTAGTTGTTAAATTGGCAGGTGTGAATATGATTAACTATATTATGAAATATATAATTTTCAAACCCATTTTTAATGTATTAATTAATTATTTTTTAATATGTACATAATTTTTAGTAAAATCATTTTATTATTCAAATATACATTTTCTTCAAAAAACAAAATTGTATTAATTTCTTTGAGAATATATATATATATAATTTTTGAAACTTTTAGAAAATTTATTTGATAAAATGGAATTTTTTTGAGATTCATAATATAAAAAAAAATTAGGATGATTTTTTATGATTTTTAAAAATATTTAATTTTTTAGTGAATAGTAAAAAAGACCGATTTTTATAAAACCCTAATTTTCTTTATATTTAAAATTAGTTTCATGTTTTTAAATTGAACTATAATTAACTAAATTAATTTATAGTTATATATAACATGATTAATTAAATTTAAAATATATATATAACTTATTTTGGTATACATACATTTATTGGATTTAAAGCATATTTCTAAAAATCTTTTTCCCATTGCATTTTGATGATTTAATTAAATATTTAATTTTGAAGATTTTGTGTTTTTAATTTTTAAAGATGGATTCGCTATTTTAAATTAGGTGGTCCAAATTCTGTTATAATTTCATTTTCATTTTTTGGCATAAAAAAGTTACCAAGGTAAAAAAAAATATGTTGTATAAGTAAAATAATGTAGCAGGTTTAATTTAAAAGGTAAAATCTTAAAATACCTAAAAATACATTATTAAATGGGTGATTGATGTGTTTCTTAACCTTAAGTGGCCTTTAAAACATTATTACCATCCAAATTAATTGGAATTAATTCCACCCAAATGTGGTGGGATTTTAATATAAAATAATTTTTTTTTTAATCACCCAAAACCACCCCTACTAAAGTATACATACTACTTCTCACCACATCCTTTCACCTAACAAGCCTTGAAGATATTCAAATCTCTACCAAATAATCACACATCATTTAAAGTTTTATTTTATTTGTTTATTATTATTTTTCAAATGCTTGATCATGTTGGTTAAGATTTAGGTTAAGTTTATAGATAAAATCTTTGAGTTTTGGTTGTTTTGGTTGGTTTCTAGTCATATACATGGTTCGTGTGAAAGGTATGTGGATAAAGTGTCATGGTGGGAATTTTTGACACCCACGTTGTCACTACATTATTTTCAACTCATTCAATAATATTTTTATGGTTTCTCCTATTATTTGGGGATTTATTTGGGGGGGTGAGAAATTTTTCTAGTTACATGTTTTGAGAACAGTTTTCCCAAACTGTGAAACAAAAATATACAAAATTTAAAAAGTTTTCCAGTTTCATTTTTCATGGTTTTCACATGATTTAGAAAACCATGGATCAAAACCATATAACCCATTAAAACCTAAATAAATTTATTTTAAAAATCTGATTTAAGTGATTCCACCTACCATTTTACCGCCTCTCACTTGGGTATCAACCATATCCCCCCTTGTTATCTTTCTTCTTGGATAATTTTTGGGTTATTTATCACCAAAGGTTGGTGATTATTCATGATTTCTTCATCAAATATTTCCCTTTTCCTCTTCTCCTCTACCCATATCTTGGTTTCTGGGTTATCCTTGGATTAGATCCCTATTGGACAAACCCTAAGGGTATAAATATGATGTTGTCTTGTGTTATCACTGATGTTAGGGTGTTAAGATCATATATCAGGCTTAGTTCTTACCTATCTTGGATTTTTATTGTATTTTCACATTTTTGAGTTATGTGTTTCAATTAATTTCCTTTCTAAAATATTTTATTTGATTATTAAGTGTTTCTATATAATTTATAAATTAATTTTTCATGCTTATGATGGGTCGGTGTGAATTTTGGTGGTGTATTCATGTTGGTGATTTGATGAAAGATTTGTTTAAAAAGGATTTAATTTACTATGACTATATGTATATTTATGAAAGGTGTTTGTGAAAATAAAAATGGACCCTTTAAAATGTATTTGGGCATTTTAAGATAATAATTGTCCTTGGTTGAGTTTTGATAAATTGTTTCATGTTGTAATGAGATTGGTGTGTGTATTTTGGTGTCAAAAAATAGTTTGAGGCTTGTGTGAAAATTATAAATCTTTAACGTGATGCTCATTGTGTGCCTCTAATTTAAACCGTAGTTTCTTTATGGATTTTAATTTGTGTTCTATTAGATTTGGGAATATCTATATATTCTTAGGGTGATCTTATGGATATGCTCACAAATTATAATGGATTTCAAGAGAGAATGTTTCTCTTGAATTTGGTTTTGAAAAGGTCTATCTTTCTTTTATTCTCTCTCTCCTCATCTCAAATGGTTTATTAAAACCCTGGTGTTTTTCTAAGTGGTTCCTTGATTTCAAATGACTCAAATATGGTTTTAAAAGATGATTACCTAATGCTTGTATCATATGAAAGTTTGAGGTTTGGTTTGTTAACTTAATGGAATAAATGACCATTTGAAATATTCTACACTCAAGTGGTGTTTTCATATTGGTTTTTGAGGTAGTTATGGAAGTAAATTCTAATTGTGAACATTAATGGCCCAGTTAGTACCTTGTGGTATTTTAGAAAGTAGTTTTAAAACTCATGCGATTGAAGGCCCGATTATCACTTAAGCATGGCTTCATGTGTGATAGGAGCCCCTATGGTGGTCCCTTAAAGGAGAGGGACATCACATAGATGGTGTTGGTGTTTGGGATAAGTGAGAATAGTTACATTTTTGGATTATTTGTTTGTAACTTGCATGTGAGGACCTCATCATTCACCATATTCTATTATCATGGGTTTTCTAGGCATCATGTAGAGGTTCAAGTGACAATTTCTTATCGACCCTAATTAGACAGGTTGGTACCCCCTTGATTTGTTGAGATGCTAGGTGGGACGTTCCATTGGCGAGGCTAGTTTTGACCATATCATTGGTTATTGACTATGGAGCTACATCATATGCCGATAGGTGATTAAAAACTGAGTATGTCAATGGATTTCTTATAGTATGTTTATAAAACACCCATGATAATCTATTTGTTTGTTCTCTTTGTTTCTGTTTCAGTTTTATTATTATCCCTAGTCATTTATGTTGACTTGTGTTTCTTTATTTACTTTCAACATAGACCTTTTTATCATATGGTATATATTTGTTAGTTGGGTTTGGGTTTCAATTAGTTTTTTGTAATATAAAATCATTTTAAAGGGAAATAATTGTGTTTTGTTTTAAAAAGGTAAATTTTGGACAACAGTGTTTGATTCATTAAAATGATAAAAGACATGTTTTCTAAATGTATTTCAAACTAGTGTTTATGGACTATTTTAGGAATGAAAATTCATAGTCTATGGTTCTTACCTACTATGATGTTATGTTTATTCTCTACTTGTGCCACTCAGTGTAGGTAGAACCAATTGGTTTTGAAGGTTTAGGTTTGTAGTTTTGGTTTTCCCCTTGGAGTGGGTTACTTTTGTGAAAAGTGGTGACCAAGAGGTCACATGAATATCGTTTCAGTTGTAGTTTATTTTTAGTTAATTTTTTCATTCTTTTTTTATAGTTGTTGTTTTATACTATTTGGGATATGTTTTTATTATTAGTTAATTATTATTGTTTTATGTTTCTTGATTAGGTATGTTGATACTTGTATTTTTGGGTTATATGATTCCCATTATACTATCTTTGATTCCCAACACTATTCTCCAGCACGGGAGGATCAGGACTACCACCCTAGTCTTGCCTTGGGTTGGGTCATGTTCTGAGTTAAATGGAAGCCCAGTCTAGTTCATTACATAATGGTATCAGAGAATTGATTTTTTATTAAGTATTCCAACTAGTTTGGAGATTAGTAATGTTAGGACTTAGTCGATAGCTATGAGAAGAGCATCGCGAACTCTTTCTCGTTTTGATCCTCAGGTTTCCAGGGCTATTCTGGGATTTTTGTCTTTTTCTTCAATTTTTCCTTCGTTTGGATAGGGAATTACAATGGAAATGATCCAATGTTTTAAGATGGTTTTACATGGAGTAGTGACCCATGTGAAACCCTAGTACATGAATCAAGATATTCTTAGTGGGTGGTGCTTTCTAGGGGCATGTACCACTAACAATATTATTGGGTTATGCATGGTCGCTAGTTCATTATTCTTAGAGTTTGGTGTGGGTTTTGTTTTGGTTTCAGTTTTCATTGTCGGATTAAATTTTAAAATGGAAAATGTTTTTTGGGAGACAGTTTCAGAATGGTAAATGGTTTTTGGTTTTCTTTAAAGGTAAAAATGATTGGGTGAGTTAGTTTTGAATATTGGGTTTTGGTATTTTGAAATTTGTCTTAGGGCCATGAGTTTTTGGAATTTGAGATGAAAATGGTGATTTTTAAAGATAATTCTGATATTTATTGTGATTTTTTTGGTTTGTGAGTTGGTTTTTTGGCATGAGATGTTATTTTTTGTTGATTTTTGGGTTGATATTGATCTGGTTTGTAACACCCCAAGTTTTTATGGTCTTTTTTTTGAATGAATTAATTTTAAATGTTGTTTTTCATTTCACTATGTCAAATATTAATTTCACATGGAACCAAATTGTCTTTCACTATACTCAACACCAATTTGGCATTCGTTACCCGCAACACCGAGTTTCACCAAAACACTATTTTATTGCTATAATTATTTAAATGATATAATTATAAACTAGCCATTAAAATTAGAAATATTAATAGTATTAATAGTTTTAAAACATTATTTATAATTGTTTCATATAAATAATAAATATTGATAACGAAATCTATAATTTTTGGTAAAGTCATTATATGTTTAAAAATACTATTTTCTTATAAAAATTATTTTTATATCCTTATATGAACAATAATAAAATTAATCTTATACACTCCTAGAAATTTAATTTTATAAAATGAACTTAATTTATGAATCCATAATTTTTGAAATTATATTAGTGTGATTTTTTTGGGATTTTTTGTGAAACTTTATTTTTGGGTTAATATTAAAAATTACTGTAATTTCGTTAAAAATAATCATTTTTTAAAATAATTATTTCTGTTGAATTATATTTTAAATTGGATTTTAAAGTCATAATAGATAACTTATACATATATTAATCCAATTTAGGTCATTGGAATCATTTTTATATTGAAATTAGACATAAAAAATTTATTAAGCTTTTGAACGTTATTACTTTAAAAACTCACTTTCTTGCCATGTCTGCGGAATTAGTGTTAAAATTAATTTTCCCACTTATTTGGTTATAATTATTAAAAATAGACATAAAATTTTACAATAAGTATAATATTTTTTTTCTAATAAGATCAACTTAATTTTTGACAAAAAAGGATTAGTGAAAGTGACTAAAATTAGTTACAGTGATTAAGGTAAAATTAAGTTTAATAAGGGACTAAAACATAATATTAAGGGACAAAATGATCAGGACACTTGTATAAAGGACATTGGATACCAATAATTCTACCATATACCCTCTTGGTTTGAATTATATGGGTTATTATGATATTATTAAATAGAAGTTCCCTATATAAAAGGTTAATTATGAAAAATAACAAAAAGGAACTCTCCTTACCTTCAACTTTTATAAAACATTGAGATACGTTAAGAACATCATATTTTCATTTATAAATATAATTTTTAAATATTAATGGGGTATTTTGAAAATAATAATTTATCATATTTTTTTTGAGATGACTTAGTTAATTAAAATGTTTATGAAATGCCATCGTAGTGATTATTTAGTTAACAATTAACAAAAATATACTATAAAAATTAAAGGTTTAGAAATTTTTTTAAATTATTTTCTCTAATAATTTTTATAAATGAATACATCATGTTACAAATATTTAAAATCAATATATTTTAATTTCAATATTATTTTGAAATTTTAAAATTAAAATTAAATAAATAACGTCAAAATTGACATTAATGTTATTTTACAATAATTGATATTTAATTAAATGATTTAAAATTAATAAAAAACCTACATAAAAAAAAGTTAATTTTAAGTGTTAATAAATATTAAATATGGTCTATTAATATCCCAATTGATATTTCATAGTTAATACATTTACCCATAGGCTGTAAAAACATTTTTAGCATTGTTTGGGTTAAAGTAGTGTTTTTGCACGTCACATGCACTTTTTTTAAAATTAATTTCCAAAACACTTGATATTTTTATTTTGTAAATTATGTATAATATTTATAACTAAGTGGATATATATTTTCAAGAAAAATATCTCTTTATTTTAGTCTTATCATCAAACTACATAAGTTATCAAAGTAGTGTCCTTGATAAAGTCCAAAATGATAAAATTAGGGAAACTTATAAGGTAAGGAGCCAACTTATTAAAATTCACATATTTTTGCATGTTAGAGGTTTTTGTCGACAATTATTACCCTTTAATCCATTACTTTTCCATTTTTAGGCACATTATCTAAGTTATACATCACATTAATAAATACCTTTTGGTATTTACAAGAGTGCCACACCACTTCCACTATTAAAAAGGAAAGTAGTCTCCCACATCCTCACACCTCTCAAACCAATTAGGATCATCCAAGATATTCCCAATAAAATTCATAAAAACCCACAATTAATCCTTGAATCCTTCATTTGGGATTAAATACTTCCATTTAATCCTTTTGGTGCAAACCAAAATGAGTTTCCCAATTAAGAGGTAACACCCTCCCTCAAGAAATTTTTTTATTTACATTTTCCACTCCCCAAAATATTCTTATTACATGGTTTTATAACAAAAAATTATCCTAAATATACTAGGATTTTTTATTATAATGGTTATAGCTACACTTATAAAAACTCCACCTAATGGGTAAATAACATACTATTTACATGTATGGCGAACTACTGACTCATGACAAGATAATTATTCATTTATCCTTTACCACCTCTCATGGTGGAGATTATGAAGGAAAATATATTTATATACGATATATATTATATTTATAATATATCTATTCTTATTTATTTTTTATTTTGAACATACCTCTATTATTTCGATATTTTTTAAATATGATAATTTCGTTTGAGGAAGTGTGGACCACGACCCCCTCAAAGTGATGTGATTCGTTCACACACAACATAGAATGTATTAAGGATATTTTTAGTAAATATATATGATATATATGAAATATTTATTATTTTTTAATGATATTATATTCATATATACATATTTATATATGTCATTTTCATTCATTCTTTCAATACGTCAATAAAATAGAAGCAACATTCATGCGTATGTACGACCTATCGTATCCCTGAACAGTGTATTCCATTCACAATTATATATTCTATAGATTATTATAATAAAAATTAAATTAATATAAATTATATTTATATCATGTTTTATATTGTGTAAATAATTATATAAGTTCAAGGACCAAATATATAACAAATTAAGACACAAGTGAAAAACCAAGCAAATATTACCCGAAGTGCAACCTTAACATGAAAATGTTAACAATAGGGTAATATAAAGTCATAATAAAACCATATATGGTATTACATATAATAACATTTTATGTAAAAACTTTATAAAAAAATTAAATTTATTATACAGGAGGTTTGAATGAGTACAATGAGAGTTAATACACAAGGTAAGGGAATTTCATATGACTTTTTATATTCGTGAGATACATGACATGTTCACCACTCTTTTTTTTAGACGTGTATATACAGAAAAAGAATGTATTATATGATAATTATGATTAATCTTTTTTATATGTACATATCCATTTTATTTAATTTCTTTCATGGGGTTTATGTTTCAAAAGTTACCAAATTGGTAAAGTAATTTTGTCTCAATTTTCCTTCATTGAGACACAGGCCATGTTATGCACCCATATTTTTCTACGAGGTGTATATAATGCTTTATAAATTCTTTATAATGAATATAATTCATTTAATGATATTTTAGGATTCATTTAATTTTATTCTTTTAATTGTATTATGATTCAAAGTTACCATAATGATAAAAGTTTACTGCTATAATCTATTCGTTTACCGAGATTGTTTATGATTATGATTCCATTAATGAAATATTATGATACATATCTCAAGAGATATCACTAATTTTATTATCCTATATATATGAATGTTATACCCATGTATTGGTATCAATTCTAAGCTCTTTGGTACTTAATATAATTAAGAATTTTTTTTATGAAAATACAACTTTATTTATCTTTTCGGTCGGAAATCTGTGTTCTTTCAAAACCATAATTTATAATTTTTTTGAAGTATTATTCAGAATTTTTAAATATATTTTCAATGAAAAACGTTTTAAAAAAGTTTGACAAGAATTATTTATAATTTTCAATGTATTTTTAATGAAATGGTTTTCAAAACTTTTTCATTCATATTTTAGAATTTTTCAAGGAAAACTATTTATAAAAATTTTCAAAATTTATTTATTTCAATGAAATGGTTTTCAAAATGTTTTAAATATTATTATATTTATTTTAAATAAAAAAGGATTTCAAAATTTTTTCATGATTATTTTATAAGTTTTAAAGGGAAAAGTTCTTCAAAATGATTTCAATCCTTCATTCTACGTTTTCAATGAATTTTCAAAGAAAATGGTTTTCTAAAGGCTTTATATTTTAAAAATGATTTTCAAAGAAGAACAGATATTTTCCTCACGAAATGTTTTTAAAATATATTTCCAAGTTATTTTCCATCTAAGATTAAATCCTTTGATGTTACTCATTCACATCTAGGAAATGATCCAAAGGTTTCATTCATAGTCTGTCTTAAATGGGTTACATTTTGAAGGAATATTGCGTATGACATATTTTTCTCTCCCACAAGTTATACACTTGTGAAAACTTCTCATTTTCACAGGTTATTATTTTATGAAATGGTTATGAGAAATATCTATTTTTCATAGGTTATGATTTCATTAAATGTTAATGATACCCATTTTATTTCATGGGTTATGATTTGATGTTTATAAAACCCATCCTTTTTCATGGGTTATGATATGATTATTTTTTTGTGTAACATGTAGGTATGATTTTATTATGTGATGGGTGAGACCTATATATCCCTCCAATGAATTGGGTAATGATATATTGTATATGAGCACAAACAGTACACAAGTTGTAGTTGAAACCAAAAATCATGTGGGTACACAGATAGTATCCCAAGCCTGAAAATAAGAAGTTACATGGGTTTTAGCACAAGACTAAATTTAAGAGGGAACACGGGTTATAGCCCAAGCCTGAAGGTAAGAGGGAACAAGTGTTGTAGCCCATGTCTGAATGTAAGAGGGAACATGGGTGTTAGCACATGCCAGAAAGTAAGAGGGTACATAGGTTGTTATCCCAATCCCAAAGCTAGTACATGGGTCATAGACCTATATTAACATGTTATAAAGGTCTTGATTGGTAGTCTTGATGTATGATTTTATATTCATATATGTATTCCACAAATTCTACATCTTTTTCCTCTATTATGATTTTATGGATTATGTTCTTTATTTCCTTATGATTCATGTCTTATGAACTACTAATATTTATTCCATGATTTATGTATATGATATTTGATATGTAGGGTATCATATTTTAATGTATTTATCATGTTATAATACCCTTATGCAAATTTTTATGCTTACATTTCTCCCTTATTTACCCTTAATAAGCTTCTGAGCTCACCTAATTTTATGTTTCCTTCCCCAGGTTATGGAGATATTTATTACGTTTCATGTGTCTAAAAATAGTTCTAGTCATGAAGAGCATAGTGGGAGATAATGTATCTCACTAATATTCCAGTGTTTATGTTTCCATGTTTCCAAATTCACTAGAATAATTACAGTATTTGGTCTTTTATTGGTATAATGTTTTAATTCTTCATCAAAAGCAATGTAATGTTTATGTACGTTAAGATCGGGCCATTATATTTGGTATCAGAGTAATGGTTTAGTTAACATTTGGAATCTAGGATGAGAGAACCATAGTCATAACCTTAAGGACATGTATGTGGATAAGTCCTAGGATAAGGAAAAGTGTAGGAAAATGCAATGGAATTTTGGTAAAGGATAGAGTAAGCAGTTTCTTAGTAATACGTCCCTTTCTGGATACTACAAGTGTATGCGGCTCTGGAACAAATTTACCTAAGAGTAACAACTCCGACAAGATGTTCTGGTCCTAACTCGAGGTAATCTGGTATATGCCAATGGGCCTTGCTGTACAACTAGTTTGACACACCCTAGGTATATGATTTGTAAATTTAAAAAATAATTATGAACCGTCAAGAATTATTTGAATATATTATGACTGTGAATAATCTAGGATAACCCTAAGATGTAGAAGATTAAAAATTAGGTTCCATGATTTAAAAACCCTATAAGTAATTTTTCATGATAATGTAGTTTTCTTCTATGATATGTTTTTCCCACCTTGTTCTTTCTGGTTTTAGTCAATGAGAGGAAATAGAAAGAACATGGTTAACATTGAATGTTTCACATGCGGAAGGTATGAGAATTATGAAAATTTATTTCCCAAGTGGAAATATCATAAATAGAATCTAGAAGGTTGTATGAGTATTGGTTAAACTTCAGAAGATAAAGAGACCGCAGAGGACATGTGAAAGGTTTGTGATATTCTTCTATTATTTTTTACATTAACTATAAGAAGCATGATTAGATTGTGGTTGAGGAACCTTAATACATGATTCATATTTCATATTATAGTAAATAGGTGTTAAGGAATAATTTGATGAATCCTGATTAATGGTTTAAGAATGAATTTAGATGAATGAAGTATTTATGTTTTATAATTCAATGATTATGTTATATGAATCATGAAATATTTAATTATTTTCACTATATGTTTTCATTAAGGATTTAAAAGGATATGTTGAAAAGGTATAAAGACTTATAAAATTGATATTTTTTTAAGGGAAGGAGGCCCATTATTTGAGAAAGATGTTGAGAAAAGTGTGTTTATATTGGCAGAATAGATGATTGATTTGGATAAAATAAATTGGATAATATTAATAACCTTAGAAATAATTATGGATTTTTTGAGAAATAAATATATTTCACCATGGATGATGTTTAAATTTTATTATAATTAAGGAATATATCCAGTAATATTTAGATTAAGGAAGCATGCATATTTTCCTAAAGGATTTGTGGAAATTCAAGTTATTACCATGTTTAAAGAGAATACTTAATGAGTATACTCACATGTTTGGAATGTGACCACCCAGAGATAATATTTGATATATAGGGGATCGATGATAAGTTGATTTTACGAAGTTTTTTCTAAATTTTTGGATATTCATATTTCTAAAGGGTTATAAGTATAACCATTTTTGGAATGATAAAGTTAAACATCGAATGAAGTTTGTGGGAATAAAATATTATCTCACAACCTGAAGATATATGCATATTGGATAACCTTCTCTAACAACTTTATCTTGATTACAATTGATGAAAAATAGGATGAAATATCATGGATATCATGATCTATTAGTACTTTAGGAATGAAAAATCCACCTTCCTTTTTGATAAATAGGTGATGTGGATCAAGAAAGAATAAATGGTGAGGTTGTCCTAAAACCATGAAAGTATATATTCCAATGAAAATTATTCAACTCTAAGAACAAGATATTAAAACCGAAAAGGTTATCCTAGTACCTTGTATTTTTATTAATCAAATATTCCCTGAGATAATCATATATTTATGGCAATGTGATTGTTAACATTCTCTTGACCAAGTTTTCTATCACTCTCCAACAGAACATGATAGTTGGATTTATCATCCATGTCCATGTTTTCACTTTCCACCAAAGTTCTCCAATATGGTAACCTAGTTATGATTTACATTTTTTAACCGCTACAATTCTAAATTTTATGTAAAGGAAGTTTTGATATTCATTTTTACAATGTAGGTTTCTATGAAAATAACTTTCAAGTATTAAACCTTTGATAACCTAGATGAATTTCGAGGGAGAAATTCAATTTAGGGGGGGTGTAGAATGTAATACCACAAGTTTTTATGGAATTATTTTTCAAATGAAATATTTTTAATTGAGGTATTTTATTTCACTAATTAAAATATTATTTTCACATGGAACCGACTTGGTTTTCTCTACACTCAACACCAACTTGGTGTGCGTTACACACAACACAAAGTTTCTATAAAACATCATTTTATTCCTATAATGATTTAAATAATATAATTACAACCTAGCCGTTAAAAATAGTAAATAGAATAGAAATAAATAATTTTAAAATATTATTTATAATGTTTTTATATTAATAAAAAATATTTCAAATTAAATATATAATTTTTGGTAAATTATTTATATGTTTTAAAATACCATTTTCTTAAAGAAACTGCTTTTTATGTCATTCTGTGGATAATAATAAAATTAGTTTTAGACACTCATAGATATTTAATTTGATAAATTAAAATTAATTTTCTAATTATTAATGTCAAAATTTTCTTAGGGTGATTTTTTTTGGATTTTTCTGTGAAACATTATTTTTGGGTGAATAGTAAAAATTATTGTAATTTTGTTAAAAATAACCTTTTAATTGAAATAATGATTGGTGTCAAATTATATTTTAAATTTAATTTTTAAGTAATAATAGATCAATTATAAATATATAAACCCAATTTAGTTCATTGGAATCATTTTTATATTGAAGTAAGATATAAAAACTTATTGATCTTTTGAATGTTTTTACTTTAAAAACTCACTTTCTCGCCACGTCACCAAGATTAACCTTAGAATTAATTTTTATAAGTATGTGATTTAAATTCTTAAAAATAGACATAAAATATTTTAATTAGTATAATATTTCTAGTCTAATATGATCAAATTAATTTCTTTACCAAAAAGACTAGTGAAAGCGAATAAAAATTAATTACAGTGAACAAGGTAAAATCAAGCTTAATAAGGGACTAAAACATAATATTAATGAAAAAAATGACTTGGAAACTTATCCAAAGGAAATTGGTTGCCAATAATTCAACCATACTCTCTATTTTATTAATTTTTGGTTTATTGTGATATTATTAAATTGAAGGGTCCTATATAAAAGGTTAAGTAAGGAAAAAGAGAAAAGGAAACTTTTCTTAACTTTAACTTTTATAAAACTCTGAAATATATAAAAAACAACATATTTTAATTTTCATATATATAATTTTTAAATATAAATGGGTTATTTTTATCATAATAATTTATCAATAATTTTTATAGATGATTTATTTACTTAAAATGCGTAAGACACACCAATGTGGTGAATATTTAGTTAATAATTAAGCAAAATATACCATAAATATTAAAAGTGAAGTAAATTGATTGAATTATTATATGTAATTATTTTTTATATTAATATATCATGTTACAGAGCTTTAAATTCAATATATTTTAATTAAAATATTTTTTTCTATTTTAAAATTAAAATTAAATAAATAATGTCAAAATTGGCATTAATGTTATTTTATAATAAATGTTATTTTCATAAATGATTTAAAATTAATAAAAATACTATATTCTTCCAAGTTAATTTTAATTATTAATAAATATAAAATATGATCTATTAATTTTCCAATTTATCTTTAATAATTATCATGTTTACCCATATATTGTAAAAACATTTCCACCATGGTTTAGGTTTAAGTAGTGTTATTGCGCGTCACATGCGCTTGTTTAAAAATTATTTTCCAAAACACATGAGTTTTTATTTTTTAAATTAGGTATAATGTTTATAACTAAGTTGACCTATATTTTTAAGAAAAATATCACTTTAATTTAGTCATAGGGTTAAACTACATAGGTTATAAAACTAGTGTACTTAATAAAAAGAAAAAAATATAAAATTGGAGGAAAATAGAAGATAGAGAAAAAAATTATTAAAATAAACATATTTTTGTTTATTTAGGTTTCTATTGACTATTATTCCCCCTTAATCCAATATTTTTCCTTTTTGGAGGCTAATTATGTAAGGTATACCTCCCATTAATGAATACCTTTTTGTGTTTACAAGTGTATCACCCCCTTAAACTATAATAATGCAAGAAAACTACCACTTCCTCACACCTAAAAAAATAGTTAGGTTAATCCAATATCTTCCCAATAAAACTCCCACAGACCCTACCTTTGGTCATAAATACTTCCAAGGAATCCTGTTGGTGCAAACCAAAAGGAGTTTCTCGATTAAAAGGTAAGACCCTCCCTCAAGATCATTTATTTTATTTCCATTATCCACTCCCCAAAATCTTTATATTACATTATTTTATGAAAAAATACTCAATATAATAGGATTTTTTATGATAATACTTCTACATAAACTTACACGCACTTCCATATAATGGGTAACAAATATACAGCCTACATGTACTGAGAACTACAACCTCACAAAACGGTGATTGCTCATTTTTTCATTTATCACCTCTCATGGTGGACATTATGATGAAAACTATATTTATATATGATATATATGATATTAATAATGTATTTATTCTTCTGAAATTTATATTTATAACATAATCCTATGCTTTCCATCTTGTGTAAATATAATAATTTCGTTTGAGGAAGTGTGGACTGCTGCCCCCTCAAAGCAATGTGATTCATTCACAATCTACATGGAATGTATTAAGAACATGTTTAGTGAAAATATATGATAAATATGAAATAAAAATTATAATTTAATGATATAATATTCTTATATATATATATGTCATTTACATTCTTTATCTCAATACCTCAATAAAATGGAATCAACATTCATGCGTACGTACGGCCTACTGTCTCCATGAATAGTGTATTTAATTTTAAACTTCTATATTATATAGATTATTATATCACTTATACTGAATATGAATTTTATTTTTATCATGGTTAACATTTCATAAATAATTATATGATTATAAGGTCCAAATTTATAAAAAATTAATACACAAGTGAAAAACAAAGCGAATATTACCCACAGCATAACCTTAACATGAAATTGGTAATATAGGTGTAATATAAAATCATAATAAAAACATATATGGTATTATATATAAGAATATTATTCTCTAAAATATGTATAGTAAAGTCACATTTATTATATATAAGTTTTTAAAGAGTATAAAGAGAGTCAAGACACAAGGTAAGATAATTTTATATCAATTTTTATATCCGTGAGATACATCCCATGTTCACCACTATTTTATTCTGAATGGTGTATATAATTTTCATTAATGTATTATATTATACTAATGGTTAAATTTATGTATATATATACATATAAATTTTATTTAATTTATTTCAAGGGGTTTATGTTTCAAAATTTATCAAATTGGTAAAGTAGTTTTGTCTCAATTTTTTTTTCTTTGAGACACACAACATGTTATGCACCCATATTTTTCTATGAGGTGTATATACTACCTTTGAAATTTTATATCATTAATATACTTTATTTTATGATATTTTAAGCTTAATGTAATTTTATTATTTCTATTTTATTATGATTCAAAGTTACCATAGTGGTAACAGTTTGTTGCAAAAATCTCATCATTTATCGAGATTTTTTATGATTATGCTTCCATTGATGAAATATTATGATCCATATATCATAAAATATCATGAATTTAATTAACCTATGAATATTAATTTTATATCAAAGTATTGTTACCATTTTATTCACTATTTTTTACTTAAGATAATTATGATTTTTTTTTGAAAATCCAACTTTATTTCTCCTTTAGGTTAGAAATATGCATTCATTAAAAACATTGATTTATAAAAATATTTTCAAATATTATTCCTAAGTTTTCAATTTATTTTAAATTTAAAACTTTTTAAAACTTTTTTAAAAATTCATTATATGTTTTCAATTTATTTTCAAATAATTTTTTTAAAAAACTTTTTTAAGATTATTTTACAAGTTTTTAGGGAAAATTAATTTTAAAATGTTTTCCATATTTCATTATTTCAAAGAAATGGTTTTCAAAAAAATTTCAATAATATTTTATATGTTTTCATAGAATTTTCTTTAATTTTTTTCATTATTTTTTTATATGTTTTCAAGGGAAAGGGTTTTCAAAATTCTTTCAAGTGTTTATTATAATCTTTCAATTCGTTTTCAATAAAAATGTTTTTTCTAAATGTTTTATGTTTTAAAAAGTATTTTCAAAGAATAAAGGATATTTTCCTCAAAAAATGTTTTTATAATATATTTACGAGTTATTTTACATCTAAGATGAAATATTTTTATGTTACTCATTCCCTTATTGGAATTGATCCAAAGGTTCCTTTCATAATTATTCGTGAATGATTTATGTTTTGAAGGAATAATTCTTACAACACCTATTTCTCTTCCACAGGTTATATGCTTTTGAATCACGTTTTTTCATGTATTATGATTTAATTAAATGGTTATGAAAACAATATATTTACTATAGGTTATTATCTGATGAAATTTTAATGATACCCATTCCATTTCATGGGTTATGATTTGATATTTATAAAATCCATCTTTTTTCATGGGTAATGATATGGTGAATGTTTTGTAGCACATGTAGTTATGATTTTATTATGTAATGAGTGAAACCTATATCTCCTTATAATTAATTGGGTAATTATATGTTTTATATGATATTAAAAGGTAAATGGGTGATATCCCATGCCTAAAAGTTTAAGGGTACATGGGTTGTAGGCCAAGCCTGAAAATAAGAAGGTACATAGGTTATAGCCAAAGCCTAAAAGTAAGAGGGAGCATGGGTCGTAGGACAATCCAGAAGGTAATAGAGAACATGTGTTATATCCAAATATGAAAATTAAGAGGGAACATAGGTTTTATCCCATTCATGAAATTAAGAGGGTACACTAGTAGTTATCACAATTCTAAATAAAGTACATGGGTCGTAGTGCAAGCCTAAAATTTTATAAAGGTCTTGGTTGGTAGCCTTGACATAATATTTTCTATTCATATGTGTATGAAACAAATTCTATGTCTTATTCCTCAGTTATTATTTCATGTATTATGTACTTTATTTCATTATGACTTAAGTATTATGAAAAAAACTATATTCCATGATTCATATTTATGACATTTGATATGAAGGGTATAATCTTTTAATGTCTTGATCACATTATCATACCCCTATGCTCATTTTTAGGCTTACATGTATCCATTTTTTACACTTACTCAGTATATGAGATCACCCCTTTTTTAGGTTTCCTTCCCCAGGTTATGAATATATGTATTAAGTATGATGTGTCTAAGAAGGGTTCTAGTCATGAAGAACCTAGTTAGAGATAATGTAGCTCGCTAATGTACTAGTTTTTATGTTTCCATTTTTCCAAAGGAACTATACCAATTATAATATTTGGGAACACATTTGTATAATGTTTTATGTATTACTAAAAAGTGACATCATGTATATATACATTAAGACTCAGTCGTTATATGATTTTATATTTTTGTGTTATTTAGATTATACCTCCCATAACTTTCTTAGAGGTTTCTAGCAATTCTGTTCCATTGTTTGGACCAATCCAGATTCCTAGTGGAGTGGAAAAGTCAAGTTCTTATTAGTTTTTTCTTTCCTTGAGTGGTGATTTAGGTCTATGAGATGATTCATTGCGGATTGAGAGTGTTGAACGTGTCTTTAGGTCATTTGAAAATCCTAAATCTATTAGAGTGCAAGCTATTTTGGGCTTGTTTGAAGATCTAGATATGGATTAGTGGAAGGTGATTGTCCCATCATTATTACAAGTCTATATGATGTATGAAGTTATTAATTAAACTTTTATCTGATAATTCATACCTAATGAGGTGAAGGTGATAAAATTTATAGAGATTTTGATTATTTATCAAGTTGAGAAGATGGTGAAGACCTATGTTGATGCAAATAGAAATTTTGTGTATTTTGGTGCTCATGAAGGTTCACCATATAAAGAGAGGTGTATTCCAGAGTAACATTTTCCTAATATGTTTTCCTCATTGGTTCATGTTTTGCCTTCATTGAACCACATGTCTGTGTACTTCTAGTGTGCTCAGTTTCAAAATTCGATGACGTATTTATATAATCCACCAAAGAATTGTTGACATTTTAGATATTTGAGTAATTTATAGAAGTTCAATAAGAAGTATTTCTAGAATAAATTAGTCATACTCTAAAGTTTTCAGATCCTAACTGTGGGTATGAGTATTCTTCATGACATCCGGGCTCCATGAATAAGCCCCATAGTGAAGCTCTTCACGCAGTCAAGAATAGATGGGGGTAGATAGAACGTTTTCTTGGATTTTTTATATGATTCTAGAGTGGTTATAGTTTGAATCCCTATGTTGTAATTTTCATTACTGTTGTAAGTTTATCTTTTTGGTAAAATCTTGGTTGTTTTGTTTCTATTTTTTTCAGTGGTAGTGTCATATGGATGTGAATCTGTAAGTGGTTATCCCTCTTATGTGGCTTTATTTTGTAGATCAGTTTTGTTTTTGGTTTTCTATATTTTTAGGGATGTGTGTGTCTTGAGGAAATAAGGAATAGTGATTTGGTTTCAAGAATCATTTTGGGTTCCTCCCATTAGGACCCCCTTGTGATGGTTGGCCCATGTGGGGAGTTACCAGTCTTAGTGTTGTCTACGTTAGTCAGGTTCTTACAGTGGGGAGAACCCTCTTTCTTATTCCCCATAGTTAACTATGTTTAGATTCTTTCTAGAGATGTTTGATTGTGACTTGTGGATTGAATGGTCAAACCATGAATCTTTCTTTCATTTAGACTTGTTTTTTTTTGTATTAATTTTGGTTCCTCGAGTGGTTGGGTGACTTTATGGGGGTAGAATGTTTTTGTGGTAGGAAGAATTGTCACACCCAAAACCCAATTTTCTTTTATTTAATTTATTTTTATATTTATCAGATGTTTTGTCTTGTTGGTTAAGGCTTGATTTTTGTTTATGGAGATAATTTGTGAGGTTTCATGTTTTCGGTCTGTTTTGGATCTATTCATGGTTAGTGTGAAAGGTATGGGTAGAAAGTGCCATTGTGGAATTTTTTGTCACCAACAGTGTCAATACATTGGTTTTTAATCTTTAAATTATTTTTGGGTGGCTTCTCTAATTGTTTGGGGTTTCATTTGAGGGGTTTTGGGAAAAATTTTAGGTCACAATTTGAGCATGAATTCTAATCCTAGCAACACAAATTTGAAACATTAAAAGAAATTCCAGTAGAAATCACTATTTTTTCACATGACTTACACAACAGTGCAGTAAAATCATAAAACCCATTAAAACCTAAATTAAATTTATTTTAAAAACAATTATTTTATTCCACCTCATATTTGATCACATGTCAGTTGGGTATCGAATAGAGAGGCCCCATTCAGTCTCATTCATATTGGGCCACTTTTTGGGTGATTTCTCAAAAAGGATGGTGATTCTTCATCATTTATTCATTAAATATTTCTATTTTCCTCTTATACTCCTCCATATCTTATTTTATTGGTTCTATTTCCCTTAAATCCATCCTTTCATGAATCCTAGTGGTATATGGATGATGTTTTATTATTTTATAATTGTTCTTAGGGATTTCAGATCATCTCTCAGGCTTATTTCATCCCTGTATGGGAGTTTTGCTGCTTTCACACACTGTTGAGGTAGGTGTTTCCATAAATTTCCAATCTAAAACAATTCATTTGATGCTTTAGTGTTTCTAAATAATTTATAAATGACTTTATCATGCTTCTGATGGGTTAGTGTGAATTTTGGAGGTGTTTTCATGTAGGTGATTTGATGAAATATGGGGTTTTAAAGGATCTCATTAAGCTCCAAATGGCCTAAGGGACTTATTTTTATTGATTTTTGATAATCTTTTTTTCATGGGATGAGAGGGAACCCTTATAAGGCCCATAGTCTTAGAAATTACATGACCCGTAGGTCTTAGAGGAAATATCCCGACTATAACTACATGGAACTTCTCCTCCCCAGCTTCTACACCATGTTGTCAGCTCTCCACCTTCGCATTTCCGTTTGGATAGGCTTCCTATGCATGCAAAATCTAGTCTCGATTCCAAGTACCATTCCATCTCATTCTTCAAAATCTATTAGGTTCTTCTCTGGTGAATTTTCCTGCACTGAATCCTCATCTAGAGTTGTCTCCTTGTAGAGTCTTCCCGGTCCATTAATCACAATTTCAGGTGGACCAAAAGCCTTGGGGTGGCCTGAAGGCCTTGAGGTAGCATGAAATCCATACTGGCCTCAAGGCCTTGGATGAACCGAAGGCCTTGAAGGACCTGAGGACCAAACTGGTCACCTGAAAGCCCAAACGAATGAATAGTTCCAACTACTACAGTACTGAATAGTCCCTTCTACAATACTACTACTATACTGCTATAGTAACTTGGAAATTATGTCTCAGACCGGATTTGAACTTGGGTCTCTTGGATGTAGTTTTCAAGTCCCCACCAACTGGGTTGAGGTTCTTGTGCAAGGATCTCATTAACTATTACTATATGTATATATATGAAAGGTGTTTATGAAAATGAAAATTGACTTTTCTTAATGTATTTGGGTGTTTTAAGATAATTATATGGCTTGGTTGAGTTTTGATAAACAATTACATGTGGTAATGATCTTGGTGTGTGGATTTTGGTGTCAAAAAATGGTTTAAGGATCATGGGTAAATTCTCACAATTTTATGTGATTCTCCCTATGTTGCTTTAATTTAAACTGTTGGTTCTCTATGGATTTTGATTTGTGTCCCATTGGATGTGGGAATATCCATATGGACATTGGGTTCACCTATGGATAGGCTCACAAATGATAATGGATTTATATATAATTTTTTTCTTGAACTTGGATTTGAAGAGGCTCATCTTCCTTTTCTTCTCTCCCTCCACATCTCAAAAGGTTACTCAAACCCACAGTGTTTTTCTAAGTGGTTCCTTGGTTTAAAAATTAATCAAATGCCGTTTTCATATATTATTCCATAATGATTGTACTGTTTGTAATTTTGTGGTGTGGTTTGTAAACTAAATGGAATAAAGTCCAATTTGGAACCTTCTGTGATCATGTGGTGTTTTCATCTATGTATTTTAATTAGTTTTATAAATTCATTGGAATTGTGAATGTTTAAAGTATTTTTTTGGTACCTTTTGGTATTTTTGAAAGTGGTTTGGAAACTCTTAGGATATGAATGGTTGGTTAGCACTTGTGTGTGTCTTGATGTGTGATAGGATCCCCTGTGGTGGTCCCATTGAGGATTAGGACATTACATAGATGGTGTTGGTGTTTGGGATACTCACGAAATATTGCATATATGAGTTATTGGTTTATTCCATGCATGTGAGGATCTTTTCATTCACCACATACTATTATCATGGGATTCTTGGACATCATCTAGAGGGTCAAGTGATGGTTGATTATCAACTCCAATTAGATGGGTTGGAACCCCATGGATTTGCTGAGAGGCCAGGAGGGATGTGCCACCAGTGAGGGTAGTATGGAGAATCCATTTGTTTATATACTATGGTCCTATACCATATGCCGACAGGTGAGTCTGAACCAAGAATGTCTAAGGATTACTTCCAGATATGTTTAGGTAACGCCTATGATTATACATTTGTATGTTCTATTTGATTTTGATGTACTGTAACAACCCTAACCTCTGTATCCTAGAGTTAGTGCCTTAAATTATTACACCGGCATAGATAAAATATTTGAATCCCAAAGGACCGATTGGTTTAGCAGTTTTTGAATCCAAATTACATACATAAGTTTTACATTCCATCTTGAAATGAAAAATAACATAATAAATCCTTTGAAAAGACTCTTATTCCCTTTTTTATCCCTAAAATTCAGTCATAATACACATCTTCACATCCTAGGGAAAATCAAACAAAAGAATGGGGTGAGATCAGATACTCAGTAAGGGTAAACAATACATCGAAATCTATCCAAAATAAAAATATACAATAAGAAATGGTGAATAATTAAAAACACATTCCATTAAAACATAATCTTAAGCATAATATGGAAGAGATATAAGCTGATAAAATAACTCCATATAAATATCTACATGAAAAATATACATAACCATCCATTTTCTATAAGTAGAACAATCCTATGGAATACCAATAACTCATAATTAAGGAATGCATAATTCCAGACATTATAAACATACCATCAAGGCATCAACCAAGACACCATACATAAATGGGAAAGAATTTATCCAATACCCAAGAAAGTTTGTCTCATAAGACCTACTGATCATAAAGGGGATATAGTGGGACCCACCCTTCACATACGAAGTCCAATGCATTCCTCATATGAAATGGATGAAACATAACTAATATAAACATTCATATTAAAACTAGCATATGAAATGTTAAAAAATTAACCAAAAACCATTTATGGTATCAAAATAGCACATCCATATTAAAAAATATCATAAAACCATTCAATAAAATATGTTTTATTGTATCTTAATAAAATGACCACAAATAATTATAAAATCCAATAAAGGATGTTGACATCAATGAAATTAGTCTAATTAAATCATTAAAAAATTCTTGCGAGAAATACACCTTTTTGTAACGCCCTGAACCCAGAATCCCAGAGTTAGTGCATTATTTAATTATATTGGAATGATTTCAAGGATGTAAAATTATGAAGGATCAAATAGTTTAGTAGTTTGGTAAAACCATATATATACACATGTTCAACATTAAAATTTTAAATAAAAAAAATATATATGTTTTATTGAGAACATCCACAACTCTAAATTTATCCCTAAAATTCATTCATAATACACCTCTTCGCATCCTAGGGAAAAATAAAACATAAAAAGGGGGGAGATCAGATGGTAAATAAGGGTAAACAACATAATGGAAGATATCATAAAAATAAACATTAGGTATGGTGAATATCTAAAAACACATGGCATTAAAAATAAACTTGTACATACTATAGAAGGAATAAGAGCTGAATAAATAATTCCATTATAAAACATAATTATGGGTATTCTAATAGTCGAATAACCACATGAAATTTCAATTAATAGTTTCATAATAAGGGAATTCATACTGTGGGACATCATAACCATATCGTGCAGGCCTCAGGCCAAGACCATAAATAATCATAATGTGAAGTCCTCGTGCCAAGACCCTAGTTTGTTTTATGATACCTATCAATGCACTGAGGGGCTATATCATGACCCACCCAAAACATAATAAGTCCAATGAATTCCTCACATAAATTAAGATCAACATAAACAACATAAAAATTCATATTGAATCTAATATATGAAATATAAATAACTTTACCCAATCATTGAACATAAACACAAACCATTTAGAGTAATATGGTAAATGGTTTCAATATAGAACATCCATAATCAAACTAATCATAAACCATTAAATAAAACATGGTGGATTATATCATTAAAGATAAAACTCAATTAAGTTTAATATTCAACAAATAATGTTGACATATATGAAGATACTTTTAAATGAGACCACTGAAAAATAAATGAGGAAATAATCCATAAACATTCCAAAGTGTCACATACCACCTTGAAACATTCAATTCATAATCCATTATAATATCATGAGAATAAATATACTGTTGATATAATATACCAAATGGAAGAATATACACCAAAATCAATGAATAAGTGGTGAACAAGGCATATATCTCATAAAAGTTGAAGTGATATGAGAAAAATCTTTTTTACATTTGAAAGAAGAGTTCTTTTGGAAAATCATTTTTATTTTTCATGAAATAAGATTTTAAACAAGTATATACCAAAAAATAAAAGGTAATATCATTGAAATTATATTTTAGTCTTAAATAAATTCTTATGGAGGTGAAATTATTTAAAAATAGTTTGTAATGATGCTTTGGATATTAAACACTTTAGTGCAGTTTGAGGAAAATATTAAAATATTTTAAAGTGCGAAGGCATTTTTGTTTCCATAAAACCATAGATGATCCAAAAATATTTTTTTCATGTTAAAATGTATTATTTTATAATGATAAATCTGTAAAAGAACAGATTATAGTTTGAACTTCAAAATAGGTAAGAATTTGAGAATTTCCTTGAAATGAGCTTGCATTTCCAAATAATATTTTGAAATATTCTTTTAAAACATGTAACTCCACAAAAATAAATAAGAATTATTATTGGTACACGTATATAGAACATTAAAAAATAATTTATGAGGAGTAAATAGGAATAAATAATAATTTCATTGTGGTGAGTATAGAATAAGAGAAACCCGAATGAAAATTGAGGTTCAGGTAGAAAACACTTAAAACATTGTAATCAATTGGATCGTATGACCAAAAATTAATAACCATAAAATGACACATTTAATATAATGAAAATAAGAGACTCGTGATATGAAACATAAATTGGAAGTATAAATACACCATACACTTGTAGTAGTAGTGAATACGGGATATCTCACAAAAGTGGAAGTGAGATGAAGAAACCCTTTCCTTAAGTCTGAAGATATTCTCCACATGATCTTAATGACCTGAATAATAATATTTATGTACATTAATTAATAATTAAAGAAAATAATATTCTTTTAATTTATTTATTATAACCTTATTAAGTTCATTCATGGATTTTTGATGGGTTAAGAGGTTAAATTTCATTTTTGGGTCCGTTTGTTTCATGATTAGTATACTTATATACATGAATGAATAATCATATAAAATGAGGATGGTTGTACAAATTTGATGTTATATGATATTAGTGAACATAAATAAGTTCACATGGTTTTAAATTTATTTTTTTTATTTGGAGTGTAGATGAATCATTATATAAATAATTTAATGTTAACTATTTGGGGTAATTAGCAGTTTTTTACCACAATGACCTCATTTTTCTTTATAAATCAAAACTATGTGTAAAAAAAGATTCCAGAAGCATATATGAGAAATTTTACATATATTATAGTATAGTTAAACCATAATAATGGTTTCATGACCATAATTAAATATGGTAATAGAAATTGAAAACCCATCGTCCTTGAATGTGGTAAATTAGCACATCTCGGATGATGTTTCTACTACTAGAATAAAAGAAGTGTAATGGAGAGATGATAATAACTTATTACACCATAAAAAACTAAATTACATGTTAGTAAATATATTTTTAATAAAATTTTGTTGAGGAGAGGTTAGGATAGAAAAAAAAACAAAGGAACTAAAAAATAAAGTAAAATAATTAAAAAGAGAAATTTAGCTCTTGAATAAATCTTCTTTGAGATCCTTTTTGGGGGAGAGGATTTGGTCTTTTAATGAGACCAAAGGATAATTAACATGGGTAGGGATCTTAGTAGGAGAATTGGGTAGAATTTAGGCAAGGAATAAGGCTTTATAGGAGTGAAGAGAATAGGTATGTAGGGGTGGTATTTATAGTGGTGGAGAGTAGGGGTTTCTCATTACTTTAAACATTAATTTAATATTTTTTTCTCAAGACTACGGATAGTCTTGATTAATGTGACCAAAAATAGTAATAAGTTCACGTGAGTTCGAACCAAGTGTTCCTACATCATCTTTACATCACATATGACACAATAAACTATGTATTTTGCATTTATCATAAATTATCATATTATACTATTCATAAAAATTCATTTATTATAGAAAAATCCCAAAAAACACCCTAACCATTTTTTGACAGGTAAAATATTAAAATAGACTCCATTTTATCAAAAAAATTCTAAATATGTGAAATTTAATTTTTAAATAAAATAATTATTTTCTTGAAAAATAAATATATTATATTTAAAACTACTTTTATAATACTATCAAAAATTAACAGTGGTCTCATAAAATTATCCTAAAATAATAGAACAAAAAAATATTTACTTAGGAACCGATTTTTTTGAAAATAAATTAAATTATTAATTTGAAAATTTAATTAAATATTTATCACTAAAAAACACAAATACTTAATTAATAATTTATAAAATATTATACTTCATTTATAAGGTGCCTAAATTTTATTTATACTTTTATGGGTGAGGTTACTATTCATAAGGGTAAAATTACTATTCATAAGGGTATATTAATATTCATAAGGGTATAATACTATTCATAAGGGTATATTACTATTCATAAGTGTATGTTACTATTCATAAGGGTAGGTTACTATTCATCAAAAATTAAGTTTGTTTTATCATACTCCAAAAATCTCCCTGAACGTAATAATGTATGTCAGATTTTCGAAATTCAAATCACAGAAGTGAAAAAAAATTGTTGATTGGCTCAGTTATAACAAAGTGTTGTTTTGTAGAGACTCGGTGTTTAATGCATTCAACATTAAATTAATTTTTAAATCCTTGGGGTGTTACATTATCCCCTCCTTACAAAAAATTATTCCTCAAAATTTTGAAATTGAATTTCAAAAGTTAATGTTCGATACTTGAAAATTTCCTTTTGAAAAACGCACATTATAAATATGGTTAAAATATCCTCTTAATAATAAAGAAAGTGAAATGCCTTAGTTACTACAAAACTATGCATTCAATTTGGATAACATGGTCATAGAAGAATAATAAAACGATCATGTTATGATGGAATGTGATAGTGAACATGATCAGATGATTGATCATTACCACAAAAACATAAACTACAGTTATGGAAAAAATGATAAGAGTACAACATTTTTGTTTTAGAATCTTTTCTTAGATTTGAGGAATTATTCCACTCTATTAGAGTATAAATATACATTTTTATTTCATAAAAACAATCTTATCCTTTTTTTGTGCCTTGAAATATCTATATTTCATCTCTTAGCACATGTTTTATCATGTGGTGAAATTATACTCTATGTCCTCATACAATGATCAATATAAACCATTTTATAAATGGTATAACTTTACAAAAGATCATGATCCAACACTTTTGAATCATTTCCATAACCATATTTTCTATATCCAAGTACACGAGGTCCTTATCAATCCTAATTTTGTTTAAAACTCCATGATTCATCCTGCTTAATGCACGTACTACCTTATTTGACTTTAATCAACATAAACCAGCCCTAAATTTTCACATTCTAAACATGTGAATATCTTCATCATGTATCCTCTTGAAATATGTTAATAACTAAAATTAAAATAAAAACTTATTGGAAACATGAATTCATCCTTACACATGCTATTGGACATATTCTTTATATCCATAAATGATGTTAACTCCATCAATGATAGTATAGACTGCTTGGAGACAAGTCAATAATTAGTTTTGAGGTAGTGAGTACTTATCCAAATAAATAATTTATTTATCATTATCATATTCATCAATAATATATTTAAGGTTTCTTTCCCTCATCCATATACTTTCTACTGAGTCACTTATCCTTGGTACAATTCATCATATGACCTCAAATTCTTAATGAAATAGTACTTTAGTACAATCCTCATGTATTCCATAATTCTTATAACTAGTACATTGCTGATAAAATATTCAAATGACATGATTCTTGAAGAGGCATATTAATCATTCAACTTAATCTACAATAGTATCATGACTTGATCATTATCCTATAACATCATTTGAGGAATATTCCTTTGATTCTTGAGATATTGATTCTCATAGTATCCCATTTCCTTATAGTTGAAGTACTATACATTTAAAACCATTTTTTACCCTTTAAATCATGAAATCTATGCCCCTTTTATCCACACTTGTAACAAACTCATTTTACCTTTAATCAGGCTATAGGGTGTTTTCTTCCACAAGTACCACATGTTGGAAAATACCATTTTTATTTTTCCATTTATCCATTCTTTCCTCTTAGACTCTCTTCTTCTCTTACTTCCCCTCAAACCCATAGGACATAGAGAATTATTTATATACCTTGTTAACACATGATATTATCTCCTCATATGATGATGATACTTGTAGAGTATCTTTATTTGAAATTATGTTTTAAGATCATAATATATACGATCCTTCTTACTCATTGCATCACACTAATTGTTGAAATTACTATTCCTTCTGATAGGCACCATTTCTAATCAATTACATATATTAAATTAGATCATAAAATTATGAACTCTATACAATACTAAATATGGTATAGTACATAAAATAAATTTATGTATTAAAAATACTATAACCATATACTTTGGATAATTTAGGGGCATAAATTGTTCACAATGGATTGTAAAAAAATGTGAATTATCCTAGGAATATCCCCTAGGAGTGTCAAACCAGGTGTGCAGTAAGGGCCATAGTTGTGTACCAAGTTACCCTGGGTCAAGATCAAAACACCCTGTTGGAGTTGTTACTTTTAGGTACATCTTTACTAGGACCAAGTCCACTTGTCTTATCTAGAAAGGGATTTATTTACTAGGAATATCCAAATAATCTATTCCTTATAAAAACTATAGGATGTTATTATATGTTTATCGTCAAGTATATAGTAGGGTTTTGTTCCCTAATCTACATTTTATAAATCAATTTTCTATGTTTTCTACTAAAATTACTCTGATACCAACTGTAATTCCTCGACCCCAAAAGACCAAAGTTGGTGTGTTGTTTCATTACATTGGCTTGATTACAATCAAGTCATATCCTGAAGGGAAAAATAGTTTAGTAGTTTTGTAAAACTAGATACATACACAGTTTTAACATTAAAACTTCAAATGAAAGAGAACATACAAGTTTTATAGGGAATATCCCCAACTATAAGTTTATCTCTACAATTCATTCATAATACACCTCTTCGCATCCCGGGGAAAAATAAAACATTAGAAAATGGGCTGAGATCAGATACCCAGTAAGGGTAAAAAATTCAATAGAATATATCATAAACATAACCATTAAGCATGGTGAATAACTAAAAACACATGCCATTAAAAATAAACTTGTACATACTATGGAAGGAATAAGAGATGAATAAATAATGTCATTATAAAACATAATCATGGATATTCTACTAGTATAATATTCACATGAAAGTTCAATTAAAAACATCATAACAAGGGAATACATAATCTGGGACATCATAACCATACCATCAAGTCCTCGTTCCAAGACAATAAATAACTATACTGTCATGGCCTTGTGCCAAGACCATAGTTTTTCTTATGAGACCTACCAATGCACCGAGGGGATATAGTGGGACCCACCTGACACATACTAAGTCTAATGCATTTCTTTATATGAATGAGTATCTACATAAAAAACATACACATTCATATTGAAACTAACAATTTAAATTTAAATAACTTTCCTCAATCATTAAACAAAAACACTAACCTTTTAGAGTAAGACGACGAATGATTTCAATATAGCATATATATAGTCAAACTAATCATAAACCATTAAATAAAACATAGTGTATGATATCATAGGATATTAAATTCAATGATGTACATGATTCAAAAAAGGATTTTGATATAGATGAAGATACTTTTAAATTAGACCATAGAAAAATCCTCGAGGAAATAATCCTTAAACATTCCAAAGTGACCCATATCACCTTAAAACATTAAAATCATTATCCCTTAGAATATCATGAGAATAAGGATAATCTTGATATGATATACCAAAGGAAATTAAATTCACCAAAAATAAGGAATAATTGGTGAACAAGGCAAATATCTCATAAAAGTTAAAGTGAGATGAGAAAAATCCTTTTTACGTTGGAAAGAAGAGTTATTTTGGAAAATCATTTGTATTTTTCATGTAATCAGACTGTAAAAATTTATACCCCAGAAAATAAAATTTAATTTCATTGAAATTATATTTTTGGATTAAATAAATCCTTATTGAGGTGAATTCATTTAAAAATATTTTTTTGAAGAAGCTTTAGAAATAAATCATTTTAGTGCGATTTAAGGAAAATATTTAAAGATTTTAAAGTGGAAAGGAAGGTTTTATTTCAAAAAAAAAAGTGTTGATCCAAAAATATATTTATTTCATTTAAAATTTTTTACTTTATAAATAAAATATGTCATAAAATAGATTTTATAGTGAACTTCAAAATATGGAAGAATTCGAGAATTTCCTTGAATCGGACTTGCATTTCCGAACAATTTTTTGAAAGACTCTTTTTAAACATGTAACTACCCATAAAATAAATAAGTATTATAATTGGTGAAAATAATATATAACATTCAAACATAATTTATGAGGAGTACATAGGAATAAATACAAATTTCATTGAGGTGAGTAGAGAATAAGAGCTACCCCAATGAAAATGGAGGTTCATGTATGAAATAATTAAAACTTTGAAATCAATTGAATCTTATGCCAAAAAATTAATAATAACAAAATGATACATTAAATATAATGAAAATAATTGATTCATGATATGAAAAATCAATGGGAAGTATACATACTCCATACACAAGTAGTAGTAGTGAATACAAAATATCTCACAAAATTGGATTTGAGATGAAGAAACCCTTAACTTATTTCCGAAGGTGTTCTCCACTTCATCTTAAAGATCCAAATAATAAAATTTAGGTTAATTAATTAATATGTACAGAAAAATATCTTCATTTAATTTATTTATTATTGTCTTATTCTGTTCATTTATGGCCTTTTTAATTGGTTAAGAGGTTAAATTTCATTGTTCGGGTCCGTTTGTTTCATGATCTTTATACTTATATACATGAACAGTGAGTCATGTAAAATGAGGAAGGTTTTATAGAATTGAAGTTATATGTTATTAGGTAACATACATAAGGTTACATGGTTGTAAATTTCATTTTTTTACTTGGAGTGAAGATGAATCATTATATAAAATATTTAATGATAACTATTTGGGTTAATTAGTAGTTTTTGAACACAACAAATTCATTTTGCTTTATAAATCAAAACCATGTGTAAACAAAAGATCAAAGAACCATAAATGTGACATAATACATATATTATAGTCTGTTTTAACCATAATAATGGTTTAATGACATGAATTTAAGACGATAATAGAAATTAAAAACCCATCATCATTGATAATGGTAAATTAACACATCTCAGATGGTGTTTTTTACAACTAGCATAAAAAATGTGTAAAGGAGAGATGATAAAAACTTATTCTATAATCATAACAGAATTATAGTAAATATAATATATTGGATATTTCATAAAATTTGGGTTAGGATAGGTGAGGATATAAAATAAAAAAAGCGAACTTGAAAATAATGTAAAAGAATTGAAAAGAGGAATTTACCTATTGAATTAATATTCCAAGAGAGCATCTTTAGGGGAGAGGATTTGGTCTTTTTTTAGAACTAGGGATGATGGACGTGGGGGAGGATCTTAGGAGTGTATTTGGGAAGAATTTATACAAGTTAAATATCTTGAGATGAGTAAAGAGAATAGTTAAGGAGGGTGGTATTTATAGTGGAGGAGAGGAGGGGTTTCTCATTATTTTAATCATTAGTTTAATTTGTTTTTTCAAGACTATGAATAGTCTTAATTCATGTGACAAAAAAAAGTAATAAGTGTATGTGATTTTGAACCAAGTTTTCTTATATCATCCTTAAAAAATCTAAGACTCACTAAACCATGTATTTAGCATTTGTCATAAATTATCGTATTTTACTATTCATAAAAAATTCATGTATTTTAGAAAAAAACCAAAAAAATTAACCCTAAGAATTTTTTGACATGTAGAATAAAAAATAGACTCCATTTTATCCAAATAATTTTCTCAATATGTGAAATTTATTTTTAAAATAAAATCATTATTTACTTTAAAAATACATATTTTATATTTTAAACTAGTTTTATAATACTTTCAAAAAGCAACTATGGTCTCATAAAAATATCCTAAAATTATAGGACAAAACAATATTTATTTAAGAACCCATTTTATGAAAATAAATTAATTTATTGATTTAAAATTTAAATTAAATATTCATTAATCACAAAAATATGAATGCTTATTTAATAATTTATAAAATATTCTACTTCATTTATATGGTGCCTAAATTATTTTTATACTTTCATGGGTGAGGTTATTATTCATAAAGGTCATATTACTATTTACAAGGGTAAAATTAGAATTCATAAGGGCATGTGACTATTCATAAGGGTAAAATTACTATTCATAAGGGTATATTACTATTCGTAAGGGTAGATTACTATTCATAAGGGTATATTACTATTCATAAGAGTAGGTTGCTAATCATAATGGTTGGTTACTATTCACAAAAAATGAGTTTGTTCTATCAGACTCTAAAAATCACCATGAATGCAATCGTGTATGTTAGATTTTTGAAATTCAAATCACAGAAGTGGAAAAATTATGTTTATTGGCTCGATTATAACAATGTGTTGTTTTGTAGAGACTTAATATTTCATGCATTCAATATTATATTATTTTTAAATCCTTGGGGTGTTACATTTTTATATTAAAAATATTTTAAAAGGGTTGAAATTTATTTATAATAAAACTTTTTTAGTGAAAAGGATCCTATAAGATTGTAAATTAATCTTTTTTCATGCCATATAAGTTAAAAAAAAGAACATTCCTTCTATATTTTGTCGAAAAGGTCATAAACTAACTCATTTGGAAAATGACAAAAAGATTCCATACAAAACATTTTTCAAAAAGTAAAACATGGAAAAAATGAATTTATAAAATTTTAGAAAAATAGTAAGAATATTTTTAAATGAATTTTTATGAAACATGGACATGGATGATAAATATTTCCCAATAAATACTTATATATAAAAAATCTTTGATAATAATGAGATTATGAAATTAAACCTTACCTCATACTTTTATTTAGTTGAGGGTACATTAAACTCATGTATAATGGTTAAATAATTCTATTAAATTATAATAGAGTCATGTCAATATTTTTGATATCATATATTATCCTCTTATATCATTTTGTTTATAATAATTAATTATTACCATTGTTTCATTTGTTAACTATTTCATTTTACTATGCATGTTTTTTCATGTTGGTCTTATTTCTTATGCATAGGATATTTTTTATTCATATCCATAATGATATTTTGTTCATAAATGTTATATTTATTCATTATATACATTTTTATAATCATTATTAAATGGTTATCATGGAGGATGAATCTCATTGTGTCGTGGAGATGGTAGGTCATACGTGCGTACGAGCGACGATATCATCTCGTAATGGTAAAGTGGTAAGGAATTAGATGATATATTAATTATAAAAAATAAAGATCATATCATATTTATTATTTATATCTATTATGTTCATCATTATACTGATCTAAATAAAGTGGTGATGAAAAGATAACTACACAACAACGTGGAGACAATAAGCCATACATATGCATACATGGTGATACTGTTTTTTATAGGATGGATAAAAGAAGAAATATGGTTATACAATAATCATAATAAAATATAAGTATATATATTATATTGTACCTATAAATATTTTATGTAAACAACATAAGAACATAAACTATAAGAAGAAAAGAACTCGAATGAGTTGGTAAAAAAATAACGTCTTCTTCTATGGAATTCATTTGGGTCTCCTATTAGGGACACTAGGGTTAGTATTTTAAGAAAACCAGAACCTCTAAAACTTAGATAAAAATGTTGGGAGGAGAAATGGTAGGTTTTGGTAGAGATATAAGGCTCAATGTGGTGCGAGGAAGTGAAGGAGGAGGTACCTTTTTATAAGAGGGGGGCACTCTTGGAAACTCTTAATGTATTAAATTAATATAAATTAATTTTCAACCTAAAATGAATTTAAAGTGGGTTATTTCCAAGATAAGATAATAATGAGTCGACATAATATCAACCAATAATTTTTAGATAATTTTATGTCACATTATTACCTTTATCTTTTGGCTTTAACCCTTCATTAAACCCTTTAACTCTTACTATGAAAACTTGCCTTTTTACTCTTTAAGGGTTAATATAGTTATTATAAAATGAAAAAAGAATCCCAAACATATCATTGATGACATAGTTAAAATTATTATAGTTATTTGACCAAATGTTTTATTTTTATGAATTTTATATCTTTTAATAAAATATAATTCATTTTAAAGTATCATTTTAGTCTATTTTGATACTATTCAATATTTTGCTAATATAAAAATATTATAACATGATAACATCATAAAAAGACTTATAATATATAAATAACATCTATATTATATCTATTAATTTTTTATGTAATTAAATATGTAAAACTATATTTATTTTAATATTTTCAATATCATTTATTTGACATTTTCAGTGATTAAACAATTACTTCATTATTATTATAAAATCCTTTAATTAAATTATTTATTCTCTAAAAAATTAAAATAAATTTTCATGAAGAAGATAAATTTATTAGTTTTAAAATGAATATTTATATTATAATTTATCTTCTATATAACTATGTATTAAAAATGTAATATTTATTAAAAACATGAGTACGGAATTTTTAACTTATCTTAAAATAAAATATTATAAATATCATATTCTTACCTATGTGGATTATAAGGTTATAATTTCTACATGAAATTAATTTTTTTTGAATCCAAATCATCAAATGAAATTATTATAAGTGTCGTGGTAACTTTATAATATTATAATATTATTTTTACCTTGTATTACTTGATTTACCCTTAACCATGGTAAATAACAATTTAGTAAAGTCTCTATTCATAATACCTAAAAAAATTAAGTTGATCATAATGGATTCTAAATATCATAATTATTATGACCTCTTATATCAATGTTTCCAAATTAAATTCACAGAAGTGGCTGAATTAAGTTTAACATTAATCTTGCATCTATGATGAGAAGGTGGGTAAAAGAGATGTTCAAAAGTTCAATAAGTTTTTATATCTGATTTTAATATAAAAGTGATTCTAATGACATAAAATATATTAATATTTGTATCATTTATCTATTAGTACTTTATAAATAAATTTAAAAAAAATTAAATGAAAATATTGTTTTTTTAACAACAATATAGTATTTTTTACTATTCATCAAAAAACTGAATCCTCTCAAAAAAATACCAAAAATTGACAATAATATAATTTTAATATTATGAATTTAAAAATTAAGAATATTTTAAAAAATAAAATTTATAAATTTTTATTTTTTTAAAATAGGTGCGCCATTAAAATGTGGTAAAATTCTCCATTTCAAAAAAATTAGTTTTATGCGTAAAATCGGATTTGTAATTATATAATTATCTGAAAAGAATTATATGGAATATAAATAAATTTTATAATTTTTATAATACTATTTATAACATATATTTAAATAGATAGGTTAATAGATCGTGGTGCGCTCAAACTTGATGGTGCGTGCAACACAGACTATTAAATTTATTTAAAAATAAAATATATCATGAAATCTCAAGGTGTTATATTATTCCCTAATTCAAAAATTTCATTCTAAAAATTTCTAGAATATCACCTCATTAAATGATTTGGGTTGTTACTCATCATAAATTCCTCAGGTTCTGTCTCTTCCATTTTATGTTTTCTCCAAAGAACCTTTACCAGTTGAGTCATCTGATTCCTCAACACTGGTTCTCTAGTATCAAGAATCTTGATAGGCTCTTCATAGTAAGATAAATCATGTAAACATTATATTTCTTCATAGGTGAGTACATGCATTGGGTATGTCTTGTATTTCCTTAACAGTGATACATGGAACACATCATGATCTTTGGAAAGACTTGGCAGCATTGATAAATGGTAAGCCATGACTCCAATTCATTCTAGAATTTCAAAAGGTCTGATGTACCCAGGATTTAATTTTACTTTCTTTTCGAATATTATAACACCAATCTATGGAGATACCTTCAATAAAAAAAGATATCACACTCAAAATTACAAATCCCTCTTTCGGTTATCAACATAGATCTTTTGTTTACTTTTAGCTTCTTTAATATGAGTTTGAATAGTCTTTATATTTTTTATTATTTCCCCAACAAGTTTTGGGACTACAAGTTCATTCACCAACATTATCCCAATAGGTTGGAGTATGAAATATCTTTCCATATAATGATTTACACAACACCATTTGAATACTTGAATGGAAACTATTATTGTAGGAAAACTCTACCAAAGGTAAGTACTAACCCCACATACCTTTAAAGTTGAGTGAAATTAACCTCAAAATTTCTTCCATTATTTGAATTGTTATTTTAGATTGTCCATAAATTTGAGGATTCTAGGTAGAGTTCAAATGAAGCTTAGTATCTAGGTCATTATAAATACTTTTCTAGGATTTTTATGTAAAACCAGGATCACGATTAGACACAATAGATAGAGGCACACCATGATGTCTTACAACTTAATTAATATGGAGTCTTATAAGGCCCTCAAGAGGCATGTATTCTCTTATATAAAGGACACGTGCGGATTTGGTTAGGTGGTCAACAATAAACCATATTGTATCATTCATCATAGGAGTATTGGGAGTCCTGTGACAAAGTTTATATTAATTTCATCCCATTTAAACATAGGAATAGGAAGAGTTTATAGGAATCCATTAGGATGATTCCTCACATCATTCACTTGTTGATAGACCCAACATCTGGACACATAATCAGAAATTTCCCATTTCATGTTATCCCACAAAAAATGTTCCTTCATGTTCCTATATATCTTTGTGTTACCAGGGTGTATTGAAATTTTTTTATCTATCAGAATCATCCAAAAATTCTATTTTTATCTTTGTAATAGATTGAACACAAAGAATTTTTCTAAATTTTAGAACACTATATTAAAAAACAAGGTATACAAATTTTTTTCATTCACACGTTTAATCTTCCTCTAAAAGTTATCATCATCAGATTTATAGTTTTTTGTTTTCTCTAATAAATACGGGTTTTAAATCATTTGAAATATTATTAATGTCTCACCTTCCTTTGAAATTACCATATCCATATTTATGAGGTCCATGAACATTAGATCCCTCTCAATACCTGTATAGTTTGAAACACCATGATCTTTCTGAATCAAAACATCTCCTACCATATTTTTCGTCCCTGGGTGGTAGTGTATTGGTAAATCATAATCCTTGAGTAGCTCGAGTAATCAACACTATATTATATTGAACTATTTCTATGAGAAGTTGAATTTCATGATTTTATGATCTTTGCATATCTCATATCTTTAACCACAGAGATAATTTATCTATATTTTCAAAATAAAGATTATAACAGCTGGCTCTAGATCATGGGTCGGAATTTTTTGTTCATGAGTCTTCAATTTCCGTAATTTATATTAAATAACTTTATCATTTTTCATTTGGACACAACTAAGTCTCCTATTCAATGTAACACTATAAATGACAAACCCATCACTTCTAGATGGTAGAGTCAAAATGGGGGAGTTGACTAATATTCTGTTTAGTTCATCAAAACATTCTTCACTTTCCCTTTTCCAAACAAACATAACCCCTTTATATGTAAAATTTGTTGACATGTTATCTAATCATACAAAATTATTAAAAAACCACCGATAGAAACCCACAAAACCAATGAAACTACGTACCTCAGTTATGTTTGTTGGTGTAGGACATTATCTGAATGCCTTTGTCTTTTCAATATCAAATAATATACCATACTTTGATAAAATATGGCTAAGAAAAGGAACTTCTTGAAGCTAAAAATCCCACGTACTAAATTTCCTATATATCTCTTCCCTTCTAAGAGTCTTAATAATAACCCACAAGTGATTCTCACGATCTTCATAGCTTCTATAATACATCAAAGTGTCATCAATTAATGCCACAAAAAAATCATTAAGATATTACTTGAATAATATATTTATTAGGTCTATAAAAGTATAGGGTTAATTATTCAATCCAAATGGCATTACTATAAACTCGCACTGTCCATATTTCATACAAAAATTTGTCTTTAGAATGTATTCATTAATTACTCTCAATTGGTGATACCCATGATGATGATAAATCTTTTATAAATATTGAGCTCCATAAATTTGATACTTATTCTTTATTGTAATAGAATTTATTTCCCTATATTCAATTCACAACCTCATTGATCCATATTTCTTCTTAATGAAGTGAAAATGGTATCCCCATGGTGGAAAAATGGGGAGAAAAAAATTATTAACCAAATAATCTAGTTTTTTCTTCAACTCCAACAATTCCTCATGGGACATTCTATAGGGATCATTTGATATTTTCCTTTTATCAGGGATTAATCAATGGAAAATTCAACTTCTTTCTTTGGTGGATGTTCAGGTAATTCCTTAAGAAATATATCAATGTATTCCTACATAATAGGTACATCCTCAATTTGAAGATTTCCTTATTTATACTGAGATATGGTTTTCTCTGGCTACCCAAGAATTTTATTTAGTGGAGATATTGGGGTTGATCTAGATTATAATTAGATGATGATGTTTCTATATTAAAGATAAAGGAATCTTCTTCTTCCTCAAAAATCATGATTTTATTATTCTTGAAATAATTTTTTGCATCATATTATGAAACCCAATCCATACCAAGGATTATATCGATTTTAACCATAGGTATGATGAAATGGTTAGCAAGTAAATCACATTTATGTTTCATAAAGGGGACTGACCGACACGCCTTTTTTAGTGATACTTCCCTTAGAAGTTTTAATTGAAAAACTACCTTATTAAATCAAATAGTAAATGTCAAATTTTCTTGGAAAACTAGGAAGATATAAAAAATGTGATGATATAGAATCAAATAAGGCATTGGAAAATTTTTAGGAGATGATTAATGTAACTTCCACCACATAATTTGTAACTTCAACCTCAGTAGTTGTCATTTCATAAGTTTGGGATTACTCCCTTGAACTTTTCTGGGGAAAATTTTCTTGACACTCAAGAAAATCAATTTAATAATGTCTAATTTCATTCAAATTGAATCATTAAACATTGGTACCTTCTTTAGTCCCCTTTCAATCATGGGATTGATGTCATTTTTCTCCACACTTGTAACAAACTCACATTCCCTTCAGGAAAGTACTGTGGGGTTTCTTCCCACAATTATTTAAGGATGGAAAGTAAACACTCCTCTCTTTCCCCTTTTACCTATTTATTTTTTTAGATTGTTCAAAAAATATATTATTTAATTTATTTCCTTTAAAATCTTATGAATTAGATAATTTCATTCCTATCTTGATAGCTCATGATAGTATATCATCGTATGATGAGAGAGTTTGGGAGACCAGTGCCCGTTGGAGGAATGGTTTTAACCCATCAAATAGTCGATCAATATTACTCTTTGGATTACATACATAATCCACATCATGAATTTCTAACCTTGTTGTGTTATCTTTATACTTTTCAAAATTCTCATCATTCTTTTATATCAGTTATAGAAATTTCCTCTACATATCTACTCACTATTCACGTGGAAAATATTTTTCTAAGAAAAGTTCTTTAAATTACCTCTATTATATTTTTTTTATTTCTTTATCCTCCACCATGTTTTTAATCAATGAACTCGATTGATCCGCATATTCTAAGAGTCTATAGATTTCCATGGCAAGTATCTCCGTTTCTTTACTTCCCAATGAGAAAAATAGAATCTCCAATGAACGTATCCATTTTCCATCTATAAATGAATATATTTTCCCATTGAATAATGGAGATTGTTTTCTGATGAAGTGTTCTAACATTTTTAATCCATGTTCTGGATTAGGGTGCTCAATACAGGTATGATTATTATTCCAAACTTGAGTTAGTTTTCCTAGTATAGGTATATGTTTTTCAACACCAGTTGTAGCTCTAGTTCCAATTTCAATATCTTGCATAAGAGGGAAATCCCTACATAGCATATATGAATTGATATAGTTTACATTCCATCCACTAGTTCTATTTCTAAATTATTACACAAACTATATTAGGTTATGAATCATAATGAATTATTTTAAACTGGTAAAACACTTAATGAAAATTTATGCATAATTAATCTCAAAATCATAAAAATGATTTATTTGGGTAGATAATTACTTTAAAACCCTTAATAATGTTTTATAAAGAATATGTGAATTATCCTAACTATATCCCTCAGGAGTGTAAAAATAGGTCTAAAGTAAGGCCCGTTGTCATGTAACATGTTACGCATAGTCAATCCCTACACACCTTATCATAGTTTTTACTCCTAGATATATCTGTGCTAGAACCACATCCACTTTTAGTATCTAGATAAGGATTTATTTCTAGGAATACCCATAAAATAATATTTAATTTACCAAAATTATATGATTTTATTCTATTCTTATCCACAAAGTCTATCTTAGGGTCATGTTCCCTAATCATTGTTTTTTAAATCTAGTTACTAAGGTTTCTACTAAACTTCCTCTGATAACAACTATAACAACCCCGACACTAGTAGAATAGATACGGTGACTTAATTTATTAAATTTTCATTGATAAAAGATTTTGATACCAAAGGAACGATCACTATAGAAGTTTTAGAAGCTAGATATATTCATAAGTTTGTCATTACATATTAAAATGAAAAACAACATAGTAAATCCTTTGAAAATACTCTTATTCCCTTTTATTATCCCTATAAGTAAGCCATAATATACATCTTCACATCTTGTAAAAAATGAAACATAAGAAAGGGGTGATCTTAGATTCTTAGTAAGGGTAAACCATACAAAAAACATATCATAAATAAAAATAATCAATAAGGAAAGGTAAATAATTAAAAACACATGCCATTAAAACATAATCATGAGAATAATATAGAAGGGATATAAGATGATCAAATAATTCCATATAATTATCCACATGAAAAATATACATAACCATGGATATTATACTAGTTGATTAATCACATATAATATCAATAACTCATAACAAGGGAATGAATAATGTTATACATCATAAAAATACTACCAAAAGCTTTGACCAAGACACCACACATAAACTGGTAATATATTAGCTAATAGCCAAAATACTTTGTCTCATGAGACCTAACAATGAATTGAGGGGCTATATCTAGCACCACCTTTCACATACTATGTCCAATTCATTCCTTATATGAAAAGGGTGAAGCATAACCAACATGAAAATTCGAATTAAAACTAGAATACAAATTGTTAATACATTTACCAGAAACCACGAATGGTATCAAAATATCACATCCATAATAAAAAAATATCATAAAAACATTCAATAAAATATTTTAGATGGTATCTTAAGAGATAAACCACAATTAAGTATAAAATATAACAAAGTATGTTGACGTGGATGAAAGTAGTATAATAAAATCATTAAAAACATCTTGAGAGAAATAAACCTTTTTATATTGAAATTATTTTAAGAGGGGCGTAAAATTTTAAAATAAAACATTTCCAGTGAAAATAATCTTGTTATCTTGTAACAAAAGCTTTCCTGATGCTGTAAATGTTAAAAAAATAATATTCCTTTTGAATTTTGATGAAAAGGTCATAATGTACCCTGTTTAAAAAAAGAAAAAAAGATTACATTGAAAATATTTTATAAAAGTTAAAACAAGGGTAAAAATGAATTTAAAAAATTTTATAATAATATTATGATTATTTTGAAATAAATTTTTAAGAAACATGTTCATTGATGATAAATATGTCCTAGTAAATACATACATATAAGCAATCCCGGATAATAATGAGATTGTGAAAATAACCCTTACCTCTTACATTTTTTTAGTTGAGGGTGTCCTAACCTCCTGTATAATGGTTAAATAATGTTATTAAATTATACTCTAATCATATTCATATTTATGATATCATATATGATTTTCTTATATCATTTTGTTAATAATATTTCATTATTACCTTTGTTTTGGTTGTTAACTGTTTGATTTTACAATAAATTTTTTCTCTTATGAGTCCTATTTAGTATGAATAGGATACATTTTATTCATATCCAAAAATATATTAAGTTCATAAATATTATATTTATTAATTATATACATTTTTATAATCATTCTTAAATGGTTATCATGGAGGACAAATCTCATCGCGTCGTGGAGATGGTAGGCCATACGTACACACGAGCGACAATATAACCCCGTAATGGTAAAGTGGAAAGGAATTGGATGGAATATTAATTATAAAGATTCAATATCAAGTAATATTTATTATTTATATCCATTATATTCATCATTATACCAATCTGAATAAGGTATCAATGAAAATAAAATTACATCATATCATGGAGATGATAAGTCGTATATACACATGCGTGGTGATATTTTTTTTCATTCGATGGGTAAAAGGAAGAATATTGATTTCACTATATCATAATAAAATATAAAAATATATATTATAATAGTGTTATTAATTTATTATGTTATCAATATAGGAATAGGAAGTAGAATAAGAAAATAACTTGAATGTTTTGTTAAAATAATTACCTCTTCCTTGATGGACTTCCGTTGGGTCTCCTCTTAGTGACACTAGGGGTGGTATTTTTAGAATAAAAGGACCTCAAAAAATATATAAGATTATTTTGAAGATAAATGGGTAATGTTTGGTCTAAATAGAAGGCTCAAAGTAGTGTAAGGAAGTGAGAGAGGAGGTTCCTTTTTATAAGAGAGTGAAGGGGTACTTTTGGAAACTCTTAAAGTATTAAATTAATATAAATTAATTTGAAATTTAAAATGGATCCAAAGTAAGTTAGATAAAATATCAGATAAGTATGGGTTAAAATATAATAAAATAATAATTTTTAGACAATTTTTTTCACATTATTACCCTTATCTTTTGGCATTAACCCTTAGTTAAACCCTTTAACTCTTACTGCGACAACCTATCTTATTACACTTTAATGGTTACCATAGTTAATATTAAATTACAAACAAATCACAAATGGATAATTGATTACATATTAACATTATTATAGTTATTTATAATAATTTTAGATTTTTATGAATTTTAGATAATTTATTTTAAATTATCATTTATGTCAATTTTGATACAATTCATTATTTGTATTTTTAAAAATATCATAAAAATATGATAACTTCAATAAAATAGTTTTAATATATCAATATATTTTCTAATTTATATATAAAATTATTATATGTCATTATTTATTTCAAATTATACTTATTTTAATATTTTTAATATCAATTATTTGATATTTCCATTGATGAAACAATGACTGCATCATTATTATGAAACTCTTTAATTAAATTATTTATTATCTAAAAATAAAAAATAAATTTTCATGAGTAAGATAAATTTATTATATTTCAAATGATTATTTATAGTCTAATTTATTTTCTATATGACCATGTATTAAAAATGTAATACTTTCTAAAAACATAAATATGTAAATTTTAACTTATATTTAAATAAAATATTATAAATGTTCTATTCTTACTCAAGTGGATTAAAAATGTTATAATTTCAGTATAAGTTTGATTTTTTTCAAACCCCAATCATAAAATTAAATTAGGACAAGTGTTAGGGGAAATTTATAATATTATAATATTATTTTACATTTAATTACCCGATTTACCCTTAACTATGGTAAATAAAAATTTTCTAAAGTATCTATTAAAAATATCCAAATAAATTAAGTTTATCTTATTGGAATATAAGTATCATACATATTAAAAACTTTTATATCCTTTTTTCGAAATTAAATTCACAGAACTGGCTAAATTATGTTTAACACTAATTCTGTTGATGTGGCAAAAAGGAGGGTAAAAGACACATTCAAAAGTTCAATAATTTTTTAAACATAATTTTAATATAAATATGATTTCAATGATCTAATTTTGACTAATATATTTATTATTGATCTATCGTGACTTTAAAAATCAATTTAAATTAATTTTAAATGAAAATTTTATTTTAACTACAATGCAGTATTTTTAACTATTTATTAGTAAATGAAACATCTCAAAAAAATACCAAAAATTAATCCTAATATAATTTTAATATTATGAATTCAAAAATGAAGTCTATTTTGAAAAATAAAATTTCTAAAATTTCTACTTTAAAAAAAATATTTGCGCCATTAAAAGGTTGTAAAATTCCCATTAAAAAATATAGTTTTTATGCTTAAAATCAGATTTTTTATTATATACTTTTTGAAAAAAAATTATATATAATATACATAAATTTCATAATGTGGTTAATACTATTTATAACCACTATTTAAACATCCAGTTTAATAGATCTTGGTGTACTCGAACTCAGTGTTGTGTGCAACATAAGCTATTGAATTTATTTAAAAAGAAGACATACCATGAAATATTGGGGTGTTACATGCACTTTGATTATTAACCCTAATCATTTATTACATCTAGTGATTATTTATTTAATTTTATTATATCATTTTATGGTCATATGATATGGATTAATTTTTGGGTTTTGGTTTTGAACTAGGTTTTGGAATGTGAAACCATTTTAAAGGGAAAACTCTGTATTGTTTTAAAAAGGGAAATTTCAGAAATATGTGTCTGATTTTTTAAAATGATAAAAACCCTATTTTCTAAATTAATTTCAAACTAGTGTTTGTGGTCTATTTTAGGAAAGGGAATGAATGTAATCTTTGGTGATTACCTACAGATATGTTTTGATCAGACCCTACTTGTGCCAAACGACATCGGTAAACCTTAGCTATTTTCAGGTATAGGTTTTTGGTTCAGGTTTTTTCATTAGAGAAGGTTATTTTTATGGATAGCGGTGACTAGGAGGTTACATGGGGATCATGTCAGTTTTGATTTGTGTTTAGTTATTTTTTTGTTCTATTTATTCAGTTGTCATTTTATCTGGATTAGGATATGTATCTATTATTATTAAGTTATTTTTTTATACTATGTTCTTTGGTATGTTTATCTGGGTTTTTTTTTGTCTAAATCATTCCCATTATATTATCTTTGATGCAAGGAACTAGTCTCCAACTCGGGTGGATCAAGAATTCATCTTGGGCTTGTCCCAATCAAGGGAGGGTTCCAGGTCAGATGGAAGCTCGGTCGAGTTCATGAAACAAACCCTCTCTTCCCCACTTTCCCCACTTCTAAGAACTTATTTTCTGACCCAAAGATCAATTCCATGTTCCTTAAGGGGTTCTTTAATGAGGTGATATTCAAGAGGTAATTTTCTCAACCAACATCTCTTAATTTATTTTCTTTTTCTACCTTCTCCTCACCTCTTTCACCCATCAAAACATAATAAATCTAGTATCATGTATATACTAGAATGTTATATTTATAAAGGAATATCTTATATATACACCATTTCTTATCCCCTCATATTCAAATAAACAATACTGTTATCCTAATTATGGTGGTTAACTATCTTTTTCGATAATTAATTTTCATTCTCCATTACTGCCTTCAAGGATGGTCATAAATGTATTATTCATGTAATCCGACTATAATAGGTAAATTATAAATCATTTCATGATTAATAACTAATACATATACAAAATATTAAAAAAACAAAACTAGTTGGTGATGGTCATAAAAATCACCAAAATAAACTAAAAATTTATAATCAATATTTTATCAAATCAATCATCCTACTTTCAGAAAGAAAAAATGATATATGGAAACATTTAAACATAAATAAGTTCATTAATATCATTTAATTTTAATTCTTGAATTTTATTTCCAATTGAAAATAAGATCCTTAATTATACACAAATGAACTGATTATGAAACTCTAAAATTCCCACACCTAAAACAATTAAAACAAGGAAATATTTTTAGTAAATGAGAGCTAAGATGTTATAAAATTATCATACAAAGTATTATAAATATATATATATATATTTCTGTAATTAATTAATAAAATTTTTTAATCCCTTATACAGGATTTTAGTATATGTAAAACTAAAGGGAAGACTATAGTAAGTGTTTCTTGTCTCATTTTTACTTTTGTGAGATATATGCCTTATTCACCAGTTTTTTATTTAGTGTGGTGTATATAATGCACTTTGACATATCATATCATGAATCTCATTGTATTAATAATATTAAATGTTTCATTTTATAATTATTAATTTTATAGGGCATAAGATTCAAATGATTACAAAGTGGTAAAGGATTTCCTAACTCAATTTCCATTAATTAGGTAAAACTTCTACTTCATTGATTATAACATGATAAGATTATGTGTGAGATTAATTTTGACTATATTATGTTTTATTTTCACTTGCTTTATCTATATTTACTACTGATACAAAATATATACTAATTTTTTAAATTCTCACTTTAATGATATAATATTTATAATCGGATTTATTTTAAAAAATAAAATTTTAAGGTTTCACTTAAAACACACTTTTTCTTCTATGTCCTTGATTGGTAAAATTGTTTCCAAAAATTTCATTATTATTATATTATGATTTTAGAAAGTCATGTTTTCTCATGTTTTAATTTTTTACAAAATAATTTTAAAGGATTTTATTTTACATTTTCTAAATGCGGTTCTTTGTGACTTTTCTAACAAAAATATGAAAGGACTGCTTTTTTAACTTATAATTAATGAGTTTATTTTTATGTCATCATGATTACATAATTATTTTACATTTAATTTAAAATATTATAAGGTTATTTTTAAAGAATTTTTTTCCCTTTAAAATTCTGTGGAGCTTTAAAAATAAATGATTTAAAATGGAAATGTAACTTTTTTAAGGAATCATTTCAAGAGATCTTTCAAACTTATTTTCAATCCAAGATAAAATTATTTTATGTTACTTATTATTTAATGGGTATATTATTCAAGGATACTATCATTATTTTCAATATTATTGGTTTTTTTATGATGGAGTGATATTTATGAAACACATTTTTTTCTATGGGTTATGCTATGATGAAATGTTTATGAAACCCATTTCTTTTCATGGGTTCTAATATGATTAATGATTTATGTTCTTATGGAACACATTTTTATGGTCTTCATTATGTGATGGGTGGGTCATGTATCTCTCTCCAATTAATTTTTTAAATCTTTATATCTCATGAGATAACAATGAGTAACAAGTCGATGGGCATGATCCACTATGGAAACAGGTGTGTCCTGATCCACTTTAGAAAACATGTGTGTCCTGATCCACTTTGTTGATGGTATTTGTAGTTAAAATTGAAATATGATTTTTTCTATATTTATGATGGTTCCACACTTTTATGAAATTATATTATTAATCGTGATTGATTTATGATGATTTCATACTCTTATGGTCTATGTTTTCTAAAATTATACTGTTTATTCCAGGAATCATGTTTATGATCAGTGGCAGGTTAGGTATGAACTACATAAGTTGTGATTGTGATCACCTAACCATATTCTTATATGTTTCATTCATATGATTATGGATTTATATCTCCTATGTTTATCATTACCAAGTATGTGAGCTTACCCTTTTCCTATGATTTTTTCCAGGATATGAATAAAGTTTTTAAGTATGATATGTCAAAAGGTTTATAGTTATGAAGGAATATGTATGGGATGATATAGATATTTTATGAACTAGTTTTTTATATTTCCAATATTCTTAATTCACTAAACCCATATGGTTTTGGCATGTTTTTTATATTATGTAATGAATATTCATTTATCTAGATATAATATCTATGTTTGAAAGAATATGTCGTTATAATGGGGAGAGAAAATGGATATACAATTAACATAAAAACATATAATTGTAGTAAATATACATGTCAAATCATGTAAAGATAGTTATATAATATTTTTATGAGGTTTAAGAATAAAAAAACATTAAAAGGATCCATAAGAACATATACCTCTTCTTCGAGTATCCTCCTTTGGAAAGCAACTTAAGGATTCTTGGATGGGTCTTTTGGGAATCTTGAAAACTCAAGATTATAGATAAGGATGTTCAGATATAATTTGGGAGAAACGTTTTCATGCTAAGTGGATGAACTGTCATATATAATAGAGGGCAAGTGGAACCCTTTTATAAGTGAGGGGAGTGGAACATATATAATTATTATGAGAAATAATATATAATAAATTCCCTATCTTGGGGAAGTGGATTCAAAAACTAGATCAAGTTAGAAGAGAGTATAATATAGGAGAAAAATCTTTTACAAAAATTGATAAAATAAATTTATAAGTAATTTTAACCCTTATGCGTTTATTTTAACCCCTTATTAATCCTTTTCACCTTTACTGTAGTAATAGTTTTTATCACAGTTACTATTTATAATGACAAAAAAATGAATGTTGAATCCTTAAAAAGGATGGATATAATAATTATGAATATGGAAATCAATTTATCAAATTAAATTACTATATATTCTATAAATTAATTTTAAAATAAGAACACCAAATGAAACGAAACCCATTTTAAGAAAAATGCATTTTTAAGTATAAAACTGAATTTATTACCATTCATTGCCTATTAATAAAAATTAAAATAATGATGAAATATTTTATTGAATATAATATATAATAAATTTAGAAAATAATATATTTCTTGAGATTAATTTAATTTATTAATAAAGAAACACAATATGTTCATAAAAATAGTTTTTCATAAAAACAACACTTCTTTAACTTTCAAATGATTTTATTTTCATTTATAACAAATTTATTAGCAATGAATTAATTTTATACATGTAAAAACAATAATATTTTATAATTTATTTTTTCATATTAATATGCTCCAATGAAATATATAGTTGATAATTGACACATTTAATAATAATATTTCAATAGTATTTCATGGTTTTTTAAACTTGGTTTTGTGTGTAATGAAATATATAAAAGAAATAAATTTACTTAAATTGAAATATATTATAAAATATTTTTGTGTTATAATAAAAATAGGAATATAAAAAAATTTCCTTAGTTAAGTATTAATTCCAATACTTTTTTAGTGCACATATACCCATAGTGTATTGGGTTCACTACCAATTCCCATCATTTCCTTAGTTAGGGATCATTATAAAGAGTACCATAGTGGAAAAAAATCTTATCAAATTGGGTTGACTCATCATTTCAGTTCATATTTTCTCATGAAACATAAATATTTATCCAATGAATTAGAAGGCTATATAAGTCGGATCCCGCCTATCATATAATTAAAACCATATATAAGTGTACCCCAAGATCAAAAAAACATTCATCATTTCATCGTAGTGTAATTAATAAATGGTAAATAAATATGATTCATGAAATAATCCTTAAAACATCCTCATAATATTCCATCCATATAAATAAAAAGGATGTTATAACAATATAGTATCCTCAGTGAAGTAGGAAATTCCTGAAATGATGTTAACATATATGAAAAATCAATTTTATAAAATCATTTAAAATATTCTTTGAAAATAAATAGAAAAAAATACCATTTCTTTTGGTAACTTTTAAAAAATAAAATAAATAGAAAAATGGGATAGATTTTTTATATTTAAAATATTTTAAACTTTTCAAGTAATATTCAAAAATAAGTAATGTAGCTCCCTAAGATTTTATGCTATGCATTTTTTCAAAATAAATTTAATCTCTTTGATAGCTTACTTCGAAAAATATCTGAGCTTCAAAAAATGATTAAATATTTTAATTTAATTATGATGTAGCTATTGGAACGGATGAAATGATTTCTATTAACTAAATTATGAAAATATAGTTCACATGGGTTTATAAAGTTAATTAACTGGTTACCAATTAATTAGAAATGAAAATTAAAACCCATTGAACATAGATGAAGTGTTTTTATAAAAAAACATTTATACTCACCATGGAATTATTTATTAATAAATTAAATTAATCACCTTTGGAAAGAGATATTAATGAAATTTATATTTTTTATATTAAGTATTTTTTTAAATTCATTGAATATGTTTGATAATCTTAAGATAATAATAAATCCAATTTTAAGAATAAAAAAAATATTTTTCTGAAAGGTAATTTTTCCCCCTTTTAATGGAGTTCATTTTTTAAAAATATAATTTTAAAATATTATAAGTTTTATTTTAAAAAATAAAATTCATTTTTTAAATTGGGATGTCAAAATTATTATAGGGTTTCTGTTGGTATTTTTTTTATAAGTTTCAATTTTTGATGAATAGGGAAAAATACTACATTTCAATCAAAAATTTCATTTTCATATAATTTATTTATATAGATAAATTACATTAAAACTTGGTTTTAAAGTATATTTAGTTCAATTATACATCAATATATCCAATATATTTCATTGGAATCAATCTTATTGTAAAATGGTATATGAAAACATTTCAGAATTTGGAATATTTTCAGTTTAAAAACTTGCTTTCCTGTTGCATCTGTGAGACTAATATTAACTCTAGTTTTTCCAATTATGTGAATTTAATTTGGTAAAATGGATTCCATATTTTTAATTATAATTCCCAGATTAGTTAATGGGGTTATTTTCATTTTTATGTATAAAAAATACAACGAGGTAAAAAAAATATTTGTCGTGGTGTAGGTGAAAAATGAAACATGTTAATGTTGATATAGTAGAGGATTAAAATAACAAAAAAAACACTATTTAATTGTTGTTTGAGGTACTTATTGACCCTAGATATCCTATAAAATTTTAATTTCCGACCAAAGTTAAGAAAATTAATGTCTCCTTAATGTGGTTGGCTTTAAATATAAAATAATTATTATTTTAATCACTTAAACCCACCTCTCATCTTCTATAAATAACACCCCTCGCCACCTCATTTCGACTCATAATAATTAAATCCCCTCAAATATCTATGAAATTATATCATACTCACTCTCATCAAATACTAATTCTTAGATTCTAACCAAATTACTAAATCCAAAGTCCTGAAGGGTCTTTGAATAAGGTCATATTTAAGAGTAGTTTGAAGTACAAAAAACTAAAGTGAATCGTGAGCTAAGGGTTTCTCATATTAATTTTTCATCTATGATATATATTTATTATTCACCACTAAATTTTTGTTTTTGATTTATATATACAACATTTTATATATTCTTTCACTAATATCATTATATTCATGGTATTAAATGTTTAATTTGATACACTACTAGAAAAACGACCTATACCCACGGTTCAAAACTGTGGGTATAGCCCCAAAAACTGTGGGTATAACTGTTCTGCCACCGTGTCAAAGCATCATACACAATTTCCATGCTGTCAAAGTCTTTTACCCACAATTTTAAAATCAGGGGTATAAATCCTAAAAGAATGTGGGCGGCGGGTTTCGATCCCGCAACCTCTTTGCTGCAGACACAACATCTTACCACTTCCCTAACACCACCTATCTTTATATATATATATATATATATATATATATGTATATATATAGTTAAATGTAGTTATATAAATCATGGGTATAGAGGGAAGAACTGTGTGTATAGGACTCCCGCCAAAAAAAATTCCTTCCCGTGAGAAAAAAAATTCCCGCACACACATGGGAAACCTATAGCCACAGTATTTCATAACCGTGGGTATACTTATTTTATCCCAGCCCTATACCCACAATTTTGGGGAAAACCATGGGGATAGGTACCCCAATACCCATGGTTTTTGAAAACCGTGGGTATAGGGGTACCTATCCCCACGGTTTTCTCTAAAACATTGGAGATATGCCCATTTTTCATTAGTGATAATTATTACTTCTATGGGGTATACAATGTGACTAATTACAAATTGGTAAGGTAATTCTTAACCCAATTTCAATTCATTAGGTTAAACTTCTACTTCATTGATTATTTCATAATAAGTTTATTTTTCAGATTAATTTTTATTGTGTTATATTATTTTTACACTAATTTTATGTGGATTTAAATCGAATAAAAATAATCGATTAATTAATTCTCACATCAATGATATGATATATATAAGGGGATTTTTAGTCTTAGTAATATTTCTAAAATACTTTTGACACATTCACTAATTTTTTATTTTCTGGGGGTGTATATACTACCCTTGAATGTAACATATGATCATTATCCTTAAATTTATGGTTATTTACATATCCATTTTATGATCTCACTTTCATGGGGTTTATGCTTCAAAAGTTACTAAATCAGTAAGCCAATTTTGTCTCAATTTTGAAAAGGATTTAAAATATGTTTAAAATGGGTTTTATAAGATTCTATTATAATTTTGTATGTTTATTATCTATGAAAAAGGATTTATAAATTTCTTCTGATTTAAAAGTATTTTTCAAAATTGGAACAATAATTTCCTCACAAATTATTTCATGTGATATCTAAAAATTATTACCCATCTAAGATAACATTATTTGTTGTTAATTTTAATTTTTTGGAATATGATTCATAGACACTATCCTTATTCTTTTATTGTTGGTTTATGTTTATATTTATTTCCTATAGGTTATACTATGATTAAATGTTTGTGAAATATATTTAATTTTATATTTTCTCATATGATTTATATTCTTATGGAAAACATATGTTTGGTCTTGATTATGTGATGGGTGAGACCTATATATCCCTATAATGCATTGGGTAATGATAAATTTTCTATGATATAAAAGTTTACATGAGATGTAATCCTAAGCCTGCAACATGAGGGTACATGAGAGGTCATATTAATCCCTCAATAAGAGGGTACATCAGAGGTCATACCAATCCCATAACAAGAGGGTTAATAGGAGGTCATCCTAATCATATAACTAGAAGGTACGTGGGAGGTCATCCTAATACCAATGTAGGTAAAATGGTGATTAGCCCAAGCCTAACATACCATGAATGTTTTGGTAGGTATTATTGACATAAGTTATTCTAATCTTATCTATATAGCACAAATTTCTTGTCTTATTCCATTTTTATACTCACATTGATAATGTTATTTGATTATATTATGATTCAAGTCTTATGAAATACCAATATATTGATTCAATATTATGATCTTTGATATAAAAGGTATTTTTTTTTCAAATGTTATGCTTCTATTTTTATACCCTTATTCTCATATTATGCTTACATATCTTCTATGTTTACCCTTACTAAGAATATTTTCTCACTATTTCTTATGTTTCCTTTCCCCAAGTTACAAATAAATGTTTCTATGTACGAGTACTAAAGTATATGATATTTATGTGATATTTTGACGATCCATAACCAAATTATAAGAATGTGAAACAAGTTTCCAAAGGAACTAAACTGTTATGGTTCTTGGGCATGTTCTTATGTAATAAAATTTATATTCATCTAGAAATGATGTAATATACCTATATGAAAATTTTGGGTCATTATTGTTGGTATCAAAGCAAGGGTTTATCCAACCACTAGAAACTATGATGATAAAACATTAGTAAAATCCCTATAGATAAGTATATGTATAGGTTAGAATCCTATAATTTTTTTTTAATGATCATGAATTACCTAGGATTAAACATATGATGTTATATATTGAATTAATTTACCTTGATTATAAATTTTTCCCAGTATGATTAGTTTTGTTCACACTAATATTTTTTTAGTCAATGGATGGAACCCAAAGGAACCGTGTTAATGATGAATGCAATGGGTAATGCAACAATTTTACTCCTAAGAAACCTAATGTTAAGGGATTTGGAATGAAATATATTATCATTATATAGACACAAGCTATGAATCACGCTGGAAATACAAATTATAAGTGGAGGGACAACTTTCTATTGATTCCTTTATGAGGAAATTCCAACCCTCTTTTAGTGGGTCTTCTGATACACTTGTTACTGAGAAATTGATCGATACCATTTAAAATATATTTCCATCCTTCAGTGTTTGGAACATGGATAAATAATTTTGGCTATTTATCATTTGGAAGGTGAATTCGTTTAGTCTTATTAATTACATGAGTGAACAAGAATAAATTTAATATATGGAATGGGAAGAGTTTGAGGGGATATTTTAAGTAACTAATTCCCCTGTATTATACGAAAAAAGATGAATAATGAATTATATGGGATTAAGAAAAAGGATTATAAATCTATTGGTACCTATGAATATAATTTAACAGGACTTTCAAGGCACACTTTTGGGTTAATCACCAACATGAAAAGAAAAATATATCGATTCTTTTGTGGCCTAAAACCAAGTCCCTTAAAGGCCTTGGATATAAGATATTTTATTAGCTATGAAGAAGTCATTCGATGTGAACTACCAGTAGAAATGGAAATTGGATACTCACACCATTCCTCTGGTTTTGATAAGAAAAGGAAGATCAAGTATCATAAAAACTTAAATTCTAGAGTGAAATTTTAATTATTATTTTTTCAAAAATGTGGGAAGAAGCCCTTAGGTGAATTCTTTAAAGGGACAATATGGTGTTATAAGTGTAAAAAGGAAGGTTATCAAGTGGATGGATGAAAAATTGATGATAAAAATGTATCTAATAATGTGAATAATGAAAAATATCCACAAAATACACCTCACAAAATTTAGTGTTTCAATTTCATGGAGATTGGGCATTATGCTAACAAGATACCCAATCCAAGGACTAATATAGATGATAAGACACAAAAACCTCTGAGTAAAAATTAAAAAGGGAATTCTTTTGATATTATAATTAATGAATTGAACCATGATAATTAATAAATACTTATCCTCCTCTCCTTAGTTGGGAATTTAATTTTTGACTTTGTATGAACAAACACTTTGAAAATATTATTGTTTATCCATTAGTAAATTTCATGTGATTATCTACATGGATTATTGAATAATGAAATAACATATTCTATAAGTACAAGGATGAACCCAATATTACCATGAAATTTTTTAAGAAATGATAATATGTATAAAATTAAGAATCAGGTGTGAATTCAGTGTGGTTTTTCAGAATACAGGGTGAAGGTATTCACATGTTTCGTATGTGAAAATCAAGCGATACATTATGACATTTGTGGGATTAATATTAAGTTGATTTTGAGAAATATAGTATTTTTTTATAATTTTTGAATGTTGAAAGGGTTATAAGGTTAAAAATTTATAAAAAGTATTATCTTGACCTTTGAATGCGGTTATAGAGATCAAGGTTTTACTTAAACATAAGAATTTATATGTGCATTAGATAACATGTTCTCACCATTTTTTCATGATGATAACTGTAAATAGGAGGAATGAATTTTAAACCAATTACGGGTCATGTGATCCACTACTTTTCCATTGTTACAACTTAAAATCCATTTATTGGAGTGAGTGATGAAGTGGAAATTTATCAAGACACAACCAAAGAGTGAGATTGTACTTATAAAAGGAAATCACGTATTTATATCTACTCAAAATATTTTGAAATAAAATGTTATCCTATTATCATCATTTTTTATGACATCAATGACCTTTTTATAACCTACATGTTATGGTTATGTGTTCATTAACCTTCTAATGACCATGTTCACAATCATTATCCGTCATATCATGATAGTTGGATTCTCATCTAAGTCCTTGTTTTCACTTTTCATTAATTTTCTCTAAATTAGAATCTTTGTTATGTAGTGATATTCACCTTTTACTTTCCCTATTTTTGTGAGGAAGTTTCATTGACTCATTTTTATAATGTGGGATTCCAAAAATATAAATTTTAAAACATAAATATTTTATTTTAAAGTGTAATTTCAAATTTTTTAGGATGTAATTTTTTTTAAATTATTGATCGTATTGGGATGGAAACTTACCAATTAGATCTTCCACCAAATCTCACTCAAGTTTATAATGTGTTCCATGTATCTCTCTAGAGGAAGTAAATTCTTAATAATTCAAATGTGCTAAAATCATAGGTAATACCATTGGAGTAAGTTTTTTTTTATAAATAACAACCAATAGATATTCTGGGTCATAGAGATAAAGTTCTATAAAACAATACCACTAATCTGGTTAAAGTGTTATAGTGAAACCACCAATTTTAAAAAGTTATGTGGAACTAAAGTAAGTGATTAGGAAGAGTAATCCTCATCTTTTTATATCTAAGTAAATAATTTTGAGGGAATAATTTATTTCATGGGGGGTAGAATGTAACACCGTAATATTTTATCCTATGTATTTTTTTAAATAAATTTAATCTCTTAAATAGATTACTTCAAAAAAATCATCAAGCTTAAACCAGAAATTAAATATTATTATTTAACTATGACCTAGATGTTGGAATGGAGGGAATTTTTGAGGTTAAATAAATTATTAAAATATACTTTACATGTGTTTATAAAAGGAATTCACTAGTTTCTAATTAATTATAAATGAAAATAAAAATCAATTGAACATAGAGGAAGTGTTTTTATAAAAAATTATTTGTATGCTCACAATAAAATTTTATATTAATAAATTAAATCAATCACTATTAGTGGTAGATATTAATTAAATTTATATGTTATATATTCATTATTTTTTTTAAATTCATTCAATATATTTTATAGGCTTAAGATGAGAATAAATATAATTTTAAATATAAACAATCAATATTATTCTAAAAGGTAAGTTTGTCAAATTTTAATGGAGAACCTATTTTAAAACTAAATCAAGAAAATATTATATATTTTATTTGAAAAAATAAAATTAATTTTTGAATGTGGGATATAAAAATTATCTTAGGGTTAATTTTTGGTATTTTTTTTAATAAGTTTCATTTTTTGATTAATAGTGAAAAATACTGCATTTTAATTGATAACTTCATTTTCATCTAATTCATTTATACAGTTAAATTATATTTTAAATTAGTTTTAAAGTATAATTTATTCAATTATACATAATTAAATCCAATTTTAGTCCTTGGAATCAATTTTACAATGAAAAGGGATAAAAAAACATTTCAAAATTTTTAACTGTTTCAGTTTTAAAACTTGCTTCCCCATTACATCTAAAAAATTTAAATCTAATTTTTCTGATTATGTGAATTGAACTTGGTTAAATGGATTCAATATATGGAATAATAATAAAACAATTAGTAATTATGTTCATTTTAATTTTTAGGTATATAAAACTTATCAGGGTAAAATAATTTTTTACCGTAGTGTAGGTAAAAAATGAAAAATCTTAAAGTTAAAAATGTAAAGAGTTAAAATACCTAAAAACTACAACATTTAATGGTTGTTAGAGGTATTTATTAACCCTAACCAGACTATATGATATTAATTTCATTCTCAATTCATGGAAACTAATTCCACTTCAATTTTTTTGGCTATAAACACAAATTAAGATTTATTTTAATCACTTAAATTACCTCTCCTCAAGTATAAATACCACCCTGACCACCCATTTCTGAAGATAAACCCTTAAAGCTCCTCAAATATATTCCCAAACCTATACCCCTCACTCTAAATACATCCAAGTTTGTATGGTATCACCAAAAATATTTAATACATGGTTTTAAAGGGTCTCTTAATGAGTTGATGTTCAAGAGGAGGTTGACATGCACAAAACTAAAGGGAATCGTGGGGTAAGGGTTTGTCATCTCAATTTTTCTTTTGTGATATATATACCTTATTCACTATATAATGTTTCTTTGTGATATATATATATATATATATATATAGAAATTTTACATATCCAATCATGAATATCATCATATTCATGGTATTAAATGTTTAATTTTATAATTATTACTTTTATGGGGTATACAATTTGACTAATTACAAAGTGGTAAGGGAATTATTGACTAAATTTACATTTTTATGTTAATATTATACTTCCTTTATTATTTCCTACTAAGCTTATTTTTGAGATAATTTTTTATTTTATTATGTTTTAATTCCAATTTTTATATGTATTTACAGTGAATTCACATAATCAAATAATTAATTCTCACTTCAATAATATGATATTTCTAAGGGGATTTCTAATATCACTTATATTCATATGATAACATTTCAATATTTACCTCCATTTTTGTGTGTGGTGTATATACTACCCATGAATTTAAAATATGATCGTTATCCTTTAATTTATGTTTATTTATATATATATATATTTGATGATCTCTCTTTCATGGGGTTTATGCTTAAAAAGTAATTAAATCGGTAAGGTAATTTTGTCTCAATTCTCCATCTTGGAGACACATGTTGTGTCATGAAACTATATTATTTTATGTGGTTTATATACTTCCATTTGACATGTTGTATCATGAATCTACTTCTTTCTATGTCATTATATGTTTCATGTAATGATATTCTATCTTTGATCAAAAATTAATTTTATTCAAAAATCATGTTATCTAAAAATGTTTTTAAAATGTTTTAAAATTATAATTTATGAATTTTCATGTAAAATGATTTAAAATATGTTTAAAATGGCGTTTTAAATATTCATTTGTAATTTTAAAGTATATTTTCAATAAAAATGGGTTTCTAATGGTTTTATGTTATTAAAAGTGTTTTTCAAAACAAAAAGGATATTTTACACAAGAATTATTTCAAGTAACCTATAAATATTATTGTCCATATAAGATGAAACTATATTATGTTAATTATTATTTACTAGGAATATTATTCAAGTAAACTATACTTATTATTTTATTATTGGTTTATGTTCATATTTCTTTCCCATAGGTTATGGTATGATGAAATGTTTAAGAAACCTATTTCTCTTTATAGCATCTAATGTGATTTTTATTCTTATGGAACAAATATGTATGGGTTTAATTATATGAAGGATGGGAACTATATCTCCCTATAATGAATTAAATAATGATAAATGTTATATTAGCTCAAATGGTACAAAGGAGGTTATCCAAAACCAAAAATAAGAGGACACATATAAGGTCATCCAAAGCCTCCAATAAGAGGGTACACGTGAGGTCATCCCAAGCCTACAATAAGAGGGTACATGGGAGGTCATCCTAAGCCCAAAACTTTAAGTTATATATAAGGTAATCCCAATCCAAAAGTAGGTAAACATGTTATTATTCTAAGCCTAACATACTATGAATTTCATGGTAGGAATCATTGATAAAATATATTCTACGATTATGTGTATTCCACAAATTCCATGTATTATTTGATTGTAATACTCTCATGGATCATGTGATTTGATTATATTATGATTCATGTCTTATGAAATGTCAATATTTTGTTTCATGGTTATGATATTTGATATATAGTGTATGTTTTTCAAATGTTATTCCCTTATTTTCACATGCTTATGATCATGTTATGCTTACAGATCTTCCATTTTCACCCTTACTGAGAATTTGAGCTAACAATTCTTATATTTCCTTTCCCTATATTATAATGAAGGGTTTTTACGTAGGAGTATGAAAGGGGAAGATTTTTATGTGAGATGTAGAATATCTTTCACCAAATTATAAGAACATATTCCAGGTTTCCGATAGAAATAAAATATTACGGTCTTTAGGACTGTGTTTGTGTATTATAATTAATATTAATAAAGTAAATATGTAATATAAATGTAAACAAATACATGGTAGTTATAAGTAAGTACATGACAATAGGAATTTTTTTCAAGCCATATACATTTAAATATAACATTCTTTTCTATATTCTGTAAAAATTCAAAAATGATTCACATGAAAAACCTTTAAAAATATTTATTTTAATAACTTGTAAATAAATTCAAAGATAGTGAATATGAAATTTTTTAAAAATTTATGTATAGTTAATAACAACCATAAACAATTTGAAGATCATGGACATAGAAGAGAAAGATTTCCATTAAAAATAGGAAATAAGTTCAGCTTTTATAAAAACATTTTATCGATTATTTTATGTGACAAAGATCTAGTAATGAAAATAAAACATTAAAACCCTAAAAATAACAATATGAGAATAAAATATATGGTGTTTAAAATATAGGGATGGTATAATTTCCCTTAATATAAATCTACCATGGACAATCCTAAAAATAAATGTGATTATATAATGAACCCTTACCTCAATACATTCCTTTATTCAAACACAATATTAACCTCCTATATAAAACATTTATAATATTATCATATTAATACTTATATTATAATATATTATTCCTATATAATTTCTAATTAATCATTTATTAGAAATTCTTAATTAAAATCAATATTAGTATTTCAATTTATTTGGTAAGTAACAATTTTAATTCTTAGATATATGTCTTAGATGAAAGTATGTCTCCTAATATAAGTCTTAAAATTTATTTGGTAAGTAGTAATATTTATAAAAATTATTCAATTTCTGGTGGTTTTAGTAACAAAACAAAGGGTAAACACAAGTGGATGGAAGGAACACCTAATAGGAATAAAGATAATTTCCACATGGATTTCAAAAACCAGATTTATATATTAGAAATTTAACTAGTTGTTAGGAATGAAGAGTATATTAAAACATGTCTTGTTATGGAAAGTAAGGTAGTAGAGGCATTATCTTCTAGAAATGTGTAATTTTTGTTCCTTTTATGTGACTTTTACCCACTTGTTACTACCAAAACATAGTACAAATATAAGAGTTCCCTATAACCCGTTTTTGGGTTTTTTTTTATGAATTTGGGGAATTTTAATAATTTAAGGTTGTTTTGGTTGTGTAATATTATCCTTAAATATATAATTTCTTTATAAACTTTAAAATAATGGATTTAGATGGGTGTAAATTGATCTGTTTCAAATGTATGTTTCAGTTTGAGGATTCTAATCCTTGATCCTTGGTCACGAGTTCATATTCTATAGAATATTAATCATGTAATAGGTATAAAATTTATTCATTATATTCACTTTGATAACCACTCATATAAATCAGTGATAAAAATGAATTACACCACTCAGTGGAGATGATAGTCTTTAAATACACAAGGGTTATGTTTTTATTTTTCCATTAGATGTAAAGGAAATATAAAATGGTTGTTCTAGTAATATAATAACATTTAATTATATTAAATATATTAGTTTCAATATATTAAGATAATTATATAGTTTTTATAGGAGGCTAAGGAAGAAGAAAACTCAGAATAGCCTAGTAAAGATAATTACATATTCTTCAGGCATATTCCTTCCACTTACACCATAATCCTTATTAAGATTGTATCTTGGTGGGAAAAATACCTCTAGGAAAAAAGGAATAAAGTTTGGAAGATATTTTCATAGGTATTGGAAAAATTATAGTGCTCAAGTGATGTACATAAGTGAGAAGAAGATTTTCCCTTTTATAAGTGAGGTGGGTAGAAAACTTATAAATACATGAAACTTTATTATATAATATATGAAAGTGGATCTAAATTTTAGTAGTTTTAATGATAATAAGGGTATTATTTACACCCAATAAACCAATTATATTTATACAATTTTTTGTGTTATTTTAAATAGAATCTCTTAGGTTAACCCCCTTTTAACCCTTATTGTGGTAACAATATTTTTACAATGATAATTATTCATTATGGATAAAAATTAAGTTAACCATATTAATTAATATTAATTATTCCCATTCCAAATATATATTCCATTTTACAAGATTCAATTCAAATAAGTGGAAAAAAATAATTCTAATATATGTGTACAAGATGTGAAAAAATCATTTTTAGAGAAAATGTATTTTTAACCATAAAAATTATTTTATTATCATTCCTTATCTAGTAAGAATGATTAAATGAAGGTTAATATATTTGATTAAAAATATTATCTACACCATTTATTAAAATAATTCATAAATAATTATTCATTCAATTTATTAAAATAAAATACATTCCACACAGTAAAACCAGTTTTCTGAAAAATATCTTTTTTTACCTTTAAATTATTTCATCATCATTTATGACCAATTAATAATATATAATGACCCAAACCACCAGGACCCACTTATCCAATGTTAATGTGAGTGTGACAACCCCAAGATCAAATCTAATAGGCTAGGGTCTAGTGATAAGCATTGATTAGGAAATACTGAAATGGTAGGCCTTATCCTAAGTACTTGTACACATACAAACAACCATATCCATGAAATAATATAGAGATATAATAAAATAAATAACATATAGAGTGTAAACCATGAATGAAAGAAAATCTTGGAAAACATCAATGTAAAAAAATTATTAAAAATGTCTAAAGGGAAGAAATACACACCCAAATAGAGATGAGGTCTCAACCTATCAATAACTGAAAAAAGGGAGATTGAAGAGAGCCCAACTCATAATATCTAAAGTTGAAAACAAAAAATGTTTAGTTATTCTAGGTATAACTATTATCCTCCAAATACTTCTCCATCGAGGTCACCATCTATTTATCTATTTTCTACACAAGACACAACAAATGTGGGTAAAGTTCATGCAGGTGTGAGTATATGCATACATAGTAGGAATCTTTTAAAACCAAGAAGTGGTCAATAAGAAGATACAATACTCAACTCAACCCTTAATAAATATGGAAATAAAAACCTAATATATATTCCTAAAATAAAATCAAGTGAGAAGGAAAGTGGATTTTTATCTCCAAAATCCATCTAAGAAAGATGGGTCATCATATAGATAAAAAGGTCCATATTTGATTCTGAATATCACATTAAACTACAAAAAAAATACTTATAGAGGTCCCACACCTATCCAATGAACTCTAGTGCTGAAGGGGAACAATATCACACGGAGGACTCACTCCATATTGGAGCTTAAATATAGGGGGTGATATTCTTTATTTAGGGGACCAACACCCTATAGTAAGTGGTTTTTCCTAACCTAACTATATAACGAGTGTGGGAGAACATTGCCTTGGTGTGAGAAGAGGATATCCAACCCCTGATAATTCTCTAATGGTTATACAATCTCACTATCACTAACTAATAATTTCCAAAAGAAACATCATTCTCACAAAAAAAAAATTCATATATTTGATGCCAGAATGAAGGCTTATAGCTTCATACATAGAAAATTTCATAAGATATGCTATACACAGGACCAAATTCGAGTCTCAAAGAAGGATATATTAAAAGTGTAATATCTTTTTGGAGGTACCCGATAATCACCTAGGATCACATGGTGTGTGACCTTTCCTAGAAACTTGGCCATGTCCTCCCCTACACACAATTTAGATAGCCATGTGGGACTACATAATGTGTTCAAGTGGTACAAAATTTTTCATAGATACCCCAAGACTCTTCATGTAATTTCAGCCTATTTTCCTGTAATTTGATCCATTCCTATGTACAATGGTTTTTCTTTTGTTCATTAGACATGTTTAGGTACATTTTTTCATTTTCAAGTTCACGACTCTGCTCGTATACCCTTATCATTCCCATGTTTCTAGTCGTGTCCATGCCCGTGTACCCCTGGATTACATGAAAATTTTCTAGTTTTAGTTCTCATGGTGTGTACGGATCGTACATGGAATTTTATATTTAACTTCACTGAAACCCTAGCTATCACAACCAGTGGACTACATGAATTGGGTTTATAGACTAGATTCCATGTATATTGATATTTTCCAGAATCTTAGGATATCTTAACGCCTCTTTCCCACACTTCCATTTCTACCATTTCTAAATTAATTCAAAATAGATAACATGTATCTTGGGATGACCTTGCCCAATCCATCACCAGTGAACAGATTTGGGAAACCCAAACCTCGTGTTGTACATATTTTTTCACCACACCTGTACCATGGATGAATAATCTATAACCAACCTCCAACCTATGTTTCCATCACTTGAAACCCGCATCACATCATGGTCCATCCACAAAACACAATTTTTTTACATTGTTTATGATTCTTCCACGAATCCAGGTGTTCGATCACACTCTAATACAACTCAACAATATCAAACCATGACCTCGTGGGCCAACAGAAAAGAATGCAAAAAATTGTTGGGGGTAATAACAAGAATGAAGTGAATGGTGTTTTTGGTCAGTTAATTCACATCCAATGATTCCATATTGTGTATAACAAGGTGAAAATTGGTGCATAATGAAAGAATAAATTAGTTTGGGAACATCAAATAATACAGGTCTCATGTGAAGAACATAAATCACACAAAATTTAAATAAGATATACAAATCCATTCTTATCAGTCAATCAAGGGTATAAAACCAAAAAAAATACTACATTGAGTTAGGATCAATAATCATTTAATAACTCATTCTCTAGTGATTAATATGATGATCTTTCTATATTTTCAATCTATCTCACAATTTACCTCAAACTGTGCATTGTTGATCCTTGATCCCAATCATCCAATGACACTAAAGAACTATTACATATCTCTAATCTCATAGGGTTATGTGGATAACCCTAGGAATTTTACATAACATGGTATTTATAAGGGAGTATTAGGCTTTAGGAAAATAAATAAATAAAATAAATTAATTTATTAATTCACTTAACTAAACCTCTAATGGATGCCTAAACTGAATTTCTAATAATGTCCGACTGTATGTTGTGCCTGGGGTAAAACCCTTATTCAAGAATCAACCATGATATTATATTTAAATTTTGAGGCCCGAAAAAATAGTTAAAACATTTATTCTAAAAACATTAATGTTTTCTGCTTAATGTATATTAATACTTTTAATATATTAATTTCGGGGTTTGATGAAACACAGAAAGGGTGCCGAATATGAAGAAAAATCCATATACAAATATAAAAGTATTAAAAGAACAAAATCCAAAAAAAAACTAGCGTCATAACATAATAAATGTATAAATTATTATTACTTTATTTATATACACTTTCAAATTATTTCATCATTGATCAGTAGTGGTTAAAATATATAATTTAGATAAAAAACATAATATGCAGAAAATATAATTCCTAGAAAATTAATTCATATATGATTTTATTCTTTTCATTAAAATTTGAGTACTTATTTATTAAGAATTAATCAATAAATTTTCATTATTTAAAACTTTTATGAATATATTTCATAATTCATTTGGCCATATTCATACTCAGAAATCCAATAGCTAATTATAATAGTAACATTCAATAATAATAATTCAATAATATATCATGGTTTATCTAATATTAGTGTTTCATTTAAATAAATCAATCAAAACTTCAAATTTAGTAAAGATAAATATGCATTTTAAAATCATTGGGTTTTAAAATATACCCTATTATAAGAATTTATCCCTTGAATTTTTTTTTACTATAATAAAAAAACAAGGATACCTCTACCTCATCACATCCTCAGGTTCCCCCATATCTTATTCAATCATACGGGTTATCTACAAAACATTAACCATATGAGTGGTCTTATTTCATTTAACTTTATCTCTTTGATCAAATATATCCATCAGGTTCTCCCCATAATGAAATTATTTCTAAAGTGGTACAACCTTTGATTTATGTACATGTGAAGGACTAGGTATCCACTTCCTCAAAGAAAATATATTTGGAACACATTGTGAACATGGGAGTGGTTTAGTGGAAGAAAAAATAGGAAATCAACCATATCAATATGCCAATAACCTCAAAGTTAATTATACATATTTTTATCAAGTTTTTATTATTTCAAAATATCATAACTTTATTACAAGGAGATAATCCTAGGAATACTTTATCACAAAATTTGAATTCAAGATCTCACCGATGATTGTCAGATTAACTTTTATATATACTCCAAGCTACCAAGATATAATAGTTAAAGGATATAACCTTCTATACCATTTACTAATATAGATTAGGTCCCAATATATTTTATTCCCCAACTTTATCTCAACAAGTTAGAGTTCTAAACTTCTTTCCATAGAGGAATTCATAAGGATCCATCTGAATGATCGAATGAAAGATATTATTGTAAGAAAATTCAACTAGAAGAATTTCTTGATCCCAACCACATTTAAAATAAATACATAAATACATCAATATATCTTTCAGGTTTTTAATGGCCCTATTAGACTCAAAATATATCTAAGTGTGATATACAGTGCTAAATATTAACTCCATATTCAAAGCTTACTGAAGACTTCTCAAAAACTTCAAGGTAATCCATAGTTATTGATCAAAAGAAATAGAATGTGGAAATACATTAAACCTTACAACTTCCTCAATATATATCATATAAATCCTGTCAATATAGAAATACTTTCTGATATAAATAAAATGTGATGGGTTTTTAAGAAGATTGACTACACCCCAAATAGAGTCCTAGAGTTTAGATATCTTGGTGAGTCTGATGAAAAAAATCCATGGTGGTGTTTTTTTCTTATTTATTTTCTTGTATGAGTAATGGTTGTAACATGAACTTATATATATAACAATTAGACTTGAATTTTTTACATACCAGGCATCAGGATACATACTATGAAATATCCATTTTCATGTTGTCTCACCAAAAATAGTTTTTAATATATTTATATACCTTCATGATTCCAATATTAATAAAGAATGATGAGATATGTAATTTATCCAATAATTCATTATTTAATTCTGGTATTGAATAGACACAAATATAGTTACTGAATATTACCAACCCATCATGGTCAAGGTTGAAGTTCATAATAATACTTACCTTTTTTTAGCTCCACATATTCCTCCTGCACCTCATTACTATTCACATGGATATATTGTTGAATATTCATTTGATAGAGATAGGATATTTCTCCTTTAATTATGATTTCAACATCCATCTTTTATAAATTTGAAACTATTGGATCTCTTTCAATCCTCATCATGGACAAACTAGCATGGTCCTTTCGACTTAGAGCATCAGCCACCTTTTTTACTTTAATAGGGTGGTAATATATATAGAAGTCATAATCTAAAAAAATTAACCATCTCCTTTGGAACATATCCAAATCTTTATATATGAATATATATTTCAATATTCTATGATATATCAAACCATTCACCATATAGATAATACCTCTATATTTTCAATGCAAGAATTACCACATCCAACACCAAATAAGTAGTTAGGTTATTTTTCCCATGAACCATTAATTATCTTAAGTCATATTATATCAAAATATAATTCCACATGATAACCCATCTTTTTACCTTCTACGATACATCATTTTATATCACAAACCATTCTATTTTTTCGAGTAGTGTAAGCACAACTGGACTTTCCAACCCTCTCTTGAGCCCCTTGAAATTTTCATCACATTACTTTGTCTAAAATAAATTGTCTTCCTTCTATTCCAACTTGGTTATTAGATTTTATATACTTGAAAAATTTATCACAAAGAATCTTTAGTAGAAAACGATCCTAATAAAATATGGACTTTAGTCACCATGGTTGGTCTGGACGATTGTTCAATAACTTCCATCTTAGAAGGATCCATATATATACCTTCTCTTATGGTCACATGACCAAATAATGATAATTTATATATCTATAATTCACACATTATAAAATTTGAATATAGTTTCCCCATCCTCATGGTCTTCAAAATAGTCTTAAAATGATATTAATTCTCTTCCCTTAACTTTAAATATATAAGAAAATCATCTATAAATACTACAACAAAATAATCAAGGATATTTATAAAGATTCTATTTATTAGATCCATGAATACAACAAGGGAATTGTTAAGTCCATATGGAATCGCTATAAATTCATAATTTCCATACCTCATATGAAATACTATCTTACGTATATCCTCCTTATTGACCCTAAATTAATGATAACCATAAAGAAGGTCAATATTTGAAAAGTATTGAGATCCATGAAGCTAATCAAATAAACCATCATTGTAGGGTATATGTTACATGTTCTTAATAGAAATATTTTTTAGTTATCGATAATTAATGAAAGACACATTTCCAATATTCATTCTCTATAAAAAGTGAAGGTGCACTCTATTGTGATGAACTTGGGAAAATGATCCCCTTTTCAAGATTCTCATAGATTTTTACTTTTAATTCATGTAACTCAATTGGGGACATTATTTAAAAAGTATTTGAAAATTTTCTAGTTCTAATTATGAGTTCTGTTGAAAAGGCAACTTCATTATTTAAGGGAATACTAGACAACTATTTAGATAACACATTAAAATATTCCAAAAAATATTAATATATTCAATTTATTGTTTCTCAGTAACCATTTTTGATAAATAACCATCATGAATAGGTAATAAGACCCATATAATAAAAGTAATTTCCTTTAGAAGTTCATGTTCATCCAAAAAATTGACATAAAATCATAGATTGATTTGGAATATCAAATGTGACATACCTATATTGATAATTGATATGGGATATATATAAAGAGATTAAATAAATTCCTAATATCGCATCAAATTCTCCTTATGGAAGAACCAAAAAAATATTGGAAGCACATTCACACAAGAATCTATCAAAGAGCACTGTGGACTTGAGATGAAATCATCATACCATTAAATGTTTTCACTGATAATTCAACATATAACCATTGAGGTGGTGATGTGATATCCTTAAAAAAATTATTTATATATAAAATATTGGGTAGAAATAGAATCAAATAATACATTTATCATATTAGAGTGGATAATAAGTGTACCTTTCACCACATCATTTTTGTGGCCCACTTCAATAGTTGTGGTCATTTGAGCCTTCCATTTTTCTCTTGTCTTAAGAGGTTACTGACATTAATTGAAACAATTAACCATTGGATTCATCCACTTATTAGAATAATGTTCATACTTCTTATAATTACAGTATTGTAATGTGGGTGGTGTATTCAATTGAGCTTTCACTCCATTCATTTCATTGGATGGAGTCTTTATATCAAGTTTTTATTAAATTTATAGATTTAATTCTTTTCCACATTTAATACATTTACCAGTACCCTTATTTAAATTTTAATAAAGTTTCATTACATAGTTTCGACATAAAGAAATATTAATTTTCATTACTCTATTGGTTTTTTTATTTAAATCTCCTCCATGGTCCATACTTTTTTTCTTATACTCAAAAACATGAGAAAAATGGGAGTCTCCGATCTATATTTATACCTTGAGAGAACAACTAATGATTTTTTCTAACTACTAAAGTCCCACAAGGATAATTAATTATAGAATCTTAGTATTAAGACAACAAGTAATTGATGAAATATTCTTTTAGGGTTTATGATAAAGCCAAAATAATACCTTGAAATTATTGTGAATTTTTTCCCTAAGCACTAATAGGTTAATCATCCCTCTTCTTAACCTCAAGGAATTTCCTTTACATTATTCTGTAAAGTGTTCAGGGAAATTACTTATTTAAAAATAAACTCTTAAACTCTCCCCATTTCTTGTTTCAAATATCTTCATCTTTTCTAGTAATCAAAATAAATGCACACTATCGATCAGATTCACCATCCAAATGATAAAAAACAATGAAAACTTTTTCATTCTATGAGAACTAGAGAATAGAAAATATATTTTCAGTGGTATTGATCCATTACTCTGCAATTAGCGGATTAGAGAACCAAATTAATTAAGGATAATGTTTCCTCTTGAAAGAATTAATGGTTCATTGGTTTTTTCCTTTGGACATTTTGAATCTCAACATGATTCATAGATTGGGAAAGTTTCATGATCATAATTACAATATTTTTAATTCAAAATCCTATTCTATTAATTTTCTCATGAGGAAAATAATTGAATTTTCCTTCACATTTTTTGTTTATATGATTCATCTATGCTCTATGCATTTAATAGAACCAAATTATATAGTGTAAGAATAATTTATTTTAAATTATAGTTAGAAGTCATGTAATCATAAAAATCATTGCAAATATTTACTAAATTAGGACACATTTTTATCAAACTATGACATGTTAGGTACTTTCTATATCATTTTTAGTTTTATATACGTTGTCTTAGGTTCTATCCTCATTTTCCTTATAACCTAATCTCAAAAAATAATAGAACTCTACTCTGATACCAAATAAGATGTCCCAATCATAAGTTATATAAATATTACGTCATTTTAGATTAATATTCAATACATATTATAATTATAAACTCCTCAAATATGTAAATGTTTTTTTGTATATACATAATATATACATAATCATGTTATTTCATGAAATATATTCCATAGATCCCAAAAAATTATTCTTGCATATTACCCTTCTTATAAATAACCTACTTATGACTTTTGTTGATAACCTAGTTAAAAGGAAATATATGAAAGGGTGAGGTCATAAGATCAATAATGAAAAACAAGGTAGATATCAATCAATGATTATAAGTGAGAATAATATATGAAAATGGGAATAATAACATGATCATAACTTACAGAAATGTACCCAGCATATCATAGACCATAAATATTAAGTCATGTCATAAATATTTTTCATAACAAAAGACATGATTCATAAGAGTGTGTAATCATCAAAAATCAATCATGATCTTGGATAACATATCATAAGCATAAAAAATAAGTTTTTGGAAAAACAATAATAATAAAAAACAATTTCTTTAGCCAAGGATAACTGCCAAGATTTTCATTATAAATAGATTCCCATAGGGTATTGAGTTCAATCCCTATTCACATTACTTCCTTACTCGAATACCAGTATCAATACTATCATAGTGGATATAGTCACTTAATGGATTGTGTTCACTCCCCATTATAGTTTATATTATCTCATGATATAATTATATTTACCTAATGAATTGGAGGAATATATAATTCTGGGCCCACCCATTACATAATGAAAACCATATATATGTTTTACCTAGGATTATAAATACATTCATCAGTTAATAATAGCATAATTAACTCATGGTAAAGAAAGAGGTTTCATGAAGTCATGCTTAAAACACTGTCATCATAATCCATCCAAATAAAGAAGGTGGATGATATCATAAGAGCATATCCCCAGTTATTCCTTTTAATCTTTAAATGATATTGACATAGTTGAAGAATATATTTTATAAAATTATTTAAAATACACTTCAAAAATAAAGTTTAAACATCCATTTTTTGGTAATATTTAAAAAACACACTAATATGAGAATGATATTTTATTTTTAAAAAAATTGAAACTTTTAATGTAATATTAGTGAAGAAGGAAGGACACGACATCAACAAAATCTATTCATATAGTATATGTTAAAATAGGACATTATATTAACTCTTTTGAGAAAAAAGTGAGATGTAAGGAAAACCTTTAAAAAGATTCATTTTATAAATTTGAAAATAAATTCAATGTTAGTGAAAATTAACTCTTTAAAACATTTAATTACAGTTAAAAAATCTATAAAACAATTTTAAGAACATGAATATGGAAGGTAATGATTCTCGATTGAAAAGAGTAAATATAGATGACTGTTCCTAAAACATTTTATTCATTATTTTAAGAAACAAAACATGAATAATTAAATAAAAAACTAAAAAAACAATAAATTACCAATTTAAAAGAAAATATATGTGGTTTAAAAGATAAGGATCTAATAATTTCCCTCATAAGAAATTTAACATAGACAAACCTAAAATGAAACTAGATTGTAATATAAAACCTTACCTCAAGTCCTTGTTTTCTTTAAATGAACTCTTAAAATCTGATGTAATAAATTTTTAACTGTTATATATTTATACCATAAATATATAAAAACTTATATTACAGTATATCATTCCTATATAATTTCTAGTTACACATTTATTATTAGTTTATCATTAAAATCAACATTTCAGACTTAACTGTTCTATTTCCCATGTTTGTTTTAGTTTAAAGACTATGGTACTTTAACATTGGTAATGGTTTAAACTTTTCATGAATATTATACATGTAACAATTATCATATTTATTCATTATATACACTTTTATATCCATTAAAATAAAGTGGTTATGAAAAATTAATTGCATCACTTTGTGGAGATGGTAGTATGTATGAACACCTAGATGATGTTTCCACATTATTAAGGATGGAATGAACAAATGGTAAATAATAATTCACCTTAATATAATCATAATAATATAATTTATATCATATAAATTCTTTAAATATGTAATTATGACCAACCATGTAAAGGGAAAATGAAAAATGAATCACATAACTTTATGGAGGTGGTAGTCCACACATACGCACGAGCAATGTTACCATTTTCCAATGGATAAGAAAATGTTAGAAAATAGATATAAAATTATCATAAAAATATAAATTTATATTAAATATATCAATTATATAACAAACCAGGCTTATCATACACTATTATTAAATCATTTTAGAGGATTATTTAGTACATTAGAAAAATACATGCTTGGGGATCGTAATAGTTTAGTGTCTTTGTTAAAATGGAAACAAAATATTATATCATGGTGAAAAATCTTCCACAAATCCCATAAAGATATCCTCCTTTATTAATTCTACCAAAGATTTATGGTCATAAGCTATGCTTATGACTATTTATTAAAAATAAAATAAAAGGTACAGATGAGGCAAATGAGGTCAAAGAAAGGAACTTTCCCTCATCCGCCAAGAAAAGAGTTTCAAATCATAATAAGACAATTCATTTCAATATTCAGAATCATCAGTGGTTTCCCACTCAAGAAGTTTATTCATAACCCAGGGAAAGGAAACATTAGAAAGGGGTGAGAAAAAATGCTCAGTAAGGGTAAATAAAGGAAATGAAAAATCATAACATGAACATAAGGGTATTGAACTTGAGAATAACATTTTAAGATCATAACCTACATATTAGAGATCATAAGAAATTGATCATAAGGGAATAAAGAGCATAAGTAATGAAATCATAACATAGGATTAAGACAAGGAATTTATCGTGGGTATATTTTTTTATAATGTTATGAACATGTATAAGAAGAAACAGTTTCACTAATTAAGTTAAGGATACGAAATCAGCCACCCACATCAACTTTTGGACATTCAACCATGTTCATGAATAACATTGTGAATGTGTAATCATGTTCACACATAACCTTATGGACATGAAACCATGTCCATGTGTAACATTGAGAATGTGTAATCAGGTTCATGCATAACCTTATAGACATGAAACCAGGTCCATACATAATATTGTGAATACATAATAATGTTAAATTATAACATTATGAACACGTAATTAGGTCCACACATAAACTTATGGACATGAAACCAGGTCCATGAATAAAATTGTAAACTTTTAATAAGGTTAATGAATAACATTGTTAATTTGAAATCAGTTTCACACAAAACACATATAATCACAAGTACTCTATCATTACTGAATGCATTGGAGAGAGATATAGGTACTACCCATCTCATATTAACATCATTAATACATGTTCTACAAAATAAAACGTTCATCATTTCATGAACCATAAAAATAAATAGGTTTTATAAATATACAATAATAACACATCACATAAAATATGTATCATTAACATTTCAGAACATCATAACCTATGAAAATAGATAGGTTTTATAATCATTTCATAAAATCATAAGCTATAAAAATATGCAAGTTTCAAAATCATAAAACCCATGGAAGTGAAATGGGAGTCTTAAGATTCATTCCATAAAAACATAAACTAGTAAAGAAATAATATGAATAGAACCTTGGGAACATTACCTAGAAGTGCATGTGTAACATCAAGAGATGATATATTATATGGAAAATAACTTGGAAGGATATTTTGAAAACATTTCTTGATGTAAATATCCTTTCTTCTTTGAAAAAAGATCTTTAAAATATTAAACCTTTTGAAAAACATTTTACTTATTAACTTATAAAATAATATTGAAAACCTTTTGATATCCATTTCCTTGAAAATAAAATTAAAAAAAATCATAAAAATTGACCTTTTAAACAATAAATTAAATATTCAAAGAATTAATGGTTGGTAAATCTATACAAGTTGTATGAGGTAAAAATAAAATTATTTTCGAATGGTAAAAATATTAAAAAATGACTCATACAGAAAGTTAAAATAAGAATCATTTGAAAAAAATAGTAAATGAAGAAAGGGTAAAATTTTATTTTAAATATTTTAGGATTATAGTTTAATATTCTTGGAATCCCTTTTTAGAAAACATTGTTTTTAATGAACAGAAATTTTTAACTGAAGAGAGGGTAAGGTCGTGCCTTCTTAAAAACCATTTCTTAAGTATATTATCTATATAAGAGTGAAACAATGGTACCAATACATGAATATATCATTAATAACCATAGGAAAATAAAATTCACGAGTGTTCTTAAGATTTGGATCATAATATTTAATCAGTGGAAGCATAAACATAAACAATCTTGAAAAGTGATGAGATTGTTCCAATAAACTCTTACCACTTGATAACTTTGGATCATAATCCCTATTTAATAAAATGAAAAAATGAAGCCTAAAATATCATTAAAATAAAAATATTAATTATATAACATTTATAAGGATGTATATACACCTCATGGAAAAATATTTGTGCATAATAAAACATGTGTCTCAAAGAAGACAATTTTAGACAAAACTTTAGGGATTTGATAGCTTTTGAAACATTAAACCCATGAAATAAATATCATAGAATGGATATGTAAATACCCATAAATTTAAGTTTAATAATCATTGAATAAATCCATGGGAATTATACGCACCACATAAAAGGAATGGGTGGTGAATTAATTGTGTATCTCATGGAAATAAAAAGTGAGATGAAATCCCCTTACCTTGTGTCATGAATATCTTCATACTTGTACATGCTTCCTTTATAAGAAATGTAAGTTTATTATACATATTTTACCAAATAATATTCTTATATATAATACAATATATGGTTTTATTAATACCTTATATTACCCTCTTTTTAACAATCCCATGTTAAGGTTTCACTATAGGTAATATTTTCGTTGTTCTTCTCATTTTTTAATTGGTTATATATATTTGATCCTCACACTTATATCATGATTTAAAGAATGTAAAAAATTATATAAATATCATTTATATAAAATATATGTGTACAGTAATAATCTATATAATATATATGAATGAAATGGAATACATCATCCATGGAGATGGTAAGTCGTACATACACAAGATCATTATTTCCGTTTTAATTATCTTGTTGAAAGAATGAATGAAAATGACATATAAGTATATGTATATATATATATATAATTATTATAGTAGAATTATTATATCATCTATAACATATAATTTCACTAAAACCATCCTTAATACATTCCATGTAGTGTTTAAATGAATGACATCACTTTTAGGGGGCGATATTCCACACTTCCTCAAACGAAATTATCATATTTACACCAAATGGAAAGTGAAAAAGTATGTTTTGTTAAAGGAAATAATAAGATTAATTAAATAATAAATATAATACATTAAATTTAAAAATATATTTTATACCATAATTTTCACCATGAGAGGTGATAATGAAAAATGAATAATAATCGATTAGTTGGGTGGTAGTTCGTTGTACAGATAAACAATATCTTTGTTACCCATTAGATGGATTTTTATGTTAGTGTAGGTAAAAACCATATCATAAAAACATTCTACTATATTTATGAAACTATTATTTTTATTCAATAATTGAATAAAGAGAGTGTAGGGGGTGTATAAAGAAAATACAAGAAATTATCTTGAGAGAAGGTGTTACCTCTTAATCAGGTAACTCCTTTTGGTTTGTGCCAAAAGGATTCATTTGGTAACTCTCCACTCAATGGGAGGCTTATAATAGGAATGTAGGTATGTTGGTAAGTATATCAGGTATAGTTTGGATGAACCTAAGTTTTTTGAGACTTTTGAAGAAGTAGGCGAAGTGGTGTCCCTTTATAGGGATGAAAAAGGACGTAGTTGGCATTTTTGAAAAAAAATTATCTGTACCCATATTTTTACACAAAAAATTAAAAAAAACCAAAAAAATAAATAATTGAAGGTTCATTTCCGAATGACGTCCATACAATGGGTTTTGGAGAAGTGTATGGGTCTTTTTGTGTCTTAAATTTAATGTTTAGTACTTTGCTAAGTTAATTTTTCTTTTAATCGTTGTAATTAATTTTAATCACTTTTAATAATATTTTTGGAAAAAAAAATTAACACTATTATAAATTATAAATTATTATAATTTAAATTATGGAATTCATTTTTCTAAATTCTATTCACGTAGGTGCCAAAAATTAATTTAAAAACAATCTAGTTGACGGGACGACACAGGTTTTTTAAGTAAAAATGTCCAAAAGTTTCCTATGTTTTATACCGAATTCGAAAGTGAAATTGAATCCAATTAACTTAATTGGATTTTATCTAATTAAACTTAGCAATAAATTTAAAATATAACTTATCCTAATAAATTAATTGAATGAAAAGAAGTTTTAAATTAAAATTTAGTATTTTTACCTATTCAGTTAAAAAATGAAACCTTACAGAAAAAAAAAATTATCCTAACCTAATTTTTATGTTTATATTTCAAATATGAATTTTATTTAGACATATAAAATCAATAAAATCCCAAAAAATTGGATTTAAAATGGGTTCTAAATTAAAAGGCGTTAAAACAACCTTTATAAAAAATAGGTTTTAAGCATAATATTGGGTTTGTTATTATCTTATATCTATTAAATATATTAGATGATTATCAAAAATATTTGTTTTAATATATAACATATACATGTAATTATCATATTTCACTATTAGTAATTAATTAAAAAATTTAATATAAGTCATCTTTTTCCTATAAAAATAGAATTTTATAAAATCACTCCCTTTATATTCAGTTGGTTTATATATTATTTTCTAATTATATGGTTACCAATGATTTAAACTATATATATTCAAAAGTTATTTAATACTATAATATTAAATTTAATTTCACTATTATATCCTATTAAATAATAATATTTTATTAATGAATATTTGTTCGGCAACACTCGGTCTTCTTTGTTATGTTAGCCATTGAGGAAAGTCAATCCTACATGTAATGTAAGTTAATCTCAATGTTCTATATAGATAAAGCTAAAATTTATGTTGCATTTATTGGACGATTAATTTTTTTTGTGAATAAAACAATGTAGATATATTTCTTTAATATGAAATAAACTATTTTTTTGTTTTATAAAATTAAAAATATCAAAAAGGTGAAATTAATTCGAAATAAATAATTCAGAAAAACATGGGATGTTACATTCTACCCCCTTAGAATGAATTTATCAATCAAAATTCATCTGGGTTATAAAAATTTTAATATCTTAATGTTTCATCCATATAAACCCACATTAAAAAAATGAATACTAAAATTTCCCTTAAAAAGAGAAAGTTGGAACTATAACAGTTACTCAATGTAACATACAATTATGTTTCCACAATAGAGAACATAGGTTGGGAGTGAAGATTGGGCATGAACGAAAAATGTAAATATTTATAGGGAGTGATTGAGGTCATCAATAAAATACAAGTGAATGATAGAAGAAAAGTTTAGGGCCTCAAATTCATAAATTTGTGATGATTTAAAAGTCCATCGATTCAGCAGAAATTGAGGTATTAGGACATCACATTTTTTTATCATTATACTATTGTTGATTAATTCTTTTATTGGCCAAGAATATAAGGAAATATACATATATGATATATTTATAATCAAAATTTAATTCTTTAGTTGTTATTTTATCTAATTATAATCCATCCATTAATTTAAGAAATTAATGTCCCGAAATTATCTTTGATCCCCGAAGCACTAAAATAAACTTTTAAGAGATGTTAGGGCCGGTAAAAGAATGAAAAGAATAACTATTTGTCACTAAAAATCCTTAAATTATTAGTTTGGTTAATAAATTAATCTATGAATGTAAAAATTAACACTATATTTTCATTATAAAAAATAGTTATACATTTACCAGGACATTGCGTAGGCCAGGGGTAGGCCAGAAACCATTATCGTCCTTTGGTCATGGGTTCAAGACCCGTGACCTTATTTATCCTGACTTATTTTTACCCAACATTCATTATGTTCTTTTCTAAAACCACACTAATATAATTTCCTAAATAAATATGATGGACATCCTTGAAATATGGTGAATCACTAGATAGATTTTTAACCTAGGTTTTTAGTGGAATCTCAATGTATAAATACTTCCTCCAAAGTCTGACTTAAACTTTTCAAGAATTGTTAACCTTTTAAACCTTCAGAAAATGAAAATACTAAACATTAGTAATAAAGTCAAAAAACGAGCTTAACATTTATCTACCATATATCCCAAAGTAGACCTTGGTTTTCATGTTCCAAACATGTGAATAACCTCATGGTAAATTCTTGTGAAACATGGTAGTAACCTTAATTACCATAAATCCTTTTAGAAACCATTTATGATTCCTTATTCCAATGATTACTGGATATATTATTTAAATACACAAATTTGTAAACACCATCCTTGATGACATAAAACTCTTTTTCAATAATCAGTTATAGTGTAATCTGTACCATCCAATTTAGTTATACATATCTATAATATCCTTATCCAAACATCATTATCTCAACGTCATTTATTAATTAAGGGTTAACTTCCACTAATTAAAATATCATGTTTCCATGAAATCACATTTTTATGTCTTCATCACCATTCAACATTTACTTTTCAATCCTTAATGAAAAATTATACCAAAAATACTTATATCTTTCATGATTCATAATCTTTAAATTCAAAAACATAAATAATTCATTAACCAAGCCATATTCTTAAACCATCACTCAGGCTTCATCAAATTATTATTTAATACCTATTTCCTATAATATGAAATATGAATAATTATTAATTTTTCTCAAGCTAAATAAAATCATCATTTTAATGTTTAATGTAAAAAATACTATAAGAACATCCCATACCTTTCACATTTCATTTTCAGTCTCATTATCATCAGAAGTATAAGAAATACTTGTACCACCTTCTTGATTCTCTTTATGATATTTCAACTTTAGAAATCAATTCACATAATGCCTATAATTTCCACATCTGAAACAATAAATTTTAACCATTTTCCTTTTAGTTCTCTCCATTAACTAAAATTAGAAATCATAGTGTGAGAAATATTTATCATATTACGATACCATGTAATCATGAAAAATTGCTTATAGGGTGACTAAATCATGGATCCTACTTCTTTATTCTATGAAAACTTAGGTTTATCCTAGGTTATTCATGTTTATCATCTATTTAAATCCTTTAATATGTATTGTAATGATTTTTTGAATTCTAAAAGCATATCCCCTAAGAGTGTCAAACCAGGTGTGAAACAAGGCCCGTTGTCGTGTACCGAATTACCCCAAGTGAGGCTTGAGACATCTTTTCGGAGTTGTTACGCCTAGGTACATATGTTCTAGATCCACATACAGTTGTAGTATCTGGACAAGGATGTATTTATAAGAAACCACTTACTCTAACCTTTACCAAAATTCAAGGACATTTTCCAAACTATTAACTTACCCTTGTACTTGTCTTTAGAGACATCCCTTGAAATATCCTTAGAAATATCCCAAGTAATCTCACTAAAGTTTTCTTATCCTAGTTTCTAAAGGATGACTAAACCTCCCTTTGATACCAACTGTAACAACCCAGGCTTAGAATACATGGATATTATATCATTTTATATGAATATTATTTAATTTACACAAATAAAATATTGAGGACCATAATAGTTTATTGTCATTGGAAACTTGGGAAACAAATATTCTATCCTGGTGAAATATATTAAACAAATCCTATAAGGACCTCAACCTTTAGTACTTGTACCTAAAACCTTTCTTCATAACCTATGGAAATGAAACATAAGAAAGGGTTGATCTCAGATTCTCAGTAAGGGTAAATAATGAAATTGCGTAACCATAACATGAACAAAAGGTTAGGGATCTTTACTATAACATTTGAAGATCATATAATTCATATTATAGATGATTGTAAATATTGGAAGTTCATAAGACATGGATAATATGATAATTAATAGAATAATTCATGAAATCATAACATATGAATAATACATGGAATTTGTTACATGCACATTTGTTTATAATATTGTGAACATGTATAAGTAGAAACATGTTCACTAATTAAGTTAAGGAGATGAAATTATCCCCCACATCAACTTATGGACATGAAACCAGGTCCCTGGATCACATTTTGAATTTGTAATCAGGTCCATGGATAACCTAATGGACAGGAAATCAGTTCCATTCATAATATTGTGAATGTTTAATTATGTTCATGCATAACATTATGGACATGAAACTAGGTCTATGCACAATATTTTGAACACATAATAAGGTTCAATCATAACATTGTGAACATTTAATCATTCCCATTCATAAACTTATGGACATGAAACTATGTCCATGCATAACATTGTGAACACGTAATCAGGTTCCTGCATAACATTGTGAATGTAAAAACAGGTTCATGCATAACATATATACTCATGAGTCCTCCATCATTACCCAATGCATTGAAGGGAAATATAGGACCCACCCATCTCATAATACCATCATTCATACATGTGACACAAAATAAAAATTTTATCATATCATGACCCATAAAAAGACATAGGTTTTATAAAAATAAAAAAATAACCCATGAAATAAAATGGGTATCATAAATATTTCATCAAATCATAATCTATTAAAAGAGATAGGTTTTATAATTACTTCATGAAAGCAGAACCCATGAAAATAAGTGGTTTTCAAAAGCATTAAAACCATGGAAGTGAAATAAGTGTATTAAGAATCATTCTATCAAAATATAAACCATTGAATAAATAATATGAATGGAACCTTTAGATAATTTCCTATAAGGGTTTGTGCTACATCAATGGATGTTTTTTTAGATTCGAAATAAATTATATGGATATTTTGAAAAAATTTCTTGAAGTAAATATCCTTTCTACTTTGAAAAAGGATCTTTAAAACGTATAACCTTTATAAAACCATTTCCCTTATAAATGTATAAATTAATTTTGATTACCTTTTGAAACAAGTTTATTTAAAAATATATTTTAAAAAAAAATTCTTAATAATTATTCTTTTAAACATTAAATGAAATATTCAATTACTTTATGGCGGGTAAATCTGTACATGTCGTATGAGTTAAAAAGAACATAAATTATTATTAGTAAAAACATTTTAAATATTATTCATTCAAAAAGAGGAAAGAAGAATAATGTGAAAAAAAATATTAAATGAAAAAAGAGTAAAAATGTATTTTAATGATTTTAGGATAATATTATAATATTCTTGAAAACCTTTTTATAAAACATTGTTTTTAAGGAACATAGATTTCCCACCAAAGAGAGGGTAGCATCAGACTTTCTTAAAAACAATTTCTTTACTATATTATGTACGAAAGAGTGAAAAAATGGTATCCATATATGAATTTATCATAAATAAATATAGGAGAAGAAAAATCATGGGTGATATTAATATATGGATCATAATATTTCATCAAATGAATCCTAAACAAAAACAATCTCTTAAAGTGATGAGATTTTTCTAGTAAACACTTATAACTTTGTAACCTTAAAACACACAAAATGTTAAAGAGAATGAAATTAAATTAAGAATAAAATATCATTAAATGAAGAATATTCATGATATAACATTTAACAGGAATTAAATACACCTTATGAAAAAATATAGGTTCAAAAATAAAACACATGTCTCAAAGAAAAAATTTTATTAAAAAACTCTCTTTCAGATTTGGTAGATTTTGAAACATTAAGCCCATGAAATAAAGATCATAGAATGTATTTTTAAATACCCATAAATTTAATTTTAAGAATAATTGAATTAATCCATGTGAAGTATACAAACCATATAAAAGTAATGGTTGGTTAATAAAGTATGTATCTTACAGAAACAAAAAGTGAGATGAAATCCCCTTACCTTGTGTCTTGACTCTCTTCGTACTCATACATGATTCCTATATAATAAATGTAATTTTATTATAAATATTTTATGGAATAATATTCTTATATATAATACCATATATGTTTTTTCTGAGACCTTATATTACCCACTTTTTAACAATTCTATGTTAAGGTTTCAATTCAGGTAATATTCTCTTTGTTCTTCGCATTTGTCTTAATTTGTTATATATTTGGTCCTTTAAGTTATATCATGATTTAAAAAAGGTAAAACATTATATGAATTTAATTTATATACATTATATTTGTATTATAATAATCTATATAATATATAATTATGAAATGGAATACAACATTCATGGAGACGGTAAGCCGTACATTTCCATGAATGTTGTTTCCATTTTTATTGTCGTATTGAAAGAAAGAAAGAAAATGACACATAAGTATCTATATATGTATATATAAAATTATAAAATTATAATTATTATATCATATATATCATATAATTTCACTAAACCCATCCTTAATACATTTCATGCAGTGTGTGAGCGAATCACATCACCTTGAGCGGCGGTAGTCCACACTTCCTCAAACGAAATTATCATATTTACCCAAAATTGAAAGTAAAAAGGTATGTTTTTTTAAAAAATAAATAATTTTAATGATTTTATAAATAAAATATATTAAAAACATAAATATATTTTCCATCATAATGTCCACCATGAGATGCGGTAACGTAAAAATGAACAATCATCGTTTAGTGAGGTAGTAATTCGCCGTACACATAAACAATATGTTCGTTACCCATTAGATGGATGTGTGTGTATTTGTTGGTATAGAAATAATCAAAAAATACTATTATATTTATGATACTGGTATTTTTATAAAATCATATAATAAAGATAGTGTAGGGGTGGAAAAATTAAATAAAAGAAAGGATCTTGAGAGAAGGCGTTACCTCTTAATCGAGTAACTCCTTTTGGTTTGTTCCAAAAAAAATTATTCGGTTTATTTATTCCCAATGGGATGATTCTATTATTAAGGGAGGGATTTTGGGAAGTTTATTGGGAAGATATTTTCCTATCCTAATTGGTTTTATTTTTGAGAAAAAGAGGGAGAGGTGGTGTCATTTTATAGGGAAAGGAAAGGACATAGTTGAAATTTTTTAAAACAAGTTAGTTATACCCTCATTTTTAGCTAAATAAAGTCACACATAACCAATAAATCTCAATAATATAAGGTTCATTGAAGAATAATATACATTCAATGGGTTTTGTATAAGTGTATGGGATGTTTTGGGTCTTAAATTTAAGGTTTAGTACTTTGGTAAGCTATTTGTTCTCTAAATCATTTTAATTAATTTTAATCACTTTAACTAATATTTTTGGTAAAAAAATTTGAACTTATTAGAAATTTAAAAATATTTTTATTAAAAATATGTAATTAATTTTTACAAATTATTATTACATAAGTTGTAGAAATTAATTTAAAAATAACCTCTCGTTGATGGGGTGACACTGCGAGGTTTTTAAAGTAAAAAGGTCAAAAATTTTGATACGTTCTTATACCCAATTTCAAGGTGAAATTAATTCCAATTACCAAAATAATATTTTATGTAATTAAAATTTACATCTAGTTTAAAATATAATTTATTGTTATAAATAAATTATATGAAAAAGTAGTTTGGAATTAAAATTTAGTATTTTAACTATTCATTAAAAAATGTAACCGTATAGAAAAATTATAAAATTTTATCCTAAGATAATTTTTATGTTTCTCTTTAAAATATTAAGTTTATTATGAAATATTAAGTCTATAAAAGTTCGAAAATTTTTATTTTAAATGGGTTCTCCATTAAAATTTAGTAAAACCACTTTTATAAATAGATAGGTTTATAAGATTAAAATTGGGTTTGTTCTTATATTATATCTATAAAATATTCTGGATGATTATAAAAAATATTTTTTTGAATATATAATATATTAATTTAATTAAAAACTTTCACTATTAGTAATTAATTTAACATGTTAATATATATCATATTTTTTACATAAAATCAGACATTTATAAAATTAGTCACTTTATATTCATTTGGTTTCTATATTATTTTATAATTATTAGGTAACCAATGATTCAAACTATATATATTCATAAATTATTTTATCGTATAATATTCAATTTAATGTACATTTTATAACTAACTAAAAATAATAATATTTTAATAATGAATTATTATTTAGTAACACTTTCTCATGTGTGTTACGTAAGCCATCGAGGAAAGTCAGTATTGTGTATAACTTAAACTAACCTCTATGTTCCATGTAGAGAAAGCTAAAATTTATGTTTCATATAGTTCATGATTAACTTGTTGTTGCATATAACGCAATCTAGACATAGTCCATTGATATAAAATAAAATATTTTTAGTGTTGCACGAAACGAAAAATATAAAAATGGTGATATTAATTAGAAAAAAATAATTCACAAAATATCAGGGTTTCACATATTCAATCATTTTAGTATGGTTATAAAATTTTTTAAGGAGGTTAAATAAGAAAGAAAAATGAAAAACATTGGTAAGAACATATACATCTTTTTGGACTACCCTCCTTTGAAAAGCTCCACAAGGCTTCTTCGATGGTTATTTTGGAAATAAAAAAAAATCTAAAGGAAATGTTTTATTATTTTAGAAGATTATTTGGGATTATATTAGTTGAGATAAAGTGCTCAATTGGTGTGGATAATATAGGATAAAAGGTTCCTTTTTCTATTTGATGGGAGTGACACACTTGTAATTATTAAGGATATTAAGATATAATAAAGTAACTCTTATGAGAAAGTTTATTTAAATTGGATCAAGTTAAAATATTTCAACATATAGGATCTAAATAAGTTCATAAAATAGTATTTAGATAAGTTTATAGGTCATTTTAACCAGTATCTATTTTGTTCATCCCTTTATTAAACCTTTTAATCATTACCGTAGAAATGAATTTTTATTTCGATTACTATTCATAATGAATAAAAAATGAATGAAATTTGCATAAAAATATTGAAATTCATTTTAAAAATATATTTTTTTTTAAATTAAATTCTTATAAGAGACAAAAAATTATTTTAAAATAAGTATGAAAAAATGCCATAGAAACTGTTTTTAGAGAAATACATTAAAAAAAACTAAATTCATTCTCAATAATTTCCTATTAATAACCATAAAATGAATGTTAAAATATTTTTATAAATATATTATAAAAAAAATATTAAAATCATTTATAAATATTTATTTATTTATGTAACGTCCCTGGCCTGGGAGCCACTAATCCGGTGCCCCGAGCTGGGTCGCCACATGACCACAACCGCGCCTCCCCGTACACCAATGGTTATCGACTAGTAATGAGGGTCTAATAGTTCATGTGGAGAGACTATACCCTCATTACCAGAGTAATCTATAGTATATAATAATTTAAATAATGGAAACAATAAGAAACGATCAATAACATGAATAAATAACCAATTCCCAAAACTGGGTATAACCATATACAACAATAAATATTCCATGCCTAGCTCTAGTGCCAAGTGAAAAAACCCCAAAATGAAGAAAAATAGGAGAATCCAAAAAATATTCCGGACTCCAAATCTAGACCCTCACCCATAAATGTCCCATTCCCAACTCAACTCCCGAGCATAGGGCCCTTTCCCTTGTCCTGACCTGCATGCATGAAATCTTCTCGAGTACCCAATGGAGGCATGAGTAGGGTGGGAATATAACTCAATAGGACACAAACAACAGTGTCTAAAAAATATCAAGAAAAGGTAGATAGTTCATTCAAGTAATAAATAATGGAAAATAAAGGTAAACAATTGAATAGGACATTCTATAATATGAAATTCTAATTTATACTACCATTGAATCTAGGTTCACTACTTAGACATTCTATGGTTTAATATACCTTTTTCATGTGTTCAATGGATTATGTATTTTTGATGTTCTCAAGAATAAGGGAATAAAATCAAGTCCTATCTCACTAGGCATCACATTATAACAACCTCATAATCCTTACCTCGATGCCTTAGTCTGGGTGAAATGAAACCCTTAAGGGAATATAACTCCATCCCCTTTCCTAACCCATGCATTTGGGGTGAATCTAGAACCCCAATCTAACTCAACCCATGGGTATAGAACCTCAATTCTATACCCCACTCTACCAATCCATGTGCACATGCTTATTTATCATTCACCACAATTAACCACATCACAACAAGCATAGACTATATGAGTTACAAAATCACAACAACACGAATAAATGTAAAATTAACAATATGCCTCAATCCATTAACACATTAATCATTTATAATACTTAATTATTTATCCCCATTTCTCATTTCCCATACCTATCTCACTAAGAATATTCAAGTGTAAACATAATTCCTTATCATATTCCCATTATTCCCATTTAACCCATTTAAATTTCGACCAAACAATCCCTTAGAATTTATCCACATTATACACAACTAAACATAATCCATTATAAATCATTACAAAAACCAATTAACCTATTATATAAGCATCTACATCATCATGTGTCAATTTCACACCTTATATTTCCATTAGCCCCATCGGGAGGGCTGGAACACCCCATGGGTGGCCCTAATTTGGACAAGTCATCATCCTTTCATCCCATGGGGATAAAAGAACAGTTCAATTAATAATTTAGACATCCAATACACCAAACCTTGATAATGGAATCAAGAACACATCAAGAAGGGATACAAGAATGAAACTCTACATGCATGAATATAAACAAGAACCAAGGGATATAACTTGTAGACCACCTACCTTGAATCCATTAGAAAACACACTTCCAAACAAGGTCTTAGATCCTGATTCAACCACAATTTGAAGCCTCTACCTAAATCTCGCTGGATATAAGGGGTTTTAAATCTTCTAAAGGAGATGGAGAAAACGTGTGAACCCTAAACCAAAAGTAGAAACAAGAAAGAGATTACACATACACAAATCTTCAATATGCAACTAAAGGTACTCCAAATGGACTATTATTGAAGGAGAAACACCCCGAGGAGCTCTTGGGAGATTTGGTTCGTTCATATGGTTGAAATACGGGAGGAGGAGGTAAATATCGAGTTGGTACTTAGTTCCCCGTAATGTAATTTTTGTATTTTTTTAAATGTTTTGGGGTCGCACGGTTTCCCCACACTGTTTTCCAAACCGTGCACAAACCATGCATAGGATACTGCCCGAAAATAATTCTTTTACGTGGTTTACCTGGGCTGTCCAAATATTTAGGACTAACGGTGCACCGACCATGCGGTTTTCCCAGAAAACTCCTTTCCCCCTTTTTCATGTCCCGAACCCCCAAACCCCCCGAGCCTTTTAAAGGACTAGGGAAAACACTTATTTAACCAATATAAGGAACTTAAATTTAAACTTATGAAAAAAATACCTTAAGGTAAACCCGTGATCTAACAACCCACCCACCTTATAAAGGCTCGTCTCTGGGCCACTCTTCCCGAGTATCATTGAGTTCCCAAAGAAAATAGATAAGGACACAGGACCCACATATCAGATTCCCACCTCCAAGTTTCTTTTGTAAAGTTTCCATGTTTCCATAGAACATGAACCAAAGGAACCACCTTTCCCCGCATGTCCTTCTCACTATGGTCTACAATACAAACTAGGTTCTCCTCAGAGGAATCATCGACCTCAAGATCGACATCCTCAGCATTTATCACATGAGATGGATCTAGGTGATACTATCAGAGTTGTTAAACCTGGAAAACATCATGCACACCACTATACCATTGTGGAATATCCAGTCAGTTTTCTATGGGTTTAAACCTCTCCACAATCTCAAATGGACCCACATATGTAGGTTCCAACTTGTCGTACTTCCGAATTCGATGGTGACCCAACCTTGGAGACACCTAAAGAAACACACTATCACCCACCATGAACTCAAGAGGTCTTAAATACTGATATAAATATGAATTATACCTACTCTGAGCTTTTTCCATATGCTTTTGAATTAAACGAACCTTCTCTGACATCTCTTGCACAAGACTCGGTCCTAATAGATTAGACTCCCCGGCCTCTAACCTACACAACAGAGATCTACATAGTCTCTCATACAGTGCCTCAAAAGGTTACATCTGAACTGTATACCGAAATCTGTTGTTGTAAGAAAACTCAACACACAACAATTTATTTTACAATGAACCACTGAAATCTAGAACACATGCTCTTATCATGTCTTCTAATACCTGAAGTGTATACTCTGAATTCCTGTCAGTCTGTGGGTGGTAAACCATACTCAAAAACACCTTGGTACCATGTTTCTTTTTTAGTTCCCTCCAAACGTGTGAGTTGAAATGCGGATCATGATACGAAACTATGGTTTTTGGCATTCCATGCAATAATACCATTTCGTGAACAAACAATTATCCCAACTGGTCGACTGTATAGGTCTCCTAAGTCGGCATGAAATGGGCCACTTTGTTCAGCCGATCTACCACCACCCAAATTGAATCATTATTATGATGTTTCCTTGGAAGACCCACTATGAATTCTATCATGAAGTCATACACATCCACTCTAGAATGGGAAAGGACTGCAACAACCCACATGGATGATAATGTTCAGCCTTCACCTACTAGTAGGTAAGGCAACATACCATAATAATATTAACTTCATTATTTATTCACGACCACCAAACCTGCCTACTAAGATCAAGGTACATATCAGTTAATCCCAGATGTACTTCCCATGTTAAGGTGTGAATACCACACATCAACTCCTCTCATACATCTATCAGCACCACAACACGACCATGAAGATAAGAAACTCCATCAGCACCGAAAGTCCAACCAGAAGGTAACTCCCCACCTTTAAGACTTTACATCATAGAAAAACACCCCAGATCCACCAACTGAATCTCTTTAACTATCTTTAGAAGTGAATATTCAATTTCTATATATGAAAGGGTCATCTACTCATGCCCATTCGGCACCACCAAATGCATCTCAGAAAACAAGGCCATCATCACCCACTCTGAACTGGATTCCTAAACTACCTGATTCTGAGTCTTCTAGCTTAGAGCATCAGAGACACTATTCCCCTTCCCTAGTGTGTACACCAACTCAAAATCAAAAGACTGTAGGTAATCAACCCACTGTCACTGTCGAGGACTCATATCCTGATGAGAGAATATATACCTCTAACTTTTATGGTCGGTAAACACTATGAAAGGTTATCCCAATAATTAATGCTTCCAACACATTAAGGCATGAACCACAACAACTAGCTCGAGTTCATGAGTATGATAATTCCTTTTATGTGGCCTCAACTATCTCGACCCATAAGATACAACCCAATCATCATAAATCAACACTTCCCACGTCCAACATTGGACGCATCACAGAACAAGGTGTAACTCTTACCTGGTTTGGGTAAGATCAAAATTAGTGCGTTGGTCAACCACTTCTTCAACTCACGAAAAGCATTATCACAAGACTCTGGCCTATCAAACTTAATCCCCTTCTTGGTTAGGCCAGTGATCGACACTACCAAACAAGAGAGATCTCTAATAAACCTTTGGTAATAAACAAAAAAACTAAGTGAACTCTAAATATTATAGATGTTATAAGGAATATCCCAAGACACCATATCTTGTTCCTTTTCTGGATCCACCAACACAACTGACTCAGAAATGATGTGTCTCTAAAAGTGCTCCACATCAATCCAAAACTAATATTTTGATTGCTTGTTGTAAATCCAATGCTTTTCTAGGGCACTCAAGACGATGTGAATATGTTTGACATGATTGTCATGAGTTTTGGAGTACACCAATATTTCATCAATGAAGAAAACTAAAAACTGATCTAGATGTGAGTGGAATATCCTGTTTATCAAGGCCATGGACACTGATGGTGAATTGATCAATCCAAACAGGATCACCGGAAATTCATACAACCCGTACTTGTTTTGGAAAGATGTCCCGAGTATTTCAGAAGGTCTCACCCTCAACTGATGGTATCCTGGCCTCAAATCGATATTGTAAAACACTAAGGAACCTCTAAACTGGTCAAACAGGTCATCAATTCTAGGAAGAGGGTATCAGTTATTAACTGTCATCTGGTTTATCTTCCTATAATTGACACATATCCTCAGTGATGCATCAATATTCTTATTAAACAACATAGGAGGTCCCCAAGGTGATGTACTAGGATGTATAAACCCTTACACTCTAGTTCCTCTAACTAAACCTTCAGTTCTTGGAGCTCTGTTGGTATAATTTGATAGGGTGGATTGGAAACTGGCTCTGCTCCTAGAAACAATTCGATTGTAAAATCAACATCTCTCTTGGGTAGTAACCATGAGAAGTCCTCAGGGAACACATCTGAAAACTAGTCCACAAGAAAGGGTAAGACCCGTTGTACTTTATCGCCATCATCTAACATAAGGAATGTCACTTGAGCTATAATTACTCCCAACTGTTGGGGTATCGGCCCTTCGCGGAGCGCTCGAGTTACCCACTCACCACGAAGGATAAAAGTGCTCCCATCGAGTGATGTGAACATTACCTAGCATTGGTAACATTCTATATGGGCTTGATTTAATGCCAACCAATCCATCCTGAAGATTAGATCAAAACCTGACATTTCTAGGACAAACATATCCCCCAGAAAACTATACCCACCAACCTCCAGAGTACAACCCTTACACTTCTTGATGTCCTCAACTCGTACCCCTTGTGGAGTATCAAGCGTCATTACCCCACATGAAGTATCCATAGTTAATCCCAACAAAAATACCAACTGAGAAGAAATAAAGTATTGTGTAGCACCTGTATCAAATAAAGCACTAAAAAGCGTAGAAGCTACAAGAATCATACCTCAAAAAGTAGATAGTCCTACCTCACCACATTCAGGTGTAGCCTGAACTACATGGAGATGACCTACCAATTTACCTTGGGATTCTGCCCAAGTACCCTACACTGCACTGCTCTGTTGGTAAAGATGATCTCTCCCTATAGTTCCACATCCACTGTCCCAACCAATATTACCCGTGGAGCTCCAACTACCTGCCTAAAATGGGGTAACATACCCCCTTCCTACACATGGAATCTGACTCTAAACTACATCATTCTATAACTATTGCGGGTTTCTATAGAACCTTGACACATGGCCTAATATGACATAGGCTTGGAAATCGACCGTTGGGCGGGTAAACTAGTCACACTTGTGCCTCGTCCTGCCACACTGATAATAGAAGACCTGGTTGCCACCCTGAGAATATTTCCCCCTCTTCTGAATTCTTTTTTTACTTCCACCTTGCTAAAAGACTCCAAAATTATGCTTCCTACTATCAAAAGACGCACCACTTGCCCACCCATATGGCATTATAAGTTCACTACTTGAATCTCCCTTCAGGATAACCTCTGAGATATGGCCTTGATCCACCATTTAATAAAACCTTATCAAATTAAATATATTCACTTGAGACCTCATCTCGTGTCCCATCCCGTACTAGAAGTGTTTCACTACAGCTATCTCATCTCCCATCAACATCGGAATGAAGCATCTCAAATTAGTGAGATGACTAGCATAGTCCATTTTCGACATTTTCCCAAGAGTCAAACTTGTAAAATAAATATCCTTCTCCTACCTCAACATTTTTGGGTAGATGTGCTAAAGAAAATTCTATAGAAAATATTTCCACATCATTCCTTCAGCCTGCTCCGTTTGAACCATGATGTCCCACCAATGCTTTTCTTGACCTCTCAGCATATAAGCCACTAACTTGACTCACTTCTCGAGAGGAGTCTCTAGATGGTCGAGAATAGATTGGATGGAGTCTATCCATAAATATAATAGTTCTAACCGACCCTCTCTGGTAAAGGTCAGAGGGTGCTGCAGATGAAACTCACTGGTTAGTTCAAACATACTTAGTGCAATACACCCTAGGTCTCATTCCATAATCTGCATAAAACAAGAGAATTTCTCATGAAAGTACTCTTCCCTATTTTCTTGGATCAGCATGTTCTTCTACTCCACTACTAGAGGTTCATTCTAGGAAACATCCTCTTATCTCCCAACTGGAACACGTATTTGAGGTTTTGTTTCTATCCAATTCCAAACATGAGATTTAGAATTCAACTATAATACTTTTAAGAAAGTAAAAAATACATATAGGTAGACTCATCACTTTCCATAACCAAACTAGTTCAAAATGACTACCCAAATGAGCCCACTCAAAACCGGTTCACTTACCTTGGACATCTCTCCTAAGGACATGGCTAACACATGTATCTAATTTACATAGTTAAAAGCCTTATCTTTTAAACTAATTCAAAACCATTTTCATATCCCCATTTACCCTTAAGACAGGTTAATTCACTTTTATTTCTTTATTTAGAACCATTTTCTAATTACTAATTGACATTTTCCATTCCCTTTTTACCCATTCATACCATCTTATTAGGCACAATTTTCATTACTTTTAAGATAACAAACACACACTAACCTTCATATCCCATACACCCATCCCATGTGTATGGCTATCCTGATGCATGCCACTTACCTATATAGGTTTCTAGAATGATTCATGAATGCACAACCTTGTACCCTTCTGGCCATAAGCAAAATATCACAAAACAGTCAAATCATACAACAATTACATCACCCGATGGTCAAATAACATTAAATATAACAACACCTAACAAGAAAAACAATCCACTCCCATGGTGAATTGGTTTTTCCTCGTACATGGGGTAGAGACTCCCAAGAACGAGCTCAATACCAAGGCCCAACACTTTCTTAACATCCTGTCTACTATTCCAAAATAATAATAAAGTGAAAATAACTTCTTTGATACCACTTTTTAACAACCCCAACATGGGACCCACTAATCTGGTGCCCCTAGCCGGGTCTCCACTTGACCTCAAGAGCACCTCCCCATATGCCATAGTTTGCTGACTATCAGTGAGGGTTTAATAGGTCACGTGGGGAGACTATACCCTCATTAAAAAATTAAGGCACACTAGATAATAATTTAAATAATGGAAACAATAGGCAACAATAAAAAACATTCATAAATAACCAATTCCCAAAATTGGGTACAACCATATACAACAGTAAATATACCATCCTTTCTCCAGTGCCATGTGAACCAAACCCCAAAAGGAAGAAAAACATCAAAATCCCCCAAATGGGATGGACTCCATGTCTAGAACCTCACTCATACATGTCCCATGTCCAACTCAACTCTCTAGCATAGGGACCTTGCCCTTGTTTGGACCTCAAAGCATGAAATCTTCTCGGGTACCCAATGGAGGCTCGAGTAGGGTGTGAGTATAACTCAGTCGACCACCACCAACAGTGTCTACAAAATATCCATCAAAATTAGATAGTGTAGGAAAGTGATAAATAATGGAAAATAAAGTTAAAAAATTTAATAATCCATTCTAGAATATGCTCCTTTAAATTATAGTACCATTGAATCCAGGTTCACTACTTAGACATTCCATGATTTAATATACCTTTTTCATTTGTTAAATGAATTAGGAATATTCAATGTTCTCAAGCATAAGGGAATAAAATAATGTTTTTTCTCACTAGGAATCACATTATAACAACCTCATAATCCTCACCTAGAAGCCTCACTCTATATGGAATGTATCTATTAGTGGAATGAAACTTCATCCCCTTCCCTAACCCATGTATTTTGGGGTAGATCTAGAACCTCGTTCCAACTCAACTTGTGGTCATAGAACCTCAAGTATATACCCCAATCTACCAAGCCATGTGCACATTCTTATTTATCATACACCACAATTAACCACATCATAAAAAGAATAGCTAATATCCTTTACAACATCACAAAATATCAATAAATTTAAAATTAACATTATTCCTAAATACATTAATACATTAATCATCTATAATACTTAACCCTTTATCCCCATTTCCCATTTCCCATTCCTATATCACTAAGCATATTCAAGTGTAAACATAATTCCTTATCATATTCTCATTATTCCCATTTAACCCATTTAAATTCCAACCAAACAATCCCTAAGCGTTTATCCACATTAGACAGAACTATAAATAATCCATTTTAACTCATTACATAAACCAATTAACCTCTTCTCTAATACACTACATCATCATGTGTTAATTTCTCACCTTATATTTCCATTATCCCCATCAAGAGGGTCGGAACACCACATGTGTGGCCCAAATTTGGCCAAGTCCTCCTCCTTGCATCCCATGGGTATCAAAAAGGGTTCAATTAATCATTTAGACACCCAATACAGCACACCTTGACAACGAAATCGAGAACATATCAAGAAGGGAGACAAGAATGAAACTATACATGCATAAATCTACACAAGAACCAATGGGTATAACTTGTAGAGCACCTACATTGAATCTTTTGGAAAACACACTCACAAACAAGGTATTATATCCTGATTCAACCACTTGTTGAAGTCTCAACCTAATTATTAGTGTAAATAAGGGTTTTTAGAGGTTCGACAGGAGATAGAGAAAAGGTACGAACCCAAAACCAAAAGTTGAAACAAGGAAGAGATTGTACTTTCCTAAATCTTCAATCTACAACTAAAAAAACTCCAAATGTTCTATTATTGAAGGAGAAACACCCTGGGGAGCTCTTTTATGATTTTGTTCATTCCTAGGGTTACAAGAGGGGATGAGGAGGTAAATATTGTGTTGGTAATTAATTCCCTGTAATTTCATTTTTTTAAAATTTTAAAAGTTTCTTGGCCACATGGTTTTCCAAACCGTGCATAAACTGTGTAGATGATACTGTTTGAAAATCCTTCTTTTGCATGGTTTACCTAGGCTGTGCATACATTTTGGACTAACCATGAGCAGACTGTGAAACTTCCGCAAAAAACATCTTTTTCCCCTATTTTGTGTCCCGAACCCCCAGAACACCCTCGAGCCTTCTAAGGACTTGGGAAAACACTTATTTAACGAAAATAAGGAACTTAAACTGAAACATAAGAAAAAAATATCATAAGGGAAATTCCAGATCTTAAAATTTAAGTTATTTAGATAAAAACACATTTTAAACATAAAAATATTTTTTCATAATAACATATCTTCATCACTTTAAAATAATTTTATTTTCATATATAACCAATTGAAAACTTATGAATTAATTTTCTTTTTTTCCAATAATATATTTTTTAAATTTTTTTCTCTCATTCATACCCTCTAATCCAATGGATAGGTGATATTTGAAAATTTAATATAAATATTTCAATAGTATCTCACAAATTGAATATACTCAGGGTTTTGTGTAAAAAAGGAAATCAATAAAATGATATTTATTTAAAGAGAAATATATCATAAAATATTTGGTTTTTTCATTATACCCCCATATAATAATATCTTCTATTAAATTCTTTAATTTTGATATAAAAACTAATTATATTTCCACCTCATTACATCCTCATATTCCCACATTTCATTCTCAAATATATGGGTTTTTTCATAAAACATTGATCAACTGAGTGGCCTTGTTATGTAGAACATTCTCTATTCAATATAGAATCTCCATTGGTTATTACTTATAAGTGATATCATAATTCCTTAGTATGTCCTCTGAGTTTAGTATATGTGAAGGATATGGTATATGATTCCTTGAAATAGATACATGTAACAAGTCATAAACTTGAGAGAGATTCAGTGGAAGACCCAAGAGTTAAATAATGCTGATTATTAAATTTTAATATTTTCAAAATTTATTATTTTTAATATTTATTATTTTATATTATAATATAATTATAAATATTCATTTTCATATAATTAGTAATTTATTGAAATTTATAAATTTAATTTTTAATTTTTATTTTCCACCAGTATTTATCAACACTATATTAAGAACCCATAAAAGATATATTTATCAATACATATTATTTAACACTAATAAATTTTTGATTAATTAGCACTTTCCATTTCAACATTAATAAATTTTTATTTTAACATCATTTTTAAGTGCTGATATAAATCCCTCCCTTATTTTAAAATAACCCTAATTGAGATTTCCCCTACTCCTGTCATTCAAGCTCCTGCAGAAGTTGAATCTTGTTGTTTCCTCTTTAAAATATTTCATAAAAATAGACCCATTAAATTGAAGTTATATTATTTGATACATATTTTAATTAGCATTTCATAATTTTTATCTTACCTTTTATTAATTTCTATGTTTTTTTGGTTTTAAATGAAGAATTATGATCAACCTTCCAATTAAAAAACCAAAAACTTTGAACTTTGTCTAGACTTCTCAACCTCACTTTAAACAGCCTCATTAACTTAAAATCTATTCAAAATATTCCAAATAAATTCATAAAATTATTATAATTCTTAAAAAAATACTTTAATATTATTTTAATGAAATATTTTTTCTATAAGAATGGATTGGTTTTCACTTATTTTAGTATGTGTTGGTTTTTGTGAACAATTTCATTCACCATCACTAGTGCAGAAAATGTTATTTACGTCACCATTTTTTATGTCAGTTATATATAACCGACATGAGAATCTGTGAAACGTGGTTTTTTACATCGATTATTTTATAACCGACGTAACAAATGCGGTGAGTAGCTTTTTAATGTCGATTATTTTAATAACCGACATTACAAATCGCGCGTGTTCGGTTTTTACGTCAGTTATAAATTAACCGACGTAAAAAACAAAAGTGCGGGGGTTTTTTACGTCAGTTATTTGATAACCGATGTAAAAAATGAGATATCTACGAGTTTTTTACATCGGTTATTTTATAACCGACGTAACAAACCAAAGCGCGGGGGTTTTTTACGTCGGTTATTTTAGAACCGACGTAAAAAACGCAGCTTTTGAGGCCTTTTTGACGTCGGTTATTTTATAACCGACGTAACAAAACAACCCACAGAACGTTTTTTATGTTGGTTATACAATACCTGACGTAAAAAACTGTGATTTTTGATGTCTTTTTTACATTGGTTATAGAATAACCGACGTAAAAAACCAACACGCGGATTTTTTTACGTCGGTTATAAAATAACCGACGTAAAAAAAGATGTATCTGATGCATTTATAACGTCGGTTATTATAATAATCGATGTTATAAATGTAAAAAATAGTTTATAATGTCAGTTATTAAATAACCAACGTTATAAAACATTTAAAAAATTAACAAGCCCTGTGGATTGTCATTTACGTTTTTTCGATCGACAGTCTGGCGGCTCGTCTCTCTCACGCAGTAAACCCTAATCAACTCATCGATCTCGCTGCGTTAAACTCGTTTTTCCTTCATCGTTTATCATATTTACTCTCCTCGGATCTATCATCTCAACTCGCATCACTCAAGTAAGCCTTCCACGAATTTATGTCGTTCATTTTTTTCCCCGGATAGTCTATATTTATGTTTTTCGATTTTTGTGTTTAAACTAGGTAAGATTCTTTGATTTCGAACCCTCTTACCTATTTTTTCCATCATCATCTTATTTATCATCCCTAGATCTATTAGATCAACTCGTAATATTCATATAAGCCTCAACTACTTTTATTTAGTTGGTTTTTGTTTCGTGAATGCCCGACATTGATGGTAATTTTTGTTGTCATTGACAACTAATGATCTCATTCACCTATATTACTACATATAATGGTTATTGATTAAATGTACGAATTCAGAAATGATATTTCATGTGTTGTTGCTGCTTATGTTTATCCTCTTTTATATGAGAATCTATTAGACATATAATGTAATGGTTGTTGACCTCTATGGCCCTTCGATGCATCGCTATGTCTCATGATTCCAAATAAAAATGGGTTCTGCTGAGGTCTTACCCTAGTATTTTTTGAGGCCTTGGCCAAGGCCTCGACAATATGTTTAAGATTTCTAGAATTATCCATTACCTCATTATGATATTAGTTATCGAGAAAACTTGTGATCATTTGACTAGTTGAATATCAATGGTTATTTTTAATTATCATGCGATCATTTAAGTAGCCATATTTAATAATATTTAATTCCATCTATTTCATGCTAAAGTATATATTAAATTCATGTGTTTTTAGTTGTTCACCATGCCTAGTTTTTATATGTAAACCATTGTTTGGGGGGTTGTCCGGGGGGTGGGGGTTGTCCAGAGGGTTGGGGGGTGTCCAGGGGGGTGTCCAAGGGGGTGGGTGGGTGTGGGAGGCTGTCCAAGGGGGTGGAGGCCTGTCCAGAGGGTTTTGGGGGTAGTCTGGGGGGTGGGGGGATGTCCAGAGGTTGGGGGGTGTCCAGGGGGTGTCTAAGGGGGTCGGGGGTGGGGTGGTGTCCAAGAGGGGTGGGGGTGCTATCTGGAGGGGTGGGGTGTTGTCCAGGGGGTGGGGGTTGTCCAAAGGGTTGGGGGGGTGTCCAGCAGGGTGTCCAAGGGGGTAGGGGGTGGGGGTGGTGTCCAGTAGGGGTGGGGGTGTTGTCTAGAGGGGTGGGGGCTGTCCAGGGGGTTGGGGGGTTGTCCAGAGGGTTGGGGGGTGTCCAGGGGGTGTCCAAGGGGGTGGGTTGGTGTGGGGGTTTGTCCAAGGGGGTGGGGGCCTGTCCAGAGGGTTTTGGGGGTTGGCCGGGGGGTGGGAGGCTGTCCAGAGGGTTGGGGGTGTCCAGGGGGTGTCTAAGGGGGTGGGTGTGTGTGGGGGGGGGGGCTGTCCAAGGGGGTGGGGGCCTATCCAAAAGGTTTTAGGGGTTTTCCGGGGGGGTGGGGGATTTCCAGAGGGTTGGGGGGTGTCCAAGGGGGTAGGGGTGGGGGTGGTGTCCAGGAGGGGTGATTTTCTCCATCTGAATTTTTATTTTAAATATGATTTGATTCTCAGGTTTACTCCATTCTCTCCAATTTTCCATCAACCATGTAGGCGCCATGGTTTTCTTTTATTCAATGGAAATTAAAACTGTTATATCTAACTATATTTTATTTTAATAATAATATTCAAGCATGTTTTTTTTAAATACGCATAGATTTGTTTTATATTTCAAAATTGTTTTACATTCAAATTATGATTTTTTTCATATAAACTTATATTTGTCTTATCTTAAAAATGTATATATTTTTGATATTTGTTATAGGTAATAATGAATCGAAGTTGGATTACGACACATTGAATGAGAAATGAATATAAGGAAGGTATTGATGCCTTTTAGGAATTTTCTAAATGAAATGTTCCAAGTAGTGACATTTTTTTCTGTCCATGCCTGAAATGTTTGAATATGAAGAAGTTGAAAAGTAGAGAGATAAAAGATCATCTGATATGTCATATTTTTAATCCGAGTTACATCCCTTGGATTTGGCATGGTGAAACTGGACGATATGTCACTGATGATGATGATTCACAAGATGGTAACTCTGATGGAATTGAAGAAATGATCCATGATATTGTAGCAGAACAAATTGTGATAGAACCGACAGTTGCGCGTCTATATAGTGATGCTGAAAAACAATTATATCCTGGTTGTACAGATTTTATGGTTTTTTCAGTGGTGTTAAGATTGATTAACCTGAAGGCGAAACATGGATGAAGTGACAGAAGTTTTACAGAGCTGCTAAAATTGATGAAAGACATTCTTCCAAAAGATAACGATCTTCCAGATTCACATTACAAGGCCAAGAAAATACTATGCCTGATGGGATTGGGATACAAGAAAATACATGCATGTCTGAGTGACTGCATTATATATAGGAAGGAATATGAATTTCTGTCAGAGTGTTCTAAATTTGGGACATCACGGTATAAGGTGAAAGATAAATCACAGGCTGATGTAGAGATTACAAAGCTCCCTTCAAAGGTATTTTGGTATCTTCCTATAATTCATCGTTTCAAACGTTTATTTTCTAATTCACATGATGCAAAAAGGTTAAGATGGAATGCTGATGAGCGGGTATGTGATGGAAAAATATGCCATCCAGCTGATTGTCCACAATGGAAGAAAATTGATGCGTAGTATTCTACATTTGGAAATAAAATAAGAAATCTGAGATTAGGGTTGTGCACAGATGGAATGAATCCATACCGAACCCTTAGTAGCACACATAGTTCATGGACTATTTTATTGGTAATTTAAAACCTCTCTCCTGAAGTTTGTGTGAATCCCAAATATGTCATGTTGAGTATAATGATCTCTAGTCCAAAGCAACCCGGTAATGATATTGATGTTTACTTGTCACTGTTGATTGATTATTTGAAACTATTATGGGATGAGGGTATTAGGGTGTATGATTCTTATAAAATGGAATATTTTCAACTGCATGCAGTGCTTCTTTTCACTATAAATGACTCCCCAGTGTATGGAAATTTTTCTGGATACAGTGTTAAAGGGCATAAATCATGTCCAATTTGTGAACAACAGACATCATATTGTCAATTGCATCATGGGAGGAAAACAGTGTACATGGGTCATCGAAAGTTTTTGCATATGGATCACCCTTATAGAAGACTAAAAAAGGCATTCAATGGCTCGCAAGAATTTGATACTTCTCCAAAACCTTTATCCCCAGATCTTTATTTTGAGAGGGTGAAAAACCTTGATGTGACATTGGGAAAGACACAGAAATATGGTAATGATAGACATATTTGGAAGAAAGGGTCAATATTTTTTGAGCTACCATATTGGAGGTATCATGAAGTTAAACATAATATTGATGTCATGCACGTGGAGAAGAATATATGTGATTGTTTGATTGGAACATTGTTAGATATTAAAGGAAAGACTAAATATGGGTTGAATGTAAGATTATACTTACTATCAATGGAAATACGTTTGGAGTTAGCTCCCACTCCTAAAGGAAGAAGAACATTTCTTCCCCTGGCTTGTTATACATTATCGAAGAGGGAGAAAATTAGCTTTTTTCAGTGTCTTCATGATATCAAAGTGCCTCAATTTTATTCTTCAAATCTAAAAAAAAATTTCTCATTGAAGGACTTGAAGTTGATAGGTATGAAATCAAATGATTGTCACGTCATGATGCAACAAATTCTACTAGTTGCATTGTGTGGAATATTTCCCATTCGTGTCAGAAAGACTATGATGAAGTTGTTTTATTTTTTCAATTCAATTTGTAACAAGGCGATTGATGTGAATTCTTTGAACATTTTGGAAAAGGATGCAATTTTTATACTTTGTCAATTGGAAATGTATTTTCCTCCAACTTTTTTTGATATAATGGTGTATTTAATGATTCATCTGGTTCAAGAAATAAAGCTTTGTGGACCTGTATATCTTCGTTGGATGTATCCTTTTGAAAGGTATATGAAAATATTAAAGGGGTATGTTAAAAATCCATATCGACCTGAAGCATCCATTATTGAAAAGTATATTTATGAGGAGGTAGCAGAGTTTTGTACGAGCTACTTGGTTGTGGCGCAAAACATAGGTTTGCCTCCATCTCTCCATGAATGAGTTAATAATGAGGGAAAGGGGATTCGTGGCTTGAAAGTCAAATCATTGTCAACTGAACAAATGAAGAATTTAGAATCATACATCTTGAATAACATAGCTGATTCTCAACCATATATCACATTGCATATTAATGAGTTGAAACAATGTCATCCAAAGAAGAAAGAAATGTGGATTTTGAATGAGCACAACAAAACTTTTTTTTCATGGATTAAAAAGAATTTTATTAGTAGATTAGATGTATCAGAGACATTAAAATGGATAGTGGGTGGTCCATGTTTAAATGTGATAACATGGTCTGGTTATGACATTAATGGCTATACATTTCATATGAAAGCTCAGGACAACAGAAGTGCAGTTCAGAATAGTGGTGTATTGGTGTTTGCAGAAGCAATTCATTTTTCGAGTGCTAAGGACAAAAACCCAATTTCTACATCAAGTGCATATTATGGAGTGATTGAAGACATATGGGAGGTTGATTACTTTAAAATTAAAGTTCTTGTTTTTAACTGTAAATGGTTTATCGGTAACAACAGTGTCAAACACGATGAATTTGGAATGAAACTTGTTAATCTAAATAGATTGGAAGACACAGCTGATTCTTTTATAATGGAAACACATGAAAAACAAATTTTCTATGTAGTAGATCAATCAGATATGCAGTGGGATGTTGTTTTACAAAGGAAAAAACAATATTTTGGTGAGGATGAAGTTGATGAAGATGCTGATTTATGTGAGATAACTACTTCCATGGAAATATTAACAGAACATAATGATGAGCATGTTGAATACATGGTTTGTTCCATAAGGAACGATCACGACGAAGGAATTTGGAAAAACAATACATTTGTACATTCCTAAAATTACAGGCAACATATGTTTATTTCTTGTTTACATTTATTTTTTTCATAAATGTTAGATGTTTTAAGTTTTTTATTTATTAAAACATGTTTTAAAACAAAATAAGTATATGTTTTTGTTTGTTTTAAGTTTGTTTAGTTTACTTTATCATGTTTACCATTACATGAATTATATATCTATTATTTTTGTTCAGTGACAATTACTTTACCATGTTTACTAGGTTTACCATGTTTACCATGTTTACCATCTTGAACATCTTTACCATCTTTACCATCTTTAACATTGTTTAACATGCTTACCATATTACCAATATTTACTATTACGTAACTTAGTACACTTTTCTATTTTCTGATTACAGTAGTATTAAAATATTTGAATTTGTATATTTTTTAACTAATGTTTGTTTTTTTGATTTGAAGGATAATGAAAGATCATTCAGTTGATCAACCACATGATTCTGGAGATGAGAATATTGGTCATACCTCTGGGGAGGAACATTCACATGCTCCTATTACAACAAAGAGTTCAAAGGTTGGTAAACGTGGGTGCACACGTTTACCAAAATTATCAGTTTCCCATACACAGGATCAGAGGATAGTCATTGAGTTTGATGATGATGATATTTCTAGAGGTCCAAATGAAAAATATTTTAAGAGTGTTTTAGCAACTCAGGCTAAGAGCAAAGTAAGAATTCTGTATGATGACTAGATAAGTGTGGATAAAGTGATAATCTATCAGTTATGGGAGACGATTTTGGTAAGATCTTTTGCTTTGTTTGAATATTCTTTAAATGTTTCTAGTATATATAATATGTTTAACCTCTTCTTTATCAGATGACATTTGATATTCCTGACACTGGAGGAGTCAGGAAGAAATGCTTATCATTGGCTTCCAGGAGATGGAGGGATTTCAAATCAACCCTCTCATCTGATTTCATTTATGGTCATAGGAGTCATGACAATCCATGTTGTATATATCCTTTTATAGATGAAGACACATGGAGACAGTTTTTTGAAAGTAGAAGAAAATAGTCATTTTTGGTAAGGGCAGTGTAAACTTTTATAATATTTCTTATATAAATGATCTTATTAATGTTTTTTTAATGATTTCTTATTCTTAATTTACAGAAAACAAGGAAAGTTCATAAGGAGATCCAATCTAAAAATGTATACCCTCATAGTTTATCTCGGGAAGGGTATGCATTATTGGAAGAACAAATGATGGCAGAAAAATTTCAATAACTAAGAGCTGAGTCTTCAAGATCTGGATAGGTGGACCCTCCATCCCCTCCATCTAGACATGAAAAATGGAAGAGAGCTCGAAAGGGAAAAAGGGGGAAATATCTTTCGGATGAATCGAGAATCGTAGCTGAGAGGATTGTAAGATATATATTTTATTTATTTAAGTTAACCATTTTCTTCATATATTTTCAATCATTACAGAAATTTTCAATTAATTAATACAGGACTCTCTTGAGGAGAAGAGTTTACAGGGGACATTTACAGCTACTGGAAGGGAAGATATTTTATCTGTATCATTGGGAAGGCCCGAACATCCTGGTAGTGTAAGAGGATATTTGGAAGGTGTATCAGTAAGAAAAGTGTTGCCACGTTCTTTGACTTCAAACGTTGAGGGGGTTTATAGAAAAAAAAAGTTTAATCCTTGGAGGCTGAAGTTCATAATATTAATGCGACGATGGAGGACAAGATTAGAGCGTCGGTGCAGTCTAAGTTTGCAGACATGCAAAGACAATTTCAGACTATAGCTCCCACTCCTCCACCTCCCCATGCAGACCCCATTATTTATCCTCCACCTCCGCCAGTAGCTCCCACTCCCCCACCTCAGCCTGCTGACCCCATTTTTTATCTTACTCCTCTGTCGTAGATTCCTACTTATTGCGAGTTGTATGTTGATGATTCTAAATAGAATATAGTAGCATATGGGTTGGTATATTTTATAGGATATAAAGTTCATCATCAACAATTAGAGGTAGAGAATCAGAGGGTCACTGTACAGGATATTATAGATAGATTAGCTCGGGTACCATTACCTACAGATGAGGTGGCGACAGTTGGACACAGTATCGGCCATTTTTTAATTTGGCCATCCAGACTTCTTCGACTCATTACCATAGATGTATGAATGTTATATATTTTATTTTATTTTATTTATTAAAGTTGTTTTATCATTTCAAAACTAATATATTTTTCAATTTATTTTTACAAGAATACTTCAAAGGTAAAGAAATATTGTATAGACAACAACAAAGACAAATAGCTATGACATCAGATACAGATTCTAGTAGTATTGAAAGATTGTCAAGATATTCAAATTTGTTGGCGGGTCATTATGAGTTTCCAATGGAATCTCATGTTTGTGGATGTGAAATATATGTGGGGATTATGAAAACTGATATCATGGAGCTTGTTACTAGAGATAAGTTGGGCATCAACATGGTGCAAATTTTTTCCATGTAAGTCTTAACACCTTTTCCCTGCATTATATTTATTAAAAATATATACTTATGTCTGTTTTGTATTAGGTATATTTATAAAATTTGTGAGAGGAATGAGCTGACAGATGTATATGGATTCATAGACCCGCAATTGATTTCCCCTGAATCATGTGCATTGGATGAGGAACAAAGAATGCTTTATATTGCTGAAAGATTTGAAAAGAATATAGTCGCACAATGTTGGATGATGCCTTTTTGTGAGAGGTATGAAACAAATCTCTCTCAAAGAGTTAATTATATTTTAACATAAAAAACCACTAATGTTAAATTTCCTTTTATCAGTGACCATTGGATGTTAGGGGTTTTTTTCCCAAGGGAGAAAGCACTTTATTGGATATGCTCGGTCCATGATGATGTGCGGGAAAGTTTTAAGAATATATTGGAAAAGTAAGTTTAAATTTCTAAATAGTTTTATATATTATAATGAATTTTAAATTTACCCCATTATTATTATTTTCTAACAGGGTATGATCCTACTTTCGAAAAAACACAAAGAAAAGGAATGCAAAGATCAAATATGTAAATGCGAAGGTAAATATCCATTTATAATTTGTACTTTTTGATTTATTACATTAAAATAATATATTTAATTTACACTCATTCAAACATAATTGTCATGAACAAAAAGGCTTCATCGAATGTGGATATTATATGTTAATATTTATGTATGAAATAATAACAACTGGGACAGTTGTGAATTTTGACCTGGTAAGATTTCCTCATAAACTTTTCCATAATATTTCAATTTGATTTACTCATTATACACGTTAACTACTATCCTTTTCATTTGTAGCTTTTTGATGACCCTCAACCCTATAATGTTGAAGACATCAAACACTGAAAAGTGTAGTAGTCAAATTATTTTATAGGTTTGATTAAATTTTAGTTGTTTGTAATGTAAAATGTCATTTTGAATATTTCATTGTAATTGTGATTTGGTAGTCTTTTAGGTTGGATTTAGTTTTTTTTTTTTGAAGTTGATAGTGTAATTTTTGAATGTTATATATGTGAATGTTTAATTTTTCTCTAGTTCTTGTTTTGGTCTACTTATGATGGTTTTTCTGGTATGGATTCTGGTCTGGGGGGGAGGGGTTTCAAGGGTGTGCAGGGGTGTTCAGTGGGGTTCGGGTGTCCAGGGGTCTGGGAGGGTTGTCCGGTGGGGTGGGGGGTATACATGAGGGTGGGGGGGTTGTCGAGGGGTGTTTGGGGCTGTCCAGGGGGTTGGGGGGCAGTCCAGGGGTGTGGTGGGGGCTCTAATGGGGTGGGGGAGGGCTGCCCAGGGTGTGGGGGGTATACATGAGGGTGGGGGGGTTGTCCCGGGGTGTTTGGAGTTGTCCAGGGGGTTAGGGGGCAGTCCAGGGGTGTGGTGGGGGCTTTCAAGTGGGGTGAGGGGGTGATTTTCAGGAGGGTGGGGGTTGTAGAGGGGTGTTTGGGGCTGTCCAGGGGGTCGGGGGGGCAGTCCAGGGGTGTGGTGGGGGCTCCAATGGGGTGGGGGCTGTCAAGTGGGGTGAGGGGGTGTTGTTCAGGAGGGTGGGGGCAGTCCAGGGGTGTGGTGGGGGATCCAATGGGGTGGGGGAGGGTTGTCCAGGGTATGGGGGGTATACATGAGGGTGGGGGGGTTGTCCCGGGGTGTTTGGAGTTGGCCAGGGGGTCGGGGGCAGTCCAGGGGTGTGGTGGGGGCTGTCAAGTGGGGTGGGGTGAGGGGGTGAGGGGGTGCTGTTCAGGGGGGTGGGGGGTTATCGAGGGGTGTTTAGGGCTATCCAGGGGGTCGGGGGCAGTCTGGGGGTGTGGTGGGGGCTGTCAAGTGGGGTGAGAGGGTGAGAGGGTGCTGTTCAGGAGGGGGGGTTGTCGAGGGGTCTTTGGGGCTGTCCAGGGGGTCGGGGCAGTCTAGGGTTGTGGTGGGAGCTCCAATGGGGTGTGGGAGGTCTGTACAGGGGGTATACATGAGGGTGGGGGCTATCAAGTGGGGTAAGTTTTATCTGTTATTAATTTAAATGCTTAAATTTGCTTTAGTTAATGTTTTGATCTCCTTCTGTTTTTGTGGTACGAATTATTGATTTGGTTTTTGGTTGATTTTGGGGGAGAGCAGAGGACTGCAGTGGATTTTTTATTATTTTTTTTTTCTTTCACGTTGGTTATTTTATAACCGACGTGATAAATAAATCGAGAAGCGTTTATCACGTCGATTTTTTTCATAACTGATGTGATAAACACCTGTGGCATGGTTTATCACGTCGGTTAATCAATAACCGACATGATAAACGGTCTGGGAAATGGTTTATCACGTCGGTTATTTAATAACCGGCGTGAAAAACCATAGCCCAGGAGTTTATCACGTCGGTTATTAAATAACTGTCGTGATAAACTCCCCCTCATGTGTTTATGATGTCGGTTATTATATAACTGATGTGATAAATCCCCCCGGTTTATCACGGCGGTTATATAATTACCGACATTATAACCCCCCCCCCCCCCCCCCCGAGTTTTTTCAGGTCGGTTATTAATTAACCGACGTGATAAACACCACGATGTTATGTTTCTTACGTTGGTTTTTAAATAACCGACATAAAAAACATTATTTATAACGTCGTCCGTATTAACGTCGGCTAAAACCCGACGTAAAAAATGAAAAATAACCGACGTAAATAATGTTTTCTGCACTAGTGCATGATGAAATTGGTTGTGAATAAATAAAATATATCCTTTTTGAATAAAATTAAAAACATATTCTTCCTTTTAAATTAACCTAAAATCTCTTGAATCTTGTGTTAATTTATTTTTCAATATTTAGTTCAACTGAAAATAAATTATTCAATTATTTTTAAAGTGCCTCAACTTCTTTAGATCTTCCTCAAACTCAAAAAAATTCTCTAACGATTATTCTAATCAATGTATAATATATCTTGGATTATTTTCTTCAATATATATCATTATATAAGTATTATCCCTATTTTTCTCATATGCCAAGAACACTTAGGATGAATTCTCACATATATACCCAACAAACATTTTATTTTTATATAGATAACTGATTCAGTCCGAAAAAATCCTTCAATGAATAAAAACCCTTGAATATTCATCATCCATAAATAACTAATTTATATTCCAACCTCCTTGATAACCATATTACTAAATCATCTCATTTTCAACCTCAAACTCTCTAAATAGCTAATTAAAAAAAATTCAAAACAGGATTTTCATAAAATCCCATTTTCAACCAAATAATATTTAACCCACTTAACATAAACAATAAAAATGTAAATAGTCACATAATTTCACCCCAAATAAATCAAATACCACAAATAAACTCTTCTTCCCTTCAATAAAAAGCGAAGACTCACTTTAAGAGTGATTTTCAATTGATAGGTTTCAAAAAAGAAACCCAACATAACTCAATACTTTTCTTGGGTTTAGTGGAGTCACTAGAACCATTTAAGTGAGCCTTACATGGATGAAGGGACCGTATGAGCTACTTAGTAATCTCTCTTCTATCCCCACTTTCACACCAAGCCCAATTAAATTATCTCCCTTGACTAATCAATTTCAAAAAATAGAATGATTTATGATATGTGACTTCTTGTAATATAAAATAAATGTAATAATACTCTATCTTCAAATAATTATTCATATATACATGTCTTTATATGTTTTTAATGAAATGAAACTTTATATTAAATATGATGATTGTATGTGTGAAAACATAAATAATAACCTTTTTGAATTCTAAGATCATACCTTATATGGTTTTTTAAATACGATTATTTATGATTCAAATAGGGTGGATATAAATTAAAAATGGGAGGAAACCAATCATATAACCAAATATTATGATTATGGGGTTAAAGAGTTCATCAAGTTTTCAAACTTTTGTGAATTTGATCCTTCTCAAATTCATTTTCCATGTGTACTTTTTTATTCAACAATAATTAGTCCAAAATATTTGTAAGAAAACTTGATCTATTATAGAAATGATCATGTTTAAAAATGTTGAAAAAACATGGGGAAAAAGTGAAAGTTTTTAGTTACTAGGATAACACATTTTTTTTTTGGATCATATGATATGATTACAAGTGTGTGGAATGATGAATATCATATCGAGGATATGATTACAAGTGTAAAAAAAATATAAAGATCATATTAATGAAATGAAAATGACAATTGAATATGTACTTCACAATTGTCTAAAGATATTTCAAAAGTTAAAGAGTTGTACAAAGATGAAATTGTATGCTAGATATAATAAATACCCAATATTTTCATCCATAATAAATCAATATATTGTAAAATCTAGTAACATAAGGAGTGACACTATCTTTACTAAACTACATGATCTTTGAATGATATTCTACTTGAATATAATGAGCTTCCTTACTAAAAAAATGAAACTAAACAAAAGATATTTCTAATGGGTATGATCTATAAAATAAAACATGCCTTTTTAAATGATTTTATATTGTTTTAAAAGGGCCATGAATCACTTAAAAAATGACCAGAGTGTGGTGAATCTCAATACACAAAATATAAATCAAGTCATTTGAAAGTTTTATGATAATTTCAAATCATTTCAGGTTTTATGTTCCTATATTAAATTTTAGATATTTCAAGTTAATTGACTGGGCACATAGATACAATAAATCAATATGGTAAACTTCATCACTGAAAAAAACTCTCCATGGTGGATGGAAATTAACCTTAGGAATCCTGAATTTGGAAATTAGCAGAGAAACAATCATCTTGTGTTGTCTACAGATGGAGTGAATCCTTTTTGTGTAAAAATAAAAACTCTTAGAACATGTCTAGTTATGTTGGTAAATTGTAACTTTTCACCATGGTTATGAATTAAGGGAAACTAAATAATAGTTTATATTCTTATATAATGACCCAAAAAACCCATTAATGATATTAATGTTTATTTGGATTAATTGATCAAATATTTTAAATTAATGTGGGATTTAGGTGTTATGTTGTATGATCCTTATAGAAATGGATATTTTATCTTGAGTTACATGTTGTCTGGGTTGATAAATGAAATTATTTATTTTGTAAAATCTTCAGGATAAAACATTAAAGGAATTCTAGGGTGTCACATTTTTGAAAAAGGTGAAAAATTAGTTATTTTTAAACATTCCAAAAATAATGTATTTTTAGGACATCAAATTTTTTTACTCTGATAGAATAAATACCAATATTAGATGAAATAATTCAATGGGAATATAGAATAAGGTGAATTAATATCTACACGAATAGGTGATGAATATTTGAGAATGTACAAGATATGATCACTACTTTTGGTAAACCTTCTTGAAAAACCTTATGAAAAATAGTTGGAAAACGAGATCAATTTTTTTGAAATTACCATAATAGAATTGTTTGTACATTAGAAATTTTATTGATGTCTCAAATTTAGAAAAATTATGTGAGTGATAGTGTCATTTACTTGTTACTAAATTCACCTACAAAATTGAAGGATGAAATTAAGGCTATGTTGGACATGATTACCATAGGATATAAGAAGAGTTGGTTCCAGTGAAGGATTAAAGGAGGAATTTTCTTGGTCTAGTTTCTTACACTCTTTCTATGAAAGAGAGATATTGTTTTTTCAACTTCCTGAATGATGTAAAGGTTCCAGGATCATAAAATATCAATAATATGATTCCAATTAATAATTTAAAGTTAAAGGGTTTGAAATCATATAAATTTCATGTTTTGAATAAATATTTAATGTATATATCTTTACATTGAATTTTTCTTCAAAATGTAATTCATACATTAACCGTGATTTGTTTCTTTTTCAAATCTATATATAGTAAATATATGTCCCAATGAAGTGTAAAAATATAGAAAAAATAAATTTATATCATATAATGTGAATTAGATATGTTCATCCCATTTTCATTTTTTGATATGATGGTTTATTTGGTTTGAGAGATATTGTTGTGTGGTCCTATACATTATATAGTGATGTTCCTCATTGAATGGTATATTCTGATTTTCAAAGTTTATGTCAAAAACAAAATTCATCTAGAGGTTTGAATTGCAAGAAAATATATTTTTATGGAAGATATTTATTTATATACCAACTATCTATCTAAAGTGAAGAGAATTGGTTTACCAAAATATCATTACAATGAGTGACTTGTGGGTAAATGAATTTCCAAAATATACATTATTGAAATTAATATTACAGTGTGGGAGTAAGAACACCTTTATGTTTTATATAATAGTTTAGAGGCTTCACAATATGTTTAAATCCAAAATTTAATTATTTGGAATTTTAAATCATCAAGGGATTAAATATGGATATAAAATATACATAATTGATGGTTTATAAGATGTTTTAAAGATTATATTTTTAAGGATTCAACTAAAATCCAAATTCAATTTTAGAACAACTTTGATGGAAATATTGTATTCCATGTGTGCATGTATTATCTTATAATAAAAATGTAATTAATTGTTATACATTCATTTCAAAGAAAAATGATGAATGTCATACCATAAAAAATAGTATAGTTACGATTAAGTTGGAAGTGATGTATGTATTTGTTACCAAGGGAAAAATCCAATTTATGTGAATATGTCATACTTTTTAATCATAAAAAAATATGGGATTTAGGATATAAAATATTTCAATTGTTTATTTTCCAATTAAATTGAGTTGATAACATGATTGAAGTTAAAATAAATAAATTGGGATTCATCAAATTGTATTTCAGTAAGGAGGGGTACAAGGAGGAACTGTTCATAATAATGTCATATGTAGTAAAATTATTTTATGGATTGGATCCTAAAAATATAAAGTGGTCAATTATCTTATAAACAAGGAATGAATTTATTATTCTTCATGAGGAGGAATCATTTCAGGTATATTTTTATTGGAAATAGTTTACTTATCAATACATTTAATAATCACTTTGATTAAAAATTATTAATTTACGAAACATCAACTAAGTGTTGAATATAAGTAGTGTGCATAGAAACCAATGTACACCTACCGTAAATCAAGGATGGTGTATTCATTACATAAAAAGGGTATTCATTTTAAATTTATAGTAATATATTTATGTGTAACAAATAAATAAAATAATTATGTTCCTTTGTTTATATGTAGACTGATGAATCAAAATACAAATAAACTTCTATCCTAGTTTATGTACATTGGATGGAATCTCATGTAAATAAAGATGAAATATGATTAGACAAAAAAATAGAGTATGGGAATCTAGTGTAAGTATGAAATAATAAAAATTATTATGATTTAATTCGGTATTATATTACAGTGACAACTTATTTTAACATATTTTTCATCTATTTTAGATACTGAAATCATCATCGACCGTACCTGATGAATTACTACTTTATGTTGCCTTAAGTGGCGAAAACAATATAGTCACATCAACGGTACATATTTTAGAGTGTCATCTCAAAAAAATTTAGATAATAAATGCACAAGGTGTTAAGGAAAATAAAAAAAATGAGATGTAGGAATGAATAAAATTTCTAGAGGAAAAAATTATTTAGAATATTGAGTTGTTAAATAATGTTATGGGAAAGAATCAATGAAAAGAAACAACACAAAAACAACCACTTTGTGAAGATTCATCCCCCCAGATTTTATTGTATCCCTTCCCCTAAAATCTTTTACTTATTATAGGAAATGGTACATTTCATAACTATTTCCATAAAATCTGAATCAGGCAGATAATAATAACTTTCACATACTAATAATCTACATGGTGATATTGATTATTATTTATATCTATCAACGCCCACCCATCACCTTGTTGTGAGGTGTATAATGTAAAATATTAAAGGAGATATTTTATACAAAAAATAACATCCAAAATATCCTATGAGATAAGGGATTCAATTACCTCATGAGATGAAAATTGTGTTACCTTCACCCCTGATGATCTAGATGTTCACATGGCCAAAATTTCTATTGGAACTTTCATATCATGTTCATTTGATCTTGTAAAAATACATGTTGATAAAGAGGTATATCATTTAGAATATATTTTTATATAAAAATTTTAACCATTTTTTGGGGAAAATATCTCAAGGAATCCTCTCGCTACGTTTTGGGTGTGATTGTGTGTGTTGACAATGCCAGATGACCGTGAATGTGTATAGTTGGTGTTTTCTGAAAGCATGTTTTTAAGGTGGCATAGTTTCCCAGTGTTTTCCAAATTTTTGGGTCTCAAAATCAGAAGTATGATGTTGGAAAATGAAGGATTTCATCATAGGAGTGAATGGTATGAAGAATTGTGAATAAAATCATAAAAACAATGGAACTACATACCACAAAACATGGTTCACATACCATGTCTAATAACGATTTGCAGCCGCATACCAAACAGTGGGAACGATACGCAGGAGCAGTTCAATAAATAGAAAATGGTTCGTAGTGACTATTTTAGGCCAAGGAAGTGTGGTATGCAGAAGGTGTGATGGTTCACAAGATTATTGAAGAGAATTGTTCCATGTAGGAGAAAAATCAGTACACGGACCGCAGTGGAAAAATTGTTCACAAAATTGTTGCGGTTCATATGAGGATGATTTATATGCAGTGGAGGATTTATCAAATCAATGATTTGGTAAATCTTAGATTAGAAGATTTTGAGGATATATTTTCCAATATATTGAGAGAAAGTCCCACTGATTAGGAATGGTATAAATTTTCATTAGAGAATATCTTTGCTAGGGGAATTCAGTGAAGTCTAAAGGAATTTAGAGATGGAGAATTTCATGAAGGCTAAAGAGGTTTGCATGGAAGGAATTCCACTGAAGGTTTTTGTAGGGTGTTCTAGGATAAAAAGGAAGAACTTAAATGGAAGAAGATCACAGTATGTGGAGTGGGAGATCCAGTACTCCAAATTTATGGAAGTCTGTGAACAGAGAATAGTTTGCAGATAGAGGGTGATTCACAGAAGAGGTTTGCAGAGTCGGTATGTGGAGGTGATATGCGACAGTGAAGGAAGAGGAGTCTGCAGATGAATGGAGGTTCATGGAAGAAGTTTAGGTACATATAAGAGGTGTTCCATGTACCATACCCAGTACACAGTATGAAGGAGGAGTAGGTTGTTCATGGAACACGCAAGGAGGCTTGCAAAAGCCTTAAATTAGTTTGTGAAAATATTTTCTGGTATCTAATAGTACCCAGGAAGTTGGAATTCACCTGTAGAAGAAAAAGAGATTTCAAAAGAGCCGCTACCTATAAATTAGGATGAAACATTCATGAAAATTAAGGGACCTACATTTTCATAAAATCTGTTTGACATACAATTTTATAAACTACAAATGGATTCCTTTCCAAGAGCAGTGAGTGAGAGAAGAGGAATACAGTGACCCTTTACACCAATAGTGAGCCAGAGAAAGAGGCATAGGGAGTGACCATTGGGAATGGAGTGAGAAGAAGCTAAAACTTATAAAGGAAGTGAGCCTAGGCATTGAATATCTAGCCCGACATTGTACTCATTATTGGTAGTGAGACTTATAAAATTTGGTACATCGGCACACTTCCATTGTATGTTGCTTAGACAGAACCCAGTGAGGGTGAACCATGTAAAAATTATTGTGTCTTGTGCATGATTTAAATCTTGTTTATACATTCAATTGATAAAAAGAGAGAATAACGTTTTGTTTAATGAAGAAACAATATACAAAGGGGAATAAATTTTAATCTATCATAACCTGATTCACCCCCCTCTTAGGGTATTCAACCTAGTGGACATATCACTTGGTATTAGAGCAAAAGGTTGAATGTTGGTGATTCTATCTCATTATAAGAATTAGAGGTGGTCAATCCTGATGGAATTATGATCTTCAAAGGAAATAATTTTCATCTCTGGATGAATTAGATGCAACACTATTTACGATTAGTAGGAATGGATGTCTTTAAAGTTTCTATGCATGAAATATCATCTGACATCAATGGTGGTTATTTATCAAAAGACGAAACAATGGAATTGGATGTTGGTTCTAAAGGGATCAATGCTTTAGGGGATCCCTATAAAATGCAATTTATATGAAGGTGGTGCATTGTAAAACATCACATGCTATGTGCGAAAAATTATTGAACATTTATGAGGGTGACAGAGAAGTCTGAGAAGCAATGCAGTATGTTCTGTGGAATTAGTATTTGGATCTCAAAATGAAACCCAATGACAATGTTGATGCATTATTCAAAAGGGTATATGTTTCTATTACACCCCATCGTTTAAAAAAAATTAAATTCAAGAAACTTTATTTTAAGTAGGTATTTATAACTATCCTTTAAAAATAATTCTTTCACTTCTATGTTTTGAATTTCAAAAAACAGTCATCTATAATTGTGTTCAGTATGTTTTTTTTTGGTGTTTGATAGAACCAATTGGTTTTCTGGTGAATTCTAACATAACCTTATGAATAGTAATATGAATAGTAATATGACCCTTATGAATAGTAAATTATATTATTATTTTATTTTATTAAGGATATAAGATAATGAGATGTCGATTAATTTTTCAAGGTGTTAAAAAATGAGTTATAGATTTAAAATTATAATTTTTGAATAAATTATAATTTTCTTTAAAAATTATATTAATAATCTTTAGGAAATTACTTTAAAAAATGGATTTAATTTTTAAATTCTACACGTCTAGAAATGGTTAGGGTAAATTTTTGGAAATTTTCTGAAATTTTGGAATTTTTGATGAATAATAAAATACGATAAAATTCAATAAATGATAAATACTTGATTTACTGCATCATAGGTTATGAAAGGCTGATGTAAGTACACTTGGTTCAAACTCACATGCCATTAATGCTATTTTGGGTGACATGAATTGAGACTATTCATAGACATGAGAAAAAATATTAAAATAGTGATTAAAATAATGTAGAATACCTCCTCCCCTCTACTATAAATACCACCCTCATTTCCCTCTTCCTCCCACACCTCTAAAGACTTGAGCCTCACCTACATTCTTCCCAATACTCCTCCCAAGGATCTTACCCACGTCATAGAGCTTCTGGTATCACCAAAAGTCCAAAACCAATGGCCTTAAGAAGGATCTCAAGGAGAAGAGATCAAGAGGTAAGTGTCAGCTTTTGTTTTATTTATTTTCTTTCATTTTCTTTTCTATTCTTCTTCTTTCCTCACCCCCTTATCCAAGAGACATGAATTATCCAGTATCTTAAATATTATGGATTTATTCATGTTTATGTAATACTCACTATTATATTTCTTCTCCTCTCCCACTTATCCATGAAATTAAAACACCGTTCGTGATGTGTCGAATTACTGACATCATGGACGATGTGATTTCAATTTCACTTAATACCTTCAATACTGGTCATGAAACCATTTTTATTGTTGAAAAATATTATAATTTATGTATTATATATTATATATGTTTCTGGAATCATTTTATACACATTTTATTAAATTATAAAACAAATGAGTTCATTATGATCGAAGAATTGCCAAAATGACCTGAACAAATATCAATAATGTTTTAACTTATGAATCATCCTCATGTATGAATTCAAAATGATAAAAAATAAAATTTATGGTTCTAAAAACATGTAAATATCACTTCATTACAATTCTTTATTTTCACTACCAATCGACAAGAATATTCATCATGAGCCGATCTTGGAAATCATGTAAAGAATCAACCCAAAAAATGCAAGGAACAAAATACTAACAATTAAAAGGTGAAATGATGTAATTAAATGATCATATAAGGTATTATAAAGATGGATATTTTTCTATTATATATTAATAACACTCTTTTAACCATTATACTATAGTTTTAAAGGAGTATTAAGTAAGTCATACCTGAGGTAAGGGATTTCTTAACACGATTTCCATTCTTTTGGTTAATCATTAACTTCATTATTTATGTGGTATTAAAATTGTTTTTTGTGATTTATTTTGTTTATATTATGTTGAATTATTTGTGTTTACATCATATATACTAATTCCTTCCACTCTATTAATTCTCACTTAAATTATATGATATTTGTAAAGGGCTTTTCTTTTAGAATCCTCTTTTAAAATTTTATTTTACGAAATTAAAAAGATATGTTTTTATGGAATTATTCATGTTGTATGATTATTTTCTAGTTCTTAAGAATTGTTTATTATGATGGTTTGGACCTATATTTTATTCCAATTCATTGGGTGTGTGTATGTTGGAGGTCGCCCGTATGGTTACTCCAAGTGTAACTGCAATGGTTACACAAAATGTGAGGTATCCACAAGGGTTACAAATTATAAGGTAGCCAAGATGGTTACAAGATTATGTATGTAATTCCCTAATATACCTTTATGGTTTTATATATGTTCTTATGTTTTTTGGGAATCTTGTGGAAATCTCATGTTTCACAAAGTAAGTATATATGGGTGACAAGTACATCTTTTGAAAATGTTTTCATATCTTACAAGTATTCATGGACTAATATGATCTTTCCTTTTTTTTATATCCCTTACTGAGATTTTTGTGTTCATTCCATGTTTTTAAATTATTTTCACATTTTATAAGAATGTGTAAGACAAAGAAGGAAGCCAAGTTAAATGTTTGATGAATTGTCAAAGAAATCATGTTTTATTTGAAAACATTTATATTTTTCAGAAAATGAATACTATTTTTATGGTATACACTCTGTAATAATGTGTAATGTTATGAGTGTGTTATGCCCCAATTCTCTAAAACTCTAAACTTGAAAAGATCCTCAATGTGAATGGAAGTGATTTCTTAACTAAATTCATGATTATGTAATGTAATAAGGTTGGGTTCTTATAGTTATTGTAAAATAAATGTGGGGTATTGAAGAAGTCATCGAAGATATAAAGATTGTGAAATGCATATTAAGAAAACTTCCACCGCGGTTCAATCTGAATGTTTCAGTGATGGAAGACAAAGACCTAAAAGAGCTAGCATTGGATAACCTATATAGTACCCTTGTATCATATGAAATGAGAAACAATTATAATGATGCAGTGGAAAAGGTAAAGTCTAAAGAAGTGGAATTCAAGGCCATGAGGAATATCTATATTGAAGATAGTCCTTAGGAGGACAATTTGGATGATTTTATGTCATTTATATCCTCAAATTTGCAAATGGGAAAAGATTAGTTCAAAGGTAAACTTCTATTTTCATTCTTTCAATGCAAAAAGATAGGAAATTTTTCAGGAAAGTGTCATAAGAAGATTGATAATGATAATGAATATAATGATTAAATTCATCAACTGAAGTATTTAACAAATGTAAAAGGTAGGAGAAGTACTAACAGAATGTTATTCAAAAATAAGACTCTTCTTCCAAGAGAAGATGAAATTTCAGAAGAATTTGAGGCAGAAGAGTTGGAGGAATGTAAGGATCATAATGTAGATACTTTGGTGGTAGTTGTCATAAATTATATAACAAGAGAATAAAGTGACAATGAATAAGGGTAAGTTGAAGGAATAGTTTATCTTGATGTTGAATTAGAAGCTACCCTTGAAGAGATAGATATTTTGAGAGACAAAAAAAAAGAAATCTAACAAATTTGTTAATGACACAAAACTCTATATGTAGCAGTAGGTAGTAGGGAATTATTAGTTGAATGTTGAAATTTAAAAACCGAGGTCTTCAATGCTAGATAGCTCAAAAAGGTGGTTGTGTACAAACTAAAAATTAAAGAACAAAAAATAGAAATAGGTAGTTTGATTAAAACTGGAAAAGATCAAATCAGACATATATAAGAACTTGAAGTGCATGTCATAGGTCTACAATGAAAAATTAAGGATCAATAGAAACTGTTAACTCTTGGTTTTAAATCAGGAATGACAATCATACAAGCAATAGAGAATATGGAATTTTGATTAGAGTGGTCTAGTAGAAAAGAAGCAACAATCAAATATAAATTATAAGGTTGACATGGGGCTTGATCTAAAACAGAAAGAAGTATGGTTCAAGTCAAAAAAAAAAGAACCCACTCCAAGATTGAAGATTTAGGTATGAAGTAGAATCAAAAGATTCATAGAACCCAAGATAAAATGATTGGTGCATCATTACCACACAGGAAAGTACCTCACATAAGATGCTATTTTAGTGGCAGGATGGGACACTCTCAAAATGTGTGTTCCATAGCAAAGAGGTACCAAAGGTAATAAAAAAGTAGAGATTTTCATACATAAATCAATAATCTAGGTCATCACTTGATGGTATTTCTTTCAGGTGTAAAGAACAGAGAAATATATAAGGATATTTCACATCAATAATGTAGATAAATGTGTCAAGGTAGACTGAATGTTTTCATAACAAGTAGAAAAACTTTTCATCAAGAGAGCTGAAAATTAAAAATAAGTTTGTAGCTCTGTATGTTGAATCTATTATATAATATACCGAGGAAGATCAAGATTATCCTTCTATGATGGGTTTGAAGTCAAATACTTTGGTTAAGAAGGAAATGGTTGAGCATGAAGTGGTTGCAAAAATTGCATTCAAGGCATCAGATCACACTGGGGTACAGATCATCGACCCTAGAAGAACTACTCATATGATGGGAAATAAGGATGTAGTGACTGTAATTAGGTACGATAAAGAAGTTATTGTAATATTTGTTAATGATGTGGGCCTGAAAATTATTGGTTAAGAAAAATCCATGTTCAGAGGAAAAGACATGAGATGAGAAGATATCTTGGTCGTTGAAGGGATTAGTCACAAATTTCTTAGTGTTGGTAAATTGTGTGACTCAGGTCATTCCATATGTTTTTCCAAGAAATTATGTATCATCAATGAAAATTATGGTGTTGTTGTGTTTCAAGAAATGCGTACAAAAGGGAATCTCTACCTCATGAGTGGAGAACAAGATATGTTCTTTCTGTCCAAGGATGAAGAAAACAAGTTATGGCATAAGAATCATGTCCACATAAGCCAAACATCTGTGGAATATTTGGTGAAATATGATGAAACTCAAAATCTCCCATGATTTTCATGTGATCATAATCATACGTGTGATTCCATCCAACAAGGGGAGATCATTTGAAAGATATATAAAACAAAGGAGAAAAATTCATCAAGATATCTTGAGTTGGTGAATATTGATGTGTGTGGGAAATTTTTTCCAAGGGAAATTGATGGGAGGAGATATTATGTTATCTTCATTGATGATTATAGAAGAATGGAATGTGGTTCAATAATCATCCACAAATCTGAAGTGTTCAGTTTCTTTACAATATATCAACGAGAATGTGAAAATATGCTTTGTTAGAAAATTTGGACAATTCGAATAGATAATGGAACAAAGTTCACAAACATCCAAGTGGATGATTATCTTGAGAAACATGTGATAAGGCATAAAGTTTTAGTGGTAAGAACTCCATGGTAGAATGGAGTAGTTGAGAGAATAAATCAGAGTGTCAATAATATGGTCTGAACAATTATCATTGAGAAAGATATTCCAGAGAAATTTTGGAAAGGAGAATTGATGATAGTAGTGTACACTTAAAATAGAGATTTACTTTGTTTGAAAGAGGAGAAGACTTCATACAAGTTATGGTATGGAAATAATCCATCATTGAAGTACTTTAGATTATTCAAAATTAAATTTTTTATTCTCAATAAGGGTGATAATAGGAAGTTTTGAACCCGTGGGGATGAAGGGATATTTCTTGGCTACTCAAAGAAAAGAAAACCAAATAAATTGTTCAATAAGATATCCGGAAAGATAGTTTAATGTAATGATGTGACTATAGTGAAGAATGAGCAGAATATTCAGAAAATACATGATCATACTTAGGAGGATAGTGACTAAGATATGAGCATGTCAAGAGACTCTCTAGCTCTATATTTGAATTCATAAGAAGACTCAGATGATGATGATAAATCAGTGTCTTCCCAAAGGCTAGCAGGAAGAGATGAAATTGACATGAAAAACATAATTGGTGACCAGACAACTGCAGTGTAGACAAGGAGAATGAAGACTCTACATCAAGAATCATAATTATCATTGGTGGAACCTAAATGTTTTGATGAAGTAACTAGAGAGGAGAACTGGGTTCAATATATTGATTAAGAGCTTGACCAAATTGAAAAGAATCAAACATGGGAGATTGTTTTGAGATCAACAGACAAGAATTTCCTAGAGACAAAATGGGTCTTTCACAAAAAATTAATTAATATGGTGTTGTGATTCAAAACAAAGCATGGATTGTGTGATAATGGTACTCCCTGATAGAGGGTATAGACATCGATGAAACATTTTCATCTATAGAAAGTCTAGAGACAATCAGATTATTCTGGGCCATAATAGTGAAAAGAAAGTTAATTGTTTTCCAAATGGATGTCAAGTCATCATTTCTGAAGGGATTACTTTAAGAAGAATTTTACATTGAGCAACCATATATTTTTATCATTCATGAAGATGATAACATAGTTTTTCCGATGAATAAATATTTAAATGTTTTGAAGCAAGAACCAAGAGCATGGTATTCAAGGATTGACCAGTTTTGGAAGAAGATCAATTTTCAATGTGGTGGAGTTGATTACAATCTATATTTCAATAATATAAATAATCAAAGGATGATGGTGGTGGTTTATTTTGATGACATAATCTTTGGTGGATCAGATGAAGAATAATGCATACTATTTTCTGAATTCCTGAAAAGTGATTTTGAAATGTCAATGATTAGTGAATTGAATTTTTTTGGTTTATAGGTAACACAAGGAATGAACAATACATTCATTTCTCAATATAAATGCACCAAGGAAGTTTTGATAAGGTTTGTAATGAATAATTATAAAGAGATGAAGACTCTGGTTTCTACCTGGTTGAAACTATCATGGGATGATGAAGGCAAGGCAGTTAATATCACAGAATATAGGAAAATTATTGGAATTATGTTGTACCTGATAGAAGAAAGGCCTGATATTATACTTACCACATACCAAGAAGATAGATATCAAATCAATACCAATGAGAGCCACATGATTAATGTGAAATGAAAACATTGGTATATCAAGGGAATAATTGATTTTGGTTTAATTTATAATAACAAATCTCAACCATATTTATTGGGATATATATATATATATAGATTGGGCTGGATCAACAGATGATAGGAAATCAATGTCTGAAGGTCATTTATATCTTAGTGGATTGTGTATTTATTGGTTGAGTAAGAAATAAGATTTCATTTCATTAATCACTGTAGAATCGGAGTACATTGTGGCTACTCAAGAATACTCATAGTTACTATGGACGAAGCAACAACTTGATGATATGCGAGTTAAAGTAAATCCTCTGATCAGAATCTATTGTGATAATTCAATAGCTATAAATCTGTGAAAAATCTAGTGCATCACTCAAGGAAAAAGAACATTGAAATAAAATATCATTTTATCAAGGAGAAGGTGGTTCTGGAGCTTGTGAAGTTGAAGTATGTGACAAAAGAACAACAAGTTGTTGATATTCTTACGAAGGCCTTACCCAAATAAGTATTTTAAAGGAAACAAATAGATCTGGGAGGTAGTCGACTTCCCTCACTTGAAAAAATGTGGATGTGGGACCCCCTGTCCCTGAGGTATGGTGTGTTTTTTCCCTAATGTACTGATATGTGTTATTTTCCCTGTTGCAGACAACATTGAAAGTTCCCTTCAGGTTCATTGATAAAGGGAAATAAAGTGGAAATATTCTAGGGTGAAGAAAGACATGAGGACATGGGGAGAAGTTTTTAGGTGGAGTAGTGAGATAAAGGAAGTTGAATATGAGATGAAGCTATTTGGGGGAGCTATGATGTAGGGGGATTATTAAATCTGATGATGCTAGAAGCAATCGATAAAATATTGCATATCATGATATATGAGGTTCTTGATGAGAGAAGTTTATTAGATTAAATAGTTAGTGTTAGGAATGATGCGATTCATGGATGAACTTTTAATTCTACTCTTTTTTCTCATGCCGATCATGGATCATGTGAGCGTAGATTATGTGTTGAATAAATATGTGATCACTATGATAATTTTGTGAAGAGAATGATGATTGAAGAAGGAAGAAACCTTAATGATGTATCAAAATGTGATGAATTGTTATGAGAAGTGTTTTCAACAAACCCAAAGGGGATATTTTTGGAAAAACTCCCTCAAGGAATCCTGTCGATATGTTTTGGGTGTGAATATGTTTGTTCAAAAATTCAGATTACTACAAATGAGTATGGTTGGTGTTTTCCGAAAGTATGTTTTTAAGGTGGTGGAGGTTCCCTGTATTTTCCAATTTTTTTGGTCCAAAAATCAAGAGTTTGATGTTGGAAAAATTAATTATTTCATCATAGGAGTGAATTTTATAAATAATTGTAATGAAAATTGGTAAAATAAGGGAACCACGTACCTCAGAACATGGTCTACATACCATGTCTGGGAATAGTTTAGTTCCATGTACCTGGCGGTGGGTATGGTATTTGGGAGTGGTTTTCAGAACAAAAAATTGTTGGCAGTGATGGTTTTTAGTGAAGGGTGTGTGGTATATAGAAGGCATGATGGTTCGTGGGATGACATAACAGAATGATGCTACGTAGGTGCAAAGACGGTATGCAAACTGTAGTGAAAAAATGGTTCGTGAAATGGTTGTGGTTCGCGGCCGGAGGATCAATATGCTATGGAGGTTGCATCGAATTAAAGATTTGGTAAATCTTGGATTAGAGGATTTTGTGGATATCTTTGCCTATATAAGGAGAGATAATCCCAGTGATTAGGAGTGAGAGAAATTTTCATTAGAGAATAACTTTGCTTCGGGAATTCGGCGAAGTTCGAAGGTAGTTCATGAAGGAGAATTCCACGAAGGTTGAAGAGGTTCTCATAGAAGGAATTCAACTAAAGGTTTTTCTAGGGAGTCATAGGATGAAAAGGAAGAATGTAGATAGAATAAGAACATGGTATGTAGAGGGGGATCTCTGGAACATGGAAAAAAATGCATGTTGTGAATAGAGAACAGTTTGTGGACATAGGGTGATTCGCAGAAGAGGTTTTTGGAGTCGGTACGCATAGGTGGTACACAACAATGGAGGAAGAGGAGTGATTGGATGAAGGGCGGTTCATGGAAGTGGCAGCGGAATGCAGAGGAGGTGTTCTGTGTACCATACCCAGTACACAATAGGTGGGAGGATAAGGTGGTTTTCTGAAGACGTAAGGAGTCTTGCAAAAGATTTAAATCAGTATGCGAAAGTATTTTTTGATATCTAACAGTACATGGGAAGGTGGAATTCATATGCGGGTGAACAAGGGACTTCAACATAGAATCTACCTATAGTTTAAGATGTGTAATTAATTTTAATGAAGGGACCTAAATTTCTATAAACTATTTTTGACCTACAAGTCTATAAATCTTTAGTGGATTCTTTTCTAGGAGCAGTTGGCAAAGAAAGAAGAAAACAATGACCCTTTCCACTGGCAGTGATATAGAGAAAGAGGCATAGGGAGTTACCCATGGGAATGTAGTGAGAATACCCTAAACCTTATAAAGGTAGTGAGCATGGTAAAAAAAGATATATCCCGAACATTGTACTCATTATTGGTAGTAAGCATGAGTGAATTTGGTACATCGACACATATTCGTTGTATTCTCCTTTGACGTATCTCAGTGAGGGTGAACCAAGTAAAAATTGATGTGTCTCATGCATGATTAAAATTATGTTCATACTTTCCAATGATAATGAGAGATAAGATAGTTTTTTAATGACGAAACAAGATTTTAAGGGGAATAATTTTTAATCTATCAAACTAAGATTCACCCCTCGTAGGGTATTCAACCTTGTAGACCTATCAACATTGATGAAAAAAGGAATTAACCAAATAATATTATTAAAAATATTAAAAAGGGAGAGGAAACATAATGTCATAATAAAACAATTTATAGGATTAACCAATCAATCAAAAATACAATCAGGGAGTACCTTTGCCTTTACCAGTTCAACTATCACATTTACTAACATTTAACGTTTATATAGATACAACATTCCAATATAGAAATATGGTATTTATTTATTTTTATAAAAAAATTCTTGACAAATCCCCCATTGATAACATTGGTCTTTAGAATACATATTAAATTATCAAGTACGGATGATTGGGAGCCTCAGTTGTAAATGTATACTTTTGGCGAATTTCAATAATTTTTTAGTGAAATATATAATGTACTATATCAATTATAGTTGAATACTTTTTTTATTATTTATAGGTGTATATATCAGTGATATTGAAAGGTAAAACCCTAATAAAAATTTAGACTTATTGGTCCTCATATAACCTCCATAGAAAAACACCATTGGATGAAAATAAAATTTCTGTTATAATAGAGAAACTGGATAGAGAGTTTGAGAAGAAAATTAAATATAATAAACTCTTCTAAATACCGATAATACATGGGTAAAAATCTATAATCTAATCATATATAATGTATTTTCATTTCTATCATTTCTTATTATTTTTTTATGAAGCATTGGTTTCTCGTTACAATCAATTTGGATTCTATAAAGATTAATTTTTTGGATTCAAATCTTGAATTACTAACAAATAGACCACACATGATAACATTTATCAATTTTTAATACACTACAGTCAATATTTTATAAAAAAAATCAATTAATATGTTTTATATTATGTTTTAATGGAAATTTAATTTGGATTGGGTGATATTTAAGTATCATCAAAATCACGTAATGGGGAAAATTCATGAGAACAAGAAGAAAATAAAACTCTACAACTGGATAAGTATAAAGGTGTATATAATAAGATTTCACTGTGAGAACATATATCCAAACAAATTACTTATTTTTATCAATGTTTTACAATATTTGAAAAAAAAATAACAATGATTATGGTTATTATATTTGTAAATTTATTAATAATATCATATTATATTAACAAAATATAATCTTGGAGTAGATATTTTTTATGATAATTAAAATTTCATTTAAATATTTATAAATTATTTTTTTATTTTTTATATTTCAAGTATTTCTAGGAGTGTTGATAGTCAATGTATTCCAAAGATGAAATAAATTAGTTTAGAAATGAGTAAAAGCAATATATGGTGTTATATCTTTTGTATACAACATTAATAGGTGACTTCCCCCTACTTATTTAGTCAATTTTATCATCATTTTATCTAATTATTTTTTATTTAATATTTTTATCATTTTTATCTACTACTTATTTAGTTTATTTTTATAGATATTATAAAGAGGTTACTCGGTCAAAAAAAATTCACCAAACATTTTTTGATTTATTAAGATAAAAAAAATCATGGATAAAATCCAATTCTGGAAAAAGGATTTTATAAGGATGACATACTTAGGTACCGTTTATTCTGTTCATAGATATTTTTTTTATTTTTTGTTTTTTCTATGATCATTACTGTGTGTGTTTAGTTTACAAATAACTCAGATGCGTTCCTTAATTTTTCAAATTAAATTTTAGTTAAAAACATATTCCACTCACTAAAAACTGAAAAAAAAAAACACACACTCAAATTATCTTGATAATTTAGGAAAATTACACATAAGTCATTATTGAAATGTAGATATTAGGAACTCAACAATCTAGCAGATGGTGTACCCGGTATGATGAAAAGTTCATGTTTTCTATTTAAAAGTGACATTTTAGTTAAAAATTATTGTTACTCACTGAAAAATGAATCAAACACACTAAAATTATCATAATAATTTATAACAAATATGCATAAGTTATTTTTTATATATAGGAATCATCTACCTTCAATCTGACCCAAAGTGTGGCCACTATGATTAAAAGTACATGTTTTTATTTAGAAGTGACATTTTTGTTCACAACATGTATCAATAAATGATAACCTAGATAACATTCTCATAGTTTCTTGATACTTTTTGGATAGGAAATCCATAAATTACTTGTGATATGTAAGATTCAACCACATGTCAAACTGATACATGGTGTTCCCAGTATGACTCAAAGTGTATGTTTTTAATTTTCATGTGACATTTTAGTTCAAAGCATGCATCGCTCATTGAAAATAGAGAAAAAAATTGGATGATCTTAATAAATTATAAAAATTATCCATACGTCAACTGTGAAATTTGATAATCAATCAAACATCAATATGAAACATGATGTTCCTAATATGACTCTAAGTATGTGTTTTCAGTTTTAAAATATCATTTTAGATAAAAACACATGTCTCCTAATGAAAATAGATAAAACACACATGGATTGTATTAATATTTTAGGGAAAAAATCCATGCCTAATTTGTGACATATAGGAATAAACCTTGCATAATATAACACATGGTGTGCCTGGTATGACTTGAAGTGCCTGTTTTTAGTTTAAAAATAAAATTTTAGTTAAAAGAACATGTCACTAATTAAAAATTGGGGAAAACCATATTTTCATGATATTTTATTAAAATGTCTCATAATTAATTTTTGACATGTAGGAATCTACCACATGATAACCCAACACATGATGATCCCGGTAAAACACATAGAACATATTTTCAATTTAAGATTGTCCATTTAGTTCAAAACATATGCCATATAATCAAACCAAGAAAAAATTATTATATTTCCTTGATAAATTTGTAAACTGATCCATATGTCATTTGTTACATGTAGGAATTATACACACACTAATTAGATACATGGTCTTCCATGTGTGGATAAAATTTTGGGTTTTTAGTTTAAAGGTAACGTTTTAGTTAAAAACATGATTCACTCACTAAAAAAGATAAAAAATACTTAGAATATCTTTATAATTTAGGAAGATTATCTATAACTCATTTATGATGTGTAAGAATCAATCATATGTTAATCTGACAAATGGTGTGGCTGGTATGACTGAAATTACAGGTTTTTAATGTTTTATTTTATTTAAAAACAATATTCACCTACTCAATATATATATAAAACACTCAAATTATCTTGGTACATTAGTAAAATGATCCATATGTCACTTTTGACATGTAGGAATTAGCTACATGTTAATGTGGAACACAATGTGATCGATATGATTGAAAGTAAATGTTATTATTTAAAAGTGACATTTTAGTACAAAAGACACATCACTCCCTAAAAACTAACCATACATGATCATATTATCTAGGTATTTTAGGATAATTATCCTTAAATAATTCTTGACAAAAAGGAATCAAACGTATGTCAATCTGACACACAGTGTGTCTAATATGACTCGAAGTTTGTGTTTTCAGTGTAAAATTGACATTTTTGTTCAAAACATGCATCAATACCTAAAAACCAATAAAATTCACTTTTATAGTCTTTATAATTTAGTAAAATGATCTATACTTCATTTGTGACATGTAGAATCAACCCGGCTTCAATATGACAAACGGTGTGCCCAGTATGAATCAAAGTATGTGTTTCCAATTTAAAAATGTTATTTTAGTTCAAAAAATGTTTCACTCACTGAAAATAGATAAAAAGAATAATTGTATTTAAATTTAAAGGAAATTATCCATAAGTCATTTTTAACATGTAGGAATAGACATCATGTTAATCTAACACAAATTGTGATGGGTATGACTCGAAGTACATGTTTTCGATTTAAAAATGAAATTTTAGTTAAAAAAGTAACTCACTAAAAAAAGATAAAAAAACTCATATTGTATAAATATTTTAATAAAATGATACACAATTTCTTTTGAGACATTTAGGAATTAACAACACATTAACTTGAGACATAGTATTCCCAGTATAACTCAATGTGTACATTTTTAGTTTAAAATTGACCATTTAGTTCAAAACATGTATCACAAGCTCGTAACTAAGAAAACATGACTTTATAATTCCATAGAAGAATCTATATGACATGTGGGAATTAGTAATTCATCAATTCTACACACGGTCTTCCCAATATATTATAATGTGCATGTTTTCAGTTTAAATGTAACATTTAGTTCAAAACGTGCGTCACTCACAAAAAATTATGCAAGAAAGCTCATATTATCTTGATTATTTTTTAAAACTAACGATCACACAATTTTTATATATAGAAATAAATCTAATATCAATATAATTCATTTTGTGGTTGGTATGATGGAAATTTCATTTTTTTTTTAAAAAGTGACATTTTAGTTCAAAACATATGTCACGTACTCAAAATAGGGAAAACATTATTTGATTATCATGATATTTTTTAAAAATTATTTATAAATCATTTTTATGTGTAGGAATAATGCTCACATAAATATGAAAAATGGTGTTATCAGTATGATTGAATGTGTGTGTTTTTATTTAGAAGTTACATTTTAGTTCAAAACACATGTCACGCTCTAAAAACTGAGAAAACACACTCATATTGTCTTGATAATTTATAAAAATGATTCATAAATCATTTGTGATGTGTATGAATCAATTTCATATCAATTTGACACATGGTGTACTCGGTATGACTCAAGGTGTGTTCTTTCAGTTTTAAAGTGGAATTTTAGTTCAAAATATACATTACTCACTAAATAAAAAAATAAAACAAACTCAGACGGTATTCATACTCAATTAAAAATATCCATACATCATTTGTTACATGTAGGAATCGGTAACATATCAATCTGACATATGGTGTTCCCAGTATGTCTCAAAGTGTGCATTTTCATTAAAAAATGATATATTAGTTACAAATTTGTTTCACTCAATAAAAATAGATCAAAAACAGCTAGATTGTATTTTAATTTTTGTATAATGATTCATACATCATTTTGACATGTATAAACCATCCACACATTAATCTAACACAAAATGTTCCTGGTATGAATCGAAGTGTATATTTTTAGTTTGAAAATTACATTTTAGTTAAAATCACATGTCATTCACTAAAAATAGAGCAAAAAACTCAAATTGTCTTGATATTTTTAGTAAAATAATCCATAAGTCATTTTGGTCATATAATAATTAACCAAACATTAATACAACACTTGGTGTTCCCTATATAACCCAAAGTGTGTGTTTTTAGTTTTAAAGTGACAATTTAGTTCCAAGCATGCATCACATTCTCAAACCCAAGAAAATAAGATCATATTGCATTGATAATTTGGGAAACAAATCTATAAGTCATGTGTGACATGTATTAATTATATACACATGAATTGAACACATAGTCTACCCAGTATGAGTTAAAGTGATTATTTTCAATTTAAAAGTAAAAATTAGTTCAAAACATACTCCAATCCCTAAAAGAGGAGAAAACACATTTATATTGTCTTCATACGTTAGAAAAATGATCCATAACTGACTATTTACTTATAGGAATAAACCTCATGTCAATAAGAAACACGGTGTGGTTGGTATGACTGAAAGTTTCTGATTTTATTTAAAAGTGACATTTAAGTTCAAAACATGCTTCACATTTTCAAAATAGATAAAACAAACTCATAATTTCTTGATACATTATTAAAACTATCCATAAATCATTTTTATGTGTAGGAATCAGTCCCACTTCAATCCGACGTACAAGGTGGATGGTATGATTAAAAGTGTTCATTTTTATTTTAAAGTGCAATTTTAGTTCAAAACATTCATCACTCATTGAAAAATAAAAAAAAAACATGTTTATATTTACTTGATACAGTTTAAAAACAATCCATAAATCATTTTTGACATATAAGAATCAACTGATTGTCAATCTGATACATGGTGTACTCAGTATAGGTCAAAGTACATGATTTTAATTTAGAAGTGACATTTTAGTTCAAAACATCAATCACTCACTATAAACAAAGAAAACACACTCATATGATATTGATACCTTAGGAAAATGATCTATATGTCATTTGTGACATGTTGGAATCAACCACACAATAATCTGATATATGGTGTGTTTGGTATGACTTGAAGTGCAAGTTTTCAGTTTAAAAATTCCATTTTAGTTAAAAACATGTTTATCTCACTAAAAATAGAGAAATCACAATCATATTGTCTTAATAATTTAGGAAAATAATCCATAATTTTTTTTACAAGTAGGAATCAACCACATATTAATCCTATACCCAACATTCTTGGTAGGACTCAAAGTGTGTATTTTTTGTTTATAAAATGAAATTTTTGTTAAAAAAATGTTTTAATAATTTAAAATGGATAAAACACAATCTAATTTTCTTGATATTAAAAAAACCATCCATAAGTAATTTTTAGTATGTAGGAATTTACCATACATTAATCTGACACATGGTGTACCTGGTACGACTCAAAGTGCATGTTTTTAGTTTTAAAATGACATTTTAGTTAAAAATGTGTGTAAAATACAAAAAATAGATAAAACGAACTCATGTTGTCTTGATATTTTAAGAAAATGATCTATAATTCATTTGAGACATATAGGAATCAACCTCATGTGAATTGGACACACAGTGTGGATGATATAATTCAAAGTGTGTGTTTTTAGTTTAAAATTGGTCATTTAGTTCAAAACACATGTCATATTCTCAAAACATTGAAAATGTACACAGATTTTTTTGGATATTTTAGGTAACCAATCCATAAGTCATATGTGACATGTAGGAATATAACATACATTAATTAGACACATGGTATTCTGAGTATGAATGGAAGTTTATGTTTTGGTTTTAAAAGTAACATTTAGTTTAAAATTGAATAACACATTTAAAACATAGAAAATGAACTAATATTGTATTGATACCTTGTGAAAATATCCACAACCAATTTATGATGTGTAAGAATCAACCACTTTTCAATATGACATACATTGTGGTCGGTATGAATGAAATTGCATGTTTATTTAAAAATGAAATGTTAGTTCAGAATAAGAATCATATGAACGAAATAGAGAAAACATGCTCAAATTATCTTGATAATTTAGGGAAATGATAGATAAATATTTTTTGGGAGTAGGAATCAGCCACACATCAATCCAACATAGGTGTGGACGATATGATTGAATGTTTTTGTGTTTATTTAAAAGTGACATTTTAGTTTAAAACATAAATCACTCACTGAAAACAAAGAAAGCATGTAAATATTTCCATAATATATTAGGGGAAAATCCCTAAATCATTTGTGACTTAAAGGTTTGAACTTCACATCAATCAAACACACATTGTGAATGATAGGACTCAAAGTGAATGTTTTTAGTTTTAAAGTTACATTTTAGTTTAAAACTTGTTTCACTCACTAAAAAGGAGAAAAAACACATCAATATCACACACAGTGTGATCAGTATGCTGCAAAGTATGTGTTTTCAGTTTTAAAATGACATTTTAGTTAAAAAATGTTCCACTGACTGAAAACAAAGAAAAAACACTATGATTGTCTTAATATTTTTGTATAATGATCCATACATCATTTGTGGCATGTAATAATCAACCACATGTTAATCCGACAAATTATGTTCTTAGAATTACTTGATGTGAATGTTTTTAGTTTATAAATGTCATTTTAGTTAAAAATGAATGTCACTCGCTGAAAATAGAGAACACACACTCGTATTGCCTTGTTATTTTTATATAATTATAAATATTTCATTTGAGACATGTAAGAATTAACCATACATATCATTCGTGGTATAACTAAAAGTGATTATTATCAGTTTAAAATTGATCATTTATTTAAAAAAATGTTCCAAATGATCAAAACTAAGAAAACAAGATCATATTTTATTAATACTTTAAGAAACATATCTATAAGTAATTTGTGAAATATATGAATCAACCGCACATCAATCAAACACATGTCCTTCCCACTATAACTTAAAGTGTGTGTTTTCAGTGTAAAAGTGACATTTAGTTCAAAACATGAATCAATCATTGAGAACCAATTAAGCTTGATTGTATTGTCTCGATAAATTTATAAAAACATCCATAATTCATTTTATGTGTATAAATTAACCTTATGTAAATTTGACACATGGTGTGGTCAGTATGATTGAAAGTACATGTTTTTATTTAAAAGTGATATTTTAGTTCAAATCACACATCACATGGTCAAAATAAAATAAACACTATTTAATTCTCTTAATAATTGAGGAAAATGATAAATTGTTCATTTTTTATCAATAGGAATTAGTCGTACATCAATCTGATATACGACGTGGATGATTTGATTAAAAGTGTGTGTATTTATTTTAAAGTGAAATTTTAGTTCAAAACAATCTTCACTCAATGAAAAATGATAAAAAAAACACCCAGACTATTTTAACAATTTAGCAACATGATCCATAAATCATTTGTGACATCTACGAATCAATTTCACATCAATCCGACACACGGTGTGCTCGGTATGACTCAAAGTGCGTAATTTCAATTTAAAGTGACATTTTAGTTTTAAATTTGTGTCACTCACAAAAAAAGAAACAAATCACTCATATGGTCATGATACATTTTTAAAATTATCCATATATTATTTTTGACATGTGGGAGTCAACCACATACCAATCTAACACACGGTGTGCCCGATATGACTTGAAGTGCATGTTTTCACTTAAAAAATGGCATTTTAGTTAAAAACATATATCGCTCACTGAAAATAGATAAACCACACTAATATTATCTTGATATTTTAGGATAATGATCCATATATCATTTTTGACATATAAGAATTGAACACACATTAATCAGACACACGGTGTTCTTGGTATGACTTGAATTGCATGTTATATTCTTTAAAAAAAATTAGTTAAAAAAATGTGTTATTTATTGAAAAAAGGGAAAACACACTTGGATTAGTTTGATATTTTTGGAAATGAAAATGGTGTCATTTGTTATATTTAGAAATTGATCACATATTAATCTAGCACACAGAGTGTTAGGTATAATGAAAAGAATTTATTTTCAATTTAAAATTTACATTTTAGTTCAAAACATGTTTCATATACTAAAAATCCAGTAAACACACTTGATAGTTTACGAAAAAATCCATAAGTTAATCAAACACTTGGTGTACTCGATATGACTCAAATTGCATGTTTTTAGTTTCAAATTGAAAATTTATTAATTCATTTTATCATATTTATGTTTATATTTTTTATATATAGTATTATTAACATAATAATTGTTTTTTATATGGGTACACTATTTTTTTCAAATTGAGGTGGTTTGTTCAATGATTGGTGGCATGATCAACATCTTTTGGAAGGAGATCCCAACTGAATAATTTTTTTTGAATTTTTTGTTGTTCGTAATAAATCTTATGTACTAATGTTATTGTACATACCAATTATTAACTACTAAAGACCACACTTTTAAAAAGGGATAGAAATTGGCTTTATCTGTGCTAAAAAAGTGTTGTTAAAATTCTCGTTCTTTATCAACTCTAAAAAAGTGTTGATAAAGACCTCGATTTATGAACACTAATAAAAGGTGGTGATAAAAGATGATATCATAAAGGCTAAAAGTACTGATAAAGGTGTCCATTATTAGTGTTTTTTATCATTGATAAAGAACCCCTTTATCCAATGTTTTTTTAAATAATAAAAATGGAAAGGAATTTTTTTTGAGAAATCACCACCCCCTTACCCACTCCCACTCTCACGCACCCTCCATTATTAGCACTCACAATGCCCCTTTGTTGGTGATTTTTCATTTCCTAGTTACCTGTTCACATGTGCTCACACCTAAACTCAATCCATTGACCTCCCATGTATATTTTGAATCCCGCTACCACTACCCTAAGATGGGGTTTTTCTATATTTTATGAACTTTCTACAAACACACACACACACACATATGTATTTATATAATTATTTTAAAATTCATTTATAAAATATATGTTTGTGTGTGTGTGATATATATATATATACACTTATATTTATTTAAATATATTATATATTAATATTCCTTTATATATATAAGAATATAAATATAAATATATATATGTTTATTAATACACACACAAATATATATATAGACATTATAATTACTTATTTATAAGTATATATATATATATATATATATATATATATATTCATATGTATTTTTATTGAAAAAAATAGTTAGATATTGTGTTAAATAAAATTGATAATAATTATTTTCATATGATTTATATAATTATTTTTCAATATATTTTTAAAATATGTTTATATATTACATATTTAGATATAAATTTTATACAATACATATATATTTATATGTCAATATATTTACATAAATATTTATACAAATTTACATATAATTTTATATTAATATATACTTTTCTGTAATCTATGTATAAATATTTTTTGTAAATACTATTATATACTATATTTAATGATAATTATATATCTATCAAAATACATTTATATATGATGTATTTACAGCATATTAACACTCACATACACACATATTTACAAACACACATGAACATTTATATTTGGCACATACACACACAAATATTTACATATATGTATTTATATATATATATATATATGAATATACACATAAATATATATTTCTTTATTGACACACACATATTTATATATAATAATTAACTATATAGGTATATATATTAATGCATTTTTATAATGCAAATAAATGGATAGTTTATTATTTTAAATTAATTGAATTATAAATATTAATTTCCCTATGTTTTATATATTTTTAAATACATTCTTATGTAAATATATTTAAATATTCATCTGTGGATTTGATTTATTGTATGTAAATATAAACAAATAAGTATATATTTAATAATAGATAAATCTAAAATATAAAAAATGATAAAATTTCTTAAACATAATATCCATATGAATATAATCCTTAGGAAGAAATTTAGTATCCACTGAAATAAATCCAATAAGACCCTTTAAAAATTTGTGAAATTTCTTTAATGTTCAAAAATTAAGTTACCCCGATAAAAAACTCAATTTTGGAGTTCTTCTAAGTCCTTTTTGGCCTCAAGAAAATTATTAATCCAGACCTCACCATAGTGTCGATCAATTTAAGGGCTTAGATTTGATATATGATAGAGCTTAAATGGACACCCCGATCAAAATTTATGGTCATTTGTAGTTCAAGACCTATTTTTTGACTTATTATAGATCGTTCATTAATTTATTGAATTTTTGTGTCATCCAATTGTTATTAAATGACTATTACACACTAATAATTGGAAAATTATTAATTAATATTATTTTTTAACTATTTTATAAGTCATTTTTTCACTTAATATTTTATATATTAACTTTAAATGAATATTTAGTCTAATATAAACATATTTAATAAAATATATTCTATTTATATCAATATAAATATATTTATGTATCAATATATGATTTTAATGATATTGTTTTATGAAATAGACCTTTTATCAATGTAAAAAAACCAATAAAATGTGTCTTTTATCGACTCTAAAACAAATGAACTTATAAATGTGACATTTATGAGCTTTTTTTAAAAACTGATAAATTATATCATTATCGGCACTAAAAAATAATGATAAAGGACACATTTATCCACACTAAAAAATCCTTGATAATGGGTACATTTATCAATGTTTTTAGCATTGATAAAATACATCCCCTTTATCAAAGATCTTTTTAGAAATGATAAAGTGTAACGTTGGATAAACCCAATTCTGTCATAGTGTTTAAAATGTCTATAAGAATTTTACAATGTGTTTTGTTTTTTTTATGAAGTGAATTTAATTAAAATTTAATTCTATATTTTTTATAGTAGTGTGTTGTGAATTGTAGTTGTGTAATACTATAAGTGGGATTTTATCAATTCTATTTATAGGTTTTATAAAAGATACATTATTAATGATAAAAAAATAATGATAAATGTTATCTTCACCGATGTTAAAAATAGCATTGATAAAAGCTATCTTTATTGGTTCTAAAAATAACAATGATAAAATATCTCTTTATCAGTGCTAAAAAGACGATGATATGAGATCTTTTATCAGCACTATTTTTAAAATTGATAAAAGTCACATGATTTTAAATGTGATTACATAATTAGTTCTTTTTTAGTGTTGATGATGACCATTTCAAACACTGGTAAAGTATGTATTTGTAGTAGTGCATTCAAAAACAATTTTTAAGGAAAATGTATTTTTAAGTATAAAAATGATTTTTTACCCATTACATTCTTCATAACACCAATAAATGGAATGAATGTTAATATATTATATTGAATATATCATCTATTTATTTTATCAAAATAACCCATAAATAGTGATTAATATAATTTATAAAGATAAAATACATTGTGAACAATAAAAAATAGTGTCCTAAAAAATATCACTTTTTACCTTCAAATGGTTTTATCTTCCTTTATAACCAATTAAAAATCAATGTATAATTGATTATTCATTTGGTTATACGAATTATCAATATATTTCATCATTTATTTGTAGTGATAAATATATTCTATTTGGATAAAAATACCTAATCTGTAGAAAATACAATTCTTATCTTTATCAATAAAATTTAAGTATATTCCACAAAAATTAATAAATACACATTCATCATGTAAAAAATTTATAAATATATTTCATAATTCTATTTTTTGATAACAAACAAATTTAGTAATAACTAGTAGTCCGCCCGTGCATTTGCACGGGACTATCAACTTTTTTTTTTTCAAATCATCTAGTTCTACATCATTCAAAAAAAATAGTCAATATAATGCTTAAAATAATATGATGATGATGAAGTGAGTGGACTTAACGTGACAAATGGAAATAGAGTGAAAACTAATGATGGAAGAGATGGAACATGATGGAATAGAAGAGGCGGGTATCAAAGACAGAGTTGAAACGAAAGAAAGATGAAGGTGGAGTTGAGGCCATATGATCCTCAAATGAGATTCTAAACGAATAGCCTATAAAATAAATTATTCCAACAAAAAATGTAATATAGTATAGCAAACACATAATAAAACACTCAAAGGAAATATTGAGAAAAGAAAAAAGGGAAATACTAACCCAAAAAAATATTCATGTAAACTCACATTTAATGAAATAAAAAATAAAAAATAGATCAAATAAAAATAAAATATATACTGCTCCAAAATACCCCAATTGATCCCCTCTTCCATGATGTTGTATTTCCCCAAATTGTAGTGTGACTCCACCCAATCACCATGTAGATTCGAGACCCCAACACTGGAATTGTTCACTGATTTCCTGCCATTGACATCAACTATAGTATAAATATGTGCAACAGTTGAATGTAAAATGCATGATGACCAAACATAAAAAAACATCAAGTAAATATTGCTGCTATTGTACCTGGATTTTTATTCGAGTATGAGAAAATTTAGTAATTTTAATAGAGGAATTTACAAGAGAGGTTGAAGCTGCAATTTCACCTCTAGAGAACTCATAATCAAAAATAAGTGGTCTCTCCCTTAGGAACTATCTGGAAGTGAAATATTTAACTGAAAAAAGAAGAATGAAAAAAAGAAAATAACATTAAAGGAGTCCTGACTTCTATATTAGTTTATGCATTATAGATTAAAATATGGACCAAATAACATTTCATCCATGCAAAAAAATAAAATAGGATTTCATGTAAATACCTTTAAACTGTCATAGTCACCACATGACATCTTGAGATTTCTAACACCACCTTCCTCCTAGCATATAATGAACTCCATTTTTTCTAAAGAAATATCATCCCTCCAATATTCTAGAAAACATTATTCTTTTTGAATGTAGAATACTAAAATAAAAAATCAAATTTTCAAGATTCATTAAAAAGGAAGGAGGCTGTGATATACCACATGTAAACATAATCAAATTCAGAAGGAAAGTTTAATCTGATGAAGGAATGGTCGTAAGTGATGAAATTTGAAGATTGGTTCTTCGAAAATGAAAAAATAAGTTTATTAAAGTATTTGGATGACCCCAAAATGGAATGTCCAACTGAAAATTTGAAATGCATATTCTCATCCCAAGTTTCAATAGGCTGCTTCAACTAAAAAAATCAACTAAATATAATTATCATACGTATGTTTTTCAGAAATTGGCCTAAAAAGTTACATATGCATGGTCTATAAGAACATCTAAAATAACTATAGTGAATCTACATGAATTAAACTGTAAAAATTGTGTATTAAATTAAATCATGTAGGAATACCAAAACTGCAAAACGCTCTGATGCAGTGGTGGAAATCTATTAAAACCCTGGAAAAAATATAAATGAAGTAACATTGGTTGAGCAGAATAAGGACAGAACGTGATTAGAGAATCATAATTGGAGATGTATCGTATTAATGTTTGAAAAGATCATGTGCAATTGGAAATACTAATTCATGGAATGAAGGAAAAATGTTTACAGAAATTGACGATAACACACTTTTCCGGAGCTCTGTATCTTTAGGGTCTAAAGAAAAAAGTAAGTCTTACAGAATATTTTTCTGACTGAAAAGAGTGTATCCCAAATTATTGATTCATGAAAGTAGAAGTTTTTAAATACAATGTGGATATTATGTATGAAGAGTTAATTGGAAGAAATAAAACCAGAGATTATTTTCAGAGAAGATATGAAGGAAAACTCACTGTATGTTGGATGCGTCCGGAACAGGTTCAATCTGCGCAGAGCATAAATCTCCACCCATTGTCAAGATATTTAGAGGAAGAGGGAGATAGATCTTCGATGGAAATAGTAGGTGTCAGTGACGTTGAATAGCTTTTCGAAGAGGTTTTTGGGCGACCTCCACGATAGTCGAAAGTGAAGAAACAATCACTCTATTTCGAGATGTACTGTAATGACATAGGAAAAAATATCAAGCAAATAGTAATACAAAAAATTTAATAGAAGATATAAAATAACTAAATCTCTGAGGCAAAGCATATGAAGAACAAAATGACAAGTCTAGTTGAGCATGGTTATGTAATGAGAGGAAACATTTCATTGGAATTCAACAACAAAAAATGAATGAATCGAAGGAGAATAGAATAATGATTACAAATTTTTACATAAACACCATACCACATTGTCATTTTTAGTGAAGTCGGCTGACTCATAGTGACAAACAAAAATATCAATAAAATGAATATCATGAAGTAAGGGCTAAAAATGTTGATGTTTTTCCTGACTATCATGTGCTCATAGTATGACACCACATCAGACTCCATCCAAAAGACCTGTGCAAATGATTCCATTCTAATTAAAACAATGAAGTACAGTAAGAAAAAAACCTTGGTAAAGGATAGAGTTCAGATATTTCTTCATTTCAGTATAGAGCAGTCTTTTCCCATATTTGAAGTTGGAGTTTGTTTTTGAAAATAAGAAGGTTAAGTAGTTGAGGTAATACATAAACCTGAAATGTGAGTGAATAATTAAACATAAAATATATCATGCAGAAAAGAACATGAAATTAAATTAAAAATAATAATAATATACATACCTCTGGATAGGAATAATACTCTTTGCAACATACAGTTCATGATGCTTACTTTACTATTAGAGGGATGCTGTAATTAAATAAAGATAACATTAGTGATATAAAACTAAAAATAGCATATATCGATATAAATGTTGTCATAGAAAAGTATAAATTTACGAACAATTCAGATGAAAATACATCTTGGTAGAATAGAAATCAATTGAAAACTATGCACTACTGAACTATTATAGTAGAAACATATTTTCTTCCATCTCATTTTTCTCTTATCATGAATCATGTTTATATAAAACAAAAAACAATAAAAATGCATCAATTTTCACATCTCTAAGAGACTATACAATTCATTATGAATGGTCATATCTAGAGGCCTTGAGTACAATTTCTCAGAACATGAGGACATTTATGACATGGTCTCTAATTTAGGCTAGTAAAATGACTGACCCATAGGTTTGTACCAATAAGTAATCACAGAAGAAAAACTTCTAAGAATCTATTTAATTATTTTATACATAAGAATAGAAATTTGGAGGCACAATACCTAGAGGTGGGCAGTTCAAGAAAACGCTACAGCTTAAACATCACTTGACAATCATCATGGGTTGCCGCTGAAGGGAAACTGGAAGCAGTAATGCCCTGATGTTGGGATAGCAGGGCATCCATTGAGATAAGAATGTCCAATATCTAAGGGATACCCATATCAGAACTATCAAACCATAGGATCAAAAATTGTGATGATGACACTCATCGAGCATAACCAGCATAGAAATACACACAAAAAACCTGCAGCAAAGAACACAGGAACATTGCAGAACAACCAATTGAAGTGATCATATATGAATCAGCAAGGTAAACAGTATAGTCATTCAACATAGGGGTTCTTTTCGGAAGCACAGAGGATGCAGATGCAGATCAAGCCAAAGCAGAGATGGTAGATATGCATAAGTAAGAGGCAGCAGAGGCCAAGCAGGCAAGGGCGGAGTTGTGGGAGCCTGAGGCATGGGAGACAGATGCGTTGGGGCCGGAGGTGTTGGAACCGGACGTGTAGGATCAGGAGGCATAAGAGTCGGAGCTGTAGGAGGCTAAGCAGTCATATGCGGAGCAGCCAGAGGGAGGCGGAGGTTGGGAGCGGAGGTGGGGAGGTGGGGAGGCAGAGAGAGAACTTGCAAGAACCGTAGGCCGTAGAGGAAGGAGGAGCGACTACCAGGAGCGGGGGCGGAGGAGCGACATTTGTGACGGCGGGGGCAGAACATATGAAGGGAAACCCTAAGATGGAGGAGAAAGTGCGAGGTAATGGAGGAGCAGTGAAAATGGTAGATTGGGGAGAGGAAAATATCGACAGGGAGCCCGACGGAGTCGTGGGAAAACAGGCCGAATGAATCATCAGATGAAGATGGAGGAATCGTCAGATGAAGATGGAGGCTTTCGAGGGTTTTTCAGCAGGTTGCGCGGCGAAGGTAATTGGCGAAGCAGGTGGATTGGAAATAGGTGAAACCAATTAGGTTTCATACGCGTGGGTGGCGGAATGTGTTGAGGGACCGACACGTGTCCGGAAAAAATCATTCTTCAGTATATATATAGATAAGTGCATAAATGAAAAGAGTTAAATAGCCAAAAAAAACACAAAAAGAAAAAAAGAAATCTAGGGTGTATAAAAAGAAATATCTCCAATAATTTTTTGCCTCTAAAGCTCAGTCATGAACATCATGCTTCAGGTCATTGTCAAGCCTAAATGAACTATCACAACAGTTCTAATTTCCTGAAAAATCAGTGCATTTGTAGCTTAAATGATAAAAAACAATTTTAATTAATAAATGCATATACAATATGAAAACACATATAAGTGCATGGATTTTCTGAAGTGGTGCTACCGAAGTCTATAACTTTAATAGCACTTGACTTCGGCACTCTCTTAAAAGATGAACTACCCCTTTGTGGCAAAACCTGAAAGATGAATCAGTGTTAAGTCATTAATAGAAGCTTATGTCATCAAAAGCAATGCAAGGAAGATAATAAACCTTAAAATCAGGAACTCTCTCCCATTCCTTACACAAACCGAGGTGCCCAGAAAAAGCCCAGCTTTCCATCATGAACATTAAAAACTTCAATCATACATGATCTTAAAAAATTTCAATGAACATAGTTAAATATCCAAAAAAACACACAAAGAAAAAAAGAAATCCAGGGTGCATAAAAGGCAATATCTCCAATAATTTTTTGCATCTAAAGCTCTGCTTTCCATCATGAACATCATGCTTCAGGTAATTGTCAAGCTCAAAGGAACTATGACAATAGTTCTAATTTCCTGAAAAGTCAGTGCATTTGTAGCTTAAATGATAAAAAAACAATTTCAATTAATAAGTGCATATACAATATGAAAACACATACAAGTGCATGGATTTTCCGAAAACCAAAAAATTACATACTATATCGTCGCCATCATCAAGGCTTGTGTCTAATGGGTGATCTTCATTGCTGAGCCCTGGCGTGTGAAGAATGCAATGAAATATTTATTCGATCATGGTTCTTCAATGAGAGGAAACATTATCATGCTTAATGAATGATAAATCATGAAGGGAAAACAAAAAATATTCCAATGACCGTATGTTCTGTACTTATTAATAACATGATTATTCGAATTGAATATTAATTATTTAGCACGTTTCCAATAGAAAATAAAATACCATATATTCCTAAGCTACTAATATTGTTTATTATAGAAAGTGTTGTAGTGATTTGAATGTCATACCATTTTTTGGTACCAAGTAATTCATTATGACCGTGGTGGGTCAAGTAAGTCACTGAATCAAGACACATAACAAAAATTTGTCTGGAAAAAAATGACCCACTTCTCTCAAATAAGGATACATCATCAATATAGTAGAATTAAGTAAGTATGAAGATATACAAAATCTGGTTGGCATAAGTAACAAATAAGGTAAAACATGATCCAATGCTCCAAAAGAAACTAATAAATAAAATAAAAGAAACAAAATGATACACTAATCCAACAAAATTTCAAGTGATGTTTAGTTCAACTGATATAATTATACCTTGCTCTAATGTATGATCCGCTGCTCTAAAATATATGATCTATTGCTCTAAAATACATGATCTGCTCCCTTTAAAAATGGACAATTGATCTAATGAAACACATGATCTACTAATCTAATAAAACACATGGTCCACTGCTCTAATGAATTACATGATCCACTACCCAAACCAAATTCACGACCCACATGCTCAAAGAAAAAACTTGTTCAACTACCCTAAAAAATGGTTCATTACTAAAATAAAACACATGATCCACTAATCAAAGAAAATACAAAATCAGTTATTACTATGGTTGGCTGTCAAGTTGGTTATTTGCTGTAATCAGAAGTAGGTAAATGCTGAAGACAAATAATAATTGGACTATTGAAATAGGATAAAGTATTATGAAAGTTTCATTACCTTCTGTGAACCTGCAAATAATATAAAGAAGAACATATGGGATAAGTATTGCAATCTGCTAGGATAATATACTTGTTGCGGAAGGGATTTTGGGAGCCGAACCAAGGAGAAACTGACATAACCGGCTGAGTAGAATAGTACAGATTTTAGAAAAAAATAGACAATAAATTGTTGTTAGATTATTTCAGAGTTACCGTATCAGAGGTACATGAAGGAATTGAAGGTGGTCGACGACGATGGAGCCCCGATAGCTGATTACGAAGAACATTAAACTGTAGATTTCATAGACCGAATGTAGTAGCTTACCAAACCCTAGATTGCAGATATCCTAAGAGGTGACGAGGGAGTGCCGACAAGAAGCATTGACCTTAGATTTTGGAGAACAATCTTCGTGAATTCTTCGGATGAAGAGTATGGGAAACCAGTGGAGATTTTCAAACAGGTGATTTAATGAATAGGTAACTCGCAGCGGGAGGAGATTTGTAGATGTGTTTGTGGAGTAGCGAAGTCCTGATGAGGTAGAGATAGGAAGAGGCAAAGCTGGAGTAGAGCGATGCTGCGCAAATTGTATATTTGAAAAGGATGATTTCGGTGAAATCATTCGATGACGAGGAAGGTAGATCAGTGGATGATTTGAAACTGTAGAAATCGTAGAGGATGGAAGCGATGGGGAGAGAGGACCTAAGAGTACTGGATACGGGGAGCCGAAGGTTGGTGTCCGCAGATGGAGTGCCAGAGGCAGGAGTGGATACGAGGTAGAAACCCTAGGATAGGGAGAGGAAATCTGCGAGATGGAGCGGGTGCTGGGCGAGGCAGTAAAATCGGGTTAAGAGGGAATATTTAAGAGAGTTGCTGAGAAGAGGACACGTGTCCGAAGAAAACCGTACTTTAGTATGTATATAGATACACCACCAAAGAATGCATTTTTTTCAGTGCTGGCTTTTATTAGTGCTAGACAATAATCTATGACAAAGGGGAGACATTTATAAGTGCTCGCAAAAAGTGCTAATGAAGTTACCTTTTATCATAGCTAAAAAATCATTGATAAAAGGATACCCTTTGTTATCACTTATTTCTAGCACTAATAAAAGTCCACCATTTATCAGTGCTTTTTAATAGCACTGATAAATGTATCACCTTTATCAGCACTTTTTTCGAGTGTTGATAAAGGTCACATTGAGTAATTAAATTTATATATAAATATTTATATATTTTTTAATAATATTTATATTAAAATAAGTATATATATGTATATATAATATATATATATATATTACTTATCGAAATTTTTATAATAAATGAATCTTATTTTCATAATTTTATATATAAAAAATTATCGAATTTATACGAGTAAAGATGTTAATTATTTTATTTACATAAATTAATTACAAAATTCTTATATAATTAAAATAAATATTATATATTTTTCTTCTATTTTGAAATTTTTATAATATATTATGGAATAATTATTTAAATATATATTTATATTGATATTAAATAATTTATAACATATATACATGTATAACTGTATGTATGTATTTTTATCTGTGTATATATGTATATGTATACGTGTGTGTGTAGATGTGTATGTATACATATGTATGTCTGGAATGTGTACATGTATGTGTCTACACAAGTCTATTTATTGATTAAATGATATTTATTATTTTTTAATATCTCTCCATTTTTAGTATTTTATCTATTTATTCATTTTAAATATTTATTCATTTTTAAAATAAATTTAGTTTAATCTATTCATCATGAATAGAAACCCTTCGGTTCATCTAGAATTTTGGGTCTATGGGATCAACTGGATTCCCTGGAATCTTATATTCCTTTACGATGTAGCTCTGTCTATATAAATTCCCATCAAGATAGATTGGGAAATTGAAATTAAAAGGTTTGGTCGTTATAATTGTTTGCTAATTTGGGTAGATTTATTCTCTTCTTTGGTTAACAAACGTTTCTTATATACTAATGGTTGTGAGTATAAACTAATAATTGATTATGAAAAACTCCCTAAATTATTTTGGGATTGTAATGTCATTGGGCATGAAAAAAAATTGTACGGGGGTTTTAATTTTCTCCTTCTATTCTTTTCATGGACCAAAAGAAGATGTTTGCTACAAGAAAAATCACTCAAGATATGGAGCTAGAGCTATTTGTAATTGCTCTAATGAGATAGGTGGGACTTCACCTTCTAACTCTACATCAAAGGAACCCATTTATTTCACTAACATTGTGGAAAGGGGTTCTAAGTGCCTAGGGAACAACATCAACACTGGAATTAGGATTGTGGTGTTAGGAAATTTCATCCAGGTTGCGGATAGAGAAAATGATAGGTTGATATCTTAAAATAAAAAATCATGGGCTGATATAGAAAATAAAGGGGATGCAAAGGATATATTGACACCAAATGTTATGTCTTTTAGAGATCTTTGTAGACACCCTACTATTAAAACTAAATATTAAACTCTTATGGTGGTCATGAGATCACTGTGCAGGATGAAGTGGATAAGAAAATGTTATAGGCGAGAGCTTTGGCCAAGGAGAAATGGAAAAATATATTAGTTGATGATTATGGATATTAGTTGGTAACCCATAAGAAAGTTAGTTCTTAATCATATTTTAATCCTAGGCCTGTCCATATTCACTCATAGGTGGAAGTAGTAGCTCACATTAGTGATTAAGAACCCCTACTTTCTCTCTATAACAATTGTAATATAGCCAAATAGACTTGTGATGATTCTGGACCAAGGATGGTCGATGATGATGAACCTCAAGCATTTGATAAAGAAGAGGTCCCTAAAGATGGTAGTCTGGGAGATTGTACTTCCAAGACTTCTGGTAGTGTTAGCGAACATGGGATTGGTCAGCAAGTCAGGACAAATAGTGTTCTTTGTTAGATTGAAAATTTAAATAGATCCAATGGTGAGAATGTTTTCCTTGAGGAATTTGGAAACACTTATGGAATTAGAGGACAATCCTCAAGTACAAAGACTATAAATACAAGGGGAAATCCTAATCCGAAGGTATTATTGGAAGGTCCAGGTTTGACTGGAGAATACGATCCTCGGTCTCTTGAGGATCCCACCCCACCAGATGTCAACATTGATCCTCCATCTAACAAAGACAAGACACGGGCGAAGCCCAAAACTTGTAGGAGGAGCCGTTATCCGAGTGGCAGGGGTGGTGACCAATTTCAATGCAATAGATGATTAATCTTCTCTTGTTTCATGGGATGTGGGTTTCTTTCCTCTCTATGGCAATGGTCTAGAATCGTTTCTCACATGCCCCACCACTTTATTCTTGGGTTTGTTTTATTTTCAGTAAATTTTGGGATCATGGAGTATAACCCATGGTTCGCACCATTCAAGCATAATAAATATATTTATTATATTCATAATAATATATATTTATATATTAATAAATATATATATAGTTATATATAAATATATAAATATAAAAATATATAATTATATAAAAATATAAAAATATAAAAAAATATAAATATATATAAATATATATAAATATATATAAATATACATAATTATATAACTATATTTATAATTATAAATAACTAAATATATATTTAAATAATTATAAAATTATAATAAATATATTTAAATAATAAATATATTTAATATATTTATAATTTTATAATTTTATATTTTAATAAATATATATAATTATATAAATATATTTATAATTATATAAAAATATATATAAAGACATTTATTTATAATTATAATTATAAATAAATTAACATTTTTAAATAATTATAAAACTATAATAAATAAGGATTGATGGGATTTTGGGACACGTAATGAGGTTCTTACCCACTAGGTCTTTGTGCCATGTACTGAATAGATAAGGCTTGATGGGTGGGTTATCCCTTAAGGGAAGCAACGACCTTCTTTTATGGCTTGCGTGTGTGTGTGTGTTTTTAATGTAATTGTACCCCCAAGAACCTAATACACATTATTATTTATAATTATAAATAATATAAAATTATAATAAATATATTTAACTAATAAGTATATTTATTATATATACATATATAATTATATAAATATATATAATTATATTCTTTGTCGAACTGGTCTAGGATAAGGCGCTAAGACCCAATCCCATTTATTAAAAATAGAAACATACAATGTGGAGAAGGGGATAGGTAAGGATGAGAAACCATAAAAAAACCAAGGAGTGTTAGAAGATAGAATCATAAAAAAAACTAAAATTCAAAATCAATCACACGAGCATGATTCCAACTGTGCAGGCCCCTACCACGAGGGGATCTTCCACATGGATGTTGTCCATGCTTCCAAGTCTTTTTTATTTTCCCTAGATCATGGTATTCATGTAAATATGGTATGATGGTGTTCGATTAACCCATAAATTTGGGTACCTCCCTGTAAAGTCATCCCCAAAACTTATGATTGGACTTTTTCCCCATAACCCCAACTATGCTCACTGCCTCCAAAGTTACCTTCTTGAAAATAGTTTCACCTGCACCAACATCACTAGAATCATAAGAGGCATTATTATTCCTTATTTATTTAATAACATGGACACTAGAAGCATCTTAAAGTGCCTGAGGCCCAATCCCGAGACCCATATCACTTCTTAAATCCACTTTCATATTCAATGCTTCCAAGAGAAGATCCTTGTCCGATTCTAGTACTCCAAAATAATTTGAAATGCAGACTAGATCCTTGTTTGTGTTTTTAGTTTTTGAAGCCTAGAAACTCAAAGAATAATTTTTCAATAGAATGTGGTTTCTTTGAGATTCATTCTAAGATTCTTCCTCAAAAAATCCATCTTCCCCCAAAATTTAGAAGGAGCAACATTAAGCTAGCACAAAGATAGATATTTAACACCAATCATGGGATGATTATCTTCACCACAATCTTGGGTCTTATAAGTTTCAACACTTCCTTTGGAAGAGTTTGCTTCATTTTCTACCTTAAAAATGTTATAATAAAGAGTAAAACTTACTTTGGATTGATCCATCTTGGAATGAAACCCCAAGGAAACCATATCCTTTTCATCCTGGAAAACACTTAATTGAAGATTCTTCTTCGGATATTGTCGAGATTTCAGACCAGTTTCCCCTCCAGTAGCTATCTGTAAGGATCTTTCCATAGGGTGAATCTCATTAGAGACACTATCCTCCAAAACATCATAAATAGACCTATAAATACCATCTCTCTACTTCCTATTAATAGTATCTATTTCTCAATCATTTGAAGGCACACCAAACTGAAGGAAACTAGTCATCTCTAGTGGATAAAACATGCTACCATCATATCTGGAATCAAAATCCTTTCCCAAACCATTCCATGAGATGAGTATAAAAACATACCTAAATAGAAGATATAACTATATCCCAGGGAGTTAACGCCTTCTCACTCTAGATTTTAACCATAACAGACTGAGCGAGAGAAGTTTTTAACCCGTTTCCATCAACATCAGCCAAAGTTGGACAAGAAGTTTCCTTATTCTTTTTCATTTATAAATTTGAGTTAACTTTTCATTTTAATTTCCTATTTTTAGAAGAATTAACTTGTTGAAACTTCAGAAATTGTGAATCAGCATCTATTTTATCTCCCAACTCTAAATCATAGTCACCCAACTACTCATCACCAACAACCATCTATCATACAACATCCTCAACATGAAAAGAAGTATCATCTTGATAACCATGAGTCCATGCAATATCCAATGTGTCAAAGTACCCCCTTCATAGATGAATTTTATTATCAAATGAAATAGACCCATATCTATTGGGAGAATAAATACAAGGGGGTTTATCAGGCCCAAAACTACATAACTAGGTTGTTTTCCCCACTTTGAAGAAATTCCAGGCTCGCTTGTTATCATTATCCCTCCCGAATTTATTTGAGCATAATTCCTCCACCATGGGATATCCCTTCACCAGTATTTATCCCTCGTGGAGTATACTTTAATTTTATGGACTTCTTGCTACCTGAATTCTCATCGTGTCAATGAGATAAGTAGACAACCCAAATTAGAGCTCTCTTAAAACATGGAATTCCAAGACTAATAATCTTTGAATCCATACAGAACCGGGTAACTTTTATTATATTTACAATTATATATATTTATATATCAATAAATATATATAAATATATAAATATATAAATATAAATAATTATATAATTATGAATAAATATTTTTAAATATAAATGTTTAAAATTATAATTATAAATAAATATATATATATATCTAAATAGAAAATTATAATAAATATATTTAAGTTAAAGATATTTTTATTATATTAATAATTATATATAATTATATATTAATATATTAATATATATTATATATATATATATGTAATTATATAAATTTATTTATAATTATAAATATAAATATATAAATATATATTTATGTCATTATAAAATTATTATAAATATATTTAAATTATTAATATATAAATTATATATTTAAAATGAATCTTTATCAGCACTTTTTAGCACTAATAAAGGTTTATCTTTATCACCACTAAAAAAGAAATGATAAAGATCTATTTGATTGGCACTAACTATTTTAGCTCTAATAAAACCACTCTTTATTAGTGTTTTTTTGGAAAGCTCTAATATAAGCGTTCATGATCTTTTAAATAGAACCCTTAGCACCCCGACCCCAGAAGCATGAATCTAGTGTATACTACCATTACATTGGCATGATTACAAGGAATCATCTTCTAAAGGACCAAAGAGTTTAGTAGTTTTGGTAAACCAGATATATACACGAGTCTTGTATTATAAATAAATACACCAATTACAATAAATTTATTCCATATAGAATATCCTTTCATATATTTATTAATACACTTCCTAGATTATTTGGGATATGAAACAAAATAATGGTGAGATCAAATGATCAGTAAGGGTTATGTATAATGAAATAAATAATGAATAAATAAGATTAATTAGTATAACATGATAAATAAATGAACAAAGATGCCATGTAATCAATATTCAATGAAAAAATTTCATAAACAAAATGGAAGGGTAAATAACTGAAAACACATACCATTTAACTAATTGGATAAGGAATAATCAATATGGAACGGTAAAAAAAATGAAAACCATTCCATTTAATAAATAAACTAATAATGGAATGCATCCATAGATTTTATCATAGTGAAAATATAATGGATAGTAGTAACTAATTCATAATGAAGACAATTATTAATTATTCGATTCCATGTTTCATAGGTATATGGTACCTTTACCGTACAAACATTTTACAAGACAATTTATAACATACTGGGTGAGGAACCAATTCTCTTAGGCTAGCTAACCGATTTCGCCTCATGAGACTACCAAGGCATTGAGGGGATATCTATAATTGGTCCCCACTCATGTTGAACCTATCTAAAGCATTCCTCATATATCTAATAATATATTTAATTCATGAAGAATGTTCCTTATCAAATATCTGTATTGAGTAAAAGATGTGGATTTATCAATATTTCCCCAGATATCAAATAACTTTCAAAGTAAACAACATACGTAAAAATTGTATATAGTTAAGTAAATAATCATATCAATGATAAAGGTTATGGATATTTAGGAAAAACATGATGTAAAATGTTCCTAGGAAATTTAACATTTCAAGGTCACTAGCAAAGAAATCAAGGTAGTGAATGTCAATACTATCCTTGGTCAAAGGAATCACAAACCATATAGAGGAAGAATAAGGATGGTACCAATACAACATATCCCAACTGAGGTAATATAAAGGTTTTTTGTAATTTATGAATGGAAATACTGTAAAAAATATGTTTAAAAACATTAATGAGGAAAATATGATTTTCATTTTTTTGAAAATAATTTTCATTGAAAATAACTTTTGAAAAAAATTTCGTTATTAATTATCCTTCTTAACATACAAATTAATCTTAAAAGATATGATGTAAGGTAATTATATATATTCCATACAAGGTAAACAAAGAACATTCATTTTGTAGGGTAAAAGGTTAGAAAAGTACCTTGTTTAGAAAGTGATAAGAAGATTCCATTAAAAAATGTTTTAAAATATAAAATGGTAAAAATTTATTTAACAAATTATTTTGGAAAGGTTAATTTTTTTTGAAAAGATTTTTATAAAGCATGCTTTTTATAAGAAAATATGTTCTCTAACTAAAGTGGGAAAAGATGTTAAGTTTTCTTAAAAATATTTTCTAAAACATTTTGAGTACCAAAGAGTAGAAAAATGGAACTATTACATGAGAAAGGTTATGAATAAATAGAGGAGGATAAAATTAAAGGGTTTATTAAAAAATGATCAATTAATTTCCTTTAATGTTAATTTGAGTGTAAATAATTCTGAACAAACATAGACTTTGAAGTAAACCCTTAAAAAGATTATAACATTCAAGTGATAATCAATCACTGAATATATTATGTGTATCAACTGTAAATACACATAAGATAGGTGGAAATAAAAAAAATCAAATGTTATCACACAGATAATATTATTATTTAAATGATAACAAGGATGTAATATAACATAATGAAAAGGCATCGAGTTATTAAATTCTTTACCAGTTGGAAACTTTTATTTCAAATCCACTTAAATGAAATAATTCATATTGAAACTTAAAATAACATGAAGATAAATTAATTCATGATATAATATGTAAAAGGGTAAGTAGATACATCACAAAAAATAAATAAGCATGATTATGAAGTATGCCTTCCGAAAGTAAATGCGAGATAAGAATCCCTTACCTAGTATTTCTTTTTGGGTGAAAATCATTTAACTTCTTGTATAATGGTTTAAAACATTTTAATAACTTATTACATAACCATATTAATATTTATGATATCATATATTATCTTATTATAATATCTTATTACCCATTTGTTGGTAATCATTCATTGTTTCCACTATTTCGTGTGTTAATTACCTAATTTCTTGAATATGTTTTAACTTATTTTTTGATTTTCCTATAACATATAACATGATTTAATCATATACAGAATTTAAAACATTTATAAAAATTATATATATTCTATATATATGTATTTATAAAAATCCATAAAATTTTCAGATAATAAATGTAATGCATCGTTCATGGAGATGGTAGGTCGCACATACGCATGAACATTACTTCAATTTATTTGACATATTTAAAAGAAAAAAGTAAATTATCTATATATGTATATTATAATCAAATTATCATATTTGTTTTCATATTTATCTCAAAGTTTTATTAATACCATCTTTTATACATTCCATGTATAACATGAATGAATAATATCGCTTTGAGGAGGCAGTAGTCCACACTTCCACAACTGATGTTATTATATTCCCACAATATGAAACCCATGAAGGTATGTGTTATATAAAATTAGTGAAGCATAAATACATTATTAATATCATATATATCATATAATAATTATAAATTCATCATTATTTCTAACATTTAAAGGTGGTAAATGGAATAATGAGTGACATTAGTTCGCAAGGCGGTAGTCCTCCATACACATGAACGATGATTGCGTATCCCATTTTGATGGATGTGTGTGAATGTATATGTAGAAATTTTATAATAATAGCTTATTAGTATATTTATTCTACTTAGTTTATTGTACAATAATGATATATAAATAATGGAAGGTGTGTAGAATTAATTGAAATAAAGGTGATAGTTGAAGAATGTTACCTCTTATCTGGGTAACTTCTTTTAAATTATCGAAAAAGGATTAATTAGTTTTATTTATTCCAAATATTAAGATTATATATTGAGGGGATAGATGTTGGTAGTTTATTTGAGTATATTTTGGGTGAGAAAAAGGGATTTATAGGCATGAATAAGTGGGATGGGTGAGTGCCTTTTTATAGTAGAGGAGGAGTGACATTCAAGTAAATTTCTAAAAAGGTAATTCCACCCATATTTTCCCATTTAAATTAGATTCAATAATGAAAAAAATTATAGAAATGTATTATAGGGTATAAATATGAATACAAATTGGCCTTTGACACGTTTCTAGGTCATTTTCTCACTTAATTTTGAGGTTTAACCCTTTATTAAGATAATTTTTCTTTTAATCATTGTACTTAATTTTAATTACATTAACTAATATTTTAGATAGAAAACTAAGTATAAATTATTATAGATTATAAATTATCTGGATTTAAAATATGTAATCCATTTTCCAATCTTAAATCATATATGTCGAAGAAATCAATTTAAAATTAATCTCGCAGACGGGATGATAATGCATGTATTTAAAGTAAAAACGTTCAAAAATTTTCTCAGTTTTTATATCCAATTTAAAAATTAAATTTATTGTAATGAACTAAATTGGATTTAATGATATAAAATTTATTTAATTATACTTTAAAACTAAATCAAAACATAATTTGAAACTAAAAATAATTTAGTCTCAAAATAGATTTGAATTAAAATTCAATATTTTTTACTATTCATCAAAAAATAAAACTTCATAGAAAAATACAAAAAATTCACCCTAAGATAATTTTTATAAATTTATTTAAAAATAAATATTCATTTATACATATTAAATTTATAAAATTTGTAAAATTTAATTTTAAAGAAGGTTTTCCTTCAAAAGGCGGCAAAATTGCCTATAAAAACATTGTTTTTTTATTCTTAAAATTGGGTTTGTTATTATTTTATTTCTATAACTTATATTGGATAAATGTAAAAATTATTGGATTGAATATATAACATACTGGTTTCATTAATATAATTTAATAATAGTAATTAATTTAATTTATTAGGATAAAACACCTTTGTGAGCATAAGAACATTTCTTTTATATTCAATTTGTTTTTATATTCACTTATAATTAATTAGAAACCTATAAATTCATTTTATATTTATATAAACCATATATTTTCATAATATAGTTAATACTATTCAGAAACTCTATCTTAATGGTTATATTATATTATATTTTATTAAATTATAATGTTTTAATAATATATTTTTCTTCAGTAAAACTCGATGTTGCGTGTAACTTAAGTTATCGAAGAAAGTCATTGTTGTGTGCATTTGAAGATAAATTAGTAATATGTACATTGATAGCTATATCATATATTGAATTTATTTAAAATAGTAAAAATATTTTAATGTATTAGGATATTATATTCCCTTATGTGCTTGGTGTTGCATTTCATACACGCTATCGTATAAAAAGTTACTCTTTTAGAAATTTTTAGGTGTTACATTATGCCCACCTTAAATAAATTGAATCCCGTTAACTTAAACTAAATATCATAAATCTATGGTTTTACATTTCAAAATTCTATTTTTGAAATACTACATTATTGATAAGAGTAAATAAAATATTCTCTTAATAAGAGATAATGATATGTACAAAGTCACAAGGAATAAAATATAACTAGGTTTCTATATAAGAGAACATTAGTGTAAAGTAGATATACATACCTGGGGTAAAGCATAAATATTTATATGGAGTGATTGAGTTCATCAATCATAAATAGTTGAATGATCAATGGGAATTTGTGGCCCTCAATGCCATAAATATATGATAATTAAAATACCATTGGATCTAAAAAATGGTATTCAGATAACATTTTTTTAAGATAATATTCCTAATGTTGATTAATTATTTTATTGGCCAAGAATATAAGGAATTATAATTACATAATAGGTTTCAATTTCATTTGAACAACTCCTTCTTTTTGTTGTATTCCCTATCAAATTCTAATTCATCCCTCACTTCAAGAAACAGATATCCAAAAATTAACTTTGATTCCTAACAAACTGAAATTTACTTTTTATAGATCATGAGATCCATATAACAAGTCATTATGTTTGTATCTAACAATTTTCCAAAACTGATATGGGTAATACATTAATCTAAAAACCTAAAAAGTAACACTACCGATTCAACATTAACATTTATTCATCAAACTGTTTAACTAAAAAAATGACATTTTTACAAGGAAATTATGTAGGAATGCAGTTGGAATTAATCCCTTATCATCCTCCCGTCATGGGTTCAATTCCTACATCCTTTCTGGACATAATAGGTTATCATCTGACAAGCATTTTTTCCTTTTCTAAAACCATATTAATAAAATTTCTAAAAGAAATATGATTGATATCCCTGAAATAAGGTTAATCAAAAAAATAAACTTTTAAAAAAGATTTTCAATACAACTACAATATATAAATACTTCATTCATTTTATTTCCATATATGTACTTACATGGTCTAGAGTTTCTCCTTTGGAAGAGGGAATTGATTTGGGTATTTCATAGGTTTCCCACATATAAGTCAATGAACCATAAATGTATCCTCAAGATTATATTTCTTTCCTTCCATCATACTCTTCATTTTTCCTCATCAATTCATGGATTTATTTCCTTATTTCCCACAGATAAAATATTTCCCAATTCCATGGATACACATTCCTTGGTGTCTCCTTCAACATTTCGTGCATGATAGAAATCGATCCCTCTTTTCCCTATAGTCTCCACCACTTGAGCCTTTTAGTAACCTACATCATTCTCTTCTTTGGTGAGTTCAAGAGTTGGTTAAAGTATATGTTTTTAATCATATTTTGGGAAAAATTACTATGTATAAACAAAATATCTTTCACTTCTATCGACACCCCAGTTTGTTTATCATTATCACCACCTCGTCCTTCATGTTCAATGTTAAATTGAAACCTTAAGATTCCATCCATTGACTAATACAACAAAGCCTAGTGTGAGTAAAAATAGTCATAGTGAGAAACTTGGACAATAATTTATAAGATATCTAAACCCTAACACCTTATTTTCAATATAAAACACCTTAGGTTTAACCTTGGTTATTCATTTCCATCACATATATAAATACATCATAATGGGTTATAGAGAAAATGTGAACAATCTAAAGAATATACCCCAGGAGTGTCAAACTGGGTTTGCAGTGAGGCCCATTATTGTGTACTGGGTTATGATCATGTCAAGACCAATGTACCTTTTTAGAGTTGTTAGTCTAGGTACATCTATTCCAGAACCATTTCCACTTGTAGTATCCAGACATGGATATATTTCTATGAAGACCCACATAATCTCTACCCTTCAAAAAATCTAGGATATTCTTCAATAATTGTCCTAAAAGCATACCTTTGGGCCATGTTCTCTAATATATGTTTTTCTGAATATGGTTTCTAAGGTTATTACCAAACTTCCATTGATACCAAATGTAGATCCCATACAAAAAATACTGGAACTGGTGTCTACTAACATTATATTGGCATGATTGAAAGGAATCATATCCCAAAGAACTAAAGAGTTTAATAATCCTAGTAAACCTGATACATGCATGATTATTGTATTACAAATAAGTACACTAATTAAAACATTAAGTTTTTTTGAGGATAATAACTTTAATCCATGAAGTGTATCCTTGCATATATTTCTTAGTACACTTCTAGGATTAATGTGGAAAGGAAACAAAATAAGGGTGATATAAAATTATTAGCAATGGTTAAGTATAATATAACTAATAATGAATCAATGAGAATTATCATTATGTAACTGTAAAAAACTAAACACACATTCCATGTAATCAATAATCTAAGAAGGTAGTGCATAAAAATACAGAAATATAATAACTAAAAAACATTCCATTTAAATAACTGGATAAGGCATAATCAATATAGAAATGTAAATAAATAAAAAACCTTTCCATTTAATCAATAAAATAATAATGAAATTCATCCATTGTTTTTATAGTGAAAATATCATGGATAATAATAACTAAATCAAAATTAAGGCAATTCTTAATTATAGGACACCATGTTTCCTATGTTGGAACCAGGGTCATCTATGCATGAATTGGAGTATGGTTTGTATTTGTTGTCAATCCTCAGAGGAAGTTCAGAATGTGTGCCAGCAATGTGCTCATATAGGTCAACCAGATTACAATATTGAAGGTGGCACCATTCTCTAGTGTTTGCCAAATTTTTGGGCCTGAAAATCAACAAATGGAGAAAAGTGTTTTTTGGAAAAGAGTTCTGCACGCCGTGTACTTGAAGGAGAGGAAACTTGTGTGCCATATGTTTTTCAATATCAGAGTTTTAAAATATGGAAAAGGAAAGAGGGCCGCACAAGTATTTGTGTGGTCGCACAAGTGAGTTGCGCGACAGAGGCTAGGAAAGATGAGCTGCGCGCCGGAACCTGCGCGCCGAGATGATACTAGCGTGCCACCGCACAGGGGGTCTATTTTTCCTATAAATAGAAAACCAACCCTCCACATTTTGTATGAAGTTCAAGACTTAGAGATTTTTCAAGCTCTCGTTGCGCAAGTGGTTGAGCCGTGCAAGTGGTAGATGGGTCGTGCAAGTAGAGGCTGCATGCCGGTTGTTAGATGCGCACCCAAGGTGGTTTGGGAGTTAAAGGTGCAGAGTCACGCACATTTGGAGTTGAAGGAGGCAGTGTTGCGCAAGTGGGTTGGTGTCACCTGTGCGCCGAATTTGTGCCATGCTAGTGACATGCGCTCCGTGATTGAAATTTTCACATCGGGCTTGGAGAAACGCACCAGGTGAGGTTGAAGTACGCCAGTTTTTTTGGAGCTACACGAAAGCTGGAAGATTTCCCAATACCTTCGGTGCAAAGTGAGATTAGTCTACGAGTGAAAGTTGGACTTCAACATAGCATCTACATACAACAGATGATGCATTCTTTTTAAAATGATGATAAGACCATCACGTATATAAACTGAGTGGGACTTCACCAAAGGCTGTGAGCCAGGGGGAGTCAACGGGAGTGACCCGAGGGACACAGTGAGCTATCCCTGAACATTTGTAAAGGCAGTGAGCCTGGAACAGAGTTATTGTGCCCGAACCTTTGTAATTCCCAGCTAGTGAAGTTTAGTGAAATTTGGTACGACTGACAACCTGTCGGCGTATGGTCTTTGGACGTAGCCCTTAGTGGTGAACCAAGTAAAAAGTACTGTGTCATCTTTCTGCATGTGAATGTTTTCTTTCTAATCATATTCATCATACAGTTTTAACAAGTTCTTACCAACGTGGGAACAAGATTCATCACATTAAAAGAAAAAGTGGTCACCCTGATTCACCCCTCCCCTATCACGGTGTCCCAGGGTCCTATAAGTGGTATCAGAGGGAGGTTTCTGGTGTTGAATATGTCCTTTATAGCCATGGAGAATGCCGTCAATGTTAAGGGAGTACCTCTCTTTGATGGAAGTAATTTTCAGATCTGGAAGAATAGAATGAGATCTCATCTAAGATCCCTTGGAATGGAAGTTCTGTTTTCCACTGTGAAAGGTATTAATGTTTCTGATCCAACAGTGCTGGCTATGAATGATACTGATAGAAAAGTTCTTGATGCAGAGTCTAAAGCACAAAATTCTCTCACTGCAGCACTTTCTGATCAGATTTATCTAAAAGTGATGAGTTTCACCTCAGCAAAGTCCATATGGGATAAACTTGAAAATATTTATTAAAGTGATAGAAAAGTGAAAGTGGAGAAACTACAAGTGATACATAATAGGTTCTATGATCTGAAGATGCATCCTGATGAGAATGAAAACTCCTTCTTCAATCGAATTACTGAAGTGGGTGGAGAAATTTGGGGCCTAGGATAAGAAATCAAAGACATTGATATTGTGAAGAAAATACTGAGAAGACTACCATCCCTGTACAATGAAAAGTTTTCAGCCCTTGAAGAAAGAGATCTTTCCAAACATTATTTGGATGATCTGTTGAGCAGCTTGGTGGCATATGAAATGAGAGTCAAACCAGAAGATGCTACTACACGAGTAAGCAAGGAAATGGCATTCAAATCCATGGAGAAACTAAAAATATAAAAAGATAGTAGTGGTGAAGATGATGAGGAAAAATAAATTCTCTCTCTCATTTCCAAGAAGTTCTAGAATTGGAAAGGGAAATTAAAAGGAAAGTTACCTCTAGCTTTCTTTCATTGTGGAAAAGTCGGGCACATTTCTTCTTAGTGATTAAGAAATATCGATGATGATGATAGTGATGCTGAAAACTTTGAGAAGCCTCAGAAAAGGTTTTTAAAGAAAGGAGACTTCAAATCTAGAAATAAAGTTCTGAAGAAGAGTTTTTTCTATGACGACGAAGAAGATGATAATTAATTATGTGATGAAGAAGAACCAGAATTTAAAACTGGGAAACATGCTTCCATGATGGCCACTGTTGAAAAATCTGAAGATACTGGTGGAGAAAATCAGTTAAAAACTAGTGCAGATTCCGAGTTGCAACTTAAGGATGTTGTTAGCAAGCTTAATATTAAATGTAAGAGTTTCAATAAGTGGAAATCAATGGTAGAAGAATCAACTGAATATGTTGATCAAATTGAAGCTGAAATTGAACAACTGGAAGAATTTTTGAAAGCATAGTCTAAAATTCTTGAAAGCAATGATGATGTAGTGGATCTGAAGCTGATAATTTAAGAATAGGAAAAGTTCATCAATTACCTCACCTCCATACTAGAAGAAAAATCCAAGACTGTTGAGGGTATTGAAGAGGAAGTTGTTACTCTTAAGAGTAAACTTGAGACTAAATCAATTTAAAATGAATCAAGGAAGAAAATACAGTTTTAAAGATTCTCAAATGCAAAATTACTGGAAAGATCCAAGAGTGGTTCATATGGGGTAGGAAGAATCTTGAGTGATCAAAGACCCTCTTTCATGGGAAAGAGTGGAATTGGCTGTGAAGTTGAGACATCAACTTGTGGAAGTAAAGAGATCCAAAGGAAAGACAAGAGAAAGTTGGACATGTTGAAATGTTTCCTGAAGTGGTGAAAAAGAAAACCTCAATACAAACTAAAAGGAGAACTGAAAATCACCTTCAAACATTCAGAAATGATAGGCAGTCCAACTATTCTCTCAAGGAAGAGAGTATGAGGAGAAATTCAAGTGAGAAGGCATTTCCTCTCATGAAGTGTCAGTTTTGTGGCTATCTGGGCCATGCCATGTCATATTGTGAAGAGGCAAGGAGATATCTGAGTGGGGAAGATCTGGGACATCAACAAAGGAGAAGGAATTCATATCCTCCATCTTATAGAAGAAATAGTTTCTATGGATACTGTTTTCATTGCTCTAACTTTGGTCATAAGGCTGCTAATTGCAGGCAGAGAAGGGACATGGACACCTCATACTGGAATTCAAGACAAGTCAGATCTCATCGACAAGATAGTGTTGCTCTTTCAAATAGGTTTTCTCCTCTCCAAGAATACTTCAACTACGAAGAACCAATGAGAACAGATGAGATAATTGAAAGGCCATCAATTCTATTTACTCATTCCAATGTCTCATGGAAAGAAAGGAAGAAAATTAAGAATTCCAACCTTGTAGAGGTGTACCTCAAAGCTACAAAAAGCAACAATACTTGTATTATGAATAGTGGTTGTTCATCCCATATGACAGGTAATGCTGGCCTATTGACATATATCAAAAGGAAGGTTGATGGAACAGTTCGATTTTGTAATGATGGAGCTCTGAAAATCAAAGGTAGTGGGAGTACTGAATTAGATAATGGAGAGATGAAGAAGACTGAAGTCCTTTACGTAGATGGCCTACATCATAATCTACTCAGCGTGAGTCAACTCGGTGACTCAGGACTTATTGTTACTTTTAATCAGAAAGGCTGCACTATCAAGGTAAAGTCAATAAATTCACTTATGAAAGGATGCAGAACAGAAGGCAACATGTATCAGGTTGATAGTAAAGAAAATGTTTGCTACATGACTGTTGAAGAAGAAAACAATTTTTGCCATAGGAGACTGGGTCACATCAATCAACAAGACATGGAGAAAATATCAAAATTGAGAATTGTCATGGACATTCCTAACTTGAAGCGTGAGCATAAAAAATCTTGTGATGCTTGCATTCATGGAAAGATGGTATGCAGTTCATATTGGCCAAAGAAGAAAAGGGCATCTCATCTTCTTGATCTGATTCATACAGATGTATGTGGGCTTATAAATGTTGTCGGAACTCATGGAGAAAGGTACTTTGTACTTTTAATTGATGATTACAATAGAATGACATGTGTTATGGTCATTCAAAAAAAAAAACGAAAAGTGCTTGACTGCATGAAAATATATCGGCGAATCACCGAGAATGATAATGGAAGAACAATCAAATTGTTGCAATCAGACAATGGAGAGGAATACACATCCATTGAATTTGAATACTACCTATAGAAGCATGAGATACAACAAGACGTAGCTGCCGTGAGAACTCCACAAAAAAATGGAGTTGTTGAGTGCAAAAATATACAGGTTAACAATATGGCTAGGACCATGATGATTGAGAGTGGTATCTCTCGCCATTATTGGAAAGTAGCTGTTGAAGCTGTAGTACACATTCAGAATCGAACAGGGATTTATATGGGAGAAAAAAAGACACCATATGAATTATGGCATGGAAGGAAGCCTTTGTTGAAATACTTTCATGTTTTTGGAAGCAAATGTTTCATCCGGAACAAAGAATGAAATCAAGGTAAGTTTGGTGAAAATGCGGATGAAGGAATTTTTCTTGGGTATCCAATGAACAACAAATCATATAAGTGTTTCAACAAGCAATTGGGAAGGATTTTCGTAAGCAGTGATGTTAAGATAATTGAAGAGAAAACCACAAATTATTCAAGGAAATCATATGCTGATGTGATAGAAAATGAGGAAGAAAGTGAAAATGGAGAAATTACAAATACAGAAATAGAGGAAGCTATACAAAACACTTAGTAGTCACAACATGATGTTGACTCAGAAGAAGAATCTGAAGAAGAAACTGTGGCTGGAGAGAATGCAACTGAACTGCATAGAAGAAATCGTAGAGGTGAGATTGATCCATCTAACATAATTAGGGATAGGAGTGCACCCACTCAAACAAGGAGGATTAGGAATAACACAAAATCTTTATTTCTGTCAGTTGTGGAGCCATCCTCATTCAAAGAAGCTGTAAAGGATGAATCTTGGGTGAAACCCATGAATGAAGAGCTAGATCAGATTGACAAGAATCAGACATGGTATCCTGTCCAGATACCCAAAGGTCACAAGGTGATTAGTACAAAATGGATCTTCAAGAACAAGTTTGACGAGCATGGAAGTGTTATTAGAAAGAAGGCTCGACTAGTATGTAAAGGATATTCCCAGATTGAAGGTGTTGATGTTGAAGAAACCTTTGCTCCAGTGGCTAGACTAGAGTCAATCAGACTTTTCCTTGCCATGGCACTCTAAAGAGGATATAAAGTTTATCAAATTAATGTCAAGACAACATTTTTGAATGTTGTACTCGAAGAAGAAGTCTACATTGAACAACCAGTGGGTTTTGTTCTTGGTACTGATGAGACAAAGGTTTGCAAACTGAAGAAAGCTCTATATGGTTTGAAGTAGGCCCCAAGAGCATGATATTCACACCTGGACTCGTATCTCAAGAAGCTGGAGTTCAAAAGAGGAGTGGATCACAATCTATATGTGAATAATTCTCCAAAAGATCAATTCATGGTTCTCGTCTATGTTGATGATATCATATTTGATGGCAGCAGGCAGAAATTAGAGGATAAATTTTCCAATCACATGAAATTAGAATTTGAAATGTCTTTGATTGGGAAGCTCACATATTTCGTGGGGCTACAGGTGATTCAAAAGAAATATTATACTTTTATTTCTCAGGAAAAGTATGAAAGAGAGCTGTTGAAGATGTTTAATATCCAATACTCTAAACCAATGTCAACTCCGATTGCAGATGGAACTAAACTTGGAAAGCACGAGGATGAGACCTCTGTGGATCCCACCATGTACAAGAGGATCATTGGGAGCCTACCATACCTGACATTGACACGGCCAGATATTGTCTTTTCCACATGTCTTGCGGCCCACTTCCAGAGTAATCCAAAGGTGGAACATATGGAGGCAGTAAAAATAATCATGTGGTACATTCAAGGTACACATAACTTTGGGTTATATTTTTCTGCAGGTAGGGATAGTGAATTATCAACGTTTTCTGATGCTGACTGGGCTGGTGATGTAGTAGACAAAAATTACACCAGTGGTGGAGCCTTCTATATTGGGCAGAAATGTATTGGCTGGTTGAGAAAGAAACAAGAAAGTACTTCTCTTAGTACTGCTGAAGCTGAGTATATATCCGCCAAAAAGGAATGTATTCAACACTTATGGATGAAGAAACAACTAATAGATATTGGTTATGAGGTGAATCAACCAATGGTAATTTACTGTGATAATAAGAGTGCAATTGATCTCACGAAGAATCCTGTTTAGCATTCTCGTAAAAAACTTATTGAAATCAGGTATCACTTCATCAAAGAAAAAGTTGAGCAAGGGGTGATTAGAATGGATCATGTGGGAACTGATGAGAAAGTGGCTGATATCCTAACCAAGCCACTGTCAGCGGCTGTGTTTGAAAAGCATCGGTTGAACCTCGGTGTTCAGCCACCTCCCAGTGCATAAGGAGGTTACACAATACCCCTCTCCCCAATTATGATAAATGTTTTTATCTGTTTATGGATGTGATGCAGGTTTGTGGGGGAGATTTTATCCAGGGGGAGTATGGTGTGCACTGAACAATGAACAAATTACCGGTCTTTAGGATTATTGTCAATATGGGAGAAAGGAATAAATTCAGGCATGATCAAGAATTTTAGGCATGTAATGCTTCTGTGACATGATGAGAATTCAATGTCAGTGATAGGATGACAAGGATGAGAAGGAATACATTGGACATGTAATGCTTCTTGGGCGTCATTGAGAATTCCAAAACACTGGAACCCAATTCAAGCTTCCTCCCTTGTTTTCTAAACCAAGCATTGCTCATGTAGACATAGAGTGTTGGCTAAGTTGATTTTTGTGTTCTTTGGTTTAAATATGGAAGGGGATCTATTGAATTTATCTCTTGATTTCCAACAAACCCAAAGGGAAAGATTGTTGGAACCTTGGTCATCTATGCATGAATTATAGTATGGTTTCTGTTTGTTGTCAATCCTCAGAGGAAGTTCAGAATGTGTTCTAGAAATGTGCTCATACAGGTCATGCAGATTACAGTATTGAAGGTGGCACCATTCTCTAGTGTTTTCCAAATTTTTGGGCCTGAAAATTGACAAATGGAGAAAAGTGTTTTTGGAAAAGAGACATGCACGCCGTGTACTTGAAGGAGAGGAAACTTGCACACCATATTTTTTTCATGATCAAAGCTTCAAAATATAGAAATGGAAAGAGGGTCACACAAGTATTTGTGTGGTCATGCAAGTGAGTTGCACGACAGAGGCTAGGGCAGATGAGCTATGCACCAGAACCTGTGCGCCGATAGGATACTAGCGTGCCACCGTGCAGGGGGTCTAGTTTTCCTATAAATAGAGTTCCACCCCTCCACATTTTGTACGAAGATAATGACTTATAGATTTTTTGAGCTCTCGTCATGCAAGTGGTTGAGCCGCGCAAGTGGTAGTTGGGTCGCGCAAGTAGAGGCTGCACGCCGGTTGTTGGCTGCACACCCAAGGTGGTTTGGGAGTTAAAGATTCAGAGTCGTGCACATTTGGAGTTGAAGGAGGTAGTGTCGCGCAAGTGAGTTGGTGTCACTTGTGCGCCAAATTTGTGCCGCGCAACTAACTAGCACGCTGTGATTGAAATTTTCCTACCGGGCTTGGAGAAGTACGCTAGGTGAGGTTGAAGTATGCCAGTTTTTTTAGAGCTGCACAAAATCTGGAAGATTGCCCGATACCTTTGGTGAAAAGTGAGATGAGTCTACGAGTGAATGATGGAATTCAACAGGGAATCTAAATTCAATAGAGGATGCATTATTTTTCAAATGATGAGAAGACCTTCATGTCTATAAAATGAGCGGGACTTCACCAAAGGCAGTGAGCCAGGGGGAGTCAACGGTAGTGACCTGAGGGATGCAGTGAGATATCCCTAAAATTTTGCAAAGGTAGTGAGCATGGGACATAGTTACTGTGCCCGAACCTTTGTAATCCACAGCTAGTGAAGTTTAGTGGAATTTGGTACGACTGACAACCTGTCACCGTATGCTCCTTGGACGTATCCTTTAGTGGTGAACCAAGTAAAAAGTGATGTGTCATCTTTCTGTATGTGAATGCTTTCTTTCTAATCATATTAATCATAGAGGTTTAACATGTTCTTACCAACGTGGGAACAAGATCCATCACATTAAAAGAAAAAGTGGTCACCCTGATTCACCCCTCCCCTCTCAGGGTGTCCCAGGGCCCTACATCCTAGATATATGGTACCTTTATAGTTGAGACCTTCAAAAAGACGATGTATAACACACTGGGTGAAAAAACCCATTATTTTACGATAACTGGCTGATTTCATCTCATGAGACTACAAATTTATTGAGGGGGATATGTTTAAATGGCTCACACCCTTGTCTTACCTATCTAAATAATTTCTCATATATCAAATAATTGATTCAATTAATAAACAATGTGCCTTAACAAATATCCACATTGAGTAAAACATGTGGATTTATCAATATTTCATTAGATATAAAATAAATTTCAATGTAAACACTGAATGTTAAAATTCTACATAGTTTAATAAATAATGATATCTGTGACAAATTATATAGATATTTAGGGTAAATTAAATGTTCAATGATCATAAGAAATTGGATATTTCAAGGGAACTAACAAGGAAATCAAGGCAGTGAATTTCAATTTTATCCTTGGTCAAAGGAATCATACACCATCTAAATAATGAAAAATTATTTCATAAATAAAATATATCCCATGTGGAGTAAAATAAAGTATTGTTGTCATTCATTAAAAGAAATAATATAAAAAGGACATTTAAAAACATTCTTGGGTAAAATATACTTTTCATTTTAAAAAACATTTTGAAAATACTTTAATTTTAAAAACACTTTAAAAAAAATTTATTTAATAATTAATTTTTTTATAATTACCACGAAATATTCAAATTAATGATGACAAGTAATATTGTACATGTCTTAGAAGGTAACAAACAATCCTTTTATAAGGTAAAAGGCTTGAAAAGTGCCTTGTTTAGAATGAAAAAAATATTCCTTTAACAAAATTTGTAAAATAAAAAAGGGTAAAAATGTATTTAATAAATAATTTTAGAAAGGTAAAAATAATTTTAAATTTTTTTTTTATAAAATTTGTTTTTTAGAAGAAAATAGGTTCTCTGACTAAAGAGGGAAATGAGGTCTTGTTTTTATAAAGCAATTTTATAAAACATTTTGAGTACCAAAGAGAAAACAATGGTAATATTATATGAATTTTTTCATGAATAAATATAAGAGGATAAAATTAATGGTTTTATTGGATAATGATTGAATAATGTCCTTTAATGTAAATTCATGTGTAAACAATCCTGAACAAAATAATATTGCGAAGTAAACTGTTGAAAAGACAATAACATTGAAGTGAGAATCAATATATGAATAGATTATGTGTATCAACCATAAATCCAAATAAAATAATGGTAAATAATACTATATATATTCTAAAGTTATTACACACATAATATGGTAATTTTAATGATATTGGGGAAGTAATATAACCTAATGAAAAGGTATCAAGTTTTGAAATTCTTTACCACTTGGTAACTTTTAGGTCAAATAACCTTAAATGAAAAAATTAATATTGAATCATAACGTAACATTCAAATAAAATAATTCATCATATAATGTATCAAAAGGGGTATTAGATACACCATAAAAACAAAATAAGTGATTTTGTATGCCTCACAAAAGTAATAGTGAGACAAGAATCCCTTATATTGCAATTTCGTTCTGGTGAACACACTTTAACATCCTATATAAAGGTTTTAAACATGTTTCTAAATTATTAAAGAACCATATCTTAATGAACTTGTTATTATATCTTACTACCCCCTTTTCAGTAATCTTTCATTATTTTCTGTGTATCGGGTGTTAATTTCCATGTTTCTTCAATATGTTTGACTTGTTATTTGCTGTTTGTTTTACATAGATCATGATTTCATCATCTATATAATGTAAAACAGGATTTAAATATAATATATATTCAGTACATATGTATTTATAATTATCCTAGAAATTTGGATAAAGGAAATGAAATGTACAGTTCATGGAGATGGTAGACCGTATGTATGCATGAACGCTACTACCATTTATTTGTCATATTTAAAATAATGAAAAGTAAATGATATTTCTATATATATATATATTATAAATCTAGTATCATATTATATATATATATATATATGTTTTTTTTAAAATCCTTTATACATTTCATGTATATCATGAAGGAATCAAGTCGTTTTGAGGAGGTAGTAGACCACACTTCCACAAACAATGTTATCGTATTCCCAAAATATGGAACACATGAAGATATGTGTTATATAAGAATTAAATCAACATAAATAAATTATAAATATAATATATATCATATATAAAATATAAATACATCATTATTTTCAACCTTTAATGGTGGAAAATGGAATAAGGAGGGATATCATTTCGCGAGGCAGTAGTCCGCGATAAACATGAATGATGATTACGTATCCCATTTCGATGAATGTGTGGGAAAGTGTAGGTAAATATATAATCATAAAAACATATATGTACATTTAATATATTTATTTTATTATATAACCATGATATAGAAGCAATTTTAGGGGTGTAGAAGTAAATGAAACAAAGGTGGTCGTTAAATAATGTTAACTCTTATTCGAGTAACTCCTTTTGGTTTATACCAAAAGACTTCCTTGGTTTTTATTCTACAAAAAGTGAGGATTTTAGGTTGAGGGTGAGATTTTGGTATTTTATTTTAGAGTAGTTTTTTTATCTAAAGGTATTTATAGGTTTGAATAAGTGTTAGGGTTGGGTTCCTTTTAATAGTGGAGGATGAATGAAATTCTTGTAAAGTTTTGAAAAAGGGAATTCTACCCATGATTTTTCCATGTCAACTAGATCCCATAATTAAATAAATTAAATTAAATAGAGTATAGGTGATAAATATGAACATAAAATGGATTTTGGATAAGTTTATATGTCATTTTGACACTTATGTTTAAGGTTTAGTCCTTTGTTTAGCTAGTTTTTCTCTTAATCATGAGAATTAATTTTAATTAATATCACTAATTTTTTTGGTAAAAAACTATTTCTAAATTATATAAAATTAGAAATTATTATTATCATTACAAATATTTAATCAATTTTTCAAAATTACAATCACATAAGTTTCTTAAATTAATTTAAAATTAATCCCGCATACGGGACGACATTGCGTGTTTTTAAAGTAAAACTGTTCAAATGTTTTCTATGTTTTTATATCCAATTTAAAGGTGAAATTTATTACACCATAATAAACTGGATTAAATTATATTAAATTTTAATATATATATACATTAAAAAAATCAAAATATAATTTAACTATTTCAATAAATAAGTCTAAAAACCAGTTTTGAATTAAAATTCAGTATTTTTCACTAATCATCAAAAGAAGAAACATCACAAAAAAGTACCAAAAAATCAACCTAATCTAATTTTGAAATTAGGATTTAAAAACTAATCGTATTTTTATATAAAAATATTATAAAATTTCCAAAATTTAGTTTTAAATAAGTCTCTAAATCAAAAAGAAACAAAATTACTTTTATAAAAATAATGCTTTTTTATGTGTAAAATTGGGTTTGTTTTAATTTATGCTTATAATATCTATTGGATGAATTCAAAATATATTATATTTAATATATAACATATATATTTTATTAATATCATTCAATAATAGTAATTATTTTAATTAATTAGGATAAAATATCTTTGTGAGGATAAAAACTTTTCCTTTATATTCAATTAGTTTTTATATTCATTTATAATTTATTGGTAAACATTGAATTCTTTTTATATTTTTATAAATCATATATTTTCATAATTTATTTAATAATATTGATAACCATTAATTTAATGGGTAGGTTATATCTTATTATATTAAATAATAATTTTTTCATAATATATTGTTGTTTGGTAAAACTCAATATTGAATGTAATGCAAGTCATCGAAGAAAGTTGTTATTGCAGGCAACCCAATATAAATCAGAATCATGTACATTGCAAGAAATATCATAGATTTAATTTATTTTAAATATTAAATATATTTTAGAGTCTTGGTATATTATGTTCCCTTATGTGTTTAGTGTTGCGTGTCATGCACACTGTCAAATAAATGTTATCTTTGAATTTTCTGGGCGTTACAAATAAGGTTCTCCTCACTCGCCCCATTCATGCTCTCGTGGAACCCAACTATCATTACCACTCTCCCACCCTTTCCACCACTCTCCCTCCCTTTCCCACAAAATTTCACCATGACTCTTCTTCCCTACCACCATTGTGGTCACACAATATCTCAACCTCTCTCCCTCCCTCCCTATCACCATTGTTGTCACACACTATCTACACCGCTCTCCCTTCCTACCACTATTGCCGTTATACACCATCTTCAACGCTCTCCTTTCCTACCATTGTAATTGGTGCACACCATATCATCTACTCTCAATTCATGATGGAATCACCACCACTCTCCCTCCTTCCCTTCATCATCACCATTATCCCTCTCTATGACCATGAACACTATTGCTCTCCCCCACCCCCACATTCTCTCCCTTTCTCTCTCTCGGACGAATTAACATATTCCGTTAAAGGTTTTATCTGTTTTTGTTTTTATTTTCCTGTTTTGAATTTTACCAAATTATTTGAATGTTGTATCACATCACTATCCCATTCAGAAGGATTTTGAAACTTTGGGTGACTAATACTTCTCATATGTGAAATTTCTCAATAAAAAAATTGTTGGTCAACAAAATTTTCCCAATCCTTCTACACCATTACTATGAACAACTTCTATGACCTATGTTTTTAAATGATAATTTTATGTATATTTTAACTTTTTTTCATTGAAGAAATAATTTAAATTTTATACTTAAAACCATATTTAAAAATTAAAAATTTATATTTTAATAATATTAGTCTTTATGAGATGATAAGTTGTTAATAATATATCATTTTTCTCCCTAAATTATTTTGGATAAGTTTGTATAATATATAGGATAAGTATATTAACCTATAAGTAATTTTAAAATATATTATGAACCATATAATAAGATTTAATATATTCTCATATCCAAATTATATATTTGAAAATTATTTCAATAACATATCTATTAAATTTTCATTGTTAATAAAATGTAATTGTTTAACAAATACCAATGAATAATAGTTTATTTATTATATCATGTTAAATAAAATCATTATCTAAAATGGACATAAATATTATAATAGTAACATAACTTAAATTTATTAATGAAAATATATAATATAATGAGAATATAAAACAAAATTTAAATTATGATAATTATAGAATTGAACGGTGAAATATTATTTATTATGGTAAATAAATGTTATAGTATGTTTTAAATTAATTTATAATAATAGTAAGACATTTAAATTAAAAAGAAGTAAATTATTAGTAAATTAATGTATGTACATATAAATTAATATATTTACATTTATATATATAAATTCATATATATAGGTACACAAATATATATATGTTTGTATATATATATGGCATGGAGATTATACTTAAATATGAAAATGTTTTAAAAAATTATTTGTGCTTTAGATTGATATCCAATTTTTATACATGAATAGTCTATAAAATTATTATATATAAATTTCTTGTTAGTTATAATAATAATAATTAAAAATAAGAAAAAAATAACTGAAAATAAGAAAAAAATGTAAAATACAACTAATATTTTCTTATCTAAACATGATGAAAATGATTAAAAATTTCCATTGAAATTCCCACACAGCAGCATCAAAATTTATAATCGAAGAGATATAAAAGATTTAACTTATACTTTTAAGTATATTATCCCTAAAACACTACTTGAAACTCCTCACACTAAGTGTCAACTAATCCCTTTTGTTGTACTACCACCTAAAAAAGTCATAGAAACCATACTTGATCTCTATGTTTTATAATAGATGAAAATTTAATTCCATTATTTGTGACTTTATATATCACACATTACTTTCCTTCAATTATTTTCACCACTACAAAAAAATATCATTTCATATCATTGAGCTTTTATTATCTTAGAATAATGACTTTATGTAGCTTAAATGATTATTTAAGAATGGCCTTTTATGGGTTCCATGATCATACTTTTTATGTATTTATTTACTTTATTAAAAATTAATATTACCATATCAAATAGTATGGATAAGAATTGAAAATGAATGGATACCAATATCATGAAAAAAGAGTATGATGATGTGGTGAAAGAGTTCATCAAGTCTGTAAAATATCACGCATATGACCCTTCTCAAAAACATTGTTTGTTTTTAAGTTGTTGTTATTCAAGACTAATTAGTCCAGAGGAGGTAGAATAAAACTAGAACTATCATGTAATATATCAAAGTTATAAATTTTGGACTAAACATAGGGAATAACTGAATGTAAATAGTGACTAGGATAATACAATGTTTTATGGATCATAGGAAATTATTATAAGTGTGGAAAATAATGAAGCCAATATTGAGGATATGATTATAGGTGTGAATGAGGATGACGATCATATAGAGGAAATGAAAATGACAGTTTCATATGAACTTCATGATTTTTTAAAATTATTTGAGAAGTTAAAGAGTTGTGAAAATATTCCATTGTATACTAGTTGTACTAAATTTAAAAAAAAATCATCCATATTAAAGCTGTATAATTTAATATTTGGAAATATATTGAGTGATTCTAGTTTTATTGAATTAATTTATCTCATTAATGATATGATCCTATAAGATAATGATCTTACTAGATTAACACATGACTCTAAATTAATGATTCATTTAAAGGGAATGATCTATGAAAGAATACATTCCTATTCAAATGACTTTATATTGTTTCACATGGACCACAAGTCACTTAAAAATTTTCATAGTGTGGTGCTTCTCAATACAAGAAATATGAATCGGTTCATATGATATTTTTATGGTAATTTCCAATAATTCCAAGGTTTAGGAACCTATATGTAATTGAGGAGACTATAATAAAATTATTGTGGCACATAGATAAAAGAAATAAAGATGAAGTACTTTGTTACCTGATAGAATCTATTTAGTGTAAGTGTATTGATAACTAGTGTCCATAATTTTTAAATGTGTAGAAAAACCTTCATCTTAACATTTTTATAAATGGAGTGATTCCGTTTTGTTTTGAAAGAAGAACTCACATTACATGACTGGTTATTTTGGAATATTATAACTTGCCAACCTAGTTATCCATGAAATGAAAATACATTATATTATCTCAACTTATATAAGGACCAAAACAAGGGTTATGATATTAATATTTATTTGTCTCTATTTATGGAAGATTTAAAATTGTTGTGGAATTAAAATGTTACATGTAATGATGCATATTGAAATGAAGATTTCATATTGAGAGACATGTTGTACTGGATGATAAATGACTTTTCTAATTATAGAAATTTGGATATAACATTAAAGGAACTCAATGGTGTCCCATTAGTGAACAAGGTACACAGTTAATTAGGTTTAAATATTCATTGAAGACTATGTTTCTAAGAAATCATTGATTTTCACCCTGATGAAAAATGTACCGATTATGGATGACATCTTTTGATGGGTGTTCAGAAGAACATACAATACTGTCTTCACTAAAAGGTGATCAACTATTTTGGAAAGTAAAAGTTATGCACAGTATTTTGGTAATTCCTTTTTGAATTTTTTTATAAAAACCAGTTGAAAAAAGATATTAGTTTTTTAATTACTTATAAGATTTTTTATATGTCATGTATTATCTTGATGTTATGAATGTTAAAAAAAAATATATAATAGTTTCCTTGTTAATAAATAAACCTATAAAAAAGTTATGAAATTAAGGCTAGGCATGACATGATGGATATGGGAATACAAGAAGAGTTGGAACTAGTGAATAATGAAAAATAGAGATTTATTTCTCCATCTCCTTACACTCTTTCCAAGTAAGATAAATAACAGTTTTATAACTTCAGGAATAATGTGATGGTTCTTGAGGGGTATTATTAAAATATCAAGAACAACATTTCAGTGAATAATTTAAAGGAAAAGGGTCTAAAATCACATTAATTTCATGTTATGTTTCAATATCTTATACTTATAGATTTACATTGCATTTTTTTCAGGAATATCAATTATACATTAATAGAGATATATTTTTTTGAAATCAATATGATGAAAAGTTATAGACCCGATGAAATTTCCAAATATGGAAAAGAAAATTGTTGTCATATTATGTGAATTGGAGATTTACTTCCTTCCAACATTATTTGATATGGTGGTTCACTTTATAAAAAATATTCGACTATGTCCTCCTATACATTATAGTTGGATTTACCCCATTGAATGGTATGTAAATATTTTGAAAGGGTATGTCAAAAATAAATTTTTTCGAGAAGGTTGTATTTTAATGAAATATGTTATTAAAGAAGGTGTTTAATTATTTAACTACCATTTTGATTCGGAAATTATTGGTATACTAAAAACTCATCACACCGAACGACTTTTGGGAGAAGGAATTTATGGAATAGATGTTGTCACAATTTTTATTACAAATCAAAAGTTGGCCCATATTTACATTTTTCATAATAGTTTATAGGTTTCCCCACATGTTGAAACCCAAAAAGTAACTCTTATGAATTTGAATCCATCAAGGGATGAAATATAGTTATCAAACATGCATAATAAACAGTTTATTGGATGGTTTCGAGACTATATTTTTAATCTACCAACTGAAAATATGAATTCAATTTCAGAACGAATTCAATGGTTATATAAAGGACTAAGTGTGCATTTATTATCTTATAATGGTTATATACTTAATGGTTAAATGTTCTATACAAATGAAGAAGATGAAAGTATTACCTTGCAAAATAGTATACTGACACTTGTGGATGATGTGATTTATGTATCTGGTATAAAGGCTATAAATCCAATTTATGAGAATATTTCTTACTTTAAAATTATCAAGAAAATATGGGAGTTGGATTATAAAACACTCCAAGTGCTTCAATTTCAATGAAAGTGCGTTGATAACAGAAATTCTATTAAAATAGATGAATTGGGATTCGTGAAATTGGACTTCAACAAGGAAGGGTATAAAAATGAGCCATTTATAATGGAATCATATGTAATAAAATTATTTTATCTTCTAGACTCCACAAACTGAAAGTGGTCAATTATTCTGTTATTAACCAAAATACCAAAAGGATTAGATGTCAATTTAAATAAGGATAACCCTTTCAATGATATGTTAAAATAATTTCAAATTATTACTAATGTATACTAGGTCTTGAATGTAAGAGGATACCACAATGAAGGTATTTGGATACTCGATAGAGGGGTCAAATCCCTTCCACCTTTTAAAAAATAGAGTTAAATAATCTAGAATTTTCTTTGTAATATACGTTGTGTTGCCTCATATTATTATATGTTCATTACTACATAGGAATAATATAAAATAAATTTTCACCCATTTATACAAATAAGGACTTATTTATATGCCTATGTTCCAAATCCCTAGGAAGAATAGGTTTATCAACATCCTGGTGCTACCGATGCATAATAACACAACCTTATGCACATGATTATGATACAAATATAGAGGAACAACATATTTTTGATGTTGAAGTAGATTAAATAGTTGATGGTGAACAACCTATGTTCTATAAAAAAGGAGTGTCATAGAGTTAAGGTGTTAGAAAAATTATTAAGGAAAGAAAAAAGGCATTAAATTCATGGTTGGATGAAATACACACAACCATCACGTTAACCCCAACAAGTCCATGTTCTTTAGTTACATTGGTCTCACCACTTTCATGAGTATTCTGATTGATGTAGATTCATGAAAGAATGTTTTTCCTATTCTTAAGATACTCATTTGGTAAAAGATTAAGGTAACATTATGATAGACTTTCATTATTTTACTAATAAAAAAAATAATGAAACATTTAATTTATCTTCATTAAACCTTGAAGAGAGAATTTATAGTATATGATTTTAAAATTAAATTTGTATTAATTATCATTGGAAATATCATAGAGGATTTCATACTATTCTTGGGAAGTATCATCTTAAAGATGTTGAAGGGAAAATAAACCCACACACATCACATATGTATACACACCTGATTAGAAAACAAGATTGGGATGCATTTTATTAGTCATCATGAGGAGAGATTTTTCAGGTATATTGTGACTATTAACACATTTCTTAAAAATATGTGTATTAATAACTTTGATTAAGAATTATTAATTAAAGAAACATAAACTGAGTGATGAAAATAATAAAAGAGAAACAAAACCAATATACCACTACCATATAACAAGGATGGGGTGTGCTTCAATTTAAATTAAAGGTACATATTTTAAATAAACTGTAAAAATTTCTTGTGACATGATACAAAAATATAATTACATCCCTCAATTTATATAAATATTGTTTAATATAAATCTAAATACACTTCCATCCCACATCATATTCTATAAAAGTATTAACATGTAAATAATAAATGGATACTAATAGATGAAAACAAAAAAATGTGGGAATTATGTGTAAGTATGACATAATAAGAATTTATTTTACATTAAATTATTATTACATAATAATGATTACATATTTTACTATTTTTTTTTCTGAATTAGATATAAGAATCATCATCATCTATACCTAATGAACACCTCTACTTGTCACCTTGAGGAGACTAGAATAATATGGGCATGTTAGAGGTGATAATTGTGGTGTGTATCCCCAAAAATATTTTTAGAAAATAAGTGAACATGGTGATAAATATATGAAAATGGAAAAGTTTCATACATGATTAGTTTATCTAGAAAAAAACTAATTGAAAGTTAGAGTTTTTAGGAAATGATATGAGAATGAATCAAAGAGAAGAAACAATACAAGAACAACCACTAAGTGAAGATCCTCCCACCCACCAGCTTTGAGGTGAGCCATTCCCCACAAAGTGCTATCTTAGAAGAGGAAATAAATATTATCACAATTGGTTCAATGAAATGTGAATCAAGAAGGACCTGATTGAATATATAACATATATATTTAATTAATACCATTCAATTATAGTAATTAATTTAATTTATTATGATAAAATATACTTGTGAGCATAAAAACACTTCCTTTATATTCAATTAGATTTTATATTCATTTATAATTTATTGGTAACCTATGAATTCATTTTATATTTTTATAAATTGAATATTTTCATAATTTAGTTAATAATATTAATAACTACTAATTCAATGACTAGTTTAAACCTTATTATATTAAATTATAGTATTTTACTAATATATTTTTATTTGGTGAAAATCAATCTTTCATGTAACACAAGTCATCGAAGAAAGTCGGTATTGTGTGCAACACAATATAACTCAGTATCATGCACGTAGTAAGAAATATCATAGATTCAATTTATTTTAAATAGTAAATATATTGTAGAGTCTTGAGATATTATATTCCCTTATGTGTTTGGTGTTGAGTTTCATATACACTATCAAATAAAAGTTACTCTTAGAATTTTTGGGATGTTAAAAATAGGGTTCTCATCACTCGCACCATTCATGCTCTCATGGAACCCAACCATCTCCGCCACTCTCCCTCCATTTCCACCACTATCCCTCCCTTTCCCACACACTATCACCTCAACTCTTCTTCCCTATCACCATTCTGGTCCCACACTATCTCATCCTCCCTCCCTATCACCATTGTCATCACGCACCATCTACACCACTCTCCCTTCCTACCACTATTGTCGTTGGACACCTTCTCTGCCGCTCTCCCTTCCTTCCATATTCACTGGAACATGCCATCTCGTCTACTATCCCTTCATGTTGGAATCACCACCACTCTCCCTCATTCCCTTCATCATCACCATTCTCCCTCCCTATGATCAAGGACACTACTGCTCCCCCTCACTACCACATGCTCTCCCTTGTTCCCTCTCGGACGAATTGACATCCAATGTTGAAGGTTTTTAATTTTTTTTTATTTTGGTGTTTTTAATTTTACCAAAGGATTTGAAAGTCACATCACTTCACTCTCCCTTTTGGAAAGAGTCTGAAAGTTAGGGTGACTGATACTTCTCAAATGTGAAATTTCTCAACAAAAAATTATTGGTCAACAAATTTTTCCCAATCCTTCTGCACAATTACTGTGAATATCTTCTCTGACCTATGTTTTTACTACATAATTTTATGTATAATTTAACATTTTTTTATTAAAGAAATAATATAAATGTTATACTTAAAACCATATTTACAAATTAAATATTTATATTTTAATAATATTAGTATCTATGAGATTATAAGTTGTTAATTATATATCATTTTTCTCTATACATTATTTTGGATAAGTGTATAGAATATGTATGATAACTATATTAACCTATAAGTAACTTTAAAATATATTATGGTGCATATAATCATATTTAATATCTTCTCATATAAAAATTATTTATTTAAAATTATTTTAATAACATATCAGTTAAATATTCATTGTTAATATAATGTAACCATTTACCAAATACCAATGAATAATAGTGTATTTATTGTTTCATGTTAAATAAAATTATTAACTAAAATGGGAAAATAATTATAATAGTAACACAAATTAAATGTATTAATGAATATACAGAAGATAATGATAATATAAAACAAAATGTAATTAACAATTATTATAGAATTTAATAATAAAATATTATTTATTAAGGTAAATAAATGTTACAGAATGTTCCAAATAAATTTATAATAATAATAAGACATTGAAATTAAATAGAATTAAATTATTAATAAATTAATGTATATATATATAAATCAATATATTTACACACACACACACATATATATATATATAAATACATATACACACACACACACACATATATATATAGGTACACACACATATACATATGTATGTATATACACATGGAGTTCTATTTATACTTAAATATGGAAAAGTTTTAAAAAATTATTTATGATTTGGATTGATATCCAATTCATATACATGACTAGTAAATATAATTATTATACCTATTTTTTTTGTTAGTTATAATAATAATAATTAAAAATAAAAAAATTACAATCGAAAATAAATAAAAAAGTGGAATGGAAAAAAATATTTTCTTATCCAAACATGATGAAAAAGATTACAAATTTCATAGGATTTTCCCACATAATAGCATCTAAATTTATAATTGAATAGGTATAGTAGGTTAAAATTCTACTCTTATGTATACTATCCCTGAAATACCACCTGAACTGCCTTATACCAAGTGTCAACTCCTCCCTCATGTTGTACTACCCATAACAAGGTCATAAAAACCATCCTTGATCTCTATGTTTTGTAATAGAAGAAAATTTATTTAGATTCTTTGTGACTTTAGATATCACACATTCCTCTACTTTAATTATTTTCACCACTACCAAAAAATCTAAATACATATCATTGAGCTCTTATTATCTTAGAACAATGACTTCATGTAGATTAAATGGTTATTTAACAATGAACTTTTATGGGTTCTATGATCATCCATTTTTCTGTATTTAGTTATTTTATTAAATATTAACATTAATAAATCAGATAGGATTGATATGAATTGAAAACGAATGGATTCCAATCTCATGAAAAAAGTGTATGATGATGGGGTGAAAGAGTTCATCATGTTTTTAAAATATCATCTGTATGACCCTTCTCAAACACTTTGTTTGTGTTTAAGTTATTATTCAAGACTGATTAGTTTAGAGGAGTTAGAAGAAAACATGACCTATCATGGAATTGAACGAAGTTATAAATTTTGGACTATGTAGATGGAAAAACTGAATGTAAATAGTGAATGGGATAAAACTATGTTTTATGGATCATATGAAATTATTATAAGTGTGGAAAATGATGAATCCTATATTGAATATAATATTATAGGTGTGAATTATGATGAATATCATATCGAGGAAATGAAAATTACAGTTACATATGAACTTCATGATTGTCCAATATTTTTTGAGAAGTTAAAGAGTTGTGAAAAGATTCCATTTTATACTAGTTGTCCTAAATAAAAAAAATTCATCCATAATGAACCTGTATAATTTATTATTTGGAAATAGATTGAGTGATTCTAGTTTTATTGAATTAATTTCTCTCTTGAATGATATTCTCCTATATGATAATGAGATTACTTACTGAATATATACTCTAAATGAGTGCTAATTTTAAAGGGAATGATCTATGAAAGAATACATGCTTGTTCAAATGACTTTATATTGTTTCACAAGGACCACAAGTCACTTAAAAAATTTCTTTAGTGTGGCATTCCCGATACAAGAAATATGAATCCAGTCCTATGAGATTTTTATGGTAATGTCCAATCATTCCAAGGTTTATAAACCTATATATAATGGAGGAGACTATAATAAAATTATTCTGGCACATAGATAAAGTAAATAAAGATTTAATACTTTGTCACCTAAGAGACTATCCTCAATGGATGAGTATTGATAACAAGTATCCATAATTTGGAAATTTGCTGAGAAACCTTAAAGGAACACAAGGGTTTCCCATTTCTGAACTAGGTAAACATTCAATTAGGTAAAAATATTAATTTAAGACTATGTTTCTAGGACATCATAGATTTCTACCCCGATGAAAAATGTTTTGATCTTGGATGACTTCATTTGATTGGAGTTAAGAAGAATATAAAACACTATCTTCACTAAAAGGTGATCAACTATTTTGGAAAGTAAAAGTTATGGACACTGCATTTTATAAAACTTTTTTGAAAAAAATTATAAAAACATGTTGAAAAAAGAGATTAGTTTATTAATTACTTACATGATTTTTTACATGTCATGTATTTTCTTGATGTTATGAATGTTGAAAACAATAACTACAAAATATTCATTAGAATGTTAATAAATAAACCTATAAAAACAAATTAAGAAATTAAGGTTTGTCTGGACATGATTGATATGGGAATACAAGAAGAGTTGACACTAGTGAAAAATGAAAAATAGACATTTCCTTCACAAGATCCTTACAATATTTCCAAGAAAGATAAATAATAGTTTTTTAACATCATGAATAATGTGAATGTTCTAGAGGGGTACTCATAAAATATCAATAACATCATTTTAATGAATAATTTAAAGGAAAAGGGTCTAAAATCACATGAATTTCATGTTTTGTTTCAATATCTAATTCTTATAGCTTTACATTGCATTTTTTTTTCAAGAATATCAATCATACATTAATCGAGATCTATTTTTTTCAAATCTATATGATGAAATGTTATAAAACCGAGGAAATTTCCAACTATGGAAAAGAAAATTGTTTTTATATTATGTGAATTGGAGACATACTTCCTTCCAACATTATTTGATATGTTAGTTCACTTAATAAAAGATATTCGACTATGTGGTCCTGTAAATTATAGTTAGATGTACCCCATTTAATGGTATATGAATATTTTGAAAGGGTTTGTCAAAAATAATATTTTTCCAGAAAGTTGTATTTCAATGCAATATGTTATTGAATAAACTATTGAATTCTGTACTGACTACCTGTCTAATTCGGAAATCATTGGTCAACTAAAAACTTGTCACACATAACAACTTTTGGGTGAAGGAATTTATGGAATAGATATTGTCAAAATTTCTATTACATATCATGAGTTGGCCCAACTTTATTTTTTTAATAATAGTTTATATGTTTCCCCATATGTGGAAACCCTCAAAGTAATTCTTAAGAATTTGAATTCATCAAGGGATGGAATATAAGTATCAAACACACATATTAAAAAGTTAATTATATGGTTTTGAGACCATATTATTAAGATGTATACTGAAAATATGAATTCAATTTCCGAATGAATTCGAAGGTTATCCATAGGACCAAGTGTGCATTTATTATCTTATAATGGTTATATAATTAATGGTTAAATGTTCTATACAAATGAACAAGATGAACGTAGTACCCTGTAAAATAGTAGAGAGACACCTGTGGCTGATGTTATTCATATATCTGGTATATAGGATATAAATCCAATTTATGTTAATATTTCTCTAACAACCCAAGCTCCCATGGTATGCTTCCTTTTTAAATAATTCAATAGTGTGCGATGTGCGCAACACCGAGTTCAAGCACACCTCAACCTATCAAACTGACCATTTAAAAAAGCAATTTTGAATATTAATAACCACATATTGAATTATATATATCCCATAAAATTTTAAGATTCATCTTTTTTGTTTCTTATACATAATATAATGACAAAATCTATTTTTCAGATAAAAGAAGTATTTTTTCAAAAAATATAATTTCTTCCGTCTTTTAATGGAAAAACCATTTTAAATCCAATATTTGACACATTTATTTATTAATATTGATGAAAATAAATTATTATTTAGAAGAGCGATATAAAAATTTATTTTGGGTAAATTTTTGGAACATTTCTGATATGTTTGTTATTTTCGATGAATAGTAAAAATTACTAAATTTCAATTGAAAAAAACTTTTTAAATCGAAATAATTTATAGTGTTAAATTATACATTTTAGTGGGTTTAAAGTATAATTATATTATATTTTTACAATTTAATATAATTTAGGTCATTGGTAGTAATTTATCATTTAAATCAGACATAAATACATGACAATCTCTTGATAGTTTTTATTTCATAAAAACCCGCTTTTTGTGTTTGACATTAGGAAATAATTTTAAATTAATTACTGAAACTTATGTATTTTGAACTTTAAAAAATATATTCCATATTTGGAATCAGAAATTCCAAATTGTGTAAATAGGTACCTTTTATTTTTGGACATTATGAATAGTAACTTTAGTAATTATTTTTATTTACCATGGTTAAAGGGTAAATCAGGTAAATAAGGATAAAAATAATATTATAATAATATAAAAATACCATAACACATGTACTAATCTTATTGGATGATATATATTCAACCATGATCATCCTTATTTTGAAAATTTGGCATTTGGGGACCACGTGGGTGAGATAATGACATGTTATAAGAATCAATTTATGTAAAGATAATTATAACAAAAATATATATCTTTTACTAAATCAATTTTAATAGAGAGTTATATAAATTATCTTTATGACTATAAATAGTCATTGGAAATATAAATTTTTTTCCAACATCATGGAATTTTATTTTTAATTTTTAAACATTAAATAATTAAATTTATTTATGACACGACAATGATGTAGTATTTTATTTATTAAGGAAATAATAAAACAAATGATAATATAAATATTAAAATAAATATAATTTTAAAGTTTTTATGACATCCACTATTTTTTTTGATGAAATTAAAATATGATTTATGAGTTAATGCCTTTTTTTAAGGAATCATGTTTTTATGACTTAAAAAAAAACCAATAACAAAATAGTGTCAAAATTTACATAGACGAGTTAAAAAATAGTATTTTATTAAATGATATAAAAATACTAAAAATATATGGGTTTCCAAAATAATGAGGATAGTGATAAAAATTTCATAAATGACCCACTTTAGGTTCTATTGTAATTTTATAGTAAATATATTAACCTTGTAGTATAAAAATACAAGAGGACATTGTAAGAGTTAACTAATTTTACAAAGCGTTAAATCTAAAATATAAGGTTATGTTTATCACCTAAAAATGTATAAAACCTTTTTTTTGAGAATATTTATACCCATAATAATCTTATCCTAGACATAAATAAATTTTTATCTATTATAATCCAAAAATAAATTTATAATAAATTAATATTTCAATCTTTTCCTAAAGCTCCCCTTACCTCTCTTATAAAAGGGAACCTGTAGTTATCTTTAATTAAAACCTCCAAATCCCTTTGGATCAGACCAAACCTGCCAAAATCTCGTCCAAAATTCCATCACTTCATCTTAGAGGCAAATATTTGTTCATAAATCCAAACTACGGAGTCCCTTGGTGCAAATCAAAAGGAAACACCAGAAGAAGAGGTAATCGTTTTATCCCTTCTTTCCAAGTTCATTTCTTTTTCGACCTCTACTTACCAAGTTGTTATAATAATAAAATAATAAATCTAAAATATACTATATTATGATATGTTTTTATGATTATGGGATAACCATATTATTCTTTTTACCCATCCAATGAAAAATAATACCACTGTGTGTGTGTACGTACGGCTTACCGTCTCCACGCCGTGGTGCAAATTATTTTTCATGTACGATTTAGTTATATAGGTATAGCGATGCATATAATGGACATAAATAATAAATATAGCATGATATTGTTTCTTTAAAATTCATATTCCATCCAATTTGATACCATTTAACCATTACGAAAATGCTATCGTCGCTCGTTCGTACGTACGACTTACCGCCTCCAAGATGCGATGAGACTCATCTTCCATGTTCACCATCCAAGAATGATTATAAGAATAAATATTATTCATAATTATGAAATATATGACATAATAATTCTACTAGTATGATATATATATATATATATGTTATTCAATTACTTCCATACAATACAAAAATGTAAACGGCGTTCATGCGTACGTATGACCTACCATCTCCGTGAATGACGTATTAAATTTCATATATATATATATATATTTATATTTATATATGATATATACAACATATTATACATTCTTAAATTATTTAAATCAGTATTTAAGTAATATTATCTAGAATAAAAATTCAAAACACATACGAAAAACAAAGTGATTATTACCTGAAATGTTGAATTAACTTGAAAATGTTGATAAATAGGTAATATTATGTAATTAAAAAATAATATATGATATAATAAATCTTATTATGATTCTAATATATGTTAATAATATGTTTCAAAATAATATACAGGAATTTCAGACATGTACAGAGGGTATCAGATCTAAGGTATGTGTTGATTTCATAATCACATTATTATTCGAGGTTGTTGATGTATAAGTATCTACTGGGATATATTTATCACCCATGTCCATGTTTCATAAAAATGTTTTCAAAAGGAATATTTTATGGTTTTATGGAAGGGAATATATAACTATATCCTCATGTTAAATGTTTTAAAGATTTAGTTTTCAAAATCTTTTTAATTAATGCCCTTGTTTTCCAAATGATTTTAAGGATTTATTTATATGGACACAATTGTTTTAAAATGTTAATTCCTTAAAAAAGTTTCAATGTGGTATGAGATTATTTGATTGAAAAATCTCTTTTAAATGACTTCCTTTATAAATTGTGAGACTTTTAAATGATTTCATGAAAAAGGGATATTTCTCTCAAAGTGTTTTACATATCATTTTCAACTATATCATCATCCTTTACTAGATATTATTTTTGATTGAGGTTGATTTGTTATAATAAAATATTACATATTATATTTAATGAGTTATGATATGTTTTACTATGGATGTGCTATTTTTATACCATTCATGGTTTATGGTTAAAAAATTTACATATTCTATTCTAGTTTTAATATGAATGATAGTGTTATGTTTCACCATTTTCATATGAGGAATACATTGGATATAGTAAGTGACCGGCGGGGCCTGGTATAGAACCTCGATGCATCAGTATGTCTCATGAGAAATACTAGTTTCTTCTCACTAGGCCTTGAAAGAATTTTTGTGAATGGTATTGGCACAAGTCCTTGACATAGTAGTTATTATGTACGACATTATGCATTACCTCGTTATGAAATTAGTTATTATATGTGATTATAAGATTAGTATAATATCCATGTGCCTGTTTATATGGTAATGTTTGATTTATTTTTTCCATATTATATACAATTTTATGTCTAAAAGGATACGGTTTTTATTATACATCTTTCCTTACGAGTTTATAACTTCTACTGAATTATTTACCATAAATAAGCATCTGTGCTAACCCTTTTATTATGTTTTATTTTCCCAGGATGCCAAGAAGTTTATTATGATTGATATGCAGGTTAATATTGGAGAATAATGGTGTTCTCAAAGGATTATTTATGCTATATTTTATGTTAGAAACTGTTATGTAATGTTCAAGTATGTAGTCTATTTTCCAAGACTATAAAACTGATCAGTCCTTAAAGGCTTGATTCCTTATAATAATGGAAATTAATTAAAATAATGCACTAGATTTGGGTAACTAGGGTTGGGGTATTACAGTTGGTATCAGAGAATGTTTTTCAAAAACCACGGAAATAGATTTGGAAAAATTATATTAGGGATCATAACCCAACGATAAAATTTGAGGATAAGTATATAAGAACCCCCTAGAATTTTGATAACAATCATGGATAACCTAGTATTAAACCTAACATGTTATAGATTTAAAGTACTGTCCTTTGACTATGTGGTTTTTATCAATGAGATATGTTTCTCAACCTATGATTTCTTATCTTAGTCAATAGAGGAAACCAGAAGGAAATGGATTAACGTTGAGTTTGATGGAAAATCTGGTAATTTTGAGAAAAAAAATCAAATTATGACAGGAAAGAAGTATTTTGTGATTATGCTGAATCAGTTTTCACGATATATGATTAAAAATGTGATCTCTTATGAAATTCCTAATGCATTTCATAATAAAAAGATAAATGTTTATAAATGTTCAAATTTTAAGAAGCATAAAGGAATAAAGATTTGGTTTCCTACATGCCAGGAGGAAGGGAAGAAGAACCTTGTGGAATACCTCAAATAGGGGGGAATATGTTATTTTTGTGGAAAAAAGGGTCATAGAGTGACCAATTGTTATGTAGTTCAATGTATCATCTATGGAAATCATGGGAATTACCCAACTCAATGCCTAGACATAAGAATATACCTCTAAAACAAGGAAGGAATGATTCCATGCCAACCATTAAATTGGATGGATTCAAGTATTTATGTATTTGGATCTAAGAATTAGGAATAAGTGATTTATATAGGGAGTGTTCAGTTTATGTTTTTCTCTAGGGATTTTCAAGAATATTTTGAATAGTTATAATAGAAAATAAAATTAATTTAAGGGTAATATTTTACTTTGAGAACATATTAATGAGGTAAAAATAACCCTAAATATGTTCCTTATGTTAATATAATGATGTTTGCATAATGATAATTGGTATTTGAATAAGTAAATTTGATTATGCTAGTTTCTTGGGAACTAATTTTGGATTTGTTGAAAAGAGGGTTATGTTATCATGGATGAAGTGTAGAAATTTTTGGGACTTAAGGAATAATCCACTATGTTTTGGAACAAGGAAACAAGAATGTTTTCAATAAGGATATCTGATAATTCAGGTTGTTACCATGACTCAAGAGAATACTTGATAATGTGTTCACATGTAGGAATGTGACAACCAAGAACTATAAGGCCCCAGCCTTAAACCTTACTTAATCTCGAGTTATTACAAGATTACACATTGAGGATCTTTTCAGGTTTAGAGTTTTAGAGAATTAGATCACGAAACTTGCATTACATTCCACATTTAAGCAAAGTGGTTACATAAAAGATAGTATTCATTCTTCCCATCAACGGAAACATATTTAAAATATAACACGTATTCTTTATTGACACATACTTGACACTATCATCACATCATGTACCTTTCCCTTGACCTGTGAAAAACATTTCAAAAACTAGGGATGAGCATAAAAAGCTCAGTAAGGGTTAAAAAAAATATGGAAAGGAAACATGAGTTCATATATACATAAGAATGAAATCATACTTTACCCATAAAACATAGGCACTTTAACATACCTCATCAAACCATGAATAAATCATAGAAAACATAAGACATAAAGGTAACTTGAGGCATTCATAACATTCTTACGTAGGGAGTAACCCTCTTGGTTACGTTTGGAATACCCATCACAATATATTCCCTAAATCTCTTCGGAGAAACCTTAACGTTTCACTCCTTCGCGTTACCCAATGCATTGGAGAGCTATATCGGGCTCACCCGCCCTTAGTTTATCACGGAACCACCCGTTCTTCATAACAATGCCCAAGAACCATAACATAATCGTATCACATAAAGATGAGTAAAGGAAACATAACATTTCCACATTTCAATCACAATATAACATTTTAGGATATTGAAATAATGAATCCATTCAAAAAGAAACCATTTCCAAAACCATTTAAAACATTTAATAAAGAGATTTTTGAATCAAAGTGTCCCATACCACCTTGAAGCTTTTAACATTTTAAACCATTAATATCCATATAAATAAATCCTTAAAACCATTTTGAAAACATGGATATTAATAAGAACAAATAATTAAAACATTTAAAACGATATTTTGGTTAAAGGGGTTTTACCAAAATTAGAGACACTTGAATACAATAATCGAGGAATAACATTTAGTCAGAACTTTATAATATCATGAGAATAAAAGGATTCATGATATAATACTCCAAAGGACAGTATATACACCATATAATAGTGAATTGGTGCATAACAACAATGAACCCTCAATAGAAATGTCAAATGTGATGAAATCCCTTATAAAGAAGGTATCCTTAAATTAAGGACAAATAAATCTCAAAAATATGTGTGACAAATATATATACACCCAATATAAGTGGATATTAAGTGTAAAACAATAAAAGGTCATTCACACATATTCAATGGATGACATATTCAATGACTACAAGTTGAACCCAAAGAAATCGAAATTGGGTTAAAAAGTTCCCTTGACAGCCTAACGGCATCACATCAAAATGAGTTGATGAGAGATAAAAAGTGTATCTCATCACTTGGACATAAAATTTACATCAATAAGGATATATGAGAACATATCCCAACATAACAATATGTAAATTAAAAGACCCAACAAAAGAAGTCTTTTAAAAAAGAGGAGGGTGAAAGGTTCCCTTACCGACTTGGGTATCTTTCAAAACATACACCCCATGAAAGAAAGACAATAGGTAATTGATGTAAATACTCATAAACGAAAGTATATTACAAAAAGAGTAGAATAATGGGCATTACATACACCACTCAATGGAATTTGCGGCAAATGTAGCATAAATCTCACGGGAATAAAAGTGAGATGAAAAATCCCTTACGAAAACTCGGCAGCCTAACGGCGCCACATAAAACTTCCGAATATGGATTGATGAGATAAAATAGAGTATCCCATCATATTACAATAGAATTTACAGAAAGTGGAATATAAAAGAAAATCCCCCAACATTGCAAGGAGGAGTTTAAAGGAAGTGACATAAAGGAGAGTACTTAAAAAGAAAGAGAGAGGTTAGATCTCTTACGAAAGTTCGGCAGCCTAACGGTGCCACTCAAAACTTCCAAAATGGATTGATGAGAGAGAATAGGGTCTCTAATCACATTAAAATAAAAATTACAGTAAATTTAATATAAAAGAACATCCCAATCATAAGAAAGATGAGCTTAAAATAAATGACATAAAAGAGTGTACTTAAAAAGAAAGAGAGTTGTAGGATCCCTTACCTCGGGTCCGTCTTGACTCGATCGTTCTTTAATCTCCTGAATAATAAACTTGAGTTAATTTCTACTTCCTTAAGAACCCTTTTCAAGTTCATTATCCCTTTTATATCACTTATTACCATGTTATAAACAATATGTAATCATTAAGTTAATAATGATTGTTTTGTCGATATTTGGTTCTTAAGTCGAAAGTGGACTTCTTACAATTACATGTTGTTCGTGTGGCCAAATGTTTATTATATCCAGAATTTTATTCATTATTTAGATATCATATATTTCATATATATCCAGTACATGCATGCATTTATAACATTACATAATTATTTAGAGGTAAGAAATGAAATGCACCGTTCATGGAGACGGTAAGCCGTACGTACGCATGAACGCTACTTTCATTTCTATTTCGTATTTTATAGAATGTAATAATAATGATATAAGGATATATTATAATTCCAGTATAATATCTTATATAATATCATAGTTCCATTCTTTATACGTCCCACATATGGTATTTAACGAATCAAATCACTTTGAGGGGGCGGTAGTCCGCACTTCCTTAAATGAAGATATCGCGTATACCCATAATGGAAGCCATAAAGGTAAGACAAAAATGAAAAATACAGAAGCATAAATAAAACATAAACATATTATATATCATATATAAAAATAGTGACATAATAATGGCCACCTTTGAAGGTGTTAAATGAGTATTGAACAATCATCGTTTCGGGAGGCAGAATTTCACCATCCACGGAAACCGTATGTTCTTTAACCATTTGATGTAGTTTTGTGAGAGTGTAGATTAAATTAATCTTATAACAACATCCTAGTATATTTAAGATACTGGTTTTTTTACAAAATAAGTAAATAAAAAGAGTTTAGATGGTTGGAGAAGCAAAATAAAACAAATGAACAAGAGAGAATGAATTACCTTTAAAAGTGTAACTCCTTTTGATTTGAGCCTAAAGGATTCCTTTGCAAGGATTCTGCCCAAAGGGAATCCTCTAGGATGAGGAGAGGGATGTGGAGAGAGTAAATGGTCAGGGGTTGGCCGAGCCAAAGGCTTGAGGAGTGTGTGAAATGAGGTAGAGGTGGGGGCCTTTTATAAGAGGAGAGGAGGGGCACTTTTGGAAAGTAATGAAATATTACTTTATTTGAAAATGTGTTTCGTTTTTACAAGGTCCAAAATTGATATAATTAGTGGATAAGGTGATAAGGGTTCGAAATCCACTCATACAATAAGTTTTGGACATGTTTAGTTCATATATGTTACATTATCTTTCCATTTTATTTAAATCGTCAAATAATGATGTCATCGCTGCATCATTATTATGTCATAAATAATTTAATTTATTTAATGTCTAAAAATTATAAAAAAAATACTATGATGTAGGAAATCTTTTTATCTTTCCAATGAATATTTATAATCAAAAATATGACTTGTATAACCCCTCTTAAAAATTGTTTTAGTAAAACATATCATGTTTGTGTCAATTTTACTTTTACATTAAATAAAATGTTATTTATGTCATTTCCCAACCAAAGTGGATCCATGGGGTCCCCAAGTTGACCCATGGCTTGTCTTGGTCGGCCATGACACAACCAATTAGGGTAGGACATGTGTCAAGCCCATCTTATTCCATTAAAGCATTATTTTTACCTTAAACTACACTAATTACCACTAATCGCGATTAAAAACTTAATAAGTTACTATTCACCAAAAAATTATTTTAATCTCATTGAACCACATTTTACTTCTTAATGACAACCATGTAAGTCGGATTTTCAAAATTCAATACACATTAGTGGTAAACTTTCATTTAACTGAAAAATCAGTTTGCTTGATTACCACTTAGTGGTTTCACTATTCATCAAAAATTGAAGTTTTTCAGAAAAATCCCAAAAATTCACCCTAAGCTATATTTGATATTCCGAATTCAAAAATGAAGTCCTTTTTACAAAATTCAAAACATATTAGTCACATTAATTAATTTATTAATTAATTCCCGCTGTCAGAGCAAATAGCGTGTTTTTATAAAATAATAAGTATCAAAAGATTGACACTAGTTTAAGTCTGATTTCAAAGTGAAATTAATTCCAACGACCACTATTGGATTTAATGGTAAAAATATATTCTAATTTCACTTTAAAACCAATTAAAAATATAATCTAATCATATAAATAAATTATATTAAAAAGAGGTTTTGAATTAAAATACAACATTTTACACTATTCATTAAAAAAAATGAACTTTATCGGAAAGATACCAAAAAATTACACAAAGTAAATTTGGATGTCCCGATTCTTAATAAGAGTTTTATTTGGTCCAAAAGAATGTTTAAGATTGAACAAAACAATATTTAATGATGGTTCAACATCAAAAGGTGATAAGTGAACCTTTAGTGAAAACTAGGGCATATACGCCTAAAATTGAATTCTTTCCGTATTTTAAGCCTCTATCCTCTATTGGATAAATGTAAAAACATTTAAAAACATATATAATAATATTTTAGTTATTTCTATCCATTCCCGCCAATACAACGGCTACATGTTAACTACCATTTGAAATAATATTATTTTATTATTAGAGTGCAACGTAAGATTCCCAAGAAACTCGTTGTTGTGTGTTGGGTACGCCATCGAGCATAGCATCCCCTTTAAAGTCATATCAGTATTTTATTCACAAATATGGATAAATATGAAAATTACATATTCTTTATTTACCTGGGGTGTTACATCCTTCCCCCCTTTTGGGAATTGCGTCCTCGCAATTTTAAAATTGGGCTTGGAATCATCCTTGAAAGTCCCACATCGGAACAAAAGTCGGTAAAACAAACACTTTAAAATAAAGAAAGATAAGCACAGAGGTCACCTGAGTTAACCCATACTAGGATTCCAAGTATGAAAATATGGACATGGAGGAGAAAACATAGGTTCATGTTCTCATGGAGAGTGATAGAAAACATGTTTAGGAGAAAGTTAACCATGAGAAAATCACAAACTTGTGATGGGTTAAACGGTATTCGATTCCCCAGTAGGAAAAGTTAATAGAAAACATTTTTGTTTTAAGATACTTTTTATTGAGGAATTTATTCATAAGGAAGCATAATCACTTATCATGTTGACTTTCAACTTTTACTAGATTCCTTAGTCAAACTCATATTTTTTCCAAAAGACGAGTATTTAGGGAGACTTGTTCGCATTAAGAGTACTATAATCAACTTCTAGAGAATCACCTAATGCCCAAAACAGAACTATATACATCCCATGTATTTAGGCTTTAACCAAAACCAAAAAGGTTAGTACAAGATCAGATAATCCAGAAAAGGATAACCCCTTATAAAAAGAAAATCTATTCTTAATCTCCAAAATTTGTCCAACAAAACCCAAAGTTCAACGAGGACCATCCGATAAACAATTTGTCCATAAAATTCTTCAAAGTAAACCAATATAAGATCGAAACCCAAATATTTGAAGGATTTAGTCACATAGTCTTCCAAGTTAAATCGTAACATTTATCTCCAAACAACATCAGTTGCTCCTAAAGTCTCACATTGAAAAGTAATTATCCTAATCACATATCCTCCAAAATCAACTTACTCTTAATTCATAAAATCATATAACTAAAAAGAATCAGTCAAACTAACCAGGGACTTCACGTAGTCCAGTGGTAGGCGATAAATACCAGTCGCACTTTGGTTGTGGGTTCGATTCCCGCAGCATTGTCCGACGCGACGGGTTGTCACATGGTCTGCGTGTTGTCCTTTTCCAAAACTATACAATTCGTAAAATATTCCCCAAAATGAGATAAAATCTTCAAGAATAATCATAACATATTTTAACCTCAAGTTTATCTCATTCCTTTCATTTTCCATCATATCATAGAGTAACCCATAATTACCTAAAAATTAAGTATCATATAAACCCTAATGGTTACCTTAATAATTATTACCTGAATTTCCACATCGGGTTGGCCATCTCGTACATGATGCATTAGAGAACTCACCAAGGTTTAAGTGGTTGATCATGACTCCTTGATATTTGGTTTAGAACAACCACGAGTTTCCTCATTGAATCCTCCATTTTATCTAGTATCTTAATCAGAGAACCACCACAGTTTCCTTCAAACCTGTTGTCTCTTTGGTGCCTGCTAGATCCATCCATTCACTAAAAATAGAAATGTCAGTGTGAGTATATCAACAAAACCATCATGTACTAATGAGGAAGGTAAACACTAAGATACACTTACTCATTCACTTTATCTAAAACTAGGACTCTTTCTGAAATCCTAACCATTATGGTAATGTCACTTATGCTTAAAGAATACCCTAACCTCTAAAGTTATCTAAACCGACCTTTGATACCAACTATAAGGCCCCAGCCTTAAACCTTACTTAATCTTGAGTTATTACAAGATTACACATTGAGGATCTTTTTAGGTTTAGAGTTTTAGAGAATTAGATCATGAAACTTGCATTACATTCCACATTTAAGCAAAGTGGTTACATAAAAGATAGTATTCATTCTTCCCATCAACGGAAACATATTTAAAATATAACACATATTCTTTCTTGACACATCCTTGACACTATCATCACATCATGTACCTTTCCCTTGACCTGTGAAAAACATTTCAAAAACTTGGGATGAGCATAAAAAGATCAGTAAGGGTTAAAAAAAAATATGGAAAGGAAACATGAGTTCATATATACATAAGAATGAAATCATACTTTACCCATAAAACATAGGCACTTTAACATACCTCATCAAACCATGAATAAATCATAGAAAACATAAGACATAAAGGTAACTTGAGGCATTCATAACATTCTTACATAGGGAGTAACCCTCTTGGTTACGTTTGGAATACCCATCACAGTATATTCCCTAAATCTCTTCGGAGAAACCTTAACGTTTCACTCCTTCGCGTTACCCAATGCATTGGAGAGCTATATCGGGCTCACCCGCCCTTAGTTTATCACGGAACCACCCGTTCTTCATAACAATGCCCAAGAACCATAACATAATCGTATCACATAAATATGAGTAAAGGAAACATAACATTTCCACATTTCAATCACAATATAACATTTTAGGATATTTAAATAATGAATCCATTCAAAAAGAAACCATTTCCAAAACCATTTAAAACATTTAATAAAGAGATTTTTGAATCAAAGTGTCCCATACCACCTTGAAGCTTTTAACATTTTAAACCATTAATATCCATATAAATAAATCCTTAAAACCATTTTGAAAACATGGATATTAATAAGAACAAATAATTAAAACATTTAAAACGATATTTTGGTTAAAGGGGTTTTACCAAAATTAGAGACACTTGAATACAATAATCGAGGAATAACATTTAGTCAGAACTTTATAATATCATGAGAATAAAAGGATTCATGATATAATACTCCAAATGACAGTATATACACCATATAATAGTGAATTGGTGCATAACAACAATGAACCCTCAATAGAAATGTCAAATGTGATGAAATCCATTATAAAGAAGGTATTCTTAAATTAAGGACAAATAAATCTCAAAAATATGTGTGAAAAATATATATACACACAATATAAGTGGATATTAAGTGTAAAACAATAAAAGGTCATTCACACATATTCAATGGATGACATATTCAATGACTACAAGTTGAACCCAAAGAAATCAAAATTGGGTTAAAAAGTTCCCTTGACAGCCTAACGGCATCACATCAAAATGAGTTGATGAGAGATAAAAAGTGTATCTCATCACTTGGACATAAAATTTACATCAATAAGGATATATGAGAACATATCCCAACATAACAATATGTAAATTAAAAGACCCAACAAAAGAAGTCTTTTAAAAAAGAGGAGGGTGAAAGGTTCCCTTACCGACTTGGGTATCTTTCAAAACATACACCCCATGAAAGAAAGACAATAGGTCATTGATGTAAATACTCATAAACGAAATTATATTACACAAAGAGTATAATAATGGGAATTACATACACCACTCAATGGAATTTGTGGCAAATGTAGCATAAATCTCACGGGAATAAAAGTGAGATGAAAAATCCCTTACGAAAACTCGGCAGCCTAACGGCGCCACATAAAACTTCCGAATATGGATTGATGAGATAAAATAGAGTATCCCATAATATTACAATAGAATTTACAGCAAGTGGAATATAAAAGAAAATCCCCCAACATTGCAAGGAGGAGTTTAAAGGAAGTGACATAAAGGAGAGTACTTAAAAAGAAAGAGAGAGGTTAGATCTCTTACGAAAGTTCGGCAGCCTAACGGTGCCACTCAAAACTTCCAAAATGGATTGATGAGAGAGAATAGGGTCTCTAATCACATGAACATAAAAATTACAGTAAATGTAATATAAAAGAACATCCCAATCATAAGAAAGATGAGCTTAAAATAAATGACATAAAAGAGTGTACTTAAAAAGAAAGAGAGTTGTAGGATCCCTTACCTCGGGTCCGACTTGACTCGATCATTCTTTAATCTCCTGAATAATAAACTTGAGTTAATTTATACTTCCTTAAGAACCTTTTTCAAGTTAATTATCCCTTTTATATCACTTATTACCATGTTATAAACAATATGTAATCATTAAGTTAATAATGATTGTTTTGTCGATATTTGGTTCTTAAGTCGAAAGTGGACTTCTTACAATTACATGTTGTTCGTGTGGCCAAATATTTATTATATCCAGAATTGTATTCATTATTTATATATCATATATTTCATATATATCCAGTACATGCATGCATTTATAACATTACATAATTATTTAGAGGTAAGAAATGAAATGCACCGTTCATGGAGACGGTAAGTCGTACGTACGCATGAACGCTACTTTCATTTCTATTTCGTATTTTATAGAATGGAATAATAATGATATAAGGGTATATTATAATTCCAGTATAATATATTATATAATATCATAGTTCCATCCTTTATACGTCCCACATATGGTATTTAACGAATCAAATCACTTTGAGGGGGCGGTAGTCCGCACTTCCTTAAATGAAGATATCGCGTATACCCATAATGGAAGCCATAAAGGTAAGACAAAAATGAAAAATACAGAAGCATAAATAAAACATAAACATATTATATATAATATATAAAAATAGTGACATCATAATGGCCACCTTTGAAGGTGTTAAATGAGTATTGAACAATCATCGTTTCGGGAGGCAGAATTTCACCATCCACGGAAACCGTATGTTCTTTAACCATTTGATGTAGTTTTGTGAGAGTGTAGCTTGAATAAATCTTATAACAACATCCTAGTATATTGAAGATACTGGTGTTGTTACAAAATAAGTAAATAAAAAGAGTTTAGAGGGTTGGAGAAGCAAAATAACACAAATGAACAAGAGAGAATGAATTACCTTTAAAAGTGTAACTCCTTTTTATTTGAGCCTAAAGGCTTCCTTTGAAAGGATTATTCCCAAAGGGAATCCTCTAGGATGAGGAGAGGGATGTGGAGAGAGTAAATGGTCAGGGTTTGGCCGAGCCAAAGGCTTGAGGAGTGTGTGAAATGAGGTAGAGGTGGGGGCCTTTTATAAGAGGAGAGGAGGGGCACTTTTAGAAAGTAATGAAATATTACTTTATTTGAAAATGTGTTTCGGTTTTACAAGGTCCCACATTGATATAATTCGTGGATAAGGTGATAAGGGTTCGAAATACACTCATCCAATAAGTTTTGGACATGTGTATTTCATAGATTTTACATTATCTTTCCATTTTATTTAAATCGTCAAATAATGATGTCATCGCTGCATCATTATTATGTCATAAATAATTTAATTTATTTAATGTCTAAAAATTATAAAAAAAATACTATGATGTAGGAAACCTTTTTAGCTTTCCAATGAATATTTATAATCAAAAATATGACTTGTATAACCCCTCTTAAAAATTGTTTTATTAAAACATATCATGTTTGTGTCAATTTTACTTTTACATTAAATAAAATGTTATTTATGTAATTTCCCAACCAAAGTGGATCCATGGGGTCCCCAAGTTGACCCATGGCTTGTCTTGGTCGGCCATGACACAACCAATTAGGGTAGGACATGTGTCAAGCTCATATTATTCCATTAAAGCATTATTTTTACCTTAAACTACACTAATTACCACTAATCGCGATTAAAAACTTAATAAGTTACTATTCACCAAAAAATTATTTTAATCTCATTGAACCACATTTTACTTCTTAATGAAAACCATGTATGTCGGATTTTCAAAATTCAATACACATTAGTGGTAAACTTTCATTTAACTGAAAAATCAGTTTGCTTGATTACCACTTAGTGGTTTCACTATTCATCAAAAATTGAAGTTTTTCAGAAAAATCCCAAAAATTCACCCTAAGCTATATTTGATATTCCGAATTAAAAAATGAAGTCCTTTTTACAAAATTCAAAACATATTAGTCACATTAATTAATTTATTAATTAATTCCCGCTGTCAGAGCAAATAGCGTGTTTTTATAAAATAATAAGTATCAAAAGATTGACACTAGTTTAAGTCTGATTTCAAAGTGAAATTAATTCCAACGACCACTATTGGATTTAATGGTAAAAATATATTCTAATTTCACTTTAAAACCAATTAAAAATATAATCTAATCATATAAATAAATTATATTAAAAAGGGGTTTTGAATTAAAATACAACATTTTACACTATTCATTAAAAAAAATGAACTTTATCGGAAAGATACCAAAAAATTACACAAAGTAAATTTGGATGTCCCGATTCTTAATAAGAGTTTTATTTGGTCCAAAAGAATGTTTAAGTGTGAACAAAACAATATTTAATGATGGTTCAACATCAAAATGTGATAAGTGAACCTTTAGTGAAAACTAGGGCATATACGCCTAAAATTGAATTCTTTCCGTATTTTAAGCCTCTATCCTCTATTGGATAAATGTAAAAACATTTAAAAACATATATAATCATATTTTAGTTATTTATATCCATTCCCGCCAATACAACGGCTACATGTTAACTACCATTTAAAATAATATTATTTTATTATTAGAGTGCAACGTAAGATTCCCAAGAAACTCGTTGTTGCGTGTTGGGTACGCCATCGAGCATAGCATCCACTTTAAAGTCATATCAATATTTTATTCACAAATATGGATAAATATGAAAATGACATATTCTTTATTTACCTGGGGTGTTACAAGAACTGCCCTATGTTATATGGGAGAAAAATTCTAAGCTAATTTTGTTCACCTCTTTCTAAATTTTTAAATTTTTATTTTTTAGAAGGATTGTAATGTTATCTATTTGTTGATAGTATATGTTTCACTCTAGTTGAAGATTGTTATATTAATTTATTATCTCACTATAGGTGGAATTATGATTATTCTATAACATGTGTTAACTTTTTTTGAGATAAATGGAATGAATTATCATTCTATTTATGAATCACATGATCTTACACCACTTCAGAAATGGAAAATTCAAATTCATTTCCTTGAATAAGAAATAAAATGGAAATTTTTCAAGGCATGACGAATGGTTAGGTTGTACTGAAATAAAGTAAGTATTTATTCTCATGTTCTTCAACTTTAGGGAAAGAATCTTAAAAACCAAAAATGTTTTCCTAGTACTTTCTTTTGTGATGAATCCAATAGTCCCCTGGATCATTAATGATTTATGGCTTTCAGATTACTAAATTTTTCCAAATAATATTCTCTATCACTCTACATAACAACATGATGGTTATTGTTCTCTTCTATATCCATGTTTCCATACATGAAACCCTAGTATGTATTATTTCTCATAACCATCATACTTACCTTTCATTATTTTAAAATAAAGGCCTCATTAATCAATTTTTCAATGTGAGATTTCAACTATGATATTTTGAAATGTAAAAAACCTAGTTTTCAATCATGATTTTAAATTTAGAGGACAAAATTTTTTGAAGGAGGGGATAATGTTACACACCAATCTTCCATGGTACGATTATTTTTTAAATAATTCAATAGCGTATGATATACGCAACACCGAGTTAAAGCACACCACGGCCTATCAAACTAGCCATTTAAAAAGATTTTATAAATATTATAACCAAATTTTTAATTTTATATATCTCATTAAATTTTAACATTCATCTTTTGTGTTTCTTTGACATAATATAAGGACAAATTCAATTTTTCAGATAAAAGAAGTATTTTTTAAAAAATGCTATTTTTCCACTTTTAATGGAGAACACTTTTTAAATCTAGTATATTGCACTTTAATATATTAAATTTGATTAAATTAAATTATTATTTATAATCAGGACATAAAAATGTAGTTTCGATAAATTTTTGGTACTTTTCTGATAGCTTTCATATTTTGATGAATAGTAAAAATTACTAAATTTTAATTGAAAACATATTTTAAATCGAAATAATTTTTAGTGTTAAATTATAATTTTTTTGGTTCTAAAGTATATTTATATTATATTAATATCATTTAATATAATTTAGGTCATTCTATGTAATTTCACATTTAAATTGGACATAAACATATGTGAATCTTTTGATAGTTTTTACTTAAAAACCCGCTTATTGTTTTTGACAATGGAAATTAATTTTAAATTAATTACTAAAAATTCTATGTTTTGAATTTGAAAAAATATATCCCATATTTGGAATCAGAAGGTCCAAATTTTGTAAATATTTACCTTTTATTTTTGGACATTAAGAATAGTAACTTCAGTAATTATTTTTATTAAACATGGTTAACGGGTAAATCAGATAAATAAGGGTAAAAAAATAATTTTTTAATAATAATAAAACTACCCTAACACATGCACTAATCATATTATATGAGATATATTCAACCAAGAGAATCCTTAGTCTGAATGTTTGTCATTTTGGGACCACTTTTGTTTGATAATGATATGTTATAAGAATTAATTTAAGGTAAAGACAATTTTAACATAAACATATATCTTTTAATAAATAAATTTTAATATAGGGTTATATAACTTATCTCTATGTATATAAATAGTAATTATAAATCTAAAACGATTTAATACATCACGATATTTCATTTTTTATTTTTAGACACTAAAAAATTAAATTTATTTATGACACAATAATGATGCAGTATTTTCCTTATTAACGAAATAATCAAAAAATGATATTATAAATATCAGAATAAATATAATTTGAAAGTTTTCATGACATCCTAGAACTTTATAGATGATATTGAAATATGAGGTATGAGTTTATGCCTTTTTTAAGGAAAAAAGTTGTTATGACTTTAACAAAAATCAATTATTAAATAGTATCAAAATTGACATAAATTTGTTTTTAAGACAAATTTTATTTTATTAAATGATATAAAAATCTTAAAAATCAATTGATCTACCAAATAACATTTATATTTATAAAAATGTCATAAAGTATCCAATTTCAGTTTTTGTCCATTTTATAGTAAAAATATTAACCATGTAGTATAAAAATACAAGAAGACATGGTAAGAGTTAATTTATTTTACAAAGGGTTAAATCTAAAATATATGGTTAATTTTGTGACCTAAAAATTTATAACACCTATTGGTTGAGAAGTTTTAGACCCATACTCATATTATCCTATAAATAAATCAATTTTTAGCTATTATAATGCGAAAAAAACTTATAATAAATTAATATTTCAAGCTTATCCTAAAGTGCCCCTCACATCTCTTATAAAAGGGAACCTCCCATTCTCTTTAATTAAAATATCCAAAGCCCTTTATCTCGGCCAAAACCTTCCAAATTCTTCTCTAAACTTCACTAAATTCTTCATAGAGGAAAAAAATTGTTCTTAAATCCAACTTAAGGAGTCCTTTTGTGCAAATCAAAAGGAGACACCCGAAGAAGAGAATCGTTTTATCTCTTCTTTCAAAGTTTATTTCTTCTTATACTTACTCTTAATAAGTTTTCACCAAAATAAAATAATAACTCCAGAATATAATATATTGTGAGATTTTTTTAGATTATGTGATAACCATATTCTTATTTTTACCCATCCTATGAAAAACAATCCCACCATGCGTGCGTATATACGACTTTCCATCTCCATGATGTAGTGTAAATTGTTTTTCATGTACACATTATTTATATGGGTATAAAGATGAATATAATGGAAATAATTAATAAATATAATATGATATTGTTTCATTAAAATTCATATTCCATCCAATTTTATACCATTTAACTATTATGGAAATGATATAGTCGCTCGTGTGTACATACGGCTTACTGTCTGCACGATGCGATGAGACTCATCTTCCATGTTCACCATCCAAAAATGATTATAAGAATAAATATTATTAATAATTATGAAATATATGACATAATAACTTTATTGGAATGATATATTTATATATATATATATACACATATATGTCATTCACTTACTTCCATATGATACAAAAAATGAAACAATGTTCATGCGTAAGTACGACCTACCATCTCCATGAATGGTGTATTACATTTCATATATCTATTTAAATTTATAAAGGATATATAAATCATATTATACATTATGGAAGTATTTAAATCATGACCAAAGTTATATGATCAAGGATAAAAATTCAAAACGCGTGTGACATACAAACCGATTATTACCCGAGATGTTAGATTAAAATGGAATTATTATTAAATAGGTAACATAAAGTCCTAAAAGAATAATATATGATATCATAAATATTATTATGATTATTATTTAACTTAATAATATGTTAAAAATCATTATACAGGAATCTCAGACATGTACAGAGAGTATCAGATCTAAGGTAAGGGATGATTTCACAATCTCATTATTATTTGAGGTTGTTGATGTTTAAGTACCTACTGGGACTAATTTATCACCCATGTACATGCTTTAATTTTTTTTAAAGGAATATTTTAAGGTTTTATGGAAGGGACTCTTTAACTAGATCATAATTTTAAATGTTTTATGTATTTATTTTTATAATTATTTTTAATTAATTCCCATGTTTTCAAAATGATTTTACGGATTTATTTTTATGAAAATAATTATTTTAAAATGTGTATTCCTTTCAAAAGTTTCAAAGTGGTATAAGAGACTTTGATTCAAAAATATATTTTAAATTACTTCCCTTATAAATTGTGATACTTTTAAATGATTTCATGAAAAAGGGATATTTCTCTCAAAGTGTTTTACTAATCATTTTCAACTATGTCAACATCTTTACAAAATATTATTCTTGATTGATGTTGATTTATTATAATACAATATTACATATTGTATTGAATGATTTCTTACATGTTTGACTGTGGATATGCTATTTTTGTAAAATTTATGGTTTATGGTTATTGTATTGACATTTCATATGCTAGTTTTAATACGAATGATTATGTTATGTTTCACCCTTTTTATATGAGGAATGCAATGGACTTTCTAAGTGATTGATGGGGCATGTTATAGCCCCTTGATACATCGGTAGGTCTAATGAGACAAAATAGTTTCTTGGAACAAGGAATTAACATGATATTTGTTAATGGTCTTGGCATAATACTTTTATGTAGTAGTTATTATGTCCAACATTATGCATTCTCTCATTATGAAATTAGTTATTACATGTGATTATTTGAATAGAAGAATATCCATGTGCATGTTTATATGGTAATGTTTGATTTATTTTTTTCCATATCGTGTTCATGATTATGTTTAAAATGAGGAGTTTTTTATTAAACATATTTCCTTAAAAGTTTGTGGCTTCCACTTTATTATTTACCCTTATTGAGAATCTGAGCTCACTCCTTTATTATGTTTTATTTTCCTAAGATTCTAAGAAATGTGTTATGATTGATATGTAGGGTTAAGATAGGGGAATAATGGAATTTTCAATGGATTATTTATGCTATGTTTTATGTTTCAAAGTTTTAATTAATGTTCAAGTATGTAATCTATTTTCCAAGACTCATAAACTGATCAGTCCTTTGGGATATGATTCCTTGAAATCAGGACAATTAATTAAAATAATGCACCGACTCTGGGTAACTGGGGTCGAGGAATTACACTTTTTTACTTTGACATTATCAAAAAAACATGGGAGTTGAATTATAAAACATTCCAAGTGCTTCATTTTCAATGAAAGTGGGTTGATAACAGGATTTATATTAAAATAGATGAATTGGGATTCCTGAAAGTGGAATTAAATAAGTAAGGGTAGAAATATGAGATATTTCTAATGGAATCATAGGTAATAAAAGTATTTTATGTTCCAGACCCTGTGAACTAAAAGTGGTCAATTTTTCTATTTTCGACCAAAACAACTAAAGGTTTAGATGTCAATTTAAATAAGGATGAACCTTTCACCGGGCTGTTAAAATAATTTCACATTAGTCCCAATGTATACTGGGTCTTTAATGTTAAAGGAGACCATAATGATGGTATTTGGATACTCGATAGAGGGGTCAAATCCATTCAACCTTTTAAAAAATATAGTTAAATAATCTAGATATATTTTTTGTAATATACCTTGAATTGCCCCATATTATTATCTACTCATTACTAAATTTGAATAATATAAATTAAATTTTAAACAACTTATACAACTATTTACTTATGCACAAGACTATATTCCCAATCTTGAGGAAGAGAAGGTTTATCAACATCATGGTGCTCCCAATGTAGAAGAACACAACCTTCTTCACATACTGATGATACAAATATAAAGGAACATGATATTATTGATGTTTAAACTGATTAAATAGTTGATGGTGAACAACCTATGTCCCAAAAAAAATGAGTGTCGTAGCGTGAAGGTGCTAGAAAATTATCAGGGTAAGAAATAAAGGAATCAAATTCATGGTTGGATGGTATACACACAACCAGAATGTTAACCCCAACAAGGTCATGTTCTATAATTACATTGGTTTCACCACTCACAGGAATATGACGATTAATGTAGATTCATAGAAGAATTTTTTTCACATTCTTACGATACTCATTTGGTAAGAGATTAAGGTACCATTATGATATACTTTCATTATTTTACTAAATAAAAAAACTATAAAACATTGAACTGTTCTTCATTATACCTTGAATAGTGAATTTATAGTATATGATTTTAAAATTAAATTTTTATTAATTCTCATTGTAAATATCATAGAGGATTTTATAATATTCTTGTGAAGTATCATCTCAAATATTTTGATGGGAAAATAAACCCACACCCATCACATATGTATACACACCTGATAAGAAAACAAGAATGGGATGCATTTTATTAGTCATCATGAGGAGACATATTTTTAGCTACATCGTGACTATTAATACATTTTGTAACAATATGGGTATTAATAAATTTGATTAATAATTCTTAATTTATGAAAAATAAAATGACTGATGAAAATAAGAAAATAGAAACAAAATCAATATACCCCTACCATATAACATGGATGTGGTGTGCTTCAATTGAAATTAAAGGTACATATTTTAAAAAAAACTGTAACAATTTTATGTGACATAATACAACAACCTAATTATATACCTCTATTTATATAAGATTGGTTAATCTAAATCTAAATACACTTCTATACCACATAATGTACTATGGAAGGATTCGCATGTAAATAATAAATTGATACTAATAGATGAAAAGAAAAAATGTGGGAATTATGTGTAAGTATGACATAATAAAACTTTATTTTACATTAAATTTTCATTAAATAATAATGATTAAATATTTTACTTTATTTTTTATCTGACTTAGACATAAGAATCATCATCATCTGTACCTGATGAACTACTACTTGTCGCCTTGAGGAGACCAGAACAATATGGGCATGTTATAGGTGATATTTGTGGGGTGTATCCCCAAACATATTTTTAGAAAATATGTGAACATGGTGATATATAAAAGAAAATGGTAGAGTTTCAGATATGATTAGTTTCTCTAGAAAAAACCTAATTTGAAGTTAGAGTTGTTAGAAAATGATATGGGAAAGAATCAAAGAGAAGAAACAATACAAGAACAACCACTACGTGAAGATGCTCCCACCCCCCACCAACTTTGAGGCGATCCATTCCCTACCCATATCCATGTTGCGAGGGGTAACATATACAATATCTAGGGACATATTATATACACACAAAAACATACAATTGGTCATTAGAGGGTGGGGGATGATGTAGCTCATGAGCTGAGCACCGAGCTACCAGTTCCACTTGATGCTGTAGATATTCATATGGACAAGAAATATATTATAAGATTAATATAATAGATGTATTGTAAAAATATATGTCAAAAAATGAGGTATTTATTTACAATTTATTTTTCATGAAAAACATTTAACAATTAATGAAAAAGGCCAAAACTGATGAATGTTATTACATAAATACAAAGGGAAGGGATTGAAATGGATGTTTAAATAAAAAAGATCAAAAGGATCAACCATAAAATTGAAAATATCATCATAAATCACATTTACCCCACCTTTTCAACTTTCTCATTTACCATCCTTAAATGATCATGATGATAAAATGTTAGAAAGTGGTGATATGACCACAATTGATCCTAAAGAACAGATGTATGGAGAGGCTATTAAGGACAATATTTTTCACGAGGAAGTAATTGAAATTCTCACACCTAAATGGATAGTATTATCAATTGTAAATGTATACATGATGTGTGTTTTCATGATTTTATTGTCCAATAGCGGAACTCATTTGATAATTATGACTAAAAACTATTCATAATTTTCACATGTATGTATATCAATACTATTTTAAGGGAAAACATGTGAATAGAAATTTGGATTTATTACTCATCACTTAAAATATATATAATAATATTCATTAGAACCAAAGAAATGTGAAGGAAATGTTGAAAAACTATCCACAATGTTTGAAATAAAAATTATAGGTGATAGAATCTTCTTAATACCCACAAAATAGGGTTAAAACTCTAAAATTTAATCATATAAAATGTATTTTTATTTATATCATTACTTATCCATTAATGTTTTTAAGAAGCATTGGCTACTCATTAATGTCAATTTGGATACTCCAAAGATTTATTTTCTAGATTCAATGCATGGATATTTAACAAACCAACCACACATGATGACGTTTATCAATTTATAATACACTACATTCAACATTTTACAACTAAACGTCAAGTTATACATTTAATATTATGTTTTAATGAAAATGATATTATGATATGGTGGTGTTTAAATATCATCAAATTTAGGGAATGGGGACAATCTATGAGCATAAGAAGACTATTGAATTCTATAAGTGGATAAGTTTTAGGGTATATATAATAATATTACACTATCAAAACATATATATATATATATATATTAATTATTTTTCTCAATGTTTATGAAGCTTCCAAAATAAACTAATAGAAAAGATTGTGGTTATTATGTTTATAAATTTAGGAATGATAGCGTATAATATAAAAAACTAGCATCACAAAGAATTATTTTTAAAGATAATTATAATTACACTTAAAATATTTAGTAATCCTTTGTATATTTATATTTTTTCAGTAGTACCAAGTCTATCTAAATTCCAAATATTTTAAAGAAGAAATAAATTTAATTTTAAATTAATGTCTGAAAAACTTGATTTCAAAATATATATAGGAAACATGAAGAGGTGACTTCCCATTACTTATTTATTGGATTTTTTCATCATTTATTTACTTTTTTAGTTAAATTCCTTTTCCTTTTATCTAATATGTTATAAAAAAGTTCCATAATTAATTTTTACATGTAATAATCAGCCACACTTCAATTCAATACACGATGTGTCCGGTATAACTTAAAGTGCATGATTTAAATATAAAATAAATATTTTAGTTAAAAAAACACATCAAACACTAAAAAACTTTGAAAAAACATTGGGTTTTTTGACACTTTAAAAAAATGATACATTAGTCATTTGTGACGTGTAGGAATCATCCTCTCCTTAATCTTATACATGGTGTTACCAGTATGACTCAACGTGTCTGTTATCGGTTTAAAATCTACAATTTAGTTAAAAATGTGTGTCAATAACTAAAAACCAAGAAAATTCACTCATATTTTCAAAATACATTAGTAAAATGATTCATAATTTAGTTATTATATATTACAACTAGTCTCACCTCAAACTGATGGACAATGTGATTAATATAACTCAAAGTGGACATTTTTTTTGTTTAAGTTGAAATTTTAATAAAAAAGGGTTTTGGTATACTAAAAAATCAAGAATATTCTTTCACATTTTCATCATACTTTATTAAAATGATCCATAAGTCATTTTGGATGTGTTGGAATCAACTATACACTAATACGACGTATGATGTAACCGATATGACTCAATGTGTGTGTTTTAAATTTAAAAGGAATTTTTAGAAAAAACAAAAAGTGACATACTAAAAACTGAGAAAAAGAATACATATTTTCCTAAAAATTTATAAAAAGGATCCAGATGTCATTTTTGACATGTAGGAACCAACTGATCCTCAATCTGATGCACGATGTGACCGGTATGATTTCAAGTGTGTGTTTTTATTTAAAATTGATTTTTATAAAATACAAGAGACACACTCAAACCTCTAAAAATCAATTCATATTGTCTCTATAATTTATAAAATTATCTATAAGTCATTTTTAATGTGTAGGAATTATCCGCACCTTAATCTGATGCACAATGTGACCGATATGACTCAAATTGTCCGTTATCATGTTAAAAGTGACATTTGACCTCAAAACATGCACCACTCACCAAAAACTGAGAAAACGAACTTGACTTTTCTTGATAATTTCAAAAAATGATTCATATGTAATATGTGATGTGTAGGAATTAACCTCAAATAAAAAAGACACATGATGTGATTAGTATGACTCAATGCGTGTGTTTTTAGTTTAAAATGAAATTTTAGTAAAAAACAAATTACATGCTCAAAACCAATAAAATGAAATCATAGTATTTTTATAATTTATGATAATAATCCATAAGTCATTTTGGACATATATGATTTAGCCTCACCACATCCGACACACAATGTGACCTGTATGACCTCAAATGTGTTTTTCGATGTTTACATTTTAGTAAAAAAGGGAAGTGACTTACTCAAAATTGAGAAAAATAATTCATATTATTTTGATACATTAATAAAAATATCCATAAATCATTTATGACTGGAAAGAATCAGGATCACCTCAGTTTGATTCATGATGTACCCAGTATGACTGAAAGTGTATTTTACTAGTTCAAAATGGGAATTTTAGTTCAAAGCATGTTCCACTCAATGAAAACTGAGAAAAAATGTTCTAATTATCTTTATAATTTATGAAAACAATTCATAAGTTATTTTTGATGTGTAGGAATAAGTATCATAAAAAATTGACACATGATGTGATCAGTGTAACTGAAAGCACATGTTTCAAGTTTAAAATGATTTTTTCATAAAAATATAAGTGATATACTCAAAATAAAAAGATAAATCACATTTGGGTTGTCTTTTTTACTTTCAAAAAACAACACGTAAGTTATTTTTGATGTGTATTAAGCAACCAATTGTCAATACGATGCATGGTGAGACCAATATGACTCAAAGTGTTAGTTTTTAGTTCAAAATGCCATTTAAGTAAAAACAACATGTGACATACTCAATACTAAGAAAATTATTTCATATTATTTAGATAATTTATAATAATGATCCAGAAGCTATTTTTTATGTGTAGGAATTATAATCACCTTAATTATATGCACAATGTAACCAGTAAGACTCCAAGTGTGAATTGTTATTTAAAATTGACATTTTAGTAAACAAACAAGGGAAATTCTAAAAACTAATAAAAATAATCCATATTGTTTTGATAATTTATGAAAACTATCCAAAAGTCATTTTTTATGTTTAGGAATTATCCTAACCTTAATCCAATACACGATGTTCTTTTTATGACTCAAATTGTCTTTTATTAGTTTAAAATTTACATTTTAATGTAAAACATGTGTCACTCATTTAATGTGGAGAAAATGAGATTGGATTTTCTTGATAATTTTAGAAAAAATATTTATATCTCATTTTTTTGTGTCGGAATCAAACACACATTAAACTGACACATGATATGATTAGTATTACCCAAATAGATTGTTTTTACTTTAAAAAGACATTTTTTTGTAAAAAAACAAGTGACATACTCAAAAATGAAAAACACATTTATATTATTTTTATACTTTATGAAAATGAACCGTAATCCATTTTTGAAATGTAGGAATCAGCCACACCTCAATCTGAGGCATGGTGTGACTGGTATGACTGAAAGTGTGTCTTTTTATTAAAAAATGACCTCTTAGTAAAAAATATAAGGGAAATAATAAAAAAAATGGAAAAATATTCTTATCTTTATGAAACATTAGGAAAAATATCCACATGTAATTTTTTATGTGTAGGAATCAACCATACCTCAATCAGTTACACAGTGTTCCTGAAATAACTGGAAGTTTTTATTATAAGTTTAAAATGGACATTTTAGTTCAAAACATGTGTCACTCAATAAAACCAAAGAAAATTTTCTTGGATTTTATTGATAATGTAGCAATGATTCATTAGTCATTTGGGACATATATGAATCAGTATCACAAGATACTGACACATGATATGACAGGTATGAATCAAGGTGCGTGTTTTCAATTTAAAATGAAATTTTAGTAAGAAAACAAGTGAAAAAACGTAAATTTATAAAACACATTCGAAGTGATTTGATACTTTATAGAAATGATCCATAAGTCAGTTTTGATGTGCAGGAATTATCTTCACCTCAATCTCAATCATAGTGTGACCTGTATTACTCAAATTGTGTTGTTTTAGTTTTAAAATTACATTTTATTAATTTATTATTTCATATTAATATAAAATTTATTTCTTTATAGTATTACTAATATAAGAATTGTTTTCTTATATAGTTGTATTATTTTGTGAATTGGGGTGGTTTTTTTGTAAATTGATTCCATGATCAATGTTTTTTAGAGGGGGTTTTTTGTTAAAGATAATTAAACCATTGAGGTTTTTGAATGATTGTGATAAATTGTACTTGGTAATGTAATGGTATAAAACAATGTTTGAAATGTCTAAAATAGTTTATTTTTTCTAGTATTTGGCATATAATTTTTATTAAAATTAAATAATGAATATTCCATATCCTACATTTTCCAATATTTTTTGCTACAATCTGCTATAATTTTAACACCATACTACAGCAGTATCGCCATTATCAGTGCTTTTTTAGCACTGCTAAATGGGACCCTTTTTAATGGCGCTTAGATCAACAATGTTTCTTAGCATTGAGAAATAATTTTTATAGTTTTGTTAAAATACTATAATGTAGTATTGATATTTAAATAATATATTTTAGTTCATATAAACATGGTATTTTAATGAATAGATTACATGTTTGGAGAGGATCCTATTCATGATGTGGAATTAGTGTTTCATGGGAGAAGTGTAGAAAAGGTTGAATAAGATGACACATGTGAAGTCCATAACTGTTAAAAATTACATTAAAATAGTTATTGATCTTTAATTGTAGTAAAATGGTGGCCTGATACCTGGAGATGTAGAGGATGAGGTGTAGAGGTTTTAATTAATATGATTTTCCTGGTTTAATTTATAGAACCTCTCTAGGAAAATTCTGAGCCCAGCCACAGAGACGGTGTGTGATTATGAGGACCCGTGTTCTCGGAATGGTTCGAGGAAAAATGTACCGTTTTTAATAGCGTGTGTGAGTGGTTTTCCTGAAAAAGTGAAAAAAACTCTAAAATTGGTGCCCATATAAAAAATCATAGGGCCCCATTGTGTTAAAGATGGTAGGTTTACCCTATACATGACTTACCTTTTTTTTGTGTGTGTCCCTAGTGATAAAACTGAGAAAAGACATAAACGTAAATAAAATAATTAAATAAAATTATTTTTTTAAAATCCTAATAACTCATAAATGGTAACTCGTATTGGAAATATGAGACCACCGTTGAGTTTTTAAGGGGGTGTTTTCCTTAGGCGGGGCCGAACATCGACTGGTGTGGGTAGAGTTTGAAAGTTAATTTTTTCACATTTTAAATAAGAATAAAATTAAATTAAGAAGATGATTTTATTTCTTTTTAAATGTTTAGCAACGATGTTGTGACAGAACGATGAGTCATCATGTTTCATTTTTTAAATGAAAAAGTGTGTCTAAGATGTAATGTTGCAATAAGACGACATGTTTTCTATTCTGCCTAATTAAACAAGAATTCATGGTCAACACATAACCCTAGAATTCCCTGGAATCTCTGGAAAAAGGAATTGGTGGTTCCCTCCCGTTGGTGAATGAAAAAAAAAACGATGAACGCCTGTGGATCACAGATCAAGGATTGTGGATCAAGGATCAAGGATCAACGAGATAACGAATCGTGACGACTCTCAATGAATCTCCAATGATGATTGAACCCTGACATTGATCATTCCAAACTCCAGGTAGGGTGTGATTTTTAATATTTTTTCCTTCCCTGTTCTTTATCCTTACGACGAACATGGATTGATCGACCAATGGATTAATTCTCAGGTTGTTCCTATTGTAGGTTGGGTTTTACATTGTAGGGTTTATTGGGTATTTTTTATCCGATATTGATTATCCCTTTTTTGGAGTTTCATTAACTATTCTAACTACAATGAACCACAATCTACACAAACATTGATCAAGGTTTGTTCCATGTTGTTGGTTCATGTCTTTCACCCTCCGTTCTTCATTCGTTGCAGGGGTTATTTATTTGGACCATGACTCGACAATTTACGATCGATCGATCATTGCAAAAATGAATATTGGCGCAATGATCCGATATCACAGACCTACGATGGATGCATTAAAAAAGAGGTGTGATGTTGACAGTGTCATATGGTCCAATGCGGTGCAAGAGATATCACCGTTCAAAAACCTTTTCATTATGACAGATCGTTGCATGGATCTGAGACCACCACAGTGAAGGTGGATACCCAAGGATCACGTAACATCTTTTATATCAACACTGGGAACAACTGAGTAAATATGGTGGCCCGCGGAATGGGCCACCGACACACCGGTGTCGATGATCGGTAGGGGCATGCGGCGGCGTTCGCTTACCAGTGTAGTGAAGGAAGGACGCCCGCAGTGATGGCTGTGGGAGCCTGCAGTGGTCCACTGCATTCAACAAGGTGGCACCCACATTGACCAGCTGCATGTAGAATTTCCAGTTAGCATGAGCGGACCAGGCTGGATGGGGAGGGTGTGCCCCGATGTTCGAGGTGATGTGGAACATGGCTAGGCAACATTCTAGATGTGGTTGGCCCTGTTGATGGGTGTCAGACTAACAAATCCAGGATTCTGAGTGGGGTGCTAAGGGACAGTCGTCCCATAGGGATGATCCCAACAGGCTAGGCCCAATGGACCGGGTCAGACTGGGCCCTGTGGGCCAGAATGAGTTGGGTCACTTCAGACCCGGCCCAGACCCCGATCACCCTTTTTCAGAAAAATGGAAATATCATTCAAACAGAGTGTCTGTTTGACAAGCCATTAGAGGTATTTAGACCCTTGTGATGAGGAGGATCTTTTAAGATAGCTTACTGGTTTTTTTAAATTTGGATCAATAGTGGATGGTAGCGTTCTCTTTGTTTTTACTCCAAGGGATCGATGCAGGATCCCAATCCTGGCATAGAGGGTGAAATAGATATGGGGATCATTCCCTTGGTCTTTACTATGAATGTTCGATGTAGGATACCATTCCTGTTATAGAGGATGACTCATGCTCTGATGCGAGTTATCTTAGCTCGACAGTGATAATGACTCAGTGGGATGGATCTTGTATTTCACCGAGAGGCCCGGTCGATCCTCACTTCTCTTCATGGTACTTAGATATGGTTTGTAGAGAAGGTAGGACTAATATTTATGTGGGAACCTATCCCCTATCTAGGATGATGTTTCTAGTAGGTCCAGGAGTCCCTTGGTGAGCCCTGCGTGCAATAACCCCTATCTATGTATTGAATTCAGTTTATTTTATTTGTAACATGACTTGACTAGTGTGATTCGGGTAGTTCTTAGTGTGTTCTCTTTGGGAAGGGCCCAAGTTAACGATACCTCTTTGTGCGAGTCTTTGATGACTTCATAGCTCTATGAGTGAGTTCTCTCGGAATGATAGTTCCTTACGAATAATCCTATGACAAAGGATATGATGTTATATCATGAATCTTTGTTTAGTGAGACCTAACATCTCAGGGAAGATTCGTGATTTATCGAGAACATATGTTCTCTCAGATAATTTTTTATTCTTGTTCTACATGATAACTTTGGTATAGTTTAGGGACTTAGATCTCTTGTAATTGATAATGCTATAAGAAGAACCATATGGAAGGCAGTGGATGAGACCTTGAGTCTTGGAAATCCTTTACGAGTATACCTGGATGTTCTTGTTATATGTTTTATTGACACATACCTGTGTTTAGATAACTGTATCTTTTTAATGGTATTTCCTTTGTGGTATTTTACTTTGTGTTTCAGGGTTACCTACTGAGTATTTCTTTTCTCACCCCTGCACAAGATTTTCCTTCTTTTTTCATGTCTTGTGTAGATGATCAACATTTTGATGCAGTCCTTGGTGGACTAGGTCTAGGTGGCACTTAGAGTGACCCGATAGATGAGGTTTTCTTCTGTAGCTTTAGACAACTATTTCTGTACCTACCCTTCATGTAGGGTTTTCTGTGGAGGAGTTATAGAGACTTGTTTTTTTAATTTTCATTTTTGCGGGGCTTATATTCTGGCCCCGTTTACCTTCAATTTTATATGGTCGTACCTTGTGTTTGTTTACTTACTGTTTTCACATTCCAGTATCTATGGCTTAGAGTTGTGAGTGTGTGTATAGGTACTTAGGAAAATTCCTCTCATTTGTTTGGGATATGCCTACTTGGTGCTAGATACCAGCCCCTGAACTATGGAAGGGGGATTGGGGTATTCATGGAACATGCCTCAAGTTATGGGTTGTTATAGAGTGGTATTAGAGTAGGTCAGTTCTAACTTAACAACCCAGAGGTGAGATTTTTGGTTAGAACCTCTTGGTGGAATCATCGAGGCCTTACACCATCATTATTGGTATGGATTGTTTATCGAAAGTCCATAATCAAATTGCATGTTTTTGGAAAAGTGTGTTGTATGTCCATAGATATTGAATGGGGTTTTCCTTGGTCGGAAAAAAAGGAAACCCAAGTAGCATGGAATGTACTCATGCATATGAGGGTGTAGCCGATCACTCATGTGTTGGATATCCATACCCTTAGAGTAGTATATTTTATGATTTTTCATATTTCTAGAAGTAGTGGTAGAGTATGAGGATGTCTTCCCTATGTATGTTCCAGGATTAATTACCCACGAAGAGATAGACTTATACAATGTTTTATACGATAGAATGGAACTGATATCAGCATCAGCATATCAGATGGCTTCCAAAAGCCTTGTGAGCTGAGGGTGAAGTTAGAGGAATTACAGAGGAAGGGGTTAGTAAGACCTAGTATTTGAGTTTATGTGGGATTAGTAAGACCATGTTTTTGAAGAGCGCCTCGTTCTTGAGTTTTCCATAGGAGGGAGTCAAGTACGTAGTGCTCTATGATGCATTAGGGAACAAAATTGGTTGTGTCCAGATGCAGAGGAAATATGTGATTGCCTATGGTTCATGCCAATTGAGACCACATGATCAGAACAATGAGACCCACAATCTTGATTTGGCAGCGGTAGTCTTCACCTTGAAGATGTGGCAACAATAGCTGTTGGGAGGGCGTTTTATCATCTATTCAGACAACAAGAGTCTCAATTATTCCTTCTCTTAAGGGGTTCTGAACATGAGATAGAGGCATTGGCTATAGTTTATATAGGACTATGGCTTGGAAAGAGTCTATACTCCTGGTAAGGAAAACATGGTACCAAATTCTATTAGTAGTAGATCTAGTTCGTAGTTACTGAATGAGGAAATGGATCATTTGGACTCGTTATAGTTATCCTTCATGAATAGATATGATGCAACTTACCTCGAGTATGTGGTTGTTACCCCTCCACTCTTATATTAAGTCAGGGTGGCATGGTTCAGTGATAACTACGGTGAGACTTTAGGTGCTTAGTTGTCCTTGTGGAATTACCTTAATGGATATTTGAATGGTGGGGGGAACATATTTTCTTTTAGAGGATGCACAATAGTAGTAGTGGATTCCTATAGTGGTGAGATGCATCTTGATATGAATGTGGGTGTTGAAGTAGACATCAGAGATGATGAAATAGGTTTAATCTAGGATTACCTATTGATATAATAGCTGATCGCTTATTTGAATTAGTTTTGTTGTTTGTGAACTCATCATGTTGATCCCCTATGATTGGAAGGGGTTTATCTTTTCTTCATCGGGGTGATAGAAAGGGACTAAGAAATGATATCGATGGAAATCATGATGGTTTAAATATGTATGTCCAGGGGACATGATATCATCTGGGTGATCGTTGACTGACTCACCAAGTCGACCACTTCATAGATTTTCGAGAGCAGACTCCAATAGAGTGATTGGAATGACTATATATGCAAGAGATATCTTGACTCCATGGAATTCTATAAAGAATATTTTTTGATGAAGATTCTCACTTTTTCACCCTGTTTATGGAGATCAAGGATTAGCATGAGAGGACCTTCCATGGGTAGTTGGTTACTTTAGTGTGTGCTCAATGGAAAATTGAGAATCTCTGGAAGAGCACATGGGAGTGGGGGGATCAGCTTCGTTCTCGTACCCTCAACTATTTGGGTATCCCTTGGTTTGGATTTTGGATACATAAAGCCCTAAGGGTGGGAGAGTCTAATGAATTACATTTTCCCAGTTTTATTTTTAAAAAATTTCTGGAAGAATTCCGAGACCATGCGCTGAGACGACATGCGATTCTGAGGCCTAGGGTGATCGAAATGGGTTGAAAAAAAATGTTAAGTTTTTAATAGATCGCTTGAGTGGTTTTCATGAAAATGTCTAATAACTCTTAAATGGGTGTCATGATCAAAATTCCAAGGGTACCATTGCATTAGGGATGGTGGGTTTACCCTAGGCACGACAAAACTGTAGTCGACGCGTGTCTCCAATGATAAAACCCGAAAAGGACGTAACCATAAATAAAACAATTAAATAAAATTATTTTATTTTAAAACCCTAATAACACATAAATGGTAACTCAGATTCATAATTTGAGACCACTGTTGAGTTTGTAAGTAGGGATTTTCCATAGGCGGGGCCTAACATTGACCGGTGCAGGTCGACTGCAAAAGTTAATTTTTGGACCTTTGAAAGGATAATAAAATAAACTTAATGAAATTTTATTTTATTTATTTTTAAATGTTTTTTAGTGACGCCAAATTGAGTCAGCCCATTTAGTTTCATAAATGAATTAGTGTGGCAATGTTGTAACGCTGCAACGTGGTAACATGTTTCCTTTTCTCCCCAATTAAATATGAATTCATGGTTAACATATAAACCCAGTATTACCTGGAAACTCTAGAAATTTTTTTTGGTGGTTAATTCCCATTGTTGAAAAATGAACAACGATGAACTCCAGCTGATCAAGGGTCATATATTGTGAAAAAAAAAAGATGATAGATTTTTAAGACTCTCAACCGATCGCAAATGACGATTTAAACCCACCATTGATCGATCCAAAATCTTGGTAGGGTGTGTTTTTAATCACTTTTCCTTCCTATTATTTAGACCTATGATGAATGTTGATTAATCGACCAACCGATTAATCCACGGGTCATGCATAATGCGGGTTGGGTTTCACCTTATGGGTTTTATTGGGGATTGTTTTTCTGATATTGATTATCCTTTATTGTATATTTTCATTAACCATTATAACAACAACAAACCATGATTAATATAAAAGTTGGTCGAGGTTCATTCCTCAATGTTGGTTCATTATTTTCTCCCACCGTTCTTCGTTCATCTCGAGCATTATTCATTTGGATCGAAACTTGAAAATTCACGATTGATCGATCTTTACACAACTGATTATTGGAGAAATGATCCGATATCATAGACTTGGGATGGATGTGGTACGACGAAGGTGTGACGATTACAATAATAGATGGATCAAATAGGTGAAGTAGATATCTCCGTTCGAATGGCTTTTCACCTGGATAGATTGTGGCATGTATATGATCTTACGAAAGAGAAGGTGGAGACTCGAGGATCGCATAAAATATTTTAGATTAATAATAAGAGCATGAGAGTGAATTTTCTGGCCCACGGAAGTGGCCACCGGTGCGCCAGTGCTGGCAATCGGTGGTGGAAGACGGTGGCGGATTCCACAAGGCTGGAAGTACGCGGTGGTCCATATCATACAATGCGGTGGAACCCACATTGACAAGCTGCAGTCATCCAAGCCATGTGAAGGATTTATAGTCCACTTGAGCAGACATGGATGGACATGGGTTGTGCACCCTGACGCTTAGGGGTGACATGACATAAGGTTGGGCCACGTGCTGGAGGAGTTAGACCCACATGATGCGGGCCAGACTGATAGAACGAGGCCGTCAAGCATCCCAGTAGGCTAGGTCTAACAACCTAGTTGTCCCATCAGGTCATCCAATAGGGCAAGGCCCAATTTCCATTGCCGGAATGGTCTCAGTGGGCCAAATCGGATCACGTCAGACCCAGACTGGACCTAGATTGACCATTTTTTCATAAAAATGTATGTATCATTAAAACTGTGCATTTTTTTGATGATCCATGTACATCATTGGGAGCCTTATGATGAGGTGGTCCATTTGAGATATCTTTGGGGGTTTTAGTTTGCAAAATAGGGGATGGTAGTGTTATCTTTTTCATTCCTATGAAAGATCGATGTTGGATCCCAATCCACTCATAGTGGGTGAAAATAGAGATTGAGATCACACCCTTTGTGTTTCCTATAAAGTTTTGATGTAGGATCCCTTTACTGTTATGAAGGATTTACCTTGTTCTGAAGTGAGTTCTCTCCACCCAGATTCGATAGTGACTTAGTGAGCAGGAGTGTTTATCACACCAAGAGGTCCGTTCAATCCTCCCTTCTCTTCATGGTTTCTTATATAGGGTTTTTGGAGAAGGTGTAAACAATATTCACCTAGGCACCTATCCCCTATCAATGATGATGTTTCATGTAGGTCTGGGAGTCTTTCAGTGAGCCCTGTGCGTAGGACCCCCTGTTTGTGTGTCAAGATCAGATTCTTTTCTTCATAAATTGACCTAGATAGTTTTCTTCAGGTAGTTATCAGTATGCTCTCTTTGGACAGGGTCCAAATTAGCGAGACCTTTTTGTGAGGGTCTCTGATGAATTCATATCTTGAGGACTTAGTTCTCCCGAAACGAGCATGACTTGAGTATAATTTTGGGACCAAGTATTGGTTGTGATATCGAGACTCCTTATCATAGTGATATCAGACATCTTAGGGAAACTTCATAATGTATTGAGATCATATTTTCTATCAGATACTTCTAGTAGACTTGTTCAATGTGCTTACTTTCAGATAGCTCAAGGAGTTAGATCTACCAGAATCGAGCATTCTACGAGTGGAACCATATGACTGGCAGTGGATGAGACCTTTAATCATGGAAATACTTTATGAGTATACCAAGATGTTATTATTATATATGTTGTTGACACATACCTGTATTGAGATGACTGTATCTTCTTAGTGGTGTTTCCTTTGTGGTATTTTACTTTTTTTTGGGGTTTCCCTACTGAGTATTATTTTACCCACCCCTTCATGGGCTTTGATTGCACGTGTCATGTATTGGGATTATGATCGACACATGGATGGAGTCCTTTATAGATCAGGGCCATATGATTCTTAGAGTGACCCAACCGATGAGGTGTTCTTCAATAACACCAAAGATCTATTTTTGTACCTACCCTTATGGTTGGGTTTTCTACGGAGGAGTTCTAGAGACATATGAATCTACTTTTTCTTTTTGCTGGGCTTGTATTTTTGCCCCATTTACCTTCAGTATTCTACTATCATACCCTGTGTTTGTTTACATAGTGATTTCAATTTCCAGTATATATGGCTTGGATTTATGTACGTGAGTATAGGTACTTAAGCAAATGCCTCCCAATTTTTTGGGATATTACTTCTCGTTTCTAGTTTCCAACCCCTAGCATATGGAAGGAATGCATGGGGTAGTCACGACATGATTCCTAGGGGACAATTCATGATAGTGGTGGCACATGATGCTGGTTCTAAATCCTTTCATGATGGAATGTGGTTCTCAAGAAGGGGATTGACATGCTGGGATGCACTCGATATCATATATGTTAGAACATGAACATTTCACTAATACTAGAGTGGATGGCTTGGAAATGATGGGTTTAGAGATGCACATAGCTGGCATGGCAGAGACAAGGTGTCTGTGAATGCAGATTAAGAGGGGAAATGATGTAAAAAATTTATTGGATCTCGATCTTGGAGATGGAATCATGCATCCACTGCACTGTTTCCATGATACATAGAAGAACCAATCATGGGATGGTGTCAAGAAAAGGTAGGTGAAGGGGTCTCAAGCGGGACGGTTTGAAGGTGTTTACATGGGGGGATATTAGATGTAGATCCTTTCATGATGGGATAGTGGAAGATGTTGAGATGATGTATAGCTCATAAGAACCAGATGAAGATGTGGGACATAAGGTTATAGAAGAGTCTCAGAAAAGAGAGTAATTGGAGTAGTGGGTTCAATAATTGTATTCGAATTTTCTTATCTACTGGAGACTCCATTTTATAGACATGGAGACACCCATTATGATAAATCATCTTACCCATTTGAATGGGTATAATACCTTTTCTAGAAAGTTATATTATTTATAGATTTAATCTTGTCCATTCAATCCCATTAGATCAAATATGTGGCCCGTATCTAACCTTATAGTGAACCGTTATTCCCATTATATCACACCCAACCCGATAAAAAATCAAAATCATACCCATTCAACAAACTAGTTCAACCCATTAGATTGTGCCACATTGAACCATTGAGAGTACACAAGTGCATGGATGGTGTGGTGAATTGTCCCACATATGATTATACCTTTTTCCAATTCATTACTTTTAAAATATAATAAATATAACTCCATTAATAAGGAATACCCCAATCCTCATGCTATCCTCCAAGGGATTCTAAAAAAACCGCCCATTAAAAACAGAAAATAATCAATTAAATATATTTAAAAACACATCAAAATACAATAATCCCCCACCATTTTAAAATCTTTAAAAACCAATTTTAAAAAATCATGAATCATATCAACTTGGAAAGAACCTGAATAAATAAATTTATCCCTCAATTTGAAGTTTTATATAGAAAATACAGATCAGAGCTAAATAGAGAAATCAGTTGACATTACCTTGCACATGAATGTCTTTCTGTCATATAGATTCATCCTACAAAATTCCGTTCAAATTACTTTGTTCTTCATATACTCCTATAAACCATTATGGTTATGTGTCACTTACACTTTCATGAATGTTTTATATCCAAAGTTATAATCACTTTGGAGTGGCCCCGCTCCTACATTCCCATAAGTGGACTAAAAAGAGTTTCCATGTTTCAACACTTATATTAAATAATTGGTTCATTAAGTGTTTTAGATTCACCCTCCTTTATATCATGAGAACCAAACACTTTTTTTATGGGATGTAATATACCTTTGGTGTTTCTTTTACGCATATGATAAAATTTCCTACACTGAAGTTATACATGTGAATTTATAAAATGTTATGTTGACATTGCATCTTTGGTGAATTTTATAGAAGGCATTTAAACCCATCCCTATAAAAGTTCTGTATACTAAATCACTTAAAATTGCATTTGTTTGTGGGTTCTCCCACTATTGGGTTGATCTAAAAAATTCTATTTTTGATACCACCCAACACCAATTGTCACCAAAAGACCAAAGTGTCTTGATTTTCCATTATAAGTATTATTGTATGAAATATACAATGGTTCTTGGATATCAAAGTGTATAACAACCAGAGATATTACAATATACCACAATGGTGGATATGATAAAAGCGATCTGATATATTTGGATTTATTTATAATATATGCTAAAAAAAACTCTGAGGCCACTATGGAGTCTATTATAAAAGTATTTTTCTTTAAACCCTAATATTATTCTACAAATACAAGTTTAAAAACACAACCACCCAAAGAAGAGTGATCATTTAGATTAATTATCCAACTTTCATTGGAAAAACCTTCCAAAACCCTTAGGTTTTAACTATACAATATAAAATAATACATAGTAATGTTCAGATAATTTAGTACTCTGTTAACCTAATTAAATTTTGAATAACCTAGATTACTTATACACTTACTCATCTTTCCAACAAAATATGAAATTTTAGGTCTTGTACATTCTATGACATACATGAGACACCTGATCACCCATGAATATTTTAATTTAGAAACTACCCTATCAGGATTTGGTAGCATCCCACTCGAAGAAGCATATGGAGTATAAACTGTTGAATAATCAAATTATTCAAATATTTTTCTGAATTTAAAAACATAATGAGTTTAAGAAAATTGAATAAAATTCTCATTTATAACAACATTTATTTCTAAAAAAATAGATTCACCTAAGTGTTACATATCATAGTTTCTATAAATAATTGACATAGCCTCAGTTATTTGTTTTATAACTATTAAAAAAAATCATTTCATCAACATATAAAAAAACTCCATATATATTTTAGAAAACAATACTATGGTAAACCTTGATTCATAAAAAATATTATATCTTGATTAGAAAACTATATAAGTAGTTACCAAATAATTTTATTCTACCACCTTGAAACTATAATACTTTGAATCCTCTACATGTCTATGAAATATGCTACCAATACCTATTTTTCACAAATTTTATATTATATGTTCATATTTTATTATAATTTCTTGAAAACCCTAATCCTTTAAATAATTTATGTTTTGTTTCCTATACTTCAATAATTCATATGAAGTGATTGAATTCCCTTTCAGGGGAAATCTATTTAGGGTGTGACATGCTATCAATAATTCCTCTCCCCAAAATACTTTAGAGAGGCCTGGTATAGACATCATGGAATCAACCATTTCCATTAATTTTCAATTTTTTCTCTTAGATGCACCATTTTGTTGTAGTGTATAGGAAGGTGTCACTTCATGTATGATCCATAAAGATTCAAACAATAAAGGACTATATTATTCACCTCCCCTATTATATATTAGGAATTTAATTTTAATCCCACATTTTTATTCAACATTATTCTTATAGATAATAAATTTATCTAAACCTTCACCTTTTCCATATAAAAGATAGACATGAAAAAATCTAGTATAATCATTAATAAAAATAAAAATTTATCTTTTATAACCTATAGTAGGTGTAGCATGAATATCACATAAATCACTATGTATTAAATATAACAGATTTATTTTCCTTTATATAGTTTGGAAATACAACCTAACTATTTTAGATTTCAGGAATGTTACACATTTATTTTAATTTTTATTTATTCTAGGTGATAATTCCAATTTCTGAAATATCATTCATTTTATTAATATTAATGTGTCTTAAAAATTATAACATAATTAAAAATAATATATAAATAAATTAGAAAAAATATTTTTATATGATTTAAATAATCCATTATACAAGTGACCTTATATAATAAATATTCCACCCTTATACAAAACAACGTTATATTCATCAAATAAAAACGTAAACCCATGTCTGTTTAACTAGATCCCTGAGACTAAGTTCCTATGAACTTCAGGAACACGCATGAAATTATTTATGTTGATGATATTTCGTGAAGTAAACTCATGATCAATTACTCCTTTACCTTATATGTTTTTTAATACAGGGTTTCCCATGCAGAGTGACATTCCATATTTTATTGATTCCATATTCTTAAAGAGAGATATATTATTGTACATGTGTTTTGAATCATCAAAAAAAATCCACCAAGATGTTTTATCCTTAATCACATTATCCTTGAAGATGATTTCTAAAATTTTCTATCTTGAAGCATTGTTTCTATCTTTCTTCTTACAAAGGCTACATCAAAGTTTGTAGTTCTTTGACTTTCCATAGAATTAGCATGCCTCTTTTTTATTCTTGAATTTCACCTTTCATTTTGAAGGATGATTGGGATATTTTTACCCATTTGAAGACCCATTTAGATTCCCACCCACATGAGTAACTTGAATTTATCATCATTAGGCTCATTTTTCTCCTTATGTTTTTATACTCCTCCCCAATTTGAAGTTATTTGAGCCAATCATTGAGAGAAATATCTTCCATCTTGCATTTTAGAAAATGTTTAACATTCTTCCAAGAAGGATAGATCTTATTGATGATTGATGTGAAAATTATATCATCATCTATGTTTATATTTTTTTATAAGATGTTGTAAGATATGAAGTATATCTTGACATGACCCAGTAGGGACCGCCTGGCTGGTGATGAGCCGAGTGTGACACCCCAATCCCACCTCCAATAGTCGAGGGGCTAGTGACTAGTACTGAGTTAGCCTATAACATACATGGGAGGCCTTATACTAAGGAAACTACACAGAAACACACAAAAATATCCAAATACCCATACAATGATGAAAGGTAAAATATAACGTATACCCAATAAATTCATACATCTATATCCCATAGTCAGAGCACCTAAAAATTAATGGAAATCATAATAGTAAAATACAGGCCCACCAAAAATTATATAATATTTCAACCTACTAACAATGGAAAGGGATACTATAAAATATAACACCTTATATGAACCAGGGTCTGTCTATATAAACTATTATTGGTCTAATCCTGGACAACCTTGGACATCATCAAATGAACTATCATCTGCATAATAGAATTCATGTGTGGGAATAGACTATGCAGGTGTGAGTATATCAATACCCAATAAGATACCCTGAAATCACCAATAATAAACCATTAATAGAGTATTTCACTAATCATCGTAATGGAATATCAATTAGAATATGAGACATAACAATAAAAACCCATATATACTCAAGGTAGACACTAAGTCTCAAGGTAATGTCACAATAGTACTTCCATCCTAGGATTCTAATTGAGGATTTGAGGTAAAAATTATTTGTGATAACTCACTCCATGAGCCTGATAATGCTAAGGGTGATCATATGAGAGGTTGTGTTTATATACCCTCAATATGAAAAAGTACACACTATAAATCATAAGATATTGATACACATATAGAGGATATATCCTAGGGACTACAGGGTATACAAGACCCTACTTGGAATAACCCACTATGTAGGGGATCAGGGCCTATTTATATTGGTTACAATGATTCATAAAACCCCACCTAGGGAAGAAGATATGATAGAGTATCCCACTCTGAGAAACACAAAGGGATTCCTGAAACTCTATCCTAGACTGATTGTAAGGGGGGGATCACATCCTCTATATAGGATATTATTCATAACTCTACCATTATGGGGATGAATTTAGGGAAAAAACCTAAGGAAAATAGTCCAAAGTAAAGAGAAAAAGGCCATAAACCAACCTAGAGAAAGTACACATCATGTACTGGGAGTATATAGTGTGTCTTGCCTACCCCAGGTCTAAGCATATGCTCTGACCGGAGCCCATGTACTTTAGGCCGTGCATATGTTCTTTGAATGTGCTTGTACACATACCCATGTCCAGGAAACTAACCATGTATGAGTATCTGGCCATGCCCATGTACTCGAGTCTTGCTAGTGTACCTGGCCAGGTATAGGTACTATGGTTGTGTTTTAGTATTGGACCATGCCTGTGTACTTTGGTCGTTCTCGTATTCTTAGTGGTGTATGTTCCAACGTTACCCTAGGTTATACGCCAAGTCACAAGTCATGGGTCACATGGTGTTTGAGGTCTCCAAATAGTGTGTGATATTTTATTTCCCCTAAACCCTAGAAACCATAGCCATGGTACTACACCACATTTTTCATTCAGACTAAATGTTGTGTAGTCAGGAATTTCCATCAGTTGTTGGTTTTCTACATTGTTCTGCTCATGCCTCCACCACTTCAAGATCTACTGAAAACCCTACCCAAGATTTTAGGACCACAATTGACTAAAATTATATTCTCACTGGTGGCCATACTCGGGACACCCAATCCATTCAGGAGTCATCCTTTGTTGCTCTGCACCACCATCACAACAACAAACATGAACCAATAATCTCGGTCTGTTCCAAATACTCCATCATTGACATTGTACATCGAGCATTACATTATTTCAAAACCAAAACCTTTGATGATGATATGTTATTCCAAATAATTATTATGTAATTATCATTCACTAGGTATTTTTTGAACAACCAATGAAATAAAATATTGATGATGAATACACAAATAAAGAGGGATAAATGTACAAAACACGACAAGAGGAGTGAACCTCATTAATTCTTTTTGTTTACCTCAATATTTTATCACTAGTACAATGAATGAAAAACAAATAATCAGGATTCATCAAACACTATATATTCCAAATTTCTAGAAATATAATTAAATTCCTGTAAATTAATGGTTGACCCAAAAATCAATTATTTAGAAATATTGATTCATTTTCTTTCAAGGGATAGATGATACACGGATTAAAGTACAAAATTCCCAACTTTGATTTTAAATTGATATTTGATGAATAATGGTCATATTTTGTTGTTTTTTCCAAGATCCACAAACTCCATTACCATAGACGATCCTTGGAAAATTCATCTTTGATACTCAATCCTGTAGTCATCCACCAACCCCTCCTCCAATGTCCTCCTCTTTAAATACCTAGTATAATGAGGATAATACTAAGGATTTTATATAATATGCATTTTATAATATAGGATTGGGTTTAGCATAATTAATAATAAAATTATTTATTAATTTTCTCACGATAGAGCTCAATCCAAACACCTGATTCCCATAATGGTTATGTTGAGGATTGGGTAAAACTGACATTTAATATTTAATGAATGTTTCATATTTATGATCTGAGACCATGTTCATGATTTATTCCATTATTTAAGAAAAACTATGTGCATGATTTTACATTTTTATTATTTTTATTATACTAAACAACACCTCCTTGGCCAAAAGAATATCACGTTGACTTAGCACCTAGCCTAAGAAACATTCACTTAAATATTCCAATTTATTAGGTTAAAAATATATTCATTACATTCTCATAACCATAGATATTTCTATCCTGATAATAAAAAATCCTACTAGAAAAGATGAGAATATTGATCCAACACTTGGTTTTCCCACTCCCAAGATCTCTCCAAAAGATTCTTTTTCTACCACTAGACACACACTAAGGGAATCCATCATCCATGAAAGATATTATCCTTTCTATACTTTATCTCTACCATGCACTCTGTAAATGTATCTCCATTTTCATGGTCCAAATATCTATAGTCGATAAAATGTGATGGGTCATTCATGTATTTCATCAGTTGCGATATGTGGAAGACATCATGTATTCAGTCTAATTGTGGGGTAGGAAAAGTATAAGGCCCCAGCCTTAAACCTTACTTAATCTTGAGTTATTACAAGATTACACATTGAGGATCTTTTCGGGTTTAGAGTTTTAGATAATTAGATCATAAAACTTGCATTACATTCCACATATAAACAAAGTGGTTACATAAAGATAGTATTCTTCATTCCCATCAATGGAACACACATTTAAAATAAAACATGGATTAATTCTTGACACATCCTTGACTCTATCATCTTATCATGTACCTTTCCCTTGACCTGTGAAAAACATTTCAAAAACTTGGGATGAGCATAAAAACTCAGTATGGGTTATAAAAAAAAACATGGAAAGGAAACATGAGTTCATATATAAATAAGAATGAAATCATACTTTACCCATAAAACATAGGCACTTTAACATACCTCATAAAAACATGAATAAATCATATAAATCATAATATGTAAAGGTAACTTGAGGCATTCATAACATTATTATGTAGGGAGTAACCCTCTTGGTTACGTTTGGAATACCCATCACAGTATATTCCCTAAAATCTCTTCGGAGAAACCTTAACGTTTCACTCCTTCGCGTTACCCAATGCATTGGAGAGCTATAACGGGCTCACCCGCCCTTAGTTTATCACGGAACCACCCGTTTTCATAATAATGCCCAAGAACCATAACATAATCATATCACATAAAACATGCATAAAGGAAACATAAAATTTCCACATTTCAATCACGAGATATCAATACAACACATTGATATAAAAACATTATGAAAACCATTTTCAATACCAAAGTAAAACATGGTATTTATTTTTCTTTTAAAAAAGAAGGTATGGCTTGTAGAGGAAGCCAAAACTCAAATAACGGTTACGATGGCGGAGAAGTCGTTGTCGCCGCATACGTACGAAAAAAAACATTCCCTTTTGTCGTTTAGTAAACGCTTCGTAAAAAAGATTCCTTTTGAATAAACGTAAAAGTCAAAGGGGTTTATACACCATATGAAAGAAAGTTGTGTATAAAATAAAATATGCCTCAATGAAAGGAGATTGAGACGAAGTCCCATACAAAGATAATTTTTAAAATAAAATAGATACATTATGTGTATTCACTATAAGTACACATAAATAAAGTACAAATACAAGATACGACATAATAATATAATGACATAATTTGAAAGTAGGAGATTAACCCAAAGAATGGAAATTGGGTTAAGAAGTTCCCATACCTCGTATCTGACTTGACCCGACCGTTCTTTAAACTCCTGAATAATAAACTTTAGTTAATCTCTACTTGATTATGAATCTTTTCCAAGTTCATTATTCCTTTTATACCATGTTATGAACATCATGTAATCATTTAAGTTAATAATGTTCATTTTGTCGGTATTTGGTTCTTAAGTCAAAAATAGACTTCTTATACTTACATGTTGTTAATTTGGTCAAAGGTTCATTATATTCAGAATATTATTCATGATGTAGATATCATATATTTCATATATATCCAGTACATTCATGCATTTATAATATTACATAATCATTTAGAGGTAAGAAATGAAATGCACCGTTCATGGAGACGGTAAGCCGTACGTACGCATGAACGCTACTTCCATTTCTATTTCATATTTCATGGAATGGAATCATAATGATATAAGAGTATATTATAATTCCAGTATAATAACATATATAATATCATTAACTTTATCCTTTACACATCCCACATATGGTATTAACGAATCAAATCACTTTCAGGAGGCGGTAGTCCGCACTTCCTAAAATGAAGATATCGTGTTTTACCCATAATGGAAACCATAAAGGTATGCCCAAAATGAAAAAAACAGAAGCTTAAGGAAAACATAAAAATATTATATATCATATATAAAAATAGTGACATCATAATGGCCACCTTTGAAGGTGTTAAATGAGTGTTGAACAATCATCGTTTCAGGAGGCAGAATTTCGCCATCCACGGAAACCTTATGTTCTTTAACCATTTTATGTAGTTTTGTGGAAGTGTAGCTCAAATAAATCTTATAACAACATCCTAGTATATTGAAGATACTGGTGTTGTTACAAAAGAAGTAAATAAAAAGAGTTTAGGGGGTTGGAGAAGCAAAATAAAACAAATGAACATTAGAGAATGAATTACCTTAAAAAGTGTAACTCCTTTTGGTTTGAGCCTAAAGGCTTCCTTTGAAAGGATTATTCCCAAAGGTAATCCTCTAGGATGAGGAGAGGGATGTGTAGAGAGCAAATGGGCAGGGGTTGGCCGAGCCAAAGGCTTGAAGAGTGTGTGAAATGAGGTAGAGGTGGGGGCCTTTTATAAGGGGAGAGGAGGGGCACTTTTGGAAAGTAAAGAAATATAACTTAATTTGAAAATGTGTTTCGGTTTTAAAAGGTCCCACATTGATAGGATTCGTGGATAAGGTGATAAGGGTTCTAAATCCACTCATCCAATTGGTTTTGGACATGTGTAGTTCATAGATATTACATTATCTTTCCATTTTATTTAAATCGTCAAATAATGATGTCATCGCTGCATCATTATTATGTCATAAATAATTAAATTTATTTAATTTATAAAATTATAAAAAAAATACTATGATATAGTAAATCTTTTTATCTTTCCAATGACTATTTATAATCAAAATTTGGACTTGTATAACCCTACTTAAAAATTGTTTTCGTAAAACATATTATGTTTGTGTCATTTTCACTTTAACATTAAATAAAAAGTAATTTATGTCATTTCCCAACAAAAGTGGATCCATGGGGTCCCCAAGTTAGGACATGGCTTTTCTTGGTCGGCCATGACACAAACAATGAGGTTGGGACATGTGTCTAGGTCATTTTATATTATTAAAGTATTATTTATACCTTAAACTACACTAATTACCACTAATCGCGATTAAAAACTTAATAAGTTACTATTCACCAAAAAATTATTTTAATCTCATTGAACCACATTTTACTTCTTAATGACAACTATGTATGTCGGATTTTCAAAATTCAATACACATTAGTGGTAAACTTTCATTTAACTGAAAAATCAGTTTGCTTGATTACCACTTAGTGGTTTCACTATTCATCAAAAATTGAAGTTTTTCAGAAAATTACCAAAAATTCACTCTAAGCTATATTTGATATTCCGAATTCAAAAATGAAGTCTATTTTACAAAATTCAAATCATATAAGTCACATTAATTAATTTAATAATTAATTCCCGCTGCCAGAGCAAATAGCGTGTTTTTACAAAACAATAAGTATCAAAAGATTGACACCAGTTTAAGTCTAATTTCAAAGTGAAATTGATTCCAATGACCACCATTAGATAAAATGGTAAAAATATATTCTAATTTCACTTCAAAACCAATTCAAAACATAATCTAATCATATAAATAAATTAGATTAAAAGTAGTTTTTATGTAAAATGCAGTATTTTTCACTATTCATTAAAAAATGAACATTGTCAGAAAAATACCAAAAATTCACACAAGGTAAATTTTGATGTCCCAATCATAAAGGATAAGTTTATTTTGACAAACATAGTTTATAAAATTGTCAAAATATAGATTCAAAAATGGTTTTCCATCAAAAGGCACTAAAACAATCTTTTAAGAATATTAGTGTATTCCATGCATAAGATTGTATTTATTTTCATTTTAAGCCTCTAAAACACTATCTTTATCATTAATAGACATAGATAAAAATATCTATTATTCATTACTTACTTGGGATGTTACATCCTTCCCCCCTTTAGAAAATTGCGTCCCCGCAATTTATTTACTTATCGAATAAATGGGGGTACTTATCCCTCATTTCATTTTCTGATTCCCATGTTGCCTCTTCAATCATGTGGTTTTTCCACAAAACCTTTACCTGCTTAATCACCTTATTCCGTAACACTTGATCCCTGTGGTCAAGAATCTGGACCGGTTGTTCCTCATAAGATAGGTTCTCTTCCAGCTGAACTACCTCTGGACTAAAAACATGAGATGGATCTGGCATATACTTTCTCAACATAGAAACGTAAAAAACATTGTGTACCTGAGATAAACTCGGAGGTAAAGCCACTCGGTATGCAACTGATCCAACTCTCTCCAGAATTTCGTATGGTCCAACGAACCTTGGACTCAACTTTCCTTTCTTACCAAATCTCATCACACTTTCCATGGTGAAACCTTGAGAAAAACATGATCACCTACCTCGAAAGATAGATCCTTCCTCCGGTTATCCGCATAACTCTTCTGCCTGCTCTGAGCTGTTCTCATGTGTTTCTGAATCAGCTGAACTTTTTCTGCCATCTCTTCTACCAATTCTGGTCCCATCAACTTCCTTTCACCCACTTCATCCCAGAAAGCTGGAGTTCGACACCGCTTCCCATATAATGCCTGAAATGGTGCCATCCGTATACTAGAATGAAAACTGTTATTATATGAAAACTCAACCAAAGAAAGATGCTGGTCCCAACTTCCCTGATAATCCATAGAACAAGCTCGTAGCATATCCTCCAATGTCTGAATTGTTCGTTCTGACTGCCCATCTGATTGAGGATGAAAAGCTGTACTAAAATTTAATTCAGTACCCAACGACTTCTGAAGGCCTTTCCAAAAGTTAGAAGTAAACCTGGGATCACGATCTGATAGAATGGAGAAGGGAACTCCATGTAACCTGACTATCTCTTTAAGATATAAACGGGAAAGTTGATCAAGAGAGAAAGTATCTCGTATAGCAAGGAAATGAGCAGATTTGGTCAAGCGATCAACAATAACCCAGATTGCATTATTACCTCGAGATGTCTTCGGTAATCCAACAACAAAGTCCATGGATATATTCTCCCATTTCCACTCTGGCACTGGTAAAGGCTGAAGCATCCCTTTCGGTAACTGCCGCTCAGCTTTAACCTGTTGACATGTCAAACACTTCACAGTAAAATCAGCAATATCTCTTTTCATTCCATCCCACCAGTAATACTCCCGCAGATCTCTATACATCTTAGTACTGCCCGAATGAACTGAAAACGGAGAACTATGAGCTTCACATAACAACTCTCTCTTCAACTGTGAATCACAAGGCACACATAAACTCTTCACAAACCTCAAAACACAAACACAAACTTATCCAAGAACTCATGGAAAATTTTATTCATAAGGTCCATGAATACAGCAGGTGCATTGGTTAACCCAAAAGGCATAACTACAAATTCATAATGGCCATATCTAGTACGGAACGCAGTCGTCTGCTTCTTTTACTTTCAACTGATGGTACCCCGACCTCAAGTCAATCTTCGAAAAATACTGAGCTCCCTGGAGCTGACACCACTTCATTCGATGGCCCAACATCTGCTGAAGTTGTTGCAAATGATTTTACCACCCCTTTCTGCTTGTAGTCTAGCTGCTTCCCATCACTCAAGCTCCTTGTCGGACACTCGTTTGCATAGTGACCCATCTCATTGCACTTATAACATTTCACTAATTGTAAATCAAATTTATTCTTACCTTCACCTTGATCCTTTTCAGTGCAATCACGAGCCTTATGTCCCATCTTACCACATCGGTAGCACTTCCCAGAATTCAAAAGACATTCCCCAGCATGCCTTTTGCCACATTTATCACAAACTGGAAACTTAGTTCTCTTACCATCAGACTTTTTTGAAGAATTCTTACCTTTCTCCTGCCACCTCGGTCTCTTCTTCTGCTGGTTGTTATAGGACACTTGGTCATCGGCAAACTCCATTTCTACCTTCTCAGCACATCGAACAAGCTTTTCATAACTTTTAAACTCACGAGAAGCTAATGCCCTTCGATACTTTGGCTTTAATCCTGAGTAAAAACGATTGATTTTACTATCAAGGTCTCGGATAAAATTGGGAGCATACCTTGCCAATCGAGTGAACCTTTCTTCATAGGCAGCCACTGAGTCTTCCTCTTGCCTCAATTCCAAGAATTGCTTTTCCATCCTAAGTCGAACAGCCTTAGGAAAATACTTCTCAAGAAACATACCTTTGAATTCATCCCAGTCAAGAGCATCAATCTCATCGGCATCCCTGATATTTTTAACCATAGACCACCACTGATCTGCTTCACCCTCCAAACGGTAAATAGCAAGACTAACCTTTTGATTGTCTGAACACCCCATGACATCAAAAATCTTCTCCAGTGCTTTAATCCACCCTTCAGCTTGCACAGGGTCAGATGATCCTCTGAATGATGGTGGATGTTGCCTCATGAAATGTTCCACCACTGACATGTTCCTCTGCGGTTGATCTGGCTGATCTCGTGCATGGATACCACCGCCATTTATCGCCTGAGTCAACTGTGCCATCACTGCAACAAACTGTTCAGTTCCGATTCCGACCATCTCAGGTTGCTGATTTGGAAGGTTGTCTTCCTCCTGATGTCGTCCCAACATAGCTGCTTTGTTTCCTCTGCGGAAAACCATTCTGAACAACGAAATATCTTAGGCGAAGCAACATGGTAATCCGTAAATGCTATATCATTTCAATCATATTATAATTTAACACTTTTCTAACTCCTAAAGTTGTCTAAACCGACCTCTGATACCAACTATAAGGCCCTAGCCTTAAACCTTACTTAATCTTGAGTTATTACAAGATTACACATTGAGGATCTTTTCGGGTTTAGAGTTTTAGAGAATTAGATCATAAAACTTGCATTACATTCCACATATAAACAAAGTGGTTACATAAAGATAGTATTCTTCATTCCCATCAATGGAACACACATTTAAAATAAAACATGGATTAATTCTTGACACATCCTTGACTCTATCATCTTATCATGTACCTTTCCCTTGACCTGTGAAAAACATTTCAAAAACTTGGGATGAGCATAAAAACTCAGTATGGGTTATAAAAAAAAACATGGAAAGGAAACATGAGTTCATATATAAATAAGAATGAAATCATACTTTACCCATAAAACATAGGCACTTTAACATACCTCATAAAAACATGAATAAATCATATAAATCATAATATGTAAAGGTAACTTGAGGCATTCATAACATTCTTATGTAGGGAGTAACCCTCTTGGTTACGTTTGGAATACCCATCACAGTATATTCCCTAAAATCTCTTCGGAGAAACCTTAACGTTTCACTCCTTCGCGTTACCCAATGCATTGGAGAGCTATAACGGGCTCACCCGCCCTTAGTTTATCACGGAACCACCCGTTTTCATAATAATTCCCAAGAACCATAACATAATCATATCACATAAAACATGCATAAAGGAAACATAAAATTTCCACATTTCAATCACGAGATATCAATACAACACATTGATATAAAAACATTATGAAAACCATTTTCAATACCAAAGTAAAACATGGTATTTATTTTTCTTTTAAAAAAGAAGGTATGGCTTGTAGAGGAAGCCAAAACTCAAATAACGGTTACGACGGCGGAGAAGTCGTTGTCGCCGCATACGTACGAAAAAAAACATTCCCTTTTGTCGTTTAGTAAACGCTTCGTAAAAAAGATTCCTTTTGAATAAACGTAAAAGTCAAAGGGGTTTATACACCATATGAAAGAAAGTTGTGTATAAAATAAAATATGCCTCAATGAAAGGAGATTGAGACGAAGTCCCATACAAAGATAATTTTTAAAATAAAATAGATACATTATGTGTATTCACTATAAGTACACATAAATAAAGTACAAATACAAGATACGACATAATAATATAATGACATAATTTGAAAGTAGGAGATTAACCCAAAGAATGGAAATTGGGTTAAGAAGTTCCCATACCTCGTATCTGACTTGACCCGACCGTTATTTAAACTCCTGAATAATAAACTTTAGTTAATCTCTACTTGATTATGAATCTTTTCCAAGTTCATTATTCCTTTTATACCATGTTATGAACATCATGTAATCATTTAAGTTAATAATGTTCATTTTGTCGGTATTTGGTTCTTAAGTCAAAAATAGACTTCTTATACTTACATGTTGTTAATTTGGTCAAAGGTTCATTATATTCAGAATATTATTCATGATGTAGATATCATATATGTCATATATATCCAGTACATTCATGCATTTATAATATTACATAATCATTTAGAGGTAAGAAATGAAATGCACCGTTCATGGAGACGGTAAGCCGTACGTACGCATGAACGCTACTTCCATTTCTATTTCATATTTCATGGAATGGAATCATAATGATATAAGAGTATATTATAATTACATTATAATAACATATATAATATCATTAACTTTATCCTTTACACATCCCACATATGGTATTAACGAATCAAATCACTTTCAGGAGGCGGTAGTCCGCACTTCCTAAAATGAAGATATCGTGTTTTACCCATAATGGAAACCATAAAGGTATGCCCAAAATGAAAAAAACAGAAGCTTAAGGAAAACATAAACATATTATATATCATATATAAAAATAGTGACATCATAATGGCCACCTTTGAAGGTGTTAAATGAGTGTTGAACAATCATCGTTTCGGGAGGCAGAATTTCGCCATCCACGGAAACCTTATGTTCTTTAACCATTTGATGTAGTTGTGTGGAAGTGTAGCTCAAATAAATCTTATAACAACATCCTAGTATATTGAAGATACTGGTGTTGTTACAAAAGAAGTAAATAAAAAGAGTTTAGGGGGTTGGAGAAGCAAAATAAAACAAATGAACATTAGAGAATGAATTACCTTAAAAAGTGTAACTCCTTTTGGTTTGAGCCTAAAGGCTTCCTTTGAAAGGATTATTCCCAAAGGGAATCCTCTAGGATGAGGAGAGGGATGTGGAGAGAGCAAATGGGCAGGGGTTGGCCGAGCCAAAGGCTTGAAGAGTGTGTGAAATGAGGTAGAGGTGGGGGCCTTTTATAAGGGGAGAGGAGGGGCACTTTTGGAAAGTAAAGAAATATAACTTAATTTGAAAATGTGTTTCGGTTTTAAAAGGTCCCAAATTGATAGGATTCGTGGATAAGGTGATAAGGGTTCTAAATCCACTCATCCAATTGGTTTTGGACATGTGTAGTTCATAGATATTACATTATCTTTCCATTTTATTTAAATCTTCAAATAATGATGTCATCGCTGCATCATTATTATGTCATAAATAATTAAATTTATTTAATGTATAAAATTATAAAAAAAATACTATGATATAGGAAATCTTTTTATCTTTCCAATGAATATTTATAATCAAAATTTGGACTTGTATAACCCTACTTAAAAATTGTTTTCGTAAAACATATTATCTTTGTGTCATTTTCACTTTAACATTAAATAAAAAGTAATTTATGTCATTTCCCAACAAAAGTGGATCCATGGGGTCCCCAAGTTAGGACATGGCTTGTCTTGGTCGGCCATGACACAACCAATGAGGTTGGGACATGTGTCTAGGTCATTTTATATTATTAAAGTATTATTTATACCTTAAACTACACTAATTACCACTAATCGCGATTAAAAACTTAATAAGTTACTATTCACCAAAAAATTATTTTAATCTCATTGAACCACATTTTACTTCTTAATGACAACTATGTATGTCAGATTTTCAAAATTCAATACACATTAGTGGTAAACTTTCATTTAACTGAAAAATCAGTTTGCTTGATTACCACTTAGTGGTTTCACTATTCATCAAAAATTGAAGTTTTTCAGAAAATTATCAAAAATTCACTCTAAGCTATATTTGATATTCCGAATTCAAAAATGAAGTCTATTTTACAAAATTCAAATCATATAAGTCACATTAATTAATTTAATAATTAATTCCCGCTGCCAGAGCAAATAGCGTGTTTTTACAAAACAATAAGTATCAAAAGATTGACACCAGTTTAAGTCTAATTTCAAAGTGAAATTGATTCCAATGACCACCATTAGATAAAATGGTAAAAATATATTCTAATTTCACTTCAAAACCAATTCAAAACATAATCTAATCATATAAATAAATTAGATTAAAAGTAGTTTTTATGTAAAATGCAGTATTTTTCACTATTCATTAAAAAATGAACATTGTCAGAAAAATACCAAAAATTCACACAAGGTAAATTTTGATGTCCCAATCATAAAGGATAAGTTTATTTTGACAAACATAGTTTATAAAATTTTCAAAATATAGATTCAAAAATGGTTTTCCATCAAAAGGCACTAAAACAATCTTTTAATAATATTAGTGTATTCCATGCATAAGATTGTATTTATTTTCATTTTAAGCCTCTAAAACACTATCTTTATCATTAATAGACATAGATAAAAATATCTATTATTAATTACTTACTTGGGATGTTACAAAAAGTGGTACTCCACCTCACTAATTTTATATAATATCTAAAAAGGATCGATGAAACTCATAGATATATTTCCACCCCAACCAAATATATGAAGTCCATATGATGGTGAGACTTTCAGAAACATATGGTATCCATAATAAAATTCTAGAAGCCTTCGTCATTGGTTCTGATAAGACTTTATATGTCATTGGGTATTCCTCATCCTCTGCTACATGATGTATAACTTCTCTATTATATTTCACTAACTTAGAGCCCATGAGTGTCGAACCCCCTATATTAGTCCAGTATAGTGGTGACCTTAAAGTCCCCCTTATAAGGACTTGAATAGTCCCATACTGATAGTGTAGTTGTAAATATTATTATATGAAATCTTCACAAAGGGTAGGTTATCCTACCAACTATGTACAAATGTCCAACATGAAATCCTGAAGCATTTTCTCCAGAACATGAATGGTCCACTAAATCTAGTCTTCTACCTAGGGGTGAAACACCATGGTAAAATGAAACTGTGTCCCAAAGCCCTCCTGAAATCATCTCGATAATCATGATGTAAAGTAAGTTTCATGGTCCGAAATGATCATCTTTAAAAATTCTTAATGATATATTATCTCCTACTCATAATGGTATTCTAATATCTCCACTAAACTCCACTCTCGGATTCCTTGGAAGTGGTATGACTTATTGTCTCAATCTATGATCACCTAGATGAAATTTTGTCCAATAAATGATCATGGGATCCCCATCATGAATTTCATAGAGATACCATCTCACTTAAAATATGGAACTTTAAGGGTTCAAGCTAAACTAATTGGATCCCGGTTCTCATCCTTCACTTATTGAAAAGTGCATAACTAAGATACAAACTCTGCTAAAAACTTCATCATTCCTAGACACTAGAACTAATTCTAAATGTTATGTTACATATATTCCATAATTAGATGCACTTTCAAGGGGGATGTAAGAAAATCAATTTAGAAAAAATAAATGGAACAATAAACTATACTTAGAATAGGATGACATGCTATCCAAATTCAAAAAATCTATCAGGAACATGCCCAACAGATATAATAATATTCATGGACTCAAAATTGGTATCTCTAAGATGAGCCTCCCTAACATGCTATAAAAGTGGTGGGTTAATGACCATCAACTAGAGGAAAGATGCACCATCATTTTCTAATATGGACAACTGTAATGAGTCCAACCACTTTGACACCTCACCCAACAACTATGAATAAGATCTCATATAAAGTTAATATTCCACCAGTTCTCCTTCATGAGAATATAGAATTCCGTGAAGTCATAATCTTATAGGAACTATAACCACCACCTCTTTCGTAAGATTTGATCCTTCTATGAAAATATATACTGGAAAATATTATGGTTAAAATAAACAATAAACCACCACCACATAAGATAGTGTCACCACATATTCATAAAAAAACCATTGCTACTAGCTCTAGATCATGGGTCATGTAGTTATTCTCATATGGTATCAACTATATAGAACTATAGAAAATAACCATTTAATTATGAATTAGAATACACCCAAGTGTAGTTCTTGAGGTATCATAAAACATTGTACTCAACACTATCCTATAATAGTCTCAGTTTGGGGGAACCTTTCCACCAATAATATAACTTTTGAAGATCCTACTGACACCTCTCAGTCTATATGAAAGGTTTCCCCTTTTGGGTCAAAACAGTCAAGGGTGATGCTATCCTATTGAAGTCATTTATAAATCTATAAAAGTTACCTACCAACCTAAGGACATTTGATACCCCAGTCATGCTCTTGGTTGTCCCCAATGATATTATTACTTCAACCTTAATTTTGAAAACTATTACTCCTTATTTTGAGATGAAATGTCCTAGGAAGTGGACACATGGAATCTAGACTTGATTCTTCAAGATCTTTTCATAATATGGTTCTCTTTAAGTACAACCAAAGCCCTCATCATGTGTCTCATGTGATACTTTATGGATGCTGAGTAAACTAGGATGTCATCAATGAAGAACTCCAAAAACCGATCTAAGAAGTGATAAAAGATCCAATTTATCAGTCCCATGCACACTACAGGGTCATTCTTCATGCCAAAATACATCAATATGTATTCATAGTGACTGAATCAGCATCATAATTCCATACTTAGTATATCCTCATCCTGAACTCGGAGCTGATGATAGCTTGACCTAATTTCAATATTCCAAAACCATCTCCCCCACTTCATCAAATTAAATAGGTCATCATTCCTTGTTAGTGGATACATATTCTTCAAGTCCACCTAGTTCAGGTGATGATAATCCAAGAACAACCTCAAGATCCTATTTTCCTTCTTGGCGACCAAAATTGGGTTTCCCTGGGTGAAACACTGGGTCTAACAGTTCCCTTCCTTTTAAAATCTTCGAACTAAACCTTTGGGTTATGAATCTCTATTTGATCCATCTGATATTCTATAAAATATATTAGGGCATTCTTTGGGTGCATTCCTATAAACATGTATATCTATTGGTGGGATGGAAATCCTTGCATGTATTTCGAGAAGACATCATCATACTCCTCCACCACTTAAAAAAGATGAAAGATCATGGTATCTACTGCTCCAAGGGTAATACTAGACCACCAATGAGTAATTTGTTGTTTCCTCTTATATATGAGCCCATACTACTCCATTTCAGTTTCCTTATCATCGATAAAGGAAAACCCCATCCCATCAATACAGACACACCACATCCTCTACCTAAAATAGTTAATATATGCATAAACTATGTATTGAAAGTTCAAACCTAGTATGAGGTAATAAATAATCAACACTAATACCAAGTTAACCCATATTAACCTATACCATCCACGAGTTAGGTCAAACTATTTAAAAGAGTGTTTACCACTGAATATCCTCTTGTATGAGTCTCCAAATGAAATGGTTGAGCCGAAGGATCAAATGGAATCTCTAGATCTTGATCTGGGATTGTAGTATGAAAATAGTGGATAATTAATCGTCTATCATTACTAAAACTATGGTATAAAAGTTATTTATTTACCTCTAATTATCCATGAATCTTATAGGTCATATTCCAATATTTTCTCTAGATATCCTCACCCCTAACCACAAACTCCTTAAATATAGAGGGGAACACCTTGGGGTGGTAGTAGTAACATATCAAACCATTTTACACCAACTGTTGCTCTCCCATATCCTCTACCACATCAACCACCCTATGAACCACCCTCATCAAGTCATTGCTTCTTCATGTAAAGTCCATCTACTAACTCTTTATCATCCACACGTAGGGTCAGAAATACCCATGCAAGATGTCCATGAACATCACAAGAGTAGAATTTCCTTTCCCTTAACAAAATAGAACCATCCTGAGAGCCCTTGTATATTGAACCCTCATCCTAATACCATATCTATAAGTTTATCACACACTCAGATCCTTGTGTCTATATTTATATACATAATTCCAAATTCATAGAACTAGTGAGCCCATTACTGGCACCATCTATCAATGTTTTCTCAACCAGAAATATCTCCACTACCAAATCACTCTCTAGAACCCCAATATAGGTAGGAATGAAAAGTTCTATCACGCTAGCCTAGATATTTCTATGGAGTCCATTCCCAAAATTCTAGGCTCATAAGAAAATATCTTGAACCATATCTATAGAGTATCATGAGAGGTCAGGGAACCTCTAAGAATACTCTAACATGGTTATCCTATCCTAATGAAGCTGAAAAATCCATTAGCTACACCCCACTCACAACATAGCTGGAGAGAACTCATCGCTTAAAATTTTCTCTAAAACTGTCTATGAAAGATTCACCTCATCATATGTTATATTCACTAGACTCCACCAATACCCTGCAAAGCTATATAAAAGACTCACTGTTAGGACCACCATATAGTCTGGAGGTGTCCTATCAAGTTATTCTAATTGTATAAATATGTCAACTCAGTTATAAAATGTATGGGGGTCTACATCACCGAAAAAATTAATAGGACATTATATTTGAAAATAATGAAGGGTGCTTAGCCCGAACGCCTCATCCACTAATACTTCCAATACAACCTACTACTCAATGGGTGGTGGTAATTGTAGAAAACTACCCAAAGGTACCACCATTAGAAAAAGTATCCATATATAGGAAAAAAACTCTTGTTATCTTTATATGGAATACTAACTGGAAATCATCATGGAGACAATGTAGAATAGATAATATGCACCACAGTCAAGATTATATCTGGGGATATGACTCAATATGTATATAAAAACCATAAATTATTCCTATATGATGCTTGTACCAATTTTTTCCTTCAACTAGTGCCAATATGTACTGGGTAAACAACAAGTTATAATATTTATGGTAAATGGATATGTTGTTGAACACACCAGTACTATATTCCCAATCTTTATATCCAAACTTGAAACACTTTAAGAGTATTTCCCCAATTCTCAAACCAACTTCAAATATGGACAATAACCAAACTCGGATTCTTGGATGAAACTCTTCTATTGACACCCTATTATTATCTAATATGTTGTGGACCACCTAGCCAATGAAGATTTGGGTGTGAAATCCTAGGTCAACCTCCAATATCCCATGGGTTTACGGACATCATCGAGTAGGCATATAACACACATTGAAGGCCTTATCCTAAGATTCCTTCATACAAACACACAAATATACTAATACAAATAAAAAATTAAAAGGTGAAATACAACTTAGGACCCCATTAAATGACCTAGGACCCCATTAAATGACTTATTGTTTATATAAGGCATCACATGTGTGGGAAGATCCCATAAATGGGTGAGTATACCAATACCCAATAGGAAACCTCAAAATCCGGAAATAAAAATATTTAATAGAGTAGTAATCTAATCATCATGAAGGAATGTAAATTAGAATATAAGTCAAAACAATAAAAAATTAGATATACTCAAGATAAATAGTAAGTCTCAAGGTAAGGTCACAACCACACTACTAGACTAGGATTCTAGTCAAGGATTAAATGTAATTATTGTTTAGGATAACTCACCCCACAAACATGATAACTTTGAGGGTGCTCATTTGAGATGTTGTTCTCATCGGTCCTTTACATAAGGAAGTACTCAATAGATCTCAAAAGAGATCGATACATAGATAAGGGATGTCTCTTAGGGCCTATTAGGTATACCACACCTTACCTGGAAGAACCCACCAAGAAGGGGATAAACACCTAGGTATGTTAGTCATGAAGATTCCTAAAACCCCATATAGGGAAGAAGATATGATAGAGGACCCCACACTAAGGGATTACTTAGAAAATCCATTCTCTTCATTACACTTTATTTCCTGATTTATTACATAAGACTATATATATTACAACTTGGATGATAAAGAAGACTAGTGTATTCAGGAATTAAGTACATTACATAACAACTTAACAGTAGATATACATCATATTTATTGAAAACCTCTTTAACATGTTCATAATATTCCTTCATACTTAAAACTGCATGGGATAACCTGGGGACATATATAATAATGGGGTGGGATATAATGCCTGGTAAGGAAATAAAAATTGAATAACATGGAGAATGTGATACATGTTTGACAATAGGAATATCAATTGATCATAAAATAGGTGAGAGTCATAAACATGAACAATGAGGCATGGTATAACATGATAACAAAAAGGCAATATAAAAAATGAATAAAAAACTTAAAACAATATCACAGATAAAGGATAACTACCAATAAATCATGATGAAAAAATCCATATGATTGATTAGGTTCACTCCCTAATCCCTTGAATGACATCTCATGGGTTTAAAATATTACCCAATGCACTGGAGTGGTATATAATTATGGATGCACCTATCACTTTCACTTTATTATCATGCTTAAGTGTGTAACACATATCATACATCATGGATTCATTAATCATCACATTTTATTCCATGACCAAAGAGTACAGAATAAATACATTTAATTCCTCAATAAAATAAGTATAAGTGCATACAAGTGAACACACTTGATAGGAAATTGGTATGGGTATTCACTAAACAATTATTTGGTATGGAAAATGATGGGGGATTTAGGTAGAATAATGGGGGTTTATAAATGACAATTGAAGTTATTTATGAGATTGTAATGAGTATCTCATCATTTAGGAATCATAGGGATAGTAATGGGGATTTGGATGAACATATACCAATATTATGAACTGAAAAAAAGGACACAAGATAATGAAGAATCTTTAATAAATAAGAGAAATAAAATAACCATTGCACTAATAGTATGAATTAAAATGATTAGGAGGAGCTTATTGAGATAATAGGGGAACTTTAAGAGGAAAATAAAGATGGGAGGAAAGTGTGAGGAAATTATAAAAGTATTTTGAGTGAAAAGAAATTGGATATTGAGTGGGTTAATATTGAAAATGAGTAGGGAATTCTTTATCATTTCTCAAACATAGGTTTTGGAAGATATATAATAAAAAAACCAAAACCATAAACCTTACCCTGACTTTTTCCCATGGTTTCTTCTAAAAGGGAGTGTTTTTAAATATTTTGTAATTCAGAGGGCTAAAAAAAATAAAATAATACCATTGTTGATGTGGGAATGATATTAAAACCTTAAAATATATTAATGGTTTTGGAGGATTAATAAAGGATTTATAAAATTAATAAAATAGACCTAAAATCAGATTATTTTAAAGGTAAACAATTATTTGGTCATTAATTACCTAAATAGTATTTATTACATAACGTTAAGGTCATTATGATGTCATAAAACACATTGTATATTTATATGGTATTTAATTATTTCCCAAAAATGTTTCTCTCTCATAAAATTATGAAAAAATCACCATTGGATAATTTTGACAATATAATTACAAAAAATAATCTTTATTTTATGAAAATATATTTTTTAAATATGTTTATTTTATCTTTTAAAATAATAATCAATATTTTTTGAGAAATGATGGGTTTTTTTGACGATAACAGTTTTTTAAACCCTTATAAAAATTACAGTTGACTTCATTAAAATTATATGATCATTTATAATTTATATAAAAAATTTAATAACAATATTTTTTTAATATATTATCTATTTCAAAAATCCATTAATTCATAAAAATAATCTTCATAATTGAAATTGAATACTAATTAATAATACAATTCATGTTTTATTATATAAAAATTAAAATCATTTACAATGCAATGATATGAAGAAAATATGAACATTATTATGTTGAAAATACAATTAAATATTTATATTATTATGGTATTGAAATATATCCATTTAATACACCAGTAAATGACCTAAGGGTAAGGTGCATGATAGTGATACATTCATGGGGTGGTTCGACGTACATGGTTTGGGACGTGATCTCGATGAGATTGAACTCCTCCCTTGAACAGTTTCACTCATTCTTATGTCATTGGATCTCATATTGGGATAGGACAAGGGAATATCCTAGATATTCTACATACCTAGTGTTCTCCGATTAATAGGAATCATAGGGTATGATCCTACTAGTTGGGACCATCACTTCCTTTGTCTGTGTCATTTGGATTTGTTAAAACCCTATATCTATATTAATCATGTGATATCTATTCAACATATATATTATCAACAATAAAGATATTTAATGGTCTTTTAAATATGAAGGGAAATAATAAAACCAAAAAAATCATGTGTTTTCTATTACCATAATACATTATAAGACATTTGATAAAATTACAAGGGGAATTTTATTTATAGAATTACAAGATGAATTTTATTTATAAAATTTTGGTTCGTTACAATCTTCCCCCTTCAGAAATTTAACCCACAAAATTTACATTTACCACACTAAAATGGATGAGGGTAATAATTTCTAATCACTTATTTTGGTTCCCATAGAACTTCTTAAAACTTTTTGTTTCTCCACAACACTTTGACTTGGTGCATTGTTTTATTATTTAGAACATTGTCTCTATGATCTAAGATCTTCACCGGATGCTCCTCATAAGAAAGATCATTCTCCAAAAATACCACGTATGGGTTGATTACATGTGGGGGGTTAGGTATGTACTTAATCAATGGGTATACATGGAATACATCATGAATGTGAGATTTGTTAGGTGGTAGTTCTAGTTGATACATCATCGCTCTGATGTGATCAAGGATCTCAAAGGGATCGATGTATCTTGGACTACGCTTTCCATTCTTCCCAAATCACATAACATTATTTTATAGAGATATGCGATGAAATAACTTGTATCCAACATGAATGTCTAGGTCTCATTGATGATTTTCAGAATATTTATTCTATCGACTCTATGAAACCATGATGTGCTGGTGAATGGTCTTAACCTTTTTAACCATTTCCTCAACCATTTTAGGTCTTAATAGTTTTTTTTCACCAAATTAATCCCAATATTCTGGTTTTCATTACATATTATCATGATTCACTTCATAGGGGGGCATTTGGATGCTTGAGTGGAAACTTTTTTTGTTTGATAACTCGACCATAAGAAGATGTTGATCCCATATTCCTTTGAAGTAAATTGAGAAATATATCAAAATGTACTCAAGTATCTGAATAGTCTGATCAAATTTGACATTATTTTGAGGATTATAATATGTAATAAAGTTCAAATTAGTATTTAAATCATGTGGGATACTCTTTTAGAACATAGGAGAAAATTTTGGGTCTCGATCAGATACAATCAATAGTGGTGTTCCATGAAACCTCACTACTTTTCTAATGCATATCCTTGTAAGTTGATTGAGGGAGTAGATCTATTGAATTGAAACAATGTGATTAGTCTTTGTAAGATTATCCACCGCAACCCATATAGAATTATTTCCTCTTGATGTCATTATAAGACTAGTGACAAAGTTCATGGTGATTTTTCCCATTTCCATGTAGGTATGTGTAATTATTACATTAGACCCTTGTATTTTTTATTTTCTTCATTAACCTGCTTACATACAAGACCTCTTGATGTATATCCTGCGATCTCCTTCTTCACAATGTCCCACCAATAGTTCTCTCAGAGATATTTATTCATGTTTTTTCTTCCTAGATGGATAGAGAAAGTAAAACTATGTTAACAATCCAACACCTACTTCATTTAATCAGGATTTTATGGTAATTATAGTTTATAACCAAATTTTACAAAAAACTTCTTAATTAACATTGAACTATTATGATTTAACTTTTATTATAGCCTCCACTTACTTTTTAATTCCCACATAAACTCTTTGAACATCCTTTATCCTCTCTAGATGAGATGGTGAGCAATCATTTGTGAAAGGATTGATGATGTTCCATTATGATTCCCATGTCTTTCCTTTTAAAATAAAAGAATATATAATCATTCATAATTCTCATCACTAATAAAATTGTTGGATGTTTTATACTTAGAGTATCTTCCACTTTATTTTCTTTCCCGAGATGGTAGTTGATTGCATGTCCCAGTCCATGATCATATCATACCATCTTCATTAGATCATATTTATCTATTTTTGTGTGAATATATACTTGATGATTTTGTGATATGTATATATTTCACACTTCTCCCCAAAGAGATAATACAAAAATATAATTAACAAGAAGATCATTTTATCCAACTATAGATAATGTTTTAGGTAGTTATGTTCATGAACATTCAATTTCCTTGAGGTACTTGCTATCAATTTTTCATTATACATTAACACACTACTCAATCCCACCTTCAAAGAATCATTGAATACCATGAAAGTTTCTCCACTTGTGGGTAGTGTGAGTACAGGTTAAGTGATAGGACTATTTTTTAACTCCTTTAATCTCTCTTCGCATTCATCATTATTGGAAAACATGAATCCCTTCTATGTTATCTTGGTCAGATAGTTTGAAAATTGTTATAAATTTCTCAAAAATTGATGATAGTACCAAGTGAATATAAAGAAAATATAGATATCTTTAAAAACTATTTTCCTAGACCACATTAAATTGAATTTTTCATTGAAGGGTCCAAAAATATCCCATTTCTATTGATAATAAGCCCCATGAATGAGGCTTCATTCAACCAGAAATAAAATTTCGTATACATGGAATAAATCTTATCCTTTCATAAGATCTTTAGCACAATGTTCAAATGCTCCTCATACTCCTCCTTTATTTTGGAGTATATTATAATATAATATATAAATACTACCATAAATTTATCGAGTTAATCTCTAAATAATCTATTCATAAATTCCTTGATGATTTATAGAGCATTAGTGAGTCTGTGTGGAATTACTATTAAATCACAATGCCCATAAGTTGTATGGAAATTAGTCTTGGGGATATCACCCTACATCACCCAAACTTGGTAAAACCCTAACAATAGATCCACCTTGAAGAAGTATTGTGATCCATGTATTTGATTGAATAACTCATTATTCCAGGGAATATGATACTTGTTATTTATCATGATCTTGTTTAGATCATGATAATCAATACAAAGGTGCATTTACCCATCCTTTTTCTTATTGAAGAGGATTGGTGCACCCCCAAGGTGAACCACTAGGGTGTATGACCCATTTATCTAGATTCTCATGAAGTTATTTATTTAGCTCTTAAAGTACTATAATAACCATTCCATATGGAGTTTTTGACAATGTAAACAACCTAGGTATAGTATCTATTTAAATTTCAACCTCTCTGCTAGGAGGGAGTTTAGAAAAAAAAATTGGGTAGCACGTCAGTATATTCCTTCACAATGGTAATTTCTTCAAAGATGATTATTTACTCAAACTCAAATATTTAAAATAGATATGTGGTATCATAGGAAAATAATACCCTTGATTTAGATGTTTGTGAAAAAGAAGATTTATTATACTCCTTTCACTTTTAGATAATCAGGGGTCTATTTGCGATGTGGAGGATGATTTAATTATTACGAAAATTTATATTGGATCTATATATAGAAAGCCAATACATATCAAGAATTGTATAAAATTATAACAACGGAAGTGTCAAAAGGTTCACTGGGAATTTATACCCACAAAGTTTGACAGGGGAGGAGTTATATACTTGGGATGCAATAATTTCCCAATTTTTCATTTTCACTGGCAGCTCTACTTCCATGATTTGTGGTGGTGTTTGAAAAGTTCACCTAAACTTTTGTGATATGAATGAATGCATATAACCCAAATCAAAAAGTATTATTTCTATTATTGAATGGATAACTAGTGTACCTATCTCCACTTCATCTTTGGGATCCATATAAGAGTCTATGATGGAATAATCTCACCCTTAATTCGTTGGAGGTTGTTGGTTGTCTCTAAAAACCCTTAACATAGGGAATTGGTTTGAAAAGTTCTCTGTTTCCTTGCAATTGAAGTAATGAACAAAGCACTGAGTTTTTACTGGAGAATTATCTCCTCCATCGTATTAGTGGGGTTCTCCCACTGGAAATTTCTAGATAGGGTTCCTTCATTCCCACACCAAAAGTATTTCCTCTTCCCACTTAGACAATTTTTGGGGTTCTTCATTCCATACTTTTGACAAGAGGGATGTTGAAATACCTTATCACCATTAGATTTTTCCATCAGACCTCCATAATTAAACTCTACTTTCCACTTATTATCCTATTGAAACCCTTTAGATTCACCAATATATATTTTGAATTTGAAGGCACAAAAATCAATATCCTCATAGCTGTCAAAGTCTTGGATTGTGAGGTCATTTTGTAGAATAGGTTTTAGCTGACTAAAGAAGTAGTCAAAATTGCAATTCAGGGTAATGAAAAAGATGGAGGTGTATCATGAAAGTCATGTAAATGTTTTCTCATATTCCCTAATATATTAATCCTATTTTATTAATAGAAAGTAAATATCTTTCAATGTTATGATGAATAGTGAGAGTAAAATATTTATCAAGAAACATTTTATAGAATTCCTTCCACCCCATCACATCAATCTCTTCCTCATGCTTGGTATTATTGATCAATGTCCCCCACTTATCAACTTCTACCTCAATATGATAAACAACTATTAAAACTATCTATTATATGTAACATTGAATGATGGATAATATATTATCAATAGAGTTGATCCATATTTCTAAGGTTGAGGGATCATATGATCCATTGAAAGTTTGTGGCCATTATCATATAAAGGTATTAATTTCAGCTTGTTCTTTCTTAGTGGGATTTTGACGCTCCTCCCAATCTAGATTTATATTTGTATGATCCCAACCCCTTTTTGGATGATATATCATGACCTTTTTGATGTATTATTTTACCTAATTTTGATTATTACTATTTTGGGTCTTAACTTGGGTGCATTTGGGTGAAAATTAGAGAGTTTTGGAAGGAGGATATGGGTTGCACAGTTTTAGCATGGTTTGCATAGGGTTAAAAAAAGTGTGTAGCCTGCCTATATGGTTTGAACAGGGTTAAAAAAAGTGTGTAGACTAAGTATTCGTGGGGTCTAATATTTTGTACAGGGCTAGTACTAATCATGTGAATTCACCCAGCAAACCGTGCATAGGAAAATAAAAGTTACAAAAATTGATTTTAAATTTTACCCAACCCCCATATTAACCCCAAATTGACCCTATATCAACCCTAATAGATTTATATCATTATTGTAGGCTCCAATAGGGTTTCATTAGGGTCCAAAACTCCATTCTTGGTGATTCAAAGATCGGTTCTCAGATCTACATTACATTGGGTATATGGTTTATTTCAGATTAATTTCTCATCTTTCTTCTGTTCTTCTCCAATTCTTTTTGTGGGTTTTATCCTATGTTTTTTTAAACTAGATATTATTTTTTTGAATCTAGAAATAGTAATTTTGGATCAAGATCTATATTTTTTGAATCTAGATCTATCCTTTTTGGATATAGATATAGAATTAAAAGATATTATTTCATTTAAATCTTGGATCTAGGAATTGAATCAAGATCACATTCTTCATTGCGTTATTGATCATTCCTTATGGAATTTGTATTTATATTGGGACATTGGTCAATAAAAAATTGAGGAATTGATTCATGATCTCATTCTATGCGATTATTCAAATCATATAGAGGATATACACAAATGAGTGTTCTTCATCACCATTCTTGAGGTAGGTGGTATAAAATTGAAATCCCATAGTCATGATTTTGATAAATTTTTTGAAAATTGTAGAATTTGTAGAGTTATTTAGAAATTGATTCTCTTGGAGTTCATGATTAATTAATTAATTTGGTTTAATTAATTAATGATGGAATTGTTAAATAGTGGGTTTTGAGAATAATTAAATGTAGAATTAATTATAGAATGTTGATATAATAGATTTGGGACAATTAATTCAGAATTAATTATGCAGTATTAATATTTTCAATTGAGTCAATTAATGCTGAAATTAGCTACATGATAATGATATTATTATTTGAGATAATTAAAGGTGGAGTAAATTATGGTATAATGATAGCTTGAAAGAGATTAATTAATTGAGGAATTAATTAAATAATGAATTAATTAATTTTATTACATAAATTATTTAATTATATAATTAAATAACAGAATTTAATTTTATTAATTAATTGTATAATTAATTAAAGCGAATGGTTGGGTTTGTGGAAGAGTGATTTTGGATAAATAATTGTTATTTAATTATTCCAAGAAAGAGGTTATTTAGATTGAATAATTATTTGATAAATTAATTATTTCTATATTGATGTTTTTGAATGAGGATAATTAATTGTATAATTAATTATCATAATTATTAAGATTAATAAATTGTTTTATAGGGAACATTTAATTGAGGAATTAATTGGGGTTATTGAATTTTTTGTGTCGGGAATAATTAATATTTGAAGTTATTAATGGGAGTAGAGTTTTTCTTTATTTTTTTAATTAAATGACATGTTTGAGCTAGATTAATTAATTACAGAAATTAATTAATTAAATTGACATAGACAATTAATCCGTGAATTAATTGAAGTATTTGAGTTGGATTAATTATTTATGGAATTAATTAATAGTGATGATTTGGATTAATTAATTGGATAATTAATTAATTGATGTAACGTTATGATTTTTGGGTTGGATTAATTTAAATGGAAAATTAATTAATGGTGGTTATTTGGATTAATTAATTGGGTTATTAATTAAATAATGTAATGTTATGGTTTCTAAGTTGGATTAATTAATTATCGAATTAATTAATGGGGATTGTTATGATAATTCAATTAAATAAAATAGATTAATTAATTGGTAAATTAATTAATATGTATTGTTGGGATATTTAATTGATCAGATTGAATAATTAATTATTGAACTAATTATGGGATGATTTGATTTTTAAGTTGGATAATTAATTATTGAATTCATTATGGGATATTGAGATAGATGATTCAATATAATTAATTATAGAATTAATTATCATTTATTGAGATTGTGAATGAGATAATTAATTGTAGAATTAATTATGGGATTTTATGTTTTGGATATTGATTAATTAGTGGATAAATGAATTAATGGGATTGATATGATTAATTAATTGGGTAATTAAGTAAATAGATTTCTGTGATAATATAACTGTTTAATTAGTGATGTAATTGACATGTTTAGTTAATTTTTGAATTAACTAGAGTAATTAATGTGACTAGTTAACATATTAATTAACTATAGAAAGAAAGTGTTTAATTAATGGCTTGGTTAATTAATTAGAATGATGTGCTTAATTAATTTAGGAATTAATTAAAGGGTTTCATTTGAAGAATAATGGTTGAATTATCAACGACGATGAGCTGAATAATTAATTGAAAAATTAATTAGTGTGACATTGGGGTAAGATGTTTAATGTTTATTAATCGTGATATATTTCATGATGTTCTATATTTGATAACATGGTTAATGTTGATTAACATTGACAGAAAATATATATGTTATATGTATGAAATGGTGAATGGTAACATTATCATTTATCCAACTATTATGAATGGTAACATGTTCATTCATTTGTGTATTATTAAATGGTGAATGGTAAGATGCACATTCGGCCAACTATTATGAATGGTAGCATTCTCATTCAATTATATATTATTAAATGGTGAATGGTAGCATGCTCATTCAACCAACTATTATGAATGGTAATATTCTCATTCAATTATGTATTATTAAATGGTTAATGGTGACATTCTAATTTAGGAAACTATTATAAATGGTAAGATGATCATTCAATTGTGTATTGTTAAATGGTGAATGACAACAAGATCATTTGGCCAACTATTACGAATAGTAACAATCTCATTCAATTATGTATTATTAAGTAGTGAATGGTAACATGCTCATTTAGCCAACTACTATGAATAGTAACAAGCTTATTCAATTATGTATTATTAAATAGTTATCGGTAACATGCTTATTCTTCCAACTATTGTGAATGGTAACATGCTCATTCAAATTGTGTGATTAAATGAATATTAACATGGTCATCCATTGGTGGAATAAGAATTTTAATAAGGTTACTATTATATATGGACTCACCTAAGAATAATTCAAACGTCAGTATGAGTCGAATCTGGTGCTGGGATATCATATCAGATTTGAATACTTTGAGCTTTGGCACTATTTGAAGCTAGTATTAAGATGAGATATTAATATGGGAATGCTTTAGGCTCAGGTATGAGATGAAGTTAGTATTGTTGTATGGGTGTCCATGGGAACCCTATCATTAATATAATTAATTAAAGAATAAATTTTAATGTAACAATTGTCTATTTATAAATTTTACTTATTTCTTTATATGTAAGAACCTAGATCTTCTCGTCAGCAATGTATTTCTTTTCTGGTTGTTTTTGAGAAAAAGATGAGTTTATGGAAATTTCAGGAATACACGCCATGTACTCGGTTGCTGCGGGTAGGCGTGTGATTTCTGTGTAATAGCTGAACACATGGTCGTGTGGGGTGACTTGGAGACCACCTAAAGCGGAGGCCAATTAAAGTAATTACACATCGTGTACCCTGGAAGAACATGCCATGTACTTTATTTTTATTTCATTAAAAAGACTGGGGTCACGTCTCATTCACAAAAATATCTTCTTCTTGGTCAGTCTCGTCTAAGAGAGAACGATACCACCAATTCTTCTCTGAGCCCCCGAACCACCGTCCGTTCTCCCAATTGATCTCCGTTAGTTGCGTTGGAATCACATCGGTGAGTTCTTCCTTCTTCTAGAGCTTATTCTCTTGATTTCTCTTATTGTGGGAGATATTCTTCGTTGAATGTTTTAGAAATTTTTGTAGATCTACGATGTTTTAGGTCGAATAAAAGGCTGAGATTCATAGATATCGATCGTACAATGTCGAGGTAGGTGGTTTGTTCCTTTCTGTAGTTATTCATTGAGTTATATGTGCAAAAGTGTGCAATACCCTTGTTCGGGATATTGCATGTTTATGGTTTTTAGCCCTGTTATTTCCTACTATGCCTTGCGTTCTTTAATAGAGGATTTATTATTGTAAATAGGTTTATTTCCATTTTTATGGATTTGTTGCCCATGTTTTCTTGATATTTATAATTTGGTCTAGCTTTGCCTGTTATACTGCTTTGTTTTCCATGCATAGTATTGTAAGGATGAAGTGAATTTATATGATAGGCAGTGAGATACTGTAGAATGTTTATCCAAGTAGTTCTTGAGGTTTACTTTGGCTTCCATATACTATTTGTGCATGATCGATTTACACAAGGCTGTGGGAACCCGATGTAGTAGGCCATAGAGAGAATGGACACTAAGGGCTTATCTAGAGTGTCTCTTTACTTTATGTTGCGACACTATAGGGGGGTTGGACATTGTGCTCCCTCAAAGTGTCTTTAGTTCCTCATTATGAGACCATAGGGGAAATTGGATGTTGAGTGTTTCCCTAGAGTGTCTATAGTTATCGATACGATACCACATGGGGAATTGACAGTGTGTGCTTTCTAAGAGAGTCTTTGGTAAAGCTGAAATAGAGGGGTTAGACTGTGAGTACTTCCCAGAGGGTTTCTTGTGTTTGGTTGGTTAATATAGAGGGGTTAGGTTGTGAGTCCTTCTCGGAGAGTTACTTATGACTATTGGTGGCTTAATTAATAAATAAAAATGGATGTAATTTAAACTATAAGATTGTCTACCTTGAGTATTTCCTAGTTTATTTCTTTATTTTTCATATTGACTGCCATATATATTCACAAACTGTTAGGCATAGATATTTGGGTGGTTTTCTACAGAGATTTTTCTCACACCCTATTTGGTTCATGATTTTGGTGTCGAACAGATTATATTATTGAATGTCTAGATTAGGGAAAGCACCCTTCTACTTTAAGTACTTGATTGTTGCAGTGCAAGAGAGCATGGGACCAAGCTAAGGCTTGCGATGATGTTAGAGTTAATTTTTTTCCTTTGAACTTTGGTTTAGTAATGTATTTCATCACTGTGACTTGTTTGGATGTTTTCCTAGACATATATATCATGCATCATTTATATATGTGCTCTAGTTGTTTATTTCTTTAGTCTTCTGCTGTTTACTATTGTATGGTATTATTAATACTTCCACTACAGTTATCTATTTCATTCTGCTACGTTACTCTACCAATGAGGTCATAGTTTCCCCACTATCACACCCAAGTCCCTCACTTCTAGTTAGCAGCCTCTGGCGTTTGGGGGAATACCCTTGATTTCATGTGACCAACCGGGTACGGGGCACCTCTGGGCAGCTCCTAGAAATGAGAAATTACAATGTGGTATCAAAGGAAATTATTTTCTTCTTGAATTATTGTTTGGAGCCTATATCCAGGGATAAGAAGGAATTGGTACTTGGTTATAAGATGTGTCAGGGAGTAGCTAACCCATGTACAGGGAAAAGCCAATTTACCTCAATTATTTCTATTTTTATTATTTTTCAATTATTATAGTTGATTTGATTTCACCATTTGGCGATTCACAAGTTTGTTGTTGTTATTGTTGATATTATCAAGGTTCTATTTTTGTTTCAACCTGATGAGATAAGGGTATTCCATTTCATGCATCATATAGACACTTGTTAGAGATCACATGTCATTCACTCTTTCCATGCCATTTAGGGTTCTTTACTGATTTCATGTTGTTGTGATAGATGTTGTGATAGATATGCATGATGTTGTGATATATTCCTTGATTGAATAACTTTTATTTGATTGGGTATTGCTAATATGTATGGTTTAGTTTGAATGAATGAAAAAATTGGGTTCTTGAGGTGTTATGGGAACTCATGGACTATAATTTGGGGGACCATTGCATTGTTATGTTGGTATATGACTTGTAGAAGATGCCGATATTTTATTCTTGGGGAGTATGGGCCCTCACAGATCAGAATTTGGCACTTTAATGTTCATTTAAACATATTTTCTGGGTTCCAGAGTATTTTATGAGGTTTACTGTATGTAAAAACCCAGAATACAAAGTGTGTAATTATAAATACACTCCATGTATCCTTCTATTTGGGAGGGAATTTTTTTCTTAAGTACATGTTGTGTACTGTATGTACATGTAGTGTAGTCTCTAATCGTGTCACTGTTTGTGTGGGTAGAGACACATGGTTGGGAAATCTTTAGTGGAACACAATATGTACCAGAAGTACATGTCGTGTGTTTAGACCATGTTTCAAGCCATGTGACTAATGAAATGGGTGGATAGTTGGTAGTTAGTACACGCAGTGTCTGGAAGAAACTTACTGTGTAGAGTTAGCTATGTAACCAGGTGTGTGACTAACAAAATAGGTCAGTGAAGTTCGTTTAGTACACGCTGTTTCTTGCAAAAACATGCCATGTAGAGTTATCCATGTAACCGAACATGTAACAAATAACACGAGTCAGTGAATTTCATCTTGTACACACCATGTCTGGGACAATCTGGCCCTGTAATCTTGTTCTAGGGGAACCATGTGGGTTAGTCATGTATAATAACTTGGGAAGGGGAACACGATTCAAGTACATGCCATGTTTTGGAGGAACACATTGTGTGTATGGGGTATTACATGACCCGAGTTGGTAGGAGTACTCACCCATTTGTATGCATAATGAAACATGCCATGTAGGAGTTATGCAGGTCGTGTATCCACCTTTTTGAAATCATGAATTCTTTCTTTCTCATGTTTCCTTCTTATGCTTCAAAGTATCAATCCTTGATAATCTTGAACTACGGTGTACTCTTGACCTTGTAGATTCATGCCACTGAGATGTCCACCGGTTGTACACTAGTTATAGGGTAGTGACCAGACAATGGATATGGAAGATTAAGAACTGCCAGCAGATCCTCCTGTTGTTCCATTCATGGCACCAACCATTATTCCTGATGTAGGTGCTGATGCAATATTCAGAGAGGGCTTTATGAGGTTCATGCAGACTCTTAGGGGAGTACCGCATCCTACCCTTCTATGGTAGAGCTGGCATGGGTTTTAATGCAGCAGCATCCTCCCACATTCACAAGGGACAAAGGACCACAAGCTGTAGAGTCATAGTGGGAAGCCATGGTATATATATTCGAGCATCTAGACATGCCTCTAGAGAGGAGGGTGAAGCTCGCTACATATATGATTCAGTATTCCTCCAAGAGATGGTGGTATGTGATCTCACAGGTGGGACACCAACAATTTATGTATTTGGATGAGTTCCAATGTGCCTTATATGAATACTTTTACCTGGAGACTTTGAGGGCTGATCGAGCCTGAGAGTTCATGAGTCTGGAGTAGGGTACTCTTTCAGTTGTGGAGTATTCTTTTCACTTCATAGAGATGCAGTAGTTCAAACCCATCCCAGGAGGTGATGATTTATTCTTGGTGAGAAAGTTTGAGTATGGCCTCAGGCATGACATCCGATAATAGGTAATCATATTCATGTTGACTTCCATCACCTCTATAGTCAACCAGAAGCTGATCACAAATTGCAATCTAAGGGATTCGAAAGGAGTGATCTAGGGAGGTTCAACATCTGGAGTTTGTACCCCTCAGACTGACAGTAGGATGTGTCACAGGGAGTCCACACATGGAGATCATATTAGGTGGGATACTTGCTCTGGTAGCTAGGTGGTGTGCTACCAATGAAGGAAAAGTGGGCATACGAGGCCACATTGCCCTAGAGACCTAGTAGAGTTCCAATCTTGTGGCAAGATGGTCCTTATTTTTCAGTTATATCAGTTATTCTCACCAGAAGCTGGTGACATAAGTTCCTCCATGACTCCTCATTCAGGAGCAGCACCACTAGTTTCTCACCAGTCTAGGAACTGGAGTTCTTCTAGCAATTCAGGCTGAGGTGGAGGTCGCAGCCATGGTAGCCAGTCAGCAGGCTTTCAACGACAATAGAGTGGATCAGTTCAGGGTTCACAAGGGCACGATGGAGGTTAGGCTTTTGCAGTAGAGAAGACCCTGTAAGAGTCGGATCTCAGACCCTCTACAGTTCGAGGTATGATCCAAGTTGACTTAGTTTTATCTTCTGCACTTTTAGATTTAGGGACTTCCCATAGTTTCATATCTATTGTTGTTGTGGAGAACCTTGGGCTCTATATCTTTAGTTCTTCTGAGATCTTGATGTTGGACAACCCATTGGAGACAAGAACGTCTAGTGTATGACATTTCAAGGAGTTCCCTCTAGAGGTTAGTGGATGTCACTTCTTATGGGACTTCTATGTCTTTGAGATGACAGAGTATAATGTCAATCTCAGAATGGACTTGTTAGTTCCCTTCTAGGCAGTTCTGGACTACTATCGCCGTATGGTGAGTTTCACATCACTATAGGGTAAATTGTTTCTTTATAAGGGTGTATGGGATGTCTAGGAGAGTAGAGCGGGACCCGAGCATAATGGGTTGGGAGGAGTTATAACCCAAATTTCTATTCTATATCTTGATGACTAGGGGAATTAATAGATAAACTGTCTTTTATTGGTGGATCATTTTAGAGGCATCTTTCCAGTGGACTTTTTAGGTTTTCCTATGGAGCGAGAGGTAGAATTTTCTATTGAGATATTTCCAGGAGTGTCACCGGTGTCCATTCCACTTTATAGGATGGCTACACTAGATCTATAGGAGATCAAGAAGTAGTTTTAGGAGTTGCAGGAAAAGAGTTTCATCCGACCCAGTACTTCTCCTTAGGGTTCGCCAGTCTTGTTTGCGATGAAGGAAGATGGTACCCTCATACTTTGTGTGGATTATCGGAAGTTGAACCAGTTGATGGTCAAGAAATGATATCCCATGATGAGGATTGATGATCTATTTGATCAGCATTGAGGATCCCATGTGTTCTATAATATTTAATTGAGATCCGGTTATCATCAGTTGCACATTAGACAATCAAATATACCTCATATATCCTTTCGGTATAGGTATGGTCTATACGAGTATGTGGTTATTCCGTTCGATCTCATGAACGTGCCTGCAGTTTTCATGGAACTGATGAACCAAGTGTTCCATCCATACTTGGATTCTTTCATGGTAGTATTCATGGATGATATCTTGGTGTACTCTCACACTCGACATGACTATTCCACATATCTAGAGATTGTTTTGAGTACACTGAGAGAGCATCAGTAATATGATAAGCTCCCAAAATTCCACTTTTGGATGGACTAAATTCACTTCATGGGTCATGTTATCTCAGATATAGGAATGTCAGTAGACCCAGAGAAAGTGAGAGAAGTAGTTTCCAAGGAGCATCTGAAGAATGTGTTTGAAGTTCAAAGTTTTATAGTGCTGGATAGATACTATACATGTTTCATATAAAACTTTTCATGCTTAGAAGCACCACTGATGGGCCTGACTAAGAAGGGTGTGAAATTTTTGTGGTCAGTATCTTGTGAGTCAGCCTTTCAAGAGATGAAAGGGAGGTTGACGTCAGCACTGATACTAGTATTTCCAGATTTGGGAAAGAATTATACTATTCACCATGATGCGTCAGGTATTGAGCTGGGAGAAGTGCTTATGTAGGGGGAAGGAGTAATTGTGTATGGGTCTCAGAAGTTGAGGCCACATGAGAGGAATTACCCGATGTATGATCCCAAGTTGGCTGTAGTTATTCAAGCCTTACATAGTTGGAGACATTATTTATTGGGATATAATTTTTTTTGTTTTCACCAACCAAAAAATTCTCAAGTATATCTTCACTCAGCATGATGTGAATTTGAGACAGCGAAGTTGGGTTGGCTACCTTCTATCCTTTGACTTTGAGCTTGACTTCATACCCGGGAAAGGCAACACAGTAGTTGATGCATTGAGCAGGATGACTCAAATATAGGCTATTCAGGAGGATACCAGTGAGTGGAAGCTTCTGGATCTATTCTATTAGATGCATTTGGAGGTACATGATAGACAGGGGCAGACATTCCTTTCTTCTGTAGCTGTTATCTCCACTCTACATTATCGAGTGAAAATTAGGAAGCTATTGGATGCTGAAGGCCTAGTCTTATGGGAGAGTGTGTTAGAAGAGGACCCAATTCCTAGATGGAGAATAGGTGAGGATGAGATCTTGTGCTTTAATGGATGCATATGGGTGTCAGAAGACATACATGAGGAGCTGATGTAGGACTTTCTTTCCTCAGTTTGGGTAGTTCATCCTAGTGTCACCAATATGTATCAAGATCTACACTATCATTATTGGTGTCCATGTATGAAGAGATATGCTGATGGTTTTGTCACGAGGTGTTCCACTTATTAGTAGGTGATGGCAGAGCATCAGCAACCGGAAGGGCTTTTGCAACAGTTACCCATTCTCGAGTGTAAGTGGTAAGATGTTGTGATGGACTTCATGATAGGTTTACTGAGGTCGCTTCGAGGGAATGATGAAGTTTGGGTTGTCATTGACAGACTCACGAAGGTTTCTCACTTATTGGGGATCATGGAGACCTTCAGTTTAGATGATATGATAAGGTTGTACATCTGGGAGATTGTACGTCTACATGGTGTTCCACACTCCATTGTTTCATACAGAGATGCACGTTTTACTTCTCGGGTCTGGCAGGGACTGTAGAGGGCTTTGTGCACACATGTACTTCTGAGTATAGCTTACCATCCCCTGACAGCTGGCCAGTCCAAGCGTACGATTCAGGTGCCAGAGTACATTCTTCGAGCATGTGTCCTAGATTTCGGAGGTTCTTGGGAGAATCACATACCTCTTGTGGAGTTTTCCTAAAATAATATTTTCAAGAAACTATTTAGATGGAACCTTATGAGGCTTTGTATGGTAGGCTATGCTAATCACCCTTATGTTGGATGGAAGAAAGAGAGGTAGCTATGTTGGGACCTCGTATTATTCAGGAGACCAAAGAATAGATAGAGTTTATTCGAAAGAGGATGAATAATGCACAATCATGACATAAATCTTATGCTGATCGACAGAGACAAACTCTGCTGTTCGAGGTTGGAGTTCAGGTATTTCTGCGTGTCACACCGAGGATGGGACAAGAGATAATTATAAGACATGGCAAGATTTTGCCGAGATATGTTGGACCATTTGAGGTTTTTGAGAGAGTCAATCCGATTTCCTATCGGTTGCAGTTACCTTAGAAGTAACGGGCTATAAAAGACGTCTTCCATGTTTCTTAGAAACGACGTTACTTCTCAGACCCGTCTCATGTTTTTCAACCCGAGGAGGGTGATATAGAGTTGGACGTATTGTTCGAGTAGCATCCTATCCAGATTTTTGATTACATCGCAATGGTTCTTCAAGGCTGGTATGTTCCTATGGTATGGGTGCTATGGCAGCACAAAAGAGTACATGACGAGACTTTGGAAAGGGAGACTGATATGCGATCGCAGTGGCCAGAGGTGTTCACAGATTCTTCTCCTTTACCTCCCTTCTAGGGAAATTTGGGGATAAATGTTTTTAAGGGTGTAAGTTTTTAAGAGCCCAGATCTTCACGTTAGGTATTTCCTTCCTTTCTGGTTGTTTTTGAGAAAAAGAGGAGTTTTTGGAAATTTCAAGGGTACACGCCATGTACTTATAAGTACAAGCAGTGTAATTGGTTGTCGTAGGTAGCCATGTGCTGGCCATTTAATGGAAAAACACATGGTTGTGTGGGGTGACCTGGAGACTGCCTAAAGTAGAGACTGGTTAAAGAATGTACACGTCATGTAACTAGGAAGAATATGCCATGAACTTTCTTTTTTATCTCATTAAATGGACCAGGGTTGCATCTCGTTCACAAAAAGATCTTCTTCTTGGTATGTCTTATCCAGGAGCATACAAGGCCGCTAATTCTTCTCTGATCCCCAAAACCACCGTCTGTTCTCTGAGTTGAACTCATTCGGTTGCGTTGGAATCACCTTGGTGAGTTCTTCCTTCTTATAGAGCTTCTTCTCTTGATTTTTCCTCTTTGCGAGATATTCTTGGTTGAACGGTTTAGACATTTTTATAGATCTACAGTGTTCTAGGTCGAATCAAAGGCCCAGATTCATCTATATTGATCATAAAACACTGAGGTAAGTGGTTTGTTCCTTTCTGAAGTTACTCTTTGAGTTGTATGTGAAAAAGTGCCCAATACCCTTGTTAGGGATATTGGGTGTTTATGATTTTTAGCCCTGTTATTTCCTGCTATGACTTGCGTGCTTGAATAGATGATTTATGATTGTAAATTGGGATATTTACCTTTATATGGATGTCTTGCCCATTTTTTCTTTATTTTGACCATTTGGTCCAGCTTTTCCTGTTAGGATGATTTGTTTTCCATGCCTGGTATTGATAATATGGAGTGAATTAATCTAAAAGGATGTGTGATACTGTAGACTATTTAGCCAATTAGTTCTTGAGGTTTACTTAGGCATCCATATACCTTTTCTGGATGATTGATTTACATAGGGCTATATGAACCTGGGGTAGTAGACCATAGGGATAATGGACGCGGAGGGATTCCCCAGAGTTTCTACTTACGTTACGTTGTGAGACCATAGGGGGGATGGACTTTGTGCTCCATCAAAGTGTCTTTAGTTCCTCGTTACGATACCCCGTGGGGAATTGGTTGTTGATTGCTTCCCCAGAGTCTCTATAGTTACCAATACGAGACCACATGGGGGAATTGACGGTGAGTGCTTCCTCAGAGACTCTGCTAAAGATGAACTAGATGGGTTAGACTGTGAGTACTTCCAAGAGGGTTTCTTGTGTTTGGTTGGTTGAACTAGAGGGGTTAGGCTATGAGTGCTTATTAGAGGGGGTAATTAGGACTATTGGTTGCTTAATTAATAAATTAAAATGGATGCAATTTAAATTGTAGGATTGTTTACCTTTAGTAGTTTCTTGTTTATTGATTCATTTTGCATATTGCCTGCCATATATATTCACTAACTATTAGGCACAGATCTTTGGGTGGTTTTCTACTGGGATTCATCTCACACCCTATTTGGGTCATTCTTTTGGGCCCAAACAGATTATATTGTTGCAGGTCTAGATAAGGTAAAACTCCATTCTACATCAGGTACATGATTGTTGTGGAGCTGGAGAGCATGGGACCAAGCTGAGGCTTGCGATTCTGTTGGAGTTTATTTGTTTCTTTTGTACATTGTTTTAATACTGTATTCCATCATTGTGACTTGTTTGGATGTTTCCCTAGACAAATGCATCATGAATCGTTTATATATTTTCTCTAGTTGTTTATTTCTTTAGTCTTTTGCAATTTACTATTGTATGTTATTATTACTGATTCCGCTACTGTTATCAGTTTCATTCCACTGTGTTACTATTCCAATGAAGGATTAGTTTCCCCACTATCACACCCAAGGCCCTCGATGCTAGTCAATAACCTCTGTCTTTTGGGGAAATGTGTTTGAGGCCCTGTGACCAACCGGGTATGGGGTACCTCTAGGTGGCTCCCAGAACCGGGACATTACATTATACAACTACATACAATGTTCGATTGGATTGTTTTTGACACCATTGGTGGTGGCCTACTGAGTTGTACTCACACCCTACTTAGGATGTATGATTGGTACATGAATAGAATTTATTGTTTTTGGGATAGGTTAAGGTAAAATGCCCTGGGTTAGATTACTGATTGGGGATTGATCTTGTAGGAGGGAACCATACGTGTTTTAGGACCATGAGTGGGAGTTGTTAGTGCCATTACTTTCAGTATCATTTTTTGAAATTTGTACACTTTCACGGGCATATCATGTTTCCCTTTCAGGTAAATATTGTAGTACCTATTTTGGTTATCTTGGGATATTGGTTTTGTCTTTGATTATATATACTACCACCATTGTTTAATTATTTATGCTTGTGTATTACTCTGATAAAAAAGGGTATAGTCTCCCCATGATAGAATTACCAAACTCTTGCAACTATTTGACAACCTCTAGCATATGGAGAGGTTCTCTTGAGGTCATGTGGAGAACCCGATTGGGGCACCGTTGCGTGGAACCTGGGCCAGGGTGTTACACTACTCAAACATCGAGTCAGTTGATAGAGTATCATCACAATGTTTTCTATTCCTTCTCCCATATGGTTGGGAATCTTATTGGGGGAAATCATCACATTTACCATCACATTAGTTGTTTACCCAATTCCTTATATTTCCATACATTGCCTATAATAAATGGAAAAGTAGAGAATAATTTTTAAACTATTAAACACATAAATTGGAATCCAATGACATTAAAAAGATAACATATAAATTAAATGTATTTCCTTAAGTTAAGAATTTCTAAGATTCAATATATGTTATCCATGATATATTTCCTAACACATATTCATATGGGTATTTTTACCTTAATAATAGTTTTTAATGATCTTATGAATTTACAAATCATATCCCTCGGGAGTTTCAAACCTGGCGTGTAGTAAGGCCCTTTGCTATGAACCAGTCCCTGAACAAGTCTAGATCAACATGACGTTTTTGAGGTTTACCCTTATGTACATTAGTACCAGAGCCTCATCCAATTGTAGTATCCAAAATGGATGTATTTTCTTGTTAAAAAATTTACTCTACACTTTAACAAAATTATGGGTTTTTTTCTTATACTTAGTTTTATCCCTAAGGCTTTCACTAGAGTTTTTTATTCCTACTACCAAAAATAACTAAAATTTTCCTTTAATACCAACTATAACAATAATTATCTTTATTACAATTTATTTCATGTTTTATTATATAATATTACACATAATATAACCTAGAAGATCAAAAATTATAGTGACTTTGAGAAATAGGTACATTATATAATAACTGAAATCAAGGAATAAATCATCTTTATCAAAAACCTCCTTAACATGTTCATAGTATTCTTTTATACATGAGACTTCATGGGATAACCTAGGGTTATACATAAGAAAGGGGTGAGCTATAAATCCTAATAAGGGAAAGGACATGGAATAACGTGAATAAATTAATATATGTTATACTATAGGCATATCAATGGGGAATAAAATGAGCGAGAATCATAAACATGAATACTGAGGCACGACATAACATGATGACATAAAGAAAACATGGGAAATATGGAAACCATTTAAAACAATGCATCATAAACATATGTAAATGATAAATTCCATGACATCATGATGGAATAAGTACCTTGATGGATTAGTTTCACTCTATAATTCCTTGTATGACGTCTCATAAGAAAAAAACAATACCCAATGCATTGGAGCACTATATAATTCTGAGTGCACATGTCACTTTCATTTCATTCTCATGATTAACTATGAAACATAGATTATACAACATGGATTCATTCATCATAATATTTTATTCCATGATGATGTTATTTGGAAGAAATACATTTAATTCCCCAATAAACAAATTATAAGTTCCTAAAGGGGATCACCCTTGATAGGAAATGGGTGCGTGTATTCACTAAACAATTGTTTGGCATGAAAAATTGTGGTTGAATTTCAACAGCATAACAGGGGTGTATAAATGTTCATGGAATGGATTGATGAGAGTAAAATGATAATATCATCATTTATAAATAATATTGGAAGTAATATGACATGTAAGAACATATCCAAACATTATTAATTAGAGAAAAGGGCATAATATAATGAAGATATTTGAATAAAGAGGAGAAAAAAATAACCCTTACCTTGAGAGTGTGATTTAAAATGCATGAGAGGAGCCTATTGAGATCTTGGGGTAACCTATGAAGGAATCTAGAGATAGAATGTCAGATTAAGGATGTGATACAAGGATTTTTAGTGAATGGTAATGAGGAATTTGGTGGGTTTATATACCAATTTGGTGGAAACTTTTTTTTATTTCTCAAACATAGGTTTTCCAATCTATATATAAAATAACCCAAAAAAAATTCCCATGGTTTCTACCAAATGGGATTGTTTTTTATTATTTTTTATGTCCAAGGAGTGAAATAAATAAAATAATACCATTGCTGATGTGGAATTGAGTCATATTCAATGAATGATTTTAAAACCATAAAATATATTAATGGTTTTAGAGGATTATTAAAAGAATTATAAAATTAATAAAATTAAATAAATTACATTATATAAATATAAATCATATATTTGGTCATGAATAACATTTATAGTATTTATTTAATCACTTTTTGGTTATTGTTATGTCACAATATACACTATATATTTATGCGGTATTTAAATTTTACCTAAAAATTTGAGTCTATTAGAAAATTATGAAAAATTATCCATTGAATAATTTAGATGTTATGATTCCAAAATAAATCCCATTTTATCAAAATAATTTTCCAAATAAGTGTATTTTCACATGTAAAATAATAATCTCCGTTATTTTGAGAAATTATGGGTTTTTTGATAGTAGCAATTTTCAAACCCTTATAAAATTAAATTTGAATTCATAAAAATTATATGATAATGTATATTTAATAATTTTTTTAATAATAATTTCTTATTAAAATATTATTTATTTTAAAAATACATTAATTCATAAAAAATAAACATCTTAATTGAAATTGAATATTAATTAATAATAATATTTGTGTTTTATTGTAGAAAAATAAAAAATAATTTATAAAGTAATGATAAGAAGAAAATATGAAAATTATTATATTGAAAATACAATATAAATATTAATATTATTATGGTATCAATACATATCCCTTTAATACACCATTAAAAAACTTATAAGATATGCGCACAATGGTGGGAATTTCATTTGGTGGTTCATTGTACATGGTTTGGGCCACGATCTCAATGATCTTGAACTTATCCAGTAATTTTGTTCTCATGCTTAAGTTATTGGATCATAGCTTGGTCTTGGTCAAGGGAGAATCCCATATATTCTATATCCCTTGGATTCTATAATAAAGGGGATTCATTGGGTATTATTCTACTGGATGAGGCCATCACTTCCACTCTCAATTTAAATTGGATTTGTTAAAACCCTATATTTATACCAATTTGGTGATCACTATTAAATGAATATATTATCAAGGGTAATGATGCTTAACTATCTTAGAAATATTATAGGATATAATAAAACCAAACAAGTTCATGTGTTTCCTATAACCAGAATACATAATAATATATTTGATTAAATTTTAAGGGGAATTTTATTTATAAAATTTTGGGTCACTATATTCTTAAAGATCTATAAAATACTGGCCCCACAAGGGATATCACATCATACGATTAATATGTGATTCCTCACTCTACCCTCATGGGGATGGATGAAGGGGGTACACCCTAAGAAAACTTGTCCACATTTAAGGAACAAGGGCCTAAAACCTCCTTGTATAAATTAAACATATTATACTGGAAGTAAACGACGTGTATTTCCTACATCGAGTCTACTCATTTTCACTGACATGTTCCTATGTACATCTGATCATTCCTGTATAATTTAGTCATGATTTTGTAACTAGTTGTGCCTAGGTACCTGACCATGTTTGAGTATCAAGTTGCGGTTGTGTACTCTTGTTATTCTCATGTACTTGTCTATGTCTGAGTAAACTAGCTATGTACTTGTGTTGGGTTGTTCCCATGTACTCTGGTCATTCGTGTCTGTCTGGTCATGTCCATGATTTTGTAAAATTGGGGCACATGATGGTTTTCTAGTCATGGGTTACACAACATGCATTTTTCACCACATGGAATATCATATTTTATTTCCTATAAACCCTATCCTCCCAAACAAGGATACCACATGATGTGTTTTCTTCGGAAAACATGCCATGTAGTCAGAAATTTCCATAAAATGCTAGTTTTTTAGGCAGTTCTTATCATGCCTTCACCTCCATTAGATCCTCCACAAACCCCACCAATTATTTTCAAATCCGAATTGACTGAACTTCAACAGTCAGTGGTGGCTATATTTTGACCACCCAATTCATTCAAGAGTCATATTCCATTATTTTTCACCACCACTATAACACCAAATGTGAACTACTGATCCTGATCTATTCCCAATACTCCACTATTGAAACTATACATTGATCTTTCCATCAATTATAAACCCAAAACCATAATGAATATCTATTGCGCTAAATAAAGATTTCACAATGATAGTTCAACAAGAATTTATTTAACCACCGACCAAATGGAATAATAATGATGAAATATTGAATAAAGGGGGGAGAAATGAAAAAAACACAACAGAGGAACGAAAATAATCCATTATTAGAGCTGGAATCATTCCATTTATATTAATATTATGAATGAAAAAATATGGTTTAGAAAAAAACATCTATTCATAATTTTTAAGATGATAAAGAAATGCCCAAAAATTATTTTTCAACTCATGAATCAATTTGTTAGAAGGATTGCATCAAATTTGATCAAGGGATAAATGATATAGGGATTTAATCCAATAAAAATACCCTACTTTGTGTTGGGATCAATATTTGATAATGTACGGTTCCATGTTTTTATCATTGGAAGGATCCATGAACTCCGTTAGCATTGATGTTCCATGTAAAATTGATCATCAATCATAGATACTATAGTCGTCCTCTATAATATTCTCCAAGAGCCCCTCTCTCAATACCTAGGGTTATGAGGCTAACCCTAAAGATTTTATATAAGATAGATTTTATAAGAGAGGATTATGTTTAGATTAATTAATCAATAATAATTAAATAAATTATTTTATTTATTTATTAATCAACCCATGATGGAACTCAAGACAAACACCTAATAAACACAAATTTTATGTCATACCTGGGGAAAAAATAAAGTTATGGATCTAATGGAACTCTTAAAATTTTTATTCAAGACCCCATTCAGGAGTTATTTTATTATTTTATAAAAAATACATGCATGATATATTATTTTTATTATTTTTATTATATCAAAACCAAGCCTTACCAATCCATAGAATCACATGTTGTCTCAATGACCATCCTCTAAAATATTTGTCTAAATATTTCAATGTTTTACAAGGAAATATAGATTCATTAAAATTCATTTAATACAATTTCTTAATGATAAATCTACTATCTTCCATATTGTATAAAATAAACTTTATTACTATTAATATCTTAATTTCTACATCCATGATGATTTATTTTTGATTCAAGGCATCCCATATCTCATTTTTTGTTTGAATATATTGATATGTGTCAAAGAGGACATCAACTAAAGTATTGAGAATGTTCCCTCAACACATGAGATCATTGTTCTACCATTTATATCGTACATGGAAAACTTGAAGAATCCCATATTCAGATGTGGGGGGGATTTAGAGTCGAGATCACATACACAACTTTGAGAGATGAAAGTAGCAAGTGCATCCTATTTTTTCACCTCTACAAGTTGTTTACATCAAATTGCTCCACCTTCGTTGCAGTATTGAGCATCACCATATCCATGTTGCCCAAATAAAATCTTAAGATTATTGGGGAAAATTTGGTGGTAAATAGATATAGAATTTAGTTTTTAGGTTATTAGATGGATCTCAATAATACAAGTGATGTTGTTCCTATCATTCATAGTATATTCTCCCCCCCCAAATTGGTAGTGTTATGAGTTGTTGTGTAATACCCTTTAGGATACAACATTAGATCGATATTCAATAAAATTAATTTATAGAGAGTATAACATGAATAATGGTTGTAAATAATAGAGTAATAAAAGTTTTTTCTATTGTACCCCAAAAATTCACTTTTATGAATGTTGAATTCTTTTAGAGGAGTCTTGTTAAATAGAGGAGTTGGTGGGGAGGATTTATTGCTTGGAAATGATTTTTCTCATCTTCTGGGGGATCTATTTTATATATATATAGGAAATAATTCAGATAAATAATCATACCCATTTGATTGGGTATAATACTCTTAATAGAAATGAATATTATCTTTAGAATTAATATTTTACATTCAAACACATCTAGTAGAGTAAGGGGCCCAGATCACACCCACCAGCGAACCATTACATCCACCCGATCAAAACAGATTTAATCGATTGTATTGATTTTTTTTTTCATTTCTAGACCAAATTGATATGACCAACCAATCCTTCATCAAAAATTAATGTACCTCCATACACCCGCACTAATTTCGTGGCATACAAATTTCAAAGTATGACATCAAACTTCCATATTTTGAATTTGAATTCATGAATAAACACACATGTGTATGGTGAGATGCACTATCCCACACATGATTATACCCATTTCCATTTTTTACTTTTAAATATTAATAAATATACTCTCATTAATAAGGAATACCCCACTCTTAATACTTTCCAATGTGCGATTCACAAAAAAATCCCTTTTTAAAAAATAAAATAAACAATTAATTTTTTTTAAAAAAATATTAAAATCCAAAAATCCCCCAAGATTTTTCAAATATTTAAAATAATTTTTTTGAAAATTCAAGAATCATACTCTCTTTGAATGAATATTCATAAGTAAAGGAATCTATTGATTTTATCCTTTATACAGTATGGAAAAATCAAAATTGTATAGAGAAATAGGTAAACACTACCTTAAACACGTAAATCTTGCAATCATCCAGATTCATCCTACACAAACCCATTCAAATTACCTAGTCCTTCATTTACTTCTAGACACAATTATTGTCACGACCCGTCCTAGTGGGGCCCGTGCCACAACTTCTGAAGCCCTCCTCTAATAGGCCAGTGGACGGTGACTAGCACCGAGTAGGCATGTCACTAACATGGGAGGCATTGCCTATAAACTTGTACACACACACACACACACACATCTCCAAGACCACAAAGTTGAAAAGTAAAAACCACTGAAAAGGGAAATGCATGCATACACTAAAAATCCCAACCAACAAAGTACGACAGGAAAGTAAAGTACAGTAATGTAAAACCTTGGGCCAAAAGAAAAATCCCACCAAAAGAGTCTACAACAAAGTCTAACCTATAATTAAAGGTATTGGGACTGCAATCTGTAGTAATAGGAACACACCTCGGCCTTCCTAATCTCACTGAGCAACGTTCGGTCCTGGTCCACCAAGAATCCTATAAAAGGCCCGCTCATCTGCACAAGACATGCCACGTGTGGGAAAAGCCCATGCAGGGGTGAGTATAACAATACCCAGTAGGACACCCCGAAACCACAAAGGAATACAACAAGGGAAATAACACAAAGGAATGATACAGTCAGATCTACATAGTATATGTCTACAGAACATATAACAAGAATATTCAGATATACTTCTACACGATCGACTATCGCGAAACCACCACTAAGATCCCGCTCGAAGATTCCACTAAGCACGTAACTGGGAGAACATACTCCTAAATCTGAAGAAAGATACGATGCAATAATTCCAGGAGAAATCACTCCACGAGTACTAAAGAAAGATACTTGATGCGTCAGATGAGGATCACAACTAGTAGCTATGGGGTGATTCCAACAACTCAGTCTAAACTAACCTGCTAAGTAGATAATTAGCACCCGGGTAATGTAGGTCACGTCTATACCGGGAAACTCTACCTAGGGTACCAATAAGGAATAGAGGATCCAGATCTAAGTCTCATAGAGGGGATTCCAACAACTCTATTTAGGAATTCCTGCTAAAGGGATCATACTCCTGTACGTAGGAAATGATACCGGAAACCTTCAGGGGAAAGACCAAGGGGACAAACCCTAAGGAAACTAGTCCAAATCACAGAAGACAACTGGATAAAGCCATGTATAAACAGGTCACACGTAATGTTCCTTTAATCTAGGTACTACCCATGTAAAATTTCCCATGTCTTAAAGCTTTCCATATAAAAATTAACTACATGGCGTGTAGAAGGATTACACACCGTGTCCGAGTGTCTGGGGTTCGCTCCATGTACGCTGGCCATGTGCTTGTACACAGACTCAACCCATGTCGCCCTGCCCATGTACCAGTACACGGGGTATCCTGTGAATCTGGCTAGGCTTGGCCAGGGAAGGGTATACACGGCGTGTCCTTGGCCATGTACCCAACCCGTGTCCGTGTACTCCCAGAGTACACGCTAGGTGGTCCGCCGACAAACACATGCTGTGTAGCCCATACTACACGCCGTGTAGTTGGGATTTCTCTAGAATCGTCTTCTTCCTCCATGTGCCACGGCTTGACCTCCAGATTCATTATCTGTCATCCGTTCGTCTTGATACTTCAGATCTTGGTTCGTTCCATCATACGAACACCTAACCGGGTGTTTTCGGGCCTTTGAACGGGTCGTAAACCTCCAACGATCCATCCGAAAGAAAAATTCCCAAAAACTCATATCTCCCGATCCGCTCCGAATCATCTGCTAAAACCGTCATCGCAGCTCCATACCATCATCCCAAAGTTGGATCTAAAATCTTGGATTGTTACGCCACAGATCGAAGGTGCAATTGATCATTGCTCTTATCCCACAAAGAACGAAGAACGTGTAGGCAAAATGATGGGGAAAAGGGTTCACAAAGAAACAAACCGAGGAATGAACCTCGACCGTTGTTTGTTCAGACCTCGATCCATTCCCGTAAGAACAATCTTCAAAATAGTTATCAAATCTAAATTACAAGGATTAATATCTTCCCCAAAATCCCCGCAAAAATCCCATCCCACAAATATGATCGATCCGTGGATTAGTCTGCGTTCGTTGTAGGAATCAAGAATGGGGAAATGAAACCAAAATAAAAACATCCTAACTGGATCCACGGTGTTTGTTGGCAAAGATCCGGTCACCGCATCGTCGTCGCCGGCAAAACTCGTCAAGAACGTCATCTCCACTTAGGGGGTTTCCTCCAGAGCTTTCCAGAGCCTCCAGAGGAAATTCAGGGTTATGAGATCTGTAACCCTGATCCCCTGTGAAATATTTAGTTAAAGATTTAAAAATATTTCACTGTAGAAAGACTTAAGAAAATATTTTTATTAAATATTTTATTACAGTTATGTCTAAAAAATAGATTTTACCACCGACCTGCGCTAGCCGATGTTAGGTCTCGCCTAAGGGAAACTCGCTGCTCTAAATGCAAAGGTGCCCTTAGATTTTTGATCAGAGCGCCTGTTCAAGAGTAATTCCACCTTTTCAAGAAAACCATATGTGCTCATTATTTAATTATTTAATTAAATTCAAACATTTGTTCTGGGATCACTGGGCCTCGGAAATGCACGCTGTCTCAGATCCTGGTTTCGAAATAATTCCCACATAAGACTGAAATAATATACAGAAAAATCCGAGATATTACATCCTCCCCAACTTAGGGATTTACATCCCCGAAAAGCCTAAACAAATTCTACTCAAAAAGATGTGGGTACTGCACATGAATCAGAGCCTCCCGCTTCCACGTGCTCTCCTGGAGATTCCCGTGCTGCCACCGGACACACACTAAAGGAATAGCTCACCCATGAAGGGTCTTCTCCTATCGATCCTTGATCTCCACTAGGTACTCAGCAAAGGTCGATCCATCATCGATGTCCAGCTCTCCACATTCGATAACATGCGATGGATCATGCACTTACCTACGTAGCCACGACACATGGAAGACGTTGTGTACCCGGTCCATCTTAGGAGGTAGAGCCAAGCGGTACAACACCTCGCCAACTCTACTTAGAATCTGAAAAGGGCCAAAGAACCTCAGAGATGGCTTTCTGACTCGGCCAAATCTCTGCAATCCCCATCGAGGTGAGACCCGAAGGAACACATGGTCTTCCTCCTCGAACTCCAAGGGCCTCCATATCCTATCAACATAAGACTTATGCTGACTCTGTGCAGTATTTATCCACTCCTAGATGACCTACACCTTCTCTGTAGTATCTCGCACCATCTTTGGGCCTGTGAGTGCTGACTCTCCTGGGTTAGTCTAGCAATGTGGTGACCTGCACGGTCGCCCGTACAAAGCCTCTAATGGTTCCATACCAATAGTGGAATGATAACTATTGTTATAAGAAAATTCCACCAGTGGTAGGTGATCCTCCCAGCTACGACCGAAGTCGTGTATGCAAGCACTTATCATATCTTCCAGAACATGGATGGTCCGCTCTGTCTGACCATCAGTCTAAGGATGAAATGCTATGCTCAAGCGTAACTGAGTCCCAAAATCTTCCTGTAATCCCTTCCACAAACAAGATGTAAAACGAGCATCACGATCTGAGACGATCGTTGATGGCCCTCCATGAAGTCGAACTATCTTCTGCACATAGAGGCATCCCAAGCTCTATACTGAACACTGATTTTGTATGCCTAGGAAGTGGTCCGACTTGGTGAGTCAGTCAACCATCACCCAGATGGCATCATGTCCCCTAGACGTACATGGTAAACCCATCATGAAGTCTATGGATATCTCATCCCACTTCCACTCTGGCACCTCATGGGGCTGAGTCAAACCTGCTGGAACCTGGTGCTCAACCTTTACTTGCTGACAGGTAAGGCACCGAGAAACAAACTCTGCCACACTCTTCTTTATTCCTGGACACCAGAACTGGTGTTTGGAGGTCCTGGTACATATTTTCCTTGCCTAGATGCACCGCCAAAGGAGATGTATGGAACTCCCTCAGAACATCCTCCCGCAACATTGCTATTACTAATGTACGCCCTTTGAAAAGAAAAATGTGCTTCCCACATTTTTAATATCCATCGGCAACATCACCTATGGATATCTGATCACATAGAGTCTCACAGCTAGCATCCTTGAGCTGTGCTTCCCTGAATTGCTATAAGAGTGGAGGGGTAACAACCATCGACTGAAGGTAAGATCCCTCATCTCTATCCATGAAGGATAACTATAAAGAGGCCAACTGACTCATCGCCTCATCCAGAAACTGCTAACTGGATTTCCTACTAAGAGAATCTGCCACAACATTCCCTTTCCCCGGAGTATAAACGATCTAAAAGTCATAATCCTCGAGGAAATCAATCCACCACATCTGTCTCAAATTCAGATCCTTCTGAGAAAAGATATATATGAGACTCTTGTGATCAGATTAGATGATAAACCACTCGCCCATCAGGTAGTGCCGCCACATCTTCAATGTGAAGACAACTGCTTCCAACTAAAGATCATGTGTCACATAGTTCTGCTCGTGTGGCCTCAACTGACATGATCCATAGGCAATCACCGCTTGCATCTGCATCCGAACACAACCAATCCCGGTTCCTAATGCGTCATAGAACACTACGTACTCGACACCCTCTTCTGGTAGTATCAAGATCGGGGAGCTCGTCATACTCTATCTCAACTGCTGAAAAGCATGCTGGAATCTCTCGGTCCACACGAAAGGTTGCCCCTTTAGGGTCAAAGCTGTCATGGGTGCTAAAATCCTAGATAAATCAGGAATGAATCTCCGATAGTAGCCTACCAACCCAAGGAAACTCCGCACCTTCATCATGCTCCGGGGTGGCTCCCATGCTTACACTGCCTCTACCTTGGCTGGGTCCACTGCTATGCCATCTGCTAAGATAATGTGTCCCAGAAAGTGGACCTCCTGTATCCAGAATTGACACTTGGAGAGTTTCTCGTACAACTGGTGCTCTTGGAGTGTGTCCAAAACCATCCTTAGGTGCCTTGCGTGCTCCTCCTTAGACGCAGAGTACACAAGGATATCATCGATGAAGACCACCATGCACCGATCTAGATAGGGATGAATGATCCGGTTCATGAGGCCCATAAACACTATTGGGGCGTTTGTCACACTGAAGGGAATCACCAAGTACTCATATTGACCGTAGCGACATCTAAAAGCCGTCTTCAGTATATCCTCATCTAGTACTTGCAACTGGTGATAGCCTGATCATAGATCAACCTTCGAGAACCATCGTTCTGCTCTTAACTTGTTGAAGAGGTCATCGATCCTCGGTAGTGGATACCGGTTCTTCATGTTCACCTCATTCAAGTGCCGGTAATCCACACACTGCCTCTAGATCCCATCTTCCTTCTTGGAAAACAACACTAGGGCCACCCAGGTTGAAACATTGGGTCTCACAAAGCCCTTCCTCTACATGTCTTCCAGCTGCACTCTCAGCTCACGAAGCTTTGTAGGAGCCATCCGATATACTGATACTGATATCGGTGTCATCCCAGGTTGCAACTCAATACAGAAATCTATCTCCTGATGGGGAGGTAGTCTGAAGACATCCTATAGAAATACATCCTCGTACACAGCCACTACTGCTGGAAACTGGAAACTCGTAACATTTTCTATGCCAAGGGCTAGGCTAGCCAACTGATGTGAAATCGGCTGTACCTTTCTATGCACGAGTCCATCATGTGTTGCCTGGGTCTCCTTTTCACCGAAGAAGGAGAACCTCATTCCATCACTGCGGACACACCGCACCCTTCACATAAAATAGTCAATTTGGGTATGAACTGTGGATAGCCAATCCATACCACGAATGACATCGTAAGGCCTCGACGCTACCACCAAGAGGTTCCAACCGAAACTCTCGCCACCAAGGGTTAGGTCACACTATCTCCAAAGGTGTGTGATCTCTGAATCTTCTCCAGTCAGTGTTTCTAAGAATAAGGGTCGAGTCAACAGCTCAACTGGAATCTCAAGGTCTCGAGCAAGTTAAGAAGAAAGAAAAGAATGACTAGAACCTATGTGTATCAGTACAACATCCAAAGTATAAAAGACACAGATTGTACCTCTAATCATTCCGAGAGTACCTGGTTCATAAGCCTCCACTGCCTGCAGCTGTCCCTGCCTCTTTCCACCAGCGCCCTAAGCCTAGGGTGGACCTCTTGGGGGTACTGGTGGTAAATGGTCAAAATGCCGACCACCTCCAATTGCTCTCCCGGATCTTATAATACGTCCGCCGCCCCATGGGTCTGTCTGCTCCACACGTTGCCTCTGCCTTGGTGGTCCATCCACTGCTCCCATGTCAGTAGTACGACGGGTCATACAATATTGAGTGAGAAGAACCCTACTATCACATGAGTAGAATCGTCTCTCTCGAGGCTGGCTGATGGGCCCTGCAAACCCTGTACGGAAGATCCCATGTCCTGTAATCTCTTCTTGAAACATCTCCCATGCTTGGGTCCCTAACGTCCACTCACTGTTGCTGAGGTCTATGCTCCAGCTTGCTCACTTCTAACAGCTGATGGCTGTCTCTGCTCTTCTAAGAAGCTCTCAACCACCAAAGCCCGCTCAAGCACCCCAGCATAATTAGGAATGCTCAAAGGGATGATGCTAGCTCAGATGTCTCTGTGCAAGCCCCGCTCAAAAGTCCAAGCTCTAAAGTACGGATCCTTGACCATATCCATCGAGTACCGTGAGAGGTCAGTAAACCTCGATGAATAGTCAGCCACCGTCATGGTTCCCTACTGGAGATAAAGAAGCTGCTGTATACGTACTGCTCTCAGGGTAACCAGTGAAAACTCCTCTTTGAAGAGATTCTCAAACTGTGACCATGAAAGAGTCGCCTCGTCACGAGTATGGATAACCAAACTCCACCATCGCCCTACCTAGCCCTGCAAAAGGCTCGCTTCCAGGATCACCATCTGGCCTGCTGGTGTCCTGACCAGAAAAAAGACTCTAGCCACTGCCTCAAGCTAGTCCTCTACTGCCAGAGGGTTAGGCTCGCCTTGAAACCTGAGTGGTCTCTGTCTCTGAAACTCGTGGAGTGCGCTCAGCCTGTGCTCCTCCTCTACTAGTACTACAGGCACTAAACACTGCTCCACAGGTGGTGGAATAGCTGGCACACCACCTAAAGGTAAAACTGGGGGATCTAGTCCCTGTATCGAAGCTTCATCATTGAGGGGTTCATTCTTGTGATCGAGCTACTAGAACCTAGCAGGTGTGCATCGCGGAGGGATCCTGTAATTAAACAAGATGTATCACAGTTAGTGAGTATATCTGAAGAGATTAGTAAAGAAGGATATGGAAACCAAAACCCATTCCTATATGATGGATGTACCATAATTTTCCCCGGCAACTAGTGTTCTCATGTTCCAGGTCGAAAAGAAAGTTATCAGAGTCCTGGTGTATGGATACGTCGGCCGCCCGTACCAACACTAGGGTCCCTGATCTGAAATCTGAACTTGAAACACTTAACACTATTTCCCCAAACCAACTCACAGACTCTTGGTCCTAAGGTAGAACCGACCACCTCTGATACCACTCTGTCACGACCCGTCCTAGTGGGGACCTTGCCACAACTCCCCAAGCCCGCCTTCAATATGCCAGGGGCTGGTGACTAGCACCGAGTAGGCATGCCACTAACATGGGAGGCATTTCCTATAAACCTGTACACACACACACACACACCTCCATGCCCACAAAGCTGAAAAGTAAAAACATATGAAAAGGTAAATGCATGCGAACACTAAAAATCCTAACCATCAGTGTACAATAGGAAAGTAAAGTACAATAATGTAATACCTTGGGCCAAAAGTACAAGCCCACCAAAAGAAAGTATGCAAAAAAGTCCAACCTGTAAAGAAAGGTACTGAGACTACAATCTGTAGCCGTAGGAACACACCTCGGCCCACCTGATCTCACTGAGCACCGTTCGGTCTTGGTCCTCCTAGAATCCTTTCAAAAGATCTCTCTTCTGCACAATACACGACACGTGTAGGAAAAGTCCGTGTAGGGGTGAGTATATTAATACCTAGTAAGACACCCCGAAACCACAAAGGAATACAACAAGGGAAATACCACAAAGGAATGATATAGATAGCTCTACACAGTATATGACTATAGAACATATAACAAGAATATTCAGATATACTCATACACGATTGACTATCACGAAACTACCACTAAGATCCAGCTCGAAGATTCCACTAAGAACATAACCGGGAGAACATACTCCTAAGTCTTAAGAAAGATACGATGTAATCATTCCAAGAGAACTCACTCCACGAGTACTAAAGAAAGATACTTGATGCATCAGATGAGGATCACAACCAGTAGCTATGGGTTGATTCCAACAACTTAGTATGAACTAACCTGCTAAGTAGGAGATCAATGCCCGGGTAAAGTAGGTCACGTCGATACCGAGAAACTCTACCTAGGGTTCCATGATGGAATAAAGGATCCGAATTTAAGTCTCACATAGGGGATTACAACAACTATATTCATAAAGTCCTACTGAAGGGATCATACTTCTGTACATGAGAAATTATACCAGAAATTTTCAGGGGAAAGACCAAGGGGACGGACCCTACGGAAAATAGTCCATGTCATAGAAGACAACTGGCTCAAGCCATGTATAAACAGGTTACACGGCGTGTAGTAGGGTCACACGCCGTGTTCCTTTACTCCGGGTACTGCCCATGTAAAACGGACTGTGTCTTAATTCTTGTCATATAAAAAGTAACTACACGACGTGTAGAAGGATTACACTCTGTGTCCGAGTGTCCGAGGTTCGCTCTATGTACGTGGGACATGTGCCCGTACACGGCCTCAACCCGTGTCGCCCTACCCGTGTACCAGTACACGGGGTATCCCGTGTATCTGGCCGAGCTTGGATGGGGAAGGGTATACATGCTATGTCCTTGGCCATGTACCCAAACCATGTCCATGTACTCCCGAAGTACACGCCAGGTGGTCGGCCGACGAACACATGCCTTGTAGCCCATACTACACGCTGTTTAGTCAGGATTTATCCAAAATCATATTCTTCCTCCGCGTGCCATAGTTTGATCTCCAGATTCGTGATCTCTCATCCATTCATCCCGATACTTCAGATCTTGGTTCGTTCCATCATACGAACTCCTAGACGGGTGTTTTCTGGAATTCGATTAGGTCGTAAACCTCCAACGATCCATCCAAAGGAAAAACGCCCAAAAAATCATATCTCCTGATCCGCTTCGACTCATTTGCCGAAACCGTCATTGAAAATCCGTACCATCATCCAGAGGTTGGATTTATAATCTCGGATCGTTACGCCACATATCGAAGGCGCAATATATCATTGTTCTTATCCCACGAAGAACAAAGAACATGTAGGCAAAATGATGGGGAAAAGGGTTCACAAAGAAACAACCCGAGGAACGAACCACGACCATTGTTCGTTACGACCTCGATCCATTCCCATAAGAATGATCTTCAAAACAATTATAAGATCTAAATTACATGGATTAAGATCTTCCCCAAAATCCCCACAAAAATCCCATCCCAAAAATACAATTGATCCGTGGGATAATCTGTTAATGGATTAGTCCACGTTCGTCATTGGAATCAAGAACGGGGAAAGGAAACCCAAATCAAAACATCCTACCTAGATCTGCGGTGTTTGTTAGCGAAGATTAGGTCACCGCATCATCATCACCGGTGAAACTCGTCAAGAATGTCGTCGTCGTGTTGGGGGTTTCCTCTAGAGCTTTCCAGAGCCTCTAGGGGAAATTCAGGGTTATGAGATCTATAACCCTAATCCCCTGAGAAATATTTACTTAAATATTTAAAAATATTTTTCTACAGAAAGATTTAATAAAATATTTTTATTAAATATTTTATTACGGTTACATCCAAAAAACTAGATTTTACCACTGACCTGCGCCATGCGATGTTAGGTCTCGCCTAAGGGAAACTCGTTGCTCTGAACGCAATGGTGCCCTCAGATTTCTGATCCGAGCACCCATTCAAGAGTTATTTCACTTTTTCAATAAAACTATACGCGCACATTATTTAGTTATTTAATTAAATTCAAACATTTTTCCGGGCTCACCGGGCCTCGGAACTGCACACCGTCTCAGAGCCTATTCTTGAAATAATTCCTATATAAGACTGAAATAATATACAAAAAAATCAGAGACATTACAATTATGTCCATTTCTCACTTATGGTTTCATGAATGTTTGATATCCAATGTCATAATCTATTTGGATCAGACCCAATTTTACATTCACAAAGGTGAACCAAAAAGTGTTCCAATGTTTGAACACTTCATTGAAATCCTTAGTTCATTAAGAGTTGTAGACTCACCCTCATTTTCTTCATGGTCACTACAACACAATTTTCCTGGGATGTAATATACCTTGTGTATTTCCTTCGCCCATATGATATAATTTCCTACATTGAAATTATACATGAAAATTTACCACATGTTATGTTCCGGTCGCATTATTAGTATATTTTTTACAAGGACTTTAAACCCATCCCTAAGGATGTTTTGTATAACAAAACCCTTTAATGTACCATATTTACTGGGTCCACAATTTTTTGTCTTGATCTAAAAATTTCCACAATTATGGTACCATCCATTATCAATTTCAACACGTAGCTTTTCCTGAGACCAATGTGTGTTAATTTTCCCTCATAAGTATTACTGTATGTCATCGACAATTTTTCTTAACTATAAAGGTGTATAAAAAACCAGGGATATAATCACATACCATATTGGTATATTTTTTAAAGGAGATCTAATATGTTTCAATTCCTTTCTAGAATTTGATAACGAAACAAACACAAGATTCATTATGGTGTCTGTTTTTTATTTTTTTTCTTTGAACCCCAAGAGATATATCAGCCTATAAGTACAAAAACCCAACCAATAATAGAAGAGACATCCTTCAAATTAGTTATCCAACCTACATTAGAATTTTTTTTTAATACCGTTGGGTTCCCCCTCTACCATAGAATATAATCCATATTGACCTTTAGATTCTATAGTACTCTTTTATCCAAATTTTATTATGCATAACCAAGATTAATCATATAACGGCTCAACTTTCCAACAACATAGGCAATGTTGGGTCTTTCACATTTCATGAAATACATGAGACACCAGATCAACCATAAATATTACAATTTAGAAACTTCCCTTCTAGGATTAGACTGTACCATACTCCCAAAAATACATGGGATAGAAACTTCTAAAAAATAAATATGTTAAAACATTCTTTTATAAATTTTTAACACAATGATATTGAGAAAGAAGAATAAAATTTTAATTTCCAATAATTTTTATTTCAAAAAATACATTATCTCCACCTATGTATTTCTTGTCAAAGATTATATATAAAATAGACTTAGCCACATTTATTTAACATATACTAGTTCCAATTGTAACATTTTCATCAATATATAAATAAATAACAACACCGTGGTTATTTTATAACCTACTTTGGTAAACCGATATTCATTAAAAAACATATCTCGATTCAATAACTATTTTAACAACTACTAAATAATTTTATTATACAACCTTGAATCTATAATCCTTTGAATTATCTATATATAAAAGAAAGATTCCATCAATAACTATTTTACAAAATTTTTCACTTTTAGGTTTAGGTGGTCTTTTAATTAAATGACAACTTGAACCCTATATCTAATTTTGATTTAGTTTTTTATACTTCCATATTTCAAATGGATTCATTGCATTCCCTTTTGTGGGAACAAAACATTGGATGTGACATGATATTAATAATCCCTCACCCCAAAAACATTTTGATATATTTTAGAAATGAATTATAGATTTGACCTTTTCTATTAATGTTCTTTTTTTATCATAGCTACAGAATTCTATTACACTGTATAAGGAACTCCCGCTCCATGTATGTTCCAAAGGGATCCAAACAATAAAGGACAAGATTATTAACCTACACCATCATATTTGAGGCCTTTAATTATAATTCCACATTCTTTTTCACCTCACTTTTATAGATGCTAAATTTATTTATAAATTCATCTTTATCATGTAAAATATATACATAGAAAAATAGAAATAATCATAAATAATACCTATAATGTACAATTTATTACCTGTTGTAGGTGTATCATGTTAATTACACACACACACATATATATATTGATAATAAAAAATTACTTTTCCATTATATAGTTTGAAAATGGTTACAAATTATTTTAGTTTACATGCATGTTTCTATTGGATCAGATTATATCAGATATGCACAAGAGGGGGGTGAGTTGTGTCTTTTCAGAAATCTTTGCGAGATTGTGTTATGCCTTTTAACATAAATCAGATGAATTGACGTAGCGGAAATTTAAATAGCAGATATAGAAGATATATAGTGGTTCGGGGAAAAGAAGGCCCCTAGTCCACTCCACCAATGATCTACTCCATGAGCTTGGTGATTTTCACTATCTGGTCCTCGTTTCAACAGAACTTACAACAACTGAGTACAGGAAGTTGAAACCTTTACAATCTAAGGTAAAACAAAGAATTTTGGTTCACTCACAGAACCTACAATTCTTAGTACGAGAAGCCGATCACTCAAGAATAGAAAAGAAAGATTTTTGTATTTTGAAAATACCTTCTAGATGTTCTTCACAATTGCAACAACATGCAATTGACAGAAGATGGATCGTCACCTTCAGAACTAATGATCTTCACAAAAGATTCATTCTGATTCGATCCCGTTATAGTAGATATAGAAATATAACTCACAACTTTAGCAGTAGCATATTCAAAAATGATCTTTGATGTAGAACAGATGAATCTTCTATTGTGATTTTTCTTCATCAGAAAACAAAGCTTCAACATTCTCTTGAATCAGCAGATCTGAATTCTTGATAGTCTCTGTTTTTTCTTCTGTTTTCTCAGAATGATTAAGAGATCACATAAGATCATTAGTTTCTGTTTTAAAAAGAACATATATATAAAATAATGATAATTACTTCTCCAGTAAATTTAGATCCACAAGAGTCTCCTTTTAACTCGCGATATTCAAAAATTTGAATTTAGAGAGTAGTCGTAACTTCCCTAGAGACTCGGAAAAAAAATCTCCTTTTAATTCAATATTTAAACCATTGATAAAAAATCTTAGAATCAGTCAAAGTCATATTTTGAAATCATATTTAAATCCGACTTGAAATCCGCATAATAATCATCTAGGTAACCGTTGCATAAAAATATCGACTTTAAATTCTCCGATGCCAAACATAAGGTTGAGTTGTACTGCATACATCCTATGAATGTAAGGTTAATGACTTAGTCTTCAAACGTAGGGTTGACAACGTAGGGTTGATCACAAACGTAAGGTTCATGTCACGTTCTTTAAACATAAGGTTGATCATAAATTTAGGGTTGGTCATCCCTACTTTTCTCTTCAACTATCAAACGTATGATAAAATATCCATATATTTACTTTATCCATACTTTTCAAAGAACGTATGGTTGTTTACAAAAGTATGGTTGACGGACCATAATTTTGAGAAACAAAAGTAACGTTTAATACTTACGAACGATTCTCTTTCAATACATTTCTGATATCCCAATCGTATGGTTCCTTCCTGATATAGGGTTCTTTTTTATATTTCTCCCATAACGTATGGTTCCTCTTCCATACTTTTCTGATATCCCAATCGTAGGGTTCCTTCCTGACGTAGGGTTCTTTTTCATATTTCACTGATAACGTATGGTTCCTCTTCAATACTTTTATCTTATCTCATAAAGTATATGCTGTATTTTATCCTTATGCTACGTTCCTCCATGTAGAGTATGAACAGTGTTTCCAGAACACGCTAAAGCAGATCCCAAATAAGTTGGGTATGAACAATGTTTCCAGAACACGCTAAATGTGAATATTTTAGAAATAAAACCTCATTGTTCAAGAACTTAAATATTTCGTCCAGAAATAAAAATATAATGAATAATAAATTCCTAAAAAATACTTAACAAATAAAATCATTAGAAAATAATTAAGGGTATTTTTGAGGCATCAAAATTGTCATAAATAGATAGAGTATTGTTCTCAACATACTCCATCTTTAAATAAAACATTTTTTATTGTTGAAAACAAAACTTGCAACAATCTCCCCCTTTTTAATGATCACAAAACCCATAAAATAATTAATGAAATTAACTTACAAAAAAAATTAATTAATTACATATAGTTTTGAATTTTAAAAACACAATATTAGATTTAACTTAATTTCTCCCTTTAAATTATCCATTTTAATTACTCCCCCAATAAAATGAAACAAAAAAAATGTTGTGTTTATCCAAATTTCTCCCCATTTTTGTGATATAAAAAATAATGATAAAAGATGGAATATAACACATTTAATGTAGCATTGAACTTAAGTAAATTCTAAGTAACTATTTTTCAGTAATGAAATCTGGATTACTAGCATATCTAAAAAAATACAGTAAAAAAAATAAATATAAAGAAATAGAATTTCATTAAAAGTACAAAAATTGATAAATACAAAAATCAAAATGTTTTATTGAAATTATGGAATAGATAAAATTATGATTAACACAGGAATCAAGGTTTGATCAGGGTATGAAATAGGTTCTATCTCCTCTGAACTCTGACTTGATTTCTGTTAACTGCTCTCTGAGTCTTCTCATCATTCCATCACCAAGATGAATAATAAGATCTCTAGCCTCTTGAGCCATATAAATGTATTCAATGAGATTGACTCTGAAAAACTCATGAAGTCTTTATTACTTCTCCATAAACAAAGACAACTTCTTTGTGAATTTATTTAAGACAGATCTGATTCCTGGTTTACTGGATGTCAACTGATCAACCAAAAGTTTTTGATTGTCTAATAGGACTGATAAATAAGCACTGTTTCATTGAAGATCATGAAATCTTTCACTCATATTTCTCATTGCAGCTGTGATAGCCTGAAACTTTCTGAGTAAATCAGGTAAAGTACCTGAACCACCAGCAGCACTAGTTCCAACAGATGAAAATTGTGTCTCTAGATATCCTTTTATTTCTAACAGATCTAACTTCTTTACCATTTCTGATTTTATCTTTGAAACCTCTATCAACACCTCTTGCTTAAAAGCTTCTACTTCTTGTCATGAAATAGTACTATTCTTAATTATTTGAAATTTGAACTGCTCTATTTCTAAGTCTCTACTCAGAGTATCATTTTCAGATACCAATTGATACACCTTCTTGTACATCTCTTCAATTTACTTATTCCCATAATCAGAGGCACCCTGTGCTTGATTCCCATTCTCAGGTTCAGTGTGATGCAGCAATACTAAAGGTTGTGAATCTGCATAAGACTTGTCTCTTTTCCTTTTCCTGAGTAGGTAGGTCCACAAAATTTTCCTTAGATCCTTTTCTAGACTCTTCCATAGAAAAATCCTCTTGATATACTTCTGTTTGTGCATCAGAAACATGCTCATAATGAACATCCGCAACTTGTTCTTCCAATGTATTTTCTAAGATAATATCTTTTGGATTATCCTGTGGTCTGGACACTTCCTCACCATGCTCTGCCTCCTTTTCTTGTTGAAGTGTAACTTCAACATCAGCTACAACTTGTGGTTCTGATATTTCAACTTCAATTCTTTCAGGGTCATGTTCTGTAACATCCACATCCTGTTCCTGAGATTGTTTAACAACCTTTTATCTGAAAAAGCTGTAAGAGAGTAAATATCTTGTGGTCAGTACAGGGGAAACAAGTTCCTCATTAACCGGTATTTTCCTATTAGTGTGAAGTCCCTCCTGAATTCTTTCTTCCTCAGTTTATTCCATGTCAAATATTATTCTCCTTACAACAGTGCTTATTCTAGATTCAGCTTGTCCCTCCTTGGACTTAGCAGGATGAGCCTGAGCACTCTCTGTTTCATCCTCAGCTCCTACTGGAAAAAGTTTTCCTTTTATAGTGCTCTAGAAATAGCCAATATTTCTTAAATTTCTAGCATTAAACACATTACTATGATGACAATGCACTCTGGAATCCACCAGTCTCACCATATCCTTCTTAAACAACAGTTTGGAAATGAATCGTCCAAAAGGGTAGAAGTTCATTCTAGCTTCACTGTGACAACAGTAATTCAGATACCTCACCATGTACCTAGGAAAATTTAATTTGATATCACTAAGAAAAAGATACATTATATACATGTCAGGTTATAATATCTTCTCCATCTCAGACATCCTCGGTGCAATCCCTGTTTGCACAAACTTTACTAAAATTTTCTGATAAGACTCCAAGTCCTTTATGAACATATTCTTTATAGATATAGTACCAAAAAGAAAATACATAATGTCCTCTAATTTTTTCATAGAATCTCCAATATTTTTCAAATCAAAATGAAAGACTCCCTCATGAGCGAAGTTCAAAATATGACCAATTTCAACTCAAGAGATCAAAAAATCCCTATCCTCTATCTTAGCCAGCATACTGTCCTCATTTTTTCCGAGACTAAACTATACAGATTTGAAGAAATATTGAAGTTCTACCTCATACAAAAATTCCGCATTCTCATTGTTGAAATTTTGTTCGATATTCTAAAATGACAATGCTTGTTTCAACATAAGATTCCTTTGAAATAGCCATTCAAGATCAATTACCCTGACCTATAAGATTTTCCTTCCTTCTGAACGCTGTCTCTTGGAATTGTTGGTCTCAGCTTTATCATCTCTCTAAGTCTTTTCCATCTCTACAAGAATCTTTGAAGGTTTGAAGGTTAGGGTTTCAGAGGTTCGAAAATTAGGGTTGAAGAGAAGTGATGCGATTTTTTGGGTTCGAAAGGTTTTGGTAGAAATGAAATGGTTTAGAAGTCGCAATGGTTTCTGACAGCCTTGATTCCCATGTTTTGAGTAATCATTACATAGATTTAAAAATAAATAAAATTAATTACGCGGGGAAAAGAAAATTATTCTACTTGAAAAAAAATAGCCAAATTATTTTAAATATAATTAAAATAAAGAAACAACATAGTAAAATAAAGATTTATTTAAAATTAAATAAACCAGGCTCCCTCTTAATAAAATAAAACCTTACAGTGGGAAGTGGCTTAGAAAAAATATCAGCTAATTGAATTTCAGTACTTACAAATTCCAAAGATATATCCTTTTTAAGAACATGATCTCTTAGAAAATGATGTCTGATAACAATATGCTTAGTTCTAGAATGATTTATAGGATTTTTTGAAATATTTATAGCACTTGTATTATAACATAAAATAGGCGTACTATTAAAATTTAGACAAAGTCCACTAGAGTGTTTTTCATCCACAACACTTATGCATAGCAACTGCCAGTAGAAACATATTCTACCTCGGCTGTTGACAGGGAAACTGAATGTTGTTTCTTACTTGACCATGACACTAAAGATTTCCTTAAAAAGTGACAAGTCCTTGAAGTGATTTTCCTATCTAATATACAACTCCCAAAGTCTGCATCTGAATATGAAATCAAATTAAAATCACAAGTTTTGGGATAAATAAGTGATTGAAAAATAGTTCTTTTTAAATATCTAAAAATTTGTTTAACAACAGTTAAATGAGATTCTTTAGGATTTGATTGAAATCTTACACAAAGACATATTGAATACATTATATCTATATTGCTAGCAGTAAGATATAACAAACTACCAATCATTCCTCTATATAAATTGTTGTCAACTGATTTTCCATTTTCATCTAAATCATGTTTTATATTAGTACACATAGGATTTGTATATGTCTTGTTGTTTTCAAGACCAAACTTCTTTAATAAATCAATAATATATTTTCTTTGATTCAAAACATTTCCAAAATCTTATTGAAAAATTTGAAGTCCTAAAAAGAAATTTTGTTCTCCCATCATACTCATTTCAAATTATTTTTTATTAACTTTGAAAACTCACGACAAAGGGTTTTATTAGTTGATCCAAAAATTACATAATCAACATAAATTTGAACTAATAAAATATTAGAATTTTAATTTTTCTTAAAATGTGTTGGATCTTCCATTCCAACAGTAAAATCAATTTTCAAAAGAAAATAGATTAATATTTCATACCAAGATGCAGGTGCTTGTTTAAGGCCATAAAGAGCTTTAGTAAGTTTAAAAAAAGAATCTGGTTTATGAGAATTTTCAAAACCGGGAGGTTTCTCAACAAAAACTTCCTCCTTTAAATAACCATTTAAAAAGGCAGACTTAACATCCATCTGAAATAACTTAAAGTTCATATGAGATGCATAGGCTAAAAGTATTCTAATGGCTTCTAATCTGGCTACAAGTGCAAAGGTCTCGTTATAATCTATATCTTCTTCTTAATTATATCCTTTAGCTACAAGTCTAGCTTTATTTAAAGTTATTATTCCTTTATCATCTTGCTTATTTCTAAAGACCCATTTGGTTCCTATCACTGGATAGTTCTGTGGTCTTTCAACTAATTCCCAGACTTCATTTCTTTTGAACTGGTTTAATTCTTTTTGCATTGTTATCATCCAGATTTCATCATCTAAAGCTTCTTCAATAGACTTCAGTTATAATTGGGATAGAAAGACAGAGAATTCTACAAGATTCCCTATATTTCTTATAGTTTTTATTCTTGTGTCTAAGCCACCTATTATAGTCTCTAAAGGATGATTCCTTAGGGTTCTAGTCTATCTAAGTAACACACTCATAGGTTCTTCAGTATCATGTTATTCTGAACTTGACTGAATTTCATTTATATCTTTTTCAAAATCATTTTTCAAGTTCTCAAGTATCATGTTATCATCAGAGTTAGATTCATCCATTTGATCTGTCCTTTTCTCAAAGGGATCAGATTCATAAAATTTCACATGAACTGATTCTTCAACGATCCTTGAATTTATATTATAGACTCTATAAGATTTGGAGGTAGCTGAATATCCTAGGAAAATTCCTTCATCAGATTTTGGATCAAACTTACCAAGATTGTCCTTGGTGTTAAAGATGTAAACCTTACATCTAAAAACATTAAAGTAATTTACTTTGGGTTTTCCATTATTCCAATGTTTATAGGGTGTCTTCTTCAAAATTTGTCTAATTAAAACTCTATTCATTATATAGCAGGCTGTGCTTACAGCTTCTTCCCAAAAATAGGTAGGAAGACTGCATTCATTTAGTATAGTTCTAGCCAATTCTGGAATAGTCCTATTTTTTCTTTCAACAATTCCATTTTGTTGAGGTGTTCTTGGTGCAGAGAAGGTGTGTTTAATATCCATATTTGAGTAGAAGAAATTAAATTCCTAATTCTCAAATTCTTCCCCATGATCACTTATTAATAAAATTATTTTAAAACCATTTTCATTTTGAACAGATTTACAAAAACACTAAAATAAATTAAAAGCTTTATTTTTAAAATTTTAAAAGAAAATCCATGTAAATATAGAATAGTCATCAACTAAAACATATACATATAATTTTCCAGCCAAACATGCTACTCTTGAAGGTCCAAACAAATCCATATGAATAAGTTCTAGAGGTTTAGATGTAGAAAATTTGTTAACAGATTTGAAGGATGATTTGTGTTGCTTCCCATGTTGACATGCATCACATAATCTGTCACTTTTAAATTTGAGACTAGGAAAATCAGAAACTAAATGTTTCTTAGATAACTTATGTAAAACATATACATTACAATATACAAGTATCCTATGCCAGATCCAAGGTTCATTCACATTAGTAGTTAATCAATTTACCTGTTGTTTACATAAGGAATTTAAATCCAGGGTATACACATTGTCAGTTCTAGGTGCTCAAAATTTAAGCAATTTATTTTTAAAAATAGAACAGTAATTGTTAGAAAAATCAACAGCATAACCATCATCACATAGTTGAGAGATACTTATCATATTGTGTTTCAATCCTTTTATATATAGTACTTTGTTTATTGAGACAACTTCTGGATCTCCAACTGTTCCAATACCAATGATTTTCCCTTTGGCATTGTCACCAAAAGTGACAATTCCACCATCTTTTTGAGTGAGTGTAGAGAAATTCGATGAGTTTCTACTCATATTCCTTGAGAAGCCACTTTATATATACCATATATCATTTTTTCTTTTGTGACCTGCTCCCAGAAAAGGCATTTACACAATTTTCTTTGGTACCCATATTTTGTTGGGTCCAGGGTTGTTAGCCAGCAAGGATCTGGGAATCCAGACTTGCTTTGATATTCTAATTTCAAAAGATTCAAACAAATCATTTGATACAAAAGCATTCTTAATACCACTTATTTGGGATTGTCTTAAGAAACAATTTTTAGAAATATGTCCCCTTATTCCACAGTAATTACAATTTAGTCTTTTTTCACTAGGAATAAAATATTTTTTGTACAGCTTGGGTTTTTCACCTTTACTTCCACTTCCAAATCATTCATTTTTAATGAAATTTTTCCCAATAATTTCATTTAAAGTATTTTATCCTATATTAAAAACAAGGGATACATTTTCATATATTTCCGCTTCAGTTTGTAGTGATTTTATCTTTGATTCATAATCATTATTGTTAGTGTTAATTGAGTCAAAAAGTTTCAGTTAACTCCTTATATTGTTTCAGCATTGTATCTATTTCATCATAAATAGCTTTATGAATGTTCTTTAAAGACTTATGCTTCTTAGATATAGAATCATATTTTTCTTCAAGTATATTGCAGTAGGCTTCAATTTTTTCATTAGAGTAACTAGATTCAGTACTAGAGTCAAAAGAATAGTAAGATTGTACCTCATATGTTTCTTCCATAAAACACATGTTATCTTTCAGATTTGATTCTTCCTTATCCAAGTCTGATTCAGAAGTGCTACTGGAGTCTTCAGATACAATCCATGTAGCTTTCATAGCCTTCATGACTTTATGCTCATAATCATTTATTTTGAAGAATTATTTCTCTTGTCTTCTTTTAGCTGAGGACAGTCAGGTCTGATATTCCCCATTTTCTTGAATTCATAACATCTGACTTCCTTGTCATCCTTTTTGAAGGAATTTCTGAAGCCCTTATTCTTTCTATATAATTTATTGAATCTTTGGTATAGATGAGCCAATTCCATATTAGAATTAGATAAATCAGAACATTCTGATTTCTCTTTTACACTTTTCTTCATCTTTCTGTTTTTTGCTTTGTGATGATACTTTCAAGGCAGTGTCATCTAGTTTGATAAACACTTTATGCTCATTTGCTTCATCTTCCATATCAGCTTCAAACATCATGAATGTTCCAATCATTTCTCTCATGGTTAAATCTTTGACAAGTGTCGACTGTCTGATTGTTGTAGAGATTCCATTCCATTTTGTAGGAAGTACTCTCAGTACTTTTAAAGCTTGATCATCTTGTTTAATGTGATCTCCCAAGGCAATTATGTTATTGAGAATCTCTGTCAATCTTCCATTCATTTGAGTAATACTCTCACCTTCAACCATTTTGAAAGTATAGAATTTAAGCATAGCAGTTTCATACCTCCTTTCCCTGATATTGTTAGTTCCTTCATAAGAAACAACAATAGTTTTCCACATTTCATATGCTATTGGGCATTGAGATACTCTATTAAATTCATCAGGTCCTAGATCACATATAATTGCATTCATTGCCTTTGAGTTCATATCATAATCTACTTCAATAGATGCACTCCAAATTTCAGGTTTTTCTGATATTTTATATGGAGTATAGATCTTAGAATATACTTTGTATCTAATGTTTTTCAGATAGATAATCATTCGTGATTTCTAGAATCCATAGTTTTCTCCATTGAAGTACGGTGTTCTGACCATAAAAATTCCCTCTCTTGTATCAGTCATCTTGCTCTGTGTATAATCAGTTTTAGCTTGTTAAGGCTTTATCAGAAAGATCAACCTCTGATACCAATTGTTGGATCAGATTATATCAGATATGCACAAGAGGGGGGTGAATTGTGTCTTTTCAGAAATCTTTGCGATATTGTGTTCTTCCTTTTAACTTAAATCAGATGAATTGACGTAGAAAAATTTTAAATAGTAGACACAAGATATATAGTGGTTCAGGGAACAGAAGGCCCCTAGTCCACTCCACCAATGCTCTACTCTACGAGCATAGTGATTTTCACTATCTGGTCCTCATTTTGAAATACCTTACAACAACTGAGTAAAGGTAGTTGACACCTTTATAATATAAGGAAAAACAAATCCTTCTGGTTCACTCACAGAACCTACACAACTTATTTCGAGAAGACGGTCAATCAAGAATAGAAAATAAATATTTTTTTATTCTGAAAATACTTTCCAGATGTTCTTCACAATTGCAACAGCATGAAATTGATAGTAGATGGATCATCACCTTCATAAATAATGATCTTCACAAAAGAGTCATTTCAAGTTGATCCCATTGCAGTAGATATTGAAATATAACTCACAACTTTAGTAGTATAAGATTCACAAATGATCTTCGATGTAGAACAGATAAATCATCTATTGTTATTTTTCTTCCTCAGAAAACTGATCTTTTTCATTCTCTTGAATCAGCAGATCTGAATTCTTGATAGTCTCTATTTTTTCTTCCCTTTTCTTAGAATGATTGAGAGATCACATAAGATCATTATTTCCTGTTTTAAGAATCACATATATAAAAAATAATGATAAGTACTTTTTCTGCAAATTGAGATCCACCAGAGTCGTTTTTTAACTCGCGATATTCAAACATTTGAATTTACAGAGTATTCATAACTTCGCTGACGACTCAACATAAAAATATCCTTTTAATTTGATATTTAAACCACTGATAAAACGGCTTTGAATAAGTCAAAGTCGTATTTTAAAATCAGCTTTAAATCCGGCTTGAAATCCGCATAATAATCAGCTTACTAACCGTTGCATAAAAATATCGACTTTAAATTCTCCGACGCTAAACATAAGGTTGAGTTGTACTATATGCATCCTCTGAATATAAGGTTGATGATGTAGTCTTCAAACGTAGGGTTGAAAACATAGGGTTGATCATAATCATAAGGTTCATGTCACTTTATTTAAATGTAAGGTTGATCATAAACGTAGGGTTGGTCATCCATACTTTTCTCTTCAACTTTCAAATGTATAATAAAAGATCTTTACATTTACTTGATCCATACTTTTCCAAGAACATATGGTTGTTTACAAAAGTAAGGTTGATGAACCATACTTTTGATAAAAAAACATAATGTTTAATACTTACGTACGGTTCTCTTTCCTTACTTTTCTGATATCCCAATCGTAGGGTTTCTTCCTGACGTAGGGTTCTTTTTCATATTTCATCGATAAGGTATGGTTCCTCTTCCATACTTTTCTGATATCCCAATCATAAGGTTCCTTCCTGATGTAGGGTTATTTTTCATATTTCGCCGATAACGCATGGTTCCTCTTCCATACTTTTCTCTTATCTCATAAAGTATACGCTGCATTTTATCCTTACTCTACGTTCCTCCACGTAGGGTATGAACAGTGCTTCCAGAACACGCTAAAGCAGATCCCGAATAAGTAGGGTATGAACAGTGTTTCCAGAACATTCTAAATGTGAATACTTTAGAAATAAAACCTCATTGTTCAAGAAAATAAATATTTCATCCAGAAATAAAAATATAATGAATAATAAATTCCTGAAAAATACATAACAAATAAAATCATTAGAAAATAATTAAGGGTATTTGCGAGGAATCAAAATTGATATAAACAGATAGAGTATTGTTCTCAACATACCCCCCCTTTAAATAAAACATTATGTATTGTTGAGAACAACACTTGCAATAGTTTTAAAATTATTAGCTTTCTTATCCATTCAGTAATAATTTCATTTTTGACATATCGTACATTTTTTTAAAAATTAACATGGCCTAAATTATTATTCTATAAATAAAAATTCCATCATGTAAGAAAAAACAATAGTTTTATTTAATTTACATAATCCATCGTACACATGAAAATTTATAATAAGGATTAATCCCTTTTATAAAATAAAATTTATCTGCTTAAAATACATACTTAAACCGAGGATTTTTTAATAAGATCTATTATACTAAGTTCCTACAATCCTTGGCCACATAAAATGATTTATTTATGTTGAGAATATTTCTAGTGGTAAACTCATGATCAACCACTATCTTACTTTATATTTTTATGGGTGAAGAGCTCCCCATGTGAAGTTATGTACCATATTTGATTGATTCCACCCATTTAATAGATAACTTTTGTTTCACATGTGTTGTGTGACATTAGAATCCATACACCAATTATCATCATCTTTAGGCACATTATATTCTAAAATCATATCAGGGAAGTGTTCTTTTGATACATTGTTACCATATTTCTTATTACATAGGTGACAATACAGTTTGAAGTGTTTTGACATTTCATAGAAGTAGAATTCCCCTTTATTATTATTGAATTGCACCATTATTTTTGAATGATGGATTAGAAATTTATCCCCTTTGAGGTCTTGGATGTATCCCCACCCTATTCCATGTGGACCTCGAATTTATCATCCTTAGTCTCATTTCTCTCCTCATGTTTTTTATATTCCATCTTAATTTGAAGGTTTTTGAGTAACTCTTTCAGTGAAATATATTCCTTCCCATGATTTAGAGAATGTTTAGCATTATTTTAACAAGGATAGACCTTATCAATGATTTATATGACAACAAAAACATCATCTATGTTCATATTTCATTAATTAAGATGTCGTTATATACATTTTATTTCATATTTTCAAATCCTTGATGATGTATTTTATTATCTAGGTAACCCATATCTCCTTTGCAGTTGAAATATATTTATATGTGTTGAAGATTTCATCATATAAAAAATTTAGAATGATCCCTTAACTCATGAAATCACAATTTTCCCATTTTTGTCTTGTTTAATAAACATAAATATTTCAATATTCAGATGTGGCCAGCTTCATATTTGAGATAACATACAACACTTTGAGCATTGAAAGTATCATGTGAATCCTATTTTTCCACCTATTGATGTTGTCTCCATCAAACAGATCCACCTTAATCACATTGTAGAGAATAAAAAAATGTATTTGATTGAATACACTCTTAATATTATTGGGGATATATTGGTTGGAAATTGATATAGCTTTTACTTTGGATAGATGTAGATGGAGCCCCTTAAAGAACATTACATTTTCTCTCTCCATAAGAGTAAATTCACCCCAATAAAATTGGCAGTAATAGGGGTTGCTGGAGAATCCTCTTTAGGAAAAAATTATTACTAGATTATTTCAAAAAAAAATTCTGGAGAGTATCCGTTGAAGAATATTTGAAAACAAAAGGATAATAAAAGGATTTTGTTTTTGTTGTGCAATAAAAAAATTCCTTTGAAGATTGTTGAATTATTTTTAGATTAATATTAGAAAATATAGAAATCATAGGAGTGGATTTATTTCTTATAAGTTATTTTTAGTTTTTCACTAAGGCTATATTTTATATAAAAATAGAGACTTATTCAGGTAAATAGGCCAACCCATTTGAATGAGAATAATACATTTTCAGGAAAGGTACATTATTTCTAGATTTAATGTTATCCATTTGACCAAATTCAATCGAATAATTGTCCTAGGATCATGTAATGACCTATTTTTTAAAAATAAGAAAACTATGTTTGATAGTGTATACAATATGCCACACCAAACCAAAAAAAATGATTATTTAAATATCAACAATTTTTTCCTTTCCATTAAATTTTAGATTTTCAGTTTGATTAAATTATTTATGAAATATATATTTATTTTTTATAAATATATTGATCGATTCGTACCAAATAATCAATCAATTTTTGTTAATTCCTTTTTTCACTTCAAAATATGCTTTCATCAAAAATGAAATTTTTATTTATTTTTATGAAAACATATTATAATTATTTTATAGAACATTTATAATTTTTATTTTTCAAAGAAAACTCTATTTTTTTATATCACCACATAAAAATTTAGTTAGGGTGAAAATTTTGGTTTTGTTGGAAATTGTAGATTTTTCAATGAATAGTGAAAAATAGCATTTTTATATAAAATTTTCATTTATTTCCAAAAATTAATAATTTAAAATTAGAATTATTCTTTTAATATTATTTCAAGGTAACATAAGTATCTTATAATTATATTTAATTCAAATAATTTCATTTAAATAATCTTTATACTCTATTTTTGTATAAGCTTATTTTTCGGGTTAAAACACATTTTTTATGAAAACTGTTTTAAAATGCACAATGTTTCTCCATTACAATTAATTGAAATAACCCCTAATGAGAAATGATCTAAAATAAATTTTTATATTATATATTAATAGTTATTAATTTAAATTTATATAATGAATATTTCTAGTTATAGTGTTAATGTAAAATCTTTTTCTCCTAAAAAAATATATTTTTAAAAACCACTTTCCATCATGCTTGAATGTTTTATATTAAATTAATTTATTAAACCTATAAAAAATATTTTTTATAAAATATATTCCATATTTTTAATCATCATAATTAATATTAGGTAATAATTTCAACTTTATTTTTAATCAATATGGATAGTCACTATATTAAATATTTATTACAATGATAAACGGTAAATATGTTAATTAAGGGTAAACATAATTTCAAAAAAACTAGAAAAATGACTATAATATTATGAAAATTTATATTTCATCATCACTTTAATGATGATTATATTTATCACCCATTTATTAAATTTTATAAATTATTAAGTAATCATGTTTATTAAAATTATATTTTGATATAATAAAATACGTACTATATTTTTGGGTAACATTCAAATTCAATTAATTTTTTTTATAAATTAATTTTTTTATGAATTAATTTTTTTTCATTGAAATATTTTTATTAAATTATTTTTATTAAATATATAAAATCATATATTTTTTATGAAGTAAAATATAATTTTATAAGGGTTCAAAAATTATTATTGTAAAAAACCCGTCATTTCTCAAAAAAGGTAAATTATTATTTTAAAAGTGAAAATAAAAATATTTAGAAAACTATTTTTATAAAAATAATATTATTTTTGTAATCATAATGTTAAAATTATCCAACTATTATTTTTTCGTAATTTTTTGAGACAGTCATATTTTTGAGTAAAAATTAAATAATGTATAAATATACAGTGTGTATTATTACATCATAATGAACCAAAAGTGAATTAATAAATACAATAAAGAGTATCCATGACCAAATATATTTTTACTATTAAAATAATGTGAATTTATGTTTATTTGATTAAATTTATAAATCCTTTATGAATCCTGCAAAACCTTTAATATATTTTAAGGTTTTAAAATCATTTATATAAGATTATGACTCACTTATAAATCAGAAAGAGTGTAATTTTATTATTTTAGGACATTATAATTATAAATAAATTAAAAAAATCCACTTTTTTAGAAACCATCAGAATGTTTGTTGTTTTGGTTATTTAATTTTATAGAATAAAAAACCTATGTTTGAGAAATAATAAATAATTCCCCCTCGCTTCTTATATAAACCCACAAAATCACCCATTTATATTAAATAAAAATCCTTGGATAAAGTTCTTAATCTTCCATCCCCATTATATAGTCCTCCCAAGGTAATCCAAGCTCTTAATTGGATCTTCCCAAGAATTTTCACTCACACTCTTAAAGTAAGGGACCCTTATCTCCTCCTTTTAATTCAAGAACCTTAATTGAAATTTATATTTTTAATTTAAATTGGTTATATTGTAAATAATTTAGGAAAATTACCTTAATATATAATTTAGGTTATTTTAATGATATACCATTTATCCTCTTTCATTTTGACCCTTAACTAACTCGTTACTATGATAACATTTAGTGAGGGATTTCTCTCTTCTCATTTCAATTGAAGAACCTATTTTATGTTATGAATATTAATTTCATTTTTTTTCTAATTTTGACATGTTATTTCATATCCTCATACAATCAATTTTATTTATAAATTTTTATATTACCCTTTCACTCTCATTAATCCAACCCTTGAACCGTTATGTACACCCATTACCATGACAAAATTAAGTAAGGGTTCTTTTCTTTCTCCACTTTATTCTTGTATATTCAATATATTATTCCCCTTTTCTTAAATTCCCAATGATATTATATGTTCTTACATACCCCCTTCCCCTATGATTCCTAATTTAAATGAGACCTTGTTATCTCTCACCAAGCCCTTCCAAGAGAATTTACACACCCCCATTATGCTGCTGAATTTACACTACTGATTTCCATACCAAACAATTGTGTAGTGAATATCCGTACACATTTCCTATTAAGTGTTTTCACCTTTATGAACTAATACTTCATTGATTGAGTAATTGCATGTTTTTATATCACACTATTTTATCATGGAATAAAATGTGATTGTGAATGAATCTATGTTGTAGGATATATGTGACACTCTTAAGCATTTGAATGAAATAAAAGTGACCAGTGCACCTGAAGTTATATATCTCTTCAATGAATTGTGTAATGTTTCATGAGATGAGATTTTGGGACCTGGAGTAAACCTGATTCCTTTATAGAATTTTTCCATCATTATTTTTTGGAAGTTACCCATGAAAATTTTTTATGATGAATTTTTTAAGTTGTTTCCATATTTTCCATGTTTCCTTTATGTAATCATGTTATTTCATGCCTCACTGTTTAGGTTTATTATTATCACCCTTTTTATATCCCTTTTATAAGACTATTTTCTAACATGTATTATTTTATTCATGTTATACCATTCTTATCCCCTTACTGGGCTTAATTGCTCACACCATTCTTAGGTATATCCCTAGGTTACCCCATACAGTTTTAAGTATGAGAATGTTAAGGATGTTTGGAAAAAAGATGATGTAATTTATGTTTTAAGTTGTTATGTTATGTACCTCATTCCAAAATACACTATAATTCTTAATCTTACAATTTTTATTATGTGTAATTTTATGTAATAAATAATCAATTTATTTGAAATAAAGGAAGGATTGACATATTTTTTATCAAAGCAAAGGTTTATTTATTTTTAGGATTATGATTAGAAAAATCTAGGAAAAAACCTCAGGGATAGTACTAAGTATTATAAAACATCAATATGTTTTGGTAATGTATAGATTAATTTATTTCTAAGAAAATATATTTCTTTGTGGACACTACAAGTTGATGTGGCTCTAAAACATATGTACCTAGGGGTAAAACTTGAAAATATCACATTGATGTAGACATGATCAATAACTGGAGGATGGTTATGGGCCTTACTGAACACCAGGTTTGACAATATCAGGGGATATAATTTGGAAATTTCAATAACTCACTATGAAACATTATTAAGGGGAAAAAATTATTGTTTCTGTCTATATACGGAAGAATTTAATGAATATTTTATATTGAATCCTATAAGTTATTATGTTATGGAAATAAATTTCATTTGTAAGTTATACCATTAATGTTATTATATTACCTTTTATGTCTTTAACTGTTTAAAATTACCCATCCCTAATTTCCCTATATTCTAGTTAATGCTTTGATATTATGAGAACCCAATGAAAAACCAATGTGATGGTCAATGTGATGACTTATGAAATGATATGCCTAACATGACAAGAGTTCAATTAAGTAATATTGTGAATATTCAAAACCAGCTATCAAAAATCACAATTAAATACTGGAATATAGCTGAACACTCAAAGACATCAAATAATAGGAGGATGAAATCTCAGGCAAGGTCCTCTGATAATGTTGATAAAGGAAATAAGATTTAATTTCTTGTGTGTAAAAAATATGGAAAGTGACGCTAAGGGGAATGACACAAAGGAAGTCAAAGGTATTTTATGGATGAAAAAATAGGGTACAAGGTATCTAGTTTCCCTAAATAATTAATAAATATTGTGATGAAAGGGACCAAATTACATCCTACAACACCCTTGGTTTTTTAATGTCTTGTGTGTTGAGAATATGGGAATTATCTGAGTCAGTTACCAAATTCAAGGGTTTAATATTAGACTAAGGACCTATGTTATGGAAATAATTGAAGTGTAAGGATTAAAATGTTTATGTATTTTATTTATGAATTATTTTTAAGAAGTAGTACATCAATGAAAATCTAGTTATAAGAATCATGAAAAATCTGATGATTGTTTCAAAATAGTTTTTCTTTAAGTATTTGAAACATATATTTAACGGTACCATTTACCTATAAAAGTTATTTAGTAATAATATGATTTTTAGAAAACAAATGATTTAGTAGTTGATAACACTTAATATGTGTTTGATTTTCGGATAAACCTAAAGATTCTCCCAATGAAATGTCTATGTTTAATTTTTAATATAATTGATTCAACTTTTGACGCTTTCTGTGATGGAATACATTTTTATTTAGGGGGATTAATGATATTTTGGGAGATATTTTATTTGGGTTGAGGTATGTATACCCATTAATATTCTCTATGATCAATGATGTTATATTTTTGAAGTTGTATGATAAAGGGTATGATACAATATTTGAATTTAAATCACACTTTAATTTTGAGGATATTAGGATTATATATGGGTATTTATTTAACGAAGGTCACATGTTATCCTTTGAGATTATTTGTGGAATTTTGGAGACTAATTTCTTATTTTTTTTACATTTTTAGTATTATATTTCTTCATACTAACCATTTTTTATATATTAAAGATATTATGAATAACTTTTTACTCTTTTATGTATTATGTGATATTCTAGCGCTTCAGCCAAAAAAAGTTCACCTTTAGTCATATTTATTTGGAGAAAATATGATATTTTGGTAGATATTAATTATGATTTTAAATGAAGTGTATTTCCTTATTTTCAATGTCTAGATGATAAATTAATTCCTTAATTTTATGAAAATAATCTTGAATAAAAATGATTTCATATTCTGATCATTTATGATGATGTGGGGGTTATTTTATCTATAAAAGATTTATGGTTTTTTGGTCATGAAATTTCTCCCAACTATGTTATCTATTACACTGAACTAGTTATTTTATGTTATTTTTCTAGTCTATGTCTATGTTTTTACTTCCCACTAATTCTCTCTTAATTTGAAACCAAGTTATGGGATGTCCTTCCTACATCCCTTTCTCTCTTTTCAATGGGTTGATTATTTTACCATTTTTATGATTTGTGTTTTCGATAAATATATTTTTATGTGTCAAAATATTTACTAGAATGTAATGATTAAACGATAAGGATAAAATTTATAAAAATGGGGGATTAATGTAATTCCCTGATTTTTTAAAGTAGAAAACTATGTTCGATAGCAAATGCAATACGCAACACTACACACTGAACCCAAACAAAGGATTATTATTTAAATATGAAAATTTTAACCATTCTATTAATGTTTTGGATATCAGTTGGATTAAATACAGAATGATATATTTTTATAGGTCCTAAATTTATTGTTAAATTCTATCTAAATAATCAATCTATTTTCTTAATGCTTTTTTGTTCTTCAAAACACGTTTTCTTCAAAAATGATTTTTTATTTATTTTTATGAGTATTTATTATTATTATTGTATTGAAATTTTTTAAAATATATTTGATAAAAAAACTATATTTCTTAAGTTAGAATATCAAAATTAACTTAGGGTGATTTTTTTGGATTTTTCAGAAAATGGTGATTATTTAATGAATAGTGAAAAACACCATTTTTATGTAAAGTTTTCATTTATTTGATAAAAAATTTAATTTAAAAGTAACATTATTATTTTAATATTTTTTACAGAGAAATTTTTCTTATAATTATATTTAATACAATTAATTACATTTATTTCATCTTTATATTATATTTTATTATAAGTTTATTTTCAGGATTAAAAATACATTTTTCTAAAAACAATTTTAAAGTAAAAAATGTTTCTCCATTTTAATTAATAAAAATAAACCTTATTTAGAAATAATATAAATTAAATATTTATATTATATATCATTTTTTAATAATTGAATCTTATATAATAAATATTGCTAGTTATAGTGTTAAAGTAAAACAATCTTTTCCTAAAAAAATGTGTTTTTCAGACAACCACTTTACATCATTCTTGTAGGTTTTATATTAAATTAAATTCTTCCACCTATGTGGATTGATTTTGATAAAATTTATTCTATATTTTAATATTTAATAATTAATATTAGGTAAGATTTTTATCTTATTTTTTGATCAATATGAATATGAACTCTAATAAATATTTATTACCACGATAAAAGGAGAATAAGTTAATTAAGTGTAAAGATAAATTAACAAATACTAGAAAAAATGTAACCATAATAATATAAATATTTATATGTAATTTTAATTGAAATTTTAATTATATTTATCCCTTATTTTTTTTTAAATTTATGAATCATTAAGTAATTAGTTTGATAAAAATTATATTTTGATACAATAAAACAGAAATAAAATTTTTGGGTAATATTCAAATTAAATTCAAGAATTTGTTGTTAATGAATTAATTTAATTTTTAAATAAATATTATTCTATTTAAATATATTTATTAAATAATTTTTATTAAATATAAATGATTAAATTATTTTTGTGAAGTAAAATGTAATTTTTATAAGGGATCAAAAACTGTTATTCTCAAAAAACCCAACATTTCTCAATAAATTATGATTCATATTTTAAAAGTGAAAATAAAAATATTTATAAAATTATTTTAGATAAAATAATAAATATTTTTTAAATCTAAAATTTTAAATTCTCCAATGGTTAAATTTGCTCAATTTTCTGATAGAGTATAATTTCTGGGTAACCATTAAATACCGTATAAATATACATTGTGTATTATGACATCATAATAACCCAAAAGTGATGTAATAAATAATATAGAGTATATAAGACCAAATATATATTTAACTTTTAATGTAATATTATTTTAGTTATATTTTATTAATTTTATAAATCCTTTTTGAATCCTCCAAAAGCCTATAATATATTTTAAGGTTTTAAAATAATATCTTTAAGAGTGCGACTCACTTCTACATCAGCAAGGGAATTATTTTATTATGTTTGGACCCTATCATTAAAAAATAATTAAAACCACTACCATTTGTGAGAAACCATGGTTATGTTTTTGGTTTTTGTTATTTTATTTTATAGAGTAAAAAACCTATGTTTGAGAAATAATAAAGAATACCCCACTAATTTATTTTATAAACCCACTGAAGCTCCCATTTATCTTCACATAAAATCCTTGGAGAACATACTTAATCTAACCATTCTTCTATTTATGGGAAATGGATATAGATATTACTTTTTATGGTAGTAGATAGGGATCTCTTTGGCATGTTACATTTTGACTCTCCTAAAAAGTATAATCACCCCCCAAATCGGTAATACCATGGATTTCTGGTGAAATTTATTTAGGATGAAATGGTGATTAGATACTCAGAAAATTACTTTGTGGAGAGTATTCATTGAATATTAAATGGAAACAAAATAGTAATACAATAATTTTGTTATTTCAATTAAAAAAAAATCCATTGATGATTGTTGAAGGCTTTTATAGGAATCTCGGTAAAAAGCGGAATTATAGGATTGGATAGATTGCTTATAAGTGATTTTACCATATTCTAGAGGGTTCATTTTATATTAATGGAGGTGCCCATTTAGATAAATCATCCTTCCAATATAATGGGTATAATTACTTTTATGTAAAGGTATATTATTTATAGATTTAATCATATTCATTCTATCACATCCAATCGAATAAGTGACCCAGATCACACCCACTCGCAAACCGTTACATTCACTAGATCAAACCTGATCTGATCAATACTCTATATTGTTCCCATTATTTCCTAATACTAAACTAATTTGACCCATTTATCTTTAATTAAAATATAAGGCACATCAAATAACCTCACACTGATTCCATAATGTGTGATGTGAAAAGTGCACCATCAACGTGCCACAATGCAAATGTTCACGAACACACAATCACAAGGATAGTGCAGTGAATCATCCCAAACCAGATTATAACCTTTATCATTTTTTAAATTAAAATATTAATAATGATACTTCCATTAATAAGGAATACCCCACTCCATCAACTTTAAAATATGGGATTCTCAAAAAATATTACCGTTTAAAAAATTAAAATAAATAAATAGATATTTTTAAGAAGACATTAAAATCCAAATATACCAACCATTATAAAATATATAAAACTCTATTTTGAGAAATATAGAATCATACTATCTTTTAATGAACATGCATAAATTAAGGCATCTCTTTATTTGAACCTTTATATAGAATAGACAAATAAAAGATGAATAGAGAAACATGTGGACACTACCTTGAACATGTTACTCTTTCTATTATCTAAATTAATCCTATATATGTATATTAAAATTACATTATTATTAATATAATCCTCAACAAAATTATGTCCATGTGTCACATATCCTTTCATGGATATTTTATATCAAAATTCATAAGATCTTTGAAGCAGCCCCACTCCTACATTCAAAGTGGTGAACTAAAAAGTGTTCCCATGTTTTAACACTTATTGAAATACTTGCTTCATTAAGAGTATTAGAATCACTCAACTTATCATCATGGGTACCAAATACCATTTTCATGGTGTGTAATATACCTTTTTCTATTTCCGTCACACATATGATATAACTGCACACATTAAAATTATACAAGCGATGTTATCACTTGTTAAGTTGAGGTCCCATCATTGGAGAATTATTTATAGGGAAATTAATCCCATCCATAAGGATGTTTTTTATAATGAATCCCTTGAAAGTCCCTTTGTCTATGGGACCCCAAAATTAAAGTTCAATATATTAATGTTCATAGTTATTATACCACCCCGTATAAATTTTCTCACATAGCTATATATGAGACCAATGTGTCTCAATTTTCCATTATAAGAATTATTATATATTATTGACATTATTGAATGATATTCATAGTGTATATAAATAAGATATATAAGAATATATGAAAATGGATGATATTGTAAAATAGATCTCATCCATTCCACTTCCTTTCCAGTAGCCACTAATGAAACAAACCTAGAATCTATTATAGAGGCTATTAAACATGTTTGTTTCGTTGAAACCTAGTAGACCGCACCACCTCCAAGTGTAAAAACCCATCCAATCATTAAAGATCGATCCTTTATATTAGTTAAACATCTTATATTGGAAAAATATTTGATACCGTTTGTTTTCCACTATAACATATATAGTAATCCATTGTAACAATTAGATACTTGAGTACTCTTTTAATTAAACCCTATTGAGCTTAACCTAGATTTCATATAAACCTACTCAAATTTCTTAAATAAAATTTAATCTTGAGTATCATACATGTAATGAAAAACATAAGACAATTGATCACCATTTCATATTCCAATTGAGAAATTTCCTACCGAGATTTGGGGGAATCATATTCCTAGAAGTATATGATGTAGAAACTAGTGAATAATCAAATGGTTCAAACCACTTTAATAATTTTTTTTAACATAATTAGTTTGAGAAAGCAGAATAAAATTATCATTTATATGAATTTTTATTTCAAAATAATATTATCTTTACCAATGTTTTTTATTTCAATGTTTCTAGAAAAATTACACTTACCCGCATTTATTTGATTCATACTAGTTCAAAAAAGTAATCATGTTATCTACATATAAACAAATAACAACAACATGATTGTTATGGAACCTACTATGGTAAACATAGGTTAATAAAAAATAGAATATATATATTTTATTAATTTATTAATAGCTAAAAAATCATTTTCTCCTAAAACCATGGCTCTTTAAGCCTTTTAATACTTTATATATCCAAGAAATATTCTATCAATATGTTTTTACCCAATTTTTCCCTTTTAGGGTTATGAAATCTTACAAATGTGTGAAAACCAAAAACCATTAAATAATTTATGTTTGTATTCCTATACATACATAATTCATATAAAGATAATGCCATCCATTTTGTGGGAACAAGATTTAAGAGGTGACATGCAGTCAATAATGCCTCTCACCCAAAATCTTTTGAGAGAACAAAGAAATACATCATTGAATTAACCATTTCCATTGATGATTTATATGTTCTATTTAATACACCATTTTTTGGTGTTGTACAGGGAGCTTTCACTTCACATATGATCCATATGGATTCAAACAATGAAGGACTCTAGATTTCACCTCCCCTATCTGATCTATGGTATTTAATTATAACCCCACAAATATTTTCAACCTCATTTTCATATATATTAAATATATATAACTTCATCTTTAGATTTTAAAAGTTAGGCATGAAAAAATATAGAATAAACATCAATAAAATATTCAAAGTACCTTTTATTACCTATTGTTGGTGTAGTATGAAAATCATATACATCATTATGTATTAATTCCAAATAATAACATTTAATTTCTATAGGTGGAAAATGATTCCAACTATTTTAGTTTTCATGAAATTTAAACATTTTTTATAATTTTTCCCCAGGACACATTATAATTCCATTTTGATATATCATGAATTTTATTAAAATTAATGTTTCCTAAATAATTATTCCATAAAACAAAACACTCTTGAAATTAAGCAGAAATTAATTTTTTATTCAATTTAAATAATCCAGTATACAAGTGATGTTTTCAAACAAAGACTCCACACTTTCAGAAAACAAATTTATCTACCTAAAATCAAATCTTAAACATTTCTTGTTTAACATTATCTGTGAGACTATGTTCCTAGGAACATTGGGAATACAAAAGACATCATTTAAAGTGAGAATCGTCCCCAAATTTAAATCATGAATATCTGAATCCTTCCATTATTCATTAATATTTAATATTTCCCTATATGTTGTGATATATTAACTTTGACTGGTCCCTTCCTTTTTAAGAGAGAAATGTTGTTTGATATGTGTCATGTAACATTAGAATATATCCACCAAGAATCAATATCCCCGAGTGAATTGGCTTTAATGATCATGAATGTAAAGTGATCTTTTGAAGTGTTGTTTCTATATTTTTTATTACAAGGATTACAGTCCTGTTTGAAGTGTTCAAACATGCCATATAAGTATCATGACCCTTTCTTATTATTGAATTGGACCATTCCTTTTGAATCATGGAATGAAAAATCCCCCCCCCCCTTTGAAGACTCAAATGGATCTCATCCCTTCGCCATGATGAATCTATATTTATCATCCTTAGGCTCATTTTACGAATCAAGATATTTTATATTCCTACTCAATTAAAAGATCATTGTGTATATAATTAAGAGAAATATCTTCCGTATTGTGATTTAGAGAATGTTTAACATTATTCCAAGAAGGATGGATCTTATCGATGATGGATGTGAAAACATTAACATCATCCATGTTCATATTTTTTTAAATATGTTTTAAGATATGTTGTAATTCATATAATTTCTCAATGATATATTTAATATATATCATTTTTATGAAATAAAATTTCTTACTAGGAATTTATTTCGTTTTTCATCCTCAATGATGTAATTTTTCTCAAAGGCATCTAATATATCTTATATAGTTAAAAGATGTTGATATGATTCAAAAAGGTAATCATCTAAAGAGTTGAGAATTTTACATAGACACATGAGATCATCATAATACCATTTTTAAGAGTGTGAGAATATTAAATAATATCATCATCATATGTCGGGTGCTTCAGAATTATGATTACATTCACTACATTGGGAGTTGAAAGTAGAAGGTGAATAATTTTTTTCCATCTCTTGAAGTTGCTTCAATGAAGTTTCTTTACCTTAATCACATTGATAAACACTACCATATCTATGTTGACCAAATATACACTTAAGAATGGTTATGATATATAAATGGGAAATAGATATAGACTTTACATTTTATGGTAGAAAATGAAGCTCTTCTAGGCATGTTACATTGTTTCTCTCCTTAATAGTTGATCCAATCCCAAGAAAATTGTAGTAATATTGGTTTCTAGAGAATCATCTTTAGGATAAAATGGTGCCATAATATTCAACACAAGTGATTTTTGGATATTATACCTTAGAGAATATTGAGAAACAAAAGAGTAAAAAAGGATTTTGGTTGTTTCACACAAAAAAAGATACCATTTATGATTGTTGATGGCTTTAAAAGAATCTAAATGATGAAAGGAATTGGAGTAGAATATTTATTTCTCAGAAGTGATTTTCCCATCCAATGGAGGCCTAATTTTATAAAGTCACCCATTAGGATAAATAATCACTAAATTTTGAATGGTTATAATACCTTTTTTGGAATGGTATATTATTTATATATTTAATCTTGTTTGTTCGATCACATCTGACCGATTTAGTGGCCCAAACCACACCCACTAGCCAACCATTACATCTGTTAGATCATACCAAATATTATCGATGGCATATATTTTACGACATTGATCTTGGGCCTAAATTGGTATGACCAAATAATTTATAATGAAATATTAAAGCACCTAAAGGCACCTGTATGGACATAGCAATGTTTTTTATGTAAATTGTTCCTCCAAAGAGCCACATTGAGGCTTTACACACACATTCCCAGACACATGGAAATTGATGTGCACCATAATACACATGATTATACACATTTTTATTTATTATTATAAATTAGTAATAAGTATACATCCATTAATAAGGAAGACCCCACTACTCCCACTTTCCAATGTGGGATTCAAAAAAATATTCCCCTTTAATAAATACAAATAAACAATTAAATATTTTCAAAATCACATTAAAATAGAATAGTCCACAACAATTTAAAATATTTTAAAACCCATTTTTAAAAAATAAAGAATCAAAATATATTATAAATAATTATCATAATTTTTTTTTCTCTCAATTTGAATTTTTATATAACATATAAAAATAAATGATAAATATAGATACATTTGGAAAATTTTATGGACATATACTCTTACTAACATCTAGATTCATCCTATAGTAGTTAATTATAATTCCATAGTGATTCATCTAATCATAGACTATATTATGTCCATGTTTCACTTAAAATTTCATGAATTTTTGAGAGATAAATACATAATTTCCTTGGAGTTTTCCTCACTTGACATTAACCAAGGTGAACCAAAAAGTGTTCTCATGTTTCAACATTTTTATGAAATACTTGGTTATTTAATAGTTTTACACTCAACATCCTTTTCCTCTTAGTAACTAAACACCATTATTCTAATATGTAATATATCTTTTGTGTTTCTGTAATAGAATGAGATTTGATGAGATATATTATTTTTGTTTTCATATATTTATTGTGTAGTACACTACACCATGATTAGCTTGCGCTATATTCAACAACATATTAGTTTGTAGTATATTCAACACCATTCTCTGCTTGTGTGGCACACAATTTCAAGTTATTTTGATAGAATTCATTTCACGCAAAACTAGTTATGGATTTTGTTCAATGTATAAATTAACTAAGCTTGGATTATGTTATACACACCACCAAAGGAAGCTTTCACTACATGCAACACTTATATGGCTTGCACGACCTTCCTCAATAGCTTGTGTGGTACGCAATATTGAGTTTCAATAAACAAAGATATATTTTTAAAATATTATATAAACTAGTCTCTATGAATAGTATTAACAACATTTTGAATTTTATATAACATTTGAATTTATCTTACACATGATATGAGAACAAAATCAATTTTTCAGATAAAAGAAGTCTTTTAAAAAAAAATGCAGTTTTACAACCTTTTGATGGTGCACCCATATTAAATCTACTTGTTGACACTTTTATAAGTTATATTTGACATGATAATCTTTTTTTTGGAAGTGGGATAAGAAAATTTACTTTGGATGATTTTTTATATTTTTATGAAAACTTTCATATTTTGATAAATAGTGAAAATATGCCAAATTTTAATTGAAAACAACTTTTTTATTCCAAATATTTATATGGATAAAATATATTATTGAACGGTATTAAAGTTTAAAGAGAATATATTTTTATTGTTTAATACATTTTCATTACTTTTACATCGAATCCATATATAAAAACATTTCAATCTTTTGCAATGTTTTAAAAAAACCCGTATTTTTCAACAACAGGATTAATTTTAAATTAATTACTGAAAATTATGTGTATTTAATTTGGAAAAATTTATTCTATATTTGGAAACAAAAGGTTCAAATTTTTTAAATAGGAATATTTTTATTTTTGGACGTTATGAATAGTAACTTCAGTAATTATATTTTTTACCATGGTTAAAAGGTAAATCTGGTAAATAAGGGTAAAAAATAATATTATAATAATATTAAATTACTCTAACACATTTAATAATCCTATAATATGAGATATTTCTGACCATGGGAATCCTTGGGTGGATTTTGGGACACCATTTATTCACTTGGATGTGAAAATGACATTTTATAAGAATTAATTTAATGTAAAGATAAATATAACGTAAACATATATCTTTTAATAAATCAATTTTAATATGGGGTTATATAACAGATCTCTAGGTTTATAAATAGAAAATATAAAGATAAAAATATTTCCTATATAATGCTATTTTATTTATAATTTTTATTCATTATATAAATATATTTATCTTTGACACAATTATGATGTAGTGATTACCTCATTAATGAAGGATTCAAATAAATGAATTTTTAAATATTAAAAAAAATGTAATTTTGTTATCTTGGTGTTATCCAATAAATTTAAGGATGATATCGAATTATAATCTTAGATTTAATTCCTTTGGTTTGAACTAATAAGGTTATGAATTTGTTAAAAAGTCAAGTATGAATAGTGTCCAAAATTGAGACAATTGATAACTTAAAACAAAAAATAGTTTATTAAATTATATTTAATTAATAAAAATATAATATTGGGATAAATGGTTAATATAAGTCCAAATATTTCATAAATAATTTTTTTGGGGTTTTTGGACATGATATGGTAATTATATTAACGCACAATGTGGAAATAACATGATATCACGGTAAGATTAAAAAGGGTAAAATAAGGGTAAAACAAAAAATATAAGGATAAAAAATATACATAATTTGTCAAAAAATTATTGTATTATGGTTATTCGAACCAAAATAATCTTATCTTCTAATTAGATAAGGTTTGGATGATTTTTTGTCGAAATTGAATTTATAATAAACAAATATTTTGAAGAGTTTCATAAAGTGCCCCTCTCCTCTCTTATAAAAGGGAACCTCCTACCACTCCTATAAAATCCATTTTCATCCATAAATCTCATCCAAAACTAGACCATTTCTCTTTTAAACTTCCCTAGTTACATTCTATAGGTGCTAGTCTTCTCAAAAGAAAAACTCTAGTGTCCTAAGAGGAAATTTAAATGAGGCATGTTGACGAAGAGGTAATCTCTTCTATAGATTCTTTGAAATTTATTTCTTCTTATAAATGATATATTTTATTTGTTTCATTATAAAGTAATAAAATCAGTGTCACTCATCTACTTATATGTTATTATAAATATTAAACAACCCTATTTCACCTTCTATCCATCCTACGACAAACGAAATCACCCTGCGTGCGTATGTACGGATTACCGTATCCACGCCGTGGTGTAATCTATTTTTCACCACTACCTTACTTGGATGGGTATAATGGTGGAAATAATAACTATATATGATTATTATAACATGAAACTAATTCTGAGATATTATAAACCATCCACTTCAATACTATTCAAAAATTATGGGAATGATATCATCGCTCGTGCGTATGTACAGATCACCGTCACCACGTCACGATGTGATTAATTCTCTAGGATTACCCTTACCGAGCATTTGAGATCACCCTTTCTATGTTTTCTATTCCCTAAGATATAAAGAAAGATTTTAGGTAGTAAAAAATGGTATGATCTTTATGGGATATGTTAAATATTTTTCACCATGATTAGAAGATTATGTTCCGAGTTTCCAATGGAATTAAACTAATATAGACTTGGGGAATTTATTTGTGTTTCATGTTAAGTATTATGAAAAAGAAATGTGATGTCCATGTACATAAATCTTGGGTATCTATAGTTGGTATTAAAGAGAAGTTTTAGTCAACATTTGGAATCTAGGATTTGAAAACTTTAGTGAGATCCCTAGAAATATTTCTAAGGTATGTCTAGGGATGCAATAAAGGTTACGTATAACTATAGGTTACAGTCTCAGAATTATAGTAATGAACATAAATAACCTATAATTAAACCTAAGATGTTATTGATATAAGGTAACCCCCTTGACTATGTTGTTTTCCTAGTATTATTTTTTCCTCTCACACTATTATTTTTGGGTTTTAGACAATGGTTGGAACTCGAAGGAACCATGTTATTGATCAATGAATAGGGAAATGTAATGATTTTCCTCTTGAACAACCAATTGTTATGGGATATGGAATGAAAAATGTTATTTCTATACTTCCACAAGCTATGAATCATTCTGGACTTCAAAATGAACATAGAGGGGAACAACATTATATTGAGTCCTTCATGAGGCAACGTCCACCTTCTTTCAGTGGGTCTTCCGATCCACTTGTTGTTGAACAATGGATCAGTACCATTAAAAATATATTTTCCATAATTCACTATTCGGAACATGAAAATGTCATTTTGGATATTTACTATTTAGAAGGTGATGTAGACCAGTCGTGGAATCTAATTATGAATACAAGGAAGCAAGATGAAATTGAATCCATGGAATGAAATGTGTTCAAGAACTTATTTTTCAATAATTTCTTCCATCATATTTTTCAAACCAAGATGGAAAAGGAGTTCCTTGAGCTTATGAAAATGGATGATCAATCTTTTGGTACATATGAGGAAAATTTTACAAGACTTGAAAAGTATGCTTCTGGCTTTATCATCCAACCTAAAAGTAAAGTCGATCGACTCTTCAGTGGATTAAAACCAAGTATTCGAAAGGCATTAGCTATAAGATAATTCAGTAGATATGAAGTGATTATGTGTTTTTATATCAAGGTAGAACTGTAATTTCGTGTTATGTATCCTTCTCATGGTTTTTATAAGAAATGAAATATAGATTTCATGGGAAAATCTCAAAACAATGGTGAAAAGAAGATAGATGTTTCCCTATGCTCAAAGTGTGGAAAGAATCATGGTGGAGAATGTCTTAAAGGGACTGGAAAATGTTTCAAGTGTGGAAAAGAAGGTCATATAGAAGTTGAGTGCCAATGTAATGGGAAAAAGGTTGCTAATGATGTGAATGGAGAAAAGAATACATAGAACTCCCCACCAACACATCAATTCTATAAGTGCAAGAAAATGGGGCATTATGCTAACCAATTCCCTAATCGAAGGGTTAATGATGATTGACATCAATAAAATATTAAGTAAAAAGAAAAATGGAAGTCACTTTTGATTAGTATTAGCGATGTTGAGTATGATAATGAAGTATTAGAATGATTTAGTGTTTATGTAATGTGATTTAAAAATAGTGTTGTGGAATCTTATTTATAGTATTATGGAATATTAGAATATATTTGTATTGGTCTATTATGGTTTTCTATAATTATATGCTACCAATAACCATGAAAAGTGATTGAAATATTTTTTGAAATTAGATGATATGCACATAATGAATGGATAAGAAGAAAATAATATGTTTGATAGTATTAATGATCTCATGACTAGTAAAAGGGACAATGTGATTGAATGGTTTGAGTATATAGAATTTTTGGTATATTTGGTGTGTGGAAAGAGTTAATTTTGATAGAATACATGTTATCACCAAGGATCTATGGTAATTTATGTTATTGACATATTTCAAGAGAATTCATGATTAAGGTATTTAGTTGTTTGGAATGTGACAACAAAGAAGTTCCAAATGAGATATGGGAGAAAAATGTTAATTCGATTTAGTTCACCTCCTTCTAAAGTTTTATATTTTCAGATTTTGGAAGGATTTTAATTTTTCCATTAATGGATAGTATAATTTATATTCTGATTTATGTTTGTTATATTAATGCATTATCTCACTATAGGTAGACTTATGCATATTTAATAATCTCTTCTAACCATTTTTTTGAGACATATGGGAGGAATTATCATTCAATCGTATGATCTGATAACACCTCAGTAATGAAAAATTCAACTTCATTTCTTTAAATAAGAGATGAAGAGGAAATTTTTCATGGAATGAACAACAATTATATTCTACTGAAATAAAGTAAGTATTTCTCCTTCTACAAAAATTCATCAAATTTAGGGAAATGATCTTGAAAAACAAAAAATGTTATCCTAGTACAATCTTATATAATGAATCTGATGGTCCATTAAATCATCACATATTTATGGATTTATGGTAGTTAACTTTCTCCAAACATTATGCCCTATCACTAACCATTATAACTTGATGGTTAGATTTCTCTTCCACATCAATGTTTTCACTTACCACCTATGTTATCCTATTTTGAAACCCAGTGAAGAGTTACTTTGGGTAACCATTACATTTCTATCTTTTCTTTTTTTAAATTATTTTTTAGTATCCCTTTTATCTATGTGGGTTTCCATGAAAGAAACTTTCATGCAGAAAACCATTTATAACCCTTATGAATTTCGCGGGTGAAATTAATTTTAAGGGGGTATAATGTGACACCCCAAGATTTTATGAGATAGATTATTTTTAATTTCATTGATGACATGTGTTGTACACTACACCAAGATTATCTTGCGCTCTATAAAACACCGTATTACTTTGCAGTATACGCAACACTATTCTTAGCTTGTGTTCCACAGAATTTCAAGTTCTATTGATGGAATTAATTTCAAAAAACAATGAGTGTTAATTTTTTTCAATGTATAAATTAAATAATCTTGGATTATGTTATACACAACACCAAAGGATGCATTCACTACATGCAACACTGACATGGCTTGCACGACCTTCCTCGATAGCTTGTGTGGTGCGCAATACTGAGTTTCAGTAAACAAAGATATATTATTAAAATATTATATAAACTAGACATTATGACTATTATTAACCACATTTTAAATTTTATATAACATTATAATTCATATTACACATTATATGGGAACAAAATCAATTTTTCAGATAAAAGAAGTATTTTTTTTAAAAAATGTAGTTTTACTGCCTTTTGATGGAACACCCATTTTAAATCACATTTTTGACACTTTTATAAGTTTTATTTGAAAAGATAAACTTATTATTTGGAAGCGGGACATAAAAATTTACATTGGCTAAATTTTTGATATTTTTCTGATAACTTTCTTATTTTGATGAATAGTGAAAATAAACAACATTTTAATTGAAAACGAGTTTTTTTCATAGAAATAATTTATATGGTTAAAATATATTATTGAATGGGTTCGATGTATAAATATAATATATTTTTAAAATTTAATATAATTTAATTCATTGACATTAATTTTATAATGAATTCTTATGTAAAAATATTTCAATCTTTTGTAATGTTTTAAACAAAAACATGTTTTTATCGACAACAAGAATAATTTTAAAATAATTACTAAAACTTTTGTGTTTTGAATTTGGATTTTTTTCCTTATTTGGAATCAGAAGCCTCAAATTTTGTATATAGATACTTTTTATTTTTGGACGTTATGAATAGTTACTTCATCAATTATAATATTTACCATGGTTAATGTGTAAATTTGGAAAATAAGGGTAAAAAATAATATTATAATAATAATAAATTACCATAAAACATGTCCTAATCCAATTGGATGAGATATTTCCAACCATGGGAATCCATGGGTCGATTTTGGGACCCCATTTATTCACTTCGATGTGAAAATGACATTTATAAGAATTAATTTAAAGTAAATATAATTATAACCTAAACATATATCTTTTACTAAATCGATTTTAATATGGGGTTATATAATAGATATATATGTCTATAAATATTCATTAAAAATTTAAAAATATTTTCTACATCATGGTATTTTATTTATAAATTTTATACATTAGATAAATATATTTATTTTTGACACAATTATGATGTAGTTATTACATCGTTATTGAAAGATTCAAATAAATGAATTTATAAATATTAAAACAAATGTAATTTGGTTATTTTGTTGTAATAAAAGAAATTTCGTAATGATATTGACATATTATATTATATTTAGTCCTTTTTTTCAATGTAATAAGGTTGTTATGAATTTTTAAAAAAGTCATGTATGAATTGTGTCCAAAACTGACACAATTCATAACTTAAAACATAAAATATTTTATTAGATGATATTAAATTCTTAAAAATATAATATTTGAAAAAATGGTTTATATAATTCCAAATATTTCATAACTAACTTTTATTGGGTCTTTGGAAATGATATGGTAATTAAATTAACCCTAAATGTGTAAACAACATGATATCACACAAAGATTAAAAAGGGTAAATTATGGGTAAAACCAAAAAGATAAGGATAAAAAAATATACAAAACATGTCAAATAATTATTGGATAATGGTTATTCGAAACCAAATCAACTAATATTCAAATTAAATATGTTTTGGAATATTTTTAGTCAAAAATTAATTTATAATAAATTAATATTTTGAAGAGTTTCCTAAAGTGCCCCTCTCCTCTCTTATAAAATGGAACCTCATCCATCTCCTCTTCACTGTATTTTGAGCCTTCAAGCTCAAAAAAAACCTGAAAATTTATCTTATAAACTTACCTAGTTAAATTTTAGTGGTTTTTTTATTCGCAAAAGACTAACTCTGCTATCCTAAGAAGAAATTTAAAGGAGGTACGTCGAGAAAGTGGTAATCTCTTCTACCGATTTTTTCAAATTTATTTCTTCTTCTACATCCGATTTTCTAGTTCTTTAATAATAAAGTAATAAAATAAGTATCAATAATATATTGATATATTATTATAAATATTAAACAACCCTATTATACCTTATATCTATCCTACAAAAAAAGAAATCACCGCGTGTGCGTACGTATAGATTACAGTATCCACGCCGTGGTGTAATATATTTTCACCACCACCTTACTTGATGGGTATAATGGTAGAAATAATAAATATATATGATTATTATAACATTATACTAATTCTGAGATATGATACACCATACAATTCAATACCATTCAATAATTATGGGAACAATATCATCGCTCGTGCGTACGTACATCTTACCGTCTCCCTAACGTGATATGATTCATTCTCCATGTTAACCATTAAAGAATGATTATAAAGTATATATAATAAATAATCATCAAATATGTTACATAATAATTCTATTGGATTTATGTATATATGTATATGTCATTTACTTACTTCCATCCAATTCAATAAAGAAATGAAAACAGTGTTCATGCATACGTACGACATATCGTCTCCATGAACGGTGTATTCCATTTAATTTATATATATATATTAAATATATATTTATATACTGAATATATATAATATATATATATATATATAAATCATGTTTTACATTCTGGAATTAAGTAAATCATGATATAAGTAATCATATGAAGAATAATAAGTCCAAACACATACGATTATTACCCAAAATGTTGCTTTAACATGAAATTGACAAATGAACGGGTAATATAGAGTCTTAAGTGAATCATATATGATATCATAAATATTATTATGTTTATTTTAAAAGGTTATAATTTGTTTAAACTCACTATACAGGAATTTCGGACACATACGAAAGAAATAGGATCTCAGGTAAGGGATAATTTTGCAATCTCATTTTTATATGAGTTTGTTTATACGTAAGTATTTTATAGAGATATATTTATTATACATGTACATGTTTAAAAAAATATTTTCATAAAATTTTAAATATTATTCTATGTTTTTTAAAGTAATTTTTACCCATTTTTGACATTTACTACATGGTATGGAAGGAATCTTTCTTTTGTTTACCATACAAGGTCATTTTTGACTCTTCCGGTAAAAGTACGAGGAGAATGTTTTTTAACTTATATGACATGAATTAGTTTTTATAGTATCCTAAATCCTTATTTAAATTAAGATTCCCTTAAAATATTTCATGTTTATTTCAAACTAAATTTTATTCTTTTAAAATTTTATGAAATTTTGTGAAAAGAAATATTTTTTAAAGAAAGGATATTTTTCTCTGGAATTGTGTTCAAGTGTTTTATTAAAATTATTTTCCATATAAGATGACCAAGGGTTATGTTTATATACCTATTATTACTTTTATTTGATTATTTTTGTCATGAAATTATTTTTATGAAGTACATTTATCATATATGGATTATGTTATGATGGCATGATGTTTAAGAATCCCATTTTATTTCATGGGTAATGCTATTCTGATTGATTTGTGTTTTTGTGGAACATGTAAGAATGATTTAATTATGAGAGGGGTGGTAACTATATCTAAATTTAATAGACTGGGTAAAGATTTATATTTCAAGAGATAGAAATGTTTGGAATAGAAAGTAAATCTGGTTCAGCAATACAGGGTTGGAACGACAAGTTAATCTGGTTCAGTAATGGACTTCATCCACTATAATGGTCTTGGCAGCAATGCCTTGACTATGATGGAAATAATATTTTTTTCTTAATTATTCACCAAAATTACATTTTTTATTCCAATTAAATTCTATCATGTTTAATGTTCATTTATGATCAATGCTTTACGTACTGCCAAAATTTATTCCATTGCTCAAGATTTTGATGTTTAAACTTTATGTTCATGTTTTTATGTTCAAATGTTTATGGATTGTTTTATGAACTCCATGTTTACCCTTAATGATAATTTTAGCCCACCCTTTCTATGTTTTCTTTTTCACATGATATAAATAAAGGTTTTAGGTAGGAAAATTAAAGGGGAAGATCTTTATGGGTGATGTTGAAGATCTTTCACCATGATTAGAAGATTATTTTCTTAGTTCCCAAAAAAACTAAACTAATACTGTATTTGGGAATTTTTTTGGGTCATGTATTAAGTATTCTGCTAAATTAATGTAACGTACATGTACATAAAGCCTGAGTCTCTACATTTTACTTCACACAAATGATATAATTTCATACATTGATCTTATAAATTACAAGTTATCACATGTTATGCTAAGGTCTCACCAATGGTGAATTTTTGACAAGGACTTGAAACAAATACCTAAGGGTGTTTTTTTATACCAAATACCTTGAAAGATCATTTATTAGTGGGTTTAAAAAATTTTGGTTCAATTTAACGATATCCAAACATATTATATAATCCCATATCAACTTCCTCACATAGCTATATCTAAGACCAATTGTCTCAATTTTTTATTATAAGAATTATTGCATCTCATAACAAATGTTTCTTGACTATTAAAGTGTATAATAACTAGATATATCATCATAGAAAACAATGGTATATCTAATAATGAAGTTATAATACATTCATATTACATTCTAGTATGTTATTAATAAAAAACTCAAATGATATTATAGATTCTATTATACAAGTTTGTTTCATTGAACACTAAGTGATTTATCCACCTTAAAGTGTAAAAACCTAACCAATTGTAGAAGAGTGATAATTTATATTATTTATCAGTCAATAATCATAAAACCTTCCAATAACCTTTTGTTTCCACTATAACATGTATATTAATATGTAGTACCCTTTAGATACTTGAGAACTCTTTCAACTGTATTCCATTATGCATTACCTAGTTTAATCATATTATAACAGCCATTATCATTATTATAAATTAACACACGATTTATTTACATAAAACTAAACTTAATAAAACCCAATATATAGATAATCGTAGTGTACTTGTGAATTAGGTACAATGAATTATAACTTTAAACATAAATTGTAATATATTTACTAAAAACTTCTTTAACATGCTTGAGCCTAAAACTGCACTGGATAACATAGGAAAATACAAAAGAAAGGGGTGATCCATAATGAAAAGTAAGGGAATAAACATGAAATAACATGAATATAATAATAAATTTTATAAAATGAATATCAATGGGAATAAAGAAACATTATTAATAAGACATGATATAGCATGATAATCAATATATGAGAAATGTGACAACAACTTAAAACACTGCATCATAAACATAGGTAAAGGATAAACCTCCAAGGCTTCACAGAGGAAAAAATACCATAAAAGAATAATGTACACCCATATCCCAACATGATTTATTGTGATACTAAATATTACCCAATGCATTGGAGCGCTATATAATTCTGGGTGCACTCGTTAGTTTTAGTTCATTCTCAGGCTTATGTGTTCCTCATAGATCATAAAACATGGATTAATTCAACATCATAATTTATTCCATGATCAAGGAGTGTTGAATAAATATAAATAAGTAATCCATAAAAAGTAATATGTGAATAAAATTTAACACCCTTGACAGTAAATGAGTATGATATACACTACAAAATTGGTTTGTCCTGGAAATTCACCGTAAAAATTCGTCAGTATAACGACGTCACTTAATAATTCATAAAATGGGTCTATGAGAGAAAAATGAGTATCTAATAATTTTATAATAAATTTTAAAGTAATAGGAAAATTTAATGACATGTAAAAACATATATAATTATTAAAATAAGGTATAAAATAATAAATATGCTTGAACAAAAATAGAAAGGAAAGGTTGATTATGAAATTTCAGCATGATAACAAGTGTAAATGGATGGGATTAATGAGAGATAAATGGGTATATCATCATTTATACATAATAAGGTAAGTATAAGTGATGTTTTAAAATATACCCTATCATTTTTAATTGAAAATAAATGGGTATAACAAGATAAATAAACTTTTTTTAAGATGAGAAAGGGAAAAAACCCTTACTAGAATTTGTGGATCGAAAGGCTTGAAAAGGGGATTATTGAGAGCTTGGGGTGACTTGTAAGGATTATAGAGAAGGGATGAAAGTTTAAGGACGTTATAAAAGGATTTTTAGTGAATGGAAGAGGGATATTCAGTTATTTTATATAAAAAATTATAGGGGAATTCATTAATATTTCACCAACATAGTTTTTGGACTCTATATAATAAAATATTCAAAACACTGATCTTAGCATGATTTTCCCATGTTTTTTGAAAAAGTGGGGAGGTTTTAATTATTTTATTAGTAAAATGGACAAACATATTAAAATATTACACTTTCATATGTAGAGGTGAGTCACTCTTTTAATGAAATAAATTTAAAATAAAAAAATATATTATATAATTTCGAGAATTCATGAATTTCGTTATAAAATTTATTAAATAAACTTAAAATAATTTTATTTTAATACAGAAACATATATTTTTTCTAGTATACCCATTATATTTACTATTACATCATTTTTGGATCATTATGATGACATATAACACACCATATATTTAAACGTTATTTAATTTTTACTTGAATATTCAACTGTTTTCGAGAATTATGAAAAATTAACCATTGAATAATTTCAATGTTATGATTCCAAAAATAATATTTTTTTATATAAATAATTTAATAAATTTTTTTATTTTCTCTTTTAATATAATATTCTACATTTATAGAAAAAATGATGGGTTTTTTGACAACAAATGTTTTTGAACACTTATAAAAAGTAAATTTCACTTCATAAAAATTATATAAACGTTTATAATTAATAAAAAATATTGAGAAATAAAATTTTATTAATTTTTTTTAAAAAAAATCCATTAATTCATAAAAATAAATCCCTTAATTGAATTTAAATATTACTCGAAAATAAAATATGTGTTTAATTGAATCAAAATAAAAATCATTTATAAAGTAAAAATTAAAATTAAAATAAATTAATTATTCAATAAAATATATATATTTATATTATTGTGTTATTGATAAAAATCCATTTATTACATTGGTGTATTCCAATAAGAGTAAGGTGCATGATAGTGAGACTTTCATTGGACTGTTTGATGAGCATGGTTTGGTCCGTGATCTCGATGAGCTTGAACTTATAATGTAAATGGATTCTATCATACATAAGTTGTTGGATCTCAGATTGGGATTAATCAAGAGAAAATCCTAGCAATTTTAAATCCATCATAAGATATGATAAATGGGAATCATAGGGTTGCATCCTACTGGAGGAGGCCATCACTTCTTTTGTCTGTTTCAATTGGATTCGTTGAAGCCCTATATTTATACTAATCATGTGATAACTAGTTAACAACTATATTATCAATGGTTAATATGCTTAATTGTATTTTCAATCCAATTAGATATAATAAAAAACCAAGTGGATGTGTTTTTTATAACCATATTACATAATAAAACATTAAATCATAATTGAATTTTGTTTATAACAGTTCGGGTCATTAAAATCTTCCATCCCTTAAGATAATTCACCTTTGAAATTATCATTTCACCCCATTAAAAAAATGAGGGTAATAATATCTCAAAAATTCATCTAGTTCCCACATTTCTTATTTGAACATTTGGTTTCTCCACTTCAATTTGAAAAGGTGCATTGTCTTATTTCAAAGAAAATTTCCCTATGATTTAATATCTTCACTAGCTACTCTTCAAAGAAAAGTTAAATATCAAATTTTACCACTTCTGGATTGAGTACATGGGAGGGGTTAGGTTTGTAATTCCTCATGAGGGATACATGGAATACATTATAACCTCAGGATTGGTTAGGTGGGAGTGCAAGTCAACAGACCACCGCTCCGATGCAATCAAGGATCTCAAAGGGGATGATGTATCTAGGACCAAGCTTTCCATTATTCAAAAATATCATTACTTTTTTCCATGGGTTTATATAGAGAAATACCATGTTTCCAACATCATACTTTAGGTCTCGTCATTGATTGTCAGTATATCTCTTTTGTCGACTCTGAGAAGCCTTGATATACTGCTGAATGGTTATAACCCTTTCCATAATTTCCTTAACCATTTCAATACATATCAATTTTCTTTCCCCAACTTCATCCAAGAATGCATGTGTCCACAGCTCTTCCCATTAATGGCTTCACATGGAATCATTAGAATGCTCGATTGAAAAATGTTGTTGTAAGAGAACTCAACCAAAGGAAGACATTGATCGCATACTCCTTTGAAGTCCATTGAGAATTCTCTCAAGATGTACTCAAATTTCTGGATAGTTCACTTTGATTGGCCATCAGTTTGAGGGTTATAGTCCATGATGAAGTTAAAAAATTATTCAGTGCATGCTATTGATTCTTCCATAACATAGAGGTGAATCTTGGATCTTGATCAGACACAAATGATAATGGTACTCAATGTAGCCTGACCACTTCCCTAATGTATATCCATACAAGTAGATCCAGTGAAAATTCATCTCAAATCATAATTAAGTGTATAATCATTTTAAGATGATCCACTTCAACCCATATAGCATTATTCCATCTTGATTTTTTTAAGATCAGTAACAGAGTCCAAGGTGATTTTTCCCATTTCTATGTAGGTATGAGTAATGGTTGTATCATCCCATTGGATTTTTGCCTTTCCACTTTCAATTGATGAAACAAATACATCTTAATGTATATCATGGGATCTCTTTCTTTATATTGTCCCAACAATCGTTTTCTTTGAGATCATGATGCATCTTTTTGATTCCTCGGTGGATGGAGAAGGTTGAGCTATGTGAATTAACCAAAAGCTCTTTTTTAACTCAGTATTTGTGGATACACATAGTCTTGACCGAAATATCTCAATCTATTGTCATTAACATCGAACTCTGAGGGTTTTACTTTATTTATAGCTTCCAGATTCTGCTGAATTCCCACATCAACTATTTGATCATCCTTTAACATCTCCAGAATAGACGTTTGAGAAATAATTTGTTAAATGATTATCGATGTTCCTTACTTTATGATTCACATGATGATCCATTTAAAATATAAAAAGATCAGATCCCTATCAATTTTCATGAATAAAAAAATTTATGAATCCTTTCTTCAAAGAAGATCTACCACTTTACTTGCTTTCCCTAGATGGTAGTGGATTGATAAATAATTTTCTTTGATTAGCTGTAAATATCTTCGGTGGCACATATTCAACTATTTTAATGTGAATATATACTTGAGACTGTTGTGATTCATATATATTTCAAACTTCATCCAAATAGATAATTCCATCATATATTGAAATAAAAAATCAATGATACTAACTCCAGATCTTGAGTTGGGTAGTTATGTTCATGAAATTTTAACTACCTTGAAGCGCTGGAAATGACTTTTTTCATTTTACATCAACAAACATCCCATTCCCTTCTTCGAAGAATCACTAAATTCCTCAAATATCTATCAACTTATGGGTACTGTAGGTACTTGCATAGTGATAAGACTCCTTTTAAACTCCTTGAATCTCTCTTCACATTTATCATTCCAAGAAGACTTTATACACTTCTGAGTTAGCTTAGTAAGTGGGTTTGACAATCAGGAGAAATTTCTCACAAATCAATGATAATACACAGCTAACCCAAAGAAACTATTGATATCTGTCACAAATATTGGACTCATCCATCCTTCAATTGGATTAATCATTGTAGGGTCCTTAGATATCACACTTCTTATGATGATATTACCCCAGAATGGGACTTCTTTCACCTAGAACTCACACTTTATATATGTTACATAAAGATTTTCCTTTCATAAGGTCTTTAGAATAGTGTTCAAATTCTCCTCATACTCCTCCTTTCCTTTGGGGTATATTAGAATATCATCTATAAATACTACCACAAAATTTTTGAGGTAATCCATAAAGACTCGATTCATCATGTCCATGAATATTTCTAGAGAATTAGTGAGTTCAAAAGGCGTCACTATGAATTCATAGTGCCCGTACCTTGTACAAAGAGTAATATTGGGGATATCCTCCTTCTTCACCCTAACTCGGTAATATCCTGACCACATATCTACCTTCAAGAAGTATTTTGATCCATATAACTGATCAAATAATTCATCAATCCATGGAAAATGGATAATTGTTCTCTATCATGATCTTGTTGAGATCACCATAATCAATGAAGAGGGACATCGACCCATCCTACTTCTTGATATAGAGGACTGGTGCACCCCATGGTGAATCACTTGGGCATTCGAATCCTTTATAGAGATTCTACTTTAGTTGTTTCTTTAGATCCTCATGCTCCAAAACAACCATTATATATATATTCTTGTATAATGGTAATGCACCAGGTATAAGCTTAATTTAAAATTAAACATATCGGTTAGGAGGAAAACCAGTCAATTTATTAGGAAATACATCAGTGTATTCCCTCATAATGGGAATGTCTTAAAGTATGATTCCTTCCATAGACTCAATCATTTGAGCTAGATAATATTAATCATAGGAAAATAATATCCATTCTTGAGATGATTGTCCTAAATAAGATTCATCCTCCTCCTTGCGCTTGTACAAAATAAGGGGTCGATTCACAATACAGAGAGTGATTTCCTTCTCACGGAAATTTATGTTGGCTCTATATAGGGAAATGAAATACATGGAAATAATTTCATAAAATTACACAAAATGGTGTATTAAAAGGTTCTCTAGGAAGTATATCCCAAAAGAATTTATAGGATAGGAGTTACATACTCGGGATGAAATAATTGACCCATTTTCCATTTTCACTAACATCTCTACTTCCAAGATTTGTGGTGGTGTTTGTATAGTTCTACTAAAATATTGTGAATTGTAAGAATTTGTAGAATTAAAATCAAAAACTATATTCTCTATTCTTGAATAATAAACAATCATACTTATCACCACATTATTTTCAAGATTCACTTAGGTGGTAGTGATGAAAAAATCTCACCCTTGATGCCTTGGAGATTGTTGGTTGTCTCTGACAACCCTCGTCTTAGTGAAATGGTTTGAAAAGTACCAAGTATTCTTGTAGTTATAGAAATGAACAATATTATGGGGGTTTATTGGAGTAATCAATTCCTCAGTCGTAGTAGTAGGTTTCTCCTCCTAGAATTCACTGGATAAGTTCCCTTTCATTCTCTCACCTAAAGCATTTCCTCATCCACTTTATGCATTTTTAGGGTTCTTATTTCCATACCTTTGGAAAGTGTGATGTTTAAATTTATTTATACCATTAGATCTGTCTATTGGACCACCATATATTATCTATAACTTTCACAACTTATCCCCATGATACCCATGTGATTCAATGATCTCTATTTTGACATTGACAAAACATCAAAAAAATTTCTCATAGCTATCAAAGTCACAGAGTGTCAGGGATTTCTATAGGATAGGTTTTATCCCACCAAAGTAGTGGTAGAACTTTCAATCAGGGGTATCAACAATGTTGGAGGTGTATCATACAATCCTTATGATTTTTTCCTCGTACTCCTTGATATATTCATCATATTTTCTTCTCTAGGGCAAGGAACTATCTTTCCATTTTAAGATGAAGAGTGCAAGGAAAATAATTAAAGAATAGTTTTTATATGAATCCTTACATACTATTTCTTTAATCTCTTCAGCTGGATTCATATTTTTGATCAATTTAAATTACTGATCAACATCACCTTCCTTATGATAAATATACTACAAAAACATCTCTTATTCAGAACATTAAAGGATAGATAAGATATTTTCAATGGATTTGATACATTGTTCAATGATTAAGGGATTGAATGAACCATTTAAAGTAGGAGGCCTTTTTTAAATAAGTTATTTATAGAATCTTGTTATCTCTTAGGTGGGTTTGGACACTCCTCATGATCTATGTTTCTATTTATAACATTTTTTAGCTGAGTTATTATCGTCATGAAGTGTGTGATTCTTGATCCCATTGGGGTGGGAATCTCATTGGGGCAGTCATCAGGTTGCTCTTCACTTTGAATATTTACCACATTACTCCTATTTATGACTATATTATACAATAAAAGGGAAATTATGGATGATTATATTTAACATTTAAATAAATAAATGGGAATTTGATGACATTAAAGGGATAACATAAAAAATACATGTATTTTCTTTACATCTAGATTTCTAGGATTCAATCTTTGTTATCCATAATCAATTTCCTAAAATATATTATTATGGTCAATTTTTTACACCCTTAATAATTTTTTATAATGATCTTATGAATTACCAAATAATATCCCTTAATAGTGTCAAACCAGGAGTGCCGAAAGGCCTATTTTCATGTACCATGTTACACTGAGTCATGCTCAGAATACCTTGTCAGAGTTCTTACTCCAAGGTATATCCATGCTAGAACTACATCCACTTGTAGTCTTTATATATGGATGTGTTTGAATCAAAATATACATACTCTATAGTAAAAAAAATTTAGGGATATGCTGTTATACTTAGATTTATCCATAATTATTTCTCTAGAGTTTTCTAATCCTATTCCAAAAAAATAACTAAACTTTTCTTCTGAAACCAACTATAACAACCCTTATCTTTATTATACATTAAAACATGATTTATTTACATAAAATTACACATAATATAACCCAAAACATTGAAAAGTCTAGTGTCTTTGGGAAATAGGTACATTTCATTACAACTTTAAACACGAATTACAACATAATAATTGAAAAATTCTTTAACATGCAAGAGCTTAAAAATGCATTAGATAACCTGGGGAAATAAATATGAAAGGGGTGTTCCATAAATCTGTGTAACTGAATAAAAATTGAAAACATGATGATAATAATACATTTCAGACAATAAATATCAAAGAATAATAAAGGAACATGTATAATAAGGAATGGTATAGCAAGAAAATCATAACTTGGGAAATGTGGACACAACTTAAAACACGCCATGATAAACATTGGTCAAGGCTAAGCCACCTAGACATCATGATGGAAAAAGTACCTTAAAGTAATATCGTACATACCTTTCCCAACATGACTTTTCATGATAAAAAACATTACCCAATTCATCAGAGTGCTATATAATTATGAGTTCATCCATCACTTTCATTTTATTTTCAAGCTTAAGTGTGCCACATAGATCATAAAACATGGATTCAGTCATCATCATATTTTATTCCATGATCAAGGAGTGTGGAATAAATACATGTATGACCCCAATAAAATTTATATGTTCATATAATTGAAAATACTTGATATTAATTTGGTATGGTATTCATTATAAAATTGGTTTTCCATGGAAAATCGTGGTAAGAATCCAATAGCATAATGGTGTCGCTTAAAAATTTATAAAATGGGTCAACGAGAGAAAAATGGTTCTCTAATCATTTGGAAATGATTTTTAAAGTAATAGGGACATGTAAGGGCGTTTAAAAACATATATATTTAGAAAAATAAGGCATACAATAATACCAAATATTGAATAAAAAGTGAAAGGAAAGGATGCTTACAAAATTTCATCCTAGTAGTGGGTGTACATGGGAGGGCTTAATGAGAGAAAAAATGGTATATAATCATTTTTAAATTATAAGGGAAGAATGGGAATGGTGTGAAAACACAATACATAATTTTCTATTTAAAATAAAATGGCATAATAAGATAATGGAACTTTGTTAAAGATGAGAAAGTAAAGAACCCTTACTTGAGTGCGTGGCTCCAAAAGCTTGAAAAGGGACTTCTTGAGATCTTGGGGTTACATGGGAGGATTATAAATAATTTTGTGCCGAGTAAGGATGTGATCAAATAATTTTTATTGAAGATAACCGGGATCTTTAGTGGGTTTATATAGGACATGAGAGGGGAATTCTTTAATATTTCACAAATATTGGTGTTGGACTCTATATAATAAAATTTTCAAAACCACAAATCTTACCATGGTTTTTGACCACGGTTTTTTTTCAAATTGGGAAGGTTTTCATTATTTTATTAGTAAAATGGCTGAAAAAATTATAATATTACCCATATAGATGTGGAGGTGAGTGGAAATTTTAATGAAATGAATTTAAAATCATAAAATATATTATATATTTTGGAGGTTTCATAAAGAAATTATAAAATTTAAAAAATAAACTTAAAATCAAATATTTTACTGAAAAAACATATATTTGGCCTAGTATTCTCATTATTATATTTATTATAGAATATTTGGGTCATTATGATGTCATAAAATAAACTGAATATTTATACGGTATTTAATTCTTACCCGAAATTTTATTGTCTCAGAAAATTATGAAAAATTAATAGTTAGAGAATTTAGATGTTATGATTTAAAAAATAGTATTAATTTTTTCTAAATAATTTTATAAACATGTCTATTATAACTTTTAAAATAATATTTGACATTTATTAAAAAATGTTCCGTTTTTTTGACAATAACAGTTTTTGAACCCTTATAAAATGTACATTTCACTTCAGAAAAATTTTATGACCATTTATAATTAATAAATATTATATAATAATAAAATTTTAACAAAATAAAAGTTATTTAAAAAAAATCCAATAATACATCAAAATAAATCCCATAATTTAATTTTAATATTACCTAAATATACAATTTGTGTTTAATTGAATCAAAATCAAAATAAATTATAGAGTAAAAATAAAAAATTAAAATAAATTCATTATTATATAAAATATACATATTAATATTATTATATTCTTGATAAATATCCCTTTATTACACGATCATATGCCCCATGTGTAAGGTTCTCGATGGAGAGACTTTCATGGGGTCGTTCGGTGAACAAGGTTTTGGTTGTGATCCCGATGAGCTTAGAATTCTCCCTTAAAGAGTTTAGATCATGCTTAAGTTGTTGGATATCAGCTTGGGATTGGTCAAGGGAAAAGCCTAGGGATGGTGTCTCCCTAAGAAGACTTAAAAAATGGTCTTCATAGGGCATATTCCTTCTGGATGGGCCCACCACTTCCTTTGTCTTTGTCAATTGGATCCATTAGAGACCTATATTTATACTAATATTAGGATCACTATTTAATAGCAATATTATCAACATTAAATATTCTTAAAAAACTTTTTGAATAAAATTAGATATAATAAAACCCAAAAATCTACACGTGTTTTCGTTGAACATATTACATAATAAAACATTAAATCACCAGGGAAATTTATTTATAATAGTTTGGGTTGTTACACATATACCTTATCAAGTCTCCAAAATCATATGAAATGTTTTTCTTATACATGTAATGACATATATGAGACACTTCATCACGATTGCATATTCCAATTGTGAAACTAATGTACTATAATTTGGTAGCATCTTACTCCTAGAAGCATATGGTATAGAAACTAGTGAACAATAAAATTGTTCAAAACTCTTTCAGAATTGTTTAATATAATGAGATTGAGATATTAGAATAAAATTAATATTTCTAACAATTCTGATTTCTAAAACAACAATAACATCAGCTATGATTTTAATATCAAAGTTTCTAGATTATATATACATAGACTCATTTATTTGATTAAAAATATTTCCAAAAAATAATAATGTCATCTAAAAATAAACAAATAACAACACCATGATTATTATAGAACATAATATGGTAAACCTAGATTCATCACAAATAAGGAATCTAGATTTAATAACTATATTAATGGAAACTAAAAAAATTTATTACACAACAATGAATCTATTAGTCTTTAAATTCTTTACTTACCCATGAAATAGGCTATCAATACCTCTTTTACATAATTATTCACTTTGAGGTTCAATAAATCTTACAATTGACTGAAAAACTCAATCCCTTAAATAATTTTGGTTTGGTTTCCTATAAATTCATAATTCATATGGAGTTATTGACATCCTTTTTTTTAGAACCCAGTTTTGGATTTAACATGGTGTAAATAATGCCTCTCCCTAAAAACCTTTTAGATACCTAAGATAGACATCACAAAATTAACCATTTCCATTAATGTTCTACTTTTTCACTCATCCACACAATTTTTTGGTGGTGTATAGGGAGTTTTAACTTAATGTATGGTCCCTAGGGATTAAAAAAAGTAAGGGCTATAATACTCACCTCCACTATTATAACTAAGGAATTTAATTGTAATCCCACATTGGGTTTTAACCACATTTTATAAACACTAATTTTTTCTATAACTTCACGTTTAACTTGTAATTGATAGATATAACAAAATCTAGAATCATAATTAATAAATGTTATAAAGGACCTTTTATTACATATGGTTGGTGTAGAATTAAAATCTCATATAACACTATGTATTAATTTTAAAAAACTACGTTTACTTTATATTATTGTAATTCTTTGAAAATTATTTTAGTTTTCATGCAAGATACTCATTTATTATCATTTTTATCAATTCCAGGTAATAATTACAGTATTGAAAAAATAATTTATTTTCTTAAAACTAATATTTAACTTGTAGAAAAAAGGTATTTAATGTTTTTTTTATTTTTGACATTGGTTTTTAACCGATGTTGAAGTTGCCGACATAAAAAATCTGAATTTTTACGTTAGTTTTTGTACCCCGACGCCAAAAAAATGAATTGAATTTGTTTTTTAGTGTCGGTTTTGTAAAAATAAGAGGAAAAAAACTCATCTACATAATTTTTGGCATTGGTTTCTTTAAAAACCGAGGCCAAAAAATTGAAATAATAGTTTCGGCATTGGTTCTTTAAAAAAACCGACTTCTGAAATGGAAAAAATTATTTTGGGAGTCAGTTTTTACGAACACCGACTCAAAAAAGTAAATTTTTTTCCTTTAATGTTTTATATAATTTTCTAAGCTTCGATTTAACTGGTCGTGGAGCTAAAATGGAGTTACGGATCAAAAGTTATGGACTTCAGAAGCAGAACCTGTCAACATTTCGATTGATACAACTCGTTGTAAATGAAACATGATAAACATGAATTAATATCACATACACAAAATGATACAAAATAAACATAATAATTCAAACAGATTTCAATGGTTTTTGGAGCTTCTGTTGAATTGATGTGTTGTTTATCATCATATCTCTTATATTTATTGTAGAACTCATGTGATAATGAAAATGGTGATTGATAATTAAATTTATACCATGATTGGTAAATCTCATCCGAATGTTTTATATTTTTAACTTGATAATATAATTAAATAATCATTATAAGAAAGATAATCTATTTTATTAGAAATGTAGGACAATAATAATAATGAAAATAAATTAATAGAATAGGTACCGTGATTAAATTAACGATTGTAGCCACGTTGAAAACTTGATTGGATCAAAGAAGTTGAAAGTGATGAACAAAGGAGAAATAGATTTATATATAGTAAATGAAAATATTATTGATTTATTTTTATGAAAATGTAGGTGGGATTTTAAAAAGTTAAACACGTTTTGTGAAAAATTTAAATTTTGATCCTGCATATTGGCGAATACTCATTAGTGTCGGTTCTATTTGAACCTGACGCAAAAGAGGATTTACATTGGGCTTTTGGCATCGGTTTTTTTAGAAAACCGACACCAAAATGCCAATCGATATCATTTTTTCGCATTGGTTTTTAAATAAACTGACACCAAAAAGTAAAAAAATTATTTTAGCCTCTGTTTTTAAATAAACTTACACTAACTTTTTTTTAAAAAAAACTTTTGCATCAGTTTTTTTAAAACCGGCGTGTAAAGTAAAAATAATTTTTTTTGGCATCAGTATTTAAATAAACCACTACAAATTTTTTTTAAAAAATTTTTCGCATCGGCTGTTTTAAAAATCGATGTGAAAAACTAAAAAAACATATTTTGGAGTCGGTTCTTATGAAATTCGATGCTGAAAGTTAAAAAAAATTACCATGTTTTAGAAAATTTCGTGATCTTCGATTTGAATGGTCATAGAGATAAAATAGATTTACGAATTAAATGTTATGGCCTTTAAAAGTTTTAATTCATTAAGACTTCTCTTAGGGAAGAAAAACTTCAATATCCATAACTTTTAACCCGTAACTCCATTTTTTCTCCACGACCGACCAAATCAAAGATTAAGGAATTTTCTAAAACATTGTAATTTTTTTAAATTTTTGGCGTAGGCTTTCATAAAAATGAATTCAAAAACAATTTTTCTTGTTTTTGGCATCAGTTTTTAAAAAATAAATTCCAAAAAGTCTCTGCAAACATATTTTACGTTAGTTTATAAGAAAATGACATCAAATTGACGATGTTAAAAACCATTTTTCTACTAGTGTTTCTTAAATTATTATAACATAAGTAAAAAACAACATATAAATTAAATAGAAATAATATCATTATATAATTTAAATAATACATAGAACAAGTGACATTTTCAAACAAAGATTATACCCATGGATATAATAAGGTTAACTACCTAAAATAGAAACATGAAGTCATGTTTTTTAAAAAGATCCTTGATACTATTTTATATGATCATCAAGCACTTACAAGACATCATTTAAGGTGAGGATCATTCTTGATGTAAATCCAAGATCAATCACTCCCTTACTTAATATATTTATTCTTGTAGTGTTCCCCATATAGAGTGAATTTCTATATTTCATTAATTTAATACTCTTAAAAAAATATATGTTTTTGAACATGTGTCACGTAAAACCAGAATAAATCCACCAAGAATCATTATACTAGAGAACATTTTCTTTAAAGATCGTGTCAACAAATCACTATTTTGAAGCATTGTTTCCTTTTTTTTCTTCTCATGGAGATGCCAGTGCCATTTGAAGTGGTCAAGATTTCCAAAAAAGAAAACATTCCCTTTATTCTTGATAAAGTATAATTTTTCTTTTGATGGATAGTCATTATATTTTTCTGCTTTGACGACCTATAATGATCCCCCACCTCCACCATGAGGACCTTGTATTTGTAATCCTTAGGATCATTTGACTCCTTATACCTTTTATATTCCTCTTGATTTTGAAGGTCATTGAGTAAATCATTAAGATAAATGTCTTCATTCTTTTTTCCATAGAGAGTGTTAATATTATTCCATGAAGGAGGGGGTATATCGATGATGGATGTGGAAATGAAATCACCATCCATGTTTATCAATTTTTTCTTAATACGTTGTAATATACATTTTATTTCATACAATATCTCAAAAATAAATCTAATATCAACCATTTTTTATGAAAGAAACTTGCTTAATTGGAATTTATTTTCTATATTATACTCTAGGATGTACTTGTTCTACCTAGAATCTCATATATCCATTATGGGTAGAATATGTTGATATATGTTGAAGAGGTCATCAGTAAAATCATTGAAAATCTGCCCTCAAAAAATGAGAAAATCAATCTCCCCTTTTTTTCATGTGAAGGATACTCAAAGAATTCCATATATGAAAGTGGGGGGAATAAATTTTGGAAGCATTTACACCACTTTAAGAGTTGAAAATAGCTTATTCATCCTTTGTTTCCACATTTAAATGTTGTTTCAATCAAATTTATCGAAATTTTTCAAATTTTTGAGCATCTTCACATCCATATTAACCAAATATACACTTAAAATTATTGGGGAAATATAAATTATAAATGTATTAAGCTTTTAATTAGTATGGAATAAGATAGAGGTTTCCAAGACATGTTTTATTTATGATCTCTCTAGGAGTATATTCAACCCCACTAAATCAGTATAACTATGGGTTTATGGAAAATACTCATTAAGAAACAATAGTTAATTTATACTCCAAAAAAAGTAATTTGTGGAGATTATCCCTTTAAGAGGGTTTGTAAAAGAAAAAAATTAGAAAATGATTTTGTTTTTGTGTTCCAAAAAAATTTATTTGAGGATGGTTGTTGGATTTTAGAGGAATCTCAAAAAAGAGAGGAACTAGAGGAGTGGATTGATTGTATAGAAGTGATTTTTCCAATCCAATAGAGGATCCATTTTATAGAGATGGATACCATAATTAAAATAAATAAACCTACCCATTTTATTAGATATATTACACTTTTTATGATGTTATATTTTTTCCAGATCTAATCAGATATGTTCGACCACATCTGATCAAATAAGTTGTTCAAATAAAACTTTCCAGTGAATCATTACATCCATTATATTGAACCTGATGAGGTATATGGTGTAGATTTCACCCAGAAGATCCTAGTCCTGGATCAGTATTACCCACAAACCAATCATGAAAATTTAATGCACCTAAAATCACCTCATACTAACACTATGACATATGAAGTGAGAAGTTCCCCATCAAATCACCACATTATGCCTGTGCAGGCATGAATGTGCGTGGATGGTGTAGTGAACCATCCAACACAAAATTGTATCCTTTTTAATTTAATAATTTTAAATAGTAATAAAGATACTTGTATTAAAAATCAATTACCCACTCCTCCCATTTTATAATGTTGGGTTAAAAAAAATTCCCTTTAAAAAATAAACTAGTAATTTTTTTAAATGCAATAAAATACAACAATACCTCACCATTTTAAAATGTTAAAAAAATATTTTAAAAAATGATACATAATAATGTCATGGAAGTAACTTTTATATATATATAAACCTCTCAATTTAATCCTCTATATAGTAGTGAAAAATTGAAGATGTATAGAGAAATAGTTAGACACTATACTGAACATGTAACTCTTTATATCATTTGAAATCATCATGAACAAGTATATTAAAATTAATTTGGTTTTAATATACTCTTAGAGACTATTATGGAAACATTTATCTTATCCTTTTGTGAGTTTTTAATAGATAAATTCATAATATCTCTGGAGTGTCCCTACTCCTACATTCACGTAGGTGAATAAAAAAGTGAACCCATGTTTTGAAACTTGTTTGAAATAATTTGTTCATTAAGAATTATAGTATCACCCTAATTTTACTCATGGGAATTAAACATAATTTTCAAGTTATGTTATATACATTTAGTGTTTCCATCACACATATAATTTAATTTACAACATTAAACTTATACGTGGGAAGTTATCAAATGTTAAGTTGTGGTCCCATCATTGGTGTATGTTTAACAAGGATGATAAACCCATACCTAAGGAAATATTTATAACATCACTCTTAAAATTACCGTTATTAGTGGTTCTACCAAATTTTGGAATGATCTACCAATGTCCACAGTTATGATACCATTGTATATCAAATTCCTCACATAGCTATATTTGAGACCAATGTGTCAAATTTCCATCGCACATATTATTTTATGTCATAGAAAATGTTTCATGAATATAAAAGTGTATATAAATAGCGGATATCAACATAAAACACTTTGGTAAACCCAGTAAAAGTCATATAATTCATTGTACATACTTTACAGTTGCTACCAAAGCAACAAAATTAGAATCCATTGTAGAGCATGTTATGTGTTTTTGTTTCTTTGAACCCTAACAGATAACTCCACCTACATGTACATAAAACACAACAACTATTAGAATTGGGATAAATTATATTAGTGATCCATATAACATTCTAAAAACCTTACAATACCCTTGGGTTTTGATCACACCATGATTCATTGTTTCAATATCATCCTTAAACCACTATGCTAAATTAGTATTGCATTGAAAATGAAAAAAATAATAACTATTTTTACTTCATGTTTGATTAATTTTTTTTATTATCAATTTTAAAAAGTTAAATGTTACTTTTTTTGATAATTACATTGTAGGTGGAGGGGATTTGGAGGACCCATGATGATGTCCAAGATAAATGGGCCGAACTACGTAGGATCCAAGAACACCAGTGGAATGAACCATACCCTTACACTAAAATGTGAATCAAAATGGGATTAATGTTTGTGTTATAGTCCAAAATATACTAGGCTAAATTTCATCAAAAGTAAACTAAGCCAAATTCTACTATTTAGTGGACCAAATGACCTGATCAGTCTAGCACACCAAATCTGTACGATGTCAAAATTGGTGTGGTATGATCTATCCATATCGAGATATGTAAATGTGAAAATGAAGAAAAAATTTCGGTGAAGATATTAATGTGATGGGGAAAGTCTTTTTTAGTTATACCCAAAGAAATATAATCTATCTATCCTCTAAAAACAATCGGCCAAATAGTTTTAGAAAATATGTGTTCCCTTAACCACCTTCCACGTTGTTTATAAAATAGATAACTGGGATCCTCATTTGAAAGTGAGAAATAGAAGAAAATATATTCCATTTTCGAGTTCCATAGGTGTAATCTCATCATCCTAGAAGTTCTAGAGGTCCCTATCCTCAAATGAGCGTCAATAATGAAGATGGGGTTCCACCCGAGCTTCCTCCTCCTCTCAATGTCGGGCTAAATGGTGAGCATTCATTGTGAGGGAGATACACACATGTCAAGGGAGTTAAAACACAACTATTAGCTACTAATTTTCAGTAATTTGGTTTCTAAAACATTTATTTCCATGTATATTACAATAATTAATTCTTGAATGCTTTTTTTATTCATGCAAATGTTATGCTCTTGATTTCCAACTGATCGGTGTGAGGTTTTGAGTGCGTGAATTGTGTTGTTCCTATTGGACAACAAAAGATTCATTTTCTTACCCACTTAAAAGATATTTAAATTTAACTTTTATGTTATTTATTTTATACATAAGTTTTTTACCTTGAAAATATTTAATTTCATGTCATGGTTTGGTTCTTCAATCAATGAAATAAAGGCTTGGGATTAATCAGGATCCCAATTAATTTCAACCAAAGAATTACATCAATAATAAATTAATATATAAGAAAAATGAACTTGAAATATGTGTAGTGAAATAAAAAATACTCTTTCGATTCATATTTTTCAAAATCCACTGGGGTTTTCAGTTATTAAACTCTTTAAGTTAAGTTATTTTCTTAAAACTGTTTTTAAAATTACCACATTTTACTACTTCTTAATAAAAATAGATACTGAAAACATATTAAAGATTTTTAAGAGATGAACTAGGGTATTACCTATACTATAAATCAACCTTAAAATCATAATTAATTTTATGTGTCATGAAAATAGGTTCAATAGGTGTTTTTCATCCTAATAGACCAACCCAATGACCCATAAGAGGAGATTTAAAGGAGTTATTTCAAAATATAGGTAATCACCTTAACATATCACTTTCATTTTAATTATCCTTTACATCATATAAATTTATTTTATTTATCATAAATTAATTGCATAATTATCCTAAAAATATTGATATTTTATTATTATTATTATAAAACTGTATTTATTCACCCTCTTTCCTATCAAATAGGAAGCGAAGGTATTTCTTGTTCATACGTACGACTTACTTTCTCAGTGGAGTGATACAATTAATTTTATACCACCATATTTCATGGACAGTTGTTGCGAAGGTTTTAATATTTATATATTATAATCATGTTATAATTATACCCCTATAATTATAATATGTCATCTAATTTTTTACCCTCCAATTCCTTAGAATGCAAAAACATTTCTCGTGCGTACATGTGGACATCCAACTCTATGATGTGATGTCATTTTTTTTCATTTATATTTTACATGGATAGTAATAAGGATGGATTTTAGGAATATATATGATATATATGGGATAATAAATTATTTAAATGATAATTATTATTTATCTTTCTTTCATTCCATATTTTGAAAAATGAAAACAGTGTTTATGCGTACGTAGGACCTACCGTTTCTATGAATGATGTGATTTATTTTTCTATATATAAATTTTATGGATGAATCTAAATATATATATATAATTATTATATATTTTTTATATCATTATTATCATTATGTAGATGATATACCTAATATCAAAGTACAAGTACAAAAACCACCAAACTGAAACATAAATGAAAAATGAAGAAGTTATCACCTGAAACAATGATTTTAATAAATAATTTTTAATAAATGGGTAATAAAAGGTTATAAGTAAATAATATTTGGTATGATATATATGAATACATATCTGCAATAAATTTATAATAAATACATATTCATTATATAATATGTTCGAAAACATACGAATGAAGTTAGACACGGGGTAAGGGTTTTCTCATCTCACTTTTACTTCCATGAAACATTTTACATATTCACCACTTATTAAATTTGTGTGGTGTACATAATAAAAATTTGATATGTTATATCATGACTATATTTATATTAATGGTACTAAAATAATTCATTTTTTGTTATTTCATTAATGCTACTTACGATTAAAATGTTACCAAAGTGGTAAGGGTTTATTTCAATATCATCACTATTTGGGATTGTATCCAATGGGCATTAGTTTATTCCATATCCATATTTTCAAAAATTATTTAAATTATATTTTTAATACACTATAATTTTTTTAGTAAATTTTTATCTACATTGATACTTTTTAATTTTTTTAAAGTAACCTTTTTATTAGTTTTTGAATTGGGTACTTTTTGACTAATAATGAATTCATAAAAGGAGTGTTTTTTACTTATATAGATTGAACATAATTTCATTCCATCATGACCACAAAATTATTTTAAGATTAATTTTTAATTTTATAATTATCTTTTTCAAGAAAATTACTTCTTTAATATGTGATATGTTTTTAGATTTAAAAAAATTATTTCAAAGTAAAAAATGGTATTTTACTCAATAAATATTCTTGTAATATCATTAATGTATTTTAATATATGAAATCATCCTTTAGTGGATCTTATTTTTACAATGTACTCTCATGATACCATTCAAGATATTTAATTGGATAGTTTATGATTAGTTTGACTGGGTAACATTTTGATATTTCATATGAATAGTTCTTCCCATATGGACATGTATTAATATTTTTATGGCATATTGATTAAGTTGTATTGTTTATTAATATTTAAAATTCATTGAATTTATGGATTCATGGGAGGGTATTGATATATCCCTCATATTCATTGGTAGGTGTCATGAGACAAACTAGATTGGTTTTTGGATGAGACCTTCCACTTTATGATTAGATGTCTTAGAATGAGGCCTCAATGATATTTTAAATGTCTTTTCTAAAGACTCGATGGTATGTTTTAGATGTTTGAAATTACATATTACATCATTATTTAATCAATTATTTATGTACATGGGATGATTTTATTTTATATTATATCCATCGAAGAGTTTCTAGTTCTTACGATTCATTATATTCCATTATTTTTACCACCATTTAATCACTCCATATTATTAATGCCTTATTTTCTTATGCTGTATGCATACCCCTAATGATTATATAAGCTCACCCTATTATAAATTTTATTTTCCCCAATATACGAATAAGGGTATTATAAATAATATCTTGTATGAGATAATTATTTTATTCTATTCATTTTATAATTCCAATGTAATATGGGAATCATATTAATATATAGTTCTTTATTACTACTAAACTATTTGGCCCTTTAGGATGTGATTTATTGTATCTAGTGTTAATGTAATAATGTTACCATTAACACTCAACCACTAGGGTTTGGGGTTTTATAGATTTTATTAGATGAATTTTAGTATAAAACATTGGAACTAGATTTATGAAAACCTAGATTAAGGAACATAACCCTATCATGGACTTTGAGAATAATCCCAAAGAATCAAAATTTATGATTATGAGATTAGATATACATAAAAGATTCAATTTATGTGAATTCTTTCACTAGTTTTATCAATATAAATTATTTTTCCAAATTTTATAATGTAATATACCATATTCCATTTTTTAAAAATTTCACTTAGAGGAAAGAATAAAAACCTATCAATGTATGTAATCTTTGTAGGGATTTCCCTCCTCAAAAAGATAATGAAGCTGGAAATAGAGATAAATGAATTATAACTATATTGAGGTAGATAATTAAGGTTATAACTAATAACAATTTCTATATGGAGAAGCCTACTAATCCACAATATGGTTTATCGATGTCATAATGCCTTATGTATCAGTAACCTCCGTCATTCAATGGGTCTAAAAACCCATTTGTACATGATAAATAGATAAGTTCCTTAGGGAAAATAGTTATTTCTTTGGGATTTAATGAAAGGGGGAAGGTTTTTATGTATGTTTATAATCTCTTAGTAGATGAAGATAAATAGTGGCCATTGATTCAAAACCCTGAGGATGTGGAGGATATAGTGAGCTTGGAATGAAAGGATTTTAAAGAACTTTTCATGGAAAAATATTTTCTTGTTGAAAAATGAGTGGATATGGAATGAAAACTCTTGAGTATAAATCAAAAGGAAGAGGAAAATGTTTTAAAGTATAAAGAAAAATTTACAAGGTTAGTAAGGCATACTCCAGACTATATACATAATCCAAAGAGTAATATTTATCATTTCATTAATGGGATAATTCCAATCATTCGAAGGGAACTAGTCTCTCAAACATTGTAACTATACGAGGATATAATATCATGTTCCATTAATATAGAGAGTGAATTATCTATTTATTATTGTTATAAAGTAATTAAAGTGAAGAAGATTAAGGAAGATAAAAAAATGGATAATGGGAAGAAAAGAAAGAAGGATTTTCTCACATGTGACACATGCAGAAAGAAACACCCCAATAGATGATTGAAAGGAATGAGAGTTTTCTTCAAGTGTGAAGAGAAATTCTACTAGGAACATGAATTTTAGGGTATAAATAAACCTCTAAAATTTACTATTTCATCTATAAGGAGATGGGGAACTATGTAAATTATTTCCCCAAGCATCAAGGGAGAATACCTCAGAACATGCTAAGATATCAGGGTTAAGCCTATGTTATTACTAAATTCTAAGTAGAATGATTAAAGTTATTTTGTATTTGGATTAAATAATTATATATTATGAATTATTTTATCAATTTTATTGTGGATATAAAATCATAAAACATAAAATATTGATTTAAATTGGTTTTTCTATAAGGATCAATAAAAATGTTGAATGGAACTGATAACCAAGAATTGTGATTTAGTGTTAAGGTGATATTTTTACAGAATAATTGAATAAGGGAAAGATAACCCTTAATATATTTGTGATTCTAAGTTAATAATTTTTAGTTGGGAGAAATAAGAGATTTTAGTTGAAAAATAAAATTTGATAGTATTAGTAACCTTGTAAATTGTTAGTGATTTGTTTAAAAATTAATCCATGATTTATTTTACCATATTTTTGGACATATGAAACTTAATGGATAATGAAAAATTTAATGTTTTGGGGTATGAATGTTTTGATTAAGGTTTTATGGTGATTTAATTTATTACCATAATATATATTTACATTTTACATTAATATATAGTTCATGAGGGATTAATTAAAAGTTTATTTAGGAAATTTAGTGATGTTATTCATAAATTTTTGGATTTTTTATTTTAGTCAGACATATTTTGGATGAGACTTAAGGTGAAGTATTTGTGGAATGTTTTAAGTTAAAATTGGTTGTTATTAGATAACCTATACTAACCATTTTGGATTTGTTAAATATTTAAATATTGATGGAATGACTTACTACATTATGATTTGTTTAAAGTTCTTCAGGCATAAAAAATATTTCATCTCGAATATTCATTTCTTGGTATAAGAGATGAAGTAGAAATTGATTGAATAACTAAAAAAGGATGGCATTATGATTATGAAATGGAAATAAATAAAGTATTTTTATTTTCCTGATTTCTTTACCTATACAGTAAAATAATAATTGAAATTTTGGAAAATGACATTGAAATAAAAATGATACCTAATTTTTTTATTGAGAAATCAATGGTATTTTAACCCATTATAGATTCATAGATTTTTTATAATAACAATTATTGTAAATATATTATATATAACTCTTTATTAATCATTGAGAATTAGTTTTATTTTTTTATGACCATATTTTCACTTACCACTGATGTTCTATTTTTTAGAAACCTATTTTTGTGTTAACCTTCATAATTCACTTTCCCTATTTTTAAGAGGATGTTTTATGAACCCTTTTTACAATGTGGGCTTTCCAGGAAGGAATTTTCAAATGAAATACACATGATTATTAAGAAAAATATAAAATTGTGTGGATGGAATTTATTTAAGGGGGAAGAATATAAAAATTCAAAATATTAAAAGAACATTATGTTCAATAGTGGATAAAAAATAGAAGATCGAGCCTAAAAAAATAACAAAATATTGGTATTTAAATATGGGTGTCATAATGTAGCCATTGAATTGGTGGGTATGAAAAGAATTAATAAAATTATGATATACATACATACATACACACACACACACAAACAAACACACACACACACACACACACACATATATATATAAATACCCACTCAAAAGGAATGCATTGGTTGATAAGTACTCAATTTTCTGTACAGTTATGTTATTTTTAAAAAATTTATTTTCATCAAATATGGATTTTATTTATTTTATAATAAAATATTATAATTAATTTTTGGAAATTACTTAATTTTTATTTTATGAAAATAAATTAATTTTTTAAATTATAGGATAAAAATTAAATTATGGTGAAATATTTGTATTTTTATGGAATGAATGATTTTTAAGTGAATAGTAAAAAATATCTATTTTCATTGACAACTATAATTTTATTTGAAGATATTGAATGTTAAATTTTGTTTTAAATTGATTTATAAATAAAATTATTTAAAAAATAATTTTAATAGTCCAATTATTTTAATTGGAATCAATTTCATGATTGAATTTGGTGTAAATTATTTTTATACATAAATGACATTTTTCTAAAAAATTGTTTTTTTGTTGTGTTATGTGTTTTGATTTTAAATTTTATTATGACACATATAGGTATTTAATTTGATAAAATTGATTTTATATTTAGATTCATGATTTTTTAATTTTTTTTAATATTCCCCCTTTATTTATTTTCAATTTTAATAATAACTGTTGTAAAATTTATCACCTCAGTAAAAGGTAAATCAGGTTAATCTAGGATAGAACTAAGTGACAAGGTTAAAATATTTCATCTTAAATGTTACTGGATGAATTAAATTATGAAATTATCACATTATGATGATAATTTATTTGTTTAATGGACACTTTTCATTGGAATAACCAATATAATATTTAAATCAAATAAAGTTACAAAATGTCACTCTCTTATTTTTAAATATTTATTATGTATACACATAGAAAAAAATCAAGTAATAAATATAAATGTAAATTTTATTCATAAAGAAATGATATTCATGATGATAAATTATTTTTAATTTTTATTTTATAGATAATTTCCTTAAATACTTGAGCAATGATATTATAATATTTATTCAATCAATAGAAAAATAAAATAAATGAAATTAAAAAAACTAAAAGTGATATAATTTAGGTTATTTATAGTGTTAAACGAATTTTATATATGAATATGAAATATTATAAATGTTTAAATGAGTTTTATTTGAAATCAAACATTTTATTTATATATATTAAGTAAAATTGAAATAATAGTGTTAAGATTGACATTTATTATAATTTATCATAAATATTATTTTTAAAAATTATTCAAAAATCATAAGATTATTAAATGATGAAAATTGGATAGTATATGTTCTAAAATGTCATAATGTATCCATATATGAGCCAATATAAACCTTATATGTAATATTATAACCCTTTAAGTGGGAATAATATGTTTTACGGTTAATATTAAAATGAGTAAATTCAGGGGTTAAGCCAGATGATAAGGATTAAAACACAACATAAAACTATTAAAAATATATTGTTTGATGATATTTAAAACATATAATTCCATATTTTATAATAAATATATGTTTTGATGTATTTTAATTGATAATGACTTTTTATAATTTAACCTTTTAAGAAATTCCAAAGGTGCCCCTCACCTCAATTATAAAAGGGAGCCTCATCCCTCACCTATTTACACCACATTGAGCATTGTATCTCAACCTAACATTACCAAAATCCTTTTTTAACTTGATTATCCACATTCTAGATATTCTATTAATCCCAAAAGTCCAACCCTATGACCCTTAAAAGAATATTTAAAGGAGTTATTTCAAAGGATAGGTAATCGCCTTAACCAATCACTTTGACTATAATTTCTCTTTAACTCATCTAAATATATGGTATTAATCATAAAAGAATAACTAAAATATAATAAAAATAATTAAATTTTATTATTATTATCAATTCACTATTATTCACCCTCTTTCCCATCGAATGAAAAGTGAAGGTATCACTCATGCGTACGTACAACTTAACATTTCCACGAATTGATACAATTAAATTTTCACGACCATATTTCATAGATAGTTATTATGATGAATTTAATGTATTTATATGATAATTATGAAATAATTATACCCATTTAAATATAATATAACACATACCTTCTTACCGTTCAATCAATTGGAATACAATAATGTCACTCGTGTGTACTACCACCTCGATAAAGTGATTTAATTTTATTTCCTTTATTTTTTTCATGGATGGTAATTAGGATTGATTTGATGAATATATGTGATTAATATTATATAATAATTTTTATTTAAATGGTATTTATTATCTAAATTTATTCCATTCCATCCATTGAAAAATGAAATCAATGTCCATGCACACGTAAGACCTACCATCTCCAACAATGGTGTAATTTCTTTTTCAATCTATAACTTTTAAGGATTACTATAAATATATATATATATATATAATGAATATATGAAATATTTATGTCATTATTAAATTTTTGTAATGATATAACCATGATCAAATTACAAGGACCAGAACCACCAAACTAAAACATACATGAACAATGAAGAAGTTGTCACCTAAAATAGTGATTTTAACAGTAGAATTATTAATAAATGGGTGATAAAAGGTTAAAAGTAAATTATATATGGTATAATATATATGAATATATTTATTTAATAAATGTATTATTAATCTATATTTATTATACATGAGTTCCGAACACATATAATGGATTTCGTACCCGATATAAGAACTTTCTCCTCTCACTTTTACTTCCATGAAGAATATGCCGTATTCAAAACTTATTTAATTATTATGGTGTATATACTTAAACATTGATATTTTTTATCATGATGATATTTATATTAACAATATTTAAAATTATCATCTGAAATATGTTCTTTATGGGGGATTATGATTCAAAAGCTACCAAAATGGTATGGGATATTTTACAATCTCATCACTATTCAGGAGTGTCTCCATTGGGGGAGACTTTTCATACATATCCATATTTTATCAAAAAAATTAAAGGATATTTTTAATATCCTAATACTATTTATGAAATAAGCTTTTATCTTTTTTTTATATTTTTTAATGTTTTTAAATAAATCATCTTATCATTTTTCTCAATGAGGTACTTTTTTACCTATTCTAAAATTGTAAGAGGAATTTTTTTTTAAATTATATGGAATAAATGGAAATTATAAAAATATTTCACTATAAATTATTTTAATCTTACTTTATAGTTTTAAAAGTTTATTTCCATGTAAAATTTTTTCTTTAATATGTGATACGTTCTTAGATTTTGAAAAATATATTTTCATAGTATGAATGGTTTTTTTTCTCAAGAATTATTTGAGTATTATCTTTAATGTTATATATATATATGTAAACACAATTTTTTTATATTATGTTCAGTATGTGCTATAATTATAAGAATAAATATATTCCTTTGGATGGATTATTATTAGTTTTACTACTGAAAGTATTGACATTCTGTATCTCTAGTTCTTCTAATCTAGAGAGTTGTTGGGTTTTTAAGGTATATTGATTATGTTGTATTATTTATTCATATGATGAGTGAATTGGACTTATTAAGTGATAATAGGGGAATGATATATCCCCTATCTTCATCATAAGGTCTTGTGAGATTATCTCTATTGGGTTTTGTCGAGGTGTTTCCTAGTTATTTTTAGATGTATAGGCTTAAATCCTCACAGATGTTTTCATATGTCTTTTCCAAGGCCTTGGCAGTAAATTTCAGATTTCATATATTGTGTATTACATCATTGTGAAATAATTTATTGAAATCCATGTGATCATTTGTGATGTCCATGTATAAGATTCATGTTTATTTGAATATTTATAGGGCATTATTTTTATAATCATCTATTCTTTACATATTATTCATGCCTTATTATGTTCCCTTGTATGAACACCCATACTGAGTGTTTGAGATCACCCTTTTATTTGTTTTATTTTTCATTGGATATGAACAAGGTTTTTATGAATAATAATTGGGTTTAATTTATTATTTTTAGTTATATATTTTTTATTTCCAATTTAATATGGGAATCATGTTTTTAGCTGGTTCTCTAAGACTGGTAAACTATTCGGTTGTTTAGGATGCAGGTCCTTGTATCTAGTGCCAATTTAATAAAGTATCTACTGTATCAAGGCTATGATGTTTGGGATTTTTTAAAAAGTCTATACATTAAATACAATTTTATAAAAAACCATGGAATTTGAACAAAAAAATTAATCGCATCACTTCATGGAGGTAGTTGTTCATACGTACACACAAGTGACATTACAGTTTTTTCATAGGTGGAAGGGTAAAAAGGAATGTAATATATTATCTTACCAAAATAATCATTATGTAATTAATATAACAAAAACAAACACAAATATATATATATATATATATATATATATATGTATAAATTAAACCCCTCATGATAATCGGCCTTTTGAGGTAGTGCTGAAAAATAAAACACATATTTTTATTGAGGAGATAGTCCACACCTAAGGACGAACAATGTTTTTTCTTTTCCATAGGTTAGAAAAGGGGATGAAAAAGGTTTGTTTAATAGTCATTATAAAATTTTAGTTTGAATAATATAATTATGTTATTATATCATAATAGTTAGGAAAAAATTTAATGATATAGAAGAAGAAATAAAAAGAAAGAACTCAGTCAAGAGCCACACCTCTTCTTTAGAAATCCACTTTCAGCTTACAACTTAATCCTTCATCGAATTGTCTTATAGGAAGGAAAATAAGATATAGTATATAGATAATGAATCTATAAATGTATCATTTTATGTATTTTCCAGGATAGATTCCTTTAAAATTTTTAAGAAGAGTGGAGAGGGGGTTCCTTTTTATAAGTGTCTTGGGTGGTAATCTTATAAATACATTTAAATATTATTATATATTATATATATTACTCAATTTAGGAGAGTCAAAAGTAAAAAAATTAAAATATTAGATGGGTAATGATGATATATAAAAAATTTATTTAATTTAGAAAAATTTTATTTCATTTTAGCCATTGTATTTTTACTTTAAACCCCTTTTAACCCATTATAACCTATATCAGAGTAATCATTTTTTACCTTGGTTACTATTTATTATGACAAAAAACAAATTTGAACTTATTTTTTAATATTAATAATGATAATTCCAACTATTTAATTCATTTTACATGATTAAATTTATATAATTGGTTAAAATTACTTTTAGTATATGTTTGAAAAACACAATGAAAACCATTTTTAGAAAAATACTTTTTTTTAAAAACAAAAATGATTTTACAAAAAAAGTATAATGTTGATTAAAATAGAATAAATTAGATTAGTTTAAATATAAGTGTAATTATTTTTCTTTAAAACAAGACAAAAATTAATGTAATCTTGTGAATACATGATTAAGATAGAATAACCAAAAAATATTAATTGAATAAAAACATTACTAATATTTTAGAAAATGTTAAGCGTAGATTTCTATGTTCAAATTTTAATTTTTATATGAATTATATTAATTATTAAATATATATGTGTTATATAAAAATGTTTCAAAAAAATCATATTATTATTATATCATGACACATTCATAGAAGTGATAATAAATTAAAAATCGGTATTTTTTCACTATTCACACAAAAATCAACATTATTGGAAAATTACCAAAATTACACCCTTAGATAATATTAAAACACTGATTTCAAAAATGAATCTAAATTTTTTGTAATGTCTAGGTTCTAGAAGCCACCTAGAGGCACCCCGTACCAGGTTGGTCACCTGGCCTCAAGCGCGTTTCCTCGAATGCCAAAGGTTGCCGACTAGTAGTGAGGGCCCTGGGTGTGATTGTGGGGAAACTATGACCTCATTGGCACAATAACACAACAAAAGTAAATCAAATAGCAAAAGAGGAAGGAGGAATAATCCATAAATAAGTAAATAACAGAAGACTAGAAAATAATAAACTGGAGCACACACATATATATATGAATGATACATGATACATATGTCTAGGAAAGCAGTCAAACAAATCAAAATGATGGAATACAACCATACTAAACCCAAGTACAAAAGAAATAAAGTAAACAACTCCTTAGCATCGCATGCCATAGCTTTGTCCCATTCTTTCCAGCTCCACAACAAATCAAGTACCTGAAGTAGAAGGGTGCTTTCCCTTATATATACCTGTAATGATATAATATGCTTGGGCCCAAAAGCATGGCCCAAATACGGTGTTTGACTAAATACTAGTAAGAAACCACCACAAGATCCATGCCTATCAATTAGTGAATATATGGTAGCTAATAAGTATAGAAAGCAGTAAACAAGGAAGTACTCAACACTAAACAATCCAGAGTTTTAATGCATTTAGTTTCATATATCAAGCAATAGCTAATCAAAACAGATAATCATAGAAGGTAACCCTTTGGGAAGTTCTCACAACCTATCCCCTCTAGTCCTACTTAGAAACATAAGAAACCAGCTATACACAGAAGTTAACCCTCTGGGAATTACTCACAGCCTATCCCTTCTGGTCCTACCTAGCAACACAAGCAACCCTCTGGGCAATACACTCAGTCTAACCCATTTGGTTCAGCTTAAGCATAGAATCTCTAAGGAAGCACTTGTCATCAAATCCTCTTATAGTCTCGTATCAATAACTAAAGGATCTCTAGGGAAGCACCTACGTCACATTCCCTCTGTGGCCCGTGTCGAGGAACTAAAAACACTCCGAGAAATCACTTACACCAATTCCCCCTATAGTGTCGCATCGTAAGTAAAATAGACACTTTGGAGAAACCGTTACATATATTCTCCCTATGGTCTACTACACTAGGTTCTCACGGCCCTTTGTAAGTCAAGTAGGTATAACAACGCATATTGGCTAAAGAAAACGTCAAGAACTTCTTGGCTAGAAGTCTACAGTATATTAGCATATTAGAACAATCACACCATCCAATAACTAGTCATGGGAATGTAACCAGCAACCTAGGAGGAAAACTAGAACCAATGGTCAAACATGCAATCATGCATGGGAAAAAATTCCAAAGAATAGAAATTAACCATATTCACATTTAATTAACCTCTACTGAAATATACAAGCATAACAGGAAAACAATAGGGCTAAAACGGTAAACGCGCAATACCCCGTTCATGGGTATTGCGTGAAATTGTACATATAACTCAAAGTCTTTGAATGGAAAGGCACAAACCACTTATATCAGTGTTGGGAGATTTCTATACATGATCTCAATCCCTAAATCCCCCAAAAACATGGTAGATCTACAAAAAAACACTGAAGACGTTCAATAGAGGATAACTTGAGAAAGAGGAGGAATCATGAAATGAAGCTCAAGCAGAAGGAAGATATTACTGAGGCGATCCCAATGCAATTGATGGTGGTCGAATCGGAGATCAAATGCTCGGTCGGGGGCTCGGAGGATGATCACGGCCGTACAAGAGCTCACGGACAAACTAGGCCGAGAAGGAGATGTTTTTGGCGATTAGATGTGACCCCGATATGTTTAATGAAAAAAAGAAAATACTCGTCATGTACTTTGGAAGTACATACCGTGTACATTATGTTTTCATACTTAGCTTTAGGTGGCCTCCAGGTCACCCCCGCATGGCCATGTGCGTGGCCACTACACGACCAACACATAGATACCCACAGTAACCAAGTACACGACATGTACCCAGGAAGTACATGGCATGTACTTCGAAAATTTCTAGAAATTCCTCTTTTTTCTCAAAAACTACCAGAAAAGAAAAACATACCTGAAAAAGAAAATATAGGTTCTTAAAAACTTTCATCTTAAATAATTTCATCTCGAAATTTCCCTATCAAGGCAACGTAGAATAATAAATCCTAAATAACTCTAGCCACTGTGCTCGTACATCAGCCTCCCTCCCCCCAAGTCTCGTCCTGTACTCGCCTGTGCTTCCATATCACTCGTACCAGAGGGACAGACCAGCCACAGATAACCTTCGTACTTTGATCAGTAATTCAGATAGGTTGCTCCTCAAACGATGCATCAACTTCCAACTCAACCTCATCAGGATGGAAAATATGATACCGGTCTGAGAAGTAACACCGAAGCTGAGAAACGTGGAAAACATCATGCATAGATTGGTACCTCTAAGGTAACTGCAACCAATAGGCAACCAGCTCAACTCTCCCCAACACCTCAAACTGCCGAACGTACCTCGGAGAAAGCTTACCCTATCTCCTAATCCTCTTGTGTCCCATCCTAGGTGTGGCACGTAGAAAAACCTGATCCCCGACCTCGAACTCCAGAGGTCGTATCTGTTGATCAGCATAAGACTTATTTCGAGACTGTGTAGTAGCCATCCTCTTCCGAATCAACTCTATTTGCTTTGTGGTCTTCTAGACAAGATGAGGTCCCATCATAGGTGCCTATCCTGCCTCCAGCCAACATAAGGTTGATTGACATGGCATACCGTATAAATCCTCATAAGGTGCCATCTGAATAGTTTCTTGAAAACTATTGTTGTAGGGAAACTCCACAAGTGGTATGTACTTCTCCCAAGAACCTTAAACATCCAGAATACATGCTCGAATAATGTCTTCAAGCACTTTTATCGTACTCTTGGACTGGTCATCTATCTAGGGGTGGTAAGCTATACTCAAAAGTACCTGTGTACCCAAAGCCTTCTAAATCCCCTTCCAGACCTGAGAATTAAAATGTGCGTCTATATATGAAACAATGGAGTGTGGCACTCCATGTAAGAGCACAATCTCTCAGATGTACAACCGCCCCAGCACATCAACACTGAAGGTCTCCTTGATCGGTAAGAAGTGAGAAACCTTCGTGAGTTTGTCAATGAAAAACCAAACTACATCGTTCCCTCAAGGTGACCTTTGTAAACCTATCATGAAATCCAGCGCGACATCATTCCACTTCCACTCGGGAATGGGTAATTGCTGTAAAAGCCATGCCGGTCACTGATGCTCCGCCTTCACCTGCTGACAGGTCGAACACCTCATGACAAAACTAGCAACTTCTCTCTTCATTCCTGACCACCAATAATGACGATGTAGATCACGATACATCTTGGTGACACCAGGATGAACTGCCCAAACTGAGGAATGAAATTCCCACATCATCTCCTTGTGAATGTCTATTGGCACCCATACACACCCCTGGATATGCAAGATCTCATCCTTGCCTATAGTCCATCAAGGAAAAGTGTCCTATCCTGACACACTCTCTCATAGGACTAGGCCTTCTTAGTCTGATAGCTACCTCATTCTCACTCGATCAAGAAGGGTAGAGGTAATATCTACAGAAGAAAGAAACATCTACCCCTGTCTGTCATGCACCTCCTAATGCATCTTAGAGAATAGAGACATAAGCTGCCACTCACTACTGGCCTCTTGAAATACTGGTATCTGAGTCCTCCTACTCAATGCATCAACCACATCGTTGCCTTTCGTAGGCATATAGGCAAGCTCAAAGTCAAATGACTGAAGGTACTCAACCCACCTTCTCTATCTCAAATTGAGATCACGCTGAGTAAAGATGTACTTGAGAATCTTGTGGTCAGTGAAAACCACAAAATTCCCTCCCAGAAGGTAATGTCTCCAACATCGTATGACATGAAAAACTGCAGCCAACTCAAGATCGTGCATCGGGTAATTCATCACATGTGGCCGCAACTTTTGAGACCCATACACTACGCCTCCTTATCCATGTATATGCACAGCTCCAATCCCAATACTTGAAGCATCACAATACACAGTATAACTCTTGCTTGGATTTGGAAACCCTAGTATCGGTGCTGAAGTCAACCTCCCTTTTAGCTCTTTAAAGGAAAAATCACTAGAATATGACCACATGAACTTTATACACTTCTTTTTCAGACCCATCAGTGGTGCTTCTAAGAACGAAAAGTCTTGAATGAAGTGTTTGTAGTATCCATCTAGCCTTAGAAAACACTATACCTCAATGACGTTCTTCGGCTACTCCCATGAAACTACTACTCTCACTTTTTTTGGGTCTACTGACACTCCTCCCTCAGAGATAACATGACCCATGAAGTGAATCTGATCCATCCAAAAAGTGGAATTTTTAGAGATTAGCATATAACTAATGCTCTATCAGTGTACTAAAAATGATCTCAAGATGTGTGGAATGGTTGTGTCGAGTGTGAGATTATACCAAGATATAATCCACGAAAACCCCCATGATGGAATCCAAGTATGGATGGAACACTCAGTTCATCGGTTCCATGAAAACTATAGGCGTGTTCGTGAGGCCAAATGTAATAACCATATAATTGTATAGACCATACCGGCTCTTAAAGGCTGTAAGAGGTATATCTGATAGTCTAACACGCAAATGATGGTAACATAAACTTAATTCAATCATCAAGAACTCTGGGGCTCCTCAAAGCTAATAAAAGAGATAATCAATACTCAGTAATGGATATCGGTTCTTGACCGTCAACTGGTTCAACTTCTGATAATCTAGAAAAAGCCTGAGGGTACTATCTGCCTTCTTCACAAAAAGGATAGGCGAACCCCAATGAGAAGTATTGGGTTGGATGAAACCCTCTGCCTGCAACTCCTCCAGCTGCTCCTTGAGCTTCTGTAACTCTCATGTAGCCATCCTATATGGAGGAATGGACACTAGTTCCACTCCTGGCACAAGCTCAATAAAAAAGTCTACCTCATGCTCTGGAGGCAAAACTGAAAAGTCTTTTGGAAAGACATCTCTCAAATGATCCATCACTAGAGGAAAGTCCTTCGGTGAAATCCCCTTGTCATCCAGATATAGACTACCAATCTGGGCTATAACTCCTCTTAACCCATGATGCTTGGGTTGCACTCTTCTCACCTGGACATCCCATTCACCCTTATGAAGAAAATATCCACCCTCTGGTGATATGAAACTCACCTTGCGGTGATAATAGTCGACGACTGCCTAGAAGGGAACTAGCCTGTCCATTCTAAGAATGACATCATAACTTTTCATCTCTAGGACATAGAGGTCCCATAAAAAGTGACACCCCACAACCTCTAGGGGAAACTCCTTGTACTGACATACACTCACCGTTCTAGTCCCCAATGGAGTGTCTAGTCTCAAGATATCAGTAGAAGAAAAGATATAGAGCCCAAGAATCTCCAAAATAGTAACAGATATAAATCTATGGGAAGACCCTGTATCGAAAATATAAGAAGCTAAAAATGAGGACACTAAGATCGTACCTAACACTATAGAGGGTTCGAGATCCTCCTCCATTTGGGTCTGCTCCACTACAAAAGTCTGACCTGCACCGTGGCCCTATGAACCTATCTGGACACCCTGAGCTAATCCATCCTATTGTCATTTAAAAACAGGCGACTGAAAACCATGGCCATGACCTCCATGTCTGCCTGAATGGACAGAAGAACTCCAGTTCCCAGACTGGTGGTTCCACTCCTAAACAAGGAGTCATAGAAGATATCCTGTCACCAGTTACTGGTAAGAAGATCTGACAGTAGCACTGAAGATGACCCATCTTGCCACAAGATCAGCACTCCACTGGGTCTCTCGGGTAGTGTGGCCTTGTATGTATGCTCTTACTACACTGTTATCACACCACTTGACTACCAGAAGAAGTTTCTCACCTCCTTGGATCATCACATGAAGACTCCCCATGACGCTTCCTGTTGTCAGTAGGAGGGATTCTAACTCTAGATGTTGAGCCGCCCTGGCTCACAACTCCAGAATCCATCAGATTGCACTCAATGATCAGGGCTTGGTTAAAGATAGAAGTGATAGAAGTCAACCAGAAGATGTTCACCTGCAATCATATGCTGTTCCTCAGACCATCCTAAAAATTTCATTCTAGGAATAACTGATTACCTCCAGGAATAGGTGTGAAATGATGAAGCTCCGTAAAGAGAGAGGAATACTCCATAACTGAAAGAGTACCCTGCTCTAGAATCATAAACACTTGGGCTCGATCGGCCCACAAGGTCTCTAGATAGAAGTAGTCATAGAAGATATGCTGGAACTCATCCCACGACATAACCTGCTGGCGTCCTGCCTGTGAGATCACATCCCACCATCTCTTGGAGGAATCCCGAAGCTTGTATGCAGAGAGCTTCAGCCTCCTCTCGTGAGGTATCTCCAGATGCTCGAATATCGTCAGCATGGATTCCATCCATGACTCTGCAGCCTGGGGTCGTCCATCCCCTGAAAAAGTGGGAGGATTCTACTACTGAAAGACCTATGTCAATTTTTCCATCGACGGGGCAGGAGGCGGTGCTCCCTGAAATGTATGCATCATACTCATAAATCCTTCCCCGAACTATTCATTAGCACCTGCGTCCGGTATAATGGCTGGTGCCAAGACTGGCACAACTAGAGGATCTTCAGGTAGTCCCTGATCAGCCATATCCGGTGTCCGTTCACTACCCTATAACTGGTGTAAAATCAGAGGACATATCATCGACATGAATCTGCAAGGTCAAACACACACCATAGTTGAAGATTATATAGGACCAGGAACCGAATGTATAAGAAGGTAACAAGTGAAATAAAACATTCAAGTTTTGCATAACATGAATATATGGTGTGTACGTCCCCTATACAATGTGTTCCCATAAGCCAAACACATGGGCGTGTACTCCTACCAAAACTGGTCGTGTAACACCCCAAACACACGACGTTTTGTCCTAACACACGATGTGTACTTGAATCCTCTTCCCCTGCTCGGGTCCCCTTTACACAGCTAAGAAACACAATTCTCATTGATGAAGACTACACGACGTGTTCGTGACAGACACGACATGTACTAGACAAGATTCACCGACCCGTTTTGTCAGTGACATGGCCTGATACACAGCTCACACTACACGGCGTGTTCCAGATGGACGCAGCGTGTACTAGGATGATTTTTCCAACCCATGTTGTTAGTGACAAGGATGGTTACATGGTTCTACAACACGACGTGTACATACGGTACATGGAATATCCGACCAAAGATTCGAAACCCCATGTCTATGTCCACAAAGTCTGAGACACGGTTAGAGACTACACGGCATGTACATATGGTACATGGCATGTACTTAATAAAAAAAGTTTCTTCTAAAACAGAAGAACAAATGGCGTGTAGTAAAAAATACATGGCGTGTATTCTGGGTTTTTTTGGATAGTAATCCTTAGAAACTACTACAGAGCCCAAAAAAACACTAAAACGAACATTAAAGTGCCAACTTCTGATCCGTGAGGGCCCATACTCCCCAAAAATCAATTCTTTGCATCTTACACATGTCATAACAAGGTAAACAAGTAAAATATCGACCAAATTCCGATTCATGAGGGCCCATAACACCTCAAGAACCGAAGTTTGACATTCATTCAAAGAGAACCTTACACAAATGTTACCCTTTCAAAAAGTAAATATTTTATCAAGGCAACTATCACAACATCATGCATCTCTAGAACAACATCTATCACAACAACATGAAATCACTAATGCAACCTATATGGCATGGCCAGAATGCATGAAATGTGATTTCTAGCAAGTGCCTAAATGATGCATGATATGACATACCCTCATATCATCGGGTTGAAATAGAAATAGAACCTGAATAACATCAACAATAATTTCAAAATACATGTGAGTCACCCAACGGTGAAAATCAGATCAACCGTAAACATGAAAAACTAGAAAAATTGCAATAAATGAGGGAGATAAGATTTTCCCTGTACACGGGTTAACTACTCCTGGGAACAACATGTTACGAAATACCTATTCCTTCCTATCCCTGAATATAGGCTTCAAACTGTAAGTCAAAAGAAAAGAATACCCTTTGATACCATGTTGTAACGTCCTGGTTTCGGAAGCCACCTAGAGGCATACCGTACCCATTTGGTCACATGGCCTCAAGCGCGTTTCCCCGAATTCTAGAGGCTGCCGACTAGAAGTGAGGGACTTTGGTGTGACAGTGGGAAAACTATGCCCTCATTGGCAGAGTAATACATTGGAAGTAAAACAAATAGCAAAAGCAGAAGCAGGAATAGTCCATACAAAAGTAAACAGCAGCACACATATATATATGAATGATGCATGATATATATTTCTAGGAAAGTATCCAAACAAATCACAATGCTATAATAAAACCATACTAAACCCAAGTACAAAAGAAATAATGTAAATAACTCCTCTGTATCGCATTCCATATCTTGGTCCAATGCTCTCCAGCTCCACAACAAATGAAGTACCTAAAGTAGAAGGGTTCTTTCCCTTATCAATACCTACAACGATATAACCAGTTTGGGCCCAAAAGCATGGACCAAATTGGGTGTGAGACTAAATCCTAGTAGGAAACCACCACAAGATCTGTTCCTAACAGTATGTTAATATATGACAGGTAATAAATACAGAAATCAGTAAACAAGGAAGTACTCAACGGTAAATAATCAACAGTTTCAATGAAATCAGTTTCATATATCAAGCAACAGCTAATCAAATTAGATAATCACAAAAGGTAACCCTCTTGGAATTACCCATAGCCTATCCCCTCTGGTCCTACCTAGAAACACAAGAAAGTAGTTAAACACAAAAGGTAACCCTATGGGATGTAATCACAACATATCCCTTCTGGTCCTACATTGAAACACAAGCAACCCACTAGGCAGTACACTCAGTCTAACCCCTCTAGTTTAGATTAAGCATAGACTCTCTGAGGAAGCACTCATCGTCAATTACTTGTATAGTCTTGCATCATTGTATAAAGGCACTCTAGGTAATAACTTACAACACATTCCCTCTATGGTCTTCATCAAGGACTACAAACTCTCTGAGGAAGCATTTACGTTAATTCCCTCTATTGTATCACATCGTAAGTAAAACAGACATTCTGGAGAATCCCTTATGTCCATTCTCCCTATGGTCTACTACACCAAGTTCTCACGACCCTATGTAAGTAAAGTAGGTATTACAATGCGTATCAGCCAAAGAAAACCTCAAGAACTACTTGGCTAGCAGTCTACAACATATCAGTATATCAGAACAATCACACCATCCTACAACTAGGCATGGGAAAGTAAACAACAGCCTTATAGGAAAACTAGACCCAATAATCAAAATAGGAAATCATGCATGGGAAAAAACATCCCAATCATAGAAATTAACCCTTTACGCATTCAATTAACCTCTATTCAAACATACAAGTATAGAAGGAAAAAATAGGGCTAAAATAGTAAGCGCGCAATACCTCGTTCATGGGTATTGGGCGAAATTACACATATAACTCAAAATTTTTTAACAAAAAGGCACAAACCACCTACCTAAGTGTTGGGAGATCTCTATAAATGAAGATCATGCCTTGAATCACCCAAGAACATGGTAGATCTACAAAAAATCTTAATATGTTCAATCGATGATAACTTAATAAAGATGAGGAATCATGAAACGAAGCTCAAGCAGAAGGAAGAGCTTACCGAGGCGATCCCAACACAATTGATAGTGGTTGAATAGGAGATCGGATCCTCGGTCGGGGGCTCAGAGGAAGATTGTGACTATATAGGAGCTCTCCAATGAACTAGGTCGAGAGGGATGTGTTTTTGGCGATTAGATGCGACCCCTGTATGTTTGAGGAAAAAAATACAGCGCTTGTACTTTGGAAGTAAAAGGAATATAATTTCTATTTTTGTACTCCGCTTTAGGTGGACTCTAGGTCACCCCCACATGGTCGTGTGTATGGACACTACACGGCCAGCAAATAGATACCCGTAGTAACAGAGTACATGACGTGTACTCATAAAGTGCATGATGTGTACTTCAAAAATTCCAGAAATTCATCTTTTTCTCAAAAACGACCACAAAAGAAAAACTTACCTGAAAAAGATAATATGGGTTCTTACATTTTTAAAATAAAATTTCTAAAAAATGAGGTAACTATTTCTAATTATCCACACATAAAAGATCTAAAAACCATTTTTATAATGAATTTATTCTTACAATATAAAACGTATTTATTCTTATACATTGACTAGTAAAAATAATCATATGAATGTAAACATTTTTACTGATTCAATTATCTGAATTAATGAAATAACTTTGACATTTATTTCATAATTTGATTATACCAATTCATATCCACCAACCCAAAATCATGGTTATAACATTCATATTTAAATAATATTATTTAACAGTTCATTTAAACTCAAGGTTACAGGTGGTGTACACTATCAAATGTAGTATCTATTTAATGGAAACTAAAATATTGGGGTGTTACATTATTATCTCCTTTCAAAAAATTATACCTCATAATTTTGATTCATTTTAAACATATCATGATATTTTAATATATTTTATCATGAATTCTAATTTCTAGGTTAAGACTAGGGAACTTAATATTTTGTAAATAAATAATATGTAAACCATTATTAACTTACAATTGGTATTTTTTCCCAAAATAATACCTTTAAAATTACTTAGAACAATCCATAGAAAACATGATATATTCATCTTATATTTATTGAGGTTGAGGAAATGTATAAACATATACATGCTTACTTCCTTTCAAAATTTCAAATTGAAATCATTTCCCTTCAATGGAATATTTTAATATTTTTCCACTTTTTATTCTAAGTATGAATGACTACATGTATGTTTTCATGGACGAAGCATAAAAATAAAATTTATTGGATCATAATATCCCTAAAATAATGACAATATATTTTACCCTTTAAAATTATTAGAATGAGTTAAGATAATACTCAATATAAATAATCCATCTTGTGAAGAGGAAATACATTAATTCCTAAACATGAACAATAACAACAATAGAAATCCTACAATACTTCAAAATTTAAATTTTAATACAACTAGTTTGAGATAAATTATTTTATGATTTATCTATACTTTATTAATCCTCATAACTAGTTAAACCCAAAAATATTTTATTATGTAAAAGACAAATATATGTTTAACAACCATGTTTGCAACTCTGGAATAATTTTTAATATTAACAGATATTGCTTGATATATTCTCATTATAATAAGATTCCCACTGGGTTTATCGATTTACAAATCATTCCATAGAGTTTCAAGGGATAGTTTGATATCCATGAATAATATTAAAGAGTTCATTGATCCCAAATCAATAAAATAATGGTCTTTTGATCAAAATACCTACTATCAAAACTTAAGGTATTTCAACATCTATTGTAGTAACTACAAAATATTATCCTTTCCCAATTAGAATATTCTATGGTAAATTCCCTATATTCTTTGGTTAATATTTTTAATTGTTCCCCATATATTTATTTTTGAATCAATGGATATGAAAATATTATTTCTTACCCTTACATTCATGTTCATGATGGAATTTCTCTTCGCACTAGAAGAAAATTCCAATTCCATTCAAGAAAGTAACATGGAATTTCATTCCAAAATTATCACATGTAGAAATTCACATCCTTATCTTCTTTTCCATTTCCACATTTATTTTTTATTATTTATAAATCATCATTTTCTTGTCTTGATTTTATTTGAAAATATATGTCATGGAGAATTCTTTCTCTATCCTGATGGCACTTGATACCATATCAATATATGGTGAAATTTTCCAGAGATTATTTCCCATAGAAGTATTAGATTAAGCCCATTAAAGAAATGGTCAAACATATTTTCTATTTTATATATATAGTCTATAACATTCCTTGATAAAATTGTAGAGTGTACCTTATACTCAGTAATAATTTCCTCTTCCTATGGTCTTAGATTGATGAATCTCCTTTCCATATCATCTTGTTCCCATCAAGGAATATATTTTTTGGAAGAATATTTTCATTAAACATTTCCATTATATTATATAAATTCCCTCTTCCAACATATTATTATGATCAATAAAACTATTGATAATTTTATTCCATTAAACAATATAGTGAAAAAATAACCTTATCCATTTCATTACTTCTCAAATATAGAAATATATCCAAGAGGGATTTGATCCATTGTTCATCTATAAATGGACTAGTAGTTTCATTAAAGGATTTATTTTTCTATAACATTATTTAGTCCAATATTAATTAATCATGTTGTTAATAAATAATTTGTTCTATATGAGAATCATTATTGGCTATAAACCATGTAATCTATCCTAATATAGTTATAACATACTCATAACCAACACCATACCTATTGACATACTCCTGAGTGAAATCCCAACATTGATTATGAGTATTGACAAATTTTCCATTTCTTCCATTAGGATCAATTTATAAAAATGGAATACACTAGACTATATCGTAACATTATGAATCAAAGTTTACAATTTTGAATATAGTGTAACACATAACATAAACAGAAGATTTATGTATACCTAATATAATAATCATAAGAATAGTAAATTTGGTAATATAATTAAATAATAACTATATTTTATTATCTTTCACAATAGTTTATATAGATCTTGAAAACCAACCAAATCATATCCCTTGGGAGTGTATATCCATGTCTGTAGACTTAGGCTCACTCATCATGCACCGAGTGAATATTGAGTTGATACTCAACCATCCTTTTTAATGGTTTTACCCCTATGTGTCGATGTTCCACAAACTTATCAACTTTACAGTATGCATATATATGTTTCATTTCTTAGGAAACCACTCATTCTCCACCTAACCAATATATCATGTTATTATCCTCTACTAAGACTTATCCTTATAGTATGTTGTAGGATTATGTTCTCTAATATATGTTTTACTAAATATAGTCTCCAAGTTTTATTCTCATATTACTATAATACCATTTGTGACAACCCCAAGTCAATTAACTTGGGTATAGTGGTTATATTACAACAGTAATACAAGATTCAAAATTTCTCATCAGATTGGATGGAATAGTTTAGTATTTTTGGGGATTAGATAGATACTTTATTCTCATATTACATTCAAAAACAATAAATAAAACATAAAATTACAAATAGAACATTATTATTTATAATAGTATATCACAAAAATCATTCATAGTTCACTATGTGTTACCCTAGGGGAAGGAAAACATAATAAAGGACAATCCTAGATGCTCAATAAGAGAAAGTGTACAATAAAAGATATCATAGAATTAAGAATAATAAGGAAAAAATAAATAATAATCAAACATGACATATAACTAATATTATAAAAAGGTAGTATATCCATCGATTACATAACAACATGAATAATGACATGGATAGCAATAATAATTTTCATTATGATGTAATTCATAATTTTTGACATCATAATCATACCATCAATGCCTCCTGCCAAGAGATCATACATAAATAGGTAAGAAATGTGAAAAATACCCCAAATAGTTTATCTAATGAGAAATACCAATGCATGAAGGTTCTATAAACATACATTATGATTAGTTATTAAGTCAAATTAATTAATAATATAAAATAAATGAATAAAAATTCATCACATAATCAATATAATCATTCATATTGAAAACTAGAAAAGAAAATACTAATACTTTCCCTTGTCAACAAATAGAACTTCATGATCAAATGACATATTTAGTAATAATGTGGATAAAATAATTAGATTATACAAATATTAAAACATAAGAATCATTAAATTATGTTTTCATAGATAAAAATACATTTAAATGAAGGCATGGAGATGTGGATTTGTGAATCTTAAACCTCAGATCTTGAGATTTCAGAACTGGGATCCTTGGTTTGATCCTTTTCAGGCCAAGAATACCATAACTCAATCCTGGATTCGTGTGAAAGGATTGAGATGGGTATTCTGGCACCCAAGCATTTTATGGGATATTGCACTGGTTGTTGGGACCCCATTCATGCTTGACAAGGTGACATCATCGGTTCGATTTGGTCACTTTGCTCGCATCTTAGTCGAGTTTGATATGTCATTACCTCTTGTAGAGACTATGTATGTTATTGAGGGTGAGTTCAAGTTTGAACTTGAGATTACATTTGAACATATTCCAGAATTTTGTGTTAATTGTTCATCGATCGGGCATGTTAAAGCCAACTGTCATAGGGGTTTGCGTTGTTCTATATGTAAACGTCATGGACATATTATTGAGAATTTCAAGCTCAAACCTATTTCTTTGAAAGTGAAGGGTTCTCTTGATGGTTTAAAGGATGATCCTCCTTCATCCATCAAAGGACTTATGTTGCATGGTACTTCTAGTAGAAATGTGGGCCTGGTTTCTTTTACTGATGTTGTGGCTGGAAGGAAGTCATCTGATGATTGTTTTGATATTAACAATATTGGAGGTGTGCTTCCTTCAGGTAATTGCATGCCCCCACTCATGGTATTTATAATATTCTTGCTTATGATAAGACATTTAAGTTGGATGATGATTGATCTAATGGTCATGAAAGCGACAATGAAGTGGATCCTGCAGTTCTACTGGAAGATCAATTTTTTTCAAAAGGAAAAGTTTGTGGTCCCCTTCAAGGGGACTTTTCTGGGCGTGTGTTGGCTACAACTGTCAATTATATTTATCATGTTGTTCCTGAGTAGGTGACAACACCTACTATTGATTCCCCATCCATTGGGAATTTGGAGACACATCAAGGTGTCTCTAGTGGTTCTGTGCTGGATAAACAAAACATCTCTGTAGGTGATGTGCTCCCTGCACCTGGGAATTCACAAATGGAGCATGTGGATCTGTCTCCTACTCCTCATGACTTGGGGAAAGAAACAAACTGTCCTGAGTTGGAAAAGGAGCCAGTTCTGGCCTCTATTGTTATCTTGGAGGATCCTGTGCAGCAGAATTCTTTTAATGTTCTGGAGTCTACGAACTCTCATAAATTTGATTGGCTCTACAAGGAGAGTAGGGAAAGAAAAGGTAAAAATGTTTTGACTTGTACAAAAGCTATCTATTCTAATATAGTCAGAGAGGATAGCAACAAAGAGCTGCGGTTAGGACATCCCCTATTGAGGAAATGATGGGAGAACCCATTGGAAGTGGTAAAGGCAAGGATGAGGAGGCGACTGGGGCTCAACTGGACAGTCAAGTCCTGGAGGTTGAGGCTACTAAACAACATGATATGTGGAAGACCCCAAATAAATGGCAGAGGGGACGACACTCGAGAGGTCGAGGAGGATGTGGGCGTGGTGGTATTCATAAGGGATAAAATGATTTTTCCTACTTTGTGTTATTTGATGATGTATGTCATTTGTATCCTGAACTCTCTGTGTCTCCTTTACCAATTTTTTTAATAATAATTTTGTCGGGCCATGGGGACACCTGTGGTCTGCACTTTTCTGGTATATCATGTGTTTTGAGGATATTCGGTTCTTAATTGAAAAAAAAATCAATAGATTGACCATGGTCAAAGGGTTCATGTTCCAATATCTTTATAATATTATTAATAATATACATTAAATACAATTTTATAATAATCCATGAAATGTAGACATGTAAAACCATTCACATCTCTTCGTGGAGGTGGTAGTCTACACGTACACATGACCAATGTTTTTATTTTTTAACAGCTGGAAGGGGATGATGTTAAGATATATATATTATATTTATATAATCATATTTTTTTCATTAATATCATATATATAACATAAATTTATCACAATAACCAACCTTTTATGAGGTGATGAAAAATGAAACACATCAATATTGTGGTGGTGGTAGTCCACATGCATGCATGAGTGATGTTTTTATTTCTGATAAGATGGAAAAAGAGATGAATATGGATTTTTTTAATAAAAATAATAAAATTTAAATATATTTATTATAACTATTTTATTTTATCATTAGGATTAGTATATAATTTAAGGAGGAATAATATGAAATAAAATGAATTAACTCGATTAAGAGTTACACCTCTTCTTTTGAAATCATCCATTGACTTACAACTTAATGCTACTAATGATGGTTTTAGGGGAATATTAAAATTAATTAGATGTTTATAAGTAATATAGGACTTTTTGTTTTGGAATTTTTCGATCTAAGTGGCTCAAAATGTGTGAATAGGAGTGGCGAAGGGGCTCCATATTTTAAGTGAGGTGGGTGGAAATCTTGTATATACATTGAAATATTATTATTTATTATTTTTATTACTCCAATAAAGTGATGAAAATTGTAAAAAATTATAATATTATATGTATTAGTTATAAATATGATCCAAAAATATAATTTACACAAATTTTATATCATTTTAACCATTAACCTTTATGTTTAAACCCCTTTTAACCCAATATAACTTTAACCATAGTAATGAATCGTTACCTCGATTATTATTCATTATAAAAAAATTAATTGAAAATTATTACTTAATATTAATTATTAAATAAAAAATATGGAATCCATTTTATAAAAAATAAATTCCTAGTTTTTGTATAAATAACTTTTAATATATGTTTATAAAACACAATGAAAACATTTTTTATAAAAAATGCTTGTTTTAATATTAAAAATGAATTTTACAAAAACCAAGTATAAAGTTGATTAAAATGTAAATAATTGGATTATTTTAAATAAAATGAGGCTTATTTATATTTAATACAAAACCGAAACTAAATGTAAGCTTTTGAATATTGAATTTTGGGAGAGGATATAAAAACTGTTTTTATTTGAATAAAAAGATTACATAGATTTCCAAAATTCTAAGCATAGATTTTTAAGTTCAAAATTATATTCATAAATGAATTATATTTTCACTAAATAAATATTACATATAGAAAAATGTTTCAAAAAAATTCATGTTATTCTTATGTCTTGATATCATCATAAAAATTAAAATATTTTCAAAATCGGTATTCTTTAGTATTCACCAAAAAATCAACTTCTTTATAAAAATCAAGACATTCGACCCTATGATAAACTAAAATACCAATTTTTATTCTTATGTAATAAAATTATTTTATTCTTATACATTTCGTTGTAATAACAATTAGAAGAAGTTAATAGTTTTTTATTGAATTCATTATTTTTATTAAGTAAATATTTATATATATATTTCATAATTTTATTATTTTTATTCATACACACCAACCTAATGACATGGTTAAAATAGAAAAATTGAAATATTATTATTTTGTTCTTTTTTTAAGCTCAGGTTTTAATGTGTGGAATTTTATCAATCAATGTATTCATTTAAAGGAAACATAAGTGTAAGTGTGTTACAATCTCCCATCATTCTTCTAATAAATTTAACCTTCACAATATAGTTAATTAAAAAAGTCTCACCCCACTTAATTGTATAGGGTTAAAATGAATAGAATAAAATTATGAGCTAAATATAACTCTTTTAAGCACATTACAACAATAGAAGTAAATTTTTTCTAGGTTGGGGGGTTAGTTCACTGTCTCCACTGGTACCTAGGTGCATAGGATGATCAAACCTACACATATGAATCAAGTTCTTAGACATGCACGTGAGGACATGGTAACTTATACCTATGCACATTACATAAGAACTTATACCTATATACAGAAGAAAAAATTCCATGTAAATAGTGGAGGGCCACTTCAACTTCATGAGACATTCTGACTTGAGAGTGACATGAAGATTTGTGATATCTTCTTACCCAAGTCAAACAAACTAATTTTGGTATGCATGGAGTTATTTCCATTATTGTAGATTTTTCAGAAAATTTTGTGCACATTTGGGATAATTTAATTCCTTTTACATAGGTTAATACACATGGGAGAAGGGTTTATGAACAATGTATTTAGTGACTTATGTTGAGAGAAGCACCTGGGTAAAATTTTACAGTTTGTAAAATTTTCCCCTGACTATTTTAATGCCCATTCTAATTTTATTCATTCTCCCTTTGTATGTACTTTTTATTGATATGAGTTGATATTATAAATTATATATATGTTAGGAAAAAATGATATTCCCTTGGAACATTGTTTTGAAGATTGAATCCTCCATCTACATAAACTACATGGTACAAGTTGTTGATCAGGGGTACACCATCCATCATCGACTATACTTATCATCCCTTGCATAGTTCCTTATAGAATTCCATCATCAATATCCACTATATGAATCCATTTTATTATACGAACATAGGCTGTTGAAGAATAGTAATATACCAAGGAGATATTACACCCTACCAAACTCATGATTTTTTGAATATAGGAATCTAGGAAAAACCATCATTTCTCTAACAAGATTTTATATCAATGAATTGGAGATACATTAAGAATAAATACTAAATCAATAAAAGGCTTCTCTAGACAACTTTAAGAACATACATAATCCCCAAACATGCTATTTATCTTCTATTTTCTACTGATAAACTTATTCTGAAGAAAAAATTTCGAATGAGGAATGGTACATATAACCTAAAGGAGGTTTTGATATTGAATTGATGTGGTAATATTGGTTCAATAAAACATGAACTAAATTCAAGTATCAGATGAAGGATGTAGAAATTAAAAATCTATCAAGATTTCACAGATGTATTTGTACCAAATTAATCCTAGAGTGGATAAGTCTATTAAGTCCCCAATTGAGAACATTTCATACAAAACATGGAGAATCATGAATTTATCTCATGGAATTTTTACAAATTAACTATGGAAATAATACTCAAGGCGATATATTGAGAATTTATGCCTCCAATAGATGCATGGGAAGACCATAACAAAACACCACATCTGGACCATATAATAACTACCACTCTATTAGGTATGAGATTCTAATGCTAAAAAATGGTTGTTTCTAAATAATTTGTTTTAGGATTAGGCCATAAACTCTTAATATAGGTCATTTTCCAATAAACTAGTTGCAATGACCAAGAAGATTTTAGTCCAGCCTCCCATTGACCTTGGAAAATGTCAATACAGTATCGAACTATACTATTATATTGATAAAATCTAGTCACTATTTAAACAAATTATGTGTTGAGTATCTAGTATCAATGAACAAAATCTATGAGAATAGATTTAGATGATCTCTATTCATTCAAAACTAACCAATGACACTAAATAATTGCTTTAAGATTCCTTTATCTATTCATATTTTTCTAATGAATATGTTCAATAATGTTTTTTAGGTGACAACTATTATATTTGAAAACTCTAAAATTGAACAACATGAACTATCCATTTGGGTTTTCAGATGATCATGGGTTGGTCATCTTGATCTAATTACATTCAATCAAATAGTTTTAGTTCGATGAAGGAATGAATAATTTCACACAAAAACTAATAATATCCCAAATGGAAAATTTCTTCTATATTTCTACATTCTTCAACCATAAATCTATGTTCATCCTATATCTAATGCATTCAATATCCTCCACTATGTTTAACCATCCAAGTTAAAGTGAGGAATTTTCCCGCATCAAACCTTCTTGAACTATCTCATTTTTAAACATATCGTAATTATTTTTCTTCTGAAAAAACATCTAAAACTACAAAAATTTATCTATGAATTAATATAATGTGATACTTAAGGTAAATGTGTTTTGTTATTGCATGAAACATAAAATTATGAGAAAGATAAACTGAACTCAGACTATCGAAGAATAACAATCCTCTATCTGATTCCTTTATGAGTTCCTTCAGCAATCACAGTAACCAAATCAACTCTTCCCCTTCTTTAATATTAAAAATAAACCCTAATTTTCTGTAGATAAATTAACAACCAGTTTTAAATGAATCATCCAACTAACTAATATTCCACAAAATGTAAATACAAATCTTATAGTACTTTTTTTCTTGTCCACGTTTCTTGTAAATTTTGTAACTAAAAAATCTTTGAACTGATCATCATTACCAAAACATAAATCTACATCTTATAACCACTTAAGATATATAAGGATCTATTCCATATCTTTCCAATTTTTCCTACCATGATTGGATATGAAATAGTTAACAACCCCCCTACAAAATCAATATCTTTCCAATTAAAAACCATTGCATAAAAAACATCCTGTAACTAATTTATAAAGTAATTTTACTATATCACTAACTTATCAATTCATTGATAGTTCCTATTAATTTTAAATTTAAATTTTCTAGTGAGGATGGTTGATATTGATTTACAACTAGTTATTCTAAATATGTAAGGACCTTCATTATGTATTCCTTCTTATATAAAACAATTGAGTGAGATTAATTATACCAATCTATTATCATCCCCATGATCTTATTATCTTTCCCAATATTCTTTATCTCAAAAACAATTGGAATACTCTTCTTTAGTTTCTAAATCAAACGAAACCCTAGATCAACAGTCATTATATCATCCACATACAACAACACTATGATATATGTTCCATCATCCCTTTTCATTTCTGTAAAAATAATGATTGGAATCACATCAACTCATACTTTCTTAAAACATTAATGTGTATTAATTCCAATTATACTATCACATAGTTTTATTTAATCTATAATGATTTCATTTCAACTTAAAAACAAAAACTTCTTTGGATGTACTTTAAAACCTGTAGTCTCAAACATGTAAATTTATTCCTCAAAATCTATATAAATAAAAATCTATCTTTATATCCATATTATCCACGTATTGTTCATTATATGTAATAATTATTATCACTATATGAACAGTTTTGTACTTAACCACTAGTGAAAAAATTTCATAAAATTTGATCCCTTCTTTTTTCTAAAATACATTCAAAAAAAATTCTATATTCATACCTCTTATTTACATCACCTTTGTCATTCAAATGAGAAACCTATTTTTTCTAGATATATATTTATTTATTGTAATTGAGATAATTCCTATGGTTTTTAATATTTTAGGAACTCATTTCATCTTCCATGGCTAACTGCCAATGTATATTGTTTCTGAGAGTAGCTTCCTCTTTTGGGAAATCCAATTTCCCTATTTCCATTAGATGTATGAAGTTCCTATCAATCCCAATCATCTAAACTCATTTGATGATTTTTGGATGTCCTCCTTATATAATCACATTTATCCATTAAATACTCTCTATATAATAATCTTGAATCGAGTCTATCTTCATTTGGTACATGTATTTATAAACTTTTTGTATCAATTAGAGATATTTCTAATGGCAGTCTATCCAACCATACTCAATTTGAAAATGGTTTGTTTGATCATTCTATTTCTGGTGTCCTGAGTACCGAAGTATCAACATCAACATTTCCTCTAAAATTTTGGGACTGAATGCTTGTTCAATAACCTCTATCTAAACATTCTAAACTTTTATAGTATATTTGTCCTCAAATTTTTCTCATCAAAGTTCCAATATTTAAAAATAAGTTCTTCAATGAAAATAACATCTCAAATTCATATGCTTTTTTTTTATTTTCACCACCCCATATGAGATATCCAATGTTCTAATCTCCATAACTAACATGAAAACACACATTATATTTCTCCACCAATATATATCTATATTCAGAATTGATATGAACATATGAAATAATTCCAAATATTTTTTATGGTTTACCACTAACTTCTTATTGGACTAATGTTCCTCCAAAATTTATTATCCGATAACATAAGATGGATTTATATTAATAAAAAACTACTATATTTATTTCCTCTTCCCAAATTCCCATCGGCATTCTAGAATGAAGCCTCATACTCTCAAATTTATCTATCAAAGTCCGATTCATCTTTTTAATTACACCATTTTATTGCAGAGTTCTTGGAACCTCCTTCATATGCTTGATTTAACTCTTATAAGAGAAGTTTATAAAGTTGTGTCTAGTATATTTTCCACCACTATATATCTACAAAAATTTAATATTTATTTCACACACTATCAGATAAATCATTCTACTAAATGAAATAATGAAACATTGCATATTTATTCTTCAAGAATTAATCCTAGAGTGTTTGAGTAACATTATCAATAATGGTCACAAAGTGTACTAATACTTCATATGAGTTAACTAGGAATTGACCCAAATCATTGTAATGAATTATTTATAACTTTTTGATTCCTTGGATTTCTAGCATTAAAGTTGAAGGAAACACTCTTTTATTTTCCTAATATATAAATCTCACTTATTCCAAGGTCTATGTAATCAAGTTTGAGAATTACATTCACTGATATAATATTTAAATTATTTTCAATGAGTTGACCAAACCAACATTTCCACATTTTCAGTCCATCTGATGAATTCATTACGATTACTGAAACATCATCCATCCATCCAGTTAACTATAAGGTTCCATTCTCAACTCTGTGAGAAATCAATATGGAACCTTTATTTATCAACAAATTCTATTTGAAAAATCCATTCTAAAACTTTCATTATCAAGCTGTCCCACTGATATGTGGTTTCTATGGAGACCTAAAATATGTATAATATAATTCATTCTCAAGAAACATCAATTTTTCATTTGAATATTGAAATAAATTTTCCCAAAAATATATAAATCTTTATAATCTTCCTGATATACAATATCCAAGAGTTCTATTACATAATCAACCATGCACTAACACTCACCATTTTAATAAAAATATTCCCCTATGTTAAGTAACTGTTAATACTCTAGAATGAATCTTCATAGTATCATGTTGGAGTCTCTGTCTATTGTACTGATAGAGATTGTTTATCCAGAAGTTAAAGACTCATTCAGATTATGGAAATATTTCTTCACATGTCCCTTCTTCCCACAAATCCAATATGTAAAACCATAACTAGTTGATTTAACATGTTTTATTCTCTAGAATGTATAATTTGGGGATTTATTCTTTTAAAGATCCATTATTTTTGGTGACTATATCCATATGATAACATTGATAAAACTTATGAATAGAGTCATAACTTCATTCTACCTCAACTCCTTAATTAAGGCCAAGTTTCAAAGGTCAAAAAACACTATATATTCCATCCCATTGAATTTTATCACCATTGAAACCTTTTCATCCAAGTTCTCCAGGAGTGAGGAGAGAATAAAAAAATCCCAAAAATAATCTATGAAATTTAACTTCATTGACTTGATCACCCCTCGTATTATATTGAATCCATTCACATGCTAAATTATATGAATGATTCTTGATAAAATAAAACCAAAAAATCTCTACATCATGAAAACATAGTTTTGAGAAATTATATTTTCATATATTTTATCCACAAAATTCAAAACCTCAATAGTAGTTTTATTATGTGTAAGGTTGAACATGACATTCTATGAAAGTGAAATCCTAATCAAGGATAAAATTATCTTGTACAACTCATCACATTCTGTTTTTTCATTGGTTTATTAATTTTTTTACAAAAAGGTGCATCAAGAACATTTTTTATCAAAATATATTCCAATTTAATTTTATAAATGGAATATTCCATTCCATAAAAATTATTTATATGAATTTTTATTTTCTTTGAAGTCAATATTCTGATAATCGTAAAACCAACTTAATTAATAAAACATGTAATCCAAAGGGAGAAAAAACCATTAATGTTGTGAGTGAAGTACAACCTTTATCTGATACCAATTGATAGTAAAGAGCTTTACAATCACACCATTTGTTTAACACAATATATATACATGAAAGGAACCAAATACACTAGATATGTGTTCGCCCAATCACCTCAGCTCACATAGTAAGAAAGCATCACAATATAACTTGATAGATGTTTTTCTAATAACAAACTATGATGAGATATAAAATAAAACAAGGATGATTTAACACCTAATAACCAAATAATAATTTCAAAAAAATTCACATAAAACCAAAAAAATGAAATAACAATATTTACAAGGTTCTGATAGATGTCATACATCCATGGGATATCACCATCGAAATTTTTCATATGGATACATATGTGAATATAAAACTCATATATCACTTCCTCACATTATAATGTCTCTAAAATTTAAGTCATAAACTCCAAATTTTCATTGTAGTAATCACACACCCATTAGAGTGGGGCCACCAACTCTTAATAGAGGTCTCTATCCAGTCCATCAGTTTCACTAACCTTTGATATTCATGACCAACCTCACATTTTTCTATGAAATTTCCAATTCACTATTGAACAATCCATTAGAACCATCATTACTAAATCACTATTCAAGAAAATAATTCATTGAGTCTCCAACCGTGGTGAATACCATATCTAATAACTACATTAGATTATATTCATCTATCTATATTTTTTGATGACACCAATGTATCACTATTTCCAATGAATTTATCTGAATGATGTTCATCTAGTGAAAACCATTATGCCTTACTACTCGGAAACTTCCCATAAAGAAACATCTATTTTATTTTTCCAATGATCTAGGTTTGATAAACTTGGTTTAACAAACTTCCATCCTGTAAAAATGGTCAATGAAAATCAGGAATAACTATCGACAAAACCCAAAAGTTTATAGTGCTGAATATGGTGAAAAAAACAATACCATGAAAAATGTTTCCTTAGGTAAAGGTGTTCTCATTACTGTTAGCTAATTAATAGTTCATGAAGATTCAAACACTGAAGGGATAATGATGGATTATGGGGAAAATGTTATATTATAAGGGTTTGAGAACCCAAAATGTTGAGACAATATGTCTTGAACACAGTTTTAGGGTGAAGATATTTGATATGAAATATATTGAACTTGGGTGTGAAAGGTGTGGTAGAAGGTCTACTATAACTTTTTCCTAGACTAATGGTTCCAATGAACGTCACATAGATTTTCTAGGTACATAAGATGGGTCTTATAAATTGCGTGTCTTCTATTATTTTTACATTAAATTTTTCCTATGTAATGAAGGACATGAATTAGTGAGTAGAGACTTAAATTTTTCTTACAACACTATTTAAATGTTTTCTATATGAAAATACATTACATGTATTTTGTTTTATGTTTGTGGTTCTTGATATTTAAACCATTGAGTACTAAAGATTACGGTCACAAATATTTGAATAAATTTTGATATAGTATACACAATAAGGTCTATATACACCCAATTTGAGTCTGCATTCCCATGATACTATAGATCATCTAGAAAGGGGAGGCATAGAGTTTAAGGTCATATTTCTTGGACTAGAAAACCAAAACAACCTCTACATAAAGGTCAAGGAAAAAAACCAATATGAATAGAGATCCCACATCTACTATAGCCTGCCTCCTAGAGGTGTATATAATTTATGGTCATGGGGATTATACAAATAATGAATAAATTTTAAGGTTGTATAACCTTGAAAATATGTGATATGTCTTATACTATAAAGGTAATGGTGACATCCCAATGTTAATTAGAACCTAATGCTAGTATATGACAACCCATATCAATAAAAAACCCACTTTCATGATTTTTTTAATATGTTTACACATAATAATAAACTAGAGAATTATGAGGCCTTGGTAATTTTTCTTATTAGAGACATAAAATAACAACTTGAAAAATAAACACAAATACATAAACTAAAATTCCATAACATTAACTTAAATTTCATTGATATTGTAAAACTACATGGCAAAACCTAGGGATGTATATAAGAAATGGGTGATCTTAGAGCCTAGTACGAGAATAATAAAATCATAAAATGAAGAATTTTAGACAATTAATTAAATAGGAATATCATGGTATGATAAGAGGGGTGAGAATCACAAACTTGGATATCAAATCACGATAAAAGATAATAACATAAAGGCAACATGGGAACATGGGAACAACATAAAATAAGAAATTAAATGCACGAGTCAAGGGAAAACACCAAGAAATAATAAAATTGTGTTATTAGGATATCATCCCATGAACAATACATATAATATCATGATATAAAACTATTTACCAATGAATTTTAGTGATATATAATTCGAGGCCCAACCATCACAACCATATTATGAACATTCATAAGTGTGCCACATAGATCATGAAACATTAGAGTATATTTAATCACTTTTAATGACATGATTAATTAGTTTGGGTTTTATAAATGTAATGTATCAATAAATGAATGGTATGTATATCTAGGTGAAAACTGTTGTGTGAAAATTGGGATGAGTATTCACTATACAAATGTTTAGCATGAAAAATCATTCGATAATTTTCAAAACATAGCGGGTGTATAAAACGGTTTATGTAATAGGTAAATGAGAATTAAATTAAGTATATAATTACAAAGAATATATAATTATTGTAATGGGATGTGTAAAAATAAATTAAAACATGAAGAAATAGTAATCAAAAGGTTCTTAATATAATGATATTACTTGAAGTAAATATAAGAGAGAGTCCCTTACCTTGAAATGGTTCTACCATAAGATTGGGAAGGGATTCATTAGAGCATGGAAAAAACATGTGAGGGATATATAGAGATAAAAGAAGAGTAAATTAATTATATAAGGGTTTTTAGTTAAGATTAATGAGATTTTTCATGGGTTTTAATAAAAAAAGAGATGATAATTCTTTTATAATTTCTGAACTCAGGTTTTGGAATCTATAATGATAAATTAATCCAATCTAGAAACAATTCCAGGGTTTTTATCATGTTTTCTACCAGAGTGGAGTGTATTAAATTATTTTATGTGGTTAATAACTAAAATATTTAAAACAATAACCTTAAGGATGTAGAAGTGAGACATTTTTATGAATAATTGATTTTAAAACCCTAAAATATAATATTGGATTTTGAGCATCCAACAAGGGTTTATAAATTCAATGAAATAACTTAAAAAATTATTTTAATGTAAAGAAAACAATTTGGGTCGTGGATAATATTTATATCATTTATTACACCACTTTGGGGATTTTATAATGTTACAATACATATCATATAATTATACCGTATTTAACTTTTACAAAAAAATCAACTATCACTGGAAATTATGAAAAACTCCACATTGGATAATTTTCAAATTTGGATTTCAAATTTTAATTTTGTTTTACCAAAACAATTCTCTAAATATGAATATTTACACTTAAAAAAAATATCCATTTATAAAAAAAGTGATGTTTTTTTTAAAATAACAATTTTTTGACCCTTAAGAAAATTAATTTTGACATCCTTAATTTATATTATCATTTATATTTATAAAATATTATTTAATAATAATATTTTCTTAAAATAGAATTTATTTCAAAAAATTACTGAATTCATCAAAAATTGTGTCTTGAATAAAACTATATATTTCCCAAAAATAATCTTTTTCATAATATTTGAATATAATTTTATCAAAATTATTATTTAATCATTATAAAGTAATAAAAGATAAACATAATCATCATAAAAATATAAAAATTCCTACAATTTATGTCTATATACATGGCCCATTATTATACTAGTGAATTCCTTATGGGTAAGGTGTGCAGTGTTGATCTTTTTTTGTGTGGTTTCACAAACATGGTTTAAGATTTGACCTTGATGAGCTTGAAGTTCTCTAATAAATATTTTTTTATTCTTTATTTTTTGAATATAGGATTGGTCCTAGTTAAGGTAATGTCCCTATGATTATATATCCATTTGAAGCACTGATAAATGGTATTCATAGGGTAAGATTCTACTAGTTGAAACAATCGCTTCCTTTTCCTTTGTCAAATGGATTTATCATAACCCTATATATAGTAATCATATAATCACTATAAACTAGTTATACTATAAATGATTATGATGCTTAATTTTATTTAAAATATGATATTATATAACTTATAATGTTCTAAAACAACATCATTAGTGCATGATTTTTCTATAATTTCATTTATTAATAAGGAATTTAGTAATTTAAAATTTGAACTTCATTTATAATTTTTTATTTAATTACATTATACACTCACTAAAAAATTTATCCATTGATATTTTTATTTTTACACTAAAAATTATATATATAATTATATTTTCCCACCACTTCAGGTTCCCAAGTAACATCCTCAAACTTTGGGTTCCACCACATAAATTTTACTTGGTGAGATGTCCTGTTTCGTTGAACTTTGTCTCCATGATCATCGATCTTCACCATCTCTTCCTCTCGTGAAATATAATTCTCTAATGGTAACACTTAAGGATTCAGTACATGTTATGTGTTTAGTATATACTTCCTCAAGAGGGATATATGGAACACATCATGCACTTGAGATAGGTTTGGTGAGAGTGATAGTTGACAAGACACCACTCTGTTGTGATTAAGGTTCTCAAAGGGCCCAATGTATCATGGATTCTGATTTCTATTCATCATAAAATCAGCATGTGGGTCTCATAAATGATTTTATGTATAAATTTTATATAAAAATTGTGTAGATTTGATATTAATTTTAATGTGTTGAGCCTTATCTATTATATCTAGTAAAAAGTCAGATCTCATTGGCTTCATCTCTCCAACTTCATCCTAGCATGTTATAGTATGACACTTTTTACCATATAGAGCCTAATAAGGTGCCATTTAATTACAACAATGGAAACAATTAGTATATGAGAGCTCCACTAGGGGAATATTTTGAACCCAATATCCATGTAAATCCATTGAAGAATATCTCCACATATCCTCTAGATTTTAAATTGTTATTTCAGACTGAACATCCATGTGAGGGTGATATGCTATACTGAAGCCTAGTAACATAGAACACACTTACTGAAGGATTCTACAAAACCTCATGGTAATCCTTAGATCCCTATCAGATACAATAGAGAGTGGAAATCCATGCAGTCTGACCAGTTCCCTTATGTATATCTTCATGAGTTGGTTAATATAGAAATATATCTTGATAGAATTTACATGCACTGACTTGGTGGGATATAAACTGGAACCAGACGATGTTATATCCTATAGGGGTCATGAGGAGTCCTACAATGAAAACCATGGTTATTTTTTCTAATTTATATATTGGTTTTGGAAATAGATTAATCATACTCTTATACTTCTTCCTTTCATCCTAAACATATTTGTATACCAAGAAATCTAATAGAAATGATGAAATATCTATCTTTATGTACTCTTAGAAGTAGTTTTACATTAATTATATATATATATATATTCATTATTTTTGGATGAATAGATAAGGAAAAACAATTTTTATAATCTAGAATTTCCCTATTCAGTTCTAGTTTTTATGGGATGAATATTAGGATTTTAAACCTTATAAATCCGCATATAGAAAATTTGTACTTCAAAATAATCACTATCATTTTTTTGTAACACACCATCATTAATTTGGGACACCTTGATCCACTAATGAATATATGTTTGAGAAGTCAGTTTAAAAGGTTAGGATGGATATCACTTATTTATTCCCATGACCATTCACTACATGTCCAAGAAGATTAAATCCCTATAAATCCTCATAATGGATATGGTTTAATGATCATTCCTACTCAAAACATATTATAGTTTTTTCACCTCCCCATGATGGTAATTTATTGTAAAATCATAATATTTTATCATCTTTAACCATCTTCATTGGATGATATTGATTATGTTTTTTGTGAACATATACATAATGTAATTAAGGTCTATATATGTCACACTTATCCATGTAGAGATAATTACACTAATTCTTCAACATGAAGATCACTACATCCAAATACCAGTCATGTGTTGGGTATTTATTCTCAATAATAATAAACATGTATAAGTCATAGAATATCTATTTTTCATATTTCATGAGTATATAACCTAATCCTTTTTTGGATGCATCAATATAGATTACAAATTTGTCCCCACTGGAGGGTAATGTGATAACATGTGTAGTAATTATAATCTACTATATCTATGTAAATATTTATTTTAATTCATCATTATAGAAAAACTTGAACCCATTTCGAGTTATGTTATTCATTGGTCTTGAAAATCATGAAACATTTCTTCAAAATTGATGATACTACCGAGTTACTCAAAAGAAACTAAGGATTTATGTCGTAGAGGTTGGTTTGGACCGTACATTAGTTGTTTTTTATTTTTGAAGGATAAGAAAAATATACTATTATTAGTGATAAAGGTACCCATGAATATTACTTACTCCATCCAAAACTCACATTTACTCTACATTTCTTGTATATTTTTATTCCACAAGGTCTTTAGTAAATAATCAATATGGTCCTCATAATACTCCTTTATTTTAGGGTATATAAGAATATGATCTCTAAATACTACCAAATTTTTTCGAGGTAATCCCTAAATACTATATTCATTAATTCCGTAATGATTACTGGAGGTTTACTGAGTCAAAATGGAATCACTATGAACATGTAGTGCTTGAACCTTTTATAGAAAGTAGTCTTGGTGATATCCTACTTCATGACCTTTACTTAATGATTTCCATATTTAAGATCCAAATTAGTATAATAATGGGATCCCCAAAGCAGAATGAACAATTCATCAACCCATGGAAAAGGATAGTTGTTTCTTATCTTGATTTTATTGAGTTAATCATGGTCAATTCTTTGGAACATTGAACCATCCATCTTTTGGACAAACAGGACTGGTGCACCCCAAGATGAATCACATGGTTGTATAAAACCATTATAAATATTATCCTATAGTTTCCTCTTAGAATCATCAATTTAAACAATATAAACTTAATTTGGATTCTTTCATATTATAAAATATTCGATTATAATTTTTATTAAGAACTCAGACTCTCATCTATGAGTAAGACCAAACAATTATTTAGGAAATAGATCGACAAATTCCCTTATAATGGGAATGTCATCATTGATGATATTTTCCTTAGTCACATTCATTTGTGATAGATACATTTTTCCAATGGTAAGTAATATCTATTCCGGTGATAGTTATACCATAAAATATTTTTTCCCCTTGCACATTCATAGAATAAGAGGGAGATGTGAGATATGGGTGGTGATTTACTTCTATCTATAATTTATTTTGGATCTATACAAGAAAATTCAATCCATTGCTGGAATAGAATAAAATTATTCTAAATGGAGCATCGTAAGGTTTTCATGGAAATTAAGAACACACATTTTCATAGGTGAGGAGTTATATACTTGAGATAAAATAATTTCCCCATTTTTCATTTTCACCAATATCTCCACTTCAATGTTTTTAGTTGTGTTTTAATAGTTCTACTAAACTATCATGATATAAAGGAATGTGTAAAACCATATATTATAAGCCTAACTTTCTATATTTTTTTTATAGTTATAATCATTTAAATTATAGAAAATAGACTTGAGGATATTTATTTACAAACTATTAATCATATTAAAGGGAGACTATGGACATTCAAGGGATAATATTCATTACATAACCTATGAATTCCATGGATTCAGTCTAAGTTATCCAAGATCTATTTCCTATCATAAATTTTTATAAGAAATTTTATCCCTTTAATAATAGTTTTAATTATTTTTTTACCAAATAATTTCCCTAATGAGTGTCGAACCTGGTGTGAAATAAGGCCTCTTTTTCATGCACTTGGTGATGATCGAGTCCAATTCAATGCAATTTTTTTTTGTTTTATTACCATTAGTAAAACTGTTACAGATCCACATCCACTTATAGTATCTAGAATGATATTTATTTACCTGGGACCACTTAATCTATTCTTTTCCAAAATTTAAGGATGATTTAGTATGTTTATTCCTATTTATAAGGCTTACACTGGACATTTCCGATTCTAATTCCCAAATATAGCCGGGCTTTTCTCGAATACCAACTATGAAAAATCATATCTTTTATAAACATTATTTCATGATACATTGCATAAAGATAATCATAATAAAACCCCACAAGATATGAGGCCCATTTTTTTGGTAATTAGGTTAGTAAGATAAAAAACTTGAACCGAAAATTAAAATACATAAAAAACTCCAAAACATGCCCTTAGGTTTCTTTGATCTTATAAAACTACATAGGAAAACATAGGGATGTACATAATATATGGGTAAGATATAAATCCTAGTATGGGAATAATAAAATTAAAATATGATGAATGTAATACATGGGAGTCAATTTGAAAATAAAGGTAACATAAGAGGGGTGAGAATCATAAACTAGAACATCAAATCTTTTTAAAAATGGACAACATAAAGGAAATAAGGGAATTGGAAACAATATAAAACATGATATCATAAGAAAAATTCAAGGATAACCACAAATAATTCATAACATAGTGTTCTTTGGATAACATCCCATGCACCATAAATAGAATATCAAGAGATAAAAATATTAACCAATGTAATGGATAGAAATTTAATTTCTGTCCCACCGATCACATTCATATCATCTAAATGCATATTTGTCTCATAAAAATCATACATCATATGAATTTATTTAAAATATATTATTCCCATGATTAAGTAGTTTTGGTTCAAAAAATAAAATTCATAAATCAATGGAATATATGTAAATATAGATGAATACAATTGTGTGTAAAAATGGATGTGTATTCACTACACAGATGTCTGGAATGGAAAACAAAAGATAATTTTTGGAAGCATAATAGGTGTATATTAAGGATTATATAAGGGTAAAATGATAGTGAAATATGGTCTATAATTACATGTAAATCATAATGAAAGTAAAGGTACGTGTAAAAAAACATTAGAAAATGTATAATTTGAAATAAAAAGGTGATTAATAGAGAGAAAATATGAGAAATAGAAAAGAAGAGGAGAGAGCCCCTTACCTTCATAGGGCAATTCTATAAGATGAGGAAGGGATTCTTATGAGCTTGATAAAACCTTGGGGTGAATCTGTCAAGGTAAGTGTAGAGATAGTACTTGATCTAAGGGTTATTAGTGAAAAAGAATGCGAGGTTTAGTGGGGTTTTATAGAAAAAGAGTAGATACTTTTTTTTATTAATTTCTAAACATAGGGTTTGGATTCTATATGATAAATTAATCCAATACACAAACCATACCATGGTTTTTGCGCATTTTTTCTACCAAATAAAAGATTATTTAATAATTTCATAAGGATAATAACTGAAATACATTAAATAAAACCCTTGGTGATGTTGAAGTGATTCATGTTTTTAATGATTTTTTTTCGATCCTTAAAATATAATTTAGATTTTGGAAGATTCATTAAGGGTTTATAAAATTTATCAAATAACAAAAAGAACATTTTTTAATGGGAAAAAATATTTGGGTCATTGATATTTTTTATAGTATTTATTACATCACTTCTTTAATTTTAATATTCCATAATAAATACTATATAATTATGCCATGTTAAATGTGTACCCAAAAATTACGCTTTTCAGAATATTATAAAAAATTCAATGTTGGATAATTTTGGCATTGTAATTTCAAAAATAATATTTATTTTAACAAAATAATTCTACTAATATGATAACTTATAGTTTTAAATCCAATATCACTATTTCTTGATTTTTTAATTTTTTTGATAGTATCAATTTTCCGAACCGTATAAAAATTACATTTGACTTCATAAAATTAAAATATTATTCATATTTAATAAATTTTATTAAATAATAGTATTTTATAAAAAATAATTTAATTTAAAAATTCCTGAATTCATTAAAAATATTTTCTTGATTGAAACAATATATTTCCTAATAATATAATTTATGTTTCATCATTACAAAATATAATTTCTCTCAACGTTATTATTTGATGATTACAAAGTAATAAAGTTTAAATATAATGATTATAAAAATATACCAATTTATACCATTTGGGACTATATAAATACACTTTTATCACATCAGTGAATTTACTAATGTCAAGGTGTGAGATGGTGATATTTTTTTAGGGTGTTTAAATGAACATGGTTTGGGATGTGATATTTATGCGAATGAACTTATATTATAAATGGTTACACTCATGATTTAGTTTTAGAATCTCAACTTGGTCTTAGTGAAGGGAAAATACTAGTGATGTTGTCTCCCATGAAAGGTATGATAAATGAGCTTCATAGGGTACGATCTTGCTGGTATATGCCACTAATTCATTTCTATATCTCAAATGGATTTATCTTAATTATATATATATATATATATATATATATATATTAATCAAATGATCACTATATAAAAATTGTACTATTAATGTTATAATTATTTATAGTCTTTTTGAACCAACAAGATATAACTTATAATATTCCAAAAGAACAAAATTAGTGCATGTGTTTTCTATAATTTCATTTCTTTATAAATAATTTACTCATTTAAAAATTAAGTTTCATTCATATATGTTTCGTTTTTTTCACTATATAGTTTATCTAAAAGATGGGTGCAAAATATTTTAGGATCACAGTGCATGGAACAAAATATGATGTTGCCTATATAATAATGGGATGTGAAAACTCGACATGAATGAGGATCCCAATTATAATATAGACCATATTGAGAAGGTTTCCATAGTTTATGTTCAGGATGATTAGACCATTGATAGGAGGTGTGATAAATAATACATATGGGGCTCAACTGTTTAGAGAATACCAATACCTTTGAATAGGGAATAATGATGATATAAATCACGACTAGAGGTATTTATATCAGGACGATGAGATAAAAAAAGAATGTTGAGTATGGTCATTGACTAACATTCATATTATTGGTTCTACAATTTTTTTTTTGTATATAGAGATTATAGGATTTTCTTCTTAGGGTGAAGATGAATCTTTTTTTGGGAGATAAAGCAGAACACCACACCAAACTGAGAGTTTAGCTGATGTTTTTTGTGGCATTTTAATAAACAGATGGAGTTCTTTTTAAAAAAATAATTTAGCAGTGGTTTCTAAAAAACCACTGTAGACCATTAATTTTTTTCATAACCACAACACATTACCCTCCCCCAACTGCCCTGAAACCCCCGACCCCCTCAACCCACGACCCCCACCCTACCGACTCCCCGAAGCCCTACTGGTCCCCGTTGCCGCCCATCACTGCCCTTCCCTTGACATCTTCGCACCATGTCGTCCCTCTCCAGCCCTCCCCATGACTCGCCGTGCATAACCATCCATCACCGGCCCTCCCCACTAAGGTTATTCAACTCAAAAATTATTTGAAGGTTTCAAGAGAAAAAATACATATCATTACACTCCAAGGTATGAAGTCTTAGGGTATTTAATTTATGATTGTTGTGAACTAATGATTAATACCTCATATTTTAAATTATGAAATATAAAGAAGCCTATTTGTGGTGGATGATTTTCCAAGAACTACTGATATTATATTGAAATTGACTTGGCTTCCCTGTTAACATGTGGTCTACTATTTGGGTATTGAGTTGGCTTCCCTGTTAACATGCGTTTTCATTATAAATCCCATTTTTATAAAATAACGAATATTTTGGATATGCTAATGGTTTAAAAAAAATATTTTTTGGTGTTTTGAGGTTTTTATAAATTGATTTTAACATGAATACCATGTTTTCATTTTTAAAATGGAATTTTTTATTATTGTAATATTCTTTTGAAATATATTATTTCCTTTTGAAATGGTTATCATGTTTGGAAATGGGTTTTGAGCCGATGATGTTTTTAAAGTGTAAAAAAATGTTTTTAAAAATAATTTGATTTGTAATTGAGGTATTGACCACTATGTTTTTTAAAAATGTTGATTTAATGTATTTAAAATTGTTATTTTCAATGTGTACATGGTTTAAAACATATAAAATGTCTTGTTAGCTAGTTTTAAATGGTTTGATTGATTTGGTTGTCCCTTTTTGCTTGTTTTGACTTTCAAAGAGAAAGAACCTTGTTTAAGTGTAGCTTTGAAACATTTTAAAAGAAATGGTTGATTTTTGTGGACCAATTAAAAAATTTCAAGTTGTTTTCATGTGACATTTTGAGGGAAATGAATTTCATTGGCCATGATTTGTTTTTTCAAAGAAGAGAATGCTTGTGTAAGGGTTCCAATGAAATGTTTTAAATGATTTGCTGTTTTCCATCATTTTCTATATAGAGTTTGGTAACTATTTTATGAAAAATGATTTTTTTTTTCATTCTAAGACATGTTTTGGTGTCAATGTACTGTTTATAACATTCGTTTAAAATGGTTTATGTAGAAGGAAACCCTTGATTCCCCCTTTCTCATTTACCACTTTTTTGGGTTTGTGATAAATATGTGATTCTTGTTTCTACCCATACATGAGAATACAATACTTATGTCTTGAGTGTATGTTATGTATGTATTTGGAACTACATAATTGAGTGTCAGGGTTGAGTGTAGTTATGATTATTCATCATGTGTTAAACTTGACTCATTCTCTCTATTCCTCAGTTCTAGTATTGGTCATGGGAAACCATGTACTAATTGGATGGCCTAAGTTATTTCTCTAGTTAGTTCACATGCCACTAGTTTCAAACCATTCATTATTGAAACAAGGTCTAGGTGGGTTGTTTTCATCATGAGGCTTGTCTGGGATACATTTCAGTTATATATTCAGCATAAGCCGATATATAGATAGTTCTATTGGTTATTCACATATATGATTAACTGCTCATCACATTAGTATTCCCAAGGTAGATCCCAGGACATATTTAGTTATATGGTTACTTAGTGATTTAGGGGAGTTTTATCTAGTTCTATATTATATAATTTCCCTTGATTTCTTCATTATGGAATCCTTCATGTTTATATTGTATTATATGGTTACTTAGGGATTTAGGGGAGTTTTATCTAGTGATATGTTATATCATTTCCACTGATTTACTCACTATGGAATCTTTCTTGTTTATATTTTATTTTTATATTTCTTAAATAATTATTTTTCTTACCCTTAAATGGAATTTATAGACTATGTGTTACCTTTACATACGTACCTTTGTACCCTTACGCATGATTTTTATTCTTGGTTTTAACCTTAAGTAATCTCTACATACATTTACACAAGTGTTTCTTACCTTTACGCAGGGGATTAGTTCCTTTACACAAGTGTTTCTTACCATTACACAAGCATTTCTCACCTCTATAAAAGTGATAAGATACCCTTAAACGGCATGAAAAAATGTATGTTTCCATTGTGTAGTGAACTAGCTACCATTAAATAGTTTATGGAAATTATGTTTTCTATTTACATGTGCTTTTGAAAATTATTATTACCCTTATGTATCTTCAGAGTGACTTTATACAGCTTTTCTAGATACCTTTACATGATCTATTTAAGTAAAAGCTTACCATAACACAACTTTACTAGTTACCCTTATATAATGCTTATAAGTTGTTCTTATCCTTACACAGCATTAAAATTTACTTATATATACAATGTGTAAAATTCATCTTATCTATAAGCGAGCTATATATTTTAAATGTTACATATATGGAAATTATATAAATTATGAGGTACTCTTATGTATCCTATGAAAAAATTATTTTACCCTTACATGGGTTATATAGGTATAATGTTTCTCTATTATATTTATGTAGCAGAGTATCTCATCTATTTTAATGGTAGAAATCCTCTTTCTCTAGAAAATGATACCATGAATGAAATACAATGAGTATTTTTGAATTTGAATGTGATACATTAAACAATAATAAGTTTCTATTTTAATTTCTTACTTTTGGGTTTTAAATTTATGATGAGGAATTAGGAAACACCCATGTGTAGAAGATTAAATGGAATTATAATGAATGTTATTCATTTTTGTTTTTTTATATAAATATATGCTAAAGAAATAATTGGATAAATAATAAGAAATACATTTAGAACATCATGGATATATTATTCTGATTTGTCAAGGAATTTCTAGTTGCCCCGTATTTTCTTGTTTAGTATCAATTAAAGAAGGGTCAAAGTTCATTACTCTAAACTAGTTTATTCATCAACATATTCATATAGTCTAACTAGTTTTATTATTTTTTAGAAGCATCTGTAATTAATATTTCACTGATGATTATATGAATATTTAAAATGTTGTGTATGGTTATTTAACATATTCATATTTCTTTTAACTAGTATATAATAATATTTTTTTTCATATTTAGTAATATTTATGTTTTTTAATTTTTTTTTCATAATGTATAGGAAGATTTTGATATATATGGATAAAAGTTGTATCACATTACCAAGGAACACACCTCAATATACTAAGGGTTTGGAGGAGTTTTTAGATTTTTCAATTTCCAATCTATCTGTTTATGGAAGAATACAATGTCCATGTCTGAAATGTAAATTCATAATATATTTTAAGAGTGATTAAGTTTATGTACACTTGATATTGAAGCAATTCCCTACTCCTTCTTTGTGTTGTATTGGGAATAGATTATCGAACATTATAGAAAGGTTGAGCACTTATGTCAATCTATAGAATGAGCTCGTAACCTCATCGAAAAAGGAAAATGAAATGAAAAACCTTATAAATGATGCATTCGACATTTTAAGACACCAAAATAAACATAAAAACATATTAGAACAACCAGTTGAGGGTGCTAAAAATAGAAACCTGAAAAGTGTTGTTTTTGAGACTGTAGGACTACCAGATCAAGATTATAATATATCATTGGATTCCCCTATTGATTATGTAGAGACTAATGTATTAGAAAACTTCCCTTAGTAGAAAGATGAATTTCCTAGTTTAGTTGACGATGGAAATCATGAGTCATATAGTGGATGTTTGAAATATTCAAAACATTCTTTTCTACCGAATTTATACTATACCAAATGCCAGTGTGGAATTACAAATAAGGAGATATCCATGATATTGGAATTGTTGGGTGATGACTTTCTTGAAGAAAAGATCCCTTAGACTTTTTATGATATGAAAAATGATGCTAACAAGATCGGTCTGAATTATATAAAATTCATGACCCTCCCAATTATTGTATGCTTTATTAGGGAGAGGATTTAAACTGATAGGATTGTAAAAAATGTTATTCTTCTAGATGGAATCCAATAGGTGATGTTAGATGTCTGAATCAACATACCACCATAAAGAAGAAGAAAAATAACGCACTTGAAAAGTTTTTTCATTATTTTCCATTAAATCATAGATTTAATAGATTATTCTTGTCATTAAAAACTGCAGAACAAATGAAGTGGAATTATGTAGATAATAATAATGAGGGATTAATGCGAAATTGAAGAGATTAAAAATCATGGAATACATTTGATTCATGAATTCCAGATTTCTCATCCGATCCTTGGAATTTTTTATTGGGATTGGATGCCGATGGATTCAACCCATTTTTGTATTTGAGTACTAGTAATAGAATTTGGATGGTTTTTTGGATCCATTAAAATATGCCTCCATATATATGTATTCAACAAACTTATCATATCATTTGGATGATTATTCCTAGAAAAAAGTGTTTGGAAATGATATTGATGTATACTAGCATCCTTTATTTGAATAATTATAGGAGTTATGGAGAAAAGGTGTTGAGACATATGAATAATCTTCTAGAAATTTTTTTAAAATGAAATATTCTCTAATGTGGCCCATTAGTGACTTCCTTGGACTTAGGAATTTATCTGGTTGGAACTCTTACACGAGTTTGTCTTTTCTTGTTTTTAACATTAACTTAGAACCCGAATGGCTACCTCATAGTAAAAAATGTTTCTTCTTGAGTAATCGATGATTTCTCGATGCATCTCATAGATTTTGGCTGAACAAGTCAAAATTCAATGGTTTTATTAATCAAAGACCACCTCAAAATTTTTTAATAGGTTTTGAAATATTGGAACAAATTGGAAATGTTGAAAAAAATTTTGGGAAGGTGATTTATTTGAATGATAATGGGAAATTAGATCGAAGTTCATCATCATGTGAAATTGGAATGAAACTATGGAAGGAGAAAGTATATTATTCAAACTTCTATATGAGGAATTTATTTTTTTATGACATAATATTGATGTGATTCATATTGAGAAGAATTTTTGTGAAAATTTGATCTTCACATTGCTTAACGATCATGCAAAGTCAAAGGATCATCTCAATGATCGGAATGATATACAAGCATTGAACATAACGTGTGATATATTACTAGATGAGGATGGAATGTATGCTCTACATTTTTTTGCAATGAATAATAGGGATAAAGATACATTACATTGAATTTTAAAACATGTGAACGTATCTAATGGGTAATTAAGTAACATATCAAGGTGAGTTGACATAAATCATCGTATGTAACATGGATTGAAAATCTACGATTCACATATTTTGTTACAAAATTTAATTCAGAATTGAGTATATTATTACCTGAAAAGGTTTCTACTATTGTACAACAATTTTTTACATTTTTCAAACAATTATTTTAGAAAACTCTACATCCATTTCAGCTTGACAATCATCTTGAGATATATTTATTGACACTTTGTGAAATGGATATGATCATTCATCCATCATTTTTAATGTCATGATGCATTTAACTATGAATTTGTGTGAGGAAGCTAAATTATGAGGTCCCAAACATTATCAATTGATGTATCCTATTGAGTGTTACTTTATTTATATGTTTTTAATTTTAGTAAAAAATTATTTTCACTAAATTAAATATATAAATATGTTCTTTTATTTTATTTCACAGATATATTGGGAAATTAAAATCTTATGTGAATAATAAATCTCAACCTAAAGGATCTATTCCAAAAGGCTATTTGGAAGAGGAGTGTTTTACCTTTTGTTCTATATACATGTATAACATTGAGAGAATATTCAATAAAGTTTGACGTGATGACGACACAACAAATCAATCTGAAATAAATGGGAAATCCAAAATCATACCTGCTATTGGTCGATCAATTGGGAGGAACTGAAATGTTATATTGACATAAATAGAATTATTACAGGTGCATAGATATGTGCTGATAAATAGTAAAATTTTATATCTATTTATTGAATATTTGAGGATACAAACAAAGAGATTAATGAGGGGAATAAAATGAAATGAGAAAGATATAAAAAATCTATTAATAATGAGCTTATAGAATGGTTTGTATGATGAGTATGTTCATAAATATTGCAACACATATGGATATTAGGTTGACCCATATATTTTTTAAATTTAATAATGTATATTAATTTTTTCATATCATGAATACAGATAATCGATTATAGTTGTAAGAAGATTTGAGTTTTCTAGCTCGATGTCCTCTAAAATAAGCTAGAAATTTCGACGCTTACAATGTGAATGGGTTTAGATTTCAAATAGTAGGTCATGAAAAGGGTTTAAAAACAAATAATAGTAGAATATTTACCTTTTATTAAGTAGAATAGTATGTAAACATGACTAATATTATCGAATTAAACTACCACAGGAATTTTTTAGTTTTTTTTCAAATTCAATTGAGTGGATATAATCAGGGGTGTTTAAAGAGATTATTTGAAATTTACTTCTGTGAACGTCACTCACTTGATGGATTTTGGTGACCATGAACTACATTCTCTTTAAGTCTTATAATCACAATCTAAAATTTTATATTATGTGAAAGATATCACGAATGAAGGGTGGAGTGTAGTTCATCATGTAAAACAAATAGACTTGTATGATATGGGTAATGAAGTGGAAGATTTGACCTCTGAAATTGAATTCCAATAGAATAAAAAAAGACTTATTTTTCCATCCTGGTATTAAAAATATTATTTTTGAAAGAGCGGATTAAGTGTATTAGTTATTGATGGAGCTAGGAACATACATGATTGAAGAAGAAAGTTATTGTATGTGTAGTTATCAATTAATTAATCAACCACTTACGTAATTTTTGAAGTCATTAATTATCATTGTTATGTATATTGTGTTTATTATTACAGTGAATATGTTTTCATTTCAATTTTTTGCAGCATTAATTTTTTGAAATAAAATTTTTAAACATATTTTTATTTGATTAAATGACAGGAATTCCATGGAGGAAGCGTTATACTCACACTATGGGGTCAAAGAGTTTTTTTCTCGAAGGCAACCGACTATGGTAATATTTTCATCTGTTTAAAGATTTATTTTAAAATATTATATATTTAATATATTAAATTTTTTATTTATCATTTTTTAATGTAGTCACAGAGTTTAGGCCACCAAGAATTTAGAATAGAAGTGTGGTTGAAAGTCCATAAAAATTATGATGGGTGTTTGGTTAATGAGTCTGCCAATAATGTTGGGGTATGAATTCATTTTTCATTATAATAACTTATTATCAATTGTCACTATGTTAATATATATTTCTTATAATATGACTAATATTTGATTTTTATGTAAAAATTAAAGAACCATGGAATGTCAATCTCACACAGTCCTACTCAGTCTCCCAAGATGACCCAGTTGGTAAAGTCCTCAGGAAGAAGCATCTTGGTCGAGTGCATGGGATGGCTTTGGGACTATTACCATTTGAGGTCTTTTGAAGGAAAATGAGGATTGAAAGTGATGACTGGTGGTGAGAAGGTAAATCACAGAACCTCAAAATCATTTAGTTCAAGAAATTTTATTGATTTTAAGTTTAAATATAAATATACAACATTGTTTAATTTTCAATTATATTTTCTTATAGGTGTCGGTAGCAAGAAGTAGTGATGGAGATAGAGGGGGTGATGAGAAGAGTTAATCATTGGGAAATGATTAGTGTAGAGGGTTTATTCACATTTCAATACATCCAATGTGGGTATTTTTATTTTTTTCTTATATTTTAGATGGGATAGGGACAATAGGTGTCGTATGTATGTGTTGTATAACCATGTGTCTATATGTTGTGTTTTATCTGGAAATAGAGATTGAAATTTTTTTATTATCATATATGATGTTCAGTTTATTATCTTTATTTTACATATACGATGATCAAACCATCATATTCTACTATTTCCCACTTCTTTTTCATGGTGCCTTACTAGTCAGAAACCAAGTATTAGATGACCCTCTATGATTCAACCCATACAATTTGACAGCCAACTGAGCATGTCTAGGTAAAAATAAACTAATTTCATGGTAAAATTTTAAGAAAGGTACATTCATCATTATAATAAGATTATAGTTAAGTTAAAAATTTTAATTTTTTTAATTGTGTTTATTATAGTAAAAAATATATTAATGCTGTATTTTTTATTATAATATGTTCTTGATAAATATTGGTACATTCTAACTAATTTATTTATCTTAGATTAAACATATTTTATTAATAATTTATGATCTAATATGATGATTTATTTTATTTATATAAAATTAATTATTTTGATTTATAATTTATGTTTCATGTGTGTTAATTAACAAACCTATAAATTCAAAATAGAATATTAGAAATTAAATATTTTTCTTTCACTGGATTGTTATGAATAGTTTTTTAATATTATTCCCTAAGGTTGTGTTAAGAAAAAATCATGTTTTATTTTCATTATTTCCATGTATATAAAATACATATCCAAAAATTATTTTCAACCAAGAATTATAATGATGATTTATTACTGAAAAAGGAAATATTTAGAAAAATAATTTTCCTAGAAACAAAATTTGGATTATAATGTTTCTTATGTCATATTATGTGTTAATTAAATCCTATAGTATAAAAATAAAGTTTAATCCAAGTACGATGTCAATATGACTTTATTTGATTAAAGATAATACTAGAATTATATTTAATTCTATTTATTATGAAAGTATACTAAAATATATTAAATTTTGTTTATTCCATTCTATGCATGGCGTTTTATTGTTTTTAAAACATTACTTGAATTTTATCTATGATTTATTATGCATGATCGGTTTTAAATTTAATTATGATGTATGGAAGTGAAGCATGAATTAATTCTATGTTAATTATTTGATGAATTAAAAAAAGATTTTATGTTAATAAATATGATACAATTATTTTAATTATTTTAATATATGATAAATTTAATATAAATATTTTATGAGTGCCCCTATGGAATGTTTAATTTAATTATGGTATAATACTGTGTTGGATAGATGATAATTTCCTTAATGGTTATGTATTTCCGTATCTTGGTAATGATATGTTTCCTATAAACTACATGTTTAGTTATTGTGATTGTTGATTTATTATTATTAGGTAAATCTATGTGAAATGAATTATATTTATACCATTATTGATATATTCAGTATAATTTTGATATTATATCATGCAGTAGATGTCATTAGTGAAGATGAATGGATATCTTGTTTAAATATGTTCTGGGTGTAGGTTCTGGGGGTGCAGAACCTACCACATGTATTTTTTCATTCATGATATTGCGACGGTTTAAACAGAATCTAGATATAGTTTTTTGTGGTGGTTTAAACCAATATTATATTATTGTATTTTTTAGGGTGATTGTTACAATTGATGCTAAATATGGAAAAATTTGACTTTGTAGGGGTTTTATCCATATTAGTGGCGGGTTTGTTTAGTAAAAGGTTCAAACATTTGGGGCGATTTTAATTGCCGCTAGATTACAATTAATTTTTTAAATCTATAACTACAAATAAAACTAAAAAAACCACCGTGGAATATGTATTATATGACACTTTCCAGAAACTACCTCTAAATGGAAGGGACTTCCATGTGTTGAATGCCCGCACCAATTTTAGCAGTAGTTTAAACCGCTGCTAGATAATTAAAACCTCTTCTGTATATAACTACCCTTCACTTTATTACAATCTTTAACATGATTTATTATATAAACAAGAACTTAAGATGACTTGGAGGATTGAGTGGTTAAGTGTATTGGGAAATTAGGAACATTACATAACAACTGATGACATAAAATACAAAATCGTTATTGAAAACTTCTTTTACATGACCACAACATTCCTTCGTACCTAGAATTGTGTGGGATAACCTGAGGACATACATAATAAATGGGTGAGATATAAATCATAGTAAAGCAGTACAAAAGGCATAACATGAATATTACAATACATGTTAGGAAATAGGAATATCAATGGATCATAAGAGAAAAATGAACATAAAGGCATGATATAGCATGACTATAATAACATGGAGATGTGTCAACAATATTTAACATGATATTAGCATGATCTAAGGCTCATTGCACATGGTGGATGAGTAAACCCACATTAAAAATTAATTAGAATGAGTAATACCTCATTTCACATGAATTAACATGAGTCAAAACTCATTTAACATGACTTATAATGATACTATTCTTTACCCAAATCATTGGAGCGCTATTATGGTGCACCCTTCTTAATCATTTCATTTCACGCATAAGTGTTCCACATAGATCATAAAACATGGATTTATTAAAGATAATAATTTATTACATGAATAAGAGATGTAAAAACATAAATGTATTTACTCAATAAACAAGTACATGTGCATAAAAGTGAATACCCTTGATAGAGAAATGGGTATGGAATTCACTTACATGATGATTTTGGCATGGGAAATTTGGGTGTAACTTCGGCAGCATAATGATGTCAATTAGAAAGTTTAAAATGGTATTATGAGAGATAAAGTGGTCTATCATCATTTATACATGAAGTAGACATTAATGGGGTCATGTAACATAATATACCAAAATATGTAATAGAATTTACATTAATAATATAAAAGAATTTCTTGATTGTAAATGAGGAGAGAGAAACCCTTACGGAATTTCGGCATGGTAACCGGTGTACATGGGAAGAATTAATGAGATAGAAAGGGGTCTCCATTAATTCAAACATAATTAGGGTAGTATATGGGAGGTTAGAAATCATACCCCAAATTTTTTAATTGAAAATAAATGGTAATAACAATATAAGGAAACTTGGACATAAATTAGGAAGGAAGGAAAGTGAGGATCCCTTACATGAGTGTGTGACTTTCAATGCTTTAAAAGGGGATTAATGAGAGATTGGGGTGCATTGGGAGGGTTTTAGAGAAAGGATTGAATATTAGGTATGTGATCCAAGTATTTTTAGTGAATATAAGTAGGATCTTGGGTGGGTTTATATAGTAAAATAGAGTGTAATTCTTTAATACTTCATAAACTTAGGTTTTGAAATCTATATAATTATATATTGAAAACCACGAACCAACACATGGTTTTTGCAGATGATTTTTTCCTAAGGGGTGTGAAAACATAATTATATAATTCAAATGGTAGAACTTGTTAAAATATCAGGCTTGCTTATGTGGAGGTGAGTCACACTCTCAAAGAAATCATTTTTAAATGTTAAAATATTTTATAAGTCTTGGAGGGTCCACGAAGGAAATATAAAATTAGTCAATAAAATCTAAAATCACATTATTTTAAAGGTAGAAAATATATTGGAAAAATATAACTCTTATAGTATTTTATTACATCAATATTGGCTCATTATGATGTCATAAAACACATTATTTATTTCAACGACATTTAATTTTTAACCAAAAATTAGACTGTCTCAGAAAAATATGAAAAATTAACCGTTGGAGAATTTCAACATCCTGAATCCAAAAATAACTTTAATTATATCTAAATAATTTTTTAGATATTTAAATTTTTAATTTTTAAATAAAAACAAACATTTATAAAAAATAATGTTCATAATCATAAAATGAATGTATATTCTTTATAAAATTAACTATTAAAATATTTTATATTTGTAAATTCAATTTAAATATTAACTAAAAATACTATTTCTCTTTAAAACCCATTTACAAAGTAATAATAATATAATGAATGTATATTATTTATAAAAAATAATGTTCATAATCATAATTCTATGGTCTTGTTACATAACCCCTTAAAAACCCACATAAGACCTATGGGTAAGGTTTGAGATGGTGACAAACTCTTGGGGTGGATTGGATAACATCGCTCAAGTGGTAATCTCTATTAACTTCCACTTCTCCCCCTAGTGATTCCTTTCAAGATTCACATGTTGAATCTCATCTTGGGCTTGGTCTAGAGCGAAGCCCAGTGATTCTACCTGCATCCCGAGCTCTGAAAAATTGGATTTGTATAGAGAAATTATACTAGATTAGGACATCAATTTCTTTGTCTAAATAAATCGGATTTGTTAAAGCCCTATATTTATACTAATCATGTGATCACTATTCAATGGCTATATTATAAATCATAACAATTAATAATAGTGTTTTAAAATAAAAAAAAACACAAAACTAAGGATGTGAATATGTTTTATATAACTATTTTACATAATAATACATTTAATTAGATCATGATTAATTATAAATAATAAAATTTTGGGTCATTACAATCTTCCCCCCATAAGAAATTTCACCCTCAAAATTCCCTTTTCTCACACTAAAATAGATGAGGTTAACTCTACTTCATAACATCATCAAATTACCACAATTCTACTTCAAACATGTGGCTTCACCACAACACCATGATGAGGAGAATTTTCTCATATCATAGAACATTTCTCTACAATCTAAGATCTTTACCAGCTTCTCTTTATAAGAGCACTAGTGCAGAAAATGTTTACAACATTGATGTTTTTTTACATCAGTTATATATAACCGATGTGCAATGCTGTAAAAATTGGTTTATCACATTGGTAATTTTTCAACTAACATCATAAATGTCGTGAATTGATTTATAATTTCGGTTATTTAATTATTAAATTTAAAAATACAAAGATTTTATTTATCACGTCAGTTATTTTATAACTGACATAAAAGATCAAATCTCAGTGCTTTATCAAGTCGGTTATTTTGTAACTGATTTGATAAATTAAATCTTAGTGATTTTTCACATCAGTTATACAATAACAGATGCGATGAACATAAAAAAATAGTTTATCATTTCCATTATTAAAAAACCAATGTGATAAAACATTTAAATGATTTATCGGGCCTCATATTCTTTCATTTTGTTTTCTCCAATCAGGAGACTTGTGACTTTTCTCTCTCATGTGAAAAACCTAAAAATGATTCTTCAAATTTGTTCCCTCCAACCTCATTTTTTAACATCATTCATCATCTTTATCATAACCGGATCTATCAGGTTAACTCACAATACTCAAGCAAGCCTCACACGCCTCCGTTTCATTCTATATTTTTCATGATGTGCTAAATTTATGTTTTGAGATATTATTTTTCTATCATTGTTATTTAAATCATGGTAAGTGTCATAGTGTTCTTATATAACATCCTACGTTCTTTTCTGGTAAAATAAATCATGGGAGTGACATCATTCATGATCAACAATATTTGGTGCTACCTTTTGTTTTCTGTCATGTTTGTGTGTGTCTACTCCCATGTGTGTGCCACCATGAAATCATTGTCATGCAAGTTATGCTCTATAACCTTACAACCAATGAAGTTATTAAATAATTTTTTACAATTAATAATTTTATAATTTTTAATTTTTAATTTTGTTTAATATATTCAAATTAAAATTCCTTTTATATTGAATTGTTTTTCATTATATGATAAAACCATTTATTAAGTGTTTCAATCTAAACTAAATTACTCTAACATTCTCTTTAAAAATACACTTGGTCGGACCCAAGATATATATAGGTTAATATTGTCATCGTATTGAGCTATGATATCCTCTCTTGTTGTCTCTAAGAGTTATTGAAGAATAATAAAAGGAAGGTGAAAGATTGTAAATATTTCTTATGTGGGTGGTCATTAAATGATAAGTATAGGTATATCATTCCCTAAAAATGATATTTCATTCTAGTATATACTATTTTTTACTTCTTTTTACATGTTTAATATGAGTTTAGAGAAATGAAAGACATCAATACAGTATTTTTTTGGATAAGAGCTCATAAAATCATCGAATGAATGGGTTTGGTGATTTTAAATTCCTCATTAAGGAGTATATGAAGATTTACATGGTTATTGAGTTAATTTACATACAAGTATTCTTATTGAGGAATCTATTCAAGATCTTACTAGAGATCTTAACCCGTGAATTCCTATTTCTTTGGATCAAGATGGTGAATGTATACATATTTTAAAATTTATAATTCATATTTCATGTTTATGGAAGGGTGAATTTGGTATCGTATTTCACTAGGAAGTATTCTTTGTGTACCTTAAGAAGAAAGGATCCAAGATGAATTTATACTGTTATATCATGATCCATATGAGAGTGATTTGTAATCTTAAAATGATTTTCATATTATCCTTCCAAACATTGATCTATTCAAGATAATATTCTAATTTATCTATAATGTTTACTCTTCCATCAACACCAGTGATTTCATAATTAATTTATTGAAGGTTTTTTTATAATAGAGTTAATAAATTATTAACAGAAGTCTTTATAGTTTTCAAATTACTCTACATCAACTTATTTGGAGATAACATCTTCTTGGGAAATTAAGTTCTTCTTTATAAAGGATTTTCATTCTAAAATAAACATTCCTTTCACAAAATTTGAAAAAATATATTTGTATTTTTATCATTATCATACAATAATATCATTGGACACTTTTCTATGAGATGACTAAATTTTCTATATTTATTGAAATCGAGTATAATATTTCCATTGAATATTCCCCAATACCTGATTACTAACACTTCTCTTCCCAATTGTTTTTTAAAAATTATTTTACTTTCAAATTATGTCATTTTTAATTTAAATATAAAACTGTTATATCTAACTATATTTCTTTTTAAAGTTATTTTCGTGCATATCTTATTCAAATAATCATATATTTGTTTTATATTTCAAAAAAAAATTCATTCAAATTATGATATTTTTCATATAAATTTTAAATTTTCTTATCATAACAATATTTATAATTTTGATATTAGTTATTGGTAATAATGATTCGTAGTTGGATTATGGAAGATTGAGTGGGTAATGAATATGAAGAAGGTGTGTATGCCTTTTTGGAATTTGCTAAATGAAATGTTCCATGCAATGATTTTTTTTCTATCCATGCTTGAAATGTTTCAATATGAAGAAGTTGAAAAGTAGAGAGATCAAAGATCATCAGATTTTTCATGGTATTAATCAAAGTTATAGCCCTTAAAAATTTTCTTGGTGAAACTAGATAGAATTTCAGATATACTAATGATGATGATTTTCAAGATGGTAACTTCGATGGAATTAAAGAAATGATTCGCGATATTATAGCTAAACAAATTGATATAGAACTGACCGTCACACATCTATATAGTGATGCTAAAAACCCATTGTATCCGGGTTCTATGAATTTTATTGTTTTTTGGCAGAGTTAAGATTGATTAACCTGAAGGTGAAACATGGTTGGAGTGACATAATTTTTACAGAGCTTCTACAATTTTGGAAATACATTCTTCCAAAAGATAATGATTATACAGATTCACATTATAAGTCCAAGAAAATGTTATGTTTGATGATATTATGATACAAGAAAATACATGCATGTCTAAATGACTGTATGATATATAGGAAGGAATATGAATTTATGTTAGTGTTTCTTAAATTTGGGTCTTTACAGTATAAGTTGAAATAAAATTCATAGGATGATGTAGAGATTATAGAGATCCCTACCAAGGTATTTTGGTATCTTCCTAAAATTCATTATTTGAAATGCTTATTTGCTAATTCACATGATGAAAAAAGGTTCATATGGCATGATGATGAGAAGATATGTGATGGAAAAATACGTCATCCAGCTAATTGTCCATAATGGAAGAAAATTGATAATCAATATCCTACTTTCGGAAATGAAATTAGAAATCTCATACTTGGGTTGTGTATAGATGGAATGAATCTATATCGAAGACTCAGTAGACCATATAGTTCATGGATTGATTTTTTGGTAATTTAAAACTTCTCTCCTAATGTTTGTATAAAGCACATGTAGTTCATGTTGAGTATAATTATCTCTGGTCCGAAGAAACCCAGAAATGATATAGATATTTTCTTGTCACCATTGATTTATGATTGAAAAATTTTATGGGAGGATGGTATTAGGGAGTATGATTGTAATAAAATGGAATATTTTCAACTGCATGCAGTGCTTATGTTCATTAAAAATTAATTCCTATCATATGGGAATTTTTCTAGATACAAAATTAAGAGGCATAAAAAATTTCCAATTTTCAAACAATAAACTTCATATTTTCAATTGCATCATGGGAGGAAAATAGTAACATTGTTCATTTAAAATTTTTGTCTATGGATCACACTTATAGAATACTAAAAAAGGTATTCAATGGGTCGCAAGAATTTGATATTTCCCCAAAACCTTTATCCCCTGATTTGTATTTTTAATGAGTGAAAAAACATTGATATGACATTGGTAAATACCCATAAATCTAGTAATTTTAGACATATTTGGAAGAAAAGGTCAATATTTTTTGAGCTAAAATATTAGAGATATCATCAAGTGAAACATAATTTTGATGTCATGCACGTGGAAAATAATATCTACAACAGTTTTATTGGAATATTGTTAGATATTAAAGGAATGTCTAAATATGGGTTAAATGAAAGATTAGACTTACTATCAATGCGAATACATTGGGAGTTAGCTCCCACTCCTAATGGAAGAAGAACCTTTATTCCCCCGACATGTCATACATTATCTAGGAGGGATAAAATTATCTTTTTTTAGTGTCTTCATGTTATCAAAGTTCCTCAAGTTTATTCTTCAAATGTTAAATAATTTGTCTCTTTGAAGGATTTGAAGTTGATGGGTATGAAATCTCATGATTTTCACATAATGATGCAACAACTTCTACTAGTTGCATTGCGTGGAATATTTCTCATTTGTGTGAGAAAGACTATAATGAAGGTGTGCTATTTTTTAAATTCAATTTGTAATAAGATAATTGATGTGAATGCATTGAAAATTTTGTAAAAGGATGAAATTTCTACACCTTTTCAATTGGAAATGTATTTTCCTCCAACTTTTTTTAATATAATGGTGCATTTAATGGTTCATCTGGTTCGATAAATAAAGATTTGTGGACATGTATATATTCTTTTGAAGTATCCTTTTGAAAGATATATGAATATATTGAAGGTTAATGTTATGAATGCATATCGATCTAAAGCCTCCATTATTGAAAATTATATTTCTAAGGAGGTTGAGGAGTTTTGTACGAGCTTCTTGGTTGGGAAAGAGAACATAGGTTTGCCTCCATGTCTTAATGAATGAGTTAATAATTAGGGAAAGGGGATTCATGGATTGAAAGTCAAATCGTTGTCAGCTAAACAGATGAAGAAGATACATTTAAACATCTTGAATAACATAAATGATACTCAATTATATATCACATTGCATACAAATGAGTTGAAACAATGTCATCCAAAGAATAATGAAATTAGATTTTGAATGAGCACAACAAAACCTTTTTTCCATGGTTTAAAAAGACCATTCATGGTAGATTAGATGTATGAGAGACATTAAGATGGTTAGTGGGTGGTCCATGTTTAAATATGATAACATGATCCGACTATGACATTAATGGCTATACATTTCATGAAAAATCTGAGGACAATAGTAGTGAAGTTGAAAATAGTATTTTATTTGTGTTTGTAGAAGCAATGCATTTTTTGATTTCTTAAGGAAAAAACCCAATTTCAGCATTAGGAGAATATTATAGAGTCATTAATGAAATATGGGAGGTTGATTACTTTAAAAAATGTTCCAGTTATTAACTGAAAATGGTTCCTCAGTAAAAATAGTGTCAGACATGATGAATTTGGAATGATAGTTATTAATCTTAATAGATTTGAAGACACCATAGATTATTTTATAATGTAAACACATGAAAAGAAGATCTTCTATGTTGTTGATCAATCAGATATTTAGTGGTCTATTTATTTACAAGAAAAAAACAATATTTTTTTTTGGATTAACTTGATGAAGATTCTGATTTATGTGATATCCCTACTTCCATGGAAATATTTGTATAAAATAGTGATGAACATATCGAATACATGGTTTATGGAACAAGGAACGATTATGATGAAAGAATTTGGGAAAACAATCCATTTGTACATTCCAAATATTATTGGTAACATATGTTTATTTCTTGTTTACATTTATTAATTTAATAAAATTTTAGATATTGTAAATGTTTTCTTTATTAAAACATGTATTAAAACAAATAAATGGAATTTTTTTATTTTGATTTTGTTTAGTTTAGATTATCATGTTTACCATTATGTAACTTATATATCTATTGATTTTGATGAATGAAAATAACCTTCCCATGTTTACCATGTTTACCATGTTTACCATAGTTTTCCATTCTTTGCCTTTATATAACATATTTATTTATTGAATTTTTTGAATGAAAATTACACTACCATGTTTACCATCATTACCATTGTTTACATGCTTACCATATATACAATGTTTTCTGTTACTTAACATAGTTCAATTTTTCAATTTTTGTTTACATTAGTATTGTAATATTTGAATTTATATATTTGTGAACTAATGTTTTCTTTTTTCATTTGAAGGATAATGACAGATCAATCAGTTGATTAATCACTTGATTCTAGAGATGGGCATCATGATCATACCTCTGGGGAGTAACACTCAGATACTCCTCTTGATGTTCCCCAATCTTTCTCATGTACTCTAATAATGACAAGGAAGAGTTCAAGAGTTACTAAACATGGCAGCACACATTGACCAAAATTATCAGTTTCCTGTAGCAAGGACCATAGGATACTCATAATGTTTGATGAGAATTTTATTCCTAGAGTTCAAAATAGAAAATATTTTAATAGTTTTGTATCATGTTAGTGTAAAAGAAAAGTAATAATTTTGTATAATGATTGTAGATGTGTGGAAAATGAGATTATATCTCTGTTGTGGGAGACAATTTTAGAAAGATATTTTTTCTATTGTTTGACTAATATTTTAAATGTTTATAGTATAATATGTTTTACCTCTTCTTTATCATATGAAATTTGATATTCTCAACACTAGAGGAGTGAGGAGGAAATATTTATCGATGGATGTTAGGATATGGAGGGATTTCAAGTCAACCCTTATATATGATTTCATTTTTGTTCATAAAAAACATTCCAATCCATGTCATATATATATTTCAAATATGAAGACACGTGGAACCAATTAGTTTAAATTAGAAGAAAAGAATCATATTTGGTAAGGTAAATGTAAAATTTTATAATATTTCTTATATAAATGATCTTATTATTGTTTTAATAAATATTTGCTATTCTTAGTTTACAAAAAAAGGACTTATCATTAGGATATCCAATATAATGATGTATACGCTCATAGTTTATCTCAGGGAGGGTATAGTTTATTAGAAGAACAAATGATTGTATAAAAATTACAAAAACATAGAGCAGAGCCTTTAATCTCTGGAGAGTATTCCCCTCCATCCCCTCCATCTAGACATGAAATATGGAATAGATCTCGGATGAGAAAAAAGGGGCAATAACTATGGAATGAATTGAGAATCATAGATGAGTGTATTTTAAGATATTTATTTATTTTAATTCTATTATTTATATACATTGAATCATTATATAAATGTTTAATTAACTAATAAATGATACTATTGAGGAGTAGATAACACATGAGGTATTTAAAACTTGTGGGAGGAAAGATATTTTATCTCCCACATTGGGAAAGCCTGAACATCCCAGTCGTGTAAAAGGATACCCGACATGTGTATTGGTAAGAAAAGTGTTTCCACATTCTTCAACTTCTTCCACTATGGGTTTTTATAAAAAAATAAAATCCTTAGAGGCTGAATTTTATAATATTAATGCGATGATAGAGGAAAATATTAGAACGTTAGTATCGTCTAAGTTTGAAAACATGAAAAGACAATTTAAGACTATAACTACTACTTATCCACCCCCCCTATAGACCCCAATATTTATCCTCCACCTTAGCATGCGGACCCCATTTTTTGTTCTACTCCTCCGCCACAACATCATAATTATTGTGAGATGTATTTTGATGATACTCATTATCATATAGTTTCATATAGGACGGTATGTTGTATAGGAGATATTGTTCATCATCAATTGTTAGAGGTAGAGAATTATAGGGTCACTGTACATGATATTATACATAGATTATCTTGAGTACCATTACCTACAGATTAGGTGATGATAGTTAGACATAGTATCAACCACTTTTTAGTTTTACCATCCAGAATTCTGTAACTCATTACCGTTGAGGTATGTATGTCATATCATCTATTTTATTTTTTTATGAAAGTTATTTTAACATTTGAAAAATAAATTTTATTTATTTATTTATAGGAATACTTCAGAGGTAAAGAATTAATGTATAGATAACGGCAAATAAAATTGGCTATGACATCATATATAGATTCTAGTAGTCTTGACAGATTGTCAATATATTGAAATTTGTTTTTGGATCCTTATTCATTTCTAATGGAAGCTCAGGTTTGTGGACATGAAAAAAATGTGGGGATTGTGAAAAATGATATCATGGAGCTTGTTAATAGAGATAATTTGGGAATCAATGTGGTGTAAAAAACCATTCCCTAAGAATTTATTACATTAGTTATTTAAAAACTGATGTAAAAAACCATTCCCCAGGAATTTATTACGTTGGTTATAAAATAAAGGATGTAAAAACAATTTTTTTTAATAAAACTATGAAACCGTTAATGTGCTCTATAGATGTAGACCTGAAACTACTAGAAACTAGACCAAAGGAAGACCAAAATCAGACCAAAATCCATACCCAAAAAACATCAAAACTTGACAAAAACAAGGAGAACCGGAGAAAAATAAAACTTTCACATTTATAACATTTAAAACATAAACTGTAAACTAAAAAACAAAAATCCAACCAAAAGAACTACCAAATACACAATTATAATTAAAATAATCATAATTACATTTTACACTAAAAACAAACTAAAATTTAATCAAACAGGTAAAATAATTTGACCATTCCTCTTGTAAATGTTTGACATCTTGAAGAGTCTCCAACACACTCTGAATACTGAGCTAAAATTCATTATGGCATGTCATCCTTAAACTGATAGAAAATCTAAGTAAACTATCCAAATAGACAAGGAAACAGTGAGAGCATGCTCAATGGACCTCAAAGGAGGATGATATCAACATCTTCATCTGGTTTAGTTCTCTTACAATAATAGTTTCCACTCTAGAATCCAAATGGTTCCTTATGAAGCGCTTTATGGGAAGAGGTTCAGAATACTGACATATTGAGATGATGTTAGGGAGTGAAAACTCTTAAGTCCATAAATGGTCAAAGAAATGGTGGAGATGGTTAAGACCATCCAGTAGCACATTAAAGCTAATCGGAGTTGACAAAAGAGCTATGTTGATAATAATCAACGAGACCAAGAGGTTGATATTTGATACATGGTATTCCTCCACATATCATGTACTTGAGACAGGTTCGGTGGGAGTGATACTCGATAGACCACTTCTCTAATGAAATCAAGGATGTCAAAAGAGACGATGTACCATGGACTAAGATTTCCATTCTTTCCAAATATCATAACTCGCCACCACAGTGATATGCGAAGGAATACCATGTATCCAAAATCAAACTCTAGGTCTCATCTATGATTGTCAACATAGCTCTTTTTTCGACTCTGAGCAGCTTTAGTGTGCTACTAGATGGTCTTAACCATCTCCACCATTTTTTCGACCATTTATGGGCTTAGGATTTTTCAATCCCCAAATTCATCCTAACATGTCCATATTCTTCACCTCTTCACATAAAGGGATTCACAAGGAACGATTTGGATGCTTTAGTGGAAACTTTTATTGTAAGAGAACTCAACCAGATGAAGATGTTAATACCATCCTCTTTTGAATTTCATTGAGCATGATCTCACTGTTTCCTTATGTGTTTGGATAGTCTACTCATATTTTCCATCAGTTTGAGGATGATAATCCATACTGAAGTTCAGCTCAGTATTCAGAGTGTATCAGAGACTCTTCCAGAACATAGATGTGAGTCTTGGATCTCGATCGGATAAAATAGATCGTGGTACTCTATGCGGCCTTAACACTTCTCTGATGTATATCTATGTCAGTTGATCCAGTGAGAAATCTTCTCGAATTGCAATAAAGTGTTCAGTCTTTGTATTACTATCCAAAAAAACCCCAGATAACATTGTTTCCTTTGGATGTCTTTGGAAGTCTGGTGATGAAGTCCATGGTGATGTTATCCCATTTCCATATTGGTATGGGTAACAGGTTCATCATCCCCTTAGACATATGCCTCTCAGTATTCACTTACTGAAACGCCAAGAACATTGATACATACTCAACGATATCCTTCTTCATGTTATCGCACCAATAATTCTCTCATAAATCCTAATACATCTTTGTGTTCCCTAGGTGAATGGATAAATTCAAACTATGTGCATCATTAAGAAGTTCATTATTTAACTCTATTTTTTATGGAAACAAAACTATTGACCCAAATCTCACAATTCCTTCTTCGTTAAAATTGAAATATGAGGATTTCCCTTTTCTGATAGTTTCCACTTTCTTCTTAATTCCCACATCATCCTTTTTAGCTTCCTTTCACCTTGTTCAAAATAGACGGTTGCGTAATAATTTGTGAAAGGATTTATGATGTTCCCTTATTTATAACTCCCATGTCTATATTCATCAAATATAAGAAGATTGGATCCTTTTTAATTCTCATCAATGATAGAATCACTGAGTCCTTTCTACTAAGAGCAATTATAACCTTGTTCGCTTTCCCTAGGTAGTAATTGATTGAATATTTATAGTATTTGATAATCTCTAACAATCTATGTTGATGCATGTTCAACTATTTCTCTATGAATATACACTTGATGATTTTGTGATCTGTATATATTTTACACCTGTCCCCAAAGTGGTAATGTTGCCAAATTTTTAATGAAAATATTTCTATAGCCAACTCAAGATCATGTGTTGGATAGTTTTTCTCATGAAAATTCAATTTCCTTTAATCATAGGTAATGAAGTTTTAATTTTTCATCAATACACATCCCATTCCTTTCTTAAAAGCAACACTGAATACCACAAAAAGTTCTCCACTTGTGGGTAGTGTTAGCATGGGCGTAGTGATAAGACTCTTTTTCAACTCCTTGAATTTATCTTCGCATTCATCACTCCATGAAAACATGACTCCCTTATGAGTTACCTTGGTAATGGGATTTTCAAATCGTGAGAAATTTCTCACAAATCGAAGATAATATCCCGCTAACCCAATGAAGATATGGATATACATCACAGATGTCAGCCATATCCATCCCTAAATTTCATTTTTATTGGATGGATCCACAGATATCCCTTTGCATGTGATGATATGTCCCATGAATGTGACCACCTTCAACTAGTACTCACACTTTCTGTACTTTTCATAGAGCTTCTCCTTTTCCAAGGTCTCTAGTATAGTTCTTAGATTCTCCTCATGCTCCTCCTTGGTTTTGGTGTATATTATAACATCATCTATAAAGACTACCACAAATTTGTCAAGGTACTGTATAAAGACTCTATTCATCAAGTCCATGAAGATTTCTAGAGCATTAGTGAGTCTGAAAGTCATTACAATGAATTCATAAATCTTAAACCTGGTAAGAAAAGAAATCTTGGGGATATCCTCCTTCTTCACCCTTATATGAAAATATTTCGACCACAGATCCACCTTGGATAAGTATTGTGCCCCACGTAGCTGATCGAATAAGTCATCAATTCATGGTATGGGATACTTGTTCTTTATCGTGATTTTTTATCACGATAATCAATGAAAAAGTGCATTGACCCATCCCTCTTATTGATGAAGAGGACTAGTGCACCCCATTGTGAAGCACTTGGGCTTATAAACCATTTATCTAGATTATCCTACAGTTTTTTCTCTAGCTCCTAAAGCTCCACAACATTAATTCTATATGCAGTCTTGGATATTAGCAAATCCCGAGGTATTAGATGAATCGAAAATTCAACATATCTTTTAGGAGGAAGACCAGACAATTCCTCAGGGAACACTACAGTGAATTACATCACAAGGGGAATGTCTTTGAGGATGGTTTGTTCCTTAGAATAAATCATTCGAGTAATATATGCATGCTCATAGGGAATTAATATCCATGATTGAGATTGTGGTGCTAAAGAATATTCATCCTCCTCCTTGAAATCGTACAGAATCAGGGGTTGATTATCCATATGGAAAATTATTTCCCTCTCAAGACAATTTATGTTGTCTCTATATAGGGAAATCCAATCCATGACAAGAATTGCATCAAATTCCACCATATGGATTATGATGAGGTTTTCTGAGAAGTTCAATCCACATATTGTGATAGCGGAGGAGTTATATTCATGGGATGAAATGATTTCCCCATTCACCATTCTCATAGACATCTCTACTCCCATGATTTGTGGTGGTGTTGGGATTGTTCAACTAAACTTTCGGGATATAAAAGAATTCATAGAACCAGTAATAAAACACTATGTTCTCTATTCTAGATTGAATGACTAGTGTACCTATCATCAATTCTTTTTCGGGGATCGCTTTGGTGGTAGTGATGGAAAAATCTCTCTCTTTTTTCCTTATAAGTTGTTGGTTTCCTTTGAAAACCCTTGTCTTAGGTCACTGGTTTTCAAAGTGCCCTGGTTATTTTCAGATGAAGCAATTAACCATGAATTTATGGTTCTACAGAGTGTTCCTCTCCTCTGTCATAGTAGCTGGTTTTTCTTGTTGGCAATAAATGACTAGGTTCCCTTCTATTCTACACCTAAAATATTTCCCCATCCCCATCAGTAAATTTATGGGGTGCTTCTTTTTGCACATTTGGAAAGTGGGGTGATGAAATTTCTTAGCACCATTGGATTTATCCATCAAACCACTAAAATTAAATTCCAATTTCTGATTCTTATCCCCATGATACCCATAAGATTCTCTAATCACTATTTCATGTTTTAGGTAACATCAGACAATTTCCACATGGCTATCGAAGTCACGGATCTTCGTAGGCTAGTTTTTATCCAAAAAAGAAGGGGAAAACCTTGTATTCAAGAATATATGATGACAAATATTGAGACATATCATGATGTCCTTGTGTTTTTTTCATCGTACACATCGATGGATTTATCCTCTTTTTTTGAGGGAAAGTTAGTCCCTTTCCATCTTAGGTTGGAGGGTGCGGGGAAAATAATTATCCAAAAACATTATCCAAAAGTCCTTATATTCCAACACCTCGATCTCTTCCTTAGGCTTCATTTTTTTATCAATTTCCACCATTGATCAGCTTCACCCTCAATGCAATAATCTACCAAAAGAACCTTCTCTTTTTCGAAACATTTAAGGATGGAGAAGATCTTCTCAATCGAGTCATTCCATTATGCAATGATTGAGGGATCAGATGATCCATTAAAAGGAGGAGGGTTTGTCTTATAAATCTCTTGATTACATCTTGTTCTTTCTTGGGGGGGGGGGGGGGTTATATGTTCCTCTTGGCTCATGTTTCTATTCAAAACATGAGTTAACATAGAGTGTATCATGAAAACATTTGTGATTCACGCTCCCATCAGATTGGGTATCTCTTCAGAATAGCCATCACATTGATCTTCACATCGGTTGTTACTACGAGTCCTCCAATTACCGACCATTGCCTAGAATAAAAGGAAGGTTAGGGGTTAACCATAAGGGGAATACAATGAAAAAATGGATAGCTTATAAATTACATTTATTTCATCAACTTATAAATTTATAGGCCTCAATCTAAATTATCCATGATCTACCTCCCAAAAAATATTCTTAGGGGCATTTTTTTGTTCCCTTAATAATGGTTCATACTAAGATTATGAATTTTCCAAAGAATATCCCCTGGGAGTGTCGATCTAAGAGTTTATCAAGGTCTATTGTCATGTTCTAGTTCCCGTTCAAGTCTATCTCAAAGTGGTTCTTTCGAGTTTTACCCCAAGATACATCTATTCCATAGCCACCTCTACTTATTCATAACGAGATATGAATCTATTTGCATGATAAACCACTTATAATACACTCACAAAAATTTAGGGATGTTTTTATTATACACAGTCTTATCCCTAAGGCTTTCACTAGGGTTTTCTAATCATAATCCCAAAAATAACTAAACCTATCCTCTGATACCAACTATAACAACTGTGCTCTTTATTACACATTTTAACATGATTTATTACATAAACATGAACTTAAGAAAACTCTGAGGATTGAGAGATCTAGTGTCTTGGGAAATTAAGAAAATTACATGACAATATAAGACATAAAATATAACATCTTTATTGGAAAATTCTTTTACATGACTACAATATTCCTTCATACTTAGCATTGCATGGGATAACCTGAGGATATACATAAGAAAAGAGTGATCTATAATTCCCAGTAAGGGAGTTTACAAGGAATAACATGAATAATACAATACATGTTAGGCAATAGGCATATCAATGTATCATAAGAGAATCATGAACATAAAGGCATGATATATAATTATTATCATAACATAGAGATGTGAGAACAACATTTAACATGATATTAGCTTGTGCCAAGGATCAGTGCAAATGGAGCATGAGAAAACCCTTATTTCACCTGAATTAGAATCAGTAAAAACTCATTGAAAATTAATTATAATGAGTCAAAAATATTTTCACAAGATGTTTCATGATACTATTCTTTACCAAATTCATTGGAGAACTATCAGGGCACACCTTTCTTAATAATTTCATTTCATGCACAAGTGTTCCACATAGATCATACTACATATATTCATTAAAAATAATAATTTATTCCAAGAATACGATATTTCGAGTAAATAAATGTAAGTATTCAATAAAAAAGTTCATATACATAACGGTGAATACCCTTGATATATAATTGTGTATTGTATTTACTTAAACGATGATTTTGGCATGGGAAAGTTTGGTGTAACTTCGACAACAAAACGATGTCAATTAGAAATAGTAAAATGGGTTGATGAGAGAGAAAGGGGTATATAATCATTTATAAATTAAATAGAGAGTAATGGGGTCATGGAACATAATTTCCCAACATATGTAATGGAATTTATATGCATACATTAAAATAATTGATTGAATGTAAATGAGGAGAGAGAAACCCTTTGTGGAATTTCAGCACGGTAACTGGTGTACATGTGAGGCATCATTGAGAGATAAAGTGGTCTCCCATCATTAAAACATAAGGACAGTAGTATATGGGTTGTTTGAAATCATACCCCATCATTTTTAATTGAAGATAAAAGGGTATAAAAATACATGAAAAAATGGACCTAAATAGTTAAGAAAGGAAAGAGAAGATCCCTCACTTGAGTGTGTGACTTCAAGAGCTTGAGAAGGGGATCATGAGAGCATGGGGATCCTTTGTAGGGTTATAGAGAGAGGAGGGAATAGTAGGGATGTGATCAAAGGATTTTTGAGTGAATTGAAGTGGGATCTTGGGAGGGTTTATATAAGAAAAATGGGTAATTCTTTAACATTTCACAAACTTATGTTTTGTAATCTATATAATTAAATATTCAAAACCAAAAACCGACCCATGGTTTTTTCCAAAGGGGAGTAGAAATAATTATTTTATAATGAAAATGGCTGAAATTATTAAAATATTATGCTTTTTTATGTGGAGGTGAGTCACACTCTCAAGGAAATCATTTTGGAATGTTAAAATATTTTATAAGTCTTCGAGGGCCCACTAAGGCACTGTTAAGTTAATCAATAAAATCCAAAATCACATTATTTTAAAGTTAAAACATATATTTGTCGAATATTCCTTTTATATTATTTTATTATATCAAAATTGGGTCATTATAATTCCATAAAACACATTATATATTTAAACTATATTTGATTTTTACCCAAAAATCCGACTGTCTCAAAAAATTATGAATAATTCAATGCTAGATAATTTCAACACAGTGAATCAAAAAATAATATTCATATTGTCTAAATAATTATCTAAATATTTGAATTTTTACTTCTAAAATAAAACCTGACATTTATTGTAAATTCATGTGTTTTGTCAAAAACAACTTTCAAACCTTAATAAAAATCACAATTGTATTCATAAATATTATATGATCATTTATATTTAAAAAATATAAATTTAGTAATATTTTATTTTCAAAAATACATTAATTTATTAAATTATAATTCTTAATTTCATTTAATTATTAATTAAAAATACTATTTTTAATTTAAAAACCATTTACAAATTAAAAATAATAAAATGAATGTATATTCTTTATAAAAAAATAATTCATAAGATCGTATTTATAGATTATAGTTACATAAACCCTTATAACACCCACATATGAATTAAGGGTAAGGTGTGTGATGGTGAAAGACTCTTGGGTTGGCTCAGATAACATTTCTTGGGTGGTAATATCTATTAAATTCCACTTCTCCCATATGCGATTCTGTTCTAGAATAACGTGTAGAAAATCGGCTTAGGCTTGGTCCAGAGTGAATCCCAGTGATGCTACATCCTTCCTGAGCTACAAAAAATGGGATCCGTATGGAGATATTCTACTAGATGAGGCCATCTCTTCCTTTTTCTTAGGAAATTGGACTTGTTAAAGCCTTATATTTATACTAATCATTTGATCACTGTTCACAGGAAATATTATAAATGGTAACAATTTTTATCAATATTTTAATATCACAAAAAAACCAAGGAAGTGAATATGATTTATACAACCATTTTACATAATAACACATTTAATTAGAGCAAGAATAATTTTCATTAATAAATGTTTGGGTCATTACACTGTACATGAATTTTGTCATAGTGGAAGAACCACTATGATAATTGTTTTTGATGAACATCATTTTGAATTACTACCTTCAAAAATTCTTTATAGTACCCTGATATCATGTTTTAGAACTAGGAATAATAACAACCTAATCACTGTTTGAAATCACCCCCCAAAAAAATTTAGAATGAGAAAGAAAAATATAAGGACACGTGTGAATTATGTGTTTTTAATAAATTCATACATCCATGATAGAAAACAAAAATCCCTATGATAAAATAAATTACATTAAATTAAAAATCGTTATACTACCTCTCAGTTCATACATTAAAAAATATGATAACTTAATATTTAATTATACATCATCTTAGTAGCTGGTTCCTCTCTATATTTATAGAGGTAATATCCCAACAAAATGTTTTCACCACCCAGTAATATTCATACTATTATTTTATTGAATGAGGAAACCTCTAATAAACTACCTCACATTTAGATTGACCGATGATAATATTTGAATATTCATGGTACACAATTATCAAAACATTCCTTATGATACATTTAATAGACCTTCATAACAACATGCTTCAGAAATAATCCTTAAAAAAAGACCAGGTATAACGATTTTTTTAGAAACCTCATTCCAAAAAATATCCTTTAGAAAACTACTTCAGAAAGTCTCCATCTTGAAAAATTGAAGTTACTTCAGAAACACAAAAAATTTCCCAATAGAAAATAGCTTTAGGGATTCCAACATTCTTTCGATGCAAGCAGTTTTGTCCATCACATCTAATTAACTCGATTCCATCTAAAGTACATTGTTTCCATATAATTTCATTCGCTAACACATTTGTTAAAATTTATATATAATTGTTCATCCCAGCCACCTTCAGATGATTCAAAACTATATCTTCCAGAAGATTTTGGTTGAGATGGAATTTCATGACAATGTATTTTTTACTTATATAATAATGCATTTTCAAAGAAATATGGAAAACACTCTAACTATTATAGAATATTATTCCTCATTCTGATTCATTTCTATGCTCCTTTAGAAATCATGTCATCCAAAAAAACATCCTTCCTACTTATATAAAAAGAAAATATACTTATTTCATTGTTGAAAGGGTAACCATATGTTGTATTATGGACATCCCACTGAACTCTATCATTAAAAAATAAATTTAAAACATATTTTACTCTTCTAAAATCCATGTATCAAAAAAAATCTGTAACCAAAAAACCATTAAATGGATCATCATCATCGAAGCATAAAGATGAATATTTTTAATAGTTAAAATATCAGATTATCCATTTAATAGCCTCAAAATTCTATCATTTTGTATTTTACATGAAATAAAATAAAACTATAACTATAAAAGAAACTTTTGGCTACAAGTATATTATTTCATACATCAAACATCTGATAAATAAATTATAAGTAAAAATTTCCATGTTCTATACATCCTCTTCAAAAGATGGTACCTATTCCTTTAAAATAATGAAGTGTCTAAAAAAGGGAGTTGATAATAGTTTATAGTCAGTCATTTTGAATATTTTAATAACCCAACTTATATATTTATTTTGGGATTAAACCAATGTTATAATATTACGATCCATAACAATTTTGAACCCCACGATTCTCTTGGAATGTCTAAGATCATTCATTTTAAACCTTCTATAAAAAAGTTTCCTCAAAACCTTGATCTGTTGAATTTTTGTTTTCTCAAGAAACATATCAACCAATTAAAAAATTAGTGTAATGAATGTTCTATCTCTATATTTCTTCTAATATAAATAATTATCTTAATCACATCTAGTGAATCTTTATTCAAGAATCAAATTATAAAACATACAATTCCATTATTGAGGGGTTTGTTTCAAGCTAAAAAGACTTCTATGAAACTTATAAACTAGTTTATAAATTTTATAATCCTTATAACCATCTTTTTGAACATTGTATATCTTTTCATCATAATCAGCATAATGAATGGATGTCTTGAAATCCATCTACTCCAAGTGAATATTATCAGAGGAAACAATTATTAAAACCATTCATATAGTAGAGTTCTTGAAGTATAGGGATAAAATAACTAAAAATCCAGTTCCTTAATTTTGTTATTAATATTTCACCACCAACCATACTTTTTTACCTCCACTTCCATCAGCTTCTTCCATCAAGCAGAATAACCATTTTTTCTATAGAGATCACTTTACTTATAGAATTTTTTATAGTTCCCATATTCCATTGAGTTTCCAAAAACACATTTCCTCATTTATAGACACATCCCACTACTCAGAGTCATTGATGATATAAGCTTCATCTATAATTTCAGTTCACCAACATCCTTTAAAATGAGAAAATTCATATCAACCTCAAATCTCCAAACCAGATTCCAGATTCTAGTTCATGTCATTAGCGAATTAGTTGTTTTATATAAAATAATTGAAATCTTATTTTCAAAACAATTTCTTCCAGTACTCTCTCATGAGACTCAGTACCTTTATAACATTATAATATTTCTTCTATGTTCTTATCAATCATACCACTCTATTAAAATTGAAAATTAAAATTTTATTTTCCATCAACATATTTCACTAACAATTTTTAATGTTTCTAAATATTTTTCTCATTAAATAAAACATATTTACTAAAAATGACTCAATTATTATCATAATCCCACAAATGATATCAAATTTTCTCGTCATAATATCTGAAAATAAAACACGCTTTGTATTATTCCTCTAACTTAACTCTATCCTTAACCTTAACATGAATATATAATACACATATATAAGTTTTGAGATGGTTCACTTCTAGTATTTTACCTAACCAATGTTATTTTAGAAGTTATTATCTCATAAATAAATATATAAATCTATGAACTAATTATGTATATATATATATATATATTCTACAAAAATTTCATTTTCCATTCCATAATAAATCCTAATACAACAAGATTTATCTCATAGAGACCTATTCGTTATTTCAACTACTAAATTATTTTTTGCACTTTTAAGAATTATATAATAATATAAAACTCCCTTATTCGAAATTTTTTTGGATGTTATTTTCAATGTATTCTCCACCATTTTAGGTTTATAGGAACTTCATCTTTCATTGAAATTCCCTTTTAGCTGTATCTTTCCATTGAATAAATTATTAAAAAACATTATATTTATTATTTAGGAAGTAGATGTAGACCTTCCGTGTTAAATTATAAATAAGTGTCATAAAATACATAGATCCACCACTAGAATTCACATGGAAAAGTCCCCAAACATTATAATAATCAATTTTTTACTTATGATTCCTAGTCTTCCATCTATCCAAATTGACATAAACCTTATTTTTTTCCCTAGAATAAAACATTCATTTATTTTAAAATTTGTGTGATTGAGTTCAAATATTCCTTTTATCACTATAAAATTAATATTTTTCTCACTATGGTTACCATATATTGAGTAGCATACTTCAATATATTTTTACTAAATTATTATGATCATTTCAAATTCAAAATTTCATCCAATAAAGTATATGGTTATATTATTCATCACACAAGAAATCTCCATGGTTATTTTTTTCCAAATCCTTCTTCGTCATGTGTTCAACTCATATGTGGTTTATATGAAGAAATGGAATGCATTTGATATCTTTTATCTTTAGGAAATATCCATTATTTATGTGAATGCTTAAATTTAAATTTTAAACAATCTTAATATCTTCATTATATGTAATATTTACTCTTCCAAATTTATATATACATAGAAAACTATGAATCCCTACTCACTAGTTTGATGGAAAAATACACTTGAGTTAATAACTGAGGATTTTTTTGGAATGTTCATCCTCAAAAAATAACTATTACCACATCCCATTATATTGATAAATTTTTTACATTACAAAGGTCAATCACTACTATTAATGTTATTTTGATTTATACGTCCCTTATTGATATGTCAATTATTTTCATAAAATCAACATGTAGGGACTTGACTAGCCAATCTACCATAACATATTAATTATGAATTATCCAATAATGACTTCTTCCAATAGAATTTACATTGATATGACCATCCCTATATAGCTTCATTGATACCACTTCTAGAGTGTACATGGAATTCCTTCCACCTAAAATAACCATTTTAAAATTTTAATTTTAATTTAATAAAATACATGTTCAATCATTCCACTCTAATTACTCATTGTTGTCACGATAACAACCTAACTTTCTAGAAGTAATGATAAAAATAATAAACACCCATACATTATTTGTGAAGGTAATATACAATGACTTGATCTATCCTTGAATAATGTTTAAATCATTTACATAGTCCAATAGCATTCTTACTTTAGATAATATCATGTTGAATAATCATTTAATCATTAAATGTTTATTGAGTTCTATTAGATTATCATATATTTCATCTAATGCATTCATAATTTTCATTCTGATTTTCATATCCTGAATATTGAAAGACTCATTCCATATAAGAGACAATCTTACCAGGGATAGATACTTCTTTTCCATCCATTACCATTTTGATTCATCCATTTTATCTTAAAACTATATAGATAATGATGCAAAAAAATATTTCTGTATTATAATATCTTCCAAATACATCCACCAGAAGAAAAAATCTATGATATCTATATTTTAAATTTTTATATTTCAATTAAATGATTTCATTATACCTACTTATAGGTGTGTGCAAATGAACCTCCCATTCGATTCATCTTATTTGTAGTGGAAGTAGAATAATCCTCACAACAATAATTTGGAATAAAGTCATTATAGATAAATACCATAAGAAACTTTTCACAACCCCTTTAATTAGTGTTCCAAAACATTAAAAAAACCTAATCACCACACAAAATCATAAAAAAATACATTTTAGATTGAAAAATATGGAATCACACAAATTAATTACATGGTTTTGAAAAAATTTATATGTCCAAGGTAGAAAACTACAATGACTATGATAAAAAAAATTTAAGAGTTTAAAAAACTATCTACTCCCTATCACTTCATACATCCATCAAAGATAAAATATTAATTATAATTATACTTAATGTCAACATCTAGTCCCTATACATATTTATGGAGGTATTATCCTAGTAAAAGTTATATAGCACCCTTTAAGATTCATGTTTATCAATCCAATGATCTTAGAAACCCCCAATGAATATTTACACCGTCATAATGACAGATGAAATCCAGTGAACATACATGATTTCTATATCAAAACAATTTTTCAAAAATATTCAATAGGTCTCCATAACAACATGATTCATCCAACTTCCTTCAACAAAAGTAGAGGTCAAACTAATTTTCATAGACTAACTTCCCAAAAAGCTCATTCTAAAAACCTAATTCCAAAAAATCCTTCCTGAAAACTAAAGCGACTTCAAAAATCCAAACATATAATTAGTAGTGATGAATATGAAAAGATTTAAATTACCATGAAGAGGTGTCCCTTGGTGCTGAAAACATATGTTACGAATATCGATAAAAGAATTATGGTGGTTCAAAAAATGTCAAGGTATAATATGGGAAGAAAAAATTAAAATGAAATTATAAAATTTAAATCCCAAACTAACAGTGGTTTGGTTGCTCAATGATAACGAAGGGAATATTTATGGATAATTATTTGTGGTTGGGTTTGAAATATATGTTTTTTAGATCACTACATATCCTAAAATAATATAAATTAGGAAACATGTTGTTATTATTAAATATCGTTTCTAAATATATCTTTCTCATATGTATGGAAGAGTATTTTATTCTACAATGAGATTGGATCCAAGAGAAGTTATGATACATTAACCCATGATATGATGTTTAGGGTTATATCATGGGTGGAATACCTTACCCTTACTTAGGCATGCAGATAGGAACCTAATTCCATACACCATTACATTGATCTGGAACTCATGTAGGGAAGTTGGGTCACATGGTATTAACCAATGTAAATAGTTTATGGTCATGTAGGATGAACCATAATTAATTTGGTTTAATTTCATATAACAAGGAATCAAGTTCCATGTAGTTCAAGGTCTTACAACAAATAATTTTACATAGTATACGATGTGTGCAAGTTTCACTTGTTCATAAAATGAGATGGATTAGTTTTATTACTAAACACATGAAGGAAGAACCAATATGTGTGATATGTCCCTAACAATAGAAAAAAATAAATTTTTCAATAGGATGCTACTTTCAGTTGGGATAAGTAATCTGGGAATCACTATGTAACCTATTATAATAAGAATAAAGAGATATACAATTTGTAATAAATATCAAACTAGTATATAGACTAAAATAGAATATCATGATGTGTTTGAGAGGGCCCTATATTGGTATGGGGTTAGGATGAAAGTGAAAATTTTAGCTTATTATTGGATATGTAATCCATATAGCACTACACATCCTATAAAAATAGGAATAAATCGAAACTTTTTCCCTTATATGGTAGCCTTTATATATATCAAGATCATGTGTTGGGAAAGACAATGATATATTCATCCTAATGTATGGCTATAGAGAAAACCAATGTGATTGAGAAGGGATAAACATTAGGGTAGAAAGAGGGTTTGGGTTAACATGATTTTCACTTGGGCCTAGGATATGAGATACAAGAATTACTACATATCCTGAATTAGTAGTAATCAAGAAACACATTGTTTAAATATATTTTGGGGAATTATTCTAGCCACAATTTTGGTGAACTATGACACTAAGATAGGTTAATATAATTGTTTCCATAACATATTTTGATAAATAGGGCTATATATAACATCCCAACCCTGACTTGTAGTCCTGGGTAAGACCGAGTAACCATGAACTTAGGTGCATCACCTATTAACCAAATGAAACCAATCAATTCGAAGGATGTAAGATATCATTATAGGATGATTGACCCTCATACACAACACAACCTATAATAGATAACAAAAATGGTATAATGTAAATAAACATGATGAATGATGGGAAACTAGTCACCTATGCTCTAATAAAATATACAAAAATAGTAACAATAGATGAAACTCATATAGTACACATAAATTTATCATTAAATATAAAAATACTCTAAATAAAATTGTCATGAAAATTGATTTACAACACCATACAATAAACTAAAACCACTACAATATCTATCCTCCAATAGCAATGGTTACCACTTGACGGTTCTCCAATAGTTAGTTAATAAACCTTCACCCAAATTGTATTAAGAAAAAAAATCAAAGACAACGAAGTATATATGTAGGGGTGAGTATACAACCCTAATACACTAATTATTCCCATATAATTCACTATAATAAGGTATGGTTATATCAATATATATATATATATATATATATATAATCAAGATAAATAAAATAACTAAAGCACATGAATAAGTGTATATGAAAAAATGGTGAAAATAATACTGGTATACACATAAACCCTCCCAAATAGAACCATTTTGAACATCCAATTCATCCCCTATCAAGATGAGATTACCAAAACAAACTCAATTCCTGATTTTAAACCTTATTCCATAAACCCAATCTATCACATATAATAACTAACCTATATTTCTCAAATGGCACAACATCCATTTTTGAGTCAATAATGACCCTAATAATGAAATATGAATGTATTCCAAACCCATTCCTATGTCAGGATCATACACACCAAAGGATTTTTTCAGACACTAATATCATTAATAAAATTTTTCAAGATATTTTTTTATAATTAATAAATAAATATAAAAAATTTAACTTGGATACTAAAGTAATTTAAATTATTTGAATATGTAAAGTGGAGATAAGCCACTAACATTCAACTATTTTTCCAAACAAAATTGTGTGGAAAAACGTATAGAAAGAGGAGATTCCCCCAAAATTATTCTAATAGAATCCAATTCATAAACCCTACTCATTATAGAATTAATTAGAGTATTTACAAGAAGTTATAAAGTAAAAAATATGATTTAATACCTCTATATAGATAACACCTGGTTTCCCATTAAACCATCCATCTGCCACAAAAAACTAGTAGATGTTTTGGATATTTCTTTTGTAAAACAAGACTGACCACCACAATGGGATAAAATATGATATGGAGAGATTCTTATCAATATTTAATCCCACTAAAAACCCACCATGGAATGTTCAATAGTGCGGTGAATATGCAGTCACAACTTCCAACCCACTCAGGGTTCTCAACTCACCATCAGTCCATATTCCACTATGAACTAAACCCTATGAATCTTAGCATCCCTATTATATATAAGAGGATATCCCCATTCAAAACACTTATCAAAATGTCCAACCTAACAATTCCAATAATTTTTGTGAGACCAAACACCAAATGAACAATCTAAACCCATCCTTATGTATATATTTTCACATAAACTGGGATTGGACCGGTCATGAATATGATCTACCCCCATAAAATCTAGAAGCACCCTAACACAAAAAAGTTTTAACAGTATGTAGTGAAGGAATAATCAGGTTTAACATTATGTAATATGGGATTACCCTTACAAAAAATCCAATCCACCAAGATTTAAGCTTATATTACATTCACATAGCTGATATACCCTCATGAAGCTAAGATAAACCATCACAAGATATTTTATATCTATACAATAAGAAATAACTACCATTATGTGTCTCATAGTTCCCTTACAATAGAATTCCCTCTACAATACCTAACACTATAGTGTGGTGGAAATCATAAATCCCAAAATCCTTTATTCCAACCAATATGACCTCCAAACATCCAAAACCAAATATATAGATGATAAAAATTAAATGAAAACAATATAATAGTCACATAACTAAAAATAGAGGTCTTAAATTCCCCCCACCGTTAGGATTTTATATCCATATAAAGATGGAGTTCGGTGGTTTCTTGTAAAAGTTAAGTCCATTTCTCTTGCATAAAATACTCCTACACCCATGAATCTTGTTGAATGAAACCATGTTGACATATTTTCAACACCAAATAGATATTAATGCATCATTATGTATTTTTTTCATATACAAAATTTATATATGGGTGTGAATGATTGAATCATCCCAATCAAGTGTCACATAATCCCACATAATCACTTGTGTTTGATCTGGTTGGTACTTCCAATATTGTGATATGTGGAAAGAATTAGAGACTTAAATTAATCTCAGTGATAAATACATATGATAGATAACATCACTAATATGATCCAAAATCTCAATTGGTCCCATATATCTAGGAGATAATATTCCTTAATTACCAAGTAGGTAGTTCCCTAACCTCACCAATAATCACAAGAAAACATTATAAGTCACATTAAAAGTAATATGGAGGTGATAATGATCATATTATGACTTATAATAGATCTAGGTGATTTACATATATTTTCTAAACATATAGATCATATATTTTGTCTGATGGATATGTCTAGATTAAATTAGGGTGGATTCACCCATCTCCACCCAAAAATATGGATATCGACATGGTTGAAAGTATAATTATTCAAATAGAGACCTATAAATCTAAACATGATAAATGATATTATATAATAATTTAAACATATAAAATTATCCTCCCATGAACCACTAAATTCCATAAAAAAATCTCTAAGAATTTACGTTAAATTCTAGATAGTATGCTTAGACTGGCCTTCAGTTTGAGGGTTATAAGCCATGATAATGGTCAACTGAGTTCCAAAAAATTATTATAGAGACCACCAAAAAAATGAAATAAATTTAGGGTTTCAATCATAGATAATTTAAAGTAGTATCTCATTCAATTGTACGATTTTACTAATATGCATATTTTTTAATTCTTAAACTAAATTCATTTCACTAATTAGAATGAAGTGAAATGACATGATAATTCGATCCAAAATCACCCAAATATCATCATGGTTATGAATAATATTTCGTAATCTAATGAAAAAATCCATATAAATCTATTCCTATTTCTATACAGGCATGGGTATAGATTGAAACATGTTGGTTTGTCATTGATTCTTAGACTTCTCCAAATAAATGGTTTGTAATATTACCACATACTCAACTACATTTCTCTTTATGCATGACCACAAAATGTTTATTTATTGAATTATTCATCTATTGAATACTCATGTGTACAACCAATTTCATATTCTAAGAATAAAAATGAACTATTCTATAAAATTTCGAGTAACTCCAACCCATTATTTAAAAAACAACATATAATTATCATCCATCATCCATCCATCCATGGTCTCCTCACTATTAAGTTTTCAATTAATGGAAAGAAGCTAGTGTATGACTATTGATCTTCCTTGACTTGTTCCATAATGTTAAGGATATGTGTGAATGGGAATAAAAAAAAAGGAAATAATCTTTATATTTTCTACAATCTAAGTGCATGTAATTAATTTCCCTATTAGTTAAAACATATTGTGAGCTTCAAAAATCAATCAGTTATAGTTTTTATAAATCAATGAATAGTCTATTTAATTTCTATTCCTAGGAATACAAACCACATTAAAGTTAAAAATATATATAAATTTTATCTAAATTCATTTCTATAGGATCATATTCATTTTAAAATGTTTTATTTCAAGAAATTATGATCAATGAGTACTATGAACGTCTCCCCAAAGAGTTACTGGCACCATGTATATAATTCATTGACTATGCCAACCTATTTTAGAGAAAGCATTGGATAGTTATATGTTATTTTTTATTTTTTCATGATTTTAAATCTATTTAATGGTCTCCCCATATAAGGGTTAAACCTAGATCCATATTTATTAAAATAGAAAACATTTCCCTCACAATGTTTTAGAAAAATCAAAATTAGTACTGAGGTAAGATGATTGGTTAGATTATAAATATATTACTGGTAGTCAGTTCTCCACCAAAGAAAATACCTTCTTGATTAAGGTCATCACAGGTGAATGTAAATGTGAGAAATCAAATAAAAAGAATCGGTAGTATCCTACTAACCCATAAAAAATTTAAAAATTAAAGACATTCTTAGGTGGTTACTATGACATGATCAAATCTGTTTTTTACTAATTGACTTATATAACTTTTTAGATATAACATGTCGCTGGAATTAAACATCATGAATTTAGAAGCAACACATAGGGACGTTTACATTGAGATGGTTATCTCACAACATACTCATAAAAATTTCTAAGAGCCTTTTATGGTTTCTTCAAGTTAATAAATACACCAAAACATAATAAAAATACCTCTAAATAAATATAGATACCTATGGAAGATATAATTAAAAAATTAGATAAATACTGATGGTGAATTCATAAAACCAAAGGAAATTACAATGAACTCATAGTGGACATATCAACTTAAAAAATTCATCTTGGAGATATCCTCATTCCTAACTCAATGTTGGTGGTACCCTGATCAGATATCAAACATGGAGAAACAATTTCTCTCTTTATTTGATAAAAAGATCATTAATTCATGGATATGGATATGGATTATCTATATTTACTTGATTTAGATTATGATAATCAATCTATAATATTAGAATAATATCTTTATTCATTGAAAATAAAACTATTGTTTGAGAAACTCCCATGCATTCCAATTATTCTAATCATACTTGTAGTTCACACAATTAAATTGGTGAAATTATATGTAAAGGTAGTGAAATGGGACTTATTCCTGGTAGTATTTCGATGGAAAATTCCACTTCTCTTATGAATGGTAGCACTGGAAAACGTTTTGGAAATTCATTGAGGTATGAATACACTATATTAGGAAGATACTAACTTTAGATTGCATGAATATATCCCAATGTTCTGATATCAAAATGATATGAGAAAACATTGACCATAACCATTGAATGCCATTCTATGTCATCATTTTTGTCCTATTCCCCAATAAAAAGACAAATATATCCCTTAGGGGATGTGAAGGATGGCCACCGATCAAAGAAAATAGTAAAATATTTGAATGAAAATGAATAGTACATCCCTAAAATCAGATAAAAATATACATTTACAAGGAAATGATCTACTATAGAAGCTAAATTTTATTAATTGTGATAGAAAATTCAATACATCTATGTTCCCTAAAATTACATTAAACTAGGGGTTTCTTAATGCTTAGATTATGATGAATCATCTCTATGTGAAACCCAATTTGAGACACCACGTAATATGAAATAAAAAAATAGTAGGTGGTAGTGTCAAAAAATACATTAATTAATGAAAAATTAAAAAAACATTCCTCTCACCTCTGAGGGACCCATTTCTTCATTTACTACATCTTGGTCCACTATATAAAGATGTCAGTTAATACCTCATTTTTTTCTAAACCTTAAGCTAGGAGTGAGCCATTTGAGATATTAAAGTGTTTCTAGAATCACTCAAACTTTTTCAATATTGAGGATGACACCCAATATGGCGAGATCATATAGGTGGATCATTTAAGGATTGAGGTAAATTAGAAAAACCTCCATTTTTTGAATTAATTACAAATCTATAGAAATGTTTGAGACTACACAATCAATAATAGTTATAGAACTCCAAAAGTGGTGAAATAAATTTCTACTTAATGTTCCTAATAATACCATATGAAACGAAAACATATTTATTGGTACACCATAGAGAATAGAAACCTACTTTGATTATTGGTTATCAAGTGACTTATTTCACAAAAATTCTCCCTCCCTCTTACACTTATTGTCACGACTTGAGTTCCCAACTTTATCTGGATAGAAAAATGTATTCAATACATTAATGTTACCATCACTATTATTTACATAATTACCATATTTACCATTCCCATGTAATTTTCAATGTAGAACATCACTACCCAAGATTAAATATCTAATAGTAACCCCAACTAAAACTTGTATGCTTTAAGATATTCAATAGCTTCCACCTTTAGAGAAAACAAGGATAGGTAAGTGAATCATGTTTCATGTTCCATAACTGAAATATATTCATTATTATGATCAATTAAATATTTCATCCTTGATAAACATAAATTATACTGAAATAATTGTTAATTAAATAATTCTTTAAATCCTTCCCTTATAAGGAATTGGTCAACCTTAACTTGAATTGATAGTTCACCCGATTTTCATAATTAGACATAAAGAAAATATACTACTATATTTACATTAATTTATATTAGGGTACTATGTATATTGAATATCTTATTCATCTAACACAGTCATGATTCATTTTTATCAGGCTGTGAGTCTCCCTGAATGATCGATGAGTTTTTCTTTTAGAATTGTAATGAGGGATCCACCTAGTGTGTTTCATTATTTTGACTTCTTATTTTTGATGGTATTAAAACCATCCATGATGCTAAAAAACCATATTATCAATGAATATATCTTCATAATTTCAATATATCAAATTTTTTGACATTTTTATATATCCAAAGAAAAAATCACCACTCGGTCAGCACTAATAATATATTTCTAAATTTTTCCTTGTGAAAAACATTATTTGGAAACTATATTATCAGTGTTTCAAAATCAATTGTTATAGGATATTATATGAATGATGATGTCATAGTGGGAATCCTCTCAATTATAAATGACACAAAATTCTCATTGTCTAAACCCATGATGGTGATGCGGAGGCACCCCTAGATGTATTTAAGAACACTTTAATACCCATAAAACCATGGTAAAATAAATTTTAATATAAATTGGTTAGGTATACTAAAAATTTCATGTCATGAAACATCTTATCTTGAAACCTACCATCCCCACTGATAGATCATACCCAATTTATACAATTTTTTATATCCCAACCCAAAACCTGAAAAAAATATATGCTATAATTCTGTAACATCCCAACCCCAAATTAATTGCTTGGACATGAATAATGTTCTACTAAAGTTTAGTGAATCCCATAAACAAAAATGGATAGAAATAAATTATCATGGTATAATAAATCAGTTGGGGATGGTTCACCATCATACACAACATAATCTATAATAGAAAACCATAATTGTATAAAATAATTAAACCCGATGCATCATGGAAAACCCACCTACTAGGAAATAATAAAACATAAAAAAATAGTAACTTAATATGAAATGAATAAAATAAAACTAAATTAAATAAATACTAAAAATAATTTGAAGGAATATATTCTACCGAATGTGGAATTATACGATACTCTATATTAAGACCACTCCACCATCCTGCTTCCAAAATCAATGAATACGGTATTTTGGTTCTACAATAATAAAGTTAGGGACATTTAACTTAACACTATCATGATAAAAAAGATATTCATACTCACCAAAGTGAATATAAATGGGGTGAATATACAACCAAATATACAATCGACTAGAGAATTCCCACACATGTCACTAAAACTCGAACAAGTTAGTTTACAATCATTATATATATATATATATGTATAATCAAGAGAAAAAAATATTTAACGAACTAGAAGAAGTTTATAATAAATAAATGGTGAAATTAGCCTTGGTATGAACCTAAACCCTCTCATATAGTACCATTACATGCATCCAATACATCCCCTATGGATATGGGATTCCCAAAACAAACCCAAAAAATAATGGAACTCCTATTCCTCTAACCCATGCTATCACTTAATAGTGTAACCCAATGTTACCTATATGGAATTAAAAAAAATTTGAATCAACAAGGCCACTTCAAATACAATATTAATGTACACAAAACATAGTCCCATGTCTATTTTACACACACCAATGTATTTATTTTAAATAAATATATAGAATTAATATTTTCAAAGAGGTTTGTACATAATTAATCATTACTAAAAAAATAATTTAACTCAAATACCAAAATACTTTGAGTTAATACAAGATTTAAATTTTGAGAGAATATATATACCTTAATCTACTTTTCTGATCAAAACTGAGTTGAAGAAATTCCATAAAAATAAGAGCTTCCCAATATGCCTTTGAAATCATCCCATTCATGAAACCTAGAAATTATTGCACGAAAAAGAGTTTTTTTGAGAATTCATTGAGACAAAAAATTGACTTAGAATCCCCCCATATACACCCCACAAGGTTTCCCATTAAAAAAAACATCACCCCAATAGATTATTACTTTTTTGGTTGTTTTTTAAAATAATCCTTACCTCTATCACAAACCCCCATATTTTGTGTATTGATTCTCCTAGTGGTTTTGGACCACTATAAACATACCATGAAATGGGTTATGATGTTGTGATGTTGTAAAAAATATTTGTAACTCCCTCAATTAACTCATATTTCCATGAGTCCATATGCCACCATTCTTTACTTCAGAATAATTTCAGTGCCTATTTTATATAGTAGGATCTCCCAAAAAATCATTTCAATGGACACCCTTGGTAATTAATTTGTCATGGTGAACCCTTAAACTCAAAATATATTCTCAAACCACCATTACATGAAGTACCTTATGTAAAAATTCATATACCCTATCATGATTGAGATATACCATAACACAAGCTATAAGAACCCTAAACCATCACAAGTTAACCTTTACATAATTAATAAAAAATAGGGATTTTCATTATGCAATATGACTATAAAATTATGTGAAATATGAAATAACTTTACCTGAGATTATATTACCTTTATGTTGGTTTAATACCCTCACATATCCAACATCTAACCTCACACGAAATTTGATACACTTATGGTGATGGGTACTACCATTCCATGGAATAGAAGGCCCTTAAAACACCTCACCCAACACTATGATGTGGTGGACCTCAAAAATACTGAACTATTTAATTACAAACAATAACCTATAGATAACACTTTATACCAATGATATCCATGAGAAAAAAAAAACAAAAAATTAAAAATTAAAAATCCTCAAATCCGAGTTGTCACACTTCAAATTGGAGAGAGATCTTATATATTGGTGTATCTTCGATTATGTAGGTCAAGATCATATAAAAGAGAATATTTTTTGACTAGTTCTCACATGAGATATATCACTATATTTAGTTTATGGACATACATGTTTTTCCTTAATGAAAATTTTGAAGTCATATGGGATATACTATATGTCATGTAGTTTAACATCATGTGACAAAGTCCCAATTCCATATAGTTTGTGGTCATATGACAAAGACCTATATGTGGGATTATTTTTCATAGGTCTATGTCATATGAACTTCTATATATAATTTTCATAGTATTTAATGGATTAGTGAGGATAATACAATAACAAAAAGTTAGGCTTGGATTTTGAATTAGGGTTTGTTCTAGAATAGATGATCCAAGAATCACTGTGTATCGTTTGATAAAAGAAATCAAGACACATGTAGTTTTAAAAAGGTCAAAGTGTAGGGATTGATAAAGGAAATACTATGTTAATATAGAAGACCCAAACACTAGGATGGTAAAGGTGTGGGTTTTTCTATAGAATGGGAGAAACATGAAAGTAGGGATAGTTGGTATAGACATAGTTACTGACTCTCCAAGTAAGGAGAACACAACATATGAATTGATTAGGGTTTGAAATAGGGGAGGGGAATCCTCTCTAGGAATAAGTCCATAGATAATTATCCACGTGATAAGGTATATTATGTAGATATATATTATATGTAAGTAAGTTATGTATCACAGATTTGAGTACTCTAATAAGATTAGGGTCTTATTGGATGAACTGTATTCCATGCAGTTTAACATAATACAATAGGGACTTAGGGTTGATTTATCTAAATGGAAATCCATTAAGAGGTTTGATAAAAAAAATAAGTCCTAAATACTTAGATAAAAGTATTGAAATTGGGGAATTTAGTTCCTCAGTATGAATTGATTGTTAATGAACCACATACTAAGGATTCATACATAGATATAGATCATATGAAAGGAATATAGGTCACACAGATTAGACCACTCTATGATATTTTTGGACATTCCTGATGGGACACATGTCGTCAAGTCTAACATCATGTAACATATACCTAGGTTTCATGTAGTATAAGGTCGTATGATGAAGACCTCTATATTATGATTTTTTTGACATTATGGCTCATGGTAAAAATAATACGACCTTGTGTTATTAGTAAGATATAGGAGAAAAATAGATCTCATTATGGAGAATTCATATTCATAAATTTCAGAGGTTGTTTTTCAAAATTTACAATTTTATCAATAATTGGAAAACTAGATTTATTTCCTTTAAGGGATGTATTACTTTGGGAAATAACATGACTTTGTCCATTCCCACTAACTTTTTTTCAGTTTTACAATTCCCAATAATTTTTTTAATAATATTGAAAGTGTCATGATATATTTTATTTGGGATTATTATTTCTATGGGTGGTTTCATTGGGGATCATGGGATTGGATTTGTAGGTTATCAGAAGATGGGGGGTATTAGAATGAGAAATATTAATGATTCTATATGCTGAATGTATGTGATGATGTCTTGGGAGTATTTGGAGGTTTCCTCGCTTTGGAATAAATTCAATGATTCCAAATATGAAGCGTACGTTGAAACAATGAAGGGGAAAAGGGTTGGACTATGGATGGGTATTTGAGTTCAAGTTACCAAACTCCAACTCCATTCTCTCTAGATTATTAGGTGTGGTGATATTAATTTTTGGAAACACAATTTGGTGGGAGTTACAATAGGATTTACAGGGTGTACGACTCCAAAAATTTATTTATCATAGGCGTGTTTTTACCCAAACATTATACAGGATTCCTTGAACATAAAGTAGTACAAATTTTTTCAAAATATCACACTGAACAATGATTGAGACAAGTTTTTTCTCACAAGCACCCTATCAGGTCGCTTCTCAGCCAAGGATTAATGGTTCTTAGTTTAAGAGAATGTCCACTTTGATAGGTGGGGGAAAATTCTTCGGTTTTATGAAATCCTTGATAAGATCTTCTTACATTTATAACACATCATAAATAATGAAATTCCTATAAATAGTGAGGATCATCATAAAGGTATTTGTATCACCATGATGTGTATGTGTTGTATGCATTCCAGTGAATAAAATTCATTGAATTTGATCTTCTAGGAATAATAGGTGGCTGTAGTCGGGGGGATTCATATCTGGTTTTTTGGATTCTCCTTCTAGGAATAATATATGGAAATTTTTTTCAAGATACTTGTTTCACGGCGTTGAGAAAAAAATGAACTGATGGGTAGATCTATCCTCATAGAGGTTGGCTTTTGGTCTATTTGCAATGACAAGAACGTGGCATGACATGAGGGTGTCCTTTCCTCTCGTGTGGTAGTGGCCTTTAGAGCCCACGTTCTGGTGATCAACTCGAAGGTTCTTTTGAATAATTAAAACATTTCTCCCTCATTATTTCATTTCATGGGTGATATAATCATTTTTTTCACCCACTCAAATGGAGACTGATATTGGTAGGTGGGTTTAATGTATCCCACCATGTAATGGCATCAAGATTAATAAATATGGTTTGTGTATTCATGGCCTCATGAGAGGTGGGGGAGAGTTATATGACACTAGAGGCTTGGTGGTTGTTGATTTTTCATGTTTTTATGGTCATGGTGATTCTCTTCTTCAAAAATCCAACTATATAATCAATGGGATCCATGTATGTCATGATGAAAATCTCAGACTGGAGTTGGTTGAATATAATTCTATAATCCTTTGAAACTCCTTTTTTATTATATATTCTACTCTTTGGTCCATTATTTATCACACCCATAGATTTAATATCCTTCTTAGAAGCTTTGTAGTGGTTTCTCATACATGGAATGAAGGAAATGAGGTTTTCGATTTTTTGGATTCTTAGGAATGCCTGGATGCTAGTCCCACTATCTTCTCTAGTATTGAATCCCTACCTCTTAAATGTATCAAATTGGTTAGGGATGATTCCCTCATACAGCATTAATTTATTCCTCCATGACCTTGTTTTCTTTTGTGAATTTTTTTATTAATAAAATTTTACTTACGATGATGAAAAAATGGATGGGGGATCAAGATCTATGAAATAGTTTAGGATAATTAAGTATGTGACTTAGTGAAATATTTACGATTTCACTAGGTATCCTAAGATTATAGGAATCAAGTAACATGTAGTTCTTATATAATCAGGGCATCTCATCTTAATACAAATTGAGAGTGGGAACATGCAATGATAAAACTTTCACGTATCTGACCCTCATGTAAGGAGAACGAGAATAAAAAAAATATCATCCAAAATATTTTGAAAGGTCAAGTAAGATTGTTTAACATAATTTGAAATTTAGAGTTTACATTATATTAATTTATTTTATTTTGGGTTATTTTAAGACTCATAAATTTAGAGATTTGAATTTTTTTTGGATGTTTTTGGGTGTCGCACAGGTTGAAAACAACTTAGAGTATCTATGCTAAAACCACACATTAATTTTATAACTAGATAGTTAAATTAATAATAGTAAAAATTTGGATAGTTAAACCATATAGTGTCACAATAATTACCATCAAATATTTTTTTAGGAATAATGTGTTGTACAGTTGCAACATAGTTTGGTAAACCATGTAGGTATACCATACATGATTCCTAGATTAAATTTATATTAAATTACAACCATGTCCTCCTATAATTAAAACAAAAATTTCCAAATTCTATCCTCTAATCCGACATATTTTTATCCTCCTAGACTAATCCCCCTCTTTAGAACTCCCCCCTCTTCCAATCATTCTATTTTCTTATACAGTCTATGTTGGATATTTATAATGTGGAATCAAAACTCCGTGTTGGGAACTCTAATTAAAAATTTTAACCCCCTTATTTTTTTTGTTTGATTTATTTTTCCTAAAAAATACAATAGTGATACCATGGCCTTTATTGGGGTTTTAATTGTCCCTTAAATTCGGGTTTTAGGTGATATGGGTTTTGAGGGTCGTCCTCTTACTTGTTGGATCCATTTCCATCAAACAGGTCCCATTTTAACTTGATTTATTTTGAACCAATAAAGGTTTTCATATTCATAAAATTTAAATTATATAATTATTTATTTATTAGTATTTAATTATATATTTTAATCTCCACAAGATACCATAAAGTGAATTTTTTGAAATTATAAGATAAAACATAATTTTAAAATGGTTTTTGTACAAAGTAATGGTTTTCCATATTTTTAAAGTGTTCTCAAAAGTATGTTTTTATAAACCATGAACCCCATGTGTTGGAGATATTTCATGATTCATATTTAAATAGTATTTTTAAATTTATAAAGATACTTTGCGACTGTAAGGTGATTTACAATGTCTCTTTACTCTTATCATGGTCTTAGAAACATTAAAAGTGTTTTTTTAATATTCTAAAATGGTTTTTTCAAAAGGAATTAAGATGTTTTGAAATGGTGTTTGTCACTGGATCAATTTTTAATTGGTATGTGTTTGATTTTTTTAGTGATAGGATTTATAAAAATAATTTTTTTTCGATTGGTTTAAATTATGTTAGGACCATAGGGTATTGATAACAGTTTGAAATATTTGATAAATGGATTGTAGAAAAAAGTTGGGATTCCTAATGGGTTTCTAAATTTATTTTGATAACTATGTTTAGAAATATTTATTAAATTAGATTTAAAATGGTTTAAAGTACATTGGAATAATGTGATTCATTTGAAGGCTTGGTTAGGACATTTAATAAATCTATTTTATAAAACTATTGAGATCCTCATTTGAGCCTCCTAATTATTGTTGTTCCCATTGTGGATGGTATCTATTTCATGGATGTTTGTAAATTATTATCCATATTGCGATTCTTATATGTGGATGTGATTATAATAGTATTTTTTGAATACTTTAGTGGTGATATGATAATAATTTTCAAATGTTTAATGATTCTTAGGTTGATCATTTCTTGGTTGTATACTCACCTATTCTTTGGCTTTGTTAGGGGAAACTTGATATCCTAGTGGAATAACTTAATTCATGACACATTAGTTACTTATCACCCTAACTAGTGACCCACAATTTTTTGGTTTCGTTAGGATATTGGAGTTCCCTAGAGAGACATGTGTGGTTGTTCGAGGGTATCTAGGAAGTTGGTTTAGGATGCAATGCGTGTAGATAGTATTTCAAGTGATTTAAGGAAAATTCTAGGATTCTATCACTCTATAATATAGTATGTATCCCAAGAAAAGTATCCTTTTATGAATTATATATGATATTTATCTAGTTTCTTGATTACACACCCCTATTCATTCATTTCCTATTACAATTATACTAGTTTTTTCTCCTTGGTACGTTACTTTGAAATTATGCTCCCTATTTATTCATACATATTATTCCTTGTATTTTTTGCTTATTTTTCTATGTTTTTTGAAAAGTTAACTTGAAAATTGTTTAAAAATAATGAATAATAAAAAGTGGATTAGGTTAATTTTCAAACTATTTAATAATGGTTTTTTAGTTGTGTTTTTCATGTATTAAAATATGTTTTCATAGAAAGTTTGGAGTGTTTTTTATGAAAGAGGAATATTGATTCATTTTTTCAAATTTTTTGTATATTTATTTTATTTTAATGGAATGTTTTGTCAAAATATTTAAACTAACATGTAGATTTTAAACTATATTATTCATCCCAATGGGCCTAGTTTTTTAAAAGGGGGTTTTCATTAATTTTTTTGGAAAGGCTATCCATGTGAAAAAAATGTTTTGTAATTATGTTTAGAATATATTGAAAGTGGTTATTTAATTAAAGGTTTAACATGTGGAATGAGTAGTGGTGGATTACATAGCTCGTTTATACTCAAAAAAATATTACATTTTAGTTTTAGGCACATTGTTTAACTCTTGACCACTCTTGGAGAATTGATTATTTTGGGCATGGTTGGTCCCTTGGGATCAGATATGCGAGTTGGGAAAGAGGACATTATATTTTATTTTTCAATTATCATCTATGGTCTATCATTTAGTTGTGTCTAATACATGATATTTGGGATGTCAGGACAACTATTTTCTATATTTTCATTTAATTATTTGTTAAATATAACCCTAAAATTATTTATATATATATGATTCCATTTTTCCACTACCACTAATCATTTTAAGTTTATTAAAACAAAAACATTTATTTAAACTAATTCTTTATTATTATTGTTTTTGGGATAAATCATTCCCACGGTATGCTCAGTGATACCCATTCACTTGCCTCTGGACCATAGGGACCAAGAACACCATTTTTTCCTCTGGATATCTAGGTAAAAAGTTGTGTTAGATAGTACCCCAAGACTATTTTTTATAATGGTGAACCTTATGTCATGTAGTTTAACATCATATGGCTAGGAATGATATGTTTCCTATATTAGGGTGATGCGATGAGAACCCACTCCTTGAAATACATTTTCATATCGAATAAACTTTTTCTATGTAGTTTAATTTTATGAAACTAGTATTTAATGATATATAGTTTAAATTTATGAAAAGTATTTCTTTATAATCCTTTCACTAGTGGACGACATGATTATCTCTCTATAAATTGTTATTAGGGAGTCTTAACCATTATAGAGATTATTTATATCACAATTTCCTTCCCATGTTGGTCACAACATCAATGGTTTCTTTCTAGGCATCATTTTTTGCATCAATTTTCCTTGGAGGAATGAGGGGAAGAAAATTTTCTTATTGAAATATTATGAGAATCTGTTCTGATGGATCTATGTTTTTTGAATTGTGAGTACTATTTTTCGTTGAGTCTATAAAATTGATATAGTTATTTATAGAACTATTTATCTTTAAAAAACCGATTGTAGATAGAATTATGGAGTGGTGGTAGTTGAACCATAATCAGAAATAGTGCTTCTATCCTTTACACAAGTGAATATGTGGTCTAAAGTGTAGATGTATAGGTTGTGGTGTGATAACCCAAAAACTATGAAGGAGTTTATCAATATAAGAATTATTTTCCCCATAAACAATCTTATAAAAGATATTAGATCAATATTTTTTGAAATAATGTATCTATCAATTCACCACTACAAAATTGTAGGATGAATGGTTATACGAGATATAATATTTGAAATATATAATTTTAAACATGAAAGAATATAAATTGGTTACATTGTATATGAATATTGTGTAAGAGACCCCATAACATGAGATGATATTATACATGAAGACATTTATGATATCCTTTGTTATGAATTCTTTTAAGGAAATAGTCCTGACCTAGTTAGAGAAGAAATATATGGAAATAATGATGTACATGAACTATGTGTATACTGTTTGAGGATATGGAACCATTAAATGAATCTATGAAAATATAAATTACCTAGAATATTTCATGACCTGCAACAATTATAGTGGTTAATGAATGTAGCTGGCATGTATTCAACAACAAAGACACTTATTTCTAAACTCCATGTTGTTGTGTGTCATTGATGGATAGAGGTATCCAAGTATCTTGATTTGATAAAAGATCATGTATCTTGACTGATGATAACCGCAAGCACCAACATAGACTACCATTATAACCACATGCATTTCATCTATTTTTCTACATCTGGGGAGGAATAGCTTGAATCATTTCTTATAAAGGGCCTTCTTGGAATTAAATCCATTATTGAGGATGAATTTTACCACATGATAATGAATTTATTCATTCTTGGGTAAATATTTTGGGATAATTCCACTTCGGAGACAATATAATATGGGATAAATCCATCCAATTATGGTATCGATCATTTAGGATATTAGATCTCCCAAATCAAGGGTAGTATTAACATCACTAATATGTTCCATATCATTTATGATAAATAAAAATACCACCATACGATGCACAACGAGAATAGACATTTTATATTAGTCCAAAACTGCCAAGGTTATTCCTTCATTGGCCAACACATCATCATGGATTTTGTGTGAATGTGGGATATGGGCAGTTTCTGATTAGAGAGAAGCATAAACATCATTCCATATACATAATAAATAATGAGGATTAATTCTTCCTTCTCAAGGGAATATTAAAATGTTATTTCATAATTATTAACTATGAATCTCCCTTGATGATAAAGTGAGTCACCATTATCTATAAAGTTATCTATAAGTTAGTAATGAGGGCATGATAATATTATTTGTTATTGATGAATCCTCATAATAGAATGATACTATAAGAAAGAACTTGTTTGGTTGTGAATATGAGTAAAATACGTTATCCATTCTAGTTTCCCTTTAGGTTTTCCATCCAATTCACTATTAGGATCCTAAAAGGACTGTCAATGTACATAGAACATATTTGGGGAGTTTAATGGATGTAAAAGACCTATAAATTATGGAGTTCTATTTAAAATAATGAAATCTCTAGGACAAGGTGTTCTATAATAATGTAGGATAACTCCCACACATTTTTCAACTTTTTAGACATGACCTCATTTTCAAACTATTGTAGAATGAAAAAAAATGTTCTATATTTCCATTTCACATTATGTATATAAATATATATTTGAGAGGGTCAATAAGAGAGGCCATATAGAACTCATTACACTGCAGGTAGTGTCTCAAACTTTTCATTATTAATAAAGATCAATTCCATATTTTTTTCTTAATATCAGGGTGTCATATCTTAGTGTGAAACCAAATTTTCCAGAGAATATAGAGGCTATCCTCTTTTCCCATTCCAATCCCTTGAGAAAGGAGTGAACCAAGTGATCTCTACAAGTTCACCATAGAGAGGATTTATGGCCTCTATTTTAAAGTAGTCATAAATACTATTGAATCTAAGAGGCACTACTTGATATCATCAATTAATATTTTAAAATCTTCATCAAACTGATAGGTTACCCCTTATTTATTAGAATTATTAAGGGGTAAAATATTTCCACAATGTTGTATATGAAGAACTTGATATAGTTAAGACATCCCTAGATTCCCTAAAAATATTTAAGATATTGAAAAGGAATCATTTCAAGGATCAATCTAGTAATCTTGGGGTGAAATGTTATGGCATTATGAATCAATAAAGATTTCAGGAATTTTATTTATATTACCATTAATAAGAAGTTCTTAGATTTCACATTCAAGATGTGTTGTCTTAGTTTATGGAAAACAATATCAAGATCAAGAAGACGATAACACTACTATTGAGACATTACCCAACATAGAATTATATGAGCTTCCATATGAGGGGGTTGAAGGTATGATTCATGGATTATTGATATTTATCTTGAATTTTGTTAAATCCAAATGGAATCTTGTGATTGTAGTATAACCCTTTGGATTATCTGAAGAAAGTGGCCTCCACATTATTGGGGGGGGGGGGCATTAAGATATTGTTATTGACAAAATATCCATACATAAATAAGAGATCCTAGAAACCCGAAGTTATATAAATTATTGGAATCATAATTAGGAATATAAAATCATCCTTGGGATAGTGTTGGTTGATATCCGTAATGTTGATATAGAATCATGTTTTATTATTAATTTTCTTAATGAGGAAAATATTGGAAATCCACTTCAGGTATTGGAATTACTGTATAATGATTTTCATGATGATCTTATGAACATTATATTCCAACATTTATGTATGGGTTAGATACTTCTTTATAAGAACCTTATTGTACTATGATGGTCATATAAAAATTCAAATGATAGGTAACCACATCAGGATCCAATCTATAAATTTTGATAATGTTTTAGTAGAATAAATCTTGATACTATTTGAAAAAATATATATATGTCTCTTATTCTTCAGAGTTCAAGGAGGCACTACTCAATAAAATAATAAAATATTTAAATGAATCTATATTATCTTGTATGAGTTCATTAATGGTAGTGGATACACCTTTATCAAATTTAGGATGGGAATCCATGAAATTTTAATATTCATCTTCTTTTTCCTCACCTTTTACAGAATCATAAGATATTTGAAAAATTGAGATTTAGAGGGTAATATGGGGTTATATTTAGATCCCAAATATGAAAAGGGGTACTATTATTGTTCTCATAATAGTAAAACTCTTCTCACATATGGCGAAAAGCATCAATGCAACTAATACCATTAGAACGAGGGGAAATATGCCCAAAATCCATTCTTTTATTATTCTATTTGGTTTCAGATCCATTTAGTATAATATCCTTAGTTGTGTTGACTTATTATGATGATTTTCTATGTCTTCATTATAGTAATGATTACCAAGGACTAGGTTGGTACACATGTATGGTGCATTGATATTTCCTTTCTGTGGTAGAAGTTATTCCTTAGGGAAATCCACTTAACTGACATATGATAGTAATGTGATTAAATGTTTTGTATAATTATAAAATGGAGCCTTTATAGCTAAATTAATTATCAAATTAGTAAATTTTAATTCAATCTAGTATATGGGAAACATAAAATATTTTATGAGTTTGATCGGTAGTTTATGGGGCCATATTCTACGAATTTGGGGTTATTTATCTAGATGGAATTATCAAGAATCAATTTATATTCCTCACTTTTGTTGAACCCTATTTCTATATATTGGTATTTTTAAAAATATAAGGGGGAATTTTCACTATATATTACCCCAACATATCCATAGAATGAGTATTTAATGCACTGATTATATGATGAAGGTATCATTGTTTGCATGTAGAATCATACCTTCCCAAAAATATGTGGGTAGTTTTATCCTATTGGAAAAATTTAGATATGAGAACACCAAAATGGTCTCTAAGTTTGATCCCCCTAAGAGGTTTCCTCTCACTCTTTTCATACACTGGGATCATTAAGAATCACTTCAGCCTCACTATATCTCAAGTAGTGGAGGGTTCATAATGGTATGAGATTAGTAATAGAACAATTATCAATTAAATCACAAATTAAATAAATATCATCCATATCTCTAGATATATTTAATAGCATGATGTGTCTATGTATGTCTTCTTTCCAATCATTCCCCAAGAAGTAAATGAATATGTGATATTTAGTAGAACTATTCTTCACACAACATACCTCATCTATATTGAATTTAACCTCGAAATATTGAAGGCCTAAGTGGGCCTCAAAGATAGATTCCCTAATTTTAATTGAGAGGTGAAGATAATCTATAATAGATAGCTTCAACATAATTTTAGCGAGCTTCTTTTCTATTTCATATTTATAGACCAAGGGTCTATGCTTTATATCTAGAGGATGTTCTCTATCTTGGGGGTATGTGGGTCAATGGATATTTTGTTAGTCAATAATTCCCACAACATGAACTAGAGGGGGGTTATATTTAAATATTTATTTTGGGATGAGTTTTCCTTCCCATATATTGACAACGAATGGGAAACTATGTATCCAAAAATTGGTATACTAGTATGATGGGATCTGAATGAGCCATGGATGTTTCAAAATCGAGTCAATTCTCTTTTTTATCTCATTGAAATTCCTACCCTAGGTTTTTGCAGTATACATGGGCTTAGTAGAAATAACTCGAATGAATCAGGGTCCATTTAAAACATTTATTCTATTACCTTCCCAGCCTCTACGACCTCTTCATCTATCATGTCTAGGGAGATTAGGTTCATAAAAATCCTCATCCTCATTAGAGAACATTCCTATTACAATGATAATGTTAACTGGGTCATGTTTAAATCCCTCATATGATGAGGATTCCATTTGATGAGGTAGTTCCCATCCTCCTGGAAATATAGGTAGGAAATTTAAGAGGATGTGGAATAGCTTAAGCACATGTAAGGAAACCTCCTATTATTCTTTGCTTCATCAATGGAGAGTTTATTGTATCTTATAGTGATATTATTTTGACGATGTCATATCTGAATGTGATGCAGTATCCATGGTCATAACTGACCAATTTAATTGTGCCCTGTTCATGGTGTGAAATAGGTAGAAAGATATCCTTGATATATAGGCAGAAAATTTCCGCATATACATGTTTTTAATTTCCTTCCTTTCACCTTCTTATAGATGACCAAAGAAAATATAAGTTGCTTATGTTGATGGATTAACCATTTTTGGGTTCCCTTATTATACAAATTTTATAGTATATACAAATGGATGAAGAAATCATGGATATTGTGCCCCAATATTTGATGTAAGGGAAAGTAAATATAGTGATCATTTTAACCAATTTCATCAGGCTTGTTTCCCTCTGATGGATTGAGAATTTTTTCCATTGCTATGATATGTATCACGTAACTTTTTTATTTTTAATAATAATAGGTTTTAATATTTATTTCCTAAATCATTAGATGAAGTTTTTATTTTTCCTTACACCATGATTAGGAAACTATGGATTTTAAAATCATTTTGATGTAAGTACAATGTGGTATTGTATAATATTTGTTTCTTGAGATGGTATTTGTTTAATCATGAGTGTGATAGTTATAGTCTCTAATATATCATGAATTTTTCGTTTTTCTATTTGCGTTGACTAATATTCCGCCTTAGACCACTATATTACATTTTTTTGACAACTATGAAACTATCACATCCAGACCTGCCAAGGGACCACTAAGGGTGGAATCATGCCATAAGTAACACCCCAATTCCTACTCTAATAAACCGGGGGTGGTTACTACCACTGAGTAGTCAAATCACATAGATGGAAGGCCTTAGATGATAGAAATTTACAATTGTATCGTATCTCCAATGAAAAAGGTAAAAAGTACATAAACAAGACATATAATAATGCAATAAACTTAACTGAATTTAACACATGGATGAGAAATCTATTGCGAACCATAAATGACCAATATTAAAAAATGTATCATGGGGAAAATATATATCCAAGAAACTATAGTGGAAAACTAGATATTAGATAAGAAGACGAGGACCTCACTGTTGGTTGGATTTAATCATTAACATATCATGGTAATATCAGCTCTCTGTACCGCCAATAATATTCTAACACTACATCACCCATGGACATCATGTGTTAAATCTAAAAAAGATACATCGATCCCAATCACACGAGTAAAACTCTGTCCTATACATCATATTCCATGACACAACGCATGTGAGACCAAGTCTCATTAACATGTTAGTACAAACATACTAAATATAAGGCCTTAAAAACCATAGAAGGAGTGTTAAATCACAAAAAACTCTACTTTTAACATTCCCAAATTCTATAAACCAGATCCTAGGTATATTTTGTTACATTGGCATAAGATACAATGGATAAAATCACCTAGGATCGATTGGTTTAGTAGTATTGAAGAACCAGATACATATATAATTCCTATATTACATCATAAAAATAAAAAACATTCTAATATTTTTGATATTATTCTTAATATCTTTATTCATATCATGGGGAATAGAAAAAAAATAAAGGGTTATATCAGATTCTCAATAAGAGTTACATATAATCGAAGATATCATTATTAAATATGTATAATAAATACGGAAAGGTAAATAAATTAAAAAATGACATTTAACTAATAACATGAGCATGAAATTCATCCAAGGATAATATCAATGTTGTAATCTCATGGATAATAATAAAATAATTATAAATGAATGAAATTCATAATGTTTCAATATCTTAGACATAGTGATATCTTTTCTATAATGTAAATGTACCAAGAAAGATTAATTGATTGGTTTTTATAAGAAGATATATAATGATTATGAAAGATAGATAATAAGATTCCTTCAACGAAAATAAGACCAATCCTAAAAAAATGGGGTTGTAAAAAAATTTCACCTCTTTGGTAGCTTTCACATTGTAACCATTTGAAAGAATAAATTTTAATTCAAAATTTAATCATCATGGATTAAATATATATATTCATGCTAAATGCATCATTGGTTTCGTGTATACAAAAAATCAAAATAAATATCCCCATAATACCAAATATCTCTCAATGGAGAGGAAATTGAGATGAAATACCCTGCCTCAATAATGAATTTCTTCAAAAGTGATCTTAAATCTTGTATAATAAATTTAGATTTATTATAATTACAAAAAAACTTTATACATATATATTATATTATATATTATTTATTTATAATATCATTTCACCCATATGTTAATAATATTTTATTATTATCTTTTTTTTTCAGGTGTTAATTACTTTGTTTTTCATGGATGTTTTGATTACATGGTTATGGTAATGGTACATTCATTATAGTTAAATCATATATATAATGTAAATAATGATATAAATAACATAAATATTCATTATATATATATATATATATATATTTATAATCTTCTTAATCCATAAAATTTTGAGATAGAATAATAAATTACATCATTCATGGAGATAGTAGGTCGTACGTAGGCATGGACTTTGTTTTCACTTTTCAATGGATAGAAATGAATAAAGGAAAATAATTAATCACTTATAAATAATCATTATTATATCATTTAAATCATATAAATTAAATAAATATATCCTTATTACTAATAATTTAATGTTGAAATTAAAAATTAATCCTATCACTTCGTGGAGGTGGTAGTCCATAGGCACGCATGAGAGATATTATCATTTTCCAACGGATTGGAGGGTGAAACGGTAGATATGATATTAAAATTATAGAGAATAATTATTTTATAAATACAATATATATTAATTATTTGAATATTTATAACTATATAATCCATTTACTATGTCTATGTAAATCTAATTACCCTGCTATGTGGAGACGACAATCCATACGTGCACACAAGCGATGTTTTCACTTTTCATAGGATGGAAAAGAAGTGAAAAATGGTTCCTACATCATTATAATAAAATTTTATTATATTTATTAAACTAAACTAATTATTTTATAACAGATACAATATATTTATATTATTTATAATAAGAAATAAAATTGAAAGTACTCGGTTAAGATTTATACATTTTCATTGAGAAACATTCCTTGGATTACACATTAATCCTTGAAAACATTGTATTTTGGAAGGAAAAGAAGATCTAAAATGTGTTAATGTAATATGGTAAGATATTATGGAATTAATTGGATAAACTTTAAGGTTCAATAGTTGTGTTGAATATAGGAAAAGATGTCTCCATTTATAAGTGAGGGGAGGAGAACTATTGAAATTACCTATGGTATAAAATTAATATAAATTAATTTTCTTGATAAAATGATTCAAAATTTATATATTTAAAGTATAATAATATAATGAGTCTAAATAAACTCATAAAAGTAATTATGACATGTATTATTTTTTTTACCTTATCTATTATTTTTAACCCCATGTTAAACGTTTTGAGGATTAACATGGTAATTTTTTTCCTCTTTAGGGGTCAAGAAAGTTACTATAAATGGAAAGGAGACCCATAAATAGAAAATGGTTGATATTTTAAACCATATCCTGTTCAAATTTTATGAATATATATTTTTTATAAATTTTAAATCATTTAATAAAATATTTTTATTATAAAATATAATTAATTCCATTTTTGGAACAACTCATTTACTTTGACATTGAAGTCATCATGATTGTAATGTAGTCAGAATAAAAACAATTAAAACATTCCAAATATGTTATATTTATCTAAAAAAATCTTGGTATATAATAATTCAACAAAATCGTAGGACTTTTAATATTTTTAAAATCATTTATATTTTAATGTCAATTGAATAATTACTGTGGAATCACTGTTTAAGCATTAAATCTAATTATTAAATCATTAAAATTTAAAATAAATTAATAAAATAAAAAATAAAAATTTATGATGAATATAAAAATTTATAATAAATCATATACTTTTTTATCCTTACACAAAATAGAAATATTAATGCAATGAGAGTGACATTTTATATTTATCCTTTTTTTAAATAATATAAAGGTGATTATCAAATAATTACAGCCTCAAGTGTCCGTATTTTAAAAATAGAGGAAAATGGTATAAATATTATAATAAAATATGATAAACCTAAGCGTTACGTAAATTTAAAAGCCTTATCTTAAAATTTTGACCCCGTTTTCCCCATTTTACCCTTACCATCGTGGAATATATTTTCCAAGGATAATATTTATAATGGGACATATTTACCAAATTTTATCCCCCAGATTCAAAATATGGATTCTTTTTTATAAAATTAAATTTTTGTATTTTTTAAAAATTAATTTACTTATAATTATGTAAAATGAGACGAAAAATAGTTTTGAAAAATAATTCATTTTTAACCGTAAAATTTAACTTATACCAAAATCTTGTAAAATTATGATCCTAATGGTGTTAATTAGAATATTTTGGATCTTATATCACTTTAATATAGAATAAAAAATATAATCGTAATTTGAAATTATTTTATTGAAATAGAAGAAAAGGTAGTTTAACGAAAATTAGTATTTATTACTATATAAAAAAAATTAAATCTTTTTAGAAGAATCACAAAAATTTAACTTATTATAATATTGATATAATTATTTCAAAAATTGAATAATTGTAATAAAATTATAATTATAAAATAATAATAAATTAAATATAATATCCCTACACAAAATACAATAAAAATAAATTTTTGAAGAAAACATATTATAGAATCATAAAAAAGTTGTACAAAAAAGTGAAGTATATATTTCCTAAGAGTTAATTAAAAAAATAAAATAAAATAAAATATTTATACATATTTTTCATAATTTATTTAATCTCATTTATACCCACCATTCCAATGACTACGTTATAATATTTCAATTGTTTATTGTTGTTCGTTAAACTTGACGTTGCGTGTTATGTAAGGTATCAATGAAATTTTATTTCTTTAAAGGTAAATATATCATAAAATATTGATTTGTTACATTATTAACCATTAAAAATATTTTTATGCTTTCTGAAAAAATATATAATTTTACATTTTTTAGACCCAATTCAAAAATGGAAAATTTTGAATTTAGCTTCTCCCTCCTTAGAGTTTTTTTCATAATACTCAAATTTTATTTATGCTCTTACATACTATTAAAATATATAAGAATATAATATTTAATATTTATAAAAAATATCAATATAATGTCTAAAGACTCTATTAATTAAATCCATGAAGCTAGAAAGATCATTGGTAAGTCCAAACGGAATTACTATAAATTCATATTGACCATACCTCAAAAGTATAGATGTATTGTGTATATCCTTAATCATGACCCTTAGATGATGATATCTATATTGATGATCAATATTCAAAAAATATTTAACTCCTTGTAATTTTTTAGATATATCATCAATATTGGTTAGAGAATACTTGTTCATAAAATTGATTTTTCAATGTTTGTGATAATCATTGAAAAAAAACATTGAACCATATTCCTTCTTGAAATAACGAATAGTTGAACCCCATGGTGTGGACCTAGGCCAAATGAATATCTTATCTAGATACATATATGGTTTATTTTTCAATTTGATTAACATAATTGAGTCCATTCTATATGGATTATTTCAAATATGAATATTTCCAAATTTGAGTTCTACTGAAAACTAGAATTCATGATTCATGGGAAGACTAGACTACACTTTTGGAAGACATAAAAAACTCCCATAAAATAGGTGTATAATAAATTGTATTTTTCACCCTAACCATTTGAGATATATATCCATATTTAATAGGTATTAATACCCATATTAGGGAATTAAATTACGTTGGGAGTTTAGGATCATCCTCACAATGAAATACTATCATCGGTTGATTTGGAAAATCAAATGTAACTTCCCAAATCCAAGAATAACATTTTTATAATATTAAAAAATTATTCAGCTACCAATGGATTAGTAGTTATACTAAAATTTAAGGCTTTTATTACATGACGTGAGCCATCATCAATGATTCACATTATATAATAATAGGTTACTCTATGGGAGAATGGTTATTATTCAAAACCTGAGTTACCTATGATAATATAGAAATGATCTTCTCAGTTCCATCACTGGAAGTATTGGCTATCTAATTAGAGAGCATTTATTCCCCTTCATCATTTAATTGACATTACTAAATATTTTTACACACTTATTTATCTCATAATCGTTATGACTATTGAGCCATAAAATTAAAATCCCTATAATGGAAAAGGATCTCAAATAATATAAGTTATTATTAAAATTATAATGTTATGTATGTTAATTTAAGTTTTTTCCCATGGTTTCTACGAATCTTTCCATGATACCAACTATAACAACACTAACTATAGTAACCCAATGATGGTGAATACTTGATTATATTGGCATAAGATACAATATATTATATAACCAATTATTATTTGGTTTAGTAGTCTTGAATAACATGATAAATATATGATTCTCTTATTACCTTGGAAATAAAAAAAATAGAATAAAAAAAATTCTTTCATACTTTATATTATTCCTAATATCAATCTTTATATCATAGGGAAAATAATAAATATAAATTTTAAGATCATATGATCAATTAGGTTTCAATATTCTAGAATCTATCATGAGTAAATAATGAATAATCAATATACAAAGTTAAATAAGAAAAAAATACCATTTAGTTTATATGTAAAGCATGACCTGAATTTGGGGATAATATCATTATTATAATCAAATTTATTTTAATAACTAAAGATTCAATAAAAGAAATTATTAATTTTAGATTTCATAATCTTGGACACCATGATATCATTTCCATGAAGGCCAGGTGGAAGTCAATTTATTTGATGGGAAAGTATACACCAAAAACCGATTTAATATGTTTTTTTCAACTGGTTTGTGTCAACGGACCACTAGATGCATCAAGGGGCTATTTTAACCAAGACCGACCTATCACTACATGCCGAAGGCATTTCTCATATAATGATGGACCAATTTAATTCAAAAAAAAATTCCTTATAAAAAATATCAATATTGATTAAGTAATATGAAATATTAAGATTTCCCTAATCAATCAAAAAATAGTCATAGTAAAAACACCATATATAGAAATGGTATACAGTTTTAGGAATAATAATATAAATGACACAAATAATTTGGATAATAAAGAGAAATATAATGTCCAATAAAAAATGATCAGATGAAATTGAATGTTTCATGATAATGCTAATGAACAAAAAATTAATAAGAGATACAATATGAAAACCAATTCATTAGAAAAATAGGTTTTATAATAAAATAATATCTTTAGTAGAATATAATAAAATGATATTTAAACATTTAAAATAAATTTTTATTATATAATTTTCTTCATTAAACTATCGAATCCTTGTTTAGGATGATAAATAGAATAATATTGTTATGGTTATAGGATGATATTTTAACATCATATACATTAATATGAAACATTACTTTTAACTATTAATAATTAATATTGAAAATGATCCTTTTTGAAAACATTCTAAATATTGATGATTAATTTTTTAAAAAATTAATTAGATTATATAGATTCCATAATAACTATTGGGAGTGAATTAAGATTCCATTTGTTAAAACATTTCATAAAATATGTAAATGGAAGAAAAATATACTTGATTAAAAAGATATTTACAATTATTTTTTATTTTAAACATCTATTTTCTTGATTTATGTTTTAGGGAGATGAAAATTTGGATGAACAATTTGGAAACACATTAACTATATAGTTGATAAGGAAATATATGGAGTGTATGAAAGATTCTTTATAACATCCCTTCAATGAATAAAGATCAATCCAAAAAACTGTGATTTTAAGAGAAATTTTTTGGTTTTTGGTAACTATAACTTTTAACCCTTTGAATTAATAAAAAAAATTAAACATTAATAATTATTAAATAATTGGGTACTCTTGTTAAATACATAAAATGGATGGTATATACATTAAATATAAATAAATAGTCCAAATACCATATATATCTCAACAGAGTGGAAATTGATATGAAATCCCTTACCAAATATTAGACCTACGTCCAATGTGATATGACAACAAGAAATATAAAATTTAGATTTATTATAATTAAATACCCAAACCGTATACATTTATAAAATATCATATTTTATTCATTTATAAAATATTATCCCTCTTTTGTTAACAATCTTGTATGATTATAATTGTTTCTTGTGTTAACTGATTCATTTTTCATGTGTATTTTGATTCAGAACTTATGTTCCTTGTACATTAATTATGGTTAAATAATCTCCATAATATTAATATATATATAATATATTTATTATATATATATATATAGATTTATTCAAAAAAGGTATAGATAAAATAATTAATTACATTGTTCAAGGATATGATAGGTTGTACATATGCATGAACATTGTTGAGTCAATAAGGTTTCCTTATGACTTTTCCATTCCTTCATGTTTTGAAATTCACAAACACTCTTTCTTAGAGAAATTTTTTCCTCGATGTTTTATCTTCATAAGGAATATTTTCCTTCCCCAAGGAAATTTATACTTACCGTGTTTTGATTGTTCATATTCTAAGTATAAATTCTGGTTTCGTATCCAAAACCTCGGAATATTATATATACTTTGATATAAAGAATTCTGTTTTCAGGATCTGAATTCAGGTTCCAAATTCTCTGAATTCAGTCTCTGGACTTTCTGAGTTCTGGTTCCGAATTCTCTGAGTTCAGAGTCTGAACATTCTGAGTTCAGGTTATGAATTCTATTGAATTCAGACTCCAAATTTCCGTGAAATTCAGACCCTAAATTCCTATGAATTTAGAATCCGAATTCTACTAAATTTAGACTCTGAACTCTACATAATGCAGACTCTGAATTTCCTTGAAATTCAGACACCAAATTCTTATGAATTCAGACTATGAATTCTACTGAATTCAGACTCCGAACTCTACTGAATTCAAACTCCAAATTTTCGTGAAATTCAGACTTCGTATTCTTATGAATTCAGACTACGAATTTTACTCAATTTAGACTCCAAACTCTACTGAATTCAGACTATGAATTTCCTTGAAATTCAGACTTTGAATTCTATAGAATTCTGGTTCTGAATTCTTTTGAATACATAATCTGAATATCCATGTGTTATAGACACCTAATTGTTTTTTGGTTAGACTTAGAACTTTTTTTCCCTTACACTACGAAAAATGGGTTTTTTCAAGCAACCATATTGTTTTACTCTTGTTTTGGTTACAAAATGATGTCATGATTTCAGTTTCTAACCAACCTTTGTTTGAGAGACACGTGTACATTTCCCTCTAAAATTAAAGGGAAAATTTGACCGTTGGAAGAGGGAGTCGACTGTTGAAGGTGTTCCTATAAATAAAAGCTCATTTGAAAGAGTTCATAACTTTGATGAACAGTTCTATGACTCTAGAGACCATGTGCTTTGATGTGATTTCTAGAGAGAGACTATCATTCTTAGTGTGTACTGAATATCTTGTTTAGAATTGCTTCGTGCGACTCTGAATGTGCTGAGTACATTCAAGGGCTTCCCGGGATTAGAAGACAGTGGTGTCGACTACCTTGAAGTTTGAGGGCATCTATGGATATCAAGACAGACTCTGATATTCGTATCGAGGGATAAACCTATTGTGGATATGATAGAGATTATTGAATGTATAAATCAAGGGACGTTTATCAAAAGTTTTTGGATACCCTTGTATTTAGGTTAAAAGATTTACTACTTGTTACTTGTATTGTTTCATGTTTTCCGCTGCATTTTGGTTGTTAAGGAAAATATAACTATCTTATAATTTATTATACTTGTACTCTAATTAATAATATTCAATACACTTTAAGGTAGAATATTTATCATTGTAAACTTTTCTTAAGTTTAATTTCTGGAACCATATTTCCAGAATCAAGTAAGTTTGTAGAACTAAGAGGTCTTGTGAATTTACCTTGTTTAACTTTGTTAAACAATACCACCTTAAAAAGTTACAATGGAATTTTTTAAAGTACACAATTCACACCTCTCTTGTATATTGAGCATCTACATCATTATTTTGATACTACAATCAGAATCATTTCAATCCTACAATTGGTATCAGAGGAGGTATCTGAAATACTTATGTTCACATATATTTTTTCTTGCTTAGTTTCATTATTCATAATATTTTCTTTGCTTAGGAAAATTTTCCTTGTTCATATTTTCCTTGTTCACTATCATTAACTATTAACAAGTTTGTGTGGAAATATTTGTTCTCCTAAGATGGTTGGAATGAATATTGGTTCCATAGTCAACCTGAATCCTAATATACCACCTATTTTGATGGAAATTATTACGAATATTGGAGAGATCGGATGAAGACATTTGTTATCATTACTGGTGTAGACAATTTTGTTATGCTTACTGGAGGATATAAAATCCCTGACTAGGAATTTAGTACTTTCACCAACCAAGAAAAGCATGAATATCAACTGAATTATAAGGTACACAATACTTTTCTTTGTTATATGACTAGAAATATATATAGCCAGATTTCATCTTGTGAAGAAGCAAATTGTATTTGGAAGAATCTTGAAGTAACTCAGTTTGGAACTTCAAAAGTTATAGAAACTAGAAGAGAAATGCTCAAAGATGAATATCATGGTTTCTTCTTTCCTTATGGAGAACCTATATATAAGGTCCAATAAATATTCAGGAAAATTGTTAATAGTTTACAATCTATGGGTGATAAAGGATTAGATGATGAATCTCTTGTAGAAAAAATCATATATATCATTCCCAATGAATGGGAATCTAACAGGACATATATATATGAGAATGGAAAAGTTACACAGATTTATCTCCATGAAATTTTTGGAACTCTTCTTCAACATGAAACCAGAATGAAGAGATATGCTGATAATATTAAGAAGAATAATAGAAATGGCAGTGTTGGTTTTACAATAACTTCAAATCATATGAAATCCAAGACTCCTGAGAGAGTTACTAGATCTAAATCTAAGAAGGTTATTATTCAATCTGAATCTAGTGGGTGTGAATCTTCAAAAAATGAATTAGCCAATCTTACACAAAGAATAAACATGATTTTTTTAAAGAAGAACATTCAATCTAGATACAAGAAGAAAGAAATGAAATATAAGAAAGAATCAAAAGTCACTTGTTATGAATGCAATATAGCTGGACATATAAGGCCAGATTGTCACATGCTTAAGAAAAATGATAGAAAGGAAAATAATTCTAAAAGAAATAGAAATAAGTACTATAAAACTAAGGATAAGAAACTTTTGTAAGTTAATGACACTTGGAGTGCCCGTGGTGGTGACTCTTCAGATGAATCATCAAAGTAAGAATCTTCTGGACAGAATAATCTTGGTTTAATATCCAGACTACCTATTAAAAATCATTGTTTAATGGAAAAGGTAGACAATACTGAATCCATCACCATTGTATCCTTGAATGATAATTATAGTGATAGTAAATATTATGAATCCTAAAATGAAGAATCTTCTACTGATGAAGATAATTCTTTACCTACCTGTGAAGATGTTTCATGATTTTCTAAACTTCTTGAGAATGAGAATTCAAAACTAAAGCAAAATATTCATAAAGAAAATTCTAGAAATACTATTATTACAAGGAAATATCAAATCTTTCTAAAGATCTTGTTAAGAAATTTTTTGATTTTTAAAGTATTTCAAAAAACTTTGAGGAAGTAAATTCTGAGAAGGATAATATTTCTAAGGATCTAGAAAATGTAATTTTTAAGAAAAATGTTTTCGAGCCTAACTCTAGTTCAAATACTAATTTTTTTTAAGATAAGAACTTATTAATTAGACTAAAGTCAGAAATATTTTCCTTAATAAAGTGTTTTACAAACTTTACCTTAGTTAAAGAAAATTTTGATAAGATGTATTCTAAAATTCGACCTCTAAATAATAATTCTGGTTTTGGTTATACTAGTTCAAAAACAATTTTTAGTAACAATTATTTTTTCCTCAAAGTTCTCCTTTCTGCACTATGTGTCAGTGTGGTGGGCTTTGGGAAACATATTCTTCCTTAAACAAAACTCATTCTTTAGGATTTCATAAAGCTTATTTTTCAAAGAAAATGTGGATACTTAAAATTTTGCTTTCTGAAGTTTCTGGATCCAAGAAAGTTTGGGTTATGAATGTCTAACTCTCTTATTTTCAGGAAAATATAGAAAGTACCAGCAGAAATACTTAGTACATGGATATTGGATGTTCCCGACATATGACTGGTAACAAAAACTTCTTTGAAAATATTATCAAGACAAAAGGAGGAAAAGTAACATTCGGAGATAATGCTCAGGGAGAAAATTATTGGTATAAGTAACATTTTACTTCTTGGAAAAACATTGATTTATAATGTTTTATTTGTTAAGGGTCTTAAGAACAACCTCATTAGAAAAAGTCAATTATGTGATTAAGGTTACCTTGTGAATTTTAGGAATGACAAGTGCTCAGTACACAATTCCAAGGAAGAGTTTATTCTTTCTGCCCATAGGCAAGAGAATGTATACACACTAAACATAAAACACCTTAAGAGCCAAGACATACCATAACTTAGTGAAATAGAAGATCATTATTTGTTATGGCATAGAAGGCTAGGTCAGTGTAACCTTAGGAACCTATGTAAACTCTCTAAGAAAAGACTAGTTAAGGATCTACCAATGCTTATATATGATTCATCAAAAGTTTGTGATCCTTGTCAATATGGCAAGAAACATAAATCAAGTTTTAAGTGAGTTAGTGAAATATAAAGTACTGATGCATTACAGTTACTAAATATGGATCTTTTTGTTCCAACACAAATTGGTAGCATTGGAGGAACATATTATGTTTTTGTCTTAGTTGATTATTACACAAGATTTATGTGGGTCAATTTTCTAGCAAATAAATCTGATGATATTTCTAATTTCAAAAGTTTTAGAGACCAAGTTAAAAATGGGGAAAACCTTCCTTTGATAACTATTCAGGGTGATCAAAGATGAGAATTTAAAAATTATAAATTTGAAACTTTTTTTAATAGAAAAGGAATTACTCCTAACTTCTCAGCTCCCAGAACACCTCAACAAATTGGTGTTGTAGAAAGAAGAAATAGAATTATTTAAGAAATAACAAGAACCATGTTGATTGAATATTCAGTAGCCAAACATTTTTAGGCTGAATCTATATGTACTGCTTGTTACACTATAAATCTAGTTTTGATTAGACCTTTTCTTAATAAAACTCTTTATGAGTTATGGAATGGTAGAAAAACTAGACATTCCTACATCAAGGTTTTTGGTAGCAATGTATTCATTTTGAATACTAAAGATAATCAACACAAATTCTAACCAAAATACAATGAAGGAATTTTCTTAGGCTACTCCACAACTTTTAAGGCTTATAAAGTTTTTAGTAAAAATAATTGCACTGTTGAAGAAACAGTACATGTCAAATTTGATGAAACTGATCCCTTTGTTTCTAAACAACCTCAATATAAATCTTAGGATGTGTTTTCAAAAACTGATTGTCATCCTTCGTTAGAAGATCCTTTTGATAAGGAAAATGTCCGAGAAGATATTTCTGAAACATTTACCCCTGAAGATTTACACCCAACGTTGATGAATAGTTTTTACAAAACCCAAATGAGTTATTTCTTAAAAATCCTCTTAGTGATAGTGACATTATTGATTTAAATAAACCTATAAAGACTAGAAGTTCCTTAATGAATGAAGTAGAACATCTATCATTTCATTCCCAATTAGAAACAAAAATCACTGATAAAGCTTTAGGTGATGATGATTGGATAAAAGCTTTGCAAGATGAGCTAAATGAACTCAAAAGAAATAATGTCTGGACCTTAGTTGAAAGACCTAAGGAAAATTCTGTTATTTGAGTAAAATGGTTCTTCAAAAATAAGTGTGATGAAAATTGAGCCATTGTAAGAAATAAAGCCAGATTGGTGGATAAAGGCTATAATCAACAAGAAGGAATAGACTATGAAGAAAACTATGATCCAGAAGCTAGACTAGAATCTATTCTTATTCAACTTGCCTTTGAAGCATTCTTCAATTTCAAACTTTTTCAAATGGATGTTCAATGTGATTTCTTTAATGGTTTTGTACAAGAGGAAGTTTTTTTGAACAACCTCCTGGTTTTGAAGATTCAAAACATCGTGAACATCTTTACAAACTTACCAATGATTTGTATGGACTTAATAAATCTCCCCGAGCTTGGTATGATAGAATTACAAGATTTTTTAGTCAAAGTAATTATGTTAAGGGAAATGCTGATCCAACCTGTTTTATAAAGAAATATAAGAAAAATGTTTTTATTGTTCAAATTTATGTTGATGACATTATATTTGGTTCAACTCAGAAATCTTTAACTAATTTTTTTGAGGATCTAATGAAATCTGAGTTTGAAATGAGTATGATGGGTGAGTTTACATTTTTTCGTGGTTTTCAAAATTCTCAAAAACAAGAAGGAATCTATATATCCAAACATAATTATATTAAATATCTTCTTAAAAATTATGGATATGACAATACTAAGAGTACAACTACTCACATTGGTACCTCAAACACACTTGATCTTGATGAAGCTAGGAAACCAGTAAATCAAACATCTTTTAGAGGTATGATAGGAAGTCTACTTTACCTAACAGATAGTTGTCCAAAATTAATGTTTTCAGTATGCTTATGTGTAAGATATCAATCCAATCTTAAGTAATCTCATTTAAAGGTAGTGAAAATGATTTTTCGCTATTTAAATGGAACCATGGATCTAGGACTCTATTACACTTCTGGAAATGATTTTGTTCTAAAACGTTTTTTGGATGATGACATTGGTGGATGTATAATGGATAAAAAATGTACATCCGGAACTTTTCATTTCATTGGAGATTAATTATTTTCTTGCTCATGCAAAAAGCAACACTCAGTACAACTTTCTACTACTGAAGTAGAATATGTAGCAGTAGGAAGTTGTTGTGCTCAAGTGTTGTGGATGCAACACACACTCACAGACTATGGTATGAGTTTTACCAAAAAAATAATTTTGTGTGATAATTCTAGTTCCATTGGCCAATGAAAAAACATTTCACATCACTCTCGTGAAAAACACAGAGATATTAGGTATCAAATTCTTAGGGATCACACACAAAAAAGAGATATCATTCTTCAATTTATCGGAATGCAAGATCAACTTGATGATATTTTCAAAAAATCCTTACCCTTCATTAGATTTAAATACATTAAATAGAAGTTAGGAATGATAACCATAAAGTAATCTTCCTTGATAAATTTTTGTTGAAACCAATCTCTTTACAGTAATGATCTCCTTCTCATAGGTAGAGTACATTTTTTTGTTAATTTTTTTTTTAAAAAAATTTTAGTTAATTTTTTTTCATAGTCTAAGAATTTTTCATAGTCTAAAATTTTCATAATGAAGATTTTCGTACTCAAAATTTTCGTAATGAATATTTTCATACTCAAAATTTTTGTAATAATAATTTTCATAGTAAAATTTTTCATATTTGTTTTCTCAGAATCTAAATTTCTTCAAGAAGAATTTTTCCTCAACACAACTAATCTTCCTAGAAATCTAAAAGGTATGTTTCCATTCTTAAATTTTCATAATGATCTTTTACTTGTTGGTATTTTCATCTGTTTTATATTTTTGTATTATTTTTTTTCTTAAATATAATTTTTTTCTGAAAAACCTCAAAAGATCGGATTCTATAAAAATTTCCTTCCGACTATCATCTCAACCGTCAGATTTGATCAGAAGGGTTTTCAACCATTGTATTGAGTATGGAAGCTGAATCGTCACCCCAAACGCCTATATAAAGGACCCCTGATTGTTGTCCCAAATCGAAACTCAAGCTCATGCGTGCGAAAGCTCCACCCTCCTACATAAGCCCGTTCTGAAGTTCTCAAATCTTTCTTACTTATGAATTTCTGTCGAAGTCTTCTCTCAGAATGATATTTCAACTATCAGACCAATCTCTGAATGGAAGATATATAGAGAAAGGTTAGTTGATCTGAAGTATTTCTCAATGTATGATTCTATTATCTATAAGAATATAAAGCTGAATGGGTGGGAAAGTGTGTCCCTTTCAAAACCAAAATCTCAGGATTTGGTATATTCGGAATTGTTAATAGAATTCTATGAGTCAATATATTTATTAAAGGATGAAGTTAGAGACACATTTTCTTTTAAGTGATATGAGAAGACATATTCTCTTTCATATAGCAAGGTATCCAATTTGATAGGTATTCCTTATGAAGGGGATGTTGAGTTTTGCTCCCATAAGCAGCCTAATGTTCAAGGAAGTTTTGTTAAGGTGAAATCCATGGAATGTCTTGGTATCTCAGAGGTAAAGACTCCGAAGATCATTCACCTATCTAAATTTTTTTTGGATTCTTGAATTGTGGTTTTAAGGATTCATTATACCGAGAAAAAGAGACAAGGATACTTTGAAGAAAAGTTATATGTATATTCTAGATTTCTTGGTAAATCTAAGGAAGATAAACCTGGTTAAACATATCATGTATATGATTGAGAACATAATGAATAGAAATATGAAGGCTTAGATTTTTATGTATCCACCCATTCTTTCAAAGATTATTGTTCGGTGTTTAGAATCCTTCAAAATACCTTGCAGATCTATGTCAAGAAATTTCAAAGTCATGTTATTGAGTGATGATACTCTGAAAAGAATGGAAGTTTGATTTTATAAAGAATATAAATAATTTTATGATTTTCCTGAGGAAGAGGAAGAAGCCTTATCAAGGAAATATGAAGTGGCTGAAATCTCTAAAAAGGGTGGAAGAAAGAGGAAGATGAAGGAAGTGGAGGAGAATGAATTAACCCCAGTAGCAAAGAAAACTCAATCTGCACTCCCGAAGCCTAAGAAACAAAAATCCTATCCTCATGAAGTTGTAGAAAAGTGGAGAGAAGACAAGAAAAATCAGAAAGAAGGGGAGACTAATTTTGGATTGGACCTCGCTGAAGAAAAATCTTTGAGGGAGAAGGCAACTGAAGAACTTGAGAAGTAAGAGAAAGAAAAGAAGAAAAAGAAGAAGTTGTTTGAGGCTGAAATAGTTCAATCTCATCTAAAGGCTGATTAGAAAGCTTCTGAAAATATCCCAGTACCAGAATCCTTTCTAATAGAACCATTTCCTGAAACTCTGGGAAAGATGTTTGTAATTCCTAAAAAACATCAAGAATAAGTTTTTGAAGAAGAAGATGTATAAGAAGAGGAAGAAGAAGGAAGTGGTGATACCAAAGATCTAAAAAAGACAGTAGAGGCTTTTCAGGAGAAGGAAATCCATTCTGAGAAATTATCATTCCGAACCTCTCAAGACAAATCATCAAAGCATGCTACTCATGGGAAGGATGAAGATAAGGCTGAAGACAAAGTAGAAAAACCATCTGAAGAAGAAAGAATCAATAAAGATTTCATCCACCCATAGGTTGTTGAGGCAGGAACTGGAAATGAAGAGGTAGATAAAGATAAAATAGTTATGCTATCTGGTAGTAAAAATTAATCTCTTGATAAGGAAGTCATTCTGAAGGTTGATAAGGGAAAATAGGTAGTAGTTGATACACCTACCAAGGCTGTGGTAAAGAAGAAAGATGTTGGTGGTTTTCAAAGATGAAAGTTTCCGAGTTAGAAAAAGAAACCTCACCAAGAAAAATATCTGATTCAGAATCATCGTCTCTTGGAAATGATTTTTTAGTCCAGTCTTTGAAGAATCTTGTTGGGACTATTACAATATTTTTAAGCATTGACTCAAGATTCTAGAAGCTTCAACACAACTTAGAAAAAAAATCAGAATCAGTATCCATGGTGATGGATAAGTGTGTCAATCTGGAGGGAGATATCAAGAACTTTCATATTACCTATGAAGCTCCGAAAAGGTCATGCAAAAAGATGGCAACCTGGTCAAGAAAGATAGTAGAAGAGATAATAATCATTGATTAATTATAAGAAAGTTTCAAGCATGAATTTGACACTGAAGATGTGAAGATCAAAGATATCAAAAATAGTTCTGAGGAGAAGCTAACTATGGAACAAAATTCTCAGATGCAAGAAATGGAAGATCTGAATAGGAAGTTGTATTCAATTGCTCAGAGTTTGAATATGAAAATAGAACGTAGAATCGAACTTGTGGAAAAATTTTCTAACCAAGAATAAGTTCTAAAGGGTGAGGCAGAATCGCTTAAGGCTCAAGAATAAAAAATCAAAGCCTTAAAGAAGAAAACTGAAGATCAGGATCAGCTTCTGAAACGTGAAGAGGAAGATCAAAAAGAACTCAAGAAGCTCAAAACCATAGTAAATAAGTTTATGTAGAAGGAAAAGAAAGGATAATTTTTTCAATTCTGATCTTTTGTTATATCTATTTCCTGTATAAATTTTTTCTAATCGAAATGAAATTTTGGCTTTCTCTTTATACTTTTGGTTGTTTAGTACTAATATTTCAGGTACCTTATTTCCTTTTCCATCCCCTGTATTCCTTTTTGAAAATCAGAAAGGGGGAGAAAGGAATGCTAAAAAGAATACTAAGTAAAGAATAAATTTCCCTAAGGGGGAGTTCATCTAAGGGGGAGTTCTCATCCAAGATGATTTTTTATGTAATAAAATGCTAAGTTTCAATCCGAAAATCAAGAATATAATACTTAGTGTATCCAAAGCCTAAGGGGGGAGTTAGTTGTATTCATCATTGCACGTGTGTTAAGGGAGATATGTTTTATTTTCAATGCCCTGGAAAATGTTTTCTGAGTCCTTATATTCTTTTTTCATAATGGTGTTTGTGCTTTCCAAAAAGGGTGAGATTTTTGAGTCAATAAAGTTTCCTTATGACTTTTCCATTCCTTTATGTTTTGAAAAACACAAACACTCTTTCTTAAGGAAAATTTCTTTTCCCTTATCTTTTATTTTCATAAGGAAAATTTTTCTTCCCCAGTGAAATTTATCCTTACCATGTTTTCATTGTTCATATTCCAAGTGTAAAATCTGGTTTCACATCCAAAGCCTCAGAATCATATATAGACTTAGATATAAATCATTCTGTTTTCAGGATCTGAATTCAGGTTCCAAATTCTCTGAATTCAGACTCCGAACATTCTGATTTCAGGTTCTGAATTTTCTGAATTCAGACTCTGAACTTTCAGAGTTTAGGTTCCAAATTGTACTGAATTCAAACTCTAAATTTACTTGAAATTTGGACTCTTAATTCTTATGAATTCAGACTCTGAATTCTACTAAATTAAGACTCATAACTCTATAGAATTTAGACTTCTAATTTCCTTGAAATTCATACTCCAAATTCTTATGAATTCAGACTACGAATTCTACTAAATTCAAACTCTGAACTCTTCTAAATTCATACTACAAATTTCCTTGAAATTCAGACTCCAAATTCTTATGAATTCAGACAATGAATTCTACTAAATTCCGACTTCAAACTCTACTGAATTCAGACTCCAAATTCCCTTGAAATTTAGACTCTAAATTCTATAGAATTCAGGTTCTGAATTCTTTTGTAAATAGAATCCAAATATCCATGTGTTATAGACACCAAATGTTTTTTTGGTTATATTCCGAAGTTTTGTTTTTCCTTACACTCAGAAAAATGGATTTGTTCAAGCAACCATATTTTTTCTTACTCTTGTATTGGTTATAAAACAATGTCTTGCTTTCTGTTTCTAACCAACCATTGTTTGAGTGACATGTGTACAGGTCCCTCCGAAATTCAAGGAAAAATTTGACCATTGGAGGAGGGAGCCGCCCGTTGAAGGTGTTCCTATAAATAGGTGCTCATTTGAAAGATCTCATAACATTGATGAATAGTTCTACGACTCTAGAGACCACATGCTTTGAAGTGATTTCTAGAGAGAGACTCTCATGCTTAGTGCGTACTAAACATCTTATTCAGAATTGCTTTGTGCGACTCTGAATGTTGGTGAGTACATTTGAGGGATTCCATGGATAGGAAGACAAAGGTATCAACTACCTTGAAGTTTGATGGATTGAGGGGATAGAAAGACAAACTTGAATATTTTTATTTAGGGATTACCTTGGTGTGGGTAAGATAGATTTTCATGAAAGTATAAATTAAGAGACATTTATCAAAGGTTATTGGTTACCCTTTTCTTTGGGTTAAAATATTTAATACTTGTTACTTATATTGTTTCCAGTTTTCTGCTGAATTTTGGTTGTTAAAGAAAGTATAACTATCTTACACATTCTTGTACTTGTACTCTGATTAATAAGATTCTATACTCTTTAAGGTAGAATCTTTATCTTTGTAAAATTTTCTTATGATTCGTTTCTGGAACCATATTTCCAAAATCAAGCAAGTTTGTAGAGCTAAGAGGTCTTGTGAATTTACCTTGTTTAACTTTGGTAAAAAATACAATATTTAAAAGTTACAAAAGAATTTTTTAACGTATACAATTCACATTCTCTCTTATATATTGAGCATCTACATCATTATTTCGATACTACAATCAGTATCATTTCGATCCTACAAACATTACCTTAAAATTCATAAAGATGAAACAAAATAAAGATAAACAATAATTCACATTTAAATAATTATTATCATATCATATATATATCATATATATTCATTAAATCTATCTATATTACCATCCATGTATAGTGAAAATAAAAAACAAATCACATCACTTCGTGGAGGTGGTCGTCCACATGTAGGAACAAACGATGTTAACATTTTCCAATATATTTCAAGGTAAGAAGGTATATATGATATTATATGTATATAATAATAAAAATGATTTTAATGTCATATATATTTATTCATTCCATCATTATAACCATCCATGTAAATTGGTGATGAAAAATGAATTACATCACTATGTGGAGACCATAAGTCATACCTATGCGCGAGAAATGTTTCGGCATCTCATAAGATGTAAATGAGCTGGATAATGGTATTTATAGAATCATAATAACTATTAAGAATATTTAATATACTAAATTAATTATTTCATAATGGATAAAATATATTTAGATGATGTATGAGAAGAAATAAAATAAAAAGTACTCAGTTACCAGATATACTTGTTCATTGAGAATCCTTTTTCAGATTACCATTTATGACATGGAAGGATGGTCTTTTGGAAAGTCCAGAAGATATATTAAGTAGTAAAGATTGATATTAAGGTATTATGTAATGTATTTTCTGAGAGATAAATCTCAATTTTAAAGAGGAATCAAGGAAAAAGGTGGCCATTTTTATGTAATAGGAGGTGCACTCTTTGAATTACATAAAGTATAAAATTAATATAAATTAACACTTTGAAATTTTTTCCCAAATTAATATATTTAAAATAAAGGATGAATATGAGTTTAAATAACCTCAAAAATCAAAACATGGTAAAAGAATTATGTTTCCCCTTATCTCTTAGTTTTAACCAAAATTAATTGTTTTGATGATAACCATGACGACAAAGTTTTATACTATTTAGTGGTCAAAATAGTTACTATCAAAAGAAAAATAACCCAAAATAGAAAAATTTTGAAATATTAAACCATATATCATTAAATTGTAAGAATATATTATTTTTATAAAATTTAATTCATTTAATGAAATATCATTTATTAGAAAATATCATTATTGCTATTTTTTGAACTATTCATATACTTTGACTGTAAATTCATCATGATCATTAGGTATTTGAATATAAAATATTTAGGGTTTCTAAATGTTTTATATTTGTCTCAAAAATGGAGGAAAAACAATAATTCATCAAAAATTTATTACTTTTAATATTTTTAAAATCATTTAATTTATTTTCCTATTAATTTAATAAACATTGTATTGGTATTTCTTAAACATTTAATGTAGTTATTCTATAATTAAAAATAAAAAACTATGATAAAAAATTTATTTTTATTTCATGTAAACAATTAAAATGGAAGATAATTTATTTTTATCCTTATTAAAAAATATTAGACATATTAAAGTCAAGTGAGAGACATTTCATATTTATCCTTTTTCTAAAACTATATAAAGGTAATCATACAATAAAAGTATCACCAAGTGGACATATTTTATATAATTGGTTGATAATGGTAGAAATATTATCATAAAATAAATAATTTAATGTTTTAGATAAATTTTAAATCCTTATCTCAAAGGTTTAACCCCTCCTATACACATTTTACCCTTTCTGAGATGATAAATAATTATCAAGGTTACTAACCATTATGAAAGAAAATAAAAGGAACATATTTAACAATATTTAACCTCATTATTTCATATATAGAATTAATTTTACTAAATTCAATTCTTAGAAGTTGGTAAAATTAATTTAAAAATAAATATGCTAAATATGATGGAAAACCATTTTACAGTTAAATGTGTTTTGAGCCGAAAAATTGACTTGTGTCAAATTTATGTAAATTGTTGATACTAATGGAACTAATTTTATTATTGTGGATATTATATAAATTTAATAAAATGTACCATATAAAATGGGAATTTAAAATTTCATGATTCAATGGGAAGAAAAGATAATTTTTTCAATCATTAGTATTTTCACTATTCACTACAAAATAAATCTTTGTATGAAAATCCAAAAAATTTAACTTAATAAAATATTTAAAAGTTTATTTAAAAAATTATATTAATTTACTAAGATTAAATTTCTAAAAGTGGAATAAATTAATTAGAATATCAATTCATAAAATAAAAAAAATATTTGAAGAAAACATATTATTGAATCATAAAATGGATTTACTTCAACATTAAGTATTTTTTCAGAATATTTAAATAATAAATTTAAATTAAATGAAATATTTATAAATATTTTTAATAATATTGATAATATTATTCATAGCCACCATTCTAACATCAAATAAATTATATTTTAATAATTTGTTATGGGTCGTTTAAACACAGTTTTATATATAGAGAATTTATAGTAGAAATTAGTGATATTTAGAGAAAAATATATCAGAAAATATTTGGGTGTTACCAAAATCCTATAAGTAGAGGTTTCTAAGAGGAATAAAATAAGTGAATCCCAAAACCCAATTCATTTCAAATCCCCAAGTACCAAGGTGTAGCAGAATGGATGCCAATGAGAGGAGTCCATATATGATCAAACACTAGAGGACTCAGGGATGCTAAGAAGTATTGTTCATCATAGATCTAACCCTCAAAAGGTGCTACACATGGGTATCTATTGACACTAAAAACACTAAAGAGTCTATGAAGCCTTGATTTGATATCCAACCATAATTACACATCTCAATGGAAACAATTATGGTTCTATGGAATCAGAAGATATCAAGTAAGGTCCTAGACCATATAACAAGTCAAAAAATCATTGTATTCCAACTCTCGATTGAGAAACATTGAGCTTCCAATGTATCCATTTCATAAAAGATCAGCCTAAAAGGCATTGTTAAATATCTTAGGGTAAAGAAATTACAAAATTTATAAAATATAAAAAATAACTAATTTTATAATTTATTCAAGTGGAATTCAAGGACGATCCAAAAAGAATTGTAGAAATTTCTTTGTAAATTTAGGAAAAAATAAATAAAACCATTAAAATTTGTTAGGTTTTGATAAAAATGATATGATATTTAACAGGGAATACAATTTAATGTTAATTCCCTTATTAAAGTCAAAAATTCATGGTAATCTACGAAATATCAAAATTAAATTGAGGTGAGCCCCCTATCAGGGGGCTCACACACTAAATTAATGATGCCCCATTCAGTTCTATTTTACGTAGCTTAATTTATTATTAAGGAACCCTAGAACATGTTTAAAAATATCCATTTCAATCAACAAATAATTTTTTTCTATGAATGATGTGGCTAGTTATTACATTAAATTATTATGACCTTTCCTGGAATAAAATGGTCATGTGAGTTAGAGTATAATAAGATTGAGGAAATTAGAGTAGAATATAAAAACCAACATTAAATTACCATATAGGACTTCCTTCACTAGGTGAAATTAATTATCATTACCTGACATAAAATAAAAAAATTATCCCATCATTCTTGCCATGGGAGGATTTGAAAATAAAAATGATACCTAATGTATCTAGAATCCCTGAAAAAAAATATCACTAGGTTTAGGCTCTTCTCTCAAAGCATAACTACAATTCATCCTATATACTAAAAATTATTATTATTTATTAAGATAGACCCCTGGGGAACCCAACATACTTCAATGAAATAAAAGACAGTCAATCCCCATATTCCATTGTCCCAAGGCCAAAACAATGCCATTAAAATATGCAAAGAAGGTCCCCCCCCCCAGCATCAAAATCATTAAAACGAGCTTCCACATTCTCGTCATTGTTCAGATAACTATCCCATTCAAGGACTCACAGGCTCAGTACCAATGTAAAAATCCATACCCTCTCAGACTACCAATTCTGGATAGCCGTTATATGTGGAATCTCCCATCTCTGAACCTCTTCAAGAAATTTCCCTTAAAGTGAACTAGATGCATTTTCCCAGAAACCAGGAACTGTAGTTGCACAAATCAAATAAACCAACACAAATACCATTCCACCAATTCAAAAATTCAACCAACACAAAACTTATTCCATGAGATCACAAAATCAACACTACAAAATCTTCACAGTAAGAAACATCCTCTTCCAGCATAGATCCATCATGAAATCACCCCAACCATTCGCCAGAACTGAAGCCAGTCGACAACTACATCGACACCACACGCCTCCATGAAGGTCATACAACCAAAACCAAAAATATTTGAAATCTCAAAACCAAATGAAAAACATAAATGGGGACCTACTGAACATCAGATCACATCAGAAAATGACCCCTATGCAATCTAGAGAAGCATATCCAGCAGTCGCCTTCAGAACCGCAACTGAGGTCCAGATCTTCCCAATACAACTGCAGATGACAAAGAATGCGACATCACTCCCAGATTGCATCATCTTAAACCCACACCCTTGACCAACACCAAAAGTCTAAGATAAACCTTATATAGTAGAAGGCTATGGAGAGAAAAAGGCTAGGCAACAATATGGTTCTCTGAGGATGATGATCCCACACGATGCCACCATTGGAAGAGACCACACCACGAATGTACCACGAAAAGAACAGAGGAGAGAGACAAACGACCTGAGACGGTTAAGGGGAAGGTGTCCGAGGGTGAAAAACAAGAGATGTGAATCCCTTTATGGGCTCATCAAATGAGATTCCTACAGTTTCCATTATTATATCCAGATTACATCCTTTATTTTTATAAGCAGAGACACCTAAAAGAATATCATTCTTCATTTTTGAATTTTTCTTTTCCCCCATTCATGTTTCTTCACTTTGATGCAACCAACTTCCCCACATGTGATTCCTCCTCTAAAAGTTTATTTGGTTAAATCCTATTGGTATTGTGATAAATTCTAACTCCCTATGCATGGGAGACACTTCCTAATTGCATATTTCTTTTTACTAAATCCTTCCATAGAACGTGAATGGACAAAATACATTTGTATTTTTAAATTTTAATATACATTAATCCTATAACATGTGTATAAGTGCTATGATGCAGCCCCTTACCGTCACTATGTGGCCATCCATGTCTACAATACAATCATTTTACCATGGTGTAACATTCTTCTTCCTTCAAAAACCATACCACATCAAAGGCACACATCTCCAAAATATAGAAAAAAATAAACTATAGTATTCTTCTCAATATAACCCTCATCGTATGGCCATAGTTTCATATGTGTAACATAACTACAGTCATCATTAATCATTATCCCATTTTTCTCAGGGATCAACACAATTTTGAGACAACACTACAAGAGATAAGGAACTATTTAATGGTTTCTCTCTAGTTGTGTAAGGTTAATCCCACCAAATCTCTAGATCATGCAAGGGTAACCCACATCACATTCTTCAGATGGTGCTATTGTGTAATGGCCCTCCATATAAGGGTATGTTATTTACCATTAAAAAGGTCTTTTTTATTGTGTAAGGGTAGGTTTTGGGTAAGGGTAGTCATATAAGGTTAGGTCCTTTACCCTTACAAAAGTCCTTCATTACCCTTACAGATCAATATTTTACATTTACATAACTATATTATTTATTCTTTGATGGATATTATGTATCTATCCACCCCACAATTTATCTTATGTCTCCATCCATGGGCTACAAGAGACCACGATTCCTTGGAATAATGATGTTTGACATTTTTTGGTCATTTTATTATCCATTAGTCACTATACTGTATATAATGGGCTATGGTGTAGTGATAACCAATTTTATAGTGCATCATAAGATTTTATTTCATTGAACATGGTCAAATTATGGTGTATTGATGGTGGAATTGACATAACAGATATGAAAATAGTGTTTTTGATAATGATAACACACAACTTATCTTTAAATGATAATGTTTTATGAAGATCACCATTGCTGAGAATAACTTTTCATCCCATTTCAGAATAATCCTTTTTCAACCTCTTATATATATGTAATCTAATGTCCTGAAGTTTTATTTAAGTCGGTCAGGGGACAGAGGACCCCCAGAGTCACCATTCCTCCCTGTTTTGGTGATTCTCTCCTCCCTCCACCACATATATTTTATCCATGTGTGACTATAAACTACTATGCCTGTGTATGCACAATGCATGACCACTCTCTCTATAGTCCCTATATAGGTTCTCTCTATGGGATAGTTGGAATATAATTTCCTATTTTGGGCTTCCATAAGTCTTTCTCCCATAGGATGAGGTCTAACAAGCGGTGAAAAGGTTTTTAGTAAACTCCTTAATATCTTACCTTTTAATTTTATGCTTAAAAATACACAAACCTATAAAAAATGTAATTTTATATCCATTTTTCATCTATTTTTTTACCATCATTCTCAAAATGTTATTCATCTCAAAAAATAAATAAATCAAATAATGTTTTGGAAATAATAATCAATTAAATTCCAACTTAAATAAAATTACTATTAAAAAGTATATTAAAAACATGAACCCATCAAACCCCCCAAACTAAAAAAATTATTTTCCTCAAGAATTAAAATAATAGGAAGAAGTTTTTCCTTATTTTACATGCCCATGGTTGAGTATTCATGCATTGTGGTTTTTCCTGAAATAACATAATTAAATGAACAAGTATAAAAAAGGGGGAAAAGTAATAAAACTAAATGGAAATTACAAAAAAATATATGAATGTCTGAATACTATTCATAGGTAAAATCATCATTTAGTTAGACCAAGACTGAAACCATTTATAGGGAGAAATTTTTTGTCAAGGTTATATATTTTATGAATTTTACATTTAGTTTAATTTTTCCCCATTTCATACTTTTCTTTGTCATGCATTTATTCCAAAACTGACCTCAGTGCATGAATATACAACCAGGGAAAGATAAAAAAAGGATAAATCACTTTAGATCACGAGATTTAAAATTAAATCAGAGAAAATAATAATATCACACAAGATGAAGAAATAATGAATAAAAAAGAAGTTAGACAAATATTATGATAAGGATCACAATAATAGATCTAGGAATAGTACTCTATGATGCATGTATTAATCAAAATTAACATGCCCTAAAATATAGTGATCAATATAAACATCCTCATCCCACCAAATTCTTCTTAGAATATAGTGATCATGCTAGAGCCAACTTTGATCCACCAAAAATGCATCATTAAATCTCTCGAGGAAATCAAATTATAAAATTTATAAATTCTAAAAAACAGTAACTAATTTTAAAGTGTATTCAAGTGGAAGTCGATGTAAATCCACAGAGAATATGTCAAAATGTATTATAATATTTAGGGAAAGAATTATGATCAAGCATAAAATTGGTTTAGTTTTGATTTAAATGAGATAATATGTACCATGAAATATAATTCACCATTCATACTCCTAGTGAATTAAAAAATTTAGGTTATTGGAATTGCTTTAGGAATTAGATCAATGTGAGACTTATCTCAGAGCACTCACACTCTAAAATAATGATTCACATTTCCCCTCTCAACTTCTTTTTTAATCAATTTTTTATGTAACAAAGACCATATTTAAAAATAGAAAATTAAATCCATACATTGGTTGTTCTATAGATATGGTGTTAAGTTATTCTAATAAATGACCATACCCTTTCTTAGATTACAATGTCCATGTGAGTAAGAGAATAATAAGTTTGAAAAAATTAAAACAAAATAAAAAACATTAAATAACCATTCATGACTAAAACATTTATATGAAATTTCCTATAATTACAAGCTTGAAACTAAAATATTCACCCCATCATGTTATTCATGAGGAGATTTGGAAAAAAATGAGACCTAATGCAACTATACTCCCCAGAAATAATGCCAAATCTTGATCCACTTGAAAGGAGTCTTTAAATATCCTAGGGAAATAAAATTTAAAAATTTGTAAACTCAAAAAAATAATAACTAATTATAAAATTTATAAATTGGATGTTGAGGTTGATCCAGTAAGAAGATATAATATTTTATTAATAAATATTGGAATAGAATAAATAACAAGATTGGAATAGGTTTGTTTTTTATAAAAATGATAAGAGACACACAAATAAATATAATTCCAAATTTATTCCCCTATTGAAGTAAAAAATTAATGTTAATTGAAGCACAATATTAATTGGATTGAATGATCCTCCACCCTATGTACTCACACTCTAAACCAGTGATGCCACATTCTCCTCTTAGTTACTTAGTTTAATCAATTAGTTTGGTACCAAATACAATTTTTAAACATAACAATTTCCATCTATATATTGGTTATGTTGTTGAAGATGTGGTTATTTATTACATTAAATTATTATACCCTTTCTTATACTACACTTATCATGTGAGTGAAATGATTATTATTTTATGAAAATTAGAATTTATATAAAAACCCATTTTAAATTACATGAAATGACTTCCTTTACTAGGTAAAATCCTATATCATTACATCATTGGAACAAAAAAATATTACACATAATGATATTCATGGGGGATGTGAAAATAAATATGAAACCTAATGCAACAACAGTCCATGGAAATGACACTATTTCTGATTTTCCTAAAATGAATTATTAACTCTTTTGGGGAAATTAAATTACAAAATTTATAAAATATGACAAACACTAACTAAAAATGTAGTTAATAGGAAATAGATTTTTCTCCATATTTAATTGTGTAAAAATTAATATTTAATTTAATATAAATCAATGAAAGAAAATGATTGAAGATTATTTTGGTTTTAAGATAGAGGATGTGAGTGTATTAATTATATAATTTCAAAGTTCATGCATTAGTGATGTGAAATGAATTGACTTAATTTATATTTAATCAAAATGAAATACTAGTTAGCATCATCTTAGAGTGAACAATATCCATTATTTTCAAACCCATTTTCAAATCCCTTGTACCTGAGCAGGGTAATATAATGGGTAATTCAAAATATTATTTAAACATAACCACCATTGCCTACCCAATGGTAATGCAATGAATATATAAAATTATTTTATTTATTATTAGCATGTTTCAACCCACCCCAATGGATATATAATTTATAATGACATAATATTGACGAAATTATAGTCAAATATAATAACACATTATATAATTATGAATAGATACTACTTCGCTAAATGTATTCCTTCATCCATATATATCTTGGCCCAAAAATAATTACCCCTCATGATTTACATTCGGGGATATGGAAATGAAAATGAAACATAAGGCAAAACACTCCATGGTGGAAGATGTAATCTAGACACCAATTGGTGGTCTCGTTCAAATTCTCTGGCCAACCATCCCCTTTCAAAAATGTTTCTATGTTCTATTAATAGTTTGATCCATCTCAATATTTCTTTAAATTTATTTTTAAAACATTCATTTTACCTCCTTTTGAACCATTCCAAAACCCTCATTTATTATCCCCAAATATCTTAATATTTGGGGAGGGTCTATCTGAGTCTACATTAATTGGTGGAAATCTTTAATGCTTTTGTGAATGGCACCACACATTCATCATTCCTTTTAAAATTTATTCGAAGCAATCTATAGCATGTTCACAGCCAGAATTGATCTGGATTTTAAAATTTGAAATAACAATAAACCCTAGGAATGGAGGGAAACCATGTGTCACAACCACCCTTACCCAACTATCACATGTCATTTAAAGGGAATTAAACTTATCCTTAAATAGTAAAAAGGACTTTGAATATTTTTCTGTTTTCTCATATGGGTAGGGAACATTACCCTTACATTGTAGGAATTGTGATAAGTGTGGGGTAAAAAAGTTCTATTTGAAGGGTCGATCCCATGAGGAAAATGTTTTTATAATTTCAATGGTGTTAGTTTTTTTCATGATTAAAAATAAACAAGAAATAAATACATATGTTTTTGAGTATAAATAGACAGGATAATGATTAGTAAGAATGGTTCTAGGGATGGTAGTTTAAAAATAAAATAAATTTCAATTTATTATATGAATGTTTTAAATCCATTTCCCCTGAGACTCATTAGGGATATCTAATCTAGCCACTCAACATTTATTTTAACTACCCATGGGAATAGGTTCCTTTGGTGGAGGTGAAATAAAAACATTGGTCTATTATATTTAGTCTCATAGTGGAACATAATGTTATGGTTGTATATTGCTCCCAGTCGCCTAATTAAAATGGGTGTCCTCCCTAGATGTATTCATTGTTTCTAGAATCCATGAAATGAAATATAGAATCACTAAAAATGAAATTTTCAATGAATATAAAAGTATCACAAATAAAAAAAATTAAGCATTAGGTACATATCCACTTTCATGATCTCATCCTACCCTATAACACCTAGCTATATATGAGTTGTCTCTCAACCAACCAAAATAAACCATTCATTAAAGGGGAGGGAATAGAAAATATAGATTTAAAATAACTATATAATGAAATAATAGAGACATATTCTTATTACTTTCATAACTAAAATATGAATTTAGAATTTTTAAGAGAATAGATAGAAGGAAAATATTGTTTGATTCATGAAACATCATGGTTGAAGACAAAAATCCTCCTCCACTCCCACATCATATCTCAATTAAAGATCTCCCATTCCACAACATATGTTAGATTCCTAATCTAGTGGTTATCCCCCCTCTAGGTTAATGAAATTTTAGGCCCTATGGCTCTCAAGTTATGCTCTCTTTACATAGAAACATCCCTTCTTTATTTATAGGCAGGTCCTCTAATGAAATTTCTCGTCATTCTATCCAGTTTTAAAACTTCACTAACCTCCAAAAATTTTCTCCTATTTAATATATTTTTATTCTCTCAACCAAATATTCCCCTCATATGAGAATAGCACATTCTCTCAATTTGAATAATTTTAATATACTAAGGAGGGAGTATCTGGATAAGTCTTCTATGTAATTTTTTTATCATTGATACAGTTACCTTGTTTGTAGTGTATTTTGATATCCTCTTTGTCGAGAGAGGCCACCCATGTGTGTATCCTTCTTTTAAAAATAAAATAATATCATATGTATCATATAGATAGACCAAAAGATTAATGATTTTGAAATTCAAGATGCACAAAAACCTATAAAATGGAAAGAAATATACACCACAACCACTGTTACATATCTCTTAGGACTGGTAAGGGTAAGGAACTTTACGTAAGGGTGGTGAGGTTCTTGTTAGGGTTGTCATGTAATGGTAGTCATATTTACCCTTATGTGGGTCCTATATAACCCTTACTCAATTAATGGATTATCCTAAGGTAGGTCCAGCGTTACTATTAAATAGGCCTTAGATGAACCTTACATAGTCCATGGATGACCCTTATGCATGGATAAAATGTATCCATCCTACCTATGGTCATAGCATATTTTATTCATTATTTACTAGTACTTCTATTTCACGCAGCTCCATAGTGCTATTGAAATCATATGCTGTATACTTCAATCAACCATCTTTCCCTCTAAAATTTATAGTCCAATATATTTTCACAACACCATAAGATCATTCTTCCAGCTTAGGGTAGCTCCGTCCATAGAACAATGAAATATTCTATATCACTTCTCTCTTTTTCATTATCTGAGAAACATGGATCCAGAGTGTAGTTGATAGACCACAGTGTAACCTTGTTCATTGGTTCAAGATCTTATGTCAACTATTCATTATATCCAAACCTATGGCATAGTGATTCTCAAGAATATAGGTGTTTATAACTTTTATACTGGATGGACATGGTGACATTACGGTGCAGTGAGTATGAATATGACATAGTGTTTACATATGGAAGAGAAATCATGAATGGTGTTGAAATATATGAATTTTTATGTGAATAATACCCAAGTTTTGGTCTCATCCCACATTGAAAAATATCATAGATGACTTCTCCATTATATCTAATCCATTTCTTAACAAAATGGTAAGTTGTTTGGGGTCCAAACGACCCGCTATGCCACTAGTGCTGTCCCATGTCGATAAAGATATCCACCCACCGCAAAAATGAATTTCCTACTATGGAATGATGTGCTTCTATACTCATGCCTAGGTGGACCATGTGGAAGTTAATCTCATCTTTATCCCTTTCCAGCATTGTGGGTTTCTTGGCCGACATTCACTCATAGGGATGTTATATGCATCACTTTCCACAGGTTGAGGGCTTGATATTGTGGTCAATTATTTACCTAAAAATAAACTAAATACTTAGTAAAATTATACAACTTAAAGTAACATATATTTCAAATATTGTTTTTTAAAATTTTTAAAAATTTAGTCCTAAAATAAAAAATATCCTCAAATGATTATTAATAATTAGTAAATGGGTAATCATATATAAAAAATGACATTTAAAAAATAATGTTTCCAAATCCATACATAAAATGAACTCATCAAATCCCCTATTTTTAAGTATTGTTTTCCCTAAATCATGAAAGTAATTTTATAATTGAAATGAATAACCCCATGAATCTAATATTTAATATAAAAAATTACTGAAACTAAATAATTTTCAATGGAAGAGATATTATCTTCAAGTGTATCATGAAAAAATTAATCCAACTCCTTACTAGACACAATGTAAATGATTTTCCCATAAAAAACGATGGAACTTTTTTATTTCTTCCAATCCCCCACCCTTCAAACCATTTTTTATTTTATTAAGAATCCGCATAAAGGAAATTCGGGAACCTTAGAGGACATTCACTACAACAATATACACAACCCCTACAAAACATGGTTCACCTTACAGATTGTGAAATTCAAAAATTCAAACATCACCATGCCTCACACTCCAACTGGGTACTAATCCCATGACATAGACATGATCAAAAATATTCAAAAACCTAAATTCAAAAGATTCATCATCACCATTCGACAACAATGATCTACTCAAGTCAGACTTTACCATTAGTCACATCACTAATTGCTAGACCCGAACCAATCTAAGATGGAACTGAACACCATCCTTCCTGCAGGCATCGATTCGAAAGTACATCTGTCGTCACTGTCCCATCGTAGAAAACCAATCCTAACAATGAACAAAAAATAAACAACATCTATATCATTATCATAACAAAAGAAATGTAGAACCCTTTCCGAACAGGGAAAATGCAATCCAAATATTCGTGGACAACTAAAGAAAAATCCGATCAAATCAGACCTCAGAAATGACCTCCACAAATAGCCAGCTAATGAAACCATCAACACCAACCGCAATACACAAAATAGTAGGTAAAATCCATTTAGAATCCACTTAAACCCTCAAATGTGGCGAGACAAACACCCTAAAAATGGGAATAAAATGGCCCAAAAAAATAGATCAATCGAATAAGTCATATTGGAGAAAAGACATAACAGACTCCATCTTATCATCACTTCACCATCTCTATTGTTATCATATTCAAAATAGTCAAAAAAAAAAACAAAATAAATGAGAGAGAGGAAGAATAAATGAGGATAAAACTGTAATCATAATGTGGGAAATTTTTTAAAAGGAAAGTAAAATAAAACTGAAAATCACAACTGTGAGTGGATGAAACCCTAAAACTGACCCGAGGGATAAAATCCTAGAAGAGAAGGAAAAGAGACAGTGAGAGAGGACCCTCACCCACTAAATCTCAATTCTAGAGCCTCAGTGTGTCCATCCTTTTGGATCTGACCTGAAGAGGAATGATGGAGCTCGAGGACAGAGCACAAAATGGAGGCCGGAGGACGATCGATCCGGGTAGAGGAAACCATATAAAACATGAGATTGAAAGGAAAATTATGTAGAATAACTAATGCTGCTAGTGTGAGGGGACACCCTATGAAGAGGAAGAAGCTGAGCTGAAGAGAGATCCCAAGAACGACCTAGAGAATGAGACTATTATTTTATCCAATCAAAACTCTTAATTTATCATTATTTAGCATTCCATATAAGGATATACCTCATCATTTTTTCTTCTCTCACTACTCAAGGTGAAATAAATATGCATTTTTCCTTATACCTTGAGCAGATGTACCATACATTAAACAAGAGTAATACTTACATTCACCACTTATTATTGAAAAAGTCACTAAAAATCATTATAGTTTGAATTTTAGGATATATATGATTCAATGGTTAAAGGATGGTATGGAATTAATTAAAATAATTTAAATCTAAAAAGGAGGTTTTTTCTCTAGGTATAATTAATGATAATCAAAGAGAAGTTCAAGGATATTATCCTCTTCAAAAAGTGAAAACACTCAAATCCCCAATCTTAATGTTAAGGACATAAACAATGAATGAATATTGAATGAGTTACCACTCTATTTGTTTTATTTTTATTTCTTTACATTTTTTCAAAATTTTCTATAATTGATATAAGAGAACTCTCACATCCCTGGACCAACCCCAAATGATGAAAATCACTGGTGCAGTGGTGATGATATTCAACCCACCATAACTAAACCCGTATTTTGTTTCATGTTGATTCATTTTTTATTAATTTTTTGTTATAGAGGGTTCAAAACATAGTACAATGAAAAATGAAATGTCCCTTTCTCAAATATACAATCAACATTCTGAAAAAAGTTACTTCTAAAATACATATCCATTTTCACAATTAATTCTCCCCCCACACATGATCTTTTAAAATAATTGAAATATTTGGGCAAGGGTAGGAATGAAATATTTTTCATTAATTGTGGATCATTCTTATAAGAGGAAATCCATGGTCTCTAAGGGATAAAAGTATAATCAACATTAGGAATGTCCCAAGGATAGTTTCTACATCAATAAAATACCATAATTATATATTTAGTGAAATTTGAATAATCATTACTTTAGAAAGATAAAATTCATCTAAAAGTAGGTAACATGTCCCAGGATCTATCAAAACAAATTATTAAGAAATATTTGAAAAAAATTTGGTTTAGAAAATTCTATAGAATGAAAACATATGATTTTAAATTTAATCACTCATGGAATGTTTAAAAATAAAAAATTAATCAACATGAACTTCTAAAATTAAAATATTGAATTATGGAAGGGAAATATCGTCTACTAGGGACTAAATTTTTTTTTGACTCATTGAATTAGAAATCATATTATTCCTAATAAAAATTCAATTTACCCATATTACTTTAATTTAATCAATATAAATTTTAAATCATTTCATAAATGGGTTCCTTAAAAAATTCTAAGTATCACTGATAAAAAATAGTGGCACAAATATTAGTGTGGGAATTAATTTTTCATTTAACATCAAAATATATTTCAAATAATATAGGAGGAAAAATGAATAAGGAAATTAAAAGATAAATCCCATTATCAAAAATTTTAGGTTCGAGGGGTAGCGGAAACACGTGGATGGGTGTACTCAACTTTAATTTTACTGTTAACAACAATCAATCCAAGATATGTTAAGATGATAAAATTATAGATCTTCAGAATATAATGAAGAACGAAAAATAAATAGGGAAGTTATAGAACCATAGAGTGGATCATCATTTTTTTTATAATTAATTTAATTAAAAGACAAGAATTACATTGATGTAATTCGATCTCTTTTAATGTTTTAAGTCATGATCCAATGTGATATGTTATTGTATCATAAAATCCAAGTGTAGTATTCCTCTAGAGGTGATCCACTCATGATCCACATATCTCTGGACATCACTGAAGGGATCTTCGGGTTCTATCATGGAAGAGCCATCGCTTGTGATGTCTTCCTTCGATCACCTTGAGAGTTGCTTCCAAAGTACTCTCCTTGATTCAGTGGAAGAGGATCTCTATTGTAACATGATATCATTATTAGAGGAATGGAATTCTCTCTTGTCTTGATATATTTCTCCTGATCCATTGTGCATAACCACAAATAATGGTTAGGCTTTAGGAGAATAATGTAATTGCGATTTATAATACTTAAAATAATGAAATAAATGAATTACACATAGATATTTATTTTTTTCATTTAATTCATAGTAAGGCCACATGTATAATAATAGATTTTGACTGTTATTATTACACTATATGAGCCAAACATATTACACCTAATATTATTTAATTAAATAAATAATAATATTTCTCACAAATTCCTAGAAAAAATACATGATGGGTATATTAATATACACAATGTGTATTTTTCCCCATTTTATTTATTTCCTCCACCATATATATTAAACCATTAATAATGATTTTTTTTACTAAATAAGTAGCATTACATTATTCTATAATATATATATTATTTCACCCATAATATATTATCTCGAATAACTTTTATCAAAATGAATGGGATAACGAATCCTTGAATATTTATTAATCAACAATCAGGAATAATATTTATTCAATTCATTAAATTAATATTTAACATAGATACTTAGATACACTTTGTGTGTGGCCCTCTAGGACTCTTTCTCAGTGGCATTAAATGGATCCTTCCCAAATTCCAATGTTGACATCTAGAAACATACTAAGGAAACCGTAGAGAAAGATGTTATGCCGCAATGACTTTTCTCCTCATAAGGAAGCTTACTGTTCTAATCTAATCCCTTTGTATCGATATCTCAAATCAAGCGGGTTTCATGACCATGTCATCAACCCATGTGATTGATTAATCTTCCTTTGAATTCCCATAATTGAACTTTTCCATTCATCACTGTAGCCATGGATTTATTTAGGCTATATCAATTCCATCAAAGGGCCTGAGATATCATCTTCCATTATGGAACAGAAGTGAAAAATCCTTTCTCGTATTATCTATTAATGCAGTATTACTTGTGATGCACCCAACATATCCTACCTCACTGCGAATAATGTGTCTTCATAGTTTTCATCAATACATATAAGAGCACGAGTTTTAATACCCATTAATAATAATACTAAATCCAAAAAACCAATATAATCATCCGCAGACAGGATCATCCAACAATACTATGAAATGTTGATTTCTTACTAGTGGGTCTCATTCTCATAATATCCTCCAAGATATTACCAAGGGGACACCCCATGAGAAGGTTCCCCAAAGTTTTATGAGTCCCCTCCCCTAATGTCCTATACTATTTGTGTCCCTCAAATAACATCATCCGTCCATAGAACATATATTAAATAATAGTGTTATTAAACTTCCAGGATCTCATCATAGCAGGGATCCACTATGACCCTTTAGTGTAACGACTATCCTTAGTACATTTTCACATGCATTTTCACGCAAAATAAAAATCATGAAGTGATTAGCATATTTATTAATATTCAAATCCATGAATACAATTTTATCATAAAGTAAGAAAGTAGTGCATTATAGGCCACCAAATCTAACAGACTCCCTCTGAGACTAGATCAAACTTCAAACAACCCTTACCCCACTAGACATCACATTATATTAATTCTTATATTGACATAGACCTTTAGTTAGGGGGTCTGACACATTCTCTTCTGTGGATACTATGCTCACTAAAACTTCTCCCCTTTGATAGAAATCCATCAATAGGTGATAATTCCAAAGAATTTTATTTGTTAGAAGATGTGAACTTGGTTCTTTTGAAAGATCCACCACTGGAGTATTATCACAATGCAATGTGATAGGGTCGCTTCTTCTAAGAACCATATCAAGCGCTGTGACAAAGTTATAAATTCAAATGGATTCCTTGGTTTAGTCAGAAGCCGCTACATCTTCAGAGTCTATTATAGAATCTACGATAACTGGCTGCTTTGAACTCTTCCAACTCATAGCTCCTCCATTGAGACAAAAAAAATATTCGGATTGTGACTTCAGAACGTTCTGATCTATCAAAAAAATAGAATCATCACACCCTCTAATGTAAATCTCATCATATCCTCCACACACCAAGAATATATCCTTAGTTATTCTCAGATACACAAATATAGTTTTAACAGCAGTCTAATGTTATTCTATGATATCTACTTGATATATGCCTACCATGATCAGTGCATAGGCAACATCAATCCTGGTACATAAAATAGCATACATGATGGATCCTATTGCTTAAGTTCATGGAATCTTACTCATCCTATCATTCTCATGTTGTGTCTGAGGACACAATCCCTTATAAGAATTTAGGCCATGGTACACTAGAACCAATCCCCTCTGGTATTGTTCCACAATAAATCTATTTAGTATCTGGTAAATTTATGTACCCTAACTTAGTCCAAGAAACCTCTTGGATCATTCACGAATGATCTTTTTCTCTTGAATGTAGGCTGCTTCACCTATGCCCTTCATGGAAAAACATCTGTTCAACCAGTCCTTAACTGATTGTATTATTGGTACAGACATTCCAATAAGTAATATGTCATCAACGTATACTACAAGGATAACGACCACATTCCCATTAAATCATTTATAAACACATGACTCACATTTGTTTTTAATGAATCCAAATTCCTTTATGGATTCATGAAATGGAATGTTTCATGACCTGGAGGATTGATTAAATCCATAAATGTATTTATGAAACTTACAAACTCGTTTGGATTCACCTGGTGTCACAAAACATTCTAGTTGTGTCATATAGACATCTTCCTGAATGTTCCCATTAAGGAATGCTGTTTTGAAATCCATTTTTCAAATATCATAGTCCAAGTAATATGCTATGTAAAGTATGATTCTTATGGATTTAAAAATGAAAAATTGTTATAAGGTTTCATCATAGTCAATTCCTTGATGCTATTTGAATCCTTTATCCACTTTCCTTACTTTATAGGTGCTAATATGACCTTCTATGTCCATATTTCTCTTGAATACCCATTTTCATCCAAATGGATTTACATAAAATGGATCATTGTCTAGAACCTAGACTTGGTTCTACTACATGGAATCCATTTCAGAATTCATAGCTTCTAGCCATCTTGTAGCTTCTGATCTCTTTACTTATTCCTTGTAAGAGTGAGGTACATCATTGTCCAAAAATAATGATTGACCATCCTCAGTGACTAAGAAACCAAATCACTTTGGTTCCCTTACCTCTCTTTAGCTCATATGCGATACTTGTGTTTCTAGAACCTCTTTCATGGGGAAATGTGGAACTCGTTCCTATATCAAATCCTATGTATCTTGATCATCAAAATATTCAAAGTCAATCTTGTTCCCATTATCCTTTATGAGTATGTTCTACCTCTTAGAAAAGATAGATTCTCTAGAGAAAATAACTTTCTTTTCTGATGTTTTATATAGGTAATATCCTTTCGTTTCCAGGGGATATCCTATAATGATACACCTCGTGTCTCAGGGTTCTAGTTTGTTACCTTATAAGGTATCAACAAATTCCTCCCATCCTCATACATGGGTGTGCGAAAAAATGGGTTTCTTTTCATTCCACAACTCAGAGCTAACTCAATTTTCTGCCTTAGTTGGTACCTATTTTAAAGTTTATTTTTCATTTTTTTAATGAATATATACAAAAGGATAATGTATGATATACATGAATCATCATAGACCCCACCATGTCTAACAAGTTGTGATTCCTCCTTTCACTAACATCGTTCCACTGTGGTGTATAAGGAGGAGTGAGTTGAGATTGAATCCCAGACTCCTGTAAACGGTAGATGATCTCTTGGATCAGATATTCTCCACCTTGATCTGATCGAATCATATTTATCTTCTTACCAAGATGATTTTATAAATTATTCTTTATTTCCTTATATTTCTCGAAGGACATTGACTTATACCTCATCAATTAGATATATCCATATCACCTCAAATCATCCGTAAAAATAATAAACTAGGAATATTCACCTCTAGATTCTTCTAGAAATGGTCCAAATACATATGTGTGTACCAATCCTAGAAGCTCTATGGAACTTTCATCCTATCCACCAAAAGGCGGCTTGGTCATTTTACCTTGTAAACAAGCATGACATCTATCAAGTGGTTTTAGCTCAGTAGAGTCTAAAAAACCATCTTGGTAGAGATTTGTCAACTGCTTATCATTTACATGAACGAGATGGTGATTCCACAACTGGGCGCTGTATGAGTCATGTGAGTATTTTAGTTATCAATTTCCAAGACTTGGTTTACATAATTTAATACATACAAACCATTATTTAAATGCACCATAATATAACACATATTGTTCTTATAAAATAAAGTACTTGTATTTACAACCATGAAAATAAATCCATCCACATCTAATAATGATAAAAAAATCATGTTCTTGGTAACAATAGGTACTTAATAAGAGTTATGTAAAACCAAAATCATCCTAGTTGGAAATGAGAGATGGTAGTCGCCAATGGCCAATGGAGCCAACCACACACCATTGGAAACTTGAGTATCCACTTCTCCTTTTGAAATATTTCTAAATTTACTTGGTTCCTTCATTTGAATATATATTTGATCCCCACATGCTATATCTAGAGACCAATGTGTAGAAATAGAAAGGTTACCCTCGATAAAAAATACACAGTTATCATCCCCATGATTCTGGATGCAGTTCCTATTCCTATGGCCTGACTTGCCACATGAAAAACATACTACCTTGTTTTCTTTTCCCTACCTCTGGATCTTCCCCTTTATAGAGTGACAATGGTCAGGGGCTTCAGACTGTTTATAATTCATTGACCCCTTTCCATTTTCCTTCCTCTTATTATTCATCATAAGGAATATAGGTTTGTCACACCCCATGTCCTCATCTAGCTAGAGAATAAATATCCAAAGTTCTGATAGAATATTCCCATTACTGATCATGTAGTAGTTGACAAAAAATCTAAAGAAGGTCTTGGGAAGTGATGATAGGGTGAGATATATACACAAATCATTTGGGAACTTCATCCCTAAGATGTCTAGGAATTCAATGTATCTAATAAGCTTGAATACATGAAAACCAGCTGGCATAGAATCTCCAAGCTTAGTTATGAACAAATAATTTTATATCTCATATCTCTCCTTCTCAGGATAGAGATCCTTAAGGCGAGACATCATTCTATACACATAAATGTTTTCATGTTTCTTCATGAGGTCATTAGATATGGACGATAACATGAAACATTGGACATCAGTGGAATCATCCAAATGCTTCATATAGATAGATATGTCCTCATCACTACCCTTGTTTCTAGGCACAATTGGAACAAGATCCTCTAGTGCAAACAATTTCATCTTGTGGTGATGGATAACGTGTAAACACCTCTACCCCTCATAGAAATTGGTGTCATTGAGAAGGTTTTCCTTATCAACTATGGTTCATAATGATATGTTTGAAGTCATTTTTCTTAAAGTTTCAAAAAATTAATATGAGAAAATATTTTTTGCTTTATCATGATAAAACCAAGAAAAATAAATAAATTAATACTTATTATTCTCCCACTATTTTATCAAAATTCAATTTCCCTCCCCATTGACTTCAGAATATTCTATTGACTAAATATTATGGTGGAATGTATCTATATTTCACTTTTCATTACCCTAACTAGGCTTGGAAAATAATCATTAAGGGTTTTAGGTGGGAATTCCAAATTCCAACTGCATTAACTCATAGATCCTTGATCCACTGAGTGGGCTCCACAATCTTGAAATCCTTTTGTTTTGGAGTTTATCAACCTTTTCCTCTTGGTCACACCATGTCCTATTGTGGAATTCAACACTTTATGTGAACCAAGTACATTCAACTAAAAACCTTGAATTATAATTCCCCGATAATTGAAATCACCCAAACTAGAGTTGTTCATGAAATTTTAACTATTGTTTGATTCTAGCCAAGATTATGGAAGGCTATAACGACTTAATATTTCCTTGAGTACTTTTATCCTTATAAGCATATTTCTTTTTTATTATCTATCTTACATACTTTTTAATATTATATGGGATATACTTAAATGATTAACCATGTCTATGATAATAATTATTCATAAGCCTGTCTTATTTTACTTCCATATTTCATGCCTATTTAATGAATTAATTGTGTGATCGTGATAATACCACAAAAATAGGTAAACCATGAAACTGATAGAAATAAAATAAATGGAATGATCATGAGCTCATTTTGTTGGTTAGTTTATCTAGCGATTGATAAAATATCCAAGACCTCGGGTAGAAAACCCCTAGAACCTTTTGGGTTTGTGTTTACAACTGTCCACCTATCCACCTTTCTATCTCATTGGATTTGTTTTTCCTTGGATCTTAACTTGAGCTTACTCAAATATATTGGGAGGTCAATCTGTTACATATGATTTTATCTCACGTGAAGGTGAGGGGTAAAATAGGGTTTTATATAAAATAATCCTTGGGCATGGATTCCCTACATATTTTTGAGAAGATGTCTTGCAGAACATCAATTTTAATTTAAATAAATAAATTAAAAGAAACCATCCAGATACAATGGTCCTGGACTTGATCATGATCATCCACACATGCAACGATATTTACGCATAAATTAAACAAGTATTCAATTCATCAATCATTCATGTTTAAGAAAATCATGCTCAAATCAATTAATTATTATCTTTAATTAATCCATACTTTTATCTTTAAACCCTTTTGATTTTACATGAGATTCTCATCCATCATAATTTTAAACAAATAAATTTATTAAAAATTATCTTTGTATGTAACTTGTACCTTAGAGAAAACATGGGGAATTTCCGTTCAAAACTACACAATGAGTAGAAATAAACATTACACAGATGTTAAATTAAACACAATGTATAAAAAACCTATCACGTGTTGTGATATATCTTTAAGAACGCACCATGGAACACGTCTCAAGGTTTTGTATAATATAATAATAAATTTTAATAAATCAATGTAATTTGGATGAGTAAACGGTGTGTAGTTCTTACTACACAGAATGTACTATCGTTCACCATCCATCCAAAGTACACACATGGGGATAGGGTGTATAGATGTACTTTAGAAATCTTCATAGTACAAGGAAGGTCCAGTTGGCCACACACCAAGTAGTATTTGCGTTACACGGTCTCCAGCCAGGCTACTCATGTACGGGGTACACGGTCTATCCTTAACCCGAAGGGACTACACATAGTGTCAAGTGGTCCACATGTCATGTAATACAGAAACCATGTGACACATGTTCTTGGTCAACAAACGAAGCGATAAATACATAGATAAACTCCAACACATAGCTTGGTTTTTGGACCAATCCCAACACATTGAACACTGACTACACATCGTGTGAGGCAGAATGCACACCATGTGAGATCAACTACACCGTGTGTGAGTCTAACTAACACATCGTGTTTAATGGTGTTGTATGGAAATAAACCTTTTGCACCTATATATGAGATACTTTGTTTTATTTTAATCAAAATTTCTATAAAAATAGCATTTCTCTAAGGTGAACGTGAAATTAAAGAGGGGGAATAGATCTCGAGATTCAGATTTACATAATGATTAACATGAATTTAAAAAACTAAATTATTAAATGTGTAAATAATAAATGAAAAAATAAACAATTATAATCAAATATATGTCATCTCTGATACAACTTTTAGGTTTCAGGCATAACAAAAGTGTATGGATGGGTGTACACAACATTAATTTAACCGTTAACAACAATCAATCAGAGATATGTCAAGATAATAATAGAATGAATATTAGAAATAGAATGAAGAATGAAAATGAAATATAGAAGTCCCATAACCATAGAGAGGATCATCATATGTTGGTTATAATAAATTTAATTAAAAGACAATAATTACCTTGATGGAATCCTCTCTCCATAGATGTTTCCATTCACGATCCAATGTGTTCCTTTATTGAATCGCATAAGCCAAGTATAGGCTTCCTATAACAGTGATCCTAATGTTCTCCATGTATTTATGGATGTTTCTGAAGGGATCTATGGGAGATAGCACATAAGAGCCTTTTCTAGTGATGTCTGCCTTCGATCACCTAGAGAGCCACTTCCAAAGTGCTCTCCATGATCCGGTGGAGAATGATCTCTCTCAAAACAAGGGATCATTCTTGGAGTAAATGAATTATATCTTGTCTTGAGAGATTTCTCTAGATCTATAGTGCACAACCACAAATAATGGTTAGGATTAATGAGAATAATGTAATGGGTATTTATAATATTTCGAATAATGTTACAAAATAATTACCCATAGGTATTTAGTTATTTAATTTAATTTTTAGAATTACCACATGTCCAATAATAGTGTTTGAATATTATTATTACATTACATTCACCCAAAAAATTACACCTAATATTATTTAATTAACTAAATAATATTATTTCTCACAAATTTCCATTAAATCTACATGGAATGTATATTAATATCAATGGAATATACTTTTTTTTCCATTTTCTTTTTTTCCTACACCACATTTATTAGACTTTGAATAATGAATATTGATTTCCAAAATAAATATCACTGTATTTTTAACTAATAAATATATTATTTTACCCAAAATATATTCTATCAAATATGTAGTGTCTAAATAAATTCAATTAGGTATCCTTGAATAATTATTAAACCACAATTGGGTATAATTTTTATCTAACTTGTTAAATGGGTGTATAACTGAGACACATGGATACAATTAGTGTGTATCCCTCTAGGACTCTTCCTCCATGGAATTAGGAGGAGCCTGAATAAAGTCCAAGGATAGCTTCTAGAAACATGCCAAATAACCCATAGAGAAAGAAGTTAACTTCATAAGATGTGTCAGCTCATACAAATGCTTACCTTATAATGTAATCCCTTTGTATCGATATCTCAAATCAAGTGGGTTGCATGCTAGCATCATCAACCCTTGTTCTTGATTAATAATTATTTGAATTCTTAGAATTGAACATTACCATTCCTCACCATGGACATAGATTTATTTAGGATATATCAATTCCTTCAAAGGGTCTGAGATATCAACTTCTGTTATGGAATTGAAGGGACAAATCCTTTCCCGCATCAACCCATGTTCTTGATTACTCTTTGTTTGTCTTCATGAAATTGAACATTCCCATTACTCACCATGTCCATGGATTTATTAAGCTATATAAAATCCATGAAAGGGCCTAAAATATCACCTTTAATTATTGAAGAGAAGAGTGAAATCCATTCTCGCATTATCTATGAATGTGGTATTACTTGTGATGCACCCAACATATCATACCTCACTGTGAACTATGCATCGTCATAGTTTTCATCAATACATCTATCTGTAGAATTTATAATACCCAATAACAATAATATTAATGGAAAAGGACTAATACACACATCTATAGATAGGAACATACAATCACACTATTAAATGTGGATTTCCTACTGGTGGGTCTCGTCCTTATAATATCCTCCTGGATATTACCAAGGGTAGAAACCATGATAAGATGCATCAATTTTTTATGAGTACTCACCCCTAATGGACTGTATTATTTTTGTCCCTCAAATAATAACACACGATACTAGATAATGTATTCAAGAATAGTTTTATGGTACTTCTTGGTTCTCATCATTCTAGGGATACTCTATGACCCTTTAGTGCAATGAAAATCCTTAGGACATTATCACATGCATTTTCACGCAAAAGAACAATAAAAATGTGATAATTTATTTATTATTATTAAAATCCATGAATACATGTTTATCATAATGTATAAATTAGTTGGTTCTAGGCCACCAAATCCAAAAAAAACCTCTTTTCATATTTTCCTTACTACCTTCTTGATACATGGACCTAAAAATAAATTTAGATATCGAAATAAAAAGGTCAAAGAAATTAAATTTCAAAAATGATTCAAGGGGGAGGTTTCAATACATCCAAAAATAAAATTATTAAACTATATATATATATATATAACTTAGGTTAACTCTAAAAATTTTCTTTGGTTATATTCCTTAATATCTAAATTACATCATTTAATCATGTGATATTAGTAGGTTATTGAGACAACCATCTCGTATTGAACCAATTCTTCTATTGATGTGGGTCTGGTATGAATATCCTACTTTTCCTCCTCTTTTACAGATCTTCTTCTTGATATTTGGAGTACCAATTAGTTGATGGCCTCAATGTATGGAATGAAATCTCATTATTTGTCTATAACTTGTACCACTTATATTTTTCCTCTTTTGCTGACTACACCCATCAAAGTAACAAACTATATCTTCATATTTAACAACCACTCATTTGTTTCAATATGTGGTGGATACTAGAATATAGACACATGGAATGTGTTTAGAAATAATTTCTAGTCAATCAATTCTTGGTTCCACTATCATCCTCCTTCTCCTCCTCTATGATAAACTATAGTTGATGTGTATGGTCATATTTTTCAATAGGTTATTGATACACCTCCTCCATCATGTTAAGTATGTTCTTCCATAATTAGGAAGATCCTAACTCTTATTATTATTTCATTAAAAATTCTTTAACAGTATTAGTGGGTTCCTCTACTTACTCTTACTAAGTAATCATGTAGGTTTCATCTCTATAAAGTTAAGAAAAATAATAAGAATATGGGATTACCATGTATTTGACTATAGATTAAATTTTTATTTAAAATTTATCTTCCATTTAGGTCTCCTCCTTGGTTCCATCATTCAACTCTTCAGCTTTGTTATCAATTCTTTCTTGGAGGAATAGACCATTGTTGAACTATGATTACATAGTTCGATGATATTTTCTATATTTGGGTGTTGTTTTGGTCCTCATGGTTTTTCTAGAAACCCCCATTATTAAATTTTAATTTCCATTTTTAGTTCTACAATTCATTACAATAGGGATGACAGTTCGATAAATAAACATATTTGGGTCTTTATTCTTATTCCTGACACCACAAAAAAAAAATCGAGCATATAAAAATGAACAAAATTGTTAAATAACCTAATAAAAAATATTACTAAAAAATTGGGGAAAATAATATATTTTTTTAAATATTGAATTTATAACGACCTATTTACTGGAAACAACACCAGAAAGTTGACATTCCTGGAAGATGTAGTTAAATAGTCTAGATGAATCAGATTTAGAAATTTATAGAAATCTAATCTATAATAAATATATTTATATAATATTTGTAAGTGTATGGTTTATACCATGAGAAAAGGGGTTATAAAATTTCAGTAGTGTCGACATTATCATGATTAAAACTGATATAGAAAGAAATAATTTTGTGTTTGAGACTCGATAGATCAGATGATGAGAAGTGAGAACTATTATAGGAATGGTTGTTTAGAAATTAAATAAAATTAAATTTCTCTTGTGAAAGTATTCAACACATTTTCCATTATACTCCTAAGGGATATAAGATCAAGCATCTCATTATCAATTAGAACTATCTAAGACCATAGGCCCCTTTGGTTGTGGTTACCAAAAAAATTTATGGGTATTCAATTTAATATCATAGTGAAATATGATGTTAAGGTTGGATCTCACCCAAAATCCACTTAATTACAATGGCTATCCTCTTTTAGTAATATTTTCACTCACTAGAATCCACAGAATGGAATAAAGAAGCCCTGAAAAAGAAATAATCAATGAATGTGAAAACATCACGAGTAAAAATAATTAATCATTAAGTACACATCCACATCTTATATCTTACCCAACCCTATAAAACATATATATTGAGTACTTTTTTGTCAACCAACACAAATAAACCATGAATTAAAGGGAAGGTAATAAAAATGTTTGAAGTGATGGAACAATTCCAAGCTAGAATGAGGAATATACATATTACTCTCACAACCAACATATAAATTCATAATAACAAAGTGAATAGATAAATCGATAAGAAAGTACAAGTTATGCAGCATTGTGATTGAAGATGACTCTCCCCCTTGACTTTGGATTCAGATGTCGGATATAGATCTCCCATTCTTCCACCTATGTTAGATTCCTAAACATGAAATCCTTCGGTTCTACATTAGAGAAATTATAGGCCATCCAAATCCCAAGGTACACCATATTTAAAAAATAAATCACTTATTTATTTATAGGTATATATTCTAGTGAAATTTCTTATATTTTAATTATATTTTAAATTTTTTTCCCTCCTATAGTTTTCTCCTTTTCCATATTTTTTCTTCTCTCAACCAAATACCAACATTATGTGAAAATGAATTATCCCCTCCATTAGAATAATTTTCATATGTTAATGATAAAGGGGTTGGATAACTATTTTATATGGATTTATTTTATTATTCATCCTATTTCATTATTTGAGGATAATTTAGAACTCCTATTCGTTTGGTGAGAACCCCATATATGAATCCTTCTATATAAACAACCGGTATCTATTATGTATCCTTTCGATAGCTATAACTCTTCAATATATTAATATTTTAGAAGAACTAAATCCTATAATGTGTGAATCTGTAGTGTAGCCACCCTTATACAGTTCATGTGTCCTGTAAAGCTATGGGACATTATGTAAGTGTAGTGAGAATTGTGTATGGGTAGTTGTGTGATGGTAGTGATATTTTGCTTACATAGGTCAAAACATACCCTTACGCATGACTTGTATGACCCTTATAGAGAACATAGATGACATTTATGCATGGATAGTATGTAGCCATGTTACATATATTCATAGCCTCATTCCTTCGTGAATTATTTTATCTTCTATTTCATGCACCTATACGGTGTCATTGGATCCTTATGTCATAGAATTCACTCAGAAACATTCATCTCTATGAGCCATAAGGTACTAGGTTTACACAATGCTTCTGACTCATTTCCTATAACATTGGGAATCTCTGTGCATGAAACATTGAAACAAGCCATGAAAAAAACAACTTTCATCATTATTTAAGCAACGTGGTTCCATGATCTAGTGGAAAGAAAATAGTGTAAATTTCATCATTAGTTTGAGGTTGTTGGTTGAATAATTTTCATAAAAATGGATGCTCTATAGAAATGATAAAGAGTCTTGTGGTGTTGAGATTCTATATATGAAGACCATGGTTGCCTTATGGTGGAGGGGTATCGACTGTGTTATAAAATCTATTTAAGGAAGAATATGCATTACCTTGGTTGAAAAGATAATTTTTTTAAAAGAAAATCAAATAGGAATTGATCTACATTCGACATCGAACAATACTATCGATGGATACACCTTTATATCTGAAACAGAGTCTCAAATGGCTAGAACGTCAGATAGGGGCCAGAAAACTCCTACAACACTAGTGCGACCACACACTGATGAATATATCCCCTCTCCAAGACACCAAATTCCCTATCATTAAATGGTATGATTTTGTGCCCTAATATCATGTTCCATGCACAAGATATTCCCTTATCTACTAAATATTGGACTTCCATGTGGGTTTTATAGTTGGTGGCCCCTCATGGGGTGATTATGTGTATTTATTCCTATCAGTTATGGGATATCTATATTTTCCAGTTTCTTTTACATGGACATAAAGAAAATAAATTGAATAATTATAAAATGTATAAAAACATTTATTTAACATATTTTTTATTTCATTTTCAAAATTTTCATCCTAAAATAAAACTTACCTATAAATCATTATTAAAAAAATAAATGTGTAATCATAATTGAAAAAAATTATATTCACTAATTAAAGATTCCAAAAAATATGTAAAAAACTAACTCTTCAAATCCACCATACTTAAGTAACGATTATCCTCCTGGTTGTATCTAAAAAAAGAATTATAATGAAAACCACCCTACTACGAATATTAAATATAAAACATTATGGAAGAAAACGATTTTTAATTTATGATAGAGAGTGTCACATGTAAAAAAGTATTCCATATCCTCACTAGACATAGTTTAACTAATTTTTGGATGAAAAATGATGGAACATTTCTTTTCATCCATTGAATCATATTATTTTATCACTATTTTACTTTCCAAGGTGTGTTCTAACTCAGTAGTTGTTTCTTATCTCACCACTCTAGGGGAAATAAATTTGGGGTTTCATTATACCATTAGTTTATCTACCAAACATAGAACTTGAATATGACCTATATTCTCCACTAAGTAGAAAAACATATCACTAAAAAACATGAGTACATAAAAATTAATATCATATGATTCTAAGGAAAATGGAATATAAGTAATTGATGAAGAAAATTTATAGCTCAAAATGAGGGTTTTTCTGTATGTATAGTGTATTATAGTCAAATTAATGTCAAATGATATTATCATCTTTAAAAAGAGACAACTACCACATCACTAATCTCAAAGTAATTTTTATGAAAAATGGTATCATAATTAATGATTTAAACCTCTATATTTTTTTTCCTTTTTTATTCATTTTAATTTTTTAAATTTCCCAACAGGTAAAATAGGAAAGTGTCACATCCACCACACAACCCAAAATGGTGAATATAATTGTTAAAGTGATGATGATTTTTTACCCTCCATAATTCAACCCATAATGTTTTCCCATTTTTGCTTATTTTTTTGTGGGGTAAATAATAAATATATTTATAGATGACATGTAGCATTCCCATATATCCAATTAAAATTAGAAAAAATTACCCTATAATACATATTCATTTTCATCATGAATTCCATCTCTCCCACATATTATCTTAAAAATCATGAAAAAATATTTGAAGAAGGGAAGGAATAGAAAATTTGGATTCTTTTAAGGCTCATTCCCATTAAATTACATTCATAAACTATAAGGCATAAAAATAAGATCAATGTAAGGATTTACTCAATGATAGTGTATAAATTAATAAAATACCTCAATAAAATTTTATGTGAATGTTTCTGAATCATCACATTGATATGAACAAATTCTAGTGCTAGTAGGTAGCATGTCCCAAATTTTCAAAAGGAATTTACTATGAAATATTTGAAAAATTTCCCAAGAACCCTTTGAGGAATGTGAGAATATGATATTAATTTAAATAACTATTGGAATGATTTAAAATGTAGAATCAGTCCATATGAACATCTAAAATTTAATGCACGAAGGGAAAAAGTTAAATATCATCAACGTATAACTAAAAAGAAAAATCACTACTCATTAATCTAAAATTCATAAAATTAAATATAGTTTTACAATTATCCCAAATTATTTTTTTAATTTCATCAACTTAATAATGAAATCATGGAATTATGGTGTTTCTAAACAAATAGAATGTATCATGGATAAAAAATAACATCAGTAATCTATGTATGGGCATACATATTTCATTTGACCTCACAAAAGATTCTAAAATATAAGAGAGTATATGGCAGTTATTAAATTTAATCTTACTCTCTTTATCATCATGATATTTTCACCATTTCCTTCATTATTTTATGCATTGTAGTCCTAAAAATAAAATGATAGTGAAATCACAAGGTCCATGTAATTACATTTCAAAAATTTTGTAAGGGGGGGATTCACTATCCCAAAATAAAATTCATAAACTGTGATTTTTTTAATAAAACTCATGTTTACTCTAATAATGTTATTTGGTTAAGAATTTTAATGAAAAAAATGACCTCATTATATCATGTTATAAGATTATCTTATAAAGCCAATCATCTCGTACTGAAAAAAATATATTTACTGAGTGTTCGGTGAATCTATTCTAATTTTCCACCTCTTTTTAATATCCTCTAAATGATTAGACTACTATGTGGTGTATAAAACACATTTTTGGAATAAAATACCAAGTTATGTCCATACCTTACACTACCCCTTTTCCCCTTTTGGAGGTTTCACTCCTTCTAATTGTGGAACTGACTCGTCATGTTCAACAGCTCTTCCTTCTTTTTGGAAACATGAGGGGGGTTAACCAGAATCTATAAAATAGAAAATTTGTAATTTATAATTTATGATTTTTTTGGTCATGGTTCCCCTATAATTATTCCTCATCTTCTAGTATTATTCTCCATATTCCTATTCCTCCACCTCCTCCATTGGGCTACACTATAGTTAGTGTTGGATGATATTCTTATTCAGTAAGTTTTAAACAATTCTCCTCCATCATGTCAAGAATATTATCCCTTAATTCATTATCTCCCATATCGTATTCCTCTTCTTGTAGAAGTTATTTTATAGTAGTGTTAGGTTCCACTTCCTCCTCCTAAACACTCAACTAAGTGTCCTCTATTTAAAATTATATATAAGCATCAGAATATAATCTTACATTACATTTTGAATTAGATTAAATTATGATCCAAAAGGGATATTCAATTTGGGATTCCTATTTGGTTCCTTTATTTAACTCCTAGTATTTTTTATTAGTGTCATGAAATAGTAATATCCCTTTACTAAACTCTTATTTCATTCTTCAGAGTGATTTTTTATTATTTTGGTGTGGTTGTGGATATCATGGTTTTTCTATGGATTATAATTTATCTCTTAAGTCAATGAATTTATTATTAGAGGGGTTTAAAATTTTATGTCCAAATAGATGTTTTCCTTCATGGTCATTCTTGATATCACAATCCAAAAGCACCCAACCCATAAATAAGAAAAAAAGAGGGGAAGAATATAATCTATAATAAGAAAATAGAAAAGTGGGAATAAAATGTATTTTTATAAAAAAAGAATTTATAAATAACCATTCAATGAATGAAACACCGTAAATTTGATGTTCTTGGAATATTCCCTTAAATATTACAAACTATTTAAATTTCGAAATTTATTATAACCCGATCTACAATAACTATAAGCGTAGAATAGTCTTATGTGTAGATTTCATATCATGGGGAAAAGGATTAAGAATTTTAATAGTTTCAATATTTCTCATGATTATAACTAATCTATTAAATAATAATTTTATATAGACTTGATATATTGGATAAATAAAGGTTATAATGGATCCATGGATGGTTTCTTAGAAATAAAAGAGAATTAAATTTCATTTGTGAAAGTAATCAATCCATTTTCAATGATACTTCTTAGGTATATCAAATATATCCTCTCAATAAAAATTATAACTTCCTAAGAACATATATACTTTTTTTTGTGGTGAACTAATTAAAATAGTTTCATTACATTTAGTATCATAGTGGAATATGGGGTAAAGGTTGGCTCTCACACCAACTCTCCTTCATTGTAATGGGTCTTCTTCCTTAAACATAAACACTCCCACTAGACTAAAGGGAATGAAATATTTAATATTTTAAAATTAAATTATAAAATAATAATGGAAAATATAAATTAAATTGTATTAATCATAAGGTATGCATCCCCTTCCTTGATCCCACACTCCCCTACAACACTTATCTATTCATTATTATCTCTGATGTCACCCTAGTGAATCATTAATTATTATAGAGACACCAAAATTAAAATTTAAGGTAACCCTACTATACTAAATACTCGAATGTAGATTAATAGAAATACAGAGTCTTTACTTTGAGAAGAAATGTTATAAATTTTCAATACCTTTGATGCTTGTCATAGCTTACTTAACTAGAAATAAAACTACCTAATTATATTAAGGGATGTGATGGACTGACTAAAAATTAATGAAATATTAAATATGATAAGGGATTCAATATTGAAGGTGGATTATCATAAATTTGAATGAATTATGTTAAATGTGATAATTATAGTGGTAACTATTTTTTCTTCATAGCCTCAACTTAAACTACTTAAATTGTATAACTCCTCTCTTAATGTTTCTAATAATTATTTTAGATGCATAATGTTTAATTTTTAAATAGAAGGAAAAGATAATTCCAACTATCACTCTCCCGCTCCCATTTAGCACATTGATGTTATTTTTATAAATCCCATAATGATTACTAGAAAATTATAGGGAATTATTTTATTAAAGTTGATGTTATACTAATTAAAACATGATGTCAATGGTTTATAAACTTATTAAATTTTTAAAATAACCCTTCCTTTAAATACATAGTTATTAATGGTTAATCTCTCAATAAATATGAATAATATGAATTTAAGAGATATTAATAGAATTTTAGATCCAAAATAAAATTAGTTTTTAAAAAATAATGATATAATTATTTCTTTCACCCAGATTTATGAAAAAAAAGTTACACAGAAAATAAAAAATAGAAAATAAAAGGCCTAATTAAGGAACATCAGTGTTGATTAAAACCGTTTATCCTCCACTCTTTATCAAATTCAAGATAGAGATCCCGCACATGCCTCTTACACTACCATATAAAAATAAAAGTGGAACCACTTTTAGTTCTATGGAAGTCTCAGTTCTAGTCCTCTTTAGGGTATCACTACCAAATTGTAATAACCTCTTATTTATAGGAAACATATCCTATAAAATATATGGATTCATATTGATTTTAAAAATTTTCTACCCTACATTTTATTCTCATTTAATGGTTTTTTCTTGGAAAAAACCACCAATGAAAATAAACTAATTCTCCCCATTTTAATTATATAGAATGTTGTCACAATTTTAAAATCCCTTTTTCCCACTTCCCCTATAGTTAAAATTCCCTTATATTTCCTTCTTTGAATTGGTTAACATGTGATCTCAATGCATATTTTTATTTATAAGGGATTTTTTAAACTAATATTTTTTTGTTGGGGCTCCCATGAGTGATGGTCCCTTATTTTCTTCCTTGATGTTTTCCCAAAACACATGATATCATTAAAAAATTTGGCATTTGAAGTTGTAGAATCCTTAAGTTATATGACATGTGAGATGATTATATTTAAAAACCTTTTTTTACATGAACGTTAATTTTCATGTTGTAGTGTAGGATGCTATGAAATAGCATCTACCAAATCTCAACAAACTAATTCTTCCATTTTTATGCTTCCATGGTGCTTTTGGAACCCTATATTGGAACCACTTCACATATTTTTATCTTCAAATCCAACCATGGTACATAATTTTATAATTAGAGTGTAGGATTTTTATTTTTAATATATAACATACAAGACTCCAAAAAAATTGAAGGAGCATAGTATAACCTTCCACTACTTTGCTCGAGCTTTATTAAAAATAACACAATGTATGATCTATGGGGTAATTCCTCTACTCTTAGTTTATGATTCCGTAGTCATTAAGACATATAAACATGGATAAAAAAAATTGGGTCTTGAAAATAATGTTGTTCTTGATCTTTAATTTCATCAGCCATTGTGGTTCTATGGAACTACCGTAGTGGTGGAGACATAGTAATGGTGAAGGTGAAGGTTTCAAGTGGTCTACAATACAAAAATAATAAAGGTAACAAGGGTGAGATTAACAAGGAAGAAGATGAGAAACCCTAGATTTAAAAAAATGTAGTATTATAAGAGAACTGTATCTTATGGGTGGAATACATCCCCCCATCAGAGTCTTAATTCATTAGATGCTCCTTAATAAGTTATCTCAAGGTTGCATATTGACAATGAATCCAGAATGGGGTCATAAGATCTCTACCACCATTTTTTGATGCCTCATGCTTACAAAACTCTCATTATGCCATTTTGTATACTTGACCACCTTATGCTATAAATCTCTTTTTCATGAATGATTATCATCTGTTGTGTTGACCTGCATAGCGGATTTCCCCAACAGCACATACATGTTGAGGTTGGTAATGGTTGGTAGGCCCTTCTTAGGCCTGCTATGTAGATTTACCTTTTTTTATAGCTTCTTGTTTGTGGGATATTTTTTAGTAACTACAATAATTCTACTCAGTAATTTCCTACAAATTAGACACAAAAATAACTTAAGAAAAGTAAGACATTATAATAAATGTATTTTTTACTTAATATTTCTTTTTCTAAATTTTCAATAAAAATAAAAGAAGCTAAAAATGAATATTATTATTTAAACATGGCTGTTAACATTTTAAAAATAAATAGAAATAATAAATTATAATTTCACAATTGTATGAAAAATATTAACTCATCAAATCCCCCAGACTTAGACATTGATTTTCCAAAAGAATATATCTGGACTATAGATTAAAAATGAGGCCCCTATTGTAACTATATTTAAAAATAAAAATTAATGAAAGAAATTTTTTTTAATGGGGGAGATAATTTTCATGTGTCATGAAAGAAAAATGATTACAACTCCTCACATGACATAATGTATATGATCTTTATGATTTTTTTTAACTTATCAAGTATTTTGTTCATGTTTTTTAATTCATCATTATTAACATTCCATGTTTTGTTATACCCACCATTTTTTCTTCTATCATCACGCATGGTAAAATTTTAATGTGATTTTTTCTTCATTCATTGAGAACATACACCAAACAGATGAATTTGAAAATGACCTACTTTATTTACATAGTAGAGATAACTATAAATAAAAATAAAAAGGATTATGAAATATATGTCAAATGATTTTTAGGTAATAGAAAGGTGAGATATTAATGAAAAAAATATTAATCTAATAAAGTGTGTCTAACTCTAGGTATTAAGAATGATAAAAAATTTAAACATAGTGACATTCACTACATAGAAATTATTTATTCTCCACACCCCAAATATCAATGTAAGGCCTTGATCAATGAACACACATTTAATAAGTTACCCCTATATTTCATTAACTTTATCAAATAATAAATTTTTCTAAAACCAATATAGTAAATATATAATATTAAATAAACAAAACCAAATGGTAAAAATTACTGGTCAAGTGATGGTGATTGTTGACCCTCCAAAACATATCCCAAAATTTTCATTGGTTTTTTATTGAGAGATAAAAAATTGAAACCATGAAGAAAATATTAACCTCATTCCTAAAATCTAGTGAGACAGAAACAACATATTATATTAAGGAAGCATATTAATTTTCCCATGGAATCCCTCTCCCCACACTTGAACATTGAAAACCATTAAAAACACTAGAGTATTGGTAGGAAAGGTTAAATAAGCTTTAAATGTGAATATTCTTATAAAATTTAATTTCTTTAATCTAAGTGAATAAATAGAGGATTTATGTTATGTAGGTCATAAGGATAGTGTCCACATCAAATAAATTTTCCTCAATAATCTTTTAAAAGTAATTTTTTTCACAATAATCACTTTAACTAGATAACATCCAAATTATTGTAGGCAATGTTCCCTATGTTCTCTCAAGAACATTACTAAGAATTATTAGAATTTTTTTCAAGAAACTTATAAGAAATGTGATCATGTAATTTCATTTAATCAGTCATGTAATGTGTCTTAATAATAAATTAATCAACATGAACATATCAAATTCAAGGAATGAAAATATATATGGGAATTTAATCAACATGTGACTAAAAAATATCACGATTCATTGATTTAAAGTTCCTATGTTTCTATTTGATCATTAAATTTCCCCAAAATACATAATTAATTTGATCAAAAATGAAAAATTAAAACATGGAATCATGGGTTTCCTAGAAATATTAAATGACATTTATAAAAATGTAAAGAAAATATCTAAGTTTGGGAATACATTTCTGTTTCTTTAAAGCTTAAACAAACTGATTCTAAAAAATAGAGGATTAAAAGCGATGCTTGAAATTTAATCATACTCCCCTTCTCATAAATCTATGTTCTCTTTTTTTTCTACTACGGTTCTTGTATATTAAGTATTGATGTACCTGTAAATTTAAGATATTTAAATTTCAAGAACATTCCCATGATAGATTAAAAATATAAGGAATTCAACCCCACTAGTTTCAAAATATAAATGAAATTAATTCGATTCCTAACACATAAAAAATTTATTTTGACTCCCGAAAGATCTTTAGTTACTGTCATATATATCAAAATTATATCTTGATGTTATGTGATTGATTGTAGGAAGGAGGTTACTCTGTCTATATCTACAATATTTTGAAGCATTGATTCCTCTTTATAGAAGGGCCTTTTTCCTTTTTCAAAACCTAACACCACTTTTCCTTTGTCCAAAACCATGTATACCTCCATGGGCCTAATCTAATGGGGTTTCCCATATTATTAAATTTAATGGAAGCCCAATAATATCCCAAAATCGCTACCCTTCCCTAAATTTTTAATGGAAGATAATTTATACAATGTCTTCATAATTTTTGAAAAAATTATTAACTTTTGTAAAAGCCTTTACATATTCTTACTAAATTTCTTAATGCTATTACATAAACTCTTATTTCATGGAGAATAGTTACCTAAAATTCATGAAACTCATATTATTTCAATTCATCACATTTTTCTTCCATATTTTTAATCACCCAGTAAATATTGAATTTCACATCTTATTCACTATCTCTTAAATACAATTATTTACTTTTACATCAATAATTTCCCTTTAATGTATCAAGTAAGGTTATTACTATTATTATTGTGATGAAATACACACCCACATATATCAAAAATAAATCTATAAGAAACTATAACTTTTCTACCTTGATAATGATATACTAAAGTATTCCTTAGGGGAATCTCACTATTGTGTCTGCCATTTGAAGCATAACTCGAATTGGATTTATGTGTCTCAGGACCAAGATGTTAATGTTTAAAATGAAATAATGATTCCAATTACACATAAATAACTCTAATAACTACAAAAATAATTTGATCTAATGTTAATTGGAATAGAAAAAAAATCATGGATAACATTGTTTCTTTCATAGGATCCTTGATACCACAGATGAACACTCAAATATCAGTTGTATGGTGCCCAATTATTTAATATTTATTTTATATGACACCCAATCCATGTTGAAATTTTCATTATTAGAAATGTTCGCAACCACCTCAAGGAATGATATGTTGATTTATAGTTTTTTGATCATCTAAAAGAACTTTTCTCCATTTTAATTGAAAATTTCTTATGTAAATTAATCTGAAAATTGTGATGGTGGTTGATACGATGTAGGTTATTCATATAGAACATTTTTCATAGAATCTTTTAATTTTTTCATGTTCCCTTTCATTAGTTTTATTAATTTTACAATTTTTTATTGATCCATTTTTCTATCTATTAAAGTAAGTTATGGTTTTTAATTTTCACTTATCAAGGTGATAAATTTCATCTCACCAAGTCCTTAAATTTAAAGGTAACCCAATAGAACACCCCTTATACTCTCCTTTAGTTTGATAAAAATTTGATATATTTGGATTTCTAATTTCCTCATATCCCCTATTTAGTTTCATGAGTCAAAAATTAATTCCTAGATTGACGTTACTTTATATTTAGAGTAGATTTTAACTCATTGAGTATATCCCCCATTATAGTCATGAATCTTTATAGTGTCTCCTCCTTTGAATGGACTTGAATTTTGAGTGGTGGGAGTTAGTGTTGGGGTTGAAAACCTTTTTTCCTTGGCTATAATCCGTAACATTTTTCTTGAATCTTCTATTTTAGTGGATGTGGATGTTGTGGTGTCCATCTGTGAGAATAATTTTGATTATTATAATTTAAATAATTAACTTATTTATAGAACCTAACATGGGGAATTTAGATGAACATCATCACATACATCTTCATTGATATCAAATTCCTTTGGGTGGTAACCCAACTTTTTCTCACTACGATCACTCCATACATTAGTCCTCCCTCCAGCTACCACTTAACAATTTTGTTAGAAATTACATCCAAAAATTCATATCAATCTTTTGGGGACATTCACAACAACAATAATCTAGTTTTTTCAACAATAATAGAATCATTTACCTTTTATAATCCCATGTAAAATGTTGTATTTTCCTAAAAGTTTCCACTTTATAATGATGCAATCATCTAATAATATTTTAAACCACTACCATTCAATATATAGTGAATCTTCACATAATTATTAAAAATCTAAAATACATACCCATAAACCCATCGATTTGCAAGGGGAAAAAATTTTCCAAAAATTTCATACCAGATCTTCCCATGTTGTTATTTAGTGTGGAGGTTAACTTTGGATCTATTCTCATGCCTTATCATTTAGTCAGAATCTAAATATGTATAGGCTAATAGATTTTTATATGACATTGTTGAATTGTAATGTGTTGCATAATTTTAGAAAACTCCAAATGATAGAATTGTAGTCTTAATTTGGAAACTCAGTGAATTGAACTGAATGTGTGATAATTTTAATGATCATTTAATATATCTCAAAGGGTTGAGAAAAGGCCAGAGGTATTAGGATACTTAGTTTGAGCCCCACAGTTGGAATACTTTTGTAGTTGAGTAGTGATTTCACTGTAACGCCCTGATATTTTAAGAGAAGTATATTTTTTTATGTCTTATGTTATACGCAACTTCAAAGGAATCTTTCGCTGCACACAACACTAGCTTGGCATCCGTTACACGCAATCATGACCTTCTTCGATTGCATGTGCAATACGCAATACCGAGTTCTACTAAACAATGATATATTGTTATAATATTATAAACTAGCTGTTATGAATAGTATTAAATGAATTTTTAATTTTATAACATTATTATTCATCTTATATATTTTCTAAAACATGGTATGTGAACAAAATAATTTTTTCGGGTAAAATAAGTATATTTCAAAAAATGCATTTTTGCCACCTTTTGATGGTGCACCCAATTTAAATATATTTTTTGACATGTTTATAAGTTCAATTTGACCAAATAAAATTCTTTTTTGGAATCAGGATATAAAAATTTAATTTGGATAAAATTTTCATATTATTCTGATAACTTTCATATTTAAATGAATAGTAAAAACGCGCTATATTTTAATTAAAAACAACATTTTTCATCGCAATAATTTATATGGTTAAATTATAATATTTAATGGTTTTAAATTATAAATAGAATATATTTTTACCATTTAATATAATGTATGTCATTATAATTAATTTTACATTGAATTCATAGGTAAAAACATTTCAATCTTTGGCAATGTTTTAACATTTAAAACCCGTTTGCTTAACAATGGGATAAATTTTAAATTAATTACTGAAACTTCTGTGTTTTGAATTTTGAAAAATGAATTCCATATTTGGATTCAGTGGGTCCAAATTATTTAATAGGTTACTTTTTTTTGATATTATGAATAGTAACCACGGTAATGTTTATTTACTGTAGTTAATGGTAAATCTGGTAATTAAGGGTAAAAATAAGAATATAAAATTAACCTAACACTTTCCAAAATCCTATTGGATTAATATAAGTCGACCAATATCACCTAAGGGTATGAATAGATTCATTTCATGGACTTTTGACCATGAAATATTATAATTATTATTAAAACCAAAGAAAGTGACAACATGTCACTCTCTTAAATCTTAAAAGTGTAATAATTTTAATTTAGTGATAAACATCATAAAACTTCGGATATTAATAGTACCTAGAAAGATAATAAATTTATCTACATCATATTAATTTATTTATAATTTTTAGGGATTAAATAATAATCCTTAATTATGACACAATAGTGATGTTGAAATTATTTTATTGATTGAAATATAAAATAAATGATTTTAAAAGTATTAAAATAAATATTATATAAACTATTTAATGTGCTCCACTAATTTTATATATTAAAATGACATGTTATTAATCTATTAAATATTTTAGTTTGAACATATCTTATGTATATATTTTATTTAAACTCAAATAAATGAATAGTGTCAAAATTGACACTATTGTTAATTTATAGAAATTATATATTATAAAATTTCTCAAAAATCACAAAAATATCTAAAAATTATAAATTAAACTTTATATGGTCTAAAATTTAATACCTTATACAATTATGGAAGATTCACAACATATAAGTAATTATTTATAATGATTTAAAATTTAGAATATTATTACCTCAAATAAAATTAAATAGATTATATAAGGATAAATCATGTTGATAATGTTTAAAATAGACTCCCAACTTGTCTAAATTTTATTGTATGATGAGATTACAACCATATATCATCTAAAATTTGGATTTGAGTTCTTTCTGGACGTTTTTATGTGGGGTTGGAAATTATTATAATTTATTATTTTTTATAATTCCAAAGGTGCCCCTCTCCTCCCTTATAAAAGGGCACCTCCTCCCTCTACTCCTCACACCACTTTTAGCCTTCAAGCTCGGCCAAACCATACCAATTTCTATTTTCCACTTCCCTAGAAACATCCTAGAGGTCCTGGTCATCTTCAAAGACCAATCTTAGTGCCCTAAGAGGATGCTTCAAAGAGGCATGTCGAAGAAGGGGTAATATCTGTTACCAATTCTTTCAAATTTATTTCTTCTTCTACTTATTATTATTTTGTTGTTTAATTATGAATTAATAACATAAGTATCACTCATATACTGATATTTTATTATAAATATGAAACAACCCTATTTCACCTTCTATCCATCCTACGTAAAATAAAATCACTACGCGTGCGTACGTACGGAATACCGTCTCCACGCCGTGGTGTAATCTGTTTTCCACCACCACCTTACTTGGATGGGTATAATGGTGTAAATAATAATTATATTCTATTATTTTAAAATTATATTTATTCAAAAATAGTATACATACACTTCAATACAATTCCACGATCATGTGAACGATATCATCGCTCGTGCGTACGTATGGCCTACCATCTCCACGATGTGATGCGACTCGTTCTACATGATCTTCATTGAATAATGATTATATAAATGAATTGCATGAGTAAATATGATATATATTACACTAATAAAATTCTGTAAATGAGGTATCTATAACCTAAAAAGAATAATAAGAATTTATTCGACAAAACACACATAAGAACCTAAAGCAATAAACACCCGAATAATAAGTAGCAATGAAATATTACTAATAAGAAGCTAATAATATGACCATATATGATATCATAACAATGATTATAATTCTGGAATAAGTCAATTACATTATTTAAATCATTATACAGGAGGTTCGGACACGTACAAAGCACATCAGACCTAAGGTAAGGGAAAATCTCACAATCTCAATTTTTATCTGAGATTGTTTATACTTTGGTATTTACTGAGGCATATTTATCATCCACATACATGTTTCCTCAATATTTAATATTATTCCTATCCTACTACAATTGTTTAAATTCAATTTTACCCATTGGTGAGTTATTAGTAAAAGATATGAATGGAATCTTTTATCGTTTTTAGTACGAGGTACGTTTTGACATTTCCGGCCAAAGTACGAGAAGAATGTTTTTTTAAATTATATGGAATGAATGGATTTTTATGATTTCATAGAAGATTATTTCCATGAGGCTTATTTTACTAGTTTTCAAATTTATTTTTAATCAACTTCTTTTAGATTCAAATTGTATGACATGTTAAGAAAGGAAAAATGTTTTTGAAGTATAAAGGATATTTTCCTCAAGAATGGAGTTCAAGTGTTTTATCAAAATTATTTTATATTTTAAGATAATATAGGGTTATGTTTATATCCCTATTTTTACATTGATTTTATTATGTTATGATGGAATTAATTTTATGATTTCCTTTTATCTTATATGGATTACGTTATGATGGCATGATGTTTAAGAATCCCATTTTTATTACATGGGTTATGCTATGATGTATGATTTATGATTTTGTGCCACACATAATAATGGTTTCATTATGAGATGGGTGAGACCTATATCTCCCTCCTATTCATTGGGTAAATATTTATATCTCAAGAGATAGACATGGCTGGAAATGAAAGTTAATCCGGTTCAGTGATATAGGACTGGAACGAGGAGTGAACTTGGTTCAGTAATGGACTTTGTCCGCTATGATGGTCTTGGAAATGAGTCTTGACTAATATGAAATGATTTTTTATGATTATGTGTGTATTCCACAAAGTTTCATGTTTTATGTTTTGATTATTTGGGATTACATTTCACCACTATGATTTATCCCATGTTATGATATTATGATCTCTTTGGTAGGTTAAGATATTCAAAATGTTATGTTCTTATGAATATGATATGACTGATATTTATTTTTTATACCCTTACTGAGAATTTGAGCTCACCCTTTTGTATGTTTTCTTTTCCCCAGTTCTGAATGAAGGGTATTAAGTAGAATATGCCAAAAGGGACTCTAGATTTGATGAAATAAATGGGAGACAACTTAGATGATTTATGAACCAGTTGTTTATGTTTCCCAATTTCTAAAGACACTATACCTATACAGTCCTTTCATGGTTTTGCTATATGTTTTAATAACTATGATTCAATTTTGAATTAATAAAAATGTATGTAAAGTATGGTTCATTATAGTTGGTATCAGAGGAAATGTATAGTCAACCTTTGGAAACTAGGATGTGAAAGCCTTAGTAAGAACCCTAAGGATATGTCTAAGCATAGAACACAATATTAGTGTTTTAGAAATGGCCATGAATAACCTATGATAAGTCCTAAAGTGTCAAATTTTGTTACCGATTATGTGGTTTCCTATTGTAATTAGTGTTTCTAACACTATGCTTCTTGGTTTTAGTCAATGGCTAGAACCTGAAGGAACCGTGTTAATGCTGAATGTGATGGAAAATGAAATGACTGTCCACCTGAGAAACCAAACGTTATGGGAGCTGGAATGCAAAATCTTGTAGCCATTCTCACACAACTTTCTCAAGATATGAATCATGCAGGACTTCCAAACGAGCAAAGGAAGGAGCAATATTCTGTTGAATCCTTCATAAGGCAGCATCCGCCTTCATTCAGCGGGTCTTCTGATCCATTAGTGGATGAACAATGGATCAGTACCACTGAAAAGATATTTTCAGTCCTTCAATGTTCTGAGCATGATAAATTCATCTTAGCAGTATATCGTTTGGAAGGTGAAGCTGATTAATGGTGGAATCTTATCAAAAATATGAGGCAAAGGGTTGAAATTGAGTCCATGGAATGGGATGAGTTCAAGAACTTATTTTTCAATAAGTACTTCCCTCGTATTTTTCGAACAAAGATGGAGAATTAGTTTCTTGAACTGAAGCAAAAGGATGATGAATCTGTTGGTACCTATGAAGAAAATTTTACAAGACTTTCAAGGCACGCTTCTGGAATTTTTATCCAACCTGAGAGTAAAGTCGATCAATTCTTTAGTGGATTAAAACCAAGTCTTCTAAGGGTGTTAGCCATAAGGGACTTCAATAGCTATGAGGGAATTGTTCGATGTGCTCTCAAGGTTGAGATGGAGATTGGAGTAACCCATCAATCATATGGGTTTGATAAGAAGAGGAAAATGGAATTCAAAGGAAAATCTAAAGACCACACTGAAAAGAATATGAGTTTTCCTTTATGCTCAAATTGTGGAAAGAAACATGGAGGGAATTGTCTTAATGGGACAAGAAAATGTTTTCTGTGTGTAAAAGAAGGTCATCGGGCAATTGAATGTCGAAATAATGGGAAGAATATGTCTAATGATGCGAACAAAGAAAGGGATACCTAGAATGCACATCCTACACTTCAATGTTTCAAGTGCAAGGAGATGGGGCATTATGCCAATCAATGCCCAAATCCAAGGGTTGTTGATGATGATCGACGTCAACAAAATATTAAGGCCAAAGACAATGGAAAGTCAAATTCAATTACTATCGATGATGTTGAGTACGATAACAAAGTGGTGAAAGGTACACTTACCATCAACTCTAAAGTAGAAAATGTTTTATTTGATTATTGATCCACCAATCTTTTATTTATGAAGAATTTTCTAAGGGTATCGCCATTCTAACTCAACAATTAGATGTTGAGTTAGCTGTGAAAACTCCTAATGGACCAACAGTCGCATCAAAAGTTTACAATTCATCTCCGATTGAAGTTTACTACAAATCTTGTGATCCTTCCTATAGTGGAATTTGATGTGATTCTTGGCATGGATTGGTTTTCTTTATATGGAGCTCATATCAATTTCCAAAGAAGGGAAATCACATTTAATATTCTCGATCAATCAACTATCATCTATCAATGCAAGGATGAATATAACCTTCCAGTGGAAATTTCATCCATCTTATGGGTCTTGATTCCAATAAATGAAGGTTATTTATCTCAAATGGTTAGAGAGAAACTCACGATTAAGAATATTCCCATTGTACTGGAGTTTGATGATGTCTTTCTGGAGGAATTTCCAGGTCTTCCACCAAATCGTGAAGTTGATTTTTAAATAGAACTCATACCAGGTGCTATGCCCATTTCAAATACACCTTATAGAATGGCCCCAATTGAGTTGTAGGAATTAAAGAAGCAAATCCAAGAGAATCTTGATAAAGGATTCATACGCCCTAGTGCATCACCTTGGGGAGCACTTGTTCTATTTGTTAAGAAGAAAGATGGATCAATGAGACTCTGAATTGATTATCAAGAACTTAACAAGATCACTATCAAGAACAAATATCCTCTCCCATGCATTGATGACTTATTTGACCAACTACGCAGAGTTCAATACTTTTCCAAGATTAATCTTCATTCAGGGTATCATCAATTAAGGGTAAAAAAAGAGGATATACCAAAGATGACTTTCCGTACAAGGTATAGAACCTATGAATTTATTGTAATTCCATTTGGTCTTACTAATGACCCTGCTATCTTAATGGATCTAATGAATGGAGTCTTTAGAGACTATCATGATCAGTTTGAGGTAGTATTTATAGACGATTTTCTTGTCTATTCAAAAATCAAGGAAGAACATGAAGATCACTTGAGAATTGTATTAAAGTCCCTAAGAAAGGAGAATCTTTATGCCAAATTTACCAAGTGTGAATTTTGGCTTAAAAATGTTTCATTTTTGGGTCACATAATCTCAAAAGAGGGGATGTCTGTGGATCCAGCAAAGATAGAGGTTATTAAAAGATGGTCGAGACCAACAAAAGTAACTGAGATCCGATGTTTTCATGGTTTGGCTGGATATTATCGACGTTTTGTGAAAGATTTTTCATGAATATCTAAACCACTCACCAGGTTGACTTGAAAAGGAGTTAAGTTCATGTGGATGGAGGAGTGTGAAGAGAATTTCAAGGATTTGAAAAGAATGTAATCCAGTGCACCTGTTCTCACACTGCCTTGTAGTGGAGAAAGGTTTGTGATCTACGGTGATGCATCCAAGAAGGGATTGGGGTGTGTTCTCATGCAAAATGATATGGTGATAGCTTATGCCTCACGACAGTTGAAAATCCATGATCAAAATTACCCAACTCACGATTTGGAGTTAGCAGTGGTAATCTTTGCATTAACAATTTGGAGGAATTATCTTCATGGTGAAAGGTGTGATATTTATACTGATCATAAAATATTAAAGTATATTTTCACACAAAAGGAGCTGAATATGCGCCAAAGAAGATGGTTGGAGCTGATTAAGGATTACGACTGCTCAATTCATTATCACCCTAGGAAAGAAAACAAGGTGGCAGATGCATTAAGTCGACAAGACCATGCTAGCTTGTCCATGATGAGGATCAAAAAAGATCCAATATTTATGGATTTACAAAGGATGGATCTTGGAATTATAATGGAAGGGGAAAATCATATGTTTCTAAAATGAATGTTCAAACATCTATGCATCTGAAGATTAAATAGGCACAAAAAGATGATGTGGAGTTAGAAAAGAAGGTGAGAAATGTTCCTAAATTCAACCTTGATTATGATGGGATAATAAGGTTCAGGAATCAGGTTTCTGTTCCTACCTTCCCAGAATTAAAGAAGGAGCTACTGGATGAGGCTCATAGTTCTTCATTATCCTATTCATCCTGGAAGCATGAAGATGTATAGGGACCTGAAAGAGTACTTCTGGTGGGATGGCATGAAAAGAGATGTTCCTGAATATGTCTCTTGATTCTTGGTTTGTCAGCAAGTTAAAGCTGAGAGACAGAAGTCTAAGGGGATGTTACAACCATTACCCATACAAGAATGGAAATGGGAAAACATCACCATGGACTTTGTCACTAGAATTCCTAAAATATCCAAAGGCAATAATGCTATCTGGGTCACAGTTGATCATCTTACGAAGCCAGCACAATTCATTACTATTAGAGAAAATTTCTCTCTGGATCAGCTTGCCAGGATATATGTAAAGGAAGTCGTAAGATTGCATGGAGTACCACTTTCTATTATATCTGATCGAGATCTGAGGTTTACCTCGAAGTTCTAGTGAAGTCTTAAGCATATTCTAGATACAGAGTTGAGTTTCAGCACTGCTTATCATCCTCAGACAGACGGTCAGTATGAGAGAACAATTCAAACTCTAGAAGAAATATTGAGAACTTTCTCTATGGATTTCAAAGGTGGTTGGGATCAACAACTACCTTTTGTGGAATTTTCATATAATAATATCTTTCACTCTAGTATTCATATGGCTCCTTATGAAGATCTCTATGGAAAGAAATGAAGGACTCCAACTTGCTGGGATGAAGTTGGGGAAAGAAATCTATTAGGACCTGATCATGTTGATGAGATGGCAGAAAAGGTTAGATCTATTCAACAACACATAAGAGCAGCTCAGAGTCGACAAAAAAGTTATGACGATAACCGAAGAAAAGACCTAGAGTTTGAAGTGGGTGATAAAGTGTTCTTACGAATATCTCCTTAGAATAGAGTAATAAGATTTGGAAAGAAGGGAAAGCTGATCCTTAGGTATATCGGTCCTTTAGAAATACTGGACCGTGTTGGGAAGGTAGCTTACCGATTGACGCTTCCACCGAATCTCTCTCAAGTTCACGATGTGTTCCATGTATCTCTCCTGAGAAAGTACATACCCAATCCTTCACATGTACTAAGATCAGAAGTTGTACCGCTGGAGAAATATTTTCTTATAAAGAACAAACGATAGAGATTTTGGATTGTAGCGAAAAAGTTCTATGGAACAAGACCACTCGCTTGGTGAAAGATTTATGGAGGAAGCACCAATTAGAAGAAGCTACATGGGAGCTTGAGGATATTATGAGGGAGAGGTATCCTCATCTGTTTGTTACGAAGTGACAAATTTTGAGGGCGAAATTCATTTTAAGGGGGGGTAGAATGTAACACCCTGATATTTTATGAGACGTATATTTTTTATGTATTATGTTATATGCAACATCAAAGGAATATTTCACTACACACAACACTAGCTTGGTATGAGTTACACGCAATCACGACCTTCCTCGATAGCGTGTGCAGTACACAATACCGAGTTCCACTAAACAATGATATATTATTATAATATTATAAAATAGCCGTTATGAATAGTATTAACTGAATTTTAAATTTTATTACAATTTTATTCATCTTACATATTTTCTAAAACATGGTATGTGAAGAAAATAAATTTTTCGGGTAAAATAAGTATTTAAAAAAAAATGAAGTTTTTCCGCCTTTTGATGGTGCACCCAATTTAAATATAGTTTTTGACATGTTTATAAGATAAATTTGACCAAATAAAATTTTTCTTTGGAATCAGGATATAAAAATTTTCTTTGGATAAATTTTTCATATTATTCTGATAACTTTCATATTTTAATGAATAGTAAAAACACACTATATTTTAATTAAAAACAACTTTTTTCATCGCAATAATTTATATGGTTAAATTATAATATTTAATGGTTTTAAAGTATAAATAGAATAAATTTTTACCATTTAATATAATTTATGTCATTAGCATTAATTTTACATTGAATTCAAAGGTAAAAACATTTCAATCTTTGACAATGTTTTAACTTTTAAAACCCGTTGGCTTAACAACGAGATTAATTTTAAATTAATTACTATAACATATGTGTTTTGAATTTTGAAAAATGGATTCCATATTCAGAATAATTGGGTCCAAATTATGTTAATAGGTTACTTTATTTTTTTTTTTGATATTATGAATAGTAACTACGGTAATTTTTATTTAATGCAGTTAATTGTAAATCAGGTAATTAAGGGTTAAAATAAGATTATAAAATTACCCTAACACTTGAAAAAATCCTATTGGATAAATAAAAGTCTACCCATATCTCCTAAGGGTCGGAATTGATTCATTTCATGGACTTTTGACCATGAAATAATATAATTATTATTAAAACCAAAGAAAGTGACAACATGTAACTCTCTTAAACCTTATAAGTGTAATAATTTTAATTTAGTGATAAACATCATAAAACTTAGGATATAAATATTAACTATAAATCTAATAAAATTATCTACATCATATGAATTTTTTTATAATTTTTAGGGATTAAATAATTATTATTAATTATGACACAATAGTGATGTTGAAATTATTTTATTGATTGAAATATCAAATAAATGATTTTAAAAGTATTAAAATAAATATTATATGAACTATTTAATGTGAACCACTAATTTTATAGATACAAATGACATGTTATGAATCTAATAAATATTTTATTTCAAACATATCTCTTGTATATATTTTATTTAAACTCAAATAAATGAATAGTGTCAAAATTGACACTATTGTTAATTTATAGAAATTACATATTATACAATTGTTTAAAAATCACAAAAATATTTAAAATTTATAAATTAAAATTTATATGGTCTAAAATGTAATAAAGTATAAAATTATGGAAAATTCACAACATATAAGTAATTATTTATAATGATTTAAAATTTAGAATATTATTTCCTCAAATAAAATTAAATAGATTATATAAGGATAAATCATGTTGATAATGTTTAAAATAAAATCCCAACTTGTCTAAATTTTATTGGATGATGAGATTACAAACATATCTCATCTAAGATTAGGATTTGAGTCATTTATGGAGGTTTTTAATTGGGGTTGGAATTTATTATAAATTAATATTTCTTATAATTCCAAAGGTTCCACTCTCCTCCCTTATAAAAGGGAACCTCCTCCCTCTCCTCCTCACACCACTTTGAGCATTCAAGCTCGGTCAACCCCTGCCAATTTATCTTCTAAACTTCCCTAGAAACATCCTAGAGGTCCCAGTCTTCTTCAATGACTAATCTTAGTGCCCTAAGAGGAGGTTTCAAAGAGGCGTGTCGAAGAAGAGGTAATATCCGTTACCAATTCTTTCAAATTTATTTCTTCTTCTACTACTTCTTATTTAGTTGTTTCATTATGAAGTAACAAAATCAGTATAACTAATATACTGATATGTTATTATAAATATGAAACAACCCTATTTCACCTTCTTTCCGTCCTACGGAAAATGAAATCACTTCACCTGCGTACGTACAGAATACCGTCTCCAGGCCGTAGTGTAATCTGTTTTCCACCACCACCTTCCTTGGATGGGTATAATGGTGTAAAGAATAACTATATATTATTATTGTAAAATGGTATTTATTCTGAAATATTATACATACACTTCAATACAATTCCACGATCATGGAAACTATATCATCGCTCGTGCGTACGTACGGCCTACCGTCTCCACGATGTGATGTGACTCGTTCTACATGATCTTCAATGAATAATGATTATATAAATGAATTGAATGAGTAAATATGATATATATTACAGTAATACCATTCGGGAAATGAGGTATCTATAACCTAAAAAGAATAATAAGAATTTATTCGACAAAACACACATAAGAACATAAAGCAACAAACACCCGAATAACAAGTAGAAATGAAATATTAATAATAAGAAGCTACGAATATGACCACATATGATATCATAACAATGAGTATGATTCTGGAATATGTCAATGACATTATTTAAATCATTATACAGGAGGTTCAGACATGTACAAAGCGTATCGGACCTAAGGTAAGGGAAAATCTAACAATCTGAATTTTTATCCGAGATTATTTATACTTTGGTATTTATTGGGGAATATTTATCATCCACATGCATGTTTCCTCCATATTTAATATTATTCCTATCCTCCTAAAATTGTTTAAATCCAATTTTACCCATTGGTGAGTTTTTAGTAAATGATATGAATTGAATCTTTTGTCATTTTTAGTACGAGGTACTTTTTGACTTTTCCGGCCAAAGTACAAGAAGAATGTTTTTTTAAATTATATGGCATGAATGGATTTTTATGATTTCATAGAACATTATTTCCATGAAGCTTAATTTACAAGATTCCAAGTTTATTTTTAATCAACTTCTTTTAGATTAAAATTGTATGACATGTTGAGAAGGAAACATGTTTTTGAAGTAGAAATGATATTTTCCTCAAGAATGGAGTTCAAGTGTTATATCAAAATTATGTTCTATATAGATAATATAGGGTTCTGTTTCTATCCCTATTTTTACATTGATTTTATTATGTTATGATGGAATTAATTTTATGATGTCATTTTAACTTATATGGATTATGTTATGATGTCATGATGTTTAAGAACCCCATTTTTATTACATGGGTTATGCTATGATGTATGGTTTATGATTTTGTGGCCCACATAAGAATGGTTTCATTATGAGATGGGTGGGAACTATATCTCCCTCCAATGCATTGGGTAAATATTTATATCTCATGGGATAGACATGGATGTAATGGAAAGTTAATCCGGTTCTGGGATACAGTACTGGAACGAGAAGTGAACTCGGTTCAGTAATGGACTTTGTCTGCTATGATGGTCTTGGAAATGAGCGTTGAATAATATGAAATGATTTTCTATGATTATGTGTGTATGCCACAAAGTTTCTTGTTTTAAGTTATTATTATTTGGGATTACATTTCACCACTGTGATTTATCCCATGTTATGATATTATGGTCTCTTTTGCAGGTTAAGATACTCAAAATGTTATGTTCTTATGAATATGATATGACTGATATTTCTTTTTTTTACCCTTACTGAGCATTTGAGCTCACCATTTTGTATGTTTTCTTTTCCCCAATTTTGGATGAAGGGTATTAAGTAGAATATGCCAAAAGGGACTCAAGATATGATGAAATAAATGGGAGACAACGTAGATGATTTATGAATCGGTTGTTTATGATTCCCAGTTTCTAAAGACACTATACCTATACGGTCCTTTCATGATTTTTTTATATGTTGTAATACGTATGCTTCAATTTTGAAGTAATAACAATGTATGTAAAGTACGGGTCATTATATTCACGCTTTGATTTTTTCTATAGAGCCCTTTCACTTATCCTAGTGTGACATCTTGGACTTATTCTCATTCGTCATTGTTGTATTCTTGCATATTATTCTTTTTTCCTTCTTATAGTCCTTTTGATCTTGTTAAAAAAAGGAGGATATCATTATATTTATCCATTGGTTGAGTACTCATACATAGAATTGGTTCCAGATATAACTTATGTAGATGAATAAGTTTAAAATATTTAAAAATAAATAAATCAAAATATAAAAACCCCTAAAATTTATAATCCTAACTAGAAATCGCTCCAACTAAATGACTAAAGTTTTGATGTCACCATAGAGAGTCATTAATTCTATCGGGAATATAAAATAAAAATTTAATGTAACCTAAAAACTCTAAATACTAGAACATATAACAGTGTTAAAACATGCACAATCAAATCATACATATAAAGGGGATTGAAACATAAACCCATTTAGAAAATTTCATTGTAGATATAAAATAATTTTGATAAAGCACTTGAAATTAAATCTTAAGGAAAATATCCTCTCTTCTTAAAAAATGTTTTCTTGCCTAAAAATGCCACATAATTTTAAAATAATAGAACTTAATTGAAAATGAAAATAATATATTTAAAAGTAATATTCTTGGAAATAAGGTGTTTTGAAAGAGTAAAAATCCAGTTATTCCATATAAGTTAAAAACATTCTTCTCGAACATTTGTTGAAAAAGTCAAAAATTAACTCATACCAAAAATCAAAAAAGGTTACTTTCATACAGTTTTATAAAAAATAACCAATGGGTAAAATTGACTTTAAAATTTTTAGAAGGATAGAAAGAATATTTTGGTATACTTTTTTATGAAACATGGATGTGTATAACAAATATACACCAGTAAATACATATGAATAAACAATCTATGATGATAATGCGTTTGTATAATTATTAAATAATAATTTATAATCAGTAAAATCATATAAATCATAAAAATTATAAAATTATATTAACATTTAAATATCATAACATTGATAATAATAATCATAAAAACATTCAAGGGCATCATAAACACTACACAAAAGAAATAACTGGTGTATAAGGTATATGTCCCATAGAAACAAAAGTGAGAAAAAAATAATCACCTACCTTAGGTCCGCTATCCTTTTTATTTATCCAATCCTACTGTATAATTATTTAAATGATGCCATTGAATTCTTCCAAAATCATATTAATATATTATAATATTTAAATATTAGTCATTATTTGGGAATTAACCGCTTCATTTTATTATTCATGTTTTTTTGAATAAGTTATGATTATCCTTCTTAGGTCCCATTCATATCATTCCAAAATGATATTAAAATATTATATATCATATTTATTTATAATTCACATTTATATAGTCATGATTTAATTGATATCATGTAGAATTAATCACATCACATCGTGGAGATGGTAGGTCGTACATACGTATGACCGATAATATCAGTCCTTTAATTATGAAATTGAATCCAAGTGGAAGGTATATATACATATTTTTAAAATAAATAATTTTTTATAATAATACTTTATATTTATTATTTCATTCATTATACCCTTCCATGTAATAAGGTGGTGAGAAATAGATTACATCATGGCATGGAGATGGTAAGTCGTACGTACCCACATGTGGAGATTTCATTTTTCATAGGATGGATAGAGGTTTAATATGGTTTTTATATAATATTAATAAAAAATAAGTATACATGTTATTCGGTATTAATTAATTTATAATGGATAAAAATCTCTAAGAGGAAGTAAAATAATAAATAATATGAATGAAACAACGTAGGATATTACCTCCTCTTCGATGAGCTTCCTCTTGATCTCATATTAAAGGAACTAGACCTGGCCTTTTGAGAAGATAATATCCTATATAATGTGAGTAAGGAATTTTTAAAGGGAAATTTTCTTGGGATTTATTATATTGAATGCTCAAAGTGAATTTAAATTGTGATGGAGGACGATCCCTTTTAGAATTGAGGTGAGGGGAAATTTTGGAATCTCCAAAAATATTAATTTATTATAAAATCAAACCACACACAAAAATCTCTAAAATGTCATAGTTTATAATATTAAATTATATAATATTAATATCTCATAAAAAAATAAACTTTGGAGGAGTTTTCATCTTAATTTAATCCTTATCAGTTTAATTTAACACATAGTTATTCTATTTCATTATAACTAGGGTAACAATTATTTCAGTATTAAAAAGATGACATATTTACTTATTTTATTTAACATAAATAAGAAATAAATAATTTAGATAATTTTATACCATATATTATAATTATTATATATTTAAATAAAGTTTGTATGTTTTTTAAATAATTTAATAAAATAATGGTTTGACAATACAACAAAAGTGTGAATTTTAAAACTATTCAATCATGGATTATTGAAAATATGAAGATAATATTTTATCCTCATAAAAATTATTTTATTATATCTATATGGGGACTATTTCATCTAAAAAATTCATTGGATATATTAATTAGCTCAAATTATATTTATTTTAATATTTTTAGGACCATTAATTTGATATTTCCATTAATAAAATAATTACTACATCAGTATTGTGTAATTATTTAATATACTTATTTGTGGGTAAAAATTAAAAATAAAATACTATGATGAAGATAAATCTATTATATTTCATTATAATACTTGTATTTGAATATATATTCTGTAAAATATATCATTAAAAATTTTATACTTATTAAATTATGAATATGAAAAGTTTAAAATCACATTAAATAAAATAATATAACTTCCATAATCTCTTATATATGGATCATAATGGACCATAAATAGACCCTTGGATTATTATGTTCAATATATACTCTCCCAATAACATTTTTTCATGTTTTTGTTTCTTTTAATGGTTATAATAATTTTAATAAAAATTAGTTTATTGTTTTTCATCAGTTAAATAATTTCTGCATCATCAATATATAAAACTTAAAGGTAATTAAACATTTCTTAAAAATAAAAAATAAAGTAAAGTGATAAATAAAAATAGTTTAGATTTTAAATTAGTATTTATAGTCAAATTTAGCATATGTATAAACTTATTTTAAAAATTATATTTTATTTAAAACATGAATGTGACATCTTTAAATGTTCATTAAATAAAATACTATAAATTCCATAATATCTCCCAAATTTCCCCAAAATGTTAAAAATAAATGTATATTAGGTAAATATGTTAATTCAGAAGAAAATTACCATTTATTTTTGTTGATAACACCCATTTGTTCTTATGTGGACACATAATAGACATTGAAGACAATGAAAATCACACTTTGTGTCTTTCTTTGATTTAAATATTATTCAATTAATTTTTATTGAATAGTGTCTATTAAATCAAATATTTAGATCTTTAAGTGTTAAGGGTATAATTAAATTAATCAAATAAAAAATTTCTATTTTTGGTCATTTTATAGTCATTATAATTTTATTTTTAACCTAAATTACCCAAAATTACCATTTATCCAGGTAAATTTTTTACCATTGTTACTATTTATATTTGTCAAAAATAAAAAGTGAATACAAATTTTTTTTTCTATCTTGATTCAAAATTTTAAATTCATTTTTTAGAATTCAAAACACAAAATTTTCAGAATTAAATTTAAAATCAAACTGGTAAAATGTCATGAAAAACATTTTTTTGGGAAAATGCGCCATTTTAAATGGAAAATGTTTTTATAATAAATTAATGTATAAACTAATTTAAAAAATAATTGAATAAAAATTAAATAATTAAAATTTAAAACTAATCCAAAAGATAATTTTACTATGTAATGACTTTAAATTTTACAAAATCAACAAAAATCAATATTTTCAGAATTCACCAAAAAAATGAATCTTATAAAAAAAATCAACCAAATTAGTTTTTTATATTTTCTATTATAATTAGAATTTTATTTCTTATAATTGAATATAAAAATGTTTCGAAAACTATATTTAAAATTGGTGCAACATCAAAAAGTGACAAAAATGTATTTTTTTTGAAAAATACTACTTTTGTTCAAAAAATAAATTCGAAACATTATATTGAATATATTAAATATATTTTTCATTAATAAAATCCATAAATATTGATTTTATTATTTTATAGAATCACACATTTTATTTAAATAGTTTTTCAGAATAGATTTTATATTATTCATACCCACCATTATAATGTCTAGGTTATAATATTCAGTGGTTAACTTATACTCAGTCATGAGTGAAATAAATTTTATCAAACTAACTTGATATTTTTTATTACAGAAGACAAGAAAAGAATTGTGTATACCGCAAGAAAAGATGATGTTTCCTATAACGTAAGCATATCTTGGTGTATCATAAAAAATAAGATATCGAAAAAAATATATTTCATAAAAAATCAAGGTATAACCATAATAGTTGAAGGGGATCTAAGGAGAAGAGTCTAGATATTCTCATATAGTTAGGTACATAGGGATTCTATGAATTGCTAATAATTATTTCTATGATCCTCAAAAAATATTTAAAACGAGTTGTTCGAAATAGTTAGTACTCTAAAGAGTCCATGATGTTTAATGTTTCCAGCTAGCTACAACATCACATATTAAAGGAACCCCCAATTTGTAGAGGAATCATATACCACCCAATTAAATCCCAAAACTAACATCCATTAAACAATCTCTACATTCCCTAAACACTATCCATAAGTCTCAAAAATATAATATAGTAATTTTCATAGATGGTGCTAGTGGATCATGGCCCCATGAATATGAGTGAAATAATGAATTGAGTAGAGGATTGATGTCCCGTACAATCTCTATGGATAAGAAAGCACCAGATTTATAGATAGATGATCCTTACTCGAGATAAGTGGGTTAAATAAAAAATCTGTTTTATTCTGTAGATAGTGGATCCTAGAACAATACTCACATGTGAGAAATAATGAATCCCTTATAGAAACCTAGTCCCAATAAGTGAGATACCAACTGCACTTGGGAATCATAACTGGAAATCCATGTCTAAATGAACAATCCCAAGATAAATTAAAGTAAACAACATGTACTAGATATACCGAATGTTTTATCCCAAGGAATCTAACTAGTCATGTTCTTTTATCCCACAAGGTTTTTATAGACAAAAATATACAATGTGTATAGGAAAAAAATATTGTTTTGTGTCTATGTAGGTACTCAAGATTCACCTCATCTTCCCTTTCCCTATACCTTTTAGGTTACACTGGGTATAGACCATCCCTGATATGGTGTAGGGATACATAATTCCATATGCATGTACATCTAGTACATTCCATGATAGACATATTGCATCACACAATGTGTGGGACTAGTTAGATGATCATGTAATATTTAAATTGGTATAAACCAAAGTTCATTATCTCAAGATACATGATGTGTGTTCTTCTGAACTACACACAATTTAGTCACTAATATTTTAGAAATAGTGAACAAGTGAAATGTCTCTAATTTTATTTTCCCTTCTATTGATCCTACCCCCAATCATGAGAGAAACATACACAATCATGTTTATTGTGATTATATCAGGGCCAGAATATAGATTTTAGCGATCGTTTACATCTCCACATCACCACATAAAATCTTATAAATATCTATAAATGATGTTCAATAAATATCAATTATTTTTTAATGAAGAAAATATCCTCTTCCAAATGTGTCATCCATAGATCCAAAATCTTCATGAAAATATTTTTACCACCTATCATCAAGTGAATGGATTCTCATTAGTATTTTATTATTGTGTGAACCACTAAATAAAGATCACCCTAGTCACATCCTCTCTCTATGTGACACCACTATATTGGATCCTTCATAATGGAATCATCATCATTGATATCTAATATAAACTAATCATCATAGATATGATATTTAATCAATAGTGGTATCACATCTCATAAAATAGTGATATAACTATCCAAGAATTAACACCAACTATAAACACTTGTAAAATGTATGTGTAAGTCAAAATAAAAATAATAAGTAAGTAAAAATAATAGAAATGATTAGTATTAAACTATGATAGTGAAATTTTAGGAAATAAAAAGATAATCCTTAGATTAAATGTCAACAATATAAACTCATAATTTCATATAAAAACTAAAATTTTATTGGGACATCAGATTATGAATATGGAAATTAATATATGAAATAATTAAATCTAGATTACAATGAATAAAAACAATAGTGAAATTAAAAACAATAATAATGATTTATATTGATGTAGAGTCACTTACACATTGATATATTATTGAAACCATACTTTTTTCACCTCTATTGAAATATATCTATAGATGTTGCCATAGATCCATTTCCTTCCCTCAATACATTATCACTGCCACCATATTCTATCTACACCACTCCTCTATCTAAAATTTGTTAATGAAAAAATAAGATAAACATATAGTGTATACATAAGGGGGATTAAATAATTATTTCTACGTCAAATATAAAATTAATTAAATTTATTGATTTAGTTAATTTAACAATTTTCATCCATCAATGAGTACTCATCAATGCATAACCTAATAAGAAAAAGAATTATGTTTGGTTTGATGTAAAAAAATATTCTATTTATTCAACTAAACTATGACTTTCCCCATTTGAGACACTTATAATGGGATAATATCATTTCACTAGAATCAATAAACTGTTCAATTAAATTAATATAATAATTATATTATATTATTTTTGAGGCAAAAAAGAACACATATTACTATGTTGGATCATCCCTGGGGTATATCCCATATTACATAACCAATAAATAGATTATAAAATTTTTATTGGGTCAACAACTAGGATAATTTTATGGTTTTACCCATGTTAATCACTATGATTTCAAAACTGAAAATTGTGCTATGTCCTACTTGGGTAAAATCATAAGACAATATAGTAACCATGAAAAACTCAAAAAAATACCTGAGGTTAATTTAAGGTAATGAAGGAAATATGTAATTCATCATGAATATTTTCTATGAAAATGCACAATAACTAATCTAATGGAAGTGACATGTTGAGGGATTTTGTTAGTCCCACCCACTCATGATGAAATACATGAACTTATTTTTTAATATTATTTATAGTTTCAGAGGTTAGGGAGAATTTTATTCTTTAGTTCTGAGCAGAGCATATAAGGAAATTTCTAATTGAGTTCTTCTTAGCTTGAAACAAGTCATATTGAAAAATTAATACACTAAATGAAAATTTGTTCTTTTGGGGTCTAGATGAAGTATCTAATCATTTATGATTCTTTTATCACTAAATTTTCCCCCATGGGGTACTGAAGAGATGTGATGTTCATTAGGATATACTCTTGGTCACCCATGCTATTGAATTTAGGGAAGGATCAATTTGAGAAAAATTATTTTAGGAGGAGTAAAACAACCTATTCTAGGTATGAATTTTTCTCTAGTTTCACCAATGAACCACTTACACCCATTTCATCCATTTTAATGTAAAAGGATTCTATAGTGGTATTGAGTAATATCAGATGTGTCACCAAGGATGATATCCTACTGTAATACATCGACCTATATTGAGAGAATCATCTTACTGATATTGGTTTTAAATCCCCCATTTGGTCTAGCCTAATGTAGTTTTCTTGAAATGGATGATATTGTTTCCCTAATGGAGTAATGTCATGATAATATTTAGCAACATCATTTGGATAAATTGATGGTATGGACCCATACCCAGCTAGGTGATTGGAATTTTATTTTATTTGATAGAAAACCCCTTCCAACTGGATATGTACTATAGGAGAGACATTATCATGTTCTTGGTAATTGTATGTAGTAATGATATTTTTTTAGTAATTCATTTATGAGTCACTTCAGTTCTTCCATTCCAACAAAAGATATGGTAAAACATTTCCCAATGGAATGAGTTCTGACTTTCTAGGGAGGATGAAGTTTTTTTTATGTATCCACACATTTTTATTTCTATTTAAAAAATAAAACATTAGGTTGTGGTAACTAATTATTTAGAGATACTCTAAGATTCAATGTATCTAAGTAATTTAGGGTACACACACCTTTTTTATGGATTTTGATTAAATACATGTTTCTGGAGGAAGTTTCTTCATTGTTTCCTTCCATTTTATTGTCATTATCTAGGTTATCCATGGTTTCAACTCCATTTTTATTAACAAATTCGTAGTTTTCAAGATGAATCATATTCTTTTCAGAGTTTTAAGGGGATATATTATCCTATAAATACCCATCAAGGGATAGGTCATGATCTTCCTTAACATTTTCTTTTTTAGAAGGGCTATTTGGATTACAAATCTTTTGAGGCATATTTTACCTCCTCAATCGATGATTACAATATTAGTTTCTCAAGTGGCTTTCAATTAGTATTTTCCTAATGATAATGATAGTTCACGTAGTGGATGGAACCACAAGGATTATTCAGGTATAGATGACCCCAATCCTGAGAATACTAATCACTTTATAAGAGGATGTGGTAGAAATTTACCCAAAATTGTTAGATAGGGTTGGCTTTATCCCACCACCATTATGCCTTGGATGGACTATGTATTTGGTGATCTAGGGGCGGTGTTAAAATTTACACATCTCTACTAGCTAGGTTTTCTCATTTAATGTTGCATAAGAATATGTTATTATAGTTTCCTTAATCACTACACCTCTACATAGGCATGAGATAAGTGAAATTACTTTTTGGGGAGAGAGTTTCTTAATGTTAATGGTGTCTCTATAGTTATAGATATTCTTTCCTCAAATGGGATACCTGTTTTATTAGATGAGTAGAACTTATCTGATATATATCATTCACCTAGTTTTCTCTACACAACGGTGACATTCTCCTCATCCTTTTTGAGGTATTACTATACTCCATCCGATCATATAGGTTATATTCTCACTAAATTATCATGTGGAGAAGGAGTTATTTGAACCACCTTAGTTTTTTTTGGAAGGTAAATGATCCAAGGGATGCGTAAATGATTACTATCACCATAGACTATCCTTTAGCTGGGATGATATCTCACCATGAACTGATGAGGATCTTAGTGAAGTATGCCTAAAAATAGGGAGGGCCTTTTGATATGAGAGAAACCTAAGAATGGTTTATACATGGGGAAGAACATCATGTTAAGATGAAATATCCTTATAGTGGGGACTATTAAAATGAGGAACATGGGGAGGAACTCTAGGGTTAATCATCATATTTCCATGGATAGGGACTATGTTTTTAATATTCTAGGCATGAACTCTAGATTTTCAAACATCCATACTATGAGGGAACCTCCATGGACATATATGCCTCCCCCTGTTGATGAAGATTCTACATATTCTTATCCCACTATTAAGAGATGTTTAAGGGTATTGGAAATATTAGTGTTGAATGATCTTGGAATATAATTCTTATCTAGGGTATATGATTCCATTAATGATGCCTCCAGGATCTATATGGTTCGGAAAACATGTCTGTAACCTCATTCATTATCGACATAAAATAGTGTGGAAAAAAATTCATGCACATGAACCCCCCCTTGGAAAACCTCTGTTTAGCATCTAAATGTACTAATAGTTCCCTTAAATGGATTTTGGAATTTGTTGATTGATCTTGTGAGAATCGAAATGATTTCAGATATGATCCCACATTTGATCTTCATTCACTATTATAATATGTCGACGGGCTTCCTAGGTGATGGTAGGTGAAAAATAACATCCAATATCAATGAAGAATCATTGGGTGGGTTTGGGGGGGGGGGTGGGTGAATTAGCGATTCTAAATATATTACCTTTTATTGGTGAAACATAAATTGTCACCAATTAAAATTAATCATGATTATTTTTCAACAAAAAAACACAATAAAGAGAATATATATCTATAAGGTTCACCTACAAAAATGATAATTCTAGTCCTTGGAATGATCTAGATTCCATCGAGATCATATGACCCAGTAGTTACAATACATAGGTATAAATAGAAGGCTTTACCCAAAAACTCATATAATATCATGTCTCCAAAATGTGATAGTACATACCAGCCTTAAATAATAATATAGAATTTATTGTATAAAAAAGAAATAATTCAATAAAAATACATTAAATGATGATGTCGTTCTCTTTTTCTTCTTCATAATCCTATAGAAACTCATGTATGATATCTTCACTATAATCCAATTTTTAAAACTATGTTTCTTCATTTTACCCCATTATTACCCCTATTATTATCTCTCTATGTAAATATTCAATTATGTTTTCACACATAGCACAAAAGAATGATTATTTTCTTTTTAAGCATGAATATGATATTTAAATTCAAACAACCAACTCCTATTTCAATATCAACCTTTTTTTCATTATTTAGAATATCCAAATCATCCCAATTGAAATTAGTTGTTATTTTAGACTAAAATAACCACCAAATTCCTTAGATGAATCCAAATATAAAATTATCTTGAATCGTCTTAGAATAGAACCTCTGCTGAATGGTCACAAGTCTTATGATATACCCTGAAATGTTTAAGTAGTTTTCTTATAATTTCTATATAGTGCTGTGGTGTGGACTAATTTATGTTTTAGGGGGATTCTGATATGTCTAGAACAAACAAAAAACATCAACATTCTCAATGGGTAATTTTTTTCTCATCTATGGTGTAATCTTTATTTGATTTCATGAATATGGAAATGACCACAGATCTATGGTGCAGAAATTCCAAAATCTCAATAGTAGAGAATTATATCCCACAATTATCTATTTCATGGACTAATTACTATGGAATGAAGGTACTCAATTTTCAAGTACCACATGAAAAATTAATCACCTTTGTCATAGACAACCAACTACACTGAAGAGGTGGTAGTTTTTTTAATTACACCAGTAACTGACCTAGTCTCCTTTATGGTGTGGATCTACACTATAACAAGGAGTATATATCCTATTCATCTTTAAGAAACCATTTTTCACTACAGTCACTGATATTGTAGTGTATTCCTTACACTATTTCATGATCTGCTGCATCTAGCATCTCCACATCTCCTTCTGCTCCAAAATAACTTGGGCCATGAATGCCAATCATGGAATATAAACACTAACAACACATTAAAAATAATATTATGATTTAATATTGAATATGAGTAATATATTGAAAAAATAAAAAATATTTAATAGAATACTCTTCAACAAACATTATTTCTCATAGAAATACAGCAGCAATGAAAACACCTAATGGGCTCGATAATCTCCCACTTTAGTTTTTTTTGAAAACCAAGGATCATAAGTCACTATAATAAACCAAAAACTATGAAATAGATCACTATTAATTAATTATAATCCTACATGACTGAACTAAGTGTAGTAAACAAGAAAATTTAATGAATGAAACCTTGTTTTATATAAAATAGAGATATATGTGAATTCTTCTTAATCATGAACATCAAACCTATCAAAATGAACTTCATAGTACCAACAAAAGATGCTTGTGACCTAAATTATTCCAGAAACCACTAACAAAATACTATTAAAATAGTTCACATATTCTAATATCATTGATTACACATTGTAATAACTCTCACTAAATATATTCTTCCCTCTAAAGTTAACACATATAAATGAATATTATCCTATTGGAAAAAAATATGAAAATAATCATGATGACAATATTTATGTTATCAATTGTTCTCCTCCTTTGAAAATTAAAAAAAATATGAGAGGGGAATTACCATAACATATTCCTATAAAGAGTGAGGATGATTTCCTAACTTTATCCTTCGATTCTGTAATGCTTCCACTCACACCGTCTTGTTGAGAACATCCACATTTTTTTCTTTTTATGAAAGAATTACAACTAAATTCATTCTTATCCACAATATCTTTGAAGAAGTGATATTTTATATTAATTTCTTTTGATATAGAATTTTGAAACAGATTCATTGAATGGTTGATTTCACTTTTATTATCACATCCCAAAATTAAAAAACATCACTTTAACCTTCAAATCCACTCATTAAGTCTTTATCCAGATAGTTTCTGTTGATTAATGCGTGGAAACCATATATTCTTCCTCATTAGTTTTCAAAAAAACTAAATAATTAATTATTGAATGCCATCAAACAAATAATTTTCAAAAAAAATCTATACTAGATATTGAATTTCCATCATCAATACATCCTTCCCAACATACATTTAAAAAACAAAACAGATCAAGAAGCCCATTTCTCTCATATTTCATCCCAAAAATTTTTATAACTTTGATGTATCTGAGTATACTCTTTCCATTTAAGAAATGAGATTTTTTTTTCAATTTGATATATAACACAAGATTTATCTATAAACAGAATATTCGGGCTGGTATCTATGAAGTAAACTTCCAATCAACTTATATAGTTCCACTAGATCAACTTCTTTTCATTGTTTTCATTTTTTAAACATTTTCCCTACTAAAATTTGCATAGAAATAAGATTAGAATCTTCTATGTGAAATTTGTTCAACATTTTAATAGAATAATTCTATTAATATTGAAAAATATAATCCCTTTCTTTATAAATCTTCATGCCAATAATTTATTTAATCTCACAAAGCATATGAATTTCAAAAAACTTTTATTTTTTAATAACTTAGTTATTTACAAATAGTTTCAATATTGATAGAAAAAAATGATATCTAGTACATATATCAAAATAATGAGAAATTCCTAATTATAATATTTTATGTATATATTATTTTTAAACCAACCTTTTATGAAATTAAACTTTTTTAGATAGGTATCAAGCATATAGTACCAAGATCTTGGGGATTGTTTTATTCCATAAAATTCCATATTTTACCTGAAAATTTAGTTCTCATCATCATCAAGAATGAAACCAAATGATTGATCAATGTATACTTCATCTTCCAATTTAGTATTGAAGAATAATGGATTGAAATCCATTTTAATGATCTTGAAATTACACTTTTATACAACAACATGAGAAATTATTATGGTTTTAAGTATTGAAATGATGGAAAGGGTTTAATTTAAGTCAATTAATTAATCTTAATAATAAAATTTACATGGAAATATTTTTTATCAATTAGAAAATCATCTATTTAATTCATCTTATTCTGGAACTCCCATACTGTTAAAATAATTCTATTTTCCTTCAGCATGGGAATTAACTCTTATATATCACTTTTCTCAATCTAATCTATCTCTTCATTCAATGAATCATACCCTACTTGATGTTTTATTCCATATTCCACAACATGAGGTTTGAAAATGGGAAAACAATGTGATATGAGAGTTTACATGAAAATTTCTTCTAGTTTGATTTTTTTCGAATATTTCCCATGATATTTGGTCCAATAATTGATTTACCAACCTGGGATAATGTGAATGATATTACTCTTCATAATTTGAGTTTTTTGAATCAACTACTTCATTTTGAACAAATTCATTATTCTTACAAATTTTTTAATTATCACATCACTATGTGTTAAGAATATATTCATCATCATCACTTTTGAAAATTGTTTATTCAAGAGAGTTCACTTCATTTATCGATTTCATCCCTTTAACATCAAAAAAATCAGTAATATTTTTTTCTATTTGTTTTAACAATAATAACTTATTCCATTTGATGGATAACAAAGGAAGATACCATTAAAAATTCATCTTTCAAATTTTCCCATATTTCCCCATTATCTGTAATAATGTACAGGATTAAAAACACTCTTAAATACATCAAACATAGATATATTTTTAATACATGTCGTATGATGAAATATCTTAATTTTAACTATACATAAAAATCTTTTGGAGATGAAGTGTTGCTCCAATGTTTCATCTCCAGAAATAATGAGATGTTCCATGTTCTAGACACATAGTTCTAGACATCTCTACAAGACTTCTATTATTTGGTTCAACCACACCATTTTGTTGTGTGTGTATGGTGAATTGAGTTCATTTCAAATACTATAATTTTCAAGATAAGTTTAAAATATGATACTAGTAAACTCAACTCCATTATCAATTCAAATATCCTTTAATGAGTTACCACACTATTTTTCTACACTTCTCTTGAAACTTTTAATCCTTTTTAATTCCACCTATTTATGATTGATAAACATAATACGCGAAATGTGAGGATATTAATGAATAATGGTGATAAAATAATTATCTCTATTTTTTGACTACTTCCACATAGGCTCGCAAATATTAGAGTGGCTAATATACAAAGGTTGAGTAGTCTGTATTTCAACCCTTTTGGTGTTGTATTCACAATCTTTACCTTTTGACAAGTAGAACACATCCAATTCCATTCACTTTTCAAATTTGTAACATAAAAAAATTACTTTATTGATATTATTATAGCTGATTTTTTCCTAGGATTACTAAGTCTTTGATTCCATATATGATTCTCTTCTTTCATGAATAAGTATAAATAATTTCCATGATCACATATCTGAAACAAATTGCATCATGTTCACTATCCTCTCATCAGGTTACATCCATATCTCAAACTACTAAAAAAACCCATATTTATGAAATATCAATTAATTTACTTTATAAAATAAATAATGCACACAAAGTATATTGCTTCAGTCCATAACCATACTATTTTATTTTTTCTTTCAATTGATATATACTAATTTATGAAGATCCATAAACTCTGATTTTGAGTGATCCATCATTTAAAAATTTATCAAATACTTATTTACATTTTTCAACATCATTGAATATATTTATATCTTCTATAAAATGTGGTTAAGAACCACTATCTGAAATCCATAAAAATTATCCTTTGGATTCTTTGATGGAAACATCAAAATATAAAACTGCTTCTTTTCCTTTTTTCCTTATTATTATGAAACTTATATACATCATTTATTGAGAACATTTGAAATAGTAGCATAAAAAGATTCCATTTTCAAGATGACTAGGATTCTCACATTAGTCAAAAACATCTTCAAGTAGTTAAAATATATTTCTAGTTTATAGTTTATATTTCAAAGGCCATCTCTGAATTGTTCTTTTTCTGAGTGAGATTACCCCCCAAATTTTATTTTCTTCCAAACCATCATGACTCATAATTATATTGGTAATTAGACCAAAACATTCTTTATATGTTCTCAAAACCTCCAAATTTCTATTAGTAACATTAAAAATCATATATTACTATATAAGAATCATGCTATTAGGAACAATGAACATGTATATCAAAATTCCAACCATCATTAATTTGTAATCCTTTATGATTTTTTTTTGTGAGCTCATGAATCTATTTCCATAATGTTAAATTTATTTTTTACCTTTTTTTCTTCACTATTTTTAGTAGTTTTATCATTCATGCATATATACTTAGATTTTTAAAGATCTATAGATATACATTATATTGAAAAAACCAATGTATTTTGGATTTTATTATTCTTCTTAGATGTAGAACATGTTATATCAGTGTTTTTCTATAAATTTTTGGATGATCCTTACTGATTTCTCTAAGAATTTTCTTTACATGATATTTCCCATACTTCATGAATTGAATTATGAATATTCAGCTAAATATTTTCTATGTATTTATAAACTCACCAATTTTTATCCTAAAATCTAAAAATCATTATCTTTTTCTTTCACTTATTCTTCCATATTAACTATTAAATTATTCATTTCATTGACAACATTATTTAATTCTTAAATTTCTTCCAATTACATCAATTTATCTTTAATACAAACAGATTTATTACTTATATGAGACTAATTTTACTAATTAAGATTTTTTTATCTCTTTTTAAAACATAGTGATTTTTGAGAGACAGTCCATGAGTTCTATTTAAGAAATTAATTCCATCTATGCGTCTTTATTATCTTCAACATGATTGTATATTTCTCTATTGAATTTGTCTATATTCACCTTTTGAATGATCATTTTTTCATTAATATATCTTGAAATCTCTATTTATTATTCCTCATTACTAAAATTAATTATTTCACAATTTTATAAAAAAATTAACTTTATTAATTTTTAGACATTTTAACTCTTAAATTTATTAAAAACCCATTTTTTGACATATTTATGAAATATTAATAAAACTACTACTTAGTAATTCTTGTTCTTTATCACTAACTTCAAATTCAATTAAATTAGGAAATGTTTTAGTGAAATGTATGACTAAACCTAATCACTTTAGTGTAAATTTACTATTAAATATTCCCTTTTTCAATACTCACAATTATAATGATTAGATACATAATATAATCAAACATCATACTCAAATACAAATCAAAATCATAATAATCAATATCTTCATCATCAAAATTCTCTGTATGCTTATATTTTTTTGAGGCTTCAAAAAGATATATTTTTCTTCCTCACAATTTTTTTGTGAACAAAATATTTCTTTATCCCACAGGAAATGATAATTCTATGAAAATAATCTAGAGGAAGATATTATAGATCCTTGTATTCAAGAGTATAGAATTTAGCATCAAACATTTTTGGTAAGATATGAACTCTATTCTAAGCCATTTGATCATCTTAAAATTATTTATTATTACTTCCTATTATACTCACAATGTCATTAACACTTGTGAATAATTCATTAAATGTTTTTCCTTCATGAATTTGAAGATCTTTATATTTCAATCTCAAGATCTATAATTTAGCATGCCTAAAATTCTTGTTATATTCAAAAAAATTTACAATTTTATCCAAAATTCCTTGTTATGTCCTAAGACCTCTCACTTTGAGAAATTCCTTATCATATAATGATGATAATATTGTATTCTAGGTATGAAAATCATTCTCAATATTCTTTCTACAAGCTATTGTCAAAGTGTCATTAACAACATGAGGAGAAAACAATGAGTTTCAAACTCATGGATATTTAAATTGATTGAAAAAATACAGGGAAATATCCTACCTTGTTGAAATGATGATGATTTACATGAATCATGGATATAATTTTCTACTCATATAATTATGATTTTCTATGATATACACAAAAAAACTAGTGACACACACTTTTATTAAGGAAAGGCTTCTTCTCAAACCTCAATTAAAAAATCACCACTAAGATGAAGTTTTTCTCTAATAAGACTTGAAAATATACCTACAATATTAATGATGAATAAATATGAGACGATGTGAATTACTTATTATAAATATTTTATGTTTTCTTAGTGAAATAACCATTGTGATTTCTTAAAGTAAATCTTGATCACTATTCAACACACACATAAGAAGGAGAAAAAAAATTATATGTTTCAACTCTCAAAATGAGAATCCTTTTTTATCACATGATTTTTTTGAAGATCATATGACCACAAGTTTCATGATATAGGTTCAATGAGAAGGATTTATCCTTGAAGTAGTATTATATCATGTCTCCTTACTTAGATAGTGAATCATGCACTTAAAAAATAATATATAACAATCTGTATAAAAAATTAGACAACCTTCAATACATTTCCTTCAAATGATTATATAGTGATATTTTTATTTTTGATAATCCTATAGAAATACAGGTATGATATCTCCACTATATGCTAATACACATAGATCTTCATCTTTCCTTTCACCTATTATTGTTCTCTCACTTTCCCACTAAATTTTTCTATAAAATTATCTTCACACACATAGATAAATTAAAAGAAACATTTTTTTTTATTTTTGAATTTAAAATTAAAATTATAACAACCAACTCCTCCTCCTTGTTCATCCTTTAGATCTAAAATCAAAATATACAGATCGTCGAATATGAAATTGGTATTTATTATAGATGGAAATAATTATCAAAGTCATTAGATAGAGCCAACACTAGATTTATGTCAAAAATGACACAAATAGAACTTTTTTGGTATTTAGTAGGGATTATGAAATATCCTAATGGATATAATAATTTTTCTTATAACATTCATATAGGGTTGTAGCATGGACTATGTTCTGTGGTATACTTGTACTGATATTTCTTAAGCCACCAAAAACCAGACAAATCCTCTCCAGGATGTGGAATTATCGAATGTTTCATAGTCATTATTGGATTTAATTAATGTAATATGGACCATGGAGATAAGGTATAGAGGTTCCAAAATCTCAAGATCCCCCAAATTCCATCCTGCAGTACCATATAGCATAAAATGATCACTATGGCATGGAGGTCTCTGAATTTACAATGCTACTAATAAAATAATGCTCTACAACATGTACAACACACTATTCCATAGAGAAGATGTTATTTATAGGGGGACCAAGAACCATCATATCCTCATCTACAACATGGAATTTTTTTTATCTTAGAATAAATATCCTCTATGACATGGACATCCCATTATATATTTGTAACTATTACTTCTATGTAGTCCTTACACTATGGAACAATCTACTATATCCAACACCTCCACTTAACCTTCTCCTAAAAAATATCTTACAACATGATAATTATTCATAACATATAAGATGTAACATCACATCAAAAGGAATTATCTAATTTAACATAAAATATTATTAATTCATTGAATCCGAAATCGAACATACAAAATCATTCAATCCTCACCAAATCCACACTATCACAAAAAACCCCATTGAAGCACATATTAGGCTCAATAGTAGGAATATGGGTCTTCCTATTGATAGGAGATATCATGATATGTTTATGGGATTAATACATGTGGGAAGTGATACAATCGAAACCCAGTGTTGTCTTAAGTTCTCACAATCGATAGTAGGATATATGATATGATCCCCACTGAGTGACTACCAAAATATACTGGTGGAATCCAGTTGAAATGAGGAGATTTGACTTCCTAATATAATTATTATTTATCAGGATATACTAATAATCATATTGAATTATAGAGAGAATATAATCCCACTATTCATTATCCAACAAGGTAAGACTATGAGCTACCTTGATGCTGGTGGGATTAGGAATTTTTGCCTTCCCTGTAGTTTCCACTGAGATATACTGATAGGTATTTCCTATTACATCTACGATAAAAAAGTAGGATCATAAGGCATGAAATATAATATGAGACTGATCATTGGTTTCTAGTAGAGTATTTTTAATAAATTATTTTAAATGGATGTGATTATAAGACCACGCCTACACTATATTCCACGTCGGGATATATCAAAATGAATTATAATGGGAGAATGAATATGTTTTTACTCCCTAGTTCCAATCTACATATTCCAACATGATCATAATGATGCTTTAGGGATATTATGGAAGGATTTTTTAGGGCTATCAAGATATGTAATAACTCATCAGTTACCTTAAAGATGTTCTAATAGGCTACCTTAGTTTGAATACAGATAAAAAGTTGTTCCCTTTATTCAATGTTATGTTGTTCGTAAAAATCCCTCCTTCTATGCACAATGATCAAGGTGATTTGGGATAGTTGGCTCCTGAGATACCTCTTTAATTAGTTCTTAAGGTGATAAATCCACGTTTCATTTTTGATGAAGATATATAAAAATATGATCCTACATGGATGGATTCTAAACAATAGTATACAATCTAGCTAACTCAACTACCTCCCTATTTCAAGGGAGATGGACATTTTCAAGATCAAGGGATATGATTCAAAATTGGTTGTGTGTGTCAAAAAGGACAATTTTATTCATCATGATTCTATATTGGTGGTATGGTTTGTAGAGTTTTACATCTTAGATGATCACATGATATGTTTCAAAAATTCGAATGTATCTATTATGTTTTCACTCTTTAATTATATCATTCATCACATGGTTTTGGAGACAGTGGGTAGGTAAAAGTTTCCTTTTGTGTAGCAGGTATATAACCCTCAATGCTACCAATTTATATACAAGGAACGACATCTAGAGGGTAACAGTAGCCCAGGGAACTAAAATTATGCCGTTGATTTTTAAATACAGAATGATGTGTGATGAGGTGTGTCTTGATATTGAAATTTGTTTCAGAGATAAATCTATATTGTTCATTTATGGTCTATAAATTCTTGAAATATTGAAAAAATAAACAATAATCCCACCAAATAAGTATCCTGAGAAAGATCGTAGTTGAACAATCAATCAAATAGGTAAAACATTCTGGTCAGGTTTACATTTTTTTGGCATGAGACATGAGATGGCTTGTTGTGTTGAGAAACATAATTTTGAATTCTTTATATTACCTTAACATTAATTGTTAAAGGATTCTTCATTATTCATTGTACTTATGAAGTTCACTAGTCATGATTTTTTTTGAGTTGAAACAAACCTTTTTACCAATGGTAGGCAGTCACTCAGACTACCAATAATGCTTAGGTTTCACATTTCTTAAGAGAATGGGAGGTTAGACTCTTATCACCATTTTGTTAGGAATTATTGTTTACTTTGGGAAACTATTATATATTTTATATATCTAAATAAATCTTAGTGTGAGACAATTTACCACTATAAGTGTTATTTGATTGAAACCATGTGTCAATAGAAAGATGTGTATGTTTTAGAAGTTATCCTTATCTCTATTATCTATTGGTTATACTATGGTTTAGTGCTACACATCTGAAAAATTTGGAATTTATTATTGTCTCAAAAGTTGGTAGGTTTTATGGTGTTAGAATTAGGCCCAAGAGAGGGGATCCCTACAAATCCCCATAAATTTAATTAAATAATGTGTAGTTTAGTGCCACATAGTTTAACACTATGTACTGTTTAAATTCATGTTAAAAGGACTATTATATTCCTTTTTAATGTCATGAAACCAAGACCAAGTGAATTTCTGTTTAATATCATGAATTTCAGACCCATGTGGTATTAGGTTTGAACCTCATAGAGAAGTTATATGTATCCAATTTTTTTTGAATCAAAGTACACAATCTTTGGGTTTTATTGTTTATGGTTATGTGATGGGAATATTCCATGCAGTTTTATATCACATAACAATGGAATATTCTATTTGATTTATAGGAATTTAGCTAGGTCTTTGAGGTGATGTATGCCAATAATTGTTTCTAGGGGACTTAAGAATAAACAACACTTTCTAATTCATATATCATGGAATATTTACCCCTGAGAAAATATGGATAGTAAGGAATATATTCCTTTTATGAATGATGCTTCTCAGAGATATCCCATTGAGGTATGTTTTAAGGGGGATATAACCTCATGAGAATGAGTTGGGTCTTACACATGAATTGCCTAGATGGGTAAAATTAACTAATGAATCAAAAAAATGAGATCCTTAATGAGGGTATGATTGAGGATTATACATAGTAGGAGGACCACATATGTGTATACTTCCCATCAGTTTATGGTTGAATGAGGTAGAAAGACTATTCTCATGGTGAATATATCTCAGGGAGAAATTGGTTGGACATTAAAAATGATAGGAGGCACAACCTATTTGTGGGTGAAACATGCATGGATTCTACCTAGAGATGATCAATATGACTGGAGATTCAATTAAAGATAGGATTTCAGATTTTACACATAGTTAGAGGCTAATTTACCCAAAGGAATCATTAATTCCCTAGGTAGTGGATAAAATTATAAATTTATATTATCTTGAATTGTACTAACTTGAAAGGAATTGTATAGTAAAGGTGTGGGGTCTAACCCACATAGAGCGGGGGATATATTGATTAAAACTCTAAAATAAATGTTAGGTCGCTTCAATTCCAGTTTCTATTAATTAAACTAATGATGGAAATTAAAAAAATTTAATTAAAATAGAGAAATAGAAGAGAGGTGAATCCATTTCATGGGGTAGTTTTCCAAAATATATTTTTCATTTCTTGCAAAATGATCATATTAAAATGACACGCAAAAAACAGGTTTATCAATAGAATATCAGATCATTCACTATCAAACTACCCTCGAATCCTAATTATTCACATTCATAGTAATTATAATACTAGGATGCATAAAATTAATATTTCCAAAAGCATAACAGTAATTTGATTCAATGGTCATGAATAAATTATCTCAGTCATGTTGGGGTTCATTCATTAATGATGGAATATGGTCAATGGATCGAATAATAATTAAATTTACACATATTAACAACATTATACTATCAAATAATATATTCTTTATGATAAAAAGTGAATAAAACAATGATGGTACATAACCCCTTTGACCGATTCCACTCTCCCCTATGGGTTTTATACAACCATTTTCGGGTTAAAATCAACGCCGATTAAAACAAAATCTTTAGAAGATAGATTAAGAATGAATGATAATTAAGAAAATAATTAAGAAAATGGAAATATTGGAATTAAAATATATATCATTCAACAGTACATGGAAGATGAATAAATAATAGAAAATAAAAACAGAATGAAAATCCTATCTATGGTAGGAGGGAACCCTAAAACAACCTCCTAAAGGTATCACATCATGTGTGAAATTTAATCACCTTTCTCCAATTGCTAAACCATATATATAGGATAATATTTCATTAATGGGGTCCACTTGGGTCAAAACAAATCATAAAATCCCAACAAAAAATATAGTTAAAATCATTGATTTCTACTATCTAACCTTTTACACATTGTGTAATATGTTCACATGTGCTATAATCCTCAACACTATTTTTTTCTTCTCATATCATATATATTGTTCATGGGTGGAATCTTCATGTCGTGGAATCATTTTACATGATGTTTAAAATGTGATTTTAGCACTGGAATATCTTTTTCATCCTTATTCTCAAGTTTTGTGCATCTAGAAGTGCTTCATGATTATCCTCAAAATCCAATGTCATGACACGAGCTTTACTCATGGCACAAAGTGCCTTTTGGTTCCATAATTCCAAGGTTTTCATTCATATAGATACAAATTTCATCCATGCATAAGAATATATAAAAATTGATATTAGGAACATATATTATATTTAATAAATTAATATTCAATGAAATAATATATCAAAACATACCAAAATGTGTATATAAAATATAGATATTAGAGGCCATTTTTTTCAATGACACATTGTGTGGAAAAAATAGGTCCATTGGATTATTGGGTAAGACACGTGGTTGATATAGATTATCCAAGTTGGGTAGCATAATCTAGGAGATTCTTCACTGATGTCCTCATGATTGGGACCCTCATTATTAATAGGAAACATGATTTCAAATCCCCTAATGCCCCCTTCAGTTAGGATGTAAATTTAAAAAGGGATTTTTTTTCTCATGGGAATACATGACTGATGGGGAACATACTGGTGTGAAAATCATAGTCATGCAATTAAAGAGTTTTTAGGGGAGTCCTTGGTATATAGGTGAATATGTACATAACCTAGGGGGAAGTGAAACCTGGTTAAGATACCTAGGAAATGAAACTCTCAACCATAGGTATAGGTGGAGTTCCACACTTTAGTATTGGGATAATGTTTATAGTGCACTCTAGTTAAGGGATTGTGTGTAGTTTATCCCTAATATGGAGGAATGGGTGGGGGTTGTCCCTAATATTGGTGCCTAGTAATAGGTTCTCCTGAGTATAGGGTAGGTTAAGTAATCACCGTACCAAGGGGTGTGGGAATAGGGTTACCCTAATAGGGAGGCCTCAATGATGGTTAATATGATATCCCATATCTTTAATACACCTTATTTCATGATTTATTACATAATTATTCACATATAACAAACCAAAAAGATCTAAAGGACTATTTTATTGGAGTAATTAGATACATAACACCATAATATAAAATAGTGATACAACACTGTTAAATAAAATATACAAAGAATGCCTTTAAATATAGTGATATTCTAAAACCGCATGGGATAACCTAAGGATGCGAATTAGAAAGGGGTGGGTTATAATTCTTAGTAAGGGAATAACCAAATGGTAACATGATTAAAGTAATACATGTGAGTCAAGTGTAATACAAAGGTGAAATAAAGTGGTGATAATCATAGAAATGAACATCAATTCATGACATAAGATAATAATATTAAGTAAATATAAGAATGTGGAAAGAATTAAACATGACATCATAATCAGAAGTCATGGATAAAAACCTAGAAATAATATCATAGTGTTATTAAGATAGACTCCCTTGAACCATATATGGTATCTTTTTGAGATAAAAAAATTTCCCAATGCATTGGAGGACTACATAATTCTAAGACCACAAGTCAGATTCATATCATGTACATGAATTTGTATTCCACATAGATAATACAACATAAGAAGATATTTCATCACTTTTAATCCAATGGTCAAGGAGTGTGGGTAAAATAAATTTATTTAATCAATATATTAAGGATAGTATTATCTATGTTAATACATTTGAGTGAAAATGGGGATGGTAAATCATAAGGTAATAGTCTGGCATGGAAGGTCATGGGACCATTTAAGTAGAATAATGGTTGTACATAAAAGTTCATGGAAGGTATTAATGAGAGTAAAATGCGTTATATCATTACATAGGAATAATAAAAAGAGTAAAAGTTATGTTCATAAAAACATTACAACATGAAAAATTTGAAATAAAAAGGGATCAATACAAATAAATTACTTGAAATAATAGAACAGAAGAGAGTCCCTTACCTTGAGAGGGGACTTATAAAATATTGGGAAGAAACTCTTATGAACTTGGTAACACCTTGGGAGGTATATAGAGAGGTATATTTAGATTAATTTCTTAATAAATGGGTTTTGTGTGAAGAGGAGTGAGAGTTTGGGTTGGTATTTATTACAAAAGAGGAGGGAATTCTGTATTAATTTTTAAACATTGGTCATGGACTCTATAAGATAAAATAATAATAACCAGTCACCTTACAATAGTTTCTTCCATTTTCATCAGAAAACATTAAGTGGATTAAAATATTTTATTATTTTAATAAATTAATTCAATAAAATAATATCATTGGTGATGTGTAAGTGATTCACTTTCATAAAGAATTTATATTGAAACATTAAAATATAATATAGTTTTTGGAGGATTTATTAAGGGTTTATAAAATAAATCAAATAAATTGAAAATAAATTATTTTAATATATATATATATATATATTTCTGAAAATTGATTTTATTCAATTTATTATATCACTTATAAGATATTTATATTTCAAAAAACAAACCATGTATTTATTGTGTATGCAACTTTTACCCAAAAACCCGGCTGTCTCAGAAAATTATGAAAATTTAAACATTGGGTAATTTCAAAATGATAAATGAAAAAATAATACTCATTTAATAAAATTTGTTTTCAACATATGGTAATTTTTACTTGTAAATAAAAATCACTATTTATTGGGAAATTCTAGTTTTTATGATATTAACCACTTTACAACCCTAATAACAATTATATTTCACATCATTATATTTTATTACCAATTATATTCAAATAATTATTATCTAATAAGAATATTATATTAAAATATTTTTTTTGTTTAAATAATTTTTAAATTTTTCAAAAAAAGACGACATAATGAGAACTATATATTTACAAGATATACAATTTTGATTTCCTCATATCAAAATCAACACTTTATCATAAACATTATATAATAATTGATAATGTAATATTTAAAAGGGATAAATATAATAAATATTTCTTTAATATGAAAAAAATTAAAATTCATATTGCTTGATTATAGATACATAACCCCTTATTGTGATAGAATATGTTGTAATGGTAATCTGTGTGATGGTGGAACATTCTTGGGGAGGTTGTATGAACATGTTTTGAGAAACGATATCAATAATCATGAACTTCTACCCTAAATGGTTTTCTCAAGCTTTAGTTGTTGAATCTTTACTTGGGCTTGGTCAAGGTAAAATCCTAGTGATACCATATCCCATAGAAGCTCTGACAATTGTGATTCATAACTTACATTCTTAATTGTCAAGGCTATCACTTATTTCACCCCTATCAATTAGATTCTATCAGAATCATTAATATATAATACTCATAATTTTCACTATTAAATTACTATTTTATCAAGAGTTATGTTTTTAATAGTATTTTAAATTAACCATGAAATATTTTTTAATGATACTAAGTAAAATTAGTTCATCGGTTTTCAATAAATACATTAAATGATAAGGAATTTATTCATATCAAATAGAATTTTATTTATAATAGTTTATTTCATTATAGTTTACCCATATATGGAGGCCTCGAGGAATGAGTTGGTCATATATGGCCCTAGTGCATCATTTGGTATGGGGTCCTTCACGCTAGTATTAGATTACTATGGAATTAGTGGTCCCCTTTAAATATTTAATGTGTTGCACCTCCAAATAAAAAATTTAACGTAAATTTACTCACAATTCCCTAATGTTTTAGGCATAATGAAGCTTCCTGAAGGGGAGTTAATCAATAGTGAACAAATAGGTCCTTTCAATGTGCCATACCTTTATATTCATCTTCTATGTGTTTCAAATAAAGATATCATGGGGATATTTATTGATCACAGATGTTAAGGGAGCTTGGACCATATAAGGGGTCATGGTCACACAACACAAACATGAGTGCGTACGCCACACTAGTAAAGTAGGTAACAAAAACATTAGAAGACATGGGTAAAGAAGGCCAGGGTGCACACAAAGGACCGGGCAAGGAAGACCCGAGAACATGAAAAGTGTTGGGTTCTATTATGTATATCTTCTCCTAAGGATAAAATTGTTCCACTAAAACTACCACACTATAAAAAAAGAATCACCAATAATGATGATGATTTAAAAAATGATCATTTATGTAACACCCCAGGATTTAATAGTACGTTAACTTTTTAATGAAATCCAATAGCTTGTGTTGCACGCAACACCGAGTTCTAGCTCATCATGATCTATCAAAATAGCTGTAAAAAATTTGTTATAAATACTATTAACACAATATGAAATTAATAAATTTTATTTTAAAAAATATACCTTATTTTTAAATTCAAAATAATAAAATTAACATATTGTGAAATTTTGATATTTTTCTAAAAAGTTTCAATTATTGATAAATAGTGAAAAATACTGAATTATAGTTAAAATAGACTTTTTAATTGAAATAAATATTTTAATTATAATTGATTTTAAAGTAAAAATATAAAAATAATAAATATATTAATCCAATTCTGGTCATTAGAGTCATTATTATAATAGAATTAGATTTAAAAAATTATTGAACTTTTGAATGTCTCCTTTACCCGTCTTCTAGCCACATTTATGGGATTGACATTAAACCTAATTTGATAAAATTTGTGAATTGAATAAAAAAAAAGTGACATAAATGGTTTTAATTAGTGTGGAATTATTAATATGGTAGTATAAACATATTTTTTTTTTGTGAATAATAACTTTAGTAAATTTTTATTTATTTACTACTGTTAATGGTAAATCAGGTAATTAAAGATTAAAATAATATTATAATATTTAAAATATTCTCTAACACATAACATAAAATAATTGGATAAGTTTATTTTGACAAAAATCAATATAATTTCGAAATTATGATATTTTTAAGCCATATGGGTAAGAAATATACTTGTATTATATTTTATTTAAAGATAAGATAAATATTTCATACACATTATTATAAAAACTAAATAATTTTTAATATAGGGTTATTCATAAGATAAATTAGACTATAAGTAGTATTTAGAATGATAAAGTGTTTTTTACATCATTATAATTTATTAAAAATATATATATTAAATATTTAAATTTAATTGTGACACGGTGATGATGTAGTAATTGATTTATTAAAGGAAGAATCAAATAAATGATATTAATAATATTAAAAAAAATATGAAATGAAATATTTGATGTCATACACAATTTTTTTTGGATGTATATGTCATGTTAGGGATTAGTTAATGTTTTTTTATAAGAAATCATGTTTTTATATTTTTTTAAATGTCAATCAATAAATAGTGTCAAAATTGAAATAAATGATATTTTGAAATAAATAATATTTAACTAAATGATATAAAATTCATATAAATATATATTTCATCAAAATATATAGTATATTGTTAAATATTTGATTAATTATATAATTTATATTCTTTTGTCTTTTTATAGTAACTATATTTACCATATAGTTTAAAAAGAGAAGTTATCATGATAAGAGTTAAATTGTTGAACTCAGTGTTAACAACAAAAGATAAGGTTACCTTTTTGACCCAAAAGGTATAAAATTAATTTGTTGATAGGATTTATCCCATAATAATATTATATTATATATAAATCACTTTATATCTATCTATAATCAAATATTAAATTATAATAAACCAATAGTTTTGGAGTTTCCTAATGTTCCCATCCCCTCTCTTATCAAAGGGTACCTCTCCTTCTCTTTTATTCACACCTCTATAAACCGTTAGTTCTTCCAAAAACTTCCCTTTTCTCCTCCCAACATCTCTCACTTCATCCAATATTCCATAAACTGGAAAAAATAAAACCTAGGGAGTTTTTTTTGAAATTCAAAAGGAAACACTCGAAGAAGGGGTAATTGTTTTACCAACCCATTAAATGTTATTTTCTTCTTCTACATCCTTTTCTGAAGTAATTTACATACTAAAGTAATAAATCAAGAATCTAAAATATTCTGAGATTATGTTATGATTATGGTATGACAATATTTCTCATTTTACATATCATATGAAAAACAATATCTTTATTCGTGTGTACGTATGGCATACTGTCTCCACGACATGGTGTAAATTGTTTTTCATCTAAAATTTATTTCAATGGGTATATTGATGAATATAATTGATATAAATAATAAATATGAAATGATATTTATTCTTAATAATTATCATACCATCCATTTCCATTTCCCTTATACTATTAAAGAAAGGATAACTTCATTCTTGTGTACATACGACTTACCATCTCCACGATGCGATGAGATTCTCTTCCATGTTAACCATTAAAGGATGACTATAAAAATTTATATAAAGAATAAGTATGAAATAAATGATATGATAATTCTACTTTAATAATATATATATTATTTACGTTATTCCATTCAATATGATAAGAAAATAGAAACATCATTCATTTGTACGTACAACATTCCCTCTCTATGAACTGTGTATTACATTCCAAATTATATATATATATATATACTGAATATATATGATATATATATATATATCATGTTTTATATTCTATAAGTATGTAAATCATTATATAAGTAATATGATTAACAATAACAAGTCAAACCATGTACAATAAAAAAAGTGATTATTAATCAAATATTTGAGTGCCATACTTGTGATAACATTTAACATATTTTGTTGAATGGTTTATAATCAGTTAGATTATGAAGGTTCTATTTAAACACCATTCATGGATTATAGTAGTATTCATATTTTATATACTAGTTTTTAATATTAGTGATCATATAGTTCATATGTCACCATCTTAATATAAGGAATTTATTGGACATAATAACTGACAGGCGGTGCCGGTTATAGCCCCTCATTGCATCAGTAGGTCTCATGAGATGAAAATAGTTAGTGAAAAAAAAACTTTGTGTTTGTTTTCCAAGTAGTTTAACATTGTCATGAGGATAGATCATGACATAAATTAGATTGGTATCTACCCATATACATAAAATCTCTTGAGGATAGATCCTGACATTAGCTATCTTGAGGATATATCTTGATATTGTAGACATCATCCATTATGCATTCCATCATGATATTAGTTATGGATATTCAATTTGATTATTAGACTTATAGAATATCCATTGCTATGCTTATTTTATATGGTATTATTTATTCTCTCCATATTATGCCCAAGATTATGTTTAAAAGGCTTGTGTTTATGTTATACAACATGCCTTAATGTTTATGATTATTTATTCAAATTATATTTCATTGCATGCTTACCCTTACTGAGCATCTAAGCTCACCATTTTATTATGTTTAATTTTCCAATGATTCTATGAAGTGTATAATTGTTGATATGTAGGGTTAATCTAGAAGAATAATGGGTTTCTCAACAGATTATCTGTGTTGTATTTTATGTTTTCAATTGTAATGTATTGTTCATATATGTAATTTATAATCCATGACTGCAAAAATAATCGGTCCTTCTAGATTTTATTTATTGTAATAATGACAATGTATTAAAATAATGCACTAGATCTGGGATTATGGTGTTGGGGATTTATAGTTGGTGTAAGGTAAAGTTTATCAACAACCATGTAAATTATATTTAGTAATCAAACAATATAAAACATAACCCAATGAGTGACTTAAGGATAAGTTAATGTATATGATATTAACCTTTATATTATAAAATGGATTTCTGAGATTATTCTTATAGACTTATGGATTGAGAATAAGATTCTATCCTTTAGATATCCTATATATGAATCTTCATGACTATATCATTATGATTGGTGTTTATGATATTGTGATATACATTTTGGTCATTGGTCAATATCAGAAAGGCTATAACAGTAGTGGATATACATATAATAATGAAGATATTACAAAAGAAAATGAGAGGAAGGAGGTTTTAAAGAATAATATTTTGAGGCATAGTAAATAGTTTAAGAGTTAAGTGTATTTATAATGTTAATTTTTTATTTGGATTCATGAATTAATACATAAATGGTTCAATGGGTGTAAGATTGAAGAGATATATAAGTATTATGCTGCAGTAATTCTACATTAAGTATTTTTAAGAAAAAGAGTATTCATTATAGATTTAAAGGTGATAAAATATTTGGTATGTGACAATAAGAGCTACATTATCTTGTTTGGGGAATCATATGTTAATATCAATTTTGGAAATTTAGACACCTTTTTGTATAGTGGATTTGGATGTATGTATTTTGGTCGAGTTTTGAAGTTGGAATGGGTTATGTTGAACATTGGATATTATTGTTTGAGGATTAACTATGATTTAATGGTTGTTATGTGATAAAAATTTTGGTTTTATTACACATTTAAAGGATAAATTAAATACTGATGAAACCTATGATTAATTAAAAGAGATTCATGCTTAAATAATCATGTTGAATATCCATCTCTAGGTGAATAAAATAAAGTAAAAATAGTTCTAAGAACTACCAAAGGATAACATTGAGACATGGAATGAAATTATGATTTTTTTCTTGGGTTCTTTCATGGATATTAAAATAATCCCTCAAATCTTGGAAAATTTATTGAAAAAATGTGATATACTAATACTTTATTTTTTGTTGAATAAATAGTATTTTAAATTACCATATATTTAGGAACTTGAGGGTCTCAAATTTCCATTTTTGATTTACTTATTTATGATTGGTGACTTCAATTACTCCCTATAAATATTTACGTTACTCCTCCATGTACGTATCTCTAACTTCCATTAATAACATCTTATTATAAATTCTAATTTTGTTCTGTCCTTCACATTTCCCTTTCCCTCTTATTAAGAGAATATTTTTTAAACCCCATTTCCAATGTGGGTTTTCCACAAATGTATTTTATAGTACCAACCATTTATTTTCGATATTAAATTTAAAATTTCAAGGACATAAATAATTTATGGAGGGGATAATGTAACTACCCATGATTTCAAAGTACATTAACCTTTTAATGATATTCAACATCTTTTACTCCACACAAAACTGTATTTGAGCAATCCATGATATATCAAACTAGCTATAAAAAAAACACATTATGATATTTATAATTTTTTTTTTCAAAATAGAATTTATTTTTTAATATGGAATATCAAAATTAACATAGGTTAGAATTTTGGGATTTTTATAAAAAGTTTCAATTATGATGAATAATGAAAAATACTGCATTGTAGTTAAAAGCTGACTTTTTCGTTTAAATGTTTATTTCACTTTAAATGAATTTTAAAGTAATAATTGATAAATAATCCATATATTAATCCAATTGAGGTCATTTAAAGCAATCTTATAATTTTACTAGATATTAGAATTTATTGAACTTTTGAATATATCTTTAACCTTCCTTCTAGCCACATTTGTGGGATTAGCATTAAATGAAATTTTACCACATATGAGAATGGATTTTTCAAAAATGGACATACATGGTTTTAATTAATGTGAAATTTTTGATCTAATAAGATCAAATTATTTTTTTGGTTAATTGTATCTTTTGTAAGATTTTATTTAGTTACCACAGTTAAGGGTTATCAGTTAATTAAAGGTAAAAGTTAAATTAAAATATTTAAAAGTTATCCTAACACATGTCCTAATTTGATTTTATAAGTGGTCTTAGAGAAAAATAAACCATATTATGAAATTATGATATTTTTATTCCACTCGGTTAGGAATAAGACTTTTATAATATTTTATGTAATGATAAGATAAAAATGTTATACTCATAAGATTAATTACTATTTAATATTTAATATAGGATTCTATATCAGATATATTAGACTACAAATATTATTTAGAAATATAAAATTTTAATCTACATCATGATAATTTATTTATAATTTTTAGGCTTCATATAACTAAATTTTATTATGAAACAAGGATGATGTAGTAATTGGTTTATTAAAAGAAGATTCAAATAAATGATATTAATAATATTAAAATATATATGATTTGAAATGTTTTATGTCATACAATAATTTTTTGGATGCCAATTAAATTTTAGAGATGATTTATTGTTGTTTTTTAAGATTAATCAAGTTTTTATAATTTCTTTGAATGTCAATTAATAAATAGTGTCAAAGTTGACATAAATGTGATTTTAAAATAAATAATATTTTATTAAATTATATGAAATGAATAAATATATAAAATTAGGCAAAATATCTAGGATAATTTTTAATATATCATTAATGATCCAATTGGTTATCTTTTTTCATTCTATAGTAACTATATTAACTATATAGTTTAAAAATAGATGTTGTCATGGTAAGAGTTAAATTGTTTAACAAAGGCTTAAAGACAAACTATAAGATTAAAATTTTGACTTAAACATGTCTAAAATTCAACAGTTGTGATGATTTAGGCCAATAGCCATCTTATCATTGAGAGAACTCACTTTCGAGATATCTGAAATTGGATATAAAATTATAAATAATTAATAGTTCTCGAGTTTCCTAAAGTGTCCATCCCCTCTTCTATAAAAGGTAACCTCACCTTCTCTTTTATTGAGACTACCAAAACCCTTTAGTTGATCCCAAAACTATCCATTTATCTGACCAAGAACCCTAAATGTATCTTATATATCATATATTAGGATAAAAATATAACCTAAGGAGTCCTTTTGTAAAAATCCAAAGGAGTCACTCGAAAAAGAGGTAATTATTTTACCAACTCTTTCAAAGTTATTTTATTCTTATAATTTATATTACCAATTTTATTAAATAATAAAATAATAACTGTCACGAACCGAATCTGGTCACCGCCAAAACCGGCACCAAACCCAGCCCGTGACATGACCCGAAGGGCGTTCCCTATCCCCACGGGCTGGCACAAGTGCCTGGGTATCATTTATTTAGGTTTGGGAATGATTTACCCGAATATGAAGGCATAAACCATTAAAAACAATCAATAAAATGAATCTGAAAAATTTATACCAAACGATGTTTAAACAAAAACCAGAACTGAATACATAGGTTTAGAGTCAATACAAAAGGTCCAAAGACACAATGGAACAGAAACAAAACAGCCCCATGGAATCCACATGACAAGGGGTCATCACCCCCAAGTCGTCTCCACTACTCCTCCCCAAGGATGAAGACTAACACCCTGAACCGTCAACACCCTTAGCCTTTCCATTACCTGGGTCAAAAAAAAGGTCTACTTACACCCAAGGGGTGTAAGTAGGGTGTGAGCCTAAGCCCAATAGGATACCACCCTATTATTCCAAGGTGCATGCAATACAAGGTGAAAAAGCAAGCAGTTTTAATATGCAATTAAAAGCAGTGACAAATTACACGAAATGAAACTTTAAATTGAAAACATTTTTCAAGATAAAACTTTCAGAATGTTAACACATTTAAATAGGAATATTAGATACTGCATTATAATTCCAAAGACACCCAAAAACAAGGGCAAATACCAGAAATCCACTGAGCAACAAAACCGGGAACACCCCTAGGCACTAGATAGTCTCAGGCCCCATGTACCTCGTACCTCAGTGTAATGTAACCATAGTAAAATCCTTTCTCGTGCACGAGCCACTAGTAGGGAACATACCCATAACCTAGTGGTCCCCAATCATCATCCACATAGTTTAGTTAGAGTTGTCATTATCCAAATGCTAAGTGAAACAGGGACAAAACCCATCCGGTCCACTAGCCGTACTAGTACAAATCCGCCCCACCTAGGTACCCGGGCTTCCCCCTCTGTGCTCAAACAATTTCAGGATTTAACACAAATCCATTTTAATGTAAAACACCACTACTGGTCACATACACCAAATACAGTAGCTATCTCATTTTCTACCACTTAAAACACACAACAAACTCTTTGAATTTGAATAAATCAATTTCACAAAATCTCGTGTAGTTTTGCACACAAAACCCCTTAAGAAACCCACTTGTACACGATGTTCACAATTGTAAGTTACCAAAATAGTAAAGGCAGCCCAATAAATATCAATTAAAACAAAAAATCAATTTTTGGGCATCCTCATGTTAAACAAGAAGTGTTCTCTTTGTAAAACCTTCATTTTCACACAAAAGTGGAACCAAAACTTCACTTTCTTTACAAGCACAATTAAAACTCATTATTTGCAGCAATTACAAAAGGGGATAAACATTATAAACAGTATTTTATGCCTTATTACAGATCAATAAAAACAACTAAGTATTTATAGGGCATCCTCAAATAAACAAACAAAACACTTCTTTGGAAAACCCCCAATTTCACACCAAATTGGCATTTTAAATTCAATTGCAATGGAAACATCATTAGAACCAATTTTTTTAGCAATAATAAAATTATATAAATCTGAAAATATGATAAATACAGCATGCTAATACACAAAGATTTCATCAACATTGGAATCACCTACTAAATCAAATGAAACCATTGAATCCTTTGTGCGAAAACACAAACACACCACCGCCGCACCTCAAGAAGGGTAGATCAAACCTAAAAATAGAAAATTGGACCAAGAAAAACCAAGGTTAAACCTTAGGTTAGAACCCCTAACCACTGGTCATTGTTCACTTCAATAAAAAGGGAGGAAACCCTAAAAAAATAGAATGAAACCCTAATCAATTTGAAAGGGGAAAAGAAATGGAAAAACTTACTTGAGAAATCTAGAATGAATCTCCCCAAAACACTAGTATCTGAAATTTAAAACGGCCAAAACTCAGGGGATGGTCTCACAAGAATTATTAGGTAATTTATGAATTGGAATGGAGGGAAAAGATTAAGAATAGAAGGAGTTATGAAAGGATAAATTTACCTCTCCAAAATCTGGACGATTTCTGAAATCCAGAAAGTTTCGACTATTTTCGCGACCCTATCGAGCTCCAAATTGTGGTAGGATGGCATGGGGTCGAGCCTGGGATTCTTAGGGTCGATAGGGAGGTTGAATCACCGACAAATCCATTTTAATGAATAATATATTAATAAATTAATGAAACAATTTAAAACTGGAAAATTGGCCTTCGGGTTGGCCCAATTCTCAAATAAAAACAAATATCCCCCATGCTTATGGATTTATAAAGGCCCCAAATTTAAATTTGGTGTTAATATATCAGGGGAGAACAATTAGGAGTTGGAATGAGTCAAAAATATTAAAAATTTTAAAAGTTATAAAAGAATCAATATTTATTTTTAAATCTGGAATTGGGCTCACGGTTTGGCCCAATTCACGAAAACTCACCTATTCTCCATAAAACCTTTGGAAACCACCAAAACAAATCATGAGTGGAAAATAAATTTAAAATAACCCTAAAATAGGTTTCGTACGTGACAATTCTCCCCACCTTGAAAACTTTCCGGCCCGAAAAGTCACAGCAAGGTCAAAGCAACAACCAAACCCAACTGAGAAACCAATAGGTACACCCTTGCCAGGTTTCACCCCCAAAGGTCAAAACACCTACAGTGATCAATGATGTAAGGAATAATGTCACAAACCAAACTTAAACAACTTTCCTGAAACAATAAAGTACATTCAGGATTTATCCCAAATGAAAACTCCTCAAATACAATCTGAACAATACTCAATCAATTTACCCAAAAAAAACAACAACATTGAACAAGGTTACACTTCCCTACTATAACTAAACCATTGGAAACTCTCCAATATCAATGTTTACCCAATGAATATGTAGGTAGTTAGATATCTTCGAAAGATAATACCTACTTCCCAGACAAGTCCAAAGAAAAAAAATATGAGTTACTCGTATGAAGAGACACAAATGGGCTCCCCACCATAAGAGACAACTTAAATTGTTTTCCCGAGACAGAATCAAGACACTAATAGTGGGAGGCCCAAACATACTCTCTAGTAAAAGGGATATACTTCCATTAAATGTTTATGAAGGAATATTCATGAGAATCATAGTGGGTCTCCCCACCATAAGAACTGACCATCTTAACCGACCAGCATGGGCCGACACAGAAAGACCCAAAAAGAAATCAAAGATTTAGGAAGGGCGCAGGATTAGTCTGCATGGTTTGGGAAACTGTGCACTAACTATGAATATAATTCTTTCTACATGGCTTCCTAGCACATGGACACTACTAAACGTGCACAAACTATGTGCTCAACCATGACGAAACCATAGGTTTGAACTATTCCCATCTTTCATACTAAGGATAGGACTTTGTACAAGGGTTTAAATGGCCCTGGGATTTTCCTTGACTACGAGCCAGCTTCTCTCTGAGACCTATGGCTATAGCTCAAATGATTGAAGCATCTTCGGCCTCGTAGTTAATATTTGGAAACCCACTGAATGAGAATTCTTCTTTTCGGTGCCACCAAAAACTACACCGCAGTCCCAAATAAGTTTTCTAGACATAACACATTACAAACTCACTTTACCTTATCCCGATATTTCACTGAAACATGGGCTGAGAAGATACACACACATCACAACTTGTTTCTTCAGGTGAGAAACAATAGAAGTAAAGAACACCTACACTCACATTCCTCTAAAATAGATGATTTTGAAGTTTTTCCAAGGGAGACATTTTCCCAACATAACAGGGACTCTCAGAGGATTTCACTACATTCACCTATACAGTCAATCGAGCACATGACATCATAAGGAATCACCAAACATGACCATTGCGTCTGATATAAACAATTCATGGAGAGGGACCTTATACAACATACCCAAACAACACACAATTCTAGAAAGTGGCCACAATATCCTATCGTGACCATATTTCCCACACCGGTGGTTTAACATGAATTAATGCTTCAAAGAAACTTTGAAGAACCCAAAGGTCCTCTTAGACACCGTCGAGACACTCATCCACACTTACAACCAAAGAACACTTCCACCTTCGACGAATCATGAATCTTTAGAAACTAAGGTTTCTTTCAACCTTAAACAATAACTTTACCACTACAAGAGGATCCAAAAATCAATGAAATGAATGGGTGTAGACTCAATCAACAATGATCGATAAAATATTCCTTATATTGATCAACTGGAGGATTTTCCAATGGCGAAACAATATAGATTTCACTTCAGCTATGCATTAACCCTTAATGGGGGAATACCTTATCCAATGAGAGAACCCAAGGACCCAACCAAGCTGGTCCATTAGTCAAAACATGCCTCAAACCAGATCCAAATACATGAAGGGAACCACCATAAAGGCATCCCAAAACATTTTTCAAAAGAGACCACTAATCGTCCCTACAACACAACTCACCGACCAAACACAAACCCAAAACACAGTTCAAACAGGAGGGGTTCTTGGACTCAAAACATCCCACAACATCAACATTATCAAAAACACATAATAAAAACTATACCAAACTATTCATCAATACATCATGTTTTTCTTTAAAACTATTTCTTTGAAAACAAACGGTTTAGCAGTTAGCGCATCCACCAATGGTACCCCATGGGCCTTAAACATGCATGTTTTAGTGCCACACCGGGCACCCTCCTCATAACCATCCCAGCACTCATCCAGTCATGCCATCAACCATCCATCATCCCATATAACCCCATGCATGTGGTCACTCATGGAAATACCAAAGGGTAAAACAAAAATTCCTTCCACTTTTCAAAAACAAAATGCTCAACCAACCCAACCTTTTTTCTCAAAACTTCTAACAATGAGATCAAAATCCCAATTCACATCTTACAAAACTCTTCATAAGGACACAAACATAAAAAAAAAGAACTCACTTTCAAGTTATTCACACCAATTTCAAAACATCTCATCCCATTAAAACACCATTTAATCGTTTAGAAAACTATAGTGGAAACACTTTTGAAAACCAACTTCAATATGGTTTCGGCTTTCAAAAGAGGTGTAAGCATACTATTTTCCATTTCAAAACAATTCTGAAAATTCATTTCCACCATTTCATAAATCAAATAATTCCATATTTATTTGAAACTCATTTCATAAAAACTTTACGCTTCTTAAAACCAAGTCACCTTAAAACCAAAGTGCCAAGATTTCAAAACTAAAGAACACCAGACAATACGATAGGAAACTAGTTTCAGTGGGTGACTTGGACATATGGTTGGCGGCCATATTCCAATAACTTCACTGTCACAGAGAGTGTTCTAGGGAATATCTCCGGCTCCACATGGATTGCCAGACCCTGCGAGCTCATTGAGACCATTAACCCAACTCTCTTTTCATTTCCCCTAATCATCATCAAACCAAGAAAACCCAAATACATAGACAAATCCCAACTTCCCCTCGAAAATTGAATCCAGAAATGAGGTGTGGTGATCAAGCACACTAGCCATAACCATAATTCCATGTCCCAACAATCATAAAACTAGACTATCCTGACTATTTCCTAGATAACATGACTCAAATGGAGCGAACCTCCCTCTGATACCATTTTGTCACGAACCGAATCTGGTCACCGCCAAAACTGGCACCAAACCCAGCCCGTGACATGACCCGAAGGGCGTTCCCTATCCCCACGGGCTGGAACAAGTGCCCGGGTATCATTTATTTATGTTTGGGAATGATTTACCCGAATATGAAGGCATAAACCATTAAAAACAATCAATAAACTGAATCTGAAAAATTTATACCAAACGATGTTTAAACAAAAACCAGAACTGAATACATAGGTTTAGAGTCAATACAAAAGGTCCAAAGACACAATGGAACAGAAACAAAACAACCCCATGGACTCCACATGACAAGGGGTCATCACCCCCAAGTCGTCTCCACTACTCCTCCCCAAGGATGAGGACTAACACCCCGAACCGTCAACACCCTTAGCCTTTCCATTACCTGGGTAAAAAAAAAAAGGTCTACTTACACCCAAGGGGTGTAAGTAGGGTGTGAGCCTAAGCCCAATAGGATACCACCCTATGATTCCAAGGTGCATGCAATACAAGGTGAAAAAGCAAGCAGTTTTAATATGCAATTAAAAGCGGTGACAAATTCCACGAAATGAAACTTTAAATTGAAAACATTTTTCAAGATAAAACTTTCAGAATGTTAACACATTTAAATAGGAATTTTAGATACTGCATTATAATTCCAAAGACACCCAAAAACAAGGGCAAATACCACAAATCCACTGAGCAACAAAACCGGGAACACCCCTAGGCACTAGATAGTCTCAGGCCCCATGTACCTCGTACCTCAGTGTAATGTAACCATAGTAAAATCCTTTCTCGTGCACGATCCACTAGTAGAGAACATACCCATAACCTAGTGGTCCCCAATCATCATCCACATAGTTTAGTTAGAGTTGTAATTATCCAAATGCTAAGTGAAACAGGGACAAAACCCATCCGGTCCACTAGCCGTACTAGTACAAATCCGCCCCACCTAGGTACCCGGGCTTCCCCCTCTGTGCTCAAACAATTTCAGGATTTAACACAAATCCATTTTAATGTAAAACACCACTACTGGTCACATATACCAAATACAGTAGCTATCTCATTTTCTACCACTTAAAACACACAACAAACTCTTTGAATTTGAATAAATCAATTTCACAAAATCTCGTGTAGTTTTGCACACAAAACCCCTTAAGAAACCCACTTGTACACGATGTTCACAATTGTAAGTTACCAAAATAGTAAAGGCAGCCCAATAAATATCAATTAAAACAACAAATCAATTTTTGGTCATCCTCATGTTAAACAAGAAGTGTTCTCTTTGTAAAACCTTCATCTTCACACAAAAGTGGAACCAAAACTTCACTTTCTTTACAAGCACAATTAAAACTCATTATTTTCAGCAATTACAAAAGGGGATAAACATTATAAACAGTATTTTATTACTTATTACAGATCAATAAAAACAACTAAGTATTTATAGGGCATCCCCAAATAAACAAACAAAACACTTCTTTGGAAAACCCCCAATTTCACGCCAAATTGGCATTTTAAATTCAATTGCAATGGAAACATCATTAGAACCAATTTTTTTAGCAATAATAAAATTATATAAATCTGAAAATATGATAAATACAGCATGCTAATACACAAATATTGCATCAACATTGGAATCACCTACCAAATCAAATGAAACCATTGAATCCTTTGTGCGAAAACACAAACGCACCATCGCCGCACCTCAAGAAGGGTAGATCAAACCTAAAAATAGAAAATTGGAACAAGAAAACCCAAGGTTAAACCTTAGGTTCGAACCCCTAACCACTGGTCATTGTTCACTTCAATAAAAAGGGAGGAAACCCTAAAAAAATAGAATGAAACCTTAATCAATTTGAAAGGGGAAAAGAAATGGACAAACTTACTTGAGAAATATAGAATGAATCTCCCCAAAACACTAGTATCTGAAATTTAAAACGGCCAAAACTCAGGGGATGGTCTCACAAGAACTATTAGGTCATTTATGAATTGTAATGGAGGGAAAATATTAAGAATAGAAGGAGTTATGAAAGGATAAATTTACCTCTCCAAAATCTGGACGATTTCTGAAATCCAGAAAGTTTCGACTATTTTCGCGACTCTATGGAGCTCCAAATTGTGGGAGGAGGGCATGAGGTCGAGCCTGGGCTTCTTAGGGTCGATAGGGAGGTGGAATCGCCGACAAAGCCATTTTAATGAATAATATATTAATAAATTAATGAAACAATTTAAAAATGGAAAATGGGCCTTCGGGTTGGCCCAATTCTCAAATAAAAACAAAAATCCCCCATGCTTATGGATTTATAAAGGCCCCAAATTTAAATTTGGTGTTAATATATCAGGGGAGAACAATTAGGAGTTGGAATGAGTCAAAATTATTAAAAATTGTAAAAGTTATAAAAGAATCAATATTTATTTTTAAATCTGGAATTGGGCTCACGGTTTGGCCCAATTCATGAAAACTCACCTATTCTCCATAAAACCTTTGGAAACCACCAAAACAAATCATGAGTGGAAAATAAATTTAAAATAACCCTAAAATAGGTTTCGTACGTGACAATTCTCCCCACCTTGAAAAATTTCCGGCCCGGAAAGTCACAGCAAGGTCAAAGCAACAACCAAACCCAACTGAGAAACCAATAGGTACACCCTTGCCAGGTTTCACCCCCAATGGTCAAAACACCACCAGTGATCAATGATGTAAGGAATACTGTCACAAACCAAACTTAAACCACTTTCCTGAAACAATAAAGTACATTCAGGATTTATCCCAAATGAAAACTTTTCAAATACAATCTGAACAATACTCAATCAATTTACCAAAAAAACAACATTGAACAAGGTTACACTTCCCTACTATAACTAAACCATTGGAAACGCTCCAATATCAATGTTTACCCAATGAATATGTAGGTAGTTAGATATCTTCGAATGATAATACCTACTTCCCAGACAAGTCCAAAGAAAAAAAATATGAGTTACTCGTATGAAGAGACACAAATGGGCTCCCCACCATAAGAGACAACTTAAATTGTTTTCCCGAGACAGAATCAAGACACTAATAGTGGGAGGCCCAAACATAATCTCTAGTAAAAGGGATATACTTCCATTAAATGTTTATGAAGGAATATTCATGAGAATCATAGTGGGTCTCCCCACCATAAGAACTGACCATCTTAACCGACCAGCATGGGCCGACACAGAAAGACCCAAAAAGAAATCAAAGATTTAGGAAGGGCGCAGGATTAGTCTGCATGGTTTGGGAAACTGTGCACTAACTATGAATATAATTCTTTCTACATGGCTTCCTAGCACACGACCACTACTAAACGTGCACAAACTATGTGCTCAACCATGACGAAACCATAGGTTTGAACTATTCCCATATTTCATACTAAGGATATGACTTTGTACAAGGGTTTAAATGGCCCTGGGATTTTCCCTGACTACGAGCCAGCTTCTCTCCGAGACCTATGGCTGTAGCTCAAATGATTGAAGCATCTTCGGCCTCGTAGTTAATATTTGGAAACCCACTGAATGAGAATTCTTCTTTTCGGTGCCACCAAAAACTACACCGTAGTCCCAAATAAGTTTTCTAGACATAACACATTACAAACTCACTTTACCTTATCCTGATATTTCACTGAAACAAGGGCTGAGAAGATACACACACATCACAACTTGTTTCTTCAGGTGAGAAACAATAGAAGTAAAGAACACCTACACTCACATTCCTCTAAAATAGGTGATTTTGAAGTTTTTCCAAGGGAGACATTTGCCCAACATAACAGGGACTCTCAGAGGATTTCACTACTTTCACCTATACAGTCAATCGAGCACATGACATCATAAGGCATCACCAAACATGACCATTGCGACTGATATAAACAATTCATGGAGAGGGACCTTATACAACATACCCAAACAACACACAATTCTAGAAAGTGGCCACAATATCCTATCGTGACCATATTTCCCACACCGGTGGTTTAACATGAATTAATGCTTCAAAGAAACTTTGAAGAACCCAAAGGTCCTCTTAGACACCGTCGAGACACTCATCCACACTTACAACCAAAGAACACTTCCACCTTCGACGAATCATGAATCTTTAGAAACTAAGGTTTCTTTCAACCTTACACAATAACTTTACCACTACAAGAGGATCCAAAAATCAATGAAATGAATGGGTGTAGACTCAATTAACAATGATCGATAAAATATTCCTTATATTGATCAACTGGAGGATTTTCCAATGGCGAAACAATATGGATTTCACTTCAGCTGTGCATTAACCCTTAATGGGGGCATACCTTATCCAATGAGAGAACCCAAGGACCCAACCAAGCTGGTCCATTATTCAAAACATGCCTCAAACCAAATCCAAATACATGAAGGGAACCACCGTAAAGGCATCCCAAAACATTTTTCAAAAGAGACCACTAATCGTCCCTACAACACAGCTCACCGACCAAACACAAACCCAAAACACAGTTCAAACAGGAGGGGTTCTTGGACTCAAAACATCCCACAACATCAACATTATCAAAAACACATAATAAAAACTATACCAAACTATTCATCAATACATCATGTTTTTCTTTAAAACTATTTCTTTGAAAACAAACGGTTTAGCAGTTAGCGCATCCACCAATGGTACCCCATGGGCCTTACACATGCATGTTTTAGTGCCACACCGGGCACCCTCCTCATAACCATCCCAGCACTCATCCAGTCATGACATCAACCATCCATCATCCCATATAACCCCATGCATGTGGTCACTCATGGAAATACCAAAGGGTAAAACAAAAATTCCTTCCACTTTTCAAAAAAAAAAATGCTCAACCAACCCAACATTTTTCTCAAAACTTCTAACAATGAGATCAAAATCTCAATTCACATCTTACAAAACTCTTCATAAGGACAAAAAAATAAAAAAAAGAACTCACTTTCAAGTTATTCACATCAATTTCAAAACATCTCATCCCATTAAAACACCCTTTAATCGTTTAGAAAACTATAGTGGAAACACTTTTGAAAACCAACTTCAATATGGTTTCGGCTTTCAAAAGAGGTGTAAGCATACTATTTTCCATTTCAAAAAAATTCTGAAAATTCATTTCCACCATTTAATAAATCAAATAATTCCATATTTATTTGAAACTCATTTCATAAAAACTTTACGCTTCTTAAAACCAAGTCACCTTAAAACCAAAGTGCCAAGATTTCAAAACTAAAGAACACCAGACAATACGATAGGAAACTAGTTTCAGTGGGTGACTTGGACATATGGTTGGCAGCCATATTCCAATAACTTCACTGTCACAGAGAGTGTTCTAGGGAATATCTCCGGCTCCACATGGCTTGCCAGACCCTGCGAGCTCATTGAGACCATTAACCCAACTCTCTTTTCATTTCCCCTAATCATCATCAAACCAAGAAAACCCAAAGACATAGACAAATCCCAACTTCCCCTCGCAACTTGAATCCGGAAATGAGGTGTGGTGATCAAGCACACTAGCCATAACCAGAATTCCATGTCCCAACAATCATAAAACTATACTATCCTGACTATTTCCCAGATAACATGACTCAAATGGAGCGAACCTCCCTCTGATACCATTTTGTCACGAACCGAATCTGGTCACCACCAAAACCGGCACCAAACCCAGCCCGTGACATGACCCGAAGGGCGTTACCTATCCCCACGGGCTGGAACAAGGGCCCGGGTATCATTTATTTAGGTTTGGGAACGATTTACCCGAATATGAAGGCATAAACCATTAAAAACAATCAATAAACTGAATCTGAAAAATTTATACCAAACGATGTTTAAACAAAAACCAGAACTGAATACATAGGTTTAGAGTCAATACAAAAGGTCCAAAGACACAATGGAATAGAAACAAAACAGCCCCATGGACTCCACATGACAAGGGGTCATCACCCCCAAGTCGTATCCACTACTCCTCCCCAAGGATGAGGACTAACACCCTGAACCGTCAACACCCTTAGCCTTTCCATTACCTGGGTCAAAAAAAAGGTCTACTTACACCCAAGGGGTGTAAGTAGGGTGTGAGCCTAAGCCCAATAGGATACCACCCTATGATTCCTAGGTGCATGCAATACAAGGTGAAAAAGCAAGCAGTTTTAATATGCAATTAAAAGCGGTGACAAATTCCACGAAATGAAACTTTAAATTGAAAACATTTTTCAAGATAAAACTTTCAGAATGTTAACAAATTTAAATAGGAATATTAGATACTGCATTATAATTACAAATACACCCAAAAACAAGGGCAAATACCACAAATCCACTGAGCAACAAAACCGGGAACACCCCTAGGCACTAGATAGTCTCAGGCCCCATGTACCTCGTACCTCAGTGTAATGTAACCATAGTAAAATCCTTTCTCATGCACGAGCCACTAGTAGAGAACATACCCATAACCTAGTGGTCCCCAATCATCATCCACATAGTTTAGTTAGAGTTGTCATTATCCAAATGCTAAGTGAAACAGGGACAAAACCCATCCGGTCCACTAGCCGTACTAGTACAAATCCGCCCCACCTAGGTACCCGGGCTTCCCCCTCTGTGCTCAAACAATTTCAGGATTTAACACAAATCCATTTTAATGTAAAACACCACTACTGGTCACATACACCAAATACAGTATCTATCTCATTTTCTACCACTTAAAACACACAACAAACTCTTTGAATTTGAATAAATCAATTTCACAAAATCTCGTGTAGTTTTGCACACAAAACCCCTTAAGAAACCCACTTGTACACGATGTTCACAATTGTAAGTTACCAAAATAGTAAAGGCAGCCCAATAAATATCAATTAAAACAACAAATCAATTTTTGGGCATCCTCATGTTAAACAAGAAGTGTTCTCTTTGTAAAACCTTCATTTTCACACAAAAGTGGAACCAAAACTTCACTTTCTTTACAAGCACAATTAAAACTCATTATTTGCAGAAATTACCAAAGGGGATAAACATTATAAACAGTATTTTATTCCTTATTACAGATCAATAAAAACAACTAAGTATTTATAGGGCATCCCCAAATAAACAAACAAAACACTTCTTTGAAAAACCCCCAATTTCACACCAAATTGGCATTTTAAATTCAATTGCAATGGAAACATCATTAGAACCAATTTTTTTAGCAATAATAAAATTATATAAATCTGAAAATATGATAAAAACAGCATGCTAATACACAAATATTTCATCAACATTGGAATCACCTACCAAATAAAATGAAACCATTGAATCCTTTGTGCGAAAACACAAATGCACCACCGCCGCACCTCAAGAAGGGTAGATCAAACCTAAAAATAGAAAATTGGACCAAGAAAACCCAAGGTTAAACCTTAGGTTCGAACCCCTAACCACTGGTAATTGTTCACTTCAATAAAAAGGGAGGAAACCCTAAACAAATAGAATGAAACCCTACTCAATTTGAAAGGGGAAAAGAAATGGACAAACTTACTTGAGAAATCTAGAATGAATCTCCCCAAAACACTAGTATCTGAAATTTAAAACGGCCAAAACTCAGGGGATGGTCTCACAAGAATTATTAGGTCATTTATGAATTGGAATGGAGGGAAAAGATTAAGAATATAAGGAGTTATGAAAGGATAAATTTACCTCTCCAAAATCTGGACGATTTCTGAAATCCAGAAAGCTTCGACTATTTTCGTGACTCTATCGAGCTCCAAATTGTGGGAGGAGGGCATGGGGTCGCGCCTGGGCTTCTTAGGGTCGATAGGGAGGAGGAAGCACCGACAAATCCATTTTAATGAATAAGATATTAATAAATTAATGAAACAATTTAAAACTGGAAAATGGGCCTTCGGGTTGGCCCAATTCTCAAATAAAAACAAAAATCCCCCATGCTTATGGATTTATAAAGGCCCCAAATTTAAATTTGGGGTTAATATATCAGGGGAGAACAATTAGGAGTTGTAATGAGTCAAAAATATTAAAAATTGAAAAAGTTATAAAAGAATCAATATTTATTTTTAAATCTGGAATTGGGCTCACGGTTTGGCCCAATTCACGAAAACTCACCTATTCTCCATAAAACCTTTGGAAACCACCAAAACAAATCATGAGTGGAAAATAAATTTAAAATAACCCTAAAATAGGTTTCTTACGTGACAATAACTCCAAAATCTAAAATATTCAGATATATTATTATTATTATGCGACATCCATATCCCTCCTTTTACCTGTCCTACGAAAAACCATATCACCTTGCTTGTGTATGTACGACTTACTGTCTCCATGCCTTAGTGTAAACTATTTTCATCTATAATTTATTTCCATGGGTATAATGATGAATATAATTGATATAAAAAGTTAATATGAAATTAAATTTATTCTTCATAATTAAAATTCCATCAATTTCCTTACCCCTTTACCATTAAGGAAATGATATCATAGCTCGTGCGTACGTACGACTTAGTGTATCCACGATGCGATGATATTCACCTTACACATAACTATTCAAGAATTATTATACAAATATATATATATATTTAATAATGATGAAATATATGACATGAAAATTATACCGGAATAATAAATATGTACTATTTACTTTCTTTCATTCAATACGTTATGAAAATAGAAATAATGTCCGTGCGTACATTTCGCATACCATCTCCAGGAACAGTGTATTCCATTACACATTATATATATATATTTATATACTGAAAATATAAAATATATAAATCATGTTTTATATTCTATATGTAATTAAATCATGATCTATGTAATTAGATAAAAAATAACCATTCAAAACATGTGTGATAAACAGAGTGATTATTACATGAAGTGTATCTTTAACAAGAATTTTATTAATAAAAGGGTAATATAAAGTAATAAATGAATAATATATGATATCATAAATATTATTATTATTCTAGTACAAGTTAATAACATGTTTAAATATACTACACATGAGTTTTAGACATGTAAATAGGGAATCAGACCTATGGTAAGGGTTAATATCTCAATCTCATTATTATCTGAGATTGATTATATGTGAGTATTTACTGGGTCATATTTATCTTCACTATCCATGTTTCTTAAAATTTTTCAAAATAAATATTTGTAAGATTTTATATAAAGTACTCTCTAACTAAGACACTGTTTTAAATTTTGCTAAAATTTATTCTTCTAAATCATTCTCATTCATGTCCATGTATTCAAAATGGATTTAATTGATTTAATTATAAGGACATGAATATTTCAAAATTTTAATTTCTTATTTTCTATAAAAATTTAAAAGTATTAGGAAAAACATTGATTCAATAATGTATTTTTAAATTATTTTTTTTAAAATTTCATTACTTTTGAATAAATGATCTCAATGAAAAAGGGGTATTTATCTCAAGATATTTTTAATGATTTTAATTGAGTATATTCATATATACGAACATCATATGTTTAATCTTATGATTAATTTTGGTAAATATCTTATGATATCATTTACTATATTTTATTAAATGGTTTATGATCAGTTTAATTGTGGATGTGCTATTTAGATTCCATTATTTATTTTTGGTTAAAGTATTTATATTTTCTATACTAGTTTTTAATACAAATGTGTATGCTATTTATATTTCACCATTTTCATATGAGGAATGTTTTATAATTACTAAGTGACTTTCATAGACCACTGCAGCCCCTAGATCTATGAGTATGTATCATGAGATGAAACTAGTTGGCCACAAACCCATCATTTTTGTTTTCCAAGAAGTTTGTAATTTTTAGGGGGATAACTCTTAACAGAAATCATATGAGTTTCTACAAAAATACTTAAACATTCATGATTATTGATCTTGAAAGTGGTTATCTTGAGGATATATCTTGATAGTGTATATGGCTACCATTATGAATTCCATCATTAAGATATTAGTAATGTATATTCCAAGTGAATATTAAAAAAGTATAATATCCATGGTTATGAATATTTTATATGGTATTATTTACTCTTCCTATATTATACTCATGATTATGTTTAAAGGGATTTTGTTTTTTTTGTAAAACTCACCGTAAGGTTTATGATTATTTATTCATATTTTCTTCCATTGTACTTCTACCCTTACTGAGAACCTGATCTCACATCTTACATATGTTTGATTTTTTCAAATTATCCTATGAAGTGTATTATGACTTATATGTGGTGTTAAGATAGGAGAGTAATGGGGTTATCAAAGGATTATCTATGTTGTATTTTGTGTTTTGAATTGTAATGCATGGTTCATGTATGTAATCTATTTTCCAAGACTGCGAAACTGATCGGTCCTTTTGGATTCGATTCTTTGTAATCATGCCAATGTATTAAAATAATTAACCTGCTCCAGGATTCTGGGTTCGGTATATTAGAAGGTAGTTTTGGTGAGATTATTTGTTTGATATAAAATATAATTCCTAGAATATCTCTAGTTATATATGGATGATGGAATGTAGCTATATTTCCAATGATATTTAGGGGATTGAGTAGGACTCTAATCAGGAAAGGCCATAAATAGTTGATATAAACTCAAGGTTTCAAAAGAAAGAACCCCATCATTCAAGGGTGATGCAATGTCTGAGAATGTGGAGGATTAGTTAATGAATAATAATATATTCTAGTTTCTAGGGATGTTAGAGACCTTGAGGGTTGAGTTGGGGACTTATTTGTTGTCGGTAGCATCCATGAGGTGGAGTCCGTTAGTCGAGGGATTGGGGAAATATAGAGATATTTTCTAAATGTCCTCATGAGGGAATTTAATGATTTTTATTGATATAAATAACTCAATTTTGATAGTTATTGATGAATTTTAAACATAAAATAGGGTAAAATATCAATTATGGAGAATGAATTGAGATTTATTAATCTTGTGAAGAATATTCTAGAATTAGTGATGAATGAGAAGATCAATGAAAGAAGGTTTGAGATGTAGTTGAGACCAAAGATATATTCATGGATTATACTACATAATATACATATCAACAAAGGTATTGTGAGCATCAAGAGTCTAATGATGTTGGATATATATGGCATGAAAAAGGAAAGATATTTTGTTCTATAGTTAGGTAAAGGTAATAATTTCTTCTATGGATATAATAGGACGATAAATGTATTTAATGGAATATAAAGTGATATGTATTCCCATGTTTATTAGGCATACAATGATGGGTTTCAAGGGACCAACAAACACTTTTTAAATAAAATAGAATAAATAATGAAGCCTGACATATGATTAAGCCATGGTAGTTAAATGAATTCATGTATAAACTGGATATGAAAAATTGTTGACTATATATATTAATCAATTAACACCATCACACAACCTCTAACAATCATTTTATGATTTTAAGGATGATCACTAGAGTGAAATCAAAATAACATCCCTCCTCTAAAGGAATATGTGTCTTGAAACCAAACCACTCATCTCATGAGAAGAACCATCAAATAATCTATAGTATACTAGTACCATAGTTGATTAAATATATAGAATATAGAGAGAAATGGGATGTGGGGAGTTTTTAATGTCTCTGGAAATCATATAAAATTTTCATATGATGGTTCTAAGATATTTGTCAATCCATTGAGGATTATCATTGGGAGTTCATGCATTTACACATATATTATAATTTATGAGTTAATTAATTGTCTACTTCCTGAAACCATTTAATAAATATATGCAACTCCTTTAATTTTAATCTTATGAAATAATTCTTTTATGATATCACTTGAATGATTATAATTAAAATTTTACTTCTTAAACAATTTAAGATAGTGTATTGTCTTATGATAATGAATGTAATAAACTATGACTTACATGGGTAGTTATAAATTATGACATATACAATCACATAATATGTCTTAGTGTAATAAGGCATTCTTTACAATTTAAATTAGTCAGAAAATAAGGAATATTATATTGCATTACATGCATAATGGATTTAGATAGAATCTCCTTTAATCTCCCAGTTTCAATAAATCTTAAAATAATTACATGCCATTTGACCTTATATCAAATAATATAATACAAAATTTTAAACCATATCCAAATGTGAATTTTTATATATTCAATAAATAGTGTTGAAATGATACCATCAATGTCACCATCTATTACATATTATGAAATAATTCATGAATACTCATCCAAAATTCTTTTGGATTGGGTCATTTTTTTGATAATTTCTCTAATTAAAACTAAATAACTATTAATTCAAAAACAATGTGAACCCATGGAGCTCTATAGCATTGAAAATAGATAATAGTCATCAGATAAAAAAATTAATTAAAAGAGTGACCTCTAGATAAGTGTCAATGGTACTTAATCTACAGAGGGATATGTCATGACCTCAATTAAATAGATGTTTTTCTGTACATGTGTCCACTACTCACATCACAAGATATAATTCGTTTTTATACGTCCCCTTTTTTAGGTCATTGTGTAAACATGGGACATATAGTATTTCAATACCATGTATCCAACTCACACACATTGGAATATACATATATAGACTAACTAATCAATGAATACATCACATGTCATTCACCTTAATGGATGAGCATATCACATATCACTCACCCGAATATATTAGGCCATTATATGTAATATCTATTTGTGAAAACACACTCCCTGGTCTATTTCAATTAGGGGTATATATTCTAAAATTCTTCTATGAGAGTGAAAATGAAAATTTACTTGAGCTCCGACTAATGACATGATCATCTACAAACCAAATCACCCCCTGATTAGATATGTATAATGTCTTGTTAAATGAAGGTATAAAGAATGAAGGATATAGTATTATGTATCTGACTAATATTAAATAGTGGGGATATAAAATAAGATCCATGAACCCATAGTATACAAAATACTTAGTGTATGATACTCCACGTGGGGTTCATGGGTCATCTAGTGCACAAAACCTATCTTGTGCCTCTTGATCATATTTTTTATCTCAATATAAGACTCATAATCATGAAAACTATAGAATTTTTTCATAATATATAATAATCCATAAAAAATTGGATAGAAACTATTCAAATTCATACTTTGATATATTAATTACCATTTTACTTCATGAAATGTATATCAATATATATATATACACTATTAACATGAATAAAAGATAATGTGGGTATTTCATTTTAAATAAAAAAATTTATATTCTTAATTATTTTTTATGAATACTTAAAAAAACCCAACATAAACATGTATTTATCATATCATCTAAGATGGACAACCATATTAGTGTTTTGTTTTCAGAAATTTTTGGGTTTTGATAACTCATTACATATTTATATATATAATAATTCCACATAACTATGTGAAAAGCTGATAAAACCCTCCTACTTTTGTTTTTAGTGAGAATAATTTATAGAAAAAAAATTTGATATATGATGATATTTAGGAATCATATTCTTAATGTTAAAATATATTAACATATTTAAACTCTTTAACACAACACCATCAAAAAATACATTGTTAACTAATTTTTTTGTACTTATAAATATTTTATATATATCATCATAATTCTTAGAATCCATTTCATCAAGAATTTTCCTTTAATTTTTTTTAAATAAATAAACTGTTTAAATTTTCACTTAATAACATATCCTAAACTCTTTTTTACAAAAAAATGACATTTATTTTTTATTGTAACTAGAGCTTACTCTTTACATTTCTATTTACCAAGGAAACCTAACACTATTTTAGTATATAAAGTGAAATTCAAATTTTATTTGGAAAAAATAATATTTATGAAAAAGTTAAATTCACTTTATCTTGTATAAAAATGCAACTCTAAACAATTCTCTTTACTCTTATATATCCTGATCACATTAGGGCATTAAGTGAAAATCACTTTAATTTTCAACTAGTATAATTTTTAAAGATTATGTGCTAGAGGAAACTACCCAAAATTATTTTTCCTATGAGAATGAGAACAAGGAACCATCCATTGATGTGATAAATGTGGAATTAAAGGAAGATGAAAGAACACATTATTCACAATTATAATTCAGATTCACTCATGAGGCCTAAAATCATAAAGTCTATTTATTGTATATAGGGGAATGGTTTCCTATAATATCAAGTATCTTGTGATAATTAATTGATCCCAAGAAAACGTGTCTTATGAGAATTCAATTTAATTCGTTTCTTATACTCTAAAAGTTGATAAACCACCAAATGAAGAGAAAAATGATACTAAAAATGGATCAACCTGATCTCAATAAGGTGGAAACATCATTCATAATGGTTTCATTAAGAAAGTCAGTTAAAAGGGATTATGTTGATAATGAACACTAAATATGATGATTTATTGAATTAAATTTTTCACACTTAGTGGAAAATACTAGGATGATGATGTTGAGGACTCTCATCCTTGTAAAATTTCAAAAAACCTAAATATGGGTAAATGATATTAGTCTCCACTGAAAATTTTGATAAATAAAAAATGGTGAAAATAGAAATATAAATGTAAACATGCTAGGAATTGATGTATCATATAATAAATTTTTGGAGAAAAGGGGTATATCATCTTCCAAAAAATGAAGATCATGTTTTTGAATTGTCAAGATCTTTGGAACAACCCCATTGTATCAACCCTTTGAAACTATGTTGATAATAATAATAATATATTGTTAGTTAGTAATTTTGAACCCAAAATGTTGTTTTAGAATTGAAAGGACTTTAATTAGATCTTCATTGTGTATTACCTTGTCTAACATAATGTGAATGATGATACTATGGAAACCTTATGGGTGATGAATCATGACAACATTCAAGTCTTGTTCTACAAAATGACCTCCTTAATTCTCTCTTTTTCCACTCTTATAAATTTTACTATCCTTATCATCCATTTTTTATTCCTCTAGAAATTATATTATGATTAGGGACCTTTTAAGAGATATGTTCCTGATGTCCAATAAAATGAATCAGTGCTAGGTCATTGTAGGTGATGACAATAATTTTTTGAGACCCGATGAAAAAATTATTTATCATGTCATATGTATTTCTGTAAATGAATTCTATTAGTTTTTGATTAATATAATCTTACTGAGGTTTATATTATTAGAGATTATTTCACCTTTGGTGGATACACAATTAATGGAGAAAAGGAAAGTAAACTGGATAGGTTCTTATATAAATTTCATGAATGTCGTGCCTACATTTCTTATGTAAAGACCCAGAAATATCAAAGAAATTTTTTATTAATTATTTGGAAATTTACGAGTCCCCAGTTTCTGAAGGCGCCTGATTCCGAGGCTTGGTGTGCCCGGAATTGATTTCTGAAGTTTTGTTCGGGTATGTTCAATAAACATGCGAGCGGGAAAATCTATCTTTTGAACCGGTGCTCGGAATTGAAATTCAAGGACACCGTTGAACTCATAACATCGGTAATCGCATAAGGATACCTTCTATTAGATCACAATCGAGTCGGGGTGAAAGTTGGTTTTCTGAGGATTCATGGGATAAAAATAAAATAAACTTTGTAATTTATTTTTTAATTGAATTATGAAATTCTGAAACTTCTATGGTGTGAGGACCACCCGACTATTGAAACTTCTCATTTAATGAGGAGCATTAAATGTGTGGTAACACAAGAGGTGTAACCACCCATTTAATGAACATTATTTATGTTAAACATGATTCGTTGGAGGAAGGGTTGGAAAGGTTTGGTTGGATGAATAATGGTTCTCCAACGACGTTCTCCCTAGAGAAGAATGATCCTTCGACGGAGATCGGATCCCGACGAATCTCTGACGCACGAACTCGGTTCTGAAGTACGAGGCGGATGCAATGATATTCACCAACAAAAAATGATCGAAGTAGGGGTCGTTATTGATTAATTTAAATCCTCATACATCATATTTTATTGTGGTTCTTTGTTAGAAAATTGTTATCATCTAACGCGGAGGGCGCGGGCCGAACAAACATGACCCAACGTCCCTCCGATGGTTCTTGATGGATTGACAATGGAAGTGGCGCAACGACGCCACTGGTAGAGGGAACCGCAGAAGAAACCGGTTGTGAAATTGTCACCAGGTCATCGGAGCTGTGTGAAGAATGGGGTCGCGGCCACCATGGGCCGCGCCAATACCGGAGGGGTGCGATGTCGTCGCACCGCGCTAGAGGAAGCGAGCCACAACAAGAAGGGCCACAATGGACAAAATAATGTGTGTCGTTGTCGCGCCGCGCGGTAGAGGGTTTGTGGCCACGTAGGCTGCCACAGTCGAAAAGGGCGCGATTCCCTCATGCCGTGCCGGAGGGGAAGCCTCGGCCGGGCCATGACAGATGAGATAGAGGGCGGCTGGCTGAGCCGGACACCGTTGAGGGGCGCGCCTGGGCAGAACCAGGATGGGTTCCGCGGAGAGGAACCGACATCTGCTGGTTATATTATAGGGAGACATAGGGTGGAAGAACCCCACTTGATTGAATAGGGCGGTCCCCGCATGGTGCCGCCACCGCCAGGTCATGCTGACCTGGCGGGCTTCATCGTCCCTAGCGACACGGCTGGGCCACCACTCCACGCGGGGCGGGCCGGCGCCCTGGGCCGGGCTGCCATGCCGAGAAGGGCCGCAACTGCCGGGACAGGCCATGCCTTACCGGAAAAAACCCAGATCTGGGTTGGGTCAACCCGGTTTGGTCCGACCCAGGTCGAGTTGGGCCGGGTCGGACGGGGCCCAAACCCCCCTTTTTGGACCATTTTCTGTTATTCACCCATAACTTCAGCTACGGACCTCCGATTGATGCACCGTCAGTTGCATAGGATTCCTTTTATTGAGACAGACGATTCAGTATTTTACACTCAAGGGTTTGGTGAAGTTCGGGTATGGACATGTTGGTTCGAACCCGAAACCAACCGTGCCCTCAGAGTGGAAACACTTAAAACTTATGGACATGATGCCGGATTGAAATGTAATCAACTACATTGGTTTCCTATTGAAGAGATGGTTATTTTGGAATACTCCACTTGATGTTCAGATGTAGTTGAAGTATGGTCAGGTTGGATTGTACCCAAAATCCAACCGGGCCCCTGGTACAGAAAAGCCAATAACTTTTAGACCGGGTGTCCGATTGACATTCTGTCTGTCGCGTTGGGTTTCTTTTAATGAGACGGATCTTTGGGATACATCAACTCAGGACATCATGATAGTTGATGTATTGATCCCTTTTCTCGAGGAGAGGACCCTCACGGAATTGAGCGTGCTGTGTGCGGGAACCCTAGAGCTGGCTGCGACTGCATTTACTTCCATACTAGGATCATCCGGGGTTCGACGATGATGATTTGCTTACTAGGATCCTCTGTGGGTTCAACGATGATGACTTATGTACTAGGAAACTACGTGGGTTCGACGAAGAGGACTACCATACTAGGATCCTCCATGGGTTCAATGACGACGTCAACCGTACTGGAATCCTCCGTGGGTTCGACGACGATGACTTATATACTGGGATCTTCCGTGGATTCGGCAATGATGACTTATATACTTGTATCCTGAGTGGGTCTGACAGAGTAGCTGGTCTAGTATCCAATGTGGGTCTGGCAGCTTAGCTGGTCTAGTATCCTACATGGGTCTGACAGCTTAGATGAATCAGTTACTACATCTGATCATCTCTATCGCAATATGAAATATGTATACCTGTGTGAGCTGAGTCATGAATTTCAATCATTGTCATCGATGTGATTGACTTACTATCCTATGTGGACTGGGTTGTTCATGGGCTTGAGAGTTGGAGATGAACTATGATTGATAACTTTGGTATATGTATGGGAATATACCTAAGTAGAGTTGGTTGATACTTCGTGATTGTATATTTCTTATGTGGTTTATCCTTCGTGGATTCTGGGAGACCTTCGAGGGTCTCGGGGTCCCCACTGAGTATCGTATACTCACCCCTGCATGGGCTATGCTTGCACTACATTGTATTGGATACAGATGATAGACGTCACTGATCGGGGTGGAGGCTTGTGGAGATGGATAGTACATGGAGGTGGTCCACTTGGCGAGACGTACACAGAGTTGACGGCTAGACCCGAGGTGCTGAGGAGGCCATATGTACCCACCCTTCAGGTGGGATTCCTGGAGGATGAATCAGTTGTTTCTGATTTACTTTACTGCAGTTGTACTGGCTTTTCTGTTGTATTGTACTAACTGTAGGGATTTATTTTTGTCCCCTTTCCTTTTAGCATTTACTTTTGTATTTAATAATACTTAGTTCTATCTTCTGTTGCGCACTCTGTTTTTTTTACTTTTATAAAGGAAATTACTTCCCTTTATATCGGTATTTACACCTTTGGTGGTAGTCGCCAACCTCTGGCCTACGGAAGGCGGGCTTGGGATAGTCACAGCATGGGCCCCGAGGATGGGTCGTGACAAATTGGTATCAGAGGAGTCGGTTCTACCACAGAACTTAGGACTCTGATCTTTCATACTGTGAAGCAATAGTGTTACGAGTATTGGGTGTGGTTTTTAGTCCATGGAGTCCAATGTTGGTGCGGTGGCCGATGTATCCATACACCAGGACCCTGACCTCTGATTTTCGACTTACGGCACAAAAACACTAATTGTATGTGTGTTTCAAGAGTTTCCTTTGTGGTATCTTTGAGTCAGCTCACCAGGTATAACTTATTGACCGTGGGGCACATGTTTCTTATCATGATTCCACTACGAAGACAACCAGCTAGGGTTCCTGAGAGAGTACACGAAGACAGCCCACCGACCGATGAGGCTCTGGTGCAAGGCCCTATTATTATGTTGGCACCTTCGGGTGGTTATCCAGAAACACCACCACCCATTAGGCAGTAGATTCCACCAACCATATTGGAGGACGGTGCACCCCGACTGATCGCGTTGCATGAGTTCCAATGACAGAGGCCTCCGAGGATTCGAGGCGAGACCGATTCCCAGGCAGCAGAGGACTGGATTGAGGTGATTACTGGAGTTTTCCTCATAGATGAGACACTAGTAGAGCAGATTTTGATCTTAGCTACTAATATTTTTCACTGAGTGACCATGATGATGGTCTGCATAGTGATGAGGTTTTTCTTCTTGGACCATTTTCCGAGCTGGTACCTTTGGGTAGTGTGCCAACTATATCACTGTCCACTGGTCAGTAGGCACTATCGGCGGTACCAGTAAAGGAAACTTGTAGGATTAATGCCTTACATGTGCTTCAACACCAGATTATCCTCAAGTTCTGAGGTGAGCCCGACCCACAAGTGGTTGAGGACAGGCTTGAGGAGGTGGTTGAGAGTTTTCTAGAGCTTATACAGCTTCAGTAGGATGACGTGTCGGTAGCTGAGTATTCATCGAGGCATACCGATCTTCCCTGGTACTCGATGGATATGATACGATCAGTGCTTTAGAGATCAGACCTCTGAGCGAGGTGTGTTCAAGGATATCCAAGCCATAACTTTTTCCTCTGTTCATTTTTACTTATGTTAGGGTGCTAGAGAGAACCTTTGTGGTTGAATGTTCATTGGCTGAGCAGAAACAGCCAGTGAATGGTAGCAGTTGGAAAGCATGAGACTGGCACCCATCTCAGAGACTTGAGCATGTAGAATTATTCGAGAAGAGGAAGTGTTGAGAACAGATGAATCTGTAGGGCAGTAGACATGGAAGCAGATCTAGGAGAGCATCATGTGGGGTTGAACATTTCGACATGTTACAACCACCTGCCTTTGTAGTCCTCGCTAGGCTCAAGGTGCTGGAGGGCAGGGGAAGAGAATAGCTGCATGAGGTCAAGGAGTGTGACCCAAGGGCTCTAGGAATGATTTGAGGTACGGTCTTTGTATACTACTTGCTACTGTATCAATAGACATAGATACAAATCATTCCATCCTTCCACGAATCTTGTCCCTGACCTAGAGTTTCCAGTTAACCCGTTGACTTGACCCTCACGTCTGGAGATAACTTTGGGAGGAGACTCAATAATCAAACTTACACCGACGGTGTGATCTGACTCTTGAGGTGAGAGTTTCGGTTGGAACCTCTTGGTGGCAGCGTCGTGGCCTTACGATGTTTGTTTGGGTATAGACTGGGCAACCACAGTTCATACAAAAATTGACTGTATTAGGAAAAAAGGTTGTAGTTTACCTAAAATGTTGGGATGGGTTTTCCTTGGTCAGTGAAAAAGAAAAACCCATGAAGTTTAGGATGGAATCATATATAAGAGGGTGCATTCAATCACTCATGAGTCGGCCAAATTTACCATTGTTCCAGACTCACCAGAGTCTGAGGTACATGTTCTCACAGAAGGACCTGAACCTGAGACAACGACGATTGCTCGAGTGCCTCCAAGACTATGACTTTGAGATAGTCTATACTCTTGGGAAGGGGAACGTTATAGCTGATTCTTTAAGTAGGAGATTGGGAATCAATCTACTAAGAGAGGCTACGGAGAAGCTAGCCGCATTGCAGATATCCTTTGTGGATAGAGATGGAGCAGCCTTTCTGCAGTCTCTCATAGTCACTCCTCCACTTCTTCAATGAGTCATGGAGGCATAGCATGGGGATGTTGACTGTGAGACGCGATATGCTAGGATATCCAAAGGGAAGACGCCTGATGGATTTTCTGATGGAGGGTAGCATGTCATCCTCTTCCGGACGTACTATGGTACCAGTTTCACTACAGGTGGAAGTTCTGAGGGAGTTTCAAACTTCCCCTCCAGTAGAACATTGAGGATTGGTGAATATGTATCAGGACCTCAGACGACAACACTGGTGGTTGGGTATGAAGAAGGCTGTATCAGAGTTTGTATCATGATGCCTCACTTGTCAGAAAGTGAAGCTAGAACACTAGGTACCAGCAGGGTTAGTACATCTCTTATAGGTCCTAGAGTGGAAGAGGGATGGGATACCCATGGATTTCGTGATAGGGCTTCCACATACATGCAGAGGACACAACTCTATCTAGGTGATCGTAGACCGACTCATCAAGTTGTCCCACTTTATACCGATCAGAGAGTAAGGCTCAGTAGAGAGCTTGGGATGCCTCTATGTTCAAGAGATTGTACGACTTCATGGTGTGCCATCATCTATCATTTCGGATCGAGATGCTCGATTCACATCACGGCTATGGAAGGGGTTACTAGAGGCATTTGGGATGTAGCTACATCTGAGCACCACCATCCGTCCTCAGACGGACGACTAGACAGAGAGGACTATTCAGACTCATGAGGACATGCCCCGTGCATGTATCCTCGACTTTGGTCGCAGCTAGGAGGATCACATACACTTGGTAGAGTTTGTGTACAACAGTAGTTACCACTCTACCATCGGGATGGTCCCTTACGAGGCACTATACAACCGACCTTACAGATCACCTCTAGGATGGAATGACCTAGGGGATTCAGCACTTGTATGACCAGAGATGGTTCAGGCTATGACGGAGAAGGTGAAGATCATCCAGGAGCAGATGAAGACTGCGCAGAGCAGACAGAAGTCCTATGATGATAGGAGACATAGACCACTGGAGTTCGAGGATGGCGACCACGTCTTCCTATGGGTCTCACCTTGACGAGGTCTATAGAGATTAGACCGGGGTGGCAAGTTATCTCCGCATTTCATCAGACCTTTCCAGGTCCTTAGTAGAGTAGGCGAAGTGGCTTAATGCCTGGCCCTTCCACCTCAGTTGCACCGGGTTCATGACGTCTTCCACGTATCTCAGCTGAGGAGATACATGAACGACCCCTCCCACGTCATCGACCACAGGGAGGTGGACATCGATGGCGGGACAACATTCACAGAGGTCCCGGTGGAGATCGAGGATCGATAGGAGCGAGTCCTACATGGATGGTCGATTCCTCTAGTGCGCGTTCACTGGCAGCACGGGAAACTCTAGGAGATCACATGGTAGCAGGAAGCTCAGATGCTTGCTCAGTACCCACTTTTGTTTCCCTAGTGTATGTTGTAGCTTTAAGGGGACGTAAAACCCTGAGGTGGGGGTAATGTAAAGACCCTGAAATTTCAAGGAATTTTTTTAATTATTTGGAATTTTACGAGTCTGCAGTTTCTTGATGGTGCTTGATTCCGAGGCTCTGTGTGCCCAGAATCAATTTCTGAAGTTTTGTTCGGGTACGTTCAGTAAACGTGTGAGCGGGACTATCTATCTTTTGAACTGGTGCTCGGAATTGAAATCCAAGGACACCGTTTAACTCGTATCGTCGGTAATCGCTTAAGGAGGCCTTTATTTCAATCGTAATCGAGTCGGGGTGAAAGTTTCTTTTCTGAGGTTTCTTGGGATTAAAATAAAATAAACATTGTATTTTATTTTTTAATTGAATTATGAAATTCTAAAACTCCTCTGGTGTGGGGACCACATGACTATTGAAACATCTCATTTAATGACGAGCATTTAATGTGTGGTAAAACAAGAGGTGTAACCACCCATTTAATGAACATTATTTATGTTAAACATGATTCTTTAGGGGAAGGGTTGGAAAGGTTTTGGTGGACGAAGAATGGTTCTCCAATGATGTTCTCCCAAGCGAAGAACGATCCTTCGACAGAGATCAGATCCTGACGAATCTCTGACATAGGAACTCGGTTCTGAAGTGAGAGGCAGACGCAACGATCATCATAAACAAACAACGATCGGGGTAGCAGTCGTTATTGAGTAATTTAAATCCTCCTACCTCATATTTTATTGTGGTTCTTCGTTATCCAATTTTGATCATCTAACGCGGAGGGCATGGGCTAAAAAAACACGGCTCAACGTCCCTCCTATGGTTCTTGATGGATTGACGATGGCGGTGGCACAACTGCACCACCGGTAGAGAGAACCACAGAAGAAACTGGTTTCGCAATTGTCACTAGGTCACCGGAGCTGTGCGAAGAATGGGGCCGTGGTAACCACGGGCCGTGACAATGCCATAGGGGCGTGATGCCATCGCACCGCTCCAGAGGAAAAGGGCCACAACCATAAGGGCTGCAGCGGTGGGAAGAAAGAGCGGCGTCATCGCGCCACACGGTAGAGGGGCCGCGACCACACTGTCCGCAACAGTCGGAGATGACGTGACACTGTCGCGCCACACAGGAGGGGAAGCCACGACTGGGCCATGGAGGATGAGCTGGAGGGCGGCCAGCCGAGCCGGACGCCGGTGAGGGATTCGCCAAGGCGGAACCCGAATGGGTTCCACGGATAGGAACCGACATCCGCCGGTTCCATTATAAGGAGATGGGGGGGGGGGGGGGGGTAACCCCCCTTGAGTGAATAGGGTAGGCCCCGCAGGGCGTCGTTGCTACCTGGTCACACTGACCAGGCGGACTTCACCGTCCCCAGCCATGTGGCTAGGCCACCGCACCATGAGGACCGGGACACGATGCCACCGAGCCATGCGGGCCGGGCCACCACTCCACGCAGGTCGGGCCACCATGCCATGCAGGCCGGGCCACCGCGCCACGCGGGCCGGGCCGCCGCGCGGGCCTGGCCGGCGCCCTAGGCCGGGCCGACGCCTTGGGTCGGGCCGCCATGCTTTGTCGGGCCACAGCCGCTGGGCCAAGCCGCGCCCTACCTGGCCAGACCCGGATCCGGGTCTGGTCGACCTGATTCGGTCCGACCCAGTGCGGGTTGGGCCGGGTTGGACCGGGCCTAGACCCCCCTCTTCAGACAATTTTCGGTTATTCACCCATAACATGAGCTACAGACCTCTGATTGAAGAAATGTCAGTTGCGTAGGATTCCTTGGATCGAGATGGTTGACTCGGTATTTTTCACTCAAGGTTTTAGAAAAGTTTGGGTATGGCCAGGTTGGTTTGAACCCAAAACCAACCAAGCCCTCGGAGCGGAAACACTTATTACTTAAGGACCAGACGTCCGATTGACGTGCCGTCAACTACGTTGGTTTTCTTTTTATGAGATGGTTCTTTTGGAATACTCCACTTGAGGTTTAGACGTAGTTGGAGTATGGACGGGATGGATTGTACCCAAAATCCAACCGGGCCCCTTGTATGGAAAATCCAATAACTCTTAGACTGGGCGCCCGATTGACACGCCGTCTATCGCATTGGGTTTCTTTTGATGAGATGGAACTTCGGGATACATCAACTCAGGACTTCATGATAGTTGATGTATCAACACCTTTGCTCAAGGAGTGGACCCTCTTGGAATCGAGCGTGCTGTGTGTGAGAACCCTAGAGCTGACTACGACTGCGATGACTTCCGTACTAGGATCCTCTGTGAGTTCGATGACGTTGATTTATGTACTAGGATCCTTAGTGGGTTCGACGATGATGAATTATATACTAGGATCCTTTGTGGGTTCGACAACGAAGAATACAATACTAGGATCTTCCGTGGGTTCGATGACGATGTCTACCATACTGGAATCCTCCGTGGGTTCGACGATGATGACTTCTGTACTGGTATCCTCCATTGGTTCAACAACGATGACTTCTGTACTTGTATCCTGAGTGGGCCCGATAGAGTAGCTGGTCTAGTATCCTACATGGGTATGACAGCTTAGTTGGTCTAGTATCCTATGTGGGTCTGATATCTTTGATGAATTAGTGACTACATCTGATCATCTCTATCGCAATATGAAATATGTATACCTGTGTGAGTTGAGTATTGACTTTCAATAATTATCATCGATGTGATTGACTTACTATCCTATTTGGACTAGGTTGTGATTGGGATCGAGAGTTGGAGTCGAACTATGATTGATAACTTAGGTATATGTATGGGCATATACCTAAGTAGAGTTGGTTGATACTTTTTGGTTGTATCTTTCTTCTGTGGTTTATACTTTGTGGATTCTGGGAGTCCTTCGGGGGTCTTAGGGTCCCTACTGAGTATCGTATACTCACCCCGGCACAGGATATGCCCGCACTACATTGTGTTGGATTCAGACGACGGACAACACAGATTGAGGTGGAGGCTTGTGGAGCTGGACGGTACCCGGAGGTGTACCACTTGGCGAGAAGTACACGGAGCGGACGGCTGGACCCGAGGTGCTGAGGAGGCCATCTATACCAACCTTTCAGGTGGGATTCCCGGAGGACTACTCAATGGTTCTATTTTACTTTACTACAGTTGTACTAGCTTTTCAGTTGTACTGTACTTACTGTTGGGCTTGTATTTCCAGCCCCTTTCCTTTTAGCACTTACTTTTGTATTCAGTATTATTTAGTGCTATCTTTTGTTGCATACTCTGTTGTATTTGTTTACTTTTAGAAATGAAATTCCTTCCCTTTATATCGGGATTTACACCTTTGGTTCTAGTCACCATCCCCTAACCTATGGAAGGCGGGCTTGGGGTAGTCACGACACGGGCCCTGAGGACGCATCGTGATAACTTATCTAAATTCAATATCCCAAATTTTAAATTTAGTCACAATTCCATAGTTTCTGAGGTCATGGTGATTAAAATGAGGGACTCGACCTTTTAAATCTAAATTTAACAATGCATAGATTATGACACCCATATGTAGGGAAGTTTTCATTAATGGATAGAACCATGACTTCCCAAGAAGTATTCTTCAAATATTAGCTAGTAATGTCATGAAAATCAAGCCCTTGTTAAAGGATTGGAGTTATAACTCTTTTTATAATATAGATCATGACATTAATTCTTCTGGAAAGTGGATTTCTTATTTCCATATCAATAAATAGTATTAACATTTACCTACCAAAGAGGAAATTGTTCTTTATTCTATGTTGGATGGGCATGTTACTCTCATGAAAAGGCTAACTTGAAATCAGTATAATGTTAAACAGATCTAATAAGGTGTTTTGAACTGGAATATCTTTTTTCATAGGAATAGTGAGAGAAAGGAAATATGGGGAGAAAATATCATTCAGATTAATGACTGCATCTTCACCTCAAAAACTATTATTTCCAATAATGTGGAATATTACATTGATAGAAATTATCATTATTATAAAATTATCCTTACTATATAGATTATTGACATAATCACCCTTAACATGAAGGTCGTCATAATCAAGATTTAATTTAAACCCCTTTTGATGATTATATTAAGGTAACCCTCTTGTCTATGAATATTGATAATGATATAGGTTTAGATTGTTTCACCAATCTTTTTCTAATGGGACATTTTTCATGTTCAGGTTACAAATGTGGGGAATGAATTTCTCATTTTGATTTAATGCCACATAGTATCAATTCCAATTTCATTACTTTTATTTGAGGTAAATAGAATGACATTGATATAAAGGAATTCAATTCGATTATTATTGGAAAAACCATCACTAAGATCATTAGAAAAAGCACTTGGTATGAGGATGGGAATAATTACTGGGAACATTGTCACCCCTAATAAGTTTGGTTTTATCCTTAATATGATCATCTATAATTGACATTACATTGCACTAGAAGACATCAATATAATGAAGGATAAATCTAGGGACGTGAAATTTTCCCTAAATATTGAATTTTTCAATGATTTTAAAATCATAAAATGGAATTTTATTTTCACTATACATAAGAAGAGTGTATTCGCTGATGATTTTATCAAATTTATCCCACCAACATTTAACGTGGTATAATAAAATCTCAGATTAATGGTTTTAAAAGTTGGTATATACATGTTATATGTATTTTAAATGGAGACACCATTATCGAGGAAACTATTTGATATTTACAAAGGCCATTTGGGAAATTTCATTAATGACATTCTCCAGGAAGTTATTTTGGAGAAAATTTTTCTAGAAAGAAATTTGTTTATGCCATCACATATTTTTTATACCGATGACATCCTTATATTTCGTAAATCCAAAAATAATTCCACAAAATCCATCAAATATATATTTAGACACTATGAGTAAGTGGATTTCTAATACATAGGCTAGAGAAAATCGTTAATTTTCTTTGTTAATGGTACCACAACTCCCAAACAAAATAGAATTTATAGAATGTTTGGAGTGGGGAGAGGATAACTACCTCTCATGTACCTTGGTGTTCCGTTATTTTTATGGGAAATAAAGAGATTAATTATTGAAATTATTTCTCTTAGATAAAAAATAAAATATAAAAATAGAAATGGAAGAAAAAATCCATGATTGGGAGGGTTTTCTTGGTCAACTCAATGATCACATATATGTTTTTAAAGCCTTATATTTCAAGGAATGGTACAATGGGATGAATTAAAGACTATAGTGTAACACTAGAAACATTATTTGGACTTTATGTATTAATAGAAGTAATTTTTTATTAGTTTTATAGAAATAGAGAATCAAAAACCTTGGTGTGGGTGGATTAGGCATCAAAGATACCATGTTGTTTAATGAAGATTTCCTTTTCAAATTCACATAAAACATATGAAAATATCATTATGATACCCTTAAATTATGGTATAAATAATTCTTTAAAAATATATAAAGTAAATATTAGTGGCATATTTAATCATTTAACTGAAAAACTATTAAATGATCATACCATAATCTTATAAGTAGCTTGATATGAATGGTTTCTAAGAAGTCTAACCTAAAATGTAGGAATACTATATTTTTTGTTAGACCCATAAATGTGATTGTGATGAGACTCATGATATGAACTATATTTATATTTCTTATATGAGTGAAAGTATTGGAGAGATCTCTGATTTTATTCCACTTCACATCATCCAAGAGATACCTAGATATGTCTTTATTGATAAAGACACCTACATTTGGACATTGAATAATAAAGGCCAACTCAACACCATATAATGATATAGACATAAATGTAACTATAAAAATATGTTCCCATAATGTTTGTGAAATTTAGAAGATCCTTCATTTTCCCAATTATTACACCTATATTATTAAAAGTCTTGAAAGGATGACTCCTAAATTATGATAAGGTTTAGAAAAATGTCCTCAATATCGACTAAATTTTAGATCTCTATATAAATTAGGGTGAAATATTACTATTCCTCTTCATTAAATGTTAATTAAAGGAAATTATTTTACCTTAGATTCAAAATCAATTTTGTATTGTGCTTTGTATAGACAACCAACTACTAGACCAAATGAAGCTCATTACTCAATAAGGATTCAATGAAATCATATTCAATATAAATTTTGTAGTTGTATCTACTATGGATGACTTAATTTTAATTTCCTGAAATTTTATTTCCTTTTATAATTATTAAACTCACAAACAAATGGTAATTAATTCTGTTAATATGATTGTTTTCACAACCACTATCATTAAAACCGACTCGATGATAAATCATGTTTCTAATTTAAATATTTTAACAATTCTTGGTGTTACTAGAAGAATAAAAAATCCTTTTGTATTTAATTCTATCCATTTTATCCAACCAATATCATCTTGGATCATGTCTAATGTCATTGGCAAGACATCAGGTGCACTAGGACACATGATTTGTAGTGGTTTCTTTTTTACCTGTTTTTCTTTTCAAGGAATGTTTTTAAAACTTCTACAGTACTAAATATTATGAAAAAATATATATCCATGAAATAATAATGGTGATCAATTCACTTTAAAAACATATATTGAAATATCTATGAATTCAATCAGACCTGACTATGGATATCGTGGCCTTATGGAATAAATTAGCCAACATACCCTGGAGGATACTCACTATTTGGATTCAATCCCTTAAAGGTAGTGAGAATAATCAATTTAATGTAACACTTGTTTACATAGAGGCAAAAAAGTGATAGATTCACTTTCAAATAAGGTGATTATTGAGTCAAGTTCTATATGGTCTTTCTAAATTCTAAATTTATGTTTACCATTGGAAGACTCAAATTTGAGGGGTGTAATTTAAACCCATATTTTGTAAAACACTTTTATAATTCCACTTTATGTTTTCTTATTTATGTTTTTGAGGTATTAGGTATGCCTGGTATTGAACCCTCCTTACATATTTATTTACATTGATATTATCTAAGTTCAAACATACTCCCACTAGCCCATTAGATACTATATTAACATTAAAATAACTTTCTACGATACAAAAACTCATTTTTGTTAGGAAATAACAATTATTATATTTTATTTTAAACATTTTATAAATAAAATATTAGTTCCATATCATATATGGTATTTTATGTATTTATATAATTTTATCTTTCAAATAAATGAAATTTTATTCCAAAAAATATACCACTGATTAGTGCTGGGAACACCTTCCCTCGCATTCTAACAAATATTTGGATAAATCTATTATCATGGAAAATAAATTTTTATCCGTATCTACTTTTCCAAACATTTTATTAGATCTGGTAAGTCAAAAACAATGTGTATTTAATTCATTTTCTCCTATTTTTCTTCAAAATTCTGTTAATAAAGAACATATCTCATCATATAATATAAATGATATGAGTATACATATCCTTTACATATATCCATATGATCTTGAATTTTTTTTTTCATTTAACTCTCTTCTGCAGAAACTATTTGCTTCACCACTTGAATAAAAACTTCAAGATATATTAATTCATCCATTGATTTTGAATTCATATATATTGAAATTTTTTATAAATTATATATTCTTTATCATATACTAGTAAAAACCAAATAATTAATTCTATAACATTGGTACATGACATGGAAATTATATATAATTTTTCAAAAAACCCTTTATATATCTCAAACAATTACATCATATGGAATTATTATTCATTCCTTCCATATTTTACCGTTAGGTTTCAATTTCATTGAGACTCTCTAATAATCTGTTCTTCTTCTTATTTGAACTTTTACCCACTTTTACTATTGATATTACACCATAACCTAGACACTACATGAAAAGTTCATCATTTCACAACCCTTTAGAGTGTATGGTAATTTTTTTTTCATTTAACTTTTCATAAAATTTACATCAACGAGAATAAGATAAATTCCCTAATAACAAAATGAATCAAGAAAACCTATCATCCCACCATGAAATTTACATATCCATCCATATTGAATATATGAGTTTATATCAAAGGTCATGTCACCATATAGTATCTAATAACATAAAAAGCATTAGTGAATACTTATATGATTTTTTTATAATAATCTTGATTCACTGTTTGAACTACATCAACATTTGGTTACTCCATAGTGGTTTCTATAACACATAGAAATCTTCCATAAGAATTTATTAAGTTACCATCCTCAATAGTTACTTACATTAATCCTATAATTGTAAGGAATTTTTTCAAAAATAATTTTTCTGATAATTTTGAAAGTATATAAAGTAGAATATTTTTATAAGATGATTATCATGTTTTACTATGATTATAAAAAGAATTTTATTAAATGGGATCCCACTAAAATAAAGAACCCTTTTAAAATATATCAAATTCATTATTGGGTAAACATCCATATTTAACTATGAAATGCATTCACTATTAAATTTATATCACAAATTAGTTATTTTGGTATGTTATTTTCCTTATAAAATCATATATGAATCTTAGATATTTGAGAAGACAATTATTTGTCCAATAAATGATATGGAGAAAAAAAAATCAGTTCCTTAGGTTAATTAATCCCATTATGGTCTCTTGGGTAAGTGAAACCCAATTAAATCAATAATAATGGGAATTTGGTCCAATTATGATCTCCCATTACATTATTTCCATACACAATATTATCAAGGGCTAACTGGGTATGACATGACCTACCCTATTGGATGACCAAGGCCATGACTAGAGCTACTTTGGAAAGAATCTGACACTGATTATTATAGAGTTTATTTAATCACACTATCTTATCTCATGTTGTCAAATTTATGTATGCATGATTATAGTGATTTAATTTGGAATCATGTTCCATTCACCAAACCAATTTTTTCAGATCATATTTATGTGTAACTCTTAACACAATTCATAGTTTATGTTACTCTCTTAAAAATAGATTCCAAACATATTTACACATATTCAAATTCATCTAATTCATAAGGGACATAATCTTTTCATATACAGGTCTAGAATTTTATGAAATTAGAAATACCCACAAGAATAATGAAGGATCCATAGTGTAATACCCAATTTCTAGAGGAGTTGATAAATTTAGTGGGAATTTTAATTTTCATTTTGGTGGAAGTTTTAATTTACAAATAGGGACTTCTATTAGAGTTCCAAGAATTTGAATGTATCAAAATGGTGTTTTTATATTAGACATACGGTTTAGAGAATGTTCTAGGGGTTTATATGAGTTTAGGAAGAGTTTGAGGTAATATTCAATCCTCTCATAGTGTAAATAACTTATTCACATACTGAGAATGGTTTATGGGGTGTGTCTAAGGATATCAGGTTCTAAACATTGGATGGTAGAGAGGGATACAGATTTTAAAAATAAAATTCACAATGTGATGGTAGGTGTCATGATTTGTACATGGTATAGCTATTTTTTTCAATTTTATAAGAGGGGATCGACCTATATTTTCTTTAGATGAATGCAATGCAGGGGGGTTCTCAATCGGGCCTCCCCCTTTTTCCTTATTCATTCCATGCGGTTATGGGTGTAATTTGGTTATGTAAGGGGTAAGGTTCCTCATTTTACTTCCCATATCTTTTTTTCTTTCATCACTCTATTTTTTTACAAACTGGTTTAGAATTCATTACCGATTTCACCAAATAATGTTGGATTCCAATGTTTTTACATGGATTTTGTTCAACATATAGAGAAAATTTCTAATGATATCATCTATACATCATCTATTAGGGTTTTGAAAATTGTATATTACAATTTTTATTTCAATTAGTTTCTTTAAATTAAAATTTTGGGCTATTGGAATAATAATATTAATTGGGATTTTTGTTCTTTATACTCAAGGGTTCACTGAGTGTGGAATGCACCCTACCACTTATGGTATAAGTGTGACTAGTTCAACTTGTAAGATTTAGGCATTTATTGTAATGATCTATGTTCTCTAGGTCCATTGCATTGCAGGTTTTGGTTGTTGGGAGTGTTCAGAGGAGGCTTGGAATAATTTTGAAGAGGTTCAGTTGCTAAAGGCTGGAAGTAGGATTATTACAGGTTGTGAATTCACTTTACTTGACATGAATCTTTGTTTTACGACATCTCTTGGAGTTTTCACAACATGCAGATACTGTTTATGGTATGGAGAAGAGTCTCATGATGTTTAATATTTCGGGGATTGAAAAATAATATAAAATCAAAAGGCGATGGGTTTTTGGTGGAAGTCGACCTCGAGGGATTACACGGTGTGAAGGGGTATTACATGTCCTGTAATACCCCTCCTCTTTAATGTTTTAACTGTTTTTTCAGCTTCTTTGGTTATCAAGCACTATGGATGTAGAAATTTTTACTCAACCCTAGGTGACATGGTGACCCATCATAGTTTTTGTGAGTGTTCCTTCCGAAAATATTAAATTATATATTTTCTCCTTCGAACTATAGTGATCCCAAATCGATCTAACATGTGTTATTCTCTCGTTATTTCATTTTATATTGGTTTGGACTCTCTTTTATAACTGTTCACCTTAACATGTAATGGCATATTTTGTTCCTAACTTCTAATGTGTTCTTCTTGAGTTTTCATTGGTGTGGTGGTATTGTTGAATCCTCGGGTGGATGTCGATCTTGTGGGTGGGGAAATCATAGGATTTCTACATGATCTGTTTTTATGAAATGAATGTTGATAGCTTCAAGGTAGGGGTTTTACCTCATTTATCATTGGTTGAATATCATGTGTGAGGGATATAGTCTTTTATCTTATATATCAGAGTTCTGCCACAGTAATCAATGATAAGAACCAATTAAATAAATTTAAATGGGTAGAAGGATTTAATTCCCATATTTTTCTACCATTGATATTATTATGATATTGTAAATTATACGATCTAAAAACCCACAAAAATCATCCTTGTTTGTGGTAATTGTTTAAAAAAAATCTTGACTGTGGGTTCTTGTTGAAAATTTTTATATGGAAATTGGTTAATCTCATTCACATCAATAATAAATGGATGCACAACGATTTCCCAGTTTCTATGCAAACCAATGAATTAAAAATTGTTATTAAATAAGGGATGCGTTTTAAAATCCAAATTTTGGTTATGCTTTGGTATGTGGGGTGGTGTATTGTGTAGGATTGTGTGGCTATATGTGCAGGATATATGGAATGTGAAGTGGCTATGTTGTGATGTGTGGATATATTGTGGATTATATTATGATACGTTTAGGAAGAAAAACTATGTGATATGGTTTAGTGTAGGAGGTTTTGTGGATGAACATGTAGATAATACATCAACCTGAACATGTAAAGTAATATCAGGTAGAGAGATTGATTTATTTTTTAACTGATGAGAAGTGTTGTGCAGTAGGGTTATGATCTGGCTATGCAGTGATGTGTTTCTTGGTTTCTTGTTGCATCACATGCCATGTAGTTTTCCAAATATTAGTTGAATAAAAAAAATATAATTTGTTAGTAATTTTTAGATATGGATTTGGTTGGTTTGGTAAATGTAATGAGTAAATGAGTTTTGAATAATGAATGGTAATTGTTAAATATGTTGGTAGAAATTTGAAAGGAGGTTGAGGATTGATGTGTGGTGTTGTGAATTTAGGGGTTGCAACAAATTTGGTAGTGTTGTGAGATGAGTTTTGTTTTGAGAACCCATATGTTGGGATTGAGTGTTTGGTATCATATAGGTATATACTTGTATATTTCCATTGTAACTTATATAATAATCCCACCCTAGTTGATCCCTATGTGTCAAACACCCCCATTTCCATGGGGGAGGGTGTCTTTCCCAAACATTCCATTTGGAGGATATATAGATGACCAACCTCTCTTTACTGCTCCCTCTTCAAAGAGGTGATAGCCCAATATTATTCATTCATGTTGTGGTTTTTCAGGACCAGGTGTGTGTTGGTGAGTTTATTCTTTCCCAGGTGACTTTGGGGTGAGATTGGTTGTGTTTTCCTAGGCATCTATGAGAAAAGATAAGTTGTGTTTTATGAAGTGTATATGAGATGATATGGGTTGTGTTTTCCTAGGAGTATTTAGGATGATATGATCTGTAATTTACTATGTTTCTTTAGGATGGGGTGAGATGTGTCCTGTAGTTTAAATGACAGTATGAGGTTTGGATGTGGGGCATATGTGTCTATGGGTGGGATGCGAAGTTGTTTGTGGCCCATGTGTCTGTGGGTGGAATGTGACTTGTTTGTGTCCCAGGTGTCTTCGAATGGGATGTGATGTGGCTCATGGCCAAGGTGAAGGGGTGAGGTGTGGTTGTGGGTCCTAGATGTGTGCGGGTAGGTTGTGACATTATTCATTTAGGATAGGTGGGAGCGTGAGGATGTTTTCCATTCAGCAGGAGTGGCTAAACTAGTTAGAAGTTGTGTGGGGTACCCAAATCATAGATGTGCTTACTATAATACTTGACATGAATTGTGTTATTTGGTGATAGTGCCTTGGTGAGGACTGCGATGGTTAGTATGCTTGATAGTTCTTGTTTGGTTATACTATTTTCTCATAGGGGATTTAGTATGCTCCCTTTAAAATGTTCCTGAGAGGCATCAATTTTTCTTACTGATTATATCTGTATACTCCCCCAATGTATATAAAACTATTTTTAGGTTTCTAGGAGTATTATATGGACGTTACTTGGCATTACTAGCTCAGCCTTTGGGATACTTGTTGAGCCACTGCTTTAGCCTACTTTGGGTACTTATATTTGAGTTTTATTGCACTTGTAACAGTTTTATTTTAAACATACATGTGGGATGTATTTTGGTTTTCTTATATATATATATATATATATATATATTTTGGAGTTGTTTTGGGATAAACCATCTTATCTCCTTATCTTGTATTCCTAAAATGGTACATTCCTCTTATTTTTGGTGAGACTGTTTACCCATCGTGCTAGTAACCACCCCAAGGCATACTGGAGGTTGGACTCATGGGTCATTATATCCCTTCCTTCATTTCCTTCCATGGAGGGGTATCTATGGAGAAACGGGGGCATGAAAGAATGGCATAAGAGGCATGGTAGATATTGTATGGAGTTTGGGGTTAGGCACAATGGGGATTTCATGGGCTGGTAGGGAAACATTGTTAGGTGATCTTTGTGTGCGATATAGGAAAGGGAAGTCAAGATAGGAAAGGTTATTTTAGGGAAACCCATGACCTGATTCAAGGAATCTAATCCTACCTAATGATCAAGTGAGAAAACCTTAGTTTCAGGGTAGATACCCTAGGAGATGTACATGCATCATAATGACTAGTGTTATTCTCTATATTGGATGTTTTGGTAAATTGGGAATAAATGACAAGAAAAGTGTTAAAATGATTTTAAATGAGTTAAAATGAGTTAAAATGAGTCTCAAATAAAATTATAAACTATTTGGGATTATGAAATTTTTTATTACCATTATGAAAAGGCACCCGGTCATCATACACATGTGTCTTGGGTGGTTGACCCTCAACAGGCTGATCTAATTCATCAGCAGAGGGTTGATCTAGTGGAGGGGGAATTCTAGTTGAAGAAAAAGTCACATTCATTTCATATAAAGGGTTTGGGAAACTATGAGTTCTACATTTTTGTCAAGGAGACTGATAGTGGGCTCGAAGAGCCTGAGATCACCTTCAGCTTGATCTAGACCTCGACAGAGTAATGGAATCCTTTGGTGGTTAATTAGATGTGATTAGCTGTGCATCAGAAGTGGTTGATGTACCTTGGAGATAGGAAAGTGGCTAATGTTCTATGGCCCAATTTTGAGAATCAGTTCTGATAGGAATTCCTTTCATCTACCATGAATGGTGATAAGATGTAGGAGATACTTTCCCTATAGTATGGGAGTATTTTATTACGAGATATGGGAATCATGTTTAAAGATCTCCTTAGTTCTCCTCACAACTCTTTCCAGATTAGGAGTCTCATGCAAGACGTCTAGAGGAGTCACTCCACCGTTTGATCCAATATGTAGTTATTACCTTTAAGCTTCCAACGTACATGGAGGTCTAAAAAAGGTGGAGGTTATTAAGTAGACACACTTTCTTGGAGGATTATTATTATAGGGGGTATATAAGGGTTATTCGAGAGTTTGGTTTACGAAGGGAAGATCTCGAGAACCAGGATCTTCGATGTTTCAACTGGAAGGGAGTCGAACCCAACTACGTTCTTTTTTGACCATCTAGTTCCCATTATTTTTCTATAGGAATGGTGATGAGGGTTTTCTTATATAGAGTTTTCATCCATCTTCATAATTTGCGTCTAGCATACGCTTGGTCTCATTATATTGGAGATGGGAAGGTTTAGCACTATCCATAGTAGCTGTTACTAGTTAGGCCATTTTTGCAGCAAGTATAATGTGATCATGATCCACCAAGGGGAGATGGGATAGGTAGGGGACAACCCCAGGATTTCCCTCAGGGGAATCAACCCGAGCATGGTCGTGGGGGAGGTCATTATCATAGGGGAAAAGGAGATGGGCGTGGAAAATTTAACATAGCATAGGTAGCAGTTTTGGAAGGACCAGAGATCATAAGAGGTACGATCAGTTTGTTTAGTACTTTTTCTTGTTCTTTGTTTGATTCAATAGATTATCACTCCTTTATTGCACTAGATTTATCCCATTCTCTAGGGATAGATATAGATAGTATTTCTATTCCCTTAGTGTTGAGGGCACTAGTCAGAGGTCAGACCAGCTTGTTTGATGTGTGATGAGGATGTATACTAATGATGGGACAACATTAGTCTCATGGGGATCTTTTATTCATACAGATGCATCCATGCGATGATATTATTTGCACATTATAGTTTTATTACTTTTATACTGTCCTCAAATTCCTCATAAGAGAGTTGTGTTTTCATATGTGGTTGACATCATGTAGTTTTCATTGGAGAACAATGTTTTTGTGTGGGCAGTAAGTGAGTATATAATATGCTTTCCTTGTTGGACGAGCTGTCAGTGGAACCAGTAGATGTAGGTATGTTAGAGGTTTCTTAATATTTTGGGGAGTTATTGTATATTTTTACATAGTAGGATGTTATACTAACCCATCAAAGTGATGATGAATTCGGGATAGACCTACAACCCAGTGCTTCTCTAATTTTGATGGATCCTTATTGGATGATAACTTTTGAGTTGTATGAGTTGAGAATTCAAATAGATGATCTGATAAAGATGGGATTTATCTGGCCTAGTGTACACCATGGGGTGCTTCAGTGTTGTTTTCAAGGAAGGTGGGTGAGGATCTAAGGTTGTGCATAGAATAACAGATATTGAATCAGGTGATGGTTAAGAGATGTTACCCTCTTCCAAGTATAGACTATCTTTTTGAATAAATAAGAGTGGAAAGTTGATTTTATAATCAGGATTTATGTTCTAGATATCATCAAATGAGGGTGAAGGAGAGAGATATCCAAAAGAATTCATTAATGTGTTGGTATGGGCACTTTGAGTTTGTAGTTGTCCCATTGGGTCTTACGAACACACCATTCGTGTTCATGGGGCTTATGAACTCCAATTTTCTCAATTTCCAAGATTGTTTCATAATTTTTCTCATTAATGACATCTTGATATACTTGATGAAAGAGGAAGAACATGATATGAATCTCATTACTGCTTTACAGGTTCTTCGACATCACCATATCTATATAATGTTGTCAAAGTGTATGTTTTGGACATGAGATTTGCCTTTATTCAGGCATGTAGTTTCATATAATGGTGTGGATGTGGACCCGTAGAATATCAATGTAGTTGTTTCATGGGTGGTACCCAAGAACGTTGAATAGGTTCATAGTTTTCTTGGTCTCAAATTCCATTATAGGTGGTTTTTGTCTTATTTCTATTGATTTACATCCCCATTGACATCTTTGACTAATAATGACCAATATTTTGTGTGGAGTGTGCAGTGCCTAGTGGCGTTTGTTTATCTAATGGGTATGTTGGTTAGGTCACCATTGCCTTGGTTTCTACAAAAAGGGGTGATGTTTGAAGTGTTTTATGATGCTTTTCACCTATTATTGGGATGCTTCTTAATGATGAAAGAAGCAGTAAAATTTTATGGGTATAGGTAGGTACGTCCTCACAAGCGTAACTATGCCACCAGGGATCTGGATCTAGAATCGGTCGTGTTTGAGCTGAAGTTTTGGATACATTACCTCATTGGAGAGCACTCTTTGGTCTTCACTTATCAAAAGTGATTAAGGCATATATTTTCATAGAGATATATGAACTTGTAGTAATGATGGTGGATGGATATTCTTATGGACATTGATTTTGAGATCTCATACACCACATGAAATGGAAATGTTTTGGCTGATGCTTTGAGCAGGAAGTCATAGAAATAGGTTGTTCGGGAGTCAATAGATGCCTTGAAGGCAATGTAGGAGTTGGAAGCCTTGTATTTAGATTCTTGAGTGAAGGTTTATAGAGGAATTTTTTTTCATATGATAGTGTAGAAAGTGGAGGAGTCTCAGTGGGGAGACTCAAAGGCCGAGGTGATGCGTGATCACATTGTCCATGATGATGCTTTGGATGGATGGTCAGAACTGGGTTTTTTAATAGTAGAATTTTTTTTCTAGTGGTAATGCATGATGGATTCAACCAAGAGATTCATATCTCACCCTTTGTGGTACATATAAGAATTTATAAGATGTATCACGGATTTAGGACATAGTTTTGGTGGCCTGGGATGAAATGGGAGGTGGTAGAGTTTGTAAGAAGGTTCTTAGTTTGCTATTGGGTGAAATATGAAAAACGTGTTCATGGTGGTTTATTACATACCTTTGATATCTTGAGTGAAAGTGGGGTGACATATCAATGGATTTATTCATAAGGTTACATAGATCTCAGAAGGATACGATGATATCTGGGTATTCATGGATCAAATGATGGAATCATCCCACTTCATAGTGATTAAGGAGTCAGGCATAGTGGATGTATTGGGTAAGAGGTTGTGGATTTGGTGGTGCTGTTGCATGGAGTTTCAAGGAACATTGTCTCAAATTGAGACACATGTTTTACCTAATGAGTTTGGATGGTATTGAAACATGATTTTGGAACCCACATAGCCTTAGCACTACCTTCCACAATCAGAAAGATGGGAAGATAGAATAGACTATCTATACATTGGATGATATGTTGTGATCACACATCTTGGACATTGGATGATCTTAGGTGTGACAATTACCCTTGGAAAAGTTTTCATAAAATAACAGTATCACTCTTCTATTGGTAGGACCCATTTAAATCATTGTACGAAAGACCATGTCATTCACCGTTGTACTAGAAAGAGGCTGGGGAGATAGGTGGTCTTGGTCCAGAGGGAGTGCAAAGAACAATAGAGAATGTTATGCTCATTCATGAGATGATGGAAGCAGAACAAGAATATAAGAAGTCGTATGCCAATTGCAGAAGGATGACCTTGGAGTTTGAGGTTTGGGACCACATGTTCTTGAAGCTTTCATATAGACGTGCATAGTATAGGTTTGGAAGAGGTATTTAACTTTATCCAAGATTCGTTGGACCCTTTGAGGTGTTGGGTAAAGTTGGTGAGGTGGAATACCAGTAGGAATTTACACCATACATAGAGAAAATCCATGATGTCTTCGACATATACCAAATTCATTGGTATCTTCATAATGATTACCATTTCCTTGGCTTGTGAGAGTGGGATATTAAGGATGACATGACATACATGGAGAGGCTGGTAGGGATCCAAAATCGTTAAGATAATTTGATACATGGATGGGCCACTACTTTGGTTCATGTTTTTTGGAGGGACAATGTCCTATAGGATAGTACTTGGGAGAGGGAAATGTTGATTCTGTCCTAGTACCCATAGTTTCTTTTAGTTTTTTATTCTTCTATCTTTTTGAAAAATAATGTTTCAACCTTTTTTATGAGATAATTTGTTTTCCCTTGGTAGTATTATTTGTGGTGTATTGTGTGATAAGGTCTTAAAATGTGAAAATGGGAATACATAATTCGTCATTAAGACACAATAAATATGATTTGACTAAACCCATGTGAGAGAGTTAGTGCCACCTAAAGAATATAGTATCCTAATATGGAGGATGGAATTCCCTTTTTCATTAATTGGGACAATGTGTTTGTTGTGCTTCTGTGGTGTGTCTATTTTTCTTTAGGTAGCAGCTATTAGAGGACGTGTTCTTGGATGTGGGGGTTTCCACACTAGATTTTTAATAATATAGGTTGTTTTATTATTTAACATTAATGTGTTTGTTTGTTAGCAGAGTTTCATGCATACCATAATCCTTGAGTGGTATCTCATGGGGTGGTTGTTCGGACCCCTCTTTCTTATGGGATTGGTTTTGGATTCTCTCGGTTTAGAATCATTTGAGAGGTATCTAATGTGATAGTCTGTGTCCTTACGGTCTATTACATTGTGTATATTGGTAGATAAAAGTGTTTAAATTATTGTTAGATGGTTTTTGGAGACATTCAATTGATAAAGACTGGATGTAGGGTGATTACATGTTGTGTAATAATGTTACACGGCATGAATATCTATTTTATGACATGTCTTGGAGATTTCATGACATGTAGATGTTGTACATGGCATGAAGAAGAGTTTCATGGCATGCAATATTTTGGGGTTGGAAAAATAAAATAAAATCTAACGGTGATGATTTTTTCGGTAGAAGTCGACCTCGAGGGATTACACAGATTGAAAGGGTATTACATTTCATGTAATACCCCACTACTATAATTTTATAAGCATTTTTTCAGCCTCTGTGGTTATTAAACCTTACGTCTGATGAAATTTCTTATCGACCCTAGACGACCCAGCGACCCCTCTCCAGTATTCAAAAGTTTCTTCACCAAGGATTAAATCCAATATTATCCCTTTTGATCCTTAGCAATCCAACATCAATCTAAGGGGAATTATTCCTCTATTCCTGAAGTCCCTATTAGTTTGACCACCCTTTTACCCTTGTTCTTGTTAAATATAATGAAGAATGTTCTTCCTCAATTCTATTTTTCTCTTCTTTAGTTATCATGGGTGCGGTGGTGTAACTGTACGATCGATTGGATGTAGATCATACCAGAGGGTTAATTGGAGGACAATTACATGTTCCTATGAATTTTTTTTGACACATTTGAGGTAGGTATTTTACTTCGTTTCACTTTTATTTTTTATCATGGGGGAGGGATCTACTATTTTTTTTCTTATGGATAACAGTTGTACCATACTAATCCAATATAAGAACTTGGTCAACAAATTGAAAGGGTTAGAGTGATCCGATGTGAATTTTTCCATGGCATTGAAATTATTGTGATGTTTTGAATTATACCATCTAAATGCCCTGATGAAAATATTGGCCGTTGGCGGTATTTGTTTGCGCAATAAACAAGTTTTATGATGGTTGGTACCTATTGAATATTTGTATATTGAAATTGTTAAATAACGTACACCTGGATAAAAAACAAATGCCCTATGATTTACCAATTTTTGTGAAAATCCATGAATGAACTAGTGAAATAAAGAAATGTACTCCATGTTGAACACATAATTTTGTTATGTTGTGTTATGTGGGGTGACATGTTGTGTCGGATAGTTTAGTTGTGTGTGCGGGAAAGATGCAATGTGAAGTGTCTATGTTGTGATCTATGGATATGCTCTGGTTTGGGCTGCGATACATTTCTGAAGAATAGGTGTCTGTTGTGGGTTGGTTTGGGCAGTGTGGTCGATAAACATGTAGATGATACATCAAACTTACAATGTAATGGAATCATAGGTTGAGATATTGATTAATTATGGAATATATGAGATGTATTGTGAAGTGGGGAAATAGTCAGGATGTGCGGTGATTTGTTGTTGGCTTGCTTGTTGTGTCATGTGCATGGTAGTTTCCTAGATAATAGTAGAAGAAATGAATAAATAATTTTTAATATTGTTCAGAACTGTATTGGGTTGTTTTGGTTAATATAATGAGTAAACGAGTTTTGAATAATGAATGGTAATGGTTAATTATTTGGGTTGTAAGTTCAAAGGTGGATGTGTCTTGATGTTTGGTGTTTTTCATTTTGGGGTAGTAGTAAACAGTAATAGAATTTGAGGCTTTTTGCACAGACCTATAGCCAGAATAAATAAGAACCATGGTTATAGGTAATTTTTTACCATTTCCATTTCACTAGGTGTGAACATATCCCACCCCAACTCCACAATTCACCCTAACCCTTGCGTCCCTCCTCAAAACCCTCATCCCCCGTTGTTGACACGATCCACCTCCTCATCATGACTCTTATCTTCCTCAACACCCTCCTCCCCCGATGATTCTGAGACAGTTCTCATCCCCATATCCATATCTTCCTATCTCTCCTTCTCCTCCTCATGACCCTCCATTGACACAACCATCACACTCTCTCTACTGAAGCAGCTATGACGAAGACTCCCCACCTCCTCCTCCAACGTGGAATCGATGCTACTCCGACGTAGAATCACTATCACCTCCTTTGACATGCCTCCAATGTGGCTACCCCAATTATCCATGATCATCCTTCTTTGATGTGGCTCTTAAAGAACTCATATGCGACCACACCACCTTAATACTAGTTCCCTTTTTGGATTTCCATGCTTTGGTAACTATAAAAGGTGAGTATTTCGTACTTTCATTAGATTTCCTTTGACTTACAATTGGTTTTTTTTACTCTAGTATGAAGTTAAAATTCATTATATTGTGATAAATAAATTTTCTTTGACTATTCCTAATATGTTAGCTATATTATAAATAATTCCTTTGAGACATTATTATGATTTTTCTTATTTGGAGGATCTATTTTTGTAGCACGTGTCTTGGAAAATGAACTCACTAGTGATTTCTCTTTGTATGTTGATAATTGTTGTCTAGGAAGAAATGCCTTCCATATGTTGGTAGTGTGCATAATGTTTTCTCACCATTCACCCCACATTTCAATAGAATTTTTGTTACCACTTTTAGGTTAACTCCTATTAAATTTGGTATCTTTATCTTTTATTCCTTATGTAAAACCAATTATTCAATTTAATACTTGAATTAATTTAATTTTTATTGGTTTATGGATTATTCCTTCATTTTGTTTTTATTCTAAAATTATCAATATGACATCCTATTAAAGGCCTATCATTTTGAGAGTATTTTAATAATTCTAAACCAATTTCAATAATCATTTCAAATTAATTTCATTAATCTTAATCTGATACCCATGCATCCTACTTTCATCTTGTTGAAAATTATTAATATCCTTAGTTTTATTTTCTTTGATTTCCAACTAACTGTCTCTAGAATTTATAGTGGTTTTAAATATGTCTTCCAATGAAGGGATATTATTATTGAGATCTTATTTATCTTATATTTCATATAAATTTATTTATATAATTATTTTTTATCCTAGGAATACATTTCTTCAAAAATGGATAAATATTATTCACCAACATCAACCGATTTTATGAGAGTCTACACATTTAAAAATAATTATCCAAATAATTCTCCTTGTCTTTAGATTCTAATTCCTATAGTGATTTATCATTATATAATCCACGAATATGATCCAATATTTAGGTGGAAACTTCAATCGGAGAATTTTTAAAATAATCAAATACTTTAGAGTAGAGGAATTAAATTGTTTTTTATTTTTCAAGAGGATTGTTTTTAATAGATTTAACAGATGAACTACTAATTTTATTACCTTCATTTAGTGGTTTATCCTCTTACAATTTAAAATTATTTTTTCGATTTTGTCCTCCCATTTCACATTTTTATCAATTTTTTGGCCAGACCTCATTTTTCCGTTGATAGGTATATAAAATGAACTTATAGGTGAGGTGATTCTGAAATATCTTCAAATAGAAACATCATATAATGTTGATAAAAAACTAGGAAAAAGATATATCAATCTTGTATTAACCTAGTTTTCTCATAAAATAATCATTGTACATATGTTTATTTGTAGAAACCTAAAGGGTGGGGAAGTGGGGCGGTGAATGAAGATGACTTGATTTACCAAATTATTTTATAAATAAAATTTTACCCGTTAAAAAATGTCTCGAAATTCGAATCCCTATTACTTATTAGGATATAAATATATCTTCTTCTGTTTTACCCTTTAAAAACTATCTCAATATTCATATCTTATCTATTTATTGTCACTTACCTTGTTAACCTTCAATGTATTCTTGATCAAAAATTCCTAGGGATTTAGATATGAGTTTTATTATATAATTATTTTACTCTAAATTATGTCATTGGTTATGATGGATTACAAACCATAGTATCTTATGGTATCACGATATATCAACATGTCACTAGCCTTATCAAATATTATCATATTCTTACTCACATCCACTCCATTTTACAAAGGAGTTTATGGAACATAGAATTCATGTGTAATTACATTATTCTTTAGATATTCAATGAACACAATGTTTTTAAGTTCACTTCCATTGTAGGAGATATTTATCTTTAATTTCAACATGTTTCATCCCAACTAGTCTTCTGAATCATTTAAATCATTCCAAGCAATAAAAATTTCATGCCATCAATATGATGCATTTCATTCATTCGAAGTCATATTATAATGTGTTGAAATATCTTTCTCTACTTATTTAATTCATATTCATATAAACACACACATCTGAGTGTCTCATCTCCAAATCTTTTCATGTTTCGATTACACCTCCCATATGAAGCTACTAGAAATTGAGGGTATATCCACACTTATATGGACAATTTTTAAAAACATTATTGAAATATGATAATTTATAGACACATGTCGTAATATACTAATGGATTTACCCATTTCACTTAGTATTCCCACCCCCTTTCATTCCAAATTTCCCATGATCCCCATTCCCTTTATGCCCTACTCGCTCATAATCCCCTCCTTCCCATTATTCCATACTCATCGAAACCCTCCTCACCCAATACAAAAACCCACCCTCCAAACATTATACTCATCCGATGCAGCCACCCACATTGGGATAATCCTCCAATGACAATGCGGTCTTCCCACCTCCCTACAAACACTAGCTTGGTGCAGCCTCACCACATCCTCCGGCACGCCACCTACGTTGCCACCCCACCTCCATGCGTTCCTCCTCCCTCAACATGGCTCGATCATGTCTCTAACTCCGTCTCTTCCTCCACCTAATTTTTTTGGATACTATCCTCCTCGACACCTGGTATAATGTCTATGTTTTCTACGCATATTTTATGTACTCCTCCACATCTCACCGGTTCTACCTTTGGGGTTTTTTGAATGATAATTTTTATACTTCATACAATATCTATTTGATTTCTATCACAGGGTTTAAATTACCTCTGATTTTATCCATTACATGACCATATAATCATGTTTAATCTTGAAACATATGAAAAATATATTTCTATTTACTCAAATGACCTATGATTTGTGCCACTGAGATGGGTTTCTATGATTTCAAATCCTTGCAATGTTTGAGATTTATTTGTTTCAATTTATTTAATTTTCAATTATTATATTTTTATGGTATAGGGTTTATTTGTTATGTATTATCGTATTTTCTTCTTTATTGAAAACCATGAATGTGTATAACAAGTCTCCACTATACTAAATTGAACTAATGATCTTCCTTATTTGAAAAAGAATTCTCATGGATGCCTCAATTTTTCATATTCAAGGACATAAAAACTCAATATATTTAATAGAAATAGCATCAATCACTTCCCTATAATTATTTTCCATTGAAAATTAGACATTCAAAACTATTAGGTTGGTATCTTAGTATTTATCCTCTCATTATCCATACCTTTACCTTGAATTATCATGAAAAACTCATCTATGTCATGTGGAATAATATTTACTAATTCAAAATTAGAAATTTGATGAAAATATTTGTGTGATATATGACATTTAAAACTCTATAATTATCATGTATTGATCCTCAAAAAACTATATGACCTTCAATATTGAATTATAATTCAAATATATTAATTATATCGTTATTTAAGATCATTCAAGGTGTTATTGTTTTATGTCTATAATTTTTACCATCTTCCTTTATTATAGATTGCAAGAATCATGTAGCTTTTTTTCCACATAGTCAGGTTCTCATACACAGAAATGTTATGGTGTAATACTCAATCTCATGATGTAGTAACTTTAATCTTATGTTTCACATTGGAACACACGTTTTAATACTACATGACCACTTGAAGGATCTTTTATTCCCACTAAAAACCATTGGTTCCTTTTCTGTATCATTAAATTTAATAGTATTTAAATTGTAAATATCCATAGTTATTCTTATTTATTACTGTATTAATTTTACCTAAGATCTCAATTACCATTTCATTTATTATTTTACTGAATGTTATTATGGTGTTTTATTTGAGTTAATCTAAAGTAACTTAATGTTAATTTGGAGTTACTATTATGTGTGTTCTAAGTTATTATTATATATTGTGTGTTCTTTGAAGTAATCTTATGTATCGTAGTGTTACTTGGAGTTATTATTATGTGTGTTCCATGTTATTATTATATACCTCGATGTGTACTCAGGGTTACTCTTGTAGGGTTTTTGGTGGGGAAACCATTTTCCATGCAAAGATTTAGATCTGGTGGGATAAAATGTTTTGGATTCCAAATTGACCAATGGATAGATGATGATGGAATAATTGATTGATACATATCTAGAGGATAATATGTTTTACAGATCTGAGGTCGAGTCTGGTATTTTAATCCTTTGCAGGAGCTGAAAGGTGTCACCTGAAGTACAAATATCAGACGACTCATACTGGTTGAAGTGTAGAAGACTCCAAGGAATCATGAGATCTATGAAATCTAGAACATCGAAACAGGAGGGAAATATTAGGTTTTTTAGTTAATTGATTAAAAATGATCATTTAAAGATATCGTACCATGTGTATCTCAACCCATATAGATCCGACACTGGTGATAAATGGAATCACCGGCTGGACTCTTCTATCTCAGTGGGGTAAATTAATTATGATTTTAACACGGATAGTTGTAATAATCCGATGATTCTATCTAATTAAAATAATGTATTATTACCTCAAGGATTAGGATATAGATCTAAACCATTTAAAACATTGTTTTGTTATTAAAATTCAATTTTATATGTCAATTTTTCTAAGGATTTTGTTCTAATTCAGGCAGGAAAAGAGTGTTGTAGCATGGTAGAAAAGGTGTGGGTTTATCTTCAAAGATCCAAATAGTGTAGGGAGTGTTCACTCCAAAAACACATTTATTGACTTTATGTTCTAGTGAAGCTCTGTCTGGTGTTTTTATTGGACGATGACCGTGGACCCAACCAGTGGTATCAAATCTCATGTTTAGAGTGTATCTAGATAATCAGGACCTAATTAAGATGATTTATTGATTTTTTAGTAGTATTATTTTTCTCTTTACCTTATAGGGGGACCCTGGTAAACTATCATTAATCATTATCTATTATGTTTTGTACATTAGTGGGATTTCATTTCTTCTAAAGGAATTTTATCAGATAAGGTAAATATTTGGGTGTAAAAGTTTGATGGGATGCATCCATGTTTTATAAAATATAGATAAAGGATATTATAATATATAAGGATATCAATCCTATAATAATGAGTCTTAAAATAGAATAAACATCAAATAAGAATTAAATATACCTGATAATAATGAACATAGTAATATTTTGATGTCACTCACTCAAAGTGTGGTGTACAAAATTTCGAAATTGAGGACTGTATTGGAAATCATGAAAATGTTTACAGACATATATGAAAAAATAAACTATAATGAATGAGGTTTTCTTTTTATGGACTTATATCAACATGAAAACCTAGTATGGATCATATAAAAAATTTAACATGATCCGTACATAGTTTGGGTAGATGAATGCGATATTTGGAGATCCAATGTGAGAGTATTTTTACTCCCCTCTCTCCCTAAATCATTGAATGTGATGAAGACAATAGTTTGAAATATAGTGTAAAGGGTGACTGGAATATAATGGATGTTCATGAACTAATCTTGATGTAGTAAATTCATTTAATTAACATTAATCTATCTTTATAAAACATGCATAACATGTTAAAAATAGGGTGTTCTACTACTCAGAGAAACAATCGAATGTGAAATTGATAGAGGATTTATAGTTGGGGTAGAACAAATAATAGTGAAAATTTATGTTGTAATTATGGGAAACCCCAAAAATAAATGGATTTTTGATGATGAGGGTATAATTTTGTAATATCTTTTTTCAAAATTGGGTCTTTGAACCCTGTATTAGATTTTATGGGTGAAGGGTGGGGTCAGTAGGGATGAATGGTGGGGGTGGGGGTGTTAGGGGAAGTGTGGGTATACTTGTGTGTGTGTATGAGGGGAGGGGGTTATAGGGGTAGTAGGGGGGGGGGGTATGCCTGAAGGGTGGGGGATGCATGGGGTAGTGGGGGAATAGTCTAGGGGGGATGGCGGTGCAGGGGGTAGTGGGGGGGATAGTAGGTGTGAATGGTTGGTGTGAAGGGGGTAGTGGGGGGGTGGGGGGTGGGGGTGTAGGTGGTAGGGGGAGTGGGGTCTCATGTGGAGTGGGGTTTTTGTAGGGGTGAAGGAGGAAGTTAGGGGGAAATAGTTGTGAAAGGGTTGGGCTACAGGTGGGGGTGGGGGGTACAGGGGCATTGGGGGTGACGATGTGGGGGAGGGGGGGGGGGGGTGGGGGAAGTGGCGGTGAAGGGGGTGCATGTGGTAGTGGGGGTGCATGGGGAAGTGGGGCAGTATGAGTGAAGGGTGGGGGTGTAGAGGGAATTTGGGGGGGCATTCATTGGTGAATGGTGGGTGGTGAAGGTGGGGGTGGGGTTGTACATGGGAAGTGGGGGGAATTAGGGGTGAAGGGTGGGGCTACAGTGGGTAGTGGGGGGGGGGGGGCTGTAGGGGGCATGAGGTGAAGTTGAGGGAGACTGGGGTTGAAGGGGCTACAGGTGGGGGGGGGGGTGTAGTGCGTGTGAAGGGGGGTTTAAGGAGAAGTGTGTATGTTTGTGTGTGTGTGTGTGCGGGGGGGGGGGGGGGGGGTAGTTTGGGAAGGGGAGTTGTGGGAATTGGGATGTAAATATCAATATTAATATTATATTTTCATTGTTGGTTATGGATTCCTGTATCATTTCCCTTGTACATTAGACACACTGATCACATATATATAAGAAGTCGTTATGTGTCATTCCTTTTCCCCCTATTTTCATATAGGTTTTTTCTTATGATGAGGTCGGTTCTATCCACCACCATCAAATATAGTGAGTTCAAAATTGGATTTGGGTAAGGTTTATTCTGTTTTTATAATTTGGGACAATTTTAGTAAGGGATTTTGTGATTTTTGGGATCCTTATATTTTTAGTGGTTTTTGGATATCGTTGAAGTGGGTTCGAGTCACCGTTTCCGAAGGATTACATGTGTATGACTTGGTAGTCATATGCATATATAATTTACCCCTTTATATATATTCACTCATGGGAGTGTGAATATATATATTTGGGTGAGGTGTGCTTATGTGTAGAAAAAAATAATGCATACATGTGTACGTGTAAAGGAGTATATGCAAGTATAAAAAAATATCTACAGACCCCATTGGGAATATTTGGCCATGAAAACATGTAAATAGAGGCAAGGTGTCCTCATATATATATGAAGTTCCATATTAGTGAATGTAGGAAAAAAAGGAAGATTCTAATTGTCATCATGAAAATCTGTGTTTCATGAGGTTGATGTAGATTCCCTCTACCGAACCCTTTAATTGGAATTCTATAATGTCTTGATGGTTTTAAAAACATTTTCCCATAATTTCATGATTGTTTAAATTTCATTTTCTAATATCCATTGGATTTTCCAAGGAATAATTTAAAAATCATATATAGCTTCTATGTTTATTGGCTAATAAAAAGAAACTATGATGAAATTTTATTATATTATTCGAATCTGCATAAACCTTGTAAAACAGAAGGATTATCACCATACCATAAGGATAGAAATTGATTTTTACTGATCTATGTGAGAAATGAAATATGTATCTCAATATATATCTTGTTCATGTTACTTTCTCCTCTATTATTATAAAATAATTTAAATAAATTTAATGAAATAGGACTTTTTAAAAATAGACTACCTTATGTTAAATACCTTCTAAAATTAACATAAAAAAGACCATATATTCTAGATCTAGGTCCTTTACAATAATCTTCATGATTGTATGGGATTAAAATGGATTTAATATTGCATATAGTGGAATAAACAACTCATCATTATCTTTCTTAGGAGTAAAAATGAATCTCTCTACATCTGGTCAATAGAAAATTGTAGATAACTCGATAGTAGGAAACAAAGTTTCCTTATCATTAGAGATGACAATATCCTCATTTTGAGAAAATATGAAGTGGTAATTATTATAAAAATCCTAAAATTACATGAGTTGATATACTTCTCTTAATGACCTAAATAATAAATTTTTGGATATTCCCCATGGAATCATTGAATTGCTAGAGTCATGACACTCCTCTTAGTAGACTAAAATTAATTAGGTCAAGGTATACTTATTTGAAGACCATAACTCATTTAGTTGAGATATTTCTCATGAAATCAGAAATTCTATAAGATAATATAAAACTTTTGGAAACTATAAAACCTTGATTTAGGAATCTCCACCATGAAAATTATCATCAAGTATTTTGTACTTGTTTCTTAACCTTATTATCAATGTAACGCCAAGACCCTAGTTACACAGAGTCAGTGCATTATTATATAAAATTGTCATGATATAATGAATCATGTCCCAAAATAATGACCAGTTTAGTATTATTGGAAACAAGATACATACCTAAGTTCAAAATTACAACATGAAAATAAATACAACACTAATTCATTCCATTAGAAACATCCAAGCCTCCTAGTTTATGCTTGAAAATCCCTCATAACTAGATTCTTCCTATGTTGGGAAAATGAAACATAAGAAAGGGGTGAGCCCAAATGCTCAGTCAGAGTAAATAATACAGTGGAAGATAAAATAAACATTAGGCATGGTGAATAATTAAAAACACATTCATTTACAAATAATAAACATGAACACTTTATTATAAGAATATGAGATGAGTAAATAATTCATTAATAATACATAGTCATGGGAATTATACTAGTCGAATAATAACATGAACCATTAATATTATTTTAATAATGGGGGAATGTATAATGTGGGACATTCTGAAAAAAAATTCAAGACCTTGGCCACGACATCTATAAAAGATTTAGGCCTCAGCCAAAACCATATATCAAATTGGGAAAGGCCTCAACCAATTACACGTCTAATTGTATCATGAGACCTATTGATGCACCGATGAGCTATAGAAGGCTCTACCCATCACTTACTAAGTCCAATACATTCTTCATATGAAAAGGTTGAAACATAATATAAACATTTCTATTGAAACTATCTTATGAAATGTCAATATCTTTACCAAAGACCATGAATGGTATAAAAATAACACATCCACAGTAAAAAAAAACTCATTCAATAAAATATGGAATATTGTATTATAATAAATTAACCACAATCGATAACAATGAAGGATACTGACGTAGATGAAAATAATCTTCAAAACTATTGGAGATAAATATCCCCCTTTTCCTGAAAACATTTAAAAGTATCATTATTTATGAAGAAGCCGTTTAAAATTGATTTTTGAATCATAGTGTCCCATACCAATTTGAATATTTTAAAAGGAATATTAATTTTAGAACCTTAATTTCCACATAAATAAATCATTAAAACCATTTTCAAAACATGGACATTAATTAGAATGATTTAGAAGAAAAAATCATTAAGACCATTAAAATAATATTTTAGTTAGAGTTACTAACCAAATGAGAGATGCTTGAATATGAATAACTGAGGTAATAAAAACATTATAATATCATGAGAATAAAGGTATTCATGATATACTATGTCAATGTACATTTTATACACCATATAAATGTCAAATGGCGCATAACAAAAAATAAGTCTCAATGGAAAGTATGTTGAGACGAGATCCCTTATGAAGACTATATCTATAGGTAAAGGATAAATAAATGAAATAATTATGCATGAAAAATATAAATACACTCAATATGATTGGATACTCAGTGTAAATAAATCATATGACATTCACATATATTCTTGTAAAAACAACAACAATGACTTTGATGTTTAACCCACTGAATTGAAATTGAGTTAACATTACTCTTATCAAGTTCATATCGATGAATTGAGAATTTATCAATGGAGTGATTATGTGTATAAAAATTATATCCACACAAAGGGGAGTGGAAATTACTACATAAATAAATAAATAGTGATTTCACAGATAATTTTGGAATAAAATAATCAATGAAGTTTGCAAAAAACCGAATGAGTTGAAATTGAAATTTGAAATTCCCTTACTGATTTGGTAACTTACAAAAAATACACCCCATGAAAGAAAGACATTAAAATGATGATGTAAATACACATAAATTAAATTATATTTCACAATGAATATAATCATGGGCAGTATATACACCACACAAAAGGTAATAGTGGAAAATATAACATGAATCTCACGGGAATAAAAGTGTGATGAAAACCCCATACCTTGTACTTTTCCATAGTATAGGGTAGGTTAACCTCCTGTATAATGGTTAAATAATTATTATTAAATTACACAAGAAACAAATAAATTAATATGAAATCATATATGATCTTCTAATATATCTTTGTTAATCATATTTAAGTAATATCACTGTTTTGGTTGTTAACTGATTCCTTTTCATTTATATGTTTTGTTAAATAAGTAATGTTTGTTATGTATTGGATGTATTTTATTCATATCCAGAATGATATTAAGTTCATAAAAATTGTTATTAATCATAAAATCAAAATTATTTTTGAATGATTACTATGGGGAAGGAATCTCATCGCATTCATGGAGATGGTAATCCGTACGTATGCATGAGCGACAATATCATTATATTGATGATGAAATAGTATTTAATTGGATGTTATATCATATATAAATAATAATTAAAATGTTATAATTATTATTTATATCAATTATACTAATTATTATACCCATCCAAATAGCGAAGTGTATGAATAACAAACTACTCCACGACATGGAAACTCTAATCCGCACGTATGAACGTATGGTGACTTGTCATTAATAAGATGGATAGAATAATGAATATGGTTGTAACATATTTATAATAACATCACATTATGCATAAGGTACTTGAGTTATTGTTTTGTAAGGAAAATAACAATAATACAGAAAGTGGAGAAGAAAAGAACTTTGAAAGAGGTGATAAAATAATTACCTCTTCTTTGGGTGATTCTGTTTGATTTGAAAAAAGGGATACATAGGTTGGATTTATCCTCAAGGAAAGGACTTTAGGATGAATTGAGTGAAGTTGGGAGAAGATTTAGGCCGGGGTTGTCTGAGCCAAATGGCTTTGATGTTGTGATTTTGAGAGAAGGGGAAGTACCCTTTTAGAATAGAGGGGGTTGTCACTTTAGGAAAACCATGAAATATTATTTTATTATACAATCATATTCAGTTTATAATGGCCCCTAAATGATTTATTGCGAGACTTAGGTGGTTATGGATCTCAATCCTCTCAACCAATAAGTTTTAGACAAGTTTAGGATACTATGTTAACCATATATTTTAGATTTAACTCTTCGTTTAATAGTTTAACTTTTACCATGTATTTTTGTATTACTATATTATAAGATTAATAATCTTACTAAAAAATGTCATCAGAATGTCACAAGGTTAATTAATTATATATATGTCATTATATAAGTCCTTTGGCTGAACCTTAGATTTTTAGGAATATTATATCATTTAAAAATATATTTTTTTTAAAACACAATTATGTCAATTTTGACATGATTTTGTAATTGATTTTTTTGAAAGTCATAAAAGCACGATTACTTCAAACAAAATTTCATTTAATGAACCCTAACATTTCATTTTAATATATAAAATTATTTTAATGCATAAAAATTCTAAATTTACATTTATTTGGATATCTATAACATCAAATATTTTAACCTTTCATTAAAAAGGTAATTACTACATCATCATTATGTCATAAATAAATTTTATTATATAATGTCAAAAAATTGTAAATAAAATACCATTATGTATAAAATATTTTTATATTTCTAATGAATATTTATAGTCTATTTTTTTATTTATAACTCTATATTTAAAATGGTTTAGTTACTAAACTTTGAATTTAACACTTTAAATACTTTTTTAAATATAATAATAATAAATGTCCAAATCTAATCCAAGTGGACCAAAAGGATAATATTTTATTAATAATGTTTATTTTGGTCGAAATAAACTTATCCAATAGAATTAGGACATGTGTTAGGGTAATAATAATATCATTTTTACCTTTAATTACTGAATTTACTTTTAACCATGATAAATAAAATTTAAAAGATACTATTCACCACGTATTATTTCCATCTTATTGAACCACATTTTACGTAATGATATCAACCATGTCTCTAGGATTTTTGAAATTCAATTCACAGAAGAGGTAAATTTATGTTTTATGCAAATTTGAAAATTCTCCTAGAAGGTGGGTCAAATACAATAAAAAGTTCAATATAATTTTATACATCTAAAATAATTATAAAATTAATCCAATGAATTACATTGAAAATATATAGGTATTATGTATATATTTTTACACAAAATAAATTTTTTTAAAAAATAATTAATTATTTAAATAAAATGTCAGTTTTAAACAATAACGCAATGCTTTTTCACTATTCATAAAAAATTGAAATTTTTCAGAAAAAAACAAAAAATTCCCCCTAAGCTAATTTCGATATTCCGAATTCAAAAATGAAATCCATTTTGAATGTAAAGTTATAAAATTTTAAAAAGTGGGTATTACTCTTCATAACAGCTAGTTTGATTGGTCGTGGTGTATTAAAACTCTAGGTTGCGTACAAATAAAGCTATTGTATTATTCAAAGGGAAATGTACTGTAGAAGCGTGTGGTGTTACATTATTTCCTCCTTGAATAATTTTCTTCCTCACAATTTGAAATTATTGTTCAAAAGTAAAAGTTAAAAGAAAAGAAAATAACTTTATGGAAAATCCACATCGGAAATCGGGTTAATAAAATTTAGTCTTTATAAGAGGGGAAGGGAAATGAAAAATTGACCACAAAATAAGGATTTCATATAGGAAAACATTGGTGGAAAAAATAATTTGAGGAATAACATAAATATTTATAAGGAGTGAATGAGATCATCAATCACAAATAAGTGAATGTAAAATTGAGGTCCTCAAAGCCATAAATCTATGATGAATAACGTAAGGTATTTGGATAACACATTTTTGGGTTTAAGATCCTTTCCCTAAACCTTATGAATTAATTTTTTCATAGAATAAGAAAAAAAATACTTGATAAGTAGAGTTACATCCTTTAGATAATTTCTTCCGTAAACTCATATTTTACTCCAAATTATGAGTATTCATGATGACTTGGCCACACCTGAAGCGCTAGAATCAAATAACATATAATCACATAATCCAAAAAGGATGAACTATATATTTCCCCTATCTTTAGGGATTATCCAAAACAAAATGGTTAGTAAAAGATCATATGATCCCCAAAAAGGATAATCCTTTATAGAAATAAATACTAATATTAATTTCTATAATTAAACCAAAAATACCCAATGTTTAATAAATACCATTCAATAAACAATTTTCCTTAAAATCCTTCAATATAATCCAAACTAATATTAAAACCCAAAACTCAGAATAATTTGATTACGTAGTCTTCCACGTTATGTTTTATCTCCAAAAAACATCAACTACTATTAAAGTCACTTACTTAAAAGTAATTAACCTAATCACATATTCTCTATGATAGGTTAGAAATTTTCATAAATAACATAAATCTCTATAATTCCACAATAAAAATCCACCATTACTTCAAAAATGAAATCCCATAGTATTCCATTTTCTTTAGTTATATAGTGTTCCCAACATAGCAAACGTCTTCCAAAATAATATTTATCACTTAATCACCAAATAATTTTCCTATAATAATGATATCTATTTGATAAACATACGATCCAAAATAAACTTATTATTGATAAAAAAATCATTTAACTAAATAGAATTAGTTTCTTTAACCAGGGACATCACGTAGTCCAATGGAAAGTGATAAATCCCAGTTGCACTTTGGTTGTGGGTTTGATTCTCGCAGCTTTTTCTGACGCGACAGGTTGTCACAAATTATGCATGTTGTCCTTTTTCAATAACTATATTTTATAACATTCCCAAATTGAGATAGATTTTTCAAAATAACCCTAACATAATTTTACCACAAATGTTATCTCATACCTCTCATTTTCATCCCAAAATTTAATAAATTTTAATTGCCTCAAATTAAAGGATCATATAAACCCAAATGGTTATATAAAACTATATCCACAATAGAAAAGATAATTATTCCTCAAATAGAATTTTTACATAATAAACTATAGGGTTACAAATACAAGAGAAATGTCTTCCAAAGTATTCCCATCAACAAAGAGCACTAATACTTTTAAAAAATTCTCCATCCATTTATTTCCACATATGTTCTTTATTTACCAAGAGGTTATCATATAGAATAGGGTATTCACTCAGGTAATGCCCAGGTCCCCCACATTTATAGAAAATGACTGAAAATGGATTCTTTGGATCATATTTATTTTCTTTCATAATACTCTGAATTTTTCCTCAAAAATTATTTACTTTATATCCTTATTTTGCACAAATAAAGCATTTATTTGTTTCATTGAGACACTTTTCTAGGTTTCTCCTTCCACATTTCTTGAATGATAGAAATTGAGCTTTATTTTCTCCATGTTCTCTACTACTGGATCTATTATCATTCCTCGCCTTTCTCTTCTTTGTTGAGTCTAGGAGTTGGTTAATATATATGTTGTTGATCATATTTTTGCAAAACTGATTTGTCATGAACATGATATCTTTTACGACTTTCGTCATTCCATTTCGTTGCTCATTTCTACAACCGTTCCCACCTTGTACATCATGTTCAATGATATAATAAATTCCTTGGAATCCAGCCATTTACTAAAACCAGAATGCATTGTGTGAGTAACAATAGTCATAAAATCATTTATAGAATATCATGACACCTTATTTTCAATCTAATACACCTTAGTATTAACCAATGTTATTTATTCTCATCTTATATCAAAATCCTTCAAATTGGTTTGTAATGAAAATTTGAATTATCATAATCATATCCCCTAGGTGTGTCATAACCAAGAGTGATGCAACGTTCGTTGTCAGGTACCAGGATACCCTAGGTCATGCCCGAAACTCCTTGTCAGAGTTTTCACTCCTAGGTACATTTGTGTTAGAGCCGCCTCTACCTACTCGTATCCAGACAAGGATGTATTTCATTGAAATCTCTAATAATATTTATATTACCAAATTTTTTGGATGATCTTATATACTAGTTTTCAAATTCTATCATAGGGTAGTGTTCTCTAATAAAAGTTTTTCTAAATCTAGTTTTCACGGTTTTTACTAAACTTCCTTTGATACCAACTGTAACGCCCTGACCCCAATTACCCAGAGTCGGTGAATTATTACACAAAATTGGCATGAAACAAGGAATCATTTCCCAAAAGACCGATCAATTTAGTATTATTGTAAACAAGATACAATTACAAGTTCAACATTACTACTTGAAAGGAAATACAAAACTAATTTATTCCATTAGTAACATCCAAGCCTCCAAGATTATGACTGAAAATCACTCATAACTAACTTCTTCAAATGCTGGAAAAATGAAACATAAGAAATGGGTGATCTCAAACACTCGGTAAGAGTTAGAAATACATTAGAAGATAAAACAAACCTTAGGCATGATGAATAATTGTAAACACATGCGTTTATAAATAATAAACATGAACACTTTATGGTAGGAATATGAGATGAGTAAATAATTCCATAACAATACATAGTAATGGGTATTGTACCAGTCAAATAACAACATGAACCATTAATATTATTTTTATAATGAGGGAATGCATAATGTAGGACATTCTGAAACATTTTTTCAAGGTCTCGGCCAAGACATCTATAAATGATTAATGCCTCGGCCAAAACCATATATCAAATTGAGAAAGGCCTTGGCCAATTAAACATCTAATTGTCTCATGAGACCAACCGATGCCATGAGGAGCTATAGTAGGCTCCACCCGTCACTTACTAAGTCTATTACATTCCTCATATTAAAATGATAAAACATCATCTAAACAGTCCTATTAAAACTAGCATACGAAATGTCAATATTTTAACTATAAACAATTAATGGTATAAAAATAGAACATACACAGTCAAAAATAACTCATTAAATACAATATGGAATATTTTATTATAATAAATTAACCTCAATCGATAATAATTAAGGATATTGATGTAGATGAAAATAATCATCAAAACTACTTGAGATAAATATCCCACTTTTTCTTGAAAACATTTAAATGTCTCACTATTTATCAAGAAACTATTTAAAATCAATTTGGAATCAAAGTGTACCATACCACTTTGAATATTTTAAATTTAATTTTAATTTTAAAACATTAATGTCCATATAAATAAATCCTTAAAACCATATTTAAAAGACGGAAATTAATGAGAAATTTTTAGAGGAATAAAATTTTAAATCTTTAAAAATGATATGTTAGTTCGAGTCACTAACCAAATGAGAGATGATTGAAAAAATTAATTGAGGTAATCAAAACATTATAATATCATGAGAATAAATGGATTCATGATATACTATGTAAGAGTATATTATATAAACTATATAAAAGTGAAATGGAACATAACAAGAAAGAAGTCTCAATGGAATGTAAGTTGAGATAAAATCCCTTAAAAAGATTATATCTTTATGTCAAGGATAAATCAATTAAATAATTATGTGTGAAAAATATAAATACAATCAGTATTATTGGATATTTAGTGTAAAAAAATCAGAGGACATTTACACATATTCATGTAAAAACAACACTAATGACTTAGATGTTTAACTAAATGAATACAATTTGAGTTAAAATTACTCTTATCAAGTTCATATCGATGACTTGAGAATTTATCAATAGAGTTATTATGTGTATCAAAAGTATATCCACGCCAAGGGGAGTGTAAATTACTACATAAGTAAATAAATAGTGATTTCACACTTTAATTTTGGAGTAAAATAATGAATGAGATTTGCGTAAAACCGAATGACTGGAAATTGGAATTTGAAATTCCCTTACCGATTTGGTAACTTATGAAACATACACCCCATGAAAGAAGGATCATAGAATGGTGATGTAAATAACCATATATTAATGTGTATTACACAATGAATACAATCATGGGTAGTACATACATCACACAAAAGGTAATAGTGGAAAATATAACATGAATCTCATAGGAATAAAAGTGAGATGAAAAACCCTTACCTTGAACTTTCCCTTTGTATTGGGTAGGTTATCCTCCTGTATAATGGTGAAGTCGGTGTTATTAAATTATAAAAAAACCAAATACATAAATATGATATCATATATGATATTCTAATATTCCTTTGTTAATGATAATTCAGTAGTATCACTGTTTTGGTTGTTAAGTAATTTGTTTTCCTTTATATGTTTTGTTACGTAAGTAATTTTTGTTTATGTATAGGATGTATTTGATTCATATCCAGAATGATATTAAGTTCTTAAAAATTATTTTTATCATAAAATAAAAAATATTGTTGAATGATTACGACGGGGAATGAATCTCATCTCGTTCGTGGAGACGGTAATCCATACAAACGCACGAGCGACTATATCATTATATTGATGGAGAAATTTTTTGTAATTGGATAGTATATCATATATAAATAATGGTTAAAATTTAATATTAATTATTTTAATTAGTTATACTCATTATTATACCCATCCTAATAATTATGTGTTTGAATGACAAACTACACCGCGACGTGGAGATGGTAATCCTTATGTATGCATGTATGGCAACTTATCATGTATATGATGGATAAGATAATGAATATGGTTTTAAAATATTTATAATAACATCACATTATGTAAAAGGTACTGGATTTTGTATTTTTTTTTATAAAAAACACAATGAAAAAGAATGTGGAAGAAGAAAAGAACTTTTAAAGAGGTGATAAAATAATTACCTTTTCATTGGGTGTTTCCTTTTGATTTGAATAAAAGGGATCCTTAGGATGAATTTTTGCTCAATGGACGGCCTCTAGGTTGAAGTGAGGGAAGTTGGGGGGAGATTTGGGTAGCAGTTGGCCTATCCAAATGGATTTGAAGTTGTGATCTTGAGAGAAGAGGATGTACCCTTTTATAAGGGAGGTGCGGGTCACATTAGGGAATCCTAGAAATATTATTTAATTATACAATTATATTCAGTTTATAATGACTCCAAAATGATTCATTTCATGATATAGGTGGTTATGGGTCTAAATAAACCCAAACAATAGGTTTTAGAAAAGTTTAGGGTACCATATTAACCTTATCTTTTACATTTATCTCTTAGTTAAATTGTTTAACTTTTACCATATATTCCTGTACTATTATATTATATGGTTAATAATCTTACAATAAAATTCCATGAGAACCTCAAGTGGTTAATTAATGATATATATATATATATATATATATTATTATATAAGTCCTTTGTACGAACTTTATATTTTTAGGAATATTATATCATTTAATAATATAATATTTGTTCTAAAAATTCATTTTTGTAAATTTTGACACTATTTAGTAATTTATTTTTGTGGAAGTTACAACAATGTGATTACATCGAATAAAATTCTTTTAATCAAACATATCATGTCATATTAATTTTAATAATTAGTGTAATGCATAAAAAGTCTCAAATTACATTTTTTTGGATATCTATAACATGAATTATTTTAACCTTTCATTAAAAAGGTAATAATTGCATCATCATTATGTCGTAAATAAATTTAATTATTTAATATGTAAAAATTATAAATAAAATACCATTTTATATGGAATGTAATTATTTTTCTAATGAATATTTATAGTCAAATTTATTTTATGTTTAATCCTATATTAAATATGGTTTAGTTATTAAAATTTGAATTTAACACTTTTAACTCTTCCATAAATAAAATAATAATAAATGTCCTAATCTAATACATGTAGAACCAAAGGATCATATTTTATTCCTAAGGTTGATTTTGGTCTAAATATACTTTTTCAATAGAATTATGGCATGTGTTCGGGTAATAATAATATCATTTTTACCTTTAATTTCACTATTTACTTTTAATCGTGGTAATTAAAAGTTAAAAGTTACTATGAAACAATAGTTATTTTCATCTTATTGAAGCATATTTTACTTATTGATATCAACCATGTCTCTCAGATTTTTGAAATTCAATTCACAGAAGCTGTAAAATTATGTTTTAGGAAAATTTATCGATGATCCTAAAAGGTGGGTAAAAGATGGTAAAAAGTTCAATAAAATTTTATATATCTAATATTATTATAAAATGACTCCAATGAATTACATTGAACATATATAGGTATTATGTATCTATTTTTACACATAATAAATTTAAATAAAATAATTAATTATTTAAATTTAAAGTCAGTTTTAAACAATAACGCAGTGTTTTTCATTATTCATAAAAAATTGAATGTTTTCAAAAAAATACAAAAAAATCACCCTAAGATAATTTCGAATTATGAATTAAAAAGAGAAGTCCATTTTGAAAATAAAAATTTATACAATTTCAAAAAGTGGGTATTACTATTAATAACGGCTAGTTGGATTGTTCGTCGTGTATTAAAACTCCAAGTTGCGTACAACGCATGTTACTACCTTATTCAAAGGGTAACATACCATAGAAGCTTTGGGTGTTACAATCCAATTCAATGGTATATTATAAAAGGAGATAATGTACATAGTGTAGCCTATTATATGTGACCAAATTACTCTGCACAAAATAATCATCTATTTATAAGTTCCATATGTATGGGACTACTAGTTTATGTAATTTCTTCTCCTATAGTCTTAAACTAGGAAAGAACCATTATATCTTCTCATGTGTAGCCTAATGTGTGGAAATGACACTAATATAAAGAAAATACATATCTTGATTCGTGTTCTCATTAGATAAACAATTATACCGAGATCCACATTCTCTAATACTACCATGAATACAACATATATTACATTCCGAATACCATCTATGAATTTAGGCTTGACACTTAAGGAAGAGTTCTCCCCCATCTTCCTAATTCTATGATGTCAAAAGACTTTAGTCAATAAATATTATTGAAAAAACACCATATATCGACTATTCCTCTTAGTGATATTGACACATGGAGTCATGATTCCAAATTTGTTGATAAAAACAATGAGTTTATCATTCCTATTTTTAGTTTATACACCACGATATGAGATTATCATCTGGGTATCCATAAAACATGAACTGAGATCCACCTATCAGTGAAACATACTTTTAACGGAATAACCCGAAGAACCTGCATGAAAAATCAATGAATATAAAAAAATGTTTTATATTACGATAGAATCATATTCCATTAATTTTGAATGAATATAATATTATATTTGGGGGATTTATTGGTAGTTAAATATTGGATTCCATGAAAGTATCTATGATAAACAAAATATTAGCCCTGCATCGATGATATGAAATGTGTATAATTTTAAGTTGTTTCACACTCAAGGAATAAGAATAAATTGGGATCCATTTCTTCTATAATATTTTTCTTAAATAAAGGGTTGGATACCCTTTAAAGTTGTTTCCCAATCTAGTGATGCGGTTATGAGACCCTCCCACAATGATTATACTATGAATTGCATCCATTTATGGAGAAACTGATTCTACAGTAATGAGATCAATATTGAAACCTAAATAAACACATTAGTAAATTTAAATTCATAATATCATATTCAACTATAATTAGATTAGAAATTGTGATAAAAGTAAAATTTATTTTCATTTGATGTTTGATATATTCTTTACTAAATCCCATTTTGTTTATTCCTAGAAGTGTTCTCATGCCCCTAGTTTAAGAGCATACCCTCACATTCCCCATCTCCCATGCCCTTACATTAAACACCATGTCAATCACACCATGATTTGTAGCCCCTGACATGTACCAATATGAATCCCTACATATAATACAACCATTCCCTTATATGATCATATATATTTCCTTCACATGTCCAAAAATTTCCAACCCCATATATGGGTGTTCTTATTCTTCAAGAGTGGTTACTGGTAATGGATTCACACCAACGATGGTTTTTCCTATCAAATGACCTTGGCTGCCTATTTTGAAGTGTACTGAGATAGAGAGTTGGTGCAAGAGATCCCTAACACATAGTGTTCCATCATATATTCCCAAATCTAATACTGATTTAAATAGATTTTATCTATTTAAAAAACAATGGGAATGTTTTATAGAAATGTATACCTTATAACTATGGTTATTTTGGAATGAAACCCATATTGGAACCATTCTCATCCCTAATGGGATTATATTGGAAATGAAATATTCCCCCAACTTCCATTAATTTAGATAACTACCCACGAACTCCTATATACCTAAATTTAGATTCCCCTCTAGGAACTCTTTATTTGAAGGAAATACTTGGGTTTTGATCATCGAAACACCTCATCACATGGGTTCCCAACCACATATGATTTAATAAATTGGGAACCGATCATCATAGTGACTATTTTCCTAGTTCTCATTCCTTGGTGCCCATTCACACATGTGACACACCTGAGAATTAAATCATTTAGGTATCAATCATCAGGGTTCCAACCACCTAAGCACTACTCCACCCATGTCAAATAACTGAGTTCTCATTCACTACTATCACCTCTTTGAGTTGCGTTTTTAATATGTTGGTATATTCAATGTAAAAATGTATATATGGAAATGTATTAAAGAGTTTGTGGCAGGCCGGGATAGATTTTTTTATAAAAGAATGTTTTGGGTCCACTTATCCAAGAACATTCATATTTTATTTTTATGTAGCAGCTATGGAAGAATTTAAGGTAGTGGGGTGGTATTTTTTTGGGAAGCATATCCTATTTCCATGGGTTCTAACTATTTCTATAGGTATTTTTACATAGTTAAAATCATGGATATAGACCTATAGACACAATTGTAAACCATGGATATGGGCTTGTTTATTGGAAGTTATATCCATGTTTCTAAACCATAGATATAACACAATAACCACAGTTTGAATCTATAGATAAATCATTATTTCCACGGTTCAAACCATGGATATAGGGCTATTGACATGGTTTAGAACCACGAAAATAATTTTTTTACAATTTCAATAATAGACATAACCATGACCCATGAAACCATGGATATTAACTATAGTCACGATTTTGGGGTCTAGAGAAATGTTTATAAACCTTGGATATAACATTTTTTTTAGTAGTGAGAGTTGGCAGTTTTGTGAACTAGTTGTTTTTTGGGAACCCATAGGTTGTTCTTGACTGTTTGGTATTATATATATATAATTTTATTTTTTTTTCATTTTAATTTCTATACGCACCCCAACCATGTTTATAAATACATGCCGAACACCCCTATAATCATGGGGAGGGTGTCTTCCCAAACAACCCAGTGGGAGGATGGATGGACTAACCCCCGCTCTTCCTTACTCCCTATTCCAAGCAGTTATAGACCATTATTCTTCAGGAAGGTTGTGATTTGTGAGGCCTAGGTGTGTGTGAGAAAGTATTTCTTTCCAAAGTGTCTTTGAAATGATATGGTGTGTGTTTTCCTAGGTTTCTACGGGATGAGACGGGTTATGTTTTCATTAGTTTCTATGGGATGAGATGGGTTGTTTTTTACCAGGTGTATTTGTGATGAGATGAGTTGTGATTTACCATATTTCTTCTGGATGGGGTGTGATGTGGTTCATGGTCTAGGCGATGGAATGAGGTGTGGTTGTGGGGACCAGAGGTCTGCTGGGTTGATATGATGTGGTTTGGGGTCCGGGTGTCTCTCTGTGGGATGTGATGTGGTTTTTGGAATGGGTGTCTATAGGTGGGTTGTGATTTGGATTGGGGACTAGGCATTCGAAAAAGGCATTCTTGTGGGGCCCAGGTGTGTGTGGGTGGGTTGTGATGTGGTTCTTTTGAAATAGTTGGGAGTCTGATGACGTTTTCCATTAAGCTAGAGTAGCTAAACTAGTGGGAAGTGGTGTGGGGTACCCAACTCATCAATTTTATTAATATATTACATTAATTTACTTGACTTATTTGGTATGTGATCCTTGTTGAGGATTGGGATGGTTAGTATTCCTATTAGGTGATGTTTTATTCAACTATTTTCTTATAGGAGATTTAGTATGTTCCCAATCACTTGTGCATGAAACATTTAGGTTTTTTCATGCTAAGTATATATGTGTAATCACACTCTGTATATGAAAATGTTTTCAGTTTCCAGGAGTATTATGTGGTCTTTGCTTCGATTTTCTAGCTATGTATTTTGGGATTGTTTCTAAGTCATTTCATTAGCTTGTTTTTGGCACTTACTTTTTTATTTTATTGTACTTGTAATATTTTTATTTTAAACATGCATTTGCGATTGAATTTTTTATTTTATATATATTTCTTCGAGTCTTTTTGGGGTGAACCATATTATCCCCCAATTTTGTTTTCCTAAAATGGAAACGCCTCCAAAATTTTGTGAGATCGTATACCCTTGATTCTAGTCACTACTCTAGGGCCTACTGGTGGTGGTATTCTAGGGCCATTATCTCCCCTTTTATATTTCCATCCCAAGAGGGGTATCTTTGGAGGGAGTGGGTCATGAAATTTAGGCCTATTTAATTTAATTTTTAAATATCTCATTACTATTTATAGTTATTTTTGGATTCCTCAGCTTGATTTATGGACTTTAATAGAAGGAAGGTGGCTAGATAGGCTTGGATGAGCTCAAGTGAGACTTGTTGAATTTCATTTAAAAATTAAAAGGCATTTTTTTTGAGTTATATGGTCTGAGTGCTTTCCCCGTGGAATCTATTATGTTTTTATGACGCATGAGGTGTGTGTTCATACCACTTAGGGTGTCCATGAGTTTAATTTAATTATTTAATTTAAAATGTGTTGAAACATCTATGATGCACAAAGTTCCAAGGTCAAACTCAGAAATAGATAATTTTAGTTGACCTCCATTTGTCCAAGGCCTTGAATTTGAAATTTCATAGGCTATGGATGATAGGTTGGGTGGGAGAACAAGACTAGAGTGGCATAGAGGATTGAGATGGGTAGTGGACCATATTTATAACTATTTATTATAGAGAACCCCATATAAATGAATAGGTTTTTCAACCCCATTGATGATTATGTGGAATGATATTTACAATGAGTGTTTTCTATTCACCCAATACCCTGATGGGAGCGAGGAACAACATGAGGTTTCCTCTAATGTACAATGTTCTTATTGACCTGATCGACACCCCATTGATTGAATAACCCTAGGTACGTGCATATATACAAGGGTAGTGATGGTTATGGGTGTCACCCTAAAACCTGAATTTAAATGTAAGACTAATGGGGAAGAGATGGTGATTATGAGCATGATAGTTTCAAAACCATTTTATATATTAATTTACAGAAAATAATCTTTTTTATTTTAAATATTCCTTGAAACTAGGGGTGGTGTGGGCGTTTGGAGTGGTGCATCTTAAGGGTTTCACCAATAATAAGTATATTACAATCATGTAGTATAGACCTAGTAAAATGATATATATTGATACATTCACTAGGGATCTCTTTACTGTCTATAATGTTAGTATAAAAATTTTCTACCCTTCATGTGTGACTAACTTCCATGCCACCTCTAATGATCATCTAGAATATCTTGATATAATTGGGAAAGAACCACTGGCTAATCTTGTTATTATTAAGGATGCCCACCAATTTTTTTGAGAAACAGTCTAACATAGCTAGAATTATGTTAAACTACATGAAAAATTAAAGGAGACTCTTCTTATATATTTAATTTGATTTATATATATGAAAGAAAAAATCTGGTTGGTTAGGAACCTTTAGAATCATCCATTGGTAGTGAAACTATTGTGATTTCCCAAAGAGTCCCTGGAATCACTAGATGAGATAAATGAGGCCCTATCATTCGTGATATAATTTGTATCTAGTAATGCAACATATTGGGGGTGGATTCTTACTATGGATACCATATAGAGATATGGTTGATGCTTGAGTAGATTCCAAGAGAATGTAAATAGGATCTAACATCATAAATATTTGATTGTGTGCATATAATAATTCCTAAGATGGTAGGGATTCCATCAATACAGTGACACCATTGTGAAGTCTCGGGTGTATGTATTTAATTTGACCAATCAATTGGCCATTGGAAATGCTTATAATACCCCAGATTCAAATAGTTTTATGAGTTTCTATATAGGTATATATCCCCAAGAATATATGTTATAAATCACGAGTGTGATTTTTGTATCCCCTCAACTGATTCCTAGGATACCCTTAGGATCCTGGGGATGCACTAGAGATGGTCTGGCTAAGGATTTTTGGGATATGGGATTCCAAAAATATTGACCGTGATATCTTGAAAGGGAAATACTTTTGTTTTATTAGGTATATTAAGAATCATTCCTGCTTGGATGATATGATTTCCTAGGGAATCCCCCTATTAGGAATCATATTTCAGGCTTACATCAAGAAATACTATAAATTACCAAAAGGTTTAGCCTCATGGACTAAGGATGATGGATTTTTGGTGACTCCCTAGGGCCCACTACTCATCAGTGGAGGTGTGAGAATGAAATCACCAGTGAGTGAACGTTGGTTAATTTGAGGTAATGCATGTGGTTAATGTCACTACAACATTTGATTAATCATGTATTGTCAATCATGGTCACATACTTTAGGATCAATGATAGGTATTTGTCATGGACAAAGTTATATGTGTGCAACCACTGGGTTATGGTGATACCTTGGAGGTGTGGTCATCATGACTTGATCAAAGACACTCTGAAATCTTGGTGAAGAATGTATTTAGATGGTTTAGTCAATTATTTTTTTGTTATGTGTTTTATTTATTTATTTCATCTATTGATGTAACATGTACATATCACAACATATACATGTTAGTGAGATAACATGCCATTGGTTACCGGTTGTGTTTTTACTCACACCCTACTTGTCCCACCAATGAAAATTGTTACCCAAGAAGATCTCACAGGGTTATTAGAGGTACATGTTGGGATGAGTCCTGGACTAGGTTTATCATGGTAAAGTGGGAAAAATTGGGTGATATTTAAATATTATAATGAGGTATGGAGAGTAGTTTTTATGAATCCAACATCATTATTTATTTTATTTCATTTAGTATACACGGTCAACCATGTTGGTGACCATTACTATATGTATGAAATAGAAGTTTGTGAAATTGTTTCATTTCATTTATTATCAATCATGTTTATATTTATTTCCTTTGATTTTAGTTTATTTGTGATATCTCATAAATTATTATTTTATTCATTATTATGAACTCTAATATAGGGGATATATCCCCCCTAATTCCTCCTTAAAACCAGACATTGTGTCTATAGCCTCTTATATTCAGGGAGGTGTGATTGAGGTCATATTGAAAATCATTCAAGTTATTGTTCAGAGAGTGAGAAGGAAAGGGAATGAAAAAGTTGTATTAGTGGTGGGTTTTATCGTTTGTCTTACTATTTATGATAGAGTATACACTAAACACACAAATGTGTTAGAGAGTATGATGAAACTAGGACAGATATATAAAAAATACCATTAGTAGTAGAAGCCATGGTAACCATGGGTATGTCATTGATGATATTATCTTACACTGTTAGGTTTATTTTGATTTTCACATAGTGTGACTCACATTAGATTTGGGATTTATGATTTATGAGTAATTTGATTTCATATCTTGGATCATTGGTAAGAGGATGGTGTTTGGTTTTTGATCATTGCCAATATAGTCATGATGTGTCTCCTTCATCATGTCAGGAACATATTATTCACAAGATATATGCCTTCTAGTGTTATTATTTTCATCATGAGAGAGGATCAACTATTTAACGAGTCCACAATTTCTTATTGGTGTTTTATAGTGTATGTTTGTTTTGGGATTTTACTCAATTGGGCTGACATGTATAATTATTTCACTCTAGGGATAGCGATTATGGATCATATGGCCTGAAAAATGATAGTGATTAGGGTGTTACAAACCCTTTATATGGGGATGTTTAGAGATCACAAGAGGTTAGAAACCATAATTTTTTTGAGGAAAAGTGTTTTTGGGGTGTTTTAAAGAACCTATAGGTGTAATGAATAATTTAATATGCCATGAATAATGATTGTCCAATGTGTTTTCTTTTTTTGAATGTAAAAAATATTACATTATTGATAAATTTACTCACATTATTTTTTTGTTACAAAAGTGATTAGATGGAGTGTCCATCATACCAATGTCAATATAGGGATTCCATTGGCCAGAATTCAATGGATAGAGTTTTTATCAAAATGTTTATCCATGAAAGATTACATGAATAATCAAACATAATTTTTAGTAATATTTAAAATTATAATATTATTTTATATTCTTAAATATACTAATATCATGAGTAATAAATGTTCATATGACTCTAGACTTTGTATAAGTTAAGGAAAAATATGTTTGTCTATAAAATTTTTTTATCATTAAGACTTCATTGAATTCCATTGATTAGTGTAAATATAGTAAGATCAAACATAGAGTTGTAAGAAGTGTAATGGATAAGATACTACAAGGGTCATCATACAAAGAAATTATGTTATAGTGTATGAATTTAATCCAATAAAAAAAATTTAAGTTCATCAGAAAAAAGAATGTGAATTGGTTCATCATATAGATAATCTCAAATTATCTTAATTAATTTCACAATGGGAACCTTTTACATGTTCATCAAACAAAAAAATGGTTATGGAAGCTTAGGATGAAATTGTGTTCGATGAGGATCCATGGTATTCATTTGGAAATGTTTTCCAAGTAATGAAAATAGGTCATGGTCTTAGGTACTAGTAATCATATGATAAACGTTTCTGTAAATACTTCAAAGAAGCTTCTAAAAATATTTCTAGGAAAACCATAAGAGTTTCATCAATAGGATGAATGTTATAATGGTTTACCTAATATAAGGTTCGAAGGGATTTAAGAATATTTTTTAAAGATAAAAAATGTAATAATGTCTTTATAGATGATAAATTTTTCGATAATGATGAAGGTAATTCATGATTGAAGAATATATTCTTGGATGGTTTGAAGTTTGGATTCAGGGAAGGTTTGAATATCATTGTAAACCAAGTCTTAAGGACTTATCCTAACAGTTAGTAGTTTTATATGGTGGTAAAATAATTAAAGAGTTTGGGAAGGCTATTCAAATTTGAGAGGGATGTTTTAATTTAATGTTTACACATCCCCCTATGATTTAAGAGCTATAAAACCTATATAAAGGGGATATGGTATGATGAGATTTTGTTGATTAGGTGAATCTTGGTGATGTGCTGTAGAAATAAAGATACAATCTGATGAATAGTATAAATAGGAATCATTATAATGGGTATCTAATAAATTTTCCTATCTGTTGCTATTATAAAATTAGAGTATAATAGAGAGTAGTGGAATATATTTAATAAGAATCAGATGAATAATATACCAAGCGATCAGTAATATAGGGCATTATATTTGTATCTATTTATAGTAGAAACCATATGAATTATACCAAATAGACACATCATATGAAATTTTATAAAAAACTATTACTCTATAGAATAAGGTTCACACTCACTGCTTTAAATGAAATTGAAGAGGAAAAATAAGTACATAAAATAAGGGAATGCATGAATAAATTTTCGGATACATAATAACAATATACTTAATCCTATTGGTGAATGTTCTTATAGTTGTTACAAAACATTATTAAATCTTTTTATTTTGTGAGGAGAACATGAAATATCAATTGGATGATGTGATATACAAGGTATAATATATTCCCTACTTTCAATAACCACATAATGGTTTATTTTATTTTTGTTATCATGGTGTATAATTATTTCCAAATCATTCCAACAAATAGTCACTCTTATTGAGTAGTTAAATTTATAGATAATTATGTTCAGATGTTTAATATTGGTTGTTGTTTTTTGTAGGGTAATTTTTCACTAATCCTAGGAAAAAATTATTATTTTTAGTTAGGAACCATAAGAAGAGGGGATCAACAATTCACTCATTCCCCCTCTTAGTGATTACAATATTCCATATTATTCATTTAAAGTGGAATCAGAGTGAAGTATTATTTCATTTAGTATTTTCTTATGTGTGATGAAATGGAAGATCAATATGGATATTCATAACATTTTTAAAAGTAAAGGTATTCCTATCTTTGATGAGATAACCATCATATATATAATAATATAATGTTATATTATCTTCTATACATTGGTTACGATCTTATTAAATCTACTATAGATTGTTTCTCTCATCATTCAGATTGTGTTCCCTTAATAGATCCTGATAAGAAGAATCTAGAGCATGATAGGAAAGGTAAAAACTCTATAGTTTACCCACTCTATGAAATGGAATTTTTGAGGGTCAAGAGTATTGGAATATCTGAAGGAATATAGTATAAGTTGAAGAATATCTACAAATGAAATAAAAAAGTAGAAAAATGAAGTTATAGGGCTTGATACTGAAGTATAAAGACCCTAAAATGGATGAACATGATTCTTTTAGTGAATTATCTTCAATAAGTAAGGACATTTTAAGAACCATAATATGTTTTGAAGATAAGTTAGAAGATTCATCTATGGTTAAGAAGACAATATGAATTCTTATAAATAAATTTGATGACAAGGGATCATTATTTAAATTTATATATCCTTAAATTCTACCATTGGATTATTTTTATAACATTTACATCACTTAAAAAATGATAAAAAAATGTTTATGAAGAGGAAAAAAATGATAATTGATAAATTTATTTCTAATTTGCTCCAAAATTTCATGAGGAAGAAGTTAGTGACATTAAATATGAATATAAAGTATATAGAAAATTTGATGAAATCATATATTTATTATCAATAATGGTGAAAAAAGGGAAATGAAATTAATATTATAGTTAACAGTTAAATGATTTATTTACAAATACTTTATAATTTTGTAGAAGAATAACTTCAGAAAAAGGAAGATGAAGAATGTGATAAAGAGGATTAAAAGAAAAGAATATCCCAAAAGAAAAAGGAAGATAAATATAAATCCTATTCAAATGGAAATTATAAGAATTTATCTAACTATAAAAAGTATTTATTTTTCCAAAAATGTGAGTAAGTTGTTGATAGAGATGTTGATAATGAAAACTCCAATTATTATATTGGTAAAAAATTACTTGTTAAAAAAGTGAATGAAAAAAATTTCACCAGTGAAGAATTAAATAGATCTAAGGAAGAATAATCAGAATATAATTTTACAGAGTTTATTCTTAAAACATATTTGAAATTATATATTTAAAACATAGTCAAACCTGAAAAGGAGAACAAGTGGTTAAAGAAGGAAATTGTTTCATAAAAAATATTGGATAATTTTTTGATAAAAAATCCATGTTTCTAAATGTTATTGATGATGTGAATAATATATTTGATAAGGAAAGACCAATAAATCAAGAATACTGAAAATATTACCATGATGGAGAAATATTTTGATATTCTTAAATAAAAAAGTTTTACATCTATGTTTGGAATAACCATCTTACAAAACATTTCTCAGATGTTGGTGAGAGTTACAAAAAATGTCAACCATAGAACGATCGAAAAATACCATCCTCAAATAATGGATAAAATATTGGATATTCTCTGAAGAAAATTCTTTTGATGAATATTGTGTATGTACCCAAAATAAGTGTATTTGAAAATCCAAATGTTTTTGAGATTTCAAGGTCTGAACCAAAATTTGATACAATTAAAGATATTTCTAAGATAGGGAAGAAATATATGTATAACAAGATTTTTTTGGGAGGTTACCAAAACATTGGTATATAATGATGTAAAAATATGGATGGTATAAATGAAAATGGAAATTAAATACAACGTCTGGTATGGCAAGTATGTTATAGAGGAAAATATCAATTCTATGGATATTTCAGGAATTCTGGAGGTTTTGCGAATATTGTGATGATGTGTTGGTTCCATAATCACCACTATAATGAATCCATGAGAGACAAGACAAAATAATTCAGGGGTAGTCAACACACATAAATATGTTTTTAGATTTATAATAGATTCAAGAAAAAGGAATTTATTTTTGAAATATGTGATTTTCCTTGGAATCTTGAAAATGGATGTATTTTTATGTTACTTGTGAAATAATATTTATTTAAAAAATACCAAAGTCCACACAATAATGAAGAAAATGGAAAATAAAATTATGTAGTTATTGAAACTACACTTAATGTTAAAAAATGAGAATAACCTTAGATACATGATAGTGGGGGTTTTCCATATATTAATGGATATTTTACGTTCTTTAATAATGTTAAAAATTTAAATGAAGGTATAATGACATTTGAAAATGATGAGTCCATCACAATCAAAGGAACATTATTTTATGTAAATAATCTATCCCTAGTAGCCTATATCCCATGGTTACTATATTATATTAGAATTAGATAAAGTAATCATTTCCTAATAGACCGAATAGTTTATTAGACATGGAAAACTACATACATACTTGAATCTAACATTATATTTCAGAACATAAAAATACGAAATAGAGAATTTAAATAGTATGTATCTTCTAAATAATTCAAAGATTCATTTTAGATATCCTAGGGAAGTAAAAAAATGAAGTGTGAGATCAAAATCTCATTAAGGGAATGTGAATAGTTGAAGAAACCAAAGATTAAATAAGGTATAATTAGTATAGAATGGTAAATATCTAAAAACAATTGTTTTTAATAAATAACTATTGTAAAAAAATAATATGGAAGGAATAAATGATTGTTAAATAATTCCACAAAAATAATAAAAAAAGGGGAATAAATCCATTGGTGCAATAATAACACTAATAATCAAATGAATAATAACAACTTCAATTATAATAATGGAATGCGTAATTCTAGACATCATAAACATATAATCAAGTTATCCAGCTGAGATGTCTTATATAAATGGGTAATAGCTAAACCAAATAGCCAAAAAATTGTCTCATAAGACTAAAAATGTATCAAGGGGCTATAGTGGGACTCAAAGATCACGTACGAAGTCCAATACATTCATCATGTGCATTAATAACACAACATAACCAACATGTCTTATAATCACTAGTTTTATGTATTCAAAGAGATAGATTAATAAATATTAATACCTTCCCCTATCAAATCGAGTATAAATAATCCAAAGAAATAACAAGTATGGTATCATTACAATATATCCCAGTTTAAGCATAATTAAAATTAGGGATCTTGTCATTGATGAATAGAAACACTAAAAAATCATAAAAAACATTATTGATGAAAATACACATTTTACTTTGAAAATAAATTTTTTGAACTAAAATTTTCTAGAATACAAAGGAAAATATTATCTTTGAAAATAATCATAGTAATTTTTAATGGAAGAATAAAATAATTGTGTGGTCATATGGTAGGAAATTTTTTCCATTTTTATAATGTTATATAATGATTCATTTCTCATTTTTGATAAATTTTTTAAAAAAAGCCTTGTATAGAAAACAAGAAGAAGATTCAATTTAAACCCTTTTTAAAACAATACCTATGTAAAAATTTATTTAAAAAATAGTTTTATAACGTTAAAAATATTCTCTAAAACATTTCATGGAAAATATTTAGGTCGAAGAAATATATTCTCGAATGGGTAGAAAAAGGTAGCTTTTTCCTAAAGCCCATGTTTTTGTATCTTGAGTATTTAAAATTAGAAAATGAATAGAAACCATATAATTTTTAGAAATAACCATAGTAGAATAAAATATATTGTATTTATGATATAATTATCAAAAAATTCCCCCAATATATACTTTAAAATATACAATCCCCAATAAAGATAAGATCCTGAAATAAACCATTACCGCATTAGTATAATTTTTAATTGTGATCCCCATGAAAGAATAAATTCAAATAAAAAAATTAATTACCATGAATATAAATATATTTCATATAAAATATATCCAATGGTAATTGAATACAACTCATAAAAAAAATTAGTGTATAATACGCAATATGTCCCCGTAGAGTGAAACTTTAGATGAAATCTCCTAAAGTTATTATACCATTGAAGTGAGAATTGATAAATGTATTGATTATGTGTATCAATTTTAAATCCACATAATAAAAGTATAGATAAAATATAAAATAATAATATTTCATTACACACATAATCTTATAATATCCAAGACAATGATGATGTAATATAAACTAGTGAGAATAAATTGAGTTTTGAAAACCCTTACGACATGGTAGCCTTTGAGTAAAATCCCATTAGATAAAATAATTTAATTAAAACATAAAAAAATATTATGTATGAATTATTCATGATATAAAAAATTAATTTGGTAGTATATAAACCCTTTAAAATAAATTAGGTGTATAACATTAAAATATGCCCCAATGAAGGGAAATTAAAACAAAATCCCATTCCTAGGACCCCACTTCCTTCATATATTATCTAATATGTTTTATAATAAATAAATATATATTATAAATATATTATAGATACATAATAAAATATATCACATCAAATACAATTTTATTATAAAATTTTATCATTTATTTTTTAATAATTATTTATTAAAATTACTATTCTGGGTGATAAACCCTTCGTCTTCCATGTATGTTTTAGTTTGATAGTTCTGACCCCTATTCATTGAACATGGTTCAATCATATATGATATTTTATTCATGATATAAATATCATATATATATATATATATTCAATATATTTATGTTTATATTAATCATTAAATCGTAGAGATAGAAAAATGAATTATACCATTCATGGAGACTGTAAGCCATACGTAGGCAAACACATTGTATTCATTTTTCAAATGTTGGTACAAAATATAGGTAAATAATAATTAAACTTTATATAATAATTATATATATCATATATATCATATATTTTCTTTAAATTCATCCTTATTACTATACATGTTAAATGGACAAGAACAACGAATCACATTGCTTCATAGAGGTGGTAGTCTACAAGAATGCACAAGCAATGTTAACAATTTACAATGGATTTTAAGGTAGATAGGGTGATAATTTATTATAATTGTAGAATTATAATTATGTTATTTATATCATATTTAAAAATTAAACCCATCATAATGAACATATATAAAATAAGGTGAAGAAAAATGTATTGTATCGATACGTGGAGTTGATAATCCATATATATTCTATAACAATACCTTCACTTCAAATTTCATGGAAAAGCTTGTAAAAAATTATGGTTTAATAATAATAATAAAATTTTAGTATATTTATAATTCCAATGTAATTATTTTTATATAAATAAAAAATATTTGTAGGAGATAAAAAATAAGGAAAAATAAAGTGATCTCTTAGGTCGATTACAACTTCTTTGAAATAATTACTTTAGATATAATCTAAGGATTATAGGGTTGGTATTTTTAAAAGACCATCACCTTTTGAATTTATAAGGGAAGATAATTTTTTAGTTTTCAGTTGATATATATGGATGAATTATGTATAAATAAATGTGGTAAGGGGTAAAATTTTATCTGTGAGGAGAGGGGTATTCATGAAATTCATAAATTATTTAATTAATATAAATTATTTTTTCACACCCAAAAGGATCCTAATTGGTGTAATTAAAATAAAATATAATTATGACTTCAAATACTCCCACAATTTGTTTCAAAAGTTTTTGGTTATGTTTTCACCATTATATTTCTGAATTTTTTCTAGTTATAAAATTTCACCAAATGAATGTCATATCATGATTGGAAAAATAATTCAATGATATATTTAAATAATAACTAATATTTGGGTTAAATATGGAAATAGAGGAAAGGATTATCTGTTTGGCTACAAAGATAATTATTGTGAAGAATGTGTTGATGATCAAAATCCATATATAGTAAAGTGTTACTTATAAGAGAATTATGTGGTAGCTTATATAAAAATAACAAAGTTCTGTAACTCTCATCACTTTATAATATTACTATGTATCCTCTACTAAATCTAGAACACATTTGATATGGATGAAGATAAGGTTTGGTAATTTTTTTGTTGATTTCAACTTTCCCATACTCATTGTTTGTGATAATCCATGCTCTATAAATCCCACTAAGAATATAGAGAAACATCCTTCATCCAATAATATTGATATTAAATTTCACATCAAAAAATATAATGTGGAAAGAAATGGGCTAAAAATGGAGTGTATTTATACAATAGAGAATGTTTTTGATGTTTCCACTAAACCATTATTGAAGGATTTTTTTGGAAATTGAGGTTAATTCTAGGAGTAAAACCTCCCTCTATTCAAGGATAATTTATGTGACTCTCATACCTTCTCTCATGTTTTCTTTTGATAGTGTTTCCAATGTGAAGGGGGGACATGTAACATATATATGTCCCTTGGTATGTGATTAAATTTTTTAATGAAGATTATATATTTATGGGGAGTTATCAAAGGGGGTAAGATATGATTTCAACATGTGTGGACTATTTGAATTGCCTATTAAATTTAGATAATGAAGTTATTAGTTATTTTGTGTGTGTTATATGTGAAATAATATATGTCTAATAAGTTTCTTTTCAATATGTGGGAATAGAATAGGTTCATGAAAATTTTCGTAAATCACCTCTTAAAGACAATATGATATTATTGTTCAATTATTCTTGTTTCTTACATAGAGTTCACTAATTTAGGATTATAATTATTAGATATGTTATCCATTTCATAAGTTATAATTATTCAATGATTTATGTTAATTGGTTAAACAAATTCCCAAGGGGGATATTATAGCATCCGAGAGGTTTTTATGTGTTTCAATGAAGTAGAAAGTTATAAGAAGAATTTTGTTTAGATTAAATATTGGTTTTTAAAGTGTTGAAAGTTATTGTTTAACATAAAACACGTAACATTATGGAGGAAATAAATTACATAACATTGTTGCGATAAAAAGTGACTGGATGGTGTCTCCAGAATATGGACATCCATGGATAGAGCCATTTATTAGAAGAAAAAGGATTGAGTGTGATGTATAATTTTTATCCAATAATGATTACATGTTTTATCAGATAGACCATTTGATGAAAATTAAATTCAAAATATTATTTTATATTCCTAATGTTCCTAACATTATGAGTACTAAAATAAATCATGATCGAAGTTTGAGTAAAAATGGTGGGTCGGGGAATGATTTATATCATTAAAAAGTGTCCTCGGTCAAATTTTATGATGTTAGCTGATGCATGTGAAAGGAATTAGATTGGAAAAAGTGTTATAGGAAGTATAAAATATAAAATTATACAAGGACCTTCATATGATGAAATTAATTTAGAGTGTATGAAGTTAATATAACTAAACTTGTATAATTTATGTGTGTATAAGGATGGGAATTAGTTCATCAGACAAAAATATAAAATTAATCAAATCAAGTTCAATGGAAATGTAATTTCCGAATTCATTAAAGAATGGAAATTTCTTGAGAAATACCTTAAATATATTTCATTGAAGATATCTATGATAACTGATCATAGTATAATCAATATGAATAATTTTATTAACGAGCATCATATGGAAGGTTCAAAGAGAATTATTATATTTTATTAGTTATATTAAACGAGATTATTTTGGGATTACTGATCATAGTTTAGTTAATCAAGAAGGAAGTATTTAATAAAATATGAGATTTTATTAAGGATAGAATCCATGAACCATATAAGGTTGTAATAACATTGAGAATAATCTATTAAGGAAATATATTAAGTTTTATTAGTTTTAGATGGTTTTCAAATGTTGATAGAGTTTTAAAGGGCTATTTAAAGTTGATCAGGAAGTATGAATTTAATGGTCATGATTTAACCTAATATTTTATAGATTCAATGCCTATATTAAAAAGATATGATATCGTGGGATGCTGTTGTTATTTTTGAGAACCTGGGTGAAGTGCTTTTTAATTGAAGAGATGATCATACAACTGGTGTAAAGAAGCGTCTGTCTGATGGGTACAAGATAAAGTTTTCTATCACATGGTATCCTATAATCTAATTACAAATTATATCATTCGAACATGTTAAAGATGCATCAGATGAAAAGTGTTTCAACGAAATTAGAATGATAGGGATCTATAGTGGTATTATTCTATAAAAGGCACCAGATGGATTATAAAGGATATACTTACCTAATGAAATTACTAGATGAATTATTACTGGATGGAAGAAGGTTCATGCTCATTTATGTGTATGAAAGTGAAGATAAACAATAATTACTTGCAAGAAGGGTAAGCGTGAAAGAATTTTCAATAATCACAAAAATACATAATGAAGACTGTTGGTGATGGTTATTACAACTGTTAGAAAACATTTTTATTTTTTTGAAGAGTATATGAAATGTAGATTGACATTAGAGTTATTAATGTGAAAGTATATTCTTTGATTTTTGTAACCACTAAAATGAGTTTTAGAGTTTTTTACTGGTTTTATATTATCTCAAAACCATGAAAAGGACTTGCCACACTTATTGAGTAGCAATCTATATAAATATTTATGTCTCTATGGACGTTATTGGTTGATGTTTTCTATTGGTTCATTTCTCAGTAGTTATAGGAAAGGACTATTTATTTAGAAATAAAACATAATAAGAGAAGACCATTGATTCAACTCCTCCCCTACTCAGTGATCACATAGATCCTGATTGATCCTTTCAATTGTTTCCATTGTTGTACACCATGTCAGGGTGAGTTTTTCATTGGTTTAGTTACATAAATTTCATGTAACAACATGTATGGTGTTTTCCTAGATATTTTGGTATTGAAATATACTTATAGAAACAAGGTGATGGATGTTTAATAGATCTTGTTCATTATAAAGATATTCCATTGGTTGATTATTCTATTGTGGTGTGACCAGATCCTATAGGGAGTCATATGATGTATAGATTCTGGAAAAGGTTGAGTTCCCTAGGTTCGATTTATTATTGTACCAGTGACAACCGATGTGGTATTTTCTCATACAAATTATAATAAATATCTATCTAAGTGAACCTCATGAATATAGTTCCATAACATGGATCATGCCAAAATTTTTCTTACGGGATCAATATGAAATTGTTTTTCATGAGATATTATTCTCTTATGAGAATTCTAAGTGATAATTAGTGCATTGGTTAGCTATTGGGATGGCCTACAATACTATTATATTAGGAGATATTTGTATGGGTTCATGGAGTGTGAGATTTCATATGGGTGTGTATTAGAACCATGTGATGTTTCCAATCATATTTACCTTTTGTTAGACATTAGCTTTGGTTAGGTGGGTGGAAATTCATAAACTAGATTGTGAATATATTATTAGTGATTTAGTTGTAGTTTTTAGTTGAGTTTAACCATTTAGAGGGTTTGGAATAGGTTTATTAAATCCTTTGAGGTAGGAAACAAGGGTGATTGCTTCAGTATGTTTGATTGATGACAGAAGGTGAAATAAAATTTAATGTATAGGCACGGTCATACCACATATTTCATGGGGAAAAAATTTATTATTTGTAATTTAGATGCACAACATAGAATGAGTAAAATATTGAAGAAATGGACCAACTCATGTTAGAGGATGATTATATAGTTGTCTTGATGAGTTGACATTTTGTGGAGGACGAGCTGTCAATTCTGATAAAGTGAAACTCATAGAGATGTAAATTGTATTATGTGAGTAGAAGGTACATGATCATACACTAGTTACATTCAGATGAGGTTTAGGTATTGTATACTGGAAACATGTGATAGCATTGAATTTTGGATCATTGGTTTGGTGAGATCTTACAGAATTGTTTACACGAGGTTCAATATAAATAAATATTTTAAAATTTCCTTCTATTGTACAAGAATCAATGGTAATGGATCTATTGTGGTGACATAGCTTATCTATGAGAAGTTAATGGAAATTTTTTCCTAGGATAAGAGAAACATGGCTCAGGAGGTGTGATACATGTTTGGCTGTAAAACATCATGATGTGATACTTGAGGAGAGGCATAAGAAAATATATATATGTGGATGGGAGTCCACAATAGGCTATTGAAATATTACCATAATTACAAAATATAAAGTCAGTAAGTTTTATAGATGATGTTATGTTGATTCAGTAATAGGAAACAAGTTATGGTAATGTTGAAACTCAATTAAGGGTGAGGCTATCAGGTCTAGTAATTACGTGAATTATTGGATTGGGCGTGTGTTGTGTAGGAATGATCCTTCTTTTGGAATGGTTTTCTACCTTGATGAACCTGTAATTAGAAGGTTAAGGTGGCTCTTAGATTCAAGGTATATATAAATATAATTTATCTATCCCTATGTAAATACTAGGTCTCTATTTTTCATATGGTATTGGATGAGATGGTTCATTGGCATCGGTCTTTGGAAAATTTCTATATGATTATAGGATGTATCATGGGAGAAATTTTTTTTTGATTATTTCATAGGATGAAACCCATTTTTTCACAAGGTGTATGGACTGAACTAGTGATTTGTGACATGGTTCAAGAGGTTAATCTTTTTATTTTCACTATTTATGGGTAAATCATATCGTGAAATCGAATAAAAATGTCTGATAAGTTGAAATCTTTTTTAAAAGCTACATAAGTTGGTACTGCGGTTTGGGTGTACTCTATTTATTATAATGGGGATGTTCTATGGGTTTTCCAAGACTATTATTGGAATGTTTGATTTATTAAGTCCCTATGTATCAGCTGTTGATACTCATCTAATTCAGTGATGAATGAGTGATGAGAGGTGGTGTCAAATTCTATAAATTATTTATTTGTTTTTGTGTTCAGTGAGATAGGAAAAAAATTAGAACATATGTGGACTCTTGAGATTTTGTTTTGATAAGATATTATGATGGTGGGTAGTATCGTGAGTAAGAATCTCCCATGATAATTGAGTTATCTAGTGTTGAGCACCATTAACCTGATGAAGTGTTTGATGAAACAATGGTATTCTAAAATGTATGGGTGATGTGTACCACCATCTAGAGATTCTACTTGTGGTTACAAGTAGAATATCATGTTTTTATTAATATTATATCACATGTTTGGTGTTGAAAAATGGGGCAATGTTTAGTGTTTCAGGGTAGAGAAACTAGATCTGGGCATGGATCAACAACCTGAGTAGGTTTGGTGTTTATATTTAAATATTGATTAGAATTTTAATAATGGAAATGTTCTATAGTGGGGAGCTTGTAAAACCCCACATCTATAAGGGTGACAAAATTCAATGAGATTTTTAATTTTCATTTGGTAAAAACATTATTTTGAGTACCAATATGTGAACTAAATTTATGATCATTTGAATCTCTTCAAATGGTGTTTTTGGATGTGTCTTATAGTTTAGAGGATTTCATGGGGGTTTAGTGGAGTTTTGGAGGAGTGTTTATGGTCCCAAGCCTTCGAAAATTTCACTTGTTGTTCATTCACAGTGTGAAAATGGATCATGGGTTGTGCCTATTGAATTCACGACATGATGGGAGGTAGTGAGTTGTTTTCAAAGACATAACCCAAAAATCAATGCCATGATAGTAGGATTTAAATTGTGAATGTTTCCTTGAATTTATTTTTAAAATATTGAAGTAGACCGACCCCACTTTTTCTTCACAGGAACAAGATTCATGATGAGGGTATCAACTAGACCATCCCATTATCTTTTATACATTATTTCATGTGGTTTTAGGTGTGATTCGATGACATCTGATGTATGGTTCTTCCCCCTATTTATATTAAATTAATTTTCACTTCATTGTTTTATTATTATTGAAAACTACTTTAGTATTTGGAGCTGTTTCGAGTAGATCATGTTGGAACAAGTTATTTTAGATGGGTTTTTTTCTCATCTTATATAGAGGTAGTCCCGTGATACTGTCTACATGACATCTGTTGATATTTAGAAAAAGGTACATCACTGTTTAAATTTTTTCAAGTGTTTTATCCCAAAATTAATTTTTTTTTGATTTTGAAATGATGATATTAATTAGTTTTTCTTACTCTTTAGCCTGGGGGTGTGTTTAGACTAGACTACAACTCATCACACATTGGTTTGTTGCAATGAGGTCAATCAGTAATTTTTAGGCATTCTTTCATATTTAATTTAAATAGAATAATTAATTATAATTCTTCACATTTAATTTTTTTGGATTCCTTGGTTTATGTTAGGGGTTGTCAATTATGGGTGATGGATAAATGGAATTGTATGAGCTTATGTGATTGTTATCAAGAAACACTTAAAATGGAAATGGATTTTGTTTTATGTAGGTGGTCTGCATACTTTACCTGTGAAAGTCGTTATTTTTTATGATGTATGTAGTGCGTGATCATTTCATATCTGGTGTTCACCTATTTAGTTTAATTATTTAATTTAAAATGTGATTCATTGAATAGGATGAAGAAATATATATGGACCTGATAGACCTTTGTACCAGCTAGTTATCCAAAATTGTCAATGGAAGAGGTATTGACATGAGACATTGTTATACTAGGTGGGTAGAGAAAATGATAAGGGTGATTTGTTTGGCGACCAAACCAACCTAGAGTAACATAGAAGACTGTTATGGGTCACGGAACATCTTTATCCCTATTGAATATACAGTGAATCCCATGTAGTCGGTGAGGCTATGCTACCCCCATGATGATGCCATGTGATGAAATATCCATTGAGCATTGTGTGTTGAGTCAATACACTTAATCAGACTGGGGACCCACATTATGGATCCACTAATGTGAAGTGTACCGGGGTATTGACTTGGTGCCCCATTGATAAAATTACATTGATTGGCTTTGTTTGTCCAAGGGTAGTGATTGAAAAATGTTCACCCTAGAACTTGAACATAAATGCAAGCTTGATGGTGCTCAAATGGTGTGGATGAGTATGGGAATTTATCTATGCATTATTGTATATTTATTTTGATTTTTATTTACGAATGTTGAAGTTTGATTTCCTTGGATCCCTATGAAACATTTAATAGGCCATGCACATATTTTATTTCCCTGGAATGCTCGGGAATCACTTGATGAGATGGATGAGACCCTGGGATCCCATTTTAGTTTTTGATCTGATCTCACAATATTTTGGTATGATTCATAGACTTTATATTCTTTATAGATATAGTGAATGTAAGAGTGGATACCAAGAGGTACTAGTTAGGATCTAGCAGTAGATCATTGTGATTTGATGCTAGAAGGAATTACTTAGATGGTAGATATTCTATTAGTACAATGATACCATTGTGAATTCTTGGGTTCTATGTTTTGAATGGTGATAAAAATGGACCATTGTGAAATCCCATGATACCAAAAATTAAAATGGAGTTATGAGGTGTCAGGTTGGTGTATATCCACAATAAAAATGTTGGAAATCCCTAGGATGACTGTTGAATCCCCATGATCATCGCCTAGGATACCACATAGGATTGTGTGGACACACCATGGATGGTTCACCTGAGGGGCCTTTGGATATTGGATGCCCAAGATATTGACAATGGGATATAGGTATGGTATTCTCCTTAATTTCTTGGGGATCACAAGATTCATTCACAATAATATGTATATGATTTTCTTTATGGCTCCCATTCCTAGGAATAAGATATCAAATTTTTTTATAGAGAACACCCATGTATTACAATGGTATTTAACAAGAGGGATTGAGGATGAGTGATTCAATTCATTACCCTAGAGTTTAAAACTCAACTATGATGGTTTGAGCCTGAGATACCCAGTGAGTTAATATAGGTTCCCTTGAGGTGATGATCATTCATAGAGACACTCTAGTATTGGTTTATGTAAGGATTTTTGACCAGATTTGTGTAACATAGGATAAATGATAGTTTTTGGTAATGGTTCATGTTATATGATTACATCCATGGGGAAATGGTGATACTATATAGGCACACTCACTTTAACACGACCAAAGACAATCCAAAATTTTCATAAAGTAGATATTGAGATGGTGAAATCATTTATTTTTAGTATTTATTTGTTTATTTATTTATTATAGCTTATCATGTCACAAATTCATATCAATAAATATATCTTCTAGTATGTGACCATGTTGGTGGTTCCATACAGATTTTTGTAGTCACACCCTACTTGGGCCACCATTACACATGTTTACCCAAGTAGATCTTACAAGCATTTTATGGAAACAGGATGGGCTGAGGCCCAAGACATGGTTTAACATGGTTGATAATAAATGTTTAGGTGATATCAATACATTGGGTTGATGTATGTATTTAGTTTTATTGGATCAAACATCATTATTTCGTTTATTTGATTATTTATATAGTGTTGGCCTATTTAGATACCATTGTTGGGTGTATGATTTGGTTTTTTAGGCCCTTATTTCATTTCATTAGTTATAAGCCGTGTCTATATTTATCAATTACACATTTTGTTTATTTATGATATATTATACATAGTTCTTTTAGTAATTATTGAACACTCTGATATTTGTGCCACCCTATAATTATTTTACCCTTATTTTTTATAATCCTTTGGAATTTGGGGAGGCATGTATAAGGTCACATGTAAAACCATTCCAATTAATTTTTCAAGAGTGATCTATTCTAGGGTGTTACACATTTATAGCCAACCCCCACAATTCTAAAATAAGGAATAAAACTCCTTTCCAGGGTGAAGATTTACCAAAATTCTCTCTACTCAGGGATACATCACTCAATAGGTATTTCAATTCCATTATAACTTCAACACCTAATATATATAACCTATATTCGAAAACTAAATTAAAGATAATAACATTAATAAAAAAATAGTCAAGGTACAGGTAAAGTAAACCTATTATCATGCCTATCATGAGAATCCATAGATTTATATATTGAAACATATAAATAGTTCATCAACTCAAAAATCAATCAAACATGTATTCAAAATAATAAATACATATCTATGAATTTTAAAATTGGGAATAGATCCTAAATAAATTAACAATTTACCTATTTAAACGTGAGTAAAAAATTATGGGAAACTCATAAATAAAAGAAAATTATTAACACATTATAAACACAACTATTTAATATGAACACTATATAATCTTGAATATAAGCAATTTATAAACATTTCATAATATATACTCCTTCATTTTTTACATTATATAGCATTTCACTTTATATATATGATATTTTATGAAATATAAAAAAATATCTATTTCAATTTATATAATGTGTAAATTTTACGTAATTTAAATACCACATTGTTTACATTATTTTATGGTTGATCCAATAAATAATGAAAACACTGTTTGATTTAGTTTAAATAATTTTCTAAATAAGACCCTTATTTTGAATAATCCAAATTAAGTATTATGAAAAATTCAAAATCCTAAATTATAAACACTTTATATTTTTCCATTATTTTAAATTTATAGACACTTTATAAAGTATAATTATGATGTCCAAAAAAAAATTTATTTATATGTTATAAGGTTTGACATATATTTTTGGTCAAACGTATAATAATATCAACACTTAACAATAAAGAATAATTATTAATAAATGTTTCATAAACATTTAATAAATTAATTATCAATACATTATAATTAAGAAATGTATAAATACTTTTATAAATAATTAATTTTGATAAATATATTTTATTATTATTTTAATAAAATTTATAAATAATATAATTGAATTCATTAATTGAATTTAAAGTAAATAAAAAATTATACACCAATCATATTTTACATTTAAGGGGACATTGCAGACTACGATTCCTTGAAAACAACACTTAAATGATTTAACCACCATCAGTCATATTTTATGACCAACAACCTTTTCTTATACTACTATAACATGTCATATTTTATGATATATAGTAATGTTGTAAAGGAGACACAATAATCCATTTTTAAAACATGTCATAGTGAAATCATAAGATATAATATCTATAATTCAAATGCTTGACTAATATAAATATATTGTATTTGTTATGATTAATTGGGTATGATATCCCATATCGTTATTAGTGACTCAACTAGCTAGAAAAAAATCATTTTTATGACTGTAACATGAAATGATATACAATTTTAAAAAACATCATTTCTCAAAATGGTTTCATGAATAAAAACCATTGTAAGGATTCGATACCACTATTAGGTTTCAAGTGATCCAATAGAAAATTTTAAATATAGTAAAAGAGATAAAAAATAAATAAAACATCAAACCTTATAGTCAAATGAAATCATAGGTAAATCGGAAATAAAGAAACTATTAATGTATGCCTAATACTATTTCTAATTCCACATTATCATTAGTAAACATTTAATGTGTTTGATAAAGTTGACATGATAGGAATCTAAATGAGAAAACCCTTATAAATGTATCAATGGGATAAAAATTAATCACTCATCACTAGAGAATGATCTTATTTTCATTATTTAAAAAACAGTATATCTATTGAAAAATGTTTATATATGGAGACAACTATGAGATGTGGGATTTTGTATTGTCTTGGGAATATATCCACACTTACCAGCACATGTTAAGAAGATATTTATGATTCCATTGAGGATTCTCATCAAGTGTTTATCAATTTACTCATTCATTATAATTAATGATAAAATTACTTAACTAATCTATATATATATTCCATAATTTTATCCAAATTATATAGTATTCATCTTATAAAATTTTATATTGATGATAACTAGTGAGAAGGAGAAGGAAAATGACAAAAAAAATTTCCATCATTCACCATAATAATGGAATAAAATTTCTTATCTTACGATATAGAAAGCTAGAAAAATGACATTCATGGGTAGTTCCACAATGTGACATAATATGACATAACCAAATGCATCACATGAAAAAGGTATTTAAGTAATATCTCCTTCAATGGTTCATTGTAATTAATCAAGTGTTTTGAAGTGGTACACCTGACGTTGAAGTGTCTAAATCCCCCCTAACATTATTTTAGTGTAGGATGGTCTTATATTGTAATAATTTTTAAAATAAATTATAATAATAATGTAGTATAAATTTATCAAAAAAATTATTTGGATTGATGATGCAGATTGATACACTAAGAGAGGCTAGGTTTAAAACTCATGGTATAACAGAAAGGCCAAATTTGGTGGTGATGTTGGCACCTTAAAATAGTCCAGAAATATATTATACACTGAAAAAACATGAAAGATGGATGAGGATTGTGAAAGTAATTATATGATGTGAGATTAAATTCAAATATATTATACTCTAATTTCCACATTAATTGATACTAGAAGATTACAATCATTAATCTCTAAATGTTTGGTTGATCAATTAGGGTTATGCTTGGAATTGATTCCCTATTCCATGAGAATGGAAACTCCAATGGAATAAAGAAATAATAATGGAATTAAATGTCCATCATACTCAATTATGATGGGAAATGTGGAAATATCATGGAAATTATTAGTTCTATAGATGAACATTTATGAATTTATTATTGGAATGGATTATTTGGTTAAACATAAATCTCGAATTGACTTCTATGTCCAATGAGTTGTCTTAATCAAACTATATAGAATTATCCACACCTATATGGTAGAGTGGGATGTTCATATGATAAGGGTGGGCTTGATGAATAATTTAGTTGGATCTATACCATGTAAGTTAGTAGGATATTTTCTTGAATATATATAAAAAATGGATCTATATAAAATTCCCAGTATAGTGGATTAGATCTGGATTCCTTTTCCTACGGTTTATATGGATTTAAACCTTAGAGAAATTTATAATTTTCTATAGGCATGGTTCTTAGCCTAAATCCAATTTCAATACTGAATTATCACAAGGAAATGGTAGAGTTGTAATAGTTGATTGTGCATATGAAAGAACTTGAGTAGAAGGGATTTATTTGAATGAGTGTTTCACAATGGGAGATATCAATTTTATATTTAAGAACATAAATTATATCTCTAGGTTGTGTATCTTCCACTGGAGGATGAAATTTTTTATGGTGAAACATAAACATCCCATTTTATAGACTCTTGATTTTCTCAACATCTAAAATTTATCTCATTTTCTTTCCAATATTTACCTTTATTTTGACTATCACCTATCTAGGGAGAGAGAAAAATATATTCCAAAAGAAACCATTCAATATAGATATGACCATTATATGTTTTTAGACATGATTTTTGTAATCACCAATGGGCATGTGATTTGTTAAAAAGTTAATGTTTTTTTATTAATTGTATATTTTACTTAATGGTGGTATTCATGGATTTCATCATCAAATATTCTATTTCATAATAACTTCATGAAAATCACCAAATGAATATTTTAATGATTTCACAAGAACATAGTTTTTATGATAAATTCTATAAATTAGATTTCATTATTTAATAGTTAAACCACCTTGGTCTTGTAGTTTTTTAAAAGGTAATTTTTAATGATCCTAAAGGCAATTTTTTCTTCTGAATAATTTAATAATGTATTTAACTCATGATGTTTTCCATTTTCGAACAGTAATAATAATTTATCAATGATTTATGAAAATTATATTATCATATAGTAACCATAGATCAGAAGAGAGTATTGTTTGGGTAGAATTAGAAAATATAAACTATGTTTGTATAATTTAAAAGGAGACTCAGTCAATATCTTGTTTTGATTCACTCTAAATTATGAGTTTGTTGTGAAGTATTCTTTTATGTGTTCAGATTAACCTGATATTTGATTTACTGATTGGAATTAAATTTATGTTATATATCTTTATAAAAATTAGAAAAAATTAAATTAATTTATATTCCCATAACCTATAATTATTTATCACAATTTATTCTTTGAATAGTTTGATATATTACCTTTTGAATGAGAAAATTATGGTGTTCATAGATTTTATGTTTTAAAAATATATTCCTTCATAGTAGGATCTTAATATGTGATAGTGATAGTGATTAAAACACCTTTAAAAATATTATTTCATTATAATTTATATATAAATAAAATAAAAAATGGAATTTTATTCTTTGAGTAGGAATGATCCAACATATGTAGTGAAGAAAATATGAGACTAATGGAAGATTATGTGTTTATTACTATAATTTCACTATGAGGTGCAAGATGTGATGGATGGTGTGATTATATTTATGATTAGTGTGACTTACATGTTGATAGAGTGGGTGAGATTAAGTAATTTTCCCAACAAGGACTATAAGAAGATACAATATTCTATAAATATTTGGGATACTATCATGGTATTTCTAGTTGCAGTGGATTCAATCCTTTTTTACTGTGATAGATGGTGGTTCTATAACACTCCCTTTATTATTTTATTTTATTATAGGTTATAGTATTGAATTTATTATAAATATGGTTTTAATATACTTTTCCAATCCTAAAAATTAAATGGGATGACATTTATTTGTATTTCATGTTCCGTTTATTAAAATTACCACACGAGAATGATGGAATTTGGGTAGTTGAAGATTGACTTAAATACATTGTGTAATTATTTACTATCCAAGAAACATTTTTATTTGATGATATTAGTATGATTTATAAGAACAAGTTCATTAGAATTCATAGAGATTCAAATTCAATGATTTCTAATAGAGATCCTAGATTTATTTCACGATTCTATAAGGGACTTTTGAAAACTATGGGGTTGTAGTGTAAGATGAGTACGATGCATTATACTTTAATGGATGGTATAAAAAATAAATTTATTTTGATTTTTGGACAATATTATTTGAATATGTGTGGTTATTTTCATTAGAACTCGGGTAGATGATATTATAATGGTGGATTGAGTTTATAATAAGTGTTTTTGGTCATAAATACTTAAGAAAATGTTTTAAAAAATGTATAATTTACAATGTTGGCCATATTTATGATGAGATGAAACTAGAAAGACCACAAATTTGGAACTTAGTTTACTGTAATTTTAGATTTATTAGATTATATAGATTCAAAATCACATGATATGAGCTCAATGCTAGCGTATTTCGCAAACCGATATTCAATTATGACCTCTAAAATTTGAGATTATGTACCATGTGTTTTCAAATTTACATTCAAATAAATAAATCAATGAGTTTTAAAATATCATAACTTATTTCCATGTGTTTTAACGATTTTTTATATTATCAAACACATCAATTAGGTGTCTTACCAGTTGGAATTTCAACAATGTTATATTGAGATTCAAAACATTTTCCCTCTTTCTCTATTGATTAAGTACCAACCAAACCCAACCCATGTCTTGTTGTGGAAGATAGTAGATCAGGAACTAAATGAATCCTTTGTTGAGGAACATATTTTTGTTATATATAAGTGGTATAATATCCCTATTGGGTAGAGTATTCAATTTTTTTTATTTCTAAAACTATATGAGATGATCTAGGAAGACACTTGAGAGTGAGATAGGTTGGGATGTAAAAATATGGATAAATTCTTTTTTGGTGGGTGGATATTAGAAAATCTATATTTATAAAAAAGTATTGTTTTGGTGAGGATTTTGACTCCCTAGACATTATTTTTAAGATATTTTTGGAGAATTTGGTGTTACAATGTTAATTTTTTTTAATTTTAGGGAAAGGGAGAAACACAAACAATCATTTATAACATATGGGATAACAACATCTGGTGAAAATTGATGCAGAAAATTACTAGTTATTATGTTTATAGTTTGGGTAACTATTTAAACTAATCATTTGAGTTATACATCACACTAGATATTCTCACATGGTGTAAAAATGACTTTTTAGATAGTGTGGGATAACCATTCAAGCCAGGATTAATTATGAAATTAATCCTTTTTAAAACCTGATTTTTCTCCCTTAACCTCCATTTACATCCTCTTTTATATATGTATGTTTTTAGGGATATTTTTTTAATGAAATTAGAACATTAAATTAATTAATAATGGGGTTTTCTTGAGTATAGATTGGATTAGATTAATATTAAAGGAAAAAATCATAGTGATCTCATCAATCCTTAGATATATCTTATGATGAAATTTGTTATTTCATGATTACACATAAAAATTTGGGATTGATGATGATATATCCATGAATGTATTAAAATTTTATTATATTTTTCAATAATCCTAACTGGGATTTGATTATTTGATCTTATCTTGTGATTTTGATCAATGATAATTGGTAATTTTTAAGAGAAAATGAATCTTGGTATGTAACCACTCTAATACATATTAGTAGATTGAATAATTTAATATACTTTTATAAGTTATTATGATTTTTTGAGGGATGAAATTGTGTGAATGTTTTGGTTTTATTAAAAACCGTGTTCTTTAAAATAAATTAATTTTGTAGAAAATAAGGCTTTTCACACCCTTGGTTATCTTGAATTAAAAAACAAGGGTTTTCAATGAGAATTTTTTTGGTTGGTGATGGAATGAGTTTTAAAATTATTTTATTTTTTGTATTGATTATTATGAAAATATATGTGTGTTTTTTTGTATATTAAGTTATATGAAAATACTCTATGGATGACTTGGTCTTGACATTTGATTAAAATGTGTTTCTAGGATTTATTTTTTGGCATATGTGTGTTCATTCTTGATAAAAAATGGATTTTTGGTGAGGTATTATTTTGAATCCTTTAAGTTTCATACATGGTGAAGTAGAGACTTAGAGAATGTGTGTTAAGGATAGAAAAAATTGGTATAACTAAAGAAAAAGGTAACCCTCACTATGGTGTGAGTATTTTTAGGCATCTGAGCTATAATATAAGTGGTTGGGATCAACCCAAAAAATATTATTTATTTTTTACAATGGATTAAATATGATAAAATTAACCCCCCCCCCCAATTTCATAATAGACAGGATCATTTCTGTAACCTCCCAATCCTGATTACCACTAAACCTGTAGTGGGGCAAGTGGGTCACATGACCTCAATCGCGCCTCCTCGTACGGTAGTGGATGAAAGCTAGCACTGATGGTCTAAATATGCGATAGTGGGGATAAGATAATTTCATATGAGAGTTAGAAAGTGATATAGATTGATATAAGAAATAGAGAATAAAAGAACCAATAAATAATGGAATCCAAATAAGTGGAAGAATAATTTTAACTGTATATAAAATATTGCTAATTCCACCTACATCAATACATTTCTGTAAAAATTATGATATATTTCTTAATGCACTAACACATAGCATGATTTAAATTTTGGAACAAATAAAGTAAAAAAATAAAAAATAGAGTCAAGACTAAATGTGATCCTCATAAGCATCATGATATCCTACTCAGTCCTATGATCCTAACTCCTCAAGTACAAGCATGCAACAAAATCATTCAACATAAGTCCTACAAATAAAAGGTCTAATCAGGTACCCCAGTCCAATGGATACCCAAGTAGGTTGTGAGCCATAAATATCAGTTGTCTGAAAACCGCAGTGTCAATCCCAATACAGTATTTATTAAAAAATTAAGACAATGTTCCACATATAGAATGTGAAAAAAATAATAGAAAAAAAGACAACACCTTTGTCGAGGCTCCTAAATGAACACCCATCCCATACCACTTGCTTCGGCTTAAGCTTGGTGTCTGATATAGGTACTTTTACAAGACATAATATTTTTAAATGGCCCAAAGTAAACATGAAAACCAAAAAAGTCATACCCCAAGATCATTCTTTGGCTTGGGATCTAATCCTTGTGTCAAAAACAATTCTTTATATAAGTACAAGAGTTGTATCACAATGTATAAGGAAGCTACAGGAAATATTAATAAATGTATCTCAAGCATTTATATTAAGACCATTAATTCCAAAGGTGTATCTCTATTCCTTCTATGAGGTATCCCTAAAGTACAACCATTTTAATTCCAATGACGCTGAGCCTATACAAGGAGATCCTTTTGGAATCCAAAGAATCACTTGTGGTATGATGACCCTGAGTCCATCACGATCTCACATGTAAGGGATAGAGTATCACTTGAGGCATGGCTTATCCATCATTCCAATGGGTCCATCCTCAGTTTCCCATAAGGGAACTAGCATTACAGAGTGGTATAATAAATATCCTAGGGAATCCCTTGTCTCGAAAGACAAAACACATCTTCCCCAACACATCGGGTTGTAACCCATAAAGCAGAGAGATTCCATCCATGATTCCTTAATACTAATCCCATGTTCTCTCCCCATCCAGTATCAAGTGAGCCACCCCTACAAGGCACATATAAATTCACATAACTAGTTTAAAAAAAAAGAAAAATTCATTTCCATACCACCCTTATAAACCATTTTAAATTAGACATTTCGTTTAATATACAATGTATATGGTAGTACCTCTTATGAAATACAAAAATACATGATCAATTCCATTACAAAAAAAGAATTCAATCCAAATAAGGAAAATAATATCATCATGATAGAACCATTCCATTTTTACAATTTATTTTAACCATTCCTATTAAATTATATTAAAAGGCATTTTCATACCACCCTATTAAAAACATTTAATAAAACCGAAGTAATGAGTCATGTTCAATTCAATGAACCATTCATAAATATATCAACTCGTATGGTAACTGAAGGCATTAGCTAACTCAAAACGGCTTCCTTTAATTTCACTCATGTGGCTAACAAGGTAATTTCATACTTGGTAAATTCCAACTAATATAGGTCATAACACCTAAAAGGATTCTTTATTCATTTAACACTTATATACAAAGTGGAAAAATAATTTTGGAATAATCAATGAGGGTAAAATGAAAACCATTTCATAACTAACTTTGGAATTAGGTGTATAATAATACCAATGAAATAAGACAAGAATTTATGTATGTATATCATTAATTTTTTATCATGAAGGTATCTCACCTCCATATGATGATTTTTAATAGAAAACATGACATTATTTATGAACACTTCATTTATTCATATTTAAACATTTATTTTAGAATTATAATTAATATCAATGAGTTCAAATACTAATTTTTCCTATATTAATAAATTCAAGAATAAACACCAATGCAATAACAAAAAAAATGATATAAATATATATTCACTACTTTTAAGACTAGATATGGATCACCTACATTGGAGGAGTTTTATTAGAAAACATGACTTGTTCTTCAAATAATTCAATTTTCCACTTAAAAATTTTAATTAAATTTTGATAATGAACTTATAAAAATCATAAAATTATTCAACTTAATTTAAAGAAACACATAAAGGATTATTTAATGAAATGGGTAAATTAAGAGATACCCACCTCAAAATAATAACCACGATGAACACTATGTGCTTGAAAAATTTATCGGTGACCACTCGGAACTACTCCACACATGCACACAGATAAATTTATATAAACATATACACCCCCTAACCGAATGAATGTCTTCCTCATGTCATCAGGGTATAAATACATGTAATAAATATATATTTATATATATACATAATTATGTATATTCATGCATGCCCTTATATATTATAAAAAAATCACTAAAAAAATTATCAGGGCCTCAAAATCACCACGTCAAGGTTAACACAATAAAAATAAAATACTAGGAACTTATAAATTTGAAAAAAATCAATTATTAATTAAGATTCAATGATTAATGTGGGAAAAAATAACCCTAAATCCTTGTCGGGGATCCAAATCAACACGAACCACATCACCTTCGGCACCGGTTTTTGGAATACGCACGATGCCAACCCTAGAGACATGTTGCATTCCATAGAAACAAAAGAAGCATAAAAAATTTCCCAAAATACCTCAAGAGTTTAGCTGATTCAATAAGGGTGACAGGGAGATCGAAATCATCCTTAATAAGGAAGAAGAAGAGATAAAAAAACCTTAACTAGGATGTTTGAACGAAATTCGTCATGAAACCGGGAGGAACCGGTGATCAGAGAGGGAGATGGAGGGGAGTGCGCCACGTGGTACAAGAGAGGAAGTAACCCCCTTTAGGGTTTCCTAAGACTAAATGAGTAATAATAATAATAATAATAATATAAAAATAATAATAATCATAGTAATAATAATAATAATAATACTATTATTATTATTAAAACATTTGTTTATTTTTTCCTATTTTTATCATTTTTGTTTTATTTTTAATTTGAAATTAATCATTTTTATTTTTTTAAAAGAACTCACTGCTTTCAAGTGTTTCATCTACCAAAAATTCATTTCGAAACCCAGTTTTAAAAGTGGCCCATTCAATATATGAAAATTTTTAAATTCCCTATGAATTTTAAATTATGTTAAAAACAAGTGACATTAAAACCTTTTCATCATAGAACTTCTCAAACTTGAGAAGCCTTCAGAAATAACAAAAACATCACCCATCCTACGAGGTCCACAAAGTCTCATTAAACGATCCGTGTTTCATTTCCCAAAACCCAATACAACTTTCATCAATTCTTCAGCACATGACACTTATGTTGTCAAAGATTGAGGAAAAGATGTTTTTGAAAATTAAACACTGAGGAGAAACTTACTTGAAACTGCAAGCTTGTGATATGATTGTATTTTCATCTCGTTAGGAATTAGGGAAAAGGTACTTCCCATCTTCGTCTTTAATATTCTAATGGGGTAAATTATGAGGCATGACACCTTACACCTTCATAATTACCTAAAAAACACACCCTTAAGTGTTACGAGAAAACTTATCACGTGATTTAAAAAGCAATTAAAATGGTCAATTCCCCATAGACCTCAAATCCCATGTTGATAAAGCTTTTTATTGAATTTCATGGCTGACACAAAAATCCATGGCCACATCTAAAAACATTCCTGAAATAGCTCTTGACTTATTGCTCAATTGAACAAAAGAGACTACTATTTGATCCACTCTATCCGATTATTCAAGATGTGGCCCATCTTAAATGGTCAAAATTTTTATAAACTAAAATGCTATTATATTTTTCAACGTATCTCATAGTCACCACATAAACCTCCACCAAAGACCATATATTTAACATTCGGTGGTGTTCTTTGATTTAAGAATCATCGATCCTGACAAAATGTATGGAATAAACTTAGATTGGAAATGATTACAGTGAAATGAACTAACACAAGTCATTTCATACTCCATGTTTAAGATGGATATTTTGGTACAAAGACAAGAATCCCACATCATAACATTGACTGAGCATAGAGTGGAATTGGCCTGGCAGTCAAGTTAGATGAAATGGTTGGTGTACAAGATTCTTTCCAAGGCATTCTTACATGGGAAACCAGGGGTCAGTCAATATTTACCAAGCCTTCATAAGAACCATTCATTTAGGGTGAAATACTAGAACACCACTGACATCCACCAAAAAACTTTTGAACTAGATTGCAGTATAAGAACAACTCGTTATTAGTGTATCAAGAATGATGCCATGAAAGGGGGAATGATCATTTAATAAGAAGAATACACTAATATGATTGAAAAATTTCTAGTCAAACTCACCCAATTTAATGAAATAAGAACAGTTGAACCACAACTGGTCAACTCACAATAATAGAAACTCGGCTTCACCAACCGGTACAGTGGAATTAATATATCATCCATCTAAAAACGCCAACGTTATCCTGTGATCATTCAATATTAACAACCAAAGTCCACCTATAATAAACATTGTTTCTCAAGGGTTTCATACATTTCCAACCACACGAACATTGTGTTTGTAATAAATGATTAACATGATTGAATGTTCACATGCCTCATGATCATTTTTGTAATACTGACCAACCTCCAATGGTCTTCTTTGGTTGGGTTCTCCACTACCTGGAAGAAGATGAATTTAATCGAACTGATATGTCATATACCACCCTAGTTGTTCCCCAATCGAGGGTAGATAATATAAACTAGTTTCTCACAATATAGTTAGATTAAAATTACATTAAACGTACACGTGACATTACTGAAGCCACACTCATAAACGACAGGAAATTAGACAAAAAAATCGAATCAACACCCTTGTTATGACACATGAGCCTTGAGAAAGTCATACTGAGATTTTGGAAAAACAATTTTATTTAATGCATAGTTCACAATAATATAGAGATGGCCGATGGACACACTAAAAAAATGATTTTTCCATCATTGAGGAAGAAGAGAGAGTCAAATAACCTACGAAACATCTGACCATACTTTAGGAATATCTAACCAACTAGAAACAGACATTACTTGATGCTCACACAAGTATAAAAGGCTAAGAAGAACATGAACACCAGTTTAAACAATTTTGACTTTTTAAAGAAAAGGCAGTCCTAATAGGTATGAAGACACCATATAATAAAAAAAATCATAGTTATTAGAAAGGTATTGATTATCTATGGGTGCTTCTGATAATACATTATCCCCTTTTGAAAGAAAAAGCAACGAACCTATCCCTAGGTAAATCCAACAATAAATTCACTTTGCTCATGAGTCGGTCTTCCAAGTCATTACTAAAAATAATGAGAACCCACAAAAAACACTCACACTTCCATTCCAGGTAAACTCAATGATAAACATTAATCTATGTTTACACAAGGGTTTAAACAAAGGAAACCAAAAATGATCTTAAGATAGACATTTAGGTACATATATTTTTTGGATTCTATAGAGGAAACTTGACAAAAATTTCTATTAGAAACAAATGAACATAGAAATTTGGGTCCATATATCTTATGATACTTATTTTATCATTTTATTTTCTATCTCAGATAATCTTATATTTGGGTTTTTTGGATTTCTTACACATTCATTGTGAATTACGATATACTAAAATACCCTTTAGTGGTATCATATCCATTTCCTATAAAGAACCAATGAAAGTAAAATCAAAAAATAAAAATGTAAATACCTTGACCATAGAATCCTAGAGGAAATGGAAATTTTAATATATTGGAAAACGGTAAAAGGAATTACATCTTGAATAAGCGAATAGTTTTTTTGGTTTGGTAAACTAGATACATACTTGAAATTATAATTACAATTGAAAACATAAAATGAACAATGTATTTTATTTTATTATTACATTATTCTTCATACTATATCCTTTTCGATCAATCCTTAAAAAATTCCTAGTATCATGTGGAAAATACGGAATAAGAAAGGGGTGAGTTCATAGGATCAATTAGGGAAATTTTACAACATAACCAATTATAAATAAATAATAATACTCAACATAGAAAGGTAAATAACTAAAATACATTCCATTTATTCAATAAAATGATCTTAATATTTTATAAATAATTGATGATCAAATGTATCCATATAAACAATAATATATGGTTGATAGTTGTCGATTGATATTATAATTAATTAGACAATCACATGGAAATAACTGATCTCATAATAAGGAAAGTCATAATTCCAAGAATCTAAAAGATAATTTCATGACCATTCACAAGATATATTAAATCTATGTGTACACATAAATCTAATTTATCCAACTTATTTGTCTCATGAGACATGTAGATGTATTAAGGGGATATCTCACGAGACCTGTCAATGCATTGATAGGATATCTATAGCTAAGTCCCACCCATCACTTAGGAAGTATTATTCATGCATAATATGAATGGGATTAATTATAAAAAAAACAACATTTATATTAAAAAAACTATCATAAAAGTATTAATACATACCCCAATCAAATATACATAATCATAAACTATCTAGAATAATATAGTGAATGGTAATGAAAATTTAAATTCCCAATCAAAATAATAATCAAACAACCAAATAAAGTTTAAGGATTATATCAATACAACATAACCCAAGAGTAAGTTAAGTATAAAAATTGGATTATATCATTTGTGAACTTAAATTACCTAAAATTTTCATTAAAAACATTTTTTAAGAAAATAAAATTTATATATTAAAAATATTTATTTAAAAAAATCACAAAATATGTTAAAAAATAAGTCTCATTGAGAATAACCATTAAAAATTTATAAAATAATATTTAATAAACTAAGTTGTCATGGAATTATAAAATTACAATCATTTTTTATGCAGTAGAATTATATTCCTTTCACTTGTTTTGTAATAGCCAAACATGCCCTGTTTTAAAAAAGAGAGGTTCATTTTAAAATATTTTATAAAAATTAAAAATGGGTAAAGGTGTATTTAATAAATCATTTTTATGATGATAATAAAATTGAAATAAGTTTTATAAATCATATATTTTCATGAAAATGGATTTTCAATTGAAGTGAGAAATTAAGTCAAATTTTCATGAAAACATTTTCTCAATATTTTAAGTACCAAATAGTCAACAATGGAACTAATAAATTAATAATTTCATTAATAAACAGAAAACTCTAAAATATATTTATTTAAAGTTAAAAATATCAAATTATTCTCCCAATGTAAACATGAACAAAAACAATCTTGAATAATTATTCGATAGTAAAATAAATCATTACCACTTCAATAACTATTGCATCATGATCCACTTGTATCTAATAAAATAAAATTAATATTTAAATAAAATGAAGATAAATAGTATAATTATATATCATTTCAAAAGTATAATTATATAGAAACACAAAGGAATAATTTTTGAATATGTAATATGTCTCATGAAAGTAAACATTAGATGAAAAATTCCTACCTATGGTTCAACATCCTTCATATGTGTTTGATCCACCTAAAAAATAAATATAAGTTTATTATAAATACATTAATGAACTATAATAATAAATTTCATACAATATATTATTTAATTATTGTCTTTTATTTCCCAAATATTAACAATTCCTTGTTAAAATCATTGTTTTTGGTAACAATTGGTACATTTTTTATTGTATGTTTTAGTTCGGTAATTTCTGTCCTATTACTTTGATCATGCTAAAATAATTTAATTTTTTTTGAAATGATATTAAAATAATATATTTTAATAATATATTTATTTATATAAACCTATTAATGTCAATGATTTAAAATGGATAACATCATTCATGGAGACGGCTGTGTATATATACGCATAAAAATGTTTCCATTTTCCCAATCAATAAAATGAATAAAAATAAATATTAGTTTACCATACTATAGTAATAAATATTTCATATATATATATATAATATAATAAATATTTATTATCATATATTTAAAAATTAAATGAAACATATTTCACATCGCTACGTGGAGGCGGTAGTTCACATGAATGAACATGCAAAATTATTGTTTTCGAACGTATTAGAAGGAAAGAAGTTAGATGTGATATTATATTCTGATAATTATTTTTAGATAAAATATATCACATATATTTATTAGAACTATATTTAATCCATTTCAAATAATATGATTCTGAAAAACTAATTATGTTTTATTGCAAGGATGTAGTCACTTTTACACATGAGCGACGTTATCATATCCCTATTATAATAGAATGTATAGAGGTATATATTATATAAAAATAATATAAGTAAAATAATTTAATAAATAATATATATATGTCATATACATCATTATATCCATCATTTAAGAGTGTTAATGGAAAATAAATTACATTGGTTCATGAGGCGGAAGTCTGCCATAGACATGATTGACAGTTTTGTTTCCCATCTGATGGAAGGGTAGATGGGTCTAGGTTATCAAACTATCATAATAAAAAATAATTATATATGACTTAATGGTTTTATTTTATTAGGATAGTTGTATATGAGAATATGGAGGAGGAAGAAGAAATAAAGAAATTACACACATCTAGTAATTTTACAACTTCATTAGAGAGCCTCTTAATGATTATATCAAATGAAATCATAATAGGAATTAATACTAAAAGTAATGAAAATAGAATGTATTTGGGGAATTAATTAATGAATTTTGAAAGGTATTTTATGAACTAATAATTTTTATATGTGTGAATTGGGTAGGAGAGGTGGTGGCCTTGTATAAGTAAGTTAGAGGACACATATGAAATTTATGAAAAGATAAAGTGATAACCAAATCGTTTCATTAAAAATGATAAAATGGGTTATTATATCTCGCTGTTGGTTATAAGGTTGATATATGATCATAAAATTTTACTTTTATAATTTAATGTAATTATTATTATTTATCTTCTTTATTTAACCCCCAGTAAACCCATTTTTACCTTAACTGCAAAAATAAATTATTACTATTTGAACTACTCATTAATGTCATCCATTATGTAGAAAATATTAGATAATAAAAATTAATAAGATTCTAATTATTTAACCATTTTTTATAAAATTAATTCATAAAAGCTCTGGAATTCAATTTAAAATTAAACCATAGATGCACTAAACAAACAGTTTAAAAAAGAGAAAATTCTCATAAGTATAAAGAAATTTAATTTAAAAATTCAATATTAAATTTATTTTTGTGATCTATGTTAGATAAATTGTAATATACATGAACTAATTTTACATAAAAATAAATTTAAAATGTAATTTGGCTTTTTTAAATAATTAAAATGAAAAGGTTGTTTTCAATAAAAATATGTATTTTTTACTATTCATAAAAAATTATTATTTTCAGAAAAATCTAAAATGTTCCCCCAAATATAATTTTGAAATTTTTATTTAAAAAATGAATAATAGTTTTTGAAATAAATTTTTTAAAATTGATAGAAACTACTTTTAAATTATGTGTGCATGGCGCAACTAGACCACCTTTTAGAAAAATAAATTTTTTGGAAAATATTTCTTTTTCATTCAAATGATTTATATTTTATTTATAATGAAAATTTAACAATGTAGTTTGTTTAATACTTTTGAAACCCGTACAATTTTTTTTTTCTATACTATTCATGTTGACCAACAAAATGGAAAATTTGTAATGGTCATGTTCAAATAATAAATTTTTAATTGAGTATCACATTTTGTTCATACCCTTTATTGCATGAAGTTATAGAAATCAAAAAGATTGAACTTATTTAAAAATAAATATATATAAATTATCGTTGTGTTACATTATCTTATAATCTTACCGGTAAATTTCATATAGGCTATCGAATATCACGTTTCTCTTTTACAATCTTAGGGTCTTACATTCTACCACCTTAATTGAATTAAATCTTTAAAATTTAATATTGATCCGAGTAATCAAGTGTTTGACATTTTAAAATACCATTCTTGAAATCACACATATTAGATGGGTTAATAAACAATCCTATTGATTATAGAGAAATATAATTACAATGGTCATCAAGATTAACACGTAACTAGGTTTCTGTGAAGGATACCATTATTGGAAAGTGATGATATGACAATAGATGAAGGGAATACATAATTATAGTGAGTGATTGAGATAATTTATTAGAGTAATTTTAGTTATCAATGGAAATCTAAGAGACCATTTGATTCATCGGATATATAGTTATATGGATAAATTATTTGTTTCAGGAACCTTTTCTAAATATTGTGGAATTCATTTGATGATATGGTAAATAACCTACAAATATATGCTTAATTAATATATTTTTATGCACAATTTCATCATTTCGTTGTACTACATTTTTTACTTCAACAAAAGAACATCAAAAATGATTTTTTCCCTAAAGCCCCAAAATTAACATTTAATGGATCATTAGATCTATAAAATAGTAAATATATATTATTTCTGTCTTTACTAATGACATAATGGTTTTCATAAGTTATCCAATATAATATACTAATTTACATAATCCAAATTAATTGATTGCATAGTCAATTAACCTCAATACTAATATAAAATATTTATGACCAAATTCAAAGTCCAAAAATATTTAAGGAAGGTCACTAAATGAACATTATATTTCCCAGAAAATATAAAGTGGATCATAATGTCACATTTCCAATGTTCTAATACCGTGATCACTAGATAACCTTTATGAAAACATTAATTCATCAAATAATAAATTCTATTTAAAAAAAAATATTTTATAAATTCAATCATGTAGTAAACTCCAACAATGATAACATAATCTATTGAATGACTAAATGAATATAAATTTCACCAATAATATCCCATAAACATCTATTTACCATTATTAACTCAACATAGAGGAAACATTTATGGTTATCTTACCTCAATATTGTTTGTTCTATGAATATAAAATTTTCACCGAATTACATTTTATAGTCATTAATACCATTCAACATATGATGTCAAATATATAAAAAAAAGTACTACAACACAATCTTGAAACATTTGATAATTATTATGTCTATAATATCATTGATATAAATAATCCAATAATTTTTTTTAATCCATTAACAAACACATTAATTATTCCACATTTTTTGTAGTAATGTCATAATCTTGACAGTAATACCTTACCTTATTCTATGTCATGTTAACTTAATTCTTGGGTTACTCATTTATGAAGTTCCTTATATCCTTAAATTTGAATAATTGAAAATTGGTAATCTTTTTCTTACCCATAAAATCAATAGAATGGTGTAACTTTCCTATAAACTTGTAGAAAACTCCCAGTCCCTTCAAAAAAGTTTCAGCATGTTTCTTTCTATAATAATCACATGTGGGAAAATCATTCTTTCCCTTCATACCTTTATACTTCATTCTATATGATATCATATTATTCTATTTCATCCCTATAATTCCATATGACTTGAATAATTATGTATCTATCTTGATATCACATTAAACTTTTCCCTCAAATGATGGACAAATGTCCTTAAAAGGATTGGATTTAACCAATAAAAGAAATGTAATATATTATTATTTTGATTAGGTACGTAGTCTATAACATGACTTTATAAACATATAATGTGGGATTCATAATTAGAAACATTTTTATATTTCTTTTTTCTTGGAAATAAATTTTTTCCCCATATTCTTTTATTTCGTATGTGGAAAATAATTTTACAAGAATAATAACATAACACATATTCATTCAATGTTTTTTATTTCTTATCCATCATTATAAATTTGAATCATTTACAACCATTGATCCATATCTCCTGAGATATGATAAATTATCATGAAAAATTACTCCCTTTAATTTCACACCAATGTGAGGGATATCTTATCTAAAGAACTTATCTATTGATCTATGAAAAAAGTTATGAAGTATTATTGAATAATGGGGGTTTTTGATGAATTAAGTGGTATAACTTTGTCACAACACATGGTGGATCAATATGATAATATATATGGGAATGTATATTTCTCATAACCTGATACACCTTCCTTAATATGGTTATAATTTATTATATTTCATCTATAGGTTCAGATCTAGCTTCATTATATTTTCTTGGATGGTAATCCCTACATGGGGTATATGCAATGATAACGTTTCTATTAATTACACAATTAACCATTTATAAATAATTTAATACACTATATTATATCATAACATTAAGAAACATAATTTATAATACCAATACTAGTGAAATAATAAACATAATTTAAAAAATTTATGAATAACTAATCTTATAATTATAAGCATGGATTTTTTTGGGACAGGTTTTAAACCGATAAAATATTTTCAAATCATTGATAATGGTTCGTAAGGAAAATATAAATTAAAGAAGAATATTCCTTGGGAGTTTCAAACCATGTGTGCAGTAAGGAATGCTTTCATGTATATGGTAACATTCAATTCAAGCTCACCATGTGTTTTTCAATGTTATTACCACTAGGTACATCTATTTCAAAAACCACATCAACTTTTAGTATCAAGAAAGTGATGTTTTGATAGTAAAACCACATAATCATTAAATTACCAAAAAAAATACGATGAGATATTATAAATATACTTATTATTAATGTAATTCATAGGGTTATATTACCAAATCCATGACTTTTGAAATCTAGTTCCTACACATGAGCCACAACCCAGTTGGTGAGGTATCCTTAAGTGCATCCACAAGGCCCAGTTTCCAAACCAGTTAGAGGCATATTTCTGGGGGTATAGTAGCAGTACAACATATTGTGAAAGTACTGTAGTAGAACTATACAATGTATAGGTACTATAACAGAACTATACATTGTACATGTACTCTAGAAGACTGTACACTATAGCAGGCACTATAGCAGTTGCTGTAGTAGGTACTGTTTGGTACTGTAGCAACTGGAACTATTCAACATGGTCCACCAGTTTTGGCTTGGAGTCTTTAAGGATTTACAACCACCTAGGACATTGGGTCAGTATGGATTTTGGGCCACCTCAAGGCCTTCGGGCCACATGCAGTTTCCCCAGACACAGTACAAAAAAGGAGCAGCCCCAGAAGAGGATTCAGAGCAGGTGCACTCACCAGAGCAGAGCCAAATTGATTTGTCAAAATGAGAGGGTATGGATATGCCATCGAGACCAGCCTGTTCTTGCACAGGAATCCTAGCCGGACATTCATGCAAAGGTGGGGAGATACTATCATGATGCAGATGATGGGGAGGGGCAGTTCCTTGTAGATAGTTTAGTAGAATTCTCTAAGATATTCTGTTCATGTAATCTCCTAAGCCTACGGGCCATGTAATCTCGGTGCCTACGGGCCTTGTAAGGGTTCCCCCTCATTCCTTGAAAGGGGGGTTATCAAAAATCAATAAATATAATGGCCTTCGGGCTATTCAGGTCAGGTCAAATCTAGTTCTCATGGGATCTATTTAAATTCATGTAATATCAACTGTTAATACAAAAACCCAAGTTTCCCAGTTCCATTGGTAACATTATTACATTGGATTATGGTACAAAGAATCACACATCAATGGACCAAATATTTTATTAGTCTTAGTAAACTAAATACAAACTTGAAAATCATATTATAACTAAAAATAAAAAAATAAAAAAAATTGTTTTTATATGAATTCAATTATTATTCAGAGTGTATCCATACATATGAATCATTGAGTAGTTATTGGTATCTTGGGGAAAATAAAATATAATAAATGGGGGATATAAGATTCTCATTAAGGGAAATAATAACACATGATATATCATGAATTAATAAGAAAAATATATATGTCAAGGTAAATAACTGAAACACATCCCATTTAATCAATAAACTGAGCATAATATCTAAGAAATAAGTAAGGATAAAATAAATGCAGATAAATAATTACATTAGATTGATAATTATTCAGGGATATTTGATCTAATAGAATAATCACATAGAAAACACTTATATCACAATGAGGTAATTCATAATTTGATACATTTGATATGTTTTATCTTGACCGTTCACAAGATAGCATAAATCCTTGTGTTGAATCCAATATAATTTTACCAATTTACTGGTCTCATGAGACTTGTCGATGCATTAATGGGTTATCTGTAACCACCCCCACCCATGAATTACTATGTTTAAGGAATTATTCATAACAATGGTGTAAAACATAGTGCGAATAGAAATTCATATTAAAAAACTATCATATGAATTATTTATACTTACCCCAATCAAATGAACATAACCATAAAACATCTAGTGTAATATGGTGAGTGGTAATGAGATTGTACATCCACATTCAAAATAATCATAAACCACCCAATGAGAGAATAAAAATGATATAAATAAAAAATATTACTAATTAATAATAAGTAGAATAAATGGTTTATTTCACTTATGAGTTGAATTCCAGAAAAATGTTATTAAAATGTTTTTTATAAAAATAAGCTTCTCAATTTGATAATATTTTTGATAAAAAAATATCAAAAAATATTTTGAAAATAATTTTTAAAAAATTACATTTTGAAATTGAAAAATAACATTTAAAACATTTTGTGGTAATGATGGTGGAAAATTTATTTGATTTAATACATGTTAAAATAAATATTCCTTAAACATTTTTGGTAAAAGTTTAATAATAGTTATTTTGAAAATTACAAGAAGTTTCATTTCATAATTTTTTTAAAAATGTAAAAATGGGTAATATCCTATTAATGAAGACTTTTTTAAATGGTTAATAAAATATTTGGAATCATTTTTATAAAAAATGTATTTTTTGGAAAAAGAATTTTTGACTCAAGAGGAAAATAATGTAGGATTATATTAAAAACTGTTTCTTAATAATTTTAAGTACAAACGAGACAAAAAATACTATTACTATAAAAAGTTTTATAATAAATAGAGAAGAATAAAATATATTTATTTTAAGCTATAAATATATTATAATTCCTTCAAGAGACACTCAAACAAAAAAAATACAAATAATTTTGTGATTGTGAAATAAACCCTTTCCACTTTGGTAAATTTTTAATCATAACCCCCTGAGTGAAATAAAATATAATAAAACATTAAAAATAATTAGTTGAAATATTTTTTTGATATAATGTATCAAAATTCTATGTATATACACCATACAAATTAAAAGTTCATGAATAAGGCGTATGTTTCACATTAGTGAAAGTGAGATGAGAAACCATTGCCTCGACATAGGCTTCCGTTGTATTTGTCTAAGTCTACAATTTAAAAAATATAGGTTTATAATAAATATATTAATGAACCATAATCATATACATCAAACCATTTATTAATTACTTGTATTATATTTTTACTTTTATATAATCAATTATTTATTAAAATCATATCTTTTTGTGGTAATTGGTTAGTATTTCATGTATGTTGTATTCGCGTAATTTTGGTACTTTTTGTTTTATCGTGGTTAAATAATATAAAAAATTTAATGAATCATATAATAAAAATATATATTATTTGTATATTTCTAGAGTTATATATGAATGTTATACATAGAAAATTGATTACACTATTCATCGTGACAGTATGTTGTATATACACATGAACATTGTTAAAAATTTTATTGAGGGATGGAATAAATTGAAAAATAATTTTAATTAACCATTAAATTATAATTATTATGTCATATATATAATTTATATTCACCAAATATATCTCTACTAAAATCCATGTAAAAATAGAATGAAAAATCTTTCACATCACTACGTGGAGGGGGTAGTCCACACGTACGTACGAGCAACATTTTTGTTTTCTAACTAATTGGAAGTTAAGAAGAGAGATATGATATTATAATGAGAAAATTATTTTTAGATAATTATGATCCGAGTAATTAATTAATATTAACATTAATACCTTTTATGTAATTTGAAAATGAAAAATGAATCACATTGCCTTGTGAGGTGGCAGTCCACTTACTCTTGAGCGACATTATGGTATGCCCAATAAAATGAAAATTAAGAATGAATAAGTGATATAATAATTAAAAATTATAATATTTTCATATATATCATATAATTGTTTTATATAAATAAAAATATACACCTTTTAAAGGTTTTTAGGGAAAATGAATTATTTTTGTTCGCAGAGCGGTATTCCCCCATACACACACGATCAAAAGTTTCATTTTCCATTTGATGGAAGTTGAGATGGATATTGTTTATAAAATTAACATAATGAAATATTATCATATAAAATATAATTTTATATTATATTATAATATTTTATTTTTTTTGGTGGTGTAAGAATAAATAAAAATAACCCATGTTTAAGAATTTTATAGCTTCTTTCGAGGTAGAATTTATGTTTATACCTAAATACTTATTAGGAGGGAATCATAATGAAAACAAGGAATATAAGATGTGGGTAGGGATGAATGGACTTTATTTTTATAGGTATTTTACGATACAAAGGCTTTTTTAATTGTGAGTAAGGGAGGAGTGAGGGTGTTCTTTTAAAATATAGGTATATGACACACACAAAATTTATGAAATGCTAAAATGATAACCATGTTTTTTCTCATTCAAAAGCCTAAAAAATGGTTCATTATAGGTACTTGAAGATTTTAAGGTCAATATATGGCCATGAAATTATTTTTTTGACAATTTATATTCTAGTTATATCCCTTATATTCTTGGTTTAACCCTCGGTAAACCCATTATTTTTCTTAACTGAAGTAATTAATTATTTTCTATTTTCACTAATAATTACGGTAAAGAAATAATTTGAAATTATTAGATAGTATAAATTATTCTAATTTATAATATGGAATATATTTTTATAAATTCAATCCAATAATGTTAAATAAGTCAATTTAAAATTAAATCGAAGATGCAACAAGTGTGCAGTTTCCTAATTAGAAAATTCCCATAAGTATAGAATTTTTTAATATAAAATATCAATATAGAATTTATTCCAATGATTTAAATTAGTTAAATATTAATATAATTGAATGGTTTTTTTACTTTAAAATAAATTTAAAATGGAATATAACTTTTAAATAATTTAAATGAATATGAAGTTTTAAATAAAATTAATATTTTTCACTATTCATCAATAAAATAATCTATTCAAAAAAATAAAAAAAATTCACTAAAAGATAAATATTTCAAGTATATTTAAAAAATTATTTTGATTCTTCCAGATAAATATTTTTAAAAGCTAAAATAAAGTATAATTATGTGTAAAAATTGAGACCATACAACCTTTTTGGAAAATATTATTTTTCAAGAAACATTTTTCCATTCAATTGGGTTTTATATTATTTACAATAAATAAATATCCATTGATTATATTTTATAAATTTATAAACCGTATAATTTTCATAATTTTTATATTACAATACTTACCTGAAATATTAACAGTTATGTTATAATGGTCAGGTTTAAAAAAAATATTTTATTAAAGTGTCACATTTTGTTCACACTATATGTTGTGTGTATTACAAGATATCAAAGGGATTTAATTTATTAAGAATGATTTACATATATTAAAGTATCAGGGTGTTACATTCTCTTTTATTCTCCATATTTCATGTCATATACTCTATAGAATATGATATTCCTCTTTTGAAATCTCTAGGTGTTGTGGGAAAATGTTTTGATGTTTATCAAGAACTATGAAAATTGTAATAAAACAACACCATGGATTATATTATTTTGAAAAAAAGTTGTTTTATAAAATAATTTTACTGTATATATATCCTTTTAAGAAATACAACTTCTTTTTAGGAAAACATATGTGGTTTTTATATCATCAACAAAATATTCCTTTCAAGAAATTAAAAAAATCTTGCATTCCTGAGGAATATATCATGATTTTTGAAAATATAATATTCATGAATAAAAAAAATGTAATGCACAATTTTTACTGGCCATATTTTTTACAAAAAACTAATAATCTATTTTTTTTAAAATATCATTGGCGTGAGCCAAAACGTATGTGATTTCAGACAATATAAATTTTTTATTATCAATATAATTATCAAAAAATATTATATATCATGTAAAATATAAGTATTGTTTATTTAATTATAAAAACTTCATTCATGTATATAGTTTTATTATATCATCAATGTTATATGATTTAGATTAATTTCTTCGAAATTTTCATATTATAATTATAATTTCATGAATGTAAAATTTATATGATACGTATAACATAAAAGATTTATTTTTCATTAAATCAATTATATGTTTTAATATTTTAGTTATAAATTCAATATTAAGGGTTGGTTATGATTTATACATATGTTCTATTAATGATATTTTAAAATTATGAATTTTTATCAGAATTTATCTATGGATAATGGACTTTGGTACATACTTCTCAATAGATTGGGGTCATAAGCTATATCTAATAAAAGTGGGGGTTATCTATCTATCTCACAATGCTTTATATTATAGTGATTTTGGTTTTATATGACTTTAAGACTTTTCAATAATTTTTCTCATATACCTTGTATTTGGGATCTATTTGGGAATTTTTAGCTGTATTTTAATTTTATATTTTGGTAAGTAATATAAATCATGTGTCATATAAGGTTTTTTTCATAAATATATCTAGAACATATAAATTTGTTTAAATGAATATGATTTAGAAACTAAACCACTATAATAATTCATACATATAGTATTTAAATGATATGTAAAAATTTTAAGAAATTCACTAGTTAAAATGATAAGAATAAGATTCCTATAGAATTGGTGTGACTACGAAACTATAAACCCCATGTTTGTGATTCATTTAAAAAAAATACTAGTGAAGATATCAATCATTGAAATAGGAAGGTTCATGCTAAATATGGGTTCTCATGGGTTATCTTATATATCTCACTATGGATTTTACTAACCCAAGGAGTTAGGTAACCTTTTAATATTATGATCATTATTTTACATTTAAATTGGAAACTCAAAGGGTTGTGATACATATGAATATAGTTATGTTTATCCATATGATGGATTTGATCAAATGGTTGTTCACTCAGCTCTCCAAAATTCATATATAATATTATTTTCATGATACATACCTATATAAAAATTTTGTGGGGGAAAATAATGTGGTATCACATGTCTGTTAAATACGGATCCTTGATCACTAAATAAATATAATATATAGAATTATCAATTTTAGTGGGATATATTCAATAAAGTTATTCATTGAAATGATATGAAACATTATACTAATTCAAAGATATGTATTATTTTATATAATAACATACATCACAAACATAATTTTAATATATATTATGTGTTTGAAGTGGAACATAATATATTGGTGTTTATAAATTTGATATTCCATAATGAAGAAGCATTCTGTGAATTTGGATATGAGTTTTATTGAAACCAACTTCCCCAATTATCACTCATTGGTATTGGATAATATGTGTGCACAAGAAATATGTGATGATGAATAAATAATATAATATTCGAGAGAATCAATGAAAGGAGATATATAATTAGACGTTTTTAATTAAAAATTAGTTGTTGCATTAGAAGTATGAATATATTATATAATCCTACATTATGGTTTAGTTCAAAAATTTGAAAACTATTATTATTTTCAGGACATTAAAAAAATTTAGTTATATATATTATTAGACGAGATGATATTTTATTTTATTATTATTAAAGGAGTTATATATATATATATTAATTAAATGATTTATCATATTTAAAATATTATGACTGGTTATACATTCTTGACTTGAATAATATGATATAAAAAATTCAAGATATGAATATCAATATTGATTCTAAAATCACTTATCTTTTTCATTGCCACCATGGAATTGTAAATGAGAACTAATCTTACAGAATCCATAGAGATTAATTTTTTTTAACACATTCTATTATAATTTTTTGACTAAAGAAAACCATGCATATTAAAAAAATCAATTAAAAACTATTAGTGAAAAATATTGGGGGATGGTGTATAATTTCATTTTATAAATAGTCACATATGTTGATCAATGGTTACTCAATAATGTTTTGTGTATAATTACTTTGTAACCACTACTAATGACTTCACTCAGTGTGGTTATATTTTCATAACATGACATAAGTTTGATACCTTTCGAAATTTCAATGTTTTCAAAGGAAAATAACAATTTCATCTTTTATAAGCTATTAATATTATACAATCAGGAATGGTGGATACTAAATCCAAGATGTTAAAATTTATCTGAATGATTATTTTATTTTTTCAAAACTCTCTCCTCATAAAACTCCATTGTTGATTTTTTTTATTGAGGGGGAATCACACCTTGATATATATAGTTTAATTGATGATGAGTTTTTGTGTCCTTCCCATATCATTTTATTGATATTATATAAAATTTAAAATATTCCTACTTAATCATATTCCATCTAAAACAATCATAAATAAATTTTATAAGATATATTCTTGGTGTAATCTAAATTTTTATTATATAAGGATTTGCGATTATAAGGAAAATTTAGGACACTCTTCACCTAATAAACATATCATTAAATTTTTATAAAATAATATTTGTTATATATCAGAAGGAATTTTTTATATTCTATTTATATAATCCCATTGAACACAAAATGATTTTGGACCAATGTGGTTTTTCATTGAGAAGGATCACATGAATCAGGGTGATAGTGTGAGGAATAATAAACATAGATAAGTTTTAAACTATGATATAATAAACTTTTGTAAGATGGAAACTAATCAAGAACAATAATGTGTTATAAAAGCATAAATGACTCATGTTACACAAGAATATCAAAGGACTAGTAATATGCATTATGATCTTGAGATATATGGATTTACTATGTGAAAAATGAATGTTACATAACGTTGATAGATTAAGAACCAACAAACATCCAAGAGTCTATTGAGAGTTCGAGTACCCCGAATAGTTCGAAATCCTTTATTTATTTATTTTTGATAACCCCCATTTCATGGGATGAGTGGGAACCCTTACAAGGCCTGTAGGCATAAATATTACATGAACCGTAGGTCTTAGAAAATATGCAGGCTATAACTACAAGGAACTTCTCCTCCCTAGCTTCTTCATCCTAATGTCAGCTCTCCACCTTTGCATGGCTAGTACGGATAGGCTTCCTGTGCAAACACATGCTAGTCCTAATGGAAAATGGCATCCCCTCCCTTTCTTAGAAATCATCTTAAGCTTATTCTCTGGTGAATGTGCCTTCTCTGAATCCTCATATGGAGTCTACTTCTTTTTAGAGTATTCATGGTTCTTAATCCCAATTTCAGGTGGCCCGAAGGCCTTGAAGGACCCGAGGCCCAAACTGGTGGCCCGAAAGCCTAATTAGATGAATATTCCTAGCCGCTATAGTACTAAACAATCCCTACTATAGTACCTGCTATTGTGCCTGCTACAGTACCTGAAATATTTCTCCACCCAGTTTTGTACAAGGGTGTCTTGTATGCACTTATCGAGTCCTCACTAATTGGGACGAGGCTCATGTGCTGAGAGTTTGAATACAAAGAAATGGTTTGATTCCCTAAGATCTCACATGAATTAAATATACACTAACCACGTTTTTATCATTATATATTAACTTAGATGGGTGATACATATATTATTAAACTTGGTTCATCACAAAAAACATTCATTTATATAATATCTTTTATGTATAAAGAGTTATTAGTGGAAAATCATCATTAAAAATGTTGGGTATTGACTACGAAGATACATTTTTAGTGGATGTGAAGATAATTACTATTCAAATTTCTATATATATAATAAATAATTATTAACTAAGAGATATATAAAATTGTAATAAAATGTTTTTCTATAATATAAATTTATCTGAGGATTTTTATATGATTGAACTCAAATGTTTTAAATTTTCAAATGAGTGTGATAAGGTAATAATATTAAATTATTCCATTTTTAAAATTTATGCAAGCTTATAGAATTTGGAAAAAATGGTTTTATGATAAGATTAATTATTTTGGGTTCCTGAAGATCCCAAATTATTTTTATGTATACCAAAATATTAGTGTGAGTGTTGTTTTATTTTTAGTGTTGTATGTGGATGTCATACTACTCATCAAGAATTATATCATATGTTTATATACATTTAAGGTGTGGTCAGAAAAATGATTTTCAAGAATTACATGATTGTGACAACATATATACTAGGTATAAATATCTATAGAGATAACTTAATGAGGTCTCTTAGTCTAAGTAATAATATATATAATGGTAAAGTTCTAAATATTTTTATAAAATAGAACTCCATAATGGTTTATTTACCACTATTATATATTAGATGTCGTATAACGAACCAATGTCATTATATAAAATAAGAATATAAAGACATGGATAGGTTTCTCTATGTGTATTCCATATGGTGTATTTTGTATTCCTTGTCGTTTATATTTCATAACATCTTTTATTATTTGAGTATAACAAGTAGATACCAATCCAATATTAGAGAGAGTTTCTATATAATTATGAAAACATACTTAAGTACTTGAGAATAAGAACTGATATGGTCAGGGTATTTGGAGGGGAGGATGACCTCAAAAAAAGGGGAAAAATTGATGATAGTTTCCAAAATAATAAGGATGGTAAGAGATCACAGTATATTTTTATGCTTTGTACCGATGATGGCACTATTAGTAGGAAGAGTTACAAATATTCCAATGTGGTAGACTCAAAAATAGAAACATGGTGCAACAATATCTTTTATTTTTCAACGTAATTTTTTTGATCAAGAAGTTATTCACTATTCTTAGGGTGGTTCCTAGCATTATAGTTCTAATTTAGATACATTTTTAGAATAATGTGGTAATTTCATTGGGAAATGAACCCCAATATCACTAAATGACAAAATATATCCTTCAAAAATACTATCTCATTATATAAATCAATGGTAGGGGCATTGTAATGATATGTTGAGTGTCAATAAAGGAGAATGTAGATGATCTATTATTGAACCCATTAACATATCATAAACATATGTCTAATGTAATTTCGTTATGTATTAGATACAAGATATTATATGCACTGATTTTTCTAATATAAATGTATTATATTTTCACAATAATTAAAATCCTTATTTATCATTCAATCACGTGAGATGTAAATATTACATTAATAAAAAAGTAATAAAATCCATTAAATGTAGCACATTATGTTATCCATGGTTGATTATAATTATGTATTTTTATGTGATTTAAACATATGTTTATATTTGAGGGACTAGAATCTTTTATATAATACAGATTAAAATTATGAGATAATTTGTGGGGACTTATTATTGAGATGCAACTATAAATGTATATCACATGTAGTATCATATATTAATTAATTTAGTTATGTCTATTTTCTTCATATAAATCCTCATTAACCGAGGTTGGAGAAATAAAGATCATATAATCCTTTATGTTTTGATATCATTCTTGTCACATCCTTAAGGTTGAGCGAATATGGGGTGTTCAACTATGTTGTTTATCATGTTTTCATTTGAATTTATCCAAAATTTTATTTATCCTCTTGCATGAAAATTATGGAATTAATTTCTGTAATTTAATTATACTGTTGATATTCATAACCATTATTAGTTGGGTGACTTACGATGTGCTCAAACACATGGGTGTATGACATGTAATTTATTAATTCAAAACTAGATATTCTATTTTAAAGAATCGTGAATAACTGAGTTTCCCTATACTATATCGAAACATTACATATCTATTGGTAACATTATGTCATAGAAAAAGGATTTATATAATAATGCACACAAGGTATAGAGATACATCTTGTGGATGATATCTACATATATATATAAGTGTGTGTGTGTGTGTTTGATCGATATCACACTAGAATCATTTATAGATTGAGTAAAAGTGATTATTTTTGTAGAGGATTTTAATTTCTTAAAATTATTGATTGGGAAATTCATAATTTCTTTAACACTATAAAGGATTTAAGGATCACACAATAGGTTTTTGAATAAGGATTAATTTTGGTATAAATTATTTTTCTAAGGTTTTAGAGAGTTTATATAATAATATTATTCAATTGAATTTGGATAGAATCAGAAATATTTTTTATGGTCAGTATAAATGTTTGAATTTTGTGAAAGTATTGGATTTATGCCGTAAAACATAGTACATGTTGTGATGAGACTCACCACATAGTTGTTTATTTTTTGTCATGGTTATATAAACTGTTTCATATTTATTATATTGAAATAATATATTATATCATTTTAAAAAAATTCATATGATGATTATCATTAGTATTTCTATTATGGACAAATCATGTGGTGATGTATTAATAAATTGTTAATTTTTAAATTAGATTAATAATAATATCATTAATGATGGTTGTCATAAAGGGTTACAAAAATGGAATGTTTAAGGTCAACTATACGAAAAATTTCAAAGATCAATGAATCAAACAAGATATTTCATTCAATTAATGAGTTCTATAATTTAATATTTTTCTACCTCATTTGGATATACTATTTATTATCTGCATTGTTGAATATATAATAATAAAATTCTCATAATTTTCCTTAATTAAGGAGGAACTTTCCAAATTATTATGGAGAAAGTTCCCTACCATATTATTTAATGATTCTATTGGAATGTGGATACCTTTAATTGAAGTAAACTATTAGTTCATGCTGAGAGAACATGGATTGTCACGACACATCCCAGTGGGGCCCGAGCTGCAACTTCCCAAGCCCGACTCCAATAGGCTAGGGCCTGATGACTAGCACCGAGTAGGCATGATACTTACATGGGAGGCATTGAAAATAAACCTGCACACACGCACACACACATCTTCAAGTCCTTTATTCTTTTATCTCATTCATAATTACATGAAATATTTCCTCCCTTTTGAGTTATCATGGTTTGATGGTTTGAAAATAAAGAGATATTTATCAAAAATCAATGATTGTAGACATATAATACAAGAAAAAAATGTGTATATTTCTCATATGTTTTCCTCACACATCATTCATTTTTTTGAAGGGTCCATAGATATCCATGTTCTTGTGAGGATATTCCACATGAATGGGACATACTTCCACCAGAAATCACATTTACTATACTTTGGACACAATTTCTTCTTTTTTAATGTCTTTAGAATAATAATCATGTGCTCCTCATTATCCTCCTTCATTTTATATTATAATAGAATATCCTATATAAAGGCTAGACCATATATTTTGAGGTAATATATAGACACTATTCATCAGGTCCATGAATATTTCTATAGTATTAATGAGTCTGGATGGAATTACATTGAAATCATAGTGCTCATCCTCTATAATAAATGACGTCTTGGGGATATCTACCTTCCTCACCACAACGTTTTAATACCCCAACCATAGAACCAAATTGGAGTAGTATTTTAACAATGTACCTGATCAAACGAGTCATAAATCCATGGAAGAAGAAAATTTTTCATTATAGTGATCTTGTTGATCTCAACATAATAAATGAAAAAAAGAATTAGTCTATCTTTATTCTTGATGAAGTGTACTACTACGCCCCATGGATAAGAACATGGGCATATGATCCATTTTTACTGATTATCATGTACAGGTTTCTTTAGCTTCTCATGTTCTACAACAACCAATCTATATGGTGTCTTGGATAATGGTAACTCCCCAGGTATGAGCTCGATTGAAAATTCAACCTCTCATATAGTAGGAAGACTAGGTAATTCCTTAGGAAAGAAATAAAAGTATTCCCACATTATTTTCATTTCATCAAGTATTATGTTTTCTAAATAATCAATAATTTTACCACAATACGCTTTCTCATAATGAAATAACATCCATAATTAAGAAGTTTACTCCAAAAAAGATTCATCAATATCATTGAATTTGTATTGAAGTAGTGGAATATTTATGATATATATTGTGATTTCCTTCTCATGTAAATTTATTTTGGATCTATATAGGTAAATACAATACATACCTATAATTGTATCAAATTCTACTGAAGGGATTATAGAAATGTTTTTTGGGATATTAAACCCAAAAATTCTGATAGAGGAGGTGTTATATACTTTTTATACAATAATTTATACATTTTCCATTTTCACAACAACTTTAAATATTTAACATGTGGTGTTGTTTGAATAGTTATACTAAACTTTTTTGATATGATTAAATAGATAGAAACGGAATAAAAAATTAAATTCAATACTGTTGAATGAATAACTTGCATAACGTTCACCACTTCTTTTTTGGGATATACCTCAGTTTTTTTTGATGATAAAATCTCACCACTGAGCCTTGGTTAATGTTTTTGTCTCCAAAAACCATTTTCTTTGTGAATTGGTCTCAAAAGTGTCATTTTTCTTTATTGTTGAAGAAATAAAAATTGAAATGAGTGTTCACTATAACATTCCTTCCCTAAATAACATTGGTGGGTTTCATTTATTCGAAACCACTAGATAAGTGTCCTTATTTCCCAAATCTAAAGAATTTTCTCATCCCCCATAGTCAACATACTAGGTTATTCTTTATGTTCATTTTTCATGTTGGATGTTGAAACTTCAATGACCCGTTAGATTTATCCAATAGATCTCTAACATTAAACTCTAGTTTCATCTTCTATCAATGTGATACTCTGGAGAATAACTAATCACCATCTCAAAATTGAGGGATCATAATAAAATTTACTCCTAGATATTAAAGTCTCAGATCACCAGTGATATTTATATTTTAGGTTTTATCCCATTAAATTAACAGTCAACCTTTTATTCAGTGGTGATAATCAAGAAATAGGAGTATTTTGAATATCTTGTGAATTATTCCTCATACACCCCGATTGATTCCTCATGATTTTTCTTGAGGTGAAGAATATTCCTTTAATTTTTATGTTGGAGAGTATTAGGAAAATATTTATCAAAATGTGTGTTCTTAGATTCCTTCCACAAAATCATTTTTATCTATTCTGTGAGATTCATATTATTAATCATTATGCACCATTGATCAGTTCCTCTATCCTTATGAAAAACAACTATTAGAACATTCTCTTAATAGTAACATTGATGGATAGAGAACAACTTGTCATTGGAGTAGATCCATCGATACTTGATAAAGGATAAGATGATCCATTGAATGACGGGGACATTTTTCTCATAAAGAAATCAATTGATACTTGTTCTTTAATAAGGGGATATAGAAACTACTCACGATATAGGATTTATTTTTGAACTTGAGTTAGATGATAGATTATCATTAAAATTTTTATGATTCCCACTTCTATCAGGTTAGGCATCTCATTGTGGAAATCCTCAAATTTACCAACACATAGATTATTTACTCGATTCCTCCTATTTTCAACCATTTTCTAGAATAAAGGAAAACATCGAGATGAATATTTTTATACTATTATACATATAATTGACAATATAATTACATTAAAGAGATAAATTATAAATTACATTCATTTCCATAACTTATGAATTTATAGGCTTCCATCTATGTTATCCCTGACATATTTCCTGACATATTTTCATATGGGTAATTTTTCATTAACAAATTGTTAATAATGACTTTATAAAGTTTCCAAAGGATATACCTTGGGAGTTTATTAATAGGTTTGTTATAAGGGCCATTTTCGTGCACTATTTCCTGGTCGAGTTAAGTTCAACTTTCTGTTTTCATGTTTTACCGCTATGTATATCTATGCCAAAGCCACATTCACTTTTAGTATCCAGACAAGGATGTATTTTATTGATAACCCAATAAAAATATACTTAAAATTATTTAGGGATGTTTTCTTATACCTAGATTTATACCTATGTATTTCTCTATTGGTTTCTAATCCCAATCTGAAAATTAACTTATCTTTTCCATTAAAACGAACTATATGAATGTTTTCTTTATTACATAGTAATTCACAATTTGTTATATAATATTAATCACAATGAAACCTGGATGATCGATAATTATAGTGTCTTAGGGAATTTTTTACATTATATAACAACATAAACATGGAATACATCACCTTAATTGGAATCATCCTTAACATGTTTTTTATATTTTTTTGTACTTAAAACAGCACGAGATAACCTGGGGACGTACCTAAGAAAGGGGAGATCTATAAATAATATTAAGGGGATAAATATGGAATAAAATGAATAAATAAATACATGTTAGACAATAATTATATAAATGGTGTATAAAAGTGGTGAAAATAGAAAACATTAATAACAAGGCATGATATAGCATGATAATCTTAAAGGCATCATGGGAAATTTGGAAACAACTCAAAACACTACATCATAAAAAAATTTCATTGATAACTTACAAGTCATAATGATGAAAAAGACCCATAAATGAATCATTTTTAATTTCTATCTTCACATGAGGTCTCATAAAACTAAACATTCACCAATGCATTGGAGCTATATATAATTCTGGGTACACCCCTCACATTCATGTCATTCTCATGCATAAGTATGCCACATTGATCATAAAAAATGGATTAATTCATTATCATATTTTATTCCATGATTAAGTAGTTTGGAATAAATACATATAAAAACCAATAAAATAATTATATGTACATAAATTTGAGCACCATTGATAGGAAATGGGTACAAATATATACTACACAATTATTTTTTCATGTGAAATCATTGTGGAATTCGGCATCACATAATCCCCAATTATGGATTCAAATAACGAGTTAATGAGAGTGAAACATGCATATAATAATTTATAAATAAAATTTATAGTAATAAAGACATGAAAAAATATATCCCAATAATAGTAATTGGAAATAGAAGGCAACAGATAATGATTATACTTGAATAATGCGAAGAAGGAAAATAATCATTACCTTGAGAGTGTGATTCAAAATGATTTGGAGGAGCTTATTGAGAGATTTTGGGAGCCTTGGGAGGACTCTAGGGAGGGTAAGTATGGGTAATAACGCGTTACAAGGATTTATGGTGAATATCATTGGGATCATTGGTGGGTTTATGTTGGAAATGAGTAGGGAATTCTTTATTATTTCTCAAACTTATCATTTGGACTCTATATAATAAAATAACCAGAACCACAAATCATGCCATGGTTATTTCCAATGGTTTATACCAAATATAGGTGGAATTGATTATAAAATAAGTCAAATTTCCAAAATTAATAAAATAAAACCCTTTCTAATGTGGAATTGAGTCATACTCTTAACAAAATGATTTTACAATATTAAAATATATTATAGGTGTTGAAGGATTATGAAAGGCTTTATAAAGTTACTAAAATAAACATAAAATCAGATTATATTAAAGAATAAAATTTATTTGGTATTGTATAACCTTTATATTATTTATCACATTACTTTTGTGTCGTTATTATGGCATAATACACACCAAATATTTATACGGTATTTAATTTTTACCCCAAAATTTGACTATTTTAGAAAATTATGAAAAAATCACCATTGGATAATTTCAAAATTATAATTCCAAAAACTAATTTAATTTTAAATAAATATTTCTATAAATATTTTTATTTTCACTTTTAAAATTATAATCATTGTTTGTTAATAAGTGATGGGTTTTTTGAAAATTACAGTTTTCAAATCCTTAAGAAAATTTCATTTGAGTTCATAAAAATTATAAGATAATTACGTTCAATAAAAATTATTAAATAAAAATATTTCAAATGAATATTATTAATTTTAAAAATCTATTAATTCATCAAAATAAATTCTTAAATTGAATTCGAATATTACCAAAAAAGATATGTTTTGATTTATTGTATCAAAGTCAAAAACATTTATAAAATAACAATAAGAAGTAAATAGAAACATTATAATATATAATATTCATATTGTTAGAGTCCAAATACATATCCATTTAATACTCCTGCCAAATCCTTAATTGTAAGGTGCATGACATTAATATCTTCATGGGGTGGTTCGGTGTACATTTTTTGGGACATGATCTCGATGAGCATGTACTTCTACCATAATCAATTTTTCTCACGATGAAGTTGTTGGATAATATTTTGGTCATTATTCATGGAAATCACATTGATTATATCTCCCTTGGATGTTTTGATAAATGGTCATCATAGGGTATGATCCTACTGGTTGAGTCCATCACTTCCTTTTTCCGTGTCAATTGGATTTATCAAAAACACTATATTTATACTAATCTTATGATCACTGATCAACCACTGTAAAATAGTTGATAACAATTATTAATGGTCTTTTAAACATAATATGATATAATAAAACCAAATATGTGCATGGATTTTCTGTATCCAAAACATATAATAATTCATTTTATTAATATTATAGGGGAACTTTATTTATAAAATTTAAGGTCGTTACATGATGTTCCTCTTCTAGTGGCCTTTCTTTCCATATATAAAACACACTATTTTTAGAATAAGAGCCTTAGACCAGTTTGGGAAGACTGAGAAAGTGCATCTAAGAGACCTGAGTACAAAAGTGGTTGGAGGCATAATTTCCATGTTACTATAGTAGTTTTGTAGCAGTACTATAGTATGTACGGTATCACACAGTGTTTAGTACTATAGATTCCATAACTATTTATCAGTTTGGGATTTTGGGCCACCGTTTTGGGTCTTGGGTCTTTCATGGACTTCAGTCCACCCAATACCTTCAGGACAATATGTATTTCAGTCCCCCATAAGGCCTTTGGGCCACCTCATGGCCTTCGGACCACCTGATATTGTGCTTAATGACCAGACAGACTCTACAAGAAGAAAACTCCAGATGATGATTCAGAACAACCACATTCACAAGAGAAGAATCTAATAGGTTTTTTTTAGAAATACATGTATGAAATTTCCATCTGAACCATATTTTGCATGCACGAGAAGCCTAGCTTAACAAACCATGCGAAGGTGTAAAGCTGAAATCCCGATGAAGAAGATGGGGAGGTGCAATTCCATAAAGTTGTAGTCTTTATATTTACCTATGACCTATGAGTCATATAATATCTAAGAATACGGGCCCAGTAAGGGTCTCATCCCTTTAAAGTGGGGTTATCAAAAAGTCAATAAAAGAAGAAGTAGGCCTTTAGGCCTTTGAGGTTAAAAAAAATGTTCTTAAACCTTTTCTTACTGCTAAATCCTCTTCATCATGGAATGATAGCCAAATGAATCCTTATACATGTAATCATGATGTTGACATTTTTCATTGTTATTTGATTTAGTATTCCCCATAATAACCATGGGGTTTTCAAAAAACATGTTATTTCAACTTTTTGAATAATTGTAATATGTTTTAAAAGAGCCTTATTGGAATTTAATGAAATATAATTCATAAGGAAAAGTGACATGGTTTTAGGTAGTGAGATCAAATTGATATCGATGCACAACTAAAAAGGGACTTTAAACCATATTATGTCTAAGTGTTCCGTATAGCCAATCATCTTTACTATTTTATTCTTAGCTACTGATGAATCTCCAAGATTTCACATGAATGGTGCATTAGAGATCTCATATATCTATTGTCTCTCAATCTCTTGATAAACATCATAATGAAAAGAAATAATTATATATTCACATATATCCTCATGTTAATTTAGTGGCTAACTAGACATGGTAGATAATATGGGACAATGGAAATCCATTTATCATCCACATGATTCAGGATGAGTGATACTTCATCCTCACTTTCCTCTTTCAAAAGATACTCCAAAAGTGGGGTTACCAACACATACAATTTCCATTCATGGAATAATAAAATTCCTAAGTATCTATTTAATTATTTAAAACTAATACCAATGATAAGGTTATAATTCAATAGTATATATTATAGTGATATTATAAAATTCACGAAGTTACCCCTTTCTAAATAATAATATAACACTATTAATACTTGCTTGATTACCAAATTAGAGTAATAAATTAAAACGTTATTAATCAGACACAATTTTTTCAAAACCTAGTACCCCTCACCATTAGATTTATAATATCATGTTACATTTATATTCCAGTAGTAAGGAACCATATCCCCTATATCATAACCCAAACATGTGAATGATAATGTATTTTAAGGGTTTTAGGAAAGCATAACATTCCATGTATATTAAATTGTAGTTCGTTGATCTGTTGGGTGGAATCCCCAATCCCAAAATACTAGAAAAATATTTCCTCAATTCATTCCTTTAATTCGCACAAATCCTTTACTGGGTAGTCAACCCTTAAGAAGATCCAAGTTAATTAAGCCTAAAAATTTAATCTAAAAGATACCCAACAAATAGAAGCACCAGAATTGGTCCCGTCAATCAATTTGAAATAGTTTTGATTCTAAATATCATGGAAGGATATACTGAGATAATATTATAATTAAGGTATTTTATCATTATACATGAGAACATAGTTTTATCTCATTAAATTCCTTGTTAATATTACATTAAATTTTCTAAAGTGATCACCCATTGTCAGATAAAATGTTTAGATAATGAGTTTTTATTTTTTTTATTTTGAATTCTTGGAAAATCATTTATTAAGTGATCATGTAACATCCAAAAACATAAAAAATATAACATGAAACAAAAAGGAAATAAAATATAAGGAGAATGATCATGAGTGTAACATCCCAGGTAAATAAAGAATATGGAATTTTCATGTTTATTAATATTTTTGAATTAAATATGAATATAACTTAAAGGGGATGCTATGTTCGTTGGCGTACCCAATATGCAATGATGAGTTTCTTTTAAATCTTACGTTTCACATTAATAATATAATAATATTATTTTAAATGGTAGTTAACGCCTAGCCGTTGTAATGGTGGGAATGAACAAAAATAACTACATAATGATTATATATGTTTGTTAAATATTTTTACATTTATCCAATAAAATACGAGGCTTAAAATAAGAAAAGAATTTGATTTTAAGCATAAATATTCTAAAATTCATTAAAAGGTCGATTAAATGACTTTTGATGGAGAACCCTTTTTAAGTATACTTTTTGACAATATTATATGTTATATTTTAAAAAATAAAATCCTTCTTTATAATCAAGACATCAAAATTTACTTTGAGTAATTTTTTGTTATTTTTCCGATAAAGTGTATTTTTAATGAATAGTGAAAATGCTGTATTTTAAATACAAAACATCATTTTAATATAATTTATTTATATGTTAAATTATGTTTTCAATTGAGTTTAAAGTTTAGTTAAAATATATTTTTACCATTTAATCCAATGGTTCTCATTTGAATTAATTTTTCCTTGAAATTGGAAATAAACCAGTGTTAATCTTTTGATAGATATTGTTTCTTAAAAACACGCTATTTTTTTGACTATGGGAATTAATTATAAAATTAATTAATGAAAAATCTATGATTTTAATATGTTAAAATGGACACAATTTTTTAATTTGAAATCCCAAATTTACTTTGGATAAATTTTTGGTATTTTTTAGACAAATGTTCATTTTTAATGAATAGTGAAAATACTGCATTTTAGTTCAAAACTAAATTTTCATCTAATTTAATTATATAGTTAGATTATCATTTTATTTGGTTTTAAAATGTAATTTAATTATTTTTTTATCACTTAATACAATTTTGTTCATTGGAAGTGATTTCACTTTCAAATTGGATGTAAAAACGAGTCAATCTTTTGATAAATTTTACTTCTTAAAAACCCGTCTTTGGTTTTGACAACGAGAATTATTTTTAAATTAATTAATACAATTTCTATGCCTACAATTTGATAAAATGGATTCCATATTTGGAATAATAAGTTCCAGATTATTTAATAAAGACTCTTTTGTTTTTGGATATTATGAATAGTAACGACGGTAATTATCTTTAATTATCATGATTAATTAGTAATCATGTAGTGAAGGGTAATAAAATAATATAATAAAAATAAAAAATGTCCCTAAAATGTGTCCTAATGCTATTTTTATTGTCATGGACGACCATTGGATTCATTGTGCCAACTTTGGGACCCCATGTAATCACTTTAGAGTGATAGTGACCTTTTATCATATTTTTTTTAAAGAAAGGAAAATATAACCAAAGTATGTATTACCTAAGTAAAACAATTTAAATTTTGTTTACATAACTGATATCTTACACTATAAACAGTCATTGGAAATATAATAATTCTTCCTACATCATGGTTTTTCTTTTATATTTTTTAGACATTATATAAATAAATTTATTTATGACACCATGAGGATGCAATGATTACCTCATTAATGAACGATTTAAATAAAATGAAAAGATATGGTAAACTCTAAGACTTAAACATGTCTAAAACCTATTTAATGGGTGGATTTAGAACCCTTATCACCTTATCCAAGAAATATATCATTATTGGACCTTTAAAATCTGAAAATCATTTCATAATATAGTAAAATTTCACGACCTTCCAAGAGTGCCCCTTCTGCCTCTTATAAAAGGCCCCCACATATACCCCCTTACCCACACCTCTCAAGCCATTAGATCATCCAAAATCTACTCATATTATCTCTACACATCCATATATTACTCCTAGATTACTCACTTTTGGCATAAGTCTTCCCAATTAATCCTTTGGCTCAAATCAAAAAGAGTTTCCCGATTTAGAGGTAATGCCTTCTCTCAAAATACTTTATTGTATTTTCCTTCTCCACATCCCATAAAATTATTTTTATTTGATTCCATAAAAACACCAGTATCCTCAATATACTAGTATTTTTTTATGAGATGGATTTTATTTACACTTACACACACCTTCATCTAATGGTTAAATAACATACTGTTTCTGTGGGTGGTGAATTACAGCCTCACAAAACGATGATTGTTCAATATTACTTTAACACCTCTTATAGTGTCCATTAATATGTCACAATATTTATATATTATATTTATTTCCCCTATATTCTTCTGTATTTTATATTTAAAACAAACATTTATGCTTTCATGTTGTGAAAATGTGATAATTTCATATGAGGAAGTGTGGACTACTACCCACTCAAGTGATGTGACTCGTTCATGCAATACATGGAATGTAAAAATAATGAAATTAAAGAACTTATGTGACCTTTATACCATATATATTGTATTGGAATTATAATATATATATCTATCATTTGTTTTTAATTCCATTAATATGAAAAAATAAATGAAAGTAGCGTTCATGCGTACGTACGACCTACTGTCTAAATGAACGGCGCATTTCATTTTATAATCTCCAAATTTTATGTAATAGTATAAAATGAATATATACTGGATATATATGATATTTAAATCATTAATACTATTCTGGAGATGATGTACTTATAACTACATGGACAATTCTTTTCAAATAGGTTTATTTTTGATTCATGTACCAAACATCGACAAAAACGTCTGATATGAACTCACATAATTAACTAATTATTATAACATTATAATACGTGATAATAATTTAATAATAAAATTTAAATGACGTCCTTAAGAAATTATAAATTGACCAAATTCTATTATTCAAGAATAGAAATAAACGAACAAGGCAAGTCGGACTTGAGGTAAGGGATCCTACCCCTCTCTTTCTTTATAATTACTCTCTTTTATGTCATTCATTTTAATCTCAACTTTATTATGTTGGGGGATTTTATTTTATATTCCTATTACTGTAATTTTTATGTTCATATGATTAGAGACCTTATTTGATCCCATAAATCCATTTATGGATGTTTTAAGTGGCGCCGTTAGGCTGCCAAATTTTCGTAAGGGATTTCTTATCTCACTTTCAATTCCGTGAGATTTCCATTTATCGCCAATTATTTGTTTCATGTGGTGTATTGTGTACTTACATGTGATATATATTGTCATGATTCTGTTTATAATCATAGAATTATGTGATTCATATGGTTCTTATTATCTTTTGGTCATACCACTCGATTCATTGCAATGGGGTAAGGGTTTTCATCTCAGTATCCCGTGAGAATCATGCTATATATCTCACTACCTCTTTTTAGTGGTGTATGTAATTCCCATTATTCTAATATTTGCATAATATAATTTCTTTTATGGGTATTTACATCCACGTTGTATAGTCCTTTTATGGGGTGTACATTTCGAAAGTTACCCAAGTTGATAAAGGAACCTTTCACCCTCCTATTTTTAAAAGACTTTTTTTTGTTATGTCTTTAAATTTACATCTTCTTATGTTGGGATATATTCTTATATCTCCTTATTTCTGTAAATTTTATGTCAAGGTGATGATATACCCTTTATCTCTCTCATCAACTCTTTTTCTAAAATTCGATGTGATGCCGTTAGGCTTCAAATTTTTGCAAGGGAACTTCTTAACCCAATTTCGATTCTTTGGGTTAAACATGTACTTATTGAATATGTCATCCTATGAATATGTGTGAATGACCTTTGATTGTTTTTCATCTAATAACCAATCATATTTAATGTATTTATATTTTTCCCACATAATTATGTAATTGATTTACCCTTAATCTAAGGATACAATCTGTATAATGGATTTCATCACAATTTATATTCCATTGAGACTTAATTGTTGTTATGCACCAATTAACTCTAATATGGTGTATATAATGTCCTTTGTCATGTTAAATTATGAATCCCTTTATTCTCATGATATTATAAAGTTCTGATTAAATTTTATTCCTCAATTATTTTTATTCAAGCTTTCCTCATTTTGTTTAAAACTGTTTAACTAAAATAACATTTTAACTGTTTTAAAGACTTATTCTTCTAAATATTTATCATTAATGTACATGTTTTAAAAATGGTTTTAAGGATTTATTTATATGGGCATTATTGTTTTAAAATGTTAATTCCTTTAAAAGCTTCAAAGTGGTATGGGACACTTTGATTCAAAAATATATTTATTAAATGGTTTTGAAAACGGTTTGATAAAACATTGATTCTGTCAATATATTTAAATGAGAAATTGTGACTGCCAATGAAATGTTAATAGTGAAATATTTATATTTGCAATATTTTATGTTGTATGATTTTATAATGGTACTTGGACATTTGACGGGTGGTTACATGATTAACCACATGACGGGTGGTGCTGTGAATACCAGGATGGGTGGTTACGTTATAACCTCTAATTTATTGGGTATGTAAGTCGGTCGTATGGATATTCCATTTAGTGACATGTGCGGAAGTAGAAAGTATGGTCATTCCATTTAATGTATGTTTATATCCCATGTTACATTTATATGTTATGTGTTCTTTATATGGGTAATCTTTTTCTTACAAAAGGGTAAGTAGTGATCTTCTATTCAGTGAAGAGTATTTACTATTTCATAAAGGTGTAAAGTTTTACTTATGTTAAAGTATTCATGGTTTACTTTTAGTTTTGAAAAAATAATAGTTTCCTTCATTATGTATTCCTTACTAAGCTTTTTATGCTCATTACATGTTTTTGAAATGTTTTCCATAGGACTTAAAGATGAATAGGGTCAAGGATGGGATCAGGGAAATACATTCTATCTAAAACATGGAACTATATATGTTTTTTTAAGTGTTTTTATTTTATGAAAAAAATGGAAACTGAGTAGAAGTGTCTACTTTGTAATCTTTTGAGATGTAATAGTTATGTCGAAATTCACTAAAACTCTAAATCTGAAAAGATCCTCAATGTGAATTATTCATTTAATTCATGATTAAGTAATGTTTTAATGCCAGGTCCTTATAGTTGGTATCAAAGGTAGGTTTAGATAACTTTAGAGGTTATACTATTTTTTATGCATATGTGACACCATGTAAACACTTTAGTGTGATAGTGACCTTTTATCATATTTTTTTGAAGAAAGGAAAATACAACCAATGTATGTATCATCTAAGTAAAAAAAATTAATTTTGTTTACATAAATGATATATTAGACTATAAATATGAATTATAATGATAAAATGTTTTCCTACATCATGGTATTTGTTTTATAATTTTTAGACATTATATAAATAAATTTATTTATGACACCATGATGATGTAGTGATTACCTCATTAATGAAATATTTAAATAAAATAAAAATATAAGGTAATATCTAGAACATACACTTGTCTAAAACCTATTTAATGAGTGTATTTAGAACCCTTATCACCTTATCCTATAAATATATCATTGTGGGTCCTTTAAAATATGAAAAGCTTTTCATAATAATGTAACATTTCATGACCTTCCGAGAGTGCCCCTTCTCCCTCTTATAAAAGGCCCCCACCTCTACCCCCTTACCCACACCTCTCAAGACCTTTTATCGTCCAACATATACTCATATTATCTATCCAAATCCCTCTATTAATCCTAGAATCTGCACTTTGGGCAGTAGTTTTCCCAAGGAAGCCTTTGTCTCCAATCAAAAAGAGTTACAAAATTTAGAGGTAACACCTTCTCTCAAAATATGTTGTTGTATTTTACTTATTCACTTCACCTAACATTATTATTATTTGATTAAATAAAAACACCAGTATCCTAAAAATACTAGGATGTTTTTATGAGAAGGATTTTATCTACACTTACACACACCTTCATCTAATGGTTAAAAAACATACTGTTTCTGTGAGTGGCGAATTACTGCCTCACGAAACGATGATTGTTCAATATTATTTTAACACCTCTTATGGTGGCCATTAAGATTTCACTATATTTATATTTTATATTTATTTTCTTTCTATGATTATTTATTTTATATTTAAAACATACATTTATGCTTTTTATGTTGTGCAAATGCGATAATTTCATATGAGGAAGTGTGGAGTACTACCCCCTCAAGTGATGCGACTCGTTCATGCAATACATGGAATGTATAAAGAATGAAATTAATGAACTTATGTGACCTATATAACATATATATTATAATGTAATTATAATATATATATATATATCTCATTTATTTTTAATTCCATTAATATGAAAATGAAATGAATGTAGCGTTCATGCGTACGTACGACCTACCGTCTCAATGAACGGTGCATTTCATTTTTTATCTTCAAATTTTATGGAATAGTATAAAATGAATATATACTGGATATATATGATATTTAAATCATTAATAATATTCTTGAGATGATTTACTTATAACTACATGGACAATTCTTTTCAAACAGGTTTATTTTTGACTCATGTACCGAACATCGAAAAAAATGTCTGATAATAACTCACATAATTAACTAATTATTATAACATAATAATATGTTATATGAATTGAATAATAAACTTTAAATTATGTCCTTAAGAAATTATAAATTGACCAAAGTGTATTATTCAGGAATATAAAGAAACGAACAAGATAAGTCAGACATGAGGTAAGGGATCCTACCTCTCTCTTTCTTTTTAAGTACTCTCTTTTATGTCATTATTTTTAAGCTCATATTTATTATGTTGGGGGATGTTATTTTATATTCCTATTACTGTATTTTATATTTTAATATAATGAGATATCCTATTTGATCTCATTAATCCATTTCTGAAAGTTTTAAGTGGCACCGTTAGGCTGCTGAATTTTTGTAAGGGATTTCTTATCTCACTTTCAATTCCGTGAGATTTAGATTTTTCGCCAATTATTTGTTTCATGTATTGTATTTTGTACTTCCATTTGATATATATTATCATTATTGTTTTTATATTCACGGTATTATGTGATTCATTTGGTTTTTATTATCTTTTGGTCATACGACTCGATTCATTGAAATGAGGTAAGGGTTTTTATCTAACTATTTATTCCCGTGAGATTCATGCTATATATGTCACTATATCCTTTGAGTGGTGTATGTACTTCCCATTATTCTACTATTTGTGCAATATAATTTCTTTTATGGGTATTCACATCAACGTTGTATAGTATTTCTTTTATGGGGTGTACGTTTCGAAAGTTACACAAGTCGGTAAAGGAACCTTTCACTCTTCTATTTTTAAAAGGCTTCTTTTTGTTATGTATTTTAATTTAAATATTATTATGTTGGGATATATTCTTATATATCATTATTTCTGTAAATTTTATGTCAAAGTGATGAGATACCCTTTATCTCTCTCATCAACTCTTTTTCTAAAATTTGATATGACGTCGTTAGGCTATCGAATTTTTTCAAGGGAACTTATTAACCCAATTTCGATTCTGTGGGTTAAACTTGTAATTTTTCAATATGTCATCGTATGAAAATGTGTGAATGACCTCTTATTGTTTTAAACCGAATAAAAATTCATATTTAGTGTATTTATATTTTTTACACATAATTATGTAATTGATTTATCCTTAATCTAAGGATACCATCTTTATAAGGGATTTCGTCTCAATTTACATTCCACTGAGACTTAATTGTTGTTATGCACCAATTCACTATTATATGGTGTATATAATGTAGTTTGACATGTTTTATCATGAATACCTTTATTCTCATGATATTATAAAGTTATGATTAAATGTTATTCCTCAATTATTTTTATTCAAGCGTTTTTCATTTTGTTAAAAACTCTTTAACTAAAATATCCTTTCTACTGTTTTAAAGATTTATTATTCTAAATTTATATCATTAATTTCCATGTTTTAAAAATGGTTTAAAGGATTTATTTTTATGGACATTATTGTTTTAAAATGTTAATTCCTTCAAAATCTTCAATGTGTTATGGGACACTTTGATTCAAAAATCTCTTTATTAAATGGTTTTGAAAACGGTTTGATAAAGCATTCATTGTGTCAATATATTCAAATGATAAATTGTGATTGAAAATGATATGTTAATAGTGAAATATATATATTTGCAATATTTTATGTTCTATGACTTTTTAATGGTACTTGGACATTTGACGGGTGGTTATGTGATTAACCAAATGACGGGTGGTGCCATGAATATCAGGATGGGTGGTTACATTATAACCTCCAATGTATTGGGTATGGAAGTCGACCGTATGGATATTCTATTTAGTGACATGTGTGGAAGTTTACCATATGGTTATTCCATTTAATGTATGTTTATGTCCCAAGTTACCTCTATATATTATGTGTTCTTTATATGGGTAATATTTTGGTTACAAAAGGGTAAGTAGTGATCTTCTTTTCCAGGAATAGTATTTACTATTTCATAAAGGTGAAAAGTATTACTTATGTTAAAGTATTCATGGTTTACTTGTAGTTTTGAAAAAAAATAGTTTCATTCTTTGTGTATTCCTTACTGAGCTTTTTATGCTAATCCCAAATTTTTGAAATGTTTTCCACATGACTTAATGATGAATAGGGTCAAGGATGAGATCAAGGAAAGACGTGCTATCTAAAACATGGAACTATACATGTTTCTTTTTAAGAGTTTTTATTTTATGAAAAAAAACGGAAACTGAGTAGAAGTGTCTACTTTTTAATCTTTTGAGATGTAATAGTTATATCCAAATTCTCGAAAACTCTAAACCTGAAAAGATCCTCAATGTGAATTATTCATTTAATTCAAGATTTAGTAATGTTTTAATGCTGGTTCCTTATAGTTGGTATCAAAGTTCAGATCATATAACTTTAGAGGTTAGAGTGTTTTTTAAGAAAAAGTGACAAGTTGTGTATAACCACAATGGTTAGTATGTTAGATGGAGTCATTGTTATTTTTGAAAGTTGGAATGAGTTTGAGATTACACGGATAAGTATATCTTATTGTTTATATTCCTCATTAGTACATGATGATTTTGTTGATATACTCACACTAACATTTTCTGTTTTATTAAATGGATTGATCTAGCAGGCACCAAGGTGACAATGGGTTTGAAGGAAACTGTGGTGGTTCTCTGATTAAGAGACTGGATGAAATTGGTGATTCAATGAAAAATCTCATGGCTATCCTTAACCAACTATCAGGAGTTATGATTAACAACTTGAATCATGTTGAGTTCTCTAATGCACTATGTATGAGAGAACCAACTCGATATGGAAGTTCAGTTAATAATTATAAAGGTAACCATTAGGGTTTATATGATCCTTACTTTTGAGGTAATTTTGGGTTACTATATGTTATGATGGAAAATGAAAGGCATGAGTTAAACTAGAGGTTAAAATATGTTATAGTTATTTTTGAAGATTTTATCTCTTTTTGGTGATTTTTTAAGAATTATATAGTTTTGGAAAAAGGAAAACACGCAGACCATGTGATAACCCGTCACATCGGATGATGCTGCAGGGATCGAACCCACAACCAATGTGCGACTGGTATTTAACACCTACCACTGGACTACATGAAGTACCTAGTTAGTATGAAAAATTCTTTTTAGTTAAATGATATTATGAATCAGGAATAATTTTATTTTGGTTTATCTATGGAAATTATTAACCTATCATGGAGGATATGTGATTAGGTTAATTACTTTTCAATATGAGTCTTTAAGAGTAACTGATGTTATTTGGAGATAAAAGTTAAGATTTACCCTAGAAGACTATGTGACTAAATCATTCAGAGATTTGGGTTTCAATCTTAGTTTGGTTTATTTTGAATAATTTTAAGGGAAATTTTTTATTTAATGGTCTTTGATTAACTTTGGGTTTTATTCGACAAATTTTGGAGATTAAGAGTAGCTTTTCTTTTTATAAAGGATTATCCTTTTGGGGATTATCTGATCTCATACTATCCATTTTTGGATTTGGATATGGTCTAAAGACATTGGAAATATATAGTTCCCTTGTGTGGATTAGGAGATTCTCTAAAAGTTGATTATAGCGATCTTAATGTGAACACGTCATCCTAAATACTCATCTTTTGGAGAAAATATGAGTTTGTGTTAGAAATATAGTAAGAGATGAAAGTATACATGAAAAGTAAGTATGTTTCATTATATTTTAGTTAAGATCATAAATAAATTCCTCAATAAAAAGTAACTTAAAACAAAAATGTTGTCTACTAACTTTTCCTACTGGGGAATCAAATACTGTTTAACCTATTACAAGATTATGATTTTTTGGTGGTTAACTTTCTCCTAGAAATATTTTCTATCATTCTCTATCAAAAAAATACCCTTTGTTTTATCTCCCATATCCATGTTTTCCTATATGGAATACTACTATGGGTTAACCCATGTGACCTTTTTACTTATCTTTCTATCTTTTAAAGTGATCGTTTTACTAACTCTTTTTCCGATGTGGGACTTTTTAATGAAGTTTCCGAGCGCAATTCCATAATTGAGAGGACGCAATTCCCAAAAGGGGGGAAGGATGTAACATCCCAGGTAAATAGAGAATATGACATTTTCATGTTTATTAATATTTTTGAATAAATATTAATATTACCTTAAAGGGGATGCTATGTTCGATGTTGTACCCAATAAGCAACAATGAGTTTCTTTGAAATCTTACGTTGCACACTAATAATATAATAATATTATTTTAAATGGTAGTTAACGCCTAGTTGTTGTAATTGCGGGAATGAAACTAACTAAAAAATGATTATATATTATTGTTAATTTTTTTACATTTTTCCAATAAAAGCTAGAGGTTTAAAATAAGAAAATAATTTGATTTTAAGCATAAATATTAAAAAATTCTTTAAAAGGTCGACTAACCGCCTTTTGATGGAGAACCCTTTCTAAATCTACTTTTTGAAAATTTTATATATTATATTTGAAAAAATAAATTTATTCTTTAGAATCAAGACATAAAAATTTACTTTGGGTAAATTTTTGTTATTTTTCCGATAAAGTGCATTTTTAATGAATAGTGAAAATGTTGCATTTTAAATTCAAAGCCTCCTTTCAATATAATTTATTTATATGGTTAGATTATCTCTTTAATTTATTTTAAAGTGTATTTAAAATATATTTTTACCATTTAATCCAATGGTTGTCATTTGAATTAATTTCACTTTTAAATTGGACATAAACAAGTTTCAATCTTTTGATAGATATTGCTTCTTAAAAACACGCTATTTGTTTTGACAGCGGGAATTAATTATAAAATTAATTAATGAAACATATATGTTTTTAATTGGGTAAAATGGACATAATTTTTTAATTTGTAATATCAAATTTACATTGGATAAATGTTTTGTATTTTTCTAACAAATGTTCATTTTTAATGAATAGTGAAAAATACTGCATTTTACATCAAAACTGTTTTTTCATCTAATTTAAATATATAGTTATATTATACTTTTAACTTGTTTAAAGTATAATTGAATTATGTTTTTATCACTTAATACAATTTTTTTTCATTGGATGTGATTTCACTTTCAAATTGGATTTAAAAACGACTCAATCGTTTGATAAATTTTACTTCTAAAAAATCCGTCTTTGGTTTTGACAACAAGAATTATTTTTAAATTAATTACTAAAATTTATGTGTTTGGAATTTGATATAATGGATTCCATATTTGTAATGAGAAGTTCCAAATTATTTAATTAAGACTATTGTTTTTGTACATTATGAATAGTAACGACGGTAATTATCTTTAATTATCGTGATTAATTAGTAATCGGGTAGTTAAGGGTAATAAAATAATATATAAAAAAAATAAAAAATGACCCCAACATGTGTCCTAATTCTATTTTTGCTCTCATGGACGACCATGGGATTCATTGTGCCAACTTTGGGACCCCATTTATCACTTTAGTGTGATAGTATCCTTTTATCATATTTTGTTAAAGAAAGGAAAATATAACCAAAGTATTTATCACTTAAGTAAAAAAAATTTAATTTTGTTTACATAAAAGATATATTGAACTATAAATAGTTATTTTAAATCTAAAAAGTTTTCCTAAATCCCGGTATCTGTTTTATAATTTTTAGAAATTAGATAAATAAATTTATTCATGACACCATGATGATGTAGTGATTACCTCATTAATGATAGATTTAAATAAAATGAAACGATAAGGTAAATTATAAGACTTACACTTGTATGAAACCTATTGAATGGGTGTATTTATTACCCTTATCACCTTATCCTCTAAATATATCATTTTGGGACCTTTAAAATCTGAAAATCATTTCATAATAAAGCAACATTTAATGAGCTTCCAAGAGTGCCCCTTCTCCCTCTTATAAAAGGCCCCCACCTCTACCCAGTTACCCACACCTCTCAAGCACTTGGCTCATCCAAACTCTGCTCATAGTTTCTATTCACATCCCTATATTACTCCTAGAAGCCTCACTTTGGATAGAAGTCTTCCCAAGGAAGCCTTTGGCTCAAATAAAAAAGATTTACCCGATTTAGAGGTAACGCCTTCTCTCAAAATCCTTTGTTCTATTTTATTTCTTCACATCCCATAACATTATTATTATTTTATTCCATAATAAAACCAGTATCCTCAATATACTATTATGTTTTTATAATAATTATTTGATTTACACTTACACACACCTTCGTCTAATGGTTAAAGAACATACTGTTTCTGTGGGTGGTGAATTACTGCCTCACGAAATGATGATTGTTCAATCTTATTTTAACACCTCTTATGGTGGCCATTAAGATGTCAATATATTTATATATTATATTTATGTCCTATATATGATTCCTTATTTTATATTTAAAACATACCTTTATGGTTTGAATGTTGTGCAAATGCGATAATTTCATATGAGGAAGTGTGGACTACTACCCCCTTAAGTGATGTGACACAATCATGCAATACATGGAATGTAGAAAGAATGAAATTAATTAACTTATATGACCTATATAACATATATATTATACTGGAATTGTAATATATATATCTATAATTTATTTTTAATTCCATCAATATGAAAAAGAAACGAAAGTAGCGTTCATGCGTACGTACGACCTACCGTCTCAGTGAACGGTGAATTTCATTTATTTATCTCCAAATGTTATGGAATAGTATAAAATGAATATATACTAGATATTTATGATATTTAAATCATTAATACTATTTTGGAGATTATTTACTTATAACAACTTGGACAATTCTTTTCAAACCTGATTATTTTTTACTCATGTACCGAACATCGACAAAATCATTTGATATGAACTCACATAATTAACTAATTATTAAAACATTATAATATGTTATAATAATTGAATAATAAAATTTAAATGAGGTCCTTATGAAATTATAAATTGACCAAAGTTTATTATTCAGGAATATAAAGAAAGGAACAAGACAAGTCAGACTTGAGGTAAGGGATCTTACCCCTCTCTTTCTTTTTAAGTACTCTCTTTTATGTCATTCATTTTAAGCTCATCTTTCTTATGTTGGGGGATGTTGTTTTATATTACTATTACTTTAATTTTTATGTTCATACTATTAGAGACTCTATTTGATTTCTTCAATCCATTTCTGGATGTTTTAAGTGGCGCTGTTAGGCTGCCAAATTTTCGTAACAGATTTCTTATCTCCCTTTCAATTCTGTGAGATTTTAATTTTTCTTAAATTATTTGTGTAATGTGGTGTATTTTGTACTTACATTTGATATATACTTTCATTATTCTATTTATATTCATGTTATTATGTTATTCATCTGGTTCTTACTATCTTTTGGTCATACGACTCGATTCATTGCAATGAGGTAAGGGTTTTTATCTCACTATTTATTCCCGTGAGATTCATGAGATATATGTCACTATCTCCTTTGAGTGGTGTATGTACTACACATTATTATATTCTTTGTATAATATAGTTTCATTTATGGGTATTTACATCAATGTTGTATAGTTTTTCTTTCATGGGGTGTACGTTTCGAAAGTTACCCAAGTCGGTAAAGGAACCTTTCACCCTCCTATTTTTAAAAGACTTCCTTTTGTTATGTCTTTTAATTTACAAATTCTTATTTTAGGATGCATTATTATATATCCTTATTGCTGTAAATTTTTTGTCAATGTGATGATATACCCTTTATCTCTCTCATCAATTATTTTTCTAAAATTTGATGTGATGCTGTTAGGCTTTGAATTTTTACAAGGGAACTTCTTAGCCCAATTTCGATTCATTGGGTTAAAATTGTACTTCTTGAATTTTTCATCCTATGAATATGTTTCAATGACCTCTTATTGTTTTACACTGAATAAAAAATCATATTTAGTGTATTTATAATTTTCACACATAATTATGTAATTAATTTATCCATAATCTAAGGATACCATCTTTATAAGGGATTTCGTCTCAATTTACATTCCATTGAGACTTAATTGTTTCTACGCACCAATTCACTATTATATGGTGTATATAATTTCCTTTGGAAGGTTATATCATGAATCCATTAATTATCATGATATTATAAAGTTCTGATTAAATTTTATTCCCCAATTATTTAGATTCAGGCTTTCCTCATTTTGTTAAAAACTCTTTAACTAAAATATCCTTTTAACTATTTTAAAAATTTATTCTTATAAATATTTATCATTAATGTCCATGTTTTAAAAATGGTTTTAAGGATTAATTAATATGGACATTATTGTTTTAAAATGTTAATTCCTTTAAATTCTTCAATTTGGTATGGGGAACTTTTATTCAAAATTCTCTTTATTATATGGTTTTGAAAATGGTTTGATAAAGCATTGATTCTGTCAATATATTGAAATGATAAATTGTGATTGCCAATGAAATTTTAATATTGAAATATTTATATTTGCAATATATTATGTTCTATGATTTTATAATGGTACTTGGATATTTGATGGGTGGTTACGTGATTAACCAAATGATGGGTGGTGTCGTGAATACCAGGAAGGGTGGTTACGTTATAACCTCTAATGCATTGGGTATGGAAGTCGAATGTATGGATATTCCATTTAGTGACATGTGTGGAAGTAGACCATATGATTATTCCATTAAAAGTATGTTTATGTCCCAAGTTACCTTTATATGTTATGTGTTCTTTATATGGGTAATCTTTTGGTTACAAAAGGGTATGTTGTGATCTTCTATTCAGTGAAGAGTATTTACTATTTCATAAAGGTGAAAAGTATTAATAATGTTAATGTATTCATGGTTTACTTGTAGTTTTGAAAAACTAATAGTTTCCTTATTTGTGTATTCCTTACTGATCTTTTTATGCTCATCCCATGTTTTTTAAATGTTTTCCACAGGACTTAAAGATGAATATGGTCAAGGATGGGATCAGGGAAAGACATGCTATCTATAACATGGAACTATACATGTTTCTTTTTAGGAGTTTTTAATGAAAAAATGGAAATTGAGTAGAAGTGTCTACTTTTTAATCTTTTGAGATGTAATAGTTATGTCCAAATTCTCTAAAACTCTAAACCTAAAATGATCCTCAATGTGAATTATTTATTTAATTCAATATTAAGTAATATTTTAAGGCCATGACTTTATAATGGGATTATGTAATGGATTATTTATCTTGAAGATTATAAAGGAACCCGTAACCCTCAAGGAAACAAACATCAACCATAGCTTGTATTGAGTTTCTACACTCCACCTAAACTCCCATTTATCGACTCAGTTGGTTTCACATAATCTTTTTGACTTGGAAAACCTCATCTATTATGGGATCTCTATCCTTACAAAATATTTTACTGAAAAAATTATGAGTGTATCGAATTATTAGTTAATTGGTGTTTTATATAAAATATTCCCTGGTAATGTATGAATTATCATAATAAGGATAAGAGGATGTAATGTAAATCATCATTTAAATTTAAACATAATAATTAATTTAAATGAAACTAATGTCATAAAAAGTTCTAGTATAATATCAGGATCATATTTATATCATTAAATGAATGTACATTACAATTTACAAATCAATTACTTCAATTAGATTTTTAATTAAGAAAAAATTAATGAATTAATGAATTAAATTCAATTTATATTAATTCAATCCAAGAATCCTTGAATCAGCATCAACTATAATTTTGTAAAAAAAATTAATGTTAATAAAGTACACAAGTTAACTTGGAGGAAATGACATATACTTGAAAAAACTACCCAACATGATCATTGTGTTTATGAATTCCCTTAAAATCCAACACATATTTCACGATAGGTAACTACATAGTTTGTACAATATTAATTGGTATGAGATGTATTATTCCCATGTCTCTGGAACATTAATAGGGACTTGGTGTGTTTTCTTATCGTGGATATATATAAGGTATACATGGTGTAAAATTATTACACAACATGTGTCCTCAAAGATGCATGGTTTTTCATTCCATGTGTCATGTAGTAGATATACAACACACTTGTACCCCTCTTTTTTCGATCATAGACACAAGGACTAGATTCCATGTACGCATGTTACATGGTGTATGGTTTTTCTGAATGTATTACATCTTGTACAGATCTATACAGTAATATACATTTATTGTATCACTGATCCAATTTTAATAGACCAATTTAAAATTAATTTGATATAGGACCTAGATACAGGGGTACCTAATGTGTAGTTTGAGGTGCTAGCTATGTACACTTTGGTTATATAGCCAAACCCTTTGGAATCTCTATATGTAATTTTTAAACATTTATTTATCTTAATTTAATACATTTATAGTATATGTGAGTGAAAATCAGGAAAGTAATGAGAAAATGAAGATCTATTCAGAGAATGAATAAATATGAAATAAAATAAATTTTAATCACATACCATTCAATCATCTATTAATAAATAATTATAAATTAACCATGTTACTGCTCTGATAAAAATATTAGGTTCTAAGAGAATAAAAATTGTCTATTTGGGATCGTAAAATTATTCTTTTTGTCTTAATTTTTGAATAAATCGAGGTTTACATAATGAAAGACACGGTGAATAATGAAATTCATAAAATAATTGACCAGATTAAGCAAAAACTCTAGAAGATGATGATCATCACAAGTAATCAATGATTATTTTATAACTTGATTTGGAGTTACCTAAACTTGTAATTGTTTATATTTTGATGGACCTACTAAATGATATCATTATACCATTATTGATTCATTGGATCCAAGTGTAGAATCCTTATAGAGGCAATTCACACATACACCATAATAATTGAATGCCATCATAAAATCATCAAGTTATAGAATGATTAATCCAAATTCCATTCATTGTTCAAGATTTATTGAAACATAATTATATTTTTGGAAAAATAATTCATGGTTTTCTCTCAATGGTTTGAGAGAAGAGGATATAGTGCACTCTAGATCTGTAGAACCCCCTCTATGATCTGATAGAGCATTACTCTATCCATTTGGAACAACCAAATTCATATAGAAATGAAATATTAGTAGATATATATTAAGGAATGTTAAGGGTTACCAATTTTAATATATATCCCCATTTATAATTATTTAATTCATTGTATACACCATGGCTTAATAATAATATAATTATTATCAAATTGACATGAAAAATATAAAAATAAATACCATTTATATCATTCTCAAACAAACAATTTACCTCAACCCACTTATCCTACTCAACATTTGTTGATCCTTGAATAAATACTTCATATTTAGTAAACAAATATCACTTTATTATTTTTGGTTAAGTATAATAATTCTAATATTAAAAAATGAAAATAAATATTTATTATTATATTTAACTCATTCTTTGTAATGGAATCTGATTAAATCTTAGTGATTAACTAAAACTGAATAAATATTAAACCACATATTATTAGTAATTTGTATTCTAACTTAGTAAATTCAAAAATTAATTTATGAACGATTTGGATATAAAATTAGTTTGTGACCCTATTTGCCTCTTTACTAGTGTCAATATGCATTGATTCCTAATGTGTATGGTTAGAATCTAATTATAGACTATAGGACCCACAGAGAAATCAATTAATGTTGGGAAAATAAACAACCTCTTATAAATTATCAATATGTAATATAATAAATTTATCTTGTTACCTTTAATCAAGTTGTTTTAATATTGGTATCACTAACCAATTTTTTTGTTGTTTATTTATTTTAATATGTATAAATGAAGATTCCCAAACAACACAGTGTATATGGAATTATCTAGGTAGTTCCATTACCATCAATGGTCATGCGATATCAACTTTTGTATAGGGACTGAAGGTATAAACACTTCCTCACAATATCCATTCTTGAAATATCACTCATGAAACACCCAAAATATCCAACTACATCTTTAGAAAATGACATAATGGATATCATTAATGCATAAAATAAGATTAATTACTAAATTTATTATTGATAATATTAAATTCTAATGATCAACAGAAACATCAAAAAATTAATTCATTCAATAACATATAAAATGTGGATTTACTAATGGCATTCATCATTCACATAATCTCCTACATTGGAAATTGTTAAGGGAACATATGATTAGAAGGTTTCTTGAATGAATATGAGTCTCCACACCTGATATAATGTATCATTTATATATCATTAAATGATATAATGTACCTATTGAACATTTATTTAAGAATTTTTTAGTCGAAGCTAAATTTTCTCATTATAGCAGGGGTTTACTATGAATTTTCAGTGAGAAATATATTCTTCATAAATTATCACATAAAATGTCATGTAAAGGAATTAATAATTATTTGATAATAATTATTATTAATATTCAATTCAATGAATACATATTTTCATAAATTTCATAGTAGTTGATTCTAGAGAACCAATGATAATAGTTTCTCATGGTATTGTAAATCTTACTTGGAAACATATCATAAGGGAAAGTACAACCCACCAATAAACATCTCTTAGTTGGAGGAACATCCAACTTGGTAGTCTATCATTTATGAATCATATAAAGACTCACCATATGGTGTGTTATGACATGAATCATATATATCTAATATATGGATGGTAATCACATCCAAACCATTTATATGTCTGGTTGAGTTAGCATAATGTGAAATATCATTTTATAATTTACATAAAGAATATTCTCACACACATCCCAATTTTATATCCTAAATAAAATATACAACATATATGGAATAATTTAAATTAGTGGAGGAAAACTCTAACGTCTTATAGATGTTTAATTAATCAAACTAGATATATAACTATAGAATATTATAGTGTAATGCTAATTATTTAGTATGAAAATGTATAAATACACCCCCCACTTATCAAAAAATGATCAACGGAACCTTTTGAGGTCCACTATGTTACAAATTATCCAATTAACATCACTAATGGGTTCTAGATAGAATATTAATTTCGTTATCCTTTATGGGAATTGTCATTGATGACCATGGGATAAATACAGAACACATAGAAGACCACTTTAATTCTTATCAATCATAATTTCACTAATTATCCATAAAGAATGTAAATTTGATTTCATAACAGAATAATCAAACATTATTTTCTAGATTATCCCAGCACAACACACATGGAACTCATAGAAAATATTTGGATAACTTTAGGGCCACTTACATCATTATAGATTTATTCCCTTAACGATGTAATCATCACCAACAACCAATTGTATATAAATCATCATTGACTAAAAGTACACATAACTCATCCAAGAGGATATAATATTAACTTTTAGCAACATATAAATAATTTATATTATTCATCCAAAACTAATAATTTAGAAATAATTGACGTGAACCCTATCAAGTGACGTCTCTTAGATGAAACCGTTATAAATAAGAGATTAAAATGTTCCACCAATCCTCCAATCCAAATCATTGAAAAATATTTAATTTCAAGAATGGATTAATCAACCCATTATATTTAATTTGGATAAAATACTAAATGAAATATTACAATAACTTTTTGAAAACAAATTGTAGACCATCACGTGGGTTCTCCTCTCTAAGTCTCCTCTAAACCTAATAAATATATCATCATCATATTAAAATGATTACATAATAATTTGGTGATATTTTGATGAAATCCCTACTCCCAGCCAATTAATGATAGGGAATACCATATAGGTGGATTTTAGAAAAACATTGGCAGAGAAACTAACCTTTTTTGATAGAATAAAATTCCAAACACTAAGAATCAATGAGCAGAAATAAGAATAGAAGGAGAAGTCAAGGATTGATAAATCCCTATTTTCAATGAGAAGAATAAAAAGAGACATGAAAATTGATTAAAATATAATCTGTTACTATTAAAAATTGAGGGTCTTTTAAAAATAGATCATGTCTATTAGGTACTCAGTTTAAGGGATTCATCCACTCGATGGTATAACTAGTGAAACTCATGCCCCGAATTCTACACTAGATAATTTCAATCATTCAATCAGTAATCAGTGGCCTAATGTTTCCAACATCCATCAATTTTAATTTACCAAAGATAAAAAATTCAATTTCTTTCTTTTCCAGTAAAAAATTCACCACAAAATCCCATGTTCTCTATTCAAAATTTATCTAAAATACCAATTCAGAATCAAAATTTAACAATTAAATGGGTTTACAATTTTACTCAATTTGGAACCTAAATATTCATCAAATTAAAATATATATATAGGTATGGATCATTAAAAACTCGCCACCATTATAATTTTCATCCCCGATATGTCCCCTTAGGTATCTATCTCACTCATAATTGTGACCAAGAAACACAAATTTCATTATAACAAAAACATATCACAAGTTATACTATATACCCACTACAACTAAACCAAAACAACTATGTAATTCAAATAAACCAATATGATTTTTCCATAAAATCTATTTTTCATACCAAAGAAACGTGAATTAATAAATATATGAGTTTCATTGTTAAACAACACAAAATACCTATAAGTCCTTACCCCACCAAACTGGATTCCTTTGAGAACATAATGGATTATTCCCCTTATAATTAACTACCTCTAATTAATCTATGAAAATTTTCTAATATAAGTGATATCTTGAATTTTTCCAATAATTAATTTTTTACTAAATTGGTTAATGAAACTAATATATAATAGATTATACTTACATAGAACTTCTCCCAAGCCTGCTTTGAACTATGACATATCAGATTGTAATTCTTTGTTTAAGAGACAAACATATCATAAATACCCATTTTAATATATAGTTTTTCATACTATCAATTACTAAAAACGTTAAATATACCATTTTTCGTTTCTGGATTATTAAACATAATAATCCCACCAGAAAAGATCCCACATCACTAGTTATTAGATAATAAATATACTGACTCCTTGTAGTCATCAGAAATCAATACCCAAATCCAATGATCCTAAATAACCAGATAAAACATGGTTTTTTGTTTTTATATGCGAATGTAAAACCTCCACCACCATCATTCAAGGTTCACCATACATTTTTATACCAACATACACTATAATTACACTTGAAACAATGTTCATAACCATAACATCCTATAGTGATCTCAGACCATAAAGATTGTATTTTCACTATACAATAGGTACCGACTTAATTACATATATTTTATTATCATCCAAACATAAATTCTCATAAATATAACACTAATAGACCCAAATTATGATCCTAGATATATGTTATATATCATTATGGTTCTTTATGAATTTATATCCTAATTACAATTATGATTCATCACTAAGGACCTAAATCAAGATAGATATTGTTAACCCTAATGAAAATCATCACTATCATGTCAATCCCACATTCCAACTCACTATAGGAATCACATTTTCCTCACTAGATATTCATAATATCATATGTTTTAAACATTACATAGTTTTATCACAATCTAACTCCTAAATAACCACTTTAATTAATTTATTACCCTAGTATCTTACAATTGGTGCAGTTATTATATATAATTATATATTCCTCATAATTTCACAACCCATTTCTCACATGATATGTCCATTTTATTTGATCATGATCCTAATAACCATTTTATAATTGTATAAACATACTATATAAACCTTTTACCCCATTGGCCAAACCTAAATCCTTTTATTATCACCGGTTAATACATAGCTGACCATACATCGATTATTTCCTTTTAAAATAAAGTATTATAAAAAAATATTAAAGATAAATTCAATAACTGAATTATATTAGAGTCAAGGGGTTATACAACATCAAAATTCTGTCCCATTCCTACATAATTTCCTTGTATTATTAACTATCAAATTCAATTTGGATCATATCACCGAACTCCAACCAATTAGGAAATACTAATGAGTCATAGACTCTATCATAATACATCAACACATCTCACATTATAAAGCTTATATTGATTATAAAATATCTGATACAAATCCTATATTAGTCAGACATACCCACCAAGAAGGATCTCATGTTATTAATATTCATCAAATACCATCATCGTGACCTACTTCACGAGGTCGTGTGGCTCTCATACTCAATCTACTCACCCTACGGATTTCTAAAAGGTCGCCCAAAGACATATTACACATGAAATCAAGGAACGATATTTAAAAAATAACTAATAATATTATAATCCCATTATTGATCCTAGGTCACACTATCCCACCAAGATTATTTATTTATTTAATTTACACTCTCTTTCCCATAAGGTAAGAGAGTATTTTGAAAAAAACTCCAGCAATGGTACATATCTATCCCCATTGTATATTGAGTTCCATACATGAGAAGGAACACACCTTAGTTCTACCCCACCACATAACTCAACTAAAGAAACCATGAGTTGTATCACATCAATCAAAATCTTACACACCTAATGAAAAACTAACCATACCTACCATAAATTTTAGTCACATCTTAAAAAATAACTACTTATTGTTTCATATAAAATCATACCTGAGGTATATCTCATTACCAAACCTATCAATGACTACACATCTCACTTGTGTCATTCCCATCATATGATTGACCTACCCACGCTCCCATCTCTAATGGAATCCATGTTATTAGAATAACCACTATCTCCCCATATATACCATTATATATCAAACCATCCATGGAATAAGTAAGAAACACACCTCACTAAAATATTAATACCTCATCAACCATTTTTGATTGTTTAATCTTATCACCCATGGGTTCTCTAGGATATAATATAAACTAGGAAAAACAAAGGTCACAACCAAAATAGAAAATCCCATGATTCAATTTTAAACAAAGAAAAACAACTCATGGTCCAGGGATCCTATCCTAGATTTATCACTCCCAACATTCAATAAGATACTTTATTTTTCTCATCAATATACTCATATATATGTTTATAAAATCATTATCATAAATTTTGTTACAATATTCCATCATAGATTAATAAAAACAGTTATAAAAAACATATCGCAAAACATGGATTTCATACTCCACCCTTTCACATGAAGATCACAAAAAACTATTTGAAACCCATAAAAAATAAATAAAAACTATATAGTGGAATATAAATAAACTACTAGAAACAGAAAATTCAAAAACCAATAAGAAATTATCAATATAATAGTTTATTAAAAATAATAATATGCATTTCACCCTACTAGAAGTCATATAAGAATCACATATCACTGAGGCATACTCTAGCCCAAACCTACAAACATTTTGGGTTATGTTGACATCATATTAATGATTCACATAAATAATCATCAATAAAAAATAAAATGGAACTGATAATTATTGATTTTACTAATTAGGGTAATAAAAAAATTACATATGATAACATTATAAAAGATCTTGTTACTAATTTTTCCAATCCATCCATATATGAAAACCGGGTAATAAATCACATGAATGAATTTACATGGTATATTATTACTATATAATGAATATGATACATGAACACAATATATATTTCTATACCATACCAAGAGTAAAACAATTAATGAAAAATCAGACGAAATTCTATGAAATCTCCAAATCATAACACTCAAAGTGGAAAAAAAACAATCTCATACTAAGTAATTTGTACTTCCACACATAATTGTTGTGCATATGAATCCATATTACATCAATCCCAAGCATTGAACGCTTCCCATTTTCGACATCCACATCAAAAATATTATAATATCAAAAAAAATATTTCACATACTTTATTATTATTTTACTAATTTTTCCTAAATAGTAACTGAATTATTGATTCTGCATAACATTAGGAGAACCTCCCCATTCCGTAGAGGTTGTAAATTAGTAGTGAAGGTTTATCGGTAACATGCAGTGACTATGCCCTCAATACTATTTAACAACAAATAAGATCATATGTAATTTGAGAAAGTCATAAACTATAACGAACAATATTTTATGGACACTATAAATATATTTTATCCATAAAAATAAACATAAATTATATAAAAACTAATACATATGTTGGTTAATCAGCCACACATTTCAATAATGAACTTCTATTATACTTATGATAATAATTGAAAATAGATATTGGATGTAAAAGTCAAGGAAGTGAACAAAACAATCCATGACATGGCCTATGATCTAACATTAAAACCACAATGACGTCCTATATCCCATTAATTGATGGAAATATATTAATTGAACCAACTTATCATCCATAATCTTAGAACTCCCACCAATGTTTATATATAGTTAATGAGTACAACTTATAAGGAAAATATAAATTGAGTTTCAATTAAAATATACAACACATATGTTAATATATGAAACAATATGTATATAGTCATTAATAAATTAGCAAAAAAATAATACTAATTACATTACGTTGTTCTAATGTTTCTTAAAGTGTATTTTCATACCTGATTTAGCCAATGCTAGTATCTGTCAGAACATGTCAACTATAACACAATGGTTAACATAAAATTCACCAATAATTCCACAATTTATACTAGTTTTCATTAGTATTTGATTATATAAATAAATCTTTTCAATTTAAATTTAATTAAAATAATCTATTTCCTTAGGACATTAACAAATGATAGAATATGATGAAAATGGAATGAATTCTTAATCTTAATTAAATTATTTCATGTTAAATGTCAATTGAAGAATAATAAATAAATTGTTATATTTTTTCTAATTGATATACGTCAATGGGAATTGAATGGAGATTCTGGAAGAGGAAAGTTTATTTTATGAAAATTTATCTTTGGATTAAGTGAAAATATTTGGAGGCTTGGGAAATATTTGAAATTTTCTTACTATGCTTCAGAAGATTAATATGGAATTTCTATATCCCATGAATGATTAAATTTATCTCAAAAATATTATAAAATATTAAATATGTTAAATACCTAGATTAATAAGAATACATTCTTTAGTGTACATTCTACATAAGATTTTAAAAAAATCTTTGGGAAGAGTAATAAAAACATATGAATGAGGTAAAATCAATGTAGAATTTTCAATATGGGTAAGGAACTAAAAGATATGGTTGGAGTTGTGCATGAGTAAATAATAATAACCATAGGCTATATTGGATTATATGAAAATATATGGAACACTTATAAGTGTAAATTTTTATGCCCCCATGGTTTTATGAGTTACTTAAAATTTTTTCAGTATACATGGATAGATGTTGATTTAGTATGATTCATAGATGGTTTGAATGAACTATCTCTATGAGATATTGGAATTTTTTACAAAATTCTTAATAAAATCATGTAAAAGAGAAACCTATACTCTAGGTGTATCCTTAGAAAATATAGAGTAATTACATTGAGATCATGAATATATGAAATTCATAACGAATTTCCTAGAAAATAAGAACATTATATTGTAACATTAGAGAGAAATACAGGGAGAAAATATTCAGAGTTTCCATTTTTACTTTTATTAATATGGTATTCCAAAATGGACATTATCCATTCCTTATGAATTTCCAAGAACATTATATTTACCCATATAAAAAGGGTTATGAATATACTATAATAGGGGTCAAATATTTGTTTTTATTTCCAATTGAATATTTTTTGTAACTATAGTGATGGAAAACAAAGCCTCTTATGTCTAAGTTGATGAGTATTCCCCCATTTCTTTCATGGACCCTGATGGGTTCTTACTTTAATTTATACGTGTTTAATATTCATTAGGATATAGGTGTATCTCAATATACATGTATCTATTTCTCAAATGCCTTATATTACTTTTGGTATTTAAATAAATCTTAATAAATATTCATCATTATTTATATGGTGTAGGGGAGTTAGGTCAGATGATGACTGGTTAAGGGTTCTTGGTTAGGTTAGGAAGGTTAAAATAGTTTTTGTATTATTATATGTACTTTTATACTTATTATGAACAAAGAAAATCAAAAGTTATTGTTTTGAGATTATGAGAATCTAAATGAGTGTAGAAAGGGAGTGATTATTTTTTATGGATTTTGATTGAGTGAGTTGATGAAATATTTAAGAACATTCCACCATTTCTCATACATTTTATACTCATTCAAACAAGATACCAGATTAATATAAAATTTGTTCAAATATTTATCCATTTTAAACAAACTAATGAGGATAATAAATCTAGACATATAGGATAAACACTTTAATTATATAAATATTCATGATTTATCTTGATTAAAATCATTGATACAATATTTTCCATTAAGTTTATAATTTTATTCTTGATCTACTTATATTGGATTCATTAATAGTTTGGCACTATTTTTAATGAAAAAATTCCAAATTTTTCTATTTTATAGATAATTATACCCTGGATATGGATTCAATGAATGATCGAGTTTATTTATGAACATCTAATTGGAATTGAAATAGAGATTGATTGAAATTTTCATTATTTATTAAGGAACGTGCCAAAATTTCTGCACTTAAAACAAATGATTGTTAAAATTTCATTGGAGGATACTCAGTCTTGTACTGATATTTCATTTTAATAAATTTAAACTATGGTAATAAGGAGGAAAAAATTGAATAATTGGATCAAAATATCAAGTGACTAAGTGTACATAATTTTAATTATTAAACACGAAACATTATAGTTCAATATAATCATATTTATATTGAATTGAAAAATGGACTAATATGGCTCCAACTATCATTATATAGAAGTATTAGTGAAGAAAAAAATATAGTTGAATTAAATTATTTTTTTATAAAAATTAATACATAATGTTTACCTAAATATAAAATCAAATGTATTGAATTTTCATTCTCAGTTGAAGGTAAAAAAAGTAGAGGCTATACAACATAGAACTTAGAGAAGTGTGATGTTGTGGGAGTTAAGGAAACTCATCCCTCTAATTTTCCCAACTTCAAGAAGTAAAACACCAAGAAAATATACTTATTGAATTATATAATCTGATAGATATAATCATTATGAGTACCAGTAATGGGTTAAAAAATTATGTGTGAGTTTTCCATATCATGTTATATAGGATCATAAGTTCTTGAGTTTTATTTACTATGGTCTATTAGATAGTGATAGAAACCTATTAGTTTCATATTTAGGGGGATCAATCAATGATAAATCATTGTAATAATCCAAATATTTTATTTAAATGATCTCTCAAAAAACATAACAAATTAGTACAAGAAATGACACATTAAGAGGTGATCAGGAGGAAATTTTTTTATAACCCTCCTTTAATTACATATCAAATAGAGATACTCACTCCTCTTATGAAAAAAATTTACTTCATTAACATAAGTGAATAACTATGTACATGTCCTTGGATATGTGATTTTTGTATGTATATGGAGTATTATACAGTTTTTTATCCTCATGTATAGGACATCAAGAGTTTTGATTTTATTTTCCCAAATAGATAGTTCCAACAATATGTGACAAACCAGTGATAGATGGATTACTCTAATATTATATTTGTAATTGGTAACCAAAAACCATAGAGATGTCCATTCCAATAAATCATTGAAAATTTATACCAACCACCACAATTCCAAAAATAAGGGAATAATTTAAAACTAAAAAAGCTAATAATATCATGGTAAATTAAAAGTGAAATAAGACCCCTCTATGAAATATTTAACAAGAATAAATTTAATATATCAAAGTAATCAATTATACAAATTTATATGTGATGGAACTAAGCTTAATTAATTAAGGAATTAGTTTGGGAATGTTTTTAAATACTTTAACACACTAGTTAACCATGGTTTAGGAAATATCCTATATCAATATATATGTGACCATAAAATCATTGTAAATGTTATTTATTTTAGGAATGTATGTTATGTTCACCAAGAATTAATGAGTCCCTAATGGAAGATGAAACTAAAAAATTTTTATGAATAATAATATTATTATGGAATAAAATGTGTAAATACATGTGAAGACAAAATTAATGAATGATGATAAATGTAACACTATGATCAAGGTATTACCTCTCACCACTATTTTCCCCAATTATTATACCACTGAATAAAGAAACAGGGGAATATTTAAAAAAGTGGAGTTTGATATATTTGAAAAGGTTGAAAATAACATTCCACTAATATAATCCCTTAACGTACTCCATGGTATGAAAATTTTCTCATCAAAAATTATTCCTAGAGGTGAACACTTCATAGTGATTAAAATGTATGTTTATGAATGAATTATTTTACATTGATTACACCTCAAATGCCTATTAAATTCAAAGATCAGGGAATATTGACTATACATATCACTATAATGAAGTTTATATTCATTAATTAATTGTGTGAATTGGTTTAATTTATTTACACATTGGAGAACTCAATCAAACACAAGTAGTGGTTCAAATAGAAAATAAATAAACTTCCCATAGTATTTGTGTTTTAGATGTTTTATTGAGAGTGAAGGGTTTCTTTCTCTTATAATATTTAAATTTTTAATATTATCAAGAATAAAGGTACTAACCATCCCATAATTATCTTATGATGATGATTATTTTAAAATAGTCAGAAAAATTATCAATGCGAATTAAGAGACAATTTACATCGAGTATAGTGAGGATACTAAACATTTCAACATATTTATTTCATTAAAATTTCCTTAGAAATAGAACATTATTTTTTGTCTCCTTTTATAAAATTTTCTTTTTCATGTGGGAAAAATAATTTTGAAAATGGGATCATTAATTTGGGAGATTCCCTTGTATCTCCATTTTTTTAAATGAAAAATTTTTTTGAGGTGATTTGGGAACTAACCCAAATGAGCCTTCTATCTTTTTAAAAGATAAGTTGGTAGAAGATTTATTAAATGTTATTATTTATTTTAAAAATATAATACTATTACTAATTAAGTTTCCCTATAAATGTATGTTACCAAATTGATTTAATCTTAGTTTTTTCGGTAATTGGTATAACCCCTTTAAATAATTAATAATATTTTCATCAAGCCATAAATTAAAATTTCTTATAGATGCTGATAAGTTGCATGTAATAATTGAAAATAATATAGAACCAAATCAACAACATGAATTGATAAATAATTTGAAATTTTTTAGAGGAAATAGGATAAACAACTAATAATATTCCTAGACTAATCCCCATAGTATGAGAGATTTTATTTTTTGCTAAAAATGAATCAAAAACTAATATATAAACCCTAAATAAGGGCAAACCCAATATTACATGAATAAGTAAATAAAGTGGATGATTTTTTTCATTCTAGAATAATTTAATCTATCTCATATTTTTAGTGGGTGATCCCCATTCAAATTATCCCAAACAAAACTAAAATATCTATTGTAAATAGTCAAAAAATATTGGAAATATTTCCACAAAGATCTAGAATAGTTTAAGGGTATGAATCTATTATAAAAAATAGAATCCTGATCCTAATAATTACATTACCTTCCCATTTATAAACTAAATAATTAAGAGTATTGTCTAGAAAATCCACTAATATTATGGTTATTTTTAGGAACCCTTTTACAAGAAAATGAAGACAAAATCATGTTCACATGCTGTTATGATACATTTTATTATTAATGGTTTCCTTTTGGGTTGTTCAATTCCCCAAACATATTATTATGTATCATATTGATTATTTTTAAGATCTCATTTGTATATTCTTTGATGTATTACTTAAAAAAATATAGTATATGGTTTATTATTTGATATTTTTCTAAATAATATCGATAATGGTTTGAAATGTTTCACTTAAAAGTACATGGTTTTGAAATTAATGAAATCAAATTTTATGGTAAAAAGAGGAATAGTTTTTCGAAATATATTTTCTAATGATATAATAGAATTGGATATGTCAATGTTAGATGAAATATTCTCATCACCATAAATTAAATCTATTATTCTGGTGAAATCATTTCTAGTTCATAAATGGTTGTATTGATGATTTATTAGAGATTTTATGAAGATTACACATCATGTATTTAATTTACAAAAGGGATTTTATTTTTTTCATGATTATTCATAATGGGATTCATTGGATTAATAAATTAATATTCTAACTACATCCACCATCATTAGACCACTTTATTATAATCACTTTATTAATTTATGAATGATTCATTGAGAATTATAGTTCGGCCAGTTTATTACATAGATATTTAGGGATGTAAATGATATTCTATATGTATCAAAAAATATGAACATAGCTTAGATTAATTTCATGACAACTAAATATGTGTTTTTATAATTGTTTTTTTCAATATAGAAATTTTATTCATAATTATTTTGAAGTATATTGATAACTTATATATACCATAAATCTCTTATCCACATAATATAGATGGTAGATTAAAAACATAGTCTTTTAAGAAAAAATATTCTCCATTAAGATTTTTTATGTTGATATCGATGACAATAAAGGATATGTTTTTTATATTATATGATTATACATACTGAAATGATTAATGTTGAGACACTATTGGGGATTCCATTACATGATTCACTCTCTAGTGTGTAGTTTTATTTAACCACCAATACAATTCCATTAAAATTAAACATGGTAAATATCGTTATGAAATCTAATGTAATTTGTTTACTAAGGATTGATATTTGAAGTATAAATTTTAGTTGATGTTCACTTTATAGGAAAATACCTACTTAAAGAGAATTTATAGTGATCATGTTATCAAGGTATATAATAGAAATTATGAGGTACCTTATATCCATAATTTTTCAAACACCTACCCATAGAGGTTTTTTTTTCAATACTACACATTATTATAAATTATTTAGAGTTGTGAATTTTTTTTCATAAAAAAATGACAACATGTTTTTAGGATAGATTCATCTTACTTTTTTCTGTTAAAATTATTTTTAGTTGTATTTTGATGTTGGAAAGGAGTTAGTGGGATTTTTAGGTTGGATGAAGAGGAAAAGGAATATGACATAGGTTTTGGGACAAAAAAAGTTACTGAAGGGGTGTCGTTGGGTACCTGGTTGACCCAAGTGTGGAGCATGGATTTTGTTAGCCCCATTGGGTACTTAGTGGACCTTGTTATTCTACCAAATTGTTTGAAACAATGATTTTTATTTTATAGTGAGAACGATTATTTTCACCCCAAAATTAAAACCCTTAAACACTTAACATAGGATCTCATACTTAATTACATCTAATTTAAGTAAGTGTTGTATCATTACTAATTTTCATTCATTCTCATTCTTCCTAGCCCTGATCTGTTATCAATATTCATTCTTGAGAGAGGCAAGAGTTTATTTTTTCAAATTCTATGGTAGGATATTCCTTTTATTCTTATTCCCCAGTAATGTTTTTATTATTCAATAGCTCCCTATAAATATTCTTCTCATAGGGTTTTGATATATGAACCACATTTGGTGGTTTTCCCCTTATATAGTAGTAGGTGGTCATGGAAATCTTTATTGAGTTGGGGTTACTTTTGAACACGTCACATTTTTTTCATTTTATATCGTTACTTAAATAAATCCTTAATAAAACCTAGTATTTGAAAATCATTTTTAGGTGGAATATTTTTCATATATACTCATATTACATTTCTCTTATATGAGAAAATGTAGGAAAAATGTTCTATTTATATCATAATTTTGTAATGTTTATAGTTTAGGTGTATGTGGTTGTAGATGCATGACCATGTAATGGTTTCCATTAAAAATATTATAATAAAAGTTTTTATTTACAAAATTATGATGATTTAGTTATCCCTTATTAGTTATTGAATGCATATTCCTTAAATGTGATTCCATGATTGTACTCATGAATTTCTGGTATGAGTAAATCATGATATGGATTACATTTATTACATTATATTGATTCATACCATGTAAATAGGATACTTAATTATAAATTCATTACATATTTAACATATTGTATTAAATGACTAATCCTAATTATTTTGATGATTCATGTATATGACCATGATTTGTAATCCATTTGTTAATATGTTATCATTTTAAACCATTATATTCTCCATGATTATGAAGTTTCTCTGATGAGATTTAATATAAAAATCCTTCCATACATTCATACTAAATACTTAGGTGTTGAGACTTGTCTTGAAGGATTACAGATTTAGACATGTTTACTAGCTATACAAGGGGATATATATATATATATATGATTTATTCTTCCATATGGGATGATATTCCACATATAGAAGAATGATATGTATATATATATATGTGTGTGTGTATCTTGACATATATATATATATTTGTATAGTTTCTTTCCTATGATTATATAAGTGTCCTCCAAGCTAGGTACGATGTTGATCTTCATGTATCATTCCTACGTATGAGGATAGAGTGGAATACTATGGATAATGATTATATATATATATATCTTCATGTGTGTGTGTTAACCCCCGATTATAAAAGATAGGTTTATTCAACTCTCCACAACTAACAATTCCCATAAAGTGTATAGAAACACTACTTGGATTATAAGCATGGATTAAAGAAAACATGGTTGATTCCACTAAAAGTTAATAGTTTTTTGTTAAAGAATTCTATTAATTTACTTGATAAATAGATAAGAATGTTTAATTTAATTATCCAGAATATTTTATGATAGAATTTCCACGATTTCATGATATCTACCTATATTATCTTATTTCATCATACAATTTTCTTTATGAAAGATTTGACAAGGTTAGGTTGTGACTTCCGCTGGGAACATCTTACTAAGACCCTATAAATATTTCATCAAAATTAAGGTATAACTTTTTTAACATGACAATGATAATGTAAATTCACATAAACATGAGAGATTATTACACCTTAGAATAGGTGGAAATCACACATACTATGTTAAGTTATGATTCACATTTATTTGATGTATGTGTGGAGTAGATGTAGTAGGTCAATCATGGGTGTTCTCCATTAGAGCTTAATCACATGGTACATTTTCTTATTTAGCCCATGTTTGTATTATTAACACATGTTAAGTGTTTTTGATTTTTTTAAACTTTTTTGAATATAGATTCATGTGTATTAATGGTCATATAGTTTTGGTATATCTTGTTGACCACATTACTAGAAAAATATATGTCCTCTTGGGGAATGCTTGCTTATTTCTATTCGAGGTCCATTTTATCCAAGGTTCAAAACAAAATATTATGTCAAACATCGATTTATATATATATGGAATTATTTTGAAATTGTAAAAATCTTCTTCCCCTTTTATGAAATTTACCCCTCAATATTTATTCCAACCCTTGTATATTGAGAGGTGATCCTAAGGTCTTTTGGTGAATTATCTCAAGTTTATTTGATTATCTGAGTTAGGTTATTAGAAAATGGAAACAATTCAACTTTACATATCATGGCTATGTGATCAAGAGTGATAAATAGAAATGAATATTAGTGTTTTGGAATAAAACTAACAAATATTCTTGAAAATTATAATTATTATGTAATATTTTTCTATTTGGGATGGTCTTGGATTGTCTTTTACATTCTCCCCGATTCTGTCATTTTTCATGAGATTCGTACAACATTAGTAGACATTTTCTGGTAGTAAAGGGCAGGATAACGTGAAATATCATTTTCATGACGACGTATATTTCATTATTTGTTGACATAATTTTAATTTTTTTTCTTAATTGAAACCTCAATAATATATAACTAGTTTTTTCATCATTTTTTATTAGTAACGATAAGGCTAGTATAACTTATTTCATTGATTTAGTAATGTTTTATACGACAATAATTAGACATTATATGAGTACTTATTTAATATGTGGTTTCGAGATTTATTTTGAAATATTATCTTAAATACTAAGATTACTAACAAATAAATGTATATGAAGGAGGGGATGAGGATATGACATGACTAGTATTGTGTATATATAAATAATAAATTAACCATTTCTAAGAATCGAAAATTATTTGTTTTACTATTTATTTAAACTTATGCCATCATCTTAACCCCTTGATGATATATTGGAATGATAAATGGAAAATAATTTAAATGATCGGCCTCTTATTGAACATAAAGTCATTGGGGACTATATTAAATTCTTCTAATAATGAGAAACTAAACAATGTGATTAAAACCCTCAACTATGAATGTTATCTCGGATTTACAGTTCCATCACTAGATTACTCTTCTGAGTGAATAATTAACTCATGATTAATATGAATTAGTTGATCATATTCATAGAATAAATTAGAGTATTGAGACTCTAGGAAATCAACTTGTTTAAATTTCCACCATTATTCTGTAAGGAGTTGGTAACTAATTATGGTATATAAATGTTGATGCAAGATGGATCAAGGACAAAACATGAAGGGTTTAATGATAATTTTTTATGAATTTATACCATGATAACTATAATTTGGATATTGATAACGAGTTTATATAGCTCAAAAAGGGTTTATATATGTAACTGAATACACCACTAAATTCACTAACCATATTAGTTTTCCATATATATGAGAAGGCATGAGTAATCAAATTTTAAATAATTTAAGATGGATTTATAAAACCAATAATGATGCAATAGGTAATGGATACACTTATCTAAGGTGATTAAGAAGTTTATGTTAGATTAGACTAGTTCTCATGGGATTATGTGATATTTTGTTTCATTTTGTAGATTAAATAAATTATCAGACAATATAGGTTAGGGAAGATCCAGGTTGGGTTGTCTCTGTGGGAGTGTTTTCCCTCCAAGTTTTGAGGGATTATATATTAAACGAATCTAGTCTTGTTACCCAGAACAAACCAAACTGGTTATCCATTTGAATTAAATTAATTATATTAGTGCTGTATATATGGTTATCTTCAGATATTTTTCAAATCTACTTCCTTAGGGATATTTATCCAGTGACCTTAAAAGAGTAAAACCTCACATATATAGACATGTGGATAATATATTATCTTTAATATTTCTAAATTAAGTAGACTTTAATGGATAATAGGTTATTAAGTAAAAGTTAGTAATAAGTGGAATAATAAATAGTATAGGGAAAAAATAGTATGGTTCCCATGATGTATTAGATATATTATTAGCAGTAGACTATTAAATGAATGATATTGAGGAAGTTATATTTATGGATAGAGGGGTTATTCTTGTATCACATATCTTCATTTATAATTTATTTGATTGTGTAGTTACCCATGATTTTTTCAATTAGTTATTGTATCACTTTGAATTAAATGTAGATACATTTTATGATCTTATGAGTATTGATAACCCAATGGGTAAATGATAAGAGAGGAGTAATGGGTATCTATTATGTCCTGTTATAGTAAGGGAATTTTTGTGATTATTGGAATTTATTAATCCTTACATGAATATCATTGAAAATATATTGAAAATGGACAATTTGAATTATTTTAGAGATATTATTGATTTATTAAATTGGAGAATCACATTATCTCAGCCCGAGGGAACAAAATACACAATTTTTAGAGAATGTGAATATATATAAAATTTATTACAGAGGGATGAAGAATACACTCAGGATATTACCCCTCATGAAGTGATGTTTAGTTATTGGGGGTGTTTGAAATTATGTGTCTCAATGTGTTACCTCCTATGATAGTATTCTTTATTAATGTTTTCTTAAAGGATTTTTTTGCATGCCTCTTAAATGTGAGGTGGAGTTTTCAATATGGATTGTGTCTATAAATGATCTAATTTTAACTCCATTTCATCATTTGGAACTGAAAAAGTGTATATACTTTGAAATTAATCTTAGAGGCTAGAATGAAATGGTTTCATCAAAATTCATACTTATCTATGTGGATGTTATGTTATTTCTGAAAATAATGATAATAGATGTATTCATCTCTATGCAGGCTATCGAAATTTAGATAATGTAACTATCAATAATTGATATAATTTTTTTGAATTGTTTACTCGTTTAACCAATTAGAAGAGGATAATGGTTTTCAAAGATTGAACTCAGATCAAGGTATCACCAACACCATGTGATTCCTAAGGATATTCCAAACATGGATTTACAAATTTTATATAGAAATCTTTAAAACAAATTTATCTTAGTATTCTTGAAAACTAAATCCACTATTTACAAGGATTTAATTAATAGGATTTTCATCCATTTATAGATGAATTTTTCATAATATTCATAGATTAAAACCTTTTAAATCATAAACTCAAGAGGATAATAGAAGGCTTATTCAATTGTTTATTAGATAAATAAAAGAAACTAAGATTTATATGAGGATATATAAACTATCATTTTGGATTCAAGAAATTAATTTATTTGTACATGTGGGGTCACAACATAGATTCTCTATGTATCTAGAAAATTAGGAATTCGTAATGTCCAAAAAACAACACAATAATGGAATTTAGGTTTGGAGTTTTATAGGAATTATAAGGAATTACCATTACTTTATTCCTAACACATCTCATATAACAACTTCTATAACCACTCTGACAATGAATGGGGTGAATCTCCTATGGTAAAAGTTTTTAGATTATTTTTTATGAGTTCATGAAGAGTCTTATGAAAAATAATTTCATTATTTTTCCTGATTAAGATAAAAAAAATTAGTTTTACTGTGATTACTCATCCATGGGTTTGGGATGTTTTCTAATTTAGGACTATCATATTGTGGCCTATGATTCTAGGAAATTATTATCTCATGATTAGAATTAACCAAATCATTAATATGGGTTATCCACTATGATACAATATTTAATGTTCGAGAGGTACTAATTTCATGGTGATCATTTTATGATATATGGATACTATAAGATCCTCACGTATATAAATTTTTATCGGGATCCCGGTTTTTGGAATTTTAATGGGTAGAGTATGTAAAATATTTTGTATTTGAGATTCACCACACTCTAGGTAAGGGAAAAGTTACAACTAACATCCTTAGTTGGAAGTCCAAATCACAAAAATAAGAACCAAAATGTTAATTGAGGCTTGTGTCTCTAGCATATTACTAAAAATTTGGATGGGATAAATTTGTAACCTTTTGATATTGAATAATTGATTATAGAATGGATATGGGATTAAAAAATTTGATAAGGATTATAACATAATTAATGGGAGCCTTGATAGTGGGGGGGTGGGGGGGGGGTCCAAGGGGGATATTTATAAGATTAAAACTCCATCTTCTATGTCTATAGAGGATGGTTGGTCCCAACCAATATTTGATAAGAGGTTATGAGAGAGTATTACTCATCTCATTGGTGTATACACTTGATAAATTTCATTATGTATTTGGAAAGTAAAATTTCATAACATTGGACTAGAATGAAATATTAAATAAATGGATTTGTGTCCTGATGTGGAAATTATTAGTGGGTAAATAAAGAACACTTAATACAAGTGGGTGAGATCTATCCAAAAACTATACATGAATAGAAATTGGATAAAATAACCATGGATTATGTAAATAGGATACATCACTGCTATGATGAAAATGATGATGTTTAGTTAATTACAAATTTCTTAACTTATCCTACTTATTTTATATCTATTCATATGGTATCATTTTTAATGTCCTGGGAAATATATTTATTTTAATATTATAAAATTATGTAGGGTGATGAAATGAATTGTATTTGATCAATACATAATTTCCCATATTGTTTTTTTAAATGGTTTCTCAAATTTCATAGGTCTCATTTAAAACAGAGTACAAATTATCACCCTAATATGGAGTTTTGGTCAGGAGGACCATTTTAATTATGTAAGATATTCTATCAGATTTCATCATTGATTTTTTATTTCTCTTATGATGTTAATTTACCTCTTGTGGATATTTTATACATTAGTATTAATAATATATCTATTCATATGGATTTATTTGAGTCACTATATGATAGGCCATTGTTTTCTCCATTATACTCAAAAATGGTTTGTCATTCATTGTGGATTGGTAGTATAATAGAGTAGGGGACTACTAAATTTGTGGAATTTACCTAGAAGTGGGTGAATAATGTGAAATATTAAAAAATTATTATCATAACCATAGTTGATAACCCTTTCAATTATGGACTACTGATAATTTATTTCATATTTTCTCCCATAAATTGGGTCATTAATGATTGGGAAAGAAACGAATTATTTCCATATATTTACTACACTATTTATAGATTTGGAGATTAATAATTTTATTATGGAATATCCAATTAATATTATTGGAAGATTTTAGGAAGCCATTCAATGAAAATTTATTCTCTTATTACAAGTATTAGAATATCATGTTCATTATTTAGATGAGATATAGGACTATGAAGATGAAATTTTGGGGTCAATGGACAAAATTTATCCCTTATGAAGCCATCAAATGCTTCTCAGGGATGATATGTCTATTGGTGTTGGGGGAGGGGGGGTGTAAATACCCATATTCTATAAGGTCATATTTGTCATTTAATTTTATAAAATTAATTTCATTTTTAGTGTGTATTGATGTGAAAGAGAAGTTTTTAAGAGTTAATGTAGGGGAAAAAATAAATAAAAAGTGTCGAAGGAGATAGGGAAACACCAGATACTATGTGGGTTGTTTCTAATTACCCGGTCAATCTAGATGGGGTTTATTACAGTTGGGAACAACACTAGGTACGTTTTGGACCTATATCAAGTACTAAGTTTGTTTCATCATTATTTTATTTATTTTTTGGAAGAATTATGTTACACAAGAATTGTTTAACTTTATAAAACTATGGGGTTATAACGTTGCTCCATTATAGTAAAGTCTTTTAACATTAAAATAACCTCTATAAAGAGGCAATGTCCCAATAATCCCAATTTATAAACCCAATCTCACGTGTATATATATATATAGTATTGAAAATTAATAAGTAAATGTTGGCTGAAATTTACATGTTTTGACCTCAATGAGGGTACCTACTTTTTACTGTTCTCAAGATATCCGAGTCATAGATTTTCCAGTTTAATAATTAGTAATTACAGTGGATTGAGAGAGGATCATCCTTTAACAAATAGTTCATCCCATATGTAATTATTTTTTAATGATAAATACAATTGATTCTACATTATGCAATACTTGACATAGTATGTACAACTATTTAATGGATAAACATTTTCTTCTCATAAACCTCAATTTCTTGAACTTATATTTCTAGAACACATGTCTACTGATTCTTGAACTCCTACTCTTCTCATCTGAGTGACCTAATTATTCATCCATGTGTATCATCTAGTGAATTCATGTCTATCTATTAATAATTACATTATCTAAAATTTCACAGTGTTATTATATGAAAAAAAATTCCTCAAATTTTGTTCCCTCGGTATATATACAACATTATTTGATAAATATTATGATCACATAGGGTCCATTTTAATTTTCATCTCATTTTTGGTATTTCATCAACAAAATAAATAAATGTTGGAGATATTTTAGTTTTGATCAGTACGAATCCTATAAAATACTTGTTTTCAACAAACATAATCTTTTATATAAATCATGTAATGAATCATGACATTTCATTCACAAATATTGAAACATTTACCAACAAGCTCAATATAATCAGAGTTGTTGTCTGTAATATATGAATTTTAAAAGTAACACTAATTCATCTAGTGGATATAATTTTTTTGTAACAACCCAAGATTGAAGTACTTGGACATTACACTTCTTTTGTGGAATACTTAATACATTACTCAAATATATGCTGAAATACCATATTAGTTTAGTGTATTTGGAATCTTAGAATATAATATTTTTCCTTTGGGAATGATCTTCAATATAACCCATAAAGATATTCCCATTTAGTTTTCCTACCTAAAAAAATTCTGTATATCCTGGGTAAAAGAAAACATAAAAAGGGTGATATCAAATTCTTAGTATGGGTAAACCTTGAGAAAATAAAAAAACCATAAACATAATAATGTAAAAATATGAACCAAAAGTTTATATGTCAAAATCATAAGACATTAATTAAATCTTGTCAGTACGTAAGGAATATATAATAAAAGAAAAATAACAATGATAAAAAATATTTTGAATAAAACATGTAGCTGTTGAAAAAATAAGCACATAATATGATTTCCATTGAATCTAATTCATTGTTTCCAAGACCATCATAGTGGAAAAAGTCCATTAATGAACCACATTTACCTTTCCTTCGAGCTCAATATTACTGATCTACAATAACTATATATTACATTCATGTCTATCTCATGAGATATAAATCCTTACCCAATGCATTGGAGGGAGATATAGGTCCCACCAAATATCATTTTGAAATCATTCTTACATTTTCCACAAAAACATATATCATTTATCATAGCATAACCCATGAAATAAAATGGGTTTCTAAAACATCATTCCACCAAAAAATAATTCCTATAAAATATCATTCCATCATTCAAAAAATGAAATTATAGTAATAATAGAGATAGAAACATAATAAGATAATATTATTACATGGAAAATAATTTTGATAAAACACTTGATTTTAATTCCTGAGGAAAATATCATTACTTCTTAAAAAAACTGTTTCCTTTCTCAAAATGCCACAAAATATTAAAAAATAATAATAAATGAGATAATAAACCTGGTACATTAATAGGATTCTTCCTATTTATATGGAATTTTGAAGATGTAAAAATCCTTTCATGCTGGGAATGTTAAAAATCATTCTTCTTATACTCTTGTCGGAGAAATTCAAAATGTACTTATTATGGTAAATGAAAGAAAGATTACTTCCATACCATGTAGTAAAAGAAAAAAATTTGTAAAATTGAATTCAAACATACATATAATAATAGTAAAATATTTATGATTTTTTTTAAAAATCATGGACATGGATGATAAATATTCCAGAGTAAAATAATCCTAGATAAAAATGATATTGTGAAATTATCCCTTACCTTAGGTCCGATTTATTCTGTATATGTATGAAAATATTTTTTATTGGGTTTAAAAATATTATCAACTTTTAAAAGAACGAAAATAATTTCTATGATTTCATATATGACTCACATATGACTGTATATTACCCTTTTATGTATCAATTATATGTTAACACAACGTTTTTTGTAATAATTGATTTATTTATTGTACGTGTCTTGACTAGATATTCTTGATATTATTACTTATATTGTGATTTAATTACATAAAGATTGTAATGCATGATATGCATCATATATAATCAGTATAATAATATATATAATTGATTGATAAATTAAATGGGATACACCGTTCATGAAGATGGTAGACCATACGTACACACGAATACTGTTTCAGTTTCCTTATTGAAATGAATTAAAGAAATCAAATGATATATATATATATATATATATATATATATACAATAGCATCATTATGTCATATATTTCATGATTATTTATTATATATTCCTTATAATAATTTTTGAATGGTTAACGTGGTGAATGAATCTCATCGCGTCGTGGAGACGGTAAGCCATACGTATGCACGAGCCACGATACCATTTACTTGATGGGTAAATAGTAGGAAATTGGATGGTATATGAACTTTAAAAAATATTTATTTTGTTATATTTATTATTTAAATCCATTATAAACATCAATATACACATCCAAATTAAATATTTTTCAATAATAATTACACCACAGTGTGGAGACAGTAAGCCGTATGTACGCACGCAAGGTGATATTGTTATTCATAGAATGAAAAAAGGATGTACAAGGTTCTACCATAACTATAATAACATATCATCACGTATAATAAAATGTATTTATTAATTTATTATGGTATCAACATAAGAATAAGATGTCTAAGAAGAAAATAATTTTGAAAGAGGTGATAAAAGAATTACCTTTTTTCGGGTGTCTCTTTTTGGTATGTCTGAAAAGACTCCTTAAGATTGCTTTATGCCAAAAAAGCGGTCTCTATTATTGAGTGAGGGAATTTGGGAGGATATTTGGGTAGGTTTTTGTCTAAGAAAAATGTCTTTGGAGGTGTTATTAAAAGAGAAGGATAAGTCCCCTTTTATAAGAGAGGGGAGAGGCACCTTTGAAATGTCTTAAAATATTAATATAGTATAAAATCAGTTTCACTCTAAAATTCACCCAATATTATTTATTTAGAATATAAGATTCATATGGGTCTAAAAACATTAAACCAATGAAATTTAGATGTGTTTTTATTTTATGTTATACTTTATCATTTTGATTTATCCATATTTAAACAATTTAATTTTACTTGTGGTGACAATATTCTAAATATTAAATGGTTGTTAATATTTACTTATGTGTTGTAAATTGTCAATAATTGGATACTTTGTGGAATTTTTAACCATATAATTTTCACTTATTTATTTTTATGTATTTATTTTATTTTAAAATAATTTAATAATATGTTCTTATTATAAAATATCAAGAGTCAATTTTGACACTATTAATTTATTTGAATTTAAATGAAATCCGCACAGAATATAAATTTGAACAAAAATATTAAATTCACTCCTAAAATAGAATATGAACCTATAAAATTCGTGTAGAACATTAACTAGTTCTTTTGATATATATTTTAATATTGTTAATGCAATTTATTTGATATTTCTATAAACAAAATAATTTATCCATCGATATTGTGTCATTTTTAATGGTAATTATAGAATCGCTAAAAATTATAAATAAATTTACATGATCTATATAATTTCATTATATTTATGGTGACTATTTATTTTAGATGGCTTTTGAAGTTGATCCCTATATTAAAATTATTATACTTATAAGATATAAGAGAGTGACATGTTGTCACTTTATTGTTTTTAATTATAATTACATCACCTTTATGGGAAAAAGTACAAAAAATGAATTCATTTAGAATCTTATGTTATATTGGTCTACTTAAATCCATACAATAGTATTTTTTAGGAGTAACAATAATTTTATTATCTTTTTGATATTGTCTATTACACTAATTTAACTAATTTACCTTTAACTATGGTAAATAAAATTTTCCTTAGATACTATTCATAATATCCAAAAAAATAAAAGTAACCTATAAACATAATTTGGATAGAATGATTACAAATATGGAGTCCATTTTTCAAAATAAAAAATACCAATGTTTCATTAACTAATTTAAAATTAATTCATGTTTCCAAAACCAGAAAGAATGTTTTATAGAAGTAAAAACTATCTAAAGATTGAAAAGCGTTTATGTCCATTTGAAATTTGAAATTACATCCAATGAAAAAATATAATTAAATGATAAAATTATATTTCAATTACAATTTAAAACCAATTAAAAATATAATCTAACTATATTAATAAATTATATGAAAAGGTAGTTTTGAATTAAAATGAAGTATTTTTCTGTATTCATTAAAATATGAATTTTATCAGAAAAATACTGAAAATTCAATCAAAGTAAATTTTTATCCACTAAATACAAAAAAAAGTCATTTATTTTTTCAAATATAATATTTAAAAGTGTTAAAAACTAGATTTAAAATTGATGTTCTATTAAATGGTAACAAAACTACATTTTATTGAAAATTACGTCTTTTATCCAAAAAATGAATTTTCTCTTTTATCATGTTATATGAATATTAATGTTGTATAAAATTCAATATATTGTTAGTTATATTCATAAATATTAGTTTATAATCCATTAAATAATAATATTTTAATAATATATCATTGTTCATTGAAACTGGGTATCGCGTACAACACAAGCTATTGAGGAAGGTCTCTCTTGAAGGTAATGAAAGCCATGTCAATGTTTTGTTCAGTGCAAGATTACTTTTTTATTTCATATAAAATAATACAAACATAGTTGTTTTATATATTGAACAAAATCAATATTCATTGTTGCGTGAATTGAATTCTATCAAACAAAATTAAAATAGTGTGTAACACAATCCATATATAGTGTTTCATATACTACCAGCTAATATGGTGTTGTGTATAGTGCAAGATAATGTTAGTGTAGCGTACATCACAAGAAATCAATGAAATTGAAAAGAATAAATCTCATAAAATTTTGGGGTGATATATTTTTAGGCTTCACAATGTGCTTCTTCTAGTTCAAATATTTGTTCAGGTCAACTCATTCTTTTGTACCCTTCACAACATGGAATGTTTTTTATATGAACCGTGTCTTTTTTCTAGGTTGAATCTGTTTCACATAAACTATGTTTAATTTTTTGGGTCGTGATATAAAATTTTAATCATTTCATATAATGATATTTATATATTATAATCGACACATATTCTTGAAAATCAAATAAAATTTTAGTTCCATGAAATTTCTATAACTAAATTATCATACATTGATTTCATAAAATTTCATTCCCATATTGTCACATTTCTAATCCTTCATAATATTCCAACCTTAATATTTATTCTGATAAGCCTTGACATCAACTGGGATAGATTTAATCAGAGTTGGTCTTCCACTGAAGTTTTAACTTATATTTATTAAGTAGAATGACAACGTTTCACTGAACTACTAGAGTTTATTTTGGAAAAAAGATAATTATTCATTCTTATATGAAATTCATGTGAATTTATGAGATCCATCAGTCTATGTTTTCTTGAATTACAAACTTTTAAAACTCTAATAAAAAAAATATTTTATAAAGAGTTAACAATAAATAAAACAACTTAATAATATTGGGGGGAAATCAATCTTTGACATTGTATTTTTGGAAATACCACTCTTTTCATCAATAAACACTTGTATATTCCATAATATCATTGTCTTTTTTATGGAAATAATTCCGGACACTACATTGCTCAATAGTTCAATGTTTCTGAGAGAATTATTACACTATATGAAAAAAAATTTCAGCCTACCGATTTTTATGTACTCCCTCTTAATTAATTAATTATTCATTTTCTCCACCTTCATTATATGAACTCCAGCCTCAAATCAAAAGACAGTATATAATTTCTTCCTCCACTATTACTATAGTGATCCTCATTTTATAAAAGATTTCTACCACTCCCCCCTTAGAAAACATAATCTAATTAATGTTGGTGTAAACATCCCATAACATAATTTTGGTGTGAAGGGAAGTATAAATGTGAATCTTTATCATTAATTCATCAAAAAAATCCCTTAGAATAGAATTAATGAAAATATTTTAAACCTATTCCCTCAAAGAAAGATTTCCAATATTAACATCTTTGGAAGAAAATTTCTGTTTGACGTAATAAAAAATGATTCCAATATATATTGATCTTGAGTGTAGTGTCATGTACTTACAATGATCAATATTACATTGATTATCAGATAAAATTGACAATATATTTTCAAATTTGACATTAAAGTCTTACTTGGTAAACCTTCATTCACATCATTTATGTATAATCATCAGTGGGAAAAAATATTTAGATATTTTTGTACTAAATGTTATAGACATTGGAATTTTCATATACCGCTAAACATGAATTTCTCCAAATATTAATATTTTCCTAACCCATGATTTTACATTCCTCAGAATCATGAGACCAATCAGCATACATGATTCCATTTATGTTCAAAATACCACTTCTATGATTCATCAAGTCAATGTTTTATGTATTTTTATCATACAACAAGATTCATTCAGCATCTATAAATTATGATTTTGTAGGATCACAACAATATATTCCACAAAAAGTTATTTTATACGAAATATTTTACCCAATCATATTGAAATATAGTAATAATCTATTAAAATGTATATGTTCTCTTTGATAAACATTTTTTTTGATGAATCATTACCTAGATTTAATTCAATAATGATATAAGTAGAAACATCATTTTAATATTCAATGAGAAACATCCTAAAAATACCCTTGGATTGTTTTTCATATAAAAGAAAAATATAAATTCTATTTTACATATCCTATATTCTGATAAAGAAATTTACCTTCCTTTGCAATGAAATTTCAATGTGATCTTTCGTTTTCATTGACAACTCCTTCCCTGCATGATTGTTGTCACCCGAAAAGATTATTTTATCCACATAGACAATGACTATAAATGTTATTAATTATTCATTTTTCACATTAATGATAATATCATTTTTACGTTGAAATTTTTTAAATATCTTCAAGAAATAGTTAAATTTATATTACCAAGAATGATAATCATGATTCATATCATATAATTATTTCTTGATCATACAAACCATACTAAAATCTCTATCAAACCATAATAATATTTTTTGATATAAACATATTGTTTCACTTAATTATCTATGAATTAAAACACTAAAACCCTCCAATAAAACATGCCTTTATAATAAACAGTAATACCCAAAAAACATTGGATGGTATCATGTCTTGTGACATGGGAATGCGTTTTTTTAATGAATACCATTCACCTATGAGTAACAATTTAAATCTAATCTTTCATTATTTTCAACAACTACCTCCACTCAATTAATATTATTCCATAAGATACATTCAGTTATGATGATATTATTTATTTGTAGTATAAAAATGAATTCTTCTATGCCATTATTCATAATTTGACCTAATTTCAAAGTCATAAAATTTTACTATTCCTTAGGTTCAACTGCTTTTGATATTGATGGAGTTTTGACTAAAGTGATATATTGTATTTGATTATGTATTTTTAGCTTTCTCTTAATCTTAACTATATCTTTACAACTTATGATGATATTAATTGGTTTAACCTAATCCTATAATGGCTAGTCATAAGTATCCATTTCTATTATAATATTATTTTTACCAATAACGATCAATTGTGATGTTTTTATAAAAAAATTGTATTTCATCACAAATAAATTTTTATTGAAGAATGTTTTTGTTAAGAGTGTTTCTGTAGGAATGTTTTAAAATTAAGTTTCGTTGTGAATGTATTGGAGTTCTATATATAATGTTTTTTACAAAATTCATGAATCCATATAATTTTAGAAAAATGGAAAGTTAAATTTTCATTATCATTATGAACTAAAGTTAGACGATTCTTTCTTGACAATTCATGTTCTTAACCTCATGAAAATCAGGTGATCCAATATTTTTTGTATAAAATTTTTGCAGGGTGTGTGAAGGTAACTAAGGAAATAAAATTTGGTTCTAGATAAATAATTTTGAATGAACTCTTTAGATAGAACTTTATGATCTTTGAATGATGTGTATGTCAGTGATAAAACAAAGAAGTCTCTAAATTGAAAAGTTATGGATGAAAAAATGAGGAAAAGCAATTCTAGTTTATTTAATATATATACAATGGGAGATTCTTTGAATGTAGATTACTAGGCCGTTTTCTTTAAGATATTTATGTAAGAAAATATAACATTACCAAGTTTCTGTTTGTATTGACCAATGAAATAATTTAATGATGAGATGAGATGAAAAGTGTAATGGATGTAAATAATTCATAAATTTAGTTTTCTAGAAGAACGTTATATGACCATTTTTCTTATGAAACATTTTATATAAAACCTGGTTTTTTATAGTACTATATTTTTTACTAAAAAGTGAAGGTGAGAGAGGAATAACAAGATTATCCGATGAACTTTCTATATGTAGATCATAAATTGACTTGAGTAAAATAAAATATGGATCATAAAAAAGAGATTTTTTGATTTTTAGAAGTGGTTGTTGAGTCTTTTTGGTTACATGAACATAGAAAAAATTTATAGCATCTCACACTGATTTCCACTCAACAGTGCCCCTAGAAGGTGTGTCAGAAGACCTCAAACTCACCTCCCCAAATTCTCGAGGCTTCAAAATTTTAGTGAGGGCCTACGGTGTGTCTGTGGTGAGATTAGTCCCTCATAGATAATTTTTTACACAACAATAAGTGATTGAAAATAAATAGATGAAGAATATTTAAGAAACAAACAGTTGTATGAGTAGTGAAATAAGCCCAGTAGAATAAATATATAAGAGGAAGCTAAATAAATACATTATATATTAAATGACCTTCAAGTTTGTAATGATATAAAAAATGATAGTATTGGGGGTTATGGATACAGTTATATACTAGTTTTTGGAAAATATAAAAACATGAAAAAACGATGACTATAAGAATCTCAAACATAGGCTCAGTCATTTGTTCCAAGACCCATCCTAATGATATAAATAAATCAATAATAAGAATCTAAAAGATTCCCATTTTCCATACCTGCAATCATAAAAACTAATTGGGCGCCAAGGGTGTCCAATGAAGGGTTTGAGATATAATCTAAGTAGGAAGGCACCCACATTGTCTTAGAAGATCCATGTCATTGAATAAATTAATGACATTGTTCCAAAAATCTAAATATAGAGAGTAAATAAATACAATTATAAATACCATCGTCCTGGTTCCTAAGTGGATAGCCAACAAAAACCACCAACTTTGGCCTCATCTGGATGTATTAAAAGTGGTACATGTGCAGGTCATAAAATTATTAGAAGGTCCATTTTAGATTCCCCAACAAAAATAGTAACACCCCAAGCTTGTGATTTTGGATTTTGGAATACCTATTTTGGTTTATTTATAGTGAACCTGGTTTATATTTTATTAATTTCATAGGTACATCTTTTTAGACATATGGATTAGGAAACACCTAGTGGTTTTGGTCAATTTTCCACTACGAACCGAATCGAGGTGTTTATTATTTTATTAATTTATTCCCCGTATTCAGAATTTTAGCACAATATCACTTTTTTATTGCATGAAATGGATTAAACTAGACACCATAAGTGATGGCCTAGTGAGATTTTATCTCAAAACCTACTTGGGAATCCCTTTGAATCCAAATAGAATTTATGGTCATAAGTTTGGACATGTCGATGGGTGAATCTTCTAATGCTTGATTGATTTATAGATTTATGGTTGAGCAGGTGGCATAGGACTAAGCATATGCACGAGATTCATGTAGTAGTAGTTGTTTCCTTTTGGTATATTTTTTCATCAAATAGTATTTTCATGTACCCATGACTCCCCATAATTTCAATTTTTATAGAATTATTGTCACGAACCAACCAAGGTCAACAATGAACCAGTCGCACGAGCCGATCAACAGAATGGCCTTAAAGGTGATTCCGATCCTCCCTGACTAGTGACAAGTGAAAAGGCATCAATAGAGTTCAAATGGGAATATTTTTTCCAAATGAAAACAAACTATGTTGAAAAAATTAATATAATAATGCAAAGTGAAATAATGATATGAAAAAGAAAAGACAAAAAACATCACAACTAACCTGACGACTACCCAAACTCCACGTGGCCCTATGGGTCACTCTCTAATACCATAAAAAATATTTTCACATTTGGAACCAAGATAATTAAAATCCTGCACTAAGGCCATAAAAAAGAAACAAAGATATTGGCATGAGTGTTAAAACTTAGTAGTCATGTCCAATATACTATTCCAAAAACACTACCACTAAATAAAGAGTATAAAAATTTCTTTTTTGAACTACATTGCATAAAATATGGGCTTCACAAAAACATTCTATTTATAAAACATTTAATAGTCCATTTCCCTCTTTAATTTAAAAACAAATTTAATGTTAGAAGGAAGAGGTGAATACATTTTTAAAAATTTATCACAACCAACAAAAATCCAAATATAGTTGTTAGAAAAGAGAAAAATACACACATGACACACGACACACAACAAGGGAAATGGAAACGTAGTGCACATGGACCAACAACCAATATAGGAACCATAATCATCCTCCATAGATAAATGAGCACTGAAGGAAACATGGGTCAAACCTAGGAGCTCGTGAAAAATCTGAAAAAACTACACATGTGACTCATCCTAATGGCATGCCATAATCAATGACGTCATAACACCCTAATGCCCGACCATCGCCCTACCTGGCCAGTTCAAGGGGCCAAATCTCATAGGAATGACAACCCAAGTATCCACCTTCCATGGACCACTAGCTAGTGCATAATCTAATCTAGTGTGGAAATCATTCACAAAAAATACACTTATATTGCTAGTTTAACTTGGAGAGTACTATGTGGGGTGAATACTGACATCAAACAAGCAACAATCTCAAGTACAATCATCACACACAACTACTCAAATAACAGATCACCCTCAAGACACCCAAGGATCAGTCCCATAAGGGGTTTTAAATCAACTCAATTTCACAAAGAACCAATCAGTCCATATATAAATTTTTAAAAATCATTTCTCAAAAGAAACCAAAAAATTTCTGAACAGGTCAGAAGGAAAAAAATTTCATCAAATTAGTATCACACATAAAAATTCGAGAATAAATTCCAGAGGCCAAAAGGGCATTTTTCACCATTGTGTGACAATTCACCAAGACAATAATAATAATTTTCATTCAATGCCTAAAAATAAACATCATCATTTACAGTAAATATTTATTCAAAAAATATTCATCTAATTGTATTTCCCATTTATCGAAAATAAATGAAATGTCATGTATTTAAAAAATTATAAATTTAATGGCAAGTGCAGTGGGGGAACCTACCTTGACTTTCAGCTCGATCACAACAACACGAAACACCTCACACTCGCGCATAGGTACCCGCGACTTGATGGCGACAATGTCACAAAATTTACCTCTCCAATATGATGCAACCACTATAAAATAACTAAAACCACATAAACAATGATTTAAAATAATCCAAATGAATAAACAGTGAAAATAACACCTCGACATGTTTTCAAAATATATTTTTCACCATTTAAATTATTTACTAATTAAATATAAAATTTATAAAATCATTTTCAAATAATATCCCACAAAATGGAACACACAAAACCTGTTCAACACCCAGCTTATAATTAAACATGCACACAAAAAATATTTTATCAAAATTGCACTACTTAAATTGTTAAAATAACAAATTGCAGAATTTAATAAAAACTATTAAACATAAAAAAAATTCCATCAAAACATAGCTTATTTCATAAGGTAAAATTTTTATAACAATATTGAGTGGAAAATTAATAATAAAAATAGGTTGAAACATCGATAAATCAAAGTAATATAATCTTAAGGAACAAGTTCAATGGGTTCCTACCTTATGAAATGAGAATCCTTAGAATTCTGGTGCAAAACTTCAAACGTACATTGTTCACACCCCAAGGATGTTAATGTAGACCCTAAGAATTATGATTCAGCACAAAAGTTAGAAATAAACACTTAAAATAAAACCCCAACATCTAGGATTTGGATAAAATAAAACCTCCACCAAAAGAGGAAGAAATAGTGACTATCGAAGAGGAGGGGGATGTCACCAGAATGAGGAAACAGGTAAGGGAGGTCATGTAGATGGGGTGCTCGCCAGTGTGGGGCCATGCTGGTGGAGGTGGCAACACCAGGGGCCGTTGGTCGAGTTTGTCGAAGGAAGCATGGGAGGGTGGTGTCGACCTAGAGAGTGTAGGGGAGTATGTCATGACATCTTGGAGATCGTTGTCCCAAAAGTGCTGACCAGAGTTGGTCAATGTGAAGGTGTGAAGCACAGAGGGGGAGCGAAGTGCATGGGAGGTAGCGCACATGAGATGGGGTGTGTGTGGAAAGAGGAGGGGATGAGGGTACACGGAAACCATAAAATAAAAATGAAAATAAATTAACAGAATCTAATATAATAATAATAATAGTTGTAGGAAAATAATAATAATAATAATAACATAAAAAGAAATAATTATTAATCGTAGGTTTAATTGATATTTATTTTAAACTTAATATTTATAATAACAATAATAATAGTATATAATTTTATAAAAAAATATATATTAATAATAAAAACATAAAAATAAAATTATTTGTGACATTTGTTTAATTTTTAATAATATTATCTTTAATAACATTATTAATAGTAAAAATTTTAATAACCATTTTAAAAATAGTAATATTGGTTGATAACAAAAAAAATTTAATTATATTAATACAATTATCCGCAACATTAATAATGCCATTATTATTCTTAAAAGGAACTATTGGTTTTCCTTATTTCATTGATTTGAATACCACAACTATGTAGCCCATGCACAGCTCAAGTGCCCATGAGTAGACCATGCAGTACATTCTATCTGATCCAAAAGCAGCCACATGGGTACCCGGGCTAACCAAATGTCCTCCACTAACTATGTGGTGCTCGCGCACCAGCCCAAAAAATAATATTCCTAACGTAATAACAATAATTAATTACGTTATTTTAACATAATGATAATAATGATAATAATAATAATAATTTTCATTTCATATTTTAATATAATAATATTAATAATAGTGAAAAGGATTCATAAAAATAATAATAATGACAACATTATGATAATAATAATAATAATAATAATAATCCAATTAATAATATTTTTAATCTCTAATTCTATTTTAATTTTTCTTATTTTATTTTAACACTCATTTAAACATCATTTAATTACACCTTTAAATATTTAATTTATTTTGATAACCAGGCAGGCCACACTATGACTGAACTGTTCCATACCCTTGCGGCCGGTGTTGCTCATCACAAAATTCTGATTGTTAAATGAAAAATAAAAAATTTAAACAAGGACACCCCTAAATCCTGACCCAAGCCAGAACCAATGAAGAAATATAACCTAGGTGTCATAATTCATCCCACCATAATGCTTTATGCCCCCAAAAATCCATAACAAGGATGCACCCCCAAAATGTAAACTGATATCCCTCTATAGTTCAAGAAGATTCCCAAATAAATAGAATGGTGATATCACAAGAACACAAACAATGAGTGAAGGGATAATGAGAAAAAATATGGAGACCGAGACAGACTCCCCACTAAGTGCTACCTGCCCCGAAAAGCTTAAACACCCCCAGTTGATCGGTCCAAAAGAAATAGAACTTTTAGGATGGTAAATCCAATCATAACACATGAACACCATAAAATCCAGCAAACATAACGCATCCATTCCACTGAGATGAAACTAAAATGCCCACACAGTGATGTCCAAATAGAGTCCCCACCATAAGAAACAAGCCAATACTGAGTTGAAAGATACCCTTGATGGATCATCCCACTATATGAATTGGTGATATATAACAAACCTGAATACTTTCCCATACAAGAAAATACCACCCTCCAAAAGGTTGGGGAGGGATGGAGGGGGTCCAATTAATGGACCAAAAAACCTCAACTAACAAATTACAACAACTTATAACCCTCAGAAAAACACAAACCAGGCCACACTAAGGACATAAATTAAACCAAGTTCTTTTTAGACTATTGGGGTTCTCATGACTACACACCATCTTCACTCTAGGGCATATGTCTAGAGCTATGAACAATGAAGCATCTAATGCCTCAAAGTTAGGCTTTCAAAACTCCCAAACATAATGTACAAATCAAAATTTCAAAAACACTCTTCCATTAAAATAAAATATTCAAGTGGGTTTTTACAACCACCATTCTTAAAAATTATGGTAAATAAAGACAAAAAATTCCAATGGGTATGGATATTATATCCATGAAACATGTTGGAATAAATAACCCCAACATATCCCAATCATCTCCCAAAACCATTGAATGGAATGATATGACCTTTGAAGAGTTAGGTATGGCTTCATCAATATTCTTGGAAACACTTTAAAATAACCACTATAGGTGACCCAAACGTCCACATGTTTAGAAAGTTCATGGATCACATAGGCAAACCAACTTTTTTGACCCTTCTTAACCTAATGAGGATAGATCACGGCACTGCGCTTCGAATAAGTAGACAACAGGTCTGAAGGCCTCTTAATTCCCCTACCATCATCACCATCATCTTTCCACTTCTCATTCTTCCTATCGCTATCATCGTCATTGCTTCCCAAGTCCAGAGGAGGATTCACCATCCCCAGTCTTTCTGCTAACTCAGCTTCATCATGAAAGTCTTGCATCAAAACATCAGAGAAGGTAGTTAGGTTGATTTTTTCCACCATTAACTAGAATTCATGATGGACCCCAAACTCAAAATATAGAGCCTTCACGTGATCATTTTCTATATACCTTGGTTTACATGGGACTACGATGAAGAAGAATTGGTAGAATTCCAGTAATGATACAACATAATGCTAAAGACCAAAAAACATCATTGATAAAACACTTTTTTGTTGAATATTTAATTGATAATAAATGACATAATTTTCTCACATTTGTCTAAATATGTTCATTTATGAAATATTTTGGATTATATCATTCATTTGAAAATTTGATAAAAATTCCAGTTTTACCCTTTTAAAATGAACAATAGTATTTCAAACATAAATATTTTAATATGTCATATTTGAACATAATTTTTTTTAACATTGTTCCTCACTTAGTTGTATACAACTATTATTCCTGACATGAGAGATACAGAGTGCATTTGGATGGAGTAAATGAGACATTAATTCAATGATGGGATGGACTCGCCAGAATGAACATGGGTTCTGTATTTGGGCCATAACATATTTATCGGTTCTTGTATTAGACCCATATTTTGAGAGTTTCTCAGGGATTCATTTTATCACAAATCATCATCATTGGAGGAGAGCTTATTCATGCTCTTTTGTGGTCAAATGGGCGGTTCCAGTTGGCATAAAATATTTGGTTGAGATTCCCCATTCAAACTTGAAACCACGTTCAACCTTGCCTCCCCATCCATATATAAATTGGTATTTTTTGTCATTTGGTGTGTTTGGGACGTGAATTAGGAAGTTGATGAAAGAATATAATAGGTTCCACTACAATTATCCAAGAAATTCAATAAGGTTACCTCTTGATGCAAGGATCCCGCCGTCGAAGCCCTCTTATTCTTCCTCACGTTATAATGTTGGTGTTTTCATAATAAACTTCATTTTTATTCTTTTATTTCTTATCTTATCTTATTTTTTGTTAAAATTTTATATTCTCATTATATTCATAATTCTGTTTGAATCAATAGTAGAAACATGATTGGGTTCTACGCTTTCTAATCCTTTGCACATGCAAAAATGTTTCTACGATGACTACATCGCCCATGGAAGAGTAGTTCTTTTTAGTAATCAACCGAACTCTGACCTTCTTAATTAATTTATGTTGAATAAATGAGCTAATTTAATTCACTTAATATGATCAATTAATTTAGTTTTTAATTTAAATGAAACTTATCATGCAATTGAACAATTATCAATCGATACAAAAACACGCAAGGTCCGAAGTTGTGTTAATTGTGAGAGTGTGATCTTAATCGGTAATAAAAGACCACAAAAGATAAATGTTTAGAGATCAAATATAATCCATAAACTCAATTAATAATCATTTTTAGAGTGGATAAGTGATCAAATTAACCAATGACCATAATTCATTTCCATGAATCGATATAATTCATTTTTCATAATATTTTATATAAATGATTATAAAAGTCTACGTAATGAATAAATATTATAAATATTTCAGGATTAAGATTATATATATTATGGTTTCATGGAATGGAATCATCGATCCCAAACATTCTTGGAGAATAAATATTTTGAACAAGATGTCGATTTTATGGAAGAATTATTAATAAACATGATAATTAGAGATTATAAAGTAATGGTATATAGTAATTAATAAGGGAATATAGTTTTAGGATTTATGTATAATAAATATATATTTAATATACAAGATGTTTGAATGTGTAAAATGAAAGAAAAGACATGTAGTAAGATATTTATGTTACATTCTCATTTCTTTTTGGAATTATATATTCTAAATTTCCATTGAAGTAAATTATATGAATATTATACATTAAAAAATATTTAATTTCATATCCTCAGTTATTCATTAACTTTTTATGTAATGATACCATTATAAATTCCTTAGTACTTAAATGTCTTAAAAATTTTTGTTTAAGAATAATAGATTTTTTATCTTTTCTCAAGAATATTTTTCATCGATATCCATATTCTCCTTAAAATATTAACATTTGTTTTTTTTAAATTTAAAAATAATTCATTATATAAATTGTTACCTATGTTTTAGGTTATATAAAATGGTTTAAAAACATATTTATTTCATTTTTATATTGAGGTACGTTTTTAGCATAAGAATGAATGATAAATTATTCCCAATGTAAACCGCACGACTGGTCTTTATAGATATCATAAATAATATTTAACATGACGAATAATTTAAAATATCCCATGGATCATTTATAAGAGAAATTTTTTACCAACAATTTGTATGTTTATTGATTACAAAATGATATGTGTATTTTAGTCAAGAAATATTCCAATGATATTTTAAAGGTTTTTACAACAATAAAAATATCCATTGATGTTACTTATTAATAAATGGGTACATTATCCAATGAACCAATATTTATTATTTCTATGGATGGTTACTGATTAAGAGGATAAAATCATTATGATTTCCTTACTTTTTTATAGGTTAATCAATGTAGAAATGATAAATTGTTTCATAACATTAAGGAATATATGTAAATGAATTATGATTATGTGACAGTTGAGTCCATTATAGCCCTCTAATTCAATATGTAATGTGATATGTGAGTACAATCACTTATAGGTTGGAATGATTATAAATAATTGTGTTAACATTTTGATATGTGAGTACAATCACTAATAGGTACACTAGAATTATTTTGAGTACACATGATTATGAATAAATATGTTTATAGGATTATGATATCTTATACTTAGGATCCATATGCTAAAGTTATGAATCTCAGAGTATGATTACTGATTTAACACCATTAATAATTAGGGATCTGGATATGAATTGATTTCTATGTTTTTGAAATAATATTTTTTAGGTATAAATGTTTTACATTTATAACATGAAATAAGATATATTATCACACTCTTGTTATGTTCTTATGTTATTATATGATTTATATCTCCCATTTTTACCCTTACTGAGCATCTGAGCTCAACCTTTCTTATGTATTAATTCCCCATATTTTGATGGATGGTTCTTTCTGTGATGAGTTTAAAAGCATAAATTATGTAAATTGTTTTTTACATTAGAGATTTTTTAATTAATTTAGATTATTTAAAATATAGTCTCCAATTACACAAAAAAACTGGTTCTTGGGCATTTTTATTTGGGAGATATATTTACTAATTATTAAAAATATTTAATATCTTTTTATGTTATGTTTGAGTCACTATAGGGACAACCATTATGGAATAATTTACACCCATAGGGATAATTCTTAAAGAATATACCCATCATAGGACCTATAAGTTGGAAAATGGAAAAGAGTACACTGTTATTACATTTAATCATCCTTAAATTAGGAGAATTTTCATGAATAATATCATAAAGATGGTATTAATGATCGATCATATATTTCAATGGGGAGGACCTTCATTGTAGATACTCCTAGGAGAACATCCGAAGATTATGGTAGTAATTTTTTGAGGAGGAAATTTATAACAGTAAATACATACTATATCAAATGATGAGAAATTATAATCCTATACCACCATTGAAATTTGTTTTTTGGCCTCAATAACACTATTTTTTAAGGGTATGGAATGTTGACCAAAAGGTAATATTTTGGTTTCCCAAAAAAAGGTTTCTTATTTGATTCTATTTGTTGCGTGGATAAAATATTATGTTGAACACAACAACATTCTTATGTGGGAGCCTCCTTTGGTGACCCACTCATTATCTTTGGATGAGAAGAAGAATTTTTTCTTAGTAAGAAGGAATGTATTTCTGCTTCATGGTATCCAAAAAATATGATTGAAAAATTCCATGCAAAGAATAAGATAAAGAATATATGAATACTTATAAATGATCACCATGATTTTTTGAAAAGTCCATGAATATTGGGATATAATATATAGTTGTGCTAAAGTTGAATTTCAAATGGGATGTTGATCTAATATTGGAATGGCATTATTTCCTCATAATATTTCTTATTATTTACCAGGATGTTCCTATCATCCTAATATGTTGGAGTTGGAATTCTAGTCTTCTTCTATGTTTCACTTGATATATGTTTATGACCTACTCTAGTGGTAGGGGTGTGGAAATATGCATATCCTTATTTTATTACATGGATTTGATGATGTCAATATTCGGATTTCACTATAGGATATATTTAATGTTTTACAAAATAAGAGAATTAATATATTTATTCCCAAACATTACCAAGATAATATGTTCATAAGCTTCATAAGTAGAAATGGGGATGTGTTCCCATTCCTTGAGTGTACAAGAAATATATGCTTTCTCATGTCCTTTATTTCCAATCATATATATATATGGGAATGACCTCCGGGGATGGGAATATGTTCATGACCCTTAGTTAATATATATTTTTTCCAATAGGTTTCCTCTAATTGTTCCATGGTAAACTGAAAGGCATACTGTGTAGGATCAGGAATGTGTTCAAGCTCACTAGTTTATGCCAAAATATGATGGTGGGATTAGTGTGTTGCAGTAGGAATGTGTTATGAATACCATTTGCAACAAGGATATATTAGTAGAATTATTTGGTCTATATGAATATTTATTTGTACTCCATATGGTTTGAATATCAAAAAATATAAATTTTTTTCTTGGATGTGTGATTCTATGTGATTTGGGAAAGGATCTATAAAGTGACATCCCAATGGGTTATTGATGGATTGTTTTTGTATGATGTTGGTGTTGATTGATGTTTGTGGGATCAATTTTATCTGAATTTTATGTTTTATTAGTTTCATAGATTACCTCTTGATCCACCTCCCAGAGATATGGTTTGTACATTATAGTTAATTTTTAGGAGAGACTCATAAAAGAGTAGAATAATATGGAAAATGAAAAAAAAAATCATCATGAACCATCATTATGTGGGTCATCAATCAATAATAGTATCTAGGAGTGAATCATAAAGAAAATAGAGATTCTTGATTATATCATTGAGGTGGTACTCTATAATAATTTCATTTAACACATGGATTTGAATGTTCTATGTAGGTGATAACATCTTCCGATCTGACAGGGACCCAACCCCATGGATTGTTGAGGCATACATCAGTTGGTGGGGTGGATCCATAAATTTGTGTTGAATGGATTTCAATTATTTTCTATAAATATAAAACATAATGAACAATAAAATATATTAATGTAGTATCACATGTAATAAACATGTTCAACCAATCAATTTAATAATTAAAGGATTCAAATTTACCCATTTTATTTGTTTAAGAATGGTCAGGATTCCTGTTATGAAATGATAGCATAATTTAATTATTTATATCTAGTTCACCATTTTTTTTGTTCATTTTTATGTGGGGATTAATAAATGGACTAGAAACCCAAAATGGATCCCATATACATGATCAGATATTCCATTATGAATCTTCTTTTTAATGGTAAATGGTCACTTGGTTTTTATTTCAAATGGTTCTATGGAATTCACATTGGTCGAGTGGGTGGGTGGTCTGGATCATTACACATTTTTAGGATATAATTTCTTATTATTTTACAATACTACATATTTATGATGTATTTTGTAAATCCTTCCCATTTTCAAGTGTGGAATAAGTTACTACCTTGATAGTTATTGATCATTGTCATGTATCAATGTGAACATCAGTATATATAAGAGGTTACCCTTAAAAATGAATATATATATATATATATATATTTATATCATAATTTCTCAATCAATGGTATCATTTAAATGTATTATAGGTTCATTATATTAATTAATTATTACATAGATATTCGTAATTTTAAGGGGATATGGTTTATTTCCACATAACATGTATCTCAAGAGTTTATCACCATATAGGGAAATAGTAAATGAATGTGGTATTTAGATCAGGCCCATAAATGGGGCTTCCTATATATCCTAGTAGTAGGAATCAAAACCCATATAGATCAATGAAACTTAATAGGGTATGTTATATCATTTAATGTTATGTTACAAGGACTTATCCTTTCATTTTAATATCATGTTTTGTAGAAAACAAGTTGAAATATGCATAGAAATGGTTGGTGTGGAAATTATACCCAAGAAAATGTTTCTGATTGACCTTATAGGGATTAAATCACAATAAGATAATGATATTATGACAAGTAAGGACCCATGAATATGGGTCTTGTATGAGGTGGGATAAATTTTTAGATTACTCATAGAAGGATACCCAATTCAATGTATTTTAATATTGATAATGAAATAATTGACATAAATCATTAAGACAGTGTATGTCACACTCAATGATAGAAACAAGAGGTAGTAGAATAATGATCAAATTGTATGAATGTTCACAATTAAATTTTTACAGGGATTATGCACTATGGTTTCCCATTAGTTAATAGTTTTCTCATTCACGAGACATAAGGAATCCCATATTAATTAGAACCGAAATACAATCATTGTTTAATGGAGTAACCTTATGTTTTTACATATTACTTTAATGAAAATTTCAATACAATTTAACATCATGTTGTGGGGATGTTATGCTATGATGTTAATCTTCATTTATCTTATACATGTATTCTATAATGTAAATATAATTATATTTTGTATGGTTCTTACAAATAAAACCACCATCGAATGATGTGTCTCTATGAATGTATCTCATAAATTGATATTAGTTTTATCTATGGGATATCAATGTGTTCATTTACATTTGTACAAATTCTAGGTAAAACCTTATAAGAAATATAAAACAAATGAGGGGACCATTTTTACACTATTTGATTAATTGGATAAACGGATATAAGAGATAAAAATGATTTATGGGCTATGGAATCAGATGATAGGATTTAAAACACCACTAAATCGACACACATTATATAGGATAACATGTTAAGTGAGGTGACTATAACTAGAAAAGGGATGCATTTGATGATGATTCATGAACCAACCTTCATGAAGATCCATTTTCATTACACCCTATATGATCTAAGTATGTAGTGATGATTGGTGAAGGACCTTTAAAAGGTGATACATTATATAAAATATTGATTGTTGTATCTTTATAAAGAAGATACCTTAGGTGAACTTATAAATGATATAGTTCATGAATACATAAAGAAGTACCATTATTTTATAAATTACATTCTATAAATCACATTGATGATGGTTCCAAAATAAAATATCTTCTTTGTATCTTTTTCAGAATTATTATATATTTCCATCAACATTATCATCTATTTATTTATATCAGAATGATTTATTTATTGGAATTTCCAATTATACTATTTTAACAAAATGGAAGGACATGTAGTTGTTTTAAAATCACTATGCAGTAGAAATAGAATTCGTGTAGGGTCATGTGATGGGATAAAAATACCCTCCTATAAGTAGAATGAGAATTAAATTGTTCACAGGTAGCATAAAGTTCATGTTTTTCAAAAAATTGAATTTCTTAAATGGATTATTATCACTTCATAGAGGGATAAAAATGATATGTGGTTATGCCTCCTTTACCAAATGTCAAAAGAAAAAATTATATTTATTAGTTCACAGAAAGATACATCCCAACAAAATCTAAGAATACTCTATAGTAGAATTTTCTTTGTTAATGGATAAAAAAATCCTTATAGCTACTACAAATTTTTAGAATTTGGTAAAAAAAATATTACATGGGAAGGAAAAAATAGATATATTTCACCCACAGATTACAATGAAATGTGGTAGAAGGTGATTTGGGGATGGGTGTCGATACTTTTCATATAAGGGATCAAAAAGGGGTAATTGTTTCATGAACCACAGTCCAGACTAGGTAAAATCATTCCCATTTACAAATTATACTCTTATATTCATCCCACTAATCTAACATTTGGGTAATAACCCTCTTTTTGGTACATTATATAATAATTTTCAACAATTTGGTCCACAACGAGGTGCTAAAAAATATCTAAAAAAAATACAGATAAAAACATTTATTCTAGTGATGCACATGGTTTGATATAAATAAATGATCTATTCCTCCATATGAGGGTAAATAAATTATATAGAGGGGGATTACAAATATGTATAAAACTATGGATATATATAAATATATATTTGTTAATTTCTATGAAAGGATGAAAATCCTCCTAATTTTCGATGCAATTGATGTGCATGTATATTTCCTCCCTATGAAGATGGAGTGACTTAATTTGAAGGAGGATTATATATGTGTATGATTATATATGTATGTTGAATCCTAAAAAGGATATGTTCGATCAGACATCCTTGATGGATATGACCCTTATAGTGGAAAGGTATAATGGATGGATGTTTTTCTTGGATTGATGTAGGATTTTACGATTATACTAAAAAATATTAGTTCTATATAGTAATATGTTATCTTTTCAAATTATAAATAAATCATCAAATATGATTTTTTTATATAGAATGTTATTTTATTGACTACCTATGTTTTCATTCTATTTTTCTACAATATATTACTATATAGTACAAAAGTGTTTATAATAGATTGAATGAGGTTATGTGTTGATATATGTGGTCTATATTATAATCACACCCTACACATGTTACTTAGATATGTGTATTCCCCATGTTTTATATGAGCTTGGTAAATGAAATATAGTGACACACACTAGATGAGTTAACTAGAGTGTGGTCGGAAGTCACACATTATCCATGTAGTCAAGAAGGAATGTTTTTTTTTGTTTTTATGGATGTGTAGAATAGTTGAAAAAATTCTTCAGCATGTTCTCTGTGAGATCTTACTCACTTAGGACATTAATTTTTTCTATTACTAGATCTTATTTCATTATACACAAAAATTGGTTTTTTTCTAAGTTTCACATTTTTTTGAATCTGTGGATTTTTTGAAACAAAAATTAATGTGTGTGATTATTTAAAATGTTGTGGTGTATATTAATAAATACATAGCTAAAAAAATTACTAGTGAGTTAATTTATTTTGTCTTCCCAGGTCTATGATCTCAATGGTTCACGCTAGAATTTTGGATCAAGCCTCTATTTACTAATTTATCTGTTGAATTATTTTAAAATATGGAAAATGAACTCCCACTTGTTAAGTGGTTATCCCTAGACTTTTAAATATATGTATAGATATTGGTAGGTTGAATTATATCTCTTCTTATTATTAAATATAGGTATCTAACATAGGTAATTAAAACTACACCTCTTCAAGAATCCCATGAATTTGTAAAATATTAAAGAAAAACCAATTAGATTTTGGAATTTCTAAATGATTTAATATTCCTAAACAACCTTTTATTTTTTTTAAATTATTTAAATATAGGGTATATGTTTTATAGAGTCGTTAAATTTTTATTTAACATTTAAATACTTTTATCAGAAATGGAATATATTTCTAAATTTTTTATAGTTAAGGCCACTAGGACTAATGATTCCATGGATGTGATTGATTTTCACATATCACACATATTTTGAATATTTGGTGTACCCAAATTGATCATTATTTATCAGGTCATGTATTTTAACAATTGGCGTATGAAATCATTTGTGAAAATATATTATTTTCATAAAAAATAAACTACCATAGAAAATGAATAGAATAACAAAGTTATTCAATTGAGAGGTGAAGAGAATAATATAAAACATAGTGTAGTAAAACATAGTCAACATGATCGGGATGTTGGGAAATATCTTGGGGGTATATAATATTGTATATAAAATAACCTTAGGTATCTTCTATTGTAGAATAGTTTGTGGTGTGTTCTATTACTTTCCAATTTTTTTGTAGCAAACAATATATTTGAATTTTAGAAAATTGAATATAAAAATTAGGAATGCTAGAGAGCTCATAAAATTCCACATAATTTAATTAGATGTTATAAGGTAGATGTATATGAATGTTTATTATTTTACAAAGATATACATGGACCATTTAATGAATGAAATGGTCCAAAATCTATTTTCAAGATGGTTGAAAATTAAGAATTTTATCATCTTGATTAATACTGAGATTGGGAAAGATTCATTCCATGTGGGTTGGGTCATTAATTATAAATAATTTACTTCTATATGGTGAACATGAAATTATAGAGTATTAAATCACATAATCATCTATAGGAGAATAAGAACTATCAACTACAATTTCATGAGGATTTTTAGAAAGGATCTATTTAAGTATTTTTCTGCCTTCAAAAATTCATATGAATAAGTAAACCATGTTTCATCCTATACATGTACTTATTTATAATACAATATACTAGATTACTAATGTTCATTAATTCATGCATAATGAAAATAATATGGAGTAATGTTATGAAAATGTGTGGGGGTGGATGAATTTTAGTTTTATAATGTAAATATTTTTCATATTTTCCCTCATTTATTATTGTTTTTTTGGAATATTTATGGTTTTGAGATAAAATGGATTATATTAATTATCTTTTAACTCCCATAATTAAAAAATCACATGTTGGGAATGGGAAATCTTATTTAAAATATTGGAGAAAAAATATTAAAAGAAAAGGTGATAGGGGAATCATGTTTTGGCATGAAGAGACTGAATTATTGAATATAATTGTGGGGGACTTATATACTATAAAATTGCATCATATTATAAATTTATCCTAATTTTGTTTATATTTGATATGATGTGGATTAAAATTAGTTACTATGAACTAAACTATATGTTTCTTAATATCACATGTACTAATACATGTGCATAAAAAAATCAAATATATTTCAGGAATAATATTAAATAGAGTTTTGAGAACTAATTTTAGAACATTTCATCCTTGATTTAGTTACTACAAATAACCTTGTGGATTCCTACTATTTGTAATGAATTAGTTCCAGATCAGTTATACCCAATGCCAGAATAAATGTTGTGTCAAATTAATGAAAGCAAAAATGTGTTTGAAAATTTTATAGCTATCAAAGAAATAAAAATAATGTGGAATATTTAACACTAATGAATAAAGGTATTATGAGATATTATATTATTATATTTTATGATTAAAATAAGATTGAAATGAGATAGTCAAACAAGGAGTGTAAGAGAAAAGGGTTTAAGAAGGATACACTTGTTTGGATAATGATTCCACTTGTCTTTTTTCTTTTAATATTTGTAGAACTAAGGATTAAAATTAAGGGGAAATTAACCATTATGAAACTTGTTACTTGGGAAAATGTATTCATTAATTTTGTGGAACTGATCGTGATATATTTTTTATTATTTTCAGCAAGGTTTTCATTATGTAAATACTGGTTTTCTTTTTAAAATTATGGATAATAATTACAAACCGTGATATTATAGTTGAATAAAAAAATTAATCACAATGATTTTTTTTCTAAATTTAAATACAATCATGTCATACTGAATATACATGTTAAATTTATATTTTATGTTTTTATGATTTTTATTTAATTCAGGAGTAAGTGGAATGAAATTAGTAAATGTAAAAATGGACATGGAAATTTTGAATAGGGTTTTTAAATTATGTGGAAATGTTTGAAGGATATAAAAGGAATGAAAAATGAATATAATAATCTATATAAAAGTAGAATTATGTTTCTATAGCCTCTGTATGATTAAATAGATTTTCATACACTTAAATATAATTACATATGCTAAATACCTATTTCCATAAGTATATACACAAGATTTTATATATATTATATGATTCAAAGTAACTTATATATGAGTAAATAAAACTTATGTAATAAAAAAATATAATATAAAAAAGTATTTGAACATGTATGAGGATCTAAGATATGAGGATAGATATGTTATATTAAATGTGAACAACCATAATCAAAATTAGATTAGATAAAATTGGATGGATTATTTTTGAGTAAACTTATATGTCCTATCAGGGTGTTCTATGATATCCCAAAAAATGTTATCAATACTAAGAGATCCCATAATTTTTTATGATCCAAACACAACTTACATGAATGTATTTTGGAGACTAAGAAATTCTCTATATGGCATATTTTTCAAAATCAAGTAATAGAGATACCAATATTATAGGTTTCACCCAATCTAAGAGAGAGGAATTAATGGAAGATCATGAAAGTGTGACATTCAAAAGGATTCTTATAGAATGTATGGACATTTCAAAAATAAGGGGGAGATATAGTTGTTGGGAATAATGTCAACAGTTTTTACACGTAATCATCTCAAGATAAAATTCCAATGTAATGACCATAAAATCCATTGAAATCATCTAACGTATAATATTTTCATCTAAAAAGGGATTGGAATCTATTATATTTGTAGACATGCATTATTTTTTAACAAAAATTACTTTTTTTATTCTTTTTATTTTGAACTTTTCCTCTACTGACCAAGTCAAGTAGTTCCCAATATTTATCTCTTGAATTCCAATAATTTTGTTTCATTCATTTCTTTTTTATATATTAATTATTCATTCATTTATGCACGATAAAGTAGGTTTTCCTCAAATTATATATATGTATTTTTCATTTTCCATCACTTTCTTTGGGTATGCATTAAAATCTCAAATGATCTTATTAATTCTTTACACCATGGAGGGAAATGAGGTTAGATGAAAGGAGATATAGGGTTATCAATCAATTGGGATATGTAGTTGCACTGTTTTTAGTTTTCACTGTATGTTTCTACCTCCTTCAAACTCACCATGTGAGAGTAAGTTGTTTGAGGTGTCATGCCACTTAATAAGTAATGTGAGATAGTGATTATATTTGATTAATTTTGATAGAGTGGTTGGGAAGAATATTTTAGGACTTTAAACTACTTATCTTATATTTTAAACTCATTAATTCTTTTTCCCATAGTGTCTCACTATATGTTCTTATCATTTTAATGTATAAAAATATAAAATTTCTACTGAAACCTACAAATATAAAATAAAAACCATAATAGAGAAGCTCTTTGTGAGATAACCTCAGGGATGTCAAGTATACTACATTTTCTTAAGGTTTATTATTCAATTATTGACCAAATTATGAATGATTCATTATCCATTCATATACCTATAATCCATCTAAACAATGATAAATTTATATTCAAATATAAATCAATACAATTAAATAACATAAGAATCTAGTTGGTATACTGAATGACATAATATAATTATGGATTTTTTTCTCTTGGTTGGAGTATTGATCATAATATCATTAATACTAACATCAATGGGGTTTTAAATTATTAAATATATTTTCGGTTAGACCCTATGTTACCTATATATGATAATTGAATATTCAATTTGTGAATTTTAAATAATTTGAATAAAATTTAAATGAGATAGTGAATTTTGGAAAACAATTTTAAAAAATAATATATACGATGTATTTTATAAAATAAATCAATTCTGAAGAGAGGTAAGAGTATGTGATCATTTCATTTTTGATAAACATAAAATAAAGTTAATATTTCTAAAAATTATATTCAATTTAATTATATTAATTGCTCGACTGAAACCATGATTTTGATTCGCTATTTTCTATTTAGAAATATGGACATTGAACAAATCTTTGACATAAAAATCACTTTTTCATTGTTTGGATCTTAATATTTTAATGACCGATTCCAAATAATATTGATATATAATGTATGTATTAGATAAAAATGACCATATAGTTATATAATTGAATCAACATAATATTCCCACTAAATATCTCAATATGTGAGTTAATGATTAAAAAGTGTTATATTCTATCATACAAAAAAATTCATTGAACTTAGAATCATGTCAGTATAAAAATAATGGAAAAGTTTTTGAATACAAATTACCCCAAGATTGAAATAATAGGGTACCAAAACTCCCTCTCCATATGGGTAGCTCCCCAATAATGATTTTCCACTTTTTTCTCACCATCAAGTGGAGGAGGAGACTCAAGTAGATCTCCATTTTCATTTCATCTCTATTTATGAGGATAAGGAGATCTAAAACATATGATGTGATTAGAAAATATATATATAAATAAAAAATGATAGAACCTTACCCATAACTGAAATTTCATTTGTTCTATCCATGGTATGTATTTCTAGGGAAAATAATTTAGTAATTTTTTGCACACCAAAATCCCAATACAAATTTTATCATAGTATAGTCTTGGTAAATAAAAATATTTTGACTTCGAAACATATAGAGATACTTTTTTCATGTATATTGAATGTATCCCTATAATTTTAATAATTTATTTGAGTTATATAAATGGAGATAATATCAACCAATTAAGATTAATAATTCTTTTGAGTAATTGTATTTTTCTTAATAGATTCTAATATTACGGCCCCCAAATGGATGAACTGGGATGAGGTTCCCTTTAAGGAGTTGTATGCACATATTTATGTATATAAACACTAAATTTATTATGAAATTGTTGAGAACTATTTTTCCAATGTGAAAACATTGAACATGTGTGTTTGGGATTCCATATATTTTGACCCATTTCGATTTAACAACATCTTGGAATATTAAAATAACATAATCATTTAAAAAACATCTAAAAAAGTGAAATTATCCTTTTTAATAGTATTTAACAATAATTAATTTAATCACACAATAATTTAAATTCAGTATTATGTTGTAAAATTATTATATAAAAAAAGTTTAAAACGTTGTTATACAACTTGAATAGAATAGTGAAACTCTATGTGATTGTGAAAAATACGGCACATTGACATTGAAACCTCTAAACTGGGCATATACTCCTATTCATTAAACAATATCAGGTTAGTGACCATTTTTAATGGGGGAAGAACAATCCACCAAGTGACATAGCTCAAGGGATATTATGTCACACATGGTAGTCTTTTAGGTATAGTCTGTCAAATATGGAACAATTTTAGGGGGAAGTACATCCCACCTAGTGATATCTATTACAGGTTTCATTTCCCACCTAAAAATCAATCTCGGAGGGTAACGTGAACCACCATGTAACATATCATATAAAGAGTTAAATACCACATGGAAATATATTTATGCGGGATGTGAATCCCACTTGATAACATCTCATTCATAAATAATATTAAAACTCATCATATGAAATGTCAAAACATAAATCACACATATTTCAGTCATGGATAAACTAATGAGAAAATGAATCTCTATTTTAGGTTGATTTGGTAGAAATTAAATCTCATTTGATAATTTATATAAGGTTATTTATCACACCAATCCACTTTTCATAACCAAAATTCGGGGAAAAATCCACCTAGAATCATTTAAATTAATGGAGAAAATTTACCACCCCTTGAACACATTTATATAAGAAAATTAACTATATTACAACCCTAAACCCCAATAAATGGATAGCTATGAACTAAACCAATGTATAACTACACATCCCCTTATCAATGGAGGATTTAGGGAACCTATCAAAGTCTAAATTTTTATTACTTTCAAAGGGACACCACTTATGGGTTCTTAGAATATGATCCATTACTTTATACATTTGGATTATAGACATTAGTGATTATGTAATAAAATGAGGATATCAACATCATTTCATACACCCCAATATTAAATCATTTTACCCATTATTCTTAATTAAATATAAGTTGGATTTATATAGAAATATCTACGGACACATGCCATGACCTGAACACTGAATCATACATGAAAAACATATAAAATGGAATGAGATATTAGGCACCAATTACCGCGATACAAATTTATCACCATACCATTTCCTCAATGAACATCAACATATTATATTTTAATCATAATGCCCTTAATATATCCCAAACTCATCAAAGAGACAACTTATTCAATTATATTGAACATATAATTAATTTACAAAATTAGCCAATTATTATCCAAAGAGGCAAAATTGAGTTAAAACATACGGATAAACCTCCCATGGAAGAAAAATTATGAAGAAAGGGAGATGAAAATATTATAGTATACCTCTTGACCAATGACATAAATAATACATGATTTCCAACACTAATGTGTTAAATAATTACATTGAACTTGGATTAAAATTAATCAATGAAACAAGGAAAAGAATACCTAACACTAAAATAATACACTATCTAATATTTCCAACTCCACCTATTATAATAATTTTATAGCACTGGTCATTCTTAGAAGATTACACTATGATATGATGGAATCATTATGAAAACCCCTTCTGCATTCCACTGATTTTTGAGGAAGAGAGGAAAATGATATAGAAAATAGGTAAGATGAAAAACATATATTTATAGAATAACTAATTTGAGTTAAAATATTTAATAGGGGTAATAAAGAAGAAAAGAGAATGAAAATAGGTAAAACACTATCTTTTTAATGGATAGAATGGAAAGAGCCCCAAATTTTAATTAAATTAGAAACTAAAAAACAATAAAAATTTATATTATTTAAAAACATAAAATGGGTTTACTAGGAACCTGGTGTATAGAAAATGGTCACCAAGTGGACCGACCAAATGAACCAGACCCCATACTACCTCACCAAATAATTTATATAATTATTTTATGTAACCGATGAACTTTTTCTACCACCCTCTACCACTTTTGATTTACTGAACCCTTAAAATTATTATTTTTTATTTCGTAATTGATCATCCACATCATGAACCTCTTTTTAACCATTAAAATGATAATATAATGCCAATTTGAATCAAAAAAATTATTACAAATGGTTATGGGTTCACTCTAATTAAACATGTCCTTTCATTGAATTAAGAGACACATACTAGTGTGTATCATTACAATGATGATAGGTAGACTCCCTAAATCTATTTTTCATACAATATTTTTTCTATGTCATGATGTATGATATATTTATGATATTGTATATCGCATGACATGTCCCCTATGTCCCATGTTGTAACGACCCCAAGTCCACCTCCTAAAGGTCAGGGAACGACAACTAGCACTGAAGGCATTATCCCATGAATGGGAGGTATTTTCCTGAGTACATGTATGCACACAAGCACAAAAAACCACATCCCAAACAACTGGAATAAAAAACATACAGGCCAATATATGACCAATGGTTAATGGTACAAGATTTAAGTCAAATGGTCTATAATAAAAACATAAAAAAATACAAACTAAAAGAAGGAATGTACAAAAGATATCTATAAGACATCCGTTGAAGACCCCACATGAAGGATAGTCAAGGAGTGGCTTTTGAATGATGGGGAAGTACGTCCTAACTAAGGTATCTAATTGGGCACCACCTAGTCCTGGGCCACTAAGGTCTCAATCGAAGCATATTTAGTCTGCACTGGACACAACTCACGAGGGCGAAGCCCATTCATTGGTGAGTAAAAAAATACCTAGTAGTGATCCTAATACAAAAGGGAAAGAACAAAAATGAATGTATAAACAAGGTATTTTTATATCATGCATGTCTAATTTAATGCATGTAATGAAAAATTTTCAGTTGTATACTAAAAAACTCAAATTGTGGAGGTACTCATCGTTGATGAGTATAGTGGGTCTCCTGGGACCCACAAATTCACTCCCCACTGTGGGAATGCTAGGTTACACAGATCTTTTTCCCACATATGCGATCATAGTTGTTCTATGCAGGGCTGCTTATAATATATCTACATAGGGTCTCATATAGATGATCCACAAAAGGTCTCTTGTAGCGGATCTGCACATGGTCTCTTATAGGTGATCCACACAGGGTCCCTTGTACCTGGACCACACATGGCTTCTTATAAAAATGGATTGCAAGGTCATTTAGACCCTCTTGTTTTCAGTCCTCTTGTATCAGCTATTTGTACGATTCTCGCATGTAGGGCACTTGATTCCAGGAGAATCCACTCCTTAATCCATTTTTCGTATTTCAATGTCCATGAATTTATCCTTATAGAATTAAAAAACAACTTCCTCATTGTGACAGTTCCAACATCATAAATAGCTCACTAATCGAACACACGGTCAGAAAGATATTGGGGTTTTAGTAAATAGGGCCCTGTTGTGTCTGGGACTAGTCTGACATGGTTGGACCGACCTGAAAAACCTGGCCCAGGGGTCCCACAAGACTTTTCTCTATGTGTCCGACCCCACCGAACCCGATTCCGGTCTAGGCCATCCAAGACCCTTGGGTATTACAAGACCCATCCCAGTTTAGATGTGGGTATGGACCATGGGGTCTCCTAGCAACCCGTTTCCATCCGGTTGAGCCCCGCAATAGGAGGGAAATTTCCTTCCCAGCCCAGGTCACCCAGTGTCCTGGGTTTTCCATGCTGACATGGATTGAAAAAGTGGGATGACTTGTGTTCATTCTCAGGCCACCTTGCGGCCATATTCACGCACTCCCCCCAGCCCGACCCACATAGTGGGCTAGTCTCTTCCTTCAAAGATACTTGTTGGGCATTCAGTTCAAGCGCACATGTCTGATAGGAGACGAACGCCCCTTGTCCCTCATGCGGTCCCTGCTGGACTACGTGCCAGCGCCCCGCGACACCCACGACATGAGCTACTCCACCAACGTGGATTGGTGGCTGCATCCACTTCCACTAGCTTCTGGACCACTTCTAGGAACCCCCTACTACACCGTTGTGTCCCTAGATAGCTATGGCCTCTACCTCTACACCACATCATGGTACGCATGACCCTCCTGCGGCCATCGGTCGTTAGCATGCGAGTAGGGCCTTCCACGGACCACTGGGACTGCTGCAGTGGTTCGATCCCTGAACCGCCTGTGCCTCTGGGCTCCTTGGGGCATAGTCGTCCCTATTACAGCCTCAAAAATCACCTTGCCAAAAATTCGGAGGTGTCACCATGATGAAAACATGAACACCCATTGACCGAGGAATCATGGCCTTGTTAGTGTCAGCATGATTTCTGGGCATTAGTGTTTTTAAAACATGGGAAGGGGGAAGTTTATGATTTTGTCAACAGTCTATCCTTGAAGAAAAATACCAGGGATTAAAAACACTCATGCAAGAACAAGGGACTTTAAAATAAACTTATTGGTGGGATAATCCTCATTCGTTGTTTTATAAAGAAGTGTGGTCCATGAAAATCAAAATGTAAACCCCTTTTTATAGAAGGTTGGATTGTATGAAAGGCTCATCGCTAATGGTAATGCATCCACAGGGATTCAAGATCCACTCAAAGTCGTCGACATTTGTCAATCTCTGGACTCAGGTCCTTTCATCAATGGGGTCGTCACAACATTTATATTTGTCAGAAATTTTTCGTTGGACAGAATTCCTTCCTATATAATTAGATGAATTTCTTGATATAAATCTGTTTCTAGAACCTCATCATCTCATTAAAATATAGAAACCTGATACAAATTTTCTGTTAGGCTTACTCATTGTGCCACTATGCTATTACATTTATGTAATAAAATTTCTCTTACACATCAATTAAAGAGTTGTTACACTATTTAATTTTTGTAATGAAATAGTCTTCTCTTTTCTACATCACATCGAAACAGATTTCGAATAAAATAAACTTTTAAGGTTAATATTATTTTTTCTTTAAACTTATGAAATAAATAATTTCTGGCCGACCCCCACCTATCGATGTTAGGTCATTTCTAAGTGATTCCCAAAATTACCTGTTTATTGGATCCCCAGGTGTTTTTATCCGAGAACTGGCTAAATTTTTTTCAACACAGACTCACATGTTTATTTAAATGAACTTTAAAATAGTTCTGAAAAACATTTTGTCCAATATAGGCCTCAGAATCTAGTGTCGTCTTAGATTTTGGTCTCTAAATATTCACATATAATTTAAATAAAATCATCGAATTTTTGGACGTTACATTAACCCCACATTGAGGGCTTTATATCCTCATAATCCAAAATAAGGGCTACTCAAATTAGAGAGGGTACTTAACACGAATCTGAGCCTCCCGCTTCCATGTTCTCTCCTTGAGATTCCCATTCTTCCACAAAAAATGTACCAATGTAATCGATTTCCCTTGAAGGACCCACTCCTATAGATCCTCTATCTCCACTAGGAACTCCGCAAACGCTGACCCAAAGTCAATTTTCATTTATCCCCAATCCCTGATGTGTGATGGATCATGCACGTACCTGCACATTTGTAACATGTGGAAAACATTGTGCACCTGGTACATCTGTGGGGAAGAGATTGGTGGTATGTCAACTCACCAACTCTTCTCAAAATCTTGAATGGGATGATGAACCATGAAGATAACATTCATCCCCACCAAAATCTCTAGAATCCCTATCAGGGTGATACCTAAAAGAAATCATGGTCTCCCTCTTCAACCCCTAAGGGCCTCTGTCTCTTATCAGCAGAAAATTTATACCTACTCTATGTAATCATCATACACTCCTTGATGGTATGAACCTTATTAGTGGTATCCCATACCATCTTTTGACCAATGATTGATGAATTCCATGGTTCTTTCCAGAATAGAGGTGATCTGCAAGGCTGCCCATATTGTTCCTCAAATGGTGCCATGCCAATGGTGGAGTGAAGCTATTGTTGTACAGAAACTCCACCGAAGGTATGTATTCCTCTCAACTATGAACAGTGTCCCAGATACAAGTATGTATCATGTCTTATAACACCGGAATAGTCCTATCTGTCAGATAATTATTTTGGGGATGTAAATTTGTGATGAAGCATAGCTGAGTCCCAAACACCTCGTGTAATCCATTCCACAACCAGGATGCGAAGTTAGGATCAAGGTCTGAGATGACCGATGAAGGCATCCCATAATGTCTCAATATCTTTTGTACATAGAGGCATTCCATTCCCTCTACCAATACCTTCTCCCAGATGGGTAGAATGTGAGCCAACATGGTGAGTCAATAAGTGATCACCTTGATAGTATCGTAACCAATAGATGTGTCTGGTAATCTTGTCACGATGTCCATCGAGATTCCAGACCACTTCCACTCTGGTACCTCAATTGTTTGTGCCAATAATTCTAAAACCTGATGTTAAGTCTTCACTTGCTTAAATATTAGGCATCGTGAAATGAACTCTGCCACTGCTTTATTCATCCCCGGACACCAGTACTGATGTCAGAGATCCTGTTACATCTTTTCCACTATCGGATGTACAACCAATGGGGATTTATTAAAATCCATCCAAATATCCTCACACAACTCCACTAGTACTACTATGCATCATATGAAAAGGATGAATTCCTCCCCTCCTATTGAAAATCCTTCTAGATTATGTCCTAAGGATAACTGAGCCCTTCGGGCCTCCCAGTAAACATCCACAAGTTTTTACTCCTTAAATAACTGTAAGAGTGGTGAAGTGTAGTCATCGATAGAAGGTAAGCTTCTCCATCACCATCCACGAAGGATATCTACATCACTGATTGTTTCTCTATCACCTCACTAAGCAGCTACAAACTACACCTCCTACTTAGAGCTTCTTCCACCAAGTTCCCCATCCTAGGATTATATTTCATCTTGAAGTAATAATCCTGGAGGAACCGTATCCATTACCAATGTATCATGTTTAGGTCCTTCTGAGAGATGATATTCATGAGACTTGTGTGGTCGATGTAGATTGTAAACCTTCCACCCATCAAGTATTTCCCCCACATCTAAAAAGAAAACACAACTACTTCTAGCTCCAGGTTCTGTGTTTCATAGTTCTACTCAGTATTCCTCCACTACCGTGAATTGTTGGCGATCACTACTCCCTCCATCATTAGGACACAAACTAGTCTGATTCGTGATGCGACAAAAAAACTATATAACCAATGCCCTCTTCTAGTAGTATAATGATAGGGGAACTCGTCATTCTGTAACTCAGCTCCATGAAACTCTGCTATCACATCTTTGTCAACACAATGGGTTTTCCCTTCCACTTCAAATATGATAAGGGAGTTTCTACCATGGAAAATTCAGGCACAAATCTATGGTAGTACCGAGACAGACCCTATAGACTCCACACCTTAGTCACACTCTTGGGTGGATCCCACGTAAGAACCACTTCTATAATTACTAAATCCATTACAACTCTAGCCTCCAATGTAAGGTTTCATAGAATGATGAACTCCCTTATCTAGAACTCCCAATTCCAGAGCTTACCATAAATCGGGTTCTCTCAGAGTGTATCTAGGACCATCTGCAGGTGTGTAGCATGTTCATCCTCAAACTCTGTGTACACTAGGATGTCATAAATGAAGACCAACATGAAATGATCGTGGTAATTCTAGAGGATCCTATTCATGAGTCCCATGAACACTAATGGGGCTTTGGTCTTTCCAAAAGGCATCACCAGGAACTCATAGTGGTCATACTAGAAAATGAAGAATTTCTTCGTTACATCCTCATATTTCACATGAATTCAAAGATATCCTGATTTGATGTATATCTTAGAGAACCATCTCACTCCCTTCAGCTTATCAAAGAGGTCATCAATCCTCAGAAGTAGATTCTTTTTCTTCACGGTCAGTTGGTTCTAGAGAAAGAAGTCCACACAAAAAATCAGAATCCCGTCATACTTCTTGGAAAAAAACTACTATTGACCATAGTAAAACACTAGGTCTCATGATGACCTTCTCATACAAGTCCTCCAACTAAACCCTAAATTCAAAAATCTCTATAGGAGACATCGGATATGATGGTTTGGATATCAGTATCATCTGAGAGTACAGATCGATGAAAAAGTCTAACTCCCTGTGGAGAGGTATCCACAGAACATCCTTGTGAAAGGAATCTTCATACACTTCCACCAATACTAGAAATTGAGGAATCCCCTCTTCCAAAACACCATGGGTTAGTCTTTCCAATTGGTTAATTATCAGTTTCACCCTCTTCCGAATAAGTCTATCATGTGTTGTAGGAGCTCCCTTCTTGTTGGTGAATGAAAAAATGGTCCCATACTCGCAGATACACCACACTCTACGCCAAAAATTTTAAATATGATCATGGAATATGGATAAACATTCCATACACAAGATGACATCATAAGGCCTTGATGCAATTACTATGAGATCCTAGCTGAAGCTCTCTAATTCAAGTGTAATCACACACTTTCGGAACCAGTGTGTAATCATAGAATCCTCTTTCGTAGAAGTCTATAACTACAAGAATTGAGCCAATGGATCCACCAAAATATATGATCCCTGAATGATGTTCGAGGCAAGGAATTAGAGTGTAGACCATGGGTTTATAATAACTTAAGATAAGGTGGTGATGACACATATTTTACCTATAAAAATCTTTGGAGCATCGTGTTTGTAGCCCTCCATCACTTGAAAATGGCCTCACCCCTATCAACTGGCTCCCTGAGGCCATGCTGGACCAGCTGGGGGTGGTGGTAGTTGTATATTGTACCTACACCCACCACTGCAACTTGGCCTACTCCTATTTCATATATTCCACACTATGAACCTCCTCGCCTGAGCCTCTACCTTTGTCTCGATGGCCCCTTGACTGTCTATTGATCATTTTCTTTAGGAGTTAGGAAATCACGATACTTGTTTCCCTACCCGCCACGTGAGATGCATAGTATTACCCCTACAAACTACCTATATTATAGGATCCCCACACTACTAAACCTATGTCATTGGGCATCCCCTATTAACCCTAAGCCTCTTGGGTCCCCGTGTTTGATGAATGCTACCCACCATTGAAGACTCACCTACCTGATGTGTATTGGTGTCACTAGCTGTCTGTGCCTTCTCTTCCTGGAAGCTCTCTATATGTAAGGCTCACTCAAACACCCCAAACTGAGGAGGGATGTAGATAGACACCATGGATTCCTTGATCACCTAGCGTATTCCCTTCTTAGAGGATCTAGCCCTAAAGAATGAGTCCTACTCTATGTCTATAGAGTAGAGAGAAAGATCGATGAATATCACTGAGTACTCTACCAATATGATTCTACACCCTTGTAGGCACAGTAGCTCATGTATGCATATAGAGCGCAATGTCTCTAAGAATAAATTCTACCTAAAGAGGTTCACAGAATCTGTCTAGGTGAAGGTATCCTCCTCCTTTTTTAATCATGAAGCTTCAACATCTCCCTGCCGAGCCTTGAAGAAGAATCATAGCTAAGATCACCATATGGTCAATAGTCGTCCTCATAAGATAGAAGACTCATTTCACCACCTAAATCCAATCCTCTACCACAGGGGGTCATTCTCACCCCTGAATTGAGGAGGTCTCTACACTTAGAACACGAGCAAGGTGATGATCTTGTGTACATCCTCCACCGGTATCACAAGAAGTAATTAAAGATCAATGGGTGGTGGTAACACTAGTTAACCACTTGATGTGGCCATCTCTAGCACATGTCCTTTAAGCTGACTCCTCATCACTAGATGCGCTGTCATCACGGTCGCATATTGGAAACCTAGCTAGATGTCGGCCTAGAGAAATCCTGAAACAGACCAACATGTACCATAACCAATAGATTATACTTGGTGAGATGACTGAAAAAGTACAATAGGAAAATAATAAAAATACTACAAGATGCATGTGCCCTTTATTTCCTGCTACCACAGATTCCATGTATCGACTCAGAAACTGGGTTTCTAGAGTCTTGGGGTATGGATACGTCAACCACCATATGAACACTTGAGTAATTTTATGGAAATACAAACTCAAAACACATATAATTGTTTCCCCAAAACAAAACATTAGACTCAAAGTCATTGAGTTATAACCAACCTCATTTGAGACCACATTTCCACAAACCGTCCCCTAGGGCTCGTCATGACTACCCTATGCCCGCCTCCCAAAGGCTAGGGGAAGGTGACCAGTAGCAAAGACAATATCCCATGAGTGGGAGGCATTTTTATGAGTACCTTTACACACACACACATCCATGCACAAATAGTTTGAAAGGAAAACATCAAGGCCACAAAACAATCATTGAGTAAAAGTAAAATAAGTACTTAAAATGGGATTGAATACAAAACCAAAAAAAATGAAATTAGAAAAGTTAAAATGATATCTGTAAGATGTCTACAGAAGAACCCAACTTAAGGGAATGAATGAAGTGGCAGTCAGAAGATATGAAAGTACTTCCTACCAATCATATATCACTAGGAACCACCTGGCCCTAGGTAACTGAGGTCTTTGTCGAAGAGCCTTTCATCTGTACTAGACACAACACATGGAGTCCCAACCTGTTTAGGGGTGATTAAAAAAATACTCAGTAGTGATCTCAAAACATAAGGGAATGTCAACAAAAAATATATACATAGGGTACTGTCAGCTGACACAGGTATACTCAAATGTACATAAAGCAATACTATCAGTCACATAATGAACACCATGGACTACTGAGGTTCTAATCCCTAATGATTACCATGGTTCTGCTGGGTCACATTATGATTATCCCCATTATGGCCCATCAGGGTCACAAAAAGGTTGATTCCTAGTTAGGACATCTAATTTGGTCCACAAGGGGTCACTTATAGCTGATCCACACAGATTTTCTTTTAGCTGATCCACACAGGGTTGATGGTAGCTAATCCACACAGGTTATCATATAACAGATCCACATATCATCACATGAATCTGGTCCACATAGGCCCTTATATCATTTGGTCTTGCAGATTCATTTAGACCCACTTGTCATGAGTATTTGGGTCTTATCCTGCTGTAGGATTCCCACACCTGGTGCACTTGATTCTGGGAGAATCCACTCCTCAATCCATTAAGAATATTTAAACATCCATGGAAGTCATTGTAGATCATTCCAATAGAACCTTCTCATTGTGAGGGTTCCAACACTACAACCTACTGGCCAATCGGACACCTGGTCTGAAAGATATTGGCATTTCAATAAATTTGGGCTGGTGGTGTCCAGGCTCAGTCCGACGTGGTCGGGCTGACCCAACCAACCCCGCCTGGGGGTCCAGCATGACCCGAATCGGTTTGACCAACCTGACTTGATTCTGGTCTGTTCCAAGCCCTTTAGGCCTTGCTGGAACAGGCCCAGTTCAACTAGGGGTCAAGCCCGTTGGGTCACCCAGCGAGCTGGTTCCATCCGGCCTGGTGCGCAATAGGCCGACTGGTTCTTTCACATCCCAGGACACCCAGTGGCATGATCATTTCCTGCCATCCAGGTTTGCAAAAGAAGTTCAACTTGTGTTCCATCTTGGGCTGCCCAATGGCCTAGTTTGTTCCCCACATCCGGACCTGCACAGTGGGTCGGTCTCCTCCATCCTAGATGCCCACTAGGAATCTGGTTCAGGAACGAGTGGTTGAAAAGAGTTGGCCACCCCTTGTCTCACACGCGGCTCCTGTGGGACCCCGTGCCTACACCCCGCAGACCACATGGTGCACGCCGCTCCACAGATGTTGTAGGGTGGTTGTGTCCACCTCTACTAGTCGCCGACCCATTACTGGTCGCCCCCTACTACACCATTGTGGCCCCAGTCTATCATGACCTCCACCTCGGCATGCCATCATGGCGCACCACCTTCCCATGATCGCCATCATAGTCCAGTAATTTCGATCGCCAATGATTTAATGGGGGCTTCCGCAAACCACCACATCGACTCTGGTGGTCTGATCCCTGAACTTTCTGCACCTCTGGGATCCTTGGGGCACCATCTTCCCAAATACGGCATTGAAAATCACCTCACCATAAATTGGGAGGTGCAGCCACAAATAAAGATATGAATCCCCAAGGATGGATGAATTATGGACCTGTTCGTGTTGACAATATTTCTCTGTGTTCGTTTTTTTAAAACATGCGAAGGGGAGGTTCAAGATTCAATCAACAAAATAACCTTGAAGCAAAAAACAAGAGATAAAACACCCCCGACAAGAATAAGAGACCCATAGATCAACCTGTTCATGGGTTGATATGAGTTCATTCTTTTATAAATAATAATCGAGAAGGGGATATCATATTGTAATCCCCTACCCAGAGAAGCTTCGATCAGAGGAAATACACATTGATGCTTGTGATCCATCCAAGGGATTCATTATTTGCTCAAACAAGTTGATGTTCCTTGATTTTTGGTAGTTGGTCGATTCATCATTGGTGTTTTCTCCACTTTCTGATTCTCCGACATTCAAAATTGGAGAAAATTCCTTCTTCTCTCTTTAGAGAAATTTTTAGATTTAAACATGTTTCTCCAACCCCATCAATTAATAAGAATAAAGAATTTTTTCACAACGTTTTTGTTCCACTGAGTCACCACGCCACTAGGACATTTCATTTAAGAAATAGAATTTTTGTTATGTTTCAGTAAAAGTGTCATTACACTATTTCATTAATGGAATGAAACTGTCTGCATGTCGCTGCGTCGTAGCAAAACAACATTTCAATAAAATGCTCATTCATTATTTTTTTATTTTTTATTGAATCATTTGAAAACTATCTTTTTCGTTCAAACCTCTCTAGTAAATATTTGGTCCTTTCTAAGAAAATCATGATGTTCTGAGTTTAACAGTGCCCAAGGAATTTTGTTCCGAGCACCAATTTAATAACTATAAAAACACGATTTAATGTATATTTAAATGAACATTAAAATAGTTTGGAAAAACATTCTGGCCCCGCCAGGCCTTGGAATCATGTGTCATCTCAGATCCTGGTCTCTAAATAATCCCATATAATTTTGCAAAAAATACATGGAATTTTAGGACATTACATTGGAGGGAGACAATTTATTACTTCGTGTATCACACCAATGTGGATGGTAGAGATTAAGTTTGGTAGCAAGTTATCTAGGAGATTCATCATCCCTTTCTAGATTCTGTGTAGATTTTGATAGGTGTCATACCTTTTATCTCTTCCCCCATAGATGCACCAGTTTCATGATGTTATCCATGTGTCACAGATAAGGAGGTACATGCATGATCCATCACATGTCATCGACTAGGATGAGCTAGAAATTGATGAATGTGTGTATTTTGTGGATTTGTCTGTAGAGACAGAGGATCGACATGAGCGGGTCATTTGGGGGTGGTCAATTCCTCTAGTACTCGCTTAGTGGAAGTATGAGAATCTATGAGAGGGAACATGAGAGCGGGAGGCTCCTATTCATGCTCGGTACCCTCAATTGTTTGTTATGACCTTGTTTTGTATTAGGAGGATGTAAAGCCCTAAAGGTGGGGCTAATGTATTGTCATGGAATTCCATGTAATTTTATTTTTAAAATTTAATGGGATTATTTCGAGTGAAGAATCATAGATGGAATTTGATTCCAAGGACTGGAGTAGACGGAATTCTTTTCAGAACTATTTTAAAGTTCATTTATTAAATGTGAGAATGGGGTTTTCTATCTTTTAAACTAGTTCTCATATCAAAAATCATATGAAACACTTGAACTTGGAATGTCGTGAATCACCTAGAAAGGACCTATAATAGTGTACCAAGGGTCGACAAAAAATGATATATTTCTGACAATTTAAGAAAAAATAATATAAACATAAAAAGGTTTATTTTATTCTAAAGTTGTTTCACTATGACACTGTGATGATTCAACTAATTTATTTCATATATATAATAGAATAATGATTCTTTAACAAAATCCTAATAGAAATTATGTTTCATAAATGAAACGGCATAATGGTGCGGTGGTTCATCATAATAGAAATGTTGCAATGTGTTTCACTCATTTAAAAAGAAGATAGGGTTGGAGAAACAATTTACATTTTTAAATTCCTCTGATGAACAAGGAATGAATTATCACCCATAATGATCACTAACGAAACATAAATCAGTGAAGAAACCCTTGAAGAGATAACCTGGGAAGGGAGATTTATGAACGCCATCGGCTTTGAGCAGATCGAGAATCAATGCATATGGATCACTATAAAATACGATCCATTCCTCCGAAAGAATTTTCTCCAGTAATGGGATTAATTTTTTATTTACCTTTCCCTATTATTCATTCTAAAACAACAAACATGGATCAACCCACGAACAGGTTTATCAACGGGTCACTTGTTCTTGTGGGAGGATAATTTCTCCTTGGGTTATTTCTTTGGGTTAAATTGTTGATAGAATCTTGAGCCTCCCCTTCCCACATTTTAAAAAATCAAACAAGGAGGAATTAGGGTGACTTGAAAAAGGACTCGATTTCTCCGTCCTTGTCTGGTCATGTCTTATTTATGGACGCACCTCAGAATTGATGGTGAAGTGATTTTTGAGGATGTATCATGGAAGACGACCCATAAGGAGCCTGAAGGCACATGTGGGTTGGGATAAGACCACCAGAGCATACCTGAAGGTCTGTGGAAGGCCCCATCAGTGATGGAAGTGAGGGCCCATGGTGGCGGTCATGAGCAGGTGGCAGTGTGCTAAGGTGGATGTCATGACCACCCAACAACGTTGGTTGAGCAGCCCGCATCGTATGACCTGTGGCACATCGGGACACGGTGCAATGGTGACCATGTGTGGGACAAGGGGCGGTTGACACCTATTGGCCGTGTGTACTCAAACCGAAATCCCAATAGGTGTCTAAGATGCTGGATACCATCCCACTGTGCGGGCTGGGCTGGGGTGGTGTGAACCGGTCAGGATATATAAATTTGGGCTACTGAGCATCCCGGGATGGGAATGAACCGACCCGCTTATTGTGGGTCTGGCCGGATGGAATCAGGTTGTTGGGAAACCTTGCGTGCTGGACCAACGACCGAACCGGGATGGGCCCATCAAGGCCCAATGGGTCAGGTCAACGTAGAACCGAACCAGGTCGAGTTGGCTTGGTCAAACCGGGCTGGGTCATACAGGACCCTTATGCCAGGTTGGTAGGGTCGGTCCAACCAGTTTGGATTGGGCCCAGACACAACCGACCCCTATTTACTAAAATGCCAATATCATTCAGACTAGGTATCCAATTGGAGATCCGTTTGTGGAGTTGGAACCCTTACGATGAGACGTTTAATTTTTATCACTAGGGAGGATTTCATGGAAGTATATATATTATGAATTTCTTGAGGATTTTATTCTACTAGGATCAACCGCACTACGTACTGGAATCCTGCGGTAGGCTGAGATCTGAAGACTACTGAAGAGTGGGTCTAAATTACCTTGCGGGCCTAGATGATAAGCGTCCATGTGTGGACCAGCTACAAGTAAGCCTATGTGGATTAGATTCAAGGGACCCTATGTGGATTAGATACAAGATACCTTGTGTAGATTAGCTACAAGTGATGCCATGTCGATCAACCATAAGCAGTCCTATCTAGACCATCTTTGATGACTAAAGTGGGAAGCGGTTTTGTGGGCCCAAGAAGGCCCAAAGTGGGGAGCAGTTCTATGAGACTCATCATACACATGATACTAATTAGGGATGAGTACCTTAGTATTCAGAGGTATTCAGTGTACGATTGATAGTATTTCATTATATAATTTAGATTATACATGCTTGATCTGACAGTACCTTGTGTATGCATTCCTTTGTGGTCTTTCTATTGTGTTCGAGGATCCCAACTCTGTATTTTGTTAATCACCCCCTTCATGGGAAACGCCCACAAGTGTTGTGTCTAGTGCAGATGACATGTGCTTTATCAGAGTCCTTGGTGGCCCAGGACGAGATGCTACCCAGTGAGATACGACAGATAGGATGCAATCCCACAGCTTCCAACAGCCACTCCTCTCCTACCCTTCTGGTCAGGTCTTTTGTGGACATATAACCGTGATATTTTGTACTTCCATTATTTTATTTATTGTTTTGTTGGGATTGTATTCTGGACCATTTGACTTAAAATTTTTATCATTATTTAGTGGATGTTTAGTGGCATGCATTTTTTCCTTCCAACTATTTTGGACATGGTTGTGTGTGAGTGTGCAGGTACATGTACTTCAGAAAATTCCTTCTACTCATGGTACAATACCATCAGTGCTAATAACCAAACCCTATACTTTTAGAGGTAGGATTTTGGTAGTCACGATATGGGCCTCGATAGATGGATCGTGACAGTTTGATCAATAAGAAACCAATACAGATTTTATTCCATGGGATAAGAATATCTTGATTTGTGGAATAGTGAAGCCACACTACTACCCTATAAAATCCTATTTTATAATATAGCTATATCTTAAATCAAGGATATTATTAATCATAGTATACAATTAACATTAATGTCTATGATTAGGATAGTATTTTAATTTTAAGTGTCAATAGAAGTATCACTTCCACATAAATGATATCATTTATTCCAAACATTTCATGTGATGAAATCATTAAGAGATTCATATATATTTATAAAATAAAGTCATCTATACACTATCAATTATAAGGTTATATAATTCATGTAACTTACTTAATTTATAAGTAAATAGATGGATAACTTGAGGAAAATCCCCATGCAAAATGTAAATAGGCCAATCCATGTTAATGTTTACCTATATGATCATACAACTAGTTCTTGTCAATTACCCTTATTCAATATATCTATTTCTCCTCTATATTTTTTCACGTTGGTTAACACAATATATTGTAGAAAAAGAAAAATTCAACGAAATATTTGTTTATTTGGGATAGCCTATGGATACAAAATAGAGTAAGGATTATATTAATTAATTCACAAGGATATTGAAAAAATGTGTGGTTGTGGATAATGGGACTGACTATCTTATGTGTAATGTAAAAATAAATGTTCATCATTTTTTATATAAATGGTTTCAACTCTATTGAATAGTTATCTTGGGTTTTAGATGTCTTACTTTCTTTTACTACCTGAATAAGTGATATTTGACCCTTCTTAACCCATCATTTACCATAAATAAATTCATTAATTTTGGTTCTTGAAATCATTTAGAATATAGTGAAAAAATAGATATCATTATAAAATTTTTATTAAATATAATAAAAATGATATTGATTTTATATTTTGTAATGTCTTAAAATATTGTATATTGTAATTAAGTATGGGGTCACTCGATATTTTATAAATTGTGGATTGATATTGATGATAAAAATAGTCTACAATGGGGGGGGGGGGTTGAATATTCTTTCAAAAAAATATATGAAAAATAATGAATCAGAGATTTATTGTTGAAAAATAAAAAGTGTAGTGTAGAATTCAGGATTTAGTGTAGTCAAGATTAAAATGTGAACATAGTATATTTATAGTGGTTCACATCACTAATATCTTATTCCACCCTTAAATCATATTTTCTCAGTGATAATATTAATACCAACTAATAATACCTTACATTTAATGATTTTATAACTAATTTTAAACTTTTCATTTTACAATACTCAAAGGTAAAACCAAAAGTTTTCATATGAGTCACAAGATAATCTAAAATGAGTTTGTTAGAGAGTCATAACCCAATATGAAATGAAATTTTATCAATACTCATAACCCAAGAACCTCAATTTTAGTTGTAAGAATAATCAATTAAAACATGATTTATATTGGGAAAATCATAAACCGATGCAAAAGATTCAAATAGAATAAAGAGTAAAAATTAAAGAAATTCATAACCCAAGAAAAACCATAAAGAATTAGAAAATGGGGAAGGCGATGTAACTTAATGATGATTTTTCACATAAGATGTAATTAATTGAAGAACTGATGTTGATTTGCGATCACAACATTAGAACACCAGTAAGAAAAAGAACTCAATCACGCATCATGAAAATTGTATCTCTTCTATATGTCCGATTATTGAATAAAAACTATCATGTTTATTCTATCATGTTATCCTTGATTTCATTCCAAAATATTCATTATGTATCATTATTTTTAGTATCTAATTGATTTTGAAGGATCATCCAATTCAGAAATCATATAATACCATATGTTAGAAAATTAAAAATATTAAAATAATGCTATTACATATTATTTTAGGTATCAGGGTTATTAATTGATAGATCTCATTTTATGTTTTTCATATATAAGATATATTTTAATCACTTAAAATATTCCCATTAGAATACATGAAATATTTTCAAATAAATAATCCAATAATAACACAAAAATATCTATTTACCAATTATATGATTTAAAATATTATAAAACATATCATAAATAATAAAATGTAACTCATTAATTACAAATTTCCTTGATATTATTCTATCAGAAAATTTCTAGTGTCGTTATAAAATATAATAGTATTTTTCAAAGTAATAAAAAAAGAAGAATTAATTATTTTACTTTATAAGAAATATATAAATAAATATAAAAAATTAATTCACCTAAAAATAGATACAAAATATTCTATTTTCCAAATAATATAACAATGTTTCTAAAATATATTAAAACATTAAAAATTAGTAGATTGATAAAAATAAATTCTTTTGAATTTTAGTTAAGAATATTTTCAAAATAATACAGAACCAAATTATTTAAAAAAAATATTTTATACAAAACATAAAAGTAAATAACTAACCAAGTAATACATGGGCCTTATAGTCGATAAAGGTAATGTTCCATCATGGGTGGTCATTAAATGAATTGTGAAAAAAAAATCATGTCGTATTCATACTAACCATTTGAGTTTTTTTAATGTAATCAGTATGGAGACTATGAAAAAAATCATAATGTATATATAATGAATGTACATATATATTTTGCTTGAGGTAACATTAATGTACATTCAATTAGTTGAAAATTAATACATAAATATAGTTACAAAATAATAAATTTGTCCTATTACAAAATAATACTCATAGATGTATATAATAAATTCAGACTTGGTATGAAAATTAGCTTTACAGTCACTTTTATAAAATTAGTACTATAATTTAGTTGAAAAATAATAAATTTATTCAGTGGTAAAATAATAATCTTGCTTAGTTGTAAAATAATATCATCATAAGTATAAAATTAATTAATTATTGGTATAAAAAATACCTTCATGGTAACACAAAATAATACTTTTGGTTAGTATATGAGGATCGTCACTCTATTAGGAGAGCGATGATGTCAGTGTCTATCGTGCTATTGAATGATGTAGAGGATGGTCAATGTGGAATTGTGTTGTGCTAGTCACATGGAATGATCTACCACCATATGCTCGTGTCAGGCATGCATACCAGAACCATAATCCTTAACATATGTGCTTTTAGAATCCATCGAGTAGAACAAGTGAGGAATGAAGCATGAAAGAAGTTAGTGACTAGTGTGCAGGCGAGCTACTGACATGGATGTTTAGTGCTATGTAGATGATAAGTAGTGATATATATATATATATATATATAATTTTGGTCAGAATAATATAAAATTAAATTAAATAATAACTACAAAAATATAGTTTTTATTTAAAATTAAAATTATCATGTAAAAAAATAATTTCATAAATATAAATCATAAAAATAATTATTATCATTTAATCCAACAATATCAATTACAATATTTTGAAATGAAGATATTGAAATGAAGGGATTTAAAATTAATAAATTAATGATTAAAATGAAATTTTATTTTCAATATAAATGAAATAAATAAATTATAATTAATATTCAGATGAATAAAATTGTCCCCTTTTTATAAATTTCAAAAAATATTATTTTATAAATCCCAAAATATCCCCCCTTAAAAAATTTGTCAAAAAGATTTAAAAGTTTATTTCTACAATCTTCCCTTACTAAATAATATCTATATAAAATAACCAATATTAATATTGAATAATATAGTAAAAAAATAATATATAATAATGGTACACATGAAATAATATTTACAAGAAGTAATTATATAAAAATAAAATCATGCTTCTGTCAGACTACTACAAAATAATGTAAGATAATTTACTTTTAGAATTTAGTAACAAATTTGTGATATGTTCATAAACTAAAACATTAATCAATGAAGGTAAATAGATATTATATTTTCAAAATTATGGGAGAAAATTCATATAATACAACATAATTAAACAAGTTAAAAAGGTCAAAATAAATGATTTAATCCATTAAATATATCTTATTTTCAAGATGAAAATAAAAAATATCACATTTTATAAAATAATATATTTATTCAAATAATTCAACACTATGAAATTGTTATATAATATATTACTTATTAAATATAAATAATAAAATAAATTAATATGTAATGTATAAATGACACTTAGGGGTTCATTGAAGACTTCTATAAATCCGAAGTCTTCAAAATTGGGTTTTAAGTATCCACAGAAAAATTATTTTTAATGAAATAGGTTGTCAAATTATAAACAAATTTAAACACTAATGTTTAAAATCATGTTATTAGAAAATAACAGAAAGACATGATGGATTTTACAAAACAAAAATAATTTATTAGAATTTTTTTCAAATATATTTTTAAAAAAATACATAAATATAAATTTAAAATTTACATTCTATAATAGTATTTAATTTAATAAACTATGGGTAACTCCCCAAACATTCATGTAATTAAAACCATATTTAAACACTTTATAAAAAATATAAACACATTATAAGAAATATTTAAAACTGAAATTTTTAACTAAATTATATATATCATGATTATTTTCCAAAACAAAATAGAAGTTGTGATACATGCCTAGAATATTGAAGATCAAATAAAATGATAAAAAATATTGGATTTTATTCATTCCAATAGTTCAGTTTACAAAATAGTAGATAATATGTATACTGTACTATAGAAAATAGTTATCTAGGAATTGTGGCCTTCTTATGTCCAATAGAATTTTACTTACATCTCTTTTGTACCCATGATGTCATAGATAAGGTCAAATGGATATAAGATATTTTGGCCAGAAAAACAGATTTCAAAAAGATATTTTTTGGTATTTATAAAAATAAATTCATAGAAAAAATATATTTAGAATTACCATATTATTGATGAAATATGAAATATTTTCATTGGCATAATTCCACTACTTTCCAAATTTAAGGATTTTGAAACTATAAATTACCACTTTTAGATTTTAATAAAAATATTAGTATTCATGGTTGTTGAAAAACATTTATAACCAAAACCTTTATTGTTTTTATATAGCTTCATAATAGATGTAATTTTATAATATTTTTCTTTTCCTCAAACAAAAGTAAATAGTATTTCATTAAGATTAGAAACATCATTTTAAAAAATAATTTTTTTAATAGAATACACATCAGTATAAACATTCACATTAGAAGAAGAAGTTTCATTAATGGTTTTCTTATTTTCAATCTTAGGCTCCTAATATTTAGTTTAAACTTTATCGAAGTGATAAAATATAGAATAAATAATTCTCTCTTGATCATTGTTATTTACTTCTATAAAATATTTCATTATCTCAATTTTTTATTTTAATTTCAAAAAATTAGAGTGATAATTCCTTTTATATTTCTCATTCATGGATAATAATAAAAACAAATATTCACATTCCCATTTATATTTCTCATTTTCTCTGAAGAAATTTTCATTTATAAATTTTTTTTGAGTGTATTTTCAAATATTACTAACACTATTATTTCTTAAATCATTATTTTCTTTTAGAATATATTTTACTTTAAAATTAATAGAATAATAATTTGAATAAGATTTGGTATTTATTTATTTTTCATCTATATATATATATATTTGATCAACACTATAAAGAGTTATTAGTTGAATAAAAAATGAATTTATTATTTCATATTGTACACCCATTAATGAAATTATAAAAGCTTCCTGGTTACGTCCATAACTCTTATTTAAATAAGAACTATCCAAAAAATCCAATCCGCCAAAAAAATATATAATTTAATTTCTTCATTTATCATTTTCATTCCTTTATTTACTTAATTTTGGTAAATCACTTCTAATGTTAACTTTATTCATATACTTATAACATGATAATTATGAATCATCATTATTTTTACTAGTAATACATTTATTGATTGTTTTCTGAACATCCTATAGAACTATCTCTTTCCACAATTTTTTATCCTAGACATGATTTTTTTATAAGATGTTTCATATATTTTTCATTCCCATTTAACTTATATTCCAAATATTTTTACAATTCGTTAACATTAGATTTAAAATTTATACCTTTCTTATTTATAAGAACCTCACATGTAATATTTGTGAACTAATCCTCATACTACATCAAAGAAAATATATTTTCATCTAAATAATACTCTTAAAAAAATTTACATTCCTTTTTGGAAACATTCATTGCATTAATTTTTTGGTAATAATATCAATACCCTTTCAATTGAATATGTGTTGTCCATTACCTCACAAAATCCACTCATATCATTAGTAATTCTAGAGAATCTATGAAAGATTTTCTTCACCGAATCATATTATCCCATCATGAAATCCTTGTATTATGCTCATAACATTTCCAACATGGTTCATTTAAAGTTATCATTACTTTAGTGTGTGGATTAAATTATTTTCCAAATATCATGGTCTATCTTCCACACTGAAAAAAGGTTATACACACATTAAATTATGGAATAATATAAAATAATTTTATACTTTACAATTGAAAACATGATTCACTATATCATTTCCAAGAAGTGTCTCTTGATTTTATTTATGTAAATTATATGGTTTCTCCATGATATGTTAATTATCTACACTCAAATATTTCATTTATTCTTCCATTCGACCATTCGAATAACCACAATCATTTCCATAAAAAATGGGGGATTTTTTGTTATCCATCCATAATTGAAATTTATATCTTCCATATTAATGAAATAATACATATTAGATATACTATTAGTTCTATGATAATCAGGTTATTAAAATTATTAAAAATAAACAATAGAACTAAAATATTCTTAAGAATGTATTAACCTCATATACATGTTGTTTTGTATAAGATTAAAACAAGTATAACTAATAAATATCCTTTAAAAATTCAAACCTATGATATTAATTATTGTAAGAATATTAATGTTAAAAAAGACTAGAGGGGGGGGGGGTTGGGTGGAATTTTGTTTTTAATATTATTATATTAAATTATAAATAAGTGTTTTATTTTTTAATAATCCGGAATACATTATATTTTTCAAGATTCACTCTAACAAAAATTAAAATGTGAAAAATTGTTTTTTTGTAGTGGTTCAAATAACCAAGATCTAAGTCTGATTTTTAGTCATTTCTTCTCTCTTAGAATATTGGCACCCACTAAGAAGGAATCACTTTTAAATACAAGATTACCAATTTATAGTGAATTCATTTTACAATACCCAGTGGCAAAAACCAATATATTATAATTGGCACAACATTGTAAAACCTAACATTGATCCTGATTCAAAAACCAATATTAACTGGATTTTGATAAATATTTATAACCAAGGAACATTCCTTTTTACCATTAAGTTATCCCAGAATAACATTATTATAATTGGGAAAAGCATAAACCAATGATGAAAATTAAGAACAGATTATAAATAATCAAAATAATGAAATAAGAGAAATAATGAAAACCATAAGTTATCAAAATATTAGGATGATTATGTATCATGATGTTATTTTATCTCATAATAAATAATGAATTTAATTATTATAATTTCTTCATAATCACATAATTTGAACATCTGTCAAAGAATAACTCAATCTCTTATTAATAAAATTTTATTAGTTATATATTCCTTATTATTGAATTAATAGTGTCATTTTTAATATATCACATTACTCTTGATAAAATTACAACGGATCGATTTATCAACATTAATTACACTACCTCCTTGGTTATAATGGAGAATATAATTAACTAATCATATAATTACACAAGTTAATAAATAATAAAACAAAGAATACTATTTTTACCTTTATTTTTAATTATTTGGATCTTTAGAAGTGAGTTCTCACAATATTTTATATCATGATAAAATAGCTTTAAATCATATCCTATATTCCAATTATATTGTACAAACAATTATTAAACAATAAAGTAAATAAAAATAATATTACAAATTTATAATAATTTGATAATTCAAAAGATTATAAAATAGACTATAGATTAATAAAATGGGAATCAGTAATTCTATAATAATTCTCATGATATCATTCTATCAAACGACTTCTAATATAATTTTCAAAATATAGTTTCATTTTTTATTGTAAAAAACAAAATGAATTAATTTTTATACTTCTACAAAATATATATAAAATAAATATATAAAACTAAATCATCCAAAAAAAATCAATAATATTTTATTTTCAAAATAGTTTACACAAATTTTTAAAAAGGTATACATATTTTACAAAGAAAAAAATGATTATAATAATTTTAATTTCATTTAAAATATCTTCAAAATATCTCTAAAACATGGAATGTGGGAAAAATAAATTTTTACAAAATAAATAATGCAATGAACTGATCGTGTATGGAATAATCTGTAAGGGAAATATACTCACAATAATTTTATGTGTGTTTAATATACTGATTGTATGAACAAAATTTCAATGTCATCGGTATAATAACCATGCTAATAATGCTTTCATTTAGTTAGTATAAAAACCATGTGAACAAATTTTTGATGAAGTAGGTATCCTGTACATGATTTTTTTTTCATGATTTCCCATTTTAAAAATAGTTCCTATAGTCTATTTCAGAATAATAGATCTGAGTAGTTCGGAAATAATAATTGAAGCTAGTTGAAAAATAATACTAATTATAACGATAAAATTAACTCTTATAAGTATAAATATCACCATAAATATCTATTAAATTATCTTTTATAGGGTCGGTTTTTATGTCGTTCATTGTAACTTGGAAATCCTACTTATGGTAGGTTCATTTATACATACTAATCAATATTAATGGAAAGTAATCAAAACTCACAATAACTTACCATATATTGATGTTGTAAATTTTCAACTAAAACTTATGATAGGATGAATTTAATCATAAAAATAGCTTTTCATAAACTAACTCATGGTATGCTTGAAATATAACTCATTATAAGGTGTTTTCATACTCTTTTGTAGGAACTAAAAGTATATGAATTTGTCAAACATTTGGCTAAAATAAAAAAGTGTTCTCCAAGATAATATTCCATGTTATTGTATATATGGTGATGAATAGCTACCATACCTAGGGGAGGATGGTCGATATGCGTCCTATTATTCTCGAAATATATGATACTAGTCAAATCGGGTTGTGTTGATAAAGAGATGCTGAATTGGAAAAGTTTGGTTCCACAATTCAGAGTCCCAATGGGTGTTATGATTAAGGATGTTTTACAAGGTTCTTTCCATGGTTGGATAATGATGTCGGGGTTTTTCGTTGAAAATCCATGTGAGGTAGGAGGCAGTGCATGGAGGTACATTTCAGGCGAGTAGGTTCAGAGTAAAGCAATGTCACCAAAAAATGATGTTGAGCAAGAAGCTGCTAACTCTGGTTTGGTATGGACAAGATACTACCATTTTCATTAAGCATGGTTACTATAGAGGCCCAACATTTTCAAATATATGTATATATATATATCATCTTAGTAAATAAATATTAATTTCAAAAATTAATGATCCTTGCTATAATAGTTTAGGTCTAATGCCTTTTTGAACTTGAACATGTTAGAAACAAGTTTATAAGTGAGCTACATCATCTCACACTAAGTTATTCATAACCATAACCCCATTAAGGAATGGAAACATAAGAAATGGTGAGATCAGATTCTATGTATGGTAAGAAAGATAGATATCAATGATCATATAATCATAACATGGCAATACGGGTATTAGAAAATGAGAATAAAATTTTAAAACCATACCTTGTACATTATAGAACATAATCATGATTCATAACATAAATCATGTTATTTTATAATACATGAATCATAAATTAATAAAAAACACTCAATGAGATCATAAAAATGGTGTAAGGCATATATTTGTGGAATAAAAATAGGTATAGAAAAATAGTTTGTCTAGGATACCGACCAAAAAATTCATAACATGTTAGGATTGAGATATCCACCCGTATACTTACTTCAAACTTCAGATAACCTCTCATGTAACCTCTGTTTTGGGAATGTAATAACCACTAATGTATCGATTTTTTGGGCTATGTAAAGACTCCCATGTACCATCTTTTTCGGGTTTGGGATAACTTTTCATGTACCCTTTGAGATTATACTACATTAATAATTACCAACACATTGTAGTGAAATATAGGCCCCACCCATCATATAATTCAAATATTTTTATTCTAAATGATCCTGAAACATTCATTATATCATAAATACTAAAAATTAAATGTGTTCCATAACCATTTCATTAAATCATTTCCCATGGAAAGGAAATGAGTTCTATAAAAAACATTCCACAATAATAATAAATAATATAAAGAATGAATAAGGATAATATAATTGGATCATATCCCCATTAAATCTTATGTAACATAAAATCATTTCATTTTAGATGGAAAATTATTTTGAAAAATCAATTGGATCCTTTCATGAGAAAACATCCTTTCAATTTTGAAGTAACTTATTTAAATTCTAAAAATTACTAAAAAATTAATAAAAATATATTCGTTGGAAATAAACATTGAAACATGGTGGTTATTATTTGAATAATTTATTATTCATGATATATAAAAATTCTAATCATGTGGTACACATTGAAACAAATATTCCCTTCACATTTTTGGTAAAAACTCAAAAGATAATTATTAATAATGTGACAGGAAGATTCTTTTTAAACCATTTTTTTAAAACATAATTGTAGATAATTTTTTTATAAAAAATAATTAGATAATATAAAAAATTTCATTAAATCCTTTATAGATAAAATGGAAATGGAATAAAAAGGGGTTTCGCTAGAATATAAAAATAAGGCCAATTTTCCAAGAAATGTGTTTTTTGTCTCTTTAGTTTTCAAAGAATGGAAAATGAAATTAAAACCTATATTAATCAAGAATAATAATTATAGATAAAAATTAATCATTTTCATTGGAGTTATAACATAATATTTTATCATTGGAAGCAAAATCATAAACAATCATGATAAATAATTAGATTGTAACAGAAAACCCTTACCACTTTGGTAATATTTGAACCATAAGATCAATAATAGAAATAGAAATATATATATATATGTATTTTCCCATTAAATTAATAAATATAATAAAAAAATACACTCACGGGATGTATATACACCACATAAATAAGACTGGTGGTGAATAAGGAATGTGACTCAAAAAAAGTGAGATGAAAATACCATGAAACTTTGGTAAATATTGAGTTGTATGGCCCATGAAAGATTAAATATTAATTAAATAGTTAATTTAATTGAAATAAATGTTTTCATGATATAAAATATAAATGGGGATGTATATAAAACTCATAAATAACAAGATTGTTGTATAACATAATACATGTTTCAAAGAATCCAATTTGGGACAAAAATCACAAACCCCGGGTCCTGACAATCATTGTACACATTGAAAAATCATAAATAATTAATATAGGTTTATAAAATATCTATTTCAAAACCGTAATAATATATATAATACTATATATGATTTCATTAAGACCTTTTATTACCATTTTAATAATAATTTGTTGTGAAAATCACATTTTGTGTAAAAATGGTTTCGTTTTTCATGTATATTTTGGATTAGTATATTCAGTAATTGACTTCAATAAAGGTTTCATAATGTCTATAATGTAAAAAATTATATAATTATATTATAAATTCATAAAAAATTTATTCATTTTAATCTAAAAAATGATAGATATATAAAATTAATTACACCATTCATTGATATGGTAGGCTGTCCATACAAGTGAACATTGCTTCTATTTTCTCAATGATCATATTGAAATAAATACAAATAATATATCACATTTATAGAATAATTTTTATATCATGGATATCATATATATATTCATTAAATCTATTCTTATTATTATCTATGTCAAAATTAAAATAATGATGAATCACATCACTTCATGGAGGGGGTAGTCCACATGTAAGTACATGTGGCATTATAGTTTTCCAAAGGATTGGAAGGTATGAAGGTATAAATTATATTAAATTTATAGTAGAATAAATATTTCATAATAATAATATATAAACCCTTAATCTATCATTACCCCTCCTCCCCATATATTCCATAATGAAGGGAGAGGGGTAATGAACTCTTGAGTTCAGCCTCCAGTAGGCCTTGGGTTGGCAACTATAACCAATGGAATAAAAAAAATAACAGTACATGTATATGAAGAGAAAAAATAAAAATAAAATTATACAATGTATATAATCAAAATACAAATATGAAAGTGACATAGAAACAACCCAATGATTTTATCTATTAATGTTCCGCACGGTCTAAGTAATCCTCCAGAAAAATTGAAAATCAATTTATATACTTCGAGTGACAACACAAGGATGCTCAGTAGGGAATCCAAGGTCTCTGAAGAAAATGTAAAATAATAACACTAATCCACCTTTGAACAAATATATGAGGTAATAAAACATAAATAGGTCAACTACCAAGCCCCTCATCACCATGGCATGCTCACTAAATAACACCTCTATGTATAGTAACATAATAAAAAGAATATCGATAAAAGTGTACCCCATAATGTTCTCCAACTGATTATACACTCCTAAACCCCAATGTCGAACATTCTAGAACTCCCAAGTAATACATATAACATATAACACATTCCCATAGCACAATCACATCATACCAAGACCAGAGACTCCTAGCCCCCCCCCCCCTCATAGCACAAACTCATTTCATATCATCTGAAGACAGTTGGGCCATCACATAACAACCATTACCATAGTATTAGGGTATCATGAACATTAAATAAAACAATATAATTCCCTCATAGTACCACAAGATACCCCTTCCATAACCCTCCATGCAACATTTCCACATCAAATATATCCCAAATATAATTAGGACATCCCATCTTTCACTATCTGTCCTTCATTCATCATACCCAGTTCATGTCTACTCACATGGAAGAGAATGACATAAAGAGCATGTATCCAATCATCAATAATAATCATTGTGAAGTTGGGAACCCCCCCCCCCATATAGGTGTATGACTATTGCAACATACTATTTTATGTGGGTGGGTTTCATATTGAAATAAAAAGGAACAAACTTGGTTTATATATAACCACACACAAGCCTAACCTTGAGGTTCACCACGAAGAAAAGAAAACTCACAACAAAACCACATTCACTACAACAAATAAGGGAACACAACCATAAAAATAAGGCTCTATAACACATATCAAAATAGTAAAAACAAATAACCCAATGAGAACTATTTTATATGGGGCATCAAGAACATATAATCCCTATATAAATACAATATCAAAGATGCAAAAGCCTAAAAATAATACCCAACACCCTTAAATTTTAATAATATGATTAATTCCTCTAGATTTGGATATTTGAAACCATATATAGTAGATAAATAAAAAAAATATCCTACTACATGATATAAAAAAATTATGAAATCAGGGATTCCCTACCTCAAATATATACTTTACAACTCACAACGCATCATAAGGAAAAAAAGAAACACCCACAAACCACAACTGCATACATGGAAACCACAAATCAACCTACACCACAACCGTGTAACATTAAAATGTAATCGAAATCACACTACAAAAAAACTACACCACCACACTAGATCCTAAGGGAAAAAAAGATAAAAACAACCAAGAAGATGAGAAAGGATTACAATTATTTTAACAAACACCGCCACAAAAACTCGTGGATTGAAGTAGGGATAAGTGGGATGGAATTTATCAACGAACCACATGGTGTTCTCAAAAAATTATAGGGGTATGGATATGACTTGATGAATAAAAATTTGATGAAAAAATTATTTAAATCCCAGAACCTAGATCTTTCACATCATGAATTCCATTAATGACCTGAATTCCAAAGGAATTCCTATATTTTAGTATCAATATAAAAATATTTTTCTTCATATTCATTTTATTACATGTTAGGAATTCACATTTCATGAAGTGAATCTATTTCATGGGCTCCTACTTGTCCCACTTATAATATGTGAAACTACATGTCTACAAAAGATGTGAACTTCCAATTTTAGATGTTAATTTGGTTCAAATTTTGAACTACATACTAAAAAACTAATACAATTATAACATCCACTATACCCTCTTGGACTTGCTCCAAAAACTCTTCTACCCCTAAAAATTTCAATTTAATAGTCTTGGGAGGCATGAGTTACTACATCAGATACCTATGAATTGATTCTAATACTTGATATTAAAAAACCTAGAAAGTGAAAGGTGTCCAAAACACCAACACATGAGATACCTATCAAGGATCTCATCATACCTAAAATGCTAACACAATTCAAACTCTCCCATTGAAACACTCTAAAATAGACAAAAAAAAATTCATCACCAGTGAGCTAAATTACCACCACTCACTAGTAACAACATTGTATCATCTGATACTATACAAGAATAAACATATTTCACACAATAAAATATCCAAACAATAATAGAACCTCAAAGAAACCCAAACCAACAACACTTAAAATAAAAAAACTACATTACCTTGAAAATATGTGTTAAGGAATTATATCATCCAAATAAAGATACTATTCACTCTAGGTGGAACTAACTTTTTCATGGTTTTTATCATATCATAGTTTTTATAGTACATATTTTTTGGGAATTATTTAATACCCTTTTCATATATTGTAAATTTATCAAACATGATACATACAGAAAACATTACACCTCATAAAACAACAACATCCCAATATCACGTCCTACAATAAAAGCCTGTAAAAATAATGAAAACACAAAATTAATCATGATAATGGGAACATATTTGTGACTCACATTCCAAAATAACCTTCTTTAGGATCCAATTCCTATATAACACATGAACCCATTTAATGGTCCACCAATGAAACACCTTCTCATCATGATCCAAGATCTCCAATGGACACTCAATTAATGTCATGTCATTCTCAACATCCATCTTTCCCTAGTCAATCAAATCATATTCATTTTGAATATTACAATAGATCTAAGAGATATGGAATAAATCTTATATCATCTCTATCCATGGTGGAAATTCCAACTGATATGGAACCTCACTAAGAAGAACCAACACTGACACATTAACAACAATCCTTGGAAAAATATTATTCCCCCACCTATCCTCCATTACCCACAACAAGGTGAGATTCTCAATAACAGATGGTTTCCAACCATGAACTACCTGGGACTCATCTTTTGATCAACATAATAATTCAATCAGTCCTACACTTATTTCATCCTCTCATGTAGAAGATAATACTTATTTTCAATATTTTTACCACATCAATACCAATAATATTTCCCTCCATAATCTCTATCCAACATAATAGAAAAATAAATGATCGTGAATACCAAGGCCCAAATAGACGCATGGAAATGGATGTGTGATTGTTATAATTGAATGAAAACTCATCCAAAGGAATGTTCTTTGACTAATATCTTAAAAAGTAGAATATAAATTAACACAACATATTCTCCAATTTATGAACATTCTGTTTTGTTTTCCCATCTTTCTGAGGGTGGATAATATTATTGAGTTGTAATCGAGTTCCAAATTCTTACTGCAATACCATCCAAACATAGGAAGTAGAAAATTCAAATAAATTAGAGATAATATATCGTGGCGCTGCAAATAACCATACCACTTCATCCATTTACCACATTTCTAAAACATTCACATCCCCTAACTACCGAATCACTAGTAAGTGGGCCGATTTCATCATAAAATCCACGAATACCTAGAGAGAACCATAACTACCTAGATCTTGGGATAAAAATGTAACGAAATTAATCAATATTTCTTCTTAGTTCCACTAAAAACATGCAACGGTTGAACCAAATTTCTTGAAACATGATACTTTAACTTTACCACCTTGAAAACCAATCACCTTTCCACACACTCTTCCCCTAACCGTTTCAACTAATTCCACTAAATCTGTGTCTTCAAGCTACGGTCTATCATGGAAACTCCTAGGTATGTCACAAAAGGTGATATTTTTAATTCATAAAGAAATCACTTGTGAAGTAATTCAAATAAAATATCCTTTCCTAAAATAACATCTGATTTTGACCATTCCTTGACCAACCCTATAGAGAATAACGATCGCTAACATGATCACACATCACCTATGGCTCTGAGTCTCCCCATTAAGACTCCACCACATGATATTTAAAAAAGGGTACACTTTCATATGAAAAAAACATCATCTTCTACCATCTATCCTTGAATATAGGTGTAGGGATTCCAAAAATTACATCACTCACAAAATATATCTAGACTTCTATCCATCATCCTTACACAACATCCTAATCAAATCATCATCCAAAATGATACATTTTACTAAGGTGTATTAGATCAAAAAATTAAAATACTAAATAAAATTCATCCACCATTGTTTCCAAATATATATATCATGTTGAAAAAATATATACCTCAAGATTTTGTGATTCATGAAGACCACAATGAACTCCCCAATGAAGTAATTACACTATAACATCCATGAAAACACTACTACCTCAAACTCCAGATCATGGGTGGCATAGTTAAACACATGTGTACAAAAATTAATAGACTAATAAAATATCCCCACTCTCTATTGCATCAACACACATCTCACACATATATGGGAAGAGTCCAACAACACCACAAACATATCCCCTCCTCTAGAAACTGGACAACAAGTGTATAGACCAATATCCCATACAGGTTTCCAAATATGTCCTCACACTGATCCCTCTATACAAAATCATAGTATTTCATTGTCAATGATATTAGTGGGGTATAAAATTGAGAGAAATTGGGTAAAACATCATCTTATATCATGTGATACTAAGTAAATATTGATGCTCCACCTTGTTCTTGGGTGTTTTCAAAGGAAAAATACGCTCACCCATCAATTGGTCTATAGATTCACTATACTAGGACATCTAATATCATTGGAAATAAACCTATCTTATAATGAACATACAGTTGGTTAACTTTCCATAGGGATAGTGGTGTCTATGAAACATTATGTCAACTCTGAGATGTTTGGAATGTTCTCCATTGACCTCATGTAGATCAATACATTATCGATGAACACGACTACAAATTTTTTAAGGAATTCAAAGAACTCAGCGTTCAAGGTCCCCAAGAACATAGATGATGAATTCAGGACATCAAATGAAATGGACACAAACTCAATGTGCATATACATACAATTATGGTGGTCATCTGGATACTTCCATACTTCAACCATAATTAGTGATACCCATACCACAAAATGATATTAGAAGACAAACTCAATCCTATAAAATGGTCTAAAAATTATATCCTATGAAGAGGGTAACAATTAATAATCTTTACATGTTTCAACATTTGATAATCAAAAAAGAGTCTCATAACTCTATAAACATTCGAGGAAGACATCACTAGAGTGCCCCATGGTGACACATTTGCTAACTTTAAACCCTCCCACAACATATCATATATATGAATCATAGAAACACATAACATGTAAGGTTACATATAACAATGAAATATTTAAATTGGTGATCATTTAGGATTCATGTCTATCCATAACCCAACATCATATTGATAGTGTAGAATCACATCCTTCAGGTGAAAAACATCCTACAAATCCCCAAAAACAATGAGAACCATGACCATCCCTTTATCCACTAATTCCATAGATAACTCAAAAATAAAATAAAGAAGGGGATCCTCTTGAAAATTGACCACATGAAAGATCATATCACAAATTAAAGGAACATTCCAGATATCCACATCTGAGAACATGACTCTACCCTAGAAGTAATTTATTATATATTGTGTATAAAAAAACTATTTGATGCCATGAATAATGATGTGGAGTTTCATATAAATCTTGAATATATCCCTATATAACTAAGGTTCCCATATTATTATTCTACACCAGCAATATAGATCAAACATGATGGTCTGGACACTAACTAGAATAGTCAACAGAAGGTGAATAATAAGCCTCTCTATAACAAGTACAAGAGCTAGTCTAGAGTTGGAAAAATAATAGAGTGAAAAGATCCAAAATCAAACAGATCATAAAGAATGGTGTATAAAAAACAAGCACAATGGGAATGATTAATGTCCCATCTATAGTTTCTACCTCTACTACTTAAAACTTACCATGCCCAACAAACCTACCTATCTATTAATGATCAAATCCATGGCCACACTTAGGCCACAGTCCCTGAACTCAAGGGCCATCCTGAGACCGTCCCATACCTACCGTAGACCCTCTTATCATTTCATAATCCTTCTTCCAATACTGATGAAATTTCCTCACCATTAAATACTACTGATTCTGACATAGAACCTCTCCACCTCCAATAAACTGATCATGAAGAACCACTGGGCATTGGATCTGATGATGACCATAATCATAACAATAAAATGAAACTAGCCTACTATCCTTAGAAAATTCAGGGAAACAACTAGACCTAGAAGGATGAAATAGAAGCTTTTAAGGTCAAATCCCTTATCATTGATTCCTTAAAGTCCATAGCACCTGAAATCTTCTACTAAAAAGTATTCTCTTAGAGGACCCATGTCAGATATACTATCACAATAAACCTCCACGTGAGTGAATAAATGTGATATCCTTCACGTTCTTCTGAACCTCTAGATATTATTTAAACACAAAGGGAACAAATGCATGTTGGATCAAAGTATGGAGTTCCTCCCTAATCAATATCGCATGTTATCCCTCATTTGAAAAAATATCTAGTAAAAAATGTGGAAGGCCCATCAGCTTGATTACAAAATATAGAACTAAAAAACATCATTATTAAAGAGAATAAAGCTCTAGACTCTCCACTACCATCATGTTTTATGAAATTAATTGTTCCCAAAAAACCTTTTAAATGTTAGGTATTAAAACATTTACCTTCATCAGATCAGTTGCATACAATGTCCACCATAGATGCACAAATCCCTATATCCATCTAACTAGAAAAGGGACTGGTTAGAACACTAGAGCCCAAATCATATTGAATGTGATATAGAGCTCCCCCTTCTAACCATTTTTATCCTCATTTGAAAATAAATCCCTCATAATATCCTAAATATTACTATTGAAAAGAACACAATTTACTCTTACACTAATCATCCACAAAACCCGTATATACCGTCCAACAACCAAAAATATCATCCAATGAAAACTATAATTAATGAACCACACATGGATAGTGAGTTTGAGTCAGAGTGGAAAACAAAAACAAAGATTTCCTAATCCTAATAGTATATAATTTTATTAATATTTATTTAGTTAATATTAACCTATTTATAATTTACATACACCAAAAACCCCAAATTAAAATAATAAAAATATTGATCATGAAACTTGTACCTCTCCTAGGTCTGTGACCAGAAAATAGGTCCACCACACATGGCCATTCAATAAAAAAAAAGTCCATGAACTGGGTCATGGGGGGCCCAAAAATCATGTTTCATAGCCGGTCTCCCTAGACTATGTCACCCACCAAGGTAAACTCATACTTTTTCCTTACAAAACCCGAAAATCTTCAATGTAACTAACACCATTGTCAATCCTATATCTCAATAATCACCTTTTATAAAAATCTTTCACTTTACCTCCCCTTGATAATATATTCAAGTGAGAGAGATAATGATCCCTAAGTCCCACCTCTAGTAGGTCCCTGGTTGGAAACAAGTAGTGAGGGTATATATGAAAATCTCTATACATGTATATCATGTGAAGAACTAAAAATAAAAGTATCTAAAATAAATATAAAAAATGAAAAATAAGTCAACTACAGAACAACACTCTAAGGGTTTGAGCTAGTAATTTCCATCACAGTTTAAATAATCCTCTTAGAAACCTGGATTTTTTTACTTAGTGTGATCATACAAGTTTTCCATGTATGAAAACCAAACTATATCATGACCATGTGATGGAAGCATAATAATGTGACCATGAGAAAATAGAAGAACTAAATAACACATAAAAAGGGAAACTAACCATTAGCATCCTCACCATGTCATTCTCCAAATGTAACACGTCCTTTTATAGTAACATAATAAGAAGAATATTGATAAACATGTACCTAAAAACACTTTCTCGTTAATTTTCTAGTCTCAAACCATAACATTGTACTTATTGCTGCTCACATATATTTCATATATCATCGATCATTTTCACATCTTATGGTCACATCACAAAATTCCCAAAGACATTGGACCACCACCAAATAACACAATCACATTTCATCTCACCTGAAGACACTAGGTCCATCACTTCAAAAACCCTAGAAAGAGTAGTAGGGTATAATGAAAATAAATAAAATCATTCCTGTGAACTCCTATTACCATGAATGACACCCACCATATGCCTCTACATATCATAGTGGCATCATATCTTACCCAATGACACATGGTCCAACATGTATTACACTATCATACCTATGGCAATGTCAACCTATGAATATATTCTCACCTAAAAGAGAGAGATGGAAAAATATGGAATCAATCCATCCATATTCACCAATTTGATTTTTGGAAAAAACCCACCGATATAACTGTATGGGTTTCGTAACCTAGTTCTCAACACAGGTTGGGTGAATATATAAAATACAAGTAATATATGTGGTATATATAGCTACATATAAGTCAAACCAATGGGTTGACATAAATATATTCAAAACTAAAAAAATACAAAATCTCTCTTCCAAATTTAAATGAAAGTCACCACACAACATGGTATCCAAATAAAAAATAATTATCACAAATAAATCCCCCAAACACCATAATTTTTAATGGTTCATCAATCTCAAATATTCATAGTTTCAAGATAATATCTAAGGTGTTAAATAATGTGAATAAAAGGATTCCCCCATTTTATTTCAATTTTATGATTAATTTATCTTTATTAATCCATAAAAACTATCCCAAATAAGTAAAAAAGTTTAATTATCTCATTAATGATATAAAAATTGAGAATAAATATATTCCCTAACTCAAATAGATCTATTTTCCACTCACTGCCCACCACATAGTGAAAAAGAGATGCCCAAAACCCACAATTGAACATGATGGAAAATAGATAAACCGAAAAACCACGTGTCATAAAAATGAAACCCAAATAAAACAGTGATGAAAAACTACACCACTTTAGTGGATTGTTTAATAAATAATAGAAAAAAAACCAAGAAGAAGGGAATGGATTACCACAAATTGTCGAAACCTCACCACTTGTGTTCACCGAATGATTTAGGGAGAAGAGGGATTGAATTTATCCCAAAAGGATATTTGGTTATATACAAATTATACATTGAAGGATATGTAAAGAGGAATAAAGATAAACTGACAAAAATTTAAAATATGGGTCCCTCCACTCTCACATCGTGAATTTCATTCATGATGTGTATTCCATTAAAATCTTATATTTTTTTGTTCTTGCAAGAAATTAGTCGCATCAACTTTGATTTAATACATGTAATGAATTAAAATTTCATGATGTGAATATTTTTTAGGGAAACCAATTTATTACATATACAAGTCATGAAACTAGTCTACTACACAATCAATAAACCCTTAACTAATGATGTGATTCCAGTTCACATCATCTACCACCTTTGGTAGAACTACGACATCACCAACCAACCTAGAACCCTAATGAAATTATTTTAATGAAAATAAAACAACAAAAAATAAATATTTAATGGAATATGATTTCATATCCAATTACAATAATCATTATTATCTCCAAATCTAATAGGTGGTTATTGAAAATGAATGACAACTATTTGAGATGTTGTAGTCCTCTTCACAGATGATCAACTATTTTTTCATTTGATGGGGGACTATATGGATATAGGTTGTTAAATTTATATAATAACATATAATTATATGGAAGATAAGGATATAATTATATCAAAATTGTTGAATAAAATTTGAAGGATGTAGAAAAAAAATAAAACAAAAACACTTTGTTAAGAACAATACATCTTCTTTGGACTACCACATTAGGTTTTCCCAAAAAATATGTATGAGGGAATTATAATAAAAATAATCCCAATAGAAAATGTATAGTGAATTATGGAATGGATTTTGGTGGTTGTTTTATAAAAAAGTACTTCTATGTATGAGGATGATAGGAGAAGAGGTGTCCATTTTTATGTGGGGAATTTTTTTTATTTCATCTTAGCCCTTTTAATTTTAATTTAACACTTGGTTAACTCGTTTATTCCAAAAATGTGATGATTAATTATTTACTTTTATTAAAATTCAATATAACCTAGACATAAGTTATCCCTGTTATATAATATTAATTATGATTATTTTTAATTTTTATTCGAATTTAATAATGTCAATTCATATAATTTATAGAATTTAATTTAAAAATAATCATACTGAAGAGAAGAAAAAGTGGGTTTCTTAGGAAAATGATTTCATAAGTATAAAATGTTTTTTTATCAAAAAGTTAAACGAAATCGATTAAAATGAAGAAAATAGATTAATAATAATGATACTAAACTAGTTTTAAATTTTTTATATTTTTTAAGAAATATAACCTTTTAAAAAATTTAAATAAAAAGATAATATTCTATAAAAATCAGCACATTTCACTATTTATTTAAAATAAAACATTTCTAGAAAATCATAGAAATTAAACTTAAACTACTTTTGACTTGTACATTCCAAAAATTTAGATAATTTTTTTGAATAAAAATTCTATTTTTGGGGAAAATAGTTGTTTTAATTTATTTATAAAATTTGATAAATTCATTTTTTTGAGTAAAATATATTTTTGAAGCATATAATAACATTTTCTAAAATATTGTACTTTTTAATAAATATATTTACATTATATAAAATAATAATAAATAATATTAAATGGGTGTTTATTAAAATTAATACATCTTAGTTTAACTTCTTTGTTATAATGGTCATGTTTAAATACTAATACTAATAGTAAATTAAGGATCGTTATAACTCAATGTTGCATGTAAGGAATGTTATCAAAGAAATTAAATCTATTAAAAATATATATTTAATAAAACATTTTGCTATTAAATTATTCCCCCTTAAATTTAATTTCACACATGAAATTCGATAAATTTTATATTGACAACTAAGGATACTTTTGGATCATTATATCCTCAAGTTCCTACATAGCTTCTTCAGGTTGGTGGTTTCACCATAAAACATTAACCTGGTGAGTTGTCTTATTTCATAACACCTTATCTTTATGATCCAAAATCTCCATAGGTTTTTATTAATAAAAAATTTCATTATTTATTGGTATGAAATCTTCATTCATTATATGTGAAGGATCAAGTATGTAATTCAATAAGAGAGACACATGGAGGATATTATTGACTTTAGAGATGTTTAGTGGAAGCATAAAAAGATAAGATAAAATCCCTACATGATCAAGAATATTGGGAGGAATAATATTCCAAGTAAATATCTTTCCATTATTTTTCTATATCATGACCTTATTTTATAGAGAAATTCATGAAAAACCCATCTCGGTGACATCAAATTCTAGATAACTTCAATGATTCTCAGTATAAATTTTATGTCATATTTATAATGCCCTTATGTTTTAATGAATTTGTATAACTTTTAATGCCATTTATTTATCCTATTCTAGAACCAATTTAATAATTTCTTTAGCTACATCTAAACAAATTGGGGTATCACACTTCATTCCATATATAGATTCATAAGGATCCATATTAATTATTGAGTGAATGCTATTGATGTAAAAAATATCAACTACATGAAGTTATTGATTAGAAAAAACATTGAATAATATCTCAATATATCTTCAAGGTTATTAATTTTTCTTTCAAACCGAACATCTTTTTGAAGATGATACATAATAATTAAAAACTACTCTATATTAAGGGATTGGGGAAGACTTTTTCAGACCATTTTGGAGACACATGTATCTCGATCAAACACAATATATTGTTTTACTCCATTAATTTTTATAACCTTCTTTTCATATATTATTCAATGATTTTAGGATATAAATACTCCTTTATATCAATGATGTGTGTAGTCTTGTTAGGGAGATTGACTACAACCCATATAACATTGTTCCTTTATTTGTTTTTGGGAGTCCAATGAAAACATACATTGTGATTTTTTCCCATTTCCATTTTTGTATTGTTAATTATTATAAACTAAAATTATACATCTTTATATAACACTTGACTTGATGACATACAAATAACCAATATATAAACCCTTTAGTGTCTCTATTCATGTCGTCCCACTGGAAATACTCTTTAATATTACTATACATATTAATACTTCTACGATGAATAGTGAATGATGAACTATGACCATCCTCTATTTGATCCAAATATATTGTTTGAATTGGACACATAAATGGTTCTGTAACCATATCATTCCATTTTAATAAATTTTTAACATATGAAAATTTTTCTTGTTATTTTGTAGAGTCATATCTTCCTTTTCGATCTCTTTATTTTTCACTAGTATATATATATTAGAAATAATTTGAGAATTATAATAATTTTACCTTTTCTTCAATATTTCTAGGTTCATTCATTAAAAATATAGAAATTTTACATCTTCTATGATCATCATATTAGTTAAGATATCATTTCCCTTTCAACTCAAAGAATCATCCACTTTATTCTCCTTCCCAAGGGGGTAATTCATTAAGAAATTATAATTGTTAACTAGTTTAAGCCATATTGTTGGAAAAAAATTCATCCAATTGAATTATATTATATACATTAAAATTTTATGATAAATATATATATATATATAACACATTTCACCATAATTATAATTCTTCAATATCATTAATAGAAAAATTACCACTACAAACTCCAAATCATCAGTTTTGTATTTTTCACTTAAATATTCAATTTAATCAATTATTAAGCTAAAAAAATATTATTATATAGGAGAATCCATCCCAATTCCTTTTTTATTCCATCACTAAAAATTAAAAACCCTTTCTCTATAGAAGGGTAATGTGTGCATAAGTTCACTAACTACCATTTTCTTTGGTTTTTTTGAAATTCTATTCACATTAATTTTTCAATTGGAACGTGGATCCCTTATGAGTTGACTTGATGAGTGGATTATAAAATAATGAGAAATTATCCCCTGATAATTAATAAAATCCACTAACAATAATAAAAAATCAGATGTCAATCACATTGGGGGTTCTGGGAAATCATTCTATAACTCCCATATTTTATTTATCCACTGATAAAAAAATTATTTATTCTAATAGAAAATAAATCTTTTGACATGGAACTATATACAATGTTTTATAGGATTGTGGATATATGGTTTTTAAAGCCGTGAGATGATTTTTATGTGGAATAAGAATCCATATTTTTCAACCTCAGTGTAGTGATCCTTTCCAACCCACAACGTTCCCCTCATACCACATCCCATATCATCCCCATCAGGATCATTTCCTGACTGATCCAGATACTCCCAAACATGTTCCACTAGTTCTTTTTACCCTTGCATGATTTCTTCGAACCCCTTTATTATGCATTCCTCTCCTCCTCCACCCCTCTTTTTTTTCAGGTTTCTTATTTATTCAACGAATCATCTGAACCCTATTCCTTTACGAGTGCAAATTAAACAATTGTTTTTTTTGAATTCTACTATAATCAATTCATCGAACATTCTGTTTTACTTCTATGAGGGTAACACACATAAGGGTTACAACCGATGACTTCCAACAAGACCCACATAAGTCGCCCCCAATGTTTTTTCCAAACCAGACTCCTCCCTGTCCTCATAGTGAGTCTCATTCCCATATCCATGCGAGGGTGTTGTTGTGTCATCATTTTTTTATAACTATATTAATTTAATTATGAATTAATTTCTTACATTCCTTGCTGTGATTATATCATTGAATTATTTTCCAAGTACGATTTGTGGATTCCTAGTTATTGATCAATCTAATGTTATATTTTATTATTATATTTTTCTTAGCCTCTTTCATAGGTTATGTGGTTTGAGAATCATTACTCATAACATGACAATTATGATTCACATATAAATAAATTATTTAGTTTAATAAAATATTTTTTTGGTTTTTAAAGAATTATTTTAATCAGGTGATGAGATGATTAAAAATTTATCATTACTAGCTCAAGGATCTTTAACAGTTTTTATTAATTTATTACCATATGCATTGATATTTGGTTGTATTTATGATGAAATAAATTCATACTATTATTATTTAATTGATTATTTCTGATTAAATAAAAGTGACCGTTTAATAGTAAAGTAATATAATTATTATATTTCCACTATAAGGTTAGTGATTATTTCCTACAAATCATATAATCATTGTTACGGCTTGCATCAATCAATAATTATCCAAATTTTTAAACCTAAATATATCATTTTTGCAAACACTAATATTAATATAATATTTTAGAAATGATAGTATTAATCCTTAGGTGAATTATTTATAATCTATGAGATAGAAGGATATATTAATGGAACATGTGGATGATTAATATGAATTTCCATATCCTTAGTGGCTAATGGGATGGGTGATCTCAATTGTTTTTTATTATATATGGCTCATAAAGTCTAAAAAATGATATTATTAACCCTTTTTAAGAAAAACTAAAGTTTCATGTTATTTTGAAATAAATTAGTGGCATATAATGAAATCAAAATACATGAAGTAAATGACATAATTTAATATTATTTCAAATAAGTGGATTACTATTTGATTATAATATCTCAATTAAATAATGAAATTAATATAGGAAAGGAGGAAACATATTTAAAATTTATCGAATATTAAGTGAGTTCAAACAGAAATTATTAACTAATATAGAATTTTAATTAGTGAATAAAAATATTTTACATTCTCTACTCATGAACAATCATCTAAGGTTACTATGATAATAAACGTGAAGAAACCTTTCCTTTCATATTATACACTAAATTAGATCATTTAATTCAATTAATCTAGTGAATTTATATACCCATAGATAATTATCTCACAATAATTTAATATAATTGTATTACATTAGACTTTTTAAAATATTCTTTAAATTATTAGAATTGAGCATCATTATTTAAAATTAATAATTCACCTTAGGTGATATTTTATAAAGGAGATGATTATTTTAGATGTTTTAATTAGGAAATTCCAAAGACAACGAAGTGAATTATGACATAAAAATATTTAGTTTAGGTGGTAATTGAAACTCTTCTGGAAGCTTTATTGACAAAAATTCAATGTTTAGTATATAAAATATCAAATAAATGTTTTTAGTAAATTAACATAAAAATGACACCTAAAACAAGTTATCTATAATTTTATTAGATGTTTTTGTTATAAAATTATAATTAAATGTTATTCAAAAAGAACTACTAAAATTTATCTAATGCAATCTGTTTCAAGCAGCAACACTAGATTATTCTATCAAAATTTTGAAATTTTTCGTACCAGAGTTTCATGAATCATTGGATCGGTCATAGGTTTTCTGAATCTACCATTTTTTTGTAATCATAGAACAATATATTGTATAATAAATCATAAAAATTAATTAGTAATGTGATCAAATTTCAAATAGTGATAAAAAGTAATTTTTTAACAGGTATAGAAGTAGAAAAATGAATTTTTATAATATACCAATGATGGGTCAATGTTATATTGTAATGTATTTTTATTAATGGAGAATGAAAATTGTTTTCCAAAATTATAATATTTTTTTTTATAAGTTGTCTATTAATTTCATTTAACCTGATTGGTGTGATCCAAAAAATATCAAACACAAAATTTATAAAATTAGTGAAACCTAAGTATGAAGTTCCACTATTACTGTAAAAAGATAACTTTTAATGATGTTCATTGTTAGTGTAAACAATGCAATTGATTCTTATTCTATAATAATTAATCCACTAATAAAGTAAATTTATAATCAATAACAATGTGATAAGGTTAGTAAATAATCCAAACATAAAAGTATTTATTCATTGTTTGTGGAATGATTCTAATAATATTGGATTCAATATTGATGTATTTTTTAGCAACTCATATTTTCTATAAGAGTGGAATGATACTATAATTTTAATATAATAGTACTAATACTAATGAAGTGAAATATGTCAATATGTAACCAACACTTGTAATTATGATAGTACAATGAGGTTATAATGACAATATTTTAATTCTTGTTCTCATTTCTAATTTTTTTAATTAATAGTTGTAAAAATTCAAGGAATAATTTAAATAATATAAATTTATATGTTACAGATCATACATCTATACAATAAAAATCCACACACTAAAAACATGAATGTAACTAATGATTTAGTGATTATGTTTAATTAAATTTCACAAATTCATAAGTTAGTTGATTATGTGGAAACTAAATATCAAAATGTAATGAAATTACTAAATTTAGCGTTTTAACTCTTTTAATTAAATATAATTTATATTCTTTTGATCTATTTAATTTAAACAAGTTGTATTAGATAATATTTTCATTACATTTAATTATCCTAGAATACTAATCTAAATTTCCATGTCAGATGTTTTATTATAATGAAGTTATATTGAGAAGAATACAGATAAATGAACAACATATTATAGATTTATGAATGTCTCCTCTGATCAGCATTGTAAGTTAAATAGATTTTTGGACATTATGTTATTTCATATTATTTATCTTCTCATCATTCTTATAATTTTATCAACCATGTTACTTTAGGAAACATTTAGTTGTAGATAATTTGTTTATACAACGGAGGCTGGTAGTATAGCAGGGGGTACTAGTACGATAGAATGTAGGGTTTGTCCTACCACTATGACACATTAGTCATTGGGAGGTCATTTAGTTCAGCCTCCCTTCATCAATATTTTGTCATCATGAGGTCATCCTCCAATTATTCCATCTCTATATTTTCTATTCCCACCTTTTCCGTATCCATTTTCTCCTGTACCCACAAAGTATGGTAGTTCTTAGGCCTCCATCCCTATTAATTTTAAATTCCCACCATCCACTGTATAGGATATCTCTCCCCAATATATCCCACCCCCATATCCATTTCCATATCAACATTCATCTATAATAGTTTAAACAAATATAGTTTCCCTCATTAAGTACATTTACCATCATAAACTATACAGAGTACTCCTATTATAAATATCCCTCCCACCACAGAGTTGATAATCCACATCCTCTAGACACAACACTTCAGTGGACAACAGACTCCCATCTACTAGTATGTGTTTAATCATTTCATAGAGTGATTAATGATAAATTCAAATATATTATTTTTCACTAATATTTATTTTTCATATTAGATAAATCCTCTAACACATGATGAGGTTGAATGAAAACTATCAGAGTTACTGAATTGACACCTAAAAAGCATGGTTCAATATTACAAGGATAGTGTTATAATTTGAAAAAAAATGTTATGTAATGTAAATGGTATTTGGGGACACTTTATAAAAAACAATATCATTCTGGTTAATCAAATAAGTTGGAGGGATTTTGGATTACAAAAATAGAACAATACTAGGGATGTGATTTGGGTTTATAATGATAATAAAATTATGTATATGTTAATTTAAAATGTTTTTCAAATAAATATATTTTCCAATACATATGTAATATTATTTATTGATGGAAAAAATGATAAGGCTGCAAGGTTGATAGAGTTGTGTGAAATGTGGAAAGTGTATATATATGACTTGTATATTGGTTGGAAAGAGGGAGTTGATATGGATATTTAAGAAATAGAAAACATTCATGATTGATCAATATCACAACAAAAATATTTTATTATCAATTCGAAGAGCCTAGAGTTTAAGTTAATTCATTAATTAATATATATAATAATATATTCACATGGAAATTATTTTTGAATTATAAATTACTTATTTTTAATGTTTCTGAAATTATATAATATCTTATTTATAGAAGAAATCTAATAGAAATAAAATAACATAAATTTCAATGAAATACATTTACACTCTCGGACACACGTAAATATAATATCATGATTAATAATAAGAAATTTATCATTAAACATATTCAGATTCATTTTATTATAATATTTATTTTTTACCATTAAAGATTATTTCTCTTTCAAGTTGGTTTATCTTTCTATATTTTTATATTTTTTGAAACAACTATCCTTATATTTTTTCCATATAATGTTTTTCAAATCAATCATTATACTTATGAGGGAACATTTACTTTGATTTTATTCATAAATTTCACCCTTTTTTACACATCCTATTACCAAACTAGATTAATATTAAATAGGATCCACTTATTCTTACATGAACCGATGATATTCTCTTTCGATCCTAATGAGATAGACCATTTTTAGATTTTTTATGAAACTGGTTCGGGTGTCATTTAAAACCCTCTTATTTTTAAATTCATCATAAAAATTAATATTTACTTCATCTCTTTCCTATTAAGACATAAATTTCACATAATTTAGTGTAGTTTAATGAAAGGTCTCTTACTTTCCATATATTATTTTTTATATTTTATGAATTATGTTTCAGACTAGGTGCTGAGATGAAATGAGATTTTGTGGCCCAGTGTGAGTTAAAAAAATCTTTGAAATATATTAAATATATTAAATATCTTGGATGAGAAGTTTAAAATAATTTTGAATAACTTATCAATGGATTACCGTATAAAAAATCTAAGGGAACATTTTAGTCATGAATGTGGGATCAAAACTAGTTATAACAAAACGTTTTTCATCGTAGGGTGCTTGTAGAAAAGAAATTGCAAGTGTAAAATGAATAAAATAAATAATTATTTAATTTTATTTTTAATTCATCAACTTGGAAATGGAAGTGTCTTTAAATAGAATATTATGAAAAAATTAGTGTTTTCCAATTAAAACTGGAGTCATTAGATATAATTTTTAGTGGATTTATCTCAAAAGAATGATAACTAGATCATAGACTAGTGATCATTGTAAACAATAACTGGAGGATCTCACTAATGATGATGATGATGTTTCATTATTCATTATCGATCGATCCAAATTGAGGTAGGATTTTTTTTAATGGATTCATTCCTCATTCAAAATTTCTATGAGTAAAATAGATCTATAGACCAATTTATTTATCCACGGACCATGTGTATTATAAGATTGAATTATTTAAAGGATTTATTTGGATATTTTCTTTGTTTTTTTATTATATATTCATTATTCATTATTACCATAAAAATTTGAGGATTAAAAAAACATTAACTGAGGTTCGTTCCTCATGACTATTCCTTGAAATTTTCTCCCATGATTTATTCATTCATCACGGGTGTGCTTCGTTGGCCAGAGGTTCGAAATCTATCAGATAATTGATTCATTCACACCAATTTTTTTTTTCAAATAATCTATACTTATATATATCAGATCATCAAAAAAAAGGTGGTGTAATGATTAAAATAGAATCAGATCAGATAGTGTAGATACATATTATTTTTGTTCATTTCCACACAATAAGTAACCACACTACTAGTCATTTTACAAATGAATGACTATTCCCGAGAGTTTTAATAGGTTAAGGATTGAATATTTAGGGCCTGGATCATGATTTTATAGTGAGAAAATTGTTAGATATAAGGTTAGAGGAATGACTGAGGATGTGGGAATCAAATCTTAGAATCCCGAAAATTACACGATACACAAAATGTAACTCAGATCCACACACTATGTGGGCCCCTATCTGCGGTGGTTGGGGTCCCAAGAAGGATATAAGTATCACATAGTGTCTTAAAAAATAAAAAAAAACATAGGAAATCAACCTGATTGACTAGTGTGTACCTTAAATGATACACATACACAAGCTCAAGTACAAGAGCATGGGCACCCCATTTACTCTGACACAGACACAGTTTGGACTGGTGGACAAGGGAATACTTATGAATTGGTACACCAGTATAGTACATAGTATTAAACATGTTATTTATCGTTACATGAACTTTGACATAAACAGATTCCTCTTACATGGGCAAGACCCAAGGTCAAAGGGACATGGTGTGTAACCATATTACTCATAGTGTACACCTGAAAATTTGGCTGGAGCCCTTGTCCTATGTATGATGGATAAGTTTTGTAAGGTTTATTTCCCTATATCCTTTCCCTAAAGGTTAATTTGGAATTTACTCATTAATATAAGTCATCGATACCTTCAGTTTGAAATCATGGTTACATTTGTTGGAATCCTTCCGTGAGGCCCAGAGTGAGATCATCTAGTCATCTTCATGCATTATAAAGATTTGATGGTATCATCATGACCAAAACAATGTAGGATCTTATCCTCTACATATATGGTTAATAAATATTAGGTTGTTGGTATAAAATACGTATTTTGGGTGTGGTACTTATCTATGTTTCTAATATCTTTGTACTTCCTATATATACTTTATACGGTGAGACTCGAGTACAACGTCATGGACATATTTTATCTATTCTATCAGAGTTGTGGAGTGTGTTCTCCCAAATGCATTCTATGAGGAACCATCATGTTAGAATCCATGGATAACATTATGGTTGTGACATAACTTCATAATGTGTGTCTTGTTGAGTATATCTAGATACTATTATTATACGTGATGTACATATTTAACTATGTATAGATTCTTGCATACTTTTATTGTATTATTTTTGGTTTCGAGGTGTCAAACAAGGTATTTTTAAATTCACCAATGTAGAAGCTTTTACCTTATGTGTCATGTATTGTGAAGATGATTTACATTTATGTAGATTCCTTCAGGGTCCCCTAACCAGAGAGTACCTAGTGAGACTGGACATACTGAGGTGTGTTCCTACTTTATCTTAATAACAGTCCCAAATATTACTTTTATGTTGGTCTTATTTTCAGAAACATTTTTGAGTTCTTGTATTTGGCTATTTTTACCATCATTTACTCCATGTCATACCCTAGTCATGGGAATTAGATGGGTTGAAGTATTATTGTTCATTTGTTTTTTACATTTCAATATTGTATGGGATTGAATATGTGTACGTTTCTGTAGGTACTTTTGATAAGGCATCACAAGTTAGTGATATGCCTACTCAGCTATTGTCACCATACCATGGCCCATTGAAGGAGTACATGGAGAGTCACAAAATTTTCCCCTTTGGGATGGGTTGTGATAGAGTTATATCAGTTAATATAGTTCTACCATAGGACCAGAGTCTATGAGATTGGATTGTGGTGTCAGTGTTATGTGTTTTGAGTTTGGAATTCAGGATAGGGACACCAGTTTGGGTGTGGCATCCGATGTATCCATGAACTAGGACTATGGTCACCTATTTTTGACTCAGTACATGAGAAGAAAGATTGCAGGAGAAAAATGGTACATGCGTCATATATGAATGGGGCATGTCTTCCTAGTTCTTAATTAGTCAACTCTTCAGATATAACCATTGATCATGGTACATCATGTTTATAGTCAAGATGTCTTAATGAAATATAATAGTAAGGTATCAACATCAGGATAATGGAGATGATCCCCTCAGTTATGAGGAATATATACAAGGTCATATTCCATAGATGTTACCTCTCAGTTGTCTTACAGCTGTACCACAACCTGTAGAGAAGCACATGGTTTACACAATTCCAGCATATGATTTTACCATGTTGAGTACACTTTAGCATATTCATAAATAGAGACCCCTTAAGTTTTATGGAGATCCTCACTAATAGGTGGCTGATAAATGCCTGGAGGTGGTGACCAAAGTTTTCCATCTGGTTAGACTTGTAGATCAGGTGGTGGTCAAGGGAAGCGAGCCTTCTCTATGAAAAAACAACATGATAGTAGGGGTTATTGATCAATTATTATGATAAGGTGTCTCTATAATGGTCATAGTTTTGGTTCCTTTTATAGTGGATTTGTCTGTAACTATTTTTAGGTTCATAAATATCCCATATCTTCTATATCATAATCAGGGTAGCATGCCAGTAGCTGAGTATTCATCGAGGTTTACGATCCTCTCTAAGTACTATATAGATATGGTTTGTGACGATTTAATCAGGGATTAGAACTTTGATATAGGGATATGTAGAGACATAAATGCTTGGTTAACCCCTTAACTCATTCATTACTATTATTGGGTTCTAGAGCTAGCATTGGTGGAAGTGGATTTTTTAGTTTAGTAGATAAAACCAGTGGTTTTCTGTATTGGGAATGAAGGAGTAGATACCTTAGAATAAGGGAGCCGACGTATGTACTAGAAAACTAGTTTTGTCGTATGTATTAAGAGGGTGTACTAGGATGAAGTATTTACATTTTAGGGCTAATATGGTTGTTTATTTCAGTCTAGAGAGACGTAGCGGTACTCATGTGACGACATGGGACATCATGATTGAGATTTTCCATCATGTGGTAATGTTAATGGGGAGACTATATATGGGCCTCCATGATATAGGAAGTGGTATGGTAAGGTAGGTTCGCAAGAATATGGACATAGAAGAGGAGATAAGAGATTATCAAGAGGTGGTATATTCTTTGAATTATTACCACCACCACCCTAGGTAGTCCACACTTGGCTCATGGAGATAGAATAAAAGGGTCAAAGACAACTGTAGGTGGTCTATGAATATGAAGTAGTGGCTTCAAGAGTCATATAAAAGATATTATATGTGTCTCTTATACATTTTCTAAAACATTTCTTGAATCAATTACTAATCATTATATTCATTCCAAATCTATTATTAGAGAGTTAGAGATTCTGATTGAGCACTTAGCTCGACCATTGCACTTAGAGAATCAAACGGGTGATGGATCAAGAATGAAAAACGTGTCCTTAAAGTGTGACCTAACACTTTTAGGAGTGTGTTTCTATTTTATTGTATTTGTATCTATGATGAGGCCTTATGATGTCATATTATCTTTGGATTGGTAATCCAAAGTTCAGACTTAGATTGAATTTTTTTGGAGGAGAATGCATATGTAGTGATTGGAATAGGTTCTATTTTTTTAGTGAATAGGAAACCTAAGAATCATTAAACGGACTCATTAATAGTAGGGTGTATCTGATTACTAATAATTTGGAAATTATAACCCTTGGAACAGTGGATGTTATGAGTTTTTATTTCCTTAGGGTCGTTGTGGCACATGAGGATGTCTTCCTTGAGGATGTTCGGGCTTACCTCCCCAATGTGAGATAGAATTATGCATTGATCTAGACCCTAGGATAAAACTGAAATCTATTCCATCATATCGGATAGCCACCCCAAAGCATCATGAGCTATGGATGATGTTTGAGGACTTGTAGAGGAAGGACTATTTATACATAGTGTTTCACCCTGGGCAGCCCTAGTTTTGTTAGCCAAGGAGGTAGACGGGTGCCTGAGGTTATGTGTTAACTATTTTTTACTGAACAAGGTGACCATGAAGAACATGTTCCTACTTCCAAGGATTTATTACCTCTTTGATCAGTCGAGAGGGGAATAATGGTTCTTTATGGTTGACCTTCGGTCAAGCTATCAACAATTATGAGTACGAGATGATGATATATCGAATATGGCATTTAGATGTTTCTATGGTCACTATGAATATTTAGGAAATACTTTTTATTTGTTGAATGACCCACCGATGTTCATGGGAATCATGAACCAAATCATTTATCCATTCTTAGACTAGTTCACGGTAGTCTTAATTAATGATATCATTGATTACTCAATGTTTTAGGAGGAGCTTGAGAGGAACTTGAAGAAGGTTCTCAATGTTCTCCCAGGGCTCTATATTCACAGAAATCTCGTTAATTTATACTTAAGGATTTATGAAGTCTATTTTTGGGGATAGGATATCTTAGTAGGTGAAGTGGTAGTGGATGTAGTTGAGGATAAGATAGTTTTAACTTGCGATCTATGAAAGAGAGTGATTAATGTGTGGAGATTCCTTATGTTGGAATACTATTACTACATATTCATAGTTAATTTCTCTAGAATATTATCACCCATGATAGAATTTTCTTAAAAGTATAATCATTTCATGTTAATATATGGGTGTGTGTAGTATTTTAAGTAGTTTTAGAGGATTTTGACGATAACCACCATATTTATCTCTCAATAAGAGGGTGTCGAATATTTAGTGTTCTACAACACATCTAGAACATGGGTTTGCTATGTTCTGATGAAAAGGACGGAAATTATTACTTATTGTTCACTTTAGTTCATAACACATATTTCCATTATCTTGAGTTAGTAGTAGTAGCCTTAAAACAAAAAATGTGGTGGTACTAACTAATGGGTGAGTGGTTTATTGTATACATTGATAATAAGATTGTCAAGTATATCTTCTCTCAAAATAATCATAACCTGAGATAGAGTCGATGTAAAGTTTTCCACTAGGAGTATGAGTTTGAGATTTTTTATTGTTTAGGAAGGGGAACATGGTTGAAGATTCTATTTGTAGGAGAAGTTGTTCTCAGTGGCTAAACATGGTGTCAGTATGGTCGACCTCATTGTAGTAATCATTTATGAAAACAGATGGAGCAGATTAACCCAAATATATAGTTGTCACCCCTCAAATATTATATAAATTTAGGGAGAAAAAACATGGCGATATTGACTATGAGACCCCACATTATTAGATATCCATTGGACAACCTTCTGATGTATTGTTTTAAGGTGGGAAGAACTCCATTATTTTTAATGGTTATACGATTTCATGTGTGATGTTGTGGTAAGAGGTTCGAAGAGAGTTCCATTAAGATGCATTTGAGGTACTCCCATGTGTTGAAAAGATGAACCTGGACCTCTGACATTAGTCTTGGTGGGAATAGGGAGAGAAGGGAGTTGTAGTGTTTCTCCATTAATGCATTACTTGTTAACAAGGGAAGGATAACAACCATGTTAAATCGGGTTAAACTCAACCCCATGAGGATCTAGAGCTGAAATGGGATGAGATATAAAAGTAAATGTTTATGAGAATACCACATACATATATGGGACATTTTTCTATTTTGGGAAATCATAAGTAAACACACAATATAGGCCCACTTTTTAGCTATTCAAGAGAAGAGTTAAAAAGAGGGATAGAGACACCACAACATGTAGGAGATAGTCTGACTACATGGAGTTCCATTAATTATCATTTCTTACATTTATTATCGTTTCACTTCCCAGATGTGGAAGGGGCTACAGGATGGATTTGGGACTCAGTTATGCTTGACCACAACATTCCTCCCCCAAACTGACAACCAAACAAGGTGAACCATTCATTTATAAGAGGAAATGATGCAAACATTAATTTTTCTCATTAGGTGTAGTTTATTGGTCCACCTAACATTGGTGGAGTTTATGTAAAATTACATTTACCATTTAACCATTATTATTGAACCATTCTTGTCTTTGTACAAGAAACTCTACTGGTCACCACTTTGTTGGACTGACCATGGATATTAGACACTCATGGGACCACTGATGGTACGGGAAACTACTGATAATGTGTAGATTATCATGGATTAGATTATAATGGCAGATTTCCATCATAATTGTTATGCATATAGATAATGGAGGCCTCTGAAGTTTGAGGAGGGAAACCATGTGTTCTTATGGGTTTCTTGTATTCATGGATTTTGGAGAGTTGTCCATGGTGGAAAGTTATATCAAAGATCTATTGTCCCTTAATAGATACTATGTTGAGTTAATGATGTGGAATAACGCTTAGCCCTACCTCTAGAGACTGGGTACACGATGTCTACCGTGTTTCGCAACTGGGGAGGTACGTGAATTGTGCATCGAATGTTATTGAATTGGGAGATATGGAAATTGAGGATGGAGAAACCTTTACTGAGTAACCAAAATAGATCAAGGTTTAGTATAACATGATCCTTAATGGGAGATCGATTCCTCAAGTTCTTGTTTTGAGGCACCACGAGAATCATTATAATAGCTCATGGGAGAGGGAGGATAATATTCATACTCAGTACACACATCTCTCTGTGTATTCCATTTTTAGAATTTCTAGATATAAACATCCTCGATGGGGAGAATGTAATGAATTAGATATTCCATGTATTATTATTTGATTTTTTTTCACTATTTTCAAGACAAAGAATGGAGACAACATACGATTCTGATGGCCGATGTTTCCAAAATAAATTTTTGAAATATATCAAATATATATAACAACATGAGTTATTAGGTTTACTAAAAAATAGAATTGTATCTAAATGGTTGTCCATGCCAGAAAATAGAGGGAACCATTGTGTTCATAAGGTAGGTTCTACCCTAGGTGCGACATAATATTTTTTAGAACAAGGTGTTCGTAGAAAATTTAATGTGAGTATAAACTGAATAAAATAAATAATTAGATTATTATTTTTTAGTTCATTGATTCAATGAGTGAAGCTTATTTAAATTTATTATAATGAAAAAATTCCCAGTTTATCAACATAACCCATGAGCATCTAGAGAGAACATTGGTGGGTCTCTCTCAGATGGAAATCAAGTAGATTGTAGATCAGCAATCAACGTGAAACTGAATTGGAGGATCTTGCCAACGACAAGGATGAAACTTTAGTCCTAGTCAATGATTGATCCAAATAGAAGTAGATTTTTTTATTAGATTCTATCCCAATTCTTAAAATATATGATGAACATGGATTAATCATCAAATGGGTTGATTTGTGGATCATTTTTATTGTGAAGGGGGATTATCACGAGTATTTATTGGGATAATTTCTTTGTGTCTTTTATTATCTCATAATTCTTAATTCAAAAGACAATTAATCATGGCCTATATGAACATTCATTGAGGTGAATTCCTCATGATTGTTCCTTATGTTTTTCTCCATCAATTTATTCATCCATCAGGTGTGTTCTTCATTCGCAAATGGTTCGACATCTATTGTAGGATTGATCATTTCACATGAGATTCATAGTGCAACAAACTGAGATTGTATATCTGGGATCGACATGAAATGGTGGGGGTGTAATGGTGTAAATGAAATAGAATCAAATTGTATATATACCTGATTTTCTTGTGATTAATTACACCAGTTTATAGTGTTTTATTAATGAATCAAAGGGCTAGAGCAAGTTAATCAGTGATGGAATTACTAATCGTAGCTTGGTTCATGATTTTCTAGAAAGATAGTAGCTTGATCGAAGGCCGAAGGAATAGTCTAAGATGAACGAAATAGATACAAGAATCTAGAAAATTTTATGATACACGAAGTGTAACTTTGAGAAACATGCCACGTGGGCCCCACTCATTGGAAATTATGTATTTAGGAAGAAGAAAATTATCACATGGCATGTGACAATATCACACAGTGGGACCTCTCCCGGGTGGCTCGACATGTACCTCAAAGGGTACATGGACACATCCTAGAGTACATGTGCATGGGCATGTTGTATACTCCCATGTGAACACAATTTGGCCTAATGTATATGATCAAACCTATTTACCATTACATGGTTAGTGTATTTCGGTATATCAATTCCATGTAATGATACATAGTTATGGACATGTACATGGTCAATTTATCTGGGAAGTACCCGAGCTCAAAGGGACATGACGTGTATCCCAACTAGATATCATATAGTCCTACAAAATTTTCAGGGATCCCTTTTCATTTGAAAATTGGGAACGCTTCATTTGGGTGAGATACCCATATCCTTTCCTTGGGAGTTAGTATGGAATTTCCTCCAACATACATGATATTGATCCCATTATCATGACTTCTTGGATAGAGTAGTTGGAATCCTTTCATGAGGTCCAGAGTGAGAGACTCTATTCATCATTTTTCCAAAGGTGGAGTTCTTGGTATCATCATGACTAACAATACATTGGTGCAAATCTACTAAATAGCTGGTTCATTTAGATTGAGTTGTTAGTATACCATATGTCCTTGGGTGTGGTCCTCATCTATCTAACATATCTCTTCATAATTCCTTTGTATACATCCTATTGTGATACCTGATGTGAATTCTCTTTCAGAAGAACATAATCAGTTCTATCAGACTCTTGAAGTGTGTTCTCTCAAATGAGTTCTATGTGGAATCTTTAAGATATAATCCTATGATCGAATTATAGTTGTGGATTAGTTTTAGACTATGTTTATTTTTAGGATATTTGGATATTCATGATATATGTGTTGTATATATATATATATAGATAGGGATATATTATTATTTTTGAATGCCTTTGGGTTTTGGGGTGACTTACTGGGTATTTTATTACTCACTCTACATGGGCTTCGCCCGCATGTGTCCTATCTTGTGAAAATGATCACACTTTTGAGAGATTCCTAGATCGACTATGATCAAACAGTGAATATGGAGACTAGACAGACCAAGGTGTGTTCTTGGGGTATCTTGATAGAAGTCACATGTTTTACTTTCAGGTTGGAATTTTTTCTGTATATTTTTTGTGGACTATAATTTATACTTATGTACTTTTTTTAGTTCATGTCATACACTAGTTGTTTTATTTAGATGTATACATGAATGGTTGTTCAGTTTTTTTTAAATTTCATGATTAAAAATGCATGAATATATATGTGTGTGTGTGTGTGTGCGTGCGCGCGTGCGCACGCGCGTGTGTGTCTAAGTACTTTTGGATAAGGCCTCTCATGTTAGTGATATGCCTACCCGGTTCTAGTCAGGAGCCACTAGCCTATTGGAGGTGGTATTGGGGATCCACGACATTGGCCCCATTAGGATGAGGCATGAAATTTATTAATATTTTTAATTTTTAATTGTGCATCAATGGATACTATTAACCTCTTGAGTCACTATGACTTATCTTCTTGATGTAAGGAATAGTTCCCCAATGCATTCCAACTCTACTGAATTTTTTTTCAACATTAATATATATTTTCTCACTGTAATTAAAAAGTAATTCTTCTTGAACATCAAATTCAAAATATATTTTTGGATTTTTATTCATATCCAGAAGGAAATTAATTTATTTTTCATTAATATCTTTCTCTAAAACTATTTATTTGGATGTATTCCACTTATTCATACATCCAATCTAATTAATATAAATTATTTGGTTTTTATGTTGTAATTAGTTTATTAGATGGAGTCGTAAATTCTTTTTTCATTTCAAGATATATTTTATTAAATCCTCTCGATGTTCACTATAATAATTTTAGTTAAATTATCTTTCTATATTGATGTTTTATGATCTTCTCTCTAGGCCCATGCTGAATTTTCATTTGTTATGTAGGTTAAATGCAACTCAAATTTCATTGAATTAAAGTAATATGAAATCATCTCAGTCCTTACGTTGAATAAAAATCGGTTTTCCCAATTCTTAATGGTATAAATATTAAATTGTATAATTCTTCACTTGATTCTATAGTTGAATGAGTTGTTTTTTATTCTAATTTTTTATATATTTTTTCTTCTCGGTTATGTTAGCATACCTCAAATAGTAATTTACTTGATTCATCATAAATGGTTGAAAATATCATTATTTATACAATTTATATCTTTTTAGATTTTTTATCACTCAAAATGATTGTAAATATTCCCTTTAACATTTATTATGTTAATTTTATAATGTAAATTTTCATAAATAATTTTGATCATTCCATTTGTCTTTCCTCATTTTTGAAGGTAGAAAATGGTGCTATAAATTTTGAATTCCAACATAGACTCCCTAATTGAGAATCATTTCATATAAATCCTATGTTTTTTATAACCAACATTACAAGGCTGAAATATTTTATATCCTATAATATATGTGTGAAATTATTTTTTATTTTTGTTTAATAAATATTGAAAAATAATTGATTTCAGTAGTGTTTATGTCAATTATATTGATTAATCTATCTAGATTTTATAATTTAGAAAAATTATCACTCATGTTACTAATCTATGATGATATTTAAAATTTAATTGAAATATCAATAATTACATATCTATTATCAAGTATAAAATGTGAATAATATGTTTATAATCAAGAATAATATTGTTTCATAACCTATGCATGATATATAACTAAATTTTTTAAAACATTTTTTTAAAATTTTGGTACCCAGATTAAAATATATGTGTAACAATGTTTTATAACTTGTAATATTTTATGGAAATACAATCTATGTGTAACCAATGTTTCATAATATATAATATATTTCTAATAAATAATTATTTTAATTTTCAATTACTGTATGAATATTTTTCTATTTTATTTTATTTAATCTTAAATATTTGTATAAACATAGGTATAGATTCAGTAATATGTCATAACATAATAGTGAAAGTCACATAATAACCACAAAATCAACAAAAAACTGTAGTTTTAGTAGAAGTATGTATACTATAAGGGGTATAATGAATCTTTACCCTTTAATTATCCTTGATATCCATTGAAAGATAGCAACCCCAGGTGAGAAGTCCATAGAATTAAATAAAAAACATTTTAAATAATTATCACATCAATTCTAAATACCTCAAAATATGTATTGCTGGTATCATTATTCATAATATAATATTAATATATTCCCCCTCGAGGATTACTTACAATGAAAAAAACAATATAAATAACTTTTATTAAAATATTTTTTTATTATATGATGATATTATAGAGTCATTTTATTCAAATTATATAAAAATATAATTCCTTAGTGTATCAGTATCATGATAATATCATTTTCCATCCATTTTTTGTTATATTATACTATATATCTGATATAATATATATTATGTTATACTAAAAACTTTCATGTATGGTTCTACTTCTGTTAATAATAAAACAACCATATTCATCACATTGTAATGTATTATGTCTAACTCATCATTGTGATTAAATATATAGTTTGCAACACAAGTATAACATCTTCACTGTAAATGAAATTGAGCATCTAATGATGTAATATTTTAGTTTATTATCCAGGTTTCTTCAACTGATTATTATTGAAATCAAATTGAGACACTAACTCCATGGGTCAACGTATCATGCTGAATGGTGTATCCCCTTTACTGTTTCTACACTATCATACTCTTTGTATCCTATATATGCTCTAATATAGAGTCACTATCAATCTCAATCCATTTTGTTTTGAATCAATATGATTTTTTTTTGTATTCCATCTTGATGTAGATATATTTTCTTACGTAACAAAAACATTAACTTTATAAGGTAATACACTTTTTCAAATTCCTTATTTACCAAATTACAAGTTCCTTGTTTAGAAGGATAAATACATGTTCAAATATACTTATATTCCTCTTAAAATATCTAATGTATAACACCAGTTGAAGGTAAAAGGCCTTGATGAAAAATAATGAAGAAATCAAATATATCATATGAAGTAGTAAATCACATTTCATCCACAAAATTTTTTTTATTCATATAAAAGTATCCCTAGAAACCAAAAAAAATTCTAAAGTTCAATGTGCTCTAATCATTATGTATTTATTTCAGAATAAAAAATACATAGAAATTGACTTTAATATTCTTTTTTCAATAAAATTATAAAAACATTATCTCATATGCAATAAATAAATTATTTCTAGAATTATAGAAATATTTATACATATTCTATTACATTATTAAAATAATAAATTAATTTTTTCCTTGTGTCCACAATATGTCTTATAGATTGTTCGTGTTTCTCCTATTCAAGTTGGTTTAATATCATTTAGTCTGATCAGTTTGATTTCATTAGGGTTAGTTCTATTCGACAGAATGTTTTACTATTTAAATTAGTTATCATTCATTCATTATGGATTCATTTTTTTAATTTTATTTGTTATAATTCTTATATCATTGTTTATTTTTATTTTTGTTTTTATATTCCAATATATTTTATTAAGATAAATATGATTCATTTTATATTTTTTTAGTGTAATTTAGTTCCCTTATATTGTTTCATTATTTCTTGGGGTTTCCCAGAAAATGGCATTGAATATCCAAGGTCGTGTTCTTGGCTCTACATTTTATTTACAAGATGGAAAAAGAGAGATGGTAGTACGGTAAAAAACATAACCCATGATATGATTGTAAGTATAGTTCAATTTCATTAATTTTGACTGAAAATAGTTTTTTATTTTAATGCCCCTATCCCAGTTACCCATATTCAGTACATTATTTTAATACATTGGAATGATTACAAGGAATGGAGTCCAAAAGGACAGATTAGTTTAGCAGTCTTGGAAAATAGATTACATACATGAACGTTACATTACAATTTCTAACATACGACAGAACATAAATAATATTTTGGTAATTCCATTGTTCCCTTAGCTTAACCCTGCACCTCAATCATAAAACACTTCTTGGGATCCTGGGAAAAATAAAACATAAGAAAGGGGTGAGCTCTGATGCTCAGTAAGGGTAAATAATATAGCGGAAGCTATGAACTTTTAAGGCAATATGTGTAATAAAAAAATCCTCTTAAAGAAAAACATGTACATAATATAGAAATATTAATCAAATATGACCATATTAACATGCACATGGATATTCTACTAGTCGAATAATCACATGTAATAACTAATCCCATAATGAGGGAAAGCATAATTCCAGACTTTCATAACCACATAGTCAAGGCCTCGTGCCAAGAATACAAATAATTTTTTTTCCAAGACACTACTTTCTATCATGATACATACCGATGCATCGAGAAAATATAGCAAGAACCACCCGTCACTTAATAAGTCCAATGCATTCATCATATAAAAAGGTTGAAACATAACATAAACATTCATATTAAAACTACCATAAGAAATGTCAATAAATTAACCATAAACCATGAATGGTATAAAAATAACACATCCACAGTAAAAAAAACTCATTAAATACCATATGGAATATTGTATGATAAATTAACCTCATTCGAGAATAATTAAGGATATTGACATAGATGAAAATAATCATCAAAACTACTTGAGAGATATATCCCCCCTTTTTCTGGAAAACATTTAAAAGTCTCACTATTTATCAAGAAGTCGTTTAAAATAGATTTTTGAATCAAACTATCTCATACCACATTGAAATTTTAAAATTAATTTTAATTTTAAAACATTAATGGCCATATAAATAAATCTGTAAAACCATTTTTAACACATGGGCATTAATGAAAACGATTTAGAAGAATAACTCTTTTAAATATTTAAAATGATATTTTAGTTAGAATTTCTAACCAATAGAATGAAAATTGAATACAAATATTTGAGGTAATAAACACTTTTTAATATCATGAGAATAAATGGATTCGTGATATACTATGTCAAACTACATTATATACACCACATATAGGTGAATTGGCGTATAACAACAAATAAGTCGCAATGGAATGTAAATTGAGATGAAATCCATTATATAGACTATATCCTTAGGTTAAGGATAAATCAATGACATAATTATGTGTGAAAAATATAAATAAACTCAAGATTATTGGATATTCATTGTAAATCAATCAGAGGAAATTCACACAAATTATTTTAAGAACAACACCAATGACTTTGATGTTTAACTCAATGAATGGAAATTTCATTAAGATTACTCTTATCAAGTTTATATCAATGACTTGAGAAATTATCAATGGAGTGATTATGTGTATAAAAAGTATATCCACTCAAAGGGGAGTGTAAATTATGACATAAGAAAATGAATAGTGATTCCACACATAATATTGGAGTAAAATAATCAATGAAGTATCCGTAAAGCCGATTGAGTGGAAATTGAAATATCAAATTCTCTTATCAATTTTGTAACATATGAAACATACACAAATGAAAGATGGATCATAAAATGATGATGTAGATATCCATAAATTAATTCATATTAAACAATGAATACAATCATGGGAATTACATACACCACATGAAATAAATAAGTGGTGAACAATGGAAATCTCACGGAATTAAAAGTGAGATAAGAAACCCCTTACCTCAAGTCCGAATTATCTTGTGTGTTCCTTGTTCTTATTGCATAATAAACATAAGTTAATTTCTACTTGATTAAGAAATTTTTTTAATTTTATTATTCCTTTTATATCACTTATTACCTTTCTATAATAATTAGTTAATTATTTGAGTTCATATTGGATATTTCATTGATGTTCGGAAGTTGAGTCAAAAATGAACTTTTTATAATTACAATTTGTCCATGTGGTCAATATTACATTATCTCCAGAATGATATAAATGATTTAGATATCATATATATATATATATATATTATATCCATTATATATATGTATTTATAACAGTACATAACATTTGGACAGAAGAAATGAAATGCACCTTTCATGGAGATGGTAAGCCTTACGTATGCATGAACACTACTTTCATTTCTATTTTGAATTTTAATAGAATTAAAAAATAATTATACTGAATTATATTATAATTATAGTATAATATCATATGATACATGTTTTAATTAATTTAATTAACTCTATCCTTTATACGTTCCATGAATGTCATGAACGAATCATATCACCTTGAGGGGGCGATAGTCCGCACTTCCTCAAATGAAATTATCATCGTCACACGTATTAGAAAGCATAATGGTTTGTTTTTAAATGAAAATTACATAATCATAGATTAATCATTAAAATAATAAAAATAATATAAGAGAAAAGTTCCATCATAATAGCCACCATAATAGAAGATAGGAGATAATCGAACAATTATCATTTTCGTGAGGAGTTAGTTTGCCATCCACAAAAACATTATGTTCCTCACCCATTAGATGGAAGTGTGTGTAAGTGTAGCTCAAATAATTCTTATAAAGGCATCCTAGTATATTTAATATACTGGTGTTGTTACAGAACAGCGTAATAAAAAGAGTTCATGGGGTTGTAGAAGTAAAATAAAAGAAATGAATTTAAGAGAAACTATTACCTTTAATTTGGGTAACTCCCTTTGTTTTGAACCAAAAGGACTTCTTGATATGCCTTCTACATAAAGTAAGGATTCTAGGTGGAGGATAGGGATGTTGGTATCTTAATCTTTAAGAGGTTGTACGAGCCAAAAGGCTTGAGAGGTGTGATGAATTGGTTAGAAGTGGTCTCATTTTATAAGGGAGAGGAGGGGCTCTTTAAGAAAGTGTGAAACTATTATTTTATTATAAACATATCTTCTGTTTCAAAAGATACAAAACAAATTAAAGTCAAAGATAAGATGACTAATAATCGAAATAAAATCATCCAATCTGAATTGTACATGTTTTGGATAATATTTTAATAATTAGAATTTTATTTATTTAAATCTTTTACAAATGAGGTAAACACAACATCATTATTGTGTCATAAATAATTTAATTTATTTGATGTCTAAATATTATAAATAAATACCATGATGTATTAAATATTTTTATCTTTCTAATTAATATTTATAGTTGAAAATATAACTTATATAACCCCATGTAAAAATTAATTTACAAAAAGATAATTGTTTATGTCATTTTTGTCTTTAAATTAATTAATCTAAAGATTCATTATCACTCTCATGTTGATCCATGGGGACCCAAAATCGACCCATGGATGCCCATTTTCGGCCATGAATCATGCAATATGATTAGGACAAGTGTTAAGGTAATTTTGTACTATTATATTATACTTTTTACCTTGAATTACCTTATTTACCTTTAAATGCGGTAAATAAAAGTCAAAAGTTACTATTATCCAAAAACTATTTTCATCTTATTAAACCAAATTTTACTTACTAATAACAACCATGTATGTCGGATTTTTGAAATTCAATTCAAATAAACGGTAATATTTCATTTTTAGGAAAAAGTCGGATTTTTAACTACTACTTAGTGGTTTCACTATTCATCAAAAATTGATGTTTTTCAGAAAAATACCAAAAAATAAGCCAAAGATATTTTTGATATTAATAATTCAAAAATTATGCCTATTTTAAAAAATTCAAAACATAGAAGTTTCATTAATTAATTTGAAATTAATTCCCGTTTTCAAAACAAATAGAGGGTTTTTAAGAAACAATATTTGTTAAATGATTGACACTTGATTGTGCCGAATTTCAAAGTGAAATTTCATACTATGGCAATCATTGGATTAAATGGTAAAAATATAAACTAATTACACATTGAAACCATTTAAAAAGAAAATCTCACCATATAAATAAATTTTATTAAAAGGGAGTTTTGAATTAAAATACAGTATTTTTCACTATTCATCAAAAAAATGAATTTTATCAGAAAAATACCAAAATTTTACCCAAACTGAATTTTGATGTCCCGATTCTAATTAAGAATTTCATTTTCTCAAATATAACTTATAAAGATGACTAAAACTATATTTAATTAGGGTTCTCCATCAAAAGGAGGTAAATCGGCCCTTTAATGATTATTAGAGTATTTATGCTTAAAATCGAATTCCTTTCTTATTTTAAGCCTCTAAATTTTATTGGATAAATTTAAAAACATTTAACAGACATATATAATCATATTTTAGTTAGTTATATTCATTTCCATCAATAAAATGGCTTGGTGTTACGTACCATTTAAAATTATAATATTTTATTATTATTATGCAACATAAGATTTCAAAGAAACCCGTTGTTGTGTATTGGGTAAGCCATAGAACATAGAATTCCTTTTAAAGTAAAATTAAAATTTAAATCACAAATATTAATAAATATGAAAATGTATTATTCTTTATTTATCCAGGATGTTCCATCCTTCCCCCCCTTTTGGGAATTGCATGCTCGCAAATTTAAAATTGGGCTCGGAAACTTCATTGAAAGCCCCACATCAGAAAAAGAGTAAATAAAACTATCACTTTAAAATAATTTATGTGAAGTAAAAAAGGTTACAAGAGAAAAAATATACTAGTATTCAATGAAAACATGGATATGGAAAAGAAAACAAAGTTTCAAGTTTAGATGGAGTGTGATAGAAAACACGATTAGGAGAAAGTTAACCACTAAGAAAATCACAAACTTGTGATCCGATAAATGGTCTTTGATTCCCCCATAAAACAATTAATGGAAAAAGTTTTTGTTTTAAGTTACATTTCATAAAGTTTATGAATTTATTTAATAGCTTAACTAAAAACATAAGGAAACATACTTACTTTTCATATAAACTTTCATCCTTTACTACATTACTTCCAAAAACTCATATTTTCTCCAAACGATGACTATTCAAGATGGCATGGTCACACCTAAAGCACTAGAATCAACTTCTATAGAATCACATAATCCAAAAAGTATGAACTATATATTTCTCTTGTCTTTATAGATTTAACCAAAAAATGGTTAGTAGAAGGTCAAATGATCCCCAAAATAAATACTAATCATAATTTATAAAATTAAACCAATAATACCCAAAGTTAAATAAATACCACTCAATAAACAATTGTAATTAAAAGCCTACAATATAATCCCAACTAATATTGAAACCAAAAACATAGAAAATTTTTATCACGTAGTCTTCCACGTAGAATTGTATCTTTAAATAAGACCGACTACTCTTAAAGTCACATAATTAAAAGTAATTAACCTAATCACATATTCTATATGATAGGTTCATCATTTCCAAAAATAACCCAAATCACTATAAATTCACAAAAAACATAGATAAAAATCCACCATTACTCCTCAAATGAAATCCCATAGTATTATATTTTCCTTAGGCATATAGTGTTCCCAACAGAGCGAACGTCTTCCAAAATAATAGTTATCACTTAACCACCAAATCATTTTCCTACACTAAGGATGTCCATTTGATAAAACATAAGATCCCAAATCAACTTATTTTTTATCAGTAAAATCATTTAACTATAAATAATTAGTCGTACTAACTAGGGACTTCACGTAGTCCAATGGTAGGCGATAAATACTAGTCACAGTTTGGTTGTGGGTTCGATTCCCGAAGCTTTGTCCGAAATGACGGATTGTCACACTATCTGCGTGTTGTCATTTTTCAAAAACTATATTTTATAACATTCCCAAAATAAAATAAATTTATCAAAATAGCCATAACATAATTTGACCACAAATTTTATCTCATACCTCCCATTTTCATCCCAAAAATTAATAACCTGCAATTTCCTCAAATTCAAGGATCATATATACCCAAATTGTTCATTATAATTATATCGACAAAAGAAAATATAATTCTTCCTTTTCTTCACTTCAAAGACATAGGACACAAGGAATCGTTTACTTATCTTATTAACACATGGTAATATTTCTTCATATGATGAGAATACATGGGAGACTATTTTTCTTTTAAATGATGGCTTAATACCATGAAATATATGACCTTTCTTACTCTTTGGATCATATGTATTGCTGGAGTTTGCATTCCTTCTACTGGGCACCATTTCTAAACAATGTCATACACTAGGATAGTTTATGAATCACAATTCATAATTCCCAACTTGTAAAATACTTAACGTAAATTGAACAGTTTATAGATAGAATCCATAATCATAATTTTTTTTTCATTGTGTAAGTATATGCTCATAAAACCTTCATCATTGTTTGTAATGAAAATGAGAATTATCCTAAGCATATCCTCTAGGAGGGTGGTAACTAAGAGTATATCAAGTCCCGTTATCATGCACCAGTTCCCATTTGAGTCTATCTCATTGCGGTGTTTTTGGGTTTTACCCCTAGGTACATCTGTGCCAGAGCCACCTCTACCTTTTCATATCCAGATATGTATGTATTTCTCGAAAAACTCACAAAAAATCTACATTACCAAAATTATAGAAAGTTATTCTATATTAATACTAAAATTCTATCTTAGGATAATGTGCTCTAATCAGAGTTTATCTAAATCTAGTTTCCAAGGTTTTTACTAAACTTCATCTGATACCAACTCTAATGCCCCAATCCCTACTACCCAGAGTCGGTGCATTATTTTAATACATTTGCATAATTACAAGGAATCATGTCCCAAAGGAACGATCCATTTAGCAGTCTTGGAAAATATATTACATACATGAAAGTTACATTACACTTTATAATATACAACACAACATAAATAATCTTTTGAGAATGCCATTATTCCCTTAGCATAACCTTGAAACTCAATCAAAAAACACATCTTGGGATCCTGAAAAAAAATAAGAAAGGGGTGATCTTAGATTCTCAGTAATGGTAAATAAAATAGTAGAAGCTATAAACTGTTAAGAAAAGATGTGTAATAAATACAACAGCCTTTTAAACATAAAAATGAACATAATATGGAAAAAATAAATCAAACATTACCATATTAACATGAACATGGATATTCTACTAGTCTAATAATCACATGTAATAACTAATATCATAATGAGGGAATGCATAATTCCATACATTCATAACCACATAGTCAAGGCCTCATGGAAAGACAAAAAATAATTTTTTTTCCAAGGCCATGTGCCAATACACTAGTTTGTCTCATGAGACATACCGATGCGTCAAGGAGCTATAGTGGGATCCACCCGTCACTTACTAAGTCCAATGCAATCCTTATTTGAAAAGGTTGAAAAATAACATAAACATTCATATTAAAATTAGCATATGAAATGTCAATAATTTATCCATAAACCATGAATGTTATAAAAACAACACATCCACAGTCAAACATAACTTATTAAATACAATATGGAATATTGTATTATAAATTAACCTCAATCGATAATAATTAAATATGTTGACATAGATGAAAATAATCATCAAAACTACTTGAGTGAAATATCCCCCCTTTTCTGGAGAACATTTAAAATCTCACTATTTATCAAGAAGTCGTTTAAAATAGATTTTTCAATCAAAGTGTCCCATACCACTTTGAATATTTTAAAATGAATTTTAATTTGAAATCATTAATGTCCATATAAATAAATCCTTAAAACAATTTTGAAAACACGGACATTAATGAATTTTTTTAGATGAATAAATCTATAAAAAATTTAAAAAGATATTTTAGTTAGAGTTTCTAACCAAAAGAGAGACACTTGAATAATAATATATGTGGTAATCAACACTTTATAATATCATGAGAATAAATGGATTCATGATATACTATGTCAAACTACATTATATACATCATATAAAATTGAATTGGCATATAACAACAAAGAAGCCTCAATGGAATGTAAATTGAGATGAAATCCATTATATAGACTATATCCTTAGGTTAAGGACAAAAAAATGACATAATTATGTGTGAAAAAAATATATACACTCAATATGATTGGATATTTATTGTAAAAGAATCAGGGGACATTCACACATATTCTTGTAAAAACAACACCAATGAATTTGATGTTTAACTCAATTAATGAAAATTGAGTTAAGGTTAGTATTATCAAGTTCATGTCAATGACTTGAGAAATTATCCATGGAGTGATTATGTGTATCAAAAGTATTTCCCCACAAAGGGGAGTGGAAATTATGAAATAATCAAATTAATAGTAATTCCACACATAATCTTGTAGTAAAATAATCAATTAAGTATGCGTAAAGCTGAATGAGTGGAGATTGAAATATCAAATTCTCTTATCGATTTGGTAACTTACGAAACATACACTTACGAAAGAAGGATCATACAATGATGATGTAAATATACATAAATTAAATCATATTACACAATGAATAAAATCATGGGTAGTACACACACCAAATGAACTAAATAAGTGGTGAAGAATGGAAATATCACAGATTTAAAAGTGAGATAAGAAACCTCTTACCTCAAGTGAGAACTGTAAAATGTGTTCCATGTTCTTAATAAATAATAAACTGAAGTTAATATATACATGATTAAAAACACTTTTAAATTTTATTATTACATTTATATCACTTATTACCTTTCTATAATAATTAGTTAATTATTTGAGTTCATATTGGATATTTTATTGATGTTCGGTACTTGGGTCAAAAATAAACTTGTTATAATTACAATTTGACCATGTGGTCAAAAGTCCATTATTTCCAGAATGATATAAATGATATAGATATCATATATATATATATTATATCAAGTATATATATGTATTTATAACAGTACATAACATTTGGAGATAAGAAATGAAATCCACCTTTCATGGAGACGGTAAGCCGTACGTACGCATGAATGCTACTTTAATTTCTATTTTTTATTATAATGGAATTAAAACATAATGATACATAGGTATATTATAATTCCAATATAATATCATAGGATATATGTTTTACATAATTTAATTAACTCTATCCTTTATAAGTTCCATGAATTTCATGAACGAATCATATCACCTTGAGGGGGCGGTAGTCCGCACTTCCTCAAATGAAATTATTGTTGTCACACATATTGGAAAGAATAAAGATGCATTTTTAAATGAAAATTACAGAATAATATAGAAAAAAAACATAATAAACATAATATACAAATAAAGTGCCATCACAATGGCCACCATAAGAGGTGGTAGGAGATAATCGAACAATTATCGTTTCATGAGGCGTTAGTTTTCCATCCACAGAAAAATTATGTTCTTCATCCATTAGATGGAGGTGTGTGTAAGTGTAGATCAAATCCATATTATATCAACATACTAGTATATTTAATATAGTGGTTTTGTTACAAAATAATGGAATAAAAATAGTTCATGGGGTTGGATAAGTAAAATAAAAGAAAAGAATTTAAGAGAAACTGTTACCTTTAATTTGGGTAACTCCCTTTGGTTTGAACCAAAATGACTTCTTTAAGTGCATTATGCCTAAGGTAAGGCATTGAGGTGTAGGATAGGGATATAGGGATCCTAATTTTTCATAGTTTTAACGAGCTAAAAGGCTTGAGATGGGTGAATAATTGGTTAGAAGTGGTCTCCTTTTATAAGAGAGATGAGGGGCTCTTTAAGAAAGTGTGAGACTATTATTTTATTATAAACTTATCTTTAGATTCAAAAGTTGTGAAACATATTATAGTAAAATATAAGATGACTAATATATGAAATAAAATCATCCAATCAAAATTGGACATGTTTTTCTAATATTTTAATCATTATAATCTTATTTATTTAAATCTTTTATTAATTGTGTAAACACTGCATCATTATTGTGTCATAAATAATTTAATTTATTTGATGTCTAAAAATGACAAAAAAATACCATGATGTAGGAAATATTATAATATTTTCAATTAATATTGATAGTATAAAATATAACTTATATAACCCCATGTAAGAATTAATTTACTAAAAGATATTTGTTTGAGTAATTTTTTCCTTACTTTCAATTAATTAATCTAAAGAGTCATTATGAATCTAAAGTGGCTCCATGGGGTCCCAAAATTGACCCAAGGATGCCCATGGTCTTCCATGACTCATCCAATATGGTTACAAAAATTGTTAAGGTAATTTTGTATTATTATAATATACCTTTTACATTGAATTTCCCTATTTACCTTTAACCGCAGTAAATAAAATGTCAAAAGTTAATATTCACCAAAAATTATTTTCATCTTATTGAACCAAATTTTACTTACTAATAACAACCATGTATGTCATATTTTTTAAATTCAATTCTCAAAAGTGGTAAAATTTCATTTTAATGAAAAATTCAGTTTTTAACTACTACTTAGTGGTTTAACTATTCATCAAAAATTGATGGCTTTCATAAAAATAACAAAAATTAAGGCTAAGATATATTTGATATTTCAAATTCAAAAATGATTTCGATTTTAAAAAATTCAACACATATAAGTTTCATTAATTAATTTAAAATTAATTCTTTTGTCAAAACAAATAGCTGGTTTTTAAGAAATAATATCTGTCAAAAGATTGACAATTTTTTGTGCCCAATTTCAAAGTGAAATTTCTTCCAATGACCAGAATTGGATTAAATGGTAATGATATAATATAATTACACTTTTAATCCATTTAAAAATATAATCTAATAATATTAATAAATTATATTAAAAGTGAGTTTTGAATTAAAATACAGTATTTTCACTATTCATCAAAAAAATGAATTTTATCAGAAAAATACCAAAATTTTAGCCAATTAAATTTTGATGTCCAGATTATAATTAAGAATTTTATTTTTTCAAATATAACATATAAAAAACCAAACTATATTTAAATATGGTTCGCCATCAAAAGGAGGTAAATCAGCCCTTTAATGAATATTAGAGTGTTTATGCTTAAAATCTAATTCCATTCTTATTTTAAGCCTATAAATTTTATTAGATAAATGTAAAAACATTTAACAAACATATATAATCATACTTTATTTAGTTATATTCATTTCCTCCAATACAATGGCTCGGCATTAAGTACTATTTAAAATATTAATATTAAATTATTAGGTTGCAATGTAAGATTTCAATGAAACCTTTTGTTGTGTATCAGGTAAGCCATTGAACATAGAATCCCCATTAATGTGAAATTAACATTTACTTCAAAAATATTAATAAATATGAAAATGTATTATTCTTTATTTACCCAGGATGTTACATCTATATTATATTAGCATTGTATGTTATGTTATATATCACTCCACAGATTTTTTAGAGGATGAGGTAGAAAAATAACAATACCATTTCTACCTGAATGAAAATTTGAATTAGGTATTACGAGATGAATAACTCAGAAGGGTGTATTTCAACCAGGGAAGAAGATTGTTTAATCTATATACTGGTCTTCTGACAGAGTTTCTTTGAGTACTAATTCCTGTATGGTCACAGTGGAAAATATTAATACCACAATATAATAAGAAACTCCAAAATTAGAAAAATAAAATAAAATAAAAAAGATGATAATTGAATAGATGATGAATTCTTTGTGTTTTCCTTCTTCAAAACGTCCCCAGAATATTCTAAACTATTTGATTCTTTTTTCACGATGATCTAATCTATTTTTGTATATCCTTATTCTCTTTCTAGTTCTGAGGTTGATGTTGATGTTGTTTCCACTTCCAATGTATCTACATATGTTGATGTTGATGTTATTTCCATTTCTGCTACATATTCCATGATTATGATGATGCTGGTGATGTGAGAGTTGATTATGGGGTATTTATAATAGTTTTGTATGTTTATTATCATGGTTATGGTTATTATATTATTAACAATTACGTGTGATGTAAAAATTATTTTGGTTTATTTATATATTAAATTTTATCATTTAGTTTACTTTTATGATTGTCCTATTGAATTTTATTCTCTTGTGTTTTTTGTTCCTGTATATGTTGAATTATTATATTACAGTGTTTTTCCTGATTCTATAGAGAATCAATGAAGACTTATTTTTCTATGGTTGTTATTGATGTATATAATCATAGTTTGAAACCATGGAAACATAACAATATCCATTGTTTATACCATGGTTGTACACATATAAAAGTAACCAAAAACTATATCCATATAATTTTATAGAAGAAGCAATAGCTAGGGAGTAAATATGTGGCTACAAGTGTATTTCCATGGTAGAATCTATGGATATTTTTTTATTTATCAGATTTAAAACTGTGTCTATATAACATAATTGTATTAAATATATATATAGTCATAAACCATAGTGATACGTGTATTATTATAGTAGAAACCAAGGATATAATCATGGACGTATTGACAATCCAATAGTGTTCAATATCAAACAAACCATGGACATAACATATAGTATGGGTTAACTGTCATATAACCATGCTTATAAATTTTGTCTATAGACGGATTTTCCTATAGTATACTATTATATGATCAAAAAGGAATAATTTTGTCTATAAGATTTACAATTTGTAATATTTTAAAAAAAAATTATCCTTAGTGAATTCAACACAATTATCATTTGATATTCTCGATCTTCCATTCTCATTAAATATATAAGAGTACTTTTTTAAAATACTACCAAAAAATGATCAATGAAATATCTAAATATTATATTCATTAAATCAATGAATAAAAAGGTGAATTTACTTGGACAAATTAAATCACTACGTATTTACATTGTCTATATTTACCTTTAAAACATATGTTTTATTTATTTAATGAAATCCATAGCATGCCTAATATTAAATGAAATTAAACCATATAGAGAATAATAATATTTTTAGGAAGAAAATTTTCATAAACACAAACTGGAGAAGAATCATAGACTTGTATGTTACCATTGTACCATTACGGGATTTCACTAATAAATCAACATGTATTAATTGGTTATATAAAAAAATATTCCTAAATAATTTTCATGATATAATTAAATTTATATCAATATTTCAAATAATGTATTTTTATATTTGAGCATACAAGTTATCACCATAACTTCACTATTATATATTCATGCCCATTGTAAAACCAAAATCTTATTCATGATCTTCAATAATATTTGATTGCGGAGATCCATCATTCATTGGGTTTCTAAATCAGGACTTCTTCTTTTCAAAAATAGAACCTTAGGTTTAAACTAGTTTTATTACGTAGATAAACTATTAAAATACATCATTTTGGTTCATCAAGTGTTTATGAATTTCCATGACATATCCATTGAGAGAGTAAAACTAGGTGTGAAGTAAGGCCCCTTGTTGTGCACTAGGTGAAAATTGAGTCAATGGATAGTGAATTATTTTCAGAGTTAATTAACCGTTGTTAAAAATATTCCAGACCCACATACACATGTACTGTCTATATTAGGATTTAATTGAATGGAATCAAATCAATATAACATTCATCAAAATTTTGGGGCTTTTTTATATACATAGTCATACCCTTATGGTTATCAGTCAAGGTTTCTCATCATTGTTTATAAATTCAAACTAAACTTTTTTCTAACACCAACTATATAGTCCTTGATATTTATGGATAAATTTTAAATATCAACATATGAATATTAGTTACATAATACAATAATCCATTCCAAAATAGTTTTTTTCATGTTCTTTTGTAAACGTAGTCCCATAAAAAACTAGTTCCTAAGTGAGATATGTCCTCTCCAAATAGCATCGTCATAACTACAACCCTTAATAAACATATCATATATAATACATTTCTTCATAACAAAGTCAAAGAAATAATAATAAATTTATATCTTAGATTACGTATATTATTATTAATAAGATATATAAATGATCACATAATCATAACACAAGTATAAGAATTTGAGAACATGAGAATAAAATTTGGAAAACATACCCTACACATCATATATCATAATCATAATCCATGTAATAAGTCATGATATATCACAATACATGAATAATAAATGAATCAAAGAACATAATCCATGAGAGTATACCATTGATGTAAGACGTATATTTTTGGAATACACACACAATATAGAAAATATTATATTAAGTCTACCTTTTAAAAAATTTATAAAATATTATTCTGGGGATAACCACCCATCTACCTACTTCTTTTGTTGAATAAACATGTGATTATTTTAGGATTTGAATAAACTCATATGTAACCACTTTTTCACTATTGGGATAACCTCCCATGTACCCACATTCTCATGCATGGGATAACCTCTAGTGTACCAAATTTTTTTGTATGGGACAACCTCATATGTAACCGTTGAGCTTATAAGAAATTAATAACTAACCAATGAATTGGCAGGAAATATTGGTTCTACCTATCACACAATCCATACATTTATGTTCCATGTTATGAAATAAAATCATCATATCCTAAATTAAAAAAATAGAATGGGTTATATAATCATTTCATTATAGAATAACCCCTAGAAAAAAAAATTTATTGCATAAAAATATTTTAATCATAAACATAAATCATCTAGATAAGGAAAAATGATTAAATAATTGGATAATATCCCAATTAAATCATATGTAACATCAATGTATTACATCATATATAGAAATTTATTTTTAAAGATCACTTGGAAATTTTTGGAGTAAAATATCATTTCTATTTTTAAATAACTTTTTAACAATATTTAAATTTGAAAATTATTAAAAATATTGTTCAGAATAAAAATAGAAAATTGAAATGGAATAAGACAACAATTTATTTATCAATATATAAAAAAATATATTTCACGTCGTACAAGATAAAAAATATTTCATGCACATTTTCTGTAAAAAGTAAAAATATCTGTATTCTTAAAATTACTAGAATATTTATTGAAGACCATTTTTAAAAGATTAATACATGGGTAAAAATGACTTTAGAAAACATTGATTAACTATAAAAACATTATTTAAATTATTTTCAGATAACAAGGGCATATAAGAACACCCGTTTTTGAAAGAAGAGAGAAACATGGTTGATTTTACTTGAAAAGGTTCCTTTTGTATAATTAGTTCATAAATAGAATAAAATGTAAGGGAAAAATATATTTTTTCAAATAATTAAAATCAGATAATAACATCATGAATTTATTAACATTTAGATATAAAATATTATCATTGGAATCATAATAAAAAATAATCCGGATAAGAAATGAGGCTGAAAGATAAAAACCTTACCACATGGTAAGGTGTAAATCATAATACACATGAAGGAAAGAAACATACTAAAATATTAAAATAATATAAAATACATAAAAATAATCATATAATATTTAATGCGTAGTATATACACTATATTATATAATCATATGGTAATTAAACACTACGTCTCCAGGAGATAAAAGTGAGATGAAAATGCCTTAAAACTATGGTAACTTTTGAATTGAATTCCCCATTTAAGAATAAAAATAAATTGATATTTAAATAACATGAATATAAATATATTAATGATATAACATGAAAAATGTAATGTATATAAACCTAAAAAAATATCTGGAAAACATAACCTATGTCCCAAAGAAGAAAATTTGAGACAGAAAATCATTACCACATGGTTTTACTTTCATTGTACATGTTCAACCCTACTATATAAAAAATATAGGTTTGTTCTAAATATATAACCAAACCATATTCATATATATATATAATAGAATATATTATTTAATTATGACCTTTATTACTCATTTAATAGTAATTAATTTAAAAAATCATGTTTTGTGTAATAATTACTTCCTTTGGTTATATTTTTTTGGTTTTATATTTTTAGTCATTTTATGATGATCATGGTTCCATAACAAATATAATTTTAACCATGATATAAATTCCATATATATATCTATTATATCTGTATATATAGTAATCCATAAAAGTATGAGATAGAAAATGAGCTACACCATTCATGGACATAGTAGGTCATGTGTACACTTGAACAATGTTTCAATTTCCATGATAATTAGAATTAATGAGAGGGAAATAAAACATCACAATTAAAAAATAATATTTATGTCAAGGCTATAATTTATATTAAATTAAACTAACCTTATTACCAACCATTTTGAAATAATGTTAAAAACTAATCACATCACTTAATGGAGGTGGTTGTCGACAAATAAGCATGAGAAAAGTTATCATTTTCCAATGTCATAGAAATTAAAATTTATATATTGTATTATAATTATATGAGAATAAATATTTCATAAATATCATATATAAACATTAAATCCATCAATACCACTATATTTGAGAGGTGGAGGGGGAAGACAAATTACATTAGTTCGAGTGATAGTCATTCGTGCTACACACGATAAACAATTTCATATTCTATTTGATAGTGGAGGAGATGGATATAGGTTATTACATTAGCATAATAATGTATTAGTATAGAGACTAAAAATATTTTATTATATCATCATTTTTAATATAATTTGAATTATGTGGAAGAATAAATAGAACAAAAACGCTCGGTTAAGAACAATACCTATTTTCAGAAAACATCCTTAATATCGCACAAAAATTCTTCTTAAGAGGGTTGAGGGTACCCTTTTATTAGTGGGTGAGATGACACAATTGGAATTTTTTAAATGAAAAAAGTGTTACCCACATTTTCAAATTTCCAAATATATCCTAAATGGATAGTTATTTAAAATTATGTGGTATAAGTTCTAAATATTACAACCTGATAATATTTTTTTATGATTTGAGCTCATATTTACCCTTGTATTTTTAGTTTAACCACCCATGGTAGACCCATTTTATCCTTAACTATAGTTATTAATTTTTATTTTTTTTACAACTAAATTTGAAAAAAAAAATTAAGATGAATTTATTATATAATATTAATTATTCATATTTTAAATATGTAATCCATCTTAAAAAACTCAATTCATATAAGTAATAGAATATAATTTAAAATTATACCCACTAACACAATGAAATTGTGGTTTCGAAGGAAAACGTTTTCATAAGTATAAAAATTTATTATATGAAACATCATGATGAAAATGATTATAAAGACTAAAATAATACTATTTTAATCATGATAGAGTTATTTTTACTTTTAAACAATTTTAAAACAAAATAGAACTTCATAAATGATTTAAATGAATTGGAAGTTTTTAATAAAAATACTATTTTCATAATTAACTAAAAAATCAACCTCTTTAGAAAAGTAAAAAAAATCACCTTAGGATAATTTTAAAATTTTGGTTTGAAAAATAAATTTCATATTTTCAAAAAAAAAGTTTTTTAAAATTGAAATAAATGTATTATTTGATCACAATGGAGAAATAAAAATCATTTTAAAAAAATGTATTTTTGAAGAATATAAAGACATTACATAAAATTATATACTCATTGACATCAATATTTTATTTATCTAAATAAATTACTGTTATTTTTATAAAGAAAGTTATTTTATGTCATACCACAATGTTTAACATCTTGGTTAGAATGACAATGTTTAAGTTATTATATTAATAATGTATTGAGGTTCGTTAGAACTCGATATTCTATATAATGCAAGATATCAATGAAATTAATTATATTTGTATATAATATTTCATAAACTATAAAATATTACAGTCACACTTCCAGGATATCCAAGAAGTCGGTTGTTTTCATACTATTTATTGATGATGAATATGGTCTATGTAGAGGAGTGTTGTAGTAGTTTATCAAAACATGTTGCTACTATGTGCTTGTGTTGTGCATGTATGGATGAATATCAACTAAGAACTGAGAATTTTATAGAATATTCATGAAGAATTTCCATGGACCGAGGTATGAACGATGTTGGTGAATAGTTTAAGGGCGAACTGCTGAAAATTATCCTCAGTGCTATATAGATAATAAAAAGTGAAAACTATAAATATATAAAGGCATATCGATATATATATATAAACAAAAATAAATTATATGTATTTGAAAAATAATATTAAGAACTAAATAATCTATATTAATATAGATCATTTTTTAAAAATTAACCAATGAATTAAATTGATTTGATGGACTTTTTTAATTACAAAACATTTTCCAATTAAAATTATGAAAATAAAAACGTTTAGACAATATGAAATTAAATTAAACTAAAAAATAATTCCATATAAATAATTCATAATTAAAAAATATTCCATGTAAAATAAAATAATGTTAGAAATATAATTCTTAAAATAATTATTATCAATAAATTCCATTAATATCAATTGAATCATTTTAAAATGATAATATTTTCTTGAATTGATTAAAATTTTATGTGGGAAAGATTAATATGAATGGGGTTTTTTAATTTAAGAAAACATATAAAATACAAATAAAATTCCTGAGACTAAAAATATTATATCATTACATACGGCTTGTTATAAATATTTCACTTTCTATATATAATACTTAACAATATGTGGTGGCTGTAAGTTGATAAATTGATTTTGTTCTATGCCATAACATTTCATTTAGCCAATCATACTGATTTTCACCATTCCATGGCTTCAAATTAGAGAATTTTTCACTTAGGTGATATTGGGATATATTTATTAACATTAATGTATGATATAGATGTATCATACAATATTACAAATAATAATGGATTATCAATCATAGGATATAGAATTCAAATATTAATAAATGATATCAGTTATGACACATGCACTAACTTTGGGCACTAGCATTAGGTATAGTGACACTAGCATGACGTGACAAGGCATCTGTACATACCCAACACTAGAAGGTAGAAACACATGAATGATGTACCCGAATATTCCTTAGTCCTACATGATATAGAATGGATCTCCATCTACCAAGGTAAGAAGTTGTTTTTTCTATCAAAATAAAAAAGGTCTTTGATCAAATTTCTTAACAAATATATTAAAATACCTTTTTTGATTTTCTTGTAAGGATATATAATTTTTATGTAAAATATTTATACAAAAATTTTAGGAAAATTTATAAAATTTTTATAATTTAAAAAATAGGTAAAAATATAATGGAGATTATACTGAATAATGAATTCTTCAAAAATATTAATTTGAAATGATAAAATCGAAGGCCTTATTTGAGAAATTATTTCAACCATATTGAATGTTTTTTTTTAATTTATATGAAAATGGATAAAAAAAATAAATGATATTTTGGTTATGAATTTTTATCATAATAAACTTGAAATATAATATTTTCATATTTCAATTAGTATTATATATTTGTGTAAAATACCATTTAATGGTTATTATAAAGGTGTTAATATTAAAAATTCATATAATGTTTTCACAATTTGTTAAACATATAATTTTTATAATTCATGCATAATGTATATAGTGTTTTTAATTTTTTTATTAACGAATTGTTAATAAATATTGATCATGTCAAAATTTATGAAATATTTATTTCATTAAATTTATTAAAAAAATTATTAATGACCATAAATGTTATATTATTAATGGTAATATGGTTTAGATTACATTGTTAATGTTATGTTAAACTACTATAAATAAATTTACAGATTTTCAAATAAGAAAAATTTGATCGAGTATTCGTGTTCATTACATTGGATTGTACTTGTCTCTTAGTTTGTATTAAGATGTTAATTATAAGTTGTACATATTTTTTGTTTAAATTTTGATTTAATTGTGGTATATATTATGTAAATACCAATGGGTATATTGACTTTGGGTTGGATTTATCTTTATCCCAGGAGATTAGTATCTTTCTAAAAAATAATGGGTGTTTGAAACCAACTACTCCATTATGACTGTTATTATTATTTTGATTTAATATGATTCTAATACTTTATATTAAATGGAATAGTGTGATTTATAAATTTGATTCATTTTGATATGTAATAAAATAATTGTATTTTAATTTTTTCCCTGTAACATAAGTTATGGTTTATATAAATAGTTACATGTCAATTTGGTTTAATCATATCGATTTAGTGGAAGTAATATATATTCAAAAACTATATTTTTAGAAGCATTCCTACTTGTAATTGGAATACATGAAATATGATGATTAGATAGTAAACACCATTTAAAAATACAATGTGTCATATTACGTCTAAAATAACACTTTCTAAGACATTGATTATCCTACTAGGTAGGGTTTTTGCATTATAGCATGAATTTAGATTATCTTGTGTATGTAGATGATGGTAGATGTAAACATAAGAGTTATATTGATGCATTTAATTTTTTTTTGTTCATAATTATCTTTTAAATAATAATAGTTATGTTACGAAAAAATAGAGATGAGTTTATACATATTATATACTGGGAAAGGAGTGGTCTGATCAACATCGAAGATTCATATATGATATGATCAGTAGGGTAGACCACATAAATATATAGGGGTGAGAGAAATTAAAATGTAGAGTCATTAATTAATGAAATATGGATCTTGGATAACAAATTGATATGATAAAAGTTAATGAGAATCAACATTTTAATGGGAATATTTTTAGTTAAAGACTGTATTAAATTACTATAAAATTTAATACCCATCTGAAAAAATATTCTATAGATAAAATAGAATAATCAATATCAAACTTGACTAAGAGATCATTATATGTGAAATAAAATTATAATGTACACAACTATCCTAACTAATATGGGATCTTTATAATTGTAAGTTGTATCATTAAGGATGAGTTGGATATTGGTGGATATTCATGGTCTTTTGTGATTAGTGATAAAAACTAGAAAACAGAGTTAAATATTTAATGTTCAAAAGATAATCCCAATGAGAGAAAGAATAACCAACACCCCACTTGTCAAAGGTGTGGGAAACATTATATTCATTTAATATGGGATATAAAGAATTCCACTAATGTGGAAGAAAAAAATAAGGATTAGATTAACAATAATCTTGTAATATAGTGTTTCAACAGTAAGCAACATTGGAATTAAGTGATCCAATTCCCCAAGCAAAGGTTTTTAGTGATAATAATTTATAACAACATCCATGAAAAAGTGAGGGAACATGTTATCCCTACTAGTAAAGTGGATCTCGTAAATGATTTAGAGGTAGGTACACTAGTTTTCCCATCAATAATACCCAACTTGCTATTTCAATTCCGGTTCTATAAATTATTTCATATAATTCTATATTATTAGAACTATTTAATTATACACTCAAGATATGGAGGATAAGCTATCTATGTGAATAGAAAATTAAACAATTTTTGAATCTAAAGTATAAAACTCCTCCATGATCAATGTTTGTAAACTTTAATCCCAAAAAATAAAATCTTATTTCCTTTGGTGGAGTTCTGTTCTATTTTGGGAATGGATTTTAAATATTAATACAAATCCAACATTAACTATTAGGATGGTGATATCACTCACAACACCCCAAGGAATCTCCCAAATCAATACAAATTTGTGGGGGAATATGAATATCCTTAGAAATATTATTTTCTAGAATGGATACTATTTTCTTATGGGAAATAATATCTAGATAATACAATTGGTACAATGAAGAGGATCATGTCTGAAAGTATACATATTATGAGGTATAATGCAGATGTGTTCCTAGGAGAGTTTCCCAATATTACTCATTGAAAATTGGTTGAATTATCAATTGAACTTATTTCTAGATATCATCCAATAAAAAATAATCCTTGTAAGAAGGAAGCCATTGATTTAATGTAACTAAAAAATTTGTTATAAGACAATTTGGAAAAGGGTTTTATGAACCATAGTTCTTCATCATGTGGTGCTCCAGTCCACATCTTCATGGAGATGGATAAATCAATGAACTTATTTATTTGTTATCATTAGCTCAATAAAATAAAAATAAAGAACATGTATCCTTGTCTATATATAAATTAATTATTTGATCAACACTATGGGGCCATGATTTTCTCTAGGGTGGACCTTTAGTTAGGTTATCACTAAGTAAATGTGAAGTATTATTTTATTCCCATGGCTACCTTTCAATAGAGGTATGTACATAATGAGTTCATAATGACTACCATCGTACCCATTATTACTCCAAAAATGTTCATAGAATTAAAGAACAAAACATTTAGATATTTAATAAAAAAATTTATTCTAGTATTCGTATATTATATTATGATATGCTTCAATATATAGGATGATCATGAATAAAATTTGAATACTATGTTAAATATTTTGTGATAGAAGAAAAAAATTCAAATAATAGTAAATGTTATTTTTTTGGAGGAAGTATAATTAATGAGGAATTTTTTCACCAGAAAAGGATTATTTTAGGAGAATTCTAAGATAATGGAAATGGAGGATTGGCCTAGGCAGACATCAATAATAGAGATCTGTCATTTCCTTAGACAAGATGGTAATTACAAATGATTTTATTGAAACTGATCGTGATTTTCAAGGCCCCTAACCATGGAGACTCAAGAGGGAATAATGATTGTATATAACAATGAATTCAAAGACTACTTCAAAGTAATTGAAATATTAGAATCTCTACACCACCACCTACAGTACCCACATGTGAGTAGTTAACTATTGTACACATTGATGTTTCATAGAATGTGATGGGTTGGGTAATGATGTAAAATGACAAAGGGATTTCTTATACCTCAAAGTAGCTGAAATTTCATAACAAAATACTATCCCACACAGGATATGGAGATGGTGGTTATGATATACACATCAATAATCTGGCTACAGTACCTCTATTGGGAGTAGTTTGAGATATATACTAAAAAAAGAGAAATATATATATTTAAATATAATAAGAATTGTATGTTACAAAAAATATATTTGGAGCTCATCAAGTATTTTCAGTAATAAATCTACAAAAATACTAGTACAAAAAATAATGTTGAAGATGTAGTAAGTATAAAATACCCTACAACATTACCAATGATGATAATTGATAAGGATCCAATCTTATTATTCATTAAAATTTTGGATATGAGAATAATAAAATATAGACCATCATCATTCTTTTTTCAAATGTTTTCTCAACCATACACTTTATAGAAGACGAAAGATTCTAAACGATATTATTTAAAATATTTAAAGAATGTGGATGATATCAAAAATTATAAATCATTGGAGTTAAAAATTGATGAGTAAAGAGTAATAAAATATGGGACACAAATATGCATACGATAAAAACCTGATATAAAGAAGGATCTTTTGAATGATAGACATAGATCAACCTTCTCAATCCACGATGGGAGAAAACAGGCGTATCAATGTCCCTGAGAGAACTATTGGTGGGAAAATAGTATGAATGAGATCATGGAATATACATCAATGTGCCTGGTATATCTTGAAGTGAAGGATGACTATAAAAAGTATGAGGGGATGATGATATAATTATGCATACATACATGGAAATTTAAAAATAACAATGCACTTTTTCACTGTATTTTTGATGAAATATAGAGGAAATAATTCTATATTTGTTATTTTGGATCATCTTACAAGGAATTATCAATTCATTACAATTCAAGAGGTCTTCTCACACGGTAAAATTTATAAGATACACATTAGATAACGGGTGATGATACATGGGATGAAACTAACAATTATATCTGATAAATATCTTATATTTACCAACATGCCTTGGAAGAGTCTACAACATTCCCTAAACACTAAACAAAACCTCAGTATGACTTGTCACACTGGATTGAGGTCCAATTTTGGTGGTCTATTCAAAAACATGAAGACAACATGAGAGAATTACAAAAGGGATTTAAATGATTATGGGACCAACATATTCCTCTGGCCACGTTCTCTTTCATAAATAGTTTACAACAAATAATAAAAATTTCTACATATAAAACCCTTTATGTTAATATATGTATAACTACATGTTGGGACAATGTTAGTGAACATAAGCTTCTATACCTCAAATTGTCAAGGAATTGGTAGAATAGGTGAAGACCATTAAGAATAACATCTATCCTGACAAAAGTTGATAAAAATATATAAATAAAATCATTTATATGACATAGAATTTGAGTTTAAAGATAAGGAATTCCTTTCCATATCATCTTGGATGAAATTCATGACATTTCAGAAGAAAAGAAAGATATATCCCATGTACATCAGGGCCTTTGAGGTTCTTTATCACATCATAATCGTGTCCTATATACTAGAAAATCACCCAAGCATGTCTTAAGTAAATTTTGTGTTCTATTTATCATTTTTGATGAAATACATACCAGATCGCTCACATGTACTGAATTCAGAGGTGGTAAAACATGAAAATGACCTCTCCTATGATGGATAATAAGTTATGATCCTGGATCATGGAGATAATGATCTATGAGAAAAAAGTACTCACATTATTAAATTATTTTGGAGGAACAAAAAATATAAAGAGGAATAATGTGAACTATAGGAATTCATGAAACATAAGTTCCCTCAAATTAGTTCACCATAATATGTAAAATGAAATTTCAAGGGTGAAATTTAATTAGGGGAGAATAATGTAGTGACCCAAAATTTTAGCAATGAAATTTCCCATCTTATAATTATAAAATGTATTATAAAACACATACATCCCCTAAAGAAACAAAAAAACATTACTATCATAAATGAATAATGATAAATTAGATATAATCGAAAAAATATGAACTCTAAATATTAAAATGGGATAAAAATAGAAAATAAGGTAAATAAGATATAAAATTTTGGATGAGTTTGATCAAAAAAAAACCACACTCACAAAAAAACTATGGAAATTAAAATTAAATTTAGTAATAAAATATTCTCTTTGAAGATGAAAATATACGTAACGTCTCTAACCCTAGTTTCCAAGAGTCATTGGTTACTTTATTTCATTGACATCAGTTACAAGGAATCAAATCCTGAAAGATTGAATAGTCTAAAATTCTTGGTAAACTAGATATATAATTGAATGTCATTTTACTATTGAAAAAATATAATACAAGATAAAATCTTCTTCAACTGAATCTTTATATTGTATATCATAATAGAACATATAAAAATTAATACACATCTTGGCATTCTAGAGAAAGAATCATAAGAATGGTTTGAGGTAAAAAAAACTCTGTAAGGGTATGTGTACAATATAATATATCAAAAATAAATAATCATAATAAATATGTAAAGGAAAATTATATAAAAAATGGAATTAAATCAATTACTTGAGAAAATTATGGCATCAATAAAAGACGATCAAAGAATGTCATATAAAAAATCACATGATATTGAATCTTAATAGAGAATATTTTAACTAATCAAATATTCACATGGAACATAAACTACTAATATAATAATAAGGGTATTCATAATTATAAACATCATAACCAAATTAGAAATGAGTAATGAAATATGTTTTACTTAAATGGGTAAGGACTTTCATAAAAAAAACCCAACCTAGTTTTTCTTATGAGACTAACTATTTCATCATGGGGAAATAGAGGGATCACCTGTCAAATTCAAAGTCCAATGATTTCCTTATATAAAAGGGGTGAAATAAAATCAACATTAAATATTCATATTTAAAAACAAACATAAAAAGGTTAATAATTACCCAAATCAATAAAAATAATCATGAACTATCCTTAGAAATTTTAATGGTATGAAACAACTATATATATCTCTTGACCCATCCTTGGGGCCCATGCCGTGACTACCCCAAGGCCGCCTTCCATAGGCTAGGGGCTGGTGACTAGCACCAAGGCATGATTCCTGATAAAAAGGGATGGCATTGCCTTTGTAAAGTGGACAAACACACAGAGTAAGAAAGCGGAAGTAAACACTAAGTAAAAACTGGGTGCAATAGTAAGTGCAGAAAAGTAAGTGGGCCAGAATAAAAACCCAAACTGAAAGTAAAGTATAACTGAAAAAATGTAGTCCAACAACTGAAAAGTAAAGCTGCAACATCGAGCCATCCACTGAAAGTCCCACCTGAAGGGTGGGTACAGATAGCCTCCACAGCTCTTCGGTCCAGCCGTCCACTCCGAGTACATCCCACCCAGTGGTCCACCTCCGGGTACTGACTTGCTCCGCATGCCTCAACCACGATCAGTGTTGTCCGTCATCTTCAACCAACATAATGTAGTGCGGGCATAGACCATGCAGGGGTGAGTATAAGCTACTCAGTAGGGACCCCGAGACCCCCGAAGGTCTCCCAGAATCCACAAAGGATAATCCACAAAGGAAAGATACAATCACGAAGTAACATCCGACACTACTTAGGTTTATGCCCATAAATATACCTAAGTCATCAATTCCAGTTCGGCTCCAACATCCGAGCCCAAGTTCGATCACATCCACATAGGATAGCACAACACAATCCACACAGGAAAGAAAGTCAATCATATCAAAGATAATGATTGAAAGTCAAGATTCAGCTCACACAGGTATACTTCTTCGTAAGATGATATAGATGATCCGATGTAGCCACTGAATCATCTATATAGCATCCCGCCTTTTTATCACATAAACTTTCATTACATTTTACAAAACCGAGGATCTTTAAGGTTTAGTGTCTTGGAAACCAAGAACTTTAAACATGAAAACATAAAATATTATTCTTAAACAATTGAAATTCTTCTCCTTATGTTCATCCTAGGTTCATTATGGCATCTCATAACCTTGGGACATACATCAAAAGAAAGGGTGAGCAGAAGGCCCAGTAAGGGAAACAAGAGAAACATTTTACATGTGAACTTGAGATACTTCAATAAGGTCATGAAAAGAACATTAAGGCATGAGAAAGAAATCATGAGGAATATCATAATAAAAATAGATTTTTCATAACTTGAAGATGTGGCTGCAACATTTAATATTAACAATCATTTCGTTTCACCAAGGTCCATCCCCAAGGTGTCATTAAAAATTACCAAGGTTATTCACCAAGGTATCATCCTAAAAAGTCATCTCTAGAGATTAAGTCTTTACCCAATGCATTGGAGCGCTATCTGGGTGCACCCTTGACATGTATTTATTATCATGTGAGCCACATATAACATCATCAATCATTTCATAACCAACCCATATAGCATAAAAGAAATGGGTTTCATTTCATAATCATAACGTTTTAAAAAATTCTTTAAGGACATGATCTTTATGTCACTTTAAACCCACAGAAAGGGAGAGCGGGTCTCATGTATGTAAATTCCAGAATTTAAAATAGAAAAACTTGGTATATATGTGAATACACCTATAGAAGAGATATCTTTGAGTATTCACTTAACAAAATAAAAGAACTTTAGAAAAAGAGAGAGACATTTTGAGACGGAAATTCTGCAGCATAACAACTATGTTTCGGGGTTTTAGAAATCATTGAAAAGAGAGGGGACATGGGTCAAACATTCATAAATGACCCATAAAACAGTAGAGGGACAGAATATAAGGGATTTAAGAACATGGTAATGAAATTTGAAAATATACCATACGAAATGAAGAACATGAAAGGAAGACAAAAATAAGATTTCTCTTATGAAAATTCCGCAGCCTAACAAGGTTACATAAACTTAAACAAAAAATGAATTGATGAGATCAAATAGGGTCTCTCATAATATGAACATAAATAATCAGTATGATATATATAGAGATCATACCCCAACATAATAAAAAGGAACTAGCAAGACTTGACATTGAATTAGCACTTTCAAAAGGGAGAAAGGTGCAAGGACCACTTACAAATTCAGCAGCCTAACGACGCCAATTAAACTTCAAAATACTGAATTGAAGAGATAAAATGGGGTATCTCATCATATGGTCATAAAAGATCAGTAAGATAGATATAGAGATAATACCACAACATAATAAAAAGTAACTTCCAAGACTTGACATGGAATTAGAACTTTGAAAAGGGAGAAAGGTGCAAGGACCACTTAAAAATTTAGCAGCCTAACGATGCCACTTCAACTTCAAAATACTGAATTGAAGAGATCAAATGGGGTCTCTCATCATATTGTAATAAAAGATAAGTATGATATATATAGATATCATACCCCAACATAACAAAAAGGAACTTGAAATAATTGACATGAAGGTAGAACTTCAAAACGAGAAGGGTGAAGAACCACTTAAAAATTCGACAGCCTAACGACACCACTTAAAACTTCAAAATAATGAATTGAAGAGATAAAATGGGGTCTCTCATCATATGGTAATAAAAGAACAGTATTATAGATATAAATATCATACCCCAACAAAAAAAAATGAACTTGAAATACTTTACATGAAAATAGATGTTGAAAAATGAGAAGGGAGAAAGAATCCGTTACAAAAATTTCGGCAGCCTAACGGCGCCACTTAAAACTTCATAAAACGAAATAATGAGAGTAATAGGGGATATATCAATATGTGAACATGAAAATTTCAGTAAGAGGAGTATAAAAGAACACCTTTTAACATAATAACATGGAGCATAAAAGCAATTACATAAAAGAGATTACTTGAAAAGAAAGAGAGAGGTCGGATCCCTTACCTTAAAACGTAACTCTTAAAACTCAATGGTTGGGACCTTGAGGCCTTGGGGGAACCTTGGGAGGACTCCTTGGGAGTTAATGAGACCAGAACTTTGTTGGGGGAGAGTGGGGAGTCGAATGGATGAGAGTATGGCTTGGTATTTATAGGGAAAGTGAGGGGACAGGGCATTAATGGCAAAGGGACACCTCATTAGTGGTTTTGGCAAAACCATGGGCTTGCCCATGGTATTGGCCACTTGGGACACCTCATAACTTATAGTACTATTCACAAGTCGACCATATTGATTACATACTTAATACATCATTTAATGATGTCATTAAACACCCGTAACTTAAAAACTGTATTTTCACTATTCATCGAAAATTCAACTTTCTCAGAAAAATCCCAAAATTTCACCTCAACCAAATATCAATGCTATGATTTCAAAAATGAACTCCATTTTATAAAGATAATTTTCTAAACATTTTTAATTTATTTTTTAAATAAATACACTATTCACGGAAAATTCATTTTTTTCAGAAAAAACCCCAAAAATTACCATAACATAATATCGGTGCTCTGAGTTCAAAAATGAAATCCATTTTATAAAAATATTTTTTAAAATATTTTTAATTTAATTTTTAATTAAAAAACACTATTCACTTGAAGAAACTAATACTTGAATAATAATTTATGAAATCGTTATTTAACCATTTTATTATATCACATTACTTAATCAAGGTGCCTATATTATATTAATACTTTCGTTAAGTGAGATTACAAATCCATTTGGAAACATTACTAATCCTAATCATAAAATCACTATTCACTATTTACTATTCATCAAAAATTAAGTTGATCTTATTAGACTCTAAATTTCGCACTGAGCATAATTGTAGAAGACCATTTTTTGAATATCATTATACATTTTTAATTATTTAAGGTTAACATAAACATTTTTAAAATATCCTTTTTCTAAAATTCATCAAAAATATGCATACTATATTTATCCGGTCATTTGAAAATTCATAAACTTCATCATAAGAAGAAATACCAATTTTTATTTAAAATAAAGGATTACACAATGTAGTTACGGTCTCCTTACATATACCCTTATCACACCAGCATAGGACCTAAGTGTAAGGTGTGCTAAGGTGAGATAATCTGAGGGAGGCTCGGCTAACATCGCACGAGTAGTAATTTCTATCAGTTTTAACTTCTCGCAAAGGCGATTCCATTATAGCTTCACACGATGAAGTTTGGCTTGGGTTTGGTCCAGAGCAAAGCCCAGTGGTGCTACCTCCTTCCCAAGTTCTGTTAGATGGGCTTCGATCGGTCCAAGACTACTGGGTGAGGCCATCAAATCTAATTTCTATAATAATTAACCAAGATTACTTGTATTTAGAGACAATAATCAAAAAGTTTAGTTTCCAGGGGTCATATTGACCAATGGTCATATAACAGTCAAAACCCAATGGTCTCATTTTAATTATACTCATGTTATCAAATGAAACATTTTTGTTGAGTATAAAAAACAAAACAAAATAACACATAAAATTAGGAAACAAGATTTATTCAAAATTTCAGGTTGTTACAATCTTCCCCCCTTAAGAAATTGCGTCCTCGCAATTTTTAAAATTGGGTTTTGAAATTTCATTGAAAGTGCCACATCGGAAAAGGAGTCAGTAAAACTATTACTTTAAAAGAAAAAAAGGAAAGTACAAAGGTCACCCGAGTTAGCCCACACTAGGATTCCATGTACGAAAACGTGGACATGGAGGAGAAAACAAAGGGTCAAGTTCTGAGGGAGAGTGATAGAAAACATGATTAGTAGAAAGTTAACCATAAGAAAATCCCAAACTTATGATGTGTGTAAATGGTCTTTGATTACCCAGTAGAAAACATACACCAAAAATGTTTTTGTTTTCTGTTCCTTTTCATAATTTTGAGGAATTAATTTACAACATAAAACAAAAACTTAAGAAAATATACCTATCTTCATGTAGGGTTTCATCCTTTAATAAGTTTCTACCCAAAACTAATCTTTTCTCCAAACTATGAGAATTCAAAACTACTTGGTCTTATCAAAACACAAGAATCATCTTCTAGAGAATCACATAATCCACAAAAGAGTAACTATCTATTTCTTTTATCTTTAAACATTATCCAAAAAATAGAAAGGGTAAGGTAAAACAACTCTTCAAAAAGAAATAATCCCATAGGAATGGAAACTACTTTTAAATCTTCAAAGTTCCATGGTACTACCCAAAGTTCATCATAGTCCATTACATAAATAACGGTCCTTAAAATTCCTTAAAATTCCTCAAAATAAACCAAACTAAGATTGAAACCCAAAAACAAGAAGGATTTTATAACATAGTCTTCCAAAATAAACTTCATTGTTCATCTCCAAACAACATAAACCACTCCTAACATCTTATAACAAAAGTATCTAACCTAAACATATTTTACCCAAGATAGGTTAATCATTCGCATAAGTAACCTAAATTACTATAAGTCCACCTTAAATTCATCAATTCTTCAAAATATAAGTCAACCTTACTCCTCAATGAAAATACCGTAGTAATCTATTTACCTCGATCATATAGGGTCCCCAAAATAGTGAATGTCTTCCAAAATAAAAAATATATTTTAATCCCCTAATCATCCCTGTCATATTAATACGATAATCGTCGCATTTCCTATCACATTAGTTGTTGGGACATGTTCTTCCATTTCACACCATTAACTAAGAAGAGAAAGCATAATTAGGGGCTTATGTACTTAGCCAATAATCATGAAAAGGAACTGAAAGCATATAAGGATAAATTGTATAAGAAAAGTATACCCTAACTTGTGATCCCCTAGGTTCCCATCTAGGTTATCCATGATCATATATTCTTATGTGAATCTTTATTTTATTTTATCTTTGTTCCTTTAACAATGGTTCATACTAAGCTTATGAATTTACCAAAGCATATCCCCCGGGAGTGTCATAACCAAAAGTGCAGTAAGGCCCATTGTCGTGTACAAGTTCCCGTTCGAGTCTAGCTCAAAGAGGTGTTTTCAGGTTTTAACCCTATGTACATTTGTGCCAGAGCCACCTCTACCTGCTCGTATCCAGACATGGATGTATTTGCTTGGAAACCCCTTACTCAATACTCACCAAAATACCAGGAAGATTTCCTATATTTAAACTTTTCTATAGGGTTCTTCCTAGAGTTTTCATATCCTAATTTCCACAAATAACTAAACCATCCTTTGATTCCAACTATAGCATCCTGCCTTTTTATCACATAAACTTTCATTACATTTTACAAAACCGAGGATCTTTAAGGTTTAGTGTCTTGGAAACCAGGAACTTTAAACATGAAAACATAAAAGATTATTCTTAAAAACTTGAAAGGCTTCTCCTCATGTTAATCCTAGGTTCATTACTGCATCTCATAACCTAGGGACATACATCAAAAGAAAGGGTGAACAGAAGGCCCAGTAAGGGAAACAAGAGAAACATTTTACATGTGAACTTGAGATACTTCAATAAGGTCATGAAAAGAACATTATGGCATGAGAAAGAAATAATTAGGCATATCATAATAAAAATAGAATTTTTCATAACTTGAAGATGTGGCTGCAACATTTAATATTGACAATCATTTCGTTTCACCAAAGTCCATCCCTAAGGTGTCATTAAAAATTACCAATGTTATTCACCAAGGTATCAGTCTAAAAAGTCATCTCTAGAGATTAAGTCTTTACCCAATGCATTGGAGCGCTATCTGGGAACACCCTTGAAATGTGTTTATTATAATGTGAGACACATATAACATCATCAATCATTTCATAAACCACCCATATAGAATAAAAGAAATGGGTTTCATTTTATAATCATAACGTTTTAAAAACTGCTTTAATGACATGATCTTTATGTCACTTTAAACCCACGGAAAGGGAGAGCGGGTCTCATGTATGTAAATTCCAGAATTAAAAATAGAAAAAATTGGTATATATGTGAATACACCTATAGAAGAGATTTATTTGAGTATTAACTTAATAAAATAAAATAATTTTAGAAAAAGAGAGAGACATTTTGAGACGGAAATTCTGCAGCATAACAGCTATGTTTCGGGGTATTAGAAAACATTGAAAAGAGAGGGGACATGGGTCAAACATTCATAAATGACCCATAAAACAGAGATGGACACAATATAAGGGATTTAAGAACATGCTAATGAAATTTGAAAATATACCATATGAAATGAAGAACATTAAAGGAAGACAAAAATAATATTTCTCTTATGAAAATTCGGCAGCCTAACAGCGTTACATAAACTTCAACAAAAAATGAATTGATGAGATCAAATAAAGTCTCTCATAATATGAAAATAAAATATCAGTATGATAGATATAGATATCATACCCCAACATAATGAAAAGGAAATTGCAATACTTGACATGGAATTAGAACTTTGAAAAGGGAGAAAGGTGCAAGGACCACTTAAAAATTCAGCAGCCTAACGACGCCACTTAAACTTCAAAATACTGAATTGAAGAGATAAAATGGGGTCTCTCATCATATGGTCATAAAAGATCATTATGATAGATATAGTGATCATACCCCAACATAATAAAAAGGAACTTTCAAGACTTGACATGGAATTAGAACTTTGAAAAGGGAGAAAGGTGCAAGGACCACTTAAAAATTCAGCAGCCTAACGACGCCACTTAAACTTCAAAATACTGAATTGAAGAGATCAAATGGGGTCTCTCATCATATGGTCATAAAAGACCAGTATGATAGATATAGAGATTATACCCCAACATAACAAAAAGGAACTTGAAAGAATTTACATGAAGGTAGAACTTCAAAACGAGAACGGTGAAGAACCACTTAAAAATTCGGCAGCCTAACGGCGCCACTTAAATCTTCAAAATATTGAATTGAAGAGATAAAATGTGGTCTATCATCATATGGTAATAAAAGATCAGTATGATAGATATAGAGATCATACCCCAAGATAACAAAAAGGAACTTGAAATACTTTACATGAAAATAGATCTTGAAAAATGAGAAGGGAGAAAGAATCTGTTACAAAAATTTCGGCAGCCTAACAGCGCCACTTAAAACTTCATAAAACAAAATAACGAGAGTAATAGCGGATCTCTCATTATGTAAAAATGAAAAGGGCGGTAAGAGTAGTATAAAATAAAACCCTTTAACATAAGAACATGGAGCATAAAAGAAATTACATAAAAGAGATTAATTGAAAAGAAAGAGAGAGGTCGGATCCCTTACCTTAAAACGTAACTCTTAAAACTCAAAGGTTGGTACCTTGAGGGATTGGGGGAACCTTGGGAGGAATCCTTGGGAGGTAATGAGACCGGAACTTCGTTGGGGGAGAGTGTGGAGTCAAATGGATGAGAGGATGACTTGGTATTTATAGGGAAAGTGAGGGGACAAGGCATTAATGGACAAGGGACATCTTATTAGTGGTTTTGGAAAAACCATGGGCTTTCCCATGGTATTTTCCCATGGTATTGGCCACTTGGGACACCTCATACCATATCTTACTATTCATAAGTCGACCATTTTGATTACATACTTAATACATTATTTAAGGATGTCATTAAACACCCGTAACTTAAAAACTGTATTTTCACTATTCATCAAAAAATCAACTTTCTCAGAAAAATCCCAAAATTTTACCTAAACCAAATATCAATGCTACGATTTAAAAAATGAACTCCATTTGATAAAAATAATTTTCTAAATATTTTTAATTTATTTTTTAAATAAATACACTATTCACTGAAAATTCATTTTTTTCAGAAAAAACCCCAAAATTACCATAACATAATATCGGTGCTCTGAGTTCAAAAATGAAATCCATTTTATAAAAATAATTTTTTAAATTTTTTTAATTTAATTTTTAATTAAAAAACACTATTCACTCGAAAAAACTAATACTTGAATAATAATTTATGAAATCGGTATTTAACCATTTTATTATATCACATTACTTAATCAAGGTTCCAAGATTATATTAATACTTTCTTTAAGAGAGATTACTAATCCATTTGGTCACATTAATAATCCTAATCATAAAATCACTATTCACTATTTACTATTCATCAAAAATTAAGTTGATCTTATTAGACTCTAAATTTCGCACTAATCATAATTGTAGAAGACTATTTTTTGAATATCATTACACATTTTTAATTATTTAAGGTTTACATAAACATTTTTAAAATATCCTTTTTCTAAAATTCATCAAAAATATGCATACTATATTTATCCGGTGTGCTAAGGTGAGATAATCTGAGGGAGGCTCGGCTAACATCGCACGAGTAGTAATTTCTATCAGTTTGAACTTCTCGCAAAGGCGATTCCATTATAGCTTCACACGATGAAGTTTGGCTTGGGTTTGGTCCAGAGCAAAGCCCAGTGGTGCTACCTCCTTCCCAAGTTCTGTTAGATGGGCTTCGATCGGTCCAAGACTACTGGGTGAGGCTATCAAATCTTATTTCTATAATAATTAACCAAGATTACTTGTATTTAGAGACAATAATCAAAACGATTAGTTTCCAGGGGTCATATTGACCAATGGTCATATAACAGTCAAAACTCAATGGTCTCATTTTAATTATACTCAAGTTATCAAATGAAACATTTTTGTTGAGTATAAAAAACAAAACAAAATAACACATAAAATTTGGAAACAAGATTTATTCAAAATTTCAGGTCGTTACAATCTTCCCCCCTTAAGAAATTGCGTCCTCGCAATTTTTAAAATTGGGTTTTGAAATTTCATTGAAAGTCCCACATCGGAAAAGGAGTCAGTAAAACTATTACTTTAAAAGAAAAAAAGGAAAGTACAAAGGTCACCCGAGTTAGCCCACACTAGGATTCCATGTACGAAAACGTGGACATGGAGGAGAAAACAAAGGGTCAAGTTCTGAGGGAGAGTGATAGAAAACATGATTAGTAGAAAGTTAACCATAAGAAAATCCCAAACTTATGATGTGTGTAAACGGTCTTTGATTACCCAGTAGGAAACATACACCAACAACGTTTTTGTTTTATGTTCCTTTTCATAATTTTGAGGAATTAATTTACAACATAAAACAAAAACTTAAGAAAATATACCTATCTTCATGTAGGGTTTCATCCTTTAATAAGTTTCTACCCAAAACTAATCTTTTCTCCAAACTATGAGAATTCAAAACTACTTGGTCTTATCAAAACACAAGAATCATCTTCTAGAGAATCACATAATCCACAAAAGAGTAACTATCTATTTCTTTTATCTTTAAACATTATCCAAAAAATAGAAAGGGTAAGGTAAAACAACTCTTCAAAAAGAAATAATCCCATAGGAATGGAAACTACTTTTAAATCTTCAAAGTTCCATGGTACTACCCAAAGTTCATCATAGTCCATTCCATAAATAACGGTCCTTAAAATTCCTTAAAATTCCTCAAAATAAACCAATCTAAGATTGAAACCCAAATACAAGAAGGATTTTATAACATAGTCTTCCAAAATAAACTTCATTGTTCATCTCCAAACAACATAAACCACTCCTAACATCTTATAACAAAAGTATCTAACCTAAACATATTTTTCCCTAAGATAGGTTAATCATTCTCATAAGTAACCTAAATTACTATAAGTCCACCTTAAATTCATCGATTCTTCAAAATATAAGTCAACCTTACTCCTCAATGAAAATACCATAGTAATCTATTTACCTCGATCATATAGGGTCCCCAAAATAGTGAATGTCTTCCAAAATAAAAAACATATTTTAATCCCCTAATAATCCCTGCCAAATTAATAAGATAATCGTTGCATTTCCTATCACATTGGTTGTTGGGACATGTTCTTCCATTTAACACCATTAACTAAGAAGAGAAAGCATAATTAGGGGCTTATGTACTTAGCCAATAATCATGAAAAGGAACTGAAAGCATATAAGGATAAATTGTAGAAGAAAAGTATACCCTAACTTGTGATCCCCTAGGTTCCCATCTAGGTTATCCATGATCATATATTCTTATGTGAATCTTTATTTTATTTTATCTTTGTTCCTTTAACAATGGTTCATACTAAGCTTATGAATTTACCAAAGCATATCCCCTGGGAGTGTCATAACCAAAAGTGAAGCAAGGCCCATTTTCGTGTACAAGTTCCCGTTCGAGTCTAGCTCAAAGAGGTGTTTTTGGGTTTTACCCCTATGTACATCTGTGCCAGAGCCACCTCTACCTGCTCGTATCCAGACATGGATGTATTTGCTTGGAAACCCCTTACTCAATACTCACCAAAATACCAGGAAGATTTCCTATATTTAAACTTTTCTATAGGGTTCTTCCTAGAGTTTTCATATCCTAATTTCCACAAATAACTAAACCATCCTTTGATTCCAACTATAGCATCCTGCCTTTTTATCACATAAACTTTAATTACATTTTACAAAACCGATGATCTTTAAGGTTTAGTGTCTTGGAAACCAGGAACTTTAAACATGAAAACATAAAAGATTATTCTTAAACACTTGAAAGGCTTCTCCTCATGTTCATCCTAGGTTCATTACTGCATCTCATAACCTGGGGACATACATCAAAAGAAAGGGTGAGCAGAAGGCCCAGTAAGGGAAACAAGAGAAACATTTTACATGTGAACTTGAGATACTTCAATAAGGTCATGAAAAGAACATTATGGCATGAGAAAGAAATAATTAGGCATATCATAATAAAAATAGAATTTTTCATAACTTGAATATGTGGCTGCAACATTTAATATTGACAATCATTTCGTTTCACCAAGGTCCATCCCCAAGGTGTCATTAAAAATTACCAATGTTATTCACCAAGGTATCAGTCTAAAAAGTCATCTCTAGAGATTAAGTCTTTACCCAATGCATTGGAGCGCTATCTGGGCGCACCCTTGAAATGTGTTTATTATCATGTGAGACACATATAACATCATCAATCATTTCATAAACCACCCATATAACATAAAAGAAATGGGTTTCATTTTATAATCATAACTTTTTAAAAACTGCTTTAATGACATGATCTTTATGTCACTTTAAACCCACGGAAAGGGAGAGCGGGTCTCATGTATGTAAATTCCAGAATTCAAAATAGAAAAAATTGGTATATATGTGAATACACCTATAGAAGAGATTTATTTGAGTATTCACTTAATAAAATAAAATAATTTTAGAAAAAGAGAGAGACATTTTGAGACGGAAATTCTGCAGCATAACAACTATGTTTCGGGGTTTTAGAAAACATTGAAAAGAGAGGGGACATGGGTCAAACATTCATAAATGACCCATAAAACAGTAGATGGACAGAATATAATGGATTTAAGAACATGCTAATGAAATTTGAAAATATACCATATGAAATGAAGAACATTAAAGGAAGACAAAAATAATATTTCTCTTATGAAAATTCGGCAGCCTAACAGCGTTACATAAACGTCAACCAAAAATGAATTGATGAGATCAAATAAAGTCTCTCATAATATGAAAATAAAATATCAGTATGATAGATATAGATATCATACCCCAACATAATGAAAAGGAAATTGCAATACTTGACATGGAATTAGAACTTTGAAAAGGGAGAAAGGTGCAAGGACCACTTAAAAATTCAGCAGCCTAACGACGCCACTTAAACTTCAAAATACTGAATTGAAGAGATAAAATGGGGTCTCTCATCATATGGTCATAAAAGATCATTATGATAGATATAGTGATCATACCCCAACATAATAAAAAGGAACTTTCAAGACTAGACATGGAATTAGAACTTTGAAAAGGGAGAAAGGTGCAAGGACCACTTAAAAATCCAGCAGCCTAACGACGCCACTTAAACTTCAAAATACTGAATTGAAGAGATCAAATGGGGTCTCTCATCATATGGTAATAAAAGACCAGTATGATATATATAGAGATTATACCCCAACATAACAAAAAGGAACTTGAAAGAATTGACATGAAGGTAGAACTTCAAAACGAGAACGGTGAAGAACCACCTAAAAATTCGGCAGCCTAACGACGCCACTTAAATCTTCAAAATATTGAATTGAAGAGATAAAATGTGGTCTATCATCATATGGTAATAAAATATCAGTATGATAGATATAGAGATCATACCCCAACATAACAAAAAGGAACTTGAAATACTTTACATGAAAATAGATCTTGAAAAATGAGAAGGGAGAAAGAATCTGTTACAAAACTTTCGGCAGCCTAACGGTGCCACTTAAAACTTCATAAAACAAAATAACGAGAGTAATAGCGGATCTCTCATTATGTAAAAATGAAAAGGGCAGTAGGAGGAGTATAAAATAAAACCCTTTAACATAAGAACATGGAGCATAAAAGAAATTACATAAAAGAGATTACTTGAAAAGAAAGGGAGAGGTCGGATCCCTTACCTTAAAACGTAACTCTTAAAACTCAAAGGTTGGGACCTTGAGGGATTTGGGGAACCTTGGGAGGAATCCTTGAGAGGTAATGAGACCAGAACTTCGTTGGGGGAGAGTGGGGAGTCGGATGGATGAGAGGATGGCTTGGTATTTATAGGGAAAGTGAGAAGACAAGGCATTAATGGACAAGGGACATCTTATTAGTGGTTTTGGCAAAACCATGGGCTTTCCCATGGTATTTTCCCATGGTATTGGCCACTTGGGACACCTCATACCGTATCTTACTATTCATAAGTCGACCATATTGATTACATACTTAATACATCATTTGATGACGTCATTAAACACCCGTAACTTAAAAACTGTATTTTCACTATTCATCAAAAAATCAACTTTCTCAGAAAAATCCCAAAATTTTACCTTAACCAAATATCAATGCTACGATTTCAAAAATGAACTCCATTTGATAAAAATAATTTTATAAATATTTTTAATTTATTTTTTAAATAAATACACTATTCACTGAAAATTCATTTTTTTCAGAAAAAACCCCAAAATTACCATAACATAATATCGGTACTCTGAGTTCAAAAATGAAATCCATTTTATAAAAATAATTTTTTAAATATTTTTAATTTAATTTTTAATTAAAAAACACTATTCACTCGAAAAAACTAATACTTGAATAATAATTTATGAAATCGGTATTTAACCCTTTTATTATATCACATTACTTAATCAAGGTTCCTAGATTAAATTAATACTTTCTTTAAGTGAGATTACTAATCCATTTGGTCACATTAATATTCCTAATCATAAAATCACTATTCACTATTTACTATTCATCAAAAATTAAGTTGATCTTATTAGACTCTAAATTTCGCACTGAGCATAATTGTAGAAGACTATTTTTTGAATATCATTACACATTTTTAATTATTTAAGGTTTACATAAACATTTTTAAAATATCCTTTTTCTAAAATTCATCAAAAATATGCATACTATATTTATCCGGTCATTTGAAAATTCATAAACTTCATCATAAGAAGAAATACCAATTTTTATTTAAAACAAAGGATTACACAAGGCAGTTACGGTCTCCTTACATATCCCCTTATCACACCAGCATAAGACCTAAGTGTAAGGTGTGCTATGGTAAGAGAATCCGAGGGAGGCTCGGCTAACATCGAATCTTCTTTCTATTAGATGGGCTTCGATCGGTCCAAGACTACTGGGTGAGGCCATCGAATCTTCTTTCTATAATAATTAACCAAGATTACTTGTATTTAAAGACAATAATCAAAACGTTTAGTTTCCAGGGGTCATATTGACTAATGGTCATATAACAGTCAAAACCCAATGGTCTCATTTTAATGATAATCATGTTATCAAATGAAACATTTATTTGAGTATAAAAAACAAAATAAAATAACACATAAAATTAGGAAACAAGATTTATTCAAAATTTTGGGTCGTTACAATCTAAGCCGTCGGACCCACACAGGATCGATAGGTACTAACCCCCGCAATGACCCACAAAGGATCGATAGGTAACTAACCCCCTCAATGACCCACAAAGGATCGATAGGTATCTAACCCCCGCAATGACCCACACAGGATCTGACCCACACAGGTTCTGTCGGCGCTGGCCCACACATTACCGCTGAGTGCTGACCCACACAGGATCTGACCCACACAGGATCGATAGCACTGATCCATGTAGGATCGCTGAGTTCTATAGTTGTCGCCATCGAATCCACGGAGGATTTCTGTACAGTCGTCATCGTCGTCGCAGTCGCAGCTAGCTCTAGGGTTCCCGCACACAGCAAACTCGTTCGGGAGGGTCCGCTCCACGAGCCAAGGGGCTGATACATCAACTGACAAGTAGTCCAAAGTTGATGTATCCAAAAGTTTCGAATCGCCAACAGGAACTCAACGTCACAGACGGTGTGTCAATCAGATGCCCAGTCTTTGAGTTATTGGCTTTTTCATCCCAGGGGCTCGGTTAGTTTTTAAGTCAAAACCAACCCGACCGCACTCTGACTACATCCAAACCTCGAGCGGAGTAAGCCAAAGGTTCGTCTTACTAAGAGGAATCCAACAAAGTCGACGGCACATCAATCGGACGTCTGGAGCTCAAGTTATAAGCGTTTCCGCTCCGAGGGCCTGGTTGGTTTCGTGTACGAACCAACCCGGCCGAATAGAAAGTTCACCGAACCTTTGAGTGTAATATACCAAAAAGACAGTCTCAATCCAAGGATCGCATTGCAGCTGACGGTGCGTGGATCAGAGGTCTGCAGCCCACGTTATGCACAAAAGACCGAAAGAGGTCTGGGAATAGGGGGTTCGGGCCCGGTCGGACCCGGCCCGATACCCCCTGGGACGGCCCAAACCAGGTCAACCCAACCCAGATCTGGGTCCGGCCCATTAGGGCGCGGCTTGGCCTCGCGGCTCAGCCGTAATGGCCGAGCGATGAGTTGCCCCCCCCCCCCCCCCCCCCCCCCCCCGCGAAACCGCGCCCCCATGTGGGGGGCCGCTCCTGCTGGCCAGCCAGAGGTTACAAACCCCGACACTTCCCCCCTGACCGGCCGGCCGGCTTCTGCCGCCACGGGACCGGGGTGGTCCCGTCCCCCTGCTCCGACGTCCGCGGCCAGAAATCGGCCGCCATTCCCTACTCTGCCGCAGCCTTGGTCCATCCGGTGCGACGCGACGGCGTCGCGCCCCACCACCGCGGCCTCGCTTCGGCTGCGGTGCCTTTGTGGTTCTACGGCGTGGCGCAATGGAGCCGCGCTTCTTCTCCCAATCTCATATCTTCCATGCGGTGCAACGACACCACGCCGCCTTACACGTGCCGCAACAATAAATCAAACAACCAAGGGGGGACGAGGGTTGGCCGTGTTAGTGCGGTCTGACCTCCTCTTGTTATTGCGATATCAGGCGGCTCAATTTGAAATGAATAATGGCGGCGAATGTAATCACGAAAAAAAAATTAAAATAATCCCCTACCTCGAAAGTAGTCGTCGAACGAGGTTTGTTGCGGAAAGGGATGTCGCAGAATCGATCGTTGCGGAAGAAGGTTCCGTACACGTTGACGGAGATCGTCCGAGGAGGAATTGTTTCTCCCTTCCTTTGATGTGGGAAAGAGGAACTAAACGATCAGCGGCGGGTCGTCGATCTCCGAGGAAGGTGTCTCTCACTGTCGTTCTTCGTTGGAGGTTGGCGTTCTTCACGTTCTTCGTCGAGGAATAAGAACTTCAAGAACTTCAGCAAATTCTCCCTAGCCTTCACGCACAACGAACCTCTTAATAAAATAAGACTTGTATTATTTTATTAACACACAAGCCAACGTCTTTGAGTTTCAAAAAAATGAAACAAAACAATTAATTGAATTAATTGAAATGTTTAAAACTGCCCAATTAAAAGAGGCGTTTCATAAACAGATAAACGCAAGGGTTGACTTCCACTTAATAGGGGTGCAGGTACGTTATCTTTTTAAAGGAGGTGGGGTGAAGAAAAGAAATGGTGGGGCTCGTGTCGGCCCCACCTCACAAATATCATACCTAGTGGGTATGATATTGTGGGTCCCACTCCATCCACTTAGGTTAAACAACTTTAAATAAAATAAAATTTGGTTACAGCACTTTTATTTTATTCCTTTACTAAACCCAAAAAATTAAAAACCACACCCGAGAAAACACAACTCCGGAAAAGGTGTTTCTAAGAAATTACTGGTGCTGCGATTCCATCGGTGTCCTTGGATTTTTATTCCGAGCACCAGTTCAAAAGTTAGGAAAACCCGCTCATTTGTTCACTGAACGTCCCCCAGCTATACTTTGGAAAAATGATTTCGGGCACACCGGGCCTTGAAATCAAGTGCCGTCAGAAACTACGTTCTTGTAAAATCCCAAAGAAAAATAAGAAAAAAAATTCCTTGAATTTTACGGGACTTTACATTACTCCCACCTCAGGGATTTACGTCCCCGTAAAGATACATCATAAACTAGAGGAATAAAAGTGGGTACTGAGCACACATCTGAGCCTCCCAATCTCAAGTGCACTCTTGGAGGTTCCCGTGCTGCCATCTGATGCGCAACAGAGGAATCGACCGTCCACAGAGGACCCTTTCCTGTCGATCATCAATCTCCACCGGGACCTCCGAAAAAGTTGCCCCATCATCAATGTCCAGCTCCCCGTGATCAATGATATGCATCGGGTTGTGCACGTATCTCCTCAGCTGAGATACATGGAAGACGTCGTGCACCCGGTGCAACTGAGGTGGTAGAGCCAGGCAATAAGCCACCTCGCCAATCCTACTAAGGACCTGGAATGGCCCGATGAAGTTTGGAGGCAACTTGCCGCCTCAGCCGAATCTATGTAATCCACATCGAGGGGAGACCCGCAAGAAGACGTGGTCACCATCCTCGAACTCCAGTGGCCTCCGCCTCCTGTCAGCATCAGACTTCTGTCGGCTCTGAGCTGTCCTCATCTGCTCCTAGATGACCTGGACCTTCTCCGTCGTGGCCTGGACCATCTCCAGTTCCACAAGTGCTGACTCTCTAGGGTTTTTCCAGCATAACAGTGATCTGCAAGGTCGCCCATACAATGCCTCGTATGGGGCCATCCCAATGGTGGAGTGGTAGCTGTTGTTGTACGCGAACTCCACCAAGGGTAGGTGGTCCTCCCAGCTGCGACCAAAGTCGAGGACACATGTGCAGAGCATGTCCTCAATAGTCTGAATGGTCCTCTCCTTCTGACCATCTGTCTGGGGGATAAAGGCAGTGCTCAGATGTAGCTGTGTCCCGAATGCCTCCTACAACCCCTTATAATGCTAGGAAGTAAAGAGAGCATTTTTATCAGAGATGATAGATTATGGAACACCATTAAGCCGTACAATCTCCTGAACGTAGAGATTTCCCAAGCTCTCCACTGAGCCCTGCTCTCTGATGGGTAAGAAGTTATCTGACTTGGTAAGTCAGTCGAAAATCACCCAAATGGAGTCATGACCTCTGGAAGTGCATGGAAGTCCAGTCATGAAGTCCATATATTTTCCATCCCACTTCTACTCCGGGACCTCCAAGGGCTGTACCAATCCTGCTGGTACCTGGTGCTCTGCCTTCACCTGCTGGCAAGTGAGGCATCCAAAAAAGAACTCTGCCACACCCTTCTTCATTCCCGTCCACCAGTGCTGTCGTCTGAGATCCTGGTACATCTTCACCACTCAAGGATGTACTGCCAAAGGGGAAGTGTGAAACTCTCTCATGACATCCTCTCGTAAAGAAACTGGTACCAAGGTACGTCCTCTAAAAAAGAAGTTGTGCTCCCCTCCTAAAGAGAAACCATTAGGTGCATGTCCTGAGGATATCTGTGCATGCCGCGTATCACAGTCGGTGTCCCCACGATGTGCCTCTGTAACCCACTACAGTAGTGGAGGAGTGACTGTGAGTGACTGAACAAAGGCTGCTCCTTCTCTATCCACGAAGGATATCTGCAAAGCAGCTCGCTGCTCTGTCGCCTCCCCAAGTAGCTGGATGCCCGTCCTCCTACTGAGAGCATCGTCTACTACGTTCCCCTTCCCAGGAGTATATACTATCTCAAAGTCATAGTCTTCAAAGAACTCGAGCCATCACCACTGTCTCAGGTTCAGTTCCTTCTGCGAGAAGATGTACTTGAGACTCTGATGGTCAGAATAGACTAGAAAGCACTCGCCCATCAAATAGTGTCGCCACATCTTCAGAGCGAAGACCACTACTGATAATTCCAGGTCATGGGTAGCATAGTTATGCTCATGATACCTCAACTGATGTGATCCATAGGAGATCACGACCTGCTCCTGCATTAGGACACATCCATGTCCGGTCCCTGATGCATCGCAGTAAACTACGTACCCAACTCCCTCCTCCGGTAGCCTCAAGATAGGCACGCTGGTCAATCTCTGTCTCAGCTCTTGGAAGCTCTACTGAAATCTGTCTGACGACACAAAGGGTTTCCCCTTCCTCGTCAAAGCTAAGAGTGGTGCCGCAACTCTAGAGAAGTCTGGAAAAAATCTCTGGTAGTATCCATCTAGTCCCAAGAAACTCTTCACCTCCGTCATGCTCCAGGGTGGCTCCCAAGGTAGCACTGCCTCGATCTTCACAGGATCCACCGCAACTCCCACCTCACAGATGACGTGTACCAAGAAGTGGACCTCGGGTATCCAGAACTGACACTTTGACAGATTACCATAAAGTTGGTGCTCTTGGAGTGTTTCCAGTACAACCGGCAAGTGGTAGGCGTGCTCCTCCTCAGTCGTCGAGTATATCAAAATTTCGTCGATGAAGACCACAACAAATCGATCGAGTTAAGGCTGAAAAATCCTGTTCATGAGGCCCATGAACACTACTGGAGCATTGGTTATGCCGAATGGAATAACCAAGAACTCATAGTGTCCATACCGACATCTGAAGGTCGTCTTCTGCACGTCCTCGTCCCGAACACTGAACTGATGATAGCCTTACCTGAGGTCTATCTTCGAGAACGACCATGCTCCCTTGAGCTGATCGAAGAGGTCGTCAATCCTCGGTAGCGGATACTTGTTCCTAACTGTCACCTGGTTCAGGCGACGATAGTCGACACAAAGTCACATGCTCCGTTCTGCCTTCTTGGAGAACAATATCGGGGAAGCCCAGGGTGAAACACTGGGTCGGATGAATCCCTTGCCCTGCAATTCCTCCAACTATACCCGTAGATCTCAATGCTCGGTGGGAGCCATCTGATATGCTGGGGTGGATATCAGGGCTATCCTAGGATACAGATCAATATAAAAGTCTACCTCTCTACGAGGAGTTAGTCCTAGAACATCGTCGGGGAAAACGTCTGCATACTGATCCACCATTGCAGTAAAACCAGGACTCTGCACGTCAACTGATCCTAGGTTGAGGCTAGCCAACCGATGAGTGATGGGCTATCCTCTCCTCTACGATAGTCCATCCTGTGCTGCAAAGGCTCCCTTCTCGCCGGTGAAGGTGAACATGCTCCCGTCTGTACGTACACACCGCACCTTGTGCCTAATACAGTCAATCTGAGCATAGAATATAGATAACCAATCCATTCCGAAGATGATGTCGTAAGGCCTCGACGCCACTACAAGAAGATCCCAACCGAATCTCTCACCTCCAAGAGTAATCTCACACTACCGGCACCAGTGCGTAATCGTCGAGTCTGCTCCCGTAAGAGTCTCTAACCGTAAGGATCGAGCCAACGACTCTGTCGGAATCTCTGAGCTCCGAACTAGGGAAGCAGCTATGAAAGAATGACTTTCTTCTGTGTCTATAAGAACTGCAGCAAGGGTGGAATAGACAGAGATTGTACCTTGAATCATCTCGAGCATGCCGTGGTCATAGGCCTCCGCTTCTTGGAGCTGTGCCTATCTCTTCCCACCAGCTCCTTGTGGTCGGGGTGGACCTCCTGGTGGTGGCGGTGGTAGAGCCTCAAAGCGTCGCCCACCACCTGCTGCTCGGCCAAGTCCTCTGCCTCGTCTGACTGCTCCCTGTAGACCGACACGGTCGACCCTCTGCCTCTGCCTGGGTGGTCCCTCAACCGTCTACTGCTCCTTGGCACGACGGGTCAGGTAGTCACTAGCCATGTGGACCTGCCCGCCGTATGCGTAGCACTGTCTGCCTCTCGAAAGACTGGCTCTGCGCTGAGTTTACTGCATCTCTGAGACAGTGTCCTAAGGTCGTCTGCCTGAGGGTCTGGTCCACCTAGACCCATGTGTCATCCATCGACTACTAGCTGCAGAAGACTCTGCTACGTGCTGCACTGCGGTAGGTCTCACCGCTGGTGTAGACTCAGCAAGAAATCTATCGATGAGAAGGGCTCGCTCCAGTACCCCTGCCTATGTCGGAATACTGAGGGAGATCAGCGATGCCCTGATCTCATGCCTCAACCCCTGCTCGAAGGTCCGATCCTAGAAGAATGGGTCTCGTACCATGTCCGTCGAATAGCGCGAGAGATCGGTAAATCTCACCGAGTACTGGGCGATCGTCAAGCTGCCCTGCCATAGCTGTAGAAGCTCCTGGATGCGCACCACACGGAGGGTGGCTAGGAGGAACTCCGAGCGGAAGAGGCTCTCAAAGTTCGTCTAGAGGAGAGATGCCTCGTCGTGTACCTGGAGCATCAAGCTCCACCATCTGCTTGCTTCCGCCTGCAGGAGACTCGCTGCAAGAATCACCATGAGGTCTGCTGGTGTCCCTACCAAATGGAAAACTCGTACAACTACCTCCAGCCAATCCTCAGCTTCCTGAGGGTCCATCTCCCCGCGGAACCTGGCCGGTCGCTGACACTAATACTCATGCAGTTCACTAAGGCGATGTGCATCGTCAGTGGATGGGGCTGGTAGCATCGGTGGCTCGGTGAGTAAAGATACCGCCGGTGCATCTGCTGTCAAAGGGCCATGTACCAAGGCCTCGTCACTCGGTGGGCTGTCGTCCCGTACATTGCTCGGAACCCTACCTGGCTACCGTTGTGGGGACATCCTAAAAAGAAATAGGTGCGCCACGGTCAAATAGTATACCTGGTGAGCTGACACAATGTAATCTCAAAGAAAACTTGTTACACACATGCAATCAATGTTTCTGTGCATTAAGTCCGAAATCAGAATTCAGGGTCTTGGTGTACGGATACGTCAGCCGCCGCACCAACACTGGACATCCTAGAATGATAACCACACTAAATAATGTTAAAATTATTGCTTCACAAAGAAAAAAATCAGAGTCCTGAGTTCTGCGGTAGAACCGAACTGCTCTGATACCAATTTGTCACGACCCGTCCTCGGGGCCCGTGCCGTGACAACCCCAAGCCCGCCTTCCATAGTCCAGGGGCTGGTGACTAGCACCAAGACATGATTCCCGATAAAAGGGAATGCATTTCCTTTGTAAAGTGAACAAACACACAGAGTAAGTAAGCGAAAGTAAACACTATGTAAAAACTCGGTACAATAGTAAGTGCGGAAAAGTAAGTGGGCCAGAATACAAACCCAAACTGAAAGTACAGTACAACTGAAAAAAGGAGTACAACAACTGAAAATTAAAGCCGCAATGTCGAGCCATCCACTGAAAGTCCCACCTGAAGGGTGGGTATAGATAGCCTCCACATCTCCTCGTTCCAGCCGTCCGCTCCGAGTACGTCCTGCCCAGTGGTCCACCTCCAGGTACCAACCTGCTCTGCATGCCTCAACCACGATCAGTGTTGTCGGTCGTTTGCAACCAACACAATGTAGTGTGGGAATAGCCTGTGCATGGGGTTAGTATAAACTACTCAGTAGGGACCCTGATACCCCCAAAGGTCTCCCATAATCAACAAAAGATAATCCACAAAGGAAAGATACAATCACGAAGTAACATCCGACACTACATAGTTATATGCCCAAACATATACCTAAGTCATCAATTCCAGTTTGGCTCCAACATCCGAGCCCAAGTTCGATCACGTCCACACAGGATAGCACAACACAATCCACACAGGAAAGCAAGTCAATCATATCGAAGATAATGATTGAAAGGCAAGATTCATCTCACACAGATATATTTCTTCGTAAGAAGATTGCGATGATCAGATGTAGCCACTGAATCATCTAAGACATCGGAACCACATTGGATCAATAAGTACTAACCCCCATAATGACCCACAAAGGATCGATAGGTAACTAACCCTGGAAATGACCCACAAAGGATCGATAGGTAACTAACCCCTGCAATGACCCACACAGAATCTGACCCACACAGGATTGGTAGGCGCTGGCCCACACAGGACCGCTGAGCGCTGACCCACATAGGATCGGACCCACACAGGATCGATAGCACGAATCCACGTTGGATCGATGAGTGTTGTAGTCATCGCCGTTGAATCCACGGAGGATTTCTGTACAGTCGTTATCGTCGTCGCAGTCGCAGCCAGCTCTAGGGTTCCCGCACACAGAAAACTTGTTCGGGAGGGTCCGCTGCATGATTTGAGGGGCTGATACATCAAATGACACGTAGTCCGAAGTTGATGTATCCAAAAATTCCATATCGCCAACAAGAACTGAACTTCCAAGACGACACGTCAATCGGACGCTCGGTCTGTGAGGTATGATTTTTTTCGTCCCAGGGGCCCGGTTGGTTTTTAAGTCAAAAAAACCCGACCATACTCCAACTGCATCCAAACCCCGAGAGGAGTAATCCAAAAGGTTGGTCTCACTAAGAGGAATCCAACAAAGTTGATGGCATGCCAATCGGACGTCCGGATCTCGAGTTATAAGTGTTTCTGCTCCAAGGGCCCGGTTGGTTTCGTGTACGAACCCAATGTTCTCCAAAACCTTGAGTGCAATATACTGAAACGACCATCTCGATACAAGGATCGCATCGTATATGATAGTGAGTTGTTCGTAGGTCCGCAACCCATGTTATGGAAAAATGAACGAAATAGGTCCGGGAATAGGGTGTTCGGGCCCAGTCCTACCCGGCCCGATACCCCCTGGGTCGGCTCGAACCAGGTCGACCCAACCCGGGTCCTGGTCCGGCCCATTAGGGCGTGGCCTGGGCCGGGGGGTGTGGCACGGCCCAGATGGCGCGGTCTGACCCGGCCCCGCAACCCGGCTGAGGGGGGGGGGGGGGGCGCTCTTACAGGCCATGCGGGGGTTACTACCCCCAACACTTCCCCCTGACCGGCCTACCTGTACCGTCCGGCCGGCTACTGCCGCCACGGGACCAGGGCGGTCCCGTCCCCCTGCTCCGACGCCGGCAGCCGGAAACTAGCCACCGTTCCCTGCTCTGCCGCGGCCTATGGAAGCAACCTTGGTTCGTTCGGCACGGCCCGATGGCGCCGCGCCCCTCCGCCGCGGCCTCGTTCCGGCCGCGGTGCCTTTGTGGTTCTCCGACGCGGCACGACGGCACCATGCTTCTTCACCCAATCTCATAGCTTCCGCATGGTGCAACGACACCGCTCCACCTTACACGTGCCACAACAATAAATCAAACAACCAAGGGGGGAAGAGGGTCGGCCATGTTAGTGCTGTCCGACCTCCTCCCGTTATTGCGATATCAGGTGGATCAATTTGAAATGAAGAATGGAGGCAGATGTAATCATGAACAAACAATTAAAATAATCCCCTACCTCGAGCATAGTCATCGAACGAGGTTTGTTGTGGAAAGGGACGTCACAGAATTGATCGTCGCAGAAGAAGGTTCCGTACACATTGACGGACATCGTCCGAGGAGGAACGGTGTCTCCCTTCCTTTGACGCGGGAAATAGGAACGAAAGGATGAGCGTCGGGTCGTTGATCTCCGAGGAATGTGTCTCTCACTGTCGTCCGTCATCAGAGGTCGGCGTTCTTCGTCGAGGAAGAAGAACTTCAAGAACTTGAGCAAATTCTCCCCAGCCTTCACGCACAACGAACCTCTTAATAAAATAAGACTTGTCTTATTTTATTAACACACAATCCGACGTCTTTGAATTTCAAAATAATGAAACAAACAATTAATTGAATTAATTGCAATGTTTAAACTGCCCAATTAAAAGAGGCGTTGTATAAACAGATAAACGCAAGGTTCGACTTCCACTTAATAGTGGTGCGGGTACGTTACCTTATTAAAGGATGGGGGGTGAAGAAAAGAAATGGTGGGGCTTGTGTGGGCCCCACCTCACAAATATCCCACCTATTGGGTAGGATATTGTGGGTCCCACTCCATCTACATAGGTTAAACAACATTAAATAAAATAAAATTTGGTTGCACCACTTTTATTTTATTTCTTTACTTAACCCAAAAAATTAAAAACCACACCCGAGCAAAAGCAACTTCCGAAAAGATGTTTCTAAGCAATTACCGGCGCTGCGATTCCATCGTTGTCCTCAGATTTTGATTCCGAGAACTGGTTCAAATGTTAGGAAAACCCACTCGTTCATTCACAGAACGTACCCGAGCTATACTTTGGAAAAATGATTACGGGCACACCGGGCCTCGGAATCAGGTGCCGTCAGAAACGACGTTCTTGTAAAATCACAAACAAAATTAAGAAAAAACATTTCCTTGAATTTTACGGGGCTTTACAATATACATTCAAAATGATCATAAAAAATCCTTAAAAATAAAAGTTATGGTTTCATTACAATATATCCATGATGTAGAATAATTAAAATAAATGGTTTATGTTGTTGATGAATGGAAAGAGCATAAAAATTTCATTGATAACATTTATGTAGAAAGTAAACATCTTATGTTGGATATATATGTTAAAATAAAATTTCAAAATATATTATGGGAAAAAATTTATTCGAAAATAAAATTGGAAAAAAGTAATGGAATAATTAAAACATTGAGTCCCCATGATGGTGTAAATTCGATACACTATCTACATGTAAGAGCAACGATTTCACTCCTTTTTTGGAAAAGTAAAGATGGTCCTTTATTGTAAAATGTCATGAACAATCCATTAATTTTTTAAAAAGGTAAATAATGGGAAAAATATATTTACTAAAACATTTGGATAATTTTGGAATCATTTTTGGATTTTAAAAAATAAATAATTTAAAAGGAAATTTATTTTCTTCCCACGACAGAAATAAAATCAGATTCTATTAAAAACATTTTCTCAATAATTTTAAGAACCAAAAAAAGGAATATGGTAATAGTACATTTTAAAATCATGATTTAATAGAGTGTAAAAAATTTAAGTCTGTTATCAAATAATGATCAAATAATTTCTATCAAGGTAAAATCAAGTATAAATAATTTCAATTAAAAATACATTGAAACATAAATATTTTTCCACATCATGAACATTTGAATCACAATCCCAATGAGAGTAGTAACTTAAAATAAAAAATTAAATTCTATGAATGGAAAAAATTTTGGTTATACCATATAATAGTAGTAAATATATAGCTCAGACAAAAGAATAAGTGGTGAATATGGCATATTTCTCATTGAAGTAAAAGTCAAATGCAAAAACCATACCTTATTTCCAACTTACTTATTACCAATTAACAAACACTCTATAATAAATATAGGATTATTATAATAATAATACATAACCATAATAATATATCTCATACCATATATTCTTTATCACTAATCCTTAATCACCTTTTTATACATAATTTGTTGTTAAAATCACTATTTTGTGTCATAATTGCTTGGTTTTTCATGTATATTTTTGTTCGATAACTTTGGTCCTTTTTCATTGATAATGATTCAATCATATATAGAATTTGGATGATGATATAAATATCATATATATTTATTATATATTTATTTATTGTAATATATAATATCAATAGATAGAAAATGGATCACATTACTCATGGAGAGAATAGGTTATACTTTTGCACAAACGCTGTTTATATTTTCGCAACATGTGGAAAATAAGTAAAATAAATATTAATTAAGTTGTACAGAATTATTATTATGTTATATATAGAATATATATAAGTCAAAATTTTCATTTTTCCCATCCATGTACAAATTTAAAATAATATTTCAAATCAGACAGCGGAGTCGGTAGTCCACACGTACACACAAGAGTCGTTATTATATTCCAAAAGGAGTGGAAGGTGATGAGTTATAAGTTTTATTATATTTATAAATTTATTGTTAATTTGTAAATATAAAATATAATTATTAACATTATCCATACTGTATTCCATGTAAATTTTATGAGAAAAATGAATCACATTACTTTGTGAGGCGGTAGTCCTCCAATTACAGGAGTGATGTTTTCAACCCCCCCTCTAATGAATTGTAAGGTGGTAATTGTGATATAATACATGATATATTGTAATAATTTCATAACTATTTTAGAAATATATTATACCATCATCATATTCTGCCACAATGTTTTGAGATTGAAAAAAATAACTCATTTTGTGATGTGGAAATCCACTATACACACATTCTACGATTTCACATCCCATTTTATTGAAGTGTAGGTGGATATAGTTAATTCACTCAACAGAATAAAATATAAACATATTTTTTATAATACTTTAATTATATTATCATATATTAACAATATTACAAAGATTTATAAGAATAACTATAATGAAAATACATAGTTAAAAATGTTACCTCTTCCTCATGGATCCTCCTTAGGTTTATCCTATAGCATTCCCTGACAGGATTTCAGATCTTAAAATTATACAAATATATTAGTAGGGAACTAATGATGATAAATTTTTAGGTATTTGAAGAACTAAATGGATATGGGTGTCTGAAGTGAGGAAGATAGTTTGTTTAATTTTCTATATGGGGGAAAAGATGCACTAGGAATGTTTGAAAAGAATTATTTTTACCAATGCTTTATACAATGAAAATTAATAAAAATGGGTCATTATATACCCTTAGAGGGTAGAATGGATAAATATGGAAAAAATATGATTTTTATAAGGCTAATTCATTTTTAACTCTCAATTTCAAAGTTTAACACCCAGAAAACTAACCCTTACCTTAACTATAGTAATTGATTTATAATTTTTTCCCATTTATCATTTTAAAAAAGTAATTCCACATTTTTATGTCATATAAAAATGTTGAAATAATATATGTAGTTTGTTTTAAAAATTATAATTAATAATAATTTTATAATTATATATAAAGTTAATCCCGTAGAAATATGGAAAAAATGTTTTTTCTAATGAAAAACATTTTGAAGTTTACAATATTTTTATATTATAATATAATATGATAAAAATTTCAATTAACTAAATTAGATAAATTTTAATATAACTGTGCTAATTTTAATTTAATAATAATATAAAATATAATTTTCCTGTATAAATAATTTAAATGAAACATCAGTTTTTAATAAAAAAATCAAAATATTGTCACTATTAATCAATAAATTTGTTATTTTTATAAATTTATCATAATTATACCCAAAGATAATTTCTTCTTTTTTATTTTAAAAAAGAAATTTTTTTTTACATTTAAATTTTATAAATGTGGTTAATATATATTTTAAATTAATTTAACAAAGTAAGATTAATAAACATGTTAAAAAATATTGTTTTTTTAGAAAATAATATTTTTTAAATCTAATAGTTTTAATTTTATTTATATTAAATTGATTCACAATGAATTGGTTTTAAAAATGTGTAAAAATATAGTTTTTATAATTTACATAGTTCTATTCATAGCCCCCAGATTAAAATATAGGTTATAATATTCATTATTGGTGTTAAAAGGCTTTCAATGGGAATAGACCAGAATGCACGACCTGTTCATACTAAATACAAACAAAAGGTGACCAAAAACCCTATTAACCATCTGATTGATGAAAAAAATTCCTTTTTGGAAAGGGTTTAATATCATGGGAAAGAACGTTCCATTTTTCATGTGGGGATCCTTGACATGACCTCTATGAGTTCAAAGGAACTTCTTGACCACATGAAGCCTTAACGGTGCTCTCCATGAGTTTGAGGACACTTTGAGATGCATGAAGGATTGAAAGTGTCCACTTCGAGTTTGAAGACACTTCACACCCACACAAAGGATTGAATATGTCCTCTATGAGTCTGATGACATGTTGCATCCAAATAAAGGATTGATGGTTACCTTTTCATGTCTGACGGAGCATCTCCCATTCACAAAACCCAGAATTCCTTCCTGAACTACTTCTTATATTTAAAAAACCCCTTGCCTATAAAATCCCTCTCATTAAATTATTTTGAGTATTGTTACTGGAACTCTCTTCTTCCAAATTTATCCCAACTCAAGAACCACTTTAGAATCAAAATTCAATCAATTAATAGATCATCCAAGGTACCTAAACTTCATGAATCCCCCTATCATGTTTCCTTTATAAACTCTATACAAGGTGGAGATGAATTTCACAAAGTTATATACCCTTCATGATGGAATAAGGCATTATAGGGGACTTGAATCTTGAGGAAGAATTTATCCTTCGCAAATAATTCCATTCCGGAGCTAGGACTTCATACCAAGATAAGTTCACCCTTTTTGTGAAGCAACCTCTAGGGAAAATACTTTCACATAAATGATTCACCTGAGATTATTGAATAACCTCTCGGTGAGGTCATATGATTCGTGAAATAACTCTATAGGGATTCTACTTGATGCCTATTTTATGATGACGCCTTTTCATGAAGGTTGAGTTCCTAGATCCAACACATCCATCCAAGATCAGTCTTGATGAACCACATGTACCTTTGTGACATGAATGACCCAATTTTATGACCCAATCCATTTCAAGTGCAACCCAAAACCCCCACCCACTTTTTTTCTTAGCACATGTATGATAATGCATGTTTCTTCTCAATATAGGCATGCTAACACATGCCTCATGATTTACCACTCCTACCCATCATTATAACCTTGTGTTTCTAAAGACATTCCCCTCCTAGAGGTGAACACACATTGGTTATGTATGACAAGGGGGTAGGTAATGAATCCCCCATGTCTGATCTCTAGGATGTAAAACTACCTATCCCTAATGTCCTCGATGCCATGATGTTAAACTATTTCCTTATCCTATGAAATAACCATAATATTATCCATTTTTGGGGGGAATGGGATGGTATCTACACCTCCTAGCCTCACATGGAATGATATCGTCCTCACATGGGGTCAGATTCTCCTCACATGGATAGATATCCTCCTCAGGTGGATTCTATCGATAAACCCAACCCCATCTCTCATTTTATATTAATTCAAAACACGATCATCATGTCTACTACTTCCTATTTTTTCTCTTATGAAGCATGAATCAGATGGTCTCAGAGGTTAGAAGCGACCATGAAATCTAGGAAATCACCACAATGGGTGGATTCCATGCCTAATCCCGAAAAAACCTACATTCAAACAGGCTGCTCTTACGCACAATCACAAATCATATTTCCCTTATGCCCCACATCCACACGTAAGACCCCAAAAAAATGAGATTGTGGGATTCCTCCATAGGATAAGCTGAAAAAATTCAAAACAAAATGAGATTTGATTCCTTACTATCTATGATACATAAGTTTCCTCTATGAGGAATAAAAATAAAATCTGCATCCACATTGATTTTATTTGATCCACTCCCTAGTAAGATCATGCCTCCAACCTAAGATATGGAATCTCTTCAAGGTACCTTGGGTTGCTCAATGCATAATAATCACACCAACTCCAACCAATATAAATAATATCACGAAGGGCAGTGTCTATGTGTAATCACCACACTATGAAACGTCAGCGCCCCCTTCAAAACCCAACTATCCTTACAGAACAACGTTAAATATAATGGAACTGTCCTATCACATGATCTTAAACTATGGCATCAAAATACAAGGTATTTGTTCCATGTATTAAAAATATTGAAATTAGAATGACTCTGTAATGTTCTATCCCAACCTCTAGAAAACTGATTTCCTATATCATAGGTATGATACTCCTTGATCCACCCATGGGGGGTTCTGATCCACCATCACAGTGTGACATCTTCCCATTATAGGGAACACATCCAAAATCTACCCTTATGGGTTATTATCATCTATCCATTGGTAAACCTAGTTGTTCACACTTAGAGATATACCTCCCTGATCCACCTCTTGGGGTGTTTGGATCATCCTTAACTCTGTGGAATCTTCCCTTGACGTGACAAACCTCATGGATCTACCTCTATGGTGTGTCATGTTCCATATATTGGTAAATATATGTTCTTTATCATAGGAATTTACCTACATGATGTAACTCCAAAGGTGTTTAGATCAACCTTCATGTTATTACATCTTCCCTTTATGTGGCACACCTCTTGGATCTACCCGTATTGGGCACTCAGATATATCCATTGGTAAACCCATGCTCTCACTTCTTTTTATGTACCACCCTTATCCACCTCAGTGCTGTTTAGATCATCCCTCGTGATGTGACATATTCCCATTATAGGGAAAACCTCCCTGCTCCACCTCTATAGGGTGTTTTGAACCATCTAGTGGTTAATGTGGTGCTCTCTCTTATAGATTCTCCTCAATTATCCATCTTCAGGGGTATTCTATTTAACCTTCATGTTGTGACAGATTCGTTTTATTGGGAACACCTCATGGATCCTCCACTATCAGAAATTATAATCCATCTATTGGTAAAACTCAGTTCTCCCTCCTAGAGATGTACATCCCTAATTTACCTTGTAGTATTTTTATATCAACCTTCATGATGTGGAATATTCGCTTTCAGGGAAACACCTCCTAGATCCACTAATACAAGGAATTTTGATCCATCCATCTATAAATAATTATGGAACTCCCTACTTGGTATGTTCATCCTTGATCTTCCTCTATGAGGTTTCTTGATCAATAAACCAGTCTCCATATAAATTTTGAACTTGTGACATGATCCATATGCCCAAGGTGTCAACCTTGTGATCGAAGTAGATACCTCATGAAATTCATTAGATTCTATAGGTTGATTCCTTAGAAGATATGTGACTATAGATCCTACTACCTCATGTAATACATGAGATTACTGAGGTTAAATCCATAGTTAACATACTCCTTTGGATTTAGATAACACATGGTTCGCATGGGATTCCCTTGTTTCTATGCCTAATATAACTCCATGAGAAACCCTCCGATGAGGGAAAATATAGGTGAATAATGTTCCTAGAGTCTAGACATTCCAGTTATTCCCATCAAGGATACTCTCTTGACTGATGGTTGATGTTTTTCAAAACCCCCTGGAATGTACATAAAAAATTTGTATAATTAACTTGCATCAACGAAGTGATGACATCGGGAAATATTTCCATGAACATGACTTCAATCTATATGGGATACATAGACTATGAGACAATTTCAATGGAGAAATTCATGTATGGAGAATGCGAAATCCCATCATCCAATTTCAATTAAGGAACAAGAATCTTCATTGAATGTGATGGAAGCCACCCACAATTGGAATGAGAGAATGCACGGTACCATTCGCACCAATTCCCATTAACACACATATGGTGGACCCTTAGGAAAAATTATTAATACAAATGGTGAAACCACTGTGAAAAGGTTCTCCTACAATCATGGGGATTATCCAGGATGGTCATTAGATATGGGATTAGTATCATACGATGCTGGTGGGGGGCTTCACCAATATAAATACTGAACTTGATGTGAATATATTGACCTCAATATAGGTAATAGTATCACTCAACATATCAGTATGTTTAGATATCAATAGACCATGTTATTTAGAATTAAGACCCAAAAAGAAAATAGTGGTACTAATATGGAGCTGAACAGAATATTTAGTAGTTAGGCATTGCGAATTATGGCAAGTGATGTAGTCAACATGGATCTCTCTCTCAACATTTGTAGTATTTTAAAAATTATATGGAATTCTACATTGACATCCTTACACATATGTTGACAGTAAAATCTATCAACTTTTCCAAACACCATCCATAGTAAACCACCCACCAACACCCAAAGATGTAAGGACATTAGAAATGTTAGTGCAACAATCCCACACAACACCACTTCCACCATGTCTTATTCTATTATATTAGTTATTGGGTATCCACTCCCACTCTCACCTTCCAAAATTATCCAAGGGAGGGCTATGAACACCCTCAAATTTCAGTAAAATCAAAAGGGGTCATTAAACAAGGGATATTATCTTCTAGGTCCTATAGGCCATAGCGCCTCACTGACATTATCGACCCAAGGGCTACGTATGGAGAAAGCACTCTCTATTCCAATGGTGAATCACTTCAAGAGACTCTTCCAAGTCTCATCCTATTAATTGATAAACTATGAGAAGGATGTGGGGGATTCCAGAGTGATCCAAACATGAATACCACCAGGGATCTTGCATGGAGGGATCCCACAATTCCCCCATCATCTTGAGTAATTTACTTTCCTCACGGGCGATAAATATGTGGAATATACCCTTACTCTAACGACCCTAGTACGAACTAGCCAATGATAGTGTTGGGTGAAAGCACAAGAAAATTACTAAAAAATGGAATCATCTTCCCCGATTCATGTGGAACTTTCTAATAATATCACATTAATCCATTTTTCATGAATTGATGAAAGGGATACATCTTCACTATATTGGGATCAAGACCTCAATCTCCCAATGGGTAGTATGGGTTGACTGTATCAATAACTAGAGGCACCAGTATACTCTATATACTAGACCATGATGATGAGGTTCAATATAGAGGTCCTCTACATACCATCACTAACCAAAGAAAATGTCTTCAAGGCTCTCGTATTATATAGATCTTTCTCCTCTAACATTACTGTTACATAATTTTAAGGATAAAAAATAAAACATTGTTTCAAAAATACGATCCAATGGTTTAGTGTATTGTTAAAATTATGGCTTAACATAACAATTATATAATAAAATATAAATATTATATAATTATTTCTTCTGTTTCTTTATATCATCCCAAACATAATCCTTAGTATATGTAGTCACCTAAGGATATACATAAATGATAGGGGTGACTAAAATACTCATAAGAGGATAGATAAGAACTAGAATCAATATAACATGGGTGAGACTAATCATCATCATCATATAATGGTTATAGTATAATCATTAAAATAATCATAGGAAGCATTAGATAATGTCATATAATGTGGTAATTTATAAAAATAAAACATCATGTCTTATTGGTCAACTAACACCAATAGTTTTGAACATGGATAACATCATGTTTTGGAATAAAATATGTGAATAATCATAAAATAATAATTTTGAAATAAGTTAGAATAATGTTTATCAATGTTTCATATTACCTAATGAGATATATCACAATACCTAATGCATTGTTTTTCTATATAAGTATGGGTGGACCAGTCCCACCATAACATTTACCTAATCATGAATGTCACATAGAATATTTCTCCATCATTGACATACCATAACCCCTGGAAGAGAAATATTTCATAATAATTTCATAAAAAATAAATTCATGAATAATCAATGGGGTTCCCAAATAAAAATGTAATAACATATTTGGTATACTAATAAAAAAATTTGATCAATGAAGACGTATTTTCAAGAAAATCGAAAACGTGTATTTTTTTTTAAAAAGCTATCTTATATAATTTTTTTTTTCAAAAAATTAGATTATAAACATATATATCCTAAAAAAGAAAAGTGAAATGAAAAATTAAGAATATATTACTAAAATTCATACCATGGAAGAGATAATAACCCAAAAAATTAATTGGGTTCAAGAGTCCCCTAACCTTATGTCTGAATGATTTCATCACTTTAATATCCTAAATTAACAAATTAGATTAATTAATTAATAAATATAGATCCTATTATAAATTATTTTTATAAATTATAATTTTATTAAGTTATTTGAAATATGTTAATATGATTTAGAGTGTTGAATTTCATCATTCAAGAGTGTTCGTTTTCATGATTTTCTTGACCAGTTCACATGTGTGCATGCATTGATGATCAAGTAAAATGTGGATAATTACCTAGAATTGGAATTATATGTTATTAATACACATGAAATTGGTTTTATTCATCTTATATATTATTTTGTTTCAAGATATGGGGATTATTCATTTGATAACATGTTAATGATAACCATTTAGTTTAATTTTTGCAGTTTTTAATCACGATGAATTCGTTTTGATTTATTATTTAATAATAATTATATTAGTTACTTCCAAAACATAATATTGATTATGAAATAAATTTTAAAATTTTCATCAAAAATTATATTGATTTTATGACTATACTTTTTGGTAGTAAAATAAAATTAAAATGCACCACCCGCGATAGCGGTAAATAGAGGCACCACAAATGATGATTTCATTTTTTTGAATTAATGGAAGAGGAGAAGAGGTTTGATGATGAATTATTACTTTAAAATAATTAAATTAATTTTTATATAAATAAAGGGGTCATAATAGCATATGTATATGTGGAGGTTATGAGATAATAAGAAAATAATATAAATTGAAAATAAATTAAATGAAATATGAAATATGATTTTACTTCTGGATCTCTTCTACTTGAAAACATCCTTTGATAAATTGGTTTTTGTATTTTTTTAGAAAATATTCTCCTAGATATGGGAGAGAGTCTTGGGAGTATTATTAGGAATAAATTGGAAAATATGCAATTCATTGGAGGTGTGAAGAGAAGAGGTGGTGATGGGTGGTATTTATATGCGATGAGAAGGGTGTTTTTGGACTATTTTATTCATCTTTTTGTTATCTGGTTCCAGAATATGAATAGAATTTATTCCCATGAATAAATATAGTTAAAATAGATTTATTTGTTGAAATTATGGTTCTTAGGTCATTAATACATCATACATTACAAAAAATACATGTATTTATCAAATACCATTAATTGTTGAATTTCACTATTCACTAAAAATTAAACTACATAAGAAATATACCAAAAAAATAACCCTAATAATTTTTTGACATAAATAACTAAAAAAATAACTACATTTTATTAAAATAATTATCTATTTATGAGAAATTATATTTTTAAATAATATAATCACTTATTAGAAAAATACTGATTTTAAAAGTGAAACTGGTTTTATGACACTTAAAAAAATATTATCACCTAATAAAATTATAATATAATAATAAAATATATTAATTAATGAAATTATTGTATTAAAAATTATCATTCAAATCATTATAAAAATTAAAAAATTAAAAATAAGCATTTATGTTTTACGAAAATTAAAAACACTTAAGTAATAATATTTAAAACATTTATTTAGTTATACTGTAATTTGATTATTTCAACATATCATTTATAAGATGTAAAATTTTTATTTATACTTTTACTGGGTAGGTTACTATTCTATTGTCCAAATTAATATTCCTTATTATAAAATTACTATTCCAAAGGCCACATTACTATTCGTTTTCTATTGGTTCGTTAATTTCTAGAAATATCTCTTATTTCATTCATTATTCATTTAAAAATTTTAAATTATTTTCTAAAAGTGAATTTATTTTATTTATAATATAAAAAATAATTATAAGAATGGAATTTATATTAATAAAATTTTGGGTCATTAATTTTTTTTCCCATTATGATTTTGTACATTAAAATATATTTTTTACATTATAAGATGAAAATAGGTGACTGTACTTCTCATTCATAACATCCTTTGGTTCCCATATTACCTCACAATAATTATGGTTCCACCATAGTACGTTTACTAGGAGAGTTGTATTGTTACATATTAATTTATCTCTACTAAACAAGAACATCACAAGATGGTCCTCGTATGATAGATCACATTCCAAATATTCCACATATTGATTCTGTACATGAGAGAGATATGGTATATACTTACTCAAAATGGATACATAGAATAGCTCATGTACATGAGACATGGTTGATGTTAGTGCTGGTAAAAAGGAAAAAACTCTGACACAATCATGTGTTTCGAAGGGGCTGATGTACATGGGACCTGGCTTTCTCTTCTTCCCAAATTGTATGATCATCTTCCATGAAGACATGCATAGTAATACCATGTGTTCCACCTCAAGCTCTTGGTATCATTGATGATTGTATGAATAATTATTTTCTCAACATTGGGGTGCATTGATGTTCTACTAAATGGGTTTCACCTTTTCCACCATTTATTTGACCATTTCAGGTCCTACTACCTTACATTCACTAACTTCATCCAAGAATGCTTGTCTTATGAATTATTTGGAATAAAGGGATTCATCTTGATCCATTTGGATACTTGAGTGGGAATTTTTTTTGTATGTGAACCTGACCAGATGTAGATATTGGTCCCATCATCTGTTGATGTTCATAGAGCATTCTCTCATTATGTCATCTAGTGACTGAATTTTACGAAGAGAATGGACATCATATTGATAATGATAAGCCACCCTTATGTTTAGATCAGTTTTTAGTGTGTGTTGAATCCTTTTCTAGAACATTGAGTCGAATATTGTATATCAACAAGATATAGTTGATAGTGCTACTTTATACAGTCCTACAACTTATATGAAGTATATATTTTCTTGTGTATCTACTAAGAACTACTCTTTAATTTCGATAAAATGAGATTTATTGGTAAGTAAATCCACAACAACCCTTATAGATTTGTTTTTTTGATGTATTAGAAATTCCATTGACAAATTCCATAGTTTTTTCCCATTTCCACATTGGAATTGAATATTTTTTCATCATACACTTATACGTTTTCCTTTTATATTTCACTTGCAGACATATCATAAACATTGAATTATATTCAATGATATAATTCTTCATAATGTCCCACCAATAGATCACACATTGATCTCGATACATATTTCTGATCCCTAGGAAAATAGTGAAGGTTGATCTAGGAATGTCACTCAGAAGTTCATTCCTTATCTAGGAATTTGATAGTACACATTATAAAAACCCTATGCATTATTACATTTATATTACATCACTTTTTAATAATATTTCATACATTATATAAAAACATTCCAAAAGACTGTATTTTTAGTGTGTATTTAGAAATGTGGAAACATAAAAAACATTTTCATACCACATCTAATTATTGTCCTATCTATTTCTTAATAACTAGAACACTTTTTCACATATATGACATATTATTTTTCATCATTTCTTGGTGAAATGTAAAATAATAAATACTAAGATTAAATTCTCTGTAAGGGTAAGGGAGATACGTAAATCGAAACATGCACATAAGGGTATATGATTATAACATTAGAAGATCATACCATGAATTTCAAATATCATAAACAAGAATCAAGGAATAAATATTTTAAGTTCACAAGAAATGAATGACATGGGAATAGGTAGTCTAATCCTAGAATTCATAATAAGGAGTAAGAAATAGAATTTTGACATACACAAAAACATGTAATATCATTCTCTATAAGTCAAGACGCTTTGCTAGAGCTCATCGTGGCACATCATGGAGACTACACTTAATGGATGGGACACACCTCAATCCCCATTCCAAGTCATTTCCTTATAAGGGATCAATATTTCTATATTCTCATATTGAATTATGTTTTTCCATCTTCCTATATTAGACCAGGATTCCCCATCCTCCTATAGTAGATCATGTTTCCCCATCATCCCATATTAGATTGGTATCCCCATCTCCCCATAGTGAATTAAGCCTATCGACATGATTAACCTAATTATATTATGACACATAAATCATTACACAATGTATTAGAGGGAAATATATGTCTCATCTCTCAGATAATGAAAACCATACATATGTTTTCCACATGAACATAAATAACTTCATCATATCCCAACCCAAGGAATGAATTCATTTTAATAAACATCATTCAATCATTATATAACCTATGGAAAATAAATAGGTTTCCAAAACATCATATCATTATAAACATAAACTATTTGACAAATAATATTAATTTTATTCTTGGATCACATCCCCAATAATTGATAAACTTTGAGAAATTCTAACATATTACGTGGAAAATAATTTTTAGATATCTTTTAAAACATTTTTTGAGAAAAATTACCGTTCCTATTTAAAAAATGTATTTAAAACCATAAAAAAATATAAATCCTTTTTCATTTATAATAACATTTAAAATTTAGAATTTAATCTTATAATCATTTTTTAAATCAATTTTCCTGAAAATTCATAAAAGATAATTTGAAGGACTATTATTTTTTATTTGAAATGTTGTTAAAGAACATAGATTTCTGACTGAACAGAGAAAAGAGTTATGCAAAGATTAAAATATCATGGAAATAAATAAATTCAAGATAAATATCATCAAATGGTAGTATATAAACCTCCTAAATGAATATAGGTTCATAATGTAACATGTGTCTCAATGAAGGAAAATTGAGACAAAAATACCTTTCCTGTTAGGTAAATTTTCATATATAAAACCCATGGAAGGCAAGTCATCAAATGGATATATATATATTCATAATATTCAGGATAATGTTCATAAAATACATTCATTGGTTGTATACACACAAATAGAATAATCAATTTGTGTAGAGGACATCTGTCCCATAGAAATAAAAGTTTAACATAATTCCATTATTAGTTGAGTATCCTTAGAATAATTATAATGACCCATACTTTACATACATTATTATTACTGAAAAATTGAAGCATACTTATTAAAACATATAACAAAACCATGAAAGGACCGTATAGGTATAGTGTCTTTAGAAACTCGGAAACATAAAAAATTGGTTCACAAATCATCTACGTTGTCTCCCATTTATTTCATCATATCTAGAGTCCTTTTTGGAATATTCTACATAATACTCGTAATCCATACCCGGGGAAAAGAAAACATACAAAAGGGTGAGCTCAAATGCTCAGTAATGGTAAACAAAATACATATCAGTCATATCATATTCATAAGAACATAACATTTTGAATCTCTTAACCTGCAAAAGAGATCATAATATCATAAAATGGGATAAATCATAGTGGTGAAATGTAATCCCAAATAATCATAATGTAAAACATGAAACTTTGTGTCATACACACATAATCATAGAAAATAATTTCATATTAGTCAAGGCTCATTTCCAAGACCATCATAGCGGACAAAGTCCATAACTGAACCGAGTTTACTCCTCGTTCCAATCCTGTATCACTAAACCGGATTAACTTGTCGTTCCAGCCATGTCTATCTCATGAGATATAAATCTTTAACCAATTCATTGGAGGGAGATATAGGTCCCATCGATCTCATAATGAAACCATTCTTATGTGTTCCACAAAATCATAAATCATAAATCATAGCATAACCAATGTAATAAAATTGGGATTCTTAAACATCATGCCATCATAAGATATAAGATAAAAGGACATCATAAAATTAATTCCATCATAAAATAAATCTAATAAATGTAAAAATAGGGAGAGAAACAGAACCCTATATTATCTTAGATGGAAAATAATTTTGATAAAACACTTGAACTCCATTCTTGTGGAAAATATCCTTTCTACTTCAAAAACATTTTTTCTTTCTTAACATGTCATACAATTTTAAACTAAAAGAAGTTGAGTAAAAATAAACTTGAAAACTTGTAAATTAATATTCATGTAAATAATGTTCTAAAAATCCATTCATGCCGTATAAGTTAAATAAAAACATTCCCCTCGTACTTTGGCCGGAAAAGTAAAAAAAGTACCTCGTACAAAAAAACGACAAAAGATTCCTTTCATTACATTTATGAAAAACTCACCGAAGAGTTAAATTGGATTTAAACAATTGTAGGAGGATATAAATAATATTACATATTGAGGAAACATGGATGTGGATGATAAATATTCCCCAGTAAATTCTGAAGTATAAACAATCTCAGATAAAAATGAGATTGCAAGATTTTCCCTTACCTTAGGTCCGATTTTCTTCGTAAGTGTCCGAAACTCATGTATAATGATTTAAATAATGTCATTTAATTATTAAAGAATCACGATCATTTTTATGATATCATATATGTTCATATTTTTAGCTTCTTATTAGTAATATTTCATTGCTACTTGGTATTCGGGTGTTTATTGCTTTTTCTTCTCATGCGTGTTTTGTCGAATAAATTCTTATTATTATTTTTAGGTTCTATACACCTCATTTACATAATGGTATTAGTGTAATATATATCATATTTAATAATTCAATTCATTTATATAATCATTATTCAATGAAGATCATGTAGAATGAGTCGCATCACATCGTGGAGACGGTAAGCCGTACATACGCATGAGAGATGATACCGTTCGCATGATCGTGGAAATGTATTGAAGTGTATGTATACTATTTTAGAATAAATATCACTTTACAATAATCATATATAGTTATTATTTACACAATTATATCCATCCAAGTAAGGTGGTGGTGGAAAACAGATTACACCACGACGTGGGGACGATATTTCGTACGTACGCACGCACGGTGATTTCATTTTCCGTAGGATGTATAGAAGGTGAATTGGGGTTGTTTCATATTTATAATAACATATCAGTATATATGTGATACTGATGTTATTACTTCATAATGAAAAAACTAAAGAAGAAGAAGTTGAAGAAGAAATAAATTTGAAAGAATCGGTAACAGATATTACCACTTCTATGACACGCCTCTTTGAAACCTTTTCTTAGGTCACTAAGATTTGTCTTTGAAGAAGACCAGGAATGATAGGATGTTTCTAGGGAAGTATAGAAGATCAATTGGCAGGGTTTTCCGAGCATGAATTCTCAAAGTGGTGTGAGGAGGAGAGGGAGGAGGTTCCCTTTTATAAGGGAGGAGAGGGGCACCTTTGGAATTATAAGAAATATTAATTTATAATAAATTTCAATACCACTTAAAAACTTCAAAAAATGACTCAAATCCGATGCTTCGATGATATAGGGTGGTAATATCATTATCCAATAAAATTTAGGCAAGTTGGGAGTTTATTTAAAACATTATCAACATGATTTATCCTTATATGATCTATTTAATTTTATTTGAGGTAATAATATTATAAATTTTAAATAATTATAAATAATTACTTATATGATGTGAATTTTCCATAATTGTATAATTTATTACATTTTAGACCATATAAATTTTCATTTATAATTTTTAAATATTTTTTTGATTTTTAAAAATTTTTATAATATGTAATTTCTATAAATTAACAATAGTGTCAATTTTGACACTATTCATTTATTTGTGTTTAAATAAAATATATACAAAATATATGTTTGAACTAAAATATTTAATAGATTAATTACATGTCATTTTTATCTAGAAAATTATTGGAGGACATTAAATAGTTCATATAATATTTAATTTAATAGTTTTAGAATCATTTATTTGATATTTCTATGAATAAAATAATTTCCACATCACTATTGTGTCATAATTAATGATAATTATTTAATCCTTAAAAATTATATATAAATTAATATGATTTAGAAAATTTTATTATCTTTCTGGAGAATATTCATGTTCTATGTTTCATGAAGTTTATCACTAAATTAAAATTATTATACTTATAAAATTTAAGAGAGTGACATGTTGTCACTTTCTTTGGTTTTAATAATAATTAAATTATTTTAATGGTAAAAAGTGCATAAAAAGAATTTATTCCGACACTTAAGTGAAAAGTATCTACTTTTAGTAATCCAATAGAATTTTGGAAGGTGTTAGTGTAATTTTATAATCTTATTTTTACCCTTAATTACCAGATTTACCTTTAACTACAGTAAATAAAAATTACCGTAGATACTATTCATAATATCGAAAAAAATAAAATTAACCTATTAACATAATTTGGACCCACTGAATCCAAATATGGAATCCATTTTTAAAAATTCACAACACAGAAGTTGCAGTAATTAATTTAAAATTAATCCCGTTGTAAAGCAAACATGTTTTAAAAGTTAAAACATTTCCAAAGATTGAAATGTTTTTACCTATGAAATCAATGTAAAATTAATGATAATAACATAAATTATATTAAATGGAAAAAATATATTCTATTTATAGTTTAAAACCATTAAATATTATAATTTAACCATATAAATTATTGCGATTAGAAATGTTGTTTTTAATTAAAATATAGCGTGTTTTTACTATTCATCAAAATATGAAAGTTACCATAATAATATGAAAAAATTATCCAAAGTATATTTTTATATCCTGATTCAAAAGAATACTTTTATTTTTTCAAATTTAACTTATAAAAATGTCAAAAACAAGATTTAAATTTGGTGCGCCATCAAAAGGCGGCAAAACTACATTTTTTTAAAAATACTTATTTTACCCAAAAATTTTATTTTGTTCACATACCATGTTTTAGAAAATATGTAAGATGAATAATAATGTTATGAAATTAAAAATTCAGTTAATAATATTTATAACTGCTAGTTTATAATATTATAATAATACATCGTTGTTTAGTGGAACTCGGTATTGCGTACTGCACACGCTATCGAAGAAGGTCGCGATTGCGTGTAATGCAAGCCCAACTAGTGTTTTGTGCAGTGGATGATTCCTTTGATGTTGCGTATAACATAAGACATAAAAATATACTTCTCATAAAATATTAGGGTGTTACATTCTACCCCACTTAAAATGAATTTCGCCCTCTAAATTCGTCACTTCGTAACAAATAGATGAGGATACATCTCCCTCATCATATCCTCAAGCTCCCATGTAGCTTCTTCTAATTGGTGGTTCCTCCATAAAAATTTCACAAAGAAAGTGGTCTTGTTTCGTAGAACTTTTTTTCTATGATCCATAGTCTCTATCGGCTGTTCTTCATAAGAAAGATCTTGCTCCAGTGGTATAACTTCTGAGCTTAGTACTTATGAAGGATCGTGTATGTACTTTCTTAGGAGAGATACATGGAACACATCATGAACTTGAGAGAGATTCAGTGGAAGCACCAATCAATAAGCTACCTTCCCTACACGGTCCATTATTTCGAAAGGACCGATATACCTAGGGCTCAACTTTCCCTTCTTTCAAAATATCATTACTCTCTACCAACGAGATATTTGTAAGAACACTTTATCACCCACTTCAAACTGTAGGTCTTTTCTTCGGTTATCGGCATAACTTTTTTGTCGACTCTGAGCTGTTATTATGTGTTGTTGAATAGATCTGACCTTTTCTGCCATCTCATCAACAAGATCACGTCCTAATAGATTTCTTTCCCCAACTTAATCCCAACAAGTTGGATTCCGGCATCTCTTTCCATAGAGAGCTTCATAAAGAGCCATCTGAATAATGGAGTGAAAGCTATTATTATAAGAAAATTCAACCAAAGGTAGGTTTTGATCCCATCCACATTTGAAATCCATAGAGAAAGCGCTCAACATGTCTTCTAGAGTTTGAATTGTTCTCTCAGACTAACCGTATGCCTGAGGAAGATAAGCAGTGCTGAAACTCAACTCTATATCCAGAGTATGCTCAAGAATTCGCTCGAACTTTGAGGTAAACCTCAGATCCCGATCAGATATAATAGAAAGTGGTACTATATTCAATCTTACCACTTCCTTTACATCTATCCTAGAAATCTGATCCAGAGAGAAATCTTCTCTAATAGCAATGAAGTGTGCCGACTTTGTAAGATGATCAACTTTGACCCAGATAGCATTATTGACTTTGGATATTTTAAGAAGTCCAGTGACAAAGTCCATGGTGATGTCTTTCCATTTCCATTCTGGTATGGGTAATGGTCGTAACATCCCCTTAGACTTCTGTCTCTCAGCATTAACTTGCTGACAAACCATGCATCGAGAGATATATTCAGCAACATCTCTTTTCATGCCATCCCACCAGAAGTACTCTTTCAGGTCCCTATACATCTTCATGCTTCCAGGAAGAATAGATAATGAAGAACTATGAGCCTCATCCAGCAGCTCCTTCTTTAATTCTGGGATGGGAGGAACACAAACCCGATCCCTGAACATTATTATCTCATCACAATCATGGTTGAATTCAGGAACATTTCTCACCTTCTTTTGTAACTCCACATCTTCTTTCTGTGCCTCTTTAATATTCACATGCATAGATGGTTGAACATTCATTTGAGAAAGATAATACTTTCCCCTTCTATTATAATTCCATGATCCATCCTTTGTAAATCCATAAATATTGGATATTTTTTCATCCCCATCATGGATAATCTAGCATGGTATTGTCAACTCAATGCATCCGCCTCCTTGTTTTCTTTCCCAGGGTGATAATGAATTGAGTAGTCGTAATCCTTAATCAGCTCCAACCATCTTCTTTGGTGCATATTCAGCTCCTTTTATGTGAAAATATACTTTAAACTTTTATGATCAGTATAAATTTCACACCTTTCACCATAAAGATAATGCCTCCAAATCTTTAATTCAATGATTACCGCAACTAACTCCAAATCGTGAGTTGGGTAATTTTGATAATGTATTTTCAACTATCTTGAGGCATAAGCTATCACCATATCATTTTGCATGAGAACACACCCCAAAACCTTCTTGGATGCATAAATATAGATCACAAACATTTCTCCACTACAAGGAAATGTGAGCACAGGTGCACTGGATAACCTTCTTTTCAACTCCTTGAAATTATCTTCACACTCCTCCGCCCACACGAACTTAACTCCTTTTCAAGTCAACTTGGTGAGTGGATTAGATAATCATAAAAAATCTTTCAAAAAACTTCGATAATATGCAGCCAAACCAAGAAAACTTCAGATCTCAGTTACTGCTGTTGGTCTCGATCATCTTTCGATAAACTCTGTCTTTGCTGGATCCACAGATATCCCCTCTTTTGAGATTTTGTGACCCAAAAATGAAACTTTTTGAAGACAAAATTTACACTTGGTAAATTTGGCATAAAGCTTCTCTATTCTTATGGTCTTTAATACAATTCTCAAGTGATCTTCATGTTCTTCCTTGCTTTTTGAAAAGACAAGAATATTGTCTATAATGACTACCACAAACTGAGCAAGATAGTCTCTAAAGACTCTATTCATTAGATCCTTGAAGATAATAGGGCATTAGTAAGACCAAATGAAATCACTATAAATTCATTGTGTCCATACCTTGTACGGAAATCCAACTTTGGTATATCCTCTTTTGTGACCCTTAATTAATGATACCCTGAACGAAGATCAATCTTTGAAAAGTATTGAGCTCCGTGTAGTTTGTCAAATAATTCATCAATGTGTGGGAGAGGATATTTTTTCTTGATAGTGATCTTTTTAAGTTCTCGATAATCAATGCAGAGTCTCATTGATCCTTCATTCTTCTTAACAAACAGAATATGATCTCCCTAAGGTGATGCACTAGGGCGTACGAATCCTTTATCAAGATTCTCTTGTAGTTGCTTCTTCAATTCCTACAACTCAATTGGGGCCATTCTATAAGGTGTCTTTGAAATGGGTATAGCACCCAGTTTGAGTTCTATTGAAAACTCAACTTCACGATTTGGAGGAAGACCTGGAAATTCCTCTAGAAAGACATCATCAAACTCCCATACAATGGGTGTATTCTTAATCATGAGTTTCTCTCCAACCATTTGAGATAAATAACCTTCATTTATTGGAAGTAAGACCCATAATATGGAAGAAATTTCCACTGGAAGGTTATATTCATCCTTGCATCGATAGATGATAGTGGATTGATCGGGAATTTTAAATGTGATTTCCCTTCTTTGGAAATTGATATGAGCACCGTATAAAGAAATACAATCCATGCAAAGAATCACATCAAAATCCATTATAGGAAGGATCACAAGATTTGCAGGAAGAACTTTCCTACAAACTTCAATTAGAGAAGAATTGTAAACTTTTGATGCGACTGTTGTGCCATTAGGAGTTGTCAGAGCTAACTCAACATCTAATTATTGAGATATTATGGCGATACCCTTAGAAAAGTCTTTATAAATAAAAGAGTGGGTGGATCCAGAATCAAATAAAACATTTTCTACTTTAGAGTGGATGGTATGTGTACCTTTCACCACATCATTATCTTACTCCACATCGTCGATAGTAATTTCATATGACTTTCCTTTGTCATTGGCCTTAAGAGTTTGTTGAAGTCGATCATCATCAACAAACCTTGGATTTGGGCATTGATTGTCATAATTCCCCATATCCTTGCACTTGAAACATTGAAGTGTAGGAGGTGCATTCTGTGTATCCCTTTCTTTTTTCGCATCATTAGACATCTTCTTCCCATTAATTCGACTTTCAATTGCCCGATGACCTTCTTTTCCACACATAAAACATTTTCTTGACCCTTTATGACAATTCCATCTATGTTTCATTCCACAATTTGAGCATAAAGGAAAACTCATCTTATTTTTAGTGCGGTCTTTAGATTTTCCTTTGAATTCCATTTTCCTCTTCTTATCAAACCCATATGATTGATGGGTTACTCCAATCTCCATCTCAACCTTGACAGAACATCAAACAATTTCCTTGTAGCTATTGAAGTCCCTTATGGCTAACTCCCTTCAAAGATTTGGTTTTAATCCACTTAATAATTGATCGATTTTACTCTAAAGTTGTATAATAATTCCGGAAGCGTACATTGCATGCCTTGTAAAATTTTATTCGTAGGTATCAAAAAATTCATCACTATTTTCCTTCAGTTCAAGAAACTCCTTCTCTATATTTGTTCGAAGAATATGAGGGAAGTACTTATTGAAAAATATGTTCTTGAACTCGTCCCATTCCATAGACTCAATTTCATCCCTTTGCATCATATTCTTGATAAGATTCCATCATTGTTCAGCTTCACCTTCCAAACGATATACTTATAAGAAGACATTATCATGATCAAAACATTGAAGGACTGAAAATATCTTTTCAGTGGTACTGATCCATTGTTAAGCCACTAATGGATCAGAAGACCCACTGAATGAAGGTGGATGCTGCCTCATGAAGGATTCTACAAAATGTTTCTCCTTCCTTTGCTCGTTTGGAAGTCCTACATGATTCATAGATTGAGAATGTTGTGTGAGCATGGATACAAGATTTTTCATTCCATCTCCCATAACGTTTGGTTGCTCAGGCAGACAATCATTGCATTGTCCGTCACATTCAGCATTAACACAGTTCCGTCAGGTTCCAGCCATTGACTAAAACCAAGAAGCATAGTGTGAGAAACGCTAATTACAATAGGAAATCCACATAATCAGTAATAAAATTTCACACTTTAGGTCTTATCATAGGTTACTCAAGGCCCTTTCTAAAACACTAATATTGTGTTCTATGGTTAGACATATCCTTAGGGTTCTTACTAAGGCTTTCACATCCTAGTTTCCAAAGGTTCACTATACCTTTCCTCTGATACCAACTATAATGACCCATACTTTACATACATTGTTATTACTTCAAAGTTGAAGCATACTTATTACAACATATAACAAAACCATGAAAGGACCGTATAGGTATAATGTCATTAGAAACTCGGAAACATAAACAACTGGTTCATAAATCATCTACGTTGTCTCCCATTTATTTCATCATATCTAGAGTCCATTTTGGAATATTCTACTTAATACCCTGTATCCATACCTGGGGAAAAGAAAACATACAAAAGGGTGAGCTCAAATGCTCAGTAAGGGTAAAAAAAGAAATATCAGTCATATCATATTCATATAATCATAACATTTTGAATATCGTAACCTGCAAAAGAGATCATAATATCATAACATGGGATAAATCATAGTAGTGAAATGTAATCCCAAATAATCATAAAATAAAACATGAAACTTTGTGGCATACACACATAATCATATAAAATCATTTCATATAAGTCAAGGCTAATTGCCAAGACCATCATAGCGGAGAATGTCCATTACTGAACTGAGTTCACTCCTCGTTCCAGTCATGTATCACTGAACGAGATTAAATTTTTGTTTCAGCCATCTCATGAGATATAAATATTTACCCAATGCATTGGAGGGAGATATTGGTCCCACCCATCTAATAATGAAACCATTCTTATGTGTACCACAAAATCATAAATCATACATCATAGCATAACCCATGTAATAAAAATGGGATTCATAAACATCATGACATCATAACATATAAGATAAAAGGACATCGTAAAATTAATTCCATCATAACATAATCAAATCAATGTAAAAATAGGGATAGAAACAGAACCCTATATAATCTTAGATGGAAAGTAATTTTGATAAAACACTTCAACTCCATTCTTGAGGAAAATATCTTTTCTACTTGAAAAACAATTTTCCTTTCTTAACGTGTCGTAAAATTTTAAACTAAAAGAAGTTTATTAAAAATAAAATTGAAAAACTATAATGTAAAATTCATTGAAATAATTTTCTAAAAATCCATTCATTCCGTATAAGTTGAAGAAAAGCATTCCCCTCGTACTTTGGCTGGAAAAGTAAAAAAAGTACCTCATACAAAAAAACGACAAAAGATCCATTTCATAACTTTTACTAAAAACTCACAGAAGAGTAAAATTGAATTTAAAAAATTATATGAGGATATAAATAATATTACATATTGAGGAAACATGGATCTGGATGATAAATATTCCCCAGTAAATTATGAAATATAAACAATCTTGGATAAAAATGAGACTGCGAGATTTTCCCTTACCTTAGGTCCGATTTGCTTCGTAAGTGTCCGAACCTCATGTATAAGGATTTAAATAATGTAATTGACTTATTCCACAATCATGATAATTGTTATGATATCATCTATGGTCATATTCTTAGCTTCTTATTAGTAATATTTCATTGTTACTTATTATTCGGGTGTTTATTGCTTTTTCTTCTCATGCGTGTTTTGTCGAATAAATTCTTATTATTATTTTTAGGTTATAGACACATCATTTCCAGATTGGTATTATTGTAATATATATAATATTTCTTCATTCAATTCATTTATATAATCATTATGCAATTAAGATCATGTAGAATGAGTCGCATCACATCGTTGAGACGGTAAGCCGTACGTACACACGAGCGATGATATCGTTCCCATGATCGTGGAATTGTATTGAAGTGTATGTATACTATTTATGAATCAATATCACTTTAAAATAATCATATATAGTTATTGTTTATACAATTATATCCGTCCATGTAAGGTGGTGGTGGAAAACAGATTATACCACGGCGTGGAGAAGGTATTCCGTACATATGCACGCACTGTGATTTTGTTTTCCGTTGGATGGATAGAAGTTGAATTAGGGGTGTTTCATATATATAATAACATATCAGTATATAGGTGATACTGATGTTATTACTTCAAATGAATCAACTAAATAAGAAGAAGTATAAGAAGAAATAAATTTGAAAGAATCGGTAACATATATTACCTCTTCTTTGACACGTCTCTTTGAATCCTCCACTTAGGGCACTAACATTGGTTTTTGAAGAAGAAAAGGACCTCTAGGATGTTTCTAGGAAAGTGGAGAAGAGAAATTGGTAGGTTTTGGCCGATCTTGAAGGCTCAAAGTGGTGTGAGGAGGAGAGGGAGGAGGTGCCCTTTTATAAGGGAGGAGAGGGGCTCATTTGGAATTATAAGAAATATAAATTTATAATAAATTCCAAACCCACTTAAAAACCTCCATAAATGACTCAAATACAAATCCTAGATGATATAGGGTTATAATATCATCATCAAAAAAAATTTATACATGTTGGGAGTTTATTTTAAACATTATCAACATGATTTATCCTTATATAATCTATTTAATTTTATTTGAGGTAATAATAATCTAAATTTTAAATCATTATAAATAATTACTTATATGTTGTTAATTTTCCATAATTGTATACTTTATTACATTTTAGAACATATAAATTGTAATTTATAATTTTTAAATATATTTGTGATTTTTAAACAATTTTATAATATGTAATTTCTATAAATTAACAATAGTGTCAATTTTGACACTATTAATTTATTTGAGTTTAAATAAAATATATACAGAAGATATGTTAGAACTAAAATATTTAATATATTAATAACATGTCATTTGTATCTATAAAATTAGTGGATCACATTAAATATTTAATATAATATTTATTTTAATACTTTTAAAATCATTTATTTGATATTTCAATCAACAAAATAATTTCAACGTCACTATTGTGTCATAATTAATGATAATTATTTATTACTTAAAAATTATAAATAAATTTATATGATGTAGATAAGTTTATTATATTTCTGTAGACTATTCATGTTCGATGTATCATGATTTTTATCACTAAATTAAAATTATTATACTTATAATATTTAAGAGAGTGACATGTTGTCACTTTCTTTGGTTTTAATAATTATTAAATTAGTTTAATGGTCAAAAGTTCATAAAATGAATTTATTCCGACCCTTAGGTGATAAGGGTTGACTTTTAGTCATCAAATAGAATTTTTCCAGGTGTTAGGGTAATTTTATAATCTTATTTTTACCCTTAATTATGAGATTTACCTTTAACTACAGTAAATAAAAATTACCGTAGTTACTATTCATAATATCAAAAAAATAAAAGTAACCTATTAACATAATTTGGACCCATTGAATCCAAATATCGAATCCATTTTTCAAAATTCAAAACACAGAAGTTGCAGTAATTAATTTAAAATTAATCCCGTTGTTAGGAAAATGGGTTTGAATAGTTAAAACATTGCCAAAGATTGAAATGTTTTTACCTATGAATTCATTGTAAAATTAATGCTAATGAAATACATTATATTAAATTGTAAAAATATATTCTATTTATACTTTAAAACCATTCAATATTATCATTTAACCAAATAAATTATTGCGATGAAAAAAGTTGTTTTAATTAAAATATAGCGTTTTTTTACTATTCATAAAAATATGAAAGTTACTAGAATAGTATGAAAAATTTATCCAAAGTAAATTTTTATATCCTGATTACAAAGAAGAATTTTATTTTGTCAAATTGAACATATAAACATGTCAAAAAATAGATTTAAATTGGGTGCACCATCAAAAGGCGGTAAAAATGCATTTTTTGAAAAATACTTATTTTACCCGAAAAATTTATTTTGTTCACATACCATGTTTTAGAAAATATTTAAGATGAATAATAATGTTATAATATTCAAAATTCAGGTAATCCTATTCATAATGGCTAGTTTATAATATTATAATAATATATCATTGTTTAGTGGAACTCGGTATTGCGTACTGCACATGCTATCGAGGAAGGTCGTGATGGCGTGTAACGCAAGCCAAGATAGAGTTGTGTGTAGTGAATGATTCCTTTGATGTTTCATATAACATAAGACATAAAAAATAAACTTCTCATAAAATATCAGGGTGTTACAATAATGAACCCCATAAAAGAATAATAGTAATTAAATAATTTAATAAAAATAAATAAAGTAAAATAATGAAATAAAATATCATTGGATATTATATGTAACACACAAATTTTTTTAGTAGTTTATATAGATCCTATCTCATTGAAATTAAATATGAGATGAAATTCCCTTACCAAATGTATTGACTCCCATCGTACTCATTGAAAAATACTCTATAATAAATATGAATTTTCAATACAACTATTACATAAAATAATTTAATTAGATCATATAATATATTATTTAATTACATCATTCTATTACTTATTTATCAAAATTTCAATGTTAATGTTTCATTTTTATTAATAATCGCATTGTTTTTCGTTCATATCTTGGCGTGTTATCCTCACTCCTCATACATAGATCATGAATTATCATGTCAAGATTGATAAACATAATATATATTATATATATTCTGTTTATATATATATATATATTCATTTTTAGTCATAATTGTTAGATATAAAAAATAAAATACACCATTCATGGAGACGGTAGACTGTATGTAAACATGAAAGTTGTTTTCATTTTCTTATCATATTAAAAGGAAAGATAATTATATAAAATATTATCACTCCAGAATCATACTTATAATATATATCATATATATTAATTAAATTAATCAATATTACCATTCATTTGAAATATATATTAGAAACAATTCACATTATATCACAGAGATGGAAAACCATACGTACGCACGAGAACCATTATCATTTCCAATATTATTATGTTGTAAAAATATATATATAATATTTCCATTACATAAGTATAATTATATCATAAATATAATATACAACTTTAGTGTCCATCATTATTCCCAACCATGATAGGCAGTAAATCGAAAACAAACAACATCATTTTGTGAGGCGGTAGTTTTTCGTACAAAAGAACGGTAATTTCGTTACCAATTAGATGGAAGTGTGTGTGAGTATAGTTCAAAAAACAAAAAAAAAGAATTATATTACAATGATAGCAATGATTTTATTATATAAATAATAATTAAAAATAATAATTTAATGGGTTTAAGTATGAAATAAAACATAATGGTTCATTTATGAACATTACCTCTTCTTTGGGTATATCCATTCTATTTTCAAAACAAATTTTCCATTGTTGGATTTTTTTTGAAAAAGATAGGATTATAGTATGAATATAGTTAATTATTGAAGAAATTTTGATAGTTTTTGGCCAACAAATTGGGTTTTTATGTTTGAGGAGATGAAAATGGGAGGTTCCTTTTTATAAGAGAGGAAAAGATCATTTGTGGAATTTCTCAAAATGAATAATATAAAATAAAATAATTATCAATCAAAATACCCTGAAAATTCCATTAATTATAACCCAAGATATTATATTTTTTAATATAATCAACTAATAGATTTTAATCACGTTTTTGTTATCTTTGAATCCTTATCATTTTGATTAAAACTTAATTAACCCATTTCAATTTTAACTATGATAACAAATGTTCACATACTGAGAAGATGTACTTTTTAATTATAATGTATAAAATGGGACAAAAATTTCCAATTTAAGATATTTTATATCATATATAGCCTTCCTTTACACAGTTAATGTTTTTATTATTTTTAAATAATTTAATGAAATATTATTTTCATAAAATATCATAAGTGTCAATTTTGACACTATTCGAAACGTTGACTTCATAAAAATACATAAAAAATGATAAAATCTAACGAATTCACTTAACACACCCAAAAAATTTATTATTTACCCAAATAACTCTAGGATAACCATAATTATGTAAATTAATATTAATTTTAATATTTATAATGTCATTTAATTTATTTTTTCATTAATTGAGTAATCAATGTATAATCATTTTTTAATTTTTTTATGATAATCATTTTATCCACATATAGTTAAAAATAAATTTACCTCATGTAGATAAATCATTTTATATTTTATAATAATATATATAGTTGAGAATATATTCTATTTTTCCCCATCTTAAATGTAGTACACATATTAAAAGTAAGAGTGAGACATTTTGTCACCCCCATAAGGTTTAATATTATATAAGAAAATTTCAATGAAATATATCCCTTAAATTATATAATTTTTATTCTTAATATGTTATGGTGTGTAATAATCTTCATAAAATATAACTTTGGAGAATTTAAGTGTAGTATTATAATATTTGTTATATTATTTTATTCCTTAATTTCTATATTTACCCTTAATCGTGGTATAAAAAGTTACTAAAATTACTATTATATTGTCCTAAATATAATAGAGACCTATTTAATAAAACATTAACATCATATTACACATATTAAATGCATTTTTCATAAATAAATATACTGAAATTTTAAAAATATTATTAAAATTAACCATGTTGAAGAAACGAGAAAACATTTTTGTAAAGTGAAAAGGTCCAAAAGATTGTCATGTTATTTATATCAAAATACTAATTAATATTTATTGCAAAGGAATAAATTTGAATAAATGATAAAACATTAATCTAATTATACTTAAAATCTAGTCAAATATATAATTAACCAATATAAATTATTTCAATGATAAAGCAGTTTCTAATTAAAATTCAGTATTTTTAACAATTCCTCAACACATGATACTTATAAGAAAAAATATAAAAAATTAAACCAAATTAAATTATGATATCACAATATAAAATAATAATTTTATTTTTTCATATAAATTTTCTTAAATTTTAAAAAATTAGATTTAAAATTGTGTTTTCATTAAATTGCGGTAAAATTACCTTTTAAAAAAATATATTTTTTTTGTGTAAAAATATGTTTTTTATTATCTTATGCCTATAAAATATATTGGATGAATATAAAATATATTTTATTTCATATATGAGATATATATTTAATTAATAACATTAACTAATATCTATTAATTTAATTTAATATTACAAAAGTGATTTTCAGATAAAAAATAAAATTATTTCCATTATAATCAATTGATATATATTTTCATTTATAATTAATTGTTAATTTATTTATTCATATTATAAACAGTTTATTTTCTTATGTTACGTAATACAATTCAAAACAACTAATTTAATTCCTAGGTTATATGTTATAATAATATATCAATAATATAATATTGTTCGAAAAAACTCAGTCATGCGTGCAATTAAATATATCAAAAGAACTCGATGTTCTGTGTAGCAGAGACCAAGAATAGTGTTACGTGTACCACAAGCTAATATAAATGTGACATATAGCACAATATTTACGTTTTTGTTTCATATAATCAAAGAAAAAATATAGAGTATTGGTTTAAAAAAATCTATATTGATAATTTTGGGAAATGAAAAATTTCAAAAATATTAAATTATCTTGAAAAAAAAATATATTTCACAAAATCCTCTAGGGTTAAATTCTACCACACATAAAATGAATTAATCCCTATAAATTTTTATAGGTTATCAATGGGTTAACTTTTGAATGATCCATTCATAGAAAAACACATAGTAAAACTGAATTTAAAAAATCCCTTTTAGAATGAAATTTTTGAAAGAAAATAATTACCCAACGTTGCTCATAACTAAGTTCCCACATATGAGAACTAATGTGGAAAGTAAAAAAATATAAATGGAAGAGAATTTTTACAATTATTTTATGATGAATAGTGATATAAAACTTATTTAGGAGAATGTTAATAATCAAAAATCCATAAATCTAAATTGATATAAGGGGACATTAGATTCATTAGAAAATAATGTACTAAGATAACCATTCAGTTTCATGAACCTTTCCCTAGGGTTGATGAATTTTCTTTAGAATATTTACATACATGAATGAACCCAATCTCACTAATTTTAGTTTCTTAATCATGTCCACCTCTCTAATTTCACTAAAATAGAAGGTGAATTTTTTATTCCTAAAGAACTAAAAGATCATGAGATCCATGATAATCCATCCAATGTATCATTAGTTACAACCCAAAAAAATTGTACATGTTATAAAATGTGCATAAATCATTATATGGTGAGATAATACATTAATATCATAACCATAATATTTTGGTTAACATAATATTTCTATAAATAGATAACCATATAATTTTTTTGAAATATGAAAATAAATTTTTTTTGAATGTTTTATCACAAAATCAGATGAACATTGATCCCCCATATAACACAATGTAGCTCTTGGTTATTACCATCCAATCATGTGAATACATTTTTATTGTATTCTCTTGAAACATTTTAATAACCTAAATTACCATAAATCCTTATTGAAAACATGCATTTTACTTATTGTAATGTTTATTAGATATATTCCATGAATACCATAATGATAAAAAATATATCCATGATAGAAAAAACTTCTTTATCAATAAATCCTTTATCAATTCATGGGTAATTAGTACCATAAAATTGTATTATTTATATAAAACATATTTATTATCAAAACATTAATACACTATAATTAGTAACACATTAAGGGTTATCTTTCCCTTAATATTGTGTTTCCCATGAATATCACTAATCTATTGAATAAATTTTCTTGTCCATCAGAACTATTCAACAGATTGTAGAAACTACTTAGTAAAAAAATTAAACTAAACAATCCTTATATAATTCATTATTCATGATTCTAGAATCCAAATACATGAATAATTGAATCCTTCTACATAAATGGTTAGCATGGAAAAGGTCTTTCATTCACTTAGATGTAATTTTTTATGTCAGGGAATTGAGTTGGGTAAATCCCTCATTCTTCATAGATGATACATTGAAATCCATGACAATCCTTCAATATATAACCCCCTTTTCTCATAGAGACAACATATTCCCCTCTATTAGAGTTATTCCTCATGGTTCTTCTTCCCTTAATCTTGACATATAAAAAACCTAATATTCATACTACTATGTTCCTTAATAGGTGAAAATTTATAAAATTTCATATCTCACTTATTAAATGTTTTTGGAATATCACAAATGCTAACATTCTTAATCATATTATCTAAGAATTTATTCAATATAATCATAATATATTTCTCTTCAGTGATCATCTCATTTGACATCTCATCAAGAACTTTTTCATCACAATCAATATTAACCCCGTTCCTTCTGGTTCCCTCAATGGAATAAAATGTTATATAATAATGTGAGCAACCCTTGTCATGGTAAAAACCACATAATAGTAAAAATTACCCAAAAGATGCCTAAATTATGACATCTTTAATATATGAATCCTTAGGTTTATCCTAGGTTATTCATAGTAATATTATTTTTAAATCCATCATAATGGTTAATAATTATTTTGCGAAATCTAAAATCATATCCCCCTAGAGTGTCATACTAGGTGTGTAGCTAGACCAATTTTCATGTACCTGGTTACTATTCAGTCATACCTTACACACCTTTCTGGTTTTGTTACACAAGGTATATCTGTGCGAAATCCACATCCACTTATAGTATCCAGATGGTGATGAAAATCTTGGAAACGAATCAATATATCTTTTGATAAATTCTAGGACAATTTACTATAAATTTATCATTATTTAAACATATAGATAGAGAAATACCCAAAAATATTATTATAAATATTTCTAACAATTTCACAAAATCTTTCCCATCCTTGCATCTAATGATTGACTAAAAATATTCTGTAATACCAACAATAATGGCATAGAATTTTCAAGCACATATATTACGTCAAATTTTGTAGAAAATTTAGTATACTACACACAGATAGACCCAAATAATATATTATTTTTGTGCTGTTTGAAACCTGCAAACATAAACAACTAGTTCATAACATATCCACTTCTTCTACCCCCACCCATTTTTTCATAAATGAAATCATTTTTGGAATATGGAAAATAAAACCATTGTTCATATCCAAGGGAAAATAAACACAATAAAGGGTGAGATCATATTCCTAGTAAGGGTAAATAAGGGAGGTATGTAAGAATAAACATGAGTACAAGGGAATGTGATCATAACAATTGAAGATCATAATTTTCATATCCAATATCATACAGATGAATCATGGAATAAATATCTGATTTACATAACACATGAATCATAAGGGAATAAAGATCATAATATATTAAAAAAGTACACAGGAGTAATGCATGGAATTTTTTCAAACACATAAAAATGTAATACAATTCCTTATAAGTGAGGAAACATTTCTATAACATGTCAAGGAACTTAATGGGGACTATAGGATCTCGGCGAGACACATCACCATACCATGTCATATTATTTTAATTACAAGTTATTTGGTTTCCCTAAATCCCATATTGTATTAGGTTTCCCCACCTTTCCATACCAAACTAGGTTCCCTAACATCCCAGTGTGGATCAGGTTTCCCCCTATTCCCATATTAAATTATGTTTCCCTATCGTCCCATAGTCGATCAAACCCATTGACTTGGTTCCCATAATTATCATCTATGAAATAATTATTTGATGAATGAATTGGTGGAAATAATGTTCCCACCCATCACCTAATAAAAACCATACTAATTTATTCTACATGAACATAAATCATCCATCATATCATAACCCATGGAATGAATTGGGTTTCATAAGCATCATTAAATCATAACATTACCTATTAAAAAGAAGTAGGTTATATATATATCATTCCAAAATAAACATAAACCATTACAGAAATAATATAATTGGTATTCATTGATCATATCCGAAATAAATCATATACTATGAAAAAGTATGTCATTTTAGGTGGAAAATAATTTTGAATGACCTTTATAAAACATTTATTGAGGAAACAACCTTTCCTCTTTGAAATATGATATTAAATTTAGAAAGTATTTATTTAAAGTTTTTAATTTAAAGTAAACATGAAGAAAATTTAAATGTATATTTTAAATTTATTATAAATATAACTTCTTGAAAATTATTAAATTATCATTTAAAACACTTTTCAAACATTTTTAGAAAAAAATATTTTTTTTAAATAAGGATTTATGACCTAAGAGTGAAAAATATTACATGATGAATAAAGTATTATTAAATGAAATATTTTCATGATATAGCATGTTAAAGTGTAGTATATAAATCTCCTAAAAGAATATAGGTGTGTAACATAACATATCTCTTAAAGAAGGACATGTGAGACAAAATTAGCTAATAGCTTTGGTAACTCATCATCTGTAAACCCATGAAAGAGAGATCATCAAATTAAAATATAAATTACCATAATTATTATGATAACACTCGTAAAATACATTAATTTTATGTATATAAACCTTGTATAATAATTAAGTTGTGTATAAGATATGTTTTCCATAGAAGTAAAAGTGAGGGATAAATCCCTTACTAGTATAGTAACATTATAATCCTGAACCCCGTAAAATAATAATGTCAATTAATTATTTTAATATAATGAAATAATTTAAATTAATTATATAAAATTTCCTAGGGCATTATATACACCACCCAATAGAAGAGGGTGGTGAATATGGCATTAATCTCACAAAAATAAATAAGTGAAAAGAAATTCCACAACCTTATGTCTTGACTCTCTTCATACTCCTGAAAAACTATTGTATGATAAATATAAATTTATTAAATTTCTATTAAAGATATTTATTTAATTATATCATATAATACTTTATCTAATTATGGAATTATATTACCCATTTATCGACAATTTCTTGTTAAAGTTACATTCTAGGTAATAACCTCTTTTTTTTCAGTCATGTTTCGACTTGTTACCCGTAGTACTCGTGTATAAATCATGAATTCACCATGTCCAGAATGATAATATATATATATATATATTATTCATTATATATGTATTATGAATGATCCATAAAATTTAGAGATAAGAAATAAAATACACTATTAATGGAGATAGTTGGCCATACGTACACAAGAAGACTATTTTCATGTTATTATCATATTAATAAGAAAGAGAATTATATGTTATATTATCAAAACCGAATCATATTTATTTCATATATATATCATATATATTAAATAAATTTTTATTTATTACCATCAATGTGAAATATATTATAGAAACGAATCACATTACGTCATTGAGATGGCAAGCCATACGTACACACGAGCAATGTTATCATTTCAAAGATAATTTGGTGTAAAAAAGATAGATATGGTATTTTAATTAAAAAAGTATAATTATTTCATAAATATAATATAATATAGTTTTTTCCAAAATAATTCACAACCATGAGTGGGGGTAATAGAAAATGAACAACATTGTTTCATGAGATGGTAGTTCGCTATACACAAGAACTGTAAGTTCATTACCCATTAGATTGAACTGTGTGAGAGTGTAGGTAAAAAATGAAATATAAAAATAATAATTATATTTAGTATTATATTTTTATTATATAATCATGAAATAAATTTTAATTTAATGCATTTAAGTATGAAATAAAATAGAAACACTTGTTGGTGAACGCTTCCTATTATTTGTGTATCTTCATTTGATCTACCAAAATGGGCATATTTGTTTGGATATATTCCCAATGTAAGTCTTATAAGATGAATATAGGGATTTTGGGAAAATATTTAGATTTATTTTTTATGAAAATATTAGGTTCTTATGTGTGAGGGGAAGATAAGGTGAGGTTCCTATTTATAAGATGACGATAATATCACTTTTAGAGTTTCTCAAATGATTTACTTATAATGAAATAAATATAAAACAAATACGAACGAAATTATATTTATTTGATGAAAATATATGAAAATATGGTTATATCATAAACCAATATATTTTATAGAAATTTTTTTGATATTTTAATCTTTATCATTTTTATTATCCATTAATTAGCCCATTTTAATTTCAACTATGTAAACCAATTTTTGAATACTAAGTGGATGCAATTTTTACTTATAAAGATAAAATTGTACCAAAATTGAAATTTTATAAATTTTGTAAACTATATATAACCCTATTATGCTTATTTAATGTTTTTTAATATTTTTAAATAATTTACGTATAGGTTATTTTCATAAAATATTGTAAGTGTCAATTTTGACACACTTAATAAAATTGACATTATAAAAATGAATACAATATTATAACATTAAATAAATTAACTTAACACACCTAAAAATTTATTATTAAATCATGTAATTATTGGATAACAATAATTATGTCAATATATATTTATTTTAATATTTATAATATCATTTAATTGACTATTTAATTAATTCTATAATTAATGAAACATTATTTTGTAATTATTCACATTTATTATTTCCTAACTAAAATTTAAAAAGAAATTTATATAATGTATATAAATATTTTAACATTTACAATAATATATATAGTAAATAATTTATTCTATTTATCCCCATATTAATGATATTATACATATTAAAAGTAAGTGTGACATTTTGTGACCACATTTGAGTTTAATAATAATTAATTATTTTCCATGGAAATGGGTACATTTAAATATTAAATTTATATCCTTATGTTTTAAGGTTCAAATTACCTTCATAAAATATATTTATGTTATGTATTAGAGACTTTTTGAAATTTTTATAATATTATTTTTAACCTTAATTATAGGGTTTACCCATAACCGTGGTATTAAAAATTACAAAAGATACAATTCATAATTTAAAAACAATAATGGGGGTTTATGTAATAAATATTAACCTTATGATTAAAATTTTAAAATATATTTTTATAATATAAAACATATACATTTTTAAAAATTTATTAAAAATTAATCTCATTGACGGAATGAGAAAATAGGTTTTTAAAGTGAAAATGACCAAAACATTGACAAGTTTTAATTTCCATATTTGATGTGAAAATGATTCCAATGACCTAAAATAAATTAAATGATAAAAACATAATCCAATTATACTTTAAAACAAATGAAATATATATTTAATCAATATAAATTATTTCAATGAAAATTCTATTTTCAATTAAAATTCAGAGTTTTTCATTTTCATCAAAACATGAACCTTATCAGAAAAATATGAAAAAATAAACCAACATAAATTTTTTTATCATTATTTCAACTAATAATATTATTTTTTCATATAGAAGTTTTAAAATGTAAAAATTATATATAAAATGGGTTCACAATTAAAAGGCGTTAAAAATACCCATTGGAAAAATATAGGGTTTGTGCATAAAATTTTATTTGTTCTTATAATATGACAATAAAATATATTGGATGAATTTAAAAAAATCATTTCATATATATCATATGTATTTTATTAATATTATTCAAAAATTTAATTTAATTTTTTTATTAATACAAATTGACTTTAAGAAAATAAAAATAAACCTATTTCGTTTATATTTAGTTGGTATATATTTTAAGTTATACTTAATTGGTAATCAACTAATTTATATCATAAAGCCTGTATTTTCACAAGTTAGTTAATACTATTTATAACTAATAATTTTATATCTATGTTATATATTATAAAAATATTTAAAAAATAAACTATTGTTCAGTAAAACTCGGTCTTGCATCTAATGCAAGTTATCAAAAGAACTATGTGTTGTGTGTTACACAAGACAAGAATAGTTTTTCATATACTGAAATATAATATATGCGTGGTGTGTAGAATAACATTAACTTATTTTTGTCTATCATGCAATCCAAATAAAGTTTTTTTCATATAAAAAAAATCTATATTAAGTATTTTATTGAATGCAAAATATCGAAAAGTGGAAATTATTTCCAATAAAATTAAAATAACTAGAGAGGTTACCCAAATAGTCATCAACCAAATATTATTAATCCTTATTCATCAATTATGAACTATAAAGATTTCTATTTTCTCAGAGCTTCGACCATATTTTGAATTTCCACATCATATATTTTAGAATCATTGATTCTCTCTATGAGGGATGTCTGATAAATCATTTGAGAAAGGGTTTATGATTTTTATTCCTTAATTATTCCCATGAACATCCTTTGAATGTCTAATAATATTGGATCGCTCTCAATTATCATCATTGATAATGTTGCCGGATCATTTCTACTTATAGAATTCACTACATTATTCACTTTTCTAGGATGGTAGTGGATTGGGAAACCATAATCCATGATAATATTTAACCATATTTTATGGTTCATACTAAGATCAGTATATAGGAATAAATATTGTAGTCTCTTATGATCATCATATATCTCACCATTCACTGCATAGAGATAATTCCTCTAGATTTTCAACTCGAATATCATAACTGCCAACTCTGTATCATGAATATGATATTATTTCCCATTAATTTTAAAAAACCTTTAGTCATAGGCTATTGAAATATCATTATTCATCAATACAAAACCTAATACCCTAATTAAAGCATAAATATTTACCACAAAGAGTTTTTCACCTGTCGAATGTGTGAGAACTAGTGCAGTGAGAAGCCACTTTTTAACTCTTTCAAGAAGTAATCATATTCACTAGTCCAGAACAATCATTTATCAATTCTAATGCATCATGATTATTAGACTTCTAAATCCTAATAATTTCTTAAAAAATAATTAGTAATACCCCTCTATACCAATGAAACTATTTATCTTCATTAAAGATTTTGTTTTGGGCCACTATTATATTGTACTTTCCCTATAAGGGTCCACATATATTACATTAGTAGTGATAACATGCCCAAATAATGATACTTCATCCATTTGGAACTCAAATTTACTATATTTGTTTTAAAAAAATCTACATTGGAAATGTCATTAGCACAATATTAAAATTATCCTATTATTCCTCCATTCCCTCAGTGTATATTATAATATCATCTATAAATACTACCACAACCATGTTATGATAATATTTAAAGACTATATCCATTACGACCAAGAATATTTTCATAGAATTAGTGAGTTCAAGAAGAATCACTATGAACTCACAAAGTTCTTTTCTCATTTGAAATATTTTCAGAGTAATATATTTCATCCTCACATTTAAGTGGTGATATCCTGGACGATGGTCCACTATAATGTTATACATTGCCCCAAACAATTTATCGAACAAATCACATATCCATTGAATTGGATACTTTTAATTTATCATTATTTTATTGAGCTATTAATTGTTAATATTGAGGTGCCTCAATCCATCCATCTCCTTGATGAAGAACACTAGCCAACCCACAATAAAGCACTCGAGTATATGCACCCCTTGACCATATTGTCTTCTAAAAGCTTATTTAGTTCATACATCTCAACGGTGGAGATTCTATGAGGTATCATTGATAGATTTTGGGAACCAATAATAAGTTCAATTGATAAATAAACCCCTCAATCAAGTGGATTTCCATCACATTACTCTATGAACACATAAGTATTCTCCCTCTCAATGGGTTCGTCCTCAAGCATCATCATCTACATTCTCTCAATTAGTGGGGCTAGATATTCTTGCTCATAAATCAATAATATCTACAATTGATATGATGATTCAAAAGGATATTCATCCTCCTTTATAAACTGGTAATGAAATGTATGATTCTTCAGGATGTAAAGAGCAATCTCCCCTTCCCAATAGTTGATGATGGATTTGTATTAAGATAGACAATCCATGACCAATATAGCATTAAACTCCACCAAATTAAGTGAGAAAATATTTTCTAGAAGGTTCTATCCAAAAAAATTAACTATGGAGTAGTTATATACTTTGAATGTAACAATTTCCCCATTTTCAGTACTCAGAGATAATTACACCTCAATATTTTATAGTGGTGTCTTAATATTTCTACTAAACATTTATGTTGTGAAAGAATGCGTAAAACCAGAATCAAACTATGCATTTTCTATTTCTGAATAAATTACCCGTATACTATTCACCACTTCATTTTCATGCTCTGCTTCAGAAGTAGTGATATAAAATGTCGTCCCTTTATCATTTGGATCATGTGGTTAATAATGATGATTTACCTCAATGATTGTGGGTTTTGTGCACTAGACTATATAATTTTATTTCTCCCTATAATTGAATCACTAAACCATGATTTTTTCTATTCATTCATCCAATACATTTTCTTGACTCCTCATGTCTCTTTGAAATATATGAGATTGGTGGCCTTTTCTCATTGACTTGGATAATTTCATCATCATACTGAGGTAGTCTTCATGATGTTTCATCCTATATTTTTATCATGTGAATGTTTTATTGTTCTTCCACAATTTTTATCAAATCCACCAATGTTAAATTACATATTTATTTTCTTATCTCCTTTTCCATGGGACCATTATCCAAACTCCATCTTCACATTGTGATCTCATCAAAAAACTTCTTCATAATTCCCAGAGTAATGAATTTATAGGTATTTTTTATGGTTTGGATTTATACGACTAATGAATAAGTCTATTTTTTCTATCATTATTGATAAAAAAACTCAAGGAGTACCTTGAAGGACTATTGACATTTTCTTTGTAATCCATGACAGATTAACCATCCTATTTGTTTCAACTATATGAATTCTTCATCCCTCAGTGTATGAATTGTCCAAGGGAAATAATTAATATGAATTTTTTTCTTAATTTCATCCCACCCCATCTCTTCAATTTCATTCATTGTGTTGATGATCCAAATTAATGACTACCATTGATTAGTCTATTCATTTAAACATTAAATTACAATATTCACCCTCTCTATCCTATAAAAAACAAATAAAATATATTCACCATTTATTTTAACAACTATTCAATGATATGTGGATTGAATGATCCAATAAAAATTGATGGTTATTTCCACATAAAAGACTCAGTATCATGTTTCAACCACTTAAGGTATGTATGATGTTCCACATTATTTATGTTATGTTTCAGAGCCTCAGATATACAGGAATGTATCACCATGAATGTTTTAACTCCACCTCCCAAGGCCTCAATGATGTTGTACATGAAATCACTGCACTTCCCCATACATGGGTTGTTAGCCTTTGGTTCCCACCATTTTCTGTAATAGAACAAGATTCAACGAAACATAATTTTACAATTCATGAATAAATAATTTATTCAATTATTGAATTAACTCTAAAGACTTATTTAGTGGTATCCCTCTATTTATAATTTTTATAACACAAAACATATTTGGTTTTTACATATACATAGTATCTTACTAAATATTTTATCTAATGTTCACTAATACTAATTCCAAAATTTAAAAAACTATTCTCTGATACAAACTATAGTTACCATGATTTTTATTCATTTCAATTACTTAATTTTATAGAAAAAATACAATAGTGTTACCAAATACTAATCCAATGGTTTAATATCATGTCCATATTAGGGCCAAACATAAAATTTATATAAGAAAACATAATCATTAATTAATTACTTCTTATATAGATTCTTAGTATCCCACATGTACCCTATAATTTTAGTAGTCACATAAGGATATACATCAAATAAATGAGTGAGATAAATACCAGCATGAGGATATATAATAACAAGAATAAATATATCATGGGTGAGAATAATACTCATCATCATATAATTGCAATAGTATAACTTTAAAAATAATCAGAGGAATAACTATATAAAGACATAGAATATGGAAATGAATAAATATAAGACACATGTCTTAGTGTTCAATGACCACAAGTAGTTGGAGACAATGCATTCATCATGTTAATGCATTGCATATGTGATTAACCATAACATTATTATTATGAAAAAATATTTTATCATTTTCATACATATTTTACATTATCTCATGATATACAACACATTACCCAATGCATTGGATCACTATATAATTCTAAGCTCACCCATCACATCATAAAGATCACATAATCGTGCTTCTCACATATAACATATATAAATCATGGAATGAAATAACCCATGAAAAGGAATGGGTTTCATGATAAATTAATAAAGAATAAATTCATGAATAATCCTTAGGGTTCCTAAAATTAAATTGAATAAAATAAATTTTATAAGGATCATAAATCATATGTGAAGAAGAAACATTCTCAAGAAAAGTAAAAAAGGTATATCTTTTTTAGATAGAAGAGTTATTACGGAAAAAAATTATGATTTGTTAAAAAAAATATGTTTTCCAACATGTATGAACTCAAAAATAAATGGGAATTCAAATTTTTATAACATGATATGAACAATTTTACAGTGGAAGAGTGAATTAACCAATGAAAGGAATTAGGTTTGATAATCCCCTTCCCTTAGGTCCAAATTCTTTTTTCACATTAATATCCCATTTAATAAAATTAAATTAATTAATTAATTTATTTATATCTCTTCAACATTTATTTTATTTATTATAATTATATTTTTTATCTTATGGAAATTATGATGAGTTATAGATTTCAATTTCATCGTTCAAGAGTGTTAATATTCTTTATTTTGTTGATCTATTCAAATGTATGAATGCATGGAAAATCATGTAAAATGGGGATAACTATAATGAATTGATGTTATACATTATTAGTGAATTTCCAAAATTATAATTGTTTTGATAATTTGTTTTCTATATATGATGATGATTCATTATAAAAAAATTATTGATAGTTTTTAGATTTATTTTGGTGGTTTTGAATCACAATGAACTGGTTTTGTTTTATTATTTAATATTATGTGTAAATTTAGTCCCAGAATAAAAAAGGTTATAAAATAAATTTTAAAATCTATCAGAACCATTATATTGATTTTATAACATGTATTTATGGTGGATAAAGAAAAATAAAATGCATCATCAATGGTGGAGGTAAATAGACACATTATGAATGTTGAATTCATCTTCTGAATTAAAGGGAGAGGAGAATAGGTTTTATGATACGTATTTCCATTCACATAATAAAATTAACATATATATTATATAATGGACTTAGCATTCCACTTGGATAAGTGGTGGTGAGTACATAATAAAAATAAAATAAATTTAAAATAAATTAAAATAAAAGAATATGGATCTTATCTCTTGAAATATTCAATCAGAGAACCTCCGTAAAAAATTTGTTCTTGTATTTTTTTTGAGAAAAGAGGATCCTAGAAATCAGTGAGAGGATTTGGAAGAGTATTGGGAATAAATTCGACCAGATTAAATGATTTTGAAATGTCAGGAGAAGAGGTGGTGTGGGGTGGTATTTGTAGGAGAGTAGAGGAGTGATTCTTATTAGTTTATTCATTTTTTTATTATTTTGGATCCAGAATATAAATAAATTTTATTACCATGAAAAAATAATGAAATGGGGAAGTATTGTTCAAAAATATAGTTCTTACAACAACCATACATCATAAATATATATAAAAATTCTTGTATTGGTTAAATGCCATAAATTACTATATCTCATTATTCATTAATAATAACACTATTTTATAAAAACCCCAAAAACTAACCATATCTAAATTAAAACTAGTTCAATTAATAATTTTCTCAATTTTATGAAAATAATATTCTAAATATGATAAATATAGTTTTTATATAAAATTTCAATTTATAACAAAAATACTACTTTTAAAATTATAAACGATTTTATGACACATTGAAAAATTAGATACGATATCATAAATATAGATTATTAAAATAAGAAATAATAATAATTTATGAATCCATTTTATTTATTTATTTTTTCTGTAAAATCAATTTATAAATTAGAAAATATTAAATAAACATGTATGTTTTAAAAAAATTCAATTACTTAATTAATAATTCTTTGAACATTTATTTACTAATAATATGGTTTGATTATATCATATTATCACACGTAAGATTAAAAAATCTTATTTATATTTTCATTTGTGAGGTTATTATTCTATTAGATGATTTACTATTATTAATGGTTGCATTACTATTCCAAAGGTCTAGTTACTATTCAATTGGTATAAGTTCTATAATTTTGAGAAATGCCTCTTATTTCATTCATTATTCATTTAAAAAGATTCTATTGTATTCTCAATGATATTTTATGTGGTTTATACTATATGAAATAATTATAATAACGTAATTTACATTACTTTTTTTGTTCATCACATATAATGAACACGGAGGACCTCCCTATGTTCTCATCGGTCAAAGTGGAGGTCCTCATCACATAATTAACATCCAGTACATAGTTCCTCCCCATTCTTATGATAACCAATGTAGAGGTTCAACCTATGTAATAGAAACTCATTACTGGATGATTATAAAGTTGGGTGGACCACCACATCGACAAATGGGAACATGGGGAGAGCCTCCATGTTCATTATATATGATTACCCAAAATTTTATTAATGGTCCTTTCCATTCTTGTGATTCCAAACACATAGGTCCTCCCCATGTAATACCCTTATAGTATGATGGTCCTAGTCATGTCATACCTAGATAAAAAAAAGTCAATCCCTGCACTATCATCAATCAGAGTGATGGTCCTCCCCGCTACATCTACTATCTGTACGAAGTATCTCTATATGGAATAACAAGACAACATAGAGGTCCTCCACATGTCACAACCTATCTGAGTACAGTGATATATTGGTATGGAGTAATGAAATTCCACTCTATACCAATAGTAGGATCTCAATAGTGCTAAAAATCAAAATATAAAGGGGGGGGGGGGTTAATTGTATACTTTAAAATTTTATAAAATAAATTGTGTATAAAAAAAATTCACAAAAACTTTAATAAGAAAACACATAATTAGATGAATATAATGTTCTGAAGTCTCATTATTATGAAATTTTTCATATAAAGTGAATCATCCACAAGGTGTACAGAATCTCTTACAATCAGATATACAAGTTAAGAAGTTTATACAAAAAGAAAACCTCCTAACTTTTACAAATCAGTGGAAATTTACAATATTATTTTATCCTAAAGAGAAGGGTATCCAACAACCTTGGATAAAGGTCCCTTGTTTTATACATACCATAATGTTTGTCTTAACCAAACCCGGGTAAGCCCTCAATCCTACGATCGGTATTTGTCTAGATATCCCTGCAAGCCCTCAATTTGTAAGGAAATATGCACCTCTGACTTCACAACCTAAAGTCTCTATTTTAATGAAATCACAACTGTGCGTGAAGCAATTTTGCATAATGAAATGTTTGAACAATCCATTCAAACATTCTACACGAAGCTAGAGAGTTTTATAAGAGCCTCTCACTCTAGATCAATTCAGTTTTAGAGAGATGAACTCCAAAAATAAAACATGTGAACACACAAACATCTATATCTATGATCTCAACATCTGAGGTCCTATTTAATGATTTCAAAAGCTACCAGTCAGTTCCACTCCAATGGTCATATGTCCTTAAATCTCAGAGGGACCTGGACACGTAGCCAACATACAATGGTTAGTTTATAACAGAAACAACGACATCATTTTATATAACTAACTATGAAAATAAATATCGTACACCTTAAGTGTAAGGAACTTGGAATCCAATAAAATTTAAATTATTTGAAGAAAATTACAAGGTTCTGAATTCTAAGGAAAAACACTATAAATAATAAATTCTAGAATTATAAATTTTGGAATGGATTTTAATAAAATTGGTATGAGTAAAGTAAAAGGAAATATTGATAACTTGGACATACAAAATTTGGGTACCGGTTTTTTATTCTATGGTATCAGTATCATAAGAAAGGGTATCATTGTCTCTAACATAAATGGTATTAATAAAATATTCTTTATAAATTCATAATCTAACTTTATGATATAGAAATTTCATCTTTTAAAACATCGACATTTAAAGATGTATGAAAATAAAATTTTTGATATAAAAAATCTCGGTATTGGGATTTCCGGTATCGATATGAAAAAACTATCACATGGAATTTTAGTACTGATAATCCGGAAGTCGGATCTTAAAAACATTGGTGAACAGAAAAAATAAAAAACCAAGTATAAGGAAAATATGATATCGAATTTCATTCATGATGAGAATTGATATCGAAGTGAAAACAAAGAACGGGAAATGGTATCTGAATGAATTCTGGTATGATATAAACATGAACCAAATTTCATAACCTTATGAACTTTTTCGATATGGAAAAAAGATTTTTAAAAACATTAATAAAAATATATTTAACTTAAAAGACTAATGAAATTTTGATTATAATGAAATTTAATTAAGTGTAATGAAATATATTTAATAAGAAAGTGTTTGTGATTTTTAAAATAAAAACTTAATGATTAGAGAGGTTTTATAGACCAAACAATCTCCTCATTTTTGGAAATCACAAACAACTTTAAAAATAACAAAGTAAAGAAATTATTGCTTGGAGATAGAAATACTTAGCTCCCCCTTAAGTGTATGACATAGGGTAAATCATTATTCACTTATGTAGAAGTTCTTAGAGTATGAAAATCTCCCACTCAGATATATATTCATCTATTTAGATTGACTCCCCCTTAGATATAGAATATTACCTTATAGATGAAAGTTATAAAATTTATTTTTCCTTGGATTTTACCCAGAGAAAATTTTCCTTTATAGATTTTTCTTCTTTTAATTTCTAATTTTGATAAAATTCACCCACTTTGTAATTTTCAAAATTAAATACAGAGGGACCTGTGTGGTTAGAATAAAATATACACGATACACAATATCTAAATGATTTTCAAGGAATTATGTTTCACATGAAATAATATACAACAAAAATTAGGCATGGGAAAAAAATGTATAAACCCTCCTTCTACTTTTTTGAAAGAAGTCTTTTCTCCAATGACATAATCTTTTTCACCTCCTCATGATCTTATTGAAGTGTATTTATCAAGGTATCTTTCTCAGCTACCTTATTCTCTAATGCCTGGATCTAGAATTCTTGGGACCGATTCTTATCATCAAGAACATTGATCACTTCCTCTTGTGAATCAGATTTCATCACAAGACTAGCTGATATTCCTTTCTGATAATTGAAAACTTCAGCTACGGTATACATTTGATCAGAAATATTTTTGCCTTAAATTTTCCTCATGGCTAGCTCACATGTAAATTTCTCTAAAAAAGAATTCAAGACTTTGGTCAGCTTAGTTGCTATATCATTAAATGCTCCCTTTGTCGATTACATGATGCCCGATAATTGTAGAGATTCATCTGATAGTGTTCTGGTCTGGATGATCACTTTCTGACTTAAAATTTGTTGTGATTTTTAATAATTGAGAAGATTATTATGATCAACTTCACCTTTCACCACAGTGTCCGTCAGTATAGATGTTGAATCCTTCTTTTGGTTTAAGGTTTCCTGCATCATTTGGCTCCATGAATCAATGTTATCACGTACCAGAATGGTACTTACTAATTTCTTTAATGAGTTTTTTACAAATTCATCACCAATAGAAGGCGAGGACTCAAAATCAGATACTTCTTTATTGACCTTTAGAACAGAGGATTCCGGATTTTCATGATTTTGAGGAGAGTCAACATCTGAAGATGCAACCATAATGGTCTGTCCTTTATCAACATTAGCCCCTATAGAGGGTTAGGAACCATGAGGGACTTCCTCATTTTCTATAGCTTTATTATCTCTAGATCCTCCTTGAATACCTTCTTCTTTCTCTTCTTCACTTCTGGTATCAATATTTTTGGATTCATGGACTTCATCTTTATCTCTGGTTACATCAACCTCTTCTTCTACCTTTTATACTTATTCGAATTTGATCTCAACCTCTCCTTCTTCATCATTGGTAAAAACTCCAGGGGTTGAAATATAATCATCAACTTGTCTAATGACATCATTTTCTTCTTCTTGAATGATCTCATACCTTTTCTGTACTTCTACTTGTAGTTCTAGAATAGGTTATGGTATCACTATAGGTTTCTTCACCTTCTTAGGTTCCGAAGTGACATCCGGTATTGGTAGCTTCTCAGTGGACTTTTCAACTTCCTTCAGTAAGGATTGTATAATTTTTGTCTCAGTTTACTTTATTTTCTACTTCTTCTACTTAGATTCTTTTTCTAACACATCAACAGTTTGAATATTCAAATCATTTTCCTCTATCGGATTCAACCCAAATATTGGATCTCTATCCTTACTGGATTCAGCTACCTTCCTTTAGTGAGAAACAATATCATTCGAGTAAGCCTTCGGTTTCCTTAGAACTGGTGGTGTTAAAGCCGAAGCTACTGAGGTAGGATCGACATGAGAGACCTCATCTGACCTTTTCTTCTTCTGAGTACTTTTTGATGATTCCGATACAAAATTTCTATGTGCCAAATTGGATAATTCTGTAATAGTATCCTTCAAAATCGGTTTCTAAACATCCATCGACATGACTTCTTCAAAGTTCTTAGAGTCCAGATTGTAAGAATGTTTCACTCTTTTCAGCATATCTTCACTCAGCAACATAATCTTACAAGACATCAAATTAGACTTTCATGCAATTTTCATTTTGGCTAAAACCATAATAATTATCATTCAGATAGTGGCAGGGTACATCAGGATATGAGATTTGATGGTACAGACGTTCACAAAATTAATCGTAAGTAAAATATACTTAACAAAATTAACCTTCATGAGGTTGATGATAAAGTCTATCAATATAATGTCACATGTTTTTAAGTAATATTTATCCCTTTTTATGGAATAAAGAACCCCTGCATCCATAATGCCTCCAACCTGTGGTCCACTGATAAGTGTACATGATTTGTAGTCTTAACTCCCCTGATGCTGAGACTTTCTAAAGAAAGGTTCTTCTCGAAGGAACTATCCTTATCTGGAATTTTGTAATAACCTAGAAGGGACACTCCTTCATCGGGAATCATCCGGAAGTTATCTGCTTTCTGGCATGAAATGGTGTCAGACTTTTCATAAGGCTTAAACCTGAAATAATCCTTGCCGTCTTTCTCAATAAAATTGACAGAGTCATAAAACTATTTGACGATTTCCGGATATACAAGTTATTGAAACTTGTCCTATTCTATACAAATACTCTCCCAATTATTGTATTTGATAATATAAGAGATGAGGGAATCATACCGATCCTAAAAGTATGAACATACAAGTCTCTCCCGAAATATAATCTTGTCATTATTCTCCTTGACTACCATCTGGTCGGAACTGCCTGACATTTGGATCTGTAAGAAATATCTAACAAAATCAAGAATGTCAAACACTGAAGTAGAAAAACATTGACTTGAAGGCTTAAGGAACTGGTGGGGTCCTCATGAAGTTGTGTAGACCTTATATAGTCATGCTAAGACCATTAAAATTCCATAAGCAAAACAAATGGATGATATTTGTCAAATATGATCTAACGATTTTGGATGGTTGAAAAAATATATCGACACTGAAATTTTGAGGTTTTACAAAAAGAAATGTCGGATTCTAAGTAAATATGAATCCGATGAAAAATTTCTTAAAAGAAAGAAATACCAACAAATTGAATTATAAGGAAATAACTAGGGGTATGAAAAATGTAACTTTAAGGAATCTCTGAAGAAATCATTGGTATCGGAAAAAAATTCCCTGGGGTTAGAAAAAAAACCAGACATTGTAAATTTGACTCTGAGATTTTCAACTCCGGAAATATGGATTTTGAGAATTTTGATTCTGGAATTTTCAAAACTGAAAATTTTTGGAACTGTTAAATATTAGGTCTGTTGACAAAAAAAAACCAAAAAATTCCCAATTCGGAAACTCACTAATTCCAGAAATATAAAAATTTATGGAAAACAATGAATTTTAAAAAAATTCGAATATATGTACTCACCTTGAATTTTGGAGTAATTTAATTTTAGGAGATGATTAAACAAGAAGTAGATATGAATTATTATCTTACAGATATCATTCCTAGCTTTTGTTTGATGTATTTAAATCAATCAGATGGAAATTGTTTGGTAAAAATATAAGAAAGTTATTCTTACGTTCCGATGAATTGAAGAATTATATCTCCTTTGAGTGTGTGATCCCTAAGAAATTGGTTCCTAATATCTATGTGCTTAGCACATGAGTGATGTGCTGGGTTTTTTCATAGGGCTATGTCCCTAGTGTTATCACATAAGATTTGAGTTTTGGTAAAACTCATTCCATAATCCATGAGTGTGTGTTTCATCCACAACACTTGAGCACAAAAACTTCTAGCTGCTATATATTCTTCTTTATTAGTAGGATGTGCTACAAAATGTTGTTTCTTACAAGACCAAGAAACTAAGGAATCTCCTAGGAGATGACATGATTCAGATGTACTCTTTCTATCCATTTTTCAACCAACAAAATCAACATCCGAAATTCTTTTTAGTTCAAATACATTTCCAGAAGAATAAATATGTCCTAAATCCAAGGTTCCTTTTATATACCAAAAAATTCTTTTCACTGACTTTAGATGGGATTCCTTAGGATTTACTTGATATCTTGCACATAAGAAAACAAAAAACATTAAGTCAGGTCAACATGCTGTTAATTATAGTAAACTTCATATCATTCCTCTATAAGATGATTGATCTATAGGTTTCCCTACTTCATTAATATCAATAGTATTAGAATTTCCAATAGGAATAAAAATACTCTTAGTTTTATCATAACAAAACATTTTATGAAGATCTTTGATGTACTTGTGTTGAGATTTATAATATCCTTTTAGTTTTTGTTAAATTTGAAAACCCAAAAAGACTGTTAAATCACCCATCATACTCATTTCAAACTCACACTTCATAAGATTCTAAAAGGAATATGCTAAGGATTTTTGAGTTGATCCAAATATAATGTCTTCAACATATACATCTACAATTAAAATATCTTTATTATCTTTTTTTATAAATAGTTTTGAATCCGAAGTTCCCTTAGAATAGTTTTTTGAAGTAAAACACCAGTAAGTCTATCATACCAAGCTCTAGGGGCTTGTTTTAGGCCATATAACGCTTTGGTAAGTTTATATAAATTATTAGGATGTTTTAAATCTTCCAAACCAGGTGGTTGGTCTAAAAAGACTTCTTCATGTACATATCCCTTAAGGAAAGAACACTTCACATCCATTTGACAAAGTTTAAAAATTATTGAATGCTGGAAATTCTAGATAAATTCGGATGGATTCAAGTCTTGAAACTGGTTCACAGGTTTACTCATAGTTTATGACTTCTTGTTGGCTATAACCTTTAGTAACTAATATTGCTTTATTTATAATGATAATCCCATTTTCATCACATTTGTTTCTAAAGAACCATTTTACACCAACAACGGATTTATCCTTAGGTCTCTCATCCAAGGTCCATACATGATTCCTTACAAACTCATTGAGTTCATTTTTCACAGCGTTTATCCAATATTCATCACCTAAGGATACCTCATGAGTATTTGGCTTGAATTGGGAAAGAAAAGAAATATATTCCATTTCCTTCCTTAAGGAACTTCTAGTCCTTAAATTTTGATTGAAATTTCCTATGACATTATCAGTAGGATGATTTGTAAGTAACAACTAATTTGGGTTTTGTAAAACTTGATCCTCAACATAAGGTAGAAAATATTTAGGAGTAAATGTTTCAAGAATAATTTTGTGAAAATTTTCTTTAGAAGAATCATGAAATATAGGTTGTTGATCATTTTTAGAAAATATATCTGGAAGATTTAAATCAAGTTGTTAATAAAAGGATTAGTCTCATCAAATTTAACATTTACTTTTTCCTCCATAGTAAAAGTGTTTTTACTAAAAAATCTATAAGCCTTAGAGTTAGTGGAATTGCCTAAGAAAATTAATTTATCAAATTATGGTGAAAATTTGTATAAGTTATCCTTAGTATTAAGGATAAAAACATTACAACCAAAAACCTTGAAGTAAGAAACTATTGGTTTTCAACCTGTCCATAGCTCATAAAGAGTTTTATTAAGAAAAGGTCTTATCAAAACACAATTTATAGTATAATAGGTAGTACATACAGCTTCACCCCAAAAGTGTTTTTCTATAGATTATTCACTCAACACGGTTCTAGATATCTCTTGAAGGATTCAGTTCCTTCTTTCAACAACACTATTTTGTTGAGGAGTTGTAGGAGCTGAGAAATTGTGAGTAATACCCTTCTTATTATAAAAAGTTTCAAAATCCGAATTTACAAACTCACCACCATAATCACTATGAATAGTTATCAATGATAGGTTTTTCACATTTCATACTTGAGCTCTAACTGTTCTAAAATTAGAAAAGGCTTTAGAATTTCCTGCTAGAAAATAGACTCAGGTATATCTAGTGCAGTCATCAACAAGAAACAATACATAATACTTGCCTCCAATACTTCCAGTTTGTGTAGAACCAGATAAATCCGTATGTACTAATTGTAGGGAATTAGATGATGAAACATCACTACTAGATTTAAAGCTATATTTTTATTTCTTGTAAAACTGACTAGGGTGAGAAACTTTTGAAGAATCCAAACATAGAACTTGTAGATTCTTATCTTAACCATTTTTAGAGAGATTACTATGATTCTTAAGGTTGTAGTGTCCTAGCCTCCTATTCCAAAGCCAAGATTGATCTTCGATTGAACTTATGAAAGGAAGATCTTGATTTCTTAGGTCTTCTAAGTTCAATGTGTAGAAATTCTAATGCCTATGGGAAGTAAGAATATTTTAATACTTGGAATTGTAAACTAACCACATATCAATCCTAAAATTCACAAGGTAACCTTCATCGCATAATTGAATTATGCTTATAGGGTGGTGCTTATGGCCATTAACAAATAAAACATTAGAAATTAAAACTTTTACCAGAAGAATGATATTACATATACATACAATATCTATTTTATAATTATACCCAAATGTTAATTTTCTACCCTATGTTTTGACAATATTATTGAATTAACGTTTCTTACCAATCATATAACAGGAACATCCGCTATCAATATACCATATAATGTTGGTACATTCTTCATTTTACTAAAAAAATAAATGTTACATATTCAAAATCCAAACATGTTTGGTTCTGGGGTTAGTCAATAAAATTTTAGGAACCCACATTAGTTTGGAAAAATAAGCCTTATGGAAACCTAGAAATTGATTTTTTTTAAGGAACTGGTTTTCCACCAATTTTATCTTCTTTGAAATTTTGTACAGAAGGGGGCTTTGGATAGAATAAATTAGTTATTTTTTAAAATAGGTATTCTGTGGGTATTAGATACTCCAAAATTATTTCCGTGAGGTCTGATTTGGGAATATATCTTGTCAAAATTTTCATTACCAGAAGTAAAGTTGGAAATAAGTTTCTTAAGGGAATATATTTCAGTTTTTAGTCTTATGAATAAACTTCTATCCCCAGGAACTATTTCCATAGAGTTATATTTTTCCTCCAAAACATTTATTTTTGATATAGCATTCTTAAGATCCTTAGAATGTTTTTCCTTTTTAGAAGTTACATCCTTAAGGTCTTTAAAAAGTTTTTCTAGGAGATCATCCTTATCTTCAAGATCTCTAGTGAGATTTTAAATCTCTTTTGTAAGAACTTCTTCTCGAATATTTTCCTTGTCTATATTTTTAGAAATTTGATGATTTTTTTCTTCAAACAACTTGGAAAATATAAATACTTCTTCATATGAAGGTACTTCTTCATTATCTGAAGATGAAGTATCTTCATGAGAAGTAATATCTTTAGGATAATAATTCTTAACAAGAGATAAATTTATTAATTCCTCGGCAGAACATACCTTGGCCATAAGATAATTATTTGGTAAATAATTAGTAGCAATGAATCTGATATTATTCTGTGCTGATGATTCATATTCATAAGATTCACTTTCAGAAGAGTCTCCACAACTAGCACTCCAAGTGTTGGTTTCTTTATGACTTTTCTTGTTCTTAGAACGGTAGAACTTCTTATTGTTTCTCTCTGAATTATTTTCCTTCGTTTAATTATCTTTAAAAAGAGGGAAATAAGGTCTGATATGACCTGTTATTCAGCATTCGTAGGAAGTAACTTCTCCATATTTATTTTATTTTTATTCTCTCTTCTTAAACATATTCTGATACTTCTTCTGAGGTACTATCTTGATTGTTCTTTGAGCAAGATTAGCTAACTCATTCTCAGATTTTTCTGTATCACTAGATTCTGAATGAATAGTAACTTTTTTTGACTTGGATCTAGTAACTCTTTCTGGTGTTTTGGATTTAATATTGTTAGAAGTTGTTTTTAATTCAACCCTTCCATTTACATTATTTTTCATAATATTATCCACATCTCTCCTCATTCTATTCTCATGCAGAATAAGAGTTCCAAAAATCTCATCTATAGAAATCTAGATGACTTTCTAGCTCTCAACAATTGCTGTCCTCGTGGACTCCTATTCATTAGGAATGATTTGTATGATTTTTTCAACAAGTATTTCATCATAATGACCTTTTTCTCCCATATAATGTAATCTATTCACAATAGTCATGAACCTTTGCTGATCTTCTAATGTGGATTATCCATAAAGAATGCTAAAGCCATGATATTCAGATCTCAACACATCTCCTCTTGTTTCTATAACATTATAAGTTCCAAAATGTGTAACTTCCAATTTCTTCAAAATACTATTTTCAACTTCACATGAGGATATTTGAATATAGATGTTCCTAGTAATGGAATAGAGCAATGTATTTTAGGCTTTGAAATTATCTTGATATCCTTCTCTCTTCTGATTAGTAAAAGTTCTCAGTTCCATATAAAGAATCTTATAATCTCCTGTCAACATCATGTAGTTATCAACTCTAGTATTAATAACTATTGTATTCATCCAATTTATCCAGTACTCATAATTATTTGAATCAAAAATAGGAGGTCTGGTAGGATTTGAATTGTCCAATGAACCAATATGCACGGATCCTGCCATAAAAAATGTATATTTCTTCGACAAAAAGTTATTAGTAGATGAATTGTAAAATCTATGAAAAAAAATAACTAGAATAATCAAAAAAATACGAGTCCAGATTTGTGAGTTCGAAATCCTAATTTCTAAAACATGAAGAAGAAGATGATTTCTCTTCTGAATCTAATCGTTTGATTAATTTAGATTGAAACAAGCCTCTGATATCAATTAATAGGTTGGTATGGAGTAATTAAATTCTACACTATACCAATATTAGGATCACAATAGTGATGAAAAAGAACAATATACAAGAGGGGGGGTGGTTGAATTGTATACTTTTAAGTTTTCAATAGGAAATCTTATATAAACAAAATTCACAACACCTTTAATAAGAAAAATCTTTCTTAGAGGAATATAATGTTCTTAATTATAGAGATTAAGAAACATTTATTACAAACAGAACATACCACAAGGTGTATAGAATCTCTTACTATCAGAGATACAAGTTAGAAATATTATACAAAAAATAAACCTTCCTATCTTTTACAAAGTAATGGAAAATTACCATCTTCTTTTACCAAAAGAGAAGGGTATTCAACATCCTTGGATAAAGGTCCCTTGTTATATACTTACAAGAAGTTTTGTTATAAGAAAACCAGAGTAAGACCTCAATCCTAAGATCAGTATCTATCTTGCTATCCCAACAAGCCCTCGATTTATAAGGAAATCAACACCTCTTACTTCAGAACACGAAGTCTCAGAATTTAATGAAATCACACCTTTACACGAAGCAATTCCACTTGAATCAAAGTTTTAAAAAAGCTGTTCAAACATTCTTCATGAATCCAGGGAGTTTTATAAGAGCCTATCACTCTAGATAAATTCACTTTTATAGAGATGAGCTAAAAAAATCAAACATGTGAACACACACACATCTATATCTATGATCTCATCATCTGAGGTCCTATTTATAGCATTCAAAATATATTGGTCGGTTCCACTCCAACAATAAAATTTCTATAAATCTCGGAGGGACTTGGTCACATGGAAAACATACAACGATTATTTCATTACAGAGAAAACAACATCGTTTTATATAAATAATTACGAAAATAATGATCTTACACAATAAGTGTATGGAACTTGGACTCCGATAAAATTGAAATAATATTAAGGAAATTATAAGGGTTAGAATTCTATGGAAATAATGCTTTGAATAATAAATTCTGGAATTATAAATTTCCAAATGGATTTTCATAAAATCGTTACGAGTAAAGTATATGGAAATATTGAATACATGGATTTACAAATTTGGGAACCTGATTTTTATTCTCCAGTGTAGTTATCATAAGAAATGGTATCACTGTCTATAACATAAATAGTCTGAAGAAAATATTATTTAGAAATGCAGAATGGAAATTTATGATAAATAAATTTTGTCTTTAAAAACATCAACATTTATAGATCTTTGAAAATAAAATTTTTTATATAGAAAATCTCGCTAAAAGAAATTTGGTATTGGGTTTTCTGGTATCGGTATGAAAAAACTGTCTCAAATAATTTCAGTACCGATAACTAGGAATACGGTGATTAAGAACATTGGAGAACTGAAAAAAATGAAAAAACTAAGTCTAAGGAAAACATGATGCTGGATTTCATTCAAGATGGAAATCGGTATCGAAGTGAAAACAAAGAACGGGAAATGGTGTCTTAAGGATTTTCGATATGATATAACCATGAAACAAATTTTGAAACCTTAAGAACTTTTCCAGTATGGAAAACATATTTCTAAAAACCTTAATAAAAATATATTTAACTCAAAAGACTAAGGATATTTTGATTATAAGGAAATTTATTTAAGTGTAATGAAATATATTGAAGAAGAAAGTGTTTGTGATTTTCAAAAAAAAAATAAGGATTTGAGAGGTCTTATAGACCTAACATAGAGGTCATCAATACTACTCTAACATTCGATATGGTGACCTTACACATGTTCCTATATGTAAATGTAGAGGTCATCCCCATACATTCAATAACAGGTATGGATGCCATCTTTTTATTCTAACCCCTCAACACAAATTTCCCCCCTATGCCCATTTCAATCTGTGTGAAGGCCCCACTCATGCTTCAACTCCATAATATAAGGGTTCTCCAAATTACATTAATACTAGTTATCATGGAGTTCCTCCACATTTCTCCATCAAAAAAATCAAATGTCCTCCTTACTTCTTTAGTAACTAGTGTGGGGGCCAATTCTGCTCTGACAACATCCAATACATAGGTCATCCCCATATCCCAAAAAAATTATGTGGAAGTCCTCCCAATAAATCATGAACCATAATATAGGTCCTATCCATTCCAATTATTACCCTGATATGAGGAACAATCATTCGGAAAAAGGAATAACCATCACCCCTAAAGAAATGATCCATGAGAAAAGAGCCAAGTCACCATTAATCTCGTTCAACACATTGGTTATGAGGGGGTAATTGATAAACTAATTGAACCATAAATCTATTCATCAGAATAATATTCTATTTTAAGAACTCATCATTTCATGTTACTCATCCTGGATGGTGAGATTTATAGGATTCTTAAATCCCTTTGTAGTTATATGATGGTGGAGGAAGATTTTGCCCCCTTACTAGGGCTCATGGGTCAACCATCTATATCATCAACATTTTTCCTCTCCACATCTACCCAAGATCATGGTGATCTATTCTGGAATGGGATAAGTGAATAAAATCATGTTGTTTCGCTAATGAGATCCTCCTCCCTCACACATGAGGTAGTGGTGAACACCCTATCATATAAGGATGTGATGATGAGGTTGGTACTACACTTGAGTGATAACTCATAATTTAGTGTGAAGTAAACCCATGCCGTAACTACTACACCACATGGCCAAACTATTGTGAAATAAAAATTAGGTCCACTAATTTTTTTTAGCCAAAACCGATCAAAACATAGTTCAATCAAGAGATGGGACCCAATTTTGAGTATGAATGCATGTGGGAGACTCTAGAAAACAATTATTTTTTCATCATGTTCAGGTAAAATGAAACATCCTAATTTGACATTATAGAGTCCCTCACTATGGTCTAGACCATGTATTTCTTCCAGACCATCTGGGAGACACTTAATCACCTTTGTGACCATCATTTTGTCTTTCTATGAAGATGATAGAACATTGATGGTACTATTCAACAGGGATGAATGGATGATTTGGTATCACTCCCAATGGATCAGCACCCTATGTCACTCGGATACCACCAAACCATCAAAAAGAGACTCATAAAAATCTTCTTATTGCTCCACTGAATCATGTAAGATAGTACCCACAAGTGTATATACGGGGATGGGGATAATACACAAGTTTACACTTCAACCGTATTCTAAAACAGCCTGAACTACCCATTGATATTGAGGATTTTACACCAGGAATAGTTACTATAAATATTGTTTTTCCTATGTTATCCATGTATGGGGCACTGACGTGGGGTCCAAAATAAAAAATCGCTCCATGGGGTGGCATAGTATTAGGTAGAACCTCTTAGATGTGTTTTTACCTAATATAAAATAAAGGTGCTTGGCCTCATAAATCCTTTCACGCCATTCTATGATTTTTGGATCACTCATACGGGAAAGGAACCTATAGAGAGCTCTAATACATATGATATCATAATAAAGAATTAGGTTGAACTAGTTGTCGTCCTCTTACTCTAGTAGGCTGCATATCAAAAAAAGGTTCATCGAAAACCTCTTTGCTGAGTGGATCCTAAATTATGGAGGACCTCTATGGGATCCCATGTCTCCTCCCCTAGGGGAACTACAAGTCTTACTTGGCCTGGTTTTCCTATTTTATCCCAAATATCACGCACATCTAGATAGGTTAGTGGTGGGTTTTTAGGTAATGTGACCAATATAAGAGTCATTTCACCTTCGTGAGCACTGTGATAATCCTCTTTCGAACCTAGATAATGACTCTAAATGAGTCTCCAAGCCTTCTTAATGAGTTTATAATCCTATCACGATATTGGTGGTTCTAGATCCTAGTCAACATAGGGAACCCCACCAAGAATATTTGATAGCCGTTCTCACCACTCTCATTAAAGCCTCGAAGACACGACATGTGAAGATCGTGCTTGACGTAATTCCATACACAACATGTTTTTATGAATTGTGAGAACACCAACATTTTCCAAAACCTATATTTTACCCTTTCGAAAAGATGGGAGACCAACTGCCATATTTTTCCCACTTCATCTCAAGGAGTTTTACCATTTTGTGAACCTTAGAGTTGCATAAATCGTCATTATCTGATGTTTCATATAAACATTATAAGGGCATGTATTTTTATGGTACCATGTGTTAACCATTTGTTCTATCATTGGTTGGGAAAATATCTATGAAAATTTCCTCTACCATTTTATCTCCATCACATGTAATAGAATCATTACAAACCTCTTCATGTGTAATATTTTTCAGGAAGATCGCATCATAGACTTTTTCTCCTGGTGGACGGGCCTAACATATTCACTATATATTCCATGAAATCATGATTTTATGATGATTTTGTGAATATAGAACATGAAGACCGATCTGGTTCCCACACACATCACTCATAACATCAAAGGATTATTCATTGTTTTTTTTAAATTCCATGAACCTAGAAAAGGCTTAGATGTAGGATATAATAGAATGTTTCTTTCTTCTTCCAGATCCTACAAGAATAGATGCTAAGGTAGTGAATACATCCAAAATATATATAGAGTCCTAAAAGACACTATATATATTGTCCCCTATACTAGAATAGCCTCACTGAGTTTATAAGACTCATATTCCTCAACCTCACCTAGTGCATCACTTACGGTTTTAACACAACCAAGACCAACCACCTAGATAAGATAACATGTATCTATTTTCTCATCAGGCTGTATCCCATTGTTATGGATAGGATCCCAGAAATTTATTCCAATAAAATAGAAATCATACCTACTCTTTTAAATATTCTCAAGTTCCTATTTATTTATTCATTTCCATGTAGCTGGTGATTATGAAGTCATCATAATGCAATAATCCCCATGAAGTCAACTCTATTGATCACCTTGAAAATTTCCCATCACACAATATCCTTGTACATACCATAAAACAATTTTATGTGTTCAAGGATTAGATTCAAGAACCATTGGATAAAGATCTGGTCATGCTCATAAATGTTATATCATATGTTTAACACATCCTATTAAGAATGATGGTAATAGTGAAGTTGAATAGAGGTAGGAATCCAATATTCGGATGTAAAAGAACAATGCCAGGTTGGCCCGTAGAGAAGTTTCTTGTGACCGTTTTTTCACTCGTGACTTTTTAGGGCAGCCCGAAGCTTCTGATGTTGATTTTCATCATTTAGAATTTTCATCAGTATCCATATAATAACCTTCTATGTCTTTTAAGTGTAGACGTTTATAGAATAATCAAAATTAGAGACCCCCCAGGTACAAAAACCATCTCATACCCTCAGCAATTTAATTCCTCCAAAGTTGGTAATTTCCCCTAGGGTCCTCCCAATATTGGAAGATTCCCATGATGACGATCGAGAATATTCTTCAACAAACATTATGGAGTAGATAATTCTCTTTATTGTCATAGATGATGAGGATTTATAGATAAGTTCCCAAGGTTCCTCCAGTAGACACCATCGAAGAGGATGTTGAGGACATGGGAATCATAGAAATGAAAAGTCAAATTCCTTAAGAAATGTTGTGCATGATATTGAGACTAAAAAATTTCATGCATAGTCCTAAACAAGAAAACTCATCCTTGCCTGCTCCGTTAAAGAAGGCCCCACAATTGACCATGCAAAATTATGGGATGGAATAACCATTCCCTTATAATGATGGATCAAATCTATATAGAATAAGGCCTTATCTAGCCGAAAGTGATCCAACAGTGGTTCTACGTGAGTTACGTGATGAGCAGTAAGATATTTCTAGTACTTTCCAGAATGTCATGGTATTTCCAAAAACACATGTTATCCCACTTTCCAATGTGTGATAACTAACAATAATGAAGGTGTATCTAGCTCCAAAGTATGATGTTTTGAAGTGACACACCGGTATACCAGCATGGATCTCCAATATATAGGCCATCGGTTTTTCTAATAAAATTTATAAGGACCTTGAATAATCCTTGAAAATCCCTATCTAGTTCACAGAAGAATTAGTTTCCATACATGTAATGGACCAAAACTCTTTCATATTTTGTTACATGATATTAATAATAATTATCCCTCAAAATGCAAGCCATAGTTCTCAAATTCTAGAGTATATAGATATTTAGATAAATAATTAGAATGATTGGAATGAAAAAAACATTCATTTAATCCTCATAATGTTATCCTATCACATTTTGTGTCCTTCAATAATATAGGATAACCTAGGGAATACATGAACAAAGGGATGCACTAAAATTGTTAGTAAGTGAATAAAAATAATAATAAAGAATAGAATAAAGGTTAGAAGGCATATCATGTTGACATAAAAAGGCATGTAACACGAATAAACATATAGAACATGGGATCATGTAATCATGAAATCATAGTAATGTTTTAGAAAAAAACATGACATAATCACGAGTGAAGGACCATTTCACATAGAAGATCATGAGTCTAGGTTAACCATAAAGACTGTTGCGTATGAAGTCTCACAAGACTAAATAGTAACCAATTCATTTGGAGAAATATCTAGGTGCACCCATCATAACATTTTCATGAATATGTGTTCCATATAAATAATTATATATAAGGAATCAAACATAAACATATGGGTTACCCATGGAAAGAATTTTGTATCATAAAATGTCAAAGGGCATATCAAAAGAGAATATCATAATGTTGCCAATGAAATAATGGATTTAAATAAAACATGGAAATTAATATGGAAAAAATGTAATATATCAAGATGGATTATGTCAAGATGAAGTTAAAGTTTTTAAATAGTGTGTTTATGAAACATTAGAAAACAATTATTCGGATTGAAATGAAAATTTTAAAGACTATTTAAAATGGAAAATGGAATACATTTTTGTATAAAACCATAATTGGACCAAGATATTTTTTCATCTAAAATTTAGTGATTTTATAAAAATAATGGTATCTAAAATCATATTATGTTGTGAACATGAAAATAGGTAAGAAATCCGAATGTTCCCATTAATCGAGCATTCATATCTGGAAGAATAGAGTAGGGAACCTTTTTGAAACATGTATTTCCCTGTCATGGATGTAGTGATCTGGATAAATGATTTTTGAACGTATTCACAAAATTTAGATGGATTATATAAAAATAAAGGGTAACATTAGGTTAAATATAGAGAAAGTGTAACATGAAGGAAATGTGGATGATTGGATAGAACACCTAAACTTATGTCTAAAAATGTTCTCCACCGGAACTTAAAATCCCACATAAAAAAATTTAATCCATTAATTAATTAATTCAGAATATTCTAAACATTTATTTCAGATATTATAATTTAATTATGGACATTAATATCCCTTTTTATGAGTTATAAGATAAAATTTCACCATTTGGGAGAGTTTGTTTCATTGGTTTTCATGTTCAGTTCATTGGTATACCAATATGAATGATCATGTAGTATGGAAATAATTTTCTGAAATTAATGTTGTATGTTATTAATGAAATTATTTAATATTACATGGTATTATATTTCATTTTATACTATATGTAAAGATGACATGTTATTTAAAATGGTAATGATAATCATTTAAATTAATTTGGTAGTTTGTAAATCATCTTGAGCAAGTTTTATTCTATTATTTAATATTTTGTATATAAAATGGTTACATATCATTAAATAATATCTAATAAATATATTTTAATCAGGTTTAATCATTTTAATGGTTTTATGGATAATCTTTAAGGTAGTAATGTAAATTGAAAACTCTTCATCATTGAATGCTATAAATCCACACATCATGAACAATTTTTTTTATTTTTAGTGAAAAATGGAGAGGGAAAGGTAAATGATTAAGGTCTATTCAATAAAAAAAATATTCCATTATATAAAATATATTTTTTTCCATTCCACTTTAATTAGCGTAGGTTATTATAGAACAAGAAAAAAAATGTAATAGAAAATAAATTAATAGTAATCGGTTTTTACAAAATCCATTATCCTATTTGAGAACCTCCGTAGGGTAATTGGATTTTTTCTTTTATTGAGAAAAAATGTATCCAAGACATGGGGGAGTGGCTTTAAAGAGTATTCAGAATAATTTGTCCATGCTTCAAAGATTTATAGGTTTGAGTACAATAGGTGGTGGGAGGTTGATTTTATAGGGGGGGGAGGACGAATTTTGATTGTTTTATTAATTTATTTTACTATTTTTTCTAAAGGCTAACAATTGTATTTATTATCATGATAGAATATAGAAAAAAATAGAAGGGGGGTTCATTATTATTGGATTACCTTATCCATAAGTCATCCAATACTCAATAATTTATTTATTTAGCTTATATCATAAATTATCATATTTCAAGATTGTCCAAAAATTTAAATATTTTTCAAAAAACCCCAAAATTCACCCAAACCATTATTAACATATATAATTAAAATATTAACTCTAATTTAGGAGAAAATTTTAAAAATATTATATATTTAATGTTTAATTAAAATCATCATTTACTAAAATGAAATAGATTTAGGCATTTTAACTAATTTTATAACACTTTGAATGAATAATTAAGATCTCGTAATTTTTTTATAATTATAAGAAATCAAAATATCAATTTATGAGTCAATTTTATGGAAATAAATTTTCTTTTAAATAATTATGTAATTTTATTTTTTAAAATAAATATTTATGGTTTATAAAAATAAAACACTTAATTTATCATTTTTAAGACAATTATTTACATTACTATGATATAATTATCTAATATTTTCATTTATAAGATATGTAAATTTGAATCATACATTCATAGGTGAGGTAATTATTAAATTTTTTGGGTCTCTATTCTTAAGGGTCATGTTACAATTAGATAGCTCATGTTACTATTAAATTGGTTTAGTTTCCTTAATTTATGAAAATAATTTTTATTTAACTAATTATTCATTTTTAATGTTTTTATTTTTTACTATATGTGATTTTATGTGATTTATAGTATATAATATAATTATATAAAGGAATTTTACACAAATAAAATTTTGGGTCATTACATTCTTCCCCCCTTTTGAAAATTCTCCCTTGAAATTTCATTTTACATCTTTGGGGAAAACAAGTGAGGGTACTTATCCTTCACTTCTTCTTATGATTTTGAGGTCTACTATTCATACTAATGGTTCCATTATATTACTTTTACCAGGTCATTGGTCCTCTTTCATAGAAATTTTTCTCTACAATTTAAGATCTTTACTAGCCACTCCTCATAAGAGAGGTCATTCTCCAACTATACCACTTATGAATTCAGTACTTGTGATAGATCTGGTATGTACATACTAAAGAAGGATACATGGAATACATCATGTACTTGAGACATGGTTTTTGGAAGTTCTAGTTGATGATAAATAGCTCTAACATGATCAAGAATCTCTAAGGGTATGATGTACCTGGGACATAGGTTTCCCTTCATTCAAAATATCATGATTATATTCCATGTAGATATGTGTAGGAATACCATGTCTCTAAACATAATCTATAGGTATTATCAGTGATTGTATGTATAACTCTTACGTCGATTTTGGGATACATATATATTATGCTGAATGGTTTTCACATTTTGTACCATTTAATCAACCATTTTAGGTCCTGGCATCTTACATTCTCCAGTTCCATCCCAACATGTTGGGGTTCTACATTTTTCCCATAAAGGGTTTCATATGAAACCATTTGAATTATCGAGTAGAAACAATTTTTGTAGGAGATCTCTACCAGTAGAAGATGTTGGCCCCACCTCCCCTTGATGTCCATAGTACAATTTATCAACATGTATTTCATTTATTAAATTTTCTACTTAGATAAACCATTGGGTTGAGGATTATTGGCCGTACTAATGTTTAACTTATTTTATACATCTTGTTGGACACATTTTCCAAACATTGAGGTGAATCTTAGGACATACTCAGATACAATATATAGTAGTACTCCATGGAGCGTAACCACTTCATTGTTGGTTATCTGTAAAATTTGGTCAAGTGAGAAGTCCCCTTGAATTGTGATGTAGTGAGTTATATTTGTAGGGCCCTCTACAAAAAATCATATATAATTTTTCCCCCTGGATTTCATTTTATTTTTAGTAACTATGTCTATAGTGATGTCTTCCAACTTCAATGATGGTATACTTAATAGGTGCATCATCTTCATATAATTTTCCCTTTCAACATTAATTTTTTGACATACTAGGAACTTTAATGTATATTTATTGATCTCTTTATTCCTATTTCACCACCAATATTTTTATTATAGATATTCAAACACATTTGTACTCCCTAGGTGAATAGAAAAGGATGATCTATTTATTTTTTTAGAAGCTCTTTATCAACCTATACCTTATATCGTACACACTTTCATGAGCCATATATGAGGAATCCATACAAATCCATTTGGATCTCAAATAATTTTGAATTTTTTATATCTTCTACCTTATTTTGAATTTCACAATCATTTTCATTGATAATGCTTTATTTTTTTCTATTAGGGATGGTTGAGAAATAATTTGAGAAAATATTGATGATGTTCCTTAAATGATGATTCCCATGTCAATACTTTGAAGGTATATGAATATAGAATAAATCTCCATTGGCATCATTGATATTGTTTCATGATCCCTTCTAAATTGAGAATCGACCACATTATTTGCTTTAACAGGATGGTAGTGGATCGATCAGTCATAATACTTGATGAGAACTAACAATCTATACGAGTTAATTATAATATATTTTTGTGTGAATATATATTTAATGATCTTATGATAAGTATATATCTCACACTTATCCAAATAACGATAATTACACCATATTTTCAATGCAATGATCACATAATCTAACTCTAGATTGTGCATAGGAGAGTTTTTCTCATAAATTTTCAACAACCATGTGGCATAAGATATTAAAATATCATTTTTATTAGTAAAAAACATAATACCATCTTCAAAGAATTAGATATACAACCAAGAGTTTTCTACTTATCGATAGGGTGAGTATTTCCACATTGATAAGAATATTTTTCAACTCTTTGAAGCATTCATTTTATTACCTGGTCAGTATAAACTTCAATCCATTATAATTTATCATTGTTATTAGGTTTTAAAATTGTGATAATTTCTTCCAAAATCATTAGTAATACTTAGATAGAACTATTAATCTGCATATCTCAATTACAGATGTTGGACTTGGACACTCATTGATCGCCATTGACTTGAAAGGGTCCACAAATATTATATATCTAGTGAATAAATTCCCCAACAATGACACATCAACTACCCAGAACTATCATTTTACTATTCCTTCAATAAATATTATCTCTTCAAAATGTCATTAGCACAATATTAAAATACTCTTATTTTACTCCTTATATATTGGGTATATCAGATTATAATCGATAAATACTTCCAATAATTTACCGAGGTAATATCTAAAGTCACTATTTATTAAATATATGAAAATTTCAAGAGGATTAGTGAGTCTGAATGGAATGACAAACAATTGATAATTTATAGACCTTGTTCAACATGAAGTATTGGAAATATCATCCCTCCTCACATTTAATTGTTGATATCCGGAAAGGATTACCTTGTTGGATAAATATGTGTCCCATGTATTTGATTAATCAAGTCATTTGTCCACAGATGGGTATACATATTATTTAGAGTGATTTTATTGAGCTCATGATAATGAGCACATAGTAACATTTATCTATCATTCTTAATGAAAAAGAGGTATTCTGAACCCTAGGGTGAAGCACTCAGGCATATAAAACCCTTGTCCAGATTCTCTTGTAATAGAATACTAAGTTCCACCAACTCAATGGTGGCCATTCTCTATGGTGTCTTTGATACAATTAGATATTTAAGCATATGTTCCATTGAGAATTGAACCACTCGATCAGATGTAAGATTATGAAACTATTCTAGGATTACATTAGTGTTGTCCCTCAAAATGGGCATGTCTTCGAGAATGATACTCTCATTTTTCTAAATAATCTGACTTTGATAGGCTTGATCATAGGGTAATAATATCAACAATTGGGATTATGATTCTGATAGAGATTCATCCTCCTCCTTACACATATACCGAATAAGGGGATTCTTTGGCATGTGATGAGTGATCTACCTGTGTCCATAATTGTTGTTGCATGTGTATAAATATAGTCAATCCATGACCAATATAGAATAAAAATTCACTAGTGGTGGTAAAATAATATTTTCCAATAAGTACATTCAATAATAAATAATCATTGAGGAGTTATTCACATTGGGTGCAATAATTCCTCTATTTTCTGTTCTAATGGATATCTAAAACTCCATATTTTAAGGTAGTGTTTGAATTGTTTTATAAAACATTAAATATATGAATGTATTTTTAGAACCAATATAAAATAGATTGTTCATAATTCTAGAATGAATAACCAGAATACCTATCAACACATCATTTTCATGCTCCACCTCAATAGTAGTGACAGGATATTCCCTTTTTACAGCCTTATAGGTTTTTTTGATGACTTCCTCCAACAACCTTTGTATTAGAGAAATGGTTCTCATAATTCCCATGTTCCTTTTAGTCAAAACCCCACACTAAAAACTACGTGTCGATCTGAACCTTCCCTACTACTTCCAGATTAGGGGGATTCTATATATCCCTTTGGTAGTTAGTATCTTTATTCCACATTCTTCTATTTTGGAAGCATTTTGTAGTTCCATTTAAATAGTTACCCGGATGAATCTTTCCTCAATATTGACACATGGGATATTAGGATTTCATTCCATAATGGGATTTGTCTATTGATCGTCCCATATTAAACACAATTTTTAATTTTATTTCTCTAGTCCCACAAGACCACTTGGATCTTTGATATCCATTTAAACCCTATGGAACAAAAAATATCATCATAGCTATCCAATTTAGGAATTTCCAAAACATTTCATATACATGTCTTCGGTCTTCTAAAGAAGCAATCCACCATGCTTTCAATTTTCATGACAAAGATGAAGCCATATCTATCAAGCCTTGAAAAATTTTCATTCTACTCCACCATATACTCAACTTCCGTTTGATCCATTTAAAGGAACACCCTTTCCATCATAATATTGTGGGTTCATGGAAAATATTTATTGAAAAATATTTTCATAAAATATTTTAATTCCTTCGAAACAATTTCCACCTTGGGATTCATATTCTTGATCAGTTTATACCACATATCTCTTTCATTATTAAAATGATATACTACCATCATGTCTTTCTCTTCTTCTAAGCACTAGATGGAAGAGAATATTTTCTCAATGGATTTAATCCATTATTCCATGTGGAGGGGATTACGAATATTAAATAAAAATAGGAGGACTTTAAGGCTTGAAGTATTTGAAATGAACATTCTATTTATTAGGAGAAGTAGGCTATTCCCCATTATTCAAGTTATTATTCATAACATTATCTAGTTGATAAAGTACTGCCATGATGTTTTGAGATCTAGTTACCATAATGATTGGAATTTCATTTTGTAAATCATCACATTACCAAAAAAAATTATTATTAGAACCATTTATTCTATTTCCATTCATAATGAAAGAAAAATAAAGTAAATTTATGGAGATTTAATACCTATCTACCAAGTATAATAAATTGGAACATTGAACAGAAAAGGGTAAACTTTTAAATAAAAATATATCCTAACTTTTGATTCCCTATGTTTCAATTTAGGTTATCCACAGTGATATAATAGTACATATAGTTCTTAATAAAGTGATATAGTATTGATCTCCAAAAATAACCATACCATTCTTTGATATAAATTACAATTGATCTATCCTTTTACACATATCAGTAGATGATTTTAAGAATAATTAACCATCAAATTTCAAGGCATGTATCTTAAAAGTCTTTTTTTCTTTTGAGGATAAGATACAATATTTGAATTAATAAAATAAAGAAATATTTTATTTAATATTCTAAATTGATCCTGACAATCTTTAATCTCTTACACATTCATAGGATATACAGGGGAATACATGAACAAAGGGATGAGATAAAAATTATTATAATGGAAAACAATAATAATAATTCTTAGAACATGGGTTAAAAGGCATAACATGATGCCATAAAATATAAAGGAACATGAATGAACATAATAATCATGGGATCATGAAATAAAGGAATCATAATTATGTTGCTGAAACACAAAACTTGGCATAGGAATGAATGAATTCTCATTTCACATGGAGGATAATGACTTAGGGATGACCACCAAAACTGTTTCAAATGGATCATGAGTCAAGGATAACCACCATGTACATTTCACAAGATGTATCATGAGAATAAACATTACCAAAATCATTATATTTATATATAGGTGCACCAATAATAAGATGTTAATTAATATTTGTTCCACATAAAGAATCATACATTAGTAACCAGACAAACGTATAAGGGTTATCCATGGAATGGATTGGGTATAATAATCATGTGAAAAGGCATATCAAACATGAATATCCTATTGGTGTCCATGAAAGAATATATTTTAAAAATAAATGTACATTAATAAGTGAAAATAGCCTTATATCATGATATGTGCTTTCAAACTGAAGTGGAAACAAGTAAAATTTATATATAATAATCTTTAGAAATAAAACATTTTAGTATGGTTTAAGGGAAAATTTTCTAGATTCATTAAAATGGGAAAATGATTAATTGTATATAAAAAACCTGGAAATAACAAAGATAGTTTTTCAAGTTGAAATAGGTTATTTTAAAAATATAGTGGTGTATTAAATCAGAATATGTAGTGAACTTGAAAATTTTCAAGAAATCAGGAAGTTCCCTTTAATCAGGATTCCTTATCATGAAGAATTAAGACGGGAACCTTTTAATACCATGTGTTTCTCCATAAAAATGATTTAATGATAAGGATACATGAATTTGGAATATATACACATACATTAAATGTTTTATACAAAAATAATGAGGAGTTACATTGGGTTAAAGTGAGAGAATGCGTAACCTAAAGGAAAAATAGAGTTTAGAAAAGAATCCATTACCTTATGTTTGAAAGATTTATTCACATGAAATTAGTGTCCTTGATAATAAATATAATTCTCTTAATTAATTAATTCATAATATTTTATATAACTATTTTATTAATTATTTTTTTATAAAGATAATTAATTTTCTTTTTAATGTTCTATAATATACAATTTCATCATTCGAGAATGTTCGTTTCCTTGGTTTTCATGATCATTTCATTTGTATACATGTATGATAGATCATGTTGAATGTGAATTGTTTTTATAAATTAAAATTATTTGTTATTAATGAAAATAAATAATATTAAATGGTCTTATATATCATTTTGTTACAATATTTGTGGTTTATTCATTTGATAAAATGTTAATGACTACCGTTTAGTTAAATTTGGAAGTTTATCAATCATTGAAAAAGAATTTTATATATTATTTAATATTATAAATATACTAGATAAAAAAAATTAAATAAGATTTAAACCATATATTGTAATAATATTTAAGCATTAAATGAATTTTATGACCATTTTTGGATGTTGTAAAATAAATCGAATACTCATCATCCTTGAATTCGATAAATACAAACATCAAAGATGATGTTTTCATTTTTAGTACAAAAGGGGAGGGGAAGAGAAATGATGATGGGTTTTAACATTAACATAAAAAAACACCCTTATATAAAATAAACTCAATTTATCAGGTCACTTGGATAATGGGATATGATGAGTTAATAATAAATGAAAATTCATTGAAAATAAATTAAAAATAAATAGGTTTTACCACGTGAATTTTACTCCTTGAGAGCCTCATTATGGAAATATATTTTTGATTTTTGTTGATACAAAAGGATCTTGGACATTGGGGAGTTTCTTGGTAGACTATTGGGATATTTTTTTACAATATTAAAGGCTTTAGAGATGTGAAGAGAATAGGTGGTAATGGGTGGTATTTATAGTTGGAGCGGAGAAGTGTTTTTGATTATTTTATACATCTACTTATTATTTTTTATTAAGAATATGAATAGTTTTAATTACCACAACTAAAAAAATAAATGGAGAAGGAGGTTTCAATATTTTTTATTTATTTGGGCACATATCCTCCATGAATCAATAATTATTGTATTTAGATTATTCTATTTATTTCTATATTTCACTATTCACAAAAATTCAAATATTTTATAAAAATACCAAAAAATTCACCCAAACATTTTTTAGACATATAAAATTAAACTATGATCTCAATTTAGGAAAATAAATTTACAAATATGAGAAATTTAATTTTTAATTTAAATCATCATTTGCTCAAAAAATACCAATTTCATAACTATAACTATCTTTATAACATTTTGAAAAAAAATTAAGTTCTCATGAAACTATGTTAAAATAAAAATAAAAAATCTCAATTTAGAAATCAATTTTAGGAACATAAATTTTAATTTAAAGCATAATTGTAATTATAAATTTTTAAATAATCATTTATGTTTAATAGAAATTACAACACATAATTTAATATTTTCCAAAAATTAATTTACTTCTACAATAAAATAATTATATCATATTATCAATAATAAGATACTTAAATTTTATTTTTAATGTTTTCAGTGAAGCAACTATTATATTCTCACGTATACTATGATTAAGGGCCACACTACTATTTCATTGGTAATTTTACCATTACATTGGTTTATGTTTCTTAATTTCTATAAATTCTTTACATTTCATTTATTATTTATTTATAATGTTTTTATTTTTTTCTATATGTGATTTAATTTCATTAGTAAAATAAAAAAATTATGGGAATATAATATTTTTTGATGAAATTCTTTTTCATTACAGCACACGACTACTATTTAGTGGAGGTTGAGTAATAAGAATGCTAAGACATATATATTTCTATCATGTTGGTGAAAATCCACCTTCTATACATCAGATTCTAGTTCAACAGTATAAAAATATGCCACTTTATGGTGGACACAGGTTTTGTGGTCAATCTCATCCCAACTGAGATACTTCATAAGCTTGGACCAAGTGAAGAAGATTGGAGCACCCCTAACATGAAGATACAATGTTATGGATGGACAGAGTAGAGACCAGGTGGCATAATCTAGATGAATACCATTTTTAGAGGCTCGATAGAAAGTACTAAATTCATGTTTTTTTTTCACAAGATAGAACCTACAACATCTTGATGGGATGTCCCAGGATTTTTCTTCATGTAAATGTCCCCTAATGGTATCGAAAATGCCCCACGTACACTCTCAATGGTTGAGTAGGCATGCTTCAAGGTCATGAATCCCCCATCGAATCCTGATAATACCACTATATCTATTCAAAATATAAAAAGATAAAGGAAAATAAATATTAGACCAATGTGGTTGGGCACACATCCATTATAGATTTCACATGGGTATATTTGGAGGATGCTTTCGTTATACCGATTCACAAGTTAGAATCCAAGATGCAGGATTTTGGAAGTATATTTCTTACTTCCAATAGGAATGTGGGTAACAAACATAAGTACAAGTAATATTGGATTATTATCTTATACACATAAACATATGAGGACTAGGTGATACCAGAATTCCCTAACCTTACGATGTTCTGAGATGTTCATCCTATGGACAAAATAGTAGTTCATTCATTCGTATTTCACCAATATAGGTTGAATAAAGAGAATCTTACCTTCCACCATTTTTTTTGATATCATGAAAGGAACCCATGTTTGAAAGCCCCATGGGTTTGGTTATAGAGTATTTTATACCATTGATTCAGTAGATGAGGGGCCCCGTAGAAATGATTCCTTATCCTTTAGAGAGATAATGAGTGTTCCTCCCAAATCAGTTGGTCCATATGTATCTCATCCCACTAATCATCATAAATCACATGATTATGAAGATATAAAACATGATACTCCCAAATTTTGAGAGGTATTCACCACCACTGTGGATGAGTTGATTCAGGTGAATCAGTGCACTAAGATAGATCTGAGACTGAAATTGATTAGTGAAGCAATTCATCATTGGAACAGAAGTAGTATGTGACATTCCTGGATAAGCATCATGATGAATTTTCTTGTATATACGATGAAATTATATGAAAATACCCTCAGTTCTCTATCCACCATACAAGCTTCCATGTTTCAACAAAAGTTCAATAAGCTTCCCAGGAAAATGATCCCCCCAAATAGAGCAATGGTTGAGGTAAAAGTTGATAATATTACCAAATCACAATTCCCTAAAGAAGTTCATTACCCCAGGTTCCAAGCCAAAATCATTCTAGTGAAAAATAAGAATGGGAATATCTGATTTGTATCAACTTATGGGACCTTAACCAACATTATTTGATCGATGATTTTCTCCTTCGAGTGATGGAGCCATTGATCGATGCCACAACTGGGTTCCAGGCTCTACCCTTCACAGATGGGTATTTTGGGTGCAATTATATCTGGCCATCCCCCGATGATGAGGATTATACTTGTTTTGTAGTTCCATAAGGAATATTATTTTATCAGGAAATAATTTTTTGTCTAAATAATTAAGGATCCACTTTTCAGTACTTCATGCACCTCATCTTCAAACTGATCATCCAGACACTAGTGGAAACATATGTGGATGAACTGGTGATCAAATATGTCTTGTATTAAAACAATCAAAGATATCTTTAGAATGTGTTTTACTTCCTTCACTCTAGGAATTTGAAGATCAAATCCTTGAAGTATTTATTCAGTGTTACCTCTAGTATGTTTCATGGATTCTTCCTCAGATATATAGGCGTTGAGATGAACTCATAGAAGATAAAGGCTATCATCCTGATGCCACCATTGGGAAACCTCTAGGAGATCCACGACATTCAATTCACATTTACTACATTCTACATTTCATATTAAATCCTCCAGGGATGTGTAATCAAGTTTAGAAACTCACTATTAAATTCACAACAAACTAAATGGATAAGGGGTGTCATACTTCTTTTGACGAAATAAAGTAGTATCCGCTACACCATCATCTTCTGATTCCATGCATCTTCGAGAAGCCACAATTCCTCTATGTGACATCCAAATAATGATCTCTTGGTGTTATTCTCTCCTAGAAGAACTATAATGCAATAGAGAACATTTTATACTATATTAGTCTTATGATTATTAAAACGAATTCCTTATCCTCCCCTATCAAGAATAGATTCCTCATACTTGTTTTCAGTGAAGAAATTGTGAGTTTTTTGGAAGCATCACAAGATACGGTTGGTTTCAAGAGTATAATCAATGAAGTATATCTAGAAATGACCAATGTTGAAAGGATGAATGGCATTTTGGGAAGTGATTCATCAATACTATGACATCATATTTTTTCATAGAAAGCCGCCAAATTCTAGAACATAGATAATTTTATGGTCTCCCTTCCAACATTTAAAGAACCTCATTTTAATTTTGATTTCATAGATGAGCCCATACTCTTGGAATAATATGAAATTACTTAATATTTTATGCACATTTATTGATCCTCCCACAGTCTAAATGGTAGAGGGCTCAACATTCCCATTCCCATTAGAGTATACATGAGGATTGTCTTCATCACATCTGTATAGGTTATCTTTCCATAATATTTCCTTTTTTTAGAATGTTTCACCAAAAATGGAGAAGAGTATACAGATCTAATTCAGGGTCTTGAGCTATCCCTCAAGATTGACATTTCATTCCTGCATGTTAAGGGAGAATTTGAGTCAGTCATCAAACAAATCACTAAAGACTGCACCAAAATAAATCAAGATCATGTTCCCTTTTTGGAGCACACACATGATCTTGTGGACCAATTCCAATTTCATTCATAGGTGACACATGTTCCTTGGTCACATAATTTTCATGAAGATACATTATCTTGTATGCATATATCTATTGAAGATATTAACTAGGAAGATCAGTTCATACATGTGGCACGTCAGAGGGTTATCAATCCAATCATTATAGAGAGTGATGACATCTTTCATGTAAGCCATCATACCATTAGTGCTTCTACATCCTACTAAAGAATAATCCTCTTTTTTGGAAATCTTATTTCATAAAGTACCTCTAACTTGGTGTCCCCCCACTTGACAGAGTCTAATGTGATTGAATATTTCACCATTTTGCTCAACTTAACCTCTTGTGAGTTTTAAATCTTTTGAAGAATCTCTAAAAATGTTATTTTGATGGTATTATCCTCCATTCCATTCATGTATACAAGACCCCCTATGTTATGTTGGATGTTGATACCAGATTTTATGGTTCTCATTAGGTAGGGATGAATCTCACTGACAAGATTAAGTGGTTGGGAAACATTTGGTCAACTATAGTTTATAAATACACCATCTATTCCAATATGTGTCACATGTATTAGATCCATGGAATCATTTTATATAGGCTAGTAGATCTCTTCAATAGCACCATGTACTATTGTCCCTTTATTGTATGAGGACTCGATATTTGGGGTCTGTATCATCCAGTGACAACTCACAGTTGTAGGTTCATTATATCCATGATAATTCTTTTCATAAAATGGGAAGAGTAAATATCTCTCATGGAAGTGAATGCATGATTAGTTATTAGATTCATGAAATACCACATCACCCGCAAATTTAGAGTTCCTCATGTTGTTCACTCTGATAACATAAACAACATCCAAGATGATGAGCTGATGATATTTTATCCTATGTATAGTATCTCATCCAAGTATACTTCTTTCTAAAATGAATAGGAAAACACAGAGATCAGGGAGTTCAATAAAAACATCAGTAACATTGTTTAGAAAATGGTGGCCTATAAAAAGAAGTTTTAGTTGCACAAGCTCCAAAATTACCTCTAGGAATGTCAAAAAACAACTCAAAACTCCACCCAGATGACACCATTTTCCCTGATGTATAGAAATGATGAAGTCTTTCCCATCTAGATTCACTTTCCATCACCCCCAATAATTATATATAACAATATGGTTACATAGGTAATGTGAAAAATCCATCTATATATTATGAAATCCCTCATATTAAACAATCTTTCGGCCCTATAAAATCTGGAGAGGCACCCGAATAAGATAATAAATTATTTCAACATGAATTTTTTACTCCACTCCTTTCTCCTAGTTGATATAGTGCCAGACCTCAAAACACCAATGATACCTGGAATGATGCCACCAATGTTTCATCCCAAGTGGGAGGGGCATTAAAACATTCACTAGGTTTATTACAATGTCATGTACTATTTTATCACTATGGACTGAAAGGTCATTACTCCTCCTACCAATTCCATGCTTCTCAAGCGGTGCATCGCATAAGGATCCTCCAACTTCCAAGATACATGGCATTAAAATGTGTAACTACTTCTTCCCAACAATGATATGCTGACCTCCATAATGACTTGAATCACAACAACACAATAAAAAACACAACACAAAAATCTTACCTTTAGGACATTAAATTGCATAGAATCATGATCCATTCTATATGACCATAAAAGTGATATACCAACATCTTATCCAGATGATGACAAAATTCATAGATTCCTCATCCTATTTTCATGAAATTAAACTACCCAATACCTATTGTTCTTATTTAATGTCATTAAATTATATGTCCACATCTCAGGAACATGATGTTAATTTGGGTTCTTGCTCAAAAATCGATGACCGTAAAACAAGATCCTCACTAGTCCATGTTTCAATACCATAATGTAATATCAATCATATGGTCCAGAAAATATGATATTAAACTATTTGAAAAAGGTTCTAATCACCATGACCTTAAAATAAGAATCACAATAAATGTATAAAGATTTTAAACATTGATTGATCCTTATTGGGAAAGTGTGGAGTGGCACTAGGCTACCTTGGCCCTCATTGGCATTGGGTTTGTAACTCCACAATGCCTCATATGCCCATTTTAGTAACCCTTCTTACCTTGGTCCGAACTCCATGACCTTAATATAAGAGTTGAATAACAAGATCGTGAATTTAAAATATTTGTGAGTCTACATTGAAAGGTTTCATGTGGTGAAGGCCTCTTTGGAACACATTCATGTCTGGTTACACCTTCCATTCCCCACATATCCCTTTTGGTTGAGATTATCCCCTATTAGTCTATAATCTATGACCTTAAACTTAGAGCCTAGGGTAAATGATACATTACCTTTAGATATTTTTTAAAATGTATGACTTCCATGACATTAAACTAGGAATCATACTCCTGGAATCACAAATTCAAATGGTATGTGCATTTTATTTTCGATGTGTCATGAGTTAGTGGTCCTCTGAGTACCTCATTCATGTTGAGTTTGTTACTCTACCTATATGCGGGAATTAATTTAAATAATCTAACCTATTTGGTCCCAACTCCATGACCTAAAACTCAGAGGCTATATTATAAATATTTTAACTCAAAAAGGCATGAATGTCCTTTCTAGAATATGTTGTGTGGTGGTGGGATACCCTAGACCTGATTCACATCAGTTCTATCTTTCTAAAATAAAAAAAATGTCTATTTGACTCACCCACCCTCATAGGATCAACCTCTGTGACCATGAACTAGGGTACTACATCATCATCACACAATGTCAAACTATGATCATACCCCGTATAAAACTGGGATTCCTATTAAATCTTCATAAGAGACGATTTGTACCACACGTTAATCCCAGATTCCCCGTACGATGAGTACTTGAAATTTTTTCTAAATGTTACTACATACACAGAACTTGTTATTCCTAATTATAGAAATGAGATACCTATATTCCCTCCTCACAGAGGATCACCCCTACCTACATTGGTATCTTACTCAACGATGTTGTAGAACTATGTATGACTTTATCCCCATCTTTATAAAAATTCTAGCAATTCAAAAATATTTTATTTCTGAGCTTAGATTACAATTCATTGGCCCATATAGTCCATTATCTTTAGTTATGGTCCATAAATTAAATCCTTAAACTATAAGAATTTCATATTATGGTGTGTATGTGGGACATATGAAACCTTTTCTTCATTAACATGTTGTTTTCTTATTTGATGAATATATAAGTTTGGAGAAAATGTTTTCCCAATAGTTCTATGAAACATGACTCTAAACTATTGACCATGTTCTAGACCATACAACCTTTAACCATGTAGGATACCTTACAAAACTACATCTTTCATCATTCCCATCCTTATGGGAAATGTTTTGATGCTCAAACATCTCAACCCCATGGCTAACCAAACATTCATCAAATCCTTTATCACCGTGGCCACATATTCATCTATGTTTTATGATTCAAAACTTATATCCTCTCTTAGTCCAAGAATCGTTACATTAATCTATGTGAATTTATTCAATGATATGCATTGTGTGGATTCAGGCCTCCTAGTCCCTCATTCATGTATGTTTTTCCACTCTTCCACACTACGCATATCATTTTTTTGGGATTCAAATATGGTCCAAATGATATTTCCATACACTAAGAGATCATGGTTTGATATTTATGAACATGAACATGTAGCCATGTTCCATGCATTAAGACCAGTAACTATTCACAAACCTAGGGTTTTGAGTCTCATATTCTGATGCACCCCATTGTCATACCCAAATGCAATGTGTCATGGAACATAGAATATTTTATCACACAAGGATATTATATAATTCCAGTTCCACACATTTTTGTCTTTAAAACATTATATTTCAATCATCCTTCAAATTCAGAAAGACCCCCTGATGGTGATGGTCTCATGTCATTATGGATCACCTCTCATCCAGGGGAAACACCCTAGTGGATCCGTAGAAAAACAACAACATATTCTATGTTTTGAACTTGATCAATTTTCAATCCAACATTTTCTCTCCCCATTTTGAAAATGTATGTTTGTGGTCCCTATGTTTTGAACATTGTCAACAGTCCATCCCTACTAACTAGTATCCCCATTTATCATGGTCTTGGATGTCTTGATTTACCTCTTTTGAAGCTCCCTGTGTCTTGGTGAAATTCCAACACCCATAGTGTCTCCTCTTTATGCATTTTCATGGGGCGAATATGAATGTATGGGTCACTATGAAATTTTGAACAGAGTATCGTGTCAACCATATAGTTCACTTACATATGTTAGGAAGAACTCCTTATCATTCCTTGAATGACACACTATGAATGACTCACATTGTCTTAGGAGTTCTGGTAGTGTCTATACTTATGTGATCATCATATATAATGGAACCATGGTATAAAATATATAACCTTAAATAAACAGTCCATGTATATGAATTATGACTTCAACTATGTGTGAATTCTCTTAGGAATGTGTAGAGTGGTGTGATGCCTCTTTGATATTCATTCAAATCGGGTTTTCCAACTCATCGCACTTCACATATCTATTTAGAGTATTCCATTTTTTGAGTTCTATGACCATAATATAATTTTTCACATTTGAAGAACACAACATTAAAATGAGCAAATTGTCCACATTTCTTGACCATAATCAAATATCCCACAGTCCAGGCATTCTGATCATAAAATATTTTCATCCCCTATAGTTCATGTGACTTGAATTTAAACAATTTTACAGGGTCCATTCCAGACAACCATAAACTATGTGAAACATCTCGGTCACATGAAAATAAACTCTGAGATGATTCCTGGCCGCATGATGTTAAGCTATACCATGCATTTTCCACACTACATGATGTTAAATTTGCTGTATATCATCATCATTTTCATGATGTAAAACTAAAAGCATCATAGGCCTTCACCTAAGAGGTAATATACTCTAGTGTTGGTCATATACTCCACTGTTCACCTTTCACGTCATTTCTCAACCTATAATATGACACTCCCCTAGAAGATGGGTTTGATATTTATTCATACCTATATGTATACAAAAAGATTATCAAAATCAAGGTTGAATAATTCTAAGAGGTTTTGAATCCATTCAAACATTTCGTTACTCCATGTCTATGCCTTGTGTTCCCCTTATTTGGATCCTCATACTCATCCATGTCTAATGGTACCCTCTAATGGAATGGTCTCATTCCATTCTAGATCACATACTATTCCTGGCCATCATCCCAGATGGTTTTGGATGACATCTGATATAGGATCCATGTTTTGAACATGGATAGCAATCGAAACGCAAATTTTTCCTCCATTCTAGGAAAATGGTATGGATTCTATGTTTTGAACATGACAAGTAGTTATCCTATATGACCATGCCATACTCTATGAACTAAAGGTTTTCTTTATCATGCCTCAAACCTCTCCATTCCTCATTTTTTAATTGAATTTAACACACCTAGAGTTATCCCATTCATGAACTTGATCATGCTGGAAAATAAAGTTGTCTTCTCTAAGGACCTCCTTCTCCACCCATAATCTATCATAGACCGAACTCTATCGATTTTCAGTCTATGTTAAATGGCCATCATTTCACAATGACTGTCTAGAATTCTTATATGAAAATAAATCAAATGGTTGTCCCATGTTTTTCACACCTTTCATTACCCTCATGAGAATATGGAATGGTTTTTAGTTGTATTTAATGTTTAAATGATGTAACACAATAAATTAAATGTTACCAATAAAAAATATGGAAACAAGAGTTTCAGAGGGTCATCCATATATAAGATCCTGCAATATATAAAATTTTCCATTAAATGTCTACCTCATTAATTGGGCACTAGATCCTAGATAGCCTATGTGGAGTGGTTGTGATGTTATACTAGGATGATTCTAGGACATTCTTCTCTTCACTGGCCTTGGGGTGAAAATCATTCACCCATATCCTTTTATTGTCTCACCACACCTGACACTCAACCCTCTCTTTCTTAATCTCAGCCTCTATGGACAATGATTATACTAGTTGAGCTATCATAATAAAAATATATCATTTTAAGTAATAATTGTTCTCACATGCTCTTCTACCACCCCATCAAGATTGATAAAACATTCCTCATATCTCTTAAGGTCTTGAAGGACCCAAGCTGGCGTTTCGTCCAATCCATATGGAGATCCTTCCAAACAACACACAACCATTGGATGAGGATGTTCTAGGGCTAGTTCATGAAGAGTGTTTGAATTCACCCCACCGATCCCCATGCTGAGTAACCAATGGAATATATATCCCACAAATTGTGGTTATTTAGCTAACCAGATGTGAGTGATGATGTTCCTCACATTACTCCATGTATATCTAAAGACAAAAGGATTATTTTAGACAACCTATAGTCCAAAATAATCAAAATATGCAAGTGGTGTAGGACCACAAAGAGAAAAAAACTAATATAGTGTCACTAGGATCATCATGCTTTAGGTTATTGGTCATAAATGGATCAATAAATATTTCCATGAATAGATCCTCTCCAGCCACTCCAACACCAGTAGTGGATCCCACTATACCTAGTGTAACCCCAAAGGTGGATATCGTCATCCCAACACCCTTAGATACTCATGTTGGTGGGAAAATTTCAAATTAATCTCCCAAAACCACCTCTGATGGAATGTTACAAGGTAGGTTATCATTATGTGGTATCCATAACTGATTTATCTTCTGACATAGTTACCACTATCACCATTATAACTAATTCTCCATCATCTACATTTGGGAGTTCCACTACCATAGTCTCTATCACCAAAACCCCTTCAGGTGAAATTTTATTGGTCTATTCCTCAACCTCCTCCACCGAGTTCATAGTATAAGGCCCCGGCCTTAAACCTTACTTAATAATCAATTAAATTAATAATTCACGTTGAGGATCTTTTCAGGTTTGGAGTTTTAGAGAATTAGAACATAACTATTAAATCTCAAAAGATTACAAAGTAATCACTTCTACTAAGTTTCCATAATAAAAAATCTCTTAAAAGAAACATGTCTAGTTCCATGTTTTATATAGCATGACATTCCCTTGATCCCATCCTTGACCTTATTACACATTAAGTCCTGTGAAAAACATTTCAAAAAAACTTGGGGTGAGCATAAAAATCTCAGTAAGGGATGCACAAAGAATGAAAACTGTTAGTTTTTCAAACATCAAGTAAACCATGTATACTCTATCAAAGTAATACCTTCACCTTCATGAAGTAGTAAAAACTCTTTACTGAAAAAAAGTATCATTACTTACCTTTTTGTAACAAAAGGATTACCATAAAACCCATATAAATAACACATAACTTATATAAAGGTAACATGGGACATAAACATACTTAAATGGAATAACCATACGGTCGAATTCCACACATATCACTTAATGGAATAGCCATACGGCCAATTTCCATACATACTTACTGGAATAGCCATACGGATGACTTCCATACCCAATGCATTGGAGGTTATAACGTAACCACCCATCCTGGTATTCACGTCACCACCCGTCATATGGTTTATAACGTAACCACCCGTTAAAATGTCCAAGTACCAATATAAAATCATAAAACATAAAACCAATATAAAGGAATGATAATATTTCCACATTTCAATCACAATATATCATAAATATATTGACATAATAGAATCCTTTATCAAACCCATTTTCAATACCAAAATACATAAAAGAGTATATGGTATTTCTTTTATTTTAAAAACATTACGTCTTGTTGAGGAAGCCAAAGACCAAATAATACTCGCGGCGGCAGAAAAGGTCGTTGTCACCGCGTACGTTAAAAAAAATTCCTTTTTGTCGTTTAGTAAAACGCTTCATAGAAAAATATTCCTTTTGTATAAAACTAAACGTCAAAGGGGTTTATACACCGTATAAAATAAAGTTGTGTATAAAACGAAATATGCCTCAATGAAAGGTGATTGAGACGAAGTCCCTTACCTCGGGTCCGACTTGACTCGATCGTTCTTTAACGTCCTGAATAATAAACTTGAGTTAATTTATACTTGATTAAGAACCTTTTTAAAGTTAATTATTCCTTTTATATCACCTATTTCCATGTCATGAACACTGTGTAATTATTTAAGTTAATAACGGTCGTTTTAACGATCATTGGTACTTGAGTCAAAAATAAGCCCCTTATAATTACAAGTTGTTCATGTATCCAATATATCCAGAATGGTATTAATGATGTAGATATTATATAAGTCATATATATCCAGTACATGCATGCATTTATAATATTACATAATCATTTAGAGGTAAGAAATGAAATGCACCGTTCATGGAGACGGTAAGCCGTACGTACGCATGAACGCTACTTTCATTTCTTTGTCATATTAATGGAATTAAAACTAAATGAGAGGTATGTATATTTTAATTCCAGTATTATATTCATCATTTAGATATATCATTCATTATATATATCCATTATATACATGTACTTTTAATAGTACATTACATTTGGGGATAAGAAATGAAATGCACCGTCCATGGAGACGGTAAGCCATACGTACGCATGAACGCTACTTTCATTTCTATTTCGTATTTTATCGAATGAAATCATAAGGATATAATATTATATTATAATTACAGTATAATAACATATATAATATCATTAACTTTATCCTTTACACATCCCACATATGGTATTAACGAATCAAATCACTTTCAGGGGACGGCAGTCCGCACTTCCTAAAATGAAGATATAGTGTTTACCCATAATGGAAACAATAATGGTATGCCATGAATGAAAAATACAGAATCTTAAGGAAATAATAAACATATTATATATCATATATAAAAATAGTTACATCATAATGGCCACCTTTGAAGGTGTTAAATGAGTATTGAACAATCATCATTTCGGGAGGCAGAATTTCGCCATCCACGGAAACCGTATGTTCTTTAACCATTTGATGTAGTTGTGTGAGAGTGTAGCTCGAATAAATATTATAAAAACATCCTATTATATTGAATATACTGTTGTTGTTACAAAATAAGTAAATAAAAAGTGTTTAGGGGGTTGGAGAAGCAAAATAAAACAAATGAACAAGAGAGAACGAATTACCTTTAAAAGTGTAACTCCTTTTGATTTGAGCCTAAAGGCTTCCTTTGAAAGAATTATGCCCAAAGGAAATCCTCTAGGATGAGGATATGGATGTGGAGAGAGTAAATGGGCAGGGGATGGCCGATCCAAAGGCATGAGGAGTGTTTGAAATGGGGTATAGGTGGGGGCCTTTTATAAGAGGAGAGGAGGGGCACTTTTGGAAAGTAAAGAAATATTACGTTATTTGAAAATGTGTTTCGGTTTTAAAAGGTCCCACATTGATATAATTCTTGGATAAGGTGATAAGGCTTCGAAATATTCCCATCCAATAGGTTTTGGACGTGTGTAGGTTTTAGATATTACATTATCTTTCCATTTTATTTAAATCGTTAAATAATGAAGTCATCGCTGCATTATAATGATGTCATAAATAATTTATTTTATTTAAAGTATAAAAATTATATAAAAACTACTATGATGTAGGAAATATTTTTAGCTTTCTAATGAATATTTATAATAAAAAATCTGATCTTTATAACCCCATGTAAAAATTGTTTTCGTAAAACATATTATGTTTGTGTCATTTTTACTTTTACATTAAATAAAAAGTTATTTATGTCATTTTCCAACCAAAGTGGCTCCATGGGGTCCCCAAGTTGACCCATGGCTTGTCTTGGTCGGCCATGACATATCCAATGAGGGTATGACATGTTTCAGGCTCATCTCATATTATTAAAACATTATTTTTACCTTAAACTACACTAATTACCACTAATCGCGATTAAAAGCTTAATAAGTTACTATTCACCAAAAAATTATTTTTATCTCATTGAACCACATTTTAATTCTTAATGACTACCATGTATGTCGGATTTCTGAAAATCAAAACACAATGATGGCAAAATTTCATTTAAACGGAAAATCAGTTTTTATAAGTACCACTTAGTGGTTTCACTATTCATCAAAAATTGAAGTTTTTCAGAAAATTACCAAAAATTCACTCTAAGCTATATTTGATATTACGAATTCAAAAATGAAGTCTATTTTACAAAATTAAAAACATATAAGTCACATTAATTAATTTAATAATTAATTCCCGCTGTCAGAGCAAATATCGTGTTTTTATGAAACAATAAGTATCAAAAGATTGACACTAGTTTAAGTCCGATTTCAAAGTGAAATTAATTCCAACGACCACTATTGGATTTAATGGTAAAAATATTTTCTAATTTCACTTTAAAACCAATTAAAAAGATAATCTAACCATATTAATAAATTAGATTAAAGAGAGGTTGTGAATTAAAATACAACATTTTACAGTATTCATAAAAAAATGAACTTTATCGGAAAGGTACCAAAAATTTACACAAAGTAAATTTTGATGTCCCGATTATAAAGAAGAGTTATTTTTTGTCCAATAGAATTTATAAGATTGATCAAAACTATATTTAATGATGGTTCCTCGTCAAAAGGTGATAAGTGAACCCTTAATGAAAATTAGGGTATAAATACCAAAAATTGATCTCTTTCCGTATTTTAAGCCTTTATCTTTTATTGGGTAAATGTAAAAACATTTAAAAACATATATAATCATATTTTAGTTATTTCTATCCATTCCCGCCAGTACAACGACTACTTGTTAACTAACATTTAAAATAATATTATTTTATTACTTGTGTGCAACGTATGTTTTCAAAGAAACTCATCGTTGCGTATCAAGTACGATATCGAACGTAGAAACACCTTTTAATTAAAATTAATATTTAATTCGTAAATATTAATAAATATGAAAATTCTTTATTCTTTAATTACCTGGGATGTTACATCCTTCCCCCCTTTTTGGAATTGCGTCCTCGCAATTTTATTCACTTATCAAAATAAGTGGGGGTATTTATCCCTCATAGCATTTTCAGATTCCCACGTTGCCTCTTCAATCACATGGTTTTTCCAAAAAACCTTTACCTGATGAATCACCTTATTCCGTAACACCTGCTCCCTATGGTCAAGAATCTGGACTGGTTGTTCTTCATAAGATAGGTTCTCCTCCAGCTGAACTACCTTTGGACTCAAAACATGAGATTGATCTGGCATATACTTCCTCAACATTGAAACATGAAAAACATTGTGTACCTGAGATAAACTCGGAGGTAAAGCCACTCGATAAGCAACTTATCCAACTTTCTCTAGAATTTCATATGGTCCAATAAACCTTGGACTCAGCTTTCCTTTCTTACCAAATCTCATCACACTTTTCCAAGGAGAAACCTTGAGAAAAACATGATCACCAACCTTGAAAGATAGATCCTTCCTCTGGTTATCCGCATAACTCTTCTGCCTGCTCTGAGCTGTTCTCATGTGCTTCTGAATCAACTGAAATTTTTCTGCCATCTCTTCTACCAATTCTGGTCCCATCACCTTCCTTTCACCCACTTCATCCCAAAATGCTGGAGTTCGACACTGCTTCCCATATAATGCCTCAAATGGTGCCATCTGTATACTGGAATGAAAGCAGTTATTATAAGAAAACTCAACCAAAGAAAGATGTTAGTCCCAACTTCCCTGATAATCCATCAAACAAGCTCGTATCATATCCTCCAAGGTCTGAATTGTTCGTTCTGACTGCCCATCTGATTGAGGATGAAAAGATGTACTAAAATTTAATTCCGTACCCTACGACATCTGAAGGCCTTTCCAAAAGTTACATGTGAACCTGTGATCATGATCAGATACAATGGAGAGGGGAACTCCATGTAACCTGACTATCTCTCTAAGATACAAACGAGAAAGTTGATCTAGGAAAAAAGTATCTCGTATAGCAAGGAAATGAGCAGATTTAGTCAAGCGATCAACAATAACCCAGATTACATTATTACCTCGAGATGTCCTCGGTAATCCCACAACAAAGTCCATGGATATGTTTTCCCATTTCCACTCGGGCACTGGTAAAGGCTGAAGAATCCGTTTCGGTAACTGCCGCTCTACTTTAACCTGATGACAAGTCAGACACTTCACAGTAAAATCAGCAATATCTCTTTTCATTCCATCCCACCAGTAATACTCCCACAGATCTATGTACATCTTAGTACTGCCAGAATGAACTGAAAACGGGGAACTATGAGTCTCAAATAACAACTCATTCTTCAACTATGAATCACAAGGCACACATAATCTCTTCCGAAACCTCAAAACACAATCATTATCAATGTTGAATTCATGCAACTTACCTTTATGAACTAGCTCTACCTTTTTCTTCAACTCACTGTCTCGCTTCTGTGCTTGCTTGATTCTGTATGATAGAGAGGATTTCACTGATACCTGAAACAAAACAGAAGAACATCCTATACCAACAACTTCTATGCCAAAGTTCATCAAATCTTTAACCAAAGGATCACGTTCCAAACGCAACATTGCTAATGAAGCATTACTTTTTTGACTCAAAGCATCATCCACTTTATTTTCTTTTCCCGGATGGTAATGAATTGTACAATCACAATCCTTGATTAATTCCAGCCATCTCCTCTGTATCATGTTCAATTCTTTCTGAGTGAATATATACTTTAAACTTTTGTGATCAGTATATATTTCACACTTTACTCCATACAAATGATGCCTCCAAATTTTTAAAGCAAAGACAACAACAGCTAATTCCAAATCATGTGTAGGGTAATTTACCTCATGAGTTTTCAACTGTCGTGAAGCATAAGCAATTACCTGATCATTCTGCATAAGGACACAGCCAAATCCCTTCAACGAAGCATCACTATATATAACAAACTCACCATTCCTGGAAGGAAGTGCCAAAACTGGAGCATTCACCAATCTTCTCTTCAACTCCACAAAACAATCATCACATTCTTTTTTCCAGATAAACTTAACACCCTTCCGAGGTAGCTTAGTCATTGGACTAGATAACTGTGAAAAATTTCTAACAATCCTTCAGTAATATCCTGCCAAACCAAGGAAGCTACGAATCTCAGTTACATTTGTGGGTCTTGGCCATTCTTCAACAACTTTTGTTTTTGCAGGATCAACGGTTATGCCATCTTTTGAAACAATGTGACCAAGGAAAGAAATTTGTTGCAACCAAAACTCACACTTGCTGAATTTTCCATACAGTTTATTTTATTTTAAGGTTTGCAAGATAACCCTTAAATGTCTTTCATGCTCCTCTTCACTTTTAGAAAACACCAAAATATCATCAATAAAAACAACCAACATTTTTCACCTGATTCAATTGAGCCATCACTGCAACAAACTATTTAGTTCTGATTCTGACCATCTCAGGATACTGATTTGAAAGGTCATTTCCCTCTGTATGCCTTCCCAGAAAAGCTGCTCTGTTTCCTCTATGGAAAACCATTCTTATCACAGAAATACCTTAGGTGAAGCAACATGGTAATCCGTAAATGCTATATCATTTCAATCATATTATAATTTAACACTTTTCTAACTCCTAATGTTGTCTAAACCGACCTCTGATACCAACTATAAGGCCCCGACCTTAATCCTTACTTAATATTGAATGAAATGAATAATTCACGTTGAGGATCTATTCAGGTTTAGAGTTTTAGAGAATTAGAACATAACTATTACATCTCAAAAGATTACAAAGTAGTCACTTCTACTAAGTTTCCATAATAAAAAAAACCCTTAAAAGAAACATGTCTAGTTCCATGTTTTATATAGCATGACATTCCCTTGATCCCATCCTCGACCTTATTCCACATTAAGTCCTGTGAAAAACATTTCAAAAAAACTTGGGGTGAGCATAAAAAGCTCAGTAAGGGATACACAAATAATGAAAACTGTTATTTTTTCAAACATCAAGTAAACCATGTATACTCTATCAAAGTAATACCTTCACCTTCATGAAGTAGTAAAAACTCTTTACTGAAAAAAAGTATCATTACTTACCTTTTTGTAACCAAAGGATTACCATAAAACCCATATAAAGAACACATAACATATATAAATGTAACTTGGGACATAAACATACTTAAGTGGAATAACCATACGGTCAACTTCCACACATATCACATAATGGAATAGCCATACGGCCAATTTCCATACATACTTAATGGAATAGCCATACGGCCGACTTCCATACCCAATGAATTTGAGGTTATAACGTAACCACCTGTCCTGGTATTCACGGCACCACCCGTCATATGGTTTATAACGCAACCACCCGTTAAAATGTCCAAGTACCAATATAAAATCATAAAACATAAAACCAATATAAAGGAATGATAACATTTCCACATTTCAATCACAATATATCATAAATATATTGACATAATAGAATCATTTATCAAACCCATATTCAATACCAAAATACATAAAAGAGTATATGGTATTTATTTTATTTTAAAAACATTACGGCTTGTTGAGGAAGCCAAAGATCAAATAATACTCGCGACAACGGAAAAGGTCGTTGTCACTGCGTACGTTAAAAAAAACATTCCTTTTTGTCATTTAGTAAAAAGATTCATAGAAAAAGATTCCTTTTGTATAAAATTAAAAGTCAAAGGGGTTTATACTCCGTATAAAATAAAGTTGTGTATAAAACAAAATATACCTCAATAAAAGGAGATTGAGACGAAGTCCCTTACCTCGGGTCCGACTTGACTCGATCGTTTTTAACGTCCTGAATAATAAACATGAGTTAATTTATACTTGATTAAGAACCTTTTTAAAGTTAATTATTCCTTTTATATCACCTATTTCCATGTCATGAAAACTCTGTAATTATTTAAGTTAATAACGGTCGTTTTAATGATCATTGGTACTTGAGTCAAAAATAAGCCCTTTATAATTACAAGTTGTTCATGTATCCAATATATCCAGAATGGTATTCATGATGCAGATATTATATAAGTCATATATATCCAGTACATTAATTCATTTATAATATTACATAATCATTTAGAGGTAAGAAATGAAATGCACCGTTCATGGTGACGGTAAGCCGTACGTACGCATGAACGCTACTTTCATTTCTTTGTCATATTAATGGAATTAAAACTAAATGAGAGGTATGTATATTTTAATTCCAGAATTATATTCATCATTTAGATATATCACTCATTATATATATCCATTATATACATGTACTTTTAATATTACATTACATTTGGCGATAAGAAATGAAATGCACCGTTCATGGAGATGGTATGCCGTACGTATGCATGAACGCTACTTTCATTTCTATTTCATATTTTATAGAATGGAATCATAATGATATAAGATTATATTATAATTCCAGTATAATAACATATATAATATCATGAACTTTATCCTTTACACATCCCACATATGGTATTAACGAATCAAATCACTTTCAGGGGGCGGTAGTCCGCAATTCCTAAAATGAAGATATCATGTTTACCCATAATGGAAACAATAATGGTATGCCATAAATGAAAAATACAGAAGCTTAAGGAAAGAATAAACATATTATATATTATATATAAAAATAGTAACATCATTATGGACACCTTTGAAGGTGTTAAATGAGTATTGAACAATCATCGTTTCGGGAGGCAGAATTTCACCATCCACGGAAACCGTATGTTCGTTAACCATTAGATGTAGTTGTGTGAGAGTTTAGCTCGAATAAATCTTATAACAAAATCCTAGTATATTGAAGATACTGGTTTTGTTACAAAAGAATTAAATAAAAAGAGTTTAGGGGGTTGGAGAAGCAAAATAAAACAAATGAACAAGAGAGAATGAATTACCTTTAAAAGTGTAACTCCTTCTGATTTGAGCCTAAAGACTTCCTTTGAAAGGCTTCTTCCCAAAGGGAATCCTCTAGGATGAGGAGAGGGATGTGGAGAGAGTAAATGGGAAGGGGATGGCCGAGCCATAGGCTTGAGGAGTGTGTGAAATGGGGTAGAGGTGGGGGCCTTTTATAAGAGGAGAGGAGGGGCACTTTTGGAAAGTAAAGAAATATTACTTTATTTGAAAATGTGTTTCGGTTTTAAAAGGTCCCACATTGATATAATTCGTGTATAAGGTGATAAGGCCTCGAAATATTCCCATCCAATAGGTTTTGGACATGTGTAGATTTTAGATATTACATTATCATTCCATTTTATTTAAATCGTTAAATAATGAAGTCATCGATGCATCATAATGATGTCATAAATAATTTATTTTATTTAAAGTCTAAAAATTATAACAAAAATACTATGATGTATGAAATCTTTTTATATTTCCAATTAATATTTATAATAAAAAATCTGATCTTTATAACCCCATGTAAAAATTGTTTTCGTAAAACATATTATGTTTGTGTCATTTTTACTTTTACATTAAATAAAAAGTTATTTATGGCATTTCCCAACCAAAGTGGCTCCATGGGGTCCCCAAGTTGACCCATGGCTTTTCTTGGTCGTCCATGACATATCCAATGAGGGTATGGCATGTGTCAAGCTCATCTCATATTATTAAAACATTATTTTTACCTTAAACCACACTAATTACCACTAATCGCGATTAAAAACTTAATAAGTTACTATTCACCAAAAAATTATTTTTATCTCACTGAACCACATTTTACTTCTTAATGACAACCACGTATGTCGTATTATTGAAAATAAAAACACAATGATGGAAAAATTTCATTTAAACGGAAAATCAGTTTTTATAAGTACCACTTAGTGGTTTCACTATTCATCAAAAATTGAAGTTTTTCAGAAAATTACCAAAAATTCACCCTAAGCTATATTTGATATTAAGAATTCAAAAATGAAATCTATTTTACAAAATTCAAAACATATAAGTCACATTAATTAATTTAATAATTAATTCCCACTGTTAGAGAAAATATCGTGTTTTTATGAAACAATAAGTATCAAAAGATTGACACTAGTTTAAGTCCGATTTCAAAGTGAAATTAATTCCAACGACCACTATTGGATTTAATGGTAAAAATATTTTCTAATTTCACTTTAAAACCAATTCAAAAGATAATCTAATAATATAAATAAATTAGATTAAAGAGAGGTTGTGAATTAAAATACAACATTTTACACTATTCATAAAAAAATGAACTTTATCGGAAAGGTACCAAAAATTTACACAAAGTAAATTTTGATGTCCCGATTCTAAAGAAGAGTTATTTTTGGTCGAATAGAATTTATAATATTGATCAAAACTATATTTAATGACGGTTCGCCGTCAAAAGGTGATAAGTGAACCCTTAGTGAAAATTAGGGTATAAATGCCAAAAATTGAACTCTTTCCGTATTTTAAGACTTTATCTTTTATTGGGTAAATTTAAAAACATTTAAAAACATATATAATCATATTTTAGTTATTTCTATCCATTCCCGCCAGTATAACGGCTACTTGTTAACTAACATTTAAAATAATATTATTTTATTACTTGTGTGCAACGTAAGTTTTCAAAGAAACTCATCGTTGCGTATCAAGTACACTATCAAACGTAGAAACCCCTCTTAATTAAAATTAATATTTAATTCGTAAATATTAATAAATATGAAAATTATTTATTCTTTAATTACCTGGGATGTTACACATAGTATCATCATTAACCTCTAGTTATGCATATATGATTGGTTCTTCCTCCATGATATACCAGGACATTTACACCAGGAGAGTACCCTTCTCAATTGGAACCACATTTTCTATGGATGTTATCTTAGTGTATAGAACTGATGGTTGATTGTCTATAGCCACAATGTCAAGAAAGGTCCCCAAACACACCTTTTTATGGGATGAGGTTCTAACTCCCTCCAAATGAGGAATTTCTTGGCTTCCCATACTTTAATTCTCTCTGATTCCTAATTTTGTGAAGAAAGGATTATCCAATGATGTTGAAGACCGACTCCTATTGATAATAATGTAATTATTAGTGATGTTACCTAGTTACCAGAAGAATGCCTTTATCCTTAAGAGATCTAATAAACATCACTCCCCAAGGAGTATTAAGATTCTTAAATTTCAACCATTCTAGAAGCCACATATATCTCAAGAGAATCTAGAGGTGAATACATTCTCAATAGCTTCATTAACTTTTTGGTCAATGGATGTGTGAAAACCTAGGAGAATATTAAATTCTCTTACTCCACATTGTATTGCATCGCTTCATCTTGGGAAGCATTGATTACCACCCTTTCACTACCCAGTGTAGTGTCGAATATCCCATTGGTAATTAGATATGATCACAACTACTGAGGATTTGTGATAACAATTTTATGTACCTAGGACTCCCAAGACTTAGGATACAATGATTATTTGGAAACTTTTATTAAAAGTACCCATTTTCATGAATCCTGAACATATAACCATGGGATCTCACCCAAGGGTTCCCCTTATTCTGGTTATTTTTACCCTTGATCATTGAACCTAGTGTTATTCCCATCCCAACATCTATTTCTTATTCGGTTCCATGGAATGATGTGCTCACTATTGATGTCCTATGATCTAGACCATATTTGTTTCCATGGTTCCCTCCAACCATCATTTAGACCAAGACCAACAGTGGAGAGACCACCTCTTTCTTGGCTCGGGTGGCCCACTGCATGAGTATGGGCCTCAGAGAGGAACTTTACCAACTCTATATGTAATAAGGTAACCCCCTTATATAATGTATCATATTTGGCTCGAGCTACCAATACCCCTCCTCAAAAGTCCAAGAGGTACAATATATGGTCCTTGGTCCCTGTTACCTCATTAGTTACCACCCTCTTCGTTAAGAAAGACTGGTGAATTATTAATTGTTCCATAAATCTGACCTTATTCAGAACTTCCCTCAAAACCAAGATGAATTGGCGACTCCCTACATTGTTTATGATCATCAACCAAATCATTGTTGTGGGAGTGGAAATGGGGTTCATGTACTTGTAATCCCCCATGCGTGCGACCATCCAACTATAAAGGAAGTGAAAAGGTGCACACACACATAGTGTCATATTCCCTTTAATAACATTATGATGTACCTTATATAACAATGATAGTACTAGAATAGTTTTTTTGACTCACTACCCTATTACCAGTATCACCACCATTACTAAAGAGTTTGGATGCACACCCATGTGTGGGTCCCTTATTGGGAGTATACAACAAAAAATGAGTGTTGTGATTAATCCCATAAGCCTAAAAATGGTTTGTTCCTCATACATAAAACTATATCCCCACATATTCCATGGGATTGCCAAAAAAATATACCAGTAATAAACCACCTTGCTCCATTGGTATCCCATGGGAAATTTTAATGGACTATTCCTAAACATAATTGCTTTCTCTTCCCCATCATCAGTCTTCTTTTCTAGTCCTAATCAATAAGTATTTTAACTACTAAAAAAAGGGAACATCCCTTTTCCTTAGCCTCTCCTCACAAGTTACCTTCACTCGATCTAGAATCACAGTATCTAGAGCATAAAGAAACACTTGATTTTTGAATACATTCAATGTATGGATAAATTAATCATATATAACCCCCATGATTGGGATCCCGGGTAATTGTTAAAGGTCCAAGAGGGTGATGTCGGCTGCTTCATAATGAAAATGAAATTTATTGGTCCTCAATGAATATCACCTTAGTATAATGGGAATGATTTATATGGATAGTAAACATGAAATTGAGAAGTCCATTATATTTCATAATGTCCTTCCCTCTTCAATAGTGTTTCTAATTATTGGCATAACGAGAAATCCCAGTAGGCCCATGAAAAATATATGTGATGTTTTCAACCTGGGGGATATCATAGTAATAATTCAATCCCTTAAATATTTCCTCAAAACCTCTATTAGAATCTTCTAATTCTATCGAATAGATGACACATCCTCCAGATTATCCCAATAAATGTTTTTTATATAGTTACAGTGGATGTATTATATGATGGATATGTGGTATTATTTTGATATAGATAGAAATATACATGTAAAATTAGTATTTCCCATTTATTCCATTGAACTAATATTATGGCTATTCACTTCTCACCTATGATATGATCAAATATTCCATCAATCCAAAGACATAAAGTGCCAACCTCTTGAACAAATAATATTCCTTTTTACATGATAATAGTAACAACTAAACTATTTGGTGGTTTGAGATGTTTAAAAATCACTCCCAGATCATGATCATTCCTAAAATCTATTTCCTCCATGTTACAAATGTATTTAATTCCCATGTTGACATTGGATTCATTATTTATGTGTTTTATTATTATAGTTCAGAAAGGTCATTTGTGAACCTTATTCCTAGAGCCTTGATCACAAAGATATGGATATAAGGAATCACTTCCTAAATATATAGTTTTTGATGTTTGGTTTTCCATGAAGTATTCGAATAAAAAATTTCTAGATGTATGGTTATATAAAGAACTTTTCAGGGATAATGTTCATAGAGATGAAGTACATTGAAAACAATATCCAAATCCTTTAATTATATGATTGTACAATGAATTTTTTGTCCCCTACCTCCACTATTTATAATCATACATTATAGAGGGGGATCAAAATGACCTCCGTACTAGAACCCATCATGCATTGGATTCGTAAAATCTCTTAACATGTAGGATTATATTTCCAATATTTGTAGATTATCCCTCAATATCTATCGGCCATTCATTCCTTCTTGGCTTCTCTTTAGAGGAGGGGGATTTGTTGGAGCCAAAATATGTTCCCAAAAAATAATCAAGAATGATACTTCTAGTTTAGAGTGAATTCAAAACAAAGTATAGAAATCTCTCCTAAGGGACCATTTTGATGAATATTTTCCTCTTCATGAATGGCCAAAGATCACATAGCTCCTGGGTGAGATGTTTTGTTCATGAATGAGCGAAGCCATGATGGTGTCCTTTGTGAGTCTGAAAATACTTCTAATCCACATGAATTATTGAAATTATTCTATTTGAGTCCAATAGTTCTTCATGGCCACATGAATGATTAATAGTGTCCACTACTATCTTAATGGTTATTCATGACCACAAGAATGAATTATGTTGTCCTCTTCAAGTCTAGTAAAACATCTTAGGTGCTCGAAGGATTGACAGTATCGTTCATTACTTTGATATATCCACACCCATTCATGAAACCCAAAATTCCTTCACTAATATATTTAGATATTTTAGAAAACCATTCACTATATATACCTCCCTAATTCCATCCACATGAGGATGGTTACTCGACCTTTCAGTATCCAAATTTCTCCAAATATGGGAACCTCTTGAGATTTTTCAGCCAGAAAAAAGTAGATCATTAATGGTACCTCGGATTAAAAAAAACCACATTTAATATGTTCATAAAATCATCCATAAAAGGTGTATATTAATTTCATGAAGGCATATTACCTTCATGAAGGAAGAAGGCCCTATGTGGCATGTGAGGATTTTTGAAGCATTCATCCTTCGTGAAGAACTCCATTCCTAATCCAAGACAACATCTTGAGATAGGGTCACCCTATTTCATGAAACCACCTCCTAAATGAATCCCATAAAATCTTATAAGGAACTGAGCTTTTGGAAGAACATCCACTCGGAGGATTTAATCTCGTGAAACCCATATCCTGGGCTTCAACATGATACCTCCATTATACTAACACCTTTTTGATATTTTTGAGTTCTCAGAGCCTTCATGAATGTCCAGGAATGGTCATGATACACCTAAAGTCCCTCTGTGACATGTTCCACACATTCATATGTCCCAGTCCACATCAAGTGCAGCTCAAGACTCCCACCTACATTTTTATTCTCAGCATGGATATTGTCACAACTATTTATTCTCAGTATTGATATGCGATCATGGACCTCATGATTTAAAACTCATTACCTTAGTCATAACCCAGTGTTTCCAAATTAAATCTCTTACCATTGGTGAATGGGAAGCAGTTATATATTCCCAAGGGGAAGGTAGTGGGTCCTCCACATTTGAGATGCATGATGTAAAACATCCTTGAACCATCATCCTCAACACATGATGTTAAACTGTGGCCATACCATATGTAATATGAATAGTATGCTCTATGTGTGGGATGTGTGTGTGGTATCTACATCACCTAACTTCACAGGGTTTGAGATGTACTCACAAGGAATGATAATCTCTTCATATGGAATGACATCATCCGTGGGTATCTTCCCTGTGTAAGCCCCACACCATATCTTGTTGGAAATTCATTCCTAAAAATAGAATCAGGTATACTACTTCTTCTTTATTCTCACATTGAGCATGAATAAAATGGGTATAGTTCTTAATAGAAACCATGAAATCCCCAAATCACCACAATGGGCCACATCCATTTCTAAGACCCAACAACATCTATTAAAATGGGACAGTCATGCGTGAAAACCCAAACCGTACTCACCCTAGGGGCCTCTTCCACGCATATGCCCCAACCACATGCTCATTTTGGACACCTACTCCAGTATATTCTCCAATCCATTCCTAAATATATGTGATTTTATTCACAACTAACTTGGATATGTAGGAATTCGCAATTATGTCCAAATCCAACATCCACATCCAGCATGATTCTCTCCATGACACATCATTGATATGATCATGCCTCTCACTAGGGAGACGACATTTATTATATGTCCATCAAGTAGGTCAATGAGTAAGCCTTACAGAAATTCAAACAAAAATTATTACTCTTGATAATTATATCTTCCACGGATAGGTTCCACACCATACATCATTGGTTATCCATTCATGATGCGAGTTTCATAATGACGAAATGTTAAACCACATGGACTGATCCTATCACACAACTCTAAACTATAAAATTGAAATACCTTGGTTTTGAACCCTTGCATATAAACTGGGTATATAGGATGCCTCTAGAATGATCAATCAAAACTATTGGTAAATCATGGTGCTCCCTCCTAGGGATTCTCCTCACGGATCCACCATAAGGGGTGTATTGATCTGCCTTCATAGTTAGACATCATCCATTTATGGGAAACACCTATATGTTCTTACTATATGTGGTGTTATGATCCATCCATTGGTAAACCCATGTACTCTATCCTAGAGATGGTCATCGACAATCGACCTCTAGGGGTGTTTAGATAAACCATTAAGTCATGAAATCTTCTTTTGATTGGAAACACATCCTTAATCCACCTCTATTTGGATTTCTAAACCATCCATTAGAAAACCCAAGTGAATCCTCCAAGGGATTTACCTCCCTAATCCACCCTTAGGTGAACTCAAATCAACCTTAATGGTGTAACATCCTCACTTTATGGGACACACCTCCATGATAAAACTCTTTGATGAATTTGGATCCATCCATTTGTAAACCTAGGTGCTCCCTCATATTGATGTACCTCCTAGATCCACCTCTAGGTTTGATCAGATCAATATCCATGCTGTAAAATATTCCCTTTAGGGGATATAACTCATAGATCATCATATATAGGGATTTATGATATATCCATTGGTAAACCGAGGTGCTCAGTCCTAGGGATGGTCATCCTTGATCCACCTTTAGAGGTGTTTAGATCAACCATCATGGTGTGTAATCTTCCTTATATGGGACAGAACCCATGGATGTGCCTATATGGAGAGTTTTAATATATCCATTGCTAATCTCATGATATTAATTCAATGGAAGTGTCTCCCTAATAGATCTCCTCGGGTGTTCAGATTAACATACATGTGTGACATCCTATCTTTATGGGGAATGCCTTCTATAATTTCCAAAATATGTCGTTATTATCCATCCATTAATAAACCATTAGGGTGCTCCATTCTTGGGATTCACCTCCTCGATCTTCCTACATGCACTATCATAATCAATAATCTTTCTCTCCATGAGATATTAAATTTGTGCCTCGATCTATCTCCATAGAAAGATAAACTTGTGACCCAAATAGATACCTAATAAAAAACATTGGATGGATGAGGTGAAAGCCTTGGATGAAATGTTCCTATAGTGTTAACTATCTCATGTAAAACATGGTATGATTGATATGAATGACATAGAAAATATATGAATACAATGTTAGATACCTCATGATCAACAAACGATGCCTTGGCTTTTAAACCTATGATTCCTCAATGAAATGACCTCCTATAAGGAAAAATAGAAGTGAAAAAGGTTCAAAACCTCAAAACATACCGGGGATTCCCAACGTGACTGATGTCTTGGCCGAAGGATTCTTTATAATTAATTCCCACTATAATTTCATGATATAAGTAGTGTAATTACAATGAATCCACAAAGATATGGCACTGGGAATGAGTTCAACAAACATGACTTAACTCTTTGAGGGAGACCTGGACTAGGTAGAATGTTCTAAGGAGGAATACATGTAATTAAAACAAACATCCATTCATCCTTTTTTTATAATAGAGTAGACATCGCCGTTGAAAGTAATGGTATCAAACCACATTTTTAAAGAATGAATGTTGTGTAACATGCATGCCAGTAGAAATTAACACATAGGAAGTGGACCTAGTGAAAGTATCATATACTGTTATCTTTAATTAATATTTTTTAAGAGATTATCATGTTTCATTTAATCCTTTTGTTGTGTTCATTTCTAGCTATAAAATTTATAAAAAATGAAATATATCAAAAATTCATTGGGTGTGGCATTATCTTTTAAGAAAGGTTTTATGTTTCATACATTCAATCTAGCACATTGTTCCACACCTAAAATATTGGGGTGTTACATTATAACAAAATTAAATAAATTGAAACATCAAAATTATATATTTTTTTATTCATCCAACCATTGTTGAAAAACCATGTTCTGAAATGGTTTAATAATACTTCCTCATGATATGTGGGAAATGTAAGTGTGAGGGTCAAATATAATAAAACATAACTAGGTTTCAAGTTGAAAAACATTAGTGGTAACTATAATTATGGATATGGAAAAAAGGAATAAATAATATTAGAGATAGATAGAGATAATTCATCATAAGAATGTGGGTGATTCATAGATTGTTAAATACCAAAAAACCATAAATCTAAGAATGGTTAAAAGGATATCGGTTCATCTGAAATGAGGTTACAATTTTATTTTATTTCCTTCTCCTAAAGTTAAAAATTAATTTTACAAAATAAACAATAAACCTGAGGGCTTATAATTTCCTGACGACCATAAATTTATCCTTCATTCAATTTTGTCTATGATCTCATTTTTTCTCCAAATTATGAGAATTAATGAAGAATTTTTTTAACAAGATCACTAATAATTGATTTTAACATATCATAATATCATTAAAATAATTAATAAAAATTCATCCTATTATTAGATATTTTACAATACTAAAAGGGTTTTTTTATCTTATAATATGATATTTTTTAAAACATCAATTATAACACCCAATGTTCAACTTTATCCATTACATCATTATCTATCCCTACAACCCTATAACGTAAAAATATAATAATATGATATAATTTTTTTTTCCAAATAATACATTCAATTAAATTTATTGTTTATATATATCTCAAAAAAATAATAATGTTTCATAAAATATCCTTAATTACCTTAGTATAAAAAACATTTAATCCTATAACATTTGTACAAATATTTACATAATATTTATAAATCAAACATTTCTTCTAAAAATAATTTCATACAAATCAATACATCTTTTAGTCTATTGGTAGGAGAAACATCTTTCTGAACCCTATATTGAGGTTTAATGCCAAGGGACCTTTCTAAACATGATGGTTTTTCACCTCATATGTGGGATATCATTTTTTTGAAACAATATAAATATAATTATTCTAATATTCCCAAATTTTAAAAACCTATAATTACCTCAAAATCAATTATAAGAAAAAATTTAAAGGATACAAATACCTTCTAACTTGTTTTTTTAAAATGAAAATAAATTCTTTCATAAATAACATTTTAATTAAAACATATTCTAAACTAATGGGCTATATTTCTATAAAGGTATCCTTAATTTCCTTTAATATTGATAAAATATTGTCACATAAATCCTCAAAAAGGGTTTCAAAACACATTCAACTTATAATGAACCTTAAAATCATAAAAAAATTATTGTATCGATAAATATTATGTCAATACTTAATGAAGGCTAATATTCTTCCAAATTTAACACAATACATATATGTTTTATGATTTTTATAACCAAAATACCAATGGAAAAAAAATTATCAAACATAATTATTCAATCCCGACACACTAATGACATAACAGTTTTAATCTAATGATTGGTATCACAAAGTTCCTTATATTTTATAGGATTTAAAATTTAAAATAATTCATCAACTTATTTAATTATTATGTTCCCCACATCTATGAAAACTAAATATAAATGTATAACTTGGGTGATATTTTTGTCATCCATAATACTCTCTATTTTTCATCAATAATTATTTTATCTATAATATTTGTTCCACACATAAAACATTTTACCATTATGTTGATACACGGTCCTTAGTGTCTCATTCCATATGTTTTACATGATTAAAATTAATCATTCTTTCCATTATGGCCTCCATAACTTGATACCTTACTGATCTATATACTTATTTTCATTGTCAAGTCCAAGAGTTAGTTAAGGTTTATGTTGTTAATCATCTTTCAGTATAACAAATTAGGAATAATATTATTTCTTTCACTCTATTAATCATCATATTTGGTTTCTCATAGTCACCACAATTTCATTCTTATTCAATGTTTACATGATTCATTCAGGTTCCAACCATTTACAAAAAATTGATATTGTGAGAAATAATAATAATAGTGGGAAAAACCTATAATCATTTATAGGATTATAAATTCATGAAATCATATTTTAGATCCATGAATCATTAGGTTAATCCTAGGTTGTTCATTTTCATATTAATTCAAATCTATTATAATGGTTTTCTTTAGAAATGTGAATTAACCAAAGAATATCCCATAAGAGTTTCAAACAAGATACAATGTAAGGACTATTTTTGTGTTCAATTAAACACTCAATTCATGCCTAACATTCCTTTTTCAGAGTTATTACCACTAGGTATATCTGTTTTGTAGCCAAATCCAATTTAAGTATATATTTAGGGATTTATTTCTAGTTAAACTAAATAAACTCAAATTCCAAATATCTATTGGATGTTAATATATACTTATACTAAAAATTAAATAATAGGCTTATGATATCTAGTCAATGTTTTCCTAAATTTATTTCCCATGTTTTCTAATACAATTGTTCTAATATATAAAAAATATCCCTGAGACTAGTAGCCCAGAGTCTCTGGTAACTTCCTAAAAATGAAATAAGACACAAGGAATCACTTCCAAAAGGATAAAATAGTATAGTTATATTTATAAACTTGAAACATACATGAATATATTTTTACATTTAAAAACAAAAAATAAAATATATTATTTTTATTTGTGTTCATCATTATTTATTATCAAATAACCATAAATATCAATCAGTAAACACATGTTGGAATCACTGGGAAAGAAATATAAGAAATATGTGTGTTCAAATCCACATCAAGGGTATGTGAATAGGGAAACATGTAATTAAAAGATAAATATTACAAATTATAATGGTAAATAAATAAAACACATCCAATTTAATAAATAAATTTTGAATAAAATTGTTGGAATAAAAACTGATCAAATAATTCAATATAAATAATAACATGAGCTTGAATCATAAACATAGTTTTTATAACTGTTATAGTAATCACATAGAACATAAATACATATCCTTATAATGTGGGAATGTAAAATACTGGATATCATAACCATAATATCTGGGCCCCGTTCCAAGATATATAAAATAAATGGGTATTTCCTCAACAAAAATACAATCTATTTTTTCTAATGAGACCACTCAATACAATAAAGGGTTATGACAAAGCACTACCATCAAATACTAAGTCCAATTTATTTTATATATAGAAGGGGTGAAAAGTAATCAAAATAAACATTTATATTTAAATAATAACATATCAAATGTTAACAAAAACCCCAATTAATAAACATAACCATAAACCACTGAGTGTAAAATAAACAATATCAAATTAGAATATCTAGATTCAAAATAATGAATATTAATACTTACAATTAATTAGTATGGTACCATAATAACATATACCTAGTGTTTCATAAGAACAATATATGTTTTATACTGTTGAGGAATAGACATACCATTAAAATACCAATAAAAAAATTCTTGAGAAAAATAATATTTTTTACATTCAAAATATTTACAAAACTAAAAGTTAACACCATATTTGGAAAATAAATTTCATTTAATATAACCTTTAAATCATATAATGGATTCATTAAAACAATTATTGGTCCTTATGGTGTAAATTTCACACATTTCATACTAATTAACACAATTATTTCATTCTCATTCTATGAAAAAACAAAACATGTGTTTTTTAGAAATTTAAAGGAAAAATTATTGATACTTTATTTAAGAACACAAAAAATGGGTAAAAATATTATTAATAAATATTATTTTATAAATTTAAGAAAATTTTTTAAACATTTTTGAAATCATTTTTAAAAACATGGTTTTAGATGAAAAAATATTTTTAATCAAACAGAGAAATGACATCATAATTTTTTAAAATCCTTTTCTCATTCATTTTAAGTATAAAAAGTGTAATATGATACTATTACCCAAAAAATAATGAATTAAAATATGGTAATATAATTAATGTGTTTTATTAGAAAATTATTTAATAATTTTCTTCAATGGAAATTCAAGTTTAAACAATCCAAATTAAATTGAGATTGAAACATAAAAATGTGACCACTTTAGTATCTATTGAATTATAAGCCACATGAAAGGAATAAAATAAATTGAAATAATAAATACCACGATAATATAAATATTAATTATATATGGTATATAAATTAATATTATATACACCATACAAAGGAATAATTGGTGAATAAGTCGTATGTCTGAAAGAAAAAGTGAGATGAGAAACTATTACCTAAGGCCAGAATTCCTCCATATGTGTTTGAACATAATATATAATATAAATTTTTTTATTTTGAATATATTAATTAAACATAATAACATATCTAATTATATATATTATTTAATTATATACATTTATCACCAATTTTTAAATAATTCCTTGTTAAAAATAACTTTTTTTGTGATAATTACATTGTTTTTCAAGTATGTTTTTGTTTGGTAAATTCAATTATTTTATATTGATCGTGGTCCCATAATATAGAGAATGAAAATTGATATAAATATCATATATATTAATTATATATGTATTTATGTTAATTTATAAAATATTTAGATAAGAAATTCATTACACCGTTAAAAGAGATGGTAAACCGTACATATATGTGAACACTATTTATATTTTCTCAACGGATTGAGATAAAAAAAAGAAATATTAAATTTCTTTTAAAAAAATTATTATGTGATATGTATAATTTATTTTAAGTATGTTATTCCTTATTACAATCCAAGTAAAAATTAAATGAGTTAAATTTAACATCGTTATGTGGAGGCAGTTGTCCATATGTACACATGAACAACGTCATAGTTTTCCCAAAGGATTGAAGGAAAAAACATTATATGTGATATTATATTTAAATAATTATTTTCAGCAAAAAAATATCACATGTATTAAGCAATATTCTCTTTCACATGTTCTACGTAAACCATAAGTGAAAACCGTATCACATCCCTTTATGAGGTGGTAGTCAACCATACACAAGATCGATATAATTGTATCCCCCACAGAATGGAATGTAAGAATATATATGACATATAAAAAAATTATAAGAAAAATAATATCATAAATTCCTTATAAATATATAAAAACATATAATTACATCAATCCATTAATTTTGGTGATGGAAAAGTAATTATATCGACTCGTGATATCATAGTCTATTGTACACACAATTGATGATTTAATTTTCCATTTGATGGAATATGAGATTTATATTGGTAATTGACATAAAGTAATAAAATATTCTTATAGGGGAAATAATTTTTTATTATATTATCACAAATATAAAATATTATTATGAGTTATATGAAGAATTAAAATTACAATCCGTAATTAAAAACCTTACTTCTTCATCTGAAAACCTATTTAAGTTTATCATAATGCCTTACTAGATTGGATATCTCAAATAACCATGAATTATAGGATGTGGGAAGTGATTTAAGGATAGTATTTAAGTTGTTATGGTCAGAATAAAAGGTACTTTTGAGTTAGAATATAATAGGAGAGTTGGTGGAATTATAAAAGTTGGAGAGATGAGATATTTAGAATTTTTTAAAATAATTATTTGTACCCAAATTTTTCATGTCTATCAAGCCTAAAAAATGGGTCATTATAAAAATTTAAATGATTTAATGTATAAATACGAACATAAAATTTGTCTTCGAGATGATTTAGTTCATTTTTAAGCCTTATATTCTTTGTTTAACCCCATATAAATCTTATTTATGTTAAACGTGGTAATTATTTTCTCTTGTTTTTACTATTAATTATGCTCAAAAATTGATTTTTTTTTGTACTCAAAAATATCGATTCTGATTTTTTTAAAATATAATCAATTTTTCAAAATTATATTCACAATATTAACTAAAATAAATTTAAAATTAAACACATATACATGTCAAAAAAATTGACGGAAAAAATTAAAATGCTTAAAATGTTTTTAAATAAAAATTAAATATGAAATTGATTGAAAAGAACTAAATCAGTTAAATAATTAAAAATTTTATTTTATTTTACCTTAATAAACAATGTGATATATAATTTTTCATAATAAATAATTTCAATAAAATGGTAGTTTTTAATAAAATTCTATTTTCTCCACTATTTATCCAAAAATTAATCTTCTCTGAAAGATCTAAAAAATTCATTAATAGTTAATTATGAGATATTGATTTTTAAAAATTATGTTATCTAAAATACATTATAAAAATTTGGTAAACATTAATTTGAAAATATTTATGTAAATCTCAACTATGCACCATTTTAGAAATTTTTTTAGAAAATGTTATTTATTATATTTCTAATTTTTATTATTTTATTTAATTTGTAGAGATACCAATTTAATTTATTTCAAAAAAAATTCAACAATTTAATTATCATAATTTATTTTTTCCAATTTATACCCACCAACATAATTAACAGGTGTTGATGGTCTTGTTTAAATATTAATATTTTATAAGATTATGTTGTTTCATTTGGAACCATGGATGTGTTCACTACAAACTATTGAATTTATTAAATATAGAAATATTTTCTAAAGTATCAGGGTGTAATATTATCTTATTAGATTGGTGTTTTGTTCAATAAAAACCATCAAACTTAATGTTCCTCTTCTAAAATCACAATGTGTTACAGTATATATACCCTTAAGAAAAAATAGAAGGGAATTAAAATGAATGAAGTAATATGTATTTATAGAAATTAAAGAAACTATATGAGAACTAAAAAAATGATAGTTAGAATAGTAATCTAGCCCATAAATAGTAATACGACCATTACAAATAGTAACCAGACTATTAAAAGAAAAAGGTATGTGTTGGTTTTTTTGTAAAACAAAAAGTTTTTAATTATAATTTTATAATGAATAATGTTCTTTAATTGAAAATTTTATTTCATAAAAATCTTTCATAATTGAATATTATTTTGTATTATAATGTTAATAATATTTCATAATATAAAAAATTTTAAAGAGTCATAAAATCAATTATAATATTAAATAAGTATTTTTTTGAATAAATGAGGATTTTATTTGAGAATTATTTTACTTGTATTTAGAAAATAATTTGAGAAAAGATATTTCATTTTTGAAATAAAAATGTCCTGAAATGTATAGAGTTAATTTTTGATATTTTTTTAAAATATTGGAATGTTTATGAATTGTGAAATACTACAATTTTCGATATTTAACATTAGAAGACACATAAATTAATTATTAAGTCATGGATGATTTAATAACCAATTAGTTTGAACTGAAATGAACCATTTACTATATGATGTCTCAAGATTCTATACAATCAATAATATTGTTCCAAAAAAAATTAATAATTAATATAATTAAAAACACCCATCTCCTCCCCTTATAAATAACACCACTCACTACCCATTCTTCCCAATATATCTAAAACATTAAGCTTTCAAAATCAGTAGAAAACCTATCCTCCCCAATTAAACATATGTCTTATTTCTGACAAACTCTCCAAAAGAACTACTTAAAATTCCATAAGGGGTCCTTCAGGGAGGAAATATTCAAGAGGTAACATTAAAAAGTGACCTCTTTTAATTTACATTAGTCTACCACCTTCCCCTATCCATCGTAATCAAATAAAGAATTTTAATACCATTAAAATAAATATACAATAATTTTATATTTCTAATGGAATGTATTATATCCACCCCTTTTCTAATCTATAATAATAAAATGAAAAACTAAACAAATTTTCATATTATGTTGGTTAACCACCTTTATTGATGATGAATTTTAATTTTATACTACTTTATTAATGGACAGTTTAAAATAAATTATTATTTTTTTAAAATGAAATAATTATAAAAATTATATGTGGATTTAAATTCTGGAAAGTGTACATAAACATACCATTAAATAAAACGAAACTACATTGAGATGGACATGATAACATCCAATGTAAACAAATCATTTAAACTTAACATTTTTTAATGTAAATCAATCACATGTTAGAAAAAATTATATATTAGACCATTTTATATTTTTGATGTTCATGAATGAAAATTTCATTTAACTTCTAGAGTAGTACTCAAAATTGAAAATATTTGTGAATTATTTAATTATTGAATATAATTTTATTATCTAGGATATTAACTGGAAGTGTAGAATGCATTCAAACATAAGGGAAGGGATCTATCCAAACTTTCACACTTCAATTTGGTTACATTTTCCCTATATGTAATTCAATGTTCCTCTTCATTATTCTTATATATTTCGTCCATATTGTGAATATAAGTTCAAACCATATGTGTCTTGCTCAATTGAACTTTATTTTATTTGTAAATACATGTTTCAAAATGTTATGCTATCAATTCCGTTCTATAATAAATCCTAATTAAATTATCTTCTCAGTTTTATACCCATATTAATGTATATTGAATAATTTTTTTAAGCCACTATTATTCTAAAAAATCATTAATTTTAACATAAATATAAATTTTAGTTAATTTTTATAGATGTAATATTTCCATTATCTTTGTCATAGACACTTTTGGATTTTCCATAAAATTGTGATTAAGTTGAACAATTCTAATGTTACCTAACCACACTTTTTTGGATACACATTAGTTAGAAATAAATAATCAATGTATATTCTTATGTTTAACAATATGAATTTCCATGATGTTTTTAAATCCACTATTTCAAGGAAACCATTTTGGTACACCCTTTGGTTATTCTATATGACATGATTAAAAAACCAATATCATTCCATGGGAAACCCTTAGGATTATTCTATATGTTTGATTTTGTTTTTTGGAACACATATTCATGTAAAATTTTTGATGTGTGCACAAAAATAGAGATCCAATGAAGTAGGTATTTTTTTTGACTCCTAATATGTTATGTATGGGATTAGAAATTAAACGTAGTTCATTATGGGATTCCATCCAATATGTGATATTTTCACGGTAGTTAGACTTGGATCGGTGTTATTTCATGATATATTACACAACCACATTCCTATGTTTTCATGATCATATGGTCATATGTTATATATACTATTACTCTATAATTTATGTTATGAGGCATTCCTTTAATGTTAATTTGTTATTCCATATGACTAATTTGAAATGTTTCACTTCCATTTATATTCATTTACTTGTATTGTTACCTCAAACCATCTTATAATATATTGCACATGTGATCCTGTGATGTTTTAGGAGTTCAAATGGAGTTTGGATCAAATTATGGAGATTAATACAAATATTTTTTAACTAGTTTCTAATTCTCAAATTATGTAACTTTTATTACAAAGACACGTTGATTTTCAATCCATGGTTTGTATTTAATATAAATTTATGTTAAATGTATTGTAATTTTTTAATGCTTGTGACAATTTAATATATGTGTTTTTTATTGTATTAAATGTATAAGTGTCATATTTTTGTATTTAGATATTTATAGTGTTAAACATTATAAAATTGTTTCATTTTAGTATATGAATATTATTATATATTAATAACATAAAATTGATATATTTATTTTTAATGAAGTTACTCATTACACCTTTTTATTTTCTATCATATTATTTTTATTTTCATAACTAAAAAACTATCTTTAAATATTATATAAGTCATAATAGTAAATTATTTTTATATATACATATGATTGTTTCAGTTGATATTGATTTTTAAGAATAATGTTGATAATGATGATGTTTCTATTATTATTTTTGTAATTATAGTTTTAATATTCTGTAATAAATAGATTAAATAACTTCAAAATGATAGTTATAAAAAACAATTATAAATAATTTTGATAACAATCCTTATAATATTATCCTTATGAATATTATTATGTTTTTTTAAATGAATCAACTATAAACTGTTTGAAAACAACATTAAACAATTTCAAAAATAATGAATTTTCTAATCAACATTATTAGTTTAAAAACACTTTTTCATTGTTGAAATCATCAATATAATGATTTTAAATCACCCTTACTAAGACATAGAATTATCCCTAAAAAATTATGAAATCATCACCATAAAGAATTAAAAATTATCATTAATATAATTTAAAAGAGTCCTTACAAAGAATTAATTTATCCCCATGAAATCATATATCATTTTTTGAAAATAATATGTTAATAGAATATTTTAAATTATCTATATAAATTATTTTCTTTGACTTACTATGATTTTAGTGTATTGTTTATGGGTTAAAAGAGATCAGTATATGAAATGTTTTATTATTGGATGATATAAGAAAATTGTTTTAGATAATATGTCAATTGAACTATATTTTTTCTCTATAATTTTTGATTATGTTATTTTAATTTAAATATTTATAAATATATTATTATTTATTTTTTTTATTATTTTCTAGTTTAAATGATGTATGATGAAATAAGGAAATGAATTTAAATCACTCTTGTTCATTACATATTAAGAAATCATGACTGATCCTATATTAGATTATGTTCGTGTAAAATTTATGGTTCTAACTATTTAAAATAAATATATAAATTATTATCAATGTAATAAGATGAATAATATTCATAAATTGGAGTAAAAATATGGACTTATATAAAGAATCACTTTCTACGTGATACGCATGTCATAGGGAGTTATAAGATAAAATTTATTTTACTAGTAAATAATAGTTTCTGACCAGGTTCTTGTCACTATGGGAGAATCATAAAAAATAAATAAATATTCTAAATTCACATACTCTACATCATTTTGTGTTTTTATTATTTAATGAAAACCCTAAAATTTTGGTTTTTGGAAATATAATGAAATATAAAACAAAAATCTTAATTTGGATGAAAATGTAGAAAAATTAATTTACAGATAAAGGTATGGGACCTAGGGCTGGTTTATCTAGGATTATATATTATTCATAATTGTTTAATAATTTCAATTTGTAAATTCACCCCGTCGTATGTGGTTTTTTATTCCCCACTATGAGAAGGTTTTTTTGATGCCTAAGAAACATCATTAACTCTCCAAATTTTACATTTTATTGGAAGAAAATTGGAATGAATTTCATATTCATGCCATAACTAATGTTTAATGCACCTATGAACTTTCCTACCATTAAACACAAGTAAAATTAAAACATTATAAAAATTAGAGAACCATAATTTAGAATACCATAAAACATTCCCCATGGAAAACCATATATTAACAACTAATCATAACAATTAAAATAATTAACCATAGAAAAAGGGATTATAGAAATAAATTGATATAAGAAGAATTGTGTAATCACATTTAAAAAATATGTAAAATCATTTAATTGAAAATAAATTGAAAACAGAAAACAGAAATTTGAAAACATAAAACGAGGAAGAAAATCACTTCTATAGTTCAATTATTGATTTCGTATATTAGTTGATTCCCATTTTAAATCAACTTATGTACTCCTTTTATAGTATTTAACCGTGATTTGTAGGTTTTATTTCTCATTAATATAGAAATAAATTCATTTCACTCCATTTTTTGGGAACGCTCAAGGGTTCTGAGTCAGTAATGTGAATTAAAAAGGGTACTTCGATAAAAGTTACATCTATATATAGTGATTTACATAGTATATATTAATTTTAAACAATGAAAGTGTCATAATATTAATTAGAATGTTATTTTAAGTATTAATTGGCCTTAAATTCAAAATATTAAAATGGATCACATCCTGATTTTTTTTTCAAAAAATTCAGTTCATGGATTTCTATTTAATAAAAAGATCACTCCATTTTCACATGATTCACCTATTTTGTGCCTCTAGATTGGGTCTTCACAACCCCATATATCACCAAATATCATTTTCATCATCATATCGTCACATATAATCCAAATTTTTTTATAATTTTTTGTATCATCTAACAGCTAGCAATAACCGTAAAATACAGGTAGAATTATTCCATTATACTATAAAAATGTGTTTTATATTAAAAATGGTAATTTATATTCTTATAAAAATATTAGTTGACCATGATTTTCACACATGATATCATCTCAATCAATAAATAAATTTTACTAATTCACTAAATTTACTTCTTTTATAATTTTTACTATTTTATGAAAAATAAGAAATATTGGGTTTTCGGTTTTGGAAAAATTATGCAATGTAATACTAAAACGTAAATTTTGATTTAAATATAGACATAAGGTCATTTGGGAGAAGTGTCCAAATCCTATGGATTTGTTTTATGGGATCCTTAATTATTCATTATTGTATATGAAATTCAATTTTTCAAACCATCTAACCATATATGGATTTATAATCACTACCTTGAGCGATATTTTTTAGAAATTTAAAGGAAACTACTTTGGATCACCAAATTTAGCAAACTGTTTGTAGAAAAAAGAAATTAATTTGAGTTTCATGATGTGTTGGATTACCTCCACACTCATTCACTTCCCTCTCATTCACCAAAAATTTCATTGAATCATTTAATGAATTAATTCACAATAATTTAGAATTTCATGAATCCTCCAACATGGCCAATACCAGCCAAATATTTCCATGAGCATAGTAGACCATGATAGAATATGGAGGAAAATAAATTAAATTTTTCAAAATAATGGAAAAAATTTAATAAAAATATATAATTTTTCTACATTGGATATTAAATTGAAAATAAGAAGGTATAAATTTACAAAACTAAAATATAGTGGTATACCTCTTCCATGACACAATGGCCAATTAAAAAGTATAGTCGACACCTCATATTCAATTCAACTATTGTAACATCCCAGGAAAATAAATATTATGAAATTTTCATATTTATTAATACTTTTGAATAAAATGTTAATATTACTTTAAAGGGAATGCTATATTTGATGGTGTACCCAGTACGCAACAACGAGTTTCTTGGAAATCTTACACTGCAAACTAATAATATATTAATATTATTTTAAATTGTAGTTAATGCCAAACTGTTGTAATGGCGGGAATGAACAGAACTAACTACAAAATGATTATATATGTCTGTTAAATATTTTAACAATTATCCAATAAATGATGGAGGGTTAAAATGTGAATGAATCAAATTTTAAGCATAAATATTCTAATATTTTTTAAAAGGTCGATTAACCGCCTTTTGATGGCGAACCCTTTTTAAAATTACTTTTTGTCAATTTTATATTTTATATTTGAAAAAATACAATCCTTATTTATAATCAAGCAATCAAAATTTACAATGTGGAAAGTTTTGCTATTTTTTCAATAAAGTTCATTTTTAATGAATAGTGAAAATGTTGTATTTATATTAAAAACATCATTTTAATCTAATTTATTTATATGGTTATATTATCATTATAATTGAGTTTAATGTGTAGTTAAAATATATTTTTACCATTTAATCTAATGGTGGTCATTGAAATTAATTTCACTATGAAATTGGACGTAAACAAGTGTCAATCTTTTGATATACATTGTTTTTTTAAAACACGCTATTTGTTTTGACAGCGTGAATTAAATATAAAATTAATTAATACAACTTATATGATTTGAATTTGGTAAAATTGAAATACTTTGTGAATTTGGATTATCAAATTTACTTTGGATAAAGTTTTGGTACTTTTCAGGACAAATGTTCATTTTTAATGAATAGTGACAAATACTCCATTTTACTTCAAAACTGCTTTTTCATCTAATTTAATTATATAGTTAGATTTTCGTTTTAATTGGTTTTAAAGTGTAATTTAATTATGTTTCCATCACTTAATACAATCTTTTTTATTGGAAGTAATTTCACTTTTCAATTGGATGTAAAAACAAGTCAATCTGTTGATAAATTTTACTTATTAAAAACCCGTCTTTGGTTCTGACAAAAACATTATATCTATTTTAATTACTGCAACATCTCTGTTTGGAATTTGGTAAAATTTATTCCATATTTGGAATCAGAAGGTCCAAATTATGTAATTAAGACTCTTTTGTGTTTGGACATTATGAATAGTAACGACGATAATTATCTTTAATTATCATGATTTATTGGTAATCATGTACTTAAGGTTTATAAAATAATATAATAATATTATAAAATGACCCCAACATGTGTCCAAATCCTCTTTTTTGAGTCATGGATGACCATGGGAATCTTGTTACCAAACTTGAAGGCCCATGGAGTCAAATGGGTCTGACAGTGACATTTATGACCTAATTTTTAAAAAATAAGAGAAATATAACAAAGGTTTGTATATCCTAAGTAAATCAAATTTAATTTTGTTTACATAAATGATCTCATATAATATAAATATTCATTGGAAATATAAAATGGTTTCATAGATCATGGTATTTTTTTATAATTTTTAGACATTAAATAAATAAATTTATTTATGACACCATGATGATGCAGTGATTACCTCATCAATGAACGATTTAAATAAAATGAAATGATAAGGTAAAATCTAAAACTCAAACATGTCTAAAACCTATTGGATGGGTGGATTTCGAACCCTTATCACCTTATCCTCGAAATATGTCATTGTGGGACATTTAAAATCCGAAAACCATCTTATAAAAAATTAACATTTCATGACATTCCAAAAGTGACCCTCCTCCCTCTTATAAAAGGCCCCCAACTCTACCCCCTTACCCACACCTCTCAAGCCCTTGGATCATCCAACCAATGCTAATATTAACTCTCTACAACCATATATTACTCCTAAAAGATTCACATTGGGCAGAAGACTTTCAAAGGAAGCCTTTGGCTCAAATCAAAAAGAGTTAACCGATTTAGAGGTAATGTCTTCTCTCGAGTTTCTTTCTTTTATTTTCCTTCTTCACTCACCACTATCATCTTATTATTTACCCCATAATAACACTAGTATCCTCAATGTACTAGGATGTTTTTATGATAAATATTCTACCTATACTTACACACACCTTTGTCTAATGGTTAATGTACACATTGTTTCTGTGGGTGGTGAATTACTACCTCACGAAATAATGATTGACTAAAAAAATGACCATAGTAGAAGGGTTTATTTTTTACATTATAAGGGGTTATAACCCCATCTAAAAACATTAGCAGCAGTTATGAGGAACCGCCTCTAATGTGGCTATCTACTGTTAGTCGAGGCGGTTTTGAGGAAGTGCTAGTATATGCGTGTTGAATTTAGCAGCGGTTAGATTAGAGGGGGTTTAAACCCCCTCTAATGTTGTTCAAAATTTACCAAAAATAATTGTCATTAGAGGCAGTTATAACCACAACTACCTCAAATAGAGGGAGTAGGGGTGGTTCAAACAACCCCTAATTGTTGATTACATTAGGGGCGGGTTTACACAACCACCCCTACTGTTTTTTAATGAGAAAAATTTAAAATTTCCCTCCTAGTGCATCCCCCATTCTCCTCCATCATGTGTCTGTGTCTCCTAACCACCCCGTGTCTGGAGTCCCCCTCCCGGTCCCCCTCCTGTGTCTATGTCTCCTACTCACCCCGTGTCTAGTGTGCCCCTGTGTCTGTCTCCCGGTCCCCAGGTTTGTTCCCCAGCCCTGTGTCTGTGTCTCCTACCTGCCCCGTGTCTCTGTCTGTCCCCCGGTACCCAGGTATGTCTCTCGTCTATGTCCCCCTCTTGTCACCAGTGTATTTCCCCTCCCCTGATGTCCTGATTCCCCTGGTCTGTCCCCAGGTCTGTCTCCTAGTATCGGTCCTCCTGTCTGGTCCCGGTCCAGCCCCACCCTGGGTCTCCTCTATGAGTTGTCTCGGTCCAGCCTATGTTCTCCTCTTTGTCCGAAAATTGAGAGGGACATCTAAAATATACATCGCGGAAGAATTCGAACCACGCTACTCCAAGAAATATTTCTTGTGCCTAAACAACTACACCAAGAATCATTTTGTTTATTTGGTACATATATTATCGTGTGTATATATATTGAACGGTTTATTTAAAATAATCAATATTTGTATAATATATTTTAATACATATATCATGTTTGTTAGAATTTGAATCTATATTAATAAACATATATATATATTAACAAATGTACACATAATTTATATATTATTAAATTTATATATATTAATAAGTTTATTAAAAAAAAAATTATTAAAACAATTTATTTAAATACATATAATAAGTTTATTAAAATAAGAATATATATTAATAAATAAATAAATATATATATATATATTAACAAATTTACACATATAATTTATATATTATATTATTTATTTATATTAATGAGTTTAATAAATAAACATTATTAAAACAATATATTTAAATACATATAATAAATTTATTAAAATAATAATATATATTAATAAACATATATATTAACAAATTAACACATATAATATATATATTATTATATTTATATATATTAATAATTTTATTAAGATATAAGTTATTGAGATATTAAATTAAATAAATTACATGAATCTATATTTATATAAATATTAATATATATATATATATGTATATATATATATTTTGCACACCTATATAAATTATATATTTAGATATATTTATATAAAATTATGTATGTTTGTATTTATAAATACATTTATATCAAACATACACAAACACAAATGTGTATTTATATATTTATTTGTAATTGTTTATATTTATTTGATTACACGTATATATATATAAATATTTATATTTTACCCAAATATAATTTTCAAATATATATATACATATTATATTTATACGTATACAATTAATATATATATATATATATATTACATATTTATATGAATATAATATGTTATTCATTTTATAAATACATTTATATATGTATACAATATATACTTTATATATATTATAGTATTCAAGAAAATAGTCGGGGTTTACAACCCCTCTGATATCTTAAATTAATAGGGGTTGTGAACCCCCTCTATTGTAAGACATTAGTGGGGGTTCAAGATATTGAGCAATGTATTGTTTTCAACATTACATATTAATGTTATTTAAAGGGGGAGATTATTGAAAATAATACTATGTCTCTTTATGATAATTTTGATGCTCACAAATACCCTTAGTTATTTTCTAATGATTTTATTTATTATTTTGGAAGAATTTATTAATTTATTTTACTCTTGAAATAACTATAATTTATTACTTGTACGGAATATACTTTAGCACATTCTGGAATCACTGTTCATACCCTACGTGGATAAACGTAGCCTAAGGATGAAAAGCATGTATACATTTTGAGATAAGAGAAAAGTATGGTTAAACAACCATAAATTTTCCAAAAAGTATGGAAGAAGAACCTTACGTTAGGAAGGAACCTTATGTTTTGGTTATCAGAAATGTATGGAAGGAGAACCATACATAAATACTAAACATTACATTTGTTTCTCAAAAGTATGGTTCATCAACCTTACTTTTGTAAACAATCATACGTTCTTGGAAAAGTATGGATTAAATAAAAGTATGGATATTTTACCATACGTTTGAGTTTTGATAAAAAAGAATGGATGATCAACCCTACGTTTATGTTCAACCTTATGTTGGCATCCTTATGTTTGAAGACTACGTCATCAACCTTACGTTTGGCATCAGAAATTTTTGAAAGACGATATTTTTATGCAATGGTCAGCAAGCTGATTTTGGGGCGGATTTCAAGTAGGATTTAAAGTCGTTTTTAAAATATGAATTTGACTAATTCAAAGCTGTTTTATCAATGGATTTAAGATCAAATTAAAAGGATCTTTTTATACTGAGTCTTAAGGGAAGTTAAGACTTCTCTGTAAATTTAATTTTTTGAATATTGTGAATCAGAAGGCGACTTTTATGGATCTAAATGTGTATGAGATATGATCAGATTTATTATATATGTTCTCTATGAAACACCAGGTACATGCGTGTATGGTGATCGATCTATTATTAAAAGGTGGAAAACAATGACGGAAAAAAGCATCCATTTCTGTTAATTCAAAAGGAACTTCAAAGCTCAGTTTATTTAAGAAGAAAGAACTCGATAGAAGGTTCACTTGTTATGCATCAAATATCTACAGTGGATCTACTAGTTCTGAAGTTGTGAACTATATATCTATACCAATTGCAACTGGATCGACTCAGAACTACTTCAACCTGAAAATCAATATTTCTAGAGACGACAATCCATCTGCTATCAATTTCATTCCGTTTCAATTGTGAAGATCAACTGGAGAACTTCTTTCTGAAATTCTTTTTATTATTGAGTAACCATCTTCTGGTTCTAAGCTGTGTTGGTCCGTGTTTAAACTAGAAGGATTTGTTAGACTGAATATTGTAAAGGTGTCAACTGCCTGTACTCAGTTGTGCACCGGTCTATTGAAATAAGGACTAGATAGTGAAAATCACCAAGCTCATGGAGTTGAGAGTTTGGGGAGTGGACTAGGGGCCTTCTGTTCCCCAAACCTCTATACATATTTGTGTTCTTGTTTTTGCTTAGTCTATTTCATGATCAAATCTGATAAAGTATAGAGTACAGAACTTGTTTAATCGAAGAGTTACCAAAAAATTTCAAAATACACAATTCACCCCCCCTCTTGTGTATAATTTGTAGATTTAGATCCAATAATTGGTATCAAAGGTGGAGCTTCTGATAGAGCCATAGCAAGATAGAAACATTTAAAGATTATATAACAGAGCATCATGACTGATACAAGAGAAGGGATGTCAATGGTCAGAGCACCATATTTTAATGGAGACAACTATGGTTGATGGAAATCTCACATGATAATATATCTGAAAAACCTCGGATATAAAGTCTATTCAATGATTCTGACTCCTTATGAAATTCATGAAAATCCTGAGACATGGAGTGCTGTTACAGAGGCAGAGTACGATATGAACTCGAAGGCAATGAATGCAATTATCTGTGGTCTTGGACCATATGATTTTAATAGAGTATCTCAGTGCCCCACATCATATGAGATGGGGAAAATGATAGCCATGGCTTATGAAGGAATAGATAATGTGAGACAAATGAGATATGCAACTGCGAAATTCAAATTTGATACTTTCAGTATGTTTGAAGGTGAAAGAATTACCCAAATTAATGGGAGATCGGTAGAAATTGTCAATAATATAACAGCTCTAAGAGAACTTATCATGCAGGCTGATCAAGAATTAAATGTACTGAGGGTACTGCCTACTCGATGGAATGGTATCTCTGCTAAAATCAAACAATCAACACATGTCAAAGGTCTAACCATGAGAGAGGTGATTGTTACACGGATGATGTATGAAGCTGAAATGAAATATGAGGCAAATGACCATAAGGTCTACATCAAAAGAGAAGATACTGCCTTGAAGGTAACTTCACAACAAAAGAATATAAATATGAAGAACAATGAAGTCAAAGCTAAATTAGAAAGCTCTAACTCATCCAACTCAGATGATGAACTAGCTCAACTAGCCAAAAAATTTAGAAAATTATACAGAAAGAAAAGGGGCTTCAAAAAATCCTTTAAAGGAGATAATAAGAAAATAAGATGTCATGAATGCAAGAAGATGGGGCATATCAGACCAGATTTCCCATAATTGAAGGATGCAAAGAAGAAGAAATTCTTCAAAAGATATGACTATGAGCAGAAAGACAAGAAAGCTATGAAAGCCACTTGGAGTGTATCTGAAGACTCCAGTAGCTCTCATGAATCATGTTTAGAGAAGAAAGAAGTCAATATAAAAGAAAACATGGGTTTTATGGTAGAAACTAATGATGTACACTCATATTACTCCTCTGAATCAAATTCTGAATCAAGCTACACAAATGAAAAACTTGCAGCCTACTACAATATGGTTGAAGAAAGATAAGATTCACTATTTATGAAACATAAGTAACTAAAAAATAAACATAAAGCTGTTTCAGATGAAATAGATACAATGCTGAAACAACATAATTAATTAACTGATAAATACAATTTGATTAACACAGACTATATTAATTTCAAATCAAGAATAAAAACACTGCAGGATGAAGTAGAATATTACAAAGAGGCTGTATTGGTTTTTAAAAAAGGAGAGAATTCATTAAATGAAATTCTTGGAAAAACTGTCATTAAAAAGGAGAGATTTGGAATTGGCAGTAAAGGCGAAAACCTAAGCCATATAAAAATTATTTTGTACCTAGCTCTAAAATGGTGAATTGTAATTTTTGTGGGACAAAGGGACATATAGCTAAAGAATGTTTCTTAAGACAACCTCAAATTTGTGGTATTAAGAACGCCTATGTTTCAAAAGACTTATATGATTTAGATAATTCTAAAAGAACAAAGCAAATCTGGATACCCAGATCATTGCTAGCCAACACCCCTGGACCGAAAAAAAATATGGGAACCAAAGCAATTTGATTGAATGTCTTTGCAGGTAGTAGGCCACCAGAGGATAAAAGATATATGGTACATGGATTGTGGCTGCTCAAGACATATGAGTGGAAACTCATTGTATTTTTCTTCATTCACTCAAAATAAAGGAGGACTTGTCACATTTGGTGACAATGACTAAGGTAAAATCATTGGCATTGGAACTGTTGGAGATCCAAAAACAGTATCAATCAACAAAGTACTTTATGCACAAGGACTAAAACCAAACCTGATAACTATCTCTCAACTTTGGGATGATGGATATACTATTTATTTTACTAACAATTGTTGTACTATTTCTAAGGATAAACTGTTTAAATTTAAAGCACCAAGAACTGAAAATGTCTATACTTTGGATTTAAATTCCTTGTGTAAACAACAAGTAAACTGCTTGAATGATAAAGTAAGTGAATCCTGGATCTGGCATAGGAGACTTGGAAATTGCAATGTATATGTTTTACATAAGTTATCTAAGAAACATTTAGTTTCTGATTTACCTTGTCTCAAATTTGAAATTGACAGATTTTGTGATGCATGTCAACTTGGAAAGCAAGAGAAATTATCCTTAAAATATGTTAATAAGGTTGCTACATCTAATCCTCTATAACTTATTCATATGGATTTGTTTGGACCCTCAAGAGTAGCAATATTAGCTGGTAAATTATATGTATATTTTTTAGTTGATGACTATTCAAGATTTACATGGATTTTCTTTTTGAAATTTAAAAATTAAGCTTTTACTTTATTTGAAAGTTTCTGCAAATCTGTTCAAAATAAAAAAGGTTTTAATATAATCTCATTGAGAAGTGATCATGGTGGAGAATTTGAAAATCTGGAATTTAATTCCTTTTGCTCAAACATGGGTATTAAACATACCTTTTCTTCACCCAGAACACCTCAACATAATTGGATTGTATAAAGAAGAAATAAAACAATTCAAGAAATGGCTAGAACTATGTTAAATGAATATAGCCTACCTATATATTTCTGTGCAGAAGCTGTGAATACAACTTTCTATATAATTAATAGAGTTTTAATTAGACCTATTTTAAAAAAGACACCCTAAAAACTATGGAATAAAATAAAACCTAAAGTTAACTACTTTAATGTTTTTGGATGCAAGGTTTATATCTTAAACACCAAGGATAATCTTGGTAAGTTCGATCCAAAATCTGATGAAGGTATTTTCTTAGTATATTCTGCTACCTCCAAATCTTATAGAGTTTATAATAAGAATTCAAGGATTGTTGATGAATCAGTTCATGTGAAATATGATGAATCTGATCCCTTTGAGAAAAGGACAGAACAAATGGATGAACATGACTCTAATGATAACATGAGACTTGAGAACATAATGAATGTTTTTTAAAATGATATAAAAGAAATTCAGTCCAGTTCAGAATAACATGATACTGACGAACCACTAAATATATTACCTAGACAGTCTATAACCCTAAAGAATCACCCATTAGAAACTGTAATAGGTGACCTAGAAACTGGTGTTCAATCTAGAAGAAACTTAGGAAACCTAGTGGAATTCTCTGCCTTCCTATCTCAACAAGAACCCAAGACTATAGAAGAAGCTTTAGATGATGAAAGCTGGGAAATAGCAATGCAAGATGAACTAAATCAGTTTAAAAGAAATGAAGTTTGGGAATTAGTGGAAAGACCTAAGAATTATCCTGTAATAGGAACCAAATGGGTCTTTAGAAATAAATAAGATGTCCAAGGCACAATAACTAGAAATAAAGCAAGATTAGTAGATAAAGGATATAATCAAGAAGAAGGAATATATTATGATGAGACTTTTGAACATGTAGCTTGGTTAGAAGCTATTATAATCCATTTATATTATGCATCTTATATAAATTTTAAATTATTACAGATAGATGTTTAATCTTCCTTTTTAAATGGTTATTTAATCGAAGAAGTTTATGTTGAGAAACCTCCTTGTTTTGAAAACTCTCAAAAACCTGATTCTGTTTTTAAACTTACTAAAGCTCTTTATGGCGTTAAAAAGCAACTAGAGCTTGGTATGAAATATTATGTTCTTTTTTTTGAAAAATGATTTTACTATTGGAATGGAAGACCCAACACTCTTTAATAAAACTGTGAAAAATAATGTTTTATTGGTTCAAATTTATGTTTATGATGTAATATTTGGATCAACTAATAAAACATTGTGTCATGAATTTTCAAAATTAATGCAAGAAGAATTTGAAATGAGTATGATGGGAGAATTAAATTTTTTTTGGGTCTTCAAATTTTTCAAAAGGATTTTGGAAATGTTTTAAATCAAATCTAATACATTAATGTTTTACTTAAGAAATTTGGACTTTAAAAGAGAAATCCATTTACAACTCCTATGTGTACTAATATAAAACTTGATTTGGATGAAACTCGGAAATCAGTTGAGAACAAGTTATATATATGTATGATTGGTAGTTTGGTATATCTTACTACTAGTAGGCCAGATATAATGTATTCAGTATGTCTTTGTGTTAGATTTCAATCAAATCCTAAAGAATCCCATCTGACTGATGTTAAAAGAATTTTTAGATATTTAAAAGGAACTGTTTTTAAATCTCTTCTTTATCCTAAAACTTCTGATTTCAATTTGATTTCATATTCAGATGCTGAATTTGGAAGTTGTAGATTAGATAGAAAAATTACATCAGGAACATGTCACTTTTTTTGGAAAGTCTTTAGTATCATGGTCTAGTAAGAAACAACATTCAGTTGCCCTATCAACAGGTGAGGGAGAATATGTTTCTGCTGGCAGTTGCTGTGCATAAGTGTTGTGGATGAAAAACACTCTTATGGACTTTGGATTGAATTTTAATAATACACCAATTTTATGTGATAATGCAGGTGAAATTAATATTTCAAAAAATCCTATTAGTCATTCTAGAACTAAGCACATTGATATAAGGTATCACTTTTTAAGAGATCATGTTATTAAAAAAGATATATTTTTAGAATTTATAAATACTGAAATTCAATTAGCAGATATTTTTACTAAACCACTTCTAACTGCAAGGTCTGATTTTATTAATGGGGAGCTAGGTTTATTTAATTTTAAATATTTTTTATTTTTATTTACATTTTTTTTTGTAAATTTTTTTAATACTATTTATGTTTTTTTTTCATTATCCATATGAAAATTGTGTTTGTTTTAAATATTTGTAATGATTAGTGATTACACGAGAATCAAGGCTGTCAGAGCCTTTTCGACTTCTAAAATATGTCACTTCTATCGAAACCCTTTCGAAATATGAAAATCGCACTTTTGCTCCTAAACCCTGATCTTCGAACCTTTGAAACCCTAACCATCAAAACTTCAGATATTCTCGTAGAGATGGTAAGAACTAAAAGATCCAGTGAAGCCAAGCCATGCAATTCCAAGAGACAATGCTCCAAGGGAAGAAAAATCTTATAGGGCAAGGTAATCGATCTCGGCTGGTTAATTCAGACATATCTTCTGTTGAAGAAAGTGATGTGATTTCGATATCATGAAAAAATGTTCAACAGTGAAAATACGAGATTTCTGTATGAATTAGAACTTATATATTTCTTCAAATATGTACACTTTAGTCTGGGATATACCGAGGATAGTTTGATGGTTAAGATAGAGGATAGGGATTTCTCAATCTCATCAGTAGAGACTGGTCAGATTGTCAAATACCCTCATGAGGGAGTTTTTCATTTCGATTTGAAAAATATTGGAGATTCTGTGCATAAATCCGAAGACATCATGTCTTTTCTTTTTGGTACTAAAACTATAAAAAAATGTTTATCAAGGATTTAGAGCATGATCAGAAAATATTGGTCAAATTTATTCAGACTGGAATAGCTCCATGAATGGAAGAAATGGAAAATATTTTGTACCCTGATATGTATATAATGTTTCTTTTGTTAAGAGATATTAAGTTAAACTTCCCAAGGTACATGGTAAGGTATCTCAATTACTGCTGTCAAAGCGATGCCTGGATGAATTTCTACCCTTTCGGTCGGCTTATTTCTAAACTATTGCTTAAGAAAGACATGGTGAGATTAGTGGATGCCCGAGTTACCTGTCGTCATAGTAATATGTTTAATTCTGGAACATTCAGGAAAGTTGGATGTTTCTGGAGAACAATGAAAGGAATACTTTTTCCAGTAGGAGTTGAGGAAGACTCATAAAGTGCTTAGGCTCAATGTGCTAAGTCCAAGGAGGGACAAGCTAAATCCAGAGTCAGCAATGTAGCAAGAAGGATTCACTTTGAAGTGGAAGATGTTGAAGAAGGAAGAAGTCATGAGGGACTTCAATCAAAAGGAAAGAGACATGTCAATGAAGAAATTACTTCCCCTATATTAGAAACAACCACAAAAGCTTTATTATCTTATTATTTTGTAATAGAGTCTATTGTTGATAAGATCATGGAATATGTTAGTGAAAGTACAATAACATTAGAGGAATCAGGAGCTCAAGAAGAAGCTCAAAGGGAGAATCAGGAACAAATTATAGCTGATGTGAAAGGTTCACTTCAACAGGAACAAGAGAAGGAGGAAGTGCCTGGTGAAGAAGTGGCCAGACCATAGGAAACTACTGATGATATTGTTCTTGAAATTCTAGTGGAAGACAAAGATGCAGATGAATGTGATGAGAATGCTTCTGAAGCTCAAACAGAGGTACTTCAAGAGGATTTTTCTGTGGAGGAGTTTGAAAACTCTAAGAAAAAATTTGTGGACCAACCTTCTCAGGACAGAGAAAAAGAAAAATCTGATGCTGAATCATTACCTTTGGTACAATTGCATCAACCATAGAATGTGAGTATTAATCAAGCACATGGTGCATCTGATTCATGGAATGAAGAAATTGAAGAACTGTACAGAAAAGTATCTCAGTTGGAATCTGAGAATGTCATTATGAGATATGCCTTAGACTTAGAACATTTGAAATTTCAAAAGATGAAAAAGTGTACAGTCTCAAGGCATGAAGTTGAAATGTTTAAAGAGAAAATGATGACTACAGTTTCACAGTTGAAATCTGACATGGTTATGATGTCAGATTTATCAGTTTTGAAGTCATTTATGGAGAACCAATTAGCATCAGTTGCAAATAATGCTGTTAGTGGATCAAGTACTTCACCTGATTTAATCAGAAGGTTTCAAGCTATCAAAACTATGTTGAGAAACATGAATGATAGGTTACAAGATCTTAAATTTAATAGTGCTCATTTGTCAGTGTTGCTAGACAATCAGAATTTCTTAGTGGATCAAATGACATATAGTGAGCCATCGGTCAGAATTCTGTTAAATCTGTTATCAGAGAAGTTGTCAGTGTTTGTTAAAAAAGAGGAAAGGATGCATGAGTTTTTCAGAGTCAATTTAATCGATGATATTCATATGACTCAAGAGAACAAAGATCTCATTATCAAACATGGATATGGGATGATGAAGAGACTTCTGGAACAGTTTACAGAAATCAAGTCTGCAATCCAAATGAGATAGAACCTATTGTATATCTTAACCAAACCTTTATTCCTATGTATATCATTGCCATGTATTTACTGCTGTTTTTGAATGAAAATTTCCTTCATTGTTTATTTTTTTCTTTATTTATTTTTTTACTGACTTTATTTTTTATATGCCCATACTCCAGATTTAATTATTGATAAACAATTAATAATAAGCATTTACGTACAGTTCAGTGCAACATTAAATGTGTTAAAATCCATGATTTTTCATTCTTTTTGATATCACAAAAGGGGGAGAATTTGGATAAACATCAACATTTTATTTAGGGGGAGATTTAAAGGAGATATTTTTCTAAAATTATATACTGTTTCATCCTCTCAAAATTCTAATACTTTATGTAACTAATTTTGAATGTTAATTACGTTTAAATAATTTTTCTAATTTTATGGGTTTTGCGATCATCAAAAAGGGGGAGATTGTTTAGCAAAGTATTGTTTTCAACAAAACATATTAATGTTATTTAAAGGGGGAGATTATTGAAAATAATACTTAGTCTCTTTATGATAATTTTGATGCCCACAAATACCCTTAGTTATTTTCTAATGATTTTATTTAGTATTTTGCTGGAATTTATTAATTTATTTTACTCTTGAAATAACGAGACTTTATTACTTGTGCGGAATCTGCTTTAGCACGTTCTGGAATCACTGTTCATACCCTACGTGGATAAACGTAGCGTAAGGATGAAAATCATGTATACTTTTTTGAGATAAGAGAAAAGTATGGTTAAACAACCATACGTTTTCAACAATGTATGGAAGAAGAACTTTACGTTAGGAAGGAACCTTACATTTTGGTTATCATAAAAGTATGGAAGGAGAACCATACGTAAATACTAAACGTTACGTTTGTTTCTCAATAGTATGGTTCATCAACCTTAATTTTGTAACCAACCATACGTTCTTGGAAAAGAATGGATTAAAAAAAAGTATAGATCTTTTACCATACGTTTGAGTTTTGATAAAAAAAAAGTATGGATGATCAACCCTACGTTTATGTTCAACCTTATGTTTGAAGACTACGTCATCAACCATATGTTTGGAATTGGAAATTTTTGAAAGACGATATTTTTATGCAACGGTCATGAAGCTGATTTTTGGGTAGATTTCAAGCCGGATTTAAATTCATTTTTAAAATAAGACTTTGACTAATTCAATTCCATTTTATCAATGGATTTATGTTCGAATTAAGAGGAGATTTTTATGCCGAGTCTTAAGGGAAGTTAAGACTTCTCTGTAAATTCAAATTTTTGAATATCGCGAATCAGAAGGCAACTTTTATGGATCTAAATCTGTAGGAGATATGCTCAGCTTTATTACATTTGTTCTCTCTGAAACACCAGGTACATGCGTATATGGTGATTGATATATTATTAAAAAGGTGGAAAATAGAGACTGCAAAAAGCATCCAATTCTGCTGATTCAAAAGGAGCGTCAAAGCTCTATTTATTTAAGAATAAAGAACTCGATAGAAGATTCACCTGATTTGCATCGAATATCTATTGTGAATCTACTACTGCTGAAGTTGTGAACTATATCTCTATATATATTGCAACTGGATCGACTCAGAACTTCTTCGAATTGAAAATAAATATTTCTAGAGATGAAGATCCATTTGCTGTCAATTGAATTCTGTTGCAATTGTGATGATCAACTGGAGAACGTAATTTTGAAATTCTTTTTATTCTTGAGTGACCAGCTTCTCGTTCTAAGCTGTTTTGGTTCGTGTTTGAACCATAAGGCTTTGTTTTTCTGAAGATTGTAAAAGTGTCAACTTCCTGTACTCAGTTATGGACTAGTCTGTTGAAATGAGGACCAGATTGTGAAATTCTCCAAGCTCATGTAGTTGAGCGTTGGGGGAGTGGACTAGGGGCCTTCTATTCCCCGAACCACTATACATCTTTGTGTTCTTGTTTTTGATTATTCTAACGCAAGATCAAATTTGATAAAGTATAAAAGACATAACTCGTTCAATCAAAGAGTTACCGAAAAATTGAAAAAGACACAATTCACCCCCCTCTTATGTATAATATGTAGATTTAGATCCAATAAAAGTGTGTTTTTGAACCCCCACTAATGTCTTACATTAGAGGGGTTTTGAACCCCTGCTAATGTCTTACATTAGAGGGGGTTGTGAACCCCCCATTATATTCATAAAAAAACAAATTCTTGTATAACACACACAAATAACATCTATAAAACTAAACTAAATATATATATATATATATGTATATGTATATATATAGCACCTATAAACGAATATATTGTGCATGGAACTAAATATAAATCACTACTAACTATTAAAGTTGCGATGATTTTAACATAACCATCTCTAAATCCAACTACATATTAAAAAAATGATAAAAAAATTAGAGGGGCTTCGGAAACCCCTCTAAATTCGATGATTATAGGGGTTGTTCATAACAGCCTCTAAGTTTATGGAAACTAAATTTATAGGTGGTTGTGTAGAACCCCCTCTAAATAACCCCCTCTAATGTACTGTATTTTTATAGTGATTGTTTGATCTTCTTTTAACACCTTTCATGGTGGCCATTAAGATTTCAATATATTTATATATCATATATATTATATTTATATCCTCTCAATTCTTCTGTATTTTATATTTAAAACCTACCTTTCTTCTTTTCATGTTGTGAAAATGTGATAATTTCATATGAGGAAGTGTGGAAAACCGCCCCCTCAAGTGATGTGACTCGTTCATGCCAAACCTGGAATTAATAAATAATGTAATTAATTAAATTATGTTACCTATATAACATATATATAATAATGTACTTATAATATATCTATGTCTAATTTAGTTTTAAAGTCCATTAATATGACAAAAAAATGAAAGTAGAGTTCATGCGTATGTACGGCTACCGTCTCCATGAACTGTACATTTCATTTTTTATATCCAAACATTGTGGAATATTATTAAATAAATATATACTGGATATATATGATATTCAAATCATGAAAAAAAATCTAGAGATGATGTACTTATAACTACATGGACAATTCTCTTCAAACAAGTTCATTATTGACTCATGTACCAAACATCGACAAAACGTATGATATGAACTCACATCATTAACTAATTATTATAACATGAAAATATTTGATATGAATTGAATAATAAACTATAAAGTATGTCCTTGAGCAATTATAAATTTACCAATGTTTATTATTCAGGAATATAAAGAAATGGACAATACAAGTCGGACTTGAAGTAAGGGGATTTCTTATCTCGGTTTTAATTTTGTGAAATTCATGCTATATTTTCAAATATTTTTTTTGATTGGTGTATATACTGCCCACTATTATACTCTTTGAGTAATATAAATCCATTTATGGGTATTTATATCAACATTGTATGGTCCTTTCATGGGGTGTATGTTTCGTAGGTTACCAAATCGTTAAGGGAACCTTTCACCCTCTTGTTTTTAAATGGATTTTTTTGTTAGGTCCTTTAATTTACCTTTTCATATGTTGGGATATGTTCTTATATATCTTTATTACTATAAATTTAATTTCCAGGTGATGATATAACCTTTTTATCTCTCATCAACTCATTTTCTGAATTTTAATGTGACGTTGTTAGGCTCTGAAATTTCTGTAAGGGAACTTCTTAACCCAATTTCAATTCTTTTTCTTAAACCTATACTTCTTAATTATGTCATACTATGAATATGTGTGGATTACCTTTTATTATTTTACAATTAATATCAACTTATATTGTATGTATTTATATTTTGTCACACATAATTATGTAATTGATTTATCCTTAATCTAAGGATACCGTCTTTGTACAGGACTTGGTCTCAATATTATTTCATTGTGGCATATTTTGATTTCTACACGACTTTATTTCATACGGTGTATAAAAACCTTTTGACTCTTAATTTCATTCAAAATTAATCCTTTTACATGGATCATTTTAATGAACGACAAAAGGAATGTTTTTTGTCTTACGTATGCGTAACAACAAATTCCCTGCCATCGTGACCATTATTTGAGTTTAGGCTTCTTCTACAAGCCATAACTTTTTTTAAAAGAAATATAAATACCATTTTTTACTTTTATTTTATTTTTTTATTGAAAATGGTTTTGATAATTGTTTGATTATATCAATGTGTTGTATTGATATCTTGTTATTGAAATGTGGAAATGTTATGTTTACTTTATACATATTTTATGTCTTACGATTAAGTCATGGTTCTGGAGAATTTTTTATGAATTCAGGTGGTTCCATGAAAAATTAAGGGCATGTGAGCCTGATATAGCTCTCCAATTCATTGGGTAATGAAAAGGATTTAAACGCAAAGGTTTCTCTGAAGAGATTTTGGGAATATACTGTGATGGGTATTCCAAACGTAACCATGAGGGTTACTCCCTACGTAAAATTTTTATGAATGCCTCAAGTTACCTATATGTCATATGATTTCTATGAGTTATTCATAAATCTTATGATTCAACGAGGTATGTAAAAGTGCTTATGTTTTATGAGTAAATTATGATTTCATTGATTCTTATGTATACATGGACTAATGTTTTCTTTCCGTATTTTTGTATTCCCTATTGAGATTTTTATGATCATCCCATGTTTTTGAAATGTTTTTCACATAAGATATTGTTTAATAGGGCCATGTATGGGATCAAGGAAATTTCATCCTTTATAAAACATGGAACTAGACATGACTCTTTTGATCAGAAGTTTTTATTTTGTGAAAAAATGGAAAATGAGTAGATGTGTTTACATTGTAATCATTGAGATGTAATATTTATGTCCCAATTCTCTAATACTCTAAACCTGAAAAGATCCTCAATGTAAATTATTCATTTAATTCAATATTATGTAATGTTTCAAGGTCAGGTCCTTATAGTTGGTATCAGAGTTCAGTTTAGATAACTTTAGAGGTTAGGGGATTCTTTAAGCACAAGTTACATTACAATAATTGTTATGATTTTAGAAAGAGTCATAGTTATTTTTATAATTTGAATGACATTAAGAAAAATTGAATATGTATATATTAGTATTTACCCTCCTCATAAGATATTATATGTTTATTTTACTGATATACTCACACTGGCCATTTTGGTTATAGAAAATGGCTGGATCTATCAGGCACCAAAGTAACAGTGGATGTGAATAAAACTGTGACGGTTTTTCGAAAGAGCAACTGAATGATATGGGAGCTGCAATGAGAACTCTTGTGGTTATTCTAAACCAACTACCTGGAGTCATGATTGACCACCTGAACCATAGTGATTTTTATAATGCATCATATATGCAAGAAACAAATCCCTACAGATGTTCAGGTAATAATCATAAAAGAAAGTGTGTTCAAAAACCTACGTTTCAAATATGTTGAACAAAACACCTAGGAAAATGTTTCAAATGGACAAAAAGATTCTATAGATGTGGAAATGAAGGTCATAAAGCAGGAACCTGCCCTGGAAAATGGAAGCATCTAGTTAACTCTAGGAAAGGGAAATAAGTTCTTTCTGAAGGATCAATTGAATGTTTTAAATGTGGTGTGCATGGTCATTATTAAAACACATGTCCTACAAAGATGTTTCGGGAATGGGATCACCAGGATATTACAAAAATTTATTTACCAATACCTAATTCCATTCCGATTGAGGATGAAGAAACTGATAATGAACAATGAAAGGTATGGATTATTTCATGACATATGTTTTCCTATTATTGAAATCTTATGATATGATTCATTATTTTGTTTGTAGGAAAGAAGTATTTCAGAATAAGTTTGAAAGGAATGGTTAATGGATCATGAAGAATGTTGAATGAGTAAGAAGTTAACATATAAGGGATTCAAGAGTTATGGTAGATTTTAGGATGGTGAAATTATTAAAAGTATTAAGGCACTTTTGATGATTGTATTACATTAGAATACTTTTTAGAGTATGTGTAACCCTGATGTTTGATGTATGAAAATTTAATTAAAGGAATAATTATCTTTTATTTTGTGGATATAGTTATAAAAAACCATTTTGGTTTATATGATCCTTGAATTTGATTTCATTACTAGTTAATACATGTTGGGATGCAAACCAAAATTTATTAGACAACCTTTGTGGTTAAAATATGTTGTGGTTATTTTTGATGAATTTAACTCTTTTTGGGAATGTTATAAAATTATGTAGTTTTTGAAAAGGGACAACACTTAAACCGTGTGACCACCTGTCGCATCGGACGAAGCCGCGGGAATCGAACCAACAACCAAAGTGCGACTAGTATTTATCCCCTACCACTAGACTACATGATGTCCCTGTTTAGTATGACTAATTCCTTTTATTTATATGATCTTATGAATCAGGAATAAGTTGATTTTGGGAAATGATTAATCTATCATGGAGGATATTTGATTAGGTTAATTAATTTTTAGTATGATACTTTAAGAGTAACTGATGTTATTTGGAGATAAATGTTAAGATTTACCTTGGAAGACTATGTGATTAAATCCTTAAATGATTTGGGTTTCAATATTAGTTTGGATTACATTGAATAATTTTATGGATCACTGTTTATCTAATGGTCTTTCTTGAACCTTGGGTTCTTTTTGTTGAATTTTGGAGATTAAGAGTAGTATTTCTTTTTATAAAGGATTATCTTTTTGGGGAATATCTGATATTATACAAACAATTTTGGTTTGGGATAAAATATAAAGACATGGGAAATATATAGTTCATCTTTTCGGATTATTTGATTCTTGAGAAGTTGATTATAGAGCTCTTAATTTGAAAAATTCATCCTAAATACTCATCTTTTAGAGAAAATATGATTTCATTTAAGAAATCTAGTAAGATATGAAAGTCTACATGACAAGTAGGTATGGTTCCTTATGTTTTAGATATGCTCATAAATAAATTCCTCAATGAAAATTATTTAATAAAAAATGCTATCTGTTAACTTTTCCTACTGGGGAACAAAATACCATTTTACCCATCACAAGTTTGTGATTTTCTGGTGGTTAACATTATCCTAGACATATTTTCTATCACTCTCCATCAGAACATAATGGTTTTTTTTCTCCTCCATATCCATGTTTTCAAGGAATCGTAATATTTGTTGACTCGGGTGAACTTTTAACTCTTCAATCTTTCTATAAAAGTGATAGTTTAAATTACTCCTTTTCTAATGTGGGGCGTTTAATGAAGTTTCCGAGCACAATTTTAAAATTGTGAGGATGCAATTTCCAAAATGGGGGAAGGATGTAACATCCCAGGTAAATAAAGAATATGAAATTTTCATATGTATTAATATTTTTGAATAAAATTTTAATATTACATTAAAATGAATGCAATGTTCGATGACGTACCCAATATGCAACAACGAGTTTCTTTGAAATATTACGTTGCACACTAATAATTTAATAATATTATTTTAAATGGTAGTTAAATCCAAGCTGTTGTAATGGCGGGAATGAATAAAACTAATTAAAAAATGATTATATATGTCTGTTAAATATTTTAACAATTACCCAATAAATTATAGTGGCTTAAAATGGGAATGAATCCAATTTTAAGCATAAATATTCTAATATTCTTTAAAATGTCAATTTACAGCCTTTTGCTGGAGAAACCTTTTTAAAACTACTTTTTGTCAATTTTATATGTTATATTTGACAAAATAAAATCCATCTTTAGAATCAGGACATCAAAATTTACTTTGTGTAAATTTTTGTTATGTTATCCGATAAAGTTCATTTTTTTAATGAATAGTGAAAATTCTATATTTTAATTCAAAACTTCTTTTTAATATAATTTATTTATATGGTTATATTATCTTTTTAATTTATTTTAATGTGTAGTTAAGATAAATTTTTACTATTTAATCCAATGGTGGTCATTGGAATTAATTTCACTTTGAAATTGGACATAAACAAGTGTCAATCTTTTGATAGATATTGTTTCTTAAAAACACGCTATTTGTTTTGACAGTGAGAATTAATTATAAAATTAAATATTTACACTTATATGTTTTGAATTTGGTAAAATGGAAATAATTTTTTAATTTGGAATATAATATTTACTTTGGATAAATTTTTGGTATTTTTCTGGCAAATGCTCATTTTTAATGAATAGTGTAAAAAATACTGCATTTTATTTCAAACCATATTTTTCATTTAATTTAATTATATAGTTAGATTTTCCTTTTAATTTTTTTAAAGTGTAATTGAATTATTTTTTTTATCTCTTAATACAATGATGTTCATTATAAGTAATATCACTTTTCAATTGGATATAATGATAGGTCAATCTTTTGATAAATTTTACTTCTTAAAAAATTGTCCTTGGTTGTGACAACGAGAAATATTTCTAAATTAATTACTGAAATTTATGTGTTTTGAATTTGGTAAAATGGATTCCATATTTGGAATCAGAAGGTCCAAATTATGTAATTAAGACTCTTTTGTTTTTGAACATTCTGAATAGTAACGATGGTAATTATCTTTAATTATCTTGATTAATTAGTAATTGGGTAGTTAATGGTAATAAAATAATATCATAATAATATAAAATTACCCCAACATGGGTCCAAATCCTCTTGTTTGAGTCATGTCTGACCATGGGATTATTTTTACCAAACTTTAGGTCCCATTGAATCACATGGGTGTGATAGTGACATTTATGACATTATTTTTAAAAAAGAAGAGAAATATAACAAAGGTTTGTATATCCTAAGTACAAAATTTTAATATTGATTACATAAATGATCTCTTAGACTATAAATATTCATTGGAAATCTAAAAAATTTTCCTACATCATCGTATTATTTTATCATTTTTAGACAATATATAAATATATTTATTTTTGACATCATGATGATGCAGTGATTACCTCATTAATGGACGATTTAAATAAAATGTAAAGATAATATAAAATATAAAAGTTACACTAGTCAAAAACCTATTGGCTCGGAGTATTTCGCACCCTTATCTCCTTATCCTATAAATATATCATTGTAGGTCCTTTAAAATCCAAAAACCATTTTATAATAAAGTAACATTTCAAGACTATCCAAAAGTTACTCTCCTCCCTCTTATAAAAGGCCCCATCCCTACCCCCTTACCCACACCTCTCAAGCGCTTGGCTCGTCCAAAATATGATCATATTATCTCTCAAAATCCCTATATTACTCATAGAAGCCTCAATTTGGGAATAATTCTTTCTAATTAAGCCTTTGACTCAAATGAAAAAGAGTTACCCGATTTAGAGGTAATGTATTCCCTCGAGTTACTTTCTTATATTTTCCTTATTAACTCACCACTATCTTATTATTATTTGACCCCATAATAAAACCAGTATCCTCAATATACTAGGATGTTGTTATGATAAGGATTCTACCTACACTTACACACACCTCCGTCTAATGGTTAAAGAACATACAGTTTCAGTGGGTGGCGAATTACTACATCACGATACAATGATTGTTCAATATTCTTTTAACACCTCTCATAGAGGCCATTATGATTTAAATATATTTATATTTGATATATATTATGTTTATTTCCTCTCATTTCTAATTTATTTTTTATTTAAAACATACCTTTATACTTTTCAGGTTGTGCAAATCCGATAATTTCATATGAGGAAGTGTGGACAACCGCCCCCTCAAGTGATGTCACTTGTTCATGCCAAACATGGAATTTATAACAAATGTAATTAAAGAAATTATTTCAACTATATAACATATATATTATACTATAATTATAATATATCTATGTCTAATTTTGTTTTAATATCCATTAATATGACAAAAAAAATTAATGTAGCGTTCATCCGTACGGATGGCCTACCGTTTCAATGAACTGTAAATTTCATTTCTTATCTCCAAATATTAAGGAATATTATTAAATACATATATAATGGATATATATGATATTTAAATCATGAAAACATTCTGGAGATGATGTACTTATAACTACATGGACAATTCTCTTCAAAAAAGTTCATTAGTGACTCATGTACCATACATCGACATAATGTATGATATGAACTCACATAATTAACTAATTATTATAAAATGATAATATGTAATATTAATTGAATAATAAAATTTAATGTAAGTACTTAAGAAATTATTAACTGAAAGATGTTTATTATTAAATAATATAAATAAGCGAACAAGACAATTCGGACTTGAGGTAAGGGGATTACTTATCTCGCTTTTAATTTAGTGAGATTCATACTATATTTCCCACTTTCTCCTTTGAGTGGTGTATGTACTGCCTATTAATATACACTTTGAGTAATATACATCCATTTATGGGTATTTACAATAACATTTTATGGTCCTTCTTTCATGGGGTGTATGTTTCCTAGGTTACCAAATCGGTAACAGAACCTTTCACCCTCTTCTTTTTAAAAGGCTTCTTTTTGTTAGGTCTTTTAATTTACATATTATTATGTTAGGATATGTTCTTATATATCCTTATTTTTTTAAATTTTATGTTCAGGTGATGAGACACCCTTTATATCTCTCATCAACTCATTTTCTGAATTTTAAAGTGATGCTGTTAGGCTGTCGAATTTCTGTAAGGGAACTTCTTAACACAATTTCAATTCATTGGGTTAAACCTCTACTTATTGATTATGTTGTACTATGAATATGTGTGGATGAAATATGATTGTTTTACACTTAATATCCACTTATATTGGGTGTATTTATATTTTGTCACACATAATTATGTAATTGATTTATCGTTAATCTAAGGATATCGTCTTTAAACGGGACTATGTCTCAATATCCTTCCATTGATGAATATTTTGATTTCTACACGACATTATTTCATACAATGTATAAATACCTTTTGACTTTTCATTTCATTCAAAACAATTCTTCTTTACATTATACTATTTATTAAATGAAAAAAGGAATGTTTTTTTGTCTTATGTATGCAGCAGAAATGACTTCTCTACCGTCATGACCATTATATGAGTTTCGGATTCCTCTACAAGATATAACTTTTTTTAAAATAAAAATAAATACCATGATTTGATTTTCTTCTTTTTTGGTATTGAAAATGATTTTGAAATTTTTTTGATTATATCAATGTGTTTTATTAATATCTTGTGATTGAAATGTGGAAATGTTCTGTTTCTTTTATGCATGTTTTATATGGTAAGATTATGTTATGGTTCTTGGGAATTGTTTATGAAGTCGGGTGGTTCTATGATAATATAATGTCTGATGAGCCCGAGATAGTTCTCCAATGCATTGGGTTACCTGATGGAGTTAAACACTAATGTTTCTCCGAAAATATTTAGGGAATATACTGCGATGGGTATTCCAAACGTAACCGTGAGGGTTACTCCCTATGTAAGAATTTTATGAATGAATCAAGTTACCATTATGTCTTATGATTTCTAGGAGTTATTCATAAAAGTTATGATTTAATGAGGTATGTTAAAGTGCTTATGTTTTATGAGTAAAGTATGATTTCATTGATTCTTATGTATACATGGGATAATGTTTTCTTTCAGTATTTTTGTATCCCTTACTGAGCTTTTTATGCTCATCCCAAGTTTTTGAAATGTTTTTCATAGGACATAAAGTGGAATAAGTTAAAGGATAGGATCAAGGAAATGTCATGCTATCTAAAACATGGATCTAGACATGACTCTTTTGTACAAGAGTTTTTATTTTGTGAAAAAAATGGAAACTGAGTAGATGTGTCTACTTTGTAGTCATTAAGATGAAATAGTTATGTCCTAATTCTCTAAAACTCTAAACCTGAAAAGATCCTCAATGTGAAATATTCATTTAATTCAAGATTATGTTATTTTTTAAGACCAGGTACTTATACCAATGTATTAATATTACTTTATTTAATCATAATCAGATATAATTAATTTCCCATTAATGTCATAATAAAGTTTAATATGGTTCAATTAAAGATATGCTCTGGGGTTTTATTTCATTAATTGGATGTTAAAAGTTGTCTCCAGAAAAAGTTATATCGGTAATAATTGATTCATGGAATAATAATATGTTTTATTTTGTAAATCTTTTTAATTTCCTAAAAAATGGGTTTTCATATCTTTAATTGTATTATCAGGACCAAAATTATACACATAAAAACTTTTTACATCCTAAATTATCCCTCTGATAGCATTTCAGGACCTTAAATAACATTTCATTTCATAAATTTCTATTTCACAGTAGGTTATCTCTATTATCAATAGATTTTTTATATTCAATCCATGAGGTTGGGCCTTAAAATTTTTTTTATACCACAATACATCATTTTCATCAACAAATCATCGCATTTTAACCATTTTCCGATCATTTCTTGTATCCACCCAAAAAATAAAAAAATTAAATACCAATAAAATTAATCAACTTAATCTTAAATAAATGCATCTTATAAAAAATAAACATGAAAAATATTGTTCATTCATCCCCCACACTTCAAATTTTCTTTTACTCATGCATATTCATTGAACATAATCATAAAAATACTTGTTCAGCAAATATTCTAATTTTAAAAGAAAATAACCAGATCTTTTTCAACTAAAAATAGTATTTTGAATTTCACAAAAAATAGTTCCTCAAACTTCATTCAATTTAGGGAAACATTATATTAAAAATTAATACATTTCCTATTTTAAGATAACATTTATCTTATATCCTTCAATTTCAATTTCACAATTAATCACTAATGTGCTTTCCAAATTCAATTTTACTCACATTGAATTATTTTTACAAATCTCATAAGATTATAAATGTAACTAAAAATTTTCACTTACCTCATATCCATGTCTATTATAGTAATATTTAAAGGGAGTTATCATCTTCTCTGTGTAAGGATAGAAATTAAATTTAATCATGATGTCTTGTTATTAATGTTAAAATGGATCAAAGTCTTAAGGTAGAAGTTTAATGAATAAAAATAACATTAAAGAATACTGTTTTTACTGTTTATCAAACTATTTTATTTCAAAATATAATCTTAATGAAATAATCTAGCAATAATGTCATCTCCTTAACCCCCAAAAATCAAAATAGGCCCATGAGACAAGTAATATTAATTATTGATTCACCATATTTTTTTTATTTTTTTATTTTTTTTTAAATTTTTCTTAATAAAGACCCCATTTACCAACATTAACATATAAAATGAAAATATTTTCATCCCTAAAATGGTGATTTTTTATTACTGAAGAGAAACAACAAATTTATTTAAATTCTATATTTTTTAAAATTTTCTTCAATATAGGTGAATAAAAATTAATAATTCCAAAATGTACTCCAATAAAATAACATGAAACCCCTAGAAAAAAGAAGTATATCCCCATCAAAAAGGGACATCTTATCCCCCCGACATACTCTTTTTAATATCCTGAAACACATTATAAGTAGGACATGAATGAATATTACACGCTAATAAAGAGGGTGATTTAAAATCATGTTCATTCCGGGAATCTTTTAGAAAAAATAGGATAGATATCATGGTGGGTATAGAGATAAAATAGATATACAATGAAATTCCCCAATAACTTAACCATGATTTGTAGGTTTTATTTCTCATTAAAATAGAAATAAATTCATGTCACTCTATTTTTGGGAAAGCCCCAGGGTTTTGAGTCATTAATGTGAATTAAAAAGGGGACTTCGATAAAAGTTAAATCTATATAGAGTGATTTACATAGTATATATAAATTTTAAACTGTGAAAGTGTCATTATATTCATTAAAATGTGATTTCAAATATTAATTGGCATTAAATTAAAAATATTAAAATGGTTCACATCCTGAATTTTTTTTAAAAAAATTCATTTCATGGATTTATATTTCATAACAAGTTCACTCCATTTTCACGTGATTCAACTATTTTGTGCCTCTAGATCGAGTCTTCACTACCCTATATATCACCAACCATCGTTTTCATCATCAAATCATCACATATTATCCCAATTTTTTATAATTTTTGGTATCATCTCACAACTTACAATAATTGTAAAATATAGGTAGAATTTCACCATTATACTATAAAAAATGTGTTTTATATTAAAAATAGTAATTTATTTTCCTATAAAAAAATTATATGACCATGTTTTTCACACATGATATCATCACAATCAATAAATCACTTTTAGTAATTCACTAAATTTACTTCTTTTATAATTTTTTATTTTTTGTAAAAAATAGGAAATATTGGGATTTCGGTTTTGGAAAAATTATGCAATTTCATACTAAGACGTAAATTTTGATTTAAATATAGACATAATGTTCTTTGGGAGAAGTGTCCAAATCCTTGGGATTTGTTTTATGGGATCCTTAATTATTCATTATTGTATATGAAATTCAATTTTTCAAACCAACTAATCATATATGGATTTATAATCACTACCTTGAGCGAAATTTTAAAAAATTTAAAGGAAACTACTTTGGCTAACCAAATTTAGGAAACCGTTTATAGAAAAAAGAAATTAATTTGAGTTTCATGATGTGTTGGATTACCTACACACTCTTTAACTTCCCCCTCATTCAACAAAAATTTCATTCAATCATTTATAGAATTAATTCACAATAATATAGAATTTATTGAATCCTCCACCATGGCCAATACCAGCTAAATATTTCCATGAGCATAGTAGATCATGATAGAATATGGAAAGTGGAAATTAAATTAAAATTGGAATAATAATGGAATCAATTTAATAAAAATATTGTATTTTCCTTCATTGGAAATGAAATTGAAAATAAGAAGGTATAAATTTACAAAATAATAATATAATGGTATCCCTCTTCCTTGACACAATGGTCAATTAAAAAGTATAGTCGATACCTCATATTCAATTCACCTATTGTAACATGCCAGGTAAATAAAGAATATGAAATTTTCATATTTATTAATATTTTTGAATAAAATTTTAATATTACATTAAAGGGAATTCTTTGTTTGATGGTGTACCCAATACACAACAACAAGTTTCTTTGAAATCTTACGTTGCACACTAATAATATATTAATATTATTTTAAATTTTAGTTAACACCTAACTGTAGTAATGGAGGGAATGAACAAAAATAACTACAAAATGATTATATATGTCAGTTGAATATTTTAACAATTACCCAATAAATGATAGAGGCTTATAATGCGAATGAATCAAATTTTAAGCATAAATATTCTAATATTTTTTAAAAGGTCGATTAACCTCCTTTTGATGGAGAACCCTTTCTAAAAATACTTTTTGTCAATTTTATATGTTATATTTGATAAAATATAATCATTATTTAGAATCAAGGCATCAAAATTTACTATGTGTAAATTTTTGTTATTTTTTTGATAAAGTTCATTTTTTAATGAATAGTGAAAATGTTGTATTTATATTCAAAACCCCATTTTAATATAATTTATTTATATGGTTATATTATCTTTCTAATTGGGTTTAATGTGTATTTAAAATATATTTTTACAATTTAATTTAATAGTCATTATTAGAATTAATTTCACTATGAAATTGGACATAAACAAGTGTCAATCTTTTGATAGATATTGTTTTTTAAAAAACACGCTATTTATTTTGACAGTAGGAATTAAATATAAAATTAATTAATAAAAATTATATTTTTTGAATTCGGTAAAATGGAAAACATTTTTGAATTTGGAATATCAAATTTACTTTGGATAAATTTTTGGTCTTTTTCTGACATATGTTCATTTTTAATGAATAGTGAAAAATACTCTATTTTACTTCAAATCTTCTTTTTCATCTAATTTAATTATATAGTTAGATTGTACTTTTAATTAGTTTTAAGGTGTAATTGAATTATGTTTTTATCACTTAATACAATGTTTTATTATTGGAAGTAATTTCACTTTTCAATTGGATGTAAAAACAAGTCAATCTGTTGATAAATTTTACTTCTCAAAAACCCATCTTTGGTTGTGACAACAAAAATTATATATATATTAATTACTGAAACTTCTATGTTTGGAATTTGGTAAAGTGGATTCCATATTTGGAATCAGAGGGTCCAAATTATGTAATTAAGACTCTTTTGTGTTTGGACATTATGAATAGTAATGACGGTAATTATCTTTAATTATCATGATTTATTAGTAATCGGGTACTTAAGGGTTATAAAATAATATAATAATAATATAAAATGACCCCAACATGTGTCCAAATACTCTTTTTTTAGTCATGGATTACCATGGGAATAGTTTTACGAAACTTGAGGGTCCATGGAGTCAAATGGGTGTGATAGTGACATTTATGACATAATTTTTAAAAAATAAGAGAAATATAACAAAGGTCTGTATATCCTAATTAAATCAAATTTATTTTTGTTTACATAAATGATCTATTAGACTATAAAATTTCATTGGAAATATAAAATGTTTTCCTACATCATGGTATTTTTTTATATTTTTTATACCTTAAATAAATAAATTTATTTATGACACCATGATGATGTATTGATTACCTCATTAATGAACGATTTAAATAAAATGAAAAGCTAAGGTAAAATCTAAAACTCAAACTTGTCTAAAACCTATTGTATTGGTGGATTTCGATCCCTTATCACCTTAACCACGAAATATATCATTTTATGACCTTTAAAATCTGAAAACCATCTTATAATAAAGTAACATTTCAAGACATTCCAAAAGTAACCCTGCTCCCTCTTATAAAAGGCCCACAACTCTACCCCCTTACCCACACCTCTCAATCCCTTGGCTCATCCAAAATCTACTCATATTAACACTCTACATCCCTATCTTACTCCTAAAAGCCTCACTTTGGGTAGAAGTCTTTCAAAGGAATCCTTTGGCACAAATCAAAAAGAGTTACCCGATTCAGAGGTAATGTCTTTTCCTAAGTTTCTTTCTTTTATTTTCCTTTTTCACTCACCACTATATTCTTATTATTTAACCCCATAATAACACCAGTATCCCCAATATACTAGGAAGTTTTTATGATAAATATTCTACCTACACTTACACACACCTCCGTCTAATAGTTAAAGAACATATTGTTTCTGTGGGTGGTGAATTACTACCTCATGAAATGATGATTGACTACAAAAAATGAACACTATATAAGGGGTTATTTTTTACATTAGAAGAGGTTATAACCCCTTATAAATAAATTAGCGACAGTTATGAGGAGCCACCGCTAATGTGGCAAGCTACTGTTATTTGAGGCGGTTTTGAGGAAGTGCTGGTATATGCGTGTTGAATTTAGCATCAGTTACATTAGAGGGGGTTTAAACCCCCTCTAATGTTTTCCAATTTTACCAAAAATAATTGTCATTAGAGGCGGTTATAACCCCAACCGCCTCAAATAGAGGGATTATGGGTGGTTAAAACAACCCCAAATTGTTTATTACATTAGGGGTGGGTTTACACAACCACCCCTATTTTTTTTAATGAGAAAATTTAAAATTTCCCTCCTAGTGCGTCCCCCATTCTCCTCCCTCATGTGTCTCTGTCTCCTATCCAGCCCGTGTCTGGAGTCCCCCTCCAAGTCCCCCACCTGTGTCTGTGTCTCCTACTGGCCCTATGTCTGGTGTCCCCCTGTGTCTGTCTCCCGGTCCCCAGGTTTGTTCCCCTACCCCGTGTCTGTGTCTCCTCCCCGCCCCGTGTCTATGTATATCCCCCGATACCCATGTCTGTCTCTCGTCTATGTCCCCCTCTTGTCTCCCATGTATTTCCGCTCCCCCAATGTCCTGAGTCCCCCAGTCTGTCCCCAGGTCTGTCTCCCGGTATTGGTCCTCCTATCCGGTCCCGGTCCGGCCCCGCCCCAGGTCTCCTCTATGAGTTCTCCCTGTCCATCCTTTATTGTCCTCTTTATCCTAAAATTGAGAGGGGCTTCTAAAATATACATCATGGAAGAATTCGAACCATTCTAGTCCAAGAAATATTTCCTGCGCCTAAACCACTACACCAAGCACCATTTTGTTTATTTAGTACATATATTATCGTATATATATATATTGAAAGGTTTATTTAAAATAAACATTATTTTCATAATATATTTAAATACATATAATATGTTTATTAAAATTTGAATATATATGAATAAACATATATATATATATTAACAAATATACACATAATTTATATATTATTGTATTTATATATATTAATAAGTTTATTAAAATAAAATTTTTAAAAAAAAATATATTTAAATAGATATAATAAGTTTATTAAAATAAGCATATATATTAACAAATTTACACATATAATTTATATATTATTGTATTTATATATATTAATAAGTTTAATAAATAAACATTATTAAATTAATATATTTAAATACATATAATAAATTGATTAAATTAATAATATATATTAATAAACATATATATATTAACAAATTTACACATAAAATTTATATATTATTGTATGTATATATAATAATAATTTTATTAAGATATAATTTATTGACATAATAAATTAAATAAATTACATGAACCTATGTTTATATAAATATAAATAAATATATATATATATATATTTTCTGCACACCTCTATAACTTATATATTTACATATATTTAAAAAAATTATGTATGTATGTATTTATAAATACATTTATATGAAACACACACAAACACAAATGTCTATTTATATATTTATTTGTAATTGTTTATATTTATTTGATTACATGTATATATATATAAATATTTATATTTTACCCAAATATAATTTTCAAATATATATATACATATTATATTTATACATACACAATTAATATATATATATATATATTACATATTTATATGAATATAATATGTTATACATTTTATAAATACATTTATATATGTATACAATATATACCTTATATATATTATATGTTTGAAGAAAATAGTCGGGGTTCACAACCCCTATGATCTCTTAAATTAGAGGGGGTTGTGAACCCCCTATGATGTAAGACATTAGTGGGGGTTCCAGAGTGGTTTTTTAACCCCCACTAATGTCTTACATTAGAGGAGTTTTGAACCCCTTCTAATGTCTTACATTAGAGGGGGTTGTGAACCCCCATTATTTTCGTAAAAAAATTTTGTATAACACACACACCTCTCAATCCCTACGTTCATACAGCCTCTGGTAATATTATTTCTCCACATCCCTATCTTACTCCTAGAAGCCTCACTTTGGGCATAAGTCTTTCCAAGGATGCCTTTGGCTCAAATCAAAAAGAGTTACCTGATTTAGAGGTAATGTCTTCTCTCAAGTTTCTTTCTTTTATTTTCCTTCTTCACTCACCACTATCTTCTTATTATTTGAACCCATAATAACATCAGTATAGTAAATATACTAGGATGTTTTTATGATGAAGATTCTATATACACTTACATAGACCTCTGTCTAATGGTTAAAGAAAATATTGTTTCTGTGGGTGGTGAATTACTGCCTCATGAAACGATGACTGTTCCATATTATTTTAAAAAATTTCACGGTGGCCATTAAGATGTAAATATTTTTGTATATTATATCTATTATATTTATTTCCTCTCGATTCTTTTGTATTTTATATTTAAAACATACCTTTCTACTTTGCATGTTGTGCAAATGCGATAATTTCATATGAGGAAGTATGGACAACCGCCCCCTAAAGTGATGTGACTCATTCATGCCAAATATGGAATTTATAAAGAATGTAATTAATGAAATTATTTTACCAATATAACATATATGTTATACTAGAACTATAATATATCTATGTCTAATTTAGTTTTAACATCCATTAATATGACAAAAAAATGAAAGTAGCGTTCATGCGTACGTACAGCTTACCGTCTCCATGAACGGTACATTTCATTTCTTATCTCCAAAAGCTAGGAAATATTATTAAGTACTTATATACTGGATATATATGATATTAAAATCATGAAAGCCATTTCGGAGATGATGTACTTATAACTACATGGACAATTCTCTTCAAACAAGTTCATTGTTGACTCAAGTCCCGTACATCGACAAAATGTATGATATTTTCTTACATAAATATCTAATTATTATAAAATAATAATATGTGATATGATTTGAATAATAAAATTTAAAGGAATTCCTTAAGAAATTATAAATTTAAAAAAGTTTATTATTAAAAAAAATAATGAAACGAACAAGACAGGTCTGACTTGAGGTTAGGGGATTTCTTATCTTGGTTTTAATTCCATGAGATTCATGCTATATTTTCCAGTATCTCCTTTGAGTGGTGTATGTACTGCCCATTATTCTACTCTTTTATTAATATAAATCCATTTATGGGTATTTACATCAACATTGTATGGTCTTTCTTTCATGGGGTGTATGTTTTGTAGGATACCAAATCGGTAAGGGAACCTTTCACCCTCTTCTTTTTAAATGGCTTATTTTTGTAGGGTCATTTAATTTACATATTCATATGTTGGGATATGTTCATATATATCCTTATTTCTGTAAATTTATTTTCCAATTGATGAGATAACCTTTTTATCTATCATCAAATCAATCTCTGAATTTTAAAGCGACGTCGTTGGGCTGTCAAATTTTTGTAAGGGAACTTCTTAAACCAATTTCAATTCTTTGGCATAAACCTCTAATTCTTGATAATGACGTACTATGAATTTTTTGCGATTACATATGATTGTTTTTCACTTAATATCCACTTATATTGGATGTATTTATATTTTTTCACACACAATTATGTAATTGATTAATCCTAAATCTAAGGATACCGTCTTTGTACGGGACTTCGTCTCAATATTTTTTCATTGAGGCATATTTTGATTTCTACATGACCTTAGTTCATACAGAGTATAAAACCATTTTGACTAATCATTTCATTCAAAATTAATCCTTTTACATGAAGAGTTTTACTAAACGACCAATGTAATGTTTTTTTGTCTTACGTATGTGGCGAAAACGACTTCTCTGCCGCCGTGACCATTATTTGAGTTTCCGCTTCCTCTACAATGCATAACTTTTTTTAAAAGAAAAAAAAATACCATGTTTTACTTTTATTTTATTTTGGTATGGAAAATGGTTTTGTTAATGTTTTTGATTATATCAATGTTTTGTATTGATATCTTGTGATTGAAATGTGGAAATGTTATGTTTTCTTTATGCATGTTTTATGTGATATGATTATGTTATGGTTCTTGGGCATTGTTTATGAAGACAGGTGGTTCTATGATAAATTAAAGTCTGGTGAGATCGAGATAGCTCTCCAATTTATTGGGTAATTTAAAGTAGTTAAATGTAATGGTTTTTCCGAAGAGTTTTAGGGAATATACTGTGATGGGTATTCCAAACATAACCATGAGGGTTACTCCCTACGTAAGAATGTTATGAATCCCTAAAGTTACATTTATGTTTATGATTTCTATGAGTTATTCATAAATATTATGATTTAATGAGTTATGTTAAAGTGCTTATGTTTTATGATTAAATTATGATTTCATTGATTCTTATGTATACATGGACTAATGTTTTCTTTCCTTATTTGTTTATCCCTTTCTATGAATTTTTTGGACATCCCATGTTTTTGAAATGTTTTTCATATGACATAAAGAGGAATAGGGTAAGGATGTGATCAAATAAATGTCATGATGTCTAAAACATGGAACTATACATGACTCTTTTGTTCAATAATTTTTATTTTGTAAAAAAATGAAAACTGAGTAGATGTGTCTACTTTGTAATCATTGAGATGTAATAGTTATGTCCCAATTATCTAAAACTCTAAACCTGAAAAGATCCTCAATGTTAATTATTAATTTAATTCAAGATTATGTAATTTTTTATGGTTGGGTCCATATATTTGGTATCAGATGTCGGTTTATATAACTTTAGTGCTTAGGGTATTATTTAAGCACAAGTGGCATTACCATAATAGTTAGGATTTTAGAAAGATTCATAGTTATTATTATAATGTGAATGAGTTTAAGATAACATGAATAAGTATATATTAGTATTTACCCTCTTCATAAGATATTATATGATTATTTTACTAATATAATCACACTGACCTTTTTGGTTATCGTAAATGGTTGGATCTAGTAGGCACCAAAGTAACAGTGGATGTGAAGAAAACTGTAATGGTTTTATGAATGAGCAACTGAGGGATATGGGAGATGCAATGAGAACCCTTGTGGTTATTCTCAACCAACTATCTGGAGTCATGATTGACCACATGAACCATAGTGATTTTTATAAGGCATCATATATGAAAGAAACCAATCCCTATAGAAGTTCAGGTAATAATCATAAAGGTAAGTGTGTTCAAAAACTTACATGTCAAATATGTTTAATGAAACACATAGGAAAACGTTTAAAAGGGACATAAAGATGCAATAGATGTGGAAATGAAGGTCATAAATCAAGAACCTGCCATGGAAAAAGGAAGCATCTAGTTAACTCTAAGAAAGGGAAATAAGTTCTTTCTGAAGGATCAATTGAATTTTTTAAATGGGGTGTGCATGGTCATTATGCAAACACATGTCCTACGAAGATGTTTCGGGAATGGGATCACCAGGATCGTAAAAATATTATTTTACTAATACCTAATGTCATTCTAATTGAGGATGAAGGAACTGACAATGAACAATGAAAGGTATGGATTATTTCATAACATATGTCTTCTTATTATTCAAATATTTTGATATGATTTGTGATTTCGATTGTATGAAAGAAGTATTTCAGAATAAGTTTGAAAGGAATGGTTAATGGATCATAAGGAATGTTGAATGAGTTGGAAGTCAACTTATAAGGGATTCAAAAGTTATGGTAGATTTTAGGATGGTGGAATTCTTAAAAGTATTAAGGCTCTTTTGATGATGAGATTACATTAGAAGAACTTTTATAGTATGTGTAACATTGATGTTTGATTTATGAAAATTCTATTCAAGGAATAATTATCTTTTCTTTTGTTGATATAGTTATAAATAACTATTTTGGTTTATATGATCCTCGAATTTGAGATAATTACTAGTTAATACATTTTGGGATGCAAAAAAAAATTATTAGATAAACTTTTGTGGTTAAAATATGTTATGGTTATTTTTAATGTATTTATCTCTTTTTAAGAATGTTATAAAATTATGTAGTTTTTGAAAAGGGATAGCACACAAACCGTGTGACAACCCGTAGCATCGGGCGAAGCCATGGAAATAAAACCCACAACCAAAGAGTGAATAGTATTTATCACCTACCACTAGACTACATGAAGTCCCTGGTTAGTACGACTAATTAGTTTTAGTTATATGAAACCAATTTTTGACATTATAGTATAATTAATTTATAAATATGATATTAAAACGATATATAGTTATAGAAATTTTCTCCATGAAATACCTTTTTTCATCACGTCCTTAGGTTTAATATTAAATTAAAATTTTCATATTTTGTGAAGAGAATAGAGAAAAATGGAATCAATATTTTTAATCAGAATAATTAATAAAATATAATATGGTAATTTTTTTTCAAATTGAATATAAAAAACAAATAAAATTAATTACCATGGTTAGGGTTAAAATGAGTTTTTCGGGTATTAAAAAAAGATATAAGAGTTAAAATGACATAAAAACCTTTCATAATCCCATTATATGGATATATTTATAACATATATCATCTAATGTTCAGTAATTAAAATTTTCGAGCATTTCATTAGGTTTTAAACATGCGTATACCTTTTTCATTTCCAAAATTCCAAGATAATCATCTCCCCCACTTTGGAAATAGAACTCTGTCTCTTTTAATCTTTAAACTCACAAATAATTTTGAATCATCCAAAAAATACCAAAATAACATCCATACCATTCACCTCACTTCTTATAGGAAATATATTTTCCATGAAATTATCCTATAAATGTTTTTGTTTTAAACCTAATGAGGTTGTTAGGAGGAGTGGTATCATTTTAAAAAAAAACATGTTTTTCTTATTTCTTCTTAAAAATCCATCAAATATAATTCAATTTTTTTTTATAATAACATAAATATCTCGCATATAATGATATTTAGTTATGTTAATGGAATAAACTATATCCATATCCTCTCCATCAAAAGGGAAATTGAACCACTGATCATGTTTATCGAGAACTACCACCACTTAAACTAGTATTATTTTTTCATCCATCACCACCTCTTAAAAATGGATGTAATGATGTAATTACAGTTTATAAATGATATATATGAAATATTTATACACCCAAAATTAAAATGTCACTTCTATATTTTTTCCTTCAAATCTTTTTGGGATGGATATCATCACTCGCGCATACGTGTGAACTACTTCCTCCACAATATGAACATATTTTACTGCCATTTTATATTCACATAGATGGTAATAAAGATATATTAAAATAATTTATATGATATGTATGGAATAAAAATCATTCTATATGCATGATATATTATTTATATTTCTTGTTTTTAGATCAACTGGAAAATAGAAACAATGTTCATGTGTATGTATGACATAACATCTCCATGAATATTGTAATACATTTTCATTCTCTAACATCAATGGATTTGAATAAAAGTATATATAATGAATACATATTTCTTATATTGTGATTATAATTGTGGATATTTTGTAACAATGATCAAATTAAATTTTTTGAAAACAAAAAACCGAAACATGCATGATTAATGACATAATTATTACCTAATGCATGTTTATAAAATGAAATGTTAATAAATAAGTACTAAAAGGTCATGATTATATAATACAGGGTATGAAATATATATTTGTATTTATATTGTTCTATAATAAGTGTATAATATACCAATATTTATTATATAGGTGGTTTTAAAGTATAAGAAGAATGTCGAGACATGAGGTAAGGAATGTTCATTTCACTTTTTTTTTGACGAATGACATATTCGCCACTTTTTATATTAATGTAGTGTATATAATTTGAAAGAATTAATTTTATGATTATTAACAAGAAAATTATTGGATATAAATACTTATATATGTTGCTTTATTTTATGGTCCTTTTGATTCAAATATTACCATATTTTTATATTTTTATGATTCAATCTCATTATTTATATAGATTGTTTCTGATCATTCTTCAAACAATGATATATTATTAACAATCTTGAAATGAACTCTTTAATTTTATTATCCCATTGTTACATCTAAAAATTATATGTTTTGCATTTATTTTTATCTCTTTATTTACTCATGATATGAAAAAAATTATGGAAAACTAACTCAGTTAATCTCTTAGGTCCAAAATCAATTTCCATCAAAGTCGATGTTTTATAAATAAATTAAAATAATGTTTATACTAATATAAAATTAATTTTTAAATACCTTTTTACCAATTTATTAATTTTAATAAAACGTTTTAAATGTAATATTATTATCATTTATCAAACATGACCATTTTTTATTTTACTAAAAATGTTAATGGAATCTTCATTTAAATGTGTACTGCATGAATGATATGTAGTGATTCCATTACCACACAATGATTTAAATAATCCATTATAAGTTTTAAATTTTATTTTCAATTAAATTTTTTATTTATCTTATGGGAAATTATTGGATTTTAATGAATTTATTTAAAAGAGGAAATACTATTTTAATCAAGTAATGATTCATATAATCCTTAAAAATCATTTTCCATATAATAGGACATATATGGTGTTACAAACGCTTTATTGGGTATATTATATAATGATACCATTATTATTATTTAATTTTATGGATTATATTTACTATCAAATGATTCTTATAAATCCAATTCCTTTTCCATGTGTTATGTTATGATGAAATGATGAAATGTTTATTGAACCTATTTCATATCCCAGAGGTTATGATTTAATGAAGATTTTATGAAACACATTACTTTTCATACGTTCTGGTAAGATTATTTCTTTAGGATATTGTATAAAAAAGATGATGGATTATGTCATGAGTATGACCTTTATGTCCCACTAATGCATTCGGTGATGATGGATAACTCATGAGTTAATTATGTAATATATGAACATGATTTCATGTTCACATTATCATGCATAGAATTAGTTTTCATGTCTATATGACTAAGAGTAGACCTAGTTTTCAACTCTATATTATTATGTGTGTACATAGTTTTCATGTCCATAGGTTTATCCAAGTACTTGATATGATGTTCACATCCTAATGAGTGAACTCACCACTATTTATACATATTCACAATGTAATGATCTTTTATTTTTCAATGTATTTATGTTTATTAAATGCTCTGATGGAATAAGATCACTTATTTCCTTTACAAATCATGTATTCTAATAAATAACATTTATCCAATGACACAATTTTAGGATAGATGATATGTAGGGTGTAGTTTTCAAAAGATATTGTCTTGTTCTCATACCATTATGATTATGTTATATTGATATCCCCTTTTTTCTATTAATAATAATCTAAGATCAATATATATTATGTTTTACTTCCAATTGTTTTGAGGAAAGGTTTTATATAGGGTATGTCTAAAAAAATAGTATATGGGAAGTTCATCAATGTAGATTTTGAACATCATTAAATTATTTAAGAGATTACATGTCTATTCTCTACAGACACTGATCCATTATGATCCTCAAGCATGTTCATCTAAAATTAATTGGATTTTATCTTATTAAGAAGAAGTATTTATGGAAGAAAAAAGAAAGTTCATTATAAATATGATATAAACTAAAGATAAATAACCTAGAATATAGTAAGACCATAAAAAATAAACATGTTTCATTTAATTCTAATATAAACTTTTCATAAGAATATTTCAATTTTGATATATATGGAAGGAAGAAAAATAAATTAGCTCCTCCTATGAATGATTTATACAAAAATATTGAAATAAAGAATGTATTGAAATGTATATTTAAAAATTATAATTAAATGTATGACAAAAAAGGAAATAATAATGTAAATTTATATACATATAATTAGGTTTTATAATAAAAATGTTATGGATGAAAAAATAAATACTATTACTTTTATAACAACTAGAAACAAAAGCATGATTGAGGATAAAAAAAGTTGTAGAAAAAGGACAAAAGAGCTTTAAAAGATGGAGTTAGTTTTATTATGGAATCATATACAAGGGAAGAATCTGGAACTGAATTTTTTTTTACTAAATTATGTTTACTTACAACTACAAATGTAGTTAGTAGTGATTCTATTTATCCTTGAAAAAATGGTTCTAAATATATAAAACCTATTTTTATTGAACAAAATAATTCAGATTCAAATTTATAAAGTGATATTTTATGAATTGGTGATATTTGAAAAAATTTAAAAATAAATAATATGAATTTTGAGGAAAAATTTTTTTACATAAAAAAAGAAAAAATCAAGAATGTTTCTTCAGTTATAATTATAATGTATAAGACGATCTATGAATTACTCAAAAATACAATGAATGGGTAAAAAAAATTCAAAGTTTAAAATATGAATGAACCAATATTGTACAAAGAAATAAATGCTCTAGAAAAATAATTTCTATGAATAAATTCAATAAAAACTAAATTAGACCTATATATGAAAGAAAATTGACCAATATGTATAAAAAATAATTTTTCCAATCTTCAAAATGATGTATATAAAATATTGCATGTTTTAGATATTCTATTTAATATCATTATGGATGTTCATATTAATTATTAGTTGAAAATAAATAGGAAAAAGGTTTATTTATAATAAATTATCATAATTATTACTCCATATTAATAGGTTAAATCCTAATTGGTCACAAGAAATTTCTTTTACTGATCCTATTATACCATAATATTCTTCAGTAAAAAACAAATTTCTTACTAATTTTTTAGGTAAAGTTTCCTAGAATAATATTGAAGGACATTTGGTACATGGACAATGGTTTCTCAAGACACACTACTAGAGATACTTAAAACTTCCTATCTTACAAAAATTGTGATGGAGGTACCGTTACATTTGGATGAAAGTATAAAGGAATAGTTAAAGGATTTAGTGAATTATGTATATTTTACTCTATCATTATTTATAATGAATTATATGTTGATGGTTTAATGATTAATATTGATAGTATTTCAAAAATATTTTTAAACTAAGATGTTTGTAAAATTAAAAAATGAGTTATTTAATATATTAAAAAATTAGAATATATTGTCTTAGTTAAATTAGAATGATATCATTTTTCTAATTTATTTTTATATGTCTCAAAATTATAATGGTATGTGATTTAATTCTATATATAAATAAAGTGAAATGTGGAATGTTAGTCTTATTGATGAAAATTTTTGATTACTAGAGAAATTTTTAAAACATCAAACTATATAAAACAATCATGAATTCAATGTAGATAAGTATGATTTTTTTATTCTTCTATTAAATAAATGTAGTGTAAAGAATGTTTCAGTTGTATTAATGACTTAAAAATAGTTTAAATACTATAAATTTTCCATTAAGAATAATTTATACCTATTTATACAATAATACTAGATATTATAAATATTTATGAGTTAATTTTGATAATCTTAATAGACATACATAGGTTTATTTTTTATCATATAAAAGGAATTTTTAAAAAATTTATATTGTCAATATTTTTTTGAATAAATGTTTGTTTATTTATATAAATAAAAATTTATTGATATATAGGATTCCTAAATTTATATTTTGATAAAAAAAAATCTCAAATGAACTTTTAATTTTTTTCATTTCATAACTTTTAGATTACCGAAACTAAATGTAGTTATATAAATAAATAATTCATCTATAAAATAAATTGAATGAGAATTTCATAAATTATTTTAATCTTAATAAATATTTCTATTCTGATTTATAAAATGTAATATCATGATATTATAAAATTACTCTATGTTCGTTAGATTATATAGAACAAAACATCAGTCTTAAACAAAACAAATAATATTATTATTTTATGATCATTAGAAAAACCTATTGAATTAGAGGGTATTAACATAATTATCTAAATAAATAATTATATATTAACATTATATTTTATAACAATTTACTATTAAATTATTTCAAATAAAAAATCAATTACATGTATTGTAAATTTATTCTTCAAAAATAAATTTTCTTCAGAAATGGTTTTTAATATTTTCTATGAGGGAATATTAAAATTAATTGACAGAAATTTTATATTTTTAATTTTATAGAATTATATATTTTTTAAATAATAATATCAAAATTATATTAGTATTAAGTTTTTTGATTTCTCTAAGAAGACCAATTTTCTAATGAGTACTATAAAATAATATTTCTTTTTCGAAAACTATATTTTTTCTTCATATACATACCAACTTCCACGGTATTTTATAATGATTAAAAATTAAATTAATATATATTTTAGAATAAATTATACTATTAATTTCATTGGAATCAATTTTAGATTTGAATTTAGTATAAAAACATTTTTCTATGTGATTGGTTTTTTCTGAAAAACAATTTCCATCACATTTTTAATATTTACCATATTTTTAACTATTTCATATCTAAGAATTTAATATTTAATAATGCATTACTTATTTTTAATTATGTTTTCAAAATATTAATAATTTTTCCCATTTATTTTTGTAAAATGTGAGTAGTAACCAGAGTATATTTTATAACCATAGTAATGGTAAAATGGGTTAAATAGGATTAAAACTAATGTGATAAAACATAAAATTAAATCAAACTCTTGCCTCTATTTTATTAGATGATTATATTTCATCCATAATCATCAAAAATTATAAAATAGTTCATTTTTTCCATTTTAAATATTTTTTTTAATTAATAATATTTAAAGAAAATAAAAAGTCAAAAATGTCAATTTTTCCATTCAAATCGATAATATTTTGTGATAGGGATATCAGAAACTAATATCTCCTTATAAATTGATAATTAAAATATGAATTATTTTTTTAGATTAATTAATTTTATCAATATTTAATGATGAAGAAATTACCTTAAATTCTATCACACTACAGACATAGTGTGTGTCCAAGTACAACAAAAAACTATAAAAGTTTATCAAAAAATAAAAATGTAACATTTTTTTGGTATGTAATATTGCAACACATATTTTTAGATTTTAATTCCATTGTTTTCAATTTTTTAAAGAAAATTAAATAAAAAGTCTTAAAAATAACATTAATTAAATTTAATCATAAATAATATTCTATTAACTTATTTTAAAGTATTAAAAATCATGAAAGAACACAATTAGGATTATAAATTGTATAAAATGGAATCCCGTGTCTATTTGTCTGCATATTTTCATCTAATAACTAAAATTATAACCCTTTTAATATTGAAATATTCATTACCATGGTCATTTTTTAAATTGGTTAACCAAGGGGTTTAATTGAATAATATAGTTTAGAATGATACAACAACCTATATAAAAATGATTTGATGATTATAATAAGATCACAATATCCTTGTATTCAAATATGTTTAATATTAGAGAAATTTTACTAGAGTTATACATATTTTAAATTATAATATTTAATGTGTCTCTAAAAATTACATTAATGATATCTCACAATAGAGAATGTTTTATTAAATAATATAAATTTCCTAAAACTATTATGTAGGGACAATGGAATTGTGTATGTTTTAAAATATAATCCATGGTAAATTTCTAGGCCACATAACCATTTATAGTAATTATATTGCCTCCTAGAGAGTAAAGAACATTGATATCAATGTAACTATCGAGAGGGTTGAGGCTAAAACTGAGATATAGGGGTAATAATAACAAAATATTTTCACATTTTTATTGTAAAAGGTAGTTTATATTCATATTCATCTGATTTTAGATTTAATTCAATTGTATCCCATTTAAAATAAGAATAATTTATATTAATTTAAAAATATATGTAACTCCAATAGTGCGCATGAACTAACTTATAAAAGGGTAAATCCTATAATTCATTATTCATATGGTTTCATCTTTATATATTATCTAATACATACCTCAATAAATTAAAATATTACTCCACCATATTCTGTATCTACTAGTCTTTCAAAAAGAACATGCTTAAATGCTTCATTTGTATGATAAAATTGTTTTCACAATGAAGATGTATAACTCTTAACCAAGCAATTTCAATTTTATTTCTTTTAATATACCCTATAAACCCATGGTATCCATTATAAAATAATGAATTTTTATATTACATATGCTGAATTGTTATTGTGATCATGAAACAACCGTTATATACTATCTTTCGATCAAATGGAAAGTTAAAATTCAACCCCCACAAATGTATGTCTTACTATATCCACATATCAATGTAGCTCATTTTTCATTTCAATATTTAATAAATGGTTATTATGTTTATTTTATTTCTTATTTATGATATAATTATTATATAGGATATATAATATAATATTTCTCTTCCTTCTAATCAGTTGTAAAATTGTAACGTTTCTCATATGCGTGTGTGCTCTAACACCTATATTGTGTGATATTATTCATTTTTAATTTTATTTCCTTATATAAAGTAATAATGAATTATTTTTTGATATCATGGAATAAATATTATTTTATTAATGATTATATGATTTGTTTTTTCATAATTATATATTCCTCTAATGCATTGGGTAATGATTAATGATCTATTGGATGAAAGGGTACTTGGGAGGTTTTCCCAAGCTGGAAAATGGATTCATGAGGGGTTATACCAAGACCAAATGTGGGCACATGGGACGATAAACTAAGACCAAAATAGGTTACATAGAAGAATATCCCAAGACCAAAGCTTTTAATAATATGTTATGACAAACCTAACATGTTATGAATGTATTAATGGGTATCCTTGACATATGGTTTTATGATAATTATTATTCCACACATATTCCATTATTTTACAATAAGAAATTATTGGAATTTTATGTTCACATAAATCAACTTCTATGATTCCATTATGAATTATGTGTTATGAACTGACAAGATTTATGACATGACACATATTTATGATCTCTGAATTATGGGATGTGATTTTAAATTGTCAATATCATTTTCTCATACACATTATGCTCATTTTATTTTTAAATTATCCTTGATATATCCCTTGTGTACCCTTATTAATCATATAATCTAACCCTTTATTATATTTCCTTTCCCTATGTTATGAATACTGTATTATTGAATGATATGTATATGAATGAGGGTACTAATAAAGAACATAGTAGGAGATGATGTAGATATCTAATCAACTAGTGGTTTATGTATCCATGTTTCAAAAGAAACAGGAACTATATAGTTATGGAATGGATCATAATTTTATTTATTGAATATTAATCTAATAAGATATTACATTATTGTATGAAAAGTATATATTTCTATAGATTGTATTGGGGAAATCAATAGTTAATAATTAAATAAAAGGCTTAAGAAAAATTACTAAATACCATAGAGATAATCATAAGAACATGATGACCTTAAAAAATATGGGTAAGAGAGAGATTATGTGGTTTTAATAGAAATGGATCCATATCTAGAATCTACAAGAAGAAATTATTTTAACATATATTCATCTAGGGGTGTTACACCTGAAAATACATGTTCAATGTATATATCATCCATCATAATTGTACATGGTGAGTGTTTTATTACTGTGAACCATGTTTGACACTCCCATGATATGGTCATGATCTTCTTCAAATTGTAATTATAACATTTCATGAGTGATTTTAATATATGTTGATCAATGATGACCTATGTTACACCTAAGGTGTTAAATATTTAAAATAAGGTGTCATGATATCTATAAAATCAAAATTATTCCTTATTAATATGTAGTTTCATCAAAATGAATTTTCATGTTAACACTATAATTTTTTGTTTGAGTAATTAGTTGGATAAAAAAGGATCCACATTAACATCAAAAATGAAAAATGGAATAATATTCCTCACTTAAAACCAAATGAAATAGGATATGGATGGAAAAATGTTGTGATCATTCAAAATCTGCTATCTCATAATATTATTAACAATATAAACTTGGGTGAGTTTCATGAAATAACAAATAATAAAATAAATGGTTTTTGAGGAAGGATATAGAGGGATTTTGATTTATAATAATATATGTCATGCATGTGGGATGAAGCACTTAGGGAAATGTCGCATAGAAACAAGAAATTATTTTATGTGTGGAATAAATTGAAATATAGAATGTAATTTTTGAGGAAAAATTAATAGTTTTATGGAAGGAAATATTGTTGTTCCTAAGATACCATATGTAGTTTGATTTATTATGTATGGGGAATATGAGAATTTTATATCATAATTCCCCAATCCAAGGGTTATCTCATAGAACATGGAAGGGTCTATGATACGAAAATAATTGAAGTAAACGGATTGGAGTTTGTATTTATTGTGATTTTAGACTTATGTTGTAGATGGGATATATTAAAGACATATTGGATATAAAAATTATGAAACATCTAAGGATTGTACCAAAATGGATTTTTTATTAACGATTTGAAATCTTATATTATATTATTATAATATATAAAATAATCTATGATAGTATTTAAGGAATCAGTATTTTGTTTATTTTAGTTTTAATATATGTTTCATTTGATCTTATCTTCAGTTTTATGGATTCCATCAGAGGTATATAAGTTTAATGTTGATAATTATTTCAAATGTGTATATACCCCCTTTGAGGATTTATGTGAAGGTATTTTCTGGTAACATTAAGCATTTACTATGATTTTGGAATAATATTCTATTGAGGATTAAATTATACGTTGGGTTAGTATATTAGTTAGTGTTATGTTTATTATGGTATATTATATGGGTATATATAGATAATCATGATGGATTAAAAGTATGTCATTGATAAGTATATTTTTTATGATATTTATGGCCATGCTACGGATTAACATTTATGTCAATATCTTAGTTAGATTTATGATATTTTGGTTAAGCTCACTAAAATATAATTTTATATAGTGATTTATCATGGTTATTGAAGATATTTTCGGTGATACTTCATTAAATTGAGTAAAATGGAAAATATAAGTTTGTCATGTTATTTAATGTGATGTATGATTAGGGATTAATGTAATTAAATTTTTCATGATGTAATATAAAAGGTTTGGTTTCACCATTTTTCTTATAAATATATTTATGTTTTAGGATATTGAGGATATTTTGGATTTTGGGTTATTTATGAAAGGATCTACGTTGAAGAATTATAGTTAATAATGATAAATTTGTGTTAAATGTATTATTTCATCAAATTAAAGTTTATAAATATAGGATATTATCTTTCCACATGATAAAAATTCATTATTTTTTAATATTTACATATTGGTGGAATAACTTTATATAATATATTATTTGGATTTTGTATTAGTGCTTTAGACATGAATAATCCGTCGTGAAACCTCATCATTTATATTAAAAGATATTATTGTGGTGGAAATTTATTAAAGAATGAAATTATACTTTTCAAGAATGTTTATTTACTTATTTAATTATTCTAGATAGTCAATGAAATCATCAACTCTATGAAAAATGTATATTAAAATGATGATTTTATCCCATTACATTCATTAATGATGAATCTATGGTCATTTTATCACCTCATTAATTTATGGTTTTGTGGTCATTAACATTATCATGATCATTAAAATTATTGTTATCCCCATTCTATTTTATGCTCCCTCATTATTAAGATTTTTTTTCTATATGTCTATATATTCACTTCTCACTAATGTTCACCTTTTTCAGAACCTAGTTATGTATCATTATATAAGACCTTAGTATATCCATTTTTTGTATTTTCAAGAGGAAGTTTTATAAAACATTCTTATGATGAGGGTTTTGTAAATGAATTTTGAAATACAAAAACTTATATTATTGAGAGTAAATTATACTTTAGAGGTAATTATATAACAATTTATTTAGTTAGATAATCTAAAAACATCATATTGTAAAGGAATATTATCTTTGAGCATGTAAACCACATGAAACATTAAGCTTAAATGAATCAAAAAATTAAATTATTTTCTGACAGTTCTTACATTGCCCCTGAATTATAGGGTATTAATTTAATGAACTATGTTATGATATATAAATTTAAATTTCTTAAAAACTTAAAATTTTTTAGTTATTTATATGGAAATTAAATTTTTTTTTTGTAAATTTATATTATTCATCAAAAATAAATTTTCTTCTAAAATGGGTTTTATATCTTTTTTGAATAAAAATTATAATTACTTCAAGGAACATTAATAATTTTTTCAAGGTCCAAATTATATGATTTTTTAAATAAACATGTCCAAATCTTTCTAGTGACATTTTATAGTATTTGTACATGAATATTTATTTTTTAGTGAATAGTGGAAAAACCGATTTTTATTGAAAACTATATTTTCTATTAATGAATTTAAAATGTTTTATTCTATTGAAAATAGTTTTGAAACTAATATTATTTCTTTTTTATTAATTATAATCAAATTAATATATTTTTAATAAATTTCATTAATTTATTTGGAATAAAAACACTATTATGTATAAAATTAATTTATGTGAAATTCAATTTTTACTGTGATGTTTAATTTTTTATTAAAAGAAAACCATATACTTATTAAATTTTAATATATAAAAATGGATTCTATATTTATTATTAGTGAATCAAAATTTGGTAAATTGGTCACTTTTGTTTTCTATTTATATAAATATTTACCATAAAAACATTTACTACCACAGTAATGGTAAAATGGGTTACTTTGGGTTAAAACTAATTTTTTAAGGATTAAAGTTCTTTAAAACACATTAATATATTTTTTAGAAGAAAATATATCATAGATAATTCTAAGTTTTTTTGAAATTATGACCTTTCTACCAATTAACATTGATTTTATACTTAATAACATGTGAGTAAAATATTTTTTTGACATTTAACTCTCTTGCATTTTAAAACCAAATTATTTTTCAAGAGGGATGAAAAACTATTATTTTGTTATAAAATTTTAGTTGATATATGAATGATTTTTCCTCAAGGTAATTTATTTTTATAATTTTAGGGATTAAATTATTTCTTTAAATTATTTCACAATTTTAAAATAGTTTTTCTTCTAGTAGTAGAAAAATCATGTAAATGATTTTTAAAATCTCATTCTAATTTTGATTGATTAAGTTTTAGTGTACAAATTTTTTTATTGATTCATATAACATATTAGGGATGCGAGAAAGTTTTATATTCAAATTTAATTCATTTCATTTTTTTTATCAAAATTCAAATTAAATGAATATTTTCAAAAGGTGCAATCAATTATGTTTTATTTAATTATTTAAAAATAATAAAAATTATATAAATTAAAAAATTATTAAAATAAATGGTCTAAAATGTCACCCATTGAAAACAAATGATCTAATTGTAATCTTATTTTTAAAATTATAACACTTTATTATTGAAATAGATATTACCATGGTTAAGGAAAAAACAGGTTAACCTATGGGTTAAACAAAAAATAAGTTTTAAAATGATATATAAACCTATATAAATTTTATATTGGGATTATAATGAGACAAAAATCTCCTTATAATTAATTACATGTGATTTTGGAATCATTTTACATGATTTAGATAGATATTAAATTATAATATTTCATTAATTTCCAATAAATACATTAATTATATTTTATAATAAAAATTATATTATTAAATTATTTAAAAATATGAAAAACCATATATTCAGAAATATTAATGAAATATTGTCCAAAATATCAATCATTATCAATTTATTATTCACTTTTCTTTTCAAAGAAACATTCAAAACCCTTAATGAGTTAAAAACATTAATAACATGGTAATTTTCCAAAGGGATATGTAGGGTTAAAAGATAGAGATAAGGGTAACAAGAAAACATAAACATATATAAATTTTATTTTGTGAGATTATTTAGACTCTTACTAATATTGTTATCAAATTATATCAATTTGTTTTTATTTTTCTATAAAAATATGTTTATATTAATTTAATAATTTAATTAACTAAAGAGTTCCCCTCCTATCAGTTATAAAAAATAACGTCTTATCTTTAATTATTCAGAGTGTTTTAGATTTCTATATCAGAAATCAACAATAATAATACTTTTGAATATTCCTTTACAACATAATATAGCTTATTTTTCTTTCTAAAAGATTAACCCTTCATGTATTAAAGGGGTAATCTAAAAGTGGTCTCTCAACAATGGTTTACAACACTGAAGTACGTGTTTTCATTTTTATTTCTTATTTTAACCCCTAAAATTATACTATATAAATTATAAAAACAACAATTAAGTTTCATAAATTTAATTAATTTTTATTATGATTAGGGAACCAAAATTATAAACCATATTTCTATATGTTATAAAATGGAATCATGGCTCATGTGTACATAAGACTTACCACCTACATATAGTGGAGTAATTAATCTTTCATCTCCATATTTCATGGATGGTTATTATAATGGTATTAACAGTTTTATATGATATAATTATTCCTCTAGAATTATATTATCCCACCTTATTTATTACCTTTAAATTCTTTCAAAAATGATAATTCCACTAATGCGTACATATAGACTATCACTCCCAAGAAGTGATTTGATTCATTTTTAATTTCAAATTTACATATATAATAATAAATATCGACAAAATGAATATATATGAATATATAATATTTTTTATTTATTATATATAGGATAATTATTTTTTAGTTTTATTTTGTTATGTTATTTAATATTTCATAGAAACTATAGCAACCCAAGCCTTTTACATATAACATTTCATGATTTTAACCATAATTCATCATTAGAGTACAATTTAAGGATCATTAAATCTAGTGTCTTGGAAGACTAGGTATATACAACACAAAACATGGGGCAAAAAAACACTTTTTTATTTAATCTCCATAATGAGCTCCTAACTTCCTTTGAGCCTTTACATCTGCATAGGGTACCCTAGGGAACAAATGAACAAATGGATGAGCTAAAAAGCCATGCGAGGGAATGAACATAAGGATACTTCTCAAGCACATGAGTTAGGAGACATGTCATAATGATATCAAAAGCATGTAACTTATAAAATCATTTAGTATAAGTATAATATCAAATAAACATGGAATCATATAAATGATTTAGAATCATAAAACATTTCATTAGTACGGTTCAAGGCTAACTCCCAATCCCATTTCCCATTTCAGTATGAGTCAAGGCCAACCGCCAATCCTGTTTCCCATTTCAGTACGGGTCAAGGCTAACCGCCAATCCCGCTTCACATCGCATCTCAAGAGACTTAACCTTACCCAATGCATTGGAGCACTATATGGGCACACCCATCTCAACATATTCATGAATATTATTTCCACATAAATAATCATAAATAATCAACCATACATAAACATACGGTTGCCCATGGAAATAATTGAGTACCACAATCACACTAGTGCAGAAAACATTTTTAACGTCACCAATTTTGATGTCGGTTATATATAACCCACGTGATAATCGGTGATACGTGGTTTTCTACATCGTTTATATTATAACTGACGTAAAAAATGCAGAGAGTAAATTTTTAACGTGGGTTATTTTAATAACCGACGTAAAAAACCAAAGTGCGGTGTTTTTTACGTCGGTTATTTGATAACCGATGTAAAAAATGAGGTATCTATGAATTTTTAACGTCAGTTATAAACTAGACAATGTAAGAAAAGCGACATTTGAGGCCTTTTTGAAGTCGGTTTTTTGATAATCGATGTAACAACCCAACCCACAGAATTTTTTATGTCATTTACATTATAACCGACATAAAAAACAATGATTTTTATTTTTTTTACGTTGGTTATTCTATAACCACTGTAATAAACCAACACACGGATTTTTTACGTCGTTTATAAAATAACCGACGTAAAAAAAGCCGTATCTGATAAATTTATAACATCAGTTATTATAATAAATGACATGACAAATCTAATAAAAACAGTTTATAACATCAGTTATTAAATTACCGATGTTATAAAAAATTTAAAAAATTAACACGCCCCGTGGATTGTTATTTACGATTTTTGGATCGACAGTCCGGTGACTCGTCTCTCTCGTACAGAAAACCCTAATCGACTCGTCGATCTCATTGTTTTAAACTAATATTTTCATCATTGTTTATCATCTTTAATCTCCTCGGATCTATCATCTCAACTCGTAACACTCAGGTAAGCTTCCCACGACTTTATTTCTTTCATTTTTTTCCTAGATAGTCTATATTTAGGTTTTGCAATTTTTTTGTTTAAACTAGGTAAGATTCTTCAATTTCGAACCCCCTTACATCATTTTTCCATCATCGACTTATTTATTATCCTCAGATCTATTAGAATGACTCACAATATTCATGTCAGCCTCACCTACTTCTATTTTATTTGTTTTTTTTCGCAAATTCCCGACATTGATGGTAATTTTTGTTGTCATTGACAACTAATGATCTCATTCACCTATATTACCGTAATTTATATGCAAACCATTATGATACACCCATTCCGTGTACCAGTGTGATTTATTTTATAAGTATATATGGTTTTTTATGGTGGAATGTTTGTTTTGGATCCTTGGTTATTTCTATTTTGGGTGTCACTTTTTGTTGTTTCATAATCTATTTACGTCGCTTATTTTCGTGGACTATTATAAGTCTTCATATGCTATTAAAACCCGATTCATTGAACAATAGAGAATTTTAGACTAGTAGGAGATACAATTCATGGTTCTCATTTTGAATAATGGAATGATACCAAAACTAGTATCATGAGGTTAAAATCTCTAGTTATGCCAAAACTAGTGGCTTGAGGATAAAATCCGATGGTTCTGGGGGGCTGTCAAGAGGGTTGGTGGTTTTCCAGGGGGTTGGGGTCTGTACAGGGTGTCCAGGGAGGTGGGGGGGGGGGGGGGTAGTCTAGGGGTGTGTGTGTGGGGGGGGGGGGGTGGGGGTGTCGAAGGGGGTGGGGGGGGGGGGGGGGGGGGCTGTCCAGGGGGTGGGTGGGGGGCTGTCCAAGGGTGTGGGGGCCTGTCCGGAGGGTTTTGTGGTTGTCCGTAGGGGGTGGGGGCTGTCCAGTGGGTAGGGGGTGTCTATAGGGGTGTCCAGGGGGTTGTCCAAGGGGGTAGGGGTGGGGGGTACAGTCCAAGAGGGGTGTGGGGTGTTGTACAGGGGGTGGGGGCTATCCATGGGGTGGGGGGTTGTCCAGAGGGATGGAGGTGTCTAGAGGGGTGTCCAAGGGGGTAGGGGGTGGGGGTGGTGTCCAGGAGGGGTGGGTGTGCTGTCTAGAGTGGTGGGGGTGGTGTCCAGGAGGGGTGGGGGGTGCTGTCTAGAGCGGTGGGGGGCTGTCTAGGGGTGGGGGTGTCTAGATGGTTGGGGGTGTCCAGGGGTTGTCCAAGGGGTGGGTGGGTTGGGGGGGATGTCCAAGGGGGTGGGGCCTATCCAAAAGGTTTGGAGGGTTGTCCAGGGGTGGGGGCTGTCCAGAGGGTTGGGGGTGTCTAGGGGGTGTCCAAGGGGGTTGGGGGTGGAGGTGGTGTCTAGGAGGGGTGGTGTCCAGGAGGGGTGGGGGTGCTGTCTAGAGGTGTGGGGGCTGTCATGGGGGGGGGGGGGCTGTCCAGAGGGTTGGGGGGTGTCCAAGGGGGTAGGGGGTGGGGGTGGTGTCTAGGAGGGGTGGGGGTATTGTCTAGAGGGTGGGGGGCTGTCCAGGGGGGTCTCCAAGGGGGTAGGGGGTGGGGGTGGTGTCCAAGAGGGGTGGGGGTGCTGTCTAGAGGGGTGGGGGATGTCCAGGGGGTGGGGGTGTCCAGGAGAGGTGGGGACTGTCCATGGGTGTGGTGGTGTCTATGGGGTGTCCAATGGGGTGGGGTGGTGTCCAGGGGTGGGGGGGGGGCTGTCCAAAGGGGTTGGTGGTGTCCATGTGGTGTCCATGGGGGTGGGAGATAATTGTCAGTTGGGATTGACTACTACATCGTGGTTTCTGATATTATGACATGATGATTGTGTCGTGATGATTGGATTTACATTGTGATTTTCACTATCTGAGTTTTTATTTTAAATTTGATTTGATTCTCAAGTTTACTCCATATTCTCTAATTTTCTATCAACCATTGTAGGCCCCATGGTTTTATTTGATTCAATGGAATTTAAAACTATTATATCTAACTATATTTTGTTTTTAAAATAATATTCAAGTATATTTTTTTAAATATGCATAGATTTGTTTTATATTTCAAAATTGTTTTACTTTCAAATTATGATTTTTTACATATAAACATATATTTGTCTTATCTTAAAAATATATATAATTTTGATATTTGTTATAGGTAATAATGATTCGAGGTTATATTATGGCACATCTAATGAGAAATGAATATGAGTAAGGTATTGATGCATTTTTGGAATTTTCTGAACTAAATGTTCTAAGTAGTGACATTTTTTTTCTGTTCATGCCTAAACTGTTTGAATATGAAGAAGTTGAAATGTAGAGAGATAAAAGATCATCTGATTTGTCACGGTTTTAATCCGAGTTACAAACCTTGGATTTGGCATGGTAAAACTGGACGGAATGTCACTGATGATGATGATTCGCAAGATGGTTACTCCAATAGAATTGAAGAAATGATTCACGATATTGTTACAGAAAAATTTGAGATAGAACCGATGGGATTGAGATACCAGAAAATACATGCCTGTCCGAATCACTGCATTATATATATGAAGAAATATGAATTTCTGTCATAGTGTTGTAAATGTGGGACATCACGGTATAAGGTGAATGAAAAATCACGGGCTGATGTAGAGATTACAAAGATCCCTTCAAAGGTATTTTGGGTATCTTCCTATAAATCATCATTTCAAATGTTTATTTTCAAATTCACATGATTAAAAAAGGTTAAGATGTTATGCTGATGAGTGGGTATGTGATCGAAAAATAATTCATCCAGCTGATTGTCCACAATGGATGAAAATTGATGAGCATTATTCTACATTTGGAAATGAAATTATAAATCTCAGATTAGGGTTGTGCACAGATGGAATGAATCCATACCGAACCCTCAGTAGCACACATTGTTCTTGGCCTGTTTAATTGGTAATTTAAAACCTCTATCTTGAAGATTGTATGAAGAACAAATATGTCATGTCGATTATAATGATATCTAGTCCAAAGAAACCCGAAAATGATAATCATGTTTAGTTCTCACCGTTGATTGATTATTTGAAACTCTTATGGGATGATGGTATTAGGGTGTATGATTCTTATAAAATGGAATATTTTCAACTGTATGTAGTGCTTTTGTTCACTATAAATGACTTCCCAGCGTATGGAAATTTGTCTGGATACAGTTTTAAAGGGCATAAAGCTGGTCCAATTATCGAACAACAGACGTCATATTGTCAATTTCATCATGAGAGGAAAATAGTGTACATGGGTCATTAAACGTTTTTGCCTATGGATCACCCTTATAGAATAATAAAAAAAGGAATTCAATGGCTTATAAGAATTTAATAATGCTGAAAAACCTTTATCCCCTGATTTGTATTTAGAGAGGGTGAAAAACCTTGATGTGACATTGGGAATGCCACAAAAATCTGGTAATGATTGACTTATTTGGAAGAAAAGGTGAATATTTTTTGAGCTACCATATTGGAGGTATCATGATTTTAAACATAATATTGACTTCATGCACGTGGAGAAGAATATAGGTGATTGTTTGATTGGAAAATTGTTAGATACTAAAGGAAAGACAAAAGATGGGTTGAATTCATGATTGGACTTACTATCATTGGGAATACGTTGTGAGTTAGCTCCCATTCCTAAATGAAGACGAACATTTATTCCCCTGTCTTGTCAAACATTATCTAAGAGGGAGAAAATTATATTTTTTCAGTGTCTTCATGATATCAAAGTGCCTCAAAGTTATTCTTCAAATGTAAAAAATTTTGTTTCAATGAAGGACTTGATGTTGATAGGTATGAAATCAAATGATTTTCATGTCATGACGAAACGAATTCTAGAAGTTGCATTGCGTGGAATATTACCCATCCATTTTAGAAATACTATAATAATGTTGTGTTATTTTTTTAATTAAATTTGTGACAAGGCGATTGATGTGAATGCTTTGAACATTTGGAAAAGGATGAAATTTTTATACTTTTTCAATTGGAAATGTATTTTACTCCAATTTTTTTTGATATAATGGTGCATTTAATGATTCATCTGGTTCGAGAAATAAATCGTTTTGGACCTATATATCTTCATTGGATGTATCCTTTTAAAAGTTATAAGAAAATATTAAAGGGGTATGTTAAGAATCCATATCGACATGAAGCCTCTTTTATTGAAAAGTATACTACTGAGGAGGTAGCCGAGTTTTGTATGAGCTATTTGGCTGTCGCACAACACATAGGTTTGCCTCTATCTTTCCATGAACGAGTGAATAATGAGGGAAAGTAGATTCGTCGCATGAAAGTCAAATCATTGTCAGCTGAACAGATGAAAAATATTGAATCATACATCTTGAATAACATAGCTGATGCTCAACCATATATCACATTGCATATTATTGAGTTGAAATAATGTCATCCAAAGAAGAAAGAAATGTGAATTTTGAATGAGCACAACAAAACTTTTTTGTCATGCTTTCAAAAGATCTTGCTTGGTGGATCAGATGTATTAGAGACATTAAAATGGATAGTGGGTGGTCCATGTTTAAATGTGATAACATGGTCCGGTTATGACATTAATGGCTATACATTTCATACGAAAGATCAGGACAACATAAGTTTAGTTCAGAATAGTGGTGTATTAGTGTTTGCAGAAGCAATGCATTTTCCGATTGCTAAGGGCAAAAACCCTATTTCTACATCAAGTGCATATTATGGAGTTATTGAAGACATATGGGAGGTTGATTATTTTAAAATTAAAGTTCTTATTTTTAACTTTAAATGGTTTATCGGTAACAACAGTGTCAGACAAGATGAATTTGGAATGGCACTTGTTAATCTGAATAGATTGGAAGACACAACTGATTCATTTATAATGGAAACACATGCAAAACAAATATTTTATGTAGTATATCAATCAGATATGCAGTGGGTTGTTGTTTTACAAGGGAAAAACAATATGTTGGTGAAGATGAACTTGATGAAGATGCTGATTTATGTGAGATTCTTACTTCCATGGAAAGATTAATATAACATAATGATGACCATGTTGAAGACATGGTTAGTGCCATAAAGAATGATCACAACAAATGAATTTGGGAAAACAATCCATTTGTACATTCCTAAAATTACAGGTAACATGTGTTTATTTCTTGTATACATTTATTTTTTTCATAAAATGTTAGATATTGTTAGTTTTTCCTTAATTAAAACATGTATTAAAACAAAATAAGTATAAGTTTTAGTTTTTTTTAAGTTTGTTTTGTTTACTTTATCATGTTTACCATTACATGAATTATATATCTATTATTTTTGTTCAGTGACAATTACTTAACAATGTTTACCAGGTTTATCATATTAACCATGTTTACCATATTTACCATCTTGACCATCTTTACCAACTTTACCATTTTTTAACATGATTACCATATTAATAATGTTTACTATTACATAACTTCGTACACTTTTCAATTTTATGATTACAGTAGTATTAAAATATTTGAATTTTTTTATTTGTGAACTAATTTTTTTTTTGATTTGCAGTATAATGACATATCATTCAGTTGATCAACCACATGATTCTGGAGATGATCATATTTGTCATACCTATAGGGAGGAACATTCACATGCTCCTCTTGATTTTCCCTAATCTTACTCATGTGATTCAATTGTGAAAAATAGTTCAATGGTTGGTAAACATTGGTGCACACATTTACCAAAATTATCATTTTCCCGTATGCCGGATCAGAGGATACTCGTTGAGTTTGATGATGATGATATTCCATGAGGTCCGAATGCAATAGATTTTAAGAGTTTTGTATCAACTCAGGCTAAGAGAAAAGTAAGCATTCTGTATGATTACTGGAGAAGTTTGGATAAAGTGATAATCTCTCAGTTGTGGGAGGTGATTTTGGTAAGATATTTTACTGTTGTTTGACTATTCTTTAAATTTTTCTAATATATATAATATGTTTAACCTCTTCTTTATCAGATAAAATTGGATATTCCTGACATTGGAGGAGTCAATAAGAAATGATTATCATCAGCTTCTAGGATATGGAGGGATTTCAAATCAACCCTCTCATCTGATTTCATTTATGGTCATAGGAGACATGACAATCCATGTCGTATATATCCTTTTATAGATTAAGACACATGGAGACAGTTTTTTGAATGTAGAAGAAAGGAGACATTTTTTGTAAGGGCAATGTATACTTTTATAAGATTTCTTATATAAATGATCTTATTAATGTTTTGTTAATGACTTATTATTCTTAATTTATAGAAAACAAGGTATGCTCATCAGGAGATCCATTCTAAAAATGTATACCCTCATAGTTTATCTCGGGGAGGGTATGAATTTTTGGAAGAACAAATTATGGCCAAAAAATTTCAACAACTAAGAGCTGAGTCTTCAAGCTCTGGAGAGGTGGCCCCTCCATCCCCTACATCTAGACATGAAAAATGGAATAGAGATTAGATGAGAGAAAAAGGGAAATATCTTTTGGAAGAATCAAGAATCATAGATGAGAGGATTATAAGATATCTATTATATTTATTTTAGTTAACTATTTTCTTCATATAATTTCAATCATTACAAAAATGTTCAATTAATTAATACAGGACTCTCTTGAGGAGCAGAGTTCACAGGGGGAATTTAAAGGTACTGGGAGGCAAGATATTTTATCTGTAGCATTGGGAAAGCCCCAACATCCTGGTCGTGTAAGAGGATATCTGGAAGGTGTATCAGTAAGAAAAGTGTTTCCACGTTCTTCAACTTCTAACCTTGAGGGGGTTTATAAAAAATAGAATCCTTGGAGGCTGATGTTCATAATATTAATTCGACGATGGAGGAAAATATTAGAGCGTCGGTACAGTGTATGTTTGCAGACATTAAAAGACAATTTCAGACTACAGCTCCCACTCCTCCACCTCACCCTGAAGACCCCATTATTTATCCTCCACCTCCGCCAGTAGCTCCCACTCCCACACCTCAGCCTGTGGACCCCATTATTTATCCTACTCCTATGCCGCAACTTCTTACTTATTGCGAGTTGTATGTCGATGATCCTCAACATCATATAGTTGCATATGGGTTGGTATATTGTATAGGAGATACAGTTCATCATCAACAATTAGAGGTAGAGAATCAGAGGATCACTGTACAAGATATTATAGACATATTAGCTTGAGTACCATTACCTACAGATGAGGTGACGAAAGTTGGAAATAGTATCGACCATTTTTTAATTTTCCCATCCAGAATTCTTCGACTCATTAACATAGAGGTATGAATGTTATATCTTTTATTTTTTTTATTAATGTTTCTTTATCATTTGAAAACTAATATATTTTTCTAATTATTTTTACAGGAATACTTCAAAGGTAATGAAATAATGTATAGACAACAACAAAGACAAATGGCTATGACATCAAATAAAGATTCTAGTAGTGTTGACAGATTATTAAGATATTCAAATTTGTTGGTGAGTCATTATGAGTTTCCAATGGAACCTCATGTTTGTGGACGTTTAATAACTGTGGGGATTATGAAAACTAATATCATGGAGCTTGTTACTGGAGATAAGTTGGGCATCCACGTGGTGAAATTTTTTTCCATGTAAGTCTTAACACCTTTTTCCTGCATGTATACTTATGTATTTTTTGTATGAGGTATTGTTATAAAATTTGTGAGAGGAATGTGCTGACAGATGTATATGGATTCATGGACCCACAATTTATTTCCCTTGAAGCATGTGCATTAGATGATGAGTAAAGAATGCTTTATATTACTGAAGACATGAAAAGAATATAGTCACACAATGTTGGATAATGCCTTTTTGTGAGAGGTATGAAACAAATCTCTTTCAAAGTGTTCATTATCTTTTAACACAAAAAACCACTAACCTTAAATTTCCTTTTATCAGTGATCATTGGATGTTAGGGGTTTTTCCCAAGGGAGAAAACACTTTATTGGATATGCTCCGTCTATGATGATGTGTGGGAATGTTTTAAGAATATATTGGAAAAGTAAGTTTCAATTTCTCAATAGTTTTATATATTATAATGAATTTTAAATTTACCCCATTCATATTATTTTCTAACAGGGCATGGGTCTACTTTCAAAAAAACACAATGAAAAGGAGTGTAAAGATCAAATATGTAAATGTGAAGGTAAATATCCAATTATAATTTGTACTTTTTTATTTATTATATAAAAATAATATCTTAAATTTACACTCATTAAAATAGAATTTTCATGACCAACAAGGTGTTATCTAATGTGGATATTATATGTTATGATTTATGTATGAAATAATAACAACTGGGAAATATGTGAATTTTGACCTGGTATGTTTTCCTCTTAAACTATTCCATAATATTTCAATATGATTTATTCATTATACACGTTAAATACTATCCTTTTAATTTGTTTCTTATGTTGATAGTGCAGGTTTTGGATGTTATATATGTGAATGTTTAAATTTTCTCTACTTCTGGTTTTGGTCTACTTATGATGGTTTTTCTGGTATGGATTCTGGTCTGGGGTGGAGGGGTTCCAAGGGTGTGGGGGTGTTTATTGGGGTGGGGGTGTCCAGGGGTTTGGGAGGGCTATCCAGGGGGGGTCTTGGGTGTCCATGAGAGTGGGGGGTAGTCCAGGGGAGTGGGAGCATTTCCAGGAGGGTGGAAGGGCTGTCCAGTTGAGTGGGAGGCTGTCCAGGGGGTGTCTAGGGGTGTGGGGGTGTCATGTGGGGTGAGAAAGGTATCCAGGGGGGATGTCTAGTGGGGGGGGGGGGGGGTCCAGGGTGTCCATGGGGATGGGGGTAGTCCAGGGGTGTGGTGGGGGCTATCTAGTGGGTTGAGGGGGTTCTGGTCTGTTTTTGGTAACATTTTGGTCTATTTCAAGGGTGTGGGAGGGCTGTCTAGGGATGTGGGAGTGATGTCCTAGGGGTGGGAGGTCTACATGAGGGTGGGGGATGTCCAGGGGTAGTGGTGATGTCCAAGGGTGTGGAGGGGGTGTCCAGGGGTGTGGTGGGGGCAGTCTAGTGGTGTGAGGGGGTTCTGGTTTATTTTTGGTAACTTTTTGGTTTGTTTTAGGGGTGTGGGAGGGCTGTCCAGGGTTGTGGGAGTGCTGTCTAGGGGGTGGGGGTATACGTGAGGGTAGGGGGAATACATGTGTTTGGGTGGTTATCCAGGGGTGTTTGGGGCTGTTCAGGGGGTCGGGGGGGGGGGGGGGGGGCAGTTCAGGGGTGTGGTGGGGGCTATCCAGTGGGGTGGGGGAGAGCTGTCGAGAGTTTGTGGGGTATAATGAGGGTGGGGGGTTTTCCTGGGGTGTTTGGGGCTATACACAGGGGTGGGGGAATTCTAGGAGTGTGGTGGCGACTGTCACGTGGGGTGAGGGGTGCTGTTCAGGGGGTGGTGGGAGGGCTATCCAGTGGGGTAAATTTTAAATGTTATCAATGTAAATGCTTAATTTTTATTTAGTTATTGTTTTTTTCTACTTCTGTTTTGTGGTAAGAATTCTTGATTTGGTTTCTGTTTGTTTCTAAGGAGAGCATAGGACTACATTTGATTTTTTTAAAAACAAAATTGTCTTCCACGTCGGTTATTTTATAACCGACGTGATAAAGGAATCAGGGAGAGTTTATCACGTCAGTTTTTTGAATAAGTGAAGTGATAAACACCTATAGAATGGTTTATCACATCAGTTATTTAATAACCGATGTGATAAAATTCCTGGTTAATGGATTATCACGTCAGTTATTAAATAACCGATGTGATAAGATTCTTGGGAAATGGTTTATCACATTGGTTATTTAATAACTAACTTGATAAACCCCCCTGTACTGGTTTAGCACGTCGATTATTATATAACCGACGTGATAAACAATTTCCCTACAGTTTATCACGTTGGTTATTAAATAACCGATGTGATAAAAATCCCCCACATGGGTTTATCAAGTCATTTATTATATAACCGACGTGATAACCCCCCCCCCCCAGTTTATCATGGCGGTTATATAATAACTGACGTCATAAACCCCCCCTAGTTTTTTCATGTCTATTATTAATTAACCGACGTGATAAACACCATGATGTAACATTTTTTACATTGGTTTTTAAATAACAGACGTAAAAAATGTTATTTATAACATCGTCCGTATTAACTTCAGGTACAAACAGAAGTAAAAAATGAAAAATAACCGATGTAAATAACGTTTTCTGTACTAGTGTCATGACATAAAACATATCCAATGGGAATATCACGAAAGTGTCCATGAATGGAAGGGATTAGAACATACAAGGAAATCCATAGGGTAAAATATCCATATAACATAGTATGTGGTGTCAAATAAAAGTGAAAACATATAAAAAAAATGTATTTTTGAAACATTAGCATTAAAACATTTTTGTGCTGTTTTAAGGAAAACACTTTAGATCATTTCAAATAGACATAAGGACATTCATTGATATGAAAACAGAATTGAAACAAGAAGGTTTTCATAATAGAAATACTGATTTTATAAAGACAACGGGGTCTTAAAATAGAGGATATAGTGAACTTGAAATTTGGGTAAAAATTTTGGAAGTCCCTTTAAAACAGGTTTGCTTATCAGAAAGTTCCATGGAGGGAATATTTCAAAAACACGTATATCCCTGAAAGAAAGGGATGAATGGGTATTGATCTTATAATCTTTTACAACTATCCATAATTCATAATATTCACACAAATATTTATAATAACACCATTTTGAAAGAAATATAATGCAACCTGAAAGAACGAAGAAGGTTTGGATTAAATTCGGTACGATTTTACAAGAATGGTGTCAGGTGTACCTAAGAGGACTTTATGGGAGAGAAAAGGGGTTTCTCATAACTTATAAAAAATTAGGGTAGTTTGGGGAAGGTGTATAAACATACCCCATCACTTGCTATTACCAAAAAAACATAGCATAGAGAACAATCTTGATTAAGAGTAAAAAGGGGAGGATCCCTTACCATAAACCCAGTGGTGTTCTCCACTTGTTATTAATGACCTGAATAAACAAATTAGGATTATTAATTCATAAGTAAAGAATATATTATATATTTAATTGATTTATTATAACCCTTTTTAGTTTATTAAAATATTTTTTGATTAGTTATAAGGTTTAATTTCATTGTTCGGCCTCGTTTCTTTACTTGGATTTAAAAGATCCGTTGACTTATATTCAAGTTTAGATTGTATGCAAGATGAAACTGGTTGTCCATAATTTAAGTTAAATTATTTAGTTCATATCCTGGATATTACATTATTTTAATTTTAATTTGGTTACTTAGAGTGATGCTGAATTATTATATATATTACCTTAGTGATAACCGTTTTTGTTAATCAGTGGATTTGATTACAAAGAATGTGTTTTTCATTATTACTTAATTCCATTTGTACCAAAAGATTACAGAACATAAAATAGGATATATTACTTATATAATAATCAGGTTAAACCATAACACAAATGGTTTCATGACCAGAATTAAATATAATAACAAAAATTGATAAACTGTTGTCCTTGAATGTGCTAAATTAGCACATTTCATATGGTGCTTTCATTTCTTTCAAATAAAAGGGTGGGGAAAGAAGATAATGAAATATACCACTATCATGAAGATATTACTGGACATGTATGATAATAGATTTATCATACTATTATGGTGAAGGGAGGTGAGGAATTAAGTTAAAAAGAAAAGAACTTAAAAGAAAAGAAGAAATTTGGGAAGAGGAATTTACCTCTTGAGACTTCCTCCTTTGAGAACCTCTTAAGTGGAGATGTTTTGGAATTTTGAGGTGTCTAGGAGATTTTGGACGTGGGGGAGGACCTTGAGGAGTGATTTGGGCAGAATTTAGATAAGTCATGGAGCATGAGAGTAGTGGAGAGAAGAGGGAGTGAAGGGGGGTTTTTATAGTGGAGTAGAGGAGGGATTTAATGATATTATAATCCATAATTTAATATTTCTTCACAAGACAAAGAATATTAAGTATTCCATGACCAAGAATAGTAAATGGGTCATGTGAATTCAAACCATGGGTGGTGACATCATCCATGATGCTAGGAATAGTTTTTTAGCTTATAATGTATATATACGGCAAATTACCGTATTTTACTATTCATTAAAAAATTCATATATTTCAGAAAAATCTCAAAAATTCACCCTAAACATATTTCGACATGTAGAATCCAAAAACTAAGTCCATTTTACAATTTTTTTTTTCTAAATATGATTATTTTAATATTTAATAAAAATCATAATTTATTATCAAAAACCAGATTAAAAAACATGCATAAACTCATTCTAAAACATAGGTATATTGTACTTCAAACTAGAATATTATTTTTATATTATCATAGGTGAGGATAATATTCATTAGGGTATATCACTATTCATAAGGGTATGTTACGATTCATTAGGGTAGGTTACAATTCAACAGAAAAATTATGTTTTTCTTATCGGACACCAAAAAACATCTTGAACACAATTGTGTACGTCAGATTTTCAAAATTCCCAACACGGAAGTGAAAAAATTATGTTTAAACGTCAATTATCAATTATTAGATCATTATTATGTGATTTTATGTCATATTTATAAGAAGGGAATTTCCATTAAGAACATTGGGTCGTTACAGCAACGTTCCTGGGTACATATTGTTTACCATCCCAGAAAATAGTGTAATTAATTTTTAAATATCTACAATTTTTAGATGAATCATTATATATATGATGAATATATATGACTTATATTTTATTATCATAATTCTGTATATTATTTATCCATTATCAATGTACAAGGAACTCAACTACTGAAATGAACAATGTATAAAAACTCTAATTATTATCACATATAATAGGGATTTTAATAAGGAATTGTTAATACCAATGTGATAAAATATTATAAGTGAATCATGATTGTTATAATATATATATATATCCATGTATTTATGGTTCTATAATATATTTATAAAAAATATATTAATTATATAGTAGGTTCTTGTGTTTATTAAATGAGACAAGACTTGATTTAAAGAAATTATATTTTAGTCTAATTTTAATCAGGATTATTTATTCTTGAAATTATAGTGAATGAATTTATAAGTAAACATACTATAAAATCCCATTAATTTTCATACCACTATTTATTTATTTTGAATACACAATTTGATTTAATTTTCCTCACATTAATTAATTCAGGGACTAAAATAATGTTTTAAGGAAAAACAAATTTATTTCTCTCATTAGTCTAAATTCCATTATATTTAACATCTATTTTTATAAAAATGGATTAAATTTTTTTAATATACCTATATAATTGTTTAAGTTAATTTTAATTCATGATTTAAATTTTGTAAAAATTCATAAATGGAATTTTCCTCTAGTTTTTTGAATGAGGTTATTTTTACATTATACCTTAAATTTGAATGGAATCATTATTTTAAAATACACATCATGAATAGAATTTACCACCATCTTGACAACCCAATGATCATATGAATAAAATTTTGAAAGGATACTTTCAAAGAGATTTTTCAATAATATATGGTAAATTTTTTGATTTTAATGTTTCGTTTAAAAATTAAAATCATATTTTTTCCAAAAATATTATAGTGATATTTTAAATTAATTTTCCCTCTATGAAAACATAATTTGATGTTACATTGGATTTTCATGTTATACGAACCAATTATACCATTATTATTCATTCCCTGGATGGGTTGTGGTTATGAATATTAAATATTAACAAAACCGTTTTTATTATCCATTGGTTAATTTCTGATAATTATCATTATGATCATCTGAATGTATTTATAATAATGTGATGAGTGTCCTTAGAAATATATATCAAACTATTTATTTTGTTAAATAATAATGTTCTAGGGTCTCAAATGGTATATCATAGGCTATAGAAATCCCTTAAGAGGGTACATGAGAGGGAATCCCAAGACAAGATTATGGTATATGAGAGGTTATACTATGCCCGAGGATAGTAAATAGGATGTCAGTCCACGGAAGAGAAGTCATAAGTTTCATGGTGGGTATCATTATCATAATATTTCAATTATTACATTTAGGAAATATATTTTCCAATTTTTTGAAAAGATTTTACTCCAATTTATTGTTCATGAAGATCATGTTCTTTGATTACATTATGATTCATGTATTTTGAACTACCAATCATTATTCCATACCTCATGTTTATTATCTATGAATTTGTGGGTATTGTTGCTGAAGGTTAACATCATGTTCTCATACCATTTTTACCCATGTTATGTTTAAATGATCATTATATCTCCCTTGATTACCCCTACTGACCATCCTAAAACAAAATTAATTTTATTATTATAGAAACACTTTTAAAGAAAAAATGAGAAACCAAGAGACATGACTTTAATGAATTAAAACATCAAACAATTCCCCCATCCAAAATATAAAAAAATATCAAACCACAATGAATGTTCCATCCCCATCATAGACATCATTAAGTCGACTTTCCACCATCCCTACACTACGCGAAATTCTGTCCAGTGCTGGGCTGGTACTGATGGTGATTTCATACACTCTCAAACATCCAAAACCGATTCACATAAGTCTTCTGAAAACATGCATCTATAAACCCCATCTAGAGAAGTCTCAGAAGAGAATATGGAATCTAGATCCTTTGACAGAAGGTAGGGGGAAGGCATCATTCACATTGAGTAGTATAATCACCCAAGAAATTCATGAATTCTACAACCAGGTCAACATCCTTGGCCGCAATAAAAACACACCAAAACTGATTCACACCAAAACAAAATTTACACCACGAAAATAAATTACCCAACAAAAATAATGAAATCCATATTTGAAACCCATCACCATGCTCTTGGACATCAGAGATGGAACCATATGGAGCATCGCCACAATGTGAAATGAAATGAAACGAAGCTCGTCGCCCCCATCATGGTCATACTATTTCCAATGTTTTCCTTACTTAGGATACAAAGAAACACTTAAAGAATGATATTCCTAAGAAGGGTTCTAGTTATGTAAAAATTATTAAGGGGTGATATAAATAACTTAGTAACATGTTGTTTTTGTATTCATGTTTCCAAAGACAATAAACATAAATGATTACTGTATAGATCATAATGTTAAGTATTGGATATTCATAGAATAAGTTGTAATATTTAGGTATTAAAAGAATTAGTTTCCATATTTAATATTTCTTTTTATGTATGTAATATGATTTTTAATAGATTGTTAATTATGAATAACCCTTAGGAATCATGGAATAGAAAGAAACATAATGTTATATTTTTTTTTTATAATTTCTATATGTAAAAAATTTTATTCGTTGTATTAAATAACAACAAGATAATTTTTAAGATAAATAAGATGAAATGTTATTTTTCCTTATTTTATTTCAATAAAATATTATAGAGTTTAATATAATTTAACTATGGTAGTTGAAGAATAAATTCCAATTAAATTCATTGAAAAAGAATTAGAAAAGATGAGTTCAATGTTATCACTAATTATTAATGACTTAACAGAATTTGATTTTGGAGAATAATTTAGTCCTGATGATAATGATCGATATCACCCTCATGGATGGAAATAGAAAACTCAAATAAATTATCTAATCAGAATAATTATTCGAAATTTCTAATTCTATAGTGATTCAAAAAAATCACCAATGGAATTTATTTTCTAGCTCAAATTCAAATTATATTTTCATCTAAATGACTATTCATATTCATTAACATCATCTAATTGGATTTTAACATGGGAAAAAGAAATTAATCAGTTTTATATAAATGATTTCACAACTTTAGTTAAACCATCTAGATATTTACAAATTATTGTAACTAAATGTATTTTCATAATTAAATTAGTTTTTTTGAGTAATTATAATAATAAGGGATGTTTGGGGGAATAAGGGTATTCTAAAGAAGAAGGAATTGATTACCAAGTGGCTTTCCACATGTTTATAGTTTAGAGTCTATTATGATTTTAGTGTCTTAATAATCTTTTAATTTTTTAAAACATTATCAAATGGATAGAAATATACATTTTTAAATGATTTAATATCAATATAAGATTATATTATCTATCCCATATCTTTAAAAATGAGTCACATATTTATAATGTAAAAACCATTCTAATTCCTTATATAGACTTACAAAATCCCTTAGATATTTTTAAAAACAATATATGTCTTTTAAAAAAAATGTATTTATCAAAGGAAATGACTATCCATGATTATTATTAAGAAAATTTCTAATGAGTTTTTTATTATAAAAATTTATTCTGATAGTAATATGTTTACATATTTCACTGAAGTTTTTGGTAAATAATATTTTGTTTTAATAACTAGTAAATTTTTTATAAATGTCTTGGGTCAAACATAATTTTTATAGGGCTTGAAAATTTTAAAATAATAGATAGAATTTTTTTTAAATCAATGTTATTATACAAATAATAAGATAAAATTTTGTTTTGTTTTTTTATCGTAATTTTTTTTAAAAACCTATAAGAATGTCATGAAAATTGAGTTTGATATAAATGTAAAATCAGTTGAGATAAATATATAGATATTTATGAAATATAGATTGATTTTTTTAATAGAAAGTCAACCAATTTTATTGTTTAGTTTGTACATGCGTTATAGATTTCATGTAGACAATAAATAATGTCAAGTTAAGGATTTTAAAAGGATTAAAATACATGTTAATGGAACTCTTAATCATGGATTTTATTTTATTAGAAAACCCAATTTAAATTATTTTCTTTTTTATTTTGGTTTTGGATGATGTCGAATTGATAGAAAGAGAAATTTTTTAAGGTTTTTTATTTTACTAAAGAGTTTCATTTCATTGATTTCAATGAAATATCATTCTATTACTTTTTAAAATGGTTATTCATAATAAATTTCAACTATAAGCATCAATGATAAATATTTATTAATTTAAAAATGATTATTTTATTTTCATGTTTATTCTAATAATATACTAATATTTTATAATAATCCATATGATATTTTAATTTCCAAGAACCCCTTACAACAGTACATGACTAACAATTTTGAGGTAAGAAATCATTTAATTTGAAATTACATTTAAAAAGGAAATATTGGTTTAGTATATATTTCAAATGGTGATCAATTATCTGATATATTTACTACCATTGGATAAATTAAATTATGAAAATAATAAATTATAACTACGAATGATAGAATCCTAATATTTATAGAAGGTCTATTTTACAAAAATTATTATTTATTATATTTAACTTTATACTTTGTCACATTGTATAATTTTATTTGATATTTAAATGAATTATTGAAAAACAGAATGACTACTATTGTAGATTTTTTCCCTAAAAGAAAAGATAAAATCATATGTATGTTTTCCAAATATTTTATTAGTCCCCATAATTTATAACACTTTCTAAAAAAAATTATATTTAAATAGCCTATTTATTTTTTTATGAATTAATTTATGAGGGTTTACTCTCTTGGGAGTTTAATATTTTAGAGTAATTATCTGTATTTATCCATTAATATTTTGTATTCATGATTGATGTCAAATGGATTAATATTTCTATTTTATATTTTTTATTAATGGATATTCATTTTATTTCACGAATAATTTTCTAATTACAATCACAATAATTATTGAAGAATAAAATTATTATTTAAAATTCTATAAATGTTGGGAATTTATTTAAACAATGGTTTATATTATCTGTTTTTTACATTTTTTGTAAATGGGGGGTTGTTTATTAAAAAAAAATTAATTATATTATTTTATAAAAAAAATTATCTTACGTGGTAATTTTATAGTTCAATATTTAATGAATTGTATAGTTTTTTTATTTAAGAAATTAATTACTCTTTACTCATTAGTCTAATAACATTTTTAATAATTATAATGCTCAATTTTGTATATATAAAATTTACCAAAATTTATGATTTATATACTCACTTTTTTTTGTTTTATATTGATTTTTTAGAGTGATCTAAACAATAATAGAGTGACTTTGTTTATTATTATACTTTTCGTTTTTATATTATTCATTTATTATATTTTATATTTGTAAAATGATCCTATTGGAAAATGACAACTAATAATAATTATCCTTATAGATTCTATCTTTTTGAGTTTAAAAGTTTTCATGAAATCCATCATCCATACAATGTTTGAAAACAACCAAATGTAATTTCAAAGTATCAATATGATGTTTCTAATAGACCTTACAGAGTTTCTAAAACATCCTTATGAGGTATGGATCTCATACTCAAAATTATTTAAAATCATAATTAAAAAAAATGTAAATCAACATTATGATGATTTAAAAACGTCCTTATAAATATTTTAAATCATCCATAAATGATATAAAATTATACATACAATGATTAAAATTCATCCTTATAATGATTTAATATCGTTATTATGAATTATAAATTAACCTTTAAGAACCACTATATGATTCTTATGAACTTAAATATAATCCTTAAGAAGTTAATATTGTCTTACAAAATCATTTGTTTTGAGTTTCTATGATTTTAGTGAAATTTTAATCGGATGATGAAGACTAGAAGTTGTCATAGATGAGTATCATGTGATATGATAGAATTTTTTTTGAAAATATTTCATTTTCGTTGTGGAGTTATTTATTTTATTCTTTAAAGGATATATATATATTTTATTTGTTCCTTTTCTATTTTACATCGTGCAAGTTTAGATGATGAAATGTGAAACATGGAATTGATTTTAAGTACACAACAAAAAGATCAAATTCGGAATCCATGATTGATCTTACTAATGATTGTGTCTTTAAAATAATTTTACAATTTACCATTGAATGTTTATCAATAAATATATATTATTAGAACATGAGGAATAAAATACATGGATGATGGAGAATGGATTAACTACTAAAACTAAAAGTTTCCTACTATAATTACTATTTTTATATAATTGAAATAATTGTGATGAGATAAATTAGTGAAATACATTATTGTAATTGATTGAGCAATATCATCATTATACTCTTTTATATTCTTGTTATACATTTATTAATTTGTATTTAAAATAATTTTAATTTTTCTTTACCATGTCAAGTTCATGATTTTATAATATAAATTATAGTCTTTTATCGATTATACATAAATTGTAAATGGTATTTATTTTATATTGTTCCTATAATATTAAAATATAGATTTGAATGTGGTTGTGATCTCTATTTAAAATAGGTTAGTTTTTAATGGGTCGGTGAATCCTATGAAAATTTATGTCTTTTTTTGTTATACCTTGTTCCATTTAAAGTAATGTATTAATTATGTTTTGACTCATGTATAAAAGTTAGTATTGACTGGATAACATTGCTATGATGGAATATAATGAAGTAAAGAGTAGATGTATGATCACATTGATCCAAACTACTATGAAAATTATATTGTTATATTTTTTCCACACCACATACACATGAAATTTAACATTAATATTATTTTTGAATAATTTTTTTTAAAGTAATCAATGTCACATACCAGTTAATTCATCCCTATTTTCTTTCTTGGCAAATCACACTATGAAAACAAGAAATATCCAAAATCCTTATAAGTATTAATTCTGTTTTGGGGAAGAGATCATAAGATTGTAAGATATATCCATCCTATATTCATATAGTGTAAAATTATGGTTATTTATGTGATTTATATATCCATGATATGAATATTGTTTTATGTTATCTTAGTTATTAGTTGTTTAGTACAATTTTAATCCCATTTGAACTAATATTAATGTAATTATTAATGATTTACAGTCAATGATATTTGTTATACATTTACTGGAGAGTGGGAATTTCATGTGGATTACGTTGAATAATACCAAAGTTATATTAAAATTAATGCCTCGCTAATTTTGATATTGATTGATATTTCATTATAAAGAGGGGATTATATGGTGTTATCTCCTTTGGTAGACCTTGTTCGTATGTTATGTTTAAATATTTTTTGGTATATCTCTTGAAAATTTTGCGGAATTTAGAAATAAATTATTTCATATAATGGTTTTATTGTCTTGGTTTACATATAATATTGTTCTAATATGAATAAGGACAATAAAACAATTAGCTTCATGAACATAAATCCAAATTAATTATCAAGACATGTAAATCCCCATGGGTGCCTCTATAGTTTATACCTATAAATGTGATTAATATTTATGGATGTGTATAAAATAATGAATATTGAAATAGGTTATAATTAAAAATCGCTATCTAATGAAAAAAATTAATGATTTATTTGATCAACTAAAAGGTGAAAATGGATTTCAATGATTTAATATTCACCATATTAGTTAAAATTTTACATAACAATATAAGAAAATGTAAATATGGTATTCTAAATCTGGTATAATAATTTTTAATACCTATCCATGCCATTAGATTATAAATTCACAAATAAAAAACATGATATTGTTGAATAAAATATATTAACCATTTTTAGACATTTTTGTGGTTGATGTTGTGGTTGATTTTTTCAAATATATACTTGTAAATGATTTTGTTATTTTAAGTTAGTTTTTTCACAATAAAAATAGTTTTTTGTGTTCCAGAGTGGGGTAATTTTATAATTCGGACTGGGAATGGAGTTTTTAGTGTTGGGAAACCTCTATCAGGCATTTTTTCTTGATATTCAGGGTTTCAAAAATTTATTATAGCTTTAGAGAGGTGTTGGTGTTGGCCTTCTTCAATTTTTAGAATCATAGATTCTCTTGGGACATGGTGGCTCTTCCACGGGATCCTAGTGTGATGCCATGTGGTGTAGTCCCGCCTAGATGGGCCACCAACTGGCTGATAGGCCTGAGATGATTGGAAAATTGGTCATTAGTTACCATGATCTAGCCTATCATATAACCAATAGTTTCTAGGAAAACATTTAGTGGGGGTAAAATTTTAATTTTATATCCCATAATTTTACCCAATTTACGGTTCTTCATGATTATATTTCCAAAACTCGAGTCAGGGTCACCCTGTCCCGATCTCATCCATCTCCCTTTTCCTCTATGGATATGGGGAATTTTGGGTTCAGTTCATCATGGAAATTGATGTCATGTCATCTCATTCTCTATTTATTATTTTCCCCTCTCATTATTATAATATTAAATTCAGGTTGAGCTATATTATATGTTGAATTTTAGAGAGGAATAAGGAAATTTGATCCATATAACAGGGAATCATGGTGTGATGGCTTGAGGGTGTTGAAAGGAGATAAATTCCACAAGTGTCTCATTATTTTAATAACATCATGTCATTTAAAACAATTTCCTTACATTTTTTCTAAACTGTCTTTGAATTGGTCACTCATTGGATATCTAACTATATGGATTTTTTGTAGTATTTTCAAGTCCATTCCATAGGTCATTGGTGTATTAGTTTCTATATGTTTTGGACCTTGGAGATCAGTCTTTGTTATTTTTGAAATTAATCCTATTTGAATTATATTTTTTAATTCATTATAAATTCAAATAATTAGTACTTCTATATATATGGTTTTATTTTTTTGATAAGAACGCTTTTAAGGTCATGTGGTAATATATTAAATTACAAGGAATTGAAATGGAAAATATCCCAAGAAAAAGAACTAATGATAAATTTAATGTAAAATATACATTATTAACAGATCCCACCTAATGAAACTCAAAATACAAATATTTTTCAAATGTAATTGCCTTAAACATTGTGATGATTTGATATGAAGATGACGATGTGTAGATCACCATCATATTCAACACACCCCCATTATTTTTCAAGACCCAGTGAAAAACCATCAACATAACCATGATAAGATACTAGAACCAGGGACCTCAAAACCATAATAAATGGATGTCCACTAAAAACCACCATCCTTATTTTTGATAAATTCAACCATCACCGAGGTACTCCAGCCATCATGGACGATTACCATAGAAAAATAGACTATAAACAGTAAACAACATTTTAGGTATAACATAAAATCCAGAAATTATAAACCATCAAAACCTCATCTACAAGTCTTCACATCATATAACATAGTCACACACTAAAACAACACATCTATATTTATCTATGATATCCAACAGACGATACATGCATATAATCAGAGTGATAAAATAGATAAAAGAAAAGATTTCAAATAGGCAGGTCCTCCAGTGATCCAATACCATAAACAATTCCATATTGAATCATTGTTGCTAAAAATATAAACTGATAAATAAAATGAACCTTTATCTAAAATCATCTCTGAGGAAAAAACACAATACATCTACTAGAAAAATATATTAATCCATAAACCAAATACCTAGATGATAACACCATATAAAACTCATGACACCGATAATATCCCCAAACACAATCCAAAACCACCACGAATGTCGTTATATCAATCCAAAATTTGTTTAAGAGCAATATGATAAGAAGAAAGAGTTTAGGAGGGTGAGATGGGAAATAAGTAAGAGTCCTTGAGTGCCACAATTAAAATAATACCAATAAACCAGAGTTTCTTTATGAAAGATCATTATTGGGTTTATCAATAATGTTCACGGGATTTGAGTGGTAGTAGGAGCCATCAGGGGCTGTGAATATTTCATGATCTGACCCGTTGTGCCCCCACCTAGAATAGATGCATGTTGAGTGTGACACCCAAATCCCACCTCCAACAGGATAAAAATTGATAAATAGTTCTTATTAGGCATATTATGTAAATCGATGTCCATGACTAATGAAGATGTACACATGAACATCCCCAAGTAAATTAGTATCATGTATGAAAAAAAACTCAAACCAACCTAAGAGGAAAGAAATGAATCTAATAACAACTACAAAATCCAGATTAAAACCACATATATACATAAAAAGTATGAAAGGAGTAAAAATACACACCTAATGAGAAAAAAATGTAATTTAACCCAAAAAACATATGAAGTGGAAGGCAGTACACAAGATCTTTGATACCCAAAAAAACCGTCTTCCACCATTTTCAACTAATAATAACTTCCATCCACCCCTGTCCAGGAAATTCACCCACAAGACTATTAAAAATCTAATTAATACATGATATTTGTAGGAAAATCCCATGGAGGGGAGAGTTTATAAATACCATGTAATATTCCATGATATTAAAAGGGGACTAAATAAAAATATCTTATCGGATCAACCCTTAATATAAGGTGGAAAAAATAATCCCAAAAGCATAAATTCTGATAAAAGGAATCTATTTTAAGAGGGGAAAATGATGATCATTATAGATAGATAAGATTTATGTATAAAAACCCTGCTATTAATTTAACACTTAAACATAATTTATTATATGAAATTTCACATAATACAATATAGATGATCGATAGGTCTAGTTTCTTTAGTGATTATGAAAATTAAATAACAACTTATAACATTAAATAGAAAACGTCTTTATTGAAAACCTATTTTACATAACCACGAGATTCTCTCGTACTTAACATTGCATGGGATAACCTAAGGACATACATGTGAAATGGGTGAGCTATAAATCCAAATAATGGAGTAAAAAAGTCATATCAAGAAGTATACAATACATGTTAGTCAATTAAATGGAGAATAAAATAAAATGAACATAATTACATGATATCTCATGATTATCATAACATGGAAATGTGGAAACAACACTTTACATTGAATTAGCGTGAGCCATGGATCATTGCACGTAGAGCATGAGTAAACCCTAATTGACCTTAAATTTGAATGAGTAAATCTTCATTACAATTGAATTAGTATGAGTAAATTTTCATTGCACTTGATATATCCTGATACTAATCATTTCCCAATGAAATGGAGCGCTCTCATGGTGCTTCCTTCTTATACATTTCATTTCATGCATATGTGGGCCACATGGATCATACAACATGGAATCATTCATCATAATTTATTCTACGATAAAGGGATGTGTAATAAATACATGAATATCTATAATCTATATGTAAATTTTCATAATTGTGAATACCCTTGATAGGGAAATGGGCATGATAATCACTACACAATTTCATTGGCTTGGAAAATCGGTGCAATTTCAGTAGTGTAGCGGTGTGACATAAGAATTCATAAAAATGGTTAATGAGGGAGAGATGGGTCTCTCATCATATACACATTAAATGGACAGTAAGGGGTCATATGGATACACATACCAATAATGGTAATGAAATTTGTATTCATAATTCAAAAGAGTTTCTTGAATTTAAATGAGGAGAGAGAAATTCCTTTCCAAATTTTGGAATGGAAGAAGGTATACATGGAAGGCACCGATGAGGGATAAATGGGCATATAAAACATAAAACAGAATGAGGAAAATATATGGGAGGTTCGAAAGCATACCCCATCATTTATAAATGAAAATAAAAGGGCATAACAATAATATGAAAACATGAATAAAATGAGAAAGGATGGAATCCGTTACATGGAAGTGTGATCCAAAATCTTGGGAGAGGCTTGAGAGAGGCTTCATGGGATATTGGGGTGCCTTGGAAGATTCCATATATATGAGAGAAGAGGTTGGAAGAACTCCAAAGGCTTTGAGTGAAGATTTAGTGAGATCATGAGTGGGTTTATATAGGAAAGGTATATTATTTTGGTTTGGGACACCACACATTAAACTAATAAAAACCACAAACCAAATCATGGTTTTTTCCCATGGATTTTTCCAAAGGGGAGTGGAAAACAATAATTATAAGGCCAATGGACGACCTTTTTAAAATAAAGTGGTTTCTTATTTGAAGGTGAGTCACACTTTTAAGGAAATCAATTTAAAAAGATAAAATGTTTTATAAATATTTGAGGGTCCACTAATGCTTTGTAAAATAAATCAAATAAAAATAAAATCAGATTATTTTAATGTTAAAACATATATTGTCTGAATTTTATGTTTATTGTATATTATTATATCACTGTTGAGTCATTATGATGTAAAAAAACTCATTATATTTTCAAATGGTATTTAAGTTATACCCAAAAATTCAACTGTCTCAGAAAATTATGAAAAGATCACTGTTGGATAATTTGAACGTCCTGATTGCAAAAAAAATATTAATTTTATACAAAAAATTTTCTAAATATGTGATTTTTTTAATTTTAAAATAAAAACCTACATTTATAAAAAATTCATGGGTTCTGAAAAAAAAAATATTCCAAGCCATAATAAAAATTACAGCTGTATTCATAAAAATTATATGATAATTTATAATTAATAAAAAAAAATTTAATAATAATTATATTTTATTAAATAATCATTTAATTAAAAATCCTTTAATTTATCAAACCAGATTTCTTAGTTGAATATTAACTAAATATATTATTTGTGCTTTAATAACTATTTACGATGTAAGAGTAATAAAATGAATATATATTCATTATTATATACGAATATAATGCACATAATCATAGATATATGGTATTGTTACATAACCCCTTATAACACCCTCATAAGATCAAAGGGTAAGGTGTCTGTTGGTGACAGAATCTTGGGGTCGCTCAGATTATGTCACTCGGGTGGTATTATCTATCAACTTACCCTTCTCCAGTAGGAAGTTTCGTTTGAGTTTAACATGTTGAATCTCAGCTTGGTCTTAGTAGAGAGTGAATCCTAATGATGCCACCTCTTTTACAAGCTCCTACAAATGGGCTGCGTATAGGGAAATTCTACTGGATGAGGCCATCAGTTTCTTTATCTGTGTAAATTTGATTTGTTAGAGCCCTATATTTATAATAATCATTTGATAATTTTTCAATGAATATATTAGAAATAGTAACAAGTTATAATGGTATTTTGAAATCCAAAAACATAAAACCAAGGATGTTCATATTTTATATAACCATTTTGTATAATAAGAAATTTAATTGGACAAAGATTATTTTTCATCAGTAAATGTTTGGGTTGTTACAATATCCCCCCCTTAATAAATTTCTCCCTTGAAATTTTCTTTTCCCATACTAATACAGATGCGGGAAACTCTACTTCATCACTTCCATTGATTCCCACATTGTCTCTTCAAACTTGCGGTTGCACTACAACCCCTTGACGAGGCGCATTGTATTATTTGGTATAACTTTTTTTCTACAATCTATGATCTTCACTGGTTTCTCCATGTAATAAATATCATCATCTAACTGGTATACCTATGAAGATAGTACATTTGAAGGGTCTGTTATGTACATCCTTAATAGGGAGACACATGTACTTTGGTCGTGGTCGGTGGAAGTACTAATCGATAGGCCATTGCCCCGACACGATCAAGAATCTAGAAGTTGTCAATGTACATAGGACTTAACATCCCGTTATTTCCAAATCTCATGGAATTATTCTATAAGGATATATATTAAAATACCATGTCTCCAACATTGAACTCAATGTCTCATTAACAATTATCTTCATAACTCTCCTATTCACTTTTGGATGCCTTGATATGCTGCTGAATTGTTTTCACCATCTCCAACATTTATTCTTCCATTTTAGGTCCTTGAGGTTTACGCTCACCCACTCCATCCCAACATCCCTGTGTCTAAATAGTTCGCTCAAATTGTCCATCAGTTTGAGGATGATAGGCTGTACTGAAGTTCAATTCAGTTCTTAGAGCATGTTGAATTATTTTTCTAGAACATCTTGTTGAATCTCAGATTACGATAAAATACAATAGATATAGGTACTCCATTCAACCATACCAGAAATTTGAATAAAATACAATCATGTTCATCCAATGAGAATTCCCCTTGAATCACGATAAATTGAGCTTCCTTCAGAAGAAGATCCACAATGACCCATATAGCATTATTTCCTCTAGATGTCCGTGGTAGTCCTTTGACAAAGTATATAGTAATGTTTCCCCACTTCCATGTTGGTATGGGTAGTGGTTGCATCATCCCCATAAAATTTTGTCTCCCGGCCATCACTTGCTGACATTCAAGGCACATTGATGTATATTCTGAAATCTCCCTTTTAATATTGTCCTAGAAAAAGTTTTCTTAGAGATCTAGATACATCTTTGTTATCTCTGGGTCAATAAGGAATGTTGAGCTATGTGCATCATTTAGAAGCTCCTTCTTTATCTCTAGAATAGATTGTAAACATAATTTAGACCCAAATCTCACAATTTTATCATCGTAAACCACGAACTATGATGATTTCACATTTTTGATAACTTCCACCCTTTCTAGAATTTCTACATCCTTTATTTGAAAATCCTTTATTTTCTCCATAAGGTACGGTTGAGAAATCATTTGAGAATGGATAGATTGTTTTCATATCATAATGATTTCCATATCGATCCTCTTTATATCTATGAATATTGGATCCTTTTAAATTCTTATCCTTGGTAAAGATGCAGGATCATTTCTACTTTGAGCATCTTCAACCTAGTTTGCCTTACTGGGATGGTAGTGGATTGAGAAATCATAATACTTGATGAGTTCTATCCAACTTCTGTGGAGCATATTAATCTTTTTATGTGTTAATATATATTTTAGGATCTTGTGATCCATATATATCTCACACTTCTCCTTATGAGATGATGCCACCAGATTTTCAACACTAAGATCACATGCACGAACTCCAGATCATGCATGGGATAATATTTCTCATGGATTTTTAGTTTCATTGAGGGGTTGGCTATCACATTTACATTCTACATCAACACACAACCCAAGAGCTTCTTCGAAGCATCATTAAATACAATAAAAAGTTCCCCACTTGTGGGTAATGTGAGAATGGGCATAGTTATAAGCCTATTTTTCCAATCCTTGAATATTTATTCACTTTCATCACTCCAAGAAAACATGAGTCCATTCCGATTTATCTTGGTAACAGGGTTTGAAAATCATGAGAAATTTCTCAAAAATCAGCGATAATATCCATCTAATACCATGAAGCTATGGATATCCATTACAGATGTTAGACTTTTCCATCCTTTAATAATTGTTGTCTTCGAGGGATCCATAGATATTCCATTTCACGAGATGATATGGCCCAAGAATGAGACCTCCATCAACCAGAACTCACACTTTATGTACTTTTCATTGAACATTTCCTTTCTCTAGGTCTTTATTACAGTTCTTAGACGTTCCTCATGATCCTCCTCGGTTTTGGAGTATATTAGAATATCATCTATAAAGTCTACCTCAAATTTTTCAAGATAATCTCTAAAGACTATATTGATCAATTATATGATGCTAATTGGAGAATTAGTGAGTTCCAAAGGAATTACTATGAACTCATAGTTCTCGTATCATGTACGAAAAGTAGTCTTGGGGATATCCTATTTCTTCTCTTACATGGTAATGTACTGATAGAAAATAAACCTTGGAGAAGTTTTGTGCTCCACGTATATTTTCTAACAAGTAATCAATTCATGTAAGAGGATATTTTTTCTTTATAACTATTTTTTTGATCTCACGATAATCATTGAAAAGGAACATTTAACTATCCTTATTCTTGAAAAATAGGACTGGTGAACCCCATGGTGAAGCACTTGGGCGTATAAACCCTTTATCCAGATTCTAATGTAGTTTTTTCTTCAGCACCTCAATCTCAACAACAACCATTATATACAGAGTCTTGGATACTAACAACGCCTCAGGTATAAGATCAATTGTGAATTAAACATTCCTTCTAGGAGGAATACCAAGAAATTACATGGGAAACACTTCAGAAAATTCCCTCACAATAGGCCCGTCATTAAGGATGGTTACCTCCATAGACTCAATAATTGTATCCCAATACGCATGATCATAGGGAATTAATATCCACACTGGAGATGATGTTGCTAAAGAAGATTCATTTTCTTCCTTGAACTTTTATTGAATCGGGGGTCGATTCACCATGTAGATAGTAACTACCCTCTCACAGAAATTGATGTTGGATCTATATAAGGAAAGCCAATCCATGACGAGAATGACATGGAATTATATAAGAGTGAGTATGATGAGGTTCTCTAGAATGTTAAATCCACTGATTTTTACATGGGAGGAGTTATATTCAAGTGATGAAATGATTTCCCCATTTTCTATCCTCACTGAAAGCTTTACTTCCATGATTTTGTGTGGTGTTGGGATTATTCAACTAAACTTTCAGGATACAAAAGAATGAGTATAACCAGAATAAAAATGTACATTCACTATTATTGAATGAATAACTAGCGTACTTGTCACCACTTCATTTTTGGGGTTCACATTGGCGTTAGTGATAGAAAAAGATCTCACATGCTGCATTGGAGGTTGTTGGATGCCAATGCAAACTGTTGTCTTCGGGAACCGATTTGAATGATTCCCTAGTTATTTTTAGTTGAATCATTGTACAACGTGTTGACAGTCAAATGGAGCGTTCCTATCCTCTGTTGTAGCGGTGGGTTTTTTTTCAGTATTTAATGGCTAGGTGCCCCTTCTCTTCCACACATAAAGCATTTCCTCATCCCCTTTAGGCAATTTATGGGGTGCTTCTTTCCAAATCTTTATAAAGTAGAGTTATCTATTATCTTATCACTGCTCTATTTATCCATCAGACTACCACAATAAAAGTCCACTGTATGATTCTTATCCCAATGATACAGCTGATATTATCATATCTCCATTTCGGCCTTGAGGCAACATCGTACAATTTCCTCATAGATGTTGATGTCACAGATCCCAAGGGATTTCCACGTGGTAGGTTTCATCCCACCAAAAAAGAGTTCAACAATGAATTCAAAAGTAATGGAAAATCCAGAGGTGTATCATGCATTCCTTGTGATGTTTTCCTTATACATTTTGATGGATTCTTCCTCTTTTTCCTTGATTACAAGGTAGTTTCTTTCCATCTTAACTCAAACTGTGCGAGGAAAATAGTTATCAAAAAATATTTTTTGCAAATCCTTCCATTCCAACGCCTCAGTATCTTCCTCTGGATTTTTATTTTTTATCAATATACACCATTGATCTGATTCATCATCTATATGATAAGCATCTAGAAGAACTTTCTCTTGTTTGGAACATTGAAGGATGGAGAGGATCTTTTCTATGGAGTTGATCCATTGTTTAGTAATTTAGGGATCATATGATTCATTAAAATCAAGAGTCCATTATCTCATGAATCTCTTGATTGTGACTTTTTCTTTCTTGGGGGGGGGGGGGTTGAACATTCTTCTTGACCCATCTTTCTACTCAAATTATTAGTTAACTGAGATATAATCGTGACAAATTTCGTGATTTCCTCTCCCATGTGATTGGTCATTTCATTAGAATAGTCATCACATTGATCATCACTTCGGTTGTTAGCCCGAGTCCTCCTATTACTGTCCATTGGCCGGAATAAAAGGAATGTTTAGTGTAACACATAATTGTTAATCCAAAGACAAAAATGAATGACTTATAAATTAATTTTTTTTCTTTAACATATGAATTTATAGGCTTTCATCTATGTTATCAATGATCTACTTTCAAACATATATTCATAGGGGAATTTTTTAATTCTCTTAAAAATTTATCATACTAAAATTTCTAATTTACCAATGAATATCTGCCACGAGTGTCGTATCAAAGAGTGCAGCAAGAGAAATTGTCATGTACCAGGATACCCCGGGTCAAGACAGAAACTCCTTGTCGTAGTTTTTACTACTATGTACATATGTGCCAGAGCCGCCCCCACCTTCTCATATCCAAACAAGGATTTTTTATATGATAAAACACTTACTCAATATTCACCATGAATTAGGTATGTTTTCATTATACATAGTCTTATACCTGAGTATTTCACAAGGTTTTTCTAATCCAAATCCAAAAAATAACAAATCAATCCTCTGATACCAACTATAATAATCTTGATTTTTATTTCACACTTAATAATAATTTATTACCTAAAATGTCACATAATAAAACATAAAATATATAGAGTTATAGGGTCTTTGTGGCTTATGATCATTACATAACAACTTAGAACATAAAACACACTACATCTTTATTAAAAACATCCTTTACATAACCACAACAATATCTGGTATATATTCTTGCATTGGATATCTTGCGAAAGTACATGTGAAAAGGGTGAGATATAAAGAATAGTAAGGGAGAAAACAAGGCATAACATGAAGAATAAAATAAATTTTAGGTAATTGGAATTACAAAGGAGAATAAAAAAATATGGACATAAAGACATAATATAGCATGGTTATTATAACAGTTAAATGTGGCAACAATACTAAGCATGGAATTAGCATGAGCCAAGGCTCATTGCATATGGAGTTTGGGTAAACCCTAATTACAATTGAATTAGAATGAGTAAATCCTAATTTCACTTCAATTATCATGATTGACATCTCATTGCACTTGATGTGTCATGATACTAATCTTTACCCAATGCATTAGAGCACGATCTGGACACACCCTTCACAAACATTTCATTTCATCCATAAGTGTGCCACATGGATCATACAACATGGAACAATTAATCATAACATATTCCACGATAAAATTATTTAGAATACATACATGAACAATTATAATCAATAAGTAAAATTTCACAAAGTTTAATACCCTTGATAGAGAAATGGGCATGGTATTCACTACAAAATGACATTGTCTTGACCAATCAGTGAAATTTCTATAGCGTGATGGCGTGACATAAGAATCCCTTAAAATGATGGATGAGAGAGAAAGGGGTGTATAATAATATAAACATGAAATTGATAGTATGAGGGTCATATGGATACATTTCTCAACATATGTAATGGAATTTATATTCATAAATGTAAATTTGGATAGAGAAATTCGTTACGGAATTTCGGCAGGTTAACATGTATACATGGAAGGAACAAATGATGGAGAAATGGGTATCTCATAATTCCAAAATAAATAATACATTATAGTGGAGATGATAAGTCATACCCCAAAATTTATAAATGAAAATAAAATGGCATAAAAATATTATGAAACATGGATAAAAGGAGAAAGGAAGGGATCTCTTACTTCGATGTGTGATCCCAATGGCTTGGGAGAGGCCTAAAAGAGGCTTCCTGAGAGCATGGGGTTCCTTGGGAGGATTCTAGAGAGATAAGGGAAGAGGTTGGATGAACTCAAAAGGCTTTTAGTGAAGAGGATGTGGTGGCATGGGTGAGTGAATATAGGATAGGAGGGGGAATTATTTATTATTTCTGTTTGGGACACAACATATTAAACTAATCAAAATAAAAAACCATACAATGGTTTTTGCCCATGATTTCTCCAATGTGGAGTGAAAAAAATATTTTATAATTACAATGTCCTAAAATTTTAAAATGATAGCATTTCTTATGTGGAGCTCTGTCACACTCTAAAGGAAATTAATTTAAAAAGATAAAATATTTTATAAGTCTTGGAGGGTCCACTAAACCAATGAAAAATATATCCAATAAACCTAAAATCGCATTATTATAATTTTAAAACATATATTTCCTGAATAAAATGTTTATACTATTTTATGAAATCTCTATTGGGCCATTATGATGTCATAATACACTTAATTTAAACGGTATGTAATTTTTATGCAAAAATTCGGCTGTCTCAGAAAATTAAGAAAAATTCACCACTTGATAATTTTGATGTCCTGATTCCAAAATTAATATTAATTTTATCCAAATAATTTATTAAATATGTGAATTTTTAATTTTAAAATAAAAACTGGGATTTATAAAAAATTCATGGTTTTTGACAAAAATAGCTTTCAAACAATAATAAAACATACAATTGTATTCATAAAAATTTTAAGATCACTTATACATAATAAAAAGTAATTTAATAATAATAATATTTTATTAAAATATTATTTAATAAAAAATACATTAATTTATCAATATATATTTCTTAGAATAATATTAACTAAAAATATTTTGTTGCTTTAAAAAATATTTACAAAGTAACACTAATAAAATGAATGTAATTTCATTATTATATACAAAAATAATGAACATAATCATAGTGATATGGTATTGTTACATAAACCATTATAACACACGCCTACGACTGAAGGGTATGGCGTGGGATTGTGATAGACTCTTGGGGTGGCTCAGATTATATCGCTCGGGTGGTAATCCATATCAACTTCCACCTCTCCCATAAGAAGTTTCATTTGAGCATAACATGTTGAAGCTCATCTTGGGCTTGTTCAATAGTGAAGCCCAATGAAGGAACCTTCTTTCTGAGCTCTGACAATTGGGCTTCATATGTGTAAAGTCTACGGGATGAGGACATCACTTCATTTGTATTATTTAATTGGATTTGTAGAAGCCCTATATTTATACTAATCATCATATCATTGTTCATAAACTATATTATCAATGATAAAAATTCTTAACTGTATTTTGAAATCCAAAAACATTAAACCAAGGAAGTGAATATTTTATATAACCAATTCTAATTACAAGACATTTATTTGGATCAAGATTAATTTTCATTAATAAATGTTTGTGTCGTTACATTATGAGTTTTTATATAACTCCATATATCCCATTTCCAAAAAAAGAACCATGTGAAACATCACGAGAATAAAAATAGTGGACATGTACCTCAAAAATGGATACCAAAACAGAGGGAGTACCAACCATTTTTGAGGTCCTTATCCCTACCAAAAACTGATGATGGGGGAATAAAAACTCAAAAAATAGAAGACTAGTGTAACTTTAATGTGAAATATAACTGACATTACTAGAATATAAGATAAATGGGAACCAATCCATAGAAAATCTATCCATCCAAGGAGTACTAACCCCAACATCCCTCAATTGGTCGTACATAATCTATAACATCATCCATGAATCAATTTTAAAATATTCCTCCTTATATATACTCATATCATATCATAAATTTCAAAAATACAGTTTCCATCACATCTTAATGTGGAAATTTTCTTATAATGGATAACTCACTAGCCCAAATTTCATTCATTAAGAAGGATATTTAGAATGAGGGTAGCCACATAAAATTACATAGAACATACCATAGGGTAAAAGGGTTGAACATTCAAGTCATCACGTGGACATATTTCTCCAATACACATAAAATGGAAAATATGATATAGATGGCATGTGCCTGAAACTACATGACATGTGGGTCCACATGTGATCTTGGGCATGTTCTCCGTGAAACCAACATTTGTACCCAGGTAGAGTTACATGATGTATGTTCCAAATAAATAGTTGTGTGATACTAAAATATTTTGGAAACCCTATATTCCACAATCATGAAATATATATAATATTTGTTCTATGGAATACATTGTTTGTGGCCTTTTTTTTAGTCAAGATTCATATTTATCAATGGAAATGAATATTCACACTTAATCTCCCAAAAAATCATGTCTTATACATATCCATAAGAATCAATCTTGGATCAACTGCCATCGAATGTCAATTTATAGACTTCACATCACTAGAAATTATATAACCATCAAATAGAACCATTATCATGTACATAAACTATTTGAAACTTAATGTGATTCATCTGTAGGTCTATTTTCTATCACTGTTTTCTTGAATGTCCAAGTACCATGATTATTATGTTCATCCGCCAATACATTAAAATTAATCCTATGGTATGATCATGATTTGAACTATTCTGGATATAGTAAAACGAATACCCAACATTTGTCTTATGGTGAAGGATATGGTTACTATTGGTAAAAACCCAAAGGAATATCAATATTAATACAATTATTGACTCATAAAAACCAAAATAACAATCATCAAAATTGAAATCAATGTATAAATAAAAAATTAATCAGAAAAAATAAAAAATAAAAAATATTAATAGGTTAGGCCATGAAAATGAGGGAGGATATTGGGATCCATATAAGAATATTTAATCTATTCTAGAAATAAAGAAATATAGGGTGAACAAATCAATTAATAAAAAAATCCAAACATGGTGATTAGATCAATCACTAATGAATAAATATTCCAATTCATTACCATTGTTGATATAAAATAACTATATCACTGATGAAGAATCCCATAGACCTTGGATCATCAATATTAAATCCACATTAATTAAATGATCAAAGTTCCCAACCCATCCTAATGTCACCTCTAGCTATCAATCTCATAGTGTCATGATACTAACCATAATTATTATCTATAATAGGGTTTAAATAAACACTCTATCTAGGTTATGAATTAAATAAATTAAATAAATTTATTATTTAATTGTCTTAATGTATCCACCATTATATACATATTCACACAAAAACCAATGCATAAGAAATTATTCCATTCAAATGGGAAACCCCATGTTCTATATCCAACCAGAGTCTTATATTTGAAATCCCAAACTTCTATGAATTATAAAAACATTATTTACAACAACAAAAAATTATGCACAAGGATTAATATATTTTATATAATTTATATATCGATTTTGGAGTCATGCAACACACATAACACGGTATGAAATCCAATAAAAACCTATGTATATTTAATGAAATATAAAAAATGATCTGAAGATAAAAAATAAGTTGTTATATTCTACCCACCATTAATGAATTTATATCTAAAACTAAAAATCTATTTGGAAAGGTTATAGTACTGATCTTTTATCAAGATATCATGATCCCACAAGATCTCCCACAGGTCCCCATACAACCAACTAACTCAAAATAGTTGGATATATCCCATAATGGATCCTCACCTATAAGTCCTTTATGACCACCAGTTAATCTGATCTGTTGGATACATCCTCAACATCAATATTTACCCAATTAATTGGGTGTAAAGGGTTGTGCATGCATTTTTTTAGCTATGTATTTTTTAATACATCCTAGACCTAGTCCAAATTATTTTGTTCGTCTAGGTAATAAAAATCGACTCCAACAATGAACATTATCTTCAATGGACAAATAAAAATTGATGATAGCTTACTACCCCATGAAAAACTCTAAAAATTTCATAATAGAGAGAAATTATGAAAAATATGGTTACCCAGTTCAAACTACAAGGGTCAGTGATGTCAGTAATCATAATATTTATTTTGAACATTATGGATCATCATTCTCATAGTTCACTTGAACATTTTCTATTATTTCTAGAACCAGAATCAATCCCCTATGTGATGGCACACCAATATTTTTATATAATAAGGGTTAATTGTAGGGTCTCCAATATATATATTTGAATAGTTCCATGCTAATAGTGTAGTGGTAATTTTTATTATAACAAAACTCTACCAATGGAATTTGATGCTTCCAAAATGGAATGAACTCAAACACATTGGATCAAAAAAATTCCTCTAAAACCTAAAGGGTTCATTATGTTGGGAATAATTTCAATGGGTGGAGCATCATTATCATCTGTAATTATTTCCCTAATTTAATATGATAATATATCCACAATCATGATGTCAACCACGAATCAATGTCGATGAATATCATTATTGGAAACCCATCTTGTTGATTTGTATCCCCCACATACAAGCACTCCCATATCTCAATGAAACTCTTCTCCCAGATGTAAAAAAGTGATCCAAATTAGTAATATAATTAGTATTCATCCATATTGTTTTGTTTTTATTTTAATTTTAGGAAACCTATACAAAATCATTGATTTTATGTCCCGCTTCCACTTTTGGACATGAATTGGTTGATTCAATCCTAATGGAACCTAATGTTATTCCATCATCAATTAACAAGTGATGAAAGGAGAAATAAACAAGGAAACATTCCACCTTATACTAGATGACCAAAAAATCCATTGAATTAATTGGTATATCTTCATCACATCATGATTTACTAGTAATGGGGACGTATGGAACACCCTCATCATCTCCTCACACAATGGGATAATAAAAACTATCCATCCATGTAAAAGATAATGTTCTTTACAACATTAAAAAATATTCCTTATTATTATCCATAAGATATATGGTCATGTCGAATGTTGCATTCGATGACCCCCCAAATGAGCCTCACACAGACATTAGTGAAGTGGTATAGTTACTTCAATCAACAAGAGATAATTTTCACTTTATCCACTACCAAGATCAGCTAAAAATTTGTTAACTCCTCTAATGCATCCCCCAGTAAGTGTGATATGGATTTATGTGTCAGGGGATACATCACCATGTTTCTCTTCCCTAGAGTATATACATTATCTAGGTTGTAGTTATGTATGACCACCAACAAATGTCTGTATCTCAGGATTAGATATATCGGTGAAATGATGTATTAGATCCTCTGGTGGTCTGAGTAAACTACAAACCACTCTCCTATAAAATAATGAATCTACATTGTTAGGATGAAAAGGACTCTTACTATCTCTATGTAATGGGTATCATTGATAATGTCATGGGGTCAAAACATTATAAACGAATAAGTTTTCACCACATACCTCTAAAACAACAGGGAATCAATGAATCTTCTATGGCATTATAGTAATCCATGTACTTGATACCCTACTCTTATAGTATCAACATTAGATCACATGTAAATCTCTTTCATATATCCTTGAATTCTTCTGAGATATCATATTATATAATAAGGAATTCCTTCATGGGTCAAAGAAGTCAAATTGTTTAAAACCATGGAAATATAGATCAAAAACCATTGTTATTATCCCACAAACATGAGGAAACCCAATAAATATGATATGTTACTAGGATTTTGACCATAAATAACTATCTTTATCATCGATGGGTCAATAATTAGACCGTTTTCAGTGATAAAATTACCTATAAAGTGAACCCTATTAATTAGAATTTAACTATGGGGGATTACCATATCAGTTTTTCTCCTAGAGTATGCCTATAACCATCCTAAAAAAATCCATGAGATCCTCCTTATAAAATAAGCAAAGAAAATTTTTATTGATAATGAAAATCATTAACCAATCCATGAATAATCAGAATATCTAATTCATAAGTTCCATGAAGATAATGGTTGAATTTTTATAAATAAAGGTAATCATTAGGAACTACTAATGCACATAGTTACATTGGAATGTCACCATTAGAATATCTTCATGGTGAACCCCCAAATTTACATATTTAGACTAGATTTAAATATTTTAGAACCATGTAATTCCATTATTATTATCAAATAGGGAATTTATCCTTGATAAGGGGTACCTATTGTTTTCACCCCCAGATTCAGGTGTCAACAATCCACACATTGTCACATGATCTCATCCATATTCTTAATGAACAATATAAGAGCTCTCCAGGTCATACAACTGGATTGATAAATCGCTTCTCATGATAGTCTATCATCTACCACCACATCTCATGTTGTTCCGAAGGGGACATCCAATATTAAAAATATGATACTAGAGAGCAGTATTGGTTTTAATAGATGTAGGATTTTATTTCCTGCATCAAAGGTACTCAAGAAAGATATATGGGTAAAATTTACCTTAAGTTACTCTTTTAATATATGAATCCCAATTTTTGAAGTTACCAATTCTCTCAAACCAAGATATCAGATATTATATTTGGATTCAATCTCTTGAGCCCCATTCAATTTGGCAGTATACCTACAACCATAGGAAGAAAATATAGTACTATATACTTTATTGAATCTAACATCCTTATAGAGAACATATATCAATTTATTTATTATGCACCACTATTCTATACAATATATATGTTCTTATGGTATTATTTAAACTACCAATAGGATTCATGTGAATCTATCTCTCTTGAAAATATATTATTCCTATCTATAATGGGGAGGAATAAAGGAGTCTCTCTACGTCAGATTATCATACCAAAAAATATTGTCTAATGGATTCACATGATTCCCCAGATCTCACACAAGAAATTATGTAATGAAAATATGACTTGTGGTTTTTATATGTGTACCATTATTGTATTATAGAAGGGAAAAATCATAATTTTAATAATCTAATGTGATGCCTAATCATATTACACCATAGATTTCACCATAACACATCCTCATCCACTATCCCTATAATCCTAACGTGTACAAATAGGTGATGGGGTTTTAAATATGTCGTTGTGTTATCCTCCAAATAAAACTGCTCCTAGGTATCTTCCAGTCCCTTTATCAACACTTCATGCATCGGGTTGACCTTAACCACCCATAATAAATACTCGATAATGATTCGAATTCTATTTCAAAGATCCTTCCAATGACCAGTAGATATATATAGTGTGTATGGTATGGAAATAATGTTCCACACAAAATATACCATCATAAGTTTTTCATCATCCATCTCATGTATGAATGGAACTTCTACATAGTCTCTTTTTTGTAAACACACATGTTTTGGTAAAGGCATGAGTATGAAACCTACATTGAGATCATAATGTATAATGTATTCATTTTTTAGTGTGTTTTTTGGTCCCCCTTCATGTTATTGTGCATTGAAATCCTTGATAGCCAGTATTACCACTTCCAAATATGGGTTTCATCCATTACTATCATCAGTGATATTGGATCCATGATCGAAACAGGATGACGGGACGTGCATTTCTTCTTCCATTGATTCATGTTGGGATATTGCTGATTTTCCTTAATATCCCTCATAGATTAAAGTCATTTTTTATTACTCATCAATATTTCCATATCAATGTGGATTTTACTTGATTACAAAACTCACCTCTTAACATATCATGTTCATCTCAATAGGGAAACAACTATCAGTTAGGAGAGTATTCATGATGAGCATCATTGTGCATTTGTAGACACTTGGGGAATTGGTCACATGTATCATTCCCTATGGTTGGTATATCATATGAGTCATCTTATGGTGTAGAAACCAATGAATCCTGTGTTGATCTTAAATAATGTTTCTATGAGTGTAATTATTTTTAACATTTTATCCTTAGGAGTCCCATAAAAATTCTTTGGGTAGATTTTTTTGAGTCTAGTTAGAAGTTCAACGTTTTGTTGATATGGATTAGAACATATGATTGAGACATATTGAGGAAAAAATATATCATATTTTGGAGATGTAATGAGTTTTATTAGAACACTCCATAAAGGAAAACCAATAAGGTATATCCTTAGGATATATGGCCTAAATATTTTACGACTTATGGATCAAACACTTTGTGAGGAGGATTTTAGAGGTTCTACAATAATGGGAAGATATCACACCAAGATGTTTTACTAATGTATGGATCATAACAACCAATGGAAGAGGATCTAGGGGGTGTTTCCCTCACATGTAATATTTCACAATGTGACGTTTAATCATAACATTCCGTATAGTGGATCAGGTGGTACATCCTTAGGAGGTAGTACCTATGTGTACAATTGGTTGGGATTAAATTTTATGAAGTTTTCTTATGTAACCTTCATAGATTAAAGTTATCATAACCCGCGTAGTTTTGTGCTATATTTCATGTTTTTTGGATCAGTCCATGTAGTTTAAAATAATTTTTTAAGGAAGCTCTTATCACAAAAAGAGTGTTGATGAGGGATGGTGTGGGGATTTTTCATTATAGCTGGCCATCACTAAATTATTTATCTTGGTGGGAAGGTTTGAGGCTTTCTCTTGAAGATGTGTGAAGAATCTCCTTCCATGTGACTGGTTCACAAGACATCCTATTGATGGTCACCCCATGCCACTCAAAGATGAAGTATCCTCTTCATATCACACATGGTAAATCAAATGTTTTTTGTCATGTGTTGAAGAAATTTTCATTAATTTTAAAGTCATAAAACAAAGATGTGAAACGATGAAGTTTAACATCATTTACCTCAGATGTCGGTGGAATCACTCCCCACCCCCTTGGGCATTCATTTCCACATATCATGCAGCTTTGGTAGAGCATGGAATTGAAAATCCAGGGTAGAACGATAGGAGGAGTGGTCAGTCTTGAGGTCCACGTTACGATCTATATGATGAGAACAAATAGGGGTTACAATACATATGACAAGATAAAAAATGTTATGTGGAAGGATCAAGACACAATTGGAGTGAAGTGGTAGTACATGTATGTGGGTGGAATTGATCAGATATGGACTCAAGGAGTAACTAGAATGGTCTCAGATGGGTGTGGTGACCCTAGGTACATGACCTTCATGAAGAAGAGTCAGCAGAATGGGTGCACCGTGGAGAGGCCTATAAAAGTAGTTTCTCAAATCATGGATCCTTTCGGAGAGGTGCTTCACTAATCATGGGTTCTTTATGGAGTTTAGTGGATTCAAGAATGAATATTCATTGTGAAACATGGTTACCCTTCCTCGAGATGAATTATAAATTCATGAGAAGAGTTGTTCGTGAAGGGTGAATTAAATGAAAATCACCAAGAGGATTAGAGGGCCTTCATACTTCCCGAAGGGTATATGAATTCAAAAATTGAATCCCTACCACAAGTGGAGTCACTGATGAACACTTGGTAGGTGGATTCATTAATCTAGTCTACTTTATATGATCTATTTTTTCATTGTTTTTTTATGCTTGAGAGGTTCACAAATCAAGAGACATTTGGAATTCAATCGGCCAGGTAACTATCCCTAAAATATCTGAATAAATAATGAATTTAATGAAAAGTGGTTTTGTAGATATTTTAGGCCATCATGAAGAATTAGGGGCTTTGCAGATGGAGTTGTCTCCAAATTTTTGAAATTCATACATGCATATACACCATCAAATTTTCTTGTGTTCACAAAGTGTTCCATGACTCCAAATATCAAAATCGTGGAGGAATAATATCAAACATTCACATTTTTGTGAATGGAAAATCTCAGATATGATATTTGTGAGCTCCAACCATTCGTGAAGAAGAAGGTATTCATGAAGAAAACCCATATGATGGATTTTCATCCTTTTGGCCTGGATTCACTTAGAACCAGTTGTTCCTTCCTTTATCATTCCCATGGAATGTGAATTTTAGAGCCAACCCCACCCCCTCCCAGAATGGGTGTTTATGAGGAAAATGGTAATATTTTTATGGATAATCGCTAAAAACAATACATCAATTTACATTTTGGATGTTATTCGTGAGGCTAGATCCTGATGAATGCTTCTTGAAATTCACAGCATGGGGACTGTCATGATTCCTTGTGTGGTTATACTGATATAATTACTGTGGGGGGAGGGTGTCCAAGACATGAGAATATCATGAAATGAAAATATATTTCAATTTTGTTTTCAATCCTCCATCCCCAGGAGAGTGCTTTAGATCTCGATCCCCATCCCTCATGAAGCTCTTTGTCTATGTAAACAGATCTCCATGAATGATTCTCAATAAAAAATACTATGTGAACTAAATAATTGTGAATCCGTCAACATTAATGAGAATTTATTAAAAACCCATTTCAAACTAGACTAAAAAAAGGATATTTCCAAAATCAAATGGTTGGTTATGGAGTCAATGCTGATACTGCTCATTGGGAATACATGACAATGAACATTAAGATTGGAGTGAGCATCGATAAGGACCCAACCTCATTAAATTACATAATATTGAATTTATTCTTGAAGACACTTCCTTTAAAATTGAGAATCTTTTCATGTTTAGAGCTGTTGAAAATTGGGACATAATACATTCATAAAATTACACATTAATATAAAGTTGATATAATAAAAACATTATTTATTTCCTCGATAAATTTTTTTTCAAATAAAACATGATTTCTTTGAAAAATAATCATAAAAGTAAACATGTATTTCTTCTTTGTCTTATACATCCTTATGACCTCTGAAATTTATTTAAAACATGGGATGAGGAAAAAATCTAAGTTAAGGATATAAAAATAAGGAAAGAACACATTAGTCCATGAAAACTTGTAACGTGTGAAATCATTTTAAAAAAGACATATTTGTCACACATATAAATATACATTGTGAAACAAGAGATATAAACAAAAAATATAAAATAAAAATAGAACCATGAAGATATCTTAGAGAATTAGATACATAATCTTATAACCCTCTTGGATAAATTATAATTTTTAACCCTCACAGCAGCCTTACAATTTTTATAACCTGCGTAGTTACACTTTGAGTAACCATATGAATGACCTATAACATACACATACCGAATGAATTATAGGAAAATATAGGTTCCAACATTCCTCAAAAACAATTCCCATGAATCAAAACACAATCATACAACATTACTAATTGCATAAAAACCTTGCTTTTCAATTTCAAAAAACAAAATTTTAAAATAGTTTTTTAAATGAGAAGTCCCATTTAAATTTTATATAATTTAAATGTAAATTAATAGAGTGGATGGAAAATGTATATAAACTATAAATACAAATAATTAAACAAAATTAATCTCAAAAATAATTTTAATACCACAATATAATGAATTATAATGTTAACCCAAAGAATGGAAATAGGTTTTATGAATTCCCTTACCTCGTGTTTTACATAATTTAATCTTATTTAAAGCTCATATATAATGGTGAAAATAGTGTTAATAATTTCATATAAAAACATATTACTATTTATAATACCTTATATGAACATTTCATTACACCATTTCTCTCTTTATTTGTTATTATTTTCTTCATTCCATTTTTTGGTGTGCCATTTACATGATTTCCATGATATTTTCAAGATTTATATTCTTATCGATTGGAAGTGAAACTCCAAAATTTCAATGGAATGGTATTTAAATATTTCCAAGACCATAAATTATTCCATTTATATTTTTCAATTATGACGTGATGATTATTCATTAGATAAAACATTATTGATATTTTTTAGGTCATTTTGAAATTTTGTTGATCGTAATGAACTAATATTGATTCATAAATTAGAAACATGTTTATAAAATGATTCCAGAACATATATAAGATATAAGAAAAATTATAATATGGTTCAACTATAAAAATGGTTTCATAAAAAGTCTTTATGGAATTAAAATAAATAGAAAAAACATCATCCACATTGTCGTTAAATCAACACATCATGGATGGTGATTAATTTATTGATTAAGTGGAAGAGGAGAAGAAGTACAATGGTGAGTCTTCCATAAACATTATTAAATAAAAAATATGTAAGATACTATATCATTCATGCCTCTTAGATATGGGGAGGTGAGGAAAGAAAAAAAAATAGAAAATAAAATTAAAAGAAAAGAACGAAAACAAAAGAGGATGTTTACTACTTGATCCCTTCTCCTAGAGATCTTTCTTAAGGACCTTGTTTTTGGCCCTTTGGTGAAGGATGTAGATCTTGTATGGGGAAGGGTCCTAGGAAGAGTTTTCGGTAGAACATAGGAAAGGATAAAGGCTTCAGTGGTTTGGGAGGAAGAGGGGATTGAGGGTGGTATTTATAGTAGAGGATAGGAGGGATTTTACATTATTGTAATCATTATTATAATATTTTTCCTCAAGAATATAAATATCCTAGATTAGTGTGACAAAAAATAGTAGTAATTTTATTTTTGATCAAAACAAGTAGAATTGAATCTTCCCTGAATCACCTATGATGAATTAAATCAATTATATATCATTTATTGTAATTTATTGTATTTAATTGTTCATAAAAAATTCATGTATTTCAAAAAAAATCCCCAAAAATCACCCTAACCATTTTTCAATGTATAGAATTTAAAAAACTGAACACCATTTTTTGAAAATAATATTCTTAATGTTAATAATTTATTTTTTTAAAAAAATTATAATTTATTCAAAAATAAGATTTTTTAATCTATAACTCATTGTATTTATCATCATGATAAATTAATCATGTTGTCATTATCTTAAATCCTTAATAAAAAAAATAAAAATAAAGTTTACTATTTATTATGTTAATATAACCACTCATATTACTATACATAATGGTATGTTACTATTCACAAAGAAATCATGTTAGTTCCACTAGACTCCAAATAAATTACTGATAATAATTGTCGATGATCGTTTTTCCAAAATTAAAATATAGAAGCAGAAAAATTATGTTTAAAGTATAGTTATAAATATCTACATAAAACAATGTGTCATGCATTGTTATTTATTTTTAAAAATATGTGCTAGTGAATTATCCCCACCATCTGAAAATTGCGCCCATACAATTTTATTTACTAATTAAGCAAGTCAGGTAACTTTCCATCATAGCATTTTCAGATTGCAGTGTTCCTTATTCACCCATGTGGTTTCTCCACAAAACCATTTCCTGTTGGATTACCTTATTCGGAAATACATGTTCCTTTTGATCACAAATATGAATGAGTATCTCTTAATAAGAATGGTTCTCTTACATATGATCCTCATCAGGGCTCAAGATATTATATGATTCTTCACAAACATTCTCAACATCAAAATATGAAAAACATTGCTTAACTATGATAATATTAGAGGCAGAGCTACTTGTTAAGTGACTGGTCCCACATTCCCCATAATTTCCTAAGGTCCAATGAACCGTGGACTTAGCATTCCTTTATTACCAAAATGTATGACACTTTTGTATGGTGAGATTCTAAGAAAAACATGATCACCTACCTCAAAACAAAATTATGTCCTCCTTTGGTATGCATAACTTTAATGCCTACTTTGAGGTATAATTATGTGTTTCTAGATCAACATCTTTTTCTCAACCACTTCCTCTAGTATTTATGGTTTCATACACATCTTTTCAACGACTTCATCCCAGAAAGATATAGTTCTACACCATCTCCCATACAATACCTCAAATAGTTCCATTTGTATAATCGAATGAAAACTATTATTATAAGAAAACTAAAATAAAGAAATATGTTGATCCCAACTTCCCTGGTAGTCCATTGAACAAACTCAAAGCATATCCTCCAATGTCTGAATCTCATTCTAGCTACCCATCTAATTGAAGATGAAATGTTGTACTGAAGTTTTTATTATGTGCCTAGTGAATTCTAAAGTCCCTTAAAAAAGATATAAGTGAACCTAGGATCTCATTCAGAAACAATGTAAAGAGGAAATCTATGTAACCTGACAATATCTTTCAAGTATTGTTGAGAAATATTATCTAAATACATTTTGTCTCAAATAGAAAGAAAATGTTCAGATTTAGTCAGCTGATCAACAATAACCCAAATATCATTGTCAAATTGAGAATTCATAGGTAGTCCCACCACTAATTCCATGGATAGATTCTCTCATTTCTATTCTGGAATTGTCAGTGGCTGAAGCATCCCCTTCGATAATTGATGCTCATCTATAATATTCAGAGATGTCAAACATTTAATAGTAAAATCATCAATATATCTTTTTATTCCATCAATCCAATAATACTTATGAAGGACTCCATACATATTAGTACTACTCTGATGAAATGAAAATGAAGAACTATGAGCTTCACAAAAAAATCATTCTTCAAATGGGAATCAAAAGTCACAAAAAACATTTTACGAAATCATAAAACACAATATTTATCAATGATAAATTCGGAAAACATACAAATTTTAACTAATTATACCATTTTCTAAAATTCACGATTTTCCTTCTATTCATTCATAATTTTCTATGGTAATGTTGACTACACTGAAACCTGAAACTAAACAGAGGTATTATGCCAAAATACATCATATCATTAATCAAGGGGTCATGTTCCAAACATAATCTGATTAATGATTCATGATGCTTTCAACTCAAGGAATCTTCCACATTGTTTTCTTTTCCATGATGGTAATTGGTTGTTTAATCATAATCCTTTATATGTTAAATCCATCTACTCCACCTCATGTTTAATTCCTTCTTCATGAATACATACATCAGAATTTTATGGTCAGTATATATTTGACATTTGGATCTGTATAAATGATGCCTCCATATTCTAATAAAAATCCACATATTCCAATTACAAATCATGTTTGGGTTGATTTTACTCATTTGTTTTTATTTGTCTCGACGAATACAAAATTACCTGGTCAATATGCATCAAAACACAATCCATTCCCTTCAATTAAGAATCACAATAGATGACACACTCACTATTCCAGGAAGGAAAGTCCAAAACTGGATCATTCACCAATCTCTTCTTTAGTTCTCCTAAACAAACACCACAATCTTCTATTCAGATAAATTTAACCCCTTTTTTGTTAACTTAGTTAGAAATATAGAAAATTGTGCATTGTTTTTAACAAACTGTTGGTAATAATAAGCTAATCCAATAAAACTAAAAATATATTTATCATTTGTAGTTCATGGCCATTCATAATACAATTTTTTTGGTAGGAAAAACTGTTATTCTATATTTATTTACAATGTTCCCATTAAAAGAAATCTATTGCAACCAAAATTCACACTTGGTAGATTTTCCATACAGTTTCTTTTCATTTACAGTTTCAAAAAAAATCTTTACTCTTCAAAAATACGATAATTTCATCATTAATCACAACCAAAAATTTATCTAAGAACTCGAGAAATATTCTATTCAAAATATCCATGTTTATATAAGTTTCATTAGTTCAACCAAATGTTATAACAACAAATTCATAATGCCCATATCTAGTACAAAAATCTGTTTTCAGGATGTCATCGTCATTCACCTTCAACTGATGGTATCTGAATCTCAAGTAAATATTGGAAAAGTACTGAGATCCCTAGAGGTTAATAAACAAGTCATTGATATGAGGAAAATGAAACTAGTTTTTAATAGTGATGTTATCCAAGGATCTATAATGAATGTAATGTATCGTGGAACCATCTTAACATTTAACGAAAAAAATCAGAACACCCCATGGTGAAGTTCTAGGATGAATAAAGCCTTTATTAAGAAAAATCCTAAAACTGAATTTTTAATTAAATAGGTTCCATTTGAGTAATTAAATATGGGAGTTTTGAAATTTTCATAGCATCAATAATTATGTCAATTATGAATTCTACATCATGATCAGGTATGACAATAGGTAACTCGTCAGGAAAAACATCATGGTACTCCTTTACCACTGACACAACATTAATCTGAATAGTTCCCTTATCTTCATCAATTTGATAAAGATAACTTTTATTTCCATATTTCTATAGTTTCTCAACATCCTATTATGTTCTCAATTTTACGGGTTCATTCTTGTATATAAAATGAAATAATTTAGTAATAACAACTTCTTTATCTCTATAGTAAATCTTATCATGATAAACAGAAAGCCAATCCTCTACTAGAATGACATAAAACTCTACTGAGGATAAAACAACAATGTTTGCAGGTAAAGTCCTTCCATAAAGAACTATAAAATTATTATTATAATTCCTCTTTACTATTATATATCCCCATGGTGTTTTATCAAAAAGTTAGAGTCTCATTTGTTGAGGTGATATTTCCAATTTACCATAAAATTCCTCAAGAGTAAATTAATGTTTAGACCCCGTATAAAATAATTAGAAAAATATGAGAAAACATAAAAGTACCTCAGAAAACATCATTGGATGACCTGACATCATATTACACAGTCGTAAAATATCTCATTACACCTTTCTTCTTATAGTATTTATTCTTTTCACCATTCAGATCTCTCTTTGGGAAGTCATTTCCATAATGAACCATCTATCCACATTTAAAACGGTTAACAGTTTTCTTATCAGTTTTAGTATTAGGACCATTTTCATTACAATCATGGTACATATTCCCAATCATACAAAATTAAAAATACTTCCTAGTTTTGGTAAATCATTCCCCAGGGTGCATCATTCCACTCTTTTCACAAACTGGAAATTTGATCTTCCTACCATCATATTTCTTTGATTAATTCTTACCCATCTGTTTCCATCTGGACCACCTATTATCCTTGTTTTCAAAGTGGTTTTTATTATCATAAATCTACATCTATACCCTCTCAACACATCAGACAAGTTCCTCATTACATTTGAATTCACGAGAGGCCAACGTCCTTTAATACTATGGCTTCAATCCTGAGTCAAAGTGGTTTATTTTGCTAACAATATCCAAAATAAGATTTGGAGCATAAATTCCATTCAAGTGATGTTTTATTCATACACAACCTCTAAATATTCCCCCTTCTACTTCAATTCAAGGAATTTATTCTCCATCCTATGTCACACTACAATGGGAATATATTTTTCAATGAAAAGGCATTTAAATTCATCAAACTCTATAGAATAAATCTCATCTCTATCCCAGATAATAATGACCATTGACCACCACTAATCACATTTAAATTATAAAAAATAATTATAAAGACTAACCTTTTGATTATCTAAACATCCCATAACATTGAATTACTTTTCATGGGACCTAATCTTTCCTTTAGCTGTTATTTGGTCAGAAAATCATTTGAAAGAAGGTGGTTGTTGTCTCATAAAATGTTCCAATATCTTTTTATTCTATTGTTTAAAATCTGTTTGTTATATTTCATGGATTCCACCACCATTTATTTCATGCATTATCTAAGACATTACTTTCTCAAACTACTCGGTTCCAATCCCTACCATTTCAGGCTATATATTCTGAAGGATAGCGTTCTTTCGGTGCCTCTCCTCCTCTGCTTCCCTATTTCATCTAAAAACCCATTATAAATAAACATATCTTAATCAAATAAACAAGTTAATATTTTAAATTTCAATAAAATTTAAAATTAATCATAGAGTAAAAATCATTTATGGTATTCTATTAACATCATCCTTACCCCTAAAGTTGTCTAAACTATCCTATGATACCATCTATAATGACAAGGCCTTATTAAAATAAATAATCCTGAATTTTTTCAATAACGCACTTCCTTTCAAATTGTGGATCTTATAAAGTTTATATCATTATGTAATTGGGACATAATACATTCATAACATTATACATTAATACATATTGGATTAAATAAAAACATCAATCATTTCATTCAAAATATAAATCTTTTCAATAAAACAATATTTATTTAAATGTTTTTTGAAAATTTATCTTGTCTTCCTTATTTTAATTTAAATCTCTATAACCTATGAAAATCATTTAATAACATAGGATGAGCACAAAATTCTTAGTAAGGGATAAAAAAAAGGAAAGAACACATTTTAGTCCATGAATACATGTAACGTATGAAATCATTTTAAAAAAAGACATACTTTACACAAATATAAACTTAAATTCTGATAATTGAGATTTCCACAAAATATATAGAACATAAATAGTACCCTAAATCTACCTTTTTTCATTACATACATAATCTTGAAACCCTCTTGGCTGCCTTATAATTCGTAACCCTCACGAGCACCATACAATTTGTGTAAGCGTCGCAGTTACACTTGGAGTAACCATATGTTAGACCTCAAACATACAAATAACCAATGAATTTTAGGGAAATATAGGTCAAATAATTCATCATAAGAAATTTCCATGATCCATAAAACAATCATACAATATGAATAATTTCATGAAAACATTTCTTATGAATTTCATAATAATGAATTTTAAACGGGTTTTTTGAGGGAAAATTCCATTATAAATATCATATAATTTAAGTGATACATAATTTACTAGAGGGAATATGTATATAAACTATAGTTAAACATAATTTAAAAAAAATCAACTCAGAAACAATTTTAATACGACATAAATAATTTAGTAGAATGTTAACCCAACGAATGGAATTTGAGTAATGAATTCCCTTACCTCAAATTATCTTTATTTAAAAAAAATTAGTACACATGTATAATGGTTCAACCCTTGTTATTAATATCATAATGGAACATATTCATGTTTATAATACCTTATAAGAACATTTCATAACATCATTTCCCCGATTAATTGTTTATATTTTCTTCCTTCCATTGTTTTGGGTGCGTTATTAAATGTTTTCCATGATCGGTTCGTGATGGTTATTATTGTCAATTGGAAGTGGAAATATATAATTTTAATGGAATGGTATTTAAATATTTATATAAACATAAATAATACTATGTATTTTTTTATTCTGACTGGAGGATGACTCAAATGTAAAAACATTATTGATATTTGTTTTTGTCATTTTGGCGATTCTTCGATCATAATGATCAAATTTTGTTTCATAAATTAATAACTTGTATAAAAATGATTAAAAACATTATATAATATATAATACAATATTTAAAATATTGTTTAACTATAAAAATGGAAACATGAACTGTCTAGAAGGAAGTATATGAAATTGAAATCACATCGTCCACGATGACAGTAAATCCACACAACACAGACGATATTTTAAATTCACGAATAAGTGGAAGAGGAGAAGAAGTGTAAAAGAGAGTCTCCCATAAACATGAGGAAATAAAGAATATGTACGATACTGTATCAATATTTCCTCTTAAATTGGTGGATTTGTGGAGAGAATAATAATTGAAAAGTAAATGAAAAGAAAAAAATGAAAACAAAAGAGGTCGTTTACCTCTTGATCTCTTCTCCTTGAGATCCTTCTTAAAGACCTTGGTTTTGGACTTTTGGGAATTCAAGTAGGTCTTGGACGTGTGTAAGGGTCTTGGCAGGATTATTGGGCATAATATAGGAATGCCACAAGGCTTGAGAGGTGCGTGAGGAAGAGGGGAATGAGGGTGGTATTTACAGTGGAGGAGGAGAGGAATTTTACATTATTTTAATCATTATTATAAAATTTTAATTCAAGACTATGAATATTATTGATTCATATGACCCCAAATAGTAATAATTGTATGTGAGTTATAACCATGTGGGCTTAGATCATCATTTCATCACCTATGATGCAGTAAATCATGTATTTCGCAGTTATCGAAATTTGTCGTATTTTACTTTTCATTTTCTTAGAATATCATAAAAATCCCACAAAATAACGCTAACCATTTATCAATGTTTATAATTCAATAAGGAAATCCATTTTTTAAAAACAATTTTCTAAATAACATTAATTTAATTTTTAAATAAAATCATAATTTAATAAAAATTAACAATTCTAAATCTATATCTCATTTTTGTACCATCTTGAAAAATAACTACTAATTTCGTTATCTTAAATGCTTAAAAAATAAAATAATAATACAATTTATAATTTATTAGGGTCATATTACTATTCAGATTACTATTTATAATGGTATTTTACTATTCACCAAAAAAACAAGTAGGTTCCATCAGACACCAAATAACCTGCTGATCACAATTGTACATGACCGATTTTAGAAATTAAAAACATTGAAGTTGAAAAATTATGTGTAATTTCTAGTTATAAATATATAAATAGAACAGTGCTTTGTGCATTTCAATTTGTTTTAAAAAACACAAGGTGTTACAACATCTGAATCCACTCATACCATAAAGTTCTTCTAGTGATACTAACATCCATTCATAAAGAGTAACCATTGTACGTGATGCTTTAGAATTATAGATTTTTTCTAAGAGATTAAGTTATTAACCTGAAGACGAGCATAGATGAACCAAACTACTAGTTATGAGGCATTGTAGGGAAGTTTCAATGGTATAGGTCTCATGTAAAGAATATCTAAAACGAAAATGTTTTGATCACATTATAGGTCCTATAAACCTATATTAACAACAAATACAAGGATAATATTGATTATGAGTCATCATCCCCCCACCCCTAAAGTATCACACTATCCTCATGGAACTTACGCGGGATCTACATAAAGGATGGACCCCAAAAGAATATTTTTTCTAGGGTGATGATTTCATAGATGAGTGGGATTGGGACTACACGGAGTGAGAAACATGCACCATGTCTGCAGCATACATGAATCATGTAGTACTGTATAAATCTAAATGGGGGTCAATGTTTCACAACTACATCCCCCAAATATAATGACCTAATTGTGAAGGATATCGTCTTTAGGGAAAACATATTCCAACATAACCATGGGGAGCTTAACATAAGTTTTTGGGACCTTCATCAAATAGCTTGGATCCTGATCCTATGGATAATGTATGAGGAGTTCAACACTATAGGGAATGTGGGTGGAGACCTAGAGTAGTAGAAAACTCTAGAGAGGGGGTTGTTGGACATACTGTAGTGCACCAACAAGGAAGGGATAGTGATAAGGGACATTCCATAAAAACAATGGTTTTGTAAAATTCATGAACGAGCCTATGGATAGGCTCCTAACAAGGCCACACACAGTTCATAAAACATTCTAGTGGGGAAATGGGTATACCCACTAGAAAATTATGGACTAGAGCTAGTGGATGTTGTGGGTATACAATGTTATGAGTGAAGCACAACCCAAAACCAGAATAGTAGGGTTTATTACCAAGATGGAATATAATTGGATGATCCTGGTGTGGGATGGACATTTGGAGGTGAAGTTGAGAACCATCATAATGGAGTCAATGTTGTTGATGTGGTAGCATGGCAACATGGTTGTCCCGGTACTAGAAATTCTCTATAAGGGTGCTTCACCATGTGAGTGAAGGTAATAAATTTTTGTTTTTGTGGGACACTCCTCTTTTTAGAGTTGTTTGGATGCACATATGGGGTATATGATTATATGAAACCCATCTATACTCTTTCAACCAACATTCGATTGGAGATATTCAATATCATGGGGAGTCATTCATTCATCATGGGTCTGATTTAACTACTAAAAGGTCAAGCAGGCATGGCACATTACATTTCACCAATTTCACATCCAATGGGGATGCTGGATGTTTTTGGCATGGGGACCATGAAATAGAAATCATAACTTCTGGCCTTCTAAGGTGGGGTGCTGGTGGAGAGAGTCAATTGTGTGCCGATCGGCATACCATGAAACCACCACTGGCTTGAGAGATTGATTATGTGCTTGTAAATTCCCACACTAGAGGTGTACCTAGAGGTTTGTCTTGAGTTTCTCCCTTTTTTGAAGAGGTAAATCTAGAATGTGTTCCTACACAATGACCAGAAGATAGAAAACAAGAATCCACCATCCTCTACAAGAATGGTCTCATCCATGATTATTATAAAATCATTGAGAGCGCATATCAAGGGGATATTCTTAAGTGGTGGGTGACATTATATAGTGAATCGGGTTACCCACAACTACGATGCTCTGTCCAAGGCCGAATATTGGCAAGAGGGCACCATGGAATACATTCTAGCCTAATAGAAAGGGTAGAAGTAGCATTTACAGTAGACTACAACCTTAAACATGCTGAGGATATGGGGAGAGGAGCAGTTCCAAGAATAACATTCATGGGAATGTGGAAAAAAGAAGATGATGAGTCCTCTTGGGAGATCTCTAGGGTCAACATTCCCAATAAAATGAGTTCTTCACCCAACTATTCCTACTGATGTTCTATTTCCAAATTCATGTGACGCCTAGGGACTCTACAAGAAGTTTACCACACCTTGGGGTGTTTTAGTATCTCATCAGAGATGGAATATTCTTCACCCGGATTGGCCATGTGTGGTATGATGTCAATGTTCCCCAGGTTGTAGTGATGTAGTACATGGAATAGATAATGGATGTAATATACTCAAAGGTTACTACATGCATCTAGACTAATCTATTTACGATGTATCACAACATGTATTCTCTTCTAGACATCCTTATGAGTCATATGGTCATTAGTACGGTTAAGGGTGAAGAATAAGATGGCTCAAATGGGAGTGAACCCTATTGAATCTCATACAGAGGGAAGAAATTTTCTCTCTATTAGGTAACTTCAAATATCTTTTTTCATTTTATAATATCACTTAAACTTTAATCCTACCACCTAACTCTACTTTTCACCAATATAGTAATAGAAAAGTAATTATGAAGGTGAATTACAAAAAATTCCTTATGTGAAGGGAATGGGAACCAAAAAACATGAAGGTGATAGTGTGGGGTCCCTTAAAGATGTTTTATCTCTATGAGGTCATACCAAGATTCATGATATTGAGGTATTGGTGGGGGAGGATACCCTCTAGGAGGAAATGGTTGGGGATACCGTGTAGATCAAGAATAGTGTAGAGGTTTTATTGTAGGGGATTGTTGAGACTATTCCCTAAATAGAGGGGGAAGATATGAGGTCTACAAAAATGTTGGGAAAATTATTTTGGTAGCTATGATGATCATAGAGGCAACAACAGAGGAAGAAATTGGAGATGAAGTTGCAATGGTGGAGGTGAAAACTGTGCCAGAGGCTGGAATGGTTGGGGAGATGGAATCAAATGTTCATCCCTAAAATATCGAATAGTTGTTGATGTGGGAGACAAAATATGAATTTGTGATACTAATAGGGGTCTATGGGGGATATGGGGTTGTCTCTTCTTCTTCAAATTATCCATAGTGGTCGGTAGAGGATGTTACCATATGTGGGGTGGCTAATGAGGAGCAGTTTTTGGGAGTAGATCTTCCTCTACTTCTTCATAACCGCATTCCCATGGATGATATATTATACAAAATATATGTAGTATTTTATCCTTATGGTCTTATGGAACCATTTTAATTTAAATATTCTAGACCAAACATCACTAAATATAACTAGATAATCTATAGAAAGGCAGTGAGAATTTAGTAGAACTTCATTACCTTTGTCCAGATAAGTGAGATGTTAAATCAGGTTGGATGTCTCTACAATTTTATAGTTTTCCTAGGGATCGGTTGGTTGAACTCCAGAATTATCCATATGGTGTCATGGGAAAACATTGTCTAGTAGGTGCATGCTAAATAGAAGGTGAATTACCTGGACAAAAAGAGTTTCAATGATGAGTTCTCCAAGTCCTTTCAGGAAGACGAGGTATAGAAAACACTCCTAAAGGGGATGGAAGATGAGCATGAGGAGGTCACCAATACCTATACTAACCACATTTATAGTCTAAGGGACCATATGGTAGTGTCTTAGAACAAGGTGGTGAAGGTGATGTACCTGGTGGTTGAATATCAAGGTGATCAAGACTAGATAAAGATTAGTGATGAAGTGTTTCTCTCAAATCCCAACGAAGTGAAAGAAGATCAAGTTGGGTTTTAGTGGGTCATATTTGAAACTCAACAAAGGATGTTTGATCTCTGGTGGTCAATTACTAATATGGACCAGTAAAGTGAATTTTTTAAAATGGAGGGACTTAAATGTGTGGATGGCCTTATGAAAACTTGTCTTGTTTTATTGATGTACTCTTGAACATGTTCCTTTGTTTATCCAACATACTTCGATCATATTTATGATACAACATACAACCATTACCTAATATCACATTATTCATGCTTGGTGTGAGAAAAAAGGTATATACATATGATTTTACATTCATATGATACTATCTGGACTGAAAGAGATTATGGCTGTGGAACTAGGCTCTATGAACAACCAATTTTCCTTCCCAACATGTTCTAGTGTTCAAAAGGTTAATTTTAAGGGTTGATGAATTATTCCCTAATAAGGGTAACGATAAGTGTTAATCACCTCACCCAATCATAGAAAACAATTGGATTGTAATAATACCCTTAGTGAATGACTAACCATTTTTGAAACACAACTTCCATACCGCTCCACCAGGAACGAGGAAAAACAAATGGGAGTTAAGCACTGAACATGATCGAAATACATAACATTTCATTGAATGTCATACAATATTTTCTGGAGCATTGACCATGTATAAAATTATATCTTTAGTAAGACACTATTCCATTAGTTTGTCCCCTTAGATTAGTTGGAGGATGGGGATCCGAATAATGGGTACGAGAAGCATGGAATTGAAATGATGTAATGTTGGAACAAATTCCAACACTCCAAGAATAATTACATTATGGTTTTGAGCACATTATTGGGGGAGTATTGGTTAGAAAAAAATAAAAAAGATCATCCACTGGATCCTTATCTTGGATTTCAAGGGATGGATGATGAACATGAATGATGTGGTAGATGACCGACACCGGAGAAAGGGTATTCTCGGGAGAATCCCTAAGTTTCCTTGCAGTTTTTTTCACGAAATGAGGATAATAGAATCATAGTTTAACATAATAATTCATGGAAGTTGAATTATATATTTTATTGTCATATGATGAGGATGCATCCAATAGTTTTTTGTCACGTGACTAGGACATGGGGTGTATGGAGATTATACACCGAAATTTCCATTATTTATTTCTCATATCAGGTCAATATGGAATCATGTGTTTGTTTCATGAGGTTGAGTAATACTATATTATTGTGAATTTTGGTAAATATTGAACAAATAAAAATGATACCCACCTAGTCATGAGACCTATGGGAAAAGGAAGGTAGTATATTCGGAGACGTCGTACTGAGAAATGGAATCTGGGGTGGGTAACATAAAGTTTAGGATCATGTTTCATAGACAATGAATCATGTAATGGTTGAAGACCAATGACACCAAGGGTAAACCCTGTAAACTGAGATTATTGAATCATATTATACATATAAATGAGGTATCCCATGTCTATATGGGGCAAGACAACATCTTAATGTCATTTGATGAGATGTTATTATGTGTTCATCCCATAAATATCATATGGAAAATTCCAATTTAATATTGGATAAAATCATACCATATTAAGAGGCATACAAAACTTTTATGTGGAATGAATTAAATTTAAATCCATTCTCTATGGATTTTCTTTCCTCACATCAGGCTATGAGGGAATCTAGGTCCTCTGGTTAGCCAAGGTAATTAAATCGGGCTTATACCTAGAAGGATGATCGCGGGATATTTTTCGGTCATTACACTAAAGATAATGACTTGTTTCATGGAGAATATAAAACTAGTATATTATATGGATTTTCCTTTAATGGTACTACATATGTATTATATAGGTATCACTATATATCCCATGAGGATTGGAATAAATACACACATAACTTTGAAGGGTGGAACACATAGGTTAAGGTCGTACGACCTAGAATATGGGATGAAGAGAGGTCCAATGGAATTCATGTGATACCAGATTTAAGATCAAGCCTAAATAATCCAAGGAATTCATCCTCTATATGAAATGAAGGTGAACCCATTTTCACAGAGATTAAGTTTACACGGGGGGGGGGGACAATAAATGACAATTTAGAGACATGTTTCTTCGACCAAGGGGGAAATCAATTTAAAGTTGTGTTGTCTGAAATGTATTAGTGTTAGTTTCAACGGTACCTATGTGACACAAAACAAGTAATAGACAATATGAATGTGTAAAATGTGGTTTACATAAAAGAAAAGTATCAATAATGAAATGACGCATATTAAAGGTTCATAATTCCTAAATTGGAGAAAATGAAAAAATAGTATAATATTATGATGCTTGGACTAGTATGTTCACTCCATATATTTTATACGTGGAATGCCAAATTTGTTTGGGTTAAGAATGTAGTTTAGAATAGCGTTCTGAGTACATTAGGATTCATAGTTTAAATTTACAAAATGGATACTATAGTCAATATATATCATTTATGTTCAAAATTTTGCAGACCTCCAATGATAATTTTAAGGTAATGTTGTGTGGGATATACGGTGGATTCTAGTTTTGGGTTAAAGTACTAGGACCATGGGCTTTGAAATTAATTTCATATTGTTTTCACCATAGAGGAGTAGGTTGATCATCTAAAAAATAGGAATGCATAGTGTGGTAGGAGAAATTTGACCAAAATCACCGGCCTAGGATCACCTTAAACTACACAACACATTCCCAATAAAACGATATATAGATTAATGTCTTGATTCTAGGACATAGACTCTTAGTTTATGGTTGAAAATTTTGGACCATGGGTGAGTGTCTCAAATGGAAATATGTAGTGTGGAAGGAACTACATAACATGAATGAGTTCCCTAGGGGGCCTATATGTCCGTCCACATATTCTTGAGGATACATTCCTATAGTTTAAATTCATGATTCTTGGACAAGGGGATCCTTGTTTATAGTCATACTCTTTAGACTGTGGATTGAGTACTGTAGAAAAAATTGATATGTGTGGAATGGTAATAATCACCTGTTGTGAGTGAGGAAAAAAGAGGATGACGTCACACAACACATTCCTTGGGTATAATTTACCATACATTTAAGACATGATTTTTGGACTATAAGATCATAGTTTAATATACTATTTTATGGAACATGGTATCCTTGAATTGAAATATGTTTCAAAACTAATTGAAAAAAAAACGATGTGAATAAGGGCCAAGAAGGTATGTTCCCCACAAAAATTTCCTATGAGGACCTATGAAAAGGTTAATGTCATGAATCATAGTAATTGGTATTGTAAATCTTATACACAATATTAAAAACCCTACCAAAAATTCTAATCATGCATGAGTAATGGTTAGTGTGGGAAACAAAGAGTGGCGAGGGAACTTCCCTGACATGTGGAAGCATAAAACAAGGGCAAAACAAGGCTATGTTGGGAATACACCATTGATACCGAATTTCCTTATGAATAATAACAGATGATCAAAAGGGTAATACAAATGGAATTTGAATTCCACTATGACATACTATGGTTGAACGGAGATAATTAATGTCTTCCAAGATCATGATAATGGGACAATGATTTGATGTATTCAATTATTGTCCATGTTTGAAAAATAGGGTCCACAACTAGAATATTCATGAATAGGAAACAAATTAGGACAGACTAATGACCAATTTCAAAAAATAGTATTCACTATTTGTTTCCAAATATCTATTAGGGAATCTTTCAAGGATCATTGTTTAGACATTTTGGATAGACACCATTGGTATTGGGGGAATATTTAGATTGTAATGATGATTGAAATAAAAATAAGTAGATACTAGAAGTGTGGGAATAGAATAAAAGAATGTGAATGTTTGATTCAGCACTCTGAGATCCACACCACAACCCATATGGGTAGTATGATGGGGCATATCAGTGTTTGAACCTGGGTGATGAAAAAATGTTAAGGTCACATTTCACAAAAAATGTAGATACTAGTGTATATTATTATAGCATGGACCATGATGGGGTAGAGGTGCCATTGGATTTGATTAATTTGTATTTGGGTATGGATATGAAAAGTTTGGGTTTTTCTACATCTCCAATAATTATGGAAATAAATCCATATGGATTTCTGGATGGGTGTGGTGGAATAGTCATCACTAGGGTTAAAGAAACCATTTGAACAATATATTAATGTTAATTGTTTAGGGTAGTGAGGATTGTACAGGTAGAAAATAGTTTAAGGTCCGAATGGTTATACCATCGAATGTGTGCTTCATATGTATATTTATGGTTTGATGAGTTGAGAAACCAGATGTGAATGATGACCAAAGTGCCCCAGCACCCCAACACATATTCTTGGAACCGATTTCACATAGTTTAAGGTATTATGTTATGGACCATGGAAAAAAGTTTAAATTAATGATTCATGGACTATAAGGAATGTTTTAATCAAGGGTATATGTGTCCGTAAAAATAGTTAATGTTTGATGTGAATGGAGACAAGGAGGCTAACATATGACACAAATACCAGGAGGCAAACAACATATATTTTAAGGTCTAATTCCCTAGACCATAACTGAGGCTAACAAGAAAAAAGGGATAGAAAAATTGTTAAATTTTCTAGATATAGGATGTCTAAGAATTAGTACATATCCCATAATGATGGGAATCAATCCATACATAGTTCTAAAATTTGTCTCACACATATTATGGTTTTATGGTTTGAACCACGGAAAATAGTTTAAAGTCACGTTTATTGTACTATGGGGTCTGTTCATTCCAAGAGTATAAAAATAGTAATAATGTGGTAAAACCTAACATAAATGTATCCAATGTGGATAAAATAACACATAAACACCTTAATAATAAATTTATATAGTTTTTGTCTTAATTCTATGATCATAATTTTGGCCGAAGGGAAAAAAGTGATGAAAAATTGGTGGATGGCCTCATTAAAGAGATGTATGTACATCACTACATATCCCATAAAGAAGGATATCAATCAAAATGTAGTTCTGAAACATGGAAATGAACCAGGCTAACACTAATGGTTATGATCCTCTATATATATTTAATTGGGATGTCCCATGATTATAATGAGGCATCCCATGTTTTGAGAATGGCGTAAGACCATATTTTAATGACATGCATTGATGATTTTTTTCATCCAATATTTATCACATGGGGAATCTCATTTAACACTTGGAAGAATCATCTTAGAAGTAGTGGAATCCTATAAATTTCAAAGGGAATACATTATTTTTATTTTATACCCTAAGGAAATTTAGTTTTTTAATAAATAGTCATACAACCCAAACTATAGTTTCTCTTCCATTTTATGGTCATAGAGACTATGGAATTTTCAATCATTTTATCTTGTTGTTTTTTAGTTCAATCACATAGTTTAAGGTCTTTTGATTGGAATGTGAACTCCTAGTTTATGTTCATAGAGTTCATACCCATGTGTGGTGTCTTGAATTAATTTGTGTAGTTTGGAGTCAGGAAATCCCCAATGAGAATGAGTGACTAGGAGGCCTAGAACCATGACACACATTCTATAGAAGAGTATAATATAGTTTAATGTCTTGATGATTGGAATTAATCTACTAGTTTAAGGTCCTATAGTATTTACTTGGAATAAAGTTTAACATCAGGTGGCCAAATATTTATACCATTTAGTTTAGCATCTGGAGGTATGGACAAGGTTGGATCAAAGTTCATTATCATATATTTCGAACCATGGTGTATTCTAAAAAGAATATTTGCCACATGACAGAGTGAAAAACCTGACATGAATGAGGGACAAAGAGGCCACGTGACACACCACATATTCTTGAGAATAATTTAACATAGTTTAAATTCACTATACTTAGACTAAATATCCTTACATAAATTACTATTTAAAAACTGGAAATGGTGGGAAGTGTGATACACTCTTTATTCATTGTGATCAAAGGTTATGGATCAATGGAATAGTCAATTTGAATTATGTGTGGTCCTTCCCAAATAGGCTAAAATTATGGTGGATTATTATTTGGTATCATTTGCATTATAATAATTAATACCCTCTCTCCTTTGATGATGTATCAAATTTGGACATTCTTGTTGAACACATTTTATATTCGGTTATGGTGATTCTTCATATTGTGAAAAGTTGAGATCCTATTCTCTACGAGGGTTTCTAGATTAGCTGGATGCGGTGTCTCTATTCTATCTGCAATATGATAATTGTAGATAGATATTTAGAGTGACAAAAACTAAAAATAGATGAGTTGGAGTACCTGAATTTTTTACACTATATTATATTTATACACCACTGTGGAATTCTATATTGTTGTCTAATAGTCCCAGATGTAAAAGTAGATCATATTCTAACAACTATTATTTTTATGGATGACCATATTATACAGAATGCTAATAAAGGACTTGTTGAATACCTCGATTGGTTCATTTTCATTCACATGATAAAAGTATTTATGGTTTCAACATATTTTTTAATTGGAATGAAATATCGTAATCTCGTAATAGCATAAGTTGGTAGAGTTGTCTATGGGAATGGAGTGAGGGACTCTAAATTGACTGATGAGGCTAGATCTCATGTGTTATATCATGAATCAAGCCATGGATTCCATGAGAGGTATTACCACTAACAATATGGAAATTCAATCCATTTTTTTAAATTGAACTGAAGCCAAAGAGTTGTTGCAGGATGATAAATGGCTACAACATCGAGTCCTCAAAATCCAAAGGGACAAAAATAATATTTGGTTTTGTTGGTCTCTGGTGTCTGATGAACATAGTTGGAAATGATAAGACCTTATTGACACCTCTTAGTGAACTCAATGAAATCATGGATTGTGGTGGGACAAAAGAAGGCCAATTTTTTAATCCAATGGGAGAGTATCATAAATTCTTTAAGAGCATCATTGGAACAAACCTGAAATTTCTATATAACCCATGGAATCTAAAATCCATGAATACAATATAGAATTATTCCATCTAACACACATCTATAGAGAGTCTGATCGATGTTTGTTCAACTATGAAGGGTTAAATTCACTCTATTACAATATATTGCCTCACATTTGGGTTGATCTAGATGGATATATCCATGATGGAAATACTCAAGAAGATGTTCTTTATAATTAGGAGTTTCCACTATAGTGGGGGAACCTTAGGGTCTTGACATGGAAGCATAAGTAGATAGCTAGTTTACGTGCTTATTTTATTCATCATATGAAATTATGGGGGGTGATGACTCTCTAATGCACCACACGAATGAATAGGTTCACATAGTAAGGCTCTGTGATAGAGGCCGATAAACTTGATAGGTCATTGGATCGACCATTCTATGACTAAGGGATATGAATCACTTATGTATTACATTGTAATTGTATCATTAGATAGTGAGTGTGATCTGGTAAGGGAATGAGTTCTAGCATTCTAATAATATAGAGATTGTTGATATGTTTTAAGACTTATATGGAGCCACCATATATAGGGAGGTGGAGGAAATCAATATCAGGGGCCATCTTGAGTCCACTGATGAAATCCCAATGTTTTTCCACATTATTGGAGTATCATTCAGACAACATGATTGGGTATTGAAGGATAGCCTATATTGGGGGATGAATATTTTCCCCAGACCTACTCTATTGAGACTTCTATAAGTTGGGCTCCCAGAGTATCCTTCAAAATGCATCTTTCATTATGGAATAGCCTGATCACCTAAGAGAATAGCCTCATTTCAAAAGTCTATATATAGGGTTATCTCTTCCGGAGTCAGATGGGGGTCCAGGAAATCATCCAACCAGCATATGGATTTCAATCTAGTATACCAAAAATCCCTTAATCATGGGGTGATTCAAGATATAATTTACCATTTCAACATGGGACATGATCTATATTCCTTGATGATGTAGATAATTTTGAAACATATTCACCTCAAAAACTAGCATGAATGTTGATGCCGAAAACCGCTCAAGAATTGAATAAGGATAGGGCACGACAAAGAGAAACCATATTTGGAACCAGTGATCCATTATGGGGGTCCCAGAGGGGTGGCATGAAAAAAATACTATCTTGCGCGAAAAAAGTATGTCATGCGCGAAAAACTGCAGGATTCGCCAGAGTCTTCCACGCGGGTGTGGAACTCTTTCACGCCACCGCCCCACGCAGTTGATGAATGTGATACCGATGCCAGGGTGCGCAATATTTCATGCCAGTTTGTTTTTCATGTGGACCCATGATCCCAAGCACCTATAAATAGAAGGCCACCCCTTCGACTTCCAGGCCGGAAAAAATGAACTGTATCCCCTTCGAGAAATTCCTCTCTCGTGCACGCAAGACGATTGCTCTCATGTAAGGAATTTTTCCCTCTAGGTCGCATGGGGGTCCTCTTTCGTGTGAGACCCCACGGTCTTGATCCTCATCCAAATCCCTTAAACTCCCATTCCCCGTGTGCAATTCCTTCCAATTGTGCGCAATCCTCTTGCCCTACGTGCAAACCATTCCAAATTGCGCGCCTAGACTAGCCGTTTCATCCCCGAACCAATTGCATGCTCGACCAGGCCTTTTTCATGAAAGACTCTTAATTGCGTGCCACCCTATCCAATTTTTCACTGACGCGGTCTGTTTCGTGAAAAAATTTCAATTGTGCACTGGCGCACCCCTTTTCGAGCAACAATCACCCTTGCACGCAAGCCTACTGCCTTGTGCACCTGTGATGTCCCTCTTCCGGGCATCGTTTTCGAGTGCCTCCCACACCCAAAGAAACTTCTCCACATACTCATTTCCCGTGCAAACTCCTAGGTTCACATGAAGCAACTTCAATATCCCCTGGATGATACCACCTGTTGCGTTTCTTCCCCTCATGCTTCTTTGCATAAGCACGCTAATGTCTATTACTTCTTCAAATAGTCACGCTAATGTGTACCCCTCGATGGTACACTCCATAAAACCCCTTACTATGGTGTTGCCTATCCCCTCTCTTCACCAGGGTGTAGAGGGTACCGGTTATTTATGTCCATGTTGTGCGGAGAAAATCCACCTTGTCCGAGCTACAGGACGTTAAACTTCCAAGTAACATCGTTCTCACCACATGACATTAAACTATGACCCCGTATCGTGCCTCCCACGTGGGGTGCCTCCAACTTGGACATTCTCCACATCCACTGGTTTCCCCGAGGATGAGATAATCTCTCATATGGCATGATATCCTCCTTATTGGACTGGTGTTTGTCTGCTGGGAAAGGGAAACCACCTTGGTGTAAGCCCCTAGCTTTCTTGTAGGATGCAGCATCCCTGCTCTTCCTTTCTTCTTCGGTCCCTAGTGCTAGAAAAGGGCGTGATGGGGAACATTGACCCTCCTTTCTTCCATCCCAAATCCCTCTACCGTAGCACATTTTCTCCATCGAGCTTCCATTCTGAAGTAAGTCCTAACCTCTTCGGGCTACTAACCACGGATAAGCCCATGTTCCCTCTTTGGGCCACTCCATGCCCAAGCCCCACTCCACTTCCCACAGACGCACCTTTCACGACATGATCGTCAGTACTTTCGTACCTTTTGTTTCTCACGCCGAGCATGACTCACGTGCACATATAGTAATCATCAACCATGACATCCTATCTGCCACCATCCGCCAGCTGAACTACATTGTCTTTGATCCTTGTTAAGTAAGGGTATATAGGATGCCACCATGAGGTTCAAGCACACCACCCATGGGACCCCAGGACCTCCTTCATGTCGGTTCGCTGATGCCCACCTGAACAACATGGTATTTGATCCTTGATAAGGCAGGGTGCATAGGAATCCTTCATGAGGTTCAAGCCCACCACCCATGGTACCCCAGGTCCTCCTTCACGTCGGTCCGCCGATGCCCACCTGAACTAAATTATATTTGATCCTTTCTAAGTCATGGTATGTAGAAAGCCTCCACGAGGTTCAAGACCACCACCCATGGGACCCCAGGTCCTCTTTCACGTCTGTTCACTGAGGCCCACCTAAACTATGTGGTCTTTGATCCTTGCTAAGGTAGAGTATGCAAGAAACCTCCAAAAGGTTTAATCCCACCTCCCATTGGTCGTTCCGACAATCTTCACGTCAGATCACCAACACTTGGGGTTGGCTCAGAGCATAATCCCAAATTCCCCCCACCATTGAGAACTACTGGGACTTTGATCCTTGAAAAGGCAAGGTACATAATAGGCATCCCCGAGGTCCAAACCCAGCATCCACCTGGACCCCAGGTCATTATTCACAACGGTTCATAGACTCCTGCCCCACACTAGAAATATGTGGTATTTGATCCCTGCTAAGGAAAGGTACGTAGGAAGCCTCCTTTAGGTTCAATCCCAACAACCAATGGTCTAGGCCACTGCACGTCGGTCCACCCCCTGTCCTGTATGATGTTAAAATGTATTCCACTTTTGATTCTCTATTCATAGGCTAGCCTATGTCACTCTTATTCAGCGGTAAGCAATTGTGATCCTATTCAGTGGTAAGCCGTTGACATTCTTGTCCAGCGATAACCCATTATGACCCCACCCAGCGACAAGCCGTTGAAAGCCCCATATGGTTGTAAGCCAACATCAGATGAACTACCTGGACTTTGATTCCCTGCCACATGGATACATAGGAAGCCTCTTCAAGGAACAACCCCAAAACCATTTTCATCTTAATGGCGGTTCCATCCCATTCACCATCCACTTCATTCAACCACTCCATCATCAATCACGATTCTTACCCAGGCCACCACATCCCGGTGAGATCATGGAACCTCATTCCCCATTCCCCTCAACAGTAACCGGGTAGTCAACATTGCGTTGGACCCAACATCAGTGTTCCCTCTGGGGGTTTCATCGATCTGATCCACTCTAGTCAGTGTTTTGATCTGTCTTATCTGTCTCTGTTGGATGTTAAACATGTGTCATACCCTAAGTTATGCACGGGAAGCTGCCGAAAACCTCAGATACATGACCATGGAATATGATTCCATGGGTTTGATGTGGGATTCATCGGGTTTCCGCACCCTCGAGACGCCCTATAATAATGGACAGAAGACAGAAGCGCTAGTGTCCCAGTGCCCAGACACACCAGTGATGCCCAATGGGACTACTCTTTTGACTGAAGGTTTCTACCTCGACCGGTCCCCCAGGAATGTCCCTACAGAATTAGTGTAATTAACTGGTGTCCATGATGATATGGTGCTAGGAATAGTTTCACGAACAATGTATTAAGTCAATAATGGAGACCTGAACTAGGTGACGAGTTCTGAGGAGGAATCCATGAAAGGAAGAACTCACATCCCATCATCCCGTTTCAATCAAGGAGTAGAAATCCCTGAACAAGTGATGCATGCTTCCTGCCTTTGGAAAGCGGGAATGCGGGGAAACAAAACCATTCCATTTGTCCCCAAATGAGATGGACATGTGCGCCTCGGTGAAAGAGTTGGAATCAGAAATGGTGACCCAACATGAATATCTTCTCCTCAATATAGAGATTAGTAGCGCTTGGGGCATCGATGGATTGACGTGTTACCAGATCTAGTTATGTGGCGTTGGGTCCGGCCAAGAAAATAACGGTCCTAGCGTGAAACTCACCGGATGTTAGGGCAGTAGAATGTAAGACATCCCATTCTACGACGTTGTCATCGTGGATCCACATTTCCATCCATGGAAGACAGGATGGTGTTGGGGAATTGTTCATCGATTCCTTTTTCTTTCAGCACAGATTAGTTAATCTCACTGGCTCACAAGAATCAGGTTGCTGCACCAGGGATACGATCACCACCTTCCCATCGATGTAGGGGAAGGGGCAGTACCAACACGGTTGTCTAGGGCAGCTCCCCCTCATCCACAATGTCCTCTGCACCAATGGCCCTTGGGATCCCACGCACCATCTCCCCGTCCGAGGTCATTCAACGGAGGGTAATCAATGACAAAGTGCACCGTTATGAGGAAGGGGGAATAATTCCAACCCAGGATATGGCCCACCTGGATCAGGATGCATCTACGCCTCATTGCCAATACCGCACCTGAGGGCCCCACAGGGAGCCGATACTCCCCAGAATGACATAAAAACATTTCAAGATTCTGTCCCTGGAATGCTATGATGACTCCCTGCTTTACGCAGATGAGGTAGGTGATGTTCGGCCCATTCCGGTCAGAGTCCCATTATAGGGGCTCCCAGCGAGGGCTCCCACCTAGCCACGTCTGTGCTACTGCTCAGTCTTGCTAGAGAAGGAGCAGGTAAGCTATGCACCACCGAACTTGGTTCGTAAGACCCGACGCTAGCGTTAGGCGCAAGCCGGGGACGTCCGCCATGGGGCATCAACATCGGTAGCTACTTTGGCCAGAGCCACCACTGACGCATATCATCAGTCCCTGACATACACTATGCATGGGAACTTATATGCCTGGCTAGGATAGGGGCCCCAACCACCCCATGGGCAGGCTGGGTCAAATCTTTAGGTCGCTGACACAAGCAGTGGTCGATGTGAGCTAAACCGTAGTGATGTCACCCAGTAAGGAGGTACTCCTCATACCATTACCATGGGAGCACGGGCCTTCCCCACATCGAGGCTTTGCATGGAGGTCTGCCTTGTGCCAACCTCAATCCGAATAAAGGTCTTCCCGCGGCAATGATACTCAGCACAGAAGCCTCTCTTGTGCCCACTACCCTTGGTATGGAGTCATTCCTCCTGCCCCTGACCACCGGTGTATGAACATTTCCCATCCAGTGTCTGTTAAACATGGGGACCCTCCCCATGTTCTTTCCGCAGCTGATGAATGTCCTCACCATGGCAACCAAAAGGGTGAAGGCCATCCTCACCTCACAAGCACCCATCATGGAGGTCCTCCCCTTGCATCTTCAAGTTCCAGCAGAGGTCTTTCCCACTCTAGCGCTATCCATTGAAGTCCTCCCCATGTCCGCTTCTATATTTGACTTAGTACTCCTTACACCCCAGATTTCCCAAGTGGAAACCCTCTCTGCCCTAGCTCCAGGCGGCTGAAGGACTCTGTGTCAGAAATCAGCTCTATCTCGAGGAGCCACCCAGGGGCTGGATGGTGGGTCATTGCCACCAAAAGAATAATGATGGGAAGGTATGAATATTGATCAAACCAGTCCACTTATCAGACTATGAAGCATAGTATGACTCATCAAAAGAACCCTCCCCTCGCTAATCCAAGTCATGGGATAGGGTAGGAATAAGGAGCATCATCATGTTTCTCTCGGAATGTGAGGTCCATTAGATTCCTGCCTCCCACCGTAGGTATATCTAGGAAAAGGAAGATTTGGCGACCTTGTATGTTATGGATGTGAGATCACCACAATCGTCACCAGAAGTGCTCTATTCCTTGACAAGAGATCATGGAAAACTATTCTGGGGACCAATGGCGGACGAGAATCTTCGCGGCCTATCAGCCCTTTTTATTGTGACGTGGCGGCCAGCTCGCTACACTCTTCGGAGGATAGCACGAGATTCGATGGCCATTCTGCCCGCTCGTTGTACTATCCATCGGCCATCATTCCATCCCAGCGGTCTACGTCAGTACCGCTGCTATTTCCTCAGCCACCCCTAGTTGACGAATGGGGAAATGACGGGACAAACTCTAAATCTGAGCCAAGGATCTTCTTGAACATCCCCGCAGTGTACCACTTCCCTAAGAAGTTCTGGCATATGGCGGCACCAAATTTCTCCATACCAGAATCCCTCACCCTAGAAGAATTTGAATGCTTCCGCCAAAACCCTGGGGTGACGTACTTTCATCTTCATCATAGACGAGTGGTTTATCCCAGGATCCAATAACACCTTGAAGAAATTGGAGAACAATGTCGTCTGGTTGATCTGGCTGCACTCCCTGTGGCCCAGTGCCCCACGTCACCAGGCCGCCATAAGCTCCTACAATAATAATGCGTTTAGAGATTACGAACAGTTTGTAGGATCGTCAAGGAGGCTTCCCCCCATGCTCAAGTCCATGGTAGGGGCAGTATGCCACACTTCTCTTCAGTCCCATCTAGCACCATCCTAACATGCTATGCGACATTGAGAAAATTCCACCAAGAAGGGTAACGGTCAACATGGACGACATAGTGGACGAGGCGGGTGAGATGGAGATCCTCGATGGAGAAATACCTCTCGAGGGCGTGCCACCACTATTAGACCCATCAGGAATGATTACAAATCAGTAGAAGAACCTAATTAGTCTCTGTGTTCCCACATAGGAATTGTTACTTAGCCAAAATTCCGGTAAGGGAAAAGAGAACGTCAGATCGTCCATGTACTCCAACCCGTCCGCCTCAGTGCAAACGACGAAGGAGGACCCCGAGAAGGCCACATTGCGCCAAAATCTTGCTGAGAAGAAGAAGTTGGTCGATGAACTCTTGGTTGAATGTGTTGTAGATCGACATCCTAACTACAATAATCCCAGGCTAGTACAGTAGGGGCAGAAACAACTTCCCCTCGGCGAGCTTCCCCTAGGAAAACCTCATCATTCTGCTACCACAGATAGCGCTGAAGCCGGAGTTCACGGTAAGAGGGCACAATATGTCTCACTAAACCCTACTGAACGACGAGACAATCCATGGGATCTTGCTCAGGCTCCCCCAGCTGTCCCGAGGGTCATGCCGCCAACCACTCAATAAGCCACTAAGCCTGTCTTCAGTGTTGAAGAACCTTCCAATGCGCTCATAGTTAGGGATCCCCTTCAAGATTGGGACGCTCGCCTGGATGATCTAATGGCAGCAATCATTGCTCACCTGGAAGCATCAGAAACATGACCGGTGGTAATCCCACCTGATGGAAATCCATATCCAGAAAGGGTGGATGATATGTTGGCTGCTCCAGGTTTCGGGAATCCCACCTTCTCCACCTTTAATGAGAAGGGGGATATTTCGCAGCACCTGGCCCACTTCAACTCATGGTGTGGTCCCCTGTTAGGTACTCCAGCACAGAAGGAGGCTTCCAAGCTCCACTATTTTGTTCATACATTGGAGGGGCCAAAATTCATCTAGTATAGCCTGCACCCCATCGTATCTGTAACCAGCTGGGAGGACCTTCACAGGAAATTCCTCTACAAGTTCACATCTTCCACACGGAAAACTAGCATCAATGACCTCTTCATGTGCAAACAAAGGCCTGATGAGAGAGTTGCGGACTTTATCACCTGGTGGAAGGGGCTCACATACTCCCTTGACATGCCACTAAATCAGGAGAAATTACTGATGATGTCTGTAGGTAATGTTAAGACAGAACTGGTTCCCTCTCTAATAACCCATAACTACCCTGGGGTATTCCGAGACTTCTCCGATAAGGCTCGATGCCGAGAAGAATCCCTAAAATAGGCCAGCTAGGCACATCCGTTGTCCCCTGTAATTTCAGTGAGGAGGGATGCAAGAGCTGAGCCCGCTGTGGTTGCAAAGATAGAGGCCCCCAGACAGCTGGAATTATTATCAGTGGAGCCACCTCTGTAACCTCGCAGAGGCCCGCCACCATGGGCACAACATCCATCCTAGTATCTTCCATCTCAAAATCAGAAAATTACTCTGTATAATGTGCCACCACCGCCTAGGTGGGACAACCAGGCTCTGCCTCCTCGACAGGAGCCTCCGGCTCCTCGTCAGGGCCAGGCTCCAAGGAACCCCTTTCCAGACAGAATAAACTGGGCCTACTAGTTCAACGAGAATAATGTCTCTCACTATTTTAGAAGTGCCTTCGGACAAGGTATTGTGCAGTTGACTAAGTGCAGAAGGCCAAAAGAGGTGAACCTCCCTGATTTCCCCAACTATTTCCCCAATCATTGGATTCTAGTGCACACCCTCAAAGAAGTTCTATGTGTTGAAAGACTGGCTTCAAGACCAGGTCGATAACAACATAGTTAGGCCGGGCCCGACCCTGACACAAGTAGCGGGTGTCTTCGTAAGGCCAGATAGCTACAACAACATCGAGGGTGAGTGGCTTCAGGTTTCTAACCGCGAGTCGAAGAATTATGAAGACTGGATGGCTAGAAAAATTCTTTCTCGTTCCAATTGCATCATTTGTGCATGCCTGATATAGGGAATCCTCCCAGAATCCACCCTATACTATATGAATCTTAAAGTGATAGTCAAGGGTATGCTTCGGTCAACACCATGGAGTTTGTAATCCCGTATATGACTCCTGACGATGCAGAGTGCTAGGAGAACCTCCCCGATCTCCCCAGTCGATGCCAATGTCGGCATATCCGTGACCATATGGGTCATCGAGGCACATTAGTTTTCACTTCCAGCCTGGATTTGCATGCCACTGAGACCAAAAAACAAGCTCAAAATAAAGCTCAACATGCATAACCTTCTCATCTGGTTTCATTACGCCCTCCTCCCCCACCGTTTGTGCTACTGGATCAGGCATAGCTACTTCTTCCATGCCATGACCAGCCTCGCCAGGATAAAGGACAATATCAAGCATTTGGTACTCATCCAAATGCTACTCATCGGGCTTCGACTAGTGAGCAGCAGAATGTTCCCAGCACTAGTCAATTGCCTGCCCAGCCGGCAGGGTCCACCAAGCCTCCTATCACAGAGCATCCTCTTGCAAGAAGATATTCGCACCTAGCATGGAAGTACGATTTTCTAATACACCTTTAAAACATTCCATCAAGACTCTCCATCTTAGAATCCCTTCTCCTGTCGTCAAATATGCATGAGGCCCTAACCGAGTCCTTATGAAGCCCCCTCCTGTTTGAGACCAAATTAGCAGTCGCATAAGATTTTCAGGCTGAAGCAGTTGATAATACTGAATTCGAGGCCATCATTTAATTTTCTAGAGAAGATGAAGGTTCTCCCAAACATGGACACATCCGCCCACTGTACATCACTGGAAAATTTAAAGGTGAGGAGGCTCATCACAATCTTGTTGACACCATATCCAGGATTAACCTCATCCCAAGGCGGACATAGCGGAAGCTGGGGTTATCCAAAGATGACCTGACTCCCTCTGATTTTAGAATTTAGGGAGATGACAGGACAGAGCAGAGCCCGGTCGGTATGATTCATTTGAAGACCTAGTTCGGCATCCTAGTATCTAGTATCGAGTTTATTGTCATCTCCAAGGATAGTTCATACAATGAATTGATGTGAAAACCATGGATCCACCTACACGCAGTAGACCCCTCATCTTACCACCAGTGCCTCAATTACTACCTTAATGGTCGAGTAGGAGTGCTCCAAGGTGATGCGTCTTCTTTTTCCTCTTGTGAAGCCTGTTACTTGGATGATGACTATTATAAGAGTAAGGATAAATAAATTCAGGCATGTGAAGTTGAGCCCATAAGCACTACAACTGACCCTTGTGTAGGCCTAAATGATACCTACTTCTTCTTGATCCAACGGTTAGAGGCCACGGCCCACGACATGGGGAAATGTATTGTTGTTTCAGGTACAAGGGGGATGTATATTCCCATGTCTATGTGACAACAGAGGATTACCTCATACTATTATACAAATCTGGCTCGGGTGATCCCAGATCCTCCTTCCCCCATATAGTATCGAGATGTCCGCCCCATGGAAACAGCAGTACGTCATACGTGTCTGTTTCACTGGGCCGAAATTAACCAAATCAAGCCGATGCACCACTATTGCATTGATATCATCAAGTGTGGCCCCTTGATCCGAATAACATATGGGATCGGATCGACTACCTTCGTCGCTATGGTTTTTGTAGTACCATAATCTCCCAATGCAGGGACCACTACCGCCCAGGCCGGTACCAGTCTCCCATCAGAATCTACCAACCCATAGGAAGCTTCTTTTGATGGGGATACCTCCTCCACAATCCAAGAAGAGGATCTGCAAGATGCTCCCCCCGCCTTTGAAGAGGGAATCTCTGCTATGGTCTATGAACTGGTACAGGCGAACCTTGGTAGCGAGGTAGACCCGAGACCCACATTGATCAGTGCCTCCATGTCCCTCGAGGATTAGTAGCAGTACAAAGATTTTCTGAAGAAAATTCATGATGTATTTTCCTCGAGCTATGATGAGATGACAGGGCTAGATCCCTATGTTGTCGTTCACCATCTCATTCTCCCATCAAATCACTATGGGTTCATGAAGCCTCTGAGAAACATGCACCCTTATCATGGTGCCATGTCCAGGCCGAAGTTGACAAGATCATCAGAGAGAACTTCATCAAGGAGGTCCAGTACTCCAAATGACTGGCCAACGTCATACCAATCATGAAGAAAAATGGACAGATCAGAGTCTCCATCGACTTCTGCGATATCAACCATCATTTTCCAAAGGATGATTTCCCCCTTCATATGATGGATCTCTGGATTGACTCCACGACTGTGTTCCAAGATCTTTCCTTCAAGGAAGGATTATCCGGATATAACCAGATCCGAATGGTTCCCAAGGAAGAGGAGTCCAAATCTTTTAGGGCTCCCCAAGGTAATTTTTGTTACCATGTTATGCCTTTCATCCTGAGGAATGCAGGTGACACCTATCAGCAGGCCATGCATCGCATATTCAATCCAATCGTCGGGACATTGGTGGAATGCTATGTGGACGATCTGGGTGTCAAATCTTGCCAGTTCTAGGACCATCTCAAGGACCATGAGAACGTGTTCAGCTTCCTCTATTCCTACCACCTAAAGATGAACCCATTGAAATGAGCCATTAGTGTAACCTCCGTAAAGTTCCTTGGCATTGTTTTCAGGTACTGGGGCATCAAGATTGACCAAGAATAGATCAAGGCCATCAGCCATATATCTCCCCCGAGTAATATTCAGGATTTTCAAGGTTTTCAATGCCACCTGGCCTACATACGCCAATTCATTGCAAATTTTTCTGGCTAGTGTAAGCAATTTTATTGGCTCATGAAGAAGGGAACTACTTATGAATTGGACAAAGAGTGTAAGGACGCGTTCAGATAAATCTTGCAGTACCTGCTATATCCTCTAGTCTTAATGTCACCCATCTCCACAAATCCATTATTCCTATATGTGACTACACTGGAATGATCTCTCAGCACCATTATCACCCAGAAGAATAATGAGAGAAAAGCAAATAGCATCTAATACCTTAGCCATATGCTCATTGATACGGAGACCAGATACTCCCCCATTGATAATAGATTCCTTGCAGTGTTATTCACATTACAAAAATTATGACACTACTTGCAACACTATAAGATACAATTGGTATCTCAGGTAGACCCACTGAAGTACATTTTGAACCGCCCCATGTTGAACAGCCGACTAGCATGGTGGGCAGTAATCCTTCAGCTGTTTAACATCAGATTCACCCCTCAGAAAGCTTTCAAGGGACAAGAATTTTCAGATTTTCTTGATTCCCATCCAAACCCTGTGGATGGGTCCCTAGACCTGGATTTTCACAATGTGGCAATCATCTCTGTAGATTATCTCATCTCTTGATGGATGATTCATATTCATGGAACTTCCCAGAGTCCCACCGGCAAGAGGCTCAATGATCCCATGCTCAACAGGGTAGGCTTGGGTATCATCTTTATTACCTCGGAGCAAGCTATTCTGACATACTCATTCCTGTTATCAGAAGGCTTCTCCATCAATGAGGAAGAGCATCAGGCTATTATCCCTGGCCTCAAGCTGGACCTCAAGATCAATGTGCCCCTTATTCATGTCAAAGGTGATTTCGAACTAGTCGTCAAGTAGATCAAGGGTGAATACGTCATCAGAAATCCTGAGCATGGGCCGTTATTGGAGCACACTCTTCAGCTAATGTCCCAATTCCCATCTCGGTCAGAAGTTACTCATGTCCCCCGATCTCAAAACAGTCGAGCGGATGCCCTGGACAGCCTTTCTGCATCACCTGTAGAACCCGAGCAGGATGACCTGATTATCCACATGGCACATCGGAGAGTCATTTCTCCTTCCAACCCATAAGATGATGAAGGCCTACGAGTAAGATTTATTACCACCAGAGCCTCCACGATAGGACCTTCGGGTCTCTCAGATGTAGTGGTTGAAGTGACCCCTGACCGGAGATCCCCATTTTTCGAGTATCTCCAAAATGGTTACCTCCCAGCATATCAGGCTGAGCATGAGAGAATCTAATGTCGCACACTGCAGTTTACCCTCCAGAGTGGTCCCTGTCTTGAGAATATCCTCTACAAGCGCAGTTTCGATGGTATTCTCCTCAATTGAATCCAAGAGGACGAGATTTCTCAGTGCATGCAGGAGATTTCTGCCATTTATTGCGGGGATCACCAGACTAGGCTGAAGCTATCCATCCGGATCCAGATACTGGGGTAATTCTATCCCTCCGTTGTCTATGATTGCATCGAGTTCTCCAAGAGATGTCATGTGTGCCAAATTCATGCTAACTTCTTTCATCGGACGCAAGAACCTCTCCACTCCACCAAGTACTCTTGACCATTTGAGGTGTGGGGACTCAAATTCGTGGGACCATATCCACCGACGACAGCTTGCCAGTGCAGTTTCATCTAGACCACCATAGATTTATTTTCCATGTTGCCAGAGTTAGTTCAGCTCAAGGAGGTCAAGGCCCATTCCATTGTTGAATGTGTGAGCTCTAATATCATCTACCAATTTGGAGTCCCTAACACTATGCTTACCGATAATGACACCAACATCCAAGCAGCCGAGATGAAGATATTGTACGCCAAGTACAACATCTGTTTGAACCATACATCCCACTATCACACCCAGGAAAATGGGCAGATCGAGGTGTTCACCAAAACCCTCTCTAACATTTTGCAGAAAATGGTTGGTCAGAATATGAAGAGTTGGCCAGACAAGCACCCCAATTCCATCTGGACTTTATCAGATGATGACTTGTAATTCCACCCAAGTGACCCCATATTCCGTAGTGTATGGATATGAGGTCGTCTTTCCATTAATATTCAGCTGCCTTCATTATGCACAGTGGTCTATAACCAGCAGACTCTAGATAAGGTAGTTTAAATTCATCTGGCTGAATTGGAACCACTTGATTAGAATAGGCTTCATGCCCTGCACAATCTGGAATGTCATCAAAATAAGATAGCTAGAGCCTTAAACAAAAAGGTTTTCCTCTACTCTTTCCTACAAGGAAACATTTTCTTGGCCCTCCGAACACCAATGATCCCTGGTAAGAAACCACCCAAGTTGGAGCCCAAATGGGAAGGACCTTACATAATCCATAGGGTTTACCCCAGTAGAGCATACTCACGGGTGGATATGGATGGTGATCATATAACTCCTCCAAACAATGCCAAGTTTCTCAAGAAATATATTTCCTGAGACGCCCGGTCCTGCATGACCTTAAACTGCCTGGTCCTGCATGACCTTTAAATGCCTGGTCCTCCATGACCTTAAACTATTCGGTCCCTCATGACCCTAAACTACTTTCTGGTCCAGCATGACCTTAAACTATCCAGTCTTACATGACTTTAATTTGTGCATCATCATGCATGACATTAGAATACATTTTCAAGAACTTCGTATGGCTTGATTCCCATCCGCATGTGATATGTTGGAACGCTCAAGCGTTTCATTATGATCCCAACCCAAAATACTTCTCTTCGACTATCCCCCCTAGGTATAGTTCTATCGGAGGATCCTTGCATGATATGGTGTAGGCATCCTTATCCCAACTCATTCTATGATTTTAACGGTCAAACCAAGTTACTGCTTCTTATTCTTCTATCATCTCACAATCTCACCACATGACGTTAAACTGCATCGACTTGCAGAACTACGTGCGGCTTGATTCCCATCCTTATTGGATACAACGGAAAACCTGGAAATTTCGTCTATTAGCAGAACCCAAATGCCAGAATCTCCCCTCAGGTCAAGACATATTGTGTGGTGTAGGTTTTTTCCTCAATACACGTCAAGCTCATCTCGATTCCCCCATATGTCCCACTCCCCATAGGTGTCCACCACTTTCACCGCCCACCTTGATTTTAAAATGTATGGATACAGTTATGCTTCACCAACTCCTTTGATTGGGACTCCATCATCTTTCTAATCTAGAAGGTCCCCCGAACGGCAAGGATGTTGGGCCCAAGGGCTCTCCACCACTTTGGGCCAATTCCCTCAAGGATGTTGTGCAACTAATTGAAACAAGTCCCACGTTGCAAATATGGTCAGCAGTAGATTCTCATTTTTTGTTCTCATTCCATGTCACTATAGGAAATATGTGTTTCGAACATGTTCAATAGTTATCCATTGTCGTTAGAGCCCCCCCCCCCAAGATGTCCCAAACATCGGGTGTAGTGGTTCATTCTTCCCCATAGTATATCCATGTGATGAACTCCCCTCTGGTGATGCCATCAACTTGGCCCCTATATGACAGGGAGAGCTGAGTTCGACTCTTTGTTTCCCACACTGAGCACTGCTCACGTGGGCTTAGGAGCTGTTATGTGGTGGTAATTGCACAAGAGGTTGTATGGATAACATTAGTCGAGACGCGCGGCCTCAGGCCCCTTGGCCCTCTCCGGCCCCTTGGCCCTTTCTGGCCCCTGGACCAAGTTCTCATTTAAGGTGTGCGGTGTGGAGAGGATTTAGGTCCTCATTCATGTCAGGTTGTTTCTCCATGCCGCACATATCCCCTTTATCCATCCATCCTTTCATTTATCATCCATACCGCATGAACATTCCCAACCGTGCTTCACGCACCCAGTTTCGGGCCCCTAGCCCAGGTTCTCTTTTATGGGATTGTACGGTGTGGTATGGGATTATGTCCTCATTCACGTCGGGTTACTCGTCGTTCTGTACACTTCCCTAGATGAGATAATATATCCATCATCGTCCTCACTGCAAGGCGTTAAACTACAAACTGGTCAGGCCTTTCCGATCGAGGAAAAGCCTCAGGCCCCAGCCTTTTCCGTCCCCTTGGCCTTCTCGGGCCCTGTCCCAAGTTCATATGGGATCGTACGGTGTGGTATAGGATTATGTGATCATTCACATTAGGTTACTCATCGCACTGTATGCCTCCCTTGGTTAGGGTATTTTACCCCTTTGTGAATCATTTTCCAGAACTACATGTAACTTGATTCCCATTCTCATGGGGTACGTAGGATCACCCAGACAAGTCTAGCTCAACTGGTAGATTCTCCTACCCCTTATCCTCTAATCCTTACTGGCCCCCTGGCCTGAGGCTCCTTTCCCGGAGTTTTGCATGGTGTGATATGGACCTCATCCTCATTCACATCAGGTATGATTTATCACATCTTGCACATTCCTTCATGTCCAATCCATACTTCGTTGAACTGTGCTACCTGGTCTCATCACATGTCCCAAAACTGTGACAACATCATCCTGGCCGCACAATGAAAAACGACACTACATTTTGATGACCTCACAATGGGGGGAATCATGTTGGGTATTAGTCATCCCCCATATCATTTGTCAATACCATCATCTCTCTTGATTCACATGGTGATAGTGGGACCCCTAGGTCCTCGGTTTGTCACTTAAAAATCATTTACCCTAAAAGAAAACAAGATATATCAAATACTGCTTCTTTTGATGTGAGGGCCAGACCCGCACACCCCATTCCTCCCTGGCACTGGTACATCACCGTGCCACCCCCTAGAACTACATATGTATTGATTCCCATTCTCATGGGATACTTAGGGACCCTCGGTCATTTCGTCTCAGGTCTAGCCCCAGGAATCACAAATCCCATACCTTCTCATTTTCGTCCCCTTGGCCTGACCCCTCATGATGAGTTATGTAACTGCGGCTTTTTCCTGAACATGATTGGGAGGCACTACTATGAAATCGGGGAGTGATAACTCCCTCTTCATAGAAGGTGCTATCTAGATGTAAGGATGATCCATGATCAGACTAATACACCCATCTAATGTGCTCCCACCACGGTGGTGTAATTTCAATAGTGTTGGATTCTGTTCGAACAAACCACCACATCACCTTCCATGCTTTTCATGCCATTTATTAGGACCCTCTCCATCTTTCACTTCTAAATAAACCCCATAACAGTATGGATGATCGGCCTATGGATCACCTACATTCCTGGGTTAACGTTCTGGTGTACAAATGGACGATGTTTTGAGTTTGGACTTGTGTTTCGAACATGGTCAGTGGTCAACCGTCATTTTTTATCCTCATTTCCGGAAAACGTGATATAAATGATATGTTTCGAACACAGTCAATAGTTATCCTTTATTGTCATTCCACCTCCCACAGTGTTCCAAATTTGGGGTATCGTGGTTCACATTTTTCATTCCCCTATGTTCGGACTGATTCTAATGCCCCTGTCATTGCCTCACTTGTGTGCTTGAGCACATTGAGAGGAAGATATGTGGATTGGTCAGAGGTCCCCTTCCATTTATCGGGACTCCCTCTTCTCTCCTTGTAAATCTTTATTTGAATCTCAAATGCCTGAATCTTGGTTGATGCTCCCATCAGACGAAGTAATAGTAAGAACATCCCTTGTTTATCACATTGGGTATGACCCACATGAGCTTAGCAATGGATTTCTATTTATTTTAGGACTGTGGTTGAGCGCATTAAACCAAGGGAACAAGTGAATAAATATATCCACACATACAGTTTAGAATAAGAGGCTGTAAGGAAAAATGAGTTCATGAGTTCATCCAAAACATGTCCCTTAAGGATCAGCTTCTTGGATAGATCGTTCGACTGACGCTACCTTTTGGCTGGTGGCCTGCAAGGATGCCTCTCGCCCCCTGAGGACCCTATCTTCATCAATGACCACATATCACAGTTTGCTGACACTAGCCTGTGTCTGTGCCTGTTTAGTTTGAAGCTCAGTCATTTTGTGACTTTCTTCCACTAGTTGCTCTTGGGCGTCTGCCAGCTAGGCCCTCGACTGCTCCACAAGATCTGAATAGTTTGTGATGAATATCTCCTTTAATTTTTCCTATTAATCAATGCGTCGTACCGCTTTTTCTACCATTATGAATGCTTGGGTACTCCCTAACTCATCCCGACAATGGGCAACATTGGTGCGTCGGTTTCTCTCGCGCATCCTCTCGGCCATGTAGTCATGAACCATCAAATGAAGGCACTAAGGATCTACCCCTCAAGACCATAGAAAGCGTATCCAGGTGTGGAGCGATCCAATATGCTTTATCCATTCTACCTACGGCTAACCGAGAAAACACATGATGCACTTTCACCCTTTGTGTCGCATCATTCAGCTCTCCTTGGCCACCTTCGAGTCAGAATCGTCAATCTCCTCGGGGTCTCTGAGCTGATAATCAGGGAAGGAAGCCAACTGGCTGGTAGCATAGTCCTCTTTGGGTGCTCCTCCCATAGGGATTAGGCTCTTCAACACTCTGGGATCCTTCTTTTCTCTCATGGGTTCTGATAGCTCCCTCGGAAGCTTCCAACCCTCCTTCGAGAGTAGTGCCGCTGATATCCACAACCCCTTATTCATCAAGTGTTGGGGCCAGCTCGGTCCAGGAGTCATGCCCTAGATGGGACAACACATTCGGTTTTGAATCGATCGTGGATGGACTGGACACAGTAGCTCGACGAGCCTCTGGTGCCATGATCACTGTATAAACAATGAACACCTTGATCAATTTCAATATCCAATGGTTATTAACTGATGTTAAAGTAATGAACTTACAGGATCCCAAAGCATCAGCCTCTAGTGTTCTAGCCACTATAGTAGCCACCATTAAGAGAGATCCCACAATGCTCATCAGAACAATAATGGGAATCGGCTCCCCACCTTTTTCTACTGACGCATCCTCCCCTTCGAATGGAGACCCTTGGTCAGTTCCCATATTCTCTTGAACAGGATAAGGATATCTGATTGAGGGATACAAAAAATGATGAGGGGGAAGGATAGACAAGGACTAAGACATACCTGATGTAGCTCCGTTATATCCACATCAGAGCCGAAGATCTCTCTACTCTCCTGAATACTCCCTTGGCGGGAAGCCCTCTGAGAACATCCACCTTCGGGATCCTATTCTCCTTCACCCCCTCCATCACCTTCCCCTTCTTCCTCCTCTTCCATATTGGCGCCCTATGGCTCATCACCGCTTCCATCATCCTCTAACAAAATCTTTTCTGGATCATGCTCATGGTTGAGCATTACATTCATCAAGAAGGATGGGTCATCATGTTGTGCCCGTTGGCATGCATACACATCCATGGCCGTCAGATACGCAAGTCGGTGATGAATGTTTACCCTGTCGACAAATCGAATGAGTCCGATCTATGGAAACTAGATTTCATATCGCATTATCTTCTACCAAAGTGCTTCAAGTACTCATCAACTATCGTAGGGTCATCTATGCTGACCACAGTTCTGGGAATATTTCACCATTAGAAGGATGAAGCATATAACTTATCTGATTCTCTAGGAGTTCTCTGGCCACTAAATGAGACCCTCTACCCCTAGGCGATGAGGGCCCGGCCGCACCGCATGACGTCCCCGCTACTTCTGTCCAGGCCAATTTGGGCCCAGTTTCTTGGTGTGCCTCTGGAATTTCCTTCCCAACAACACCCTATTTTCTCTCTTGCCACCCAGGTTCCACACTAGCAACCTTGAGTTTTTGAACTCACTTTTGCAAAATCCCCTCAGGGTATTCTATGGGAAAATGTACGACATATTCAGTTGGGAGGCCATTATCAACTCCCATGGGAGGAAAGGTGATATCTCCACCAAAGACTTGGGTTGTGAACATCATCCACATTTGTAAAATAATGTAGGGATGCCTTTCCTCCCGAACATCTATATGCACCTTCTTCGACATCCACTGAATGCATCCGAACTGCTTGGAAAACCTGGATGAAACGTAGGGCCCATAAAAGATCTTCCTATCAATCCAAGCCATGGTCACCCCACCTCTAATGCTCTAAAAGTTTTCCCTCTTTTTTAGTAAGCCCGACCAATTATCTATCATCTGGCCAGTCGGGGTGGGGAAGGGGTTAAAAGTGATGTTGGCATGATTTCCGATCCTAATACTTATTCCCTCCTTATTGAGAATCAATTGAATGACCCCAGAAATGTTCAATAATGAAGGTCACATGCCATTACCTCAAGGAAGAATGACGTTCGTAAAGGTATACCCACTGCAATGGGCCTCAACCCAGCAATAAAAGATCTAGAAGGGGCCAAAGATCCTTCTCTGTGACCCTCCTCTCAAAATGTGACCCAAACTGGCATACATGCGAGCCAACATAGGGACTCCCAGATTGAACTTTGATATGCGACCATGACACCAGCCATCACCAGGGTCACTGGGAGAAATCTCATCCTTGCATCCCTCACCGGTAAGAGCTACCCACTCAGGAATGCAGTAAGGAATCAGGCATACTGGACATTCGGGTATCAACTCTTGTTAATGTTGAAGCCCCATTATTGATAGTCCCCCACCTCTAGGATCCCCCAGTATGATCCTTTTTTGCTTCTCTATGTCGTGGTTGGACAATGCCTCCATTGCCCCGACATCTTGACATCTGAATCCCTTTCCAAAACAAGATGAACCATTTCTTGTAAGCGATGTCCTTCAAGAAATACATGACCCCCAACCTCTCCTTAGCCATATCCAATAAGTGCCATGTCAGCATGGGGGTTCTTGATCCGTCTCCCACATGTTCAATGGAGAGAGTAATTCATCATATTGGTGTCCATCCAAAGGGAGACCCCCGATGAAATGAATGTACAAAAGGCTGATGTCGACTTCCCCATGATGAAGGTGGAAGGTATTGGTGTCGGGGGACCAGCGAGTAAACAGCTCTGGCCTGAGCTCAGGCTGGCGATAGAAGTGAAACTGCAATGTTCACCCCGCCTCGAACAAACCGATGTGTTGTAGTTCTGCCCCAAACTGGTCACATGTCTGGCGAAGCCAATACACCAAGGCCCATTCACTAGTGAAATTGCCTCTGGACCACATATCCCAATACTGGAGGCAACCTATCATCTAGTCAGTAACACTCTGATGTAAGGTGCATCCGTAAAGGGCCAGAGGACTCTCCGCGACATGGTCACTTCCCAAGATGGTCTTGGTCTAGGGATTCAGGGCATAGACATCCATGTGTATGGTTTATATAGTATGATGGCCGTTTTATGTGATGTTATACCAGGGTAAGTCATCCTTGCGGGTCACCCATGACCGTGGGGTGTCAACATCAAACCTTAGCACAGGTACCTCCTCCATGATTCTGATGTCCCAGATCAGCGGTTTAGAAGACAGTGCACACTCCTTCTGCGCTGGGGTCAACATATTGAAGAGAGTATGGTTATTGGATACGATCCTTTGGGAACTACAAAACTCAGGGATGGTGACTATCTCATCCCTTCGAGCAGCAGATATGGATTCCCTTATAACAACAGCCTGATTGGTGGCCTTCTTCTGCAAGCAATATTTTAAGACGTCGGTGCGAAAAATCTATGGTTTTCATGAAAAATAAGTTGTGGGCATGAAATATCTGAAGTTGGTGCAGAAAATACCAGGTTTTTGTGGAAAAGGATGGCTGACATCATCGAATTACGCACAACTGAAGCATTTTTCATGCAGGTGGACGTTTTTTTTCATGCGCGAGAGCTCCTGCCTTATTGCGCGAGATAAGTTTGTATGGAATGAGGGACCCTTGGTGTTTTTATAGGAGAGGAGAGTAGTTTCCGCATGCGTGTGAAGAGTGGATTACTCCCTCCGGTCGGTCTTTAGCACTGATCTAGTATTTCTTGCACACCAACCCCAAGGTGTCCTGCATCTCGACATTTTCCTCAGAATCTGACCTTTGCTACCCCTCGCCAATCTGATTCCAAGGGGGGAATTTTTAGATGCTGAAAACCACTCTCAAGAGCTAAAGAAGGTTGGGGAATGACATAGTGAATCCATATTTTGAAACAGCAATCCATTCCAGGGGCTAGTGGAGCGGTGCAAAGAAAATACTACGTTGTGTCAAAAAATATGTCCTAGGTGAAAAACTCAGGGATTAGCCAGAGTTTTCCGTGCAGGCGTGGAACATTTTCACGCCACCACTCTGCGCGGTTGATGTAAACTCTACTGTCACTGGGGCGCAAAATATTTTGCACCGGCTTGTTTTTCATGTGGAAACACGATCCCAAGTGCTTATAAATATAAGGCCACCCCTTTGGCTTCTAGGACAGAAAATTTGAACCGTCTCCCCTAGGCGAAATTCCTCTTCCGTGCGCTTAAGACGATGGCACTCAGGTGTTGAATTTTTTGCGCCAGGTCGCCTGGGGGTCCACTATTATGTGAGACACCTCGGGCTTGATCCTCATCAAAATCCCATCAACTCTCATCTCCCATGTGAAATTCCTTCCAATTTCATGCAATCCTCTCACCCCGTGTGCAATAATTTCCAAATTTCATGCCTAGACTGGCCCTTTCATGCCCAAACCCGATTTCACACCCAGCCTGGCCTTTTTTGCACACACCGCTTAATTGTGTGCCACCTGAGCCAATTTCTCACCGACCTAGTCTTTTATGTGCAAACATCTCAATTGTGTGCCGAAGCGCCTCTCTTCGCACAACATTCCCTCTTGAGTGCAAGCCTCCCGCCTCTCTTAGCACAACATTCCCTCTTGAGTGCAAGCCTCCCGCCTTGTGCACCCGTGATTTCCCTCTTTCAGGCATCTTTTTCGGGCCCCTCCTGTCCCCACAGCATCTTCCCCCCAAACTCATTTCCCGTGAATCCTCCTAGGTTCGCACGAAGTAACTTCAATGTCCCTTGGATGATATCTCCCATTGTGTTTCTTCATCTCATAGTTCATTGAATAGGCACGCTAATGGCTATTGCATCTTTTCATAGCCATGCTAATGTGGAACCCTCAATGGTTCGCTCCATATCAAGCCCTTACTACAGCGTTTCCTGTCCCATATCTTAACCAAGGTGTAGAGGGTGCAATTTATGTATGTTCTAGGGGTGCGGATAGAACCCACCTCATCCGAGCTGTAGGACGTTAAACTTCCAAGCACCATCGTTCTCTGCACATGACGTTAAACTGTGACCCCGCCCCAGGCCTCGCACGTGGGGCGCCCCCACCTTGGACATTCTCCAAGACCACTAGTCTCCATGAGGATGATATCATCCCTAACAGGGGATGATATACACTTTATTGGAGTGGTGTTTATCCACAGGGAATGGGCAACCACCCTGGTGTAATATCCTAGCTTTCCTGTAGGAGGCATCATCCCAGCTCCTCCTTTCTTCTTCGGTCCCCAGGGCCAGCAAAGGGCATGATGAGGAATAGTGATCCTCCTTTCTTTGGTCCCAAATCCATATCCCACTGTTCTTTGTCACCATCAGGCCTCTATCCTGTAGTAATTCCCAACCTCTTCATGATTCTAACCATGCATAAGCCCCTGTTTCCTCTTTGGGCCGCTCCATGCACAAGCACCACTCTAATTCCCACGGAAGCACCATTCGCGACATGATTGTCAGGCCCGTGCTACCTCTTATTTCTCACACTAAGCATGACTCATGTGGGATTAGTGTAAGCATCGACAGTGACATCTTATCATGCATCATATGCCACCTGAACTACGTGGTATTTGATCTTTGCTAATGCAGGGTACGTAGGAAGCCTTTATGAGGTTCAAGCCCACCCCCCATGTGACCCTAGGACCTCCTTCATGTCGGTTCACCGACACCCACCTGAACTATGTGGTATTTGATAATTGATAAGTCAGGGTACATTGGAAGCCTCCATGTGGTTTAAGCCCACCACCCATGGGACACCAGGTCCTCTTTCACGTCGGTTCGCTGATGACCACCTGAACTACAGGGTCTGTGATCTTTGCTAAATGAGGGTACATAGGAAGCCTCCAGGAGGTTCAAGCCAACCACCCATGGGACATCAGGTCCTCCTTCACATTGGATCTCTGATGACCACCTGAACTACATGGTCTTTGACACCTGATAAGGCAGGGTACGTAGGAAGCCTCCACGAGATTCAAGCCCAACACCCATTGGCCATTCCGATCATCATGACGTCGGTTCACCAACACTTTGGGTGGCCTCAGAGCATAAGACCAAAATTCACCAACCATTATGAACTATAGGGACTTTGATCCGTGCCATGGAAAAGTATGTTGGAAGCCTCCCTGAGGTTTATGCCCACCATCCACCTGGAACCCATGTCCTTATTCATGTCAGTTTATCGACTTTTTCCATACACCTGAACTACATGGTCTTTGATCATTTCTAAGACAGGGTACGTAGGAAGCCTCTTGGATGTTCATGCCCGACAACCAATGCTACCAGCCACTGCATGTTGGTCCACCCCTATCCGCCATGATGTTAAACTATATTCCACTTTGGATTCCATATTCAATGGAAAGCTGTTGTCTCTCCAATTCAGTGGTAAGATGTCGTGACCCTATTCGGCGGTAAGTCGTTGACATTCTTATCCAGTGATAATCCATTGAGACCCCACCCAACGAGAATCCATTGAAAGCCACAACCAACAGTAATCCGTCATTAGATGAACTATGTGGACTTTGATTCCCTGCCACATGGATACTTTAGAAGCCTCTTCAAGGCTCATGCCCAAAACCATCGTCATCCTCATGGTGGTTCCATCCCATTCAAAATCCACTTCATTCAACTGCTCCATCATCAATCCCGATTCTTACCTGGGCCACCACATCTCGATGGGATCATGCCACCTCATACACCATTCCCCAAAACAGTAACTGGGAAGTCAACCATGCATTGGACCTAACACCAGTGTTCCCTCTGGCGGTAGCACCCATCTGATCCCCTCTAGTCAGTGTTATGATCAGTCTGATCCATCACCTCTAGACGTTAAACTTGCTTCAAACCCTATGTTAAGCACAGAAAGTTGAGTAAAACCTTAGATACATGCCCATGGAATACGATTCCCCATGTTCGACGTTGGATGCCTCGATCTTCCGCACCCTCGAGAAGCCCTATAATAAGGGACATAAGACAGACACGTCAGTGTCCCAATACCCAGACACACCAGTGATGCCCAACGTGACTACTCCCCTAGCCGAAGGTTGCTTCCCTATCCAGAGCCCTTAGAATGACCTGACAGATGCAGTGTAATTAACCGGTGTCCATGAAGCTATGGTGCTCGGAATAGTTTCACGAACAACTTCTTAAGACTATAAGGGATTCCCAGACTAGGTGATGAGTTCCTAGGAGGAATCCTTGGAAGGAATAACTGAAATCCCATCATCTCATTTTTATCAGGGAGCAGATTTCCCTTAACAAGCAAATGATGTCGCTCGTCTTGAGAAAGTGGTAATGCCAGGCAAGAAAACCACGCCTTTCTTCACCAAACAAGACATACACATGCACCTCGGTGAAAGCGTCAGAAACAATGAGGCATCTCATCTAGTTATGAGAGTATCTGGAATCTAGGTCACTACGCTTGTAGAGGATATAATATTAAAATTTTCCACTTCCTTGAATATATTTGAGGGAAATAAGAGCACCAAGGGACTATTATAGAGTGGTCATGTAAAGTCCTAGTTTCCTCCCTATGATGGACGAAATTAGAACAAGAGGCTTTGTTAAATACTACTTGATTTACTAAATGGTAGTGTAGAACTCTTCATCCAATTAGAAGATGGTTACTTTCATCATGAGTCATGAAAATGGATCAAAATTTCAGGATAGGTTCATTATGAACATATTTACATTGGATAAATTTCCATGAAGGCCTTTGTGCTCCCAATGGTTTCTTGAGGGAGGCATATGGATGATGTATTTGATCATTTCTAGGTCAATCTCAATGCCTCTATATAAGAAGACCACAAAGAGAAACATTCCAAAGGTAACCCCCCAAAGGAAACTTCAAGTTGTAAATCATAAATATCCTAGAGTATAAGAATAAAAAAAATTCTCAAGGTATCTAATATGGTCCTTATGCTGGTGGGATTTTACCATGAAGTCATACACTTCTCATTCCACCAATATCTCGAGGATCGGTTTGAAGACATGCTGCATGGAACACCGATATGTTGATCATATATTCTTCATATAAAAGGTAATATATAGATAGCTGAGGTCTAATAAAGTTCATTGAAGGCAGTATAATCCTTATCATTATGGTCCATATAGATCTTATTTTATCTGTATTTTCCATCTATGAAAAAGATATCCTTGAACAAAGCTATTACATCGATCAACGGATTGGTCAATAGAGGGGGGAAGTTGTAATTCAGAAAAATGTGGTTGATGTATCTCAAGTTAATAAATAATATAACATACCAATAGTTTTTCCTATTTGAGATGATGTTGAATAGCCACTTGGGGTACTGAACTTACTTGATTAAATTTGATTTGATAAACTTATTAACATCAGCCTCAACTATAGAACCATGATAGGGGTGAATATTTTTTTGAGGAAACATGAATACATAGTGAAATAATGGGAGAAAAATAAAGTGTAAAAACACATCTAGAGATTGTACAAGAATCTCATCATAGATATATGTTAATTCATAATTATTCAACTTCAGGAATGTAAAACAATACTGATGCTCTTATGAGTTCATGGCTGGGATGATTATAGTTGTCCACAGATCTTACATTATACTAATGTTAACCAGAACCAACACAAAGACAGTGATGGTGACACCATATTATTGAGAAGGAAGAGAATATTAAAAATAATATTCATCTTTTGAGGCATGAGATTCAATAATATGATATGATTCATCAAGGATAAAAGATTTTGGGGGAGAATTGGTTCCTTCATTGGTTGATATGGAGTCTTCATTGGAGGTATTTTACTATTCCTAAAAAATGGAGACAAAAGGTGTTGAATTAATTCATTGGGGCCTTCAACCAAAGGATCCATTATTATTGATGGTGAAATGGTGGTGGATCAATTTTTAGTTATTCATCCCTATACTAAAAAACAATAGGGTGTGTCATAAAATGATGTTTTTAGGGTGAACCTCTCGGTACCTCACAATAGTGAGGTCTTCAGGTATAACTCAGGCTTATCCCATGTAAGAGTACAAGGTAATCTATGAATGTTCCTTCCATTTATGAGTTATAATCCCATTTTTATTGGAAATAATGAATCATCTTCCCATGTATATCATTAATGACTCAAACTAATGAATTGTGAGTATGAAATTATCATCTTAGTATTCCATGGATTCACTGATGTTTTTTTGTGCTCAACCTCATTGGTCTGAATGCTTTTACCCCATCTCATACAATTGAAGATATCTAAATAGTGTTCCTCACATGATAAAATGTAGAAGAATCACTTTCAAGTATCCTTCTCAAATTTTGATGTAGTATTTTAAGAACTTGTGATACGAAGAAGCAACTGCCACATAAATATGAAGTCAAATCCTCACCATCAGCATCTTGTTTGAGGTATCCAATGAGATTGCCAGGAATTGAGCTCTTGATATCAAGATAATGAAAATGGTATTAAAAAAACATTACACGGTCACTTCTATTTCATTTCTTAACCAAGAATCATCATGTTAGATGGAATCATATTTTGTTCAGTCCATCCCAAATTGGTGATCGTCTATGTCAAGATGAGGTTAATCCTGAAACTTGTGTCCATTGTGAAATGGAGGATTTTAATGCCATAAATTTTTCATGTGATGTATATGTATTTAATTTTCCCATGCATGATGACACATAAAAGTTCCCTAAGAAACAAAATGATGGCATGAATTTCTTCTTGCACGACTTCCTTTATATAGTAGATCTTTGAAGTGGCTACCTCTTCTTCAAATTTGATGGGGATTACCAAGGATTACATATAGGTATCATAAATTTATTATAACAATAATAGGATCACATGGATTGAGATACTTGATAATAACATTCCAAGGTGATTGAACATATTTTAATTCTTTGAAAATGTGTGATTTATCCTTTATGGGGTCTCCCATTAGTAGTAAGCATAACAGGTGTTGTTGGATGGATGGTACTACAAATATCCTACCAATGACCATCTATCTAATTCAAAACCACTTTTGGATAACTACCAACTGAATAAAGACTGTATTTAGCTGTACTTAGTCAATCATGATGTGGTCATAGTTATTTTTCTAAGTTAGTTATGACTGATAGGAATGACGACACATTTCACAAAGTGGGTTGAGGGGACTATTGTTGTTGAGAACATTTCAAAGCACGTTGTTTGGAAATAGTGTTATACACATAATGGTTTTTGAAATTATATTGATTTCCCTAGAGGTTTACATTTTGATCTATCTCTACTTCTATTTCATAGTCCATGTGAATTAGTGTGATTTTCACAGCTTTCCTCATCATCAATCAATATGAAGTGGTCCACCAACTCGATGACATTCATTGATTCATACACATGCTCTTCATAAGAGGAGTCTTCTATTGATAGATGGACTGTTGGAATGATTCCGAACATAGGTGGAACGAAATAACCATGATTTCAAGATGGATTTGGCACTATGGGGTGTTTAATTCCCTTGCACTGTTAGAAATTTCTCTTCTTAGACTTGGAAGGTTGTGACGTAGATGCCAAGGCAATGACTGGAAGAGTTGGCGACAAAAATGAGGTTATGACTAACATAAGTCCGTTTGGATAACTCCATGGGTGGGTGAAACAACCCTATTTTCAACCAATGATCATACTTTTGGGTCCCTCAATTTGAAGCCTACATTCATTCACCTAAAACCACATAGTCTCCATCGTTCGTGGCAGTGATATGTACTACTTGATCCATGAAATCAAATAACATGAATGGAAAATTATAAGATTGATCTGGGATCAAATCAATGAACACATATTATTACTTGATGTTATTTTCGAGGAAACTATGGTAAGGGAAATAGTCTAGGTAGTTAGTGTGTCTAGATTCTTCGGTCCCCTTACACGTCGAAAGCTTCATGATTCCCAACTCTATTGAAGTTATAAAGTAGTTGTTAAAAATTTAATAAATAAAATAATATGTCTGTTTTCTTCTATACCAGATTTTAAGTCCATTAGATAAGACCTAATGAGGGTCATGTTCTGAAAAAGAGAATGGAGATTCATTCTCTAATCAACTGGATGGGGTTGGTGAGGTGGTGTCTGGTGGTCTTTTGCTCGGTGGGGAAATACCTGGTAAGGATGATGCACTCAGTAAGGCTCTTCAGAAAGTGGTTTTGATAATTAAATAGTTTTGGGAGACTATACTTATATGGATGAAACTATCTCTACTATGGGAGACCTTTTTTGAGATATTGACGATGTAGTGGGAATCCATTCCTAGACTACTGCATAGAATCGTCCACACACTAGGCTGTATTAGAGAAATCCCATAACCCACCCAAGAAATTATGAGTGATGAGGTTATGGAATATATCATTCTTGACATTCAACTGGCACATCATTTGAAACTTATCTTGTCTTAGTGGATCTCCAAGTGAGTACATAAGGCATTTCCATTCGGTGAAGAAATCTGGGACTTCATAATTAGGAAATTATTTCATTTAATGGGGTCATAAATACCTATCCTGAATGTGGTGGAGCTAAAATTGTAGAATAATTTTAGGTAATGGTGAAGCCAACAAGTGATATTCCTGATGGGGAACTAATTGTACATATGAACAAAAGTCCTTCGAAGGTCTAGACGAATCAAAAAATATTGGAGACCTCATTCTGCTATGGGTTTCACAATGTAGGCCCCCACCTCATGTTGAACTTGTTTAAATGATGTTGTGGTTCACCAATCCTATTGAACAAGGCAAAGCTGAGGTTCCCAAAAATTGGTGTTGCTCGCATGTTTTCAACCCAAGCAACGTATGGCTTTCCATCAGCTACGATCACCACCTATCGAATTTCCATGGCCTCATGTTGTGTGGTGATAGGGGATTACAAATTACCTTGGTGAGGGTTCCAAACATGATGAGGGTCCATAAATACATATCAATTGAAATGATAATCAACTCGATAAATAGACTAAGTGTAACATAGAGCAGAATGACATGGATTTCGAGGAGTCAATTCATTTGGCTCAGGTAGGATTGGTGACTTATATCTAGACTAAATTCCATATAAATTTCATCTTCTCTATTGGGATGAACTCTATAGTGATGTTTGTCTGGGGGAATCAGGAAAAGTAGGATATAATGCTTCTCTATTGGTGGATAAAGGTATCCCATTAGAATTCACAATAATTTGGGCACTAAAAGGCCATGAAAATAGTGAGAAACTTCTTATATTATAGAATATATTATAGTAATAAGGTTGTAGTGAGATCTACCTCAAGTTTTGGTATGACGTCATATGTATCAGAGATCTCAATCTTATCTTTACCTTTGTTTTATGTTTCGATGGTCATGAGAAGTCACATAGGGATCCCTGAGGACAAGTGTTTTCATTTTCTATATGGTGTAGATTCATGAATGATATTTTATCTAGAACTGCACTACCCTAGGAGGTTATTCTTCATCGTTGAACCCTACATCATTTTTCTAGTCCATGTATAACATGGGAGAGCCCATGTTCATCGTTGCTATACCAAAAATAGAATTACTATCATCGATGAGTTTGATAGCCTATTGCATGATAGGGTTGAAGAAGAAGGAAAAATACTATCCCCATCCATATATATTGAAATGCGGGGATTCATCATCAATAATATAGTGGATCACTATGAGGATCTTGACACAATGTTGTTGGAGGTTCCAAAAGTAGTTGTGTGATTTTGTTTATGGCACTACTAGAAATTTGGATAACTAGACAATTTAGAACTACTAATAAATGTTCTCGAGCATCCCCTATCTTACTATATTTACCAATTTATCATCACAAAGGGGATGATGTATCAAACAGATGGTATGGAATATACAAACATCCTAGGCCTTAGTGAGGGTCTTTAAGAAATCAAAGGTTGAAATCACATTTGTAAAAAACACCACTGAAAATTGATCAGCAACCAGAGTCTCCCAAAGGATTTCTTACATTGACGGAAGGTCTTCATCTTGATCAGGAAAAATTAGGTTGATGATGGATGAGGGATGGGTGGTGGAACCAATGTGGATCAATGATATAGTAGGTTGTCTAGTAGAGGATCACTCGTGTGATTCATTTGTTCCCTACTCTTTAGGTCAAATCTTGGAGGTGGAAAGAACATCATCATCACCCCCTTATAGTACTGGGTGTTGAATAGTACCTCATGTGCAAGGGTATCCATGCTCATCAGTTTCTCAACTAGGTAATCATTATCTAGTGTCCTCCTAGACCAAATCATATATCCATTATCTTGGGTAAAAGAAGAGATGCAGACTGGAGATGATCAATATGCTTGAACCATGAGCCACTAAAATGGATCCATACCTTCAACCATAAACATGTACTTGCATTGTGATATGGAGATCATGGGGATTAATCCTTACAATATGGATACATTCACCTATTATGTTACATCCCCAAAATAGTATGCTGAATACTGGGGTGAAGGATCCACCATTGAGTTGCACAATAACTCAGAATCCAAGAGGCTAATGTGGTCAATGATGACATGGTGATTCCAAGGATTTCACATTCGATGGTGGAAGACTTCTCTTCTACCCCATAATGATTTTTAATGAAAGGAATGCCTTCTACCTGGGGAGGAACTCTATACTGGTTTGTGTTAATTGAAGGAGATCATCAACATTGGTTGTTAGAGAATCGGCGAGGACCTCTATGTTGAGTACCTGTGATTTCATGTGAAGGACCACCATAAATGTTGGTTGGAGCAAGAATATGACCTTTATTATAATAAAATTGGACACACGGAGGACCACTGTGAAAAGGAGTTGGAATAAAGAGATGAAATTTGTAGTTCTTATTGATATAGTGAAAAGGACCTCCTCTTTGATCTGTGGGAACATGGGGAGTTCCACCTTGATTTTTGTTAAATAATTATGGAGGAAATCCATTTTCTTGGGTTGTTATAGGGTAAGACCTCTGTGTTGTGAAATATGGGCATGAGGAGGACCTCTGTACTATTTTTTTATGAAGATAAGAGGACCTCCACCCTGGATGGTAATGGAATAGGGAGGACCACTCCTTGAGCTAGGAACGACATGAGGAAGATGTTCTCACTAGTTTTAAGAGTGGGTAAGACCTCCTCTTTAGTTTGGTGATGGTGTAGTTAGGGCCTATGCAATGAAACTTATCATCTGTGGTTGTCCCTTAATGGTAGTTGGAGGATCAAATGATTGATAGAGTCAACACAGTTAGCTTACAGTGCACCTAAGTTTTCAATCCCAAATAAAGAAATAATGGTCCCTATTCATCGATCTTTGTGATGTGACAGAATGCTCTATGGGAGGAATGGGCCACTAAAGTTGTGGATGATGATTCCAGTTGTCAATAATACTATTGAACCACCCCCTAATAATGATGTTGGGTGGTTTAAACCATGGTGGGTGGATTAAGGAGAAATTATACTCAATAAATGTCATGAGGGATAGGTTGTTGCGAGTATTGGCATAACCTTGTGGTAGCCATCCCTAGATTTTTCTGTGGTGTAGTCATAGCATGCATGGCTCAAACATCCCCCACCTCCTCATAATAGTGGAACGATCCATATGATTACATTAATGAAAGAATCATTAAATGATTTTCTTTAGGAATAGGGAGTGGTTTCACCCTTTGCGGACAATGGGGGAAATAGTATCGATGTGGAGTTGTATCCTCCAGGTTTTTTCAGGCCATTTACCTTTTTGGAATGACCCCTCATACTTGTATTGGTGTAATAGGGTGTCCATCACCCGCCTCAGTATAATTTTTCATGGAGAAATGTAAAATTGGTTCCAATTATCTTATGTTTTGGTGGATTTCGTGGTGATTCACGAGTAATGATGGGTTTCTATAGTAGTACTTATCCATCCAAATTTCCTGTGGGAATTGGGAAGCCTATTTCATGTAGCTGGGGTCTTGCAAAACAAGTTGATTCATAGTTCAGTATAGAGGTAAGGAAAGTGATATAAAATATGACAAAATCATACAATGTTCTAAAGTAAAAGAGTAATATGTGCTGATAATGTCACTAACTGAGGATTCCAAACTATTAAATGCCCCAATTTCTGGTGATTTTTGTGAATGTTCCACTGTTTTCTTTGTCGGACATGGCCCTAGAAATCAAAATTAGAGTACATGAAAAATCATCTGATTTATAGAGAACTTAAAGTCCCCATGATGAGGACAAGAGATTCACGTTTGGTTCCCCTTTTCCATTTTATGCCATTATCAGGACCCCACCATCATGTTAATGTTTTGTAAAATTATTGATACCATGCATTCCCACATTCCAAAGGAGGGTGTATTTCAGAAAATTTATTGGAGATGTCTTCTCCTTAATCTAAATGGGATGATTGGATTCCATTAAATAACTCCATGGATTCCTCTTGGGAACCCGTTTCTTAGTATGGTCTCCATCGAATATTAATGTCATGTCCATGGTACTCATTCTTAGTGCCACCACTTTTTGGATTCTTATTAATTAAACATCTTTTATATTCCCATATATTGATCGACTAGATTCAGTAGAAAACATAATTTAGTTGAGTATTCACATTTGGCATCAATATGCATGTCTGGAAATTGATTACATTGGTCACCTGTATTGTTTCTCATTTAGGGAATCTGATATACTAATCTTAAGATGAAAATCCCAAGGAATCCCATATTGATCACAATGTAATGATGCTATAGTAATAAATATTCCATGACTTTTTATGTCAATAATAGAATAATTATGAATAGGGTTGGTGTTTTGAGTCTGGTCACTAGTTCTAAATCATGTAGGGATGGATCAAAATTTCTAATGGAGACAGATTGGGTCAAGAGATTAATGTCATGTGGAGAAGGCATGTGGTTAAACATAATTCCCCATATAGGTGGACCAAGGTGGTGTATCCATTGAAGGTAAAACCTAGATATTTTACTATTGGAGTATTGAACACCTTTTTTTGAATATCTAGGAGGTGTGCCCCTAATGGGAAGACATTATAAAAAGAAGGATTACTGAGGGATGGATCAAAAATCCCTATGAAGTCGAATCAGAGTGCTGTGTCTTCAAAGAGAATATTTCAATCAATTAAGGTTGATAAAAATAATACTTGAGTTGGATCTGAGAGGTAAATCCCCATTAAGGTGGACCCTGGTTTTCAATTGGTCATTAAAGAACCCCAGGAAGGCATCCTACACACCCTTTTTATTACACAGGAATCAAAACCCAAAAATATTGATGACACATTTTCTTGTCATGTGACTAGAGAAATATATTAAATTTAATATCAAGAATTAATGATGTTTGTTTTACAAAATGGGAATCAATGATGGATGGTATGGAGAGTAATAATAAGAGTTTCCCTTCTCCATAGGATTGCACATGGTTGGAATGTTATGGGTCAGAAGCCTTATGGTTCATAGAGGATCTCGTTTCATGTGATAGGAAAACATGAAATCCTATTATAGGTCACCTGAGGACACTCATACATAGACCATATTTTTCTAATCACATATGATAACACTAAATATTTGCATCATGTTATATGGATGTTTTCATGTAGTTTTACATTGTATGACTAAACACGGAACTAAGTAGTATTAAATCATAAATCTCAGACATTGGGGGACTCACTCTTCACCCCTTGGGCTGACATGGCATTTTGTGAAGCACCTTTGAGTGGTACATGGCATTGAAAGTTCTAGGGTACAACGATTGGAGGACTATTCACTTACGAGGTCCACATTATAGTCGATATTCTATGAGGAAACAAGGTTTTTAGTACCAATGGTGATAAAAAAAAAAGATAAGTAGTATTCTTGTACCAAAGAAGGTGTGAAGTGGGTGGAAAAAGTGGGTTTCACTGGTCACATGAGGAGTCGTGGTGTAGGTAATCCAATATTGGGTCGGTGTGAGGCCATGAAAACTCAACCATCATGATGGAGATTTAGATGAAGGGATCCACCATTGATAGGACCATAAAATATGTTTCAGGAAGCATAGGTTCTTATAGAGAGGTGATTCACAATGCTCAGGTTTTTAATGGTGCTTAGTGATTCCTCAAAAGAATAAGACTCATGAAATATGGTGAAACTACCTTGGTAGGATGTTCTAATTGAGCATAATATTTCCTTGTGATGCATGAATACTTCATGAAGCCTCAAGAGCTTCATATGGCCTTCTGTATTTTGTGAATAGAATATTCCTTCACTAAAGTCATCCCACCTTAGGTGGAGTAATTCAATAACACATGTTATATGGTTTTGTGATGCTGGATTAACATGAATTATCCATTTTAACATTTTCTCATGTAAATCATGAGGTTCATGAATATGATAAATTTTAGGGGATAAAAGGTCGGGTAACCATCCCGAAAATAAAAACTGAAGGGGGGTATTTATAGTTATGTGGTTTCATGATGATTAGATGAATTCGAAATTAATGAGTGTCTTCATGAATGGAAAAATATCAATGTGTCTGAAAGGAATACAAGCGACGAAACTTTCAAATGTTCATGAATATGTGAATCACTCCGTGACATCGAATGTCAAACTCAAGGAGTAACACAATTACTCCATTTGGTGTTCATGAAGGGAACTTCCCTGCTAGGAGATTTTTGAGCTCCAAATATTCATGAAGAAGAATGGAATCATGAATAAGAACCATAAGAGGGATTTTGAGTCATTTTTGGCTCGGATTCACTCTGAATCGTCTGTGACTACCTTGATTTTTACCATTGAACATGTATTTCATTCCAAAAAAAACTACAATGATAAGAAAATAAACACCCTGAAGACTATTACCACTTCTAGTCTCCTGATTCTCCTCTATCAGGAATCTCTTCATCATAAAGGCCTTCTTAATATATTCCACATAAGTGGGAATTCATAGAGAGGCCACACTAAAGAAGATGTACTTGTGGATTCATTGACAAATATTCTCTTACCAAAATTATCAATATCACAAAATGTCTCCATATTATCAGATGAATTTAGGGAATTTCAATGAATAGTCTACAATAATCATCTCAACTTGAATAATCTTTAGAAGAAACTGAATGCATATAGAACTCATGGTTGAAGGATAATACTCAATACAAAAAAACTGTTCAAACTTATCCCAAGAGATTATCTCCTCAACATATTTATGTGTGACTAATCTCCACCAGTGACCTACTTTTATATGAATAATTCTAGTAAGAAGAACAACCATATGATTATCTATTGTCTACATGAGTTAAAAATCTCACACCACCAAGACAATACAATCCTTTTATCCAAATAGTGTAACTCACCCAAAAACCTAAGAAATATTTATCTAAGAAAATGATTAAATGTACTATTACATCAATAATCACTATTTTATCCTACTAAAATAGTCATCTACTCAACATGACGATAATGAAAATCTTGAATTGATGGGGTTGGATCCACACACTTATCACTGGGTGGAGGTGCTACTCTCAACATACCTAGAAGGAAGATGACATATATGTGTCAATTAAATGAGGCATCAACACTCAACTAGCTATCATCATTACCATGAATTAGTATCTTACTTGGATATTGTTACAGAGGAATCCTAAAACATAGAAATATATACAATTGTTATATTAACATATTTGGGGATCTTGTACAATAATTAAATATAAGTAAAAGACTTGTTCTTATATGCTGAATGTCATATCAGATTACATAAAATTAGTCTCTCATTATGTTGTGTAGAGAAAAAGGTTATATGAGTCATAGTGCATTAATATGTTAGCTGTTGAGCCATCTAATTCTTCCATATCCTATGATCCAAACATAAAATACCTTAACATCAGTGCCCTATATTACCAAACCAATTGTCACAATATATATAACTCCCAAACCATCCATATGATATGCCATCTCATATATTAATATTCCACCACCCGAACCATTTAGGTTCACCTTGGACTGTAAGTAATCAAAGGGTGACCAAAAATCCTTCCTTCAATAGTCCTAGTGATAGAGACTAGAACCAAGTACACATATCTCACATATGTGAGGCCTTTGCAGAATGAACTAGTATATATGCACACCTCCAAGTAGATCACTATTGTTTTGGATAAACAACTATACTAAATTAAGAGGAAACAAATGAATGTAACAACATCTAGAGAAACCAAAGTACAAAAATATATGTAAATATGATTTATTAAAATGGAAGAAAACATGATAAAAAATTAAATAAAGTGATTCTAAAACATAAAATTGATGGTGTGGACAATCCTATTCATGATATCCAATACTGGCCAGTGGCATATGAAAACCATTATTGATTATAGAAAAGTTATATCTAAACTATTCTCACTAAATTCAAAATCTTACTACACACTATATTCATAATAAAAAACACATGTTGGAAATTACCATGCACGGATGATTATATTCATGCCAAGTAGGGAACCCTAGGAAAAAGGTGAAGAGATAGAAATTAATAGATTGATCAACCAATAAGGAAATGTTGGTAATAGAAACCGAACATAAAATATGCTCATATAATGACCATAATAAAATAGAGTAATATTTTTATATTCACTACTAAATAATATATTTTTGATTCCATACATCCTTATAGATTTCTTCAATAATTCCAGTAACCACACACATTTTAGTCGAATTAGAATGGAAGACCCACACCTTACAGTTGTTACTACAGAAAAGGGTGTACTGACTCTAGTGGGGAACCCACTCCTATTTAGAGCTCGATAACAGATGTTTATAAATTCCATAAATAGAAGAAATATTTCCTAATAAGGTTGGTTAGTTCTGAATCAGTCATTATATATGATATAAGAGATCATCACTTTTGAAAAATAAACCATAAGGAGAGTACATTTCTCAAAATCACTCAGATGATATCATCGAAGAACTATAATCATATAGTAATCACTAGAAAAAATTTTCTCTCATGTCACCTCATGTCACATCTCATATTTTAATACAAAGTTATCCATATGATTATATATGGATTTATAATTAGATGTGAGTACATGATGACCTAACTTTGTGTCCTAAAGAATGATATAAAAATTGAATTACTTCTTAGGAAATTTAAATAGAGTTTTAATAGTGTAAAAATGGTTTATCCCCCGTGCATCCTCCTATCCATGTCCTTCATCCCAAAAAAGTGTGTTAAATATTACGTATTTGACAAGTTCCTAGACCAATATGACATAGGGGACTACTGATGGTCCTTTTTGTTTTACCCTTAACATATATTGACTATGTGGGTAGAGTCACATGGTTTGTGGGAACACTAAATAGATTTGTAATACGAAAATTAGTTGAAAACCCTATCCAACACAAACAATCATATTAATGAGTGTGTGTTCCTTAGACCACATGACATGTATTCATTTTTGGTCTATATAAATCTCCTTCACTAAAAATTCATTTTCACTATTTATATCACATTAAATAATTATTTAGACCTATATGTAAGATTCAACAATGCTTTTATCACCTCCAGAAGTAAATTTATTAATTTTTAAATGGAGAAATGTAATTTATCTCAAAGACCGTCATTCCTATATTTTCAAACATGGGGAAATAGAAACTAATCCATCAAAAAATCATTTTTACCTTGTTTCATGAATCATTGGGAACCACTATCATGAAGGTTATCCACACAAAGAATCAAAGTTAATCTGATGTTACAATCATTATTTAATAGGGCATGAAATAGTATAGGTGTTACTCGTAATTTGGTAATGGATGCAAAAAATCATGAGATAAAACCAAATAAAAATAAATGTTTACATAATGGATGGATGATATAGACCAAAACAATACATATCTTAATGGAAATTCAATAATAGAGTATCATTAATCACAAAAAACAAAAAAAAATGTAAATTGACAAGGCCATCCATATACAAGGGAATATCTAAATCCATAGTAGTTAAATTAATCAATTAAATTAGTTAATAATGGTATGTATATAAAATCCATAAAAACATTACTTCATAGTTATGGGATGTAAAACTAATGAATAATTTTTACATGTAATCAAGATTGGTGAGACCTATGAACATTGGCATTACCAATGAATACCAATGAAATATGATCATTGATCTATGATCCTCAGTCATTAAATCGTCGAAGGTACTTTCCCATGGAGACATATTTTATATATCCCAATATCCAAGTGTTATGAATTTTACTTTGAATAGAGGAGAAAATGGGTTTTAAATACATTCTTAACCTTATTTGACCATTAAAATATTTAAATAAATTTATTATCTAATTTAAAAAATGTATCCTCTAGTGAATGGACATCGACCCAAAACCTGATGTTTAAACAAATTTCACTATTATGGAAAAACCTACAACATGGATCAAAATATGGTCATAAATTTTCAATAAAAAACATAATACATTTAAAAATAAATTCTTCTTTAAAATATGTTCATGTGTGGTTTCATCTATTTAATATTTTTAATATAATTATTTTGGGCTCTTATGACCCCAGTAATTCCATGCCAATATTGAAGAAAAGTCCCAAATATAAATATAGAAGTATAAAAAAGTTTTAAACATAAAATTGAGAGTTGTCTAAAAAGAGATAGAGAATATCCCACCATAAGGGAAACCAAATTACCATTGCATTTTGAGAGGGTGAAATATAGTGATAGATAATGATAGATAGAAATGATGTGGAAGAAGAAGGTGGGATATGAGAAAAACTAATCTACTACAAGAGAATTTGATAGAGAGAAATATAAAGAGAATTATGTAGATAATAAAATGCAAAAAAATAAACCAATATATGAAATTTGAATATATATAAAAAATTGGATAACTGTGGTTATTGAAAAATAATAAAGAAAGAGCTTGAAAATTATTAGTGTGAGATCATGAAAGGAATTGTTGATGATAGATTAGGATGGTAATTTCATTCTAGATTTTGGTGTACCATTAATACTTAACCGTATTCGTGTATCCATAAAAATTGAATGCATGTTCCATATATAGTGTTTGAGAAATATATTAAAGGTTCTAGTTAAGTCTATCATTTTTTAAAAATATTATGTTAATCGATTTATAGTGATTTAAGTGCGCCATGCATGAGTAGGTAACTAAGAAATCACCAAGGATTATGTCACCACGAGAATGATTTATAGAATAAAAATAATAAACATAAGGTGGTATTGGATGATGAAATATATGGTGGATGAAAAAGAGTGATCTTTTATAATCTGTTCAGTTCATTCATTGAAGTTAGACCTTAAGGAATAAATGTAGGGTCTATGGAATTTTTTCAGAAATCAATGAAAAATTTCTGGGAACCCTGAAAATATATGAGTTAGATGGGTGAGAATAATTAAATTAATGTAGTAGCTATGATATTACATTGGTCATTGATTTTTTTTCAAGCTTTGGAAAAGAGTAATCCCTCTCGGAGGGAATTTCTAGTGGCACATAGTTTTTTTAATGTTTGATAATGTGCTCTCCTAAGCATGAGTAATTTTAGAGATCATTCCAAAAATATTTTCTGAGTAGTAATACATATTAAGAAGACTCAAGAATCTTGGATTATGATGAAGATGAAATGAGTATGGGATGAATGAGTGATTTTTTGATAGGGATGTGTTTGGTCTTAGTGTATAGAATGTTTTGTAAAGAGGTCCTAGTGTTTAGTGGGAAACCCCATGGTGTGGTTAGGTACTGTTTAGGTTAGAGGGGTAGTGTTTAATTTAGTGTGTATTATGAGAGGTCATATGAAGTAGTAAATATCACAGGTGAAAGTGTTAGTGTCCATTATAGTTTTGTATGACCCATGAGATATGTCTATGAATTAGGAATAATATAAGGGTATGGACTTATTTTGGTTATTATATTGCTATGTGATGAGTTCATGGATCAGGATGAATAGGTTCATTAGGAAAATGATGTTGAGTGAAATGTGTTACCTTATAGTAGAGATCTTCGTGAAGACAGGATTTTTTAGTTAATGGATATGCTATTTGATTCAATGTCTATAAATTTTTTTCTAATATGATTAGACCATATTGTGAAATAGCGATGAGAACAACCCCATGTTCTATGGGTAGAGTTATGAGTATTAATATGAGGTGTGTATGAGACTTGTATGATTACCCAAACATGTTGAGAGTGTTATGGTTTGAGACTTGGGGATGAGAACTCACACACGTAGAGAGGGTAGTGGTATCTAATGTAATATGATACCTCACCCTAAGCTGTAGTGTTCTGGTATGAGACATTGTTTAAGATGATCTTGTGTCCAAATAAAGAGTGAGAGGATGGTCAAAAGTGATAATGTTTTTTTATACAACATGAGTGAGATGATGGTGGTTTTTGATGTTATGGAATGGTAATTTAGGAATTAATTCCACCTTGAGTGAGAGATTTGGGCCCTTGGATGTTGATTTTAAATCTCCCATGAGTATGATGATGTGGAGTTTCAATCAATGTGGCACTTGATGTAGAATTATAGGTGGAAAAATTCATTTTTTGAGAGGATATTAGTCATTTTTTGGGACATTTTTAGGAATGATATGAATTCTCTTTGAACATTGGAAATGTAATATGATTCTAGTTATCATCGTTTCTTGGTTAACAACTAATGAATTGATGTGATTTCTTTTATGAATTATATTATGGTCTAATTTATTTTCTATTATATTCATAAACAATTTATTATGAAATATATTAATAGATAATGGTGAGAAAATATTTAATTTTATACTTACACACTACACATGAACCATGGTGTGTTTCAAGCCTTTTTTTGGATTTGAGGTTAGTAGTTTCTTGGGGTATTTGGCATGGGTATCCCAATGGTGCTGGGGAAATAATATGAGGAGGGAGATAGTTTTCATTGCTGATTTTTCCAATGTATTTGTTTCTTTTTTATATGATACTTGGTTGGACTAATGAGGGATACATATTGTATCTATGTTTGAGGATTATGGGTATAATTTATGTTGTAAAATTTAGATATTTTTTTATAGATGCATGTTATTAAACTATATTTCCATCCATTAATTTAATGTTACATTATAATTATGTTCATGTGTTATAATTTTTTTGTGATTTTACATATAGTATATTCTCGTTAAGTTGTTCATAGAATATCTATACCATATGACAAAATTTAGAATATAGGGAGTCACCCCCTTGGTGCGTTGGTGATATTATAAAAAATTCTTGTATGAGTGTTTTTAGTCAGAAGTTAAAATGTAATATCAGATTTTTTTTATAACATCATCATTATGATGTGTTATTGGTGGAATCAGTTTGTTAGATCTCGATATGGATTATATCCTTGAGTTTAGTTAACTAAAGTATTATTAAATTTCATTATTACTAGATATTGGAATTATTTTAAACATATTATTACTATAACTAATGAGGTTTTTACTAAAGAATGAAGTCTTTGGTGAGCAGTTATTGGTTGTTTTCCTCTTTGAAAGGGGTGAAAAATATGGGTGTTAATACATAATACTAGGTACATGGGTATCATAAACATATTAATGAATATTTTTTGTGTGTAAATGGTTTTGAGAAATGGGAAATGGTTTTGTAAAACTATTTAAAAGCAGGTGATTTGAGAAAAAACCTGATTATATTATACCTAAATAATCAATGAGTATAAAAAGTCAGAGTTATCATTTTAAAAAATAAAATAATCCACATGAATTAATTTGTTGATACTACATATATAATTTTTATGAAACTTTAATTTTATATTATGATTGAAGTTGTGCACATGATAAGTTATTAACCTATAGTGCATATGTCTTTGCGTGAGATAGTTTTAATAGGTTATGGGTATGAGTTCGCTGTAAAAGTTTTTGAGGTATTGGTTAAAGAAATACCCATCAGTGCATGGAGATATTTTTTTGTAACACCCTTAAAATTTATTTCAAAATAATAATATGATGGATTGTTTTCTTAACACATAACACCTAGCATTAAAATTGTTTTGGTATACTATAAAAATATTAATATTTAAATGTGATAATTATAACACAGAAACTTAATTAGACATGAAAATAAAAAAAATAATTATAAAAATTATGAATAAACGTTACATATAATGAAAATTTAATGATTAATTCATAACAAATAATAGGATAATTATCATTAAAGTGATTTTAGGCTTCAAAGTTACATTTTCTTCAAAAACAGGTTCAAAAACAGGTTTTAAAACATTTTTAAAGGTTAATTACTGTTAATATATAAAATTTTTATGAATATTAATTTATGAAATGAATATATTTTTTAAAATTATGATGTTAAATGTATCATGTGGGGAAATTAAGGGATTTATCAAAAAAATATTTAACTTTTAGTGAATAGTGAATAATACCATTTTAGGTAAAACACCCTCTTCATTTCTTTAAATTATTTAATAAAAATTACCCATTTTGTATATAATTTCCCCATAAATCAACCCAGTCCTCATTCTATTAGATATTATGCAATTAATAATATATTAATTTTAATTATAATTTATATTTGTATAAGTTTATTTTTTGGCATAAAAATTCATTTTTGATGAAACTGATTTTTCATTTTATGAATTCATATCAAATTTTTTTTTCGATCACCTTAATAAAATTAATATTTCAAAATATATTTCATATTTTTAACATAGTGATTCAAATTTGGTAAATATATCACTTTTACCTTTTGGTCATTATTTATTCTAACTGTGGTGAATATTTGTCACCACGGTAAGGGTAAAATGACAAAAACATGATTAAAACAATAGTATAAGACTTTAAAATACCTCTAAAACAAGTCATAATTTTATTGGATAATATTTCTATGACATAATAATTCTATATTTTAAAATGTATAAATTTATTTCCACTTTCGTTTTATTATCGAATTTATATTATTTTAAGTAAATGTTAAATTTAAAATGCCAGTCGTCTCTTTAAATATATGTAATATTCCTTGATTGGGATAGTAAGTAATTATGTTAGGAATAAATTATTTATTCTAAATATGAAAAACAAATATTGTAGTAATTTTATTTTTATTTGAGGAATAATTACCTTCAAATCCATTTAATGTCGACAAAATGCTTATTCTAGTAAGATAAGAATGAAGCAAATGATTTTTAAAAACATTAAAAGTAATATTATTTTGATTAATTAGCATGATAAAATATATTATTTATTAATATAACATATTATTTATTAATATACATATTATATATTCTTTTAATAAATTATATTTTAATCCTATCACTGTCATGATGTTTTTAAAATCAAACTACGTTAATAGTCCAAACAATGACTTTAGTGGTTTATTATGTTAAATAATATTCTCTTTAATGATTTGAAATTCATAAAAATTTAATATTTGGAATGTTGATTAGAATATCGTCAATAAAATCATCCATTAATGAACTACATATAAATATTCATTTTATAGTATATTTCATGAATCCTATAATTAATTTTTTTATATTATGATAATCATCGAATGGGTTAAAAGGGTTAGGGGGGATGGTAAAAACTACAAGATACAGGTCCAAACAACACCTAAAATGTTAAAAAAAACTTATTGTATGAGGTTATTTAGACACATATTAACAATATATTTTAAATATTTAATTTTTCATCCAATTGAAAATGAAAATGTATTTTTATTTAATTAATAATTTAAGAAATTCCAATGGTGCCCCTCCCTTCACTAATAAATTGGACAAACATATATCCCCTTCATCACAAAAACATAAACTCTATTAAAACAAATAAAAAACCAAATATCTCCCAAAATCCCTAACCAAATCTTATAGTTTCGGTTATCACCAAAATAGAAAATCAATATTGCTTAAATTTAAAGAAAAAGATGATATCCAAGTATAAGGTATAAGTCCCAATTGACCAATTTCATGTTTATTTCCTTTTATAAATCCTTAAAATATACTATAAACATGATGAAAAAATATCAATATATTATTAAATATAATTAAATTTTATTATAATTATGTTAAAACCCCTTCTCATATATTTTTTCATCCGATGGGAAGTGAGAATATTGCTTGAATATACTCATGTATTACCAAATCAATGAATTGATACATTTCATTTTTCATCACCCTCCAAAAGGAAGTTTATTATGATGGAAATAATTAATTTATATGATATTCAATACATAATTATCATTCTATAAGGATAATATACCATCTATTTTACAATCTTTCTATCCTTTAAAAATTGATAATATCTTTCCTACGTATGTGTGTAGTACCCCCACCATGAAATAATCTAATTCTTTTTTCAAGTACACCATTTATGGATAGTTTTAAAATTATAATTAAATATTATATTCATAATTATTTCATGATTAAAATTATCATATAATGGATCAATGACCTCATCAACCATAGTCAATATACTCTTGCCTTTTATGACTTATAAGTTATATTTTCTCAAAACATCTTTCATAAAATTAATTCAATAATAAATTATAACTAGTATATAAGTGAAATAAAATGAATAATAATCCATAGAAGTGTTAATATTAAATTAAGTAACTGATATAATTATATTTTTTAGGATGATTAAGAATGTATATACCTTTTTCAACTCCAGGGAAGGGACACTTTTCCATAAAATGTCTTTTTAATTTTTTTTGTTTTAATATATACAATTTTATCCTCTATACACATGTGATTCTAATGAATTTATTAAAATAAGTATATATAAATAAGTAAATAAATAATAAAAGGGTGTTTATTTATTTCATGAAAAAAATTCAATGGTTTGGAAGTGGAATATTTTGAAGTATTTTTTATAAGATGTTTTTCATTTATTTACACAAGTAAAAAAGTATTTTAAAATTTAATATATAAATAATCAATGTTTTCCAATAAACCCCACCTAATATATTGTTTTCTAATTCCCTTATACTATTCCATGTTCCTTTAAATGAATACTATACATTCATTTTGTTAATTTATTTTTGTTTTCAAAATTGGTTATTAAAGGAATAGATATATCAATATCTAGAAATTTATTAATTATAGGTAAAATGTATATTTTTTAGGTTATTAATGATTTTAATAAATTATTTTAGGTCTCTCATGTATGTTAAATACCTTGTACATTTTTTATGAGGATAGAGGATTCTGATATACCTCTCTAATGCATTGATTTGTGATTTTGTTCTCTAGAGATGTTTTTTTGAAATTAACCAAGTAGGTTATTCAATTTAAACGGGTTATTACGAGGATTCTATGACGATGATACCACAAGAAACATGTATAAATTTTCTATGATTGATAATAATTTTTCTGGCAGTTTTTTTATTTCCTATATTAAGATAATTTTATTTTTTATAAAATAATGTTTACTCCATTAAATGCTAAAAGGAATGTTTTTTAGAAAATGTTTTTATGAGAGATCAGGTTTTTTTAAGAAACCCCCATGAATATGAATTTACATTTATGTTTTCTTATAATTATTTTAATGTAAAACTCTTGGTATTAATGCTAATTTCATATTCCAGTATACGAATATTTATAGTAAATGTTTATAATGAAAAATGAAAATTCACATAAATGATGTCATGGGTTTGAAATGGTCTAAGATGTTTTTGTTCAAGATTTTATATTTCCCTTTAATGTATTTTTAACCTCATACCATCCTTCAAAAATTTTCCATTGGTTTTATGGATAAGTATGAAAAATGATGAAGTCAAGATGAATATTATGATGTTTTTATGAAAATAAATAATGATTAATTTTAAAAATGTTTTTTAATAAAAAATGGATAAAATGTAAAATTTTCCACATTGAAACTAATGGGTTTATTATATAATAGCGATGAATTATTTATTTAAAAATATAAATCCTAAAGACCGTAAAATTATGAAAACAAATATTTTTTTAATTATAATTATACATTATGTAACGTTTTATAAAGGGATTATAACAGTTGGACCATATGTAAAGGTTTTTATAAAAACAGATGTTCGGATAATTTAGATAATAATAAAATATTACTTATTGATACAAATATGGGTCAATAAGTATATTTATTGGATAATATCCTAATATTTTGGGAGATAATTGTTCTAAATTTTTAAAAGGAATATGATCCTTGTCTGTAATTTATCATGTACGTGTCGTTGTGGTAGAGATATACATAGGTGTAATAACATTGAATGTGGTGGATTATTAACTCTATCATTTCCCAATGTAATATGATTGTGAAATTTATTTCACTCTATATCAGCTAGTTTTGGGGGATATATTTGGAATAATTCACATGTTTTATATGAACCATTGTGATGGATTTGAACACAGGGTTTTTTAATTTAATGATTACCATTGATAACCTATTTTAAACCTATAGTGTAACATATTGAAAAGATCTGTGTCATAGAATAATACATTTAATATATTTTTTGTTGTAATTTTGATTTTCCTAATGAAATTATTAGTTATTGACTCGGAAAGTTCATTCACCAGGGTGAATGATCCTCTTTACGATGGATGGATATATTACAAACAAAAACCTTCATTACATTATAGAGGATTGACAAGTAATAATAATGGAAAAATATCCTGATTTAGAAACCTTATCTATTATTACACTTACCTAAAAACCACATTAAAAATCATCGCAATCCTCTTTTATATTTTGATATACGAAAGTATTTTTGGATTTATTTTACTATTTTATAAAAAGAAAACAATATATTCATTTCCTATTGGGAAATTACCCTAAGTGAATTTATAATGATTTTACAATAGATAACGCATAAAAATGATTCCAACCATTTATATGGTTTAATTATCGGTGACCTTTGAAAATATTATTTCTTTGTGTAGTTATCCAAATTTTTTAATTTATATAAACATCAATCATTTTTTTAAAAATTCAACCCAAATCATAACATAAATAATTATGGTAAACAAGATCATGATGACATCTAATATATATATATATATATATTTAAAATAAAATATGGATTAATAATTTTAATCTCTGTTAAAATTAATTTTAATCGATATAAAATTATTCTACATGGATAAAGGTATAAGAAGAAATTGGTAATGTTTTAGGGAATTTTAATAAACTATAGACTCGGCCTGGTATATCATGGGGAATCAATCTCCAAAATTATGAATCAATTGAATTTGGATCTTCATATTCAATGATTTAATTAATTTATGTTAAAATTATGAAACACGAATAGATGCAGATCGATGAATATAAGTATATTAATCATTTTTTTGATTGTTAGAAAAAAGTACAATGATCAAAGAAAGTAAAATTTAAAATGGATTATGAATAATGTGAATGATGGAATAATTCTACATATATGGTATCAATATTTATGATGTAGTGATAATTTATAAATAGGTGTTTGTAATACACTATTATTTTAAAACATTAAAATTGTATTTGATCCTGTATATTACAAACAATATTAATCCTTGGAAAAAATATAACACCCTATGACATTCCAATGTATTTATTTAAAAATAAATTTAATAGATTTCATAGATTTCATTACAAGAAAAACTAATTTTATATTCCATTAAAAACACAAATATTTGCATTCAATACACACAACAATGAATTTAACTTTGATTATATGAAACACCGAGTTTAAAAAAAATATGAGATATTATTAAAATATTATTCTTTAATATAAAATTTATAACTGGCACATTAAATTCAAAGGTATGGATAGTAATAACTAAATTATTAATATTATAGATATATATAGATAAGAAATAAAATAAAAACATTTAAATGAAAAACAAATGTTTTTAAAATAAAATATTTCTAAAAAAGGAGGTTTAATCAATCTTTAAACACATAATTTATTACTAATGTTAACCAATATGAGAAATTTAATTTGAAATAATAAATTTAAATTTTTAAACAAAATTTCCAAAACTATCATAGAATGATTTTTTTGTATTTTTCAGAAATATTTTATTTCTCCAAGAAAAATGAAAATACAAATTTTTAATCAATAGATTACTTTTCATGAAAATTATTTTATAGGATAAATTATTTTTTGAATTAAATTTAAAGTAAAATTTGATAAATTATATATCAATTATTCCAATTTATGTTAATGGAATCATTTTAATTTTGAATTTTGATATAAAAACAATGTTAACATTTTAATATTTTCTCTTTTAAATGCAGCTTTCTCATACTGTCTGCATGATTAACATTAAATTAAAAACATCCACTTATGTGAATTAAATTTTTAAAAATGGATTCAATATTTCTAATCACAGTAATGTATAAATTCTAATAAGTTCTACATAAATTTTTAGTATAATGAACATCGAATTCAGTAAAAATTAATTACTTCATTTAAGGTAGTAAATTTATTTACTAAGGGTTAAACTAAAATGAAAAGGTTAAAAATGACCAATAATCGTGACTAAAAATAATTTTAAGGATATATTTAAACCCATAAATCCCTGAGGGTGATGAATGAGAAATTTTGGACTCTTTTAATTTATGAAAAATGTTAGAGTACACAAACCCTTTAAGAAATATCTACCGTGGCATCTCCCCAACTTATAAAACTCCACCCCATCTCTTCTATTATTATCACTTTAAAATATCATTGGATTCGAAAATAAATAAAAAAAATAACATCCAAAATTCCCTCCCCTCATTTGATGTGTTTTTTTAAATCAATCCTTCTAAGGATTTAGTGCAATGCTTTGGATGAGACCTGAAGAAGCGGTAATGTTCATCAATGAGCATCCTTATTTTATTTCTTTATACACCCCTTTAATTTATTATTAAACCATTATTATATAATAATATATATATATATATATAATAAATATAAATGGATTTTATTTTAATAACGTAATTAATTAAAACTATTTCCATGTCCATAAAATGTTATATGAAACCACCATTCCTCTTTAGAGTAGACATCCACCTTGTGATCCGATGTCATTTGATCTTCCATTGCCATATTTAAGGGTTGGGAATATGATAATTATAATACATTTCAACCTCTTAAGTAATTATGTTATATTTTTTTTACTTTCCATTCTATATGTGATATTATAACCTATCTTGTGTGTATGAAAGACCACAACCTCACATAGTGATTTGACACGTCTTTCACTAACACATTGCATAGAATATAATAAGGCTAAATTTAATTATTATATGAGATATAGACACAGAAAATATTATTAATTAAATATTTATATTTATGACTATATGATATAAATCATTCCCTTTCATTAATTTTCATGCACTTAACGGTGATAACATCATTCAAATACTTGTGGACTACATCCTTCAAGAAGCGATGTGACACTCTTTTCATCACTGCACGACCTGAATTATATATATTATATTATTTAAAGGGATAATATTGAATAGATGATATTATTACTATTATGGAATGATATAATATTATTTACCCCTTTCAATAATGATTATTTGAAAATGGAAACTTTACTCATGCGTACATACAACCTATTATCTCCATGATCGCAACACATCTCATTTTTCATAACTATATTTGAGGATTTATTTTTAAAAGTATAATTGAGGTTAAAATATGAAAATCATATCATTATTATTATTCTAAATATTATATATGTATATAATATATGGATGAACTAGATCTTTCAAGGTGAAACACTCATGCGAAAAAAGGTAATTAATACCAAAAGCAATGAAAATAATGGAATATTAATAAAAATTGGTGCTATGATGTTAAAAAGGATCATATATGAAATTATAAATGTTAATATGGTTCTTCTATAAGTTAATAGTTTTTTAAAAACCACTATATATGTGTTTAATGCACATTCAACTAAAAAGTAACATGAAGTAAGGGATTTTGTCTCAATTTACATTCCATCGACACTTATTTGTTATTATGAACTAGTTAATTGAGTTGTGGTGTATATAATGCCCATATTACCTGAACTATTATGATTCATTCATAAATAATGGTTTTTTATTTTTCAAGTGAAATTATTTCACCAAAGAGGATATCAATCTAAAATTAACAATTATCAAACGTCATTTAATAATATCACTTTCATTGGTAATTTTCACTTTCTCCAGTACCAATATCCTTATTTTAATTATATTTATTTTAAATTAAATTTTTCTTAAATAACAATATTATTTCATTATTCATATGAATATTTGATAAATTATTTATAAAAAATTATATATGATGTTCACATTAAATTTTATATTATTAACTAGGGAAATATTAATAAATCTATATCCTTTACTCACTAATGTTATTTGATTATTCAAAATATTGATTCACAAATTAAATCAGTTATAGTAATATGGGGAATGATTTGGTTTTATATTGATGGGTGTAGATTGGTAATATATATATCCCCTTGATGGATTAGTATGTGTGATGAGTAAAATAAATTGCCCATATTAAATGGGTTTCTAACAATTGTTGAAACATTCTCATGAAAGGTCTTCATAGTAGAGATATCATGTATTTGAGACATGAAATCCAATAAGAAGTTTCATGTTGTTTATTTTTCCCCCTTTATATGAATAATTCAATTTACTTAGTATATGATCGGTGGTTCCCACAATATCTCCTCGATGCATCGACATGTCTCATGAGACAAATCAGTTGGACAAATCAGATGGGTTTCTACCAACATATTTAGGCAGTTTAAGGATATATCATTTCAGTAAATGTCTTTAGGATAGAAAATGACAACATATAAATATATAATTATTCATTACATCCGTATGAATTTAGATATTTATATTCCAGGTGATTATTTGATTAGTTAGAATATACATGGCTTTGGTTTCAATGTCATGTGATTATTTATATGGAATTACATGATAATTATTTATTTCTCCAACATCATTCTAATGTTATTAATTAAATGTAATTTGTGACAAATTCATAACCATTCATGTATATTATACATATTGACTAATGATATATTCTATTGTACATAACCATTACTGAAAATTGAAGTTCGTCCTTATTTTGTTTCTATTCCCTAGGATCCCATAAAGCGCATTATGTTAGATATGAAAAGATATGATAGAGAAAATAATTTTGCTCATAACAAAATATTTCAAATTTTTTTATTTAAAACTAAATGTAAGACTCATTTATATATCTATTTTACCAGTACTAAAAAAATATTTAGTAATTCAGTATGTGATTTCTTGTATATTATGACACTTTAATAAAACAGGAATTGGTTGTGGGATACTATGGCTAGGGTATTTACAATTTTATTAGAGGAAATTTTACAGAAACAATGGGAACCAAAATTTGAAAAAAAACTATATTATAAATCATAACCTAATTATAGACATTTAGGATAAGTGAAGAATAACATCTTAATTTATTTGAAAGGAAGATATAACTTGTTTTCCTTGAAACACATACATGTATGGATAATATAAGAGGACAAGGTTCTAGAGTATATGTATCCAGGGGTAATAGCAACGAAAAAGGATTAGTAAGCTTCATGTAATCCTCCCATGGTGCATTAAAATGGGCCTTACTATGCACATGGTATGACCATCATAGGGGATATTCTTAGGATAATTAAAAATTTCCATAAAAACAATTCCGAAGGATTTAAAAATAATGATGTTTCCAAATAAAACAAAATTTATGATTCATAGATTAAAAATGAATATTTATTAATTTATTATATATGCTATAAGACAATTTCAATTGTATATTATGATTTAAAATTCATAATTTATTTGAGCTAATACAATATATTCCATTGTAAAGAGAATGTAACTAAATGGAAGAAGAGTATAAATACTCTTTTAAAATGTATATATTTCCCAACTAAGGATGTAACTACATATTTAATTAGAACTATGGAAGTAATATCAATATTACGTATGCTTAGTCATATTATGAAAAAAAATCGCAGTTAGAGACACATATTCAATGACGATATTTTCCTTTGTTAGAACACTTCATGTGATAGGGACCTGCATCATTTAGTGGGACCTCCCATACAATAGAAGATGATAAAAATATTAATCAATATTAGAATATATTTATGTCATAGAGACATGGTGAAGAGAAAAAAGATACACTTTTACTGTATTGTAACAAATGAAATTATGATCAATGGTGGTTTTTGATCTATAATACTAGGTAAGAATTTGGAATATAATTTGTGGAATAGAATCCCTTTTAGGAAATATTTTTCGAAAAACATTTCCTTCATTACAAGAAAACCAATATGAATTAAAATTTACTTATCATAAATAAAAACGTTGAATAAAGAGGTATAGTGTATAAATAAACCTTTAAAAGGATACCTATGTATTATACAAATTATATATCAAACAGGGAGTGAAGGATTCACCATTTATTTTAAGGGATTAATACTGGTGTTTTATGGGTGCTTGTCTCTCACACTTTTTCCCTATATGGTAAAATAATTTAATTTTCTATTAATAAAGAGAATAATTCCACAAGTATTATGGCTTCAAATGGATGAAATATAATGATAAGAAGGTAGAGAAAGATAGGTAAAGAGAATAAGGGAATCAAGTATTTTCCATATGTGATAAATATGGAAGGAATCACCCTTGGAAGTGCTTTAAGGGATTCAGTGTTTTTTATAAGTGAAGATAAAAGGGTCATTAGGAGAAATAATGTAAATGGAATAAAGAAGAAAAAATTATTTAGTGATAAAACTTTAGGAAAATAGGGTATTGTATAAATAAATTCCCTAAGAGTCAAGGTAATATTCCTCAAAAGAAGATATATGTTCAAGGTAATGCTTATAATACTGATTCAGCTGATGTGTAATGATTAATTTTATAATATATTTCGATCTAATAAATATTTTTAAAAATTAATTTTTTATGTCTCCATGGTAATACAAATTATGAAATGTATAAGGATTGTACTACAGTATTATTTCTTAAATGATTTGAAAGGATATATTGGTTGGTTCTATGAAAAATGATTATGTGGAAAGTTGAAATTCTTTGAAATTTTTTTGAGGGAAGTATAAACCATATTATTTTCAATATTTTTGAATAATGATGTTTGGATAAAGAGATTATTTATGATGAAAATAAAAATAGGATAATATTTACTACCATATAATAGATTAATGTTTTTTTGAAAGTGGTTTATTCTATCACTAATTAAGTTCACAAAAATTATGAATTTAATGAATATATCCAATAATCTATGTTTTACTTAAGGTATAAAGAAGTACTCTCTTTTTTAACATGTTTTTATGGTATTATTGATCATTACCATTCCTGAAGAGGATACATGATAAGGTTATTCAAATGTTTGGTATGATATGATTTAGTGACACTACATGTTGTTTGAGGGAATAATGATAAGATCAATATGGAAATTCAATGACCTTAGTTATAAATTCATGGATCTTATCCATCTAGTAGGGCCTTAAGGTGAGTCATTTATTAAAAGGATTATGTTAATCATTGGATTATGTTTTAGATATTAATTTATCACATAACCATATGTATATTCCTACATATGGGATAACATGCGCTCACAATTTCATTATCATAATAAATAGAGATCGCAGGAATGTATTAACATTCTTTTAAAGAAATTATGATGTGGTAATGTGAATTTTATGGAATTAGGTATTAATATAATACATTTCTAGAAATTTATTTAATTGATTAAGGGATGAATTGGAATTTGATCAATGCCTAATCATAGGATGAAATTGTGATTATGAGTTACAATTGTATCCAATAAGTATATTTCATTATATTCATAGATACTAAAATAATTTATCATATTTTGTAAAAGGACATTGAAATAAAAAAATTTATGTTATTAACATCTAATCCAATGAATAATATGATATTTTAAATAATAATAAATTGATGGTTTTCATTGCCTTATCACTCCATTGATCATTCAATTTTTTATGAAAAATGACCTCAATCATTTTATACAATTAATTACACTTTTCACACATGACCACATCTTTAGATACCACCAATTAACCATATGTATAATCATAGTTATATTTTTTTCTAAATGACCATTCTAATTCCATATTCCTCATATTAATATCTTGTTTTATTATCCCTTTTTATGATGTGGGTTTTTAACAATTGTATTAAAATTTATAAAACATTTGATTGATATGATTTTTGATTTAAGGGTGAGGAAATAATTTATTTATTGTTGGCATAATGTATCCCCCTATGATCATACAATACGAACATTTTATTTTATACTATATGTGACATGACATCCCATGATTAAAAGAAAATATATCTACCTGAGACATTACAATAAATATGTTTACAACTAAAATCAATATATTAAATAACATACATTACACATAATATTGAGATTATTTTGTGTTACATGAAACACTAATTTTAACTTGGGTTATATGAAAAATTGGGTTTAGCTTTCCTTACACACCACACCAAGGTTAAAAAAATATTGAATGGTATTGGAAGATTATAATTTAATATAATTTTTAAAACAAAGATGTTTAATTGGTTGGTGTGAATAGTAATAACTGAATTTTTCAAAATATGGTTATCAATTGATTATAATTAAAAAAATTATCAGTTAAAAGAGAATGATTTTTAAAATATTATTATGAAAGATGTTTTAGTCTACATTTTTAACATAATTTAATATTAATTATTAATAATTCTAGAAAATTTACATAAAAAATCTCACCAACTATAATTCCAAAATTAACTTATGGTGAATTTTTGAGATTTTTCTAAAATTTTTCATTTATTCATGAATAGTGAAAAACATTTAATTATAATAAAAAACATATTTTTAATTTAAATAATTTATATTATTAATTTATATTATAAATTGGTTTTGAATTAATATTAGATAAATTTTATATGAATTAATCCAATTTATATATGTGTAATTTTTTTTGACTGAAAATTAACTATTTAATTGAGAAATACTGGGAGGGACTCTCCTGAAACAATAAAAACATGTCATGTGGGAAAATAATGGAGAATTCCATGAGATTATCCCCTAATAAATTTCTTGAAATATTTCTAAAGGGACCAGAACAATGATATATGAGGGTTCTGAATTGGGGGGTCTAACTCGATGGCCAATGCATCAACTGCAATATTACCTTCTCTCCATATATGAATAACTGTAATTCCCTATTTCACAAGAATCCAAAAAATCCAGACTGGAAAAGTAAAGTCTGATGGTGGATTATAATTTCCTTGTATCATCCGAAAAATTTATTTTAAGTCTTACTCTAGGTTTATATAACTGGAGTTTCAGAATATACACAATGAGAGACTTCTAACCAAGACCATTACATCAACTCACAATGAGTTACCTCTTCCATATAATGACGTAACACCAAAGTGGATAGAGCCTCTATCATCTCACACACATAATTTTCTTCTCGTATCCCCAACCTAGAATGAATCATCTACATTGAGATTTATCCCTCAGATGGGAGGTTTCCATCTTACACATGCCCCACAAATTATTCCTTACAATTACATATTTACTCATCACAAACTTGAGATGAATTACAAGAATAAAGGAGAGGAAACATCACTAGTAATTAGTTCCCCATGTTCTGTAACATGTTATTTCACTAGAATATACATGTATCGATGAGAGTAATCATGACCTTCACTAGCCTAGTCTCTGCCCCCCTATATAACCTTGCATCGCTCGGTAAAAACATTCTTCAAGCCTTCAAGTCAATGTCGATCTGTTCATCTCCCTAGAACCCAACCTTAATAAATGTGTATATCACATCACCACATAAAAAAATTAGGATGGTTTCTTCTAGGAGACACCATATATGAAAATATAAATCCTCTATTAAGAAGATATTCCATGTAGTACCATAGATTGATTCGTAAAAATACTAGCAGTGAAAAGTCAATCAAATCCCTTTCTTCAACATAGTTTTTTTAGTAAGAAAGGATTTGTTACAATGTATCAATAGAATGAATGTAATTTTTGATTGATTTTTTACACTATTTCTTCAATTCCCATTCATTTTTCTCACTACTATATGAACCATCTCAATTAATTACTAGATCAAAATGTTACCTGAGTAAGATCTCGAAAAAGATTATGTCCGACTCATTACCCAAAATGATATTCTCAAAGATAATCCTTCGTACTTAGTATAGAGATTTATTTATGATTTCAGGGAATGAATATTCATCTAGAAATGAAATATCAGGGACTGGTCACCCTAGAATGTAGAGAGTCGTGCCAACCCAATTTTCTTTCTTGTTTGTAATATCTCTAAAACACACCACCCATCTGAATGAACATTCTAATATCTCTTGATGGAGAATCAGGATCCTTGGAAGAACCAATACTCTCTAATTTATTTCATCCCTCTCACTCAAATAATACCTATATCTATTTGTCAGGAACCCTTTCCAATGGTAGGTACCATTAATAATTTCCCCGGCTTATTTTTCTTACATTCCTTGCATGGATTCCTCAGCATTGCATAAATTGATACTCCATACAGCAATGGGAATAGACATACTCTTATAGGATCCCAAGGTAAATTTTCCATTCTATTCTATATCCCATATAGAATCTATAATTATTTATTCAATATACTCAATAGTTTCTTAATGAGCCTTAATAATCGACAAAATATTCACATGGATTGAGGTTAATATGTAATTCAATAGTGTGATACATACAATAAACAAAAAAAATGTATTTTTCTAGTTAATATGTAACTTCATGATGTGGTTGATAATTCATTCATGTATGGGCTTCCTAATTATACTATTTTATGGATGATCCCCCAGGTATTTAGTAGGAAGATCACCTATTTTTTATGATGATTTTTTCATAAGTTATCAATGTCGGTATGAGAATTTTTTATAGATATAGGAATTAATATTATATTTGATAAATATCTTACTAATTAAATTGAGGCCAAAATCCATAATACTTTCCAACCCACCAAAATATGTTTTTGAACCTTTAACAAGGGAATGGTTGTTATCAGAAATCATTATATGTGATACGAAGCTATCACCTAATATGTACATATAAGGTAGAATGGTTCATTATTATAAACAAAGATAAATGATACTAGAGAGAAACTCTTATGATAGAGTTATTTGGTTAGGTAAAATTGAGTTATCATTCATGAGGCAACACACCCTCTTGAGAAAAATAAATATCTTCTCCATGAGCTTGAAGGAAATCAACATAGAGGAGTAAAATCCGAAAATTATGTCAAAAAAATTCTATGTAGCCAAAATATATCATAAATATGATAACGTGGCTCTATTTTAGTTTTTTATAATCCTTATATATATAAATTATAAATATAATTTTATCCCTAAGAGTATTAATTTTTAGGTCCTATACCATTTCCATCACAATCTAAACTGTACCTTGAATAATTCTTCCATGGTAAACCCATGTTTGACATCTGATATGAGTCTAAGAATTATAGAACATAACCTCATGTTGATGTGCCCAGAAATAAATTTTCAGAGATGTTTACAATTTAATATAGTTTTCTACTAATTTATGTAAATGATCTTATAATACTTTGGGTAATGAACAATTCATGAGGCCGAAACCACCCTTGGGAGAGACCTTCACTTAAAGAAGTCACAAACCACTAACCATATCCTCTCATTGAGGATATAAAAAATTTCCATGTATAAGGAACCAATTAAAGAATAATTACCATCAACACTATTTGATTTCATAATTATTGAAATATCATTGATCACCCCTTCTCTTATGATTTTCCTAGGATCAAAATTATTCTCATTATCAAATAATCATTGGATATTTTTCCCGAATCTCTACTCATCCATGGAATCTCACCATCATCCATTAGAACTCCATATCCCCAACAAAATACCCATCATAGGGGACCAAGTAAATTATCCTTGAATAATTAATAACTTTTATAGAAGTCACATCTTTATTTTTTAAGATTATTCTTCTAGAAGGATTCTTTTCCTTGACGCACACCTGGATGTTGAGTGAATGTTCCTCAATGAGCATCATATTTTTTTTCTTTCTACACCTCCATATATTTTTATAAATAGTTAATGATATTATAAAAATAAACTATTTAATATACTCAGATATTTTTATAATATGTTCATGACCTAAAACCATACCCACTTGTATCCAATGGGTTATGAAACAATCCTTCATGTGTACAACGAACTACTGCCTCATGAACCAATGTCATTCTACCTTCCATTAATACCTTTCATAGTTGTCTATAATCACTGATATAATGTATGTATATGATATATAGAACATATTCATACATATAGAGTCATTATATCATATATATATATATATTTTTAAATTCCATCATTTAGGGGATACGATAATGTTACTCATTGGATTGATGGATTACCGCCTCACGAAGCGAAGTGATTCTTCCTTCACTAATGCATTACATGGTGTGTGATAAGGTTAAGGTTAATGATAATTTTTTGGATACATGAAATAATTATTATATAAATGAAGATAATATAGATAATTTTATGTCTTAACTTCTCATACAATTAAAGAGTAAAACTCTGTTCGTGTATGTGTGGACTAAGTCTTTCACGAAGTGATGTGACTCTATTTATAACACCACACAAAATAGATGAACTATATATATATATATATGTATATTTAATAAAATAATATGTTATATATTGTATTATTACCATTTTGAAAATATAAAATAGTACCTACCCCCTTCCATAATGATCATTGAAAATAGAAATGTCACTCATGCATACGTATGGCCTACAATCTCCATGATCATAACATACATCACTATTCATGATAATCATTAATGATTAGTTTTAAATGTATAGTTTCTATATAAGTATTATCACAATTTCATTATTATTATTGAAGATATTATATAACTATGTAATATGCACAAGATCTAGATATTTGATGATGAAATACTCATGAGAAAACAAGGTAATTAAAACAAGGATCATTTAAAATACTGAAATATTATCAATGAAAGGGTGATATGAAGTATTAGAAGGATCATATATGATATTAAAAATATTAGTATGTTTTTGGTATAATATAATTACACATTTTAAATAACTATACTGTAGGTAAAATCATGTTAAAGACAAAGAAGTATGAGGTAATATATTTTGTGTCAATTTACATTCCATTGATACTTATTTTTTATTATTCACCGAATAAATTTCATGTGGTGTATAAAATACCTTTGGGATATGAAATATCATTATTAATTCATATTTCATGGAGTTTTATCTTTCAATTTTATTTATTTAATACAAGGTGTTTTGAATTGAAAATTACTCAGTGGTATAAGTTACCGAACAATGTACCTTTTTTACGATTGTTAACTTTCCCCGAAAACAATCAATCTTCTATAAAAAAAATTAGTGAAAATGACATTTTTATTAAAAATTGACATTATTTCATGATGGATATTATTATTTTCCAAATTAAAAAAAAATTGATTTGTTGTTTAGTTTAAAATTTATTTTCTTAATTGGGGAAATTGCAATAAATCTATACGCTTTACACAATAATGATATTTGATGATAATGAAAACTGATTTATGAATTAAATAAATTATTTTCAATTAGTGGAATAATTTGGAATAATATTAATGGATGAGAACAAGTATTATAAATCCCTTCATTTCATTGGTAGGTCTAATAAGGAAAATCCATTTTTCAAATGAAATAGGTTTCTACATGTCATTTAAACTCTGTTCTGAAAGTTCTTGATTGTATATATATCATGTTCCTAAGAAATGGAACAAAATACAAATTTTTTATGTTGTTTATGTTTTAAACATTAATTTGATGAAATAAATAGACATAAATTGGGATGGTTTCGGCCCACTATTCCCAATAAATACATCAATAGGTGTTGACGCTCCTTTCGTCACGGAATATAAATATCGGAAAAGGGGAATATCTGAGCTCAAAGTGATTCAAACTTTGAAGAAAATATCAAAAATCGACAAAGGCATGAACAAAGGATCAAAAGAAACTTCACCGCGCAAGTTATATCACTGTCGCGCAAGTACACTTGCGCGACGCCCTTGGTCGCGCAAGTGACTTGCGCGACCTAAGTGATAACTGCCCGGTAACCACCCAGGGTCTTCTCCTGCATACAAGAAGTTTCATTCTTGTCATGTACATGCCAACTTCATTCATCAACCTCCAGAGTTGCTTCATACAGCTATATACTCATGGCCATTTTCCACATGGGGAATGGATGTGGTGGGACCTTACCCTTCAGCTACGACCAAGCAGTTTAAGTACATTCTTACTACTACTGATTACTTTTCCAAATTGGAAGAGGTAGTACCTCTCAAAGAAGTCAGTTCTAAATGAATTGTTAGCTTCATCAAGTATAACATCATTACTAGATTTTGTGTCCCTCATACCATATTGATGGACAACAGCACCAACTTCTGTTCTTCTGAGGTGAAGAAATTGTATCAAGAATACAACATTAAATCCAACCATTCATCTCGGTATCATGCGGTGGCCAATGGCCAAATAGAAGCCTTTAACAAGACTCTTTCAAATATAATACAAAAGATGGTGGATAAAGATAAGAGGTCATGGCCTGATAAACTCTTTCATGCTTTATGGGTTTATCGGACTACCACCCGCAATGCAACGCGGTCAACTCCATATTCGTTGGTATATGGAACAAAAGCAATCTTGCCAATTGAAGTTCAATTGCCCTCACTCAGAGTAGCCATTTGTGATCAGTTATCTATAGATGAGCAATCCCAAAAGCAATTGAATGAATTGGAACATTTAGATGAGAAAAGATTGTGCACTTTGCACCACTTTGAAATCTATCAGAATCGAATAGCACGAGCTTTTAACAAAAAAGTTTGTCTTCGTTCATTCATTCAGGGAGAATTGGTATTGTTTCTCAGAACACCAATGATACCAGGAAAGAAGCCTCCCAAGCTTGAACAAAAAGGGGAAGGACCTTATTCAATACATAAGGTCTACTCCAATGGAGATTATTCATTAATCTCAATGGATGGAGAACTCATCACGACTCCAACCAATGCCAGATTTCTGAAGAAATATTTTGTATAAACACAAAATATAATCCCCAGAACCAAGATTCTTACAATTGGTTCATAAAACAATGGTCCAGTATGTCCTTAAACTGCAACTTCGTCCAACATGACGTTAAACTGTAGGAAAGTCCCTTACGTCCGGAAAGACGTTAAACTACATAAGCACTTAAAAGTCCAGTATGATTGTAAACTGAATCATCAATGGTCTAGTATGACCTTAAACTGCAACTTCGTCCAACATGACGTTAAACTGTAGTAAAGTCCCTTACGTCTGGAAAGACGTTAAACTACATAAGCACTTAAAAGTCCAGTATGACTTTAAACTGCATCATCAATGGTTCAGTATGACCTTAAACTGCAACTTCGTCCAACATGACGTTAAAATGTAAAAAAAAGAACTTGTCCCCGCAACATGACACTAAACTGTGCAGCGCCATTTCGTCCTTGCTATATGACGTTAAACTATACATCAATGGTCCAGTATGACCATAAACTGCAACTTCGTCCAACATGACGTTAAACTGTAGAAAAAAGAACGTGTCCCCGCAACATGACACTAAACTGTGCAGCACCATTTCGTCCTTGCTATATGACGTTAAACTATACAGCAATGATCCAGTATGACCTTAAACTGCAACTTCGTCCCACACGACGTTAAACTGTGAAAAAGTTCCCTAAACCGTCCAGCATGACCTTAAACTGCATCATCCCTGGTCCATGCATATGACCATAAACTATTTGCAAGTCCCTTATGTCCAGCAAGACGTTAAACTGTGATGTCTTAACTACATGACGCTAAACTGTATAAAAGTTCCTTACGTTCGAAAAGACGTTAAACTATATAATCATCAACGGTCCAGTATGACCTTAAACTACAACTTCGTCCAACATGACGTTAAAATGTAGAAAAAAGAACTTGTCCCTGCAACATGACACTAAACTGTGCTGCGCCATTTAGTCCTTGATATATGACGTTAAACTATACATCAATGGTCCAGTATGACCTTAAACTGCAATTTCATCCAACATGATGTTAAAATGTAGAAAAAAGAACTTGTCCCCGCAACATGACACTAAACTGTGCAGCACCATTTCGTCCTTTCTATATGACGTTAAACTATACAACAATGATCTAGTATGACCTTAAACTGCAACTTCGTCCCACACGACGTTAAACTGTGAAAAAGTTCCCTAAACCATCCAGCATGACCTTAAACTGCATAATCCCTAGTCTATGTATATGACCATAAACTATTTGCAAGTCCCTTATGTCCAGAAAGACGTTAAACTGTGACGTCCTAACTACATGATGCTAAACTGTATAAAAGGCCCTTACATCCGGAAAGACGTTAAACTATATAATCATAAAAGGTCCAACATGACATTAAATTGAACCATCCACGGTCCATGCATATGACCTTAAACTAATCGCACTTTCGTCCAACATGACGTTAAACTGTGGAAAAAAATCCCCAATGTGTCCAACATGACGTAAATGGTGTGTTATTTTGTCCTTACTGCATGACATTAAACTGCGCAGTGCCCCTTTCGTCCAACATGATGTTAAACTCTATTGTTCCCGTCGTCCTAACTACATGACGCTAAACTGTACAGAAAATTCATGATACGTCCTACATGACATTAAACTGTATTTTGTCCCTACTACATGACACTAAACTACGCAGCACCAATAGTTCTAACTACAAGAATTTAAACTGCATAGTCCCTTTATATGTCCTACATGACATTAAACTATGCATCGTTAAGGTTATTGTTACCTCTTGTTTCTCACACCGAGTATGACTCACGTGAGCTTAGAGAAAACCTCAACCATCACACTCTCTTTGGGCCGCTAACCATGTATACGTCCCAACAATATTTTTTTAGATCGTTGTCCCCAAGATCAACTTGATCATTAATTCATTCTTTAATTGAACTACACGGACTTTGATCCTTGCCCTCCAGGTTGGGTATGTAGGCAACCTCCCAGGGTTCAAGCCCAAAAACAATCTCTTCACATCGGTTGACCACCATCTCATATGATGTTGATTCGTGAAACCGCCCCTAGAATCAATATCTTTACATTGATTCACATTCGTCCTTGTTATATGACGTTAAACTATGCAACACTTTTGTCCGGTACGACAATAAACTACAATAATCCTTGATTTACTCATTTGAGAAGGAACCATTATTGACATTGATTTTTTTTAATCATGTTTCATTTCAAAAGACTACGTACATACATGGAAATGCCTAAACTTTTTATCTTGGGTTAAACCATCATTGTACTAAATTCCCGTTTCACCCTTCACATGTACAAACCAAATTTGTACAAAGGGTAGATCTAGAACTACGCGGGCTTGATTCCCATCCTTATGGGATACGTAGGAACGTTCGAGTATCCCTCGAATCCAGCCCTAAGTCTCTTGGGCCTAACCCCAAATTTCAATTTCAGTCCCTTGGCTGAAAAGTCCTCATGAAAACACACACTCTGTATTCATTATTATGGTCTGAATTCTATGACCCTAAACTAAGATCTCTAATAATTTCATCCTGCACGACGTTAAACTGCATTTCAAGAACTACGTATGGCTTGATTATCATTCTTATGAGATACGTAGTGAAGTCCAAAATTTCAATTCCGGACCCATCCACAACATGATTATGGTTATCATTGACCCATGTATCTCTATATATATTGGACAATACCCATATTTATGTGTTATAATCCTAACCTTAAATATTTTCAGATCTTCATAACCCTTTTCATGACTTGTAGTCACAAAAATGTCAAACTTCTGAGAATTCTTTTGCTTGACTATGCAGCACGTGCCCATAGGTGGCCTTGAATAAACAGCCCACATAACAGACTTGTCAGCCAAAAGATGCTATTTATTCGACCATGCAGCCAATGCCCTTAGGTGGCCTTGCATATTTCAACCCCCTAACGGGTTTGTTAAATATTGGTAACTTCATTCTTGGGAAGAATGCCTCTTTTTTCCTTATTTGTCTTAAACGACAGTATGTAGGGATCCGCAAAAAATAGCCATCCTTAAATATATTTGTCCCATATCCTTTTTCATGATCTAAAATTATTCAAGTCTATGGTTTATTCTTCTTCCCTACGTTTGGGACAGACCTTCGTAGGAGTGATATTCATCCAGTTCTTCGATAATCTTGTCTGAAAATATCTTCTCCATATTCAAGTACCTCTTTCCATACAACAAACTCTATACTTTATAAAATTTGAATCTCTATAAACATTCACTGGCTTTTAGCACTAGGAAAGTAAATTTTTGAGAGTTCTTTCGCCTGACTATGCAGCACGTGCCCATAGGTGGCCTTGCATAAGCAATCCACATAACAGACTTGTCAGCCAAAAGATACTATTTATTTGACCATGCAGCCAATGCCCTTAGGTGGCCCTGCATATTTCAACCCCCTAACGGGTTTTGTTAAATAATAGTAACTTCATTCTTGGAAACTACTTCTTCTAATGACTTTAAGCTCTTTTTCATATCATTCCTCAGATTCAAATATTCTTAAGCTATATTTTACATATTTTCCCTCATACTTGAGTATGGTAATATGTTTTTAGATAAATTGTCAAGGAATTGAATCAATTTTTAATCCAGTTTGGTCAAAGCTATTTCGACCTTAAACATTAGCCCCTTTATGTCCGGCATGCATGACTTTAAACTGCCCACAAAAGACAAAGGAACTCTGAATAAAAGTCAAGTTCCAGCACACTTGCGCGCTTCCTTCTGCGCACTGAATACTTGCGCACCACCTTTTCCTTTGGATGGATTCGATTTCCTCAGAGTCAAATCCTCGTTTCTCTCCAGATCCAACTCTGAGGGGGGACTTTTGTTGACGCTCCTTTCGTCACAGAATTTAAAGATCGGAAAAGGGGAATATCTGAGCTCAAAGTAATTCAACCCTTAAAGAAAATATCAAAAATCGACAAAGGCATGAACAAAGGATCAAAAGCAACTTCACTGCACAAGTTATATCACTATCACGCAAGTACACTTGCGCGACCTAAGTGATAACCGTCCAGTAACCGCCCAGGGTCTTCTCCTGCCTATAAATAGACCCTGTGGGACCCCCATTCGAGAGGATCTTTTTCCAGAACTCGGATTGAAGCTCCCGACGCCCAAGTCTCTTCTCAAAGCTTCCAGAACACTTCTAAGGTAATTTCTTACCTAGAACGGAAGATCTAAAGAGAGTGATGAAGGCCTAAGTATTTAAACTCATGAACACTTGCGCGCATGAGTGGCCAGCCCTTAAGGGAAGTGGTCCCACTTGCGTGCCGCCTTATTCCTTCGATATAACTTGTGCGTCCCTTTTTTGGAAGAACCTCAAGAGGATTCTAAAGGGATTAATAAAGAGTCGCTCAAGTATGCTAATGCTGGTTGAAAATCGCGCAAGTACCCCACATGTCGCGCAGGTATACCTGCGCGACCAATACATGCACGCCCACGTAAGACTTGCATGCCTTTCAAGACTTGCGCGCTCCTACCTTTTTGGGTGCCCATCTTGCCCATTTTTCTCCTCCTAAGCCATTTCACCTATCCTATTCAAGATTCAGTCTTCAAGATACTCATCAAAGCCATTTATGGGATGATTTATTGATTTGACTTCCGTATTTGAAAGGAATTCTGTGGAATATCTCTCAAAACATAGTTATTTATACATTTTTACGTCACCAAAGATTGAGAGTTCATTCATTAAACCTCATCCTTTAAGATGAGAGAATCCTTAACCTGGGTCTCCTTTTCAGGAATAAGTCCCAGTCATAATTTTGGGCATCCTTCTTAGGAGTAATCCCCAAGTACTCTAATTTTGGGCATCCTTCTTAGAAGTAAGCCCCAAGTCCCTTATTATGGGCATCCTCCTCAGGAGTAAGCCCCAAGTCCCTTATTATGGGCATCCTCCTCAGGAGGAAGCCCCAATCTCAAATATGGGCATCCTCCTTAGGAGTAAGACCCAATCTCAAATATGGGCATCCTCCTCAGGAGTAAGCCCCAAACCTTAATCCTTAACCAGGGCTTCCTTTTCAAAAATAAGTCCCAGTCATAAATTTTAGGCTTCCTTTTCAGGAGTAAGCCCCAAGTCCCTTAAATTCTCTTTAACCAATCATAATTTACATTTAATATGGGATTCCTTCTCATGAGTAAAACCCAATTATCAATCCTCTCTTAATTTGGGTTTCCTTTTCAAGAATAAAGTCCCAAGTTAGAGTGTTCAAATCTCTATAAAGCACATATACCTTTATGGACCCTGTTCCTAGATTTTCTCCTTAATGTAAATCCTAAACTTCGTTCATCCAGGCAGTCATACATACATAAGCCCCAAACCATTTCTTATGATTGCATCTTTCATGGCACAATTGTCTAATTTTTACCAATAGCTCTTGTTTCTCACACCGAGCATGACTCACGTGAGCTTAGAGTGTAAAAGTAATTTTGACATCCTGCTTTGAGCCATCAATCATAAATATCATACCCTTACTCGAACTACGTGGGTTCTGATTCCTTTTCCAAAACAAAGGATACATAGGTAGCCCATCTATGGGTTCGATCCCAACTCTAAAATAATTCATTGTCCTTATGAATGAAAATAAACTTCAAGTGCCCCACTGAGTGGCTTTAAAACCAGCCTGGTCATCATAATGACCAAGAGACTTATATGAATTTTTTGAAGGTTACCATTGACCAAGAATCTCTAAATAGATATAGATGATTCTCTATTGATGAAGAACCTTGAATACATATAAAAAATTCCTTAAATTTCTTACATATTTAATCATTGATTGTAAAAACTAAAGGAAAAGCTCATTTTATACTGGGTAATGTAATAAGGATTCATGAATATAACTTAAATCTATAAAGAGAGTCCCGGAATAGACAATAATTCCCCTCAAAAAGGTGTGATGAGTCCGACCTCCAATCCTCTCGACCAATGCAAATTCCTAAGTCTCATCAGTCCACAAGCTAATGAGCGTCTACCTTTGGAAAGTAGGTCCAAATGGATGTGGAATCATTGGATGTTTCCGGTTCTACGAACAAACCCGCTAGAAACTGATCGGAACGTTTCAATCTCCCATCCAGGAGGTCATCCCCGAATTCCGAGGGAAATAATAGGTCTCATGATACAAATCACATGCAAAATTCAGATGGGTTTATAGCCATATATTTATTCTATCTTAAAGATATATCTTGACAGTAACCATATTGAGAATAGATCTTGACTTTTTAAATGTTCAGAATTATCTATGGAACCATTATGAATTCTATTATTGATATTCAATAAAATTATACTATTATTTATTATAAATATAGTTATGTTTGTAAGAGAAAATTATTATATACCTAGCATTAATTGATCATCATTTATTCAAAATATATTATGATCAAGTTATTGATTAAATGATATGTGTTTCAGTTATATAATATTCCTTATTGATTGTGCTTTTTAATTCCTAGTAGATTCTTCAATACTCAAACCATACTAATAATTTGATATCACCCTTATTCTGTTATAATTTTTTCTAGGAACCTATAATGTTTAATACATTTGATATGAAAGGATATGCTAGAGGGAATAATTTTATTTTCAAAAAATGTTATATTGTAATTTATGTTTTCAGATTTAATGTAAGACTCATCTATGTATCACGTTTAGAAGTACCAATAATCCTTTTAATTCTTCTGGACCTGATTCATTGTATCTCATTAAACTTTAATAAATAATCACCAAATCTAAGATATTGGGGTTTGTGATTGTTATAATTGTAATGTTAAGGATTATCACATTTTAAATTTAATTAGTAATTTTTAAGTTCTTATATGATAGTTTTATATTAAGGTTCATTTATTCGGGTTCAATATGACTTTGAGGTGTATGAAGCTCTTACGTTTATCTTGTGTTGAAGTGAAAGAGTAATTTGAGGAAGAATGATTTTATATTTTTTTAATATAAGTTGAATGTTATTGAATACTTTTATTTTTAAGATAATATTTAATATTGAGGTAATTATTGTTAATTTGGATAAAAATGTTTACTTTATTTTGGGAACACGTTATTTCTACTATAGATAACTATGGGTTTGGAATTTAATTTTTTGACTACTCTATGATTTTTTTGATGATGTTCAATATTTTTGAAACAATATATTATTATGTTAAATTAAAATGATTTTGGATAAAATGATTTCATAACTAAGTAAAAAATCTTGAATTATCATTTGGAACTGTATTTTTCTTTTTGGATTTATGGTGATATTATTTATTTAAGGAAAAGATTAGGAAATTTCAATTTCTATATGATTATGACATGTATATTTTATTTGTTTATATGGACTTATGATTGAGTAATAGTATTTAGGGATAAATGTTAAATTAATCAAGGAATAATAATGGAATAAATCTTTTGGATATATGTTGTTTGAACTTGGTCTAGAATATTCAGATGAATTTTATGCAAAGTTATTTATTTAATGTTTTATTTTAAACATTTGGTGTCATTATTAAGGATTTTCTGATTAATTCTATCTTTTTTCTGGTGACAGTTTATCCACATTTGATTTTATCTTATCTTATTCTCTCAATTTTAGCTTTTATTAATGACTAAATACTATTGGAATAAATTTTTATCTCTTTTAAGATCATATAATTCATTAAATGTTAAATTTAGTCTTTTGTGTAGGAAAAAAAATTACTCTCCAATAATGTTTTCCAAAGAGTGTGAGAAGATAGTTATTTGAAAAAATTTCTCATATAACATCCAATAGATGAAATGTTTTTTTTGGAATGGATAAAAAATATAATTATTTTTTCTCATTTACTATTTCAGGATGTAAAAGAATCCACCTACTTTTGGAAAAGGATGTTGACATAAAGATGTTATCTATTTTCCATAATTTCCATTAAATTGATGTTTTTAATTGTACCCTAAAAATTTATGGTGTTATGTCCATTAAATTTACTAAAATTTCATTCACTATATCTCTCCATAATTATTTAGAAATTAATATTCTCTTTAATATAAGGACCTAACCATAAACAAAACTAATTCAACTATTTTTGAACAATAATTAATATTCAAGGATCTTTTCATCTTAGAGTTTTATATAACTAGTAAGAACTTGCAAAAATTAACCCATACCTTTAAAATGAACACTTATACCCAGTATACATTTTTTCATCATAAAGAAAACATTCTAAAATAAAACATATTTTCTTTCTAAAACATCAAAATTAACATCCAATCCACATCCTTGTCGATAATCACCATTTTACCCTGCGACAAACACCTTAAAACAAGAGATGAGTAGAAACATCTTAGTATGGGACATAAAATGGATGAAAACCATTACATTAGTGAAAAACATTAATACCAATTTATTTTTTTGGAAAAATCCAGCAAACCATTTTCACATGGAAAACATAAAAAAAAATTTCTCAGAGAAAATCCCTAAAACAAATATAATTAAAGTAAAAAAAGTTTCGGTGACACAGAGCATCATATACATCAAACCCTTTCAATACTATTTCAATTAGAATAATCATATAACTGACATCCAATAATATTATTTCCTAATCCATTGGATATCTTTAAATGGAATCTCCCTTCATATACGCTACATCGTTCTCCCATATGAGTAAATGGGGATCATCCCTTCATATAAGGTATATCGGGCTCACCCATGAGTTATAATGGGGAACAACCCTTCATATAATCTATATCGGGCTGACCTGTGAGCTATAATGGGGATAAAACCTTTATAGATGTTGTACTGGGACCTCCTATTAAATATAATTCTAATGTTCCATTTTATGAATAAAACACATTCATCATAAAGCCATTTGAAAAACTATTTTAATCCCACATGAAAATAGATCTGGATAAAACTACCCTTTTCATCCTAGAAACTATTTTCCATACCAAAACAAAATTTTCATTGAAACCCAATTTTTAAAACCAAAATACCTAAAAATATAAATATTCATTTCTATTTAAGGAAAAATTAATATTTCAAAGTAATAATAATATAAAATAAAGGTCATGATATTGTAAAATACTTTATCGCTGTATACATTAAGAATAGAACATTATTTTTGTTGTCTGTAAAAATTGTCCTTATAGAAACATTAAAAGATTCCATTTTTTTAAATTTTACATAAATGTAAAATAGTCATAAAAATTATTTTATATTAATTTTATATCCATATAAATAAATATTCAAAATAATATCCATAATATTGACATGGAGAAAAATAACTGATAATTAAATCATTAAACATTCAAGGTGTCTCATTAAACATGGATCATTTAAATAATAATCTCCATGAAAGAATACATTTACCAAAACATTAACTAACATTAATAAAGAAAAAATATGTATATAAAATGGAAATGTATGTCATGATAATCCTTCTTAATGAAGAAGAAATAAAGATAATAACCCTCATTTCTCTCATTCTATAGGCATGTGGGTGGTGTCCTGCAACAAGGGTATGTAATCTCAGAAAATAAGAGGAATTTATATTTTTGTAGAAACAAAATTTTTAGATATGATGGTCTATTTAAAAAAAACTCACGGTAATATATTTAAAATAAAGCAAAAATCCATCCCAGAATTTTTTTAAAATAAAATTTTTACAAATACAAGAAAAAATACAAGGAAAATATCAACATTAATCCTATGAAGTGACACAAAAAATGTCCCAATGTATGATCGTATAATTCCTAGCATAGTGCACATAGTCCTCATAGAATCTTGAATGTGGATTTATATTTGTTGGGTGAACATATAAGTATACTTCGTTGGAAAATCATTGTCTCTCGCACGTATGTAGAGGAATCATACTAATGCCGATGTGATGAATTAAAAAATCCCAACAACACCTAATAAGGTATACTAGCCTCCCTAACCTGCCTAATGAAAACAAACCAAATCACATTAGTCAAGTAATATAGTATAACAAACATCGATTGTAGGTTACACCGGAAAACATTCCCACTGATTATCCGCTCTGACACCCTAATGAAAAATTTCATGGTGTTCCCACCACTTCCAGATAGACCACTCCACAACCAGGTGACACAAACATGGGCCTCACAATTAGTAAAATCACCTAGGAAAACGAAGCTCATCACATTCTGGTTGCAGAAACCTAGGCCATATTCCACATCACATACATCCTAAAAATACATGGACCACATACCACATAAAATCATGCCTGAAAACACCTGGTCTAGAAAACAAATTTTATCCTGAAGAAACATGGGAAAACACATAACATCTAATCCGAATGAAACATGTGAATCACAACTCAACCGCACAAATCTAGCCTCAAAACCCACAACCTTCCAGAAAAATCTTGGGGAATCACTACCTAGAAGAGGGGGTAGGGAAGAGTGGGGAGCCATCTATCCACCCTCCCACCAAGATGTTTAGAAAAGACACCCTCCAATGTGGTGATGGGGGTGTTCAAAACATATTTCTCAACAATGGTTGGGTTCATATAGAAATAATAAGGAAAAATAAAATTATTACATATAGATACCGAAAACTCAGGACAACTAGTGGGTTTTGAACCAACAACCACCCTACTACAATTCTAACATTACATCCCCCTCTGAATGAACAAAAAAAAAGATAGTACTCAAAACATACCACCATCCAATTCATTTAACCAATTCACATTCATTTGTAAATAATTCAATTATTCTTTCCAGAACAACCTAGGGAAACTACCATTCATATCAAATAAAAAACCACAGATCAAAAGTCTATAAAGTCACACAAATAGATAATAACCATTATAAATTAATCATATTCGCATTAAACTTTTTTAACAACCATTAAAGATAAAACATAGAATGAACCCTAGATATGGGGTGAAGCCTTGGGCATGCTACTCAAGGAGGAACCTCAAGTGAGTTACCCATATCATAAATTTCCAACATGATTCATCAAATTCCTTCATTCCAATACATCCTCTAAATAGCCCCCCCCCCCCCACACACAATCGTAACCTGGAACAAATCTCATCTATCTAATTTCAAAATCCCAGAGACATAAAACTGCTCATTCATTAAATAATCAATCAATCTCTTCTCCAATGATTCCAATACCCCATCCAAACCACCCCACATCACACAACCATTCCCATGACCATACCACCATAGGAAAAAACCAAACATATTATTATTGAAGTAGGATTCTTTATTTAATTCCACTCGTGATCTTCTGGGGTTATCATAGATATAGTTTGATCATATTTCATCCGTTTATTAGCCAAGTTTATACAGTAACCAATTTCATAATAATTGTTTGACATGAAATGAAATATCATGCATTCTAGAATATATTCAGTGAATAATCAATTACCCCCCCAATAACCATTATTTGTTTAGTTATATATCCCTTAAAATTCACAAAGTTGATCAAAATATCAATAAAATAGTGAAATCATACACCACTTTCCCCATCCCCCATAGATTGATCTTAACTTGTATAATAGACCTTGTTAATATTAATTCAATCATGTTCTCAAGAAATATTGACACACCCACTCCAAATGATTCATAGATAATGATAGATGAAGGAAAACAAACATGTAAGAAAAAGTGATCAACACATCCTTAATACAAAAACACAGGGGTGAACAAGCAGCATGGAGAGACTATAGGGAAAAATAGATCCAATGGCTACAACAAAATTCATGACTCTTCATGGTAGAAATGTTTTGGGGATGTTGTGTATCTAGAGGAAGGAAAACACATAATGAATATGAGATAATGGCACTCGAAAGGCTAGAAATTTAATCAAGTGGAAAAACACTTCATAAAAACCATCAAAGATCTATCATGACCAATAGCATGATATTTGGATGTCAATGGATGAATTAGGGTTTTAAAAGATAAGTAAGATTTGAAACAACTCCAAAAACCATTAAATATGGAATTAAACTCCTTTTAAATCAATGAAAATGTTAAAGGGGTGAAACTGGAAGAACATGAGAAATCTATAATTTTTAAAAATATTAGAAATGTCCCACCATTATGTGTGTCACCAGTGTGAGTCATCATTCAGTGATCTACCAGTGTGATCAACTAGTATGAGCTACCAGCGCGAGTCATCAGTTTGATTCAGCATTATTACACACTGGTTTTGACTCACCGTTTCAAGATTCTAGGAGATGAATCGTCATTGAGATCTATTAGTGGATGACTCATCATTGTGAGCTACCTATGGATGACTCACCATTGCGAGCTACTGGAGGGAGACACACCATTGTCAGCTATTGTTGGATAAATCACCAATGCGAGGCATCATTACAATCTACTACTGTAACCCACAATTACGAGTCACTCTTGGTGACATACTATGATGAATTAAAATTGGCCACCTACCAATATCAGTATCTATTGCGAAAAAAATGAAAAAACCCTAATGTGTTGGAATAAGTCACCTTAATCTACCATGACACCCAAAAAAATAATTTCACAATTTAATGGACTTGTGAGGTCTATTCCATTATATTAGATATGTATAAGACTATTCTCTTCCTCAAGAATCCAAAACAAGGCCCAAAATGAAGATATCATTCTGAACAACCACCCCTCGAGAAACCTATCAATGAAATAAAAATTCATTAAACATCACTTTCAACATAAAAGTTCAATAAAAAAACCATCCCATGTTGTTTCGAATAAGTAGTGGAAACCTCCTCATCCAAGAACACCTGCTCAGACATGTAGTAACCCAAAAACCACAAGGATCATAGTAAAAGCAGAACAAAAACTCTATCCAAACACGTAAACAAGGGAATTACATCCTCCATTTCATGATATAATCAACTCATTGTAGCAAATAATCACCTGCATGGGTTTAACTACATCGAAATTAATTCATCTCAATTAGGAATTGGGTCCTCCACACTTCACATTTCTGGATATTATCACATATTACAAAACAAGGAAATGACGCTTCTCTTAACAAACATGGTTTAAACATTACATCAAAATGGAATATCAAAAAGGGAAAAATTAAAAAAAAATCAATGTGTACTAGGAATGAATATACGTTTTCCACTCCCAAGTACTCTTCTCAAGGCCACCATGCCTCCAAAACACGTGAACAAAAGGAATGGTCCATCCAAACAACTCCTTCTCCCATAGATACTAGATCTCTACTCGCTACTCTACATACATCTTGTCATCTATGATTTCCAACTCTCCACAATCTAGGATGTTGGAGTCATCGTGAAGAGACTAATGGATTTGAGAGTTGTGAATGTTTTCATGGATTATTTCCAATTGTGGTGGCTATTCCAACTGGTTTGACACCTCACCGACTCGTCCAAACACATTTTATGGTCTGGTGAAATAGAGAAAATTCTTACTCCCTCTTCCAAACCACTACATTCCACATTGAGGGGAAACTTTCAATAACACGTGGTCCCAAACCTAAAACTCTAAGGGACATATAATGTGAAAAACATACAAATTATTCTGGCCCTACATTGCACTCACTCTCTCATGAACCAGATAAACTTTATATTTCATTCTCGGAATAACCTCATAACCAAGAACAACTATATCCCCATCCTCATCCTAGACCAAATTTGAATGAAATAGTCTTCCATACAAAGAATCATATAGAAACATTCCATTGGATGAGTTATATCTATTATTGTATGTGAATTCCACCAAGGAAAACTTTCATACCCAAGAATTTCCAAAGTCCAAGATGGATGCTCGCAACTTATCATCCAACGTCTTGATATTCAATTCTATTTAAACATCCGTGTAATTGTGGAAAGTAGTGTAGAAGAATAAATAATTTCCAAAATCATGATGCAATACCCTCTAGACTCATGAGGTATAATAGGTATCCTAATCCAATACAATGTATCCTGGAACTCCTTGCAGCCGCACCACCTCATCTACATACCTCCTTGCCAAGGCATCCACTACGACCAAATCCCTAATCTCTAAGAAGTGAGATGATTTCATTAGTAGATCCACTACTACCCAGATTAAATCATAGCCTCCCAGAGCATTGGATAACCCTAGGAAAAAATCATTTGATATGTCATCCAATATCCACTCATGAACATCTAAGGGATACAAAAAACCACTAGAAACACAATGCTCAATCCGTACCTTCTATCACTCTAAGCATTTTTCCCCAAAATCTGCCACTTCCCATTTCAGCCTGGGATTCCAAATTTACCTCATCATGCCACAATACATGTTAGAAATCCCTAGGTGTCCATATAAAGGTGATCTATGTAACTCACATAAGATTCTTTCACACATCACCATTGGAACAAACAACCTTCCACAGAACAACATCTAATTCTAGCCATCCTTCTAAAGCATCACTATGGTCGACATAATTACACATCACCTTTTTTGATTATTCTCCCAACTAAGAATCCTACAACTGATTCATCATATAAGACTACACTATGATCTTAAATAAATATCTATTATTTTTGTCTATTACTGCATCCAAGTACAAGGATTCTAATTGCTCCATTTCTTTCCAAGAATTCACAGATTATAAAACTACCTCTTTATGTTAATTTATGCTCAATGTATCAACCACAAGATTCCCCATTCCAGATTTTTTTCATGTTGCGAACTCATATTCTTGAAGAAACTCCATCCCCAATCTATTATATCATGATCATATCTCAATGGGAAAAGATATACCTCAAAATGTTGTGATCTGTGAAAACCACAAAGAGCTACCCAATGAGAAAAAGTATCCATAAACATAGTGAAAACATGACCATTTTTAGCTACAGATCATTGGATTCATAGTTACATTCATGGGAATTTTATTTCCAAGACCCATATGACGCAACTCTCTGATGTTGCATCAATATGCACCTCAAGTGTAACACCCCGGGAAAATAAAGAATATGACATTTTCATATTTATTAATACTTGTGAATAAAAAGTTTATATTACTTTAAAGGGAATTCTATGTTTGATGGAATACCCAATACGCAATAACGAGTTTCTTTCAAATCTTACATTGCACACTAATAATATAATAATATTATTTTAAATGGTAGTTAACACCTAACCGTTGTAATTGAAGGAATGAACAGAACTAACTACAAAATGATTATTTATGTTTGCTAAATAATTTAATAATTACCCAATAAATTATAGAGGATTAAAATGCGAATGAATCCAATTTTAAGCATAAATATTATAATATTCTTTAAAAGGTCGATTAACCACCTTTTGATGGCGTACCCTTTTTTAAAACAACTTTTTGTCAATTTTATATGTTATATTTGAAAAAATAAAATCCTTTTCTAGAATCTGGACATCAAAATTTTCGTTGTGTAAATTTTTGTTATTTTTTTGATAAAGTTCATTTTTTAATGAATAGTGAAAATGATGTATTTTAATTCAATACCTCCTTTTAATATAATTAATTTATATGGTTAAATTAATTTTTTAATTGGGTTTAAATAGTAGTTAAAATATATTTCTACCATTTAATTCAATGGTGGTCATTGGAATTGATTTCACTTTGAAATTGGACATAAATAAGTGTCAATGTTTTGATAGATATTGTTTCTTAAAAACACGCTATTTGTTTTGACAGTAGGAATTAATTATAAAATTAATTAATGAAACTTCAATGTTTTTAATTTGGTAAAATTGATATCATTATTTAATTTGGAATATTGAATATTCTTTGTATAAATTTCTTGTATTTTTCTAACAAATGTTCATTTTTAATGAATAGTGAAAAATACTGCATTTTATTTCAAAACTTCTTTTTCATATAATTTAATTATATAGTTATATTGTCCTTTTAATTTGTTATAAAGTGTAATTAAATTATATTTTTATCACTTAATACAATTTTGTTTATTGGAAGTACTTTCATTTTTCAATTGGATGTAAAAACAAGTCCATATTTTGTTAAATTTTACTTTTTAAAATCACGTCATTGGTTGTGACAATGGGAATTATTTTTAAATTAATTACTGCAATTTCTGTGATTGGAATTTGGTAAAATGGATTCTATATTTGGAATCAGGAGGTCAAAATTATGTAATTATGACTCTTGTTTTTGGACATTATGAATAGTAACGACAGTAATTATCTTTAATTATCGTGATTAATTTGTAATCTGCTAGTTAAGGGTAATAAAATAATATCATAATTATCTAAAATTAACCCAACATGTGTCCAAATCCTCTTTTTTGAGTCATGGCCGACCATGGGAATATTGTTTCCAAACTTGAGGTTTCAAGAAGACACATGGGTGTGATAGTGAGATTTATGACATTAATTTTAAAAAGAAGAAAAATATAACCAAGGTTTGTATATCCTAAGTATATAATTTTAATTTTTTTTACATAAATGATCTTTTATACTGTAAATAGACATTATAAATATAAAACTAATTCCAAAATCATGGTATTTTTTATATATTTTAGATATTAAATAAATAAATTCATTTAAGACACCATGATGATGCAATGATTACCTCATTAATTAACAATTTAAATTAAATGAAAAGATATAGTAAAATCTAAGACATACACATGATGAAAACCTATTGGATGGGAGTATTTCAAACCCTTATTACCTTATCCACTAAATATATCATTGTGGAAAATTTAAAATCCGAAAACCATTTTATAATAAGGTAACATTTCAAGACTTTGCAAAAGTGACCATCCTCCCTCTTATAAAAGGCCCCCAATTCTACACCCTTACCCACACCTCTCAAGCCCTTGTCTCATCTAAAATATTCTCATATTATCTCTCCACATCCCTCTGTTCCACTCTAGAAGCCTCACTTTGGTAAGAAGTCTTTTCAAGAAAGCCTTTGGCTCAAATCAAAAAAGAGTTACCCGATTTAGACGTCATAACTTCTCTCGAGTTTCTTTCTTTTATTTTCCTTATTCACTCACCAATATCATATTATTATTTTATCCCATAATAAAACCAATATATTCAATATACTAGGATGTTGTTATGATCAATATTCTTTCTACACATACACACACCTCCGTCTAACGGTTAAAGAACATACAGTTTCTGTGGGTGGGAAATTACCGCCTCACGAAATGATGATTGTTCAATTTTATTTTAACACATTTCATGGTGGCCATTATGATGGAACTATATCTATATATGATATATATTATATTTTTTCCTATATATTCTTCTGTATTTTATATTTAAAACATACCTTTATGCTTTTCAAGTTGTGAAAATGCGGTAATTTCATATGAGGAACTGTGGACTACCGCACCCTCAAGTGATGTGACTCGTTCATGCCAAACATGGAATTTATAAATAATGTAATTAATGAACTTATTTTAAAAATATAACATATATATTATAATGTAATTATAATATATGCATGTCTAATTTAGTTTTAAAGTCCAATAATATGACTAAAAAATGAAAGTAGCGTTCATGCGTACGTACGGCTTTCCATCTCCATGAATGGTAAATATAATTTCATACATCCAAACATCATGGAATATTATTAAATAGATATATACTGGATATATATGATATTTAAATCATGAAAACCATCCTGGAGATGATGTACTTTAAACAACATGGACAATTCTCTTCAAACAAGTTCATTGTTGACTCAGGTACCGAACATCAACAAAAGGTATGATACAAACTCCCATAATTAAATAATTATTATAACATGATAATATGTGATATGAATTGAATAATAAAATTTAAAATAATTCCTTATGTAGTTATAAATTGACCAATGTATACTATTCATGAATATAAAGAAACGAACAAGAGAAGTCGGACTTGAGGTAAAGGGATTTCTTATCTCACTTTTAATTCCGTGATATTTCCATTGTTCGCCAATTATTTATTGCATGTGATGTATTGTGTACTTACATTTGATATATATTATCATGATTCTATTTATATTCATCGTATTATGTGACTCATTTGGTTCTTATTATCTTTTTGTCATATGAATCGATTTATTACAACGAGGTAAGGGGTTTTTATCTCACTATTTATTGTCGTGAGATTCATGCTATATTTGTCACTATCTCCTTTGAGTGGTGTATGTACTGCCCATTATTATACTATTTGTGTAATATACTTTTGTTTATGGGTATTTACATAAACATTATAGAGTCCTTCTTTAATGGGGTGTATGTTTCAAAAGTAACCCAAATAGGTAAGGGAACCATTCTCTTTACTCCTTTTAAAAGACTTATTTTTGTTAGGTCTTTTAATTTACATATTATTAATGTTGGGATATGTTATTATATATCCTTATTGCTGTAAATTTTATTTCCATGTGATTAGAGACCCTTTATATCTCTCATCAACTCATTTTCTGAATTTTAATGTTACGTCGTTAGGCTGTCGAATTTCTGTAAGGGAACTTCTTAACCTAATTTCAATTCATTGGGTTAAACCTCTACTTCTTGATTCTGTCATACTATGAATATGTGTGGATGACCTTTTATTTTTTTACACTTAACATACACTTATATTGGGAGTATTTATATTTTTCACACATAATTATGTAATTGATTTATCCTTAATCTTAGGATACCGTCTTTGTAGGGGACATCGTCTCAATCTCCTTTCATTGAGGCATAATTAAATTTATATACATCCTTATTTTATTAGTTGTATAATAAACCCTTTTTAACTTTTAATTTCATTTAAAAGGAATCATTTTACAAGATGCATTTTACTAAACGAAAACAATAATGTTGGTTGTCTTACATATGCGGCGACGACTTCTCCGCCATCGTGACAATTATTTGAGTTTTAGATTCCACTACAAGACATAACTTTTTTTAAATGAAAAATAAATACCTTGTTTTATTTTTCGTTTATTTTGGTATTGAAAATGGTTTTGATAATGTTTTGATTATATCAATGTGTTGTATTGATATCTTGTGATTGAAATGTGGAAATTTTATATTTCTTTTATGCATATTTTTTTGATACGATTATGTTATGGTTCTTGGGCATTGTTTATGAAGTCAGGTGGTTCTGTGATAATCTAATGGCTGGTGAGCCCGAGATAGCTCTCCAATGCATTGGTAATGAGAAGGAGTTAAACACTATGGTTTCTATGAAAAGATTTATGGAATATACTGTGATGGGTATTCCAAACGTAACCATGAGGGTCACTACCTATGTAAGAATGTTATTAATGACTCAAGTTACATTTAGGTCTTATGATTTCTATAAGTTATTCATAAATCTTGTGATTTCATGAGGTATGTTAAAAAGATTATGATATGTATATATGGATGATATAATGTTTTCTTTCCTTTTTTTATTACCCTTACTGATGTTTTTATGCTCATCCCAAGTTTTCGAAATGTTTTCCACATGACATAAAGATGAATAGGGTCAAGGATGGGAACATGGAAAGACATGATATCTAAAACATGGAATTGGACATGTTTATTTTTAAGAGTTTTTATTTTATAAAAAATTGGAAACTGAGTAAAAGTGTCTAATTTATAATCTTTTGAGATGTAATAGTTATGACCTAATTCTCTAAAAATCTAAACCTAAAAGATCTTCTATGCGAATTATTCATTTAATTTAAGATTATGTAATGTTTTAAGGCTAGGTCATTATTGTTGGTATCAGAGGTCAGGTTAGATAACTTTAGAGGTTAGGGTATTTTTTACGCATTAGTGACATTACCATAATGGTTAGGATTTCAAAAAGAGTCATAATTATTTTTATAATGTGAATGAGTTTAAGATAACATGAATAATAATATCTTATTAATTACCCTCATCATAAGATATTATATGGTTATTTTACTAATATACTCACACTGAACTTTTTGGTTTTAGTAAATGGCTAGATCTAGAAGGCACCAAAGTAAGAGTGGATGTGATGGAAACTGTGACAGTTTTCGGAATGAGCAACTGAATGATATGGGAGCTGCAATGAGAACTCTTGTGGTTATTCTCAACCAACTATCTGGAGTCATGATTGACAACCTGAACCTTAGTGATTTTTATAAGGCATCATATATGCGAGAAAATAATCCCTACAGAAGTTCAGGTAATAATCATAAAGGTATTAATATTAAAAAACCTATGTGTCAAAGATGTGGAAATAAACACATATGAAAATGTTTCAAAGGGATAGAAAGACGATATATAGTTGGAAATGAAGGTCATAAAGCAAGAACCTTCCATGGAAAAAGGATGTATCTAGTTGACTCTAGGAAAGGGAAAGAAGTTCCTACTAAAGGATTAATTGAATGTTTTAAATGTGGTGTGCATGGTCATTATACCAACACATGTCCAACAAAGATGTTTTGAGAATGGGATCACAGTGATCATACAAATATTCCTTTATCAATACCTAATGTCATTCCGATTGAGGATGAATAAACTGACAATGACCAATGAAAGGTATGAATTATTTCATAACATATGTTTTCCTATTATTGAAATTTTAAGATATGATTCATGATTTTTATGTAGGAAAGAAGTATTTCAGAACAAGTTGGAATGGAATGATTAATAGATCATGAATAATTATGAATGAGTAAGATGTCAACATATAATGGATTTAAGAGTTATGGTAGATTTTAGGATGGTGAAATGCTTAAAAGTATTAAGGCTCTTTTGATGATGAGATTACAATAGAAGACTTTTTATAGTATGTGTAACCCTAAAGTTTGATATATGAAAATTTTATTCAAGGAATAATTACCTTTTCTTTTGTGGATACAGTTATAAGGAACCATTTGGGTTTATATGATCCTTGAATTTGAGGTAATTATTGGTTAATACATTTTGGGATGCGAAACGAAAGTTATTAGATAACATTTGTGGTTAAAATATGTTATGGTTATTTTCAATGAATTTATTTCCTTTTGGGAATGTTATAAAATTATATTGTTTATGAAAAAAGACAACACGCAGACCGTGTGACAACCTTTCGCGTCGGATGCAGCTACAGGAATCGAACCCACAACCAAAGTGCGACTGATATTTATCGCCAACCACTGGACTATGTCAATTCCCTTGTTAGTATGACTAAATATTTTTAGTTAGATGACCTTATGAATTAGGAATAAGTTGTTTTTTGGAAATTATTAAGCTATCATGGAGGATATTTGATTACGTTAATTACTTTTCAGTATGAAACATTAAGAGTAAATGATGTTATTTGGAGATAAATGTTAAGATTTACCTTGGAAGACTATCTTATTAAATCCTTCAGAGATTTGGGTTTCAATATTAGTTTGGATTACTTTGAATAATTTTATTGATAGCTGTTTATTTAATGGTCCTTCTTGAAACATGGGTTCTTTTTGTTGAATTTTGGAGATTAAGATTATTATTTCTTTTTATAAAGGATTATTCATTTGGGGATTATCTGATATTGTACTAACAATTTTGGTTTTGGTTAAGGTCTACAGACCTGGGAAATATATAGTTCACCTTTTGTGGATAAGGTGGTTCTCAAGAATTTTATTATAGCGCTCTTAATGTGAACAATTCATACTAAATACTCATCTTTTGGAGAAAAAATGAGTTTGTGTAAGAAATATAATAATAGATGAAAGTCTACATGACAGGTAAGTATGTTTTCTTATGATTTAGTTAAGCTCATAAATAAATTCCTCAATGAAAAGTAACTTAAAACCAAAATGTTGTCTGTTATCATTTCCTACTGGGGAATCAAATACCATTTAACCCATCACAATTTTGTGATTTTCTGGTGGTTAACTTTCTCTTAAACATGTTTTCTATCACTCTCCATCAGAACTTGAGCCTTTTTTTCTCTTCCATTTCCATGTTTTCATGGAATAATAGTATCTGTTGTCTCGGGTGACCTTTTTTACTTTTGTTTCATTCTTTTAATGTGATAGTTTACTTCACTCCTTTTCTGATGTGGGGATTTTAATGATGTTTCTATCCCAATTCTTAAATTGCGATGATGCAATTCTCAAAAGGGGGGAAGGATGTAACATCTCAGGTAAATAAAGAATATGACATTTTCATATTTTTTGATATTTGTGAATAAAATGTTAATATTACTTCAAAGGTAAAGCTACGTTCGATGACATAACCAATACGCAACAACGAGTTTTTTTGAAATCTTACGTTGCACAATAATAATATAATAATATTATTTTAAATGGTAGTTAACGCCATGTCGTTGTAATGGTGGGAATGAACATAACTAACTAAAAAATGATTATATATTTTTGTTATATATTTTAACAATTACACAATAAATGATAGAGTCTTAAAGTGTGAATGAATCCAATTTTAAGAATAAATATTCTAATGTTCTTTAAAAAGTCGATTAACTGCCTTTTGATGACGAAATTTTTTTAAAAACTATTTTTTGTCAATTTTATATGTTATATTTGACAAAATAAAATCATTTTTTAGAATTGGGGCATCAAAAATTACTTTCTATAAATTTTTGTTATTTTTCCGATAAAGATCATTTTTTAATGAATAGTGAAAATGTTGTATTTTAATTCAATACCGCCTTTTAATCTAATTTATTTATATGGGTAGATTATTTTTTAAAATGGGTTTAAGGTGTATTTAAAATTTATTTTTACCATTTAATACAATGGTGGTCTTTGGAATAAATTTCACTTTGAAATTGGACATAAACAAGTGTCAATATTTTGATATATATTGTTTCTTAAAAAGTCGTTATTTGTTTTGACAGTGAGAATTAATTATAAAATTAATTAACAGAACTTATATGTATTGAATTTGTTAAAATTTACATCATTTTTGAATTCGAAATATCAAATTTACTTTGGATAAATTTTTGGTATTTTTCTGAAAAATTTTTATTTTTAATGAATGGTGAAAAATACTGCATTTTACTTTAAAACAACTTTTTCATCTAATTTAATTATATAGTTAGATTTTATTTTTAATTTATTTTAAAGTGTAATTGAATTATTTTTTTATCACTTAATACAATTGTGTTAATTGGAAGTAATTTCACTTTTGAATTGGATGTAAAAACAAGTTAATCTTTTGATAAATTTTACTTCTTAAAAACCTGTCTTTGGTTATGAAAACGAGAATTATTTTTAAATTAATTACTGCAATTTCATTGATGGAATTTTGTAAAATGAATTAAAAATTTGGAATCAAAATGTCCAAATTATGTAATTACGACTCTTTTGTTTTTTGATATTATGAATAGTAACGATGGTAATTATCTTTAATGATCATGATTAATTAGTAATACGGAAGTTAAGGGTATAAAATAATATCATAATAATATAAAATGACTACAAAATGTGTCCAAATCCTCATTTTTTAGCCATGGCTGACCGTTGGAAGATTTTTACCAAACTTGAGGTCCCATGGAGTCACATAAGTGTGATAGAGACATTAATGAAATTATTTTTAAAAAGAAGAGAAATATAACAAAGGTTTGTATATCCTATGTAAAACAATTTTAATTTTGTTTACAGAAATTATATATTAGACTATAAATAGTTATTGGAATGCTAAAACAAATTCCTACATAATGATATTTTTTAATAATTTTTATACATTAAATAAATAAATTTATTGAAGACACTATGATGATACAATGATTACCTCATTAATGAATGATTAAAATAAAATGAAATTATAAGGTAAAATATAAGACTTAAACTTGTCAAAAACCTATTGTATTAGTTTATTTATAACCCTTATCAACTTATCCTAGAAATATATCATTTTGGGACCTTTAAAATCTGAAAACCATTTTATAATAAAGTATCATTTCAAGACTTTCCAAAAGTGACCCTCCTCCCTCTTATAAAAATCCCCTACTTCTACCCCCTTACCCACACCTTAAAAGCCCTTTTATCATCTTCCATATGCTCATATTATCTCTCCACATCCCTCTATTACTCCTAGAAGCCTCATTTTTGGAAGAAGTCTTTCCGAGGAAGCTTTTTTCACAAAACAAAAAAGAGCTAACCAGATTTTGAGGTAATGTCTTTTTTTGGAGTTTCTTTCTTTTATTTTCCTTCTTCATTCACAAATATCTTCTTATTATTTTATCCTATAATAAAAACAGTATGCTCAATATACTATGATGTTTTTATGATAATTATTATACCTACACTTACAGACTCCTCCGTCAAATTGTTAATGAACATATTGTTTCTATATGTTGCGAATTACTGCCTCACGAAATGGTGATTGTTCAATATTATTTTAACACCTTTAATGGTGACCATTATAATGGATCTATATTTATATATGATATATATTATATTTATGTGCTCTATATTCTTCTGTTTTTTATATTTAAAACATAACTTTATGCTTTTCATGTTGTAAAAATGCGATAATTTCATATGAGTAAGTGTGGACTACCGCCCCCTCAATTGATGTGACTTGTTAATGCCAAACATGGAATTTATAAATAATTTTATTAATGAACCTATTTTAACAATATAACGTATATATTATACTTGAATTATAATATATCTATGTCTAATTTAGTTTTGATGTCCATTAATATGTAAAAAAATGAAAGTATCGTTCATGTGTATGTATGGCTTACTCTCTCCAAGAACAGTACATTTCATTTCTTCTATAGAAACATTATGGAATATTATTAAATACATATTTAATAGATATATATTATATTTAAATCATTATCTCCATTCTTGAGATTATGTACTTATAACTACATGGAGAATTTTCTTCAAACAAGTTCATTGTTGACTCATATACCAAACATCGACAAAACATATGATATAAACTCACACAATTAACTAATTATTATAACATGATATTATGTGATGTGAAATTGAATAATAAAATATAAAGGAATTCCTTAAGAAATTATAAATTTACCAAAGTTAATTATTCAGGAATATAATGAAATGAACAAGGAAAGTCAGACTTGAGGTTAGGGGATTTCTTATCACACTTTTAATTCCATGAGATTTCCATTGATTGAAAATTATTTCTTGCATGTGGTGTATTGTGTACTTCCATTTGATATATATTATCAAGATTCAATTTATATTCATGGTATTTTGTGATTCATTTGGTTTTTATTATCTTTTGGTCATATGACTCAATTTATTACAATAAGGTTAGGGGTTTTTATCTCACTATTTATTCCCATAACATTCATGATATATTTTCACTATCTCCTTTGATTGTTGTATGTACTGCCCATTATTCTACTCATTGTGTAAAATAATTTCATTTATGGGTATTTACATCAACATTGTATAGTCCTTCTTTCATGGGGTGTACATTTTGAAAGTTACCTAAATCGGTAAGGGAACCTTTCACCCTTTTCTTTTTAAAATACTTCTTTTTCTTAGGTCTGTTAATTTAAATCTTCCTAATGTTGGAATATGTTATTATATATCCTTGTTTCTGTAAATTTTATGTCCCAGTGATGATATACCGTATTTATCTCTCATTAACTCATTTTCTGGATTTTAAAGTGACGTCATTAGGTTGTCGAATTTCTGTAGGGGAACATCTTAACCTAATTTCAATTATTTGGGTGAAACCTCTACTTCTTGATTATGTCGTACTATGAATATGTTTCGATGACCTATGATTTTTTTACACTTAATATCCAATTATATTGGGTGTATTTATATTTTTCACATATAATTATGTAATTGATTTACCCTTAATCTAAGGATACCGTCTTTTTATGGGACTTCGTCTCAATCTCCTTTCATTGAGGCATACTTCAATTTATGTATGACCTTCTTTTAATAGCTATATAATAAACCCCTTTGACTTATAATTTCAGTCAAAAGGAATCTTTTTACACAAATCTTTTTACTAAATGACAAAAGGAATGTTTTTTTCTTAGGTATGCGGTTAAAACGACTTCTCTGCTGCAGTAACCATTATTTGAGTTTCAGATTCTTCTACAAGCCATAACTTTCTTTAAAAGAAAAATAAATACCATGTTTTACTGTTCATTTATTTTGGTAATGAAAATGGTTTTTACATTATTCTGATTATATAAATGTGTTGTATTGATATCTTTTGATTGAAATGTGGAAATGTTATTTTTCCTTTATACATTTTTTTGTGATATGATTATGTTATGGTTCTTTGGCATTGTTTATGAAACAGGGTGGTTCCATAATAAACTAAGTGTCGGTGAGCCCGAGATAGATCTCTAATGCAATGGGTAATGTGAAGGGGTTAAATGCTAAGAATTCTCCAAAGGGATTTAGGTAATATATTGTGATGGGTATTCCAAACGTAACCATGAGGGTTACTCCCTACGTAAGAATGTTATGAATGCCCCAAGTTACATTTATGTCTTATGATTTCTATTAGTTATTCATAAATCTTATGATTTCATGAGGTATGTTAAAATGCATATGTTATGTATATATTTATGATCTAATGTTTTCTTTCCTTCTTTTATAACCCTTACTGATCTTTTTTTGCTCATCCCAAGTTTTTGAAATGTTTTCCACATGACTTATTGATGAATATGGTCAAGGATGGGATCATGGAAAGAAATGTTATCTAAAACATGGAACTAGACAAGTTTCTTTTAAAGTGTTTTTATTTTATGAAAAAATGGAAACTGAGTAGAAGTCTCTACATTGTAATCTTTTGAGATTTAATAGTTATGTACTAATTCTCTAAAACTCTAAACCTATAATGATCCTCAATGTGAAATATTCATTTAATTCATGATTATGTAATGTTTTAAGGTCAGTTCCTCATACCAAGACCAGATGAGAAGCATCACAAAATAACTCCATCAACACCACTTCCTATGGAAACCAAAGATATAGAGTAAACACACCTCTTGTATCAAGAAAATGCACATGGACTACCATCCATAGAATTGGTGGCATTGAAAAACCTAAATGGTATTCCATAGATTCTATGTTTGATCCTCCTCTGGGATTGAGTATATCAGGATGTTATTAATGAACACAAAAATGAACCAGTCCATTAACTCATGGAAAATAGAGTTCATGAGCCCCAAGAACACAACTTGTGTGCTTGTAACACCTAACAAAAAGTATATGAACTTGAAGTTCCCATAAATACACCTAAATGTATTCTTTAGGATATCACCCTCTATCACCGTTAACTGGGGATATCCATACTTTCTGTTGATCATAGAAAACCTAATTTCCCCTATTAACTTATTGAAAGTATTTTCTATCATCAGGAGTGGGTAACAATTTTTAACAATCGTGCAATTCAACCTTCTATTGACTATGAAAAACCTCGGCCAACCATCTTCCATCACTGAGAATAACACTAGAGCACCCCATGGGGACACATTGAGCAAAATTAATCCCTTATTTATTTGGTCATCGATTTGATTCCTCAACACTCTTAACTCATATGGATCCACTGGATAAAGATCTATCAAAATCAGAGAAGCACCAGACTACATGTCTATCATGAACTCTATGTCACGTCAAGGGGGTATAGTCAGATCTTGGTTCAGGAAAAAAACCAATAACTCCCCCAACACTCTTGGAACCTCCAATTTCACTTTATCCACCGATCCTACTGATAGCTCATCTAATAAAGAAAGAAGAGACTCCACACACTGACTATGAATTGAATCTTTGGTCACTAATTAATTCCATATGTCATCAATCCATGTCTTAAAACACAATTATTCTCTAGAAGAATTAAATAACAGCATGTAGCGAATACATACAGTGGATTACTAGAATAAACTTTACAACTTCATTTTTTTCAAGAAATGATTCCCATGGGACTGATATGCTCCCATCATCAATGTCCATCCCAGTAACACATAAAAAAGTTATTCTGACCTATGAGTATCATACTCAACACTAAGGGTGAATCAATGTTCTATATGTATAGTCCCATAGAAATGTATAGATCGTGTTCAATGAATGTGTGTAAAGATTATAAATATAGCAAAGTGGAAGTAAGTGTACTGAACAAACATATCGTACCTCTAACGATCTACAACCCTACTAGAATAGCTGCATATAAAATGTGCAACTAACCACACCCATATCCTCTACCCTTCAAATCATTACATTCTCCTCGATCAGGCCTAGGTTGAGTTTCCTAAGTAACACCCTGAGGTTGGCCTCTACCTGCTCTGTCTTCCCTCTGTAGGGCAACAACCTGTTGTCCCTACAGTTGAAATGGCCTTTCTAGAAAATAGTACTGGGGATGGTGCTGAACCTTCCCAGTTCCACCATACTGTTCTAGAATGGTTTATGGGAACTTGTTCTGATGATTACATGGACCCCATTGATGAAAAACATCGGCCCCAACCCACAGGAAATGAATAAGGTCTAAAAGGCCGAAATAGAAAATGTTGTGGTCGACACCCCGCCAATTGAAACATCAAAGGACCTATAGCGTGGGACCTGATTTTGAAAACCATTACCCCTGAAAAACTCTACTAACTTCCCTCTCACGGTAGAACTAACCATGATTGCATCTGCAGAATTACCTCTGCCTTCCTCTGGACCTCCAAGTACGTCAAAAATGTAAATGGAGTAAGAAAATACTATATAGAATGAAGAAGTTACTCCACTAGTTACCTCACAGGGTACTCCGTATATGGAAATAGATCCATAGAAAAATGATGTATATTCTTGAAATTGATCCCCATCTCTTGTTCTGACATACTCCCTTACTCCTGGGAGAGTACCTCCTACATCTTATCGACCTTCATGGTTGATAAATGTATTTCTTCTTGGAAATCATTCTGGATATCGACCCATATAATGTAATCCTCTTTCCTCTCCCCTAGGTAATGATTTCACCACATTCATGAAGCTCCCAACATTTGGCTTAGAACCAAAGGAACCCAGTACTCTGTCAGATCCCATATCAAACTGAAGGTGATATCAACCTCCTCGAGCCATCTTTCCATATCCAGGTCTGAAACATATCCCTCATACATTCCCAAGTATCGACGATGGATAGAATGTAAAGTCCTCTTCAACTAGTTATCCTCCTCCAGCAGATCAAACCTCTGATAACAAATCAGATTAGCCTGTAGAGCCTCGACTTCCTGAGCCACATCCAGATGTCAACCAGGTGCCATTATGACATATGTTGACAAAAAATTTCTATGTATATTTTTTATGGAATTTTATTTAAGATTTTCATTAATTTATTTGAATCGTTCCATTATCAATATAAAATTCCCCAAAACAACCTAATTCAGAAAATAACAGAAGTAATTATGATGAATTTATCATTCATAGGGTCTCTACTATGAACACAGTGTAGCCTCACTTGGTCATCCAGTAGGCTAGAAGTCTTTGTATCAGATCATGGGGGCCCTCAAATCACATTTCATAGTTAATCTTCCCTATCTCATTACATGCCCCAAGGTCACCTAACACTTTTTCCCTGACATCCCATTCAATCATAATTGTGCATAGGTCAAAAATCCATCATATCTCTCAACCATGACTTTTGATACAATTCTGTTACAACCTTGACTTCTCAAGATGAAGAAAGGGAGCTAATGACCCCGATTCACACCTCCAGTAGGCCCAGTGGTGGATACTAGAACCAATGGTATGTAATATAATTATTTTTTAGTAATATAAATTTTTAATGAAAACAAAATCGAAAGATATGATGGTCCATATCTAAAAAAATCCAATACTCTGTATATAAGAATCCCAAAATCCATCCCTCATGCAAGTTTAGAATTAAACTATTTTGACTACAAAAAACCATAAGGAAAATACCAAAAGCAAGTATATGCAGTGAAACATCAACTTTCGAAAATTTAGAGCTACTAATTCCTATTACAATCCCCATAGTCCTCTTAGAAATCTGAAATATGTTTTATATGAATTGGGTGAGAATACAAGTATACTCTGTAAGAAAAACCGTACTCTTTAATGAACAAGAGGAGGAAGCATACTAATGTCCCAATGAGGAAACATTAAAACCAAATAAAACCAAAAAATGTGTACTAGACACCCGAACCTCACCACAAAATACTCGGAAAATAATTTATGTAAAGTAATACAGTATATTTTACATCAATAGAAGTGTACCCCACACTACTTTACCATTGATTAAACTCTCTCTCACCCTAATGAAACAATTATTGGAACCCCCACCTATTTCAAACATACCACACCACAAATCGTCTGCACATACCAAGGTCTCACAACTTGTCCCATCACCTTGGAAAATAAATCTCGACACATCCGGCCCACAGACCCCAGGGCCACATACAACAACATATCTTGCCTGAAAACCTATGGGCTACATACCACATCACATCACCCCTAAAGAAATGGGACACATACCACACCGTATCTTGAAGACACATTGGAATTCACATATCATCTCATCCCAAGGACACATGGAAATATCAACTCATCTGCACTCACATGGGCATCACAAATGATATCCTTCCTAGAGAATTATGGGATATCACTGCCTGGAAGTGGTACCGGGGATGAACAGATTTCTATCCATCCATCCTCTATACATGTTGTATATAAGACACCATCCCCCGTGATGATGGGGGTGTTTGGGACATAAATCATAACTAGGATGTGGGTGTATATAATTCACTAGTAAAAATACAAGTAATACATAATGGTTCAAACACTCATCCCAACCTATGGGATCTCAACCAACAGCCACCCCACCATTATTCCACCATTCCTAACAGCTCTAAATGCCCAACCACACAACAAGTCATTACTCAAAACATACCCCCATACAATTCATTTATGAAATTCTCAATCCTTATTAATCAATTATATTATTCATCACTACCCGAGGAAACTACCAAAAAAACACATGAAAAGGCATACAAAAAAATGTCACAAAAGTCACACAAAGGATGAATAACTATGGTAACATAACCCAATTCAAATTACTGTCCTTTTAACAAACATTAATGATAGGACATAGAACAAACCCTAGATTTGGGGTGAAGACATGGGAATGCTAATCATGGAGAAACCCATTGAGTATTACCCATATAAACCACTTCCAATATCATTTTCATTGTAATTTCACATAATCCATCCTATAAATAGAGAAAACCACCCAACTCATTGTTGTACCCATCAACACATCTCATCATAACCATTTCTGGTAACCCTATTTTATAACTCTACTCATTTGTTCCACAATCAATCAATATCTCCACCTAAGATTCCATTTAACCACCCGACCCACCCAACATCACATAACAATGATTATGACTGTACCAAAACTCAAAAAAAACAATAAATATTCATATTTAACAAGGATCTATTCTTTAATTCCACTTATTACCTTTTAGGGTGTAACGTCCTGGATCTGGGTTCCACTCAACGAGTGCCCCGAACCCGGTAGGTCACATGACCTCAAACGCATTTCCCCAAATGCCAGATGCTACCAACTAACAGAGAGAGCCTAGGACTAATAGTGGGGAAACTGTGCCCTCATTTGTTAATGTGTAGCGCAGCTGAAAAAATATAAACATACAAAAGTGGAGGCATTAAACAATATAGACCTTAAATGGACTTTGAAACTGAAGTAAAACATAACGAACAATCATACATATGATGATGCAATATGTCTCTAATTATAATAAAATAGCCAAAATAGGATACACTACAATCTAATACAATACATCATAATGTAAAAAGTACAGCAAAACATAACCATGTAGTGAAATAGGAACACTGCAACATCGCAAGCCTAAGCTCGGTCTCATTCTCCCCTACTCTTCTGTAAAAAAATCATGTACCTGTGTAGGGACCCTCTCCTTTATTGACACCTGCAACAATATAATATGCTTTGGCCCAAGATATGACCCAAACAAGGTGTGAGATATAAATCTCAGTAGGCAAACACCTAATGGCCCGTGCCCATCTATCAGTGAAAATGTGCAACCACAGTGTGCAATAATGAAATGTACTAAATTAGGAATTACTCAAAAGTAAACATTCCTACGAGTTACATTTCCATTTTAATAATTATTTTACTAAATAATGTAACTGAATTCTGATTTTTCTGAGACTCAGCCTCGACCAAAAATCTTCTATACTAGTGCCAAAAATGAATCCACAACAGGATATATAACATGTAAAAGATAATAATAATACCTATCATGTGCTTTAGCTTGGTAGGTACAACCTAAGAAATCACCACAGTGAATATTTGAAGTAAACATTGTCCTCAGACATGTATGTCCTTACTCTCAAGAAAACAGAAATGGAACCCTCATGTGACTGCCCTCAGGCATGGAGAATATTTCCCTCAGGCATACAAGATATTTCTCTCAGGAAAGGGAGCTACTACCCACAGGCATAAGAAACATTGCCCTCGGGCTAAACAAAAATTTTACCCCAGGCTAAAAAAAACACTACCCTCAGGAATTCCATAGGAAAAGAAAGTATCTGGGCTGAGCCCAACACATAAGCAAGCAATTTATATATGTTTCCTCTCAATAATACTCAAAACATGCTATAATCATGGCATACCCACGGGTATCCTAGCTGAACAACTAATCATGGGAAACACACCCTCGGGGTGGCCCTAGATCAAAGCAACGATATGAAATAGTAGTTTATACATATTCATTAGATTAAATATGATATTATAGGTATCTCAACAGTCAAAGTCTCATCCATACAACACCCAGAACATTTTTACCTTGCACTACGGTAGACCAAAATAACCTGACAGGTGGAATTAAACACAAGACCACCTACCTCGATCTCATCTGATCGATATACATGAAAGGTGCCTCCCAAAACAACCAAGAACGACGTAGATTTGAGATAAAATATTACCCATTCAAACCTAAATACCATCCCTTTGGGAAATAATTGGAAGGAAAAATTCAAGAAGTGGGAAGACCTCACTACCGCGGTTCTACCACTACTCATAGTGCGCCCTCTACCTCCTCTATAGAATTAGGAGGCTACTGCCTATTTTTAACATAAAAAACACAACTACACAGTGTGTACTATCAAGTATAGAGTGTATACAATCTTTTCAAACTATTCTTCTGGAGGCTACTTTCTACCGCCTCACTGTTCATCTGCCAACTGATTACACGATGTGTATTACCAAGTACAGGGCGTGTAGTTAGTTTTTACACCCTTAATTGTAGAGAAGAGATCAAGCCCTGTATTCTCATCCCACACAACCAAAGTACACGATGCGTAGTTTTTTTTACACCCAAGCCTAATCGCACTTTATTCTCTTCCCACATAGCCAAAGTACATGGCGTGTGTACAAAAGCACATGGTGTGTACCCATAAATTTCAGTTTTTTCCCACATTTCCCTTGTTTTCTCAAAAACACATAAGTAATAGGAAAGGAAGAAACTTGTACATCAAGAATAAGAACCATGTTCTTACAAACTCCCCCCATAAATCAATTCATCCATGAATTTCCCTTCCAAGGGTGGTGAATATAAAGTTGGGAACAATTCTGGGCACTGAGCACATACATCGGTCTCCTGCTACCAGGTTTCATCCTACACTTAGACATGCTGCCATAGCACTCGTACAAGAGGAACTGACTAGACATGGAGAACCTTCGTGCTTCTATTAACAATACAAATTAGATGCTCCTCAAAGGATTCATTAACATGATGTTCAACCTCCTCAGGTATAAAAATGCGAGACAGGTCTGAGTGATAATGGTGAAGCTAAGATATATGGAATACATCCTTAAGGGCCCGATACCTCTATGGTAACTGCAATCGATAGGCAAATGGCCCGACTCCCTCCAGAATCTCAAACATCCCTACATACCTCGATGAATGTTTACCCTATATTTTGATCCACCTATGTCCCAAACTCAGAGAAACATGCAAGAAAACTTGATCCACGACCATGAACTCCATGGGTCGTCTGCGGTGATCAACATAAGATTTTGGACAAGACTGTGCAGTAGCCTTCCGCTTCTGAATCAACTGGACCTACTCTGAAGTCTCCTCCATGAGATATGGCCCATGTAAAGCTACCTCACTAGCCTCTAACCAGTACATAGATTATCGGCATGGCCTACCATATACATCCTCGTATGGTGCCATCTCAATAGTTGAATGAAAAATATTATTGTAGGCAAACTCCACTAGGGGAATGTGTTTATCCCAAGATCCCCCAAAGTCCATGATGCAAGCATGCAACTTGTCTTCTAGCATCTTTATTGTACGCTATGATTGGCCATCAGTTTGAGAGTGGTAAGATATTATCTGAAGCACCTGTGTACCTAGTTCCCACTGAAAGCTATGCAAAAATGAGACGTAAAATCGGTGTCCCTATCCAAAACGATAGAATGAAAGACCCCATGATGTCCTACTACCTCTCAGATATACAACTTCTAGGTCTTGTCAACATCAAAGGTCTCCTTGATTGGAAAAAAGTGAGCTACCTTGGTATGTCTGTCCACAACAACCCATAAGATATCATTAACTTGAGGTGACAGCGGAAACCCGGTCATGAAGTCCATCGCAACATCATCCCATTTCTACTCTGAAATGGGCTACTTTTGTAACAGTCCAGCTAGCCTCTGTTGACTCGCCTTCACCTGTTGACAGGTGGAACATCTCGAAACAAAACCAGATACCTCTCTTTTCATAAAAGGCCACCAATACTAACGCCTCAAGTCACGGTACATTTTGGAAACACCAAGATGCACTACCCAAGAAGAAGCATTCAATTCCCACATCAATTCCTCATGTATATCCCCAAGAACCCACACTCATCCATGTATAAGAAGTACCTCATCATCGCCCATCATCCAACCAAGAGGAGGGTCGTCACTTTCCACCAACTACCGTAGAACTAGGTCATCTAAATCTGATAGTTGTCTCATCATCACTCTACACAGGAGGGTATAAGTCGTAGCTAAGGATGAAAGATAGGTTCGACCTTGACTATCATGCACCTCGAAATGCATCTCATTGTACAAATCCGTAAACATCCACTCACCACTGGTCTCATGCACTTCTTGTATTTGGGTCCTCATACTCAGTGCATCAGCTACTACGTTACCCGTACCGCGTGTATATAGAAGCTCAATGTCGATGAACTGAAGGTATTAAACCCACATTCACTTTATCAAATTCATTTCCTTCGGGATAAATATGTATTCATGACTTTTGTGGATTGTAAAAACCACAAAATTTTCTCCCATGAGTGAATTTCTCTAACAGTGTAACAAATGAACAACTACAACCAACTTGAGATTATGTGTCGGGTAATTCCTCTCATGTGGCCTCAACTACTGACACTTATATGAAACTACTCGATTACCCTGCATAGACACTACTCCCAGACCAATACCTGATGCATCAATGTAAACTATATATAGCTCTTCCCTTGCTCTGGAAGTATCAGGAATAGTGGGGATGTTAACCTTATCTTCAGCTTCTGAAAGGCTATCTCGCAAGCTTCTGACCCAATGAACATCATTCCCTTCTTAGTCAAACCCATCAAAAGTGCTAAAAAGTGGGATAAGTCCTGTATATTGTTCATGTAGTAACCAGGAAGCCCCAAAAAAATTCCTTATTTCAAACAAGTTCTTAGGATGCTCCCAGGAAACTAATCCTCTCACTTTCTCAGAGTCTACTGCAACTACTGCCTATGAGATAATATAACCCATGAAGTCAATATGGTCCATACAAAAGTGGAATTTTGAGAGCGTATAATATAAGTGATGTTCTATCAGTGTACTCAGTACGATCTCAAGATGGGTGGCATGGTTATGTCGAGAGTGAGAGTACAAAAAGATATTGTCCATGAAAACTACCACAAAAGAATTCAGATATGGTTGGAACACACGATTCATAAGATCTATGAAAACTACTGGTGCATTTGTGAGTATGAATGGCATGAAAAAGTACTCATATAGACTATATCTACTCTGAAAGGCTGTAAGCGGTATGCCCAATAGTCTAACGCGCAATTGAAGATATTCAGATCTCAAGTCAATCTTCAAGAACACTCGTGCTTCCTGAAGTTGATCAAAAATATCATCAATCCTTGGTAAGGGATATCGGTTCTTAACCATAAACTGGTTCAGTTTCTGATAATCTGAGCAGAGTCTGAGGGTACCATCTGCCTTCTTAGCAAAAAGGACAGGCGAATCCTAGGGAGAAATACTGGGTCATATGAAACCCTTGGCTTTTAACTCCTCCAACTGCCTCTTGTGCTCTTGTAACTCTGGTTTAGCCATCCTATAAGGAGGAATGGACACCGGTGCCTCTCTTGGAACGAGTTCAATAGAAAATTCCACCTCTCACTCTGGAGGCAAACCGGAAAAGTTTTTTGGGAATATATTCATGAAATGATTAACTAGTGGGGGGAAATACATCTGACAAGTTCCCTGGTCATCCAGATATAAACTCGCAATCTGTTCTGTCACTCCACCTCACCTACGATGCTTGGGTCCATCTCGGCTCACCTAGACATCCCATCAACCCTTGTATAGAAACTCTCTGCCCTCTGGTGATGTGAAACTCACCCTGTGACAATAGAAATATACAAATGCTCAAAAGGGTACCAACCAGTCCACATTAAGAATAAAAACATAGGCTATCATCTCTAACACATAGAGGTCCCATGGAAAGTGACACCCAGCAACCATTAGGGGGAACTCCTTGCAGTAATTCACACCTTCCTTTCTATTTCCCAACGGAGTGTCTATCATCATGATATCTGAAGAAGAAACAACACAGAGCCTAAGGATATCCACAATGAGCACTGATATAAAGCTATGTGTAGAACTAGTATCGAAAATTATAGAAGATAAAACAGAAGAAACAAGAATAGTACCTCTGACAGTTGATGGTCCAAGATCCTGCCCCTATTGGGTCTGTTGCCCTGCATATGTCTGCCCAGTCCCATGGTCCTGTGACACAGCCTAGCTACCCTGAGCTGACCCACCCTGATGTCTCTGAGATCCTGGTGTCTGGCTACCACAACCACGACCACCACCTTAGCATAAACATCCTGATATATTTCAATTCCCTAACTGTTAATAAGCTGCAAGCCCTGATCCTGAACACAGAGTCTTCACAAAACCCCTCTCACTAGTCTCTGGTGGAAAATCCATGAAAAAAATGCTGAAGATGACACATCATGCTGCAATCTCGGCACTCCATCAGGTCACGTGGACACCGAGGTCTCTTGTGCCCCTCTTTACCCCACTGGTAGCACATTACATGGCCAAATAAATAATTATTCTGGCTTTCACTACCACTATGAGAGAAATATATCTACCTCTTCTTCTTGCCGGTTGATATAGAAAAATAGACCGGTGCAGAACTGCCTTGGTCTGTACCACTAGCTTCCCGCAGGTTCCGGTTAGTAATCAACGCTTGGTTCAAAATAGCATGCACTATAGGCATCCTGAAAACATTCACTAGTGATCAGATGTCATATTGAAGACCATCTTCAAAGTGTCTATCCCTCAATGTCTCATCACCCACCAGAACAGGTGTAAAACATTTTTGCTCGGTGAAGTGGGAAGAATAGTCCATCACTGACAAGGCACCCCACTACAGAATCATGAACTCTCGAGCTAAATTTTCCCTTAGCATCTCTGGAACGAAAAATTCATAAAAGTCTTCCGGAAAATCATCTGACGCCATGTCTCGGTGATGCTCATTTTGGGTGGTAACTCCTACAATCTTTTTATGGAATCACGCAGCATGTATGTAGCGAGCCTGATCCTCCTCCCAGGAGAAGTCTCTAGATGTTCAAAGATCAATTTCATAGAACCTAGCCATGACTCCGTAGCCTGTGGTACGCCATCCATTGAAAACGTAGGTGGATATTGCTGCTTGAATATACGTGTCAGCTCTTCTATAGATATGGAAACTGGAGGTTGTCCTAGGAAGGTCTGCATGAACCACATGAAGCCTTCACAGAACTGCGCATCCGTGCCTACGTCCGTTATAACAGCTGGCGCCACATCTGGCACTGCTAGAGGATCCATCGGAATCCCCTAGCCTATCATCTATAGAGTATAATCATCACCACCTTCTTGGAGAACAAACCTTGGTCGTCTCAGCAACTTGAATATACTAGGTAAAATACACACCTTATTTTAATTTATTGTCAAGGTTTCTCTTATCCCGCTAAGTGTGCCAACGTAAAAGGGGAAAGATCCACTAGAACTAGAAAAAAGAGAGTACACGACATGTATAAGGTCTATATGGTGTTTACCCTTAATCCCTCACATGGAATGTTCTTCTTCCGGCCTTGGCGTGTCTCAACCCTCAGTACACGGCGTGTTACACATGCACACAACGTGTACACCACCATGTTTCCCCAGCCACATGACCAAAGTCCACACGGTCTCTCACCGGTCAAGACTACATGGCTTGTCTCACAGGTACACAACGTGTCCTCAGTAATATTTGGAAGACTTGTGTTCCCTTCCACATAGTGGGTTACATGGCCTTATAGTACACGACATGTACATATATGTACACAACGTGTAGTTAGAAATTTTTATTTCTTCATGAACAGAAGAGTACATGGCGTGTAGTCAAAACTACACAACGTATATTCTAGGTCGTTCCTAGAAGTAAGCTTTAGAAACTACACCGGAGCCTAGAAAAACACTGAAATGAATAGAAAAGTGCCAAATTGTTATCTGTGGGGGCCCATAATCCCCACGAATCAAATATTGGAATCTTATACATGTTATAAACAAGGTAAAAAAGTCAATGTTCCACCAAATTCCGGTCAATGAGGGCCCATAACTCCTCAAATACCAATGTTTGGTGTTAATTCGAACAATCACCCCTTAAAAACAATACGCCATCAAACATCAGGTATTTTTATCATGGAAACTATCAAAACAACATGCATATTCTAGTACAACATCTATCACAACAATATGAAATTTAAAAGGAACCTACATGGCATGGAAACTATGCATGACATGTTATTCTACATGTTCCTAAATGTTTCATGAGATGGAATACCCTCATCTCATCGAGTTTCAACTAAATAGAGCCCAAGTATAAATTATAAACAGCAGACCACATGTGTGTCACCCAATGGGGAAATCTAATCTATTCTAATAATCATAACGAAAAATCATAATTTAATTCGAGGAAATCTATCTTTTACCTACACACATGGTTGCTACTCCCAGGCATAGTTTATTAACGAACCCCTTAACAATATATCTCTTTCTATTGTTTACAAATAATAATTTAACCTAGAGATAATAAATCCTTTGATAACATTTTGAAACGTCCCGGACCCGAGACACACTCAACGGGTGTCTTGAACCCATTTGGTCACATGAACAAAAGTGCATTTCCCCAAACGCCAGAGGCTGCCGACTAGCGAGTGTCTAGGACTAATAGTGGGGAGACTATGCCCCCATTTATCAATGAGTAGCACAATAGAAAAATATAAACATACAAAAGAAAAAGCTGTATACAATATAGACCCAAAATGGACAACGAAACTGAATTAAAAGATAACAAACATTCATACATATGATGAAGCAATATGTCTCTAATTCTATGAAAACAGCCAAAACAGGATACACTGCAATCTAATACAATACATCACAAGGTAAAAAAGTAGAGAAAAACCAAACCAAGCAGTGCAACAGGAACACATCAGCATCAGAAGACTAATTGTGGTCCCATGCTTCCCTACTCCTCTGCAAAAATCATGTACTTCTGTAGGGAACTTTTCAATAATATACACCTACAATAATATAATTTGTTTTGGTTCAATTCATGACCCAAACAGGGTGTGAGAAATAAATCCCATTAGGTAAACACCTAAAGTCCCGTGCACAAATATCTATGAAAATGTTCAACAGTAGTGTGGAATAATGAAATACGGTAAATTAGGAAGTACTCAAAAGTAACCATTCCTACCAGTTACATTTCTTTTTAATATTTATTTAATAATTCAATATAATTGAATTCTGAGTTTTCAAAGACTCGTCCTGGACTGACAATATCCTATATGAGTGTCACAACAGAAACCACAACAAGCTATCTAACAAGTAAAAGATAATAATAATACCAAGCCTGTGCTTTAGCTTTGTAGGTACAACCTAATAAATAATCACCGTGAATATTCAATGTAAATATTGTCATCAGATATTCAAGTCCTTACCCTCAGGAAAACAGAAAAAAAATCGTCAGGTGACTACCCTTAGGCATAAAAAATATTTCCTTCAGGCATATGAGATATTTCCCTCAGGAAAGGGAGATATTTCCCACATGCATAAGAAATGTTTCCCTTAGGATAAACAAAACATTTCCCTCAAGCTAAAAAAAACACTACCCTCAAGAATTCTATAGGAAAAGCAAGAAACCAGGCCGAGCCCAATGCATAAGAAAGAAATTTATATATTTTTCCTATCAAGAAAACTCAAAACATGCTATAATCATATCATACCTAAGGGTATCCTGGATAAATGGCTAAACAAGGGAAACACACCCACATGGTGGCCCTAGATCAAAGAAACAATCCCAAACAGTAGTTTATACTTATTCATTAGATTACCTACGCAATTCTAGGTATCTCAACAGTCAAAGTCTTATCCATAAGACACCTCAGCCATGGGCGTGTGGCACTACTATACACAAAAACAACTTAACAGTTGGAATTAAACACAAGACCACCAACCTCGATATCCTCTGATTGATATTCCTGAATGGCACCTCCCGAAACAAAAAAGAACGACATAGATATGAGATAAACAATTACTTGTCCAAACCTTAATAACTTCCCTAAGGCAAATAATTGGAACTAACAATTCATAGAGAGGGAATAACTAAACCATGTGGTTCTAACGAGATTGGCGGCGAAAGAATCGGAGTCCCGGTGAGCAATCAAGAGTTCTTACAAGTCTTGGCCTCCTCTCCCACTGCTTCTAGTGAGCACTCTGATTACTCTATCGAATGAGGACGGTATTGGCTGTTTTTAATGAAAATCATAACTACACGGTGTGTACTCTCAAGTACACGCAGTTCACTTTCCTTTTAAACTATTCCTCTGGCTGATACTTTCTACCACCTCATTGTTCATCTACCGACTGATTACACGGCGTGTATTACCAAGTACGTAGCATTTAGTTAGTTTTTACACCCTTAATCATCGACACACCTACGCGCCCTGTATTATCATCCCATATAACCAAAGTACACGGTGTGTGTACAAATGTACACGACGTGTAGTTATTTTTTACAACCAACCCTACACGCCCTATATTCTCATCCCACACAGCCAATGTACATGGCGTGTGTAAAAAAGAACATGGCGTGTTTACAACCAACCCTACGCGCCCTGTATTAGTCATTAAGGTTATACACAATATAGGAATAACAATATTAGGTAATTCTATCTCATGTTATTTTGGATAGGACTGAAATTCATTTAAATTATTTTCAAAATCATTTTTAGTTGAATCAAGTCTCATATTGTCAGAAGAGTCAGTTTTATCATCTATTTTATCTTTCTCATTAATGAAAGGGCTAGTTTCATCAAACTTCTTATGAATTGATTCTTTAAAAATAAATGAATTTTTATTTAAAAATCTATAGGATTTATGAGTAGCAAGATATTTAGAAAGATCCCATCATCGTCATTTGGATCGAATTTTCCAATTTTTTCTATATTATTTAAGATATAACCCATGAATCGAAATACATCAATGTAATTTAGATTAATTTATGTTATTAACATGCTTACATGGCATCTTTTTAATAATTTGTCCTATGAAAACACTATTCATGATATAGAAAGTTGTTTTTACGGCTTCTTCCTAGAGACATGTATGAAGGATGTATTGATTTATCATAGTCCTTACCATTTCATGAATTTTTTTTACTTATTCTTTCAATAATATAATTTTTTGATGTGTTATTGGTGCAAAGAATTTGTGTTTAATACCCAAATTTGAGCAAGAAGAATTAAATTCCTGAGATTCAAATTCACCACCCTGATTACATCTCAATGGAATTATATTTTTTTTTTTGATTTTTAAAAAAATTTCAATAACTTATAAAAATATTAAATACCTAACATTTTAGAGTTATAAAATAAACAAAATTAAATATTGAAATATTGAAAAATAATACATAAAAATATAATTTTACATCCAAACATGCATCTCTAGATGGTCCGAACAAGTACATATGAATAAGTTATGATGGTCTAGAATTAAAAAAGATTTAACTGATTTGAAATATGATTTAGGATGTTATCTAGTTTTACATGCCTTCCTAAATATATCATTATCAGACACTAAATTCTGATAATAAATATTTAATTTTTTTAATAGATAACATATCTAATGTATTTATATTGCAATGTCCAGGTATCATCTGATAGATCCATGAATCATTTCATTTACAAAAATACCAATTCAATTTTGGTCTACACAAGGAATTGAGATCCAAAGTACAAATATTATTAGTTCTAGGTGCTATAAATTTTTGCAATATATCTTTGAATATTGTGCGTGAATTGTTAGGAAAACAAACATAAAATCCATCATCTTAATATTGAGAAATAATTATCATGTTGTGATTCAGGCCTATTACATAAAATATCGTGTTCATTGAAAATATATTTGAATATTTAATAGTTCAAACTCCAATAATAATTAATTTTTCATTTTCACCAATATTTACCAGACATCCATCATTTTTTGTCGGTATATGTAAATTTCGGGACTCTCCATTGATGTGTCCTAAGTATCCACTATCCATATACCATATTGAGTATTTTTTTTTCACATATGTTATTTCCTAAAAAAATACATAACACTTGTTTTTTTGGTTCCCATATTTTCTTAGGTTCTATTATGTAAGAAATCAATGATATGGTTATCAAAATTTGCATCATTTTTCAGAATATGTATTACTACATTCAGACATGTTGTGTCAGATAAAATAATTTTTAATGAAACTTTTTTGAGGATATCTTTAATAATAGTTGTTAGTGAAGTTTCATTTCTTTCCACAATAAAATAAGGTAATATTTGTTAAACTGGTCATAATGTAATTGTATTATATCATTTTCTATTATCTTTTTCTTACCATTCCATATTTTTCCTATTAAATAAAAAACATTAAATTAATTTCATTTAGAGTATTTTATCATTGAATTAAAATACTAAGAAAACTATTATAAAATTATACATCATCTTATAATAATTTTTTCCATTTTTTAGGAATAATATTGTTTGATTTAGATTAAATGAGTTTTTTAAAAGTTCTTTTTATTGTTAAAGAATTGTACCTCTTTCTCATAAAACAAAAATTTTAATATTTTCTAATGACTGATGAATCTTTAATAAAGATTCATATTTCAATTCATTCATTTAATAATTATGAGTAAATTTATTATTTGAGAATCTATCATTGTCAGAGGATGAAGAGTAATGGGTTTTCCCTCTTATTCTTCATTATCAATAAAGAACATATTTTCTTTCAGATTTTTTGGCTATTTTTTGGAATAAGGTTTAAATGTGTTGTTGGAGTCATAAAACACACTCCACATTTCTATCATATATCTATATTCTTTATGTACATAAGAATCCTTCTTCTGATATTTTATTCAATTATTTCTTGTTTCACCTTTAAATTAGGTGTATGAGGTTTATTGTGGCCAATATTTTTTTCATTCGGAAAATCATACTTCTCATAGTTCCTTTTTTTCATTCAAAAAGGATTTTTTGAAGACTATTTTATTGTTTTATAAATTTTTAAAATTTAAACCAAGATAATTATGTTTCAATTAGTGTTTGAACAATATGACTCTTTTTTAATTAATACATATTATTTTAATTATATTTTATTCTTCTAAGATGTGACTTTTAGAGATATATTTTCTCTTTTCCTAATCATTTGATATTCAACATTATCTAATATTTCTACATTTTACATCATCAATGTACCAAATAATTCATCCATTATCATGTTCGTTATATTTTATGATTGTTAAGTTGCTTCAAATAATCTATTCCATTGTGTGGGTAGTATTATGAGCACTTTTAGCAACTTATCTAATTGACTGATGGGATATCTGATGACTAAAATATTACTGAAAATTTATTTGAAATATACATTTATTTTTGAAACAATTTCATTTTTTAACAGTCTAAAAGTTTCAAACATTAGTTTTTTAGTCGCATATCACATATTTATGATGTTATCTATTACTTTGTATGTGTCAATGATTTCCTACAACATCTCATATGTAGTATGAAATTTTGATACATGGCTAAATTATTTAGGACCAATTCCACATATGATAGCATTCACCCATTTTATGATTATTTCATTTTCATATTCTATTACAGCATCCCAATTCTCTAGTAGTTATGGAATTACATAATTAATGATGATAGTTTAATACACTTTGAATCCCCGATTCATCAGGTAGATGGTTATTCAGGATTTCCCACATTCATAGTTGTCACCAGTAAAATATGGTGCTCAAATCATAGGAAAACATTCATTTAGATCATCCATTGACATCTTCTTTATATAGACCTTATAATTTTATCCTTTATAGAGAAATATCTACTTTATCAAAAATCTCTCATTTGATACCATTTTTTAGTTTAGAATATTACAACGATAAACAAGAGTAGGGGGTGTGTCTTTTTGATAATCTAGAAAGATATTGATGTTTAACTCCATTTCTGATTTATTAAGTTATATTAAATTCTTATTTGTAAAAAATATGAATATTGGATAAATAATAAAGAAGAATACAAAAAAAATAGTGTTTTGGGGTAAATAGATCACCTATTCCACTCCACTAATGCTCACTCTGTGATCATTGAGATTTTCATTAGAAAGGTCCTCTAATCAGAGTACCATCAAATAGACAACTATGTATAGGAAGACAAAACCTTTATAGATAGGATGGATATATCGTTAATTTTTCTCTTACAGGGAACTAGTTATCCACAAGTTAGTATAAGAAGCTGATACATGACCACAACTGAGTATGGGCAGTTGAAAATCCAACAAATAAAAAGAGTTTCATTTTTTGATGGTTTAGGTTGAGCTTCACAGTTGAAGAAGCAACTGCCAGACTATTGGATTTCTCATTCAATGATAAAATTCATCATGAAAGAATAAATTAGAGGAGATCCTTGTTTCAATTGATCTTCAATAAAATTAGCAGTATAATTTCTAGCAGAATGAAGTTGAAATGAAGAAAATAAAATCATTGCCTCTTCATATGAATAATAAAATACTTTTTTATTTCTAGTAGTTCTTATAGAAATGAGATAAAACACAAGAATGTAGTCAAATATCACAGGTATCATTTTTATAGAGATAATATTCTAATCACAGATATAGATTTATTTGGTTTATAACATATGATAATATTTCTTGATATACTATTTATATTCACATTCAAATAATTTAGAAGAGTCTTCATTGTCCTTAGAAATAAGAATGATTTACTGCATTGAATATTGTTTATTGAATTGATCATAACATTCCATTAAATCAGTCATAAAATAATTTTGAGATGATCATTATTCTTTTATGATACCACTCCCAAAATCTCAGATAAAATAAATGATTTAAATCTCCATTGTTGAATATTCAAATGTATTTATCCTCCATGTAAATAAAAAAACCAAAATTAGGGTTGAAATCATAAAGTTGAATACAAAAGTAGGATTTCAGTACCATGAATTTTTTTCTCAAAACATAGTGTTCTTAACTAAATAGAGTTTCTTAACAATACATTCTCTTCATACAAAGATAAGGTTCCATCCAAACTTAGTTTTCAACTATGTAGTGTAGGGTTCCATTGTTTGGTGTAGGGTTCTATTGCGTAGTATAGGGATGAAAATCCATATGTTCATATTTCCAACATAGGTTATGAACAATGATTCCATTCGACAATATTGGATTGTTATTCTAAACATTTATTCAAATGTAGGGTAGTGTATAAAAATGTTTTTTCATCAAAAATAGGGTTTGAACAATGGTTCTAGAACCCATATTGTAACATTGTATTCTATCAAAATGATATATATAGTCACGATCTATATAATTTTAAAAAAGACGAAAAGCAAAATTATTAAAAAAACAAGGGTATTTGTGAGCATCAAAATCAATAAGATTTATATATTCATGTTGAGGTAATACAATCCTAATTGTGTGATAAATAGGATGATGCATTTAGTGACTCTTAAGATGGAAATTTATTTAACAATATATGGTTCTAAGTGTATAGTTGTTTTTGTGGTATGGATATAGTGACAGATATTTTTAAAAAAATCAACATTTTATGAGTATGATGTTTTGGTAAATGGGATTGCTGGAGATAAAGTCATCATGATTTTATTTTGGTGAGTTATTTCTCTCAAGAATTTAAATTGGTATCAATGTGGTCTTGTTAACTTTATGGGGGAAATGTTGGGCTAAGAATTTGATTGGAACTTCTGTGAATAATTGAGTATGGGAATGTTTTTCTGAAATTAATTTTTTTATGATGATTGATGATTTGAAAGTCATGCTAATTTGGGTGTCTTCAATGGAAACATTCATTGGGATGGATCATGTATCAACATAGTCGATTTCTGACCTGCCGAGGTTGATAAAGATATCTGGTTTCAAATTTTGATAGTCAGAACAAGTGTCTAGGAATCATACCAGACACTACCTGAGGATGAAAACACATGTGGTTGGGAGTTATTAATGATTTGTGTCATTACAAGTTAGTGATTTTTATGGTAAATATTATTTTTCACTATAAAGTAGTATTTTTTTTAAAATTTGACCTTTTATGGAGTTTCAAGGGTTGATATTCCTCTATAATGTGTTATCATTTATTTTATGGGTTTAATGGGTTTTATAAATATAAAAAGGGCATCCATATTCATTTTCAGTAGTTTGGAGGAACTCTCCACTAGATGGATATTCACGTGGTACCTCGGAGAAATTACATGTGTGTAGGGCCCCAACATGGGCCACTACTACACCGGTTTTCCTTGTTTGTGTGGTTTGTGGGTTATTAGGTACCTTGTACTGGATTACCAGGATCTAAGTATTATATATAATTTTTTTAGGGTGGGATATTTTAATTACAACATTTTTATATTATCCAACTTTCAAGGTTATCATTACATTCCCGGTTGAGGTAGAGGAAATGGAGATCTCACTCCTACTCCTCTCACCACTATTTTTCCATTTATATCAGTTACTTTGGTATTAATTTTTCATAATATATTATGTTTTTGCTCTCCCTTCATACTATATTCCTCTTAATATTTTTTTCTTGTTATTTTAGATAGAATAAACTATCGTTTATGATGGATTTTATAGACTTATGATGAAATATGATTGTTATGGTGGGGTTTCATGGCGTTGTTGAATGAGGATGCCAAAATATGAGAAATTCCACATGATGATCATTATTTTAATAGTGAAGCCTCACTAAATGAATTTTATTAGGGTTTCACCAAATTGGAATTGAATTTTTTACTGATGGGATAATTTATTGTGGGAATTTAGTTTGTAATATTTCAAGGAGAATTATAGGTGTAGATTAAATATTTTAATAGAGGTCTTAACTATGAGTGAAATCCTAGTGGGATTTTGGGAATTATGTACAGAGACCGAAGATTGTTTCATATTAATATTAAATAATTTTAGATTAATATTAAATAATTTCAAAAATACAAGCTCAAGGACCATAGTGGTTTTGGGTGACTGGATACATGATTCAAAATCTACTTATTTAATTAATGATATTCAATATCTCCCCTAAAAATATTCTAAGCTATAATGTTGATAGACATACGCTGTAACAACCCAGGTTCTTATAAATTATTATTTTTGAATAAATTAAAATTATTGGATGGATTACAAGAGACAGCAAGTTATTATTTCAGTACATGAAACGCTGATTTTACCTTGTGGTATATAAAGTACAGAGTTTCTTCGATAACCTGTGTTACATGAAAGACTATGTTTTTCTGAAAGAAAGTATACTGTTAATCGTATTATTAATAATATTTTATTGTCCTCACCCAACCAATATAAATGATGGTATGAATAGGATTAACTAAGTTATTAAAATTTTCATTATAAATGTTTAAAAAAATATTTATTTGATTATGAATTAATTAGAAACAAAAGTAATATGTATTTAAAAATAAAGAACATCCTTTTCTACAAAAAATATTTTTCAATGAAAAAAATGATTAATATAAATAAATTAAAAAACCAATTTTTATGAATTATTTTCATGAAATATAAATATATAATATACTAAATAAATTTTTTAACATTAATTTTTATGTGTTTTATAGAAAAGTGGTTTGAATTAATCAAAATTTACGAATAAAATGATTTATTTTACTTATAAGAAGTGTTATCAATTTAACATTGTGAAATTATTTTAAATAAATTTTCTGATAATATTATAAATTATATATAAAAAATAAAACTAAATTCTGAATGTGTAACTTCAAAATTTTCATAGGCAAAATTTCATTGGTTCTTTTGATGAGTTTAATTTTTTGATGAATATTGAAAAGAACAAAATTTTAATTGAAAAATTAATTATCTTAAAAATAATTTAATATGTTAAATTTTATTCATTACTAAATTTTAAATTAATATTTCTTTGGATTTTACATATATTAATTCAATTAGGTCTTTGGAATCCATTTTATAGAAAATTTTAATTTGAAAGATTAGTGAAATTTTGAACATTTTCACTTTGAAAACCTCTTTTCCCATCCCATATGTGGGGTTAATTATAAATTAAATTCATCCACTTATGTCAATTTCATTGGTTTGAATGGATTATTTATTTGAAATCAGATTTATTTATAATATCTAAAATGGTAAATTAATTTTTTATCATAATGATTAGTAAATACAATCATATTTAATTAAAACGATTAAGGATAAAATGATGTTTTGTGTATGACATGATTTTGTTTTAAAATTAAGTTTATAGACATATAGGGTTTTTATTTATTATATTGGAATATTAATATTTAGAATCCATTGGTTTAAATTATATTTTATATTTATTTTCAATTATAATCTTAATGGATAAATGGCTAAATTAAATAAAAAGATATAAGTCACTAGGGTAAAAGAAATAAAGATAAAATTGCATAAAAATAAAGACTAAAGAATAAAATTATATAAATTTATTTATTATTTATGGTGAAAAGGTGTATCAACCATGTGAAACCAACCCACTATTATTTTTCTATATTTTATGAACATTGGGTAAGGTATACCTCCAAATGAGGAATACTTTTTGGTAGTTAATAAAATGAAATAACTCCTCCATTATACTAGGTAAATCACTCCCCCCACTATTGTAAACCTATAAATATTTTTGGGTTGACAAAAAAATGAAAACTTCACATCCCAATTACAATAATTTTATCCTTGAAGCCTTACATTGGTCATAAATCCAACCAAGGATGTCCTTGCTATAAACCAATATGAGACAGTTGAAAATAAGTAACATTCATCAATGAACTTTTTTTGTATTATTTCTTCCTTGAACCCATTAAATTAAATCCATATCATTATTTTATAATTATAATGATATATTATTTTTAATATATTCATTTATGTTATTGTTATGACTTAAAATCACACACACTTCTATTAAATGGGTCACAAAATCATCATTCATGTGTATGGTGGTCTACCATCTCACAAACCATTATTGTTCTTTTTTCCCATAACCTCCATTCAGGGTCATACATAATGATGTTAATAACGTCTATATATTATATTTTTTATATTTTTGATTTTATTATGATTCCGAAATTTTTATATTACACATACCATAGTAATTGTAAGAATGGACTACCACCTCATGAAGTGATGTTATTCGTTCACATTTTAGATTAATATATTAATGTTGTGTTTAATATAGATATGTGACAAATGTAACAAAAACATTATATTGTAATGATTATATATATATATATATATTTATATCATTTAAATTTTAATTTAATATAACAAGAAAATGTAAACATCATTAATGTGTACATACGACCAATAGTCTCCGTGACGGGTGTATTCAATTTCATATCATTAGTTTTAATCAGATAATATAAATACATGTATAATGATTATATATCATATATATATATATATATCAATTTTATCATTATATATATTATTAAATCATGATATAAGTAATATTATTAATAATTACAACTGAAAACATGTTTGAAAAACAAAGTGGTTATGACCCAAAACATAACCTTAAACATGAATTGTTAACAAACAGATAGTATAATGTAATAATTAAATCACATATGGTATTACATATATGAATATTCTTTCATGATAGAATCATAATAAACTTATATTTATTATTCAAATATTTGTAATGTCTATGAAGGATGTCAAGACTTAATGTCGGGGGATTTCTAGTCTCACCATTATTTCTGCGAGACATGTCCCATATTCACCAGACATATGATTTATGTGGTTTATTTATGTAACTATGACATGTTATATAATGGAATTAAAATATTTAATGATATTACACGTTTCACATTATTTTATTTTTCCATGTATATCAGGATTAAAATTTTACTTAATTAGTAAGGGGATTTTTATCTTAATTTTTTTGAGACATAAGCAATTTTCAATACAGATTTTTTTATATAGTAAGTAAACATACCCTGAATATATTTTATGATTAATATAATAATTATTAATTTGATTTATATTTAATTGTGATAATCTCTCTTTCATGGGGTTTAGGGTTAAAAAATTACAATAGCGGTGAAATATTTTTGTCTTAATTTGTCTTTTTTGAGATGTACATTGTGTTACATACAAATATTCCTTCATGAGGTGAATATACGTCAACATAGACATGTTATATCATGATTTTATCCTAATCATGATATTTTTAATTTCATTTTTATGTAATTCTGTAACACCCCATGATTTCTTTGTACGTTATCTCTTTAAAATAATTCAATAGCATGCACTGCACGTAACGCCGAGTTCGAGCGCACAACGAGTTAACAAACTAGCCGTTCAAAAAATATTATGAATAATATTAACTAAAATTTTGAATTTTATATACCACATATACTTTTATAATCCTTATTATGTGTTACTTAGACAGAATATAGGAACAAATTCATTTTTTCAAATGAAAAAAGTATTTTTCAAAACAAGAAATTTTACCACCTTTAAATGGAAAACACTTTTTAAATACAATATTTGACACTATTATATATGAAATTTAATGAAAAAATTTTCTTCTTTATAAGTGGGACATAAAAATTTAGTTTGATACAATTTTAAGTACATTTTTGATAACTTTCATATTTTGATGAATAGTAAAAAATTCTAAATTTTAATTGAAAATATCTTTTTTAATCGAACTAATTTATATTGTTGAATTATGAATTTCAGTGGTTTTAATGTATAATTAGATTAAATTTTTATCATTTACTAAAATTTATTTCTTCTTATGTAAATTCACATTTAAATTGTACATAAACACATGTCAATCTTTTGATAGTTTTTATTTCTTAAAAACCCACATTCTGGTTTTGATAATGGGAGAGAATTTTATATTAATTAATTCAAATCATATGTTTTTAATTTGTTAAAATAGACATAATTTTTGGATTTGGAATATCAAAATTATAAAACACTGAATTTTAGGTCTCTTTCTTAAAACTTTCAATTTTTGATGAATATTGAAAACACTTTGTTATTGTTTAAAACCAACATTTCTTTAAAAAATTATTATTTGTGTTTAAATTTATTTGAATGTAAAAATAGATACATATTATATATATTTGTTCAATGTAATTTATTGGAATCATTTTATAATAACATTAGATGTAAAAAATTTATTTAAATTCGTAACGTCTTTTACCCACCTTCTAGGCACATTTGTAAATTTGAATAAAACCGAATCTTACCACATTTGTGAATGGAATTTAAAAAATCCAAGAGACATAGTTGACATCCGTAAGTAAAATATGGTTTAGTAAGATGAAAATAATTTTTGGTGAATAGTCACTTTGGAATTTAATTAACCACTTTTAAAAGTAAATAGGTAATTAAAGTTAATTATTATAATATAAATACCCTAAAAATGTCCTAATTGTATTGGATAAGTTTATTTCAAACCATATAAAAGTTAGGAATAAAATAGGATCCTTTTGGTCCACATGGATTTTATTAGGACATTTATTATTTTTTTATTTGAAGAAGAGTAAAAAAATGTCAAATTATATGTTTAATAACTAAAGCATTATTAATATAGGGTTATACATAAGATAAATTCATCTATAAATATTAATTATAAATATAAATATATTTCTAAAATCTTTGTATTTTATTTATAAATTTTAGACATTAAACAATTAAATTTATAAATGACACAATGATGATGCAGTAATTACCTTATTAAGGAAATATTAAACTAATTGCTATTATAAATATCAAAATAAATGTAAATTGGGAATTTTGAATAATTAAAATTATTTTATAGGTTAAAATGAAATTTTGGGTTTTATTTAATGTATTTTTTTAGAAGTAATCATGTTTGGTTAAATTTCACAAAAACCAAATACTAAATAGTGTCAAAATTGTCAAAAATGAGTTTTTAAAACAAATACTACATTATTAAGTGACATAATATTCCTAAAAATCTATGGTTTAGAAAAAAGACATATATAATTATATATATGCAATTAATGAACCACTTGTGGTTCTATTGGCCTTTATTTTATGTTTATTAACCATGTAATATAAAAATACAAGAAGACATTGTAAAAGAAAAACTATTTAACTAAGAGTTAAATCTAAACGATAAGGTTAATATGTTGACCTAAACATGTCTAAAACAAATTGTTTGAGATGATTTCGAATCATATAGAACTTATACCTGAATTAAATCCATTTTGAGACATTATAAAATGAAAATAATTTTATAATATTTTCCTAAAGTGACCCTCACCTCTCTTATAAAAGGGTATTACCCTTCTCAAAAACTCACACCGAAAAAGCCTTTTAGAAAGGCCAAAACCTGCTTAAATATCCTCCCAAAAACTATCACATCATCTTAGAGGCCTTACATTGATTGTAATCCAAAATAAAGATCCCTTTTGTTCAAATCAAAAGGATGAACCCGAAGAAGATGTAATTACCTCATCACATCATTCAAAGTTCTTTTCTTCTTCCACTTCCACTTTCATTTATTTTATCCATACTAAAATAATACCTATTGTACCTTATACATACTCATATATTATTATAAATATGTTAAAACCATATTCATTAGTCTATCCATCCTATGAATGACAAAGTCACCATACTTGCATACGTATGACTTAACGTCTCCACGTCATGGTGTAGTTTGTTATTCAACACATCATTTTTTGGATGGGTGTAATAATAACTATAATTTATGTATATAAAAAATATATTATTTATGTATAATATACAACCCAATTACTTAATATTTCACCATCAATAGAATGATATTGTCTCTCGTGCGTACATACGAGTTACCGTCTCCACAACGCGATGAGATTCATTTCCTCGTTCACCATTAAAAAATTGTTATAAAAATATATATTATTATTAAATATTTAATATATAAAATAATAATGATACTATAATTATATATATATGTGTGTGTGTGTGTGTGTGTGTGTATTTACATATATCTCATTCACTAGCTTCAGTTCAATACGATATGAAAACAGAAACAGTGTTCATACGTACGTATGGCATGTCATCTCCATAAACGGTGTTTTACTCTTCATATAACTATCTATTATACATATTTATATTCTGAAAATATATGATAAATAAATAATGTTTTATATTCTTGATGTAACTAAATCATGATATAAGTTATATGATGAGTAATAACATGTAAAAACATGTACCATAGATAACACGATTATTACCCGAAATATTATTTTAACAATGAAATTATTATTAAATGAGTTGTATAAAGCCATAAATGAATAATGTATGGTATCAGAAATATGAATTTGTTTCTGGTATAATTTAATAACATACTATGGTCATTATACATGAGTTTAAATGTACCCTCGACCAAAGGACTGTACAAGGTAAGTGTTATTTCCTCAATCTCATTACTATCCGAGATTGTTTATATGTATGTATCTAATAAGACATATTTATAATCTATGTTAATGATTCATTAAAATGTATTAAAAAGTAATATTTTAAGTTTTTTGGAAGGTACTACTTAATTATATCATCATTTTGAATATTTTTAATGACTTATTTTTATGAATATTATAATTAATGTCCATGTCATAAAAATGATTTTAAGGATTTATTTATGTAGAAATGATTGTTTTAAAGTATTAATTTAATTAAAAAATATAAATTTGGTATGGGAATCTTTGACACAAAAATTTATTTTAAATGAATTCCCTTATAAATTGTGTGACCTTTAAATGATTTCTGGAAAATAAGTATTTCTCTCAGAGAGTTTTATTGATTATTTTCAACTATGTAGACATCATTTATTGGATATTATTCTTAATTGCAGTTGATTTACTATAATAAAATATTCTATATTGTATTTAATGAGTAATTATATGTTTTAAGGTGGATGTGATATTTTTAAACCATTCATGTTTTATGGTTAAATAATTAACATTTCTAATGCTAGTTATAATAAGAATGTTTATGTTATGTTTCATCCTTTTCGTATAACGATACAATTGAACATTGTAAATGAAGGGTAAAGCCCTATGTAGATCCTCAATGCATCGGTATGTGTCATGAGACAAACTAGGGTCTTGTCATAAGGTCTTCAAAAAGTCATTATTTGTAATCTTGGAACGAGTCCTTAACTATGTGGTTATGATGTCCGACATTATACATTATATCATTATGAAATTAGAAATTGATATTACATGTGATTATTCGACTAATTGAATATCCATGTGAATAAGTAAATGGAATTATCTGATTTATCTTTTCCATAATATCCGGATGTTTATTTTTTAATGTATTTTGTTTTAGTCTCATACATTGCCTTAAATGTTTATGCTTGTTTATGATAGTTTTTGATATATTGTTATTCTTACTAAGCATCTTATATCACCCCATTCTTATGTTTTATTTTTTATATGATGTTAAGAAGTGTGTTATGAATGATATTCAATGTTAATCTAGCATAATAATGTAGTTCTCAAAGGATTCTTTATCTTATGTTTTATATTATAAATTGTAATGTAACATTCATATATATAATCCATTTTCCGATACTACTAATATGATCTATCCTTCAAGAAATTATTCCTTGAAATCATGAAAATGTATTAAAATAATTCACCGACTCTGGGTAAATATGGTTGGGCCATTATAGTTGGTTTCAGAAGAAGTTTAGCAACAACCATGGAAATAGTTTTAGATAAAATATGATTTTGAAACATTACCCTAAGATAGACTTTGGGGATTAGTATAGAAGAACATCTTGGAATTTTGGCAATGTAGAGTTTTTTGAATTTTTTAGTCAATAAATCCATGTCTGGATACGAGTATGTATAGGCGAATCTAGCACATATGTACCTAGGAGTGAAAACTCTTACAAGGAGTTTTAGGATTGACTCGGGGTATCCCGATACATGAAAATGAGCCTTGCTGCACTCTTGTTTATGACACTCTCAAGGGATATACTTTGGATAATTTTCATTTTATTTACAAACCATTATGAAGTATTTATGAGTAAATATCTACCTAAAGAAAACATTTTCTATGATTATGTATTATATTCATAAGTTGTTCAATTTTTGTTAGGTATTTTACAAGTTTGGAATTATGCATTTCGATTCATAATCTAATATAGTGTATGCCATTGATTAGATATTGTGCCTAGTTAATGAAATGATAACTTCATAAATATGCATGATCCAAAGAGTTTGAAGGATCATACATTTCTTGGTCTTAAGCCAAAATTAATAAGGTAAATAGTCTCCCATAAATTATCATCATATGAATAAATTGTATCATGTGTTAATAAGATAAGTAATGAATTCATTAAGTCTCGTGGCTTTGAAGGGAAGACAATGAGGAAATGGATGGTATAGAGAAAGATGGATAAAGATAAGAATGGAAAGAAGGATTTTCCCATTTGTGATAACTGTAGAAAAAATCACCTTTGTAAAAGAATGAAGGTAATGGTTGGTTTTTATAAGTGTTGAGAAAAAGGACACTAACTATGTGATTTCAAGGGTTAGAAATTTTTTTAAAATGTATTGTGCTTCTTCTGCAAGGAGTTGGGATGGTACGCGAATCAATATCCCAACCATTAGATTATACCGCAAATGATGTTGTTGGATAATAATCATGTTATGATTCTACCAGAGGCAAAGAAGAATTACTAGTGTTCATATGATGATATTAAAGATTTATATCATTTGAGTATGGTATCAATGATGTACTGTTTATAATAATTATGAAGTATATAAGGATTGGACTGTAAGACGATTTAATTAATTATATAAGATTGTGTGGTACCACGAAAAGTGACACCATAACAAGTTAATCTTTTTGGAAATTACAAGGTTGAAGGAAAGATAAACTTTAATATAGTCATGATATTGAGGTATTGAATTTGGAAGAAGAGATGATTGATTTGGATAAATTATATTGGATATTATTTACTACCATGGAAATAATTAATGGTTTGTTTATTCCTTCATTTTTGGAGATTACAAAAGTTTTTGATTTATGTAGTATATCTAGTATTCTATGTATTACAGAAGGAATAAGGAAGTACATACCTATTAAAATATGGGTTTCTAGTAATTCATTTTATTACCACATTTTAAGTGATTACATAATGAAGGTATTCACATGTATATTATGTCACATTCTTTTTAAATTTGGGATTGTGAGTTCAAACATAAGTATTGTGAATAAGTCTATATGTTGGAATGGATTATTTTTGAAAATGCATTCTATTTTTATGTTTAAATGATTTCTTATGATTATTTTTAGATTATTATAAAAAGGACAACCCAGAGGTCAGGCGACAACGCGTAGCGTCCGGGAAGGCTGTGAGACTTGAACCCACTACATAAGGGAAATAAGGGTGCATCACTTACCACTAGCTTAAGTGATGTACTGGATTGTATAATGAAGTTTTTTAAAATTTATGATAGATTAATTATAAATTAATTTTTGGGAACCCTATACAATTAGGATAAATAGAATATTTTTGTGTTCTATTATCCTTTGGGAGTGAAATATGAGTGTGTTGTAGAAATTAGTTAAAGGATGGAAGTCTACTTGTCAAGTATTTTTTATTATTATTCTATGAAGAAATTACTACCTAAAATTTAGGGAAAGGATATTAAAACCAAAAATGTGTTATCTTAATACCTTATGTTTTGATGAACCAATAATATTTTTGTTCATCATAGACTTATGGAATTGATTCCCTCAATGTTTTATTTATTGTTCACTTGTTTGTGATTGATGACCTCAATCACATCCTATAAATATTTATGTTTTCCCTCCAAACATGTGTCTCAAATTTACAACAATTTTCACCTATTTGAATTCCTAATTTGGTGGTGACTTTTTCATTTCTCTGTCCCCCTTATTAAGAAATAATTTTATTAACCCTAATTCTAATGTGGGTTTTCCACAAAGTTATATTTTATTTTAAAATTTTATTTTTGAAGATCAATTTCAAATTTCGAGGATTCAATTTATTGATGTAGGGGAGAATGTAACACCCCAATATTTCATAGTACATTATCTCTTTATAGTAATTCAATAGCTTGCGCTATACACACCACCGAGTTCGAGCACACCACAACTTACCAAACATGTCGTTAAAAACAGTTATGAATTGTATTAAATACATTTTACTTTTATATACACCATATAATTTTAGAATCCATATTATGTGTTTCTTAGACATAATGTAAGAACAAATTCATTTATTTAGAAAAAAGAATTATTTTTCAAAAATTGAAGTTATACCTTCTTTTAATGATAAATCCTTTTAAAATCCAATATTTGACAATTTCATATATTCAATTTAATGGTATTAAATTCTTAATTAGAATATAGACCTAAAAATTTATATTGGATAAATTTTTTGTCCTTTTCTGATAACTTTAAAATTTTGATGAATAATGAAAAATACTAAATTATAATAGAAAACAAAATTTTTAATCAAAATAATTTATAGTGTTAAATTATGAATATGAGTGTTTTTAAAGTATAATTATAATATATTATTTTCATTTAATCTAACGTTGTCCATTGAATGTAAATTCACATTAAAATGAACATAAACAGAAGTAAATATTTAGATAGTTTTTGCTTTATAAAAAACTGCTTTCTGGTTTTGACAAAAGAAATTAATTTTAATTTAATGAATGCAACTCAATTTTTTTGAATTTGGTAAAATAGACATCATTTTTGGATTTTTAATATCAAAATTAACCTAGGGAATATTTTTATATTTTTCTGAAAGCTTTCCATTTTGGATTAATAGTGAAAAACAAAGTGTAACTATTTAAATCCGACTTGTATTTAAAATATTAATATTTTTATATATATTTATTTTAAATTAAATATAGATACATAATACCAATATTTTTTCAATTTAATTCATTTGAGTAATTTTAATATTTAATTAGATGTATAAAATTTAATTGAATTTTTAAGGTCTTTTACCCACCTTATAGGAACATTTGCAAATTTGCATAAAACGTAATTTTACCACTTTTGTGAATTGAATTTAAAAAATCTAAGAGACACAGTTGACATCAGTATGTAAGATGTGGTTCAAGAGGAAGAAAATAATTTTTTGTGAATAAAATATTTTTAATTTTATTTTCCACGGTTAAAAGTAAATAGGGTAATTAAATTTTAAAATGAAATTATAATTACCCTAACACATGTCCTAATTATATTGGATATATATATTTCGACCAAAATAAACCTTAGGAATAAAATATAATCCTTTTGGTCTAAATGGATTTGATTAGTATATTTATTATTATCTTATTTAAAGAAGATTTAAAGGTGTTAAATTAAATGTTTAATAACTAAAATAATTTTTAATAGAGGGTTATACCTAAGATAAATTCGACATTAAATATTAATTAGAAAGATAGAAATATTTCCTACATCATTGTAGTTTATTTATAATTTTATACATTAAATAATTAAATGAATTTATGACACAATGATGATGTAGTAATTACCTTATTAATGAAATATTAAAATAATTGATATTATAAAAACCAAAGTAACTTCAAATTGAGACTTTTGATTAATTCCACTAATTTTATCGGATAATATGACATGTTATGGTTGATTTAATGTATTTTTTTTGAATTAATCATGTTTTTTATACATTAACAAAAACCATATACTAAATATTTACAAAGTTTACATAAATGAATTTTTTAAACAAATAATATAATATTAAATGATATAATTCTCATAAGAATCTACAGATCAACCAAAAGACATATATAATGATTTACATGTAATTAATGAAACATGTGAGGTTATATTGGTATTTTATAGTATGTTTATTAACCATGTAATATAAAAATACAGCAAGACATTGTAAAAGTTAAACTATTTATCAAAGAGTTAAATCTAAAAGATAAGTTTAATATGGTGACCTAAATTTTTTTAAACCTATTGGTTGAGAGGATTTAGAACCATAAACACCATATCCTCAAAACAAATCCACATTGATCCATAAAAAACTAACAATTAGTTTATAATAAAATAATATTTCAAGCTTTTCCTAAAGTGACACTCACCTCCATTATAAAAGAGAACTTACCGTTCTCTCAAAAGAAAACCTCTATAGCAATTTTTCTCGGCCAATCCTAGATCCAATATCCTCCTAAAAACCCTCACTTCAACGTTGATTTAATACTTTGATATGAATCCATCCAAAGAATCCCTTTTGATCCAATCCAAAGGAATAACTTCAAGAAGAGGTAATTACTTCATCACCTCGTTCAAAGTTCTTTTCTTCTTCCATTTCCTATTTCTTTGATTTTTTCCATACTAAAATAATATCTCCAGAACCTTCTAAATACTCTAATTTTATTATAAATACAGTAAAACCATATTCATTATTCTATCCATCCTACTAATAGCAATCTAACTATAAGTGTGTACATACAACTTACCATCTATACGTTATGGTGTAGTTTGTTATTCAGCATTTCATTATTTGGATGGCTATAATAAAGAGTATAATTGATGTAAATAATAAATATAACATATTTATGATTAGTTCTATATAATATAACATCCAATTAAACATGTTTTCACAATCAATATAATGATATCGTCTCTCGTGCGTACGTTCAGCTTACTGTCCCCACGACATGATTAGATTCATTTCCACTAGATTCATTTTCACATCCACCATTCAACGATGACTGTAAAAATATATATTATTAATATTTATTTAATATATGTAATAATAATTCTATGTGTAATATGTGTGTGTGTGTGTATTTACATATATCTCATTCGCTTACATCCGTTCAATACGATATGAAAATGGAAACAACGTTTATGCGTATGTACGACCTATTGTCCCCATAAATGGTGTTTTCCATTTCATATATCCATCAATTATACATATTTATATTCTAAATATATATCATACATAATGAATTTTTTATATTTTGGAATAAATTAAATCATGATATAAGTGATACGATCATGAATAACAAGATAAAACATATATGATAGCGAAAGAAATTATTACCCGAAATATTTTTTTCACATAATAATTATTATTCAATGGTTTTTAGAAAGACATAAATGAATAATTTATGATATCATAAATATGAATATGGTTCTGGTATAATTTAATAACATACTATGGTCATTATACAAGAGGTTAAATGTACACTCGACCAAAGAAAAGTACATGGTAATGGTTATATCCTCAATTTCATTACTATCTGATATTTTTTATTTGTAAGTATCTACTAAGAAATATTAATCATCTATGTCCATATTTCATTAAAATATTTAAAATAGGAATACTTTATGTTTTTTATGTTAGGGACTCTTTAAATATATCATCATTTTAAATGGGTTTAATGATTTAATTTTCTAAATATTTTAATTAATGTCCACCTTTTCAAAATGATTTTGAGGATTCATTTTTGTTCACATGATTATTTTATAGTGTTAATTTCTATCAGTGTTTCAAAGTGGTATGGGACACCTTCATTCAAAAATATATTTTTAATGACTTCCATTATAAATATTGCGACTTCTAAATGATTTCTTGAGATGGGGTATTTCCCTCAAAGAGTATTATTGATTATTTTCAACTATGTAAACATCCTTTATTAGATATTATTCGTTATTGAGGTTTATTTACTATAAAAAAAATCTTCCATATTGAATGGAATGTGTTATTGTATGTTTGACTGTGGATTTTATATTTTTATACCATTCTTGGTTTATGGTTAAAGTATTAATACTTCGTATGCTGGTTTTAATATGAATGTTTATGTTTTGTTTCAACCATTTCATTTGATGATTTAAATGGACTTAGTATTTATGGGGGGATCTCGCTATAGATTCTCTATGCATCAGTATTTCTCATGAGACAAACCAGTATCTTGGCAGAAGGCCTTGAAAAATTCATTATTTTTTAGTCTTGGAATGAGGCATTGACTATGTGGTTATGAAGTCCGACATTATGCATTACATCATTATGAAATTAGCAATTGATATTACATGTGGTCATTTGACTATTAGAATATCCCTGTGAATAGGTAAATAGAATTATTTGATTTATCTTTTCCATATTATGCTGAATTTTATTTTTAAAAGTCCATTTTTAGTCTTTTATATTTCCTTAAATGTTTATACTTATTTATTATAGTTTTATCTATATTATTATCATTACTGAGCGTCTGAGGTCACTCCTTTCTTATGTTTTATTTTTCCTAGGATTTGAAGAAGTGTGTTATGATTTATATTCATGGTTAAGATGGGGGAATAATGGAATCCTCAAAAAATTATTTATGTTTCATTTTATTTTATAAATTGTAATGTAACGTTCATATATGTAATATATTTTTTCAGACTTCTAAACTGATTGATCCATCAGGACTTCATTCCTTCCCATCATGCGAATGTAATAAGATAATGCACTAACTCTGGCAAACTGGGGCCGGGGAGTTAAAAATTCTTTCATGGGGCATATAATTCAATGATAACAAAGAGGTAGAAATTTTATTTTACCATCACATCATTAATCGTGATTTATTTTAATTAAGTATATAATATTGAAATAAGATTATATACTTATAAAAAAATTTCATAAATTTTATTCTTATATTTTGTTGAAGATATATACATGTAATGGTACCACTATCCAACTATTTGTTAATAATGATGATTAATAAATTTTTAAATAATATTTATTTTTATTTCTATATTCACTATGAAATTTGTTTTCTTTCAAAATAATGTTTTCTAATAATTCCCCCCAAAGGTAGCCAGGTGGAAGGGGTGCGGGGGATTCCATTTCAGGGTTTAGTCCCTAGGTAGTTTTCATATGAAGCATGCGTAGTTAGTGGAAGCTCAATTTTAATGTCTTATTAAAATACATTATTTTTTTATAAATGATCTTTTATGCTTGTTGTCAAAGTAATAGATTTTGAAATATTTATTTATTTTAATTACAGTTTTAAATTATTTTGAAATATTAATTTATATATTTTCTATGGTTATTCCCACATAAAATGGTTTCATAAAATGTTTTATGATTGAGAAGTTTATAAAATGTTTTTTGAAGAATCATTTTTAAATCTACATGGTGATTTTAAAGGTAAATTATTTTTAGAAATGTTTAACATTTTAAAAATAAGTTTTCAAAAAATAATGTATATTTTACTTCAAAAAATTTTAAATGAATATCAATGAATTAATTATAATGTTCCATTGTTATTTCAAATTAATGTGAATTTGAAAAACAATTAATGTGATCTTCAAAGAAATTTAATTTCAAATAATAAATGATCCATGTGTTCTTAAAAAAATTCTCCATAAAATATGATATCCTTTGGTATTGTTTATGATTTACTGGGGATATTGTACAAGGATACAATTATTATCATTTATTTAAATGGTTTATTCTTATGATTGAATGTATTTTATGAAACCCATTTCTCTTCCATGGGATACACCATAATAAAAATACCATGACAGTGACCTCGTTTCCTACGTGATTAGATGTTGAAAGTAGTATGAATCCTATAAAATGTTTATATGTTATTATATGAATAAATGTTTTTTTACCATTTTAATTAATGGGTTATGATATGATGAACATTTAAAATCATGGTTCACAAATATGTATGATTTTATTATGTGATAGGAGGGAAATGATTTTACCTCTATTTCATTAGGTGATGATTTATATATCATGAGATATACATGGATATAATGGATAGTGAACCCAGTTTAGTAAGGGAATTTATCCGCTAATATCATATGGGTAGTAATCTTGGACAACTAAGATGGTTTTGGGAGTGAACCCATTCAACTATGATAACAATGTCATTGATCCACAACAACTATGGACCTGATTTTATATGTTTATTTTTCTAAAAAAATATATATCTTATTCCTATGTTATTTTATCACTAATTATATGCCTTTTTCTTTTATGATTCATGTCTTATGATTTGTCAATATTTATTCCATGAGTCATGTGTATGATATTATATATGTAGGGTATGATCTTTAAATGGTATATTATAGTTCTCATACTATTTTGATCATGTTATTATAATATATAACATTTTTTAACCATATTAATAATTTTATCTCACCCTTTATTATGTTACCTTCTACTAGGTTAGGGAGAATCATTTTGAGTAGGAGTACTAAATTGAATGATATTTTTGGTAAACATTTAAGGTCTTTTACCAAGTTAGAATATATTTTTCCATGTTTCCATCGATATTAAAATATTATTGAACATGGTCATGTAATTTATTAATATGTTGCATAATCATATAAAATGATGTTATATCCATGTTTCAGAATCATGAGTTTCTATATTTTCTCTAAAATGAACGGTTTATTCATCTTTTAGAAACTATGATCAGAAAAAATTATAGATATATTTAGGGTTATTTCTAAGGATATATATGGGGATGTATTTCTGGATAATTATTATGGTAATTTATTTTTTATGAAATTTTCATAGAATTTAGGTAAAGGATTGAAAGAGTGGTTTACAAGAAAATACATCCCCTTCTGGAAAGAATTGGTCAATGTGGCTCTAGTATTGATGTTGATAGTTGTAATAACCACAAAAATCCCATATTAATCAAGACTTGATCAAAAATCAGTTCTAAGAAAAGGCCTTACTACACAGTTGGTTTGACAGTCATGGGGGTTATTTTATGGAAATTTAAAAACTATTTATGAAACATAATAAAAAATTTAAATATAATATTCATATTAATAAACTAGGATAAACTAAAGGTGTTATAGATTACATAATAAGGTGTTTTTATTTACACAGATTATAAGGTATTATTCATGATTATGTGGGCTTTCAATATGATTATTGTTACGCAAGATATGATTTATTGTTGTATCAATGTACAGAACTAGTGGTAATTGCACTGACATTTAATCTAATGAACTAAATTTTTGAAGATAATATAATTGGAGTGATGTTTAAGGTGAAATATATTTTTCCCAATTAGTCATTATAGAACAATATTAAAAACATGCACCTTAACAAACTCTCAGACTCATGAAAGGAAATAAGGATAGATTCACCTATGATCTAGGGTATTTGACATCATAGAAGAATGAATATTTAGTTACCTATAACCCTGATATATGAAAAGTATCATCATGTAAATTGATTGAAGGGAACTTAGGGGTGATTAAATTGTTTATGGTAAAGTCATAGGTCACATTAATGTTGAGATGCGATTAATGTTTTAGTTAATTAAATATATTTGAATAGGATTCCAACCAAAGAACCATATACACTCTAGTATATCATGTGTATTGAGTCTGGTAATTAAATGATTCCATGTCCTCAAAGGAAATCTCATGGAGATAATAACGGTGTTTTATGAGTATCAATTTTGAAGTTGACGATGAAGAGACTATGAATAAAAATGAAATGAAAGAGCTTTTAAGTAATAATATCATGAATCCTAGTTAACAGTTTGATAAGGATGTTGTATGCTTGAATTATTTTTGTATTTCGATTCAAGAATTAATAAATATTGATTGAATTTTTAGTGTATGTTTTCATAAAGGATTTGAATGAATATGTTGACAGATTATAGTGTCCTAAAAATTAATAATAATAAAAGAATACAATTCCATGATGTTTTAAAATGTGAAAAAAAATCTGAAGAAAATTTTTCTGAAAATTTTCAATCGGAGATATTCTAAAAAGGATGGGTTGACCCCACTAATAGTATATTGTTTTGTAGACCGTAGCTCTGCAAGGCGTTCCACCTCATTGCATAGCACAATAAAAACAAACCCATTCACAAGATCAGAGGGAACCATCAACACCCATGAATGAAACCACAATAATTTGTTGGTAATTTTAGTGATTTTCATCCCCATGAATGACATTACCATGAGAATGAAAAATATCATGGGGTAGGACAGTCTTTCCAGCACTCTCAAATGAAATGAAATCATTTATGGGGTGGGATGATGATTTCTTCCCTTGAAAAATACCACCAATTCAAATGAAATAATTTGTGTGATGGGGAATCCCCCTTGGGGTCCAAAAAAAGTGGATTTTTAGCACACCAAATATGAGAGGAAAATATTGTATCGGGTCCCCACATTCTTCTATAAAAGAACACTAAGGGGATCCAAGAGGGGAGGAAAAGAAAACAGGGATTTCCAAATGAGATCTCAGATGACAGCTAAAACACATATCATTCTTTTCATATAAGTAAAAAATATATCTCATAGAATTGTGGAGGAAACAATACATTCTCTAGATATCTATGAACTAAAAACCACTTGGAAGACACTATTTTGTGGGGCACATACAGATAACCCCTTTTTGAACCATCATCGCACATAGAACAATGATATCTTTGTGGAAACCTAGCTCATGTAGAAAAATTATGCATAGGACAAATATGAACCTGCATTGAAAAATTATATATGGTTCAAATTGGGCCTTATGTAGATTCAATAAACTTGGGTAAAACCCCAAAATACATAGCACAATTCAATTCATATAGTTCCCTCACCTGTTGAGACACTTTCTATACAGAGTGAATCTCATCCCACATAATAACATAGCACATTGAATGGGGAATACTAATAAATTATACTCTCCACCTCCCACATCTCTCTTATGTTATACTAATAGGCATCAATTTGGACACTATGTGAACTAGTCTATCTACATTAGGTCTAGGAATCTTCCAATGCAACCTGATATGTATGATTAGTTAATTAAGAATATCAGTGTCTCTTATCATGTCTTCCAACCCGTGGTAAGAAGAGTCACATGTGTATCCTCAACAATAAGGAAGATATTTTGAATTTCATTAGGTCTACATTATTTTGGTAGTTATGGTTCCATCCATGGCATGATAACATAATCCTATCCATTTTTAGGGTTTAGGGGAACAACTAGACTTTTACTTTGATATGGAATGGTGTTGGTAACTCATATCTTTCCAAAGGACTAGAAAGGAAAAACTCTTAGTGTAACACCCTAAACACTCATGAGAGAGGTGGAACTCTTTCTTCTCTTCTCAAGAATGGTACATAGTAGGATGTATCATCACATGTGACTATCATATCTATGAAAACAAAAGAGGTGACAGGTACAATGAAGTCCTTTTCTCCCTTTGGGATTTAGAACTCATCCACTAGTTGAAGTTATATATTGTTGAAACTTTTGCTGTACTACGTACTCGTATTTCTCATGTGGATGAAAAATCATGCACTCTTAGAGGTTATGTATGGTCATGACATCTTCATGGAATGAAACCATCAAATGGAACAACTTCATTCATTCTCCCTTACGGTATGCTCAATAATACTTCTCTATAGATGTATGCCATACCATATATTCAAGTGTTTCTCCAATATTGTTTAATACAAAAAACCATACATCAAAAATTAAAGGTATGCCTTTTTAATAGAGCATCATTAGTTGAGAAACCTCGCAGTTATAATCCCCAAAATTTCGAACAATGTGTGATTTAATTCCCAACTGACTGAGATATTTAGTGAGCCTCCAAGAGGTCCAACCCATCATTGAAAAATTAACATAATGTTCACTGATCCACATTACCCGTTGGGTCATATCCTCCAGGTAGATGATATTACATCTAGTTCCCTTGAGCTACCTCAGTGTACGTCCCACACCATCCATAACCATTAATCTTTTTTGGATGTCTATGTTTTATGATGTTAAACTACATGGATGGGTCATTGTCACATCACCTAAAAAGGTGACTTTCCCTATTAATGGGAACAAAACTGTATGGTCTTTGATTCATTTCACAATGACATATAGGAATAAAATCATATGGTCATGATCCTAACATCAATACAACTTCTATCTCCCTAGATGATATTATAGCCCAGAGCTCATCAACACGCGGATTAAAACTAGAATTGTTCTAATGAAGGACTAAATAAACCCTGATGTATTCTTAAAAACGGTACCATTTATGGATAAACTCATATATATATATATATATACAAATGGAAAACCATAGATACATGAAAATTATTTAGCACCCATTCCTATTATTAATTGATCGTTTCCTCATAGTTACCTAGGTATATATACTTCTGAATGAAAATGGGATTCAAGAACTTATTTTAAATCTATAAGAGAGTCCTAGAATAGTCAATAGTTACCCACAAAGGTTGTGATGATCTCAACCACCCACCATATTGATCAATGAAAGTTCTTATGTGTCATTGTACATTTTAACCTGTGAATGACTACATTTGGAAAAGATGTCCATGAGCCATCACATATATAAGTGTCATTGTTTGTTTTCAGCTTCACAAATAATACATGTTGGAGACACATCAGAGGAAGTAAACATAATGTAAATTATTATAAAAAACAAATCCACCTAAAATAAAACATTGCAAACCAAGCCATTATTTGAAACAAAATACTGAATATAATGTGAATCCTTAACCAAGGTGGTGATGTTACCCCATTTTAGGCCTCTTTCATTTCCAAAATATAAGAGGAAAATGGGACAATCAAAAACACATGTGGTAAATAGATTCTACTTTGATGAGATTTTTTGTATATTAATTTCAAATATATTTCATATAATTTTCACCATACCTCTATTCAAAATAATGGAATCTCCCCAAATGTTTAACACATGGGCATCAACCACTTCATAGGTTGGGTCCTCAACCAAACAGTTGATTCCATCACCCACCTAGTGTCATCAACGTTTTGTTTCAAATGCATTAGTCTAAGGGTACCACAAGAATGGCACTCTCCCAACCATGTTGGAATCCATACATCCCCTCCAGTCCAAGAATCCACAAAATACATTATACTAGTGACAATCAGTATTCTATTACTTGACCACTCCAATAACCATCTCAAACCATTTCAGTATCCCATCCCTAGAACACCTTAACGAGTTCCTCCCTTACATTGGGAAGGATGATAAAGTGTATACATTAAAAATCATCTCAACTTAATAGGGATCCATCCCACGGTCCCCTATTAGAAATAATCTCCACCAATTACCTATGGACCAACACCCTCTCCATGAAGAGGATACCACCCCATGGGTGGTAGCCAATGTCAATTTCTCCCAGGTTCCCATCGAAGCAGTCAATGTGTTACGATAAAAAGATTATGAACATGCCATCATAATTATTATTTCCGAATAAGATATTAAAGTAAATATGAATGTAACTTAGGGGAAAACCAATATTCCCTATCCCTCTTATAAATCCCATCAGTCAAACATGGAGGAAAATTAATAGAAGAAACAAATTATTGATCATTCACATCAATCCCTCTATGAAAATATGGTGGAAAACTACAGCCAGATAAATGTACCCCCTCTTTCTTATGAATCATGTCATTCAAATATAATGGAAATGAAAAGGCATATGTAGATCCAATATAATTTACACATATAAAAAAATAAAATACCGCTCCAAAATATGAGTATATGCAAATCCATTCTCACTAATATGATCAATTTCAGTCAAATTCACAAGAAAATTACATGCATATGCATATACCTTCCAATTCACATGATACATATCTTACAAATAAAGTGGAAAAGTATTGATAGACACATATCCCTACTAATTAACATGAATCCCATTAAGCAAATATGGAAGAAAAATATTTGGAGATTACAATTCTGACTCGTTCAGATCAAGCCTTCTTAGTAAAAATGGTGATAACCACATATATGTAGTTGAATATTCATACAAATTTATATCAATCCCATCATGCAGACATGGTGGAAATTGGAGAACATAGTTGATATGTCAGTTCTATATATATATGGAAGAAATATATTCCTACTCTGACTCTATAATGAGAATATATTCTCATTCCCACCGAGGAAGACTCTCTATAAATCATTGTAATGATGGAGGATCAGACACCAATTCATGACCATATTTGATATACATGGAAATATGTAATCAAATCGTTACTTTGGCCCCAAAATAAATCATCCTAAAGTGTCCTAGTATTACATAATATGTGGTGGTCACTGATGAGAAATAACGTATCCCTAATGCTTCCCAGTAGTGTTGTTAAAAATATTCCATGACAAATGGACAACCAAGTAGAGAATAAATACTCATTCCAACTAGAGGACACTATATCAATTCAGTTTCCACTTTAGGGTAGGCATATTAACCTTATTGAAATTTGGGTTCCTACCATTATATCCCATAAATCACATAGATTCTAATTGAAAATACACCCATTCTTGAATGAAGTCACTTACAATTAATGACCCCAGTCACCAAAAAGTGAGATCCTAAAATTAAATAACACCAATGAAAACTACGAAATGATTATTAAGATCATAACCATAATCTACTATATTATTGAGTTCTTGAGGACATAAAACATCAGTCATTAGTGGATCATTATTCTGACAATCCAATACAAAATTATGGATTAACATAAGAAGTTTTGAAGGTCCTCCCGGTATCATTTTAAAATCAAATATGAAGGTTCTACCTAGATAATCTACCTTGAATACTTCATTTTGGGTACAAAAAATTTGATCATGAGAGCCTATCACTAGATGAGAATCATGTTATCCCTCATTTTGGATAGATTATCAAGATGCAATAAGGTCTTCACCTTGTTGTTTCCCCTCGAAAATTTCCTCCATGGGGAATATGATTTATAAAATATATGCACAGTCGGGCAACAAGTTATGATGGTAGTCTTCTCCATGATGTAATTTTCTATGAAGGCTATCCCTATAGTGAAATATCATTTCAGCGAGAACATCAACCACTTTCTCATTTAAGTATGATAAAGACCTCATATCGAAAGGAATTTGGAAAGATGGATCTAGTCATGCTAGAGATTCTATAAATGAAAAGCTACATGCTTTTTCAACCAGAATAGCTCCCTAGGAAACTCTCATCCTCAGAGCCACCCCTAGACCCTTCCCATAAAAATGAGACATCCACTATCCCTACTAAATATGATAAAACTATCAAAAGGAATCGATGTCAGGGTGAAAAAGTTGAAGAGACTTTAGTTGAATAACAGAAGGATATACTACCCCGGATAAAGAAATTATTAATGGAGGATATACCCATTATGTTTTGGCCATCATTAACATCCCAATTCGAAATTCCAAAAGCATTCTCCAAATAATGAATACACAATATGCATCTGAATATCTTGGAAATTATCAACCAAAAAAAACATAATTCTTTCATCCCAACATGTATGAAAAACGTTTTAAATTATTGGGAGATATTATTCATCAAATTGAGCTGGAATCACTCCCCTGTGTATGGAAACCAAGGTTAGATAAGTGATATAATTGTCTCATAATTACCTTCCTCAATGAATTGTATGAGTTATATCACATAATTTTAGACACCCTTCCTACTGTTCACATCCAATTATGGGGGAATATCAAGCATTGATATTCATCCCAAGCACCGTATAGAAGAACCCATTGGAAATGACATCATATAATTTAATTATTCTATAGAAGACATCAAGAAATATCCTTTTTCAAGAAATATGGTGCACTCAACATGATTCAACCCCAAATAAGTATTAATAAAAATATACTTGATGAGTGAAAGCAATTGGAAAATGCCTGATTGAGGAAAATGATAACATTTATCAAGATTATCATTTAGTGAAAGGCATTCATTAAGAACTTCTAATTTTCTCGGAATTATTCAACTCATTTGTAGATTCAGAATGATATGCATCTCACGATTGAACAAGGATGTGTGTTATCAAGATGATGAAAATGTACTAATAGCCACCACAATATGGGATCATCCCTATACAATATTGATGAGGGGATATTTACCACAAAATAATTCATAAGGATAAAAATTTTAGTTTGAGAAATGATAATAATAGAAAATAAGAAACCCCAACAGGAAGGGAAAGGGGATGTTTTTACCACACCCACCCTTTAAGAGAAATTGTTATTTTACCTTTTAATGAGGATGATAAGATGCATTGTATTATAATTTGACCTAACCCAAGTCCCATTTCCCCTAGAACGAAGATGTATGACGAAGCCACGTAATTGATCCCTTTTTCACCATTTTCCAAAAATCTATAAGGGTTACCTGATATGAACGAAGTGATCCAACAAAGGATTCAAACATCCCTGTTGTCTTTCAGTAGCTAGTACAACACCGTCAATAAAATATGCATTTGGGGAAGATCATGGGCGTAAATAATATAAATGACATTAGTAATAATGAAAATTCATAAGATTATAGAGATGATGGTTCCACCATGAATATGTTCCACACTAAAGATGAATGTGATCATACCTAGTGCCCAAGAATTACCCAGAATATGGGTTCCCCTTCAATCAATCACTCTCTACCTCTCTAGTGAATCTTGACGAAATAGAATAAAAAAAGATAATATCATATATGATCTGGCATTGTATATTTATGAGGATAATTTTTTTAATCTTTATGAAATATTCCCTTGGTCATAAGAAAAACTAAAGGAGTTGAGGAAACTCAACATTGAGTTTCAAAAAGGTTTCTTTTATACTAAATATGATCCATGAGAAGAGATTCAACATAAAATCCCAACAGGTGTCACTCCATAGGGGTTCATCACATTAACTGAAGAGGGGCCCTGACATATTCCCAACTCAGTTCATGGACCCTCAGTTTATCTCGACTTGATCATATACATATATCAAGACTTATCTCTGTTAAAAAGAAATCATGAGCAGGTTCTGGAAAATCCTTAAAATATGTCCATGAATGGATATCATCCCAAAATAATGGTAGAATAAGAACAATAGATCCTATCCATTATAGTAACTATCTATGATCTAACTTGAATTAACACTCATCAAGGGATTATCAAAACCATCAAGTCATTAGATGTTTGATTGAATTCATATAAGAATAATGTTCATTATTGAATATGGAACAGTTTCCTTACCATGACTGGGTGAGTGACACCCCACCACCCCCAAACTTTAGTAGTCCAACATTTCTCAAATTCAAGGAATCAATATACTAAATAAACATATGATGCACTATACATCACATTTATATATTTTGGTGGGTAATCTCAAGGAAAAAAGATAAAATGAAACATAGATTCTTCGTTTGAGCCATACAAGGGACACTGTTCATAATGTACTCTTGTTTTCCAGTGTGGTCAATCTCATTATGGGAAGACCTCCATCAGACGTTCATCATCCTTATCAGCTAATGACAACCAAATTTAATATTTAGTGAACTCTTGAACTATAAACATAAAAGAAAATGAGATATTAATAGATTTAATTACTAGATAGAAAGGGTTGATTTACTACTTAAACCTATTACTTCCTCGGGAAGACCAATTCCCTCTTTACATTGATAAAAATTATGAACATATGTGGAAAATACTCATCCTAGTTAAATATGAAGGTTAGTTTTCTGAATTATCTACCATTTTCCAATGAATAGAAGATTACAAATAGTAAAAATGATCATGTCCCAAAAAACTCCACAACTTACGGAGAAAAGAGTAGGAAAAGTGGTGGTAACATCCATCACACTTAAGGAAGTATCCATACATGATCTAGTTTGAAAAACATACAACATATAGTGAAATTTCCCCAACCCCCACTTTATAGGATGATGATAGGGAAACTAATATAAATCAATTTGTTGAGGGAGAGAGCAATGAGTACTAATTCAAAGATGATCAAGTCCATGAATTCTTTATAGTTACTACGGAAAAATTATGTTTTCCTTCCATAAACTAAATTCCATATCAGGTTGGTCTTCATGAAAATAGATCTTTTTTAACCTTCCAAATAATGATGGGTCACACTATTCAGGAAGGCCTCATATTAAATGAAATCCTACAAAAAATGCTATATTTTTTGTTGGTAATATCAGGAAATCCACCAACCTAGGTATCATATGTTAATGCTACCACCCCTGATGATGGTGGTGAGTATCATGAAGTTATTACAAAAAGGGAATAGATGTTTGAAAGTTGGCTGAAGAAAATCAAGAAAACTCATGGTATTCTCTATAAAAAATTGAAACGTGCAATTATTCCCTCATTTACATCTACTGTAACACAACTAACATCACCATAACCACAAACCTCTAAAATAAAGGATTTAAAAAATTGGATGAGTTATAATGATTGGAGAAAGAATATATGTATGACCTCATATTAATCCCAAATATGTATCTAACTCACTCTAACATAATTACATCACATTTGAATCAATAATCATCGCAACTCCAAATGGAAATACTAGAAACGATCATCCTAGAAAAGTAATCATTAGAAGAGGAGTTGATCTCTAGTTCCATTCATGTTATTTATTTTTGGTGTCCTTTATTAGATGATTAATATAAATATGAACTTGAGTTCCCTTCACCCTATATGACACCATAGGAAGAGGTCGCATGAGATAGGGATACCGAGGAAGACACTATCATGGATGTTGCTGGAATTTTAGAAAATTCAATACATGGACTCTCAGTGTTTTTGAAACTCATAGAATATCATTTCAGTGGATATAACAAGATATGGAAAATAACCCTACACCTAACATAATCCACTTTTTCCCAATCACTCTTGAATATCAATCAGAAGATGAAATTGTGTCCAATCTCTATCGACATGAAGATAGTCATGCTCGTCCCAACCCACCAAGAATAGGTGTTCCTCCGTATACTATCTTGAGGCCCACTCAATCTAAATAAAATAAAATGTTCTAAAATAGTTCATGTGAAATGGAAAACCAACACTGGGAAGTGTAAGCCTTTGGTCCAAAATTATGACATCCTAAAATTTTAGCCATGGTAACTATAAATTTATCAATTCTGGGTGATGGGATATTGTCAAAATACTTTAATAAATCAGTCATATATGATTTTATAATCCCTATTGTGTTTTAATATAATGTGGACACTACCATGGTCTATCGAATGAAGACCAATCCTATGGAATTCAATAGAGTTTTCTCATTTAGATATAGAAATAAAGATGTTGTCATAAATGGACACATTCAACCCATGCATGTGTTTGGCAGGGTAAATGATGTCGATGTCTATATGGTTTTATTTGACATTGACTCTGATGTTAGCCTCAATCTAGTATGAACACTTCATTGGATAATCTATAATAGGAATAACCTAGAACCTTCCACCATAACACAATTGGTCTATGAAAAATCCGATTAGAAGTCAATGGGAAAAATAAATAACAAGGCTTAATTTTGAGACCTTGTAGACAAAATAAATATCCAACATATTTGGTAGAACACTGCCTACATCGTCTTTCTTGGTAGGCCTTGGATTGACCAACATGCGATAATCCCCGCATCGTACCATCAGTGCATAAAAATCTACAATAATGGAAAAAATAAAAAATTTCATGCCAATAAGGCCCCCTTATAATCATACAAGACACATAATTTTGATGGTGGATTTCTATCAATAGAAATTTAAAAAACCCCTAGTTGATGTTGTTCCTTGGGTGACCACCCCAAATAGCTTGGAAATGATCTTGAAAACCCCCATCAAATAACTCATTGAATAGTATTTCATTCCCATCAACCAGTTTGAGTATGTGAGTCAAAATATAGGTTAATGTTCATAAATATTTATGCTTCCATACATGGACACTAAGTATAGTAGAATTGAAATTTTTTCTAACTCAATACATAGTGATGAAAACTCAGATGAAAAGGCAGTCATTCCGTACCTAGAGATCCATGAAATCACTACCTCAATAAATGAGGCAGAAGAGGTTTTCTCGTCACCCAAAAAGGACGAAGACACTCCTTCTCCATCTCTTACTCCTCCATATCCTCAATTTCAAGGAGCACTGGCAAGGTTAGATCATTCCAAGGATGTCACTTCATGTTTGGAATTTAAATGTATCACCTACTTACTCAACTATGGAGATATAATTCCACTACCTTCCCCCCTTCAAAACAAGATAAATAAGATAAAGATGAGGATACATAAGTGGAGCATGACCTTATAGACTCCCCAAAAAAATATTCGGATGGAATATATACAATTATTTTTTAAAAATTTGAAATAAATAAAATTTTAAAATAAGAACCATGACCCATAATTATAAGTGTAGTTTTGTCTTATAAATAAGAAAAGTATTATACTATCTTCTTGATGTAGCATCATGATGTGTTCTTCTAGAACCAGATAGAAATTTTGGTCCTTGATTAGATGATGGAAAATCAATAAATTTCGTGCATATATCTTTTCAATGAAAAATAATTGTGTAAAAATTAGAGTCTATATTGATTTCATGGATCTCATGTTGTGTCAATATGGTTTTCCTTATGACTTTTCCATTCCTTCTTGTTTTGAAAATCAGAAACACCTTATACTTAAGAAAATATAAATTTTACCTCCATAAGGAAAATTTACTTCCTTATAGAAATTTACCCTAAACTAGATTTTCTTATACATAGAAATATTTTGTTCTTAAGTACAAAAATAGGATTCATACCCATAATCCCAGAAGTCATATAATGTAATGATTTTGAGCATTCTGTTTTTAGGATCCGAATTCTGGATGTGAACTGAAAAGAAGTTCCAATCCAAATTCTAGACTCTGAACATTCATGAGTTCGACGCTGAACTCTTATGAAGTTCGACTCCAAACATTAATGAGTTTGAATCCGAAATCTTATGAAGTTCGACTCGGAACTTTCATGAGTTTGACTCCGAACTCTTATGATGTTTGACTCCGAACATTCATGAGTTCGACTAAGAACTTTTATGATGTTCAACTCCGAACGTTCATGAGTATGACTCCGAACTCTCATGATGTTCGACTCCGAACTTTCGTGAGTTTGAATCAAAACTCTTTTGAAGTTTGACTCTGAACTTTCATGAGTTCGATTTGGACCTCTGATGAATTTTGACTCCAAACTTTCTTGAGTTCGATTCCAAACTCTGATGAAGTTCGACTCTGAACTCTTATGAAGTTAGACTCTGAACTTTCATGAGCTCGACTCAGAACTCTTATGAAGTTCGACTCCAAACATTTACTAGTTAGACTTTGAACTCTGCAAGTTCATATTTCGATCTCTGGTGAAACCAGACTCCGAATTCCTATTAAACAGAATCCGACCATTTCTTAACATAGACTCCAAATTTCATTTTGGTTAGACTCCGAACTTTTAATTTTCTTAAACTTCGAAATTTTGTATGGATTTAACTTACATATTCTCCATTTCAAAATGATGTCGTGCATTTAGTTATACATGATTTATTATTAAACGATGTCATCCATTCTGTTTCTAATTAACCATTGGTTGAGTTACACGTGTACAAGTCCCTCCAAATTTCATGGAAAATGTGACCATTGGAGGAGGGAGCCGACCGTTGGAAATTTTACTATAAATAGGAACTCATTTGAAAGAGCTCAACAACAAGTTGATTGATCTAGGGACCAAAATCCGTTAAGGTGAATTCTAGAGAGAGAAGATTTCCATGCCTTGTGCGTAATGAAATTCTCATTCAGATTGATTTGTGGGACTCCGAATTTTGGTGATTAAATTCGAGGATTTCCAGGGATTGGAAGACAGAGGTGCCGACTACCTTGATGTTCGAGGGCTTCCTTGCTGAGTATGATAGAGGTTCCAACTACCTTGAAGTTGAGGGCTTGTAGGGATAGCAAGACAGAGATTACGATCTCCGTATCGAGGGATTACCCTAGTGTAGGTAAGATAGACTTGCTTGAATGTATAAATCAAGGGACCTTTATCTAAGGTTGTTGGATACCTTTCTCTTTGGGTTAAAAGACTTATATCTTGTTACTTGTAGTTTTACTACTTGTTTTTCCGCTGCACTTTTGTATTGTAAGGAAAGTATAATCTTCTTATATTTCCTTACATTTGTACTCTGATTAGTTTAGATTCTATACACTTTAAGGTAGAATCTTATATTTTAAACCTTGGTTCCAATTCTCTGATTGGTGATTAGAGGTGTTGTGAATTTTCTTAGTTTAACTTTGTTAAAATTAGATCTTTTCCTTGTCTAAGGAAATTTTTAAAGTATACAATTCACACCCCTCTTGTATATTGAGCATCTACATCGCTATTTCGATCCTATAATTGGTATTAGAGGAGGTCTCTAAAATACTTATACTCACATATATGTTTTTCTTGCTCAATTTTTCATTGTTCTTCATCCTTTCTTAGAATGTTTTCTTGGTCATTCCGAATTGTCATTCCGAACTTGGTCATTCTGAATTGTCATTCCGGATTGTTATTCCGAACTTTGTGGTTAGAAACTTTTTCTTCTAACTAGTTTGGTTGAAAAAGTTTTTATATGGATGGCAGGGATCATTGTTGGTTCTATTGACAATATAAATCCTACAAGACCACCAATCTTTAATGGTAATGACTATGAGTACTGGAGAGATCGAATGAAGACTTTTGTTATCAATACTAGAGTGGATAATTTCGTTATGCTTACTGGTGACTATAAAATTCATGATAAGGATGTTAGAACATTCACTAACCAGGAAAAGAAAGAGTATCAACTCAATTATAAGGTACAAAATAATTTACTATGTTCAATGACTAGAAATATATATAGCAAAATTTCTTCTTGTGAAGCAGCTAATTGTATCTGAAAGAAGTAAGATGTTACACAATTTGGCACTTCTAACGTAATTGATACCAGGAGAGCTATTCTTAGATCTGAATACCATGGATTTAATTTTCCATATGGAGGACCAATCTGTAAAGTTCAATAGAGATTTTTGACTATAGTCAATAGCTTACAGTCTATGGGAGAAAATGGTTAGATGATGAAGCCCTTGTGGATAAGATATTTGATATTATGCCTAATGAGTGGGAATCAAAGAGAATAGCTATAGATGAGAACATGAAGGTCACTCAAATTTCTCTTGATGAACAATTTAGAACTCTTCTCCCTCATGAAACAAGAATGAATAGAGATGCTAACAACATCAAAAATAAGAATGGGAATGGTACTGTTGCTTTTACAACAACATCAAATCATATGAAAACTAAGACTCCTGAAAGAGTAACCAGATCCAAGTCTAAGAAGGTGGTTATTCAATCAGAATCTAGTGAAATTGAAATCTCAGAAAATGAGTTAGCAAATCTTGCTCGAAGGATGAACAAGATAGCTGGCCAGAGAAATTTCCATTCCAAGTATATGAAAAGGGAAAAGAAAGACCGGAAAGATGGAGATGTTACTTGTTATGAATGCAAGAGAGCTGGACATATTAGACCAGATTTACCTCTTCTCAAAAAGAATAAAAGAAAAGAAAGGCATTCTGAAAGGAACAGAAAGAAGTATTACGAAACCAAATCTAAGAATGTTCTGAAATCCAATGACACCTGGAGTGCCAGTGGTGGTGACTCTTCATATGAATCTTATGATTATGAATCTTCAAGAAAGAAGAATTTTGGTCTTATATCCAGATTACCCATTAACAATCATTGCTTTATGGCTAAGGTACAAAATGCTGAATCACTGACCAATGTATCTTTAAATTCTAATGATTGTAAGTATTATAACTCTTCAGATGAATAATCCTCTTCTGATAAAGAAAATACTTAACCTACCTATGAAGAAGTTTCTAGGTTTGCGGAACTTCTTGAGACTGAAAATTCTAAACTCAACAAAAAACACGATAAGGAAAACTCTAAGAATTTTATTCTTACAAAAGAAATATCAGATCTTTCTAAATATATTGATAGGAAAAATTATGATTTTATAAATATTTCAAAAAATCTTGTGGAAGTATGTTATGAGAAGAACAAACTTTCTAAAGAGTTAGAACAAGTAATTTCTAAGAAACGTGTTTTCGAGCCTAGCTCTAGTTCTAAATATAATGATTTTGAAGATAAAAACATGGTTATTAAAATCAAGTCCGAAATTTTTTCCTTGAAGAAGTGTTTATCAAACTTTACCCATGGTAAAGAAAATTTTGATAAAATATATTCTCAAAAACAACCTTTAAGAAAAAAATCTGAATTTGGTAATACTCATGCAAAACCAACTTTTAGTAACAACTACTTGGTTCCAAAAAGTGCCCCATTTTGTACTAAGTGTCAATGTGGTGGTCACTGGGAAAAGAATTTTTCTTTAAATAAAACCCAATCTCTAGGTTTTCATAAAGCCTATTATTCTAAGTAGTGTTGGTGCCTAAAATTTTGTTGTCTGGAAATCTCGGATCCAAAAAAGTTTGGATTCCAAAAGTCTAATTCTTTTCATGATTTCATGAGATAAAGAAAGTAACAACAACAATACATGGTACATGGATAGTGGATGTTCCTAGAACATTATTGGTAACAAAAGCTATTTTGAAAAGATTATCAAAACAAAAGGAGGAAAGGTACCTTTCAGAGATAATTCTTAGGGAGAAGTTGTTGGTATAGGTAATATTGTTCTTCTTGGTAAAAAATTGATTTCAAATGTTTTATTTGTTAAGGGTCATAAGCACAACCTCATTAGCATATGTCAGTTATGTGATGAAGGATACCTTGTGAATTTTAGGAATGATAAGTGCTTAGTACACAATTTTCAAGGAGTAATTTATTCTCTCAGCCAATATGCAAGAGAATGTTTACACTTTGAACTTAGAAGACCTCAGGAGCCAAGAACTATCTTGCCTAAGTGAAACGGAAGATCATTCCTGGTTATGGTATAGAAGACTAGGTCACTGTAACCTTAAAAACATATAAAAACTATCTAAGAAGAAACTAGTTAAGGATATACCAGATCTTAGATTTGATTCTTCTAAAGTTTGTGATCCTTGTCAATATGGAAAGCAACATAAATCTAGTTTTAAATCAATCGGTGAAGTCTCAATGACTGATGTATTATAGTTAGTGCACATGGATCTTTTTGGTCCAACAAAAACTGGAAGTATTGGAGGAAAATACTATGTGTTTGTTCTAGTTGATGATTACACAAGATTTACTTGGTTCTATTTTCTAGAAAAGAAGTCTGAAACTTTTTCTTATTTCAAAAGTTTTAGATCACAAGTTAAAAATAAGAAAAATCTTCCACTGAAAATTATTCATAGTGATCATGGAGGAGAATTTCAAAATTCTTATTTTGAAACTTTTTGTAGTAGAAAAGGTATTACTTACAATTTTTCAGCACCTAGAACTCCTCCACAAAATGGTGTAGTTGAAAGAAGAAATAGAATTCATCAAGAAATAACTAGAACCATGTTGAGTGAATATACTATAGCTAGACATTTCTGGGCTGAAGTTGTATGTACTGCTTGTTATACTATAAATCGAGTATTGATTAGACCAATTCTTAATAAAACTCCTTATGAGTTATGGAACGGTAGAAAACCAAGACTTTCCTAATTCAAGGTTTTTGGTTGCAAAGTATTCATTCTGAATATTAAAGATAATTTACATAAATTCTCACCAAAATATGATGAAGGAATTTTCTTAGGATACTCCACATCTTCTAAGTAATATAGAGTTTTTTAAAAAAACTTGTACTGTTGAAGAAACAATGCATGTAAAATTTGATGAGTCTGATCCTTTTGTTTTCAAACCATCCCAACCTACATTTTCTAATGATTTTTCAAAAAATGATTGTCAACCTTTGATAGAAGATCCTTCTGAGAAGGAAAATTTTCAAGAAGATACTTCTGAAACATTTACCCCAGAAGACTTTCTACCCTATGTTGATGAACAGGTTTTACAAAACCCAAATCAGGTGTTTCTTAAGAATCATCCCAGTGAGATCATCATTGGTGATTTAAATCAACCTGTAAGAACTATAAGTTCCCTATGAAATGAATTAGAACATCTAGAATATCTTTCCTAATTAGAACAAAAAAGCACTGATGATGCATTATGTGATGATGATTGGATCAAAGACATGCAAGATGAACTAAATGAATTTGAGAGGAACAAAGTCTAGACCTTGGTTGAAAGACCTAAGGATACTTCTGTCATTGGATTAGAATGGGTCTTTAGAAAAAAGTGTGATGAAAATGGGGTCATAGTATGAAATAAAGCTAGACTTGTTTCTAAAGGCTATTACCAGCAAGAGGGAATAGAATATGAAGAAACCTACGCTCCAGTAGCTAGGCTTGAATCTATTCGTATTCTGCTTGTCGTTGCAGCATTCTTCAATTTTAAAGTTTTTCAAATGGATGTGAAATGTGATTTTCTTAATGGTTATGTTCAAGAAGAAGTTTTTGTTGAAAGACCTCCTGGTTATGAAGATACAAAACATCTTGATCATGTTTTCAGAATTACCAAAGCTTTGTATGGTCATAAACAAGCCCCACACGCCTAGTATGTTAGACTCACATGATTTTTGCTTCAATATAACTATGTTAATGGAAATGTAGATCCAAATATTTTTATAAAGAAAGATAAGAAAAATGTTTTGATGGTTCAAATTTATGTTGATGACATCATATTTGGTTCACCACAGCAATCTTTAACTAATTCTTTTGCAAGTCTAATGAAATCTATGTTTGAAATGAGTATGATGGGTGAGTTATATTTCTTCCTTGGTTTTAAAATTTCTCAAAGACCATAAGAATCCTATATATCTCAACATAAGTATATTAAAGACCTTCTCAAAAAGTATGGTTATGAAAACACTAAGAGTACATGTACTCCCATCGGTACCTCAAACTCATTAGATCTTGATGAAGCTGGGAAACCAGTAGATAAAACATCTTTTAGAGGTATGATAGGAAGTGTACTTTACTTAACATCTAGTTGACCAGAATTAATGTTTTCAGTATGCTTATGTTCAACATATCAATCCAATCTTAAGGGATCTCACTTAAAGGCAGTAAAAATAAATTTTCACTACCTTAAGGCAACCATGGATCTAGGATTATTTTATACTTCTGGAAATGATTTTATCCAAAAAAGATTTTTGGATACTGACTTTGGTGGATGTAGAATGGATAGAAAGAGTACATCTAGAACTTTTCATTTCTTAGGAGATTCGTTATTTTCTTGGTCCTGTAAGAAGCAACATTCTGTAGCACTTTCCACTACTGAAGCGGAATATGTAGTAGCTAGAAGTTGTTGTGCTCAAGTGTTGTGGATGCAACACACACTCACAGATTATGGCATGAGTTTTACTAAGACTCAAATTTTGTGTGATAACACAAGTGCCATTTCCATAAGTAAGATCCCTTCACATCACTCTCGTGCAAACCACATAGCCATTTGGCATCACTTTCTTAGGGATCACACACTTAAAGGAGATATCATTCTTCAGTTTATCGGAACGCACGATCAACTTGCTGATATTTTCACAAAATCTTTACCCTCCGATATATTTGAATACATTAAACAAAATTTAGGAATGATAACCATAAGGTAATCATTCTTCATTAACTTTTTGTTGAACAATTCTCCTAAGAGTAATAAACTCCTTTTCATAGGGGGAGTACATTAGAGTGTTAGTGTAACTAATTTTTTTTCCGTAATATGTTTTTCAAACTTACTGTAACTAAAATTTTCGTAGTTATTTTTTCAAACTTTTCAGAACTGAAGTTTCTGGAATGGAAGTTTCTGAAACTAAAATTTCCAGATAGGGAATTTCCAGAACTGAAATTTTCAGGATTGAAATTATCTGAATGAGAACTTCCAGAATGGAGATTTTTGTACTGGAGTTTTCGTAATGAGATTTTCATACTAGAATTTTTGGAATGGATATTTTTGTACTGGAATTTTTAGAAAGGAGATTTTCGTACTATAATTTTCGTAACGAGGTTTTTGTACCGGAACTTTCGTAATGAGTTTGTTTTTAAATTTATGTCTTCAAGAAGAATATTACCAATTACGAACAATCTGTCTAGCCAATCGAAAAGATATGATTTCCTTACTTATAGTTTCGTAATCATATTTTTCTTGCTGGTATTTTCCTGTGTTTTTGAATAAAAATTTTCGGATTCTAGTTTTCATCAAATCCAGATGTTTTCCTTAAAACCTCAAAAGATCATAGTTATGTTTTCCTTGTGGGAGTTTTTTCAACTGTCAGATCATATCAAAACATTTTCAACCGTTAGATGGCTTTTGGAAGACCAATGGTCACATCCATCACCTATATAAAGGGGACCCCAAGACTTGTCCCACATATATTTTTCAAGCCTTCGCGTCTCGAAGCCCTGCTGCTCTTCTTAAGGCCAGTTTCAAACTTTTCAAAGCGGTTCCAAATCATTCTGAATTCTTCACTACGAATGTCTGTTGAAGCAACATCTCAAGATATGTCAACTTCAAAGACAATATAAAAGTGGTTAATTTTCAGGTAAATGTTGGTGCATCTGGATTTCTATATGCTTTATTCTCTTATTTCAAAGAATATTAGATTGAACGGATGGGAAAGTGTTTGTGTAGAAATGTCAGATTAATAGGATCTGGTTTATACTGATTTGTTGAATGAGTTCTACGAGTCAATTTACATCCAGATGGAAGATGGAAGAGAATGGTTTTCTTTCAAGTCTTATGGGAAGACATATACGCTATCTTACACCAAGGCTGTGAGCTTGGTTAGTTTATCATACGAAAGAGAAGCTGAGTTCTGCTCACACAAACTTCTGGATGAGCAAGGAAGTTTCAATAAGGAGAAGTCACTAAAATATCTTGTTCTTAAGGATGCTTCGACCATTACGATTGCTCGTCTCACTCCGAACAACATAATTCTTTAGCTTTGGGTGCAAGGCTTTCTGGTTCAAGAAGAGGCGACAAAGATAATTTGAAGTAAAGTGATATATATGTTTTAGATTTCTTGCTAAATCTATGAAAGATAAATTTGATGAGGCATGTCTTGATTACGATCAAGAACATCAATGAAGGGAATTTGAGAGCTCAGATAATTATGTACCCTACTTTACTATCTAGGCTGATAGTTCGGTCCTTAGAATCTTTCAAGGTTGCATGAAAATCAAAAATCTAGAATTGGAATCTTATGCTGGTTAGTGATGATACCTTGAAGAGGATGAAGATGGGTTTTTCTAGTGAATCCGGAGAATTTTATCCTCTATCTGTGTAATAGGTTGAAACAGCTCAGAAAGAAACACACACTTCCAAACCATCCAAAAAGCAAAGGAAGAAGAGAAAGGTTAATGAAGTGGTTGCTAATAAAGAAAATCCCCAGGATAAGGAAACTCAGTCTTCTACCCCAAACTGAAGAAGTAGAAAACATAAACAGATGAAGTGGCAGCAAAGTGGAGGGAAGACAAAGAGAATAGGAATGAAGCGGATCCACAATTCAGATTGGATACTACAAAGGATAAGACCTTAAAAGAAAGAGCTGTGGAAGAGCTAGAGAAACATGCAAAAGAGAAGAAGATGAAAAAGAAGTTGTCTGAAGCTGAAGTGGTGCAATCTTTGCTGAGAGCTACAGAGTTAGATTCTGAGTTTATTCCGGTTCTGAAATCTTTCCTTACATAACCTTCTTTACTAGAAACTCCGACTAAGAATTATGTCACTCCAAAAAAATCCAAGGGTAAAGAAGTAGTTGAAGAAGATGAAAAAGAAGATGGGAAAGAAGTAGATAAAGAGGAAGAAGAAGAAGAAGAAGAAGAGGGAAGTGAAGATCTAGATGCCTTGATCAAGAAAGTAGAGGTTTATAAAGACAAGGCAGAATCCGATAAGTTAGATACTCCAGGAAAAGGAGATGAGGAAGCTAGTAAGAATGATGATAAGTAACAACAAGAGGAAGAGGAAGAAAATATCTTGTGTGATGAGGAAGAATCTTATGAGAGGAATTATTTTGAGGAAGGAAAAGAAAAACAAACACCAGATGAAGGCCAGATCATTCAAGTGTCCAAATACGAGGAAGTATCCCCTAATAAGGAACCAATTCTGAAGTCTGATAAGGGAAAGAATGCTCTCATTGAAACTCCAACAAAATAAGTCTTCAGGAAGAAGAATGTTAGTGGTTCTTCTAAGAGAAAACTGGTGAAAATTGAAGAAGAGAAATCTCAAAGAGATTTATCTGATTCAGAATCATCATCTCATGGGCATGATTTTGTGGTTCAATATCTGAAGAAGTTCGTGGAATGCATTCCGATTTTTCTAACTATAGATTCCAGATGCCAGATGCTACAACAAATTATGAATCAGAAATCAGATTCCTTATCCATGGTCATGGATAAGATTCTGAAGATGGAAGCTGAAAAAAAATGTTTTTTTATCAATTATTATGTGCATAGAAAGTCCTACAGTAAGGTAACCAAGTAGTCTAAAATAGTTGATGAAGACTTAGTGCCGTTTGAAAATTTTCAGAGTGAAGTTCTAAATGACTTTAACACTGAGGATAAAATGATTAAAAATCTCAAAGCTGACCTGAACCAAGAGCAGAATTCTCGGAATCAACAGGTCAGGGAACTGAATGGGAAGCTTAACTTAGTATCTCATATTTTGAAAACTGAAGAGATTTCCGGATTGAGTTTAAGGATAAGTTGGGAAAGAATGATGAAATGATAAAGTTGCAGAAAGAAACCATGGAGGCTCAGGCAGAAGCTTTAAAAGTCCAAGAAGAAAAGGTAAAAGCCTTGGACAGGCAAGTTGAGGAAGACCAAAGAGACTTGAAGAAACTCATGACCTTATCAAATAATCTCATCCCAAAGGAATAGGAAGACAAATGAACTCACTCCAATTCTTTTGTTGTAATTGTCTTTCTTTGAAAATGTTTTCCAAACTCTAATGAAATATTAATTGTTTGGATGTATCTTGTTATATACTAATGTTTTAGGTAACATATTTTCTTTTCCATTCCCTTCAATTCTTTTTGAAAATCACAAAGGGGGAGAAGGAAAAAGATCTACTCCTAAGGAGGAGAAAGAAAAATTTCTATGTGAAATATCCTTAAATAAAGGGGCGTTTCTCACTACGAAGTTTTTTATTCCTACAATAATGAAAACTCCACTCCAGAAACTCAAAATACAATCCTTAGAGATTTGATGCCTAAGGGGGAGTTAGTTGTATTCACTTTCATCCATAAACAAAGGGAGATAAGTTTTAATTTCAAAGTGTAATGAAATTTTTCAAAGTCCTTATATTATTTTTCGTAAGGATGTTTGTGCTTTCCAAAAAGGGGGAGATTGTTGAGAAAATAAGGTTTTCCTTATGAATTTTCCATTCATTCGTGTTTTGAAAATCACAAACACTTTATACTTAAGAAAATATAAGTTTTACCTCCATAAGGAAAATTTACTTCTTTAAGGAAATTAACCCTAACCTAGATTTTCTTATACATAGAAATATTTTTTTATTATGTACAAAAACCGGATTCATACCCAAAATCCCAGAAGCCATATAATTTAAAGATTTGGAGCATTCTATTTTTAGGATCCGAATTCTGGATGTGAACTAAAAAGAAGTTCATATCCGAATTCTGGACTCCAAACTTTCATGAGTTCGACTCTGAATTCTTATGAAGTTCGACTCCGAACTTTCATGAGTTAGACTCTGAACTCTTATGAAGTTCGACTCCGAACTTTCATGAGTTCGACTCCAAACTCTTAGTATGTTCGACTCCAAACATTCATGAGTTCGACTAAGAACTCTTATGAAGTTCGACTCCAAACTTTCATGAGTTCGACTCCAAACTCTTATGAAGTTCAACTCCGAAATTTCATGAGTTCGACTCCAAACTCTTATAAAGTTCGACTCTGAACATTCATGAGTTCGATTCCAATCTCTGATGAAGTTTGACTCTGAACTTTCATAAGTTCTATTCCGAACTCTGATGAAGTTAGACTCTGAACATTCATGAGTTCGACTCTGAACTCTTATGAAGTTAGACTCCGGACTTTTATGAGCTCGACTCCGAACTCTTATGAAGTTTGACTTTGAACTTTTACTAGTTTGACTTCGAACTCTGCAAGTTCAAGTTCCTATATCTGGTGAAACCAGACTCTGAATTCCTATAAAATAGAATCCGAACTTTTCTTAACATAGACTCCGAATTTCATTTTGGTTAGACTCTAAACTTTTAATTTTCTTACAATCTGAAATTTTGTATGGATTTTACTTACATATGCTCCATTTCAAAACAATGACGTGCATTCAGTTATACACGATTTATTGTTACATGATGTCATCCATTCTGTTTCTAATTAACCATTGGTTGAGTTACACCTGTACAGGTCCCTCCGAATTTCATGGAAAATGTGACCGTTGGAGGAGGGAGCCGACTGTAGGAAATTTTCCTATAAATAGGAGCTCATTTGAAAGAGCTCAACAACAAGTTGATTGATCTAGATACCACACGTTGTTAAGGTGATTTCTAAAGAGAGAAGATTCTCATGCCTTGTGCGTAGTGAACTGCTCGTTCAGATTTCTTTGTGCGACTCCGAATATTGGTGATTACATTCGAGGAATTTTGGGGATAGGAAGACAGAGGTGCTGAGTAACTTGAATTTCAAGGGCTTCATTGTTGAGGAAGAAAGAGGTTCCAACTACCTTGATGTTTAGGGCTTGCGGGGATAGAAAGAAAGAGATTTGATCTCTGTATTGAGGGCTTACCCCGGTCTGGGTAAGACATACTTTATTGAAAGTATAAATCAAGGGTCTTTTATCCGAGGTTGTTGGATACCTTTCTCTTTGGGTTAAAAAACTTATTTCTAGTTACTTGTAGATTTACTACTTATTTTTCGGCTAAACATTTTTATTGTATGGAAAATATAATCTTCTTATATTTCCTTACATTTTTACTCTGATTAGTTTAGATTCTATACACTTTAAGGTAGAATCTTATATTGTAAACCTTGGTTACAATTCTCTGATTGGTGATTAGAGGTGTTGTGAATTTGCTTAGTTTAAGTTTGTTAAACTTAGATCTTTTGCTTGTCTAAGGAAAAGTTTAAATTATACAATTCACCCCCCCCCCCCTCTTGTATATTGAGCATCTACATCGCTATTTCTATCCTACATCTCAGTCGACAGTACCTGAAGGATGATATCCCAATCTTGATAAGAAAGCAATTGATCAATGAAAAACTAGATATTGGGCTCTCTCTTTCTTGGATGACTAATTGGGATAAAATAAAATCCATATAGACTAGTATGGTGATGAAGAGAAAACCTTCAAGGCCTATATAGATTAAATTTATTATTGGTAAATTCCCTTTGTCAACAAAAAATTTGGTTCTATATACCAATGTTCTATTCCCCATATCACCAAAGCCTTCCAAGGAATATTTTTGAAAATTCTACGTTAATGACCTGGTGCCTAAATCTTGAAAATGCTCTGATGACCGAACATATCCCTAAACTATCTTAAATAAACATTGAAATGATAACCTAAAAATGAACCCCTTAAATTATATTTTCGATATTACCTTCGGAAACTTCCATTAAATCATTAAACACCATCATTTTATCAATGATAACCTTGAGAAGATAATGTCTATCCTTGCCATGTCACCGCTTAAAAACCATTGAGAGTTGAGAAGACATCAAATAAACATGGTATATATTCAGCTCCTCAAATCCAACATTGCAATAAAATGTTTTCCACTCACAAGGTTAATGAAAAACTTGGTCACATATCCATGAAATGATGAATGTTGGGACAAAAATGTTAGTATCATGAAATTTATTTTGATTCCTCCACTGTTTATTATACTTCTCAATGTAAGGACACTTATTTTTTATGTGACAACGTTTTAATGATCATTGAGGGACTTAATCTCACAATAGAATGATACAGACAAAAAAACAAAATTTATTATCTACATCGTACAATGATTGTTAATAAATGTTTTTATCCAAATATCATGAAGTGCTTGATGGTTTTAATATTTGTTGTCCAAAATCAAAGGAACTATGTGAAAAATCATATGTCCAAAATATTTGTAGCCTTCTGATGTTGACCAAATATCTATCATGGTAAGTGGTTATCCTATTTCCGTTCGACATTTAGTTTGTGGATTCGATAGTTCTCAAAGGATGGAAGTTATAAGATTTTAGGGAACATCACCCCTCAGAATAAACATCTTCATTGGAAATTGAATTACATGATGTAGAGGTTTTCCATATTCAATATCCCCCCAGTTACTGGATACTTATTTCCAATAAGCATCCATAATTAGAATAAATACGAGGCTAGAAGACCCCGAGATTATCATTGTTGGGCTAGGATTAACTCTTATCTCTACAAAAATGGTTTTCCATCCTTGCTCCTTCATGTTGTTAGAAGGGTGAATGAGTAATGTATAAAAATATTAGTCTTTCACTATAGGAATAGAGTTTCTACATTAGGTAAAAGATAATCACATGAAGATAAAATATGATTTTGAATCGGTCATCATTAAAACAAATGATGATTATGTCCAAAAAATGAAGAATATAATCCATTAATAAGACACATCAACAGACTAATCAATGAATTCCCTTTCGATCCAACATTGACTCATGTCCCATGGTCACAAAGCACCCAAGATAGTACATTGGATAATGTGTAGACAACTAAAACATATCCCAATTGGGATGAAATGGTCTTCGTAATTACACATCATTATATGGATTCACCTTTAGTTCAAACCAGCATTAAATAGATCAATGAGATTACACCCATCCTTGAACTATACGGTCCTACCACTGGTTGGATGACACCCATTGTGGACACCCTTCTAAAGGGAGGGATCCCATTAGAAATTTTATGAAGCATAAAAACACAGAATAAGATCAATTGAAATTGTTATATATGACGGAACATATCACCAAAATGTTCTATATATGAAAATCCCTCATGATGTTTTGCTGTTAGGTGCATTAGTGGTGAAGATACCACTATAATCATGAACGAATTTTCCACCAGATCCTAAATTTCCCAACAATATAGAACCATAAATTTCTATAAAATCCAAAGGGTTGGATAATATTGTCCCACAATAATGCAAGAATTTACAAAACTCAAAAAGAAAGTGAAATTCCTTCAAGGTCATGGTAACATCATTCATGAACCTTCAAAGTTGCTTCACATAGCCAAATACTCCTTGAAATTTTCAATATGTGGAATAGACATCTTGGGGCCATATCATCCAACTAAAAATAATAAAAAAAAAATTACAGTGTCAATGAACAAGACTACTTCTCCTAGTGTCCTGAATCCATTCCCATCAAAGATGTCAGGGAAATTAACATTGTAATTATTTTGAGTGAAAGCATCATTACATGATTTCATGTCCCTCATACAATACTAATAGATAATGATACCTGATTCTATTCTATTGAATTAAAAAACATATATCAGAAGTATGACATAAAGTCAAACCATTCATCCAAATAACATGAAGAGGGTAATAGATATATAGATGCCCTTAAGAAAAACTTATCAAATATACTACTAAATATAGGAGATGTGGATAGAAAGTCATGGCCACAGAAGATTCACCTTCCATGACGAATTACATAACTATTAACCTCAAGGATACATAGGAGACCCCATACTAATATTTTTATAGGATAGAGTAACTCATTCTAATTTAATTTAAATTTTATTTTTCTCTATGTTCACATATATGTGAAATCCCATAAATATCTGGATGAATTGGATTGATTGGAGGGGAAGAGATTTCATACATTTCATCAATTTAAATTCCTAAAAAAACTGGAATGAAAGAGCCTTTAATAAACCTTTTTCCTCTAGTATTTCCAAAGGGTAGAGATAGTGGTTTTCCTTAGGATGATGATGATACTCAGAATGAAACCTCCAATTTGGTAGCAAATGATGGCAGGAATCAATATAAAACACAAATTATACTCCAATGCGGCCTATTATTTGATCCCAATGGACATACAACTAACCAAAACCCCCCAAAAGGTAAGGTTCTACATGTAGTATTTCATGTAATCACAGTAAATCATCCTCATAAATTAATGTTATATAGAATGATACATCATCTTGATCACATTACATTAAACATCTTGATATAACACTGTATTGGCATTATATTAAACTACATTGTAGAATTGATTGATAAAATGATCTTAAACTAAAATATATATTGTCCCAGATGAAAGAAATTAATTTACATGGTAAGACATTTTCATAATACATTGAGAAAAGCACCACAGTATTTTATATGTTACAAGAAAATAAACTACCCAAAATCATCATCCTCACTGCATGAACGAAAACTACATGGGAAACATATTTCAAATCAATGTTTCACTGCACATTAGCAATATTTTTGTAGGAGAAAGATAAAATTCCTATAACACCATGTGAGATTTTGATCCACATGGGGAGTATATTTTTCAAGAACTACATTTGTCTTGATTCCTTCCTGTGTAGCAGGAATTGTGACACCTAGAATTTTTTTCATTAAGCCCATCCTAATCATTCCCTCCACTCCTATGATGATATTCTTATTAGCCTTTGGCCTAAAGTCATATGTTCATGTCAAAATTATGTTTTTCATTGGTCCAAAAAACCATCCTTCCCATAACTAAAAGTCATCACCCTGACTACATCATGTTAAGATAAATGCTTCATATTCCATATCACAATAAAATAAACTATATGATATAAATGTCCTCATTGTTTAATGTTAAACTACACAACACCATAATATTCTCACCCGAGAGAAAAACTACCTTGGAATCTATCATCTTCCATTCTTTATTCAAGAACTACGTGTAGTATAATTTCTATCTGCAAAGGATAAGTAGTGATGCATGGATTTTACATCCTAATCCATCTACCAGAAAATGAAAAATATTACCCCACCCTATGTATTGTTTAGACATACAAATGGATCCTTTCTTCAATAAGTACACATGGATTGATTAAATCACATGATATATATATATATATATATATATATTTATGACTAGGTCTTTATTAATTGGACCAATCATTATGAAACTTTATTCCAATCATATTACCCCTATCATTATCGAAAAACATTAAACAGTACAGTTCATCTTGAAATTAATGTTTCTTGGATCCTAAGCACACAATATATGTAGTGATGCTCGAATATCCACTCTTGGGTTTATCCGCAACAATCAAATAATTAATGGAAAAAATTCCCCATTTTTCAAATTGATCAGACCTATGCAAACTATTCCCATGTAGAACAATTTGTGGCTTGATTCCTATAGCAAAGGATATGTAGTGATTCCTAGATCTCTATTCATGGTTAAATCTACAAAGAAGGATAAAATCAACCTACTCTTAGTGTATGGGTTAGTTCGACAGAAGTAATCTTCTAAGAATTATGTATATCATGATTCAAGTCATCTTATGACACACATTGATTCCAGAATTTCTAATTCTATTCCTAGCCACAACATTCCACCTCTTTTGAGTTGATTAACTTTAATCGTAACCATATAATTTTAATTCACACAGGGTCCCAAAACTATGTCTGTCGTGATTTTCATTATAATGAGATACATAGTGGAACCTGAAATTTTCATCCTTGTCCAGCCACTACAAATATAAAATTCTAATATCCTTAGTTTAATCACTTTAGTCTATTAGAATAAATACTTTTCATCCCTTATTTCTCACATTGATAACAAATCCTGTCAGATTTCTATTTTCGGTAGGGGTTACTTTGTATGATTATGATATATAAATCAACATAAGATTTTATATTGTCAAACTAGAAATACCATAAAATTAAAACCATTTTTCTTTACCACATGATGTTAAAATATATAGAAAATGTCATTACCACATGATGTGAAATTCCACAGAGCCATGAAAATGATCTTCATTCTCAAATAGTGAACTACATTCTTATCGAAAGATGTTAAACAACATAACCAAGGTCCTTACTACATACTATTAAACTACAAAAAATTTTCTAAACAATCTATTGATTATTTCATATCATCACAGGATATGTAATGACACCTAGGTCCTTAATCCTGGGTCCAGTTGTAATATTTCATCTTCATGTTAGGCAACATATGTCCTAAATGAAAAATATTAAACTATTTGGTACCTTGAGAACTATGTATTGAATGACTCTCATTTTGATGATATACATTGTGATACCTAAGACCAATTTCCTAGTCCCATTCATGAGGTAATGATAAGGAATTATATCCCCATTTCATTATATAAACAAAAAAGTATATGTAAGAAATATCATGTTTGGATTCAACATCTAGGGATTTAAGAAGGATAAAAAAATTCAACCGACATATCATCCAGATATATTTAGGGATTTTAAAACTCATTTTAGCAATCATGGTCTAAATGATTCTATCATTCTAGGACACATTACATTCATTCGTCATACTCTAAGACCCAAAACATTTTATATAATCATAATTTTCAACTAATAATTTGAAATGGGAGTATCAGTGTCCTACCATAACTTTATTCCAATAATGAATAATATTCTTCTTCTGGGTTTGTATAAGTTTCAATAAATAATGTCCTATCAACCGAAGGAAAATTCATTCCATTACATGCCTCCGCAATCCCCATAATCCAAAATGGTGTTTTCCCTATTTCATTTAACTGGATCAAAAAAATCACAAAACAATGTTTTAATTATTCTTCACCCCTCAATTTCAAGGAATTTTAGAACATCCAAACCTGATTATCCTACTATTTCTTGTCATTTCCATGACATATGGACAAATCCTTTGAACTAAAATAGGAAGAAGATAATATTTCCTTACCGTACAATGTTAAAATGAATGGTTATCATCCCCATCATTTAGTTTTATAATTCATGGACTATTTTTAACTTGATTCCCATTTTTACATGATACATCATGAATCCTATATCTTCATAATTGATTCATGCTATCATATTCCCTTTTTACCATTGGGTCACCTATTCCCTCAAAACATGATGTTAAACTACGTGGATGATGTCCTAGTATAATGACACCAAACTATAGGATTTATAATATTACTAGCTTGATTTTTATTATCCTGGGATACATTGTGACATCCATATATACAACATCGGGTCCAAACATGATATAAAAATGTATCCTTATTCCTAGGTATGAGCCATTTATGGATAGGAGATAAATCTCCAAAAACTTTGCATGGATTGATTCTCATTTTGGTTTGATGAATTGTGATGTCTAGGCCTTATGTTTAATACCCATCAATTATAAATAAACCATTCCTGTATATGGGATAGAACTGCATAATGGAAACATTCCTACCCATTCCTGGAAAATATTTGCATAAAATTCTCCATTCATATTTAGGAACTGGCTTATCATGAACCAAAATCAATGTCTAGGAAATTCCGAATCCCCATAAACCTTACTAGACATCAGGAATAGAGGGTCACTATCACGATGAATCCATTGTTTGACTATGCATAATATTCCCTTATTGGCAATGCATATGTTTCCCACACAAAATGAATATCAACAAAAGTGAGATTCCTCTCTAAGATAGGATTCCCCAATTTTTGTACTCCCTAGGGATTTTTTTCATCACACTTCCCTCCTTAGATTTGGAAACCCAATATTATATCTTAAAATCAATCCCCTTCATGAATATAGAGAATGAAACATTCTGTGTTGAATTACCATGAAAAGTTAGAATGTTTTATCTCATTGTCAAATCTGAATTAGCTTATATTGTAAACCTTTAATATCATTTCCTAAAGACATTAAACAATATCATCCACATCATAGTTTCACAAAATTCAATTTCACCATTCGCCGTCCCTCATTTTCACATGTCAAATTCATGTAGGAGTGTATTCTCAATCATGGATATTGCCGATTAAAATTCTATATTCATTTATTGAAATAATTCCTTTGACAATCCACTAATTATGGTTGTGTGAAATCTAAATTTTTACCCACTACCTAGCCATTAGAATTAAAGGGTCAATTTTTTAAGGACACCTATATTTGACTAAATAAATTTTTCCTAATAGCCTCTTTATCATTTACTCACATAAAATTCCAATCAACTAAATGAAAATTCATCTCTTAGAGAGGATTTTCCTATATCCATATGACACAAAAATATCATGTTGGAAACCATTATTATGGTTACTCCTCATGTACTTTCCCCATATAGATTCTCATATTCAGGAATAAAAAAATGTCACAATAAATCCCCCATTCATGTATTAAAAACATATGGACATTCTAAGCGGTAATTCATATTGGCGTCCTCTCCAAAAAATTCTTGTTTAAATATTTTCGACCAAAAAATAAATCATATTAATCTATATTTTAATAATTTCAACTACCCATGAATATAGACATATTACTCTCCATGTAGAAAATTTGAAAAGGCCCCCCATGAAAAATATTGAGTCCCAGCTCTCTAGACTTAGTATTTACATGGTTTTGGAAAAAAATAAAGTAATCAATAAATAATAAAATAAATCACTTGTTAGGTAGATAACCCACAAGGGGATTCCTCCGAAAAAGTAATGTTACGACTGCTAAGCCAACATAACTATCGAATTGGGCATAAATTATTGGGGGTAACAAAAAATATAAAAAGACGATAGGGCCTGTCATGCGATCTTAGAAATAGTGAAAATTATGGTCGATGAGTCCCATGTCTTAGGAATCAATTATTTCATTTTATGATTATGATAATTTCGTTGTATGAGGTTGAAATCAATATTAATATCTAGTGGAGGTTGGAATTCAATTTATAACCATATATTAAAATTTTGAATGGAATGATAAGATAATGGGTACTTAACAGAGGGAAAACAAGTTTTCATTTTACTAAATTAGATAGTAGGAACATAAAAATCCTAGAGAATCTATAAAAATATACTAAAAAAGATTAACAGAGAAAGCACAAAAAAACTTTGATTGAAATAGTGAAACTCATATTGTTTTTGTCAGCAAATCGATTATCACAAGACGTGATAGACCAAGGGTCCTATCTAAATGTATTCTTTTCCCAACATTAATTTTAGACACTGGTTGAAACTATTTAATAATGGAACTGATTCCTTGAAACTACATCTTAATTTCTTTAAAACAAATGTTTCTTGAAGAAAATTTCTCCACTAATCAATCTATTTCAACTTCACATTTCTTACCTCTAAATTATATGAAACTATGTGATCATAAGATCATGCTTCCTCAGAATCTTGGTCATTTGGATTCGTGGTTGTATCCTTCATGGAATCAATGTGATGATTGGAAGCATTAAACCTATATGGGTCATATTCACAAGGATCTATGTCCTCTCAAGAAAATAAGTTATGGTGGATAAGGATGTGCATGTTTGCGTAATCATACCCACATTTTCCTAAATCCCTGAAACGTTAGGGAAGGTTCACTGACATGTCATTCATTCCCAATAGGGGGTATCTATGTCAAAAATGAATATTTGGTGGCATACACATTATTGTAAAGCCCGATGCTCTATATGAATACCAGGTTCCTCACCCTCCACACTCGCTACCATAGGTATGTAATCTAGAATTGAGATTAGAATAGATAGGTCTGTATTGAAAAAAGACTCCAAATTGGGGAAATATTTCATCTATTCCTACAATAATATCTTGGAAATTAGGATGATATACCCAACATCAATTGTTGTATTTCCAAAAGACATGACATGGAGATAACATCAATAGGGATACCAACAATTCCAGTTTAAAATATCAGATAAACTCTGCCTTCATTAAGCGGGGATCTAGAAGATTAAGCTTCTATGAGACTCTCAGTGTGTCGAGATGTAAGATGTTGTCACTATGAAATAATGGGTATGTTATATTAGGCACTGATTCATGAGAGGAAAGTGGTTTATGATCTTTTTAATTTATTTCTGTAATATCCCATTAGGATAGTATTCTATACACATATTAGAATAATCCCATGATATGGTTATGGGACTCTCCATATAAGGTAAGGAAATATTAATGATATAATCTTCATGAATCTTCATCATCCCCAAATGGAAATTGATAATTAGGTGCGAGTCCCTAATCCAAGGAAAAGGAAAAGAGGCAACATATTTAATGCATCCAATGTGTCATAAAAATATTTAAGGAGTATTGAGTACCAAGATGGTTACTAAATTTACCCACACACCAAGAGATCCATCTCACAAATAAATATTCTAAACAAAATCCTCCAAAGTCTCATCACCATTATCAACAACCATTCTTAAAGGTATGAGATAAGGGCTAAAATTAATGTTGGAAAATTTCTCAACAGTTCGACAGTGGAATCGATGACTAAGGGGATTGGTTGAACAAAAAAAATATTAAGCATTGAAGGGAGAATAGAGGAATGTATAATTGTTGTGATATATCGATATCTGTATCATCAATGGTGTTCCTCCACCCATTTATATAAGAATTTGATTGTCCCAGAATGATGATGTTGAGAACAACATTAATTTATATGGACCGATTATTCGTAAATATGAGAATGTGTTAGTAAAAAAAATTTATGGGTTGTTTCTCCACTATTTTAGCCACCATCATCAAGGTATTGACTCTGACATCGGTATAGCCATCACATGATAGAAAGATAATTCCTCTCAGGAACATGAAAAAAATTCTCACTAGTACAAAACCTTGAGATATTTCTTTCTAGAATCCACATACCCATATGTTATGTTAGAATCCATCAAGACTAACCTATTAAAAACACTGAATTTCGCATGAATTTTGAGTTAGGTGAGTCCTAATATTCCAATCATTCATCCTTGGACTGATTATTTTCATAAAAGATACCTAATCGCTGAATGGAGAAAGTGAGACGGTATGATCTAGATAACGAATTATTTCCTCTAAAACTACCATAATGTCTCACAATAATCATGATGCAAGCTTAGTATTTTCATATTTTTTGGATTTAGGAAGAAAATATTCATACATATATCCAGGAATAGGTATTCCCCATAGATGATAGAAATACCATAAGCTAACCACTACACAACCATGTGATGAATTCAAGGTATTAGTTCTTGCACAACAGTGACTAAACAATTAAGGAAATATATTAATCGGTGAGTGAAAAAAAATGTGCCACACATACTGCCTGGTATAAGGTGAAAGCCTCCATTCATTCGAAAAATTACCTATAATAATTTTGTACCTAGAATGAAAAAGATCATTCATTTGAGAAACTATCTGCAGACCATATGTCACACATGGATCTACAGAATTCATTTAGACCACCTTAGTAGAGATTTAAAATGGATTTATATTCCTGGATAGTATATTTTAAGGATATTTAATTACTATTCTGATTCATTTGATTCCACATATATCCATTCAGAACAAATAATTTATCTTGAACTATCCCTAAAATTAGTTTTCATGCATTAGAAATGTTCACATGGCCATGATCTAAATTCATCATGAACCAATAAGATGGTATGTTTTAATTAACTGTTGGAATATGAGAATTTTCTTAATGTCCAAAGTTATGAAGTGGTAGTTATATAGACCATGGTTCTATCCGAATCTTTGTTGAATGTAGGTTCTTCATAATACCATCATGAGGGATGATGTGATATCAAATATTATAATCAATATTCTCAACCATGCTAGTCTATATAATAATTACAGTTATCATGGAGGAATAGAGAGACATTTCATCTAAATAATTATTCTGACATAGTTATGTGAGATTCACTGAAATGTGGGGATATTAAAATTTGGAAAAAATATGTGACTTCACCGATGAACCATTTTCCTGCGATGAGATGGAAGATGCAGTGTTGGTATATGAAGCATCAGCCAGTGAGGTGCTCAACACTTGTGGAATCATACAATAAGATTATCCATTCGTGAGGCATCTGGATTATATATATGATATTATAGAATTACCAATTCTAGGTGATGTAGTTTATTTCATAGATAAGTTTTCTAGAAATGAAATTCTATAAATATATAGAGGTGATCAAGATGTTTTGGAAGCGCTTTGTTCACAATGAAATCCGGTAAAAAATTATTTGGCCCTCTATTTAAAGGTGTAGTCATAGCTTATATTTCCACTTATGTACCAAAAATTAAATCAAAACCAATACAATTTTTTATCATAATAACCCCCACTTCACCCCTATAGAAACCCATTCTAATGAGTGGAATTTTATTGATCCTGAAAACAAAACATATATAAAGAATATAATTGTATTAATTTTGAAATTGAGAAGATCAAATTTGAAGGAAAATTCTATGAAAATGTTCAAAGGGAGATAATTAGAAAAGGATAGTTTGATCCAATGAAGTTAAATTTTCTTCATGTAACACTAATCTATATGACATTCCAATGTATTCCAAAGAACCCCATGAATGAAATAATTAACGGGGCATGATGAAACCATTGGCTTCAATGAATTAAACCACGATCATTTCTGTAGAGGAACAATTATTTCCTTCCCCAAGAACGACTATCCCTCCAGAATTAAATAGTTCACAGTAAATGACTATACCCATTGTGGACACAAATAAAAAAAGTGTACATGGAAGGGCGGAATTTTTTCCTCCACAAACAACATCCCTTGTGAAAATAATCATTCAAGGGTTGAGGAATTCTCCTTGGGACCCCCTAGAAAGAAGCCATGTCGCCCACCAGAGAAATCCTTCCATGTCGGTATTTGATCCCTCCGTTAATCTATAACATAATCCTTAGGAGAACTAAGAGGTAGGATGAACAAAGAGATCACATGAAATGATTTGAGACAAGATCTGAAAGACATAGCCTCTAATTCCCAATTTGTAAAAATATTCTAAATAGTTTGAAGATGAAAATAATAAATCATTCTGGCATCTAAAAACATAAATCTACATCATGGAAACCACTATTCAGAATAGAAAAGAATAAAAAATATACAAATAAAAATAACGTATATTAACACTCTATGTGTTTGAAACAATTCCCCATATAGAAAAATACTACATCAGAGGAACATGATATTGTGAAGAAAATTGTTACTTGGGATAAATCAATCCCTTTGTAATAGCATGCTACATGGGCAGAACCCAGTCCTCCATAGCCCAACAATTCATAGATAATACTCTCACCCACATAGGATTGTGATTTTTGGGGGGTACATAACATCACAGAAGAACATTCTACGTACAATGGGAATGATTGGGAATTATACCCTCCAACTCCTGTTACTCCCTACCTTAAGGACATCATGACTCTCCTGGTCCCCTCCACATACCAGTCTAATAGTATCTGGAAAAGGCCTCTTGTAATGCCACATGATAAGTAGGATCAGTTCATTAGGTACATTAGTGTGTCCTCTCGAGTCTACATACCCATGGTATGTAGAGTCACATGTGTAACCTCTGAAATAAGGTAGACCCTCAGAATGTCATTGGGTCAATAATCTCATGGTAATGGAGGATTTTACCATGGTATTGTCAAGTGAACCTATCCATTGTAAGGATTTATGGTAACCTCTATTCATTACCTGTGAGGAGGGATACTGTTGGAAATTACTCTCATAACCAAGGATATGTTGGATATCCCTGTTTATGTAATCCCCTATTCATTCATGAGAGAGGTGGAACTACTGCACCTCTTCGCTAACGCATGGAATTTCTGGATGGATCACCAGATGTGACCATCCAAGAAATATAATCAAAAGAGGTGATATCAATACTCAATGCCATCTACACACCCATATAAAATTTAGAACTCATATACTAGTGGAATGGATGGATCTTGTGATATTTAGATCTAATTATTCATTTTATTTCTCAAACTAAGAATGACATATGTTGGATTAGAGGATATTAGTGATTATGAAATCCTAATGATCCCAATCATTCAATTGGGCTACTTCCATGCATAATCCCCAATGATTTTTTCTTTGTATCTTCTAAAAATATTGAATCACTAACCTCTATTCATATGGTCCTCCTATTCAAAAGAAGACCCAAAGACACTCCTTAAACATCAAAGGGCCATACTCCCAATGAAGCAATGCTAGATGGGAATCCTCAAATGTGTAAGCCCCAAAATTCCAAACTTCATGGGCTTTGATTCCCAACTGACTGGTTTATTTAAGAAGCCACCATGTGGTCTAACCCAAAACAAGTAATTTTCTGTGTTTTTCTCTAGCAAAAATTCATAGTAAGGTCTTATATGCCTAGGAGTCCAAATCATTTCCTGGTCACTTGGGCTTCCTCAAAAAATGATAGAAACCATAAATGACCATGAATATTTATCCCAGATATCCAGGCCACATGTCATTAAACATAAGATTTGGGTCCATCTCACATGACCATAAAAGGATATGTTCCTTATTTATGGAAATATAAATACACGATTTATGGTTCCTTTCACAAGGATACATAAGATTCCCATCATATATGTGTGATCCTAACATCAAAACAACTTCCATCTCCCTAGATGACAGTAAACTCAGTGATACCTCAATACATGACAATAAATTAGCATCATCCTAATATGAGAACAAAGAGTCATTGATCTGTTGGTAAAAGGGTACCATTGATAGAGAACCTTAGATACATCAAGATATCCCTAACAATGGAAAACCTTAGATTTATTTATATTATTTTGAACCCATTCTGATTCATAATTTATCGTTATGTTTACACAACACATGTATACATAATTAGGAATGAAAAAGGATTCAAGAGAATATCGTAAATATATAAGAAAGTACTATAATATTAACTAGTTCCCCCTAAAATGGGTTGATGATCCTGACATACCATCCTCTCATCAAATTATATTAATTGAGTTTCATTGGAAATGTATAAAATGAATTTATACCTTTGGAAATTATGTTCATTTGATGTCATAGATATAAGAGTCAGTAGGTGTTTCTAGAATCGTGAATAAAATTGATTCATGACTATTAGAAGGTTGTAAACCCATCGTAATTAATTCTACATAAGTAAACCCCATATAATCATCCATCGTGTTGAAGATCTTCATTGAAAATAATAATTCTTAGGGTCTTGAAAATTGATTTAATGTAATAGTGATTGTTTGATTAAGGGAATGTAACCATGGATATTTTAATCATGTTAAGGAAATGGTGTTTAGTTTGGATAATGAGATAATTTATTTGGATATTGTAAATTTGATAGAACTAATTTCTGTGGAACAAATTAATTATTTGTAGATTTTTTTCCATTCTACCATGGATGAAGTGTAATTTTTTTTTATTTATGAAATATATTAATCAATCTATGTTTTATTTAAGGAATGTGGAATCATGTATTTTTTTGAAATAAAATTTTGGAAACTTAGGTTATTACTATGATTTATGATAATACATGATTTAGATATTCACATGTTTGATATGTGAAAATAAAGATCTACTTTATGATATATAGGGGATTAATGTTAAACTAATTTTTCGAAATTTTATGAAAATATTTCTAATTTTTTGGACATTATTAATTTCTAATGGGTCAAAAGGTTAACCTTTTTTGAAATGGATTATGTTAATCATTGAATGTGGTTTTATAAAATGACATATTATTTTTACCCATGAATATTTATTCATATTGGATATCCTTTGTTTAATATTTTTCATTGATGATAAATGAAGATATATGGACTGAATTATTGTTCTATATTTAGTGATTTAGGTATAAAAAATACCACTTCATTTTTTAGAGTATTAGATGAGGTGGAAATTTTTCAAGGCATAAAAAGGGTGATATTTTCCATATAATAAGGAATGAAATAATGTAAGTATATATATGTGGGAGAAATCGTCATATTTAGGAAAAGGAGCATTGACGAAAAATGTTATCCGATTAACTTCATATCTGATGAATCAAATTTTCTCTTATACCATAACATATTTATATTTCTTTAATCTTTAACATTCTATAGATCACCCACTTTCTTGTGATAAGTGATATCAATCAAGATCTTAATTATTTACTCTATTCGTTCATGACTGAATTGTTATTTCACACCCATGTTATCCTATGTGGAAATTTTTCTAAGGGTTACATTGAGTATCCATTATGTTTCCAAATATTACACTACAATGTGTTTTTTATTTTTACGATGTGGGTTTTTTTGAAGGGAAATTTAATGTATTATAACATTGATGACCCAAATGATGTTAATGGAAAAACCATTTTTTAGTGTGTAGAATATAACAACCATAGTTTTTAGGAACTATTATTTATCAAATAAATTAAATTATTTGATGGATTGAATTTTATGCTTCCATAAGTTAGGATTTTGGTGCTTGAATCAATTTTATAAACATTCAGTACATGGAATACTGAGTTCCTTTGATAGTTTTTGTTAAGTGCAACACTGAGTTTTACTGAACTATAGTATATTTTTAATATTGTTATTTAAATTTTATTATTTTTATAAACATACCATTGGAATATAGTCCATTAAAAGAATAACTAAATTATGAAAAAAATTAATTTATGTTAAAAAAATTAATTATTTTGAAAATAATTAAATAAATTTGAATGTATGAACTATTTGAAAATATATATATTCATTTTCTAAAAATATATATTTTTAAACAGAAAATTTTTTAATCTCAATAAATTTAACAAAAAAAAATTTGTGATTGATTTTATTTACACACACACACAAACACACACACACAGATATATATATTATTTAATAAACTTTTTAACATTCACATCATGTTTCTTGTACACAAGAGATTATATTAAATCCAGTTTCATTGATATCTCATCCAATAGTGAGTCACCCGACAATGACTCATCCACCTGTTGATCGCACTAGTGACCCATCCACTACTAACTCATCCACCAGTGAATCTTTTCCAGTTGTTTTTCAAAATTCTAGAATTCTCCTATTTTTATGGTTTCATCCCATTAGTGTTTCCTTAACATAAAATGATTTTCAAACCATATTTATTGGTTTTTGGATCTATTTCAAATTGTATATATCTTATAAACAATTGATTCTCTATTTCAATTCCAAAAAAAAATCGTATTTTTCATGATCTTCTTTTAAAGGCAATTAAAAACCATACTTTCTATTGATATATGATATAGACATTCAAAAGATGAGATCCACTATTCCTTGTGCACTCTCATTTTCTTTTGGTGAACCCCAAACCTTTCTTCCACAAGAATCTATGTGTTGCATTTTAGATGTTTGATAGTGTTTTCCTTTGAGGTTCTTCATGCTACCTAAGCACCCCTGTTTGGCACAATAATGATGTGTCAATTATCTTTTCTTCCAACTGGGGATACCTTCATCTCTATTTAATTTGTGTATCATGAATGGTGGTAGTATAATGATATCCATTTACAATATATAATTATTAAAAATAAATAAATATAAATGAATTGGTTTAAGATCAATATATAGTGTTCGGAAAAGATTTGATGTGTTTTGTTTCCCTGGTGTATTCCAGATAGTATATGATGTGGTATGTGGAACATGTGTCCCCAAGAGAGATATAGTTGTGAGGATTAGGTGTCGGTGGGTAGGATATGATGAGGTATTTTTCCTAGGTGGCTGAGAGCGAGTTGCGGTTGTGAGTCCCATGTATGTGCGGACATTTTTCCACATTGTTCTTTCAGAAGTGGTGGGATTTCCGGGACGTTTTCTATTAGGGTGTGAGAATGAATTATCAGTGGGGGAAGTGGTTTATGGTACCTCATTATAAATGGGCTTATTATATTACCTTAATTGACTTCCATTACTTGGTGAGCATAACGTAGTGAGGTGGGGATGGATAGAATGTCGTGTTAGGTCCTTTTGATTATTTTCAAAAACTGTATTTTTTAATGCACAAAAAAATTTTATCTCAATAAATTAAAAAACATGATGAATATGTTTAAAGACATATATATATATATATATATATTATATAGTCAATTATCTACCAAACAGTCATCCTATATGTTTTCAAGACAATAGGAAATAATAAATCCATTTTGATACATAAAAAGATGTATTTTTCTTTGTAGTTGTTTTACCATGTTTTAATGGAGTACTTATTTTTAAACTACATTTTGAAATTTTTGTAAATTATATATGAAAAAAATGAAATTCGTTCGGGAAATTGTGTCATCCAAATTACCTTTGGCTTAATTTTTTGTATTTTTTTGAAATATTTACGTTTTTAATGAATAGTGAAAATACAAAATTTTAATATAAATATAACATTCATATTAAAAATTTATAAAGTTAAACTAAATAAAAAATTGATTTTATATTATAATTTTATAAATATTATATATAATAGTAAAATTTAGGTCATTTGAGTAAATTTAATAATGAAATTGGATATAAAAACATTTCTAAAATTTTGAAAATGTTCCCATAAAAAAGACGTTGTCTTATCCCTTTTGTGGGAATAATGTTGAATTAATTTATAACTATTATATTAATTTAATTTGTAATAAAAACTTTTAATCATCATTATATTTATTTAAAAATAATTACAACATAATTTTTATCATATTGGTCAGTGAAAATGGTTAAAATATATCTCAATGGTTAAGGTAAAAACAAGTTTACTACGTGATTAAAAATCAAGCATAATCGTGGAAAATGACATAGAAGCCTTTTCAAAGTCAATTTTATGGAAATATTTGAGACATATCCCCTATATTGTATAATTTTTTTCCAAATATAATGTAATGGAGACCATCAAATATTGTTTACCTTTTAGTATTCACAATAATATCACACCTCCTCTATAATAATAGAGACTTCACTCTTTGAAATTTTTCACATCACTCAATACCTTTTTCATTTACAAACCCTTAAATAATAAAATACAAACCTAAAAACCTAATTATATAATTATTTATATTTTAATAAATCCAAACATGGATATCCTTTGGTGCAAACCAATAGGAGATACCCAAAGAAGAGGTGAAATTCATTAAGAAACGTTGTTGTTTAATTTCTTACTTAAACCCATTTTATTTGTTTTTATATGTTAATTAAATAATATAATATATATGAGAACAATAATCATTCAATTTAATTTCAATTATACATCATAATACACCCTAAACATCCATCAAATTTGTTACACAATCATCAATCCTGTGCATGGTGGATTACTACCTCATGAACTGATGACATTATTTCTTAAATGGTCACCATTCAATGTTCAGAATAATGATCCATAATAGTATATATATAATACATAATATTATTTATTTAATATATTAGAATTATTATATAACAAATACCTCCATTCTCTCTATTTATTGATTGTATTATATCGTCGTTCGTGTTTACAGTGATTTAACATCTCACGAAGAGATGTGATGGATTCATGCTTAACCTGGAATGTAATATGGTTGGGTTTAACAAAATTATGTGATAAATATGACATAATATTTAATCTTTATTAATAATATATATTATTTAATTACATTCTTTCAATAATAAAAGAAAGCTGAAACAATGGATATATGTATATATGACCGATAGTCTCCATGAATAATGTATTTCATTTCCAATGATTAGATTTTTTAGGATACTAATATATATATATATATATAAATATATACGATATTTATATCATTTTTTCAAATCATTAAATTGTGGAATCACGTTAAATTTTATTGGATCTGAAATAAAAATTGGAAAATTATGCAAAACAAAGTGGTATTTACCAAAAACATAACATTGACATGGTATTGTTATTAAACAATTAATGTAAAGTCATAAAAAATACATATGATATCATTTGTATGGATATAATTTTTTTATAGATATATCATTAACTTATACTTATTTCACACTAGGTTTTATCCTATATTTAGTCCAAATTGATGGTAATGGATATCTGTCTCACATATATTTACTCTAAGTCACAAGGAATGTTCAACCACTATTTATTGTATATGGTGTGTATATTAAAATGGATATATTTTATCATTATTATTATAATTATAAATTTTATTAATTACATATCCATTTTCAGATCATTATTTAATGGGGAAATAGTGTTAATGTTTCCAAAGTTGTAAGGGAATTTTGTCTCAATTTTCCTTTTTTGAAACACATGTGATGTTAGGCACAGATTTTATTCTATGAGATATATTTAATGCTCATTTCAAATATTATATCATGAATATATTTCTTTTCATGATATTTTATACTTCTTTTAATTTTATTATTGTGTGGGTATTATGATTCAGTGTCGCCAACGTGGAAAGAGTTTATTACCATAATCTCATCATTATTGGGATTATTTATGATTATGATTCCATTGATGAAATAATCAGATCCATATATCAATAATTTCCATAAAAATAATTTTAATCCAATAATTAATGATATCTTCATTGAATACTACCATTTTCCCACTATTTTATAATTGATATAACTATGAATACATTTTTAATAAAATATGATTTTATCTGTCACTCTCTTTGGACATAAATCTATTTTCTTTCAAAACCATGTTTTCTAAAAAAATTAACAAAATTAACAATATTACCATATGAGTTTTGAAATGAAATTTTTAATAATATTTTTCGTTTAAAAAAAGTTTGAAAATAAATATCCTTTTCATTTAGAAATCAAGTAAATTTTATATAGATTTTTCTATTAAAATGGAATATTTAGTATGTAATGCTTTATATATAATGAAATTACTTATAATTTTTACCAAATTATTTATAAGTAATTTTGTTCTTAATATACTATATTTTAGTTAATTTTAATGTTTTGTTCAGTGAATTTTTTTTTCTGTATTCTTTTTTTTTATAAATTATTTTTCAAAGGGGAAGGGATATTTTTTCCATGAAATAATTTAAATGATCTGTCATAATAATTTTTCTTCTATGATGACATCCTTTGGAGTTACTCATGTCTTACTATGAATATTATCCAAAAGCACCATTCTTATTCTTTCTTTAAATGGTTTATGTTTATGATGAATTTTTTTATGAAACATGTTTCACATCCCATTGTTATACCTTGATAAAAATATTATAAAACACACTACTTTTCATGGGTTATTCTATGATCATATGATTTTGAAATGTGTTTATTTTTCATATTTTATGATATGATGAAATGTATATGATACTAATTTCATTTCATTGTTTATGATATGATGAATGTTTATGATCTTATGGAAGACATATATATGACTTCATTACGTGAACTGGTGGACCAATATCTCATTCTAATGAATTGGGTAAAAATTGATAAATTCTTTGTTCATATGTTAAGAAATAACCTGATTATATATTATAATTATTATGTGTTAACCTAATTACATGTTCAAAATTTTATGTCTGAACCAGATTAAATGTTCATTTTTTTTATGTGTGGTCCTGATTACATTTTCAAAATGTTATGTGTGAACCTTATTACATGTTCACATTTTTGTGAATAAACATTATTACAAGTTAACAATGTTATTCATGGATCTATCATTCATGTCCATAATGGTATATGTGGAACTTTTTTTATGTTTACAACTATATTTGATTGAATGATTTATTTTATTTAATTTAATGAGTGATCTTGTTTCAATTTACAAATGTTTTAAATGTTATAAGCTGATGTCTATGCAACACATCTATGCCTTACTCCAATTTTATTTTCCTAGGAATCATCTTCTTCTATTTTATTTTTATTAGTGGCATATAACACGAAAATATTTATTCAAAGAATCATGAGTATGATATTCATATGTAGGGTATGATCTTCAAATTTTATGATCAGGTTCTCATACCATTATGTTCATGTTATGATTTCATATCTACTTTATTTACCATTATTGACCTTATACGTTCACCAATTATTATTTTTTCAATTAAACAGGTTTTGAATAATGATTTTATAAAGTAATTCAAAATGGGATGATAATTTTGAGAACATTTATGACCTTTCTCATAGTTAGAAGACGGATTTCCATATATCGAAAAACACTAAACTATTTCATTCCTTAAACATGTGTTTTTATAACGTAATGAATATTCAAAAACATGATGTAATATAAACGACTAAGAAGCCTAGGTATCTATGGATTATATCAATGGAAATTTGTAGTCAACATTAGGAAAATAACATAATTCATATTTTGTGAGATAACTAGATATATTTATATGAAATTGTCAAGGGATGCCTCCTTGGATTTTTATAATGGAGAGTCGATGATAAGGAAAATGTATTGTAATTTTTATAAAGGAATGAGAGAGTGGTTTTTAAGATATTATAACCTACATTAGATACTATATGATGGTGTGCCTCTACTTGAGATATACATATGGGTAACAATATGAAGAAAAACTTATAAAGAAAGATTAAATCTAGAACTGGGGAATGACAACAGGCCTTGCATCCCATATTGTTTGACACTACCAGGTTTTATTCCTTAGAAATTCATTGAATATTTATGAAACATAAGAAAGTATTTAAATAGATTATGTATATGAATAACCTATGGTTAATTTAATGTTTCCATTATTAGGGAAGACGCTTTCCTAATTTAGACATCCTTTAAGTTACATTTCATGATTATATTGTTCCATACATTATTTAGTGTTACCAATACTCTATTTTTTTTTTGCCTTAGTCAATGTATTGAACCCCAAAAAACCATGTTAATATATAATTCAATGTATAATTAAATTAATGACCTCATGGGAATCCAAATCTTATGTGATATCGAATGAGATAACTCATTTCTCCAGTGAAAATATTTTATTAGGATACAAATCATAAGAAACATTTAAAGGAAAAATGGAGGGAAAAAAATTCAATTGATTCCTTCATGAGGAAACATCCACCTTCATACAGATTGTTTTGAAAACTAGTTTTTTATAATCCTGGATTAGTAACATTGATTGTTTATTTTCCATTCTCCTATGCTGAGAGTATTAAAATACCACTCTAGCTATCTACCATATAAAAGGTCAGCCAAATCAAAGGAGGAATATTATTAATAAAATGTGGAAACAATCATAATGTAACTTCATGAAGTGGTATCATTTGACAATTTTATATTTCATATATACATTCCTATTATTTTTCATACAAAAATAGAGAATGAATTCCTGGGGAATAAGTTTGGTATGGTTAATCCTTTGTTTCCTATGAAGTAATTATACAAGACATGAAAGGTACTCACCTGGTATTTTAATTAATCTTGGAAATATGGTAGACCAGTTATTAGTTGTTTTAAAATTTAATCTCTAAATGAAGTCATCTGAAAGTGAATTTGTATGCTACAAATAAATCATTTGATGCATGCTAAAATTTGAAATTAATGATTCCAATACCCCTAGGTTATTCTGATAAAAAAAATTAAAATGTGGTTCCATGGAAAATGTAATGATATGAAACATTAAGTAAATAAAATGATTCAAAATACTACTTTAAAAAATTATGGTAAAGAGATCATATGCGAGTTACCAAAAGGAACAAGATGAGTTTTCAAGAGTGTAATTCCTAGCCATCGCAAAAAATAATATAGATGTGATTTGAAGAAGATAAATAATGAAATTACTCAAGAGATAACTCAATAGAGTTCTCCATTCACACTTTATTGTTTCATGATCAAGGAGATTGTGCATCATAAGAATCAATTCCCCCATCCAAATAATAATATCAATGAAAATATACAAAACATATCTAGACAAATAATTATGTAAAATCTTATAAAATAACAATGGATAAAGTGAATCATGATAAATAGGATAAAACTCCCCTCCCCTACATAGTTGTGGAATTTCATGTTTTATTACATTGAATAAGAACTATGAAAGTATTGTTGTTCAAAACTTATAAAAACTTCATGTGATTATCACCATCTATAAAGATTTCGGAATTATAAAATCATATTTTGTAATCTATCAATACAATGAAGTAACCCTAATTCCAAAAATTCTTTTATATAAGATATGATATAAATTAAGGAATAAATGTTGAATTATATTTTTGACAAATTATAATGTAAACCATTGATGGAATAGTATGAGTTGAACACTGCATGTGGTTTAGAGAATAACATATTACAGAAATATATATGATTTATTCATAATGGATAACCATTGCTCACCATCACATTTTTTAGAAAATTGATGTTAGACGGAATGAATTATCTTTATATTTATGGAGATTATGATCCATTTGTTCTTAAGGTAAAATAAATTGACCTTCATTTCAATGAATGAGAGATTATGTGAATATTTATCATGGAATTACTACAGTGTGGAATTGTGAGAACGAAATAGAATGAAACAACGTAAGTAAATATTCATGTGGAAAATATTCAACTTGAATAAATTTGGCATTAAATATTTTTTTTTTTTTTATAAATATGTTGGATGATATCAGAAGAAATTTCATTAATATTTGGTCTACGGTGTTATGATCTCTAACCATATATGAATCAACAACTTTTTTGTGATCATATATCTCGATCAATCTTTATAATTAATTAGTCTTTTATTCAAAATGGACATCACAACATTCCATGTATGTTCTCCAATGTGGAAAACTAGGTATTAGTTCCTTTGGGAGTCCGTTATGTTTCAAAATTATTGATTTAAATTATTTTTTTCTATGAATAAAAGATTCATTTATTTCAACTTTGATTACCAGATCAATTTGAGTGGACAAATACATTATAAGGGGTGTATAATATAACTCCCTGAGATTATATGAGTTATAATTATTTTGAATAAATTTATGTTATATGATGTATTGAGTTTCACACCACACCACATTATGTTTTTATTACAAACTAAACTATGATTATCTTGTGGTACACATGATACTATGTTCTTATATATCTTGTGTTACACAGAAGATCATTTTTTTCCAAACTATAATTTTAAATTGATTATATAATTAAAATAATATTATAGTTATCACTTATTTGTATGAAATAATGTTATGAATAAATTTAATAAATTATAAAAATATTCTTCATAATGTATATAAAATTAATTATTTGGTTTCTAATTAATTATAAATGAGATTATGATCTTTTGGAAAATATTGAAATTCCCATTCCCAAAAAAAATTCTATGCACAAACATATTATATATGAATAAATAAAAAACGAACTATTCATGATTTTTGAACAAAATATAAATATTATATATTAAATATAATATATAACATTCAAATTATGTGTTTTATATAAAATATATATGAAACAATTCAATTTTACTCATAAAAGGATGTATTTTTTAAAGTGCAAGTTTTACTACAATTTAATGGAACACTTATTTTAATACTAACTTTTGACACTATTATAAATTAGATATGAGGAAATAATCATAATTCTTGAAATTATAATGTTAATAGTTTATACGGGTCATGTGTTTGGTGTTTTTCTAAAATATTCCATTTTTTGATCAATTATGAAAAGTACAAACTTTTAATATGAAACAATATTCTCATATAAATAATGTATATGATCAAATTATATTTAAAATTTGTTTTAATTAGTAATTACATAAATTTTACATCTATTAACAAAATATATGTAATTTTAATCAATTTAACATTGAAATTTGTTACAGAAACATTTCAACCTATGAACATTTTCACTTTAAAAACCTATTGGCTCATACAATCTGTGGTAGTAAGTTTTATTTAATATCATATTGTTATGAGATTTTAATTTTGAAAAATGGAATAAGTATTTATAAACATCAGAAATTTTTATTTATATAATTAAAAAAAAAATTTAAACCATAATGGTTAGTGAATATATATAAAATATAGCATGGATGTTAAGAGAACTACACGTTTACCAAGGGATTATACTCTAATATTATGTAATCTAATGACCAAGAAAAATTTCCAAAACCAATTTGTGGGCCATATTTCGAACATATACCATTTTTTATAGATAATGGTAAATTATTTGAGTAACATTATGTAATATAAACCTCCTTATAATGTTTACATTTTTTATTTAAAAGGATAGAATAACTCCATTAAAAAAGGTAATTCACTATCCTCCATTGTTTAGGCATCTAAAAACATTTTGATCATCAAAAACATGCCTATAGAAACATTAAAATTTAATATCTTCATCATAAAATACATTATTTGGGTATTAATCCGAACCATGGAAGTTCTTTGTTGAAATAAAAAATGAGATACAAGAAAAAGTGGTAATGTTCATTGACATTTTTTTATTTCTTCTTTAAACCCCATAAATTATTTTAATATCATGATTATATAATAATAAATTTTCTTAAATATAATAATATGTCTTTTTATTTTTATGACATAAAAAATTACACATATCCGTCATATGTGCACACAATCTTCGTCCATGTGTACGACAGACTACTGCCTCGCTAACAGATGTCATTCACTTGTCCATTATCACATTTCAACATTGGGATTAATGATATTTTTATAGTTTATATTTAATATATATTATGATTTATTTGATATTTTTTAATTTTTATAATACTTATATCTTCCTAATTTCCATTTTTGTGAGAGAATGATTACATCGTTCATCAGTACAGCAGACTACCACCTTTTGACGTGATGTGATTCATTCATGGTTTACCTGGATCATATTAAGAATAAGTTTAATAGTAATATATGATTAATATTAAATAATATTTATAATGAAATTATAATATATATAGAATCTAATTTAATTTTTTCAATACAAAAAAAACAAATAAAAATTCTTGTGTTCGTATGGACAACAATCTCCATGAACAGTGCATTTCATTTTCCAATCAAAAAAATTATGGTTCAATATATATATATATATTTATATATATTAAAATTATATGATATTAAAATTATGGTTTCCATTTTATAAATTATGTAATCATAATAAATGTATTAGTAACATACATAATAAGTCAAAACATATCTGGAAATCAAAGTGGTTATTAAGTGAAACATAAACATAACAATTTTTTTACGAAACATGCAATATAAATTCCTAATAAAAGAACATATGACATGGTATATGTGAATATGATTTTTTATATATTTATAAAAAACATATATATAATATATATTATTTTTTAACGAACATGAATAAATTCAAGACTTAATGTAAGGTTTTTTCCATCTCATATTTAATTTTTGTGAGATAAAAGCCTTGTTAACCACTTATTTCATATATGTGGTGTGTATAGTACACATGAATGTATTTTAATATAATATAAATAAATGATTTGTTATTTAAATATCCATTTTATGATCTCTCTTTCCTGGGGTAATGCATTTAGTGTTACCAATGCGGTAAGGGAATTTTGTCTCAATTTTTCTTCTTCGAGACACATATAATGTTATGCACCTATATTCATTTACGAAGTGTATATAATATCACTTTAAAAAGTTATATATTGAATATAATTTTATTAATGATATTTTTTTCATCCTAAAATGTTATTTATTTTTAGGGATTCTGATTCAGTGTTAACAAAGTGGTACTAGCGTGTAATTACAATTTCATTATTCATCAGGATTTTTTATTATGATGCTTCCATTGATGAAATATTGTGATCCAAATATAAATGACTATAAACACATTTCTTATACTCTATTTATTCATTATATATTCATGTAATGTTACTATGTTCAATCTTTTTTAATTTTGATAATTATAAAATGTTTTTATTAAAAACTGACTTCATCACTCTTTTCATTCGAAAATATTTTTTCATTCAAAACAATGTTTTATAAATTTTTTTATAAAAATGTTCTACTATTATCCTTTTTTTAATTCATTTTTATACATGTTTTATCATTTTATGTTTTTAAGGGAATCATTTTTTTTCTAATCAGTGATTCTTCCTACTATTTTTGTAGTGAAAAATGAATGTTTGGAAGATAATTATTTATCCATCATGAGGACCGTCACTTCCTTGAATCATACTATATAATTTAAAAGATTAATTTTAACTTATTTTCCATATAATTCTATAAATTCACTTATTTTAATGTTTTTTTCAAGGAAAAGGGTTTCCATAAATGTTTTATATTTTAATAATCATTTTTATAGAGGAAAAAATAGTTTCTTCAAGAAATATTTTAAATTATATTTCATATTATTTTAAACATAAGTTGACATATCTTGTTGTTAATCATGATTTAATTGAACAATTACCCATGGAAACCATTATTATTCTTTCCTTTAATATTTAATGGGTAAAATAAAATTTTGTTTATTGAACCATTTTGTGTTACATAAGTTGTACCATGTTAAAACGGTTACAAAACATGGTTATTTTAATCAATTATTCTATGATAAAATTATTTTTAAACGTTTAAAATTTTTAATGGTGATGAAATGATGAAATTTTTATGATACCCATTTCATTACATGAGTTATTATATAATAAAAATTTATGATCTTGTGGTAAACATATGTATGGTTTCAATATGTGATGGGTGGGACATATATCTTCCTCTAATGAAATGTGAAATAATGGATATCTCATGAGTATATTTGTAATGTGTAAAACACTTTAAATGTTGAAAATGTTATATGTGGACCTGAATACATGTTTACAATGTTATGAATGAACCTAATTTTATTATCACAATGTTAAGGGTGGACATTATTAGGTGTTCACAATGTTATCCATAAACCTGACGACATGTTCAAAATGTTATGAATGAACATGGTTAAATGTTCACAATGTTATCAATGAACCTATATTTCATATCCATAACTATATTAATTGAAATGTTTTCATTTCCATATATTGTTGTGATGTCTTGATTGCATGTCATTAATATACTGAGTGATCCCGTATCTATTAACAAATATTCATAATGTTATAAGCTTATGTGTATTCCATTAGTATGTGTATTTTTCCAATTCTATTCTCTCATGAATCATGTTATCTTATTCAATTATCATTCATACTTTAAAATATTACAATATTTATTTCATGAATCATAATTATGAACTTTGATATGCATGGTATGAACTTAAAATGGTATGACTGTAAAATTATATATTCATTTTCTCAGTCCCATATCTTCATTTTATGCCTATATATATCCCTTGTTTACCCGTAACGAGAATATGAGCGCACCATTAATTATATTTCCTTTCCCTAGGTTATGAATAATGATTTCAAGTAGAATTACATCATGGGATGATCGTTTTTGGAAACATTGATGATGTTTCACCAAGTTATAAGATTTTGTTTCCTGTTTCTAAATATAATAAAATATTATTTCCATTGAGAATGTGGTTGTAAAATTAAATGAATATTCTCAACTAATGATTTTTATGAATGTATGAGAGGCTTCGGTCACTATAAAAAAGGTATGTTTTTCTTTTGAGAATGAATTCTGGACACTTGGACATCCTTCCCAAAACCAAACCTACAATCCATAAATGACCCTTGGAAAGGATTAAACTCATCTAAATATATATTCTTATTCAACTCCCATACTTGAATGTACATAATAAAAAAATCGGTCATCAAAACAACTCTATCATATCACAACTCATCAACATGTTGTCTCCGACCAAAAGACTAACAATCCCAAAAAAAACCCTAATCTTCTAACTGCCCTTATTCCCAAAACACTAAGACAATAACGAATGAGAATATTTACAACAAGTTACAAAGTCTAAAAAACCTATAAAAACATATTCCAACAGTGGAACTACACATAATAGGAGTCACAAACTTAATCACATCACAATGACATTTCACAACATATAGATATAAATGTATCTAATCCTTTTATTGAATTGAACATGTATAAGATATCTACACAAATCAAAAAGGCATAACCCTTATGTAACTAGGAATTATACTCATTTCATATATCTAAACTGTTATATAGTCATTCTACTAACACATAATGCACAAAGTGAAATCACACAAGTATATTACTATACCTAATGTGGAATGAACAATGTTCTTATGTATTTGGATTCAATCATTTTTTTTGAAGGATTTTATAAATGATCTTTTTTTTATAATAATAATGGAATGTTAATGTATTATGGTAAATTATTTTCTTTGTGGATTTTAAATAAAATGTTGAATGGAACTGGTTATTATGAAATCTGATTTTTTGGTAAATTTTTATTTTTAGATAAATAAAAAGAAGAAAAAGATAACACTTAATATTTTCATAGTGACAGTTTAATATTTTTTAGTTGTGATATAGAGTATATTGAAAATAATGAAGTAAAATTTATTGTATTGGTGACCCTTAATATTATTAGTTATTTGACGAACACATTATTTATGACAGAGATTACAAATTTTTTGGATTTTTGTGGTGTATGTAATAAGTAAAATGATAATGATGATTTAGGTAATTAATATATGTGATCAAGATATTGAATGTATAAAATGTGAAATTATGTACATGATGAAAAAATATTGTAGATATTCTGGTTTTTAATTTGTTCTAAATTATTTCAATATTTTCCTAATGGGAACTACTTATGGGACGGATTAAGGTGAACTTTGGATAATATTATTTTTTAAGGTATTATTTATCGTATTTCATAACATGATCTAAAATTTTTTCATTTTGTATAAATTTATAAGATTTAGGAATGTATTTTTGATCTTTTTCTTCATTAAAATAACTCTGGGAATGAATAAATAATCTCAAAAATCTATTTCCTAGTGTAAAGGTTGGATTGTAAATTGATACAAGCACATGAAAATAGTGATATTGAGAATATTATATGGAAATAAATATGGTATGTATATTACATGGAGTTCATTATATGTATATTTACATAATCCATAAACATGGGGAATTTTTAATTGAAATAAAAAATCTTACATGTTTTCTTTTCTTACTGAGAATCAAATGAACTTTTTATCCGTCACAAATGTATGGTTTTTGGGTTGATAGATTTTTCATGATAATGTTCACTATCACTATATATTAATCCTTGGTTATTAATTTTCAATTCATTTCCATATTTTATCTTTTTCCTTATTCTCTCATATCTGAAAATGTAGTTTTATGATGACCATCATATTTAAATTCACCTATTTTCAACAGGAGGTTTTATTAAGACTTTTTAAAATGTGGGTTTTTTATAATGTTAATTTCATAAATGAATCTAATGATTTCTTATCATAGGTTCAAATGGATAGGGTAATATTTATTGAAGGGGGGTAATGTGACACCCCTATAATTTAATATAAGAACAATATGTTTGTAATGACCTGAAATTTTGAATAAATCTTGTTTCCTATTTTTTGTGTTGTTTTATTTTTGATACTCAACAAAACTGTTTCATTTGATAACATTAGTATAATTAAAATGAGACCGTTGGGTTTTGACTGATTATATTACCATTGGTCAATATGACCACTGTAAACTAAACATTTTGATTATTGTCTCTAAATACAAGTAATCTTGGTTAATTAATATAGAAAGAAGATTCGATGACCTCACCTAGTAGTCTTGGACCTTTCGAAGCCCATCTAATAGAACTTGGGAAGGAGGTAGCACCACTGGGCTTTTATCTGGACCAAACCCAATCCGAACATCATCGTGTGTAGCTAGAACGAAATCGCCTTTGTGAGCTGATCAAACTGATAGAAATTACTACTCGTGCGATGTTGGCCGAGCCTCCCTCAGATTCTCTCACCTTAACACACCTTACACTTAGGTCATATGCTGGTGTGATAAGGGGATATGTAAGGAGACCGTAACTACCTTGTGTAATCCATTGTTTTAAATAAAATTTTCGATTTCTTCTTATGATGAAGTTTGTGAATTTTCAAATGACCGGATAAATATAGTATGCATATTTTTGATGAATTTTAGAAAAAGGATATTTTAAAAATGTTTATGTAAACCTTAAATAATAAAAATGTGTAATGATTTTCAAAAAATGGTCTTCTACAATTATGTTCAGTATGAAATTTGGAGTCTAATAAGATCAACATAAATTTTAATGAATAACAAATTATGAATAGTTATTTTATGCTTAGGATTAGTAATGTGACCAAATGTATTAGTAATTTCGCTCAAAGAAAGATTTAATATAATTTGGACAGCTAGACTAAGTAATGTGATTCAATAAAAAAGGTAAATAACGGTTTCATAAATTATTATTCAAGTATTAGTTTTTTGGAATGAATAGTGTTTTTTGATTAAAAATTAAATTAAAAATATTTAGAAAGATATTTTTATAAAATGGATTTCATTTTTGAACTCAAAGCATTGATATTATGTTAAGGTAATTATTGGGGTTTTTTCTAAAAAAAATGAATTTTCGGTGAATGGAGTATTTATTGAAAAGTTAAATTAAAAATATTTAGAATATTATTTTAATAAAATGGAGTTCATTTTTGATATCAGAGCATTGATATTTGGTTATGGTGAAATTTTGGGATTTTTTTGAGAAAGTTGAATTTTCAGTGAATAGTAAAAATACAGTTTTAGGGTTTCGGTATGTTTAATGACATCATAGTTGTGTCATGATGATATCATTAGATATTTTAAGAGTTGGATGACCAAATGTGATGGATTATTGTATTTGGGTCCCCATTTGGCCTATCTTCATGGGAAATATCTTGGGAGAGCACATGGTTTTGAGAAACCCACTTATGAGGTGTCCCTTGGCCATTAATGCATTGTCCCCTCACTTTCCCTATAAATACCAATCCATTCTCTTATCCTTTGGACTCCAAAATAATTCTCAACTAATTTATGGTATCCTTACCTCCAAACTAGTCCTCCCAAGGTTCCCCCAACCCATCAAGGTCCAACCCTTTGAGTTTTAAGAGTTACGTTTTAAGGTAAGGGATCAGACCTCTCTCTTTCTTTTCAAGTAATCTCTTTTATGTCATTCTTTTTATGCTCAATGTTCTTATGTTAAAGGATGTTATTTTATATTCCAATTAATTCCCTTTTCATTTTCATATAATTAGATATCCAATCTTACTCTCATTATTTCGTTTTATGAAGTTTTAACTGGCGTCGTTAGGCTGTCGAAATTTTTGTAACAGATTCGTTCTCCCTTCTCATTTTTCAAGATCTATTTTCATGTAAAGTCTTTCAAGTTAATTTTTATTATGTTGTGGTATTATATATATATCTATCATACTGATATTTTATTATGATATGATGAGATACCCCATTTTATCTCTTCAATTCAATTTTGTTGATGTTTAAGTGGCGTTGTTAGGCTGCTGAATTTTTAAGTGGTTCTTTCACCCTTCTCGTTTTCATGTTCTACTTTCATGTCAAGTATTTCAAGTTCCTTTTTATTATGTTGAGGTATTATATCTATATTTAGGATACTTATCTTTATTATCATATTATGATAGACCCCATTTGATCTCTTCAATTCATTTTTGTTGAAGTTTAAGTGGCGCCGTTAGGCTGCCGAAATTTTAAGTGGTTCTTTCACCATTCTCGTTTTCAAGTTCTACTTTCATGTCAATTCTTTCAAGTTCCTTTTTATTATTTTTGGGTATGATCTATATATATATCATACTGATCTTTATGATCATATGATTAGAGACCCCATTTGATCTGTTCAATTCAATTTTTTTTATGTTTAAGTGGCGCCGTTAGGCTGCCGAATTTTTAAGGGATTCTTTCACCTTTCTCATTTTTCAAATTTCTACTTTAATGTCAATTATTTCAAGATACTTTTTATTATTTTGGGTATGATATCAATATCTATCATACTGGTCTTCTATTTTCATATTATGAGAAACCCCATTTGATCTCTTCAATTCATTTTGTTGAAGTTTAAGTGACCCCGTTATGCTGCCGAATTTTAATAAGAGAAATATAATTTTTGTCTTCCCTCCATGTTTTTAATTTCATATGGTATGTGTCTAAAATTTCATTACCATGTTCATATCTCCTTTATATTATGTCTCTATTCTATTATATGGATCATTCATTATTTTTTGACCCATGTCCCCTCTCTTTTCAATGTTTTCTACAACCCCGAAACATAGCCGTTATGCTGTAGAATTTCCACCTCAAAATATCTCTCTCTTTTTCTGAAGTTATTTTGTTTTATTAAGTGAATACTTAATGATCTTTCTTATAAAGGGGTATTCACATATATACCAAAATGTTTTATATTAAATTCTGGGATTTACATACATGAGACCCGCCCTCCCCTTCCGTGGGTTTAAAGTGACGTAAAGGTCATGTATTTAAAGTAGTTTTTTAAACGTTATGATTATGAAATGAAACCCATTTATTTTATGCTATATGGGTTATTTATGAAATGTTTGATTATTATATATGTGGATCACATGATAATAAAGACAAATTTAAGGGTATGCCCTGATAGCGCTCCAATGCATTGGGTAATGATGTAACCACTAGATATTACAATTTTCAAGATATCTTGGTGAATAACCTTGGTAATTTTCAAATGACACCTTGGGTATGGACCTTGGTGATATGTTCATGATTGTCTATGTTAAATGATATAGCCACATCTTCAAGTTATGGAAAATTTTATTTTTATTATGATATTCCTCATTATTTCTTTCTCATGCCTTAAAGTTCTTTTCATGACCTTATTGAAGTATTTCAAGTTCACATGTTAAATGTTTCTCTTGTTTCCCTTACTGGGCCTTCGGCTTACCCTTTATTTTGATGTAGGTCACCAGGTTATGAGATACAGTAATGAACCTAGGATGAACATGAGGATAATACTTTCATGTTTTTAAGAAGAATGTTTTATGTTTTCATGTTTTAATTTCCTGGTTTCCAAGACACTAAACCTTAAAGATCCTTGGTTTTGTAAAATGTAATGAAAGTTTATGTGATAAAAAGGCAGGATGCTATAGTTGGTATCAAAGGATGGTTTAGTTATTTGTGGAAATTAGTATATAAAAACTTTAGGAAGAACCCTATAGAAATGTTTAAATATAGGAAATCTTCCTGGTATTTTGGTGAGTATTGAGTAAGGGGTTGCCAAGAAAATACATCCATGTCTGGATACGAGTAGGTAGAGGTGCCTCTGGCACAAATGTACATAGGGGTATAACCTGTAAACACCGCATTGAGCTAGACTCAAACATGAACTGGTACATGACAACGGGCCTTGCTGCACTCTTGGTTACGAGACTCCCGAGGGATATGCTTTGGTAAACTCATAAGCTTAGTATGAACCATTATTAAAGGAACAAAGATAAAATAAAATAAATATTCACATAATAATTTATGATCATGGATAACCTAGATTGGAACCTAGGGGATCACAAGTTAGGGTATACTTTTCTTCTACAAGTTATCCTTCTATGCTTTAAGTTCCTTTTCATGATTATTGGATAAGTATTTAAGACCCTAATTTTACTTTATTTTCTTAGTTAATGGAGGGAAATGTAAGAACATTTCCCAACAACCAATGTGATAGTAAATGTGATGATTTCTGTATTAATATGATAAATATGATTAGGGGATTAAAAGATGGTTATTATTTTGGAAGACGTTCACTATTTTGGGAACCCTATTTGATCGAGCTAAATAGATTACTACGGTATTTTCTTTGAGGAGTAAAGGTTGACTTATATTTTGAAGAATCAATTAATTTAATGAGGACTTATAGTAATTGAGGTTACTTATGGAAATGATTAACCTATCTTGGCGTATATATTTTTAGGTTAGTTACTTTTTTATAAGATGTTAGGAGTGGTTGATGTTGTTTGGTGATGAATGATAATGTTTACCTTGGAAGACTATGTTATCAAATCCTTCTCGTATTTGGGATTCAATCTTAGTTTGGTTTATTTTGAGTATTTTTAAGAACCGTTATTTATGGAATGGTCAATGATGAACTTTGTGTAGTACCATGGAACCTTGAAGATTTAAAAGTAGTTTCCCTTCATATGGGATTATTTCTTTTTGAAGAGTTGTTTTATCCTACCCTTTATGTTTTTAGGATAATGTTTAAAGATAGAACAAATTCATAGTTATTCTTTTTTGGATTAAGTGACTCTCAAGAAGATGATTCTTGTGTTTTGATGAGACCAAGTAGTTTTGAATTCTCATCGTTTGGAGAAAAGATTAGTTTTGGTAGAAACTTATTAAAGGATGAAACTCTACTGGAAGGGAGGTATATTTCCTTATGTTTTAATTCTATGTAGTAAATGAATTCCTCAAAATTATTAAAAGGAATTTAAAACAAAAACATTGTTGGTTTACGTTTCCTACTAGGTAATCAAAGACCATTTACACACATAATAAGTTTGGGATTTTCTTATGGTTAAATTTCTCCTAATCATGTTTTTTATCACTCTCCCCTAGAACATGACCCTTTGTTTTTTCTTATAAATCCATGTTTTCCTCCATGGAATCCTAGTATGGGTTAACTCGGGTGACCTTTGTACTTCCCTTTCTTTATTTTAAAGTAATAGTTTTTCTGACTCCTTTTCTGATGTGGGACATTCAATGAAATTTCAAAACCCAATTTTAAAAAATTGCAAGGACACAATTTCTTAAGGGGGGAAGATTGTAACGACCCGAAATTTTGAATAAATCTTGTTTCCTAATTTTTTGTGGTATTTTATTTTTGATACTCAACAAAACTGTTTCATTTGATAACAAGAGTATAATTAAAATGAGACCGTTGGTTTTTAACTGATTATATGACCATTGGTTAATATGACCACTAGAAACTAAACATTTTGATTGTTGTCTCTAAATACACGTAATCTTGGTTAATTAATATAGAAAGAAGATTCGATGACCTCACCCAATAGTCTTGGACCGATCGAAGCCCATCTAACAGAACTTGGGAAGCAGGTAGCACCACTGGGCTTTGCTCTGGACCAAACCCAAGCCGAAATTTATCGTGTGAAGCTAGAACGGAATCGTCTTTGCGAGAAGTTCAAACTGATAGAAATTACTACTCGTGCGATGTTGGCCGAGCCTCCCTCGGATTCTCTCACCTTAGCACACCTTACACTTAGGTCCTATGCTGGTGTGATAAGGGGATATGTAAGGATACTATAACTATAAGGCCCCATCCTTAAACCTTACTTAAAATTGAATTAAATGAATACTTCACATTGAGGATCTTTTCAGTTTTAGAGTTTTAGAGAATTAGGACATAACTATTACATCTCAAAAGATTACAAAGAAGTCTCTTCTACTAAATTTCCATAAAATAAAAACTCTTAAAAAGAAACATGTCTAGTTTCATGTTTTAGGTAGCTTGACTTTCCCTTGATCCCATCCTTGACCCTATTCCATGCTAAGTCCTGTGAAAAACATTTCAAAAACTTGGGATGAGAATAAAAACTCAGTAAGGGATACACAAAGAATAAAAACTATTAGTTTATCAAAACAAAAAGTAAACCATGTATACTTTATCAAAGTAATACTTTTCACCTTTATGAAGTAGTAAAAACTCTTCACTGAATAAAATATAATTACTTACCTTTTTGTAACCAAAGGATTACCATAAAACGCACATAAATAACACATAACATATATAAAGGTAACTTGGGACATAAACTTAAGTGGAATAACCATACGGTCGACTCCCACACCTATCACTTAATGGAATAGCCATAAGGCCAATGTCCATAAATACTTAATGGAATAGCCATATGGCCGAATTCCATACCCAATGCATTGGAGGTTATAACGTAACCACCCGTCCTGGTATTCACAGCACCACCAGTCATATGGTTTATAACGTAACCACCCGTTAAAATGTCCAAGTACCAATATAAAATCATAAAACATAAAACCAACATAAAGGAATGATAACATTTCCACATTTTAATCACAATATATCATAAATATATTGACATAATAGAATCCCTTATCAAAACCAGTTTCAATACCAAAATACATAAAAGACTATATGGTATTTATTTTATTCTAAAAACATTACGGCTTGTTGAGGAAGCCAATGACCAAATAATACTCACGGTGGCGGAAAAGGTCGTTGTCACCGCGTACGTTAAAAGAAACATTTCTTTTTGTCGTTTTGTAAAACGCTTCGTAGAAAAAGATTCCTTTTGTATAAAAGTAAAAGTCAAAGGGGTTTATACACCATTACAAAATAAAGTTGTGTATAAAACGAAATATGCCTCAATGAAAGGAGATTGAGACGAAGTCCCCTACAAAGACGGTATCCTTGGTTTATGGATAACTCAATTACATAATTTTGTGTGACAAATGAATACAAAAAATATGAGTGGATATTAAGTGTAAAATAATCAAAGTTCATTCACACATATTCAAAGGATGACATATTCAGTAACTACATGTTGAACCCAAAGAAATCGAAATTGGGTTAAGAAGTTCCCTTGACATCCTAACGACATCACATAAAAATGAGTTGATGAGAGATAAAAGTGTATCTCATCACATGGACATAAAATTTACATCAATAAGGATATATGAGAACATATCCGAACATAACAATATGTAAATTAGAAGGCCAAACAAAAGAAGTCTTTAAAAAAAAAGGAGGGTGAAAGGTTCCCTTACCGACTTGGGTAACTTTCGAAAAGTACACCCCATTGAAGAAGTGTCATACAATGAATATGTAAATACCCATAAATGGAATTATATTACAAAATTAGTGTAATAGTGGGAAGAACATAAACCACTCAAAGGAAATTGTGGCAAATGTAGCATAAATCTCACGGGAATAAAAGTGGGATGAAAAATCTCTTACGAAAACTCGGCAGCCTAACGGCGCCACTTAAAACATCCAAAATGGATTGATGAGAGGAAATAGGGTCTCTCATCACATCAACATAATGTTTACATAAATAGGAATATATAATAACATCCCAATAACAAGAAATATGAGCTTTAGAAGGAATGACATAAAAGAGTGTACTTAAAAAAAGGGGAGTAAGATCCCTTACCTCAGGTCCGACTTGACTTGATCGTTCTTTAAGGTCCGGAATAATAAACGTGAGTTAATTTATACTTGATTAAGGACCTTTTTAAAGTTAATTATTTCTTTTATATCACTTATTTCCATGTTATAAACATTATGTAACCATTTATGTTAATAATGTTTGTTTTGTCGATATTTGGTTCTTAAGTCGAAAGTGGACTTCTTACAATTACATGTTGTTCGTTTGGTCAAAGGTTATTTATATCCAGAATGAAATTCCTGATTTGTATATCATATATATCATATATATCTAGTATATAAATGTATTTATAATATCACATAATCATTTAGAGGTAAGAAATGAAATGCACCGTTCATGGAGACGGTAAGACGTACGTACGCATGAACGCTACTTTCATTTCTTTGTCATATTAATGGAATTAAAACTAAATGAGAGGTTTGTATATTTTAATTCCAGAATTATATTCATCATTTACATGTATAATTCATCAAATATATCCATTATATTCATGTACTTATAATAGTACATTACATTTGGGGATAAGAAATGAAATGCACCGTTCATGGAGTCGGTAAGCCGTACATACGCATGAACGCTACTTTTATTTCTATCTCATACTTTAATGGAAAGAAATAATAATGATATATAGGTATATAATAATTCCAGTATAGCATCATATATAATAACATTAAATCCATCCTTTATACGTCCCACGTATGGCATTAACGAATCACATCACTTTGAGGGGGCGGTAGTCCGCACTTCCTAAAATGAAGATATCGTGTATACCCATAATGGAAGCCATAAAGGTAAGACAAAAAATGAAAAATACAGAATCTTAAGTAAAACATAAAAATATTATATATCATATATAAATATAGTTACATCTTAATGGACACCTTTTAAGGTGTTATATGAGTGTTGAACAATCATCGTTTCATGAGGCAGAAATTCGCCATCCACGGAAACAGTATGTTCTTTAACCATTAGATGTAGGTGTGTGTAAGTTTAGCTCGAATACTTCTTATAAAAACATCCTAGTATATTGAAGATACTGGATTTGTTACAAAAAAATGAATAAAAAGAGTTTAGGGGGTTGGAGAAGCAAAATAAAATAAACGAACAAGAGAGAATGAATTACCTTTAAAAGTGTAACTCCTTTTGATTTGAGCCTAAAGGATTCCTTTAAAAGGATTATGCCCAAAGTGAATACTCTAGGATGAGGAGAGGGATGTTGAGAGAGTAAATGGTAAGGTGATGGACGAGCCAAAGGCTTGAGTAGTGTGTGAAATGAGGTAGAGGTGGGGGCCTTTTATAAGAGGAGAGGAGGGGCACTTTTGGAAATCATGAAACTATTATTTTATTTTCAAAAGTGTTTCGAATTTATAAGGTCCAAAATTGATATATTTCGAAGATAAGATGATAAGGCTTCGAAATATTCCCATCCAATAGGTTTTGGACATGTTTAGGTTTTAGATATTACATTATCTTTCCATTTTATTTAAACCGTTAAATAATGAAGTCATTGCTGCATCATCATGATGTCATAAATAATTTAATTTATTTAAAGTCTAAAAATTATAAACAAAAATACTATGATGTATAAAATCTTTTTATATTTCTAATGAATATTTATAATCAAAAATATGATTAATATAACCCCTTATAAATGTTTTTTTAGTAAAACAATTTATGTTAGTGTCATTTTCACCTTTACTTAAAAAAAGGCATTAAAGTCATTATCTCACCCAAGTGGCTCCATGGGGTCCCCTAAATCGACCCATGGGTTGTCTTGGTCGTCCAGGACACAACCAATAGGGTTAGGACATGTTTCAAGCTCATCTAATTTTATTAAAGCATTATTTTTACCTTAAACTACACTAATTACCACTAATCGCGATTAAAAACTTAATAAGTTACTATTCACCAAAAAAAATTATTTTTATACCATTGAACCACATTTAACTTCTTAATGACAACCATGTATGTAGGATTTTTGAAAATCAAAACACAATGATGGCAAAATTTCATTTAAACGGAAAATCAGTTTTTATAAGTACAACTTAGTGGTTTCACTATTCATCAAAAATTGAAGTTTTTCAGAAAATTACCAAAAATTCACCCTAAGCTATATTTGATATTACGAATTCAAAAATGAAGTCTATTTTACAAAATTCAAAACATATATATCACATTAATTAATTTAATAATTAATTCCCGCTGTCAGAGCAAATAGCGTGTTTTTATGAAACAATAAGTATCAAAAGATTGATACTAGTTTAAGTCCGATTTAAAAGTGAAATTAATTCCAACGACCACTATTGGATTTAATGGTAAAAATATTTTCTAATTTCACTTTAAAAACAATTCAAATGATAATCTAATCATATAAATAAATTAGATTAAGAAGAGGTTTTGAATTAAAATACAACATTTTACACTATTCATTAAAAAAATGAACTTTATCGGAAAAATACCAAAAATTTACACAAAGTAAAATTTGATGTCCCGATTCTAAAGAAGAGTTTTATTTGGTCCAAAAGAATGTATAAGAGTGATAAAAACTATATTTAATAATAGTTCGCCATCAGAAGGCGATAAGTGAACCTTTAGTGAAAATTAGTGTATAAAAGCCTAAAATTGAATTCTTTCCGTATTTTAGGCCTTTGGATAAATGTAAAAACATTTAAAAAACATATATAATCATATTTTAGTTATTTCTATCCATTCCCGCCAATATAACGGCTACATGTTAACTACCATTTAAAATAATATTATTTTATTATTAGAGTGCAACATAAGATTCCCAAGAAACTCGTTGTTGCTTATTGGGTACGCCATCGAGCATTACATCCCCTTTAAAGTAATATTAATATTTTATTCACAAATATGGATAAACATGAAAATTTCATATTCTTTATTTACCTGGGGTGTTACATCCTTCCCCCCTATTGGGAATTGCGTCCTCGCAATTTTAAAATTGGGCTTGGAAACATCCTTGAAAGTCCCACATCGGAACAAGAGTCTGTAAAACAATCACTTTAAAATAAAGAAAGATAAGTACAAAGGTCACCCGAGTTAACCCATAATAGGATTCCGTGTAGGAAAACATGGACATGGAAGAAAAATCAAAGGGTCATGTTCTGATGGAGAGTGATAGAAAACATGTTTAGGAGAAAGTTAACCATGAGAAAATCACAAACTTGTGATGGGTTAAACGGTATTCGATTCCCCAGTAGGAAAAGTTAATAGACAACATTTTTGTTTTAAGTTACTTTTTATTGACGAATTTATTCATAAGGAAACATAATCACTTATCATGTTGACTTTCAACTTTTATTAGATTCCTTACACAAACTCATATTTTCTCTAAAAGACGAGTATTTAGGAAGACTTGTTCACATTAAGAGTACTATAATCAACTTCTAGAGAATCACCTAATCCACAAAAGAGAACTATATACTTCCCATGTCTTTAGACTTTAACCAAAACCAAAACCAAAAAGGCTAGTACAAGATCAGATAATCCAGAAAAGGATAACCCTTTATAAAAAGAAAATCTATGCTTAATCTCCAAAATTTGTCCAACAAAACTCAAAGTTCAACGAGGGCCATTAGATAAACAATTTGTCCATAAAATTCTTCAAAGTAAACCAAACTAAGGTTGAAACCAAATATTTGAAGGGTTTAGTCACATAGTCTTCCAAGTTAAATCATAACATTTATCTCCAAACAACATATGTTTCTCCTAAAGCCGCGTATTGAAAAGTAATTAACCTAATCACATATCCTCCATGATAGGTTAATCATTTTCATAAATAACCCAAAATCAACTTACTCTTAATTCATAAAATCATATAACTAGAAAGAATCAGTAAAACTAACCAGGGACTTCACGTAGTCCAGTGGTAGGCGATAAATACCAGTCACACTTTGGTTGTGGGTTCGATTCCCGCGGCTTTGTCCGACGCGACGAGTTGTCACACGGTCTGTTTTTTGTCCTTTTTCCAAAACTATATAATTCTTAAAACATTCCCCAAAATGAGATAAAATATTCAAGAATAATCATAACATATTTTAACCTCAAGTTTATCTCATTCCTTTCATTTTCCATCATATCATATAATAACCCATAATTACATCAAAAGTAAGGATCATATAAACTCTAATGGTTACCTTTATAATTGTTACCTGAACATCTACATCGATTGGTCATCTCATACATGATGCATCACAGAACATACCAAGGTTCAAGTGGTTGATCATGACTCCTTGATAGTTGGTTTAGAACAACCATGAGATTCCTCATTGAATCCCCCATTTTATCTAGTATCTTAATTAGAGAACCACCACAGTTTCCTTCAAACCTGTTGTCTCTTTGGTGCCTGCTAGATCCATCCATTCACTAAAAACAGAAATGTCAGTGTGAGTATATCAACAAAACCATCATGTACTAATGAGGAAGGTAAAAACTAAGATACACTTACTCATTCACTTTATCTAAAACAAGGAATCTTTCTGAAATCCTACCCATTATGGTAATGTCACTTATGCTTAGAGAATAGCCTAACCTCTAAAGTTATCTAAACCGACCTTTGATACCAACTATAAGGCCCCAGCCTTAAACCTTATATAAAATTGAATTAAATGAATAATTCACATTGAGGATCTTTTCAGGTTTAGAGTTTTAGAGAATTAGGACATAACTATTACATCTCAAAAGATTACAAAGTAGTCTCTTCTACTAAATTTCCATAAAATAAAAACTCTTAAAAAGAAACATGTCTAGTTTCATGTTTTAGGTAGCTTGACTTTCCCTTGATCCCATCCTTGACCCTATTCCATGCTAAGTCCTGTGAAAAACATTTCAAAAACTTGGGATGAGCATAAAAACTCAGTAAGGGATACACAAAGAATAAAAACTGTTAGTTTATCAAAACAAAAAGTAAACCATGTATACTTTATCAAAGTAATACTTTTCACCTTTATGAAGTAGTAAAAACTCTTCAATGAATAAAATATCATTACTTACCTTTTTGTAACCAAAGGATTACCATAACACCCATATAAAGAACACATAACATATATAAAGGTAACTTGGGACATAAACATACTTAAGTGGAATAACCATACGGTCGACTCCCACACCTATCACTTAATGGAATAGCCATAAGGCCAATTTCCATACATACTTAATGGAATAGCCATACGGTCGACTTCCATACCCAATGAATTGGAGGTTATAACGTAACCACCCATCCTGGTATTCACGGCACCACCCGTCATATGGTTTATAACGTAACCACCCGTTAAAATGTCCAAGTACCAATATAAAATCATAAAACATAAAACCAACATAAAGGAATGATAACATTTCCACATTTCAATCACAATATATCATAAATATATTGAAATAATAGAATCCTTTATCAAAACCATTTTCGATTCCAAAATACATAAAAGAGTATATGGTATTTATTTTATTCTAAAAACATTACGGCTTGTTGAGTAAGCCAAAGACCAAATAATACTTGCGGCGGCGGAAAAGGTCGTTGTCACCGCATACATTAAAAGAAACATTTATTTTTGTCGTTTTGTAAAACGCTTCGTAGAAAAATATTCCTTTTCTATAAAAGTAAAAGTCAAAGGGGTTTATACACCATTTCAAAATAAAGTTGTGTATAATACGAAATATGCCTCAATGAAATGAGATTGAGACGAAGTCCCCTACAAATACGGTATCCTTGGTTTAAGGATAACTCAATTACATAATTATGTGTGACAACAGAATACACCAAATGAGTGGATATTAAGTGTAAAATAATCAAAGGTCATTCACACATATTCAAAGGATGACATATTCAGTAACTACATGTTGAACCCAAAGAAATCGAAATTGGGTTAAGAAGTTCCCTTGACAGCCTAACGGCGTCACATCAAAATGAGTTGATGAGAGATAAAAGTGTATCTAATCACTTAGAAATAAAATTTACATCAATAAGGATATATGAGAACAAATCCCAACATAACAATATGTAAATTAAAAGACCAAACAAAAGAAGTATTTTAAAAAAAAGGAGGGTGAAAGGTTCCCTTATCGACTTGGGTAACTTTCAAAAAGTACACCCCATTGAAGAAGCGTCATACAATGAATATGTAAATACCCATAAATGGAATTATATTACAAAAGGTGTGTAATAGTGGGCAGTACATAAACCACTCAATGGAAATTGTGGCAAATGTAGCATAAATCTCACGGGAATAAAAGTGGGATGAAAAATCTCTTACGAAAACTCGGCAGCCTAACATCGCCACTTAAAACTTCCAAAATGGATTGATGAGAGGAAATAGGGCCTCTAATCACATCAAAATATTGTTTACAGAAAGAGGAATATAAAATAACATCCCAATAACAATAAAGATGAGCTTTAGAAGGAATGACATAAAAGAGTGTACTTAAAAAAAAGGGGAGTAAGATCCCTTACCTCAGGTCCGACTTGACTCGATCGTTCTTTAACGTCCTGAATAATAAACGTGAGTTAATTTATACTTGATTAAGTACCTTTTTAAAGTTCATTATTCCTTTTATATCATTGATTTCCATGTTATAAACATTATGTAACCATTTAAGTTAATAATGTTTGTTTTGTCGATATTTGGTTCTTAAGTTGAAAGTGGACTTCTTACAATTACATTTTGTTCATTTGGTCAAAGGTTCTTTATATCCAAAATGACATTCCTGATTTTTATATCATATAAATCATATATATCTAGTATATACATGTATTTATAATATCACATAATCATTTAGAGGTAAGAAATGAAATGCACCGTTCATGGAGACGGTAAGCCGTACGTACGCATGAACGCTACTTTCATTTCTTTGTCATATTAATGGAATTAAAACTAAATGAGAGGTATGTATATTTTAATTCCAGAATTATATTCATCATTTATATGTATCATTAATCATATATATCCATTATATTCATGTACTTATAATAGTACATTACATTTGGGGATAAGAAATTAAATGCACCATTCATGGAGACGGTAAGCCGTACATACGCATGAACGCAACTTTCATTTCTATCTCATACTTTAATGGAAAGAAATAATAATGATATATAGATATATAATAATTCCAGTATAGAATCATATATAATAACATTAAATACATCCTTTATACATCCCACGTATGTCATTAACGAATCATATCACTTTGAGGGGGCGGTAGTCCGCACTTCCTAAAATGAAGATATCGCGTATACCCATAATGGTAGGCATAAAGGTAAGCCAAAAAATGAAAAATACAGAAGCTTAAGTAAAACATAAAAATATTATATATCATATATAAATATAGTGACATCTTAATAGATACCTTTTAAGGTGTTATATGAGTGTTGAACAATCATCGTTTCGTGAGGCAGAAATTCACCATCCACAGAAACAGTATGTTCTTTAACCATTAGATGTAGGTGTGTGTAAGTGTAGCTCGAATACTTCTTATAAAAACATCATAGTATATTGAAGATACTGGAGTAGTTACAAAAAAAATGAATAAAAAGAGTTTAGGGGGTTGGAGAAGAAAAATAAAACAAATGAACAAGAGAGAATGAATTACCTTTAAAAGTGTAACTCCTTTTGATTTCAGCCTAAAGGCTTCCTTTGAAAGGATTCTGCCAAAAGGGAATCCTATAGGATGAGGAGAGGATGTGGAGAGAGTAAATGGGCAGGGGATGGCCGAGCCAAAGGCTTGAGTTGTGTGTGAAATGAGGTAGAGGTGGGGGCCTTTTATAAGAGGAGAGGAGGGGCACTTTTGGAAATCATGAAACTATTATTTTATTTTCAAAAGTGTTTCGAATTTCTAAGGTCCCAAATTGATATATATAGAAGATAAGATGATAAGGCTTCAAAATATTTCCTTCAAATAGGTTTTGGACATGTTTAGGTTTTAGATATTACATTATCTTTCAATTTTATTTAAATCGTTAAATAGTGAAGTCATCGCTGCATCATCATGATGTCATAAATAATTTAATTTATTTAAAGTCTAAAAATTATAAAAAATACTATGATGTAGAAAATCTTTTTAGATTTTTAATTAATGTTTATAATCAAAAATATGATTAGTATAATCCCTTATAAAAATTGTTTTATTAAAACAATTTATGTTAGTGTCATTTTCACCTTTACTTAAAAAAAGGCATTAAAGTCATTATCTCACCCAAGTGGCTCCATGGGGTCCCCTAAATCGACCCATGGGTTGTCTTGGTCGGCCATGACACAACCAATAGGGTTAGGACATGTTTCAAGCTCATATCATTTTATTAAAGCATTATTTTTACCTTAAACTACACTAATTACCACTAATCGCGATTAAAAACTTAATAAGTTACTATTCACCAAAAAAATTATTTTTATCCCATTGAACCACATTTTACTTCTTAATGACATCCATGTATGTCGGATTTTTGAAAATCAAAACACAATGATGGAAAAATTTCATTTAAACGGAAAATCAGTTTTTATAAGTACTACTTAGTGGTTTCACTATTCATCAAAAATTGAAGTTTTTCAGAAAATTACCAAAAATTCACCCTAAGATATATTTGATATTATGAATTAAAAAATGAAGTCTATTTTACAAAATTCAAAACATATAAGTCACATTAATTAATTTAATAATTAATTCCCGCTGTCAGAGCAAATAGCGTGTTTTTATGGAACAATAAGTATCAAAAGATTGACACTAGTTTAAGTTCGATTTCAAAGTGAAATTAATTCCAACGACCACTATTGGATTTAATGGTAAAAATATTTTATAATTTCACTTTAAAAACAATTCAAGTGATAATAAAATCATATAAATAAATTAGATTAAAAAGATGTTTTGAATTAAAATACAACATTTTACACTATTCACTAAAAAATGAACTTTATCGGAAAAATACCAAAAATTTACACAAAGTAAAATTTGATGTCCCTATTCTAAAGAAGAGTTTTATTTGGTCCAAAAGAATGTATAAGAGTGATCAAAACTATATTTAATAACAGTTCTCCATCAGAAGGCGATAAGTGAACCTTTAGTGAAAATTAGGGTATAAAAGCCTAAAATTGAATTCTTTCCGTATTTTAAGACTTTGGATAAATGTAAAAACATTTAAAAAACATATATAATCATATTTTAGTTATTTCTATCCATTCCCGCCAATACAACGGCTACATGTTAACTACCATTTAAAATAATATTATTTTATTATTAGAGTGCAACATAAGATTCCCAAGAAACTCGTTGTTGCGTATTGGGTACACCATCGAGCATTACATCCCCTTTAAAGTAATATTAATATTTTATTCACAAATATGGATAAATATGAAAATTTCATATTCTTTATTTACCTGGGGTGTTACATCCTTCCCCCTATTGGGAATTGCGTCCTCGCAATTTTAAAATTGGGCTTGGAAACATCTTTGAAAGTCCCACATCGGAACAAGAGTCGATAAAACAACAACTTTAAAATAAATAAAGATAAGTACAAAGGTCACCCAAGTTAACCCATAATAGGATTCCGTGTAGGAAAACATGGACATGGAAGAAAAATAAAAGGGTCATGTTCTGATGGAGAGTGATAGAAAACATGTTTAGGAGAAAGTTAACTATGAGAAAATCACAAACTTGTGATGGGTTAAAAGGTATTCGATTCCCCAGTAGGAAAAGTTAATAGACAACATTTTTGTTTTAAGTTACTTTTTATTGAGGAATTTATTCATAAGGAAACATAATCACTTATCATGTTGACTTTCAACTTTTATTAGATTCCTTACACAAACTCATATTTTCTCCAAAAGACGAGTATTTAGGAAGACTTGTTCACATTAAGAGTAATATAATCAACTTCTAGAGAATCACCTAATCCACAAAAGAGAACTATATACTTCCCATGTCTTTAGACTTTAACCAAAACCAAAACCAAAAAGGCTAGTACAAGATAAGATATTCCAGAAAAGGGTAACCCTTTATAAAAAGAAAATCTATGCTTAATCTCCAAAATTTGTCCAACAAAACCCAAAGTTCAACGAGGGACATTAGATAAACAATTTGTCCATAAAATTCTTCAAAGTAAACCAAAATAAGGTTGAAACCCAAATATTTTAAGGATTTAGTCACATTGTCTTCCAAGTTAAATCATAACATTTATCTCCAAACAACATATGTTGCTCCTAAAGCCTCGTATTGAAAGTAATTAACCTAATCACATATCCTCCATGATAGGTTAATCATTTTCATAAATAACCCAAAATCAAATTACTCTTAATTCATAAAATCATATAACTAGAAAGAATCAGTCAAACTAACCAGGGACTTCACGTAGTCCAGTGGTAGGCGATAAATACCATTCACACTTTGGTTGTGGGTTCGATTCCCGCGGCTTTGTCCGACGCGACGGGTTGTCACACGGTCTGTGTGTTTCCCTTTTTCCAAAACAATATAATTCTTAAAACATTCCCCAAAATGAGATAAAATCTTCAAGAATAATCATAACATATTTTAACCTCAAGTTCATCTCATTCCTTTCATTTTCCTTCATATCATATAATAACCCATAATTACCTCAAAAGTAAGGATCATATAAACTCTAATGGTTACCTTTATAATTATTACCTGAACTTCCACATCGATTGGTCATCTCATACATGATGCATCACAGCACATACCAAGGTTCAAGCGGTTGATCATGACTCCTTGATAGTTTCTTTAGAACAACCATGAGATTCCTCATTGAATCCCCCATTTTATCTAGTATCTTAATTAGAGAACCACCACAGTTTCCTTCAAACCTGTTGTCTCTTTGGTGCCTTCTAGATCCATCCATTCACTAAAAATAGAAAAGTCAGTGTGAGTATATCAACAAATCCATCATGTACTAATGAGGATGGTAAACACTAAGATACACTTACTCATTCACTTTATCTAAAACTAGGACTCTTTCTGAAATCCTACCCATTAATGTAATGTCACTTATGCTTAGAGAATAGCCTAACCTCTAAAGTTATCTAAACCGACCTTTGATACCAACTATAAGGCCCCAGCCTGAAACCTTACTTAAAATTGAATTAAATGAATAATTCACATTGAGGATCTTTTCAGGTTTAGAGTTTTAGAGAATTAGGACATAACTATTACATCTCAAAATATTACAAAGTATTCTCTTCTACTGAATTTCCATAAAATAAAAACTCTTAAAAAGAAACATGTCTAGTTTCATGTTTTAGGTAGCTTGACTTTACCTTGATCCCATCCTTGACCCTATTCCATGCTAAGACCTGTGAAAAACATTTCAAAAACTTGGGATGAGCATAAAAACTCTGTAAGGGATACACAAAGAATAAAAACTCTTAGTTTATAAAAACAAAAAGTAAACCATGTATACTTTATGAAAGTACTACTTTTCACCTTTATGAAGTAGTAAAAACTCTTCACTGAATAAAATATCATTTCATACCTTTTTGTAACCAAAGGATTACCATAAAACCCATATAAAGAACACATAACATATATAAAGGTATCTTGGGACATAAACATACTTAAGTGGAATAACCATACGGTCGACTCCCACACCTATCACTTAATGGAATAGCCATAAGGCCAATTTCCATACATACTTAATGGAATAGCCATACGGCCGACTTCCATACCCAATGCATTGGAGGTTATAACGTAACCACCCGTCCTGGTATTCACGGCACCACCCGTCTTATGGTTTATAACGTAACCACCCGTTAAAATGTCCAAATACCAATATAAAATCATAAAACATAAAACCAACATAAAGGAATGATAACATTTCCACATTTCAATCACAATATATCATAAATATATTGACATAATAGAATCCTTTATAAAAACCATTTTCAATACCAAAATACATAAAAGAGTATATGGTATTTATTTTATTCTAAAAACATTACGGCTTGTTGAGGAAGCCAAAGACCAAATAATACTTGCGACGGAGGAAAAGGTCGTTGTCACCGCGTACGTTAAAAGAAACATTTCTTTTTGTCGTTTTTTAAAACGCTTTGTGGAAAAAGATTCCTTTTGTATAAAAGTAAAAGTCAAAGGGTTTTATACACCATTAAAAAATAAAGTTGTGTATAAAACGAAATATGCCTCAATGAAAGGAGATTGAGATGAAGTCCCCTACAAAGACGGTATCCTTGGTTTAAGGATAACTCAATTACATAATTATGTGTGACAAATGAATACACCAAATATGAGAGGATATTAAGTGTAAAATAATCAAAGGTCAATAACACATATTCAAAGGATGACATATTCAGTAACTACATGTTGAACCCAAAGAAATCAAAATTGGGTTAAGAAGTTCCCTTGACAGCCTAACGACGTCACATCAAAATGAGTTGATGAGAGATAAAAGTGTATCTCATCACTTGGAAATAAAATTTACATCAATAAGGATATATGAGAACATATCCCAACATAACAATATGTAAATTAAAAGACCAAACAAAAGAAGTCATTTAAAAAAAGGTGGGTGAAAGGTTCCCTTACCGACTTGGGTAACTTTCGAAAAGTACACCCCATTGAAGAAGTGTAATACAATGAATATGTAAATACCCATAAATGGAATTATATTACAAAATCAGTGTAATAGAGGGCAGTACATAAACCACTCAAAGGAAATTGTGGCAAATGTAGCGTAAATCTCACGGGAATAAAAGTGGGGTGAAAAATCTCTTACGAAAACTCGGCAGCAAAACGACGCCACTTAAAACTTCCAAATTGGATTGATGAGAGTAAATAGGGTATCTCATCACATCAACATAAAGTTTACAGAAAGAGGAATATAAAATAACATCCCAATAACAAGATAGATGAGCATTAGAAGGAATGACATAAAAGAGTGTACTTAAAAAAAGGGGTGTATGATCCCTTACCTCGGGTCCGACTTGACTTGATCGTTCTTTAACGTCCTGAATAATAAATGTGAGATTATTTCTACCTGATTAAGAACCTTTTTAAAGTTAATTATTCCTTTTATATCACTTATTTACATGTTATAAACATTATGTAACCATTTAAGTTAATAATGTTTGTTTTGTCAATATTTGGTTCTTAAGTCGAAAGTGGACTTCTTAAAATTACATGTTGTTCATTTGGTCAAAGGTTCTTTATATCCAGAATGACATTCCTGATTTGTATATCATATATATCATATATATCTAGTATGTACATGTATTTATAATATCACATAATCATTTAGAGGTAAGAAATGAAATGCACCGTTCATGGAGACGGTAAGCCGTACGTACGCATGAACGCTACATTCATTTATTTGTCATATTAATGGAATTAAAACTAAATGAGAGGTATGTATATTTTAATTCCAGAATTATATTCATCATTTAGATGTATCATTAATCATATATATCCATTATATACATGTACTTATAAAAGTACATTACATTTGGGGATAAGAAATGAAATGCACCGTTCATGGAGACGGTAAGCCGTAGAAACGCATGAACGCTACTTTCATTTCTATCTCATACTTTAATGGAAAGAAATAATAATGATATATATGTATATAATAATTCTAGTATTCCATCATATATAATAACATTAAATACATCTTTTATACATCCCATGTATGGCATTAACGAATCACATCACTTTGAGGGGGCGGTAGTCCGCAATTCCTAAAATGAAGATATCGCGTATACCCATAATGGAAGCCATAAAGTTAAGCCAAAAAATGAAAAATACAGAAGCTTATGTAAAACATAAAAATATCATATATCATATATAAATATAGTTACATCTTAATGGACACCTTTTAAGGTGTTATATGAGTGTTGAACAATCATCGTTTCGTGAGGCAGAAATTCGCCATCCACGGAAACAGTATGTTATTTAACCATTAGATGTAGGTGTGTGTGAGTGTAGCTCGAATACTTCTTATAAAAACATCCTAGTATATTTAAGATATTGGATTTGTTACAAAAAAAATGAATAAAAAGAGTTTAGGGGGTTGGAGAAGCAAAATAAAACAAATGAACAATAGAGAATGAATTACCTTTAAAAGTGTAACTCCTTTTGATTTGAGCCTAAAGGCTTCCTTTGAAAGGATTCTGCCCAAAGGGAATCCTCTAGGATGAGGAGAGGTATTTGGAGAGAGTAAATGGGCCGGGGATGGCCGATCCAAAGGCTTGAGTAGTGTGTGAAATGAGGTAGTGGTGGGGGCCTTTTATAAGAGGAGAGGAGGGGCACTTTTGGAAATCATGAAACTATTATTTTATTTTCAAAAGTGTTTCGAATTTATAAGGTCCCAAATTGATATATTTCGAAGATAAGATGATAAGGATTCTAAATATTCCCTTACAATAGGTTTTGGACATGTCTAGGGTTTAGATATTACATTATCATTCCATTTTATTTAAATCGTTAAATAATAGAGTCATTGATGCATCATCATGATGTCATAAATAATTTAATTTATTTAAAGTCTAAAAATTATAAAAAAAATACTATGATGTAGAAACACTTTTTATATTTCTAATGAATATTTATAATTAAAAATATGATTAGTATAACCCCTTATAAAAATTGTTTTAGTAAAACAATTTATGTTAGTGTCATTTTTACCTTTACTTAAAAAAAGGCATTAAAGTCATGATCTCACCCAAGTGGCTCCATGGGGTCCCCTAAATCGACCCATTGGTTGTCTTGGTCGGCCATGACACAACCAATAAGGTTAGGAAATTTTTCAAGCTCATCTCATTTTATTAAAGCATTATTTTTACCTTAAACTACACTAATTACCACTAATCGCGATTAAAAACTTAATAAGTTACTATTCACCAAAAAATTATTTTTATCCCATTGAACCAAATTTTACTTCTTAATGACAACCATGTATGTCGGATTTTTGAAAATCAAAACACAATGATGTCAAAATTTCTTTTAAACAGAAAATCAGTTTTTATAAGTACCACTTAGTGGTTTCACTATTCATCAAAAATTGAAGTTTTTCTGAAAATTACCAAAAATTCACCCTAAGCTATATTTGATATTACGAATTAAAAAATGAAGACTATTTTACAAAATTCAAAAGATATAAGTCACATTAATTAATTTAATAATTAATTCCCGTTGTCAGAGCAAATAGCGTGTTTTTATGAAACAATAAGTATCAAAAGATTGACACTAGTTTAAGTCCGATTTCAAAGTGAAATTAATTCCAACGACCACTATTGGATTTAATGGTAAAAATATTTTCTAATTTCACTTTAAAAACAATTCAAATGATAATCTAATCATATAAATAAATTAGATTAAAAAGAGGTTTTGAATTAAAATACAACATTTTACACTATTCATTAAAAATGAACTTTATCGGAAAAATATCAAAAATTAACACAAAGTAAAATTTGATGTCCCGATTATAAAGAAGAGTTTTATTTGGACCAAAAGAATGTATAAGAGTGATCAAAACTATATTTAATAACAGTTCGCCATCAGAAGGCGATAAGTGAACCTTTAGTGAAAATTAGGGTATAAAAGCCTAAAATTGAATTCATTCCGTATTTTAAGCCTTTGGATAAATGTAAAAACATTTAAAAAACATATATAATCATATTTTAGTTATTTCTATCTGTTCTCGCCAATACAACGGCTACATGTTAACTACCATTTAAAATAATATTATTTTATTATTAGAGTGCAACATAAGATTCCCAAGAAACTCGTTGTTGCGTATTGGGTACGCCATCGAGCATTACATCCCCTTTAAAGTAATATTAATATTTTATTCACAAATATGGATAAATATGAAAATGTCATATTCTTTATTAACCTGGGGTGTTACAGTAACTTCCTTGTGTAATCCTTTGTTTTAAATAAAAATTTTGATTTCATCTTATGATGAAGTTTATGAATATTCAAATGGCCGGATAAATATAGTATGCATATTTTTGATGAATTTTAGAAAAAGGATATTTTAAAAATGTTTATGTAAACCTTAAATAATAAAAAATGTGTAATGATTTTCGAAAAATGGTCTTTTACAATTATGTTCAGTAAGAAATTTGGAGTCTAATAAGATCAACCTAAATTTTGATGAATAGTAAATTATGAATAGTGATTTTATGCTTAGGATTAGTAATGTGACCAAATGGATTAGTAATTTCACTCAAAGAAATTTTTAATATAATTTAGACACCTAGATTAAGTAATGTGATTCAGTAAAATGGGTAAATAACGGTTTCATAAATTATTATTCAAGTATTAGTTTTTTCGAGTGAATAGTGTTTTTTGATTAAAAATTAAATTAAAAATATTTAGAAAATTATTTTTATAAAATGGATTTCATTTTTGAACTTAGAGCATCGATATTCTGTTAAGGTAATTTTTGGGGTTTTTTCTGAAAAAAAATGAATTTCCGGTGAATAGTGTATTTATTTAAAAATTAAATTAAAAATAATTAGAAAATTGTTTTATAAAATGGAGTTCATTTTTGAAATCAGAGCATTGATATTTGGTTAAGGTAAAATTTTGTGATTTTTCTGAGAAAGTTGAATTTTCAGTGAATAGTAAAAATACAGTTTTAGGGTTTCGGTATGTTTAGTGACATCATAGCTGTGTCATGATGATTTAATTAGATATTTTATGGTTTTGCCGACCAAAGGTGATGAAGTATTGTATTTGGGGCCCCAAGTGTCCTAACTTCATGGGAAATATCTTGGGAGTGCACATGGTTTTGAGAAACCCACTTATGAGGTGTCACTTTGCCATTAATGCCTTGTCCTCTCACTTTCTCTATAAATACCAATCCATTATCTCATCCTTTGCACTCAAAAATCATTATCAACGAATTTCTAGTCTCCTTTCCTCCCAAGGAGTCCTCCCAAGTTCCCCCAAGCCCTTAAGGTCAAAACCTTTGAGTTTTAAGAGTTACGTTTTAAGGTAAGGGATCTGACCTCTCTCTTTCTTTTCAAGTAATCTCTTTTATGTCATTCCTTTTTTTCTCCATGTTCTTATGTTAAAATATGTTCTTTTATATATATTCTACTGCCCTTTTCATTTTCATATAATGAGAGATCCTCTCTTACTCTCATTATTTCGTTTTATGAAGTTTTAAGTGGCACCGTTAGGCTCTCGAAATTTTTGTAACAGATTCTTTCTCCCTTCTCAATTTTCAAGATCTGTTTTCATGTAAAGTCTTTCAAGTTCCTTTTTATTATGTTGGGGTATGATCTCTATATCTATCATACTGATAATTTATGATCATATGATGAGATATCCCATTTGATCTCTTCAATTCATTTCTGTTGAAGTTTAAGTGGCACCGTTACGCTGCCGAATTTTTAAGTGGTTCTTTCACCCTTCTCGTTTTCAAGTTCTACTTTCATGTCAAGTATTTCAAGTTCCTTTTTGTTATGTTGGGGTATGATCTCTATATATCTCATAATGATCTTCATGATCATATTATTAGAGACCCCATTTGATCTCTTCAATTCATTTTTTTTTTGAAGTTTATGTGGCGTTGTTAGGCTGCCAAAATTTTAACTGGTTCTTTCACCTTTCTTGTTTTCAAGTTCAACTTTCATGTCAAGCCTTTCAAGTTCCTTTTTATTATATTTGGGTATGATCTATATATCTATCATACTGATCTTTATGATCATATGATTAGATACCCCATTTGATCTCTTCAATTCATTTTTGGTGAAGTTTACGTGGCGCTGTTATGCTGCCGAATTTTTAAGGGATTCTTTCACCTTTCAAATTTTTAAAGTTCTACTTTCATGTCAAGTCCTTCAAGTTCCTTTTTATTATGTTGGGGTATGATCTCTAAATCTATCATACAGATCCTCTATTTTCATATGATTAGAAACCCCATTTTATCTCTTCAATTCATTTTGTTGAAGTTTAAGTGACGCCGTTAGGCTTCCGAATTTTCATAAGAGAAATCTAATTTTTGTCTTCCCTCCATGTTTTTCATTTCATATGGTATGTCTTTCAAATTTCATTACCATGTTCATATCTCCTTTATATTATTTCCCTATACTGTTATATGGATCATTCATGATTTTTTGACTCATGTCCCCTCTCTTTTCAATGTTTTCTAAAACCTCGAAACATAGCCATTATGCTGTAGAATTTCCACCTCAAAATGTCTCTCTCTTTTTCTAAAGTTATTTTGTTTTATTAAATGAATACTCAAAGATCCTTCTTCTAAATGGGTATTCACATATGTACCTAAATTTTTTATTTTAAATTCTGGGATTTACATACATGAGACCCGCTCTCCCCTTCCGTCGGTTTAAAGTGACGTAAATGATCATGTCATTAAAGTATTTTTTAAAACGTTATGATTATGAAATGAAACCCATTTATTTTATGCTATATGGGTTATTTATGGAATGATTGATGACGATATATGTGGCTCACATAATAATAAATGAAAATTTAAGAGTGCGCCTTGATAGCGCTCCAATGCATTGGGTAATGATGTAACCACTAGAGATTACAATTTTCACGATATCTTAGTGAATAACCTTGGTAATTTTCAAATGACACCTTGGGGATGGACCTTGGTGATATGTTCATGATTGTCTATGTTAAAAGATGTATCCAAATCTTCATGTTATGAAAAATTTTATTTTTATTATGATATTCCTCATGATTTCTTTCTCATGCCTTAATGTTCTTTTCATGATCTTATTGAAGTATCTCAAGTTCACATGTTAAATGTTTCTCTTGTTTCCCTTAATGGGACTTATGCTCACCCTTTCTTTTGATGTATGTCCCCAGGTTATGAGATGCAGTAATGAAACTAGTATGAACATGATGATAATCCTTTCAAGTTTTTAAGAAGAATGTTTTATGTTTTCATGTTTTATGTTCCTGGTTTCCAAGACACTAAACCTTAAAGATACTTGGTTTTGTAAAATGTAATGAATGTTTATGTGATAAAAAGGTAGGATGCTATAATGTTTGATATCATACACAACTTGAAACACTGAGTCTAAATGAATCCCAACATAATAATAAAGTATTATAACTTAATGTAACAAGTATCACATTTAAATTTTATTAGATGGGTATGAATAGTATTAACCAAATTATTAAATATATATATAGGACCACCTAAATAAATTAATTGAATAATTCATGGGAAATCTATAATCAAATTTTTAGTAAGTTTATTTTATTCTTGAGAAATGTTTTTTCATTAAAACAATTTTTTATTTATTTGTGTGTTAAAATAAAATAATTACTTTATGAAATTTATATATTATATATTTAATGAAAATAATATTAAGTTATTTAATGATCATATCAAAAATTTTATAGGGTAAAATTTATATATTTTTATGAAAATATTCATTTTAAACTGAATGGAGAAAAATAATGATTTTTATTGACATTTGTATTTTTTTCATAAATATTGAATGTTTAATTTCATATTAAAAATGAATCAAATTTAAATTACTTAAATAAAAAAAGTAGTATTAAAATTATAATAATTTGAATAAATTACATGTTTTTCATTTTGTGTGAAAAAATTTTCTACATAAAAGATGATTATATGAAAACATGTTTTTTTTTGTGAAATGCGTTTCTATCATAATAAATTAATTTACTAAATATCATTGAATTATTTTTTAAAAAATTATATTTTATATATATAGTAAAATAGGTTAACATTCATATAATATTTTAATTTTTTGGGATAAATATAACTATCAATTATTATTTAAATATACATTTATCTAAAAAAATACATTACATCTTGCATAATTATTTTAAATTTAATACCAACCATTTGACCAAAATTAATTTGAAAAATATGAATCAAATATTTGTTATTCATTGGTTAGAATTTCGTTAATATTTTCCTTTTAGTTTTGGTAAATATAAATAGTAATCATGGTAAACATATTGCACTTATAAAGTTTATATTATCTTAATCATGGATATAACTAAATTATAATGACATAATTTTTTCATCCAAATTATTATTTGATGAAGTAAATTTTATCCTTGAAACCTTATTCCCAAAAATTATTTTTTAATGGGAAATTTTCCATGAGAATGACTTATATATTTTAAAAATAAAAGGAAGATAGAAAATGTAACTCTATTGGTTGTTAATATATCTTATGTGTCAATCTAGGGATAAAAGCAATATATGAATGAAAAATTGTATATTTTTATCTTAATGAAATTAATTTCATTATATAAAATTATTTTTATTTTTTATAAATTATATAAAAACATTAAATTTTAATTTAATGCTCATAGAATATTTATTTAATAAACAATAAAATAAAATAAATTATTTTAAAAATAATAAATGGTATATAATTATAATGATAAAATTTATCACATGATTTTTAATGTTACATGTGACATATTAATTATTTTAAATTAATTATATTCAAAATCATACATTTATAATGTATTTGAATTAAAATAGAATGGATAGTGTCAAAATTGATAATAAAGACATTTTATCAAAATAATATATTCTATTTTTTTTCAAAAGCTATAAAAACAATAAAAGATAAAAGTTAAAATAATTAATGGTCTAAATATTCATCCATTGTACATTTATGGGTAAATAGTTTTTATATATTAATAATTAATAACCATTAATTATGAAAAATATGTGACATTGGTTGGTGTTAAAATTGGCTGACCAATGGGTTAACAAAATAGATATGTATAAAATGATATGAAAACTTATTTAAATTGCATTTGATGATTTTATTTCATCACTTTTCAGTTATAAATTTTAATTCATTCCCATTTCAAATCATTTTAATCAATAGTTTTCTTTCTATATTTTAATATTTTCATAATTTCCAAAAAAAAATTGTAAACTCAATTATAAGAGGGCACTTCCTGCCTCGTATCATTAGACCACTTGGATCCATATATATCAAAAATACCAAAAATTTATTCTTATAAAAAACTATAACTATGTTATTGAGGTGTTTTTCTCACTAAAATACCATCCATATGTCCCATAAAGATAGATCTAGATGAATTCTACTAACAAAGTGATAATCATCTTTACAGATGACATCAATGTTATTTCCGATTATTCATACCATTTCTGTATATTAACCTTTATGAAATAAAAAATATTGTATCATAAATATAATTATATGTTTTTTTTATTCAGAAAAATTGTGTTCTACCTCTTTTCCTTCCTTTGAAAAGTGAAGACATCTTCCATGAGTATATGTGGCTTACAATCACAATGTCGCATTGCAATTCAATTTTCATAATCATTTTACATATATGATTATAAAAATGGATATAATGTGTATATATATGGTTTTTTTGAATTAAATATTATTTGTTAATTATAATATCATACATACCTTCTTACCTTCAAATATGTTGGAAAATTATAATGTTACTCATGTGTACGTTTGGGCAACCTGCTTCACAAAGCGATGCGATCCATTTTTAATTATCATTTTAAATAGATAAAGATAATTATTTATTTAATAAATAATATATATATATATATATATATTAATAAGTATTTTCTAACGACTGATAATTTTTTACTTTTCATTGGTTCCATCTTCCAAAAAGTGAAATCTGTGTTCATGCCTAAGTAAGGCCTACCGTGTCTATAAATGGTGTAATTCCTTTTTATAAATATATATAATTTGAATAAATATAAATATATATATGTTGAATATATATTATTTTTATTAATGTTAGTAAATTATTTATATTACATGGACATAATAAATGTTGTGGTATTGAAACTTCCAAATCAAAATAATAAAGTAGTTAACACCCAAAACAGTGATAATATTTTAATATTTTTGAAATATGGATGATTAAATGTTATTTGATAATTGTATATTAAATAATAAATATTAATATGGTTTTTTATGTAATTATAAAAATGGTATATTTTTTATAAAGTAATATAGGAAACCAACATGAAAAGATAGATCTGAGGGAAGAGATTTCATCTCAATTTCAAATCCATTAAGACATGTTTTGTATTAGGAAATTATTTATTTTTATGTGTTTTATATTGTAATAAAATTAATTGAAAAAACTACATATTTATTAATTATTATTTATTTTTATTTGATGTTTTCTATATTAATGAGTATCTATAATTTTTTTAGTATTTCTCCCTTTATATGTTTAACCAAATAAACAATTATTTTAATGAAAAATATATCTTATATATTTTTGATTGAGAATATTTTTCATACATTATAATAATTTATATTAAATTATTTAAATGATGTTTTTATGCATAAAATTATTTTCCAAATAAATTTTTTACACATGTTTGAATTTTTACAAAATTGCATAAAAGGTTTATTTCTTTTATTTTTCAAAAAAGCCACATTGTCACATTTTTTAAAAAATTATGGAAGTAATTATTTTTTTACTTATAAGATGCAAGAGGACTAACCCACCATCATTAATAATTGTTTATTCATACCCTCATTTACATGTAGAAAATTTCATTTTCAATGAAATTATTTTACTTTATAAATAGACATTTTTTTATATTTAGTAATTGAAAAAAATGTTATTTTACTAAATAATTTTTTAATAGTACTTTCCTATAATATATATTCATCAATGAAAATAACCTTTTTTTACATATTCAACAAATTGTATATGTTGTAATGATACCACCCACTAAAAAATTCACTCATATGAGATCATTGGATATTAATTTTTTTTTAAATATCCATATTATTTGAATCATGGATATAATTATTTCCAAAATTGTATGTCATTTCTAAATTTATGGATACACTTTGAAATTATTTAATTATTGGTGATTTATTGAAAAATATATAGTATTTATTCAATACAGACATTTTTATAACAATTTTTCTAATAAAATGGATCACTTGATATATGAGGAAAGCATTGGACATGTAGTGATAGGTGGGACTTAGAATTTTATATCCACTCGATGCATTGGACGGTTTTATGAGACAAATTATTATACAAGAATTAAATGGTTTTCAGTCTATATATTCTCATACTTTAAAACTGCCATGACATGAGGCCTTGATGTTCTAAATTCCATGATGTTTGAATTCATTGAGTCCAATATTACCAATTATAATCATTAATAAATTAGTTATTATTATAATTCATGATATTACGAGTTAGCACAGCACAGTTTTTCATCGAAGATATAATGATTACAGTGAAAAATGCACATATAAAGGCATGGGATTTGAGGAGATCACCTTTTTAAAAATATTTTCTACTTATAATTTTCTTATTAATTGTTAAGAGTTTTCCATGGCCACCTCTAACCCATAATAAATATGGACAACCACCATCCATCATGGCCAATTCATCAATTAAACCATGTGGGACCAAAGGTCAGCAACACCCTGTGGGAGTCTGCATGGGACCACTGGGGGAGTAGAAAGGGATTATATCTCCTTCATGAGTATAGCATGCCCCTATATAGGGCCCATGGTGCAAAATACCACATGCGAATGAGTATTATCCTATCCAAAGACTCGGTGGGCCAATACCAATGGTGGAAGTGATGCAGATGGTTGGTGTGTCGATCTTGTTGTTGATTTCATTAGAGGTAGTTACATAGTGGGTTTTATACTGAAAGGGACGTGGCATGATATTTCGATGTGGGAAACAATTTTTCCTGGGAAACTAGATATGGACTGTTCGATCACACCTCTCACGGATCTTGATTGTATGTTTCAATCTCACACACTGCAAACTCAAAATTTCTTCAATATTCACTATCCAATCGCACCATTCACTGATTCATGTTTTCATATATAATTATTCAGATAATAATTTCAAGTCAAACTAATATCACACCTATGATATTTGAAGCTCACCCAATCTCATGTGGCAGATGACCTTCATCTTCAACCTCCTGATTCCCTGGTTCGACATACTGATATATATGTGAAACTTGATCGACATCACTTCCAACCCTCAATAAGTATGTTGATGGTCACTCATGTCTGAGAAAACCAAATACGATCAATTTATAGATCCAAAACACAAGATCATGTGTCCTTCCATGAGATCCTCCACCAATGATCGATTTTGTCTCGTGATCATCATCTAATCATGCAACCAAACCGAAGACAATCACTAAGGCATCACAAGTTGTTTTATGACCACAAACACCTTCCACCTCTAATATATTTTGCATAAAAAATAACTTATATTTTCTGGGATCACATTATGAAATCGAGATAAATAGCGTAATGACATTATTATATTAAATGATCATGTGATTTGATCTCAACCTTGACATCTAGCTCACACAGTGCTCATCCCTTGCAAATTTGAATAATACTTATACTCCCCTCACATATATAAAGTCTACATCATCCAAAAACGAAAATAAAGGAAGAGAGAAAGATAGATATGAAAAATATGGATGGTGGAAAAAGAGTGTGATCTTGACCATCACAGGATAACTCACTCAACTGATCACAAGATCCCACTGTTTGGATTTTTGAAGATCAACCAGATGCATGATGAACTAAGAATCATGTGACGTATGGCTCATGTGATGATTTTTCAAGAGATCATGATACCCATTAGGTTCATGATATATCCAATTCAGGCCTTCTTCTAAAAATACAACATTGATGTGCACCACCGACATTCATTCCAATTACCCTATGCAGGGTCATCATTTAGATTATGTGATAGAATGAGCAATATACCCCCATATAATGGAAAATCCCTACCATAAACCATGCGATGTCAAAATACCATCAGCCTTACAGGTACAGTAGGTCAGCCTTAAACATGGTTTAATTAGTCTTCAACTATCTTCCAGAGGTCCGTGTTGTGATAGATAATGTTTTCACAAACCCCTTTGTTGATAACATAATAGAACTACATAAACAACAGATCTTCATGACCATGATCACTCATGAATACGAGCGATCCTGTGTGTTGTAACCAATAACTTGGGTTGCCAGGGAATATGGACCCCAATTCAAGATCACAATGAAAATGATATCTCCAACCATCCATATATAGGTGATCATGCAAGAACATCATATTGAGTCTCGTAGAATCTGTATGTGACCTTATAAGTGTCCACATTAAGAAACATCATCATTTTTGATCTCACGTCAATCCTTTTTTTGGTATCATAGAATATTTCTCCATTAAATAATGGAAAAGGGGATGAGAACCTAATTTTATAATCACTCCTCACCATGCAATGTCCAAATATGAACCATACATTCTCCGAAATTGATATACATCCTCCCTATGCATAAGTGTGGAGCTCATCGTTACCCCCATAAAGGTCATGTAGATTCCAAATATGCGGGAATCATTCAATTCCATTTAGACACCATGTAGTATGAATATTTTCATATGGGGAAACTCATTCCCAAATATATATCATGGAACCCCACATATACTCATGACATCATTTTTATGTCTTCATGAACATTGGAATAATTCATCATGAGTTCGTTTTGAGTTCATGAGAATCGAAAGAACAAAGGAGTATCATGCATATGTTCCGATAGTGTTCATATAAACTCAGGAAAGAGACCACCCATTTCAATGAAAATTTAATGTTTTATGCCTTAAACATGAGCCCTCAGGTATATATATATATATATATCGTTTCCCATGAAACATAGGGGATAGTCCCTTTAGACATACACTTGAAATACTTGAATGTGCGCAAGACCCTAATCATATATGTGAGACCCTTACATGTGAATGATAAAGGAAACTTTATTTTGAGACCCATTTATGGTCTCATAATCCCTTGGGAAACCATTTACTTTCCATTGTGATCATAAGATGGGCCTCGGACAAGTTGGTAAGAACTCACAACAAACCATTTATGTGTCAAGATTATCATTTTAAAAACCAAGGACAAGACAAGTATATTAGGTGATAATCCATTTGAAATATCTATGATATGTCTTGTCAATAATGATAAGAACCTCTAAATTCCCTATATTATAATGCGATAAAACCCTAGACAAGCCACTCTGGGCTGGAAATGATTTCATGGACATGCTAGAATGATCATATGATTTTCCTTTTATATGTTAAAATTGACATGAGATAGTTTGAATCCATGTTAGGTTGATCATGCGTAAGACACAGGATATGTCCTATTTTATTAGGAGAATAAATCTGAGACATGTCAGTTAATCAGCTGTGAAACCCTAAACATAACCACTTTGTTTACAAAATGTATCATGAATATTATTCTTAACACTTTAAAGGAGATCCAAGTCATGATAATCGAATAGGTAGAAACCATTTAATGTGTCTACCATGTGAAAGTAGTGCCCAAAAATATCTGGCCAACAATCAAGACATGCCCAGTAGATGCACAAGATGGGTTAGAAAAATACTCTAGAACATTCCCTCAATGTCTAGAATACATCCATGGACTCATGAAATGTGGATCCTAGCAAATATTCATCATCTACAATCCTATTGTATGAATTATGATTCCTTGACACGAAAAGTCCATGTACTCATGTGACCCTATCAGCATCAAGCACTTGGATATACCATCATGGGCATCACCACCTCTCTTTTATCCTCCAGATGATAAAGAATCAGTAGACTAATATGATGTTATCACTGTGCAATCTATGACTACTGATATGATATAATACATCTCCAAAAATCATGTAGCCTCAGAGTGTATGACCTGTAATATCAGGAATCCCAAGATTGTAATCCTCAACCCACTACAAGACATGAGTGTGTCGATCAGCTAGCCTCAGATAATAGTCTTTAACCAATCAGGAAACCTCATAATGTATGACTCGATCAACTGAACTACAAGAACTATGATTCCTTCCTTAACTAGGATGTGATGGAATAATTCATATGTAATGAGCCCCATACCATATTCCCCATGAGATGGGAAATCATTCCTCTCAAAGGGATACATTAATATGTAAGCCCTATATAAATATTATCACATGCAATGAGTCCAATCTACATATCCCTTGTTTAACACAACAAGCACACAAAATATGTCCTTAGATACAAGTGATGATTTTACTAATATAATGATGAAAATTTCCATGGGGAGGAATACCAATTGGGATGTAAGCCTGATTACATATCATGACCACTCAAAGGGACATATTCCGAAAGTAGAAGTCCAGGGCCTTCTTGTAGGCATATGTCCCACATAAGGAATATAATTAATCACATCTCATGAGATAGGCACACTTTACAAGAAGATAATTGAATTTGATTTTTGTCTTAAATAGGATACATAGGACAACCCACTTAGATACGAGCCTGATATTCACATCTTTATCATGTGATGTAACACTATATGGATGGGTCCAGTCATACGACCTTAAAACCATGTAAAAAACTACATGGATTTTTATTATTATTTACCAAGATACATAGGATTCCTTGTAGATATTCAATCCTATCTCCATGACACCAACCAACTCCCTGAATGAAAATAAACTCTAGATTTATTGAACAAGGACATAAACAAAATCATTATAACTAAAAAAGAGAGTGATAGAAACCCATGATATGCACACCATTATGAATATTGATACATGATCATAATCATTTAATTTAAATAGCGGTAACCGGTTTTGTATTAGGGTTTGGTTAGGATATCATGAACATATATGAATTCTATAATAGTGTCTTGGTGTTTCAAATAATTCTCCCCAAAACAGTTCGATGAGCCGGACCTCCCATCATCTCGGCCAGTGCGATTCCATAAGGACTGTTGGGAATAAAAATCCAAATGACCAGTAGCCTTTGGAATACAGGTCCGTACCCAACTATAGATGGGTAAACTATTTGGATTTTTTGGGAAATGATTCAATGATAACCTAAGGAGATAATCCCACCCTGCACTATAAATATATAATGAAATAATATTGTGAAACCTATGTAAATCTATTGACAATGTCAACCCATTCATAAGATGAAAAGGTTATATTTCCTAGTTCCCATCTAGCAAGTTTATGTTCTGATCATTTCACAATAAAACAATGATCCTAACATGTTTCATTAATCTGCACTAAAGGGGGATTCCTTGTTACCTTTTAACATAAAAATTTATTGATCAGACATGTACTATTATGTATCATTATGAACTGGTAAGTTTGTTTTGTTTTTTTAATAACTTCCCAATATTCCTTAAAACATAAATGATTTCATCTAATGTGCCAATTTATTTCAAGATCACTGGACCATCTACATTGGAACTGAGGCCCTGATAAGCATTATCACCAAAACACCATTTCCAATATCATCTAGTGATGGTTTTGGGCTCTGAATACCACATTAAAAGCTCCATCATGGCTCTGAATAAACTCATGAAACATATCCGAGGATGTGTTATTACCATCTTTATTTTCCGCGAACGGTTGTAGGAGAGAAATTGGCCCCTGCCCCCACATTCAACCACTCTGGGAACCTATATCTAGAATGCAGCTATGTAAATATTCCCTATATTGGGGAGGTGAATGTTCATAGTAAAAACAAAAACTCAATCTCTACGGAGATTTCTAGGAAGGATCCCTTCTATTTTGATCATCATTATAAATATGTGACCATAACGAACACAAATATATAAAGGTGGTTTTTCCAGCAAGAACTATCCCAAATAGGAAAAATAGTAATAGAGCCCACTTGGGAGGTCAAAAAAATGTAGTTTTAGAGCAGGCACATAAAACTTTTATTTCCAACTTAGCTTATGTCCACATGTGATTCAAAAATGGGTCCCAGAATGAATATCAGATCACTAACAGCCAAGACTCTATGACTTCATCACCGTTATACTTGTTGACTATGGAATCCCAAGTAACATCCCAGCCTATAGTGATGGGTGAATTTTTACCATATTCTACCCTAAAATCATCTTCACCATGGGAAACAATCCTCAAAATGGTATATATAGATTCAAACTATCAAAAAAAGTACTCAATAGAGGAGAAGAACCGACCATCTTATTAATTATTCATTATGATATTGGTAAGATCTCAAGACCCCTCCTCAGATCTAGATGATCACACTCCTAAAGGGTAAAATCATACATTATTGTTGTAGTCTTTGTCATGGAAGGTCATCCTACCTCCTACCACCTATAGAAGTGTACAAAGGATTACTAGTATCAACCAGGAATCTACATGATGTGTTACAGACCATGTTGGTATTTTAGATGATAAGGAAAATAGATCATATGGATAGTGGAAGATATGCATTAAATTTATAGGATCCACATTAGATCTCCTATTATCATCTACTCACCCTGTCATCAACAGAAGAAGAGTTGTTTTCATATCACCCATTAGACAACCCCATGAGGATGATAAATCATTTTATATAGAAGAATGGACTTCTCAAAATCAAATAAGAGAATAGGGATCTCCGAAATATAATTGTTAAAATACTCATAAAAATGGTATCATATATCTACTGATGGAGAGATATTCGAGCGGGGAATGGCTGATTGGACATGATAATCATTAACCCCACCATTGATATCTTGGACACTCAATATGATATTTCTTTTCCTATAATGAATGACTTCAAGTATAGATAAACATGGGGATATTAGAACCAAAAAAACCTATATCCCAAAACCAATAATACAATTTCTCTTAAAATGGTGCACCAATTGTGTCATAAATCATGGGATGCATGCCTCCCATATATAAGTGATCAACTTCTAAATACTGGTTGATGAAATCCAAATATTTCCAGACAAATAATGTATCTAACTATTTTCACTATTCCATGGAAAATGGTTTTATGAATCTTCCAAAAATGAGAAGGCCTCAAGAGGCTAGATTGATGGTCCATGAAAACCATTGTGTCAACCATCGATGTCTTAGTCATATAATAGAATGTTGTTTTGTCATTATAGATTTGTTAGAGCAATATGTATATTATGGATTTTAGAGTTGAAATATCTCAAAACTCATGAAATATGTAAAATAATTTTCTAATCATGTTCATAAGATACACATTCGTGGTAGTTTACTCTTGTTCATCCTTACCCTAAGACTTTAACCCATATGGATGTTGTCCATACTACACAAAATTAATCTATATGGATAAAGTGAATACTATAAGATGTTAAACTAGTCAGATCTCATCATTAACCCATGATGTTAAATTTCATGGATCATGATCTTAATGAATTACATTAAAATTCCGGGCTAATGTAATTACCCCATTACATTAGGAATTACAAATCAATACCTTATCACATGACATTAAATTTCATGGGTAATGTCCATAACACAAATCATTTAACTAAATGGATCTCTTACTTACTGCAAGACATTAAACTCCATGGATCAAGTCCTTACCACATGAAATTTATATTAATGGATTATTTATTTACTATATGATGCTAAACGTCATGGATCTCATCCTTACTGTATTTTGTTAAGCTTATTGGATCGTATCCTTGCAACATGGAATTAATATGCATGACCAATGTCCTTCCCATGGGATGTTAAACTTCACGGATCACATCCTTACAACAATACATTATACTGCATGGATCATTTCTTTACCACACGAACATAATCTAAATGGAAAATATCTTTACTGGAAACATTAAAATAACATGGATCTCATCCTAACAAAAATATTTCAAACTACAGGGATCATTTCATTACCACATGACAATAAACTACATGGATCACGTCCTTACAACATGATGGTAAGATAATAACTTATTATAAAACTAACAATGGATTGATTCTAGTCATAATGAGATACATATTGATTCTAGGATTCTATATCCTATACCATCTACCAATATCCATGTCCTTGCCAAAATATGAAAAAATGAACAGAATCAGTCCTAATCACATGGTGATAAACTGTGTGGCATCACAATATTTGTGAGATATCATCAACATCATATGGGAATTTCAATATAACACATGGTGATAGAGCCCCCTTTGAGACTTTTAGTACCACTAATACTGGGGAATATTTCCTTAATAAGGTAGGTAAGCAACCAATGGTGGATGATGATATACAAATTACAGCTCCCAGTGGATTAGGGGATCTCCCCTGTAAATCCTTGGTGTATGATAAACAGTGGCAAAGTTCTCCCCATAATCCTAGTTGAGGTATCCAATCTAATACTAGATGTTCGGGCACCTCATTTCCCAATTGACTACATCAAAGACAATTAGATCCAACATCTCTCTACAATGACTCAGTCAATAGGGATGATAATTTCTCTTCTCATGACCTACCTCACCCTAATAATGATATTAGGGCCCCAAAATTTTTGAAATCATAGAAAAAGTTCTCTATAGATTCATATATTGATGAAGATGAGGTTTAACTCAAGAAAACCCCTTGAGCAATCGAGGAAGGTAGATCCACCTCCATCAATGATCTCAGAAATAAAAACATGGAAACTGAGGATGACCCGTGGCCTACAATGATTAGTTCCACCATTACCCTTGATGAGAAGGATACGTACATGCCATTTCTTAACCAGAACCGATTAATGTTTGTATGAATCTACATGGAAATTCTCTTAGTGAACTCATATTTGGATACACAACATTTTAGGATTCCCAATGAGAATTAATGTTTCATGCGTTCAATTGGGAGGATTCACAACAATAATTTCACCAATTTATTGGCAAGAGTAAACAAATGGACTAAATCCAACATTTTTCGTGATGTGAAGTAACTGAGATGGATCTACAACATCATCCCCATTAAGATAAAATGATGATTTCTAATAAGCCTTTGAATGTCTCAAGCATCACATGGTTCACCCACCAGTCTAGATACCTCTCTTGGTAAGAAGGCCACTCGTAAAATATTTGGACTCCATATAATTCTCATTGATTTTCCACCTCACACAATATAATGATGCATGAAGTGGAAATAATCTCAATTATATTATTTGGACTATTCTAGCTACTAAGACCCAATAATCTGATGTCAAGAAGAACTGAATTTCACTCCTCATTAATGTAAAAAGGTTGAGGCTTTACTTGCATCACCATGAAGTCCAATTGGTCTCTCACATCAATTTGTTCATGTAAATCCTTTCATGTTTGATTTTTTACTCGGCACTTGGAAAATATGTGTCATTCTTCAGCAGTATGATATTCAGTTTTTTTCACAAATGTCAATGAAGGGAAAAGGCCTGAATGATTTCCTCTCTGCATATCCTAGCTTGGTAAATACGCTAGAAGAAACTGAGCTTCCATATGAAGTGAACTTCTATTACCATGAAACTCTTTAGTCATGAGAGATGTATTTTGATGGTCCCTCATGAAGCTTTATTATAACAAGGATGGAAAACACAATGCTCAACTAAATCAGCATGGGTATAGTATTTATATTTTCAGACAATGTGGTTTCCCCTAATACTTCTCACTATCCATAGGGTGAAAGAATAAATAGGAGAAATACTGAGCCCTCATAGCTATCTTGGAACGATCCCTATAGGTTAAAATAGACTACGTGAACATTAATGGGGATTCATAGTTAGAGATAATGTGAATAAATGGTGAATATACCTTCAAAAATGAAGAACTGATCCCTCTTACTGACTATGTTTGGTGATTGATGGAAAATAACCCTTTTATTGGTCCCAACAATAGAATTATATTCATTCTGTTATGGGTGACCAATGTTCATACTGGTACACAATAGGTCCATTATAATTCCTCTTCACATGATGTTAAAATTCAATGTCAATGTCTTTTCCACATGATGATAAAATGAAAGGTTATCCAACTACTACATGTGGTTTGATTCTCATTATCATGAGATATGAAGTGAAAACCATACTTCCAATCTTTGGTCCAACCACAATGTTCCCATCGATTCAGTTCAATCTTCCTCCTTCTTCACCACATGATGCTAAACTGAAAGTAATTTCCAATACAATGTATGGCATGATTATCACATTTTTTGAGATACATATCAATGCCTAAAAATCTATTCATTGGACTATCCCAAATATTTCCATTTATTCACGCCATTCCCCCTTTGTCCATGATGAATGATGTTAAAATACATGGAATATCAGGAATTACATGTTATTTGATTCTTTTCATCACTTGATACAAAGTGATGATTGGATATCTAATCCTAGGATATTTTTTAATTGTGACTGAAAATAGTGCCCTCGTCTACATATGGTTCATACTTACATAGTGTATTACCCATTTGATAACAATGAGTGACTTGATTCTTTCCATCAAAGGATACACAGTGATGCCCAAATTTCCTACACCATGCCCAGTCACAACAATCAACTAAAATAATTTCCTCTCCTTGACTATGGGCCAGAACAATGAAAGAGACATTACGTAGAACTACATCTGGTGTGATCTTCATCATACTGAGATACATATTGATGCCCGAATCTCCATCATTCATCCTAGCCACAACATTTTCACTATTACACATTGATTCCCACATCGTAATGACATGGCATTATACTGCATAGACGTATATCCTTATTACATAGTGATAAAAATTACATAAGTATGTACTAACTACAAGACATTAAATTTCATTAATGTAAATCCGTACTACATGATCTTAAATTTCATGAAAGAGTGTTTTTACCACAAGATTTTAAATTGGGTGAAAAAATTTCCAAATTAAATGATTTTAAACTACATAGAAGTACATCCTTACCACATGACATTAAAATAAAATGATGTTTTTATTGATTGTATGATGGTAACCTGTATGTAAGTACCTCCTTACTACATGAAATAAAACTAAATTGATGTACATCCTAACTGCATGATGTTAAACTGCATGGAGGAACATCCTTACCAAATGATGTTCAAATACACAGAGGCACATCCCCACTACATGAAGTGAAAATGAGGAACCCATCATTCATCATCCTTACATACCAATGGTCAATATGATCCTTACCCCAATCAACTAGAGAATGGTGTGCATCTATCATATTTTTATACACCTTACTCCACAATCCAAACATCATGTATCATGCATATAAGGTAATCTCCAACCATTACTATCGCTTTAAAATGAAAATATATATTTTTTGACCATGTTATTTATCCAAGGGATCATAACCTCAAACTAGAGACATCCTCACCTAGTATAATGAGATATACAATTCTCGTGAGCCTGATGTCACCATAGTGGAACTTAGAACCCTATTTTGTTTTAGGTTATCCATAGAATGATTTTCCAATATCACCACTCATGACACGAGAACCCTGATATGTGATTTTATACAGTTTCACCTCTCACTCCTAAGGATTATTGGATACTCTTTAATAATTATCATTATAATTAGGATGTTTTCTAACATCTCCCATGTTAGTTTCATAAGTTTAATGACCTTAAACTTCTCAAACATTGGTCAAAGTTTTACAAAATTTAACTATATCCTATAGTAGTCATATCCACAAGCTATTACACTGCTAGTGAAAGAGACACAAAAAATGTCATCTTGAAAAAAAGCAACTGGGTTCCTGAGAAAAAGTCATTTATTCACACTCTAAATAATTCCTCTTTAATGATTATGCAAAACAATGGAATAAATAAGTAAGGAATAATTCTCATAGGGTATACTATGTATCCCTAGTAAATTTCAATCAATGCTCTCTAGACCCCTAGTCCATGAAAAACTTTGATCTATGATGTTTCACTTTTCCATGCGATGATACCATATTCAACAGTTGGTGGTGCTACTTTTAGGGTGTCGAACCCTTCTCGGATCTTACATTTTTCATTAATCCCACATCCTGATATAAAGCACATCAGGTCATCACAAACCATTCATTTCCCATGAATAATAAAATTTATTGCTCTTCTTGTACATTATATTGATGAAAGGGATTATACAAACCAACCAAAGACATCATGGACCAATATAATGGGATTTTGGATTCATGTGAGGCTGGAGACAACACAGTGGAACTAAGAAACCCATTATGTTTTATGATATTCATGGTGTGGTTATCCAATACCATCCTCATGACCTAAATACTTTGTACTATTATTTAAAATATCCATATCAGTCAAATCAATAGGATATAATATCCTCTATGAATCATCTCCATGTTATGTACGGTTTCTCATTGCCAGAATGAAACCATTCAATCTTGTACCTTTTGATGGCCCACACCTCATGACATGAAACCCTAAGGCATAGGATCAAGCTATTCAATTAAATCTATGTTTCTCTTTGTTTATATAAACCTTCTTGGATTTCCTTCCTTCCATAAATAACTAAATCATATAGATTAATGAGTCTCCATGAATATTTCATAGCCCCTATAAAGAAAATATATCTCTCAGTTCGACCATGATTCTGATGGAGAGGGGATTATACCCACAGACCGGAGAAATCATGGTTGAATATAAAGTGATTCCTAATAATTTTATGTAACAATGACACTGAGGTGAACCTAATAACCCATATAGTTTTTATAAATACTTGAAATTTCTACCTCATTCCACATTACCTAGCTCATACTTTTGGATTGTGACTTACGTCACTCACATTTCAACTATCCGGGTGGGCCTAAATTTTTTATCATTTAACCCTTAACCATATTCACAATATAAATCCTCCATAAGACCATGGAAAATAGTGGAGACCATCTTTCCATGGCTATGATATAAATGAATATGGTATTTAACACACCAAAAAAAGGAATATCCTTCATTAGGAAAGGTGCTCCAATCCTTGCGAGCATTGGCGATACCACAGTGGAACTCAGAACCTCATAGTGTTTTGATTCTTCCCATATATTCCTACCCCATATTATATATGGTCTCATATAGAAGAACATAATCTGAATTTATATAAAGGTCCACGATCAAGACCTTAAATGACCATACAATGATGGTCTAGTTTACATGAACTTGATACAAGAGACATGATGCTCATAATGATGAACAACTGATAAATGAATCATTGGAAAACATTGAGTGTTTTCTCCCTAAGAATACACATTGTATGATTTAGGAAATACTGATCATCTATAAAATGGAATATCTACAAAAACATTGGGGGTAAAATCATATAAGAAGGCAACATTTGAAAACTAAAACTCCATTCATTCTCGGTTTTCCCCCACAAGAAGTATATGAATTATTTAGTGAAAAAAAGGTTTCAGAGCTTATGGGTTCCAATATATTTAATTATCAAAAAATCTTGATATGATCGCTATGTCCCTTGAAATAGGATAAAGATAGAAAATTTTGGAAGGATATCATGTCCAATCCATCATTGTAAATCCGATGATCTCAAGATTACCCAAGATGGTGCACTAGTGAATAATTTCATGTTAGTGGGAATTCATGAACATTTATATAAAATTAAACCTAATTATTTTCAAGTAATAAAATATAAAAAATCATATTTTCTTGGTATTACATACCGTGTGTGGCCAACATGGAATATTTGATCAATATATCCCCAAAACATAGATCCTCACTCAGGATTTAATCCCAAAGATAGTGTTATTTCCCCTTCTATATATGATATAGATCTACATAAGGATATTCATAATATAGTTCTTGATCTATGAACTTAGGTATAATATACATGAATTTGATATATATAGTTGTATGTGGGAAAGATATGTATTGATAGATTCCTATCATAAAGGGATGAGTAGAGATATCCAAGTGAATAACATCAGATATAAAAAATGTTTAATTAAAAAAAATCCCTATTCCATTTTTGGAATCTATATATGTTACAGTTTTAGGGTATTCATGCTCCTCATCAATGTTAATTCATATATTGGATTCAACCAAGCCATTATAGCTGGATGTATTATAATCATAACATTAAGTAGTTCGTCAGACATGCTCAGTATAGATCAACTAAGGGGGTTTAGTATTACGAATCATTAGATATTCAGATATGTGGAAAATTGATTAACGTTTACCTTATAATTATATACTTTTTTTTCTGATGAATCTCATTCGTATGAAGGAATTTTGAAAGCACCAATATTTTTTATTTCATACTTTTTCAACAGTGATTGAATGAACATGTTTTAAAAAGAAGAATATAAGAATTCATGGGATTTTACAATATCACTTTGGACTCTTATGTTATAATAAGAGTTTTATTATTATTAGATAAGGGTTTTACATTACCACACATAGACAAAACAATATCGTTAGTCACCATCCATCTGGGCCAATTCATCTAAAGGACCGTGTGGTACCAAATGTCATCCATAAAAAAAGGGAGTCAGACTGGGATAGCTGGGGGGCCAATAGAGGAGCATAGCTCCCATTAGAAGAAGTTAGGCTCATGTATATGTCCCATGGATAAAAATCTCATATGCGTGAACATGTAGTTTGAGCCGAAGTCTCATGGGGCCAATGCCCATGGTGGATGTGACGGAGATGGTATCGGTGTCAACCCTGTCTCCAGATTTAATGTTATAAATTATAGAGTGGGTTTTATATTAGAAGAGAAGTAGTGCAGGTTTTCGATGTGGGAAAATATTTTCATAAGAAACTATATCATGTCCATCTGATCACACCTCCTACTGATCTCAACCCTCCTTTTTAATCTTGCACACCACGAACATAAAATTAGTTCAAAATGCACGAATCAATCACACCTTCCACTGATACCTACCATCCTCTATAATCCCATGTGTCACAAGTTAAACTCAAACTACCCTCAGAACTATGAAATTTCAAACCCAGTCAATACCGGGCAGTGGAGGACCGTTATATTCAACCTACTGATGTATTATTTTGACATTCCATGATACTCCTGACACTTGATCAACATAACTTCCATCCCTCTAAACCACCACCGATGGCCATGGATGTCTAATAAAATTAAACTCGAGCCATTGTAATATCCTAGGCATGAGCTTCAATGGATTTAACTATGATCCCCTGATGGCAATTAAATCTATCATTAGAACAACCTTTGATCATTTTACCTATCTGAAGACAAACACTGAGACATCGCAAGTAGTTTTACAATCTCATGCCCCTTCATCCTATGATGTGTTTTAGATATGTACTAAATAAAATATTTTAGGATAATGAAATTCTATTGAGAGAAATAGGGGTATCACATGATTATATTAAATGATCATGTGATGAGATATCTACCATGCTATCTAGAACAAGTGGTGCTCATTCCATGCAAAAAGGGAGAAGACTCAACCTCCCCTAACCAATGTAAACTATACTTCCTCAATACAAAAACTGGAAATGAAGGGAGGCATAGAGTTCCAAAAAAGAAGGAAGTAGGAATGAGAGTGCACTGGAGACCATCCTTATAGAAATTCTCCAGGTGATCATAAGGTCCCACTATAGTGGTTTTTAATGATCAAGTGGATACATGACAAAATAAGTGTCATCGAATGCATGTTTGGGGATAGGAATTAACACAATGTCATGATACCCCATTGGTAACATGATCTAACCATGTGGGACCTTCTTTTGTGTGGAAAATCATAGTTTAAAATCCCTAAATTCATTAAAATAATGACATACATGCAATTCCTTCATATCATGTGATCGCATGATAAATAGAAACTCAAGTGACTCGACATGCCATCCCCCAACATTGCGATGTACGAATAGAATCTATCACCTATGTACTTATGGTCGACCGTGTATATGGTATAATAAATTTACAACTTCCTTACACAAGACCTTGGTGTAATATATGAGGTAGTCACATTACCTTTGTTGAAGAAAAGAGAACCGTGTCAAAATAGGATATTCATGAGCATGGATCAATCCTGAAGACTGCGATCATGTGGCATTTCACCCATAACATGGGTAGTTAGGGAAAATGGCCCTCAATGAAAGATCATGGAGAACAAAATCACTCCATGAATCTCTAAATAGGAGATCACACATATACTCTTTATTTCAATTCTTGACATCAACATGTGACCATTAAAGTGTCCACTTCAATACACAACATCAAACCTAATCTCGCATCGCTCCTTTGATCAATTAGAAAGACCCCATCTCCAAGAATGAATAGAAATGGAGATGAGAGACTCATATGATACTTCATCCTCTCTATGTGATATAAAACATCACCCATAAACCCTTTAGTTTTGATATATGTACAACTTGTGCATATGTTTGGTGATCATCACGAGACCCCCTGAAGGTCAACCAGATCAACCTTATGCACAAACCATGCTACATCATGAAGGAACCACATAACTTTTATATTTTCTAGATGGAAGCCCATTATTTTATGTACCAAGGAACCCCACTTTTTCTTGTGTCATTATTGGGAAGCCTCCCTGAAATTTGGAAGAATACATCACGAGTCCTTTTTTAGTTCATGAAAATATAATAAACAAACATGTATCAATCAGATGTTCCCCTAGTGCACATATAAACTCATGTATGAGATCTCCCTATACCATGAAACACCTATGGAGTTTTCCTTCAATATGTAACATTGGGAATATATATATATATATATATATATATATTATTTCCATGAAAATTTGGGGATAGTCACTTAGAAAATATACTTTCGGTACTTGAATGAGTGTATGACACAAAACATATCAACGATACCCACCGACATTAATGGTACAAGGAAATACAATTGTGAGACCCTTCAATGGAATCATGATTCCCTAGGGAAACAATGAACATTCCATGTCGATTGCAAGAAAAGCATCATCCAAGATTGGATGACCACATGAAAAATCCTTGAAATGTCACCATTTTCATGTGAAAACCTAGGGAAAAGACAATATAATAAGGCAACCATACCATTGTAATGTCTTCGATATGTCGTGCTAATCATGTGAATAACATTAGGGCTATGTTACTTGATCATGTGACGACATCCTAGAAAAAGCACTCTGGTCATGAAAAGGAGTCATGTACATGTTGAAATGATAATTATATTGTCCCTAGACAAGTCTATATTGACATGTGGATGTCTAAAGACAAGGAAAGTAATAATGCCCAAGAATATAGAAGAGTCCACTTTGATTAGGTGAAGGCATATGAGGCAAGGTAGTCGATCATGTGTGAAACCCTATACATGCCCTTTTTGTCATGTGAAGAAGATTGGACATGATACTTATACTATTTAAAGGCATACAAGGAATGTCAATTGATGAGGGAGACACCCTAAAATGTCACTCTCATGTACTATTAGTGGCCTAACTTATCCAGAAAACAATCAAGAGTTTCCTTGTATATGGCCAAGATGTGTCTGCCAAATCCTGTAGGATATTCCAACCTTTTATAGCATACATTCGTGGACTCATTCCTTCTGGATCCCGGGTAATAATATTTAGTTTTATTCCCCTTTTACAAGTGATTTATCATTTAAGATATAGGTTCATGTACTAATGTGACACTACTAAAATCATTCTCTCAGATAGACTATCTTGGTTGTCACCACCTCTCTTTAATCTTCCAGTGGAAAAATATTGAGTAGACTAATCGGGTGGTATCAGTGCATAATCATCAACCACCAATATGATATAATATGTATCCACCAATCAATAAGCCTTATAGTGTTATAACCAACCAATTGAAAAACCCCATAGTGTAAGACTCGATCAGCAACATGACCTGAGTATAATAATGGGGCGGCCTCTGAGCATAACCCTCATCCAATCAGTAAACATCACAATGTAATCATCGATCAACTAAATTCTGAAAAATCTAATTTCATCCATAACCAGGGTGTGTAAGAATCCCTCCTATGTCCTGAGATCCATAACATATTATTGATGAGATGGGAAACCATACCTCTCAATGAGAGACATTTATGTGTAACCCTTCTAAGAATATCCTCACATTCAATGTGCCCAATCTTCTATTATCGATTATTTCTCACATCGAGCATGGATCATGTGATATTATGGACAAGTGATGATTGAACTAACGTCATTATGATAACTTTCCCAATGAGGAATCACCATTATGATGTAATAATGATTAAATAAATTCTATGCTGAAAGGGCTATATTCCCAAAGTAGAAGACTGTGGATGTCTTGTATGAATAAGTCCAACCCGGTGCATCTAATTTCTTATCTATCATGACATAGGTACCCATTCCAAGAGATAAATGTACACTGATTGCTTTCATAAATAGGCTATGTAGGATTCATCACTGAAGTATGATCATGATATTCACATCCTTAATATTTTATTTTGAACTAAATGCATTGGTTGAATCATACGTCATTAAAACCAAGTCTAACGAACTATGTGGGTTTTGATTCATGTCTAAAAAGATGCGTACGATTACTCATAGAGGTTAAATGTAATATACTAGGAACCACATAACTTAACAAATGATAGTAAAAACAAGATTTCTTGGACATGATCATAACCCAATGCAACATGACAAAATAAGGGAGTGATAGAGAACCCATTATATGTACACTATTTTTTAAATCGATACATGTTCTTAATAAATTCAATGAAATAGGGGTAACTAGCCATGTATTGGGGTATGAGAAGGATTACATGAACATATCTCAAATCTATAATAAAGTTATGGATTACGAGTCAATTCATCAAAAAAAGGTGGGATGTTCCTCATCTCACATCCTCTCAACCAGTGAGAGTCCCCATCAATCATTGGACCTGAAAATCTAGATGACCTACATCCATTGGAAATCATGTCTCTACCTAGCTAAAAAACAGAGAATTGTTGGGATTTTCTAAGAAAAGTTACAATTGTATCCCAAAGAAAGAAACCCATATCATGAAAATAATCCCACTGAATTATTAATAAATTGATATTATCCTTGGATGCATTTTTTGGTTATGCTAATAATTAAAGGGATCTCATTTTCTATTATTTTTTTCATGTTAAATATTCAAATTTACTAATGACAACTTCTCCTATATGAAACCCATATTGGGAGTATGAGATAACCCTTTAATTTATATTATTTTCACAATGATATGAAGAATGATTTAATAAAAAATCTCAAAGAATAAAAAAATGTTTTAATGAGATGTATTTTATAAATTTAATATAATATGGTATTCATATATTTATCAATTTCTTCAAGACTAGAAAACTATTATTTCCTTCAGGATGTGATTCCATATGTATTTAACTACTGTAATAATGTAGAAACCATCAGTAGATTAATAGAGTTGGGGTTTTTATACCAAACTAACAAAGAAAACCCAACAGTATAGATTCCCACTAGAGAGGTGAAAAGATAATGGAAAATGGGAGTTTCAAGAGATCCATACTTTTTTGGGACCCGAAATGAGGACCCATTGAAAAAAATAAAAAATTATTATTATTTTAATTAATTTTTTAAAACCATTAGGTAGCACTACAATTACAACTAACTGTACACCAATTACATTGTATCCTGTGAATACATACTCTAAATCCATGGGATGGATGGTGGAAACCTATAGTCGATCTTTATTATGTTTGACCAATGGGTACCTATTAATAGTTTAATGTATACCTAATGGATTATTTAATTATTTCATAAGTATCCATATCAATTCTTAATACATTAAAACATACCATTAGTAAACATTATGACCTATAATGAATTATTAAAAAAACATGGTTATTCCATTATCAAAACTGAATTATATCACCCAAATTCCCAGTTCATCATAGGTTTGATGTGATTAAATTTTAGGGCCTATTGGCCTAGAGAATATCATTGGTCTAATTTAGTAGGATATTTAAGAACATAATTTACAATTATAAATACATTTATGTCCTCATTTTTCATATTCCATGATGGTTGAGGACCTTCAACACATTTAAATGTTATTGAGTGCACTAAAATGTCTTGATAGACTAATTATTTCTACATTTAATGTGATATATAGGATTATATTATTTTTTTATATTGAATCTTCCAAGGGTTATCCTTTATCTATAAATTATAAAGAATATTGGGGCCAATCATTCTATTGTGAGGAAACAAATATTTTTCATAATGTGGTCAAATAATATTTCTCCAAGATATTGTCTATTGTTTCTTTGTCTATAATTACATACTATACAGTTAAAGTATATAACATTTTTATGAATATAATAGGATACTACAATGGAAATAATTATTAGAATTATTAATTTATATAAAATGAGTTCTAGATTTAAAAATTTATATTTGATCCAAAAATTCATAATCATTCAAAAACGGAACACCATATTTATCATATTTTTTTGTTTATATATATTTATAACTCATTGTGATCTTCATTGACATTTTTTATGCTTTTAATGCACTCAAAGATATAATTATATCATGAAAATCATTCAATTGTGTCAAAATTAAATTCTATTATTGAAAATATTAAAAATTTATATAATTATATTAAAATTATTTTATGAATGTTAATATATATGATATAATTTAATGAATTACATAATTTTATTTACTTGGTAATATTATATAAAATCCATTTATGATATGGATGAAACACTGATGGAATTTTTGATGTTGTTTCCACTTTGTAGAAGTGTAATTGATGATGGTGGATTTTTGTGTGAAAATTATGTGAAACATTATTAGTACATGGATTGAAGGGAGATTAAGGATGGAAGGAAAAATTTCAAGGAAAAGTGATTTATGTTTAACTTAGAAAATTATACTTTTCATTCTGATGAATCACATTCTTAGGGGGGAGGATTTTCTATGAATCAATATTTGTGCATTTCGTATTTTTTCATTTAATATTGAAGGACTGAGGTGGAAAAGATAATAGGTAATGTCATGGGTTTTGAGGATACAACTTTGGAAATCTTATCTTCTAAAAATAATATTATTCTTAGTAGTTAAGGGTGTTATATTTCCCCACATAGACAAAACATATGGCTCATCACCAGTGATGTATGAAAAATAAATAGGCCCATGTGGGACCAGAGGTCAACCATGCCTTGTAGAAGTTAGATTTGGTAAGCTGGTGGACCCCCGTGGGATCATAACTCCCATAAGAGGAAGTTTGGACCATGTATATGTCTCGTGGTGTGCAATCCCATAGGTACGCATGCATAATCTAATCAAAATAACGGGTCGACCATAGCCTATGGGTGAATTTATTCATATGGAACATATGCCAACCATACTTCCAGACCAAGAGGAAGAAGTTTCAGAGTGGGTTTTATATCGAATAGGTATAACGTGCGGGATTTCGATGTTGGAAAAAAAATATCGTATGAAATAGGATCTCGGCCATCTAATAACACCACTTTCTGATATCAATTGTACATTTCACTCTTGTGCACCACAAACACAAAATTAGTTCAATATTCACTGACTGATCTCACCTTCGGCTAATCTCTACCATTATCTCTAATACAATGTGTCAGAAGTTCATCTGAAACTGATCTCACACCTCTTTAATTTAGAACTCGACTGAACCCACACTGTGAAGGACCTTCAACATAAAACTATTGATGCCCTGGTTTGATGTACCAAGATATTCATGAAAATTTATCAATATAACTACCATAAATCCAAACTATCACAAATAGTCATGGATGTCCGAGTGAAGAAAAAACATACCATTGTCAGATCCAAACTGTGAGCTTCAGTGGCCTTCCACAAGATATCCCAATAGTGATTCAATCTGTCGTATGATCATCCTCTGATCATGTGACTGAACTCATGGAAATCACTACGGCATATCAAGTAGTTTTAAAAATGAAAACACCTTCATCCTCCGATATATTTTCCATTATAATTGACTCACATTTTCTCGGATCATGAAATTACATAATGATAAATAGTGGAATCCCTTCATCAAATTAAATGATAATGCAATATGATATCTATATTTTCAACCATCACATGTTGTACTAATCCAATGAAAATAACTAGAGGACACATCGAACCCCCTCTAATATAAACTCTTCGCCATCCATAAAAACACATGAAAGGAAGGGTTGAGGAGAGTTCTAGAAATGTAAGAAAAAATGAATAAGAGCACACTGTCAACCATCCCCAAGAAACTCCCCCATGTTATTGTAAGATCACACATTTTTTATTATTAAAGATCACGTGGCTTCATGGAGAACTATGAATCATGAAATTACTGGTTCATGTAAGTAATTAGCACAATATCTTGATACCCCATTGGTTGTGTGATCTATCCACATTGGGCCTTTTTCTGTGAGGCTATCCTTGGTGTGCGCCCCCACGTTATTTCAGATAACCCTATCTAAGACCTTCCCTCTGATCATGTGATCGCATGTGAAATAAAACCTCATGTGATACAACATTCCATACCTCAAAAAAAATATTTGAAGCTAATATGTCACACATGTCCTTATAATTGACCTTGTACATGGTCATATTTGTATACAACTACCTAGAATAGGTCCTTCGTGTAGTAGATGAAGTTGTTCCATTACTCATTTTTGAAGAAAAAATAACCATACAAAAATGATCATCATGAGCATGGATCACTCTTGAAGTCATGCGATCATGTGGGATTTCACCCCTAACTTAGTTAGCTTGAGAAAATGGTCGTCAATGAAGGCTCTCCAAATGTGTGATCTCTCCATGGATCCCTAAATAAGAGAGAACTTATAAAATCCATCTTTAAATTCACGACACCTACATGAAACCATAGATGTGGCCACTTTAATACAAAACATCAACCCAAATCTCACATCGCTCCTTTGATCAATCTTGAAGATAGATTCTCCATGGAATAGAAAAAATGTATATGAGTTCCTCATATGATATGAAATCATTTACATATGATGTCCAAACATAACACACACACTATTCTATTCTGATATACATCCTCCATATACCTAATCGTTGTGACCACCACAGGACCCCCAGAAGGTCATTCAGATCATAATTATAGAACAACCATGTGATTCATGAATACACCACGTAGAATGCATATTTTCCAATTGGAAAACCCTTTCCAGTATTTACCAAGGAACACAACTTATTCTCATGGTATCATTGGTAATCCTCCATGTACATTTTCATACTTCTTTAAGAGTCCTTTTTTTATTACATACAAATATCATGAATAAAGGACTATCATACTAATTTTCCCTTAGTGAGCATATAAAACCATATTTGAGACGTCCCATTTCCATGAAATCCCTATGGAGTACACCTAAAATAAGTAAACTAAGGAATATATATATATATATATATATTCAAATGAAACATAGGGGATAATCCCTTTTAAAATTCACTTTTGGTACATGAATGAGTGATAAAAATTAAACATATTCACAAGACCTTTCTAGGTGAATGGTTTAATGACACAAGATCACGAGACACATTGTTGGACTGACGTTGCCCATGGGAAACATTGGACACTACATATTGATCCCAATACAAGCCTCAAACATATTGGTTGACCATACAACAAACCATTAACATGATACCATTATCATGCAACAACACAAGGTACAAACAATATTACTAGGAAAAAATAACATTTTGATGTTTGTGATAAGTCATGTCAATCTGGAGAATCACATAGAGGCTACATGAAATGATCATGAGAAAAAAATCCTAGGAAACATACTCTGTTATTATGAAGAAGTCATAGAAATGCTTGAATGATCATCCAATTTTCCCTATGCATGTCCATGTTGATATGTGATGGTCTGAAGACAAATAAGGGTGATAAAGAATAAGACTCTGGACATGTCTTCTCTGATTAGGAAAATACAATTTTAGACATGTCAGTTTTTAAAGCGTGAAAACATAAACGTTCAACATATGTTCATGAGATGCATCTTGGACATGATACTTCTACCATTCAAAGGAATCTGAGGCATTCTAATTGATTAGTAATACACCCTCAAATTTGACTATTATGTCATACCAGTGCCCCGCCATATCTGGAAGAAAACAAAGGCATTATGAGTAAATGGAAAAGATGTGTTAGAATAATTATCTAGAACATACCAAACATGACCAACATACCTTATTAGAATCATTCAATGTGGATCCTAAGTATGAATATTCTGTCACAATCCCATTTTAAAAGGGAAGTACCCCTGATGATATACGATCATGTACTTATGTGACCTTACTGACATCATGTGATTTAATATACCATCATGGTTGTCACCACCTCTCTTTAATCGTCTGTAGAATAAAAAACGATGAGACTAATTTGGAAGTGTCAGTGCATAATCATCTACTACTTATATGATATAATATTAATCCACTAATAAAAAAGCGTTAAAGTGTAATCCCTGGTCAATCATGCAACCTTATAGTGTAATCCTAGACCAGAAACATGACATGAGTATGCCACTATGGTTTTTTCAAAGCGTGTACCCCGAAAAATCGGGAAACCAAAGAATGTAAGCCTCAATTAACTGAACTACGAGAAATCTAATTCCCCCCAGAACTGGGATAAGTAATAAGTATGCCTATGTCCCGATATCCATTCCATATTATCCTTGAGATGGGAAACTATACCTCTCAAATGGAGATTTAATATGTAAGCCTCGTATGAACAATATATCATTCTATATGTCTAATATATAGTAATCTATTATTTCATACACTAATCAGGTATCACATGAGATTAGAGAATATTGAACATTATACTAACAGCAAGATGAGAATTCCCCCTATTTGTAATCACTCTTATGATTTAATTATTATTACATATCTTCTCCACTAAAATAACCATATTCCCAAAGTAACAGACAGAGGAAGTCTCATATTCATAAGTCCCTCCTAGGGCCTCTAATGAATGATCTATCTCAACATATACACCCTTTATATAAACAAAGTGGACTATTATTCATTCCTCAATCAGGTGTCGTAGGACACCTCACTGAGTTCTGAACATGATATTCACATCTGTACCCTATGATGTAAAACTACACGTGTGGTTCCAGTCATAAGACCTAAAAAGCATGTCAAACACAGTATTTGGGTTATGATTCTTGTTTCAAAAGATATGTATGATGACTCATAAATGTTAAATACCACATCCAAGGAACCAACGACCTCAAAAAATGACAATAAACTCTATTGTTCTCGAACATATTCATAATCCAATGCATCATAACTAAATCAGAGAGAGATAGAGAACACATGATATGCACACCATTGTTCCCATCGATACATTTTTTTAGTAATTTCATTAATATATGGATAACTAGTCTGATATTGAGGTCTATGAAAGATTTCACAAACATATAATAAATCTTTAAGGGAGTCTCAATGTGGGAAAAAATCCTCCCCAAAGGGAATGATGAGCCAGGACTTCAAAAATCTTGACCAATGAGAGTTTGTACGTGTCACTAGGCCTAAAAATATAGCTGACCTTTAGCCTTTGGAAAGATGGTCATTACCCAGCTATATATGGGTGAACCATTGGGATTATCTACGAAATGTGACAATATTATCCCAACAAGAAAAAAACACATGATTCCCTAAAATCCTAATGAAATATTACTACACTGATATTATACATGGTTTAATATTTTTACAAGTTATTGATTAAAGGGATTTATTTTTCAGTTATTTACATTTCCATGTCAAATATCATTATTCACTCATGATAAATTCAGCTATATGAAACCCACAATGAGCATCTTAGACCACCCTTTTATTTTTCATATTTTTCCCATCATATGAAAAAATAGTTTTTTAAAAACAATAAGATATAAATGAATTTTTTAATTTCATGTATTTTATACTTCTAATGTAACATATTAATAACATAATTTTAAATTTATTCAACACTAATAACCTTTTTGGTTTTTTGGGATGTTTTTTATTGTGTTTAGAACCTATGTAATAATGTCGACACCAGCAATAGATTAATGGATTTTGGGTGATTATACCAAAAAATAAAACCCCCCAATTATGAAGATTCCCACATATGAGGTGAGGTGGGGAAGGGAAATTGGAGTTTCAAGAGCTCTATGCATTATGGGGACCTAAAATGATTATTTATAGAAAAAAATAAATGAAAATAATTATATTGATTATATTTAAAAAACCCTTAGGTACCCTTAAGGTTACAAATAAATGTCCACCATGTACATTGTATCGAACAAATACCAACACCAAATCCAGCTGATGGATAGTGGAAACCTAGATCTAGCATGTATTTAATTTTCCCACCTTATACCCATTACTAGTTTAATTGGTAACTAATGGCGTATTTATTTAAGTCATAAGTCCCCATAGAATGTCTTCATTCCTGAAACCAACACATTTAGTAACCTCTATGACCTCTAAATATTTTTTAAATAAACATGGTTAATCCATTATCGTAATTGAATTACCTCACCCAAATTTCTAATTCATAATTGGTCTAATGTAATGAGATTTTATGGCCCATTAGATTGGAGAGTATTTCTAGTCTAATTTAAAAATCTATTTAAGAACCTCATTTACATGTTTAAAAACATTTTGGGTCTCATTATTCACATTACCAGATGGTTAACTACCATCAAAAATTTAAATGCTACTATGTTCACTAAAATTACTTTTGATACTCATTATTTCACCATATAATTTGAGATAAAGGATTTTATTTTTTATGTCTATTGAATGTGCTAAGGCCAATCCTTTATATATATATAATATATTATTGTGGGTCCAATCCTTTTGTTGTTGGAAAATAAAGGTGGTTATTCTTTTGGGGAAAAAAATTTCTTGAAGACAATGTCCCGGGTTCTATTGTCTATAATTCTATACTATTCATTAAAAGTAAATAACATAATTAGGATTTTAATATGATCTTACAATGGAATTAATTATTAGAATTAATAATTGATATAAAACAAGAACTATATTTAAAAATGAACTTTTGATCCAAAAATTCATATCAATTTTAAAAGTGAAAACCATAATTTTTTTGTTTTTTACATATATTTATATTTTATGAGATTTCATACAATTTTTACAAATTATATGATATAATGTTTTCATGAAAAGCTTGTTGCTGTATCAAAAATACATTTTATTATGGAAAATATAAAAATTTATATAATGTTATTAATATGAATTTTAATGTATTTAATAAATTTCATTTCATTACCAAAATTTATTGATTCATTTATAATATTAGAAATCCATTTAAGATATATATGGAACATTGATTTAATTTTTAATGTTATTTCCAATTTGTAGAAGTGTAATTGATGATGTTGGGTTTTTGTGTGACAACATCGAAAAGCATTATTAGGACATGGAATGAATTGAAATTAAATATGCTATGAATCATTAACTAGTAGGGGCGAATATATAAACCATATAAAAATAAATTAATTTATATTCATGAATAAATAAATAAATTAGAGTACAAAAATTATGTTATTAACGAAGTAATTGTATTGTGGAAAGGTACAATAACATTTCTTGTGTTATATGATTTAACAATGTTATTATTTCACTATATGATATACCATTTTAAGATTTTGATATATAATAATGTATGATAACATTGTGGTCCACACAACACCGACATGTCATGAATTACACAAAACATTGAGATTAAAAAAAACCACATTTTTTAATAATATAGTTATAACATAGAAATTTAACATAGTACTGGGAATACAAATAAATAATTGTTAAAAATTATTTATAATTATAATATTAATAAAATATATCAAAAATAAAATATATAATTTTGGTAGTTTCTTTATATGATAGAGAATATTAATTTCTCAGATGATATGAATTTATGTTATTTACTGAATAATAATAAAACTAATTTTAGAGAGTAATATAAATTTTATTTTATAAAATTAACTTCATTTTTTAATTTATACTTTCAAAATAATCTCATGTTGATGTTATGGGATTTTTTAAACATTATTTTTTTGATGAATAGTGAAAAATAATACATTTAATTTGAAAACATGTTTTTCCTCTAATTGATTTATATTTTTAAATTCTATTTTAATATGATTTTATTTTTTAATTAAAAAGAATATAAAACAATTAATAAAATTTAGTTAATTATAATTTATTTTATATATAAATTAGATATAAATTCATTTAAACTTGTAAACATTTCCACTCAACAAACCCTCTTTTTCGACATTTATGCATGCTTAGTTTTGTGTTACTTTATGAAAATTAAATTTTTTAGAATTGGAAAAAATTATAATGACGCATTATATAAATAAATTAACATTACATAACATTAATGTAATACTTAAAACATTAACTAATAAGAATCTAAAATATTATACTAGTCTAGTACCTTTGGAAACATGTGTACATAAACACTGATACATAAGAGAGATAAATTGTCTCCCAATAGGTATTTATTGACTAGAAAACTTCTTATAAAAATCAAACAAAATACATATGGTCATAACATGGGGAATGAAACATAAAAAGGGGTGATCTAAAATGCTCAATAATGTTAAAAAAGGGAGACATGTAAGCTTAATTATGAGAAAAAGGCTATGAGATCATGATCATGAAAATAAATGATCCATCCCTGGACATCAAAGATTATACATGTGGATTATCGCCAAAATAATGTAAGATCATAAGACATGAATCATAAGGAAATAAATAGAATAATACTTGAATGAATAACATTGGAATAAAACATGGAATTTGGCACAACACATACAAATATATAATATGATTTCCATGTTAGCTAAGGAATCACTTCCAAGACCATTATGGATGTATAAGATAACTCTCCATTCAATATTGGAAGTAATAGTTCACTACCATGTCCATATTAGTAGCATTAGTTATCTTCTCATACCATCTTGGTAGTTATAGATCACTAACGTGACCGTCAGAGTTTTCATGGTTCATTCACAAGATCATCTTAGCATATCTCTTGAGATATAAATATTTACCCAATGTATTATATAGAAATATATGTGCCGCTCATATCATATTCAAATCATAAATACATGTTCCATAAGATCATAAAGAATAATATTGTAAACGATAAAATAAAATGATTATTATAAATATACAATCAAATCATAATATATATAAAAAATAGGTTTCATAATAATTTGATGATAAACATTACCCATAAAAATAATTAGGTTTCAATATCATTTAACAGATGAATGATAAATTAGGATCATCAACATAATACCTATTACTATTCTGACATGTAATCTCGTCCTCTTTCTCTTTTTTGTCTCTGCACTTTTCTTTTTATTAATAAATTTGTGGTCCAAACGTCCATGGATCTGACTTCTGGGTATAATCCATTCAGAGAAATAATATTAATGGAATCATTGAATAATTTACCCATAAAGGATTGAGTATCACAAATGGATGTTATTTTAGAACATATATAATTTTGAACGATTTTTTAAAAACATTTCTTGAGTAAAATTTCTTATATGCATTGAAAAATGAATTTTAAAACGAAAAACATTTTGACAACATTTTTCATTGAAAATAGATATGAGAAATCATAATGGAATCTTATAAATAAATATAAATATTAAAAATCACTTTTCATTGGAAATTATATTCAAGGATCATTTGAAAACATTTTTTGAAAACATTGGTTTTCAAATAAAATTGGTTTTCCATCTAAGAGGGAAATACGATTAGAAGTTTCATTATTACATTTTATTAATTATTTTAACTAGAAAATTTTCATAAAATGGTAAAAATAGATGGATATATATTGAATAAATAGAAGATAATTAAGACCATGAGTGATATTTTGGGATATATCGTAAGGTTTCATAAAAAAATCATTAACAATATCGAAAAGTGATGAGATTGTTTTAATAAACTCTTACCACTTCATTACATGGAATAATACTCTCCATGTAAGAAGATGATATTACATGAAGCTTAAAATATCATTAAAATATGTGTATTCCTATTATAACATGTAAAGTGGAAGTATATATACCTCAAAAATGAATTTAGGGGAAAAAATACATGAGTCTCAAAGAATGAAAATTGAGACAACACCATTTTACCAATTTGGAAACTTTTAAAAATTAATATCAGCAATATAAATATCATAAAATGGATATGTACATGGCTTAATTTTTTTATAATAATAATTGAATAAATAAATGGTTAGTATACACACCAAACAAATTTAATGGGTGATGAATAAATCATATATCTCCCAGAAATTAAAAGTTGGATGAAATCCCCTTACCTTCTATCTTGACTCTAATCACAGTCCTTCAATACAGATGAATAATAAATATAATTTTATTATAAATATTTTATAGAAAAATAATAATATATCTATTAAAAAATATGGTTTTATTATGACCTTCTATTACATGCTTGTTAACCATCATATTTAATGTTTCATTTCAAGTAATATTCGCTATTTTCATCCCATGTGTCTTAATTTGTTATTACCTTGGTCCTTATAAATATAAAATGATTCTAGAATATTTATCATGCTATAAATATTATTTATATCCAGTATTTTATTATAATAATAATCTATATAATATATATGTACAAAATGGAATACACCGCTCATGCAGACGGTAAGTTGTATGTAGGCATGAATGTCATTTCTGTTTTTCTTTTCATATTGAATGAAAGAATGAAAATGTCTTATATGTAAATATGTATATAATATGATTGAATTAGAATTATAATGATATATATATAAATATAATATAAGTATTCAAAACATGTCTTTAATACATTCCATGTAGTTTGTGAACGAATCACATCGCATTGAGGGGATCATAGTCCACACTTCCTAAAACAAAATGATCATATTATCACAAATTTGAAAGTTAAAAAGATAGTTTTTAATGATAAATTAAAAAGATTAAATAAATAATTAATATAATATATGACAGATAAAAAGAGATTTTCCACCATAATGTCCACCATGAGAGGTAATAATGGAAATATAAAAAATCATCGTTTAGTAAGGTGGTAGTATGACATAGACGCAAACAGCCTGTTCATTACCCATTAGACGGAGTTTTGTGTAAATTTATTCCATGGTGAAATTCATAGAATATACTTCTTATTAACCTCAAATTCTAGATCAAACTGAATGTTATCATTATATGTTTCCTGCCTGCTTCGATCCTTCATGACATGATGTTGAATGGTTCTATCCTTCTTTTCCATTTCTTTTGCGATCTCATGCCCAAATAGATTTCATTCTCCAACATCAATCCAAAACATTAGAGCACTATATTTCTTCCCAATGAGTTCTTCATATGGTTCGATGTGAATTCATGATTCAACACTACTTCTATATGAAAACTCAACTATTGGAAGGTTTTGATCCCAACCACATTTGAAATCAATAGAACTGGATCCCAAAAAAATCCTCTATAGTTTGAATAGTTCTTTCAAACTGAATATATATATGAGGATTATAAGAAGTGATGAATCCAAATTTCTTATCATGTTTTTGCTACTGAATTTTCTATAACATTGAGGAAAACCTCGGATCCCGATAATAGAAAACATAATGTGGTAATCCATGAAAATATACCACTTCCTTAAAGTATATCTTAGAGAGATGACCCAAAGAGATATATACTCTGATAGAGATAAAGCGTGCTGACATAGTTAGGATATAAAATACCACCCATATAACAATAACTTCTTTTGAGGTTTTTTGTATTCTAAAGAAAATATCCATAGTGATGTTTTCCAATTTCCATTATGATATGGGTTATAGATGAAATTACCTCACTGACTTCTAAATATTAGACATGACTTTATTGAATACCAGGAAATGAGATAAATTTTTTGTGATATCTCTCTATATTCCTTCCCACCATAAGTATTAATTCATGTCCTTATATATCTTCATTCATCTAGGATGAATAAATAATGAAGTACAATGAGATTTCTCTAAAAGGTCATTATTTATATTTTTTATAGAAAGAACTAATACAGGGTTTGATAAACATATCATCCCATCCAAATAAAGATAAAACTCAGAAGGTTTTCTAAATTTCATTTGTAGCTCAACATATTCCATCAGCACCACTTTAATCATCACGTGGATAGAAGGTTGAAAAGTTATTTGTGAATGATAAGATTTTACCCCTTACTTTATGATTTCTAGATCCATCCTATTAAAATATAGAAATATTATATCTTTTTCAATCCTCATGGATATGTTAGCATGATCCTTCTAACTCAATGAATCGACAACCTTTTTCTCTATCCCGTGGTGGTAATTTATTGAGCAGTCATAATCCTTTGTCCACTATAACCATCATCTATTGGAATGTTCAAATAATTCTGTGTGAATATATATTTCATAAATTTATGATTAGTATATATATCACACTTTTCTTCATAAATATAATTCTGCAATATATTTAATCCAAAAATTACCACTCCAAACTCCAATTCATGGGTTGGGTAATTTTTCTCATGGATCATCAACTACCATAAGGAAAAAGTTATTTCCAAGTCATTCTTCATAAGAAGACATACCAACCCCTTCTTTAATGCATCAATATAGAATAAAACCCCATCTCTACAATAGGGTAATGGATGAATAGGTACACTGAATATCCTTCTCTTAAATTCCCTAAAATTTCCATCACATTAATCTGTCTTAAGGAACTAGATTCACTTTTGAGTTAACTTGATCAGAGTATCAGATAGTCATGATAAATTCACTACAAACCATCTATTATATGTTGCTAAACAATAAATGAAATGTACCCCAAAAACTATGGTTGGACTATTCTAGCATTCATCAACCACTATCTTTGATAGATCTACTACTATACCATCTCCGGAGATTATGTGTCCCAAAAATGAAACCTTTAGCAGCCAAAATTCACAATTTTTAAAATTTTCATATTACTTATCAATGCATAGGGAAATTAGTACAATTATCAAGTGATCTTCATTCTCTTAATTTTACTTTTAATAGATATGAATACCATATATAGACCAATACAAACTGATCAAGGTAGTCTCTAAAGACTCTATTAATTAAATCCATGAAGATAGTATAGGAATTAAAAAGAACAAAAGGAAAAAATGTATATTCATAGTGTCCATTCCATTTATGGAAGGAATTATAGGGTATATACTCTATCTAGACCCCTAATTGATGATATCCAAAATGATGGAAAATCTTGGAAAATTATTTAGCTCCACACTGTTGATCAAACAAGTCATCAATATGTGGAGATAATACTTATCCCTGATAGTGATATTGTTCATCTACCAATAATAAATGCAGAGCCACATTTATCTATAATTAATTTTACAAAAAAGAACTCGTTTAAACAAGGGCTACAAACATGGAACAATGAAACCCTTATCATGGTATTCATGGAGTTTCTTCTTCAATTCCTACAACTCAATCGGGGAAATGCATTTAAGACTCTTTGAAATTGTTGTAGAAATATGTAAGAGTTATATTGAGAACTCAAAATCATGTTTTAGTGGATGGATAATGAAATATAATACATTGAAATCCAAAAATACTATAACAATATTCCAATCATCATTTTCAATTTTTTCAACAATAATTTGACCTAAACACACATTTAAATGTGAATTAAGAACCATACACTAGATTTAATCACCATATAAGGTTCATGCATATCATCGCATTGATGAAATATAATATGAGTGTTTGAAATATCAAATTTAAATTCTCTTCCTTGAAACATGATTCAGTTTTTTTGATGATAAGGAATATCCATTCCTAATATGACATCAAATTCAACTAAAGGAAGAAAAAATGATTTCTCGAAAGCACATTCCCACAAAAATCGACCATAGAGGAATAAAATAATAGAGTTGCAATCATTGTACCATTATGGATTTTAACTAAAAATTCAACATCTAATTGTTTTGGGCGAATCGTAACACCCTTAGAAAATTATTTAGATATTTAAGACTACGTATATCATGAATAAAATATTACATTAGAAATTCTAGAGTGGAGGATAAAAGTACCTTACATCATGTCATTATTTTACCCCTAAAAAAATATTTATTGCATGAGATTTCACCTTACCCATTTTCCTAATATGTTGTTTATGTTGATCATAATTAATAGCCATTGGTTTGGGGTAGTAGTTATAATAATTCTCGTTCTCATAAAACTAGTAGCACTAAATAGTGGGATGTGCATTCCATGCCACTTTTTTCAATTCACAATGTTATATAACTTCTTCCAATCACTTTGGAAATAAAATTCCCATTGTCCTTAAATTCCACAAAAAAAATATAATAAACACTATAAGGAAACTTCCTCTTTGATTCTTCCCATACATAGATCATAAAGGGAAGCTCATATTATTTTCATCACAGTTTTGGAATTTTTCATTTAAAATCCATATTCCTCTTATTTTCATAACCATTATATTGATATGAGACTCCATCCTATATTAAATCCCTGGTTGAGAAATGAAATATTTCATTGTATCTAGTAATTTATCTTATGTACAATTCCCTTAGGAGACTAGGATTTAGTCCACTGAAGAACTTGTCATAGGTTGGATGATAATTCATGAAGCATACCTTAGATGTCTTCTTATATAAGCCTTGTAGTTACCAATGGACTCATAATCCCTATCCATAAATTCAAGTAAATAATTCTCTATCATGGTATTAATATTTAATGTAATGTACTTGTTAAAAAATATGTGATTGAACTCATCACAATCAATGGATTTAGTATCATCTTGATGCCTCATATTCTTGATTAGTGGCCACCACTCATCTCCATCGCCTTCTAACCGAAATAATTCCATAATGAATATCCCATGATCCAAAAAATGGATACCAAAGAATATATTTTCAGTAGTACTGATCCATTAGTCAACAACAAGTGGATCAGAATACCCTCTAAAGGAAGGTGTATTTTAAAACATGAATGTATCAGTAGATTGTGGTTCTCTCCATTTCATGTCTCGAAGTCCACAATGATTCATTTCTTGAGAATGTTCCATGAGCACTATAATGTGGCTTTTCATTCAATCTTCTATAGAATTATTTTACTTTGGAAAATAATTTTTTCCATTATCTATCTTAGACACCATTAATGATATTTCTTCAGGGTTGATCTAGTGACTAAAATAAAAGTATAGAGTAAGAAAAAATTACCATAATAAGGAAGCTAATAATCATTAAAATTCACTTATAGTATGTCTAGTTCACGAAAAATTCCATAATATATTACACCTAAGGTTTACCCTAAGTTATTAATACCCAAATTCTATTTAAATTCTTTATAATGGTTCATGAATTGTTTTTTGATTAACAAATAATATCCCCCAAAACTACCAATACAAGTGTGAATCAAGGCATGTTTTAATGACCCTTGTTACCCCGAGTCAGGCATAGAACATCTTATTGGAATTATTACCCCTGGGTACTTATTTCCCAGAGCCACATAAATTTTCATATTCCAAACAGGAATGTATTTCTAGGAAAACAATAATTATATCCTTCAACAAAATTCCATAAACATTTCCAATAAACATCCTTCTCCTTAAACATATCCTTAGGCATGTCATTAGTGTTCATTAAGGGTTTCTCAGGCAATCATCCAAAGGATAACAAATCCCAGCTCTGATACCATCTATAATGACATGTTCTTGAAATACATTAAAATTAAATAATATTTTCAGAATACTAAATACATTATACAAAGATATTCCAAACCACCTTACTACTTTTGTGCCTTTTGGAACATGGAAAAATATAAACTGATACATAAGTGATCTACATTATTTTTCACAATGCTATTATTGAATAGAACCATTCTTTTACATATAAAACATAATACATATCTTCATAACATGGGGAAGGAAACATAAAAAGGGGTGAGATAAAATGCTCACTAAGGATAAATAAGTGTGATATGTAAGAATATTTATGAGAATAATGGTATTAGAAAATTATCAAGAAAATAAGAAATCATACCCAGGATATCAAATATCATATATGTTAATCATATTGTAAAGATTTGAATTACATCATACATGAATCATAAGGAAATAATTAAAATAATACATGAATGCATAATTTAATAAAAAAACATGGAATTGTGGAAGACACATTGAATATATAATATTATTTCCATAGTGGTCAAATAATCACTACTATGACCATATTTTACATATACGTTAACTACGCACAACATTATGGTAATCAAGGTTCACTACCATGCCCATTTCAGTGGCATGTGTTCACTCATCATATCATCCTGGTAGCCTTGGATCACTCTCATGGACATCTTAGTATTCAAGCTTCATTACCAAGATCATTATATACTATATTATTGGATATTAATCTTTTCCAAAATAATTTTAGGGGGTATATATCCCTCTTATGTGATAATTAAATAATACTGTCATGTGACACTGAATCATAAATAATCAAATCATAAACCATGAAATCAACTTACTATTATAAACATGTAATCATAGTATATCCTTTAGAAAAAAAATACGTTTCATAATTATCCCACCATAACATAACCTATAAAAATAATTGGGTTTCAAAAGAAAGTAACACATGAAATAAATATGGGTTTTCATCAAAATCATTTCATCAAAAAATAATCCATTTAGAGAAAGAATATGAATGGAAATATTGAAAAAATTTCCTACAAAGTAATGAGTAAAACCAATGGTTTTATCTTAGATGGAAAATAAATTTCAATGATATTTAAAAACAATTCATGATGGAAATATCCATTAGTCGTTGAAAAATTATTTTTAGATCATAAAACCATTTCAAAACATTTTCCTTTTAAAATAAAATTGAAAACTTATAAGAAAAGCATTGAAAATAATAATACATTTTTTAAATAAATTTCCCTAGGAAATGTTATTCATGGATCTTTTGAAAACATTTTTTGAAATATTTTTCAAAACATGGTTTTTGAAATAAAACAGGTTTCCGACTAAAGAGGGAAATATGATCAGATTTCTATTAAAAACTTTTTATTAATTATAATAACTACCAAAGAGTGAGAAAATGGTACTATTTCATGTATGTATCTTGAATAATTATATAATAAATAATTTAATTAGTGTTCTTTAGAGATATATCTTATGATTTAATGAAAAATTAATAATCATTAACAATCTCGAAAAGCAATGAGAATTTTTCAATAAAATCTTACAACTTGGTTACATGGGATCATATGCTCTATTTAAGAAACTATATTACATGACATACAAAAATCATTAAAATAATTATATTCATGATATAATATTTAATATGGATGTAAATAGAACTCAAAAATTAATTTAGGTGAATAAAAAATCATGGGTCTCAATGTAGGAAAATTGAGACAAAACTAATTTATCGATTTGGTAATTTTTGAAACAAAATGAACATGAAATAAATAACATAAAATTGACATGTATTTACCAATTAATATAACTTTAATATTCATTGAATACCTCCATGGGTAGTATAAACACCAATCTAAAGGAATGGTTGGTGAATAAAGCATGTATCTTATAGAAATAAAAAGTGAGATGAAATCCCCATATCTTGTCTCTCGACTCTCTTCATAATCATAAAATCCCTAGGAATAATAAAGAGAAATTTATCTTAAATAATATAATTAAACATATTCTTATATATTGTACCATGTATGGTTTTATTATGACAAAATATTATTTTTCTTGTTAACCATCCTATGTTAAGGTCTTACATTAGGTAATATTTACTTTTTTCGCATATGTCATAATTTGTTATATCGTTGGCCCATATATTTATATCAAAATTAATGAATTCATATCATGGTATAAATATTATTTATATCTGTTATATTTTTATTATAATAATATATAGAATATATTAGTATCAAATGGAATACACCGTTTATTGAGATGGTAATTCGTACGTACTCATGAATGTTGTTTCCATTTTTATTTTCATGTTAAAAGAAATAATTTTTTTCCCTATATAAATATATATATTTATATAAAATAATTAAATTAGAATTATTTTGAGATATATATCTAATATTTTTTCTAAAAACACCTTTAATACATTCCATTTATTGTGTGAGCGTATCATATTGCCTTGAGTGGACGGTTGCCCCCACTTCCTCAAAAGAAAATATCATATTAACACAAAATGGAAAGTAAACAATATATATGTCGTAAAAAAAATAAAAATAAAAATATTAATTAAATAATTAATATAATATATAACATATATAAATGTATTTTCTATCAAAATTTCACCCATTAGATATGGAAAAGGAAAAAAAGGAACAATCCTTGTCTAGTGAGGAGGTAGTTCACGGTATAGGTAAACAGTATGTTTGTTACCTATTACAGGGAGGTGTGTGTTTATTTAGGTTGAAACCATAGAATAAAAACATAAAATTGTATTTATTATACATAATTTTTTATAATATCATGAAATAAATGGAGTGTAGGGAGTGGAGAAGAAAAAAAAAAGGAGCTTGAGAGAAGGTGTTACCTATTAATCGGGTAACTCCATTTAGTTTGTGCTAAAAGGCATACTTTGAATCATTTATGCCCAAATTGAGGATTAAAGGAGGAGATTAGTGATGTTGAAAATTATATTGGCCAGATCATTGATGATCAAAATTTTATTTGAGGTTTAAAGAAGAGGGAGAGGTGGTGGCCTTCTATAGGGAATTGAACGAACTGACATGGTATTTTTGAAAACAATTTAGGTGTACCCACATTTTTACATTTAACAAGTCATACCGAAGAAACCAAACTCAAGAATGGAAGTTTAATGGGATAATAATTTCCATACAATGGGTTTTGGACATGTTTTTATGTCAGATTTGGACTTAAATTTATGGTTTAGTCCTTAGTAAATCTTAATGTTACATTATTCAATGTAATTAAATTTAATGAATTTCACTAATAATTTTGGTAATGAAATAAGATAAAATTTTAATAAAATATAAATTATGAAGATTAAAATTTTTAAAATAATTTTCTCAATTTCAAATCATAAAAGTAGAATAAATTAATTTAAAATTAATCCCACTGTCCAGTCGACAATGCGGGATTTTGAAATAAACAATTATCAATAGTATGCTATGTTTTTATATCCAATTTAAGTGTGAAACTATTTCTAATTGTCTAAATTGGATTAATGGATAAAATATTGATCAAATTATACTTTTAAATATAATTAAATTATAATTTATCCTTTTCAAAAAATTATATCAAAAATGAGTTTTGAATTAAAATGTAGTATTTTTCACTCTTCATCTAGAAAGGATGTTTCATAGAAACGCCATAAATTTATTCCCTATGATAATATTTACATTATAAATTTAAAAATGATGTTATTTTATAAAATTAAATTTCTAAATGTGTCTAAAATTAATTTTTTTACAGAAGGAAATTTGAAGTAGTTCATTCAAGAAAATATAAACTTTAAACATAAAAATACTTCACAAAAATCATATCTTTCATTATCAATACATTTTATTTATATAAAGAAATTATAAAAATATTTGAAATGTTTTTATTTGTATTCATAAAAATATTTTTAATGGATGGGTTGTAATTACAACTTTTAAATAACTATAATTGTAAATTATGTTTTGTATAAACATCGATGTTGCATGAAACATACACCATGTTGGTGTTTCACCTAACGTACGGTGAGTATAAGTTCTGTGTAATATAAATGGAGTTGGTTCTATGTATTAGATGAAAAATATGTCCTCTCTGAAAAGAATTTTTGACTTATTGGACTGCAATACATAAATTAAAATTTAATTTATTCACAAAATATCCCTAAAAACTTGGGGTAATACATTATACCCATTAAAATCAATTTCTCCCACAAAATTCATCACTCGGGGAAAAAAATAAGGATACCTATGCTTTATATGGACCTCAATTTCCCTTTTAGCTTCATAAAACTGGTGATTTCTCCAAAAAACACTGACCAGGTGAGTGGTCTTGTTTTTTAGAACATTCTATGATCGGTCCAAAATTTCAACTGGTTGTTCTTTGTATGATAGACCATACTCCAAAGGTATTAAATCTATGTTCAGTATATGTGAAGGGCCAGGTATGTAAATTCTATTGAGCTATACATGGAACACATCATGTACATGATAGATATTTGAAGGTTGTTACAATTGATAGGCTACCATCCCCATTTAGCGGCGGTTTTTTATTTTTTATATATTTTATATTTTTTGTTTTTTTTAATTTTATTTAATTTTTTTATATTTTATTCATTTTCATCATTTTCATCATTTTATTATTTTATTCATTAATTCATTTTATTCATTTTTTCATTTTTTTTATTTATTCATTTTTTCATTTTTTTTATTTTTTTATTTTTTTCATTTATTCATTTATTCATTTTATTCAATTTATTCAATTTATTCCTTTAATTCATTTAATTATTTCTTTATATATTTCTTTATTTCTTTATTTCTTTATTTCTTTATTTCTTTATTTCTTTGTTTCTTTATTTATTTATTTCTTTTTTTATTTGTTTCTTTGTTTATTTATTTATTTAATTATTTATTTATTTTATTTATTTATTTCGTATTTTAGTTATTTATTTTGATTTTATTTATTTATTTCGTATTTATTTTATTTATTTTGTATTTATTTTATTTATTTCATTTAATTTGCATTACTTTATTTAATTATCCATGTATGCATGCTCTTGCCCATGCACATGCCCATGCAAATGCCCATGTAATATAAAGAAATACTGCGTTTGGTGAGATTTAAACCCCTAACCTCTTGCATATTTTCCAAAGACTTTATCACTCCAGCAAGCTAGTCATGTGGTTAATAAACAGAATTTAATATATTTATATATACTAATTGAAAAAACAAATAATATAGAAATAATAGATATAAACTCAATAATAATTAAACAATAAGCAATAATAAATAAATAATTACCAATAATTAATAATTAATAAATATTGATTTATTAGTTTTTTAACGAGTTGTTAATTATTATTTTCCATTTATTATAATAAATAACAAATAAATTATAATAATATTTACATAAATTATAAAATTGTAAAAATAAAATAATAAAATAATAAAATCACGAAATTAAAAGAATAGAGAATAAATAATAAATAATAAATAATAAATAATAAATAATAAATAATAAATAAGAAACAATAAATAATAATAAATAATAATAATAAATAATATGAAATAAGTAATAAGTAATAAATAATAAATAATAAATAACAAACAAGAAATAACAAATTACAAATAATAAATAATAAAAAACAAATAATAAATAATAAATAATAAATAATAAATAATAAATAATAATTAATAAATAATAAATAAATAATAAATAAATAAATAATAAATAATAAATAATAAATAATAAATAATAAATAATAAATAATAAATAATAAATAATAAATAATAAATAATAAATAACAAATAATAAATAATAAATAATCAATAATCAGTAATCAATAATCAATAATCAATATTCAATAATAAATAATAAATATTAAATAATAAATAATAAATATTGAATAATAAATATTAAATAATAAATATTAAATATTAAATATTAAATATTAACAAATAATAATAAATAATAATAAATAATAATAAATAATAATAAATAATAAATAATAAAGAAATAATAATAAATAATAAAAAAATACTAAATACTAAATAAGAAATTCTAAATAATAAATAATAAATAATAAATAATAAATAATAAATAATAAATAATAAATAATAAATAACAAATAATAAATAACAAATAATAAATAATAATAAATAATAATAAATGATAAATGATAATAAATAAAATAAATAATAATAAATAATAAATAACCAACTATAAATAATAATTATTAATAAATAATAAATAATAATAAAAAAACAATAAATAATAAAAAATAAAAAATAAAAAATAATAAAAAATAATAGATAATAAATAATAGATAACAAATAATAAATAACAAATAACAAATAATATATAATATATAATAAATAATATATAATAAATAATAAATAATAAATAATAAATAATAAGAAATAATAATAAATAATAATAAATAATAATAAATAATAATAAATAATAAATAACAAACAATAAATAATAATAAATAATAACAAATAATAAATAATAAGCAACAATTAATAATATATAATAATACATAAATAATAAATAATAAATAATAAATAATAAATAATAACTAACAACTAATAAATAATAATTAATAAAATATAATAATAATAATAAATAATAATATTAAATAATAATAATAAATAATAATAATAAACAATAAAAATATATAATAAATAATAAACCACAATTAATAATAGATAATAATACATATATAATAAATAAAAAATAATAAATAATAAATAAGAAATTAGAAATAAGAAATAATAATAAGAAATAATAAAAAATAAAAAATAATAAAAAATAATTATAATAAACAATAAGTAATAAATAATAAATAATAATAATAATAATAAATAACAGATAATTAATAATTATAAATAAATATATAATAAATAATAAATAATAAACAATAAATAATAATAAATAAATAATAATATATAATATATAATATATAATATATAATATATAATATATAATATATAATATATAATATATAATATATAATATATAATATATAATATATAATATGTTATTACTAATAATAATAAATAATAAATAATAAATAATAAATAATAAATAATAAATAACTAATAACAAATATTATTATTAAAAATAAGAAATAAGAAATAATAAATAATAAATAATTATAAATAATAAATAAATCTAAATAATAAATAATAAATAACGAGTAACAAATAATAGATAATAAATAATTTAAAGTATATTATAAATAATAAATGAAACACATGAAAAAGTACGAAAAGGCGTGATATGGGATGAAAAATTATGAAAACACATGAAAACAGATGGATAAGCATGAAGAAAAAAGAATTAGAAAGCATGAGAACACATGAAAACTCATGAAAACTCTGAAAAACCACTTATGAATTCAATATAATCATCATAATAACCCACAAAAAACCATTGATAAAGATAACAAGTTGTGGAAACTCAAATAAACAGTAGTAAATTGAGCAGCTATTAAATCCCGTGAAAACGGTCATAAAGTGGCAAAAAAATCAGACTCACATTAACGGAGATAAATTATGATCTGAGAGTCCGTTCCAGATCCGCGACCAGTCAATTCAAAATCCTAAAATGATCTTCGAGATGATAGGTGAAAGAGACCGAATGGACTGGCGGATCGGATGTTACGACCATTTAAAAAAACTGACGGGGAATGGGTGCTAGAAATGAGGCATTGAAAAACATAACAAAGCCGATACCAACTAAAAAGGTCATAACTTTTGATCCAAAAGTCCATGTGGGATCCGCGACTAGTCAAACTGAAGCTCATGGAACGTTCTACGATCTGGCAGGTGGAGGAGTCCGAACTGACATGTTGATCGAATGTTATGTCCATTTGAAGACAAGTTTGACGGGACACTAGTGACAGAAATGGGGTTTCAGAGGCCTTTAGAGGGGTTTTTGGGGTCGAAAAATATGATAGAAGTATTCTTCTCTCAAATTGGTGCATTTCTCTCTTCACTGGCTTAGATTTGATATGTGGTAGAGCATAAATGGACACCCGGAGCGAATGTTATGGCCGTTTGAAGTTGGAGAACTTTTTTCAACTTTCTTATAATTGTCATATCTTCCGCACATTAGACCGTCTCACGGTTTTGATTACAAGTGCATCTAGATCATTTCATGGGCTTCGATTTGACTTGTCTTGGTGCTACAATGGATGCTCAGAACAAAAGTTATGGTCGTTTTAGTGATTTGGGGGTTTCTCCTGTTTTTTTATTTTTTTTCTTTCCATTTTGTGGCGGTTTTACCCAAACTGCCCCGAAATAGCAGCGTTTTTTTTAAAATCGAACCTAATCCTCGATAAAATAACAAAAAATAAAAAAAATCACACATTTTGCGTCGGTTTTTTCGTGGTAGTTTTGAAAACCGCCTTGAAACGCCAATTTTCCTAGAGTGAAGGGATTGATAAAACATGGGAATTGTTTCCCTTTCATCCTAAATCTCATTAGTTTTTTCTAGGGTGGTATTTGTAGAAATTTTTTTTCATAAACATAATATTATTTATCATGCCAATGGTTATAAGAATAAATTTTATGTTGGCATTGAGCTACCATGATATGATGCTTATTAGTTGTAATCTTATATTCCATTTAACCCGTGATCTCAGTTCCCAACAAATTTCTTTATTTATCATCATCCCAACATATTGGATATATATCATTATTTTAACAGGGATTCATTAGGTACTGCACAAAATATTGAGTGAAATCTATTTTTGAAAGGAAACTCAACTAGAGAATGGTGTTGATCCCAACCCCTATTGAAATCCGTAGAACAATATCTCAACATATCCTCTAGGGGTTGAATTGATCTTTCAGAATAACCATCTATCTAAAGATGATATGTAGTGTGGAAACTCAATTCTATATCATGTTCGTGCTGAACACTTTCCCAAATTTTGAGTTAAAACTCAGATCCTAGTCTATTATAATAGATTCTGGTTCTCCATGAATCATTACCACTTTCATAATGTATATCTTGGAATGATTATATAGAGAGAAGTATTCTATGATATTAATGAAGTTTTATAACTTATTAATTATATTTACTAAAAACATATAGCATTAAATCCTTTAGTGTTTTTTTGATTTTCCAAGGATAGAATCCACAGTCATAGACTCCCAATTCCATTCTTGTTTGAGTATCAGATGCATAATACACTTTTACTTTAGTCTGTTAGCCATAAATTGATAGAATAAAAATCACTAAGATACCAAATCTGTGATATCTCTCTTCATCCCATCCCACTAGAAGTATAGTTTCAAGTCACTATACATATTTATTCATTCAGGATTAATAGAGAATTAAGAACTATGAGATTCCTCTAGTATCACATTCTTAAAATTTTTTATAGGAAGAAAATATATACAGTTCATGTAAAATATCATTCAATACTAATCAATGTTAAACATAATGAACATTTCAAGTATTATTTTGTAGCTATACATATTCATTTTGTGCCTCCGTTTTCTCCACATGTATATTGGGTTGAACATTTATTTGAGAAAGATAATATATTTTCTTTTCCTTTAGTGTTTTTAGATCAATCCTATTCAAATATGTTAATATTAGATCATCTATAATACTCATCATGGATAACCTAGAATTATCCTTCTGACTAAATGCATCGGCCACCTAGTTCACATTCCCAGTGTTGTAATGTATTTGGATGTAATAATATGTATTATCAATTGCATTCATCTTCGCCAGAATATATTCATAGCCTTCTATGTGAATATATATTTCAAACAATTTCGACATGTTTATATATCACAATATTCTTTATAATATAATTCCTCTATATCTTTAATGCAAAAATTACCACTACTAACTCCAAATGATGATTTTGTTAATTTTTTCTAAGGAATCATCATCTTCTATGACGAATAAGCGATAAAAATGTTATTATTCATAGTAACACATCCCAGTCCCTTAATGGATTCATCACTATAGATTACAAACTATTTTTCACTATAGGGTAATGTAAGCATATGTATATTGACTAACTTTCTCTTCAGTTCCTTGAAATCTTCCTTTCATTCATCTGTTGAGAAGAACCTGACACCCTTCTAAGTCAAAATGGTTAGAGTATTATATATTATTGAGAAATTCTCCACAATACTTTTATAATATCCATCTAAATGAGAAAAGAAAAAAATATCAGTCACCAGGTTTGGACTATGTTAGTATTCAATAGCCTCCAACATTGATGGATATACTACTACACCATCTCATGAGATTCATTTATCAAAAAATGAAATCTTTTGTAGCCAAAATTCACACTTTTAAATTTTTTCATATAGATTCCCCTCCCTTAGGGTCTTCTGTAAAATTGTCAACTTATTATCATGCTCATACTTTAACATTTAATAGATAATAATATCATGTATTAAGACTACATAAACTGATCGAGGTAGTCTCTAAGGAATCAATTCATCAATTCTATAAATATTGAAAGAAAACTAGTATGACTAAAAGGGATCAATATAAATTTATAGTGTCCATACACTTTAAGGAATGAATTCTTTGGTATATCCTTTTTCATGACACCCAATTTATGATATCCAAAATGAAGGTTAATCTTTGAAAATTACTGTTCTCCATGTAGTTGATCAAACAAGTTATCAATATGGGGGAGATGATAGTTTTTCTTGGTAATGATTGGGTTCAACTCTTGATTATCAATGTAATGTGGCATTTATCTGTATTTCTTATCCATGAAATGAATAAGTGATGCCCAAGTTGATAAAAATTTCCAAATCAATCCCTTATCAAGGTTTTTGTGGAGTTTCTTCTTTAAATCCTATAAATTAATCGGTTCCATTATATAAGGATTCATTAAAATTAGTGTAGAAAAAGGTATGAATTATATTGATAAATTAACATAAAAATTTATTTTATGGTTTTGAATATATTATGGATAAAAATCCAATACTTCTCAAAAAAATAGGAATATCATTGATGTATATTTTCTCCGCAACCATTTTTGATAAAAAAACCCTTTTAATGGTAATTAATATGCTTACACTGGATGCAATATCCCTAGGAAGTTCACAATTATGTTCCCATTGATGGATGATCAAAGGAGGGTTTAAAATAGAAAATGTAACGTCCCTTACTTTATTATTTAAATTGGATTTATGCCGATAAATCCAATCAATGTTTAGGATGACAACAACTTCAACGAAATGAAGAATGGAAAGATTAAGAGGAAGCACATTCCCACAAATTTGAACTTAAGATGAATCATAGATAAGAGATGAAAACATTGTTCCATTATGGGTTTGCACTGCTAATTCTGCATAAAACTGTTTTGGTGAAATTTTAACACCCTTCATTAATTCTTTAGATATTAATGATTTGGTATATCCAGAATCAAATATGTCATCAGCATTATTAGTGTGGATGGTACATTTACCATTTATCACATTGATACCACACCCCTCATATGAAATTGTGGATTCAGGATATTAACACTTTTACTTCTACATTATAGATTTTTTGATGTCGATAATAATCACCATCCCTTGGGTTTTATTAGTGGATAGACTAATTTCCATTATTTGTACACATGTATTATTGAATTGTGGGAGGTGCATTTTGTGTCGCTTTTCCCCATTATCAATGATAGATAACTTCTTTCCATAAATTCTACAGTCAAATTACTGTTTTACATCCCTTCCAAACATTAATCATTTGATAAACACGTGAATAAATTTTCCACTATTCTTCATTACAGACATAGAGCATAAAGAAAATATCATATTCTTTTATTCGTTGTTTTATATTTTTCAGTAAGAACCATCTTCTCTTCAGGTCAAAAAAACATGATAATAATACGTAGCTCCATCCTCTATTTCAACATTTATTTCACAAAACAAAATATCCTCATATATACTAAATCATCTTTTTTCCAATGACATTATGAGACTTAAAATTAATCCATTGAATAACATGTCATCTTTACATTCATGTTGGATGATAATACCAAAACCATACCTCGAAAGTCCTGTGAAATTTTAATCATTGGTACAAATATGATCATTACATTTGCTTATTCTCAATGATCTATTTCTCCATATTGGTATGAAGAATTTGAGGAATGTACTTATTTAAAAATTAGTTCTTGAACATTTTCCAATCCATGGAATCAACATAATCTGGTTGCCTCGTATTCTTGAATAGTGTCCACCGCTAGTCTTCTTCCCCTTCTATGTGATATATAGCCATAATAAATTTCACATGCTCCTAACAATGTAGAATGAAGAATATCATTTAATCAGTACTCGTCCATTATTCAGAAATAAGTGGATCAAAAAACCCTTAGAAATAAAGAGGAAATTTCTTCATGAATGCCTTAATAGAATGTGGTTCTATTGGTTGATATTTTTGATTTCCACCATGATTCATCTCTAGATAAAGCTGTTTGAGTATATAGATGAGTTTATGCATTATAGCTCCCATATAATTCATTTTCTCAAGATGAAAATAATTTCATTTTCAATATCAATCACAATAAACATGGCTCCTTCTGGATCTATCCATTTAGTCAAACCCAATGTATAGTTTAATAAATAATTTTCCAAATAAAGAACCAGATAATCATGAAAAGTCACCATTAAGATGTCTATGTCATGATTCCATCCTTAATATATGACACTATAGGATTATCCAAGGTTATTTATAGAGAAAATTCATATAAATCCTTCATAATGGTTTATAATGAGTTTGAAAATTCCTAAAAAATACCCCTTGGGAGTGTCAAACCATGTGCGCTTCAAGGCATATTGTTATGTACCAGATTATGACTTGTTAGGAATGTATGATCTTGTCAGAGTTGTTAACCCTAGGAACAGTTATACCAGATACACATAATATTTTATTATCCAGATTTGGATGTATTTATAGGAAACCAGTCACTCTATCTATCACAAAAAGTCCAGAAAATTCTATACTTTTTCTTATCCTTAAAATTATCATTAGAAATTTCCTTATGGTTCTCACTATGTTATTTTGATCTTATAATCCAATGTAAAACTAAAAAATTCTCTGATACAAACCATAATGAACTATTATTTTCATAGATTAACAGTACAAAACATTTGCAGAATATATTAAAGATTATACAAATAGACATCCAAAGACTTAACTAGACTAGTGCCATTAGAATCCTAGAAACAATAATACTGATAAATAAGTGAGGCACATTATCTCCAACTAGGTTCTTCTTGACATGAAACCTTCTTAAAAATATGATTCATAATACATATCTTCATAGCCTAGGGAAGGAATCATAAAATGTGTTGAGAAAATTACGGGTAAACATGGGAGGTATTTAATAATAATTATGAGGATAAGGTTATGAGAATATTTTAATGAATATATAAGATCATACCTTGCATATCGAATATTTTATTCATTAATCAAGGCATAAATCATGGAAACTCAGAAGAAAAGAATCATAAGGAATTAAAGAGAATAATCACAGAAATCATAATATATGAATAAATCTGTAAATAGTGGTAGACCCATAATAATATATAATATGGTTTCAATAGTTTCAATGGAATCACTTCCCAGACCATCTTGGTAGTAACGGTTCACTCCCCAAACCATCTTGGAAGTCGTGGTTCTCTCCCATGGCCATCACAGTAGCATGAGTTCATTTATCAAACCATCTTGGTAGTCATGGTTCACTCACATAGACTATTTTTTAGTCATGGATCATTCCCAATATCATAATATCATATCTCATGAGATAAAAATATGTACCCAATGTAGGAGGGGGATATAGGTCTCACGGATCTCACAATTAAATCATAAAAAAAAGTTCCACAAGATCATAAATATTCATTTCATAACCCATAAATTGAAATGGGTATTATAAACATGTAATAACACAATAAATTTTCAAAATATAAAAGGGTTAATAATAAATTTATCATAATCACAACCCATGAAAAGATGGAGGTTGGAAAAGAATATTACTCATGAATGTGAAACAAGATTCATTAACATTATGACATAAAAACATAATCTATTCAGATAAGGAATATGAATTAATAAAATTAATAATTTCAATATAAACTTATGGGTTACACCAATGTATTTTATCTTTGATGGGAATTAAATTTGAAATATATTTTGAAAAATTCTCGAGGAAAATATCTTTTCCTAATTGAAAAACACTTTTGCAATATTCAAACCTTTAAAAAACATTTTTACTACTATATATATTTGAAAACACATAAATGAATCAATGAAAAAATTTAAATTATTGTTCAATCAAAAATGTTCTTCATGTATCATTTGAAATCAGTATTTTTAAACACATTTTTTGAAATAAAACAATTTGTTGGCCGAAGAGGAAAATAAAATCAAAATGTTTATTAAAACAATTCATTATTTATCATACGTACCAAAGTGTCAAAAAATGTAACTAATGAATTTATATATCTAGAATAAATAGACTAAATGGAAAATCCTCAATTTTCGTGAGATATAGGTAACAATATTTCTTCAAAGAAGCTAAATTATTAACAACCTTGAAAAAGGATAAGGCTGTTTCAATAAACTGTTATCACTTTGTTATATGAGATAATACACTCCATTTAAGAACTAGACTTTACTTGAAGATTAAAACATAATTACAATAATTATATCCATGATATAAAATTTAAAATAGAAGTACATGCACCTCTAAAAATATTTTAAGTGCATAACAACACATCAGCCTCAATGAATAAAAATTGAGAAAAAACAATTTTAATGGTTTATTAACATTAGAAACACAAACCCCATGAATTAAGATCAAAATATGGATATGAAAATACCAATAAATTTATTTTTATGAATCCTTTAATACATTTATAGGTAGTATAGACACCACAAAAAAGAAATTGGCGTTGAATAAAGCATGCATCTCGCCGAAAAAGTGAAAAGATATCTCCTTAACATGGGTCTTCACTCTCCTCGTACACGTTCAAACCACATGTATAATAAATACAATTTCTTTATAAATATTTTATTGGATAATATAATTATATCAAGTACCATATATTTTTTTATTAAAAATATATATTTTCCTCTACTTAACCATCTCATGTAATAGTTTCATAGTGGGTAATGCTTGAGTTGTTCATCGTATGTGTCTTAATTTTTTACATCATTGGTAATTATAATTATATCCCGATTCTAGAATTTAAATTTGATATAAATATCATTTATATGCGATATATTTTTCTTATCATAATTTATATAATATATAATTACAACTTCAAATACACCTTTCATGGAAACAATGAGCTGTACGGACACATGAACGGTGTTTATGTTTTTATTTTCATATTTAAATAAAGAATGAAAATGAAATATTGATATATATAAATGTAATATAATTAAATTATAACTATAATGATATATATATCATATATTTCTACTAAATCCATCCTTATTACATTCAATGTAGTCTGTGAATGATTCAACTCGCGTTGAGGGTGTGATAGTCCACACTTCCTCAAATGAAATTATCATATAAACACAAAATGGAATGTAAAAAAGATACATGTTTTAAAAGGAATAAATAATATTAAATAAATATTAAATAAAATATATGTTATATATGAACATTTTTTTACCATAATTTCCACCATGATAGGATGTAAGGGAAAATGAACAATCATTGTTTTGTGAGGTGGTAGTTCTCTATACACATAAACAGTATGTTCATTACAAATTAGATATTGGTTTTTATATGTGTAGGATGAAAATATAGGATTAAAACATCCTACTATATTTATAATACTGTTTATATTTTACAAAATGAAATAATGCGAGTAGAGGGAGTGGGTAATGAAAATAAAAAAGAATGGAGCTCGAGAGAAGGTGTTACCTCTTAATCAGGTAACTCCATTTAGTTTCTACCAAAAGGCTTACATGGAAGACATTTTTCCAAAATGGATTATTCAAGGAGGAGGGGTGGAATGCTGGGAGGAGTATTGTTCTGAGAGTTTAAAATCCTATTTTCTTTGAGAGGTGTGATGAAGTGAGAGATGTGGTGGCCTTTTAAATGGAATGAAAAGGACTCACTTGATATTTTTTTAAAAAAGTTAGTTTTACCAACATTTTTACCTAAAAATCATCATTATAAACCAAAAAACCCTTTCATTTAAATTTAATTGATGAAATTTTTTCATAAAATGAATTTTGGACAGTATTATAAGCTGTTTTGGGTCATAAATTTAATGTTTAGCCCATAAACATGCTTATTTTTACCATAATTGTGGTAATTGGATTTGATTAAAATCACAAAATATTTTGTTAAAAAAATAGTTGACCTTATTAGAAATTATAAATTATTTTTTTTTATCTATGGAATCCTTTTTTTTCAAATTAAAATCAATGAAGTGGAAGAAATTAATTTAAAATTAATCTCACAATCGGGTTGGCAATTCATGTTTTTATAGTAAAAATTATCAAAAGATTGAAATGATTTCACATTAAATTTCAATGTGAAAGTTGTTCCAACTACCTAAATTGGAATTAATTATTTAAATATATTGAGATTAAAATTATAGATTAAATTAAAATATAATTTAAACTTATAAATAAATTATATCAAAAAAGTGTTTTCAATTTAAATAGATTTTTTTTTCAATATTCACAAAAAATGATGTTGCTAATAAAAATAGTAAAAATTTAATCTATGAGAATTCATAAAATATAAATTTAAAAATTACATTTATTTTAACAAATTAAATATCTAAATGTGTCTAAATATAATTAAAATATTTTTCATCAAAGGATAATAAAAGCATTTCATTCGAGAAAATGATATTTTTAAACATGAAAAGTATTCATAAAAATTATATATTTAATTATAAATACATATTATTTATATAAAACAAATATAAAAATTATTTAATATTATATATTACTATAAATATAAATAATTTTAATAGATCAGTTATAATTATAACATTATAATAGTTATTCTAATAAACTTTTTGTTCTGTATAGACATTTGTGTTGCATATAACATACATCAAGTCAATGATTCATGTAAATAATTGTGATTCCATGTTTCATGTAATATTTAATTATTTTCTGCCCTATAACATATGCCAATTTAGTGATGTGTGAAAGGAATTTATTACTTATTCTATTTATAGACCATAATAAAAATTGAATTTATTCTAAAAAATGGTCTATAAAAACTTAGGGTGTTACACAAATGGTTACTATATTTGGAATCAAAAAAATTTATAATCTCTTGTAAGTAAATATTTTTTTGTAAAAAAAATTAGTAGTGAATGAAATTAATTTTATTTACAATGATTACGGTAAAATGTGATTTAATAGTGACTAGACATAAAATATAAGGTGTAAAAAATGACTTACTGTTGAATAAAAATTATTTTACGGACATATTAAGACAATTATACCTTTAATTTAATATAATGGTATATTTATAAACTTGGGGGACAAGAAAAATGTCTACATTAGTCAAATCATTTTCAGAATACCTAATGCTTATTTTTTCAAAACTTATAAAATGACTCCTCTCCGTACCCTGTCTTCTCACTAATCATGTCCTTTTGATCAGAAAACTAATACCCAAATATCATAAAATTTTCAATAAAATTTTCTTATAATTCTTAATTTTGGAAACAATAATCCTAGTATTCTCCTTGGGTCAAACTAAATGGAGTTACCCTTTGAATAGGAAACAACCTTCTATAAGATAATATGTTTTATTTTAATTCCCACCCCTAAAATATTCTTATTACAATATTATATAATAAAAATAGTAACCAAAATATAATTAGTTTTATTATTTTATGGTTTTGTGTTATTTTTTTCATATTAAAACTGTCTCCGCCCCATTTTCATTTTGTATTAGCATTTTTTTTCTTTTAATTGGTCTTGTACACCGTGGAAATCCTTTTGTTTCACTCAAACTGGTGTTGGACGTTGATTGTGGTTTCAACCCCATATATCCCAACCGTCCAATATTTTAAGTAGTTTTGCCTTCACTGAGTGGTTTTTCGAATGACCCGGACTCGTGGAAATCATCCCTTGATTGTGCAGTTAGCCGGGGAGTTAAGGTTAGGGTTTTTTTCTCCCGCAGGGGTGGTTCAATCAGCACACTGATTTGAAATTTCTTGGAGTTTTGGTTCTTGTTCTTGGTGTGACAAGCATATAGGTGGATTGTCGCTCAAGGGCTTGGTGGATCTGGTGGCTTCATCTATAGTGGATTAAATATGTGTTCCAGATTCTCAAATCTGATGCCCTCTCACCGCATGTGCACTGGAGCGCGGGTCGTTGTAAAAATCATTGTAGTTTTTCACTCGTGAAGAGGCTGACATCCAAGCCTTGAAGAGTTTTGGACAATGCTTGTAGTGATCATTCAAGTTAGTCCTAAAGCGAGTCCAAATTGAAAGCAGTGACATTGGCGTTCAAACAGCTCGAAGTGATCCGGACGGCCGGACTTGGTCTGGTGCTGTAAGTTTCTTCTAAACCGATTCTCTCATCTTTTTTTTGAGTGTTGTCATGTTTCTTGATTTCCTAACCTACCCTAATTTCCTTTGTTTATTATTTGTCCAATTTGTAGTTTCTGCCACTATTTCAAAGCCCCATTGTAATGTGTTTTTTGAGAATTAATAATAAAACAACGTAGGTTGGTGATCTTGCCGTGGAGTAGGGCCCAAAATGTTTCTAAACCATGTAAATTATGGTGTTGTTGATTGCTGTTTTACTATGTACTGCATTGTTGTCTGCCATTTTGGCTTTGTCGCTACAGCCTGTTTCTGGTTGTATTAATTGCAGCATTTTGAACATCAAATTTTCATTGTAAATATTATATTGCAGGTGTCCATTCATTCGGTGATCCTTGGCTCGTGTGTTGGGGGCTGTTTTCTGCGTTTTCCCCCAGCACAAAGTGGCATTAGAGCCACCGAATTAACCATGGAATCTTCAAAATATGAAATAGAAAATTTTGATGGAAATAATGACTTTAATTTGTGGTAGTTAAAAATGCGAGCCTTGTTAGTCCAGCAAGGGCTGCAAGACGCCCTCTGCGGACCTAAAAACCCCATGTGAGTCTGTCTACTAATGGACAGACTGTGACGGCCTATTCAGATGTCCCTCCTAACGTTTTTATGAAAGCCCATAGCTCCTTGACATTGTCTTTAGGCGATAATGTTATTCAGGAAGTCGCATATGAGACTTCCGTAGCTGGTATTTGGTCCAAGATTGAAAAACATTATATGAAAACTTCTTTAATTGGCCGTTTACATAAGAAGAACAAGTTGTACACATTCATGATGCATCCTGGAATGGCCATCTAGACAAATCTTGATGAATGCAATAAAATCTTATTAAAACTGGCCAATATTAATGTCAATATTGAAGACGAGGACCAAACCATTATACTTTTAATTTCCCTAAACAGTTCATATGAACACCTTTTTGACGCTATGATGTGTGGAAGAGACTCCTTGACCATAGAGGAAGTCAAGTCTGCATTGCTTTCACGTGAGTTGCGTTGCAAGGCTAAGGTTAAGCCTGAATCCGAGGGCCTGAATGTGAGGGGTCGTTCAAAGTTTTGATGGAAGAAGAAAGGTAAAGTCAGGGAAGGTAGAAAAATTCATATCTAGTCGCAGGAACACCGGTTTAAATCCAAAAAAGGGGGTTATCTGTTTCCACTAGGGGAATCCTGGGCTTATAAAACCCAGATGCCCTGAATTGAAATCTGGTAATCCTTCTAATGAATTAACTGATCATTTTCTCTTTGCCGAGCATGGCTATGAAAGTGCTAAGGTGTTGTGTGTGTCCCATGATACTCTTGATGCCGAGTGGGTGTTAGAATCGGGATGTTCTTCCCATATATGCCCAAATAGGAGTACTTTTTCTAGTTTGACCGAAGGATTTGATGGAGAGGTTTTTCTGGGAAGCAATAAGAGATATTGCATCATGGGTAGAGGCTCTGTTATTCTAGAGATCTCATACCACTCTCTTGTCACCTTATTAGATGTGAGATGGGTTCTAGATTTACACCATAATCTCATCTCATAAGGTGTGCTAGATCAGAGAGGTTTTTCTTTTAAGTCTGATTCTGGTTGTCTTAGAATCTCCAAGGGAGATCGTACTATTCTTAGAGGCTCCTTGTTGAATGGGCTATATGTGTTGGATGGAAGAACACACATCATGCAGTTGGGCAACACCTATGTTACTAATAATGACAATACTATGCTTTGGCATAAGCGGCTAGGACATGTGAGCACTAAAGGATTAGAGGAATTGAGAAAGCAAGGGTTTCTCACTCATGTTACACTGAGTAACTACCCTTTTGAGAAGATTGTATGATGGTTAAGTAAAAAAGAGTCAGTTTCCATAGATCCAGCATTAAATCTGGTCTCCCACATGAGTTTGTTCACTCTGATTTGTGGGGACCTTCTAGGACTAAATTCTATGGTGGAGGATCCTACTTTGTCACCTTTCTAGATGAATTTTCTCCTAATGTCTGGGTTTATATTTTGAAAAATAAATCTGACATCTTCGAGGTGCTTAAAACTTTGAAAGCCTCTGTTGAAAATCAATCCGGGAGAATGTTGAAAGCTTTAAGAACCAACAATGGTCTTGAATACCTGTCTACTGATTTTATCAAATTTTGTGAAAATGAGGGAATTTTGAGACACTGAACCGTGATTCATACTTCTTAGTAGAATTTTCTAGCTGAGTGTATGAACTGTTCCATTCTTGAGCGGGTTCGTAGCATGCTTGAATGATTGGGCCTGCCCAAATCATTTTTAGGCCAAAGCTATCACTACGAAAGTTTACTTAATAAAAAGGTGTCCCATGTCAGCCAATTATTTGAAGACTCCGATTGAATTGTGGAGCAATCACCACCGTCCTATGAACATCTTATAGTGTTTGGGTGCACTGCCTATGCTCATATTAAGGATTATAAACTTGAGCCCCGAGCCATCAAGTGCATCTTCAAAGGATATCCTACTGAGGTGAAGGGATAGAAACTTCGAGTAGACAAACTCGGCTTTCAAAAGTGCATCATTAGCCGAGATGTGGTTTTTCAAGAGTCTGTTCCTGCTAGAGTCCATCCTCCCACTGATGACAGTGAGGGTCCTTCTCAGAAGATGGAACTTGAGGTTGATCCACCCAGTGTTAGTGAGTCTCATGTTGGGACTCCCTCTACCTCTCAGGCGCCCCTTTCTCAGCCTGAGCCAGAATCTAGGTCTGATTCTGATTATTCTCTTGATGGTGGAGCTCCTAGTGACCTTAGGGTTATCATCTCTCTAGGGATAGGCATAGGAGAGTCATTAGACCTCCTCCTAGGTACAGCCATGCTGACATGTTTGCCTTTTCCTTCAATGTGGTGGTAGATTTTTGTGGAGAAGATCCCCAAAGCTACAATCAAGCTGTTAATGACAATAGCTCTAAGCATTGGATTTCGGCTATGGAAGATGAGATTAAATCCCTATGAAATAATCATACGTGGTCCATAGTAAATAAACAACCTACTGCCAAGGTGATTGGCTGTAAATGGATATACAAAATGAAAGAAGGCAATACTGTAGGGAATAAAATTAAATTTAAATCTAGGCTTGTAGCCAAAGGTTTCCTTCAATGATAAGGAATTTATTATTCCTATATTTTTTCACCTGTAGTGAAACATTCTTTTATATGATTTCTTCTTGTGTTTGTTGCCCATTTAAATTTTCATATAGAACAACTAGATGTCAAAATCGCTTCCTTACATGGAGATTTAGAGGAAAAGTTATACATGAAGCCTCCTGCTGCTTTTGATCATGATTTTAATGCTAACTTAGTTTTTTTTCTTAATAAATAATTATATGGATTGAAACAAGCTTCTAAACAATGGTACAAGATGTTTAATTCCTTCATGCTTGAAAATGGTTTCAGGAGGAGTCATTTTGACGCACGTGTGTATTTTAAATCCGTCAAAAAATGCATGATTTATTTATTACTTTATGTAGATGACATGTTTCTCATGTGTAGTTACATGAAATTAATCACCCAAGTAAAAATACAGTTGAATTCAGCTTTTGAAATGAAAGATCTAGGTTGTGCTAAGAAAATTCTGGGCATGGAAATTGTTAGGGATGGGAAGCATAAACTTCTGTATATATCTCAACGTGGCTATATCCATAAAGTTCTTAAGTGATACCTATTTATTTCTTTGAATCCTGTTAGTGTTCATGTAGGTCAGCATTTTAAATTGTCTTTATCTCAGTCACCTGCCACAACTTTTGATATTGAATACATGAGTAGAATCCCCTATGCTAATGTAGTGGGTAGTATTATGTATGCTATGATTTGTACTCGACAATATGTTTCTTTTTCCATCTGTACATTGAGAAGGTTTATGAAAAATCCAGACAAGCCTCATTGGAATGATCTTAAATGGTTGTTGAGGTACATTTCTTCTACTTCATCTCTTTCTATTTGTTATGTTAATAATGTTAGTTAATCTGAATTAGTGAATGGTTATGTTTATTCTGACTATGCTGGAAACATTAATACTAGGAAATCACTAACTAGTTTTGACTTTATTTCATGTGGAGGACCTATATCATGGAAGTGCAATATGTAGTCGGTGGTGGCCCTCTCGACCACTGAATCCGAGTAAATTACACAGACAGAAGCCATTACAGAAGCTACATGGCTTAAGGGTTTGATTTATGAACTTAGTATTTGTAATGAAATTATTGTTGTGCATTGTGATTCTCAATCTTCCCTTTATCTGTCTAAAAACGTAGCATTCCATGGTAGGTCCATGCACATAGACATTAAGCTTCATTTTATTAGAGATGTTATTGAAAGTGGAGCAGTGCGTGTCACTAAGATACACACGGATGAAAATCTAGTTGATAGTTTGATTAAGGCTGTATCGTTATCCATGTTAAAACATTTCTTAGATATCTTGAACTTGGCTCCTCTTGAATAACATTAGGTGTAAGAACATCTCCGAATTTATATGAAAATGGAGGAGATTTGTAATTTTTTACTTTCATATTAAAATTGTCTCCGCCCCATTTTCATCTTGTATTAGCGTTTTTTTTCTATTAATTTTTCATGTACACCGTGGAAATCCTTTTGTTTCACTCAAACTGATGTTGGTCGTTGATTGTGGTTGCCACCCCATAGATCCCAACCATCCAACATTTTAAGCGGGTTTGCCTTCGCTGAGCGGTTGTTAGAACGTTCTTGACTCATGGCAATCATCCCTTGGTTGTGAGGTTAGGCGGTGAGTTAAGGTTAGGTTTTTTTCTCCCGCAGGGGTGGTTCAATCAATGCACTGATGTGAAATTTCATGGAGATTTGGTTCTTGTTTTTTGTGCGACTAGCATATAGGTGTATTTTCAGGCAAGGGCCTGGTGGATCTGGTGGCATCATCTATGGTGGATTAAATATGAGTTCCAGATTCACAATGTCGATGCCCTATCGTCGCAGGTGCACTGGTGCAATGGTCGTGGTGGAAATCGTTGGAGTTTTTCACTCATGAAGAAGCTGACAGCTAAGCCTTGAAGTGTTCGGGACAATTCTTGTGGTGATCATTCGAGTTAGTCCTACAACAAGTCCAGATTGAAAGTAGTGGCATTGGCGTTTATATAGCTCGAAGAGATCCGGATGGTTGGACTTGGTCCGACACTGTAAGCATCTTCTAACCCGATTCTTTCATCTCTTTTTTGAGTGTTGTCATGTTTCTTCATTTCCGAACCTTCCCCAATTTCCATTGTTGTTTTTTTGTCCAATTTGTAGTTTCTTACTTTGTTTCAAAGCGCCTTTGTAATGTGTTTTTTAGAATTAATAATAAAACAGCATAGTGTGGTGTTCTTTCCATGGAGTAGGGCCCAAAAGGGTTCTGAACCACGTAAATTTTGGTGTTATTGATTGCTCTTTTACTTTATACTGCATTGATGTCTGCCCGTTTTGGCTTTGTTGATGCTGCCCATTTCTGTTTGTATTAATTGCAGCGTTTTGAACATCAAATTTTCATTGTAAAAATTATATTGCACCTGTTCTTTGATTCAGTGATCCTCAGCTCGGGCCTTGGGGGCTGTTTTTCACATTTACCCCCACCACATTTTGAATAAAAATAACAAAAAAATCCATCAAATTGGATAACCAATCATCGTTCATGTGTAAAACAGACTACCTCCTCAAAAACCAATGTCGCTCATTTATCAGTTTTTTCCATTCATGGATTGAAATAATGATGGAATTAATTTTTTTATATTATAAACACATATATAGTATTTATTATTTATTTATAATGCTATAATTATTAATAAACACAACCCTTAATTATTTTATTTTCTGATAAACTAGATAACATTGTTTTTGGATGATTGGACTATCGCCTCCTCAAAGCGATGTGATTCGTTCACACTTCACATGGAATCTATTAAGGATGTTTTTGGTAATATTATTAGATAAACATAATGGGATAATTCATTTATAATTATGGTATATATATATACATATAAGTCATTTAATTTCTAAAAAAACAATAAATTGTAAATAACGTTCATTCATACGTACGACATTCCTTCTCCAAGAATGGTGTCTTTCATTTTCAATGTCTACCTTTTATAGATTAAAAAAAATATTTATATACTAGATATATATAATATTTTTATAATTATATTATTCAAAACATATATAAAATGCAAAATATATATAAACATAAATATAACATTAACGTAGAGTTACTAAGTAAAGGGTAATATAAATTTATTATAAAATAATATATTGTATTATATGTATGAATATTTCACTAGGGTGTATTTATGGTAAAAATATATTTTTTATACAAGTGGTTTGAATAATTTCGATGAGAGTCAAGACATGAGGTAAGGGTTTTGTAAGATCATATTTTTTCTTTTTGATCTACGCCTTATTCAGAACTCATTTATTGTGTGTGGTGTATGTCATTCAATTGATATTAATATATTATTATTATAAATAAAAATCTAGGAATATAAATATCAATTTTATGATCCCTCTTCCATGGGTTTATATTTTAAAGAGAACAATATCGATAATGTAATTTTCTCTATATTTTCCATTTTTGTGACACATGCCAAGTGATTCACCTATAATCTTCTATGAGGTGTATAAATTTCTATTTGAAATTTTATATGATAAAAATCCTAGATTAATGATATTTTAAGCATCCATAAATTTAATTTTCACTCTTAGAGAGTATTATTATATTTAATGAAGTGGAACATGTTTTTTGAAACAATCATATTATTTATTGAGACTATTTATGAGTATTCTTTTTTTAACAAAATATTATGAAAAATATTTCAATAAAACTTAAGAATTTTATTCTCCTAAACTTATTCATGATATATTATTTTATTACTAAAAAATAATCTCATTTGTACATAATATAATTGAAAAATTATTTTTAATAAAATATGACCCCATTTCTCTCTTCGGTCAAAAATTTTCTTTTATTCAAAGACCATGCTTCCCAAAATAGTTGTGGTTTTTTTGTATGATATCTGATGTTCATATTCAATTAAATTGATTTCAAAAATGTTTTTTGTTCTTTCCAATATTCCATTAAAATATTTCAAAACCATTTTCAGAGAAAATTTTTTTAAAAATGTTTTCAATTTTGTTTATATGTTTTCAAAGTAATTTTAAAGAAAATTATATTCAAAAAAAATTCCAGATTAATTTTTCAATTTTAGACTTATTTTAAAATAACTATTCCTTAAAAATGTTTATAGGATTACTTTATAAAATTTCCCGTTATTTTCAAGGAAAATTGTTTTAAATTTTTTTCATGTTTTAGAGAGTAATTTTTTCCTTAAAGAAAAGATATTTTCAAAAATAACATTATATTAAAATATTTGTAAAAAATTATGTTCTCTCTATGATGAAATCAGTTGTTGTTACGCATTCCATATCTAGGATATGACCCACGTGTTAAATTCATTTTCCATCTCTGAATGCTTTGTGAATTTAATAACCTGTTGTATATGAATCTTGTTTTACATTCATGGGTCATATGTTAATGAAAACTGTTTATCATTCATGGGAAATGTTTTTAAAAAATCCATTTATGTTTCACGGGATACATGTTAATGAAACCTATTCCAATTTCATTTGATATAAGCTTAGGAAACCCACTCCTTTTCTAAGGTTATGCATTGAGGAAATTATTGTGAAACCAGTCTCTTTTCTATTGTTTATGATATCATTAAATGTGTATGTTACACATTACATTTCATGGGTTACGATATGATGAATGAATATGATATACTGAAACACAAGTGTATAATTTCATAATAAGATTAGTGGGACCTATATGAACTACCAATTCATTGGGTAAAGATTTATATCTCATGTGAAAGACATGGCTGGAATAGGGAGTGAAATTGATTTATAGAAGGGTATCTTCCACTAAGATGTTCTTGGGAGTAACCCTAGAGTTATAATATAGAAATGGTAGTGAAAATTGACTAGCATGATTATATATAAGGTGAACCCATAATACTAATATGTAGATATCAAGCATTATTTATCTAATATTTAAATCATTTTATATTCTTATTTGTTTACCACAAATTCATTATTGTATTCATATGTAATTCATTTATGGTTAATGCTATTATTTCCCATATGATTCAGGTCATATGAACTTCCAATATTTATGGGATGATTAATGTTTATGATATTTTATATGCATGGCATGATCTTTGAATGTTTTGATAATCTTCTCATACCCTCATGAAAATGTAATTCTTAGATATCTTCCTTGTTTACCCATACCGAGAATCTAAGCTCACCCACATCCTGTGATTTCCTCAAATTAGGTTAAATAATATATGTTATAATAAGGAGTAAGAGTTGGGAATATATTTAAGGGGTGTGTTGGAGATCATTCAATGGGATAGATGATAATGCTTGTTTGGTTCCAAAGTTAACTATTACGGTCCTCCAGAATTTACATTTTTAATGGAAACAATATTAAAAAAATTACCGAATAAAAATTTATTATTATCATTAGTATAAATAAAATTATTTATTTAATTAATTTTTACATATTAATTAAATAAAATGATATCAACAATTCCAAATATAATTTATCATGTTCCAAGTACGATGTGTGATATTTCTCAAAGTAAAATATTCATGTTGTTACTAGAGTGAGACTATAAGATTTTTATTATAAATATGGATATCAAATAATGAGTAGTAAATATATTTTAAAAATTGGAAAAAATGTCTAATATATGGTTAAAGGAGTGAATAAAATTATATAATAAATGACAATTCAAAATCCATTTTAGGTTTAAAAATCAATTATAGAATGACAAAAATGTTTTAATGTGTGATAATAAAAAAATATATAATGAATTTAAAATATATATAATTTATTGATGTTATAGATTGTGAAAGAGTGGTTTAAAGACTTTTAAAATGATTAATTTTATAAGAGTACATTCATGGGACTGACTAGCAGTTCATAAAGAAAGACTAAAATTTGATGATTAATGTTCCTTTTATTAGAGTATGGGAATATGTTGTGTTTATAATATTTAATATGAATAAAATTTATTTCTATTGTGTGTTATTTAATGATATCTGGTATGGGATGAAAACCCTTACACAAATCCAATTTTAAGAAAATGTCATTCAATATTAATGATACATGTGAATGAATTACTTTATAGCTTGAATGAAGTGTGTGGGAGATGTGATTAGTGAGGATATATCATTAAATAATTTATCATAATTATATTGGTTCCATAATTTCATCAAAATGTTTTTAAATGATTCCAGATAAGATATATTATAAAGAAATCATAGGGCGAAAAATATCTTTTCAAGATGATCATGAATGATGTGGGGAATCCATTTGAGATTTTTGCCTCAAAAAAGGGTCTAAAAAAGTCTACTAAAGAAAAATAACGAAGGAGGGACATATATTATAATATATAAAAAATTATTAGGATGGATTTAATTTTATTTTCATAAAACTATGTTAATGGTTTATAAAATACGTTGTAGTGAATAATAATAAGAATCAGGAGTCCTTTACATACCATAATGGTATAGTGATGATGAAGATTAATTATATAAATTTTTTTTTTGAATAATATAGCTTACTAATGTGGATTTATATCAAAATGGTAATTTAATAACAAACCATTGATTGTAAAGAAGAAATCATAGACATCATTCATTAATGTATATGATGTGATGAATATTTCCACATTCTTAGTTATTCATTGTATATATATATATATATATATTTGTTTTTGTATTTTTTTTGTTTTTGTTTTTTGTTTTTTTTTGTTTTTTTACAAAAACATTCGATTTTTTTTATTTTTTAATGAGGTGGTGCCTCAGTCAAAGACCAAGGCACAATTTATTTCATAAAAGAAAAAAAGGAGTTACAAAAGTCTAAAAGACAGAATATATTTATAGTCCTTATTGAAGAAAGAGAGTGAGACATCATGCAGATCATCTAACAAGGTAATGTACTGATTGAACCCCTTGTTGGCAGGACTATCTGCAGCCATGTTCACTTCACGGAACACATGAGTGGAAATGTAGCTGAGATTCCTGAGTGAAGCAAGACATTTCATCCATCGAGAGGTGATCGGCCAAGCAAGGTGCACCACTCCCTTCCGGATAGATTAGACGATAGTGGTTGAATCACATTCATACCACAAGTTGTTCCAACCCCTCTGCATGGAGAAGTCCACCGCATGAATGACTCCCAACATTTCCTCTTCTAAAGCCGAGGCCATGAAACATCCACCAAAGAAGCAGCAGAGGCATCTTCCAGAAGAATCCTTGAAGATAGCACCACAGCCTTCCGGACCTGGGTTACCTCTAGAAGTGACGTCAAAATTCACTTTGATCCATCCTGGCAATGGTGCTTTCCAGAAGACCTCAATGGTACGTCGGGGTAGCCTATAAGAACCAGCAATGTGAAGACGTCAGAGGATCACAAAATATCCAACAGAGTTGTCACAATGATCCTTATGAATAGAGTCAGCATCCTTAATGGAAATGAGAATATGCATTTTACCTGAATTGAGATTGATCAAGCCATTGTTATGAATAAAATTATTTCTGTCATACCAGATCACATGTAGATGCTCAGCCACCGCAGCCAGAAAAAGATTCCTGATTTGCTTAGAAGATTCCCAGATCACACAGTGCTGAAGTTGAGAGCTGATAGAAGCAAGGAGAGACCATCTGTAGCCAAAAATATCAGAAATGTAATTCCAAAGAGCTTCAGTTGTAGAAAAAGGAAAGAACAAATGATTAGCATCCTCCTGGAGTTGATTGCACATATGAAATCTAGAGCAAAGAGAAATCCCAAATGATTGGAGATACACATCAGTAGGGACCCTATTATGAGCCACATGCCAGATGAGAGTAAGACGCGGGGGGTTGATCCAAGGTTTGTTAAAATCATTCAACCAGATAAAGTTATAAGTATAACTACAAAATTTGTTTTTGTAGAAACTTTTAGAATCCAGGACCCCATTGAAGGCAGGTTCCGAGACAAAGAAATCATCAATGTCAGAAAAATGATAATTGTCAATGACGTGACTGATGTGGTTTGGAAGGATGATGTCATGAGAGTTAACAACCTCACGAATCGTGGAGGTGGTGTTCTCAGGACTAGTGGCTGGTGATATCATAGAGATTAAAGGGACACCAGTCTAGTTGTCCAGCTAGAAAATCGTAGATGATTCAATGCTAACCACCCATCTATTGTTGTTCATGATTTTAAGGAAACACTGTCTAATAGAAGACCAGATGAATGATGTGATGTAACCCAAGTTACTATTCCGAATCTTAGTAACAAAAATTTTCTTGAGGAAGAACAAGGAATAAAAATTTCTATGAATCAGATTCCAAGTCATTCTAGCTTGAAGAGATTCTTTAAAAATCATAAGATTCTTGATGCCAAGACCACCCCTATCCATGGGTTTACAACAAGTGACCCATGGTATGGTGACAAGTTTTCTTTCAATCATACTACCAGTCCAGAAATTTTTTTTAATGCAAGTATTTATTCTTTTAAGAAGACTGGCGGGCCAACTGTTGACCACCATGGAGTAAACTATCTTGGAAACAATTTTATACTTAACAAGACATATCCTGCCAGCCATATATAGAGATTTACCTTTCCAAGAAGATAGTTGACTGAAAATTTGGTCCATAGTTATGTGGAAATAGCTCGATTTTGGTCTCCCCCAAAATATAGGAACCCCCAAATAATTGAAAGGGAAAGAACCTTCTTTAATTCCTAAGTAATCAATGATGTGACTTTTTCTGTTGGAGGTAAAGTTTTTCCCAAAGAAAACAAAGGATTTGTTCCATCTTATTGCGTGTCCCGAAATATCTTCATAATGTGCCAGGGTACTTTTTAGGATTTTAATGTTCCTTTTATCTCCTTTTATGAATAAAATTATATCATCAGCATATATAAGATGTGTGGTAATGTTTAAGTTTCTAGCAGCCTGAATGGGATTGATTTTATTTTGATTCACAATTCTCGTAAGAAATCTACTTAAGTAATCTTTAGCAATAGAGAAAAGAATGTATGAAAGGGGATCACCTTGCCTACCACCCTTGGTACATTTGAAAAAACCTTTAGGGGACCCATTGACTAGCACAGACATGGATGCCGAATTGAATAAGGTGCGGATCATGGTAATAAAAGAGTCATTAAACCCAAAGTTTTTAAGAACCTTAAAAATAAAATTCCAGTCTATAGTGTCAAAAGCTTTCCTGATGTCTAACTTAATGGCCACACTGCCTCCTATAATGAATTTATTCAGCATATTAGTACATTCCAAGGCAAGGCAGATACAATCTTGAATGGTTCTTCCTTTTATGAAGCCAAATTGGATCCAAGAAACAATTTTATTAGTGATGGATTTGAGTCTGTTAGCAATAAGTTTTATGATAATTTTATAGATGGTGTTGATGAGAGAAATAGGTCGGAAAAGATGAATCTCAATAGCATTATCCACATTAGGAATAAGATTGAGGAATTGAGTATTTATCTCATGAGGAATAACACCATTGGTGAAAAAATATTTGACCAGTTTACAAACATCTATATGGACGAGATCCCAATATTGCTAAAAGAAACCATTGTTGAACCCATCCGGCCTAGTGCACTTTTAGGGCTGAGGCTGAAAACAGTGTCTCTGATTTCATTGGATATTTATTATCATAGGGGTGAAGAAAACAAAAATCCTTTTATGTATATTCATTAATTTATTAACAATATTTATATAATCAAAATATTTTTTATCCAATGGGGAGAGGGATATCTCAATTGGGGGGGATATATTTATATATTGTTTTAAAATGCGTAATCAGTGAAGTAGTATGGTTATGTGTGTTGTGAACAATAATAACATGCTGGGTGAGAACATATGTGGGAACATATTAAACTTATTAAAAATGAATAGTTGATACCATGTTGAATAATATTTTTTCAAGGTGACTTCAATATCTATAAAGAAATTTAATTAAAGAGATGTGGATATTTTTAACTATTATAGAAAACATGACATTATTATTAAATATTCTTATTTATTACACTGATTTTACTTAATTAGTCATAAAATAATTGTATTATGATTAATTTATTGGTTTTTTAATATTTAAAAGTTATTTATTTTCAATGAATTAAAAAAAATACTTTGGGGTGATTGGTACAAACATGAAATGGAATTTTTTAAGAAGATAAGTAATAATAATTAAAGAATAGAATGAAGTGAAAATGATTCATTGGTTGGATTTGGATTTCCATACAGAAATTATGATCAAAATATTTTATAATAACAAATTAATATTTTAGGAGAAGTTTGTTTTATGATGAGATATGTTCAAAATAGGTTTCAAATATTGTGGAAGAATTCAAGATTTTTTTGAACTACTTAATATTTTAGTATAATATTATATAATTTCCTTAATATATAACTCTAACTATGATCAATTGTAATATTATAATGTAATCCTAAGGAATTATGTAATAGTCATTTTGATCAAAATGTAAGAGCCATTTTCAAGTTTCAAATTATATTAGAAGAGAAAAATAACAACAAACCTGATACTTAAACATCAATATGATGTTATGTAATCGAGAGTTTGAGTAGAGTAAGTAATAAATTTGAAAACGAAATTTTTTTCTTATATACATAAAAATAAATTTACTAAATATTTTATTTTAATCATGTAAAATTAATATAAATTATTTTATATCTATATAAATAAAAATACACTAATTATTACATAAAATAATCACTAATATGATTACTGAAAAAGAATAATTTTTCTAATACAACATGTATACATAAGAGTAACTTTACTAAATAGCAAATTTTTACATTGAGTTGATAAAATAAAATATTGCAGAGTCTTATTACATGTAATGGTCATCCTATGAATATTTTAAAAAATTGGATATTTCTTATCATACGTAAAGGTTGTTTTATTGATACATAATGGTAACCCTAATAAGTCATTAGAAAATGTTCATTGTAATAATACCTTCATTGTATACTTGAAGAACATTTTGATAAAACATAAGGTTAATTTCCCCAATAGATTATTTTAATTCTGATAAATCATCAGTGATATTAATGTTTTTATATTTAAATATAGTGGTTCCTAAATCAACCAAAATATAATATTTCTAGATGATACCAGGTATGTTCGAATGTTTTATTTACATATGTAAAGGTGAATTTACGAGATTAATATGATGATGGAAAAATTATTCTTCTATTGAATATATATCACTAAGGGTAATTACAATATAATAAATTATAAAATATATGATGATAGGGACATTTTGATAAATGAAATAGTTGAAAAAGGGTTTTAGGGGTGTCTCTGGAACTTTAGATAGTGATGTTATGTGGAGAAGGTCATGTCATTGCATTGAATTATGTGTGGATTATGTTATTGAGTCATCCCATGATGTGAGACCACAATAATTATTACCTAAAATAAAAATACATGGTTCGATATTTCACATGAAAATACATGAATTTATACAATGATATATTGGGCTATTCAACAAATAAGAGAATAATTTTGAGATGTTTTCAGAAGAAGTGGTGAGTAATTGAAAGCAAATACACATATGGAATTTTAATTTTAAATTCAAATATGATATGTGAAAAAAATATTCTCTATAAAACATTTAATAAAGGTATTTTATGTAAATAATCTTATTGATGAGAGTGTGTCTATAAGAATAATAAATATCATTAATCACGAGACACTGTGTGTGCAATGTAGTTTGTATAGAATGTGAAGAAGATGAATTATTGTTCTCAATTGGTTCCATGTTATAATTACCCATGGGTTTTTTTGTGAAAGAAAATGTAATTCCAAACAATTATATAATGTTAATAAGATAAGTATAACTATAATTTTTTTGAGGGTAACTTTATCAATGTTTTATTATAATTACCAACACATAAATGTGACTAATAGTATTGAATATTTATTTGAGATACTTGTTGGGAGAAAACATGATTATATTCCTTTATTATGAGTCAAGGAAATAAGATACAGATTTTTATCTACTATGTTGATTCTTTTGTGTTTTATTATATCATTGGATTGTAGATAGTATAGAAGTGTAGCCACTCATTTTGAGTTTTAAACATTATATTTCATCTGTATTTGTTTTTTATTTACCTATTTCTTCTAATTTTTTCAGTGAGATATCTCTTCCCATCAATTCATTGGTGTTGATTAAAAAATGAGTCATAATGTAAAATAATGAACTATTATTCAATTATCTAACCCCATATCAAGGAACCAATAATATTCATGGGGGAACAAAAATATTTAATTTATGAATATTAATTATTAATTAATTTTATATTTTGCAACTCCTAGAAGTGTTTCATATATAACTTTCTTCCAATTCACTGGATTTTCTCTATATACAACTCAAATTAATCATTTTCTTCCTATATACCATTTCCCTCATGATAATTTTTTTTGACCATTTAAATTTATATAAAATTAAATGGAATTAGAATTAAATATGGAATTAAATGGTTTTTATTGATACTGTCAAACAGAGGATATTAAAGATACGCAGATGATAACAGTGAATCGATCAAGGTTCAACGAAGGTAATGATAGTTGTATGGATGTCCAATATAATATTATAGTTCATGTGACTTTGGTTTTATAAGATACCAGTGTATAATAACATTATATTGATGGGGAGGTGTAGTGGGGACCAAAATTCCACTAGGATGGACCCCCAGTGACATTTGACAATAGTGAGAGTAGTAATTGTTGTCGTTAATGATTTATTTGGCAGCATCAGTGAGAAAAGAAGATATAAAATCATTGAAAATAACTAAAATATGCAATATGAAATTTAATAGACACACAAAATGATGTTTCATTGGAGTAAATTCCATGTGAGGACTAAACAACTTGACTTAGGTAGAAGTACATTCCATAGATAATTTCATTAGTCCACACAATATGTGTCTTTCAAGACAATTCATATACATCCATGATTACACAGCCTGAGGTAATGGATATAAATGCTATGTGTCTATTGGATATCACACAACATACACCCCCAATGGATTATTTATTTGATCAATAGATAAATATCACGGGAATTTACTTATACACTTGTGATTTTAGTGCCACATTCCTTTGGCTATACACTATATACCACGATTGAGACACTATGTATGTTATCACTCACATGATACATATTTTAGTAGTACACAATGATTACCCCCACTTGGTTTTCATTCCACATGGAATAGTTTACATCATTATATGTGTACCTATAAATAATAAGTATAAATTACTACATGACCATAATTCTCTCAAGGGGATACATACTGTGTACCCCTAGAGTATATGTCAGGTTTTTTCCATCCTTAGTAGATTTTCATATATACATGATCTAGAATTAGATTTGATACTATGACTATCCGTTAAAAAGAGTTTTCTATCATAGAACACAATGATATGTCCCTATTTTTAATCAATGATGATTAGTGCAGAGGTTCATTAAATTTGGACACTTTATCTCAATTTGGTAGATGATTAGGATTAGGTATGAGTCTATGAGTGGACATATATATAATAACTCTATTCAAATGGGATTTTGACATGGTATTGGTCCCCTACATTCTTCATGGATTTCTATACTACCATATATATATTGTGTCAAATTTATCCAAATCTAGTTCAATGTAATAACATTCAATGTTGAAAAAATGTGTGGATCCACTACATAGTAAAAAGTATTACAAACTCTTACACTTTTTCAAATTATCTGGCCTCTATATAAGGATTTTGGTACTCACTCATTTGATGTGAATTTCTCAATGAGGTAGGGGACCTAAATTACAGATTATGAGGCTATTGGTTTCCCATTCATGGTTACTTTCTATATTATAGGTTTGTATTAATTCAAAAAATAACTATTCATGATCAATGAGAGAGATCCCTATTACTGTTTTTAGTGAAATTTGGCAATTTTGGAGGATTATATGTTCTTACTATTTAATACCTAGGAATCATTTAAATCAACATGTGACTTACAATGATGTTATCAAATTTTGACCATATGATCCTTAATTACACGAAAAATATATAGTTTATTTTGAAAAATAACCTATTCATGGGATATATATAAGATGACTTAGAATTTCCATTGAACACGAGACATCAAGACATATGCATATTTGGATTTCCACTCTTCATTTGGGTTACCCATGTATTCAAAAGTAGGATCTATCATTCTTTTTTTCCATTTGGGGTTGGTGTTTTTTACTCAGTATGTTTATACTCAAACTATTATCAACCTTTTTCCTATTTGTTTTTGTCTCTCTAAAAATGACTTATAGCTCCAAGGTGATCTAAGTGGGCACTAAGTCGGTCAGAGATGATTTGAAAAGATTTTTAATTATTTTTTGTGGATTTTAGTTGTTAAAGAGTAATATTTCCCAATCCTAAATAGAATATATTTTATATAAAATATATATTATAAAAATTAAAACACACATATAAATACATAATCCTATAACCCAATGGTTTATTGTCTTTAGAGACTAGATAAATAGATGTATTATTCATTATTAGTTATTTAACATGCATATTGGTTATACAAATATATGTTTGAAATAACAAAAAATGTTTTTAGATGGATTGGGTGAGGAAATAGACTTTAAAAAATTGTTGAGAAAAGGATAGAAATTTAAACAACAGAAAGTTGTGTAAATTTGTAAATAATTTTTGTATATAGGTATGGGGATCAAAAATCACTCGATATTTCTTTGAAATTAAAAAATCAATAAGTTTATCAAACATTGATTAATGTTAATATATTGTAGATTGAACTAAAAAACCCTCAATTCAAGAAATAATGAAATGAAACTATGAATCATTTGTATTTAATGATCTAATTGTCCTTTAATTACTACCTCTCCCACCCAATTATAGAGAAAAAACGTTTTTTGTTGATGGTTCATTCTCTCAGCTATATGGACTTTTTTTCATTAATTTGAAAAATAGAAACAACACATGAATATTATTCAGAGAGAATATAAAAAAAAATTACATCCCATATTTCATTAAATGTTGTATCTAATGTTTGATTTGATTTTTTTAAACATTAATCCATAATGAACATATTTTTTACAGGAGGAAACTGATCCATGTAACTCCATGTTTTATGAAACAACTATGATGTATAAACTCTTTTCTTGGTTTTCCATGTAACATACATTGACCAATGAACCATGTATCAATAAAATATGGGATTCATTCAAATATAATGTTACATGAAACATAAATATGGTCCCCTATTTAATGAGTCATTTCCCTAAAATTAGTTTCCAAAAATTTGAGTTTCAATTCCCACTTATCCCCTTGATCTGGGAATAAATATTCAAAATCCATCTGCAGAATGAGTATCATATATCTTTATACCCAAGCCTTTTACATCTAACATGGTCTTGTTGGAATCCATTATAGTCACTCCTCCACATTGCATATATAGAAATTATTACCATTACCCATCATGAATCATGTTTCATTGACAAACTCTTTCCTTCCAAATCATGAGCAACACCATGGGCCTCCTATTTTGTGCAATCCCTAGTTATTCCCTCATAAATGGAAACCAACCTTGCCTACACAATGATATACAATCGCCATTGGAAAAAAATATTAATTCCCCACCCAATTTTTATTATTAAAATTTTTACTAAATATTCATCTTTTGTGAATGTAAAACCATAACATACTCTCAGATACAATATTATGATTCCCTATGAGACAATCCTCAGATCCCCCAGGCGATGAACACGATATTCCTCATTCATCGAGAATGAAATTAACCGAACATCAAGGGATAATAAATAATAAGTCCAATAAAACAACTTTCATCAATTCATTAATGATATAATCATCCTTACCAAATGATGTTACACTAGATGGTATGATTACAATAGACAACCTTAAAATTGTTAAACTTAAAAACATGGGTTTCATCCTTAACATATATTAGGGATTGTAGGATGCCACTTTGTGCCTTAATATTAAAATTATAATCACTCCATTATACTTTGGGATATATTATTTGTAATGATGGATCATCTTCCAAGAGTATCCAGGAAGACATCACACAATAAACCAATTCACCATATAACTTGAAACTACAGAGAGTCCACCTAGACATAAAATATATTCTCGTGCATATGTGATGAGTGTATATGAATTTGTCCCACTAGGTGTTAATTTTAAACTATAATATATTTATGGATTTTATAAGGAATAATCCACAACATAAATTAATTCTTTATCCACCCTTGAATGATAATATCTTGTGGTCATGTTCTACTAGAAAAGGAAAAGGTTTCTTAATTCATCAAAATACCAACCGCGAGTGATGAGCACACTAATAATAGTGAGTTTAATATTCATTATATGATACAAATAAAAATATTATTTGATAATAATAATACCTCATCAACTATTTATTAGTTGAATAAAAAAATTTCATTATATGTTGTGATAAACATTGGATGCACCATTTTAAAATCATCAGATTCATTTTGTGATGACCATGTTAATCAAATTAGATGAGCACGTGATTTCATTGTTATAAAATTAAGTAATTATCCTATGATTATTAATTTTTTAATAATCCTAATATTCATTTGGTGGTAATATATGGATTTATTATGTTATGAGAATAATTTTCATTGTGTGATGATCACAAAATTCATCTTCTATGAATGTTGTGTTTTCTCCTGTGATAAGTAAGAGCTTCCCTATGGAAAGAGCCATGGATTCATTTTATGAAGAGAATAAGATTAATATTTTTATGTGAAAATGATAATTTGGGTAATTTTTGTAAGAAAACCTATTTAAAAAAATGATTCCCTCATTATTAATCTTTGGGATGATATTTAATTATTACCAGGCTACCCAAATTTTTTTGACAAAGCCCAAAGACTCATTATCAGTAAGAAAATTTATTCTCATTGAAAAGGTAACTAATAATTTAATTATACTTTTTAAACTTGTATATGTTGATTTTAATGATATTAATGATAATTAATTATAATTTTATATGAGAATTGGGCCACACAGTAAACTTCATGGTGGAACACATCGAATCAAGGGTCGATATTCCATCATCGTATTCTAATGAAGGTGCTAACACCACCAAAACTGATGGTAATGAGTTTCCCTCATTTAAAAAATAGAAATAAAATATTGAAAATAATGACCTTATAGATGTATTACAACATGAAAATCCTAGCGTAAAGAAAAATATATATAATGATGATCATGATAATAATCCCATCACATTTTACAGCTATAAATGGATTAAATATTTGTCATTACTATGAACATTCAATCACTAAAATTATGAATATATTTAATAATAATCATCAATAATGTAAATAATGTTTTTTAAAAGAAAATTTAAAATTCCATATATTAGTAATTATTAATGAAAAATGCTGACTACTGAAAAATAATGGTTGTAGGAGGACCATCTAACAAACATTACCCCTCAAATACAAAAACATTTAACAATATTCTATTTCATGTATCTTGTACACCCTTACCACATTTTCCTAGACGGATTTATATAGTATATGGTCATAATTTCTTTCATTCAAATATATAACAAAAAATGATCTATTCGTTCTCATGAAATGGATAATTTGGATTTGGAAGTGGTAGCAATGCTTTAGTGATGCATATACCCAATAGCATGTTGGAGAATCCCCCAAAATTACCACTACCAATTGTGATAAAATAAATTATATGTAATTCACAGAAAACACATTTGCATATATCATGGTGGTTTGGATTATTTATAATATTCCAATCATAGCTACCACTCTGGAGACTATATAGAGTTATATCACTACCATTGATAACAACTGGAGGCCTAGTTGATAGATGAAAAGAGAAATCTCATCCTGAATTTTATTTAAATAGTCTATAATGTATTATTATCATACCAAGAGAATACAACCAATCATGATTGATGAAATAGTAAACCAATTTATCTTATGGAACTATTCATTCGTGGGGCATTCCATTAATTTCTCAATAAAATGATGGGGGATATATTTTCTTGTATGGGATTAAGACTATAGGAACCCACAGAACATTTATTGAGCACTCCCCCAACATCTGTACATATCAATAACCAATGTAGATATCCTCCAAATGACGAACAATTCTCCAAACTCTCAAGTTCCTCAGTAGGGATGGGGATTTACCAACATTAATTAATTTCCTCTTTTCAATACCAACAGTATTGATTGTTGCATAGCTCCTATAGACTATACAAAGATTACACATAGTGAAATGTGATTCTATAACGAGAGATATGACTATAAAATCCTATATTAGGCTAACCCAAATAATTTATATTTCTACATGACTGATGATTCTCGATAAATATTTCTTCCACCATCAAAAGAGCTATTGGTTAATACCCACTAGTTCTAGAGGTCCATTCTTCATGTAGAGTCCTACAATGTCCAAATGTAATGAACCAAATTAATTATGATTAGAATTTATGGTTACATTATTACATTTACAAAAGAAACAAATAATATAGTCCAAAAAATATAATTGTTAATATTACTGGTAAACTAGACACATACATGAATGTATAATATGTTTGAAAATTTATAATAAAAGGAATAATATTATTTAAGAAAAACATTATTATATCTAAATTATATCCTTCTATATCATTCATAGTACACATCCTTGCATCACGGGGAAAGGGAAAAAATAATGGTGAGATCAAATTCAAAGCAAGGGTGTTTTACAACATAATATATTATGGTTAAATAAGGGATAATCTATAGGACATAGTGAATAATTGAAAACACATTCCGTTTAATCAATATCAAGATCATGAAATGAATCCATGAATAATATCAATACATAAATAGTATGGTGAATATATACTGAATTCTCAATTATTGATATGAAAACTATTATAAATCATAATCTCACACATTGGGATATCAATACAATCATGAATATTCACCAATATAGCTTAAAACTATAGTTAAAGATAATTTTAATATGGATAACTATATTTCCTCATGAGACAAATTAATGTATCAAGAATCTAAATAATTCAGGTCACACCCATCGCCAAATTTACCATGAATTCCTCAAATCTGTAATGATCCATTTAATTCATGAAGAACTCAAATTAAATAATATCATCATTGAGTACAGGTTATAGAGTATCAATATTTCCCTTATAAATCAAAAAATATTCACCATAAAAATATATATAGAAATGGAATATGTTTTATTAAATAACAATATCAATAACAAATATATATGAAAAATTTAAAGATCGATGATCATGGAAAAGTAAAATTTTCCAGAACATGTCAACAAAAACAAAATTATTATGATATATAAGGTGACTATATATTCATTAGAAATAAAATTTTTAAAATAAATTCATGTATTTTGGAGAGTAAAATCTTATATGTGAAAAAAACCTCAATATATTTTTATTTGTATAAATTTTTAAATATATTTATCAAAGATAATTTTTTTAAAACAATTATTATTATTGGGAGGGTTGTAAACACTAAAAGTTTTGAAAAAATATTTTTTACTTTTTGGTAATGAAAATTGAAAATGAATACTTTTAAGAAAAAATTAGAAATATTCATTTTATACCATGTAAAAAAGGATGGGTAAATTAAAATATCCTTTATAAGAAATATTGGTAAATAAAAATAATTCTTTTTATAGAATTTTGAAAGATATAGATATGGAAAAAAATGTATTGAACAAGAAATAAAATAAGATAAATCATTCTTTTATACATTCATGTTGAAAAATTAACATGAATTGAATATTTATTAATAATTAATAAATATTTATTCATGTTAAATAAATAAATTGGTCAATATATTATCCATATAAAAGTAACATTTTTCTTATTTTCCAAAAATATATCTCTATAGTGTTGAAATTGAGATATAATCCCTTAACCTGAATATGACTCATCAGGTATATTAATAATCTTATTGAATAATATTATTATGTTAATTATTTATATAATTAATGAAAATTTTCTATTTATTATTAAATTTACTTTTTATTATAGATTTCTAATTTATTACATAATCAATTAAGTCTACATCTGGTATTTTAATGATGTTTGTTTCATATATAAAAAAATGTGGTAAGTCAACTATGGTCAAAGAGATCATAATTTAATCATCATTAAAATAACAATCATTAAATAATAACCATTTTTATAAATACACTATAATTTGGAAACTAACCCATAAATACTGTTATGTAAAATAGATACGTTTCAATCATGGAGACTCTACGTCATATATATGCATACACATTACTGTCTTCCAATGATCATGATGGATGGAATGTAAGTATTTTATTAAATTTCAAAAAGGATAATTATATCATAAATACAATATTATTTATTTTAATAAACTTATATTTATTATCTATTTCATATGGATATAGAAAACTAATCTTTTCACATTATAGAGGTGGTAGTCCATACGTACACACAAATAACATGATATTTTTTAATGGATTGAATAATAATGAAATAGATCCTAGATTATCATTTTGGAGTTAAAATAATAACATTAATATCAAATAACAACATTAAATTAATCATTATACCCATCTATGGGAGACGATCGTGGAAAATGTGTCACATAAATTTGTGAGGTGTTTATCCTCCGTAAAAAAGAAAGAAAATTTTGATTCATATTTTATTGAAGATAAGATGCATATAGGTTGTTAATTAAACTAATATCATAGAATTACTTATTATATTATGATGATACAATCTCATCATGTTTGGAGAATATTTTATGTGGTACAATAATAAAAAAATCATAAACCATTAGTTAGGAGTTATAACTCTTATTTCGACTACATCTATTTTCATACACCTTATTCTCTTATTGATAGGTAAAATTACTATAATAGATCCTCTATAATGTGGGTAGGGATGTTATAAATTAATATTATCATTAATTTACTAATCCAAATGTCTCTCTATGATATTATATAAAAATAGGTGGTACCCTTTTATTTGAGATTGCATGATCACTTTGGAAATTTCTTAAGGTTTGAAAGAAATATAAATTTTATTTCTCTGATGAATTAATCGAAAAATATATATTTAACATTTATGAAGAGAACCAGTCAAATTTAAACCGACCAATAAAATGCTTATATTCTTAACTAATATTTTTCACACTTATATTTTTGTTTTAACCTATCATAGTATTTTAAAAATTGTTAAAATATAAAAAACTATACTCTTTAGGGGTCAATAATGTTACCATAATAGAAAAAAATACCCATAAATGGAATATAGATTAATCCACAAAACATATCAATTCATTTTCCTGTATATATTAATTTCATATTTTTAAATCATTTTAAAATATATTAAATATTATAAAATATTATAAAATATTATTTTTGACACTTTTGACATTAGTAATCTAATATGAATTTAAACGCATAATTAAATAAAGAGAATTAAAATTTAACCCTTTAAAAAATTTATAGCATTTCTTATACATCATTTAAATTCACAGGAAGTGTTTATTCTTTCAAACTATAGCACAATTTTAATTTGTAATATTATATATTTTATTTTTATATTAATTGAATAAATACTATGTCAGAGTATCATAAAATTTAGGTTAATAATTACATGAAAAAATTATAAATAAAAAAACATTTGGTAAAAATTATTTATCATGAAAATGAAACATTATCACTTAACATATCCTATATTTATCTATATGTGTAAAATTTAATGTTTAAAAAATTAATAGAATGACATTTATGTATTTCCTTATATTAATACAATATGATTGTAAAAATCACATCCAAATGGAAAAAAATATCATTAATTATTATATTGGATGACTATTGATGAAATTGGTTCATACAATGAAATATCGTAAATTTTTGTTGTCATTTTATAGTCTATATGATATTATTTTTAACCATTATTATCTGATTAACACTTGACCTAGTGAAAATTATTTTTATATGGTTACTATTTATAATAGATAAAAATAAAATGGATTCATTTAAAAATATTATACCTTAATTCAAAATAATTAATAACATTTTTAATATCAAATTTCTATAAGTGTCATATATTAATTTAAAATGAAATGAAAAATGAAATGAAAACAACTTTTAAATAAAATAATTTTATGTATAATAGTGATTTTAAAACAAACTAATTAATAAAATTGATTCTATCGAATTTATTTTTATTATTAATTAAATAATATAACTAATTTTATCTTAAAAAATTTAAAACCATTTTTAACATGGAAAATTGTTCAAATAAAATTTTAATTTTCTATAAAAATCCATATTTCTCCTTATTCCCTGGAAAATAAATCATTTTATTAATATAATAAATATCACTCTATGATAATTATAATATTATATTTCAAACTAATATTTTTTTAACATAATATTTATGTTTATCCCATAAATCAATTTAATATATTTTATTACAAAAATAAAAAATATATTTTTGATGAAAATTTATTTCTAAAGAATAAAATAACAATACTGAAAATATAATAATTATTTCCTTATAATTATTCAAGGAATTTTTATTGAGTAGGTCATTTATATATCTTTATTAATTTATTTAATAATACTAATACACACTAATTCAATGGCTAGGTCACAATCATCATATTTCAATAATCATATTTTTTTGGGTTTTCATGGATCGTTGTTGCTTGTCATATATTCTATTGAAGATAAAATTCTTTTAAAATGCTAGGGTGTCATAATTTCCCACACTAAAATAATTTTTATCTACAAAATTTCATCTTAGGATTAGTTTTCATGGGTTTCACATCACAAAATTCATTTTTTGAAAACCCACAACATATCATGGGTTAATATAATATCCACATAAAAAGATTTAAAGTGAAACTTAATGGTCATAAAAAAACCATGCATCCATATAGAATAACATTAGTTGGATGTGAAAATATTTATATTAAGGAGACAAAAAAATCCAATTAAATATTAGGGATTGATAGAGAACATAGTTAGGAGAAACATAATGATAGAAAATCATAAATCTATGATGGGTGAAATGACTATAGATTCTATGGAGATTATTAGAATATGATATCATTTTTTATTTGAGTTTCTTTTTAATGAGTATTGTATATTTGTTTTCTATATAGGGTAATTAAATAAAAATATGTACTTATTTAAAATCTATTATTTCATCCTCTAATCATTATCCATACAATAAAATATTTTTCTTAAAACAATGAGTATTAAAATGAATTATTTTTAATCCTAAACCACTAAATTAAAATTCTATGAGATGAAAAATTCGTCAAAAGGATAATAATATTAACCTATTGTCTTAAAAAACAAACCAAAACCAAAATGGTTAGCATAGGGTAATATAATTCTTTAAATTAATAATTCTCAACATGAAAAAGAAAAATTAATATACAAAATTCAATAGTAATTATCATAGTTCAATCTTAATCATTATATAAAAAAATGGTAGACATTTTATAAAATATTTATGAATAAGATTTAAATTAAAATATTATTGTGTTATGATATTAATTTTTTTAAAACAAAATAACATTTATCTCCTATCTACATTAGTTACTAAAAATTTCATATACCCAAAAACATATATTTCCTAATAATATATTAATCTTAATACACTAATAAATTACATATATATGATATATCACCATAATACCCCAACTTATATTCATGCAAAATATAACTCATCATGGATTCCTCAAACAAAATCCCATAATTTTACAAAATGTTCCCATAAAGTATATTGACCATCATTAAAAATAACAACAGTCCCCAAATCAATTTTCAATCCCATGGTTATGTATATTAAAAACATATGTTCTCAACCTTAAAATAGTAGCTATATATTTAATAATTTATGTAATTATAATTTCATACTAACTAAGATGTCACATAGGCCACTGTTAGTCATTCACCCCTATAACCTTTCACATGTAGGTTCAATCCTAATGGACCTGTCAGATGCAACATGTTAAATCATGACATATGAGATATCATATTTCTAAAACTATATTAATATAATTCCACAAGATTTTAAAATAAAATCAGATGAAAACCACAAAAGGTAACTATATATTATTAAATAAAATTTTAACCTCAAATGTTATCTCATACCTTCTAGATTGCATCACCAATAATTAGATAGGTTTCCTCTCAAATAATTCTTCCTGTAAATCATATGTGTAAAATTTACCTCAAACCAAATAAAAATATCCCAACATATCATTAATATCATAAAAATAAAATCATTTAAAACCTAAATATAGGTATCTATTAATTTAAAATAATGTGAAATGTTATAATTATCATCCCAAGACACATAAGGTTTATCCCATATCACTCTGTAATTTTTGAGAGTGCATAGGTTATTATTTAATAATTCATTGTAAATGTTCTTAGATTAAATTTCAGTTATCCCAAGAATTTCTCAAGGGAGTTTCTAACAAGGTTTTCAGAATAAAAATCACCATAAACTAAAATGATGGATGATATATACTCGACTGAAAATTTTTGGTGTTGTGGTCCCAAGATGAAAATTGTCAAAAAAACATGTTGAATTATAGTATCTTAAAATCAATGTACTTATACAAATAATATATAATCTCTTCCTTAAAAAATTATACATGTCATAAAATAATTATACATGGTGATATGTTTCATAATCTGTGTTCTAATAAAAATAGTTCCAAAGGATTCTACTATCCTTTAATGGATTCAAACTACAAATAACCCGAATCTAGTTGCTTATAAGTAGTGGTTACATTATTATGTTTTTAAAAGATTCAATAGATCCTATCCAATATGTCCAAAAGTAATTGTAATATTATTATACATATACATATTTGAATCAAATATTCATTGGAAAACATATAATATAATGAAGTAGTTCTATTTTAGAATATTATTAACCTATCTCTAAATTATACTTTCTTGTCTCTCATGGTAATATACTTTTCATCCGGTTGGAAGGAAAAAATTAAGGATGAGCGAAAATTATTTGTATGGATTATATATAGTGGAGGGTATAATGAATCAAAATTGTAAAATCATCATTTAAATGTAAATTATTGAACATGAAATCAATTAAAATGAATAACATGAGAAAGGTATAAATTAAAATATAATGATAATATATTAATATCATGGATAATAATAATTGAATTCTCAATGATAGAAATTAAATCTATGGGATGTCATGATATCATGTATAATGATGTCTCAATCATCAATTATTTTCTCAATGGATGTTTAAATATATGGGTAATGACCCATTTAATTTGGGTAATTAATTCTTAGCATGATACTTACTGATACATTGAGGGGATTTGTAATTATAATCCCCAATTATCACTTCATGTTCAATTAATTACTCATATATATGAAAGAAATGCCTTAAAAATGTTTATTGAATAAATGGCATGTAATATCAATATTTAAATAGTTAATAAAATAACATTCATAGTAAAACACCATTGGTAAGAATAATATACATTTTAAGAAATAATCATATCCATGATAGATATTTAATGGCAATGTAATGTTCTATGATTAAAATGAAGAAAAGTTTTCAATATTATTTCAATATAAAAAAATTACTAAGAGATATATGATAAACATTAATTCCTCATAAATATTTTTTGTGAAATAAATTCATGAATTCTAAAGAATAACATAAAATGAATCCTAATAATATTATTAAAATATTTTTTATATTAGTAATAATTGAATTATTATAGAAGAAGTGAATTGGTCAATAATGGTAATGGAAGTGGTAAGATCTATTAATACTGTATGTGTAAAAAACACCATTTTATTTTTGGTAAATAATGTATAAATGATTCTTTTTAAGAAACCACTAGAAATATTAAATTACTACAATGTAGAAATAAATAGATTTCATAAAATATCATTTATAAAAAAAAGTGAAAATAAAAAAAAATATTTTTGTAAATCAATTTTGAAAAATATATATGTTGAAAAAAATATACCCCATAAAGTAGGGAAATATGATTTATAATTGTTATAAACATTCCAAATAAATGGGTATCTTGAATTAAATCATTAATCACTATTAATAAATAGATATCCATTTTAAATTACCCAAATGTGATGTATGTACAATAAATAAAAATTAAATATGTTCTTATTTAAAAATATATTTCAAAATATATGAAATTATGATGAAATATCTTAACTTATGTCAGATTCATCATGTATGTTCCATATCTTCCTGAATAATTGACATAATATTATTATTTAGTTTCCCAATATCTTTTTTTTATTGTTATCCAGTTTAATTTAATTATTACCATGATATATATATACCTATTTATTTTTACATCATATTAGTTGTTTTGATGATATTCAGTTCATATATACAATAATAATATGGTAAGTTAGATGTGTTCAAGGAATTCATTTTTACATAATCATCAGAATAATAATAAAAAAATAATTACCATTTTTATAAATGGATTAAACTTTTAAAACTATCCCTAAAATGTGGTTTTTAAAAATGAACTATCTTACAAAAATGGGGAAGGTAATCCATACATAAAAAAGAGTAAAATCTCTATTTTTCATTATTCTTTTTGGAGAGAATGTGTGTATTATTTTATATTAATGAAATGGTAATTATATAATAGATAAATTATTACTCACTTTGTAACATCCCATTTAAATGAATAATATGAGATATTTATATTTATTAATATTTGGTAAATAATTATTAATTTTATTTTAAAAGGTATGATGTGTTCGATAACGTACTTGATACGCAACAACATGTTTTTTTGAAATCTTCTGTTGCACAAAACGTTGGGTCAATACTAAAAAATAATAATATAATATTATTTTAAATGATATTTAATGCCTAGCCATTTCAACAGATGGAAATAAAATAATTAACTAAAAATTGATAATACATATTTGTTAAATGTTCTTACATTTTACCAATAAAAGTTAGAGACTTAAAATGAGAAAAGAATTCGATTTTAAACATAATTACTCAAATATTTACTAAAAGGTCGATTTACAACCTTTTAATGGTGAAACCTCTTTAAATATAGTTTTGGTCACTTTAATATGTTATATTTGACAAAATAAAACTTTTTTTATAATCAAGACATAAAAATTTAGTAGGGTAAATTTTTTGAGTTTTTTTGATAAAATTCATTTTTTTGAATAGTGAATAATACTAAATTTCAATTCAAAATTGCCATTTAAAAAAAATTATTTATATTTATAGAATATCTTATTAATTGGTTTCAATGTGTAATTAGATTATAATTTTATCATTTAATCCAATCCTGGTCATTGGAAGTTATTTCTCTTTGAAATTGGACAAAAACTTGTTTCAATCATTTAATAGTTATTATTATTTTTTAAAACGCTTTTTGTTTTTACAGCGAAAATTAATTTTAAATTAATTAATTAAAATTCTATGTTTTAAATTTGGTAAAATAGATATCATTTTTTAATTCATAATATCAAATATATCTTAGGCTTAATTTTTGGTATTTTTGCTGAAGAACATCCATTTTTGATGAATCGTGAAACCACTAAGTAGTAGTAAAAAAAAGACTTTTTCATTTAATGAAAATTTTACCGCTTCTGTGAATTGAATTTAGAAAATCCAACATACATGGTTGTTATTAGTATGTAAAATTTGGTTCAATATGATGAAAATAATTATTTGGTGAATAGTAACTTTTGACTTTTATTTACCGCAGATAATGGTAATTAGGGTAATTCAAGTTAAAAACAATATCATAATAATGATAAATTACCATAAAACTTGTCTTAACCTTATTGGAGGAGTCATGTCTGACCATGGGCATCCTTCGATCAATTTTGGGTCCCCATAAATCCACATAAGAGTGATAATGACACTTTATTTTAATTAACTTAATGTAAAGACAAAAATGACAATAAAAAATATCTTTTAGAATATCAATTTTTAAATGGGGTAATATAAGTCATAGTTTTGAATATAAATATTAATTAGATAGACTAAAATATTTACTACATTAATGATTTTTTTAATAATTTTTAGACATCAAATAAATTAAATTATTTATTACACAATAATGATGATGTGTTTACCTCACTAATAAATGATTTAAATAAACAAGATTATAAACAATAAAATAATATCCAAAACCTCTCCAATTCTTATTGGATTATTTTATTTTGACCACGAGTCATCTTAAATTTTACTTTTATTTATTTTGGACATTTAGAAATTGAAAATCATTTTATAATAAAATAATAATTTTGAACATTCTTAAAGAGCCCCTCCCCCCTTATAAAAATCCCTCAATTATAACACAATCCTTACACCTCTCAAGCCCCTTGGATCATCCAAACCCTACCAAAATACGCTCTCAAGATCCCTCTCTTTCTTTTTTAACCTTTATCTTAGGCAGAAGGCACTTCAAGATGTTTTTTTGGTTCAAACCAAAGAGAGTTATCCAAATTTAAGGAAATAGTTTCTCATAAATTATTTTCTTTTATTTTACATATCCATCCCCCAAACGGTTTTCATTCAATTATTTTATAAAAACAACATTATCCTATAAATACTAGAAATTTTTTATGAGATGGATTCGAACAACACTTACACACACCTACATCTAATGGGTAAAGAACATACTGTTTTTCTGGATGGAAAACTAACGCCTCACGAAACTATGATTGTTCAATTATCTCATACCGCCTCTTGGGGTGGCCATTATTATGGAACTATATTTATATATGATATATATTATGTTTATTTTTTCTTTATTGATCTGTATTTTTAATTTATATCATTCCTATATGGTTTCCATTATGAGTAAATGCGAGAACTTCATTCGAGGAAGTGCGGACTACCGCCCCATCAAAGTGATATGAGTCATTCATACGATACAAGAGACATATAACAGAATAATTTAATGAAATTATATATTATATTATACTAGAATTATAATATAACTACGCATCATTACGTTTTCATTCAATTAAAATTCGAAATAGAAATGAATGTAGCATTCATGCGTATGTACGGCTTACCGTCTCAATGAACTGTGCATTTCATTTATTATCTCCAAATGTAATGTACTGTTATAAATAAATTTATATACTGGATATATATGATATATATGATATATAAATCTTGAGTATCATTCTGGAGATAATGTAATCTTGCCACATGGACAACTTGTAATTTTATGGTGTTCATTTTTGACTCAAGTACCGAATATCAAAAAAATGAACATTATTAACTTAAATGATTACATAATATTTATAACATTCTAATAAGTGATATAAAATAAATAATAAACATTAAAAATGGATCTCAATAAATTATAATTTAACTTAAGCTTATTATTCAGGAATAACAATGAACAAACTAGTCATGTTGGACACAAGGTAAGGGATTTCTAATCTCACTTTTAATTCCATGAGATTTCCATTGTTCTCCACATATTAATTTCATGTGGTGTATTGTGTACTACAATATTATATATATTACCATGAATCTCTTTATATTCATGGTATTTTTTTATTCATTTTGTGGTTATTAACATTTGGTCATATGACTCAATTGGTTACAACGTGGTAAAGGGTTTTATCTCACTTGTTATTCCTCTGTCATTCATGCTATATTCATTACTATTTGCTATGTGTGGTATACGTACTTCCCATGATTTTTACTCTTTGTGTAAAATAAATTAATTTATGGGTATTTACATCTTCATTTAATGATCCTTCTTCTATGTGGTTTATTTTTTGTAAGATACCAAATCAGCAAGGGATCTTTCTAACCCAATTTTCATTCTTTGGGTTTATCTTCTAAATAATAATTATGTCATGATATGATTATGTGTTAAATCAATGATTGTTTATTTATGTTGTAATTTACACTAACCTTTTTTTGGATATAATTTTGATACACATATTCACTCCATTGATAAATTCTTAATCCTTTGATATAAACATGATAAGAGTTATTTAAACTCAATTTCCATTATTTGAGTTTAACATCAATGTCCTTGGTTTTGTATAAAAAAGAACATGTGTGAATTTACTCTAATTGTTTCACACTTAATATCCACTTATATTTAGTGTATTTATATTCATCACACATTATTATGTAATTTATTTATCCTTAATATAAGTATATAGTATCTAAAAAGGATTTCTTATCAATTTACATTCCATTGAGACTTCATTGTTGTTATGCACTAATTCACTTATTTGTGGTTTATATACCGGACATTGGCATATTATATGATGAATCCCTTTATTATCATGTTATCATAATGTTATGATTCAATGTAATTCCTAAATTATTTTTATTCACGAGTCTCTCATTTTGTTAAAAACTCTTTAACTAATATATCGATTTAAATGTTTTAATGATTTATTCTTCTAAATCATTATCATTAATGTCCATGTTTTAAAAATGGTTTTTAGGATTAATTTATATTGACATGAATGTTTTCAAATGATAATTTATTTAATAGTTTCAAAGTGGTATAGGACACTTTGATTCAAGAGTCTACTAATTAAATGTGATAAATCGTTTGATAAAGAATTGTTTATTTCAATATCCTGATTAGATATATTGTGATTAAAATGCAGAAGTGTTATATTTACTTTATGATTATTTTATGTGTTATTATTATGTTATGGTTATTGAGGATTGTTTACATATACGGGTGGTTCTGTGATAAACATAGGGCTGGTGAGCCCGAGATAGGTCTCCAATGCATTGGGTAACATGCCGGAGGTAAACATTAATGTTTCTATAAAGAGATTTATGGAATACACTATGATGGGTATTCCAAATTTGACTCCATATGTAGCTGTGATAGCTACAATGTATGTATGTTATGAATTCCATAAGTTACCTTTATGATTTATGATTTCTTTATGTTATTCATCAATCTTATGATTTCATGAGTTATGTTATGATTGAAAAGTATGGTTTCATTGATTTATATTTATTGATGGGATAATGTTTCTTTTCAATATTTTATAACCCTTACTGAACTTGTTATTATCATCCCATGTTTTGAAATGTTGTTCACATGACATAAAGATGAATATGTTCACGGATGAGATCAAGGAAAAGTCAAGCTGTCTAAAACATGAAACTAGATGTGTCTCACTTTCTCAAGGGTTTTTATTTTATGAAAAATGGATACTGGGTAGTAGTGTCTACATGTAATATACATGTCGGTATATAATAGTTATGGCCTAATTATCTAAAACTCTAAACCTTAAAGGATCCTCATAGTGAATTCTTAAGATAATTCATTATTATATATTGTTTAAGGTAGGGTCCTTATACAATTAAAAAAATTTAAATATACCTGTCATGTAATGAGATAGTGGAAATCGAATCCCATCAATTCTTGGTGGTGGTAGTCAGCACATACGTATAAATGATGTCGAGATTTTTTAATGGATGTAAATACAAGAAAGTAGATGAGATATTATATTTTTCAAATTAAAAAAATCAACATTATCATATCATAATATTAAATCCTTCTTTATAAACATCCTCGATATGTGGTTATGGAAAATGAATCACAATGGTTCTCAAGCTGACAGTCTGTTATACACACGAATGACAAATTCATTTACCATTTTATGGATGCGGGGATGGATATAGGTTTTTAATTATACTAAAAATATCCCAAAATATTTAGTATACTGAATTTATTATCTCATCGTGCTGGATATGATTTTAAATATGAATAATAATAAAACTTCAAACACACAGTTCATAACTACACCTCTTCATAAGACAACCTCATTTTTTTACACCATATACCCTAAAAGAGTTGTTCTAATTAAAAAAAAGACCACTGGAATGTGACTATGTTTTTATTAAATCATCACTTCAACTCATGTCTAAAAAAAATGGATCTTTAATTGATGATAGATAAGGAGAGGGTTGCCCTTGTATAAGAGAGGAGAGGGTGAATTTTAGAATTGCATAATGTATTAAGTAAATATTAATTAATTTGAAATCTAAAATGGATAAAAATCAATAAATTTAGATTATAGTATAATATTGGGTCAAAATATACTCCATTAGTGAATTTTTTTAAATTTTATTTGATTTTTTCCCATTTATATTTTCTTAACCCTATGTTAACACCTTATATCAATACCAAAATACTAAACTTCGGTACCATTTAAGAGTCTTGAATGTCACAATAAAATGATAAACTACGCATAAATGAACCATTGTTGATGATTTATACAATATCATGTTAATATTTCTTATATATGGTGTTTATAAATTTTAAATCATTTAATAAAATAATACCTTTTACAAGATATTCATAAATCCATTTTAGATACTGTTTTCATAATTTGAATTTAAATAAATCAATACGAAGGGGGAATTATAATATGGTCATTTAAATATTCTGTAAAATGTTATATAGATCCATTAAATTCATTTAAAACATTAATTCTATAAAATTATTCCACCTTTTATATTTTTAAAATCATTTATTTCATGTTCTATTATTGGAATAAATGTTGTGTTGGTGTAGCATAAGAATTTAAGGTAAATTTTTAATCACTAAAATTTTGAAACAAATTACCATGATAATATAAATTTATTTATATTCTAATACAAAGTTATATGACTAATAAAATCCTCTATTTATCCTTATGTCATAAGTATAATGTTAATAATAGAAATAGAATAACATTATTTAATTTTCTATAAATAAAATAAAATAATGAAAAATTAACAGAAACATGTTCAATAATATGTAAATATCATCATTTTGGATTGATATATATGAAATAAGTAAGTAGAATGAATTAAGTTATTTTTTTTGTTTTTTCCTTATCCTTATCATATTCCATTACCTATAATTACCCAATTTACGCTTAGAAATTGATAATTATTTAATATGGTTAGTATTGAGAAGGAAAAAAATAAAAGAGAACAATTAAATTAATTCAACTTATTCAAAATATTTCATAAATATTCTATATTCAATTGAAATTAGTGCTATAATTTACTTAAAATAAAAATAAAATATCCAATGATAAACACATGAAATAAATTCCTCTTTATGTATAATAATGTTATAATCCCAAATTAAGTATTTAATTACATTAAAATAAACTCAATTAGATTATTCATAATATATAATAACTATACTTAATTTTATATAAATTTTAAAAATGATTATTTTTATATCATTTTAATAATTATATTGAATTAGAAAACAGTATTTTTGACTATTCACTAAAAAATCATTTTTTAGAAAACCCCGAATATTTGATGTCAAGATAATTTTTATGTGATAATTTAAAAAATTATATTATTTTTATAAATTAAAATTTATATATGTTCCATAAATGTTTCATATTATTTTATTACGATAAGAAATAAAAATCATTTTTGAAGAAAAATTAATTCTAAAGAATAAAATAACATTACTAAAAAATTAGTACTTATTTATTATGAATTAATAAATGAATTAATTCTTTATTAATACCTTTATATATATTTGAAAATTTTATTAATACTATTTCTAACATATAATTCAATGGCAAGGTTATAATAGTCATATTTATTTAATAATATTGTGTGGTCCCTTTATTCTCAGTTTTGTGTGTCATATAGCCAATCAAACTCAATACTTATTTTAAATAAAATTGTGTTACACCTTTTGGCCCTCCATAAATAACTATATTGGAGGATTTATGTTCTACCTTATAAGAACTTTTTATGAAGCCACTTTTACATATTTTTAAATATCTTCATTTATTCCATGTATAGGAGGTACGAGAGACATCTAGGTCTGGTATGAAACCCACCAATAAAGAAAAAAATGATGTCTAGAATAAGAAACATGATGAATTATAGAAACAATAAAAATATGAATAATACCTATCTGATTTGGATGTGGTGACAAATATTTCGTCATCAAATTTGGAATACTGGTAATCCCAAGGAATGAAGTCTCAGATAACACCTCTTTCACTTGAAGATAAAAATAGATAAGGTTAATGTATATACTCTTTACTGCTTCCCAGTTATATCATATTTGATGATTTTGAGATTATTAGAATTTAAATCCCCAAATAAGGGGTAGGATGATGGAAATATTCTTTAAATACAACCATATACTATTAACATATTGTGTTGTTTCCACAATTGACCATCTGCTTCCCCATATCAGAGATACTAATACAAACTCACTTGTCATTCCTATGGTTGAATATTTTTATGATGTTAAACTACCATATAAATTATCATCTGACCATCCTTGGAATAAAGTATTGTTTCTAGTACCATGAGAAATTGTACTTATATTATATACTACTCATTCTCCTAGTTTCTGAACACATTGATTTATATTGGTAACATCAGAGATTCCAGCAAGCATATACTAAAAATTTGTCATTCGATACCAGATAATTGAATAAGAATTTCCAAAACATAAAATAAAATACATAAGTATGTGTTTCAATCTATAATCCTATAAAGTCCTATCCAAATTATGGTTCTATCTGGTTGGAATGCCTAATAATCTCAGTAGTTGTACTCCACTGTCCACCACTATGGTGAATGTCCTCTCCATTAATTCCCCTAACGAAGAGGATCATGATTAAATTGATGAATTATGTGCGTATTATTTAAACCAATAGGGCCAAACATGTGTCATAAACAACACTACATGTTCTCACACACATCATAAAGATATTACATGACTCAATCAGGTCAAAATTATGTATAAATACAATGTATCATTGATTAAACCCGTAAAAAAGGAAAAATATCAAGAAAAAAATTATAGGCCCTCAGGAGAAAACATAGGTAACAAAATTAGCTGCCAAAATTTGATATTTGGTCTAGGAGTTTGAAGGAAACATGTAGCTTAATTTCTATCTCTTTTGGGGTTATATACTAGAGAAATGGAAAAATCAATATGATTTCATCATGCACCCTCCAAAACCCAAAAAACAAATAACCCTCAGTCGATCCACTAAGGATAAATTAGGTGGTTTCTCTATTCCGTATAAAATTATATATTTTTTCTACTCACATACAAGATATAATTTAATAATCCACATAGCTACTTATCTAATAGATAAACAGCACATTCCATATATAAATCATGATTTCTCTACTTCCATATCCGGATTCCCATTCTGTGGGATGGTTTATCTTGATTCCCTCATAATGATCTATTTAGTGTTATTTCAATTCACTTTAAATTCATAGAGATATTGTCATCCATAGTGTATATCAGAAGGATATTGTTTCCAATATTGATGGATCACACTCATATCAATGTATAACAGTGGTGTAAACTCTATACAAGTATGAGTACCCTGAGATATTTTTCTATGTACACACTCTAGAAGGCCATCCATTCATTTGACATCGTTATCTAGAAAAATTATCTATCCAGAGATGGGAGGATTGTTTTTCAGTTCCTCTACCAATTCTATTACACCATGCATATAATGACTATCAATAACAAGTACAAATATAATAATAAATATATAAAAATTGTTGTAAAATTCATTGATCAATGGTAGGTAATTACCTATTATAACTATATTCCAACTTCTTAAGGAGGATTGAGTGGGGATGTGTATGAATAATTTTTTGAATGAGTTCTTTCTAACCCAAATCTCCCTATAATATTTAAGAGAAATCCATAAATTTAGAATGGCCTCACAACACCTAGAGGAAGCCATACAGTAGACCAAAACAAGGACTCACCCACTAAATTATACTACAAATACAAAACAAAATCATTCTAGGGTATAAATATTTTCCATTTAATAGAATCTATCCACATAATTGATTACTCATTAGGAATTCCCATAGAATTGGTCTTTTATGCACAATCTCACATTAAGAATGTTTCCCAAGGACCCAATTTTGGCCAACAAATATAATCTCCCACAATGAATTTAATTATAGGGTTTACACCCTCAATTGTGGATATATATTCCCTATAAATGATGATTATAATTAGTCCAAAAAGATTAAATAAGTTTAGTTAAAAGACAATACAATCTATATCCCATATAAATGATACCTCAGACACACCCTTAATATATGAATATAAATAATTTATTGGCTCTACAATATGGTAGAATATAGTATAGTGGCAATGGGAGACCCCATAATGAATACGACATGGATGTTAACCACCTCTTATGATATTAATTACTTGGGTAATGACCACATATCATTGATGCGAACTTAATATTTTGATTATTGGATTGCTCAAAAGATGATAATTATTCCCATGATACCATTGATTCCTTGGAAAATCAAAATAAAACCACTATGGTCAACTGACCCACTCTAGTGTCCCCATTGACATAATCAACCCATAGAGATTGAAATATTCATCATCAGTAGTGAAATGAATATCAAGAGCCTACACCAGTTCCAAATCCATTTTTCACTCTCATGGACTTCAGGTAACCAAAATAGGGAGGAATCCCTATGACCCGTCCTATTATATAATAATCCACTAATGAATTGTGGGAGTAACCATTTATCAATTTAGTTTTATTTTTGGTTTGATGTTCGTAGTTAAACAATTCTTCTCATCGTAGAGTCCCAATAATATTTCTTAGATTCTCATTAGTGAAGGGAAAATTCCCCCTTAGAAGAAAATTAACAAGATGGGATATCCTTAAAAAACTTTCTGCAATGATAATGATATAATATAACATTTTTTATTGGCTCTGCCATAATAACCACCATCATCATTATCCTTTTGTAGGGTTCAAAAAATCATTCAATTGGTTGACCATTCGACTTTTCCTAAGATATCCAAAGATCAAACACAACTATCGAATCACCATATGAAAATAGAAGATATCAACCAGGTTTTAAAAACTCATCCCACAATACCATTCAGAGTTTTTTATTGGGAGATACCTATAAGAAAAAAACACACACCCCATTCATGAATGATTGATGTTCTTATGATCCTTCCTTCTATTCTATCCAACCACATGAACCTTGATGCACAACCCCTGCCAATGAGATTATAGTAGCACTCATCAAGGTTACATAGATCCATTTCAAATTTGATATTATTATTGTATCGTTTGATGTTAACCATTGATATAATGTTATAACAATATAGTTACATAAAATCATTTGTTTTTAAATTGGAAGATATAAATATAACAATACAAGGTAACATCCAACCCCTCTATGATTTAGGTAATATTAATGGTATACAATTTGATTGGTGCTTAGAGGATTGTATCCCAAGGTTCAATCTCACCCCAAAATGGATTCTCTACAATCTAGGGTACAAAAAAATTAGATCCTCATTTAAAAAAATACATGTATATGACTATTATAATAAGAAACCACCTCAAAAGATAAAAATAATGGTATGTTTCATGATTTATTGTCTAACACAGAATTCATTGATGTTTCATACTATATCAATTTTAATACATTCTGGGAAGTCCTTGGATCTAGCTACAAATATCAATCTCCTAATCATATCATGAGTGACTCAAATAAACCCTAAAATATTGACTTGGTTTATTTCAGGATGGTGATAGTCCATTTGACTCCTGTTAATACTTATAATATGATATCTGATATTATAAGAGAGAGGTTTACTAGGTCCAGACCAAACACACTATGTGTGTAATGGCTGCAATTAAATGAAACCCATCCCTATGGATCCATTGTAAGACTTGAAGCAATGTTCTATCATACCTCTACATCATCTTGAAAAAATATATTAGATCTCAAACACCACTTGATTTTTTTCATAGGAAAAATGAAAACACTAAAATAAACAATTTCTCCTTTAAAATACAGGATACCCTATATCTTAGAAATCCCACATGCAACATGACTTAAACATTAATCCTATTAGTTGTAAATTAATTCAATCATTGTTTCTACCAGAGAGATAGATTAACACATTGGCGGACAACCAAGAAAATCAATTTCAATATAAAGGGCATACCATACCAATGAAGGCCTTAGAAGATACGAAACTGAAACTCAGTTTTCATAATATCCACATTACCTAGAAGAAGTGAATTTAATTTATAAGAACATACAACTCCCTAGGAAGTTAATTCCATCTCACAGTATCATATTAATTAGTATTCATCTCATACATCAATGTACCACACTCTTGATGAAGAGGAATTTAGTGAATCCACTAATTCCATTTGATATGGGGTATCCTCCACCATTTATGCGATGATATATGTGTATATAAGTTTCTATAAATATCATACAAATACATTGAATAGTACCATAATGATGCCCAATGATCAAACAGAGTATATTATGTTCATAAAATAACATCTCTCGGTATTTTCATGAGAAAACATTGGGGATATTATTGATTGATCCTCACAGTGTCTTCCAACAATCATATAATCCTATCCCCAACCATACATTAAACTAAAAAATTTAATATATAACTCTCACAAAGTTTCCTATTCAAATAAATCTATGAATGTATGAATGAAGAAAACATCATCAGGGATGTGTTGTACCCTAGGTGGGTAGCGATAAATTTCCTAGTCAGGAAGAAGAATTTAAAAGTCATATTTTTGTCAAATTTCATAATTCTAAATCCATATTTCCCAGTGAATGAATTTAATATCATATTGAAAACACTTTTAATTTATGTAAAAATAATATTTCATTTTATTTCAATAATTAAACTATGTTATAGATAAAATCAAATCCATATGGATACCAATGATGGTGATGCCACTTTATTCACAGAAACTTGGTGATCATTTTTCTATCGAGTGACTCCTTTCGGATTGAAAAATAATTTATAAAAATATGAACAATATGTGTATCATATAATTAATACCCTCCCTATAAAAATGGTGATGTGTTAAGTTGATCACTTTGTGATATACTATTTAAAACTCTAGAACAAAATCAAATGTATCAAAAAAGTGTTGATAAAACTCAAAAAACACCACATGAAGTTGAATTAATTGAAGTGTTTGTGAAATATAACTTACGATATGTTTCCTATCATGGTAATTTTTTAATACAATATCAAGATCTATTTAGAGAATATCAATTACATAATTGGACCGCCTATACCATTCAACATATATGAATTACAAGAACTCCAATTTATTATGTTTACAAAGGATATTTAATAACTATTCATTTGAAAAATTTTAAACCTTTTCCACAGTGAGTATGAAAGGTGTCACCTACCATTGGGATGAAAAATTGAAGACCCTATTTCATGAGATCAACCACTATTTATTGGATTTTAATTCTAATGAAATCAGTCTCAAGGAATCCTATAGTCATTGATGTGAATACCCAATAATGATCCCACAATGATTCCATAGAGTAAATAAATAATGATCTCATTATAAATTAATATATTTTCCTAGTTAAATTGATATATTAGTTAAGATAATTTATTCTCCCATCATTAATAATGATGATTTTTTGGATCTTTGCGGTCTAGAAAACAAATTACTATTTATAGAATCATGTGGTGAAAATAATCATTATTATATCGACACTAAAGTATATCTTCAATTACCCTATTTTACTATATATTTCATGATGGTAAAAGATCCACATATGATTTCTTGGACGCAAACCCAAAATATAAGAAGGTTCCCCTTACCATCAAATGAGAATGTGAGTTAATTCACTCCACTGAACATGAAATATAATGACATTAGATGTAGTTTGATTGAGCGCTATAGAACTCAATTGGAAGGTGTCCGCATTTTCAAATCCTTAACATGTAAATCATTGGAATTGTATTTATAACCCCATGAAAGGTGGTAATTCCATAAAAACTAAACCAATTAAATGTATACAAAAATAATAATGCTGAGTACAAATCTCACACCATCCATCTTGAGTTTCTTCAATTGAATTATATTTTGTAGGTTCATGTGAATGGGGACTCTGAAATTTTAGTGAGAAAAATTAGTGCAGACTACACTATCCAGAAACAATAAACTTTTCCCTTTCTCAAGTGAAAATGTGAGTTTATGGCTATGTTTCTCTCTAATATGATGGTGGTCCTTGTCCAGTTGGTTTGGAATGATATAGTGGGTTCCTTGGAATGCTAAACCACATCTAGAACACCAATGGATATAAATGAATTAGTCATCCATTTTCTAAACATAAATTGATTAATATTGTCCCTAATAGTGAAGAATGATGGTATGTCAATAAACATACAACAAAATCATCCAATGTGGCCACAAAAATACTCCCCTGATAGATCAATTACATGATTGGATGAATATCTTGGATGATTACCTCTAAAAGGAAAATCTAACCTATAAATCAGTAGAATGTGATAAAATAAAGATATATATATGATTAATAGCAATATATATGATGATCACAACTCATAATTGGAACTATATAAAGATTACTCTAATGAAGTCATTTTAATGTAGATTTTTGGAAATAAATTCCCAAATGTTTTATTGGAAGTCCATTCTAGGTCATGTGGGGCTCATCATATAGGATTGAATCAATCTTATTAGATTTTAAGGTTGGGATACTTTTAGACATATGTGGTTCTTGATGGACTTTCATTTTTTAATAATTTTCATGAATTGTCAATTTAATCCAAATTCATTAATATTCCACCTATTTCACACACTATCATATTTTCTTGGCCAACATATTATGGGTATATGATTACATGGATACGTACCCACAAATGAATGTCTAAAAATGTTGTTTCATACTTACACTTATTTTGTTTTTGAAATGGGATGATCCCATCTCCCTTAATGTGTTCAAGGAACATTAAATTAATGAATACACAAAATTTTATATAATCAATAGAGGTTGGATATTTTATACAATTCACATAGGTAATATGTCCAACTTTCAATCCATAAAAAATTGGATCTAAATGAAAATTACATCTTACAATCAAACCATACGTCACATTATAAAGCATGAGTGAATGGATAGATCAAAATTTCAAAAAAAACCCTCTTCGAAATTCTATTTAATATAGAGGTCTAGAATAATAAGCGTTATCCTAAAATTATATCCATGTCCCTATGGGTGTATTAAAAACTTTCTTCGACATCATCCTCAGTGGATTATTATTCCATGGTATATGGAACATATGTGTGTTTCCCCATTTATGTCTATTTTTCATCACTCTTGAAAAGCATCTATGAATATTTAAAAGTAAAAAAAGATCCCGAATCATTTTAGTTCAACTAGAAAGTGTTGATTATTGAAGTATCTGAGAACTTTAAAATCTTGAGGTCCATCACAACCTTGTTGAAAGAGTATTCGATGGAAGGTTTTCCATTTCCAATTTCTCTAAGATGACTTGGTCTGGGATTCGAGAATGATGATGAAACCTATAAAGATTCTTTTGATGATTGATAAAATTAATGTGGTCCCATTATCAACCCATAATATTTACTCTAATTATACATAATAATTGGTCACTATGGATGTGAAGAACCTTACACCTCCCACCAATATGTCTATACACAAGAATTAAATTTCATAATATAACAGTTTGATTTCAATTTTAGAATTAAATTACATTAAACATAATATTAAAAGTCTACTAGACCAAAATTTGAACATGTTAGAATGGGTCATGACTGCATGAATTTAAACTTCATGGAATATCATCTTTACCATATGGTACAATAATACATGGAAATAACTATGATACTTGACAATAAGATATAAAAATTTTAGTCCTATATGAAAACCCTAAATTTAATTGCTATCATATTATTATTTGATTCTTAAATGACAAAATGGGTTCATAATACTAATCCATGAATAGAACATCAAATTTAGTACCGACATCCTTCTGTAGAATTCACAAGGACAATTTATGACATGATTTACATTTCATGGGATTCATATAGAAACCCATGATTCCATTTTTATCCAAACCACCATTTCCATGATTTGAATTTCATATTAATTTTCTTTTCAATGATAATTATCACCATCTCAAGGATACATGACACAATCATAAAGCCTCTCTCAAGATATTTTTTTAATTCCATCATTTATGAATATGCATTTATATTTTTCAATTCACAATCTTCTAACACTTGATTGTAAAAATATACCAAAACATCTTTTATTCAACATCCCAATATTTCACTTCCATTATTTAGATCTGCATCAATACATAATATCTTAACAGAAATGTTTATAGTGATGAAACAACATTCTACAGGACTTACTACCATATTAGGAACATTTCAGATTGTCATTTTCAATTTATAATGATGGGGCCCATTATTCAATTTCCTATCCAGTCGGAGAACCTATTTATTTTTCCTCATTCATTATAATGTGGTAGAGAAACCAATATTTAAAAAATGGTTTTAAAATAAACTCACCCCATTTTTCAATCCCTATAATTATTGTCTCTGAATTAATGATTCAAATCCTTTATACTATGTACTTTCTGGTGAAATACAACACTCAAAATGATACACATCATGCATTTTTAAAAATAAATAAAGAATATTATTCATTAAAAATTATTACCTAATAGAAATAATCTTTTTTTGCGGTCACATTTAATTTTTATGTGACATGTGGATAATTTCCATTATACCCCTATTGTGTGATCTCATTTGACATGCATGATCTTGATAGAATCATTTTTTACAAAAAACATTACACAAGTGGGATTCATGGTTTTAGTGTATTGTTTCCCAACAAGAACATGGAATGTTGTATTAAAAAATACAGAAACTCCATGGTTCTAACAATATAAATTAATATTAATCAATATATTTTTAACATAAAAATTTTATTTATGTAACACTAGACTTCATATTCACGTTAGGGTTTTCTGTACCATTTATATTGTATATACAACATTGTCTTCCCATTTATGTTTATTTGACATTATACAATATAGCCCCGCGTTAATTCCACGTGATTATCAACTCTATGATATTGTCCTCATAAAATAACTTAAACTACATAATTCTAGGGATCCTCTCTTAATGTAATTCACTTTATTGTGATTTTATCTTATCACCCCACTATCATTAACTATGAATGATATTATTCATGTTACATATGATATGTAGTTTCATCAAGATCCTAAATATTATAATGTAAATTGAGTTCCCAAAAAATCCAACATACATTAGTTATCAATACTTATTCATATATTTTTTCCTTTATCATATTTGTGTTGACATAATTTCACAAATAGATGGATATGGTCTCATAAATATTGCGTCCACCTCTAGTTCACACATGTTCTAATATTTATTACCCATTGTTACTTTTTACTTGAGATACCCTACAATTGAAATAGTTCTTCCAATTAACAAGGGGGGTTTTTGTAACATAGTTTTCTATATATTGGACCTGATATAGTGAATTTTTATTCTGATTTATTCGAGAACATCACCTAAGAGGATTCCTCTAATGTTTTTTTCTTTCAACACACTTGCTTCTAGAACTATATATAGATTTCTTATTAATATATAATATATTTGGAGATATCTATATCTCTAATTGTAGAAACTGATGTGGAATATATGTACATCCCCATGTATCCCAGAGTGTTGAGACTTTATTTCATTCTTATTAGGTATTTTCCACAATTTTTCATTATTTCACACATTCTTCCCATGCCATTATTTTTCACATTCGTTAGATCCCTGAAGAAGTCCTTATACATTTTATGTATGTGGGGGCATAATTCCCATTCCATGAGATATACAATGAAATTTGGATCTCTTGTATTGTTCCCAACCACATGCCTCCCATTGCACAATCCTTTTATTGGAACATAGAACTCCTTTTTCAGGACTCATTCCTCTATTGTGCATCCTGAGAATAGTATATGTTGATAGAATTTTTATAATTACAGGACCCTTAAATTTACTACTCTAGTATGTTCCAAACATCATGATGAATTGAAATGTCATCCGAAATGAATGAACATAATATGAATACCATTTTTATTCTGGTTCTTATTATTAAGTGGGTTTTAAAAATAATATATACTTTTTCTATTCAAACATTCTATACAGAATACCTCCCAAATCATCTAATATCCATAGACATAATCATGAAGAATTATTTTTATAGAGATATATATATATGAATATATCCCCTAGAAACCTCCATTTCATATATATTTGACCATTAATCCTATACATCAAGGGTTTCAATAGAATTACTTTAAACTATCAATGTATGAGAGCCATAATGGATTATCAGGCTAAAAATATTATTGGGGAATATTAAAAAAAATTCTAGACACAGACATATTGGTTTAACCAATTCACATATTAGGAAAAATCTATAGAATAAATGGATATGAAATTGATCCTGTGAGTACTACTATTTATCACAAAAAATAAGGAAATTATTACATTATTTATTTCTATAATACGAAGTTAGATAGAATATACGAACCATATTCCAATTAATCATTTATTTTAGGAATTTAAATGAAATAAAATTAATTCCATTTCATTTAACTTAAAATATACAGCCTCTATCCATGTAAAAATACATTAAAAGTAATTCCTCTAAAGTCTATTATTCATTACCTTAAACTATATACACACTTCTAAATATTTATATATAATTAAATTTAGTTTTAGGTGCATGTTGAGTTTCCACATACTCTCTCATATTGGAAACCTCACCATTGGACCAAGAATCCAGAACATAAAGTGTATGAACCCCTTAGAAACATTACATACAAAAATTGTGGAATTATATTCATGTCATGTTTTCTTTTCTTAATCTCGAAAATTAATTTTTCCAATTGGTTACAATAATCACTATCATAAATTTTGTTCTATTGTCGATTGATATTTTTTGAATCAGTGCTATTTTCTCTAATTCACATTTTTTTATTTACTCAGTTACATATATAACATCATCGTTCAATTCTATGATCCATGACCCTAAACCAGTATCACCCCATGATATAAGCTACATGACACGAAACACTACAATATCATGGACAAAAAGTCCTCCCTAAGGTATGTTTAAACATTACCCCTTTGAATATTAACTTTTTAACAATCAACATATCTTGTTTTGCCCTATTGATATTATATATTCAATACATTACAAACACATGGTTTTCAGACATCTCATTGAAAAATATTAGTTCAACTACAAACATTATGAAAATAGAGTTTGAGTTTGCCTTTCAATATTTGATTTCCAAATGAACTCCCCTATGGCGATGAAAAAAATGATTCAATATACTACCTTTACATCAGACTATATATCCAGAATTATTATTGGATAAAAATAGTTATTAATTTTAAGAAACACATGTTCTACGATCAAACCACATTATATTCTTTCATTCCAAAATATTTGGATGAAAATTAAATGTTTAAAATGTAAATAATTTTAATCCACATATTATCCAAAAACTCCCCTGAGATTTTGAAATTGGATAGAATAATTTACCATCACAAACTCATTTTAATATAAGAATGTCCTTAAATCATTAATTTTTTTTCAATTACGTTCTTTTTATTATTTTGATAGGTATGGATATCCGTATAGAAACATCAAAGGATCCATTAGTGGTCAGTGCATTATACTGACATTAACCCATATATTATTTGTTTTCAATGGGATGTTACATTAGTATCCAACTAGTTCCCATTATGTATCACACCATGATTGTATCGTGTGTACTTAAGGGTTTTGGATCATTTTCCACATTATCATGTTGATATTAGCTCATTTTAATCCTCTCTTTATGTGATTAAAATGTTTAATCAACATAATTTTAAATTAATAATATAAATAATTGTGATTCCCTACCACAAGAGTAAAACATGGATATAATTATCCTAACTAGATCATAATTTTTTGATTCTATTTTTATTCAAGGATGGTCCTTCTTTTCTATCAGTCTTATATACACAAAATGCAGAAATAGGTAATGATTGATTCCTTGTTCCCCTGAAATATTGTTATTTACTAGTCCCTTATATTATACCAAAAATCATTAGACTAATTATATAATGAAACATTAGATTCTCAATTGATTCGTGTCTATCCTCCTACCAATATCATCACATTGACGGTTCTACTTTTTCTACATGTATGTTAATATTTTTTGACATATGTTTCTTGGGTTAACTCTAGTGATGAGGCCTCACCTCAATTAAATTTTAATGTATGTCAAATATATTTTATAGGAACTGTGAATTTCAACCAAATAAATGTATGTATGATCTAAATATTTATTGATATAAAATCTATTTAAATATTACTTCTTTTTTTGTTTCCCTCATACATGACATATAGTGAAAACCTAGCCTTATTTATCAGACCCATCAACAAACTCACTATATCCACTCACATCATTTTGGTACCTATTTCATATATAATTTACCTTAATTATTCCCTCCTCAAAACATGTTAATGTCTTGTTCAAAGGAGATATCCCATGTTACACTACCCTAAACTATCGTCCCCTTATAGTAAAATATTTATGACAATTTGTTTGTGTAGTACCATAATTTAAAAATTGAAATATTAAATTGCATTCAATACCTATTGAGGTTTTATATATTGAAAATATCTATATAAATCTCATAATTGTTTTACTTAGTTCATCTAACATCAGATATATAATTGAGTATTAGTCATAGTAGCTTGTTAATAATTGTAGTGCCCTCCATAGTAATATATTCCTTGCCATAGATTGTGAATACCCTTTCATAGAGTGGAATGATATTAAAAGAAATTACCATATGTTATAAGCAATAAAAAGTAAATATTATCTCTTTTTGTTAAACATATGTGATAATAACCTATCTAGGCTTGGGCCACCATATATGTCCTCCTTATAGCAAGACCAAATTATTATGTTTTATATCGCACTATGTTCACATATTTATTTTTACTATTATCATGATAGTATTATATATTATTGGTAAATATTTGTTTTATTTTAGATTAATTATTCAATAGACCCTAGAGTACATGAGATCTTCTAAAGTATATATATCCTTTAAAGACACACGTTTTTATGTAATTTGGAACCAAATCCATTTTCACATAAAAAAGAATCCCATATGGTAGTGAAACAATTCTACAAAGAATCATATTTCATCCAAGGAACATGAAATAGACAAATCAGCTCACCAAATTTAAATAGGCTATCCTATGGTGTTTTTTGTTGCTTCAAATTTCCACTTCTCATTTATGGAAAATATGTCAGAGTAGATATCTTCACTATCATGGTAGTGGAACCCATGTTTAAAATGTATTCAATGATCATGATCAACCTATCTTCTTCATATAAATACTCACCCATGATATTTTAGTCATTACATATCACTCTCTATATTGTATTTTCTAATGTGGAATTATTACTCTCAAGTTTTTATGCTCTTATGAATTCTGAACATTAAAAGGGATAATAAAAATATTGTAATTACCCCAACCAGATTCCTCTTATTCATGGGTTCCCAAGGTGACCAATGAAACATTTTTACATATAACAACATATCTATTCCACTTTTGTACATAAAATATCATATAATTCTAACTTCTTTCTCACATTGGGAATGAATTGATTTTTTTTTGTTATTTCATTATTGTGATTGAGATACCAAATTAAATTTAAAGAGTTCATATAATTAATATTTTATTACGTGAATAATTATATACGGAGGTTTTCCACATATCATAAACCCTACTTATTTCAACAAAGATTCCATATATTTATTCTTATGTCATGGATTTCTTGTTTTGGGTACCCTTTTTCGGAATAATTCCACAGCTTATCACCACATGGCTTTTTAAAATAACTATTCCATGGAAAAAGGAAAATCCACATCCATTGGATCTTATATCCATCATTTTTTAGCCTCTATGTTATATAATTATGAATATTTTTGAGATATCTCATCTACATATGCTTGAAATTTAATCATTATGTTGTGGATTGTCTTTTCTATGGTAATAGAGAGGATCTGATAATTGAATCATTCACCCTATATCCATGAGATCTGTTATTCGGATACCCAAAATAATTTGACCCCCTTTGGTATGGACTCATATATTGTGTAATCTAATTGATTCCCATGTAGAATATTCATCTCTTATATATAAATAATCAAAATAATGTGTCATGTATAATATATTCCACTATGATGGCACCTAGGTTCCCCAATCAATATATGAAGGACCTCATATATCCTATAACCAATGCTAAAAACATGAAATTAATGATGTTCTATACAGTCCTAAAATTATTTATTTTTATCATCTATTTCACCTTAGTGTTGTCTAAGCCTAAATAGTTTATCTCGTCAGGTGTGGATCTATAAACATTGAATGCCTCTAGATGTTTTACATTGTGGTCGACCTCATTTTAAGGTATGAATTAGCGTGATACCCAAGTGGATTTCATCATAAAACATTTCCTTTTATAAAATACATTTCTCATCAATGTTTTTCTCTAAGGGTAGTGGGTCTAACACTACCTCTTACATAGTTAATGTTCCCCTGATAGATCTTATCCCACCATGTTAGTCCTCTAAAATCATAATAGTTTTCTCTTGGTAATTCAATGCCTCCATGACTGGACTTTTTAACATTTTAAAGGTATATTTTCTATAAAAATGTTTAGTTTTTAATCTACCATATATAACTTTACAACCATACAGTTCGTAGAATGATACTCTGGGTCATTTTTCATTCCAGTTTTCGCTCCTCCAAAATGCTATCCTTATCTTGCGTTATAATAGAAAATTATGATATAGTCAAATTGAAAAAAAATTCAATGATATAATGATGATATTAAATTAAAAACATGAATTCCATTAATTATGAAACCATTTTACAATATATCTAAGATATAATTCATCTAAATATGTCACCCCATGAATTTTCCATGCCTTCTTGTAGGTTGTGTCTTGGATTGAATGATGTATATTACACCATTTGAGACCATTGTACACTACTGGGAATCCTAAGTAAAAAATTTATGATCCCATGTTATGATTATACTAACCTTAGGTTGAATAAAAGCATGAATGTTAGTATAAAATTAAATACATGATTTTATATTTAAATATTGATTAGAGAATAAGGGATCAAAATTTAACACTTCTACTAAACATGATACAGATAAATAATCACTTTGGGTAACATGAACTAGAGGTGGACATCATTTCATTCATGATACCAAATCATTCCTCCTAAAATATGATACTAGTGGATAATGAATCAGGATATTGCCTCTCCAATTTCTCCATTACCTCACTCATATTTTTTTCTTTAAGGAATTTAGTCTTATTTTCAACCACACTTTTAAATGTTTTCTAAACATTAATTTTTTTTGCATACATATGTCAGAGAATGAAACCTAGAACATATCATGGTTTAACAATGTCATTAAAGCTACAAGGAAAATATTTACCTCACTAATGATTATTTTAATTTTTATTTTCACAATAATTATATCCATTTATTAAATTTGATAACATCATATCTCCACAACACATCATAAGTAGTTGTCATCACCAGACTCCAATAAACCTACTTCCATATATGGGGCTTTAGGGGATGAAACATCACTACACAGAACCCCGCTTGGTTTCTCATTTTACATGATGTGTCCCTGTTTAGTTAATGTATATCCATTACCACAAAACTATGCAAATTCCTCTATCTCAAATATATATATCATCCTCTCAGTCCAGATAACCCTAACTATATTGCCAATGATCCCAAGGTCAAGTTGTTGTATTATTTTCCCATGATGATATTTTACTATAGTTTAATAATCATGAATTATTTTTTAAATTTGATCCATCTCATCCCATAGATCAACAAATATTACATCATCAACTACTTATATCAAACAACCCAAACACAACCTCGAATAAATGATTGATCTTTATGCAGTTTTCTTGGTGGTCTCACAATAAACTTAAATTCATTTCTATGAGATATCCTCACATGCCGGAATGTGTAAACTTGAAAAACTAGTTAAATGTTGTTCATGAGTCATTTGGGAACCTTTATTCATTATATATATCATTTCATGAGATCTACTTATTTATTTATGGGATTTTATGATTTTGTTTTTCATACTACTTAAATACTAATGAGATTTATCTAATCGGTCTATAATGAGAATCAGTTTCTATATAACCTTTCTAGGATATGAAACCACATATATATATATGCATGTGTTATAGGACATGAGTTATTAGATAATATTCTATAAGAAATAATATATTTTCCCTATATCAAATTCATGTGAGTGTGCACAAAATATATCACGTGATTGTGGGATTTCTCCCCAAATAGACTCTAGTGTACCGATGTGGTCAAAGATACGGGAGGTATTAGAATTAAAAAAGGAATATATTTAGAGCATAATACTCACAAAATAAATTTTCTTTAATACATGAAACCATTAGCCCATATCAATAGGAAAGGTATTAACATAGCTCAATACTTCCCTAATAGTTGTCGAAAATCTATTGGACTCAAATAGAGAACATGTGCAAGATAAATCTTTATATGATGAAAATAATTAAACCAAAATTTCCATATTGATTTATTTAAGATTAAATTTAATTATGTCTATAAGGGATGACCTAAATGTATCCCGTTATGAATTAATCATGTTTTTATTTTCACGCCCAACAAATGTAAAAAACCTACCCATAATTAAAATTGGCTGTGATAAATATCAACATCGTAGTGTCCCCCTCCTAACATTCTGATGTAATTTGTAGATACTCAGAAGTAATTGGTTTGTGGGATTCATCTAATCTAATGTCCTTAATTTCAGAACTACGAATATATTCCACATCTAGATATTAATTTTTTGGGAAACATCCATCCACTATGGAATAATTCCAGGGGAACTGAAAATATGGCATCTCAGATACTTTAATATAAGAATTAGCAACAATTTTCCTTCTATACTATATATAAAATAAGACCATATAATAATGAATTTCCACACTTAACATGTCATTTCATCAACCTCCCCAACATCCTATCATGTGGTATTTTAAGGAATATTTTGAGTCACTTATTTAAAGGGATATCCGTATAATGGTAAGGTGTATGAAACAAAACCCTCTTACTTCTCATTACTAACCCTTGAAATAATTGATTTATGATTTTTGTGTCTTAGGTATTGGAATCTTTGAAGAACTCATCATAAAAAAATTAAAATATTGTGATTCCTCCAATTTTATAAAAACTATCTAGTACCATAATCTCTATGATAGAGGTAAAAGTTGTTTGTATCTAGTGAATATATAATCATAAGCATTGGAATCATGTATGAATTAAGATACATCATAAATTGTGAATTATACAGTACTTATAACATCACACTAATTTTAAACTCATTAAATATTATTTAATTGTTTTGTGTAAAAAATATTCCCATTCCAATTAATCAGAGTAATTTCCAACAAGATATAGGTCCTAGACTTCAATCCATCAATAGTTCCTATAAAAGTTAATTACTTAAAAATATGGTGTCATAATGTGGTAAAAATATTCAATAATATAGTAAATCCTATCAAATTTCTAGGACTCGATGAATTGTTTAAATTCAGTCATTAGTTTTTGGTCCTAAAAAATGAAAAATAGTAAGGACAATGCACTCATGAAGAATTTTTTATAATCTCAACTAGCCCCACATTTTTTGAATTTTTTTTAATGAACTCGTCATAATGACTAAATGTATAAACTGGTATCCTATTATAATGAAAATAACCTTTGTGACACCTTATAAGAATATCTAATAGTATCTACTACTCAGGTATGATCTTTAAGGAGAAGGTAATACAAATTATTCTAGATAACTATTTCTAACATATCAGAATATCAATATCGTTTTTATTTTCGAAATAGTGAGCCTAAAATAAATTTTATGTATGTTTTGTGAAAATTATTCAATAATTAAAATATACAATTCAAAGAAGAATTATTTGATGTTTTACAAACATATATTTTAATGATATTATACTTCAAGGGAAGAAATTCACATTCATTAAACCATAAAAAATTTATTATTGAAAACATAAAGAAATTTCATTGGTATATTTTCATCAAATAGTGAGGAAGGATCAATGATTTCCATAATGGGGACTCATCCCTATTTACATTCATGAATGGGGACTGAGTTACATGAACATTTGATAGTAGAAAAAACTAGATGGAGTTTCAAAATATTAATGAAATTGATAGGAATCCAACCTTTTCCTTTGATTTTTATTTGTTTCTTCCACATCAAATCATATTCTGGGATGAGCTAATTTTTGGTTATGAAAATATTTTCCAAATAATCGAGAAATCGGTTTTATATGAATCATGCAAGAAAAATCCCATCCAAATAAATTAATGTAAAAAGTAAAAAATTACTCACAACAATGAGTTGTATAAAACATAAATAATTTCTCCATGAAATATTATGGTTTTTACCCCTCTCGAGATCTATTCCTAATGTTAATGTATAAAGTCACATGTAATAATGAGTTTCAAAAATAGAAGCAAGAGATACCTAAAACATATAATCATCATATTAGTGAATCTATTATGTGAACATGATTTATATGATGAGATAAAAATACTATAAATACCATATCACCCCCTTTTTAAGAATGAACCTATAAATGTCAAATTTTCACCCACTCAGCTCACACAACACTTTCATTGACGAATTTTTAAAACTAGATAACCATGTATTCAAACATGTGAATAAATAATGTATACAACCATACATACATCCCTAAATGTATTGGATTTTGTTTTATATTTATTCTTTAAAGTTGTATACATTAAGAACACAATTGAGAAAAGAGGAAGTCACTTTTATCATGTCCATGTTATGATCATCATCCAACTTCCATGAAACACTTTCCATGGTTATTTGTGAGAAACAATTGTTTTGGATACCATGGTCTCTATGAATTATGGTACTTTTGAAACTATATAGTTGTGAAATACTTATAAACCCCCAAATTTGATGCCAATATTTACTAAATACATCTAATAAAAATTTGACTACTCGTGGGCCCTATATCGTGTTGATATAGTCTTACTCATGTAAAATCTAGATGCATAATAGCATATGGGTAGAATCCCATTACATCCACCATTATGAAATATTGATCATAATATAAATTAATTATCTCCACACACTATTGGTGCACCATGAGCCTCTTATTATGTTCCATCTTGAGTAATTTACTCATCAAAAGAAACCGAAATAATCCATACAATGATACCTACTCCCAATGAGAAACATAAATCATAATCCCCATTTGTCCCCATTTTTTTCCATTTTCACCACATGATAATCCCCAGAACATGATTTCAAACTATAGCTTATCCCATGAAATGAATATATGGTGACCTATGTGACAATCACTATATTCAATATATTCCCTATGGGATGAGCATGTCATACCTTAGGTAATTATAATGAGATAATATACACCTTATATGTTTCCATAAGTAAAATTCAAACACAGTCTATTTTTTTCTCTCCTTTTAGAAAATTAGAGACCCTACCTTATGAATTTAAAATCAAAGTTATAGTCTTATGACATGATCTTAAAATATGATCCTTGAACTATATGGGTTTTTATCCATATACTGTATAGGGTACGTATGATTCCACTTTTAGTTTCAGTTATGAAATTATCATTTCTCCATCACCTGTTGAAATGTGGAATCTATAAAGCACTATCATCATCATATAGTATACCAAATACCCTCACCAATACTCCCTTCACTCCACATGTTATAATGTACTATATAATCCCCCATACATTTTAAAAATCTGTCATCCCCATTGTGATTAGTTAATGATGACTTATTCCCACGGAATATTATCTAATTATTGAACCAAACATTATGAGAATATGTTGAAAAATCCTCACTAAACATTAAATCATGAAAATATATTGGTTGATGTTCCAAAGAAGAACTTTGTGATGATTATAGGATAACCTACTTAGATGCATTAGATTCCAAACAATAAGTTACAATAATAGGCATCCTATAGTTATGTGCCTATAATTACTTATGGGATGAGAATAATTATAATATTTAATGAGTATACGATCTCTTGACACATTATTAAGGATGCTCGACTATGTTATTTACATGATGTAACTAGAATAGAATAAATCATGTGATGAGAATGGAACACCATATGTGAAAAGAATATTAATCATATGAGATGATCACGATATCTATTCATTATATCCTTGGTGATGATCATATGATTCCTACATTGTGTCACGAGAACATAATTCTAATAGTTATGACGATGGGATTCCTTATATGAAAATCATATAATACAGTGTATGATCATCACATGATAAATCATTTTATAAGAATTGGTTTCCTTTGGTGAAGAGCTAAGGTTTCCAAATGAAATAAAATATGGAATCCTTATATCATTAACATAAGCTCACATATGTAAATATAATAAGATTCCATGGGTCTTGAACATAAAATGACATACATTAACAACATTGGATTCTATGTTTCCCATATATAAGATTATATTTACAAATAATTAACATACTCAGAAATGTATTATGAATAATATAGATTCCTCTTCTCTTGAAGACTGTGTTCGACATGATAAGGAATCTAATGATGTTATTTGCTGGCATCAACTAAAACTACGACATCTGGAATAGAATTTATGAGAGTAATGACCTGAACTATTATAAATAAAATTTCCATTTTGATCTAATAAAATGACTTATTATTTAATATTGTTATAAAAACACATCCACCTCTTTGGTTATATGTTTTTTTATTTAAGAACCATTATTTATCATTACCATTGATAATATAACTGTGGAATAGTGGTCACATAATTAGTTTAAATATAAGGTTTTAACAATACCAATTGACCTTGAAAAATGAAGTGATAGCCTCAACCAGAAAAATTGAACCCTATATATAGTTTTTAACAAATATTCCTAGGGAGTATGATCTTTGGGCTTTGATCTTGACCCATCCCATGGTAAGATGCAACATCTTAAGAATGAGAGGTTCCATTTTCTGGGGATGTTCAGGATCATTGAGAACACAATACAAGCCATGTACTTCGAACAACCCTATGAAAGTATCACTCTCACAAACCATACACATGGGGTGTTTTGGATTTATTAAAGATATATGTATCCAGAACCTAGTTGTATGATTATGTACATAATAATAAAATTATTTTAATCATATTATTGTTACTTTATAAATATTTTTCATTTTTATACTATAAAAACCTATAGTATTTTCTAGGAAATATTTAAATTCAATTAAATAAATTATTTTTAAGAATAAATATATTTTTTAAGAAAATAAATTTTAATAAAATATTATTATTAAATATAATTGGTCATATATTTTTTATGAAGTCAAAATTGAATTTTATAAGGGTTTAAAAATTGTTATTATCAACAAAACCCATCATTTTTCAGGAAATGTAAACACCTTTTTAAAGGTAAAAATAAAATTATTAGAAATATTATTTATTGAAAATTAATATTACTTTTGGAATAATAATGTTGAAATTTTCCAATGGTTATTTTTTCAAAATTTTCTGTGATAGTCAGATTTCAAGCTAAAAAATAAATATCGTAAAAATATAGAGTGTGTATGATGAAATCATAATGATACAATAGTTAAACAATAAATAAAATAAAGGGTATCAATGAACAAATACAAGTTTTCCATTTAACATAATTTTATTTTCTATTTATTTTATTAACTTTATATTTTTTATGCATCCTCCAAAATTGTTAATATATTTTAAGGATTTAAAATCATTTCTTTAAGAGTGTGTCTCACTTCAACATAATAAAGGGAATTATTTTTATAATTTCGGACATTTGTATAATAAAAAAATTAAAAACTCCCCTCTTTGGCACAATCCATTGTAAAACCCATGATAATTTTGGTGGTTTTGTTTATTTTACTATACCAAGTGCGAAAACCTATGTTTGTGAATTACTAAAGAATTTACCTCTCCTTTTCTTATAGACCATCCAAGACCCCATTTATGTTCAGAAAAAATACTTGGATCATGACTTTACTCTTCCCATCCCTACCTATAGTCCTATCAAGGTACTCAAAGATCTCAAGAACCTTCTTTTCAGGCTTTTTTAGTCACACACTCATGTAAGGGAACTTTTATTTTCTCTTATTTATTAGAGTATTTTAGTTACATTATGTATTTTATCTGTAGTTACAAATGATGGGATATGTTATTACATATACCCCTTATGTTAAAATTTATTTTAAAATGATTAGTGTCCCATTTTTATCTGATTATACAATTTTATGAAATTTATGTCATGACGTTATGCTACCAAAATTTGTAAAGTATAATCTCTTTCCATAATTTATCCAAAAATATTAATCATTTTATTCAATATTATTTTCAATAAATAATTTTTGGATGTTTATTTTTTCATTCCCTATTCCTACCATATTATTTATAATATATGAGACCCTTTTCACTATCATTTATACCTCTAATGAACATTTACGTACTCCTATTATGCTGTTGAAATTTTATCGTTAGAATCCATGACAAAAATAATGCGTAGTGAATATCCATAACCAATTCATATAATGGGTGTTCAATATTATGAAAAATATATATTTTATTTGGGCCATACATGTTTGTATTCCACACTCCTTTATCATGGAATAAAATGTGATGGAAAATTAATCCAGCCCGTATGATCTATGTGGAAATATTAAGACAGATAATGAAATGAATGTGACATGTGATCCTACAATTATATATAAGTAAAATGAATTTAGTGATGTTTATTATCATGATACATATTTTGAGGACATACAGTGAACCTTAGTTCTTTTTTGGACTTTATCCATCATCTTTTCTTGGCGTTTATCCTAGAACAATGTTTATGATTCAACATTTTACGTTGTTTCAACATTTCCCATGTTATTATTATCATGAAATATCATTCATTATTATTAATGATCCTTTTAAGCCCAATTTATATGCTTAATTTTTCAAAATTTAATGTATTCTTCATGTTATTTTCATTTTATTCCCGTAATAGGATTTATAGATATCATCATTATAATGTATTTCGCTAATAATATTATGCTATTTTAGTTAAGTTTGAATAGTTTGAGCATGTGGACCATGTTTAAAATAATGTTAATGTATTCCACGTTTTAAAATTGTTGTGTAACAAACCTAATTCCCAAATGCTCTATACTTATTGATAATTCAATTCATATTAAGTGTAATCTTATGTAATAAATCAGGATTTACTATTTAACAAAATGCAGGGTTGTTATACTTGGTATCAATTGAAATGTTTATTTATTTTTGAGACTATGATTAGAAAACTCTAGAGAAATCCTTAAAAATAAGACTAATTTTTTTAAAAAATTTGTAAATTTTGGTAAGTATAGGTCATGTTTCTTATCATGAAAATACGTCATTATATTAAAATGAGTGATATACATGGGGTTGGAATATATGTACCCTGTGGAAATAACTCTGACAAGGTTTTATTTTCTTGACTCTAGGTAAACTGGTACACTATATATGTCCTTTCCGTACACCTTTTTTTATAGGGGGTATTCATTGTTAAATTCATTACCTCATTAAAAATATTTTTTAAGGAAATAATAAAGATCCCATTAGAATACATATATGATATTGTTTATGGATAACATAGATTGTTACAAAAGAATTTCATATGTTTTGGAATTACATCTAATTTATATGTTATTCCTTTAATGTATTTATATTCCCCATATATGTGTTTGAAATTTTAATTATACTCATCCATAATTTTCCATTTATTATATTCATTGGCCTGAACTCGGAGGAATCAACTACGAAATCAATGTGAGGAATAATTTTATTACTATCCTAAATAGACAACCAAACTCATGAGAGAATGAATTGAGAACTTCCTAAATATATATTCTCAACTAACTCGTGTTATGAACAGAAACCTAGATTAGGAGGAACCCCCAAATCCCCATAATAGAGATAATGTTGTGATCATGTAATTTATGTGACAAAGGCCTCCTATATTCAATGTATCATCTTATCAATTAATTGGATAGTAATGGATAATTTCCATTGATAAGATATTCCCCATACAACAATGTTTTAAATAATATAAGGTTTGATTAGATTTTTTGATAAATATTTACCCCATACTCTCTGAATTAAAATGGAAAGGAATTTCAAGGACCTAAAGAATAACGATGATGAATATTTTCTTGGATAAGATATATTAATAAAAATACATGCATGACATGCCTCTGTATTTTTCGGCACCCTGTTGTGGAAAGTCGAACACCTATATGGTGGGCTAAAACCTAGACTACAAAAATCCCTAGTGATCTGAGACTTTTATAACAATGATGAAATTTCTCGATGTTCCCTCAATGATAAAATGGAGATCATCGAATCTATAGGGTATCATGTGGATAATAAGTGGAATGTTTAGTACAATTCTATAGGTTTCATGATGAAATATAACTATTCTATTAAATTGAAACAACCCACTTGTCAAAAGTCCATAATGAAGCACCTAGAGAATTTCCTAAAGGGGAGAGGAAATGCATTAGGTGATGAAATGATGAAAACATAGATAATAGTTACTAATGAGTTAAATCCAATACTATAATGCATGATAAGAATGATCCAGTCAACCATCATGTTTTTTCATTAATACAACTACAATGTACCATAAAACCTTGCAAACCAGTGGACTAAGACAAGATTTTTCGTTGATAATCAAAATCCTCCATGGTACCTACGGAGAGATTTTGGCATCACAACCACCAAGGTGGAACCCAAGAATTAAGTGATTACATGTACGCTAGATATTAATTAAATAATATAAAAGTTATTTTGGATTATAGTTCTATGCATCCCTTCAAACAATGAATTTTTACTAGAAATACTCAAAACCACCTCAAATCATGGAGTAGATATGATGGTGAAAATACAAAATAGGAGAATTATTTCATCCCAAGTATATAATTCCTCCATTGTCAATTTTTGTGGGCTCAACATACCTATAAATGTTTCCATACTTCATTTGGTGGAATTTGATGTTATTCAGGGAATTGATTGGCTTTACCAATATGGAGAAAATATTAATTGCAGTGAGATGGAAATAACTATTCATATTGAGAATCGATGCCTGATTCTGAATAAATTAAAATATGAGGAAGAATATTCTTTTTAAGCTTAATCTAAAGATTATATTTTATTTAATTATGAAAAAGGGTATTTAGATCAACTGATTGAGTTTATAGAAAGATCCATGCTAAAAAACAATACTATGTTAGATAACATAGTAATGGGTTTGCTGGGAAATATTATGGTCTTCCTATTAGATGAGAGTTATAATTTTAAAGCAAGATTATACCAGGGGTGTTTCTAGTAACCTTGAATATATATAGAATTGATATTGTGGAACATTAGGAGATGAAGAAAAAACTACAGGAGAATATGGATAATGGGTTCATACACCCATGTTCATCACCATGGTGTGAACCAATCCACTCTGTCAAGAAGAAGGATAGATCAATGCACCTTTACATGGATTATCACGAGCTCAACAAGATCCTGATAAAGAACAAGTATCCAATTCCACAGACTGTTAATTTGTTTTATCAACTATGGGGGTCCCAATACTTATCCAAGGTGGATATTTGTTTGGTATATTACCAAGTATGGGTGAAAAAGGAAGATATTTTAAAGACTTATATCCACACAAGGTATCGGTACTATGAGTTCACATCAATTACATTGAGACTCAGTAATGATTATGTATTCTTCGTGGATATGATGAATATATAATTTATAGACTACCGTGGATGATTTATGGTAGTCTTTATATATGATATTCTAATATACTTCAAAAGTATGGAGGAACATAAAATGAATAAATGTATTATGAAAAAGACATAGGGAAATGATAAGATTTATGAAATGTTCAAAAAACATTCTTATGGAAGAAAGAATCTTTCTTAGGGAATATAATCAAAATCAATGAGATACACGTGGAACCTTAAAAGACAGAATAAATTGAAAGATGGATGATGAAAAAATAGGTGATAGATGTATGTAGTTTCCTTTAGTCTATTGTGTATTATCATCAAGTTGTGATACATTTTATGAGATTTTAAAACCCTCGAACAAATCTATTTTGGAAGGGAGTATTGTTTACATGAAAATGTGAATGTGAATAGAGATTCAATTAGATGAATATGAGGCTTTTCAATAAACTTGTTCTCACACTACCCACATGTAGAGTGATTTTCACAGTATTTATTTATGCTTCGAAGATGGGATTTGGTAGTGAGTTAAAGAACAATTACAATGTTATAGCACATGCTTTAAAAGTGTTTTAATTTTATGAACAAAATAACCCAACATGTGATCTTGAGTTTTCTATGGTGATAATCACTTTGAATATTTAGAGACATTATCTCTTTTGGGAGAAGTGTAAAATATACCCGGAACCACAAAACCTCAAGTATATATCCAATCCCAAAGAGATGAATATTCTACAACAAATATGGATTGATAATATCAATGACTTAGACTGCTCAATCCACAATGGTCGTAGAAAAGAGAATAATGAATCAGATAATCTAATTTTAAAACATCCATAATTATATCATTGATGATAATTTTGAAAGATATGATCTTATTAGATTTGATAATTATTGAAATGGGAATTATAAAGGATAGATCATCATCAATCCTTTAAAAAATGGTTTCTCAACCATCTATTCTAGAGAGATTAATGGATGTTCAAATAGATGATGTTTGTATTAATAGGAAAGTGTAAACTATAAGAAAATGGTGATACATCGAGTTTAAAGTTAACGAATAATGAGTTGAATGATTTGTGTCATGACTATGTGTGCCACAAAATATAGAGCTACATAATAATCCGCTTGAAGATGCACATAGTTCTACATTCCCTATCATTCATGGAAGAAAAAATATGTATCCAGACCAAAATGAACATGACTACGGAGAATATATGATGAAAAATATTGCAGAATATTAATCATGATATCTTCCATGTCAGCACATGAATACAAAAAGTCAAAATTATAAGGGGATTATGAAACCATTTCCCATACAAACATGGAAATGGGAAAACATCACCCTAGAGATTCTCACTATACATCTGAAGACATCCTTATGAACCAACCATATATGGGATATGGTGGATTATCATACAAAAAATTCACACTTAATTGCAATTAGAGAGTATTTCACACTAGATAAACAAGAAAAATTATTCATAAATGATGTGATGAGGTTTTATGGAGTACCACTATCAGTTGTATCCAATAGATATATGAGATTCACCTCCATGTTCTATAAAAACATCCAACCTATTGTAAACACATATGTGAACTTCAACACAAATTATCACCCTAAACTAATGGCCTATCTGGGAAGACTATTTATACACATGAGGACATGTTGAGATCATTCTCAATTGTCTTTAAAAGATGATGGGATAAACATCTTCATTTGGCTATGTTCTATTACAACAGTAGATTCCATAGTAGAATCCAAATTTCTCTCTATGAAACACTTTATTGGAAGAGGTACAGAACACTTAAATGCTAGAAATAAGGTGCTTATGAAAAACATATAGGTCCTAAAATGGTAAGGGAAATGGTGGAAATTATTAATCCAATATAGGTGACATAAAAGATGTTAAGAGTTATTATAAGACCAATTATAATAATAATTTTTGAGACAAAGAGTTTGATTTTGGATACATGTTATTCCTCTACATATCTACATGGGAGAAAGTGATATGATTTGGGAATAATGGTATTAATATTCCAAGATAAATCATCAACTTTTATATTCATATACGCAAAGGAGTGTCAGCCTATCGACTTGCACTCCCACTAGACCAATCACAGGTTTATGATGTATTCCATGTATCCCTCTTGAGGAATTACATACTGGAACCCCATATTTACTCAATCCAAAGGTGGTACAATTTGTGAAATACATTTAACATTGATACATATTTCTACAAAATAAGAAAATGGACATTCTCAATCTAATGTAGAGAAATCACCAGTTTGAAGAAGTTATTTCAGAACTAGAGAAGGTGATGAAACATAGTTACACTCATATTTATTATTTTGTAAAATGAAATTTTTTTGGGAGGAATTTCTAAAGGGGGGAATATTGTAACAACCCAAAATGTTATAAATAAAATTATCCTCTTATTATAATTTAATTTATTGTTATTAAATGTGGTAATATGAAAAGGGCACAACGTTGGTTATACCTTATTGGATTTAAAAGAATATTATTTATTATTACCATTGATAATATAGAAATTGAATAGTGATCACATAATGAGTATAAATATAGGGTTTTATAAAATCAAATTATCATAAAAAAAGGAAGTGATAGCCTAAAACAGTAGGTTCATACCCCCAGAAGCCCATTTTTTCAGCGCTTGTGTGCTTGATCACATCATTTGGATTTTCCCTTGACTAAGACCGTGGTGAAAACTATCAATATAAGAATTATTGGAAATGTTTAAGGGAGATGATCAATCTCATCAAGATGATGACCAAAAACATGTACAAAGAACAACCCAATTGTAGTATTACTGTCAGATACCTTACTCTTAGATTATTTTTGTGTTTATTAATTTGATATGTATCAAGACTATAAAGAGATTATTATGTATGAAATAATTACTATATTCTCAACATATAGTTGTTACATTATAAATATGGTTTTTATTTTGATACTATAAAACATGAATTGTATTTTTTGCGTAATATTCAAATTTGGTTATGGAATTTATTTTGATGAATTAATAGATTATGAAATATATATAATTTTAATTAAATATTTTTATTACTTATTAATGGTTATATAGTTTTTATTAAGTCAAACATAATTTTTACAAGGGTTCAAAAACTGTTATTTTCAAAAAACCTATCATTTATCAATAAATGTGAACTCTTTTATTAAATATGTAAAATAAAATATTTATAAAATAATTTAGATAAAATGGAGATTATTTGTTTAATTTAAACCATAAAATTAACTAATATTTAATTTTTCCTAATTTTATGGGACAATAAAATTTTCATGTAAAACTTATAAATCATATAAATATATGGTGTGTATTATAACATCAAAATGACCCAAATGTGATTTGATAAATAATATAGAGGGTATAAAAGACCAGATATATATGGTTTCTATTTAAAATAATCTTACTTTATTTTTATTTTATTAATTTTTTTAAACCATTATGAATCCTCTAACACCATTAAAATATTTTATTGGTCTAAAGTAATATCATTAAGAGTGTGACTCTCCTTCAAATAAGAATGGGAATTTTTTTTCATTTATTCATCCCTTCAGATACTAAAATAATAAAAAAATCTAATATTTTAATGAATGAATGTGAAACAAAAATGGTATGGTTTTTAGTTTCTGTCATTTTAATATGTATATATCAAAACAACTGTTTGTGATATATTAAAGAATTTCCCTCTATTTTTTTATATAAAACCAACAAATATCAAATTTATGTTCACTAAAACCCCATTCACCTGGTCCTTACTCTACCCTAAATTCACTTTAATCTTATAATGGTGCCCCAATATCTCATTAAGCCTTTTTTCAATCTTCTTGTGGTACACATATATGTACGATGACTTTTCTTTTCACCTCCTTATAAAATTATCTACAATACCTATGTATTTTAGCATCATTTAATTATGATGGGATTTTTTATTCCATATCAACCATATTATCAAATATATTCCAAAATTTTAAGAGCCCCCTTTTTCTCATCAACCCATTTTATGAGTTTTACAAGACAGAGTTATGCTTCCTAGATTTCATAGAGTCCTATATTTCTCTTATTTATTCAAGAATCTGATTAATATTAGGCCTTTTTAATTTCAATCCCTATTATCTGGGTGAATTTTTACATATTCACCATACATTATATATGATATCTAAAAGATTAGAGACCCATTCGACAATAATTTATCCCTCTAATCCCATTATGCTGTTAAAATACCACGACTGGAATCCATGCCATAATGAATTTCTAGTTAATACCCATACGAAATAACTACCAAGGGTGTATAACATTGTAAACATACACTCATTTTACTGGGTAATTACATGAATGAATTCCAAAATCATTGATCATCAAATAAAATATAAGGAAAAATTAATCAATGTAATATGATATATGTGGAACACTTAATAATGAGAACGAAATGAATGAGATGGGTGCACCTTGAATTATATGACACTCCAATTCATTGGGTAATGTTTAGTATAATATTACTTCATTTTGAAATAGGTAGTGAACCTATTTCCTTTATGGAACATTTTCAATCATGATGTCTTGGTATTTATCCCTTTCATATGTTTATCATGCAGGGATTTAAGTTTTTCAACATTTATCATTTTATTATTATCATGCTATATCATGCCTTATTATTGTAGTTCCTTTTAATCCACATTAATGTTCGAGTTGTCTAAAATGTAATATCAACTTCATGTTATTTTTTATTCCCTCACTATTATTTTTAGCTAACCTCGTTCTTATTTATTTTACAGGTTATCCCATTTAGTTTTAGATTTTTGGGAATTGTTGGAGAATGTCATATTATTTTTTCAATAATGATTATGTATTACATATCTTAAATTTTATATTTAACTTACATAATAAAAAACACTAGAAAACTCGATCATCTAGGATGTATTATGTGTAATATAATGTCTTAAATTAGCCTTTAATGTGTAATGGAGTGAAGGGTTATTATAATGAGATTTAATTAAATATTTGACGTGTGACCATAACATTAAATGGGATCAATGGGTAAATTCGTAAATGGAATTTCTAACATCCCATATCCTCATTCTGATCAAGGAGGTGACACAACCAACCGTGATAGACATATGACACATGCTATTAGAATATAGAAAAGTAGGGCAGAGGAGTATGCTCAAATTCATATTAATAGGAAAACCTATTAACGATATATAAAGGGTTAGATAATAAAATTTACTGATAAAATAAATATGGTAGAAACATCTTAATAAAAATAACAAAAAATAAAGAAAAATAATCTATAAGGCCAGATTGAAGGACATATAATCTTATGGTAGAACATGTATACTTCTTTTTAATATTATAGATAAAAAAAATATTGATAATGTGTAATAATATAACTTAGAAATGTAATGTGGCTTAATAGTAAGCCTATAAAATCCTAATGTTGTGGAAAAAACAATACTCAATAAGGCCCACACATAAATTTTTTAACAAATAAATAATTTTCAAGAACAATGTTGAGAATAGAACAATAATATAAATATCCTTAAAATTCAAGGAAATTTTTTTCTTAATTTTCATTTGAATTTTACAAGAATGCAGTTTCTGACGGCACCTGATTCTGAGGCCCGGTGTGCCCGGAATCATTTTCTGAAGTTTGGCACGGGTACGTTCAGTGAACGAACGAGCGGGTTTTTCTAACTTTTGAACCGGTGCTCGGAATCGAATTCCGAGGGCACCAATGGAATCGCAGTGCTGGTATTTGCTTAGAAACACCTTTTCTGGAGTTGCGTTTGCTCGAGTGTGGTTTTTAATTTTTGGGGTTAAGTTAAGAAATAAAATAAAAGTGGTGCGACACTTTATTTTATTTCACTTAAAGCCACATAAAGCCACTTAAGCCTGGTTAAGCGGATAAGGTGGGACCCAAGATATCCTACCCTCTTGGTAGGATATTTATGAGGTGGGGCCCGCACGATCCCCACCATTTCTTTTCCTCTAAGTAACACACCCGTGAAAACATCTTTCAAAGAAAGTCAACCGATGCATTTTCTTAAATTCTAAACGCCCCTATTAATTGGGAAGTTAAGTCGTTACCATTAATTCATCGAATTAATGGTTCGTTTCTTAACATTGAATTTCTAATCATTGGCATGGGAATAAAATAAGACCAATACTTGTTTCACTTGAGGGTTACTTGTTGAGAGGATTGGGAGAAGCTCTCAAACTGGAAGATCTTCATCCCTCTTCATGAAGAACGCGAAGAACACGAAGAACGCGAAAAATTAGAAGAACGTGAAAAACACCTGCCTTTGACGAAGGGTGACGAAGAACGCCGAACCATCGGAGATCGACGACGCGATGTCGTGTACCGCGACGCTGATGATTCTCCTTCTACGACGTTTCTTCCACGATGTTCCTTCCCCGCGACAATCTTCGATCAACAACCGATTGAGGTAGGGGATTGCGGTTCATTAAATTATTTGTGAATTATATCCTCATCATGGTTTCTTTTGGTGCATCTTAAATCTGTGTGATTTTAATCCTCAGAGTTTGTCTGCGCAACGCCGTGTACCGTGACGACAGCGACACCCCTTCCGCGACGCAACGATCCTCTTCTTCCGCGACGGTCATTTCCGTGACAAACTCACGTTCGACGACAAAGTTGAGGTAGGGGTTATTGTTCATTTAAATCTTTGTGATTTATACCCGCGGAGTTTGATTAATTTTTTTTTTGATACTTTTAAAACCGCTAACGTAGTGGGTGCGGACCAACGAACAAGTCCGAACCCACCGCCCTTTCGTTCTTGGTGTCCGGAATGGCGGACGATGACAAAAAAAAACCACACGGGTGATGTGAGGTCCCTACAGTGAAGGAAGGACCCCGAGAAGGATTTTGGTGAAGACGGCGTGCAATTTCGACCACAGGAACTCATCTGGTGGTCCGCAGAGCAGCCCGCCGGCGTGCCTCGCCGGCACGGCGGCAGGTGGAGCCCCATAAAATTTCACCATATGAAAGTATTTTCATCACCTCATGTGAAGAAAACACCACTATGGTCATAAAAAATTAATTATAGTATGATACCCTTTATTTAATTAATCTTCACATCATACACTCTATCTCTTCATCATGGTCCTTATCTCCGATTAATGATTCATTATTATATTGAACCCTTTCAATAACACTGAATCTACTTTATATTTATTCTTTTATTCTAAAAAGAAATGATCATGTTAATCGACAGTGATCGTGATGCTTAATAGATAAATATCCCGAAAGAAACATCATCAGAAAAAATTATTTTTTCTGTTTGTAATATAAATTTTATATTCTCAAATTTTTCAAACCATTATGTTTCATGAATTCTATCATTATATATGTCTGGATATTCATAGTATATTTTATGAAACTCTACTCATGGTATTGACCATGAAGGTCAAATATATATATATTCTAATAACTAGGAGGATCCACTATATGGACAATATATTTAATGTATGTAGAGACCATATGGTTTTATATTTTGTCCAATATTCTAATCATTAAAATTGTTCGTGTGATGTAGACAAGCTATTTTATGAATAAACCACATATACAACCAACATACCTTGATGACCCACCTTTTTGTTTATAAAACAAGCCACAATTTATTGGTTTTATGATAAAATATCAACCTTTAATATCTACCCTCAAATATAGACATATTAACTATATCAATAGATCAATAATTCCAATAATCTATATTATTTGAATTATTCACTTTCATCACATCCAATTATAGAATCTTCATACCATCAATATCACATATTAAGTAACTAAAAATATCTTCTAATATTTTGTAGACAATTTCACTACATCCATAAAACCTTTTCCTTGAATAAATTGACAATAAAAACATCAATAATTACATTATAATTAATATATAGTGTATTAATAAGTTATATACATTGATAAATATAAGGGAACTAAAATCTCCCCCATTATTTTTTTTCAACCCATTAAACTCTTCCCCAACATTAATTCTCCTTCAAGAGACACCATATCACATACTTTTTATGAATACAAAAATCCTAATGTTGCACCACATGTTAGACTATATTTTTTAGAGAACACAATCTCACAGTGGGATGAAAAATTTTGGAAAATTGAAAAAGTTCTATCCCACTCAATATATACACTCATATAATTAAAATGACTCCCACTATTCCCAATAATCACATTAACATAGTTATAATAAATATGGAAAAAAAGTAATTTTCATGAAAATAGTTTCAAACATTCATTCTTCATATATGAACATATTCTATACCATTGTGAGGGTCTTACTAAATACTGTTAATTATGTGGGTGGGACTATACACCCATGTTCATCATAAATGCATCAAATATATCATTAGTAATAGAATTATTTTAGATATAAAACCATTGTTAATGGATATGAATATGGTACAATTATAAGTCTAAATTTTGGTACATCACCATTAAGAAGTGAATTTTTATAAAAATAGCACTAGACACTATGTATTAGATATAAATTTTTGAATGGATTATAATACATTTATTATCCCTAAAAAATATAATTGATTTGTTAACATTCACAATAAAGTAATTTTCATTATCCTCAATACAAATAATTTGAATTAAATTACATGTTTCAACAACAAATTTGGACTCTATCATACACAACACAAATGAATCCTATTTATTATTATAATATCTCAAATTTATATCTCATAAGATAAATATTTCATCAGATGTGGATATGTTATCAAAAAAATTAATTTCTTAGTCATCATCTATAAACAGAGAAAAATTTAAATTTTTTATTATCCTGTAAATCATCACATGAAATGCAGATCCTTTACAAAATATAATTTCGATTTCAGTAATCATAAAATGTGCCTCCATCGTGTCACCCTAATATCTTTCAAAAATATTCATAGTATTTATAATATGTAGTTTTAAATGTGTGAAATAAAGTAGGAATCCAATCATTCATTTAAATTAAATATGATTTGTTCTTTGATAACATCAAAATTTGGAATTTCCATCTCCAAATAAATAGGCATTGTTATAAGAAAAGAATCTAATATTTCTAGATTCTCAAACACCTCTCTAGAATAATTCTTTTAAGATATGAAATTATCTTTTTCCCATACATGTAATAGTATGATATATCTTTTCTCCCTATTATAATAAATCTAAATTTTACACATAATATTATTTTAAAATTATTGAAATTTATTCTCGTGATCACCTGAATTTGTTTTCATAGATATATATATTAATAATGAGTAAACCTAACTTAATTTCATTTATATTTAGGGTTTTTTCCCCTATTTATTTAAATTTTTTAACTCCTTCAAGTAGTTGTCCAACTATAAATATCAAGTCCTTAGAGTCCATTTTAAGGTATATAGATCTTCTTTCTATGTGAACACTAATTTCAACCATTATCATGAATATGGAGATCATGCGTAATTTTATAGACCTAATCTTCAAGATCTCCATTTATACAGGTAGATTTGACACTCGTTAGAAAAGATTCACACCTGATGTAAGCTACAATAACAAGGAACAACCTATTTAATTTGATTCCTAAAACCCATGTGAATTATTTTTTGACATAATATAATTTTACCAGATAGTATCACTTCCAAACAAGTATTTATTTATTCTTGATAACTTCTCCTAACAAGTTTAAACATGTTCCCCAAAACTCACTTGGTTGTAATTATTTTTGTAATATGTTATTTGAATAAAAATATGATGTGAAATTATAATATAGACCTTTATTAAAATCCTCAATCATTATATCATGTTCAAAATACTCCATCACTAATTGTTGTCCAACCTGATAAATGAATAAATTCTGATTTTCAAACAATGGTATTCCACTATTTGGTTCTATTAAAGTATTATCACATATTTTATTCATCTTGTTTTCAATGGTGAATATTATTCTATAATATAAATCTAGGAACCCTTATGTTTCTTTTACCTCTGAGTGATCTTTTTTCATTATCATTATCCTCTTCTTCAACTCTGTCTTTTTTATACATCATATTATTCCCTTGGAAAAACATTAATCATTTAATCATTTTTATATCAAATAATCAACTTTGTTGGACCATTATATTATTCAACAAATTTTATATAGAGAGCATTGTTCTTGTGTTGGTTTTAAATATTATTTTCATCATAATGATCAAATATTTATTGAGGTATTATTTTCAAGAATTTGTCTCTTTTTTATTATATTTGTTTCCAAGAAACATAACTTCTTTAGTTTTATAATCATAGTTTATATGAATTCAATCATCACTTTTGATGATGTAATGGATGACCAATACTCTGAAATAATACATTATTGGACAATTGTTAAATCACATGTCATGTGATGTTTTGTTTTCGATTGGTCTCAGATATTATTGCTTTTGAATTTTCACATAAGTGAACACATCTTCTCTCCAAAATAATTATGACCACTAAATATCCAAAATAAATGTTTGACCCTTATCTAAATTTTTTATATTCAATAAAAATATCATAAAAACTATTTTTTTAGTGGTGTTAATTTTTTTAAATATAGATTTTTAATCCTATACTTACTATTATAAGATTTAAATGAACAACAACTGCAATCCTTCCTACTACCAGTTTACAACATATTTACTTGAATGTGATGTTATCTTTAAAAAAATACTATAAATTTTTAAAATATTCACTAAAAATGGATTCATATTCCAAAATGAAACCATAGTTATTCATATATAGACATAAATAAATGTGAAAAATTAAAATTAAAATTTTAATGTTTTTCTTCCCATGGTTCCACACAAATATAAATTAACAAAGTCAAAATTATTTATTAATTTTTTTCACTATTTATTTCTCCAGTTATGATTTTTCAATTTTCGGATAGATATGAAGATTTGAAATCTATCTAGACCCGTTTGAGGTAAATATCTTGTAACATTATATATATATTTTTTACCTATACTATTTTTATCAATCTGGCCTTGTTTTATTAACATAAGATATTTTTTCCAAACACTAAGATAATAGGAAATATTTTATTATGTAATTTGAAAAAAACTTCACGAGCCTTATATCATATTTTAATAATTATCCAATTTCTCACTCTTATATTGAAAAAACTATTATTCATTAAAATAACATCAATACCATTATATGATAATTGTGTCATTCTCAATGGGTTTTTCTTCATACCATTGGTTTTTTTCCATTTTTGTATATTAATTTCATTAGAAACTAAAATAACTCCCTTGTTTTGTAAATAAATATCATTTTCAAATTTCACTGGACCTTTAACATTTTATTCAATTAGATTAATGTGATTGGTATATCCTATCATGTGTGATGTGAAACTACTATAAAATAATCATGGATTTCCCCTCTTATTTGGTTTTAAATTTACCTTTAACATAAATGATTTTTTAATATAACAAATTCCTAAATCCATATTTAACATTGATTATTTTTTGCCTGAAATCATGGTCATACAATATCATATGTATTTACCTTTTTTAAAAATTTATATATTTTTCTATTAACTAAAAATTTATTTTTATTAGGTATAATGTATACTATTCTATATTCTGATTAATTCAAAGAAGATTTGTTACACATTTTTTATCGTAGATCCTCCTAAAAATCAACCTACTTTGACTCTAATGGAGTGAAATATTATTTAAAAACAAATAAATTTTTTCTCTAGTATCAAAAACTATAAATTGCACTTGACGTTAAATAATTCATAATTATTCAGATTCGGAATTGGATGTTTCATGTTTTTATTATAAAATAAACCTTCTTTATCCTAAATTTTGTTGATTCAGGCTTATTTTAATCACTCCCCACCACCATTACTAGAGAATAATTCACCTAGATGTTTTTATCAACATAAAATTTCTTTTATTTTATTTAGGGTAATACACAATTAGTCGTAATATATATAATATTTTTCTATTAAACATATATATATTTTACCAAAGGAGATGAACAATAATTATCAGTGTTTGGTGATAACATGTATCTAACTCCAACATCTATTTCAATGTCAATTAATTAATTGAATGGTGATTTTCTACAATAAAAAACCTTTGTTCTTATTATCTATGTTTGTCTTCATTTTAATCTACCTTACTCTATAGTTTTTTTTAATCCATTAACACTCAGTATAATTAACTTTGATAATTTTTTTTCTTATCAATGTGCCCATTCCCCATGTTGTGAAACTATCCTTCAACATTCTATAGCCTAAAAATTTTGTATTAATTTTTTTTACCTTCCTTATATAGTCTACTATTCCTTTCAAGATAGTTATCAGGTTTTATACTAAATATGTGAATTATGTATGAATCATCTCCTTTATCTTCTACAGAACTAGATCTATATGTTTATTCTTATGACATTTTCCATTATGTAATTATATTTTATAGAACATTCCTCACCTGAATCACAACTTATGGAAGAGTTTTATTCTTACTATTTATTTATAAAATATTTCTTTCTTTTTAATTCTAAATGTTTTCTTTATTTTTCAATAATCAAATTTCCAATTATTTTTTAATAATTTTCCTTTTCACATTAATTTTAGATTTTATTATTATTCATTATATAAATTTTTTGATTCATAATCTTAGTAAAATAAAAAATTCCTTTCCGATTACTCCAAATCTCTAATATTTTCATTTATTATTTCTTTTACAGTAACCTTTTAGACTATAATAATTTTAATATATGGTTTTTATGATTTTCTGGTGACTATAATTTGTTTTCTTATCTCCATTTAAATCTCATATGTGTTATAATTGATCTCCCTTTTATGTTATACTTATTAAAATATATAAAATTGATTCCCAAATTTTCCTTTTTATTGAATCATAGTACATTTATCATTTTAAAATTCATCAGGGTTTTCAGTAGAACATAGCCATATTTTTAATGTATTTCATTAGACATTGATAATTTTCAGTTTAAATATATCAATAAAGTTCCTAATTATTTTTTATTATATTTTAAATATTCATATTTTCTATAGGAAATCTAATTTGACTAACTATCAAATTCAACATAGTGAAATAGGTTTTAATATTATCATCTTCACCTAATCTGAAGTCTTAAAATTCTCAGCTTTATATTTCTAAACGTTCTTCTTTTGAATTCAAATTTTCCCCATACATTTTCTCAATGTTTTACAATATTTTAATATATTTATATTTCAGATAGAATTATTTTACAAATTTATAGAAAATAATTATTTTATTTTATTTCATTATTTTCCATCCACTCAAGATTCCCATTCTCTCCAAATTCCATAGAAACATATCTTATAATAGGTGGATAACCAATTGTGAAAAATCACCTACATCAAGTCCTTATGATAATATAAATAATAGAATTATATTATTCCACCCATGAATACTATTTAAACTGTATAAGGGAACACCTCTATATTTCACATAATTATGATTCTCTATGACGAACCTTACATGGGAATTATCTATGAGGAGTCTTGTTTTATTTGATAATAATTGGGGAGTATAGGAAAAATTGGAATACACTAAGGAGAAGTATTTAATTAATATGGTTACTTTTTTATATTCATTATAGAGAATCGAACCCTATAATAAGATAATTTCATGATTCAATCCATTAATTTAATTCCTTTCTCTAGCATAGAAATGACAAATACAATTATAAAATTTTACTAATTAAATGGTTTAGACATTATGTGAGAACACACTGACTATTATGAACTAAATTTGGTTGGGTCACATATTTCATAATCAATATAATTTTTAGTGATTCAAAATTATAAGAATTTAGACTCAAGGTTTCAGTTGGTTTTATCTATATTCTCTATGGTCATGTAAAACCAAATTGGAACTATAATCTATATGATGATATTTGGACTAAAACCACAAGTATTAAATATTATCTACGTTTTAATTGTGATTTAGTTGGATAATTATATAATAGTTAGACACATAAACATTTTGATATTTATATTCAATAAGAAAGACTTAAATAGTTAGATAGATAAGGGTAAACCAACCACATATCAGTCTCATTTCTACTCTATTCAAAAATAATATGGTAATTTAGTTCTTCCTTATATACATGAAACATATAGTAGTATGACATCACATATGGTATGGAGGAGACTCATTATTTTTCATAGGTAAACATAACACCTGAAACATAAAACATTATGACATAGTGATTATTTTAAACCTATTTTATCATTTAAATTTATTCCCCCTAATATCTCATCCATGATGACCAAAACATACATTTAAATTTCTACACGATATATTCTTGTCATCGATCACACGAAACACACATCACTATGGCCAAAACATATTCCCTATGTCATCTTCATATTCTATTCATATGCAATTATAATGTACAATCCACTTGTTTAATGTGACTCACATATCAAATTCCATCATTTTTCTAAAAAATAATCTTCTTTAATATTTAAATATAACCTTCAATTTGATGTTTTAATTATCATAATATTGGATCATGATCATCTTGTGTAATAAAGGTGATTTATTTATGATAATATGGAAAAAATATAAACTAAATGAAAATATAATTTTGTTCCATAGAAAATAAATTTTGGATTATGATTATTTTTTCACATTTACATATCTTCTGTTATACCTTTATGCAAGTATTGACATACTGAGTAACCTGATAATAAATCAAACTAACCAATTGACCATGAAGATCGATCATATATAAAATCAAATGAACATGAGGATCAATTATATATAAAAAATAATGTTCATATGAAGTGGAAATCAAGATTGAATATATATATATAACTTTCTAACCATGTAGATGAATTATGTGATGAAGAAAACAGATCATATGAAGTGGAATCATGTTAAAAACCTAAATGTGAGGGTCGATCGTGTGAAGTAGGCACACAAACATATTAGATAGACTAAATGTATGAAATATCGACCTTCATTATCAATTTTGAAATGTATAATTACTGACCATATTAATGGATCAACCATGTGGACTGGCCAATATTTCAAAATTCTAGAATTCCATTACATTGAATCCGGTCATCCTGAAACCATCTACGGTCCTTCTCTAAAAAATGTGAATCACATTAAAATGTATTACATTGTGTCTCAATACAAACCCAAAATTTTACATTATTTACATGAGTATAATCATATCATATATAATATTATTTCTTATATATGATTGAAAATAATGAAATGTCTATCAATAAATCTAATGTAACATCATGATTCAACATAGATTGGTTTCTGTTTTATTTTATTGAACATATTAGCCTAAAACAAAAAAACTAAACCATGTTTTGATATCATCTTCGATGATAAAAGCATACCAAGATTATATTTTACATAAAATCAATAAATTAATCATTTCATCACAAAAAAAAATACACAGTTTGAAAAACCATAGGTTAAGTATATTTGGTGATGAGTGATATATATATCTTATTGAATAATATTTAGTTAATATATTCACCATAACTATACACTCATGGATGCCATTTTCTTGTAATATTACATGTAATTACCTTTAGAAATAGGTAACAGAAGATGTGGGGAGATCAAATTCTTAGTAATGGAATGAATTATTAATGAGACATAAATTATCAGTTCATAAACATGTGATAATACATGAATATGAGGAAAATATCTAATTAATGTGAATATTAAATCAAAATTTATTTTCATAATGAGTGAAAGAAGGATATATAACCTCATAAGATCATTCATATACCATGTATTAAGAATATAGATACATAAGACAACAATCACGAGTGATATATTATATCATCGGCAAGTGGTCTAACATAGAAATGTGTCACAAGAATATATATGAAACCACTAACTTTTGGAAAACAAACAAACCATATTTATGTCCATATATAACATTTTAAACATAAATCTAATATAAAAACATAGGGTTGTAAAAATTATAATAATTTCCACACATAAATTTATAAATATAATTTTTGTTTGAACATATACAGTTTGGGAATTAATAATATGGTAAACACAACATTATGTTTTGAGAAATAATTGTTCTCCCAAATGATTTTGAGGTATACATAGGACCCACCCCTCACATAATGAAAAAATAAAAATACAGGTTCAACATTAAATCAATAACCTATCTCATCATGAAAACACCAATTGTAATAAAATGGGTTATAAGTCATTTTAAAATGTTAAAAAATACGAAATCCTGAATATGATAGGTTGATAAAAAATATTTTATCAATCAAAAAACATATATAACAAGAGAATTTAAAGGGTTATTTTGGAATATAATTTTATAGAATATGAATATATTTTCAAAGTTATTTAAATAGTAGAACAACAGAGAAAAATGTTATCAATATACTTTATTAAATATTAATAATAATCAGAAGATACAAGTCCATTTCTCAAATAATTTTCATGATTTTGAAAATGTAATTTTTAAAAATAATATATTAAAATAATAATTAATAATATAACCTAGTGAATAAATAAATACAAAAAAAATTCTTCGGAAATATGTAAAAATATATTAATGTGAAATTAAATTACATTTTAATGCATTTTTAGGAATTTTTAATGAATTTATGCATTGATTAAAAAAATTTAAAATATTTTACAATAAGGGATTAGAATTAAAAATAATTGTAAATAAGATATGAAATTTTTTTATAATACAATAACAAAATAAAACATTCATGGTATGAAAGAATATGGACTTTGAGGAGAAACCACCAATAGAGGGCATGATGATTCTTCTTAAATAATGTTCCATTTAGATAAAAATTGGTATCCACAGAAGAAAAATATTTTAACATTAAAATGTAATTTCATGAGAGATAAACATTAAATAATTAAGGAAAAAGAGTAATTGTATAGTATAAACAACATATAAATTCATAATCAAATAAGAATGATTATTAACTATGATAATAAAAAATAATTGAAATGTGAATATATTTTGTTTTAACTAAAAAATAGTATAAAATATTAAATTATAAATCCATAAAAAAATTTCTATGAGATTCATAGTTAAAAATAATTTTGATGGCTTTAAAAATAGATCATATAGAATGTCTTGAATATTGAATATAACTCAATAAAAGGGAATCCAGTTAACAAAAACCATTATGAATTTGGTTACATTTGGATCAAAATCCCATATAGGATAGTATATGTAATATATATTTCAATAAAAATAATAAAAATATAATTATGAAAAATATGTTAACGAATCATTATATACACTATATAGATTAAATTAGATTCATGATATGAAACATATCTTAATGAAAGAAAATTAAGATTAAAATGGATAACATGGATTACCTAATAAATATGCATTCTATATCATCAGGTATAATAAATTTTGGTTTATTTTTATTATATATATATATATTTATTTACCTTACATGTTAAAAATCTTTTAATCAATTAATATTTGAGTTTTAGTTATATTGTATGTTCTTGTCCTACTTCAGCATGGAAGTCTTGATCTTTAATCCCTGATTATGTATTAATAAAATCCAAATTGATATTATGTGTATAATTGTGGTTTTTATATAATTTTAAATTTCATTAGTCATTTTATTTTAGGGATGTTAAAGAGACAACTCATTTAGAGTGGTTTAAATCACATTTTGGACATCTATTGAGTAAATAGAATTCATTTTGCTAATGAATATACTTATATGTATTTTTATTCAAGAATTATTAAAACATATGAAATTACTCATTAATATATCATATTAAAAATAAATTTGTTTTCTTAATCATTCATGAAATGTATATTATAATATAATTTATGTAGTTGGAAGAATTGAATAAAATAACAATTCATTATAACAACTGAATGAGTAAGAACATGTCATTGTATGGGACTAATATAACTTTTGTAGATTAATAACTATATACATACATTTTAATAATAATAAAAATATATTTTAGAATATTTTTATGGAAAATGTAATGAATAAATTAATAGGTATAGGTTAACTCTAATGATGAAGTGTTGAATCCTCTCATTGTCTGCCTCTTAGAAATGAAGGATTTGAGACTCTTAATTATTACCAAAATTTTCCAAATGTGGTAGAGCCATTTTTTTAAAATAATATAGGTATCCATTCTAGAGGAAAAATAAAGAAATGTGATATTTTAGTAGGTTAGTGTAGGAGTTATTTTATTGTTTAGATTGAATGGAATTTTAAAAACTTCTTATTCTTTAATGAATATATAATGTAATATCTCATGAAATGTTGATTAAGTGATTAAGAATAATTATAATGGGATATGGTATAGTCTATATTTCTCCAATATATTCATTTAGAGATAGTTTTTCATTATATTCTTTTCCTTCACCCCATAGTTAAACCAATTTACATCTTTTTACCTTCACTATTGTAAGTATATTTATACCTCTGTAAGTTATTTTATCTATAAAAAATAAAAAATTTCATACTAAATATGTTGGTCAGAGTAGAGTACTATAGAGGGGGGAATTGAGTATAAAAAAAATTCTATTTTCAAGTGTATTTTTAAAAGGGTTCCCCAATAAATTTAAATAAAGGATAGTTAATCAAAGTAACAAGATTAAGAATGATTGACTACCTAAATAACTATTCAGAAGAATGAAAATTTCTTAGTACTCTTAATATCAATTATTAACATTACTTTCGATGATTTTTTAATAAGTCCAAACAATTATAAATTATTTCCAAGATTAAATATAATAGTAAATTTAGTGATTCTAAATTAAATAGTAAAACAGAGAAAAATAAAATAAACTTCACAACATATATAAAACAAGTGGTCAGGTCTTAAGCCGAGACATAATCCACTCCACTTGGTGATAACCTTCCAACAAGTAGTTTATATAAATAAACATGATCCACACCCAGGATTGGGGTAAACAACAATACAAAAGACTGTCCATGTCAGGTGACCTCTTCCATAGTTCTTTATGGGTGCGAACTATCTGGTTACACATGGACCTCTTACACACTTATCTGGGGGAATACAAGTGTTTAATAAGATGTATGAGAAAGTATATCTTCTCTAATTTAGTTTGATGAGGGAGAAAGTGTCTGTATTTATACAGACACACATAGCTCTAAAGATAAAAATAATACAAAATAGAGCAAAAATGATGATATAAGGTTATAAGTTCTCTTAGTGAATGTCTATGTAGCTATGGACTTCTAAGATGAGACAGATGTAGAAATTGAGTCCTTTCGCTGAAAACATATTATTGTAATTCTGCTAGATCTAGATCGTGTTCATTTTGGAGTAGATAGTGCAGAAATGTTCTCGACTCATGGATTCATGTCTTCATTGTGTTTTCTTCAGTAGTGTTAGGTCGCATGTGTCTATTATTTTTCATTGATGGTCATTCTTGTTCGTTATCACGTACATACTTGTTTATTATGTTGCCACTATTGTCACTTGTCACATGATTTTATTCTTTCCATGTTCTACCTTTTATGCTTAGAATGTATTTGTTGGAGCCGACATGATGCATGTATTCCAAACCACATACCTCATACTGTCTGGTGACATATCTACAAAGAAACATTTATTATGTCAGTGTACCTAAAAACATCAATTATTAGAGTTAGAAATTAAATTGGAAAACCAGAAAAAAGATTATGAAATAGTTTCACAGTCTATCTGTAAATGTTGTCTCCTTGAAACAGCATATCATTCTTTGTCATTGAGATGTGAGAAAACTATTATAGAATAGTTTTATAGAGATGAGGAACTAGTAGCATAGAGTCAACGATAGGATCACAGTGTCCGGTCATGGTGTATGGATGTTAACAGTGTCTGGATGGTAAAGGTGTTTGGATGGTCACTGTGTCTAGATGGTCATTGTGTCTCGATGGTCATAGTCTCTGGATGGTCACAATGTCTGGATGGTCAAGGTGTATGGATGATCACGGTGTCTGGATGGTCACGGTGGCTGGATGGTCACATTGTCTAGATGGTCATAAAAACACTACTAGAGGTAGACTCATTGTTTCTCACAGTTATCCAAATATCTATACATAAACATAAACAGTGATATTCAAAGAATGAATTAAACATAATCCTTCATAAGATAATTTCATTATAAAAAAAATAGATTAAAATTATTATTCATGGAAGGAAAAAACTAATCATTTGTATACAAGATTTCATACAGATTAAATAGTATTAACAAGATTTATAGAATATATATGAGTTATGATCATTAAAACATGATTAACACATTAGGAGCCCCACAATATCCCCCTTTTTGATGATCACAAGTTATGTGTGTGAGAAATATGTTATTAGGCAATGTGCCTCTTCCTTTGTGTTCATATAGAATACATATATCTCCCCCATTGGGATTATAAAAAAATAGAAAATAAGAATGAAAAGGGAACAATTCATTAGATGGATAAAAAGTGTCATTAAAACAGAAAGTATAAAATATATATAAAACATACATATCATAATATAGTAGTCACTATTCTTCCGCATTGACTTGTCTTCTCTTTGCCCTCGGTATCATCATATGAAGAAGAAGCCATAGGATCAGAGGTAGAAGTGGAGGATGGGAGTGAGCCAGTGGACAGAGAAGGTAAAGGGAGTCCTTAAAAAATAGAAGGGGACATAGTAGGTTCAGTGGAATACCATGGTAACTATTGATAAATGATTACATGACTATTATGAATCAGATCCTTAGAGATAGACATAGATGTAGGTTCAAGGGTAGGGGATGAGAAAGTAGGCAAACCAGATCTCAGGGGTGCAACTACAGAGTGTCAATTGCAGTACTCTGGACATGAATATTATGCCTCAAAAGCTTGCTGAATTTAGCAATGATCTCACCACCATATTGCATGGATTTCTAAAATTCATCCCTGTACTCCATAAACATACCCAAAAAGGATTGAAAACGTTGAGATTTTGAACTTGAGTTTTTAAAGCATGAGTGACAGGGGGAATACTCAAATTCTACACAAGGTACTTGAAATGGTTGGTCGTGTCATTATTAGAGAAGATTTAATTGAAGAATAATTCCACCTTCATTGAAATTTCTTGCTGAGAATCATTGGAAATCATGGAATGAATTATCACAAAATGAAGAACTATATCGTTGTTCTTGATAACATCATATATAGATTCCTTTTCAAGGCCACTGATCACAGATTGAAGTTCTTCTTTGACAATTTGTTTTTAGCAGATCACTGTCTAAAGAAGTATGAGATGATTGTCTAGAAGAACGAGAAGTAGTGACATCCAAGGTATGAGATTTTAGTTGATTTATAACTTTCTATAGACATATCTTTTACTCATTAGATAGCCTGTTAAGACCAATAACAAGCACACACATCTCTTCAACAATCATCTTGTTTCTTTCAGCAACATTCTCAACTATGGAAGTTATATTAGGTTGAATCGGTGAAGCTACATCATGTGGAGTCTGACTAAAAATATCCTCAATAGGATAAAAAACAGGTTGTAGTCTTGATGTTATCACTCTCTACATATTTTCAACCATACCTATAGAGTTTTTTACTCCATCACTTAGCTATTTGTTCTTGATTCTGACTTCTTGAATTTGATGAAGTATCTTTGGCCAAATTGGGCATATGACCTTTTCCAACAACATGGCAGCATCTCTCTCACTTAAATTTGATACAGGAGCTGGTTGGGTATTAATTAGTTTTCTAAATCCATCCAATAAGGTATCTCTAAAAGCATTCAAACCTTCCTTATTCACCATGATTGGTGGTTCCTATGAATGCTCGAGAATTAAAGCTGAGGCAGGCTCATGTTCTTTGGCAGAGATATATTTAGGAGTAGATGTCGGTTTCAAATGAAATATAGTAGACAAATCAATTCCTTTAACCGATTCTTCTTTGGAATCAGTCACATTAAAATAATTTTGGAATATATACCATGTTTCTAGTAAGATAGGAACCATTGGATTAGGGACTTCAATAGGTTCCATATTTGGGGGGTTTCTCCCCCTCAATAGGTGAATATTTCGTAGGACTGAGAGATTTAGATCCTTGATCTATTTCAACTATTTCACCCCTCATTTACTCACCAATTTTTATTCTAGAAAAATGAAAGGATTCTTCCATTCCCTCTTTGGCAGATGAAATAACTTTAAGAACAACTTGTTCCTCTGGGTGGTCCCCCAGAGCAGTTTCATTCACAACAGAATGATCTTATTATATATTACCTTCTAAAAAATCTTGTTCACTTACCTTTTAAGTATATTCTTTTTTGGAAGAGAGTTGTTCATGTAGATCATAAAAATCTTCAAGAACATGAATTTACTTTTCAGATAAGACTTGAGGAGAAGATTCACTATCTTCTTCAACCATAATAGTTTCTCTCGTATGTACAACAACCACTTCTTCTTCTTCCTCATCAGAATAATCAACAAGTTCATCTGGTTCCAAACTAGGGAAAAAAACATTCTTAGGTCTTGAAGTCTGTTCCACTGGATTAAACTTTTCATAATCCCTAACATTATCTTCCACACATTCTTTTCTCCATGGATTCCAACTGATTTTCATTCTCTTTACTTTAAATTTCAAAAGAAAGAACTCATATTCCTTAATGGATTCTTTGTTTTGTCCAACTAATACTTTTTCATGAAAACTAGCTGAGATAAGCATTAAATAGAATGTGAAGGTCAAATTATGGGTTTTTTATCAAATTATACATATGATGTATTACATACTTATATATGTTGATATTATGTACATTTTATATGATATGTATCAAAAATACATCATGATACTTGAGTATAGATAAATCAATTTTTTTGGGACAATCAATTTCTGAACAAACATAAACAGAAGCCTGAATTCACCATCTAGCTCAGTAGCTATGGCTCTCCTCTAAGTTTCAATTCTAGTTAAGCTTTTCATTGATTCTTCCAAAACAATGAACTCAATTGGAGGTGGAGGACGTCACTTATAGTCCTCAAAAATACCATCACGAGATATCTTATGTCATGTATCCTATAACCTCGACGAAAAGGTACACACCTGGCCATTGATCCAACTTCGCACAACATATCAAACATTGGAATCAAAATAGAATTGAACATACTGATAAATCTGTGAAAATAGCTACTGGTAAATAAACCTATCCTACTTTGGGAACAAATACAGTCATCCTAGTTCAGTTGGCACTTTCTATACTAATTACATACTTGTCAGAAGTAACTTAGGGCATATCTTCTTTCCAGGTACCACTATTCTGTTCACCATATTGAGATTCAGAGGACCTTTGGGTGATAAAATCAACATGATTTTCAACTTCTTACTTGAACTGCGCTTCTTAGGAGTTGATGAATATGGGTGTTTCATCCTGGGAATTCATCGAGGGTTAAAGAGAGATAGGGGTTCAAAGAGGGGTTATAGTTTGAGAGAAGAGAGATCGAGTGAAGAATGAGTGAAACTTATTATTTATTTGTCATTTAGGGATATCAACTGTTGCGGGATCAAAAGAACAACTATGATAAAAATAATAAACCAAATAATTATCCCGATATAGGTTATAATGTATAAAGAAACCCATAAAACGTCTTTACAATGAGACCATAACTATCCTTCACGGTGAGACCGTAACAAGTGTTCACGGTGAGACTGTAACATTGTGATTTCTAAACATTGTGATCATATTGTTTGAGATGGTAAGTGCCATACAGTAACCATGAAATATTATCTATGAGACCGTAAACATGAAACATCAACTCTTAAAGCAGTAAAACTACAGAGCTGTTAGAGTTAAACAGTTATCTGAATATAGTGACTTGTGAAACCAAAAACTGTGAAACAATATAATTACTACTTAACATTAATCATTCCCAATACATATATGATGTTATATATTCCTTAATAATTTAATGTTTTGTTGAATATATCATCAAGATGATATTCAGTAACTATGAATTCCAAAATGATGTCGCCCTATTGATAATGATCTCTAAAAAAGTGATTTCTTACATCAATGTGTTTTTCCTAGAGTGTACAATATTATTTTTGATATGTTAATTACACTTTTATTATCAAAATTTATAGGTACATTCTTGAGTTGGTATTAATATTATAGTAATGTTTGTTTCATCCATAAAATTTGTTCACAATAACTGCTAACAGCTATGTATTCATCTTCTACAGTAGATAATGTAACAATGATTTGTTTTATATGATACAATGATACTAGTGACTTTCCTAAAAATCGACATGTTCCAGATGTGCTTCTCCATCTAACTTACAACCACCGATGTTGGCATTAGAATTAATCACTAACTCAAATGATTGTCCTCTATTATAGAATAGTCATAGATTAGGGGTATGCTTAAGGTATTTGAAATTTCTCTTAAAATCATTTAAATGAGATTCCTAAGGATTTGATTTAAAATGAGAACACATACACACACTAAACATAATGTCAGGTCAGATAGTAGTTAAGTAGAGTAAGCTTCTAATAATTCGTATATAAGTGGTTTGATCAACAAATTTTTCATCTTCATCAAAATCTAACTTACAAGTAGTACTCATTGGAGTGTCACTACTTTTAGTGTTATCCAATCCAAAACGTTTTAGAAGATCACTAGTATATTTTCATAGATTTAAAATAGTACCATCATAATTTTTAATGATTTGAGATCCATGAAAGAATTTTAGTTCACCCAATAAACTCATTTCAAATTTGTTTGGCATCATTTTAGAAAATTCAATACATAAAGAATTATTTCGAGGACCAATGATAAAGTCATCTTCATAGATTTGAACTACTAAAACATCATTGGAAATTCATTTTATAAAAAGGATATTGTAATATATTCCTTTTGTAAAACCTTTTGAAAAATGAAAAGTACTTAATATATCATACCAAGCTCTTGGAGATTGATTAAACTGTATATAGCTGTTGATAATTTAAAAATATGGTTTGTAAAAAAGAGGGTTTGTAAAACCAGGGTGTTTCTAAACAAAGAAATTATCAGCTATATACCCATTTAGAAATGAACTTTTGACATCCATTTGATGTAGTTGGAAATTTAGATGTGCAGCATAAGCAAGAAAAATTCTGATGGATTCAAGTCTAGCTACTGGTGCCAAGGTCTCTTCATAGTCAATTCTATCATATTGGCTATAGCCTTTTGCAACCAATATATCCTTGTTTATAACTATATTACCAGCTTCATCTACCTTATTTATAAAAAACCATTTAGTGCATATGGTGAATGCGTCATTGGGTCTACCAACAAGTTTCCAAAAATTGTTCCTTTCAAACATATTTAGTTCTTCTTGAATATCCATCAACAAAAATTCATCTTTAATGGAATCATTAATGTTTTTATGTTCACATAGTCACAAGAAGACATGATGTATAACCTGAAATCTAAGAGAAGCTATAGTATGAGTTCCTCTGTCTATGTCTCATACAACAGCATCTAAGGGATGGTTTTTAAGTGTTCTAACAACTCTAGAAAAAGAAGAACTGGTGATTTCAGGTTCATCTACAGGGTGAGGTTCATTGTGACCTGAATCTAAAGAATTATCAGAATAATAAGTTTTCACATATTCCTTTATAGGATTTTTATAATATTTCGAATTAATTTTCATATTTTATACATCATCCTCTAGGTTCTCTAGAGTGGTCTTAGGCTCATGTGGATCTGTTTTTATAAAAATTGACATGGAAAGATTCTTCCATGAATTTAGTTATTTTATTAAACACTCTATAGGTTTTAATAGTGATCAAATATCCTCAAAATATTCCTTCAACACTCTTGGATTATAATTTCTCAAGATTTTCCTTAGTATTAATTATATATTCTTTGCGACCATATACATTGAAGTAGCTAACGTTTGGTTTTCTATTGTCCCACATCTCATAAGGAGTTATTTTATGAATAGGTATAATCAATACACTATTGATAATATTACAAGTTGTATTTACAGCCTCATCCCAAAATTATATAGGTAGCTAATATTCATAATGTATGGTTTTTTCAATCTCTTGCAGGGTTCTATTTCATCGTTCTACAACACTATTCTATTGAGGTGTTCTACGGGAAGATAAATTTTCACTCTATCTATTTTTTATAAAAAAATATTCAAACACTTGATTTTCAAACTCACATCCATGATCACATCATAAGGATTTAATTCTATGTCATCTCTATTTTTCTACAGTTTTGGGATATTTGATAAAATGAGAGCAGGATTCACTTTTGTGATCTTAAAAGAATGTCTAGGTATATCTAGAAAATTCATCTACAAGAACATAAACATAGTTCTTCCCATTTTAGCTAGATACTCTATATGGTCTAGACAAATCCATGTGAACCAGTTCGAGAGGATGATAAGCTGACACTTCTTTCTTTGGTTTAATGGAAATTTTTTGTAGCTTTCATTTTTGACAAGGATTACACACTTTATCATTTGGAAACTCAAGCATGGGTTGGTCTTTTACAATGATTTTTCTAGTTAAATTTCTATGGGAGTGAGTTTTACAGTGTCTTAGTCTCCTATAGAAAACCCAAGACTCTTTTTGAAACATACATAAACATGAACCATTTTGAGAAGCTAATTAATGTATGTTAATAGAATATACATTTTCATTTCTTAATAAAGAAAAGAATAATTCATTTTTAGAATTAAAATATTCGAAAGAATCATTTTTATATTTAATATGAAATCCATCATCACATAGTTATAAAATACTTAGAATATTATATTTCAATCCATAAAAAAATTACATTGGAAAACAAAAACTGAGATAGGGTTACTGATTTGGCTAAGGTCAATAATATTTCTTTTGGCATTATCACCATTGGTGACATGTCCACCATAAATTTTTATTACGTTCTTGAAGCATGAATAGTCTCCTGTTATGTGTCTTGAATACCCATTTTCCATTTACCATTAGATTTTATAGGAGCTCTTTATGTAATATTACAACAAAATAGTCAAATAAAAATATTTTTTTGTACCCATACCCATTTGTCTCTATTTATATTAGTGACTAGGGCCTTAGAAACCCATATCTTCCTCATAGGATTTCTATATGGATTATGTAATATTTTAAAAAAATATATATTTGGCCTAGAAAATCATGAAATAGAAAAGATTGTATCATAACATTAACCAGATAAATGTTTTCAAGAACTTAGAGTAATGTTGTATGTCCTAGATTTAGAAACAGATTTAGTTCTTCCTAAATTTCTTTTTACCAGGTTGATAGACCATTCCAGTAGTATATTTTGGAACAATATTTTTTTAAAGACCCGTAAAATTCAAGGAAATGTATTTTCTTAATTTTATTTGGAATTTTACAAGAATGAAGTTTCTGACAGCACCTCATTATGAGGCCCGATGTGCCCGGAATCATTTTCCGAAGTTTAGCTCGGGTAGGTTTAGTGAACGAATGAGCGGGGTTTTCTAACTTTTGAACCAGTGCTCAGAATCAAATTTTGAAGGCACCGATGGAATCGTAGCGCCGGTATTTGATTAGAAACACCTTTTCCGGAGTTACGTTTGCTTGGGTGTGGTTTTTTAATTTTGGGGGTTAAGATAAGAAATAAAATAAAAGTGGTGCGACAATTTATTTTATTTCACTTAAACCTGCTTAACCTAAGTTAAGTGGATAAGGTGGGACCCACAATATCCAACCCACTTGGTAGGATATTTGTGAGGTGGGGCCTGCACGAGCCCCACCGTTTCTTCTCTCCTAAGTAACGCACCCGCAACCCCCCTTTTAATGAAAGTCAAACCTTGCATTTTCTTTGGTTAAGAAACACCTCATTAAATTGGGCAGTTAATTCGTTACAATTAATTCATTGAATTAATTGTTCATTTATTATCTTTTGAATATCAAAAGCTTAGGTTATGATAATAAAATAAGTGATGAACTTATTTTATTTCGTTGGTTGGGTTTTGTTTTGTTAAAGCTTGGGAGAAAAAGAGAGGACACTTCGTTCTTCGATGAAGAACACGAAGAACTCTCTACCGCCAACGAAAAACGCCAACCTCCATCGGCGAGAGACACCTTCCTCGGAGATCATCTAACTCCAATGACATTCCTTCCGCAGTGATCCTCTTCCTCCGCGACGACCCTATTCTTCCGTGACGGTTAATTCCGCGACGAACGCTCGTTCGACGACAACATTGAGGTAGGGGTTTTATGCGTTTCTTTTTTTGTGATTACTTCCGTCGGTATCCCCCTTTCAATTGATCCGCCTGTTATCGCATTAACGAGAGGAGGTCAGACCGCACGAACATGGTCGACACTCCTCCCCATTTTTTGGTTGTTGATATTAATGAGGCGAGAAAGGCGACACGGTACCAAAGTACTGCGCGAAATTCGTAAAAAGGGAGAGCGGAGAAGCGCGGCGCCGTCGCACCTCGCCATAGGAAATAATAGATCCGTGGCACCGTCGTGCCGCGCCATAGAAGTTGAAAAAAGGATGTTGCATCTTCGCGCCGCACCAGAGGACCTCTAAAGCACCGCGACCGGAGCGGGGCCATGGCGGAGGGGTGCGACAGAGCAGCGGAACGGGCGGCCGGTACCGGGACGCCGGTGTCAGAGCAAGGGGACCGGCCCTTTCTGGTCCCGTGGTGGCGCATCCGGCCGGCCGGTGCAGGGCGGCCGGTTCAAGGAAAACACCAGGGGTTGTAACCCTCGACCGGATAGATGAGAGGCCCCATAAAGGGGCCGCGGTTTCCATCACGCGGGGGCAGCCCCCCCCCCCCCCCCCGCACCCAAAACAGCTCAGCAGTTCGGACGAGCCCCTGGCCAGCGCGCCAGCGCGCTGCGTGCCGGGCGGCTGCCATGGCCGGTCCGCTAGGCCGGGCCCGCCGGGCTGGGCCGTGCCCAAGCGGGCCGGACCCGGACCCGGTTCGGACCGACGCTGGGGGTATCGGGCCGGGTCGGACCGGGCCCGAACCCCTTATTACCAAACCTTTTTCGGTCCGCTTCCCATAACATGAGTTACGCCCCTTTAATCGACGCACCGTCAATTGTGATGCATCCCTTGGATCGATATGGTCATTTTGGTATATCGCACTCAAGGTTTTGGAGCAACTTTGGGTTTGTCTGGGTTGGTTTGTACATGAAACCAACCGGGCCATCGGAGTGGAAACACTTATAACTTGAGCTCCGGACGTCCGATTGACGTGTCGTCGACATTGATAGATTCCTATAAGTGATATGGATCTTTTGGATTACTCTTCCCAAGGTTTGGACATAGGTGGTGTACGGTCAGGTTGGTTTTCACTTAAAAACCAACTGGGCCCCTAGGACAAAAAATCCAATAACTCTCAGACCTGGAGTTTGATTGACGCACCGTCTGTGGCGTTGTGTTCTTGTTGATGATACGGAACTTTTGGATACATAAACTCTAGAATTTGTGTCAGTTGATGTATCAGCCCCATGGCTCGTGGAGCGGACCCTCCCGAACGAGCCTGATGTGTGCACCCTAGAGCTGGCTGCGACTACTACAACGACAAAGACTTTACAGAGATCCTCAGGGGATTCGACGACGACGACTACATCACTCAGCGATCCTACATGGATCAGCGCTACCGATCCTGTGTGGGTCGGCACTCAGCGGTCCTGTATGGGCTAGCGCTTACAGATCCTGTGTGGGTCTGATCCTGTGTGGGTCTTTGCTGGGGTTAGTTATCTATCGATCCTGTGTGGGTTAGATCCTTTGTGGGTCATTGCGGGGGTTAGTTACCTATTGATCCTGTGTGGGTCAGATCCTTTGTGGGTCATTGTGGGGGTTAGTAACCTATGGATCATGTGTGGGTCAGATCCTTTGTGGGTCATTGTGGGGGTTAGTACCTATCGATACTTTGTGGGTTCGACTACATAGATGAATCAGTGGATATATCTGATCATCTCTATCGTCATACGAAGAAGTATACCTGTGTGATATGAATCTTGTTTTGCTTTCCATTGTGGATTGTGTTGTGCTATCCTGTGTGGATTACATTTTCCTTTCCTGTGTGGAACGTGTTATGTTTTCCTGTGTGGAATGGGTTGTACTTGGGCTCGGAGATGGAGCGAACTAGAATTGATGACTTAGGTATATGTATGGGAATATACCTAAGTAGTGTCAGATGTTACTTCGTGATTGTATCTTTCCTTTGTGGATTATCATTTTTGGATTCTGGGAGACCTTCGGGGGTCTCGGGGTCCCTACTGAGTAGTTTATACTCACCCCTGCATGGGCTATGCCCGCACTACGTTGTATTGTTTGCAGACAACGAACATCACTGATTGTGGTTGAGGCTTACTGATCAAAACTGTACATGGAGGTGGACCACTGGGCAGGACGTACTCGGAGCGGACGGCTAGACCGAGGAGCTACGGAGGCTATATGTACTCACCCTTTAGGTGGGACTTCCAGTGGACGGCTCGACACTGCAGCTTTACTTTTCAGTTGTTGTTTTCCCCTTTCCATTTGTACTTTACTTTCAGTTTGGGTTTGTATACTGGCCCACTTACTTTTCCGCATATACTGTTATACTCAGTTTTTACTTAGTGTATACTTATTCTAGCTTGCTCTGTGGTGTTTTTGTACTTTACAAAGGAAATGCCTTCCCTTTTTACCAGGAATTACGCCTTGGTTCTAGTCGCAAGCCCCTGGCCTATCGAAGGCGGGCTTGGGGTAGTCATGACACAGGCCTCGAGGACGAGTCTTGAAAAATTGGTATCAAAGGAGTTCGGTTCTACCACAGAACTCAGGACTCTGATCTTTTCTGTATAAAGCAATAGTGTTATGCATATTGGGTGTGGTTATCATTCCAGGGAGTCCCGTGTTGGTGTGGCGGTCGACGTATCTGTACACCAGGACCCTGACTTCTGATTTCCGGCATAGTACATGAAAACATTGATTGCACATCTGTTTCATGTTCTCATTATGATTAATTTATTTCAGATCACCAGGTATATTGTTCTGACCATGGCGTACCTATCTCTTTTAAGGATAGCCCCACGACGGCAGGCAGCTAGGGTTCCGAGAGTTGTGCATGACGACAACCCACGGAGCAACGAGGCCTCGATACAGGGCCCTTTGACAGCTAAGGCACCGACAGTACCTCGACCCACCGAGCCACCGATGCTTCTAGCCCCAGCCGCTGAAGATGCACGTCGCCTTAGTGCACTGCATGAGTTTCAGCGCCAGCGACAGCCCAAGTTCTGTGGGGATAGGGACCCCCAAGCAGCCGCGGATTGGCTGGAGGTAGTGGTACGAGTTTTCAGGTTAGTGGGGACACCAGCAGACCACACGGTGATCCTCGCGGCGAGCCTACTGCATGCGGAAGCAGGCAGATGGTAGAGCTTGATGCTCTAGGTGCACAATGAGGCATCTCTTCTCTGGATGGACATTGAGAGCCTCTTCCGCTCAGAGTTCATCCCAGCCACCCTCTGTGCGGTGCGCATCCAGAAGCTTCTTCCGCTGCGGCAGGGCAGCTTGACGGTCGCCCAGTACTCGACAAGATTTAACGATCTCTTGCACTACTCGATAGACATGGTATATGACCCATTATTCCGGGCCCGGACCTTTGAGTAGGGATTGAGACATGAGATTAGGGCATCACTGATCTCCCTCAGCATTCCGACTCAGGCAGGAGTACTGGAGCGAGCCCTTTTGATCGAGAGCTGTCTTGTTGAGTCTACATCAGCAGTGAGACCTACCGCAGGGCGGCAGGCAGCAGAGTCTTCTGCAGTAGGTAGTCGATGGATGAATCATGGGTCCAGGAAGACCAGACCCTCAGGATGATGACCTCAAGACATTGGCTCCGCAATGCGGGGCACACAGCGTGGAGCCAGTATTTCGAGAGGCAGACATAGCTACACATGTGGCAGGCAGGGCCACATAGCTCGTGACTGCCCGACCCGCCGTGCCGAGGAGCAGCAGACGGTTGAGGGACCACCGAGGCAGAGGCAGAGGGTCGACCGTGGCGGTCCGCAGGGAGCAGGCGGACGAGGCAGAGAAGCTGTCCGAGAAGCAGGTGGTGGGTGACCCTTTGAGGCTCTACCACCACCACCACCAGGAGGTCCACCCCGACCACAGGGAGCTGGCAGGAAGAGACAGGCACAGCTCCAGGAAGCGGAGGCCTACGACCATAGCGCACCCGATATGATTTGAGGTACTATCTGTGTCTATTCCACCCTTTCTGCAGTTCTTATAGACACAGGAGCGAGTCATTCATTCATAGCCGATGCCCTTTTTTGGAGCTCGGAGATTCCGACAGAGCCGTTGGCTCAATCCTTACGGCTATAGACTCCTACGGAAGCAGACTCGATGATTACGCACTAGATCCGGAAGTGTGAGCTTACTCTAGGAGGTGAGAGCATTGGCTGGGATCTTCTTGTAGCGGCGTTTAGGCCTTACGACGTCATCTTGGGCATGGATTGGTTATCTATAGTCCATGATCAGATCGACTATATTAGGCGCAAGGTGCGATGTGTGCGCGCCGAGGGGAGCAAGTTCACCTTCACCGGCGAGAAGGGAGCCTTCTCAGCAAAGGATGGTCTCTCGCAGAGGAGAGGACAGCCCATCACTCATCAGTTTTCTAGCCTCATCCTAGGTGCAGTTGACGTGCATAGTACTAGTTTTCCTACCGTGGTGGATCAGTATGTGGATGTCTTTCCCGACGACGTTCCAGGACTACCTCCTCATAGATAGGTAGACTATTATATTGATCTGTACCACGGGACAGCCCCGATATCCACCCCAGCATATCGGATGGCTACCGCCAAGCTTCGAGAGCTACAGGTACAGTTGGAGGTCTTGCAGGGCAAGGGATTCATCTGACCCATTGTTTCACCATGGGCTTCCCCGATATTGTTCGCCAAGAAGGCGGACGGGAGCTTGTGAATTTGTGTCGACTATCATCGCCTGAACCTGGTGATAGTAAGGAAAAATTATCCGCTACAGAGGATTGATGACCTCTTCAATCAGCTCAAGGGAGCACGGTGGTTCTCAAAAATAGACCTCAGGTCAGGCTACCATCAGCTCAGAGTTCAGGACAAGGACGTGCAGAAGACGACCTTCTGATGTCGGTATGACCACTATGAGTTCTTGTTTATGCCCTTAGGCATAACCAATGCTCCCGCAGTGTTCATGGGCCTCATGAACAAGATCTTTCAGCCATACCTAGATCGATTTGTTGTGGTCTTCATCGAAAACTTTTTGATATACTCGACGATTGAGGAGGAGCACGGCTACCACATGCGGGTTTTACTAGACACACTCTGAGAGCACTAGCTTTATAGAAATATCTCGAAGTGTCAGTTCTGGATACGTGAGGTCCACTTCATGGGACACGTCATCTATGAGGTGGGAGTTGCGGTGGATCCTGCAAAGATCGAGGTAGTGCTAGCTTGGGAGCCACCCAAGAGCATGACGGAGGTGCGGAGTTACTTGGTAATAGATGGATACTATCAGAGATTTGTGTCAGACTTCTCTAGAGTCGCGGCACTGCTCTCAGCTCATTAGAAGAAGGGGAAACCCTTTGTGTGGTTAGACAGATGTCAGTAGAGCTTCCAGGAGCTGAGACAGAGATTGACCAGTGCACCTATCTTGACGTTGTTAGAGGAGGGAGTAGGATATGTAGTCTACTGCGATGGATCAGTGACCGGACTCGGATGTTTCCTGATGCAGGAGCGGGCATCGATCACCTATGGATCACATCAGTTGAGGTCAGATGAGTAGAACTACACTACCCTTGACCTGTAGTTAGCAGCAGTGGTCTTCTCTCTGAAGACTTGGCGACACTATCTGATGGGCGAGCACTTTATAGTCTTTTCTGACCATCATAGTCTCAGGTACATCTTCTATCAGAAGGACTTGAACCTAAGACAGTGGTGGTGGCTTGAGTTCCTCCAGTACTATGACTTTGTGATAGTATATACTCCTAGAAACGGGAACGTGGTAGCCGATGCACTCAGCAGGAGGATGGGCATTCAGCTACTTGGGAAGGCGACATAGCAGCTAGCCGCTTCGCAGATATCCTTTGTGGATAGGGATGGAGCAGCCTTCATCCATTATCTCACAGTCACTCCTCCACTACTGCAGCGGGTCACAGAGGCACAGCGTGGGGACGACAACTATGAGACGCGGCGTGTGCAGATGTCCTCATGATAGGCACTTGATGTATTATCTATAGGAGGAGAGCACGACATCCTTTTCAGAGGACATACCTTGGTACCAGTTGCATTATGGGAGGAGGTGATGAGAGTGTTTCACACTTCCCCTTTGGCGGTACATCCTGGAGTGGCGAAGATGTACCAGGATCTCAGACGACAGCACTGGTGGTCGGGAATGAAGAAGGATGTGGCAGAGTTCGTTTCTCAATGCCTCACCTGCCAGCAGGTGAAGGCAGAGCATCAGGTACCAGCAGGCTTGGTACAACCCTTGGAGGTCCCGGAGTGGAAGTGGGAAGAGATATATATGGACTTCGTGACTGGACTTCCATGCACTTCCAGAGGTCACGACTCCATTTGGGTGATTGTCGACCGACTCACCAAGTCGGCTCAATTATTACTCATCAGATAGCAGGGCACAATAGAGAGATTGGGACGTCTCTACGTTCAGGATATTGTAAGACTTCATGGTGTTCCTTCATCTATCGTCTTCGATCGAGATGCTCGATTTACTTCCCGGCTTTGGAAGGGGTTGGAGGAGGCGTTCGGGACGCAACTATGTCTGAGCACCACCTTTCACCCTCAAACAGATGGTCAGACAGAGAGGACCATTCAGACTCTAGAGGACATGCTCCGCACATCTGTCGACGACATTGGTCGCAGTTGGGAGGACCACCTACCCTTGGTGGAGTTCACGTACAACAACAGTTACAACTCCACCATCAGGATGGCACCATACGAGGCGTTGTACGACCGACCTTGCACATCTCCTTTGTGTTGTAAAGACCCTGGGGAATCATCACTTGTGGGACCAGAGATGGTCTAGGCCACGACAGAGAAGGTCTAGGTCATCCAGGAGCGGATGAGGATAGCTCAGAGCCGGCAGAAGCCTTATGCTAACAGGAGGTGGAGACCACTAGAGTTCGAGGATGGCGACCATGTCTTCTTGCGTGTCTCACCTCGATGTGGTTTACGGAGATTTGGCCGAGGAGGCAAGTTGTATCCATGCTTAATCGGACCATTCCAGGTCCTCAGCAGGATTGGCGAGGTGGCTTATCACCTGGCTCTACCACCTCAGTTGCACCGGGTGCACGACGTCTTCCACGTATCTCAGCTGAGGAGATACGTGCAAGACCCGATGAATATCATTGACCATGGGAAGCTGGGCGTTGATGATGGGGTGACTTTTGCGGAGGTCCCGGTGGAGATCGTGAATCTAAAGGAGTGGTTCCTACGTGGAAGGTCGATTCCCCTAGTGCACATCAGATGGCAGCACTGGAACCTCCAAGAGAGCACTTGGGAGCGGGAGGCTCAGAAGCATGCTCAGTACCCACATTTGATTCCCTAGTTTACGATGTATCTTTATGGGGACGTAAAGCCCTGAGGTTGGAGTGATGTAAAGACCCGTAAAAATCAAGGAAACTTTTTTTCTTAATTTTCATTGGAATTTTACAAGAACGCAGTTTCTGACGTCACCTGATTCTGAGGCCCAGTGTGCCCGAAATCATTTTCTGAAGTTTAGCTCGGGTACGTTCAGTAAACGAATGAGTGGGGTTTTCTAACTTTTGAACCGGTGCTCGGAATCAAATTCCGAGGGCACCGGTGGAATCGCAGCGCCTGTATTTTATTAGAAACACCTTTTCCAGAGTTGTGTTTGCTCGGGTGTGGTTTTTTAATTTTGGGGGTTAAGTTAAGAAATAAAATAAAAGTGGTGTGACAATTTATTTTATTTCACTTAAAGCGTCTTAACCTAAGTTAAGAGGATAAGGTGGGACCCAAAATACCCTACCCACATTGTAGGATATTTGTGAGGTGGGACCTGCACGAGCCCCACCGTTCCTTCCCTCTTATATAACGCACCTGCAACCCCCCTTTTAATGAAAGTCAAACTTTGCATTTTCTCTGGATAATAAATGCCTCATTAAATCGGGCGGTTAATTCGTTACAATTAATTCATTGAATTAATTGTTTGTTTCTTATCTTTTTAAATTCAAAAGCTTAGGTTATGATAATAAAATAAGTGTTGAACTTATTTTATTTCGTTGGTTGGGTTGTGTTGTGTAAATGCTTGGGAGAAAAAGAGAGGACTCTTCATTCTTCAACGAAGAACGCGAAGAACCCTCTACTGCCAACAAAGAATGCCAACCTCCGTCGGTGAGAGATGCCTTCCTCGGATATCACCTAATGCCAACGACGTTCCTTCCGCTGCGATCCTCTTCCTCCGCGATGACCCTCTTCTTCCACGATAGTTAATTCCACGACGAACGCTCGTTCGACGACAACGTTGAGGTAGGGGTTTTATGCGTTTATTTTTTTGTGATTACATCCACCGTTATCCCCCTTTCATTTGATCATCCTATTATCGCATTAACGGGATGAGGTTGGACCGCAAGAACACGACCGACACTCCTCCCCTTTTTTGGTTGTTGATATTGATGCGGTGAGAAAGGCGACGCGGTACCAAAGCACCGCGCGGAATTTTTGAAAAGGGAGAGCGGAGAAGTGTGGCGTCGTTGCACCGCGCCATTGGAAATAATAAATCCATGGCGCCGTCGTGCCACGCCATAGAAGATGAATAAAGGACGTGACACCGTTCCGTAGTGCCAGAGGACCTCTAAAGCACCGCGGCCGGAGCGGGGCCGCGGCGGAGGGGCGCAGTGCCCACGCGCCGCGCTGGATGAACCAAGGTCGTGGCCGGTTCCGGGCCGCGACAGAGCAACAGAACCGGCGGTCGGTACCGGGCCACCAGAGTCGGAGCAAGGGGGTCGGCCCCTGCCGGTCCCGTGGTGGCGCAGCCGGCCGGCCGGTGCGGGCCGACCGGTTCAAGGAAAACACTGGGGTTCGTATCCCTTGGCCGGCCAGCTGAGCGGCCCCATAAAGGGGATGCAGTTTCCATCATGCAGAGGCAGCGCCCCCCGCACCCGAAAAGGCTCAGTCGTTCGGACGAACCCCTGGACAGCGCGCCAGCGTGCCGCACGCTGGGCGGTTGCCCTGGCTGGTCCGCCAGACCGGGCCAGCCGGTCCAAGCCGCGCCTAGGCCGGGCTGGGCCATCCGAGCCGGGCCGGGCCGCGCCCAAGCATGCCGGACCCAGACCCGGTTCGGGTCGGCCCTGTTCGGGCTAACCCTGGCGGTATCGGGCAGGGTCAGACCGGGCCCGAACCCCTTATTACCGAACCTTTTTCGGTCCATTTCCCATAACTTGAGCTGCGGGCCTCCGATCGACGCACCGTCAGTTGCGATGCGATACTTGGATCGAGGCGGCCGTTTCGGTATATCGCACTCAAGGTTTCGAAGCAACTTTGGGTTCGACCGGGTTGGTCCGTACACGAAACCAACCGGGCCATCGGAGCGGGAACGGTTATAACTTGAGCTCCGGACGTCCGATTGATGTGCCATCGACTTTGATGGATTCCTCTAAGTGAGTTGGATCTTTTGTCTTACTCCGCCAGAAGTTTGTACACAGGTGGAGTACGGTCGGGTTGGTTTTGACTTAAAAACCAACCGGGCCCCTGGGTCGAAAAAGCCAATAACTCTCAGATCGGGCGTCCGATTGACGCGCCGTCTGTGGCTTTGAGTTCTTGTTGACGATACGGAACTTTTGGATACAGCAACTCTAGACTTTGTGTCAGTTGATATATCAGCCCCTCGGCTTGTGGAGTGGACCCTCCTGAACAAGCTTGCTGTGTGCACCCTAGAGCTGGCTGCGAATGCGATGACGACGATGACTGTACAGAGATCCTCAGTGGATTCGACCGAGACCACTAAAGCACTCAGCGATCCTATGTGGATCAGTTCTACTGATCCTGTGTGGGTCTGATCCTGTGTGTGTCAGCGCTCAGCGGTCATGTGTGGGCCAGCGCCTACAGATCCTGTGTGGGTCTGATCTTGTGTGGGTCTTTGCGGGGGTTAGTTACCTATCGATCCTGTGTGGGTCACATCCTTTGTGGGTCACTTCGGGGGTTAATTACCTATCGATCCTGTGTGGGTCAGATCCTTTGTGGGTCATTGCGGTGGTTAGTTATCTATCGATCCTTTGTGGGTCAGATCCTTTGTGGGTCATTGCGGGGGTTAGTGCCTATCGATCCTTTGTGGGTCCGACGGCATAGATGAATCAGTGGATATATCAGATCATCTCTATCGTCATACTAAGAAGTATACATGTGTGATCGGAATCCTGTTTTGCTTTCCTTTGTGGATTGTGTTGTGCTATCCTGTGTGGATTTTGTTTTTCTTTCCTGTGTGGAATGGTTTACGTTTTCCTGTGTGGACTGGGTTGTACTTGGGCTCAGAGTTGGAGCGAACTGGAATTGATGACTTAGTTATATGTATGGTCATATACCTAAGTAGTGTCGGATGTTACTTCGTGATTGTATCTTTCCTTTGTGGATTATCCTTTGTGGCTTCTGGGAGACCTTCGGGGGTCTCGGGGTCCCTAATGAGTAGCTTATACCCACCCCTGCACGGGCTATGCCCGCACTACATTGTGTTGGTTGCAGACGACGGACAACACTAATCATGGTTGAGGCTTGCGGAGTAGGATGATACCTAAAGGTGGACCACTAGGCGGGACATACTCGGAGCGGACGGCTGGACCGAAGAGCTGTGGAGGCTATCTATACTCACCCTTTAGGTGGGAATTCCGGTGGACAGCTCGACGATGCGGCTTTACTTTTCAGTTGTTGTTTTCCCCTTTCCAGTTATACTTTACTTTCATTTTGGGTTTGTATACTGTCTCACTTACTTTTCCGCACTTACTGTTATACTCAGTTTTTACTTAGTTTTTACTTCTGCTTGCTTGCTCTGTGGTGTTTGTTTACTTTACAAAGGAAATGCCTTCATTTTTTACCGGGAATAACGCCTTGGTGCTAGTCGCCAGCCCCTAGCCTATGGAAGGCGGGCTTGGGGTAGTCACGGAACAGGCCCCGAGGACGGGTCGTGACAATTTTGACATATCATTTTTACCAAGGTATCATTACCATTAGTAAACCATTCATGATCCCTTTTCAATTTCTCATTATATAGTTTTATTTCACTATTCTCTATGAGTAATTGAGCATTTCTCTCCCTTTCTTCAGTGATTTCAGTTCTAATAGCTGAGGTAAGAGAATTATGTTTCTTTAATGAATTGTATTTATTTTTTAGTTCATTACATATCACTTCAAGCATATTACAGTACTCAAATGTTTCTTCATTAGATATATTTTTAGATTCACTGTCTTCTCCAGAATAATAGAAATTTTTTACAGAAGATTCTAGTGTTACCTCAGATGTGTTTTCCATAAAACACATATTGGCTTGGTTAGCTTGTTAATCATGTGATGATTCTGAGTCACTTGAAATGTCCTCAGAAGCACTAAATGTTGATTTCATTTCCATTCTGTACTTTCTATCTTTGTCCTCATATTTCATTTTGTACTTGAGCTTGGGACATTCAGCCTTGATATGTCATTTTCACTTACATTCATAGCAGAAGATCTCATCAGACATGTCACATCTTTTCCAATATTTCTTCCATATTCTTTTCAAAATATCTTTAATTGAAGATAGGCATTATAAAAAACTTATTCTTATTGTAAAATATCTTAAACTTTTGGGATACTTGAGCCATATCCTCGTCACTATCACTTGATGATTGGTCACTACTGAAAAATTATACTAAAACTTCTACTTTTCATTTTTTTTTTTTTAGAGGTGGTGGTCTTGAACCCAACCGATTTTATTTTAGGTTAATCATCATCCTCCTTTTTGACTTTTAGATCCTCTTCTTACATCATCAGTTTTCTAATGAGTAATTTTATGGGTAGATTGCAGATGTCACATGACTCTCAAATAGAGACAGAGGTTCCTCTCCATCTGTCAGGTAGGCATCTTAGAATCCTCGTGATTTTTTTATTTGGATGTGACTTCTCTTCAAAGGGAAATCATAGTGTTAAAATTTTCTTTCAACCTAATATTAATGTAATAAATAGGCTCATTATGTTTCATTTTAATGTAATGATATTTAATAGTATAAGTATTATGTCTCATTTATTTTACACTAGATGTTTCTTCATATGAAACAGACAAGGTTTCCCCAAATTCATTGGCGGTTTTACAAGCAGAGATCCTATTAAATTCCTATTATTCTAAAGAGTAGTATGAAGAATTAATATTATTGAAATTGTTATTGTAGTTAGTTTTTTTAGGTTCATCCCAAGTGATTCTATCAGTAGCAGGAATCTTATATACATTTATAATTGAAGACCAGATTTTGAAGCTCATACTTCTTAATTGAATTTTCATTATAATTTTTCATTGACCATAAATGCTTCCATTAAAGAATGGTGGTATGTTTTTTAGAAACTTCCTATCTAATATCCATAATAAATATATACTTTAAAATAGAATGAAATTTAGAATAAAATAAATTTATTGATCTTTAAAGTACAACTACAATCTTAGTAGAATAGGTTCAAAACATTGTATTGATAAACAACCATATGATACCAGATGTTGGTCGGAGTAGAGTACTAAATAGGGGGTGAATTTAGTATCTATAAAAATTTCTGTTTAAAAAATTATTCTTAAAATAGTTCCCCCATAAATTTAAATACAGCCTAGTTAACCAATGTAATATAGTTATGAAGGTTTACTGTTTCAATAACTTTTCAAAATATTTATTATTTATCAATACTCTTAATATCTATTATTAACATTCCTTTGGAATATATTCTAATAAAAAAACATTTAATTCTTGCCAGGATTAACTATCAATGTAAATTTAGTGATTTCTGAATTAAAGATTAAAATAGAGAAAAATAAAATAAACAGAAAAACGGATATAAAACAAGTGGTCCAGTATCCAGAAGAGACCTAATCAACTCCACTTATTGATCACGTACCACAAATAAGTTTGTATAAATAAACTTGATCCTGACCCTAGATCGGGATTAACAACTGTACATATGATTGTCCAAGTCAGGAAACCACTACCACAATTTTTCATGGGTATGAACTATCATGTCACATAGGGACCTCTTACAGACATATCTGTGGGAATAAAAAAGTGTAAAAATATGTAATATAGTTGATATATTATATCCTTTAGTTTGATGTAAGAGGCAGTGCATGTTTTCATACAGACAAACACAGTACTCGAAAGTTATAAATTATACACAATAGAGAAGAAATGATGATATAAAGTTATAAGTGCTCTGAGTGTTAGTTTTTGTAGTTGTGGACTTCTGGGATGATGAAGATGAAAAAATCGTTTCCTCTCATGGAAAATAGAGTCGAGTAAGTAAGATAGATCTAACTCTAGTTCTTCATGTAGTAGATAGAGAATGAATATTCTCGACTCTAGGATTAGAGTTTTCTTCATGTGTTCTTTAGCCATGTCAAGTTGCATGTGTCAATTATATATTGATGAATGATCTTTCTTGTTTGTTATCGTGAACTAACATGTTTTTCAGTTTGCCACTATTTTCACTTATCACTTTATTTTCTTCTAGCCACGCTATTCATTTTATTCATAGAATGCACGTAATCGAGCTGACATGATGCATGTATTCTACACCTCGTACCTTATACCGTCAGGTGACATGACTAAAAATAATCACTTATTTTTTCATTGTATTTGGAAACCTCAAATATTAATTTTAGAAATTAAATTGGAAAAAATCAAAACAGATTAATAAATGGTGTGACAGTCAGTCTGTAAATGGTGTCTCCATGAAATAGTGTCTCCTTGAAATGGTGTATCCTTCTTTGTCTTTGAGTGGTGAGACATCTATGATGGCGTTGTTGTATAGATATCATGAACTGGTAGAATATATGCGGTGTTAGGATCACAATGTATGTTCATGGTTTTTGGATGTCCATGTTGTTTGGATGGTCAGAGTGTTTGGATGGTCACAATGTTTTGATTGTCATAGTGTATGGATGGTCACGGTGTCTGGATGGTCAAAAAAAAACCCGGAGGAATATTCATGGCATCTCAGACTTAGCCAAATAACTGTACATAGAATGAAACCATGATATTCATAGAATAAATTAAATTTAATCATTCATAAAATAATATCAATATAAACAAAATAGTTTACAATAATTATTTAAGGCATAATTAAACTAATCATATTTACACATGCTTTTATATAGACTAAACAGGATTAACAATCTAAACAGAATGTATATGAGTTGTGATCATTAAAACATGATTAACACATTTGGATTCTAACAATACAGTATAAAAATATGTAGTAAAAATATTAAATTATTTTTCTTTTATTCAAATTCAAAAGATTGCAAAATTTAATTTTAACAAAAGTATACATAACAAATGTCTTTTTTTGGAAAAGATATATTTTTATGATTAAAATGAATTAATTCTTATTCTATGAGTCATAATAATTTTTTTTAAATTTTAAATTTTTTTATATATATTTAATAAAATTGTTTAAAATTATTAAATTTTAGTTTTTTATTTAATAAATTATAAAAATTATTTTATATATATAAATATTTTTTCTTGAAGAAACACTTTCATGAAATAATTTTATTGTATTCTTAATTCATTAAAAGTTATTATTATTTACTAAAAATTAATTAAAATTTATCAAAAAATTTGAATGTAATCAATATTTTCTATTAAAGTAATTTTTAAAAGAAAATTTTTATAAAATTTATTATCAGATAGAAATAAAAATAATGAAGACAATATATATATATATATATATATATCAACTATTACACTAATTATTACATTTTTATCTTAACTAAAATTATACATATAACAATAAAAAGACCATTTTATAATACATAAGGGTTTGGTAATATATAATGGTGAATAGTTAGTTATTTATAAATCATATATCTCTGAATTATTTCCACAAGCATAAAATTATTCAATATATTACTTCTCTCAATCATTACTTATTGATGTTCTATATGGTCTTGGTCTTGGGAAAAACCTAGTCATATTAACTCATTTCCTATCCCTAAAAAAATGAGCCTCATAAGGATGATATTTTCTACATTATTTTAATTATACTATTTTCTATATTTATTTGATAATAGAATTACATCTACTTATAATTTCCAATTATTCTTTTCTTTCACAACATTCATATTTTACAATAATACTACATATAATTTGTTTCACTAATTTATATGTTAAAATGTGGAATAAATATCCATAAAATCTCAATATCTATATGTAACAACCCATAATTCATTGAAATAATTTTATTAAAATACATTTTACTTTAACTAAATGTCGTGTTACACGCTACATTGAGTTTAAACAAAACACAATATATATTATTAAAATATTTTTTTGTTACCCTTATAAGCTATCCATTAAATCTCCCATTATAAATAAGATTACCAAATTTATGATATATATAATAATATACAGCTAAATATAAATGTATATATTAATTCTCATGAAATAAATGAGAAATCATTTAATAATGTTATATTATCCCTAAATAATATATTTTCCTAAAAATGTTTTTATATATTTTTGTGATAATTTTTTTTAATTTTATTCAATTTTACAAATATCACTTCAATAAACATAATATATTAGTGAAATAATAATTTCAAAATTATCTTATGGTTAATTTATTAAAATTTTATGAAAATTTGGGTTTTCCAATCAATATTAAAAAATACTTATTTTTATTAAAAAATGTATTTTTGTTTCAAGCATGTAAAAAAAAATTTCAAATTGTTTCAGAGTAAAAAATGTTCAATTTTATTCTAAATAATAAAATTGTTTTAGTTATAATAAATTTATATTTTGAATTTATTATTCATATAACATTTATATAATTAAAAGGAATGTTCTTAAAATAACTATTTTTGTGCACACAATTTGTTTCAATCATAAGAAATAAATTTAATAAAGGTTGGTGAATTATTTTAATAATAATAAAGATATATTACATATTAAATATAATTTATTCATCATTCATATAATATGTTTAATATGAAAAGGATAATAATAAATATCGTTTTATGCTGAAACCCTATATTTTTCTAATAATGGTTTTCATTGCCTTTTTTTGACATAATTTAAATTTAATTTTTTTAATTATATTTATTGAATACGATAAAATCAATTAAATATTTTAAATCATGTGGATCAAATTTGGAAAAGAAAGCCTTTTTTATTTTTTTTCAATATGAATAGTAACTGTGGAAATATTATCACCTTGGTAAAGAGTAAATCAGTAAATCACGTTAAAATAAAAAATTTAAAAACATATAAATTCATCATAAAAATAATTTTATAAAGTTAATTCAACCCTTATCAACCAGTTCTTTAGCATTAATTGTTTAATGGGCACTAATCCATGAGGAGGACCTATAAAAAATTTAAATCAAAGAAGTTAACAAAATGTTACTCAATTTGTTTAAAATTTCACTTATATGTCCACATTGGGATAAAAGAGTGAAATAAATGAATAAAAAAGTCCATTCCAAGCTTAATAAGACTATTTTCCGTATATAATGTATTATATTATTTTTATTAAATATATTATTAGTGCAAATTCTTATGAAATGGAAATGAGTAATTCTTAAATCAAAAGGAAAAATATATAAGAGGTCCTGAAAATATATTTTCATATAAATTGAATGAGTAAACTCATCCCAGAAATTTTCCATATATATATGAAATGTTATGGATGTTCAACTTGATTAGATTCAAAATCCTCATTTTTTCTACAGTTTTTTATGAAATGATAAATGAATAGTGTTAGAAGAGAAATTAATTATATTTTATAGTGAATAAAATTTTATTAAATGACATAAATATCCAAATCATATAATATTTAACCAAATAATATAAAAATGGTTATAAAAATTGACGAATGTACATTTTTTGGATCTTTTTCTATTTTATGGTACCATCATTAACCAATAATGTGTATAAAAATTTATTATTATGTTTATTGTCAAAAGGGTTAATGAAGGGTTATAGAAAAATGAGAAGTATAAAAACATGGTAAAATCTTATAAAAGATATATTGGAAGATATTATTTTGTCTTTTCTATATCAATATTATAATATTACAGATTTGGATATATTTTTACATCAATATTAATTTAAGTGAATATTAAATTATTATTTCAAAATCACTTTTGAAAAGAAAGTGGGAAACCAGAATGTCATCAAGGACATAAAGAACAACCATGACTCCATGACCAATATCATCAAGACCAAATACAATCCACTTCAAAATAAAGGAAAAGCTTCACCCAAGAAATAAAAACAATATGATCAGTGTCCACAATCCCATCACTGCTCAGCTAGATGTATCTTTCAAAAATACACGGTCCCGGTACCGATGGAAAAAGCCATACCCTCTAAAAACTTTAAAATCAGGATAGTGTTGAAAATGAGGATTCTCTCTGCTCAGAACAACTTTAGAAATAGTCCCTTGAAAATAAATTCGATGAAATTTCTCTTGAAACAAGGCCGCAGTGCCACAAGAAAACACACAAAATGAAAACCACAAAAACCTCATCAAAGAAACATGGACCAAATCCAACATATTCACCCAAAATTGTAGTCCTGTAAAACCAAACCGAAAATTATCCTACATCATGAGCCTCACTAATCGTCCCTACCACCGCCATAGCACCACGACCAGTCTGAAGCATGCCACAAACCCTCGCCAGAACTTCAAAATTGAAAAACCGAGAAAGCCGGATTTAAAACAAAAATGACCCACCAATAGGCTTCGAAACTCCAAAATGTCGGAAAGCATTACCATTGTCTCACAATGCAAGTCAAGGAGATCCCCAGAGCAGATTCATCCACAAAAGTTCAACAAAAAAACCAGAATCCAGAAGAACATTCAATAAATAACAAACAAATCCAAACACAAACCACCACATGGATCTCATCGCCCCCTTAAAAACACAGATACTAGAGCAGACCACCCAGGGAACACAAAGACGACGAGGTTGCAACCCTCAATCACGGCAACTGAAAACAGACCATAGAACTAACATCATTCCATTGAATGAAGACATATCCAGTGATGGGGAGTGAGGTGGGATGCAAGCCATCATCGATGAGGAAAGCTGATGAACACGGTTCCATGAGGTCGCACGACATCGCTGTGTGAGAGAGAGAGATATAGACGCCACAAACCCACTGATCATCACCGAGGTGGTGAGCCGAACCAATTCGACACGAGGGGAAGCGGAGATACAGAGAGAGTCCATGGTTAGAGCCTCTTATGGGCTCATCTAAATATTAATTTATATTAATATAATATTCCATAAAATTCCTAATGTTCCCATTTTATTTATTATAAAATGGATCTCATCCTTTCAATAATTCATACTTCTTTGAGCCTTCTATATCAACATATATCTGTGATGGTATCCTTTAAACAACACTATAACCATCCTAGTTGTTTTATTTTCTCAAAATATCAAACTTAGTTGCATTAATAGGGGATATAATTAATTAATTTCAAAGAAGATTTGATCCCCTTATCTGATCAATTTCTTTGTTATTATTATTTTTCCAACAAAAAATATATTATATTCTTATAAAAATATCAACATCATAATACTGAATATAATTAAATTTTATTATTATTATGAAACCACATTTATTTTCTATATTTCCATCAAAAGGATAGTGAAAATGTTGGGAAAAAATCCCTCAAGGTATCATTGAAGCATTTTTTAGGTGATTGTGTTTGTTGACAAAGTGGACATCTGAGCGGTGAATTGTTGACATAGAGGATTTCATGATGAAAGGTCAAGTTCAAGAGTTGAGTTCAATGATCCATGTTTGGTTCAAGAATGTCGAAAAAAGGAATGGATGATCTGGAGGCGGTACAAACGAACAGATACAAGGTGGTGCCATTTTCCAGTGTTTGCCAAATTTTTGGGCCTGAAAATCGTCAAATGAAAAAAAGTGGTTTCTGAAAAAGGGAATTGAGCGCCGTGTAGTTGATGTCTTGGAAAATTGTGCGCCATATGTTTTTCAAGATCAGATCATCAAAACGTGGCAAAGGGACAAGTGTCGTGCAAGAATTGGTGGTCTCGTTCAAGTGACTTTCACGTTGATGCTTTGGAAGGATGAGAACATCTGCGCCTTTGGTTTTTTAGGATCAGAAGATCACAATATGTCAAAGGAAATAGGTTCGCGTAAGTTTGGAATTAGGTCGCGCAAGTGACTTTCAGGAGAAGAGACCTAGGCGCCGAGACTTGCGCACCGAGGAGAGACTTGCGCGTCGTCGCGCAGGGGTGACCAAATGCCTATAAATACTGGACCACCCCTCTTCATTCTTAACCAGAGTTCAGCACTTTGATGATTTAGATCACCCGTCGTGCAGTTGTGGTTTTCGCGCAAGTGGTGGTGTGTCGCGCATGTGGGACTTGTGCGCCAGTGTTGGAAGTTGTGCGCCAAGTGTTAGTTGCGCGCCTAAGGTGGTTTATGTGAGGAAGGAAGTGAGTCGCAAAGGTTTGGAGTTGCAGAATCTTGAGTCGCGCAAGTGGTTGAGGAAGACTTGTGCGCCAGTTTTGGCTTACGTGCTGATACTTTCACACCGAGATTAACTTGCGCGCCAAGTAATGTTTATTTCCAGCAGTGATTTTCGAGCTGCGTTGAAGTTGAATGTTTTCCCAATACCTTCGGTGCAAAGATATATTAATCTACGGGTGAAAATTGGACTTCAACAGAGCATCTAAAAATAGAGGAATATGCATTCCTTCAAGAAAATGAAGAAACCTACTGGTCTATAAACTGTGAGTGGATACTTTCCTGAGCTGTGAGTGAAGGAAGAGGAAGAAGGTGATCCTCTCCACCAGCAGTGGGCCATAGAGAGAGAAATAGGGAGTGACCCTTGGGAAAGCAGTGAGCTGAACCTAAACATTGTAAAGGTAGAGATCCTGGGACAGAGTGACTATGCCCAAACCTTGTAATCCTCAACTAGTGATGTTTTGTGGAATTTGGTATGGCCGAAAACATGTCGGCGTATGCTCCTTGGATGTATCCCTTAGCGGTGAACCATGTAAAATTGTTGTGTCATGTGCATTCTTTACTTTCTGTTTATATCATGCAACATGAGAGAGAGAGAGAAGAGTGTTTTTCTTATTAGCAAAACAAGATCAGAATGGGATTTAATTTTAAATTAGTCATACCCTGATTCACCCCCCCCCCCTCTAAGGGTATTCAGCCTTGTGAAACTAACAATTGGTATTAGAGGGAAAGGTTGAGATTTTTTCTTCACTCAATGGAGGTCACCAATCATAAAGGGATTCCGATCTTCGACGGATGTAATTTTCAGATATGGAAGAATCGAATTCAACACTATTTCCAATCTTTGGGAATGGATGTGTTTTTAGCAGCTATGAATGGTATCACAACTGATATTAATAGTGGTGCATTATCAGAAGCTTAGCATAGAGAGTTGGAAGCCGATGCAAAAGTTGTCAATGCCTTAGGGGGATCCCTTTCCAAACCCATATACACAAAGGTGATGTCATGAAAAATGTCACATTACATGTGGGAAAAACTATTGAATATATATGAAGGAGATACAAAGGTCATAGAGGCAAAGCTTCTAGTGCTGTGGAATAAGTATCAAGATCTACTGATGAACCCGAATGTGTCTTTTGATGCATTCTTTGACAGGGTAAATATTTTTGTCGAAGATATGCAAGGACATAGTGAAGTTATTGAAGACATAAATATCGTAAAGCGCATCATGAGGAAGCCTCCACCTTGGTTCAATCCGAAAGTTTCAATACTTGAAGATAAAGATCCCAAAGAGCTGACATTGGACAATTTGCACAGTACCATGGTTTCATATGAGATGAAGAATGATGATAACGAGGCTGTGGAAAAGGGGAAATCCAATGATATAGAATTTAAGGCCATGGAGAAGCTCACCACTGAATATTCTCAGGAAGAAGAAGAGATAGATGAGGTGATGTCATTCCTTTCATCAAATCAGCAAAGAGGAAAAGGAAAGTTTAAAGGGAAACATCCACTAGCATGATTTCTATCTAGAAAGGTTGGTCATCTTGTGGAAAGGTGCCCCAAAAAGTTTCAAGATAACGATAATGATGATGACGAAGTCGAAATTCCCAAGAAGAAGTCTTCAGTATTTGTGAAAGGGAAGAAACAATTCAATAGAAATTTCTTCAAGAAGAAGAATATTCTTTCACAAGATATAAACAGTTTAAATGAGTCCGAGGATGAAGAGGATGAGAAGTTTGAAAATTGTAAAGATCATGGACAAAATGCAATGGTGGTTGTTGTCGGTAGTGCTCAAGAAAAGGAAAAAACTGACACTATTAAAGAAGAAGAAGAAATTGAAGGTAGAGTTGACATGGAAGCTGAATTAGAAGCAGCTCTTGAAGAAATAGATATTTGGAGAGAAAAAACAAATAAATATAACAAGGTGGTACATGATGCCAAAGTCTACATGCAATAGCAGGAAGACGAGAAGTCTGAGCTTGTAAAAGAAATAGAAAACCTTAAGTCTTCATGGCCAGAGAGCACAGAAAAGGTTGATGAGCATAATCTCAAGATTGAAGAACAGAAAAGGGAGATCGATGGCTTGAACGGAAAATTAAAAGATCACATCAATCATATCGAAGATCTTTAAGAGGAAGTTGTCGGTCTGTAGAGAAAAGTCAAAGACCAGGAAAAATCATTGATTCCTAACACATTCCTGGGAAGGCAGGTTGTTATGAAGACTGAAATGATGAAAGAGGAGCCCAGTAGTTCAGTAGGGAAGAAGAAGTAATTGAGCTCAAAAGTTAAGGTTTTTTTAGGGCTTAATCATAAACAAAAATCTTTGACAATTGAGGTTAGACCGCATACACCCGTCCCAAAATTGAAGGTTGATTTGGGCACAAAGAAAAATCAGAATATAAAAAAATCCCAAAGGGAAAATCGTTTTTCTAAAGTAAATGAAGGAATGCACCTTATTTCAGGTGTTATTATTGTTGGAATATGGGACATTCACAGTATGTGTGTTCCATATCAAAGAGATATAGAAAGTAAAAAGAAAAGAGGTGGCAGCCAAATAGAGAGCAGTTTTCCAGAACAAATTTCGAAGGACATTGTTTTTGGTGTGGAGGATTTGGGCACATGGCTAGGTACTACACTTCAATCATTCTGAGAAATGTGCCAAAGAAAAATCAAATTGTATGCATGTAGCGGATCAATAATCCCACAGGTGAGTTAAAAATACATAATAGATTTGTATCTTTTCAAGATGAACCTAGTGCATCATACTCTAATAAAGAACATAAGTCTCAATCTATGCTGAGTGTGAAGGAAAATGTATGGACCAAGAAGAAGAATGGAGAAAAGGAAGTAGATGCGGAAATTTCCCTTAATGCTTTAGATTGTTCAGGAATATGGATCCTTGACAGTGGTTGCACATCCCATATGACAGGGAATAAGGATCTCATTAAAAACATAAAACATGACAAAGAAGGAGTTTTCAAGTTTGGGAATGATGAAGGGATGAAGATTGTTGGTTATGGAAAGGCCAAATTTGGGGGAAAAGAAATGAGACGTGCTGATGTCTTGGTAGTAGAGGGGCCTAGTCATAACTTACTCAGTGTCAATCAATTACGTGACTCTCGGAACTCTATCTGATTTACCAAGAAGATGTGTGTTATGAATGAAAAATATGGAACAGTTGTTCTACATGTAAAAAGGACAAAGGGAAATCTTTACCTTGTAAGTGAGGAAGAAGATATGTGCCTTTTATCCAGAGAGGAATAAAACCAGGTGTGGCATAAGCGACTTGGTTACCTATGTCAACCATCCATGGAAGATCTGAAAAAAGGTGATGCTGCTAGAGACCTTCCCAATCTATCACGTGATCGTACTCATACATGCGATGCATGTCAACAAGGGAAGATCATCAGAAAGAAATATAGGCCAAAGGAACTGAAATCATCCTGAGTGGTTTAATTGGTGCATGCTGATGTATGTGGACCTATCTCACCATGATCCATAAAATGGAAAAGGTACTATGTTCTTTTCATTGATGATTATAACAGAATGTATTGGGTTTTTGTCATTACCCATATGACAAAGGTGTTTAGTTGTATCAAGTAGTATAGGAGGGAATCAGACAGGATGCTTGGGTAGAAAATTTTGATGTTTCGTACAGATAACAATACAGAATTCACATACATTCAAGTGGAAGAATATCTCAAGAAAACGGGATAAGGCATCATGTTTCATCAGTGAGAACTCCCCAAAACAATGGAGTTGTTGACAGGAGAAATTGTATCATCAACAACATGTCCAGAACAATGCTTATTGAAAAGGACCTACCAGAGAAAATTTGAATGGAAGCAGTTTTGACATTGGTCTATATTTCAAACAGGTCTCTGTTGTGTCTAAAGCAAGGGAAGACTCCGTGTGAACTTTGTTACGGAAAGAATCCAACGTTGAAATAATTTCAAATCTTTGGACGTAAGTGTTTCATTCTCAACAAAGAAAATCACAGAAATTTTGAGTCACGAGGAGATGAGGGGATATTCCTTGGCTATATCGGGAAAAGAAAAGCATATAAATGTTTCAAAAAATGGCTAGGAAAAATTGTTTATATAAATGATGTCACTATAGTTGCAAATGAACAGAATACTCAACAACCCAGTGAACAGTTCCTGGATGAAAGTGATGATGAGGTAAACAACACAGGGGAGAAGAAGTGGGGGAGGCTGACTCAGAAGAAGATACTGATGATGAACAAGAAAGTGTCAAGTCTGTGTCTGCATGGAAGCCAAAGATTCGAGCTGAAATTGATAGGTAGAATATCATTGGTGATCAGATAGCTCCAGTTCAGACTGAACGAATGAAATCGTTACAGCAAACATCATTTTTGTCTCAGGTGGAGCTGAAATGTTTTTTCGATGCAGCTGAAGATGAAAATTGGGTTCATGCTATGGATGAAGAGCTTGATCAGATTGAGATGAACCAGACCTGGGAGATTGTTTCGAGGCCAGCAGACAAGAATGTCATCGGGACTAAATGGGTCTATCGTAACAAGATGAATGAAGATGGAAAAGTTATTCGGAACAATGCACAACTAGAGTTCAAGGGATACTCCCAGATAGAGGGAATATATGTTGATGAGACACTTGCACCGGTTGCAAGGCTAGAGACAATCAGATAATTTTTTTCCATAGCAGTGCAAAGAAAGTTCAATGTGTTCCAGATGGATGTAAAATCTTCATTTCTAAATGGGGTTCCATAAGAATAGGTGTATATTAAGTATCCATATGGTTTTATCATTCATGAGGATGAGAAGAATGTTTGTAGGCTGAAGATGGAATTGTATGGGCTGAAACAAGAACCAAGAGCATGGTACTCAAGGCTTGATCAGTACTTGAAGAAGCTTGGTTTCCAGCGTGGTAGAGTTGATTAAAATCTATATTTCAACAGCAATAGTAATCAAAGGATTATGGTGCTAGTCTATGTTGATGACATAATATTTGGGGGATTAGATGAAGCTCAGTGCAGACAGTTTTCAAAATTCATGTAAAATGAGTTTGAAATGTCAATGATTGGAGAGCTAACATTTTTCCGTGGTCTACATGTGACACAAGGAAGGAATAGAACATTCATTTCTCAATCCAAATATGCCATGGAGGTTTTAAAAAGTTTTGGCATGGAAAATTCCAAGGAGATGAAAACTCCAGTTGCTACCCGGATGAAATTATCAAAAGATGAGGATGGAAAGGCAGCTAATATCAAAGAATACAGGAAAATTATTGGAAGTTTGTTGTACTTGACCACGACAAGGACTGATATTGTTTTCGCCACATGCCATGTAGCGAGATATCAGATTAATCCCAAGGAAAACCATATGCATGTAGTGAAAAGAATACTTTGTTATATCGAGGGCATAGTGGATTTCGGCTTGACGTATACTGACAACTATCAGAGAGATTTATTGGGATATACTGATGCCGACTGTGCCGGTTCCGCGGATGATGAAAATCAACATCAGGGGGTGCATTATATCTTGGTGGATTGTGTATTTCTTGGCATAGCAAGAATAATGATTGCATTTCATTGAGCACTGCGAAAGCTGAGTAAATTGCGACCACTCAAGCATGCATACAGTTATTGTGGATGAAGAAGCAGCTTGAAGATATGGGAGTTGAAGTGAAGTCTCTGATCGGAATCCTGTGTGATAACTCAAGTGCTATAAGTATTAGCAAAAATCTTGTCCATCACTCAAGGACAATGAATATTGAGATAAAGTATCATTTTATCAAGGAGAAGGTTGAGTAGGGAATTATGAAGTTGGAGTACGTACCCACAGAGCTATAGGTTGCAGACATTTTGACAAAGGCCTTACCCAAAGAATCTTTTGAGAGGCATCGACTGGATCTGGGAGTTAAGTCGACTCACATCATTTAAAAGAGTGTGGATGTGGAACTCCCCCTCTCCCCGAGGTATGATTTGTTTTTCCCTACTGTGTTGATATGTGTTCTATACTATGTTACAAACTACAAAGGAGTGACCTTTGGGTTTGTTGACAAGGGGGAGAAAATAGTGATAGTTCAAGGGGGAGATAGTGTGGCTACACTACTAGAAAAGGGGGCATTGAAGCCCCCTAGAATCAGGCGACCGTCATTGGCGGTCGCTATAGATATCTAATAGTGACCGCCAATGGCGGTCGCTGGCCTTGATAAAAAAACCCGAGCATTTTTGTGCCACCCCCCCCCCCCCCCTGCGCACCCCCCTCTCGATCGATCCCTACTCCCCCCCACTCGCCGCCCTCCTCCCCCCCCCCCCCGCTGCTCGGCCTCCCCCGCCGCCCGACCCCCCCCCCCCCCCCCCCCGACGCCGCCCTCCCGGCCTCCCTCGCCCCCCCCCCCCCCCCCCCGCGTCGCCGCCACCCTGATGCCTCCCTCCCCCCGCCTCCCGCCCCCCCCCCTCCCGGCCTCCCCCGCCGCCCGGCCTCCCCCACCACACACCCTCCGCCCTCCGGCCTCCGCCCCCTCATCCCTCCCCCCCACGACGAATGGCTCCGGCACCCCGGACAGCCCCCCCCCCCCCCCCCCCGCACCCCAGACTGCTCCCCGCACCCCAGAACGCTCCCCGCACCCCAGACGCCCCCCTGAACCTCAAACAACCCCCCCCCCCCCGACCCCAGACACCCCCCTACTGCCCATCCCTCGTACCCTCACCGCCTCCTCTCCTCCAGCCCCCCGCCGCTGCCGCCGCCCATCCCCTCCCTTGTTGCACCGCCTTTGGCTCCGGCACCCCTTTGCTTCCTCCTCTTTCTCGCTGCACCGCCTTCGGCTCCCCTCCCTTTCAGGTTTGTAGCTCAATCAGGTAACATGGGCTTTTAGTTACATTATTATTTTATCAATGGTTCATAAACAAATGATTAATATTTATTTTAAATATTTTTGATTTGAAAAATGTAAATGCAATAAGTATTGTGTAAATGTTTGTTATACAGATATAATTATGGATAAGAGTTGGACTGATCTTCCAAATCGAACGTCTAGAGAATATTTCAATGGCATTATGCAGTTTTTTGACTTCACGAGAGGATTTAAAAGTGACTATATTAGTTGTCCATGTAGAAAATGTGCTAACAGATATCAATTCACACGAGATATTGTGAGGGAGCACCTTTTCTTTAATGGATTTCTGAAAAATTATAAGAGTTGGACTCGTCATGGAGAAGAATATGTTCGTTGTCAAAATACAGATGCAGCTCAGAGGGATGTTGATGCAAGGATGACTGATCCAATGCATGAAGTGCTTACTGAAATGGTACGTGGGTTTGATCCTGAAGGCATTGACATCCAGAATCTTGAGATGACATGACATTCGGAGGTGCCGTTTGATCGCGGCGGCCGGAAATGCGTTTCTAGCGCCATAAAACACCAAAACGGAGTGCGGCGGTCCAATTCAGAGAAAACGTTCTCCGAATGACCTAAAACCACACGAGAACGATAGAAATATTACTACTGAGATGCAGGAGGAGACGGCACGTCCATCAGATGTGCGGTGCGCGCGACACGACCGAATGTGTCATTTTCAGCAGCTCGACGCGCACTGAAATGGCGCGTTGGGGGGTCAAAACCACCCGAACGACCTCCGAATACCACGAAACCGTACGACAACAGCCGGTGCGTGAATTGTGAAATGTTCGACTAGACGGCACGTCATTCGGAGGTGCCGTTTGACCGCGGCGGCCGGAAACGCGTTTCCGGCGCCATAAAACACCAAAACGGCGTGCGGCGGTCCAATTCGGAGCAAACGTGCTCCGAACGACCTGAAACCACACAAGAAAAATATAAATATTATTACTGAGATGTCGGAGGAGGGGGCACGTCCATCGGACCTGCGGTGCGCGCGGAACGACCGAATGCGTCGTTTTCAGCAGCTCGGCGCGCGCTGAAATGGCGCGTTGGGGGGGTCAAAACCACCCGAACGACCTCCGTATTCCACGAAACCGCACGAAAAAATCCGTTGCATGAATTGTGAAATGTTCGGAGAGACGACACATCAATCGAAGGTTCCGTTTGACCACAGTGGCCGGAAACGCGTCTCTGGAGTCATAAAACACCAAAAACGGCGTGCGACGGTCGAATTCGGAGCAAAGGTGCTCTGAACGACCTGAAACCGCATGAGAACGATAGGAATATTATTCCTGAGATGCAAGAGGAGACGGCACGTCCATCGGACGTGTGGTGCGCGCGGCACGACCAAATGCGTCGTTTTCAACAGCTTGGCGTGCGCTAAAATGGCGCGTTGGGGGGTCAAAACCACCCGAATGACCTCCGAATGCCACGAAACCGCACGAACAACATCCGTTGCGTGAATTGTGAAATGCTCGGACAGACAGCACATCAATCGGAGGTGTCGTTTGACCGCGGCGGCCAAAAACGCGTTTCCGGAGTAATAAAACACCAAAACGGCGTGCGGCGGTCGAATTCGGAGCAAACGTGCTCCGAAAAACCTAAAACCGCACGAGAATGATATAATTATTGTTCCTGAGATGCAGGAGGAGGCGGCATGTCCATCGGACGTGCGGTGCACGCGGCACGATTGAATGCATCGTTTTCAAGCAGCTCGGCGCGCGCTGAAATGGCGCGTTGGGGGGTCAAAACCACCCACCGAACGACCTCTGAATGCCACGAAACCGCACGAAAACATCCGTTGCATGAATTGTGAAATGGACGGGTAGACGGCACGTCAATCGGAGGTGCTGTTTGACTGTGGCGGTTAGAAACGCGTTTCCGGAGCCACAAAACACCAAAACGGCGTGCAGCTGTCGAATTCAGAGAAAACGTGCTCCGAAAAACCTGAAACCGCACGAGAATGATGGGAATATTATTCCTGAGATGTAGGAGGAGGAAGCATGTCCATCGGACGTGCGGTGCGCGCGGAACGACCGAATGCGTCGTTTTCAGCAGCTCGACGCGCGCTGAAATGGCGCGTTGGGGGGTCAAAACCACCTGAACGAGCTCCTAATGCCACGAAACCGCACGACAATAGCCGTTGTGTGAATTTTGAAATGGTCGGACATATAGCACGTCATTCGGAGGTGCCGTTTGACCGCGGCGGCCGGAAACGCGTTTCCGGCGCCATAAAACACCCAAACGGAGTGCGACGGTCCAATTCGGAGAAAACGTGCTCCGAACGACCTGAAACCGCACGAGAATGATAGAAATATTATTCTTAAGATTCAGGACAAGGCGGCATGTCCATCGGACGTGCGGTGCGCGCGGCACGAACGAATGTGTCGTTTTCAGCAGCTCGGTGCGCGCTGAAATGACGCGTTGGGGGGTCAAAACCACCCAAACGACTTCCGAATGCCATGAAACTGTACGACAACAGCCGGTGCGTGAATTTTGAAATGTTTGGCTAGACGACACGTCATTCGGAGGTGCTGTTTGACCGCAGCGGCCAGAAACGCGTTTCCGGCGCCATAAAACCCCAAAACGGCGTGTGGAGGTCCAATTCGGAGCAAACGTTCTCCGAATGACCTGAAACCGCACGAGAACGATAGAAATATTATTCCTGAGATAAAAGAGGAGACGGAACGTCCATCGGACATGCCGTACGTGCGGCACGACCGAATGCGTCGTTTTCAGCAGCTCGACGCGCGCTGAAATGACGCGTTGGGGGGTCAAAACCACCCGAACGACCTCCGAATGCCACGAAACTGCACGACAACATCCGTTGCATGAATTTTGAAATGGAAGGGCAGACGGAACATCAATCGGATGTTCCGTTTGACCGTGGAGGCCGGAAACACGTTTCTGGAGCCATAAAACACCAAAACGGCGTGCGGCGGTCCAATTCAGAGCAAACGTGCTCCGAAAAACCTGAAACCGCACGAGAACGATAGAAATATTATTCCTGAGATGCAGAAGCAGGCGGCACGTCTACCGGACATGCGGTGTGCGCGACACGACCGAATGTGTCGTTTTAAGCAGCTCGACGCGCGCTGAAATGGGGCGTTGGGGGGTCAAAACCACCCGAACGACCTCTGAATGCCCCGAAAACCGCACGACAACATCCGTTGAATGAATTGTGAAATGGTCGGAGAGACGACACGTCAATCGGAGGTGTCGTTTGACCGCGGCGGCCGGAAACGCGTTTCCGGAGTCATAAAACACCAAAACGGCGTGTGGCGGTCAAATTCGGAGCAAAGGAGCTCCGAATGACCTGAAACCGCACGAGAACGATAGGAATATTATTCCTGAGATGCAAGAGGAGGCGGCACGTCCATCGGACGTGCGGTGCGCATGGCACGACCGAATGCGTCGTTTTCAGCAGCTCGGCGCGCGCTGAAATGGCACGTTGTGGGGTCAAAACCACCCGAACGACCTCCGAATGCCACGAAACTGAACGACAACATCTGTTGCGTGAATTGTGAAATGTTCGGACATACAGCACATCAATCGGAGGTGTCGTTTGACCGAGGCGTCCGAAAACGCGTTTCCGGAGTCATAAAACACCAAAACGGCGTGCGGCGGTCGAATTCAGAGCAAATGTCCTCCGAAAATCCTGAAACCGCACGATAATTATAGAAATATTATTCCTGAGATCTAGGAGGAGGTGGCACGTCCATCGGACATGCGGTGCACGCGGCACGACCGAATGCGCCGTTTTCAGCAGCTCGGCGCGCGCTGAAATGGCGCGCTGGGGGGTCAAAACCACCTGAACAACCTTTGAATGCCACGAAACTGCACGAAAACATCCGTTGTGTGAATTGTGAAATGGAAGGGTAGACGGCACTTCAATCGGAGGTTCCGTTTGACCGCGGCGGCCGGAAACGCGTTTTCGGAGCCATAAAACACCAAAACGGCGGGCGGCGGTCCAATTCAGAGCAAACGTGCTCCGAAAAACCTGAAACCGCACGAGAACGATAGGAATATTATTCCTGAGATGCAGGAGGAGGCAGAACGTCTATCGGACGTGCGGTGCGCGCGGCACGACCGAATGCTTCGTTTTCAGCAGCTCGGCGCGCGCTGAAATGGCGCGTTGGGGGGTCAAAACCACCTGAAAGACCTCCAAATGCCACGAAACCGCACGACAACATCCGTTGCATGAATTGTGAAATGGTCGGATAGATGGAACATCAATCAGAGGTGTCGTTTGACCGCGATGGCCGGAAACACGTTTCCAGAGTCATAAAACACCAAAACGGCGTGTGGCGGTTGAATTTGGAGCAAACGTGCTCCAAAAAACCTGAAACCGCACGAGAAAGATAGGAATATTATTCCTGAGATGCAGGAGGATGAGACACGTCCATCGGATGTGCGGTGCGCACGGCATGACCGAATGCGTCGGTTTTAGTAGCTCGGTGCGCGCTGAAATTGCACGTTGGGGGGTCAAAACCACCCGAACGACCTCCGAATTCCACGAAACCGCACGACAACATCCGTTGCATGAATTGTGAAATGGTTGGAGAGACGGCACGTCAATCGGAGGTGTCTTTTGACCGCGGTGGCCGAAAACGCGTTTCCGAAGTCATAAAACACCAAAACGGCGTGCGGCGGTCGAATTCCGAGAAAACTGCCCTGAACGACCTGAAACCGCACAAGAACGATAGGAATATTATTCCTGAGATGCAGGAGGAGGCGGAACGTCCATCAGATGTGTGGTGCGTGCGGCACCACCGAATGCGTTGTTTTCAGCAGCTCGACGCGCACTGAAATGGCGTGTTGGGGGGTCAAAACCACCCGAACGACCTCCGAATGCCACAAAACCGCACAACAACATCCGTTGCGTGAATTGTGAAATGTTAGGACAGACGGCACGTCAATCGGAGGTGATGTTTGACTGCGGGGGCTGGAAATGCGTTTCCGAAGTCATAAAACACCAAAACGGCGTGCGGCGGTCGCATTTGGAGTAAACGTGCTCCGAAAAATCTGAAACCGCACGAGAATGATAGGAATATTATTCCTGAGATGCAGGAGGAGGCGGAACGTCCGTTGGACGTGCGGTGCGCGTGGCACAACCGAATGCGTCATTTTTAGCAGCTCGGCGCGCGCTGAAATGGCGTGTTGGGGGGTCAAAACCACCCGAACGACCTCCGAATGCCACGAAACCGCACGACAACATCTGTTGCGTGAATTGTGAAATGGTCGGAGAGAAGGCACGTCAATCGGAGGTTCCGTTTGACCGCGGCGGCCGGAAACGCGTTTCCGGAGTCATAAAACACCAAAACGGCGTGCGGCGGTCGAATTCGGAGCAAACGTGCTCCGAAAAACCTGAAATGATAGCATTTCTTAAATCGGGGGTTTTAAATTATTATAGCACAATGATTCGATATTATACATATATTTAATATTGTATATGTTAAAACATTTAAAATATATTATATATATATATATATTTAAAATATGGTATTTAATAGTATATATGTGTATTTTTTTTAATATATATATATATATATATATTAATTTATTTATTTCAGTGGAATTTTTTTTAAAAAAAAAAATCACTATAGCGACTGCCATTGGCGGTCGCTAGAGGCCTCAGCGACGAGGCTAAAGCGACCGCCAATGGCGGTCGCTGGGCGGTCGCTAGAGCCCTATAGAGACCGCCATCGGCAGTCGCTAATGGTGGTTTTTTTAGTTGTGCTAGTTGAAAATCATGACTGATACGGGGAGAAGCTGACCAGTAGAGCAACCAGATAGGGGGATAAATGAGAAAGTGGGAGATTTTTTAATTCTGATGATACTAGAAGTGATCGATCAAAGAATAAATATCACAACAGTTGAGGATCATGATAAAAGTAGAAGAGAAGAGTGGTGTTAGAATGTGGTATGAATATCTCCAAAAATTGGTATCAGTGAAGTATCAACAATTGGTATCAATTTGGAAAATGGTATCAGTTTGGTGTCAACATAGGGTGTCAGAGTTGAAGTGATTCATTGATTAACTTTTCATTTACTCTTGTTTATAATGTTGAGCATTTCTCATGTGGGCTTACCATATGTGTTGAGTAAATCCTTGATTTCTATCAGAATTGCAATGAAGCGAATGGTGGCTGAAGATTCAACAACGTATCTTTTAATGGAAGAGTTGTCAACAAACCCAAAGGGGGAGATTGCTGGGAAAATATCTCTCAAGGTATCATTGAAGCATTTTTGAGGTGATTGTGTTTGTTGACAAAGTGGAAATCTGAGTGGTGATTTGTTGACAAAGAGGATTTCATGATGGAAGGTCGAGTTCAAGAGTTGAGTTCAACGATCCATGTTTGATTCAAGAGTGTCAACAAAAGGAATGGATGATCTAAATGTGGTACAAAAGAACAGATACATAGGTGGTGTCGTTTTCCAGTGTTTGCCAAATTTTTGGGCCTGAAAATCATCAAATGAAGAAAAGTGGTTTTTGGCAAAGGGACTTGCACGTCGTGTACTTGATGGATTGGACACTTGCGCGCCATATTTTTTTCAAGATCAGATCATCAAAATGTGTCAAAGGGAAAAGTTTCACGCATGTATTGGTGGTGTCGCGCAAGTGACTTGCGCGCCGTGGAAGATACTTGCACACCAATGCCTTTGAAGCTTGAGAACTTGCACGCTTATGTTTTTTCAAGATCAGAATATAAAAATTTGACAACGGAAAGAGGTTCGCATAGGTTTGGAATTTGGTCACGCAAGTGACTTGTAGGAGAAGAGACCTGGGTGCCGAGACTTTCACGCAGAGGAGAGACTTGTGCGCCATCATGCAGGGGTGTCCAAATGCCTATAAATACTAGACCACCCCTCTTCATTCTTCCCCGGAGTTCAACACTTTGAAGATTCAGATCTCCCGTCACGTAGGTGTGGATGTCGTGCAAGTGTTGGTGTGATGCGCAAGTGCGACATGCGCGCCCATGTTGGACGTTGCGCACCAACTGTTAGTTGCACGCCTGAGGTGGTTTAGGCGAGGAAGGAAGTGAGTCGCGCAGGTTTGGAGTTGCAGAAGATTGAGTCGCGCAAGTTGTTGAGGAATACTTGTGCGCCAGTTGTGCTTGCGTGCTGATACTTGTTCGACTAGATTGACTTGCACGCCAAGTAAGTTTTATTTCCAGCAGTGATTTTCGAGCTGCGTGGAAGATGGAAGTTTTCCCAATACCTTCGGTGCAAAGATATATTCATCTACGAATGAAAGTTGGACTTCAATAGATCATCTACATGTAGAGGAAGATGCATTCCTTCATGGATATGAAGAGACCTAAAGGTCTATAAACTATGAGTGGATCCTTTCTAGAGTAGTGAGCGAAGGAAGGGGAAGAAGGTGATCCTCTCCACCGGCAGTGAGCCAGAGAGAGAGAGAAACATGGAGTGACCCTTGGGAAAGTAGTGAGATGACCCTAAACATTGTAAAGGAAGTGAGCTTGGGACATAATGATTGTGCCCAAACCTTGTAATCCATAGCTAGTGAGGTTTAGTGGAATTTGGTACAGCTGACAACCTATTGGCATATGCTCATTGGACGTAGCCCTTAGCGGTGAACCAAGTAAAATTGTTGTGTCTTGTGCTTTCTTTACTTTCTGTTAATATCGTGCAATAGGAGAGAGAGAAGAGTGTTTTTCTTATCAGCAAAACAAAATCAGAATGGGCTTTAATTTTAAAATAGTCATATCCTGATTCACCCCCCCCCCCTCTAAGGGTATTCAGCGCTGTGGACCTAACAATTGGTATTAGAGGGAAAGGTTGAGATTTGTTCTTCTCTTAATGGAGGTCACTAATCATAAAGGGATACCAATCTTCAACGGATGTAATTTTTAGATATGGAAGAATCTAATGAAACACTATTTATGATCTTTGGGAATGGATGTGTTTTCAGCAGCTATGCATGCCATCACAGCTGATATTAATAGTGGTGCATTATCAGATGTTGAGCATAGAGAGTTGGATACTGATGCAAAAGTAATCAATGCCTTAGGGGGATCCCTTTCGAATCCCATCTACACAAAGGTGATTTCTTCAAAAACATCACATTCCATGTAGCAAAAACTATTGAATATATATGAAGGAGATACAAAGGTTAGAGAGGAAAAGATGCATGTACTGTGGAATAAGTATGAAGATATGAAGATGAACCTGAATGAGTCTGTTGATGCATTATTTGATAGGGTAAATATTTTTGTAGAAGACATGTGAGGATTTGGTTAAGTTATTGAAGACATAAAGATCGTAAAGCACATCTTGAAAAAGCTTCCACCTCGGTTCAATCTGAAAGTTTCAGTACTAGAAGATAAAGATCCCAAATAGCTGACATTGGAAAATTTGCATAGTACCTTGGTTGCATATGAGATGAGGAATGATGATAATGAGGCTGTCGAAAAGGGTAAATCCAAAGAGATGGAATTTGAGGCCATGAAGAAGCTCACCATTAAATATTTTCATGAAGAAGAAGAGACAGATGAGGTGATGTCATTCCTTTCTTCAAATCTGCAAAGAGGAAAAGGAATGTTTAAAGAGAAACTTCCACTAGCAGGCTTTTGATGTGGAAAGTTTGGTCATCTTGTGGAAAGGTGCCCCAAAAAGCTTCAAGATAACGATAATGATGACGAAGAAGTATAAATTGCCAAGAAGAAGTCTTCAACATTTGTGAATGGGAAGAAACAATTGAAGAGAAATTTTTCACGAAGAAGAATCTTCTTTCACAAGATATAGACAGTTCAGATGAGTCTGAGGAAGAAGAGGTTGAGGAGTTTGAAAATTGTAATGATCATGGACAAAATGCAATGGTGGTTATTTTTGGTAGTGCTCAAGAAAAGTAAGAAACTGATGCTATTGAAGAAGAAGAAGAAATTGAAGGTAGAGTTGACAAGGAATCTGAATTAGATGTAGCTCTTGAAGAGATAGATATTTGGAGAGAAAAAACAAAGAAAGCTAACAAGGTGGTACATGATGCCAAACTCTACATGCAATAGCAGAGAGACAAGAAGTCACAGGTAGTAAAAGAAATAGAAAAATATAAGTCTTTAAGGCCAATGAGCACAAAAAAGGTTTATGATCATAAGCTCAAGATTGAAGAATAGAAAAGGGAGATTGATGGCTTGAATGTAAAATTGAAAGATTAGGTCAAGCATATCGAAGAGCATAAAGAGGAACTTGTCAGTCTGCGGTGAAAAGTCAAAGACCAAAAAAACCTTTGATTCCTAACACATTCCTAGGAAGGGAGGTTGTTACGAAGACTGAAAAGATGAAAGAGGATCCTAGTAGTTCAGTAGGGAAGAAGCAGTAATTGAGCACAGAAGTTAAGGTTGTTTCAGGGCTTAATCAGAAACAAAAATCTTTGACAATTGAGGTCAGACCGCATGCCCGCATCCCGAAATTGAATGTTGATTTGGGCCCAAAGCTAAATCATAATATACAAATATCCCAAAGGGAAATTCATTGTTCTGAAGTAACACAAAGGAATGCACCTTATATCAAGTGTTATTATTGTTGGAAGATGGGGCATTCACATTATGTGTGTTCCATAACCAAGAGATATTGAAAGGAACAAGAACAGGGGTGGCAGCCAAACAGAGAACAGTTTTCCAGAACATATTTCGAAGGACACTATTTTTGGTGTGGAGGATTTGGGCACATGGCTAGGTACTGCATTTCGATCATTTAGAGAAATGTTCCAATGAAAAATCAAAATGTATGCAAGAAGTAGATCAATAAACCCATAAGTGAGTTAAAAATGCAGAATAGATTTGCGGCTTTGCAAGATGAAGCTAGTGCATCATACTATGATAAAGAATAGATGTCTCAATCTATGCTGAGTGTGACGGAAAAAGTATGGATCAAGAAGAAGAATTAAGAAAAGGTAGTAGTTGGGGAAATTTCCCTTAAAGCTTCAGATCGATCTGGAATATGGATCCTTGACAGTGGTTGCACATACCATATGACAGGGAACATGGATTACATTACAGACATAAAATATGACAAAGAAGAAGTTTTCAAGTTTGGGAATGATGAGGGGCTAAAGATTGTTGGTTCTGGAAATGCCAAATTTGGGGGATAAGAAATGAGACGTGATGATGTCTTGGTAGTAGAGGGGCTTAGTCATAACTTACTTAGTGTCAGTCAATTATGTGACTCTGGGCACTCTATCCGATTTACCAAGAAGATGATTGTTGTGAAATAAAAATATGGAACAGTTATCTTACAAGGAAAAAAGACAAAGGGAAATATTTACCTTGTAAGTGGGGAAGAAGATATGTTCCTTTTATCCAGAGATAAAGAAAACTAGTTGTGGCATAAGGGACTTGGTCACCTATGTCAACCATCAATGGAAGATCAGGTAAAATGTGATGCTGCTAAAGACCTTCCCAAACTATCACGTGATCGTAATCATACATGTGATGCTTGTCAACATGGGAAGATCATCAGAAAGACATATAGGCCAAAGGAACAGAAATCAACCAGAGTGGGTGAATTGGTTCATACTGATGTATGTGGACCTATCTCACCAGGAGCCATAAATGGGAAAAGGTACTATGTTCTTTTCATTGATGATTATAGTAGAATGGATTGGGTTTTTGTCATTACCCTTAAGACAGAGGTGTTTAGTTGAAGCAAGTATTATAGGAGGGAATCAGAAAGGATTCTTGGGAAGAATATTTTGAAGTTTTGTTCAGATAACGATAGAAAATTCACAAACATTCAAGTGGAAGAATATATCGAGAAACACGGGATGAGGAACCAAGTTTCATCAGTGAGAACTCCCCAAAAGAATGGATCTATTGAAAGGAGAAATCAGATCATCAAAAACATGGCCAGAAAAATGCTTATTGAAAAGGACCTACCAGATAAATTTTGGAAGGAAGTAGTTTTCACATCGATATATATTTCGAACAGGTCTTTGTTGTGTCCAAATAAATGGAAGACTCCGTATGAATTGTGTTACGGAAAGAAGCCAACGTTGAAATACTTTCGAATCGTTGGAAGTATGAGTTTCATTATCAACAAAGGAAATCATAGAAATCTTGAGTCCTGAAAAGATTAGGGGATATTCCTTGGATACTACGCGAAAAGAAAATCATATAAATGTTTCAACAAAATGATGGGAAAGATTGTTGAGAGCAATTATGTCACTATTGTTGAAAATGAACAGAATACTCAACAACCCAGGGAACAGTTTCAGGATGAAAGTGATGATGAGGTAAACAAAACAGGGGGAGATTTAGTGGCAGATGCTGACTCAGAAAAAGATACCGATGATGAATAAGAAAGTGTCAAGTCTGTGTCTACAAGGAAGCCAAAGAGTCGAGCTGAAATTGATAGGTAGAATATCATTGGTGATCAGACATCTCCAGTTCAGGCTCGAAGAATTAAATCATTACAGCAAAAATTGTTTTTGTCTCAGGTGGATCCGAAATGTTTTTCCGATGCATCTGAAGATGAAAAATGGGTTCAGGCTATGAATAAAGAGCTTGATCAGATTTAGAAGAACCAGACAAGGGAGATTGTTTTGAGGCCACCAGACAAGAATTTCATCGGGAATAAATGTGTCTATCACAACAAGATGAATGTATATGGAATAGTGATTTGGAAAAAAGTGTGGATAGTGTGCAAGGGATACTCCCAGATAGAGGGAATAGAAGTTGATGAGACATTTTCACCGGTTGCAAGGCTAGAGACAATCAGATTATTTTTTCCCATAACAGTACAAAGAAGGTTCAAAGTGTTCCAGATGGATGTCAAATCTGCATTTCTAAATAGGGTTCTAGAATAAGAGGTGTACATTGAGCAGCGAGATGTTTTTCTCATTCAGGAGGATTAGAACAACGTTTTTAGGATGAAGAAGGCGTTGTATGGGCTACAATATGAACCAAGAGCATGGTTCTCCTAGCTTGATCAGTACTTGAAGAAGCTTGGTTTCCAGCGTGGTGGAGTTGATTAGAATCTCTCTTTCAACAACAATAGTAATCAAAGGATTATGGTGCTAGTCTATGTCGATGACATCATATTTGGTGGATCATATGAAGCTCAGTGCAGAATGTTTTCCGAATTCATGAATAATGAGTTTGAAATGGTAATGATTGGAGATATAACGTTTTTCCCTGGTCTACAGGTGACAAAAGGAAGGAATGGAACATTCATTTTTCAATCCAAATATGGAAAGGAGTTGTTAAGAATATTTGGAATGGAAAATTACAAGGAGATGAAAACTACAGTTGCTACCCTGATGAAATTATCAAAAGATGAGGATGGAAAGGCAGTTAATATCACAGAATACATGCAAATTATTGGATGTTTGTTGTACTTGATTGTGACAAGGCCTGATATTGTTTTCGCCACATGCCAAGAAGCGAAATATCAGAGTAATCCCAAGGAAAACCATATTCTTACATATAAAATAATACTTCGATTTATCCAGGGCACAGTGATTTAGTGTTGACATATACTAACAAATATCAGACAGAGTTATTGGGATATACTGATGAAGATAGGGCCGGTTCAGTAGATGATAGAAAATCAACGTCAGGTGGTGCATTCTATCTTGGTGGATTGTGTATTTCTTGGCTTATCAAGAAGAAATATTGCATTTCAATGAGCACTGCAGAAGTTGAGTATATTTCAGCCACTCAAGCATGCATACAGTTATTGTGGATGAAGCAGTAGCTTGAAGATACGGGAGTTGAAGTGAATTCTCCAATCGGAATCCAGTGTGATTTCTCAAGTGCTATAAATGTCAGAAAAAATCTCGCCCATCACTCAAGGACAAAGCACATTGAGATAAAGTATCATTTCATCAAGGAGAAGGTTGAACAGGGAATCGTGAAGTAGGAGTATGTGCCCACAGAGCTACAGGTTGTAGACATTTAGACAAAGGCCTTACCAAAAGAAGCTGTTGAGAGGCATTGATTGTCTCTAGGAGTTCAGTCAACTCCCCTTAATTAAAAGAGTGTGCATGTGGAACTCCCCCTCTCCCCGAGGTATGATTTGTTTTTCCCTAATGTGATGATATGTGTTCTCTACTATGTTACAGACTACAAAGGAGTGACCTTTGGGTTCATTGAAAAAGGGGGAGAAAACAGTGATTATTCATGGGAGATATAGTGTGGCTATTTGATAAATCATAACAGATACGTGGAGAAGCTGACCAGTGGTGCAGCCAGATAGGGGGATATTTTTTAATTCTGACGATGCTATAAGTGATCTATCAAAGAATAGATATCACGACAACTGACGATCGTGATAAAAGCAGAAGAGAAGAGTGGTGTTGGAATGTGGTATGAATATTTCCAAAAATTGGTATCACTGAATTCTCAACAATTGGTAAAAATTTGGAAATTGGTACCAGTTTGGTGTCAATAGGGGGTGTTATATTTGAAGTGTTTCATTGATTAAATATTCATTTACTCTTGTTTCTCACACCGAGAATTGCTCATGTGGGCTTAGAGTATGTGTTGAGTAAATCCATGATTGCTATCAGAATCACATGAGGCGAATGGTGGCTGGAGATTCAATGATGTATCATTTTATGGAAGTGTTATCAAAAAACCCAAAGGGGGAGATAGTTGGGAAAGAATCCCTCATGGTATCATTGACGTATTTTTGAGGTGATTGTGTTTGTTGACAAAGTGGACATCTGAGTGGTGATTTGTTGAAAAAGAGGATTTAGTGATGGAAGTTCGAGTTCAAGAGCTGAGGTCAATGATCCATGATTTATTCAAGAATGTCGACAAAAGGAATGGATGATTTGTAGGTGGTACAAAAGAACAGATACATTTGTGGTGTCGTTTTCTAGTGTTTTCCAAATGTTTGGGCCTAAAAAACGTCAAATGAACAAAAGTGGTTTATGGAAAAGGGACTTGCGCACCGTGTACTTAATGGCTTGGAAACTTGCATGCCATATTTTTTTCAAGATCAGATCATAAAAATGTAGAAAAGGGACAAGTGTCGCACATGTATTGGTGGTGTCGCGCAAGTGACTTGCGCGCAGTGAAAGAGACTTGCGCGATGATGCCTTTGAAGCTTGAGAACTTGTGTGCTTCTGGTTTTCAAGATCAGAAGATCAAAATATGAAAAAGAAAAGAGGTTCGCGCATGTTTGGAATTAGGTCGTGCAAGTGACTTTCAAGAGAAGATACCTGGGCACTGAGACTTTCACGCTGAGGAGAGACTTGCACGCCGTCATGCAGGGGAGACCAAATGCCTATAAATACTAAACCACCCCTCTTAATTCATCACAGGAGTTCAACACTTTGAAGATTCAGAGCTCCCATCACGTAGGTGTGGGTTTTTTGCAAGTGGTGGTGTGTCGCGCAAGTGGGACTTGTGCGCTAGTGTTGGAAGTTGCGCGCCAAGTGTTAGTTGCGCGCCTAAGGTGGTTTAGGTGAGGAAGGAAGCGAGTCCAGCAGGTTTGGAGATGCAGAAGATTGAGTCGCACAAGTGTTTGAGGAAGACTTTTGTGCTGATTGTGACTTGCGCCCTGATACTTGCACAACTAGATTGACTTGTGCACCAAGTAATATTTATTTATAGCAGTGATTTTCGATCTGCGTGGAAGCTGGAGGTTTTCCCGATACCTTCGGTGCGAAGAGATATTCATCTATCGGTGAAAGTTGGACTTCAAAATAGCATCCAGATACAGAGGAAGATACATTCCATCATGGAAATGAAGAGACCTGCAGGTCTATAAACCATGAGTGGATCCTTTCCAGTTCCTTCAGCGATGGAAGAGGAAGAAGGTGATCCTCTCCACCGACAGTGAGCCAGAGAGAGAAACAGGGAGTGACCCTTGGGAAAGCAGTGAGCTGACCCTAAACATTGTAAAGGAAGTGAGCCTGGGACAGAGTGACTGTGCCCAAATCTTGTAATCCATAGCTACTGAAGTTTTGTGGAATTTGATATGACTGGAAACCTGTCGGCGTATGCTCCTTGGACGTAGCCCTTTGCGGTGAACCAAGTAAAATTGATGGGTCCTGTGCTTGCTTTACTTTCTGTTTATATCGTGCAACCGGAGAGAGAGAAGAGTGTTTTTCTTATCAGCAAAACAAGATCAGAACGAGATTTAATTTTAAATTATTCATACCCTGATTCACCCCCACCTCTAAGGGTATTCGGCCTTGTAGACCTAACATAAAATTTGACTTGATCGTACGTGCAACTTATTGTATCCACATTGCGATACAATTCATTTATCATCACCACATTCCTTGGATACTTATTATAATGTGATTAATATTTATATATTATAAATATAAAATATTTATAGTTCTTTAATTATAATATCATATATACTTTTTCACCTCCCAAACTGTTGGACGACGATTACATTGATAGTGCGCATGTGTGGACTACCACCTCTATGAAGTAATGCAATTTTTTAACATATATATAAATTATATTTTACAAAGGATGGATTTAGAGAATATATATTATATATATTACATATTATATATATATATATATATTACCTAATAATGATTATATAATAATTATTTATTATGTATCTTCCTTTCGTTCCATCCATTGATAAAATTGAAAATAATGTTCAAGTGTTTGATCTATTATCTCCATTAACGAAGTAATCCATTTTCATATATCTAATTTTTATGAATGACTAATATAAATTATATAATTAATTTATATAATATTAATTTCATTATTTAAATTATAATAATTATGGAAACCATAATAAAAATAGAATGACAAAAACTATCGACCCCATACATATAAGAAAAATGAAGCACATATCATGTGGAACAATGATTTTAATAAAGTGGGTTAACAAACTTGGGAAACAATTAATAAGTAAATAAAAAATGTCTTCATATATATTATTAATATTTTAAAATTTATTTAAAATATATCAATATTTTGTAAAAAGGAGCTTACAATGTGTACAAAAGATGCTAGACCAATGGAATGGGATTTTTGTCACACAATTATTTATCTAGGGCACATGACTTTTAAACCACTTATTACATTTGTGTGGTGTATATACTAAAAATGGTTTTATTTTATGATGAATCATATTAAAATTATGTGGATTTACATATCCATATTAGGATATATATTTCGCATGACCATTGATTCAGAAGTAACCAAAGTGGTAAGTGTTTTTTGTCACAAACATGATTTTTATCAGGATAATTTTTGTTACATTTTCAATGAATAAATATTTTGAATTAACTGTAAAGAAACATATTAATATTATTATAAATTTTCAATTTCTAGAAAATACATGTTTTTATTTCATTTTCAACCCTTTTAATCAATTAAGAGAACACAAATATTTTTAAATAAAAACATGACATAATTTCTCAATTCCAATGGAAATTAATTTTAATTCAAATAATTTTTTTCTAAAAATGTTTTAAAAATGGTTTTTAATATTATCCATAATTAATTAATGTTATTATTCAATTTTTTTATTACAATAATTTTTCAAAAGCATATTCTTTTCAACTTATTAACATTGTACATGATGGATTTTTACCAAAAATGTTAATGGAATGATTTCCTTTAACTTTTATGGATTGAGTGGAATTTACCAACATCATGAACAATTAATGAACTAGAGTTTATTATAAATGATTTATTTTAGTTCTAAATAAAATATTTCATATTATTTTTAGAAAATTTATATTTTAAAAATATTATATCAATTTGGAAGAGATATTTTCTTTTATAAATTTTTAATAAACTTAAATATTATTTCTATTCATCGAACAGAGTATCCATCTATATAACATATTTTTTACTTAATATATTCTCAATGGATATGATCTATAGTTATATATTATATTTATTATTTTTAATGATTATATATCTATGAAAAACATCAATTTTCCGCAGGCTACATTATGATGTAATGATGAAATGTTTTAGAAACCTCTTACTTTTCCAAAGGTGGTGGTATGATAAAATTTTATGAAACACCGTTAATTTTATGGTGTCTGATATGATGAATGTTTTATGATATTTTGGAAAATATATGTATGGGTGTCATTATGTTATACAAGTTATTTTATAACCAATTAAGGTGGTTATATTATAACCAATGGCGTTGGTGTTGTCATATGAAAGGAAAATGGTCCTGTTATTACCAAATATTGGTGGGACCTATATCTCCTTTGCATAATTTGGTAAAATATTGATTTATCATGAGATCAATTGGATAGAAATGGGGATTTAACCCGTTTAATTAACAGACTCTATCATCTTTGATATTCATGGGAGTGAACCATGACTACAAATATTGATTGGAGAGTCGACCGAATCCATTATGATAGTATTGGGAGTGAACCATTACCACAACTATAGTTTGGGGAGTGGAAATGATCCCCTATTATATTATTTTAAATGAACCACTGCTACTATGGATATGATTCTGTATACTTATGTTGATATAAAAACTTATTATTTATGAAAATTATAGGGACTAATCGAAAATGTTATTGATTCATTTAATATTCAAGTCTTATGAAATTTTATGTTTTATTACATGAATAATAACTATTATCTATGATATATAGGGTATATTTTTCAAATTTTATGGTCCTTTTCTCATACCATTGTGTTCATATTATACTGAAGTGATAATTGATTTATCCATCTTTTTACAATACTATGAAGCTGATCACACCCATTATTATGTTCTCATTCCACATGTAACAAAGAAAGGTACAAACTATGATTTGCCTATGAATGGTTCTAGTTATAATGAACACTATGGGGGATGATTTAGATATTTTATTAACCAATTTTTTATATTTACATGATTCCAACGGAAACAGATTAACACGACCCTCATATAAATTTTTATGTTAGATAATTAAGATACATTTAAAAATATATGATTTAAAGGTATCAAACATAGATAATGTAGTATTTGGTATCATAGTATGGATTAGTTAATATTTATAAACAAGGAAAAAAATTTGATAACCATTTTGATATTTCTATGTATATTGTAAAATCTGAATGTTTAGGTAATGATCATGAATAACCTAGGTTAAAGAAAAGGTGTTACAGAAGAATGTTTGATTATTTAGACATCCTATAAATTATAATGTTTTTGATAATGTTAGTTGACACTGATTATTGTTTTCCAGAAAATGTCTTTTGGTATTAATCAATTTCTGTATATCTAAATAATCATGTTGATGGTGAATGTGATGAACAATGAAATGATTTTCCTCACTATCAAACAAATGATATGGGGGCAGGGATGAAAAATCGAATTTATATGATCAAAAATATTTCACATGACATGAATCGTGATGAACATCCAAATTAAATAATTAATGAACAATATTATAATCAATACATAATGAGGAAACTGTCATATTACATTAGTTGTTCAAGTGATCAACTATTTTTAGAATAATGGATCAGTACCACTGAATAGATATTTTATTTTAACCAGTGGTAAAAACATTATAAATTTATTATAAATAATTATTGTTTATATGGTGAAAAAAATTAATTTTTAAATATTATAAATAACATATTGAAATAGGAAGAAATTTTTTTATGGTGTGGGATGATTTTTGGATATCATTTAATAATTATTAAATTCTTATTATTTATTGCATTAAAATGGGAATTGAATTCATTGAGATAAAGGATAAGGATGATTAATCTATCGGTACTTAGGAAGAAAATTTTCATGTGTTATATGGTGGATTTTTATAATTATCCTGAAACCTATAAGTAAGTTTGATTGATTCATCAGTGGCTTAAAAAAATTTCTTAATGGTGTTATCTATAAGGGTCTTCAATATCTATGAATAAATCATTTTATACACCATCAAGGTAGAAGTGGAGAATGGAGTTACCCTTTATTGTCATGGTTTTGATAAGAATGAAATATGAAATTCAATTTAAATTCCAAAATCTATAGAGATACAATGATGATGGTTTCTTTAAGTTCTTTTTTAGGAAATAAACATGGCCACATTTATTTAATGTGAAGTATTAAAAATTTAAATTGGGGAAATAAAATTTATTGAGAAATATAATGCTAAGGTTAAGGGAATAAGTTATCTAATGATATTTATATATATATATATATATACACATAATTCACCACTGCCACACCAATGTTATGAATGGATGGTTGTTCGGAATTTTTCCAAACATTTCCCTATTCCAAGGTGGATTAGTTATTATAATCTGAAAAAATAAAATTTAAAGGAAAAAAGGGGTGTATTATAAATTCAAATAGTTTAAGAGAATATTTTAGAATTGGGAACATTAATCCTTAACCCCATTTATATATTTTTCGTGTAAATGGTTTTATGAATGAATCCGGTGAAATTGTTTTCGTCATCATTTTGTGAAATTAGATGAGAATTATCTTTACAGAGCATATATAATGTTATATTGAATTTATTGTGTCAAATGGTTAGTGTATTTACATTTTGGTTTTATAAATAATGGGTGATTAAATTTATTTTAACATGATAATTTAATTCTTCATGGAAGGATTTGATATCAAATCATTCATGTCCAAGGGATGCAATTTTGTGCAATCACATTTTGAAGGATATTTAGGGTTATGTATTTATGAAATTGATTGAGATGAACCTTGGAATTTTAATCGAAAACTAGTGGCATACATTTTTTATTGGTAAATATTTATAGGTAGGATAAATGACTCTTGGATATTACGAATCATAAAAAGTTTATTTTATCATTTTGGGTGTGAAAAAAATTATCTTTATTATTAATGTCATATAGAAAGAGATAATGTGTAAATTCACAAATGAATAAAACATTATGAGATTATAGAAATTAATATATTTGGATATAATCTCACTAATAGAAATCAAAGATAATATTAGGAAAAATTTTCATGACATTATAGGATATCATAGTCAATAAAATATTTTAATGAAAATCATCTTTGTGACATAGAAATTGAAGATGTTGAATATTATTTTCCATGAATTTTTAAATGAGATAAGGTTTTTTGATTCAGAATGAATGTAGAGTTGATCCCTAGGTATATATGCCCATTCTAGATTCATAATTGGTTAAGGATGTATCTTATCACTTTTCTTTTACACCAAACATATCTCATGTTCATGATATGTTCTATGTATCTCTCATGAGAATTTACATACCTAATCTATAAAATGAAATAAAATATGGGGAATTAACACTTGAACATGATATTTATAATTAGATAAAAATTTAAATCTTATATCATATAGATAATTTTATATGGAACAAGAATACAGACATGGTGAATGTTCTCCGAAGAAATAATAAATTTTAAAAATCCAAAATGAAACATAAGGATTTAATAATAAAATATATCCTAACATGTTTATACTCGTGTGAATACTTTTCTTTGAAAATCATTTTATGGAGGGTATATTGTAATACTGTGTAATTTCATTATTTATTTCTTTAAAAATTGTTTAATTTAAATGATAGCTTGGGTTCGAAAAAACAATGGGTTTAAACAAACATTGAAATATTATTATGTGATTGTTAAAAATTATATTTTAAATGGGATAATATGAATATAATTAACTAATTTAGGAGATAATAAAATAGATCAAGAAAAATATAATTAATTTATTAATTGATAGTTAATATCATTAACTTTTTATTAAATGTTATATTATACATAAAAAATGATTTCCTTTAAAACGTTCTTATTTTATTTTTTAAGAAAATATTATATTTATTGTTTATAAAATTGTTATTTTAATTTCATAAAAATAACTAAATTTTTGAAATAATTTAATCAAAATTATCTTATCGTAATTTCTTGATAATTTTCTAAAAATATTGATTGTCTAATTAACAGTGAAAAGTAATAATTTTTTTGGAATTCATATTTTTGATAGAAGAATATAAAAATGTTAGATGTGATTTAATGTCAATTAGAAGTAATATTAGTTTTAATTTATTTTATATAAAAAAATAAATTTATATTAATTTTTTTTTCTGAATTTCGTATTAGAAAACATTTTTATATGTTGAAATGATTTTTCCTGACAATATGGTTTTATGTGCACAATGTTTTTTTGACATAATAAAAAAAGTAGTCCCCAATGATGAATGATATTAATTAAATATTTATTTATATATTATATTCTAAATAAAAGGATATAATAATTCATTTAATATTTTTATTATTCATAGAATAAGTGTAAATATATATAATAATTAAAATTTGTTTTTCCCTATAAGCGAATTTTATAGAGTTTTTCACACTTATTTTAATTTTTTTATGTCCAAAATAGGTGTATAATTTGATAAAACTGATTCCTTATTTTGAATCATTAATTTCACCTTTTCTAAATATTCCTTAACTATTTTTTGTCAACATAAACAGTAACAAATGTAAAATTTATCAGCTTATTAAAGAGTAAACCAGGTTAATATGGGTTAGAATGTAATGATAATTCCAAAACATATCTGAATAATTCTAAATGGATGATGGTAATAGAAAAAATATCACCTTAGTTATTAATAGTAATTGTTACTATGCACTTATCTATGATAATGATCTATATAATATTTAAATTAATAAAAGTTACAAAAATCCACTCTCTTAGTTTTAAATATTTATTATATGTCTACATAGGGAAAAAAGAAAGTTAAAATGAATATAAATGTTTTTATTAATATTAATGAAAATATTTTTATGCTATAAATTAATTTTTTTAATTTTAATAATTATATAATTACATTAATTTCTTCTGAAGTGCTAAAAAATTTTAAAATAATTAACAGAAATTAAAATAAATGATTTAAAAATATTAAATATTAAATAATTTTAATGATATAATAAATAATAATAATTTTATAGATCTATATTATTTAATATAGTGGTTTAAAATCATTATATATTAAATCCCCATCTTACCCGATATATTTAATGTCAAACTAAATGAATAGTGTTAAAAATTGTAATAAGGATAATCTCTAAAAATTTTTAGATGTTATAAAACTAATTAAAATATTATATTTATGAAAATTAATAGTAAATGGTTACATAAATTTAATAATGATCCATTTTCGAGGCATGATTCTTTTTATGTAAATATTAATAACCTTTAATGGGAATAATATTTTAATATTACTTTAATTTTCAAAAGGGTTAACGAAGGATTAAAATAAATATAAATGGTTAATAATGTGATCTTAACTCGTCCAAATTTTATTATATTATATTTTGTATCTATATAGTCAAATTATCATCAGATATTATCCATTTATATCCATTAGGGCATCAAAAATAATTTATATTAATTTAATAAAATATTAAATTACAAGACATTCATTCATCTCAATTATTAAAGGCCATCCCCCCTTTATATACTTCAAAAAACCATGACCCTTATATATATATACACACCAAGATCAACCAGATTATCTTCTCCAATTAACTAAAGGAATCATATAGGTTCTGGTATTCCCAAAAGTCAAATCCTTGATCCCTTAAGTGGATATTTATAGGAGTTATATTAATTAATATTTAAATACCCTATCTGATCAATTTCTTTTTATTAAATCATTTAGAACCTCTAAATATATTTAATTTTTAATTAAATATTAAATTATTAATCCATATTATACATTAATATTATTTATATTTTGAAACCACATTAATTTTCCCTCATTCCTTTAAATTTTATGTGAAATTATTGCACATGTGTACGTACCACTTTCCCTCTCCACATAGTGATAAAATTTATTTCACATCACTAAAATTTATGCATGGATGTTATTATGGGTTTAATGTTTATAAATCATCATTATTAAATAATTATACATCTATAATTATAATAATTTATATACGTTCTTACCTTCCAATTGGTTGGAAAATGAAATCATCGAATGTGCGTATGTGTGGACTACGACCTCCATGAACTGATGTGCTTCATTTTTTATTTCTTCTTGATATGGTTAATAGTAAATATATATTTAATGAATAAATTATGTAAATATGATATATTAATGATTCTAGTAATTTTATATATTATTTAATATTCTTTCAATCCGTTAGTAGAAAAAAAAGGAAAACAACGTTCAGGCATTCGTAAACCGTAACGACTCCATGAATAGGGTAATTTATTTTTCAATATCAAATTCTATGAAATAATAATAAAAAATTATATGATTAATATATATTATATTAAATCATGACTAAATATTTATAGGTGATTTAATCATTAAAAATATATAAGGGCCAAAACTACCACACCAAAAAATACAGGGAAAATAATGAAAATATCACAGAAAACATTGATTTTAATAGTGATGTATTAAAAAATATTATAAAATGTTATATGTAAATCATATATTGTTTTATATATATAATTATTTTAATATAATGGAGGATAAAATTATATATATATTATATTTATGGGTTCCAACATTTAAAAGGGTTTCATAATTAAGATATCAAATTTTCCTCTAAATTATATTGTTGGGGGACACATGCCTTATACCAAAATATTTTCTTTTGTGTTCTTAAAAATGAATTTATAATATCATTACCGTTATGAGAATAAATTTTATTTAAATAACCATATAATAAAATTTATTCCTTCATAAATATATTCCATTTTTACTAATGTGATTAGGGTTTTGTGTTATAATCTCATTATTTATAAGGATTTTATGACATATTTATGCTGTTAAAATATATTGATCTACCGCTTAGTAATTTTTTTTAATTTTATTATCATATGGTTATTTCTTGAAAATAAACTTTCCCTCTCATTTTCATCACCATATATACTCAAGATACTGTAAGTATATTTTTATAGTAATTGTACTTTATTCAACTCTTCTATTGAAAACCATGTTTCTTCCATATCCACATTGTTCACAATTTATTAAATATGGTTTTTATTATTTTATAATTATTATTTACTGATTTTTAACCATGATTTATTTTTTTCAAAAAATTTATTAATTGGGATATTTTTTTCATTTTCAAAACAAGGTATTTTTTGAATTTTTACCAGAAATGTGAAATATTTTTTTCTTTTAACATATATAAAAATAATAAAAAATTCATCCATCATGAATACTCAATAATTTTAAGAGTAATATTTTATTTTACTGGGTTATTTTAAAAGAAAATGTATACCCTAATATGTTCATAATTATTACGTGATATCTAACGAGAATGATATTTTTTTCAAATATGTTTTCATTAGAATTTATTCTTAATACTATTTAGTAATCGTAACAACACTTGATATTTCTTATAAATTACTTTGGATACGATCCTTGGATAAATTCATTATCCATTCTATGTATTTTTTATATGTATGATGAAAATATTTCTATAAAAACCATTACTTTTCACTGGGTAAAACAATGATGAAACAATAAAATTTTATGAAAACATTTTATACTCAATAAGTTATTCTATGATTAAATGTTTTTTAAACAAATTTGTTTTCATGGATTCAGCTATAGTGAATGTTTTACATTATTACGGTAGAAATATGTATTAATTTCATTATGTTATAGTTGTTAGCTTATAACCAAAGAATTTTTTTTATATCCATTGACAATGATGACATTATAACTAAGGACGGTGGTCACCTTTTAACAAGGAATGGGTGGGACGTAAATATCACTCTAATTCATTATCTATGGAATCATATCTCATGATATAAATAGGACTGGGACATGTAGTGATCCTAGTTCAGTAAAGGATGTTGTAAACTATTATTTTTATGGGTGTGAATCCTGACAACGATTATTGTTTGGGGAGTGGACCTAATTCACCATTATATTATTGTGAGAGAACTGAGGCTACTAAGACGGTTAAGATAGTGAACAGATTCCACTGTGAAATTCATATAAAGGATAATCGACTATTATGAAAATGATTTTCTATGATTATGTGTATAAAAACATATTTTTATATAAATTGAATGATCTTGTGTCTCATGTTATCTGATTCCATTATTGTTCAAGACTTATGGACTATCATGCATTTTTTCATGACTAAATATTAAGATCTATGGTATAGATGGGATGATTTTTATGTTTTGTGATCAAGTTAACATATCATTATATTCATGTTATTCACATGTGATCAATAATACCTCCCTCATTTACACTTACTAAGAATATAATATCAATATATCTTTTAACTCCTTAGTACACTTTATGAAAAATGTACTAATTATAATATGTATAATAATGGTGTTAGTTATGAAAAACATTGATGGAGATGATGTAGGTCTATTATGATTTACTTATTTATATATCTAATTTTCCAAATAAACTAGTCTTATATGAAACTTGTGCTAATAATTATGTTAGGTAAAGAATATTCATATTAATATATGTGATATATATGTATGATAAAAGTGGGTTTATATAGTTCGTACAATAGAATGGTATTCATAAACATTGAAAAATATTATAAAAACTATTGTGATAACATTAGGGATACGACTATTTATAAGATAAAATAATTTTTTTTTGAAATGATCATGAATCACTTTAGATGAGCCTAAGGATTCATAGAATACAGCTTCATTATTTAGATATGTGATATATTATTTTTCAGGATTATGTGAGTTTTCAATATGATTTTATTTCTTAAACTATATATGATGGATTTAGTAAATGGATGAAAAATAAAGGATCCATGATAATGATGATTGTGATTGAAAATGAAATTATTATCCTCCTTATCAAACAGTTCATATGGGAGATTGGATAAAAAAATATTGGTTCAATACCCACAAAAATTTCTCAAACTATGAATCATGATTAAATTACGATAGAAAATATGAAGTGATAATGTTTTACTGAGTATATCATGAGGCCACACCCATTTTATTTTATATATTTTTTTGATCAAATAGTTTTTGAACAATTGATATGTACCTTGAAAAATATATTTTATATTATTGTGTGCTTAAAAAATTAAAATTAATTATATATTTTTATTCTTGCATAGGTGAAGTTGATCAATGATGGAATATTATCAAAAACATGAGGAAATATGAAAAAATTGAATTCAATGAGTATTATGAGTAATACATATTATTATAAATAAATACATTCCACATATTCATCACATGAAATTGTACAATTCATTCGTTGACATAAATTATAATGATCGAGAATCTATTAGAACATATATGGAAAATTTCATAATATTATTGAGGTATGCTTTTGGTATTATCATCCAACCGAAATATAGTGTTTTCCAATTACTCAATGACATATAATCAAGTATTTAGAGGGTGTTATCAATAACAGACAACATCATATATGAATTAATCATTTTATGTGTTATTACAACTGAAATAGAAATTAGAGTTACCCTTAAATATCATGTATTTTGTAATAAAAGAAATATCGAATGAAAATGAAATTATACAAACCTTGAAGAGAAGAATATGAGATTTCATATATGATCAATGGGTGGAAGAAACATAAAGAAACATTTATTAAGGGATCTATTAAATGTTTAATGATTGGAAAGGATGGTCATTGAAAAATAAAGTCTCAAAGGGATGTGAAGAAGTTAGAAAATGATGTGAATAGGGAGAATTCTTTATAAAATGAAATAATTTCACTCTGGTTTCATAAATACATTACTTTTTTATCTTATTTGAATCAATTCCATAATATAATGGATAATGAGAATAATATGACACAAAACCAAATAATGTTAATGTACAAAGATAAATTTTATAAAATCTCAATAGTTTTAGTGAATAATGATAATTATGTCACATTAATCATCCACTATATGGTTGTGGGTTACATATTCAATTTTTTATGAATAAAAAAATGAAAAATATTATTTTGGATTGTTTAGTGAATTTTTTATATTATGAAGATTTAAAAGCATCACTTGTATATATTTTTTTTATAAATAAATCACATTTGATATTTTTTATATACCTAATACCATATATTGGGGCATGGATGAACCCAAAAATCCATTAGAAATTTTTATGGTTAACAAAAGAGATTATTTTATAAATAAAATGTGAATTATATTATTGAAACATATATGATTTTATTGTAAATTTATTTTATGAAATAGTTAGCATATATACATTTTGAAATGATACATTATGGGTGAATAAAATTATTTTCTCATGATCAATAAGTTGATCAAGGAAGGATTTTGGATGAAATCATTCAAACAACTCTGATCTAATTTTAGTTAGAAAAAATTTTAAGGATCCATAATTTTATCTATTTATGGAATGACTTATGTTTAACCTTAGATGTTGTTGGGAATATTTTCATTTTTTTCTGGATAGATATTAATAAGAAAATGGAATGAATTATATTAGAAATTATTTTTTATAAGTTAATTTAATTTACTCAATAATAATAATGTAAATCTAAAATATTAATTTCTCAGATAAAAAAATTAAGTTAGAATTAATAAAATCCCAAAAAAATTAAAATATTAGTGACATAAAGGTATTTAGATCTTATCTAACCAATGAAATGAAATATAAACATATATCATTCCAACATCACATCATGGTAATGAAGAGTTGATAGAAATTTTATGATGCCAAACATTGTTAAGACCTGGAATTTGATGTTACTGAGAATATTATTTTATTCTTAATTTTTCCCATAAAATTAGGTCATGATATTCTAAATGAAGGGAATTAGAAGAACCAGGTATATTTTTTCCATTCAATATTCTTATCAGGTATGGGTGATATCTTATTACACAATACGTCAACGGAACATCTATACAGACCAAGATATGTTAAATGTTTCATTCCTGAGTAACTATACAACCAGTCCATCACATGTTCTAAAATACAAGAACATACCATGTGAACATCAATTTTATGAGGAAAAAATAGTATATAAATATTAAATCATAAAGATAATGTTCTATAGAATAAGGGAACACACATATTGAATGTTATAAATAGAAACCCAAAATTTAATGAAGCTATATGTAAACAAAAAAGACATACTGAGAAAAAATCATCATTTTTTGTAATACTGTAAAAAATATTATGTGATATTCTGATTTTATGTGGGGTATAATGTAGAACATGGATAATTTGGGAAATAATTATTTTCAGTATGATTTTGTTTTCATTGATAACATGTATTATATAAAACATCGAGTATAATTAAAACAAAATATAATATTACAATATTTTTATATGACCGCTATGAACCATGTGTTAAATAGGTGGATATAAATAAACATAATTAATTGATGATATATATAATAATATCCTAATAATTATTTATGTATATATTAGTTATTAGTTAACAAGAATGAATTTTATTTTTAGTGTTATATTATACATCAAAAATATATTTTCTTAGAATTCATTATTATTTAATTTGTGAGATATATTATGTTTAATTTTTAAAACATTTATAAATAATTTTAATTAAATATTAATTCTGTTCTAAAATCACACTTTAAAAATTATCACATGATTTAATTTGATAATTTTTTTAAAATATTAATTTTTTAGTGAATAGAGATGAATATTAATTTTTATTCAATTTTTTGTTGTTTCAGGCATATATAAAGATATTTCTAAAAAAAATTAATAGTAAAAATAATTCCATTTTATTTTGAATAATACAATTATGATCAGTATAATTAGTTTCCTTATTTAATATTCTATTAAAATATTTTTTGTTCAAAAAAATGCTTTTTCATGAAAACTTTAATTATGTGTTAAATGTTATTTTATCTTAAAAAATTAAATATTTTATTACTGTTGAATTATGTTAATGAAATATATTTATTCAATATTCATTCAAATGTTCTAAAAATTCATATCATATTTTTAATATGCTTGGGATAAGAAACAAATCTTGTTTTAGGTTTAAAATTTTTATTTTTCTTAAAGTGGGTTTCATCACATTTTTCAAAACCATTTTTAAAATAGTTTATAAAATTTATATGAATTTAATTGTTATAAAATGGATTCTATATTTTCAATGATGTGTTTAATTGATTTAAATATTCCCCTTCTTTGATGAGTAAGAATAGTAGCCATGGAAAAATTTATCATGACCGTAAATAGTTAACCATGTTAATATAGGTTGCAACTAAGTTGCTTGGAAATAGTGATTCGTGGTAATTTATAATATATTAATATATTTTTTTATTTTTTACCATTGTCTCAAACATTAATTTATTAATGGTTACATATCCATGAGAATGACCTATATAATCATTAATAAATGAATGCTACAAAATTCCACTCTTTTAGTTTATAATATCTCTTATATGTCCCTATAGGGACAAACACAGGATATAAAAGAATATAAATATATATATTTTTAATAATGATAATTTTTTTCCAGAAATAATTTTTTTTTTTGAAATTTTTACAATTTATTTAATTGCCTTTAATTCCAGTGAAACACTATTATATTATGTATTAAATAAAAAAAATTAAAAAACTGATTTTCAAAAAATATAAGTGATAAAATATTAATTAGTTAATATGTTAAAAAAATTTCAATATATATATTATATATTAGGTATTTTTATAGCATTATATGTCTTATCATCAATTTCTAGATGTATTTAATATAAATTTAAATGAATGCTGTTAAAATTGACAGTATTGAATATTTTAAATAAATAATATTATATTATATTATATAAAATTCATTAATATCTTATATTATAACAAATTAATATTATATGGTTATAAAAATTAATCATTTTCCTTTTATAGGTCATTTTTTATTTTATAGAACAATTGTTCATCATTAATGGGTATTAAACAGTTGTATTATTGATATTTTCAAAATGGTTAATAAAGGGTTAAAATGATAATGGTAAAAATATGATCCAAACTAGTAAAAATATTATTTTATTAATTTATTAATACTTAAAAATATATTTTATTCAAATATTATCAAATTAGAACCCATTTTTATGTCAAAATTATTTTATGATAATTTATTTTTAGAAGTAATTGAAAAATTACCTCACTTCTCAATTGAAAATGAGAACCCATACTTTATCTTATTTACAAGACATTAATCATTATATCTTTAATGAATTATATATATTTATCTTAGTATATTGTCTAGAAATAGCATAGTGTTTTTGGTATTGAAAAAAGATCATCCTTATAGACTTTATGAGGAGATATAATGGAGTTGTTTCAAAGAATAGGAAATATCCATAACCGATCACTTTTTTTAATTATTATTAAACATTTTATAAATCTATAATATTATTAATAATATAATGAATTAGTTATCCTTAATATGATGAATTTTTATATTACTATGAGACCACCTTTATTTGTCCTTTTTCTATCAAATAGGATGAGATAAAATCGCTCTTAAGTATGTAGAACTTATTGTTTACATTAAGATACACAAATCATTCCTCATAACAACCTCTTATGGAAGGTTATTATGATGTTTTTAATTTTAATATATTATACTTAGGAAAAAAGTATACTTTTAATGATATTATCACATTTACCTTTATACCTTCAAAACCAATAGAAAATGAAAATGTCAATCCAAAGTATGTGTTGACTAGAACATCCATGAAGTGATGTGATTTGTTTTTAATATATGATTTACATCGATGAAAATAAGGATTTATTTGAGGAATAAATAAGATATATTTTATATAAAAAATAAAATTAATGTTATTTTTATCATTTACCATTATTTCATTTCTTCCGTTGATTACAATTAAGCAACATTCCTGCATATTTACGACCTACCATTTCAATGAATATTGTAATTCGTTATTTTACATCTAAATTTAGGAATAAATCATATATTTATATAATTAATATATATGATATTTATTTTACAACTAAAATTTCATATATTGTGTAACCATGACCAAAATACAAGGGGAAAACTATAGTAATAAAACATACATGAAAATGAAGAATATATCACACATAACAATGATTTTCGTATAGAATTTTCAAAAGAAATGCGATTAAAGGTTACATGTAATTAATATATGGTATTTTAATTTTTATTATGTTACTTTAAATGATTTATAATTAATCTATATTTTTTAAAAATGTGTTTTTATTATATACAATGGTTGTCAAACCTAAGGTAATGGATTTTTCGCTCTCCATTATTTCTATAGGACACATACCATATCATATTTGTTTAGTTTTTTTTGTGTATCAATTTCCCATGAATTTATATTATAATTAATATTATAAAAATTATGGGGATTAACATTTACATATAATTCAGTTTCATTTATGGGACTCATGATTCAAAATTTACCAATTTGTATGGTGTTTTATTGTTAAGTCATAGTGTTTATCAAGATTCATTATCATTAAATATCTGACAAAAAAAATATTTTGATATACATACAAAATAAAATAGTAATTTTATTATCCTCTAGTTATTTCAGGAAAATACTTGTTTCCCATTCATTTTACTTATAGTAATTACTAGAAATTTCTAAAAAAAATTCCCAAGGAAGTTCAACATTATTTCAGTTTTCGATTAATAAATATTTCTTCCATATCATTGTTTTTTTAATCTATTATTAATAATGTTTTTATTATACCGATGTTATCAGTTGATTTTATTTTAACCATGTTTTACATTAAAAAAACTATTTTAAATGATTCTTATTTTCATTTTCTAAATAAGGTACATTTTTTCTCTTTACTAAAAATCTGAAAGGAATTCCTTTACAACTTATACTACATAAATTTTTTTTGATTATATCATGATTGTTTAATGATATGATGATTATTATTTATATTTCCAAGGTTTTTTTAGAATCATTTTTCCACATATTTTTATTTATGTTTATATTTTAGAGAACATATTTCAATATATAATGGATATTTTCTTGAAGATTGATTTAATTATCTTTTAATATTTTTTATATTCAACAAAGACACTAACCCATGAAATCACATATGATTTAATGGGGATATCATTCAATGAAACCATCCTAATTTTTCATCCAGAGGGAATATGATTATGATGAAAATATTTCAATTATGCTCATTCATATTTCATAGGTCAAACTGTAACGAAATGATGAAATGTTTTTGAAACCCATTTCTTGTTCAGATGTTACGCTATGATGAAATAATTTATTATGAATATTTACTTTCATCGGTAGTAAGTTGATGAATATTTTTTGATCTTATGCCTCATGTATATATTAATTTCACTATATGCTAGTGGTTACATAATAAATTGGATTTCTGGTTACATTATAATTCACCATGTTGATTCTCTTATAAATAAGAAAGGCGGAAAAATTATAACCATGAATGGGTGGTATCTATATCTCCATCCATTGTGTTGTGTAATTATTTATATATTATATGATAAATAAGACTAGAAAGTGGAGTGTATAGAGTTTAGTAACGTGCTTTGTCCACTATGATTGTCATTGGAGTTAACCATGACTACTATTATGGTTTGGGGAATCATACCATTCATATATATTAGTAATTGGAGTGAACCATGTATATTATGATGGATTAGGGAGTCAAATCATTCCTGTATGATATTATTTTAAATTATCATTTACTATAGTGGAGATGATTTGAAATTATTATGTGTATTAAAAAAATGTATGTTTTAATCCAGTGTTATTCTCTCATAGATCTTGTCGTTTCATTATTTTTTGATTCATGACTTATAAACTAATATATATTATTCCATGAATTATTGTTATGGTTTATGCTATATAGGGTATGATTTTCAAATCCTATTATCATGTTATCATATATATATCTTTATATAAATCTCACGAGATCACAGATATCTCTCTCTTTTTTACCCATACATAGTATCTTTCTCACCCTTTATTATGTTTTCCTTCCCTGGGTAATGGAAGAAGGTACTATATATGTTATGTTAATGAAGGTTGATAGTTGTTAAAAAAATAGTGGGAGATGATGTGGATCTTTTTTGAACCGGTTTTTTATAAGTCTATGTTTTCTAAGACACTAGACCTATACTATTCTTGTATGGACCGTTATTTTTTATAATGAATATCCATATAAAAAGATGTGATATCTATGTATGAATAATCTGGATCTCAATACCACATAATCCAATTATCAATACAATCCCAAAATCCATAAAATCCCAATGACCATATTAACCCAAAAATAAAATTACATTTCTATATATATCCTCTCACACTTCATCAAATTCACACATCTCTTTATTTAAATTACATTTTATGTATGGATATAATATTTCAAAAAAATAGTCGTTAGCTAACAATAATTTGATGTATGATCCTTAATGGAAGCCCTGAAAATGGTGATTTCATGTTCTATATCTTTTTAATAATGTGTGGTGTTATTCTTCTTGATTTATTGTAATTATTTTTCATTTTTAGATAGGTATATTTATTTTCTATTTTAATTTATAAACCTTTGAAAATAAGTTACTATTCATTTTTGTTTTCTGTTTTCTCTCAAGAAATCAATTATATAATTAAGTGAAAAAATTATTTTATAATTTGAGTGTATTATAATTATTGTGAATTTATCTATTATAGTCAAATAATAATTCATGAGACATTATATAATAGATTATATTTATAGTGTTTCATGATTATTATAATATTGAAATAGTTCGATGTATATTTTATATGATATTTGACTATGTTTTGATATACGTTCATTTGTTTTCATATGACATAATTTCATATAGTTGAGTTGTTTCTGTATATATTTATTGTTTTTCTGGTTATTTTATTTATTTTTGATATATGTTTACTATATCCTTTTTTATATATGGCCAACCCTATTGAGTAATATTCTTATATGGTGCTAGTCTATAGTCCATGATATATTCTATGAATTATTGGGGTCTCATAATCTTCTTATTTATATTTGTGGTGGTTCATCAGTGGCTTATGGTAGTTTAGAGTTTTATTAGATATTCTTGTCCATCGGAAATGTTTGGAGTTAACAGTCACTTGAGGAATGGTTTTGATATTTTGGGAGTGAGATATGAGTTTAGTTATCATTCCAAGGATACCAACATAGGGGGAAAAGTGGAAATATTCTATCTTTATGTCTACGATAACCAATTTGTAATCCCATAAAACTAAGACATTGAATGGGGGGTATAATAAAGCTGATACGTTCATGATTTAGTATAGATTAATGATTTTAAATGTCCTTCATATGATGGATCATAGAATGTTTATATTATTATTTTTAGGCCTTTGTTGAAAATAATGTTTTTAACTAAATATTTTTAGATTATTTCTTGATATTAGAATTTTATAATCATGTGCCTATAGTTGGGAAACTGACCACATATTAGTGAACAATGAGGCATTGTTTCTAGACTATTTCCTGAAATAATATTACTCTATGGTTTTTTGAAGCTTCTATCTCTATTTTGATCTTACTATATACTCTATATTATATAATATGTATGCTCTCACTATGTTTAAAAAAAATACCTATAGGATGAAAATAAAATTTAAAACTATGATATATGTATCATGATTTTAAGACGTAAACAAGATCTATAGGTGATAGAGGATTGGTTGGAGGATCATAATTTCATGTTAGCATCAAATTAGGAGTCCCACTATCTAAATGTATATTCTTTGATTTAGCTCCCAATTAAACTAAATGATTTTTTGGTGGTGATATTTTTTCATAAAATCAGTAGAACTATACTCAAAGTTGGAGTATGATCCCTCATTCAATTTGGATTTTTATCAAAGTATTTTGTAATAATTACCTGGTAGCATGATCTTGTCAATATACACATCTAGAACATATACATGATGTGGTGTTCTATATACATGTGTCAAAATATAGGTATTTGAGATTAGTAGTTTTAGAAGAGCCTCAATAGGGAGATTTATGAGTCAGGGTAGTGATTTAATATAACACTATCACCACCCATGTCCCCATAAAGGGAATTAGTAGTTGGGTATTGTTATTTGACATTAAATACATTTATAGGTGTAGGTTACCAATTTACCAGTGGATATCCAAATATGTTCTATAAATGTGACTCTTCATTGAATCTAACCTTGAGATCAAGTACTTTCCTATTATACCCCCAGTTATATACTATGTATATATATTATGCAATATCTTTTGGACTTAGAGTTTTTAGTGATTGAATATGCATTAATAGAGTCCCAGAAACATTACCTTTGGTTATTTCTTATCATGAATGTAGTGCTGGCATTCAGATCATTGGCTCGATACACAAGATGGATGTATTCAGTTTTGAATTAATGAGGTAAATTCATAGAATGAATAATGTCCACTATCCTTAAGGATTTTGTAAACAAAATGAGTTATTATTCGTTTAGTATATTTTTAGGAGTTTGGAATATAATGGAATCACCGTGTTAATATTCTATCAGTTAGGTAATTTTCTATAATGGTGACCATATTTAATGAACCGATTATGATGAATAGAGTTATTACTCAATGAATAATGACTTCTTTCATGAGAATAATTTGTTATATTGATATAACCAATTGTTTTGTACTTATTATATATCTGACACAACATTATATAAGTACATAGTAACTCAAATATGGGTAAATAAGGTGACATCCACCATTAATAGTGGCCACCCCCACCTATGAAAACTACAGAAAAACCTCATGAAGTTATAGAATTCTACCCCATAACTGATCTTAATTTTTTTCATATCTTTTTACATGTATGTAAATACAAATATGTTGGAGCCAAAATGTTGGATAAAAAAGAACAGAAGAGGCATTTTGAACTGCCTCATGAAGCCGATGCACGGAGTCCCCCTAGCACCATGGCCATCGCAAAGTAGAGGAGGCAGGATGCTCTACGAATGCAATTGATGTTCGCGACACCGCTGTGAAGCATGGGAGGAGGTATGCTTCGCGAACTCATTTGACGTTCGCGGAATCGCCAAGAAGCAAGGAGGCAGACCCCTCCACGAACACCTATGACATTCGCGCCCCAATGCGAAGCAACCGCCGACCGCTTCATGCCATGTAAGCTCTGATTCACAACCCCTCTTGCATATAAATACTTGGCTCCCCCCGAGCCCAAGGGATGGAAAATTCTACCTTTCAACTTCCGATCTCCCAAATCACGAAGTCCCCTTAGCTCTGTGAATCATGAGCTATACAAGTCACTTTTTCTCTACGAAGTGCCCCCCTGCTTCATTTTAATCACTTCTACTAAGAGGGATTCCTTTTGCGAAGCCCAAGAGCCTTCACGGAAGAAGGGGATCCCTAAGGGGACCCCGGTCGTCACGGAGCATTTACGCTTCGTGAAACAGAAATCATGTACACGTGATCCACATGCCGAGGTAGGGTCACTTTACTTCATGAAGCACATTGCTTCCAGACACTTTATATTGTGAGGTTCTTGTGCTCCATGAGGTAGTGCTTTGCAAATTCCCTTCCACTTCGCAAAGCACCTCCCATATACACCTCTTCCTTATGCTAAGGAAGAGGCATCCCCCTTCACTAAGCACACCCCTTCAGAAATGCATTCCGCTATGCGGAGCGGCGAAGCATCATAAGGCCCCTACCTTTGACCCACTTTACTTTGAAATTCCTCATTCTGTGCGACCCTTTAGGTCTTCACGATGTGATTTCAAAGTCCCCTGGATGATACCGCCCATAGCGCTGATGCGCTTAATTATTTTTCGCATAGGCACGCTAATGGCTATTTCCTTTTTGCATATCCACGCTAACGTGGACCCCTCGATGGTTTGCTCTGTAACCCCCTTCACCGTGGCTTTGATAATTCCTTCCCTCCCAAAATGAGGCTAGGGTCCCAATTATTTAAGTCCTAGGGTTGCAGAACAAACCCACCTTGACCGATCTACAGGATGATAAATTGCCAAGCGTAATCAACGTCAGTACATGAAGTTAAAATATGACCTAGCCCTGTGCGTCGCACGTAGGGTCCAGCACCTTGGAAATTCTTCACGCCCACTCATCTCCATGGGGATGGGATCACCCCTCACAGGGGATGATATCCTCCTTGTGGCAGTGGTGTTTGTTTGCGGGGAAGGGAAGCCACATTGGTGTAAGCCGCCTAGCCTTTCTTGTAGGAGGCAGCAACCCTACTCCACCTCACTTCCTTGGTGACAAGGCCAACAGAGGGCATGATAGATAATGGGCCCATCCTCTCTTCATGGGAGCCGAATCCCTCTCCCGCATGGCTTTGTTGCACCCGGGCCTCCATCCTGGAGTAAGTCGCAATCATCCTCTCCCTGGGCCACTCCATGCGTAAGCCCCAATCCACTTTCCACTGACGCACCTTTTGTGACGTGATCGTCAGGTCTTTTCTGCCTCTTGTTTCTCACACCAAGCATGGATCATGTGGGCTTAGAGTAAGAATCGACCATGACATCCCCCCCCCCCGTCCCGCACGACGTTCAACTACACACCCGAACTATGTGGACTTTGATCCATGTCAAGGCATGGTATGTAGGAAGGCTTCCTGAGGTTCAAGCCCACCATCCACCTGGACCAAGGTCCTTATCCATGTCGGTTCAGCGGCACCCATTTTGAACTACATAGACTTTGATCCTTTCCAAGGCAGGGTATATAGGAAGCCTCCCTGAGGTTCAAGCCCACCACCCATTGGTCGTTCCGACCCCTTACACGTCGGTTCACCAACACTTGTCCAGCCAATAGTGTAAGCCCCACACCAACATAAACTACATGGAATTTGATCCATGTCATGGCATTGTATGTAGGAATCCTCTCTGAGGTTCAATCCCAACACTACCTGGCTGTTCCGACCACCCTTCATGTCGGTTCAACCCCATCCCGCATGACGTTAAACTGTATTCCTTTCCATCCCGAATTACGTGAAGTTTGATCTGTGTCAAGGCATGGTACGTAGCAAGCCTCTAAGAGGTTCAAGCCCACCATCCGGTTGTTCTGACCTTCAGTTCACCAACACCTTGGATAGCCTAGAGTGTAAGCCCCACACCAACTTGAACTATGTGGACTTTGAACCATGTCAAGGAATGGTATGTATGAATCCTCCATGAGGTTCAAGCCCACCACTACCTTGTTGTTCCGACCTCCCTTCACGTCGGTTCACCCATGTCATTCATGATGTTAAACTGTATTCCTTTCCATCCCAAACTACAAGTAATTTGATCCATGTCATGGCATGGTACGTAGGAATCCTCCCTAAGGTTCAAGCCAAAAACCCATTGGACCCCCAACCCATCTTCACGACGGTTCACGGGAACCCTTTCCTGAACTACGTGGTCTTTGATCCATGTCAAGGCATGGTACGTAGGAATCCTCCATGAGGTTCAAGCCCACCACTCAGTCGTTCTATCCTCTATAAAGTCGGTTAAACCCCAGCCAGCGGTAATCCATTGTGACCCCATCCAGCAGTAAGCCGTTACAACCTCATTCAGTGGTAAGCCGTTGTCAACCTCATTCGATGATAAACTATCACCATATGAACTATGCGAACATTTATTCCCTGTCACGGCGAGACGAAGGAGGTCACATCGAGGCTCAATCCCAAAAAAATCATCCATCCTGATTTTTACCCAGGCCGCCACATCCCGGTGAGATCATTCCACCTCATTCCCCTCCACATCATTTAGGATGCCACCCACGAGGTGACCCTGATATCGGTGTTCCCTCTAGGGGGTTCCTCCATCTGATCCACTCCCGTCAGTGTTCCGATCAGTCTGATCTATCCCAGCTAGATGTTAAACTTGCGGCATACCCTGTGTTAAACATGGGAAGCTGAGGAAAACCTCAGAGGCATGCCTATGGCATAGGATTCCCCGCATTTGATGTGGGATGCCTCCGGCTTCCGCACTCTCTAGAATACATATAATAAGGAGAAGAAAATCAGACACGCTAGTGATTCAATGCCCAGACACGCCAACGATGCCTAAACGTGACTACTCCTCCAACTGAAGGATGCTTCCCGGACCAGACCCCTTGGAATTTCCTGAAACAAGTAGTGTAATTAACCAGCGTCCATGAAAACATGGATCTGGGAAGAGTTTCACAAACTACGTCTTAATATATAATGGACACCCGGACTAGGTGAATAATTTTGGGGAGTAATCCACGGATGGAAGAACCGACATCCCATCATCCCGTTTAGGTCAAGGAGAAAACATACCCGAATAGGGAGCAGATGTCGCCCGCCTTTGGAAAGCGGGAATGCAGGGCAACAGAACAGAACTGAAGTCCCCCAAATGAGATGGACATGCATGCCCCGACGAATTCATCGAAAACAAAAATGGTGAACCCAATGTGAAATTATTCTCTTTACTGTGAATATTAGTAGCACTTGATACATCAGTAGAGTGATGTGTCACCAAATCCAGATATCTGGCACCGGGCCGCACCATGAAAATAGTGGGCCTGGCGTGAAACTCGCCAGAAGTTTGGGCATTCAAAATTTTGGGCATCTCGGTCTGTGACGTTGTCAGCGTGGATCCCTCTTATCGGTCATGGAAGACGGAATGACGTTGGGGCACATGGCATCGATTTATTTTATTGTCTGTACTAATGAGCTGATCTCCTTGTATTCAGGAGCCCAGTTGCTGCATTCAGAACCTAATGAACTCCTGCCCACCGACATAGGGTTATGGGCAATATCAACGCAGCTCCCCCAAGCCATTCTACCTCTTTTACGATGGCCTCGACTGGAGTGAATACTGGGTACCCACGCCCCCTCTCCCCATCAGAAATTTTCCATTGGAGGATAATAAATGACCTTGTACGTAGTTATGAGGAGGAGGGGGTCTTCCATTTGAGGGACATGGCCCACCTGGATTTAGAGGCATTTGTTCCTCGCCATCAACGCCGCCCCCGAGGGCCCCGCAGGGAGTCACTACTCCCCACTCCAACCTTCAATCATTTCGGGAGCCTATCCCCAGAACGCCTCGATGACTCCATGATCGATGCCGATGAGGTAGGGTATGTTCAATCCCACCTGACCAAAGTTTCATCCTAGGGGTTCCCAATGAGGGCCCCCACCAGGCCGCGCCAGCGCGACCTCCCAGTTCATCGAGCTAAAGAGCAGGTAGACTACCTACCTGCACCACCGGTACCGGCCCGGCTGACTTGACGCCAGTGTCGGGCACATGCCAAGGGGGGTGCCCATCAAGGGGTGTCAACATCAGTGGCGACTATGGCCTGAGCCACTGCCGATGTGCATCATCAACCCCCATGCATACGCCAAACATGGGCAGCTATACGCCCGATTTGAATCGATTCCCCAACCACCCCATAGGTGGGTTGGGACGACTCTCCTGGTTGCAGGCACAGCCGGTGACCACCGTGCACTAACCCGCAGCAATGCCACCCAATACGGGGGTCATCCCCATGCAACTAACATGGAGGATGCGGGCCTTTCTCGCTTCCAGACCCGTCTTACAAGAATTCCTCGTGCCACCTTCGACTCGAATGAGGTTTTTCCCCGTGGTAGCAACACCCCATCTGGGATCCTCTCCCGTGCTCATTACATTGGGTATAGATCCATCCCTCCTGCCACGATCCGCCGAGGTGGGGATGTTGCACATCCAATCACTCTACGATGCGAGGACCTTCCTCACATCCTTGTAGCAGCCGACAGAGGTCCTCCTCATCCTAGAAACCTGAGGGGTGGAGTCCAACTTCACTTCAATAGAACCTAGCATGGAGGTCCTACCCGTGTTCGATCCAATATATACGGGGACTTTCCTCAAAATGATGTCACCAGGGAAACGTGGCATTGAGGTCCGTCCCATTCTCCTGTCAGCTCCAGCGGGGGTCCTACCCACACCAGAACCCAACAAAAAAGGTCCTCCCCATGTCCCCTTTGACATCTGCCCCTGTGCTCCCACACCCCGACCCACTCAGGCAGATGTACTCCCCCCCAACACAAGTACGGCTGAAGGACCTCCTCATGTGAGGAATTTTCCCTTCCCTGAAGTGCCATTCCGGGGCAGGAATATGGGTCGTCGTGGCCGCAAGAGTAACATCGAGAAGCTTCAGACTAAGATCAAACCGGTCTGTTTCTCAGATTCTGAAGCAGAGTACGACTCAGTGGGGGAACCCTCCCCTCAGTCCTCTATGTCAAGGAGTGGGGTAGAAACATGGTGTATCAGCCTTATCCTTCCAGAGTTTGAATTCCATCAGATTCATGACTCTCTTCAATGGTACATCCAAGAGGTGGAAATATTGGGAACCCACAGGTTCCGACCATGTAGTCCCCACCATCATCACTAGATGTGCCCTCTACCTCAACCAGAGATCATAGAGAGCTATTTTAGGGACCTATGGCGGTTGAGTAATAGTGTGACCTATCACCAGAAACCATAATCCCTGCACCAAAAACTATGGCTGTTAGCCCATCGTATCGTGACATTGTGGTCAGGTCACCGCGCTCCTCGGAGGATGGCACGGAATTCGGCGGCCAGTCGACTCGTTTTCCATATTCCCCCCGCCCAGTCTACTATCTCAGCGGTCCGCCTCAGTACCACTACCAATTCATCAGCCTCCTCCGGTTGAAGAGTGGGGCAACACGGGTCCAGACCTTGAATTCGAGCCCAAGAGTTTATGAGACATTCTTGCGGTAATTCACTTCCCGGAGAAGTTATAGCCGGTGGCAGCGTCAATATTTTTTGTCCCAGAATCCCTCATCCCAGAGGAAGTTGAGTGCTCTCATCAAACCCTATGGGTGACGCACATCCATCTTCATTATCATCGGGTGGTGTATCTCAGGAGCCATGAGATCTTTTAGGAAATCAGCAAGCAATGTCGTCTGGTCTAATTGGCCGCACTCCCTGTGGTCCAGCACCCTGAGTCACCGGGTCACTAGAGGACCCTCCAAATAAGATGGGTTCATAGTTTCAAGGTAATTTGAAAAATTATCAAGGATTCTACCCCCCACGTTCATGTCCATGGCATGGGGATGTACGCTGTCCTCCTCTTTATCCCTATTCGATTGCAGTCCGACTCGATAGGCGATATTGGGGACATGCCCCCGGGAAGGGTCACGGTCCACATGGACGACGTCATGTATGAAGAGGAGGAGCTAGAGTTTCTTGATGGGGACATACCCCCTGAGGGTGTGCGACCACTGTTAGACCCATCAAGGAGGATTACTCGTCAGTAGAGGAACCTCCTAGGTCTCCATGCGCCCATTGAGTCGTTGGTACTCAGTCGAAATGTCGGTAGGTGCAAAGAGAATGTAAGAGCTTTCAAGCATTCCAACCCGTCCGCCTTAGTGCATAAGATGGAGGAAGACCCCGACAAGGCCGCGTTGTGCCAAAAACTTGCCGAGCAGAAGTGGTTAGTCGAAAAACTCTTGGCCAAATGCGCTGTAGAGTGATGACCTGACTATAGTGATCCTAGGCCGGGGTAGCAGGGGCAGGAACAACTTCCCCCCCAGAGAGACCGCTCCGGGCAACCCTGATCATAATGCTCCCATGGACAGTGTTGAATCCTGGACTCATGGAAGGAGGGTGTGATAAATCTCACCAAACCTTCCCGAACGGCGTGACAATCCAAGGAATCCGGCCCGTGTTCCCCCAGCGACCCCGCAGGCCACTCCGCCAGTTGCTCCACTAGCCGTTGAACCCATCTACCATGTCTAAGAGCCCAGAAATGCCCTCATGGTTAGGGATCCCCATACAGACAAGGACCCCCATCTAGATGATCCAATGGAATCACTCATCGCCCATCTCGAGGCATTGGAAACATGACAGGTGGCAGTCCCACCAGATGGAAAGCCATATCCAGCGTGGGTGGATGATATGCCTACACCCCCAGGTTTTGGAAATCCCACTTTCTCGACCATTAATGGGATATGGGACCCGCTGCAACACTTATCACACTTTTCTTCTAGGTGTGGCTCCATGTTAGGGACTCCAGCACAGCCGAAAGTTGCCAAGCTCTGATGTTTTGTGCAGACATTGGAAGGCCCTGTGTTTGTCTGGTACAATCAGCTCCTCGTTGGATCAGTGACATGCTGGGAGGATCTTCGTTGGAAATTCCTATACCAAATCATCTCCACCATGCAGAAGACCAGCATCGCAAACCTCTCCAGGTGCATGCACAGCCCCGATGAGAGAGTCCCAGACATCATCGCCCGGTGGACGGGGCTCATATACTCTCTAAACATGCCACTGACTTAGGAGAAATTACTGAAAATGTTTGTAGGGAATGTCAAAACAGAGCTGGCTCCTTCCCTAATCACTCAAAACTACCTTGGAGGGTTCTGAGACTTCTCAGATAAGGGCCAGCACCTCGAGGATGCTCTGCAATAGGCTATTCAGGCACGTCTGCTTCCCCCTGTGATCCCAGGAAGGAGGGATGTGAGAGATGAGCCCACCACGGTGGCCCATATAGAATCCCCTGGGAAGCTAGAATTTCTACCAATAGCATCGGCTCCACAACCTCATAGAGGTCCGCCACCACAGGTGCATCCTCTTATCCAGTAGTGATTGCCTCAGAATCGACAGGTTCCCCCGCGCAACGCCCCACTACCACCTAGGCCGGATAATCAGGATCTGGTGCCTCAGCAGGCTCCTCCGGCCCCTCGTCATGGCCAGGCTCCTAGATCCCCCTTCCCGGATAGAGGGAATGGGACCTACTCATTCAATGAGGCTCAGGCCCCTGGTCATTTCGTTAGAACCTTTTAGCAAGGGATCGTGTGACTACCTGAGTAAAAAAAGGCCAGAATAGGTGAATCTCACTAATCGCCCCAAATAATGACACTACCATTAGATTATGGAGAACACCCTCAAGAAGTTCTATGTGTTTAAGGACTGGCTCCAATACCAGGTCGATAACAACACAGTCAGGTTGTGCACAGCCTCGGCACAAGTGGCGGGTGTCATTGTGAGGTCAGAAAGCGTTAGCGACGTTGAGGGTGAGTGGCAGCAGGCTCTTAGCCATGGATCCTAGAAGTACGACTGCTGGATGGGTCGTAAAACGGTCGCTCGTGCCCATGGAATTATCCGTGCATGCTTGAACTAGCCGAAGCCTTCAGAAACGGGGTCCACCACTTCTGCATCATCATCCCAGCCTTCCTCTTCCAGAAAGATCAAGAATCGGTGACGCAAGAAGATGCAACGCGCCCTGCCAATGCCATTTTCAACCCGCACTCTCGGTGAATTCATTCCCCCTAAGATAGAGATCCCTCCTAGAATAATCCCAGTGGTGGTTGATTTGTAAAGTGACATTCAGGGGTACGCTTCAGTTAATACCATGGAGTTAATAAATCCCTATATGACTCCCAATGAAGGGGAATGCCATGTGAACCTCCCCAATGTCCCTAGCCGACGCCAGGTTTGGCGGAGTTGTGGTCATATGGGTCGTCAAGGCATGTCAGCTAGAACATCCAGCTAGAACCTGCACACCACTGAGACCAGACAGCAGGCCCAGCACAGAGCACAACACGCACACCATCCTTATCTGGTGTCCCCAGATCTACCCCCACCATCATTTGTGCTACTAGATCAGGTAGAGCTACCTCATCCATACCACGTAAAGTCTCACCATGTTATAGGCCAATATTAGTTTTCCAGTCCACATCCAGCAGCTACTCATCAGGCCTTGACTAGTGAGCAACGTGACCTACCTAGCACTAGCCAGCTTCCGGTCTAGCCAGCAGGGCCCGCCATGCCTCCAATCATAGAGCGGCCTCCTATATGCAGAGGTTCACGCCTGGAAGGAATGTACGATATCCTCAAACATCTCACCAGCATTACAATTAGGCTCTCTATCCTTGAGCCTCTTCTTCTATTTTCATACATTCTAGAGGTGATCGCAAAGGATTTAAGGATCCCCCTCCAGTTTGAGACGGAGGTAGCAACTGCAGAAGCCTTCCACGCTGAGGCAATTGAGAATGCGGAATTCAAGGAAGTTATCTCGTTCTATGGTGAAGACGAAGACCCTCCCATATAGTGGCACATTCTTCTATTGTACATCACTGGCCAGTTCAATGGCGTGGAAGTCCTCCGTTGTTTTGTTGACACGGGCTCTAGGATTAACTTAATTCTGACTAGGACACTGTGGAAGATGGGGTTGTCTGAGGATGATTTAACTCCCTCCAACCGAAGAATATAGGGATATGATAGGACCGAGCAGACCTCGGTCAGCATGAACTGTTTGAAGACCCAATTCAGTGGCCTAGTTGCCAATACCAAATTCATGGTTGTCTCCGAAGACACCGTATACAGCGCATTGATGGGATGACCATGGCTCCACCTTCATGCAGCGATCCCTTCATCATATCTCCAATGCCTAAAACACTCCCTCAATGGCCGAGTATGCGTTTTCCAAGGAAATGCGTCTCCTTTTTCCTGTTGTGAAGACTGCTATCTGGACGCTGACTATTACAAGACGAAACATAAGAAGATTCTAGAAAGTGATATTGAGAGCTCTGTGGTTATAACTGACCCTTGGGGATGTCGGAATGACCCCTACGTCTTCTCGGTCCATTGATTACAGGCCACGACCCCCAACATGGGGCAATGCTTAATTTTATCTGGTACAAGAGGAAGGCATATTCCCAAGTCCAAGTGACTACGGAAAATCACATTATACCCCTACACAAATCAGTGATCCCAGAACAGCCTACCCCTTTACGGTACCCAGATGTCCTCCCCATAGCGATGGTGGTGCGTCATTAGTGTCTATTCCCTCAGGATAGAATTAATTAGATCAAGCCAATGCGCCACTATTGTTTTGATAACATTAAGTGTGGCCCCTTGGGTCAAAGACTAGATGAGATCGGATCAACTGCCTTCATCGCCATGGTCTCAGAGGCACGTGAATATCCTGATGCACTGTCCACTGCTATCCAGGCTGGTACCAGCCTCTCGTCATGTTCCTCTTACCAAGGGGATGCCTCACCCGTTGGGAATCCCTCCTCCACAAGTGAAGAAGAGAATCTGAAAGATACTCTCCCCGCCTTTGAAAAGGGCGTCGACACCATAGTCGATGAGTTGGTACAGGTGAACCTCGGTAGTGAGGTGGACCTGAGGCCCAAGTTGATATGTGATGCCTTGCCCCTTTAGGAGCTACATCGGTATATAGACTTCTTGAAACAGCACCGTGATGGGTTTTCCTAGAGTTACAATGAGATGTCGGGACTAGATACTCAAGGGGTTTTCCACATCCTCAGTCTCTCGGTAAATCATCACATGTTCAAGCAGCCTCCCAGAAAAATACACCATTCTCACGGCACCACGGTTGAGGCCAAAGTTGAAAAGCTCATCTAGGAAAACATTGTTAGGGAAGTCTAGTACCCCAAATGGCTGGCCAACATTGTGCTTGTCAGAAAGAAGAACGGGCAGATCTGAGTCTATATTGACATCCGTGATCTCAACTGCCACTGTTCGAAAGATGATTTTCCCCTTCTAGTGACAGAATTGTTTATTGATTCTACGACTGGGTTCCACGCCCTTTTCATCATGGATGGTTTTTATGGTTAAAACCAGATTCGGATGGCCCCCAAATACGAGGATTCCACCACTTTTAGGGACCCCCAAGGTACATTCTATTACCTGGTTATTCCCTTCAGCCCGAAGAATGTAGGTGACACCTATCAGCGGTCTATGCACTGCATATACAATCCAATTCTTGGAACATTGGTGGAATTATATGTGGATGATCTAGTGGTAAAATCTCGCCAGCTCCATGACCATCTCAAGGACCTTGAGAAAGTGTTCAGTTTCCTCCGTTCTTTCCACCTGAAGATGAACCCTCTTAAAGTGGCATTCGGGGTCACCTCTGGAAAGTTTCTTGGAATTTTCATTAGATACTGAGGCATCGAGATCAACCTAGAGATGATCAAGGCCATCAGGAAGATGTCCCACCTAAGAAATATTCATGATCTTTGAGGATTTCAAGGATACTTACCTACATACGCCGATTCATCGCAAACCTGGGTGGTAAGTGTATGCCCTTTTCTCGGATCATGAAGAAGGGAACCACCTATGAATGGGATGAAGAGTGCTAGACTGCATTCGAGGAAGTCAAGTGGTACCTGCTGTAGCCTTCGGTCCTGATGCCACCCATCACCGGAAAGTCTTTGGTCCTTTATGTGACCACCCTGGAATAGTCTCTCAGCACCCTACTCACCGAGATGAGTAATGAGGGGATATAGAATAGTCTCTACTACCTCAGCTGCAAGCTCCTGGATACAGAGACCAGATACTCTCCCATCGAAAAGAGCTTCCTCGTGCTGGTATTTGTAGTATAGAAGATGCAAAATTACTTCCTGCACCACGAGGTACATCTAGTATCACAAGTAGATCCGATGAAGTACATCCTGAACCGCCCCACGTTGTCAGGCCATCCAGCTAAGTGGGCAGTGATTCTCAAGCAGTTTGACATAAGGTTTGTCCGCTAGAAGGTCATTAAGGGAAAAGCATTGGTAGACTTCCTCTCTTCCCATATGGCTCCTACCAACTAGTTCCTGTACCTTGATTTCCTTGATGATGTGATCCTCTCGGTGGATCAAGCCATGCCGTGTTGGGAGATGCATTTCGATGGTGCGGCCCAAATCCCCACCTGCCGAAGGCTAAATGACCCCAAGCTCAATAGGGTAGGCATGGGTATTGTCTTCATTACCCCAACATAGAATATTTTGTCGTACTCATTCCTTCTGTCGGAAGGCTACACCAATAATGATGTAGAGTATCAGACCCTCATTACTAGCCTCGAGCTAGCCCTCGAGATCAACGTTCCCCATTAACATGTAAAAAGGTACTTTGAGCTAGAAAATAAGCAGGTCAATGACAACTATGTTGTGAGGAATCCAAAACTCATACAATTTTTGGAGAGAACTCTCTAGCTAATGGCCCAGTTCTCTTCTCGGTCGGAGGTGGCTCACGTCCCCTGATCTCAGAATGGTCTAGCTAACGCTTTGGCTGGCTTGAATGCGTCACTTCGTGAGACCGAATAGGATGACCTGATTATCCACATGGCACATCAGAGGGTGGTTTCTCATGTCTCTCTGAATAATGGCGACAACCCACAGGTAGGTCAGCTGACCATAGGCGCCCCCACGTCAGGCCCCCAGGTCCCCAAGATGCAGTGGTTGAAGTGATTCCCGACTGGAGAGCCCCTTTTGTCGAGTACCTCCAAAATGGTTACCTCCCAACTAATCGGGACGAGTGCGAGAGAATACGACATCGTACATTACAGTTTACCCTCTTGGATGGTCCCCGTCTAGAGAAAATCCTCTAAAAGTGCGGTTTTGATGGTATTCTCCTCTGTTGCGTTAATGGAGTCAAGATTCCATAGGTCATTCATGACGTTCATGGCGGTTCTTATGGTGCCCACCTGGTAGGGCCGAAACTGTCTCACTAGATAAGGATATTGGGGTATTTTTGGCCGTCCTGGATCCATGACTACATCAAGTTTGATAAAATGCGTATTTCATGTCAAGTTCATTCCATCTTCATACATCGGCCACCAGAGCCCCTTCACACTACCAAGTATCTTGGCCATGTGTGGTGTGGGGACTCGATGTCGTGGGACCGTTTCCACCAACGATAGCTCGCCAGTACCAGTTGATCCTAAATGCTACAGATTCTTTCTCCAAGTGGGTGAAGGCAGTTGCACTCAAGGAAGTCAAGGCTCGATCCATTTTCAATTTTGTTGGCTCCAACATCATCTACCGATTTGGAGTCCCTCACGTCATGCTAACCAATAACGACACAATCTTCCGAGAAGCTAAGTTGATGTAATTGTACGCCAAGTACAATATCTATTCTAACCACACCTCCTTCTATCATTAATAGGAAAATGTTCAGATCGAGGTATTCAACAAGACCCTCTCTAACATTTTGCAGAAAATGGTTGGAAAGAACAAGAATAGTTAGCTGGAAAAGCTCCCCAACACCCTCTGGGCTTATCAGACAACGACTCGTAATTCTACCCAGGATACCCCATATTCCATGGTGTATGGTATATAAGCCGTCCTGCCTATTGAGATTCAGCTTCCCTCATTGTCCATAGCAGTCTATTAGCGGAAGACGCTATATATGGTAGCTGAAATTCATCTAACTGAATTGGAATCACTTGACGAGAGTAGGCTTCATGCCCCGCACAATCTGGATAGGCACCGGAACAAGATGGCTAGAGACTTGAACTAGAAGGTTCGCCTCCTCTCATTTCTACAAGGTGACATGGTGTTGGACCTCTGAGCACCAATGATCCCCAGTTGGTAACCACAACAGTTGGATCCCCAATGGGAAGGACCTTTAATCATTCACAATGTTTACTACAATGGCGCGTACTCCCTGGTTACTGTGGATGGTGAGCGTATAACTCCTCCCACCAATGCCAAGTTCCTCAAGCCATATTTTTCCTGAGCCTCACAGTCCTACACGACCTTAAACTAGATGGTCCGGCACGACCATAAACTGGACGGTCCGGAACGAGCTTAAACTGGACGGTCCAGCATGAGCTTAAACTGGACAGTCCTGAATGACCTTAAACTGGACAGTCCTGCACGACCTTAAACTGGATGGTCCTGCACGACCTTAAACCGGATGGCCCTGTATAACCATAAATTGTACGGTCATGCACAAACATTAACTGGATAGACATTCATGACCATAAACATGACGGTCATGCATGTCCTTAAACTATACAGTCCTGCATGACCCTAAATTGGATGTTCTTGCATTACTGTAAACTAGATTTTCCTGCACGACCCTAAACTACACGGTCCTACACAACCCGAAACTGCATGATGGTCCTGCATGACCTTAAACTGTCCAGTCCTACATGACCTTAAACTGTACATCATCATTTATGATGTTAAAATGCATCTTGAGAACTTCATATGGCCTGATTCCCAACATTATGGGATACGTAGGAATTCTCAGATGCTTCGTTTTGATCCTAGCCCCAAACTCTTCTCTACGACTATCCCCCCTGGGTATATTTCTCTTGGAGGATACTTGGATGATATGGGATTCCTCAACCCCACTCATACAAAAGTTATAATGGCCACACCATGTGCCCACTCCCATTATTCTATCCTCCCACATCCTTACTACAAGACGTTAAACTTCCTGGAATTCAAGAACTACGTATGGATTGATTCCCATACTTATGGAATACGTAGGAACGCTCAGAAATTTCATCTATTGGCCCAGCCCAAATGTCATAATCTTTCCCCCTGGTCAAGATGTATGGAAAGGGTGCAATTTTTCCCCAATTCACGTCGAGCTAATCTCATTCCATCCATACATCCTGCTTTTAGGAGATGTTCTCCTCTTTTAGAGACACGTAAAGTTATGCTTCACCTACTCCTTGACTGGGATTCCATCACATTCCCCTCCTACAATGGCCCATGAATGGTATGAATGATAGGACTAAGGGCTCTCTTACCACGTCGGTCCAACTCCCTTGAGGATTTCGAGAAACAAGCTAATAAAAGTCCCACATTTCGAATATGGTCAGCGGTCGATGCTCATTTGTTTCTCCCATTTTAAGACACTATAGGGGCGTTGTGTTTCGAACGTGGTCAACAGTTGTCCTAGATCGTTAGGGCCACATCAAGATATCCCAAACATCGAGTGCAATGGTTCATTCTACCCCATTGTATCCACAAGCGATGAACTCCCTCCAGGTGGTGCCAACTGTCAGGCCCCTTGGCCTTTTTGGGCCCCCGACCCAGGGTCTCTCCTATGGGATTGTGCAGTGTGGTATGGGATTATGTCATCATTCACGTAGGGATTTTCACCATACCGTACACATCCCTGGATGAGATACCTTATCTTCATCCTCACTTCAAATATGTTAAACTGCAAGTTTTTCAAGCCTTCCTGACCGAGGCCCAGACTCAGGCCCCTTTGCCTTTCGGGCCCCCGTCAATGGTTCTATCCTATGGGATTTTGCGGTGTGGTATAGTATTGTTTCCTAATACACTTCAAGTTTTTCACCATGCCGTACACATCCCAGGATGAGATACCTTATCCTCATCCTCACTGCAAGACGTTAAACTACATGTCGGTCAGGACTTCCTGACCGAGGCCCAGCATCAGGCCCCTTGGCCTTTTGGGCCCCAGCCCAGGTTCTCTTAATAGAGCGTACGATGTATTGTGGGATTATGAACTCATTCAAGTCAGGTTATTCACCATACCATAAACCCCCCTCATTGGGTTATCATACCACCGAGTATCTTCAAGAACTACGTGTGGCTTGATCCCCATCCTTATGGGATACACCGGACCACCCGATTGTCTAGACTTCGAGTCCAGCCCCATCTCCCAGAAATCTCAATCTCCCCTTGGCATACCATTCCCCGGAGCAGGGATTATATGGCGTGGCATGAGATTATTTCCTCATTCACATCGGGCTTGTAATGACCACGCCATGTACCTCTCCCTCCTGAGCATCCTCATGGACCCTCTTAGGCAGTTCATCAATGTGCCTAAGGGTACTCTGGTTTAGTACCTATAATGTTGGGTTCTATTCGGACATGCTTCAACCTGTTTCCCCGGTTTTGTGATCCCATTCATTAAGTATTCCATCACCTTTCACATCCAAAGGGACCCCCAAATGGCATGGATTCTCGGCCCAAGGGCCCTCCTTCCATCACGGGCCAACTCCCTTGATGTTTTCAAAAAACAAACTGATACAAGTCCCTCATTGAGAATATGGTCAACAGTTGATGCTCATTTATTGTTTGCATTTCAGGTAACAAGATAGGGATACTGCATTTCTTCCACGGTCAACAGTCATCCCCAATCGTCACACCAACCTCATTAAGCCCAAGATATCAGTTACATGATTCATATCCTTCTCCACCTCGTCATGACCTAGTAATCATTCAACACTCTTGACACTTTTCTTTAGTGTGCATCTACACATTAGGATAAAAAAGCTGCAATAAGGGAATCATTCGAGGCTCCGCACCGATTTCCCTATGACGGGCATTCCGGGTATTGCAATAAAGATCTACCTCCCTTGTTTCCCACATCGAGTTTGACCCATGTGGGCTTAGGGATCGGGTCGAGGTCTACACTTGCTTGTAAGGTTTCCATCCATCTATGGTCCGAGCTCTAAGACCATAAACTAAGATCACATAAGAACTACGTATGGCTTGATTCACATCATCATGGGATACGTAGGAACGCCCAAACCTCTTGTCTTTGGGTCCATCTTGATATTTACTAATTTGTATTTTCTATCCTGCTATATGGACTATGACTACGGGACCACGTGGCGTGGTATGAAATTACCTCCTCATTCACATCAGGTTTGCTATAGTCGCACCACACGCACCCTATTCTAAGAATTATCCCTCCTGTTTCTTGTCTCACATGACATTAAAAGGCACCCTCGAGAACTATGTGTAGCTTGATTCCCATCCATATGGGATACGTAGGACCACCCAGATGTCTCGTTTTCAGGTCCAGCACAGATGGGATTTAGTTCCTCCGACCTCTTTCACTCTTACCTCTATATAGGCCCAATGGCCTGAGGTCCCCCTCTATGAATTGCATACGATGTGATACGGGACCATGTACCCATTCACTACGAGAATGTTTTATTGCACCATACACATTCCCCACCTAGCAGCGTCTCTATTACTTCTGCACTGCGCAACATTAAAATTCTTGCTTGGTCCTATCACATGACCCTAAACTATGACATTATCATCATGGATGCACGATGAAAAATTTCACTACATTGTGATGACCTCATCATAGAGGGCATCACGTTGGGTATTGGTCATATGCCATGCCATTTTTAATGCCTACTACGGCTTGATTCTTGTGGTGATGCTAGGGCCTTCTACCCTAGGACTGTCGCTTCCCAAAAAAAATAACTCACCTTAAATGAAAAATTGGATTTATCAAATACCTCTTCTATTTGTGCAAGGGCCACGTCCACAATCCCCTTTTTCCCTGGAAATGGTACCCTACCATGCCCCCCTCAAGAACTATGTGCTACTTGATCCCCATCTTCCTATGATACGTAGGAATGTCTGTTTACTTTGCCTCAGGCCTATCTCAACACTAATTTTCGGTCCCTCGACCTAAAAAACGCTCTGAGGAACACGTGGTGGTCAGAACCCCCGATTACTATTCTCGTCGTGTATTTGTAGTTACCCAACCACGTGTCTCCCGTGTTTCCTACCATCAATGATATGAGTTCTATGACCCTAAACTATGATCTCTCTATGACAAGGGACTAAAATCCCTCTATCTAAAATTCCATGTTGTTGTATTTAGATGTGTTTGACAAAGATCCCTAAGTGTGTAATTGTCATGGGGACATTCCCCCCTTTCCATGTCCAAGATTCATGAGCTCTCTTTTTGGGTCCTCATCCTCTTCCACATCCAAAGAGACCCTCAGATGGCATGGATGTTAGGCCTAAGGGATATCCTACCATTTCGGGCCAACGTCCCTAAGGTTCTTGGAGGAAATTTTCGACTGGTCCCATGTTTTGAATAAGGTCAACGGTCGAACCTCATTCGCCTCTCCCCATCCTGGGCTAATGCGATGTGGATGCTGCATTTCCGCCATGGCCAACTGTTATCCTCCATAGTCACATCACCATCATTGTAGACCATATTTCAAGCTTTATGATTCACACATTTCAACTTATTCATGTTCATGTGAAATTCCGACATACGTGGATTTACCGCTTCGTTCGTCTAGGTGTGCTACATAGACTGGTTAGCATCATTGGGCTGGTATTTACCGATCGTCCCTTCACCCTAACATATTCCTTCCTATGTCGGGAAAGTCCCACATTACTTCTTGTTTTCCACATCGATCATGACTCAAGTTGTCTTAGTAGTTTTGGTCAGATGTGTACCGACACAGGCAATCTTCTCATCATCCCACATGATGTTAAACTATGCATCAAGAACTACTTGTGGCTTGATTCACATCCACATGGGATACGTAGAGACACCCTAGTATTTGCCTAGGGTCCAGCCCCATGAATCATAAATCATGTTCTTCCCCCTTTCCGTCCCCCTGGATGGACCCCCTGTAGCGAACCTTACAACTATAACTCTACCCTGAAAAAGATTGGGATGCCCCAAATGACATTGGGAAGTGAAGGCTCCCTCACCAGATATTCCCTCTCTGAAAGAAAGAATGATCCATGATCAGACCGATGTGCCATCTAGTGTGCTTCCAACATGATGGCATAACTTCAAGAGTGTTGGATTCTGTTCAAAAAAACCCTCACTCCACATTCCACGCTTTTCATGCCCCTTACTCGGACCCTCATCCTCTTTCAAATCAATAGGATTCCCCTATCAATATGGTTTCTCGGCCTATGGCCCGCCTATTTTCCTGGGACAACGTTCAGAAAGACTAATGGATAGAATTTTGAGTCATTCCCCATGTTTCGAACATGGTCAACGGTCAGCACTCATTTGTTATCCCCTTTTCTGGATAACACAATAATGATACTGTGTTTTGAAAATGGTCAACAGTTATCCTTCATTGTCACGCCACCCCCCATAGCATTCTGGATTTTGGGTATCGTGATTCACACCTTCCACATCCCTATGTTAGGACTAATCCCAACACCCCAGGCGTTACCCGCTCATGCCCTAGAGAACACCATAAGAATGGATTGTTGATTATTCTGAGGTCCTAATCCTCCGATCGGGCCTCTCCCATGTCTTCCCAGAAGATCCGTATTGGTTACCTAACCCCCGGATGCCCAAAGCATGGTCGACGTAATATGTTCAGATGGAATAGCATGGTGATCACCCCTTGTTTCTCACATTAGTCTTGACCCACGTGAGCTTAGGGATTGACCACTGGACATTTCACGAATATAATAGATATGTTAAAATCCACTTTCGATAATGAAACTCATGTATTCTATGGCATCAAATAAATCAAAACATGAAAGTGCGTTTGAGAGTTTGTGATCCTTACATCACTCGGGGGGTCTATCTCTCCCATGGACATGTTGACCCTGTTAAAAGAGAGTTATATTTCTACCACCCTCTGACTTGTGGCATCGAGGAGTTGCTACCGACGACTCAACTCCCACTCCTCCTCAGCAACGATGGGGCGCAGTTCATCAGCCTCAGTTTGGGCCTGCTTTATGTCAGCCTAAATGACAACCATTTCTTTAGAAGCTTGCCTCATACGCTCGTATGCCTCTTCCAGTTGGGCCATCAATTGCAAGATCATATCTGATTGTGCAATAAGAGAGGTTGAGTTCTCATCCACCCAGATCTGTAGCCATTAGATCTCATTTTCAGCCTCCCGGAGCTTCTTGATGTTCGTCGCCTTCCTCCGATGCCAGCCCACGTTGAGGTCATGATCATACTCCCAGATATTCTCTGCCATAAGATCTCGGATGAGTAGGTGAGGGAACTGGTCATCCACTCCCTCAGCACATAGATCGTGCTACCACGAGCAAAGTCTGTCTGTCTCGTCCATCCATAATGCATGGGGGGACATTTTGATAAAGTGAACAATCATGTTCCATGATCGGTGGAAGACTATATCATTGTACTCTTCGCCAGAGGCCATCTCATCCCAGTCTGCATGGTTGGAAGGCTCGTATGCGGGGTCCACCCTCAAGAAATCTTCGGTGGGATCTGCATCTAGCGTTGGATCAGGCGCGGCATCTGGCGTTGGATCAGGCACGACATCTGGCATCAGATCAGGTGTGGGGGGACTTGGGTTGACTGGTCGATCCTCGTCGTCAGACTCCACCTCATTAACCTCAGGCACGACCCTGTTGGTGGTCCCGCCAATGATTGGGAGCGCTTAATCTCGGGTGGGCTAGGTAGTTATCCCCATGATTACCGGCATTCCCATGGGATGGGCGCCGCCAGAAATACCGACCAACCACGCCGCAGCGGCCCATGCCAGTTGAATAACTGTACATAACAGAGATGGTCATGGAAATTAGTTGGCACGATCAACATGTGGTAGTAATGAACTCATTAGAGTGGACATACAGAGATCGAACTCCTAGTGCTGCTCCTGAGTTGGTGTTGACAGGACCCCAAAGCTTGTCCCTCCATATATTGTCAGAAGGTCCAGAGATTCTGCAGGAGCCACCACGGGTGCCCTAGCCCTTCCAGACACCGAACTAGACGTGGCCACAGGTGTGGGTTCTGATGGTACTTCATCAGCACCCACCGAGGGGTGAGAAAGAGGTCTGTTCACAAGGTCCTCCTGCACGGTTCAGATGTTGGTAAGAAGTCCATAATGACCTGAGAGCAGACCCTGAGGAAATAAACTTGGAATGTTACCTTGAGAGACTCCACGAAATCATCGAGACCTGAGTCTTGATCACCGACTTCAACTTCCTCCAACAGGCTCCCTCCATTGGCCTCGTCCCCCCAAGAGGATTCGTCTGATTCTTCCGGTAGTGGGAAGCACTCTCTCAGATTAGTGGCCTACAACTGTGGGGGAATCATCCAATCCAGCAGTACCCTCACCAAGTCTGTCATTGGACATGGGGCACCCCTGGAATGCACAAATTTCACCTGCTCAACTAGATATTTCTCCACCTCTGCTGGGGATTCTGCGAAACTGGCCCAGATATGTCCCTTAACCGGTAAATCCATCCTGAGACGGTTCAGGTGTTGCCACGTCTCGGGTGGGCCAAGGAATTGCCGGTTCACATCCCAAATATCCCAGGCCTCCAGGAAAAGAGCATTATTTGGCATGTTGATATGGAACAACCATTTTCTAGGGGCCTGCATAGATATCATGCGGAATCCCCTTGGTGGTCGCCCCTCCAAATGGCTCTGTTCTACTGGGACCACCGGATCGACTGCCACTTTTGGATCCACCATAATTGCCTCACCATTAGTTGGTGTGGGTCTCGCCACCATGGAAGCCCCGCCACCATGGGAGGCCCTTTCTGCCTTCTAACCCCAACCTCGAGATAGGGAAGGCCCGCCATCAGTAGCTCAAATAGTTGGCTGCTTCAGTATTTCCCCCGAATAGGCTGCCTCCCAGCGTATGGCGTAATCCTTCACCATTCCGAAGGTGGCAGTAGGGGGATGCAATGAATTACACCTTTTCCCGTCTTCTATTGTGAACATGAGCCACAATTTTCTCATCAAACATAGGTTCTCCTCATGCAGAACCTCATAGTAGAATCGCAGAGTCAGTCGCTGCAAGCACCGGAATTTCATTGAAAACACGTGGGGTGTACGGCTCGCAGAGAGGCTCGAGATCCACGTATTCCACCCAGATTCCACCTTGAAAGGCTAAGAGACAGGCACAATGCTCTTATATCCCTTGACCATCATTGGTGAATTCCCCCGTCGACAGTGGAAACGGGTGAAAATTAAACTCATCCACCTTTCATAACTGGTTTAGCAACAACAGTATGGTCAATTTGTCTGGAAAGATCCTAATAGCATTCAGGATGGATGGGCGAAAGTTTGACCCTAGAGGTGAGATGGGGTTCAGATACTCATAAACCCCCCTGATGTGCGCGATGATACACTAATATAGTAGATGGAAGGGCCCACATATCCTCTGTGGCCTCTTCCCCTAGCTAACATGATATAACATCTTGTACAATCTGTCGAGCATCGGAATCTCCAGATTGATCTTCCCTCCTATGGCCAGCATGGATTCCACGATAAATGTGATAGGCTGCACCCCCCATGTTGGTATCCCTCACCATTAGTATACAACCACATAAAAGGGTCGTGATAAATGCCACCAGTCTGACTATCGGCTGATGTTCGGTATTGACACTGAAACCCCAGGTCTTCCAATGGCAGTCCTCTAAGAGAATCCAATAATAATTATCTTTTCCTCATTGAGCCCCCTTCGGGATAGTCTGAGGCCTCGCAGGAAACTGTCGATCCCTCGGGAAGTTCAGGAACTGCTCGAACCACTGCTTGAAGTGGACGTCTCTCAATACTTCATTGTCTTCCCCTGGAACCAGCCCCATCAGTGCCATCTCCATCCGTGACATCTACTCAGAATCCTCCCACACACTCATGATGGAAAGGAACGAATCATACATAGCCCCCAATATCGGGACCCCTAAGATATGATGGACATCCCACAGACTGTTGTCGACCTCCCCCTGGTGCAGGTGAAACATGTTGTTCCTAGAAGACCATCTACTCAACATGTCTAGAAAAAACTGTTTCAGTTGATATATGTGTAATTGAGAGGCCCATGCCACCTCATACAAACCCACCATCCTCAGCTCATCTCCAATCTCCACACATGAGGCTCCTACCCAGTAGGCCCATGCCCAATCGTCTATGACGTTGCTGCCCTGGCATAGGTCCCACTCCACGGACCACCCCTTCTTCGAATCCCTCAATGATGCCTTCAGTATTGTATGGTATAGAGGAGGAGACATCTCCGACAACAAGGCATGCCCATCAATGGTGTTCATGTGGTTGTACATGCGGTTATCAATGATGGGTGTGAAGTCTTCCTATGCAGTACCATCAGTCGCCCTGAACCATTGGCGATGGAACAATGTGCTCTTGAACAAGCAAGCTGGTTCGTCCCTACTCTCCTCTGGAATGAATACATCATCTCTCAGCATGAATCCATAAAAGGGGAGCCTCCTTCACAATGGATAGTTCTTCTGGATCTACGATAGCAGCTCCATCAATGTATTATAGTTTGAGTGGATACGGACCAACTCTCCTAAACCCAGACAATTTGTCATCTCATCCCTCTAGGAGGCGTCTGCAGGCACCCCCTGGGAAGCTTCTTTGATGGGCCATTTGGTTTTAAGACTCAGGAAATTTTCAGGTCAGGACGTGATGCCTTTTCATAGAGATCGTTTGCAAAGTTGATTCATGGAGCCTTGCCTCAGCATGCAAGCGCACGCTCGTGTAGCACTGTCACAGAGTCAAAGACTCGTGGGTTTCCGCGATGCCCAATTCACGGAAAGAAGTAGCAGAGTTCGTTGAGCTTCGCTAATCAAAAGAGCAAAAGGAAAAATTCACAGATAAGGGAGAGGAAAAAAGAGGGGTCATCCCCACTATTTATTGGCAGCGGCCTTCGGCACTTCGTGGTGCGTCCGGATCACGCTAAGATTCGTGGCGTGCTCGACCTGCACGTCGGTTATCCACCCTGTGAGGCCTCTTTGCGATCCATCTTCACGAATGGCCGAAGATTTTGGAGATTGACACTCAGACACCTACCCTTGAATTCTCCACGGATCCTAGTCTGAGGGGGGCATTTTTGGGCACCAAAATAATGCATGAAAACGAAGAGAAGAGGTGATGCGAACTACCTCACGAAGCCGAAGCGTGGAGTCCCCCAAGAACCACAGCCACCGCAAAGCAAAGGAGGGAGGAGACTCCACAAATACAGTTGATTTTCATGATGCCTCCATGACGCACGGGAGGTGGGACGCTCCGCGAATGCATTTTACGTTCATGGAGTCGGCGAAAAGCAATGAGGCAGACCCCTCCGTGAACGCCTGTGACATTCGCCCCCCACCACGAAGCAACCACTGACTGCTTCGCACCACGTAATCTCTTCTTTGCGGTGCCTCTTTCCTATAAATACGGGGCTCGCACTGAGACCAAGGGAAGGATATTCCTACATTTCAACTTCCAAGATCCCAAATCGTAAATCCCCCTTTGATCTGCGAATCATGAGCTATGCAAGGTAATTTTGCTGTGTGAAGTGCCTCTTGCCTCATTTTAATCCCCTCTATTGAGAGGGATTCCTTTCACGAAGCCCAAGGGCCTTCAAGGAGGAAGGGGATTCCCAAGGGGACCCGGGTCGTCGTGGAGTGTTTATGATTCACGAAACACCCCTCCTATACACGTGATCTACATGCCAAGAAAGGGTCACTGTACTTCGCGAAGCACATTGCTTCCCGACACTTTACGTCGTGAGGCGCATGTGCTTCATGAGGCTGTGCTCCGTGAATTCCCTTCCACTTCGTGAAGCTCCTCCCATAAACACCTCTACCTTATTCTAAGGATGAGACATCCCCCTTCATGAAGCACACCCCTTAGGAAATGCTTTCCGCCATGCCGAGTGGCAGAGCTTCACAAGGCCCCTACCTTTGACCCCCTTTGAATTGTAATAACTCTTTCCGTGTGACTCTCTAGGTCTGCACGATGTGATTTCAATGTCCTCGGGATGATACTGCTTGTAGTGCTTTTACGCCTAATCTTTCTTCACTTAGGCACACTAACGGTTATTTCTTCTTCACATAGCCACACTAACGTGGACCCATCAATGGTTCGCTCTACGACCCACCTTTAACATGGCCTTGCCGATGCCTTCCCTCCCACAAGGATCAAAGGGTACCAGTTATGTACGTCCTAGGAGTGTGGAACAAACCCACCTCGTCCAAGAAGCAAGATGTTAAACTTCCAAGTGCAATCATCCTCATCACACGACGTTAAACTGTGACCTGTCCCCTTTCCTCGCACACAGGGTCCCCCGCCGTGGACATTCTCTATGACCACTCATCTCCACGGGCTCACAAGAGATGATATCATCCATGTGGGAGTGGTGTTGGTTCCCAGGAAGGGCATCCACCCTGGTGTAATCCCCATCGACATTCTTCCAGGAGGCAGCACCCCTACTCCTCCTCACTTACTCGGTGCCAAGGCCAGTAGAGGGTATGATAGAGAACGGTCCCATTCTCTCTTCCTAGGTTCCAAATCCCTCTCCATTTGCTCTTTGTTGCACCCAGGCCTCCATCCTGGAGTATGAACCAATATTCCTCTCCCTGGGCCGCTCCACGAGAAAGCCCCACTCCACTTTCCACGAACGCACCTTTCGCGACGTGATCGTTAGGTCTCTGCTGCCACTTGTTTCTCACACCGAGCATGAATCACATGGGCTTAGAGTAAGAATCGAACATGACATCGCCCCCATCCCACATGATGTTAAATTGTACACCCGAACTACGTGGGCTTTGATCCATGTCATGGAATGGTACGTAGGAAGCCTCCCTGAGGTTTAATCCCACCATCCACATAGACCAAGGACCTTATCCATGTTGGTTCACCAACACCCATTTTGAACTTCATGGTCTTTGATCCATGCCAAGGCAGGGTACGTAGGAAGCCTCCCTAAGGTCCAATCCCACCACCCATTGGTCGTTCTGACCCCCTTCACGTGGTTTCAACAACACTTGGGTAGCCTTGAGTGTAAGTCCCACACCAGCATGAACTACGTGGACTTTGATCCATGTCAATTCATGGTAGGTAGGATGCCTCCCAAAGGTCCAAGCCCACCACTACCTGGTCGTTCTGACCTCCCTTCACATTGGTTCACCCCCATCCCGAATGATGTTAAACTTTATTCCTTTCTATCGAGAACTACGGGGAATTTGATCCATGTCAGGGTATGGTACGTAGGAAGCCTCCACAAGGTTCAATCCCACCATCAAGTTGTTTCAACCTACGGTTCACCAAAACCTTGTGCAGCCTAGAGTTTAAGCCCCACACCAACCTGAACTACATGAACTTTGATCCATGTCATGGCATGGTATGTAGGAACCCTACCTATGGTTCAATCCCACCACTACCTGGTCGTTCCGACCTCCCTTCAAGTCAGTTCACCCATGTCCCCATGACGTTAAACTATATTCCTTTCCATCCCAAACTACAAGGACTTTGATCCATGTCAAGGCATGGTGTGTAGGAGGCCTCCCTGAGGTTCAATCCCAACACCCATTGGAACCCCGTCCCATCTTCATGTCAGTTCACCGACACCCTTTTATGAACTAGTTGGTCTTTGATCCATGTCATGGCATGGTACGTTGGAAGCCTCCTTGAGGTTCAAGCCCAACACTCAGTTGTTTAACCTCCTTCACATCGGTTCGACCCCATCCAGCGGTAAGCCGTTGTGACCCCAACAAGCGGTAAGTCGTTACAACCTCATTTAGTGGTAAACCATTTTAAACCATATTCGATGGTAAGCCATCGCCAGATGAACTACAATGACTTTGATTCCCTGCCACGAGGATACATAGGATGTCTCATCGAGGCTCAAGACAAAAACCATAATCCATCATGATTTTTACCCAGGCCACCTCATCCCGATGAGACCATTCCACCTCATTCTCCTCCACATCATTTGGGAAGCTGCCCACATGCTGGCCCCGATATCAGTGTTCCCTCCAGGGGTTCATCCATCTGATCCACTCTCGTCAGTGATCCGATCAGCCGGATCCATCCCTACTGGACGTTAAAATCATGGCATACCCTGTGTTAAACATGGGAAGCTGAGGAAAACCATAGAGACATGCCTATGGCATAGGATTCCCCACATTCGAAGTGGGACTCCTTGGGCTTCTGTGCCCTCGAGAAGCCCTATAATAAGGGGAAGAAAATCAGACGCACCAGTGTTCCAACACCCAGACACACCAGTGATGCCTCAACGTGACTACTACCCCAACCGAAGGTTTTTTTCCAAATTGGTCCCCTTTTAATGTATTGAATGAAGCAGTGTAATTAAACAGCATCCCTGAAAACATGGCACTTGGAAGATTATCACGAACTACATCTTAATATATAAGGGAGAACCGGACTTGGTGATGAATTTCAAGGATGAATCCATGGATGGAAGAACCGACATCCCATCATCCCATTTCGATCAAAGAGAAAACATCTCCGAATAGGGATCGGATCCCACCTGCCTTTGGAAGGCAGGAATGTGGGGCAACAGTACAGCGCCGACGTCCCCCAAATGTGACTTACCCGCGTTCCCTGGTGAAAGGATCAAAAACAAAATACTTTGAATGTGGTGGAATTTTTGAATTATTACCATGGTAAAATCAATATATTACTACAATGGGAGATGGATATATGAAGAAATAATAATATTAAAGATAATGTTAATTTTTTTTAGATTGAATGACATATTCACTGAATTCATTTGAGAACTTATATGTAAATCATTTCCTTTAAACAATTTTTGAGGATCATATTATGTGTTTTTTAAATTTTCATAGGACTATAATGAGAGTAATAAATATGAAATAAACCCTACTAGTTTGAGTTTGGGATTTATGGAGTATTGGTTCCCTTTTATGGTGTTAAATTCATGAATGTTGATATGATCAGTCTATATTATCCTTAATGATGTATATTATTCCCTTGGAAACAAATTCTATGTCTCATTGATGATGTTGGTTCTTGAACAACAAGGAATGAAATAATTTTATTTGTCGATAATGAGATTGTTCCTCATTAATCAATGGTGGTGTTTGTGGACAATCTCAATGTGTGGGAGAGGACAATGGGTTTTTTATGATTTAGTTTTATTATGTTACAAGGTATTGGTATGTGATGTTTAATTTGTTTCCCTATTGTTGTGGAGTACATCATAAAATAATCTTCTGTGGATAGTTGTTCCCCATTGATGTTTTTATCAAATGTTGTTATAGATATGATGAGTAAGGAATCTCCTATTATAGTAAGGATATATATTTTGAATTTTCATTAGTACTTTGTAAAAATTATAAAAATATAGGAATTATTTATTTGTGGGGGTGAAGGGGGTTCTATTATGAGGTTCTATACGTTTGGGAAATTTTATTTTTGGAATGGAATTCTTATTAACTGAGAGAAAGTGGAAGAAATAATTTCTGGGGGGGATCCCATTATGTTTTCTGAGATACATTATTTCTATAAGATTACTATATATTGTGAAAATGTCATTCATGACTTCAAAAACATGGCATCACTGATTATGTCATTGACTTAAAAGGATGCATTTTTAGTTGATAATTATATATTACAGATAACATTATTAAATAATAATAGTGCCGATTTTTTCAAAACTATTTATAATACCAAAATCTAATATTAAATATTTTTTATATTTCGACACTTCTTGAGATATATTTGATATTTTTCAAATAAAAGGGGAAACATGGTTGCGTATTAATCAAATAAATAATAAATACATGGGATAAACTAACTAATTTTTAACATTTTTTATGGTGATCTCTTTCATATCATAAATACAAGAAGATATTATATTGATGGTGAGAATATTGTTGTTTATTAGTAATATTTTTTTGAAGTATATCTTCTCCTACTGATATTTACACTAGAGGAAAATATGTGTAGAAACACATACATATCATAGATAGATAATAAATCTATGTAGATGGATATTTTTCCATATAATAATAATCCACACTAGAATCTCATTGGTCTATTATCTTTGGAAACATGGGATTATAAAATACTATTTCATAATTCCACTAAATCATCTCCCACATAGAACTTTTTAACAATCACTCTTATTATAAATATCATATATAAAATTGTTCTTCATAACATCCGAATGTAAACATAATGAAAAATGATCTTTAACACAGAGTTAGGAAAAATAAGTGAGATATCAATTATCATATAAGTTAACAAGAGAAAAAGTGTTTGTGACAATGATATAATCATTTGAAATGTAACACCCTGACCCCTCTAGACTGGAGTTGGTGAATTACATGTGATATTGGAATGGTTAAATGGAATAAAAATCCCAAAGGAATTATCAGTTTAGTAGTCTTGAAGAAACTAGATACATAGATGCAATAAAAATTACATTGAAAATGGTTACAAGAAACAATGCGTAACATAACTAAAAACTGCAACCACATGAACCCAATAAATAACCTTCTCGTCATTACCTATTGAAGGTAAACAATGAAAGGTGTGAGATAAAATGCTCAGTAAGGGTTACAAATAGAATATTCATGAATACAAAAATGATTGAATCATAATCAATTTGACATAATGTATATTCCATGGTGAATAAATGAAAAAATAATGTCATTAATAAAATGTGAATGAAACTGCATCCATAAATTTGGTCATAGTGAAAACCTCATGGATAATAATAATAATTGATAATGCATAATTATAATTATTATTAATTTTATGTCATTTATCTATCACATGAAAACATAATTCCATTAAAATAGTTTAGTTCTGTGGGTAGAATCCCATTTTATTTTTAGAAACAAACTCGAAGGGTTTGTTGCCAACTGATTTGTCTCGTGAGACCTACCGATGCATTGAGGGGCTATTGCGGGCCCCACCCACCACTTTATATCCAAATAATTATTTATACATTGATTTAATACAAGATTAATATGCCTTTTCAATATCTTTATAGAGTATTGTATACAAGTTCATCAATATTTCGATAAATAAAACAACTTTCCAAATAAACACAGTATGTACAAAGGTATACAGTTTCGAAAACGAACATATCCATTATATGAGATTATGGATATTTAATGTAAATATAATTTAAAATGAAAATTTATCTCAAATTGGTAGTAGGTACACCACATATGGATTATTAGGTGAACAATAAAATGTTATTCACAACAAAATAGTAGTTGACACAAAGTCTCTTGCGACAATGTAATCGGTCGAGTCATAAGAAAAGAACTTAATAACCTTCAAACGAATCATTTAATAACATGAATATAAAGTGAATAATTTTATTATATATCAAAAGTCAGTGAACATATACCACATACCAGAAATAAGTATCTAATAATGAAAAGCTCACAAAAATGAAAGTGAGATGAGAAACCCCTTACAAACATTTCAACATGGTAATGAGTGTTTTTGGGAGGGCTTAATGAGAGGTAAATGGGTATTCCATTATTTATATTTCACAAGGGTAGTATGGGGGAGGTGAAAAAACAAACACCATTACTAGGAATAAAAAATTAGAGGGCACAATAAAGGGGAGATTCTTGAACAAAAGAGAGAGAGAGAGAGAGAGAGAGGAGCCCTTACCTTTTGCTTGAAGATGTTATTGCCTTGTTATTTATGACATGAATAAAAAATTAGGGTAATTAATTCATAATTACAGAACCTATTATACATCTAAATGATTTCTTATATCCCTTTTTATTTCATTCAAGACTTTTTTTATTAGTTATAAGGTTCTATTTCATTGTTCGGGCTCATTTTTTAACTTGGTTTTAAATGATTGCTTCACTGATATTCAAGTTTAGTTAAATATATAAGATGGATGTCATTTTAAATAAATAAAGTCATATTATATTCCTGAACATCCAGGAGATTACATGGTTTTAAATTTAATTTGGTTACTTAGAGTGATGTTGAATTATTATATATATAACCTTAGGGACAACCATTTTGGCTAAACGGTGGGTTTGATTACAGTGAACATGTTTTGCTTTATAATTTAATACCATTTGTACAAAAGGATTAAATAAATAAAAAAAGGATATATTACATATATAATAATATGTTTCAACCACAAAAAAAATGGTTTCATTACCATAATTAAATATTATAATAGAAATTGATAAACTGTTCTCCTTGAATATGCTAAATTAGCTCATCTCAAATGGTGCTTTCATTTCATTGAAATATTTGGTGGGGGAAAAGAGATCATGTAATGAAATATACCATTATCCTGAAACGATTTCAGTACATTTATGATACTAGATTTATCATTATATTATAGTGAGTAAATATACAAAAAGAAATGAACTTAAAAGAATTTAAGGAATTGGAAAGAGGAATTTAACTCTTGAGACTTCCTCCTTTGAGAAACTCTTAATGGGAGAGATTTTGGTATATTGAAGAGGCTGAGTGCTTTTGGACGTGGGGGAGAATCTTCGGAGGAGAAATGGGAAGAATATTGGAAAATAACAGGGCATGAGTGGTGTGAGAGGAAGAGGGGGTGAGGGGTGCTTTATATAGTGGAGTGGAGAGGAGTTTTCATAGTATTATAATAATTAATTTACTATTTCCTCTCATGAAAACCAATAGTGAGTATTCATTGAAAAAAATAGAAATTTATGCATTTCAATTCGAACCATTTGGTCTTAAATCATCAAATCATCATAAATGACTCAATTAATCCATTATTAATAATTTATTGTGAACTATCAGATTTTATTACTCATCATGAATTTAAGTATTTTAGAAAAATCCAAAAAATTCACCCTATCCATTTTTTGATGTGTAGAATCCAAAAATGAAGCCAATTTTTTAAAAAATATTTTCTAAATATTATCAATTAAATATTTAATTAAAATAGATATTTAATCGATAAATATAAACCCTTAAAATATTCATCTTCAATTTTATGGTGCCAAAATTCATTTATAAATTCAAGGGCATGGACACCACTCATAAGAGTCCTATTAAAATTCATAAGGGTAAGTTGCTATTCATAATTGTAGGTTAAAAATAATAAATTTAGGATATTATTCACCAAAAATTAAGTTAATTTTATTAGTCTCTAATTATAATCTTGATCACAACTGTGTATTTTATATTTTTAAAATTCAAATCACAGAGCTGAAAAATTTAATTATTATGGCTAGGTTATTTATATCTCTTATATGTAACCATGTTTTCTTCCATATAGGCTTAATGATTCTTGAAATATAGGATATAAATAAAATGTTTTTAATAGAAACATACCATGAAGTGTTTGGGGCATTACATTATTCCCACCTTCGGAAATTTCATCCTCGAAATTTTATGTATGAAGCCCACAAAAAAGATGTGGGTGGTTCTTTTTCATGAATTTATCTGGTTCCAAGGTCACTTCCTCAATATTATTTTTCCTCCAAAGAACCATTACTAGAATTTTTGTCCGATATCTCAATACCTACTCCATTGTGTCAAGAATCCCAAAAGACATTTCACCGTATGACATATCAGGTTCCTATTCAATTTCTTCATATGTGAGAACATGCATTGGGTCTAGCATGTATTTCATCAGCAATGAAACATAGAACACATCATGGACTTGGGAGAGATTTGGGGGCATTGCTAAATGGTAAGATACTGCTCCTATTCTTTCCAGAATTTCAAATGGTCTGATTTACCTAGGGATCTGTTTCCCATTATTATCGAACCTTAAGACACCCTTCCATGGAGACACTTTCAGAAATACATGAACTCCCACTTGGAATTCCATGTCCTTTCTCTGGTTGACATCACAACTCTTCTTCCTACATTGGGATGCATTAATATGGGCTTGTTTCTTCTTCACCTTTGTCTTGGTCTCATCAATAAGTTCTGGGCCTATAAATTTCATCTCACCAACATTGTCCCATCTAGTTAGAGATTAACATCTCTTTCCATATAATACTATATATGGAGCCATTTGAATACTAGAAATGGAAACTATTGTTAGAGGAAAATTCAACCAAAATGTATGTCTTGATCCCACATACCTAGGAAGTCAAGAGACCGTGACCTCATCAAATATGCTAGAGTCTTAATGGTCCTTCCTTACTTTCCGTCAATTTGTTGCTGATAATCAGTACTCATATGAAGCTGATTATTCAAAGCCTTCAATATACTTTTCGAGAATTTCGTTGTAAACCATAGATCTCGATCAGACACAATAGATATAGGTGCACCATGATGTCTTAAAACATCATTAATATAAAGTCTTTCCAAGCACTCAAGTGGAAAATCCTCTATTATAGGAAGGAATTGTGATAATTTTGTTAGACGATCAACAATCACACATATTGCATCATTCCTTATAGGTCTCCCTGGTACTCTAGTGACAAGATCCATCATAATGTAATCCCACATCCACATAGGAATAGGTAGAGGTTGCATCATTCCTTTAGGATGTTGTCTCTCTGCCTTCACTTGTTAAATAACAAGACATCTTGACATGAAGTCAGCAATTTCCCACTTCCTATTATCCCCCCAAACATATTCTTTCAGATCTTTATACATATTGTTGCTACACAGGTGTATAGAGAAATTTGATCTATGAGCATCATCTAATAGTTCCTTTTTTAGCTCAGGTAATGATGGAACACATATCCTCTTCCCCAATTTCAGAACTCATTATTCAAACAAGATGTTAGCTAGTCTCCCATCATTAACATCATTAATTTTCTCATGAATATTATCATCATCAGATTGAGAGCTTTTTATCATCTATAATAATGATAGTTTAGAAATCATTTGAATGAGGAAAGATGTTTCCCTTCCATTAACAATTCTCACATCCATCTTTGGTAGATCAAAAAATATAGGATATCTCTCAATCCTCATTTGAGTAATAAGTCCATGGTTTTTCCTACTTAATGCATCTACCACATTATTCACCTTTCCTGGGTGTTAGTGTATTGAATAATCGTAATATTTGAGTAACTCAAGCCATCTACACTACCTCATGTTGAGTACTTTTTGTGTGAAAATGTATTTCAAACTCTTGTGGTCTGTATAAATCTCACATCTCTCTCCGTAGAGATAATGCCTCTAAATTTTCAGACAAATGATCACGATATCTAACTCAAGATCATGATTTTGATAATTCATCTCATGAATCTTCAACTATCTTGATGCCTATGTAATAACTTTATCCTTTTCATAAGGACGTAACCCAGTCCATTCTTTGATGCATCGCTGTATGTTACAAATCCACTACTTCCATATTGTAGAGTCAAAATTGGGGCATTAACCAATCTTATTTTCAATTCTTCAAAACATTTGGTAAATTATTTTTTCCACAAAATCATAACTCCTTTACGTGTGATCTTGGTTAGTGGGATAGCCGATCAGAAAAAATTGTAAATGAAACACCAAAAGTAACCTGCTAAGATAATAAAACTGTGTATCTCGGTTATGTTTGATGGCGTTTTCCATTCATGGATTGCCTTTGTCTTTACAAGATAAACTAGGATTCTATCCATAGAGACAATATGTCCTAGGAAAAAAACTGATTGAAGCCAGAATATGCACTTTCTAAACATCCCATATAATTATCTCTTCTAAGCGTTCTCAGAATAATCCACAAGTGATTCTCATGGTCATCATAGCTTTTTGAGTATACTAGGATATCATCAATGAATACCACAAAAATGTTATAAAGAAATTCCATGAATACACTATTCATTAAATCCATGAAAACTGATGGTGACTTCATTAATCCAAAAGGCATCACTATAAACTCGTAATTCCCATACCTGGTTTGAAATGCTGTTTTTTGAATATCTTACTTCCTCACATGTAGTTGATGATATACGGATCAATGGTTAATCTGAGAAAAGTATTGATCTCCATGAAGTTGATCAAATAAATCATCAATCTGAGGCAGAGGATACTTTTCTTTATCGTAATAGAATTGATTTCCTTGTAATCAATGCAGAGCCTCATGGATCCATCCTTCTTCTTGAAAAATAGGACAGTGGCTCCCCATGGAGAAACACTAATTCGAATAAATCCTTTTTCACTCAAATCGTCAAGTTGTTTCTTTAACTCTACTAAATAAATATTGGCCATTCTATAGGGAGTATTTGATATATGTCTTGCTTCAAGAATTAAATCAATAGAAAACTCAACTTCTCGCACTGGAGGATATCAAGTTAAATCCTCTCGAAATACATCAATGTACTCTTTAACTATGTGCACATCTTCAATTTGAATAATTCTATCCTTTCCAATAGATATTAGTTTATATTTATCTCCAAGTATTTCATTCAGTAGAGCTACTAGGGGTGGTTCTAGATAAGAATCAGGTGGCATAATTTCTACCTAAAAGACAAGGTATTATACATCATTTTCGGAAATTGATAGTTCTTTCATCTTACAATAAATCTTTGTATCATAACATGATATCCAATCCATACCGAGAATTATATCAAATTCATTAATTGGTATGATGATAAGGTTAGAAAATGAAGCATGTTTTGGTATCTGGAGGGGGACTAGTTGACATGGTATTGTTGCAATGATACATCCCCTGGGAGTTTTGAATGAAAACTCCTTTATCAAATCAAATAGGACATATATAATTTTTGTGGGAAAATGAGAAGATATAAATGAATGTGATGATCCAGAATCAAATAAAGTGTGGGATAAGTTTGAAGAAACAATTAATGTACCTGCCACCACATCATTAGGAATTTCAACCTCCACTTTTGTAATCTCATAGGCTCTCCCTTGTTCTCTTGGATTTTTCTGAGTCATGTTTCCATGGCGCGTAGGACACTCATTTGAATAGTGTCCCATCTCTCTGAAATTATAGCATTTAATATCATTGAATTGTTTCTTCCCCATGAATTCATGAGATCGATGACCCTTTTCTCCACTATTATACCAGACTCCCATGGCTTTCAAGCATTTCCCAAGATGATTCTTACCACAATTCTCAAATAATGGGAATATATTTGGTCACTTTCTCTTCTTTGGTGCTTCTCCTTTTCCTTTGTTATTAGAGTACCACATCTTATCATTGTTTTTTTTGAAAATATTTGATCTGAAAAATTTCATCTCAATTTTTATGAAAAATGATACAATTTAATCATACAATGAAAATGATTGAGAAGCCAGTGCCCTTGGAAGACTTGGCTTTAGACCTTAAAATAAAGGATCAATCTTGTATGTAGTGTCATGTTCGTAATCTATGGCATACCTGGTCAGCCTTGTGAAAGTAGCCTCATACTTTGCAATACAGTCTCATTCCATTTGTCTTAAGCTAATGAATTTCCTCTTAATTTCAGTTCGTTTCTCACGGGGGAAATATTTTTCGAATAATATTTCCTTTAAAGTCCTCCATTCCATATCTTCTATTTCATCATAATATATTGTATTCTGAATCAAGGACCACCATTGATCAACGTCTCCCTTGAGACAATATATAGCCAGTACTACCTTTTCATTTTCTTGGCATCTTAATGCAATGGAATTATTTTTTAAAGGACTTGATCCATTGCTCACCAACCACTGGATTAGTAGTCTCACTAAATGATGGGGGATTCACCCACATGAAATGATCCAACATAGGTGTGGAATTTTTATTTGTTACAACCTGAGTAAGTTTTCGCAATATGGTCCTGATCTGATCTACTCCAACATCGACCGTGTTGAATTTCTCAGTGGGAAGATCTCTATATTGCCCACGAGTATTGATTCCCCTTCATCCATTAGACTCCATTTATAAATAATGGAACACACTAGATTAGGGTATGAATCATTATGTATAATCATAACTTAACAAAATACTTATCATAGTTCAAGATCCTATGCCTGGCTAATCCCATAATCAGAAAAAAGGTTTCTTTGAGGAATAATTTACATTTCAATCCTTAATTATGGATTGTAATGAAAATATGAATTATCATAAGAATATCCCCCATGAGTTTCATAACCACGAGTGCAGAAAATCCCATTTTTGTGTACCAGTTCCCATTCGATTCTAGCTCAAAGCGGTGTTTTCGGGTTTTACCCCTAGATACATATGTTCCAGAGCCGCCTCTACCTCCTTGTATCCTGATAGGGATTCATTTCCTGAAATATACAAATAATCTATTCATTTCCAAAATACCAGGACGTTCTTGTATGTTTATCCTCAACAGTATATCCTAGGGATTCTTCCCTAATCTACATTTTCTAAATCTAGTTTCTAAGTTTCCTACTAAACTACCTCTGATACCAACTGTAACACCCTGACCCCTCTAGACTAGAGTCAGTTCATTACTTCTGATATTGGAATGGTTAAAATGAATGAAAATCCCAAAGGAACAATCAGTTTAGTGGTATTGAGGAATCTAGATACATTGATGTAACACAAATTACATTATAAAAGGTTACAATATACAATACAAAACAAATCTAAAAACTCCAATCACACGAACTCAATAAATGACCTTCTTTTCATCACCTATGGAAGGTAAACAATGAAAAGGGTGAGCTCAAACACCCAGTAAAGGTTACAAATAGTAGAAGCATTAATAAAATAATGATTGAATCAAAATAAATATGAGACAAATAGTATGACATGATGAATAAAAGAAAAACTAATGCCATTAATAAACCTAGAATGAAACTGCATCAATAGATTTTTTCATAGTGAAAACCTCATGGATAATAATAATAACTAACAATGAATAAAGATAATTATTATTAATTGGTTGTCATGTATCTAGAAATGAGGCCATAATACCATTAAAACAGTCTATTTCTGTGGGTAGAAACTCGTATGATTTTTGGAAACAAACTCGAAGGGTCTGTCACCAACAGATTTGTCTCATGAGACCTACCGATGCATCGAGGTGCTATAGTGGGCCCCACCCACCACTTCATGTCAAAAAAATCTTTATACATTTATTCTATACAATTGTAATATACTTTTTCAATATTTGTATAGAGTAGAGTATACAGATTCATCAATATTTCAATAATTAAAACAACTTCCCAAATAAACACCATGTGTAAAATGGTATACGGTTTAGAAAAAAAAATATCCATGATATGATATTATGGATATTTAATATAAATATAATTTCAAACTATAATTTATCTCAAATGGGCATTAGGTACACCACATAAGGATTATTATTTTCACAATAAACTGTTAGTCACAACAAAAAAGTTATTGAGACAAAGTCTCTTACCACAATGTAATCGGTTGAGTCATATGACCAGAACATAAAAACCCTCGAACGAATAATTGAATAAAATTAATATAAATAATATCATGTTATTTTATATAAAATGGTAGTACAAATATACCACATACAAGAAATAAGTGGCAAACAATGGAAATCTCACAAAAATGAAAGTGAGATGAAAAACCCCTTACTAATATTTCGGTATGGTAACAAGTGTTATTGATAGGGATTAAGGAGAGGTAAATGGGTATTATATTATTTATATGTAACAAGGGATGTATTGGGGGTGTGCTAAAACATACCCCATAAACAGTAATTAAAAATAAAAGGGCACAACATAGGGGAGATTCTTGAACAAAAGTGAGAGAGATGATCTCTTACCTTATGCTTGAAGGTGTTATTGACTTGTTATTAAATACCAGAAAAAACAAATTTGGCTTAATAATTCATAATTACAGAAACTATTATATATGTAAATTATATATTATAACCCTTTTTAGTTCATTCATGGCCATTTTGATTAGTTATAATGTTCAATTTCATTGTTCGGGCTCGTTTCCTTACTTGGTTTTAGATGATCGGTTCATTTATATTCATGTTCGGATAAATATATAAGTTGTACGAGGTTTTCTAGAAATGAAGTTATATTCTATTAGTAAGCATCTATATGATTACATGGTTTTAAATATAATTTGGTTTCTTAGAGTGAATTAAAGTTAATATATTTATAACCTTAGTGACAACCTGTTCGGCTAAACAGTGGGTTTGATTACAATAAAAATGTTTTTCTTGATAACATAATACTATTTGTACAAAAGGATTACAGAACTAAAAATAGGATATATTACATATATAATAATCTTGTTCAACCAAAACAAAAATGGTTTCATGACCATAATTAATGATTATAATAGAAATTGTTAAACTGCTGTCCTTGAATGTGCTAAATTAGCACATCTCTAATAGTTCTTTCATTTCTTTGAAATAAATTGTGGGGAAATGAGAGAGGGTAATGAAATATACCATTAGCAAGAAAACATTCCAGTACATGTATGTTACTGGATTTATCATACTATTATGGTGAGGAATGAAACATAAAGAAAATATCTTAAAAGAATTGTAGGAATTGGAAAGAGGAATTTACCTCTTGAGACGTCCTCCTTTGAGAACTTCTTAAGGGGTGAGGTTTTGGTATTTTTGAAGAGGCTAGGTTATATTGGACTTGGGGGAGGATCATGGGGAGATACATGGGATGAATATTGGCAAGGAACAAGGCTTGTGTGGTGTGGGAGGAAATGGGGGTGATGGTTATTAATATAGTAGAGGTGAGAGTTGTTTTCTTAATATTATAATCATTAAAATATTATTTCCTCTCAAGACAACCAATAGTGAGTATTCCATGACCAAGAATAGTAATTTATGCATGTGACTTCGAACTAATTGATCTTACATCTGTATATCATCATCAATGACTCAATTAATCCATTATTTCTTATTTATATTTAATTATCAGATTTTACTATTCGTCAAAATTTTAAGTATTTCAGAAAAATCCCATAAAATCACCCTAAACATTTTTCAATGTGTAGAATCCAAAAATGAAGTCCATTTTTCAAAAATAGTTTCCTAAATATGATAAATAAAATATTTAATTAAAAAACCTTTTTAATTAAAAAATATAAACACTTAAAATATTCATCTTCATTTTTAAGGTGCCTAAATTCATTTATATATTACACGGCATGTATACCATTCATAAGATTCATATTACAATTCATAAGGGCATGTTACTATTCATATGGGTAAGTTACTATTCACCAAAAATTACGTGAATTCTTTCAGACTCTAATTATCATCTTGATCACAACCGTGTATGTTAGATTTTTAAAATTCTAATCTGAGAGCTCACAAATTTATGTTTTATGGCTAGGTTATTGCTATCTATTATAAGTAACAAAGATTTGTTCCCAATAGGCTTATTGATTCTTAAAATATATGCTATATCTAAAATGTATTTAAGAGATACAAACCGTGAAGTGTTTGCGGTGTTACATGAAAACCATAACCAATATTTCATAATTCATAATATATAGTTTATTCATAAAGGTTGGAATTTTATATGACATGAAATATAATGGAATTGAGAAACATGATCCATTATAAAATAACAATGAAATAATACATGGAATATTTTAATACAAATAAACATAGAAAATCATTTTCTTATTAGTGAAGGATTATTTCCCTCGACATCATAATGGAATATTTTCACTCAAAAAACAATCATAGTAGTAAATTTTCAGTCCCAAGACTATCATATCATACACTGTTAATTACTAAATTAGGTTCACTCACAAATCTATACTTATTTATCTCTGAATATAAAAAATATTTACCAAATATAGTTGAGTGAGATATCAGTCCCACCTAGAAAAGTACAAAATCATAAATATTTCTTCCCCAAAAATCACAAAGAATTCATCATATTAAGATCTATGATAATATGTTGGTTTCTTGAAAATTTCATTATAGTGTAACATATGTGAAATAAATATTTTTCACAAATAACTAATTATTTCATCATAACCCATAGAAATGAAATTAATTTCATAATCATATTTACATCATAAACATAAACCATATAGATAATGAATATTGATTTTATCATTGGCTTATACCCATAATAAAGTATAAGTTAAATTTATGGTTGTACTATTTAGTGAATAAAAATTCCATTAAAATGTCATTAAAACATTCTCTAAGGAAAATAACCTTTCCATTTTGAAAACACTTTTTAAAAATAAACTATTTTATTATTAATTTTATTTTTTATCTAAAATTATCCTTGAAAAATTAAAAGTTATTCATAAAATAACAGATTAGCAATGGGGACAATAAAATCGGTTCCTGCCAAATAAGTTAAAGAAATATTTCCATAATTTTTTAGGAAAACAAAAAAAAACTTATTTGAAAAAATATATTCATTTAATTTTTTTTAATAAAAACAATAAAAGATTACAAATAATTTTAAAAAATACAAGATAAATAATAAAATAAAATTTTTAATTAGTTTTTATAAAATAGTGCTATAGAAAAAAAAGATTTTCAACTAGAGAGAGACATCAAGTTCAAATTCCTTAGAAAACTATTCTAATATTTATCATTATATAAGGTGAAGGAATTAAAAGGAATTTATGAATTAGTTAAAATATGTATCGTATGATAATATTATAATATAATGATTGGTATATTAGGATACACAGTGTTTTTCAATCCTAATAAAAATTTACAATATGGTATAAAAAAATTACCTAAATATTATCTAATAATGAAATATATTTATCCTATTTAATAATAAATTTAAATTTATTATAATTTTATAATAAATTATTTTTATAACATATAATATAATATAATATCCATAAATAACATATGAAAACCCCATAAAAAATATCACATTATAATCGTCAATTACAATTCTGATCTATTTTCTTTATCTTGTATATTTCAGTTTTGTTATCATGTCATATTCATATTTATAAATGTTACATATTCTCCATAATATTAATAAATATATAAATAACATATAAATTCATAATATACATATTTTTATTCATAATTAAAAATTAGATATAGAAAAATGAATTACACCATTCATGCAGACATTAGGCTATACATACATATGAATGATGTTTTCATTTTTTCAACGGATAGAAAAAATAAAAGGTATATGTTAATAAACATTATATTATAATTTTTAAATAATATATATCATATATAAACTTAATATTCATTCTAATTACCATCCATGAAAATTTTAAATGAAAAATGAATCACATCACAACAAGGTGATGGTAGTTCACACTTACAAATGACCACCATTATTGTGTTGTAAAGGATTGGATGGTATTTCAGTAGATGTGGTATTATAATTTAAATAGTAAAATTATGCCCTGAATAAAAAAAATATTAATTAAACCCATCACTTTATCCAAATATATATCATGGTGATAAAACATGAATTATAACGCAACATGGTGATTATAAGTCATGTGTATGCATGAGGGACACTTCTAATTTTCATTTAATTATATGAATGTATAATATTAAGGTTTTTAAAATCATAATATAATTTCATAATATTAAGGATACTTAATTTTTTATTTTATGGTAAAGAAAATGAATTTATAGGTGTAAAATAAGATATAAAAGAAAATGATCGGTTAGGGCGATTACCAATTCTCTTAAATGAATCCTTTATAAATCATCTAAAGTGAAATAGGGATAATATTTTTAGAATACCTTCAACTATAGACTGTGTTTATAGATTCTTAAAATATAAATTTGAAGAGTTTTTTTACCAAGGAGTCTCATTGCGGGGTAAAGAAGTGAGGGAGGAGGATCCTATTTATAGTTGGGGTGAGGGAACTTTTGGATTGTCTCGAATGATAAAATTATAAAAAACTCATTCTCAAGAAAAATGACACCAAATGTATAGGGATTCATAGATATTTTATGATACTATTATTATTCAATGAAAAATATAATTTAGACATATTTTGGTACAATTTAATACATTTTCATTTTCATTTACTCTTAGATAACAATTTTAAATTTTAACCATGTTAACAAATTTTTCAATATGACATGGTTTTAATATTCACATATAATGTGTTAATTGGGACATAAGTTTATATTTAATAACATTTTAGACCATATGAAAATTACTTTTCAATATTTCATTATTATTTTTTATTTTAAAATATTTTACGAAAATATTACATTTACAAAATTTCATTATTTTCAATTTAGAAAATATTCATTTAATTGGACTTCAAGGTGTAAATAAAATGTTTTAATTAGAACATTATAATTTAAATCATAACTAATATTTTATATTTACATTAATGATTTGTGGAACAATATCAATTAATCAACATATATCTCATTGAATATTTGTAAAATCATTTATTTTATATATCTTTTAATTAAATAAATACACTATTCGAATATAAAAATTATTTATGGTAATTATTTTATCTAAAAATTAAAAATAAATTACCATCATGAATATAATTATACAATTCATGAAATTCATATTAATAGTCATTCATATCAATTTTCTCCACTGTTTGAACACTTAAAGGATATTTAAAACTATTATAGTGACATTTTGTAACATTATTTGATTTTAATAATATATATGCAATATTCATTAAACAATTTCCACTATAAAAACATAAATTTGGTCCTAAGGTTATATGTTTTGAATTTAATTAATCAGAAAATTAATTGGATAAAAAAATAAGGCCTTTATGTTTATTGGTAATCTATATTTAACTGATTTACCATTTACTATGGTAATAAAATATACCACTTATAATTTTCATATTGACGAAAAATAAATTCTTGATATTTAAAAAAATTAAACAACCTAAAGAGATTTGTGTATTTTATTTTTTATAATTCAATAACTATTAATGGAAGAAATTATTTTTCTTATATATTATCCAAATGTGATAAAAAATATATTTTAGAATAATATATAATTTTAAGTGTAATCATGGATTCATACTTATCATATGGTTTCAAAAAACTAAATGTTTAAAAAATTATATAAAGATAATAATATATATTTTTCATTTAATACATTCACCAATACATATTTATTTAATTTATTAATAAAAATACATTTCACACATGAAATCAATTTTTCAAAAAAATCACATTATTTTTCAAATAATTTTCTCTTTTTAATTCCAATAATTTTTAAACCAATGAATTAAATTTATAAAAAGATAGGCCATATAATTTTCATAATTTAGATTTTCTATTCAAAACCACAAATCCAATGACAATGAAACAATGAGAACATAATATTTAACAATGTTTTCAAGTTTCATTAAATTTATAGTATCTTGTAATAGATGCAATTGAATAATTAACAATATTTAATTTCAATGTTTTATTAAAACACAGAAGAGTAGCATTCTACCCCCCATATAATATATTTCTCTATCACAGTTCATTACTCTGATGCATGAAAATGAAGCTATATATTTTTCATTGCATCCTTGGTTTCCCATGTAACTTTTTTCAATTTGTTACTTCTTCAGAGATCCTTCACCAAGTGAATAGTCTTATTATGTAGCACTTTATCTCTATAATGAAAAATTTCTACAAGATTTTATTAATAAGAAATATAATGTTCCAATGTTATGAAATATATTTTTAGAATATGTGATTAATTAGGCAGTCACTTTATTATGTGACATGTATGGAAAACTTAATAAATTTAACAATGGTTTGGTTGAAGTTCCAAGAGATAAGATAATATTCCTAATCAATCCAGAATATTAATAGAAATGAAATAACATGAGTTTATAAATCCATTATTTCCAAATCCCATCACCCTCTTCTAGGGTGATATTCATTTAAATTCATCTTTGAAAACATCAGACTATATATATTTCATATGATTTGTTAGTGTAACTTATTTATAGGATCTGAGATGCTCTTATTTATTTTTGAATGGATCTAAACTTCTCTATCACTTCTACATCTAAATCAGGTCCAAATTACACTATTTATAAATCCATTCCATAATGTGGGAGTTAGGAACATCCAACCATAGAGTGATATATAAGGATTCATATGAATGATTGAGTGAGAGCTATTGGTGTTCGAAAATTATACCAAATGAATTTATTGAACCCAAAAACCGTCAAATTTAAAAAATAATTCCTTCAATATATATTCTATAGTTTTAAGGGTCCACTAAAACAAACAATACTTTTGAAAACGATATTTAGTGATAAAGTTTTACTCCATATGTAAATCCTACTGATGACTTCTCTAAAACATCATGGTAACCCTCCGATTATGATCATATACAATTGATAGTGGTGCACCATGAAATATTACCACATCCAATGCATATAATAATGTATGTAAATCAAGATAAAAAACATCCATAATGAAAATGAAGTGTGTTGAATTCAGAAGTTGATCAAAAATAACCAAAATATCAATATTCCTTTTATACTATTAAGGGATTCTAAAAAAAATCCAAGGTGTTGTTTTCACATTTCTTTATTGGAATGGGCAATGGTTGTAACAACTACTTATACTTATGTATCTTACACATAACATACTTACATATAAATCACCATGAAACATTCTCTCCAATATCACTCTCCATGATATCCCACTAGAAATAATCTATCAAATCTCTTTACATCTTCAATCATCTAGGATGAATAAAGATTGAAGAACTATTGTGATACTTTAACATCTCACTATTAAAATATATTAACAAAGGTACATATAAATGATTTAATAAGCTTATTATTTTATAACATTTAATGTCGAACATTGGAACATTACTTATCTTTATTGAATCTCTATACATTCATTATGTTCCATTAAAATATTCAAATGGATAGATGGTAAACACTGAATTCATAATGATAATATTTGTCCCCTTCCTTAATGATTTAATAATACATAATTTTCTTGTCCATAAATATTGTTTCTCTTATGATCATCATCATAAATGGGTATGTACGATCCTTTCAACATAATGTATTTACCACATTGTTTGATTTTCTATGATGGTAATGTATTGAGTAGTCATAATTTTTAATCATCTCTAATAAAATTAAATTTTTAATATTCCTCACATTTTGATGGAAATATATATTTCAAATTTTTTTAATTTTTATATATATCAGAAACTTATACATAGATATAACTCGTCTATATCATTACTAAAAATAATGTCATAGTTTTCTTAAATAATTATTTGGGTAATTTTTACCAGGGACCTTCAATTTTCATGAGGCATATTCTGTATCCATAGAGGTCACAATGAGGATGAATCATAGTTCATTATTTTATGAATTAATATATGTTTCAAACCATTATATAATGTAGGGTAATGTAATAATAGGTTCACTAACTGGCCTTCCCTTCGGTTCCTTAATTTATTAAACACAATTTAAAATATACCAGAACATAGCACTCTTCTGAGTTAACATTGTGAGTGGATTAAATAGTCAGAAATATTTCTCCACAAAGAGAATATATTATCCATGAAAACCAATAAAAAGTTCATATATGATCTATTTTGGTTATTCAGGACGAGTTTTTAATAAATTTTATCTTTGTAGGGTCTATTAATATTACCTCTCTTGAGATTATATAAACCAAAAGGATACTTTCCAAAGCTAAAATTCTCAGTGGTTAATTTTTTTTAATCCTTCAACTTCAATAGGGACCTCAAAAAAATCCTAAAATTATATTCATTATTCTAAATTATCTTTGAATATTAATGAATAATCTATACATAAAACATAAAACTGATCAAGGTAATATCTAAAGACTATATTAATTAAATTCAGGATGATATGTGTATGATTAAGACTAAACAGAATCACTACAAATTCATATTGTCCAATCCTTTTATGAAATTATTTTTTGATATATTATCCTTCTTGAACCACAATTGTTGGTATCTAAAATTAAGATAAATTATGAAATTTATTTGAACTGTGTGACGTTGATTAAAAAATTCATTAATATATGGTTAATTAAATTCTTTTGTGACAATTATTTGGTTATATTCTAGATAATCAATGATGTGTCACATTGAGAGTTATTTCTTCAAAAAAAATTGAACAAGGTCCAACAAAATTAAAACAATTGTTTGAATGAAAATCTTATCATGATTATCTTGTTTTTTCTTCATTATTTTATATTACTCAATAGAACCTATTTTATATTGAATCTTGGAAATATGTATATCACCAAGTATTTGTTCTATTAAAAACACAACATCACAATTCCGAGTAAGGCATGTAAAATATTCTATAAACTCATCAATAAAATCCCACAGAATAGAAATATATTTTATATTGACTTATGTTCTAAGAAAATGAGAAAAATTTCCATTTTGAATAGGAATCGAGACCCAAATGATGTATTTATTTTCCCTTATACGTTTATGTTTCTTCTCACATTGAAATGTGATCAAAAAATGGTTTATAATATCGAATTTAACTTCAATTATGATGAAATTAATGTTATAATTATGTAAATAAATTTATTCCAGGGTGAAAATAGCATCATATTCAACTAAAGGAAGAATAAACAGATTTGCAGGAAATATATTCCAAAAAATATAAACAATATGAGAATATTATATTTTGTCTATGATCATAATACCATTAAGGGATTGTATAATTACATCAATATCTAATTTTTTAAATGGTACTATGATACTAATATAAAATTCATTATATATTAATGTGTGGGTTGACCTAGAATCAAATAATACATTAACTGTTCTCGAGTGGATGGAAAGTGTAACCTTCATGATATCATTATCATACACCTTATAAATAATTATGATCACATGATATTTTTATATGTTTATCTTATTAGTATATTTTTTATGTTAATAATCATTATTAACCTTTGGATATGGGAACTAGATACCATAATTCTAAAATTCATTGCATCTTATTCACTGGATTGTGGGTGGTGCATTCTGTAGAGTTCTGCCTCCATTGTCATTAATGGATAACTTATTATAATTACAGTGGCATTATACTTCCTAATGACCTTTAGTTCAACACCTGAAACATTTACAATTTCCCTTAATAAAATTTTCCCCATGTTTCTATCCAAATTTTGGCCAGAAAAGAAAACCGATTTTCTTCCCTCTATGGTTTTTATAATTTTCATTGAATTATTTTATTCATTCTTTTTTAAAACTAAAAAATTGATGGGATAATAAAATATCAATATCCACCTTGAGAGAATATCAAATACTTTTATCATATATTCTAATGTACATTATGGATAATGACCATTCGATATATGATTTAATCCACTGAATAAATGATCAACTATACATTTAGGTTAGATTAAAATACTGGAAGAAAAACACATATGTCTTGTGAAATATATCACATACGTACTAGAACATTCATAATAATTATACATAAACAAACATAATTATTTCTACATTTTAAAAAAAATATAAGGAATGTACATGATGAAAAATAGTTTTTTATTTTTGTCTCATTCCATAGAATCAATTTTTTATTATTACCTCATTTTCTTGATAAGATTTCACCACTATTGTGATTGACATTATAGAATAAAAAAATGATAAAATTAACATGTTATGAACATTCAACCATGAAACATATTGTTATAATGTTAGTGAACAATTGCTCAATTACTAGTTGATCAATAGACCCTCTAAAAGATTTTTGGTGTTCCTCATGATTGATGCAATAGAATATTATTCCAACCATTTCACATTCTTAAGTTATGTGTGAATCATCAATTGAGATATTTTTTTGAGCTTAGAATTAATATTTTACATTACCTAACCCATGAAATTTGATTATTTATGAGGAATATCATTTCATTTTCCTTCACATTCCATATTAACACTACACTTCTGGGGTCTATACATTGACTGAATAAAAAAATTGACTGAAAACATTAATCATTGTGTGAATCCAAAAAATCATGAAAAATAATTTATTAGATATCTATATAACAATTAATTATTATATAAAAACATACATCTAACCTAGTTCATTAAAGATATTTACCATATCATTATGATTTTATCCCCTACATAGTCTAATACTTATACAAATCCCTAGGTATCTCACTAACAAAAACTATTGTAACCCAAATATTTTGTATATATATAAGACATCTATGTATAAATATATAATTATACAGAATTATTATTCATTCTGGAGTTGTATATAAATATTAACATGGTATACATTGAAATATAAACAACACATTTATAATAGTTAAAAATAATCTCCCACTTAGATCATTATAACAAACACCATCCTTTGACATAATATATATAAAACCATTTTTCATAATAAGGGAATGAAAACATAAGAAATAGTTAGTTCTTATTCTTAGTAAGGTTAAACCCTTAAGATATCAATGAACATTTAAGAATAACATTATAAAATGGTATGATAATATGGGATTTAAATTTGAAAATCATTCCCTATATTACATATATAATAATCTAGATTCCTAGCATAAATCTATATAATTTACAATACATGTACCGAAATAGAACTGGTGAAAATGATCCTTGACATCATAACATTGGAATATTCAATTACATTTTTGATCTCACATAGGAATAAAAAATATTTTCATGAGTAGTGAAGGCTATTTTCCAAGGCTATCATACTAGAATTTTTTCACATTCCAAAATGTCATATAATTCATGGTTGACTCCCAAGATAATTATATTGAATGAATTTTATTAATGAACATGATTTACTCCTCATTCTAATCGTCTTTATCTATTTATATGGAAGTCCTTACCTAATTAATTTGAGTGAGATATAGGTCTCACCCATCACATAATGTAAAAAATATATATGTGTATATGTTCTATAAGATCATAAATAATTCATCATATCATAACCCCTGAAAAGAATTTGTTTTTATAAATGTTTTATCATAACATAACCCATGGAAAAGAAATGGGTTTTATAAACATATCTTTACTTCCCAATAAAACATGGAAAAGAAATTGTTTTTATAAAAATATTCTCATTGTAATCATTAACTATACATAGAGTGAATAAGGATGGTATAAATAGATGATATCCTCGGTAAAAAAATAATTGAAATCAAGGGGTTTTATCATTAGTGAATAAAAATACAAATAAAATATCCTTAAAATATTATTGAGGAAAATAAAGGTTCTATTTTGATATTATTTATATAAAACTATTGGGGAATAATAAAAGAAAAACAAATTCATTGAAAAAACATATAAATATTTAATGAAATATTAAAATAAAAGATTATTCATGATGGTTGGGTTGTGACCCCAACCCCAGTATCTCGAAGCTAGTTTTACTTTTAATAAATTCACATAGATACAAGGTTGAAAAACCTACAAAACTAATCAGTTTCAATTTTTTGGAGAAAAAAATATAATCATTATACAAGTTTTAAGTATGTTTATAATATACAGATCATGGAAATAGAAAAAAATTGTCATTATCGAACTCATTCCAATAATTCATATTCACATCCAATGAAAATGTTACAAAATAAGGGTGATCCAAATTACCGAGTAAAGGTTCTGTAAAATGGAAAATATCATGACTATATAACAATAATTATTATGTAAAGGTTAAAAACTCAAAACAAATTAAATTTAAATAAAATTACTATCATGGATATATAATGAAGAATCAATATGACATGGTAAATAACTAAAAACACATTACACTTAATTTAATAACATATAATGAAATTCATTCATAGATAATATCTTATTAAAATTACAATGGATAATAACATCAAAAATCAACATAAATGAAATGATAAATTATTGGATGTCATGTTCTGAGGAAAGTGATACCAATACCATAAATAACATTCACATGATATTTTATAATCAAAGGTTAATGATTGAATAATTTTTACAAAAAATTTATCTCATGAGACATTGAGATGCATCGAGGGGCAATATAATTTTGGGTCTTACCCATCACTGCATTTCCAAATCCTTCCTCATATATCGAATAATTGATTTAATTCATGAATATCATGGATTATCAAAAATAATCCTTATTATGTAAAGAACATGTATTTATCTATATTTCCCCAGTTAATAAAATAACCATTGATGTAAAAATAGTATTATATAATGGAATACGGTTTAAAGAATATTAATATCAAAGATACAAATAATACTGAAAAAAATTAATAGAAAAATTAATTATCATTTCTAAATATGTATTCATGTTATATATATCGACAAGGAAGTATATAGACCAAAAAAATTTATTAGGTTCATATTAACAAACATGTCTCATGGGAACTAAAATTGAGATGAAATTTCTTACACTGATCAGAAAATTGAAGTGAGAATTAGTGAATAAATAAAATCTATGTATCGAATTTTAATCCACATAAGATAATTGGAAATATAAAACTATGTATTACAAATTCATTACCCACAATATAATATAATATAATAGACAATGAAAAATTAATATAAAAAAGGAAAAGAAATTATGGTATGAAATTCTTTATCTGTACATAATTTTGAAGTCAAATATAATGATACGAAATAATTAAAATTAAAAAATAACATACCAAGAATTTTAAGGAATCATAATACTATAGATCTAACATCATGTATATACAATATATAAAATAAATTATGTTTATAACATTTTAATATGCCTTAATTAAGTGAAATTGAGACAATGTCCTTTCCGTTGAAACCAACACGTTATGTTTGATCTTTATCATTATGAATAATAAGCATATATAAATTATTCAATTGACTAAGAAAATTTATAATATTAAAATTTCCTTTTATTTAAATTCTAACCATGTTATATATAATTGATTAATATATTATGTTTATATTAAGTGTTTTCATGATATTTTCTAGATGTGTTAAAAAAGACTTTGGTAGGTTGACAATTTTTCTGATGCGACATTATTTCAGCATAGCCCAAATAATAATAATGACATAAATAACATATTTAGACATCATGTTTACTTTTAAAACAAATAATGAAATATGGTTTTCAGAAATGTGGTATATTTACGACCACGATGATGGTAGATCATACATATTCTTGAGTAAAGTTACAATTTTTTATCGGCCATTATGGAAGTGAGGTAATTAATGTTTTATCTTTACATAATGATAATAATATAATTATAGGAATATTAATTTTTTATAAATAAATAAATAAGAATATATATATAATATGTAGAGTGGAAATGAAATCAGAGTCACATCACTTTGTAAAGGCGATAGTCCACACATTCAAGAACAACATTATCATATTTCAGTAAGGGAAAAGGGATTATATAAAATGATATGTTATATTTAATAAATCAAATATGCCATTTATATCATATATATTTCATTAATATCATATATATTTCATTAAAATAAAATAAATTTTTATAATTTTTTCTTTTTACCTTCCATTAAAATAATTAGATAAAAAATAACTGCATCGCATTACATGGCTATATTCATCCGTACACACAATTAATATTGTTTTATTCCATAAAAAAGGATATTTAAAAGTTATGTATTATATAATGACCCAAAAGGTATAATTATTATATAAATATAATTTATGTGCTTTTGGTCTATCATCATAATGATCTGTGAGTGGTGTTTATGGGAAACATCCTGTACTCTTCCGTATACATAAGTGACGTTATCATTTCCCATTTGGGGAAGAGGGGATGGATATAGTTCATTCCCTTAAAATAGCAAAATATAATTATGTGGGAAAATATTTGGTAATTTATTAATAACAAATTTTGAATAATTTAAAGAGATGGAAGACTAATTTATGGAAAAATGATTACTTTATAATTTTACCACTTCTCAAACCGTCTCTTTAGGATTACAAATATTGTTATACTAGAATTCATTTATGATAAAATTAATATTCTGTGAGGAGTGGATTGAATTTGGGATATTATATGATAAGGTCAATATTGAACAACTTTTCATTAAAATGAGTGAATAAGAAATGAGAGTGGTGCCCATTTATTGGTCATGGGAGTGGAACACTTTTAATTTTTTAAAATAAAATGTTGTACCCATATTTTTCACATAAAACCACTATAAAAAATATTCTATTTACAACTTTTATAAATGTTAATGTTAATATAATTACCTAAAATAGATCATATACAAGTTTCATGGTTATTGTAACCATTTCATTTTTGTTTAACCTACCCATAAACCCATTTTACATTAATCTTGGAAATTAATGTTCACTATTTCAATTTTTCAGTTTTGTTCAAAATATTTTTTTACCAATCCTAAAATATATTTTTTTTGAAAAAAATATGGAAGTAGTTTACAAAATTGAACTCACATATGTGTGAAAACTAAATATAATAAGCCCAGATGCGCAATGAAAAAGCTGGGTTTCGAGAAAATAATAATCATATGTAAGGAGGGTTTTAATATCAAATTTAAATATAATATTGATACCAATTTTCTAGATTTTATTTCTAATAATATATTTTATCATAAATTACTTTAAAATAACTTAATATATAATTTCTATTTGTAAATAATTTAATTGATGTGGTAGTTTAAAAATTAAATTCAGTAGTTGTCACTATTTATCAAAAAATAAATCTTTTCAGAACTGTTTAAAAAATTCATCATATAATAATTTTCAATTTATGATTTAATGAAATTATCATTTTATCAAATATATTTTCTAAAATTTTAAAATATTAATCTTACAGTAAGTTCATAAAATGTGATGAATTTTTTTTCATTTAAAAAATACACATTTCGAAAAATAGTTCTTTTTCCTTCAAATTATTATTATTTAATGGGTAATCAATAGATGAACAGTTAAATATTTTAATTATAAACTTTATAATTTTCATAATTTTTTACTTACTATTCACTATATACATTTTTATGGCTAGGTTATAATGGCCATGTTCAAATAATAACATTATAATATAGTATCTTGTTTATTTGAAACTGTGTTTTGTGTACATCACTATAAAATGAATTGATTAAAACATTTATAAGGTGAATATAATATTAATGTCTTGGGGTGTTATAATGTAAATTTTGTTTTATATTTTATAAGTTAAGGACGCATTCTTCCTTATTTTTTATGAAATGTCACACATGTACCACATATAAAAAATGAATAAAAAGATCAATTTAAGAATTTTTTTTAATAATTAAAAAATGTTCAAAAAAAATTTAAAACATTAATTAGAGAATATTATGGAACCATTTATGAAATATTTTAATAAAACATGGACATAAAAAAGTTCTCATATGAGGATAGAAATAAAAGCGAATATCCTTAAAAAATATTTCCCCATTTTCAAAACATAAGGAGAGGTAAATGAAATTAAATAATTTATTTTAATTAAATCACCACAGTATAGTAAGATACAAGTATTTATTGAAATTTATGTAATAATACTTCATTATATGATGAATAGTCATAATCAATCATGATATACAACGATAATTTGATATAAAACCCATTCCTTGAGTTCTACATAGATTAAAAGATATCTTACATAATTTATGGTAAATTAAAATTTATATTAAATTAATAATATATAAAATTACATACATTAATTTTATATATTACCCCATTACATAAATTAAACAACACCTTTTATCAATAATTCCCCATTAAAATCTCCATTTGTTGGTGTTAATTGTTTCATTTTTCATGAGGGTTTTAGTTCCACATTTTCATTACTTTTTATAATTCAAGATCATATCATCCATAAAAATTATTAATTATGATATAAATAGAATATATTTCATTATATATATATATATTATTTTCATCCATATAAATTATATATAGATAATTTGAGTACACCATTCAATAATACGATAGTCCCTAAGTATGCATGGATGGTGTTTCATTTTTCACAAGATGGAACAATAGAAACAAAAATATTAATTCATCACTATATGATAATTTAAATATAAAATTTAAAATATATTCAAATTATGTTAATCCTAATTACTATCCATGTTAATAATATATGAAAAATAAATCACATGACTTTGTGGACGTGGTAGTCCACATGTTTGGAAGAACGATGTCATCATTTTCTAAAAGATATGATGGTAAGTGGAGAGATGAGGAATTTTAATTAAAAGAGTTTACTTTCTATTTTATTATCATATATATTCATTAAACCCATCATAATTACAATCTATATAATATTTTTATGAGAAATGTATTGTATCGTTATATAGACCATGTAAGCCAAACATACACACATAAGAAAATTTCCCTTGTAATTTTATTGGAATGAGTGTGTGTAATTTTATTGAATAATAATAATAAAATTTAATTTATAATTACTGTAAAAGGTTAATTATTTTATGATAAATAACATATATATTGAGGATCTACATTACATTTATAAAATAATGTGATATATTAATGTGGTACCTCTTATTTGAAATGAATCCTTTAGATCAACTCTAATGAGATCTAGGGATGGACATTTCAGAATACATGAATAAATAATATATGGAAATTAATGTATGTAAATGATATTTGTATTTTTTTCAATATATAAGGCTTAATGTGGTGTAGTGATATGAGGGAGTAGGTTTCGTTATATAATAAGGGAGAGGGGAACTATTTTAATTTATCAAAAGATTAAATTAAATTAAATTAAATCTCATAAAAAAGGCTATGGATTTAACCATAATATAGAATAATGTTTTAATACTATAAAAAATATAATCCATTCATGTTTTGGTTTAAATTGTATCCATATCATTTTCATTAACCATTAATTTATAAATTTCAATTTTCAATATTGTAATAATTGTTTCAATCATATGTGGTTAAAAAATATTAATTATAAAGTAATAATTTGGGAAAAAATAGAATATTTATGATATTTTTTACCATATAATAATCACCTGGACTTATCTCAATATTATTTTTAATTTTAAATAATTTAATAAAATATTTTTTTGGTTGAATATCAGTACTATCAATTTTGACACTATTTCATAATGAAAACATTTTAATTCAGATGTAATATATTAAAATAAAAAAAATAAATTTCATAATCCCAAATAAATTTAATGGAATATATAAAAAAATCACTTTTAATATTTCAAAAATAATTTATATTATTTTTATATTATTCAAAAAAATATTGTATTACCATTGAACATGCATTTAAGGTAATTAAATAATACCAACAATTTTTAAATAGATTAGAATAACGAATATAATATTATTATTTAAAACATAAATTTTTTGATTCATTCATAACACATTATTGTCCCTATAATCACACATAAAGGATATTTAAAACAATTTGATTGAAATTTTATAACATTCATTGATTATGATAATTCATAAGTTATTATAAATGAAATGTCTCCATTAAAAAACCAAATTTCTATAATAATGTGATATCGACATAATTCCATTAATCTAGAATGAAAACGGACAAAAATTCTTGGTCGTTTAACTTATTTTTATAATCGATTATCCGTATTTATCATTTACTATGGTAACATGTTTTAACACATTTAAAATTCATAGGGTAAAAAATAAAAGATCATATTTATGAAATTTGAACCTAATTAATCTAATTATTAAATTCATTTTATTTAATAATATATAATTAATTTGTTGAAAGTATTTTTAATTTTGGTTAAATAAAGGAGAAAAAATATATTTTTAGAAAAATAAATTTTATCATAAAACGATATTTATTAGATCCTATGTTAAGAATTTTTTTTATTAAATTATTAATAATTTTTTTAAATTAAATAATATATTTTTTCATTTAATATAATTCCCTAATAATGATTAATATAATTTATATATATATATATATATTATATTGTGTGATTTGTTTTGTCAATGTTTTTGAGTTGTGAATGTTATCCTTCGGTTGGTTTGTTTGAGTTGGATTTTTTGCTGTGTAAAATAATTAACATAAAATTATCATTTTTGTTCACATCAGAATATTACAAATGGATCCCTCATCCCAAACTGGGAATAGACCCTCTTTCGAAATGTAGGTGGTCACCTGAATTTGAAAACCGATGACTCTTCAGAACTCACATTGGACGAGAGGATGAGTGGTTAGGCTCATCACACCAATTTAGTGGATATTATTAATTACTTTTGGACTTTGTTATAGATTTAAGATGTGTTTTTTAATATCATTGTAATCCTGATATGGGACCAGTTTCCATAATGAAATGATAACATATTTACTATCATTCATATGAAAAATACTAGTATTTATTTAGCGAATCTATATGTATGTATCCAAGGTTCTCCATAATTCTTCTATAATGGGTGGTTGAATATTTTCGGAAACTATATTACCAATATCTTTTGAATGAGTTGAAAAACCAGGAGGTAGTTGATTTTCAAAGTAGGGTATTTTTCTATTATGAGGTATCCAACGTATCCTAGTTATTATAGGAATCACAACCCATATAGATGGTTCGACCTATAAAGCTTCACTCCATGTGGAAAAGAATTATATGGGTGCTCTGTGACACCAAGTATTCAATATCGGGTCCTGGAGGGATGTCCTACAAATCAAAATTATAGAGTGGTTCAAATATTTTTAGTTATTTTTTGGGTAATATATAATAGGATTATTGGTATTATTTTATATTCTCATGGAGAAGATAGCTTGATTTCTAAAATTCTCTAATATCACATAATCTATCCACAATGTGAGAAATAAGGGACAGAAATGATCATTTCTCATTTCTCATGATATGTGAATTATATGTTAGGAAATCCATGAGATGTATTATTATGGAATTTGGGCATCATAGAGACATCCTACGTATACTGGTTATGGATGAAATCGATGTCATAGATGTTCCGTTACACCATTGGGATTTTCCCTAAAGGTAGTTGCCCTTGTTTTAAGGATAATGTGACATTCCACATGTTGGGGATTTGCATGCATTTTATGCCTTGGTTGGTAGATATTTCTGGTGAGAATGATATGATTAATGTAACTCCCGAATATGATGTGAGTTATATTCAGTGTGAGAAACAAGGCGTAGAAAATGATCGATATCATTTCTTAGAGAGTGATGTATTTACTTATTAGGACAACCCTATAGTGACCGAACCTTAATGTGGTGGACAATATATATTGAATATGATTGTAATCAGAGTTATCATAGTTTATTTGGTCTGGGATTAAACTATGAGGTTTCAAAGAGGTGGCCTACATATCATGAATATTCTAGGAATCAGTGTTCTTAAAGTTCCATTGGATGGGGCATACACTCTATGGTTTCCCTAGTCCTTTTATAGGTTTAAAATATAGATGATATGACCAATACATATAAAAAATTCTATGTGATTCATGATCATTGTAAGAACAAGGGATTTCAAGTGATAAATGTAATTTCTAATTTAGATGGGACTTCGATTCTAGGATCTCGCTAGATGATCAATATAGAATTCATACCTTGAGGAGTTGGAACATGTATGCAGAATATGTCAATAATTTGATTCCTCAAAGTTCCATTATTATGGGAATACACTCTATGGATTCTATATTCTATTGGGACATATAATTCTATGGCATTGGTATGGGAATACACTTCAAATTTTCCCTAAAATTCCTTGCCTTCGTGATAATCATTAATTATCCACTTAATATGATATGTTTGATAGTGTCTTCTTGACATATCTAAATACAACTAAATGATCTAGTTTGTCTTTCTAAAGGTATTTATATAACCATGGTCACATATCCAAATGTTATCGCATTATAAAATCTAACATTTCCATAATAAATTTTATGATCTAGGTGGTATATTCTAGAACACATCGCATAACCCAACTAACATGTCTAAAGGGTGTTTCATGAAATAGTTTACTTGACTAGAGAGTGTTTCATGATCTAGTTGAACATCCATGTAATCATGATAAATATAATGATTAAAAAATATAGAGGGTGTCATGATAATCAATTCAAGATGTCTCGAGGAGCATCTCATTGATTTGATAACATTCTGAGACTAGGATAACATATCTGAAGTGTGTTTCATATCATGGAAGACATTCCCAAAGGGTGTAGTAAAATATTTATATGCATGAAGGAATTTTACTGTGTGACATTACATACATGATTGTGTGTAATTAAATGAGTTATGAGATACATCTAAAAGATGTCCTAACTCTAGGATGATGATCCCGTGGGGGCCTGTGAAACTATAGTTTCTTGCCTTGGGGGAACTGTATGATTTTCTATGACATGTCCTGGAGGATTTTTCATGACCCAAATAGAATGATGAAGGTTTATCATGACATCTAGATTATATATCATAGTGTTGTAACATGTCTGGGATGGTTCATGTGAATCACATGACGGTTAGCGAACATTTTTATCTTCAATTATGTCCTTCACCTTTAGTCTTTGTTCCATCCATAGTATCGTGAATACCTTATACTTTTTCCATAAATTTTTATTTTGAGTCTTAGAAGAATTTTAAAATTTTTGGTCTGTTCATCGCAAATCTTTCTGGAAGTCGTTCTCATGATCTATGAATGATCACGTGATTTGATTTATGAATGGAATCTGATTACTGCAGAATGTTACCTGAATATTACCTGAGAAAATAATTACTGATTGCACGACTAGCTGCTCTAAGAAATATATTTTTATGCTTGGTTGTGATGATGCTACTGAAGATGAAAAATAGAACCCTATATCTAAAAACCCACTTGTGCATTTTTTATGCAGGGGTAGACAATTTATAGGCCTCACCAACCCATTTGTTTATTTTTTTCATGTGACATACCAAGAGAGAATCCAATATTAGGTCAGAGAAGGGGTCTTGCACCACACAACATTGTGAGACCTTATTGTGAATTGCTCTAAGAGCATGTCATAATTATCAGTACCTAGGATTCCCTCCTATAAATTCCTCCAGGATTAGATAATTACCAATTAATGGGGATATCTCTGATCATGTGGTTATACTGAAGGAATTCCATATTATCATACAGACATGCTTAAGGTCCTTCATGAGAATAATGTGCCTATTAAAATGCCTTCTTCAGATGACTGATTCCCTAACTGGGACATTTCATGCATAATTACAAGTTTTTTCAGGGGTGTCTATAAGATCAAGGAATCTCATCTAGGTGTCTCTCATTTCCACGATGCAGACCTCCATATCTTTTCGAAAAACATTTATGACCATGAGACATCCCAACTCCTATATTTTTATTCCATATGTTTTATTTTAAAAAATTCTGGGATTATAAGAAGTTGAATGAGTGTCTTTGAATAATTTAATCTATTTTTTTGGATTCTTCATGTGAGAAATATAGGTACTTTGGGGTTTTGTGAGTATTTAATAGAGAAACACATCTATTTCCCTATTAGGTTCTAAAGGGGGGGTACAATGACTCTTGGACATACTAGATACCTTTAACCGGATGGGTATAACAAATAGAGGTGTCTTGAGTCATCTTACTAATATATAGGGGTTCATCGCATAACGTTAAATGACCACGAGAGTCTTCGACCTCCACAATTTTATTTCACGTGTTTTTTTGTACAATGTCTTGGTGTTTGTATGTGTTTTTTTATATAGTATCATGAATTATTATCCTTCCCATTTGTAATGAAAATAGTGATCATTTAATCTGTTATATTCCTACCCAATTTGGACTTTTCCCTTCCTTTTTTAAAAGTATTTTCATGTTTGGTTGTTATGTGATTTGATGATGAAAAACCGCATGGCCTATGGGATCTTATTTGGATTTTGTTGCACATACACTTATTGTCTAGAGTGCCTTTGAAAGGGAAATATATTTTTAAAAGGGTTCAATGGGATATGATATAGTTTATGTTTTGTGTGTGGAGACTTAATGTGACTTCATAATGGGAAAACAACTACGATTCCATTGAATTCTCAAGCGATCTTCATGTCTCAGTCCTCTTTTTATTGTAAGGATTATACTGTGAAAATAATACCCATAATTGGGTATTTATTCGTTTTTTTACTCATTTGGATGGCATCAAAAAATACCTACCCCATTAGGAATGACATATGTGTGGATAAGGGCTTAGTTTAGGGGAATATAAATTCCCTCCAGAGTGTTTGGATGTGTCATGATTCAATATATTGGGAAATATTTGGTATAGTAGGTGACTCTTGGAATTCCAAAAAATTAACTATAGATAGGGGAGTAGATTCATTCATTTAACTTGATATTAACACTTTATTGTTTTATCTTTATCTTGTGCCTCTATTGCATGATTGTTACCTGAGTCATGAACACAAGCTATGTTCATAAGATTTTTCGATGAATTTTTTTTACAAGAAGACGTTAACAAGATCCTTAATGATGAGGGTCTTGTTCGGTATAATTATGGATCATCCATTTGTAATTATTAATACTTCATCAATTTGGATTTTGATTCTCTCGAGGGATCATTAGGACCCCCTGGATCGATCATATGATCAACTATGTATGATGTGATTTGTGTTATCTTGTGAAAGTCATGAAATCACGAGTCTATTGGTTTTCATGAAATTGCGCGATGCCCTATGGGATTTATATGATCCACAATTCCTTTAGTGTTCATGGTATTCATGAACTAATTTTTCAATTCACCAATGCCTTAAATGGTTCATGCAGAAAAATGATGATTTTGGGATTTTATGACTTATTTCTTGACATGATTTAATATTATTATTTTTCTAAAATATTCAACATACTTATTTTATAATGGTTTTTGGTTATCATAGATCTTACTACAATCTCTTGAAGAATAATTCAATGTAAATGGTCACTCCTCATGAAGCTATAGTGGCAAGAATAGATCCTTCTAACTATAGTTATGTTGGTTTATTACAGAAAAGTTTGAGAACATTGATGAGATTAATTATCTCATTTTATCAGTTTGTTAAAAAAAATTCTATACATGTTTTATCTAACTGATGATGCTTTCATTACACCCCTAAAGATATAATTTATAATATCTACTTGGAATCAGATGACCCACAACACTTTTTGGTCACAAATATCTATAGGGGGGTATATTATCTCCCAGGGAGACCATTAATATGGGAATATATTGATAATTATTCCCATAAATTCCAATTGGACTGATTGTGTGTCTGACAAGGATGTCCATATGTATTTCTCAAAACCAAAAAAATCTACTCCAGACCAATAGTTTAGTTGGAAAACCAACATGGGAATTCGATTAGGAGGAAGCTATAGTGTGGGGAGGATATTTCCTTTTTGGTTTTAGTACATCGGTTTTGAATTCTGTAAGGAGTCTAAGGACATTACCATGATTGAGTCTTTTTGGATGTCCCAGGAATCTGACTATTGAGACAAGGGCCTAATGAAAAAACGGTTCAGTTTCTAGATCTCAAATATGAACACATTCAACATATTTCATTGATAGTGTGGTGTTCGTCTTTGGGATATGGATTAGATTTATGGTACACCAATATTGTATGTCATTTATAATGAATTATATCCCCAAAACTCTTCTTGGGATGATGCCACTATAACTCCTCCTCTAAATCAAGATGTAAATAAGCTGGATGAGAAGTACCTTCCCATGAGGGTGCTTCCAGGAATGGATTTCCATTTCAAGTAATGAGCATAACCTTTTCATGAGGAGTGGTTCAGAGATGGATGTAAACAAAAGAAAAAAATCATATCTTACAAAGAATTTAGGCGGTGCACTGGGAGATTATTGGCCAATCGTTAAAGAAGGGTTATTTAAATAATGGGGATGTGTGGGTTTCCAGGATATCGATTAAGTCCATCAAGTTAATGATTTTATTGAAATATATATGATTTGGTACTTACATCCCATTAATGAGAAATGTGGTGTTATAGTTACCACTTTACTAATAGTGACATTAATGGCAGGTACAAATTATATCAGAATAGACATCCCTATATAAACCAATATCTATCACAGTTTGAATTATGTTTATAATGTAAATTCCCCGTAGAGGTTTATGGGACCCTTTCAAGTATTAATGGGTTAGATAGGAGCTCAACATGTAAGTTATGAATATTAGAACAATCAAGATATTCCCAAGGACATTGTGTACAATTTATTATGTTTATCTATGTAGTGAGACCCAGACCACTAATTTTTCGGGATGTCATGGATCATATAAACCACTTTAATCATTTAAAAAATAGGTCATATATGTTGATTCCTATAGGCGACATTGTTCACTCTACTTAGCCTAATCCTTTTGTATGAGGTTACGTGGTGTCAGTTTACGAGGTACATCCTTCCACCCACATTGTAATGGATATTACCTATGATTGTTATTCACCATTCTAGTTCATCCAATAGTTCCAATGAGTTCAATAAATATTTCTTTCTCTATTTAGGTCTGATCTGGGGGAATCAAATGGTAGAAAACCAATTTCGGAATATTGTTACCATGGAGGAGACATGTTCTATAATAAACCTTCCTCCAGATGAGGTAGTGACCTATTTTTCTCTTGGATATGAAGGGTCTTGGTTTTTCTCATATCCCAATATGTTGTTTTATAGGATGGTAAATGAGGCTTTCCCATCACATTCTATGGAAAATAATCCTTTTCCTGTAATTCAATTGGTTTCTAGAATGCTGGAAGCCTTAGAAGCACATCACATGGAGATCATATGCCTACCATTGGGAATAAAATAACTTACTGACACATCAACATAATGTATAGTGTTATATTGAAATTCATAACAAGAGTTATTATTTCTGATTAAATTATTTCAATGGATTTTCTTGAAGTTGAATCATACAGAGGTCAGACTATTGTGTAATTTGATTTCTCATAGGTTCTTTTAGAGGATTTCTCAAACATTATTGTGCCTCGTGGTATTTGTAGAGACCCGAAGCTTGACGTACATTGACATTACATTACATTTGTGGAATACATAGTACATAAAAAAACACACACACAAGGATCGTAATAGTTTAGTGTCTTTGGAAACTCGGAATATAATCTTCTAATCTTGGTGAAAGATCTTCAACATCTCCCATAAAGATCTTCTTTTTTTTATACCTAAAACCTTTATTTATATCCCGAGGAAAAGAAAACATAAAAGGGTGAGCTCAAATGCTCAGTAAGGGTAAACAAAAGAAATATCAATCACATCATATACATAAGCACATAACTTTTGGAAATCTTAACCTGCAAAAGAGATCGTAATTTCATAACATGGGGTAAATCACGACAGTGAAATGTAATCACAAGAATCATAACTTAAAACATGAAACTTTGTGGAATTCACACATAATCATATAGAATCATTTCTTGTTAGTCAAGACTCATTGACAAGACTATCTTAGTGGACAAAGTCCCTTTCTGAACCGAGTCACCCTCGTTTCAGTCCTGTTTCACTGAACCGATATAACCTACCGTTCCAGACATGTCTATCTCATGAGATATAAAATCTTTACCCAATTCATTGGAGGGAGATATAGGTCCCACCCATCTCATAATGATACCATTCTTATGTGTGCCACAAAATCATAAACCATACATCATAGCATAACCCATATAATAAAAATGGGAATCTTAAACATCGTGACATCATAAAACAATTCATATAAGACAAAGGAATTCATAAAAATATAATTCCATCACAACATAATAAAATCAATGTAATAATAGGGATAGAAACAGAACCCTTTATTATCGTAGATGGAAAATAATTTTGATAAAACACATGAACTCCATTCTTGAGGAAAATATCCTTTCTTATTCAAAAACACATTTCCTTTATTAACATGTCGTACAACTAAAAGAAGTTGATTAAAAATAAACATTAAAACTTGTAAAGGAAGATTCTTGGAAATAATGTTTTAAAAATCCATTCATGCCGTATAAGTTAAAAGAACATTCTTCTCGTACTTTTGTCGGAAAAGGCAAAAAAGTACCTCGTACGAAAAACGACAAAAGATTCCTTTCATATCTTTTACTAAAAACTCATTGAAGGGTAAAATAGGATTTAAACTATTTTAGAATGATGTAAATATTACATATTGAGGAAACATGGATGTGGATGTTAAAATACACCGTAGTAAATACTAAAGTATAAACAATCTCGGATAAAAATGAGATTGTGATATTTCCCTTACCTTAGGTCCGACTTGCTTTGTAAGTGTCCGAACCTCCTGTATAATGATTTAAATAATGTTATTGACTTATTCCAGAATCATAATTATTTTTATGATATCATATATGGTCATATTCTTAGCTTCTTAGTAGTAATATTTCATTGCTACTTGTTATTCGGGTGTTTATAACTTTTTGTTCTTATGCGTGTTTTGTCGAATAAATTCTTATTATTTTATTTAGGTTATAGATACCTCATTTCTAGAATGGTATTAGTGTAATATATATCATATTCATTCATTCAATTCATTTATATAATCATTATGAAATTAAGATCATGTAGAACGAGTCGCATCACGTCGTGGAGACGGTATTCCGTACGTACGCACGAGTGATGATATCGTTCCTATGATCGTGGAGTTGTATTGGAGTATATGTATACTATTTCAGAATCAAAATCACTTTATAATAGTCATATATAGTCATTATTTACACCATTATACCAATCCAAGTAAGGTGGTGGTGGAAAATAGATTACACCACGGCGTGGAGACGGTATTCCGTACGTACGCACGCGCGGTGATTTCGTTTTCCGTAGGATGGATAGATGGTGAAACATGAATATTTCATACATATAATAACATATCCGTATATTAGTGATACTGATGTTATTACTTCATAATGAAACAACCTGAGAAGAAGAAGTGGAAGAAGAAATAAAGGTGAAAGAATGGGAAACGGAAATTACCTCTTCTTTGAAGCGCCTCTTTGAGACCTCCTCTTAGGGCACTAAAATTGGTCTTTTAGGAAGACCAGAACCTCTAGGATGTATCTAGGGAAGTGGAGAAGAGATTTTGGCAGGGTTTGGCCGAGCTTGAAGGCTCAAAGTTGTGTGAGGAAGAGAAGGAGGAGGTGTCCTTTTATAAGGGAGGAGAGGGGCATCTTTGGAATAACTAAAATTATTATTTTATTATATGGTCAAGTTCGGTTTTAAATAGCTCCAAATTGATTTATTTCGAGGCTAAGGTGGGTATGGGTCTCAATAATCTAATAAAATAGAATTTAGACAAGTTTAGGTTCCTATTTTAACCTTATCATTTAGATTTAACATTAAGTTAAATAATTTTACTTTTACCGTGTCTTCTTGTGTTCTTACACTATAAGGTTAATAAACGTACTATAAGAAGCCAAACAAACCCCAAGTTGTTTATTATTAATATATATAACCTTATCTAAGTCATTTGGCCGAACCTATGATTTTTAGGATTAAAATAACAATTAATAATATAATATTTGTTTTAAAAACTATTTTATGTCAATTTTGACACTATTTAGTAATTGATTTTTGTGAAAATCATAACAGAATGATAAGTTCGAAATAGATTAATTAAATCAATACTAACATGTCATATTAACCTAGAAAATTATTTTAAATCATAAAAAGTCTCAAATTATATTTATTTGGGTATTTATAACATTAATTATGTCAATATTTCATTAATAAGATAATTACTGCATCATCGTTGTGTCATAAATAAATTAAATTATTTAATGTCTAAAAATTACAAATACAATACCATTATGTAGGAAATATTTTTATATTTCTAATGAATTTTTATAGTGTAATTTATATTATGTATAACCCCATATTAAAAATGTTTTAGTAAATAAACTTTGATTTTAACTCTTTTAACCCTTCTTTAAATAAATTAATAATAAATGTCCTAATCTAATCCAAGTGGGCCTAAATGGTCATATTTTATTCCTAAGTTTGTTTTTGGTCGAATTACACTTATCCAATAGAATTAGGACATGTGTTAGGGTAATAATAATATCATCTTTACCTTTAATTACCCTATTTACTTTTAACCGTGGTAAAAAAAAGTAAAAAGTTACTATTCACCAAAAATTATTTTTATCTCATTGAACCACATTTTAGTCCTTGATATTAACCGTGTCTCTCGAATTTTCGAAATTTCATTCACAGAAGTGGTAAAATTAAGTTTTATGAAGAATTCAGTTTTTTAACTATCACTTAGTGGTTTCACTATTCATCAAAAATTGAAAGTTTTCAGAAAAATACCAAAATTTCACCCTAGGCTAATTTCGATATTCCGAATCCAAAAATGAAGTCTATTTCAAAAAATAAAATTTATAAAATTTCAAAAAGTGGTTATTACTATTCATAACGGCTAGTTTTAATAATATTTTAATAGCATATCTTTGTTTAGTGAAACTCAGTATTGCGTACGACGCAAGCTATCGAGGAAGGTCGTGATTTCGTGTAAATCAAGCCAAGTCAGGGTTGCGTGTTGTGAAAGAATCCTTCGTTGTTTCATATAACAGAATCCAACCATATTTCATTTATACATTGAATATATATATATATATACTCAATGTTGCGTAGAATAACTATTATCAAAATTGTGTGTAACACGATCCAAGAATAGTGTTGCGTATACTGCAAGCTAATACAGTGTTGTGTATAGCGCAAGGTAATCTTGGTTTCTAATAAAACACAAGACATTAATGAAATTAAAAGAATATTTTTCATAAAATATCGGGGTGTTACATTCTACCCCCCTTAAAATGAATTTCGCCCTCGAAATTCGTTGGGGTTATAAATGGTTTACTATTCATAAGTTTCTTTAATAAAAACCCACATCGTAAAAAGGAATACCAAAACAAATGTTTAAAAACAATAGTATGAAACGTAACGGTTACCTAAATAAACTAATCACTGGGTTTCCACATAGGTTAAAATATGGATATGGAAGAGAAATCTGACCATCATGTTCTAATGGAGAGTGGTAGAGAACATAGCTATGGAAAAACTAGCAATCACAAAGCCATAAATTTTTGATGATCTAAGGTACCATCTGATTCATCAGATATAAGAGCAATAGGAAAACATTTTTGGTTTTCAATATCATTTCCCTAAAGTTGATGAAATTTGAATCAAAAGAAATACTTTCGTGATTTTGGTAGAGTCTCACCGTTTGTCGTTCTTTGGACAATTTCCACTTCATATCTTAATGAAATGAAGTTGAATTTTTCATTCATGGTGTGTTAGCAGATCATGTGATAGAATGAGGGGTCATTCCATCTATCTCAATCAAAAGGTTAGAAAAGTTATCAAAAAATACATACGTCCATCTATAGTGAGATTCATCATATAGGGTTCCTTAAATGGACTTATACTTCATATATCATACTGCGTAATATAATAAAACTAGTTTCTACTAAATAGGGACTTCATGTAGGTCAGTGGTAGGTGATAAAGGCCAGTCACACTTCGGTTGTGGGTTCGATTCCCACAGCCTTGTCCGACGCGATGGGCTGTCGCCCGTCCTGCAGGTTGTCCTTTTTCTAAAACTATATTACTATAGCATCCCATCAATAATATAGAAAAAAATTCTATCCTTAAACAATACTAACTTATGTCCAACATAATCTATTCCAATCTTTAGGCTTATCCATAATACTTCAGTCCACTCTCATAATATAGTGAAAACGATTACCAGAGATTTAATACCATCGTTGATCCCCATATATCATAAAATATGTCTTGTTGGTCACATTCCAAACATTCAAAGGCCTTAATCATGTACTCTCTTGAATAACCATTGAACCTTAGTGAAAACATGAATGCAGTTAAAAGTTAACACTTTCCACATACCAAAATCCTCAAAATTCTATATACTCAAACCATGATATCACATAGTCCTTATATCAATCATGAGCTCATGAATACTGTTAAACATTTCGTTTTCTCGTTTTCCCTTCATTATGCGCATATCATATTATTTCAAAAAATATCTCAATCACTTTGAATACCACATTAGACCAATACATAAATATTCCAATACTTTATGATACAACATTATTTTGGAATCCCATTACATAAACACTTAATCATTCCACCACATCGTTTTCATATTCAACATCGCCAATAGTGATCGCATGTGACTTCCCTTTGTCCTTTGCCTTAAGCGGTTGCTCATGTCGATCATCACTAACCCTTGGATTAGGGCATTTATTAGCATAATGCCCCATTTCCATGCACTTGAAGCAGTGAAGTGTTGGTTGTGCGTTCTCTGCAGTGTTTGCTTTATTCACATCATTAGAAACCCTTTTTCCATTACTTCGACACTCAGCTGCTCGATGACCTTCTTTTCCACACTTAAAACATTTTCTAGACCCTTTAAGACAATCTCCACCATGCTTCTTTCCACACTTTGTGCATAAAAAACATTCATCTTCTTTTCACCATTATTCTGAGATTTCTCCTTGAACTCCATCTTTCGTTTCTTGTCAAAACCATGAGATGGATATGTAACACTAACTTCCATTTCTACCTTGATAGCACAACACACAATTTCTTCATAGCTACTGAAGTCTCTTATAGCTAATGCCCTTCGAAGACTTGGTTTTAAGCCACTGAAAAATCGATCAACTTTACATTCAGGTTGGATGATAATGCCAGATTCATACCTTGCATGTCTTGTAAAATTTGCTTCGTATATACCAACAGATTCATCATCCTTCTGCTTCATCTCAAGAAACTCCTTTTCCATCTTTGTTCGAAGAATACGAGGGAAGTAATTACTGAAAAACAAGTTCTTGAACTCGTCCCATTCCATGGACTCAATTTCATCTATTGGCCTCGTATTCTTGATAAGAATCCACCATTTAACAACTTCACCTTCCAAATGATATACGCCTAAGATGACTTTATCATGCTCAGAACATTGAAGAACTTAAAATATCTTTTCAGTGGTACTGATCCATTGTTCAGAAAAAAGTGGATCGGAAGACCCACTGAAAGAAGGTGGACGTTTCCTCATAAAGGACTCAATAGAGTATTGTTCCCTTCTCTGCTCATTTGGAAGTCCAGAATGATTCATAGCTTGTGTAAGTATAGAAATAAGATTTTGCACTCCATCTCCCATAACATTTATTTGTTCCGGAGGGCAATCATTGAATTGTCCATTTCATTGATCAACACGGTTCTTTCGGGTTCCAGCCATCGTCTAAAACCCAAAAAGAATAGTGTGAGAGGCAAAAATCATGCTAGGGAAAACAACATAATAAAGGGGGAGTACCCTCAATATCTAACATCTTAGGTTAAATTCTAAGATCATTGGCGCAATTCTAGGAATTTAACCTATACGTATACTTAACCTTAGAGACATCCCTAGACATACCTTAGAAATATCTCTAGGGATCTCACTAAAGATTTCGCATCCTAGTTTCCAAAGGTTGACTAAACCTTTCCTATGATACCAACTGTAGAGACCTGAAGCTTGAAGTACATTGACATTACATTACATTTGTGGAATACTTAGTACATAACAAAAACACACACACAAGGATCGTAATATTTTAGTGTCTTTGGAAACTCGGAATATAATCTTCTAATCTTGGTGAAAGATCTTCAACATCTCCCATAAAGATCTTCTTCTTTTTTATACCTAAAACCTTTATTTATATCCTGGGGAAAAGAAAACATAAAAGGGTGAGCTCAAATGCTCAGTAAGGGTAAACAAAAGAAATATCAATCACATCATATACATAAGCACATAACTTTTAGAAATATTAACCTGCAAAAGAGATCATAATTTCATAACATGGGGTAAATAATGGCTGTGAAATGTAATCACAATAATCATAACTTAAAACATGAAACATTGTGGCATTCACACATAATCATAGAGAATCATTTCTTGTTATTCAAGACTCATTGACAAGACTATCTTAGTGGACAAAGTCCCTTTCTGAACCAAGTAACCCTCGTTTCAGTCCTGTTTCACTGAACCGGTATAAACTACCGTTCCATCCATGTCTATCTCATGAGATATAAAATCTTTACCCAATGCATTGGAGGGAGATATAGGTCCCACCCATCTCATAATGATACCATTCTTATGTGTGCCACAAAATCATAAACCATACATCATAGCATAACCCATATAATAAAAATGGGAATCTTAAACATCGTGACATCATAAAACAATTCATATAAGACAGAGGAATTTATAAAAATAAAATTCAATCACAAAATAATCAAATCAATGTAATAATAGGGATATAAACAGAACCCGTTATTATCTTATATGGAAAATAATTTTGATAAAACACATAAACTCCATTCTTGAGGAAAATATCCTTTCTTCTTCAAAAACACTTTTCCTTTCTTAACATTTCGTACAAATAAAAAAGTTGATTAAAAATAAACTTTAAAACTTTTAAAGGAAACTTCTTGGAAATAATGTTTTAAAAATCCATTCATGCCGTATAAGTTAAAAAAACATTCTTCTCATACTTTTGTCGGAAAAGTCAAAAAAGTACCTCGTACGAAAAACGACAAAAGATTCCTTTCATATATTTTACTAAAAACTCACTAAAGGGTAAAATAGGATTTAAACTATTTTAGAATGATGTAAATATTACATATTGAGGAAACATGGATGTGGATGATAAAATACACCCCAGTAAATACTAAAGTATAAACAATCTCTGATAAAAATGAGATTGTGATATTTCCCTTACCTTAGGTACGACTTTCTTTGTAAGTGTCCGAACCTCCTGTATAATGATATAAATAATGTTATTGACTTATTCCATAATCATAATTATTTTTATGATATCATATATGGTCATATTCTTAGCTTCTTAGTAGTAATATTTCATTACTACTTGTTATTCGGGTGTTTATAACTTTTTGCTCTTATGCGTGTTTTGTCGAATAAATTCTTATTATTTTATTTAGGTTATAGATACCTCATTTCCAGAATGTTATTAGTGTAATATATATCATATTCATTCTTTCAATTAATTTATATAATCATTATGAAATGAAGATCATGTCGAACGAGTCGCATCACATCGTGGAGACAGTATTCCGTACGTACGCATGAGTGATGATATCGTTCCTATGATCGTGGAGTTGTATTGGAGTATATGTATACTATTTAAGAATCAATATCACTTTATAATAGTCATATATAGTCATTATTTACACCATTATACCCATCCAAGTAAGGTGGTGGTGGAAAATAGATTACACCACGGCGTGGAGACGGTATTCCGTACATACGCACGCGCGGTGATTTCGTTTTCCGTAGGATGGATAGATGGTGAAACAGGATTGTCTAATACTTATAATAAAATATCAGTATATGAGTGATACTGATGTTATTACTTCATAATGAAACAACCTAAGAAGAAGAAGTGGAAGAAGAAATAAAGGTGAAAGAATCGGTAACGGAAATTATCTCTTCTTTGAAGCACCTCTTTGAGACCTCCTCTTAGGGCACTAAAATTGGTCTTTGAGGAATACCAGAACCTCTAGGATGTTTCTAGGGAAGTGGAGAAGAGATTTTGGCAGGGTCTGTCCGAGCATGAAGGCTCAAAGTTGTGTGAGTAAGGGAGGGAGGAGGTGTCCTTTTATAAGGGAGGAGAGGGGAACCTTTGGAATAACTAAAAATATTATTTTATTATAAAGTCATGTTCGGTTTTAAATAGCTCCAAATTGATTTATTTCGAGGATATGGTGGGGATGGGTCAAAATACTCTCATCCAATAGAATTTAGACAAGTTTAGTTTCCTATTTTAACCTTATCATTTAGATTTAACATTAAGTTAAAGAATTTTACTTTTACCGTGTCTTCTTGTGTTCTTACACTATAAGGTTAATAAACATACTATAACAAGCCAAACGAACCCCAAGTTATTTATTATTAATATATATAACCTTATCTAAGTCATTTGGCCGAACCTTATATTTTTAGGAATAAAATAACAACTAATAATATAATAGTTGTTTTAAAAACTATTTTATGTCAATTTTGACACTATTTAGTAATTGATTTTAGTGAAAATCATAACAGAATTATAAGTTCGAAAAAAGTTAATTAAATCAATAATAACATGTCATATTAACCCATAAAATTATTATAAATCATAAAAAGTCTCAAATTATATTTATTTGGGTATTTATAACATCAATTATGTCAACATTTCATTAATAAGATAATTACTACATCATCGTTGTGTCATAAATAAATTAAATTATTTAATGTCTAAAAATTACAAATAAAATACCATTATGTAGGAAATCTTTTTGGATTTCTAATGAATATTTACAGTCGAATCTATATTATGTATAACCCCATATTAGAAATGTTTTAGTAAATAAACATTGATTTTAACTCTTTTAACCCTTCTTTAAATAAATTAATAATAAATGTCCTAATCTAATCCAAGTAGGCCTAAATGGTCATATTTTATTCCTAAGTTTGTTTTTGGTCGAATTAAACTTATCCAATAGAATTAGGACATGTGTTAGGGTAATAATAATATCATCTTTACCCTTAATTACCCTATTTACTTTTAACCGTGGTAAAAAAAGTAAAAAGTTACTATTCACCAAAAATTATTTTCATCTCATTGAACAACATTTTAGTCCTTGATATTAACCATGTCTCTCGGATTTTCGAAATTCCACTTACAGAATCGGTAAAATTAAGTTTTATGAAGAATTCAGTTTTTTAACTACCACTTAGTGGTTTCACTATTCATCAAAAATTGAAAGTTTTCAGAAAAATACCAAAATTTCACCCTAGGCTAATTTCGATATTCCGAATCCAAAATTGAAGTCCATTTTGTAAAATTAAAATTATAAAATTTCAAAAAGTGGTTATTACTATTCATAACGGCATGTTTTAATAATATTTTAATAGCATATCGTTGTTTAGTGAAACTCAGTATTGCGTACGACGCAAGCTATCGAGGAAGGTCGCGATTTCGTGTAAATCAAGCCAAGTCAGGGTTGCGTGTTGTGAAAGAATCCTTCGTTGTTTCGTATAACAGAATCCAACCATATTTCATTTATACATTGAATATATATATATATATATATACTCAATGTTGCGTATAATAACTATTATCAAAATTGTGTGTAACACGATCCAAGAATAGTGTTGCGTATACTGCAATCTAATACGGTGTTGCGTATAGCGCAAGGTAATCTTGGTGTAGAATACAACACAAGACATTAATGAAATTAAAAGAATATTTTTCATAAAATCTCGGGGTGTTACAGTATTACAAGTAATGAACATATTGAGGAGTTCAAGGCCTTTCTTTGAGAAATTGATAACATTTTAGATATAATTAAGGTTAAGATGATTTATTCTCAATGATTATATAAAATGGTTTTACCAAGGAAGCTTTAGATATCCACAAATCAAATGTGTTATCATACCATTAAAGAGGTGATCAATATGGGCTTACTATAGTTCTTAAAGATTCATATCACCATATCAACTATAAGGATTTAATTTATATATTTTGAAATAGTGGGACACTGATACAGATCACTTGGAATTTTTTCTCTACATACACTTCTCATAGAATGATTATCGAATAGGAATTTGGCGGTGACTAGTGAACTAATGATGAAGGGTCTCCAAGTTGATAGGCTCAGATGAGGGTATAATTTTCCCCTCCCAAGGAGACAATTTCAAAATCAACACCTTCAAGAGGGCCTTCCTCATAAGGTTAGGATATGTAGAAAATGATTCAGTTTTTATCTCAAAATTACTCCCCTCCTGAAAGCTAATGTATATGTGGATTCTCACTCTCCTTTTATCATGGATCATTCTGGTCCCATATTCTAACATTGTCAAAAATATGATGGTCCTCATCAGGATATCTTGGAAAATTATTTTCCCACTTTTTATGATGTGGATTATTATTTGGTTGATGTAGAAGACTCATCTCTATTGGGAATGGCTTGTAAAGAAGTTGCGGTGGATGAGGTGTCTTCTTGATCAGGTACATTTCCTACTGAGAATGCATCATCGAACACACTATTTGATCCATTGAAAGTGGATTACACCTGGAGGATGATAACACATGTATCTCTTAATCTACCATGATAATATCAATGGAATAATGTTTTGAAGAAGTTTAATACTTCTTCAATACTAGACACAACTTTTATAGTGTCATTCCATTTGAAATTATAATATTTCTTATACAGTCCTCAAGAATTGTGAGTGGAGTATTTCATCTAGAATATAATGTGATGTTCTATGAAGTTGCTTAACACTAGAATGATTTTTCTCCTCCCCTGAGGATGGGACTGGGTCAGTAGATGTTACAAGTGATGGAAAAGATAAACTTATGTTTCTATCCTCTATCAAATTTTCATATTATATACTGATACATTGTTATTCATGCTATAACTGATGATCCCATGTTCCTTTTTTAAAATAGTTTCCTCGCACTGATGTTTGGGGCTTTAGTTCCTACTCCACTAGGGTTTCTCTAATAAATTATTCCAATATAGAGGCTATTATTCTTCCATCATCATCAAATACCGTGAGTACAACACTTTCCTTGAGCGATCTGGTGAAATAATACATCCATGATCCAAATATGGTTTTAGGTGATTTTTTTGGGTCAGAATAAATTTATCAGTTGATGATAAAACACTCCTGGAGTGACGTGCGTGCCATAGTTTTGGGGACAGGTTTAGAGGATTTCATGTATCAGTTGGTTCACCATTATTATATGTTTCATATCCATGGTGACAAATTATTTAATTATCCGGATTCTCATGCTCAGATAAATCAGGTAGTCTCAATGAGAGGAAAATAGATGGTCTTCATGTTTAGGGTGGAAGATTATATGGTCTCCTCTTCAGTAAAGTTGGGCTGAGATTATACTATGAAGGACTCCTATCATTGTACAATAGAGGTATCCACTCCTTGGGTCATAGTCAATGTTTGAAAGATTGAAATTAATGATTTTAATTCTAAAATTTGTTTACTTCTATCTAAGATCAACCTTATTGAATATGTTGTATCGAAATTTCAACAAAGAGTCCAAACATAAAAAATGATGTGCTAGATAAATAGGGACAACTTTGTATGGAATAAAAGGAATACCATGAATCCATTTCTTGGGTGGAGGGGTTGTAACATGTAGTGAAGGCAGAAACTGAGTCTGCTGAACAACTATAATAGTAATCCCCCTCACTAGAGTAGAGGAATACAGAGTATAAAGACTCATATAATAAATTTTAATAATTTAACTGTAAACATTCAACTTTTCTGGAATTGTGTTTTCATTAGATAGACTCTGGTATATGTATATTCCTCTTCTTGCATGTTTTTTTCAACAAATATACATTATTTAACTTTATATGTGTGTTCTAGTATAATTTTAGTCATTATATTCCTTCTATATCATTGCAACGATATTTTGAAAATCATTAATGCTACCCATCATTTTTTCATATTTTATCATTTGGAATGATTGGAATTTAATTTCTTATATTAAAAAAGAATCCCTTTGTGATGTGCTTGTGAATGGCCCCCAACATGAGATCCTTTATTGACAATAAGATCCTGGAATATTAAATTCACTTGATTTGTAAAAGTATCATATAGGTATGTTATATGTCTCTGATGGAGAGTTATTTTTCTTTATCCAAAGATGATAGTCTTAGTTGGATAATCTTGATTTTTTCTAAGGCCATATGGTGGTCGTACCATGCTTTTAATGTGTAAAACATGGAAGTGATTTTGTTTAGGGTCTTATACCTGGGACATAATTTTTATTTATTTTTGGTTCATTTAGGTCAATCTAGATATTTCTATACTTTAGGGGTGTTTTTGTTGGATCTAGATGTCTTTTAAGAGTATTTTAGAACGTACATTGATGTGTTCTAGTTTAGAGTCTATTAGCTGAGGCCTTGATGTGCTATAGTATTGGGTATTTTATCTCTAAACATATGGTGCTATAGTTTGTGGTATTTTACTTTGGAAATTGATTATATTTAGTTTATGGTATTTTATACTGGACTTGAATGTCATAGAATATTGTGCAGATAATCCGGGTGTACTTCAGACACACTAAGGTATTGAGTGTTACCGTAGTGATTTCAGGCTCACATGGATCAGAATTTCATCTTTTAGAGATACGTATTTGTTTGATGACAAAATATTCATATTCATGATCCATAGTCATTTGTGAATAATCCTTAAATGTGTCAATCATGTATGATATCTCTCCTAGTGTCCATGGAGGATTTATGGAGGTAATATAGTTAAGGGGAAAACATTATGGATACTAGGTCCTCCATGATTGTAGAAATGTGGGTGATATAAATCATAAAAAACGTTTGAGTACATGAAAATGGGATGGGGAAGGCATAATAGGGATGACATATAAAACAATGAGATGCTGGTTTCTTCCATATTGTTCCCAGGTCTCAGAAATATTAATGCTTCTTCATGACAAGGTGGATATGTCGTTAGACCATGGGAAAGGGACCTTATTTATTGGTAATAAGGAAAATAGTAAGATTATCTCCCCTTATTTAAATCATATATGAATTAATTATGAAAATTTAAATGTCTAGATGATGAGGATAGGTACTGGAGGAATAATATCTAGGAAGGGTTCCAGAACTCTGTTGTAGTTCATCTCTTCATTATGAAGCTGTATCCCTATGCCTTGCGGTTTCAAATAATGGGGTGTTGGCCATCACATATTCTAGAATGTAGTGTCACATTCCATTCGTGATTAATGGTACCAAATGTGGTGACGTATCATCAAGGATGTTGAATCTGTTTGGATAATTTGGAAAAGGGATTTCCAATCATGGCCCAATGTGATTGTATTGGGAGGATGATATGTGACAGTGATATCATGAGCAGTTCAGTCGCACTGATGTGTTGTTTGCTTCTATAATGATTCTAGGGATCTTAAAGATTTAAATTTCTTATTTATATAGTGAATCATTTTATTGATGACTATAGGCACATATTCTTGATCTGTAGGAATGCATGAATATAAATTAAAGGGTCTCTTAATGCCAAATATATTTTCTGTGGGCCATGAATGGTCTACAGTGATATGAGGAACCCAAATCATGAATTATGATTCATGGAATGTGTAATGTTGAAAAAGGTTTTGATCATAGTAATGGTTTTTTCGCCACCTAGAGTAGATTTTCTCACGGTGAGGAGAGATGAAAAATCATTACACTAACTTCATATGACACTAGGGGCACATGAAACCATAGATTGGATTTTACAATGGTAAAAAATTGAATTCAATTGATTTATGACATATATTCGTTCAACCTAATTTTTGTAAACAGTAATTATTAATAGTTTAGTGAATGAAGACATGAGTTTTGATCACGTTTTCCTTTGTGTATTTTCATACTAAAAAGGTTCGTGTATCATTCATTAGGATTTTTGGGCCTTGTGATTTCAACCATTATATGCTACACTTCAATTTCATATATATTTGACCGATGTGATGGATGTTTATAGTCATGACTCACACGGCCCAAATATGTGAGATGTTACCCAAGATCCAAATTAGCATATTGATTGTCAAGAGTTCTCCAATATCCTTCTAAGTGAGAGATGGAAATTTTGTAAATCACAACTCAATGATATGAGGTTATGAGTACTGATATTTGATAGTCATATTTATAGTTTTCAGCCACACAATGGTGTTGTGCGATGAATCGATGATGTCAACCTCCCTTGAAATGGAAATCTCGTTTATATTAGGGCATGGTGTCATTGATTGGTGTGTTTTATGTCCTTATAAATTAATACCATGGCCAGTAAAAGTGATCAATTTTATTTTACAATGGCTATGAATGTATTATGGTATACTAGGGTACTAAATACCTGATGTGTGTGACATGGATTGGGGTGATTTTTAAATATGGTAGAAGAACCACGTACTCTAGTTGATCGAGGAATAGATATTGTGGACCTTCAATAAGGAATAAAAAAGGATGTGGATCTACCCATACATCCTCTAAAATTGGGTATATTTTCATATAATTTTAAGGTCATTTGTTAAGGACATTTTCCATACAGTTTATCATTATGCAGTAAGAATGTATTTTGGTGAAGTTTATCATCATGTAGTACGAACATAGGAACTGACATGAGTGGATAGAAATGTTGCAGTTGGGACCAAGGGTGGATGGGTGAGTGTTAGTATGTATATCCTGAGAATGAGAATCATACTACATATAGTTCTATATGGACATGACGTTTAACATCACATAGTGAGGGACCAAGTCCCCTAATGTTAAATTTTTGTATCTTGGATGGGCACCTGATTAGAATTATGGGTGTCACTATATATCCCTTAGTGATGGGAATCCAGACACACAATGTTCTTAATGAAGCCCTCAACATTGGTCTGGCCCTCATGCGAAGAAGGGGAATATGTATACTCATTTGATATGATTTGACCCAATGTTGGAAATAAGTAATTGTTATATATCTCATGGTGACAAGTATCAATTAACGTATATTAATTGAGTGAGAAATAATCTATGTAAAAATAGTCCATACGTAGAAGTGGGAATTATTTCCATTAATTTTTTTAGTTGTGCCTATGATTGGATATCCAGATGTCACTACATATTTTTTAATGACATGGATCATAATATATGTAGTTATTAAGAAACATTGTATTTTAACATCATGAGACACATACATGGTCTTCCTAACGTGAATAGGGATAGAGTAGATAGATTTTTCATAGAATACCGACCCCTATTGTAGTGGTCCTATAAGGAGAGGTTAAAAGGGGTACAATTATTTCAATTAATGTATAGGGAATTAAAAATATATTTTATCATCATGGAGTGAGGATGCATGTTATTCCTTCTATGGGTTTTCATTCAAGACTTATATAGGCTTTTCTAAAGCATGAATGCCTTGGTTGTGCAAGGATTCCATTACTGAGACTCTTAAACACACATGATCTATGTTCTATTTTGAAAAAAAGTAATTGAAAGGGTTCCTATCACCATAAATATTCATTCAAGTGTAGGAAAGGGGAATGTTCTATTATGTGTTGGATGACCAAGATATAATATCAATGCTTAATTATTTATATCATTAGATATGTGAATAATGAAATACGTGGTTTCTGGATACCCATGTAGTTTATCATCATGAATAAGGAAGTGGGTGAATTGATATGATTGAAGATCGATATAATGGATCTAGGCAGTTTTACATAATGCGGTAAGGATGTATATCACCCCTTATGATAGAAAAGGGATTTTTGGATTCTTGTAGTTTTATGTCTTATGGTGGGGACATATTTCTTATAGTTTAATATTATGTGGTAAGGAAATTGGATCTGAAGATTTGAAAAGAAAATAATCTTATTGTTTCTCTAAATAATTGAAGCAAAATGTTCACTACATAGACCATAATAAAAGGAATCAAGACAGACATAGTTCTTATGGAACAATGTAGTTTGACATCCTGTGGCTGGGAGGAAATCCTTACAATTTATCATTATATGGTTAGTATGAGATCTATATAGTTTAACACCATATGTTCTGAATGAATTAAAACAATTTCTATGATATGGATTGCAATCTGATGATAGATATGAGATGTGGTGGGACACAATCCCCATCTATTGTGCCAATTGGGTAGGCCCCATTATGATAATCCTTTTGTATGACATAAAAACCATTCATATAGGGTTCCGGTTTCATGATATTCTCTCATAGTTTCATCATGGTTCTAAGAGGATGTACCAATTACCCTTTGGACGAATAAATGAAGGTGGGACTTTATTTTAAATTCTCATGAAATCTGATTCTGATGAAGGAAATGTTGTATAGTGTTTTCAGTATTTCCTTATATATCTATTCCAATTCATCCAAATACTTTTGTGATTGTTGATAATATTATGGGTTGTTCTAAATTTTCAATTCATAGGGAAGGGAAATAGAATTCTATTTGACGTACTACCTCAGTTTCATACACCAATGAGTTGTTGTTGCATGTATGGGATTAAATGTGGTAGAATAGTTGGCCCAAAAGTATGGAGGATTTTTTCCAGCGAAGGATTCTTATCCTTGTTATCCATCTTATAGAATATATTTTATAGAGACTTTTTGAAGGCCTCTATATGTATATTTTCTACTTCATGTTATCTAGATGACTGATTGGACTCAATATTATATTCCTAGTACACTCTAATCAATTCTTTAGAACATAATTTGGTATCATTGTGTGTCAATATTGTGTGAGGAACCCTTGAACATGGTGATAATATGGTACTTTATGAATTTTATGATATTATTCATATCATCTTCTTTGAGGGGAATTTCCTAATCCCATTTGTATAATATGTTAGTAGTAGATTGGATGTATTTGAACATCATATATGTGGCTAGGGGATATGGTCCCACAACATCCATCCCCATACAAAAAATAGCCATGAATATTTAGATATATGTGTCAATTTATAGGGATGATGTATGAAGTGTTTACTAATCTTTAATGTCTAAAATTCCTTGGTAAATTTCATGTAGTCATATGTCTTAGGTTTCCAATAATATCATAACCTTATGATTACATGGGAGAGCTTAGTTCTAGACTGATGGGCATTGCAATAGCCTTCGTGTACATCTTCCATAAAAAAGTAATATCTCTGTATTCTATTTATAAGCTGAAGATTTCATCAAAGGATTATTTTTAGCATAACTTATTATCATTCTCACCATCCAACAAAGTGAAATTTTGTACCTAGTGCTAAATCTATTCCCTTCCAGCATGATATATTGTGATAATCCCATTATGGATATATCTTATTATGGGATCCATCCATCCAGCGGTGGGAGTTATCACATTATGCTCTTGGGAGGTGCTATCCTGATTTATTTCATCCACACCATATATGATGATTTATGAGACCATTCATCAATGCATAATGTGAAACATTACTTCAACTTGATCTGGTTTAGCATGAATGATGGTCGTATTATGTAATGCATTAGAGAGATCATTCTATGATATATGAACATGATACAATGTGGGATTCAAATGTAATTGTTCCATTAATCCTCTAATGTTTCCAGGTAGAGGGGTTAATTCTCCCTTTTTAATGGAATATTCACCATTGTTTTACATTATCAACAATTATGACTCCCCTTTGAAATTCATTTTTGATATATATAGATATAGGGATAGTCCTAATCCAGCTATGTGGGTTAGGTATATTTCTTCATTATTTTATCAACATTTGAACAGAGTGAATGAGTTTGGAAAATATTCATTAGTTTGAGAGACATGTAGAATCCCTATACCAACCCAATTGAGATTTTTTTTTCAATATGTTTACAAACATGACTCTGGGAGGCACTATAAAAGTACATCTACCATGTCGGGGGAGTGACATGGGCATAGGAGACCTCATCATTTTGGATCTCAGTATCCTCAAGTGTATTTTACCAGAACGAATGTGTTATTAGAAAATCATCCAGGGTGTTCCCTTTTACTGGCTTCTTTGTTATGAACTAATTGACATACTACTATAGAATGACCAACCATCGAGCAAAGTTCCTAGTCAACATATGGTGGCCAAGGATGTACTTGATCATATCAATATGTGTGACTAAGTGGATTTTATAGTGCTTCTGTAATTCCACATCCATTCCATAGAAAATATGAGTAAACAGTAGTTCATCTCAACATAAAAATATATATTTATTGGTAACAAGTAGCATCTATCTATTATAGTAGGGACTATATTCACTTTTCACATAATTTTTTGTGAAATGAGGGTGACTATTAAGATTTATATGGAATACTCATATATGATGTGTAGCTTCACATTCACTAGAGACATCAAAATCAGAGGGTACAACCAGTACTTCAAGATAATTTTAAAGGATTTTTAACAGTCATCATTGAATTGATATGTGATTCCCTTCATTATTAGAATTCTTCAAGTGAGAGCTTCGTCAGCCGGGTCAGTTATGAATACCATAATGTATGTGATGTTCCCTTAGAGTCCCCTCAGTTCATTATGATTTTTGGTGGTGAAATAGGTAGAATAACACATTCATTTTCTGGGTCATCTTTGATGACTCATTGGAGTACCACAAAGCCATGGAACATTTCTGTTGTTACCCCAAAAGAAATGTTCATCAGATTTATCTTTAATCGATGATATACAAGAATATGGAAGGTTTTTGGGAGATCCATGAAGTTATCACCTCACATTCTAGATTTAACACCAATGTCTTCAACACAACACGTAGCTTCTATTCTCAAAAATGGTATGGATATGTGATGAATAACATGATTCTATATAGATCTAGAATTAATTAGTCCAAAGGGCATGACATAATCACGGAGGAACTCTTTACGTTCTTGGAAAAATGTGAATTATTCATCTTCTAGTTCCCCTTTTTATATGATTTTACCCTGAGTACCTATTCCTGAATAAAAGGTCATGGAAGCAAGAAGTCTCGTTGACTAAGAGTTCTATGATCAGAAATGAGATAGCTTTATTTGGGAAATTCCAATTAATGTATTTAATGTCAATGTAGACCATCACATAAACATTCTTTTTCTGATGGTCATGATGTTGTAAAACAATCTTAGGTATTTCACTTCTTTGAAAAGGGTTTTTTTATCAACTAGTCAACATACTCCACTATTTGGGTTCCATGAGTTGGGGTTCATCCTCCTAGATACCTAAATGACTCCTCAATGATAATCAAGATGTTTGAAACGGTGGTTAGGGACATCTTGAATTAGTCTTTGAATTTTTGTATAATTATAGGAGAACAAATATTATTGTTGTTTTAGAAACACAATGTACATCTATTATTCTATGAGGGGAGTGGAAGAACTAATAAGAGTAGGCCACATGTCTTCTAATATTCATAGATTTATTTGTCTAATATTGTATATGGTAGTGGAGGCGCAATCCTTTAATGTTTTAGCTGAATTCTGGAGATTTTCCTCATCTTCCCCCAATTGTGATTCTATGGATGCATTTTCAGAAGAAGCTACAAATACATGGTATTCACGTTCATGATTATGGTCGCAAAAGAAATTACAAGATACATTAATATCCCTTTTAATAAGTATTTTCCTAGAATGATGCTGAAGCTTATTTCATTTTAAAATTTCACGGATGATATGATTGGTTTGGACCTATAAGATTAGATATGCTAACATAACCAAATTTACGAGGACCATGTAGTTGCTATTGATCACACTCCAAGAGTTCATAGGGGCAATACCCAATCTATTTTGAGTTTCAACCTATATATCATCATCCATAATTGGTTAAATTCTTCTATTATTATATAAATATACTTCAGAATTTGCATCTTCCGACGTCTCAAATGGGGCATCGTCACCATGTAGTTTGACAACATTTCACTCAATCAGAGGCTTGAGGAACCAGTGTAAAATTGAGGATACTACCATGTGGTTATGGAGATAGGGCCTTCCAAGAAGGAAATTATATGTGGTGTCTTAGTGGATAATCATGAACTCAATTTTATATGTGAGTTTCCCAAACTAGTCTTCGAGTTTTATCAAACTGAGGGTCCCTTTCCCACACTTATCATACCCTAAAACAGTATTCTTCGTGAAATATATGACTCTTTCAACGTATCCCAAACATTTAAGGGTTATAATTGTGATTACATTGATCTTAAATCCATTATCAGTCATATCTTATTAGATTTTGAAATTATTATGTCATCCATAAACATATAGGGTTCTGATATCCCCTTTCATGGCCTCTTCCATATCATTATTATTGAATGAGATGGTGACCTTACATTTTAAGGACATATTATCCATTCGGTAGACCTAGATTATAGTGACATTTGTAATAAAATTTTTTTCCTTGACTTATTAAGAAGATGAAGTGCATCTAGGGTTGTTGGATTTGATGAGAAAAAAATCCATCTATTTCAAAACATATTACTTTTGTACCAAAGTACAGGGATTCTCAATATGGGTCATGTCTGGTGCATTTAGTTTAGGAGATAAGGCATTTGAGGTTCATGTACTTGGAGTTAGTGAAAACTATGAAGGGAGTTATGAAGATTGTGGTGCAGGCCATGAAGCCCTTCCTCTATGTATGGAATGACCAGATGATTGAACCTCCACTAGGTGATCATGTAAGTCAATTGGGAGAAAAATAATGATTGAGGGTTTTGGGACACCTCCATGACTTTTTTTGGTATACTGGAGTGCATACCAATGGATCAAATATATATATGTCTTCCATGGGGATTGAATTAGAATATTGGGTCTGACCACATCCACCATGTCCCCTATATCCTCATAATTTGAGAATGTGGACTCTCATTTCATTATTATGAGCAGGAAATACATATTATGGAAAAAACACATAATCTGAGAAGTCTTATGTCAATTGTATAACATTGGTAGAATAAAAGATGAGATCTTATTCTGATAAGGAGCCTATTTGGGGGGTGGGTCTCCTATTGTGGATGTTGAAGGGAATAAATGGGAAAGATTAAGGTCATTCATTATATCTATTTCTAATTCATCATCTTTAGTTTCTTCTTTGTTATGATGGTCACACACAACTTTGGGAGGTACATTAGATGTTGCCCTCTTCGGTGGTGGAACTATTGGCTGTCTAGAAAAGTATTCTTTTAGAGGGTGTGATCTCAATCAACTATATTTTGATTCATCGAGCTATCAATTTTTTTCACAAACCTAACCCGAACATTCTTTTAACCATTATTTTATTCATATTAGATGAAAATTATATAATCCACCTACTATGTGGTTTTTTCTAACACCACTTATACAGGTCGATCATGTCTAGATGAATGTCTTTGGGGATGAAGAAAACTTTCATACTATGACCCTTTCATATATTGTAAGGGAAGTAGTTAGGAAGGTCAATGAGGATGAATTCATGAGGCTTTCTATGATGTGTAATTTTATTAATGTTATTGGACATTGAATCAATGAAAAAAACTGAGTCATGTTATTTTCAAAAGGTATATAAATTGTTCATTTGTACCTAAAAATCTAGGAGAACCTTATTACTCTACGCTTCTTGAGGATAGTGATTCTGGGGTTGTCGATGCTCAACAGGAGGTGCCTGGGTGGCTTGGATCTATCCTATGTGCATGGATGGGTATTTATTCTCACTGGATAGTGACAATTATAACTTCTTATTTTCCTCAATTTTTCACCTTTGTATTGTGAATGATTCTAATTTTGTATTGTGATCACTGAATAGCCTCTTCAAGAAGTTTCTCCATTTCTTGAAACTCTATGAACCTGCCTAAATAGTTCCTGGGGATTACAGGTGTCTCCAACTCATCCCAGAGATTTTTATCACAGAGTTCCCTCAGTTTCTCTTATGAGAGAGGGATGATGCATGAATTGGTTAATCCTTTCGTCCATGATATGAAATCAGGAACCATATCATTATCGTGTTTCATTTATTTAGTTAGGTTGGCAATTTTTCTGTTCCTTTGCACGAAGTTGAACTAAAAAGGGAACTGCTGAAGAAGGTCTTACCCTCCAACAATTGTGTAGAGAACATAGTTTTTAGGATTTATAATGCTGTTTAGAAAATATTATTTCTTTCTTGGGTGTTAATTTGGGGTAAAATGTTCATTTTACTATATAATTCTATATAAAATAATTCTGACAACTCTGTTAGTCCCGAAATAAGTTTCTTACCCTAGGACATGTGTTTTTTGGAATTCAGAGTTGTTGGAGTTTTGGTTAAATATTTAATTTTTAATTTTTCAAATATTAAATTATTCAGACAGATTTAAGTGGTTGTGTATTTTGAATAGAGAATTGTGGATATATTCTAACTACGTGGGTGAGTCTATAATTGGGGGTATTTCCTAGGCATGGTATAAACTCTCTTTGGGTTCCGAGACTTTGGATGTGTGTTAAATGATATTTATTAACATAACTAAATTAATTAAAAATGTCCCCTCCCCATTTAATCTCACATCCTTGATTTGGGGGGAGAGGGTTTTTTCATGACATGACACCCATAACAAGAGGAAGATAATGGGGAGGTGTCACCAGTCATTGTCCTTAGTGTAGATTGGGACCTGATCGAGGTTCCGAAACATTCCTGAATGGACATGGACCTGAAGCATCCAGTTTTATGTCATGTTGTTGGATAATTTTGAGATTTATTCCCCAAATACACACTGTTTAGTTTAAAAATTATAAATCATTTTTAAATAATTCAAGGACCCCATGGGGTCAACCTATGCTTATTTGTGGAATAGAAGGGAGTTTCAGTGTGGGGTGTATGTTGGGGTTTCCCAATGGAATATCAATCTAAAAATTATGTGGTTCTATGAACACGAGAGATTTGCTCTTCCCATTTAGGGAATACATATTTTCAAAAGTATGCACAATGCACTCCAAGTACATGTCGTCTAGTAGTATATGGTTGTGCACTCGAATTTGTGAAAAATAACACATGAAGTTGGTTTTTGGAAGTTATACACCATGTACTTTGGGTATAAATCGCATAGTATTACACAGGCAGACCATATTTTTATTTATCGATGTAAAATTACATTTCTAGAGCTAGATATGAGGGTACACACTGAGTACAATAAATAACAAACCATTTAATTTTTCTATCTTCAAGGGTTTTTTTTTCTGTGACCCAAAATTCATAATTTAGCATGAGAGTAGGCCATTCTCACTATTCTCCACATAGACAACAATATAGGAATCATTTTCACATCTAGAGGTCATATATATGGTTTTTTATATCTTTAGTTCATATAGAGGATTTCGTATAGGTATTGATTTGAAATCTTTCAATGTGTTTATATTAGAGCTGGGAGAACCGAGTGAGGTTTTTCTACTTAGTGTTTTATTGTTTTCAGGATAATCATGAATTTTTACATGATGATTATCAGAGTAATCTGATAATATGGGGTTTTAGAACTATCACTAGGAAGATATTGGGTTGTCCCTACCCATATAGACCAGTGGTTTGAGGTTCTAGAAGATAAGGTTTAGATAATATGTTTGAGGATTTGGGTGGATGAAGCCTTGGGTCTTTGTTGACACCTTGGCTTTTGGTTATAGAATTCTGTTGTTGTGGTGTTGAGTTGAGGCTGAGGGACTCTTGAGGATTCCCATGGTGGACAGTTTCTTGTAGAGTTATCATTGTATAATGTGGGTGATGGGTGAGAATTCTTGAGTGGAATGGTATTGATTTTGTATAACTAGATAGATGTCATTAATCAATGAGCAGTTAGAGTCCATTGATTTCTTCTTCAGGGAATTTATTATGTTTTGAATTTTTTTAAGGGATTAGTGGTCACTATTATTTATTGATAATTCCTTTTCTTGAGTTCTAGTTCCGAAGATCCACGAAGGCATGCCTCAGCTAATGAGTGGATATAGAGGGTCATATGATGGTGGGAATGAATTGACAACCCTGATCAGGTTAGTGTGATTATGCAGTTATGTTAAGGTTGTTCCTTGGGCCCTAGGATGATGTTTGAGATGATGTGGATAAGCTATTACAGGATGATATTGGTGGAGAGCTAGCTATATTCAGGTTTTATTTTATTGATGTTGATACCCAGATTAGCCCCATGGGGAAATTTTAAATTGCTGGGTTGTTATGTTTTTTAAGTTGGATTCCTGGTATGTCCTGTGATGGTAGAGGGATACGGACATATGATCCACATGTATGGTTCTAGATATTTGTGATTGAGATAGTATTACTGAGACTTCGTATTGATACCGATATATGGATTGTGGATTGAGTTATGAACTAAGGATTGAGGTTATTTCATTTAAATTATTTTGGGTAGGGAACGTGAGATCATGTTTATATGGTTTTCTGTTTAATGAGGTTATGGAAACAAGAAGTATACTACTGAATCTATGTCGGACTGAGCATATAGACATGCATAGTATAATTCATGAAGAGTGCACCATACTGAGTCTCTAAAAAATAATTTCATTCCATGTGATAATCTATGTTGGATTGAGGCTCTATCTATTTGGGTTTGGGATAAGCTAATTTATTTGACCCTACTAATGATATGGTTTTTGTACCGAGGTTATGGGCATAGAAATTATACTACTGAGAGGGTGTGAGTCTTAGACATTAGGCACTGATAGTAAACTTCATGGACAATACTCCAGACTAATGATCTGGACATTGATGGTTTACTATCACGGATGAATGAAATATTGATATTGTAGATCCCTTATTTAGATATCAGGTTGATTCTCTAGGTATGGTTGATTTGATATATATGATTTGTGGTCTAGACTCATTCTTTGTAGATAGTTGTTATGATACATGTAAAAGATTCCAAACTGAAGGTCTTGGTTTGGTAGTACTATTATGTGGAAATAGGATAAAATCCATCTTGTTTCAAAGTATCATAAAATTTTTGGTTATAAAGAGTTGTTATGGGATGACACAGATTATTATCATCGGTGAAAGAACTATTGTAGGATGTGTTCCAAGTATTATTATTTTAGTTATGGATTTTATTTGAATGAAGCCATTTGTTTTTTGGGATGCATGGTCCTTGATACATGATTAGATATAATATAATATTGGTCAAATAATTTCTTATTGATCAAGTTCTTGGACCTAAATATCCATGGTTTTTTATTTATACATTAATTTATTATTTTTTATATGATAGGCAATGCATAATTCATGAGCAGGAACTTATGCCAGTAGTTTATAGGTTCACTATTGTGGGTGGCCTAAATAGATTTATTTATCACCCCTATACATGCACCTCGGTGGGAGTATTGAACATATTATTAATTTCAAGACAATCATAGATGCACAATGGATAGGTTGGAGACACTGTATTTCATGGTTGAGCAGGATTATCATATGGAGTCAACTAGTAAGGCTAGAGCATCTTTATAGGGGTTTGGAGGGTAGGTATGTGTTATGGATCAAAGTTGGCAGTCATGCATGTTGAATTTATATTATGTTCTTTATTTTAGTACATGGGATTGACCTAGGGGGAGACCATGGTTTTATGTTTTAAATGGTATTTCAAACCATTATAACAGTTTAATTTCATTTCATCATGTACAGTCACAATTTATTTATTATAGTTCATTTATTTGTTGTGTATGCATTTTTTAATTTACGTCTAGTTGTTCACACAGATATGGGGATAAATTCTCCTCACAATTATAACTTTGGACCCCAACTTCTAGTCAGCATCCTATATCATTTGAGGAGTCACAATTGATGTCTTGTGGCATACCATCTCGGAGAACTAGCTTAGTGTCTACTAGGCTGGGAAATTACATTGTGGTATCGGGGGATTTAATTTCCGGTTATTTCCATATTTTTAGTTCAGTTGAATATAAATATAGAAATGTGTCAGAACATACAATGTTTAACTATACCGCACATCATGAACACCTATTTCTATATGAATTCTACATTATGAGGGAATTTTATTGATGTCCTGTATTTTAGATTTTATGTTTGTATATTTTTTTTACATAGAGATATTCACATGTTGTTTGTATTTTACTATTTATCGTCGATTTCATCCTCTTCTCCCATTGGAAAGTGGCTAGTGAGTTGCATTTTACTATTGGACTCCTGAGGCAAGAGGGATCTCAGTCATCAAAATAGGTAGATAGATTATCTTTTTTAGGCCTTCAAGTCTTTGATATTACATATTTTCTTCAAACGGAAGGTTATGTTGATCTATGGTGAGATGCCCGATGGTGGGGATGCTTGTGTGGGTTTGAGGGTGGTTGGTGATGTCTCCTTGGTGGGCCATTTTGGTATACATTTATTTTTGTGGGTACTTGTATATTGTTTTTTAGTTTTTCAGTATGTTAGGTCCCTCTATCAAGCAGTCTGATGTCCAGAGCCTCAGAGAGAACGAGCTCCCTAGTTGTTGGTAGTTGGTTGGTATATGAAACCTTTATATTGTGAGACCCTATAGATGGATGTTTTTTCTAGTTTATGTTGTGTGATTAATAGAAATGTGCACATTGATTCCCCTTGAGTTCTGTCCAAATATGAATTTTCAGAGACCAGGTACTTAGACTAAGTTCATTCGCTTCATACATGTCTTGTAGGTCTAGGTGGTAAAGACTAGTGGTCTTTCTAATGTGACTTTAATGTTTGGAGTCCGGTATGTTTGACTTTTTAGTGGGACCCGTGAGATAATTTGACTGAGTTATGAGAGACTTTAGGTGTGTGATGAACAAATGGTGGATTGGACAACTGAAATTGGTGCACAGAGGATGCTAATGGGGTTTATGTTTAGACCTGATGGGTTAATTTTGTTTTCAAATGGGGTTCTTGTTTTATAATGTATATTCCTAGTGTTTGGTTTAGAGGGGGTGGGATCATTGAGGTATCATGATTGAAAAATTAATATTTAGTTGAGTTGATATGAGTTGTATTGGGATGGACATAGAGCACATAATGTTATCAAGCATTCTAGGTTAGGTCTTGTGAGCCTCCTTTTTTTAAAAATTGGCTCATTGGAGATAGAGTGGGTTCCTTTTTAGGATTACACAACAGTGTCTAATAGATAAGTGATAGTGGAGACATGGGGACACAAGGAATGGTGATGCACTGAATCATTTGGTTTGATGATCTGATGATACAATGGTGTAGGTATGAGGTATTGCAATTAGGCTAGCATTTTTGAGTGTGATGAGAATGGTTATGGGTGTAATAAGAGGCATGTGTGCATGGGGACCCAAGGCCTTAGGCTAGAACTATGATTTTATAGTATAGATGAGATTGTGATGGTATTGGTTGATTTCATCGTACTATACTCCCATTTCAGAGAAGATAATGTTTAATGTCTTGACACAGACTTGTTTATGCCAAGAGAGGACTATTTTGTTCCATTATAACATGATGGTTCCTTAGGTTTATAAGGGGCCTCCAAGGCGGTTGTTCTCAGGGAGTGGTGTGATTGAATCAGTATGGTGGGTACAAAAACAACAACATTTTTTGAGGGAGGTCCCTATGATTGGTCATATGTTGATAAAAACCATTGTTGTTGTTTTCAGATGTTGGGGATGGGAAATAATAGCTATTTGGTTTTGTTGCTCTGGTGGGTGAAAGGTGTCCATGTCAAACTATAGGTTTCGGTTATCATAAAGGCATGGGTCGAAGAAAATGTCATTTTTTTGAGAGTTAAGGATAATGATACATGTTTTGTGGGGAGTTCCAAATTAGATATGCTGGTGTGACCTTAGTGTGGGTATATCTTAGGATGTAGTGCGAACAACATCAAGTGGGTTAAGGGACCACTGAAACTATGTTTTGAAAGGCTACATCAATGGTAGAAGGCATCGCGGATCAGAATAGGATGATGTGGGTTGTGTTCTTCAGTGAGGATCACCATGAGTTTAGTGAATATTTTCAAATGGTGATGTGGAATATCGATAAGGATAGGTGTGGTTAGGCACTCTTGAAGTTTTCTGTTAGTGGTGGAGTGTTGTGGCTTGACCATTTTTTTGTTATACACCCTTTATTCTATGTTATGAAGAGAAACATAGTTGTTTCCTTTGGGTAGAACACAACAAGTTTTACATGTTTTGATGCCCAATGGGGATCAGGATGTGTGGTTAGAAGACTATCAATTATTCTCTAGCATGGGAGTGGTTATGGTGGGGAGGATGTAGAGACGTTCATTTTTTGAAATATCAAATTTTATTAGAAATTTAAAATTTCCTTCTTAGGTGATAATTATGGGTAAAATTTTCATTTTACTGTAGTATATGGTCTATGTTAATTATTTATTCATATTTTTTTGTCTAGGAATATGTGTTTTCCTTAGGGAATGAGTTTGGGGGAATTCAGAGAAGTTTGTGTTATGGATTAATATTTAATAATTAATTTATTAAATATTAATTTAGTCTAGTGGATGCATGTGTCTCCATATATTGAACATGAAATTGAACTTAGATTCGGACACAATGGTTCAGTCCAGAATGAGAAATATTTACAAGGCTTGTTATAAATAAGAATCAGGTTGTGGGACACAGGATGAGTGTTAAATGGGTATTTAATAAATTAAATAATTAATTAAAATAAATAAATTAATGATAGTATGCCTCCCAATTTGGGCTTTTACACATAACATTTAAGGAGAATAGGGTTCTACTTCACATTCAACACCAACACCAATAGGGGAAGAATTAAATTCCATCGAGTCATTTTCCTTGGAGTATAAAGGGACTAGATCGTGATGCCGCCACATTTGGGAGTGTATTTGGACCCAAATTTTCGTCATTTACACACTTAGGTAGGAATGTTCACATTTTTATTCCCCAAATCACCATAGAGTAGTTTTTTAATGTTTTAATGCCATTTGTCTATCTTTTTAAGACCCTAGGTGTTGATCTGGGAATAATGGGGGAGAATGTGTGTTTCGGGGGGGGGGGGGGTAGAGTGGTGTCCCATATGAAACCTATTCTAAAAGGAATGTGGTTGTATTAAAATATTACATGAGTTTCTACCTGACATGGAAAATTGAGTTTTTAGATTTACACATCGTGTACATTGGGTGCATGCCTTGTAGTAGTACATGACACTGTGTTCGGCCATGTGAGAAAAAATGGGAAGTTGAATTTTGGAAAGTAAATGCCAACTACATTGGGTACACACCATGTAGTATTATATTGACAAACCCCATGTTTCTGTATATATTTAAATGTACAAGACCATAAGTAGATATAAGATTGCATACAATATACTATAAAGTACAAACATGTACTTTTTATAACGTTGAGGTTTTTGGTGTTTTTTGGAATGAATGTGAGAATTGGTCATTTGAGTTGTCATTTATAAGTGCTCTTCATTGTAAATTGAAATTTTGTAACCATATTTCCATTTAGGGGTCTTATATATGAATTTTTTTATATATTTAGTTCTAAATGGGGATTTCTTGGGGGTTTTGATTCAGAATCGTTCAATGGGATGTGTTTTGAGGTGGGAGAACTAGGTGATGGTTGGGTATTCAATGTTTGATCTGTCATGGGCTTATCATGGAACATAAATTGAGGTTTCCTGTATGAATACCATAATATTGGGTTTTATAATTATATCTAGGAATATATTGGGTAGCCCCTGGCTACTCGGACCAATGGCTCGAGTATAGAGATGTTTACTTTTAGATCCTACATTTGAGGTTCATTATTGATTGAGGCTTAGGGAATGGTTTAAATTATGGATTGTTGTTATGGTAGAGTATTTTTAATTGTTATGTTCATTTTTGAGGTTCTCTTTATGATTTCTAGAGCGGTATGGTTTTTTGTAAAGTTGTAACTATTATTCGTGGTTGAAAGTTGAGAATTTTATCATGGAATGTGATAGATTTTGGATATGTTGGTGGAATGTAATTGATTATAGATTGATTGTAGGTCATTGTTTTTATAATGGGGATTTTTATTATGGTAGGTCTTGGAATGTGATAGATTTTGGATATGTTGGTGGAATGTAAATGATTATGGATTGATTATAGGCCATTGTTTTTAGAATGGGGATTTTTATAGAAGATTGCTTTTTGGAGTGGTTAAACTAAGGATCAATGATTGGATGCCTTAGTATATATGTAGATATAGAGGGTCATGTGTGGGCCTAACTGATTGGATGAACCCAAACGGGTGCGGGTGATTATGATGTTTAGTTATGGGTATTACATGGGACCCTTGATGATGTATGAATGATGTTACTATTTATGATTGAAATATTTCCAGTCAATTTCATGATTTAGTTCATTCAGGTTGATACATGGATTACCCCAAATGGTAAATTTGAAATGGTTAGGTTTCCATGTATTTTGAAATCAATTGTTTGGTAAGGGAGGTGATGGAAGAGGGAACTAGATAGTTGATCCATAGGCATGGTTATGGATATAATTTGGTTGAGATATTTTTGTTGAGGCTCTGAATCGACATCGATAGATGGTTTAATGTTTGAGTACTAGATTGAGGTTTCAGGAATGTTTATTTATATTGATGGGTGTAGTGAATGTGAAATCACCAGTATGTTGTTTGGTGCTAGAATAAGGATCTAGGAATAGTAAGTACACTACTTATAGGGTGTCAGACTCTGAATCTGGACACTGATAGTATACTTCTTAGACTGTGCGCCAGACTACGGTTTTGGTCATTAATGGTAGGACATGTCCTAAAGTATGTTTTACATAGGCTCCTTCGCCATGGGTTTGAGCTAGAATGATTATATAGGGCCCAAAATTTTTATTTTGTGTAGGCTGAGGTTATGGGTAGTGAATCTATACTATTTAGAGGGTATCAAACTATGTTTCTAGACAATAATTGTTTATAAGAGGAATTGTGCTCCAGACTGAGGGTCATAGCATTGTTTCTTTACCAGTTGGGATAGATGGTGGACTGTTTCTCTACATCCATGGTTATGAATGTAGAATAATTCTCTGGGTATGGTAAATTTTATATATATGGATTATGGGCTGGACTGATGCTTCATCCACTATGGGTATAGTACATGAGATAGATATCTAACTGAAGTATTGGGATTGGTAGAACTCATTTGTGGTAATGGGAATTGAACAATCGAGGTTACATGAATGAGAAATTTTTTGGTTATGATTAGTTAGTATTGATTGAAATAGATAACTATTTATAGTTAAAGTAAAATCATAAGATGGGATCTAGGTATTCGTAGGTTGTTTGTGGATTCCATGGGTATGGAGCTTGATATCCCAATGGGGCATCATTATTTCCCTATAGTACTATAAAGAAATTTTTTTTTTAAAACTCAAAATATCATACTTGATTAATTAAAAATGTAGTAATGTGGATGTTTGAGGTCAAAACAATATGAAGAGAAAAATTAGTTTATTTATAATTTGAAAATATTTTATATATTGGAATTATGAAATTTTCTAAAAAATATTGCTTTGAATGATTTTATGAAATTGTAATGAAAATAAAGAATTTATTGATTAGTTTTGAAAAATTATTAGGAATGCATGATAGCGTTTTTTAATTTTAGTGTTAAGGTGTAATTTTATATTATAAAATAGTTTGATTGATTCATGATTCGTGTGAGAATCAAGATGAGGTAAATCTAATGGTCATTTTGTCTTCAACTCTATATAGAAACCATATTTCCCTTGGTCTAGTAATATAGGATATCGACTAATCAGTTTGTCTCAATACTGTATCTAAACATGATTTCTCCCAATGTTGAAAATGGTCATGAGTCTTTTACTGTTATCTGTTTTACATTTTTAATGATTCTTTTAATTAAATTACCACTCATCATGATACGATAAAAATAATGGGACTAGAAGTGGAAGAAAAAATTGATAAAAATACAAATACATGAATAATAAAAATATATATATCCAAGCAACCTACCCACATCTATTTACATAACAAGATACCTAGTAGGGATTACCCCTTCATTCTAGGATTAGAGTAATAAGGGTAAGGGAAAAATTAAAAAGAAAGCATAAATAAAAAAGAGTTATTTAAATTGGATAGGGTGCCATGACATCCCTCCAAGCATTAGTCTCCAATTAGTTCAAATTCCCAAAGTAGTAGCTTAGATCCCCTATTTATAGGATCTGTATGGTTTTTTCCTGACCACATTCTTGAAGTGTAATGAGAACAAAGAATTGATTAATCCTAATTTGATGTTTCCCCTATGAATTTTGAATCTATGAGAATCTCATGTTGATCTCAGTTGAATATTTTTACAATTGAATGCTTTTCATAATGTGTGATGGGAAATAATGATGTGTAACTACAAAATACTCACATCCTGCAAATCTCATCATATTTATTCTTAAAAAATTCTTAAAAAATGTCATGTCGTGTAATGTAGTTACACGGCGTGTATTTTTATTTAAAAGTCTGTATCTGCTTCATGAATTTTCTGGGTAGCGGCTTTCCTCTGACAATTTCTTGACATATAATGGTACTAAAAGACATGAAATAATTCTACTACATATTTTCAACATCAAATCCTTCAATAATATATTTTCTTTACACAATCAAAGAAAGCGTCCTGAAGAGTCTCTTGGATCATATTTCGTCAACATTTTAATCCTTTTTCATAAGACCATTGTTTCCTACCATAAAACATTAAAAATGTAAATTCACAACAAAAAACGAAAGATTATTCAATGAAATAAAAAATAATTATAATAAAACATTCATAAATTTATTCCTGAAATACACTTATCAAATATACCCAAACATGAATTCAGTATTGTTATCGCAGGTGGAATCTCAACATAATACAAAGTAAATCACCTTTCCATGATAAAAAATTAATTTCTATAAAAATAATTGATCCAATGGAAAATTTATGATTCAATAATCACACATGATAATTCATTAGAACATCAATTTTCGAATTATAAATTTCAACAAAGTATTTTATTTTTCCACTTTTTAAATAGAAATGTTTCTTCAATCATACAAATTCTATTTTTAAATTCATTATCAACAAGCAAAAGAGTTTTAATTAATCTCTCATGAATTATTTATCTCATCATCGGGGTAAAAATGCGAAATTAATTCAGTACACACCTAAAAAATATTTGACTTACCATAGGCTTTCAAGGCATTTAACATCTCCATGCTGTAAAGAAAAAAAAATACTAATTTATCCCGTGGGATTTACTATTAAGGTTGAAATGAAATTGAGGCATCCGAGAAGGAAGGTAAATGATAGAAATAGTATTTCTAAACAAGGAGGACTTACTCTAATGAATTTTCCATGATATTCAAGAACATATAAGTAATTGTCTCTTTTTTCAAAAGGAATCTCTCTCTTCCCCAAAAATCTCAAAGTGGGATCATGATACATGTATGTAAAATGATAGAATCAATATATCTTACTCTTTTTTTATTTTGATTTTTTTTAAATTTATGATGAGGAAAAATCTCACATCCATCACCTAAACACATACAATAAAAAATCATAGTTCTGGAAAATGGTGATTTTTTCTTTTTTTTCTTTTTTCCTTTTGATTTATTATTATTTTTTAAGAAAGAGTGGTGAACAGTAAAATACAATGAAAGATTTCATGGCCTCTCTTAATATCATAATAAAAAATCTTAATAAAAATATCCTCAGTAATGTCTATCCCAATACACCCTAAAATCCCCCCATTATGTCTTTTAAATATCAAGAAAAGAATTTAGAGGAAGGTAGAAATGGGAAAAGAGATTTTAACATAGATCATTTTCATAACAAGGATTTTCATGGATTATATGGGATTAAAATGGATAAATACATGGTTGGTATTAGGATAAAGTCTCACTAAAAATAAAATCACAATAATTTTAATATATTTTCTGTGTAATCATAGCTTCAAAAAGATGTTGTACAATTTCTATAAGAAAACATTCATGATTTTTCAGGAAATAAACTATTCAAAGAAATGGAATTATTGGGCTCATGGGATGTCTCTGGAATGAGATGAGTGGATGGGGAAATTAATCATGGAAATTCAAATCAATAATTAAATAAATTATATAAAATATCCTAAATTTAAATCATTTCCAAATATTAGAAAATTTTCATCTACAGTGTTCAACATGATCTCTTAAATCATGATTTGTCAATTCCTAATCCACATGCATATCTCTACTAATAATTTTCCCCATATTTGTCATTAAAAATTATTGAAAAAGAATGATAAATACATGGCATGATAATAGTACTAGGAATTTTATGTCTCATAGTTAATTAGATTAATGAATTATTCACGTGTAGGCATGAAACTTGTAGTTAATTTTCTAAAAAAATATTTGTGATATAGTTCAAAGTACAGAATTGAAACTATCAAACCCCTTTCAATTTGTCGTACAGTATTGGGTTGTATATGTTCTTTCATCAGGCTTCAGCCATGGGACATAATAGTCCTATAAAAATAAAAAATAAAAAAGTGAATGAACATGCCACTATCAATGATTTTTTTAAATTTTTTAGCAAGGAATGTGTGACTCAAAATATAGAAAATAAATAAATAAATAATGGGTTTTCTTTAGGAAGTGATTTTGTTTAATTTCATTGCATCGACCATACCTCCTTCAGCTTCAGATCATGTAATAGATCAATGATATTATTTTACCTCTTCAGGGTCCATGAATGGTCTCAGTTGTGTCCAATCCACATATGTCATCCCCAATCCTTCTTCTCCGAAAAACAGAATTCTCAAAGAATGTATTACTTTCTTTACCTCTATTAAACTGGTATACCATTTCTTTTCCAGTTCTGATTAACAAAATATAATTTCCCATATCATCCATATTTTTTTCTTTCCTCAAATTTTGGTGGAGTTAGTCTCTCCATTGGTGTCAAAGGAAATATTCACAAGATTCTATTTTTTCATCAGTTGATTATCCTCTTCCAAAAAAAATCAAACTCCTACACCTCTTAAAATTCCGTGAAATTCCCAACATCAGGTGTATTTGTATTCCAAACTCATTTTCTTATTGCATATCATAGTCCTTTATTGCTCAATGTATGTATAAACTTACATGATCAACTCCAACTCATAGAAGAAGTTCCATATTTTGGACATTAATAAGAGCCTGCCTAGTGGATAAAAATGGATTTCCCAGAATTAGTGGATTCCACTCTTCTTCTATATCCAACACAAGGAAGTAGATGAGGAAGTATCACTTCTAAAATTTAATTATGATATCCTCAATTCGTCCTCTTGGGGATTTTAATGTTTAAACAGCTAATTGATGAAGTACTCTTATAGGATTTATTCATTCTAGTCCCAAACTCTAGAATGTAATTTATGACATGATATTGATACTTTCACCTATGTCACACAATTATTTCCCACATTTTATAGCTTTGATAAATATTAAAACTGAAAATATACATTATTTATTTTCATTTTAGGTAAGACATTTGATACCACTGCCAAATACTATTGTATGAGAGGAATATTTCGAATATATTCAATATTATACTTTTTAGTCATATGAACTTTCATGATTTTTTCATTTGTTTACTTGTTCATGGTAGCCTCTAAAAAATTAATATTGATATGTAACATTTTAATCTTCTCCAAAAACAAAAATATTTTTTCGTCTTTCTTCACATGACCCATTCGTTATAGAAATAAATTATATGGCTTTTACTGAGGTGGTTCTTCTTCTTCTGTAGTTCCCCTTCCTTTTTTGCTTAACTTACATTCGTGGTTGTCCTAAAAATTATATACAACATTCTATTATTATCTTTTGAATTCTGAGCACAATAGCATTAAAATATTCATGTTCATGTTCTTCAATGAATCATGGTAGTGTAACTCTAGGTATATGTCTATGATGATCAAAAATTTGGAATACTTGATGCTCTAGATTCCTTAATGTCACTTTTTGGTAGGATGATTTATATTTTATTTCTTTGAATGGAACCCCAGAAGTAGTCATGAATGTTACCAGCATCAGCGTCATTGAATGGACTTTGCTTATCAATGAAGGACCTTGAGGTTCTTGTTGTTGGTACCATTGTTGTCATTATTTAAATACTTTCCCTAATTGTTGGATTTTGTTGTTTCTAGCCCTAAAATTGTTACCCCAATTCTATTCAGCATAATTTTAATCATAAATGCACATACTATGGGGGGTGGATTTGTTGTGGTCCATCATGATGTCCATTTTCATGGTTAGTTGCTTCATTTGTGCCTTCATCCAATCATTTTTGTTTACTTCATGAACTACATTCTATTGTGTTCCCACTATTTTCCACTAGAAATTATAGCTCTCTATTTTACATAGTAGGTTGTAACTCGCTTTAGGTGATTTTTTTATTAAGGATCATCTAGCTACAACATCAATAATTGAATTATTTCCATATGATATACCAATAAGAAATGTTTTTATTCGTAAAAATACTCAATACCATAATGAGGGAATTTCCATGTCATATTCATATACCTTTACCATGAAGAATATAATGATTCATATTTAAATTGAAAAAAGATCATAATTTTAACACGTAATTCCATCGATTTACAATATGGAAGGTAGATTGTGAGAGTGATCATGGAGAGATCATCCCATTTAATGATGGAATGTGTAGAAATGATTTGAATCCAGTCTTGAGCCTAATATCATAATGAAAATCCAAAAATATTGAGTCTTACATCATCACATCAGATGTTATGGTATTGGAAAGTATCACTAATGCCGAGGAAGCTCCACATATGATTGTTCATATCTTTATGTTCATTTCTGGTGAATTTCATGTGGTTTGAGATCATTGAGTTGATTTCATTCTTGATGTTGAACTAGTTTGTAGTGATAGGTGGTGCTAGGATGCTCAGTTACAATCTTGTGTCTTACGACCACCCATAGTATTCATGCGTCTTCAACCATTGATCTATTTGATGAATTTTATTTCATTCATCACATTCCATGGTTGTCATTACATTTTTATATACTCTTGGGATAGAATTGTGTGCGGAATTGATTGTTTATTTTACCTTTGAATTTTTGTAATTGTTGTGCATTAAAAATTTATAAACTAGAAACTCACTACACACCTAATGTAAAAACAGAAATTTAAATAATAAAATAATAGAGATTGAAATCTTAAAATCTAAAATGAAATCATCCCAAAAAATAGACTCAGTTTGATAGCCCCATAGTGTTACATTATTTTCATATGGCACTATGAAAAAATAATTTTGTAAAACCAAATGTGTCCTACATAATTAATTAAAAATATAGTAAAGAGGAAGTTTGAGGATTATCACACAATGATGGAAAAATTAGTTTCTTTAGAATTTGAAAATATTTTATTTTACTAGATTTAGTAAAGTGTTTATAAAATATTGGTTTGATTTATTTTATGAAATTAGAATGAAAATGATGCATCTCAATGATTGGATTTGTAAAAAAATTGGAAAAGGATCTAGGGTTTCATAATCACTAGATTCACGTGAAATTGGATTTTAGAAAATAGGATTATTGATTCATGATTGGTGTTGGTGTCGTGATGGGGTAGATCCATTTATCATGGTATATTCTCTATAACAAAGAAAATTACCTATTTTCCTTGGTGTGATAATATATAATTTCTCAAAATCATGTTTGTCTCAATATCAAATTTTTACATGATTTCCCACAACATTTATAATTATAATTCCTTCTTTAGTGTTATCAGTTTCAGAATGGTAATTTTCCTTTTAATTAAGTTATTAATGGGTATGATAAAATAAAAATAAAGTGATTGGAAGTTATAGAATAAAATTCACAAAAAATACATGAATAAATAAAATAACTAAATCAAATGAACCTTCCCCCATCAACTTACAACACCCTTGTACATGGAAATTTTACCCTATCATCCAAAGATGATAAGATTATAGTGAAGGATAAAAATTAAAAAAATAAAAATAGATAAGGAAATTGGATATGGTTTCGGAGCTTCCCTCTACACTTTAGTGTCCAACCGAATCAGAATGCCAAAAAAAGTAGCCTACCTCCACCATTTTTAGTCTCTGGATGGTTTTTGGCTGACCATATTCATGACGTGAAATGAGGTTACACATCTTGTGATCTTGATATGAAGTTTACCTAGTGATAATATAATCTTCTCAAATCTCATGTGAATATCATTCGATGATTTTGACAACAGTAACCATTCACAACGTATAATGGGGACTCACGATGTGTAACCATTAAATCAACACATATCTCAAAACTCTTTGTACTTTTTCTTCAACACGAATCATAAAAAATGTATCTTAATGTAATGGTCTTTCAAACCCTATATCTACTTTACAACATGTCCTGGAATCGACCTTTCTCTTTGATAATGTCACGATGTGTAATGGGATTATATGATGTGCAATAATTATACTAATTTTTTTCAAGCATCATCTCCATCTAAATTTTTTATCACACCGTGAGGGAAGCGAGCAGTGCAAAGTGTCCATTACGTCATATTTCATCTACTATATCTTCCTTTTTCATACGATCATTTTTCCCATCTATAAAACATGAAATAATTCAACTAACACAAATACTGGAAAGATTATTCATTTAAGTACAAATAACATTATAATAATACATTATTAAATGTATGAATCAAACACACTTATCAAAGCTCATGGGATGTTTGGAAAGATGGTCATTGATATCTAATTATAGATATTATGTAATTGGACAAAGAATGTATGGTTGACCAAGGTCATAGACCTATAGATCGATGATTATTAATTTATATTATTTTCCTACATTATATAGGATAGGATGAGAATATTACATGAGGATGCACTTATGGATGGAGTTTATAGGTTCATCATTGGGAGGTGGCCTACTGATATTTTTTTATCTGCCCTTGTACATGCACCATGGTGTGTATTGAACATTATTCTATTTCTAGGTTGATCAGGAATGTAAAAGGGATATAGAAGAATCCATGTATTTCATGGATGAAAGTGGGCCTATTGTATTTATTTTAAATTATTTATTATTGTACATCAGGTTGTCCATGTTGGTGATCATAGTTGTATGTCTGACATGGTTTTCTTAGCCATTACTACAGTATAATTTTATTATAACATTCTTATTCTCAGTTTATTTATTCATTAACATTCAATATTTTTTTGTTTCTTTATTTACACCAAATTATATACTATGATAGGGGTATATAGTCTACTAATAGATCTATATGTAAACACCTGATACTAGTTTGAAGAATCTGCCATATGAGTTGGGGAACTTGAGGTATTTTGGTGTATTGGCTGGGAGCCCTAGTTTAGTGGATATTTGGTTGGTACCATAAAAAATTTTATCAGAGGAGTTACATTCCTGTTATTTCATTATTTTTGGTTTTGTGGACATGAGATATTGTAAAGTGTCAGGGAATGTGAGCGATACAAGGAAAGTGAATCCTGAAAACCTATTATGGTAGGAATTCTAGGTTTAAGGGTACGATGGTATATATTCTATATTTTTTATGTTATGGTTTTATATGAATTTCTCTTTGGCTGACACACTTATTTTTTTGGATTTGACTGTTTATGAAGAATTTCATTCTCTTTTCTTTTGGAAAGAGTCTTGGGCGTTGGTTTTGAATCTAGGACTATAATGGTAAGGTTTATCTCATTCACCATTATAATCATGTAGGAAACCAATGTTTTAGGCCATCAAGTTTTTGATATTACATATTTTCTTCTGATGGTACGTTGTACAGATCTACGGTGAGGTGTTCGATGGTGGGGATATTGGTGTGGTTTTTTGTAGGGTTTGTGTGCTGAGCATTGTTGGTTATTATTATAAATGTTTAGGGCTATGGACCCATATATAAGGATTCCTTTTAGGTTTGTTTTATCCCATGGTCCCCCAAGGAGTGGTCTGGTGTGAAGATTCTCAGAGAGAATGGATTTATGAGTTGCGGGAAATTGGATAGTGTAAGAAGTCATTATAGTCAGAGACCCTACAGATGGGTGTTTCTTCTAGTTTATGTAGGGTGATGATGAGAAGGGTGAATTATTATTCTCTATGAGTTGCCTCCTATGAATCATCATATACCTAGGTAGTTTAACCTCAGGGCACTGTATGTTACATGAATTGTAGGGCTAGGATGGAGAGACTATTGTCCTTTCTAACATGGCTACAGAGCAGGTAATCATGGTTGTTTTAATTATGAAGGTGGACCATTTGAGGCGTGACTGTTTTATGAGAGTCTTCAATTTTGTGAGGCACAAATGGGTTTTTTGGACTATTAAAATTAGTGCATGAACAGTGCTTTTGGGTTTTATTTTTAGTCTTGACGGAGGCCTTTGGTTTTTATATGGCGTTCTTTTGTGCCGATGTATATTCCTAGTGGTTGGTTTCGAGTGGGAATGTTCATTTAGATACCATGCCCAGGAAACAGCTAGGCATTTGAGTTAATCCTAGTGGATTTTGGTTGGACCAAGATCACAAGAAAGTGCTAGAGTTATCTCAGTTAGGTCTTGTATACCACGTTTTTTTAGAAGTGGCTCATTAGAGTCCGGCCAGGTTCAACATCATGATAACACTGGGGTATGTAAAAGTTATGAAATAGAGGTAAAATTTGGATAAAGGAAGTGGTGACGCACTATATCATTTGGTTTGAGGATCAGGTAATACATGGGTGTATATACGAGGTGCTAGACATTGTCTAGCAGTCAGGAGTGAGCTAAGAATTGTTGCGGTTGTAATTTGAGGCTTCTGGGATTTGTGACCCGAGGCTTTGGCGATAGAACTATGATTTTCTAGGATTAATGAAATTGAAATGGAATTTCGTGATGTCATCTTATTAAACCACCAATTTAGAGATTATAAATCCTAATATCATGACATCATCATGAATATGCTAAGTGTAATCCTTTTTTATTATATTCTATATATATTTTTCCTTGGGGTGATAAGGGGCCTAATTTGTACTAATGGAGTGGTGTGAATAATTTTGTATGGTGGGGAGAACACCATCGGCATTTTGTGATTTAGGTCCCTGTAATGGCTCAAATATCGACAATTACGACATTTTTAGTTCCCAGATTACTTGTAGGGGAAATAGTAGAGGTTTAGTTTTGTTTTTCTGTGGATGAATGTTTTTTATTCCCAACTCAAGGGTTTGGTTGTGATTAGGGAATGCGTCTTGGAAAAATATGTTTCATTATGAGGTGATAATACGGTTACTCCCATGGGGAGGGGAAGTATAAAAACAAATACGGTGGTGTGACCCTAGGGTGGGATGGGTCTAGGATTCTGTGAGGACCACATATAAAATGTTGGTGGGTAGCTATGAATGTTTTTTATAGTTGACATCCACAATGGGGAGCATCAGGGATCAAAATCAGAAAATGTTGTTTGACTTCTATATTGGGGATCACCATGAGTTTGATTAAGAGTTTTATATGGATATGTGGAATATTTATATGGATGGGTGTGGTTAGAGACTGTTATACTTGTTTTTTAGTTGTGGGAAGTGTTTGATTGAACTTGGATTGGTTATACTCCCTCACTCCGATGTTATGAAGAGAATATCAGATGTTATATTTGTGTATTTCTCCAAAAAGATTATATTGATTTGATTAACAATATAGATCCAGATATGGGTTTGGAATGGCACTATGGATTCTTAAGGATGAGTAGGGTTATGGTAGTGAGGTTGTAGACACCCAAGTTTACTGGATTTTGAAATCTAAGAATAAATTAAAATATTTTTTATTGGTTGGTCATTATGGTTATAATGGTAGTTTTACTATAGTATTTGGTCTCAAATAATTTTTGTGATATCTTTTTTAGACCCATAATATGGTGTTTAAACTGGGATAGGAGTTTGGAAACATTTATAGAAGTTTTATTTTTTCTGAATATATAACACTTATTTAATTAAATATTTAATTAGGCAAGTTGATTCAGGTGGCAGTCTCTTTTGAATAGAGTGTTGGACTGAGATTCTAACATAGTAGTTGAGTCAAGAATGGGCGGTATTGCCTTGTAATTCTATATAATCTCTTTAGGTTTTGGTAATACGGAGAAGTGTTAGATGGGTAATTAATTAAAAAGTGGCTCCCTCCTCATTTGTTCTCCCACACACGAAAGGTATGTGTTATAGGGTTCTCCCTTGCATGCAAAACCCTAACTAAGGTGGGGAATAAGACGGATATTCCCCCAAACATTGTCTTCGGTGTTGATTGGGACCCGATCGATATGAAAAAGCTTATATGAGTGGATTTGGACATGATTATTCATCTTTTTTTCCATGAGGTATGCCATATTTGTGTTTATGCCTCAATTCCCCGTATATTTGTTGCATTAATGTTTTAATTCCTTTTTATAACTATAAATGACCCCATGGGGGTCAATTTGTTATAATTTTGGGGAAATGTAGGTTTCTGATTGGGGGTGTTGGAGGGTTTTCCTATAAGAAACTACATCTACATGACATGTGGTTTTATGAACAGACACCATATTTTCTTCAAAATCGGGGATGAAAGAGTTTTTTAAGTACATAATGTGTAATATTAGTACATTCCATGTAGTAATACATGTTCTTCAGTCTGACCATGTGAATAATAAAATGATATGATTGTTCATGGATAGTACATACCATGTACTTTTGGTACACAACATTTATTATTACAATGGTAAACTCCATATGTCCCTATCCACACAAAACATTTCATGTCTTAGAGGTGATATGATTTTACATTCCTTGAACTCTAAATAACACTCCATGTACTTTTTTTATATTTGAGGTTTTGCATGATTTGTGCCCTAGAAGTCAGTATTACGCATGTGAAAATTCCATTCCGAGGGATTTTCCAAATATATTTCCAATATAGAACCCTTTCCAAATCTAGAGGTCATATAGGTGGTGTTTTCGACACGTATTTTTTAAAAGGAGGATTTACCAGAGGTTTGGATTCAAAATATTTCGATGGATTGAGTTTTGAGGTTAGAGAGACGGGTGAGGGTTGTTTTCTCAATGTTTCCACATTCTTGGTAATATCATTGCATTTTATTTGATTGTTCTGAGACGAATCCCGTAATATGGGGTTTTAATAGTATCTATAGGATGACCTTGGGGTTTTCCTGCCTATTGGGAACAGTGGATTGATTTTAGAGTAGTTGAGGTTTAGATCATACATTTGTGGATCACGATTGATATAGCCATGGGGCATGGTTGACATAATGGATTCTAGTAATGGAAGAGTGATGTTATGTTGTTGAGTTGAGATTGAGGGACTCTTGATGATTCCCATGCTGGGAACGTTTCTGGTTAAGTGACCATTTTATATCGTAGTTACAAGTTGGGAATGCATCTGTGGAATGATATTGATTTTGGATACATAGGTGGATGTTGTTTTTCAGGGATGGGTTTGAGGCAATATAGGTGTTCTTGAATATTTTTCATATGTTAGGGATTTTTATGCAGCTTTAGTGTTTATCAGAGTTTATAGAGGATTCCATTTCATGTGTAATAGTTCTAAGGATCCATAAAGAGATGATTAATTTTTTTTGTGGATTGAGAAGGTCATGTGTGGGCCTAATTGATAAAACGAACATGGGAAGGTGTGGGTGATAATGTAGTTTAGTTATGGGTGTTCCTTGGGACCCTATATAAAGTATGATCCGATGGGTATAATATGTTTTTTTCATATATGTAATTATATCAATCCATTTCATGACAAATTTTTTTGAGGCTGAGACTATGATTACCCCCACACGGAAATTTTATGTGGTTGGGTGTCAATGTTTTTGAAATTAGTTTGGTAAGGGATACAGTGCATCAGAGAGCTGAAAAAGTGATCCTAATGTATGGTTCTAGAAAGACGTGAGTGAGAATTTTGCACTGAGACTCTATATTGATACTGATAGATGGTTTATGGATTGAGTGATGGAGTAAGGTTTCTAGAATGTTTATTTATATTATTGACTGTAGTTAAAATAAAATCACATTTATATGATTTGGTTCAAGGCTGAGGTTCTCGGAATAGTAAGTATACTAATGAGAGGGTTTAAGACTAAAGTTCTAGAAACTGATAGTATACTTTCTAGATAGTGTGCAAAAATGAGAGACAAGGTATTAATGGAATGAGATATGACAAAGGATGTTGGAATGAGTCTTAGCCTCCTTGGGTTTGTGGTAGACTGATGTTCTGTGGCCCACTGATGTTATGATATCAAGATTGGGGTTTCAGGTATAGGACATATACTATTGAGAGGGTGTCAGATTAAGGCTTTAGACTTTTATTTCATACAATAGGGATTGTGATCCGGAATGAGGCTATGGGAATATATTGTTTACCAGCTTGTATGGATGGTGGAATAATGCTCCATATTAACGGTTAATATGCAAGATTGATTCTACATGCGTGAATCGATTTTACTTATATGGTTTATGAGTTTGACTGGTTTTCTGTGCACTATGGTTATGATATGTGATATAGATGTCAGAATGAAGATCTATGTTTGGTAGTACTCTTGTGTGGAAATATGAAAAAATGTTTCGAGTTTCCAAGTTAGAGAAATGTATGGTAATGAGGACTTGGTATGGGATGACTTATATTAGTATCATGGGTGAAATGACTATCTTGGGATGGATTCTTGGTATTTTCATGTTGATTTTGGCTTCCATGGTTATGGATAACACATGTTTTATGAGATGCATGATCATTGAAACTTTATTATAGATATTTCATCATTAGTTGAAGAAGGTATGTTTGATCAAGGTGAAAGACCTATTGATTTACGAAGGTTTGTTTAATTTTTTTTTAAAATTTATATCTTCTATGCTGATAATGTTTCATGAACATTGAATTATGGAAGTCATTTATAGGCTCACCATTGGGGGTCACCTAATGCGATTAATTTCTTACCCCTATAAATACACCACATCGTACATATAGACCTCCAATATTTTTTTATGTTGAGAATGGATGTATGATGGATAGGTAGAAGGCCCTATATTTCATGGTTGAGCAGGATACTCGAGTGGAGTCGATTGGTCGGGATAGAAGAGCATGACAGTGTATTGCAGACTTGGTATGTGTAATGTAATGGAGTTGGATGTTGGACCTATTGTATAAATTTTTAGTTATTTATTCTATTACATGGGATCATCCTTGTGTGTTATTGTGGTTGTATGCATGACATGGTTGATCAGGCCTTCACTGTTGCTTCATTTTATTACATCATATTTAATCTCTGTTTATTTATTATTATTTTTTCATTTATGTGTATGTGTTTTGATATTTACTTATGGTAGTGCACTCTTACAAGGGGGTATAGTCTCGTCAAAATAAAAAATTTATACCCCCACTAATAGTCAGAATCCTATGGCATTTGGGGACTCGTTCTTTTTGTCTTGTGGCGCACTAGCTCAGATCACCTGTTTAGTGGCTACTAGTCTCGGATGAAACAAATGGATATTCATTTAAGGATTTTTTCACAAAAAATAGGTTGTCCCTATTAGAGTCTTTAAAAAATCCCTTTTCTTTATTGCCACCTATAGAACTCTATGGCCTATCATCATCCCAAACCAAGATAGGAAGATTGTAATAAGTTGTTCAAAGATGAATGTACCATAAATGTTAGATATGGATGGGTTTAAAGGTTGGGTATAGGTGGTGTATCATTCACTATTTAGGGATATAGATTCCATTCCTGATGTATAGGTGTGTGTTTCCCATCCATGGATATGATGGATTTTATCACCCACTGATTCTTGATTCTTTTTACGAATGAATGATTTCTCTAATGAGGGAGTGTTTTCTACTGTATTATAAAGAAATCATGATAATTTTTTACTTCCCCATTTATATAGACTGGCTATATAGATCCAGGACAAATATGATTCTCAGATATCACCCTTGTTGGTGGATTGAATATGGTTGGGGGAATATTCCTATATTCATGAAGAGGATACACAACAAGAATATTTCCCTGACGTATCTCCTCTTTGAGTTTATGGAGAGTTTCCATTTCACTCCCTTATAGAGACATTTGTTCCTCTTTGGAAGGATCCTCAACTCTTATGGTTGGTGAAGAGAATATTGATAATCATTTACCTTTTTCTTTGGAAGTATTCCACCACAGGGGTGGAAACACTACTATACAAATAGACTATATGAGTGCTCAAAACGGGATTTAATAGTGCAAAAAAAGCATTGTAAGGCTCAATAGTAATATTTTTGGGTCCCTTTTATCAGTGCTCCAAAAAGCATTGATAAAGGCCACTTTTATCAGCGCTAAAAAAGGGCTAATAAAAGACCCCTTTATTACCTCTTTCTTTATCACTAAAAAAGGGTCCTTTATGAGCACTTTTTAAAAACTGCTGGTAATAGTCAAAAAAATTTAAAAAATTTTTAAAAAAAATTAAAAAATTAGTAGGGAGAGCTTTTATCAGTGCTTGACCACCCCTTTATCAGTGCTAAGAGTTCTCCTGCATGCTTCCCTTCCCACACATCCTCACACGCGCGCAACACCTTTTTCACCACCTGAACTCGAACCCGCAACCTCCCCCATTCGGGGTTGCACCTTTACCACTACGCTATTTCGTTTTTCCCTATTTAATGATATATCTCTTTATATATATAGATATATATATATTTATATTTATATTTATTCGTATGTTGATATAGATTCATATTAATATAAATATATTTATTCATATATTATTATATATATATATATATATTCTTTCTTATATTAATATATATTTATATTTATCTATTTATATATATATTTTTAGTTATAATTTTTTATCGGTATATTTATTTGTATACTAATATATACTAATATTATTGCTTATAAATATAGTTATGAAATATGTTTTTTATGTGTATTCATAATTAAATAAATTAATAAATACATACATATATACAACACACATACACACACACACTGACACACACTGACACATATATATTTACAAATAAATACATATATATGTGCATTTGAAAAGCCATAGAATGTTTAAATGACCATAACATATAATAAAGAACCTCATTTCAACTCCACAACCAGTTAAATCGAAGAAAATGATACAATCTTCGATATGATATGTGTTACTGGCCAAACAGAAATTCATATCAGAAGTTATACTTGTTTGAATCGTAACCAATCGGGGTATCCTGACTAAAAAAATAGTTTTGGAGGCCTTATTGGAATTTTTGGGCTTGAAAAATGTGACAAAGGCTCCGCCTTGGTCACTTGCGTGTAGATCTCGTTGCAGGCATTGATTTGATATATTTTAGAGCTCAAACAGACACATGGATCAAACATTATGGTTGTTTGATGTTTGAGTTACATTATCAACTTATTTGGATGTTTTATTAATTGTTTTTATTTTTTGTGTCTTTAAATATTTATTAAATTATTTTGTATCGATAATAATTATAAAATTATTAATTAATAATATGTTAAAAAAATATTTTAAATCCATTGTCACTAAATTAATTATATATTAAATATAATATTCTATTTATACGTATCTAAAAAATATTTAAAAAATATATATTCTATTTATATCATAATAAATATAATTATATAACAATATATTATTTTTCATGAAAAATTATTTTTTTTGAAACATAAAATTTATCTGCGCTAGGGAAAAGTGCTGATAAATCCCCCATTTATCAGTGCTACTAAAAGAAGTGCATATAAAGGGGTCCCCTTTAACAGCACTAAAATAAGTCCTGATAAAGGGGGGCCTTTATCAGCACTTTTTTTAGTGCTGATAAAATCATAGTGCATACCTTGCCTATTTTTTTAGTAGTGAAAATCATTATTCAGTGGTGCCAATTTTTAAATCCCTTGTTGGTTCTGAGTGTGAACAACCTCATTTGTGTGTCTATATCACCATTATCCAACGTCACATTTTATTTATTGAGGCCATTTTCATTTGTTTCCTGGATTCTCAATGTATTCCACGTTGATAGAGAAAGCATTCAGAGAGGAATATTGGGAAATGGTGGTCATGCCATTACATTCAAGGAAAAAGGTTGATTACATACTATTCTCATTAGGGTCATTATATGAATTCATGGCCATGTTATTACATTTAGGTCTACTACCCTAGTTGGGTCTGATTGAATTTTGGGTGCATTCCCATATCTTGGCTTGTGATTAATGGCCATGAGGAATGTTTTGCTCTTAATTTTCAAATGATCCCTGACTAATAAAGATTTTTCTCGTGCTGGGACAGATAATAATGTCACCGACCATTTCCCTCCCATCCTAGAAAAAAAGATTCTTTTGGTGCTGATGATGGTGATGAAAATTACCCCATCACTGTGGTTTGAGGGTCATTTAGGGTAGCAATTGGCACTTATTAGTACTATTATAAAGGATCAATTAATTCTAGTCGGTGACATGACCATTATTGGGATGGAAATTATTATATAAATACTCCATGATCAGTGGGATAGTGGTGATATAGAATCCCCACTAAATCTTCCAGGAGCCTCTCTGGGAATGATGAACATTGAGATGTGATTGATATATAAATTCCCCCAACATAATGGGTTGGGGTTCCCTCCCGGTTACCAATGATATTAAAGAAATAATATTGGGAAATAAAAATCCAAGGGATGTAGGTGGTGTAATATATTCTCTCATAGCAGGGGAATGGGTCCACATCTGGAAGGGTTCTCTTGTAGCTACTACTGTGACCCAGTTTATGTGAACAAACTGTTCTAGTTTGGGATATTTGTTCTATTGTATCCCAGGATGAGAATTATTCTAAACGTGCCATGTTCAGGACAATTTCAACATTTTTATTCATCATTGAAATGTGTTCTCATTTATTTGAGGGACCCATCTTGATGTATTGTTGGCTATCCTATCACAATTTTCATGATTTTCAAGAAACCTTGAAGATGTGGAACTCTATTTTAGGGACCAACAAGAATGAGAATTAACTGGTCCCCTAAATTTCCTAGAGTCTATAAAACTATATGGATCCAAATATGAGGGGTTATGATGTTCCAAGGGTTCAAAAAATAGTAAGGCACCATATTATCCGCATCCCCGAATAAAAATGCATGAAATGTCGTCAGATATCAGATGAAAAACTGTCATGATTCAATGGGGGAAGTGTGTTGCAGATTTTCTCTATTCTTATCTAGTTTAGGATCATGGTCCTTGTAGATATTTTATTGTTCTAGATAAAAATAAAGTTTCATGATAGTATGTATGTGACACTGGTATCTTGGATAAGAGAGATATAAAGCCTTTAGTCTCTGATGAGTTGCCCACACATTTTTTAATATATAATTAATATTTGAACTTAGAAGATGGATATGATAGATGCTTACTGATGAGAGTGGAGTGCTGTTAAAGTTGATGTGGAACCCTCTATAGTTGTCCCTAATGTTTCGAACAAAACTGTATATTAAGGTGTAAGAATTTTTAATAGCTCTCTATACAATGGTGTTTTTGAAACGGAAGAATTTACTTTTATATGGTATATAACATCACAGTGAGGTTGACCATTGTGGTTGTTGGGAGAAGAATCCCTATGATCCATATCCACACTACCAAAAGTAAGTTTATCATGGTAATGAACGTGTTCTTCTTTCACTTTGATAGAAGACTATAAAGACCCACATGCAGTTGAGAATATGTATCGAACAACCTCATTGACACTATAATTTTGGATATTAAGAATATGGTCGATGTTCATGATTGTGGATGGAATATTTAAACCTACCATTTTGGATTGTACATGGATAGAAACATGTTGTATGATGGTTTCCATAACATGTATATAACTATCTAGTTTTGCATTGATATGAAACTTTTGTTGAGAAGACATCAGAATATGCAATAAGATGAGTCATTATTGATAGAAATGGGTTCATATCCTAATCATTGTTCCATTATCACATGGTGAAACTCAGTCATTATGGGAGTGTGATCTCGATCTTGAGACTTTGGGATATTTTGATGTAATTTCTTCAAATTAGTATGACAGTACCCCTTGATTCTTGTGGTGCTTCGATATGGTGATCCACAATTGGAAAAAGAATATCATCCAAGTCCATATCTGAATTACCCCTATTAATATACTAAAGGATCTTGAGAATGGGAGAGGGAATTTGATCCCAATTATGTATTTCCATGGAATAATGCTTGTATAGTCATTCATCAGTAGAAGTAGGAATCTGTTCCATGATTCCATGACCAATAGGGATATATCTAGAAGATTCACTATCATGAATACTTGCTTGTCCCATGGGTTGTTCCATTATAACTACTTCATCCCCAACTATAATAATGATATATTCACAATCCTATTCCTTTGGAGTATTTTTTGGACTACTTAGACGAGAATATGGGCCATTCCTATGGCTTGTTCGATTCTCACTTAGTCATACACTTATAGAATGGGGATATAATCCCAATACCAGGCCTTTAGAATATGACACCATTGTTTTTTGACTCGCATGTGACCTAGTCCCTAGGCTTGTACCACTCTCACCTATTGATATATGTTTCTAACAGGAGTATGGTCCCTATTTTAAGCCTCATCCATTATTGGAATATGCCAATAATCTTCATGGACATGAGAAAGAATCTACACATGCTCCGACATATCCACATTTTCATGAATATAATAGTGTTGAGCTGTCTTTGGTACAGGGATATGAGTATACACCTTTCACTTTATATGTAATGGTTCTCAAATATGTTCTAGGTTCTATTCAGCTATTATGAATATATATTTTCATTTTAGTAAATTTTGGGAAACGATATATGGTTTCAAATTGTTTTTCTCCATTATTAATTGGATGTGGCCTTAGATTGAAGTGAGGATATGATCACACTATTTTCATCCTTCTTCTAGTGGAATATATTGATGGTATTCAAGATTAGGGGGTAGCTATATGTGCTTCCCCAATCCCATCTATGTTAATATGCCTACTGACTATTTGTGAGTCTGTAGGAACAAGTGACTTGTTGCTGGAACCTACCAGAATATTCCGGCATAAAACATCTAATAGAGTGGGGATTTGAGACCTCTCCTTGTAATCCAGTGTGTTCCTCCCTCGATGAGCCTTAATTTCTTCCTATTCATGATAATTAGAGGCAGAATCATCTTGGTTTGAACCCTCAATAGGTGAATATTGGGTACCATTCATATTTCAAATCTTAAGTACAGTGAGAATCTTATTTTTCATATTTCATTTTATCGGGTCTTGTATTCTAGGAGTACCCCAATCATTGTAAAAAATATATTTATAGATGAAATGATTATTGAAATTCCCTAAGGTCACATAATCTATGATTTGTTTGAGAAATAATGGATGAAAAATGATCATTTATCATTACTCATGTTATTGGATATACTTTTTTGGACTACCCTAAGATGATTTATTAAAGATCTTGGGAGTCAGAGATACATCCAACATATCCTTGTTATGGCAGTAATCAGAGTCATCATAGCTCATTTACACCCTTTGTATTTTCCATAAGTATGATTCCCTTATGTTGAGGATAATGTGTAATGCCACATTTTGTGGATTTACATACATATGATGCTTGTGATGGTGAAGAATATCAATACGAAAGACATGCATATTGAAACTCCCAAAGATCATGTGAGCTATTATATGTATGCAAATCATGTGATAGAAAATGAATAATATCATTGCTTATAGGTAGAGGTACATACATATTGGGACATCTATATAGAGTTGGGACCTTGAAGTAGTGGCCAATGTATCCTAAATATGGATGGAATCACAGTTCTTATTGTTCAATTGGTCAGGGATTACATTATGAGGTTGTTAAGATGCGGCCAGTATATCCTAATTAATGAATGAGTCAATGTTTTCATTGTTAATTTGGTCAATGAATATGATTTGAGGTTTCCCCAGTCTTTCTATAGGTTTATGGTGTTTACTATATAAACAACTAATCTTCCTAAACCTACATGATCCATGTCCATTATGAGAACATGGGATATAATGTGATCAATTTTATTGCTTTTAGATATGGACCATATATAATAGGATATCCATAGATGGTCATGATGGAACTTGAACCTTGAATAAGTGGATTATATATCATGAATGTGGTAGGAATTAGTGTCATAGTTGTTCCATTAGTTGTGGATTACACTTAATGGTTGTTGTTAGGTCCACTATGCAAGATACCCTGAGAGGGGTGTGAATCAGGGTATGACAGATTAAATCAACTGCCCCTTTTTTATCTTGTTTTGCTGTTAGAAAATACCCTATTCTCTCTCCTTCCCAATGCAGAGTATGAATAAACCATAAAGCATGCACATGACACAACTATTTTTACTTGGTTTAACCTCACTGGGTATGTCTAAGAAGCAAACACCGGTAGTGTACTGATGTACCAGTTCCACTATAAGCACACTACTGTTTAAATGATAGAAGTTGACTCACTATCCCCCATTGTTTAAAACCACTCACCATGTGATAAATCACAACACTCTCAACTGATGTGAGATCACTGCATCTTCAGAAGATCCACTCACAATTTATTGACTTGTAGGTCTCTTAATTACCTCTAATGAATGCATCCTCTACTATATGTTGATTCTCTATTGATGTCCAAATTTCATCCACCAATGAATACCCCTTTCCCCTAAACACTAGCCAACATCCTTTGGGAAGTAACTTCGCAAAGCACCCTACTTTGTGAAGCTCCCAAATTCACAATGCACAAATAATACTTCACGAAGCTCCTACCTTTTCATGGAGCACACAATTTCATAGAGCTCAGGCCGTCGCAGTGATGATGTTGTTGCAGAGCAACTTCCTTCACGAAGCTCACTGAGCCAACTCAGAGCACCCAACTTTTGCGGAGCTAAATTAGCCACCGCGATGCTCTTGAATTTTGATAAGAACACTGCCTTCATGAACCACCTTCACGAGCCGAGAGAAAATTATTTTCTAAAAAAAATCTATACTTCTCTCGAGGGGGTCAAGGCATATTTATAGTAGATTACACTGACCCTCAAACCATCCATGGGAATTCGATTCCACATCATCACAAATCGTGAAGCACTGAAAATTATACCAAAATTCGCGCAATATCGAGAAGCACCATGGCAGTTTTCTGATCTTATATCTCGTCATATTCGAGAGCATGCCATCAATTGCTTCGCGACTTCTCCACGAAGCTCCATTCATAATGCCCTTCCCCACCACAATGCTCTTCGGCTCTGCCGTTCGCGAAGCACATCGTAATCTTGAAGCAACACCATCAACATTCTTCTAGTATTCGTAAAATCCAATCCATGAAGCCTATCCTCACAAAATTCATAACTTTTCCTTATTTTGATGAGATCATCATTGAAATACATATTCCTCAATGATCACCAAACTTCAAATTTTGGACCCCAAAAGGTTGGCAAACACTGGAAAACGGTGCCACCTTGTATCTGTTCTTTTATACCGCCTCTAGATCATCCATTACTTTTTCGTGGTTATTTGCCAACATGTATTGCCAAAAAAATCTATAGAACATGACAACTCACCATGGATACCTCCTTTTTCAACAAACACAATCAACCCAAAAATGCAGCAATGTTACATTAGGGGATTTTTTCCCAAAAGATGACATATTACTGTGGGACATATCGTGTTATGTTGTTGGTTAGGGAATACACTCTAAGGTCATCCTAGTATTAATTTCCTACCATTAACATGTTAATTATTTGGTTGTCATAATATGTAGGATAACCTCTTATTATAATATTTGAATCCAACTAAATGATCTACTTTTGATTTTTAAGGTAATTTGGGTAACCCGGGTTGAATATATGAAGTTTTTTATAGGATCAATTCTCACTTATCTTAATGACATCACAAGATCTAGGTGGCTTGTCCTGGATTCCATTGCATGACCCAAATGACATTCTAGAGGGTGTCACGTGATCTTTCTATCTTTTTTAGATAGTGTCTCATAATCAAACTGGCATTCCCTAACACCATTAACAATAGAATAATGTTCATGTAAGGAGTGTGTCTTGAGATTTAATGTAACCTGTCATGGGGAGGGGGTGTCACTTTTCATAGATAACATCCCTAGAGGGCATCACAATACCTGGATGGAATGTTTGGAAGTAATTGTGTGTCTCAAATAACTTTCTAATAGGGTTTAATGAGTTCTTAGTTTATATGAACCAATGCTACCTGGAGACTCCTCTAACGTGAGTGGGGGTTGTTATATGTGTCAGGTGATGTATATTAAGGACTTATCAAGGCTTATAAGATGAGACCCTGGGTGTCGAAAACATTAAACAATAATTCATAGGGGTTACAACATGAGTTTATGTTACATGTATCCTTGTATTTTTCATATCCCAAATATCATGTTAATGGATCATTGCAAGATTTGGATGATATATCCCTGTGTTTTATCATTTAATGGAAGATTCACATAAGTGTATGAGGGTCAAAAAACATGTTTTTCTCATTATTCTTCCACAATTAGTCTTTATTCTATCACATATATCTCAAATTCCATATTTTTATTGGTATTGTTGTATTTTGAGTTTTATCTAACCCTAAAGTTGTGTAGAATGTTTTCCATATATATCTCTAGAATACGTTTTTGTAATCTAAGAATGTTCAAGTTATGTTCTTTATGCATGGCACATGATCACTCCAAATGTACTCCAATATATTACAGAATGGAAGATTTTCCAGCTTTGATGCCAACTACTTTTGGAAATTATCTATAATGTAGGGGTGTTCTGATGGTCATGGATTCGAAAAATCCAACAAAACATTTGAGAGTCCATATGTGAATTTTTCATTTCGGGTGGGAAATTTATAAGCCTCACCACCCAGGTTGTTTTCCAGTTTATGCAGCGCATCTAGTGAGAATTGAGGATGGAGTTGGTGAAGGGTTCAAGCACCACACATGTTTGTGAGACATTATCATGAATTTCTTCGAGGGAGTCACCTTAATTTTGGAGACCATGAGCCCCACCTAAAAATGACTCAATTATTGTATTATTTCTAAATAATGGGAACTTTTTTGATCATGCGGTAATGCTAAAGGACATCCATGTTGTCATATTGACATGTCTAAGGTTTTTGTGAGATCAGATCCCTTATTGAACTTCATTTAAGAGATGATTAGTCCATTTAATGAAAAATCAAACAAGGAAAGGGAAGTTTTTATATGAGTATCTGTGAGATTAGTGTGGCTCATCAAGGGGTATCGTGGGACAATGATAAAAAATTCTGTAGAAGATTGAAAATATTTTATGACCACAAGAGATCCTTCCTCTCCAATTTAAATTCCATTTGACTTATTTGATTTTTTTCTGGAATTATTAAAATTATATTGAGTCTCGTTGAGGTTATTTTTCCCACATTTCTATGATTCTTCACATGACAAATTATGTTTCTATGTGGGTGAACTATTATTTCATGGAAAAATGATATATTTTTTCCTCATGGAGACAAAGGGGGTGCACATGGACTCATAGAAATACCTAAGGCCTTCCCCATGATAGGGATAACATGTTGGAGGTTTCTTGTGGAATCTTGGAAATTACCAAGGGCGCATCACATCATGTTAAGTAACTGTGATATGATTTCCCCTCCACTCATTTATTTGACTCCTTTATATTCTTTAATGGCTTGGGAGTCTTGTGAAATTGTTTGGTTGTTGTCAAGGATTATTAGACTTTCCATCAGTTGCGCAACTATTGATCCTGAGTATCTATGAAACATCCAATATTTGGACCTTTTTCCTCCTTAATTTCAAATTATTACATGTTAAACTGTCAGGTGCTTGTTGCTGAAAAACTATATGGCCAATAAGAGATTATCTGGCTACCTTAGTGTGGATATTGATTGTCCAAGGCACCTTTTAAAGAGTATGAGGGTCTTTTGATAAGAGTTTTTCTTGGATCCCATGTTGTTTATGCACTTTATGTGGACTCTTCACATGACCTAATAATGGTCACTCAATTGTGAGTCCAATGATGTATCATGTAATCCACAGGTGTCGACCCCCTTCTTCTTTATTACCTTTTGTAGGGAAAATAATATCATTATTCAGGTATTTCTACAATTTTTTATTTTCCAATTCTCATTTAGAAGGCGTCAACATGAATAATAAAATATATAGAAATAAATGACATTCATTTTTTAAAAAAAAATTAATGATTTCATAAGAAATGAATTCATTTAAAAAAAATAGTCCAGATATATTTTAAAATTTAATATTCACTATTTATCACTATCAACTGAATGATTACATGATAATGGACAGATAATATTTTAGTTTTTTTGGTTCTTATAAACATGTTATTGAATTTAACATAAGTTATTTATGAAGGGATGTTATTTAAGGATAAATATTTCATAAAAAAATATGTCGTTACATTTAGGTTGAATGACATAATCTATTTAACATTAATTTATTTTCTACCCCAATAATGGTAATACCATAGTGGATTTTATGAGTAAAATGTATCATTTAAATAAGAAATAATAATATCAATATAAATTGATGATATTTTTTGAGGATATTCATATGGTGTTTCATGACAAGGGAAACCATATCAGGTTTTATTTATTTAATCATTCATATAATTTTATATATTATAATGAAGGAGAAATGAAAAATAACTAATCCAAGAGGATATGTGATGAATTAAATTGTTCTATAACCAATGAAATATGGTCTCTACCTATTTATGATATGTTTTACATAGAATAATGAATTTTATTTCTCTTATAATTTAGATATTATTTTATGAAATCATTTTTCATCCCTAGTAGGGAAATTTTTTGGATACATAGTATGTATCACAATATCAGATGATTGTTTTGGTCAATGATAATTCTAAATAACATGTCAATTTTTATGTCTCTATATTTAATTAGTAAATAGGTGACAGAATGAATAAGTGACAAGAATAAATTATTATATTATAATAATTTCAACATTATGGGAAAATATTTTGAGAAATTTTGTTGTTTGTTTTCACATGGCCCCAAAAAAGAAAAATTATCTCTGAGTGGTTATATGATGAATTAGAAAACATTCTCACTTATTACCAAATCTATAAATTTTTTAAGTTAATGACATGGATACATTTTATGAGAAATAAAGAGTGAGGTTACTTTTTATTCCTCAATCAATTTTATTGGAGAGATACCACTGACTCACTATAGTTTCAACTCATCAATAAGTTTATATTTATATTTACCAAGGAATAATTTATTGTAATATTTATAGATGGTCATTTTATGAGTAAATTTTTATATTTTATGATTTTAGAATAAAATTCATTAATCTTATGTCTTCATCATTCACGGGAAATAAAGGATGGAATGATACGATTAATATAATGATGAGTAATTTTTCACATTGAGATGTAGAAATAAAGAAAAGGAAACGGAAAATATGAATAATTATAAATAATATAATTATAGAATAAAATTATTTTACATTGAAAGGGATCAGAAGGAATTTAAAAGAGTGGTGTAGAGATTCATGATCTCTCTTACTTTCAATGATGCTTCATTTCACCCATTTAGTTTTATAATATTTTTTTGATATGATATCTCCTCATGAAATTTTAGTGAGTCATTAAAAATGATGATAATTAAATATATTATTTTAATTTTCTTTATTTATCCTATGATCATTTCTTATTTTACCATTTTGGATTATGTGACCAATCATCTAACCATTCCTCTTTCTTAAAATTTTTAACTAATGTGACTAGTTTCATGATCATTCATGTTTATTTATTTTTGGATTACATGGTTATTATTTATTAAATTCTTCTCATACAAAATATTTAATTAGAAGATTATGATAATTAGTAAACCATATAGCCATCACACATCCATATCCAATCATTAAATTATTCGAATAATCGACCATGAATCATGGAATGAAAGGAGTTGTACTTCGAATTAAATTCTCAAATGGTGTCCTTGATTTTCAAAGATGATTTAAGTTTATCCCATTATACTTTTTACTTAGAGTTAAATTTTTATATGTATAGTTTATATAATAAATTTTAATCTAAATAATTAATATCTCATATTATTCTTTACCAATTAATTGTATCATCCACTTTTCTCCATTCTTCATCAATAATCATTCTGATTATGATATTTCATAAACAATATTTTTTGTCTATTTTTTACACATTTGTTATTTTTCAATACATATATTGAAATAAACAATTGTAATATCATATATAAAATGAAAATAAAATTTTTATTTGGAAAATATTCCTTTATATAATATTTTAATGGTAGTAATTAATGGTTGATGAAAAAGATATCATAAACCCCTTTGTCTCATAAATTTGACTAACTATGAATTATAGACCACTACATCTTATATAAATCAATGTTAGCACTTGAAATTACTCAATATCAGAATGTGAGTAATGTCATGATCCATTAATGATATATACGTTAAAATGAATTATATATATATATAATTAATTGATATTAATAAGATAGAAAAATAATTTATTAGATACATATTATATATTTATATTTAGTATAATTATATAGGATATCTATTGAATGATTTTAAATTTTGTTGATACTAAATAAATTCACAATAAATTTATGTTTTTAAATTAATTATAATTATAATTATAATATTCAAAATCCTTTATTTATCAAATATATAATAAATGATAAATAATAATATATTTATTTTTAGGTTAGAATAGATGGGAAAGATTTTCTATTATGAATAATTGATGAATCATAATTGGTGAACTATTCAAATGGGATCCTTGGGGGTTGATATTGTGAAAAAAATGAGTCATATTAGAATATATATATTCCAATAAACACTATTGGTGTTGTATTTTATAATGTTATTATATATTTTAGAGTAAAGACATATGTTTTATGAGATGATATTAACCGAGTTAGTACATTCTTATCCCACTGGGTTCCAATTGTACGTTAGTGATTTTTTTGGATTTGAGTATTTAAAAAGGATACAAATAGAATAATGATATAAATGATAAATATATCCACATTATTTTGTATTATATATTCTGTAAATGAATCAATGAAACCATCATATCAATGAGAACAATACCTGAGATAGAAAATTTGAATGGTTATAAAATCATTGATTGGTATCATAATATTAGAATAATTCTCAATCAAGAAAAAAAGAATTACAAATTCTATAGAATAGTCAATTATATGATATATATTATTCTAATCCAAAAGTTCAAAAATGTATATTTGAAAATTATTAAACATATTAAAATTACATAATATTTTAATAAAATATCTAGCATGGTTTCTAAGATTACAAAGTTAAATATAAACAAGGAATAATTCAACTAAATTGAATGGATTAAAATGAAATAAAATAATCATATATGTAAGGAACTATAAATTATAAAGATAAATTTATAAAATTTTTAATCGTTGGTATTAAATAAGAAGTGCAGTTCATATATGTTATTAATTTCAAGAATCATTGAGAACGATTGAAATTAGTTTTTGGAGTGAATGACCTATGATTTAATAAAATATTATGATGTAATGAATTATATATGTGGATATTGAATTAGATTATCCCAATTGGGTTTACAATGTCTATTGAAACCTCTGATCATGTACAATCAATAAATATTTATTTTATTTCTGCATGTATGCTAGATATGGATTGTTTTAAAAAAAATATCCAAACATATTCCATTTATATAATTAATTTTTTTTATAATGATGCTAATATTTTTTAGGTTTTATACGTTATAAATCATGAAAATTAAATATATAATTTAGAAATAATTATATAAAAATTACTTAATTTATTTTTAATTATATAAATATTTTTCCAGTGGTATGTCAATAGAAATTGAACCAAATGACTGTATATTATTATTTTAATGAAATTTTAAAATTTCTAGATAGATGATGAATGAGAATATTTTTATTAGGTAAAATGATCATTATTTATTTTATATGTATATAAAAATGACCCATTTATCAATTATAACTAATATATTTATATATACACAAACTAATAAGTAAAATAAATCAATCCATATTTTACTTCTTCGTTATGCTTATTGGTGATTTTAGTATATCAAAGTATATGTATATTATGATAATACGTTATAATCATTTAAAATTTTTAAAAATAATATAAAAATAAAATTTAATAATTTATTGAAATTAATCAACTTGATTGAGGTGGTGTCTACATAGTAAAAATATATAAGGCAATTTTAGAGATTATGGTATTAAATCAAAACTCAATCTACATGGTGGAAAATAATTAAATTTTGTATATTTAAGGTGGAAAAAATATTCCATGACATGTTTAATCCATTTTTGTTTTATAGAATCCTTCATTTTTTGTTTTATTATCTATTAAAAACAGAATTAAAACTAAACCAGGATATATAAAATTATATTTTAAAAAGCTACATTTTTTATATATTGGGAAGAATTAAATTTTTTGTTTAATGAATCTATATATAAATGATTTAAATTAATTATGTATAAACTCATTTAAAATTGACCCTAAATCTAATAAATTTACATTTATAAATAATTAGAAAGAGGTAATGGATTATTATTTCATAAATTTATCAGAGAAATATATTTTTATAGCTCGAACTAATATATTTATAGAAATGGAATTTAAATATATATATATGAATTAGGTAGAAAAAATTTGATCATTATAATATCCTTGATAAATAATAAATTATTATTCTACTAATGATTATTTAGAAGCAATATAATATGGAACCAGAACTGACTTAGAAGATATGTAAACATAATTTTATTTATTTATTCAGGAATTCAAAAGATATATCTTTCTCATTTGACATAATATTTTTATAATGGCTATAAAAGATGATATAACATATTTAAAAATAATAATTATCATAAATGACAATGAAATTTTTTATAACATTAAATTTGAAGTGGAATCGATGTACACTAAATTGGGTTGTTTATAGATTGATCCCCCTGAAGGGGTGGAACCGTCTTTGTGTAATTTGATCCTTTGTAGGAAAAATTACATGAATAATATATTTTCACTCTATAATTTTTAGTTTCATTAAATAATAAAATAAATTCATCTTACTAACATTGGATAAAACTATTTTATATATTAAAAGATAAAATATATTGAAATATTCCCTGTGACGACCCGATGCTATAGGTCTCGAGCCGCAACTACCCCAAGCCTGCCACCATAGGAAAGGGGATAAAGATAAGCCCCGAAGGCGTAACAATCTCGGATAGGCATTTTCTTAAGTACATGTACCCACACACACACAACCCCCTCAATGCAGAAGTGCAGAGTAAAAAAGGAAACCAAATTACAAAAAACTATAACGCAGCCTTAAAAAATGAATCATCTTATAAAACATAACAATTAAACTGCTAAAAGGTGGATTGACAAGTAAACTGAACAGTGAAGGGAAAAAACACGCCGAACTAGAATGGTGCCACAACCCGGAAACATGTAAACAAAAGTAAACAGTTGGGGAGTCTCGCATTGGAAAATCCTACAAAGTCCACTGAACAAAGCCCAAGCTCATGTGTCCTCTATGCCCCCTCCATGGTCTCGATCAACCAGTTCGTCGTCTACAAAGGCACACCAAGTGTGGGAAAAGCCCAAGTAGGGGTGAGTATAAAGATACTCAGTTGGATGCCCCGAAAGATCGAGGGAGCAACAAAGGAGACACTAAAACGATGGGCAGTAGACAGATCTAGAATATTTTAAAAGTAAAATAGAGAGAGTTCTTCTCAACCAAATAGAAAGAAGGTAGTGGACTTGTTCAACCAATAGGAACTGGACAGGGGAAGCACGTGGCATACACCATGCATCTTCGCCCCTCCTAGAAGGAGAGTAACTGAACCCAAGGAGTGGGAACAAAAGAATGGTGTATATATATATGTTCAACAGGAAACCCGAACGAGTGTGTAAGGGGATCTCTATCTCTAAGCTTTGCCCATGAAAATTCACCAACATTACTAGGGATATACATCACTGATGCCCAACAATCATGTATGAAAAAGCTATCTCATTGCTAAACTGTACAACCAAGTGTCTTGCTCCGGTAATCACGGAGAAAAGTCACTGAGCAGCCTCATAGAAAGGGCTGAGTCTGAAAATAAGTCATGGGGTAACCCACTGCCTGACCCAGCTGTAGGGTAAATCCTAAAAGGTCATCGAGTAACCCACTGCCCATCCTTGCTGGAAGGTAAATCCTAAGAGATCATCGTGTAACCCACTGCCCAGCCCCGCTAGAGGGTAAATCCTAAGTGGTCGTCCAGCCCAACCCCGCTGGTGGGTAAACCCAAAGGTCAATGGGTAACCCACTACCCGGCCCCGCTGGAGGGTAAACCCTAAGGTCAATGGGTAACCCACTACCCAACACCGCAGGAGGGTAAACCCTAAGCACCGGTGGGTAACCCACTACCCGGCCCCACTGGAGGGTAAACCCGAAACTATACTGATAACTCTGCATTGTCCGTCCTATCACTGGGAGTTACTAATATTGCTACCGTGTGTTGGTTCAGAGTGCATCAAATGGAAATCCATCCAACTTCCTTTCAAGTGTCCACATTTAACAACATCTCGAAAGAGTCTCCACAAACCCAAACAGATTACACCGTTGCAATTCTCACAGAAAAAAAACGCGAGGTATACCATTTACTCGATTGAAACTGACTCCCGACAAAGACGTTATTTAACACCGATTTATGCCCATACGATGTCTCGTTGGTCCCACACCTAGGCCCAAAATAAGGACAGGCGAACTTCACCATCGTGATGCTCTCGAGAAAAAAACGCCAAACCAACTAATCATTCGCCCCAAATGGACGTCTGATTAAAAAGTCGCAGTACGCTGCACACATATTAAAAGAAATCATGTGGGGCCCATGCCAAAACTTCATCTTCAATGCCTGAAACCACCCTATACTACATCATCTTGACTCCAGGGTTACAACTCCACTGACAACACATAAAACGGACTCCGAATGCAGAAGCTGCAACTCCCCGCATTATGAAAACGGGCCCTGTGGGGCCCACACGTCGACCCCGCAACATGTCACACAGATCGTACAATTGCGCTCCTTGCAGATAACAACAAGGCGTAGGCTATTCATTTTCCCTGAACAGACTTATGAAACATAAGTCATAAAAATGAAACATACGTCCGAATGCCGCCTCATCGGCCCCACGCCTCATGCCCGAATTTAGGTGGGCGGAATACGCTGTCGCAATCCACATAAATGAACACTCAAAAACATGCACTCAAACACCCTAAACAGATGTCGGGTGAAAAAGTGGAATTTCACAATAAAATGTGGGAACCAGGCCCCGTGGGGCCCAGACAATGTCTCCAACCCGAATGCTTTGGAAATCATCTCACAAAGTCCACATGAGGACTTGGGTCAAACTACTGCTGACGGCGCGTCAATCGGACATCCGAAGTAGGAGTCAGGTCAGACGCAAAAATAATTGATTAATTAAATAATTAATTAATTATTCGCATTAATCATTTCGTGCCACCGAGAAACGAAACCAAACCAAATGGTTTCTAAACGAGCTTTGGAAGGACCGTCTCAACTCCAAGGCCACAACGCCTCTAACGGTGCGTGAAACGGACATCCGGCTAGAGAATACGTCCGTTGTAAACTTTAATAATAATTTATTATTAGTAACATAAAGCGTTTTGGGTCAAAAACCTTCGGGATTGGAACTCGAAAACCCCGAAACACATTTCAGAAAGCCCGTCTCAAAGAGACGAACCCATAGCTGCATACAATGCCTCAAATGGACACGTCGTTTAATTGTTACATTCCCTTGAACTCAAGGGGGGCCAACTGGGCCGGTCCACCCCGATCGGCCCATTCTAGACCGCAGGTCCATGGCCCAACCACGAGTCTGGTCCATCTCGCTGCGACCTGTTGGCCACGTCCCATCTGAAAACCGCCGAACCCCTCGGTCCAGCTCCTTCAAATGGCCCAACCAGTTGGCCGGTCTTTGTTTCACTTTGCAGAAGCATGACTAGTGTATTGTGGTTCCTTATCTGCAGCACCCCCCTAGGTGCCTACCACAGGGCTCCCCACTGACCACGATGGCCAACTCCATCACTCCCCTCCTGCGGAGCATACCACTGCGACACCGCCACATGATGTCGTGGCCACCTGGGCTCCCTGCTCCGCTGCCTAGGCTCGCCACTCAAACAGCTGAGCGAACCGCCTAGTACCAGCCACCCGTGTTGCGGCCGCTTGGTCCCCTTCTCCTCCGGAGCTACCCCGTCTTTGACAACCATACCCAACGCCGCACCGTCCACACCCGACGCTAAACCCTCCTGCCACTGCTCATCCACCAGCCACCATGCTCCGCCGCACCTCCGGTTAGACCTCCGGTCGTCGCCCCTTGCTGGAGCCAAACTTTCCGCCTGTCCCCCCGACCACACTAGTGGTCGGAAAAAGTATCTGAAATCGCTTTCGGAATCCTTGGGGCTAGATCTTCACACCTCCGCCCCTCGCTCATCGATCCGTCACAGTTTTCGTGAGTTCAAAATTTTGGATGAAGAACCCTCAACAATGGGATTTTGAACGGGTCTCGAACAATGGCCTTTTTCATTTGGCCATCATCCTAATTCTATAATTTCATAATTAGAAGGAAAATTTGATGAAAAGTCAATAAATCTACGAAGGTGATAAAATTTACCAAAAAAATCCTTCCTTAAATCTGTCATGCATCATTGGTGGCATGTCCACGACGCTCCTACTTTGATCCGCCAAGGTTCCAGCAGAGGTCGCTCCTCGATTCGGTGAAGAATAGTGAATAATGCTGAAGAACAGTTGAAGGATAGGGAGAGAGAGAGAGATAGAAGAAAGAAGGGAAAACCCCCACTCCAAACTCTTATTTTTCTATTTATAGAAAAATCTGCTTAGTGTGGAATCTGAAACTGTCGTGCCCTCTCATTTTATATTGCTCCTAGGAAAAACATCCCTTTTTCAATTCAACAGAAGTATCAGATTTCCATTTCGAGCCTTCGTCTGAATTTTATTTGAAAAGAACGTCAGTGATAAATATCACTATGTCATTATTTCAAAATGACGATTTTTCCCCTGGGTGACATCTCTCACAGCAGGCCAGCACACACATCTTTTACACCCCACCAAGGGTAAACGACACACTCCAGACACAATTGTGCCCTCAGATTTCCGATCTGAGCTACCATATTGGAGAAAACACAACCCCGCCATGTGCATAGTATCAAAATAGTTAATATTTTTTAAAAAATTATTCCGGGTACCCTGGGCCTCGGAATCGCACGTCGTCTCTGTCACTACCCGACCTCGGGGCCCGTGCCGTGACTACCCCAAGCCCGCCTTCCATAGGCCAGGGGCTGGCGACTAGCATCAAGGCGTATAATCCCGGTAAACAGGGAAGGCATTGCCTTTATAAGTAACAACCACCACAGAGTCAGCAAGCGGAAAGTAACTACAAGAGCAGAAAAGTAAAGGGGGCCGGAATACAAGCCCAACTGAAAGTAAAGTACAACTCGAAAGGGAAAACAGCAACTGAAAGTACAAGAGGCTCCTGGGACGTCCTCCTCGATTCCTACCTGAAGGGTAGGTACAGATGGCTCAGCTCCTGGATCGTCCACCACGGATCCTACCTGAAGGGTAGGTACAGATAGCTCACAACTCCTCGGGTCCAACTGTCCGCTCCGAGCACGTCCCGCTCAGTGGTCCTCCTCCGGGTACCGACCTACTCCGAAAGCCTCATCCACAGTCAGCGCTGTCCGTCGTCTGCAACCAACACAACGAAGTGCGGGCAAAGCCCGTGCAGGGGTGAGTATAAGCTACTCAGTAGGGACCCCGAGACCCCTGAAGGTCTCTCAAATCCACAAAGGATAAACCACGAAGAAAAGTAACAATCACGAAGTAACATCCAGTATTGATTAGGTATATGCCCATACATATACCTATGTCACCAATTTCCGTTCGGCTCCAACACGAGCCCAAGAACAATCCAATCCACAAAGAAGAGTAAACAGTAAAATCCACATAGGATAACAGTACAAGTCCACACGGTTTATAACAAGTTTATGAAATCAACGGATAACTATTACCCAGGTATATGCCCATACATATACCTAAGTTATCAAGCGACCCATCTCAATCATGAGGAAACACAAAGATTAATGACTCAGCTCAAACCAGGATTTTTATTATCGAAACCGTAGCTGCTGAAGAGCCCCAACTCTGAAGTGTACAGTGGTGCTGTCACGACTCCGAGGTACTGCTCACTAACCTATGACTGCTGAGGTACTCCTCCTGTTGAGTACTGCGGGTCTGCTGCCAACTACAGGGCGCTCCGTCCGCTGAGGGTCTGCTACCAACTACTGGGCGCTCACCCAAATAGCCTACTGAGGTACTCCTCCTGTCGAGTACCGCGGGTTTTCTGCCAACTACCAGGCGCTCCGTCCGCCGTGGGTCTGCTGCCAACTACTGGGCGCTCCGTCCACTGGGCTAGTCGACTCACTCCAAGTCGAGTCGGTCAAGCAGTCGTCAGGTCTCAGTCATCTACACGGTCTCCGTACTCCGCACGCACGTCTCCACCGTCGCGGGTCTGTCGCTACAACCAAGCACACACACTCGTAGAGTATCGCGCGTCCGCCGCTACAACCAAGCGCTCCACCGCCAAAGGTCTGCTGCTGCATCCAAGCGCACCACCACTGTCAAGTACCATGGGTTCGCCGCTACACCCAAGCGCTCCACCGCTCAAGGTAAAAAGAAGATTCAGCTCACACAGGTTCGGTAGCACTGTTCCATGTAGGATCGCTGAGTGCTGTAGTCGTCGTCGTCGAATCCACATAGGATCTCTGTACTGTCGTCGTCGCAGTCACAGTAGCAGTAGTAGTAGTCGTAGCAGTTGTAGCAGTCGCAGCCAGCACTAGGGTTTCCGCACACAGCAAGCTCGTTCGGAGGGTCCGCTCCACGAGCCGAGAGGCTGATACATCAACTGTCACAAAGACCAGAGTTGATGTACCCAAAAGTTCCGTATCGTCAACAGGAACTCAACGCAACAGACGGCGCGTCGATCGGACGCCCGGTCTGAGAGTTATTGGCATTTTCGTCTCCGGGGCCCGGTTGGTTTTTAAGGCTAAACCAACCCGACCGTACTCCACCTGCGTCCAAACCTCAGGCGGAGTATGCCAAAAGATCCGTCTCACTAAGAGGAACACATCGCGACTGACGGCGCGTCAATCGGACGTCCGTAGCTCGAGATATGAGCGTTTCTGCTCCGAAGGCCCGGTTGGTTTCGTGAACGAACCAACCCGGCCGAACTCAAAGTAATCCGAAACCTTGAGTGCGATATACCGAAACGACCGTCTCTATCCAAGGATCGCGTTGCCACAGACGGTTCGTCATTCGGAGGTCCGAGGCTCAAGATATGGCCCAAAAACCGATTCTGGTTCGAAACGGGGGGTCCGGGTCCGGGCCGACCCGGCCCGACCCCCCCCCCCCCCTGGGACGGCGCGGTGGCCGGCGGCGGCGGCCGGCGGCGCGCGGAGGCGGCGCGGCGGCGCGCGGAGGCGGCACGGCGGCGCGCTGGGGCGGCGCGGCGGCGCGCGGAGGCGGCACGGCGGCGCGCTGGGCGCGCAGGCGGTGCGCGGGTGAGACCCCCGCCTCCCCGTTTTTCCCCTGGCGGCGCGGCACGTGCCACGCCGGTTTTAAGAAAAACCGCCCCCTCACATAAGGGGGCCTGCTTTTGAGCGGATCCGGGGGGTGGCGCTGCCCCCCCCCTTCTAATGAAAACCGGCCCCCAATTTAATTGGGGGCCATTAAAGGTTAACCGGGGGAAATTAATTCCCCCGGTTTGACTTCCTTCCGGCCGGCCCGACCTGGCCGGCCGGTTCCCTTTCGTCTTCCGACACCGGCGGCCCGGTTGGCCGCCGGTCTTCTCGATCCGCCGCGGCCCGGAACCGGCCGCGGCCTTCGTCGTCCGGCGCGTTGCGACGACACCGCACGCCTTCGCCGCGGCCCCGCTCCGGCCGCGGCGCCTTGTTTTCTCCTCCGATGCGGCGCGGCGGCGTTGCATCCAACGGTCGCACTTCCTTTACTCCGCCGCGGCCAACGGGCCGCGCCTCATTGCTCCGGCGGCTTGTTCAGTCCGGCTGTGGGAGACCACCACGGCCCTCGTCGTCCGGAGTGGCGCGTCAAACTTGCGCACTCCCATGAAGCCCTCTACGTCCTTGCGCGGTGTCACGGCATCGCACCGCCTCCTCTTCGATCCACGAGTAATCCAACAACAAGGTTTGGGAGGAGGATCGACCGTGTTGGTACGGTCCGATCCCCTCCCATGTGAAAGATAACAAGTGGTCCAATAATTTATTTACGAAGGCGTAAATTAAATTAAGAATAAAGGTACAACCCCTACCTCGAAGGAAGTTCGCAGAGCTCGTTAACGATCCGCGAAGGACGAGCGTCGCGGAGATCGGACATCACGGAGGTCGGTCGTCACGGAAGAAGACGTCGTCGGCATCGCGGTAGACGGACGCGGGTTCGCCGTGAGAGGCACGTCGCGGAAAGTGCATTGCGGCGTCGGACGTAGGTTCGCCGCGGATAGCACGTCGCGGAGAGGATGCGTTGCGGCGTCGTGGAGGAAAACCAACGCATTGCAGTCCGACGTCGTGGAAGAAGGACGCCGCGTTCTTCGTGAAGTTGAGTGTTCTTCGTGATGTTAAGCGTTCTTCGTGATCTTCGTCAGAGATGAAGAAGAAGAAGAAAATGCTCTCCACCTCTCAAGGAACAAAGGGACTAACCCAAAAAAAATAATAAATTAAGCTCATACTTAATTTATTAACACAACACCAACCTTTGAAATTCAAGAGTTTGAATTTCAAAACTTTAATTAAACTCACTTATTAATGACATAAATTATAACCTAAGTTTACATCATTAATTGTGAGTTGGGGAGGGTTAGAGAATATGAAGGGGTGGGGTTTGTGTGGGCCCCACCACCCACTTAACCTCCCAAGGGAAGTTGGGTTTGTCACCCAACTTCCACCCAAAGGATAAAAACACTTAAGGAAGATAAAAATAAAAATTGAAGTTAAATTTTTATTTTAACATTCACAATTTTATTTTTTTACAACTCCCCTCGTGTAAACGCAACTTCGGGAAAGGTCTCCTTAAGTGAATATCGGCGCTGCGAGTTCATCGGTGCCCTCGGATTTCAATTCCGAGCACCGGATCAAAAGTTAGGAAAACCCGCTCGTTCGTTCACTGAACGTACCCGAGCCAAACTTCGGAAAATGATTCCGGGCACTCCGGGCCTCGGAATCAGGTGCCGTCTGAAACAGCGCTCTTGTAAAATTCCAAAGAAAATTAAGAAAAAATTTCCCTTGAATTTTACGGGTCTTTACATTACTCCCACCTCAGGGCTTTACATCCCCGTAAAGCTTCAACTCACACTTAAGGGAAACTAGGTAGTACTGAGCACGCAACTGAGCTTTACGCTCCCATATGCTCACCTGAAGATCTCGTGCTACCCGAGAAGCACCCCAGAGGAAGAAACCGTTCACGTAGATCCTGCTCCTATCGATCATCGATCTCTACTAGAACCTCTGTGCTTGTCGCCCTGTCATCGACGTCCAACTCCCCGGGGTCGATGACGTGTGAAGAAACATACGCGTATCTCCACAGCTGAGACACGTGGTGGAAATTATGCACCCGGTGCGACTGAGGTGGTAGGTTCAAGCGGTAAACCTCCTCGCCTACCCTGCTGAAGATCAAAAGGGTCCATCGAACTTCGGAGATAACATGCCGCCTCGGCCACATCTCCGAAACCTCATCGGGTTGAGACCGTATAAGAACGTGTTCGTCACCCTCGAATTCAAGAGGTTTCCCTTTTTTAGGTTAGAACTGAAACTCAAAACTCCTGCTGCCACAAGGGTAGGGTTGACCAACTCAAGAGTGATCGGCCACACCCTCTTATGCCTGAGTTTAACATGTGCTGCCCAGGGTTTCCTTTTCGCCGACCAAGGAAAACCCATTCCGACGTTTGCCTAAAACAGTCAACCGGGGTATGATTTGTAAATCAAAACCATACCCAGATCACCGTCGTAAGGCCTCTACACTGCCACCAAGAGATTCCAACCGAAACTCTCGCCTCGAGGTCAAATCACACCATCGGCGTAAGTGTGATCATCGAGTCTCCTCCCAAAGGTATCTCCAGACGTGAGGGTCAAGTCTACGGCTTACCCGGAACCTCAAGGTCTGGGACATGATTCGTGGAAGGGTAGAATGATTGGTTCCTATGTCTATAGATATGGCAGCTCGTAGTAGACATAATTCGTACCCCGAATCATTCTTAGAGCTCCTGGGTCACACTCCTTGACCGCAATGCAGCTACTCTCCTCCCCAGCCCTCCTGCTCCCTGAGCCTGGCGGGGACTACTAAGTCGGGTGGTCGTAACATGTCGAAATGTACACCACCACATGCTGCTCTCCAAGCTCCGCTTCCACGTCTGCTACCCTGCAGATTCATCTGTCCTTAGCACTTCCTACTCCTAGAACATTTTACACGCCCGAGTCTCTGAGACTGGCGCTAGTTTCCTGCCTTTCACTGCTAATGTTCACAACCACAAAGGTTCTCTCTAGCATCCTAGCATAGGTAGAAATGCATAGAGGAAAAGTAATGGTTCAGATGTCCTTTAGACACACTTCGCTCAGAAGTTCGAGTCTAAAGAACTGGTCACAACGTAACCAACGAGTACCAAGATTGATTGGTAAGCCACGTTGAGTGCTCTGCTTCCGACATGTCATACTGTCGAAGCTGTATTAGCTCCAGAAAACTCACAACCACCTCCTCAAGCCAGTCCTCAGCCACCTACGAGTCAGGCTCACCTCGAAACTTGAGGGATATCTGGTGCTAAAACATATGTAAGGCACTAAGCCTGTGAGTCTCTGCTACCGGTACCGCCGGTAGTGTATGCTGACCAACAGGTAGTGACATAGTTGGCACACTACCCGTAGGTACTATCCCAGGTATCGGTTCGCGCAACGAAGCCTCATTACTATAAGGACCAACCTCATGGTCACTCACTGGAAACAACAGGAGCTAAGATCATCATCCGCTCTACTAGTATCCATGCTAGGTGTAGAACTCTAGCAACCGCCTCCATCCAGCCCACTGCTGCCTGGGAAATCTGTCTCGCCTCGTATCCTCAGAGGCCTCTACTGCTGGAACTCGTGCATCGCGCTCTGCTAGCGTGCATCGTCAGCTAGTGGAATCCTCTGCCTAACGGGTGGTGGTGTTGCTGGTACACCACCCGATGGTGCCAACACTGAAAAAGAGCCCTGCACCGGAGTCTCGCTGCTCGGTGGGCCATCATCGAGAACTCTCTCGGAACTCCAGCTAACTATCTGCATGGTGACATCCTGAACAGTTGTGTCACGGTCAACGATTTATACCTGGTGAGCTGACCTGGTTTGAGCTGACTTTAAACCTTTTTGGAAACACACACGCAATCAGTGTTTTCGTGCATTAAGTTAGAAATCAGAAGTCAGGGTCCTGGTGTACGGATACGTCGGCCGCCGCACCAACACTGGACTCCCTGGACTGATAACCACACTCAATACACTAAACACTATTGCTTCACATAGAAAAAAAAAGATCAGAGTCTGCGGTAGAACCGACCCCTCTGATACCAATTTGTCACGACCCGACCTCGGGGCCCGTGCCGTGACTACCCCAAGCCCGCCTTCCATAGGCCAGGGGCTGGCGACTAGCACCAAGGCGTATAATCCCGGTAAACAGGGAAGGCATTGCCTTTATAAGTAACAACCACCACAGAGTCAGCAAGCGGAAAGTAACTACAAGAGCAGAAAAGTAAAGGGGGCCGGAATACAAGCCCAACTGAAAGTAAAGTACAACTCGAAAGGGAAAACAGCAACTGAAAGTACAAGCGGCTCCTGGGACGTCCTCCTCGATTCCTACCTGAAGGGTAGGTACAGATGGCTCAGCTCCTGGATCGTCCACCACGGATCCTACCTGAAGGGTAGGTACAGATAGCTCACAACTCCTCGGGTCCAACTGTCCGCTCCGAGCACGTCCCGCTCAGTGGTCCTCCTCCGGGTACCGACCTACTCCGAAAGCCTCATCCACAGTCAGCGCTGTCCGTCGTCTGCAACCAACACAACGATGTGCGGGCAAAGCCCGTGCAGGGGTGAGTATAAGCTACTCAGTAGGGACCCCGAGACCCCTGAAGGTCTCTCAAATCCACAAAGGATAAACCACGAAGAAAAGTAACAATCACGAAGTTACATCCAGTATTGATTAGGTATATGCCCATACATATACCTATGTCACCAATTTCCGTTCGGCTCCAACACGAGCCCAAGAACAATCCAATCCACAAAGAAGAGTAAAGAGTAAAATCCACATAGGATAACAGTACAAGTCCACACGGTTTATAACAAGTTTATGAAATCAACGGATAACTATTACCCAGGTATATGCCCATACATATACCTAAGTTATCAAGCGACCCATCTCAATCATGAGGAAACACAAAGATCAATGACTCAGCTCAAACCAGGATTTTTATTATCGAAACCGTAGCTGCTGAAAAGCCCCAACTCTGAAGTGTACAGTGGTCCTGTCACGACTCCGAGGTACTGCTCACTAACCTATGACTGCTGAGGTACTCCTCCTGTCGAGTACTGCGGGTCTGCTGCCAACTACTGGGCGCTCCGTCCGCTGAGGGTCTGCTGCCAACTACTGGGCGCTCACCCAAATAGCCTACTGAGGTACTCCTCCTGTCGAGTACCACGGGTTTGCTGCCAACTACCAGGCGCTCCGTCCGCTGTGGGTCTGCTGCCAACTACTGGGCGCTCCGTCCACTGGGCTAGTCGACTCACTCCAAGTCGATTCGGTCAAGCAGTCGTCAGGTCTCAGTCATCTACACGGTCTCCGTACTCCGCACGCACGTCTCCACCGTCGCGGGTCTGTCGCTACAACCAAGCGCACACACTCGTAGAGTATCGCGGGTCCGCCGCTACAACCAAGCGCTCCACCGCCAAAGGTCTGCTGCTGCATCCAAGCGCACCACCACTGTCAAGTACCATGGGTTCGCCGCTACACCCAAGCGCTCCACCGCTCAAGGTAAAAAGAAGATTCAGCTCACACAGGTTCGGTAGCACTGTTCCATGTAGGATCGCTGAGTGCTGTAGTCGTCGTCGTCGAATCCACACAGGATCTCTGTACTGTCGTCATCGCAGTCACAGTAGCAGTAGTAGTAGTCGTAGCAGTTGTAGCAGTCGCAGCCAGCACTAGGGTTTCCGCACACAGCAAGCTCGTTCGGAGGGTCCGCTCCACGAGCCGAGAGGCTGATACATCAACTGTCAGAAAGACCAGAGTTGATGTATCCAAAAGTTCCGTATCGTCAACAGGAACTCAACGCAACAGACGGCGCGTCGATCGGACGCCCGGTCTGAGAGTTATTGGCATTTTCGTCTCCGGGGCCCGGTTGGGTTTTAAGGCTAAACCAACCTGACCGTACTCCACCTGCGTCCAAACCTCGGGCGGAGTATGCCAAAAGATCCGTCTCACTAAGAGGAACACATCGCGACTGACGGCGCGTCAATCGGACGTTCGTAGCTCGAGATATGAGCGTTTCCGCTCCGAAGGCCCGGTTGGTTTCATGAACGAACCAACCCGTCCGAACTCAAAGTAATCCGAAACCTTGAGTGCGATATACTGAAACGACTGTCTCGATCCAAGGATCGCGTTGCCGTAGACGGTTCGTCATTCGGAGGTCCGAGGCTCAAGATATGGCCCAAAAACCGATTCTGGTTCGAAACGGGGGGTCCGGGTCCGGGCCGACCCGGCCCGACCCCCCCTTGGGACGGCGCGGTGGCCGGCGGCGGCGCGGCGGCGCGCGGAGGCGGCGCGGCGGCGCGCGGAGGCGGCACGGCGGCGCGCTGGGGCGGCGCGGCAGCGCGCTGGGCGCGCAGGCGGTGCACGGGTGAGACCCCCGCCTCCCCGTTTTTCCCCTGGCGGCGCGGCACGTGCCGCGTCGGTTTTAAGAAAAACCGCCCCCTCACATGAGGGGGCCTGCTTTTGAGCGGATCCGGGGGGTGGCGCTGCCCCCCCCCCCTTCTAATGAAAATCGGCCCCCAATTTAATTGGGGTCCATTAAAGGTTAACCGGGGGAAATTATTTCCCCCGGTTTGACTTCCTTTCGGCCGGCCCGACCTGGCCGGCCGGTTCCCTTTCGTCTTCCGACACCGGCGGCCCGGTTGGCCGCCGGTCTTCTCGATCCGCCGCGGCCCGGAACCGGCCGCGGCCTTCGTCGTCCGGCGCGGTGCGACGACACCGCGTGCCTTCGCCGCGACCCCGCTCCGGCCGCGGCGCCTTTGTTTTCTCCTCCGATGCGGTGCGGCGGCGTTGCATCCAACGGTCGCACTTCCTTTACTCCGCCGCGGCCAACGGGCCGCGCCTCATTGCTCCGGCGGCTTGTTCAGTCCGGCTGTGGGAGACCACCACGGCCCTCGTCGTCCGGAGTGGCGCGTCAAACTTGCGCACTCCCATGAATCCCTCTACGTCCTTGCGCGGTGTCACGGCACCGCACCGCCTCCTCTTCGATCCACGAGTAATCCAACAACAAGGTTTGGGAGGAGGATCGACCGTGTTTGTACGGTCCGATCCCCTCCCATGTGAAAGATAACAAGTGGTCCAATAATTTTTTTACGAAGGCGTAAATTAAATTAAGAATAAAGGTACAACCCCTACCTCGAAGGAAGTTCGCGGAGCTCGTTAACGATCCGCGAAGGACGAGCGTCGCGGAGATCGGACATCACGGAGGTCGGTCGTCACGGAAGAAGACGTCGGCGGCATCGCGGTAGACGGACGCGGGTTCGCCGCGAGAGGCACGTCGCGGAAAGTGCGTTGTGGCGTCGGACGTAGGTTCGCCGAGGAAAGTACGTCGCGGAGAGGATGCGTTGCAGCGTCGTGGAGGAAAACCAACGCGTTGCAGTCCGACGTCGTGGAAGAAGGACGTCGCGTTCTTCGTGAAGTTGAGTGTTCTTCGTGATGTTAAGCGTTCTTCGTGATCTTCGTCAGAGATGAAGAAGAAGAAGAAAATGCTCTCCACCTCTCAAGGAACAAATGGACTAACCCAAAAAAAATAATAAATTAAGCTCATACTTAATTTATTAACACAACACCAACCTTTGAAATTCAAGAGTTTGAATTTCAAAACTTTAATTAAACTTACTTATTAATGACATAAGTTATAACCTAAGTTTACATCATTAATTGTGAGTTGGGGAGGGTTAGAGAATATGAAGGGGTGGGGTTCGTGTGGGCCCCACCACCCACTTAACCTCCCAAGGGAAGTTGGGTTGTCACCCAACTTCCACCCAAAGGATAAAAACACTTAAGGAAGATAAAAATATAAATTGAAGTTAAATTTTTATTTTAACATTCACAATTTTATTTTTTTACAACTCCCCTCGTGTAAACGCAACTTCGGGAAAGGTCTCCTTAAGCGAATATCGGCGCTGCGAGTTCATCGGTGCCCTCGAATTTCAATTCCGAGCACCGGATCAAAAGTTAGGAAAACCCGCTCGTTCGTTCACTGAACGTACCCGAGCCAAACTTCAGAAAATGATTCCGGGCACTCCGGGCCTCGGAATCAGGTGCCGTCTGAAACAGCGCTCTTGTAAAATTCCAAAGAAAATTAAGAAAAAATTTCCCTTGAATTTTACGGGTCTTTACAGTCTCAGATTCTAGCTCTAGAAATATATATAGAAATATTCCAAAGTCATATAAGGAAAAAAATAGGTCTCTAAATTTTCAATTTTAACAAATATTCTTATTATTATATATATCAAATGGATGTCAAAACTTTGATCATTTATTGGAATTTAATTAGTGATGTTTCTATGATATTACAGAATTTATTCAATTTTCTTAAAATGTTAATAAATTTTATAATTTCAGTGATCTATTTATGGGTTGAAAAAATATTCTCAATATGGTAATAAATATTTTTGTTGAATATATTAATGATTTAAATGTTATTAATATATTGACTTTTTGTGTATACAATATTTTATTGTTAATGTATTATTTCAAATATAATTTATGCTAATTATAACTACTAATATAGTATAATTATTAAGGATTAATATTTTAGGTATTAATATTAGTATTAGAACATTTTTATGAAAATAAAATATTAATATTAGTTTATATATATATTTTTTATTCTTAAATTATTATTTTTTAAACTTGTTTGTTTTTATAGTGTATGGGAACCATAACGCGCCATTCATAAAAAAATCATTATTGGTGTTTGAACTATGTAAATTGGGAACATATTTGTAAATGGAAATGTAATAGTCTTTTGGTTATAGAAATATGAAATGTATGAGAAAATTGAAAAACCATGACTTGGAACCACATCATGATCTATAAATCATGATAATAAATAAATATGGATATGAACCATGATAACGTGATGTCATTATGTGGTGATAATGGTATGTATATTATAAGTCAATGAAAAACATCATGATTTATAATTTAATGTAGTTTATTATAGAAATAAATTACCGAAATTAGAATCAATGCCCAAATAGATATGTATTACATCATTATATCTGGGAGATTCAATATTAAATTGAGGAGATATATAAAAATAATTTGGGTTTATATTCCATTCCATGATTATAGGTTGTGGAAATATTCTATAATTATAGTTGTTTTATATATATATTTTTAAAATACCATGGAATATAGGAATTTATATAGATCTATTGGGTGGATAAAAAATAATTGTATTTAGTAATATATATATATATATATGACATTAGTTATGTCTATATTATTGAAAATTAATATTTTTATGCTTCATTAAGAAAGTAATGAGGGCGTCTTTCTCTAACTGATATTTTATTGAAAATTTTATTAAGATATTAGATTCTATTTTGATTTTACTATGAATATGAATACAATAAATTTAAAATAATATTTTTTTAAAAAAATTATGAGCCATAATTATTGACTGATGGAATTACATTAATATGTGTATTGGATTGGCTGTGTTTATTCATGATCAAGGAATGTGTTTAATAAATAAAAAATTAATTATGACATAAATTCAATAAATTCGTAAATTGTTTATATTACATGATCATAGAAAATATTTATTTTGTTATTAATGAATTGGCACCATGCCATGAGTTTATATGAATTTTATTCTTATAATTATTTTTTAGTCATTATATATATTTATTTCCAACAACATTATTATCCTATATTTATTATTCATAGTAAAACATTTTGTATAAATTAATATTCAATTTTTTTATTATATTATAATATTTTAAATAAATTTTTGTCGCTTTTGAATGTAAATTTTAATCGATTGATCACTAATATGTGTGGATCTTCCATGGAAAAACTATATATATTTTGTATCTATATTCATTTACTAGTTATTGTACTTAATCATTTATAAACAAGATCCCATTTTGGAATTAATGATTTCCCATGGTTGGTCACTTTTATTTTCAAAATTTAATCATATTATTAATATTATATGGAAATAATGGTTTGATATATAAATCCATTTATTCTACTAAAAAATTTAATTATTTTGTACACATTTTCCACTACTATTGTAATTTTTTTGTTAAACACTATTAATGGACGACCACTCAATTTGAGAAAATATTTATTAATAATGAATGATAATTTTTAATTTAAAATCATAATATGGAAATGTGTTTTAGTGGAAAATGACAAAAAAATTGTTGGAGTTGGTCGATTTCTTGAAAACGACCCAAAAATATAATTAAGTAGTGAATGATAAGAACATTACTGGATTTTGATTTATAATTTGTAATGATGAAAACAATGACTTTATATGGAAACCACTTATTCAAATAATTTTTACGTAAATACAGTTACCGTCTAAATGATCTCTAATTAAAATTAATTCATCATGTAGCATAATCAGAATAATTTTCATTATTGGGACATTTTTGTGATCATTGAGATACCATATAATTTACATTTGTCACATATGGCGTATTAAGAAAATATTAATTCAAATTTTAATTGTAATAAAATTAAAAATATTTGATTCAAAACATATCACCGCATTCGATTATTCTATGACAGTACAATAGTTGAAAATTCATATAAGGATTGTTTCCTCCCATGATATAAATTAATATATATATATATAATATCTCAAAATACAATCCATATTAAATTAAGTAAATTTATAAATAATTAAATATCTTTAATTACATATTTATAAAGGGTTCGTATAAAAGATTAGAGGTGTGATGTCAAATTAAAACAATTTGTAAATTGTTTTCTCAATGTAATTGTTCGATCATAAATACTCCCACAAAAGTATTTATAATGTAATTTAATTTCAAATATATATATATATATAAATATATGAATTTATATAACTGATGTCTAAAAATTACATTTAATGGAATACTCACATTGTAAAATAATCGAGATCAGTCCAAATAGTGAATTTTAATGTATTTTTGGATGCATAATTTGAGGTCATAATAAATATTTATGATATTATAATCACTATTAATGAACTATATGGTATGTCTATCATCTATTTGAATTTTAATGATTTATATATATATAATTATTTTTAAAAATCAACAATCATTAAAATCCAAGCAATAATGAAAAAATATATAAAATTGAATTGTCCCTCAAGATTCCAATAATAAAGGAAATGTTTATAAAAACACTTATATTTGTAGGATAAAGCCTTAGAAATCATGATTTTGAGAAGGGATTCCCATAATGAATTATAAGTTATTTAAATAATGTCACGACCCGACCCAACGGGGTCGAGCCGCGACTCCCCAAGCCCGCCTCCAATAGGCCAGGGGCTGGCGACCAGCGCCGAGTAGGATATCACACACATGGGAGGCATTAGCCTAAGGTACCTGTACACACGCACCCACAACCACCTCCATGCAACAGTGCAGAGATAAAGAAACTGAAAAGTAAATGCATGCATACAATCTATCCCAAACTAGAGTGCAACGGCAAAAGTACAAGGGCAAAACAGGGCCCACCAAAAGAAAACTACAAAGCGCGTCCAACCTGCTCCGAAGAAGGGGAACGCTGCCACAAACACCCACCAGAAAGCTCCCTCGGCACAGCTCCGGTAAACACCCCGGTCAACCCACTCACTAAGCTCCGCCTGCTCCGGGTCCTCCTGGGACTCCGTCAAAAGGCCTGTGGTCTGCACAAGACACAAACATGTACGGGCAAAGCCCGTGCAGGGGTGAGTATAAACATACTCAGTAGGCTCCCCAAAAACCCAAAACCCAAGGGAGCAACTGAAAGGCAACAGTCCGCTCAACCCAGCCAGAGGGAACCCATACGAGAGAGAAACTCCATCTCGTGACCATCCCCATCTAAACACAACAAGTCAGCTCAGCTCAGCTCAGGTGTATGCCCATACATACACCTTGAACAATCCAGATATACACAGCTCACGCCACAAAGCCACAAGAGGTACCGACCTCATCACCAGCAACTGTCCCAACCAGGAGAGTACACCACGAACACTGTCATACCAGATGACACTCAACCGAGAGATACATTCCATCGGGATACTCGCAAACATCTCAGACGCTCGCCCGAGAGACCACGCTCGTCAGGTAGCATCACTGAGGAAACATCGCTGAAACACTACAACCACCAAACTCCTCGGATAGGGGATCGCCGCTAGGGTCCGCTAGGGGATACCAAGACCCACTCCGGAAAACGTAGCTCACAGATAGGGGATCACTCCCAGGGTCCGCTGGGGGATACCACAACCCGATCTGGCATATGTAGTTTTCACAGATAGGGGATCACACCCAGGATCCGCTGGGGGATTCCACCACCCGATCTGGCGTTCGACAGAAGCTCCACACTCAGATAGAGGATCATCGTCCATATAAAGATGGTCACGACGATACCGGAACCCTATCTGGTATAACTCGCGATGTAGGGGATCGATCCAACGATGCCGCAACCCTACCGAAACCACGCGCTGAGTAGGGGATCGTATAACCAACGATACCGCAACCCTACCATAAACGTCATGCTGAGTAGGGGATCGTAAACCCGACGATGCCACAACCCTACTGTGCACGACCCACCGTGTAGGGGATCATATTCCCGATGATGACACAAACCCTACGGGGTTAACCTGCTAGATAGGGGATCGCTGTCCGTGAATAAGCGGTCACAACGATACCAAGAACCCGATCTAGGGTAAAGATGCTAGAGGATCCACTCCGGGCCCACCGGAGGGATACCACAACTCTAACAGTTTAAACTTCCCAACGAGAGGATCACAAACCCACACGAAGGTTGTGATGCCACACGAACCCTCGTGGGAACGAACCAAGGGAGAACCTTCAACCACTGCTGGTCCAAACGTCGCTAACCCGAGCGACCCGCCACAACGCCACACTGCGCACCTCCTAGGCCAAAACCAAAGCCACCATCGCGTTCCACACGGAAAAACTCGCAGGATAGGATGCTTACTCGCTCGAAACGGAGCACCAGTGAAAAAGGCACTATTCACCGTAGCTAGCTCGTGCGGGGCCCACATAACGATCCCGAAACCCATCGTGCGGACCATACCACGATGATCCCCTCGGAAAAACAGGCGGTATCGACTACTCGCTCGCCCAAAACGGACACCCGGTGAAAAAGGTACTATTCACCGAAGGCCGGCTCGGGTGGGGCCCACGACTGGATTCCGAAACTCCTCGAACGGGTCGCACCATTGCGATCCTCTCGGAAAAACACACAGGATCGACTATTCATCCGCCAAAATCGGACTCCTGGTGCAAAAACTGCGTTTCACCGCAAACGCCCAAACCCAGCCTCGTGGGGCCCGCACCCCGTTCGCAAACCCAACACCCGGAAACCATCTCAAAAAGTCCGTCGTACCATCAGGGTCTCAACGCCACTGACGGCACGTCAATCGGACGCTCCGGGTAGAAGTTACAACGGCCCGAAGTCGTAAAATAATAAAATATTATTATTTTAGACGACGTTTCTAGCTCCCGTGCCACGATCCCGAACCTTTAAACCCTCGAACGCACACCGGAGGGTTTGCCTCGTCGTCAGGGACACGTCGCCGCAAACGGCGCACGAATCCGACTCCCGGAGTGCAAGATACGAGGGTTTAAAGACCCCCGTATGCGAAAAACTGGTCGGACCGGCCCGGACCGGCCGGTCCGCCCGGCCTGGACCGGCCACCGCCGCTGGCCCGCCCTGGCCGGCGGCGCTTCGCCGCGGACCGCCGGGGGCACCCCGGTGGTCCGTTTTGCGATCCGGAGGCGCCTACGCGACTCTCGGGACCCGATCTACAATGCTACGGCTTCAATTTGCAGAAAAACGCAGCAAAAACGGGATCAGGGATTAAAACTCAAAACCGCCTACCTCGCGGGCGAAACGCCGACGTTCTGGCTCAGATCCGCGCTCCAAAGCTTCCGCTGCGCGCTCCTGGAACGTCCGCCGTCGAATTCTGAGCTCGTGGGCGCTCCGTTTGCTCGATTCGGCAGAGTGGCGGCGAAGAACGGCGAAGAACGATAAAGGGGGTGGGGCGCTGATATTTATATCAGCCGCCTGTCGGCGCCAAACCAGTCTCGGACCCGACGCCCGATGCGAACAAAAGTAAGGTCACCCCTAGGGTAAACGCGCCGTTCTGAACGCAACGGAGGTCTCAGATTTTCCATCCGAGACTCCGTTCAGAAGTTATTTGAGCCGACACTCGCACACTAACTTGCCACTTATTTACGGAAACGCCCCTGGTGGCGTTTCTCACCGCAGGCCCGCCCCCGCAAAGTTTACACCCCGCCTAGGGTAAACGGCACGTTCCGGACGCAACCGTGCCCTCAGATTCCCGTTCTGAGCTACCGTTTAGGAGATATCACGCCCCCACCACGTGCATACTATAAAAATACTTAATATTTTTATAAAATTAATTCCGGGCACACCGGGCCTCAGAATCGCACGCCGTCTTCGCGCCTAGCTCTGGAATTATTCGTAGAAATATTCCAGAGTCTGACAGGGCCAAAAACCCGAGTCGCTACATCCTCCCCCCCTTAGAACTTTTCGTCCCCGAAAAGCCCCAAGCACAAGGAAAGCGACTGAACTCTCAACTGGGTCTCACACACCAGCGAGCTCACCAACAACAACCACTCAGGGTCTTACCAACGCCCTGAACAAAACTCGAGCAAGCAACAAAAGGAAAGAGTACCGCTAAACAGTGTCTGAAAAACTACTGCAGTAAGTAGAAAAGACACAAGGCGTACCTCTATCCATCTGTGGTGCCTCTGGGTCGACTGCCTCCAGGGCATGCAACTGTCCTCGCCCTCGGCCACCAGCTCCCTGAGCTTGGCGTGGACCACCTGGGGGTGGGGGTGGTGGCAACTGGTACTGTCTACCACCGCCTCCTGCTGCACCAGCTCCGACGCCACGTCCGACGCCCTGCGGACCTCCTTGCTCGAGACGCTGCCTCTGCCAAGGCGGTCTATCGACCGGCTCCCTCTCAGCAGCACGTCGGGTCGGACAATCTCTAGCAAGATGTCCCCGACCATCGCAAGCGTAACACCGCCTCTCCTGCGGCTGACCAAAACTGGCCTGCGAGCCCTGTGAGCTCCGAGGCTCAGATCCTCCATCCTGGGGTCGCCTCCTGAAACGTCGGCCACGTCCAGACCCCTGAGTCTGACGTCGGCTACCAGATGCTGATCCGACCTACGAAGTCTCCGCTCCCGAGTGACCAGCACTAACAGGAGAGATCTGCTCGGCCAGAAAGCTCTCCACCACCAGCGCTCGCTCCAGCACCCCAGCATAGGTGGGCAGGCACAAGGAAACCACAACTGCTCGGATATCCCTGCGTAAGCCCTGCTCGAAGGTCCGAGCCCTAAAGAACGGGTCTCGAACCATATCCAGGGAGTAGCGCGACAGGTCTGTAAACCTCGCTGAGTACTCCGACACAGTCATGCTCTCCTGTCGAAGCTGCAGAAGCTCCTGGATCCGCACTGACTTCAGCGTCACCGGATAGAACTCCTCCCTGAAGAGCCGCTCAAACTCTGCCCACGTGAGCGTCTCCTCGTCATGGGACTGCGTCACCAAACTCCACCATCTCCCGACCGAACCATGTAGAAGGCTCGCCGCTAGGACCACCATCTGATCAGGCGGTGTCCTCACTAGGCGGAAAACTCGAGTAACTGCCTCGAGCCAGTCATCAGCTGCCTGGGGGTCTGGATCACCCCGAAACCTCAGAGGTCGCTGCCTCTGGAACTCGTGCAACGCATTCAGCCTGCGTGCAACCTCGTCCTGCACCGCCGGAACAACCAGCTGCTCGACAGGTGGTGGCTCAACTGGCAGACCACCTGGAGGTGCAACCTCAGAACCTGCGCCCTGCTCCACAGCCACTACACGGGGCGGGTCATCAGCACAATCCTGCTGCGGAACCCTCACTGGCTGTCGCCGTGGAGGCATCCTGAAATACATTCAAGACACACCACAGTCAAAGAGTATATCTGGAGAGCTGACTCAAGAAGGACAAGGAAAAACCAAAAACCCAGTCCTATATGATGCATGTACCATGAAGTCCCCGCGACCAGTGTACGAATGTCCCGAGTCGAAAGGCAGGTTATCAGAGTCCTGGTGTATGGATACGTCGGCCGCCGCACCAACACTGGAGTCCCTGGACTGAAAGCCGAACTCGAAACACCCTAACACTGCCGCTATGAAACCCAAACCAAACTCACAGCTAGACCAGCTACGCTCTGAGATCCCAAAGGTGGAACCTCCTCTGATACCACTCTGTCACGACCCGACCCAACGGGGCTCGAGCTGCGACTCCCCAAGCCCGCCTCCAATAGGCCAGGGGCTGGAGACCAGCGCCGAGTAGGCTATCACACACATGGGAGGCATTAGCCTAAGGTACCTGTACACACGCACCCACAACCACCTCCATGCAACAGTGCAGAGATAAAGAAACTGAAAAGTAAATGCATGCATACAATCTATCCCAAACCAGAGTGCAATGGCAAAAGTACAAGGGCAAAACAGGGCCCACCAAAAGAAAACTACAAAGCGCGTCCAACCTACTCCGAAGAAGGGGAACGCTGTCACAAACACCCGCCGGAAAGCTCCCTCGGCACAGCTCCGGTAAACACCCCGGTCAACCCGCTCACTAAGATCCGCCTGCTCCGGGTCCTCCTGGGACTCCGTCAAAAGGTCTGTGGTCTGCACAAGACACAAACATGTGCGGGCAAAGCCCGTGCAGGGGTGAGTATAAACATACTCAGTAGGCACCCCAAAAACCCAAAACCCAAGGGAGCAACTGAAAGGCAACAGTCCGCTCAACCCAGCCAGAGGGAACCCATACGAGAGAGAAACTCCATCTCGTGACCATCCCCGGCTAAACACAACAAGTCAGCTCAGCTCAGCTCAGCTCAGGTGTATGCCCATACATACATCTTGAACAATCCAGATATACACAGCTCACGCCACAAAGCCACAAGAGGTACCGAACTCATCACCAGCAACTGTCCCAACCAGGAGAGTACACCACGAACACTGTCATACCAGATGACACTCAACTGAGAGATACATTCCATCGGGATACTCGCAAACATCTCAGACGCTCGCCCGAGAGACCACGCTCGTCGGGTAGCATCACTGAGGAAACATCGCTGAAACACTACAACCACCAAACTCCTCGGATATGGGATCGCCGCTAGGGTCCGCTAGGGGATACCAAGACCCACTCCGGAAAACGTAGCTCACAGATAGGGGATCACTCCCAGGGTCCGCTGGGGGATACCACGACCCGATCTGGCATATGTAGTTTTCACAGATAGGGGATCACACCCAGGATCCGCTGGGGGATGCCACCACCCGATCTGGCGTTCGACAGAAGCTCCACACTCAGATAGATGATCATCGTCCATATAAAGATGGTCACGACGATACCGGAACCCTATCTGGTATAACTCGCGATGTAGGGGATCGAACCAACGATGCCGCAACCCTACCGAAACCACGCGCTGAGTAGGGGATCGTATAACCAACGATACCGCAACCCTACCATAAACGTCATGCTGAGTAGGGGATCATAAACCCGACGATGCCACAACCCTACTGTGCACGACCCACCGCGTAGGGGATCATATTCCCGATGATGCCACAAACCCTACGGTGTTAACCTGCTAGATAGGGGATCGCTGTCCGTGAATAAGCGGTCACAACGATACCAAGAACCCGATCTAGGGTAAAGATGCTAGAGGATCCACTCCGGGCCCACCGGAGGGATACCACAACTCTAACAGTTTAAACATCCCAACGAGAGGATCACAAACCCACACGAAGGTTGTGATGCCACACGAACCCTCGTGGGAATGAACCAAGGGAGAACCCTCAACCACTGCTGGTCCAGACGTCACTAACCCGAGCGAACCGCCACAACGCCACACTGCGCACCTCCTAGGCCAAAACCGAAGCCACCATCGCGTTCCACGCAAAAAAACTCGCAGGATAGGCTGCTTACTCGCCCGAAACGGAGCACCGGTGAAAAAGGCACTATTCACCGTAGCTAGCTCGTGCGGGGCCCACATAACGATCCCGAAACCCATCGTGCGGACCATACCACGATGATCCCCTCGGAAAAACAGGCGGTATCGACTACTCGCTCGCCCAAAACGGACACCCGGTGAAAAAGGTACTATTCACCGAAGGCCGGCTCGGGTGGGGCCCACGCCTGGATTCCGAAACTCCTCGAACGGGTCGCACCATTGCGATCCTCTCGGAAAAAAACACAGGATCGACTATTCATCCGCCAAAATCGGACTCCTGGTGCAAAAACTGCGTTTCACCGCAAACGCCCAAACCCGGCCTCGTGGGGCCCGCACCCCGTTCGCAAACCCAACACCCGGAAACCATCTCAAAAAGTCCGTCGTACCATCAGGGTCTCAACGCCACTGACGGCACGTCAATCGGACGCTCCGGGTAGAAGTTACAACGGCCCGAAGTCGTAAAATAATAAAATATTATTATTTTAGACGACGTTTCTAGCTCCCGGGCCACGATCCCGAACCTTTTAACCCTCGAACCCACACCGGAGGGTTCGCCTCGTCGTCAGGGACACGTCGCCGCAAACGGCGCGCGAATCCGACTCCCGGAGTGCAAGATACGGGGGTTTAAAGACCCCCGTATGCGAAAAACTGGCCGGACCGGCCCGCCCTGGCCGGCGGCGCTCCGCCGCGCGCCACCGCGGCTCCGCCGCGGGCCGCCGGAATCCGCCGGCGCCGGCGCCGCCGCGCCGGCGGAACTTCCGCGGACCGCCGGGGGCACCCCGGTGGTCCGTTTTGCGATCCGGAGGCGCCTACGCGACCCTCGGGACCCGATCTACACTGCTACGGCTTCAATTTGCAGAAAAACGCAGCAAAAATGGGATCGGGGATTAATACTCAAAACCGCCTACCTCGCGGGCGAAACGCCGACGTTCTGGCTCAGATCCGCGCTCCAAAGCTTCCACTGCGCGCTCCTGGAACGTCCGCCGTCGAATTCTGAGCTCGTGGGCGCTCCGTTTGCTCGATTCGGCAGAGTGGCGGCGAAGAACGACGAAGAACGGCGAAGAACGATAAAAGGGGGGGGGGGGGGGGGCGCTGATATTTATATCAGCCGCCCGCCGACGCCAAACCAGCCTCGGACCCGACGCCCGATGCGAACAAAAGTAAGGTCACCCCTAGGGTAAACGCGCCGTTCTGAACGCAACGGCGGTCTCAGATTTTCCATCCGAGACTCCGTTCAGAAGTTATTTGAGCCGACACTCGCACACTAACTTGCCACTTATTTACGGAAACGCCCCTGGTGGCGTTTCTCACCGCAGGCCCGCGCCCGCAAAGTTTACACCCCGCCTAAGGTAAACGGCACATTCCGGACGCAACCGTGCCCTCAGATTCCCGTTCTGAGCTACCGTTTAGGAGATATTACACCCCCTCCACGTGCATAGTATAAAAATACTTAATATTTTTATAAAATTAATTCCGGGCACACCGGGCCTCAGAATCGCACGCCGTCTTCGCGCCTAGCTCTGGAATTATTCGTAGAAATATTCCAGAGTCTGACAGGGCCAAAAACCCGAGTCGCTACAAATAAATCATATTTTTGTGATAAGTATATTTATATTTTTAGATTAAATTTTTTTACCACCACACAAAGAGAATAAAAGTGGGACAGTAATGATATAAACAAATGGTGCACTGAGTGTATAAGAAAAATCCACTACCCTAATGAATGGAAAAATCATGAATGAATGTTAATAATAAATTAAGAAACAAATATTAGAACTATATCAAGGAAAGGTAGAATATCATGAAAATTGAAACGAAAAGCCAAAAACATTGAACATTAACAAATAGAAGAATCACCACCACTATAAAAACCACCAATACAATTAAAAAAATAATGATTACAGATGAATCAAATAACAAAATGGTGAGTCATTAAATGATTTATGAATATTCAGGTCAAAATTTATTTTTACATGATCATAAAACATACTCCAACACTACAATTTCTTAAAGATGTTATTTTCAAACAAAATAAAACCATATTACATGTTTAAAATGCCTATTGTTGGAGAATTATTAGTTGTGGTGTAGAGAACTCTTCTGAAGAACCATGATGATATAGGTAGTTTTTTAGTTCCTATTAAAATTGGTTCTTATATATTAGTAAATTAGTTTTGTTTTCTAGGTGTGACTATGAATATCGTGTCAAATTAAACATTTAAATCTTTTTTCCGAATAGATATGAATTGGAAAAAAACATCGAATTAATAATTATACAAAAGAAAGATATATTTAAAAGGGTTAATTGATCATATTTTGTTCGAAGTTAATATTTTATACTTTCTAATATATATTCTTATGATTTACACGATTAATAATAAAAACACCCATTATATAGAAAGTAAATTTCAATAAATTGGATTTTCCATGATTCTTGTTCATTGTGGATAGTAATCATGGGTATTCAGTGATGAGAATGTAATTATTAATAATCATTATGAAATGAATAATTTAAATGAATATAATGTTCGATTACATGAGTATTAAAATATATAAATTAGATATATTTTTTTATGCTGCTAAGTGAAGGAATGGTATAATGAATGGATGAGTGGGAATCGAAATATAAAGGACAATAATAAGAAATAAGTACTCTATGTGTATACATATGAAATAAAAAAATAGCTATGAAAAAAGAGATCATATTTTTAAATAATTTTTATATGTTTATGAATAACTTTTTTATTTATCATAAAAAATAAAAATATTTGGATATATAATACGAATGGTGATATAGTAATACAATAATGAAGAAGAAAATCGATTTTAAAAATGAATAGGACCTATTTATGTGATGGTATCACAACCTAGACCATTCATGGATCAAAATTGGGTAACATATTTCTAATCTTCTATTACATTACATGTTGATGTTTTTATAGAAAAATATAATTGAAAGAATGTGTTTATAAGATGAAGAAAATGTCTTCATTAATATAATATGAATTATTTTTCATAAATTTATATTATGAATATTTTTGGAATTTAAAATTCAATGATTTTATACATTTGATATTTAATTATATAGAAATTTTAATTTCATTTTTAATAATTATATTATTGTTATATTATATAAATCTATACATTGTGGTTTATAATTAATGGAAAATAACTTTATTAGATCAACAAGTGTTGCATTAAATTATTTTATGTTATAAATCCATTGAATTTTAAATATCTTATCATAAATTGAGAGTATTAATGTTATTATTGTGCTTATTAAATTGATATTTTTAACCAATATTTAATTATCTATTATGAAATTCCATCATAGATATTTGGATTTCATGTTTTTAGTATATTTAAATAAGTTACATTTCTGGTCAATATGTAATATTATATTAATGATTTAGGACAAACATAAATTAATTAATTATGAAAATAAATGTTTTCAATATTTTTACATAAAGGAATTAAATTATGAATTTCGTGAAGTATTTTGAGATAAAATAATATATTTAATATACTAATTTAATATTTTCAGTATTTATATAAAATAATTTATTAAAATGTTAGATTTATTATTTTGTTAATATATTATAATAGTGAGTGTTAATAAAATATAGTCTGTAAGGTTCCATTGTATGAGATAAAAATGTAAAAATACATTCATACATTAATGATGAATTGGATGCCCCAGAAGAAAATAAATTTTAAAATATATTTTGAGGGAAAAACCATATAGTTGATTGCTTTTTATTAAATGTTATAGGTTGAAAATTGATTTCATGTTATGATAGAAAATTATATTGTTTTTGATAATTTGTTATTATTAATTCATCATAATATTTAAAATATCTATATGATAAATTTTATTCATGGTGATATAATATGTATGAATGGGGTGGAGCAATGAACACTAGTGGGATAAATCAATGGTTATTTATATAATAATAAATTTAATCCAATCATAAAATCTTTGACCATGATGCATGTTAGTTTATTGATATTTAGATAATAAAGGGAGTACTGATAATTTTTATGGGAGATACTAATAGAGAAATAATGGTATGTGAACACAAGGTATTACATAGTTACAAATATCTTATTGTCTAGTGGCTATGTTCTTAGTGTCCCTCATTCGTTTTCTATTTTGATATGGATATTGTAACAATACCAACAAACATTTCATCAGAAGTAATAAACTCCATCTTTAGGATACTTTAGTCAACCATATATTTTTGGAAATGGTACATGATATTAGTGTCTTTGGTCCTTGAAATTTGAGAATGATTTTTGAATAAATTATAGTAGATATTGTTATCACAACCTAAAACTATAAGACACTCTACATAAAACACAAATCGTTCATCAATGTATTAACCCACGTCATCCATGTAGCTTCCTATGATAAAGAAACATACTAATAATTATTATAAATAAACATAATTGGTATTTTAATCTTCTAATTCATTGATACACACATTTTTTAAAAAGAATAATCAACAAAATGTGGTATTTTTGTTTACAATTGCTCATTTGTAGTCAATATCAGTAAGTAATCATAGATTGACCATGTCATTCTTATAGTGAATTGTTCTATTATTGAATATATTGTTTAGTAATATAGAATCATATTTTCTAACAAATACATGTGACTCCATAAGATATTTTTGTAACCTATCGCAATGATTGACAATTGATATATTATTAGGATTAGTGGATGTTGAATAATTAAGACATCGAATAAAGAAATGGAAATACTTCTCATTAAATTATTTTAATCTATTATAATTATAAGGTTTCTGAGAAACCTAAATTGGTGTGAAAATAACTATGAATTATGGCATGTTAAACTACTTCAATATCTATTGAGTTTAAAATTATTTTAAAATAATAAATAATTCAGCTCCATGGGGTGACATATAATGTGAAAATTTTAATTTTTAAATGAAATGACATATAATATCATTAATTCACAAGAAATGGGAAATATTCACAAATTAATCCACTATTAATAAAAAAATTATGTCATAAATATACATAATCAAAAAGAGGTTTGTGGTGGTGGTAATCATTAGAGACAAGATACTATCCACATTCCCTTTCTTGAATATCATGCCTCACATGTTTATCATGTATGAAATAAAAATCTGATGGAGCCTATTTTACTCTAGAAATTAAATAAATGAAATTATAAACATTTTATCCATTACTATTAAGAATAAATCCATTATGGTTCTCCATATAAACATCCTAATCCAAATAACCATTCAATGAAGAAAAGTTATCATTCATATAATGATTTTGAATCTTCTGTTAGATGATAGGGATACAAATATTATGATGGAATCATTACTAATTTCCCTGAATAGTGTATAATTAGTGTCACACCGTTCATTTTTTGAGTACCATTTACAAAATAGTCTGGCCTTGTTTTTAGCCAGAACACAATTTTGACTTTCTTTATTCTAATAATGAATTTTCGATAATTAAAATTTTGTCCTTGGATATTGAAACAAGTTACAATGTTTCATTATATATATATTTAAATAATTCTTTCAAAATATACATCCATTACCAATGTTCAAATGATTTACTAACAGTATATGGTTTATACTTGGTGAGAATATTGGTTTGACTACTTTCCATGATCTTCCTTCTAGAATGTATTCCTTGATTATTTCCCCAAATAATATTTCCAATATAAATACTTTTTCCTCCCCAATATATTTTATAATTTTTTTTCTTCATATTTATCTGTATAAAATCTCAAATCAGCATCATTATTTTGAATTTATGTATTTTTAGTATTTTCTTAAATATGTTCACAACTGAAAACTTAACATTAAACATCTATAATGATATAATTCTTGATTCCTTATAGGTTTACAATAACTATTACATCGTCACTTTAAATATTCCATTTGGATTACTTTTTATTGAAAAATTATGAATATCTATTTTATATATAAAATAATAAATGATATATTCATCCTTTTTATCAAAACATCCTCCACTTCTATCGTTTTTCTTGATTCATTTGAGGCTTCTAAATACCCTGAATTATGTTACATTTGGATTCATTTTAAAGGTCATATAATATGGATTAATTATAATATTTCTTCATAAAGGAAACCCAATTATGATATTTCCAATATTTTTATGGCCTCTCGCCAGAAATACCATTTGGATTTATGATATTCCAAAATTACTCAATCCATATCAACTTGAAAAATATTATTGATTTTAGTTACTCTATTTTTTTAAGGAGTTTATAGAGAAATAAATTCATGTCTCATACCCTTTTATTATGATACTCCAATAACTATTTGATTTTATACTCTCTAAAATAGTATAATCCAGTTATATTTAGGCACAACCTAATTTTACATTATTCTGATTTAATTGATAATTTTAATCTATTCGATGTATATGATATGTTTGAAATTAACATGATTCATGTAATTAGTCATATGTATAAAATGAAATTTATAATGTCTGATTATAAAATTTCCAAATTCATAAACATAGGTAAATACACATCATAGTTGTTTATTTGAAGAGTTTTTTATATTTGAATATACAATATATTTTTTTCTTTGTTAAATATTTTTCCCTTTTGTAGATTTCAAAAATTGTGAAACTATTATCTCTCAAAATGAGTATATTCTTTAAGGAGTCATAACTAATCAGATTAATCAAATTATTTTAGAAAATTTTAACAATTATATTATAAAATAAATCAAATTCACCATTCATTCTTAAGTAGAAGATTACACATTCTAAACCAATTTGAAAATAATTCCAAGGGTCTACTTACACATGATACAAGAACCATAAAATAATTTTTTTGACTATTCATAAATTTTTCATGAATATCACCTTATTTAAATCATAAAAAACCTATTATATTGTGAAAAAATGTATATTAATCCATTAATAATAAAAAAATACCTATGAGGATCAGATTATTTCTAATATTTCTTTTTCCAAAACCATTAGTCTTTAAAGAGTTGTTATTATAAAAAGGATGAACTCCCCCTTTGTACATATAAAAATTTAGTAGGTTTTCTAAATCATAAATCATGTGAGATAAATATATACTATCCATGATCCTTGTAATATTTTCATTCTATATAATTTAAACCAACTTCAACTATATTATCCCATTTCATATTATTACTCAGTTTATTCTCATATCAAATCATCTAATAAATATATTATTTAGATAGGATAAAATCAATGAACACATATAATGTTTTTCATTCTTGGTCACATTTTACCCATATCCCTTTCTATAATTCCAATCTATTTCATACTTCAACAATCCTCCAAATATATTGAGGTAATGAATGAGTTTTGATCCATGGTATCCACCTATATTTAGATTTATTATCACTTATCTATCTAGATAGTGATAGATGGAACTATATTATTTATGAATTCTGTCATACCACACTGCAACACCACTACTAACCAAGAAATGAACTGTTGTAATAAAAAATATGGACTGAATGGGTCTCTATATTTCTATTTTTACATCCCTAATTTTCATATGTCTCAAAAATAATTTAGTTAGGATTCACAACTAGACATTATTTCTTGATATAAAACAATTTTATTAAATTTTCAATTATATAATTGATTATTTCTTCAGGAATCACATCTATTCCAGAATTAAACAAATAAATTGAGTGATTAGTGGATGTTGGTTCCTTTTGAAACCCTATTTTTTATAATCCTTTGGTGCATCTGTTGAATATTTTTAGAATATGTTTTTCTAATATTATTTTAATTAAATAATTATTTTATCCAAAAACCTTATTAAATATATATTTATTATTATAATCTATCTTTTCATTCATTATTAATTTTCTCTTAGTTTATCGACATCTTTATAAACATGGATAACGGTTTAAGTAATATCATCCATGACCTTTCACATTTATGTAATCATATGAATTAGTTTTTTAATTTAAATTAAAGAATATTGTCATCTAACAAATAGTAAACAATGTTTTCTGAATATTTTATAGTCATGTATTATCATATCGTAACCATTATTGTATGGATAAATTTATTATTTATATTACCATAGTTTATTCTTTAATATTTTATCCTATTTATATAAAAAACAACCATAGGAATATGAATCATTGTCAAATGATCCCACCTGGTACACTTATTATTACGTATGCACTTTTTATAGAGAAATATAAAATATCACCCACATTAAACATTTTCATCATTATCAGACACACCTTAATCAATTAATATAATGTTTTTTATCAATGAATTGGTTGAAATTTTTATACTTTTTAAAAAACTATTCATAGATCCTTTAAATTACTTATCATCCAAGTAACTTCACTAAGATAAAATCCCCTAAAATATATTGGAACGTTGTATAGAGTGGTCATACTTTCCACAATTAAATCATCTGAAAGAAATTTTACACTAGTGAATACATCTTCAAATTGTAAAATTTCCTTAAATTGGAGAAATAGATTCAAAATATTCTACTATGAATAATCATTCATCCATGAAGTATTACTTATATTCTATATTAATAAATCTTTATTATATAAATCAACTTTTTTTCTTCATGCCCATAATTTTTATGTATAAGTCCACAACACATTAAATATTAATTTAGACGGCTATATATTTCATCAGTGGTATCATCATAATGATATCTATATTATTACCTTATATCATAGAATAATATTTATTTAGAATGATTCTCATCATATTATTTACCATAGTTATTGTTTGATGAGTTTATCAATTTCGTAAAAATTTAATGAAAACTAGATTTAATGTAGTGATCAAATAATCAAATGATTTATCCTACATGTTTCAAAAGATTTCAAAATATTGTCGAAATAATTTGATTCTCTATTTATTTCAATATTTTAGGATTAATAAATTCTATGGTTCTTATTCAATATCGAATTAGTTTTTATATATCCCATACACTTTGTTATATCTTCCTATATTAATGATGCTAATAGAAAATCATGGGATATTCATTAATTGTCAATATTACATCAATATATGAGAGAAATAATTGAGGATTCATTTGGAATATTATATTGGAAATATTAAAGATCATTGATCATATAATGATAACAAAATTTACCATTTTCTCCTTCTATGAATGTAAACCCTTTTCATCAAACACAAAAATCCATCTATATTCAAAAAAAATTGTTGACCGATATCAAGACCTTAAGAGTAACACCATTTTAGGGGATTGGATTTGATATAGATTGTGATATCATGAGGAGGGTGATACACACTAATAAAAAGAGTATATGAGTAATTTTTTATAGTTTTTAAGACGCTTTATTTTCTCCAATGATAATCAAAACCAATCTCCCAAGATAGCGATTAATACTATAAATAAATGGAAGAAAACATCTCATTAAGATATTACTCTCTATCTGGGACATCATCATCATAAATTTATTTTATTTTAAAATAGGAAGGCACGAGGGTCGTGGAGCACGAAGCATACAAACATGATGCCTATGGGGGCCTGAAATAATGAAGGCAAAGGGTGTCCCCTCTAATAAAGATAACCCCCTCTGGTTTCAAGGTTTGCCAATTGTGGAGGTAGACGCTCTCTGGACCCGGAACATCAAGAGATGAAAGATGGTCCGCAACTCGGTTACCCTCCCTCTAGGTGTGAACAACGTTGGTACTGCTGTTAGTCAAGCCTCTACACTTCCTGATGGTGTAGCTGATGGACCATGGGATGGGAACCCTACCTTTTAGGGCTTTGTGGAGGATATTTGAGTCAGTTTCATCCTACATAAGAAGAAAATTCTTTTGGTGGAACAAGGAGAGGCCTGAGAGAAAAGATTTTTCCCCAGCCTGGAGAGAGGATCCTTGGCCATGGCGGGACGAGAAAGCCAGGATGACAGATCCAGAATGGTCGCGGACAATACCTCACCCGCGAAGAGCTCCCATAAGGCAAGACCCGTCTGTGTTGAGTTTAAGGCCCCTGGAGGGGTGTTCCAGAAAACCCAATGACCATTGGCATTGTGAAAACTGTGTAGGACACTAAGGGTGTATTTCATGATCCTGTGGAGAGTGGGAGCCTATCTCTAGTGTCTGAGGGGCCTAACTAGATCAATGAGTAGGTTTGTCGTTCTTAGTATGATGGAGCGGCTGGTAGTAGTAGACCCTTCATACCTAGATTTATTGCGGGCCTGCCAAATAATCCAGCAGCCTGTGAGGAGGATAATAGAACGAGCCATCTTCTCGGGACCCCGCTCACCCGCACCATGGAACCATTGGTCCAGGAAAGGCCGATCTACCATATCAGGATCATGCAGCGCAGTGTGCTCCCCGATGTGTCCCCAAACCGCCCTCGCCCATTCCCCCTCAAAAAAGAGATGACCAACACTTTCCTCCTGATGATTTCCGCGGTAGTAGCATCTAGAAATCAGTGGGATGCTACACCGCTTGATATGCTCGTTCATGGGAATCGCTCTATTTCTTATCCGCCACAGTAGGAAATTGTATTTCGAGGGAGTGCACTTGGGCCAAAGGATGTCATCCCACCTCTCGTTATGAACAGGTGCCTCAAAGATGTGCCTGAAGTCCCTTGAGGAGAAGGCCACTGAGGACGAGGGGGTGAATACACAACGGTCAGGGTCCGAGATCAGATCAATGAGGTCAAAAACCTCATGTTGGATTTCATTCAGCACTGCCTTGATGAGGGTTGGGTACGAACTAGCCTCCCTGAAAGAGATTGAGGGGGCGGGACAACCCAGAATGCCAAGGACATACCCGACCCAGTCCTGATGCCAGAAGGAGAGGTCTCATTTCCTGATGAGCCATTGCGAGTGAGGAAAGAGGAAAGAGATCAGAGGAGATATAACCAACTAGAAGGGAGAATCGTGGATACTCGCCGAAGAAAGGGTTCCAGAGTGGTAGACGTGCATTGTTGCGCCCCAAAAGTGACTTGATCATTGTTATGACCATGAACATAATATAATGTCTACACTCAAGAAGTAAAAATTCCAAATAAACAAATAATATTGATAACTCATAAAAGAAGATAACAAAATATGCATGATGACTCAAAATTAAATCATATATAATTATCATATTCAAATTTTATTTACAAAAAACATCAATAAATTTTCCTAAAAAGTAGAAAATTATGTAATTTATAATATTTATAACGTTATTTATTTTTTTATTTTATATTAAAAAAACCTCATTAATATAGTATTTCAAATTACCCTAATTATTAGTATTAAAATTACTGAAATATCATCTATTACAAATCATGACACCAAATTATCATTTCTATTTTTTTTCTCCTTTTTATTTGTTCATCTTGAGATATTAGATTATTCTTTTCTTCAAGAAGAATTATAATATTAAGTTATTATTATTCTCACATAATTTTTATTTTAAAATATATTTTTACTTGACTTATGCATTTGAATGTGTTAATATAGTAAAGATTTTTCAACTCTTATTGAATTTTAGTACTCATCTTAGTAACAAGAATACATTGATGGATTATAATTTTATATTCACATCAAATTATTATATATTTGAGATCATGATTTTTGATATAAAAATAATATTTAATTAAAAATATCTAATTTTTTTACATTTTATCTAATTTATGTGTTATGGAAATATTTATTTTTTCATCACGTTCAAATTATTCATAAACAAATAATTTAAAAAAGTAATATATAAATCCTCATGTCTGTAATGTTTATGAAAATCATCATAAAATTATTATTTTTTGTTTTAGTGGTGGTTAAATTTTGAGAACTGAGATTTATATGGGTTTTGAGGATTTAAATATATGAAATTGATAATTTGGACCTCACTTTATGCACGAGATATCCCTAAAGACACCAATGATAGTTTTGTTGAGTCACTGGGGGAACTGAATCCATTTTTCTCTATATGTTCACCACCATGGGGTGGAACACACTTTGGTGGATCACATGGTTGATAGTAAAATTCACAGGTTGGGGGTGTGGAACCCTTAGTTGTTGAGGTTCATATGAAACCTGATACACTATACAAATATTTATAGATTGTTTGGTTTTTGTGGAGACTGACCATGAATTCCAATTGAAAATTGACTATTTTCCAAATTCCCAGGGTGGGAATTCTATTAATTGTTTTCAGGGTACATAGGGCATGTGAATCAACAGGTTATTAGGAATGTAAGGAACACCAAGTGTTCATTATAGAATGTAAAAAAACATCCTTTTCATGACATAGTGAGAAGTGAGAGGGTGTTATGAGTGGGGAATGGGTAGTCCCTCTCTTTGGTTCTTGTCAGAGGGCGTGGAGGTTTTGATGGTGATATTTTATAAAATGATGAGAAATGATGGGTTTTTAATTTTCCTTCGGTGTTGGGGGATACTATGGGGATTACTAGAGAATACCATGATATTATATATGCTATGATGAATTCTTTTTTTTCTTCTCATATTAATGAATCATCTTTTACCCCACTCAAATTTAATACCTACCGCCACTATTTTCTTCGTTCGCACGCAATCACTATCCAAAGTAATATTCAACATTATATTTTAATTCAATACCATTATTTTATTTATGAGTTTTGAAATAATTCCCATGGTGAATAAGTTTGATTTCACATCCTCATTCCACTATTCATCCTCTTCTCAATTTACACTAATTTTAGTTGAATTGACTTAGGGTTTTAGTTATGATTTCAATAGATCATGTGAGAATAATCTGGATTTGACGAGTCTTTTAAATATGATTTATTGAATATGTACCAAGTTAATGATATCTTGATGTTTTGTGTTTTTCCAAAGTTGTAATGTAACTGTATTTATTTTTTATGGTTTTTTCATAAAATTATATTAGTTTCCTATTTGAATCAATGTCATGTGTTAGTTTATTTTTCTAGAATAATTTTAAAAGTATTCCACAGACATTCTAAATGTTTTTATTTGTTGTTTCTGCATAATGGGTTCACTAAATGTGTTATTAAGCATTTATACTTAATTAAATTTATTTTTAAATTTAATAATTAATTTTTATAATTAAGTTACGAAATTAATTTCAAATTATTATAACTAATATTTGTGAATAATGGATTTGGATTTGTTCCTATGAGTTTAGGGGATTCTTGTATGAACTTAGGAATGAGTAGTCGATTTATTTTCGAAGGAATTAATTACATGTGAAGATGTTTGAGGCTATTCATAAAAAAGTTGTTTCATTCATTTAATTTATACTGATATGACATATATCCATTCCAAAATGGGATAAGGAAAATTTTTTAAAATAATTTTCATGATACTAGCAGTTTATTGAAAAAGGATTAATGGGTGGTGACGAAACCTTGAACCTTAGTTGAGGCCTCAACCATCGATATTAAAATCCATGTTTATAAATATTTTACATGTAATTTATATACATTTCAATGATATAAATGAAATATATTAAATAATAATTAATAAAAAATAGTATTAATCCTATTTATAATTGTTTCTCAGTGAAATATAGGTATTGGTTGATGATTAATTATGATGGATGGCCTAAAATTAACCACGGGGGAATCATGAAATTAATTTTCATCTTTTGACTAGTTGATATGACCATGGAGTATGTGTTTCTATCATAATAACATATGGATGCCAGTTTAAGAAGGGACTAGGTAAAACATATTGAAATTTTGTGTGAGTAGAATAAAATATCTTGTGGGTTGTGAGATTGGTGTTGTGTTATCTCTATAGAGTTATTCTAGTAATACATTTCTATGCGAGTCTAGTGGGAATGCAATCATGAGGATGAAGATGGACACCATTCCCTTTGTGCGATGGGAGTTTACCTGAGTGTTTTTATTTGAATAATGGAATAATGTAGGGTGTCTTCATAAATATAAAACTATGTGGTCCATATTCAATTCCCCAAATATATATTAAACCCTAATACATTACATGTTATAATAGATGTATAAAAGGGATTCCCTACCAACCACCTTGATGAGAAATATACATTAGGTGATGCAAGATTGGAACATTTTCACTTGAGTGATAAGTGTATAATGAATGATTATTAGGGGTTTCCAATTCCAAACCCCAATAATTTGTATACATGAGATGATCATAGAGGGGAACACAACCACCTGGGTGATCAACATACTATTGGATGTCTAGGCTATGCTTCCAGGATCCATATGTTTAGCCATATGCTACAATATTTCCATGTACATAATCATAAGAATAAAAGATCATTCTAATAATGATTTTCATGACATTTGATGTGCTCATTAACCCAATAACTCTAGAAGAAATATGTATAATCAAACTTGGGTGTCATAATAGAACTTAAGGAATAATAGTTTTTGTTCACTAATGAATTTATAATTTTTTAAAATTATTAATATTTTCATGTGATTCTACTAGGTATTTACTTGATATGTATGATACCCTATTGGTGGTACCCTAATAATTGGTACTCACGCCCTTATTAGGTATATGAGGAAGATGGGTACTGAGTATGAGATTGATGAGGTGTATCTCATATATAATAATATTTCATTGAACATTTATTTAATTTTTTTGTATTTGTGATATGTATAGTAATAAATTGGTTGATTCCTACTTGAATTATCACAAGTCTGTATAATTGTGTGATTCCATATTTAAATTTTATATAACAAGTTATTTTATAATTACTTTAGTGTACGAAATTTATTATTTTTGGATAATGCTTTTTAATTGTTTCATAAATTCATAATCTACAACGAGGTTATAGTATTAACACATTGCTACTCCATAACCCTATTTCAAGTTTATAGACATTGGGATATGTGGAGGAGAACATGAGATCCTATTAGATGTTGGGATAAGAAACTTGTTGAACGGTTTGGGTACATGGCATCATAATGTTATTTTTCATCCATAAGAGATTGTTGGCCACCATCTCTGACTTCAATGGTTTAAATTATTCAAAATCATGAAAAATATTAACATATATCTCACATCATGACAAATCATAATTATTTAAAATATTATATTCTATATATGATCCTTTCAATCATATGACTAATTATGTCTGTTCAAGTCTAAACAAGATTATAATTGGAAATATATGTGTAATTATGGGGGCTAACAATTTCTGACTTTTATGTACTATAAAAGAGACATAAAATATAAAATTATCTATGTATGAGTCTCTTACACTGATAGAAGAAATAAGATACTGATATAAATATGACTCGTCGATGCATATGACTCACCTACACAAATGACCAACTAATAAAAATGACTCACCGGCGTAGACAACCTACCAATGAAATCGACATACCGTCAATCCAAGTGACAAACCAATGCATGGTGCTTCCGAAGCAAGGACTCTCCGATAGTTAAAATGGGTCACCAATTTAATGAGTATCTAACGTATGGAAAGGCACACATAATGACATACCGACGGGTTGAGTCACCAAACGAAGTAGATACCGATAGACGACTCCCTGATAAAATTACTCACCGGTAGATGAGTCACCCATAGAATATTTAAATTTTTATTCATACAAATTATTTCTAACTGTCATATTTGATAAATTTAATGATACTGAGATATTTAATAATATTTTTTATGACTTATAGTAGGTACTACGCGTTACGATTAACGTATTCACATGGAAATAAGATGATCATAGTCAGCTCTCAAGAATAAAAATCATTTTTGAAGAGATAAGAAATAAAAGGAAGTGAAGTGTGGTGTGCCTATGGGTAAGAGATACAAAAGAACAATAGTGACTCTCATGCAACCACTGTGAACTCAAGAAAAAAAAATGAGGAACACCCGAGGCAATATCAAAAAAGATGTATACTAAATTGAAAAACTACATCAACATATAAATGAAAGAGAATAATTTTCAGGAAGAACCATACATGTAACTGGAATCCAGAATATGACACTATGTTTCTATGTAAATATCTAGAAAAAGACTCAAATATCATCTCATTTACTTCTGAAGAGTCTAGATAAGTATCTTAGGACAGAAAGAATTTTAAATCCTTCTTTATATGTATTTGCTCTTTTTTGGGATTTTAACATTGTTTTGAGTAGCGTGTTTATCTATTTGAAATCATAAACTCTATCCTATAAAAAACTGAAGGATACAAGATATCCTACCATTCATTCCTTTTACAGTTTTAAGTCCAATGGATAAGTGTGGGAGAGGTCCTTCTATGACCTGGTAGTTTGTACCCATCAACAAATGTGGTAAATGTCATCTGACCTAGAAAGCATGTGTGCTGTTGTGATCCCCAATACATAGTGTGGATCAAACTGTTAATTAATTTAAACTACATGGGGGAAGGTGATCAATATGTTGAGAGGAATAGGTCTCTACTTGAGACTGATCCTCTGGTTTCATTTATGATGTGTTTTTACTTTTAAATTTACTCTGTTTTATCATATATTTCATAAAACTAAATTTAACTCTGATAGTAAGTCTTAGAAAGTGTTTATAGCACTATTTAATTATTATTTTAGATTCAATTTTATTAATTATCAAATTGATATTACTAGGAACTAATCACTCGGTTGAAAAAATAACCAAACCTGCAATCTCTTATAATTTCACTACTTTCTAACTAGTTAATTAACATTTAAATTTCAGGGAATTTCAAATTATGGTATTTAACAGAAATTTTTATAGCAACTCAATTCAACCCCCACCTCTTTAGTGTCCTACTCTGACTAACATTTGGTATCATAAACATCTTGTATTTTTCAGTTTCTAATGCTTTTTCGAAAATTTATACTGTGCTTTTAGTTGTATTCCAAGGATCATAAAATTTTAGTTAATAGTAAATTTGTATCTCCTAAAAATATTTATCTATAATTTAATTATTATATCGTTTCTGGATGGGGCTTGTACAAAAAAACCCCAATTCATTATTTGATAAAATTATGCTCAATGTAAAATGAAAATGAAACATCACTAAGAAAGTATGTGTTTTGAGATTCGGTCATCAATTGTAGATGTATATAAGATTCCTGCTACTACTGGAACTACTTGAGATGAACCAACTAAGATTTCATATAATAATAATAATTTTAAATCTATGAATTCATTATAATATTCCTTATGATATAAATAATTTAACAGAATTTTTGAATTTAAAACAACCCGTGAAATTTGGGGTACTTTTTCTGTTTCACATGATGGAACAACTATTGTCAAGGAAATGAGTCTTGACACATATACCATTGAATATTATATAATTAAAATGAATCCCAAGGAGCCGATTTTTGACAAGTATCTTAGTTTTAATGAAATTGTGAACACTATGATCTCTTTGGTAAGATTTTTTTCTACCAAAAAACAAATTTTTAGGATTCTTATATTCTTACCTGTTAGACACGGATGAACATCTATCTCTAGTAGATAATCATTTGAAATCCAAAAAATAACTTTCAATGAACTCATTGGGAAACTAATGATTTTTGAGGTTCTGTTGAAAGTAAACAAGGAAGAATACATCTACGAAAAAGGAAAAAGAGAAGGTTATAGCCAATGCTGAATGCCCCAATAATGATGAATCAACATCAGATATTGATAGAGATATGGATCCTCTATCTAGAAGGTTCATGAAATTCTACAGGAAGAAGAAGTTCTTTAGGAAACAAAATTATTGAAAAATATATGATAACAAGGGAAAATGAAAAAAAGTACTAGAAAGGAAATGAAAAATCTGACGAGTTTTCATATATGAATGTAAGAGGATAAGACATGTCAAAAATGACTTTCCATAATTAAAATACAAAAGAAGTATGAAATCAAATACTAGAATTATAATAGTGTTATGAAGGTCACTCGAAGTGACTTTGAAGATAGATCTAGTGAATCATCATCATCTCATCATGAGATAGATAACGTGAAAAATATGTTTTTTATGATAAACACATTTGAGGTATCCTTAGATTATAATGTACACAATTATTAATATTCTAAGGATAAAAATGATTATGATAATATAAAATTTGATTAACTCTTTGAATATTGTAACATGACTGAAAATACATCCAATGAATTGAAAGATAAATATAAATATTTAAAGAAACAATATGATCTCACTATAAATATTTACTCAAAAAATGATACTAAAAAGGATAAAAATTCTGAACTTCTTAGAGAAACAATGAATTAAAATTATCTAATGAGAAATTGAATAATGATATAGATATTTTTACCAGTGGAAAAAATTATGTAACTCAAAATATTTTTTGACAGATTTCTCATAAATACAATTCTGGTATTCGATATCTTCCTTGACAGAGAAAACTATCTAAAATGATTTTGTAACTAAATCTGGATATTTCTCTTCTACCAAAAATTCAAAACTCTATGGCTAGTTCTAGTTCTAGAAAATATTTTACTTCCACTTTGTGTTCTAGACCAAATAGATTCTATTTTTCAAATTTGTTATAGGATTCATACAGGAATCCCATAATGAAAATGTGGGTATATAATGAATTGATTACTAATGTCACTAGACACAATCATATCTGGATACCAAAGTCTATTTTTTGTTGGATTATTCTATTGGAAATCAATTTCAATATCTCCGACAAGAATTAGTGGTATATGGACAGTGGATTTTTAAGAAATATGATATGAGAATATTCAATCTTCACGAAACTAATCAATATTGATGGTCGATATGTCTCATTTTGTGAAAATGTTAAACAAAAAAGAATTATTTTAGGCCAGATTGGTAACTCTAACTTAGTTTTAATTTCTAAAGTATTTTTTTTGAAGAATTACAAGATAATTTTATATGTATTTCACAATTATATAAAGATGGATTTCATGTGGAATTTAAAAATTATGGTTGAATTGTTTTTAACTCTAAAAATGAATTATAATTTTCTACTTTTTGAAATGAAAATGTATATATTGTTAACATAGATTCCTTAGTATCTAAAAATGTTTCATGTTTAAGTGCTTTTCTCAAAGAGCCTTGGATTTGGAATAAGAGATTATGACACTATAATGTACACTCTATTATAAATATTAATAGAATATTTTTATTAATGTATTTACCCAAACTTGAGTTTCCAATTGATAAAGTCATTAATCCTCTTCAAAAGGTTAATGAAAACAATATATATTTCAAATCAATGAAATAAAATTCAACCTTTCAACCTATAGAGTATGTTAACATATAATTATTTGAACCATCTAGAGTTTGTAGTTTGTATTTAATTAAATATATATATGTTGTTGTAGATGGATTTTCTATATATACTTGGACTTATTTCTTTTCTCAAAAAAGTGATTCATGTACATAGTACACCATGTATGCTAAAACACTGGAAAAAATAGTGTAATTATGATAAAATCCTTATGAAGTGATCATGGTCATGAGTTTTAAAATATATACATTGAATCTTTTTTCTTACACAATGGCTATAGTCACATCTTCTTTGCCCGTTGGAAAACTCAAAAAATGGATTTGTGGAAAGAATAAATAGAATTTTAAAAGAGATAACCCATACAATTCTTAATGAATATGACCTACCTTTTTACTTTTAGGAAGAGGTTATGAAGACATCTTTCTAAAAAATTAATTAACTATTAATTATACATATCCACAAAAAGACACTTTATGAGTTGTGGAATAATAGAAAACCCCAAGTTAGTTACTTCAATTTTTTTGGTTGAAAAGTCTATATCCTTAATACAAAGGACAATATTGAAAAAAATTCATCCATGAGTGATGAAGTAATCTTCCTAGGTTACTCAACCTCTAGTAATGCATATAGAGTCTTTAATAAAAGAACCATGTGCATTAAAAAATATGCGCATATCAAATTTGTTGAAATAGATCCACATGAACCTAATATATCCCAAGACAACCTTGAGGATGATGTGAAAAATGTAGAAATAAATGAAAAACCATCTAATCCTCTTGTCAATAAATATTTTAAATCAAATAGTTTTGTAAATTCTTTAGACTCCGAACATGATGAACCTGAATCTGTAGATGAAACTAAAATTACTATCCCTTCTATTTCTAGACTAACTAAAACCCTCATGAACCATACATTAGATGTTTTTGCTGGAGACATAGATATGTGACACAACTGGATATTATCTTAGAAACATTTTTGAACATCAAATCTTGTTGTCACAACTTGAACCTAAAAACATCAAAGATGCAATTAATGATGAATTTTTTGTCATTGATATGATGGAAGAACTTAATCAATTTGATGGAAATACTATTTTGAAACTTGTGGATAGACCCAAATTTACCTTGACCATAGGCACTAAGTGTGTGATTATGAACAATGTAGATGAATCTTCTAAATTTTTTACAAATATAGATAGATTGGTAGCATAAAGGTATAGTCAAGAATAATGAATTGACTATGAAGAAACATTTTCATTTGTTGCTTGAAATTAGGCCATCAGAATCACGCTTTATTATTCTACCCCTATTAATTTCAAGATTTATTTAATGTATGTTAAATTTGTATTGTTAAATTGGTATATAGTTGATGAATTTTTTTTTGAACAGCCCCTGGTTTTAGAAATCCTCATTTTTAAAACCATTCTTTCAAATTATCAAATGATTTTAATTGTTTAAAACAATCTCCAAGTGAATTAAATTATAGACTATGTACTTTTGTCATTACAAAAGGTTATACAAATGGAATTTTTAAGAGTACTCTTTTTATAAAACGAATGTATAAATATATTTTAGTTTTTAAAATTTATGTAGATGATATTATATTTGGATAATCATAAATTTTTTATGTACTGATTTTTCTAAAATTATGCAATGTGAGTTTTAATTGATTTTGATGGGTGAACTCATTTTCTTGCTTAGATTTGAAAAATTTCAAAATAAAGATTGAATTAAATTAAATACCTTTAAATTTAAAAAATACATTTTACAAATATTTTCCATTGATAGAATTAAATATAGTGACACACTAATGAGCGCTACTTGTATGTTGGGCCTTGTTGAAGGCGATAAAACTATTGATCAAAACACTTGCAGAGGAAGGATTGGATGTTTTCTCTACTAGACTACTATTAGGCATGATATAATGTGTATTGTGTGTATGTGTACCCATTTTCAAGCTAATACCAAATAAAATCACTTAAATGATGTTAAAATTATTTTCACGTACCTCAAACATACTATCAATTTAGGATTGTTTTACACTAAAGGACAATCATTTTATAGAGTGAGTTATTCTGATGATGATTTTGGTGGTTTCATGTTAGATATAAAGAGATCCTATAAGAAATGTCAGTTTTTGGTAAAGTCTTTAGTTTCATGGTGTTGTAAGAAACAAAATTATGTTGTATAATCTACTAACTAATATTAATATATAGCTTCTGGTTGTTGTTTGAATCAAATTTTTTGGAAGGAACACACTCTTGTAGTCTATGGATATCAATTTAGACATGTACATATATGTTGTGACAATAACTGTGCTATTAACATTTCTAAGAACCCTGTTTCTCATTATATAATAAAACATATTGATGTAATACATCTCTTTTTGCGAGATCATTATTAGATGGGTTATATCGCTTTATAATTTTTTAGCAATGAATATCATCTTGCTGAAATATTCAATAAGCCCTTAAATGTTGTAATAATGAATTTCATTAGACATGAGTTAAGAATGAACAATCTATATGAGATTGTGTTTCTATTCCACTGATCGTTTTACGTGAAGTTGTTATACATACATCGTTGTCATGCTGACACTGGTGCTATGTCGTGCCGACATAGTTTTTATTCCAATATCGACAATATGTCATGCTGACACAATTTTTCTGATGACATCATTAGTGTTATGAAAAATTTGTAATATTGAAACTGATAAATCACTATTTTTATACGGTTTATGTTTTTATCAAAATAACAATTTTCTCTAATTTTGTTGATCCCAGATCATGATTTCACGATTTTGTAAATTCAAAATCCCAACATGATATAAAATATAATTGATCCACTACACTATTTTAACTCCATACTCTCTCACATGTTTCCGTCTCCCTACCCCCGACTATTCACCTTTTAACCATTAGACTGAACGGATTGTAATGGCATGTGTGAAGCATGCTCTTGATGATGGAGAGTCTCGTGCTTCAATGAAACAGAAAGGTGAATCAATGAAATCATTATCACCCGTAAATCATGCTTTCGCCAATCATGTTGTAACTCTAGTTAAAATCTTCTTACGGATTGGGCATCATAAAGAAAGTCTGTCCTTATAAAGGTACTAAAAAATCATTGTTGGCATGATTGGTTCTTAAATAATTAAGAACCCTTTTACAAAAATCTAGTTCCTGATTTATATATGAATAAGAATTTTTTGTTGGATGGAAGTGATATCACCGAGATAAAATCAATAGTAAAATGGAAGAGAATCTCTTTCTCTTCATGACATAGAGTTGAATGTATTAATATTCCTCAAGAAGGTGTATTTAATGATTATCATGGTACCTCTCCACCTAAGAGTGAATTGTTTAACATTGAGACAACATTAAAGAAACTAAATAATAATGATGGGCACAGAAGTCCTGTTACTACAGTGGTATGTGGGGAATGTCGAATCTTGTTTATGTTTATCTAGAATCAAATATATCATAGGAAAAGGGAAATTTTATATATGAAATTTCACGATGTCTAGTATGTTTATTTTCTAAAAATGGGATAAAGGAAAATTCTTGTTGACAATTTTTTATTCGCATGAGTGAGATAATCACACCATACTTCAAAACTAATTCCACATTCGATCCAAGGATGATCTCAGATATTGTGAAAGAAAAAGGTTGAGAATATGAAGGAAATTTTTTTTCTGAGTATAGTGGGATCTACCTCAGTAAATAGATTTGTGAAATGATGAAAACAAACTAGAACCCATGGATGAGATAATGGGTTGGAAATTAATATATGATCTATTAAAAGTACAATATCGTGGATTATCCAACTAGACCTATGAATATGGTTGATCCTAGTCTCAGACAAAATGAGGAAGTTGTTTACTCTTTAGGAGGGGAAGAACATGTCACTCCAGTTATATATCAATGATCACCTATTTATTATAAGACTGATCCTTACACAACTGGACCTCACAATGGTTTTTCCTTTGGACATCCTTTTCCTACACTTACCATACACTTTGATGATCCCACTCTAGAAGATAAAGGGGGTTAGGAGATAAAACTCTCAGGAAGTGTTGAATAAATAATTAGATCTAGTGGCATTGAAGAAGTATATGAAGAATGTGAATATGGTGAAAGTGGAAGTGGTAGTGAAGAGAAAGAAGGTGAAGAAGATAGTGTTAAAAATACAAATTAATAACATATCTCTGGACATGATTATGATGAATGAAATGGAAGTGATAATGAACATCATAAGGATGGAAAGGTGATGATGTTTGAAATGATTGATGGTGCGGATCATGCTTAGTTGGAAGAACATCCTGAAGATCCAATTGAAATTTGATAAAATGATGAGGTTGATGCTGAAGTGGAAGCTCAATATATTCTTATACCTAATTTGGTTTATCAAAGAATATGACCTCATGCTGAAGATTAGAAACTAGTAAGGAAAGCATAGATTGAGGGGGATCCTCAATAAATCGAAAATCAATATGATGAAGAAAATTGACGTGGAAGAGTAAGGGATGACACTATCACTCCTCTGGATGATTATTTATTGTTATAATGGGAAAAATATCATAGGTATATGGAATTGGAATTAGATTATTAGGATTCATATGATTAAGTCATTTTACATGCTCCAAGATAACCGATGGCTGATACACTTTCAAGTGACTTTGCCACAACGGCTAATTTGTAATAATTCAAGGAAGATATATGTTCATTAGTAAGACATGTAATAAAATCTCTGATGACATATGAGATTGATGTATAAAGGAGAAAAAACCCTTATATGACTGATAACATGAATGATATTCAGTCTAGGGATGAAGTTGTAGGTAAAACTGGGACCTCTAATTGTACTCCTGCCTTAACTAGTGTATCTCATGCTAATTCTATTTCAGTCTCACAGATGGTGATAAAGTAAATTAAACCAAATATTATTACAACTTATGAAACCATTATGGGAATAAAAACCATTCATGGTAATTAGATGAAAATGTTAACTGTTGACATCAGATCTTTAACCACCGAATAAAGAACTACAATGGAGACTATAATGAAAGGACATCAAGATCTTTTTTCTCATCCTAATGTTCCAATTTTTTCCAAACTGGCAAAAAAAGTAAAATAAATTATGAAATTTTCATCAACGTCAACTCATACTACTACTCCATCATCTGGTCAGACCTATCAGAATCTGGATACTGATGCAATCAGAACTGTTTTAATAGAGGTGCTTAAAGTACTAATGAATACCTCTCGCTTGGGTATCCTATAAAATATTGAGATGATTAGTGATGTGGTGTATGATATGGTTAGATTATATACTAAGGAAGCATAATCCTCTTAGGAAGTGATTGAAAATTATTAATTCATATTTCACCAATATTTACTCCAAGAACCATTTGATAATTCAATTTATGCATTTGGTAGATAATTTTACATTACCCCCACATACAAAAGCATTTAAAGAAGAAGTCAATAAATTGAATTAATTAACTCCTCTATTGGAATAATTTTCAGAGAATAAGGATGAATTTGTGAAATCAATGACGAATGGTGGTGATATTATTAAGGATTTCATCAAACTATTAATGCCCTACCTTCATGTTCAGAGTGAGTCCATAGTTGGTCCAATTGCTGATCCTATTCACTATACTCCTCTAGTGACTTCCTCTACAATATAGGTTCATCAATCCTTGAACTAGATATGGAAAATTATCTTAGAAAATCCTCAATATTGGAAGTTATAAAAGTACAAACCAAGCCTAAGACCATATGTTCTTGCATGAATTCATTTACCTCTACTATAAATTCCTTAACATTATCTTATTTCTCCACCACCACCTACTGGACCTACCAATAAACCATCTGATAAGGGGATGGTTCCCCTATAAACTAAGAATTAGTGCGGAGTTATTATTTTTGATTATGGTGAGTGATAATAATTTTTTTCATTTAGTTTAATTCTACTATGAATGATAACTCACTATTTCTCCATTTCAATTTTAGTTTTCAATTATTCTCTATTTTCTATTACCAGAAGGGGGAGAACATTATTAAAATTTTTTATGTATCTCTGATACATTTCACTTCAATTACATTTTGAGCCTATTCATCTTTATGGTAGAAAATATTTCTATTGCTTACATTAATCATTATCTAATGGTACTTAATAATTCCATGGTTTGTGATCACTGAAAAGGGCGAGATTGTTGTTCCATAGGATATTGATGGCCACTATCATTGACTATAATGGTTATAATTATCACAAATAATGTCATATATTTACATATATCTTACCTCCTGATATGTCCTAGAATATGCAAAATATTATCTTGTATATCATATCATTTAAATAATATAACTAATTATGTTTTTTAAGTCTAAACTATCATAAAACTGATTATTTATCTGTAATTATGGGTATTAACACTTTCTGACATTGATATACAATAACACAGATAGAAAATCTAAAATTATCTATGTATGGGTCCCTAAACTAATAGAAGAACTGAGACATTGACAGAAATGTTACTCACCAATGAAGACAACATTCCGATGCATATGACTCATCGAGGGAGATGACCTACCAATGCATATGGCTCACTGACACAGATTACCTACCGATGCAATCGACCAACCATCCGTCCATGTGACCAACCGATGCATGGTGCTACCGACACAAGGACCCACTTATAGTTAAAATGAGTCATCAATGTAATTATTCATCGGTATATGGAATGATAAATATAATGACATACCAATGGGTTTTGTCACTGATAGAAGGAGATATTGATAAACGACTCACCGATAGACTGACCCACCGACATACAATTCAACTATAGATTGTTTAAATTTTCATTTATTAAAATTATTTCTAACGGTCATATTTGTGTCATTTAATGATGACGACATATTTAATAATCTTTTGTATTAATTTTATTAGACAGTACGAGGAACGATGAACCTATGCACATGGAAAGAACAATATCTTTGTTGGACCTCGAGAATAAAATTCTATTTCGAAGCGGGAAGAAATACACAGAATATAATTGTGGCATGACATCATGTAAGAAATACATAATAACATATATGACTCTCATGCACCCAATGAAAACTCATAAAAAAATATGAACATGTGAGGAAATCTTAATCAAGTTATAAATCGAACTAACAAAGTAATTCAGTATATCAATGAAAGGGAAAAATATTCATGTAGAACTATACACATACCTCAAATCTAGAATAAGATACTCTATATTTTTTGAAAATTATAGAAGAGGACTCAAAACTCATATCATCTATATTTGAAGAGTCTAGAGCTTCATCTCAAAGAATATAGAGCCTTCTAAATCCTTTCACATATTTATTTTCTCTATTGTGTGCTTTTTACATACTTTTGAGCATTATGTGTATCTGTTTGTAAATGACGCACAGTCTCCTCTATCAAACCGAAGGATACCAGGTATGATTCCACTATTACCTTCATAAACATTATTACTCCAATGGATATGTTTGTTTGAAGTCCTTATGTGACCTAGTATTTTGTTCCAACGAAGAACTATTGTAGAGGTCTTGAAACCTAAAGAGCCTATTTGATGTTGTGTATCCCAATCAAGGGTGTGGATCAATATATTTATTAATTTAAACTAACTGGTTTAAGGTGGTTACCAAGTGGATACTATTAGGTCTATTTTTGATACTGATCCTCTTGTTTCATTTCCGCTATGTTTTTACATTTAGTTTTACTCTGTTTTATCACATATTTCATAAAATGAAATTGAAATCTGATAGTTAGTCATAGAAAGTATTTATAAAAATATTTACTTATTAGGTTAGTTTCAAAAGTAGTATTACTTATCAAATTTATATAATTGAGAATGAATCACTTTTTGAGGAATTAATCGAACATACAAGCTCTTATAAATTCACTAATGTCTAACTTGTCAATTAACATTTAAATTTTGGGGAATTTCAAAATAAACTTTTTAAAAGAAATTTTTTAGGGAACTAAATTTACCCCCCTTTGAGTGTCATAATCCCTCCAATAGTTTTAAGAAATATATAATGTGAATAATATCAATGATTGTATCAATTTTTTATTTATCATATTATTTTGGAAACTATTATACATCTGATATAGGTTTTTTATCTTAGATTAAGAGGGATGTTGGACTAGTGATCCATGAATAATGTTTTTGAAGTGATGTCCCAGTGAAAATATATATTTGAATGTTATTATAATTTTAATTATTTCTAATTGAATGACATCACATACAACAAAAAAATATGTTTTTTATTTCAGATTTAATGGTTTTTTATCAAGGGATAGTAGTATGATTCTTGAGTATATATATCTTGTGGAATATTAGATTCACATTCTATACACATACTAGTTGTTCAGAGATATGATTGATAGTGAGTTTTCACCTATCTAACGATTCAAAAAAAATAAATAGTGTTTTACATATAACATGTTTCTGATATTCTTCTTACATAATCCACTATATATTTATTATGATTACTTGTCTTGTAAACAATGTTTAGGGATTCACCTGGACTGTGACTGTTAATTCCATAATTTAAGGGATGTAATGTGATACATATTATGTTACTACATGAATTTGAATTCCTCATGTTGATACACTATTAAGTGATTGATAATTTTTTATATGAACATTTAAAAAAATATACGATTTTTTATAATATTTCATGATACTATAATTATTCCTAGCCAAATATTATTACTATGTATTACTTATTAAAAAATATATAGGAAATATCTTTAATATAGGTATATATATATTTACACCATTGTGTGTTAAATGTTTAAAATGCGATCCTCAAGGTGATGTATCTTACTTGTGGAGGCCTGATGTGTATTAGAATGAGATCAACATTCCAGAGGGGCTAGTCTCAAATATAGATTATTGGATAGGATCTATTCCCTTGAGTAGGTAGATGAATTGGAATGTGATTTCTTATATTTTTTGTCTTTATGATTTGTTTTATTGGTCGATTAATATCATGGGACTTGTGTTATAGGAATCAAGAGGCAATTTTACGAGTTGTGAAATATATAATACATAGTTTATAAGATAGGTGGGGGATTCCAGTGATATTGAGATATGACTTGGGACATTTTTGAGCTATGTATTATAGACTTGATGAACTTTTACATGCAAGGGTCACCCTAGATTGGGGTTATCTTTGGATATTTTGAGACCTTAGTTTTGGGAATCATGGGTAAAAGCTTTATGTAAGAAGGTCAGTGTATGTGAGATACTACATGGTAAGTGATTTAGTCAATTAAATTCCCCATCATTTCATGATGTAATTCACATTTTGTTATAATGATTTTGGTTCCATGGAATTATTTATAGGTAATGAGTATTTGAATACCAATCCCTGTTGATTTGATGTGTTATTTTAAGAGAAAGGGGAGATAATGGTTGTACTCTTTCAGATTTGAAATGACATTCTTTTTCCAATTACTATACATTAATACATATATTGAATGAAATGGATCAATTTTTTAGTGGAGCACAGAGGTTGATTATGGTGACATAAGGATAATATACTATGGAGGATGTTTCAGATTTATTTGTTTGGTAATATGTATAATGTGACTCGATTACTTAAGAATTAGTTCAATTGTACGATCATTTCATAATGGAGTGTAATCCCATTGTGTTTATACATGGCCGAGGTAGTGTGTGGTGGTTAAAAATTATATATGTTTAATTTGGAATTAGTAATCAGTCATTTTTAGGATGAGAATAGATGGATTTCATGGAGTACCTATAGTCAACACAAACTGAGGTTTTCATGAGAATGAGGAGTGTATCTACTAGGATGCTGATGAAATATCAATGGTGTAATATTTGTAGTTAACAGTTTAGAAGGTAATTTATTATGAGGAGATCTATGAAATTTTGTAATGGAACCTATTATGGGGCCACTCATGGATAGGTGTAAGATATGTCATATAGTGTGGATTTAACAATGTGATGCTGCAGGGTGTGACCCTTGATATTGATAAACGTAAATGGATTTCAAGGATGGTATTCTCGAGAGTTATGAATGGTAGGCAGTTGATGTTTTACATTAGTGATTAGGTATGAGTACATTCGTCACATCTAGTTATTACATGTTGTAGTAGATCACGAATAGAGTGTGGAGATAGGTTCTAATTTCAGTAGGTTCATTACTTAAGTGAGACTAATTAGAGGGTGGTTAAGATATTCATATGATTATGGTGTATAGACAAATTATATTTTATTTGGTTCCTTAGTGAAAACAAAATATTTATTTTAGGTTTATTTTTAAATGGATTTCATTCAATTATATTTTTCATGGGATCATTTTTATTTTATCTATTCATGTGTCCATTTTATGGAGTACAAATTCTCAGAGTGAGAGAAATTTGATTTTTATGTCTTATTGAGGAAAAAATATATAAATGTATAGATAGTTGTCTTCATCTGTTTATGTTTGTGTATGATGATCTCCAGATGCCTTTTTAGACATCATATTCATGATCATTTAATGAGATAAAACAAAATTGGGTGTAGCTATGTTTTTTAGAATGGTCATATAGATAATTTTATAATACTAATTTGACATGGAATTGTGTGTTTTGAGATTGGAACCTCACCGAATATGTATTTCTACAACTAAAAATGTGATATGATGGGAAATTGAAATTTTATGGGGGAATATAGATTATATTTTTCCATTATAAAATGATCCATATATTGGTGAGAACCATAGGTTCATTGATGAAATTTTTGATGATTCCATTGTGTGTTGGTATATATTTTTAGCATTGTGAACAATCCTATAATTGGTATTATTAATGTGTGGGTGGATCATGTTTGGGAAAATAGGGTGCCACAACTTTGGAGTTTTAAATGGGATGCTTGGTTATCAATCGAATGTACATCATAATGAGGTGGTGAATAATTGGAATTCAGGATAATTTTTTATATTTTTTTATGTACAGTAATGATTCTCAAGATGATATGTTTTGATAATGAATAGGTTGTGAAAATATGTGTCGTTATGGGTTATGAAATTCAATATATCTTTTTTTTCAAGGGTTAAATTTCTGAGAAAATTTATTTTATTGGATTTATGAGAAATTGTACATATAATAGAAGTTCTTCAATATTTCCCAATTCATATGATGTTCTTTGAGGGAAAAAGAAATCATCCATTTAGGGAAGGGTTGAAAATATAGTCATTTCATATATTAGGTGTAGTATAATGTGGAGGGAAATTCCATAGTTGACCAAGAGTTGTATGGTAAAATATGAATGTTGAGGGTGTGGATCATTTTGATGGTATTGGTTCTTGGGAAACACAATAATCTATAGTATCTGGGTACATGTCATTTTTGTCAGTACAGAACCTGCTAACTCTTTTCAATTGAGTATATATGGGGATAAAGTGATCATTGTGTGTATTTTTAATCATTTTCTTTTTTGGTCATGGTTCATGTAGGTTTTTAGGGCATTAGGTGTATATAGAAGAAACATTTTCCTTCTAGGAAATATAATGTTCCTAGTTCATAATCATAAAGGTTCTTCTATCCAAACTAGTTAGAAGGGGAGAAGATGACATTGAACATAGGTGTGTCCAAATCTTGGGTGTGTGGACTGAGTTCCTTGCAATATTGTACAATTCATGGTATATGTAATTTTTCTAACCATACGTTGTACTATTTTTTTGAATCCCCCATTAACCCTATCAATATCAACACCTGTCTTCCATTATTCTTTATCATACAAATTCTGGATCTAAAGGTGGACTCTATCTTACCTTTTTTCTCAATCCCCATTAATTAGATGTGGGGTTTAACTCATTTTTAATGGATATTCTTGGTGATATGTCACCATGATTTTTCTCTTCATCCTCTTATAAATTTTCTATAAAATTTGGGTAGAAAATATTTAATTATTCAGTGAATATTCAACCGGGTCATTAAGAAATCAAATATATGTAATTTAGATTATATATATGATTGATATAGTATGTCCTAAATATTTATAACATGTAATTTTGTTCCACTTCATGGATGATTCATGACCATACAAATTATTTATAGTCACTAGGTTAAGTAGTGAGTATGTATGCGTAATTAATTTATTTTTGTTATTAAAATATAAGTTATTTAATTTAATTTCAATGACAATTATAATTCATTATTATTAATTATTTTGTAGTGTGGCTTGAAATTATTTCTTGAAATTTATATTGACACTAAATAATCTTGGTATGAGTCACCAATCTTATTTTTAGTGTTTAACATTAAGTGAGGTTAGTGGTCCATGATCATACCCCTATGATATATTGTTTTTTATTTATATTAATGTGACTTGCGGTCTCTCTACTAAGGGGTGATTACATATTATTTAAATATAAATCATGATTCATTATATGTATAAAACAATGTGTTATTATATATGAGGTTCCAATGAACACTAGTTGATTCCTTAAACACTAACGGTCAAAGAAGTGATAATTAATACTTTTCATGTAATATTATTATCATGGATGTGTATAAATTATATTAATTAATTAAATTTAGATGAACAAGATGTAATATTTCATGTCATTGGTATCTTTATTGACCTTCATGTAGAGGTGGGTGATGAATTGAGATGGATGGAATGAGGATTTTCAATTTGAGAAACAAGAAATTCTATAGGAAATTCAGGATTTTGGAGATAACCATGGGAAAATTGTATCTCCCACATTGACATGTTATTCCATTTGTTAGAATGCCAAAGGTTGAACTTAATGAAAGTAAGGGTGAGTAGACCATACTATGGTGTGGGATACAAGATGGACATTATACCATATCATGATAGTGATTCTATGGTGATTGTATTTATGAGGGCTTTCAGACCTGGATGTGATAACAAGGGTGAAAAAGTGTATCATACCTTATGACTAATGGTTTTTTACCCATGAGTTGTGATTTTGATAAAGGAACCACCTAGGGTTTTTGAGTACTGATGTGACCTACGTGACCTAGTGAGTTCCACAGAGTTATTTTCTCCCATAAGATGATGTCACATCCATGTCTGCTTTTAAATTAATTTTTCATTTAATTTCTATTCCTATTGTTTTGGGGTTTACCACACATTTTTGTGGAAATAGTGCGTTTTCAAAATTTGGGACAAACTTAAGCCCATTTCTATATTTAAATATAATTTTTTTTCTTTTATAACTACTTATTTTTTTTAAAATTTTACACCCATTCCAATTTCCAAATGGAATCCAGTGTAGTATTAAAATCACCATATAAATTTGGAATCCATAAAAATCCATAATAATGATGGATTTGGAATTTTATTAAGGTGTTGTGCCAGCTCAAAAGCCCATTTCCTACATTTTTTTATTTCATTAATATCACATTCAATTATTAAGTTTTTTCAGTGATTCTAACTCTCAACAGAGCCCACTTACCAAAGGAAAGCTCACATTCCCTCCTCCCCATCACTGGACATCATTTGCATTCTGAATATAAATGATACTTATTTGGATTTTTCAAATTTCCCAGATTTGAAGAGGTAAATTTATTCCTTCATAACTCTTTCATTTCTCACTATTTAACACAATTCTAGTTCCTATATGATCTTCTCATCCATGGTAGAACCTCCCTTGAATTTTTGGATGTTTTAAAATTCAAATACTGGGGGATATAGGGTGATTTCTACAAGATTCCTTCAAGTAAGTGTTCCTTCCATCCATTTTATTCATTTCATTAGAGTTTTATCTCTCTTTCATGATGTTCCAAAGTGTCCAAAAGTTAGGGTTTGAACCTTTGGTTTTACAAGGTGTTGTTTTGGTGTAATATTGGTATTTTTATGTTTCTCTTCACTTCCTTGTGGTGTGGTGGTGGTGGCCTTGATGTTTCCCATCAAGATTTGTGGGTTTCAACTCAAAATGTAGGTGATTCCATGTTTAACTATTACATGATGAGTTATTTTTCTTGTTTTACTAGTTTTTCATGTTCCTCATACACTGTGTGTGGTACAAAAACCGTTTTTGAGGGATTTCGTTAGGCATTTAATTTTATAATTTCATTTTTTTAGATGTTGAGAATTTTTTGAATATAACACATGAGGTATCTTTTGTGGTAGTCTTATAAAATAATAAATTGATCTATTAGTTGTTTAAAGGGTTTAAAATTATGTTTTTTTAATGACTTAATGTCATGTGGGCCTTGTAAGGGGGTTTTTGTAATATGTTTTTCATGTAAAACATTGTTATACTTCTTGAGAAAATATTAATAAAATGGTTGTTTTCATTTATATAATCCGTGGTATTAATAAAGGTGATTTTATAACACATTAATGTGTTTTTATAAATGTCTCTTGGGCTTCCAATTATACATTGTTAGTTTTGGGTGTTGTCTTCTCCTTGAAATATTGTTTTAAATGGGTTTTATGAGGAAATTTTGGATATACTCTTTAGAATTATTTTATGAAATATTTGAATGATTTAATGATTTATCTGAGAGGTGAAACCACATTGGAAAACTATTTTGGAGTGTGTATATTTTGAAATGGTACTTTTTAAAAGTGAAAGGGGTAGTTTTTTGAAGTGTTCCATCTTGGAAAAGTTTTATAAAAATGTTTTAAGGAATTAAAAAAGTGTGTAAGAGATGAAAAAGTGATGTCAGATATTTTGTGTGAGTGTGATGTGAAAAATAGATTTTGTTTATTAAAAGCGTATTCTATAACATGTGAGTGGGCCTTTATGTGAGTTGGAATACGTTGAAATGGTTTTATAAAAAAAATTAATGGATTTGTGGAAGTGTTAAAGAAATATGAAAAGTGTTGTTGGATATTTTGGTGTGAGTCGGATTTCAAAATCATTTTGAAGGAAAAGTGTACATTTTTTAATTGTGTGGTATACATGTGGGATTTTTGGTAAAATTTTGATGTGGAAATGATATTTTCATGTGCAAATTATATTTCGTGACTTTTCGAACTTGTTTGAGAACAAGGGGAAACCCTCGGGTATTATAGTGGGAGGACATGTACTAGTATGCTAGGGAATCTAAGGTGTTTGGCCTCAATTTCAATTTTTAAGAATGATGCTTAAAAATATAACTAAACTATGATGAAGATGATTGGGGACCACTAGTTTATGGGTATGTTCCCTAGTAGTGGATCATGAACAAGAACATATTTTTGAGATGATTACTCTCACCGAGATACAAGGTACCTCAAGCCCACAGTTAGCTAGTGCCTAGGGCTTATTTCCTATTGATTGTGCACACTAAATCCTTTATAATTACTATAAACATATGAAATATTTGGATTTAAAATTGGGTATCTTAGGAATTTATTTTTAATTTTTTGATTATTTAAATTAAACCACTTGAAAAATGATTTTTCTAGTCGCATCTCTTAGAAATTGTAACTTGAAATTACATGTTTTTTAAAACATTCATGATTTTCATCTTTGAATGTTTACCACCATGAATCAATTAGTAGTGGTATACTACCAAAAATTGGATCATACCATACTTACACATTTGTGTGTATGTAGACTTGGTTATTTTTTTGTCTCTTGTTTGGGTACAATTTTTGTGCCAGTAGTTCGGGTTTTTACCGGTCGTTCATGATGCAGTGTTATAGAGATGTCCTAAGGGTAGTGCGTCTTGACATTTAATGGTTCATGGGATGTCCTTATTTGGTTTTTTACATTTTTAATGGTCTTTAAACATATTTTTAACTTATTTAATTCTGTTTGGAAATTTGTTATTAGATATTTTTAATTCAAAAATACAGATTTGTTTTATTCAGTTTGTTTGTTGTGTAATGTTTATAAACTCATGTAAATTGTTTGAAAAGAAAATTTTATGATACCCATGAACTATCTCCATACTGTTTGGATCAAGAATGCCCTTCAAGACATGTCTAGGTCCAGGTTCGGTGTAGGTTTGGTGGTGGCCAGATTCGGTTTGTGACAAAATAGTATTAGAGGAGGGTTATGTTAACTGTTTGGGTTAGGTTATTTGGGAAACAGTTAGGATAGTCTAGAGTTAGGATTGTAGGGACATGGTATTATGGTTATGGGTATTTTTCTTGATCACCACACCTCATCTTGGGATTCATGTCACAATGGGTTGATGGGACTTATCTAATTACTTTGGATTTTTTTTGGTTTGATGGTGATTAGGGGAAATGAAAAGAGAGTTTGGTAATGGTCTCAGTGAGCTTTCAGGGCCTGGAATGCAATGTGGAGTCGGGGATATTTCCCTAAAAAACGTTCTGTGTTGGTGAAGTGATTGGATTATGGCCTCCAACCATAGGTCCAAGTCACCAACCGATGCTAGTTCCCCCTCGCATTGTGTTGTGTCCTTTAGTTTTGAAATATTAGATGATTGGTTTTAAAGTAAAAATGACATGTTTTTAAGAAGCATAAAGATTTTTGAAATTATTTTCATATAAAGATGGAAGGGTTTTATTTTTGAAATTGAGGAACTAAAATCTTTTATTTTTTTGAATTATGAAAATGATGTGTTTACACCTCTTTTGGAATCCAGAAGTATGTTAATGTTGGTTTTGAAAAAGTGTTTCCAATAGGGTTTTCTAAACTAATGAATGGTTTTTTAATGGGATGAGATGTTTTCAAATTAACATGTATGAATTGAACATGAGTTTTCAATTGAATGATTCTACCTTTTTGAAATGTTTTGTTAGTGGTAATTTGGGTTTGATTTTGTGGTTATCCATTTTGAGAAAAAGGAAATATTGGTTGATTATTCTGGTTTTGAAAAGTGGAAAGAGTTTTTGTTTTAACCTTTGGTATTTTCATCAGTGACCACATGCATGGGGTTATATGGGATTATGTAAGGGTAATGACATGACTGGATGAGTTCCGGGGTGGATATGAGGAGAGTTCCTGGTGTGGCATAGAAACATGCATGTCTGGGGACCATGGGGTACCATCGGTGGATACGCTAACCACAAAACTGTTTGTTTTCATCAAAAAATGTTTAAAAGGAAAAATAAATGTCTTGATTAGTATTTTGGGATGGTTTGTATTATGTTGTTTTGTAAATGTTGATTTTTTGCAATATTTTCAGTCCAAGAACCCACTTGTTTGAACGGTTTTGTGGGTTTGTCATTGGTCGGTAAGCTGGGCTGAAGGGCTAGTTAGTGGTATCTTATGAGAAATGTTTTGGAAGCCTTTATGGTGTTTACCCTCATCTTTTTGGATCTGGATTCAGTATATCATAATCAATTGACAAGTTTGGTTGGGTCCTTGGGCTCTCTTGCTGTATAAGATTTGTCCCCATTAAGGGTTAGTGCCCAACTGATCTGAAACCTGGATTTCCTCACTGTAGGAAAATCCTCTAGTTTATCAATGTATGTGAACTTTTCTTGAGCATTGTAAAATTGGTCTAAATCCTTTTATTTTTGGGTTTGAGGATACTCATGTAGCTGGAGAGTGCTTGTGGAAGGTTGAAAGGGACAATAGATTTTTAATTTTCTTTATTCACCGAAGGTTGAAGTGGTCCGGGGCTGTTAGTGTGGTTGAGTGTTTGGATTGTGTCTAAGAGAGCCTTTGGGTCCATCATAGTCTCTTTGAAGTAGGAGTTCATGTTATACCATCATTGTGGGAAATATGGTCATGAGAGGCCATTGTGGCCACCATCTGGAATTGTGTGTTGTTTGGGGACTCTGAATAAGGTCACATTCCGTGTATTGCTTCTATCAATCGCAATGATCATGTTTAGTGACACATTATGATGTTGTGTGCTCATTTTACTATAAAGGTAAAGGTCATGAAATCCTTTAAGGGTCTCTATTATGTTGGGAGTATGTCTCCCTTGGGGAAAAAATCAAATCCTTTATCTTAGAATAAGGTTTTTATATGTGTCATCCCGCTTCTGTTATTTTTCACCCGAAGAAACAAGGTGTGATGTGTGTGAAAATTATAATCCCTTCTATCAGTGAAATGTAAGTATTTGGTAATGTGAGTTCTAGACAGTGTTATTTATTGGTGAACTCATCGTGGTATGCGGTGTAGTTATTTTTGGAATGTAAATAATAATTTTCATACATTGGTTTCCAAAGCTTAACTGTGATACTGAAGATGCTTCAATATTTTGAGCTCCAGCCATTGTTCCTAGAGAGAAGTTTTCGTGTAGTTAGGGGAAATACCAGGGTATTTTAAACCCTTGTGCAAGTCCTACCCTCAGTATGGATCATAGGGAGAGTTTAAACCTCTAATGTCATCATCTTTCTTATGTTATTCTCGTTCAATGGAAAGAGGTGGAGGTCCTCATGCCTATATTTTTCGCCTAATGTCTTTCGTTCCCCCTTTGGCTTCCATTGCATTTTTAGAGGAAGGTTTAAAATTTGGCTAGATAGGTTGAGTGAATGGTCTTCACATGTTGAGTAGTAACTGTTCCTTATAAAACCCTGAAAATATAATCATCCACATTGTTAGCAATTGGTTTCCCAAATTGTGTGGACTAACCATGTGGTTGTCCCAACTCATTGAGTTTTGGGGTCTTTTTGTGCTGGCCCATGCTGGTCGGTTAAGATGGTTGGTTCTTATGGTGAGTAGAACCACCAGGGGTCTCATATATGTTCTTTTGAAAATGTCTAATTTAATTCTACCCCTTGTTCTAGAGTGTCCATTTTGGCCTCCCAATTTTAGTGTCCCTATTCTGTCTCGAATTTTTTTTTTACTTGTCTCTTATTGTGGAGAGCCCAATTGTGTCTCCCCATTCCAGTAACTAGATTTTTTCCATGGTCCTAGCATGGACATGGGTAGTATCATTTGGGGTTATATAAATACCTATAGATTCCTTGGGTAATCTCTAAGATTGGAGAGTTCCCAACAGTTTAGTTATATAATGGTAATGTATCTTTTTTAGATGTCGATGTTTGTTTGGGTAAATTTCTTGATCCTTGTTCAGATTATATTTGTAAAATTTTCTTTTGGGATAAATTGTGAATGTACTTGATCGGTTCAGTAAAGTGTTTTCCTCTATGGTTGTGAAGTATACCTTCCTTAACTGAACATTAGATGTGTTTTGGCCTTTGGGGGCGAAGCATGGAAAAGGAGTCCATTTCGGCCTTTCTATTGGGTTTCCTTTTTTCTTTCAGCCTCGTTGTGGCTTTCCGAGGAGAAAATTTTTATGTTGGGTAGAATTTTCACATCCCTGACTTCTCATAAAGTAATTTTTCATTTAATTTCCATTCCTGATTTGTTTTGGGGGTTTACCACGCATTCTGTGGGAAATGGTGTTTTTTCGAAATTTAGCACAAACCATAAGCCGATTTCCAGATTTTAAAATAAATTTTTGTGTCTTTTATAACTCCTTATTTTTCAAAATTTTACACCCATTACATAATCCAAATGGTATCCCATGGTATATTAAAATCCCCATATCAATTTTTAACCCATAGGAATCCATAATAATGATGGATTTGGATTTTTTATTACGGTGTTGGACCAGCCCGAAATCACATTTCATGAATTAATAATATTTTATTAAATCTTTAATATATCATTTAATTTTGAGATTTTTTTTGTGATTCCAACTCTCATCCAAGACCACTTATCCAAGGTGTGCTCCTATGATCTCATTCCCCTCATTGGAGATCATTTTCATTGGGAAGATAGGCAAAACCTATCTATATTTCTCAAATCACTCACATTTGAAGAGGTAAATTGATTCTTTTATAACACATTAATTTATCAGTATTTTCCCCCACTTCAGTTATTAAAGACCTCCTATTCCGTGTTCCAATATTACATGAATATTTGGATATTTTATAATTTATATACTAGTAGATATTGGGTGATTTCTCCAAGATTCCCTCATGTGAGTGTTACTCCCTTCCATTTCATCCATTTCCTTGGGTTTTAATCCCTCTTTCTTGATGTTCCAATGTGTCTAGATGTATGATTTCAAACCTAGGGTTTTAAATGATGCATTTTTTGTGTAATATTAAAATTTTAGGTTTCTCTTCACTTTTTTGTGGTGCGGTGGTGGTGCGCTTGAGTTTCTGCACCATCATATGGGGGTTTCGACTCAAATGGTAGCTGATTCCATGGTTAACCATTCCTTGATGAGTTAGTTTTCTTGTTTAACTATATTTTCATGTTCCCCATATGAAGTCTGTGGTGAAAAAACCATTTTTAAGGGATTTCGATAAGTATTTAAATTTATAACTTCATTTTTGTTGAAGTGGTAAACTTTTCAAGTGTAACACATGTGGTATCTTTTGTGGTAGTTTTATAAAATAAGAAATAGATTTATTAGTTGTTGAAATGGGATAAAATTTCTATTTTGATATTTCCATACTATCGTTTAGGGCTTGGAAGGGGGTTTTTGGAATAGGATTGGTGTGTAAAACATTATTATACTTATGGAGATCATTTAATGAAAATGGGTGTTTTCATCTGCATCATTCATGGTATTATTCAAGGTGATTTTACAACACTTGAATTTGTGTTTATAAATGTCTATAGGGATACCAATTATTCTTTGGTATTGTTCTGTTGTGGTTTTGTCCTTAAATATGGTTTTGAACTGGATTATATAAGTAATGATTGAGTATACTAATTAGAATTATTTTATGATATATTTGAATGATTTAATGATTTATTTAAGAGGTGAGACAATATTGGAATTTTTTTTGGAGTGTTTATATTTTTAATTGTTAGATTTTAAATGATAAAGGTGTTGTTTTGTGATGTGTACAATCTAAGAAATATTTTATAAAACTAACTGAAGGATTTACTAATGTGTGTAAGAGATGTGAAAGTGATGTGGGTTGTTTGGTCTGATTGTTATGTGGAAAATGGATTTTGGTTATGAAAAGGGTATTATTTAACATGTGAGTGGGTATTTATGTGAGTTGTAATATAACTGAATGGTTTTATAAAAGTTTTTAATGGATTTGAGTAAGTGTTAATGAAATGTGAAAAGTGGTGTGGGCTATTTCGGTGTGAGTCGGATTTCAAAATCAATTTGAATGAAAAGTGGACTTTTTCACTTTTTTGGTACACAAGTGGAGTGTATGGTGAATTTGTAATGTGTATGTGATATTTTAAAGAGAAAAGTATATTTATTGACCTTTTGAACTTGTTTGATCATAAGGGGAAAACCCGGGTATCTAGGTGGGTGGGCATGTACTAGTATGCTAGTGAATCCGTGGGGTTTGGCCTTAGTTTCACTTAGCAAGATTGATGCTTAAAACTCTAACTAAACTTTTATGATGATGTATGGGGAGAAAAAGGTTATGGGTATGTTCCCTACTAGTATCTCATGCATGAGAATATATATTTGTGATGGTTACTCTCACTGAGATATGAGGTACCTGGGACCCACAACTAACTAGTGCCTAGGGGTTATTTCCTATTCCTTGTGCTAATTTGTTCATTTATACTTACTGTCGACATATAGTATATTTTTATGAAAAATTAATTATCTTTTTCATTTATTTTAAATGTTATTATTCTTTAAATTATCCCACATGAAAACTGGTTTTTTAGTTCCTTCTTTTAGAAATTGTAACTAAAAATTACATGTTTTTGCTAACTTGCATGATTTTTATATCTGAGTGATTCATGCATGGAATATCAGAGTTTTTTTTATCCTACCATGCTTTTGATCACACCCTACTTACTCATTTGGGTGTATGTAGGCTTGGTTATTGTGTTGTCGCGTGTTTGAGTACAAATTTTGTGCCAATATTTCGGGTTTTTACTAGATGTTTGTGATTCGAGGTTGTGGATATGGATTGAGGGCAGTGCATCATGAAATGTGGAGGTTATTAGGATTTCCATATTTGGCCTTTTACATTTTTATGGTATTTAAAAATAGTTTTATACTATGCAATTCATTTCCAAAATTTTGTAAAAGATGGTTTTAGTTGAAAAATGCAGATTTGTTTTTTTGAGTTTGTTTGTTGTTTCATGTTTATAAACTCGGATAAATAGTTCTCAAACTTCATTTTATGATACTTGGGTAGATTTTCCAGACCGTGGGGATAAAGAATGTGCTTCAATCCATGTCACGGGCTTGGTTTGGTACCAGTTTTGACGGAGACCAGATTCAGTTCTTGACAAATGGCATTTATAGAAATATGTGGTTATTATTTATTGTAATCACCAATTCTATACTATCCCATTTATTTTATGATTTTAAGGGAGAAGAGTGAATATTTGATGCTATAGGAGATTTATGGGAGGTTAGAGCTACAATATAACTATAGTGGGATTTTCATGAAAAAAAGAGTATTTTAAGGTGTATGGTATTTTTTTGTAGTTTGAGTGGTTGGTGGTTTATGAATTGTACTTGATAGTGGGGATGATATTAAAATGAAATTTAAAATGTAAGAATAGTATTTAGTTTGTATATCAGTTATGTCATTTAAATAATGATTTCCAGTATATTTTGTGGTTTCGAGTGTTTCATGCCCTAAATGATAGTTTCAGGGCATATGTTTTTCAGGCCCCTAGAATTGACAATATAAAATTTGGGATTACAACATAAAACAGATTTTTTTTTGGTTGTTTATAATTCTTAATCAATTTAATTTACATTCATTAATATGTATATTTCTCTTTTCTTGTATCCAAATACCATGCGATTTAATGGATCTTTCAACACTCTTTTGTTAACATTTATCTGTAGGTTATGGGGGTTTTGTTTTCGAGATTCTATGTGACTTATCTTCTCATCTATGATGTTTTCCTTCATTTGATCTCTTGGGTGATGAATATGTTGTTTTTTCTGTTGTATGGTGAATGTTTCTGGTTCATTTTTTTGAAACCCATTGTAGTAGTTCAAGTTGATACTTGTATTTCATTCACAATTATAGTATGTTGGATATTTCTTATTCAACCCATGGTGCACAGAAATATTAAAAATATTGTTCTAGGTAGGGGATCATTGTTCTCCAAATTTTATGTGCTATGTGTGGGTGTTGTATTAATTTAATTTCCATTGGGAGGATAATAAGGTGAGTAATAATAATTATTATTAATTATTATAATAGTAATTCATGGCTATTAGAAGAAATATATTTCATTACAAATTTGATAAATACTATTGATGTTATTACTCTATGTTGTTTCCTTATTGAATTTGAAGGTTGTTTGGGGACTTTATTACATAAACTATGATATCCTTTGACACCCCTTTATTTTCTTTCTAAGACTACACCCTTAATAATCATCTAAAGAACATATATTTGGTTAATAAACATGTTCCCATGGAACTTTGTTTGCGTGATAAAACACATGATAATTTTTTTATAATTTTATGAAGACCCTTGAATAATTTTTTTTACAATGGGATGCGTTTCTATTGTGTATTCATGTAATTTTTTTGTTTCCCTATGTGGTTTGCACTATTGTGAGGTAATTGAGGTGATCAGGTAGGATGTGTGATGTGTGGGTGTATGATGTGGTGGTTTGTTGGAATAGTTGACCTGGGAGATGTTATGTGATACAGTGCATATTAGTGTATATGTGAAATAGAAATTATGAGTGGTCGTATTTTTTTATTTATGGTGGTGTGAAATGAAGTTTTGTTGTGTTATGTGGTGTTGGGGTTATGATGTGCAGTGGTGGTGATGTGTGAAATTTGGGTAGTGATATGTGGAAATTGTGAAAATATGTCTTTGTTCGAGGTATTTGGTGATGTCGGTTTGAGTGAAAGTGTGAGCTATTGTGTGGTGGGTATTATTAGTTGATGAGTTGGGGATAGAATAGAATATTTATGATAGAATTAAAAAATATAAAAAATATTTAAGGTGGTATAGAAATGGATGTTTTTTAATTGGATAAAGGTATTGATAAAATAAATGAGGCTTTGCAATTTGAATGAAATGGTTAATTAATTACAATGTCATATTACGTAATTAAAAGTGGAAAATGATGGGTGGATCATTTTTCAGTTTTTTTATTTGTTTCAAAAGGTGGTGGAAGCGGTTGTGATGGATGACATGTGGTATAATAGAAGTGATGTGGTCTATTCTTTTGAAGGAGTTGTAAAGCCAAATATTGGGTAATTTTTTCAATATATATATAATTTATGTTTCTTCTATATTTCATATGCACCCATTGTGAGCTGTATAAACTTGCCTACACAATGTTATTTTTTGTCCAAGGTGTTTTCCCCAACATCAATGATGGTGGGGATATGGATGTTTGGTTACTCCCTCTTCCTTGAACATCCTTCAATAGTGATGGAACAAGTGTCTATGGGGGATATGTATTGTTATAAACATGACTTATTGAGGAATGATGTGGTTATTGTGTTTTGGATGAGACCTTATGTGAGGGCCTAGTAGTTTATGGGAGAGATGTGATGTCATGGTAACAAATTCCCACACCAGAATATAGAACATGTATTTTTTTTGTTGAAAGTAGGGATGTGTTCTAACCCACGCCAATGTTGGAATAGCATTAATTAGGTGAGGTTTGATGTCATTTGATATGATGTCATATGTATAGAAGGTATGTATGTACATGATATTCTAAATGGACACATAAAAGTGGAAAATCTACCGAGTACTAGTAGCAGGTGCCTTTATTTTTTATGATAATGATGCTATATTATTATATATGATGCACAATTTTATGAGTGTGAAGCTGTGAGTCTAGGATTAGTCGGTTTAAAATTTTTTGTGATGTCTGGTTTTGTAGTTTTTTCACTGGTGCATTATCATTATTCTTTCACATGTGCACATGTGAACATTAGAATGATCCTACTGAGCATACATGTATGCTCACCATACATATCTTAATCTATTTTTATGTTTTTTAGGAGGACTTTGGGGACCTATATGGACAATAATAATAGGCATTGGAGATACTATTTAGTATTTCCCATAAAAATTTCCTTTCAGAACATTACATTACAGACGCATATATGTAATAGTTTAATTTAATCATGGATAATGGGATGGTCTTGATTTAAATTTCATATTATACAGTAGAGTTTATAGTTTGTTGTCAATCATATCACTGACAAAAATTTTTATAGAGCGTAATTATTTTGATATATGAGATTTTTACACACATAATTCATTTGTCTAACCTGGTGCTCACCAGAGGCCATATTTGGGGGGTCATTATCGATCCCCCCTCAATGCTGTGACTTTTTGAGACGGGATTGTGATAGGGTGGTACAATTTATATTGGATTAAAATATATGACATACTTTTTATTTACTCACTACGTTGATCTCAAGGGATGGTAGGGAAATGATTCAATTTGATATTCTTGTGAGGAATATTATTGGGATACTGGCTACGACATGGGATTTGATCCCCCCACCAATGTGATTTGGAGTAGAGAATCTGAAATTTTTCCCGGACCAAGTGGGGATGTCATGTTGGGATGGTTTATATCATGGAGAGTTACATGTATCATTGTTGATATTGTATGTGATTTATTTTCATTATTGGGTTAAAATAAAATGAATTAAATAAATAATCCACTATGTAATTCCATTCCACCTAGAATAAGATTATGTCATAGATTTTTTCAGGCATGGATTCTATTTATCATCAATTAGTGGCACAATTAGTTTATGATTTCAAGATAATATTTTTTATTGTCATAGGATAGTCCCCACAGAGGAGGAGAATGATCCATGGTAGGATTTCGTACCTTTCACTGATAGTGTTTAAGAATGTATGAGGTTAGGGTTGTATATCAAGTGATGTATCACTAGAATTAGTACCATAATATCACTTTTGATATAATTTTAGAATCGTCTAGGTTTTGGGTGATAATGTTTTTTATTAAAATATGAGGAGATATTAGTTAGTGTTGGATCCAATTTCTTGAGGAATTTATGCTGTAATATTTATTATAGAAGGACATTTGGAGGAAGTTCGTGGCTGGTTTTTTGATGAGTTAAGCGGATCATTAATGTGGGATTGATATTTATCCCTAGTTTATATGTCCATTTCAAGTGTTGAGGTGTACTCGAGAGGTGGAATATGAGTTTCTAATTCCACCACAGATGGATAGGATCCACAAAATCTTCCACATGTCTAAACTTCTTTGGTATTTTCATGATGACTCTCATGACATTTGAAAGTGGAGAGTGGGATAGATATAATGAATTTATATTCATAGACAAGCTTGTAGGGATCCAAGATCAATTTTAGAAGGGTCATGAAGAAAAACCATTCACATGGTTCACATGTTATCGAGGAATGGTGTCCTAAAGCATATTACATTGGACAGAGAGACACATATTTATTCCCAGTACCTGTATATGTTTTTGGTTTTATTTTCTCTATTCTATTTAGAGAATTTGATTCATATATCTTACTATTTTATAATAGGTTCTTTTTCTTCATGTTTTTGATTGCTAATAAATATCCTAATCGGTGATGAAGGGAAGACATGATTCTTAATCATGTGGATTTATATATTGATGTGATTAATACTATGCATGTGAGTTAGTGCTTCCCAATAATGATAACATATTAACTTGGATGAATAAATTCATATATTTGTGTAATTGATGATGTGTTGTGTGTTAATTGTGTATGTGGTGGGTTTGGGCTATTTAGAGGATCATATGATTATTTGGATAGCATTGTGTGGTGTAGTAGATTGTGGATGGTACCAAATTTGTTATTTTTTTATTGACAAGGTGGTGAAGTGAATTTATGGTGAATTGTTTTTATATTGATGTGGTTGCATGGGGTGTTTTGTGGCTACCATTTTTTGTCTTGTGGTTGTATTTTCATTTAGATGAGATCCCTGAGAGGTATTTCACATGGTGGTTGATAAATTATCTTTCGATTTCAATGTTTTTTTTGATTCATGAGGATGATAATCATTTTAGTTGTATATAATTTGAAAATATATGCCTTCCTGATGAGTTAGATTGGTAATTATGTTGTTAGAGAATTCATAGAAAATGATGCTGGAGGTTTGAATGATATTGATGCTGTAGCAATAGTGGATTGGTATTTTTACATTAAAAAGGATACATTTAGGGAATAATACTTTTTTTATTGAGTATCTCATTGTTTATAGGTTTTTCATTTAAGTTGGGTGGTCATGAAAATTTTTATTATGTCATAAGATAAGTATTTAAATTATAAATAAATTATTACCCGGACTCAATGAGTTTTAGCGATTGATGAGGATTTGAGGGATTTATGGAACAAATGTTTGTTTTAGGGAATATTTTTTTTGAACTTGTAGAAATTAAATGATAAATATTTTGTTTTCATAGTAATATGGTTGAGGTTTAGGTTGTTTATAATTCCTTTTTTGAAATTTTCACTTTCTTTTAACTGTGACTTTAGATTGTATAATAGGTAAAACCTAGTTGTTTTATTGGATCATTAAACCCTTCTTATTCTCTTATTTTTGGGTTTTACTGACCGAATTTTGGAAGTAATTTTTAATTTTCATTCCCATCCCTATTTTCTTCCATCCATTATTCAGTCACGGATTTAGTTTAGATAATTATCTTTGGTCCGGGGTGATTTTTTGGTATGATTATGAAAAAAACTATGTGAAATTATGATTCTTCCATGTTATTCAAATGATGTTGTGTGTTTTGGGATGCTTCTACTATACCTTGTGGTTTTTAGTGAGATTGAAAATCTTCTACAATACGGGGGACCCTTGTTATCTCTCCTTTATACTATGTGTTGGGATCACATTAATTTTTCTTCTATAAGCCTAATATAAAGGGCTGTAATAATAAATATATTTAACTTTTGTAACTAAAATTGATGGGTATGTGGAGATATCACATGTTTTATATCATTGATATGTACTGTTGAGGACATTATTCCATTTCGTTACCTTTCTGAAAACAAAGGTAGTTGGGAGACATTGTTTTGTAGTTTATGATATGTTTTGAAAACATTATTATTATTTTATGTGATAACACAGAGAATAAAAATAAATATTATGTTTATTTGAATAATAAATTGGGTTCCCTTGGATTATGGTCTATGTGATTATAATCATTCCAAATAAATAAGTAATGTGGAGAAATACAGTGAATAAATCTTGGAATTTGGGATTTTTGTTCTTGTTGTGTATGATTATTCTTATTTAGATTCCCTTTGTGGTATTTTTTTATAGTTATTGAGGTGACTATTTAAGCTATGTGTTGAATGGGGATGTGATTTGATGGTTGGTTGGATGGTATTAATTGTGGGAAGTTGAATAAAATGGTTAATTGTGGTGGATATTTTTTATAGTGGTTATGTGTGGTGGGGTTGATCCATGTGACGAATTTTTTTGATAATGTTATAGTGTGTGATGTGGTGATGCGGTTTTGGCTGGGGGTTGTGGTGAAATTCTGTAGTTGTGTTGTTAGATGTGGTTCTTGTGATGAAATGAATTTTTTTTGGTTTGGTGATGTTGGTTGATGTGTGGTGACTATTTTTTTATTAGTGGTTCAGTTAGTTATTGTCACAACCCGTCCTCGGGGTCCGTGCCGTAACTACCCCAAGCCCGACTTCCATAGGCCAGGGGTTGGCGACTAGCACCAAGGCGTAAATCCCAACAAAAAGGGAAGGCATTGACTTTGAAAAGTAAACAAGCACCACAGAGTAAGCAAGCGGAAAAGTTAACACTAAGTAAAAACTTTACAAGCTGTGCTGAAAGTAAAAGGGGCCGGAAATACAAGCCAAACTGTAAAGTACAACTGAAAGGAAAAACATCAACTGAAAGGGAAAGCCGCAACGTCGAGCCGCCCTCTGGAAGTCCCACCTGAAGGGTGGGTACATATAGCCTCCACAGCTCCTCGGGTCCACCTGACCGCTCCGAGTACGTCCCGCCCAGTGGTCCACCTCCAGGTACCGTCCTGCTCCGCATGCCTCCACCACGATCAGCGTTGTCCGTCGTCTACAACCAACACAACGTAGTGCGGGCATAGCCCGTGCAGGGGTGAGTATAAGCTACTCAGTAGGGACCCCTAGACCCCTGAAGGTCTCCCGAAATCCACAAAGGATAATCCACAAAGGGAAGATACAATCACGAAGCAACATCTGACATGGCTTAGGTATATGCCCATACATATACCTAAGTCATCAATTCCCGTTCGACTCCAACGACCGAGCCCAAGCACAACCCAGTCCACATAGGAAAGTATACGTATTTCACACAGGAAAGAAAAACGAAATCCACACAGGATAGCACAACACAATCCACACAGGAAAGCAACAGGATTCAGCTCACACAGGTATACATCATCGATAAGGTGAAAGAGATGATCAGACATAGATACTGAATCATCTAAGCTGGGACCCACATATGATACAAGACCAGTTGTCTTCATTGATTCATCTATACTGGGACCCACATAGGATACAAGACCAGTATTGAATCATCTAAGCTGGGACCCACATAGGGTACAAGACGAGCACAGCTAGGACCCACATAGGATACAAGACCAGTATTGAATCATCTAAGCTGGGACCCACATAGGATACAAGACCAGCATAGCTAGGACCCACATAGGATACAAGACCAACTGTCTTCATCGATTCATCTATACTGGGACCCAAATAGGATACAAGACCAGTATTGAATCATCTAAGATGGGACCCACATAGGATACAAGACCAGCACAGCTAGGACCCACATTGGATACAAGACCAGCTGGCTTCATCGTCGCAGTCCACTGAGGATCCCTGCACAATCGTCGTCGTCACAGTAGCAGTCGCAGCCAGCACTAGGGTTCCCGCACACAACAAGCTCGTTCGGGAGGGTCCACTCCACGAGCCGAGAGGCAGATACATCAACTGTCACAAATTCCAGAGTTGATGTATCCAAAAGTTCCGTATCGCCAATAGGAACTCAACGTAACAGACGGCGCTTCAATCGGACGCTCGGTCTGAGTGTTATTGGCTTTTTCGTCTCAGGGGCCCGGTTGGTTTTTAAGGCAAAACCAACCCGACCGTACTCCACCTGTGTCCAAACCTCGGGCGGAATATTCCAAAAGATCCGTCTCACTAAGAGGAACTCAACAAAGCTGATGGCACGTCAATCGGACGTCCATAGCTCAAGATATGAGTGTTTCTGCTCCGAGGGCCCGGTTGGTTTCGTGTTCGAACCAACCCGGCCGAACTCAAAGTATTCTGAAACCTTGAGTGCGATATACCGAAACGACCGCCTCGATCCAAGGATCGCATTACCGCTTACGGTTCGTCAATGGGAGGTCCGTAGCTCATGTTTTGGGCAAAAGACCGAAGTCGATTCAAAAACGGGGGGTCCGGGTCCGGGCCGACCACCCTGGGTCGGCCCGAACCGGGTCGACCCAACCCGAGTCCGAACCGGCCCGGCCGGCGGTGCGGCCCTGCGCGGCCTGGGTGCCGCTCGGGTGCCACGAGCGGGGGGTAAGGAACCCGCCCTTCCTCAGCTGGCGGCGCGGCTGGATGCTGCGCCTTGGAAAAAAATGCCCCCCCGCCTTCACGTGGGGGGCCTGCCTTCGAGAAAACGGGGGGGGGGGGGGGCGCTGCCCCCCCTTTGTAACCATGGCCCCCTCCCTTCATGGGGGGCCAATGAAGTATCCCGGGGGAATTTAATTCCCTCGGTTTTCACCATTCCGGCCGCCCTGACTTGGCTGGCCGGCTTCTTCTCAACAGGACCGGCAAGGGCCGGTCCTCTTCCGTCATCCGACACCGGCGGCCCAGCTGGCCACCGGTCATCACATCCCGCCGCGGCCCGGAACCGGTCGTGGCGCCTTCGTTTTCCTTCAATGCGGCATGACAGCGTCGCTTTCATGATAAATCTTTCCTCGGCGCGGCGCGACGGTGCCGCGCAATAATTGTCGAATGATATCTGCGTGGTGTGATGGCACCACGCCATCGCGTTTCACCCGCAAGAAACATTCAAGAACAAAGGAGGGGGTTTCAGCCGTGTTTGTGCGGTCCGGCCCCCATCTCGTTAGATGATAGCACATAATCATTTATCCTTAATATTTTCATGCTAGAACCAAGAACGAGAATAAATAAATTAAACAACAACAAACCCCTACCTCGGTTTCAAGAACGATGTTTGTCAACGACCCGCGGAAGACGAGCGTCGCGGTGGTCGGCGTCGCGGAAAAAGGACGTCGATGTCGTGAAGCGAGGATTCAAAGCTCTTTGACGGTGATTTCGTCGTGGGAAACCGTCGCGGAAGTGATGACATGGAAGGAGACGTCGTCAGTGTCGCGGGTATGGCGTCGTGGAAGACGGTTCCCAAGAACGTGGCGTTCTTCGTAGATGTCCGAATGTTCTTCGTGTTCTTCATCGAAGTTTGAAGAAGGTGGAGAGAATTCATCAAAACCTCTCAAGATGGCTAAGGAGACCAACCAAAATAAAATTAGCTAAGGCTTATTTTATTCACACAATTATCAATTTGAATTTCAAAGGTTTGAAATTCAAACAACTCAACTCCATTAATTAACAAAGTTGTCAAGTTAATTAAAGAGGGGTTATAGGGAGTTTAAAAAGAGAAGTTGAAGAGTTAGGGTTCGTGTGGGCCCCACCACACCTAATCCTCTAAAGGGAGGTTAAGTGGATGTGGGTCCCACCCCGAACTCCCTTTGGGTGAAGTTAACCAACAAGTTAAAAATAAAATGTGTTTCCACATTTTATTTAACTTCTTTTAATTTTTCTCCAAACTAACTTTCATTCTGCATAAAACACAACCTCGGAAAAGGTCTCCTTAAGAGAATATCAGCGCTGCGAGTTCATCGGTGTCCTCGGATTTCAATTCCGAGCACTGGATCAAAAGATAGAAATTCCAACTCGTTCGTTCACTGAACGTACCCGAGCCAAACTTCAGAAATATATTCCGGGCACACCGGGCCTCGGAATCAGGTGCCGTCAGAAACCGCATTCTTGTAAAATCCAAAGAAAATTACGAAAAAATTTCCCTTGAATTTTATGGGTCTTTACATTACTCCCACCTCAGGGCTTTACGTCCCCGTAAAGATACATTAAAAACTAGGAAAACAAATGAGGGTACTGAGCACGCATCTGAGCCTCCCGCTCCCAAGTTCTCTCCTAGAGATTCCCGTGCTGCCATTTGATGCGCACTAGAGGAATCGACCGTCCACGTAGGACCCGCTCCTGTCGATCCTCTATCTCCACCGGAACCTCCGTAAAAGTCACCCCATCTTCAACGTCAAGCTCTCCATGGTCAAAGATGTGCGTTGGGTCGTGCACGTATATCCTCAGCTGAGATACATGGAAGATGTCGTGCACCAGGTGCAACTGAGGTGGTAGAGCCAGGCGAGAAGCCACCTCGTCAATCCTGCTGAGGACCTGGAAGGGTCCGATGAAGCGCGGAGATAACTTGCCGCCTCGGCCAAATCTCCGTATACCACGTCGAGGTGAGACCCGGAAGAAGACGTGGTCGCCATCCTCGAACTCCAGTGGCCTCTGCCTCCTGTCATCATAAGACTTCTGCCGGATCTGAGCTGTACTCATCAGCCCCTGGATGACCTGGACAATCTCAGCTGTGGCTTGGACCATCTCCGGCCCCACAAGAGCTGCTAAGATTTCTTCTTTGCCGATAAGAGAAATATGGTCTCATCCCCTGGATGAACCACATTCTTTTCCTAATACAGTCAATCCCGACATGGATGATACTAATCCATACCAAGGATGACGTCGTAAGGCCTCGACGCTACTACCAAGAGATCTAACCGTTACTCTCACCTCCAAGGGTTGAGTCACACTGTCGGCATCAGTGTGTGGTAACTGGGTCTCCTCCAGTAGATGTCTCACAAGTGAGGGTCAAGTCAACAGTCAAAACTGGAACCTCTTAGTAACAACACAAAAGAGGACAGGAATGAAAACATCACAAAGGTATGCGTCTTTTATTATTGCAGCTCATAATACAAAGACGCTACACAATAGCAATAAGGAACTAGAAGTACAAAGGACATATCCACTAGTTCCGCTCCTATCCATCTACTCCCAGAGCTCCATGATCGAAGGCCTCAGATGCTTGAAGCTGAGCTCTCGCATGTCCACCTACTCCCTGCGGTCGGGGTGGACCTCCTGGTGGTGGTGGTGGCAACACCTCGAAGTGTCTCCCACCATCGGCTACTCGTCCAGCTCCCCTGCCTCGTCCTCCTGCACCCTGCGGACCACAGTGGCCGAAAATCTGTCTGGGAGGTCCCTCTATCGCATTCTGCTCATCTGTAAGACGAGTTGGGAAGTCTCGGGCCATGTGACCTCGCCCACTGCATGCGTAGAAATGTTTGCCCCTCACGTAGCTGGCTCTCCTTCGGGTGCCCCGCACAACCGAATCTTCATCTTGAGACTGCCCATCTGATGGTCTGGCCTGTTTGAACCTCTGCATCACCTGTCTACTGCCAACTGCAGAAGACCCTGCTACGGGTCATCCTGCGGAGGGCCCTGTCATTGGAGCCTGCTCGGCGAGAAAACTCTCCACTAGAAGGGCTCTCTCCAACACCTCTTCCTGTGTCGGAATGTTGAGGGAGATCATCGAAGCCCTGATCTCTTTCCTCAGTCCCTACCCGAAGGTCTGGGCTCGGAAGAACGGGGTCCCGTACCATATCTGTGGAGTAGCGCGAGAGATCAGTAAATCTCGCCGAGTACTGGGCCACTGTCAAGCTTCCCTGCCGCAGTTGAAGAAGCTCTTGTATGCGTACCGAACGGAGGGTGGCTGGGACGAACTCGGAGCGAAAGATACTCTCAAAGTCCGTCCAGAGGAGAGATGTCTCGTCGTGCACCTGGAGCATCAAGCTCCACCATCTTCCTACTGCCGCGTGCAGGAGGCTCGCTGCGAGAATCACCATGAGGTTTGCTGGTGTCCTCACTAGCCTGAAAACTCGCACCACTGCCTCCAGCCAGTCCTCGGCTGCCTGGGGGTCCGTCTCCCCGCGGAACCTAGGCGGTCGCTGACGCTGGAACTCGTGCAGCACGCTAAGGCGACGTGCATCATCAGCGGCTGGGGCTGGTAGCATCGGTGGATCGGCGGGTAAAGGTACTGCCGGTGCCTCTGCTGACAAGGAGCCCTGCACCGAGGCCTCGTCGCTCGGTGGGCTGTCATCACGCTCCACTCTCGGAACCCTAGCTGGCTGCCGTCGTGGGGCCATCCTGAAAGAAGCAGGTGCGCCACGGTCAGAAATGTATACCTGGTGAGCTGATACAAGTAATCACAAAGAAAACATGAACACACATGAAATAAATGTTTTCGTGCATTAAGTCGGAAATCAGAAGTCAGGGTCCTGGTGTATGGATACGTCGGCTGCCGCACCAACACTGGAATCCCTGGACTGATAACCACACCCAATACGCTAAACACTATTGCTTCACAAAGAAGAAAGATCAGAGTCTCCGGTAGAACCGACCACCTCTGATACCAATTTGTCACGACCAGTCCTCGGGACCCGTGCCGTGACTACCCCAAGCCCGCCTTCCATAGGCCAGGGGCTGGTGACTAGCACCAAGGCGTAAATCCCAACAAAAAGGGAAGGCATTGCCTTTGAAAAGTAAACAAGCACCACAGAGTAAGAAAGCGGAAAAGTAAACACTAAGTAAAAACTGTACAAGCTGTGCTGAAAGTAAAAGGGGCCGGAAATACAAGCCAAACTGTAAAGTACAACTGAAAGGGAAAACAGCAACTGAAAGGAAAATCCGCAGTGTCGAGCCGCACTCTGGAAGTCCAACCTGAAGGGTGGGTACAGATAGCCCCCACAGCTCCTCGGGTCCACCTGACCGCTCCGAGTACGTCCCACCCAGTGGTTCACCTCCAGGTACCATCCTGCTCCGCAAGCCTCCACCACGATCAGCGATGTCCGTCGTCTGCAACCAACACAACGTAGTGCGGGCATAGCCCATGCAGGGGTGAGTATAAGCTGCTCATTAGGGACCCCGAGAACCCCGAAGGTCTCCTGAAATCCACAAAGGATAATCCAAAAAGGGAAGATACAATCATGAAGCAACATCCGACACGGCTTAGGTATATGCCCATACATATACCTAAGTCATCAATTCCCGTTTGGTTCCAACGTCCGAGCCCAAGCACAACCCAGTCCACACAGGAAAGTATACGTATTCCACACAGGAAAGCAAAACGAAATCCACACAGGATAGCACAACACAATCCACACAGGAAAGCAACAGGATTCAGCTCACACAGGTATACATCATCGATAAGGTGAAAGAGATGATCAGACAGAGATACTGAATCATCTAAGCTGGTACCCACATAGGATACAAGACCAGTTGTCTTCATTGATTTATCTATACTAGGACCCACATAGGATACAAGACCAGTATTGAATCACCTTAGTTGGGACCCACATAGGATACAAGACCAGCACAGCTAGGACCCACATAGGATACAAGACCAACTATCTTCATCAATTCATCTATACTAGGACCCACATAGGATACAAGACCAGTATTGAATCATCTAAGCTGGGACCCACATAGGATACAAGGCCAGCACAACTAGGACCCACATAGGATACAAGACCAACTGTCTTCATCGATTCATCTATACTGGGACCCACATAGGATACAAGACCAGTATTGAATCATCTAAGATGGGAACCACATAGGATACAAGACCAGCATAGCTAGGACCCACATAGGATACAAGACCAGCTGTCTTCATCGTCGCAGTCCACTGAGGATCCCTGCACAATCGTCGTCGTCACAGTAGCAGTCGCAGCCAGCAATAGGGTTCCCGCACACAGCAAGATCGTTCGGGAGGGTCCACTCCACGAGCCGAGAGGCTGATACATAAACTGTCAAAAAGTCCAGAGTTGATGTATCCAAAAGTTCCGTATCGCAAACAGGAACTCAACGTAACAGACGGCGCGTCAATCGGACGCCCGGTCTGAGGGTTATTGGCTTTTTCGTCCGAGGGGCCCGGTTGGTTTTTAAGGAAAAACCAACCCGACCGTACTCCACCTACATCCAAACCTCGGGCAGAGTATTTCAAAAGATCCGTCTCACTAATAGGAACTTAACAAACCTGACGGCACATCAACCGAACGTCCGTAGCTCAAGATATGAGCGTTTCCGCTCCGAGGGCCCGGTTGGTTTCATGTTCGAACCAACCCGGCCGAACTCAAAGTATTCCGAAACCTTGAGTGAAATATACCGAAACGACCGTCTCGATCCAAGGATCGCATTACCGCTGACGGTTCATCAATCGGAGGTCTGTAGCTCATGTTATGGGCAAAAGACGAAAGTCGATTTGAAAACGGGGGGTCCGGGTCCGAGCCGACCCGGGCCGGCGTGGCGGCGCGGTCCGGCGCGGCTGCGCGGACTGGGCGCCGCTCGGGTGCCACGCGCGGGGGGCAAGGTCCCCGCCCTTCCTCAGCTGGTGGCGTGGCTTCATGCCGCGCCATGGAAAAAAACGGACCCCCCTTCACGTGGGGGGCCTGCCTTCGAGAAAACGGGGGGGGGGGGTGCTACCCCCCCTTGTAACCGTGGACCCCTCCCTTCATGGGGGGCCAAAGAAGCAGCCCATGGGAATTTAATTACCCCGGTTTTCACCATTCCGGCCGGCCCGACTTGGCCGGCCGGATTCTTCTCAACAGGACTGGCAAGGGCCGGTCCTCTTCCGTCATCCAACACCAGTGGCCCGGCTGGCTGCCGGTCATCACATCCCGCTGCGGCCCGGAACCAGCCGCGGCGCCTTCGGTTTCCTTCAATGCGGCGCGACGGCGTCACGTTCATGATAAATCTTTCCTTGGCGCGGCGCGACGGCGCAACGCAATAATTGTCGAATGATATCTGCGTGGTGCGACGGTACCACGCCATCACGTTTCACCCGCAAGAAACATTCAAGATCAAAGGAGGGGGTTTCGGCCGTGTTTGTGTGGTCTGGCCCCCCTCTCGTTAGATGATAGCACATAATCATTTATCCTCTAGATTGTCATGCTAGAACCAAGAACAAGAATAAATAAATTAAAGAACAACAAACCCCTACCTCGGTTTCAAGAACGATGTTCGTCAACGACACGCGGAAGACGAGCGTCGCGGTGGTCAGCGTCGCGGAAAAAGGACGTCGATGTCGTGAAGTGAGGATTAAAAGCTCTTTGACGGCGATTTCGTCACGGGAAACCGTCGCAGAAGAGATGACGTGGAAGGAGACGTCGTCGGTGTTGCGGGTATGGCGTCGCGGAAGACGGTTTCCGAGAACGTGGCGTTCTTCGTCGATGTCCGAATGTTCTTCGCGTTCATCGTCGAAGTTTGAAGAAGGTGGAGAGAATTCTTCAAAACCTCTCACGATGGCTAAGGAGACCAACCAAAATAAAATAATCTAAGGCTTATTTTATTCACACAATTATCAATTTGAATTTCAAAGGTTTGAAATTCAAACAACTCAACTCCATTAATTAACCAAGTTGTCAAGTTAATTAAAGAGGGGTTATTGGGAGTTTAAAAAGAGAAGATGAAGAGTTAGGGTTCGTGTGGGCCCCCACCACACTTAATCCTCCCAAGGGAGGTTAAGTGGATGTGGGTCCCACCCCTAACTCCCTTTGGGAGAAGTAAACCAACAAGTTAAAAATAAAATGTGTTTCCACATTTTATTTAACTTTTTTCAATTTTTCCCAAAACTAACTTTCATTCCGCATAAAACGCAGCCTCAGAAAAGGTCTCCTTAAGCGAATATCGGCGCTGCGAGTTCATCGGTGTCCTCATATTTCAATTCCGAGCACCAGATCAAAAGTTAGAAATTCCCGCTCGTTCGTTCACTGAATGTACCCGAGCCAAACTTCAGAAATTTATTCCGGGCACACCGGGCCTCGAAATCAGGTACCGTCAGAAACCGCGTTCTTGTAAAATTCCAAAGAAAATTATGAATAAATTTCCCTTGAATTTTACGGGTCTTTACAGTTGTCTGGTTAGATCTCTAAGAAATTCATCATGCAATGAAGAAAACATTTGATCGTAATTGTATTATGATGGAAAAATGGTCATGCTATAAATTAATAATTAAATTGAATAAATAAATGGTATTTGTGACTTTGAAGGAAACAACTAAATAATAAAAGTGGTGAGTGTGTTATAGAATGCAGAACATGATTCATGGATCATGTAGTAGTATTTTGGAGTTTCGAATATAGTGGTGGAAGTGGTTGTTATGATTTATGTATGATATGATAGTGCTTAGGTGGTGTTCATTGATGTAGTGGTTGTGAAACAACATATTGGTTTATTTCATTTATCTATATTTAATATATGTTTATACAATTTTCTATACACACGCAACCTGAATTTGATAACTATACCATTTCTATATGGTTTAGTGTAACGCCCCGACCCCAGCTACCCAGAGTCGGTGCATTACTTCGTAACATTGGCATGATCACAAGAAAGATCAAATCTCGAAAGACCGATTGGTTTAGTAGCCTTGGAAACACTAGATATATTCATAAGTTTTACATTACATCATTAAATGAAAAGCAACATAATGTTTCCACAGTCCACACTATAATCCCCTCATAATATCCCTGCAGGTCATTCATAACTTACATCTTCACTTCCTGGGAAAAATAAAACATAGAAAAGGGGTGAGCTCAAATGCCCAGTAAGGATAACAATATAGCGGAAACTTTCATAAATAAGAATAAACATTTAAGGCAATGTATAACTAAAACAAAAGCCTTTTAAACATGAACTTTCAACATGGTATGGCATAAATAAAATGAAATAATGCCATTTACTTATTCACATGGATATTCTACTAATCGAATAATCACATGAAAAAATCAATAACCACTTTCATAATGTTGGAATGCATAATGCCAGACTATCATAACCACATAGTCAAGGCCTCGTGCCAAGACTATAAATAAGATTTTGTCAAGGCCTTGTGCCAAGACACTAGTTTGTCTCATGAGACCTACCGATGCATCGAGGAGCTATAGCGGGCTCCACCCGTCACTTATTAAGTCCAATGCATTCCCATATGAAAAGGTTTAAACATAACATAAACATTCGTATTAAAACTAGCATACGAAATGTCAATAATTTCACCATAAACTATGAATGGTATAAAAATAGCACATCCACAGTCAAACATATCACAAAACCTTCAATACAATATAGAAGTTTTGTGTCATAATAAATCAACTTCAAATAATCTTAAAATCCATCAAAGGATGTTGACATAGATGAAATCAAAATTCTTTTTAAAGAAGTATCTCCTTTTATTTTGAAATCATTTAAGATCCATATAAAATAAAACATTTTCTTTGAAAATATTCTTATAATCTTGTATGGAAAGCTTTGACGATTTTATAACGGCGGAAAATAACCGCACCCGCCGTATAAGTTAAAAAAAACATTCTTACTTCAATTCTGTCGAAAAGGTTAAAAAGGACCTTGTTTTGAAAACGACGGAAAGATTCCTTTATAAACCTCTAATAAAAAGTCAAACATGGGTATAAATGACTTTAACCCATATTCTTGTAAATAGTAAAAATGTTTTGAAATACATTTTTAAGAAACATGGATGTGGATGATAAAGATATCCCAGTAGATTATTACGTATAAGAAACCTCGAATAATGAAGAGATTGTGAAATAACCCTTACCTTGTACTTTTCCTTGGTTGGGGTAGGTTAACCTCCTATATAATGGTGAAATAATTGTTATTAAATTATACAAGAATCATATATATTAATATGATATCATATATGATCTTTTAACATTGATTTATTAATAATATCTTAGAATTATCATCGTTTCGGGTGTTAACTTACTCATTTTCTTTTATATGTTTTGATACATAAGCCATGTTTGTTGTATCTTATTCATATCCAGAATGATATCAAGTCCTTAAACATCATTTTTAAATCATAAAATGATAATTATACTTGAATGGATACGATGGAGAATGAATCTCATCGCGTTTGTGGAGACGGTAGTCCGTACGTACGCACGAGCGACAATATCATTCTTTTGATATTAAAATAATATATAAATGAATGGTATATCATATATACAGAATCATTAACATGTTATATTTATTATTTACATGAGTTACACATCATTATTATACCCATCCAAATAATATTATATTGAATAACAATTACACCACGACGTGGAGACGGTAAGCCGTACGTACGCACGTATGGTGACATGTTATTCAAAGGGTGGATAGAATACTGAATATGGTTGTACCATACTTATAATAACATCACAGTATATGTGAGATACTGGAGTTATTATTTTAGAATGGTAAGAACAAAGGAAGAAGAAGTGGAAGAAGAAATGAACTTAGAAAAGGGTGGTGAAATCATTACCTCTTCTTCGGGTTCTTCCTTTTGATTTGATCAAAAGGGCTCCTTAGGTTGGCTTTCTGATCAAACTGAGGCCTCTAGGTTGTAGTGAGGGATGTTGGGAGAGTATTGGGGCAGAGTTTGGCCGAACCAAAAGGCTTTGAAGGTGTGAAGAAATGAGAAGGAGGAGTGCCCTTTTATAAGAGGGGTGAGGGGCACCTTTGGAAAAGCTAGAAATATTAATTTATAATAAATTCATATTCGGTTTCCAATGGCTCAAAAGTTGACTATTAAAATGTTAAGGTGGGGATAGGTCGAAAACCACTCAACCAATAGAATTTAGACAGGTTTGGGTACTTATATTAACCTTATCTTTAAGTATTAACTCTAAGTTAATTAGTTTCACTTTTACAATGTCTCTTTGTATTTTTATATAATATGGTTAATAAAATTACTATATACATCCAAGCGACCCCCAAGTGGTCCATTAATGATTAACCTATCATAATATAAGTCTCTTGGCCGAACCTTAGATTTTTAGGAATTTAATATCAATTAATAATATAATATTTGTTTTAAGAACTCTTTTATGTCAATTTTGACACTATTCAATAGTTGATTTTTGTGAAACTCATAACAGATTGATTACTTCGAACAAAGTCCATTAAATCAATCCTAATATATCATATTATCCTAGAAAATTAGTTTAATTCATTAAAAGTTTCATATTATATTTATTTGGGTATTTATAATATCAATTATTTTAATTTTTCACTATTTTAGTAATTACTGCATCATCATTGTGTCATAAATAAAATAAATTATTTAATGTCTAAAAATTACAAATAAAATATCATTATGTAGGAAACCTTTTTAGCTTTCTAATGAATATTTATAATCTAAAATCCAACATATATAACCCTATGTAAAAATTGTTGTTCTAAAAGATATATGCTTGTGTCATTTTTGTATTCATTTTAACTAAATTAAAATAAAGTGTCATTATCACTTACAAGTGGATCCATGGGGTCCCAAATTGACACAAAGATGCCCATGGTCGACCATCTATCAACCAATAGGGTTAAGACACGTTTTTAGGGTAATTTAGTATTATTATAATATTATTTTTTTTAACCCTTATTTACCGGATTTAACCTTAACCATGGTAAATAAAATATTTACCGCAGTAATTATTCAAAATGTCTAAAAATAAAAGTTACCTATTTACACAATTTGAACATCCTGATTCCAAATATGGAATCCATTTTCCTAAATTCAAAACACATAAGTGGCAGAAATTAATTTAAAATTAATTCCCGCTGTCAAAACAAAAAGCGTGTTTTTAAGAGATAATAACTATCAAAAGATTGACACTTGTTTATGTTCGGTTTAATTGTAAAATTATGTCCAATGACCAACATTATATTAAATGGTAAAAATATATTCTAAATATACTTTAAAACTACTAAAATTCATAATTTATCACTATTAATTATTTTGATTAAAAAAGTTGTTTTTAATTAAAATTTAGTAATTTTCACTATTCATCAAAATATGAAAGTTATCTGAAAAGTACCAAAATTTCACCTTAGGCTAAATTCGATATTCCGAGTCCAAAAATGAAGTCCATTTTCAAATATAAAATATATATAATTTCAAAAATTAGGTATTACTATTCACAACGGCTAGTTTAATTAGTTGTGGTGTGTGTTAGAACTCGAGGTTGCGTACAACACACGCTATCGCATTATTCAAAGGGAAACGTACCGTAGAAGCTTGGGGTGTTACATTCTCCCCTCATTAAAATAATTGCGTCCTCTAAATTTCTAGGGTATTACTGCATAAAAAGACTCGGGTGGTTCTTCATCATAAGTTCCTCGGGTTCCCACGTTGCCTCTTCCATCTTATGATTCCTCCACAAAACTTTTACCAGACGCGTCGTCCGGTTTCTCAGCACTTGTTCTCTCGTATCAAGAATCTTGATGGGCTCTTCGCAATAAGACAGATCGGGTTCCAGTTCTAAATCTTCATAGGTGAGTACATGCGTTGGGTCAGGCATGTATTTCCTCAACAGAGATACGTGGAACACATCGTGAACTTTGGAGAGACTTGGCGGCATTGCCAATCGATAAGCTACAGCCCCAATTCGTTCTAGAATTTCGAAAGGTCCGATGTACCTGGGACTCAATTTACCTTTCTTACCAAAACGTATGACTCCCTTCCACGGAGATACTTTCAGGAAAACATGATCACCGACTTGAAATTCCAAATCCTTCCTTCGATTATCGGCATAGCTCTTCTGCCTACTTTGAGCTGCTTTAATGTGATTTTGGATTACCTTCACCTTTTCCACCGTTTCCTCCACTAGTTCTGGGCCTACAAGTTTTCTTTCACCAACGTCATCCCAACAGGTTGGTGTACGACATCTCTTTCCGTATAACGCTTCATATGGTGCCATCTGAATACTCGAATGGAAGCTATTGTTATAGGAAAATTCTACTAGTGGTAAATATTGATCCCACATACCCTGAAAATCAAGTGAGCAAGATCTCAACATGTCTTCTAAGGTCTGAATAGTCCGTTCTGATTGTCCGTCTGTATGAGGGTGGTAAGCAGTGCTCAAATGAAGTTCAGTATCCAGGGATTTCTGAAGACTTTTCCAAAATCTTGAAGTAAAACGGGGATCACGATCAGAAACAATCGATAGGGGTACTCCATGAAGTCTCACAACTTCATTAATGTGTAGTCTTGCTAGACGTTCCAGGGGTAGATCTTCTCTTATAGAAAGAAAATGTGCTGACTTGGTAAGACGATCAACAATAACCCATATTGCATCGTTCCTTCTAGGAGTCTTTGGTAGCCCCATGACAAAGTCCATTGTAATATTGTCCCATTTCCACTCCGGTATGGGAAGAGGTTGCATGACTCCTCCAGGCTGTTGCCTTCCAGCTTTCACTTGTTGACAAACCATACATCTTGACACAAAATCAGCAATCTCCCTCTTCATGTTGTCCCACCAAAAATGTTCCTTCAAATATCTATACATTTTGGTGCTCCCAGGGTGTATAGAGAAATTGGAACTATGAGCATCATCCAGCAATTCCCTTTTTAGATCAGATATATTGGGAACACAAAGTCTCTTCCCGAATTTCAAAATTCCACCTTCATACGCAAAGTCTCTCAATCTCCCATCATTCACAGCTTTAATCTTCTTTTGGAATTCTTCATCATCAGTCTGAGAACTCTTAATCCTTTCTAGTAAATATGGTTTGGCAACCATTTGAAAAAGCATTGATGTTTCACCTTCCCTGGTTATTCCCATGTCCATCTTCACTAGCTCCATGAAAATTGGATCCCTTTCAATTCTCATATTATTCAAAACTCCATGGTCTTTTCTACTCAAAGCATCTGCCACCTTGTTTGCCTTCCCTGGGTGGTAGTGTATCGTACAATCATAATCCTTGAGTAATTCAAGCCATCTCCTTTGCCTCATGTTGAGTTCTTTTTGTGAGAAAATATAATTCAAACTCTTGTGATCAGTATAAATCTCACATTTTTCACCATAGAGGTAGTGCCTCCATATTTTCAAAGCAAAGATCACTGCTGCTAACTCGAGATCATGAGTAGGATAGTTTTGTTCATGAATTTTCAACTGTCGTGATGCATAGGCAATAACTCTATCATTCTGCATAAGGACACAGCCAAGTCCTTTCTTTGATGCATCACTATAAATAACGAACCCATCATTCCCCGATGGTAGAGTCAATATAGGAGCATTGACCAATCTTCTCTTCAGTTCTTCGAAACATTCTTCACACTCTTTTGTCCAAACAAATTTAACCCCTTTACGTGTGAGCTTCGTTAATGGGTTAGCCAATCGGGCAAAATTCTGGACGAAACGTCGATAATAACCTGCCAAACCAATAAAACTACGTACCTCAGTTATACTCGTAGGTGCTGGCCATTCTTGGATTACCTTGGTCTTAGAAGGATCAACAGAGATTCCATCTTTAGAGACAATATGGCCAAGAAAAGAAATCTCCTGAAGCCAGAATTCACTCTTGCTAAACTTTCCATATAATTCATGCCTCTTCAGAGTCTTCAAGATAACGCGCAAGTGATTTTCATGATCTTTGTAGGTTTTGGAGTATACCAAGATATCATCAATAAATACCACCACAAATTCATCAAGATACTCCTTGAAAACTCTATTCATCAGATCCATGAATACAGAGGGTGCATTAGTCAATCCAAACGGCATTACAGTAAACTCGTAATGCCCGTACCTGGTTCGAAATGCTGTTTTCGGAATGTCTTCCTTCTTTACACACAACTGATGGTATCCAGATCGAAGGTCAATCTTTGAAAAGTATTGAGCTCCATGCAGTTGGTCAAATAAATCATCAATACGAGGTAGGGGATACTTGTTCTTTATCGTTATAGCATTGATCTCCCGGTAATCGATACATAACCTCATAGATCCATCTTTCTTTTTAACAAAAAGAACAGGGGCTCCCCATGGAGAAACACTAGGGCGAATAAATCCCTTATTACTCAATTCCTCTAGTTGTTTCTTTAGTTCGACTAGCTCTACAATGGCCATTCTATAAGGGGTTTTCGATATAGGCCTTGATCCAGGAATCAAATCAATAGAAAACTCAACTTCTCGTTCTGGAGGATGTCCAGGTAAATCTTCCGGAAATACATCTACAAATTCTTTCACAATAGGTACATCCTCTATTTGAACATTACTTTCCTCACCGACAGTTATTTCATTCTCTTCCTCCCCGATAATTGAATTAAGTTGAGCTACAGGGGGTGGATCTAAATAAGAATTAGGTGGTGATGATTCTGCTCTAAAAATAAGGTGCTCCTTATCATTATCATCAAGAATCGTAACCTCTTTCTTCTTACAATAAATCTTCGCATCATAGTCCGAAAGCCAGTCCATACCGAGGATTATATCAAACTCAATCATAGGTATGACGATGAAATCAGCAGATAAAGAAAATTTATGTGCTCTAATGGGGACTGATTCACAAAACTTTGTTGCAACGATACTTCCCTTAGGAGTTTTAACTGACAACTCCCTTATTAAATCAAATTGGAAATATCTAATTTTCTTAGCAAACTGGGAAGATATGAAACAATGCGATGATCCAGAATCAAATAATGCATTTTCTAAACTTGAGGAAACCATTAAATTACCTGCCACCACGTCTTTCGGAGCTTCTACCTCAGCAGTAGTGATAGCATAAGCCTGGCCTTGATCCCTTGGCCTTTTCTGAGGTAAGTTCTCCTGACGCTTAGGACATGCATTTTCATAATGCCCCATCTCCCTGCAATTGTAGCACTGAACGTTGGTAGCTTCCTTCTTCCCCTTGCAATCATGAGCTTGGTGGCCTTTTTCACCACACTTGTAACAGACTCCCATTCCCTTCAGGCAAGCACCGGGGTGTTTCTTCCCGCACTTACCACAAGATGGATATTCAACCTTTCCCTTCTTCCCCTTATTTCCATTCCCAGATTGATCAGCAGGTCTCTTCTTCTCTTGCTTTGCTTTAAAGTCATAAGACTTAGAGAATTCCTTTTCGGTCTTGATAGCACATGAGACAATGTCTTCGTATGATGAAAAGGATTGTGAGACTAATGCTCGACGAAGAAATGGTTTTAACCCATCAAAGAAACGATCAATCTTACTTCTTGGGTTGCGAATATAATCACCAGCGTACCTCGCTAACCTTGTAAAGTTAGCCTCATACTTTGTGACATTCTCATCATCCTTTTGTCTCAGACTCAGAAATTGTCTTTCCATATCTGCTCGATGGTCGCGAGGAAAGTATTTTTCTAAAAACAGATCTTTGAACTCCCTCCATTCCATGTTTGATACTTCATCATCTTCCTTCATGTTTTGAATCAATGACCACCATTGATCAGCATCTCCAGTGAGGCGGTAAACTGCCATGGTAACTTTTTCCCTTTCACTACTCCCCAAAGCCTGAAATATTTTCTCTAGGGAAAATATCCATTGCTCAGCTACTAAGGGATTTGTACTCCCATTGAACGTTGGTGGTTGTTGTCTCATGAATCGATCTAACATTGATCCTCCACGCTGCGGATCAGGGTGCTCCATACGGGTAAGGTTATTATTCATAACCTGAGTAAGTTGTCCCAGTACGGTGATTAGCTGATCAGCACCAGTTGCATCACCAGCCCCACTATAATTATCTTGAGCAGGAGGGCAATCCCTACATGGAGTGCGTGCATTGATACGGTTTCCATTTCTTCCACTAGGCGCCATTTCTAAAAAAATGGCATAAACTAGATCAGTTTATGCATCAAAATACATAATCCCATACTCATAAAACACTAAACATAAATTGAACTATCTATGGATATAATCCATAATCATAAATATGTTTTCTTTGAGGAAGTATATACTCATAAACCCTTCATAATGATTTGTAAAGAAAGTGAGAGTTATCCTAAGCATATCCCCAGGGAGTGTCGTAACCAAGAGTGCAACAAGCCCCGTTGTCGTGCACCAGTTCTCGTTCGAGTCTAGCTCAAAGCGGTGTTTTCGGGTTTTACCCCTAGGTACATCTGTGCCAGAGCCGCCTCTACCTGCTCGTATCCAGACAGGGATGTATTGCTCGGAAAACTCACAAAGTCTCTACAATACCAAAATTCTAGGAAGTTCTTCTATACTAATCCTCAAAGTTCATCTTAGGTCTATGTGCTCTAATCAGAGTTTATCTAAATCTAGCTTCCAAGGTTTGTACTAAACTTCCTCTGATACCAACTGTAACGCCCCGACCCCAGCTACCCAGAGTCGGTGCATTACTTCGTAACATTGGCATGATCACAAGAAAGATCAAATCTCGAAAGACCGATTGGTTTAGTAGCCTTGGAAACACTAGATATATTCATAAGTTTTACATTACATCATAAAATGAAAAGCAACATAATGTTTCCACAGTTCACACTATAATCCCCTCATAATATCCCTGCAGGTCATTCATAACTTACATCTTCACTTCCTGGGAAAAATAAAACATAGAAAAGGGGTGAGCTCAAATGCCCAGTAAGGATAACAATATAGCGGAAACTTTCATAAATAAGAATAAACATTTAAGGCAATGTATAACTAAAACAAAAGCCTTTTAAACATGAACTTTCAACATGGTATGGCATAAATAAAATGAAATAATTCCATTTACTTATTCACATGGATATTCTACTAATCGAATAATCACATGCAAAAATCAATAACCACTTTCATAATGTTGGAATGCATAATGCCAGACTATCATAACCACATAGTCAAGGCCTCGTGCCAAGACTATAAATAAGATTTTGTCAAGGCCTTGTGCCAAGACACTAGTTTGTCTCATGAGACCTACCGATGCATCGAGGAGCTATAGCGGGCTCCACCCGTCACTTATTAAGTCCAATGCATTCCCATATGAAAAGGTTTAAACATAACATAAACATTCGTATTAAAACTAGCATACGAAATGTCAATAATTTCACCATAAACTATGAATGGTATAAAAATAGCACATCCACAGTCAAACATATCTCAAAACCTTCAATACAATATAGAAGTTTTGTGTCATAATAAATCAACTTCAAATAATCTTAAAATCCATCAAAGGATGTTGACATAGATGAAATCAAAATTCTTTTTAAAGAAGAATCTCCTTTTATTTTGAAATCATTTAAGATCCATATAAAATAAAACATTTTCATTGAAAATATTCTTATAAGCTTGTATGGAATGCTTCGACGATTGTATAACGGCGGAAAATAACCGCACCCGCCATATAAGTTAAAAAAAACATTCTTACCTCAATTCTGTCGAAAAGGTTAAAAAGGACCTTGTTTTGAAAACGACGGAAAGATTCCTTTATAAACCTCTAATAAAAAGTCAAACAAGGGTATAAATGACTTTAACCCATATTCTTGTAAATAGTAAAAATGTTTTGAAATACATTTTTAAGAAACATGGATGTGGATGATAAAGAGATCCCAGTAGATTATTACGTATAAGCAACCTCGAATAATGAAGAGATTGTGAAATAACCCTTACCTTGTACTTTTCCTTGGTTGGGGTAGGTTAACCTCCTTTATAATGGTGAAATAATTGTTATTAAATTATACAAGAATCATATATATTAATATGATATCATATATGATGTTTTAACATTGATTTATTAATAATATCTTAGAATTATCATCGTTTCGGGTGTTAACTTACTCATTTTCTTTTATATGTTTTGATACATAAGCCATGTTTGTTGTATCTTATTCATATCCAGAATGATATCAAGTCCTTAAACATCATTTTTAAATCATAAAATGATAATTATACTTGAATGGATACGATGGAGAATGAATCTCATCGCGTTTGTGGAGACGGTAGTCCGTACGTACGCACGAGCGACAATATCATTCTTTTGATATTAAAATAATATATAAATGAATGGTATATCATATATACAGAATAATTAACATGTTATATTTATTATTTACATGAGTTACACATCATTATTATACCCATCCAAATAATATTATATTGAATAACAATTACACCACGACGTGGAGACGGTAAGCCGTACGTACGCACGTATGTTGACATGTTATTCAAAGGGTGGATAGAATACTGAATATGGTTGTACCATACTTATAATAACATCACAGTATATGTGAGATACTGGAGTTATTATTTTATAATGGTAAGAACAAAGGAAGAAGAAGTGGAAGAAGAAATGAACTTAGAAAAGGGTGGTGAAATCATTACCTCTTCTTCGGGTTCTTCCTTTTGATTTGATCAAAAGGGCTCCTTAGGTTGGCTTTCTGATCAAACTAAGGCCTCTAGGTTGTAGTGAGGGATGTTGGGAGAGTATTTGGGCAGAGTTTGGCCGAACCAAAAGGCTTTGAAGGTGTGAAGAAATGAGAAGGAGGAGTGCCCTTTTATAAGAGGGGTGAGGGGCACCTTTGGAAAAGCTAGAAATATTAATTTATAATAAATTCATATTCGGTTTCTAATGGCTCCAAAGTTGACTGTTCAAAGGTTAAGGTGGTGATAGGTCGAAAACCACTCAACCAATAGAATTTAGACAGGTTTAGGTACTTATATTAACCTTATCTTTAAGTATTAACTCTAAGTTAATTAGTTTCACTTTTACAATGTCTCTTTGTATTTTTATATAATATGGTTAATAAACGTACTATATACATCCAAGCGACCCCCAAGTGGTCCATTAATGATTAACCTATCATAATATAAGTCTCTTGGCCGAACCTTAGATTTTTAGGAATTTAATATCAATTAATAATATAATATTTGTTTTAAGAACTCTTTTATGTCAATTTTGACACTATTCAATAGTTGATTTTTGTGAAACTCATAACAGATTGATTACTTCGAAAAAAGTCCATTAAATCAATCCTAATATATCATATTAGCCTATAAAATTAGTTTAATTCATTAAAAGTTTCATATTATATTTATTTGGGTATTTATAATATCAATTATTTTAATTTTTCACTATTTTAGTAATTACTGCATCATCATTGTGTCATAAATAAAATAAATTATTTAATGTCTAAAATTATAAATAAAATATCATTATGTAGGAAATAGTTTTAGCTTTCTAATGAATATTTGTAATCTAAAATCCAACATATATAACCCTATGTAAAAATTGTTTTTCTAAAAGATATATGCTTGTGTCATTTTTGTATTCATTTTAACTAAATTAAAATAAAGTGTCATTATCACTTACAAGTGGATCCATGGGGTCCCAAAATTGACACAAAGATGCCCATGGTCGACCATCTATCAACCAATAGGGTTAAGACACGTTTTTAGGGTAATTTAGTATTATTATAATATTATTTTTTTTAACCCTTATTTACCGGATTTACCCTTAACCATGGTAAATAAAATATTTACCGCAGTAATTATTCAAAATGTCTAAAAATAAAAGTTACCTATTTACACAATTTGAACATCCTGATTCCAAATATGGAATCCATTTTCCTAAATTCAAAACACAGAAGTGGCAGAAATTAATTTAAAATTAATTCCCGCTGTCAAAACAAAAAGCGTGTTTTTAAGAGATAATAACTATCAAAAGATTGACACTTGTTTATGTTCGGTTTAATTGTAAAATTATGTCCAATGACCAACATTATATTAAATGGTAAAAATATATTCTAAATATACTTTAAAACTACTAAAATTCATAATTTATCACTATTAATTATTTTGATTAAAAAAGTTGTTTTTAATTAAAATTTAGTAATTTTCACTATTCATCAAAATATGAAAGTTATCCGAAAAGTACCAAAATTTCACCTTAGGCTAAATTCGATATTCCGAGTCCAAAAATGAAGTCCATTTTCAAATATAAAATATATATAATTTCAAAAATTAGGTATTACTATTCACAACGGCTAGTTTAATTAGTTGTGGTGTGTGTTAGAACTCGAGGTTGCGTACAACACACGCTATCGCATTATTCAAAGGGAAACGTACCGTAGAAGCTTGGGGTGTTACATTTAGGGCTTTGAGAGATATCCCAAAAATCTAGTATGGTGGTGATACATATTTTTTCAACCCCCTCTTCCCCTCTATTTCTTCATTAGTGATGGACCATGTGTTTTTGAGTGATATGTGACGTGATAACCCATATGTCTATGGAAACGATGTGTTCGTTCTATCTACACTATTCTATGATGTGTGGGCCCATGTGTCTTTGAATGAAATATTATGTGATAGTACCTATTTCCATTACTTAATGCCTTACCATGTGAGGTTGGGTTGCATGGGGATGCATCCCAACCCCAACATAGTTGTCCCAGGTGTCATAGTATCTTATTATATTGGAAGCATGATTTAGTGGGTGATCAATTGTGTGGCTGGGATTGGTTATTTAACCTATATACGTTCTTTTTGGTTTTGTTGTTTTTTCACAAGAACATTAGTACTATATTTTCAAATGGGTTCCTCAGACCATGGATATGATCCTCTAGAGTATATTTTTATTCTCAATATATGTATATAAAATCATTTTTTGTGTTTTATGTGTACTCTGAGGATGGAGTTTGACATTACTATCTTGGGATATGAGCTAGAGTTGTGTCAATATTGATTGACTTTACATTTGTTACATTACATTGGATACTATTATATGTATTTGTTTCCTCAATAAATTCATTATTGGATTATGTTTATTTTACTTTTATATTATCCATTGTATTTATTTGGTATGATATCCTAACTCTCTATCCCATTTTATTATTGGTGGAAATGTCATACATTTGTGGGAGTTTGAAACAGTTAGTGATGGTCACAAACCAGAGACCTACTAGAGGCTGGACCGATGGTTAATTAAGAATCTGATTTGGTTGTAAAATATTTTGTTTGAGTGGGTCATTAAATTTTGAGGGTCACCATAGAAATCAAACACACCACGAAATGATTTTAAATTTATAGCATTCATTAAATAAAATGTAAGTGTTCGATAACATAACCTAAAACGTATCCTTAACTCTATATGAGTCATAATATATATATATATTATAGGATAGCTATTAAATTTGAATGGTATGAAATTTAATAACCACATTATGAAAAAATATTTAGAAATTATTTACATAATTCAAATGAATTTATTAATTCATAATAAATATGGAGTAATTTTTTTTGTAAAATCATTTTATACATTAATAACTTTTTTCTTTAGAATAGGGTTTTAATTTAATTTTACAGACAAGGAAATTATATTTAATTTATACAAATTTTATATTATAATTTAGTAAACTATATAATACTTTACATTAGAACAACAATATTTTCATTGGAATAATGTTTTTATAATTTTTCTAAAAATGTTTATTTTTCATTGAATAGTGGAAAATATCAATTCATGTAAGAATGTATTTTACTTTTCAACTAAAAGATACAATATATTTTTAGGTCTATTTTAATGTTAAAATGTGACCCTTAATTTCAAATAATAAAATTTATTTCACATGTATTTCATTGTACATGTGTTTTGTATAGGTTTGATTTTTGTTTTAAAATAACATTTTTCATAAATTTTATTTATTCTTGCAATGAGTTTTTTTCATTATAAATTAAATTAATAATAATTGAATAATTTATTTAATGAAATTTAATGAATATATATTCAAGAATATATTTCATAATTCATTTTATTGTTTTCACAAAAACCGTATGTAAATTTTATTTATCCTGATAAATTTATTTCTCTCAAAATGGGGTTTTGTTGTCAGTTGGACACTTTTTTGAAATTTAATATTATACACATATAGAAATTTAAAAAATTAAAATTCATTCCATATTTATAACCATAGTTATTTTTATAATTTAATTGGTTTAACATTTTTTTTCAATGTGAATATTTAAAAAAAAAAATTGGTCACAATGATAATGTTAAAACATGTTTACCATGGGTGAAACAAATATATATTGGTTTTATATGCACATTTTCATATATTTTTATTATTTAATAAAGATATTTCAACAAAATAAATTTCTAAAATATATTCCATATCAATTTTTATCCAAATTATGATGAATGTGTACTTTTGTAGTTGATTTCTTTTATGAAGTTCCATGTCTTTCCCTACACTCATTTATAAAAATAATACATAAAATCATTAATTATTAACACTATATTACACTTCTAGTTATTCTATTACCAACTAGAATTACTTTTTATTCTCACTCCCTTCATCATAAATAATAGTTTATTCAACCAAGTCCACTCATCCATGGATTATGATATAATATGAATATGAAGTGGTGTAAGAATTAACCAAGATCATTAAATTTTTTTTATTACACATACAATAAAATGATTGAATACATAAAATATTAATTACTCTCCTATATAAAATATATTTAGAATGTATTATAATTATTAACCATAAATATACAACCTCATCCCAATCAAATTGGAGATTAGTGTATTAGTCAATAATAAGTGTGGACTACAACCTCATCATTGTGATTTGTTACATTTTCCATAACCATCCTTAATGGAATTAAATTATCACATTTTTAATGTATATATAATATACCTATGAAAAATTTAATATTCTATAGATGTTATTTATTATACACTTTCTTTCAATTGAATCCTTTGGTAAATAATAACATCATTCATCTATATTTGTAGATTACCACCTCTTGGAAACAATGTTATTTGTTTATAATTTTCACTTCAAATATAGGGAAATAAGGGAATTTTTTAATTTGCATATATAATTTTTTTTACATAATAATTATTTTATAATGTTAAATAAGCAATTACAATTATTTAATTCAATTCATCAAAAATAGATTTATTAATTGAGTATACATATGGATTGTCGTCTCCACAAAGTGGTGTAATTAATTTTTCAACACCAATTAACATGAATAGTTATAAATATGTACATAATTGAGATAATTAGTATTTATCTCATTCTTACTATAATGTTAATGAAGGAACCGTGATCTATTTTAATGGACCGCAACTTCCAATCTAAAACATAGATGAATAATGATATCTTTAACACCTAAAACGACAACATTAATTGAATATTAATAATAAATGGGTTCTAAAATGATATAAGTGGATAAAATTATATATTATATAGATGAATATATTTATTATATATAATTATAGTGAACATCAATTTATAATATTGTATGTTTGAGTGACTTTGAATCAGATTTGATATTAGTTAATGATTTCATTGTCTCATTTAAAAATCAAGAGACATGTTTGTTATTGTTCACAATCATTTAATTTATGTTGTGTGATTAATACCTAATGAATTTATTTTGAAATATTCATAAAATTAATAGTATTTCAATATTAATATCCTGTTATTTCATTACATTTTATTGAAATCAAATTATCATAATTTTGTACAGGTATAGTATCAATTTCACTTCATTAAGACATGAATTAATGTAATGAAATGATTTATTATTTATATTATATATATACTTGATAATAATAAATTTTAAATTATAATAATTTAATTCATGTTATTTTGTATCGCCCTATGAATTTAAAAGAAGCACATTATGTTCAATAGTGTATACATCAAACTATAATGAACTTAAACGACCCACAATATATATTCATTAAATATGACTTTTATAACCATGTAATTGATTTAGATACTATGAACAAGAATAAATAAATTATAAAACCATCTTTATACACAAATATAAAATAAAATATTTTTATATTGATTGATTGAAAATTAAAATTTAAATCATATGTATGTAAAATATATATTTTTCTCTAAACGGGTATTATGCATATGACATGTTCTTTTAGAATAAAATAAATTAATAGTCATTAGTGTTGGATTTTAATATAATTTATCTATTATGTATTTGAAAAAACATAATTTCTCTAATATAATACTTTTCATAATCATGAGATTATAAAAAATATCAATTTTATGCTAAATTTCATTATTTCTCTAATGTTAGGTTTGGTCATGTTATCAAAATTATTTATAGAATTTATTTACAATTTTTGAAAATTTATTAAAAATAAATAAATTTAGTCATGAAATAATCAAGTCAATATAAAAATTGTGTGACTTTTGATAAATTTTTAATATGAATAATTTTTTAGTTAATAGTGCACATTAGTAATTTTTTTTTGAAAATGTCATCATTTAAAACATTTAAAATATAATTTTTAATTTTTTTTATAAAAGTAAAATTAGTAAAAAAAGATTTTTATAAATCAAACATTTTTCATTTTCAATATTATATATTCATTTTTAATATAATACTTTTCATAATTATGAAATCATTTCATATGGAAAAAAAATTTCATCTCATTTGTGAGTTTAGAATGAAATGAAATTCCACCTCATATGTGAATTTAATTTATAAAAATAGATTCGATATTATGAATCATTATACTCAATATTATATAATAATGTCAATATAATGTTTGTTTACAATAAATTATAAAACATTAAAATGTCATAAACGTAGTTAAAGATAAAATACGTTTTTCTAAGGGTTTAACGAAGAAGGTAATGGTTAGAAAAACCTATAAAAAATTGAAATCATATTTTCAATACCTATTTAGAAATTATAACATATATGGTTTGATAATGTACCATTTTGGACTATTATTTCAAGTGAAAAACCTTGGTACAATATATTCATTTTAACAATTATATGTGTGTCATTCCCCTACCTTATAAATTCTCAAAACTCAATTCTCCTTCTCTCCCTTTAATATCTTGTTTTTTTAGATTTGGGGAAAAAATTATTTATCACATAACTCTTTAAAATTTATAGTCTTTGGTTTTATCATAAAAACTATCTTGGACAACATTAGGTATAAACAAAAATTGGATGTTCGATGAAGAGGTATAGTTTTTATCCAAGATATTTAATTTTTTTTTCATTTAACATCATAAAATATAAATAAAAATTTATAAATCAATATAAAAGGTAACTTTTATTTATTAATATATTATTTTCTTAATTTAATAAGTTATATCCATCTTTTATTTTATTAAATGGGGAACAAAAACATTGATCATTAGTACGACAGACTACTGCCTCGTGAACAGATGTAATTAATTTGGCATCACCACCTCAAACAGATGGATATAATGATGAATTTAATTTATTTATATGATATCAATGAAAATTTTAAATTAAATAATTATTATGTACATTTAGTTTCTAATCATTAAAATATTTTGGAATGTGATAACGTCCCTCAATCATACTTGTGAACTACATCCTCCACAAAGAGAAGAGTTTTTTTAATCATTTAATTTTGAAATGGATGATAATAAAGATATAATTAATGTGTAAATTTCATATATATGATAAAAATAATTAATACGTAGTCATTATATAATATTTTAATATCTTTTATTCTATCAATAAAACATGAAAACAACATTCAGTTATACATATGAGATATAGTCTCCATAAATAGTATAAATATATTTCAATCAATACCATTTATAGAATATTATATATACATTTAAAATAAATATTTTTGAAATTAATATAACTTTAGAATTTATTTATATGATGTAATTTTGATCAATGTGTTAGGGAAAAAACTAATAAACAAAATCATACATGGAAAATACTATTGTGATAAACATTTCTACACTCCCCCTAACAGCAAGATCATTTATGGATTCCCCAACATCGTCTTTAGTGGCATCTCATATCTTTGATTATCACTTTATTAGGGGTTCAATCATCATTGGTGGGTTCTTAGAGATAGTTTTAAATCGATTTATGGGAGATTTTCGGTCGATTATCCAGGTTTACAACTCCATTCGAGAATGTCCTTTCGTCCTCATAAAACATTATCTTTATAACCTATAGTTATGCTTCGACTCTTGCCTCCTCTGATATCATGATGATGGTGGCTATAACAGCTATGGAATCATGGGTTCTCCGAATCATTGTTTGTGGATTTTTGATCTACCACACATCTGATCTGGATTTATCCAAATTAATTTTCTTTTTTTCTACATAATTATTGTGATGTTAGGGTGGGTCTCCTTGCTTGATCTGGCTTTGTCCAGATTTGAGGTTTGGTCAAGCCTTGGTTCTATGAGTGAAAATTGTTCATGACTTCAGTTATATTTTTTGGATTCTATGTGTGGATCTAGATCTGATTCAATAGTTAATGTCAAGGGCATTACTAAGATTATAGATGTCATTTATCTCATTTATGATTGTTGTTTTCTAGATATTCATGCAGTTTTTCTCTAATTAGGAGGGATTATCTAGAATGTCATTCTTTTCTGCATTGATCACTCTTGTTCTATGTGTTCTTATGAAGAATATTTCTTCATGGGTATTTTTTTCTTGTTGCATTTGGATATGGTACAACGTTTTGTAGGTGCCTTTGGGTTGGAGACAATAAAAGAGGGGTGGGTGTGATGACACCCATCATTCAACCATGTGACATTATTTTGTTGTACAGATGGGTGTCTTTCTTGGATAGATGGTCTGTGTTTCTCTGTCTTATTTTCCATTGCACCAAGTTGAAATTGATGTGAGTTATTTCCATGCATTTTTGGAGGGGTGGCTTGAAAGATATAAGGGTGTTCTTGAAACATTCATCGGACTTACCTATAAATGTCTTTGATGGTTGGGGAGGTTCCCTAAAATGTTTTGCCTCTATCATGGTGCATCTTATTGATATAAGGTAAAACTAACTTTTTTGATTGGTCTTACTGGTGTTCTGATTGGTTCTGGGGTAATGATACATTTTGTTGCATTCTTGGATATTGATTTCTATTGTAATTATAGGATCATTTTGACCTTTGTGTTTTTTCACTTTCTAGGAATTTTGACCTTCTTGTAATTTGTTTCTTATTTCCATGTGTTAAAATAGGTTCTGATTTTTATTATATTCGATAATGGTTTCTTGACCATCAACTATTTAAAAAACCCATATGTTATCACCCAGACTGATTATTTTTTAAAATAAATGAAGATAAATGGGTGATAAAAAGTAGAGGTAAATAATATATGTAATTATACAAGTGATTATGGTTTTTAATAGATTTACAGTAAATATTTATGTATTATATAGGATTTTTTAACATAAATTATGGAAATTTTAGCTCGGGTAAGGGATTTACAGTCTCTCTTGTATTTTTGAGAGACATATGTTGTATTCACCACTCATTTATTTTATGTGGTGTATATACTAAAAATATGATATTTTATAAAATGAGTATAAATATTTTCATGATATTTATAATTTAATTTAATGTTATTATTTAAAGGGTCATACGATTCATATGTTTCTGAATCATGAAAGGGTTTCTCGTCTAACTTTTATATCATGATATATTGATATAATCACTATTTATTTATATTATGTGGTGTATACACACCCCATTTGGTATGTAATATCATGAATCAATTTATCATAATTGGGGACTATAATTCCAAATAGAAAAATTCAGTAATGGTTTATTTAATAATATTATCATTCACTAATACAAAAATGGGCAGGGGAAGTGCCACCTTTTATCAGCGCAATGCAAAAAAGTGTTGAAAATTGAAACCATTTTGAGCACTAAAATTTTAGACTGATAAAGGAACCCTTTATCAGTGTGTTTTTAGTGCCGATAATGGGCTTCTTTATGAGTGCTAGAAAAGCGCTGATAAATAATCACTTTATTAGTGCTTTTTTCTTAGCGCTTATAAATATTATGCTTTATAAGCTCTAAAAATGCGCTGATAAACAATTCCTTTATCAGAACTAAATAAGCACTGATAAAACCATAGTCCCATATTTTATAAAATAATGTTCATAGTATCCTCTATATATCACACCCTAAAGACCTCGCAGTGCTGAACCCCTGCAACAACTCCCCTCTCCTCTCGATCTTCTCTTTGCCAGAGCTCCGCCGCTAGCCCTACTCCTTCTCCTCCCACTGGAACCCCTTCTGCGGAAACTCCTCACCACAAACCATACTTCCTTTTCTCCAGTAGACTCCCTGAAAACCCTACTCATCCATTTTTTAATGGTGGTGGCTCCTCCCATTCACCTCCCCCCCAGAGTCACGCCTTCCCCTCCTAAACTAGCATCGAAGGCTCCCTGACTGCTCGAATCTTCTTCTCTCCCTCCATCGCATGTGCGATCTACTATAGGTATGTCTCCCACTTTTCCATTTTTGGTTTACTTTTAGTGGATAGGTTTTGTGAGAGTGGTTTTCATTAGGGTGATGTTTGGATTCTTCACCATGATCACCACCCTTGGATTAGATTCTAACTAACATAGAGTTATAACAATCTATGTCACGAAATAACACATGTAGTGGATTCTTATATTTTATTAGCAGATGATATGAACTAAAGTATGAATTTTTTATGATCCCCCTTGGGTCATTATGATTTTTTATAATAGAATTTATTTTTCACCAACTGTCATATGTATGAGGGTTTTATATTCTCGTGCAACCTCAATATAGACCATGTTATACATGAATATTCTATTACTGTTTAGTGATTTTCCTCATCCTTCTAGTGGGTTTATCTATACTAGGGAAAGATATTTTTTTGTAAATCCCTTCATGAAGAATAGGAGTTTTGATAGTACCCGCCACATTATTAATTGGTTACACTTTGTGGGTGTCATGATGTGTCGGTGATTGTGTTAATGGGGAAGGTTCTATTACTGATAGTGATTAGGACCCCTCGAATTTATAAAGTGTATCCATCCCTGTGGATATTAAGTTATATTTCCCTTAGTTGGTAAGCATTTTTTTATGTGATGTGTGCAAGAAGAATACACTTCTTCCCTATGAATGTCATGGAATTATGGAATGGATCAAAATGGGGACTTATGGTTAACTCTTGGTAAGGATATGGTGTATGAATACGCCCATATACTAGAGATTATGAGTGTCTTTGTGAAGTTATATAGTTCTAAATTGAATATCTCCTTGCGACAGTTCATAGTGGAGCCTATAAGTGATTTTGGTTCATTTATAATTAAACAAGGATTCATTGAGTGGCATCCAGTCTTCATGCACTAGGGCCAAAGAAGATGTGGAGATCAAAGTAGCGCATCAATGGAAAGGATAGTGGTATTATTTGGAAAATCACTTTTGGTTTATATAGTAGTATGAAAATGTGAGAAGTTGTATTTGGGTGGTAAATTATTTTTAGGATTGTGGGATGTTTCTTGACTTTGATCAATAGTAAATTCCACACATCACTCTTTTATGTCAAGGATAATTTAAGTGTGTTGTCAACTTAGTGAACTTCTATTTCTAGATGTTCCTAGGTGCTAGTATATAAGGTTTTTTTGAATATGGGGAGAAACCATGCACTTCATTGGGTAGATGGTGATTCTTCCCTCATAACTATTATGGGTATCAAGATTGTTATTTTGAATGGAGACTGCTCTATTAAAGAACATCCCTTGGTGTGTTAGGAAATGTGATTTTGGTTAAGTACACATACATTATGGAGAACCCGATTATGTGATGGTAGATGAATTTATTCTCACGAGATTGTAAATGTCTTTCACTTGGTTGGATTATATTTCAACTATTTTTATTATATAAATTAATTTATGTTGATCAATTCATTGACCGACCACTAGTGGTTTGGGGGAATTCAACATTAAATACTACAATTTGGATGGATATATTAGAGTTCTATGATTATTCCAACGGTTTGAGTTGATATCATAATCTTTTAAAGAAGTGATCTTCATGGACGTAGGGTTTGCAACACCCACCCACAGTAGGTGTGTGATGCAAGTCTCATCTCAAGACGCACTAGAATTCATAGGTACCTCAAGTATATCCCATTACTCCAAGGTATATAATATGATTGTGATGGGTATATACATTTGACATTGCATTTTCTTAACATTCATGCTACAGTCAGAGAGGCTATTGACGAATAGCCTAGATAGAGGAAGAAACTGGAGAAAGGAGATATCTATATAACTAATGTGATGGAGGAGATTGGGGAGTAGCATGAGGTGGATTGGAATCTTGTTTGATTCTACTAATATTACACCTAAGTACACAACTCTTATATTGGGAAGTTAGTGGTTAGAATTTCTGATAGTTGTAGTCAGTAGAGTCTTTTTACCTGGAGGCTCCAGGAGTTTTGGAGGTTTGATCTATGTTTGTTATAAAATTCATGTAGTACTATTAGAAATAGGTACAAGAAACGTTTTTCCTAATTTTTTCAATTATTTTCTAGGTATATGATAGGAATTGGTAGATCCCCATGTTAGTGAGGGAAAGTTATTTCAAATTCATTATATGATCATGATATAATTTAAGTTCAGTAACCTAAATTTTCTATTTCTTATATTAACTTGGGAAACAAAACCTATGATATTCCATAGTAATTTTGGATAAAACTAGGTTATTTTTTTCCCCTAAAAACACCTTTTTGTTTGGAAATGTATCCACAATATTAGTTTTCTCATAAAAATTGTATCCTTATATTCATTTTATTTGAGTTTGGTCACTAGTTTTGGATTGTTTAATGTGATTATTTTATTATAAAAGAGGTGGCAGGTAGGGGTGGTTAAAATCATGTTTAATGTTTTTCTCCATGGGTGGTGGGTGGTAGAACTATTGGTAAGGGTGTTGGAAATTGTTTTGATTTTGATGGGGGGTCCATCCTAGTTCTGTTGATTTCCAAATCATTATTAGAAATGGTTAGGATCTATTAATCTATATTTTTATTAAGAAGTGGTTCTTTTATACTATATTTGGGTGTCTTGTTTTGTGTATTTGAATAATAAATTCTTATATTTGTGATTCAAATAATATGGAGAAGAGTAAATATTGGATGGATGCTAATCATTTGACAATAGAGTATGAGAACGAATTGAAAGAGTTTATCATGTTTGCAAAAGATCACACAATGGATTCATCTCAAATCATTTGTTTGTGTTTACATTGTTTTTATTCTAGAATAATTACTCTAGAGGATTTGGAACAACATTTGATATGTCTCGGAATAGATCAAATTTATAAATGTTGGAATAAACACAGAGAAAAAGCGAATATAGCTATGGGTTGGGATAAAACTGCATTTTATGGATCATTAGGCATGAATACAAATACTGATAATGAAGAAGACTTTACGGAGGATGTGGTTACAGATGTCAATAATGATGAAGAAAATATTGATGAAATGACAAGGACAGTTGAATATGAACACCATGATTGCAGAAAATTGATTGAGAAGTTATAGAATGGTGCAATGATTCCATTGTTTTCTGGTTGCATTAAATATACTGCATTGTCAGGTGTACTAATGTTGTATAAATTGAAGGAAGTCAATGGATAATGTGATGTCAGTTTTATGGAACTACATGGTCTATTGAATGAAATGATCCCATAAGATAATGAGCTCCCAAACCGGACATATGAAGCTAAATGAAAGCAACCCTCGATGGTTATGATTTCTGAAAGAACACATGCCTACCCAAAAGACTGTATACTATATTGCAAGGAGAAAAAATCACTTACAGATTGCCCAATGTTTGCTGCTTCTTGATACAAGAAAGATAAATCCATCCCTACAAAAGTTTTATGGTACATTTCTAAAATTCCAAGGTTTATGCGTCTATATAGAAGTGAAGAAGCTGCAAGACAATTGTCGTGGCATGCATATAAAAAAAGTAAATATGGAAAATTACGTCACTTGTCCGAATCTCCTTAATGTAAGTTAATTGATCAGGAGTGTCCTCAATTTGTAAAAGATCTGAGAAACCATTGTCTTGTGTTATCTACAAATGGAGTGAATCCTTTTGGGTTTCAGACCAGCACTCACAGTACATGGCTACTTATGTGGGTAAATTATAAATTTCTACCCTGGTTATGAATAAAGCAGAAATTTATCTTGTTAACTATTCTTATGTCTAGACCAAAACAACCAGGTAACGATCTAGATGTTTATTTGTCTCCATTGATCAATATTAGAAGTTATTTTGGGATTCGTGTGTTATGTTGTATGATGTTATAAAAGTGAATTATTCACATTGAGAGCGATGTTGTATTTGACGATAAATGGTTTCCCTGCTTATGGAATTTTTTCAGACTATGGCATTAAAGGATCTCAAGGGTGTCCCATGTGTGACAAACATACAGAATCAATTAGGTTGAAACATTAATTGAAAACTGTGTTTATAGGACATCATAGATTTATACCTCATCAGCATAAGTACTGATCTTGGATGACATCATTGAATGTAAGTTCAAAACAACACACAACACTATCTCCAATAAAAGGTGATCACATATTTGAGAAAGTAAATGATATGAACACAATTTTTGGTAAACCATTTTCAGAAATCCATATGAAAATCGGTTGAAAAAAGATATTTGTTTTTTTTATTTACCATAATTGAATTGTTTGTATGTTAGACATTTTCACGATTTGATTCATGTGGAAAAAAAAATATGTAACAATGTTATCATAATGTTGCTAAATTCCTCTGGATAAACAAAGAATGGAATTAAGGCATGTTTTGACATGGTTGACATGGAAATACAAGAAGAGTTGGCTCATGTGAAGGGTGAAAATAATATGTTTCTTCCTCCAAATGCTTACACTCTTTCCAGGGAGTTGAGATATCAGTTTTTCAACTTCTTCAATGTTGTAATGGTTCCATTGGGGTATTAATCAAATACCAAGAACATTGAGTCAATAAATTATTTGACGTTAAAAGGTTTGAAATCACATGACTGACATGTTTTGATGCAGGATTTAATTCTTATAGCATTATGTTTCATTTTTCCCAAGAATATTTGTCATACCTTAACCAAAAATCGTTTCTTTTTCAATGCTATATGAAGCCATAATTTAGACCCAGAAAAATTTCCAGCTATGGAAAAATAAATTGTCATCATATTATGTTAATTAGAAATGTTCTTCTTGCCAACATTCTTTGATAAGATGGTTCTTTTTATGCTTCACATGGTGAGAGATATTCGACTTTTTGGTCCTGTTCACTATAGATGGATGTAACCCATTGAACGATATATGAATATTTTCAGTGGGTATGTCACAATCAAATTCTGCCAGAGGGTTGTATAGTGTTGTGATATATTGTTGAGGAAGCTATTGAATTCTATACCGAATACCTCTCTGATGTTGAATGCATTGGTCTTACAAAATCTCATCTCACAGGAAACATTGAGAGTGATGGATTTTTTGGAAGAAATGTTGTGACAATCAATATTACAGATTGGGAACAGGCCCACCTTTATGTTTTTCATAACAGTTGGGAGGTTGCACCATATATTGAAATCCACAATGAATTTCATATGTATTTGAATCTAACAAGGGATGAAAAATGTATATCAAATACAAATAATCATCAGTTTATAGGATGGTTTTAGGACCATATTTTTAAAGAGTTAGATGAAAATCCAAATTCAATTTCAGAATGTCTTCGATGGCTTTCTGTCGGACCAAGTGTGTATGTATTATCTTACAATTTTTATGTAATAAATTGTTATACATTCTATACAGTTGAACATGATAAAGATAGTACCATGAAAAATAGTGGAGTTACACTTGTGGCTGAGGCGATGCATATTTATGGTAGTAAGGATAGAAGTCCAATTTATGAAAATATGCTATACATTGGAACTATCAAACAAATTTGAGAGTTAGATTATACGACATTCCAATTGCTGATTATTCAATGAAATTTGTTTGACAATAATAGTGGTGTTAAAATAGTATAATTGGGATTTGTGAAAGTTGATTTTAGTAAAGGTGGGTACAAAGATGAACAGATTACAATGGCATCACAAGAGGTAGTAGTATTTTATGTTCCAGATCCCGTAAACCGAAAGTGGTCGATTGTTTTGTTATCGTTCAAAACTACTGAAGGGTCTGATGGAAATTCAGTCAAGGAAAATTCTTTCAGTGGTACATCACAATCATGTCCCACTGGTCCCAATGTAGATGATGATTTATATTTTAGAGGAGACTATAGTAAATGGATTTGGATAATTGATATAGGAGTCAAATCCCTTCAGCCTTTGAAAAAAAGAAAGTATGTACAATAAACAAGTTATATTTTGTTTGTAATATAGATCTTGTTTTATCATGTTATTTTCTTATCATTACTGAATTTATGTAATATAAATTAACTATACAACAACTTTTGGAGGTAATGACTTCTTCATGTTCTGTTTATCTTAACCTTGTGGCTGAATAAATATCTCATGTTGTTGCAGCTACTGCTTCTGCTGCTGCGGCTGCTCAGAGTGGAGGGCAACAACATGCTTATAAACCGCTTGTTGATCTTAGTGTTGAGGTACAACAACCATCATCACATGGTATTGCTATCATTTTCGATGAAAATATATATGATGTTGATATCAATGAAATGGTCAGGGATAAATGACTGACGTCACCGAAAAGACAGCTGCATCGTAGTTTGATGGTGTTAGCCAATGTTCGTAAGGAAGAATGAAAAGGAATCAAATCTTATGACAGATGGAATGAATGAGGCCAAAATGAGAATCCCAACAAGGATATGTTTATTAGATACATTGGAATTTTCTCTCGGCAATGCGTGCCGATTGACATACAATCATGGCACCATGTTTTGTCAGGGATGAAGGCTATGCTCTGGGATGAAATCATTGTAACATTATGATATTATTTCATTAATTTACTTGTAAATAAAATAATGAAACAACATCTTACTATTCTCAATATATTTTAGAGTACATTTATAGTAGATGATTCAGAAAAGAATTATGTAGTAGGATTCCAGGAAGGTGTCATCAAGGATTTCGCAGTATTTTAACAAAATGGCACTTGAAAGATTCCAAAGGTGAAATAATCCTACACCCACTCCTTGTCTACGCTGACTTGATATCCCAAGAAGCATGGGATGCATTTATTGGCCATCATGGGGATGAGAAGTTTCAGGTACATTATGGAAGATAATACATTGTTTGAGGATACAAGTATTCATCACTTTGATTGTCAATATTTCATTTATGAAATAGAAACTCCATACTGAAAATAGTGAATGTGAATCAAAACCGACATTCAACTTTCATAAAGAAATTATGGGGTACACATCAGTAGAAAAGAAAATGGTATGTATTTCAAATTTACAGAATTATTGTTTGGTGAAAAAAAACATCATAATTATCTTTCAATATTATATGTAGATTGATGAGTCTTAAACCAAAGACACTTCCTTCCCACATCACGTGAAATAGAAGGAGGTACGTGTGAATATAGAAGGGAATCAAGTAGATGAAAGAAAACAAAAAGTCTGAGAAATATATGTAAGTATGACACAACAAAAAGATTTGTTTTAAATTTCTATTACATAAAAATAATTACTTATTTTTTTTATCCGACAGTCACAAGAATCAGCTACTCCCGTACGAGATGCAGACCTATTATATATGGCTTTGATGCAGTAAGAAAAATACGGTCATTTCAGAGGTGCGGGGTTTTTGGTGACACCATGAGTAAATTATGAGAAAAAAAAGTATGATTTAGATCAAAAAATGAAACAAATGATAAAAATAATCGCAAAGATTGATGAATGATTTCAATGGCTGGGCGAGTTTCTAGAAACTTTTATGGGAGGGATGCAAGGAGAAGAAAAAGCTCAGGAACAACCTGTGAGTGAAGATCCCGCCCCACCCCCGCTAGCTTTGAGGAAAGACATTATCCTCAAACAATTATCTTATCCATGGTAATCAGTATTCAAATAATTGTTCTCATGAAATGTGAATTAGACAAAAACTGATAATTTTCTTATGTTGATCTTCTACAGGGTGATAATGACTATGATTTATATCTTTCAACACCCATCAATCACCTTGTAGTGAGGGATATGGTGTTCAACATCCCAAAGGACAAGCTTCATAATAGACCACTTCTGAAAGATCATCTGAAAGTGACAATTAATGTAGCTCATGATCCAATTGAAGAGCTACCTATTACACTTGATGAAGATTATATTCATATTGTCGAAAAGGCTGCTAGGACATTCATTTCATAGTCATCACAACTTGTAAGAGTACATGTGGACAAAGAGGTATTTATTTCCATTTTTTTCAAGATAAACCTTTAAAAATTAATGAAAAAGGTGTCTAAGACAATGAATGTTATCACAGAATGAGAAAGGGAAGGGGGGTGACAAGAAACGTCAGCTCAAATGAAACTCAAGGATCGACCAACCAATGCCACAGAGCTACTGAAAGAACAATAACACCACTTATTATCTATTAACATTTACTAGCAATGAATAATCATGTGTATATGAATCTATGAGGTGGTGGTAGTCATATAGTGGTTTTTGAAAAGAATATATACGGAGTAGAAATTCAAGATTTTGTTGATGCTGCAAATGTAAATGAGATCCTTGAATATGGTTGACTAGGCATCACCATTGTAAATTTATATATGATGTATGTTGTCATGAATTTATTTTTTAAAAGCTGATATAAGGTGAAAATTATGACTAAATGCATTTTATATATTGACAGACATATATATGAAAAACTGTTGATGATATTTTCCTATGATCCAAATTTCAGACTTGTTAGTACTCATACCACATCATCACAACAAAAGAAGTTAAAGCCATCAAAAAGGATGAAATAGTGGACGACAGGCTGAAAAAATTTGAAAGCATGATTACGGATGACAAACTCTTCCAAATACCAACTATACAGGGGTAAAACTCTACGATTAAAGAATATCCATTATATTTTCACTAATTTTATTACTTATTTATTTTTCTGATTTTAGGCAACATTGGCTGCTAATTGCGGTGACCTTGGATACTCCAAAGATTTATTTTCTGGATTCAATGCAAGGATATCCAACAAACTGACCACGCATGATGAAGTTTGTGTATCTGTAAGACACTACATCCTACGTTTTAGGTATAAAAATGATGTAATATAATTTATATTGTCTTTTACTAAGGATTCTGTTATTATAGGGTGGTGTATCATTATCATCTAAAAAGGATTTAGGAGAGGGGAAAATCATAAGGAGGTGAACAAGTACTACGTCTGAAAAAATATCAGGGTATATACAATTCAATTTCAAAATCCAAACACATATCAACAAAAAAAAATTATTCTCATAGTGATCAAATTTATTGTAGTGTCCAAAACAAAATAATGATAATTATTGCGGTTCATATGTCGGTAAATTTATGAAGGAGATAATTTTTCATCAATAAACTAGCATCCCTAAGAAGTATTTTAAAAAACAACTACTATTTCATTTAAATTATTTTTTATTTATTTATTTATATATTTTGAATTACTAATTTGACAGTCAAAACTCTTCATTCTCACAAGAATATATAGATTTTTTAGAAATGAGTGGGTCATATACTTGATGGATGATTGTACACTAATATCATGACGATCTGACTTGGGGACATGTACAATTGGCTGTCATTTTTTAGAGGGGTTAATGGGATCAAAAGATGAATCATTTCTGTATGTAAATGCTTGTAGTAAAAATCTAATTGTTATTAAATAAATCATACTTTATCTAACGAGTCATTTTCTCTTTTTAACAGATGAAATGCACCAAAAACATGCATGAATGATGAACCACTTATCTTTGGTCTTTGGATAAGAAAAAAAAGTAAAATATACAAAATATCTTCATATCAGACCAAATTTATCTGGATTGTGTTGATACTTTAGGGAATCAATCCATGGGTTATTTTTGATATGTACAAGTCAGCCCCGCTTCAATCTGAAGCATGGTGTGGGCTGTATCACCAAAAGTTTCACTCTTTTGTTTAAAATGGAATGAATTTTTTGTGAAAAAAACAACTGACATATGGAAATCCAAATAAACGCATTTGGATTGTGTTCATACATTAGGGTAATGATAAATGGGTCATTTGTGACATGTACATGTCAACCCTGCTATAATCCAAGGCACGATGTGGCCGGTATCACTCAATGTGTCTTTTTTTGTTTAAAATGAACAAAATTTTAAGTGAAAGAAACAACTGACGTATGGATATCTGACCAAACGCATTTGTATTTTGTGTATAAATTAGGGGAACGATCCAAGGGTAATTTTTGATGTGTACGAGTCAACCCCACCTAAATACATGGAACGGTGTTTCCAGTAACACTCAAAGTCTCTCTTTTGTTTAAAATGGACAGAATTTTAAGTGGAAACAAAAACTGTCATACAAAAATCAGACCAAACGCATTCGGATTGTGTTGATACATTAGGGGAAAGATACCTGGGTCATTTGTGATGTATCCGAGTCAACCCCACCTCAATATGAGGAATGGTGTGGCCAATATCACTCGAAGTGTACTCCCTTTTGTTTAAAATGGACAAAATTTTAAGTGAAAACAACAACTGTTGCACGAAAATCTGACCAAACACATTCGGATTTTCTTGATACTTTATTGGAATTTTCCATGGTACATTTGTGTTGTGTATGAGTAAAATAATCTTCAATATGAGTCATAGTGTGGTTGGTATCACTCAATGTATTTATTTTGTTTAAAATGGACAACATTTTAAGTGAAAACAACAACAAACAAACTGATATCTAACCATACACATTCAGATAGTGTTGATACTTTAAGGGAACGGTACATGGGCCATTTTTTGACAAGTATGAGTCAACCATGCCTCAATCCGAGGCACGGTATGGCCGATATCCCTCAATGTGTCTCTATTTTGTTTAAACTGGATAAAATTTTATGTGAAAACAACAACTGATATAAGGATATATGAACAAATGCATTTCGATTGAGTTGATCCGTTAGGTGAATGATCCATGGGTCATTTGTGACGTGTACAAGTAAACCCTACATCAATCTAAAGCACAGTGTGGCTGGTATCAGTCAAAGTGATTCTCTTATGTTTAAAATGGATAGAATTTTATGCGGATACAACAACTAACATACAGAAATCTGACCAAACACATTTGGATTTTCTTGATACATTATGTGAATGATCCATTGGTCATTTTTTATGTGTATGAGTCAACTATTACTCCATCCGAGGAACGGTGTGGACGATATCACTCAAATTGTCTCTCTTTTTTTTTAAAAAAAATTGACATAATTTTAAGTGAAACCAACAATTGACGTATGAAAATCTAACCAAAAACATTTGTATTGTGTTTATACCTTAGGGTAATGATTAATGGGTCATTTTTTATGTGTATGAGTCAACTCTGGCTCAATCCTAGGCATATTGTGGCCGGTATCACTCTCTTTTGATTAAAATGGACCGAATTTTAAGTGAAAACAACAAATGACATACGAAAATCTGACCAAACACTTTCGAATTGTGTTGATACATTATGGGAACGATCCATGGGTTAATTTTTACTTTTAAGAGTTAAAAAAACCTCAATATTAGGAATGGGGTGGTCAGTATCAGTCAATGTGTCTCTATTTTGATTAAAATGGACATAATTTTAAGTGAAAACAAAAACTGACTTACGGAAATATGACCAATCGCTGTCCGATTGTGTTGATAATTTAGGGGAATGATCCATGGTTCATATGTGACTTGTAAAATTCAACCCCACTTAAATCCAAGACATAGTGTATCTGGTAACACTCAAAGTCTCTTTTTTGTTTAAAATGGACATAATTTTATGTGAAAACTACAACTAACATACGGAAATCCTACTAAACACATTCATATTGTGTTGATAAATTAGGTTAATGACCCATGGATCATTCAGAAAGTGTATGAGTCAACCCCTCCTCAATCTGAGGCATTGTGTGGTTGAGAGCACTCAATGTTTCTGTCTTTTTTTTTAAAATGGACAGAATTTTAAGTGAAAACAACAACTAACAAACAGAAATCTTACCAAACGAATATGGATTGTGTTGATACATTAGGGGAATGATAAATGGTTCATTTTTTATGTTTAAGAGTCAACCCTACTTCAATATGTGGCACAGTGTGGCTGATATCACTCAAAGTCTATCTTTTGTTTAAAATGGACATAATTTTATGTGAAAACAACAACTGCCAAACGGAAATTTGACAAAACACATTTGGATTGTGTTGATACATTAGTGGAATGATTCATGGATCATTTTTGATGTGTATGAGTTAAATATGTCTGAATATGAGGCATGTTGTGGCCAACATCACATAAATTCTCTCTTTTTGTTTAAAATGGACAAAATTTTAAGTGAAAACAGAAAATGACGTACTGAAATATGACCAAAAGCATTCAGATTGTGTTGATACATTAGGGGAACGAACCATGGGTAATTTTTGATGTGTACGAGTCAACCTTGCATCAATTTGAGGAACAGTGTGGCCGGTATCACTCAATGTCCCTCTTTTATTTAAAATGGACAGATTTTTAAATGAAAACGACAACTGGCATATGGAAATCCAACCAAACACATTCTAATTGTGTTGATAAATTAGGGGAATTATGCATGACTTATTTGTGATGTGTGTAAGTAAACCCCACCTCAATCCGAGGCATGGTGTGGCCAGTATCACTCAAAGTTTCTCTCTTTTGTTTTAAATTTACTGAATTTTCAGTGAAAACCAAAACTAATGTATGGAAATCCAACCAAACTCATTCAGATTGTGTTGATACTTTAGGGGAATGATATATGCATCATTTCTGTCGTGTACGAGTCAACAATGCCTCAATTTGAGGCACAGTGTGTCCAGTATCACTCAAAGTATCTCTTTTGTTTAAAATTGATAAATTTTAAGTGAAAACAACAACAGACATACATAAATCTAACCAAACGCATTTGGATTGTGTGGATACTTTAGGGGAACAATCCATTAGTCATTTGTGACTTGTATGAGTAAACCCTGCCTTAATCTGAGGCATGGTGTGGCTGGTACCAGTCAATGTTTTGTCACATTTGTTTAAGATGGACACCTCCAACCCCCTGAATGCCCTCAACCCCCCTGGACACCCCCACCCCCCGGACACCCCCACCCATCCTAGAAACCATGACACAACCTAGACACCCCCACCCCCTGGACACACCCACCCCCATGTACATCCACCCCAAACCCCCTGTACACCACCCAACCAACCTTGGAAAGCCCCACCAACACCCTCAACAGCACCCCTACTCCCCCTGGACATAGTCCCACACTCTGGATACCCCCACCCCTCCAGACACCCCAACCCATGGAAAGACCCCCAACCCCCTGGAAACCACCTCACCCCCCTGGACACCCCACCCCACTAGACACCAACTAACCCCCTGGACCACACCCCACCCCTCTTAGACACCACCCCACCACTTGGACACCCCCACACCCATTAGAAAGCCACCCCCACCCACTGGACACCACCCCACCCTCTTGGATCACCCCACCATCCCCTGGACTGCCCCAACCCCTGGACACCACCCGAACCTCTAGAAACCCCCACCCCTATAAACATCCCCACCCCCTAGAGAATCCCCCCCCAACCCCAAGGACACCACCCACCCCCCTAGACAGCCCCCAACCCCCACCCCCTAGACACCCTCCATCCCCTTGGACGACACCCGACCCCTCATAGTCACCACCCAACCATCTGGATGCCCCCACCCCCTAGACACCCCCACCCCCTTGTACATCCACCCCACACACCTGGACACCACCCCACCCCCCTTGGATAGCCCCGCCCCACCCCCACCCCAAGACTCCCCCATGGACATCCCCACCAACCCTGGACAGCCCCCCCCCCCCCCCCCCCCGACACTGCCTATCCCCCTGGACACCCACCAACCCCCTAGAGGACACCCCCACCCCACCTAGACACCTCCCGACCACCTAGACTGCCCACCCCCTAGACACCCCACCCCCTTGGACAGCCACCCCCACCTCCTGGACACCACCCAACCCCCCTTGAACAACCCCACCCACTGCCTAGACCCCCCTCACCCACCTGGACACCACCCCACCCTTGGACATCCCCCACCATCTAGAAATCCCCCCCAACACCCTAGAGACCACCCCACCCCCTGGACACCACACACACCCGGGACACCCCACTATCCCCCTGGACAGCCCCTACCCCCTGGACACCCCCAACCCTCCTCGGCACCAACCCACCACCTAGACACCCCCACACCAATGGACAACCCCACCCCCATGGATAGCCCCCAACACCCCATGGAAACCACCCCATCCCCTTGGGAAACCCTATCCCCCCGAACACCCCCATCCCCCCAGACACCCCCTCGGACACCGCCACCCCCTGGACCCCCTACCCTGCTTGGACTGCCAACCCAAACTCATGAACAGTCCCCCAAACCCCTTGAATTCTTAATTGATTTCTACATGTATTTAATTAACTTATGAATTATGTTTTAATGTTGTATTAGTATACTTGTTGTATGAGAATACATGACAAAATTACCTTATGAATTATGTGTTAATTTTGTTTTGGAATAATAGTTGATATGCTAATTTTTTTGCAGGTCTTGTTTGGGTGTGCTGCTACAGAATTTTATATTACAACAGACATGGTATTTATCAACTCTTTTTTAACACTGATAAAGGTATCCTTTAGAAGCGCCTTTTTAGTGCTAATAAATGATCTCTTTATTAGTGCTCTTTTGTCACTGATAACGTATACCTTTATCAGTGCTAAAATAGGGATGATAAAGGGAACCCCCCTTACCAGCGCTGAGCTTTACAGAACTTTTTTAGCGTTGTTAAAGCCCTCTTTGAGAACTGATAAAGCCCTTTTTTGTAGAAGTGATTATTTGGGATTTTTTATTCTAATGTCTCTATTAGAATAATTGATTTATATTTATTTGATAAAAAAATTATATAAAATCACAAAATTATTTTTCTTTTTACCTCTCTTTGGTAAATTTAATTATTGAGAATTTTTCATAACAACATCTTAAATTATTTATCTCTTCGGTTAAAAAATCATTTTTCCCATATCATTATTTTCTAAAAATATTATAAAAACGTATTTAATATTCTAAATGTTGTTTATCAAATAAATTTTACACATTATTTAATTTTTAACAAATTTTTTGAATGGAATATTATTTTTAGTTTTTAAAGGTGGTATTTTTTACCCATTTTTCAACAGTATGAGAGGATTTATTTCATCATATATGACATATACCTATTTAAACTCCTTCATGAACCTTCATTTTTTGGAATCATCATTTAATTTAATATAAGGTTTGTTATTTTAGATAATATATTTATTAATAATTTTCAATTATTTTGTTTCAAAAAGTTATTTTCAAATAAAAATTTATATTTTCTTCTGAAATGTTTTAATGAAATTTATATACTATTTCTATTTATAAATTAAAAAACTAATTTTAAATTATGATACCTTAGAAATATATTGTAATTATACAATCATTATTAATTTTCCAGATGTTTTGTTGTTAATTTGACAGTTCTGTACTATTTTGTTACCATTGTCAACAGTACAAATAGTGGTTTGTGATTAGGTTTATTTATTGGGGATTGTATTAACCTTCATATGAATGTTTTCAAATATAAATGTTTAAATTGAAAATGTTTATTAATTTGTTAAATTATTAACATTTAATATAAATTTTTTTATAAATTTTTTTATTATTCTTTTTTTCATTAGTTTCAACTGAGAAATACAGTAGACATACGAAGAGATGGGTGATTCCCCAAATAGAACATCGATGCATTATAAGAGAAAATGGGAAAAACTAGGTTTAGTATTTTATCATGGAGTATACCATTTATGTAATATGACATGGAGTGAGGCCATAAAATTTTTGTTTTTATGTCTATCACTATGAATTTCATCATTATGAGATTAGTTATTAATGACCATATTGTTATTTTATTAGTTAGAATATTCATGGATAATATATGAGATTATTTGAATATATAAATATAAGTATTTTTATTATCCTTTATTCCTAAAATATTATTCTATAGGATAATGTTATTAATTAAAAAAATTTCATATTTATTAACCACTCTAGACTAATTATACATGATTTTTCATGATAGCGTTAGTTGTACTCATACAATTACTAATATTTAGACATCACCTCTTTGTTATGTTTCTTTTAATAAATATGCCAAGAAATATAATATGATTGATATGTAGAGATATTCTATTGGTAATAATTGTGTTATAGAATAAAATTATATCATGAACCCCTCCAACAAGGTGTACCCCTCCATTCCCGGTAATGAGAGAAGAGATATAGTGACCCTATATTCCCACCTTCTATAGGCCTCGGGTTGGAGACTGGAACTGAGGGTATGATAAACACACATATGGGAGAAATTCCCCTCAATATGAACACTTCATAAAGTGAGATATGATTAAGATTCAAACCAACTTATGATCAGAAAATAATATTGATGAATCCAAAGTGCACATATGTAATGTCATGCAAGAAATACTACAACTAAAAGGAAAATTTTAAATAACTAAAGAATGTAACATGGCGGTGACCATGAAGCCCGAACAGCTCTATCAAACCCTCAAGCTAGTAGTGATCATCCTAATATTTAAAATTATTTATGTTACATCAAAACTATTTATATAATATAGAATGAGTATAACAGTATACAATGTATGATCCTCTTATGAAAAAGAAATGAAATATTACATAACAGCAGTGAACAACAAGTGAAAATAACTCATAAGAAATAGTTAAAATTTGTTCCTATATTCACCATGGCTACTATCACAATGTATCTCATAAAATAGTATATAATATAATAATTATTATCGAGGAAAACCTAATACTAATTTTCCATTTGTTTTCTAATATTCCCCAAGGTTACATGTCTTGAGAATCTCTCTCCTAAAATGGTGTCATGAAGACACTTGGGTGAAGCACCACAACATGCACCTCATGCAACTCACCACAATATCCATATAACCAAAAGTAACCACATAGTTTATAGGAACCCCCAAAAACTACTTAATATGTATCAAACATCAGGTATTATACCTCAATCCAACACAACCCATACGCTGAGTAAGGATCCTCAAGCCATCATAACATATACACATCCAACCGATAGTAGTTTTATGGAAACAGTATCCAGAATACATGTGTGTGAAATATCTATAAGATATTAAATCCCTCTAAACACATATTTGTGGAAAACTATCCATTGATTATAAAATCAAAATTATCTACCAATAGAAGACAGTATGTCCAAAGGGGGTAGTCGACAATTCCTCATTCCACCATGATGTTGGAGAAAACACCCCTAGAGATCAAAATACATCGAGGTCGATTTTCTTAAACAACAAGGTGGACTATCATATGGAAAAAATGTACAAGTTAAAATATAGCTCATAATCAAAATATTGTCTTAACTTAGTATTATAAATAACTATAGCTAACATCACGCAAACTCTCGACTTCCATTGCTGAGAGAAAATATCATATATGCACACAACCATTTTATAGAGATTCATTAAGTTAATTTATCCCTTTTCATAAATCTTAAATTATGTTAATTAATTATTTAAACATTAATTAATAATAATAAATTTCCACATTTCGTTACATTAGAATCACAACAATGCTCCATGCCCACCTGGCTTAACCAAACTGAGTCTATGACATCTCAGATACAACACCATAACACATCATCCAAACATGCTCCAACCCAGGGGTTAACATTTATTTATTTATTAAGATAATTAACACCTTCCATATTTCCATATTTCCATGTATTGAAGGAAAAAATTCTGAACTACAAAATTCATGGGCTCATCCCGGTGAGTATATAAACTACCCATAAAATCATTGACACCTATAGTAGAAGCATAGACACTTCCATCCTTCAAAATCAACACACAAAATGCACAAGGAATACCCCATGAATCCTGTCCTCTTCTAGATGGATGATATGAAATAGCATCTATATCAAGTTTTGGGTAATGTAAATCAAATAAACATGCAACGTGTTCCACAATAAGTCAACTTTCATATTAGTATGTAGTCCCAGTTTCAACCTGTTCCATTAAATTTGGTGTCATCTAGGAAACCCATATTAATAAAACAATTCATGTTGTCTCTATAGGCAAAAAAAGATCCCACAACAACTAAGAATCCATACCCCACATATTGCAATATCACTCTAGGCACAACTATCCCAGGATCACATCACATCATAAGTAGTAGGAAACAAACAAACATAGAAACTAGTCTATTGGCCCAAAAAAGGGATCTATCCTTCCAACAAAATGAGCTATCATTACTCCAAAGAAGAAGGTACTTGTCATTTAAAAAATTTGTAATTTCCATCCCCATTAAATAATTATATTTTATTCATACAATTAGTTTGTAACCAATTAATCTAAACATGCATGTCTATATCATTTTTATTATAAGAATAATATAATAATAACAACAACCTGATTCGTCAAACATGACACTATATCACATAGACAATTAATTATCAACTAATTATGACAATAAATTCTTTAAAAATTTCTATTAAAAATGACATGATTAACAAGAGAGTAATAGATTTCACACTATCTAGAAAATCAAGTGGAAAACAGATATCATAGTACCACAAAACAACATCACCACACGATCGATACCAATTCATTAATTAGATTCAAATAATTATTATTCCAATTACATTTTTGTCCAAATGTATATATTGTTATATATATATTATTTCACAAAATAAAATATATATGTTTTGAATCCCTTAAATCAAATGTATTTTAATGTTATTCGCTCAAGAACAGTTCAACATAATGGATCCCGATCAACTATCCCATAACAATAATATCCACCTGAGGATAACGCACCACCACCGCACCCACAAAAACAAATGGAACTACATTGGAACCATGTATATAATTTTCTATCTCCGGGGAATAATGAATATGGGGAATCATATAAAGGAATCTAAATGAACTATGGTAGAACATTCCATGGATGAAGAGACAAACAACACCTCTAGGTTCCACCAAAATAGGAAGTGCACATGAAGCATGACAAATTACAATAGAAACATGATCCAAGGATTTTAGTTTGATAACATGACTCCAAGGTTAATTTGACCATATAAAAATAGAAGAAAGAATAAATAATAAGGGTGGAAGTTATCTTGGCCTTTTATAAATCATAATGGAGTAGCATTTTAGATAAGATTAAGATTTTCTATTAAAGGTAGATCTGGTCAAGATTAGCCGTTTTGATTAGTAAGGAACCCAAAACCTTAAGAAATTTTAGATAGGAGTTAAAGGATTGTAATGAGCCTTAAATCCCATTATAAATGGATTTTTATTCGTTTTAATTCAAAGATACATTCAAAGGGGAGAATCTATAGGAAGATTGAAATACTATTCACAACCCACTGTTGGACAACTCACTGATCCTGGAATCATTTTGACAAGCCACCATTAGATAACCCACTAGTCCTGAATCATTGGTCCTATAGATACTATTCATAACAAACTATTAGTTGACTCACTAGTCATGGAATCACTATTCACAACCTACCATTAGACAACTCACCATTCTTGGCTTAGTCTTCATGGAAACACTATCCAAAACACCCATTTGGATGACTCAATAGTCTCGATTCACCGGACATGGAGACACTATTCATATCCCACAATTGGATAACTCAGCAGCCCTAACTCACTGGTCTTAGAAACATTATTCACAATCCACCATTAAATAACTCACTAGTACAATAAACACTGTTCACAACCCACCCTTAGAAACTAGAATGTTTTGTAATGTGTTTGAATAAGTATCATTAACCTCATAAAATACCTCAATCACCGAATATTCACAAAATAAAGTACTAGAGAGTTCTAGGACATTAAAAAACATAACATTCAAACTATTTTTACCGCGAGAATCCAAAACCCAGAAATAGAGTAAATGGAAAAAGTTGTCTGAACAACAGCCTTGTGAGATACCTCTCAATCCACATGGAACCACAAGAGCTCATCTACATTATCATGGAACAATGAAAAGACATGAGAACAACAACCAACTCCTAAAAACTCTCCAAGAAGAGACACATCTCAAAAGAAAGAAAGACATGACATGAATCAATAGAAATTCATCTAATAAATAGAAAGAATCTATAACCATCAAATGGAAAACATTACAAGAGAGGAGATAAAAATTAAAAAAATTACAGTACTGAGCTCGTATCTCTGACTCACGTTCCGAGATAGTATAATCCACACCACCATGCCACCATATGACATGAACTAAGGGAATAACATGTTCATGAAACACCTTATCCTGGCTGTCTTGGATCTCTATAGGATGCTCCCCAAGGGTCCCATCATCGTTTACATCGATATCACCCAAATAAATGATGCGAGAGTCATCATTATACTAAAAATGGGCCGCAACATGTGAAAGACATTTTTTATCTAGAGAAACTATGGGGGATGTTATACTTCAAACATCATGGCTCTGATATGATCGAACACCTAAAAAGTCCCAAAAAACATGGGAGAAACCTTATTCCCATGACCAAACCTCACTAAACATTGTATGGAGTAACCTTCCAAATAATCAGATCCCCAATAGAAAACTCTATAGGTATCCTCTGATGATCATCATAGTACTTCTAATGATCCTATGCTTCCATAATCTTCTTACAAATCACCTGAACCATCTTCATTATATTCTGTGCCTACTATGGCCTGAGAATTTCTAACTCTATGACATAGGTCCCAAAAAATGGATGACAAAAATCTAATCTATATAAGGCTTCAAATACAACAATACCAATGGTGGATTGTAAACTATTTTTGTAAGTGAACTCTACCATGGGAATGTTCCTCATCCATAATCCACTGAAATCTTGGACACAGTAGCACAACATGTTATCAAGGGTCTCAAGGTACCATTCTATCTGACCATCCATATTTAAATTAAATGTGGTGCTAATGTATAACTGATATCCAAAAGCATGCAAGGACCTCTCCTCACCCTAGAGTTAAAACGAGGATGTTGAACAAAACTGATTTTCCTCAGGACATTTTGGAGTCTCACCACCTCCTCCAAGTATTTCCTCAACAAAACATCCACTCATATCAACTCCTTGATTCATATAAAGTGGTTTTATTTCATCAAATTATCCAATACCACCAATATAGCATCATGGCCACCATGATATCTAGGTAAATTGGAAAAAATTTCCATCAATATGTCCTCCCACCTCCGTTGAGGAACATCTAATGACTGGTGAAAACCACCAGGAACATGGTGATCAACCTTCACCTTCTATATAACCAAACATCATGACACAAACTCCACAATTAGACACATAATAATAGAACACAAAAACTAAAATCTCAATGACCGGTAGATATTTTTCATTCTAGGATGTACTGCAAAGGTTGAACTATGGAACCCTCATAGAACTGTTTCATGTGAATCCAAAGGAATGTAAATAATTCCCTAAATGAACTCTTGTGTAGTTCATCCTTAGACCAACCACATAGGGCCTCACCATATACAACATAGTCTCTCCAGACCTCCACCTCAAGATCCCCCAACTTCGACTCTTCCACCCACACAACTAGAGATGACTGCACCCTGATCTTAGAAAGACAACATCTACCCCCAACTTCTCCCATATCAATATGTAATGATGAATTTTATCTTAACACCCTCCAGGAATCACCCAATTCACTCACAAGATCAGTATATGACTTTCTACTCAGTGCATCGAATACATCCTTCCCATTTATAGTTGTATATGAAATTTCAATATCATAATCCAATAAGAACTTCATCCATCAACATTGTCGCATGTTCAAGTCATGTTGGGAGAAAAAATACCAACGACTATTATGATCAATAAAGACCAAAAAACACACACTAATGGGGTAATGTATTTATAAATTATAGGGTAATACCACTAACTCCAACTGATGATTGAGGGTGGAATAGTTACATTCATGGGGACACAACTACTAAGACCAGTAAGAACATACAGTTCTCTACGGAATCATAAAACAACATATACCTAGGCACAAAACATCATAGAAAACCTAAATTTAAACATGTTTTATTAGAAGAAAATTAAATGGAGCACTAACAAACTTATCCATCAAATACTCAAATGCATCCTGACACTTTTCAGTCCACATGAACACTTCATCCATTATTGTTAATTCATTTATATGAGTTGCGACCCGAGATAAATTAGAAACAAACCACCTATAATATTCTACCATATTATGAATGCTTTGTACCATTGTCATTGTATTACAGTCTTCAGAATACACAACTGATTCTATCATTGATGGATCCTTAGATACTCCATGTTGGGATAGAAAATTACACAATTAATTGACTTCACAAGCCCAAAACTCACATGTATACAACTTCAAAAATAACTTATCATGGAGAAGAACTCCTAAGATAGAATACAAATACACTGCATGATCCTCCTTAAATACTAAGTACACAAATCTTTCATCAATCAAAACCACCACGAACTAATATAAGATTTCATGGAAGACCGTGTTCATCAACCCCATGAAAATATCTAGTGCACTCATCACCCTGAATGATATCACAATGAACATGTAATAACCATGATGAAAATGAAATGTAGTCCTTAGGACATCCTCATCCTTCACACGTATTTGATGATACAAAGATCGTAGATTGATCTTTAAGAACTAACATTCACCCTTTTCATTATAAATAAATTGACAATATATGGAAGAAGATAGCAGATCTTCACTGTCACTTAGTTCAATAGATGATAATCGACATACAAAAAAAACTATAGATAAAAATATTCACATAAAAACTAGTGCACCGCATGGTGACATGATTTTCCAATTGAAACCACATTGTAACAGACTATCAAGATGTATAATTTTTTTTCAAATCAAATGGTTCCATCCAATATGGATACATCAGGGTAGGAGACACACATAACTATAGCTCGATCTTGAACTTTATATCCCATCAACGGGGTAACACTAAAAACTTTTTAGTGAAGAATGAAGTGTAATATTCCATGACTATTGGAATGAATGACTACTGGACATCCTATTAACCCAACATCAACATAGCCATAAAGGATGACAAAGATAGAACATGCCTATAACATGTATAAGGGTTTCACTTTCCAAAATACACTACTAGAACTCCATCACCACCGAATAACACAACCCGGATCATGAATAAAAAAACAATATAATTCACTAAATACAAAAATTCCATGCCAATGATTATATCGTATGGCTGTATTCATAAGTATAGAAAATATCCACAAGCTCAATGCTTCCCCAGCACTAGATCACAGTATCTATATACTTAAAAAGTGATAGATGAACCTCCAAATGAAAGAGTCAATCCCAAGGGAACTGGATCCTTCTCTAAATGAAGCCCCAAGGCATGGGAAATGGTTCGATATATGAAAAAGTGTGTCTCTCCTTGACCAAACAAGTCATGCATCCAAGTATAAAAAAATAAAAGTGCACCTCAAAGGACATATGGTGTTCCTGGCACTGGAAAAGCTAATGCATGATGCTAACCATGACAATCTCCATCTTCTATATAGGCCTACGGATGACCACCTCCATGGTAGTGCTCTGGTGTCTGAGGACAAGGCTCATCATGGGGTTTTCTGGATCCTTCTACAATATCCCTCTACTAATCCCAAGAAATTGGAACCTCCTACTGCTACCTTGGATGGAACTTCCGCAATGGGGGAACCTGGAGTGGAACACCTAGCACACATCGACTGGTTAGAAGGGTTGGGAACTCATGACACTAATGACCTCATCCTTCAAAACATAAACAAGTGCATGGTCCCATAGCATATGATTGAGATCTTCTTCCCCTAGTGAAATGAGACATTTCGGTAAGGGACTAACCCCCATCCGAATGGAAATTTTTCTGCCCGAAAAAACAGGAAAACTAGACTATATCTCTTCTTCATAAGGTATCTTAAAGACCCCCATATTTTAATTATATGGTTCTGGATAACAACCTTTTTATAACCTCCACCCTTGATAGTAGATCGAGATATGTCATTATCATAAATGTTTTACATGTCGCTGGATCTAAGGATTGAATGCATCCTTTAAATTCCTCACACTGGCCTCCCCATCTGGAAACGGGACTAATGAATATCACAGTTGAATCATAAATGGATCCTGAACTGCAAGACATTGATGATTCTCCACTTAATGGTATGTATCTCATAGTGACCAGTTACCTTCATGGTAAAAATGATACTTGGCCCTATACTGGTCTTATAAATTCTCCATTGAGATTTGTGACTCCTCCTGATCACCATAGAACAAGAACCACCACGACCTCATTACCCCACAAAGAATCATGACAACCATGGATTTCGATTTATACTTCTGAGCACAGATCAAACTAAAATCTATATCATCCTCTTACAAACTATTTTATGTTACTACATCTGCAATGGATAATTAATACATCTGCAGACTATTGAATAGAAAATCATGATGTGTCCTCTCCCAAATGTCATAATCATCAACCTCTTTTGTGAAATGATCTATTGGATCAACATTATTGACATCATTTGCATGAACATGATGAGGATGTAGACCTATATTTTTGCCTGAAAAATGATAAATAGATAGACCTCCTAATCTAAGAATATAAAATACATTAATATTAATTATTTTTTTTATTTGATTAATTTTAGATAAACCTATCCCATGTTATTCCCATTCCAACACAGGAACAAAGAAGAATGATACTTGATACATTCATAGGAATCTAAACTATAACAAGTATCTGCTTGTTTAGTACACATTATATCCTTGGGGTTCTGTGAGTTAGATCATGTGGGGGCCTAGGTACCAATTTCCTAGAAGATCAATCATGTTTAAAATGCATATAAAACATAACTACAATTGTTTCCCAACTAACACATTCAACCTCATCTCTTCCTAACATCATACGCAATCATATAACACACATATACTCCTAATTCCAGTCTATTATTCCACCTTCAAACAAGGTGTACACCTCTTCAGACGAGGGTGGGAGAAGATATATAGTGACCCTTGAGTCCTGCCTTTGGTAGGCCCAAGGTTTGCAACTAGAACTGAGGGTATGGTAATCACCTCGATGGGAGGAATTACCCTCTAAGATAACATATATGAAGGAGAGATATTAGACATACACCAACTAACTCCTTCTTATACTACAATATAAAACAAACCCAATTGAACATATGTAATGTCATGAAAGAATTACTAAAACTGTGTGGGAAACCGGCATATACTAAAAGAAAGTAAAATGACATCAAGCACAAATCCCAAAAAACTACTAAAAACCCTCGAGCTAGTAGTAACGAGCATAATCTCCAACCTTCTACAATTGACCTGAAAGAAAGTTTATATTAATTAGGGAGATTATAACAGTAAACTCTGTAGTATCCTCTCAAGAGACTATCATTCAAAAGTAATGAAATCATGCTAAATTACAGTGAACAATGAGTGAAACTAACTCTTCAACTAGATATGTATATCATGTTCCCATCAACACCATGGATACTCTCACCATATATCTCATAGAAGAGTATATAATATAATAATTAATATCAATGGTACTATGTTACCACTTCCACTCTAGTTTTCCACGTTGACCCAATGTCACATGTCCTGAAAATCAATATTCATAATGTCTAGAAAGAAGACACCTGGGCGAAGCACCACAACATGAACCTTTTTCATCTAAATACCATATATAAATAACTAAAATTAACCATGTATTTTATGGGGACCACCACATCCCACATAACATGTATAAAAGTTTGGAAATTATACCTCAGGCCAACAAAACATATACGACGAGTAAGGATCATCAAGACATCACATCTTATACATGTCATACCCAAAGTTGTCCATAGTAATATATGTCCATAATATATGTGTATTTAAAAAATAAAACAAATTACATTCCCCTATATTCATGTATGGGGAAAACAAACCTCCATGCATATCAGTACAAGTAACTACTAGGAGAAGAGATCAGGGCTAAAGGGGTAGTCATCCATCCATCCTCCTGTCAGGATATTGGGGAAAATAACCCCATAGGGTTCAAAATCATTTGAGTGATAGTTTCCATAACAAATAGTCTGGATTAGTGTATATAAATACAAAATTTATAGGATATAATATATCTCACAACCACAATATGGGAATAACCTATTCTCAGATACACCTGCATCTACTGTCATCCGGACACTAGAATTCCACTCCTAAGACCAGATATCCTATAAGCATAAAACCATTATAAATTGATTCATTATGTTACGTTATCCCTTTTCAAAAATTTAAATTTAGGTTGATTAATTCATTAAGAATTATATAACATCTATCATTTTCCATATTTCATTACATTATAATCAAAACAAATAGACAAGCCCTCAAGACATAATGATGCAGAGTACACAACTTCTTGGATATATAACCTCAACCATAAAACACAACAAGATCCAACCACATGGGATAAACATTTAATAATTTATTAAAATAATTAAAACATTTAATATTTAATTATTTCTAGGTATTATAGGAAAACATTTTATGATAAAATTCTACAAGGGCAGAATAGGGTGAGTAGATGAACTACATTTTCAGTCTTTTCCTCCTATACTGGGAGCAAATACCCATCAATCATAGAGATGCTAAAAATGAAGAGAACATAGAATACACTACACATCTTCACCTGTTATTGATGGAGTGTGAGAAAGAATATATTCATCAAGAAGTGGGGTAAGTAAACAAGATAAACAAAAAATAAGTCCAATAGGAACACAACTTTCATATCAACAGGTAAGCCCAGCTTCAACCCATTCCATAATCTCTTGTGTCCTCCAAGACACCCACATGCATAAACCAGTGCATCTCATCACTCTAGGATTCAAATCTTACCCCAAAAAAGAAGGCCTCACTACCCTACATATCACATATGTCCTTTGTTCCCTTATATCCAACGCTTACATAACATCACAAGCAATATGAGGCAAAAAAACATAAAAACAATGCTCTTGGCCCTAAACAATGAATATTTCCTTCACACACAATGAGCATTCACTACTCCAATGAAAAAGGCACATTGAATTTGCAAAAAGAATGAATATCCTACCCCAAAGAAGATTTTTTTTTATTCATGAAATTGGTTCCTAACCAATTCAATTAAACATGCTTATCTATATCAATTTTATTATCATCAAATTAAAATAACAACAACTAGATTCCTTATGCAACCATATTTATGTTTTATCCAATTAATTATAATTTTTTTTTCTTTAAATTCTTTACCAATTTCAATCATGAATGAAATTCTATACAAGAAAAGTATTGATATAATACTCTGTAAAAATGAAGAGGAAAACCATTTTCATAGTACAAACCAAAAAATATTATTATGTGATCAATACCAATTGTTCAAATCGGTGGAAATAATTATTTTCTCAATTTCATTGTGATATAAAGGGATAAATCAAGAAATCTTTAAGATTTCAAATAAATAAATAGGGAAGTGATGAATCTATTAGGGGAAAATTATTTCAACATTGATTACTCGAGAATGGATCGACGCAACAGATATCGATATCCTTTCTCACATCAACTACATCCACCCAATGATTCCAAGACACTATCACTCCATCAAAAACTAAGATAAAATCTATTATAACTATAGAGATCATCTTACATCACATGGAATTTAATAACATTATTAATTATATTAAGGAATTCGTAATATCTAAGGTAGATTATAAATTGTAAGAAGAGCTAATAAAAACATCCATATTGAACCCAAACAGGGGGTGTAGATGCAGCATGAACAATTCAAAGGGAAACATGATCCACAAATTATAGTTCGATCACATGACTCCATGGTTTAGGTCATATTGTACTAAAGGAAAATGATATAAAAGAACATGGGTGGAAGGTATCTTGGCCTTTTGAAAATAGAAATGGAGTAGAGATTTAGATATAGTTTAGAATTTTCATTATAGGTGGATATAATGAAGATTACACGTGTTGACAGAGTGTGGAACTCAGAACCTTAGGAAAATTTAGATAAGAGTAATGGGCTTTTAATCAACCTTAAATCCCTTAAAACGGCTTTGAATGTGTTTTATGTCCAAGATAATGTAAAAGGAGAAAAATTATAGGAAGCTAGAAAAAATTCTTTACAATCCACCCTTAGATGAGTCATTGGTCCCAGAAACACTTTTCACTACCCATCATTGGACGACTCACCAATCCTAGAACCACTATTCACAAACAACCAATGGAAGACTCACTAGTCATGGAAACACTGTTCAGAGCCTAATATTGGATGACTCATTCGTCCTGACACATAATTCATAGAAACACTATTCAAAACCAACCATTGGGTGACTCACTGGTCTATTAAACATGGTTCACAACCCACCATTCAACGCCTCACCAGTCCTAGAAAAAATGTTCACAACTCGTCATTGAAAACTGAAATTTTTCTCCAAGTGTTAGAATACATCACCTTGACCTCCGAGAACACCACAAGCACCAAATTATTAAAATGTAATGGACCGGAGAGGCCCATGAAATTAAATATTCAATGTATTATTTTCATGTTTTTTAATTTTATAAAATATTCTAGTATGTATTTGTTTCCAAAACTACTAAAATATTCGTTCCCTTAAGATAATATCTATGTTATCCAAAATCAATGTTAGAAAATAACCACCAACACTATTATATAATTTCCAAGGTCTTTATAGTTTTTATCAGAGAATGTTTAGTATAATTATCTGGACTAATAGTTTGGAAAACATATATTATAGAATGATACCATATGAAAAACAATGACGATAATTCTAAGTATAGTATAACATCTGATTATTTTGGTAGGATAAATATTATGAGGTTTTCCTAGAAATGCATCCCAATAAGGATATTATATGTAAATGTGGCTCTATAAAAGTTTCTATTTGGGGTAATAAATCAAAAAGGGAGAATTATGGGGTGATATTATTTTCACTCAGTGTACGATAATAGTCCCAATTGTAAAAGACGTTTAAAACTAATGGGGATATGATTAGGTTAATTTACATTTTTACTATTATGTATCATGATGTATTATAATTGATGATGACAATGATTAAAAATTATTATTAGTATGTTATGATATACTAAAAACATGGTTTTATATTGAAACATCTTATAAATTAATATATGGTTTTCCACTATGAGTTTTCTTTATCAAACAAATGGTTTTGATTTAATTGATATGATAGATCATTAAGGAATCATGGAATCATTGTATATGATTAAAAATGTGGTATTTTTGAAAAACAAAATGGGATTATGACTATTTTGAAACATATCATGAATAATTAAAATCATTTATCACCATTTATGATTAAAAAAGTACACCTTAACCAACTCAAAGACTCACAAAAGAAGAGAATAGTAGAGTTAATCGAGAGATAATTTTTTGTAGACCATAGAAGATATAATTCTCAATTTATTTCTTATTATAAATGTGGAATGAGACTGCAATGAAATTTTCTTTAATAAATAGGAAAATTCATTACGTGTGTAAAAATGGTCATATATTAATGAATTGAAAAAGTAAATTTAATTTTAAATCGATAAATATAAATTAAATCTTAGATATCCATCTATAGTTATTTGTAATTAATGTTGTAAAACTGGGAATAATCCATTCCAATTCCATATTTTAATGGTTATCTCCTAGTCCAAGGAAGGCCTTTTGTTATAAAATTAATTTAATTAAAAAGGTAGATGTATTCATGTATTTGAATCAAGGAATTATGTCACATAATTATTATTTTCATTGGTATTTTTTAAGTTATATAAAACATAGAAGTATTGCATTAAATTTTGGAAGAGATTTTATATTCATTTAAGAATAACTAGAGTGTTATGGATACCATCATGGGTTTATTAGTTTATAGTTGATCACATGTTTAATGTATTGGACAAGGATTTTAATATTTTAAGTAATGGAAGTATACATGGAAGAATATAACATTTTGAGAAATATAATATAGTATAACCGATATGATTAGAATTTATTTTATAGATCCCTCATTTCCAATTAGATAAACCATGCTGGTGTATTTATTTTTCCTCACCGTGGTAAATAGATATAATAGTATCCCCTATCTAATGGTTTAAAACTAAATTTTTGATGGATCTTGTACATCCAAGGAGATGAGTAGAGGTGGTTTAGGTCAGAATAATAATGGTTTCGTGGTGAATTATTTCACTGCTAATTTTAGGAAAGGAGACTCATAGAGATTTGAGGATCATGCACTGATAAATGACCTGGAGCAATGAAAATCCAAATCCATAAATCTTGAAATTGTCAAGACAAATTATCTTGTCTTTCATGTATATCTTATGAAATGGATATCCATTCAATGGGTTATTACCTATAATATTATTAAATGTATTAAACCCATCACTGATAAATTGATTATCCTGAACCTTTGGTGTGAATTTAATCAAGATACATATTATGTTGCTTCTAAAGCCACTCATGTCATATCATTTCTCCCATTTACCTACATGTTCCCACTTCCTACTGATTTTTCTAATATTGTGAGACAAATATCTGAACCACCTCTTTTATAGACCCATTGACTTTTTATACTTGTATTATAATCTGATGTCATTGTTTATTTTTCATTAATAAATTTTCTTCTATGTGGATTGAACTGTGTTTTAGTGATAATGTTATATTTGGAAGAATTAATTTATTTTAAATAAGATTAATGGTTTTAATAACATTTAGGGATAATATAATTATTGATGTTAATGTAATTATAGTCAATTAAGATTTATAGTTTGATGGAAAAACTTATTTTATAAAAAAAATTAATATTTGTTAAAGAGTTAATGGATATCTAATTTTATTTTTAGGATTATTATTTTCTTATGGGAACATTATAGTAATTAAATTAATATTGTAATAAAAAATAATACATCGTCTGTTAAGTGATAACCCATCCCATTCATAATGGTCATGAGGAATGAATTCAAAACTAAAGAGTGAAAAGGGTGTAATTCCTACCAGTGAACAATGTGATGGACTGGTTAATATGACATTGTTTTTAATTAAATTATTTGATGAATAAGTATTATTTCTATTAATTATTTTAAATTTTATATTATTTTAATAATATTATTAAATATTAGGATATGAATTATTCGGTTGAGATACATAAATAAGCATTAGTTTCAACCGAAAGTATTGTTTTAAAATAATGCCATTTTTTTAGAAGACGAAAACATAAGGGTTTTGTGGATAAATAATTATATAATTGATTATATTGAATTATGATTGATACTATTGAGGGCTATATATTAATTTATTTTAGTGGATAACAAGATCCATTTTTTAGTTTATTCAAAATATTTTATAACATATGGAATGGATTCCCCCTCATTTATAGATATTATTTTCTATAAAATGCTAATTTTAGTTCATTAGTAATATAAAATTAACCATGAATATTAATTTAATGGAGCGATAAGTGATGTGGAAATTATTTGGAAAACAACCAAATAATGAAATTTGTTCATATGAAACATAAATATATAATTTAATTATATTTTTTTTGTTTTCTAAATCATAATTGTAAAATAAACCCTAATCATTAGTAAAATGAGATTGAAATAAAAATATTATACATTCAAATTCCTTTTCAATTAATCAAATGGTTTGTTTCATAACTCATACCTTTTTTGAATCATCGTCATTAAATTTTTTTATAATTAAATTTTTTATCATCAACAATATCTATAAATGTAAATAATTAATTATTTGTTATGTCATTAAAAATATTTTCACTTCCAACAAACATTTTACAACTTGGAAACCATGTTATATTTTATCCAAGATTACCTTCCTACATACTATTATCCTTTGTCAATATGTGATTTTATTAACCCATTTAATGAGGTGGGATTCCAAAAAAGGTATTCAAATATAAATAACCCTTTATTTATATCTTAAGATAAAATTATGAATATGAAATTTATGTATTGTGATTAGTATATCACACCCTCATTTTTTTAAAATAAGTACATTATGTTCAATATAGTCTAGGATATGAATTATTAATATTAAATTAAGTAAAAAATATATTATATCAATATGTTCATTAGATTTCTATTAAATTGTAGTATATGCATAGACTAAACAAAATTATGATAAAATATGGTCTATATAAATATAAAATAAAATAATTGATTATAAAATTAATGAATGTAAAAATTAAAATCTCTTGAACTAAAAAGTAATATTTTTTTCAAAATATTTTTACACATACAATGTGTGTATATCTTAATAAAATAAATTAATCAATATTCAAGAATTATTTTAAGAAAATTTATATATAATTTATTAAAACTATATATAAACATTCATATAATATTTTATAGTAATGATATTAATAAATATAATATTATGACTAAGAATATGTATTAGTCTAAAGAGGGGTTTGATTTCATTTTTCACAGTTATTTTTATTATAAAATTTATCAATTTTAGAAAAATTATTCTATGAAATGATCTAATTTTTTTAAATTAGCTTGTAAAAACAATATTAAAATTATTTTCTATTATATTCCTATCTAATTACTTTTTTCATTAACAAGTTTATATATTTTTATGGAAAACCATATTTTAGTTTAATAAATTTACAAAGTTCCATTTTGTGACAATTTGTATTAAGTGTAAATTTTGTTCAACAATAATACAATTTATTTAATTTTTGACATATTAATCAATTATTTGTTCAATTTTTGTATAAATTTTTTTTATTAGAAAAAGTTTCCTTTGAAAAATTTAGTTTTTTTCATGTCTTCGAGTTTAACATTAAATTATCTTTTTAAACATTTATGATTCAAATTTTGGAAAATAGTTTCCATACATTTAATAGATTTATTAAAATTATATAATATTTTTAATGTATTTATAGTCAAAATCAGCATCGTAAACAATAAAAATTATCTATCTCTATTAAGGTTAAAAGATGTTTAAAAAGGAGTTATTCTATGAAAATAAGGGTTTAAATAGATTAATGTTTTTTGAATTATTATTTTAGGGGTATATTATTTCATTTTCTCACTAATGTTAACTAATGATCCATTTTGTATTCTCTTGAAATATGAGAATCATTGATACAATTTATCAGTTCAAAATATTCAATTTTTAGCCTTCCCTCCACTTAGAAAGGGAACACACTCTCCTCCAATCATCACACAGAAAAGGAAATTTGGATAAAAATTTAACTTCCCAAATAACTCAATTACATACCTACCTAATTACAAGAGAACAATTTTATCATAAAAATAATCTAAAAAAGACTGATGTATAAGCATGAAGAGTTTGTCCGATGAATCAGTATTGTTCTTAACCATGTGTATTCATTTTATTTCTTCTATTATCTCTATAAAACCTCAATAAAATATTATTAAAAAATAATCTAGAATCTAGAATATAAAGATATATTATTCTCATAATTTAGTAATCTATTTCCATCTCATCTATCATGAAAGGGGAAATGAAATCCTCTATTGATTGTAAATATAACAACTGCATCGTGAACCGAAATAATTCATTTTCCATAACCACCTCTCACAGACTAATGTTAAGAAGAATTTAGTTTTTTAATATGTTATTTATGACATAATTATACTTCTATAATTATAATATTTGATATAATTTCTCATTATTCATTCAATAGGAAAATGATTAAATCGCTCGTGCTTACATGTAGACTACCGCCTCCATGAAGTGAAGTGATGTGATTTTAATTTTATATTGTCGTGGATAATAGTAAGGAAAGATTAATATGATATATGTACTTATATGATAGATATATAAAATAAATTATTAATAATACGTGAAATAATATTTACCACTATTTTTTCATCCATAAAAAAAATAAAAATAGTGTTCACGCAAACGCACGACCTATCATATATTTGAATAGTGTAAATCATACTTATCTATTGATTTTATGAAATAATAAATATAATTTAATAATAAATATATAATATATCTATTTACTGGTTTAAATTTTAGATATTATGGAAGCATGATAATTATACAAGAACTGAAACAACCAAACCAAAACATATAAGAATAAAAATGAAATCATTATCTAGAATAGTATTATTAAAATAGAATTGTATGTTAATGGTTAATAAGAAGAATAATGTTAATCATGAATGAAATGAAACAAATTTGTACTTTTATTTAATATATGTATAATTAATATATATTTATAATACATGTGGTTTAAACACATACAGATGAAATAAGACACGATACAATGGATTTTTAATCATTGTATTACTTCTGCAATACATATTCCATATTCACCACATGTTTCTTTTTTTAGAGTTATATAATACCCATGTAAATCCCCCAATCAAATTCTCTCCCACATGGCAAAAATGGGTCAGTTATATTACATTAAGTGTGCCTCCCCATACACTAGAGGTCGATAACTAGCAGTCGGGATGTGCATAATATAGTGGGGAGACTATACCCCCTGGTATAGAGTACAATATATTGGATATAAATAATATAAATAAGTACTAGAGTAATCAAAATATGAAACATAATATATAATAAAACATTAAATTAATTGGAGAAATTAATAAAAATTTATTGTGATTAATCAATAAAAAACATGTGATGAATATAAATTTAAAAATAACAATAAATGAAATAATATAATCAGATAAAAAATACTATCAAACTTCCTTAATCCCGATCCTCATGTTGTTCTAATCTCAAAACACCATCAAAACTAAAAATAAAAAGTTTTAAATGAGGTCCCTTTCCCTTGTCTAATCTCACATCCATGTAACCTCCTCAAGTGTTGAATAGAGGTCTAAATAGGGTTAAAGTAACAACTATTATGTCAAAACCAAATTTTCTAAATTAAACCATTCAGATAATAATTGAATTCTTTTAAGTGATAAAAATTTATAATAATTAATCAATTAATTCAATACATTAATCCACATTATTCAAAAAATTCATGAATGTCTCCCAGCATATAGCGCAACCATTACAACCATAAATAATACAATGTAATAATTAAAAATCTAATCAGATCCCTCTATATAATAATTTTATCCAATATTAATATCCATATAAGTTATAATTTCAGCATCAACTAATCCAATACAACTATATAATCATTTCATCATTTATTATGGTGATAATCCTACTATATAATAAATTCAGAATCTATCATTGGGACAAGTCTATTATATAAGCATTTTAGCTTGTATCACTGGTCCAAACCTACTATATAATCATTTAATACTACGATAAAATCACCATATATATGTTTTTCAACATCGAATCAACAAGTAAAATTATAAATTATATCATGATATAACAATACAAGCCTCAACGGTTAATCATGAAAATTCCATTTTTATTTCTATTATGAAATCATTTATATATTAATTTATCAATATTCATATCAATATTTAAAAATCTTAAAAAAAATTGATTATTTATCAATCACTTATAGTCTCATGTCATTAGTAACACACTTTAAAATATTAGACATGTTCTTAAGATTCATGGGATCACTCACCCAACGAGTAGCCATAAGTCAGTTCACTGTAATATTTAATCACAAGGGATCTAACCAATAATACAAATCATGATTAACTATCATTCATCAACTAATTAATTATCGTTTATTTTATGTTAGATAAATTTGAATCTTTCATAATCGTCACAAAAAAAACACCAATGGGTTAGGATTTATTGACCTTTCCTTTATATGGTGGTTTAGAACAGATCGCAACAAGAATTTAAAATAATAATATAGGAGTGGAATATCACAAATAGAAACATAGAAAAAAAATTCTCAATCAACATCAAAAACTATATTTTGTCAAAACAATGCACTGATATAATAAATAAGTTTGGAATATAATGTAAAAATAATTAAAAACCTCTCACTATGTTTTATATGCATGATACGATTATCTAAAAATAATTGGGAGACTTGAAAATATCATACTAATCATCTTATGGTCATGTGCTGAGGTCTTTTATGATTTATTTAGTTAAATAATATGCCTGACTGGAATTAAAACCAATAGAGTTGAAAAATACACATCTTGTAACCCTTTCACATTTTCCATTTCATGATTGTGGAGAAACACTAAAAACTGCATCACTTTAGGGTTAATATTTATCCCTATTGATAATTATAAAACATGAACTAGGTTCATTATGAGTAACAACATCACATCATGAACCATTACCGGACATATGTCTTTGCACAGTTACATGTTGTGTAATATATACACAACAGGTAATTTTAAAGGGGATATCTCTCATGACATATTTTCTAACTCTTCCTAAACCACTATTTAAGCACTCCAAACTCATAAGAAACTCTAATAATCCTGATTAACATGTTTACACCCAGGCAATATTAATACAAAAAACATACATCAATAAAAATTTGGTCATTTTCCCCATTAAAGTCTATAATATTGGAATAAGACTCATCCAATAATGTTCAAATACAATGTAAAACAGAGAAAACTACATCTAAATAAAAAATTAAAGACATACTTTCCTAAAAAAAATGAGACATGATAGAAATATTCACCATATAAAATCTCATCTCTAAGCTGCTCCAGGAATCACAGTGGGGTCTCAGAATAAATATACCCACTATCAACGTATAATTTTCTCTATATCCTTGGTCACCTAAACTATCACATACTTCATCTCTACTCAAAATAGGGGTATAATCCTACCCTAGAGAAACATATCAATACGATGTAAAATTTTTATTGGATTCCCCTTCAATGACACATCAACACAAATATATATTTCCTATACTTATACAACTAGAGAAGGTTTAGGATATTAACATCAAATCCATGACATGTGAAACACATTATGAATAGAACAATAGCTCTATCAAAGGTCTAATTATTATGATAATGGGATGAACCTATCAATTGTCTCAAATGGCACAAAAAACTAGGAACCTGATTCCTATGTTTCCTGATATGGAATTTACCCAACCCAGGAGACACTTGAAGGAAACAATTATTACCATCCTCGAACTCCAAATTTTATCTCCTTTATTCTTCATATTATTTCCACCAACTCTCCATGTTCACCTACCACTTCATGATCAATTAATCCTATATATAAATCATTTTCATGAGACTCAGAACAATATTTTATGACTCATCTACCTCCGAAAAACAATGTGTTGAACAACAAAACCAACTATACAAATCAATTAAAGGATCCATCTTGGCCCAAATAATGTAATGTGTTTTCATAAACAACACTATGAGTTATATATGTTTCTCCCCTGAACAACTAAAATCGAAAATATTTTTTCTAAACATAACATCAAGAACCTAAATTTTCAAATGAGATTGATCATTGGTTTGTAGAAGATATATAATGATCAAAATAACATGAGATCCTAGAGCATTCTAAATACAATTCAGGAATCGTGACATGAAACCAGTTTCATTATTTGAAATGATACTCCATGGAACACCATGTAACCAATCAATATCATGCATAGATAGAATATGCTGATCATCGATAATGATGATATTCTTAATATAAAATAATATGTATGAATTTTTCATTCGATCCATTATAACCCATAATACATTTTTCATATGTGGATTTCTAAGTAATCATGTCACAAAATCCATTGTGACGTCATCCAATTTCTACGCTAGAATTAGAGGTGGCTACAAAAGCCCAACTGGCCTCTTATGGCCAACTTATATATAATGATAGGTGAAACATCTCAACACAGACACCACTATATATATATATATATTCCTTCTTCAACATAAGTACTATCTATGGAGATAATGATACATCATTTACAAACCAGGATATACCGCCCAACTAGAATAATGATACTCTCTCAACAGTTCCTCAAACAAGCCTATAGTAACCAATACATGGCCTGAGAAAACAAGATAATTGTCACTTAAAGAGACCATCTTAATGATGTCTCCCCACCATATATTTTATCTTTGATAAAAATCCCTTCAGATCATATGAATATTTTTTATTGATCCAGTCCAAAAGAATGGGTATAAAAGATGTCTTTGTTAGAGATCCTCATCCGTGTGAAACATGAACATATATATGGATGCCTAGAAATAGTTCCATAATATTCCACTAAAATATATTCTCCCTTACTACATACTTATACATGTTCGAGCTCAATGAATTGATAATAATATTTCCCTTAACTAGTTTATAATCCATCTTGATGTTGACAGACTACAGATACTCAAACCACATCCACAGCCAAACGAACAGGTTCAATTTAGAAAATATGTACATGAGTAAATTTTATTCCATGAACACCACAATCCACATTACCATATGAAAACATATCAATCAACTCTTTGCCAATAACATGGCTTACAACTCTATATTAAGAGTAGGGTAATTCTTATCATATCTCCTTAGCAGTCTAGAACCATAAAAAACCACTAAACTCTGTTATATTATAATGGATTTTTGAATAAATATGGATACATCAATATAAATTGTTTATTATTTACCCAACATAGGTAATGTGATGATATATTATTTGATCAATTTTATTTTAATCTCTTTAAAATATCCATATATGAATCCAACCAAACAAACATAATCTCTTCCTTAGTCATATGTGACATCAGTATATCAAGACAAGAGAACTCTTAGATAAATAAATGATAATAATATGCTAAATCAAAATGATTAAAATATGGAAAATGTTCATGGGGTGCCCCGATTATTCCAAATCTATAAATTTCTCTGGGTCCACTGATAGTCCTTCCTCTGATATGACATGTCCAAAGAAGAGAAATTCATCAATCAATAAACAAGATTTGGTCAGTTTTTTGTGTAGTTGATTCACTCTCAATATATTCAAGATGATTTTATGATGATGGTAATGATAATATGTATACTGGGAGTAAAAAAATATTTCATCACCTAAAAACACCAAAAATGATGCATAAAAGGTTGAATGTCTTAATTCAGCAAGGCCATGAATACCTCCAGTGTATTCTTCAAAAAAATCGAATAACTATGAATTCATATAAGACATACCTCCCTCTAGAAAAAGAATGTGGTGTGTGAGATGGTCTCACCATCATGTGGTGGTATCAAAATCTCAAATAAATATTTTTAAATATATTAGCATCTCTCAGTTGATTGAATAATTTATAAATGCTTGAATGGTAACACCAGTTCAATGACCATATCTTGATAGTCTCTAATAATAAAAACATAATCTCAATATCACATCATCCATCTTGGTGAAAAGAACTATAGAACCCATATGATAGGTAGAAGTATTTATTAAATTATAATCTTTCAAAAAATCCATTTTAACTTCAAACTATTAATGATATACTATTGTTAACTTATATGTCAGGATAGAAGGTGGTACAAAACTATACATAATAATGATCAAGAACATGATCATTTTCTTGTGCAGTAAGCTATAAAACTCACTAACAAATACATTATGAAATGGGTCTACCATTGGATTAAATGAATCTTTCATCATTCAACCACAATTTAGAACAAGAAATTATATATTACCTATGAGATTATATAGTATACACTGCATATTTCTTTCATGAAAAACATGAAGATCCCACTCACCATAGTTATAATAGTTGACTCAATTGAGAGAGAGAATGGAAAATATCATCTGGTAAAAGATGATATGATTTTTCTATAGAAATAGATAGTCCATATGAAGAATAAAATTGAATCATGTCTTTTCCATCAAAAATTGTGTCCCAAAAAAACATAACCACCAATATATAGATAATATGCACTACAATATTTTATATTTTTTTTAATCACTACCAAAATTGTGTCTATGATCAAAATGCCATCCATAATTTACACATAATGTCCCAAACTATTAAAAAATAGTAGATAAAAATGTAATGTTGTACTACAGTATCAAGAAAATCACAAGCTTGAGTACATGATATAATAATCAATATTTTGATGGTTTAAGATCATATATCCACAATAGTAATAGTAATCTACATAGAATACAACTGACTCATCCTTCTTACCAGGACTCCGGCCAGAATCCCAAGAGATTCTACCTCAACATTATAATACCATTCCTCCAATGAGGTACCACATCCCCTACCATAACATGATCATTATGTGAAAATCCATATATCTATCTATTTAGGAGTAGCGATGTCCCTTATAGAATTTGGTACCTATCATCACCCACAACCGATGATTTGTTGTGTGATATTCCTACAAAACATCTGATGGTGTCCCAACTGACCATAATCATTAAACTCAAACGGAGGGTATAGGCATTGAGGATGCTTGTGTCCCATATTTCCACATATATAACACTAAAATAGTAAAAGTTATTGAGATTTATTAACACTAACCTTGATACTCTTCTTTTAGTTTATTTAAAAAACTACTATAGTGGTACTTTTTCTCACCAAAAGAGGAGCTTCAAATTCAATTTTTTAATCACCATGGCTATTACATAGGGACACTCTTATTGTATAATTTTTGTTTTGTTCTTGATTCATCACATTAATCAAGTTGTAGGATAAAAATATGTTCATCAATGACATAATTTCATTGATAATGACATAAAGAAAACATATCTTTCAATATATCTCATCATCATCTAAACATGTTGAAAATCATAGTAGGATGGGGATGCTTTCAGTAGAGTCTATCACTGACAATCTCTACTATTTTTGTTTCATAAACTCGTGATCCTTTTCATCACTCAATGTCTCCTGGTAGAAGTGTCACAATATATTCTCCTCAAATTCCTTCCATGATAACTCCTCCTCTAACCAGGATAATCTATAATTCCCCACAAATTATTAGTAGGTCCACATTGTTTATATACATATATCACCATAATCTGATCTATGGGTTTCTCAAGGTTCATGAAGAGAATTTGGATGAAACCAATCTAGAAATCAGCAACCTGGTGGCCTCCCTCTCCAATGAATGTTTCTGGATACTTCATATGAATCTCTCTAATCATCTTATAAGTTTATGTCATGGAGTAAAAATTCCCCCATCCCATGGATAACAGGACTCCCATCAATCTAATAAAATGCTAAACATCCATCATATCCTCAAGCGATACATGAAGATTCATCATATCTATATTAGTATATTGTTGATTGTTAATATGGTAACACTCAATTTAAAGATGATGAGGAGGAATTATCTATACAATGTAAACACACTCCTTATGACAAGGTCTAATAAACAAGGTCATCCTGAAAAGGGGACAACAGTAAATAACTACACACCATTGTATCTCTAATAATGTCTTACAAGTGTTCTTTTATGGAAGACCAGTTGATTCATTTCATTTATCATTTATAACAGGTATCTCATTTCAAAATTCATACATAAAATTATATATCACGTGAGTAAAATACATGTACCTCTCATGAATTATAAATTTCAATGTATATCCATATATTCCAATCATGATTTATATATACTCATCTCACACCATACATGGACACAAGAATAAAAATCAAGAATTAATATCATCCAGAAGTAATTTCATCACACAACATGTAAATCACTCATGTTTAAATAACTTTATCTACAACAATAGTACATCCTGAAAAATCTACCATCATAGAGTTATCAAATTTTTCCACATAAATTGGTTAGAAAAAACCATTAAAAAATAAAAAATTATATAAAATTAAAATAATGCTACTCTGAAACTACTTCTTAAAATCTATAATTTGAAAACACTCTCTTATGACAACAATAGATTAGTTACGGGACCCCAAGAAAGCCTCCCTATAAGACAGAGTAAGTCGACTAGTATTGTGGAAATGTTGAATATAGTAGGAAGACCACACCCCACGATATAGAGTTATATATATTGGAAAAAAGTAAATAAATATTTGGGTAAGGAATTGGTGGAAACACTATATCATACATCAATAAAGTAAAAAAGAAACTAATAAACCAATAATGAGGAATAATGTAATGAAAATTTGAGATGATTCAAAATGATAAACTAAAAATAATGAAAAAAATATAATTTTCTGACATAAATAATCTCATATGACCCATTTCTCAAAACCAATTTGGTGTTGTCCCTACATAGTAATACCAATTAGCAATCAAAAACTAGTAACAAGGTCCCCTTCCCTAGTATAATCATTTTTTCATATAATCTACTCGGGTACCAAATGGGGGCCAAAATAGGGTGTTATTTGAACACATTAGGATATTGAAATGATTACTAAATAAAATTATTGTAATAATATGTTCATGTAATAAATAGATTTATATCATTATTAATTAGTTAATTAATACAATACATAAATCAACCTACTTCAGATGCATGATGATATTAATCTTATAATATAGAACATCTATTACAACCCTTACTCTAAACCACATAGTAATCAAACTACCAGGTAGTGACATCTATATATGATGTTAACCCTATGATTATAACACTATATTACATAATTTCAACTTCAACTATACCAGGATTTCTATATATGCATTTCGGCACATATCACTAGGCCAAGACCCATATATACGAAATTAAATATATATCCCAAGGCCCATACAACTATAGAATAATTTCATCCTCTGGGAAAATCTATATACAATATAATTTCAACATCGACTCAACAAGTCATAACAACATGGATATCACAATATAACACCATATTCTTTAATGGTTAATTATTCAAATTTCAAATTTTCATTCACATGTACATTCATTTATATTTACGTTTGTCAACAGCCAAGTAAATAGGCCATAAGTTGTTTCCAAAGACATTCTCTATCAAGATATCACCAGAAATATCATGTCATTTTAAACAAATATTACACCATTAGCCATGTTCTTATTATTCAATGGATTTATTAATAAATAGTTATCCATAATCCATGTAATCTCAATATATAAACTCATGGGATGAAATCAGTAATAAAATCGATGATTTACCTTCATTAATTAACCAATTAGTTATAGCACACCATACATTGAAAAAATATCAATATTTCTTGTACATTGCATTTAAATAGACCACATGGTTAGGTTTTTGTCTCCCTACCATTATATAATGATTATGAAACAATTTCAAGTATAATCACCAGTAAAAACATAGGTAAGGATGATCATAAAGAGGAATGTATATCATACAAGATCAGGATCCAATACCAAAAAACATCAATAAAAATAATCCATTTCCATAACATGGAATGACAGAATATAAAGATAAGAATATTTATAACCACTCACCAATGCTCGGATGAATGATTAAGATTCCCATAGAGGATGTGGATTATCGAAAAAATCAAGGAAATCATCTTATGGTTAAGAGGGAAGCGTTAAACTAGATTGATTAATTAAATAATAATCATAACAGGGATTCAAAACATAGGATCCATGAAATACATGGGGTGTAACCCATTTATGTAATGTATTTATTAGTTATGGATATACTCTGAAAATTAAATCACCTCGGGACAATATTTATCACGATAATGAAATTCACGTTGTGAACATGATTTATGACATGAAACCACATTACATCATGAGTCATTTTGTGACTTGGGTCTAGTGATAGTTACACATCATTTAACATATGCATGCCTCCAAAATTTCTAGTATAATTTTTTCATCCCCGGTTATGTGAATATTCCAATACCACCTATGAGTCCTTCCATACTCAATGTAATCCCTCGTAACACTAATTTAAATGTTTAAACCTAGAAATCATTAATTTAATATAACATAAATCCATGAACATTATGTAAATAATATAAGGAAGTTATCTCTATCACTGAAAAAGACTCTTTCATCATTGTTTAATGAAATAAAAAACCCCAAAGAAATACATTTAATAAAAAAATTAAATATGTACCAGTCTAGAATCAGAAGGGATCATAAAAACCATTAGAAAATTTATATCATGAATATAATTATATTAATTTAGTTTGATGTTAAATTTTATGTTATTATTTAATTGGGATTATTATTTAATGGTTTACAGATCATATCGGGGTTTTTCATATAACATTAACATCAATGATACATATTCTGTATTCAAAACTTATTTCATTTTTATGATTTATATGTTGACCAGTTGTCATGTAATATCTGGAGTCTTCTTATCTTCCTGTTATTTAATGATTCATTTGATGTTAATTTTTTCATTTTGTTTGTGATTCAAATGTGAACAAATATATAAGGGTTATATTCACAACCCCATCATTATTTGAGAATGTTAATTTTTTAGTCTCCTGTGGATTTGTTTTCATATTTCTATCATATACCTAACAAATTTTATTAACTGTTTTTATGCATAAAAATTTCATGTAAAAGGTCCATTGTCATCTTTTTGGTATATAAAATTATAGCTTATTTTTAAGGAAATATAACATCATTTCAATATATGGTCAAAAATATTTTTACTATTTATTTATGTACCCAACAAATATTGTAACAATGTTTTTTTATTTCAATAAATTATTTTTCATTGAAATTTGTAATTATATTTGTATTTCTTAGAAATGGTTTTATAAGAATCTTCTTTTTACTCTAAAAATGTTTTAGTTATTATCATTTTTAAAATATAGAGGAATGGATTTTTTAACTTATTTATAATATTTGAAATTACCTTCAATCATGGATACTAATTGTTTTTAAGATTCCATTTCATACTTATAAGTTTACTTCTTTAGAAAATATGTTTCCAAATATGATAAGTTTTTTATTTTTGTATGTGTTTTTAAATTGATAAGGGAATTTTTCCAAATATTTTATTTAATGAATTTTTATCATATCTCAATTCTAAAATGACAATATACACTATTTTACCGAATGTTTCATTGCAAATATTTTGTAATGATATGGTCATTATTATTTCCTTAGTTGGTTTATGATCAATTTGATTGGGTTATACTATTTTCTTTTCATTCTCCATATTATTCATGATAGATTATGATTATGTTTATTTATTGGGAAAAGTACTCTAATTTTATTTCTAATTTTCTAATATCATTATCCATTAGATTATTTTTATTCATTAGGGAAATCACTTACATTTTTTTGCATGGTTTTCATTATGAATTTTTATATTGATTTTGTTTATCCCAATTCAAGTGAAGAATTAATATGACTAAATGATACAATATATGTCATTAAAGAAAAAATAATTTTAATATTTTTATAAAATTCATTTATTTGATTATTATATTTATCAAAAAGTAATATGTAATTTTAAATAAAATAACGTTTTCAATAAAAAATAAGATAAGTTTTTATTGAAATATTTAAATTAAAAAATATTTAATATTAATTTTAAAAAATAAATTTATCTTTTGAAATCATCATATTATAATTATTTTGTAATTAATTTATGAAATTTATTTCAAAAGAATGATTTTTAGTTTATAATGGAATATACTAATTTTTTTTATTAAAAATTGGATTCCTTTTCAAGTATTGATGAAGTCAACATATATTTTTTGAGGAGTTTTAATATTTAATGAATATATTTGATTAAAAAATTTCAATTTTTTTAATGAATTTTATTATTTATTTTTGTATAAAAAATTATACTATGAATGTAATTGAAATGGAAATATATTTTTTATCACATTCATGCGATTAATTTCAAATATAATTCAACAAATTCTGTTAGATAAGTCATAAAAAATTGAATATATATTTTATAGTATTGGTTCATTATTTGAAAAAAAATGTTTCTCTTCATTTTAGTTAATATGAATAGTAACTTCATAAGTTTGTGTTTCCATACTAAAGGGTCAATCGAGTAGTAAATGTTAAAATTTAAATGACATTGACTATAAAATGTCCCGAAAATTGACTAAATTTCATTAAATGAGTAAATTTATTCTTTATTCATTGGAATATCCAAAAATTTCATTTTACTTCCATTTAAATGTAATTAAATCCATTAAAGTATTTAATTTTAATTAAACACGTATAACAAACACTCGTGATTTTAATATATATAATATTTGTTATATAGGGATAAATAGAGGATATGACCAGTTAAAATATTTTTTAGAAAAAATATCATTTATATTTATCATGTAAATATATTTTTAATTTGTCTTTATTAAATAATTACTTTAAATTCCTACACAACATTATCTCAATAATTATTAAATTAAAAAAAATTACAATAAATGATATTAAAAATAATAAATTTAATATAATTTGAGAAAATTAATGCCTCTAATAATTTTCCAGATGAATATAAAATTTTATGGATGTTATGAAATACTTTTATTTTATTTTATTGGTTTTCATATTCTTATTAATGTCAATGTAATGAACATTTCTATAATTTGATGGTAATGATATTATATAATATATAACATATTATTAAAATATTAAAAATTATAAGAATATTATATTCTACCAATTGGTAATTATATGGATCAAATATAAACCATGTTTTTTTTATGGGCAATTTTTTAACATATAGTAACTAATATTAATCCAAAATAATAAAAATTATTGTTGTCTTCGTATGCGTGAAAAGTTATAAAAATGAGTTAAATAAAATTATAAATCATAAAAATTGATCAAAACTTTTCAAAATATAATTAGATGATATTATATTGACTTTTAATAATCATATATTTGAATATTATCAATTTTAATCCATTTTAACAACAAAATTTGTTTATATTAATATAATATTTTACGATATTTCAAGAGTTACCTTACCCTTTGATATAATATGTCAAATCATATTCCAATTTCATCACACTTATAAAAACTTTATAATCAAAAAACATCTACCCAATTCTGTTACAAACATATCTATTCATATCATATAGCATTTTATGATCAAAAATCCAACACAATGAAATATTTTTTGTAAATCTTAAGAGGTTGTCCAAATAAGAGGATGATAAAGAAGATATGTTACAAGTCAAACTACACGTAAGACACACATTATCTTAAAATATCATTATAAATTTAATAAGTATTTCAATTCAAATCATTTAACTTCATTGATGATGATTTTTATTTTATTAGATGAAATTATTTTAACCGAAATAAACGATATGTATAAGGAATATTATGCCCCTATATTTTAAATTAATTAAAAAATGTTTATTTTAAAAGAATATTTTGACTTTATTTACAAAATAAAAAATCAATATTATATTTTATCATATAAAATGAAAATTATTTATTCTTAAACGGTAACCATTGTCTGATATGGGGATTCTACTAAAATCATTGATGGATTCTAACAAGAAATACCCTTTTTCACAATTTTAATTATATTATTAATGAAAATGGGAATTTTTATTGAGATTGGTTTTTTGATATCCAAAACATTTTTTCAAACACGTATAAATGATTTTTTCAAGAATTTTATTCATGATTTGGTACATCGACATTATTTTGTAGGTTTTATCCCCATTATATCTCATAGGTGAGCCTCATACATCTTATTTGAAAGCTTGAGCCCCGTTAAAAATCAAATGTCAGTCCAATGTAGCTTATATGAATTTTTCAGCACTATAATGATCAAGGGTGGGACCAAAATATATTATATTTTGGGTATTCCCTGATAGTACTCCATTTCATTATGAAATGATAATGTGATCTAGAGAAATATATTGGAAGAAGGTTGTATGGTTATTCGAATTATAAGGGTTTTAAAGGGTTCTATGATAATCTTGACAAAATAAAAGAACATGACTTTTATATGACTAAAAACTAGTTTTCATGTGAATAATTTTATTTAGAAAGGTATGAAAAAGAAATTTTAAAAAGGAAAATTAATCCCTTTTAAGATATAATGATTTTTTTTATATATAATTGTTTTTCATGGGATTTGATGTTTTTCACATGGCTAAAAACTTTCTTATTTTTATGTACCGTACTATAAATGTTGTTCTCACCCTATATATTAAATTGTTTTTATATGGAATTAATGATGATTAGGAATAATTTTTAGGTAAATATAAAATTTAATAACATATATAATGAAAGGGAAACCTATTTATTTATTACATTTTTTTGGGGAAATATTTATTTTGAGTAAATGAGTCCACTTTGTAATATGTGGTATTGTTATGTAATAGTTATGATCTAACAATCTAAAAATATATTCCTTATTATTGCCTAAAAATTTATGCAATTGAATTGAACAGTAAACATAGTAAAATAAATATTTTTTAAGGTTATTTCATTATAGACTGCATTATAGTAAATGTTTTGAGAACTTTAGATGAAATGGGAATGATAATATTATACACATAAAATATTTTTCCCAATGGTTATGTATAATAGATATAGAATTTGATTATTAGAATTCTTCCTCGTCTAAAAAATTTATTTCCATAATGTGTTTTCATAGAGGAAATAGGGAGGGTATAACATGGAGGAACCTATAGGATAATATAATTGAATATCAGCAACCCAGAATTGTTATAATTAGAAAAGTGGTGTTTTTTTATGTGATGAATCAGATAATGTAAGATATAAATGGTGATGGAATCCGTGTTAGAGACAAACCCGTTCTACAAAAGGGGAACATGATAATAATTGATCATTTCATGAAGTAAAAACCTCTTATTTTTTGTGGAATTTCAGACACACTGGTGGCCAAATGTTGGATCAATGGTCTGGAATAGTTATTTGATATCTTAGGGTGTCAAAACATCAAAAGGTAACACATTCCATTCTTTTATTTTTATGCTGAATATATTCAATGGTGTTATTGGTGAAAAATTAAAAAGAGATATATGTGATTTATTCAATCGAATGGAACACATTTAAAAATATCATCCCTAAGAAATATTTCTCTATTATTGTTTAACTATAGATGGAGAAACAATTCTAGGAATTTTGATAATGGGATGAATATTCTATACATATGTATGATGTGAATTTTATAATATTGGATATGTATGAATCAGATTTTATATTGAATATTATAGTATGATTTATCAGTTTTAATTTGGATTTAAGAAAAAATAATTGTGGGAATAATCATCCTATGAATTCAAATGATATGAAAAACTTCTTCCATTTTCAGAGAGGGGATAAATTGAGTTCAATGATGATATTTTATTCCTTGAAAAAAAGTAGGAAATATGTATATATTTTAGGAAATGGTAATAATTAATCAATGAATACTAGAGTTAAGAAAAATAATTTCTCACTATGTGATATGTGTAGTGAAAATAATCATGGGGAATGTATAGTAAATTATAGAATATATTTACAACATGGAAAAATTGGACATAGAAATCCTGATTACAAATCGAAATTTCTTGAACAATTAATAAATGGGGTAAAAAATATCCAACCACTAGGGATATTTTTTAGTAGTAATGTGGTGGGTAATTATGTAAACATTTTTATAAAGATAGATACATCGGATGTAAATCATCATGACTGAAATTAGAATTGTTTAGAAAAATATTGGTATACTACTATGATTGATGTTAGACCATAAAATGATGTGGAGATAGGTAATTAATAGATTTTTTAAATTAATCCAATACCCTATTTCACTATCGATCATTTCATTAAATTAGATCTAATTAATTTGAATAAATATTGATAATAACATTAGTTGACAGAATGATAGAAATACTGGTGGAAATCTACATGGAAATATTAAATCGAAAAATAAATATAAAAAACTTCTTGGTTTTATTAGTGTAACGGTCTCCCAAGAAATTATTATTGAACTACCCATGGTAGAGTATGATATTTTTTGTGAATATAGTGGCTTCATTTTATCATTCTATAACAAATTATAGAGATATGAAAATTGTATTCAGTGATTTTTTACCTATGATAACCTAATGAAAAATGTTGAAGTTTACTATATATTTTGATTAATGTTAATTATAATTTTTTTTAATGATATAAACTATTTAAATTTTATTTTTCATAATATAAAAGTAATATATGGTTTTTTAAAGATTTACAATGAGTTTTTCTTAATTGATATGTTGATATTACTACTAAGTTAATTCCTGATGCAATCAAAATTCCAAAAACACCTTATTACATTTCTCATGTTATGATTATATAATATAAATAACAATTGATGGGGTTTTTAGAAAAACGAATGACTCTTTTATGTACTTCTCCTTATGTTGCACCTATTTTTCATTACTAAATTGAATTACAGTTCAATGAGTATATTCGTTGATTAAATAAATGTGAAAAAATTACTTTTATTCATATGTAAAATTTTCCTCATATAGATGAATTATATGATAATATATGGCAGTAATAACATATTTTTATGAATTATCTCATTTATTTTACCATCTCTTGAAGGTGACATAGGAAGATATCATGAAGACTACATTTCTGGCTAGATATGAACATTATGATTTTACTTTTTTTCCTATTTTGGTTTTCTAATGTACTTGGTGTGTTTTTGGATATAATAAAGAGATTTTCCATGATTTCATGGAAAAAATTTCATTTAATTTTATCGATTATATATTTCTATACTATAAAATATAAGAGGATCATGAAAAATATAAGGACAAATTTGTTAACATTAAAAGAAAATATTTTATATGGAAGATTTCGTATGTGAAATTTTTGGTTGAAATAAATTTCATTCCACGGTTCTATTTTTTCAAAATATGGAATAAATTTTTACCCTACTAAAAATAGTGTTTTTCAGTACTTTATATGAACTACCAATATACCAAAGATTAGTAGTTTTCTAGATTAGCAGGTTACCACAAGAGTTTTATTGATAACGTTGTTCAGTTTTATACCCCACTAACTATGTTTAATTAAATGTAGTTAAAAAAATCATCATAAAAGTTTTTAATTATTTCTTTCAAATACTATAAATAATATTTTCAAATAATATTTTAATGAAAATTCCATATATAAGTACTTAATTTTCTACTAGTAGTGATTAATAATTGAAAGGAATTAGTTGTTTCTAGTGAATTAATGATTATGTAATTGATTATTATTGATGGAATCTAAAACCTAATGAGTAAAATTATAATAAACATTTACTAGTATTCGGTTATGTGTTTTTACATAAAAATTTGGAGGCATCATTTATATGTAACCATGTGAGAAATATATAATTATCATAAGTTCATAAAGTATATATTCACTCAAAAAGGTTTGAACATTGGATAATGAAGATGGTTGTAACTGATTAAGGATTATGACTACGAGATTAATTATCATTCAAAAAATGAAAATAATTTAAACTATTCATTGTGTCAGAAAAATAATATTGTGTTAACTATAATACATTTGTAATGTGATTCTTCAATTAATTATTTGATTAATTTATTCCAAGATTTTGTTGATGCATGAATCCCCCAGTTTTGTTTCATGTGTCTGTACAACCATCTCCCCTAGAAAGAATTAATAATTTTACAAATTAATACTAGTACTTATAGGAAGATATATAATTTTTAAGGGTATTTTTTCCTGAATTTAGTGTCATAAAAAATTTATATTGTGATTTTTAAGTATAATATTTTTCCTTCTAAATTGTAGTTGATTATTGAATTATTTAGTGAATATCATATTCATATATTTTCTATTCTTCATGAATTAACTCAGACGTAAAAGTTCCATTAAGAGTGTTACAAGTGAGATTAAACAAAAAAGATATATTATTAAATATACCATGGAATGTTTCACATTCTATAGGTTATTTAACAATGAAAATTCTAGACACAGATGCTTCATCCTTTCCTTATGATGGAGTGGAAATGGGAAAATATATCAATCGATATGATATAGGTATTTCCATATACATAATGAGGTAATAATGTGATATGAGCTAATGTTTATTGAATAACTAAATCGTGAATGTTTCATCCAATTTTGGATATTATTCCATTGGATCAAATATCATGATTTTAAGATAATGTTATAGTCATGATACATGGATTTCTAATCTATATTGTATCAGATAATGATCTCAAATTCACTATTAATTTTCAAAAACATCTTTATATTTCTTTGTTTACAAACAAATATTTTAGAAATGATTTTTATCCCCAATATGAAGGAAATTTTGAGGGAATGATTTAGACATTAGAAAACATTATTCATGCTTGTTCAATTGGTCATTAGGGAATTTGGGATCAACAACTTTCATTGTTCTAGTTTCTTTATTATAAAAGTTCTTATTCCTACGTAAAGATGAAACCCTTTGCTGTATTATATCAAAAGAAATTTCAGGATACATCTTTCTGGGATGGATTATATGAAATAAAGTTAATGTAAGAAGAGTTGGTTAATGATATTGATGGAAAGGTGAAAATGATTAAGAAATATATGAGGACATATCAATGTTATAATAAAATTTATGAAGATAACCGAAGAAAATATATTTTTTATTGATATGTGGTCATGTTTTATTAATGTATTTTGTTGGAAACATGTGATTCATTTTTCTAAAATGTAATTTATATCCATTTTTTGTTAGGCCATAAAAAATCCAAGGAATATTTTTATCTTTTTCAAACTAGTTTTCTATTCATTAGAGTTTATCCCATGTTGACAAAGGATTTTATGTGATGGTGTTAAGTGAATATGTGAGAGAATAAGTTGATGTTTCGATCCCTATAGTAGTTTAGTATGAACATGACCATTATTATGTAGAATATATTCTTCATATATGTGAACAAGGATAGAAATTGTTCCAAAGTTTGTTGATTCTCCATGTTATGTTTTTATAGAAAAGCAATATTTTTAAGACGTAACATGGGAGTCTGAAAATGCATTGAGGGAACAGAATACCTGCATGTTTATTAAGTGAATAAAATTTTTCGGATGCTAATTTAAAAAAGGGGAAAAGTGTAAGAAACATTCTAATTTTTTAATAAATAATTTAAATATATTAATCGAGTTAATTAATTATATATTTATATTAATTATAAAAATAATATGTATTTTTTAATTTTATATAGAAAGTGTTTTATTACACTCATTTCATATATATTTTAATTTAATATCACATTTTCAAAAAAATTAAATTTATATTTGAAAATATTAATTTTTTAGTCATCAAGAAAAAATTATATTATGATGTATTTTTAATAATATTTTGAAAATATTGATTTTTTAGTTAATAGTTCAAAATACTGCTTCTGATATTGAGAAATATATTTCATTTCATCAATTTACAATGAAAATAAAATTTCCTAACTATTTTTAAAATTTCATTAGGTACATTTTATATAAAATTTTACAATTATTATTTTTTAAATATAATTTCATAATTTAATTTAGTATTAAAAATATTTACATTTAAAAGGCCATTTTTCCTAGGAAACATATTTTTCTCATTTTTCTTCAATTTAATAATAATTTCAATTATAGCACTTATTTAATTTCAATCATGAAAAATACATTCCAAATTTAGAATAATTTGGTCTAAATAAATTAAATAGGATCCTTTTTATAATAATGATAGTAACCGTAGTAATTTTTCTTCTCATAGTAAGAGGTTAATCTGGTAATTATAGATAGAAATAAAATGGTAAAGACTATAAAATAACCCAATCAAATGCATAAATTATATTTTTTAACGATATTTCATTCATAATAATCCAAATATATAAGGCAATTTTCTATTTTTACGTGTCCATAACATTAATAAATTATTATTTAACAAAAAGAAAAAACATCATAGTCTTTTTTATAAAATGTATTATTTTAAAATGGATATAACTAGTGTATAGTTCATTTTATGAAAAGTATTTATAAATATATGTGATTTATATTAATTATGGTAATTTATTTTCATTTTTTATGATATAATTACTTTAAAAGAGTATACGTCACTAATGTAGTAAATTATTAATTAATACAAAAATAAAATAAATTATATTAAAAATGATAAAAGTAATATTATTTTAAGATAATTAATTTAATCCATGAAATATAGATAGGAATATAAAAAGTTATGGATGTTATAAAATATTTTGATTGAATTAAATTTTTTCCTCATGTTTCTAGAAAAAATATTATGAATAGTTCAAAAAATTGTCCATAATGATATTTTTATTATACAATATTTTCATAAAATATATAATAACTATTGATATCATATATTGGACCACGTTATGGAGATATGATCAATAATATCAATCATGTTTCATTTATGTGTGATTTTTTCCATTTTCAATATCTATTTTGAAAATCATAACGAAAAAACAATTGATGTCGTAGTATGTTTGGACAAGTTTATCTAAAGGATAAAAAATTTATAGGGCTCCAATTTTGATCTAAAATTTCCCAAATTTTATTTTATGATATCATTTATTCTTAGTGTCATATTATCTTTTAATAATAATAATTTATAGATATTTGTACAAAAAAATCAATTTCTATTCATTTTATATTTCTATAAATTTTAAGGGTGAAGATACCCTCTCTTATAAAAGGTTAACTCTTATTCTTTTTTAATAAAACATAAAAAACATTTTTAGAAGATAATATCTAAAAAATAACTTCATTTAAAAACATGTCACATCTTATAGGATTTGGTTTTATCAAAAATAAATCCAAGAATATATTTTGGTGTGAATCTCGAGAGATTCTCTACAAAAGAGGATAATAATGAAAATATGTGAAGCATTAGACTTGAGGTAAGATAAAATTTAACATTATATATAATTTTATATTTTATAATTATTTATTTTGAAAATATTTCTACTCCATTTGAAATTATAAAATTTACTATATGAAATTTTATATGTGTACATAAGAGAAAATTATAGGGTAGTTTTTTTGATTATTTTTATAAAATGTTTTCAATAATGATTCATTTTACAGAATGATTATATGATCATTAAAATATAAAAATATTATTTTTTTCTATTTAAATTTATGAAATAAAAAATAAAAAAAATCCATTATTTTAAAATTATAATATTGTTTTCATTATCATATTTATCATGGAACACAGACCATAAATATATCTTGAAATATTTCTAAAGATTTAAAAACATTGATAAATTGTGGAACACACAACCCAAATCAGAAAAGAACATTAACATATTAAAAAATAATAAACAAGAAATTAAATTTTATGTTATAAATTTTAATATCTAAATTATGAAGATTATGTTTATCGACTGATTAGAAATAAAATCAGACTGTTTTAAAATAAAATTAAATGTTTTTTAAAAAAATAGTATTTTTAAAAAAAATATTTATCCATTACATAGGCACACCGTTTAAATTTTTTGTAGAATTTTTTTTTTTACAAATAAACATATCAGAATTATATTTTGATGAATTTTTTATGAAAAATCCCATTCTTTGATGAATATTAAAAATCATGATTTTTATTGAAAAAATTATTTTCACTTATATATTTTACAAGGAATAATAATATTTTAAATTGATTTTAAAGGTAAATTAGTTAAATAGTATTATTATATAATTAATTTATGTCATCCAAATAACAATCATGTTAAATTATAAGATTAAAAACTTCTATACTTATGATAAGTTTCTCATTGGAATCCCACATTTTTATTGGATCTACTTAAGAAATTTTAATTTGGAATGCTCTAACATTGTGGATAAAATTTTGTAAAATAGATTACATATTTTTATGAGTATTAATATATAATATAATATATTTATCTTATGTATTTTTCCATTATGTATAGTATAAATGAAAAAATGTAATTACCAGAGTTAAGGTGAAATATTATTTTCATTAAGGCTGATCTAAAAATACAAGGATAAAAATCACCTTCAAACGTATTCAAAACACATTTTATTATCATATATAAAACTATATGACTCTATGTGTCTATAATGAGAAGTTTTTATAGGATTATTTACTGATTAAAATTCTGTTGTAACCGAAAATTTGAAATAAATGCATGTGTTTTATCTCCACCAATTATAAAAGTTCACCCATATCCTCCCCTCAAACAACATCCAAATCGATTTGGATAGGAAAAACCCAAAAAGAGTAAAATTAATTATCTCAAAAAAAAAACTTTTAGATCCATTTTATTGATAATAAATCCAAAAAATGATGCCTTTTGGTGAAATCCAAAAGATGTTTTCCAGAAAAGATGGAACGTTCCTAAATGATTGTTTTTATTTTGTATCATTTCCACATAATTCTATTATTTTAAAAAATCATAATATAATAAATTTATTATGTTAGATATAATTAGATGTTATGATTTAATTTTCAAGAACCATATCCATCTAATCTTCCAAAAAATGCAAAATGAAATTGTTGAACCTGTGTTTGGAAGATAACCATATCACAGACTCATATAACTCGTTTTCCGTCACAACATATTAGTGATTATTATCATGAAGGATTTTAGTAAGTTATATTATATTTATGATATTTTTTGTAATTATTTAATTAAAATATATCATATAATTTCTTACTTTCTATGTCATTTAAATTTATGTAATATCTTTACTGTGTTTGTCGAACTACTACATCGTGAAGGGATTTGATTCATTTTTTCACTTGTGATTTAAATCGAATTTAATTTGTATAAATTTAATGAGTATATTTGACATATAATACATGAAATTGAATCATTAAAATGAATATATTACAAAATTTCTTACCATTTTACCCATTAATAATATTATAATTATTCTCATTAATACGTACGACCAATCATCTCAACTTTGCGATGTGTTCTATTCATCGTGTTCAAATTTAAATAATGATAAAAAAATATATGCAATGAAAAAATTTATATTTTCAACATTATTAAAATGATTTATATGATGGAATGACATAATATATGTATGAAAAAGATTTTGTATTATAGAATATGCATGAAAAAAGAATAACATTAACACCCAAAACAATGAAACTAATGAATAATTATTAACAAATGTGTCGAAAAATGATATAATGGGATCTTGTATGATATCAATAATATTAATATGGTTTTGGTAAAAATTAATATTAATATTTAGAAATCATACATGAGGATACATATTGTTCAACACAATGGGAGTGTATTGTAAGGGAATTTATCCCAATTTTTCATTCATTAAGACATATTGAAAATTTATGAACCTAATTTTTTTATATGGTGTATATAATGACCCATTTACATATATTATAACTATTAATTATAATTCAGTGTATTTATCTCTCAATTTAAAATATTTAATCTAATGGTATTTGATTTAAAATCTAACAAGTGGTAAACAATCTCACAACTCAATCTCTCTTCATTATGTTATATTAAATATTCATTATCTTTCATATTATATGATTATGTGTTTAATGGAATAGGTTATATTATATTATATTTTATCCTTTTATGTGAATTATAATTTTATAAAAACAATTAAATAATTTATCAATTATCACATTATGGTTATGATCTAATTGAGGGTTTATTTCACTATCTTATTTTAGTCCTGATTATTTATTCTTGAATTCACATTGAAGGAAATTATAATATAATGATCTAGAAAAACTATTTATTTTTCTTCTCTCTGTTAATTCTTGATGTTTTCAATTAATATTATATATTTTTTTTCACACATTTTAAATTAAAATTTTTGAGAAATTTTTTTTTTGAAAACCTGACCAAAATTTTCACTTTCTCAAATATTTGTTTTTCAAAAAATGGGTGTTGTAAGATCCAAATTATTTATATAACAATAATTTTAATTTATTTAAAAATTTATGAATAAGAAATTATTTTTACATTAAATGGAATGCTTTGTCTGATAGCGTACTCATCAAAAAACAATGGGATTTATAGAAATCATATGTTGCCCACACTGTTGTGTTATACCGGAAAATACAAAAACAATTTTATAATTAATTTAAATGGTAGTTAGAACCTAGAAATTTTAATGAAGGGAATGAATATAATTAATTATATTATTATTTAATATATTTTTTCAATATTTTTAAATTTATCCGGTGAATATTAGTGGCTTAAAATTTTAATGATTCCAATTTTAAGCATAAAATACTCTAATATTTTTAAATGGGTAGTTTACCTCCATTTGATGGAGAACCATTTTACAATATAGTTTTATTCACTTTAATATGTTCTATTTTATAATATAAAATTATTCTTTATAAGTGAGACATCATAATTTACATTGGATAAATACTTGGTTTTTTCTGATATATTTAATTTTTTAATAAATAATAAAAAATACTTCAGTTTAATTCATAATTTCGTTTCATTCTAATTTATTTTTATAGTAATATTTTACATTTAATTGGTTTTAATGTATAATTGGATGACCATTTTTTCATTTTATCAAATGATTGTCATTGGAATTGAATCTAGTAAATATTTGTAAAAAATAATATAATAATAATATAAAAAAATCGTAAAACATGTCATAATCCTATTCGATGAGATATTTTCAACCATGGTAATACATGTGTCGATTTTGGGACCATAGAGATTCACATAGGAGTGATATGGAAATTTTATAATAATTAATTTATAGTAAAGATAAATATAACACAAAAATGAATCATTTACTAAAAAAATTATATGGGGTTATATAAGTGATATCTTCAACTATAATTAGTCATTATAAATTTAAAAATATTTACCTCATCATGGTATTTTATTGATTATGTTTATTAAATATATAAATAAATTTTATTATGACTCATTGATGATATAGTGATTTCTTCATTAATGAAAGAATAAAATAAATGATATTATAAATATTAAAACATATTTAATTTGATTATTTTTATGCAATACAATAGTTTTACAGATTATATTGAAATATTATAATTTTTTAATGCATTTGGTCCTAAGGAATAATTTGTATTACGACTTTAAGAAAAATCAATTACTTTATATTGTCAAAATTGACAAAAGTGAGTTTTTAAAACAAATATTATTTTATTAAATTATATATTAGTCTTAAAAATCTATGATTCATCCAAATGACATAAATAATGTTAAAAATTTATTAATTATCCACTTATGGTTCTATTTGAATTTTATTGGACATATAGTTACCATTTATTATGAAAATTAAAGAAGACATGGTTAGAGTTAATGTTTTTAACTAAGGGATAATGATAAAAGATGAGGTTAAATTTGTGTCCTAAACATGTCTAAAACCTATTGTTCTAGACTATGTATATCCATAATCATCTTAGATTTTAAATAAATGAGTTTGGGACAATTTGAAAAAGAAAATAATTTTATAATAAAATAATATTTCAAAACATTCCTAAAGGGCCACTCCTCCCTCTAATAAATTAAAATCACCAATACGAACATAAAAAACACCTCTAAATCCCCTTGTATTATCCAAAATTGGATACAATAATCTCCCAAAAAACCTACATTCCTCCTAGAATAGTTAACATGAGAATAAGGCAAATCAAGAAAGCCTTTTGGATCAAATGAAATGGTGTATCATGTTTTAAAGGTAGAATCTTCTCTAAAGTTCCTTTTCATTAGTTGAATTATTCACTATTTATTATATTATTATTTTTTTATTACATAACAAAAACATTATAATCAATCTTCTAGTATGTTTTTATGGGATTTATTACAATTAAACTTACAAAAACCTCCATCTAATTGATAAGAACATATTGTTTAGGTTTACGGAGAACTACTACCTAACGAAATGAAGATTGTTCAATATTCCTCTACAACATCTCATGGTGGAAATTATTATGGCACCAAATTTTTATATGATATATGTTATATTCATATTTTCTCTATTATTTGTTAATTTTCATTTATATAATAACATTGTGTTTCCATAATGTGTAAATTTGATAGTTTCATTTGAAGAAGTGCGGACTACCGCTCCCTCAATGTGATATGCCTCCTTCATGCCATAGATGGAATTTATACAAGATGGAATTAATGAAATTTTGTAACATATAAAACATATATATTATACTGGAATTATAATATAACTATGAATCATTTATTTACATCATATTAACATGACAACGAAATGGATGTAGCGTTCATGTGTACGTATAACCTACCATTTCCATGAACGATGCTTACCATTTCTTATCTCTAAATTTTATGGACTATTATAAATACATATATAATTGATCTAAAAACATATATAAAGGATATATATGATATTTTAATCATGAATACTATTCTGGAGATAATGGAATATTGATCACATGGACAATTTGTAATTATAACTAGTTCATTTCTAACTCATGTACCGAACATCGTCAAAACGACCAAAATGAACATGAATAATTATATGATTGTTATAACAATGTAATATGTGTTATAAAAGGAATAATAAAATTGAAAAATGATATGATGAAATTATGAATTAAGTTATGTTAATTATTTAGGAATATATTTTAAGGAACGAGACTAGTCAGACTCGAGGTGAGGGACTTCATCTCAATCTCCTTTCATTGAAGAATATTTTCATTTATACACGACTATCTTTTATACATTGTATAATTATACAATTTTCCTTTTAATTTAATTAATAATTTTTAAAAGAATCGTTTTTTATGATGTGTCTTACTAAATGACAAAGGAATTTTTCTTTTTAATGTACGTAGTGACAACGACCATTTCACCACTATGAGAATTATTTGATATTCGGATTCCTTAACAAGATGTAATGTTTTTAAATGGAAAATATATACAATATAACATTTTCATATATATTTTTAATGAAAAAAGTATCAATAAATCATTTATTGTATATATATATATCTATAAATGGTATATTGGGATTGCAATGTGGAAATTTTATCATTACATTATGCATGTTTTATGTGGTTTGGTAATGTTATGGTTCATGAAAATTATTTATGTATTATAGTTTTTCTATAGTAAACCAAGGATTGGTGAGCATGGGATATCAATATGATTCTAGGGTAATGTGATTAAGGTAAATGGTAATGTGTATCCTAAGAGATTCAGGAAAAATACTATGATGGGTATTCGAAACGTAAATCCCCATTTAGCTATCAAAGATACATTGTACGTATGTTATGGATGCCATATGTTAACTTTTTTATTTATGATTTCTTTGATTTATTCATAAATATCATGATTTCATAAGACTTGTAAATGAGATTTTGTTTTATGATTGAAAAGAACGATTTCATTGATTTGTATGTATTGATGGACTAATTTTTCCTTTCAATATTTTAAATCCCTTAATGGTATTTTTATGCTCATCCAATTTTTTTGAAATATATTTCACAGGGTATATGGAAGGGTAATATAAAATAATAATTCAAGAAGATTTTGTAATAAAATAATTTTTGTTTTATTTAATGGGTTTTATTATTGGGAAAACATTATATAGACTAGAAGTGTCTACATTGTAAAATTTGAGATGTAATGTAATAGTTATGGACTATTTCTCTGAAAATCTACACCTAACATGATCCTCAAAATGAATTATTAATATATCCCATGATTATGAAATGTTTATGTTTTGGGCCTAAAAGATGGTATTAGATGACGGTTTAGAAATCTTTAGGAGTTACGATTTTGTTAAATGAATATCCATAAATTTTATTCTAATTTATGGTAATATTGAAATGATAGAGAATTATAATATTACCATGTTTCTTCTGGTAATATATATTTTTTCAGAGTGGTTTTTCATAGAGGAAATATATAAGCCGTGTAGGGAAGTCATACAGTGGGAAATGACCTTCCAAATCTGCATCCGGAGATAGTTGGAACCATAATTGAATAGTTGGTTGTTGTGATGGATGAGGTGACTCAGGTGATAAATGGTGGTTGTGTTTATTTATGATATTTTGTTATTTTCTATAAGTCATGTGGGTCATTAAAGTCATTAATGGGTTTTATTTCAAATAATAAAAGGAAATAATCTATATGATAATTTCTGAAAGTGTGAGTCTTGGTTACAAAAAATTTCATTCCATGGTCACATTGCTCTTAATGATGGAATAACTATTGATCCAGCTAAAACAACAATTTTTGAACAATGGAAAAGACTAACAAATATAACTAAGATTCGTTGTTTTCTTGGTCTAGAATGTTATTACTGGTGGTTTGTTGAAAATGATTCACTGTTATCTAGTCCACTGACTATGTTATCTTGAAAATGTTATTATTAAATATGGAAAAATAATGTGATTAATGTTTTTTATAAATTAACAATTTGATTGGGGAATGCTACATTATTGGCACTAACATCCTGAAATATGGAATTTTTTTTTATCTATAGTGATTATTTGTTGAAAGTATGTGGTTGGTTCATAATTAAGAATGATCAGGTAGTTTCCTATGCTTTACGTCAGTTGAAAACACAGAAGTTAAAATAGTCTACTGTTGATTTGGAAATAGGTTTTATGTTTTTTCAATAAAAATTTGGAGGACTCATCTGTATATAGTAATGTGTGATATATATACTGATCACAAAATATTGAAGTATATATTTAGTAAGAATGAATAAAACATAAGGCCGATGAGATGGATAGTGTAAATCAAGGATTATGATTGCACGACTCATTAAAATCCCAAAAAAAATAAAACAATGTGGATAATGTTTTGAGTTGGAAAATTAATTCTATATTAACCATGTTACATTTATAATGTGAATGTTGGATAAGTGATTTAATGAAGATCGGCATTGATGTTTTTGATGTAGGAAATTACACTGTTTAGTTTTATGTTTTAGTATAATCATATCTACCACACAAAATTAAGTATGCATTGAAAGAAGACAATAATTTCTATAAGTAAAAATAAATGGTTCAGAAGGGTAAGTTACCTGAACATAAAATAGATAATGACTCAGTTTTGAATTTTGGAAAGATATTTTGTTTGTCTTATGATTCAATGTTAAAGAAACATTTGTAATGTGAAGCTTGTAGTTCTCCATTTTCAGTTCATCTTGTCAGTACTAAGACGTATAGTGATATTCTGGAGTCTTACTATTGGGATGGAATGAAATGAATTTTTTTTACTTTCCCTATGATTTTTGATTTGTCAATCGGTTAAATAAGACAATCTATTACCGAAAGGGATGATTCACACTTTTCCATTCCTTGATGGGAAATAAGAAAACGTTACCCTAGTTTTCTTAGTGGGATTGCAAATTACGTTTCGATATGACAATGCAATCTAAGTTATTGTTTATCAAATGACTAAATATTCTCATTTTCATCCAATTTGAGATACTCTATCTCAAGATAAAATATCCCGATTGTATATTAAAGTGATATCTAGGTTCCATTGAGTTCCCCTCTCCATTGTATCTGATCATTGTCTCATGTTAACTTCTAACATCTGGAAGGGCCTTCATAAGTCTTTAGGTGATAAATTAATTTTTAGTACATATTTCCATCGACAATATGATGTAGAGTCATAACAATCAATTTAGACATTGCAGATATTCTATATGATTGTTCAGTGGATATCTGGGGATGTTAGGAGTAACATCTTTCATTTTTTGAGTTTTCATAAAATAATTTTTTTAATTCCAGTATACTGATGGAACGATTTGAATAATTATATTGAAAAAGGTGTCAAACTCCAGCTTATTTGGATGAAGTTAGTGAATGTATGTTTATTGAACCAGAAACGGTAGAAGTGATGGAAATAAGGATTAGTTGATTCATAAGCTCCTGAAAATATCTCAAAGCATGTATAAGAGTAATGCGGATAATCGGAGGAAATATTATTATTTTGAGGTAGGTGAACACATATTTCTCAATATTTATCTATGGAAAAGGGTGATGTGTTTTGGTAAGAATGGAAAGTTGATTTCGAGATTCATTAGACCCTATGAAATCAAAGAGATAGTTGAATCAGTTTCTTATAGAGTGGATTTTACACCATTTTTATCCTAGGTAAATAATGTTTTTCATGATTCTATATTGAGAAATCATATGCCTAATCCATCTCATTTTTTTAGTCCAGAGGTAGTCCAGTTGGAAGAGAAAATTTCTCATGATGAAAAACCTGTCTAGATTCATGACCACAGAGAGAAAGTGTTTCAGAATAAGGTTATTCATTAGGTAATGGTTTTTTTGGAAAAACCTTATTGTTTTGAAGAGGCAATAAGTGAATCTAAAAATGTTATGGGGGATAAATATCCCCACTTCTTTGATAAGTTAATATAATTATGAGGAAGAAATTCCCAAAAGGGGGAAATGATATAGGATCTGAGGTATTTATATAACAAAAAAATCACATTTATATTTATATTTATTATTAAGATATTAGTTATAAGTTCTAGGGGACTATTTTTCGGATAGATAACTCAACACAAAACAATGGGGTTCTTTTAAATGTCAGATTGCACAAAATGATGAGTTATATAAAAAAATACAATAATATTATTATTATATTAAATGGTTAGAAAATTCTATATTTTTTATTAGTGATAATTAACAAACGTAATTATTTTATTATTTTACATGTTTGTTAAATGTTTTTACATTTATCCAATGAATTGCAGAGGCTTAAAATGATAATGAATCCAATTTTAAGCATAAAATACTCTAATATTTTTAAATGGTCTGTTTACCCCCATTTAATGAATAACCCCTTCTCAATATAGTCATTTTCACTTTTATATGTTCTATTTTTAATAATAAAATTATTATTTTGAAGACGGACACCAAAATTTATATTGGATGAAAATTTTATTTTTTCTGACAAAGTTTATTTTTTAATGAATAGAGAAAACTACTACATTTTTATTCAAACCTACCATTTCATCTAATTTATTTATATAGTTAAATTTTCCTTTTAATTGGATTTATATTATAATTTTATTATATTTTTATCAATTAATCCAATTATTGTCATTGGACAACATTTCACATTTTAATTTCACAAAAACAAATGTCAATATTTGGGTAGTTATTACTTATTAAAACACCCTTTTTGGTTTTCACGACTGGGATTTATTTTCAATAAATTACTTCATATTCTGTGTTTTTAATTTATAAAGATAGATTCCTTATTTTTAATTATAATGTTCTATTTTTTTAAATAGTTTTTTTATATTTTTGGACATTATCAATAGCAACATAAGTAATTATTTTATATATCTTTGTTAATGGACAAATATGTTAAATTCATGTAAAAAAACATAATAATAATGTAAAACTACTCAGAAACATGCCCTAATCCTATTGGATAATATATTTTACAACCATGGCCTTTTTGGGAACTAATTTAGGACCCCATGTATCCACTTGGGAGTGATAATGGAATTTTATAAGTATTAATTTAATGTAAAGAGAAATATAACAAAAACGTATATATTTTTATTAAAAATTTCTTATCTATGAATATGTAAGTTATAAATTTGACTATATATATTATTTAAAAATATAAAAAATATTTTCTACATCATGGTATCTTATTTATAATTTTTATAAATGAACAAAATAAATTTAATTAGGAGTCAATGATGACATAGGGATTCCTTCATTAAAAAAAGATTAAAACAAATGAAATTATTAATATTAAATAAATTGTAATTTGATTATGTTTATACCATCAACAAATTTTATGGATGATATTGACATAATATATTTGTGATAATTCATTTTTTTGAAGGAATCAATAATTTCTGTCTTAAAAATAGAATTACTTTATAGTGTCAAAATTGACAATAATGAGTTTTTAAAAATAATACTACATTATTAAATTATATAAAAATAATAAAAATCAATGATTCGGAGAAATTACTTATGTAATGTTAAAAATGTCATTAATTATCCACTTATTGTTTTCTTGGCATTTTATAGTGAATGTGGTTACTAAATATTTGAAAATGAATGAAGACATGGTAATAGTTAATGTTTTTAACTAAAGGTTAAAGGTAAAAGATAAGGTTAATTTTGTGCCCTAATAATTTATATAACCTATTATTTGAGGGGATTTAGACACTAAATCATCTTATCTTTGATAAAAATTAGTTTAGAACTATTTGAAACTGAAAATATTTATATAATAAAATAATATTACAAAACATTCCTAAAGTGTTCCCCCTGCCTCTTATAAAAGGGAATCACATCGACCCAAATAACACACACCTCTAAATCCCCTTGGTTCATCCAATGTATTTTAGAATAAGGTCCCAACATCCCACCATTTCTCATATAATCCTTACTTTGAGAATAATGTAATTCATGAACGCATTTTGCTCAAATCAAACAGAGTTGAATGTTTTAGAGGTATTGTCTACTCTAATGTTCCTTTACATTATTTTACATCGCCAATATCTATTCTATTACTATTTTTTGATTAAATAACAACAATAGTATCCTATATATACTTGGACTTTCTAATGAGAAGGTTTCTAATAACATTTACACATATATCCATCTAATGGATACAGACGTACTGTTTCTGTGTACGAAAAACTAATACCTCACAAAAAGATAATTGTATAATTTTCTTGTAACACCAATCATGGTGGCCATTATTATGGAACCATATTTATATATGATATATATATAATATTTTTATCTTTTTTTCGATTCTATATATTTCATTTACATCCTACCTTGATGATTTTCATAAAGTGTTCATACGATAGTTTCACTTGAGGAAGTGTGGACAACCACCCTCTCCAAGTTATATGACTTGTTCTTGCCAAACATGCACTGTATAAAGGATGGAATTAATGAACAGATGTGACCTATATAACGTAGATATTATAATGTAATTATAATATATATATTTATAATTTATTTATCATTCCTTTAAAATAAAAATATAAAATTAGCGTTCATGAATATATACAGCCTACCGTCTCCTTGAATGGTGCATTTAATATCTAATCTCAAAATGTTAGGGACTATTATAGATACATATATAATGGATATATATATATATACTGTATATATATGATAATTAAATCTTTAATATTATTCTAGATATAATGGACATCTGACAACATGAAAAATTCGTAATTATAACAAGTTAATTTTTGACTCAAGTAACGAACATCATCAAAACGACCGATATGAACATGAATAATTATATAATTGTTATAGAAATGTAATAAGTGATATTAAATGAATAATAAACATGAAAAATCTACTAAATAAAGTGTAAATTAACTTTACTTTATAATTCAAGAATATAAATAAAGAACGAGACAAGGTAGACTCAAGTTAAGGGACTTCATCTCAATCGCCTTTCATTGAGGAATATTTTTGATTATACACGGCCTTCATTTATAAGGTGTATAACTATAAAATTTTTTATTTAGTTTAATTAAATGTTCTTAAAGGAATCATTTGTTTTAGGAAGAATTTTACTAAATGAAAAAGATAATATTTCTTTTTACTGTGCACGGTGACAATGACCTTGTCACCACTGCGGGCATTATTTGATATTTGGATTCCTTAAAAAGATTTAATGTTATTTAAAAGTAAATAAATACAACATAACCTGTTAACATATTTTATTATTGGATATTGTTTTGGGAAATCATTGATTATAAATATATATATAAATGATATATTCTGATTGAAATGTGGAAATGTTAACATTCCATTATACATGTTTTATGTGTTATGATTATGCTGTGGATATTGGGAATTATTTTTGTATACAGGCTGTTCTGTGATAATACAAGGGTGAGTGATCCAGATATATCTCTCCAATTCATTGCGTTATGTAGTAGATGTAAACCTTAATGTTTTTCTTTACAGATTTACACAATATACTTTTATGGGTATTCTGAACCTAACTCTCTATGTTGTTGTGACACCTACTATGTATGTATGTTATGAATGCTACAATTTATCTTTATTATTTATAAATTCTTCTATTTATCCAAAAATAATATGATTTCATAATATATTTTAAATAACTTTTTATTACGAGTTCTAAGAATGATTTCATTGATTTTTATATATTGATGGATTTATGTTTTCTTTCCTTATTTTATACCCCTTACTGAGATTTCTATGTGTATCCCATATTTTTGAAATGATTTAAACATGGAATAAGGAATGGTTAAAGAGAGGAAGAATATAAAAATATTTTTTTATGAAAATAACTTTTATTTTATTTAATGATTTTTTATTATTATGAAAATGTTAGTTATAATAGATGTGTACACTTTTTAATATTTGAGATGTATTGTAGTAGTTATGGACTATTTCTCTTAAACTCAAAAATTGAAAATATATTCAATGTGAATTATAGACATAAATAATGATATTGTATTGTTTATAGTTGGGGTGTAATGTACCAAAATATTTGTATAATTTGTTTTATATATTGAATTATTATGAGACTGCGAAAATTGATGGCCTGTGATTCCTAGCCCCGGAGAGCATGGAACTGAATTTTGATCATTGTTATGGTATGTTTAGTAAACATGCAGATGAGATTTTATATCATTTGAACCAGTGATCAGATTGAAATATCTGAGGGCACCGTTGAATTTTGGGTATTGGGATTCTCTTAGGCGAAGCATCACATTATTTTGAAAAATTATGTAAGAAAATTTATTTTTTGGATATTTCCAAAAATATTAATAAAATAACTATAGGTTATTTTATCTTTTTTTTAAACTGTTGAGGGAAGGTAGAGGGACTACAGAGTAACTTCATGATTTGATTGAGATTCATATATTGACATGAATCTTTATATTTTATTATGTAAAAACATATATTTTAGAAGTGATTTTTATCCCCAATATGAAGGAAATTTCGAGTGAATGATTTAGACATTGGAAAACATTATTCATTCTTGTTCAATTGATCATTAGTGAATTTGTAATCAACATAGTTCATTGTTCTAGTTTCTTTATTATAAAAGTTCTTATTCCTGTGTAAAGATGAAAACCTTTGATGTATTATATCAAATGAAATTTCAGGATACATCTTGCTGGGATGAATTAAGAGAAATGAAGTTAATAGAAGAAGAGTTGGTTAATGATATTGTTGGAAAGGTTAGGATTATTAAGAGGTATATGAGGACATATCAATGTTGGAATAAAATTTATTATGATAACCGAAGAAAATATATTTTTTATTGATATGTGGTCATGTTTTATTAGTGTATTTTTTTGGAAACATGGGATTATTTTTGGTAAAAAGGTAATTTATATTCATTGTTTTTCAGGCTATAAAACATCCAAGAATATTTTTATCTTTTTCGAACATGTTAGCCATTCATTAGAGTTTATCCCACGTTGAAAAAGGATTTTATGTGATGGTGTTAATTGAATATGTGAGAGAATAAGCTCATATTTCGATCCCTAAAGGTGTTTAGTATGAACATGGCCATTATTAGGTAGAATATAATCTTCATATATGTAATCATGGATAGAAATTGTTCAGAAATTTATTGATTCTCTATTTTATGGTTTTCTAGAAAACCAATATTTTTATGAAGTAACATGGGAGTCTGAAAATGCATCGAGGGAACACAATACCCACATGTTTAATAAGTGAATAAAATTATTAGGATGATATTTTAAAAAGGGGGAAGAGTGTAAGAAACTTTCAAATTTTATAATAAATAATATATAGATATTAATCGAGTTAATTAGTTATATATTTATATTAATTATAAAAATAATATATATTTTTAAATTTTATATGGAAAGTGTTTTATTACACTCATTTCATATATATTTTAATTTAATATGACATTTTCAAAAAAATTAAATTTATATTTGACAATATTAATTTTTTAGTCATCAAGTATAAATTATATTATGATGTATTTTTAATAATATTTTGAAAATATTGATTTTTTAGTCAACAGTTTAAAATACTACTTCTGATATTGAAAAATATATTTCATTTCTTCAATTTACAATGAAAACAAAATTTCCTAATTATTTTTAAAATTTCATTAGGTTCCTTTTATATAAAATAATATAATTATGATTTTTTAAATATAATTTCATAATTTAATTTAGTATTAAATATATTTATATTCAAAAGGCCATTTTCCTGGGAAATATATTTTTCTTATTTTTCTTCAATTTAATATTAATTTCAATTATACCACTTATTTAATTTGAATCATGAAAAATACAATCAAGATTTAGAATAATTCGGTCTAAATAAATTAAATAGCATCCTTTTTATAATATTGATAGTAACAGTAGTAATTTTTCTTCTCACAGTAAGAGGTTAGTCTGGTAATTATAGATAGAAATAAAATTGTAAAGACTGCAAAATTACTCAATCAAATGCCTAAATTTTATTTTTTAATGATATTTCATTCATAATAATCTAAATATATAAGGTCATTTTCTTTTTCTACATGTCCATAATTTAATAACATATTATTTAACAAAAATAAAAAAATCATAGTCATTTTTATAAAATGTATATTTTAAAAATAAGAATAAATAGTTTATAGTTCTTTTCATGAAAAAATATTTTTTAATATATGTGATTTATATTCATTATGGTAATTTATTTTCATTTTTTATGATATAATTACTTTAACAGATTATATGTCACTAATGTATTAAATTATTAATTAATACAAAAATAAAATAAATTATATTAAAAATGCTAAAAGTAATATTATTTTATGATAATTAATTTAATTCATGAAATATATATAGGAATATAAAATGTTATGGATGTTATAAAATATTTTGAATGAATTAAATTTATTCCTCATGTTTGTAGAAAAAATATTATGAATAGTTCAAAAAATTGTCTATAATGATATTTTTATTATAAAATATTTTCATAAAATATAAAATAACTATTGATATAATATATTGGACCATGTTATGGGGATATGATCAGTAATATCAATCATGTTTCATTTATGTGTGATTTTTTCCATTTTCATTATCTATTTTGACAATCATAATGAAAAAACAATTAATGTTGTAGTATGTTTGGACAAGGTTATCTAAAGGTTAAAAAATTTATATGGCTAAAATTTCGATCTAAAATTTCCCAAATACGATTTTATGATATTATTTATTCTTAGTGTCATATTATCTTTTAATAATAATAATTTAGAGATATTTTTACAAAAAATAAATTTCTATTAATTTTATACTTCTATAAATTGTAAGAGTGAATATACCCTCTTTTATAAAAGGTTACCTCTTATTCTATTTTAATAAAACATAAAAAACATCTTTAGAAGATAATATCTAAAAAAATAACTTTATTTAATAGCATGTCACATCTTATATGATTTGGTTTTATCAAAAATAAATCCAAGAATATATATTAGGTGTGAAACTCGAAAGATTGTCTAGAAAAGCGGATAACAATAAAAATATGTAACACATTAGACTTGAGGCAAGAGAAAATTTAACATTATATATAATTTTATATTTTATAATTATTTATTTTGAAAATATTTTTATTCCATTTTAAATTTTAAAATTTAATATATGAAATTTTTTATATGGACATAAGAGAAAAATATAGGGTAGTTTTTTATTATTTATATAATATGTTTTCAAGAATGATTCATTTTACAGAATTATTTGATGATCATTAAAATATAAAAATATTATTTTTTCTATTTAAATTTATAAAATAAGAAATAAAAAAATCCATTATTTTAAAATATTAATATTTTTTTCATTATTATATCTATCATGGAACACTTACTATAAATATATCATGAAATATTTCTAATGATTTAAAAAAATTGATAAACTGTGGAACACACAACCCAAATCAGAAAAGAACATTAATATATTAAAAAATAAAAAACAAGAAATTAAATTTTTTGTTATGAATTTTAATATCTAAATTATGAAGATTATGTTTATCGACTGATTAGAAATAAAATCAGACTCTTTTAAAATAAAATTAAATGTTTTAAAAAAAGTATTTTTCAAAAAAAAATATTTATCCATTATTTAGGCACACCATTTAAATGTTTTGTAAAAAAATTAAAAACAAATTTATTTTAAAAAATGAAATTTATTTTTCAAATAATCACATCAAAATTATATTTTGATGAATTCATTTATGAAAGATCACATTCTTTGATGAATATTAAAAATTCTGATTTTTATTGAAAACATTATTTTAATATATATATTTTAAAAAGAATAATTATATTTTAAAATGATTTAAAAGTGAAATCAGTTAAATAGTATTATTATATAACTAATTTATGTCATCGAAATAACAATCATGTTTAATTAGAAGATTAAAAACTTATATACTTAAGATAAGTTTCTCTTTGGAATCCCACCTTTTTATTACATCTACTGATGATATTTTAAGTTGGAATGATCTAACTCTGTGAATAACATTTCATAAAATAGATTACATATTTTTATGAGTATTAATATATAATATAATATATTGATCTTAATTAGTTTTCCATTATGTATAGTATAGATGAAAAAAAATGTAATTACCAGATTTAAGGTCAAATATTATTTTCATTAAGGATAATCTAAAACGAAAAGGATAAAAATCACCTTCAAACTTATTCAAAACACTATTTATTATCATATATCAAACTATCTGACTCTGTGTGTCTCTAATGAGAAGTTTTTTTTAGGATTCTTGACTGATTAAAATGATGATGTAACTGAAAATTTGAAATAAATGCATGTGTTTGCCCTCCCCCAATTACAAAAGTCCACCCATATCCTCCCCTCAAACAACATCCAAATCGATTTGGATAGGAAAAACCCCAAAAAAGTAAAATTAATTATCACCAAAAAAACTTTTAGATCCATTTAATTGATAATAAATCCAAAAAATGATACCTTTTGGTGAAAACCAAAAGGAGTTGTGCAGAGAAGATGGAACGTTCCTAAACTCTTGTTTTTATTTTGTATCATTCCCACATCATTCTATTATTATTAAAAAATTATAATATAATAAATTTATTCCGTTAGATATAATTAGATGTTATAATTTAATTTTCAACAACCATATCCATCTAATCTTCCATAAAATGGGAAATGAAATTGTTTATCATCTGTTTGGCAGATAACCATACCACGAACTCATATAACTTGTTCTCTGTCACCAAATATTACTGATTATTAACATGAAGGATTTTATCATTTTATATTATATTTTTGATATTTTTATAATTATTTAATTAAAATATATCATATAATTTCTTAATTTCTATGTCATTTAAATTTTTGTAATATCATTACTGTGTATGTCGAACTACTACATCGTGGAGCAATGTGATTCATTTTTTCACTTCTGATTTAAATCGAATTTAATTTGGTTAAATTTAATGAGTATATTTGACATATAAGACATCAAAATGAATCATTAAAATTAATATATTACACAATTTCTTACCATTTTACCCATTAATAATATTATAATTATTCTCATGCATACGTATGACCAATCAACTCAACCGAGTGATGTGTTCTATTCATCATGTTCAAATTTAAATAATGATAATAAAAAAATATACAATGAAAAATTTATATTTTCAACATTATTAAAATGATTTATATGATGGAATGACATAATTTATGTATGAACTTGATTTTGTATTATAGAATATGCATGAAAAAAGAAGACCATTAACACCCAAAACAATGAAACTAATGAATAATTATTAACAAATGTGTCGAAAAATGAAATAATGGGATCATGTATGATATTAATAATATTAATATGGTTTTGGTATAAATTAATATTAATATTAAAAAATCATACATGAGGATATATATTGTTCAACAAAAAGGAAGTGTATTGTAATGGAATTCATACCAATTATTCATTCATTAAGACATATTGAAAATTTATGAACCTAAATTTTTTATATGGTGTATATAATGACCCATTTACATATATTATAACTATTAATTATAATTTATGGTATTTATCTCTCAATTTAAAATATTTAATCTAATAGTATTTTATTTAAAATCTAACAGTGGTAAACAATCTCACAACTCAATCTCTCTTCATTATGTTATATTAAATATTCATTATCTTTTATATTCTATGATTATGTGTTTAATGGAATCAGTTATATTATATTATATTTTATCTTTTTTATGTGAATTATAATTTTATAAAAACAAAGAAATAATTTATCAATTATCACATTATGGTTTTGATCTAATTGGGGGATTATTTCACTATCTTATTTTAGTCTTGATTATTTATTCTTGAATTCACATTGAAGGAAATTATAATATAATTATCTAGAAACACTATTTATTTTTCTTCTCCCTGGTAATTCATAATGTTTTCAGGTAATATTGGATATTTTTTTCACACATTTGAAATTACAATTTTTGAGAAATTGTTTTTAAGAAAACCGGACCAAATATTTCACTTTCTCTAATATTTGTTTTCAAAAAAATGGGTATTGTAAGATCCGAAGTATTTATATAACTATAATTTTCATTTATTTAAAAATTTATGAATAAGAAATTATATTTACATTAAAGGGAATTCTTTTTCTGATAGCGTACTCAACAAAAAACAATGGGATTTATTGAAATCATACGTTGCCCACAATGTTGTGTTATACTAGAAAATACAAAAATAATATTATGATTAATTTAAATGGTAGTTAGCACATAGAAATTTTATTGGAGGGAATGAATAAAATTAACTATATTATTATTTAACATATTTTTTCAATATTTTTAAATTTATCCAATGAATATTAGAGGCTTAAAATGTTAATTAATCCAATTTTAAGCATGAAATGCTCTAATATTGTTAAATGGTCAGTTTAACTCCATTTGATATAGAACCATTTTTAAATATAGTTTTTTTAATTTTAATATGTTCTATTTTATAAAATAAAATTCTTCTTTATATGTGAGACATCAAAATTTACCTTGGATAAATATTTGGTTTGTTTCTGATATATTACATTTTTTAATAAATAGTAAAAAATAATTCATTTTAATTCATAATTTCTTTTCTTTATAATTTAATTATATAGTATTATTTTACATTTAGTTGGTTTTAATGTATAATTGGACTACCATTTTATCATTTAATCAAATGATAGTCATTGGAATTGAATCTAGTAAATATTTGTAAAAAATAATATAATAATAATATAAAACAATCGTATAACATGTCATAATCCTATTAGATGAGATATATTCAACCATGGGAATACATGTGTAGATTTTTGGACCACATGGATTCACTTAGGAGTGATAATGAAATTTTATAATAATTAATTTATAGTAAAGAAAAATATAACACAAACATGTATCATTTACTAAAAAACATTATATGTGGTTATATAAGTGATATCTTCAACTATAAATGGTCATTATAAATTTAAAAATATTTAACTTATCATGGTATTTTATTTACTATTTTTATTAATTATATAAATAAATTTTATTAGGACACAATGATGATATAGTGATTACTTCATTAATGAATGATCCAAATAAATGATATTATAAATATTAAAACATATTTAATTTGATTATTTTTATGCAATAAAATAGTTGTATGTATTATATTGACATATTAATTTTTTTTAATGCATTTGGTCCTAAGGAATAATTTTTATTACGACTTTAAGAAAAATCAATTAGTTTATAGTGTCAAAATTGACATAAGTGAGTACTTAAAAAATTTAGTTTATTAAATTATATAATTGTCCTAAAAATATATGATTCAACCAAATTACATAAAGAATGTTAAAAATTTATTAATGATCCACTTATGGTTCTATTTGAATTTTATTGGACAAATATTTACCATTTATTATGAAAATGCATGAATACAGGGTAAGAGGTAATGTTTTTAACTAAGGGATAATGATAAAAGACGAGGTTAAATTTGTGTCATAAACTTGTCTAAAACCTATTTTTTTAGAGTATGTAGATCCATAATCATTTTAAATTTGAAATAAATGATATTGGGACCATTTGAAACCGGAATTAATTTTATAATAAAATATTATTTCAAAACATTCCTAAAGGGCCACTCCTCCTTCTAATAAAAGAAAATCACCACTACCCACATAAAAACACCTCTAAATCCTTTTGGATTATCCAAAATGGGATAAAATAATCTCCCATAAAACCTACATTTTTCCTAGAATACTTAACATGAGAATAAGGAAAAACAAGAAATCGTTTTGGCTCAAATGAAAAGGTGTATCTTGTTTTAGAGGAAACATCTTATCTAAAGTTCATTTTCATTAGTTGACTTATTCACTATTTATTATGTTATTATTTTTTTATTACATAACAACACCAGTATAATCAATATTCTAGTATATTTTTTCAGGATGTATTATAATTAAACTTACAAAAAACTCCATCATTTTATAAGAACATATTGTTTATGTGTACGAAGAACTACTACCTAACGAAATAGAAATTGGTCAATATTCCACTAAAACATCTCATGGTGGACATTATGATGGAACCAAATTTCTATATGATATATGTTATATTCATATTTTATCTATTATTTTACATTTTTCATTTATATAATAACTTTGTGTTTCCATAATGTGTAAATATGATAGTTTCATTTGAAAAAGTGCGGACTACCGCTCCCTCAATGTGATATACATCTTCCATGCCATACATGTAATGTATCAATATGGAATTAATGAAATTATGTAACATATAAAACATATATATTATATTGGAATTATAATATAACTATGAATCATTTAGTTTAAATTATATTAATATGACAATGAAATGAATGTAGCATTCATGCGTACGTATAACCTACCATGTCCATGAATGATGCTTACCATTTCTTATCTCCAAATGTTATGGACTATTATAAATACATATATAATTGATCTAAAATCATATATAAAGGATATATATGATATTTTAATCATAAATACTATGATAGAGATAATGATCCATTGATCACATGGACAATTAGTAATTATAACTAGTTCATTTCTAACTCATGTACCGAACATCGTCAAAACGACCAAAATGAACATGAATAATTATATGACTGTTATGAAAAAGTAATATGTTTTATAAAAGTAATAATAAATTTGAAAAATGACATGATGAAATTATGAATTAACTTATGTTTATTATTTAGGAATATATTTGAAGGAACGAGAGTAGTCAGACTCGAGGTAAGGGACTTCATCTCAATATCCTTTCATTGAGGAATATTATAATTTATACATGACTATCTTTTATACGATGTATAATTATAAAATTTTCATTTTTATTTAATTAAGCATTTTTAGAAGAATCGTTTTTTATGAAGTGTTTTACTAAATGACAAAAGGAATGTTTCTTTTAAATGTACGCATTGACAATGGCCATTTCACCACTACGAGCATTATTTGATATTCAAATTATTTAGCAAGATGTAATGTTTTTGAATGGAAAATATATACCATATAACCTTTTAAAATATATTTTTAATGAAAATAGTATCGATAAATTATTGGTTATATATATATATAAATCTGTAAATGATATATTGGGATTAAAATGTGGAAATTTTATCATTACATTATGCATGTTTTATGTGTTTTGGTAATGTTATGGTTCATGGTAATTATTTATGTATTAGAGTTGTTCTATGGTAAACCAAGGATTGGTGAGCTCATGATAAAACTCTGATTCTAGGGTAATGTGATGGAGGTAAACGGTAATGTATATCCTAAGAGATTTAGGCAATATACTATGATGGGTATTCGAAACATAAATCCCCATTTAGCTATGAAATCTACATTGTAAGTATGTTATGGATGCCATAAGTTAAATTTTTTGTTTATTATTTCTTTGATTTATTCATAAATCTCATGATTTCATAAGACTTGTTAATGAGATTTTGTTTTATGAGTGAAAAGAAATATTTCATTGATTTGTATGAATTGATGGACTAATTTTTTTCTTTTAATTTTTTAAATCCCTTAATGAGATTTCTATGCTCATCCTACGTTTTTGAAGTATTTTTCATAGGTTATAGGGAAGGGTAATATAAAATAATAATTCAAAAAGATTTTTTAAGAAAATAATTTTTATTTTATTTAATGGGTTTTATTGTTGTGAAAACATTATATAGAGTAGAAGTGTCTACATTGTAAAATTTGATATGTAATGTAATAGTTATGGCCTATTTCTCTAAAACTCTACACCTAAAATGAACCTCAATATGAATTCTTAACATAGCCTATGATTATGTAATGTTTATGTTTTGGGTCTTAAAGTTGGTATAGGACGACGGTTTAGAAATATTTAAGAGTTACGATATTGTTAAATGAATATCCATAAAATTTATTATACTTAATGGTAATATTGAAATGATATAGAATTTGAATATTACCATGTTTCTTCTAGTAATATATATTTTTCGAGATTGGTTTTTCATTGAGGAAATAGATAAGCTATGCAGGGAAGTCATACAGTGGGAAATGACCTTCCAAATCTGCATCCTGCGATAGTTGGAATCATAATTGAATAGTTTGTTGTTGTGATGGATCAGGTGACTCAGGTGATAAATAGTGGTTGTGTTTATTGATGATATTTTGTTATTTTATATAAGTAATGTGGGTCATGAAAGTCATTAAAGAGTTTCCTTTCAAATAATAAAAGGAAATAATTTATATGAGAATTTCTGGAAGAGTGAGTCTTGGTTATAAAAAATTTCATTCCATGGTCACATTGCTCTTAATGATGGAATAACTGTTGATCCTGCTATAACAACATGTTGGTCGGAGTGGACACTCAATAGGGGGGTGAATTGAGTTCCAATCAAAATTTCTATTTTAAAACATTATCTTAGAAACCCCAAATAAAATAATGAATTAAACTATAGTGAATTTATATCAAAGTAAAGGTTCTGTTGGGTTCTCAAGGGATTGATTATTTCCCAGTTAATCAAAACAGAAAGGATGATTAACTTTTGAACCCAACTTACTAAATTACAACTAATATAAACACTTGCGAATTTAATTATCAAAGTGACTTTAAAACAGGTTTGGTTTTAAAGTAATTAGAATCAGAATACAAGAATAACATTGAAAATAAATAAACACAGTAGATTTAACCAAGAGGATCAGTCTCAAGATGAGACTCAGTCCTCTCAAAACATTATATAAAAGTGATCCACACCCTGGATCGGGGACAAACAACAGTATACAACTGTCCAGGTCCAAGACCTCTACCACTGTTATTCGTGGGAAACAGAACAACAGCAACCAGCTGTCCAGGTCACACATGACCTCTACCACTATCTTAGTGGGAAATAAAAGATGTAAGAGTGTTGAGTGAGGATTTACAAATCCTCCAGTTAAAGCCCATGAGACAGTGTGTGTGTTAAATACAACAGATAACACACACTGCTCAATATGTAAAAAGATACATCACAGAGCAAATATTTAGAGTTTAGAAATAGATCTAGTGATTGTCTTGTAGTTTTGGACTCCTTTGATTGATCAGAATTCACTCTGAGTCTTATTCTGGTTTTTATCTGGAAAACAGAGTATCATCTGTTTCCTTGACTTCCAGGTGTAGAGACAGTCGATGAAGCTCTTGTGTTATGTTCTCGTTCTCAGATCTTCACTGGTAAGAAGTGATGAATCAGTTCCTCATGTATGTTCAGTCGTCTCTTTGCATTCACACTCAGTTGTTCTTCCAGCACACCTTATGGTCTGTATGTCTCTGTGTATTTGTCTATATGTCTCTTTCATTGCAGTAGCACATCCTTCCTTTATTTAATGCACGTGCTCCGGCAGAAGATGATTTACTTTTTGCAAGTACGAGGTATGGTTCCCTGACATCCAACAACACACATTAAATAAATGTCAGTGTATTAAAATATACTTGATATGACCGTTGGTTAGATTAAACAAAGATAAAGAAAATAAAGCAATGTCGGGTTCTGTCTCTGGAACGGTAGCTCTGGATATCGGTAGAATTGTGTTACAATAGGTTTCTATATCGGTAGAATTCATTTGTAATGGTAGACTTTGTTTCAGTAGCTGCAACTGTAGACTTGATCACATCAGTAGTGGTGGACTTGTAACAGTAAATGTGGCTCTACCTTGTATCGGTAGCAGTACATCTCTATCGGTAGTTGTGGCTCTGCCTTGTAATGGTAGCGGTAGCTCTCTATCGGTAGATGTGGCTCTGCCTTGTAACGGTAGCGGTAGCTCTCTATCGGTAGACTTTGCATAACGGTGGACTTCAGCATATTGGTAGCTGTCAACTTTTCTTTAGCGGTAACTGTCGACTTCATTGTGTCGATAGCTCTATCAGTAGACTTTGATGCAGCGATGGACTTTGGGTATCAGTTGGGTATCAGTAGCTGTACCGATAGCTGTATAGGTAGCTCTCTTATAGCGGTAGCTCCAACATATTAGTAGACTTAACTGTATCGGTTGCTGTGAGTTGTAACGGTTTCTAGCTTGTAACGGTAGCTAGTTTGTAACGGTAGCTGAAAACTGTTTGAGAATTCACTTGGCAGAAAGAGTTATGTCATAGTAATCATATATCTGATAATTCAAAAGACTTAATTTAAGAATAATGAAAGCAACAACATATATTAAAGTATATTTGGAATGTATTAAGCGTAATCAATATATAAATAAAGAATGGTTGGGATTATCAAAACACAATAAAGCCAATTAATTCTAGAGGTTTCAACAATCTCCCCCTTTTTGATAATCGCAACTTATGCCAAAATAAAGTAATATCAGAGGAAAAAATATATCAAAGTATGATATCAATAGTATAGTATCAGAGGAAAAATCTCAGCAATTGATATCAAAAATAAAATAGTATCAGAGGAAAAATATGAAAATATGAATATATCAAGAAATAATGTAGTATCAGAGGAAAAAACAAACAAGATTCTTTAGTTTGAAAAGATTCTCATATTCCTCCCCCTACCAATTTAACTACAGGATTATCCTCCAATTTAGTGATTTTCTCCCCCTTTGTCCCCTTAGGTGAACAACATTCTCTCTCTCTCTCTCTTTGGGTACAGGTTTCCAATAATTTTTCCCCCTTTGTGATTAACAAGAATGAGGGTATTAGAGAAAAGAGAAGGACTATGAAAGAAAATATACAGATTAAAATATACAGTGTAGAGAGGAACGAAGTATTTGATTAATAAGCAAGAGATACACTGGGAAAATAAGAAAAGTACAAAAATACAATGAGTCCCATCAAAAAATGGAGCTAGAAGCACTCAATCATCCTCTTGAACATGTGTCTTTCCCTTGGGATCTATAGAGGGTTCAGACGTAGAGTCAGCAGGCTTGGGAATTCCTGAAAGAACCACTAGTGGATCAGCAACTGATACAGTACCAGATCTGTAATCTATCTCCCTCCGAGGGATCAAAGGTGTCAAGCTGCTGATGGCTTGAACTAGAGTCAGTTGAGGAGTACTCCCAGAGGCAGATGGTGGAAGGGCAGGTGGTACAATAACTGTCCGAGCATCCACATGTATGAAAGTCAGCAAGAGATTCATGAAATCCATGATTATGCTTCCACCTCTCTCCATAGAAGATACAAAATCATCTATGTTCTCAATAAATTTGTCCAAGGCAGGAGTAAGCTCCTTGATCTTTCTGACCTGTTCTATGAAGGCTTGGGTAACTGGAGGTAACTTCATATTCTCCATCAAAAGCTTGAAATGGTTTGTCATTTGGTGCTTGGTATAAACCTGTTCAAAATAAGCATCCACCTTATTTTTGATTGCCTCTTGAGAAGCAGTAGCTACTCGCATGTGATCAGGAATAAAACTACTAACTTCCCTAGTGGTACCAAGAATCTGAGTATCTGATGCACCACTGGGACTGGCCTTAGCCAATTCTTCCTGAATAATATTGTGGATCTGGTCAAGGTTCACACTGGAGAAAGTTGAGGGAAGAGGTTTCATTGAGAAGGCCACTGTCTCCTTGAAATATTGATTCATACTACTAACTACCTTCTGAACACGTTCATCCTTACTATTCAGATGTTCTTTGACTGACTTCTTAAAGGCCTCAAAAACATCGACAAATTGTTTTACCACTTCTTTGATATATGAAATGTCAGTGTGCACTTGGATTTGAGAACTGTTCAAAGCAGTAAATAAAGCAATTGATTGTCTAAGAGCAACTACAGCTCTTATCCAACTCTCAATCAGAGTGTGGCAAACCTTATGTTCATCCACCATTTCTTTCACAGGACTGGACACACTACATCCAATGGATAGCTCAATGGATTGATCCACGCTTTTCATCTCTTCAACCATACTTTTCTTCATATCTTCCACTGATTCTTTTATTACTTCTATCAATTCGGCTTTTAAAGACTTAAGATCCTCCTTGGTTGCCACATTTTCAGCCACAGTGGGTAAGGTAACTGATTCCTTTTGGAGTTGGTCTTCCTCATCAGAATATCCATAAGAAAGTCCAAGAATCATATATCTGGGATCTGATGTCCAACCTTCAATGTCATATAATACTGATACTGAGCCATGATTATCTCCCTTACTTGGAACATTCTCCTGAGGTATCTCTTCCAACTGTTCTTCCTGATGAAATTCTGCAATTTCCTCTACAATTGCAGCAGATTCAATAGCCATTTGTTCTGAGTCATTAATGACTCTCCCATCAACAGGTGGTGCTTGTAACACCCCAGGTAAATAAAGAATATGTCATATTTATATTTATCCATATTTGTGAATAAAATATTTAAATGACTTTAAAGGGGACGCTATGCTCGATGGCGTACCCAACACGCAACAACGAGTTTCTTGGGAATCTTACGTTGCACTCTAATAATAAAATAATATTATTTTAAATGGTAGTTAACATGTAGCCGTTGTAATGGCGGGAATGGATAGAAATAACTAAAATATGATTATATATGTTTTTAAATGTTTTTACATTTATCCAATAAAGGATAGAGGCTTAAAATACGGAAAGAATTCAATTTTAGGCATATATGCCCTAGTTTTCACTAAAGGTTCACTTATCACCTTTTGATGTTGAACCATCATTAAATATAGTTTTGTTCACTTTTAAACATTCTATTGGACCAAATAATGCTCTTATTAAGAATCGGGACATCAAATTTTACTTTGTGTAATTTTTTGGTATTTTTCCGATAAAGTTCATTTTTTAATGAATAGTGTAAAATGTTGTATTTTAATTCAAAACCTCTTTTTAATCTAATTTATTTATATGATTAGATTATCTTTTGAATTGGTTTTAAAGTGAAATTAGAAAATATTTTTACGATTAAATCCAATACTGGTCGTTGGAATTAATTTCACTTTGAAATCAGACTTAAACTAGTGTCAATCTTTTGATACACATTGTTTTATAAAAACACGCTATTTGCTTTGACAATGGGAATTAATTATTAAATTAATTAATGTGACTAATATGTTTTTAATTTTGTAAAACGGACTTCATTTTTGAATTCGGAATATCAAATATATCTTAGGGTGAATTTTTGGGATTTTTCTGAAAAACATCAATTTTTGATGAATAGTGAAACCACTAAGTGATACTTATAAAAGCTGATTTTTTGATTAAATGAAATTTTACCACTTTTGTGTTTTGAATTTCAAAAATCCGATATACATGGTTGTCATTAAGAAGTAAAATGTGGTTCAATGGGATAAAAATAATTTTTTGGTGAATAGTAACTTATTAAGTTTTTAATCGCGATTAGAGATAATTAGTGTAATTTAAGGTAAAAATGATATTATAGGAATGTGAAAACACCATGACACTTGTCCTAAACCTATTGGGTGAGTCATGGCCGACCAATACAAGCCATGGGCCAACTTGGGGACCCCATGGAGCCACTTTATTTGGAAAATGACTATAATATATTTTTATTTAATGTTAAAATTAAATTGACACAAACATGAGTTGTTTTACTAAAACAATTTTTAAGTGTGGTTATACAAGTCATATTTTTTATTATAAATAGTCATTGGAAAGATAAAAAGATTTACTACATCATAGTATTTTTTTTTATAATTTTTAGACATTAAATAAATTAAATTATTTATGACATAATAATGATGCAGTGATGACATCATTATTTGACGATTTAAATAAAATGGAAAGATAATGTAAAATCTATGAACTAAACATGGCAAAAACCAATTGGATGAGTGGATTTAGAACCCTTATCACCATATACACTAATTATATCAATGTGGTACCTTTTAAAACCTAAACACATTTTCAAATAAAGTAATATTTCTTTACTTTCCAAAAGTGCCCCTCCTCTCCTCTTATAAAAGGCCCCCACCTCTACCTCATTTCACACACTCCTAAAGCCTTTGGCTCGGCCAAACCCTGAAAATTTACTCTCTTCACATCCCTCTCCTCATCCTAGAGGATTCCCTTTGGGCAGAATCCTTTAAAAGGAATCCTTTAGTCTCAAATAAAAAGGAGTTACACTTTTAAAGGTAATTCATTCTCTCATGTTCATTTGTTTTATTTTGCTTCTCCAACCCCCTAAACTCTTTTTATTTATTTATTTTGTAACAAAACCAGTATCTTCAATATACTAGGATGTTTTTATAATATTTATTCCAGCTACACTCTCACACAACTACATCAAATGGTTAATGAACATACGGTTTCTGTGGATGGCGAAATTGTGCCTCCCGAAACGATGATTGTTCAATACTCATTTAACACCTTCAAAGGTGGCCATTATGATGTAACTATTTTTATATATGATATATAATATGTTTATGTTTTACTTATTCTTCTTTATTTTTCATTTGTGTCTTACCTTTATTGCTTCCATTATGGGTATACATGATATCTTCATTTTAGGAAGTGCGGACTACTGCCCCCTCAAAGTGATGTGATTCGTTAATGCCATATGTGGGACGTATAATGGATGGATTTAATGTTATTATATATGATTTTATACTAGAATTATTATTTAACTTTATATAATTATTATTTATTTCCATTAATGTATGAGATAGAAATGAAAGTAGCGTTCATGCGTACGTACGGCTTACCGTCTCCATGAACGGTGCATTTCATTTCTTATCCCCAAATGTAATGTACTATTATAAGTACATATATATAATGAATATATATGATTTATGATACATCTAAATGATTAATATAATTCTGGAATTAAAATATACATACCTCTCATATATTTTTAATTCCATTAATACGACATAGAAATGAAAGTAGCGTTCATGAGTACGTACGGCTTACCGTCTCAATGAACGGTGCATTTCATTTCTTTCCTCTAAATCATTATGTGATTTTATAAATACATTTATATTCTGGATATATATTATATATATGATATCCAAATCAGGAATGTAATTTTGGATATAAAGAACCTTTGACCACACGAACAACATGTAATTGTATGAAGTCCACTTTCGACTTAAGAACCAAATATCGACAAAACAATCATTATCAACTTAATGATTACATAATGTTTATAACATGGATATAAGTGATATAAAAGGAATAATAAGCTTGAAAAAGGTTCTTAATCAAGTAGAAATTAACTCAAGTTTATTATTCAGGATGTTAAAGAACGATCGAGTCAAGTCGGACGCGAGGTAAGGGATCCTACTCCACTCTTTCTTTTTAAGTACACTCTTTTATGTCATTCCTTTTAAAGCTCATATTTCATGTTATTGGGATGTTATTTTATATTAATATTACTTTAATTTTTATGTTCATGTGATGAGAGACCCTATTCTCTCTCATCAATCCATTTTGGAAGTTTTGAGTGGCGCCGTTAGGCTGCCGAATTTTCGTAAGAGATCTAACCTCTCTCTTTCTTTTTAAGTACTCTCCTTTATGTCACTTCTTTTAATCTCTTATTTGTTATGTTGGGGGATGTTCTTTTATATTCCTCTTTCTATAAACATTATGTTAATATGATGAGATACCCTATTTGATCTCATCAATCGATTTTTGTATGTTTTCTATGGCGCCGTTAGGCTGCCGAGTTTTCGCAAGGGATTTTTCATCTCACTTTTATTCCCATGAGATTTATGCTACATTTTCCACAATTTCCTTTGAGTGGTGCATGTACTGGCCATTATTTTACTCATTGTGTAATATTCATTCATTTATGAGTATTTAAATCAATTTTGTATTTTCCTTCCTTCACGGGGCGTATGTTTTGAAAGATACCCAAGTCGGTAAGGGAACCTTTCACCCTCCTCTTTTTAAAAGACTTCTTTTGTTTGGTCTTTTAATTTACATATTGTTATGATGGGATATGTTCTCATAAATCCTTGTTGATGTAACTTTTATGTCCAAGTTATGAGATAGACTTTTTATCTCTCATCAACTCATTTTGAGGTGACTCCGTTAGGCTGTCAAGGGAACTTCTTAACCCAATTTCGATTTCTTTGGGTTCAACATGTAGTTATTGAATATGTCATCCTTTGAATATGTGTGAATGAACTCTGATTATTTTACACTTAATATCCAATTATAATTGGTGTATTCATTTGTCACACATAATTATGTAATTGATTTATCCTTAAACCAAGGATACCGTCTTTGTAAGGGACTTCGTCTCAATCTCCTTTCATTGAGGCATATTTCGTTTTATACACAACTTTCTTTTATACGGTGTATAAACCCCTTTGAATTTTACATTTCTTTTGAGACTTCATTGTTGTTATGCACCAATTCACTCTTATATGGTGTGTATACTGTCCTTTGACATATTATATCATGAATCCTTTTATTCTCATGATATTATAAAGTTATGACTAAATGTTATTCCTCAATTATTGTATTCAAGTGTCTCTAAATTTGGTAAAACCCCATTAACCAAAATGTCATTATAAATGTTTTAATTATTTGTTCTTATTAATATCCATGTTTTGAAAATGGTTTTAAGGATTTATTTATATGGAGATTAATGGTTTAAAATTTTAAGCTTCAAGGTGGTATGGGACACTTTGATTCAAAAATCTCTTTATTAAATGTTTTAAATTGTTTTGAAAATGGTTTTGATAAAGGATTCTATTATGATATATTGTGATGTAGAAATGTTATCATTCCTTTATATTGGTTTTATGTTTTATGATTTTATATTGGTACTTGGACATTTTAACGGGTGGTTACGTTATAAACCATATGACGGGTGGTGCCGTGAATACCAGGACGGGTGGTTACGTTATAACCTCCAATGCATTGGGTATGGGAGTCGGCCGTATGGCTATTCCATTAAGTATGTATGGAAATTGGCCGTATGGCTATTCCATTAAGTGATATGTGTGGAAGTCGACCGTATGGTTATTCCACTTAAGTATGTTTATGTCCCATGTTACCTTTATATATGTTATGTGTTCTTTATATGGGTTTTATGGTAATCCTTTGGTTACAAAAAGGTATGTAATGATACTTTTTTTTCAGTGAAAAGTTTTTACTACTTCATGAAGGTGAAAAGTATTACATTGATAAATTATTCATGGTTTACTTGTTGTTTTGAAAATCTAACAGTTTTCATTCTTTGTGTATCCCTTACTGAGTTTTTATGCTCATCCCATGTTTTTGAAATGTTTTTCACAGGACTTAGCATGGAATAGGGTCAAGGATGGGATCAAGGGAATGTCATGCTACCTAAAACATGAAACTAGACATGTTTCTTTTTAAGAATTTTTATTTTATGGAAATTTAGTAGAAGAGACTACTTTGTAATCTGCTGAGATGTAATATTTATGTCCCAATTCTCTAAAACTCTAAACCTGAAAAGATCCTCAATGTGAATTATTAATTTAATTCAATTTTAAGTAAGGTTTAAGGCTGGGGCCTTATAGTTGGTATCAAAGGTCGGTTTAGTTAACTTTAGAGGTTAGGGTATTCTCTAAGCACAAGTGACATTACCATAATGGTTAGGATTTCAGAAAGAGTCCTAGTTTTAGATAAAGTGAATGAGTAAGTGTATCTTAGTGTTTACCTTCATCATTTGTACATTATGGTTTTGTTGATATACTCACACTGACATTTCTATTTTTAGTGAATGGATTGATCTAGCAGGCACCAAAGAGACAACAGGTTTGAAGGAAACTGTGGTGGTTCTCTGATTAAGATACTAGATAAAATGGAGGATTCAATGAGGAAACTCGTGGTTGTTCTAAACCAAATATCAAGGAGTCATGATCAACCACTTCAACCTTGGTGAGTTCTCTAATGCATCATGTATGAGATGGCCAACCCGATGTGGAAATTCAGGTAATAATTATTAAGGTAACCATTAGGGTTTATATTATACTTAATTTTTAGGTAATTATGGGTTACTCTATGATATGATGGAAAATGAAAGGAATGAGATAAACTTGAGGTTAAAATATGTTTTGATTATTCTTGAAGATTTTATCTCATTTTGGGTAATGTTTTAAGAATTGTATAGTTTTGGAAAAAGGACAACACGTAGACCATGTGACATCCCGTCGCGTCGGACAAAGCTGCGGGAATCGAACCCACAACCAATGTGCGACTGGTATTTATCGCCTACCACTGGACTACGTGAATTCCCTGGTTAGTTTGACTGATTCTTTCTGGTTATATGATTTTATGAATTAAGAGTAACATGATTTTGGGTTATTTATGAAAATGATTAACCTATCATGGAGGATATGTGATTAGGTTAATTACTTTGAAATACGGGACTTTAGGAGCAACTGATGTTGTTTGGAGATAAATGTTACAATTTAACTTGGAAGACTATGTGACAAAATCCTTAAAATGTTTGGGTTTCAATCTTATATTGGTTTACTTTGAAGAATTTTATGGACAAATTGATTATAGAAAGGTCCTCGTTGAACTTTGGGTTTTGTTGGACAAATTTTGGAGATTAAGAATAGATTTTCTTTTATAAAGGTTTATCCTTTTCTGGATTATCTGATCTTGTACTAACCTTATTGGTTTTGGTTTTGGTTAAAGTCTAAAGACATGGGATGTATATAGTTCTCTTTTGTGGATTTGGTGATTTTCTAAAAGTTCATTATAGAACTCTTAATGTGAACAAGTCTTCCTAAATACTCGTCTTTTGGAGAAAATATGAGTTTGTGTAAGGAATCTAATAAAAGTTGAAAGTCAATATGATAAGTGATTATGTTTCCTTATGAAAAAATTCTTCAATAAAAAGTAACTTAAAACAAAAATGTTGTCTATTAACTTTTCCTACTGGGGAATCGAATACCGTTTAACCCATCACAAGTTTGTGATTTTCTCGTGGTTAACTTTCTCCTAAACATGTTTTCTATCACTCTCCATCAGAACATGAACCTTTGTTTTTTTCCTCCATGTCCATATTTTCATACTTGTAATCCTAGTATGGGTTAACTCGGGTGACCTTTGTACTTATCTTTCTTTATTTTAAAGTGATTGTTTTATCGATCCTTGTTCCGATGTGGGACTTTCAAGGATGTTCCCAAGCCCAATTTTAAAATTGCGAGGACGCAATTCCCAAAATGGGGGAAGGATGTAACACCCCATGTAAATAAAGAATATTTCATCTTTATATTTATCCATATTTGTGAATAAAATATTAGAATGACTTTAAAGGGGACGCTATGCTCGATGGCGTACCCAACACGCAACAACGAGTTTCTTGGGAATCTTACACTGCACTCTAATAATAAAATAATATTATTTTAAATGGTAGTTAACATGTAGCCTTTGTAATGGAGGGAATGGATAGAAATAACTAAAATATGATTATATATGTTTTTAAATGTTTTTACATTTATCCAATAAAGGATAAAGGCTTAAAATACGGAAAGAATTCAATTTTAGGCATATATGCCCTAGTTTTCACTAAAGGTTCACTTATCACCTTTTGATATTGAACCATCATTAAATATAGTTTTTTTCACTCTTAAACATTATATTGGACCAAATAAAGCTCTTATTAAGAATCGGGACATCAAATTTTACTTTGTGTAATTTTTTGGTATTTTTCCGATAAAGTTCATTTTTTTAATGAATAGTGTAAAATGTTGTATTTTAATTCAAAACCTCTTTTTAATCTAATTTATTTATATGATTAGATTATCTTTTGAATTGGTTTTGAAGTGAAATTAGAAAATATTTTTACCATTAAATCCAATACTGGTCGTTGGAATTAATTTCACTTTGAAATCAGACTTAAACTAGTGTCAATCTTTTGATACTTATTGTTTTATAAAAACACGCTATTTGCTTTGACAGCAGGAATTAATTATTAAATTAATTAATGTGACTAATATGTTTTGAATTTTGTAAAACGGACTTCATTTTTGAATTCGGAATATCAAATATAGCTTAGGGTGAATTTTTGGGATTTTTCTGAAAAACTTCAATTTTTGATGAATAGTGAAACCACTAAGTGGTACTTATAAAAGCTGATTTTTTGTTTAAATGAAATTTTACCACTTATGTGTTTTGGATTTCAAAAATCCGATATACATGGTTGTCATTAAGAATTAAAATGTGGTTCAATGGGATAAAAATAATTTTTTGGTGAATAGTAACTTATTATGTTTTTAATCGCGATTAGAGGTAATTAGTGTAATTTAAGGTAAAAATGATATTATAGGAATGTGAAAACACCATGACACTTATCCTACACCTATTGGGAGAGTCATGGCCGACCAAGACAAGCCATGGGCCAACTTGGGGACCCCATGGAGCCACTTTAGTTGGAAAATGACTATAATATATTTTTATTTAATGTTAAAATTAAATTGACACAAACATGGGTTTTTTTACTAAAACAATTTTTAAGTGGGGTTATACAAGTCATATTTTTTATTATAAATAGTCATTGGAAAGCTAAAAAGATTTCCTACATCATAGTATTTTTTTATAATTGTTAGACATTAAATAAAGTAAATTATTTATTACATATTAATGATGCAGCGATGACATCATTATTTGACGATTTAAATAAAATGGAAAGATAATGTAAAATCTATGATCTACACATGGACAAAACCAATTGGATGAGTTGGTTTCGAACCCTTATCACCTTATCCACGAATTATATCAATGTGGGACCTTTTAAAACCGAAACACATTTTCAAATAAAGTAATATTTCTTTACTTTCCAAAAGTGCCCCTCCTCTCCTCTTATAAAAGGCCCACACCTCTACATCATTTCACACACTCCTCAAGACTTTGGCTCGGCCAAACCCTGCCCATTTACTCTCTCCAAACCCCTCTCCTCATCCTAGAGGATTCCCTTTGGGCAGAATACTTTCAAAGGAAGCCTTTAGGCTCAAATCAAAAGGAGTTACACTTTTAAAGGTAATTCATTCTCTCATGTTCATTTGTTTTATTTTGCTTCTCCAACCCCCTAAACTCTTTTTATTTATTTATTTTGTAACAAAAACAGTATCATCAATATACTAGGATGTTGTTATAAGATTTATTCGAGCTACACTCTCACACAACTACATAAAATGGTTAAAGAACATACGGTTTCCGTGGATGGCGAAATTGTGTCCCCCAAAACGATGATTGTTCAATACTCATTTAACACCTTCAAAGGTGGCCATTATGATGTCAATATTTTTATATATGATATATAATATGTTTATGTTTTACTTATGCTTCTTTATTTTTCATTTGTGTCTTACCTTTATGGCTTCCATTATGGGTATACGCGATATCTTCATTTTAGAAAGTGCGGACTACCGCCCCCTCAAAGTGATGTGATTCGTTAATGCCATATGTGGGACGTATAAAGGATGAATTTAATGTTATTATATACGATGTTATACTGGAATTATTATTTACCTATATATTTTTATTATTTATTTCCATTAATGTATGAGATAGAAATGAAAGTAGCGTTCATGCGTACGTACGGCTTATCGTCTCCATGAACGGTGCATTTCATTTATTATCCCCAAATGTAATGTACTATTATAAGTACATATATATAATGAATATATATGATGTATGATACATCTAAATGATTAATATAATTCTGGAATTAAAATATACATACCTCTCATATATTTTTAATTCCATTAATACGACATAGAAATGAAAGCAGCGTTCATGCGTACGTACGGCTTACCGTCTCCATGAACGGTGCATTTCATTTCATTCCTCTAAATGATTATGTGATTTTATAAATACATGTATATTCTGGATATATATGATATATATGATATCCAAATCAGGAATGTCATTTTGGATATAAAGAACCTTTGACCACACGAACAACATGTAATTGTATGAAGTCCACTTTCGACTTAAGAACCAAATATCGACAAAACAATCATTATTAACTTAATGATTACATAATGTTTATAACATAGAAATAAGTGATATAAAAGGAATAATAAGCTTTAAAAATGTTCTTAATCAATTATAAATTAACTCAAGTTTATTATTCAGGACATTAAAGAACGATCGAGTCAAGTCGGACCCGAGGTAAGGGATCCTACTCCACTCTTTCTTTTTAAGTACACTCTTTTATGTCATTCCTTTTAAAGCTCATCTTTCATGTTATTGGTATGTTATTTTATATTAATCTTACTGTAATTTTTATGTTCATGTGATGAGAGACCCTATTCTCTCTCATCAATCCATTTTGGATGTTTTGAGTGGCGCCGTTAGGCTGCCGAATTTTCGTAAGAGATCTAACCTCTCTCTTTCTTTTTAAGTACTCTCATTTATGTCACTTATTTTAAGCTCCTATTTTTTATGTTGGGGGATGTTCTTTTATATTCCTCTTTCTATAAACTTTATGTTAATATGATTAGATACCCTATTTGATCTCATCAATCGATTTTTGTAAGTTTTCTATGGCACCGTTAGGCTGCCGAGTTTTCGCAAGGGATTTTTCATCTCACTTTTATTCCCATGAGATTTATGCTACATCTTCCACAATTTCCTTTGAGTGGTGTATGTACTGCCCATTATTTTACACATTGTGTAATATTATTTCATTTATGAGTATTTACATCAATGTTGTATTGTCCTTCCTTCACGGGGCGTATGTTTTGAAAGATACCCAAGTCGGTAAGGGAACCTTTCACCCTCCTCTTTTTAAAAGAATTATTTTGTTTGGTCTTTTAATTTACATATTGTTATGATGGGATATGTTCTCATAAATCCTTATTGATGTAACTTTTATGTCCAAGTTATGAGATACACTTTTTATCTCTCATCAACTCATTTTGAGGTGACGCTGTTAGGCTGTCAAGGGAACTTCTTAACCCAATTTCGATTTCTTTGGGTTCAACATGTAGTTATTGAATATGTCATCCTTTGAATATGTGTGAATGACCTTTGATTATTTTACACTTAATATCCAATTATAATTGGTGTATTCATTTGTCACACATAATTATGTAATTTATTTCTCCTTAAACCAAGGATACCGTCTTTGTATGGGGCTTCGTCTCAATCTCCTTTCATTGAGGCATATTTCGTTTTATACACAACTTTCTTTTATACGGTGTATAAACCCCTTTGACTTTTACATTTCTTTTGAGACTTCATTGTTGTTATGCACCAATTCACTCTTATATGGTGTGTATACTATCCTTTGACATATTATATCATGAATCCTTTTATTCTCATGATATTATAAAGTTATGACTAAATGTTATTCATCAATTATTTTATTCAAGTGTCTCTAATTTTGGTAAAACCCCATTAACCAAAATGTCATTTTAAAATTTTTAATTATTTGTTCTTATTAATATCCATGTTTTGAAAATGTTTTTAAGGATTTATTTATATGGATATTAATGGTTTAAAATTTTAAGCTTCAAGGTGGTATGGGACACTTTGATTCAAAAATCACTTTATTAAATGTTTTAAATGGTTTTGAAAATGGTTTTGATAAAGGATTATATTATGATATATTGTGATGTAGAAATTTTATCATTCCTTTATATTGGTTTTATGTTTTATGATTTTATATTGGTACTTGGACATTTTAACGGGTGGTTAGGTTATAAACCATATGACGGGTGGTGCCGTGAATACCAGGACGGGTGGTTACGTTATAACCTCTAATGCATTGGGTATGGAAGTCGGCCGTATGGCTATTCCATTAAGTATGTATGGAAATTGGCCGCATGGCTATTCCATTAAGTGATATGTGTGGAAGTCGACCGTATGGTTATTCCACTTAAGTATGTTTATGTCCCAAGTTACCTTTATATATGTTATGTGTTCTTTATATGGGTTTTATGGTAATCCTTTGGTTACAAAAAGGTAAGTAATGGTACTTTTTTTTCAGTGAAAAGTTTTTACTACTTCATGAAGGTGAAAAGTATTACATTGATAAAGTGTTCATGGTTTACTTGTTGTTTTGAAAATATAACAGTTTTCATTCTTTGTGTATCCCTTACTAAGTTTTTATGCTCATCCCAAGTTTTTGAAATGTTTTTCACAGGACTTAGCATGGAATAGTGTCAAGGATGGGATCAAGGGAAAGTCATGCTACCTAAAACATGAAACTAGACATGTTTCTTTTTAAGAATTTTTATTTTATGGAAATTTAGTAGAAGAGACTACTTTGTAATCTGTTGAGATGTAATAGTTATGTCCTAATTCTCTAAAACTCTAAACCTGAAAAGATCCTCAATGTGAATTATTCATTTAATTCAATTTTAAGTAAGGTTTAAGGCTGGGGCCTTATAGTGCTACTATGTCTTCCTGATCAGGCACTATCCTAGCTGTACTGACTATTAGAGGACTCAAACTGAGCTCTTTTTCAACATCTCCCTCATCATCTGCTTCACCATTATCCTTCTTTTCTCCATGATCAGATTCGGTTGTCTCATCATCCTCAGAGGTGTCCTTGACAACATATTGGCATTCTTCTTCTCCTTCATCTGTAGCCTCTATATCATTGTCCTTCAAGACAGTTTCTCTCTTTTGAAGTTCTTTTGGAGGGCTAGCTGCTCCATAAGAAATAACTTGATGCACATGACTAGGTGGTAAGTTTGGGTGTCCTCCTTGCTCTACTGATGTCTCTTCCTCCTCAGCTTCATCATCACTGTAGACCGGTTCTGGCTCATCTTGTCCAAGACCAGGATCTCTCACATCCTTTGGTCTAGACAGATGATCCACATGAGTGAACTTGTCATAAATTTTTCCATCATCATTCACCCATGATTTCTGCCAAGGATTCCAATTGACTTTCATGTATTTACAGACAGTTCTTGTAATACAGAAGTTATCCATAACCACTACCAGCTCATCCTGAGGTCCAGCTATCTCCTTCACTTTCAGCATCACAGAAATTAGCTTTGAGAAAAACAAGGCATTTGATTTTGACTTCGGTCTAGTCATCTCTTCCACTTAAACCATAATCAATCTACATAGATTGATTCTCACAATGTGCTTCATAAAATGTAACAGATATATGTCTTGGAATCTCATAGTGGAAAAGTATCCTCTTCTCAGACTAACAACATGCTGAATAAATTTAAACAATATCTTATCTTCTCCTGCCATCTCTACGGCAATCACCTTTCTAGGGGTCCCATTCCCTGTGAGTTCCAACAATGCATCTTCATATTGAAACACATCACTAGTCGAAGGTACAGACTTGGAATAATAAGTAAAATCGCCATCATGAGGAACTCTCAGGTTCTCATCCCATTCTCTTGAAGTAAACGATACTTCTTGACCATTCACATATAAAACCATTCTGCTTTCTTCTTCAGACTTTTCAAAACGACCGAATTTGTAGAACTGTTTCACCAGTCCTGGATAATAAGGTCCGTTGTTGTTCATGAAGCATTCTAGCCAACCTTGTTCTTCTAACACTCTAAGAACCAATGACTTGCTTTCCATAAGCCATTCTACACACACCTCTTTTTCAACAACTATCTCACGCTTCAATAAGTGCGGGTTTACTGGTCTTCTCTGAGCTACACTTCCACTGCCACTTCCACTGGCATCAGTACTAGTTACTTTTTGTCTCTTCGCTGCAGGCGCTTCACTTCCATCAGTCATCTGTGGTTTCTTGACACGGTCCATTATGGATTTGAGGCTAGGGTTCTGAAGGTCGAGAGGTATAGTTTTAGGAGAAATCGATCAGATAGGTTCGTGGTGAGATTGAGTGAGTCTAGTTCGAGTTTTAATATCATTTAGGATTCATAAATCACATAAATCATAAATAAAATAAACATTTGTTTGATGACTCGGCTTTACATAATAATACAACGCACAAATGTACTGGTAAAGACTTCTAACGGTAAGGTCTCCCTAACGGTGAGGTCTTCCTAACGGTGAGGTTTCCCTAACGGTGAGGTCTTCCTAACGGTGAGGTCTCCCTAATGGTGAGGTATCCCTAACGGTGAGGTCTCCCTGACGGTGAGGTCTTCCTGACGGTGAGGTCTTCCTAACGGTGAGGTCTCCCTCACAGTGAGGTATTCCTAACGGTGAGGTCTCCCTAATGGTGAGGTCTCCCTAACGGTGAGGTCTCCCTAACGGTGAGGTCTTCCTAATGGTGAGGTCTTCCTAACGGTGAGGATTCTATAACGGTGAGGATTCTATAATGGTTTCAAGGGTAAGTTATCATTCCTAATTCATGTCTGATGAAACTTAATCATCCTTAACATAAAGGCTTAGTGAAAATATCAGCTAATTGAAGTTTAGTGCCTATAAACTCAAGTGTTATATCACCTCTTTGATAATGATCTCTTAAAAAGTGGTGTCTAATATCAATGTGTTTAGTTCTTGAGTGAGACACAGGGTTATTAGAGATGTTGATTGCACTAGTGTTGTCACAATTTATTGAAACATGTTTAAAATCAAATCCACAATCCAGTAGTGTGTGTTTCATCCACAGAATCTGTGCATAGCAACTACCAGCAACGATGTATTATTCTTCAGCAGAAGAACAATGCAACTGAGTTCTGTTTATTACTACACCATGATACTAGGGATTTTCCAAGTAAGTGACATGTTCCAGATGTGCTCTTCCTATCTAACATACAGCCAGAAAAATCTACATCTGAAAAACTTGTTAAGTCAAATGATTGTCCTTTTGGATAAAACAAACCTAAATTCGTAGTACGCTTAAGATATTTAAAAAGTATTTTAACAGCCAGCAAGTGTGATTCTTTAGGATTAACTTGAAATATAACACACATACATACACTGAACAAAATATCTGGTCGACTAGCAGTAAGATAACGTAAGCTCCCAATCATACCTCGGTAATTAGTTTGATCTACTGGTTTCCCAGATTCATCATCATCCAATTTACAGGTGGTACTCATCAGTATATCACTTTCTTTAATACTATCCAAACCAAAACGTTTTAACAAATCTTTAGTATATTTAATTTGATTTAAAATAATACCATCTTTAGTTTGAAAGATTTGAAAACCAAGAAAATACTTAAGCTCTCCCATTAAGCTCATTTCAAACTCATTTTGCATAACTTCTGAAAAATTAGTACGTAAAGAATTTTTAGAAGATCCAAAAATAATATCATCAACATAGATTTGTACTATTAATACATCTTTTGAAATCCTTTTTATAAAAAGAGTGGGATCAGCAATTCCTTTTGAAAATCCTTTTGAAATGAGAACGTTTGAAAGTCTTTCATACCAAGCTCTTGGAGCTTGTTTTAAACCATATAAAGCTATAGAATGTTTAAAAACGTGATTTTGAAAATGAGGATTCGAAAAACCAGGTGGTTGTTCTACAAAAACATCTTCAACAATAAAACCCTTTAAAAAACCACTTTTCACATCCATTTGATATAACTTGAAATTCAGATGTGATGCATAATCAAATAAGATCCCAATAGCCTCTAATCTAGCTACAAGTGCAAAGGTTTCTTCATAGTCAATCCCTTCTTCTTCATTGTAACCTTGTGCAACTAGCCTAGCTTTGTTTCTAATGATGTTTCCAGATTCATCAACTTTATTTCTAAACACCCATTTTGTGCCTATGGTGGTAGTGTCCTTAGGTCTTTCTACTAATTTCCAGTCTTTGTTTCTTTCAAATTGATTTAGTTATTCTTGCATAGCTATTACCCAAAATTCATCATTTATAGCATCATTGACATTTTTAGGTTCTAACTGTGAAAGAAAAGCTTGATGTTCAACCTAATTTCTTAGAGAAGCTCTAGTCTGTGTTCCTCTATCTAGATTTCCTACAACAACATCTAAAGGATGGTTATTTAGAATCCTAGTTGGTCTTGAAAAGGTAGGGCTAGAGATTTCAGGTTCATCAACTGGTTGGGGTTCAACAGGAGTAGGTTCTGGGAAATGTTCAGAACTAGATGTTTTAACTATAGGTCCATTGTCTTTATCATTAAGGTTCAAAGCAGAGATATCATCTTCAATATTTTCAAGAGAGGTCTTAGGTTCATGTGTATAAGTTTCATCAAATTTGATATGAACAGATTCTTCCACACATTTGGTTCGCTTATTAAAAACTCTATAGGCTTTACTAGAAGTAGAGTAACCTAGGAAAATTCCTTCATCACTCTTGGATTCAAACTTGTCATGATTATCTTTAGTATTAAGAATAAATACTTTGTAGCGAAAAACTTTTAAGTAGTTAACCTTAGGTTTCCTATGGTTCCACAACTCATAAGGGGCCCTCTTAAGAACATGTATAATCAAGACTCTATTAATAACATAACAAGATGTATTTACAGCTTCAGCCCAAAAGTAAACGGGTAGGTCATACTCCTTATGCATGGTTCTAGAAATTTCTTGTAGGGTTCTATTCCTTCTTTCTACTACACCATTCTGCTAAGGTGTCCTAGGGGCAGAGAAATTGTGACTATACCCATTGTGTGAGCAGTAAGATTCAAACTCATGATTTTCAAACTCACGACCATGATCACTTCTCAAGGTTTTAATATTAAGTCCACTAAGGTTCTCTACAGACTTGGAATATTTTACAATGTAAGAATAAGCTTCACTTTTGTGAGCTAGAAAATATACCCAAGTATATCTAGAATGGTCATCTACAAGAACATAGACATTGTCACGACCCGTCCTCGGGGCTCGTGCCGTGACTACCCCAAGGCCGCCTTCCATAGGCCAGAGGCTGACAACTAGCACCAAGGCGTAAATCCTGGTAAAAAGGGAAGGCATTGCCTTTGTAAAGTAAACAAGCACCACAGAGTAAGAAAGCAGAAAAGTAAACACTAAGTAAAACAGAGTACAACTGTAAGTGAGGAAAAGTTAGTGGGCCAGTATACAAACCCAAACTGAAAGTAAAGTACAACTCTAAAGGGAAAAAAACAACTGTAAAGTAAAAGACGCTACACCGAGCTGTCCACTGGAGATCCCACCTGAAGGGTGGGTACAGATAGTTCCACTGCTCCTCGTGTCCCGCCGTCCGCTCAGAGTACGTCCCGTCCAGTGGTCCACCTCCAGGTACCGTCCTGCTCTACGAGCCTCAACCACGATCAACGCTGTCCGTCGTCTGCAACCAACACAACGTAGTGCGGGCATAGCCCGTGCATGGGTGAGTATAAGCTACTCCGTAGGGACCCCGAGACCCCTGAAGGTCTCCCAAAATCGACAAAGGATAAACCACAAAGGAAAGATACAATCACGAAGTAACAACCGACACTGCTTAGGTATATTCCCATACATATACCTAAGTCATCATTTCAATACGCTCCAACCTCCGAGCCCAAGTACAACTCAGTCCACACAGGAAAGTATACGTATTCCAAACAGGAAAGAAAAATGTAATCCACACAAGATAGCACAACTCAATGCACACAGGAAGGTAAACAGGATTCAGCTCACACATGTATACTTCTTCGGGAACGATAGATATGATCACTGATCCATCTTAGTCGTCGGACCCACAAAGGATCGATAGGTACTAACCCCCGCAAAGACCCACACAGGATCGGACCCACACAGGATCTGTAGGCGCTGGTTCACACAGGACCGCTGAGCGTAGACCCACACAGGATCGGACCCACACAGGATCAGTAGCACTGATCCACACATGATCGCTGAGTGTTGTAGTCGTCTTCGTCGAATCCACTGAGGATCTCAGCACAGTCATCATCGCAGTCACAGTAGCAGTCACAACCAGCTCTAGGGTTCCCGCACACAGCAAGCTCGTTTGGGAGGATCCGCTCCACGAGACGAGAGGCTGATACATCAACTGTCACATAGTCCAGAGTTGATGTATCCAATAGTTCCGTATCTTCAATAGGAACTCAATGCAAAAGACGGCGCGTCAATCGGACGCCCGGTCTGAGAGTTATTGGCTTTTTTCGTACTAGGGGCCCGGTTGGGTTTTAAGGAAAAACCAACCCGACCGTACTCCACCTGCATCCAAACCTTGGGCGGAGTATGAAAAAAGATCAGTCTCACTAAGAGGAACTCAACAAAGCTGACGACACGTCAATCGGACGTCCGTAGCTGAAGATATGAGCGTTTCCGCTCCGAGGGCCCGGTTGGTTTCGTGTACGAACCAACCCGACCAAACTAAAAGTAATCCAAAAACATGAGTGCGATATACCGAAACGACAGTCTTGATCCATGTAACGAATATCCGCAGACGACGCATCGTTTGAAGGTCCGTAGACCGAGTTATGGGCATTTGAACCCAAATAGTTCGGTATTGGGGGTTTCGGGCCTGGGCCGACCCAGCCCGAGACCCCCCGGCTGGCCCGAACCGGGTCGATCCGCCCCGGCCCGGCCCGGCCCGGCCTGGCGGATTGGCCAGGCGCCGGTCCGGCTCAAGGGAGCGCGCTGGGCGCGCTGCCAGTTCGGCCTTCGGCCGAGGTGATTGAGAAAACGGGGGGCGCCTGCCCCCCTTTGTAACAGCGCCCCTCCACCCTCATAATGGGGGGCCGGTCCACTGGTCGGGGGAATTAAATTCCCCCGGGTTTCTCCATTCCGGCCGGCCCGACTTGGCCGGCCGACTCCCTCTCAACGGGACCGGCAAATGCCGGTCCCCTTCTGGCTTCCAACACCGGCGGCCCGGCTGGCCGCCGGTCACCTTGTTCCGCCGCGGCCTAGAACCGGCCGCGGCCTTTGTCGTCCAGTGCGGTGCGACGGCACCACGCCCCTCCGCCGTGGCCCCGCTCCGGCCGCGGCGCCTTTGATTTCCTTCGACGCGGCGCGACGGCGTCGCGTTCTTGAAATTTCTTTCCACGGCGCGGCGGGACGGCGCCGCGCGTATCTTTCGCAATATACCGCATGGTGCGACGGCACCACGTTTTCTCATACCAACCTCAAGAAACCATCACGAAAAAAGGAGGAGGGTCGGCCGTGTTTTTGTGGACCGACCCCCTCGCGTTATTCGATAACAAAAAGGGTTTTAATCCACGATCATCACCAAGTTGGTATTCACGGATAATTAAATAAATAAAACCCCTACCTCAGCTTCAAGAGTGGTGTTCTTCAACAAGCCGCAGAAGACAAGCATCACGGAGGTCGGGCGTCGCCGAAATCGAACATCGATTCCATTGGCGTCGAGGTTCGTCCGAAAAGGTAACATCGCTGGAGAAGCTTCGTAAGCTGACGGAGAAAGCCCGAGGAGGAAGCGGCGTCTCCTTTCATTGACACGGGAAGAAGATCGATAGAAGCGGCGTCGTCGTTCTTCGGGAACACACCGGCTGCGAAGAAGAGAAGAAACGACGCGTCTTTCTCTTCTTATGTTGACGGCGTTCTTCATCGGTGCCTAGGAGTTCTTCGCGTTCTTCGTCAAGGTTGAAGAAGTTGAAGAATGCTTCCCAAATCCTCTCAAGGTGGCAAGATAAAACTAACCAAAATAAAATAAGGCTAAGCCTTATTTTATTTACACAACTTCACCTCTTTGAATTTCGAAAGTTTGAAATTAAATAACTCATCTCAATTAATAACTCAAGTTGTCAAATTTAAATTGAGTGGAGTTATTGGGAGTTTAAAGGGGAGTTGAGGAGTTAGGGTTTGTGTGGCCCCCACCACACTTAATCCTCTCAAGGGAGGTTAGGTGGATGTGGGTCCCACCTCTAACTCCCTTTGGGAGGATAAAACCAACATGGATAAAAATAATTTGTGTTTCCACAATTTATTTAAATTCATTTTATTTCCCCCAAAACTAACTATCAGCCCGCATAAAACGCAACCTCGGAAAAGGTATCCTTAAGAGAATATCGACGCTGAGAGTTTATCGGTGCCCTCAGAATTCGATTTCGAGCACCGGTTCAAAAGTTAGAAATTCCCGCTCGTTCGTTCACTGAACGTACCCGAGCCAAACTTCGGAAAATGATTCTGGGCACACCGGGCCTCGGAATCAGGTGCCGTTAGAAACCGCGCTCTTTTAAAATTTCAAAGAAAATTAAGAAAAAATTTCCCTTGAATTTTACGGGTATTTACATTACTCCCACCTCAGGGATTTACGTCCCCGTAAAGATACATCAAAACTAGGGAAACAAATGAGGGTAATGAGCACACATCTGAGCCTCCCGCTCCCAAGTTCTCTCCTGGAGATTCCCGTGCTGCCATCTGATGCGCACAAGAGGAATCGACCGTCCACGTAGGACCCGCTCTTGTCGATCCTCAATCTCCACCGGGACCTCCGTAAAAGTCTCCCCATCGTCAACATCAAGCTCCCCATGGTCAATGATGTGCGTCAGGTCGTGCACGTATCTCCTCAGCTGAGACACGTGGAAGACGTCGTGCACCCGGTGCAACTGAGGTGGTAGAGCTAGGCGATAAGACACCTCGTCAATCCTGCTGAGGACCTGGAAGGGTCCGATGAAGCGCGGAGATAACTTGCCGCCTCGGTCAAATCTCCGTATACCACGTCGAGGTGAGACCCGCAAGAAGATGTGGTCGCTATCCTCGAACGCTAGTGGCCTCCGCCTCCTGTCAGCGTATGAATTCTGCCGGATCTAAGCTGTCCTCATCCACTCCTGGATGACCTGGACCTTCTCTGTCATGGCCTGGACCATCTCCGGTCCCACAAGTGATGACTCCCCAGGGTCTGTCCAGCACAAAGGAGATCTACATGGTCGGACGTACAACGCCTCGTACGGTGTCATCACGATGGTGGAGTGGTAGCTGTTGTTGTACGCAAACTCCACCAACGGTAGGTGGTCCTCCCAGCTACGACCAAAGTCGAGAACCCATACACGGAGCATGTCCTCGAGAGTCTGAATGGTCCTCTTCGTCTGACCATCCGTCTGAGGGTTAAAGGCTGTGCTCAGACGTAGCTACGTCCCGAACGCCTCCTGCAATCCCTTCCAAAGCCGGGAAGTAAAGCGAGCATCTCGATCGGAGACAATAGATGATGGCACACCGTGAAGCCGTACAATCTCCTGAATGTAGAGACGTCCCAAGCTCTCCACTGAGCCCTGCTCTCTGATGGGTAAGAGGTGAGCCGACTTGGTGATTCGGTCGACAATCACCCAGATGGAGTCGTGACCTCTGGAAGTGTGTGGAAGTACAGTCACAAAATCCATAGATATCCCGTCCCACTTCCACTTCGGGACCTCCAAGGGATGTACCAAGCCTGTTGGTACCTAGTGCTCAGCCTTCACCTGCTGGCAGGTGAGGCATCGAGAAACAAACTCTGCCGCAGCCTTCTTCATGCCTGGCCACCAGTGCTGTCGTCTAAGATCCTGGTACATCTTCGCCACTCCAGGATGTACCGCCAAAGGAGAAGTGTGAAACTCTCTCAGCACCTCCTCTCGTAAAGCGACTGGTACCATAGTACGTCCTATGAAAAGGATATCGTGCTCTGCTCCAAAGGAGAAACCATCAGGTGCCTGTCCTGAGGATATTTGTGCACGCCCTGTCACACAGTCAGCATCCCCACGCTGTGCCTCTCTGACCCACTGTAGAAGAGGAGGTGTGATTGTGAGAGACTGAAGGAAGACTGCTCCATCTCTATCCATGAAGGATATCTGCAAAGAGGCTAACTGCTCCTTCGCCTCCTCAATTAGCTGAATGCCCATCCTCCTGCTGAGGGCATCGGTTACTACGTTTCCCTTCCCAGGAGTATAGACTATATCAAAGTCATAGTCCTGGAGGAACTCGAGCCATCGCCGCTGTCTCAAGTTCAGGTCCTTCTAAGAGAAGATGTACCTGAGACTGTGATGATCAGAAAAGACTGTAATGCGCTCACCCATCAGATAGTGTCGCCATGTCTTCAGAGCGAAGACCGCTGCTGCTAACTCCAGGTCATGGGTAGCGTTGTTTTTCTCATGCAACCTCAACTGTCGTGATACATAGGCGATCACTGCCCGCTACTGCATCAGGACACATCCGAGTCCGGTCCATGATGCATCGCAGTAAACTACGTATCCAACTCCCTCCTCAGGCAACCTCAAGATAGGTGCGCTGGTCAATCTATGTCTCATCTCCTGGAAGCTCTGCTGACATCTGTCTGACCACACGAAGGGCTTCCCCTTCCTTTTTAACATTTGTCAAAGCTGCAAAGATTTCTCCTTTGCCGAAAAGTGAAATCCGGTCTCATCCCATGGATGAACCACGTTCCTTGCCTAATACAGTCAATCCCGTCATGATTAGTTATTTCATGGCATGGATGATGTCGTAAGGCCTCGACGCTTCTACCAAGAGATCCAACCGTTACTCGCGCCTCCAAGGGTTGAGTCACACTGTCGGCATCAGTGTGTGGTCATTGGGTCTCCTCCAGTAAGAATATCGCAAGTGAGGGTCAAGTCAACAGTTTTTAACCGACACCTCTTAGTAAAAACAAACAAAAGGCAAGAAGGAAAAAGTCACCAATGCAAGTGTCTTTTATTACTTCAACTCAAAGTACAAGGACACAAGGCAACACAAACTACGAAGCTAGAGGCATTATGGGAAAAGGCCTCTATGCCTGGAGCTAGTCCCGCAATAGTCCACCTGCATCTGGAGCTCCATGATCGTAAGCTTCAGTTGCCTAAAGTTGTGCTCTCCCCTGAGGTCGGGGTGGATCTCCTGGTGGTGGTGGTGGTAGAGACTCAAAGTGTCGCCCACCACCTGCTGCTCGGCCAGCTCCTCTGCCTCATCCGCCTGCTCCCTGCAGACCGCCACGGTCGAACCTCTGCCTCTGCCTAGGTGGTTCCTCAACCGTCTGCTGCTCCTCTGCATGGCGGGTCGAGCAGTCACGAGCCATGTGGCCCTGCCCGCCGCATGCATAACAGTATCATCTACTCATAAGACTGGTTCTGTTTCGTGTCCCCCGCACCTCCGAGCCTGTGTCCCGAGGTCGTATGCCTGAGGGTCTGGTCTGCCTGCACCCCTGAGTCATCCGTCGACTGCCTGCTGCAGAAGACTCTACTACGTGCCACCCTGTGGTGGGTCTCGGCGCTGGTGTAGACTCAGCAAGACAGCTCTCGATCAAAAGGGCCCGCTCCAGTACTCCCGTCTGAGTCGGTATGCTGAGGGAGATCAGCGATGCCCTGATCTCGTGTCTCAATCCCTGCTCAAAGGTCCAGGCCCGGATGAATGGGTCCCGTACCATATCGGTCAAGTAGCGCGAGAGATCGGTAAATCTCGTTGAGTACTGAGCGATCGTGATGCTGCCCTACCGCAGCTGAAGAAGCTCCTGAATGCGCACCGTACATAGGGTGGCTGGGACGAACTCCGAGCTGAAGAGGCTCTCAAAGTCCGTACAAGGAAGAGATGCCTCATCGTGCACCTGGAGCATCAAGCTCCACCATCGTCATGCTGCTGCGTGTAGTAGGCTCACCGCGAGGATCACCATGAGGTCTGCTGGTGTCCTCACTAGCCTAAAAACGCGTACGACTGCCTCCAGCCTGTCCTCGGCTACCTGGGGGTCCATCTCCCCACGAAACCTGGGCGTTCGTTGGCACTGAAACTCATGCAGTGCGCTGAGGCGACGTGCATCGTCAGCGGCTGGTGCTGGAAGTATCGGTGGATCGACGGGTAGTGCTACCGTCGGTGCCACTACTGACAAAGGGCCCTGCACCGAGGCCTCGTAACTCGGTGGGCTGTCATCACGCTCGACTCTCCGAACCCTAGCTGGCTGCCGTCGTGGGGCCATCCTGAAAAAGAAGCAGGTGCGCCACGGTCAGAAAAGTATACCTAGTGAGCTGATACAAAGTAATCACAAAGAAAACTTTAAACAAACACGCAATCAATGTTTTCGTGCATTAAGTCGGAAATCAGTAGTCAGGGTCCTGGTGTACGGATACGTCGGCTGCCGCACCAACACTGGACTCCATGTACTGATAACCACACTCAATACGCTAAACACTATTGCTTCACATAGAAAAGATTAGAGTTCGCGGTAGAACCAAACTCCTCTGATACCAATTTTTCACGACCCGTCCTCGGGGCCCGTGCTGTGACTACACCAAGCCCTCCTTCCATAGGCCAGGGGCTGGCGACTAGTACCAAGGCGTAAATCCCGGTAAAAAGGGAAGGCATTGCCTTTGTAAAGTAAAGAAGCACCACAGAGTATGCAAGCGGAAATGTAAACACTATGTAATACAGAGTACAACTGTAAGTGCGGAAAAGTAAGTGAGCCAGTATACAAACCCAAACTGAAATTAAAGTACAACTCGAAAGGGAAAACAACAACTGTAAAGTAAAAGCTGCTACACCGAGCTGTCCACTGGAGATCCCACCTGATGGGTGGGTACAGATAGTTCCACTGCTCCTCGGGTCCCACCGTCCGCTACGAGTACGTCCCACCCAGTGGTCCATCTCCAGGTACCGTCCTGCTCTGCGAGCCTCAACCACGATCAATGCTGTCCGTCGTCTGCAACTAACACAACGTAGTTTGGGCATAGCCCATGCAGGGGTGAGTATAAGCTACTCAGTAGGGACCCCGAGACCCCTGAAGGTCTCCCAAAATCCACAAAGGATAAACCACAAAGGAACGATACAATCACGAAGTAACAACCGACACTGCTTAGGTATATTCCCATACATATACCTAAGTCATCATTTCAATACGCTCCAACCTCCGAGCCCAAGTACAACTCAGTCTACACAGGAAAGTATACGTATTCCACATAGGAAAGAAAAACGTAATCCACACAGGATAGCAAAACTCAATCCACACGGGAAGGTAAACAGGATTCAGCTCACACAAGTATACTTCTTCGGGAACGATAGAGATGATCACTGATCCATCTAAGTCATCGGACCCCCAAAGGGTCGATAGGTACTAACCCCCGCAAAGACCCACACAAGATCGGACCCACACAGGATCTGTAGGCACTGGTTCACACAGGACCGCTGAGCGCAGACCCACACAGGATCGGACCCACACAGGATCGGTAGCACTGATCCACACAGGATCGCTGAGTGCTGTAGTCGTCGTCGTCGAATCCACTGAGGATCTCTGCATAGTCGTCGTCGCAGTCACAGTAGCAGTCGCAACCAGCTCTAGGGTTCCCGCACACAGCAAGATCGTTTGGGAGGGTTTGCTCCACAAGCCGAGAGGCTGATACATCAACTGTCACACAGTCCAGAGTTGATGTATCCAAAAGTTCTGTATCGTCAATAGGAACTCAACGCAACAGACGGCGCGTCAATCGGACGCCTGGTCTGAGAGTTATTGGTTTTTTCGAACAAGGGGCCCGGTTGGTTTTTAAGGAAAAACCAACCCTATTGTACTCCACCTGCGTCCAAACCTCGGGTGGAGTATGCCAAAAGATCCGTCTCACTAAGAGGAACTCAACAAAGCTGACGGCACGTCAATCAGACGTCCGTAGCTCAAGATATGAGCGTTTCCGCTCCGAGGGCCCGGTTGGTTTCGGGTACAAACCAACTCAGACGAACTCAAAGTAATACTAAACCTTGAGTGCGATATACCGAAACGACCGTCTCAATCCAAGGATCGCATCGCCGCTAACGGAGCGTCATTTGGAGGTCTGTAGCCCGAGTTATGGGCATTTGAACCCAGACAGTTAGGTATCGGGGGTTTCGGGCCCGGGCCGACCCGGCCCGAGACCCCCCGGCTGGCCCGAACCGGGTCGACCTGGCCCGGACAGGGTCGGCCCAGCCCGGCCTGGCAGACCGGCCAGGCGCCGGTCCGGCTCAAGGCAGCACGCTGCCAGCTCGGCCTTCGGCCGAGCTGATTGAGAAAACGGGGGGTGCCGGCCCCCCTTTGTAACCGCCCCCCCCTCATAATGGGGGGCTGTTCTGCTGGCCGGGGGAATTAAATTCCCCCAGGTTTCTCCATTCTGGCAGGCCAGACTTGGCCGGCCGGCTCCCTCTCAACGGGACCGGCAAAGGCCGGTCCCCTTCCGGCTTCCAACACCGGCGGCCCGGCTGGCCGCCGGTCACCTTGTTCCGCCGCGGCCCGGAACCGGCCGTGGCCTTTGCCGTTCGGTGCGGTGCGACAGAACCACGCCCCTCCGCCACGGCCCCACTCCGGCCGCGACACCTATGATTTCCTTCGACGCGGCGTGACGGTGTCGCGTTCTTGAAATTTCTTTCCACGGCGCGGCGCGACGGCGCCGCGCGTATCTTTCGCAATATACCATGTGGTGCGACGGCACCACGTTTTCTCCTACCAACCCCAAGAAACCATCACGAAAAAAAGGAGGAGGGTCGACCGTGTTTGTGAGGACCGACCCCCTCGCGTTATTTGATAACAAAAAGGGTTTTAATCCACGATCATCACCAAGTTTTTATTCACGAATAATTAAATAAATAAAACCCCTACCTCGGCTTCAAGAGTGGTGTTCGTCAACAAGCCGCGGAAGACAAGCGTCGCGGAGTTCGGGCGTCGCGGAAATCGAACGTCAATTCCGTTGGCGTCGAGGTGCGTCCGAAGAGGTAACGTCGCTGGAGAAGAATCGTAAGCTGGCGGAGAAAGCCCGAGGAGGAAGCGGTGTCTCTTTTCATTGACATGGGATGAATATCGATAGAAGCAGCGTCGTCGTTCTTCGGGAACACACCGGCTGTGAAGAAGAGAAGAGACAGCACGTCTTTCTCTTCTTATGATGACGGCGTTCTTCGTTGGAGCCTAGGAGATCTTCGCATTCTTTGTCAAGGTTGAAGAAGATGAAGAATGCTTCCCAAATCCTCTCAAGGTGGCAAGAGAAAACTAACCAAAATAAAATAATTCTAAGCCTTATATTATTTACACAACTTCACCTCTTTGAATTTCAAAAGTTTGAAATTAAATAACTCATCTCAATTAATAACTCATGTTGTAAAAATTAAATTGAGTGGAGTTATTGGGAGTTTAAAGGGGAGTTGAGGAGTTAGGGTTCGTGTGGGCCCCACCACACTTAATCCTCTCAAGGGAGGTTAAGTGGATGTGGGTCCCACATCTAACTCCCTTTGGGAGGATAAAACCAACATGGATAAAAATAAATTGTGTTTCCACAATTTATTTAAATTCATTTTATTTCCCCCCAAAACTAACTCTCAACCCTCATAAAACGCAACCTCGGAAAAGGTCTCCTTAAGCGAATATCGACGCTGCGAGTTTATCGGTGCCCTCGGAATTCTATTCCGGGCACCGGTTCAAAAGTTAGAAATTCCCGCTTGTTCGTTCACTGAACGTACCCGAGCCAAACTTCGGAAAATGATTCCGGGCACACCGGGCCTCGGAATCAGGTGCCGTCCAAAACCGCGCTCTTGTAAAATTCCAAACAAAATTAAGAAAAAATTTCCCTTGAATTTTATGGGTCTTTACAGACATAATGCATCCCATTTAAACTAGAAACTCTAGAAGGTCCAAATATTTCCATGTGAACCAACTTGAGATGTTGAGAAGTTGACACTTATTTTTTTGATTTAAAAGAAACTTTATGTTGCTTTCCCTTTTGACAGGGATTACAAACTTTGTCTGATGAAAATTCAAGTTTGGGTAGGTCTCTAACAAAGTTCGTCCTAGAAATTTTTCTAAGTGAATGCACATTACAGTGTCCTAATCTCCTGTTCCATAGCCAAGACTCTTTATGAAAATCATTTAAACAAGTAATATTTTTCTTAGCTAAATAATTTAAATCAATAGCATAAACATTTTCATTTCTCAAAGCAGCAGACACTAAAACATTTTTAGAATTGAAAACATTGCAACAATAATTTTCAAATTTAACATAAAAACCATCATCACATAACTAATAAATACTTAACAATTTGTATTTAAGTCCATCAACAAATAAAACATTAGAAATCAATACTGAGTCAGTGTTACCAATCTAGCCTATGCCGATGATTTTTCTTTTTGAGTTATCACCAAAAGTGAAAAAACCTCCATCAACTCTGACTAAGCTTTTAAATCATGAGTAGTATCCTGACATATGTCTTGAACATCCACTATCCATGTACCAGGTCTTTTTACAGGAGCTATTTAAGAAGGTTTCCTACAAAACAGATTTAAACAGGAAATGATTTTGGTACCCAGATTTTCTTGGGTACAGACAGGTCAGTCAATAACACTTTAGGTACCCATATTTATCTAATGGGTCTCATAAAATTTCTAGAATCAACAGATTTTGAAAGATAAACCTTATTAGATCCATAACTATGAATATAACTAGTTGAAGCATATGAAGTTCCAGAGCTAGCTACATTCTGTCCAGATTTAGGAATGAATCTAGTCTGGGTAATTTTCATTTGTCCAAGTTGGTATCCTATACCAGTAGTGTATCTAGGTGCTATTTTCATACCTAGAATTTTAGTAAGAGAATCTTTACCATTGGTAAATTTCTATAAGTCTTTCTTGAGTTTCTCATTAGATAATTTTAGTTCAGTATTCTCTTTAAGCAACTGAGCATTCTTTTCTTCTTCAATATCAAGATCAGATTTATGTTTAACAGTTAAAGCATACTGTTTCTTTAAACCTTTGTATTTTTCTTTCAGCTCATTACATGTTTCTTATAACATATCAAAATATTTAAACAGTTCAGATTTGGACATGTTATCACATTCAGAATCATCTACAGAATAATATGAATTAGAAGCAGGAGTTTCTGAAGTTACCTCAGAAGTGTTTGTCAGAAAACACATGTTTGCCTTGTTTCTGTGTTCAGTTTCAGAAACTTCAGATTCACTAGAACTGTCCTCAGAATCACTCCAAGTAGCCTTCATGGCTTTCTTATACTTGTTATCCTTGTATTCATACTTCTTCTTGTATTTCATCTTTGTACAGTCTGCTTTTATGTGTCCTTTCTTTTTGCACTCATAACAGACAACTTCATCTGATTTATCAGGCTTCTTCCAATCCTTTTTCCAATGTCCTTTGTTGTCATACTTACCTTTGTAGTTTGACTTTCTGAAAAACTTCTTCTTCCTATAAAATTTCTTAATCCTTCTAGCAATGTGAGCCATCTCAACATCACTGTCAGAATCACTCTCACTATCTTCAAAGCTTGAACATTCATTCACAGCTTGAAGCTTTTCCTTATCCTTATTCTTTTAGGTTGTAGTTTTGAAGGAACCTGACTTCCTTCTAGGTTCATCATATTCTTCTTTGTTCACTTTGAGTTCTTATTCATACATCATCATTTTCCCAATTAGTTCTTTAACTAGAAGTTCTCCAATGTCACACGATTCTCTAATGGAGACAGAGGTTCCTCTCTATCTTTCAGGTAGACATCTCAAAATTCTCATAATTTGTTCCTTTGCTGGAACATCCTTTCCCAGAGAAGTCATTGTGTTGAAAATTTCATTGAACCTGAGATACATATCAAAAATGGGTTCATCAGGCTTCATTTTAAAATTATCATACTTAATAGTATATGTATTAAATCTCATCTCCTTAACATTAGTTGTTCCTTCATGAGAAACAGCTAAGGTATCCCAAATTTCATAAGTATTTTTACAGGCAGATATTCTATTAAATTCCTCATCTCCTAGAGCACAGTACAAAGCATTAATAGATTTATAATTATTATTGTAGGTTGTCATAGTAGCTTCATTCCAAGTAGATCTAACAGTAGTTGGTATTTTTTATTCAGATTCTATAGCAGTCCAAATATCAAAACCCATGCTCTCTAAATGAATTTTCATCTTGATTTTCCACTGAGCATAGTTGGTGCCATTGAAAAGGGTGGTCTTTTGGTTGCAAAACCTTCAAGTCTATTATCCATGATAGATTACTTAAAGCAAAGATTTTAAAGAGATAAAAATTTAGAAATAACAGAAATTTTAAGAACTTTAAAATACAACTAAAATCACAGTTGAAAAATAGAGTACATTAAAAAATATTTAAACACCCTCTGATACCAAATGTTGGTCGGAGTGGGCACTCAAGAGTGGGGTGAATTGAGATCCAATTAAAATTTCTGTTTTAAAACATTGTCTTAAAAACCCCAAATAAAATACTGAATTAATCTGTAGTGAATTTATATCAAAGTAAAGGTTCTGTTGGGTTCTCAAGGGATTGATTATTTCCCAGTTAATCAAAACAGAAAGGTTGATTATCTTTTGGAACCAACTTACTAATTTACAACTAATAAAAACACTTGCGAATTTAATTATCAAAGTGACTTTAAAACAGTTTTGGTTTTAAAGTAATTAGCAGCGGAATAAAAGAATAACTTTGAAAATAAATAAACACAACATATTTAACAAAGAGGTTCAGTCTCAAGATGAGACTCAGTCCTCTCAAAACTTTATATAAAATTGATCCACACCCTGGATCGGGGATGAACAACAGTATACAACTATCCAGGTCCAAGACCTCTACCACTGTTATTCGTGGAAAACAGAACAACAACAACCAGCTGTCCAGGTCACACTTGACCTATACCACTATCTCAGTAGGAAATAAAAGATGTAAGAGTGTTGAGTGAGGATTTACAAATCCTCCAGTTAAAGCACAAGAGACTGTGTGTGTGTTAAATACAGCAGATAACACACACTGCTCAATATGTAAAAAGATAAATCACAGAGAAAATATCTAAAGTTTAGAAATATCTCTAGTGATTGTCGTGCAGTTTTGGACTCCTTTGATTGATCAAAATTCGCTCTGAGTCCTCTTCTGGTTTTTGTCTGGAAAACAGAGTATCGTCTGTTTCCTTGACTTCTAGTTGTAGAGACAGTCGATGAAGCTCTTGTGTTATGTTCTCATTACCAGCTCTTCACCGGTAAGGAGTGATGAATCAGTACCTCATGTAAGTTCATTCATCTCATTGCATTCACACTCGGTTGTTCTTCCAGCACACCTTATGGTCTGTATGTCTCTGTGTATTCATCTATATGTCTCTATCATTGCAGTAGCACATCTTTCCTTTATTTAAAGCACACGCTCCGGCAAAAGATGATTTACTTTTTGCAGGTACGAGGTACGGTTCCCTGACATCCAATCGCACACATTAAATAAATGACAGTGTATTAAAATATACCTGATATGACCGTTGGTTAGATTAAACAAAGATAAAGAAAATAAAGCAGTTTCAGGTTCTGTCTCTGGAACGGTAGCTCTGGATATCGGTAGACTTGTGTTACAGTAGGTGTCTATATCGGTAGACTTCATTTGTAACGGTAGACTTTTTTTTGGTAGCTGCAACTGTAGACTTGATCACATCAGTAGCGGTGGACTTGTAACGGTAATTGTGGCTCTGCCTTGTATCGGTAGCAGTACGTCTCTATCGGTAGCTGTGGCTCTACCTTGTAACGGTAGCGGTAGCTCTCTATCGGTAGTTGTGGCTCTTCCTTGTAACGGTAGCGGTTTCCCTCTATCGGTAGACTTTGCATAACGGTGGACTTCAGTATATTTGTAGCTGTCAACTTTGCTTTAGCGGTAACTGTCGAATTCATTGTGTCGATAGCTCTATCAATAGACTTTGATGAACCGATGGACTTTGGGTATCGGTAGGGTATTGGTAGCTGTACCAGTAGCTGTATCGGTAGCTCTCTTATAGAGGTAGCTCCAACATATCAGTAGACTTAACTGTATCGGTTGTTGAGAGCTGTAACGGTTGCTAGCTTGTAACAGTAGCTAGTTTGTAACAGTAGCTGAAAACTGTTTGAGCATTCACTTGGCAGAAAGAGTTAAGTCATAGTAAACATATATCTGATAATTCAAAAGACTTAATTTAAGCATAATGAAAGAATCAACATATATTAAATTATATTTGGAATGTATTAAGCATAATCAAGATGTAAGGAAAGAATGGTTAGGATTATCAAAACACAATAAAGCCACTTAATTCCAGAGGGTTCAACACAACCGTTTTTGAACAATGGACAAGACTAACAAATATAACTAAGATTCATTGTTTTCTTGGTCTAGAAGATTATTACTCGTGGTTTGTTGAAAATGTTTCATTGTTATCAATCCCACTAACTAAGTTATCTCGAAAAGCTGATTATTAAATATGTAAAAAATAATGTTATGAAGGTTTTTTATAAATTGACAAGATGATTGGGGAATGCTACATTTTTGGAACTACCATCCTAAAATATGGAATTTTTTATCTATAGTCATTCTTTTTTGGATGGATTTCATTGCTTTATAATGAAGAATGATTAGGTATTTCCTATGCTTCACGTCAGTTGAAAACACAAAAGTAAAAATATACTACACTTGATTTGGAAATAGATTTTTTGTTTTTTCATTATAAATTTGGTGGCATCATCTGTACATAGTAATGTGTGAAATATATACTAATCACAAAATATTCTAGTATATATTCAGTAAGATGGAATCAAACATAAGACCGAGGAGATGGATAGAGTAAATCTAGGATTATGATTGCATGATTCATTAAAATACCATAAAATAAAACAATGTGGATAATCATTTGAGTAGGAAAAGTAATTCTATATTAACCATGTTACATTTATAATGTGAACCTTGTATTAGTTATTTAATGAACTTTAGCATTCATGTTTTTGATGTAGGAAATTACACTCTTTAGTTTTATGTTTCAGTATAATCATATCTACAACACAAAATTTAGTATGCGTTGAAAGAAGACAATGAGTTCTATAAATAGAAATAAATGGTTCAAAAGGGTATGTTACATGAACTTAAAATTGATAATGACTCAGTTTTGAATTTTGGAAAGAGATTTTGTTTGTCTTATGATTCAATGTTATAGAATGAGTTGTAATGTGAATCTTGTAGTTCTCCATTTTTAGTTCATCCTGTCAGTACTAAGATGTATAGTGATATTCCAAAGTCTTACTATTGAGATGGAATGAAATGAATTTTCTTTGAATTTCCCTAATATTTTTTATTTGTCAATAGGATAAAGTAGAGAAGCTATTATCGAAAGGGATTCTTCACACTTTTCTATTCCCCGAGAGGAAATGGGAAAACATAACCCTAGTTTTCTTAGTGGGATTACCAATGAATTTTCGATGTAACAATGCAGATTGAGTTACTATTTATCGAATGACTAAATCTTCTCATTTTCATCCAATTCGAGATACTCTTTCTCAAGATAAAATATCCCAATTGTATATTAAAGTGATATCTCGGTTCCATGGATTTTACCTCTCCATTGTATCTAATCATTGTCCCATGTTAACTTCTAACATCTGGAAGGGCCTTCATAAGTCTTCAGGTGCTAAATTATTTTTTAGTACAGATTTCCATCCAAAATCTGATATAGAGTCATAAAAATCAATTTAGACATTGGAGATATACTATATGCTTGTTCAGTGGATATCTAGGGATGTTGGGAGTAACACCTTTCATTTTTTGAGTTTGCGTAAAATAATTTTTTTTATTCCAGAATACTGATGGAACAATTTGAATAATTATGTTGAAAAATGTGTCAAACTCCACCTTATTTGGATGAAGTCAGTGAATGGAAGTTTATTGGACCAGAATTGGTAGAAGAGATATAAACAAGGTTTATTTGATTCATAAGCTCATGAAAATATCTCAAAGAATGTATAAGAGTACTGTGGATAACCCGATGAAATATTATTCTTTTTAGGTAGGTGAACATGTAACACCCCAGGTAAATAAAGAATATGACATTTTCATATTTATCCATATTTGTGAATAAAATATTAATATTACTTTAAAGGGGATGTAATGCTCGATGGAGTACCCTATACGCAACAACGAGTTTCTTGGGAATCTTATGTTGCACTCTAATAATAAAATAATATTAATTTTAAATAGTAGTAAACATGTTGCCGTTGTATTGCCGGTAATGGATATAAATAACTATAATATGATTATATATGTTTTTTAAATGTTTTTACATTTATCCAAAGGCTTAAAATACGGAAAGAATTCAATTTTAGGCTTTTATACCCTAATTTTCACTAAAGGTTCACTTATCGCCTTCTGATGGCGAACTGTTATTAAATAGAGATTTGATTACTCTTATACATTCTTTTGGACCAAATAAAACTCTTCTTTAGAATCGGGACATCAAATTTTACTTTGTGTAAATTTTTTGTATTTTTCCGATAAAGTTCATTTTTTTAATGAATAGTGTAAAATGTTGTATTTTAATTCAAAACCTCTTTTTAATCTAATTTATTTATATGATTAGATTATCATTTGAATTGTTTTTAAAGTTAAATTAGAAAATATGTTTACCATTAAATCCAAAAGTGGTCGTTGGAATTAATTTCACTTTGAAATCAGACTTAAACTAGTGTCAATCTTTTGATACTTATTGTTTCATAAAAACACGCTCTTTGCTCTGACAGCGGGAATTAATTATTAAATTAATTAATGTGACTTATATGTTTTGAATTTTGTAAAATAGACTTCATTTTTGAATTCGTAATATCAAATATAGCTTAGGGTGAATTTTTGGTAATTTTCTGAAAAACATCAATTTTTGATGAATAGTGAAACCACTAAGTGGTACTTATAAAAACTGATTTTCCGTTTAAATGAAATTTTTCCATCATTGTGTTTTGATTTTCAAAAATCCGACATACATGGTTGTCATTAATAAGTAAAATGTGGTTCAATGGGATAAAAATAATTTTTTGGTGAATAGTAACTTATTAAGTTTTGAATCGCGATTAGTGGTAATTAGTGTAGTTTAAGGTAAAAATAATGCTTTAATAACATGAGATGAGCTTGACACATGTCCTAACACTATTGGTTGTGTCATGTCCGACCAAGACAACCCATGGGTCTATTTAGGGGACCCCATGGAGCCACTTGGGTGAGATAATGACTTTAATGCCTTTTTTTAAGTAAAGGTGAAAATGACACTAACATAAATTGTTTTACTAAAACAATTTTTAGAAGGGGTTATACTGATCATATTTTAGATTATAAATATTAATTAGAAATCTAAAAATATTTTCTATATCATAGTATTTTTTTTATAATTTTTAGACTTTATATAAATTAAATTATTTATGACATCATGATGATGCAGCGATGACTTCATTATTTAACGATTTAAATAAAATGGAAAGATAATGTAATATCTAAAACCTACACATGTCCAAAACCTATTGGATGGAAATATTTCGAAGCCTTATCATCTTATCTTCTAAATATCTTAATTTGGGACCTTATAAATTCGAAACACTTTTGAAAATAAAATAATAGTTTCATGATTTCCAAAAGTGCCCCTCCTCTCCTCTTATAAAAGGCCCCCACCTCTACCTCATTTCACACACTACTCAAGCCTTTGTCTCGGCCATCCCCTGCCCATTTACTCCCTCCACATCCCTCTCCTCATCCTAGAGGATTCACTTTGGGAATAATCCTTTCAAAGGAAGCCATTAGGCTCAAATCAAAAGGAGTTACACTTTTAAAGGTAATTCATTCTCTCTTGTTCATTTGTTTTATTTTGCTTCTCCAACCACCTAAACTCTTTTTATTCTGTTTTTTTGTAACAACACCAGTATTTTCAATATACTAGGATTTTTTTATAAGAATTATTCGAGCTACACTTACACACACCTACATCTAATGGTTAAAGAACATACTGTTTCCGTGGATGGTGAATTTCTGCCTCACGAAACGATGATTGTTCAACACTCATATAACACCTTAAAAGGTGTCCATTAAGAAGTAACTATATTTATATATGATATATAATATTTTTATGTTTTACTTAAGCTTATTTATTTTTCATTTTTTGGATTACCATTATGGCTTCCATTATGGGTATACGCGATATCTTCATTTTAGGAAGTGCGGACTACCGCCCCGTCAAAGTGATGTGATTCGTTAATGCCATACGTGGAAAGTATAAAGGATGGATTTAATGTTATTATATATTATTATATACTGGAATTATTTTATACCTATATATCATTATTATTTCTTTCCATTAATGTATGGTATAGAAATGAAAGTAGCGTTCATGCGTATGTACGGCTTACCGTCTCCATGAACGGTGCATTTCATTTCTTATCCCCAAATGTAACGTACTATTATAAGTACATGTATATAATGAATATATATGATGAATGATGCATCTAAATGATGAATATAATTCTGGAATTAAAATATACATACCTCTCATTTAGTTTTAATTCCATTAATATGACAAAGAAATGAAAGTAGCGTTCATGCGTACGTACGACTTACCGTCTCCATTAACGGTGCATTTCATTTCTTACCTCTAAATGATTATGTGATATTATAAATACATGTATATACTAGATATATATGATATATATGACATAAAAATCAGGAATTTCATTCTGGATATAAAGAACCTTTGACCAAATGAACAACATGTAATTGTAAGAAGTCCACTTTCGACTTAAGAACCAAATATCGACAAAACAAACATTATTAACTTTAATGGTTACATAATGCTTATAACATGGAAATAAGTGATATAAAAGGAATAATGAAATTTAAAAAGGTTCTTAATCAAGTAGAAATTAACTCACGTTTATTATTCAGGACGTTAAAGAACGATCGAGTCAAGTTGGACCCGAGGTAAGGGATCTTACTCCCCTTTTTTTAAGTACACTCTTTTATGTCATTCCTTCTAAAGCTCATCTTTCCTATTATTGGGATGTTATTTTATATTCCTCTTTCTGTAAACTTTATGTTGATGTGATGAGAGACCCTATTTCCTCTCATCAATCTATTTTGGATGTTTTAAGTGGCGCCGTTAGGCTGCCGAGTTTTCGTAAGAGATTTTTCATCCCACTTTTATTCCCATGAGATTTATGCTACATTTGCCACAATTTCCTTTGAGTGGTTTATGTACTTCCTACTATTACACTCCTTTTGTAATATAATTCCATTTATGGGTATTTACATATTCATTGTATGACACTTCTTCAATGGGGTGTACTTTTCGAAAGTGACCCAAGTCGGTAAGGGAACCTTTCACCCTCCACTTTTTAAAAGACTTCGTTTGTTATGTCTTTTAATTCCCATACTATTATGTTGGGATATGTTCTTCTATATCCTGATTAATGTACATTTTATGTCCAAGTGATGAGATCCCCTTTTTATCTCTCATCAACTCATTTTCTAAATTTTTTAAGTGACGCCATTAGGCTGTCAAATTTTTGCAAGGGAACTTCTTAGCCCAAATTTGATTCTTTGGGATAAACTTGTACTCCTTGAATAAGTTGTTCTATGAATATGTGTGAATAAACTCTGGTTTTTTTACACTTAATATCCACTTATATTTTGTGTATTCGTCTGTCACACATAATTATGTAATTGATTTATCCTTAAACCAAGGATATCGTCTTTGTAAGGGACTTCGTCTCAATCTCCTTTCATTGAGGCATATTTCGTTTTATACACAACTTTCTTTTATATGGTGTATAAACCCCTTTGACTTTAACTTTTATACAAAAGGAATCTTTTTCTACGAAGCGTTTTTCAAAACGACAAAAAGGAATGTTTCTTTTAACGTACGCGGCGACAACGACCTTTTCCGCCGCCGCGAGTATTATTTGACTTTGGCTTCCTCAACAAGCCATAATATTTTTAAAATAAAATAAATACCATATACTTTTTTTTGTATTTCGGTATTGAAAATGTTTTTGATAAAGGATTATATTATGTCAATATATTTAAATGATATATTGTGATTGAAATGTGGAAATGTTATCATTCCTTTATGTTGGTTTTATGTGTTATGATTTTATAATGGTACTTGGACATTATGACGGGTGGTGCCGTGAATACCAGGACGGGTTGTTACGTTATAACCTCCAATGCATTGGGTATGGAATTCGGCCGTATGGATATTCCATTAAGTATGTATGGAAATTGGCCGTATGGCTATTCCATTAAGTGATAGGTGTGGGAGTCGACCGTATGGTTATTCCACTTAAGTATGTTTATGTCCCAAGTTACCTTTATATATGTTATGTGTTATTTATATGGGTTTTATGGTAATCATTTGGTTACAAAAAGGTAAGTAATGATATTTTATTCAGTGAAGAGTTTTTACTACTTCATAAAGGTGAAAAGTATTACTTTGATAAAGTATACATGGTTTACTTTTTGTTTTGATAAACTAACAGTTTTTATTTTTTGTGTATCCCTTACTGAGTTTTTATGCTCATCCCAAGTTTTTGAAATGTTTTTCATAGGACTTAGCATGGAATAGGGTGAAGGATGGGATCAAGGGAAAGTCAAGCTAGCTAAAACATGAAACTATACATGTTTCTTTTTAAGAGTTTTTATTTTATGGAAATTCAGTAGAAGAGACTACTTTGTAATATTTTGAGATGTAATAGTTATGTCCTAATTCTCTAAAACTCTAAACCAGAAAAGATCCTCAATGTGAATTATTCATTTAATTCAATTTTAAGTAATGTTTAAGGCTGGGGCCTTATAGTTGGTATCAAAGGTCGGTTTAGATAACTTTAGAGGTTAGGCTATTCTCTAAGCATAAGTGACATTACCATAATGGGTAGGATTTCAGAAAGAGTCCTAGTTTTAGATAAAGTGAATGAGTAAGTGTATCTTTGTGTTTACCTTCCTCATTAGTACATGATGGTTTTGTTGATATACTCACACTGACATTTCTGTTTTTAGTGAATGGATGGATCTAGCAGGCACCAAAGAGGCAACAGGTTTGAAGGAAACTCTGGTGGTTCTCTAATTAAGATACTAGATAAAATGGGGGATTCAATGAGGAATCTCATGGTTGTTCTAAACCATCTATCAAGGAGTCATGATCAACCACTTGAACCTTGGTATGTTCTGTGATGCATCATGTATGAGATGACCAATCGATGTGGAAGTTCAGGTAATAATTATAAAGGTAACCATTAGAGTTTATATGATCCTTACTTTTGAGGTAATTATGGGTTATTATATGATATGATGGAAAATGAAAGGAATGAGATAAACTTGAGGTTAAAATATGTTATGATTATTCTTGAAGATTTTATCTCATTTTGGGGAATTTTTTAAGAATTATATAGTTTTGAAAAAAGGACAACACACAGACCGTGTGACAACCCGTCGCGTCGGACAAAGCTGTGGGAATCGAACCCACAACCAAAGTGTGACTGGTATTTATCGCCTACCACTGGACTACGTGAAGTCCCTGGTTAGTTTGACTGATTCATTCTAGTTATATGATTTTATGAATTAATAGTAAGTTTATTTTGGGTTATTTATGAAAATGATTAACCTATCATGGAGGATATGTGATTGGGTTAATTACTTTTCAATATGAGGCTTTAGGAGCAACAGTTGTTGTTTGGAGATAAATGTTATGATTTAACATGGAAGACTATGTGACTAAATCCTTCAAATATTTGGGTTTCAACCTTAGTTTGGTTTACTTTGAAGAATTTTATGGACAAATTGTTTATCTAATGGCCCTCGTTGAACTTTGGGTTTTGATGGAAAAATTTTGGAGATTAAGCATAGATTTTCTTTTTATAAAGGGTTATCCTTTTCTGGATTATCTGATCTTGTACTAGCATTTTTGGTTTTGGTTTTGGTTAAAGTCTAAAGACATGGGAAGTATATAGTTCTCTTTTGTGGATTAGGTGATTCTCTAGAAGTTGATTATAGTACTCTTAATGTGAACAAGTCTTCCTAAATACTCGTCTTTTGGAGAAAATATGAGTTTGTGTAAGGAATCTAATAAAAGTTGAAAGTCAAAAAGATAAGTGATTATGTTTACTTATAAATAAATTCCTCAATAAAAAGTAACTTAAAACAAAAATATTGTCTATTAACTTTTCCTACTGGGGAATCGAATACCGTTTAACCCATCACAAGTTTGTGATTTTCTCATGGTTAACTTTCTCCTAAACATGATTTCTATCACTCTCTATCAGAACATGACCCTTTTCTTTTTCTTCCATGTCCATGTTTTCCTACACGGAATCCTATTTTGGGTTAACTCGGGTGACCTTTGTACTTATCTTTCTTTATTTTAAAGTTATTGTTTTACCGAATCTTGTTCCGATGTGGGACTTTCAAAGATGTTTCCAAGCCTGATTTTAAAATTGTGAGGACGCAATTTCCAAAAGGGGGGAAGGATGTAACACCCCAGGTAAATAAAGAATATGAAATTTTCATATTTATCCATATTTATGAATAAAATATTAATATTACTTTAAAGGGGATGTAATTCTCGATGGCGTACCCAATACGCAACAACGGGTTTCTTGGGAATCTTATGTTGCACTCTAACAATAAAATAATATTATTTTAAATGGTAGTTAACATGTAGCCATTATATTGGCGGTAATGGATAGAAATAACTAAAATATGATTATATATGTTTTTTAAATGTTTTTACATTTATCCAAAAGCTTAAAATATGGAAAGAATTCAATTTTAGGCTTTTATACCCTAATTTTCACTAAAGGTTCACTTATCGCCTTCTGATGGCGAACTGTTATTAAATATAGTTTTGATCACTCTTATACATTCTTTTGGACCAAATAAAACTCTTCTTTAGAATCGGGACATCAAATTTTACTTTGTGTAAATTTTTGGTATTTTTCCGATAAAGTTCATTTTTTAATGAATAGTGTAAAATGTTGTATTTTAATTCAATACCACTTTTTAATCTAATTTATTTATATGATTAGATTATCATTTTAATTGTTTTTAAAGTTAAATTAGAAAATATTTTTACCATTAAATCCAATAGTGGTCGTTGGAATTAATTTCACATTGAAATCGGGCTTAAACTAGTGTCAATCTTTTGATACTTATTGTTTCATAAAAACACGCTATTTGCTCTGACAGCGGGAATTAATTATTAAATTAATTAAAGTGACTTATATGTTTTTAATTTTGTAAAATAGACTTCATTTTTGAATTCTTAATATCAAATATAGATTAGGGTAAATTTTTGGTAATTTTCTGAAAAACTTCAAATTTTGATGAATAGTGAAACCACTAAGTGGTACTTATAAAAACTGATTTTCCATTTAAATGAAATTTTTCCATAAGTGTGTTTTGATTTTCAAAAATACGACATACATGGTTGTCATTAAGAAGTAAAATGTGGTTCAATGTGATAATTTTTTTTTGGTGAATAGTAACTTATTAAGTTTTTAATCGCGATTACTGGTAATTAGTGTAGTTTAAGGTAAAAATATGCTTTAATAAAATGAGATGAGCTTGACACATGGCCTAACCCTATTGGTTGTGTCATGGCCGACCAAGACAACCCATGGGTCGATTCAGGGGACCCCATGGAGCCACATGGGTGAGATAATGACTTTAATGCCTTTTTTTAAGTAAAAGTGAAAATGACACTAACATAAATTGTTTTACTAAAACAATTTTTATAAGGGGTTATACTAATCATATTTTTGATTATAAATATTCACTATAAAGATAAAAAGATATTATACATCATAGTATTTTTTTTATAATTTTTATACTTTAAATAAATTAAATTATTTATGACATCATGATGATGCAGCGATGACTTCATTATTTAACGATTTAAATAAAATGGAAAGATAATGTAATATCTAAAACCTAGACATGTCTAAAACCTATTGTATGGAAATATTTAGAAGCCTTATCATCTTATCTTCGAAATATATCAATTTGGGACCTTAGAAATTCGAAACACTTTTGAAAATAAAATAATAGTTTCATGATTTCCAAAAGTGCCCCTCCTCTCCTCTTATAAAAGGCCCCCACCTCTACCTCATTTCACACACTAATCAATCCTTTGGATCGGCCATCACCTGCCCATTTACTCTCTCCACATCCCTCTCCTTATACTAGAGGATTCCCTTTGGGAATAATCTTTTCAAAGGAAGCCTTTAGGCTCAAATCAAAAGGAGTTACAATTTTAGAGGTAATTCATTCTCTCTTGTTCATTTGTTTTATTTTCCTTCTCCAACCCCCTAAACTCCTTTTATTCATTTTTTTTGTAAAAACTCCAGTATCTTAAATATACTAGGATGTTTCTATAAGAAGGATTAGAGCTAAACTAACACACACCTACATCTAATGGTTAAATAACATACTGTTTCCGTGGATGGAGAATTTCTGCCTCACGAAACGATGATTGTTCAACACTCATATAACACCTTAAAAGGTGTCCATTAAGATGTCACTATATTTATATATGATATATCATATTTTTATGTTTTACATAAGCTTCTGAATTTTTTATTTTTTGGTTTACCTTTATGGCTTCCATTATGGGTATACGCGATATCTTCATTTTAGGAAGTGCGGACTACCGCCCCCTCAAAGTGATGTGATTCGTTAATGCCATACGTGGGATGTATAAAGGATGGATTTAATGTTATTATATATGATTATATACTGGAATTATTATATACCTATATATCATTATTATTTCTTTCCATTAAAGTATGAGACAGAAATGAAAGTAGCGTTCATGCGTATGTACGGCTTACCGTCTCCATGAACGTTGCATTTCATTTCTTATCCCCAAATGTAATGTACTATTATAAGTACATGTATATAATGGATATATATGATGAATGATACATATAAATTATGAATATAATTATGGAATTAAAATATACATACCTCTCATTTAGTTTTAATTCCATTAATATGACCATGAAATAAAAGTAGCGTTCATGAGTACGTACGGCTTACCGTCTCCATGAACGGTGCATTTCATTTCTTACCTCTAAATGATTATGTGATATTATAAATACATCTATATACTAGATATATATGATATATATGATATAAAAATCAGGAATTTAATTATGGATATAAAGAACCTTTGACCAAATGAACAACATTTAATTGTAAGAAGTCCACTTTGGACCAAAGAACCAAATATCGACAAAAAAAACATTATTAAATTAAATGGTTACATAATGTTTATAACATGGAAATAAGTGATATAAAAGGAATAATGAACTTTAAAAAGGTTATTAATCAAGTATAAATAAACTCACATTTATTATTCAGGACGTTAAAGAACGATCGAGTCAAGTCGGACCCGTGGTAAGGGATCTTACTCCCCTTTTTTTAAGTACACTCTTTTATATCATTCCTTCTAAAGCTCATATTTCTTGTTATTGGGATGTTATTTTATATTAATCTTTATTTAAACATTATTTTGATGTGATGATAGACCCTATTTCCTCTCATAAATCCATTTTGGAAGTTTTAAGTGGCGCCATTAGGCTGCCGAGTTTTCGTAAGAGATTTTTCATCCCACTTTTATTCCCGTGAGATTTATGCTACATTTTCCACAATTTCCATTGAGTGGTTTATGTACTGCCCACTATTACACTCCTTTTGTAATATAATTCCATTTATGGGTATTTACATATTCATTGTATGACACTTCTTCAATGGGGTGTACTTTTTGAAAGTTACCCAAGTCGGTAAGGGAACCTTTCACCCTCCTCTTTTTAAAAGACTTCGTTTGTTATGTCTTTTAATTCACATACTATTATGTTGGGATATGTTCTTATATATCCTGATTAATGTAAATTTTATGTCCAAGTGATGAGATCCCCTTTTTATCTCTCATCAACTGATTTTCTAAATTTTTTAAGTGACGTCGTTAGGCTGTCAAATTTTTGCAAGGGAACTTCTTAGCCCAAATTTGATTCTTTGGGATAAACTTGTACTCCTTGAATATGTTGTTATATGAATATGTGTGAATAAACTATGGTTGTTTTACACTTAATATCCACTAATATTTGGTGTATTCATTTGTCACACATAATTATGTAATTGATTTATCCTTAAACCAAGGATACCGTCTTTGTAAGGGACTTCGTCTCAATCTCCTTTCATTGAGGCATATTTTGTTTTATACACAACTTTCTTTTATACGGTGTATAAACCCCTTTGACTTTTACTTTTATAAAAAAATAATCTTTTTCTACGAAGCATTTTACAAAACAACAAAAAGGAATGTTTCTTTTAACGTATGCGGCGACAACGACCTTTTCTGCCGCCGCGAGTATTATTTGACTTTGGCTTCCTCAACAAGCCATAATGTTTTTAAAATAAAATAAATACCATATGATTTTTTTGGTAATTCGGTATTGAAAATGTTTTTGATAAAGGATTATATTATTTCAATATATTTAAATGATATATTGTGATTGAAATGTGGAAATGTTATCATTCCTTTATGTTGGTTTTATGTGTTATGATTTTATAATGGTACTTGGACATTATGACGGGTGGTGGCGTGAATACCAGGACGGGTGGTTACGTTATAACCTCCAATGCATTGGGTATGGAAGTCAGCCGTATGGCTATTCCATTAAGTATTTATGGAAATTGGCCGTATGGCTATTCCATTAAGTGATAGGTGTGGGAGTCTACCGTATGATTATTCCACTTAAGTATGTTTATGTCCCAAGTTACCTTTATATATGTTATGTGTTCTTTATATGGGTTTTATGGTAATCCTTTGGTTACAAAAAGGTAAGTAATGATATTTTATTCAGTGAAGAGTTTTTACTACTTCATAAAGGTGAAAAGTATTACTTTGATAAAGTATACATGGTTTACTTTTTGTTTTGATAAACTAACCATTTTTATTCTTTGTGTATCCCTTACTGAGTTTTTATGCTCATCCCAAGTTTTTGAAATCTTTTTCACAAGACTTAGCATGGAATAGGGTCAAGGATGGGATCAAGGGAAAGTCAATCTACCTAAAACATGAAACTAGATATGTTTCTTTTTAAGAGTTTTTATTTTATGGAAATTTAGTAGAAGAGACTACTTTGTAATCTTTTGAGATGTAATAGTAATGTCCTAATTATCTAAAACTCTAAACCTGAAAAGATCCTCAATGTGAATTATTCATTTAATTCAATTTTAAGTAATGTTTAAGGCTGGGGACTTATAGAACACATATTTCTCAATGTTTATCTATGGAAAAGTGTGATGTGTTTTGGTAAGAACAGAAAGTTGATTTTGAGATTCATTAGACCCTATGAAATCAAAGAGATAGTTGAATAAATTTCATATAGAGTTGATTTTACACCATGTTTATCCTATGTAAATAATGTTTTTCATGTTTCAATGTTGACTAATTATATGATGAATCCATCTCATTTTTTAGTCCAGTGGTAGTCAAGTTGGAAGAGAATATTTCTCATGATGAAAAACCTGTCCAGATTCATGACCACATAGAGAAAGTGTTTTAGAATAATGTTATTCATCAGGTAATGGTTTTTTGGAAAAACCTTAATGTTTTGATGAGGCAATAAGTGAATCTAAAATTGTTATTAGGGATAAATAACCCCACTTATTTGATAAAATAATATAATTATGAGGAAGAAATTCCCAAAAGGGGGAAATAGTATGGGATCCCAGTTATTTATATAACAAAAAATTCTCATTTCTATTTATATTTATGATTATGATATTAGTTATACATTCTAGGGGATTATTTTTCAGATAGAGAACTCAACAAAAACTATGGGGTTCTTTTAAATTTTATATTGCACAAAATGTTGAGTTATATCGAAAAAATACAATAATATTATTATTATATTAAATGGTTATAAAATTCTATATATTGTATTTGGGAGAATTAAAATACATAATTATTTTATTATTTTACATGTTTGTTAAATGTTTTTACATTTATCTAATGAATATCATAGGCTTAAAATGAGAATGAATCCAATTTTATGCATTAAATACTATAACATTTTTAAACGGTCTGTTTACCGCCATTTAATGAAGAACCCCTTCTCAATATTGTAATTGTCACTTTTATATGTTCTATTTGAAATAATAAAATTATTATTTTGAAGAGGGACACCAAAATTTACATTGGATGAAAATTTGATTTTTTCTGACAAAGATCATTTTTAATGAATAAAGAAAACTACTACATTTTTATTCAAACCTGCCTTTTCATCTAATTTATTTATATAGTTAAATTTTACTTTTAATTTGATTTATATTATAATTGTATTATATTTTTATCATTTAATCCAATTATTTTCATTGGACAACATTTCACATTTTAATTTCACAAAAACAAATGTCAATATTTGGATAGTTATTACTTATAAAAACACCCTATTTGGGTTTCACAAGTGGGATTCATATTCAATAAATTACTTCATATTATGTGTTTTTAATTTAGAAAAATTGATTCCTTATTTTTAATTATAAATTCCAAATTTTTTAAATAGTTAGTTATTATTTTTGGACATTATCAATAGAAACATAAGTAATTATTTTATATATCAATGTTGAAGGCTAAATATGTTGAATACATGTAAAAATAGCATAATAATAATTTAAAACAACCCAAAAACATTCCTTAATCATATTGGATAATATATTTTACAACCATGGCTTTTTTGTGGAACTATTATGGAACCCCATGTTTCCACTTGTGAGTTATAATGGCATTTTATACGTATTAATTTAATGTAATGATAAATATAACATAAACGTATATATTTTTATTAAAAAATTCTTATCTACGATTATGTAAGTTATAAATTTGACTATATATATTAATTAAAAATATAAAAAAAAATCCACATCATGGTATCTTATTTATAATTTTTATAAATAAACAAAATAAATTTAATTATGAGTCTATGATGACATAGTGATTCCTTCATTAAAAAAAGATTAAAACAAATGAAATTATAAATATTAAATAAATTTAAATTTTATTATGTTTATCCATACACGAATTTTATGGATGGTATTGAAATTATCTATTTCTAATAATTCATTTTTTTGAAGGAATCAATCATTTCTGTCTTTAAAATAGAATTACTTTATAGTGTCAAAATTGACATTAATGAGTTTTTAAAAATAATACTACTTTATTAAATTATATAAAAATAATAAAAATCAATGATTCAGATAAATTACTTATGTAATTTTAAAAATGTCATTAATTATCCACTTATGGTTTTCTTGGAATATTATAGTGAATGTAGTTAATAAATATTTGAAAATGAAAGAAGACATGGTAATAGTTAATGTTTTAACTAAAGGTTAAAGGTAAAAGATAATGTTTATTTTGTTCCCTAATCATTTATATAACCTATTATTTGAGGGATTTAGACACTAATTCATGTTATATTTGATATAAATGTGTTTGGAACCATTTGAAACTGAAAATCATTATATAATAAAATAATATTACAAAACTTTCCAAAAGTGCTCCTCCTGCCCCATATAAAAGGGAATCACATCGACCCAAATAACAGACACATCTAAATCCCCTTAGAACATCCAATGTCTTTTAGAATAATATCCCAACATCTCACCCTTCCTCATAGAAGCCTTACCTTGAGAATAATGTAATTCATGAATGCCTTTTGGGTCAAATCAAACAGAGTTGAATGTTTTAGAGGTATTGTCTTCTCTAATGTTCCTCTACGTTATTTTACATCATCAATATCTATTGTATTACTATTTTTTGATCAAATACCAAAAATAGTATCCTAAATATACGTGGACTTTTTAATGATAAGTATTCTAATGACATTTACACATATATCCATCTAATGGATACAAACATACTGTTTCTGTGTACGATAAACTACTAACTCACAAAAAGATGATTATACAATTTTCTTGTAACACCAATCATGGGGGCCATTATAATGGAACAATATTTATATATGATATATATAATATGTTTATCTTCTTTTTGATTCTATATATTTCATTTACATCTTACCTTTATGATTTTCATAATGTGTTCATATGATAGTTTCACTTGAGGAAGTGTGGACAACCACCCTCTCCAAGTTATATGACTTGTTCTTTCCAAACATGCAATGTATAAAGGATGGAATTAATGGACATATGTGAAATATATAATGAAGATATTATAATGGAATTATAATATATATATGTATCATTTATTTATCATTCCATTAAAAGAAAAATATAAAATTAGTGTTCATGCATATATATAGCCTATCATCTCCATGAATGGTGCATTTAATATCTCATCTCAAAATGTTAGGGACTATTATAGATACATATATTATGGATATATATATATAAATATAAATAATGTATATATATGATAATTCAATCGTTAATATTATTCTGGATATAATGGACGTCTGACAACATGGACAATTTGTAATTATAACAAGTTAATTTTTGACTCAAGTAACAAACATCGTCAAAATGACCGATATGAACATGAATAATTATATAATTGTTATAGAAATGTAATAAGTGATATTAAATGAATAATAAACATTAAAAATATACTAAATAAAGTGGAAATTAACTTTACTTTATCATTAAAGAATATAAATAAAGAATGAGACAAGTCAGACTCAAGTTAAGGGACTTCATCTCAATCGCCTTTCATTGAGGAATATTATTTTTATACACGGCCTTAATTTATAAGGTGTATAACTATAACATTTTTCATTTAGTTAAATTAAATTTTATTAAAGGAATCATTTGTTTTGGGAAAATTTTACTAAATGAAAAAGATAATATTTGTTTTTAATGTGCACGGTGATAATGACCTTGTCACCACTGTGAGCATTATTTGATATTTGGATTCCGTAAAAAGATTTAATGTTATTAAAAAGTAAATAAATAAAATATAAACTTTTAACATATTTTAGTATTGAATATTGTTTTAGGAAATCATTGATTATAAATATATATAAATGATATATTCTGATTGAAATGTGGAAATGTTAACATTCCATTATGCATGTTTTATGTGTTATGATTATGCTTTGGATATTGGGAATTATTTATGTATAGAGGTTTTTCTGTGATAAACCAAGGGTGAGTGATCCAGATATATCTTTCCAATTCATTGCATTATGTGGTAGATGTAAACATTAATATTTTTCTTAACAGATTTATAGAATATACATTGATGGGTTTTCTAAACCCAACTATCTATATAGTTGTGACACCTACAATGTATTTATGTTATGAATTCTACAAGTTATCTTTATGATTTATAATTTCTTTGATTTATCCATAAATCATATAACTTTATAATATATGTTAAATAAATTTTTCTTATGAGTTTTAAGTATGTTTTCAATGATTTTTATATATTGATGGATTAATGTTTTCTTCCCTTATTTTATACCCCTTACTGAGGTTTCTATGTGTATCACATATTTTTGAAATGATTTAATCATGGTATAAGGAAGGGTTAAAGAGAGGAAGAATATAAAAATATTTTTTTAAGGAAAGAACTTTTATTTTATTTAATGAGTTTTATTATAATGAAAATGTTAGTTAGAATAGATGTGTACACATTTTAATATTTGAGATGTAATGTAGTAGTTATGGACTATTTCACTTAAACTCTAAAATTGAAAATATATTCAATGTGACTTATAGACATAACTAGAGATATTGTTCTATTTATGGTTGGGGTGTAATGTACCCAAATATCTGTATAATTTGTTTTATATATAGAATTATTACGATACTGCGAAAATTGATGGCATGTGATTCCGAGGCCCGGAGAGCATGGAACAGAATTTTGATCATTATTATGGTATGTTTAGTAAACATGTAGATGATATTTTATATCATTTGAAACAGTGCTCATATTGAAATATCTGAGGGCACCATTGAATTTGGGGTTTTGGGATTTGCTTCGGTGAAGCAGAAATATGTTCGGAAAAATTCTGTCGGAAAATTTATTTTTTGGATATTTCCAAAAAATTTAATAAAATAACTAATGGTTATTTTATCTTTTTTTTAAAACCCTTGAGGGAAGGTAGACGGACTGAAGAGTAACTTCAGGATTTGATTGAGATTCATTTATTGACAGGATCCTTTGGTTATGTAACCATGACAATTATATTATTAATGGAACATTAATTGAGGTTCAAGTAGAACCAGCCCGCACCATGGACTGGGATTTCCAAGTAGGCCATACCCGCTGGCCGGGCCATGTCCACCAACATTATCAGACCATCCGACCAGGCTGGACCTGTTGGTTGGGCGAGACCCCCAAGCCAAGCCAGACCCATGAGCCAGGCCAGGTCTGCCAACTAGTCCAGACCGGCCAGCCAGGCCAGTCCCCTACCAGACCAAGACCCGACCAATCATGTTTCTCTAATTTGGGTGTATCTCATGAACATGACACATGTTTTATGCACTGTCATCTATAGGAATCATATGGATGGCTGGAAAATAACATATGTCCCTTTATTAGAAGGCATTATAATGACCCTATGTGGATCAACAGTAGCACACACCAATGAAGACCATCCCTTTAGTGGCCCATCATTGATCTGAGACTTACGACCATATCTGGATCAACAACCTACGACCCTGTGTGGATCATTATCTTACAACCCTTAGTGGATAAATGACATAAAACCCTCTATGTAATGATGACTTATGACCCTATCTGGATATCCTATAGTGAGACCTGATGAGGACCATCTTTAGAGAGTCCCATTGTAGATCAATGAATCACGACCCTATATGGATTGATGACTTACGACTATATGTGGATAAGCAATAGCACAACCCAACGAGGCCCTGCATTAGAACGGGACATAGTGTATCAGTGACTTATGACCCTACGTGGATCAATGACATACCACCCTTGGTGGATCGGTGAGATATAACCCATTGTGGATTGGTAATAGAATGACTTCTTCATGGTTCAGTAGTGGAACTTCTCAAAGGAATAAATTGTATACCTTTACAATTAATCATCATTATTACTATTATTTATGTTATATACATGGTGTGAGATGTTATTTACATTGTGATTCGTGATTGAGATCATGCTTTGTGGATTTTACCTTTTGTAGTTCAGGGAGACTTTCAAGGGTCTCAGGGTCCCTACTAGGTATTATTATACTGACCCATGCCTGTGATCCTCCCACACCTTGTAGGTCTTTTTCAGATGACAGAATACATTGAATTCTATTTGGGAGCCAGGATAGGACAGTGCACAAAGGTGACCGGTTGACAAGGAGAGCCGTAATGACAAGTTGTAGCTACCAGTCAGGTATGATACTTGGTGGATGACCTCAGGAGCTATTTTTCCTTTCTAATGTATTTTCTTTTAGTTGGGTTTGTATTCTAGCATATTCTGCTTTAGTTCATACTTTTACTTTCAACAGTTATACTGTATTGGGAAAAAATCCCTCAAGGTATCATTGAAGCATTTTGGATGTGATTGTGTTTGTTGAAAAAGTGGACATATGTGTTGTGATTGTTGACAAAGAAAAACATGACATAAAATTTTGTTGGAAATGGGGACTTCAATGATCCATGTCTGATTCAAGAATGTCGACAAAGGAATTGATGATCTGGAGGCGGTAAAAAAAATAACAGATACAAGGTGGCGTCGTTTCCATGTGTTTGCCAAATTTTTGGGTCTGAAAATCGACAAAATGAGAAAAGTGGTTTTGTAAAAGATACATTTGGTGCCATGTACATGAAGGAGAGGAAACTTTCGTGCCTAATGTTTTCAGGATCAGATGGTCAATATATTGAAAAATAAAGAGGGTCATGCAGGTATTGGTGTGGTTGTGTAGGTGACTTGTGCGTCGTGAAGTGACTTGCATGCCAATGCCTAGAAAGCTTTGGAACTTGCACACCTAATGTTTTTCAAGATCAATAGATCAAAATATTGCAAAGTAAAGAGGGTTGCGCAAGTATTGGGTTGGTTGCGCAGGTGTCTTGCAAGGGCAGATACTTGCACGCCGAATCATGTGTACCGAGGGGAGACTTCCACACCGTCGCATAGGGGGACCAAATGTATATAAATACCGGACCTCCCCTCCTCATTTTCCATGGAGTTCAACATTTAGAAAAATCATATCTCCCGTCACGTTGGTGTGGTGGTCACGTAGGTGGTGTGTGGTCGCACATGTGGACTTGCACGCCGGTTTTAGAAGTTTTGCGCTGATTGGTAGTCACATGAAAATATTATCTTAGGTGTAAAAGGTATTGAGTCGTGCAGGGTTTGGAGTTGTAGAAGATTGTGCCACACAGGTGGTAAAAGAAGACTTGTGTGGTAGTTGTGACTTGGACGCCGATACTTTCGCGCCGGGTTATACATGCACGCCATGTAAGGTTGATTCCCCAGCATGTTTTTAGGCTACGTGGAAGCTGGATGTTTGCCCAATACCATCGGTCATATGAGAGATTCATCTACGGGTGAAAGTTGTACTTCGACAGAGCATCCACATACAATAGAGGATGTATTCATTACTGATAATGAAGAGACCTAAAAGTCTATAAACTGTGATTGGATTCTTTCTGAGCAGTTACCAAAGGAAGAGGAAGAAGGTGATCCTCTCCACCAACAGTGAGCCAGAGAGAGAGAGAAATAGGGAGTGACCATTGGAGAAGTATTGATTTGACCGCAAACCATGTAAAGGCAGTGAGGTTGGGACATAGTGACTATTCCCGAACCATTGTATCCACATCTAGTGAAGAATAGTGGAATTTGGTACGACCGACAACTTGTCGGTGTATGCTCCTTGGAAATAGCCCAGTGAGGGTAAACTAAGTAAAAATATATGTGTATGTCTACTTACTTCCCTACATTTCATTTAATGAATCATCATTAGATAAAGATGAAAATAAGTGATCATAATAAATGCACAAGTTCAAACCAATTGAACCTTGTAAAAAAAGGTCATGATCTAGTGGGGCAGGAAGAATATTGAAAAGGAATATCCATACCCTTATTCACCCCCCCTCTCAGGGTATATAGGGCCCTATTTGTCCGAACATACTGGGTTGTTCTTGTTGTGTACTTGGTTTGTGTGTTTGCGGGTTTAAAGAAAATTTCTTCCAGTATTCAGGATATGATTTATGGGATCTAGTTTCCTACCAATGGCATATAGAAGGCAAGAATGGGAAGTCATGGAACAAGCCCAAATGGGAGGGTCAATACAAAGTGTTATAAGTGGAGTCGGTTCTACCGAAGAACTAAGAATCTGATCTTTTCAATGAGGAAATAATGTTAAGTGTTTTGACTGCATTTTTTCATTCGGGGAGTCCAGTGTTCGTGCAGTGGCTGACATATCCATACACCAAGACCATGAATTTTGATTTCTAACTTGGTACATGAAAAAAAAAATTGCAGGTATTTTTGAAATGTTTATCTTTTGATCTTTTTTGATTCACCTCTCTAGGTATAACTTCCAGACCATGGAACATCTGTATATTTACATAATTTCACCACTTAGACAGCCAGCCAGGATTCCACACAGAGTTTGCGATGACTGCCCACCGAGCGGTAAGGAATCAATGTAGGGCCCTCTTATGGTGATGTTTCCTTTGGGTGGTGTACCAATAACACCATTACCAATAGGGAAATAGTATCCACCAACCCCTCCAACCGAAAGTGCACACTGAATTATTGTGCTACACATGTTCTAGCGGGAGTGGCCACTGAGGTTTCCAGGAGAGATGGATATGCATGTGGCTGAGGACTAGCTAGAGGCTGGGGATAGCGTTTTTTCCATGTTGAGACACCAGAATACCAGATAGTGATCCTTGATGCTAGTCTCTTCTAGGGAACAATGTAGAGATGGTGAAGTCTAACACTCTAGTTGCTCGATGAGGCAATCGTCGTCTAGTTGGACATCAAGAGCCTCTTTAGGGTGTTGTTCGTTACAGTGCCTCAATGTTATGTGCATCTTCATGAGATCTTGCACATACATATGTTTAGCCTGAAAGTGGCTCAGTACTAGGAGAGATTCATTGACCTCTCCCTCTACTCCACCGACAAGGTACAAGACACTTTTTAGGGACCATATCTTTGAACAGGTTCTCCGATGGGAGATTAGAGCATTCGTGATATCACTCATCATCCTGACGTAGGATGGTGTGCTAGAGTGAGAAATATTGGTGGAGACTTTCCTCAATATGTAGGAACTAATGGTGAGAGCCACCACTAGATAATAGGTGGATGAGACATGTGCCACATGCAATAGGTAGATGACACAGAGGTCCAAGCAGTCCAGACCATCTGGTGGATGACCCTAGGATATTGGGTCAGAAGTATGGACCTCATGATATAGAGGAGGTCAACAGAGAATCAGACTATGCTACTCATGCAGCGGGCATGGTCACATGGTTTGCGACATCTTGATCAACCACAACGACATTCAGCAGACGGTTGAGGGACCACCGAGGCAGAGGCAGAGATTCAAGTGAGAATGTCTGTAGGGAAGCAGATGTGGAAGGGGAGATGGATGAGTAGAAGGTGGTGTTCAGTGACTTCAGGTTCACTGCTCCCACCTCTATGTGGTCCACCCCATCCTCAGGGAGTATGTGGAACAGGACGAGCTTAGTTTTCGGCACCTGAGACCTATGACCACGATGCTTTAAAGAAGAGTCAATGATTGATCTTTGTCTACTCCACCCTATCTAAAATTCACATAGACACAACTTCCTATCAATATTTTATTTCTTCGGCTCTCATTCGGAGCTCAGAGATTCATATGGAGTCTCTAGATCGATCCTTACATTTAGAAACACCTACAAGAGAGGATTCGATGATTACACACTAGTGCTGGCAGTGCGAGCTTATGCTAGGAGGAAAGAGCGTTGGCTGGAATATCTAAGTAGAATCGTCGAGGCCATACAATGAGATCTTGTTTATTGAATGGTTATCATTGTTCCATGATCATAATGGCCTTTTCAGGTGCAATGTTTGGTGTGTTCGCAAGGATGGGACCCATTTTTCCTTCACCTGCAAAAACGGTACCTTTTCTTCTCTATATGGACTTTCTCAGAAGAGGGTGCATCCAATTACTCATTATTTGTCTAGCCATACCCTCAGTGCAGTTGATGATATTGGTCTGAGCAATCCTGTAGTGGTGGAATAATATGATGATGTTGTTCCTAATGATGTTGTGGGACTATATATTTGTAGAGAGTATGACTTATACATCGACCTATACTCCATGAAGTCACTGATATCTACACCAGCATATTGGATGGATCCCATGGAGCAACGTGAGTTGAGGGTATAGCAAGAGGACTTTCATGGAATGTGGTTCATAAGGCCTAGGGTTTATTTTTGGGAAGCCCCATTTTTGTTCACCACGAACATAGACGAGAGATTGAGGAATTGATTGGACTATTGGTTCTTGAATCATGTGACCGTGAATATCATTTATCCTCTACTGATTATTGATGTTGTCTTTATCCAACTGAGGGAATCATAGTGGTTTTAGAAGAGAGAACTCAGTTCATGCTATCTTCTGATTAGGGTACAGAATGGGGATGTACTGAATACGGCCTCTAGATGCCGGTATAAAACTTTGGGATATTGGTGCTACCTTTTGTCATGACCAAAACCCCATCAGTGTTCATGGGATTCATGAACATGATCTTCGAGCCTTCCCTCGATTGCTTCTTGGTGACCTTCAATGACAACATCTTTGTGTACTCAACATCAGAGGTGGAACATTCCACTCATCAGAAGATAGATCTAGATACACTCTAAGAACACTAGAATTATTCTAAGCTCATCATGTTCCAGTTCTGGATATGATAGGTCCACTTTCTAGGACACATTATCCTAGAGGATGGAGTTGTGGTGGATCCAGTGAAGACAGAGGTATTGCTTTTTTGGGCTCCACCCAAGAGTGTAACCGAGGTATGGAGATTCATGGGGTCGGATGGGTACTACAATTGATTTTTACCCGAATTTTCCAAATTAGCTGCACCCTTTTCATCTTTGTCATAGAAGGGAAATCCTTTCTTGTGGAATGATAGATGCCAGCAGAATTTTTGGGATATTAGGTAGAGACTGATGAGTACCCCCATACTAAGCCTTCCAGAAGAGGGAGTTGGGTATTTTGTTTACTGTGATGCATCCTGGACTAGACTAGGATGTGTCTTGATGTATGAACAAGCTATGATCACCTACATATCATGACATATGATACAGAACAATCAAAACCACACTACCCATGATCTTGAATAAGAAGTAGTGGTCTTTGCATTGAAGATGTGGAAGCACTCCTTTATGGGAGACCAATTTACTTTATACTCTAATGAAAAGAGACGCAAGTATATCCTCTCCTAGAAGGACCTGAATTCAAGACATCGATGATGGTTGGAATTTTCCAGGATGATGACTTTGGGACAGTCTACACTCTATGGAAGGTAAACATGGTATAATTTGTACTCAGTAGGTAGTTTGGTCTACCGTAGCTGAGTGAGGCGACAGAGCAGCTAGCTGCGTTGTAGATATCCTTTGTGTATAGTGATGGATCACCTTACCTCTACTCTATGAATTTTAACACCCCACTCCTTCACCATGTTTAGGAGGAACATCTTGTTGACGTTGACTATAAGACCTGATGTTCTCAGATATCCTCAGGATAGGCTTCTAGATAATTTTATGAAGGTGGGGATAACATCCTCCATTTCAGAGGATGCACCATGGTACCAGTGACACTTTGAGATATGGTTTCAAGTGAGTTTCACACATCCCCTTTACGGTACATCCTGGTGTGGAGTAGATGTACCATGACCTCTAAAATATGTACTGGTAGCCAGGGATGAAGAAAGCAGTGGCATAGTTTGTTTAACGATGCCTCACTTTTCAGTAAGTGAAGGCCGAGCACCAGATTCCATCCGGTTTAGCACAACCACTTGGGGTGACAGAATGGATGTGGGATGGAATATACATATACATCATTACAGGACTACCAAATACATCCAAGGTCCATCATTCTATCTATGTGATTGTTCACTAACACGCCATTTCGGTCCGCTTCCTACCCATCCATGATAAGGGGTCATTAGAGGGATTGGGATTCATCTATGAATAGAAGATAGTATGGCTTCACAAGATACCATCGATGATTGTTACATATTGTGATGGTCTCTTTCCATCCTGTTTGTGGAAGGGATTGTAGGAGGCATTCAGGACTCAGCTTGAGCATCGTCTTTCATACTCAGACAGATGTTCAGAAAGAGTAGACCATACATACGCTTGAGGACATGCATCGTGCTTGTGTCCTTGATTTTGGATGTATTTTGAATGATCACTTTCCCATGGTGTAGTTCTCATACAACAACAGATATCACTCCACCATCAGCATGGAACCATTTGAGGCATTGTACGAGAGACCCTATAGAACAAATAGATGGTAGACAGACGCAAGGGAGTTAACACTTATGGGTCTAGAGTTGGTACAAACTACCACAGAGAAGGTGCATATCACAGAGGAGTTGATGAATACTGCACAGTGTAGGAGTACGTCTTCGGTCGACATGAGATGGATACCCCTGGTGTTTGAGGAATGAGGTTAGGTTTTCCATCGTGTCACACCTCAATAAGAATTGCATATATTTGGTTGAGAAAACAAGTTATCTTTGAGGTTCATGAGACCTTTTACTATTTTTAGTATAGTTGGAGAGGTGTCGCACCACCTATCTCTTCCCCCACATATGCATCAGGTTCATATTGTTCTCCATGTGTCGTACTTGAGGATGTAGGTGTGTGAGTCATCGCACAAAATCGAATGGGGAAGGCTGGACATTGATGATGGGTAGAAATTTGTGGACATTCCGATGGAAATAGAGGATTGACATGAGTGTGTATTTCATGGATGGTCGATCCCTCTAGTGTGAGTTTGGTGGCATAATAGGAACCTCTAGAAGATTACATGGGAGAGGGAGGCTCTAATTTGTGATCAGTTCCCAATTTGTTCTCTTAACCTTTGTTATGGATTTTGTGGATGTAAATCCCTAAGATGGGGAGAATTTAAAGAACCGAAATTTCCATAAAATTTTTATTATTATATAGAATTATTACAAGACTGAAAATATTGATGGCATGTGATATTGAGGCTCGGAGAGCCTGGAACCAAATTTTGAACTTTTTTGAGTTACATTCAAAAAATGTGAAGTTAAAATTTTATATCTTTTGAACTGATTCATAGACTAAAAATATGAGGGCACTATTGAATTCGCGATTCAGTGATTCTTTTAAGAGAAGATTAACATTGTTTGGAAAAAATAGGACGGAAATGTTATTTTCGAATCATTTGAAAAAATAACTATAGGTTAATTTATATTTTTTTTAACCATTGAGGGATGGTGGTGGGACCACAGCATAACGTCAGGATTTGATGGACATCCATTTATTAACATGGTCCTTTTGTTTCATAACCATGACGCTCGAAGTATTAATGGAACATTAATTTTCATTCATTAATGAACCACATTAATGAATACATCATAGGTGGTTCCTTTTCTTTTATTTAATCAATCAATTGGAATGTTTATGGGAGAGCTATTAGAGGAAGCTCTTTTGAGAGACTGTTGGTGTATTCCTCCAACGAATAACATAGATTCGACGATGCCATTGAGGATTCTAACCAGATATCGATGGGCGATGAAAATTGTTGATGAATGACTTCAAGAAATGGATTTTCCTCCTTCATCATCAAAATAATCCAATGTTTTCTAGTAAGGGGGATTAATATTTCTAGGTTTTTAAAGATTCATCATATCACTTTCTTGAATAGTGTGACGAATACGGATCAACAGACTAAAAAGTTGATCTGTTATTTACTTCATTTTTTGGGAGCTTCATGTGGAAGGTTTCATTATGGGATTCTAAATAATTTTTGTACTTTTTACCATGATATAACACTAATTTGGAGGGTGTAGGCCAATCCGAACGAGTCTTGGATCCTCTTTCACTCTTTGTTCTGATGCATTCTTCATGGGAGAATGACCAACATGATGGAATGGTAAAACTAGGGGCCACACAGTGAAAAAATCATACCAAGTGGCCTGTAGGTGCAGACGGGAAGAAAATTGTACCCCTGGAGCATCACCCGTGGCAAAAAAAAGCACCACCAGCACAGCGGTGCAAGAGACTGGGGACAACAGCTATTCAAGCCACCCACCTGCGAATGTAAGTGCTCGCAAGCACCGCAACAGTATGAGATGTGGCCAATCAGGTTGTGGTGGTGGAAGATATGGTATGCTAACACCCCTTGTGGAATGTGATCAGCCCAGACGGTCCGCTCGGCCTGAAAGAAAAAGGCCAGTTGAGTATGTCATTTCAGAAGTGAGGGTGACTCCTCCATCTGGGAAAACTATCACTCAACACATGATGGGGTTTCCAAGAGGTCTAGACCTGATGGTTGAGCTAGAACTATGAGTCGGCCTGGACCCACCATCTGGGCGGGGTCTACCAATCAGGTCGGGCCCACCAGCCAGGTGAGACCAAGACCTGACAGGTCCAATTTTGCTAATTTGGGCATATCTTCTGAACCTAACACCTGTTTGACATGCCGTCAGTGGAGTTGGGACCCTAAGGATGAGGTAGTCATTTTGAAATACTCCATATGGGTTTTGGAGAAAGTTTTAATTTTCCCTGATTAGATCAAACTCGAATCCAACCATACCCTCAGTTATAGAATGTGTATAACTTACAGACTATGCGTCTGAATTGATGCGTCATGTATTGCATTGGAGCCCTTATGACATGACATTTCTTCGAGTTACAACTTTTTGGGACTACGTGACAGTTGTGGTATGACCGATGGATTGGGGAAAAGAATATATGGTACTAAAGAGAATTGAGTTTTGGAATCTAGTGGCTAGTTGTCAAATGACGTAAGAACCATTGTGGATCGGCATCAAAACCACCATGTGTGGATTAGCAATAGCACGACCTGATGAACACTAGACCTAGAGAGTCCCATCTTGGATCAAATGACTTAAATCCCTATTTGGATCAACAAACTATGAACATGTGTGGATAAGAGACTTATGACCATTTGTGTATCGACGACTAATGACCTTGTGTGGATCAATAACTTATAACCCTGGGTGGATCAGAAAAAGGGCGACCCGATGTGGAAAAAACATAGAGCAGGTAGTCATGGATTAGAAAATAATGACCCTATGTGGATCAATGAATTAAAAAATAGTTTGGATCAGCAGTAGCATGACCCGATGAGTGCCAGCCTTAGAAAGGCCTATTGTGAATCAGCCACTTATGATCCTGTGTGGTTAAGTAAATTACAAACATATTTGGATCTGTGAATTTTGACCCTGTGTGGATTGGCAATAGAATGACTTCTACATGGTTCAGCATTGGAACTTATCAACATATTAAGATTATTTTTCTTTATAACTACTCATAATTATTATTTTTCTTTATGTTTTATACCTATTTTGAGTTGTCTCTTACTTTGTGATTCATGATTGAGATCATGCTTTGAGGTTTCCCCATTTTGGAATTCTAGGACACCTTCGAGGGCCTCAAGGTTCCTACATGGTATTTTTGTACACACCCCATCACAAGATTCACTTGTACCTTGTTGTGTATGGTGTAGACAGTGGAAAAGGTTGACCGAGATTTGGGAGCCAGGAATAGATGATGCACAAAGTTACCTAGTTGACATGGATATCAGCAGTGAAGAATGTACCTACCCTTCAGGTAGAAACCTAATATGATGACCTCATTATATGATTTTCCTTTCTACTATATTTTATATTTTTTGGGTTTGTATTATTTCCCATTCTCCTTCATTTCATACTTTTACTTTCAGTAGTTATACTGCATGGTTTGTTCTGGTTTTGTACATAGTCTATGTGTTTTCAGGTTTAATGGTAATGCCTTCCCATTTTAGGGATATTCCTTTCCAGTGCTAGTTGATAAACCCCGGCCTATGGACCGCGAGATTGAGGTATTCATCGAAAGAGCCCCGACGGGTGGGTCATGACATGTGGACTTACAGTTGGTATCAGAGGTTGTTTTTGGATACTTTATGAGTTTTCATATTGTTAAATGGATATGAATAAAATTATTTCTTCTTTTTGTAATGATTGATATGATATTGAATTTGAAGAATACCATGTTTCTCCGTCTATGATATGTTTATTCAGAATGGAATTTTTTAGAGTAAACAGAGAAGTTATGATGGGAAGGCATATATAGGTGAAAACCATCCAAATTAGTATCCTGAGATGTTCGGAATCAAAATTAAATTGTTTGTTATAGTCAAAGATTAATTGAATCAGGTGATAAATGGTGGTTCTATTTATATATGGTATTTTTTTATATTATAAATGTATATAGGATCATGAAATTCATTAATGTGTTGTATTGAAAAACATAAATGAAATGAAACGATATGAGAAATTAAGAATGTGTGAGTTTTTGTTACAAAAAATATCATTCCTTGGTTACTTTGTTACTATACACGGCCTAAAAATTGATCCCACTAAAACAGATGTTGATAAAGAATGGAAAAGACACACAAATATAACCTAGATTAATATTTTTATTGTTTTAGAAAGATATTACTCTTGGTTTGCAAAAAAATATTCCACCGTTATCTAGTCCACTGACTATATTAACTCGAATAGGTTTTAATTTCATATAGACCAAAAAATGAGATGATCTTTTTTAGGGACTTAATAGAATATTGATGAATGCTCTAATTTTGGCACTTCCATTCAAAAATAGGTAATTTTTTATCAATAGTGATTCTTTTTTGATAGGACATAGATTTTTCCGAATTCATAATGATCTGGTGATTTTGTTCTGCATCACATCAGTTGAAAACTCAGGAATAAAATTACCATAAACATGATTTGGAATTTATGTTCTTTTTTTATTTAAAAAATGGTAGGAAACAAATGTATAGAGTAACATGTGAAATATATTCTAATCACAAAAAAACTGAAGTATATATTCACATACATAGAATTAAACATGAGACTAAGAATATTGAATGAACTATTCCTGGATTATTATTTCATGATTTATTACTATCCAAAAAAATAAACAATGTGGATGTTGCTCTAAGTCTGATAGGTAATTCTATATTAACCATGTTATGTTAGGAATGTGACTCTTGGATTAATGATTTGAATAATATTGTAATGGATGCTTTTTGGTGCAGGAAATCCCACTTTATCTTTTTAGGTTTTAGTAAAATATTCTCTATCAGGAAAAGTAATGAAAGTGCAAAAAAGACAATGTGTTGCAGGAAAATAATGATTTGGTTCCAAAGGGTATGTTACCTGAATTTAGAATTGATAAAGACTGTGTTTTGAGGGTTATAAAGGGATTATGCATGCCTTATGATTCATAGTTGATGAATGAGTTATAATGTGAAGCTCATATTTCTCCGTTTTAAGTTCATCCTGTAATTACTAAGATATATATAGATATTATGGAGTATTATAGGTGGGATGAAATGAAAAGAGATATTGCATAATTTAACCTGAGATGTTTGATTTTTCAACATGTTAAAGCAGAATGGTAGTAACTGAAATGGATACTTCATTCGTTTCCAGTGCTAGAGAAGAAATATGAAAATTTATCCATGGATTTCATTATGGGATTACCAAATAAATCTCTATGTAACAACAGAATCTTGGTTACTGTCGATTTTTTTTAAATCATCCCAATTTAATACTATTTTAAAGTCACTGTCTCTAGACCAACATTATCGATTTTATATTATAGGGAAAGTCAGATTACATAAATTTCACTCCCACTTGTATATGATCATGATACCAAGTTCATTTCTAACTTATGGAAGGGCCTACATAAGTTTATGGATACTGAATTAAATTTTAGGTCATCTTTTCATATGCAATCAGATGGAAAGTCAGAATGATCAATTTAGACATTGGAAGATTTGGTAGGTTCTTGTTCAATGTATTACCACAGATGTTGTGACCAACAACTTTATTTGGTGGAGTTTTATTATATTAACAGTTTTTATTCTAGTAAAATGATGGAACCAATTAAAGCATTATATCGAATCAGGTTTCAAACTAGAGCTTTTATTGATGAATTAGGTTAAATGAAGTTGATGGGACCATAATTTTTTGATCAGATTGTAGAAAATGGTCAGTTGATTTAGAAGGACATGAGATCAGCAAAAATTTGGTAGAAGAGTTATACAGATAACAAAATTAAGGATTTTCTTTTGAGGTAAGGGATAATGTCTCTCTAATGTACTCTCCATGGAAACTTTTAATAAGTTTTGCTAAGAAGAGAAATCTGAGCATGAAATTCCTTGTACCCTATGAAATCATGGATAAAGCTAGATCAGTTTCCTATATAGTGGATTTACCAAAATGTTTATCCCAGTTACATAATGCTTTTCATGTTTCAATTTTCAGAATTTATATGCTGAATCCATCTATTATTTTTAGTCCACATGTAGTCTATTTGGAAGAGAATCATTCTTATGAGGAAAACCCAGTTGAGATTCTTCACCACGGAGAGAAAGTGTTTCAGAATAAGGTGATTTATCCGGTTTAGGTTTTTTGTAAAACTCATATGGTTGAAGAGGCAACATGGGAATATGAAAATGTTATGAAGGATAAATACCCCCCACTTATTTGATATGCGAATAGAATTGTGAGGATATAATTCCTAAAAGGGGAATGATGTAGGATCGCATGTATTTATATATCAATACAGATTCATTTATATTAATATTTATGTACAATAAATTATATTTACATTATAGAAGATTCTTTGCCCGATATCATACTAAACACGATACAATTTATTTTTTCGAAATCTTATGTTGCCCACAATGATGAGTTATATTGACAAATAATACAATAATATTATTATTATTTTAAATGGTTTCTAACGCCTAGACATTGTATTGGTGGGAATGAACAGAATTAACTATATTATGATTTTACATACATGTTAAATATTTTTACATTTATCCTATGAATATTAGATGCATAAAATGATAATGAATCCTAGTTTTGTATGAAATGCACAAATATTTTTAAAAGCCTCCTTTTGTTGGAGAAAGGTTTTCTAATCTTTTTTTCACTCTTTTATATGTTCTATTTGAGAAAAAAAATCTTTTTAAGAAGTGGGAGATCAAATTTTACTTTGAAGGAAATTTTGGTATTTTTCATATAATGTTCATTTTTTAATGAATAGTTAAAACTACAACATTTTAATTCAACACATCCTTTTAATATAATTTATTTATAAACTGAAATTTTAAATTTAATTGGTTTTAATGTATAATTGGGTTAATTTTTTATCATTTTATACAAATATGGTCTTTTTATGTAATTTAACATTTTAATTGGACATAAACACCTGTCAATATTTAGAGAGTTATTACTTCTAAAAAACATGTTTTTTGGTTTTGACTATTGGAATTAATTTAAAATTAATTACTGCCACATATGTTTTTTGAATTTAGAAAAATGGAATCCATATTTGGTATTAGAATTTTATAATTCTGTAAATAGGTTCCTTTTAATTTATTCAATATGAATAGTAACATCAGTAATTATTTTATTTACCATGCTTAAAGGAAAAATCTGGTAAATAATAGTGAAAAATAATATTACAATAATATAAAACTACCCCCATCACATGTCCTAATCCTATTGGATAATATATTTATGACTATGGGCATCATTGGGTATAATTTTGGACCACATGGATCCACCTAGGAGTGATAATGACATTTTATAAGAATTAATTTAATGTAAAGAGAAATATATCATAAAATATAACCTTTTAATAAAATAATTTCGGTACGGGGTTATATAAGTAAACTAGTCAACTATAAATATTAATTAGTATGCTACAAATATTTCAAACATCATTGTATTTTATTTTTATTTTTTAGAAATTAAATAACAAAATTAATTATGACACAATGATGACATAGTGATTGCTTCATTAATGAAGGATTCAAATAAATTACATTATAAATATTAAAATAAATTTAATTAGAATTTTTTTGTTTCATTAATGAATTTTCTGGATAACATAAAAAAATTAAAAAAATTATAGTGTCAAAATTGACATAAATGAGTTTTTACATCAAATACTATTTTATTAAAAGATATAACAGTTCTAAAAATCTATGATTTGGAAAAATGACTTAAATAATGTTACTAATGTCATTAGTTATCCTCTTATGGTTCTCCTTTATTTTTAATGTAAATATTGTTTCTATATATTATGAAAACGCATGAAGACCTTGTAAGAGTTAGTGTTTTTATCTTAATGGTAGTGATAAAAGATCAGGTTATTATTGTTCCCTTAATGTAACAAAAACAAATGGGTTGAGATGATGTCGACACAAAATCATATTATATTTTTAATAATATTATTTCTGACCATTTATAACTGAAAATAATTCTATAATAAAATAATATTTCAAAACATTCCTAAGGTGCCCCTCCCCCCTCTTATAAAAGAGAATCACATCTTCCCACATAACACACACCTCTCAAGCACCCTGGATCTTCAAAATACTGCTAAAATAATATCTCAACATCCATCCCTTCCTCCTAGAATCCATATATTGAGAAAATGAAATTCAAGAATGCATTTTGGCTCAAAGTGATGGGAGTTACGCGTTTTAGAGGTAGTGTATTCTCTAAATTTCCATTCCATTATTTTACTTCTCCACTCTCTATTATATTCTTATTCCTTGATTACATAACAACAACAATTTCCTAAATATATTAGGATGTTTTTATGATATTGATTTGAACAACACATACACACACCTCCATTTAATGGATATGAACATACTATTTCTCTGTACGGAAAACTACTACTTCACAAAATGATGATTGTTCATTTTTCAAGTACAACCTTTCATGGTGGGAATTATGATGGGAATTTACTTATATATAATATATATTATTTTTATATTTTATAAATGATAATGTATTTTTTATTTACAGTATACCTTTATTCTTTCTATAAAGTGTAAATATGAATGTTTCATTTGAGGAAGTGCGGACTACTACCCCCTCAACGTGATATAACTCGTTCATATCATATATGGAAGGTAAAAAGGATGGAATTTTTCAACTTATGTAACATATATAACATCAATATTAAAAATTAATTATAATATACCTATCTTTCATTTAGTTTTAATTACTTTTATATGACAATGAAATGAAAGTAGCATTCATGCGTACATACGACCTATTGTCTCCCTGAATGGTGAATTTCATTTCATATCTACAAATGTTATGAAAAATTATAAATTATTATATTCTATATATAAATACACTTATAATGGATATATATGATATTTTAATTATGAATACGATTCTAGTGTTATTGGAATTGTGACAACATGGACAATTTGTAATTATAATAAGTTCATTTTTTACTCATGTACCAAACATCGAAAAAATGACGGATATGAACTCGAATAATTATATGATTACTATATCATGGTAATAAGTGATATAAAATGAATAATAAACATGAAAATAGTTTATAAAAAGTATTAATTACCTTATGTTTATTATTATGGAATATAAAAAATGAATGAGAATAGTCGGTCTCAAGGTAAGTAACTTCATATAAATCTCCCTTCATTGAGGAATATTTTGGTTTATACACGGCCTTCTTTTATACGATGTATAATTACACCCATCATCTTTTATTTTCATTCATCATTTTTCAAAATGAATTTTTTGTTTTACGATGAATTTTAATAAATGACAATGGGAATGTTTCTTTTTTAACATACGCGGTGACAACGACTTTTTTGCTACTATGGCCATTATTTGATATTTGGATTACCTAACAATATGTAATGTTTTAAAAAGGAAAATAAAAAACATATACCATTTTTACATATTTTGGTGTTTAAATGGATTCAGGAAATCATTTATTATGTGTATATATTGAAATGATATATTGTGAGTCCAATGTTGAAATGTCATATTTCCTTTATACATATTTTATGTATTATGTTTATGTTTTGGTTCGTTATAACTATTTACATATACAGGTTGTTCCATGATAAATCGGGGGCAGGTGAGCCCGATATAGCACTACAATTCATTGGGTAATTTGATATCGGTAAATATTAATGTTTCTCTTAAGATGTTTGGGGAATATATTGGGATGGTCATTCCAAAAGTAACTCCCTCTGTAGCTTTGAAAGCTACAATATATGTATGTCTTGTATTCTTGAAGTTACCTTTATGATTTGTGATTTCTAGGATCAATTAAAAAATTGTATGATTTCAGAATATACATTAAATATATTATGTTTTATGAGTGAAAAGTATAATTTCGTTGTTTTTTATGTATTGATGGACTAATGTTTTCTTTCCTTATTTTATATTCCTAATTATTATTTTTATCCTCATCCCTAGATTTTGATTTTTTTCACAAGTTATAAGTAATTTTTAGTGAAAGTAATAATTCAAGAATATTTTTATTTAGAAAATAATTGTAGTTTTCTTTAACGAGTTTTCTTGTTTAAAAAAAATTGGTTAGATTAAGAAGTGTATACTTTGTAATATTTAAGATGTAATGTAATAGTTATGGCCTAATTCTCTAAAACTAAAAACCTTCATAAATCTTCAGTGGGAAATCATACGCTAACTCAAAATTATTTAACGTTTAGTTCTAGGGACATACATGTATATTCTAAATAAATTAAAATATGTTATTTTCAATTTAAAAATAATTAATTAAGGATGTTTGTACACAAATTTTATTTTTATAAATTTTATTGATAAGAATATTAATGTCATTTTCAAAATAATGACTATGCATATTTTAATTAAAATATTTACAAAATATTTGTTTTAATGAGTACAAAATGTACGGGATTTCCCCCCTGCATAAAAAACACAATGTTATATAGAATTTTTTATAAGTTCAAAATTTTTGATTCAAAGAACATTATTTCTATTATATTATTTTTTATTTCAAAAAGTATTTCCAAAGTAAAAAATTTATATTTTCCTCGATAATGAATTTAGTTTTGATTTAATTGTAATTATATCCATCAACAATAACAAACCATTATTTAACATATAGTCTACTAGGGTTATATTATATTCATACCATATATATTCATTATGTGGCTTGTATATAGTAATTTTGACCGAATAATGTAATGAAATTCACTTTCTAGATTAATTCTAATAGTCCACATATTTCCCTTGAAAAATTACATTCCATTGATCATTGATCATAAAATTTCACCTAAATAACCATATTATTTTTCATGGAAATGTTTATTGGTAAAACCATATATCATTAATGAATATGGTGTTCTATTTTGAACAATATTTTTTTATATGTGTAAATATAGATAAAATAGTATTCATTAATATATATATATATGGGATGATAAGAACTTTTTTTATGAATTAAATAAATTATTAGATACATAAGGAATTATTTGGAAAATAATTGATGGATGGGGATTGTAATTATATATCCCCTCTATTCATTAGTTGTCACATGAGGTTAATCATTAAATAACATAAAAAAGTTTCTATTTTTCATATACTGTCTGATAAATGGTATTTATGGTATAGGTATCTTGATTCCTAAGTTTATTACTCTCAATAATTAAGAATTCAGTTATTATTAACCAATATATTTTTGTAAAAACATTATATATGTATTAATTTCACTATTTGTTATTAATGAAATGTGATGTGTTTTCAATAATTTACCAAGCCCAATTGACTATTCATTATCTACTTATGATATAAATGTTTTTAAAATTAAATGTGTGTTAAATTTTTTATCTATCCATATGGATTAATCCTTTTCTAATCATAAAAGGAATGATATTGATAAAATTGAATGTGAGTTATATTATAAAATTTTCCGTATTGATTATTCAATATTGACTATTATTCATTTAATCATGACTGATGTGTCATTACATAAATATTGTCTATCATTTGAGACCTCAATTATTTTGTTCTCTTTCCCAGGAATCTATGTAGTGTACTATGAATGATATTCAAGGATATTCTTGATCGAATAATGATATTATTTTAAAAAATGTATTCTTATTTGTATATTCTAATCTAATATTGAAATCATGTTTGTATTTAGATTACCAAGACTACAATACTATTATGTTCTTTGGGATGTGATTCCTTGTATCTTATATGTATTTATTAAATTAAGCAGTGGATATAAGTAAATATTGTTTGGGATATTATAACAAATTTTTCAAAAACATAAAATTTATTTTATGTTTATATCCCCTTAAATTATTTTCTATTTTCATTGAAGAAAACTCCATTCCATTTTTCTTGGAATTTTGGAATATAAAATGTGTTTTTTTAAAATGGTTTTTGATATCTCAATGTTCATTTCACATGGGTGTAAATGTGTTTTTTTGGTTTTTTCTGTGGAATGTCTTTTTGAAGTTGTTTACAAATGTTTTGGGGCCATTATAGTTCCTAGGTGATCCCAATATTGTTTTTATGAAGACATCATCGACAGTATAGATCATCTGTGATCCTGATATATATTATGAAAACGGTTTGTCCCAATTATAACTCATGGGTGTTCTTAGTATGTCTTATACGATGGGTGCACCAATATAACTCTAAAATATATTGGTTAATGATTAGTTTCTCAATATAATTATACTATCATTTGGTTTATGGGTATTCCCATTGAAATGGTGTTTTAATTATTAGATGATAATGATGTCATGAGGAGCTTACCTAGATTTTCAATGCATAAGGTTGAGTATTCAATGAATTTTTTTGATTTAAAATGGTAAAGTAATGACATTTGAAAAGAAAAATGGTTATATTGTTAGATAAAAATCAATAATTTCCTGAAATTTATTATATTTTTTTTTTGTATTTTCAAAAGAAAAAATGATTTCTTCTTTTTTTTATGTCCCTTAATGAGAATTTTGTTATCATACTGTATTTTAGAATGTTTTTATATGGATTTAAGGATGATATGGGAACAATATAAAGACAATATAAACATTTTAAAGATATTTCATGAAGATATAATGATTATATTATTAAATGATCTTTCTCTAAAATTCATGCATAGTATAAGTTTACACATCTTAATATATGGGATTTTAATATTATAGGTATTAAATTACTCTATAAAACATTAATCCTAAATTATCCTTAGTAAATTTTGTAATTTAATTCATGATTTCAGTCAAAATAATATATAATTTTTTTTATTGGATCCTTATACATAGTAAGTCACATATGAATCCTAATTTAGAACATGGATACATTAGGAGGTCTATTGAGAGAAAATATATCACATATTTTTAATTATCCTTATATATTTATTTAATATCTCTTTGAATGATTCCGTAAAAGTATGACTATAATGTCAGAAATTTTGTATTTCCTCATTCTGATATTATTATTGATTTCCATGTTATTATTCAATTTGTTAGAAAATCCAGGGATAAGTATCAATATTTTGTGTCTATTTATACAAAATTATTATGATCATTAGTAATTTTTACCATATTAGTCTTCATGTTCATGTCATTGAATAATTTTATTTCTTTAGGTATTTACATTACCATTTTGATTAGGCCTCATTTTTTCATGATAGCTTCTGTTGTACGCATACCCTTACAAAGAATATGATCGTACCACATTCAATTATTTCTTTTCCATAGGATACCAATAAATGTATTATGATAGATATGTGGGGATATGATGATGTTAATAATTTATTTGTCAAATAAAATTATATGATGTATATCAAATTTACAAATATAATGTGAATTTCATGTAAGTATTTACTTTTACAGGATTACTAAACTATGATGTCCTTTGGGATGTGATTAAATGTATATATAACCAATATAATGTAACCATTTAATCAAGTATTATAGTACTAGGGTATTTATATATTTATGAGAACATTTGATATAAATTATTTGAATTAATATCATTTCAAATATTACCCAATCCAATGGGTACTTCATATAAATATTTTATCATTCTGACATTACAGATATTATACACATGTATTCATAAATGAGGTGTACCAATTTAAATATTTATATATTATATCATTTATATTAGTTTTATGTTTTATTTAATGATTCATTTTACATAATTTCCCTAATAGGTTAATGATTCAAAATTCACCACAATAGTAAGGGTTTTATGCAATAATAATATTTTTTTATCAAGATTATTTATTATTATGATTTTTTGATGATAAATTTATATAGACTATATATGTAACATATTATTAACATTCAAATAATATATTTATTAATAGATATTAATTATTTTCATTTCCTTTTCACCTCATTATATACTTTGATACAGAATATTTTTTTTAAGGAAAACAAGATTTATTTCACTCGTCGATCGTGATTCATTTCTTCCACGTCCATATTTTTAAAAAAAAATCTTCTACAATGTTTTCAATATTATAAAAATATTATCTAATTTTATTTTAACTATATATTACTTTATTAGTTTTGTTTTAAAAATAAATTTATTATCATTTTTATATGATAAATGTTTTATGTTTTATGAAATATATTAAATGAATTTTCAGTTTAGAATACATCATATGAATTGATTGACCTGTAGTAAGGAATTTTATACTATTTAAGAAATTATGGATATTAATCACATGTTTTTAAAATTATATTTATTGAAAAAAAATTTCTATAAAATCTTGATTTAAAATAATAGATTAAAAATGATAAGGGTATTTTACACAATTAATTGTCTACAAATCTTTTGAAGGTATTTTAAATGTAACAAATTCCATTATAATTTCATATAATTAACAAGATATGTTGTCTAATATTAACCTATTTATTCTTAAATTAAATTTTTTGTGGCGATGAAATGTTTATGATACATATATCCTTTCTTAGGTTTATGATTTCATGATATGTATAATATTTTATGATCTTGTGTCACACATTTGTATGATTTTTATTTTTTGGTGGATGAGAAAGAAATTATATTTCACTATAATGAATTGGGTAAATATGTATATGTAAAGATATAATATTGAATTTAATGGTAGTAAACCGAATCTAGTTATGGAATTTTTTTATTAAGATAGTCATGTGGGTGATTCATGGCTAATGAAATGACGGAATAAAGAGTCTACCCAATCCACTATGATAGTATTAGAAGTGATATGTGAACATGGAAATGGTTTCATATTCTAATATTTTTTACAAAAAATATATTTCTTATGTTTTGGATTTTTTCACACATATCTTTTCTTCTTATTTATTACTCCACACACTTATGATTTTTTATTGATATTATTTTAGGTAATTTTTTTATTTAGGTCCATGGATTGATGGATATAAATATTTATTGTTAATAAAATGTTATTATACCTGTATTATTATCATATGATAATTTGTTAATATATATTATGGTTACCCTTAATGTGAATCTAATATCATCTATTCTTATATACCACTTTCTATGTTATGCAGAATGGTTTAATATATGATAAGTTTATGAATGGTTCTAGTTGTAAACAACCATATGGTAAATAATTTAGATATTTTATGTCATAATTTTTTATTTATCCATTTATCTAAATAAACTAATCCTTTATTGAAATTATATGGATCATATAGATATTTAATTAAAAATAAACTAATAATATTTGTCTTTTATGTATGAAAAGTTGGGGTCACAATATTTATTGTTATAGAATTGATTAAAAACATTTGTAAATGTGGTTCATGTTGAATTAGAGGTAACCATTTAGATAACCTATAGATAGGATAATAATATAATGTTTTTATATGATATATATTGTGGTTTTCATAAAAATAAATGCCTTCAAAAATAATATATATTAATGTGGGTCAGTTTTTAATTAATTTTGTGTAATATACTGATAATGATTTGGTTGAGTATATCAAATACATTTTTCTAGTGCATAATCAATATGCACTTAATTTTCGCATAGATTTTAACTAATATGGGAATTAATTAGGATAAATCATATTTTATTTATGAAATATTATGAATTATTTTGATAGAAAATGACTATGGATGACCTTGAATAAAGAAAAGGATCTATGTCATAAAAATAATGTGTCATGGTTCAGAAACTTTATAAATAATTTTCATGATTAGATAATTACTCAATACTAATTCTCAATGAATAATCTTGTTTTTACTTAATTTATGGAACTCGTATGATTTATGCTAATCTTTGATGTGATTGAATCTATAATGTTTTTACTCATATGAAACGAAATAAAACGGGAGATGTGTTGTGAAAAATTGTGACGAATCATAATCAACTATACCATTATATTATTAATGAACGAAACTTATTTTATAATAAAAATAAACAAAATAATATATTGATGGAGTTCCATGAAGATTAATAGGAAATGTGGATTCCACTTATTATAGGTCAAGAAAGTGGGAATACTCACCTTTAAAAAAAATTCAAATGAAGACGAAGATATTTTTATGTTCTATATAAGGACATCAAGAATTTATTTTTTTGGTCTAACTTATGTGTTAAATGGAGGGAAATAATATCTATCCCATTATAAGATTTTCAAATCAATTTATCTTCTATAAGGAACTTTGTAATTTTCTAATACAATTCCCCTATCTAAGGGAATACTCCTTGAACATGTAAGGGTATACTCTATTCTAATAATTGAAGTTGAATAATTAAAGTGTTTATATGTTTTGATATGTAAAATATGTAATATAAGTGATTTATTAATAATATTATAGTTATATTAATCAAAACATATATAATGATTATTCTATAATGGTCTTCATTTAAGGGATTGCATTAATATGTTGGATGGTATTGATAACATAGAAATGTTATTTTATGATATTTTTATATTTTAGAAAACATATAATTATAGGATAGATAAACATTAATAGGTGATTGTGTTTGAGATGATATTTTCCTTTTTGAATAATGAGAGTAATAGTTTTGATAATGAAAATTGGAATATATTATTTAATATAAAATTGATTATTCATTTGAGGAAAAAAATAATAAATGTTATCTTTTAGGATTTTTGTTACATTTTAGGATTTACAAAATATATTATATTGTCTATGATTTTTATTATTGAATTGGTGAATAGTTGTTTTATGGGGTGATATATGTTTTAATTGATGATTTATGTTGATTTAGGATATTACCATATTCTATTATAATATATAATCAAGGTATTCACATGACTCAGATATAAAATTAAGAGTTACCTTATGTTGTATATGGATTAAAGATAACATTATTTTGATAGATTCCTCTCGTTTTCCAATATTTTTTCATTTTGAATATGGTAAGACATAATTCTTGGTTGTCTTAAGGTTTCCTATTTTTTGAATGGTTTTTTTTCATCAGTTGGTGTTATTATTCATGTTTTTGATATTAACTCACTATTTCATCATATGTCACTTTATCCATATTAAGAGACTAATGCTAACAATTTTTTTGAAAATAATTATAGATAAAGGGAATTAATTATCATTATTTAATATATCTTATGATCCATTAAGAGGAAACATTAGTGATTTATGTATGTAGCATTCATACTGTTCAAATGTGGATGAATAAAGGAAGAACCTAATTATATCACACAACTAAATGATGAAATTATATTCTTGGATTTAACAAAATTAGGTAATTATTATTTCTCACATTATATAGTAAAATAATTCATCCACTATGAAAAATAATCATGAAAATGAAACTGTTTTACCCATTTACATTTTATTCTGAGATGATAATGATTTTTTCCAAACCCATAGATCTATCATTTTCTGGTCATTAACATTCAAAAGAAAATGTTTTATATAAATATATATTAATATTTATAAATTATATGTCCCCTGAATTTCTATGTTTTTACTTCATGCTAATGTTCTCCTTTTTTAGGAACCTGATAATGTGTAATTCAAATTAAACATTATGTTTCCCACAAATTTCATTCAATTAATGTATTATTGGAACATTTTATAATATGTGTTTACAAATTATTTTTAATTATTTTAACTTTTTATGAAAATAAAAATAATGAGGTTATAATTTATTTAATGTGGGTAATGTTACACCTAATGAGATTATAATTTTTTCTCTATAGAAAATATAAGTGTTTGGTATCTTTCGTTGCACACAAATATGAGTTCGTAGGACTAATCTATCAATTCCACAATATGGAGATGGGGAAATGATTATTTTTTGATGCTTTATTTTATTTTTTATTATTTTATACTTTGATAATCATATTTTCAATTGATTATTTTGTTTCTATAAGTAATTTTTGACTTGTTTGTTATAGGATCCCTCTTTTACAGTTCTAAAAGAGGAATTATAATTTCTTTTTAATCATGGGGGATTAACACAAATAATAGTCAAAATAAAAATATGAAAATAATATAATTGAATAAATAATTAAAATTTACCAATTAATGTATAATTATTATGTTATAATTTTTTAATAAATTCATCTTACACATCCAAATGTATTTAAATTAAAAATATTTTTTATTATTATTTATATGGATAGTTATAGTAAATAACCACTAACATTTTGTGAAATTTTATTTTATTAAGTAAACATAATTTATTAAATCATACTATCAATATTATCTTTGGAATTTTTTTTAGTATTTGGCTGAAAAGAATAATTTTCCAACGAAGAATGGTAAAAAACAATTTTTCAAAAAATCATAATTTTTTTTCAATTAAAATTAATTAAATTTTTTATTTATATTTAAATGTAAAATAATTATAAAATAATTAGTGTAATAAAATTAATTTCAAAAAAAAATGATCATGATAAATGATTTCGGTGTATGTTATGTTCTAGTATAATTGTTTTCCTTAATACTGTTTTACGTGTGCAGTTTGTTTTTATCATAAAAAATTAAATTAATATCTATTTATTAATATTTCAAAATTCAATTTATAGATTTTCTATTCAATAATATATTTTAACAGTCATTTTATTTTTTATACAAGGATATAAATGTTTGAATATTTTTTTGTATTCTTAATGATTAATTTTACTTAAATGGGATTTAGATGTAGGATTAACCCTTGTTTAAAATTAAATTCTACCGCTTATAAAAATTTAATCTGATAAAATAGATTAATGTTTCTTAATACTAACAATTATTATATATTAAAATGTTTTTCTTAATTTTTTGATACTGAATATTAATAATAGTAATGTTTTTTCCCATGGTCATGGTTAAAATGTCTTATTCATGGGTTAAACCAAGTGATGTGGATAGTATTTCGACCCAAAATAGTTTTATTTTAATTTTTTGAATATATTTAGACCTTATATAATATTATATTTAAATAATGGACTTTTGGAGAAACATGACCATAAAAGTGACCATATATGATTGAGATATTTTAATGAATTCCATGTGAGTCCCTCCCCTCAATTATAAAATGATGCATATCCAACTCCCTTATTCCAACTATAAAGACTTCTATATCATTAAATACATATAGAAAAGTCTTCATATAATCCATAAAATAATATTAGATCTTATTTTCCTCTCAAAATACATATTCTTCAATTATTATGGTGTAAACCAAAAGATGTATCTCAAAGAAGTGAAATAAATCATAACGAAAAACATTTAATTTTATTTCTTCTTAAACCGTATCTAAACTTGTTTTGTTGATATAAAACATGGTTAATATAGAATTATAAACCAACTTATATGTTATTATGATTATGAAACAACCATTTACCTCCTCATATTAGTCCAATTTTTTATGGATGTGTCTTTCGTGCGTATGTGGGGACTACTATATCCACTTAACTGTGCAAATTATTTTCTATTTCCATATTTTATGGGTAGTTAGTATGACGATTTTAGTGCTTATATATGATATTTATGACTTCTATTTTCCTCTATAATTCTAATATATTAAATACCTTCTTACCATATAATCCATTGGTAACAGATAATGTCACTAATTTGTACATGGGTATCACCACCTCTATAAAGTAATGTGATTTGATTACCTTTTTTTGATTTACATGTATTCTAATAATAATATATTTAATAAAAAATAATATATTTATGATATTATATTTATTCATGAATTGTTATTCATCATTTACCTTTTTTTAATTATATCCATTGAAAAATGGAATCATCAATCGTGTGTGCGTACATATTATCATCTCCACAATGTGATGTAATTATTTTTTTCATCACAACATAATATGAATGGTTATAAATATATAAATATGTATATTATTAATATATTTGGTATTATAAAATTGATTAATATTATTTATATCAATGAACCAATATCATTGTTCAAGGATCATAATTAATGAACTAAAACATTCATGATTAAATATGTAGTTAGCACAAACAATTACTATATTAATAGAGAATTATTAATAAATAGGTTTTGAAATGATATAAGAATACCATATATGATATTAAACTCATATATATAATTATGGTACAAAATTATTATAAATTAAAATTAATTATATATGAGGTTACAGTTCTTATGAATTAATTATGATATTAGGTAAGGGTTTGATTGTATCTATTTCAAATTAATGATAAATTTTGGATATTTTGAAAAACTATTTATATTTTGTATTTTTATTAATAATTGGGGAATTAATTTTTTAATATTACTTAATTTCTTGGTATTGGAAAAGAAATATCATTTTCATGGATTACATGTTGTTGTATTCAAAAAATTCTAATGCTTTAATGGATTCAATTCAATTTTTCTCAATTGAGGAATGTTTATTGTTATTAAAACTTTTTATTATTTATATGGTGTATATAATATAAGATAATTTATTTTGAAATAATCCATTGTATAATTCATTTTATTTTGGAAATATATGATTTTTTGAAATAATTTCATTTAAACATTTTCTAATTCCATAATAGTTCTCTACTTAAATTTTGTTTCATTGATATATATTTGACGATTTGCACCAATTTTTTTATGAGGTGTACCTGATGAAAAATTGTTATGCAGTATAATGAAAATAATAATTTTATTTTTATTTATAGTTTTATATAATGTTATTTCCTAAATTGGAGTTATTATTAAATATTTATCCAAACAGTTTTGGTTTTACGTTGTAATAATTATTTACTGAAATAGATTGTGATAATGATATTACAATGATTCAATTATTTGATATATATCTACAAAACCTTATATGTTTTTATATAGTGTTTATTTCTAAATAATTAATTTTCTTTTATTTTTACCTGCATAAAATACTCATTAGACTGAAATAATGTTATTAAGGATAACTGATTCATTACACTCTTTGGACAACAATATTTTCTTCAATGTCTGTATTTTTTTAAAAATAATTTTAAGAATGTCTGTACTATTATCCAATGATTATATAATGTCATTTTTAGATATATTCATGTTTCATTAACAATTTCTATATATAACTTATCAATTTCCATAAGTAGTAGTTTTGTCTTTTAATATATAATGATAAATGATTTTTAAGGTAGATTGCGTGAATGGATTTCCCTACAACCGTTAATTATTATTCATTTAAATAATAATAATAATTTTTTCTTTTTTATATTAAAATTAATTTTTTCCTTAATAATTTTTGATATTTTATTATTCTAGAAATATTAATTTAAAAGAAAAAAATATTTTCCATAATAAATTTTTAAGGTAATTTTGTCAGTATTTTTATTTTTAAAGAAATCCTCCTATATATATTATGATTTATAGGGGATATGTTGTAATGATAAAATATTTATTTTGTCCTGACCCATCCCCCGGGGCCTGCATCATGACAACCCAAAGCCTGCCTTCCATAGGCCAAGGATTGGCGACTAGCACCAAAGATGTAATTCCCTACAATTGGGAAGGCGTTGCCTTTATAAATCGTGAACCCACACAACCAGAGTACATGCGGAATCAAACACTAAGTAAAACTGAATAACAAGTGTACTGAAAGTGAAAGGGGGCCATTATAAAATCCCAACTGTATAGTACAAATACAACTGAAATCAAGTACAACTAAAAAGGGACAAACAGGTGAAAGGTGGAAGTAGCTCGTGGATCATCCTCCGGGGTTCCGACCTAAAGGGTAGGTACATAAGGCCTCATTAGCACTCCATGTCCATCAGACTCCACCGTGTACTGATACGTCGTACAGTCCTCCTCCGGGTACCATCTAGTCCTGGAGCTCTCGGCCTCCGTCAGCACTGTCTGTCGTCTGCATGCAACACAACGAGGTGTGGGCATACCCCGTTCAAGGGTGAGTATAACGATACTCACTAGGGACCACAAGACCCTCAAGGTCTCACAGAATCAAACAAGAATCAACCATAAGGTATGATTTCAATTGATAACCATTACTTAGGTATATTACCATACATATACCTAAGTTATCAAGTATCTCATCTTAATCATGGGGAAAACAGAATGGTCATTGACTCATCTCAAACCAGAATTTTCATTATCGAAACCATAGTTGCTGGAGAACTCCTACTCTAATGAGTATAGTGGCCCTGTTGTGACTCTGAGGTTCTACTCACTAACCTTATACTGCTCAGGTACTCCTCCTGTCGAGTACCATGGGACAACTGCGTCACACAGAGATGCTTCCCAAACGGGATCTGTCGCCTCACAAAGTAGCGCTCCCCCTAATAGCCTATAGAGGAACTCCTCTTGTCGAGTACCGCGGGTCTGCCGCCTCACACAGTCGCGCACCTCTGTCATGGGTCTTCCGCCTCACATAGTAACTCTCTCCACTGGGCTAGTCGAGTCACTCCAAAACGAATCGGTCAAGAAGTCGTCATGACTCAGCCAACTACTAGGTCTCCGTACTCTGCTCGCTCATCTTCAGGAGGGTCCTCTCCACGAGCTACAAGATGATAATCCATGTGTCACAATGTCCCAAAAAAAATTATCTCAAAGGTCTGCCACGCCATAGGGGTCTCAATGCAACAAACAACGCGTCAATCGGATGACCGGTCTGTTAGTTACTAGCCTTTCAATCTCGGGGGCCTAGTTGGATTCGTGTATGATCCAACCCAGCCGTAAATAAAAAATACCCTGAACTGTAGTGGGGTATACTCCAAGGGATGACTATGATCCAAGAATTCCAGCGCCGCTGACGGTTCATCAAACGGAAGTCCGGTGCCAATGATGTAGCCCAAGGAGGTAATGGGTCATTAATGGGCTCGGGTCCAGTCCGGCCTGGTCGGACCAACTTGTCCCAACCTCACCTGGGCCGACCCGGTCTAGGTCGACCCTGTCAGACACGCTGAGTCTGACCCGACCCATTGTGTCGGTCATCCCGCTCTGTTTTCACTCGGTCTGCTGGGCCCGTCCCAGCGGACCGTGAGGGCGGTTCAGCTCGATATTTGCCACGTAGGTGGCTTGGTAACTCAGCATGGGAGACCGGGCCTGTTCGACCAGCGAAACCATAGAAGCACCGCGGGCCAGTTCAGCAGGCCAGTGGCCGAGAGGCCAACGGGCATGCTGCGCGGGGCGCGTGCGGGCCGACTAGGGTCTGGGAAGGCCGCGGGTGCATCAAGTGGGGCACGAGTGCACCGGGTAGTTTGCAGGACGTTGTTCAGCGCACGGGGGCACACCAGGCAGCACGATAGGGCACCGAGGGGCACTGGGTAGGGCGCCGTTCGGTGCGTGAAGGGCGGAATGGCGCCATAGGGGATACTGGCTTGCGCCGGGCAGCGCGGGCATGGGCCGCAGTGGGGGGGGGGCACCGCGGTGCGCTAGGCAGCAAGGGCAGGGTGCCACGGGGGGTGCTGGGGTGCACCAGGTAGGCAAGTGTTTCGGTCGGGGCGTGCGTCGGGTGGCACACGGGTAGGCGGGTCGGGCACCGCTCCGCCGACGGTGTGGTTTGTGGAGGCTGCGGTTAGCGCACCCTTTAATTGTCGACTTCATCATCGTTGCCTCATCCCCATTCCATCGTTACATCACCGTCTACTCATGGTTCTGAAACCACAATGTATTCGGAGGTGTCGGGCCGTGTTTGTTTGGCCCAAACAATCCATGTTAGAATGTTAGCAAGCAGCTCATGAAGTTTATTCAACGTGAGAGGATGAAGCATTAAACAACTTAAAACACACCTCTACCTTTTTAATTTTCAGGCATTCGTTCTTCGTGAGGGAGGATGATGTTGTCTTCATTCGTCGTACGCTTCCACTTCCGAGCTCGTGGGTCGGTCTGTTGATGATGAAGAGGTTGGAAGAATGGTCGTTGAAGAGGTTCCACGCCAAAAGGGGGTTCTGAGGAAGAAGCGACGTCACCGGCACCTTCACGTTCTTCGTGGGAGGATTCTATTCTCCCACGCTATCCACTAAAGAGATAATAAACATGCCAGAATAATAGATTTTAATCTATTATGCCCGTTGGCATGAATTAATTATTTGGGCCCCACATAATTAATTTCATGTCTTTGGAACAATTTTTTGAAATTTAAAAGATCAAAAAGAGAGGTGATGCTCCACCAAATTAAATGCAAGAGAGGTTGGCATATTAAATTTGGGGAGTATCTAGCAGGGTTAGAGTCCCGGATGGTCCCCACCTAATTAAACATGAAGAGGGTCAAGGGGGTTTCCTTCAATTAATTGGGGATTTTGAGGAGGTTTTTTCCTCCCCCATTAAGATATGAGTTAGAGACCAAGGGGCACTCCATCATTAATGAGGGAGAGTTTAGAGGTTTCCTCCCCTCCCATTAAATAGGGGGTTATGCCTTTTGTGGACCCCATTTCATAACCTCTCGCAGGAGGTTATGTTGCTCTGGTGGTGCCCACCCCAATTATCCTCCCATGAGAGGTTAGGGTGTGGTGATCCCACCACCAAATACCAAGTAGAGAATTTAACCAACTTTACCAGATGGCGTGGTTTCAACAAAAATAAAATAAGTTGTCACTTATTTTATTTTATTTATCCATGTGAAACCAAAAAACCAACAATCATACCTGATCATCTCGCATCAAGGTGAAAGTCTTCTTGAAAGAATATTAGCGTTGCAAGTTCAACGGTGCCCTCAGATTTCAATTCGGATCTCCTGTTCAAATGTTATAAAAAACGCTCATACATTTACAGAACGTACCCAATCAACACTTCAGAAATTTATTCCAGCCACACCGGGCCTCAGAATCAAGCATCGTAAAAATTTGTAGACTCGTAAAATTACCATGTATTTTAAAACAATTTCATGAGAATTCCGTGTCTTTACATTCTCCCCACCTCAGGGCTTAACGTCCCCATAAGCTATAACTCACACTAAGGGAACAAATGGGGGTACTCAGCCTGCTTCTGAGCCTCCCGCTCCTATGTTCTCTCCTAGTGGTTCATGTGCTGCCAGTGAATGCACACCTGAGGAATAGACCATCCATGAAAGACCCGCTCCTGTGGATCCTCAATCTTCAATGGAACCTCCATGAAATTATCCCCTCCATCGTTGTCCCGCTCCCCATGGTTGATGATGTGCGACGGGTCATGCACGTATCTCTTAAGATGCGATATGTGGAAGATGTCCTGCACTCGGTGCAACTGAGGTGGAAGAGCCATGCTCTATGACACCTCACCTACTCTACTGAGGACCGGGATGGGTCCAATGAACCATGGAGATAACTTTCCTCCTTGGAAAAATCTCTGTAGACCTCATCGAGGTGAGACCCATAGGAAGCCGTGGTCGCCATCCTCAAACTCTAGAGGTCTTCGTCTCCTTTCAGCATAAGACACATGCCTTCTCTGTGTAGTCTTTATCCACTCCTGGAAGATCTATACCTTCTCCATGGTAGATCGGACCATCATTGGTCCCACTAGTGCTGACTCCCCTGGTTCTGTCCAGAATAGTGGCGATCTACAAGGTCTCTCGTACAAGGCCTTAAAATGTTCCATACCGATGATGGAGTGATAGCTGTTGTTGTATGCAAACTCCACCAAAGGTAAGTTGTCCTCCCATCTGTGACCAAATTCAAGGATGCATGCATGGTGCATGTCCTCGAGGGTCTGGATTGTCCTCTCATTCTGACTATCAGTCTGGGGATGAAAGGCGGTGCTCAAGAGAAGTTGTGTCCCGAAAGCCTCTTGCAACCCCTTCCATAGCTAGGAAGTGAATCGTGCATCACGATCGGAGAAAATAGAAGTAGGTACTCCATGAAAATGCACAATATCTTTCATTTAGAGGCATCCCAGGCTCTCTACTGAGCCCTGCTCTCTGATCAGTATGAAGTGGGAAAAATTGGTGAGTCGGCCGACAACCACCCAAATCGAGTCGTGATTCTTGGATGTATGTGGAAGACCCGTCACGAAGTCCATGGATAACCCATCCCACTTCCACTCTGGGACCTCTAAGGGTTGAGCCAACCCAGCTTGTACCTGGTGCTCTGCCTTCACTAGCTGACAAGTGAGGCACCGTGAGACAAACTCTTCTACTGCATTCTTTATACCTGGCCACCAATGTTGTCATCAAAGGTCCTGGTACATCTTCTCCACTATTGGATGTACTGATAGAGGGGAAGTGTGGAACTCCCTCAACACCTTCTCCTGAAGTGCAACTGGTACCATGGTACATCCTCTAAAGAGTATGACGTGCTCCCAACATTAGAAAATCCATCAGGCGCCTACCCTGTGGATATCTGATCACGTCACGTTTCACAGTCAGCATCCCCAAGCTGTGCCACCCTGACTTGCTGAAGAAGTGGGGGAGTGACTGTAAAAGATTGTTGATAGGCTGCTCCATCCCTATCCACAAATGATATCTGCAACGTGGCCAGCTGCTCTATCGCCTCACCTAGCAGCTGAGTTCCTGATCTCCTACTGAGCGCATCTACTACTACCTTCCACATCTCAGGAGTATAGACTATCTCGATGTCATAGTTATGGAGGAACTCAAGCAATCATCGCTATCTCAGGTTCAGGTTCTTCTGAGAGAAGATATACCTGAGACTCTTGTGATCAGAGTACATGGTAAAATGTTCTCCCGTAAGATAGTGCCACCACATCTCAAGGCATAGACCACTGCTGGTAACTCCAGGTCATGGGTAGCGTAGTTATGCTCATGTCGTCTCAGCTACCGAGAACAATATGCGATCACTTCTCACTCCTGCATGTGGACACACCCGAGTATGGTCCCTGATGCATCGTAGTAGACTACGTACCCTAATACTTCTTCTAGAAGCCTCATTATGGGTGCACTAGTCGGCCTCTGCCTCAGATTCTAAAAGGTCTGCTGGCATCTCTCTAACCACGCTAAGGGTTTCCCCTTATTTGTCAAGGATAAAACTGGTGCTACAACTCTGCAAAAACCTAGAACGAATCTCCGGTAGTATCCATCCAAACCCAGGAAACTATGTAACTCCATCACACACCTAGGTGGACCCCATGAATGTACCGCCTTGATCTTTGTTGGATCCACTGCAACTCCAGCCTCCGAGATGACATGTCCTAAGAAGTGGACCTCTCGAATCCAAAAATAGCACTTCGAGAGATTTCCATAAAGATGGTGCTCTCAGAGTGGGTCTAATACTACATGCAAATGGTAGGCATGCACCTCTTCAATAGTCGAGTAGATCAGTATGTCATCGATGAAGACTACAACAAAGCGATCGAGGTATGGCTGGATGATCCTGTTCATGAGACTCATGAACACTACTGGAGTGTTGGTTATGCTAAAGGGCATATGTAGGAACTCATAGTGGTCGTACCAACACAAGAAGGCCGTCTTCTGCACATCCTCATCTCAAACTCTGAGTTGGTGATAGCTTAACCTGAGGTCTATCTTTATAAACCATAGAGCTCCCTTAATCTGATCAAAGAGGTTGTCAGTCCTCATAAGTGGGTACTTGTTCTTCACATTCACCTGGTTCAAGTGATGATAGTTGACATAGAGCCTCAAGCTCCCATCCGCCTTCTTGGCAATCAGATCAGGGCTGCCCAGGGAGAAACACTGAGCCGAATGAATCCCTTCTCCTACAAGTCCTCTAGCTACCCCCTCATCTTCTGAAGCTCAGTAGTGGCCATCAGATATGTGGGAGTAGATATCGGTGTCGTTCTAGGGTACATGTCAATGAAAAAGTCCACCTCTCTGTGAGGAGGTAGTCTTGGAACATCGTCAGGGAAAACATCCGTGTATAGGTCTACAACTACAAGAGAAGTCAGACACTCCACATATACCACCCCGAGGGTATGGCAAGCCAACTGGTATGTGATCGGCCATACTCTCCTCTGAGTAAGTATGTCCTGTGATGAAAAGGTTCCCTTCTCATTAGTGAAGGTGAACCTAGTCCAATCAGAGTAGACACACTGCACTTTTCAGCTAATACAGTGTATCTGATCATGGAATTTAGATAACCATTCCATACCCAAGATGACATCATAAGGCCTCGACGCCGCTACTAGGAGATCACAGATGAAGCTCTCACCTCCTAGAGTAAGCTTATACTGCCGACGCTAGTGTGTGATCATTGAATCAGCTCCCGTAGGAGTCTCTAGCCATAAGGATCGAACTCACGACTTCTTCGGAATCTCTAAGCTACGAATGAGGGAAGTGGAAAAGAAAGAGTGACTGAAAAACCGTGTTTATAAGAACTGTAGCTAAGGTGTAATAGACACAGATCATACCATGAATCATATCTAGAGCGCAATGGTCGTATGCCTCAACTACCTGAAGCTGAGCTCTGCCCTGTCCACCCACTCCTGCAGTCGGGGGGGACCTCCTGGTGGTGGTGGTGGCAACACCTCAAAGCATCATCCACCACCAGCTGCATGTTTGTCTCCTCTGTCATGTCTGCCTCCTCTCTACAGACCACCTTGAATAGTTCTCTGCCTTTGCTTGGGAGGTCCCTCAACTGTCTGTTGATCATCCGTGCGGCGGATTGGACAATCACGAGCCATATGACCATGTCTTCCGCAAGAGTAACACTGCCTAACATTTCTGGATCTATCTCCACTCTGGGTTCCCCACACAACCTGTCCAGAGTCGTGCAGTCATCCACCTATGGGTATTGTCCTCTAGGACCTCTACGAAACTTGTCTACTTCCAGCTGTAGAGGACCCCGCTGTATGTCGACAAGTGGTGGGTCTCGTTGCGGGTTACTGCTCAACAGGGAAACTCTCCACTAAAAGGGCACACTCCAACACCCCCGTCTATGTCGGGATGCTATGGGAGATCACTAAAGCTCTGATATCTCTCCTGAGCCCCTTCTCGAAGGTCTGGGACCGGACGAATGGATCTCGTACCATATCTGTGGAGTAGCACGAGAGGTCGGGGAACCTCGCTGAGCACTGTTCCACTTTCATGCTACTTTTCTATAGATGTAGTAGCTCCTATATCCACATCGCTCGAAGAGTGTCTGGGAAAAAATCTTCCAGAAAGAGGCTATAAAAGTCTACCCAGACCAGCGTCGCCTCGTCATGGACCTGAAGCATCAGGCCCCACCATCTACCTTACATTTCCTGAAGGATGCTGGCAGGAAAGATCAACATGATGTCTGCTGGTGTCCCTAACAACATGAAGACTCTCACCACAGCCTCCATCCAATCCTCAGCAGCCTGTGGGTCCATCTCTCCTCTAAACATAGGTGGCCTTTGGTGCTGGAACTCATGCAATGCGCTCAAGCGGCGAGCATCGATTGCTACTGGGGCTGGTGGGTTCAGTGGCCCAACAGAAATTAGTACCGCTGGTCCCTCCACTAGTGCCTCAACTGAAAGAGGGCCATGTACTGAGGCATCGTCGCTCAGTGGGCTGTCAGTACGTACAACTCTTGGGGCTCCAGCTAGTCTTCTACAGGGAGGCATCCTAGATGAATCATATGCGACACGGTAAAAACACTACGCCTGGTGAGCTGACCTGGTTGGAGGTGACTTAAAGAAAACTTTTAAAAACACACATACAATTAGTGTTTTCATGTACTCAGTCAGAAATCATATTTCAGGGTCATAGTGTATGGATACGTCGGCCGCCCGCACCAATACTAGACTCCCTAACCTGAAAACCACACTTAGTACCCTTAACACTATTACTTCACAGAAAAGAAAAACCAGAGTCCTATGTTCTACGGTAGAACGAACGTCCTCCGATACCAATTTGTCACGACCCATCCCCCGGGGCCCGGATCATGACTACCCCAAGCCCGTCGTCCATATGCAAGGTGCTAGAAACTAGAACCAAAGGCATTATTCCATAAAACAAGGAAGGTGTAGCCTTTATAAATCGTAAATACACACAACCAGAGTACAAGAGGAAGCAAAAACTAAGTAAAAAACTGAATAACATGGGTACTGAAAGAAAAAGGGGGCATGAATACAAGCCCAACTGTAAAGTACAAATACAACTGAAAGAAAGTACAACAAAAAAGGGAAAAATAAGTGAATGGTGGAAGTAGTTTGTGGATCGTCCTCTGGGGTTCCTACCTGATGGGTAGGTACAGATGGACTCTTCAGTACTACACGTCCGTTAGACTCCACCGTGTACCGATACATCATAAGGTCGTCCTCTGGGTACTATCTAGCCTCGGCGCTCTCGGCCTCCGTCAGCGGTGTCCGTCATCTGCATCCAACACAATGAGGTGTGGGAATAGCCCGTGCAGGGGTGAGTATAACGATACTCAATAGGGACCCTGAGACCCTCAAGGTGTCACAAAATCCAACAAGGAACAACCACAAAGTATGATTTCAATGGATAACCATTACTTAGGTATATGCCCATACATATACCTAAAATATCAAGTAACCCATATCAATCATGAGGAAAACAGAAAGGTCATTTACCCAGCTCAAACCATGATTTTAATTATCGAAACCATGTATTCTAGAGAACTCCTCCTCTATTGAGTACAGTGGCACTGTCGTGACTCCGCGGCGCTACTCACTAACCCAAGACTGCTGAGGTACTCCTCCTGTCAAGTACCTTGGGATAGCTACATCACACAGAGATGCTTCCCACCTGGGGTTTGCTGCCTCAAACAGTAGTGCTCCCCCAAATAGCCTACAAAGGTACTCCTCCTGTCAAGTACTACAGGATTTCCGCCTCACAGAGCGGAGATCCTCCCCCATGGGTCTTCCGCCTCACACCGTAGTGCTCCCCAGTGGGCTAGTCGAGTCACTCTAAATCGAATCGGTCAAGCATTCGTCAGGTCTCAGCTAGCTACTAGGTCTCCGTACTCTATTCTCTCATCTCTGGGAGGGTCTGCTCTACATGCTACAAGACAATACTCCAAATGTCATTAAGTCCCACAAAGAATTATCTCAATGGTCCTCCACGTCATAGGGGTCTCAAAGCAATAGACATCGAGTCAATTGAACGCCCGAGCTGTTAGTTATTTGCCTTTTAATCTTGGGGGGGGGGTTGGATTTGTGTACGATCCAACACGACCGTAAATAAAAAATACCATGAACTATATTGGGATATACTCAAAGGTATTGGTATGCTCCATGAATTCCAATGCCACTGGCGGTTTGTCAAACGGATGTCCGGTGCCAAAGATATGGCCTAAGGAGGTAAATGGTCATTAATGGGCACGGGTTCGGTCCTACATGGTCAGACCGACAGGCCCCAACCATGCCTAGGCCGACCCGGTCAGACTCGCTGATTTTGACCTGACCCATTGGGCAGGTCATCCCTTTATGTTTTGACGCGGTCCCTTTGGCCCAGCCCAGCGGTCCGCGTGGGCGGTTCGGCCCGATAGTCGCCACATAGGTGGCTCGGTAACTCGGCCTGGGAGACCGAGCTGGTTCGACCAGTGAAACCGCTGTGGTGTCGTGGGCCGGTTGTATAGGCTGGTGGCCGGGAGGACAACGGGCAGGCCGTGCGTGGCGCGGGCGGGCCGGCTGGGCTTAGGGCAGGGCGCGGAGGCACCCGGGAGGGCGCAGGTGCATCAGGTAGTGTGCGGGACACCGGGCATCGTGTGGGGGTGCACCGAGCTGCTGGCGGGGGTGCTCCGGGTTGCACGGAAGGGCGCCAGGGTGGGCCGAGAAGGGATGATGGGCGCCGCGGTGTGCTGGGCAGGGGAGCAGGGCACTACGTGGTGCACCGGGGTGCACCGGGAAGCACGTGCAGGGTGCTTCAGGGGGCCAGCAGCACGGGCAGTGAGCTGCAGGGGGCGTCAGGGTGCGCCGGGAAGTGCAGGCAGGTCACCGCGGGGGGCACCAGGGTGCGCCGGGTAGGATTGGGTTTAGACCAGGATGCGCGATGGGCGGCGCGCGGATAGGCGGGTCGGGCGCCGCCCGGCCGACGGATCATCTCGCGGAGGCCACGATTAGCATGACATTTATTCACCATCTTCGTCATCGTCGCCTCATTGCCATGCCATCGTTACATCGTTGTCGACTCAAGGTTCTGAAACCAAAAAGGTTGCAGAGGGATTGGGCCGTGTTCGTTCATCCTGAACCCTCCATGTTAGAATGATAGAAAGAAACTCATGAAGTCTATTCAATGTGAGAGGATAAAGCGTTAAAAAACAAAAAACACACCCCTACATTTTTAATTTTCTGGAAATCTTTCGCTGTAGGGGAAGATGATGTTGTCGTTGTCGCCATACGCTTCCACTTCTGAGCTCATGTGTCGGTCTGTTGATGACAAAGATTAAGGAAGAAGGGTCGTCAAAGAGGTTCAACATCGGAAGGGGCTTCCAAGGAAGATATTGAGGAAGGAGCGTCGTCACCAGCGCCTTTTTTTTCTTTGTTGTAGGATTCTATTCTCCCACTCTCTCCCCTAAAGAGAGAATAAATGTACCAGAATAATTGATTTTAATCTATTATGACCGTTGGTGTAAATTAATTATGTGGGCCCCACTTAATTAAGTTCATGTCCTTGGAAATATTATTTGAAATCTAAAAATTCAAAAATATAGGAGAGGGTCCACCAAATAAATTGCACGAGAGGTTGGAATATTAAATTTACAGTGTTTCGACGAGGGTTAGATGCCCAGGTGGTCCCCATCTAATTAAACATGAAGAGGGTTGACAGAGAAAATTTACGTGCATATTTTTGACCAAATAATGACTTTTTTTAATGTTTTTCAATTATAAAACCCATATATTTCATTGTTTTATTAAAATAATGGGTAATTTGAATTTTATAAAGAAAATGGTCACAATTGAAGAAAAGTGCATAATTCTGGATTTTGGACAGATTTTGACCACAATGGTATTTTTGTCATTTATCATAAAATATATGTCCAAATTTTGAGATTAGTTTTCTTTATAATACTTATATTATTTCCTTCATTTTTTTCTTCTGGACCAGGAGCTTATTCGGTCATATAGAGGGCTTGAAAATTCATTGAAGTTGGACAATTGTTTCGGGTGGACAGCATGGACACCAGCAAAGTAACCGAACCAAAACGCGGCCTAAACACATCCAACTGAGGTGATTCTACCTGGGATGTGACGAGGACATCTAGAGCCGACTATAACAAAAATTTGGTGGATGTTGGAGGTCATTAAGGAGGCCATTGAATGACATACTTTTGGAGGAACCTTCCTGGAAGCTTCGTCCAGAAATAGAAGCCTTCAATGAAAAATTCATAACCTCTACATCCGGAGTCTAAATGTGCTGAAAGTTTTTGGGGAGACATAAAACACATTTATGAACATATTTAATGAAGGAGGAAACGCGAAAAAATGTAATTTAATGGGCCTTCCATGCGCAAACACCCAGAGGACAGAATTCTTCCTATAAAAGGAGAGGAGCTCATACCTCTCAATTCATTCCTTCACCTCCCATTCCAGCCAGCGGAAATCATCCAAGAGGAGGATAACCTCCTCTTCCTTGTTCTTTATTTTTAATTACTTCCTCCATGTTTATTTTTCATTTTAATTCGATGACCCCACCGTGCATGAAGGGGTAGAATCTTTTGTGATTGGGTGGAGGGAAGGGGACCCCATTTTGTGATGTTTGAGTTTCTGATGTTTAATTCAAAGGGATTCATTTATTTTAATTGAATGATTATCAATTTAATTTATTTTTAAATTTAAATTAAATACAATTGTATTTTGATTTATTTTTAAATATTAAATTGATTTGATTTAAATATTATTCTACCCTTGCTTGATCTATTCATTTTTACACTGATTGGTTAATCTATGAAGAAAATCAACTAAGGGAGTGATTTGGTGATTGGTAAATCACATGGAGAAATTAAGATAGATTAATTTAATTATTTAGTGAAGTAAATACCAGATTTGGTATTTCCTAAGTAATTAATATTAGCCCATTAAGATTTCTACGCTTTGATAAATAATTAAATCAAAGGTGAAACGAAGAAACAATTGTTATTCATTTCACTTAATTAACTTTTCTAAAACCAAAGGATTCAAATTTTTATAAAAAATATGGTGACATCACAAATGGGAAAACCTGACCTAAATCCAATCACTTCTCTCTCATATTAAATTCACAAACCTTTTTAAGAAAACCTCTTACTTTCTTTAATTTTTCAAACATGTTATTTTTAAGTGACACCAAGATTAAAACAATGCTCCTTGGAGAACGACATTCTGGTTACCATTCATACTACACCCTTAGGGAGATTTAATTGTTTTTGCACACATCACGACAAACGTGTGTCAAAACTGGTGCCGTTGCCGGGGAGTAAATGTAAATCTGCATGACCAGGACCTCTAACGAGGAACTACTTGATTTCGACCCTGAGATAGAAAGAACATTGTTTAATAGGCGTAGGAATCTCAATATCGAATTCCGATTTGAAGAAATAAGTTTAGAAGACTCTAGTGTCCAATTAGTACCACCAATAATGGCACAAAACCCACGAAAAACTTTGAGGGACCTCTGTGCCCCACAATTTTCTAACCAGCAGAATCGGTTCAACATGCCTGAACAACCAAATGATTTTGAATTAAGAGTAAACATGATTCCCGTGCTACTTAAATTTCATGGCCTTGCAGGTGAGGATCTCAATCGAAAAATTCAAGAATTTATCCATGTGTGTTCAAGCTTCAAACCAAGAGGAGTAGTGGAGGAGAAAATGAAGTGGAATGAATTCCCTTTTTCACTTGAGGGAGCAGCGAAGGAGTGGTTGTATACCTTAAAACCTGGAGAAATCCAAGACTGGGAAGATCTTCAACAATGTTTCATGCAAAGGTTCTTCCCAGCCTCCCGGAGTACAGCAATCAAGAAGGAGATATAAGCCATTCGACGAGCTACCGGTGAGACTCCTTACGAGTATTGGGAACAATTCAAGAAGCTTAGCGCAAGTTGCCCCCACCAAGCTATAGAGGAGCACCACTTCCTTGTCTTTTTCTACAAATGACTCCTAGACAGTGATATGAACCTTTTGGATGCATCCTCTGCAGGAGCATTGATTGAAAAATTACCTGGAGAAGCCCGAAGCCTGATTGAGAAGATCGCCCAGAATTCACAACAATTCGGGACAAGAAGCACCGGTACAAGGGGGATGCATGAGGTAAGAACTTCTGACTCATCTCCTCTTCTTACAACACAAATTCAAGAACTAACAAGCCTTCTAAGGCAAATGGCCATCAAGTAGGTGAATGAGAATCCATCTCCACCTCAGGTATGTGGGTTATGTTCATCACCAAATCATTATACTGATCAATGTGCTGAGATACAGGATACAGAAAGTTGTGCAGCTGCATTCCAACAAAGGAAATTTTCACAAAATCAACAATGGAGAGAAGGTCAAACCCAACAAGGATACAGAGGACAACAAAACCAGGCCAGGCCACCATTTCAACAGCAATTTCAGAACCATACACCATACAAGCATTCCTTCCAGGGACAAAAATAATTTCAACCACCACCTTTCCAACGAAAGAATTTTGAACAGCCACCATCAAGTTCTGAAAAGTTCCACCAAGAAAAATAGATTGAAGAGTTGAAGAAGAATGTGAAGAATTTGGACAACAAGTTTGATAACCTTATGGATCTTTTAACCAGGAATCAAGGAAAACTCCCATCCCAAAATATCCCAAATCCAAAGAAGAATATTAGTGCAATTACGACTCAAAGCGGAAAGGAGCTTCCACCACCTGAGCCAAGTAAGTTTGATGATTCCAAACAAAATCCTGAAGAAAAACTCATCCACCACAAGAAGAAGGCAGAAACAAAAAGTCAAAGGCAACAAAAAGAGAAAGGAGGAAACAAGGTACCATTCCCTTCTGCAGTAACTCGATCATCGAAGGTTGAAGAAGAACAAATTAAAAGGGAAATCCATGAAACCTTCCGAAAAGTGGAAATCAACATTCCCTTATTGTAGGCAATCCACCAAATACCCAAATATGCAAAGTTTCTAAAGGAAATATGCACCAAGAAAAAGAAGCATGATGAGGATGGAAAAATCAGATTTGGAAAGAGTGTGTGAGCCGTTTCCACCCCACCATTACCCAAAAAATGTCAAGATCCAGGGACATTCTCTAGTCCCGATACAATGGGTTCTGTAGATTTTTCTGATGCTTTGTGTGACCTTGGTGAATCCATAAATGTAATGTCTAATTCTGTTTTCTCTTCTTTTAAAAATAGGTGAGTTTAAGACCACAAGAGTGGTGATCTAACTCGCAAATGGATCCACTGTTTATCCAGCCGGAGTTGTGGAAGACGTGCTGGTAAGAGTTAGAGAACTCATTTTTCAAGCAGAGTTTTACGTACTCACCATGGAGGAGGACAATACGCCGAGGCATTCGCCCATAATTTTGGGAAGAACATTCCTGAAAACGGAAAAAATAGTCATCAATGTACATGAAGGAACTCGGACCATGAAGCTAGGAGATAGCAAGGTCAAATTCAATGTCCTTGACTCAAAAAGAAGCCCACCAAGAAACCATTCCCTCTTTGCGGTTTCCCATGAAGAAGGCAGTGACTCCATTGATGATTCTGGTTCCAATTTCCCCAGAATACCAAGAGAAGACGACCTTCACCTGTCCTTTTGGAACCTTTTCCTACAAGAGGATGCCTTTCAGATTGTGCAATTCCCCAGGAAGGCATTTGATGAGCTAAAACAGAAGTTGATCACCCCACCGATAATGCAGCCCCCGAATTGGGAACATCCATTTGAGATCCTTTGTGATGCATCGAATCAAGCTATTGGAGCAGTTCTTTCCCAAAGAATTGAAGGAAAACCCCAAGTCATAACTTATTCTTCAAGAACCTTGGATTCTACTCAAGTCAACTACTCAACAACAGAAAAGGAGTTTCTCCCCGTTTTATTTTCCTTAGATAAATTCAGGTCATATTTACTTGGAACTAAAGTAGTGGTATTTTCTGACCATGCAGCACTCAGGTATTTGATGAAGAAGGATGATGCCAAACCAAGACTGGTGAGATGGATACTCATATTACATGAGTTCAATATAGAAATTAAAGACAAAAAGGGAGCTGAAAACCAGGTGGCGGATCACCTCAGTCGGCTTCCCAACACTGCTGATGTAGGAATTCCTGAGCTAGACCCACTCAATGATCACATACCCGGGGAGCATCTCTACATCCTGGAGGATGAAGAGACATGGTATGCTAACATAGTCAATTATCTGGCTACATCTCAGGTACCTTCTTCCTTTAACTCCCATCAAAATCATAAACTTAAGGCTGAATCAAGATTCTATATCTGGGAGGATCCCTTTCTCTGGAAAATTTTCAATGACCAAGTAATAAGAAGATGTCTCCCAGGAAGTGAAGTAGAATCTGTTTTTCAATTTTGTCATACACTTGCTTGTGGAGGACATTTTGGACCTCAAAGAACAGCTAGGAAAGTCTTAGAATCTGGAATCTATTGGCCTAACTTGTTTAAAGATGCTCATGATTTCTGTAAGAAATGTGAAAAATGCCAATTTTATGGAAACACTTCAAAAAGGAATGAAATGCCCCAAAACCCCATAATTTTTTGTGAGATATTTGAAGTTTGGGGAATTGATTTTATGGGACCATTCCCCATGTATTTTGGGAAATCATATATTCTACTTGCTGTTGATTATGTCTCGAAATGGGTGGAAGCGAAAGCCACTAAAACTTATGATGCCAAAGTGGTTTGTGATTTTGTCAGGGAAAACATTTTTTGTAGGTTTGGAGTACCAAGAGCCATCATCAGTGACCAAGGGACACATTTTTGCAATAGAAGAATGGAGGCTATGCTGAGGAAGTATTCGGTGCATCACAAAACATCTACACCTTTCCATCCGCAGACAAATGGCCAAGCTGAAGTATCAAACCGAGAGATTAATGGAATTTTGGAGAAAACAGTCAAGCCAAACCGAAAAGATTGGAGCCAAAGGCTTGAAGATACATTATGGGCATACCGGACAGCATACAAGACTCCAATTGGTATGAGCCCATATCGGTTGATTTATGGAAAAAGCTGTCACTTACCGGTGGAATTAGAGCACCAAGCATACTAGGCTATAAAAAAAGGTGAATATGGATTTGGAGAGTGCAGGGAAAGAGAGAAGACTACAATTGCAGGATCTGGATGAAATCAGGAGAGAATCTTTTGAAAATTCAAGAATTTATAAAGAAAGAACCAGGGTGGCACATGAAAAACTGATTCAACCGAAGACCTATCAACCTGGAGACCAAGTTCTACTCTACAATTTAAGATTGGAGTTAATGCCTGGTAAGCTTCGTTCTAGGTGGGAAGGTCCTTTTATTGTTACTAATGTATATCCTTTTGGTTCCATTCAGGTTGAGAAACAAGGAGGAAACCCATTCACTGTCAATGGTCAAAGGCTGAAGAAGTTCTATGGAAGTTTACCTCAAGAACCAGTTGAGGAGGTAAATCTTCTCCAACCCATATACTGATTTCTTTTCATGAGGTAAGGTTTAGCCAACGACATTAAACAAAGGCGCTTTCGGGAGGCAACCCGAGTTTCATTGTTTTCATGGGATTTACTAGTCAGCTACCTCTTACATCACCCAATTAAGCTATAATGGAATGGTTCTTATACTGGTATGAGTGGTTTTAATTTTTTTTCAAGAACCATCATGGAAGGAAGCCACAAGGCAGACCCAAGAGCAAGAGGAAGAGGAACAAAAGCTTTATGTCACAAGGGAGTTCACTTATCATGATGATCATTTAAACTCCCTTCATTTTTTTGCCTCATCAAAATCATGTTTTGAGCTTTAAAAGTTGAAATTGCATACCCACACATGAATTCATGTTTTACTTGACTTGTCTAGGAGACATGAGTTGCTTAGGAACCCAATGATGCCATGTTTTAGATTTCAAGGTTGATATGACTAAATGATTGAAATGTAGAATTGAATTTTTTAATATAAAGCATTGATATTGAAATGATGACTCATGATTCGAAGGAACTAATTAATTCATGTAAATAAAATTTTCCAACCATCTTTCATGCATTGAATTTCTGAAATTTATGTTAATTGATTTATTATTATTACTGATGCCATGAGTGATTGTCCAATGTTATATTTCTTATTCCCGAGAGGATTTCTAGACCAAGTACTTCATATTTATTCTTGAGCATATTTCTTGAGTGATCTTGGGACATGTAACTGACCAGAACTTGTATTGAAACTTGTCAAAGCTATGACTGTACAAGAACACATTTAAAATGATTGAGGCATCCTTTGAAAAGCCACTTATCCTTAAAATACAACCTTTACATGAATCCTTCTTTTCGCCCATAGAGACCATGAATGACCTTTATAGGGATGAACCATGTTTCAAGCCATTTTTATCCATTCCTACCCTACTCTTGGTATTTGCATGATATTGAAAGTTGAAGTGTGGGGGTAAAGGAAATCATGGTGGACGGGATGATACACATTGTAAGGAAGAATTGTGGGGGTGTTATTGTGGAAATTAGATAAGGTTGTGAAATCATTCATGATACTCTATTGTTTGCCCCTCTTGAATAAAAAAATGACAAAAATGAAAAAAAAATCCAAAAAAATAGAAAAATGGGTTGTGATTTGGGAAAACCAAAAATCACCATTTTCCAGACCGACGATCTTCTGATCGTATGTGTTTAGGTGATGGATATGAGGATTGATCAAATCATAATTTTCGAAAAAAAAGTACAAAAGTAAAAAAAATATTCAAGAGGGTGCACAAATCATTCATTATGCATAATTTGATCACAACCTTTACTTTGAGTTTTGGGAAGTGGGTGTTGCTACTTTGAAGGGGAGAAGTTCATTACACTTTTAAATTTGATATCATGAATTGTACTTAAGAGATTATCCTCCTCCTTGAGCCTTAATTTTTAAAGCATCAAATACTACCAACCTTAAGCCTCAGAGTCATTTGAACCTTAATTGCAAGTCCTCATGATTTTATGTGTCTTTTGTCTTTACAAAGTGGAGAAAGTAGTTCATTTACAAGCCTATGGATAAGAAGCATGTTTTCATGATATGAGCATAACTCTGCTTGAATTATATCATGAGTGATGAGAGAAAAAAAATCAAAAGTGAGGTAAATCAGGACATGGCATGTTTAATAATGATGAATCAAGGAGCTTGAATGAATGAAATGAAAAGTTCCATCAATTTTCAAAGGGGAAAAGTAAAATATTTGAATTATTTGTTTCGTTAAAAATGGGAAATTAAATTGATATTTTATGCAGATTATTGAATGTTTGATTTACATGGAACATTGTTTGATTTTATTGCATTGAAATTTGAATATTGGTAACATTGGTGTCCGCTGATTTCCATGTTGAGATTTTATGCTTGAGGACAAGCATGGTGTAAGTGTGGGGGTATTTGACAGAGCAAATTTACGTGCATATTTTTGACCAAATAATGATTTTTTTACTGTTTTTCAATGATAAAACCCATATATTTTATTGTTTTATTAAAATAATGGGTAATTTGAATTTTATAATGAAAATGGTCATAATTGAAGAAAACTGCATAATTCTGGATTTTGGAACGATTTTGACCACAAGGGTATTTTTGACATTTAGCATCAAATATATGTCCAAATTTTGAGATTAAACTTTTTTATAATCCTTATTTTATTTCCTTCATTTTTGTCTTCTGGACCAGGAGCTGATTCGGTCATATAGAGGGCTTGAAAATTCATTGAAGTTGGACAATTGTTTCGGGCGGACAGCATGGACACCAGAAAAGTAACCGAACCAAAACGCGGCCTACACACATCCAACTGAGGTGTTTCCACCTGGTATGTGACTAGGAAATATAGATCCGACTATAACATAAATTCGGTGGATGTTGGAGGTCATTAAATATTCCATTGAATGACATACTTTTGGAGGAACCTTCCTGGAAGATTCGTCCAGAAACAGAAGCCTTCAATGAAAAATTCATAACCTCTACATCCAGAGTCTAAATGTGCTGAACATTTTATGGGAGACATAAAACACATTTATGAACATATTTTATGAATGAGGAAACGTGAAACAATGTAATTTAATGGGCATTCCACGCGCAAACACCCAGAGGACATAATTCTGCCTATAAAAGGAGAGGAGCTCCTACCTCTCAATTCATTCATTCACCTCCCATTCCAGCCAGCAGAAAGCATCCAAGAGGAGGAGATACTCCTCTTCCTTGTTCTTTATTTTTAATTACTTCCTCCATGTTTATTTTTCATTTGAATTCGATGACCCCACCTTGCATGAAGGGGTAGAATCTTTTGTGATTGGGTGAAGGGAAGGGGACCCCATTTTGTGATGTTTGAGTTTCTGATGATTAATTCAAAGGGATTATTTTATTTTAATTGAATGATTATCAATTTAATTTATTTTTGAATTTAAATTAAATACGATTGTATTTTTATTTATTCTTAAATATTAAATTGCTTTGATTTAAATATTATTCTACCCTTGCTTGATCTATTCATTTTTACACTGATTGGTTAATCTATGAAGAAAATCAACTAAGGGAGTGATTTGGTGATTGCTAAATCACATGGAGTAATTAAGATAGATTAATTTAATTATTTAGGGAAGTAAATACCAGATTTTTTATTTCATAAGTAATTAATATTAGCCCATTAAGACTTCTACGCATTGATAAATAATTAAATCAAAGGTGAAACGAAGAAACAATTGTTATTCATTTCACTTAATTATCTTTTCTAAAACCAAAGGATTCATATTTTTATAAAAACTATGATGACATCACAAATGGGAAAACCCGACCTAAATCCAATCACTTCTCTCTCATATTAAATTCACAAACCTTTTTAAGAAAACCTCTTACTTTCTTTAATTTTTCAAACTTGTTATTTTTAAGTGACACCAAGATTAAAACACTTCTCCTTGGAGAACAACATTCTGGTTACCATTCATACTACACCCTTAGGGGGATTTAATTGTTTTTGGACACATCACGACAAGCGTGTGTCAAGGGTCACGAGGGTTTCCTTAAATTAATTGGGGGTTTTGAGGAGGTTTTATCCTCCTCCATTGAGAGTGGAGTTAGAGACCAAGAGACTCTCCCTCATTAATGAGGGGGAGTTGAGAGGTTTCCTCTCCTCACATTAAATGGGGGGGTTAAGGCTCATGTGGACCCCAAGTCATAACCTCTCGGGGGTGGTTATGCTGCTCGGTTGGTCGTCACCCCAATTATCCTCTCATGGGAGGTAAGGGTGTGGCGGTCCCACCACCTACTCCCAAGTGGAGATTTTAACCAAATTTACCATATGGTGTGGGTTCAACAAAAACCCGCTCGTACGTTTACTAAATGTACCTGAAAAGTACCTCAGAAATTGATTCTGGGCACATCGGGCCTCTTAATCAAGCGCCGTAAAAATTCACAGACTCATAAAATTCCCATATATTTTAAAAAAATCACAGGAATTCTGAGTATTTACATATTTCTTCATAATAAGGATTATAATTTTCATGATGACACCTATATAAAACTCATACCATTTACACACATTATGATTAAATTTATATGGTGAATGTTTTATGATTCTATGGCACATATATGTTTGGTTTTTATTAAGTTATGGGTTGGCCCAAAATTACCTATCACCCAAATAAATTATGTAAATATAGATATCTAAATGAATTTTAAGGAATCTAATGGGGAGTTGACCATATTCATTGAAGTTAATTTTTCTAATAACAAAGTCTTTGGAGTGAACCTTGACTATGGTAATGATTGAATATGGAGTAGATCCAATCCACTACGATAGTCACGGTAGTGTTCCAAGACTAAGGATAAGATTTTATATTCTTATAAAATTTCCACAAGAACACAACTTCTTCTAAATATAGGAATTCATGGATCATGAATTATTATTTATTAATACACTATGTTACATATTTGGTATTTTGATTGATAATATAGTTTGTTATTTTTCATGATTATTATCTATGAATTAATGGGTATTATATTTTAGCATTAAGAACATTTTATCATACTATTATTCTTATCTTGAGATAATTTATTAATATAACATTTCATTACCAAGACTGATCAACTTATCTCGACATTTATTTTATTTACCATCATGAGGATATGAATAATGGATTTTAAGTATAATATTTATATTATGGGTTCTAGTTGTAATGAAATAAATGTGAAATTATATAGATATTTTATATAGACTTTTTTATCCATGTTTCCAAAGACAATAAAAATTTATGGATCAATAATATATCATATTTTTATGTAGTAAATATTTGACTAATAAGATGCAGTATTTATGTACCAAAATATAAAGGATATATATGTAATTGATTTTGTAATACTGATATGGATATTGTTATAGGGATAGGTTGTGTACATGAGATATTGACCATGATTACGTGGTTTGATTGCGGATAGAGGTAGAACCCTTATGAAATTAATATTATGGGATGATTTTTTTGTGGAACACTATTCATCAAGTTGTATTTAGAAATGTGGGGTGATTTGAATATACTCATTGGATCTAAAGTTCATACCACTATTAAAGAGATGATTCAAGATGGATCCACTAACCATCAGGATGATTAAAGTTACATGGAATGACTTTATTTTTTCCCTTAGATACATTATTTATGTGTGGGAAAAGTGGATGTATGGAATGGACTCGCTTCCCCCGATGATGTATACACGTGATATGATCTAGGGGACACACTTCCACCCATGTAATTTGTGTACTATTACTGGTAATGGGAGGGATGCACAACCCCCCGCCCAGAATGAAAAAATACATGATATAATTTAACATTGATTCAATACCTATTGAGTTATCAGGATAGTATTATATGCCTATGATATTTTCTTATAAACATCATGTAGATCCTGAAGATAAATGATTTCTAAATAATTTCTCATAGGAATCTGCCATGTCTATAATATCGGTTGGAAAATTCCAATTGTGTGATCTGAGACCCTCTGACTTCTGTGACCCATGATTTTCTTATATAAATAATACAACATCATAGATTAATATTACATTCATATAATTTGATATATAAAGGTATAGAGATGTTGAATACTACATAAAAATCCTACTATAGAGTTACAGTCATAACAATATCTAATAATTAAATTCTCTCTTTTTACCCATCTGACCATACCCTATTTTAAAACATTCATCATTTCTGAGGGTGATGAAAAATAAGATAGGCTGAAAATGGATACCTGGTAAGGGTGAACAATGAAGATATTAATCATTGATCATTTTAGATCATGTGATATTAATAAGTTTTTGATATCATGATAAAAAAAATTTCATTCCCACGTTTTCATAGATCATAATCCCGAGCCATGGTAAAAATATTTAGTATTTAAAATACATGAATCAAAAGGGTGAGAAATCATTATTAACAAATAATTTACCCAAAACTAAAATCATTAGTACAAAAATGATGTCCCATAATTATGGCACTATCATTGAAATAAAAATAATTCGATATGTTATGGTTATCCCTCAAGTCCATAAAATAATTGTAAATCATGAATCCACAAACTTTTAACATTTCTGAATGGATTAGTAGTCACCATATATTTCCCATAGTATATTAGGTATGCAAAACGATTTGAAATAGTGGATCAAGAACATCATATTGTTTACCATAATTATTTCATCAAATAAAATGTTTTACCTAATTAATTAGAGGGATATATTAAGTCAAGATAACCCATCACATAATGAAAACCATGAATAATTTTTAAAAAATATCCTTAAACTATCATAACATAATTATAACATATCATAGGGATTAAATCATGTTTCATCAACATTTCATCATTTTTCAATAGAAAATACCATGGAAATATAATTTTTCCCATAAAAATATAATAATAATAATAATAAAATATTTAGAGAAAGGATAATAATGGTATGTTTGGATAATATCCTTTTTAATTCATAATTAACATCAAATTATGTAATCATAGGAAAAATTAGTGTCAAACATCACTATAATATTTATTGAGGAATAAATCATTTCCATTATGAAATAATTTAATTTTAATCCAAATAATTTTTCAAATTTTAGTATGAAATTTCATTTTAAATTAATCATTATAGATTATAAATTAATATTAAAAAATTAAATCATTATTATTCATAAATTATATTCATTTTATATATTTTAAATTAATGATTCCTGTCAAATTTTTAGTAAAAATTCAATACTACATTGTTAAGAATTTAGATAGAATATTTCAATGAATTTCTATATATATAATCAATGACATGTTAATATTTTACAAAAAAAGATAATATTAAAAAAATAAATACATTATAGAAAACAAGGATATGGATGAAAAAATTTCCCAAATAAAAATAGGTTAAATAAGGCCATCATTCACAAAAAAAATATTTGGGACAAACATTCCTTCCAAATTGAGTAAAATTGAAATAAAACAAAAGAATTTCTAAAATAAGTAGGAAGAAAAAACATTGTTCATCATATAAAGATAATTTAATATTCTCAATATAAATTTAAATATAAATAATCCTAATTAAAATTGAACTAAAACATGATTCCATTACCTATTGTATATTATTTCATCACACACAAAAAAAACCTCTAATATAATATATATTTTTATTATGAATATATTATATATATATATATATATATATATATCATACCGTATATTATTTTCATATAATATTTTATCACATGTGTATTATAAATTATTTATTATAGTAAATTTTCAATGGTGATAACTACATCGTTTCTCAAGCACATTATGGTTTGTGAGTAAAGGTCCTTGTAATTTATTCATTGTTATATAATATCCAAAATATTGATCTTATAATTATTTTCTTATGTAATTCTTATATACACTTTATTATATATTCATATAAAAAAGTAATGAAAAATGATTTACATCACATCTTGGAGACGATAGTCCATATAAACACACGTTTTATTTTCCTAATTTTTAATGGATGGAATGAAATAATCTTAAATTATAATTCACCTTTATAAAGGCTTAATAATATCATAGATATATTATATATAATAATTTTATCATTATAACTTGTGACTTGAAGTGGTGGTGATAATAAAAACACATCCCTTCATGGAGGTTGTAGAACATATTTAATAATGAGTGATATAAAAATTTCTTATATGATTGAACATATCAAGATAACGGGACTTAAATTCAAATTATAACAATGAATAATATTTATCATATTGTAATCACTATTTTAGTACAAATGCCACAAATTTATGTGTGGTAGAAGATGAAATAAAACTGAACGTACTTGGGTTAGATTTATACCATTTCCTTGGCTTACACTATAAGCTAAAAAAGAAAGGTATTTTAGGAAGGAAAGAAGGCTAGGAAATGATAAAGGAATCTGGTAAGGTATTTTTAGAGTATTTTATTAATAAATAATGATTAAAATGTGTGCGGAATAGAGAATAATAAGTTACCTTTTAAAGCTGATCGGAGGGGAACTCTTGGAATTAATTAATGATTTAAATTAATATAATTTAATTTACATGGAAAAATGTAACAAAATTTATGTATATTAAATATAAGATAATTATTTTTCTAAAAAATATCTTAATATCAAAGTTTTATATGTAAAGATGATCTTTTTATTGTTATATATTTTTAATTATCTCTCTTTAACATGTGGTACAATTACCACAATATCAGTGTTTTTATTCTTTATGTATCAACAATGTTACGATAAAAAAATAACTGACCCATAAATGTATATTTTTTATATTATAAAACATATCCCATTCACAACACTAATGATATTATTTTTAGGATTTTTAAAAAAAATAATAAAATAATGATTGTTATAAAATAGAAATAATGTCATTTCTGGGACAGTTTATTGAATTTGACATTAATATCATAAAGATAAAATTTTAATTTTAATATAAACTATTGAGAAACTATATGTCGTATTTGTATAAAAAATTCTTTGAAGACAATAATATATCAATATTAAATTACTTTTATTTTTTTATCATTTATTTTATTTTTCTACCAATATAGTTAATACATTTTTGATTCCATATATGAATTACAATAATTTATTCAATCAATTGAAAATATTAATAAATTTACATTATATGAAAAATTTACTTTTCATTCATGTAAACATGTATAGTTGAATATATTCTTTTTTAGTCCTTCTAAATGATAGATAGGGAATTTAATTTTTTATTAAAGTCAAGAGAAAGACATTTTGAATTTATTCTTTTCATAGAACAATATAAATACATTATTCAAATAAAAAAGTCAAAATGTAGATATATTTTTTAGAAATAGATGATAATGTTCGGAATAATCTTATCCAATAGAAAATATGTAACTTATTGAAGAAAATTTAAATCCTTATCTTAATGTATTCACCATGTTTTACCTCTTCTACTATTAGTGTGGTGATAAATATTTACTATCGATGTTTTTCTACATGGAATCCTATTATGGACTAACTCGGGTGACCTCTGTACTTATCTTCCTTTATTTTAAAGTGATTGTTTTACCGACTCTTATTCTGATGTGGGACTTTCAAGGATGTTTCCAAGCTCAATTTTAAAAACTGCGAGGACGCAATTCCCAAAAAGGGGGAAGGATGTAACACCCCAGGTAAATAAAGAATATGACATTTTCATATTTATCCATATTTGTGAATAAAATATTAATATGACTTTAAAGGGGACGCTATGCTCGATGGCGTACCCAACACGCAACAACGAGTTTCTTGGAAATCTTACGTTACACTCTAATAATAAAATAATATTATTTTAAATGGTAGTTAAAATGTAGCCGTTGTTTTGGCAGGAATGGATAGAAATAACTAAAATATGATTTTATATGTTTTTAAATGTTTTTACATTTATCCAATAAAAGATAAAGGCTTAAAATACGGAAAGAATTAAATTTTAGGCGTATATGCCCTAGTTTTCACTAAAGGTTCACTTATCGCCTTTTGATGGCGAACCGTCATTAAATATAGTTTTGTTAACTATTATACATTCTATTGGACCAAATAAAACTCTTCTTAATAATTGTGACATCAAAATTTACTTTGTGTAAATTTTTTGTATCTTTCCGATAAAGTTAATTTTTTAATGAATAGTGTAAAATGTTGTATTTTAATTCAAAACCTCTTTTTAATATAATTTATTTATATGATTAGATTATCTTTTGAATTGGGTTTAAAGTGAAAATAGAATATATTTTTACCATTAAATCCAATAGTGGTCGTTGGAATTAATTTCACATTGAAACCAGACTTAAACTAGTGTCAATCTTTTGATACTTATTATTTCATAAAAACACGCTATTTGCTCTGACGGCGGGAATTAATTATTAAATTAATTAATGTGACTTATATGTTTTTAATTTTGTAAAATAGACTTCATTTTTGAATTCTTAATATCAAATATAGCTTAGGGTGAATTTTTGGGATTTTTCTGAAAACCATCAATTTTGATGAATAGTGAAACCACTAAGTGGTACTTATAAAAACTGATTTTTCGTTTAAATGATATTTTACCACTTCTATGTTTTGAATTTCAAAAATACAACATACATGGTTGTAATTAAGAAGTAAAATGTGGTTAAATGAGATTAAAATAATTTTTGGTGAATTGTAACTTATTAAGTTTTTAATCGCGATTAGAGGTAATTAGTGTAGATTATGGTAAGAATAATGTTTTAATGAAATTAAATGACTTAGACACATGTCCTACCCTCATTGGATGTGTCATGGCCTACCAATAAAATACATGGGTCAACTTGGGGACCCCATGGAGGTACTTTGGTTGGGAAATGACATAAATATATTTTTATTTAATGTTAAAGTAAAAAATGACACAAACATGAGATGTTTTACTAAAACAATTTTTACATGGGGTTATACAATTCATATTTTTGACTATAAATATTCATTGGAAAGATAAAATATTTACTACATCATAGTAGGTTTTTATATAATTTTTGGACATTAAAAAAATTAAATTATTTATGACATCATGATGATGCAACGATTACCTCATTATTTAACGATTTAAATAAAATGGAAAGATAATGTAATATCTAAGACCTTCACATGTCCAAAACATATTGTATGAGTGGAGTTATAACCCTTATCACCTTATCCTAGAAATACATCAATGCGGGACCTTTAAAATCTAAAACGCTTTTGAAAATAAAGTAACATTTTGGAACTTTACAAGAGTTCCCCTCCTCTCCTCTTATAAAATGCCCCCACCTCTACCTCCTTACCCACACTCCCAAAGCCTTTGTCTCGGCCAAACCCTGACCATTTTGTCTCTCCACTTCCATCTCTTACTCCTTGAAGCCTAACGTTGGGCAGAAGTCTTCCCAAGGAAGCCTTTGAGCTCAAACCAAAGGGAGTTACCCGATTTTAAGGTAATGTCTTCACTTGTGTCCTTTTGTATTATTTTTCTTCTCCAACCCCCTAAACTCTTTTTATTCATTTATTTTGTAACAAATACAGTATATTAAATATACTAGGATGTTTTTATAAGAAGTATTAGAGCTACATTTACATACACCTACATCTAATGGTTAAAGAACATACTGTTTCCGTGGATGGCGAATTCCTGCCTCCTGAAACGATGATTGTTCAACATTCTTCTAACACCTTCAATGGTGGCCATTAATATGACACTATATTTATATATGATATCTAATATGTTTATGTTTTACTTAATCTTATGTATTTTTCATTTGTGGCTTACCTTTATGAATTCCATTATGGGTATATGTGATATCTTCATTTTAGGAAGTGCGGACTACCACCCCTTCAAAGTGATGTGATTCGTTAATGCCATACGTGGGACGTATAAAGGATGTATTTAATGATATTATATATTATGTTATACTAGAATTATAATATACCTCTATATAATTATTATTTCTTTCCATTAAAGTATGAGATATAAATGAAAGTAGCGTTCATGCGTACGTACGGCTTACCGTCTCCATGAACGGTGAATTTCATTTATTATCCCCAAATGTAATGTACTATTATAAGTACATGTATATAATGGATATATATTATTAATGATACATATAAATGATGAATATAATTATGGAATTAAAATATACATACCTCTAATTTAGATTTAATTCCATTAATATGACAAAGAAATGAAAGTAGCATTCATGCGTACGTACGACTTACCGTCTCCATGAACGGTGCATTTCATTTCTTACCTATAAATGATTATGTGATATTATAAATACATGTATATTATAGATATATATGATATATATGATATCCAAATCAGTAATGTCATTCTGGATATAAAGAACCTTTGACCACATAAACAACATGTAATTGTAATTAGTCCACTTTCGACTTAAGAACCAAATATCGACAAAACAAAAATTATTAACTTAAATGATTACATAATGTTTATAACATGGAAATAAGTGATATAAGAGGAATAATGAACTTGAAAAAGTTTCTTAAGAAAATATAAATTAACTCAAGTTTATTATTCAGGACGTTAAAGAACGATCGAGTCAAGTCGGACCTGAGGTAAGGGATCTTACTCCTCTCTTTCTTTTAAAGTACACTCTTTTATGCCATTCCTTCTAAATCTCATCTTTCTTTTTATTGAGATGTTATTTTATATTACTATTACTGAAATTTTTATTTTCATGTGATGAGATACCCTATTCTCTCTTATCAATCCATTTTGAGAGTTTTGAGTGGCGCTGTTAGGCTGCCGAATTTTCGTTAGAGATCTAACCTCTCTCTTTCTTTTTAAGTACTCTCCTTTATGTCACTTCTTTTAAGCTCCTATTTGTTATGTTGGGGGATGTTCTTTTATATTCCTCTTTCTATAAAATTCATGTTAATATGATGATATAACCTATTTGATCTCATCAATCCATTTTTGTAATTTTTATGTGGCGCTGTTAGGCTGCCGAGTTTTCGTAAGGGATTTTTCATCTCACTTTTATTCCCGTGAGATTTATGCTGCATTTTCCACAATTTACTTTGAGTGGTGTATGTACTTCCCATTATTCTACTCTTTGTGTAATATACTTTCATTTATGAATATTTAAATCAATGATGTATTGTCCTTCTTTCATGGGGTTTATGTTTTGAAAGATACCCATGTCGGTAAGGGAACCTTTCACCCTCCTCTTTTTAAAAGACGTCTTTTGTTGGGTCTTTTAATTTACATATTTTTATGTTGGGATATGTTCTCATATATCCTTATTGATGTAAATTTTATGTCCAAGTGATGACATACACTTTTTATCTCTCATCAACTCATTTTGATGTGACGCCCTCAGGCTGTCAAGGGAACTTCTTAACCCAATTTCAATTTCTTTGGGTTCAACATGTAGTTATTGAATATGTCATCCTTTGAATATGTGTGAATGACCTTTGATTATTTTACACTTAATATCCACTTATATTTGGTGTATTCGTTTGTCACACATAATTTTTTAATTGATTTATCTTTAAACCAAGGATACCGTCTTTGTATGGGACTTCCTGTCAATCTCCTTTCATTGAGGCATATTTTGTTTTATACACAACCTTGTTTTATACGGTGTATAAACCCCTTTGACTTTTATGTTTATTCAAAAAGAATATTTTTTATACGAAGCATTTAATAAACGACAAAAGGGAATGTTTTTGTCGTACGTATGCGGTGACAACGACTTCTCCGCCGCCGTGACCATTATTTGAGTTTCAGCTTCCTCTACAAGCCATACCTTTTATTTAAAAGAAAAATAAAAAGCAGGTTTTACTTTTCTTTTGTTTTGGTATTGAAAATGGTTTTCATAATGATTTTATATCAATGTGTTGTATTGATATCTTGTGACTGAAAGGTGGAAATGTTATGTTTCCTTTATGCATGTTTTATGTGATACGATTATGTTGAGGTTCTTGGGAATTATTATGAAGACGGGTGGTTCCGTGATAAACTAAGGGCGGGTGAGCCCGATATAGCTCTCCAATGCATTGGGTAACATGAAGGAGTGAAATGTTAAGGTTTCTCCGAAGAGATTTCGGGAATATACTATGATGGGTTTTCCAAACGTAACCAAGAGGGTTACTCCCCACGTAAGAATGTTATGAATGCCTCAAGTTACCTTTTATGTCTTATGATTTCTATGATTTATTAATGATTTTATGAGGTATGTTAAAGTGCTTATGTTTTATGGGTAAAGTATGATTTCATTATTATGTATACATGTACTCATGTTTCCTTTCCATATTTTTATATCCCTTACTGATATTTTAATGCTCATCCCATGTTTTTGAAATGTTTTTCACAGGTCAAGGGAAGGGTACATGATGTGATGATAGTGTCAAGGATGTGTCAATAAAGAATCCATGTTTTATTTTAAATATGTTTCCGTTGATGGGATGAATGAATACTGTCTTTTAAGTAACCACTTTGTTTAAATGTGGAATGTAATGTAAGCTTCATGATCTAATTATCTAAAACTCTAAACCCGAAAAGGTCCTCAATGTGTAAACTTGTAATAACTCAAGATTAAGTAAGGTTTAAGGCTGTGGCCTTATAATATAACTTTATCTCTATAATCCAATATTTCAATGATTTGTTCTAAATAGGAAGGATCATTCACATGTGGTAAAAACTATATATTTATTATATTTTTTTGGAATCATGTGTGTACTTTCTCAAGAGAGATATGTTGAACACATCATTAACATATGAGAGGTTCAGTAGAAGATCCAAGATATGTGTTACCTTCCCTAACTGATCATGTATATAGAATGATGTAATATACCTAATAATCAACATTACCTTATTTTCAAATCTCATTAAACTTTTTTGAGGAAATATTCATTGGAATAAAATTTAATAACATGAAATCTAGATCTCACAATTGATTGTCAGCATATCTTGTATGTCGATTATCAGATGCCCTTATGTTCTATTTAATTAATCTTACCTTCCCATCCATATTCTCAACTAACATAAAACCCATTGTCTTTACATCTCATACTTAATGAAATCAAGTTAGATTTATTGAATTATTTACATAAAAGGATTTGTAAGTATCCATCTGAATACTCGAGTGGAAGATTTTGTTTTATGAACACTAAACTATAGGATGGTTTTGATCCTAACTAAAATTAAAATCCAGAAATTATATATCAAAATATCATCTAATGATTTATAAGTCCTCTAAAACATAAACTCTATTTTTAGATGATTAGTAGAAATGAATAAAAACTATAAATAAATATATTTATTGAGTCTTCATCTTAGTATCATGGTAATCCTAATATTGTGATAAAAAACAATATAATTTAGTAAACAATTAAATATATAGAGTGTTTATTGTATATTATATAATGATAGTTAGGAAATAAATTATCTCTGATAATAATTAAGTATAATGTCTTCATAATTTTATTGTGTAAAACCCAAATAACATGCTGATGTTTTTCATTTTCCATATTAGAATGGGTAATGTTAGTAATATACTATAATACTTCTATCTTTTATACTATACTTTTTAAAAACCATGTACCGAGATATATACTCTATAATATGTCTCTTCATATTATTACCATAAAAAACAATCTTTTAAACCACTAAACATCTGTTATTCATCTAGGATGAATAGATAATGACTATCTATAAGATTTATCAAATATATCATTCAATCCTTCTATGGTTTATAATCATACATAGTTCATAAACATAATAATTCCATCACATTCATAATTTAACATACTTACATTTCATGCTATATTTTTTATTTCTACATCTTCCATATTCCCCTACTTAATTACCACATGGATAGATGGTTGAACATTCAACGTAAAAAGATTATATATCTCCCCCTTCTTCAAGATTAAAATATTCATTATATTAATATTCATAAGTTTTTGATCCCTTAAAATATTCATCATAGAAAAATAAGAATGAACCGTCTAAATTAGTGAATAATCCACTTTGTTCACTTCCCCCTGGGTGGTAATGTACTGAGCATTTATAATTTTTAATCAATTCTGAAAACATTTTTTTGATCATATTAAAATATATTTATGTGAATATGTAATTTCTGATTTTAGGATCCTTATATATATATAATATACATCATTATAAATATTATCACTTTATATCTTCAATGTATAAATTAAAATTTCATACTCAAAATAAGGTTTTGTAAAATTTTTGTATTGTATTTTAAATAATTAGAAGTCACTTTACATGACATAGTAGTTTGAGCATAGGTTCACTAATCAACTTACTCTTGAGATCCCTAAACTTCTTTTCATCATCCACAATCCATATGAACATTACCCCCTCCTCATTATAATTGGTTAGAGGATTATGTAGTCATGATAAATCTCCCATTATGATTCTGTAATATCCATATAATATATTAGAGCTATTATTTTCTACAATAATGGTTTATATCAGAAATTTATCAGTAAAATTAATCTTTTAATGATCAACTACAATTATCTCACATGATATAGTATTACCCATGAATGAAACTTTCCAAATCAAAAATTTTATACGTGATAAATTCATTGTACAACCTATACATTATGAGGGTCCTCAATTTAGTTATAATGTTATCTTCATGCTCATACATACTCTTGGATTATATAACAAATTAATCTATAAAGACTAAAAACTAAACAAGTAAATCTCTAATGGGCTTATTCATTATGTTCATGTTGATAGTGGGATCATTGGTTATTCCAAATTTAATTTCTATTAATTCATAAGGACCATACCTCATACGAAATGTAGTCTTCAACATATAATATGTCGTAACTCCCAATTATTGATATCCAAGATAATGGAAAATTTAGAAAAATATTTATCTCCATGTTTTTTTTTAAAAAATTCATCAATATAGTGTATATGAATCTTTTTCATGATATTGATCTTATTATGTGCCCAAAATCAATGAAATTAGAAATTTAACAATCATTAATCTACATAATAAATTTTTTTTTCACCCCATGGTGACACACTAGGTCATATAAATCCATTATAAATATCCTCTTTGTCTTTCTTCGTTAATTCGTACAACTCAATTGGTGACATTCTATAAAGTGTATTTGAAATAGGTGTTACAATAGGTATGAGTTCTATTAAAAATTCAACATCATGATTTATATTAATTAATAAATTGAAATTATTCTATAAAGAAACCATAAATCTTTAATACAATAAGAATATCAAAAAACTATTGGTAATCCCCAACCATATAATATGAAAACTCATTATTTATAATAATTATGACCCCAAATATTTAAGTAATTTTTATTGGAAGAGTGCAATTTTTTTAAATATGTCAAATTATCATAATTTCTTTTGTAATATTCTATATTTAATCACATCCAATATAATTTATATGAGTGAAGAATAAATATTGAGAATCCATTAATATAATCACATAAAATTCAACTATAAGGAGAATCACAATATTTTTTCGAATCAAATTTCGACAAACATCAACAAAAAATGGCCTATGGACTTGAGACGAAACCATCATACATGAAGATTTATCAACCCTAAATAAAAATATAATCATTGAAAATGAAATCAGACACCCTTATAATATTACATAGATAAAAAATAATCAGTTGAACATAAATTTCATCAGTCATTTTCTATTATAGAGTATAAAGAAATTTACCTTTGACCACATCATCATAAAAATATGATTTGATTGTTTGGTCACATGATATTTCAATTTTCATTAGTATTAAGAGGTTGCTGATGTAGATAAACATCATAAGACTTCAAATTCATTCACTAGTTAGCATAAAACCCAGAAACATTTCATTTGAATCATTGGAGTGTGGGTGGTATATTATTTGAAGTATTATTTTTCTCTAATGTGTTAACTATGATAATCATTAAAATTTAAAATATAATAGTTTAGTGACCAATTAAATGTAATTTAATGAAACGATATGTGATATTCATGAATTTTTATTCATGTTTCATCCCATATTTCTGTAATGTTTGAGACTAATATTTCCTTTCACCAGGGGATTTATTGGATTTTTCATATTACTCGATATTTATTTTCCTATCAAATTGATGGGAATGAAGGAAAAACCTAATATCTATTTCAAAAATCAGTGCACATCTAAAATTTTCTTCATAACTAATAAACTCTATTATCACTATATCCATTATGAGACATTGTTTTAATCCACTACAGAATTGAACAACATTATTTTTAGGGATGACTATATAATTAGAATCAAACCATTAATTTCATGAAAAAAAAATACTTATAAATACAAATCAATTCATCATAATTTTGATAAAGCACAAATAATTCAATCTTTATTTTTATATAAAACATTGAAAGTACTTAGTAAAAAATATCCACTCAAACTCATCCCATTACCCAAAGTATCCTTTTTTACTCTGGACTGAAATTCCTAATATGATTCCATCATTGATATACTGTTACTTATAAATGATAAATGCCATGGACAAATTATTCATGTTTTTGTAATTGGTGAATAGAACCTATTTCTGTAGTGGTACTGATCCATTGATTATCCATTAAATGATCATAATACCAAATAAAATATATTTTTGTTTCCCTATGAAATATTCAATAATATGTTCCATTCATCGCTGTTTTTTTAGAAGATGGACATGATTTATTACATAAAAATGATTCATAAAAATGAGAAAAATATATTTAATTCTAAATACCTTATCAATTAGTTTTTTATGATATAAATAATTACATTTTCCATTACATTCATCATAAAAAAAGTTTTTTTTGGGTTTTAGACATTGACTAATCAAAGAAGAATTATGTGAGAAACCATATTCATTTTTGGAAAAAACATAATCCTAAACATCATTTATCGGTTGTATTATTCATAAACCATTCTTTTTAAACTGAGTAACCTTAGTATTAACTGAGGCAATCTATAATGACCCAAAATTTTGAATAACATTTGGTTCCTAAATTTGTGTGTTATTTCATTTTATACACCACAACTATATACATTAATTAATGAAGTGATACCATTGGTATTCGGCTGTTATATGATCATTGTTCAATATAAATGTTTGAAAATAAACTATTAGCTTTACAATTAGTATTTATAAATACAAGTGATGTTGGTTAATTAATTTAGAAAAAAGAGTTGATGGCCCCATCCAGTTGACTCGGGCCGTTTGAAGCCATCTATTAGAGCATGGGAAGGAGGTAGCATCTCGAGGCTTTTCTCTGGACCAAGCCGAAGCTGAGCGCAACTTGTGAAGATTGAATAAAATCACCTAATGGAGAAGTTCAAGCTGATAGAAATCACCACTCGGGAAATTTTTTCCGAGCCACCCCAAGATTCTATCACCATAGCAAACCTGACACTTATGTCCTATGATGGTGTCAGAAGAGGATATGTAACAAGGCCTTATATACTTTATGTAATCCTTTTGAATAAATAAAATTGTAATTTCTTCTTATGTTAAATTTTGTGAATTTCAAATTCCCAGATGAAGTTACATATTGTTGATTAATTTTCAAAAATGTGTAATTTAAAATATTTTTTATACATTAAATAATTAATAATGTGAAATGATTTTCAAAAAATGTACTTCTACAGTTGTGATTAATAATAAATTTAGTGTCTAATAAGATCAACTATATTTTTACTGAATAGTAATTTATGAATAGTAAATACCCTTATCAATAGTAATTAATAGAAATAAATAGTGAATCATCCAAAAAAATTGAAACTTCACTCATTAATGTTTAAATACAATTTAGACTACTTAAAAGTGAAAAGGCGATCATAGTATAAGTTTTGAAATTTTAGTATGTTATAAATATATTATTTACAATTGTTTAATTAATTTATTGTTATAAAATGAAAATTTATTTTCATAAAATGTTATCATATATTTCTACTTTAGTGTATTAATGTTATACAATAAATTTATGGGAACTTGATTTATTTTTCAAGGTGTTCCAAAACAAGTCATAGTTTTCAAGTTGTTTTTAAATAAATAACGATTTATATAAAAAATAAATTTAAAATATTTTAAAAATTATTTTCCTAAAATGGATTTCATTTTTTAATTCAGAGCATCGATATTAGGTTAGGGTGAATTTTCTGGATTTTTCTGAAATAGTTCAATTTTTGATGACTAGTAAAAATATAATTTTGAGTATTGGGTGTATAATGACATCATTAATGATATAATCATTATGTACTCATTTTGGTCTTCTTTTTAATAGTAATATATGTTATGTGGTTCCCCAAATGGTCAAAACCATGGAAAAATACAATGGGAAATCCCATAGTTTTGCAAATACCACCGATGAGGTGTCTCTTGGAAATTAATTAAATATTCCCTCACTTTTCCTATTAATACAAAGTCATTCCCTCATTCATTTAATTCCAAATTCATCCTCAATTATGATCTTATCTTTTTCCTCCCAAGGATTCCTCCTAAGGTTACCTCAAACCCCCAATGTCCAATCATTCAAACTTTTGAAGTCACGCTTCATGGTACATGAACTATTCACTCTCTTCTTTTAAGTCGTGACTTCCTTTATGTTATGTCTTTTAGTTTCCATCTTGTTATGATGGGGTATGTTCTTCAATATCCTCATTACTATTCATTTCATGTCCAATTGATGAGAGAACCTTTGTACTCTAATCAATGTATTTTAAGAATTTTTATTTTATAATGTTAGGCTATCGAATTTTCTTAAAATAAATCACAACTTCTCTTTTCCTTCGAGTATCATTTTCTGGTGGTATATCCTTCAAATATCTAAATTGTGATATTATTTCTTATCATTATGTGCCCATACTGTATTATGAGTTTTTTATGTGTGGTTGACTCTTGTCCCCTCTCGTTTCAAAGTTTTCTAAAACCATGTTACATAGCCATTATTCTTTAGAAGTTTCGTCCAAATCCACTCTCTTTTTCAAAAAAATTATATTATTTTATTTATGTGAATACCCAAATATATTTTCATTTCCAGGGGTATAAATCAATACCTAAAATTGGTCTATTTTATTCTGGAATTGACATACATATAACCTTCACTCCAATTCTATCACATCCATGACTTCTTTTAATGTCATTTTTCATATAATTTCCATTCATGATTTGTTTTGGGGGTTTACAATGAACTTTGGAAGAAATTGTGGGTTTTCAAAATTTGGGCCAAAAGGTATTCTCATTTCCAGATTTAAAAATAAATTTCTATTTCATTTATAACTCTTTATTTTTTCAACATTTTACATGCATTATATTTCCAAAATGGAATCTCGTTGTATATTAAAATCACCATATCAATTCAGAATCAATAAGAATCCATAATAATGATGGATTTGGGTTTTTTATTAAGGAGTTTGGCCAACTCAAAATCCAATTTCCTACATTGAAAATATTTTTTAATTATTTAATATATCATTCAATTTTTATGTTTTTCGGTGATTCTTACTCTAACCAGACCCCATTTGCCTAAGGCACACTCCCAATATCTCCTCCCCCTCTTTGGAGATAATTTTCATTGGGAATTTAGGTGAAACGTTTTTGGATTTCTCAAATCGGCCACATTTGAAGAGGTAAATTTATTCCTTTATAAATCCTTCATTTCTCACTATTTTTCTCCCATTCCAGTTCCTACATGATGTAATAATCCTCATTCGAACATCACTTGAGTGTATGGCTATTTTAAAATTCCTATACTGATGGATTTAGTGCGATGTTTCCATGATTCCATCCAGTAAGTGTTCCTCACTTCCCTTTCTTCCATTTCCATAGTGTTTATCCCTCAGTAATGATATTCCAAAGGATCTAGAAGTTAGCGTTCGAACCTAAATATTGAAATTGTTTCTTTTTGGTGAAATATTGAAATTTTAGGTTTATCTTCACTTCCATGTGGTGTGGTGGTGTTGCGCTTGATTTTTGCACAAATATTTGAGGGTTTGGATGAAAAAGTTAGGTGATTACATGGTTAACCATTCCATGATAATATAATTTCCTTTTTTACTTGTTTCTCATGTTCCCCATATGTTTTCTGTGGTGAGAAACCCATTTTTGAGAGATTTAGTTAATTATTTAATATTATAATTTAATTTTTGCTCAAGTTGTGAACATTACGTATGTAACACATGCGGTGTCTTTCATGGTAGTTTAATAAAATTTTAAATTGATTTATTGTTTGTGGAAAGGGGATGAAAATTATTTTTTAGTACCTTTGTTTCAGGTTGGCCTTGGAACGAGTTTTTTGGAATACATTTGGTGTGTACAACTTAGTTATACTTGTTGAGATCATTTTATGGAAATGAATGTTTTCATTTGCATCTTTCGTGGTATTATTCAAGGTGATTTTATAACACTTGAAAGTGGTTTTATAAATGTCTCTATAGTATCCAATTCTACTTTGGATGTGTTTTGGTGTGGTTTTTTCCTTGAAATATTGGTTTGAAATGGGTTTTATGAGAAAATTTTTCGTATACTCTATAGAATTGTTTTATGAAATAATTGAAATATTTAATGGTTTGTGTAAGAGGTGAAAAAATATTGGAAAACTATTTTGGAGTGTTTATATTTTGAAAATAAACAATTTAAATGTGATAGGGGCAGTTTTGTGACATGTTCCATCTTGTAAATGTTTTATAAAAATGTTTGAATTATTTACTAATGTGTGTTAGAGATGTGAAAGTGATTTGGGAAGTTTTGTGTGAGTGTGATGTACTAAATGAATTTTGGTTAAAAAAATGATAATTTGTAACAATTGAGTGGGATTTTGTGTGAGTTGGAATATCTTCGAATGGTTTTGTAAATTTTTTTAATAGATTTGTGGATGTGTTAATGAAATGTGAATAGTGTAGTGGGCTACTTTAGTGTGAGTCAGATTTCAAAATCAATTTGAAAGAAAAATGGGCATTTTTTACTTGTGGGGTATTCATGTGGCCTTTTTGGTGAATTTATGATTAAGAAATGATATTTTCAAGTGCAACGTATATTTCTTGACTTGTTTAAATTGTTTGAGCACAAGGGTAAAACCTGAGTATCAAGGTGGGTGGATGCGTACTAGTATGCTATTGAATACTTGGGGTTTGGCCTCAATTTCAAATAGAATTATTGATTCATATAAGTCTAATTAAATTGTTATGATGATGATAGGGGACCACTAGGTTATGATTATGGTACCAACTTATGGTTCGTGCATGAGAACATATATTTGTGACGTAACCGAGATATGAGGTACGTGGGATCCAAAACTAGTTTGTGCTTGGGGGTTATTTTATACTACTTGTTCTAATTAGATACTTTATAAATACCATTGGAAGACGATATGTTTTTCTAGAAAATTCTTTAGCATTGTAATTTTTTAAAAAAATTGTGGATTCTTTAAATTATCCCACTTGAAAACTGATTTTTTTTAATGTTTCATATTTTAGAAATTGTAACTAGAAATTACATGTTCTTGAAAAAATGCAGGATTTTCAACTTTGAATGTTTAACACATGGTATCTCTAGTGGTGGTATCCTACTAGGATTTGTATCACACCATAATTACACCTTTTGATGTAAGTAGACATGGGTTATTTTAGATGTCGTAGTTTGTGTATAGTTTATAGTGTCATTGGTTCGTGGTTCTAGCAGGTTCATGGTGGTGATGACTTATGGAAATGGCTTGAGGGCGGTGCCTCTTGCCATGGAGGTTCATGGGCATTTTCTTTTTCTTTTTGTAATTTTTTATAGTGTTTATGAGTTGTTTTAAACTATCTAATTTAGTTCTGAATATTGGTAAAAGATTATTTTGTTTAAAAAATCTATATTCGTTTTATTGGATTAATTTGTTGTTTTAAGTATATAATCTTTTGTAAAATGTTCCCAATGTTAAGCTTATGATACCCGAGCACTTGTTCTTGCCTTTGGGGATTGGGTATGCCCTATAGGTCATGTCCTAGGCAGTGTTGGGTGCCCGTTTTGGTGGCGTCCAGATTTGATAGGTCACAAAATTGTATTAGAGGAGGATTATGTTAATTGTTTGGGTCATGTAATTTGGGGAAGAGTTTGGATAGTATGGAGTTAGGATTGTTGGGACTTAGAATTCCAGTTATGGATAGTGTGTGTGATCACCAAACCTTAGTATGGGATTCAAGTCACCATGGTAGGTCGAGAATTATCTATTTATTTTGGGTTTTTTTGGTTTTTTGATGATTAGGGGAAATTAAAATATAGATGGGTAATGGTCTCAGTGAGCTCACAGGGCCTAGAAAGCCATGTAGAGCTGGAGATATTTTTCTAGAACACTCTCAGTGATGGTGAAGGTATTGAAGTATGGCCGCCAACTATATGTCCATGTAACATACCAATGCTAGTTTCCAATAACATTATCTTGTGTCCTTAAATTTTTAAGTCTTGGAAGTGTGGTTTTAAACTAAAAATGACATGGTTTTACGAATCTTAATGTTTTGGGGAAATTATTCTCAAATAAAGAAGGAAGGGTTTGATTTTTGAAATTATGGAACTAATTTTTTTTATTTTTTTAATTAGGTAAATGGTGTGTTTATGCCTCTTTTGAAACAAATAAGTATGTTAAACATGGAGTTGAAAAGGTGTTTCCAATAGAGTTTCCTAAACCATTGAAAGTGTTTTAATGGGACGTGCTGTTTTGAAATTAATGTGTTTGGCATGAAATGAGTTTTCATTTGAATGATTGTGCCTTTATACAATGTTTTGTTAGTATTAAATTTGGTTTGATTTCGTTGATTTTGGTATTGAGAAAAATGAATTACTGGTTGATTATTTTGGTTTTGAAAAGTGGAAAGTGTTTTCATTTTAACCATTTTTATTTTCATCAGCAACCAAATGCTTGGTTTTATATGGGATGATGGATAGTTAATGGAAAGACTGGATGAGTGACGGGATGGATATGAGGAGGGTCCCCGGTGTGGCATAGAAACGTGCATGTGTGGGGCCCATGGGGTACCATTTGTGGATACACTAACCACTGAACTGTTATTTTTCTTCAAAGAAAAGTTTTTAGAAGGAAAACATAATGTCTTGATGAGTGTTTTGGTATGGTTTGTATTATATTTTCTTTATTAAGTGTTGATGTTGTCAAATATTTTGAGCCAAATAACCCCTCTTTTTTGAAATGTGTTGTTCTTTTATGTTTGGTCAGTAATCTTGGATGAAGGGCTGGTCAGTGGTTTCTTGGAGAAATGTTTGGGAAGCCATTTAGGTTCTTCCCCTCATCTATTTGGATCATTTTGTGGTATTTATTAACTAACGGACCAGGTTGGTTGGGTCCTTGGGTTCTCTCGTTGGATAAGGTACTCCACCATTAAGTGTTAGTGTACAACTGAAGTTAAACCAAAATTATTTCGCTGTTGGAATATACTATATTTGATCAATGTGTGGAATAATTTATTGAGTATTTAGAATGAGTCTACACCCTTTCATTTTTAGTTTGATGATACTCTTGTAGCAGGTGAGTGCTCGTGGAATGTTTAAAGAGACCATAGTTTCTTAAATTTCCTACTTCGTTGAAGGTGGAAGTGGACTAGGGTTGCTAGTGTGGATGAGTGTATTGATGGGTATTAACAGGGCATCGGGGTCCATCACAGTTTCATTGAAGTAGGAGTTCACCTTAAACAAACAGTATGGGAAATCTGGTCATGAGAGGCCATTACAGAAACCTTCTTGAATTGTGTATTTTTTTGGGACTTTGTATAAGGTCTATTTTAATGTATTGTTTCTATCAATCATAATGGTCATCTTTGGTGATGTCTTATGATGTCATGTGCTTATTTGACTATAATGGTGAAGGTCTTAAAATCCTCTGAGGGTCTTTGTTATGTTGGAAGTATGTATCCCTCCGTATAAACATCAAATCATCTATCTTGGAGGATGGTGTTTATATATATCCTCTCCTTATGTTGTTTATCACCCAAAGAAACAAGGGGTGATGTGTGTTCATATTCTGATCCCTTGAATCAGTGAATTTTCAGGTTTCGGTAAAGTGAGTTTAGGAGTGTGTTTTGTCATGGTGAACCCATCGGGGTATGCGATGTAGATGTTGGGGGCACAGAAATAAAAGTTACATACAAGGGTTTCCAAAGCATAACTGCGAGGTCAAAGATTCTTCAATCATTTGTGCTCAAACTATTTGTCCCGGAGAGAAGATGGTGTGTAGTCAGTGGATATCCTAGGGTCATTTCAACCCTTATACAACTCCTACCCTCAGTATGAATGATATGAAGAGTTTTAACCTCTAGTGTCATCCTCATTCTTCTGTTATTCTCCTTTTATGGAAAGATGTGGAGGGCCTCGTGCCCATGTTTTTCTCTTAATGTATTTTTTCCCCCTTTGAATTCCATTGAATTTGTATAGAAAGGTTTAAAATTTGGCTAGACAGGTTGAGTGGATAGTTTTCACAAGGTGAGTTGTAACTTTTCCCTAAAAAACCATGCAGATATAAGGATCCACAAAGTTAGCGCACGGTTTCCCAAACTGTGCGGACTAACTATGCATCCTTCTCAACACATTGAGTTGTGGGGTCTTTCTATGTCATCTCATGATGTTCAGTTAAGATCGTTTGTTCATATGGTGGGGAGACCAACTGTGGTTATCATTTAGGTTCATATGGAAATGTCTAATGTAAGTCTACACCTTATACTAGGGAGTTGGTTTGGGCCTTCCCATGTTAGTGTCCGGACTCTGATTTTGGAAAAATTTAAGCGATCACTTATGGTGGGGAGCCCATTTCTGTCTCCTTGTACCAGTAACTCAGTTTTATCCTTGGTGTTGTCTTGGAAATGGGTAGTATCATTCAGTGATATCTAACTTCCTACATCTTCCATTAGTAAACATTGGGATTGGAGAGTGGCCAACGGTTTAGTTATATCAAGGTAAGTGTAACCATGTTTGATGTTGTTGTTTGATTGGGTAAATTGTTAGAGCCTTGTTCAGATAGTGTTTGAGAAGTTTTCTTTTAGGATTAATCATGAATGTGCTTGATCGATTCTGTAATGTGGTGTATGTTTTGGTTGTGGATTATTCTTTCATTAATTGATCACTGGAGGTATTTTGGACTTTGGGGGTGAAGCTTGGAAAAGGGGTCTATTTTTGCATTTCAATATTTCAATTGGGTTTTGTTTTTGATTTTGGCCTTGTTGTGGCTGTCTGCGGGCAGAAAGATTTATGGATGGGAGAATTTTCACATCCATGACTTCTTTTAAAGTCATTTGTCATTTAATTTCCATTATTTATTTGTTTTGGGGGTTTACCATGCATTTTGATGGAAGTGGTGGGTTTTCGAAATATGAGCCAAACTATAAGCTCGTTTCTAGATTAAAAGTCAATGTTTTGTTTATTTTATACATGCATATTTTTTTCAACATTTAAAACCAATTATACTACCCAAATGAAATCCCCTAGTATATTAAAATCACCATTTCAATTTGGAATCTATAGGAATCCATAATAATGATGGATTTGGGTTTTTTATTAAGGGGTTGGGCCAGCCCGAAATCCCTTTTCCTGTATTGAAAATATTTATTAATTTTGTAATGTCTCGTTCATGTTTTATGTCTTTTCAGTGATTCTAATTCTCACCCGAGCCCAGGTACCTAATTCACACTCACATTCTCTTCTCCCCCTCTTTGGAGATAATTTTCCTCAGGAATAGAGGTGATTCTTTTTTGGATTTCTCAAATCACCCTGATTTGAAGAGCTAGATTGATTTGTTCATAACTCCTTCATTTTTAACTAATTTTATCCCATTATAGTTCTGACAAGATCTAGAAATCCTTTTTATAACCTACCTTAATTGTATTGATATTTCAAATTCAGATACTTTTGGATTTAGAGCGTTTTCTCCAAGATTCCATCAAGTTTGTGTACCTCCCTTCCATTTCCTCCATTTACTTAGTGTTTCATCCCTCTTTCTTGATGTTCCAATGTGTACATAAGTTAGGTTTTGAACTGAGGGATTGACATGGTGTATTTTTTGTGTAATATTTGGATTTTAGGTTTATGTTTACTTCATTATGGTTCAACAGTGGTGCACATGATGTTTTGCACCATGATTTGAGGGTTTTAACTCAATAGGTAAGTTATTCCTTTTTAACAATTTCTTGATGATTTAGTTTGCTAGTTTTATTGGGTTTTTAGGTTCCCAATATGTTTTTTGTGGTGATAAAACTGTTTTTGATGGATTTTCATAAGCATTTAATTTTATAATTTAGTTTTTGTTGATGTTGTGAACTTTTTGAATGTAACACATGTGGTATCATTTGTAGTAGTTTTATAAAATATGAAATTGATTTATTAGCTGTCGACAGGGGATGAAAAATATTTTTTGTTAATTCCGTAGTGTCATGTTGTCCTTGGAATGGGGGTTTTGGAATAGGTTTGGTGTGTAAAACATTGTTATACATTGTGAGAGCATTTTATGAAAATTGGTGTTTTCATTTGAATCATTCGTGGTTTTATAAAATGTGACTTTTTAACAATGGAATTTCGTTTTATGAATTTCTATAACAAAGCCAATTATACTTTGTTAGTGTTTTGGTGTGGTTATGTCTTTTAAATATGGTTTTGAAATGTTTTTTATTTGAAAAGTTTGGGTATACTCATTCGAATTGTTTTTTGAAATATTTGAATGATTTAATGATTTATGTAATAGGTGAAACCATATAACAAAACTATTTTGTAGTATGTATATATTGAAATTGTATTTTTTAAATGGGAAAGAGGTTGTTTTGTGATGTGTTCCATCTTGTAAATGTTTTATAATAATGTTTGACGGAGATACTTAAGTGTGTAAGAGATGTGAAAGTGATGTTGGATGTTTTGTGTGACTGTGATGTGAAAAATGGATTTCGGTTATGCAAAGGGTATTATGTAACATGTGAGTGGAATGTTATGTGAGTTGGAATATCGTAGAATGGTTTTATAAATTTTTTTAATGGAGTTTAGTAAGTGTTGAATCAATTTTGAAAACTGTTGTGGGCTATTTTAGTGTGAGTCGGATTTACAAATCAATATGAATGAAAAGTGGAATTTTGTGACTTTTGTGATATAAATGTGGGCTATTTGGTGAATTCTGGATGAGGAAATGATATTTTCATGTTCAATTTATATTTATTGACTTTTTTAACTTGTTTTAGCACAAGGGGAAAACCTGAGTATCATGGTGGGTGGATATGTACTAGTATGCCAGTGCATCCATTGGGTTTGGCCTAAGTTTCACATAGTAATATTGACACTTAAACAACTAACTAATCTATGATGCTGATTATTGGGGACCAATAGGTTATGGGTATGTTACCTACTAGTGGATCATGCATGAGAATAGATTTTTTTGTTGGTTACTCTCACTGAGATATGAGGTACCTGGGACCCACATCTAGCTAGTGCCTAGGGGTTATTTTTTATTTATTGTGCTCATTAGATACTTTATACTCACCATAAGAATAATTTATAATTTTTTGGAATATTCTGTATATTTATAATTTATTTTAAAAGTTTTTATTCTTTAAATTATCCCACATGAAAAATTATTCTTTATTTAATGGTTTATCTTTTATAAATTGTAACTAGAAATTACATGTTTTTGAAAACATGCATGATATTCATCTTTGAATGTTTATCGCATGGAATCTCTTACTTGTGGTATACTACTAGTTGTCATATCACTACCTAATTATATCATTGGATGTAAATATACTAGGTTTTTTTTATGTTTCAGGTTGGGTATAGCTTATAGTGCCAGTGGTTCGGGTTTCTAGCAGGTTCTTGGTGGTGATATCTTATGGAGATGGCTTGAAGGTGGTGCCTCTTTCATGAGGATTCATGGGATATTTCTTTTTGGTTTTGTACTTTTTTTATTGTGTCATTCAATTGTTTTAAACTATGTAATTCATTTATGAATTTTTGTGAAATATTTATTATTTTGAAAAATCCCTATTCATTTTATTCGATTCATTTGTTGATTTAAGTTTACAAACGTGGGTAAATGGTTCCCAATTTTTATTTTATGTTACCCAAGGCCTTTTTCCAGCTGATGGGGATTTGGAACTCCATTTGTGCCATTTATTAGGAAGTGTTTAGTGCTGGTTTTTGTGGTATCCAGATTCAGTTCTTGACAAAATGATATTAAATGTGGTTTATGTTAACTGTTAGGGTCATGTTATTTAGGGAATAGTTGTTAATATAGGGGGTTAGGATTTTTGGAACATGTCATTCTAGTTATGGGTAGTATTCCTGATCACCACACCTCATTATGGGATTCAAGACACCATGGGAGGTCAGGACTTATCAAATTCCTTTGGTTTTTTGTTGGATTGATGATGATTAAGGGAAATGAAAATAGAGGTGGGTAATGGTCTCAGTTAGCTCATAGGGCCTGGCATTCCAAGTGGAGCCGGGTATATTTCCATAGAATACTCTCCATGATGTTGAATTGATTGGTGTATGGCCTCCAACCATATGTCAAAGTCACCCACTGATGCTGGTTCCCCCTCGCATTGTCTTGTGTCCTTCAATTTTGAAATCATTGATGTTCAATTTTAACATAAAAATGACATGGTTTAAGAAGCGTATGATTTATTTGAATGGTTTTTTAATGGTATTTGTTGTTCTGAAATTAATGTGTATGAATTGAATGTGATTTTTTATTTGAATTATTGTGCCTTTCTAAAAATTTTATAGTCTGTAATTTGGGTTCGATTTTGTGGTTATTGGCATTGAGAAAAAAAGAGTTATTGGTTAATTATTTTGGTTTAGAAAAGTTCAATGAGTTTTTGTTTTAACCTTCTACATTTTCATGATAGAATACATGTATGAGTTTATATGGGATGATGGATGGTTAATGGAATGAATATATGAGTGTTGGGATGGATATGAGGAAGGTGCCTGATGCAGCACAGAAACGTGCTTATGGGGGCTCATGGGGTACAATTGGTGGATTTGCAACCCGATTAACTGTTTGTTTTTTAAGGAATGTCTTTAAAGAGGGAAGGGATTCCTTTTTGAAATTTTAGAAAAAAAATTCATAATCATTTATATATTAGGAAAATTTTGTGTTTACGACTCCTTTAGAACCAATAATTTTGTTAAATTTGGTTTTGAAAATGTGTTTCCAATAGAGTTTTCTAAACTATTTAAAGCTATTTTAATGGGATGAGATGTTTAGAAATTTTTTTTATGAATTGAAAGTGAGTTTTCAATTGAATGATTGTGCCTTTCTGAAAATTTTTGTTATTGGTAATTTGGGTTCAATTTCATGGTTATCAGTAATGATAAAAAGGAAGTATTGGTTTATTGTTTTGGTTTTAAAAAGTGGAAAGATATTTTGTTTTAACCATTGATATTTTGGTGAGTGAAGAAATAAATGGGGCTATATGGGATGTTGGATGGTTAATGGCACTTCTGGATGAGTGGTGAGATTGATATGGGGACGGTTCTCAGTGTGGCACAAAAACATGCATGTGTGGGGCCCATCAGGTACCATTGGTGGATATGATAACCGCTAAACCGTTTGTTTTGAAAGAAAATTTTTTAAAGAAAAAATTGATTTTTTTATGAGTGTTTTCGTATGGTGTGTTTTTTTTTGAAAATTTGGTTGTTGTTGAATGTTTTGAGTCTAATAAACCCTCTTGTTTGAACTATGTTTTGGGTTTTTGTTTGATCAGTAAGCTGGGATGAAGAGCTGGTTAGTCGTCTCCCTTGGAAAATTTTGGGAAGCCTTTATCCTGGTTCCCATAATCTATTATGATCTAATTGGGATATTTCTTAACTAATGGTCCAGGTCGGTTGGGTCATGGAGTACTCTTGTTGGATAAGGTATGCCCCATTAAGGGTTAGTGCAGATCTGAAGTGAAACCAAATTTGTTTCACCGTTGGAAAATCCTCAAGTTGAAAATTGTATTGAAACTTCTATCGAGCATTGTAGAATGATTCTAAACAATTTCATTTTTGGGTTTGATGATACTCCTGTAGTGGGAGAGTGCTCTTGGAAGGTTGAAAGAGACCATAGTTTCTTAATTTACATGATTCGTCAAAGGTGGATGTGGTCTGGGGGTGTTACTATGGATGAGTGTCAGGATGGTGTGTAAAAGGGCCTCTGGGTCCTTCATAGTCTCTTTGAAGTAGGATTACACGTTAAACCACCAGTGTAAGAATTCTGGTTAGGAGGGGCAATTATGGAAACCTACTCAAATTGTGTGATCGTTGGGGACTTAGTATAAGGTCCATTTCCATGTATTGTTTCTATCAATCACAATGGTCATGTTTGTTGAATCCTTAAGAGGAAATGTCCTTATTTTTACTATAAAGGTAAAGGTTGTGCAATCCTATGGGGGTTTACATTATGTTGGGAGTATGTCTCCCTTTGGAGAAACATCAAATCATCTATCTTAAAAGAAGGTGTTTATATGTGTCATCCCCTTCTTTTGTTTCTCACCGAAACAAACAAGCTGCGATGTGTGTGCATCTTATTATTCCTTGTATCATTGAAATGTCATGTTTCATTAAAGGAAGACCCGGTGTGTGTTATGTCCTGGTGAACCCATTGGGGTATGCGGTGTAGTATTTGGTGGCACAGAAAGAAGATGTTTGATACATGGGGTAACAAAATACTAACTTCATGGCCGAAGATGCTACAATATTTTGAGCTCAAGCCATATGTCCCAAATAGAATCTGGTGTGTATTTAGGGGAAAACCCAGAATCATTTAAACCCTTTTTCATGTCCTACCCTTAATATGAATTACATTGAGATTTTTAACCTCTGATTTCATTATAATTCTTCCGTTATTCTCATTTGATGGAAAGATGTGGAGGGTCTCATGACCATGTTTGTATCCTAATGTCTTTCCTTACCCCTTTGATTTCCATTGAGTTTTTTAGAAATGATTATTGTTTAGATATACAGGTTGAGTACATGGTTTTCACATGGTGTGTTTTAATCGTACCATAGAAAACCATGAAGATATAATGATTCACATAGTTACCGAATAATTTCCCAAACAGTGCGGACTAACCGTGCATCCTTCCCAACTCTTTGAGTTATGTGGTCTTTCTGTACCGGCCCATGATGGTCTGTTAATATGGTTGGTTCTTAGGATGGAGAGGCCCCCCATGTGTCTCATTTATAGTATTTTTGAAATGTCTAATGGATGTATCCCCTTTGTACCTCGGTTTTCGTTCGGGCATTCCCCTGTAAGTGTCCCAATTCCATCTCGAGAAAAATTTTAGTTGTCTCTTATGGTGAGGAGAACATTTGTGTCTCTCATTCCAATAACATAGTTTTTTCCTTGCTAATTCCTTTGAATTGGGTAGTTTTGTTTGTATCTATATAACTACCTACATATTCCTTGGGTAAATGTTGGTATTGGAGTGTTCCCAATGTTATAGTTATATCATGGTAAGTGTAACCTTATTCGATGTTGTTTTTTTATTGGGTGAATTGTTTGTTCCTTGTCAGATAGTGTTTGAAGAGTTTTATTTTGGGATAAATTCTAGCTGTGCTTGATTGTTTCAGTAATGTGGTGTATGTTTTGGTTGTAAATTATTCCTTTATTAATTGATCACTAGTAGTGTTTTGGACTTTGGGAGGGAAGCATGGAAAATGATTCCATTTTAGCCTTTCGGTTGGGTTTGGTTTTTTATTTTTCCCTTGTTGTGTGATTCCGAGTGTAGAATGTTTTATGATGTGGAGATTTGTCACATCCATGAATTATTTTAAAGTAATTTTTCATTTAGTTTCCATTCCTATTTTGTTTTGTGTGTTTACCATGCATTTTGGTGGAAAATGGAGTGTTTAAAATATGGGCCAAACTATAAGCTCATTTCCAGATTTAATGATATATTTTTGTTTCTTTCATAAATACTTATTTTATCATATTTTTACACCCATTATACTTCCCAAATGGAATCCACTAGAATATTAAAATCACCATATCAATTTTGAATCCATAAGAATCCACATGAATGATGGATTTGAGTTTTTTATTAAGGTGTTGGGTCAGCCCGAATGCACATTTCCTACATAAAAAATATTTTTTAGTTCATTAATATCACATTCAATTTTTATGTTTTTTCAGTGATTCGAACTCTCAACTGATACCAATTACATAAGGCATGCTCCAATTCTATCATACATGTATTTGGAGATCATTTGCATTGGGAATGGAGGTGAAACCTTCCTGGATTTCTCAAATCACCCAGATTTGAAGGGGTAAAATGATTCCTTCATAACACATTCATTTCTTGATATTTTTATCCCATTATTGTTCCTAGATATTATATTAATCATTTTTAGAACCACCCTTGAATGTTTGGCTATTTAAAATTCATATACTGTTGGATTTAGGGTGATTTCTCCAAGATTTCATCAAGTATGTTTTCCTCCCTTTCATTTCTCCTGTTTCCTTAGTCTTTCATCCCTCTTTCTTGATGTTCCATAGTGTCCAAAAGCTAGGGTTATAACCTATGGTTTTACATGGTGTCTATTTTGTGTAATATTGTGATTTTATGTTTCTCTTTACTTCCTTGTGGTGTGGAGGTGGTGCGCTTGACGTTTCACACAAAGATTTGAGGGATCAGACTCAAAAGGTAGGTGATTACATGGTTAACCATTACATGATGAGTTAGTATTCTTATTTTACTGGGTTTTCATGTTCCCCATATATTTTTTTTGGTGATAAAACCGTTTTGAGGGATTTTCATAGGCATTTAATTTTATTATTTAATTTTTGTTAAAGTAGTGAACTTTTTGAATTTAACACATGTGGTATTATTTGGGGTAGTTTTATAAAATACGATAATGATTTATTAGTTTTTGAAAGGAGATGAAAAATATGTTTTGTTAATGCATTAGTGTCATGTTGTAAATGGTAGGGGGGTTTGGAATATGTTTGATGTGTAAAACATTGTTATACTTCTTGAGTGCATTTTTGGAAAATAGGTGTTTTGATTACTATCTTTTGTGGTACTATTCAAGGTGACTTTATAACACAAGAAAGAGGTTTTATAAATGTCTGTAGTGAATACAATTATAATTTTTTAGTGTTTGGGTGCGGTTTTGTCCTTGAAATATGGGTTCACAATTGGTTTTATGAGAAATGTTTGTGTATAATCCTTATAATTGTTTTATGGAAGATTTTAATGATTAAATGATTTATGTAAGAGGTGAAAACATATAGTAAAATTATTTGGGAGTGTGTTTATTGTGAAATGGTATGATTTAAATGTGAAATGGGATGTTTTTTGATGTGTGAAATCTTGGAAATGTTTTATAAAAATGTTTTAATCATCTACTAAAGTGTGTAAGATATGTAAATGTAATGAGGGATGTTTTGTGTGAGTTTAATGTGAAAAATGGTTTTTTATTATTTAAAGGGTATTATGTAATACGTGAGTAGGCTATTTAGTGAGTTGGAATATATTGTAAAGGTTTTATAATTATTTTTATGGATTTGTGGAAGTGTTAACGAAATGTTAAATGTGATGTGGGCTATTTTAGTGTGAGTCGGATTTCCAAATCAATTTCAAAGAAAAGTGGAATTTTGTGGCTTGTGTACTATACATGTGGGATGTTTGGTGAATTTATGATGAGGAAATGAAATTTGTATTTGAAATGTATATTTCGTGACTAGTTTATGTTGTTTTAGAACAAGGGGAAACCCTGACTATGTAGGTGGGTAGATGTGTACTAGTATGATAGTGAATCCTTGGGGTTTGGCCTGATTTTTACTTAACAAGATTGACTCTTACAACTCTTAATAAACAATGATGATGAAAATTGGGGACCAATATGTTATGGTTATGTTCCCAACTTGTGGCTCATATAGAAGAAAAATATTTTTTATGGTTACTCTCAATGAGATACGAGGTACCAGGGACCCACAACTAGATAGTGCCTAGGGGTTATTTCTTATTTATTGTGCTCATTAGATACTTTATACATACCATCATCATACAGTGTATTTTCTGGAAAATTTTGTTGCATTGGAATTTAATTTAAAAGTGTTCTTTACTTAAATTATCCCTCATGAATACTTATAATCTTTTTAAAGTTGTATCTTTTAGAAATTGTTACTAAAAATTATATGTTTTTGAAAACATGCATTCTTTTCAACTTTGAATGTTTATCGCATGGAATCTCATAGTGGTCGAAACCTACTGGGATTTGTATCACACCCTAATTACACATTTGAATGTAAGTATACTTGGTTATTTTTATGTCACTGGATGGGTATAGTTTTAGTGCCAGTGGTACGGGTTTCTAGCAGGTTTGTTGTGGTGATGTATTGTAGAGATGGCTTGACGGTGGGGCCTCTGGCATGAGGGTTCATGGGTTGTTTATTTTCAGTTTTGTACCATTGTAATGGAAAATTTTTGTTTTATTAAATTAAGTAAATCAATTCTGTATTTTTTTTAAAACATTGTTTGGTTTGAAAAATAAATATTGATTTTATGGGATTCATTTGTTGTTTTATGTTTAAAAACATGGGTAAATCATTCCCAATTTTTAGATTTTGATACCCGAGAACTTATGTCAGCCCATGGGGATTGGGAATTCCCTTTGGGCCATGTCTGATGTAGGGTTTGGATCTTTTTTTGAAGGTGACCACATTTGGTTCGTGACAAAATAATATTAGAGGAGATTTAGGTTAACTGTTTTGGTCATGTTATTTAGGGAATAGTTGGGACAGTCTGGAGTTAGGATTTCCAGGATATAGAATTCCAATTATGGGTAGTATGACTGATCACCACACCTCATGATGGGATTCAATACACCATGTTAGGTCGGGGCTTATCTACTTCCTTTGTTTTTTTTGTTTGATGATGATTAGGGGAAATAAAAATAGATTTTGCTAATGGTCTAAGTGATCTCATGTGGCCTAGAATGCCATGTGAAGCTGGGAATATTTCCTTAGAACACTCTCTATGTTGGTGAAGTTATTGGAGTATTACTGTCAACCATATGTCCGAGTCACCCACCGATGCTAGTTCCCCCTCGCATTGTCTTGTGTCATTTAATTTTGAAATCTTGGAAGATCAGTTTTAAAGTAAAAATGACATCATTTTTTGATGTGTAAGTTTTTTGTGAAATTATTTTCAAGAAAAGATGGAACTGTATGATTTTTGAAATGGTGGCACTAAAATTTCGGATTTTATTTCAATTAGGAAAATGGTGTGTTTACACTTATTTTGTAACCATGAATTATATTAAAGTTGGTTTAGAAAAAGTGTTTCCAATAGAGTTTTCTAAAATGTGGAATGGTTTTTTAATGGGATTAGTTGTAGTGAAATTAATGTGTATTACTTGAAAGTGATATTCCATTTTAATGATGGTGCCTTTCAGAAAATTTTTGTAAGCGGTAATTTGAGTTTGATTTTGTTGTTATCGGTATTGAGAAAAAGGAAGTATTGGTTGATTGTTTTTGTTTTGAAATGTGGAAATAGTTTTTGTTTTAACCATTGGTATTTTAATGTGCGACCACCTACATGGGGTTATATGGGATGATGGATGGTTAATTGAACGACTTGATGAGTTTTGGGATGGACATGAAAAGGGTGCCTGGTGTGCCACAAAAACATGCACATGTGGGGCCCATGGGGTACCATTGGTGGATACACTAACCGCAGAACCGTTTGTTTTCAAATAAATGATTTTAAAAGAAAACATGAGGTCTTGATTAGTGTTTCTGGATTGTGTGTATTATGTGATTTTTGTAAATATTGATGTTGTGGAATGTTTTGAGTCAAAGAACCCCTCTTGTTTGAATGGTGTTTTGGTTTGTGTTCGGTAGGAAAGATGGGTTGATGGGCTGCTTAGCGGTCTCTTCTGAGAGCTGTTTGGGAATACTTTATGGTGGTCCCCCTTATCTATTTGGATCCAGTTGTGGTATTTATATACCAATGGGCTAGGTTGGTTGGGTCCTTGGGTTCTATCATTGGATAAGGTACTCCCCCATTATGGTCTGGTGCACAACTGAAGCGAAACCCTTATTGTTTCACCATTGGAAAATCATCCAGTTGATCAATGTAGGGAATCTTTTCTCTAGCATTGTAGAATGAGTATAAAACATACAATTTATGGGTTTGGGGATACTTTTTTAGCGGGAGAGTGCTCATGGATGTTTGAAAGAGACCATAGTTTCTTAAGTTTCTTGATTCATAGAAGGTAAAAGTGGTATGGGGGTGTTAGTGTGGATGAGTGTCTCAATGGTGTCTCGGAGGGCCTATGGGTCCTTCAGAGACTTTTTTGAAGGAGGATTTCACATTAAACAACCATTTTGGGAAATCCGGTCATGAGAGGCCATTATGGCCACCTTCTGGAATTTTGTGTTGTTTGGAGACTTGGTATATGGTCTCATCCCATGTATTTTTTTATTAATCGCAATGGTCTTGTTTGATGGCACCTTGTGAAGTAGTGTTCTCTTTTGAATATAAAGGTGAAGGTTGTACAATCCTCTGAGGGTCTCAGTTATGTTGGGAGTATGTCTCCCTTGAGATAAATTTAAAATCCTTTTCTTAGAGAAATGTGTTTATATTTGTCCTCCCCTTCTATTGTTTGTCACCAGAAGAAACAAGGTGCGATGTGTGTGCATCTTCTGATCCCTTGTATCAATGAAATTTCATGTTTCGGTAAAGTGAGTTTTGGAGTGTTTTATATCATGCTGAACCCATTTGGGTATGTGGTGTAGTATTTTGTTTCACTGAATAAATACATGGGTTTCCAAATCCTAACTGTGAGGCCGAAGATGCTTCAATATTTTGAGCTCTAGTCATTGGTCCCGGAGAAAAGATGGCGTATAGTAATTGGAAACCCCATGGTAATTTAAATCCATGTAAAAGTCCTACCCAAATTTTGAATGATAGGAATAGTTTAAACCTTTAGTTTCATCATAATGTTTCTTTTATTCCCATTTGATGGAAATAGGTGGAGGGCCTCATGCCCATGTTTGTCGCCTAATTTCATTCCTTCCCCCTTTGGTTTTCACTGAGTTTTTAGAGAAAGAACTAAAATATGGATAGACAGATTGAGCACATGGTTTTCTCATGGTGAGTTGTTACCATGCACCAGAAAACCTTGTAGATATAAGGGTCCACATAGTTAGCCCACAGTTTCCAAAACAGCGCAGACTAATTGTGGATCCTTCCCAACTCTTTGAGTTATGGGGTATTTCTGTGTCATCCCATGCTAGTCTGTTAAGATGGTTCGTTCTTAATTTATGGAGACGCACCATGGGAATCATGTATGTTCATTTAGAAATGTCTAATGTAAGCCTACCACTTCTACCATAGAGTTCATTTGGGCCTCACCCTGTTATTTTCCCGATTTTGTCTTGAGAAAAATTTAAGTTTTCTTTTATGGTGGGGAGCCCATTTTTGTCTCCTCATACCAGTAACTAGTTTTTCCCATGGTTTTAGATTAGAAGTGGGTAGTATCATTTGAATCAATCTAACTACCTACATATTTCTTGGGTAAATGTTGGGATTGGAGATTGCCCAATGGTTTAGTTATTTCAAGTTAAGTGTAACCCTGTTTGATGTTGTTGTTTGTTTGGGTAAATTGCTTGAGACTTGTTCGGATAGTGTTTGAGGAATTATATTTTAGGATAAATCTTGAATGTGCTTGATCATTTCAGTAACGTGGTTTATGTTTTGGTTGTGAATTACTCTTTCCTTAAATGATCACTCGAGGGGTGTTTGACTTTGTGGGTGAAGCTTGGAAAATGAGTATGTTTTGGCCTTTTAGTTGGGTTTGGTTTTTGTTTTTGGCCTTGTTGTGGATTTTAGAGGGTGTATTGTGTTATGGTGGGGAGAATTTTCACATTGTTGACTTCTTTTAAATTTAATTTTCATTTAATTTATATTCCTGATTTTTTTGGGGGTTTACTACTCATTTTTGGGGAAATGGTGGGTTTTTGAAATTTCTGCCAAACCGTAAGCTCATTTCCAGATTTAGAAATAAAATTTTGTTTCTTTTATAAGACAGTATTTAATAAACATTTTAAACCCATTATAATTCTCAAATTTCATACCCTGGTATATTAAAATCACCATATCAATTTGGAATCCATAGGAATCAATAATAATGATATATTTTGGTTTCATATTAAGGTGTTGGCCCAACCCGAAATCCAATTTCCCATATTAAAAATTTATTTTAATTCTTTAATATCTAATTAATTTTTTATGTTATTAGGTGATTCTATCTCTCACCTGAGACCACATACCTAAGGTGTGCTCCCATTCCCCCCCCCGCTTTGGAGAAAATTTTCATCAAGAATTTAGGCCAAATATTTCTGGATTTCTCAAATTTCCCAAATTTGAAGAGGTAAATTGATTCCTTCATAAATCCTTAATTTATCAATAGTTTTCTATCATTATAGTTCCTACATTACCTAATAATCCTTTTTCTAACCTCCCTTGAATTTTTGGCTATTTTAAAATTCAGATACTAGTTGATTTTGGGAGATTTATCCAATATTTTATTAAATAAGTGTTCCCCCTTCCATTTATTCTCTTTACATAGTATTTCATCCCCCTTTCATGATTTTACAATGTGTCCAGAAGTTAGGGTTCTAACATAGGGTTTGAAATGGTGTATGTTTAATGTAATATTGAGATTTTATGTTTCTCTTCACTTCCTTGTGGTGCGACAGTGGTTCCCTTGATGATTCACACTAAGATGTGAGGGTTTCACCTCAAAAAGTAGGTGATTACATGGTTAAACCTTCATTGAGAAGTTATTTTTTACTATTTTTTAATGTTCCCCAAATGTTGCATGTGGTGAGAAAACCGTTCTTTAGGTATTTGGATAAACATTTAATTTTATAATTGCATTTTTATTGATGTTGTGAACTTTTCAAATGTTACACATGTGGTATCTTTTGTGGTAGTTCTATAAAATATGTAATTGATTTATTAGTCGTTTAAAGGGGATAAAAATTATGTTTTTTAATGCCTTAGTATCATTTTTTCCTTGGAAGGGGTATTTTTGAAATGTTTTGGTGTGTAAAACATTGTTATATTTCTTGAGTTCATTTTATGAACATAGTTGTTTTCATTTGTATCTTTCATGGTATTATTCATGGTGATTTTGTAACATGTGAAAGTGTTTTTATAAATGTATATAGTGCAGAAAATTCTACATTATTGGTGTTTTGTTGTGGTTTGTCGTTGAAAAATGGGTTTGAAATGGGCTTGATGAGAAAAGATAGGGTATACCCTGTAGATATGTTTTATGAATGATTTGAATGATTTAATGATTTTTGTAAGAGGTGATAACATATCGAAAAATATTTTGGTGTGTGTATATTTTGAAATGGAAGATTTTAAATGTGAAAGGTGTTGTTTTTTGGGGTGTGCCATCCTGGAAATGTTTTATAAAAATGATTGATGGATTTAATAAAGTGTTTATGATATGTGAATGTGATGTGGGGTGTTTTTTGTGAGTATGATTTGGAAAAAAGATTTTTGTTATGAAAAGGATGTTATGTAACATGTGAGTGGGATGTTATGTGAGTTGGAATATCTTGGAATGGTTTTATAAAATTTTTAATGGATTTTTGAAAGTGTTAAAGAAATGTGAAAAGTGTTGTGGGGTATTTTGATGTGAGTCAGATTTCAAAATAAATTTGAATGAAAAGTGAACTTTTTTGACTTCTCTGGGATACTTGTGGGCTGTTTTGTGAATTTATGGTGAGGAAATGATATTTTCAAGTGAAAATAATATTTTTTGACTTGTTTATCTTATTTGAGAACAAGGGGAAAACCTCAGTATCTTGGTAGGTGGATGTGTACTAGTATGTTAGTGATTCCGTGGGGGTTGGCCTCTATTTCACATAGCAAGATTGACCCTTAAAACTATAACTAAACTATGAATATAATGATTAGTGAACACTAGGTTATAGGTATGTTCCCTACTAGTGGCTCTTTTATGATAACATATATTTCTGATGGTTATTCTCACCGAGATACAGGGTACCTAGGACCCACAGCTAGCTAGTGACTTGGGAATATATCCTATTTCATGTGCTCATTAGATACTTTATACAAACCAGCAACATACGGTATATTTTATTTAGAAAAATTCAATATATTTTTCATTTATTTTAAAATTTTTGATTGTTTAAATTATCCCACATGAAAAATGATTCTTTTTTTATGTTGCATCTTATCTAATTTGTTACTAGAAATTAAATGTTTTTGAAAACATGAATACTTTCCGTCTTTGAATATTTATCTCATGGAATCTTATAGTAGTGGTATCCTACTAGAATTTAGAACACACCCTACTTACACATTTTTATGTTTTTAGAATTGGTTTTTATTCATGTCGATGGTTTGATATAGTTTATAGTTCCAATGGTCCAGGTTTGAAGCTAATTCTTGGTGTTGATGTCTGGTGAACATGGCATGAGGGTGGTGCCTCTTACAATTAGGGTTAATGGGATGTTTATTTTTGGTTTTGTACCTTTTTTATTTTCTTTTATTTTTTTAAACTATGTAATTCAATTATGAATTATTGTAAAATATTTTTTGGATTGAAAAATCCATATTCGTTTTATTGGATTTTTTATTGCTTTATGTTTATAATCATTGGAAAATCATTCCAAATTTTTAGTTTATGATACCTGGGAAATTGTGCCAGTATGTGGGGATTAGGAACGCCATTAAATCCATGTCGCAGGTAGGGTTTGGTGCTGGTTTTGGTGGTGAAAATATTCGGTTCTTGACACTTTACAAGGGTTATAAATGACACAACGATCATGTTTTTAAGTAATTTTAAAACATCACGATTTTGAAGTGAAACCCTTATCTTTTACTCATTATGGGTTTTTTAGGAAATTTTTTATTATGATCTATGAGACACAAATAAAAATAATGACATATTATGGGTTCTACATTATAGCGCTCCAATGAATTGGATAAACAATAATCTCTACAGATGACTTGTTTCACAATATCTTGGTGAATAACCATGGTAATTTTTTTATGACCCCTTGGGGATGAACCATGGGGATATGTTAATGAATGTATAAATAAAATTTCATATCCCCATATTCATGTCATTATTCATATTATTTTTATTATGATATGTGTTTTTTAATTGCTTATATCCTCATATTTTTCATCAAATTCTTATTGATATCACAAGTAAACTGACTCCCTTGGTTACCCATACTGGGCATTCATCTCACTCTCTCCTTTAATGTATGTCTCCTGGTTATGAGATGAAATAATTATACATTGGATAAACTTATGATGAAGTAGTAGAAGTGTATTAAATGATTTTTTTTTTGTTTTCATGTTTTATGTTCCAGATTTCCAAGACAGTAAACATTAAATATCCTCTGTTTGTAAAATGTAATGAAAAGTTATGTAATAAAAAGTAGGATGTCATAGATGGTATCAAAAGATTGTTCAGTTATTTTGTTAAATTAGGCTATGAAAACATGAGGTAGAACTATATGGAAAAGTTTTAATATAGGAATGCTTCATGGTATATTGGTGAGTATTGAGTATGTGGTTTATCAAGAAAATACATCTTTGTCTGGATACGAGAAGATAGAGGCAACTCTAGCACAAATGTACCTAGGAGTGAAAACTATGACAACTTGTTTTGGGCTTGACCAAAGGTATCCTGGTAAAAGACAATGGGCCTTGCTGCACCCTAGGTTACGACACTCCTGGGGGATATGTTTGGTTACTCATAAGGTTTTTATGAATCATTATTAAGGTTTTATTGAGAAATGTAATTGATTAAAGAATTAAGTTTAATGAAATAAAATCCATAATAGTTAAAATATTATTAATTCAAATAAGTATCTCACTAAGTTTTTATTCTTTTAGAAAATGGTGGGAAATTGGATGAACCAGGCAAATGCAGACCGCAATGGACCATGTAGTGACGACCCTCTGATGGAAGATAGAATGGAAAATTTCATGTGAATGATGAACCAACTCACTCATGTAGGAAATAACGTGAATAAAACTAAGAGACTGATCTCACCATGAAGGAAAAAACTCTATTTAATCCTTTATGCATCAATAACCATGAAACTTCAGTGGATCTACCGACCCATTGATTGTTGTACAATGGATCACCTCTATCAGGAAGACATTTTCTATGCTCCGCTGTTCTGAACAAGAGAAGGTTACCTTGGATATTTATCGCTTATAGGGAGAATCTGATCAATTTTGGGAACTGATAAAAAATATAAGGCCAATAGTAGATGTTGAAGCTATAGAGTGGGATGATTTTATAGGTATATTCTTCAACAACTATTTCTCTTGATCGATGAGAACATAAATGGTGAAGGAGTTTCACGAGCTGAAGCAGAAGGAGAATGAATCTATGGTAAGCTATCAGATGAATTTCACAGGGAATTCACATTACACCTCTATCTTTATAATGGATCCAAATGGTATGTTTTATAGATGCATTGGTGGACTGAGACCTCATCGAAAAAATAATCAAGCTAACCAAGATTATGATAGCTACGAGGAGATCATGTGAAGTGCGATGAATGTCGAACTGGAGTTTGGTGAGACATAATGTTCTCATAAATCCAATGATAAGAAAATATCGATGGATCCAAGTGTTGGGAGGAGATTCAATCATGGAAGGGGAGGCAAGAGAGTAAAATGTCCAACGTGTAATAAATGTGGGATGAAGCATTAAGAGAACTGCCTACTCTAGAGCGGGGAGTTAAACAAGGGAGGTAGAGGTGGCCACATTTCTAGGAATTTTCTTAGTGAGGTGAAGCCGCAAAATCCCAAAAATAACAACAAGGGGATGATGGTGTCATCCCTAGAGGATGTATAATGTTTTAGGTGTGTAAAACATGGGCACTTTCACAATCACTGTCCAAATCTGTGGGTAGTGGAGGGAAATCATCATCAGCCTCAGCAAAGGCCAAGGGAAGAAGGTCGTAATATTTAAATCACTATGGATGAAGTGGAAGCGCCAAATTATGTGGTGGAAGGAACTCAAGTTGTTCTATTAAAGCTATCATGTACCTGTTTTTATTCTGGTTCAACGCATTCCTTTATTTCTTCCTAGTTTGCAAAGAATTTAGTATCAATCCCTGATTTTCTAAAAGTAGTGTTATCAGTCAAGGCTCTTGGTGGGATTATCCAAACATCATCAGTGTTTAGAAAAACTAGTATTCAATTTATTGAGAACAATCTTATTGAAAATCTAGTTAGCATTCCCATGTTAGAATTTGACATTATACTAGGGATTTAATTGCTCAAAAATTTTAATGCTATCATCAAATAAAGATACAAGGAAATATCAGTAGTCTTAAATGGAAAACCTACAGTTATCTTCCATGGGGAGAAATATGAACCTAATTATTTTCTATAAGAAGCTTATATAACCTTATTTATGGAGTTCATTGGTGAATAATAAAATGGAAATGAGAGTTTGAGGATTGAAAATGTCTCGATCATATAGGAATACGTAGAAATATTTCCAAAGGAGTTACTAGGAACTACCCCAGAAAGATAGGTAGAGTCCTCTATTGAAATAATACATGGATATCATCCGATATCAAATAACCCATATAGGATGGAAAATGTGCAGCTGGATGAGTTAAAGAAATGACTCCAAGATCTTTTTGAGAAAGGGGTTTATCCAACTGAGTGTGTCTCCTTGGGGAGCACTAGTTCTCTTTATGAAGAAGAAGGATGGATTAATGCTTATTTTCATTGATTATAGAGAACTAAATGGGATTATAGTGATGAAAAAATACCATATTCCAAAAATTGATTACTTATTGGACCAACATTGTGGGGATTAATTCTTCATTAAGATTTATCTTCAAACTGGTTATCATCAATTGATGCTCAAGAAAGAAGATATTCCAAATACTACCTTCTGATCAAGATATGGGCATTATGAGTTTGTTTTTATGACCTTCAAATTGACTGATGAAACCGGTATTTTTTTTATTTTATCAATAGAGTCTTTGAGGACTACCTTGATAAATATTTGAATGTTTTTATTGATGATATTTCGATAAATTTAAAAAGATGCGAGGAGCATGAGGATCATCTAATGGTTATTTGACGAACTCTATGGAATGAGAGGATTTTGGGAAAGTTCAATAAATGTGAATTCTGGTTACAAAAAGTTGCTTTCATGGGGCACATTATTACCAATGAAGGAATCATAGATGACTCTGCAAATACAAAAGTAGCAGAGGAGTGGCCTCAACCTACAACAATAACCGAGATTCATAGTTTCCTTTGATTAGCGGGATGTTATAATAGGTTTGTGGAATAAATTTCATAAATTTCTAATACATGAACCAATTTATCTTGAAATTGAGTCATGTTCATCTAGACAATGGATTTTGGGGAAATTTTCCAAGAGATAAAGAAGACATTAGTTACAACACAAGTGTTATAATTTCTCTATAGTGGAGAGGGATTCGTAATTTTAAGAGATTCATATCTGAAAGGGATGAGGGATTTCCTCATGAAAAATGTCAAGGTCATCGATTATGCATCTCGATAGTTGAAAACTCATGTGTTGAACAATCCTGCACATGATCTTCAGCAGGTTGTAGTCTTTTTTGCTCTGAAGATATGGAGGCACTATCCTTATGGGGTGGAAATGTGATTTATACAAATACCATCAATGGTTGAAGTATATTTTCAAAAAAAGGAATTGAACCTGAGACAAAGGAGAAGGTTGTAACTTCTTAAAGACTATGATTGATAAATTCATTATCATCTTAGAAGAGTAAAAAAAATAAGCTGATTCATTATGAAGGAAATACACAGTTGTTCCTTCCATGATGAGGATTCATTGTGATCCTTTGATCAATGACCTAGTGAAGATAGACATGGGAATTATAAGGGAAGGGACATCATCAACCCTAACCCAGATTATTTCTCAACCGTCATTACTAGGCAAGGTCAAGAAAGCTCAGAAACAAGATCCTTTGTTACAGAATATGTTTGAGTCTATGAAGGATGTGAAGTTTCCAGAGTTCAATATTGATCAATAAGGTGTACCAAAATTTCATACATGGCTATGTGTTCTATATATTCCAGAAATAAAGGAGCTTATGGATGAATCCCATAGATCTACTTTCTCTATACAACCAGAAAGCACAAAAATGTATAGATACCTTCATGATCATTATTGGTTGGATAATATGAAAATGGAGATTGAGGACTACACTTCAAGGTTCCTGGTATGTCATCAAGTGAAGACATAGAATCAAATTCTTAAACGGGTATTACAACCACTACCCATACCATCATTGAAGTGGTACAATATCACTATGGACTTCGTCACTGGTCTCCTGATAACATCCAATGGAAAAAATACAATATGGGTTATTGTGGACCCTCTCAGCAAGATTTCACATTTTATCTCCATTCAGGAGGATTTCTCTCTTGATCAACATGTCATGATTTATGTGAAGAAAGTCGTAAGGCTGCATGGAGTTCCACTTTCTATCATAACTTATTGTGATCCATGGTTCACATAAAAATTATTGAGAAGTATTCAACATGCTCTAAGCACTGAATTGAATTTCAGTATGCTCTATCACCCCCAAAATGATGGCCAGTCTGAAAAGAAAATTCAAAACATTGAGGACATGCTGAGAACTTGGTAAATATAATTTAATGGTGGATGGGACCAACATCTCCCTTTAGCCGAGTTCTATTATAACAATAGCTTCAACTCGAGTATTCAAATGGAACCCAATGAAGCTTTATATGGTATGTGATGTAGACCTATGACTTTTTGGAATGAATCTGGTGAGAGAATTCTTCTTGGTTCTGATCTTGTGTGAGAGATGATAGAAAAAGTCAACGATATCCAGTAACACATTAAGGATGCTCAGAGTCTTCAAATGATCTATGCCTAAAACCATCGAAGAGACTTGGAGTTTGATGTTGGTGACAAGTTCTTTCTTTAAATTTCAAATTGGAAGAGAGTCATGAAGTTGGAGAAGAAAGTGAAGATCGTCCCTTGATACATTGGCCCCTATGAAGTCATTGATCGCGTAGGAGCAGTGGCCTATCAGCTTGCACTTCTTCCAAATCTAGAAGAAGTTCATGATGTCTTCCACATATCCCTCCTGAGGAAGTACAAAACTGACCCTTCAAATGTACTAAATCCAGAGGTGGTAAAACTAGAAGATGACCTATCTTATGAGGAGCAGCCGGTGGAGAGCTTGGATCATAAAGACAAGGTTATACACAACAAGACTACCCACCTTGGGAAGGTGTTGTGGAGGAACCAAAAATGTGAAGAATCCACATGGGAACTAGAGGAGTTTATGAGGAAAAAGTACGCACACATTTTCCCTTCTTAGCGTATGAGTTAAAATTTCAGGGATGAAATTTCATAAGGGGGGTAGAATAAAATGACCTGAAATTTTTAATGGTATTTGTTTCCTAAATTTCTGTGTTATTTCATTTTATACTCCACCACTATATGGTTTAATTAATTAAGTGATACCATCGGGTTTCGAATGATATATGATTGTTGATCTATATGAACATTGGAAAATAAACTCATAATGTTACAAATTCTGTTTATAAATAAATATGATCATGGTTAATTAATACAGAAAGAATATTTGATGGCCTCATCCACTAGAATCAGGTCGTACGAAGCCTATCTGTCCGAGCATGGGAATGAGGTATCATCTCTAGGATTTTTTCTGGACAAATTTGATGCAGAGCTTCAACATGTGAGGATTGAATGGAATATCCTAAGGGAGAAGTTCAGGCTAATAGAAATCACTACTCGGGCAATGTTGTCTAAGTCACCCCAAGATACTATCACCATAGAACAGCTTACACTTTGGACTTATGTAGGTTTTTTAAGGGGCGATGTAACGAGGCCTTAGATACTTTTTGTAATCCTTTTGTATAGATAAAATTTTTATATCTTCTTATGTTAATTTTTTGATTTTAATATCTCTGGATGAAGTTCCATATTATTGATGAATTTTTAAAAAAGGGTTAATTTAGAATATTTTTTTATACTTTAAATACTTTATAATGTGAAATAATTTTCAAAAAAAAGTTCTCTAAATTTTTTATTAGTAATAAATTTAGAGTATAATAAGGATTTTTAGTTAATAGTTATTTATGAATAATAACAGACCCTTATGAATAGTAAATTGGCCAAAAATATGGATACTTCACCCATGAATGTATAAATACGATTTGAACATCTGGAAAGTTAAAAAAACTATCATAGTATAAGTTTTTATATTTTTGTATGTCATAAATATTTTATTTACAATTTTATTATTAATTTAATATTTTAAAATGAAAAATTATTTTCAGAAAATGTAATCACAAGTTTCTACTTTATTGTCTTATGGTTATACAATAATTTTATGGGACCTTGACTACTTTTTCAAGGTGTTATGAAACATGTTATATTTTTACAGTTGTTTTTTTGAAGAAATAATGATTTATTTGAAAATTAAATTAAAAATAATTAGAAAAATATTTTCATAAAATGGATTTCCTTTTTAAATTTAGTGCATTGATATTATGTTAGGGTGAATTTTTGGGGTTTTTCTAAAAGAGTTGAATTTTCGGTGAATAGTAAAAATATAGTTTTGAGTTTTCAGTGTTTAATGACATCATTAATGATGTAATCATGATGTAATTATTCTGGTAGGCTTTTTAATATTATGATATGTTATTAGGTTACCCAATAGACAAATATCAATTGAAAATACCATGGTCAAGCCCATGGGTTTTCAAATACCACTGATGAGGTGTCCCATGGAAATTAATTAAATATTCCTTCACTTTTCTTATAAATACCAAGTCATTACTTCAATAATTTCATTCAAAAATACACCTTAATAATTTTCTGGTCATTTTACCTCCTTGGGAGTCATCCCAAGGTTCCCTCAAGCCCCCATGTTCCATCCTTCGAGCTTTCGAAGTCACTCTTCGCGGTAAGGGCACTGTTCACCCTCCTCTTTTAAGTAAAGAAATATTTTATGTTATGTATTCAAGTTTCCATCTCATTATGATGGGGTATGTTCATCTATATCTTCATTACTACCCATTTAATTTTAAATTGATGACAGACCAATTCCTTTCTCATCAAACGATTTTCTGAATTTTTAATTGACACCGTTAGGGTGCCGAATTTTCCTAATAAAAATCACATCATCTCTTTTCTTTCATGTTTCATTTTCATATGGTATTTCCTTCAAATATCATTACCATGATATTATTTATTTTTATTTTGTACCCATAATATATTGTGATTTTTTTATGAGTGTGTCACTCTGGTCCCCCCTCTTTTCCACATTTTCTAAAATCGTGTTATATAGCTGATAGACTGCAGAATTTTCATCTCTAAACCTCTCTCTCTTTCTCACAAAAATTATCTTATTTTATTTATGTGAATACCCACATCAATATTTAATTCTCAGGGTGTTCATAAATATGTTAAATTTAAATATTTGACTCTGGAATTGACATGCATATATCCCTCACACCCTTTCAATGGGTTATAAATGACACAATGATCATGTTTTGAAGTGCTTTTAAAATGTCATCATTTTGAAGTGAAAACCATTTCCTTTACACCCTATGGGTTATTTATGAAATTTATTATTATGATCTATGTGGATCACATGAAAATAAATACATATTAAGGATGTTCCCTGATATAATTCCAATTCATTGGGTAAATAATTAATCTCTAGAGATGACATGTTTCTCGATACCTTGGTATATAACCTTGGTAATTTTTTTATGAAACCTTGGGGATGAAACATTGTGATATATTCATTAATGTCTAAATGAACTGTTTTATCCACATATTCATGTTATGATTAATGTTCATCTTATTATGATTTTAATTTTTTTCATTGCTCATGTCTTCGTATTTTTCATCACGTTCTTCTTGATATCACAAGTAAACTCACTCCCTTGTTTACCCTTACAAGGATTTCTGCTCACCCTTTCCATTTAAGTATGTCTCCAGGTTATGGTATTATATAATTTTACATAGGGAAAACTTATGATGAGTACATACTAGTGTAATAGAATAATGTTTTATGTTTTCATGTTATATGTTCCTGATTTCCAAGACAGTAGACATTAAAGAAACCCTGTTTAAAAACGTATTGAAATGTTATGCAATAAAATGGAAGGATGTCATACCATCCATGGTCACTATCTATTCCAATACACTATATTGGGTGATAATTAAATTGTGAAATATCCTTAGAATATTACCACGCAGTGTCAAATGAGGTACACTATAAGGGATCAGTCAATATATACCATGGTTATAATCATGATATACATGACCAACTCTTTTTTTAGGATATTATCCCTTGATAAATCATTGAAAAAACCACTTCCACTTGTAGTATATAAATTTTTAGGTATTTCAGGGAAATATACATACCCAATATCTTACAAAATCATTAGTATGTGGTCATATATAATGAATTATTCCTAGGGTTTTCACTAATTTTCACTACTCCTAATCTCCAAATATTGATTAATCCCATCATTTATAATAACTGAGGCAATCAATGTTTTTATTATGTTAATATTGAATATTTATCGATGAATAATAAATACATAACAATATTTCACCTGAAAGAACCAAAATTATTTTATTGTATTTAGAGTTGAGATACATAAACATATTATTTAGGTAATTTTGTACCATATCTCAAAACGTTCTTCTCACATTGTACCCTTCATTACATCCCCTATAAAAACATACTTTACAACCAAGGGAATGGAAACAAAAAATAATCGGTGACCTAAGAGTATTTGTAATGGTGTATAAGGGATATATCAATTGATGATTGTTTTTTAGTGTAAGAAAATAATACGAGTATAAGAAAATGATAATAAATAAAAAATAACATACCTAATATATCAAGGAAACTTATATCTCTTCAAAAAATAAAAAAGTATCATTTGAAAGAAATGAATCATAAGACTATGCAATCATCACTAATAAATCATGAAGCATGTGTACAAATCATAAACATAAAAATAGGTCCGAAATGTATGGAGCCATCACAGTCATAGAATAAATTTCATATGTCAATTTAAACTACTAATACACTCATAGAATAATCAATAAAGAATAAAATAGAATTTCATAAATAAAAAAATCAGTAATTACTAATTGTTCCTCATAGTCGACCAGGCATTCATACCTATTTACTAATCAATATATAGAACATGAACTCATTTCCCATCAATTATGTCCTTATATATAATTTAATGTCCAATAATTTTGAGGGATATGTAATTCTAGGCGCAACTATCACATAATGATAAACCTACATATGTTTACCAAAAGATCACACAATATTCATCAATTTTCATATCATAATCCGGTGAAAGAAAACAAGTTTGATAAACATATAGACATTTTATAAAAGAATAACCCTTGTAAAATAAATTACTTTCATAAAAATATCATCATAATAATTATTAATAAATAACAAAAAATAGAGATGCAATCAATAAAATATATACCTAGTAATGAATAATTAAAATCAAATATTGTTATCATATACAAGGAATACCTTAAATGAACATTGAAAAATATCACTAAGAAAATATAATGTTTATTTTGAAATAATTTATTTAAAATACAAATATATGTTATATATTAATAAAAAAATTTATTTTAAAAGAACCATTGATGATTATAGAGAATGATTCAAAAAATATACTGGTTTAGATGGATAGAAATTCCATTCATTCAATGTTTATTAAAATAATATTTCAATTCAAATTATATATAAAATATCAAAAGTAACTTTTTTGGAAAATAATAGAAATATTTAACTTAATTATTTCCATATAAAATAAAATAAAAGAAAAATTAATTTCAAACATCATTATAAAATAGTTAAAAATGTTATCAAAATTATTTTAGGAAAAAATTTATGGTAAATAAAAAAGATTTTAGATAGATGACAATTATGGATTAATTTTCTTAGTGAAATTTTAAGAACCATTTAGAGTTACAAATATTGATAAATTGTACTAAAACATAAATATATAAAATATAAAAATTGGAGAATACAAATTAGGTTAGTTTTTCCATTTCATTGAAATATAATATCCTTAATAGAAATTCAAGGATAATTAATCCTGATTAAAATGGTAGTGAATCATAAATACCTTACATCATGTATGATATTTATTTGTAAAAGATAAATAATCATATATTTTAATTATATATTTATTATACATGTATTATATAATAATAATTATATATACCATACCATATATGATTTATTAATATAATTTAATAACGAATGCATTTACAATAATTTATTAAAATCTTTGGTCAAGGTAGTAACTATATTTTTTTTCTCATTCTTATTTTTAATCGGTGGTCCTAATCCATGTACATTGATTACATTCTAATAATATTTAGATTTATAAACATTTTCTGGGTTTCATTTTTTATCATTATACAAAATTTTATAACTATTTATATAATTGATTTAATGAACATAAATTACAAGATGTTTTGGTGATAGTAGTCCATACATACCCAAAAATAAGGTTTATAAGTTTAATGGAATTAATTATGTAAAGGTAAATAAGAATTTTCCATTAACAAAATATTATTTTAATGAACTCTATTTTTCTAGGTTTTGAAATTTGGAGTAGAAAAATTTATTTTTTATTTTTATTTATCATGAGGGGTAAAATTTTAAATTTACCGAAAATATGTTTTCATATAATTTTTATAACCACAATATGGGCCATGGAATTTGGAATTTACCATAAAATATGTATAGGGGGTTTCTGATCCGTTTCAGTTTAGAGTAATATGAAACATTTATTTAATTAAATATAATATTATTTCCATTTGTTTGGTTAGAGACAAATATTGAACAGAACATGAGAATTGATATTCTGTTTCCATGAATGAGTCTAAAATAACTGTTATTTAATGAGAATGGTATTAACCCTCTTCGGGTTCAATGATTTCAAACATGTGTTTTAAATTGGTTTTAATTAATTAATTAATTAAAACACTCCCCTTTCAATTTGGTACTTCCCATGAAATGTAATGTGGGAGGGGTAATCCCTATAATGTGGTGGCTAGACCACAAATGGAGAATGATGTGGAATAATATGAGGATGATATTCTTCAAGACATCATCCTTCACAGATATCGAGACTAGATCAAGGTGGATTATATTTCAGAAGCAGATTTGGAAGGATGATTCAATGTTTATGAAAACAGGTAGGTTGGGTTTCGTAATTTTATGATATAATCTATATATAGATGTATTATTATTATTTTAAATCCCCATTATGCCTTTTAAGTAACCCTTGTCATCTAATATATTCATAATAATGGATAGGTTGAGGTATATAGTGGTTTACAGGTATTTCCAAAACAAAAATTCTGTTCACATGATTTATTGTTATGGAATACCAACCATGTATTATTCTAGTTCAGGGAAGAAATACTTTCGGAAAATAAACATCATGTAAGGAGTTTACTTTCCATGTAGTGTTTCATGGCCATGTGATTGAGTACTTAGGATGATGGAAATTTTGGATGATATGTTGTGTAGTCAAGATGCATAGAATGTTGTTGGGAATGGACATATGGTTCGTTGTATTGACATAAACCCCTTTTTTTGGGGCATTGAATTGTGGAAGTACACAACTAGACATGCCATAAGTTGTTTCTATTCATTAGTACATGGACTTATTCCATGTGAACAATACCATGTGGGAGTACATGTCCTGGCTAGAGGTTTTGATGTACACACTGTGTACTTTGGTAATATGTTTTATACTACCGCATTGATACACATTACAGGGTTATGAGATTTTTGTAACAAAAATGTTTAAATTGGATAAAAAAGTAGTATATTTTGAGTGTTTTCTTCATGTAGATAATGTTGATGTTACCCAACAGGATTTCTGTGGACATCAAAGAGTTGGGCTAGAGAATGTATGTTTTAAAAGAGATGTTTTCATCTAGAATGATTCTTCAACAATATTTTAATGGTGATATTATAGATTATTCTTTGGGTAGTTTCATGAAAATGATTATTGGATGTATCATATGTTATTTAGAGGCTGAGAGATGGTATTGGAATGGTATTGTTCCTAGTTAGAGGGAATGATTTATTAATCAAGGATGTGGATAGGTATGGTTTAATAGATAAACAAGGATGGAATATTATTGTAATCGGAATGATTTCACTCCCTTATAAGGTTTAGTTCTATTAATTCATATGAATCCATGAGTTTTTAGACCAGGTTGCATAATGTGTGACCTCGAGTGATGGGACTCGTGTAGATTTTTTATTGTGACTAGAGACTGAGAGAGTTGTTTCTCCACTCATGTTATGGCATAAAGTATCCAAATTGGATTCTTACACATAAGTACTAATTCTAAGGATCTATATAAGTAATTCATTATCTATGTGTACATATATATGGACATGTTTTTCCCAATTGTTTGAAAGACCCAGATTGGGTGCATGAATTTTGGTGGAAATGGTTGAAATTAATCCTTTGGGACACTATATGATTTATGAGATAATGGGGATAATATTTCTAGGTCTAGAATTTTTTTATTTAATGTTTTGTTTATGGTATTTTTGTGTGGACACACGATGGATCTTGGTTGTTGTTATGGGTTGTGATGGTTGAGAAAATTGGACGATAGGTAAAATTGAAATAGTTTTAGATGTTCTATATGATGGTCGGCAATTGAGGATGGTTAGGCTGGACATTATTCTACACAATCATATAATACATGGTTATAAAAGAAACATAGTATGGTTTTTTATCATTAGTTTATGCGTTACAGTGCATGGTTGAGGTTATAGGAATTATATTTTTGATATAGATGAATAATTGGGCATGAAGTTCCAAAAAAAGGATGAGATTGGAAGACATGGATTTCCAAAGATATGGATGACATTTGTATAAATAGATCTTCTTATGTATGTATGAGCTTTTTATACATGTAATTCCATATATATTATTTTAGGGTGCTGGTAAGGGAATTCCTCACATTGGTTTTCAGGTGATGGTTATGGTAGTCCTTTCTAATAGTTTTAGAGTTCTCATTAGGGAAGTCCATTCCCATGATTTAGTTTTTTAATAGAATTACTCACCCATAGGATTAGGGTATTATTCACGGTGGTGATCAAACTCTTTTTCAAGTTGTGGTCCTAGAGATCCTCACCTATGATTTTTGGGTGTTGTTATTGGTTATCCCACACATAGATTCTAGTAAAATGTTTCCCCAATCAAATTTTCTATAAATATTCAAACACAACACCATATTTTCTAGAGGTTATTGACTAACAGCATGGTTCTATGGTTTAATTGTGAAAAGACCCTAACCCAATATCACAATGTTCAACTACAATTACATGGAAAAATATTACACACATGAGGTTTTGATGAAATAATTAATACAATAGAATAAAATCAGTTTGTAAGAAAAGGAAACATAGTAAAGGTCCAAATCTCATTTCAATATATAAAAAAATTATTTCCCACTCATCCATTCACATATAAAATAACAAAAAAATATACAATTGGATATAAAAAATACTCCAAGCCAGGTCATATTCATAGTCTCAAGTACCTGTATTGTCATACCACCTTGATCATCATACTCCAATTAGAATCATACTCAATCATAAAATACTGGGCCTTCACCCAATCCAAAATAAATCTGTTCACAACATGAATTAAATCATATGGTGATCATATAAATCAGTCTTTCCATATAGTGGGTGAGAAATAAATCTCATTATAACAACAAAAATATGGAAACTATAATCTACTTCCATATATACAAGATCATACAATATTCTCAACCTAGATAAAAAGTATCACATGTAGTCTGGTTGATGTTATGGGAAGCGATGGATGAGAGATACAGACATGAGGTCCCATAGGTATATTTCAATATATTCGATGTGATTTTCAATATCTATGTTTGGGATGGTTGGACATAATTCCAAACAATATTACGATATATGGTAATATTAGATTCTCCACATCAATTTCGATGGTTTGGTAATAAGTTCAGGTTTTGGTCCATGGTTCCAGGTATAAGCCTCAGCCTTAAACCTTACATAATATTGAATTAAATGAATAATTCACATTGAGGATCATTTCAGGTTTAGAGTTTTAGAGAATTAGGACATGACTATTACATCTCAAAATAATACAAAGTAGAAACTTCTACTAAATTTCCATAAAATAAAAACTCTTAAAAAGAAACATGTCTAGTTCCATGTTTTAGGTATCATGCCTTTCCCTTGATCCCATTCTTGACCCTATTCAAAGTTATGTCCTGTGAAAAATATTTCAAAAACATGGGATGAGCATAAAAAGCTCAGTAAGGGATACACAAAGAATGAAAAGTGATAGTTTTTCAAAACAACAAGTAAACCATGTATACTTTATCAAAGTAATACCTTTATCCTTTTAGAAGTAGTAAAAAAAACTCTTCAATGAATAAAAGATCATTACATACCCTTTTGTAAAGAAAATATTACCATAAAACCCATATAAAGAACACATAACATAAAAAGGTAACTTGGGACATAAACATACTTAAATGGAATAACCATATGGTCGACTTCCACACATACTAAATGGAATAGCCATACGGACGACTTCACACGTACTTAATGGAATAGTCATATGGCCAACTTCCATACCCAATGCATTGGAGGTTATAACGTAACCACCCGTCCTGGTATTCACGACACCACCCGTCATAATGTCCAAGTACCATTATAAAATCATAAGACAATAAACAAATATAATGGAAAGAAAACATTTCCACATTTCGATGATAATATATCACTTAAATATATCGACATAACAAATCCTTTATAAAAACCATTTTCAATACAAACATACATAAAAGAGTATATGGTATTTATTTCATTTTAAAAAACATTACGGCTTGTTGAGGAAGCCAAAGACCAAATAATACTCATTGCGGCGGAAAAGGTCGTTTTCACCACGTGCGTTAAAAGAAACATTCTTTTTTTTCATTTAGTGAAATTCTACGTATAAAAAGATATCTTTTGAATAAAATTAAAATTCAAAGGGGTTTATACACCGCATAAAAGAAAGTTGTGTCTAAAACCAAATATGCCTCAATGAAACGAGATTGAGACGAAGTCCCTTACAAAGTCGGTATCCTTAGATTAAGGATAAATCAATTACATGATTATGTGTGAAAAATACGAATAAAGAAAATATAAGTGGATATTAAGTGTAAAACAATCAGAGGTCATTCACACATAATCATGGAAAAACAAAACCAATGACATAGATATTTAACTCAATGAAATGAGATTGAGTTATGATTTCTGATACAAGTCCGTCTAAATGACATAAGAATTTATCAATGAGATGATTATGTGTAGAAATAGAATATCCACACAAAGGTTTGTGGAAAATATAACATAGAGATTCCACACATAATCTTGGCATAATAAAATCAAGAATTAGAGGTTTAACCCAATGAATTGAAAGTGGGTTAAGAAGTTCCCTTACAGAAATTCGACAACCTAACAGGTTCACTTAAAAACTCATAAAATGAGTTGATGAGAGATAAAAAGGGTATCTCATAACGAGGACATAAAATTTACATTAATAAGGATATATAAGAACATATCCCGACATAATAGTATGTGAATTAAAAGACATAACAAAAGAAGTCTTTTAAAAAGAGGAGGGTGAAAGGTTCCCTTACTGACTTGGGTAACTTTCGAAACGTATACCCCATTGAAGAAGGGTCATACAATGAATATATAAGTACCCATAAATGAAATTATATTAGAGAAATAGTATAATAATGGGAATTACATACACCACTCAAAGGAAATGGTGGCAAATGTAGCATAAATCTCACGGGAATAAAAGTAAGAAGAAAAATCCTTTACGAAAACTCAGCAGCCTAACGACTCCACTTAAAACTTCCAAAAATGGATTGATGAGATAAAATAGAGTATCTCATCATATTTAAATAAAATGTACAGAAAGAGGAATATAAAATAACATCCCCCATCATAACAAATAGGAGCTTAAAATAAGTGACATAAATGAGAGTACTTAAAAAAAGAGGTTAGATCTCTTACGAAAATTCGGTAGCCTAACCGCGCCACTCAAAACTTTCAAAATGGATTTATGGGAGAAAATAGGTTATCTCACCATATGAACATAAAAAGTAAAGTAGGAGTAATATAAAATAACATCCCAATCATAATAAATATCACTTTAAAATCAATGACATAAAAGAGTGTACTTAAAAAGAAAGAGAGGAGTAGGATCCCTTACATCATGTCCGACATGAATCGATCGTTCTTTAATATTCTGAATAATAAAATTTGGTAAATTTATAATTGATTAATTACCTCATTTAAATATTATTATTCAGTTCATATCACATATTATAATGTTATAATAATTGATTAATAAAGTGAGTTCATATCAGACATTTTTGTCGATGTTCAGTACATGAGTAAAAATTGAACATGTTGGAAAAGAATTTTCCATGTAGTTATAGGTACGTCATCTACAAATAGTATTTATGTTTTAAATATAATATATATCCAGTATATATTCATTTTATACTATTCCATATCATTCGGAGATAAAAAAAATTAAAAGCACCGTTCATGGAGACGGTAGGCCGTACGTACGCATGAACGCTACTTTCATTTTTTTTCCATATTAATGGAATTAATAAAAATTGAGAGAGGGATATATTATAATTCCAGAATGATACACATAATTTAGATGTAATATATTACATATATATCCATTATAAATATGTACTTATAATAGTACATAACATTTGGAGATAAGAAATGAAATGTACCGTTCATGGAGACAGTAAGCTGTACGTACGCATGAACCCCACATTCATTTCTTTTTTTATTCAATGGAATGAAATAATAAATATATAAAGGTATATTATAATTCTATTAGTATAACATATGTAATACCATTAATTCTATCCTTTATAAGTCCCACATATGGCATTAATGAATCAAATCACTTTGAGGGGGCGGTAGTCCGCGCTTCCTAAAATGAGGATATCACGTTATCCCATAATGTAAACCATAAAGTTATGCCATAAATGAAAAATAATGAATATTAAGGAAAACATAAACATATTATATATCATATATAAATATAGTGACATCTTAATGGCCACCTTTGAAGGTGTTAAAAGAATATTGAACAATCATCCTTTCGTGAGGCAGTAACTCGCTATCCACAGAAACAGTATGTTCTTTAAACATTAGATGTAGTTGTGTGTAAGTGTAGCTCGAATACTTCACATAACAACATCCTATTATATTTATGATACTGGTGTTGTTACAAAAGAAAATAATAAAAAGATTTTAGGGGGTTGGATAAGAAAAATAAAACAAAAGAACACAAGGGAAGACATTACCTTTAAATCATGTAACTTCCTTTGATTTGAGCTCAAAGGCTTCCTTGGAAAATATTCTGCCCCAAGTGAGGATTCAATGATGAATAGAGGTATGTGGAGAGATGAAATGGGCAGGGGTTGGCCGAGAAAAAGGCTTGAGAGGTGTGTGTAAGGTGGTAGAGGTGGGGGCCTTTTATAAGAGGAGAGGAGGGGCACTCTTGGACAGTTACAAAATGTTACTTTATTTTCAAATGATTTTCGGATTTTAAAGGTCCTACATTGCTTTATTTCGAGGATAAGGTAATAAGGTTTCGAAATCCACCCATACAATAGGTTTTTGACAAGTTTAGGTATTATATTGTACATTATATTTCCATTTTATTTAAATCGTATAATAATGAGGTAATCGCTGCATCATCATGGCGTCATAAATAATTTAATTTATTTAGTGGCTAAAAATTATAAAAAATATAATGATGTAGTAAATATTCTTATATTTCTAATGAATATTTATAGTAAAAAATATGACTTTTATAACCCCATATAAAAATTGTTTTTGTATAATAACACTTGTTTGTGACATTTTAATTTTAACATTAAATAAAAAGGTATTAATGTCATTTTCCAACCAAGGTGGCTACATGGGGTCCCCATGTTGACCCATGGATTTTATTGGTCGTCCATGACACATCCAACGAGGGTAGGACCCGTGTCTAGGTCATTTCATATTATTAAAACATTATTTTTACCTTAAATTGCACTAATTACCTCTAATCGCGATTAATAAACTTAAAAGTTATTATTCACCAAAACATTATTTTAATCCCATTGAACCACATTTTACTTATTAATGACAAACATGTATGTCAGATTATTGAAATTCAAATCACAGAAGTGGTAATGTTTCAATTAAATGAAAAATCAGTTTCTTTAACTACCACTTAGTGGTTTTACTATTCATCAAAAATTGATGTTTTTCAGAAAATTACCAAAAATTCACCCTAGGATATATTTGATATTATGAAGTAAAAAATGATGCCTATTTTACAAAATTTAAAACATATATGTTACATTGATTAATTTAATAATTAATTCCTATTGTCAGAGCAAATAGCGTGTTTTTATGAAACAATAAGTAACAAAATATTGACACTAGTTTAAGTCCAATTTAATGATGAAATTAATTCCAATGACAACTATTGGATTAAATGTTAAAAATATATTCAAATTTTACCTTTAAAACGATTCAAAATATAATCAAATCATATAAATAAATTAGATTAAAAAGAGGTTTTGAATTAAAATACAACATTTTCACTATTCATTAAAAAAATGAACTTTATCGGAAAGATACCAAAAATTTACAAAAAGTAAATTTTGATGTCCCGATTCTCAATAAGAATTTTATTTTGTCAAATATAACACATAAAATTGTCAAAAAGTGGATTTAAAAGAGTTTCGCCATCAAAAGGTGGTTAATTGACCTTTTAAGGAATATTAGAATGTTTACGCTAAAAAATGGATTCATTCGCTTTTTTAATCCTCTAACATAGATTTTAAAGAGTAAAAAATATTTGACAAACATATATAATCATTTTTAGTTAGTTTTGATCATTCCTGCCATTACAAAAACTAGGCGTTAACTACCATTTAAAATAATATTATTTTATTATTAGAATGCAACGTAAGATTTCAAAGGAACTCGTTGTTGTTTATTGGGAAAGCCATCGAGCATAGCATTCCCTTTAAATTAATATTGACATTTTATTCACAAATAGGGATAAATATAAAAATGTCATATTCATTATTTACCTGGGGTGTTACATTCTTCCCCCATTTTGGAAACTGCGTCCTCGCAATTTCAAAATTGGGCTCAGAAACATCCTTGAAAGTCCCACATCGGAATAATAGTCGGTAAAACAATCACTTTAAAAGAATGGGAGAGAAGTAAAAATTTCACCTGAGTTAACCCATACTAGGATTCCAAGTATGAAAATATGGATATGGAAGAGAAAACAAAGGGTCATGTTCTGATGGAGAGTGATAGTAAACATGTCTAGGAGAAAGTTAACCACAAGAAAATCACAAACATGTGATGGGTTAAAAGGTATTCGATTCCCCAGTAGGAAAAGTTGATAGGAGACATTTTTGTTTTAACTTACTCTTCATTGAGGAATTTATTTTTTGAGCATAACTAAATCATAATGAAACATACTTTCTTGTCATGTAGACTTTCAACTTTTACTAGATTCCTTAATCAAACTCATATTTTCTCCAAAAGACGAGTTTTTCGGATGACCTGTTTGCATTATGAGTACTATAATCAACTTCCTGAGAATCACCTAATCCACAAAAGAGAACTATATATTTCCCATGTCATTAGACAGAATCCAAAACCAAAATTGTAAGTATGAGATCCGATAACCCAAAAATGTATAATTCTTTATAAAAAGAAAATCCATTCTTAATCTCCAAAATTTTTCCAAAAAACCAATGTTCAACGAAGACCATTCGATAAAAAATTGTCCACAAAATTATTCAAAGTAATCCAAAATAAGATTGAAACCCAAATATTTGAAGGATTTAATCACATAGTCTTCCAAGGTACACATTAACTTGTATCTCCAAATAACATCAGTTTCTCTTAAATTCTCATATTGAAAAGTAATTAACCTAATCACATATCCACCATGATAGGTCAATAATTTCCACAGATAACCCATAATAAACATACTCTTGATTCCTAAAATCATCTAACTAAAAAGAATTAGTCAAACTAACCAGGGACTTCACGTAGTCCAGTGGTAGGCGATAAATACCAGTCGCAATTTGGTTGTGGGTTCGATTCCAGAAGCTTTGTCCGACGTGACGGGTTGTCACACGGTCTCCGTGTTGTCCTTTTTCCAAAACTATAAATTTCTTAAATCATTCCCCAAAACGAGATAAAATCTTCAAAAATAATCATAACATATTTTAACCTCAATTATATGTCACGCCTTTCATTTTCCATCATAATATATAACAACCCATAATTACCTCAAAAGAAAGGATCATATAAACCCTAATGTTTACCTTTGTAATTATTACCTGAACTTCCACATCGATTGGTCATCTCGTACCTGATGCATTACAGAAAATATCATGGTACAAGTTGTTGATCATGACTCCTTGATAGTTTGTTTAGAACAACCATGAGTTTCCTCATTGAATCCCCCATTTCATCCATTCTCTTAATCAGAGAACCACCACAGTTTCCTTCAAACCTATTGTCACTTTGGTGGCTGCTAGATCCATCGATTCACTAAAAACAGAAATTACAGTGTAATTATATCAACAAAACCATCATGTACTAATGAGGAATATAAACACTAATATATACTTACTCATTCACTTTATCTAAAACTAGGACTCTTTCTGAAATTATAACCATTATGGTAATGTCACTTATGCTTAAGGAATACCCTAACCTCTAAAGTTATCTAAACCGACCTCTGATACCTACTATAATGACCCAGCTTTAAACCTTACTTAATATTGAATTAAATAAATAATTCACATTGAGGATATTTTCAGGTTTAGAGTTTTAGAGAATTAGGACATGACTATTACATCTCAAAAGATTACTAAGTATACACTTCTACTAAGTTACCATAAAATAAAAACTCTTAAAAATAAACATGTCTAGTTCCATGTTTTAGGTAGAATGACTTTCCCTTGATCCCATCCATGAACCTATTCCGCGTTAAGTCCTGTGAAAAACATTTCAAAAACTTCATATGAGCATAAAAAGCTCAGTAAGGGATACAAAAAGAATTAAAACTGTTAGTTTTTTAAAACAACAAGTAAACCATGTAAACTTTATCAAAGTAATACCTTTCACCTTTTATAAGTAGTAAAAAAACTCTTCAATGAATAAAAGACCATTACTTACCCTTTTGTATCCAAAATATTACCACAAAACCCATATAAAGAACACATAACATAAAAAGGTAACTTAGGACATAAACATAATTAAATGGAATAACCATACGGTCGACATCCACACATACTTAATGGAATATCCATACGGCCGAATTCCACACATACTTAATGGAATAGCCATACGACCAACTTCCATACCCAATGAATTGGAGGTTATAATGTAACCACCCATCCTGGTATTCACGGCACCACCCGTCATAATGTCCAAGTACCATTATAATATCATAAGACAATAAACCAATATAATGGAAAGAAAACATTTCCACATTTCGATCACAATATATCACTTAAATATATCGACATAACAAATCCTTTATAAAAACCATTTTCAATAACAACATACATAATATATTATATGGTATTTATTTCATTTTAAAAAACATTACAGCTTGTTGAGGAATCCAAAGACCAAATAATACTCGCGGCGGCAGAAAATGTCATTGTCACCACGTACGTTAAAAGAAACATTCATTTTTGTTGTTTAGTAAAACGCTTAGTATAAAAATATTCCTTTTGAATAAAATTAAAAGTCAAAGGGGTTTATACACTGTATAAAAGAATGTTGTGTGTAAAACCAAATATGCCTCAATGAAAGGAGATTGAGACGAAGTCCCTTACAAAGTCGGTATCCTTAGATTAAGGATAAATAAATTACATTATTATGTGTGACAAATACGAATACACAAAATATAAGTGGATATTAAGTGTAAAACAATCAGAGGTCATTCACACATAATCATGAAAAAAAACCAATGATATAGATATTTACCTCAATGAAATGAGATTGAGTTATGATTTCAGATACAAGTCCGTCTAAATGACATAAGAATTTATCAATGAGATGATTATGTGTAGAAATAGTATATCCACAAAAAGGTTTATGGACACTACAACATAGATATTACGCACATAATCTTGGCATAATAAAATCAAGAATTAGAGGTTTAACCCAATGAATTGAAAGTTGGTTAAGAAGTTCCCTTACAAAAATTCGACAGCCTAACAACGTTACTTCAAAAATCATAAAACGAGTTGATGAGAGATAAAAAGGGTATCCCATCACTTGGACATAAAATTTACATTAATAAGGATATAGAAGAACATATCCCAACATAATATTATGTGAATTAAAAGACATAACAAAAGAAGTCTTTTAAAAAGAGGAGGGTGAAAGGTTCCCTTACCGACTTGGGTAACTTTCAAAACATACACCCCATTGAAGAAGGGTCATATAATGAATATGTAAGTACCCATAAATGAAATTATATTACACAAAGAGTATAATAATGGTTATTACATACACCACTCAAAGGAAATGGTGGAAAATGTAGCATAAATCTCATAGGAATAAAAGTGAGATGAAAAATCACTTACGAAAACTCGGCAGCATAACGGTGCCACTTAAAACTTCCAAAAATGGATTAATGAGATGAAATAGATTATCTCATAATATTACAATAAAATTTACAGAAAGAGGAATATAAAATAACATCCCCCATCATAAAAAATAGGAGATTAAAAGAAGTGACATAAATGAGAGTACTTAAAAAGAAGAGATAGGTTAGATCTCTTACGAAAATTCGGCAGCCTAACGACACCACTCAAAACATCCAAAATTGATTGATGAGCGAAAATAGGGTCTCTCACCATATGAACATAAAACGTACAGTATTATTAATATAAAATAACATCCCAATCATAATAAATACGATCTTAAAAGTAATGACATAAAAGAGTGTACTTAAAAATAAAGAGAGAAGTAGGATCCCTTACGTCGTGTCCGACATGACTCGATCATTCTTTGATCTCCTAAATAATAAAATTTGGTCAATTTATAATTGATTAAGGACCTACTTTAAATATTATTATTTATTTCATTTCACATATTATAATGTTATAATAATTGGTTAATAAAGTGAGTTCATATCAGACGTTTTTGTCGATGGTCAGTACATGAGTAAAAATTGAACTTGTTGGAAAAGAAGTTTCCATGTAGTTATAGGTACATCATATCCAGAATAGTATTTATGTTTTAAATATCATATATATCCATTATATATTAATTTTATACTATTCCATAGCATTTGGAGATAAAAAAATTAAAAGCACCGTTCATGGAGACGGTAGGCCGTACGTACGCATGAACACTACTTTCATTTTTTTTCCATATTAATGGAATTAAAACAAAATGAGATATATATATATTATAATTACATAATTATACCCTTAATTTAGATGTAATATATTACATATATATCCATTATATATATGTACTTATAATAGTACATAACATTTGGAGATAAGAAATGAAATGTACCGTTCATGGAGACGGTAAGCCGTACGTACGCATGAACGCTACATTCATTTCTTTTTTTTTTGTATTCAATGGAATTAAATAATAAATATATAACGTTATATTATAATTCCAGTACGATAAAATATGTAATAGCATTAGTTCTATCCTTTATACGTCCCACATATGGCATTAACGAATCAAATCACTTTGAGGGGGCGGTAGTCCGCACTTCCCAAAATGAAGATACCGCGTTTAGCCATAATGGAAACCATAAAGGTATTCCATAAATGATAAGTAAATAAGCTTAAGGAAATCATAAACATATTATATATCATATAAAAATATAGTGACATATTAATGGCCACCTTTGAAGGTATTAAATTAATATTGAACAATGTTCGTTTCGTGAGGCAGTAATTCACCATCCACAGAAACAATATGTTCTTTAACCATTAGACAAAGGTTTGTGTAAGTGTAGATCAAATAATTCACATAACAACATCCTAGTATATTGAGGATACTGGTGTTGTTACAAAAGAAAATAATAAAAAGAGTTTATGGGGTTGGATAAGAAAAATAAAACAAAAGAACACAAGGGAAGACATTACCTTTAAATTGGGTAACTTCCTTTGATTTGAGATCAAAGGCTTCCTTGGAAATGATTCTTCCCAAAGTGAGGCTTCAATGATGAAGAGAGGGATTCATAGAGATGAAATGGGCAGGGGTTGACCGAGCCAAAGTCTTGAGAGGTGCGTGTAAGGTGGTAGAGGTGGGGGCCTTTTATAAGAGGAGAGGAGGGGCACTCTTGCAAAGTTACAAAATGTTACTTCATTTTCAAATTATTTTCTGATTTTAAAGGTCCCACATTGATGTATTTCTAGGATAAGGTGATAAGGTTTCTAAATCCACCCATTCAATATGGTTGTGACAAGTTTAGGTCTTAGATTTTACATTATCTTTTCATTTTATTTAAATCGTTAAATAATTAGGTAATCGCTGCATCATCATGATGTCATAAATAATTTAATTTATTTAGTGTCTAAAAATTATAAAAAATATCATGATGTTGGAAATCTTTTTTTCTTTATAATGAATATTTATAGTCAAAAATATAACGTGTATAACCCCATATAAAAATTGTTTTAGTAAAATAACACATGTTTGTGACATTTTAATTTTAACATTAAATAAAAAGGTATTAATGTCATTTTCCAACCAAAGTGGCTCCATGGGGTCCCCATGTTGACCCATGGATTATTTTGGTCGGCCATGACACATCCAATTAGGGTAGGACATGTGTCTAGTTAATTTAATATTATTAAAACTTTATTTTTACATTAAATTTCACTAATTACCTCTAATCACGATTAATAAACTTAAAAGTTACTATTCACCAAAAAATTATTTTAATACCATTGAACCACATTTTACTTTTTAATGACAACCATGTATGTCTGATTTTTGAAATTCAAATCACATAAGTGGTAAAGTATCATTTAAACGAAAATTCAGTTTCTATAACTACCACTTAGTGGTTTCACTATTCATCAAAAATTGAAGTTTTTCAGAAAATTACCAAAAATTCACCCTAGGATATATTTGATATTCCATATTCTAAAATGATTTATATTTTAAAAAATTCAAAATATATAAGTTAAATTAATTAATTTAATAATTAATTCCCACTGTCAGAGCAAATAGTGTGTTTTTATGAAACAATAAGGATCAAAAGATTGACACTAGTTTAAGTCAAATTTCAAGATGAAATTAATTCCAACGAACACTATTGGATTAAATGGTAAAAATATATTTTAATTTTACTTTAAAAACAATTAAAAATATAATTTAATCATATAAATAAATTAGATTAAAAAGAGGTTTTGAATTAAAATACAACATTTTTCACTATTCATTAAAAAAATGAACATTATCAGGAAGATACCAACAATTTAAAAAAAATAAATTTTGATGTCCCAATTCTAAAGAAGAATTTTATTTTGTCAAATATAATACATAAAATTGTCAAAAAGTGGATTTAGAGAGGTTCTCCATCAAAAGGCAGTTAATCGACCTTTAAAAGAATATTAGAACGTTTACGCTTAAAAATGGATTCATTCGCTTTTTTAATCCACTAACATTTATTATAAAGAGTAAAAAATATTTGACAAACATATATATTCATTTTTTAGTAAGTTTTGTTCATTCCTGCCATTACAACGGCTAGGTGTTAACTACCATTTAAAATAATATTATTTTATTATTAGAGTGCAACGTAAGATTTCAAAGGAACTCATTGTTGTGTATAGGGTAAGCCATCGAGCATAGAGTTCCCTTTAAATTAATATTGACATTCTATTCACAAATAGGGATAAATATCAAAATGTCATATTCTTTATTTACCTGGGGTGTTACACCAGGTACATTTTTTGGATATACTTTATATTAGGTGACATTAGAATACATTGGTATGGATGGGATTTTATGAAATAAATTTCTATAGATATGGATGTGATTAGTGAAAATGGAGCTCCATGTATTTTTATGTGGTAAGTAAACATGTCATTCTACTTATATGGTTTTAGGTTACAATTCATGGTGTTCCGAACCCATGTATTAAAGGGCTAGTCCTAGCCGTACTAACCTATGGTTATAGGGTACTCTTCAAGGATTTCCTCACCCAAAAATTTTTTATACTAGTCATGGAGTTCCTAACCAATGGGTTTAGGATTCTGTTTTTGTATATCCTTGCAATTGTATTCAATTTATGGGCATGGAAGTCATAGATTATGGTTTCTGTATATTATTGATGGTGGCCCTGACCTATGGTTTTAGGTGATGGTCATAGTGGTAATCACCTATGGTGTTAGTGGTTTGGTTATTTTTGTACTCACACATTGTTTTTGTAAATTTTTATAGTGTTCATCAACTATTTTATAGTGTTTTGATGATGGTACTCCACACCAATAGTTTAGGAGGATGGATATAACACGCCATATTAGTTTTAATTGTTCAACATTTTCTAGTTTTCAAAACAATACTCCATTATTTTTTTATACGTGGTTTGAACCCGAGATGGATAATTAGATATTTTGATTGTATTGTGGTTGAAATGAGTTATTTGTACTAGTGAGTAACAGTAACTCGTAATAGAAGATGATTAATGTAGTTAACAATGGTAGTGGCGTCCATAGATGTGGGTACCATCTATTACAATATATGAACGTTCTTCAAGACCTGCCTAGCGAAATTACAATGATGGATGAGGAAGGTATGATAGACTGAGTTCACACAACCAAAGCTTTTTTATTGATTTATTACTATTTAATTTAATTATTTTTTTACTAGACATAACATATTCTCTAAGAAAGCATTTATAGATGTGGAATATAGGTTAACTATTGGGTGAATCATACTAGTTTTTACTTCTATCCTCTAATAAACATAAATCAGTTTATATTCAGACCACATGTATGATTTTATATTGAGAACATATGCATTATGGATAGGTCTATGAAACATGATCTTATGATTGGGAAGGATTCTTGAGTGGAGCATGATGATCTAGTTGGTGCATCATGGATTTGTACTAGAGACAGAATATGCGACAAATATCCGGTTTAGAATTGGATCCTAATTTATTTATTTTTTGTTTATTTGTTTTTTATATCTTATCAAACAAGTGGGAGATCAATGTATTTTTTATGGTATGTGTTTTTATCCCTTCTGATATTTTATTTTATTACTTTATGATTCTATTTTTGTTTATTTATTATTTATATATACTTTTATGTGTGTGATATATGGTTATTCACACCTGGTTCTACACGCTGATATGTGTTTATAGTCTGCTCATAGTTACACGTTATACCCCTATTACATGTTTGCAGAAACTTACATACAATGAGGCATACATGAGTATTTATAGAGAACTAGGGTATGGAACAAGTTTAGTGGCATCCGAGAAAGGACGTTACAAAGTATAATCAAAATAGATAATTTCATTGGTTAAAATTTTAGATTTTTAGAAAAGATAAATATTATAATTTTAGAGTTTACGTTGCATATCAGCTGGACCTTTGTGTACACCTATTCTGATATAATTTCCTTGTTAGCATGGAAGGGTTTGATGTGATTGGTTTGTGATTTAATAGTTGTATTTGTTCATTACCTTGGTCAATGCACATGTTTTCTATATTTGATGACTATTGATGTATTTCTAGATGTTTAACCATTATAAAGAGTCTTATCTCATGGATTTTACTCTTTTCCTATAGATGTAATTGTAATATCTTATATCAATGAAGGAATATAAGATTTACAAGTTATAGGAAATATAGTGTTTTATTTTATAGATTTATTTCCAATGGATGTTCTATGGATGTATGGTGAGGAACTCATCAATGAGGACATAAATTAAGTATGAGTGCATTGTGGGTAAAAGGACACAAGTGGGTGAGTATGGAATGATAATTTGATTGTTATAGCATTGGGGGTTGATTTTTTTCTGGGTTTGTGGTTCAGAAATATCCACCAGGGTGCAGTCTGATATGAATATGCTTAGAGAGGATGGGTTCTCTATTTATGGTGGTAAGTATGGCTGGTGAAGTTACTTTAATATTAGACCCTGTAGAGGGATGTTTAGAATGATGATTTCATGTGATGTTTTGAGGATAACATGTTTGAAGAAATATGATTTTCACCTTCTCTATGTTGGCATGGATATTGTTCGATGGACCAAGTGAATTGTTATGGGACTTGATCGATCAGTCTTTTTGGGAGATCCTACTGACCTTATTGAAATGAATCCCTTTTTATGGTGTATGTTTCGTATGATTTTATTTGGTGACCGACGATAGTGTTCGATAGAGTTGTGAGTTTCCTTCGGTGATTGAAGGACATACAGATGCATTGGATATTTTAAAATGGTTCCCAAAGGGTATATCTATTTAGGTTTTAGGATTTCTTTATTTTGTCAAGGTGCACTAATGTGTTACTACATCAAACATGTCGTTAGTTTTAAGAGGGGAAGGTTTGTTCAGTTTTTAATCCTTGGTACTAGTTTCACATGCATGATGTGCATGGTGGTTATATGTTGTATCGATGATCATATGAGGAGCTAAAGGATGTGTGGTAAGATATTGTGTGCATAGTTTTTGTGATATGTTACTCAATAGTATTATAAAATTTATTGTGGTTGAGTTATATTAGTTCATTTCACAGTTATTATTTTATGGGATCTTTTATCAATAGGTGAATTGATATTTGGTTTGTGGATTGTTTGATACTGAAGTGTATTTCTATGATTTTGTAATTTATCAGATAGTTGTGAGTATGTTGTGAACTATTATGGGTGTTGTGAGAGGCTACTGGTCATGGTGACCTATCTCCCCGAAAATTAAATGTGATATTCTAATAATGGATTTGTTTTTGGTGGTATTCCTCAAAGAATTCATATATTGCATATAGTCGATAGATTATTTTATGCAATATATTTCCATCTTAATGTGATTATTAAGATAGAATCAATTATTCTCCATGATATATATAGATTTTTTGGGGTTTATAAGGGTCCACATAAGAATATGTTCTCCATGAGTGGTGTTTAAGAATCTATACGGTGAGAGTAAATAATCAACTATTAGTATATGAGTTATATGTAGTGGATCAGATGTTGTAGAATACAATGGGTGTCATTCATGGATATTAGGAATGTGTGATATTTTTTATTTCATTTTTCTGAGTTGGGGGGAGCAAGATGGCCATGTCTTGTTATATGGATCGATTGTGATTGAGAAATGTGATTCAAAAAAGGGACTTAGTTTTAATTAAATATTAATAAAAAATATTGTGGAGAGTATTAAAATTATTTTTGTTAATGTTTCCATTGTGAATGTAGTGTTAATGACACATTACAAACCATAGAGAGTTCCTCTGTGGATAGTTATTATTGTGTTTCAAAAGAAGATTATGATGATGTGAAGTAAAGAGGATCAAAATTAGCTGTTGTGGGTTGATTTCCATGTTTGGGAGTATAATGAGCATGAGGATGAATTTTTTATTATATCAAAATGTCTCGAGGTGGATTTATGATTAATAACCATCATGGTTTTTTTATATTATAGAATTTCATTGATTAGAATATGATAGAATATATTACTAATCCTTGGATTTATAGAAATGATATGAATTTTCTTCTGAATGTTTAATTAAATGATTTGAGTATGATTTCAAAAACATCTTTGGTTAGGATGTTTTTCTATAAGACCATTGAATATTCTTTTGTATTAGATGATTTATGGTGGGGTGGTTATGATGATTCAAGTTTTATAAGTATTGAAAATTTTAGCAGAAAATTACTTTTTTTATGTTGAGTGCTCTTGAGGGTTTATATAGTCATTTACACTATAATATGATTTCAGATAACATTTTTTAATAAATCATTTGGTGTTGTAATTGGGTTTTTATTCTAGGATAGGTGTTTGGATGAATTCTAAGCCATTTAGGTTTGGTATATTTGATTAATATTTATTTTATTAATTAGTAAATATTTTACATGTGCTAAGATGGGGAAATATTTTTAATAGAGCATTGGATTGATATTATGAATCAATAATTGAGTCTGTAATGGGGGTTTTCTTAGGCAAGGTATAGAACCTCTTCATGTTTAGGTAATTGATAATGTTTCTTAAATTAGTTTTTGTTAATTTATTATTTATAATTTTCCCTCCAATTGGGGCTACCAACACATGGTAGAAATGCAGAGGGTCTCTCCTTTGTGAGTGGTGGATTGATCTAGAGATGAACAAGTTAGATATAAAACTGAATTTCATCCGTGGAAAAGAATGAGAACAGGTCCTGTATATATAGCTTTTAGGAGAGGATATAGGCATAAATAATTATTTTCTACTCCATGAGGTATATTGGTTTTGGGTTTTATTCCCTAACCCCCTAATACTTTTTATTTTATTTTTTAAATACATATTAAAACTTATAATGACTACATGATAGCTGATATGTTATTAATCAACGAAAATAGTGGTTTTGAAATTATTGTAGGGGTCCCTGATTAGAAATCATGATCACATTTTTTGTTTTTCACGAACCCATGCCACATGTTCATCCCATTTGAATAATATAAAATTTATTCAACTAAACTATATGTAGTCAGAGTGCATGCCATGTAGTGTGGAATGACCTTGTGATTGGGTACTTTGGTAGAAGGAATTTTAGGACTACACCATGTGTAGTCGTTTGTGAAAACAGGCAGTGGTCAGGGTTGTGTAATAGAATGCATGGATAGAGACACCTTTTATGGGGTCCATTTCCATGCGGATGTACATAGAGAATACCCGGTTATGTTGTGTCTATGTAATACTTGTTGGTACGTACTATGAGTTAACCATTTAAAGTTAGAGTACATGGACTCACCAATGGTTTTGTATTACATTTCGTGTACTTGGGTTACATGATGTGTACTACCCATTTGATACCATATTGAAGCGCTTGGAATTTTTTTGGGACCCCTAGGAGTTGGTTGAGGGATTATATGTTACGAACATTTTTTTCCTCCAAAATACATGTAGTGCAATATTCTAATGTCATGCAATGGGAAAAGTCAAGGTCAGGGATTGTGTTAATGTTTACAGGATATATCATGAGTTGAGACCTCAAATTGTTATTGGAATGGGATTTCACATAGTTAATGTGGAAGAGTTTTTAATTAAAGTGATGAATAGGTAAGGTGTATGAGGCAACCTAGGTTAATTGAGAAAAGAGTGGGTATGATGGACCTGTCAATTTTGAGGTTTACATTAATTGTGGCCTTTGAGGAAATGTCATTCTGGATATTGGGTTTTAAGAATGAGTTACCCCAAGTGACAATCATTCCCTTGAGAGTTTGGTTGTGATGGAAAATTTGGATATTGGTATCTCCACATATTCTATGACATAGAGGCTCCAATGTGGGATACCTATGGTTGAGTATATATTTTGAGGGTATGAGGAGGGATTCCTCTATCTATGTGTTGATAAGGAGGTCCAATAGGGTTCCCAAAAATTTGGATGACCTTAAGAAGATGCATGTATTCGGGTGTTAAAGATTTGAATTATTCCACTGAATCTAGATTTTATGTATGAGCTAATTGGGGGGATAGGACCGGGCCGAGAAAAGGTTTATGTCATAGGTGGTTTATATATGGTTAGGATACCAAATTATAGATCATAGTGGATGTTATTGGATGTGATGGTTATGCGAGTTACACATGAGGACCCACTAATATAGTTATGGATTTGCAATGTGACATTCCGCATCCATGGTTGGGTAGGTTGGAACTGATGCTCTACACCTGCATTATATGATTTTAGAAAAGATCCCCTTTATAAGTTTCAATGTATTTTCTACGTTTGGGTTCTATTCCAATGTTCCAGTAATGGTTTTTTTGATATAGATGAGATTAGTGGACATGGAGTTCCCCATATATAGATGAGACAGGTGGACATGGTTGACCACAAGTATGGATGTCATTGGTTGAAATAGAACTCAAAATATATATATGAGGATTGTGGTCATGGAGTTTCACATATATGGATTTAGTTTGATGGATAAGGGTGCCGTGACCAACTATTTCTGGTGTTGGTAATGGTGGTCATCACCAATGGATTTAGATTGCTGGTCAGGGTGTTCCTCGACCATAGTTTTAGGTGATGGTAATGGTGCTCCTCACCAATGGTCTGTGGATTTTAGTTATCATAGTCCTCATAATTGGGTTCAATTTATGCTCAACAAAGTCCTTACATATATTTTATTGTTTTATTCAAAGAGTTCGTCACCTTTGATTTCTGGTTTTGGTCATAGAGGTCCTTAAATATTGTAATAGGGTATTATTTATATCAATAACCACCCATGGTAATATGTAATGGTCCTTGAAGTCATCACATGTGATATTAGGGTGTTGTTCATGGACGAACACACTCATAGTCTAGGACATCTGATGTGATAATGCTTAATGGTACTGCTATTTCTCCACTATCAAGATGTTGGACCAATGATCCCTGATGTTTTTTTGATACATGTGTAGAATTAGAGAATCATTCAATGGGTATTTTATATGAATGTTGCATAATATTATTTTAGGGGATTTAATCTTCTTAGGTTACTAACAAGAGATGAATTTTTTTAGCGTTGTCTGGTAGGGGATTCCATCGATGTGTATCCCATTTGTTTCTTAATATTCATGGTCTTAGAGATGTTCAATGAGGTAATACTGTTTTATATGAATAAGGTATGGTCAATAGAATTTATGGATCCAAGGGTAAAAGAAAAAATTATTAATATTTATTTTAATTATGATTGGGTTAGTTTTAGCATATGTTATGATCATTTACTGATGTATAAAGATCATAACTTCCCTGTTTAGAAAGGTTGATTGAGATTTGTTTCTCTTCCCATGTAAATGAATATTAGTCTATGTATATACCTTATTTATGAAGTCAAATTAATCACAAATGCATTATAGATAGGGAAATGGTCTAGAACTACATGTTTCGTAGTGTACTCATGTAGAGTCTGATGACCAGACTATTGCAATATGAAAGGGCGTTGGAGAATAGGAACATGGCATGTCATGTAGTTGGATTTAAATACTGAGATATTTGTCTATATGTTATTTGTTTCGTAGATGTTATATGACTCGTAGTAAATCTATGTTGGATGTATGGAATGTCTTTCCATGCATTCAATATATTTAATTTCTTATACCATGCTTCTATTTCAGTTTAATTATTTAGTCTTCATACTCTAATGTGTGTGATATTTTGTTATTTACATTTTTGTTTTCACTAAGATAACGGGTATAATCTCCAAAAAATTTCACCTTAGAACCATTTCTAGGTATCATCCACCAGCGTATGAGGAGGTATGCTTGATGTCATGTCGGGAACAAGGTTGGGGAACCAATTTAGTAGAATTTGCGATGAGATGTAACGATTTTTTTCAAAATAGTAACATTACTGATTTACTATTTTGGATTTGGTATATTAGATATATATGAAGAAATAAATTTTTGAGATGTATATCATATGGTTCATCATAATAACCTAATTTGTTCAGAATTCAAGGTTAACATTTATGGGTTTGATGTTATTGGTTTTTGATTCTGTAGTTGAAAGAGATTTACTTCTTAGGAGACACACATGTGCTCTAGATTTGAGGAATGTTGTTGGATTTATGAATCTTGACCAATTTTTGAGATGAATGTGATTTTTTAACACCTATAATTAGAGGCATTAGGCATCTCATGAATAATGTTATATACACATAGAACACATATTATTCTTATTAAAATGTGTGATTTTATGTCTTTCATTATGATCATAGCTTAAATGGATCTATAAATTGGTGATTTCATTGAGAATATTGATGTAATATTGACGCACAATAGGTACAGAGAACCTAGTGGGTGGGTATGGAATGAGTATATGAAAATTTAACCCTTATTGGTAGATGTTGTTTGAGGTTAGTTGTGTGTTTGGGTCCTCTAGGGAGAGGTATAATGTGATGATTATAAAATCATATAGGTGTCCTGGTTTTGGGTGGATGGTTTGGAAAGTGACATTCCTTGTATGTGATACCTTTGAGATGACAGTTTTCATGTTTGTGTCTTTCGATGTTGGAACAAAAGCATATTTTCCACCCCATGAGTTTTGGACTTCTCTAACATCAAGGAAGTGGTCAGATGGACATATCGACAAGCTGTAGAATTTTTTCAGTAGGTATATGTAAGAGATATTAATGGTCTTCATGAAGTGACTCCCTTTTTGTTGGATTTTATGTTTATTTTATTTTTCTTTTGACACAAGAGAGGGTATAGAAAATTTCTATATGCCATTGAATGTGTGAGGGATAAAAGGATGAAAAAGAAATATGAATATGTTTAATAAAGGGTGTATCTCGGTTTGGGATTTAGGATCATTGAAAGGATTTTTTTATGATGGCTCACTTGTGTGATAGTGCATTAGAGTTGTGGTTGGTTTCAAGAGGGGTTGTTTTCTTCTGGTTCTTATCCTTGGTAATGGTTCGAATATTGGGATTTCATTGTGGTTATGAGATAAATTCGGAGCATAAGATTTGATTTAGTTTCTTTTATATGGATTGAGAGATATGTTTTGATGATATGTTACTCGTTGAATTCAGAGAAATTATTTTGGATGGGTTACACAGGATCCATTAATGCTCAATCATTGATGGGATATTGGATATATATTCAATGTGAAATTTTGTTTTTAGATTGGGTTACATAGAAATGTTTTACCATAGTCCTAATATTGAGTTGATAGATTTGATTCTGTTGGGAACAAATGTTCGTATATAGTGATTTTTGTAGCTAGGGTGACCCAAGGAAGATAATTTTCAATTGTGATTTTCCAAAAAGGGATGATTTTGTTGGTATCATTCATCAATTCAATATTTTCATACCATCATATTATAGAAAATATTATAAAACATATTGATATCGTCTTTTTTATTTTAGAAGATAAACCTTCATATAACATGGTATATTGTTGTCATTTTGGGTTGATAAGTGGGATCCTGTGAAGTTTCACTAATATAGTATCGAATGTTAATTTGAATGTTGGGAGTACACTAAAAGAATATAATAAGGGATGCCATCATGATAAATTGGATGTTAGTTAGAACCATGGGTTACAATCATAGATGGTGGGAATGGGAGACGTTATCTTTTTAATTTCTCTCTCCTAATATAGTGACATAGGAAATCCTAGTTCCAAATTTTCTGACCTGATTTTCAATTGGATAATGGAAAAAGGGGATCAATTATGAAGAATCAATATTCACTATCCTCTAGAAGAGAGTATGATATTATTTGTAGTGAAGTGAACCTACTGTAGGTGGGGTTGAGGATGAAAAAGGAACAACATTTATTCAATCAGTGTGTAGCTATTAATGTTTAAAGGACGAAGACTATGTTGGTGCTAGGTGAAATGTATTATAATTTTACATTGTGGGATGAATTCCATGGTGGGGAGTAACATGAGTATGAAAAATAGTCTTGGTTAATCTTATGTGGTCTCAAGGTGGATGAGTGAATCAAGAATAATCATTGTAATTTTTGATGATGGTATTTAGTGGATTCTTCTTTGATGGGTTACACGCCATATCCTTTGTGTTATATAGAGTATTTTAGATTTCATCGTCAAGTAGAACACATTGAGTTGAGAATGATTTCACTACCGAGGAAATTCCTGATGTATGGTTGGAAGAGAACTAATTATTCTTGATGATGAGAAAGCTTATGATGGGGAGGATTTATAGACCCATATTTTTTGGGTATTGAATTTTTAAGAAAAACATTTTAATTTTTCTTTGGTGCAAAAGTGAGGGGAAACATTTCCATTTACCAATCATGATTATTTCACAGAAATTTAACAACAAGTTAGTAAAAAAATACAACATTCACCACATGATATGATTTTGGTGGAGTTATAATCCATTCGATTTTTGGTCAAATCATTAATATTTACTTAATTAGATATTAAATTATTGATTTTTGTTTGGGTGGATACATCATTTGAAAAAAGCATCAAACTGAGATTCTTACTCTACGATTGAGTCAGGAATTGGGTTTTTTAGGATAGGTATAAACCAATAATGGTTTCTAGGATTCAATAGAGGTTCTTTGAATGAGTTTTAAATAAGTAGTTAATTAATTTATTAATTAATTTAGACACTCAACCCATTTGGGGTTCCCATGCTTGGAAGGAAAGGGGGACTATCTCTCATTAGTGTGTGTTGGATGAACTAATATGTGAGGAGGAGATTCCACAACACATAATATATGGAAGATATCATGTTTATATTTTGGTGCAATATGTTTTGATAATATATTTGGACCCAATGATTTAGTAGTTACACCCCGAGGTACGATGATACTTTATTTTTATGATACGATAATCGCAGAGTAGTTCTTTTCATGTTTTATTTCCATATTATGAGAGTTAATGACCCCTAGAGGATGATCTATTCCTATTAGAAGAAAAAAATACTATTTCAATAGGTTCTTAGGGGATTCCAGAATAGAAATATAGATCACATTTCTTGTTGTTCATGAACATACCATGTTTTTTCATACCATTCGAGGAATATAGATTATTTGAATCTATATACAGTGTACTGGGGGTACAGACTGAGTAGTGGTGAATGAAAATGTGTCCAAGTACATGGAAATATTATATTTTATGACTATATACAGTGTAGTAAAGAAGAATGACATGTTTTGGGCATTTTCATATGGTCAGGTGTATGGGAAGATACACCTTTTGGGGGTATATGACTTTATGGAAGTATATGACCATACCCTATGTATGTTTTCTTTGTGCAGTAGTACATGTAAGACATTGAGTTGACCAATCCATGTGAGACTATACGACTTAGATAGAGCTTTATGTTACACATCGTGTACATCGGTTAAATATCGTGTATTGCCACATAGATATCCATTGGATGGTTTTGAATGGTTTTCAATCAAATTCATAATAGGTAATAATATTTTTCCATTTTTAATGTTTTTTTATAAATCATGATGATGGAACCCTTTAGGTGGTTTCAGGTCCTCTAATATGTGGTTTGGGTATGTATGATATAAAATAAATGATCTCACCCATTAAATTATTTATCTTGGATCAGGGAGTTATACTTTGGATGAGTGGTAAAATAGTTTCATGATAATGGTTGGGGGATATAGCTTGTTTTTTTAGAAACATCAATTTTTCAGAGATTGGTATTTTTCCTATTTAGTGACAATGAGTTGTGAAAAGTCATGAAAGAAACATTGGTTGTATGAGAGATCATAGGGTGATGTGGAAAGGGGTCGCGCTTTTGACCATCTCCCTTATGAGGTTTACTCCCATTGAGGCCAATAAAGTTGTGGGTTCTTGTGGGACTCAAATATTTTGGTAATCCCAAATCATGTTTCAGTTATATATAAATCATCTTGTTTCTATTATAGGATAATGTTATATGTAAAAATTATGGTCATATCAATGTAATAACTACGCAATTTTAATCTCACTACTCTCATGTTTATGATCACAGTTCAATATTTCCCTAAGTTAAAAGGTCACCGATGGAAAGGTCACCAATGCAAAGGCCACTGATGCCAAGGTCATTGATGCAAAGGCCTCCGATGAAATGGTCACCAATGCTAAGGTCACTGATGGAATGATCAATGATGAAAATATCATCTATGTAAAGGTCACAGAAGCAATGTTCACTAACGCAAAGGTCATTGATGCAATGTTAAATGATGAAAAGGTCACCGATGAAAAGGTCACTGATGCAAAGGTCACAGATGGAATGGTTAATGATGTAAGGTTACCGCTGAATGGTTACTAATGCATGGTTACTGTTTAATGGTTCCTGATGCAAGGTTACCGTAGAATGATTTTTGATGCAAGGTTACTGATGGAATACTACCAATGAAAAGTTACCGATGGAAGGTCATTGTTGTAGGTTACTGATGTGTACCAACTGTTGAAGCCTACCACAGTGAAGGGAACTGTTTCAAGTCTACCGATACTCTTATACTCTATACTTTTTCAAATTCTTATAAATATGAAAATAGTCAAATTTGGTAAATTTAATTCTTCTAGAATTAATTAATTCTGATTGTAGACATATCAGGAGACCGTATCTGGGGACAGTACAAGGTACCTGAAAGACCGCACATGATATAATCATTCCTATTGTCAGACCTCAAGTGTAAAAGGAATGATCATGGAATATTTAAAGTAGTGTGTGATGAGAAATGTTTCTCTACATGTGAAAGAGAATGCTTGCTATATCAAGGAATAACAATTCAATGCTTCCACTAAGAACCCAAGAACCTCATGAAGACTAATTTTGGACCAACTCACTTTTTCTTTCTATGCTTCATCAACACTTGATCAACACCAGAGTAAGAATACTCAAAGATAGAACCTGGAGATGAGGCACTCTATTTTGGAGAAAACATTCATAGATAGACATGAACATAAAATTCATCACTTCAAGGAGTCATGAGATGGACTCCAAAAACATAAAGATTTATAAACTCATTCTTATATTCATAGCTCTGTTGTGTTCCTTCAATTTACATTTCTGAGGAGTGTGTGTGTGTCTTTCTATTACACACACTCTCTCTTGTAATTGAACTAGAGGATACTAAATACCCTCACATCAAACTTCACCTACATATTTTTCCCACATATAACTATGGAAGAGACCATGTGTGGTTTCTATTGTTTGTTTTCCCATTAAGAACTGTGGTTGAAGATGTGAACCCTAGACAGTTTGTGAAAACTGTTGTAATTCCAGATACAGGTAGTGTATCATGTTTATTGTTAAAATAATCTGCTTGGTGACAGGTTATCACCATGTGGAGAGGATTATGTCTCACCTTAATACTGAACCTCTTGTTTAACTTTATTGTGCACTACATTTTGTTATACTCTGTTTTATCTATTTTCCTCTGTTTATAATTGCCATAACATAAATTTTTTTTTCATTCAATTTGATAGTTAGTTTTGGTTAGTGTGGGAAAATTTTAATTCAATAAACCTGTTTCAAAAGTAGTATGATTTTTACACTAATTCAATAGAGAACTAATCACACTTTGAGAAACATGTTGACCGATAAGACATATATATCTTTACTGCATGAATTAACTGGGCGATTTCAAATTTTGGGCATCATTATAGGAATGTTTTTAAATAGAAAGTTTATGTAGAAACTCAATTGACCCCCCTCTTGAGATTCCACATTGACCAACATTTGGTATCATTATAACTATTCCTATTGAAACTATAGTTGTTAAATTCTTTAACTGTGATTGTAGTTGTATCCTAGAGATCAAAAAATTTCTGTCATATTTAATTTTTTTGTTATTTAAAATTATAATCGACTATGGATAATATAGAATAAGGTGCTGCCACTAACCTGACACCTTTCATTAATGGAAATAACTTTTCTCAGTTGAAATTACAAATAAAAATTTTCTAGAGAGGATGAGACAAGAAATCTTGGACCCAATTGAAGAAAAACATGTATTGTTTGAAAATTCAATGGACACATGGTCTCAGTTGAATAAATCCACATATAAAAATAATTAATAAGCAATGAATGTATTGTATCATTCACTAGGTGATGAAGGATTCAATAAAATATTTTCTAGTAAAATTGCATATGAAATTTGTGATACGTTAGCTATTTCTCATGAGGGAACTACTAATGTTAAAGAAATGAGATTAATTACCTATATTATTAAATATGATTATTTTAAAAGGAGGCCTGATGAACATATTTCTAGAATGTATCTCAGGTTCAATGAAACAGTGAATACCATGAGTCTTCATGGAAAATCAGTGGAGAGAAAGGACAAAAAAATGAGATTACTATGATGTCTACCTGACAGAGGGAGAGGAACATCTATTTCTATACAAGAATCTTGTGGAATAGGCAAGATACTAGTGAAGGAACTAATTGGAATGCTTGTGATGCAGGAATATGATCTTAAGATAATTCATGAAGCAGATGAAGAACCAAAAAAGAAGTTTGTAGAATTCAAGACTACTACCTTAATGAACAGAGGGAAATCATAGTTTAAAAAGAGGTCAGTTCTGAATGGCTACAGATGAGCATATATTAAGTGATAAAGGCACATGATGCTCAAGTCTGGGTCGATTTTTTTGCATAAAACAATTCAACCTATTACCCAATGTCAGTGAATGTGTTTTATGAGTTTTTGAAATTAGAATAGACTGAATATGAGAACATAATTACTTAATGGGTGAATGGAATGAGTGTTAGTTTTGTTCTGTTGAATGGGTTGGGTATTTTAGAGTACCAAATAAATGGATTAATGATTAATACTTAGGAGTGGTGCCTTCCACTACTGAGTTCTTCTGTTATGAATAAGCATTATCTTAACTGATAGGGAGTGGGATCCTTAGGAATGTCATTACTGCTGAGAATGAAGGAGAAGACAAGCTACTATTTTTTTGTCCAACATGTCTTGAGTCCAAGGAGAGGGTACTTTTCTACATTGAAATTTCAGGATACTTTTATCATATATTTGTTGAATAATAGACATAAGTTAAATCTGTGTTGGCTGTTGATGATCCAATTGGATGATATGACAAAGCCCTGCTCCCAATTCAATGCCTTATTTCATGCTAGACTGTTATCATTTATGGTGAAGGTAAAAGGAGTTGTTCAATATAAGTAGGATTTAATTTTATTAAGGGACAATTTCTTCATTACAACGGTAATTTTAAAATGGAAGAAGATCAACTAGAACCCTTGGAAATATAAATTGGTGCATGATGAGGATATGATTTATGAGGGATTTAATCATATCTATCATCTTACTTGGATTAAGGATAAGAGATATCCTGGTCTAAATCCTTGTGAAGTAGAGCCTGCATATTCAGATGAAGAAGGAGAAGTTGTTGTTGTGCTAAAAAGAGAGGATTCTTCTATAGATGATGGGAGTGATCCTGATCTTCCCTCCAATCCTCATGCCAAGACTATATCCTTTGGTGATCCTACTGCACCAAGGAGACTATCTAGTAGGGAGACAATCCTGAGGGATAGTGATGAGGAATATTGTGAAGGAGAAGGGGCATAAAATGTATTAAGAGACATTAGAGATACCTCAGATGAAGATGATGACTCTGACTCTAGTCATAATGGATTTCAGACTGCTGTAGATGAGAGTGAGGAGGAATGTCTAATTCTCAATCCTCGGATAGGACAAAGATAAATGGTTGAAAGTTTAGAAGAGGATGTTTTTGATTCAGTTGAATTTAGACTTGTTGTGGAAGCTGATAAATATTTTTTAGAGGTTGTATTAGTGGAACATCCAGTTGATGAATTTTATCAAGGAGGTTAGGTAGATATGGATGTGTCTAATCATGAGAACACTTCAATTGAGGGGCGGGGAACTAGTTAATACAAGATCAGTTGTTGTTTCTCAGAGGATAGAAGACTGGTTAGAAGACCCTAGTTTTATAGTCTTGGGTTTAGATTATAGAGATTATGATGATGACCAACCTATTAGAAGACCTCTTATTCCTATTGTTTTAGAAACAACTTTTGTGCAACCTTTGGTTCTGTTTCCCCGGGATTATGTAATTAATAATGAATTGGATTTTTTGAAATCAGATCTAAAGAGGCATCATGATGAGAAAACTGGTGAGATAGATATAACAGTAGCACAAAATAAAGGACTCATGGAATCTGCAATGGAAATGCTAGTTTCTTCCTCTCACTCAGTCGTGATACATGATGTCAAGGATTTTCAGAATATGGTTAGATCATTGGAAGAATCTATGGAATCAGTGAAGTAGCCTATTGTTGGTTTAGATGCATATATGGCTTCAAAGGCTCAGGTGGACAGAGATCATATATATATTAAGTGTGTGGTTCATAAAATTTTCGCCATGCTTGAGGACTTTATTATGTCCATGGAGACACTTGTGAGTGGACAAGATGATGTTGTGAAAAGGATGATTAGTGGGTTGACAAAATCTTTCATGGAGACAATGGATTTCACTGTGGCACCTATGTGTGCATCTACTTCATCATCAGCCTCTCCTCCTGTTGATCTAGAGGCTTTCAGGTCGGTTATCCAAGAGGAAGTGGAGAAGATCTCATGTACTAGTACCTCAGACCCATAAACTATGGCTCATGTTATTTCCACTACCAGAGAGATTCATATCATTTTTGGAAACTATCTAAGGGAAGATTCTCAAGATCAGAAGGCCACCAACGACCAAGTTGATTTATAATACAAAAGTGTATACAATAAGAATTCATTGGATGGTATATTAATGTTGTTGATGGAGAACTTGATAATCCCACCTGTCACTCGGTCTTTTATGTATCAGGTCAGTAGGCTCTGAGAATTGACTTCTGCCTTAGAGAAATTTATGGTAAATAAGGATGATTTTATTTCATCCATGAATCGATGAGGAAGCATTATTCTGGATTTCAAAAATCTTTTTTTACCCTTCCTCCCTGTGGACAACACTCCCATTGTTGTTCCTCTAGCTTTACCTTCAAACTCAGTTGGATTAGGATCTACCAGTCCTACACCAGTGATGACACTTGCACAAGACATCAGAAGATTTACCCCAACTATTCATCAAATATCTACACACTATAGGTCCACTGATGCCTCTTTTGCATCTCCTCCAACCATGTTGACTTGCATTCCTCACCATATACCTCCATATTCAGACCTTGCCACCTCAAACTCCTAAGACAAAGCTCCATTGAAAATATCTGATGTAGATTGAAAATGGGTTGACTTAGTTGATATAGATCATTTTAACCTTTTTGTATCTTGTATTTCTACTTCATTAATAGAAAATCCTCTTATATTTCTTTTTATCTTTCATTATTTTTTGTTAATCTGAAAGGGGGAGAAACATGTCTGGTTACAATTTAGGTATTAGTTTTCTAATACATTAAAGAAAGATACTTTTTTAATTTGAATTTACATATATATTTTTTCGTAATAGTAATGGTTCAAATGTTATTCAAATATTATTCTACATGCATCTAAATATACCTAAATTAGAAAATACATACATAATTTTTCATTATCAAAAAGGGGGAGAGTGTTGGACTCACTTGTTTTGATAATCCCAAATCATGTTTCATTTATATATAAATAATCTTGTTTCTATTATGTGATAATCATTTATGTGAAAATTATGTTCATATCAATGTAATATCTATGTAAATTTAATCTCACTGCTCTACGGATTAATCTCACAGGGAAATATTTACCTATGTGCAAAGGTCACAGATGGAAAGGTCACAGATGTAAAGGTCACCAATACAAAGGTCACCGATGAAAAGGTCACCGATATAAGGACCCGACCATAAAAAATTACATAATATTGAATTAAATGAATAATCCACATTGAGTATCTTTTGAGGTATAGAGTTTTAGAGAATTAGGACATAACTATTACAACTCAAAAGATTACAAATTAGACACATCTACTCGGTTTCCATTTTTTCATAAAATAAAAACATTTAAAAAGAATCATTTCTAGTTCCATGTTTTAGATATCATGTCATTCCTTGATCCCATCCTTGACCCTATTCATCTTTAATTCCTATGGAAATCATTTCAAAAAAATGGGATGAGCATAAAAACTCAGTAAGGGATATAAAAATACAGAAAGAAAACATTAGTCCATGTATAGATAAGAATCAATGAAATCATACTTTATTCATAAAACATATGAACTTTAACATACCTCATGAAATCATAAGATTTGTGAATAAATCATAGGAATCATAAGACATAAATGTATCTTCAGGCATTCTTAACATTCTTACGTATGGAGTAACCCTCATGGTTACGTTTGGAATACCCATCATAGTATATTCCCTAAATATCTTCTGAAAAACCATAGAGTTTAACTCATTTGTGTTACCCAATGCATTGGAGAGCTATCTCGGGCCCACCCGCCCTTAGTTCATCACGAAACCACCTGATTTCATAAACATTTCCCAAGAACCAGGACATAATCATAACACATAACTTATGCATAAAGTAAAGATAACATCCCCACATTGCAATAAAAATATAACATTTAATGACACTGAAATAGTAAATCCATTCTAAAAACTATTTCAATACCAAAATATGTAAAAGAGTATATGGTATTTATTATTCTTTTTAAAACATTACGGTGTGTTAAGGAATCCAAATTTCAAAAGGGTTTTATACACCATATAAAAGAAAGTCGTGTATATATCAAAGGATGTCTCAATGAAAGAAGATTGAGATGAAGTCCCTAACAAATACGGTATCCTTAGATTAAGGATAAATAAATTTTGAAATTATGTGTGAAAAATAAAAATACACCCAATTTAAGTGTATATTAAGTGTAAAATAATCAGAGTTCATTCACAAATATTCATAGAACGACATAATCATTAAGTATAGGTTTAACTCAAAGAATTGAAATTGGGTAATGAACTTCCCTTACAAAAATTTGACAGCTTAACGACGTTACATTAAAATTCAGAAAATTAGATGATGAGAGATAAAAAGGGTTTCTCATCACATGGAAATAAAATTTAAAGAAATACAGAAATATAAGAACATATTCAATCATAATAATATATAAATTAAAAGACATAACAAAAATAAGTCTTTTAAAATGATGAGGGTGAAATGTTCCCTTACCGATTTGGGTATCTTTCGAAACATACACCACATGAAAGAATGGTCATACAATGAAGATGTAAATACCCATAAATTAATTTATATTACACAAAGAATACAATCATGGGAATTACATACACCACACAAAAAGAAATAGTGGAAAATGTAGCATGAATCTCACGGGAACACAAATTGTGTTAAAAATTCCTTACCTCGTGGTAATAAATCGAGTTGTATGACCAAAAGATAATAAGAACCAAATGAAGCAAAAAATACCATGAATAAAATTATAATATATATATAAAAAGGAATTACACAATACACCAATTTCAATAAATAAGTGTTGAACAATAGAAATATCATGGAATTAAAAGTGAGATATGAAATCCCTTACGAAAATTCGGCAGCAAAACGGCACCACTTAAAACATCCAAAAATGGATTGATGAGATAAAATAGGGTATCTAATAATATGAAAATAAAATTAAAGTATGATGAATATAAAATATCATCCCCAAAATATGAACATGGAGCTTAAAATAAATGACATAAAGGAGAACACATGAAAAGAAAGAGAGAGGTAGGATCCCTTACCTCAAGTTCGACTTGTCTTGTTCGTTTCTTTATATTCCTGAATAATAATCTTTAGTAAATTTATAATTTCTTATGTAACTCCTTTAAAATTTATTATTCAATTAATATAAAATATTATAATGTTATAATAATTAGTTAATTATGTGAGTTCATTTCAGACGTTTTTGTCGATGTTCGGTACATGAGTCATAAATGAACATGTTTGAAAAGAATTGTCCAAGTAGTTATAAGTACATCATCTAAAAATTAGTATTAATAATTTAAATATCTTATATATCCAGTATATATATTAATATTATACTATTCCATAACCTTTGGAGATAAAAAATGAATTGCACCGTTCATGGAGACCGTAGGTCATACGTACGCATGAACGCTACTTTCATTTCTTTATCATATTAATGGAATTAAAACTAAATGAGAGATATATGTATTATAGTTACAGAAATATATTAATCATTTATATGTAATATATGTCATATATATTCATTATATATACGTACTTATAATAGTACATAACATTTAAATATAAGAATTGAAATTCACTGTTCATGGAGACGGTAAGTTGTACGTACACATGAACGCTACTTTCATTTCTTTTTCATACTTTAATGGAGTAGAAACATAATTATAAATAGGTATATCATAATTAAAGTATAATATCATATATAATATCATTAACTCCATCCTTCATATATCCCACATATGGCATTAACGATTCAAATCACTTTGAGGGGGTGGTAGTCCACAATTCCTAAAATGAAATTATCGCATTTACCCATTATGGAAACCATAAAGGTATGAAAGAAATGAAAAATAAAAAATCATAAGGAAAACATAAACATAATATAAATCGTATATAAATATAGTTACATCTTAATGGCCACCATGAGAATTGTTAAAAGAAGATTTAGCAATCATCATTTCGTGAGGCAGTAATTCGCCACCCACTGAAATTGTATGTTCTTTAACCATTAGATGGTGGTGTGTGTAGGTGTAGTTCGAATAAATCTCATAACATATCTTACTATATTGAAGACACTGGTTTTTTTACAAAATAATGTAATAAAAAGAGTTTAGGGGGTTGGAGAATAAAAAAAAAATAGAACATAAGAGAAGACATTACCTTTAAATCGGGTAACTCCTCTTGGTTTGAACCAAAAGGGTTTCTAGAAGAGCTTTCATAAAAAGGAAAGGCTTCTAGGATAAATAGAGAGATTTTGGGAGATTATTTAAGTAGATGTGGGATGAGCTAAAGGGCTTGAGAATTGTGAGAGATTGGTAGGAAGTAGGTTATTTTTATAAGGGTGAGGAGGGACTCTTTTGGAAATTTTGAAACTATTATTTTATTATAAAATGAAATTCCGTTTCTAAAGCTCAAAAAATCATTAAAGTCAATGATAAGGTGTCCCATGTTCAAAGTAAAATCATACAATAGTAATTGTACAAGTTTTGGATTTTATTTTTAAACATTATCTTCTTATTTATTTAATTTATTCATTAATGACGTAAACACTGCATCATCATTGTGTCATAAATAATTTTATTTATTTTATGTCTACAAATTATAAAAAAAATTAACATGTTGTACGAAATATTTTTAGATTTATATTGAATATTTATAGTAGAAAATATATCTTGTATAATCTCTTGTAAATATTGTTTTATTAAAACAATACATGTTTCAGACATTTTTATTTTTACGTAAAATAAAAGGTATTAATGTCATTATATTACCCATGTGGCTCCATGGGGTCCCACAAATTGACACATGGTTTTTCATGGTCGGCCTTGACTCATCCAATAAGGGTAGGACATCTGTAAAGATATTTTTATATTTTAATAATAACATTTTACCTTAAATTACCCTAATTACCTTTAATCGCGATTAACAAAACTAAAAAGTTATTATTTACCAAAACATTATTTTCATCCCATTGAACAAAATTTTACTTATGAATGACAACCATGTATGTAAGATTTTTGAAATTCAATTCATAGAAGAGGTAAAGTTTCGTTTAACGAAAAATTTATGTTTTTTATCTACCAATTAGTGGTTTCACTATTCATCAAAAATGAAGTTTTTCAGAAAAATACCAAAAATTCACTCTAAGATATATTTGATATTCTGAATTCAAAAATGATTTCCATTTTACCAAATTTATATCATATAAGTTGCATTAATTAATTTTATAATTAATTCCCACTGTCAAAACAAATAGCGTGTTTTTAAGAAACAATATCTATCAAAAGATTTCCATTTGTTTATGTCCCATTTCAAAGTGAAATTAATTCCAATGAACACCATCGGATTAAATTGTAAAAATATATTTTAATTACACTTTAAACCAAATTAAAAAGTTAATCAAACCATATAAATAAATTATATTAAATGAAGGTTTTGAATTAAAATACAACATTTTTCATTATTCATTAAAAAATGAACTTTATCGGAAAAATACCATAAACATACACTAAGTAACTTTTGATGTCCCAATTCTAAAAAAGAATTTTATTTGGTCCAATAGAAAGTATAAGAGGGGCCAAAAATATATTTATAGATGGTTTTCCATCAAAAGGCAATAAATCGACTTTTTAGTGAATATATGATTATTTACGCTTAAAATTAGATTCATTCACATTTTAAGCCTCCAAAATTTATTGGGTAAATTTAAAAATATTTAACAAACATATATAATCATTTTTTAGTTAGTTCTATTCATTCCAGATATTACAATGGCTAGGTGTTAACTACCATTTAAAAAATAATATTGTTATATTATTAGTGTGCAACGTAAGATTTCAAATAAACTCGTTGTTGAATATTGGGTACGCCATCAAACATAGAATCCCCTTTAAAGTAATATTAATATTTAATTGAAAAATATTAATAAATATGAAAAATTAATATTCTTTATTTACCTGGGATGTTACATCCTTCCCCCAATTTGGTAATTGCGTCCTAGCTATTTTAAAATTGGGGTTGTAAACTTATTTGAAAGCCCTACATCGGAAAAGGAGTAAATTAAACTATCACATTAAAAGAAAGAAATAAATATAAAATTGTCACCAGAGATAACCCACACTTGGATTCCATGAAAACATGGATATGGAGAAAAAAACAAACCATCAAGGTCTGATGGAGAGTGATTGAAAACTGGATTATGAGAAAGTTAACCAACAGAAAATCACAAACTTGTGATGGGTTAAACGGTATTTGGTTCCCCAGTAAGAAAAGTTAACAGAAAATGTTTTTGTTTTAAGTTACTTTTTAATGAGGAATTTATCTGCGAGCTTAACTAAAACATAAGTAAACCTACTTACTTGTCATGAAGACTTTCATCTCTTAATATATTTCCAACACAAACTCATATTTTCTCCAAAAGATTAGTATTTAGGAAGGCTTGTTCACATTAAGAGTGCTATAATAAACTTCTTGAGAATCACATAATCCACAAAAGATGAACTATACATTTTCCATGTCTTTAGACCTTAACCAAAACCAAAATGGTTAGTACAAGATCAGATAATCCCCAAAAGGATAATCTTTTACCGAATGAAAAACTACTCTTAATATCCAAAATTTGTCCAACAAAACCCAATGTTCCTGAAAGACCATTCAATAAATAGTTATCCATAAAATTCATCAAAGTAAAAAAAAATATAATTGAAACCCAAATCTTAAAAGGATTTAATCACATAGTCTTCCAATATAAATCTTAACATTTATCTCCAAAAAACATCTGTTGCTCTTAAAGTCCCATATTAAAAAGTAATTAACCTAATCACATGTCCCTCATGATAGGTTAATCATTTCCTTATATAACCCAAAATACACTTAATACTAATTCATAAGATCATCTAATTAAATATAATTATTCATACTAACCAGGGACTTCACGTAGTCCAGTGGTAGGTGATAAATCCCAGTCGTACTTTGGTTGTGGGTTCGATTCCCACAGCTTCGTCTGACATGAAGAGTTAACACACGGTCTGTGTGTTGTCCCTTTTCAAAAACTATATAATTTTATAACATTCCAAAAAAAGGATAAATTCATCAAAAATAGCCATAACATATTTTAACCACAAAGGTTATCTAATAACATTCATTTTTCATCCCAAAATGTATTAACCTGTAATTACCTCAAATTCAAGGATCATATAAACACAAATGGTTCTTTATAACTATATACACAAAAGAAAAGATAATTATTACTTGAATAAAATTTTCATATATCAAACATCGGGGTTACACGTACTATAACAATTCTTCTAATGTAACCCCATCATCAAAAGAGATTTAATACATTTATGAAATAACTATCCAAAAATCTACCATAACTCTTGAATCCATTATATGTTGTCTTACTACTCATTCATCAGTATTTATGTCCCATTAACCATTTCTTTTCCATTATTTATAAAATAAATCTTTCCTACAATCAAAATCATGAATCATATACAAAGATTCCAATAATAGGAAAACATATGTTAAGAAATACTCCATACCTTTCATTGGTCATTGTCAGTTTCTTCATCCTCAATTGGAAAGGCATTGGGTATTGGTAAAAGAATATTTTTACAATCATGGTGATCCCATTCCCAAAATTTCTTCGTAGGTCTTGTGTTTTCATAATTACCATGCACACCACATTTAAAAAATTCAATTGATCCCTCAGAAAGAACTTCTTTCCATTTCCTAGAGTCAACTGGATGCATTCTTTTTCCATGGCAGGTTCTTGCTTTATAACCTTCATTTCCACATATACAGCATCTTTTTTCCCTTTTAAACATGTTCCTAGGTGTTTCTTTCCACATATTTGACAAATAGGTTTTTGAACACACTTACCTTTATGATTTTTACCTAAACATCCTTAGGGATTTGTTTCTCACATATATGATGCCTTACAAAAATCACCAAGATTTAGGTGGTCAATCATGACTCCAGATAGTTGGTTGAGAATAACCACAAGAGTTCTCATTGAAGCTCCCATATCAGTCAGTTGTTCTTTAAGAAAACCATCATAGATTTATTCAAATCCATTGTTACTTTGGTGCCTACTAGATCCAACAATTTACTAAAACCAAAAAAGTCTGTGTGAGTATATCAGTAAAATCATCAAATAATATCTTATGAGGAGGGTAAATACTAAGATATAATTATTCATGATATCTTAAACTCATTCACTTTATCTAAAAACTATGACTCTTTCTGAAATCCTAACCATAACTGTAATGTCACTTATGCATAAAGAATACCCAAACCTCTAAAGTTTTCTAAATCGACCATTTATATGAACTATAAGGACCCAACCTTAAAACATTAAATAATCTTGAATTAAATGAATAATTCACATTGAGGATCTTTTCATGTTTAGAGTTTTAAAGAATTAGGACATAACTATTACATCTCAAAAGATTACAAAGTAGACACATCTACTCTGTTTCCATTTTTTTAATAAAATAAAACCACATAAAAAAGAACCATTTCTGGTTATATGTTCTATATATCATGTATTTTCTTGATCCCATCCTTGACCCTATTCATCTTTAAGTCCTGTGGAAAAGATTTCAAAAACATGGGATGATCATAAAAAGCTCAGTAATGGATATAAAAATATGGAATGAAAACATTAGTCCATGTATACATAATAATCAATGAAATCATACATTATCCTTAAAACATAAGCACATAAACATAACAAATGAAATCATAAGATATGTGAATTACTCATAGAAATCATAAGACATAAAGGTAACTTTAGGAATTCAAAACATTCTTACATAGGGAGTAACCATTATGGTTACGTTTGGAATACCCATCACAGTATATTTCCTAAATCTATTTGGAAAAACCTTAGCGTTTAACTCTTTCACGTTAACCAATGCATTGGAGATCTATCTTGGGCTCACCCACCCTTAGTTCATCACTGAACCACACGATTTCACAAACATTTCCCAAGAACCATGACATAATCATAACACATAACTTAAGCATAAAGGAAAGATAACATTCCCACATTGAAATATCAACATAACATTTTAAAATACTGAAATAATAAATCCATTCTAAAAACCATTTCAATACCAAAATACATAAAAAGAGTATATGATATTTATTTTCCTTTTAAAAAATTATGGCTTGTTATGGAAACCAAATGTCAAAATGGTTTTATACACAGTATAAAATAAAGTTGTGTATAAATAAAAGGATTCCTCAATAAAAGGAGATTGAGACGAAGTCCCTTACAAAGATGATATCCTTTGATTAAGGATAAATCAATTATGAAATTATGTGTGAAAAATACAAATACACCCAATATAAGTGTATATAAAGTGTAAAAAAACAGTGTTCGTTCACACATATTCATAGAACTGCATGATCAATAAGTAGAGGTTTAACCCAATGAATTTAAATTGGGTAAAGAAGTTCCCTTACAGAAATTCAAAAGCCTAACAGCCTCACTTTAAAATTACGAAAATGAGAAAATGAGAGATAAAAAAGGTATCTCATCACATGGACATAAAATTTACAGAAATAAGGATATATAAGAATATATCCCAACATAAGAAGTTGTATATTAAAAGACATAACAAAAAGAAGTCTTTTTAAAAATAGGAGGGTGAAAGGTTCCATTACCAATTTGGGTAACATTCGAAACGTACACCCCATGAAATAAGAGTCATGAAATGAAGATGTAAATACCAAAAAATTAAATTATATTACACAAATAATAAAATCATGGGAAGTATATACACCACACAAAAGGAAATAGTGGCAAATGTAGCATGAATCTCACGGGAACACAAAGTGAGATAAAAACTCCTTACCACGAGGTAATAAATCGAGTTGTATGACCAAAAGATAATAAGAACCTAACGAATCACATAATAACATGAATATAATGAAAATATATATATCAAAAGGCATTAAACAATACACCACATGTAATAAATAAGTGGTGAATAATAAAAATCTCACAGAATTACAAGTGAGATAAGAAATCCCTTACGAAAATTTGGCAGCCTAATGGCGCCACTTAAAACATCTAAAAATAGATTGATGAGATCAAATAGGGTATCTCATAATATGGAAATAAAATTAATGTGGATTAATATAAAATAACATCCCCAACATTAAAACATGTAGCTTAAAATAAATGACAGAAAAGAGAATACATGAAAAGAAAGGGAGAGGTAGGATCCCTTATCTCAAGTCCAACTTGTCTTGTTCGTTTCATTATATTTCTGAATAATAAACTTTGTTAAATTTATTATTTCTTAATTAACTCCTTTAAATTTTATTATTCAATTCATATCACATATTATAATGTTAAAATAATTAGTTAATTATGTGAGTTCATATCAGACGTTTTTGTCGATGTTCGGTACATGAGTAAAAAAACATGTTTGAAAATAATTGTCCTTGTATTTATAAGTAAATCATCTAAAGAATAGTATTAATGATTTAAATATCATATATATCCAGTATATATTCATTTTATACAATTCCATAACTTTTGGATATAAAAAATGAAATGCACTATTCATGGGGATGGTAGGCCGTACTTACGCATGAACGCTACATTCATTTCATTATCATATTAATGGAAAAAAACTAAATGAGAGATTTATATATTATAATTCCAGAATTATATTAATTATTTATATTTAATATATGTAATATATATACATTATATATACGTACTTATAATAGTACATAACATTTGGAGATAAGAAATGAAATGCACCGTTCACGGAGAGGGTAAGTCGTACGTACACATGAACGCTACTTTCATTTGTTTTTCATATATTAATGTAATGAAAACATACTGATACATAGGTATATCATATTTATAGTATAATATCATATATAATATCATTAACTCCATCCTTTACATATTTCACATATGGCATTAACGATTCAAATAACTTTGAGGGGGCGGTAGTCCGCACTTCCTAAAATGAAATTATCGCGTTTAACCTTTATGGAAACCATAAAGGTATAGAATAAAAGAAAAATACAGAATCATAAGTAAAACATAAACATAATATATATCATATATAAATATAGTGGCATCTTAATGGCCACCATGAGAGGTGTTAAAAGAATATTGAGCAATCATCGTTTTGTGAGGCAGTAATTTACCACCCACAGAAACAGTATGTTCTATAACCATTAAATGGAGGTGTGTGTAGGTTTAGCGCGAATAATTATCCTAAAAACATCCTAGTATATTGAAGATATTGTCATTGTTACAAAATGAAGGAATAAAAAATAGTTTAGAGGGTTGGAGAAGAAAAATAATAAAAAACAACATAAGAGAAGACATTACCTATAAATCAGGTAACTCCTCTTGGTTTGAACCAAAAAGGGTTTCTTGAAGAGCTTTCTGACAAAGGTAAATCTCCTAGGATGAAGAGAGGGATCTTGGGAGCTTATTTGAGTAGAGTTTGGACGAGAAAAAGGGTTTGAGAAGTGTGAGAGATTGGTAGGAAGTGGGGTCTATTTAGAAGGGAGAGGAGGGGCTCTTTTGGAAATCTTGAAACTATTATTTTATTATAAAATGACATTCGGTTTCTAAAGCTCCAAAAATCATTAAATTAGATAATAGGGTGTCCCATATTAGAAATAAAATCATCCAATAGGTATTGGACATGTTTTGGATATTTTTTTATACTTTATATTCTTATTTATTTAATTTATTCATTAATGACGTAAACACTACATCATCATTGTGTCATAAATAATTTTATTTATTTTATGTCTAAAAATTAAAAATAATTACCATGTTTGAAGAAATATTTTTTGCTTTATAATGAATATTTATAGTAAAACAGATAACTTTTATAACCCCTTATAAAAATTGTTTTAGTAAAATAGTACATGTTTGTGACATTTATATTTTTTACGTTAAATAAAAGGTATTAATGTCATTATCTTACCAAAGTGGCTCTATGGGTTCCCACAAATTGACCCATGGATTAACATGGTCATCCATGACTCATCCAATAAGGTTAGGACATGTTTCATGATATTTTTATTTTTTTTATAACATCATTTTTACCTTAAATTGCCCTAATTACCTTTAATCACAGTTAACAAAACTAAAAAGTTACTATTCACCCAAAAATTATTTTCATCCAATTGAACCCAATTTTAATTATTAATGAAAAAATTGTATGCCGAATTTTTAAAATTCAATTCACAGTAGTGGTAAAGTTTCTTTTAATGAAAAATTAAGTATTTTTACCTACCACTTAGTGGTTTCACTATTCATCAAAAAATGATGATTTTCAGAAAAATACCAAAATTTCACCCTAAGATATATTTGATGTAAGAACCCGGATCTTCGTGTCGGTACGTTTTTCCTTTTTCTGGAATTTTTTTAAAAATGAATTTTCTGGAAATTTCAAAAGTACACGCCGTGTACTCTTCTCCGGCTTGAAGGCGTGTGATGGTCGTGTCTGGGCCACACACACGGTGTGTAAGGCTGAGGTGGTGGCCAGTTATTTTGGTGTATGTAAAATTCGAAGTACATGCCGTTTACTCAAAAAGTACACGCCATGTACTTTCTATTTTTCACTAAACAGACCGGGGTCGCGCCTAACCCCCATATTCATCTTCTTCAGTTTTCGACCATCTGAGGGTGCCCTTATGGGCGGATATTCGATGGAGTCCTACCTCGTCGTCCATTCTCCGATTCAAGCACGGTCAGTTGCATTGGAATTGCAGCAGTGAGTTCTTCCTTCTTCTTGAGTCTTGTTTCTTGATTCCTCCTTGTTTTCATGTTATCGTTGGATGAACGTTTTGTGTGTTTTCTCAGATCTATGTCATTATAAGGGGAATCTGTCGTCGAGGTTCACGTATATCGATCTCCTAAGATCAAGGTAGGTGATTTTTGCCTTTTTGTAGAATGTCTTTGAGTATTTTGTGCAAATTCCACCAATACCCTTGAAAAGGGTATTGTGTGTTTCCAATTTTTCCCTTGTTTCTTGCCTGCTATGCTTGATTGCTTTAGTAGAGGTTATTGATTGTTATTAGAGTATTTTGTTTGTGCTCAGATTTCTTTGCCCTACTTGTTCTACCTGTTTGGAGTTTTGCTAGTTGCCATGCCTAGCCATAGGATAGTGGAACTGTTGTTTTATTTCTGCTGAGCCTTAGTTGATAGCCAAGTAGTTCTTGAGGTTTACTTGGTAGGTATACAGACGTTGAGAATGTTTAGTTACTCAGGACTGTGAGAACCTAGAGTAGTAGACCAAATAGAGAATTGACAGAAGGGCTTCTCCAGAGTGTCTTTTAAACACAATGCCAGACCAAGTGCAGAATTGAAGGAAGGGATTATCCATAGTGTCTTTTAATTACGACGTGGGCTATAGGGGGAATTGATATTGTGTGGTTCCCCAGAGAGCCTTTAGCACGATACGAGACTATAGGGGGAATTGACGGTGAGTACTTCCCCAGAGAGTCTGCTTAATTTACATAGCTGAACCAGAGGGTTGAGACTGTGTGTGCCTCTTAGAGGGTTTATAGAACTTAGAGGTTGAACCATAGGGGCTAGACTATGAGATCTACCTAGAGGGTTACCTGTTTTATCTTTTGTTGTTGGCTGCTTACTTGTGTGCTATACTTGTTAGAATTGTGGATTGTAGCTGTTTTTCTTTTTCTGTTTACTGCTTCTTGTTTTAGTAATGCCATGTATTTATTGACTGTTAGGCACACATCTTTGGGTGATTGCCTACTGAGATTGTATCTCACACCCTGTTTGGTCCATGATTTTGGGCCCAAGCAGACTATGTTGCTACACGTATAGACAAGGGAAAGTGCCCTTCTACATCAGGATCTTGATTGCACCAGGAGCTGGGGAGCATGGGACCGAGCTGTGGCTTGCGATGCTGAGGAGATTATTTTATTTTTATTTTTCACTTGGTTTCAGTTGTATTTCAGCTCGTTGTTGTGTTTGCTGTTTTCCTTAGATACTTGTACCTGCTACATCATTTTCATCATAGTTATATATCTACATTGCTTCCATTGTTTGGTTTCTGTTGTTATGCATGTTGTTTACTGCTTCCGCTGTTTATTGTTGTTTCTTACGTTGTATACCTTCCCGAATGAGGGAATAGATTCCCCCACCGACTCACCAAGTCCCTCGCTGCTAGTCTGAAACCTCTGGCGTTCGGGGAAACATGTTTGAGGTCATGTGGAAAACAGGGTATGGGGCACTCGTGGAGGGGCTCCAGACTCAGGTCGTTACAATGTGGTATCAGAGGAGTTATTTTCTCTTGATTTACTTTATGGAGACCTTAGCCAGGGATAGAACAGATTTGGTACTTGGAATTAAGTTTTTCTTGGGAGTAGCTAACCTGTGTACATGGAAAATCCATACTACATCATTAATTGCGGTTTTCGGGTATTGAGATTTTATGGTTGGTATGTTTTCACCTAGAGTGATTCATATGACTTGTGCGGTTATGTTTTGATATTTTGGTTCTATTTCTGCCGCAACCCAATGAGATGAGGGTATTCCATCTCATGCATCATATAGGAACTTGTAGAAATCACATGTCATGAATTCTTGCCATGCCATCTAGGGTGCATTAGCGATTGCATGCTGTTGTGATGGGCTCTGTGTAGATTATGCATCCTGTTGTGATAGATGCTTGATAGACTCTATGTTGTTGTGTTAGAAAACTGTTTTTTTTGTTGTTTTCTTAAACTGAACACCGAAGCATGGTTCTTGAGGTGTTATGGGCCCTCACGGATAAGAATTTGGCACCGTTTTCCATTGTTTTTAGTGTTCTAGAATTCTGCGCAGTTTCTGAGCTACTGCCCAGAAAAACCCAGAATACAAGGCATGTACTTTTCGGGCACATGCTGTGTAGTTTTCAGGCCGTGTCACTGACTGTGTGAGCAGAACACGGTGTCATAGGAGTAACTTTGGGAACATTCCATGTACCAGTGGTACACGCCGTGTGAGTTCGGAGCCCTGTACACGGCCGTGTCACTAACAACACGGGCCGGGTAAGCTTGGGTAGAACACGCCGTGTCTGTTAGTGGAAGCATTGAAGGGGATGTGCCAAATCCAAAGAGTCCTCGTGCTGAGTCAGTTAGTGGAAGTCATGAAGTGGAAATGCCGATCAAACCTCATCTGTCAAAGTGGGAAATCGTAGTTTAAAAAGAGGTTAGTTTTGAATGGATCTAGATGAGAAGATATTAAGTGATAAAGGCACATGATTCTCAAGGCTGGGTCGATTGCTTTGCAAACAATAATGCAACCTATTACCCAATTTCAGTGAATGTGTTTTATGAGTTTTTGAAATTAGAATAGACTGAATATGAGAACATAATTACTTAATGGGTGAATGGAATGAGTGTGAGTTTTCTTCTTTTGAATGGGTTGGCTATTGGAGAGTACCACATGAAGGGATTTATGATTACAACTCAGGAGTGGTGCCTTCCACTACTGAGTTCTTCTGTTATGAATAAGAATTATCTTAACTGATATGGAGTGGGATCCTTAGGAATGTCATTATTGCTGAAATTGAAGGAGAAGACGAGCTACTATTTTTGTTTTTCCAACATGTCTTGAGTCCAAGGAGAGGGTACATTGCTACATTGAAATTTCAGGATATTTTTATCATATATTTTTTGAATAATAGACATAAATTAAATCTGTGTAGGCTGTTGATGATCCAATTGGAAGATATGACAAATACCTTCTCCCAATCCAATGCCTTATTTCATGCTAAACTATTATCATTTATGTTGAAGGTAAAAGGATTTGTTCAATATAAGTAGAATATAATTGTATTAAGGGACACTTTCTGCATTACAACAGTAATTTTCAAGTGGATGAAGGACAACTAGAACCCTTGGAAATGTAAATTGGTGCATGATGAGGATATGATTTCTGAGGGAATTAATCATATCTCTCATCCTACTTGGATTAAGGATAAGAGATATCTTGGTCTAAATCCTTGTGAAGTAGAGCCTGCATATTCAGATGAAGAAGGAGAAGCTGTTTTTGTGCTAGAAAGAGAAGATTATCCAATAGATGATGGGAGTGATCCTGATCTTCCCTCCAATCCTCATGCCAAGACTATATCTTTTGGTGAGCCTACTGCACCAAAGAGACTATCCAGTAGAGGGACAATACTGAGGGATAGTGATGAGGAAAATTGTGAAGGAGAAGGGGCAAAAAATGTATTAAGAGACATTAGAGATACCTTAGATGAAGATGAATACTCTGAATCTAGTCATAATGGATTTCAGACTACTGTAGACGAGAGTGAGGAGGAATTTCTAATTCTCAGTCCTCTGATAGGACAAAGATAAATGGTTGAAAGTTTAGAAGAGGAAGTTTCTGATTCAGTTGAAGCCAGACTTGTTGTGGAAGCTGATAAAGATTTTTTAGAGGTTGTATTAGTGGAATCTCCAATTGATGAATTTGATCAAGGAGGTTAGGTAGATATGGATGTGGCTAATCAGGAGAACACTTCAATTGAGGGGGGGGGAACTAGTTGATATAGGATCAGTTGTTGTTTCTCAGAGGATAGAAGACTGGTCAGAAGACCCTAGTCTTATAGTCTTGGGTTTAGATTATGGAGATTATGATGATGACCAACCTATTAGGAGACCTCTTATTCCTATTGTTTTAGAAACCACTATTGTGCAACCTTTGGTTTTGTTTCCCCGAGATTATGTAAATAATGGTGAATTGGATTTTTTGAAATAAGATCTAAAGAGGAATCATGATGGGAAAACTGGTGAGATAGATATAACAGTAGCACAAAATCAAGGACTCATGGCATTTGCAATGGAAATGCTAGTTTCTTCCTCTCACTCAGTCGTGATTCATGATGTCGAGGATTTTCAGAATATAGTTAGATCATTGGAAGATTCTATGGAATCTGTGAAGCAGCCTATTGTCGGTTTAGATGCATATATGGCTTCAAAGGCTCAGGTGGATAGAGATCATATATATATATTAAGTTTGTGGTTCATCAAATATTCACTGTGTTTGAGGACTTTATGATTTCCATGGAGACACTTGTGAGTGGCCAAGATGATGTTGTGAAAAGGATGATTAGTGGGCTGACAAAATCTTTCATGGAGACAATGGATTTCACTGTGGCACCTATGTGTGCATCTACTTCATCATCAGCCTCTCCTCCAGTTGATCAAGGGGCTTTCAGGTCGGTTATCCGAGAGGAAGTGGAGAAGATCTCATGTACCAGTACCTCAGACCCATAGACTATGGCTCATGTTGTTTCCACTACCAGAGAGATTCATATCATTTTTGGAAACTATCTAAGGGAAGATTCTCAAGATTAGAAGGTCATCAACGACCAAGTTTATTTATAATAAAAAAGGGTATACACTAATCATTCGTTGGATGGTTTCTTAATGTTGTTGATGGAGAACATGAGAATCCCACCTATCACTCGGTCTTTTAAGTATCAGGCCAGTAGGCTCCGAGAATTGACTTCTGCCATAGAGAAATTTATGGTAAATAAGGATGATTTTATTTCAGCCAAGAAATGATGATGAAGCATTATTCTGGATTTCAAAAATCTTTTTTTTCCCTTCCTCCCTATGGACAACACTCCTGTTGTTGTTCCTCCAGCTTTACCTTCAAACTCTGTTGGCTTAGGATCTACCAGTCCTGCTCCAGTGATGACACTTGCACAAGACATCAGAAGCTTTACCCCAACTATTCATCAAATATCCACACACTACAACTCCACTGATGCCTCTATTGCATTTCCTCCAACCATGTTGACTTGCATTCCTCACCATATACCTCCATATTCAGACCTTGCCACCTAAAACTCCTAAGACAAAGCTCCCTTGAAAATATCTGATGTAGATTTAATATGGGTTGACTTAGTTGATATAGATCATTTTAAACTTTTTGTATCTTGTATTTCTGCTTCATTAATGGAAAATCCTCTTATATTTATTTTTATCTTTCATTATTTTTTGTTAATCAGAAAGGGGGAAAACATGTCTAGTTACAATTTATGTATTAGATTTCTACTACCTTAATGAAAGATACTTTTTTAATTTGAATTTACATATATATTTTTTCATAATAGTCATGGTTAAAATGTTATTCAAATATTATTCTACACGCATCTAAAGATACCTAAATTAGAAAATACATAAATAATTTTTCATTATAAAAAAGGGGGATATTGTTGGATTCAATTTTTTGATAATCCCAAATCATGTTTCATTTATATATAAATAATCTTGTTTTTATTACATGATAATCATTTATGTGAAAATTATGTTCATATCAATGTAATATCTATGTAAATTTAATCTCACTTCCACTAACTGACTCAGCATGAGGACTCTTTTTAAACTATGATTTCCCTCTTTGGATTTGGCCGTGTCACTAACAACACGGGCCGAGGAAGCATCATGTGCCTATATCCGGTATGGATTTGGTGGTTGTGAGTTTTAAGACCCGATGGTTACTTGTTTATATCAAAACTTGGGGTGGGATCCTCTGTTGTTGAGAATCGGTTGTGGGCGTTATGGTTGACGTTTGACTGTTAATTTCATGGACATGTGCCTATGCTTACTAGTTGCCCAGTAGTTCTTAAACTTAAAACATTATTACTGAACATGAAACAAGAATGGGACAAATGGGTTTTGTTGGTGAGATTCGTGACTTGTGACTCGGATATAGTGGTGTTGTGTTCTGTACGCCGGTTAGAAAAACCTAGACTTTGGGTGAGTGCTTGTTACCTGTATCTATACTTGTAGTTTTCTGTTTCTTATTCGCTCCCCACCCAAGTTGAGCACTTAGTGCCGAACACCCCCATTTCATGGGGGAGGATGTTTTTCCCAACACTATTCTTAGTGGCTGGTTATTAGCTCCTTTTCTGCTCCCTTTCCTGGATAGCCCAAGTATCTTCGGGAAGGCTATGATGGCATGAGGTCCATTATTAGCCCAAGAACCTTTGGGCGGGGTAGTGTGGTGGTTGGCCAGGTGTGTGCGGCAGGTGGTTTCCCAAGTGTCTTCAGGATGAGGCCCAGGTGTCTTTGGGCGTGGCAGTGGATTTTTCTAGCCCAGGTGTCTTTGGGCGTGGTGGTGGTTGTTCTGGCCTAGGTGTTTGCAGGCGTGGTTACGTGTGAAAGTTGTAGCCCAGGTGTGTGCGGGTGGGATTTTGGTAGTGGGATTGCGTGTGCTTGTGGCCCAAGTGTGTGCGGGCGGGTGTGGCAGTGGGACTGCGGTGAGAATGACGGGATTGGTCCGATGCGTAGGATGTCTCAATAACCAGTGGGAAAATGGCGCAGGGTACCCAAACATCGATGTGCTCTGATTATATATATTATTTGACTTGCGTTATTTGGGGATTGTGCCTTAGTGAGGCCTGGGGTGGATAGTTTACCTTGATAGGTGTTTGGTTTACTCTTTTCTCACGGGACTTTAGTACGTTCCCCCACTTGTTCACGAGAGTCTTTGGTTTTCCCTACTGAGCGTACTTGTGTGCTCACCCTACGTATATAAAACTGCTTTCAGGTTTCCAGGAGGACTTCGGGGATCACGCATGACCTTAGTATCTCGGACCTTTGGAGCAGTTGCAGTTGTTGTTTCTCTTTTCCTCTTTAGTACTAACCTTTGTAGTCACCAGTTGCACCTTGTGGCATTACTTTTGGAACATGCATTTGGGAATGGTTTATTTTTTGCTTTACTTTCTTTTACCTGGGTGTTGTTGAGTTTCATCATCTCATCTCTCGATCTTATAAAACAAAAAGGGGCAATGCCTTCCATTTGTGAGAAATTTCTATACCCTTGGTGCTATTCGCCACTCCGGGACCTATTGAAGGCGGGTCTCGGGGGTCATTATCTCTTCTTCAACTTAAAGAAGGAAGGGCTTGGGAATCTGCTGACCCTTCTCTCGTTTTGGTGAAGGCGGGTCGTGACAGAATGGTATCAGAGGGGATGGTTGAGAGATAGGATGGAGTCTGGAGTTAGGAACAGTGAGGATTGCATGGTATGGAAAGGCAATAGTGTTGGGTGACCTTGGCGCGTGAATTAGGCCGGGGAAGACTGGCTAGGACACTGGATTTTAGGGCCCCCCGTGACCCGATGCAAGGACTCTGGACCTACCGAACGACCAAGTGAGGCCACACTGATTGCAGGGTAGAGACCCTAGGAAAGGTACAAGCATCATAATGACTTATGTCCTTGTGTTTCTGAGAAGACTTGGGAATTAAGAATAAATAAAATTTTAAGAAGTATTGAAGTCAATATTCTGCACTACTTGGGATTAGGCATTCCTTGTTTACCTTGCAGCTATGGCACCTGGAAGGCGACCACATGTGGTACAGGAGATCGAGGCCCCGGAGACTACTTTGGCCGATCGTAAGAGAGCTGATCGAGAGGAAGAGGACAACCAGTGGAAGAAGACACTTCGGGCCTTCCAGCGAAAGGCCCTCGAGAGGTATGAGGGAAGCACCTCCGACATGAAGACAGAAGGCTGGATAGAGGAGCTAGTTATAGCCTTCAGCCTGATTCGGGCCCCGACCGAGTACAGGGTTCCTCTGGCCGTTAGCCAGATGCAGGGAGTGGCACGTCAGTGGTGGATGCTTTACCTGAGGGGGAGAGAGTCAGAGGTGGCTTGGGCGGATTTCGAGAGGGACTTCCGGGCGGAATTCCTCTCCTCGACGATGAAGGGAGAAAAGAGGCAGGAACTACTCTCCCTCCAGCAGGGGAGTATGTCCGTGAGGGAGCTAGGAATCAATTTCAAGGACCTCCTACATTTTTCTACGGACCTCTTTCCCGAAGAGGAGTCTCGGTCACGGCGTTTGGAGGAGGCGCTCCGACCCTCCCTCCAGTATGTTGTTACCCCCTTTACCCTGCCGACGTACTTGGAGGTCCAGAAGAAGGCCGAAGTGGTGGAGAGGATGCATGCTCTAGGAGGAGTGTCACAAGAGGGGATCCAACTGGGACCATCGAAGGGGAAGGCCATTAGCACCAGACCTCCAGCGTCAAGACCCTCCAGGTTCCGACCCGTAGGGAGCAAACCGTAGCAGTTTCAGTTTCAATCCCCCGACCCTCACCCTTTTCCTTCGTGCCCGGGACCGCGATGCTTCATCTGTGGGAGCCCTAGACATCTTCGGAGTCAGTGTCTCGACCGGGATCAGTATAGCAGTGGTAGTCATTCCCAACACCCGCCCCAGCAGCAGCTTCCAGCCAGACCTTTCCAGCAGCAGCAGCAGCAGGGACAACGAGCTCCCACTCCTCCGAGGGCAGACGTAGGAGGAGGAGGCTAACCTCAGGGCGCTCCACAGGGACCTCGACCAGGGCGTGGTCAGGGAGGTGTCCAACAGCCGTGGGGCAGGGTAGCTGGGCGTGGACAGTTACACGCCACAAAGGTAGCAGTTCCAGCAGGTCCATATGTTGTTCGAGGTATGATCAGTCTGTTTAGAACTCTTGCTCATGCTTTGTTCGATACTGGAGCTTCAGAAAACTTTGTTGCACCAAGTATAGCCCGTGCCTTGGGCCTAGATGTCGAGAGACTTCCAGTGCCCCTGGTGTTGAGAACACCAGTCGGAGGTCAGACCGAATTGTTGTTCGTTTGTCGGAGATGTAGACTGATGATAGGGCCACATCAGTCTGTTAGGGATCTTCTTCTGCTACAGATTCAGCCATTCGATGACATCCTAGGCATCGACTGACTATTTTCTATGTATGCCATCATCGACTGCTTCCGAAGAAGGGTGGTGTTCTTGGACTTGGATAACCGGCATGTTACCTTCACCGGCGAGCATAGCAATCCGAAGGGAAACATGAGAGACGAACCTCTCCTCTCCTTGTTGACCGAGCTAACAGTGGAATCAGTAGATTCTGAAATGGTGGAAGTTACATAGATCGTCCGTTAGTTTATGGACCTCTTTCCTGAGGAGGTGACGACTCTACCCCCTCAACGTGATATCGAGTTCGGGATAGACATGCAGCCCAACGCTCGTCCGATCTTGATGGCTCCTAACCGGATGGCACCTTCGGAGCTACGAGAGTTACAGATACAGATTGACGATCTGATGAAGATGGGTTATGTTCATCCGAGCGCGTCACCGTGGGGCGCTCTAGTCCTGTTCGCAAAGAAGGCAGATGGTGGGCTCAGATTGTGCATAGATTATAGGAGGCTGAATCAGGTAACGATCAAGAATCACTACCCTCTTCTGAGAATAGATGATCTTTTCGACCAACTGAAAGGGGAGGATGGTTCTCGAAGATCGACCTATGGTCTGGGTACCACCATCTGAGGGTGAAAGAGAGCGACATCCTGAAGACAGCATGCAGGTGCAGGTATGGACACTTCGAGTTCGTAGTCATGCCCTTCGGTGTTACGAACGCCCCGGCTGTGTTTATGGGGCTTATGAACTCCATCTTCTGAGAGTACGTGGTTCAGTTCGTGGTTGTGTTCATCGACGATATCCTGATCTATTCCAGGTCAGAAGAGGACCATGCAGAGCACCTGAGGATAGTTTTGGAGGTCCTCCGGCAGCACCAGCTCTATGAGAAGTTGTCAAAATGCAAGTTCTGGACACGAGATGTGAACTTCCTCGGGCACGTAGTGTCTAAGAAGGGGGTAGCAGTCAACCCATCAATGGTTGAGGCAGTTGTTTCTTGGGAAGCACCCAAGAATGTGGCGGAAGTCCAAAGTTTCCTCTAGCTGGCAGGTTACTACCGGAGATTCTTACCCAACTTCTCCCGAGTAGCAGCCCCATTGACGGCTCTGACCAAGTAGGACCAGGATTTCATATGGAGTGAGCAGTGCTAGTCATCCTTTAGATATCTGAGGATAAGTTGGTCAGTGCCCCAGTACTGAGATTACTAGAAGAAGGGGCGGCTTATGAGGTGTTCTGTGATGCTTTAGGATAGGGCCTGGGATGCGTGCTGGTGCAGCGACAAGGGGTGATCTCTTATGGGTCCAGGCATCTGCGTTCCCATGAGCGTAACTACACCACCCACGACCTAGAGCTTGCAGCGACCTTTTTTACGCTAAGTTTGTGGCGGCACTACCTCATCGGGGAATGCTTTGTGGTCTTCACGGATCACAAAAGCTTGAGGTATATATTCTCTCAGCGGGACTTAAACTTGCGACAACAGAGATGTGTGGAGTTCCTCCAGGATTATGACTTTTAGATCTCTTATACTGAGGGAAAGGGCAATGTGGTGGCCGATGCCTTGAGCAGGAGGACGCAGAAGGATGTGGTCCGAGAGTTGGCGGACGCCTGGAAGGTGATGGAGAAGTTGGCTGCCTTACGCTTGGATGCGAAGATGGATAGTGGCAGAGGATGCCTATATCAGATGACAGTGCAATCATCCCTGTTTCAGCAAGTGGAGGAGTCTCAGTGGGGAGACCTAGAGTGCGAAGTGGTGTGTGACCATGTTGACCAGGGCAATGCTCCAGAAGGATGGACAGAGGATGGTCAGAACCAGATGTTTTTCCAGAAGAGGTTGTTTCTCCCGGAGGCGATGCACGACAAGGTTCTCAGTGAGTTCCACAACTCACCCCTGGCGGTACACCTAGGAGTTTCCAAGCTATACCAGGATTTGAAGAGGTAGTTTGGGTGTCGCAGAGTTAAGAGAGAGGTGGAAGAGTTTGTGGCCAAGTACATAGTGTGTTAGAAAGTGAAGGCTGAACACCGAGTTCCAGGAGGCCTACTACGGCCTCAAGATGTCCCCAAGTGGATGTGGGACGACGTCTTGATGGATTTCATCACGGGACTACCCAAGGTCCAAGGAGGGTACGACGCCATCTGGGTGGTAGTGGACAGGTTGATGAAATTGGCTCACTTTTTGGCGATCAGGGAGTCGAGTACTGTGGATTCTTTGGCACGAAAGCATGGGGATGAGGTGGTGCGGTTGAATGGGGTTCTAAGGTCTATAGTCTCGAATAAGGATGCATGGTTTACCTCACGAGTCTGGATAGGATTATAGCATGTGTTTGGCACCCAGTTACGCCGTAGAACTGCTTTCCATCCCCTGAAAGATGGACAAACAGGGTGCACCATCCAGACCTTGGATGATATGCTACGGGCATGTGTTCTGGACTTAGGATGATCATGGGTATGACATTTGCCTCTGGTATAGTTTTCCTACAATAATAGCTACCACTATACCATCGGTATGGCCCCGTTTGAATCCTTGTACGGGAGGCCATGCTGTTCACCTGTGTGTTGGACCGAAGTAGGAGAGGCAGACATCCTTGGCCCAGAGGTGGTGCAGAACACGACAGAGAAGGTTCAGCTCATACGGGAAAGGATGAAGGCGGCCCAAGACCGACAGAAGTCGTATGCTGATACCAGGAGGAGGCCCTTGGTGTTTGAGGTTGGGGACAAAATTTTCTGGAAGGTCACCCCTCGGTGTGGATAGCAGAGGTTCGACAAGGGGAGTAAGCTTTCTCCCAGATTCATCGGACCCTTCGAAGTGTTGCAGTGGGTCGGCGAAGTGGTTTATCAGCTAGCGTTACCACCGCCGCTACCAAGGATACATGATGTCATTCACGTGTCCCAGCTCTGTCGGTATCTGCACGACGATTCACACGTCCTTGATTTGGGTGAGCTAGACATCGAGGACGACGTGACCATTGTGGAGAGACCAGTGATGATCGAGGATGGAAAGGAGAAGGTGCTTCGCGGGCGAACCATCCCCTTTGTTTGTGTGTTGTGGAGGCATGGTGGGCTTGAGGAGAGTATGTGGGAGAGGGAAGCACAGATGCGTACCCAGTACCCAGAGTTGTTTTGAGTTTTGTTCCTTGTTGTACCTGTTGTGGTAGAACGTTTTGTATTTTGGCTATGAAATGTACTGGTTTTCTTTCGTCTATTTGTGTGTGAAAAGCCCCGGCTATGGGGAAGGAGAAAACTCGACCCCTAATCAAGATGTGTTAGGGTGGATGCAATTAAACCCGTGCGGGCGAGTCAGTGCCTCCCAAAGCGGATAATATCTTGACATGGGGGAGGAGACTCCCCAACCCACATTCCCGGGCCGTTTTCCATGGTATGTTGCTTGGTTCATGACAAGAAGGTGTTCCTAGTTAACAATGAGGTTCACTCTTGAGAGGTATCTTTGGTGGTGGTTGTTTGGACCCGCCCTTCCCTTCTGGGTCGTTTGAATTCTTGAGGGCGAGAATAGTTTGAGAGGTATCTGATGTAATGACCTAGACTCTCTTGGTTCTTCCCTTTTCCAAAATCCTGGTTCTAAAGGAGTGGCGTCTCGGTGAGACCGATCGGCGCGACCGATCCGTGAGACCGATCGGCGCGACCGATCCGTGAGACCGATCGGTGAGACCGATCGGTGAGAGCGATCGATGAGACTGATCAGAGAGACTGATCGGTGCGACCGATCGGCATCGCCCGACCTTGTTGAGTTGTTTCCAGTGTAGCTCCTTTTGCGTAAATAGGGTTTTAAACCCTATTCTGACTCGTTTAAGCATGTTTTAAATACCCGTAATGTGCATAAGAGTTTTAATTAAATACTTAATCAATTAATGAGTCGGTTCAAACCACCCGAACCCCTTTAATGATGAGTGGAGTTGCGTGGTCAACCCACGACCCCCACGCCTTACGCGGTTTCGGGTCTTCACCCCAACCGTACCCGGCTCTTATAAACCAAGGGTTAGCTGTGGTTTCTCTTTCCTCGATCGTGGCTATTCACAAACAGCTTATGGTGCATCGGGCATGCCGCATCGTTATCTGTAATGTTCCGCGCACGGCCTAAGTGTCGATCGCCAATCAAACAAGTAGGGAATTTCTCCTTTGCCTCTCTCATTTGTGTATCATGCGGGATGGGCATGCTTTTGATTCTGTAGGATTGGGTAAAACAGAACTAATTAAAGATAATGAACGAATTCTATAAATAAGAAGGGGGCTGTGATCATTGATGTTGTTTATATTATGACCATCTTGTTGAGTTGTGCTGGCTTATGCCTTCTGAAAATCGAGGCCGTTGGTGGTCGTTGTTTGTGCACTAATGAACCCCTGCTGATGTTTTAAATGGCTTGTTGTAGTTGTAAACTCCTGCTGTGAAAAGTAATTGGATAATCACGTATATCCGGCCAAATAAATTGAGGCACCATGATCTTTCCTTTTGTGATAACCCCCAGTTAAAACCCACAAAAATTGAAATCATGGAGTGTGTTAAGTCATTTAAATATGAAAACATCGGCATGACCCTGACTTGTGTTGATGGTGGTAGTTGGTTGTTTTCCTTTTGGGCCGATTGCTGGAAATGTGGGAGGGGATGGTATCCCCTGTCTTATAATCTTGGTGGTTGTGTGAATTTGGGGATGGGATCCCCTGTTGGTATGGATTCAGTGGTTGTGAGTTTTAAGACCCGGTGGTTACTTGTTTATATCACAAATTGGGGTGGGATCCTCTGTTGTTGAGAACCGGGTGTGGGCGTTATGGTTGATGTTTGACTGTTTACTTTCATGGACTTGTGCCTATGCTTACTAGTTGCCCATTAGTGCTTAAACATAAAACATTATTACTGAACACGAAACAAGAATGGGAAAAATGGGTTTTGTTGGCGAGATTCATGACTTGTGACTCGGATATAGTGGTGTTGTGTTCCATAGGCCGGTTAGAAAAACCTAGAATTTGAGTGAGTTCTTGTTACCTATATCTATACTTGTAGTTTTCTATTTCTTATTCGTGCGCCATCCAAGTTGAGCACTTAGTTCCGAACACCCCCATTTCATGGGGGAGGGTGTTTTTCCCAACACTATTCTTTGTGGCTGGTTATTAGCTCCTTTTCTGCTCCCTTTCCCGGATAGCCCAAGTATCTTCGGGCAGGATGTGATGGCATGAGGACCATTATTATCCCAAGAACCTTCGGTCGGGGTAGTGTAGTGGTTGGCCAGGTGTGTGCGGCAGGTGGTTTCCCAAGTGTCTTCGGGATGAGGCCCAGGTGTCTTCAGGCGTGGTGGTGGTTGTTCTGGCCTAGCTGTTTATAGGCATGGTTACGTGTTACAATTGTAGCCCAGGTGTGTGCAGGCGGGATTTCGACAGTGTGACTGCATGTGGTTATGGCCCAGGTGTGTGCGGGTGGGTGTGGTGGTGGGACTGCGGTGAGAATGGCGGGATTGGTCCGATGCGTAGGATGTCTCAATAACCAGTGGGAAAGTGGCGCGGGGTACCCAAACACTGATGTTCTCTGATTATATATATTACTTGACTTGTGTTATTTGGGGAGTGTGCCTTGGTGAGGCCTGGGGTGGATAGTTTACCTTGATAGGTGTTTGGTTTACTCTTTTCTCACGAGACTTTAGTACGTTCCCCACTTGTACACGAGAGTCTTTGGTTTTTCCTTCTGAGCGTACTTGTGTGCTCACCCTACGTATATAAAACTGCTTTCAGGTTTCCTGGAGGACTTCGGGGATCACACAAGACCTTACTAGCTCGGGCCTTTGGAGCAGTTGCAGTTGTTGTTTCTCTTTTCCTCTTTGGTACTAACATTTGTAGTCACCTTTTTCACCTTGTGGCTTTACTTTTGGAATATGCATGTGGGAATGGTTTATTTTTGGCTTTACTTTCTTTTAGCTGGGTGTTGTTGAGTTTCATCATCTCATCTCTTGATCTTATAAAACAAAAAGGGGTAATGCCTTCCATTTGTGAGAAATTTCTATACCCTTGGTGCTAGTTTCCACTCCGGGACCTATTGAAGGCGGGTCTCGGAAGTCATTATCTCTCCTTCAACTTAAAGAAGGAAGGGCTTGGCAATCTACTGACCCTTCCCTCCTTTTGGTGAAGGCGGGTCGTGATATATCTTTCCTTCACATTATTTTTTTCACCATATTAATAGTTTGTTCAGTTAAAATTAGTGGTAGTATGATTTATGTGTAGGGGAGAGTGTTGACATACTAGTTTTCTTTTTTTTTATTTTCTTTTTATTTTTAATTTTTTTTGTAAATTTAAGATTCAATTAGTATTGTTATATATTTTACTCATCAATGGATTTTGGGAGATTTGAAAAGGTATTTGAACTTATATATTTTTAATGATTGTTGATGGGAAATTTTTTTTCCTTGAATTGGATTTTGACAAATTTTTATGAGTTTGACATTTTTATGAAATCCAAACCCATGAAACACTAACTCAAATTTTTTTCTATATCCTCAGATGTATTCTAAATCATTTTGAAATATTCTTTCTAATACCCACACTTGTATTAGATAAACATTGAATTTGGATGATAACCAAAATTTGTTACTTTTCCAATTCAAAACGTTGGATTTCATGTAATGTTTTTAATATTATTGATGAATATATTTAGCTAGACACATTTTATCATTAGAACCACCTTTAATTATATCCTTATTTAGCCTTTATATTCCGTGAATTTCTTTATACTTTTAAGACACGATAAAAAATTATTTTTCATTAAATACCCTCACTCGTAGTATTTGTGCATTGATATTTCATGTTTGACAGAGGGGGAATGACATATACTTTTTCATTCATTGGTAAGTGTCTCATTTTCTAGGTTATTTGTTGTCCATTTCAATTTTTTAGTCTATAAAGAATGATATAATTTGGATTGATTCATCATTTAATTATGATTCATTTATTTCATCTATTTCTCGATAATAAAAATTAAAAAATTTGAGATGATATTGAATTTCTAATTGTAAATTTTTTTATGACTCATTTACCTCACAACATTCATGGGTATAAATTTTAATTCATTCATTACATGAAATTTTTATCTCAACATACTAATAAAATGGAATAAAATGGAAAAAAAGTTGTTCCTTTTTAGAGATTTATAAAAATATCCAAAAAATGGGAGAACATGGATGATAAAATTCATTATAATAATTTATTTCATTTTGTAGAATAACATAAAAAAATATTGTTGGTGTTTTTTAACTCATTTTCAAGGGGTATTAGTGAGGTTCATCCATTTCTACAGTTGATTATTCATGCGATGTACACAAGAGTCAAACCCAATATTCATTAGATTAATTTTTTTAATGATTTTTCCACAAACCCTAAGACATTGAATTCACCATGATAACATTCCTCATAATTGAATTAATTCTAAAGTATCATGTTGTGGGAAAATGACATGTTTCACATGCCTAATCTGACACATTCAATTTCCACGTATGCGAATAATTCCATATAAATTTTCTCTTGATTGTAGAATGACATAAAATTCAATGTGGGGTAGGTTGTGATTGGGTCAGCAAAAAATTTATGATTTTTAACAAATTTAAATGTGAGTAATGAAAAATGAAAGGTAATTTATTTATATATGAGACATGATGAAATTATATTTTGGAATGGATCATTGATGTTTTCCCATTTTTGATTGTCATATGAATTTTGATTTCAATATATGATGGTTTCCCATGAGTGAAATAGTTATGTGTGGGGAGTGGTGAAGAAAATGTATCCATACATATTCTTATGTAATTAAATGTTAATAATCTCTCCGTAGTGTTTTTAGGGGAAATTGGCACACTTTTTGTGGTGGATGTATTTTGAGCTTAAATTTAAAATGGACTAATTTTAGAAGATTAATAGATTTTAATCAAATTTTTATTTTTCTAATAAAATTTATAATATTATTCTGATATCAGATAATTTTTTTGGATTCCATTATTTATTTTATTCAAATCATTATTTTGGATAAATAACCTATTAGAGCATCCATATGTCTGAAAATATCTATCATGTTGAACAATTGTTCATGAATGAAATGGGGACTTAACTCCACAACATAAGCATAAGAAAGGATATAATCCTCCAACTGAGGATAAATAAAATTTATGTGAAAGGTTAAACATATAATAGCATCCCAAATGAATTTTATGGTGGTTTTAACTCATTAATATGGAAATTGAACAGTGTTCATTGGAAAAAGAATTCTAGAAATCTATTCCAGAAAAATGTCAATATCAGTAATTATTCCATAACTCCTACTTATAGTGGTCAATGATTCTGAAATTTTGAGGGTGAACATAGAAAAAATTAGGGAACAACATTCATTAATACAAATGATACAAATTTTATAATTGAATGGGACATCATTGTTTAATTTTTGGAAGAATACTTTTGGATCAAATTCATCCACCACTCTCTCTATAAACACGTATCCCTTATTCATTTGAAAATTGGGAAAACATGGGGAAATCCCTATTTTTCCTTTTCAATATCTTCAAATTACGTTAATATTATTATAAAATTTTAATTTGTATATATTAATCTTCTTCTCCAAATCTCACATATTTAATTTCTTATATTTTTAATGTTTCTCAAACCATTTTTTTAACTACATGTTTATGGTGAAATAATCCACCCTATTGTTCTTGGGGGGATGTGGTGTAATTTTAGTTTAATGAGATTTATTTTTTTCTCAATTTATATTCTAAAGAATGTTAATTGGTTAAAATTATATTTGTGAGTGGTCTCCAATCATTCCCTACTAATGAATTCTTCCCCTGAATTACTCATTTTCCATTTCATTTATATATAAATCATTAAAAAATGGAATCTATATTTAGTATTGATGTGGAAGATATTAATCATACATGAAGAGGTATTGATGTAGGGAAATACCATTCTAATGAGAGGGTTACAGTGATAGGTCATGATCTCCAAATTGAATAAAAAATTGATATATAATTTTAATAACAATGATAATTCCACCATAAACCCCTGAGAAAATATGATTTTATTAAGCTGATCTCATTGTGTCTTCTTTCTTTTCATTGTGTGTCAAAAATTAATTATGATATATATTAATAAATTTATCTTCATAATCAAAACAACAATTTATATAACTATATATTTTAGTTTTATATTAGATAGATAATAAAAATGATAATATGGAAACAATGATTGAGATCAACCTCCTTATGATTAAACATTTGGTGTTCAACTATGGTGCCTTAATATGATAATAAGAAATTAATTGAATATGATCAAATGAATAAAATCACTATATTCCCCTAGCCTCACTACATCCCCCATCATTGAATACATATGGTCACAATAGTGTTCCTAGCCACCGCTCACCCGATTCACCACACGTCATTATCCCTATTCTCATGTTTCCCCTATTTCAACCCTGAAACCACATTTCATCTTCCCTATACCCAATCCTGAATCCTAGATCCACATGATTCCCCCTAATGGTCAATCCGGTACTATTCGTACCTTTTCCATCTCCATTTTCTATTATATATATGTGTTATAATATATATAATAATATAATCATATTATATTATAAAAAAAAGTAATATAACATATAGTAACAATAAATATAATTAATATAATCAAATATTTAAGTAGTTTTTATTTTTACGTTCATTATTAAAAAAATATAACATATATATATATAACAATAGTGAATATAAATACTATTATTATATATATATACATGTCTAACAATATTTGTTGTAATAATATGTTTATATATATTAATTGTTATATATATATATATTAATTGTATATACAATATTTATTTAAGGATTAGTTTTATTTGTTATTGATATATGAATTTTAGATAATTTTAATTGATTATATTTTTATATTTTTATTTGTTTATGTATAGATTTCATTATATGTGGATCATTCAAATACATGATGAGGTGAGGGACATTTAGCTAAGGAGAAGGTGATTCTAAAATGATCTACATGATTATAGGGAGATCAAGAGGCTAATTTGTGGGGAATTCTATCCAACTCCAGAATCACGAATTCCATCACACACAACACATCTCCTCATTCAAGACTCCTCCCTTTCCTTTGTCTCTAATTGTCCATTCTAGTTCCAATCCCTTTGATCCACATCCTAATCAGAAATTACCATTAATCAAGAGCACTAATAATATAGGAATACGACATGAAATCGAACTGGAGAAAAGAATCAATAAAGGATCTTGAAGAGGGGAGAAACATCACTAGTCATGATACTTCATCTCTTACTTTCTATTCTTTTTTATTTCAATTTTTTTCGAATATGTATTCCTAAACTAATTAAGATAATTTAGTTGTAATGAATTAATATTTTTTTATCTATTTTGATTTGGTAATTTTATTATGTAGTGAAAAATATAATGTTTTTTTCTTTTCCTTTGAAATATTTGTACGATTTTATAGTTTCCAATAACCAATAGGTAAGGTTAGTGAATCAATTCACATTATATTGTTGAACTATGTACTGAATATTGGAAAAGCATAATTCATATATTCTCTATATTGAATGGATTAATTAAATGGTTGAGATAAAATGATCAATGATAATGAAGGTTAACTACGTTATATTGATCCATTGAGGTAAAACTCATTGGATCATCACAAATTTTCAAAAAAAGGATGATTATCTTAATAGAGTATAATATCTTAATATCATTTTATCAGTTCAAAGCAGCTTGAGAACCCCAATTTATCATTTTATGGGTTTTTTATATTTCATGCATCCCCTAAACAATCCCACACACTCTATTTCACATATAATTCCATTTTTTCTGTTTCAATATGAGTTTGTTATTAATTTTTTGTTTTTTTAGATTATTTGGTCTATGAATTTTAATTAATTCATTGAGGTTTGAACCTTGTGACAATATTACTAGTATAAATTAGGATTTATAAATATTAATTTTTTTCCACTCATATTCATAATCACCATATATAATTAAGCCATGATCAATAAAATAAGACCAAAAATAATAATTCAAAACACACACAAAATATTTTTTTAAAGAAAATTAAATTTTTTAAAAGGAATTATTGATAAATGGGTAATAAAAATTAATAATTAATAGATATTTAGAATGATAAATTTGATTGTATTTCTTGTATAAATTAAATAAAAATCGTTAATTTATTACCCAATAGATTAAAATGTGTGCGAACAGAGTTAATAGTTATGGTAAGGTATTCCCATATCACTTTTATTTTATGGGAGATGAATTTCATATTCACCATTATTTTACATAATGTTGTTTATATATATCCCATGAATTTATTTTATGATTATGGTTATTAAATCAATAGGGATATGCATATTAATATTATGATGTATTTTTCAAAGGATGAACTATTTAAAAGTTACCAAATTGGTAAGGTATATTTGTCTCAATTGTCTTTAATTGAGACATATGATATGTTATGGTCCGTTATTCTGTTATGTGATGTATATATTTTACCATTGGTTGATTATATGATTAATATTTATATTTTAGTTATATAAAAAATAAAATTTGATTTTATTATTTAATCGTTCCTATGATTCAAAATACACTATAGTGGTATCTGTTTTATGATATAATCTCCTAACTTATACTCATTATTATGTTTATTATTATGATAATTAAATATTATAATCCATCTACCAATAAACTAAACCAATTTTTTATCTTATTATTTTGTCATTATAATGCATGTTTTCCTATAGTATTATTATGTTTATGTATTAAATAGTTCAAATGATTTTTAATGAAAAACATTAATTAATGTACTCTTCAATAAAAAAACTTTTTTTTTCATGAAAAAATAATTTTTTATAAAACTAATTAAATGAACATTGAATAAAATTATGAAAATAAATTATTAATGTCATTTTCACCAATTTTTTACCTCTTAAAAATGATATTAAAGGAATCTTCATGTAATTGTCTAAATAATTCCAATTTGAACTTTAATGAAAATTTAAAAGGAATATTGTTTTAAAGTATATTTCCTGGAAATTATTTTCCTCTATCATGACCACTAATTGTTTAAAATATTACTTTATAATTTTCCATCTCTTTTTTAAAGTCAATTTTCTTTGAAAAGGAATGATGTTCTAAAAATATTATTTTCAAAATGAAAATCATATTTTCATGAAGGTGTTTTTTGATGGATTCTAAAGTATTACTTTATAAGATAAAGATGATATTTTTAATGAGGAATATATTTAAAATAATTATTAATTTTAAAATTAATTTTCAATGTGTAAATATTATTTTACTCAAAATATTACATGTTATATTTTTAATTATTTTCCATCTAATATTACATCCTTGGATTTATGTAATTCTTTATATGGTATATGATATAAGGATAAAATTATTATTATTTCTTAGGATGGTTTATATTGATATTGAATAAATTTTTTTGAATTCAGTTTCTCTTCAACGTGTTATTCTAGGATGAAAAGTTATATGTGACCAATTTCATTTTGATGGTCTTAATTTGATGAATTATTTATGAAATCCATTTCATTTTATGGGTTCTTATATAATGGATGATTAATGAATCTGATTTATTTTCATAGGTTTGAATTTGGTAAATATGATATGAAGAACATTTATTTTAATTGGTTTTTGTATTGAAGAATATTTTTTGATCTTGTTGAACACCGATTTATAGTTTTCATTAAATTAGAAGGGTTAAATTATAACTGAAGATGGTGGTATCATTTTATACAACACCAATTGTTAAATTATAACTCATGATGGGTGGTACCCATTTCACCCTCTAATGCATTGTGTAAAGATTGATATTTCATGAGAGAAATAGTACTGAAATAGGGAGTGAACCCAGTTTGGAGTGGGATTATGTCCATTGTGATGGTATTTGGAGTAAAACTATACTAATATGATTTTTTGGGGAGTTTGTATGGATTGGTAGGAGATTCCCCAGATGTGGATATAACAACCCCGAATTTTCTGAAATTACTATAACATCATTTTAAAGATATATGACATAATACTACCAAAAATCTGGGATCCAAATGTTTAGTGTATAGGGAAAATTAGTACCATACATAAAGTTTATATAATAAAACAAAAAAATTATTTAATACATTCTTCTCTTGCTTTATATTTTCTTATATGTTCTCCTTAGTTTGTGTATTCACCTAAGGATATACATTAGAAGAATAAGTAAGTTAAAAACCTAGTAAATGGATTAATAAGAGACATGAAACATGAAGGTTTTTAAAAATCATCATTATAAAATAATTGAAGGATAATCATCATAATTATAAGTAAAAACATTTTATAATGGTATGGAATGTTGAAATCCATAAATATAAAACATCATGTCTTATTGGCCGAATACCAAACATAGTTTTGAACAAATATAACATCACTTTTACACATATATCAATTTATCTCATGACATACAATATTTTACCAAATTCATTATTGAGGAATATAATTCCTAGAAAAACCATCACATTATTACATTTTATGAAAAATATAAATCTTGGCTCACACATCACATCATAAAATTTAAATTTTCATGAATGCCACATAGAATGTATATCAAACCTGGATGTACAATAATCCATGGTTTGGAATGAGTTTCATTTTAAAAATAATAATTTAATGATTATAATTTGGGATTCAAAAATTGACTTGGTAATAATTTTATTTTTATAAGAATCATTAATATTTAGTGATGAGGAAATAATATCATGGGAAGAAAAATATTTATTATTTGAAAGAATGTTTATTTTGTAAAAAATAAATTCATTTTTCATCAAAAAAGAATAGAAATATGTATACACTAGAAATTAAAGTGGAATAATTAATGAAACAATTTTTATAGAATAATAATGGAATATCCATACAGAAAATGGAGTGAAAATGGGAATATTCAATGAATGAGTGTTGAGATTATGAATCCCCTTACCTTATGTCATAATGTTTTGTTCGGTTTAATAGCCTTGATAATAAAATAAGATTCATTATTTAACAAATATATAAATTTTTATAAATTAAATTTATTCATTATTTTTTTATTAAGATCATTTGTTTCCTTCTTGATGATTTATAGTGTTCTATTTCATCATTTTGGGGGTGGGTTTTTATTGGTTTGCATGGTCGGTTTGATTGTATATTAGTATGTAAGATCATGTAAAATTAATAGAGTTATCTATAAAGAAAATAAATGTTTTTATTGATTATTAATCTGATTTAATGTTCTTATAAATAATTTCAATATACGGTATGAGGATTATGTATTGGATTGATCGTTAATGAAAATGACTGAATTAGTTTTTCCGGTTTTATAACAATTATAAGCATATATTATTTTATTATTATTCATGTTTATATATTTATTCCATAAGATTATAATACTAATAATATGAATAATAAAAACTTATTTTATTATAATTATTCTCTTATTACCATCCTTGATGAAGGTAGTGGAACATTAAGACACATCGTCCATTATTGTGGTAAATAGACACAACAAAGATGATATTATCATTTTTTGAAAAATAACAAAAATTGATTGTAATTTAAGATGAATTATTCAATGAACATAATAAAAATATATTTTGTAAATTATTATAGAGTTATCATTAATCTTGGATCGGTGGAGGTGTGTAAAGAGTACAAAAAGAATAAAATTGAAAAGAAATTAAAAAAAAGAAAGAGGGGATTACATGTAAAACTATTCTCTCTAAGAACCTCCTTAGGGGTATTAATTTTGTCATTTAATTAGAAAAATGACTCATAAACATGTGGGTGGTCTTTGGAATGGGATTAGGTAGATGTTAGACATGGTTGAAATCATGGAATGTGTAAGGAGAAGAGATAGTGAGGGGTGGTTTATATTTGTGGATATGGGTTTTTTTCATTAATCAATTCATTAGTTTATTATTTGTGGATTGAAACAATGAATAGTATTAGGAATATAAATAATGTTTTAAAATAATAAGTGATGGTTCTATTTTTTTGGATTACATTAGCCATGTATCATCTATGAAAAAATAATTCATGTATTTAGCTTTTACTATGAATTATCATCTTTTATAATTCACCAAATATTCATGAATTTTATAAAAATCACACATATTATCCCAAAACCCTTTTTAACGTGTATAAATAATTATTATTTCAATTTTTTGAAAATAATATAATAAAAATTAATAATTTTAATTTTAATTAAAATCATCATTGACTTCAAAACTATTGATTTCATAATTATAACTCATTTTATAACACATTGAAAAATTAATTGAGTACTCATATAATTTAATTATAATCATAGGAAATCAAAATATTATTTATTGAATCTATTTTATGAAAAAAATTAAAATGAATATATTAATAATAAAATTGAAAATAAACACTAATGTTCTATAAAAATTAAGATGACAATGTTAAAATATATGAATATAACTTCACAATGATATCAAGGCATGTTTTGGAATAAATAAAAAATACATGGAGAAAAATTGGTTGATTCCTTGACGGTTTGGAACTAATCCTCCAAAGGGCTCTAGTCTCCCAAAATTTCTTATCACATGAAGATATATTTTAATGTGCTGTCAAGATAGAAAATGAATTCTCTATGTACTATGAATTTAAGGGAAATAAATAGAATAAGAGTTTTTATATAAAATTTGTGAAAGGAAATAAGGAAATGGGGTAGAAGGGTAGAGTTTAATATCCATCCTGTAGTAATTGTGGGAAGAAACACCCTAGAACATCCCTAAAGGGATAGGGTGCCTATTAATAATGCAGAGAAAATGGCCACCTAACTAGGGATTGTAATGGGTTGAAAGAAGATACCAATGTTCAATTCTAGAATTATTGGGGGATGGGACATTAAGAACATGAATGTAATAAGAATCTATGAAATGTTCCCCAAAGAAGTCCAAGAGAGCAAGGCCAGGTTTATGTTGTCATAACCATGTTGTTTGATGTTCCTAACAATGTGGTGGCATGTAAATTAATCATTTACACAAACATATCCAAGTATTTGTTTGATTTTGGATCATCAAATTCATTTATATAATCCCAGTTTTCAAAGAAAATTATATATTTCGAATCTGATTTAATAAAGGAGTTATCAGTCAAAACCCTATTGGATATATCATTGCAACAAAGGCGTGTCAATTAGTACCCCTCATGACAAATAAATATGAGTTAGATGATGACCATATCATCATACCAATAACATAATTTGATATAATTCTATGAGTTAATTGGTTTTCAAATTATGATTTGAAGATCAATTGCAAGAAGAATGATGTTACAATTTTAGGAATGGTGTAGAATCCCTTATCATTAGAGAAGAAACATCACCATATGATTCTATTCTAGATCCACAACCATTAGCTCTATAGAATTTAATTACTATGGAGGAAGGGAATGAAATAAATATTAGTTATTAGAAGAATGTATAGATAGTGGATGTGGTATTGTGCAACAATAAATTGACGTCTTTCCAGAGTATTTACTTAGACATCCTCCATAGTGGGAAATTCAGTTTTACGTTGACTTAATTCCTAGTTAAAGGCCCATATAAAATAACCCTTATAGAATGGACACTGTGAATTTAGTGAAACTAAATAAATAATTAGAGGAATTGAGTTATAAAGATTTATTTAACCTGGTGTTTGTCTATGGGGATCCCCATTCATCTTTTCAAGAAGAAAGATGGATCCATGAGGTTTTACATGGATTACAAAGAAATATATGAAATTTAAATAAAGAATAATTATCATATACTACGAATTAATGATATATTTTATCTAGTTCATTGAGCCCTATATTTTTTGATGATAGATCATTGATCTCGATATCATCAGTTGCTTGTGACGAAGGACAAAATTCAAAAAACAACATTTTCAACAAGGTATGGGCATGATGAGTTTACAATATTTCTTTTTGGGAAAAGTAAATCACCATATGTTTTCACGGATCTCATGAATAGAGTTTTCATGGAATATTTAGATGGATATGTAGTGGTTTTTATTAATGTTATCCTGATATACTCTAAAATATATGATGATCATGAAAATCATTTGAGTACTGTTTTAAAGACTCCTAGAAGAAATGTATTATATGGGAAGTTTAGAATGTGTGATTTTTAGATTCAATCAGTTTCCTTTCTGGTCCAAATTGCCTCTATGGATTGAATATATGTAGATCTTGTGAATAAAAAGGCTCTACAAGAATGGAATACTCCAATGAACATAATAGAGGTACGTATTTTTATTGGTTTGGCAGGTTATAATCTGTGTTTCATTTAGAAATTTTCCTGTTTAGTCATCTCGATGGCCAAAGCTCACATGAAAAGGTGTTATGTTTGTATGAACAAAGTAATGAGAAGAATATTTTGATGAATTGAAGATGATGTTAGTGAATTCCCTAATCCTAACCCTACCATCGAGAATGATGAGTTTGTTACCTACAGGGATTTATAAAAGGAAGGACTTTATTGTGTAATTATGAAGAATTATCGAGTAATTTCATATGCATCCAGGTAGCTAAAAATTTATGAAAAAAAATCAAACTCATGAATTAAATATTCAAAATTCACTCCTCTCATCCACTATAACACCACCCCCCCCCACCACCACCACCACTCTCTCATCCCTTCACTCATATTTGCCTTGAAGCTCCTCATATATCAACCCAAATAGACTACCCTAGTAACTAACCATGTCCAAGAATATCTCAATATTTCCAATAGACCAATACCCCTTCACTCCTCTCATCCACTATAACACCACCCCCCCCCCACCACCACCACCACTCTCTCATCCCTTCACTCATATTTGCCTTGAAGCTCCTCATATATCAACCCAAATAGACTACCCTAGTAACTAACCATGTCCAAGAATATCTCAATATTTCCAATAGACCAATACCCCTTCCCTTACATAGGTTCCTTAGGAGGTTACATCAAGAGGTAAAGCACCTTTCTTTTCATTTGGATTCTTTTAAAGTTCATTTTTATTAATTCTCTCCTCACCTCCTCTATCCAAATGACCATGATATATCCAATATAATCTATATAATGGGATTATACCATGTTAATTGTATAACTATCATAAATCTATTCTCTCTCTCTCTATCTCTTATTTTATAAATGAAATCAACATCGATGAGGTTTCAATTTATAACCTTCTTGGAAGACAGAGTTTCATTCTTCAAATTATCCATCATTACGGGTAGCGAAACCATTTTGATGGTTGAATCAAACTTTAATATATGTATTATAACCTATTTAAAATTCAGGAACTGATATACATAAATATTATTAAATCATATGAAAAAACATGATCCAAATAATCAAAATACCGCTAAATAATCTATGTGAATGTCATAAATATTTCATCTAATGATTCATCATAATTTAATGTAAAAAAATGATAGAAATTATCATTAAGAATTATAGATATTCGTATATAATATGTAATTTTAATTTTGGAGATTTACTTCCCTTCCACTCCATTACTTAAGAACAAATGAACCGATTTGGAAAATAAAGAAAACGAACACTCCAGAATGATGAGATTCAATATAATATCATATCACTAAGGGAATAAATGGAATAAACATAATTATGATAAAATAAAAAAATTTATAATACATTCTTAATAAAGTTATTAATAAGTCTAATTTTATATTCGGGGTCATAATTTCAAGAGTGGAACACGTTCAGACATATGGTAATGGGTTTTTTCCACCTGAACCACCATTTTCATTCGGGATACTTTTATTGTCTAAATACCTCAATGAAACTGTAGTGTATTATTATTTAATCCTCCAAAATTATGTTTTGGGGTTATATATATGTTTACCAACCATAATAATTCCTTATTTTAATGACGGTAAGACATTTTAAAAGGAACATATGATATTATTTCTGAAATACTAGCCCAATCCATGGGTATTTATCTAATTCTTACTTATTATCAAGTTTACTCAATAATCTGTTTTTGGAAACCATTATATTTATAAAATAATTAATTTTGTTAGGAAAGTACTATTTCACTTAACTTCTAGTTTTATGCAAATATTTTTTTTTAAAAAAACTCGTCTTTTTAAAGTAAAAGAGTGTTTATCTCAAGATTTACTCCATGATTTTATAAGAGTATCTTCATCTATTCCAACACTCTTGTTGATAATTACATATTATTGGGATTAGTAATACATTTTATCACCTAACATATTTAATATAATGCTTTATGATAAATTTTTATGTGGATGTTTTATCTTAAAACCGTTCACCAATTTACTCTGAATGGTTAGTGTTTATGCATAATGTTTGGGGAAAGTTAGTTTCATTTCATATATTAATTTCAATATGAATGTATATGGTGATTATGATTATCCCAAATCATATGAGTAACACATTTGACATATTAATTGTCAGTTGAGGCCCGCTATAACCTCACAGTGCATCGGTATGTCTCATGAGTCAAACTATAGTCTTGGCACAAGGCCTTGACAAAGAAGATTATTTATGGTCTATGCACGATGCCTTAACAGTATGGCTATGTTGTCCTACATTATGAATTCCATCATTATGAAAATATTATTAATGGTTCATGTGGTTATTTTATTGGTATAATACCCATTATTATATTATAATATGGCAATATTTACACATATCATATTTCTTCTATATTAAGTTCATGTTTTATAGTGGCATGTGTTTTCAATTATTCACCATGTCTAATGTTTATTTTATCTTCTACTATATTGCTTACTCCTACTGAGCATTTGGTCCCACCCCTTTCTTGTGTTACATTTGTTCTGGACATGAATAATTTTATTATGAATGTCATGCTGAAATAACCTCATTGTTAGGGAAGTGGCCTAAGGAGTTTCTATATTTTTTTTCATTATATTTTTTAATGTTGAACATATGTATGTATCTCATTTCCAATAATACTAAACTACTCAGTACATCAGGTTTCTTATTCCTTGTTTATATACAAATTCAATCTAATAAGGAACCATCTTCGAGAAACTGGGGTTCGGTCCTTACAAGCCACCGCAAAGAAATGTTGTTTGTCAAACACGTTCTCGGATTTTTCCGAGGAAACTATGTCCCCCATATATTTTGGGTCTACTAAATCTCATGTATGCAAGATAATGTCACCCATAAAGTAAATCTTGTCCATCAAAAAGTGGCACTTGGGGAGATTATCATATTACTGAAGCGCTCTTAGTGTATTGAAAACAATATCAATATGGTTGGCTTGGTCATGTTGATTGTGAGAATAAACCATGGTATCATCCATGAACACTAACCCAAAAGAATCCATGTAATGATGGAACACTCAGTTTATCAGTGGCATGAAAATTGCTGACGTTTTCATTGGAAGGAATTGAATAACCATATAATCATATAAAACATACCTACTATGAAACATTTTATAAGGTATGTCTGATGTTCAAAAACATTACTGATGTTATCCTGACCTCAAGCTGATTTTTGAAAACACCACGGTCCCAGAAGCTAATCAAATAGGTCATATAAACATTAAAAGGGATATCAATTTTTAATCATCATCTAGTTCTATTTATTATTGTCCACACATATCCTGAGGATACCATTTTCATTTTTTCTCAAAAAAATACTGGAAAACCACGAAGAGAAGTCCTAGTTCAGAAAAAACCCTTTGCCTATTAATAATGTAGCTTCCTCTTGAGTAGAGGAATCTCCATTGTATCCATCCAGTAAGGTGTAATCAATAACAATATAACTCTTGGAACTATCTACATCATGAAATACGCCTATCTCATAGGAGGAAACCCTGAAAAGACATTACGGAAAACATCTTAGAAATGATCTACCACTGGAGTAAAATATGTCTAATATGTCCCCTAGTCATCCATATATTGACACATAATCTGATCTGTTGCTCAACCCAAACCATGATGTTGGGGTCTAGCTCTTCCTGCTTCGATATCCCATTCTACGTTGTGTAGAAAATATCCACCCTCTATATCTGTGAAACTCAACCTAAGATGTTAGAAATTGAAAAAGGATCGAAAAAGAACCATGTCGTCCATTTTGAGAATGAAATCAAATCTCGTCATCCTTATGAAAGATAGATCCCTTAATAACTCACACCCACAATCCTTAAGGAGGAACTCCATACCCTAACCCACACATTCCGTTCTTATCCCAAATGGAGTGTCTTTCATCATAACATCATCAGAATAAAAAACATAGATCCTAGGTCACTCTAAAATTGGAAAAGATATAAAACTATGTGAATCCCATGTATCATAGAGTGCAATAATAAAAAAAGGTGACTAGAAAAGTACCTCTGATAGTAGATGGTTTGGGATCCTGCTCTTTTTGGGTCTGTTGCACTGCATATTTCTGACTGATACCACGACCCTGCAATACAGTCTGGCTACCAATAGCTGATCCACCCCCCGTCGCAGAATTCTATGGTCTGGCTACCATGACCATGATCACCACATCAGTTTAAGCACCCTGAACCACCACAACTAGCAGTCTAATGAGATGACACAGACCCTGATCTAGAATGTGGGGTCAGTGAAGATCTTATTTCATTAGATACGGGTGGAAACAAATAGTATAAGCTCTATAGATGGCCCATCATGCCACATTCTTAGCACTCGACTAGGTCCATTGGACACTGTGGTCTCATATGGCCATCTCTTCAACACTAGTAGCACCTTACTTGGATACCAAAAAAACATTCTTACTATCGTATCACCACAAGAAAGTCCACACAACACTTATTGCTCCTGGTTGATATAATTTTAGATCTTGGTGCCAAACCTCCTTGGTTTACACCAACAGTTTCCTACAAATAATGTTCGGTAATTGACCCAGAATTCATGATTTATATATGAAAGACTACCTGAAGACATTCAACATCGATCAGATGTCATAACTGAGAACATCTTCAAATAAACCATCCCTCTATGTATCATCACCCATCAGAATTGGTTTGAATATCTTGAGCTCAGTGAAATAAAAGGAGTAATACATCATTGACATATCACACTACTATAGATTAATGAACTCATGGGCTCGACCCACCCTCACGTCTCATGAAAATAGAATTTATAGAAAGACATTTGAAAATCTCCCCACACCGTGTATCGATGACTCTCTGTCATAGTGATAACATCTAAAAACCTATTGGATGAGTCACATGGCATATAATTCGAGAGATATATCCTCATCTCAAGAGGAATATTTAGATTCATGAAGATTAAAAGCATTTATTCGAACCATGAATCTACAACATGTAGTCCACCATCCCTAGAAAATGTGGGCGGATGCTTCTGCTCAAATACTCATGTTAGTACTACCATTGATGTGGAAGGTTGAGGTACTCTCTATATGGTTTGAATAAAACACATATTGTCTTCACAAAACTAAGAATTTGTACCTACATCCAGTATAATAGATGGTTCCCCATCTTTCACAATTTGTGGATCCATTGATTTCCCAGGGCCCACCAATTATGAGGTATGATCATCACCACCCTCATGGAATACAAATAGATATTGTCATAGAGGAATGTATCTCCATGGTCCAGGACACACCTCCATCCATGTTGTGAGAAATGTTAGATGTTCAAGATTTCATGAACTAAACTGGCGAAAAAATCCCTAAAAGTTAACAATAGATGTGTACATGGCATGTCGTGACCATACACACCATGTACACTTATTCTCTTACATGGTTGTGTACATCCTACAACATGGATCTGTAAATAACCAAGGTATAAAGTGTGTTAGTTGGGTATACTGTGTGTATAGAAGTCGCCCTCTCTTGTCAATGTATATGTACATGGCCAGATGCACATGGTGTTTGTCTATGTAAGACTATATAGTGTGTTCCAAATGTAAACAACCCTGTACTGACGAAACACACTATCCTATGTTCCTTATCAAGTAATCTGAAATACAATCACTTAGTACATGGCGTGTTATACTAGTACCCAGAGGTTTACCATGAAAAGAAAAATTACTTTCCCAAATAGGAAGAACACATTATGTGATAGGCTACACTACATGTCCTGTAAACTGGGTTTTCTAGGATGGAAACTTCAGATATCCTAGAAAACCATTGTTCTATAGAAAAAAACCTCCAAAGGAATTCTAGATTCAGATTTGCGAGGGATCATAATCCCCTGGAATCAAATTTTGGCCCTCGAATATAATATACCACAATACAATTCTATAAAAATGGCTGAAACCTGATCCACCAAATTCTAATCCAATTGGTCCCATAAATCTCCGGGAACAAATATTACTGTCCATCCAATTGAAACCTCTCACACAGCAGTACACTTATCACCATATCAGGTAAATCTGTCATGGTACCTGTCACAACATCATGAATATCATGCACCACATATATCACAATGCAATGAAATAATTAATACTCTTGGATTCCATAACAATAATTCATGGCGTGTGATTTTTAATAAGTTCTAATATGATGCTTAAAATTGAATATCCTCATCTCATAGGGTTGAAAAAAATAAAACCACAATAATATTAATAATAATAATAGCTAAAAAAAGTGTGCTTCCCAATTGTGAAATGTAATCAATTGTATCAACACAAAATCCAAAAATCAGAAGTCATTTGGAAAACAATTTTCTTTTCACTGTATGTGGAGTAGATACTCCTTGGAATAATTTATTAACAAACTCCATTTCCATCGAATACATATATAATGTAACAAAACAATATGAATAAAAAGAAAATAACACCTCTGATATGACTTTCTAATGTCCCAGAATAGGATGCCACTGAATTGGTTTTCAATACCCAGTAGGTCACATGGCCTCAATCACATTTCCACCAACACAAGAGTCTATTGACTAGCATCCAGGCATTAGGGTGTTATATTGTGGAAACAATTCCATCGTTTGAATAATTTAACACATAGGATGAATAATAAACAAAAGTGGAAGATGTAAATACCATACAACTAAATCAATCAACGAAAGACTGATAAAAAAGATAACTAGATGTCAAAATAGACAAATGATGATGCTTCATGTCACATGTTCTAAGAATTTAACCAAAACAAGATACACTATAGTCAGATAAAAAATAAATTACCAAGGTACAAAAATACAAAATAAATCTCAGAAGCATCGCAAAACTCATCTTTTTTCCATGTTCTCTGTCTCATAAACAAATAAACATGTACATATTGAAGGGTGTCCGTCCTTATCAACACATGAAACAACATAATATATTTGGGCCAAAGAGCATGACTGAAATAGGTTTTGATAAATAAATCCCTTTTAGAAACCACCATCGATCTGTGCCTATCTGTCAGTGAGTATATACAACAGTTAATGTACAAAAAAGAAAAGCTATAAAATATGATGTTATAAAATGTATAAAATCCTACAAGTATTTTTTCCATTTATATTCAATTGAAGTTAATTAATAAATTTAATTTCATTGAATTGTAAACATATCGAGATCTGGAGATAGCCTCACAATCCCCAGTATCACATAACAGTAACAAATGTCATGATAGAACATCTAAACAATTATAAAGGCCAACGAAATTAAAGAATGTGCATTAAATTGGTAGACACATCAAAAATATCTCTAAAATAAATTTAGGTCAAAACCTCACATTTAGGATTATCAAATACCTTCTCATATGAATTATTACACCTTTCTCGCAGCCATAATCAATCTTCTCCCGTAGGCATAACAAATCCTCTCCTACAAGAATGACCTAATCTCACCCTCAGGTATATCACAATCTCTCCCACATGCATAGTAATATCTCACCCACATGGATATCACATAACAACCACATATTAAAATTAAACTATTACGTGGAAAACATTGATCAATTCATGTTGGCATCAATCATATCACAAGTCTATTAGTAATATAAAAAATTATAAGGCATTAACAACATATGTTGAGATGGGAAATTTATGTATCAATAGAAACATGTGAACTAAAATATCATAAGTCATAAACAATCATTATCTCATATAGAGTCACCTTTAATTGACCAAATCCATTTTAACAACCCATAACAGGTAATATAAGGCGTGTCTCATAGGCATCGTAGGACAAATGGATAAACATTGGTCATTCATGGGAAACACACCCATGGGGTGGCCAGTAATAAAATAATGAAACATAAAACATTATTTATATCATAAAACAAATTATATAATCAACATTAGGGAATAGAATAAGTTAATTATAATAAAGAGAAAAACTAAAAATGGGAATGTGGCACTCCGGAACATATAAATTGATGGGACAAAGTTGGAATGGGAAATAAGATTGAAGAGTTTGATTTGGAATAATGTTTATTTTTTTGTCAGATAGGATAAATTAATTCACTTTTTAGATGTCTCTGATAAACTATGATGATGCTTTTGTTATTTTTATTCCCGAATAACATTATGTTTGGAGAACTGGGGATGAAATCCTTATGATGGATAAGTTCATTAAAGAAATATTTTTGACAATGGAATGATAGTGGAACACAATTATAAGTTTAATAAAAGTGATTCTTGCATGCAAGACGTGTTTCTAGATCATCAAAACAAAATGTGACCAAATATTGAAAGTGGAACTCAAATGCAAGAGTGGTGCTCCACAATAGGAACACATTTTTATGTTGCGTGCAAGTACTATTTTAATGTCAGGAAATACTATTATAAAAAATGAAATAAAGTGATGTGTAGGTGATGGAGTAGAACACAAGTGATAGAGTGGCGCACAAGTCATGAAATGGTACACAAGAGTAGTTGCATGCCTTGCATGCAGGGTCACCAAAATTCCTATAAATAGAAGAATACCCTCTTCATTTTTAGTATGCTCAACTCTTAATGGAATATTTGTGCTCTTATCATGCAAGTAGTAAAAAGTTACATGCAAGATGAATTTCCATACATGTTTTGTGTTATTGATGAATGTAGCATGCAAGTAGAAGTGGTGCACATTTTTTAAGTTGAGTGTGAGAAGGAAGTGGTGTACAAAAAGAGTTCTTGTTTATATGCCTGATGTGGAGAGAAAATTGGGATCTTAAACAATTGTGGTGAGGATGTTGTTCGTGGCATGCAAGCTGAGTGGAGCACAGGTAGAGTGGTGCATAAGTAAGGAGTTGAGAAAGAAGAGTGGCACACAAGTAGAGATGCTCGCAAGAAGAGTGCTACAAAAGAAGGTAGGCATGCATAAAGGGAGGCACAAAAGCAAGGATTGGAGCACAAGATATTTTCACCAGGATGTTCTTACCAGCATCTGGTTAGGATGTTGAAGAATTTTGTTCAGATATTTTATTAGAGAATGTTTATTAAGAAACACATAAACATTACATAACTCAATTGGTTCTAATACAGATCACACACACTATTGAATTGTTTTCAATGTGCTAGACGAATGTAAGGGAATATCATACTCCTATTAAACCACATGAAAGGATTTAACTATTGTGGATTTTTTGGTACTGGATTGTTTTTGTAACATACCAAGGATGTAGCTAATCTTATCTATTTGTGAACCGTGAAAATATTTTGTTCCCATCATTTTGTGCATTCAACCATGAAGGAAATATATAATAAGAAGAAAAGGTTGTTTCAAAATGACAGAAATATTAAAAGAAAAAGATATGACTGATTCACCACTCCCACTCTCAGGGATATTTGGATCATGACTAGAAATAAGAATTTGTATCAAAGGGATAGGTTCCCTTCGTCTGTTTTTTTTGATGTTTTGATGGATAATCTCAATTGTGTGAATAGTGAATGGATTTTATTATTTGATTGAAATAAAAACCATATCTGGAATGATAGAAGGATTCATTATCTTATGTCTCCGGGGTATGATGTTATTGAAACTACAACTGATGGATTTCCTCTGATCGATTATAAGGTTTCTCTTACTCCTGCTGATAAGAAGAATCTTGAGAATGATGTAAGGGCTAAAAATAAATTACTCTCATCAATTTCTAAGATTGATTTTTTAAGAGCGAATAATATCGCTACAGAAAATGGAATATCGGAATTGTTAATGAATGTATGTGAAGGAAATAAAACAGTGAAGAAGGAAGTACTAAAAATATGGAGGTAGAATTATGAAGAATTGAAAATGGGAGAATATGAACCCTTTTGGGAACATATTTAGTTGGTTAAATTACATTTTTAGAAAAATCCCATGTCTTGATTAAAACATGGATGAATTTACAGTTGTTGAAAATATGTTAAGAATATTCCCTGACAAGTTCAATGCTAAATTTTTTTTATTAGAATACAGTGACACTAAAAATTATATCAGGATGATTCTAATAGCACTCTCATTACTTATGAAATTATAATGGGGAAGAATATGAAAATTAATTCAAAAGAAGATATAGAAATGTCATTCATAGAAGAAAATAGAGAGAATCAAAGGAGAATTTTATTGAAGATAAAGCTGGGAATATGATTTTGATGATGAGGTATATAAATTTTTTGATGAAATTATATCCTTGTTTTCTATGAATATGAAATGAGGTATAGGGAAATAAATGTCAAAACATCCATTGAAATGTTTTGAATGTGGATCCGTTGACCACGTTACAGATAATTGTCCTAAAAAGAGGTAAAATGATGACACTGATGATGATGACAGAATTCCAAGAAGGTCGTGGAAGAAAAAAGCTGACAGAGATAAGTATTTTTCAAAAGGGAAGGATACATTGTTCATAAAATCAAAAGTAAGAAATGTTTTATCCAATGAAGAAGAAGAAGAAGATAGTGAAGCTGAATTTGAATGATTTTTAGTTGAGAAATCTATTGAGAATACCCTTTTTAAGTAGTTAATAGTAATAATTTTGGGAGATGTAGTTCTGATGAAGAAGAAACTCACCATGAATATCATTAGATAGAAGAACTGAAATAATGTTGGTTGATGATTAGAAGGATTGATAAGGAAAACAAGAAGTTGATAAATGAAAATTCCACAATAAAAAATCAATAATGATTTCCGGATTAGAGTGTCCAGATAGAAAAGGAGATTGATGATCTGATGAATTATCTTGATAATTCATAGAATTTAAATGATCATCTCGAAGTATTGCTGAAAAAAAGAAGAGTTGGAAAATGTCAAACAGAAACATTCTAATGATGATGAATGTAATGTTAGTTTCAAACAACCTATAAATAAGTTGGTAAAAGTTCTAGTAAAAATGAACTAATGAAATATCAACAAAAGTTACCTTAAAAGGATGATAATAAATATGGAAATTTTTATAATAAGAAAATAGTTGAAAAGACTATGTATGTGGCCAATGTTAGAAATTCTGAAAAATATGAATTTTATAAAAATCATGAGTCCATAAATATCTCCACTAATAGTAGTTATGATATGTCTGGTTAGAAATATGAACTACAGAAGAATGATATCATTAAAAATCAGAATGATGATGGCCAGTAGAGTTCATTAAAAAGTGTATTGAAAAGTATGTTCAAAACTCCAGTAAATATTGAGGATTCAGAGGAAAATATTCATTCAATGGCTATTTCTAGTGTTGTGGTGGAATCAAAAACATGGAAAATATATGTTGGTTCAACTAGAAACATTACTACATTACCAAAAGGTAGGTAAGACCATGTTTGAGGGGGATAAAATCCTCTCAAAAGAAAAATAATGAGAAGGAAGTTCAAAAGAAATCTAAGAAGGTTGGTGTTAAAGTTGAAAATATGTTCCAACCATTGGAATCTATTTGTGAAATATGTGAAAATCCTGTGCATTTTTCAATGGGATGTCCTTCCTTATTTCTATCAAAAATAGTTTCTTAACAAATCTCAGATGCTATAGGTGATGAATGAATTTGAAGAGCAAAAAGATCTTTTTTGTCGAAACTGCTTTGAAATCTACAAAAGGAGAAATTCCATGGATTCTTGATAGCGGGTGTTATTCCCATATGAAAAGATACATAATTTTGTCTAATAATGTCAAATACATAAAATATGGAACTTTGTCATTTGGAAATGATGAATGTTTGAGGATCAATGGTGTTGGATCAGCCATCATCGAGAAAGAAAAAAAATGAAATCTTGGAAAAATATTATATGTGGATGGGATAAAACACAATCTGTAGAGTGTTTCACAATTATGTAATGAGGTAAATAATTTTATCATATGAAAACATCAGTTTTTTTTAAAGTGAAAATGATCGAATGGTTGTTACAATAGGCCAATGTACAAAAGGGAAATTGTTTCATGTTGGTGAAGTACTGAACTCTTGTTAGATGGGCATGGTGGATGAAAATTAGTTATGGAATAAATTACTGAAAATATGTGTCAATGAAACATGTTAATTTTTTCAACAAAATATAGTTTTTGAGATATTTCTAATTTATCAATAACATGATATTGGTGTTTCACTGTCTGGGATAAAGGGGGGATTAAAAACACTATATATAAGAGAGATGACATTTGTTTGAAACAAACATTGAATCATATGCATTATGAAATATGTGGACCAATGAGAAAGAAATAAACAAATCGAGATAATTACATAATTATCTTCATTGGTTACATTACTCGCAATACTATTTCCATGTACATGAGACATTAGTCAGATGATCTGAAAATGTTTAAGAGTTTTTGGAGGAAAGCGGAGAAAGAATGTGAGTATTTAATGAAGAAGTTGAGAACTGATAATGTTGGTGAGTATAAGAATGAAGAGTTCGAATGTTATACTGAGAATCATATAATTGGTCATGTGTTAAGTTCACCATACACACCTTGTCACGATGTGATTGCTAAAAGAAAGAATAGATGTTTTGTTGAAATGGGGAGATCAATGATAGATGGACAATTTATTTCTCATTATTATTTGAGGCCATCAATGAGTACTATTATGTATTTTCATTACTAATGTTTCTATAGGATAAAATCAGATATGACACCATATGAAATGTTCTATTGAAAAAATCCATCTCTAAAACACTTATGAATTCTTGGGAGTCCATTAAATATAAATAATAAAGTTGAAAACCATGGAATATTTTAGAAATTAAGAGGTGATGGAATTTTTCTATGCTATTATCTATAAAGAAGAGGATATATATGTTTCAAAAAAGAACCATGATTTATTATTGATTGTGTAGATTTTAAAATTATTGAAAAAAATGTGAATGAAAAGCTGTCATATAAGGATTTGGAAGTTGGGAAGGATAGAGATGATTTTGTTAACAATCTTGATAATGTTTAAGACTGTGTAAAACCAAATCCAGAATTGGAATCAAACTTAATATCCTCACATGATGAAGATGAAATTAAAATAGCTCATCCTAGTATATAGAAATAAGTGGATGTTTAGAGAACTGTTGGAGATCAATATCAGCAGGTTCAAACAAGAAGAACATGAATTCGATTACACATACATCTCTCATTTCTAAAGTTGATCCGAATGATGTAAATGAAGAATTCAAGCATCCATAATGGATCCAGGATATAAATGAAGAGCTTGATAAGATAGAGAAGAATTATACATGGGATATTGTACCCAATCCAGACAACAAGCACATTATTGGAACAATGTGGGTTTTTCGAAAAAATATAAATGAAGATGGTGAGGTGACAAGAAACTGTGAAACATTTTTTCCAAAGGGTATTCACAAATTGAATGAATTTATTTTTAAGAAATCTTTAATCTTGTGGGATGGTTATAAACAATCACAATAATTCTTTCTATTTCATCACCACAAGGTTACAAAAACATTCAAATGGAAGTAAAATCGGCATTCTTTAATTCAGATCTTGAAGAGGAATTTTACATTGATTAACCTTTTGGATTTGTTATTGGGAAGGATTAATGTTATGTTTTTAGGTTGGAGAAGGATTTTTATGGTCTTTAAGAAGCTCTGAGGGCATGGTATTCTAAATTGGATAGTTAGTTGAGGATAAGAAATAACAAAATTGGTAGAGTTGACATCAATAATTACATCAAGGAATGTCAAGATTTTTCTCTCAATGCAATTATTTATGTCGATGACTTTATCATTACTAGAAATGATGAATGATTATGTGAATGATTTTATTAGGAGAAGAAGAATTCATTTCACATTTCTATGATGGGATAAATGAAATTCTTTTATGGGTTATAAATTTTATCAAAGATGAACCACGTTTTCAATTATAAATAAAAGTTTATCAAGGAACATCTAAATAAGTTTTTTCATGGATAATTGAAATCAGTTTCCACACCAATCATAGTGGGAACCAACTTGTATAATGATAGTGAATGCAATGAAGATGATTCGAGAGTGTTTTGAAACTAGATTGGATGTTTTTTCAATTTGACTACCTCATGTCCCGACATTATCTATGTTGTTACCTTATGTGAAAGGTTTTAGAGTGCCCATAAAGAATCACATTTAATTACCAGAAATAGAATTCTTAGATATATCAAAGTCATACGAAATTTTGAAAATAAGTATGATGGATCAAATAATATTGATTTTTACACTTATTGAAATGCTGTTTTGGTAGGAAATATTGGTGAATGAATATACACATATGGAGGAGTTTTCATAATGGGGAAATGTTGTGATAGCTAACATTCAATGAAATAGAATTCAATGACACTTAGAACGTCTAAAGATGAGTATGGTTCTTCCCCTCAAGAATCTTCCCATATTATGCGGATGTAGACTCAGTTGGAATATCTAATTGTTGATGTTAATCTACCATTACTCTTGGGAGGTTATAATTGGATGCAATCAATCTTACAAGGAACCTGATATAACATTCTCTTTCAAAATATATTGACATAGAGTACCACTTAATCAAAGAGAAGGTGGAGAATAATGAATTGATGATGGAGTAAGATCCAATGTTGGTACAAGTTTTTTACATATTCACAAAACCATTACCGAAGGAGGCATTTTATATATTTAGGTTCAATATGGTAGTCCATCCTTTTTCTTATCATGATTGAGGTACATGTGTCTGTCCCTACTCTCATCTTTCCTTTGGATTATTTTTTCAAGGGTGATAATTATTTCATAAATCTATCCTTCAGAAACCATGAATAATGGGGGAGTTGTGGGTATGATTTTAATCCATCATATATGTGTGTTAACTATTTTATCTATTTGATGGAGTGTTTTCAGGAAACAAACTTTTATACTCCATGAAAGTTGAATACGTGAAGAATGATGAGGTAGAAGCTTGGAAGCCATGATCAAAAAGGCTGGAGAGACATCATAAAGAAATTTCATATTCAATGATTTTGGACTGCATGGTTTTGGTTGTCAATAAATATTGTTTCCCACAATGAGTTAGCTCATGTATGATTAGATTTGTTGATAAGTAATCCATTTCTATAGGTTAATTTGTTTTTGTGATTTATGAATCTTGGTTGAAAAGAAAATCCAATAGGGGATATATTTTTAAGACTATGTTTGAGGGAGGAATATGTTTGACGAGTTTTATTTTGCAGAATGTTTTATTTTTTTTTGTCAAAGTGGGTAAATCAATTCGCTTTGTAAAAGCCAAGGATAAACATTGATGTTGCATTGCTGATTTTTATTACACAAATATCATATGTTAGTTGTAGTTTTGATTAAATCCTTATGAAGGATAGGGGGAGTTAGGATGTTTTTTTTTGAGAAAGGAAATAATGTGGCACTCAAGTATAATTAGCGCGCATGTGATGAAAGCAAGTATAAGTGGTGTGAAAGTGTATGTTGCGCACAAGTCATATTTCTAGATCATCACATAAAAATATTACAAAGGAATGAATGTTTCCTTAAATTTCTAGATTGGAACACAAGTATAAGAGTTGTGAAAGAGTATTTTGATTGAATGTCAAATTTTAATGCCATGACATCAAAATATGACATAGGAAATAAAGTGGTGTGCATGTGATGGAGCAATGCGCAAGTGTTGGAGCAACACACAAGTTATGAAATAGAGCACAAGTTGAGTTTCTTGCCTCGAACAGATTATCACTAAAATTACTATAAATATATGGATACCATCCTCATATATTGTATGATCAACACATGAGAGAAAGTTTGAGCTCTGATCGAACAATTAGTATAAAGTGTCACACAAGTTGAAGTGTCGTGAACGTTTTCTGCTATTGAAGAATGTGGCGCTAAATTAGAAGTGGCAGGTAAGTTTTCAGTTGCAGGCAAGTAGGAAGTTTAATGAAAAAAGTTTTTTATAAGCCTGAAGTGGTGCGCAAATTTCTAGTTATAATCAATTGTGGTGTGCATGTAGTTTTCGGTGCGCAAGTATAGTGGCACACAAGAAGAGTGGCACGTAGGCCGGGAGGTGCGCAAGATGATTATCTCGTAAGTAGGGAGGTGTTCATGAAGAGTGGTGTGCATGTAGGTAGGCACACATGTAGGGAGGCACACAAGTAGAGAGTGGTGCAGAAGATATTTTCCCTAGGTGGTTCTTACCAGCTTTTGGGTTGGAATATGAAGAAATTTTTTGAGAGATTTGATTTCTGTAATTTCATTGAGGAGAACTGAAACGTTACATCAACCTATTTGATCTAAGAGGAAGCACAGACACTATTATATATTTTCAGTGTGCTGAAAAGTGTAAGGTAGTATACAACTCATTGAATTCCACATCAAAATATTGTTTTCTAGTGGGTTGTGAGGTACTGGATTGTTTCTTCACCATACCAACGACTTAACAACTCTTATTGATTAGTGAACCTTGTAAATCATGTGTTACCTTAGTTTTGTGTGTTCATCCAAGAATGAACTCTTTAACATGAGGCAAATTTGTTTCAAAAATAAGGAAACATAAATTGATGATGATATTACTGATTCACCACCCCCCACTCTTAGTGATAGTTGGATCCAGACTGGGAACTTGATAAACCACTCGATAATTACCTAATGGCACAACACCACCTACCTTTTCATCATGTGAATCTACTCATCTAATGTCAACCTCCAATCTAGGATAGAATGAAGTAGATCTAAAATGAAATGTAAATCTATTATGGTATAATAATATTTTTGAGGGAAAAACAACAAAGAATGCATCAAGAGGAAACAAGAGCCTACAGATTGTCTTCAAACGCATATTATGCTGAGCAAAACGGAGTTCAGAGAGACAATCAAGAGCCAAAATAAGATATAGTGACGCTTCTCCTGATACCCAGTAATTTCTCTATACAAATGAAATTTTTTCTACTGCCCGTTTTAGCAAAAAAAAAATACATGGTTTGTACTAAAATACTACACGTCCTGTAATTACTAAAATAATCCACCACTAGCGACTCCCCTTACACACCACGTTCAATCATATTCATGCATAATAAAATGAATGTACTAAACAGTACATAGAATGTAACCACACATATTAGATGTGTAAGGCCTAAATCTAACATTTAACCCCTTTATCTCTTTTCCTATTATATGAACAGAAAATAAAGAAAAATCATAGTTGAAAAGAAGAACTAGGTTCTAACAGTCTGTGACAAAGGCAATGGTTATTTTTTCCTATTTATATTTTGGTATGGGTAAAGGTTGCATCATCACCATAGAATTTGGTAATTCAACCATCGCATTCTGATATGACAGGAACTTTAATGTATATTCAGTGATCATATTTGTTATGTTGTCCCACCAATATTTTTCTAAGAGAATGTGATGCATCATTGTGAACCACAGGTTAATAGAGAATGTTGATCTATGTGCATCATTTAGAAGCTCATTAATTATATCTATACATTATGTCACACATAGTTGTGACCCAATTATTACAATTCATTCCTCATCAATGTTAAGCTCTGAGGATTTCCCCTTTATCATTGCTTCAAACTTGTTCTAAATTTCATCTTCATTTTGTGGAGCATCCATTACTTTTTATATGAGGGATACATGAGCATTAATTTTTGAAAGTATTTATGATGTTCTTTCTTTAATGATTTCAATTACTATACATTGAAAATCTATAAAGACTGGATCCTTCTCAATTTTCATCATCGATAAATATGCCTGATTCTTTCTTATTAAAGAATATTCCCCCATATTTTAATTAATAGGATGGTAGTGGATTGAGCAGTTGTAACCCATTGTGACATCTAACCATCTTAACTATCACATATAACGATATATTATTTTAAATATATATTTTAGGTTATTTCGATCAATATATATACCATATTTTTTTTCCATGGAGATAATTCCACAATTTTTTTAATATAAAGATTAAAACATATAGATCACAAATAGGATAGTATTTAACATTATTTTTCATCTTCCTTGATTCCTAGGATATAAAATTATCATATTTCATGATTACATAGACCAAGAAATTATTTTAATTGCATTTCTGTTCCAAAAATAGTTCCCCACATGTTGGGAGTGTGAGTACTGGAATAATTATAAGTTTATCATTTATCTCATTGAATCAATCATCAAATTTATTTTTCTAAGAGAAAATTTTTACCTTATGATTCATCTAGTTTAGTGGGATTTAATATCTTGAGATGTTACTCATAAATTTCTGGTAATACCGAAATAAATCATGGAAACTATATATATCTAATTAAGATACTGACTTGGGACAGTCTTCGATTGCCTATCTCTTGGAAGGGACCACCAATATTCTATTACTAGTGATATAATTCCCCATGAAAGATACTAACTCCATTTATAACTCACATTTACTATAATTTTCATAATTTATATCTCTTTACAACATCTTTAGTATATTATTCAAATTATCTTCATATTCTCTATTTCTCTTGGTGTATATCACAATATCATCCATATAGATTACTATAAATATATCAAGGCATTCTCTAAAGAAAATATTAGTTATCTCCTTGACTATTTATGGTTTATAAGTGTGTCTTGAAGGAATAACTATGAACTCATAGGGAATATAAATTGTTTAGAATCCATTATTGGGAATATCTTCCTTCCTCAACATTAATTGGTTATATCCTTACCACAGTTCCACCATATAAAAATACATAGTGCCACACAGTTGATTAAATAAGTCATATATCCATGGAATTAGAAAACTTTTTCATTGTATTTATTTTTTCGATACCATGATAATTAATGAATAGGTTTGTTAATTCATCCATCTTCTTGATGAAGTTAACCAGAACACCACTTAGTGAAACAATCAATTGTATAAAGCCATTTTCCAGATTCTACTTTAACTACTTGTTTATTTACTCTAACTCAACGGTGGAAATTCTATATGGTTTTTTGATAGGAAGTGATCTAAAAATAATTTAAAATGAGAACCCAAACAATAAATCAGGTGGAAGAATAGAAAATTCATTATGGAAGAAATCAACATATTGTCTAATTGTGGGAATGTCCTCGAGCATGATTATTTCCATTTTCTAAATCATTTAAGCTTGATAAAAATTCCTATAAGTAAATAAAATCAATAATTGAGTTGATGATTCTAAATAAGATTCATCCTTGTCCTTAAAATTTTATAGAATTTGAGGATACCATGGAATGTATATAGTGATTTCCATTTTCTAACAGTTCTTATTACCTTTGTTAAAATATATCTAATCCATTACGAATATAGAAAAAAACACTACCTAATGGCATTGGAAATGACATTATGGGAGGTCACAAACAATAATGGAGGAGGAGTTATATACATTGAATGAAATAAAATCTACATTTTTTTGTTCTAAAAAATCACTCAATCTCCATATTATTGAGCATGTGTTTTAACAGTTTTACTAAAATTCCATGAAATAAAACATTTCATAGAACCAAGTACAAATAATATATTTTATTCTTAAATTAGTAAACATAAAATCAGCCACTACATAAATTTCAAGATCTGCATAACTAGTAGTGATGGAACAATCCTTCCCATTTTCCTTTGAATTTGGTGGATGATGATGTTTATAACCCTTGATGACTCGATTTTTAGTGCACTTGAATACATAGTTCATCTTCTCACTATTGGTGAGGCATTGAAGGATGGATGGTTTTCAACATTACTCAATTATATATGATGGCATATTTATGTCTGTTCCACATTCATTAGAATGGTGTCCTTCTCTCCCACACATATATCATTAACTCATCTCATTGAGATAGTTCACATGATGATTATTACCATATTTTTGAAAGGTAACTTGTTTATTTTTCATTGAACCCTTATCATTAGATCCCATAACTTGAAACTCCATTGTTCATTTATTATCTCCACAACCAAGGTTAAATTTTATATACTCCATATCTACATTGAGATAACATCAAAAAACTTCTTTATAACTACAAATATCCCTAATTTCTATATCATTTTGAATGTGTGTTTTTTAACCAAGGAAGAATAAATATATTTTCATATCATTGTTGATATCAAAACCTGAAGCATAATTTTCAATCCTTGAGGAAATTTACTTCATATGTCATGATAGATTTACTGTTCTATTTTCATTATCCCTATGATTTATATCTCCATATTTGTATGAAGAGTCAAGGGAAATACATGTTTACAAACAATGTCTAAATGTCTTTCCACTCCATCTTCTCAATTTATACATTTGGATTGGGGTTTCTAATCATCACCCACCATTGATTTGTATCTCCATATAGATGATAAATTTATAAATTAACATTATTATTTTTAGAACTATAGAGCATAGAATATAAATTCAACATTAAGTTGACCATCATTTCAACGACTAGTGTATCATAAGATCCACTATATGTCTGTTATTGTTTTTGCCTAAAAGTCTCAACAACCAGATTCTCCATCTTTGGTGAAGTAGAGAATTATATGTTATTGAGGTTATTTTTCATATCCTGATACATCTAGGTAATCATTACTATGAAATTTTTAACTCCACCTCACATTAAATTTAGGATGTCTTTTGGGAAGTTAATCCATTATCTCTAATATGAGTTGTTGGTCGGGTTTCTCCAAGTACAAACCATTTTCTAAAATAGAAAAGTTTGGAAAAAATATTAGTTAATATGTCGTGAATAAATTATATATTCTCTTTTTTCATTAATCTGTAATGAAAGATCTTGTGGGCTCCAAAAATTTAACTTTTTTCTATGAAAAATGATATTGGGTGATTAAAAATACAATGTCTCATACTAAGGTGTTTCATAAGGTTAGCTAATCCAAACATCCAAATTAAATAATCATTATCCCGATACAAACTATAGAGTTCATGATTGTTATTACATTACTATTACATCATTTTAATTATAAACAACAGAGTAGTTCTATAAATCCAAGATCTAAAGGATTAGTTCCTTGAAAAAATTAGGATCATACACAACATTTACAAAAATCACATAAATAATTATTTAATTAATTCTTCTCTAGCTTCTTATTTTCCTTCACGTTATCCTTTGTTCAAGTATCCACCTATGGATATACATTAATAGAATGGGTGAGATAAATACCCAGTAAGAGGTTGAATAAGATACATGATACATTGGTTACCATAAATATCATAATCAGAAAACAATAAATGTATCATCTTCAAAAATCATGATAGGGAACATTTCAAAATGGTATGGAATATGTAAATTCATAAACATGATACATCATGTATTTTTGGAAAATTACCTCTCATAAATGTAAAAAAAGGTTACATCATGTTCTTCCATATTTCATATTATCTCATGAGATACATCACAATTCCCAATTAATTAGATCACTATATAATATCGAGATCACCAGACATATTGTTCCCTTATGATGCACTATATAATTCTGGGTTCTCCCGTCACAACATAATAGTAACATTATCTAGAATTGAACATAAAACATATAATATTATTGGAAATAGTATGACTCATATAATGGAATTAGTTTCATATAAAAAAAATACATTCATGATCTTTTATATTCATACTAAAAATAGTGTGAAAATTTGAATACCCAAAGGAAAATAGTTTGGTTCGAGAGACCTCTTACCATATGTATGAATTATTTGCACACATTAATATCCTGGATAAAAAAATTAAATTTATTAAATAGAAAATCCATAACATTTTATACATAAATTAGATTCAATATAGTTTTCTTTGTTCACTAATCTTTATCTGGATGAGTTATAGTGGTCAATTTATTCCTTCCAAGAGTATTTTTCATCTTGGTTATCATGATTGGTCCACCTGTATATGAGAAAGGATGGTCATGTAAAGTTGGAAAAGTTATCTTGAAGTGAAATTAATTTTTGTTAATGAAAATTTAGAGAATTAAATGTTCTTAAATAACATTTGGTTATATAGTTTGAGGACGATTTATTAAATTCATTGTTAATAAAAATAATTTAATTAGTTTTTGTGGTTTAACGACCATTTTAAGATTATATAATTTTGTTTAACATCATGGTTATATATTACAAAAAGATCATTATCTAACTTATAATATGTATAAAATAATACTAATTGACCATAATAATGGTTTTATGACAATCCGTGGTGGTGGAAGTGAAAAAAGAAAATTCATCGTCTGCAATGTTGGTAAATAGACAAACAACAGATGATATTTCCATGTTTAGAAAAAAATGAAATTGGAAGATACATGAAGATGAATGATTAAATTAACAAAATAATATTATTCCATATAAAATATAATAGAGTTTTTATACCCCTTTGTTAGGTGTATTTTAGGAGAGGATAAGAAAAAAATGAAAATGAAAATTCATTATAATAAAACAATGTAGATTTTAGCTTCAGAATATTTATCCTTTATAATATCCTTAGGGGGATTTATTTTGGACATTTAATAAGAGCAATGGTTCTTAGACTTGTGTTGGGGGATTGGGAACAATATTCAAGTGAATTTTTTCAGGGCACAAATATTGGATGTTTTGAGTATAAGAGGTGGGGATATGTGGTACTTATACGGGATGAGAGGGGTGTTTTTTCCTTATTTTATTCATTAGTTAATTATTTTATCTCAAGATTATGAGTAGCTTGATAATTTTAACAAAATAAAATAAATTAAAGAAGGATATTTCGATACTTTTTTCTTACATCAGTAATGCATCAAATAAGACTCAATAATTCATCTATTTGGATTTTATCGTAAATTATTGTAATTTAATATTAAAAAAATCATGTATTTTAGAAAAATAAAACAAATTTACCAAAACCATTTTTGACATATATAATTCAAAAAATTACTCCGTCTTATTAAAATAATTATGTTAATATTATATTTATTATTATTAATTAAAATCATAATTTACAATGAAAATATCAATTTTAAAATTATAACAGATTTTGTAATAATTTTAAAAAATAATTATGGTCTCTTAAAATTATATTATATTTAAAATAAAACAAATTAAAATTTTATGAATCTATTTTTTTGAAGATAAATATTCTTTTATATTAATATATTAATAACAAAAATTATGACAAACAATTATGTTTTATTCAGATAGTAATAGTTAATTAAATATTTTTAAAATATTAATTTACTCATAATATAATATAATTATAATCTCTTATAATTTATAACATTCATAAATTTTATTTATTCTTTCAAGGAAGGGTTTTTTATTTTATTGGATGATTTACAATTCATAATGGTTACATTATTTTTTGAAATTCCATGTAATTATTCCATTGGTAAAGGTTCTTTATATTCTATAAATTCAACTTATTTCATTCGTTATACATTTATATGATTTGTATTGTGTACTCGATAAAATTTTTTGTTGATTATATTATCTAAAATAATAATAATAATTGAATTTCCATCTAAAAAATTTTGGGTCTTTGTATGCATCACCCATTATTAAAATTATCCATTGAAATTTTATCATACATACTATTTTTTTAACAAGATAGAGAATTTCTCCATCATAGCTTCTTTTGATTCCCATGTTGAATCTAAATACTTATGGCTACACCATAGTACATTAACAGGCTGAGTAGTCTTGATGTGTAGATCATTATCTCTATGGTCCATAATCTTTATCAGTTTCTCCTTGCAAGATATATCATTTTCCAAATTTACCACCACTAGATTCAGATAGTGTGAGGACTATGGTATGTACTTTCTTAAGAGGGATACATGGAATACATCATGTACTTCACACATTATATTTTGATGTTTCAGTCTATATCCCACAACTCTAACATGATCAAGGATCCGAAATGGACTGATGTACCTCAGAAAAAAATTATATCTCCTACCAAATCTCAGGATCTTCTTACATAGAGATATGTAGAGTAATACAATGTCTCTGGCCTTAAACACTAGGTTAAATCGATGATTGAATACATAATTACTCTGTCAAAATTGGGCATCCTCGATGTGATCTTGAATGGCGATGAAGTTTTCCACCATTTATTTTAAAATTTCTTGTGCAAGAATCATATGTTCACAGACATCATCCCAACATGTTGGTGTTCGACATATTTTCATATAGTATGTATCATATGAAACAATATTTTTTATCGAGTGGAATATATTCTTTTATGAGAAATCAACTAAAGGTAGATATATGTCTTATCCACCATTTATGTCCATAAAACATACCCTCAATATGTATTACAGTGTCTAGAATTCTATATAGACTGTGTATCATTTCAGGAATGATAAGGTGTATTAATGTTCAGATCAGTGTTTAGAACATGTTGGAGACTCTTCCAAAACACAAAGGTAAATCTAAGATCATTATAAGATATAATCATGTGTGGTAATCCATTCACACTTACAACTTCCCTAATGTATATCCATGCATGTTTATCTAGTGAGATGTCCTTTCTAATTTTGATAAAGTGATATGTCTTTGTAAGATGATCCATGAACAACAATATATAAATAATTCTTCTAGATGTATTTAGATGTGTTGTAAAAACATATATAGTGTTTTTTTCCATTTTCCATGTTGGAATGGGTAATAGATGCATCATACCCTTAGAATTTTGTTCTTCAGCCTTCACATTCATGATTACCAAGATCATTAATGTACATTCAGTGATCTCCTTCTGCCTATTATCTAGAAAATAGTTTTCTTCTAGATCTTGATATATAAGTGTGATCCCTAGGAAAATATAGAATGTTGATAAATTTTAACACTTTGTATGTGCCTTATTTATATCTATATTTGATCTTACAAATAATCATGATCCAAATATTACAATTCTTTGTAAATAATTTTTAATCTCAATGGATTTCCCCCTTCTCATAGATTCCAAATTCATTAGAATTTCCATATCATTTCATTGAGCGTACTTTAGTTTCTATAATACAGATGGTTGAACAATCAGTTTTAAAAGTAATTATGATGTTCCATCCCAAATAATTACATTTACATCCTTCACAAATCTATGAATATTTGACCCTTCCCAATTATCATTATTGACAAAGATTTATGATCATTTCAACATAGAGAATCTACAACACTATTTTCACTATCAGGATGGTAGTGGATTGATCAGTCGTATTATTTAATGTTATACAACCATCATTGATGTTCCATATTATGATTATTATGTGTGAATATATATTTTAGTTTCTAATGTTTTTTTATATCTCACACTTATCTCCATTAAGATAATGCCTCCTGGTTTTCAATGAGAATATCAAATTTTCCATGTCCGAACCATGTGTAGGATAACTTTTCTCATTAATTTTAAACATCCATAAAGAATAGGCTATAAATATATAATTTTATATCATGACATATCCCATGATATTATTTTAATTATCATTTTATACAACCAATGTTCTGCAATTTCAGAAGTGAGATTAGTGGCACAGTGGAAGCCTCTCTTTTAACACTTTGATTTAATCTTCACATTCACTAGTCAAGATAGTCATTTCTCCCTTCCATGTCATCTCATTAATTGGGATTGAAAATAATTATAATTTCATAAAAAATCACCAGTAATACAGATCTTGAAAATGGAAACTATAGATATCTATTTTAGATGCTGGCCGCAAATATTGTTCGATTGATATTTTCATGGAAGAGTCAACAAATATTTTTTTTCATGTGATATCATTATAGAATAAAAATTATGCATCCCACCATAAAATACATTTAATTTACATTTTTTAATGATTCTATATTCTCTATATCATTAGCAAAAAATTAAATTCTCCTCGTGTTTCTCATTGATCTTGGAGTGTATCCAAATGTTATTAATAAATGATACTAAAATTATATCATGGTAATATCTAAAGGCTCTATTAATTATGTCCGTGAATATTTATGTATCTTTAGTTAGTCCCAAACTCATTACTATGAAATCATGGTTTCCATACCCGGTTGAAAGGTATTCTTGGTAATAACTTCCTTCCTAACCCTTAATTTGTGATATCCCAACCAATGGTACACCTTAGAAAAATACTTGGGCCGACATAATAGATCATACAAGTAATCTATCAATGGAAGGGTATACATAATTTTATCATTATTTTGAGGATTTCACGATAATCAATGTTGAGGAACCACCATCAATCCACTTTCTTGATGAAGAGGACTGGTAAACCTAATGGTGAACAACCCGAGCATATAAAACCCTTTTCCATTTTCTCATGTAACTGCTTCATTTATTAATCCAACTCTATGGTGTACATTTTATATGTTTTTATTTACATATTTAGAGTTCCAGGAAGAAATTCAATTGAGCACTCAACCACTCAATTGGAAGGAATACTCAACAATTCATCATGGAACAAATAATTTTAGTCCCTCACAATGGCTACGTCCTCGAGAATGATGATCTCTTTTTTCATAGTCATTTGGCTACATATGATTTATTATAAGAAAATAATATCCAAAATTTAGATGATTATTCAAAAATAGATTCATCATTCACTTTAGAGTTGTACTGAATTAGAGGATTCATTGGTACGTTAAGAGTGATTTCCCTTTCCCCATAGTTGACTTTGGATTTGTAAAACGATGTCCAATATATGACCAATATATCATTAAACTCTTCAAAAAGATGTAGTAAGAGGTTTTTTGGGAGTTTTAGTCCACAAATATTAAACAAGGTGCAATTATATATATTCAATACCCTAATTTTTAAATTTACATTCTCATCGATAACATAACCTCCATATTTTGAGGTGGTGTTTGAAAAGTTCAACTAAACTTCTATGATATGAAATAATTCATCAAACCAGAATCATATAGTACATACTCTATTCTACAATGAACAACCAATATACCTATCACCACATAAGTTTTGGGATACATCTCAGCTTTAGTGATCGCATAAGCCTTCCGTTTCTCATATGGATTTAGTGGTTAATTATTATGATTACCATCGACGAACTATTTATTAATACAATGTCTTGAATTATATGGTTCCTTCTATATATTAAGCATTGATCCAAGGGGTTTTATCTCCTTTATACAATCGTATAGGCTGGATTCTTTATGCCTCTTTGGTATTTAGGAGAATCGTGGCCTTCTTCTACACACATATAGAATACCCATGTCTCTTTTGAGTAGTTCACATGATGCTTCTTCCCACAATTTTTTCATGTTGGTGGTTGAGTTTTCTTTCAACTATTATCATTAGTCCCCCCAAACTTGAATCTTTGTCTTTATTATTTTATCCTCATTTCCATGGGTCTATTCTAAGAACTCCATCTCCACTTCAATATCACACAAAAACTATCTAAATTAAACTCATTGTATCTAATTTCTAGATAATTTTGAAGGTGAGTTTTCATCCCACTAAATAATATAATATTTTTTATCATTTTTATGAAAAAACTAATGTATACCTTGAAACCCTTGTAATATTTTCTTATAATGTTAGGAAAGATTAACCTTCTTTTTTATTCTGCTCTATTAATTCTCTCTTTATATTTTTATGAATTGTTTGTGGTAAATACTTGTTGTGAAACATTATATTATCATATAAACAATATAACTATTAAAGTTTATCCATAAACAAAGTCTTTAAACCAACACCAATCATTAATAGACATCTTCATGTAGATGAAAAATTCCCAAATTCTTCTTTTCCTGCATAGAATATTATAGAATATATAAGATATTCTCTATCTAGTTGACCCAGTGTTCTGTGACTAGTGGATTTCCAGATCCAATATCGGTTAGTGGTCATTTCCACATAAAAGACTCAATGTCAAGTATCAAAATCATTGGTTAAGGAGGGTGTTCCTCATTATTCATGTTATTATTGATATCATGAAACAACTAGGTAAGAATCACGGGGAAATTTTAAACTCTTCCTTTTAATGGATCATGGATGTTATTTTGGAAATCACTGCATTGTACCACACATGAGTTTTTGTCCTGGTTTATCTAGGTTCCCACCATTTTCAACAAGATAAACTATGTGAAAGAAACAATAATTAATAATAAATGAATATAAAATTTATTCAATTTTTGTAGTTATCCCTAAGTTCATATCTTTTGGGATCCCTATGTTTAGAATTTTTGTAAATTGTTTTGGGTGATTCAACATACTCAGCCTCATACTAAGGCATTCCTATATGGTTCCACACTACTAATTATCAATTTAATAGAATTATTCTTTATACTATCTTTGGAAACCCTATTTTTCCTTACATCTATATTATATAATTTTAATGATAAAAACATAATAGTTCAAAAATCTAGGACCCAATAGATTTGTGTTGTAGAAAAATTAGAACCATACCGATGTTTTTCATAAAAAAACATAAAAATTTATGTAATTATTTCTTATATAGTATCATGGGGTCCCTCATGTTCTCCTTAGTGAAAGTATTCACTTGTGGATATACATTAAAAGAATATGTGATCTAATGATCCCAATGAGAGGATGAATATGTTACATGAAACATGGGTGATTATAAAAATCATCATCATAATACAAGAAAAGTATAATAATCATAATAACATGATGAGAAATTAGATAACAGAATAGAATGTGGGAATAAAAAAAATGAAACATAAGTCTTAGTTCTCAAATACAACCCAATGTTGTGATCAAATCTAGCACCATGTTCCCACATATTACACTTTATCTCAAAAGACACATTAGATTACCCAATTCATTGGAGTTATATATAATTCCAATCACTCACATCAAATTATTAAATTTTCATGAATTTTACAATTCTGATAACACCTTTTACATCATATGATTTACATTTTCATTCATTCCATGAGAACATATATTAATAATTGTCAAAAAACAATCCATGGAATGAAAGGGGATTAATTTCACAATAAATACATTCATGATTAAACATTTGGGTTAAAAATTTAAATATGGAATAACATACTTCGTAAAAAAATAATCAATCTTGAGTGAAGAAATAACAATCCAGTGAGATGTAAAATATGTATTTTTGGTAAAATGATTATCTACCAAAACATTGAATTTTTCATATAAATATATTGAAATCATTTATATAAAAGATTAGAAAGGGTAAGGAAAAAATAATTGAAATTTAAGTTACATTAATGAATCATCAATAATGAAAATAATATGGAAGAGGGAATTCCCATGGAAAGAGAGTTTTGTTCGAGAATCCCATTACCTTTTTTTAGGATGATTTCTTTACTTTAATATCCTGGATAATGAAAAAAAATTAATTAATGAAAATTTAAAAACAATTTCAAAATTATTATGATTAATTATAGTTTCATTGTGTCCATTTATGTCCATTTTGATGATTTATATTTTTCATTTTCATCATTATGAGAGTGTTTTTTCTAGGGTCTTTATGATCAGTTCTCTTATATATTAGTATGGATGATCATATAAAATATCAATAATTAACTAGAATTTAAAATAAATTTTATTAATGTTATTTTATAATATTAAATGATCTTATATATAACTTGTTTTCATGTCATGGGGTTTATTTATTATATTAACCTTTTATAAAAAATATTTAAGTACTTCTTGCGGTTTAATGTCCATTATGAGTTTACATAATTTATTTAAAATCATTTATATTTATTTCTTAAAAAAACTATATAAAATATAATATGAATAATTAAATCTTATTTAACAATAATGGTGGTTTTATGACCATCCATGAAGGTGGTTGTAAAACTGAAAATGCATCATCCATGATGGTGGTTAACCGATATACCACATATGATATTTTCATATTTATAAAAAATTAAAAGGGAAGTTACATGAATATTAATTATTCTATTGAAATAAGGAGATTAAAATATATAAAATATATTGGGGTTATCATTCCATTGGATAGGTGTAGGTGTGGGGTGGAACTGAAAAAATGAGAATGAAAGGAAATCAAAATAAAAGAAAGAGGATTATACCTCTTGAATCCTTCTCCATGAGAACATCCTAAGGTGGATTTTCTATGTTTTTTTCCTGAAACCAATGGATACGTGATGTGGGGAAGGTTTAGGATGAGCATAGTTCATAATTTGTTCAATTCTCAAAACATGGAATGTGTGAGAATAATAGGTGGTATTTAATTGGGAGGTGAGTGGAGTTTTCTAAATATTATATTCATTATAATATTATTTTTTCTAAAGACTATGAATTGTTTGAAAATTATTAAAAAATATATAATAATAATGAAGGAGAATTTGGGATTTTGGGATTACATTATATATATTATCTATTACGTAATAACTAATATGTTTTGTTGTTATCATAAATTAATGTATTTTACTATTCATTAATTAATCATGTATTTTGCAAAAATATAAAATAATCACCTTTACCATTTTTTTATGTTTAAAATTAATAAATTAAATCCATTTGATGAAATTTTTTTATAAATATTATAAATTTAATTTTTAAATAAAATCATCATTTACTTGTAAGGTTTCAATTTTAAAATTATAAATGATTTTCATAAATATTGAAAAATTAAATAAGGTCTCATACAATTATCTTACAATCATATGAAAACAAAATATTAAATTATTAATAAATTTTATAATAATATTTTTTCTTTTAAAATAATTTGTTGATTATAAAAAGTGAACATAATTTATGTTTTATAAAACTAAAACACAAAATTAATAATTTCTAAATTAATTATTTACTTATTATATGACATAATAATATCATATAATCCTTTGTACGATGCCAAGATTTTATTTATACATTCCTCGATGAGGATACAATTAAATTTTCCAATATACTATTTCAAAATGGTCACATTAATATTCAAAAATACAAGTTACCATTCCATTGGTAAATGTACCTTAACATCCAAAAATGCCTCTTATTTTATTCATTCTCAATTTATAATGTTTTTATTGTGATAAAAATTCGATTTTATGTGGTTTATAATATTTGAAATAATAATAATAAGGGTGTTTTCATTTATAAAATTTGGGGTTATTATAGTGTAGCTCCTATGATTCTTGAGATGCATAGTCATCGAGATGTGCTTAGTTATATTCCTACACTGGCCGAAGAATGTATATTCATTTTAAGTCATATATGAATGAATATAATACACAATATAAATATATTTCTTTCTTATTATGGATACGATGATAATATTTCATCATAATGCACTTATGTTATTAGTTTATAGGTTCACTAACGGGGGAATCAAATACAGAATTATTTTTATCCCCATGTACGTGAACCATAGTGTATATATAGACCTTGTGTCTTCTTTTAGGTTGAGCATAGAATAATGATAGATAATGAAAAAGACAATTATTTCATGATTGATATGGATGCTCACGTGGAGTATGATGATTAGGCTAGTTCATAATGAAAACGTACTAGAGAACATGTATTTGACATAACTCAATGTTGTAAATAGAGCCTGATATATTTAGTTTTCAATTATTTCATCAATATATGTTATTCAGGTCATTATTGTATTTGATTTTGTTACATCATGTTTCCGTTTCAATTTCTGTATTCTTCCCACATACTATTATTTATGTCATATTATGTTTTGTACATTTTTTTCACACTCTTGATATTGGATATAGTCTACTACAAGTTCCACCTAAGACACCACCCAATTAGTTGAATAATTCTAGTGTGTGAGGTGGAAAATGAGAGGTTTTATGTAGAACCATATCAGAAACTAGTTATAACGACCCATTCTTTTCATACATGGTTATTACATATTTTTTGGATTAATATTTATTACATTAAAAAAAATAATTCCTAATGAAAATAATTGTTCAGTTCATTTGGAATCTCAAAACACAATCATATATTCTAGTGAATGGTCTTCAATGTTTCCCACTATAATCTTCCACTTTAGAAATCCTACCTAATTTTTTTTATAACTTTGAAAAAAAAACAGTAAAATGGATATATCATATGCTCAATAAGGGTAAACATATGAGAATTCAATGTAACCTTTTATAAAATTATATGATAAGAATAAGGGTACACGATCATGAACATAACATTTGAAAATTATAACCTGCATATTTTTTAAAAAAAATCACGAGTCATGGAATAAAACATGGATGTAGTAAGACATGAGTTATAAAATAACAAAATTACATGAGCCATGATTGAAAAATATAAAATGTGTAATTGTGGAATACACCAAAGAACAGAAAATCATATCTATATTACTCAAGGATCAATACGAAGACCATAAGAGTAGAAAAGTTATTTTACTTATCCAGGATTATTCCCATTTCAAGATCTATATTACTAACCTAGGTTTACATATCATTCCATCCATGTATTATAGAACCAATTTCACTTCTCATTCTAGAAATTTCTATCTCAATTGCTAAAAATCACAATGAAATTCATTATGTAGAGATATAGGTCCCACCCATCAAAATATTAAAACCATATATAGGTGTTCCACATGAAAATAAACTACTCATCATATCAAACATTATAAAAATAAATGGGTTTAATAAAATTTTCATCTTATCCTAACCCATGGAAATGAAATGGGTTTTATAATTATCATTCCATCATATTCATAGGCCAATAAAAAATAATAAGGATAGTGTTCAAAGAAATTCTCCCCATTAATGCACATTTAACATCAAATAATGATTTAATATATGGAAAACAACATTAATAGCTCACTTGAAATATTTATTTTATAAAAAGTCTTTTCTACCATGAATTTTTCAGATAAAAAAAATTCCTCCAAAATTTCCTTGTATGCATGTAATGTATTCTTCAAGGAATTAAGGTATTATTAAAGGGTAAAAAATATATTCTTCTTCAATACATTGACAAAATCATACTTCCATAATTTTTCTAGAAAGCTCACAAATATCCTCTTTTGGAAAACAAAAAAAATATTCCTTTCGAACTATTTAGTTAAAATTCACACATGTGTAGTAATGATTCTAAATAGTTGTAAAAAAATAATAATGATATTATGAATTTTATTATGAAACTTGTATGTGGAACATAAATATTTCCTAGACGATATTTATATTTAAACAAATCATGAAAAATAATGAGATTGTAAAATTATCCCTTACCAAATGTCTAATTTCATTTTTACGTATCTGAATCTACATTATAATTAGTTAAATAATGTTATTAATTTTTATGAGATACATATTTTTAATTAGATATCATATATGCTCCTTTTAGGTAATCTAATATCCCATTTTTAGTAAATAATTTGATAATATCCTTCTTTCTGGTGTTAATCCCTTTATTTTCATGTGCATTTTTTTTTCATATAAGTCACAATTCATGTGAATATGATACATATATTCCATCACCAAAAATATTTTATGGAAATAGATATATTATTTTTATCATTATATTAATTTATAATATCATTCTTTAATTTTGATCATGGAAAATAAGTTGCAGCATGTTGTAGAGATGGTAGCTCATTCATATGAACATGTGACAATATCATTCCTTTAATAGAGAATTGGGAAGGAAGTGTATGTTATGTTATTAATTTCTATAATCAACATCGTGTTATAATTATAATATATATTTATTATTTCGATCATTATACCAATCTATGACATTTAGGGTTGAAAAATTGATGCACAACAGTGTGGAGGAGGTATGTTATGTATACTGAAGCATGACTCTTTAGTTTTTCATATGATGTATAAAATATTTAATATGGATGTAAACTAATCCTAATAACATTTAAGAATTTTTATTATACAATATTCATTACATTATAATGGAAGCAGCGTATGAAGATAAAGTAGACGAAGAAATAAATATCAAAATGCCAATAAATATGATTACCTCTTCTTTGGTGAACTGACTTCATATATCCTCTTTGGGAAACTTGGATGGTTATTTTTAGATGGAAAATAAAAATGTAATGTGTTTAGTTATGTTTATAGGTGAAATTTTTATGGTATGGTTGATCTTAACGGCCCAATGCGATTTGATGAAGTGGGGAGGTGGTGTCCTTTTATAATTGATGTAAGGGGAACTTTCTGAATTTCTAAAAACATTAAATTATAATATGTTTATTTTTGTCCAAATCCCAAAAAATGTCCATAGATAAAAATATATGACATAATATTATTGTAATCCCTTTATCCAAAACAATTTATACAATATTTTTTAACATTTTACACAAGCTCTTTTTCACTGACACCATTATTATTCATTTTCACCTTTTCCATTGTAACCATTATTTTAATCAAAAGGGGATAATAATATAACTAAAACATTAAAAATTACACGTCAATTTGAATTTAATGAATTTTTTCACTATATTACATTCCGGTAGTCGAATTTATGATTTATATGATTTTTGTATTATTAAATAATATATTATTTTGAAAAATCATCATCAATGTCAACTGTGAATCCAATCATTTATTTTTACATCAAGTACATCAAAAAAGAGAAATTCCAATAAAATTATATAAAAATCATTAATATTTCATGTGTACCTCTATTAATTTTTTAATAAATAATCTCTGACAAATTATTCCAAAATTATTATTCTTAAAATCAATTATTTTATTTTTCGATTATCTAATTAAATTCTATATTATAAATTCATAAGCATTTAAGGAAATTATATATATTTTATAACATAGGAATTAAAATTTATAGTGAACATAAAATCAAAATAAAAATTTGTGATCATTCACATCTTGATTGTATCCCTATGTGAACACATAAAATATATTATATACAAAGACACATTCATTTTGTAATTATCCATTATTAAAATAATGTCTAAGTCATTTTCATAGAAAAGTTTCCAATAAATAAATTTAATTTGAGAAAAAGGTGATAATGTTTGAATAATATTAATATAATATTATTGGAAAAATTTAGGTCATGGTTCTACCATTTTTCTTGTTTTAACCCTTTTCTAATCTATTAAACTATTACTATGAAAACATGTGTTTCTTCAACTTTATGGTTATTATTGATACTATAAAATGCCTAATGACCCTTAAATGGATCTCAGATGCTATTTTTATCTTTATCCCAATCACCTGAAAGAATTTTGTTATTTTTCATGGGGTTATATCAATTAAAAATTATCATTTATTCTAAAATATTATTAATACCATTTTTTATAATATTCATTAAATTGAATTTTTGAAAGAGAAAAAAAAGAAAATTTCAAACAATATATTTTATTCTATACCTATAATTTCAACTTGTTATATATAATTAGGGTTTGAAATAAAATATTTCGAATTATATTATTTTGTAAATACATTCATTAATAAAATAATTATTGCATCTACATTATGTCGGTATTTAAGGTAAATATTTATTCACTAAAATATATATATATATATATTACCATAATGTAAAAAATTATTTCATGTTTTCAAATAATATTATTTATCAAAAATATATTTTTCTTAAAAATATATGAAAAATATTATTCAAAAAATAATTAATAGTGAGACATTTTGTTCCTTTTTATAATTTCAATAATATCCAACACATTTTCATTGAACACTATCAATTATATAAGTCATTTTATTATATTTTGTATTAGGTGTTGAAAGAATATCATCTACTTAAAGTCGTGAATGGTTTGTAGTAATTTTATTTTCCGTATAATTTTACTTTTACCCTTCCTTACCCAATTTACCCTTTGGCGTGGTAACAAAAATTACCAAGATTACTATTCATATTTTCAAGATACAAAATGAACATATTTAATAATAGAAAAAAATAATTTTCATAATTTAATATAAATTAAATCTTACAAAATTCAAAGAAAAAACTACTTTTAAGAAAAATACCCAATAAAATACAAAAAAATTATATCAAATTTTATAGTGAAATTAATTTAAATAATCTTAATTGGATAATTAATAATATAATATAAATTTTTTTCTATTTAAACCAACTTATATTAGGGATTTTAAATTGTTATAAAAATATAGTTCTTAATAAAATCATATTTTTAACTATTCCCTAGAAAATACTTTTTTTTAGAAAAATACTAAATAATCAGTCTAAGCTAATTTTGATATTCATATTTGAAAATATAATTTTATTTATGGAAATATAATTTTATAAAAAGGAATAAATATTTTTTAAAATAAGTTCACTCTTAAAAGTCCACAAAACCGACATTAGGAAAAATATATTATATTATGTGAATAATTGGATTTATTCTTATCTAATGCGTATTAAAATGTTTTGTTGAATGTAAAATATTTTTATTGAATATAAAATTGAGAAATTTCATTATATGGTTAATACTATTCATTACCATTAATTTTATTTCTAGGTTATAAAGATCATTACATATATATGGTTCTTCTAATAATTCTATTATTTGTAACACAAACTCTCAAAAAAGTTAATTTATTTAAAAAATTATTTTTTATAAAAATATTTAGTTTTAATATTCTACCCCCTTATAATCTATTTCACCCTCGAATTTTTTTCCTCTACTTCGGATTTAACATATGATAATTTATTCATAAAAAACCCCACATCATTAAATTGAATAGTAAAACAACACTTAAAAACAGAAAAATGGAAAAATAAATCTTACATGAAGTAAAAAATATCACGGTCCACATAAGATTAATATTTATACTAGTATTTGGAATGGAAAATAGTATCCAAGAACTAATATACAATGATAGAGAACTTAGTGAATCTAATGTTAATGACCACTAAACTAGATTCCAAATGTGTCTAGAAAAGGTTATTGATATCATAAAAATTGATGATGTTATGATACAATTATTTTTTAAAAAAACCATTTAGTAGATATACTTACTTTATTTAAAGTAATATGTTAAATTCCACTCTTTGGTTGTTCCTTGATCAATTTATTATTCATCTTTTATGCAATAAGAAATTAATATGAAATTTTATTTCCTAAAGAACTAGTGGACCCAATAATCTGTAATGGGATGATAAGTCATTATTTCTATATCTATTTATCATTATAGAAAAATTGTTAAAAAAAATTATATAATACACATAATATTTATCTGTGGAAATAAAAAAAATATCTAAAACCTATTTCTTTATTAATCATAACCAATTAATGGTTTCCCTTATGTACCTTCAAAAAGATTATAATTCCAAAATATTGACAGAAGGTCACTAAATTTAAAAAATCAACATATCATTGACACTCCAAATATCATATTGCAGGTCTTAATTGTTACACATAATGGATGTGATGAAAATTATCATATATTCTCTTGAAAAATGGTAATAATACTAAAGAAAAAGAAATAATACTGAAAACCTTCTTGCTTTCAAATATTAAGTCCTTCCTTATTCCATAAATCATAAAATTATATAAACTCAATCCATGACATAAAACACCACATTTTCATCATTTAATAATCTGTTATAAGGTCATAAATACTATCCAATTTATTTTATCACAAGAAAACATCACCTTTTCACATTATCCCAACATAATTCACCTATTAAGGGATATTTTTCGCTTCCAATATTACCTTTCCACCAAAATAACTTTTCATGGATACCATTAGCATTTAACATGTGATTTTATATCGTTAATTAAAAAATAAAATTTACTTATACGTAGATGTTTCATTATTCTAAAATACCATAAAATTACATCTACATCATTATTCTTAAATTCCAATACATAAACACTCTTTCATTCCACATCCATATAAAACCATTATTGCTCAAAAATTATTATATATAATATTTCATTCATTGTATCTTAATCATTAGAAATATAAAAACCTCTCATACAACCATTAAAAATATTTTCAGGATATTTACTTCTAGGCAAATCATTTCTGTAATTCCCAAACATTTGAAATTTAAAAAATTTAATACTTGAAGATTCTATAGTAACACCAATATTCTCCTCAATTTGTATTAACTAAAAATATACATTTTTCTTTGTAATTAAATTATTTATTTCCCTATTTTCCCCACATAATGAATATTCCATACAATTGAAATATTTTCCTTCATGCTTCTTCCCAAATTCTTTACATGAGAAATAATGATCTTTTTTTCTTCTATGTTCACCATGAAACTCAATATTTACCTACTATGATTGTCTAGAAACACACTAAAGATGAAATTGTTGACCATATTATGTTATTTTTAACCAGACTTAATTTTTTTCTCATTTCTACTCCTATTTTATTTGGATTCTCATGACGTAGAGAATTCCATTCGCAATTAAATTTACTATTAACATAAATACTCTTGGTTTCATCCATTATCTAAAACAAAAAATTTATTCAATACAATAATAATAATAATGAGAAAAACAATAATAAAGGAAAATTACTTTAAATATATAACATATTATAAGGGCCTAACCTTAAACATTACATAATCTAGAGTTATGTTTGGAATTCTCATTAAAGACTATTTCCACATTTGAGTTTTAGAGAATTATTCAATTACAATTACATTTCATATCAAATATTAAAAATGGGCACTTCGACTCTATCTTATTTTTTTCACAATAATAACACTCCTTAAATAAAACAAGAATTATTTTATTGTTAAAAAATATTCTTGAATCCTTATTTTCTTTAAAACTTCTTTATACACAATGAAAAACCATTTCAAAAAAAGGGATGAACCAAAAACGCTATGTAATTAATACTAAATAAGGAAAGAAAACATTAGTCCATGAATTCATACAAATCAACGAAATCATACTATTAACTCATAAAACACAATATATTTAACAAACCACATGAAATCAAAAGATTTATGAATAAGTCGTAGAAATCATAAATCATAAATGTATCTTCTTGCATCCATAGAATACCTACATTGTTGATTTACAGGATACCTATGGAGTGACCATCATGGTTACGTTTGTAATGCCCATCACATAATATTCCCTAAATATCTATGGTGAAACCTTAATGTTTACCACCATCACATTACCAAATTCATTGGAGATCTATCTTGGGATCACCCTCCCCCAGTTTATCATGGAGCCACCTGTATATGTATATAATAGCCATGAACCATAACATAATCATAACACATAAAACAACTATTAAAGTAAAATAACATTTCCATATTACAATCATGAGATATAAGTTCAAGATATTGAAATAATAAATACGTTCTCAAAAACATTTTTAATATAAAAATAATTAACCAAAAATATGCCATTTAGTTTTCATTTTTAAAGCGTGACATCTTGTAGAGGAGTAAAAATATCAAATAATTATCACAGCGGTGAGAATGTAGTTATCGACGCATATGATAAAAATAAAAATTAATTTTATCATTCAGTAAATCACTTCTTAAAAAAAGATTCCTTTTCAAAAAAAATTAATTAAATTAATATTCAAACGGGATGATTATACACCATATGAAATAAGGTCATATGTAAATCATAATATTCTTCAAATAATAGAGATTGAGATGAAGTCCCTTACGTGAGTTTGACTTGTCTTGTTAATTATTTATATACGTAAATAATAAATATAGGTTAATTAATAATTTATTTATAAATTATTGTTGTTTAGTAATAATTTTATATTACCCATCATCATGTTATATAAATAACATAATTATTTAAGTTCATATCGGTCGATTTGTCGATTTTCTGTACTTCAGTAAAAAATGAACTTGTTTTAATGTAAATTTTCCATGTATGAAAAATTACATCATCTCCATAAGGATATTCATTATTTAATTATCACATATATATAGTATATATGTATTTTTCAATAGTCCATAACATTTAGAGATAATAAATTTAATGCACCATTCATGGAGACGGTAGGCCTTACAAACGCATGAGCGCTACTTCAATTTTTTTTAAAATTAAATTAGTGAAGCCTAAATGATAAAAGTGTATAATATAATTCCATTATAATATATATGTCATATATCATACATATTTTCGTTAACATCTTCCTTTAAATCTATTATTTAGTGAAAGAATGATTCATTTCACTTTGAGGAAGCAGTAGTCTGCAATTTTCTAAAATGAAATTATCATATTTACACATTATGGAGAGAATAAAGGTTTATTGTAAATAATAATTAATAAATAATAGAGAAAATATAAATATAATATATATAATATAAAAATACATTACAATCAAAATGGCCACAATGAGAGGTGGTAGGATAAAATTGAACAATCATCGTTTAATGAGGAAGTAGTTCGCCATACACAGAAATAATATGTTCATATCAATTAAATAGAGGAGTGTATATGTCTTGTTAGAATCGATCTCATAAAATAATCCTAGTATATTAATGAAAATTGTTTTTATGTAATTATAGAATAATATGATCATATATAGCGAGGAAGTAAAATAATATTCATGACCATGAGAGAAGATGTTGCCACTAAATTGGGTAACTTCTTTTGATTTGAGCCAAACAACTTTCTTGATTTTCATTCTGTAGGAACATAATATGAAAGTAGATTCTAAATTATAAAATGGGGATGAATTGTATGTTTAAAAACATTTGTATTTAACCTTAAGGAAAAATATGTTTAATAAATTTAAGCATGGTAAATTCACAAGGCCTATCCTTTCTACAAACATTCTAGGTTCTGGAAATATGGTTCCATAAATGAAAAATAAGAAATGTTTACAAATAAATAATTATACCTTAATGTGTATAAAATCATACTACTCATTTTATAAAAGTAAAATAAAATATAATGTAGTTATACTTTCTATATTTATCAAAATAAAGCGGAAAATATACTTGAAACAAAAAAAGTAACATGTATTAAATATTTGAACCCAATGGGAACGGTATCCAACAACCTTGGATAATGGTACCTTGATTTATACTTTCAAGAAAGTATGTCTTACCCACAGCTGGGTAAGCCCTTGATAAGAAAATCTGAATCTATCTTGTTATCCCTGAAAGATCTCAAACATCAAGGGAGTCGACACCTCTGTCTTCCTAATCAATAAAGCCCTTGAACATTAAGGTAGTCGACACCTCCGTCTTCCAATCATTATAATTACTTTAACATTAAGGTAGTCGGAACCTTTATCCTACTATGCACAGAATCCCTCTATTTTACTGAGCAACAATCATATTCCCACAAGGAAAGATGAATACAATTTTCAACACACACTAGGAATGAGAGTATCTCTCTATAAATCACTTCTACAGTATACAATATCTAGAGTGCTAAACAGGTTTTAGCTCGTTCAATGGAGCTCTTATATATAGGCACTTCTCTAATGGACAGATTCCTCCTCTAACGGTCATATTTTACTTTGAATCTCGGAGGGTCATGAATATGTTTCACTCAAACAATGGTTAGTTAGAAATAGATTGTTCATCATCGTCTCATAACTATATGAAGGTTATGAAAAATATGGTTTCTTCAAAAAATATAATTTTCGAGAGTGTACGGAAAAATAATGTTCAGGTTCTATCAAAATATTAACATGGAGACTATAAAAAAAGGATGTTCAGATTCTATTTTCCATGGAATTATTATCCTGAAATCTATAGAAGTCGATGTCCGATGTTTGAGGAAATCTAAGTCTGAATTCTATTGAATTCGGAGTCTGAATTATGTGGAATTGAGATTATTAATTCTGAGGAATTCAGATTCTGAATTATGAGGAATTCATAATTTTCATTCTAAGAATTCAGAGTCTGAATTACAGATAATTCGAAGTCAGAATTTCATAGAATTCGAAGTCTAAAATTCATTGAATTCAGATTCTAGATTTTATAGAATTCGGAGTTTGAATTTCAGAGAATCCGAAACCATAATTAGGATTCTGAAAAAAGAATACTCTATATCTAAGTATTTGTATAATTCCGATATTTTTCATGTGAAACAGATTTTTTCACATAGGAATAAAATGATTTAGATTTATATAAACAATAACTTGCATAATGAAAACATGAGTAGGGAGAAAATTTCCATGGGGAAGGAAAATTTTCCATTTTTTGATAAATATTAGGGGAAATAAAACTTTCCATGAGATAGAGTGTTTGTGATTTTAAAAACATAAAAGAATAGAAAAGTCATAATTAAACCTTATTGGATCAACACCCTCTACACATGTTTTGGCTTATATGTGGAATTGATGGATTTTGGGAGCTTATTTGAGTATATAATGGAATATACAAGGGGCATGAGAGGTGTGATTTAGTGCATAGAGGTTGTGGCCTTTTATAAGAGGGAGGAGGGGCACTTTAGGAATGTCCTGAAATATTATTTTATTGTAAATTAAATTTTGATTAAAATGGTTCAATCCTCACTTAATTTTGAATACAATATTATTTTGGTTAGAATATCCATCATACAATAATTTATATACAAGTTTTTTATATTTTTTTATCCTTATTATTTTGGATTAAACTTGATTTTAACTTTGTTAATCTTACAGTGATATCATGTTATTTCCCCATTTTGGGATAATGTAATTACCATATCATGTCCATTGACCCACAAGAAATTCATTTAGGATATATTTGGAATTATTTTAAACATTTATCCAAGTTTTATATTGATACGAATTCAATTTCATTTAATAAACTATTTTATATTTTAAGTTATGAATTATGTCAATTTTGGAAACTATTCATACTTGACATTTTTACAAAAATAATACCAAAGATATTTTTTGAGGAAAGAAACATTGAAAAAATCAAAATATGTCATATTCAACTAGATAATTCATTGATGATATTAATTATGTACAATAATATTTATTTTAATATTTATAAAATCATTTATTTGAATTATTTATTAACAAAGCAATCATTGCATCATCATTCTGTCACAATTAAATTTATTTATTTATCTAAATACTATAAATTAAATATCATGATGTATAAAATCATTTTACATATATAATGAATATTTTTATTCTATAATATCACTTATATTACCCCATATAAAAATTTATTTAGAAAGAAGATACTTGTATATAATATTTCTCTCATTACATTAAATTAATTACAATAATATGTCATTATGACACCCATGTGGCTCAATGGGGTCCCAAAATCGAGCCAAGGAATCCCATGGAAGGAAATATTTCATCCAATAGGATTACAACATGTGTTATATTAGTTTTATATTAATTTTTTACCCTTATTTACAAGATTTTCCCTTTAAACATGTTAAATATAAGAATTTACTAAATTTACAAGTCATAATGTTCAAAAATAAAAGGTAATTATTTACAATATTTGGACTATAAGATTTCAAATACGGATTAAATTTTTCCATATTCAAACAAATAATTTAAATAAATCAATTCTAAATTAATCCTAATTTTCAAAAATAGAAAGATTTTTTAATGAGTAAAAACTATTAAAAGATTAACATATGTTTATGTCCAATTTCAATGTCAAATTACGTCCAATGACTAACATTGTATTAAATAAAAAAACAAAATCCAATTAAACTTTAAAAAAATGTCAATCTAAATATATAAATTAATTAAGTGAAATGATAGTTTTGAATAAAAATATAGTGTTTTTACTATTTATTAAAATATTAATTTAATCAAAAAAATACCAAAATATCATTCAAGGTAAATTTCGTTATCTTGCTTCTATGTAAGAAGTTTATATTTTAAATTGAATATTTAAAATAGAACAAAATATGATTTTAAAGGATTTACCATAAAAATTTGGTAAAATGGCCTTTTTAATATATTATAATTTTTCATGCTTAAAATCAAATTCATTCATATTTTAAGCCTCTAAATTTTATTAAATAAATGTAAAAACATTTAACAAACACGCTTAATAATATTGTAGTTAGTTATTTTCATTCCCTCTAATATAATGACTATGCATTAATTACTATTTAAAATAATAATACTATTATATTATTTTTTGATATAACTCACTATTGTGTGCAACATAAGATTACAAAGAAACCCATTGCGGAGTATCAAGTATTTTATCAAAAAAATTGTTCACTTTAAAATAAAAATAATATATTATTCATAAATACGTATATAAAAATGTAATTTTCAATACATACCTAGGATCCTACTCCATTCCTCCATTTATGAAATGGTCTCCCCACAATTTTATTTACCAAAAAAATAAGTGGGGATATTTATACATCATATAATTTTTATATTCCAATGTTTCCCCTTAATCCATATAGATTTTTTCACAAAACTGTTAACTAAAAAATTACCTTATTTCGTAACACTTTCTCTCTATATTCATGAATAAGTATTTGTTGATCCTCATAAGAATTATTCTCTTCCAACATAACTACCTTTGGACTCCAAACATGGGATGTATCTGGCATATACGTTGTCATCATTGAAGAATGAAAAAAATTATGTTCCTAGGATAAACATGGAGGTTAATCAACCCTGTAGGAAAATGATCCAACTTTCTATGGTATTTCATATTGTCCAATGATCCACAGACTCAACAACCCTTCTTTCAAAAACACACCGCACTTTTCCATGGAGAATTTTTTAGAAAGACTCGATCACCTACCATAAAAGAAACATCATTCATCCGGCTATCTACATAACATTTCATCTTGGTCTGAGTAGTTATCATCTTCTTTTGAATCAAGTCAACTTTTTCTACCATATATTCTTCCAATTCTGGTCCCAGAAACATTTTTTAACCTATATCATCCCAAAAATATTATGTTCGACAACTCTTTCCAAAGAATGCCTCAAATGTGGCCATCTGTATACTAGAAAAAATCATTAATTTATGAAAACTCAATCAAAGAATGTTTTTTTCCAAATTCCCTATTAATCCATCGACTAAGAACATAGAATATCATCAAAGGTCTGAATTTTTCGTTTAAACAACTCTTCATATTGGAGATGAAAAGTTTTACTAAAATATTATTAAGTTCTCAATGACTTTTGAATGCCTTTCAAATAGTTAAAAGTGAACCTGGGATCATAATTTAATACAATGGAAAGATTAAATCCAATTAACAAGAAAATATCTTTAATATAAAATCATGAATGTTGATCTAGGGACATATTTTATCCTACAAAAATAAATGAGATGATTTAGTCATTCTATTATAAAAAACACATAATGCATTGTTACCGCAAGAAGTATTTGGTAATCCCAATATGAAATCCATGAAAATATTTTCCCATTTCAACTATGTCACTAAAAAAGGATAAAGTATACTTTTTGGTAATTCTCGTTAAACATTAATATATTTACAAGACAAACACATCACAATAAAGTCTAGAATATGTCTTTTCATTACATCCCACTAGTTATACCCCTGAATAACATTGTACGTCTTAGTACTCACATGATGAACTGAAAACAGAGAATGAAGAGCTTCAAAAAATTACCCATTCATAAATTTTGAAACATAAGTAACACATAAAATCTTTTCAAACCTCAAACCATAGTCCTTATCTATGTTACATTTAGGCAACCAACCCTTCTGAACCAATTAAACCTTTTTATATAACTCACAATATTATTTCTAACATTACATAATTCTTTCTAATAGAGTCGATTTCACTGCCACCTGAATTATAATATTGGAATTCCTGGCACCAACAACTTCTAATACAAAATTAATCACATCAAAAACCAAATGATCTTGTTCTTAACATAGCATGTTTAATATATGAATTACTATTTTGACTCAAAGAATCAGCCACTTTATTTTTATTTCTTAACTGATAATGAATTGTACAATCATAATCCTTGATTAAATCATGTCATCTCCTCTTTATCATGTTTAATTCATTATGAGTGAAGATATACATCAAACAATTATGATCAATAGCTATTTCACTCTTTATGCCACACAAATTATGCCTCCACAATTTTAATGAGAAAACAACATAATCTAATTCCCAATAATGTTTAGGGTAATTTAACTCATGATTTTTCAAATGACATAAAGCATAAACAATTACTGGATCAATCTAAATTATGAAACAACCATGTCCCTACAACAAATCATTTCTATAGATAAGAAAATAAACATTTCTAGAAGACCATTCCATAATTGGATCATTCACCGATCTAACTTTATATTATTGAATGAATTCATCTCATTCTTTTTTTATTAGCATAAAAACATTTCGAGTTAACATAGTTAATGGGATAGATAATCATGAATAATTTTCACCAAACCTCTAGTAATAACCTGTTAATCAATGATAACAATGGATCTCAGTTATATTTTTGGGTCTTCACTGTTCGTCAACCTCATTGATTTTAGCAGTAGAATTAGTTATTCTATCTGTTGAAACAATGTGACCCATGAATGAAATTTTTGTAACCCAAACTCATACGTTCTACATTTACTATATAGTTTAATTTCATTTAGACTTTGCAAGAAAAACCATAAATTAAATTCTTGATCTTATTTAATTTTTTAATATACTAAAATATCATCAATAAACACAACCATGAACGTAAACAATAACTCATGGAATATTATATTTAAAAGATCAATGAATTCATTAGGTGTATTGGTTATCCCAAAAGTAATTACTAAAAAATCATAATGGACATATCTAGTACAAAACATGGTCATTGTAATGTATACCTCCATTACTTTCAACTAATGGTACCCCAAACTCCAGTCAATCTTTAAAAAATACTGAGATCCCCAGAGCTGATCAAAGAAAATCATTGATTTGATGAAAATGACACTTGTTCTTAACAATGATTTTATTAAAGTGTCTATAAACATTTAAAATTCTCATTGAACCATCTTTATTTTTTACAAACAGGACATGAGCATGTTATGGTGATGAACTAGGTTGAATGAAACATTTATCAAATAACTCCTGAAATTTCTTTTTTAACACTAAATGATCAATTTGAGCCATTTGATAAGGGTTTTCTAAAATTGGACTATCATCTACAACCAAGTCAATAGTAAAATCAACTTCCATTTACGTATTATACTAGGAAACTCATCCAGAAAAACATCAAGATACTCATTTACCACTAGAACATCATTAATCTGAATATTTACTTTGAATTCTATAATATAATCAAAGACGCATTAATATCCATATTTTACTTGCGTCTCATATTCCTGTTATGTTAACAATATTAAGGGTTCATTCCTGTACACAATCTGAAATTGTTTCTGAAATGAATATTCATTAGCTCTTCATTCAATTTCAGCAAGATAACCAGATAGCCAATCTATACCCAAAATAACATCAAACACTACTAGAGGATTAATATTAAGGTTTTTAAGTAGCTTTTTTCATACACTAGGATATGAAGGTTCTGGAATTTGTTTTTGTCTCAACATCAACCCTAGGTGTTTTTACAACATGTTTAGGATTAATATGAGGATATGTATTTCCCAATTTACTAGAAGATTTTTCAAAAATTAAAAAATGTCTATACCTATAATCAACCAACATATTGACCAAATAGAAATAAGTAAACAATTTAACAAATACTACTTCAATTGATGGACCAACATTTAATGAAGTATTTACAAAATAGTTTACCACCCCTTTCTTCTTGTAGTATGGATGCTTTCCATCATTTGAGTTCCATGTCAGAAACTCATTTGCATTATAACACATTTCATTTCACATTAAACAATTTACTAAGGACCCTAGATAATGGGAGGAGGGAGAATGACTCGCGAGCCGATTCAGAGGCGATTTTAGAAAACCCTATATCTCGATGATTTTGTCAAAGAATGACGATGGCTGGCTTTGATCCTCAATGAGAGCTTGATCCTCAGGGAAACTACCAGCCTCAGGATGCTGAAACTCTGGAAAACAATCCATGCAAACAAGAAATACAAAGTTGACAATATTTTTTCTCCTTCTGTGACACACTCAAAGGATAGGATCTTAATTACGGGAAGGATAACAAGACTCCTCTATTCAAAAAGTTGGACGATGGTGGATTTTTTGTCGAGGCTGGCCTGGATGCGTTGTAGAAAAGAGCCTAGATGTGAAAATTCTCGGTTCTTGGTCATGTCTCCTACAATGGAGGTGATCATCTATGGCCTTTAACTGAGCTGAAATAAAGGATTTCCCACTTGATGGGGATTATAGAGATGGAAGATGGTGCCTATCAGTATGGGCAATTATCACATCCTTCTAAACACTCAAGATGATATCAAACATCTATAGAGATATGGAAACCTTAAAATTTGGCCTGACTTATTTAGAATATCTGATTGGGATGTCACCTTTAACCCACACACGCACATAAACTCAATTGAACAGATTTGGGCTAGAATCCATGGTCTGAATAGGTTTTTTGGCATCCCAAAATATTAAATGATGTTGTCTCATGCATTGGTGTTCCTATAAAAATTGATCAAACTTCTTTGAATGTGGAACTAGGCTTGTTTGCGAGATTCATGGTTGAAGTAAACCTTAACACAAAACTCCCTAATTTTATTTATATAATATCTCTAGTCCAAATATGAAAGTGCATTCTGTCCCTTTGTTTATTTTACATAAAACACCAAACAAACTAAATTCTATACCCCTCGTAGCCTCTGACATCTCAGATCCTACTGACTCTAAACAAGAAGCAGCTTGGGCACCTTTGACTGATATGGTTTTAGAGGATAATTTTGACATGACTTTAACACCAATCTGAAATAGGGATGAAATTCCAACTGCTCACACAGAGGGTAGTCTTTCACAACCCACATCAGCTATTATTTCTCATACCCCAATGCATAATTCAAACTCTGAAGTGAGCAACAATTTTTTTACATTCTCCAATGTTAATCCTCTTTTCAAAAAACCTAAACCAAACACCTCTCAGGATGTTGGATAATCAGAGAGGAAGAAAGGTTTAGGAAAATCAAAAAAAGGCTTTCAACCCAAAAAACAAGTAAAATGAATCTACTCTCTTGGTATATTCAAGGTATTGCTAACTCGGACACTTTAATTGTCCTTCAATGGTTTTTTTCAATACAAAAACCTATAATTTTATATATTTCAGAACCTAAATTCAACATCACCTCTAAAATTTTGAAAATATTATCTCTTAATTACCACTATCTGGGATATTGTAAAGATGGCCTCTCGGTTGATTTGAAGTGGAATTTTTACCACTCTTCTTTACAAAACATTTATGTTATCAAATGTTATGAGCAACAATTTACTTGTGACTTATATTGGGAAGGAACACATATTTTTTCATGATTATATATGCCAAAAATAGATACCAAGAAAGAAGATCCCTCTGGCATGACCTCTCTGTTTTGTCTAACAACATTAATGACCCTTGGGATGTAATGGGAGACTTTAATTCCATTCACAACTCCAGTGAGAAAATGGATCCCTCTAACTTATCTATATAATCAAGAGAGTTTATGAATTCTATGTGAGAAAAAAACCTTGTCGAAATCAACCTTACTGGTGATAAATACACAATGTATAGAAGGAATAATAATAATGTAGTTTCTAGTAAACTGGGCAGAGCCTTTCCCAATATAGAGACTTTGGATAAATGGGAAAATGCCTCTAGCATCAACCTCCCTATATAAAACTCTGATCACCATCCTATTTTGGTCAATCTGTTTGATAAAAACTATAATCCTATTCTTCCATTTAGATTTAAGAACTCTTGGTCCACACACACAGATTGTGTTTCATACATCAAAAATGTTTGGGATAATATGAACCATCAATATGATACCTTTACTTGTATCCTCAAACATAAAACTTTAAAGAAAACCCTCAATGGCTGGTGTAGATATAAAGGTAAGCAAATTGATGCCGACATTTCTTCTCATGAGGAGGAACTTGTTCAATTTCAAATGTTGAATACTAATTCCGATTTCACTTTTGATCCTAAAACGGAATTAAACATTTCAGTGAAACTCAACTATTTAATCGCTTTCAAAGATAATATGCATAAATAAATATTTAAGACTATATGGCTCTCTGATGGTGAAAAAACACAAAATTATATAAATTGATTCAATGGGATTGGAAGGCTTCTCGACATCAGGCTAGACTCTTTAATGGTGATCAACTTCTTGAATCAGAAGAAGCTATTTCCAACCATGTTGTTTCTTATTTTCATAGAATTTTTAATGGTCTGGATGCCAATATTGATCGTAGGCCTGACATTATATTTCTATTGGTTGATGAGAGTGACATTGCGTCCCTCTTAAACATCCCTATGGATCATGAAATTGGAGACACTATTTTCACTCTAAAATCTGATAGTTCCCCTGGCCGAGATGGTTTTAATAATGGACTCTTTCAATGACATTGGGATGTCAATCACTTGGATTTTTTCATGCTTGTGAGGTCCTTCTTCACCAATGGTTTTCTCCCTCCTAGTCTAAATGATCAATTTCTCACTTTAATACACAACATTGACAATGACTCTAAGATTCACCAATTTTAAATTTTTTCCCTAATAAACACTCTTTACAAAATCATTACGAAAATCATTTCTAATAGACTTACCCCAATTTCCAACAAAATTATCTCTTGGAATCAATTTGGTTTTATTAAAAGTAGGTCTATTCAAGACTAGATTTTCCTTTCCCTTGGTATTAATGATACCTTTGTCATGAGGATAAAATCTTTGTTTAAATCTACTTCAATCTCCATTTTGGTTAATGGATCTCCAAAGGATAATTAAAATGCACAAAAGGGTTTAGACAAGGAGACCCTCTCTCAGTCATTCTCTTTGTTATCGCTGAGGATTACCTCAGCAGACTCATCATCTAACTTGTCAATCAAAATAAACATAAACCCATCTAGGCTACCAGAAATCTTAAGGTCCCTACCCACCTGTTATATGGTGATGACATCATATTGTTTCTTCAAGGTGGACATAATAATATTCATGTTCACAAAATCACACTTGCACATTATGAGGAGGTTTCAGGGCATTCCATTTCGTGGAACAAATAATATATTTTCTTTGGAAAAAATTTCTCCCCGAAAAGGAAAGCCATTTTCTCTACTAATCATGGGGTCAAAGAAGGATTCTTCCACTTCATCTAGCTAGGGGTTCCTATCTTATGTGGAAGACATAAATCATACTATTTCTCCAACATCATTGATCAAATCACCAGTCAAATCACCTCTTTGAAAGAATAATCCATGTCCATGGATGGTAGAATATGTATCGTCAAATCATCCTTTTTCTCCAAGATGGTCTACTCTCTCCTGATCTATAAGTTTCCCAGAAAAACCTTTAAAAAATTCAATACCTACATCAAAAAATTCATTTGGAAGGGAAATATTTTTGAAAAAAGGATTTTATCCTTCCCTTGGATGACTTGTTGCAAACCCATTGATAATGAGGGTTTTTGTTTTAAAGACATAAAATTTTTCGATGATGCCCTACAGGCTAGGATTACTTAGAGATTAATCAATAATATCTCTAATACTCTTAACTTCCTCAATCACATATTTATCAAAAAAAATAATAAGGTAAACCTTAATTATATTACTTCCTTGATTTGGCCCTCTATTAGACATTCTTTTCTTAATGTTGTGGAAAACACTAAATGGATGCTTAGAGCTGACTCTAACATAAATTTCTAGCTCGATAATTGGACTAGAACCCCTTTAATCTCCATTCATCATCCTAACTCCCAGCCTGAGAACACATTCCACACCATAAAGGATATTCTTCACTCTCACAGGAATGATCTCCCAGACAATATTGCTTAAATAATTGATAATTATCCTTATACTACCTATGATGATTTTCTTATCAGGGAGCTGGCTCCTAATGGAATGATTGACTCCAAAAACATCTACAAGCATAATTTTAATACCACTGATTCCAAAAATTAAATGGTTCAATCATTTTTACAAGGATTAGATCAAACCTACAAGACTCACTCTTATTTGGCGTATTTGCACACAAAAAATTTCCCACTGAGGTCTGCCTCCAAACTTTTGGTATTCATCTTTGTTCAAGTTGTCATATATGTAACCAACATAGAGAGGATACTAACCAAAATTTTATATCCTGTTCTACAGCCTCTTCCTTATGGAACAATATTTTTGACATCTTTGACTGCAGATGTTTTATACCTGACTTGATATGTTCTCTTTTAAAGAAATTATTTGTTCCTGAAGCTTCTCAGCAAATCAAAAACATATTCCTCTTTGGCCTTGCTGAGATCCTACATGTGATCTGGTATGATAGAAATGATATCATTCATCATAAATACTCACTAAATCTCAAATATGGAAATTCCCAGATTCGTAATGCGGCCTGAGAGGCTGCTTCGATCCAAAAAGCACACTCCATGTGCTCTATTGGAGATTGGGAGATACTACGCAAAATCCAAGTCTATGGAATCTATCAACAACCCAAAAGTACCATTGAAGTGTTTTGGAAGGCTCCCATGTCAGGATGGATCAATGTGAACGTGGACGGTGCCTCAATGGGAAATCCTGGTCCTGACTGCTATGGGGTGATTTTTGGATATTCTTCTAGCCAGTTCCATGGTTGTTTCTTTGGCAGATGTGGTATAACTTCATCGTTGGAAGCTGAAATGATGGGTGTCATCCATGTCATCAAATTTTCCCTTCATAAAGGATGGAGAAAACTCTGGATCTAATATGACACAACCACAATTGTCCAGGAAATTCAGAAAGGGGTGATTCACTTGGCCTGTCCTCTCACCACCCTTTGGATGAAGTTTTTGAACTCGCTCTTGGAGAGTGATTATATTTTCACTAATGCCTTTCGGGAAGCGAAAACTATTGCTGATTCTATTTCCAACAAGGGAGTTCACTATGATATTCTTTGGATGGATGATCTTCCTCCTGATCATTTTTAGTTCTTCGATAAAGATTGTAAAAAACTCCATACATTTTGTCTCTTGTAACCCTTTTGTTTTTTATTTTCAATAAATTGTTCTTTGGTATTTGACTAAGGAATCACCTTATTTAAAAAATAGGATTCCTTCATAATATTACCATAATATTATCCAATGTAATTATGAGCATTATGTCCCATTTTACCACATTATAAGCACTTTACATAATTCAAAATTCGTTCCCCATTGTGGTTTTTACCACTATTTTCACAGATTATAAACATAAGATTCTTATCATCTGACATGATTGAAGAGTTATTCCCTTACATCAGAAAACCTCACCCTCTTATTATATTTTTTATAAAGAACACATGATCATTTGAAAACACCATTTCCACCATCTCCACGCATCAAAAACGTTTTTATAACATTTTTACTCACAAGAATCTAAATCCCTTAGATTATTTTGCTTTAATCATGAGTAAAAACGATTTATTTTACTATTAAGATCCAATCTAAAATTTTGATAATAAATTTCTAGTTGAGCTAAGTTTTCATCATAACATGCCATTGATTCATCCTCCTTCCTCAATTCAAGAATGGTTTTTCCATCCTTCGTCAAACCACCTTAGGAAGATATTTCTCATGGAACAAAACATTGAATGAATCCCATTGAAGGGAATTATTCCCCTCAAAATCACTGATATTTTTTACCATCGACCCCCACTAATTGGATTCACCTTAAAAATGGTTCACATAATGACTAACCTTTTTATATTATGAACACCCCCAGAAATCAAAAATATTTTTCCAGTTCTATAGTATACCCTTAATCTATCACAAGGTCGGATGATTCTTTGGTTGGTGGGGGATGTTGCCACATGAAATGATCCACTACTGAAATGTTCCTTTGTGGTTGATCTGGATAATAGCATGCATGGATACCAACACTATTTATATCCTGAGTCAACTGTTCCATCACTATAATAAACTATTCAGTTCTTATTAGAATTATTTCATGTAATTGTTTTGATAGGTTGTTTTCTTCATGTTGTCATCTCATCATAGCCATACAATTTCCCCTATGGAAAACAATTCTAAACAAAGAAATATATTATATGAGTAAACATTGTAATATGAAATTTCCATATCATTTCAATCTAACCATAATGTAAAAATAATGTATGGATATTCATTTAACCATATCATAACTCCTAAAGTTTTCTAAACTGACCAATTATACCAACTATATGGCCCCAACCATATATATTACATAATCTTGAGTTATGTTAAGAATTCACATGGAAGATATTTTCAGGTTTAGAGTTTTATAGAATAAGTGCATAACTATATCAACACTTCTCTAATATTACAAAGTATACAATTATACTATATACTAATTTTTTAACAATAAATATGTTCTTGAATTATTCCTTTCTATTACCCTTCCTTATATAATTTTAAAAACATTTGAAAAACATAGGATTAGTATAAAAATATCCTTATGGGATATCAAATATGGAATGAAAACATTAGTCCATGAATACATACAAATCAATTAAATCATTATTTTTTACTTTTAAAAGATAATCACTTTAACATACCTCATGAAATCATAGGATTTACGAATAACTCAGAGAAATAATAAATTACATAGGTAACTTGTGGTGTCTATAAGAAACTTACATTATATCTTTCATAGATATATAGGATGTAATCTTCATGGTTACATTAGGAATACACATCATAATATATTCCCTAAATATCATTGGAGAAATGATAACGTTTACCTCTATCATATTACTCAATGCATTGGGGATCCATATTTGGATCACCTTCCCTCGGTTTATCATAGATCCACTCGTATACCTAATCAATTCCCATGAACTATCAAATAATCATAACAAATAAAACCACTATAAAGGAATGATAACATTCTCACATTGAAATACACATATATAAGTTAAAGATATTGACATAATAAATCTGTTATCAAAACCATTTTCAATACCATGATATATTAAAAGTAATATGGAATTAAATTTTCTTTTTTTAAAGCATTACGACTTATAGAGGAATCCAAATATCAAGTAATTCTTGTAGTGGCAGAAAGGTCCTTGTCACCGCGTACGTTAATTAAACTATTTCCTATTATCATTTAGTAAAATGATTCGTAGATGTAGATTAATGTTTACACCCTTTTAAATAAATTAAATTCTAAAGGCTTTTATTAAACACCATATAAAATAAGGTCGTATATAAATCAAAATATGTCTTAATGAAAGGAGATTGAGGAGAATTCCCTTACTTGAGCCTGACTAGTATCGTTCATTCATTATATTCATGAATAATAATCATAGGTAAATTTATAAATGATCTAGAACATTTTAAACATAATTATTATTTTTATATTACATATAATCATGTTATAAATAATACATAATTATTTAAGTTCGTATCGGCCGTTTTTTTATTTGGTACTTGAGTAAAAAATGAACTTGTTTTGATGTAAATGGTCCATGTATTCAAAATTATATCATCTCCATAATTAAAATCATAATTAAAATATCACATATATATTGAATATATGCATTTTATAATATCCCTTAACATTTGGAGATAATAAATGAAATTTACCTTTCATAGAGACGGTAGGCCGTACACACACATGAATACTACTTTCATTAATTTTTCATATTAAAAGAATGAAAAATAAATGATACATGGGAATATTATTATTCCAGTACTACATCTATGTTTTATATGTCACATATGATAATCATCACTATCCTTTAAATGTTATATTTAGGGAATGAGTGTGTCATATCACTTTGAGGGGTGGTAGTCCGCACTTTCTCAAATAAAATTGTCATATTTACACATTTTGGAAAGCATAAACATATTTTGTATATAAAAATTACATAAGAATAGATAAAATATAAATATTATATATATAATATATAAATATAGTTCCTTCATAATGGTTACCATGAGAGATGGTATGAGAAAATCGAATAATCATCGTTTTGTGGTGTTTTAGTTCATCGTTCAGAGAAACAGTTTGGTGGTATCAATTAGATGAGGTGTGTTTAAATTTAGATCAAATTATTCTCATAAAAACATATTATTATATTACAGATACCTATTTTTATGTAATAAAACAATAATAATATCATAGAGAGTGAATAAGGAAAATAAAACAAAGGAACTTGAGAGAAGACCGTACCTCTAAATCGGGTAACTTATTTTGATTTGAGGCAAAAGGATTTCTTTAATTACCTTCATCCCAAGATAAGGATTTTATAAGGAAAGGATGTATGATGGGATCTAATTTTGAATAATTTTAATGATACAGAGATCTTATATGTGTTTTTTGAGGGTATAGGTGTTGGTATTTTATAAGAGGGAGGAGGGACACTTTAGGAATGACTTGAAATATTAAGTTATTATAAATTATATATCGATTAAAAATGGTCCAAAAAAAGATTTATTCTAAAATATGATGAATTGGGTTATTATATTCATTATTCAATAATTTTTATTCTATTTTTGAATATTTTTTTATTCTTATCATTTTGGTTTAATAGTTATGTTACTTTTTTAATCATAATGTGATATCGTGTTATTTAAAAATTGTGGGTTAATGTAATTAAAATATCATGTCAAACGCCCTCATATAATGTTATTTGTGATATTTTTGGACATATATTAAATATTTTTCTGAATCATAGACTTTCAATCAATTTAATATCATTTAATAAACTATTTAATATTTTAAGATATGAATTATTTCAATTTTGGAAAGTATTCCTATTTTACTTTTTTGCAAATTAGAAACAACATTATTTTCAAAAGAAACATTTAATAAATAATAACATGTCATATTAACCTATATAATTTGGGGATGAAAATAATTATGTCAAATAATATTTATTTTTATAATTTTAATATTATTTATTTGTATCATTTATTAATGAAGAAATCACTACATCGTCATTGGGTCATACATATATTTATTTATTTAATATATAAAAATTTTAGATAAAATATCTTTATGTAGGAATTAATTTTATATTTCTATGGACTATTTATAGTAGAATATATCAATTATATAACCATATATAAAAAAATTAGTATGAAGATACATGTTTATGTTATTTTCCTCTTTACATTAAATTAATTATTATAGTGCATCATTATCACACCCATATGGATCCATGGTGTGAAAAAATATACCCAAGGTTGACCATGGCTGAAAAACCCAAATATAATAGTATTAAAACATGTGTTAGGGTAGTTTCATAATATTTTCCCCCTATTTACCTCTTTTACCCTTTAACCATTCTAAATAAAAGTAATTTCAGAAATTACTACTCACAATGTCCAAAAATAAACAGTACATATTTACAAAATTTAGACTTTATGTTTCCAAATATTGAATACATTTTTATAAATTAGGAAAAAATAATTTTTAGAAATCAATTTAAAATTAATTCACGTTTTCAAAACCGGAATGAGGGTTTTTAGGAAGTAAAAACTATCAAAATATTGACATGTGTTTATGTCCAATTTAAATGTGAAATTGCATCCAATGACCAAAATTTGATTAAATGATAAAAACACAATCCAATTAAAAATAAAATCCAATTAAAAGTATGATATAACTATATAACTAGATTATATTAAAATACAGTTTGTATATTAAATGTATTACTTTTTTTATTCATTAAAATATTAAATCCATCAAATTACACCACTCATATATAAAATAAAATTTATATGAATATATCTATATTCATCTATAAATTATATATAAAAAATTACAACACTCATATTGAAGGTAATATTTACTTACAAAGGACCTCTTTATTCACATTATGAAGAATGGGTTAAAATATAGGTTAATAATAATTCAAATTTATATATTAATGTTTATATAATATATATGATATATATTAAAAAATATAAAATTTTAAAAATCCATGTATATAGGATATGACACATATCCCTGAAAAATTATATCATATTATAATGGATTTGAAAGTAAGATGTCAAATATGATATTATATTTTAATGAGAAATTTTTTACATAACTATGACATATTTATATAAAATCCAACATGATGTGCGTCCTTGATAGGTGCTTATAAGAATAAAAAAATCAATTCATGAGGAGGATGCCGCTATACACACGATTGAGAGTTTCATTTCATGTTCAATAGGAGTGGATATGTATATAGTTTATGAAATTTATTTAATAAAATATTAGTATATGTATGATATTGGTGTTATTATAATTTCATTGTTGAAAAATTATTATAGGAATTATAATAAGAAATGTAATGAAAAACTATGGAAAAAAACAATACCACTTCATCAGATGACCTATTTTTTGCAACAAAATACATGATTATAGTATTTTATTTAAAAAGGCCTCATAGAAATGAAATGGAATGTACTGATGTTATTTCCTTAGGTATTAAATGAACGAAAATATTTTTTATGTGTGAATAAAATTGGAGAGGATGTTCTATTTTATATTTGAGAAAGAGTGGCATTTTATAAACACATAAAACTATTCAATAATGGGAAGCCACTCTAAAACAATGTTCCTAAAAATTGATAAATAGTTTTTTGTAGGGATGATAAGTTTGATCAACAAATCAAAATGTAAAAAATGAAATACTATTGGAATTATATTCCCTTTAGTACGAAGGGTTTTAACTTTTACCATTTTATTTTCCCCACGCTGGGTAGTTTTTTATAAATTTTTAATATATCTAATAAGGATATAAATAAAATGGAAAATATTATGTAGTATCGATGAAAACTATTTTATATTATATATATAATTTATCCATGATATATATAACGTTTTTTTACATTTAGTTTAAATAAATGTGTGCGTAATGCACAATATACTATTTTAACCTTAACCACGGTGATTAATTTGTATTATTATTCATATTCATTATGAGGGAATACTAATTTGAAAATTATACATATTATTAGTTAAAATGATTAAATTTTTTGATCTTATTTATAATATTTAATTCATAGAGGTGGAATAATTTATATTATAAAAAAATTTGTGATTGCGATGAAAATGCGGCATTCTAATGAAAATTTCTTTAAAAGAATACAAATTTTTTATATCAAAAATAAATATAAAATGAATAAACTGACCCAAATTGTAAAAATTATTATTTAATTGAAATAATTAATCTTTCAAAATCATCATAAAATATGTACTTTTAACTTCCATGAATAAAAAATAAATTTTAAAAAATATCATTAAATTAATATTTATTGAAATTTAATTCTTTTCCTAGAGTTCATAAAAATTAACTATAAGTCAATTTCTAAATTATTCTTTGAAAACATAATTATATTTTTTTTAAAATGTTTTCTACAAGTGGGAGAAAAAAAATTTATAGTATGTTCACATAATGTAACGAATCATCTATCCTGAAAAAAATACAGTTTTGAAGAATAATTTTTATTATTAATTCTCATTGTGTAGAAATATATTACATGGATGAAAATACAGTTTATTGACTATTTATTCTATTAATATTTTTTAATATATATCATAAATAGTTAATAATTTTCTTTACAATAATGATTATAGATTGTGCATATAAAAATATTTTTTCAAAACAGAACATTTCTTGTAATTTATAATTATTTTTATTTTATTTTTTTATTAATTAATATCCAATTAATTTATTTTATACATGTGTAAAACATATTTTTTCAGGATGTTTTAATTCCTATTCACACATTCCAATAAATAACATTCAAAAAAATTCCATGTAAATAATAATATTTTAATGTTATATTGTGGTATATTTCAAATTATTGTTGTTGGAAATGAGTGATACCATAAAAATAAATTTATTTGAAAAAAATCATATAATCATATGGTTTTATAATGTAAATATTAAACAAGAATTTCCAGAACATTCTTTTGGTTAATGGGTGGTGGTATGACTAAAAGTGAACTAGCAGGTTCCACCTACTGTATACATCAATGAACAAAAGCTTTATCACTTGGAAGATCATCCACATAATTTTGTTTTCGATTCGTAGATGGTCTATATCCTAGAGTTATTCCAAAAATTGGAAATATGTACCATATTAAAAAATTATATCATAGGATATGACATAAGAAATAAATCTAAACCACAATTCATTACTTGATGATTCATGCAACATTATTTCCCCATAATATGCACATATATGTACCGAGTAAAAAAATAATTCTATGAGAGTCTTGATGAATTGATTGTTCAACCACCCAAAAAAATTGAATTCCCTATAATGGTAGATGAAGTTGATAATATTTTACACTTTTTCTGTACTTCCCAAAAAAATACTCTCATATAGATATTATCCAAACTCCAATCCTATGATGAACCCATGTTGATATCACTATGTCACATCACAAACCATTGGGTCCCACATGTGTGTTGTTGTTTCTAGTGTAATACACTATTCCCACCTCTAATAGAAAAAGATTTGGTGAAAATAACCTTGTAGTCATATCACACACATGGGAGGCCTCATCCTAAGGTCCATACACCCACATGTCTCTAACCATAAAAAAATGTTCAAATGTAAAATAAAACTTATTCGAAAATGCATGCATGTACTATATCCCACACCATAGTGTGGCACAAGAATAAGATAACATAATAGAACAAATACATGACAATATAAATTATAACATTTTCATCCTTCAAGAAAAGAGGTGACTATTATCTTATACATCAACTAGAACCAAAACCAATTTTCATATATCCAGTATACTATTCCTTCTCTTAGTCTCTCAAGGAATCCATTATAAGGCCATTCATCTTCATAAGGAAAACATGTGGAGGAAGATACCATGACTTTTTGTGTATTAAAATACATATTATGATCCCCCCAAATTTCCCAACATATAGAAACATAACAGAGATTTCATTTTATAATAACAAAGCTATGTTATTAATAATATAATACAAAATGATAATATCTTAGTTATACACAAGATAGACATGAAGTCTATAAGTCATTTCAAAAACATACTACAATGCTAGGATTATTATTTATGCTTCAAGGTAACACTCTTATGGGGGAAATTTGTAAATTGGTATAACAAAATCAATTTCACTGGTCAAATCGACTTTACACATAATGACATTCCTCAAAGAAGTACTCTTTTGAAATCTATAGACATCTATTCAAAGATATGGTATTCTATACAGGGCCAATATGGGAATTCTAACACTAGATATGAAAAACCCCACAGGGATGGGGATCACACATCCTAAGAGAGAATAACCAGATTCCTAAACCAAAATAGGGATAAAATAATAGATGATCACACCTTGAGCCACAATGAGGGATTAGTGACTCTATCCAAGACATCTCTCAAAAAGTGGATCATATCTTATACTTAGGACATGTTTACATTACATAACATAATATGGATGGACCAGGGGTATTCTCCCAAATAAATTAGTCTACACTAAACATAATGGGGTCCTCAAACTACACTGAAAAAAGTAAACAACATGTATATGGAAAACATTATGTGTCATGTCACTCATGAGTTTTTAGGGTAGTCAAAACAATTCCCATGTACATTGAAAAATTTCCATAGATTAGTCTAATCTCAGAGACCCCATCCTATTCTTGTGTACCATATCTTTTCCTATGTGCTCTGGTCATGTTTGGGATCTCTAATCAGGTTTGAGTATTCATCCATGCTTATGCACTCTAGTTTTTCATGTTCTATGTTTTGGTTCATTAACCATGTAACCCAAGGGAACACGTCGAGTTTCCATACATGGCATAAAATTTGTGTTCATAGTCCTCATGATTGCTGAAATTTATCTCCATGTAGAAATCTTTGTAACCATATTAAGGGAATCACAACATGACTTATGTATTGTACTTACGATGTATGGTGAAATTTTCCATAATTTACTTGGTGTTGTACATGTTTCACGTACACCATCACTGCCTATGGATCCACTTTAAATATCTCACCTTGAACATATATCTATGGTAGAAAATGCTTGAATAACTTCTAATGGCTAGATTCTGGCCACCATCTACTCAAAAATAACCTCTCATCACACCACACCACCAAAATACCAAACTTATGTTAAAACCACTTTATTTGATCCTTGATACTTGTCTAGAATCCAATCCAACCACATCAGAACTGAATAATTATTTCTATCTAAAACACAAAACCACATAAATAATTCATTGTTCAATAGAATGAATGTGAATTGATCAATTTATAGTTATTTTATATACCATCAACCAAATAAAATAAAAATAATGAATTCATAATTAACAATGAGATAATGAGATAAATGTTAGGAATTGAACACAATAATTGTACTTGTTGGGATTGATATTCTGCATAAAAATAGCATCAAATGAAAGGGAAATAATCAAGTATTAAAGAATATTATCAATTCCTAATCCTATGATGATAAACATCAATTCATTTTCCAATAATTAGGAAATTAATTAATCTTCTAAAGGACTAATTCATTTTTAATTATGGATTATCAACAAAAGGGATTAATCTAGAAAAATTTAACTCAATTTACATCAATAATTTAATAATAATTCTTTAATGTCACCATCACAAGGTGATATATGTTAACACCATGATTGATGGAAAACAACATGACTCTCTGATCATCAATATGTGACCCTTTTTCATTCATTAAGAGTTCCCTAATATGGAATCTATCCATTCCATTTGTTTATGTTTCTATACAGGATAATTTTTTTAAAAAAAAATTGAATTTTTTATATTATTTATTATGATATACAAATAATATAAATTAATTAATCAATTTGTTAATATATTAATAATCCCATGACCAGACATAAAATAAACCTCAGACACAACGAATGGTTATGTTGTTCCTCATGTAAAACCCTTTTTTTGGATTAAATAGCGGTATTTCTTCCCATCAATGACTCAACTATAGAGTTATTTAATTATTTTATAAAAAAATCCTTTAACATTGTATAATATATTTAATATTTGAAATAATTAAACATCAAATCTCATTTGGCCCCAAAAACCAACTTTTTTCACAATAAATAGATCTAAAATTAATCCTTAAAAAATATCAATGTATACAAGGGAAAATTAGATCCATGATAGTTTTGAAAACATAATGCATGACATCATAACTTTTCATCAAGTCCAACTATATAGATGTAATAACATTGTGGACAGAGTCCCATATTAGATTTTGATTACTCTCTAATATCATATATACAATGTTATGAAATATAAACATTACCCAATGCATTGGATCACTATGAGGGAGATCCCATAATTTGATGTCCATTATTATATTTACAATATAAGAAATAAAAAAATCATAAGAATTTAAAAAAAATATTAATGTTAAATGGTTTACATAACCATTTATTTTAGAAAAAAATAGGATGTCATATTGATTCCTTGAATGGAGGGTAGAAATCATCCATGAATGTTCATTTATGAAATATAATCATATTTCGTGTAAAATGGGATCAATTTAATGGGAATACCTGAAAATGAGTTGAGAACTATGTAACACTCTAACTATATATGGGCCTTTGTTTCCCAAATATATTAAAATATTCATTTATGTATTGCAATGATCATTGTCAAACATTTTTTTCACACAACATTGACTCGACAAACGCAACACATATTTGGTATAAATTACATGCAGCACTGACTTAAATTTTTTTATAAACAACAATTACATAGCATATGTTACACAGAACACTAACACTGTTTACATTACAAGCAACACCAACATAGAATAAGTTACCCGTAACATCTATTTCTGTACGAAACATAATTTTATTTTTAAAACTATTTAAAAAAGATAATTAGAATCTAGACCTAAAACACAATAAAATTAATAGAAAAATATACCTTTCTAACATTCTCTCTAATTTATTTATATAAATAAATATAATTGATAATAAATGATATAATATTTTTCAAATCCTTATATATCTAAAAATTCTTTTTTCATAAGTAAACTATATTTCATTTCCTTCTATGAAATTAAATAAAATTAATTTTATAGATATTTAAATAATAAATATGATAAAATGAACTCAATTTTTAAATTTATAACTCCAAGTCTAGATAATAGATAATTTAAGTGATTCTTCTAAGAAACATTGTTTTTGGATGAATATTGAAAAATACCAAATTTTTATTCTATAATTATTTTTCATATAAATTTTTAAAAGGATATTTTATATATTAAATTTTTTTATAAATTTAATTAGAAAATGTAATTGTAAATTAGTAAAACATAGTTCATTATGATCAATGTCATGTTGAACTATGGTATAAAACATAGTAAACATTTGAATGTGTTTACTCTAAAAACCTACATTGTTGACCAGACTATTGAATAAATTTTAAATTAATTTCTGCCAATTATAAGATTGGATTTGGTAAATGGATTAAATATTTTTATTCATAATAATTTATAATTTATAAATTATATCAAGTTATATTTTTACCAAAATGTTTGGTGAAAGAAGATAATAATAATTACATCAATTATTGTTAAATTAACCTTAACTAAGGAACAAACCGCAAATTGAAGACCCAAAACGACATTGAAACAAGTCAAAGAAACATTTTATAGATATATTTCGACCATATCCTCCCTTTTATAAACTTTTTTCTCATATTGGATAAACTTTATAATTGAAAACCTTTTATGGAATTCATTTTTCAAAATATTACAAGAGTCTAACTCCTACAATATAAAATACATTCCTTGTCACACTTCATTATGAATATCAAATCAATTAGTATGAGAATATCTCAACTCTAATATCCTCCCTAAACACCTACCTTACTCGTTGATCCATCCCTTGGGGAAAAATTTATCCATGTAATCCATTTTGTTCAAACCAAAAGGACTTACCCAATTAAGAGATAACACCCTCCCTCAAACTGTTTTCAATACTTTCCTTTTTTCCACTATAGAAAATAATCATATTCCTTGATTTTATATAAAATTAGTATCCAAAATAAAATATTATGTATTTATTCTATGGTTTTTACCTACACATAGGCACACTTTTATCTAATGGGTGACGAACATATTGTTTATGTGTACAATGAACTTCTACCTCACTAAATGATGATTATTCATTTTTCCATTACTGAATTTCATGGTAGAAATTATGAAGGAAAATATGTTTTATATGTTATATATTATATATATGGTATGTGTTTAATATATTTTAATTACATTACAAAATAAATCATTATACTATCCATTTTGTGTTAATACAAAAATTTCAGTTGAGAATATGTGGACTACCGCCCCCTCAAAGAATTTTTATTCATTCATACACTACATATAATTTATTAAGGGTGGGTTTAGTGAATACATATGATGTATAAGATATAATAAAAATTATTTAATAATAATATAAATATATATATATGACATTTACATTCATCCATTCAACACATTAATTAAATAAAAATAGCATTCATGCATATGTCTGACCTACTATCTCATTGAACGGTGTATTCGATTTCATACTTATATATTATATATACTATTATTATAATTATATAATGAATATAAATTATATCTGAATAACATTTATTAATATTGAAATCACGATTTATGTTTTAGGACTAAAGATATAACAAATTAAGTCACATGCAAAAAACATAGCAGATATTCCCCAAAATGTAACCTTAATATAAAATTTTAAACTAGTGGGTAATATAAATCCATATTAAAAAAATCCGTGGAATTAGAAGTAAGAATATAGTTTTGTGATAGATGTATAAAAAATTTATGAGCTTGTGGAATATTATTAATGTTAATGGATTGTATTTTGATGGAATGATGATTATGAAAGTTGTTTCTCTTTAATGTGATATATTCTTTTGAAACAAGTTTCTTTTCACCGGTTTTGTTTATGATTAATATATTATAAAACCTACATTTTTTCGTAGGTAGTGATATGATTACATGTTTATAATACACATTTAATTTCAAGGGTAATGATATGATTATTTATTATCTTTTTGAATATGTATATATGATTTTACAATGATATTGCTGTTACATATGTCTCACTAAAATTCATTGGGGATTGTTTTGAATCTATAAGATAGAATGACATTTAGGATAAGATAGAATGACATGGTCTTGGAAGTGATCCTTCACTGCTTTGAAAGACATTGGAGTGAACCATTATGGAAAAAATCTTATGAGGAATGTACTCATGCTACTCAGATGGCCGTGGGATTTATCCATGAATCTCAAGATGATATGAGAAGCGAATCCATACTAAAAATATGGTCTTCGTAGCGATTCCTTGGAAACGATGTAAAAAAAATTCACTGGTTATTGTTTAAAAAATTTCCATTTTTTATTCCAATGTTATACATTTATTTTTTTATGTTTCGTTCCCTTATTACTCGTTTATTATGTTCTTCCATTATTTATTACATGATTCATATATATGATAATTGATATGTAGGGTTTGATAATCTATAATCATTGTCATGTTTTCATACCCTTAATCTGATGATTATGATTACATATCTCCTTTTTTACTAATTTTGATCATTTGAGATCAACCCCTTTTATTGTTCCTTACATAGGTATTGATGACATATATTTTGATTAATGTATATAATAAGGGTTTTAGTCTAGAAGAAACTAATTGGAGATAATGTATTTCACTTATATATCAGTTTTTATGTTTACATATTTCTGAATGCAGTAGACTATTATGGTCATTGGGAATCTGTTTCTATCATGTTTTTAGTATTCTGCAAATGTTATGTAATGGTAATTCATGAAAATATTTGTCTGATATAGTTCGTATCGGATGAAAGGATTATTAATCCAATGGATTATAGGATGAGAAAATGTTAGTGAGAACCCTATGGTCATGTCAATGTATATGTTCAAGGATAAGTAAAACTATAGGAAAATGATATGGAAATTAGGTAATGTATATAGTGAGTGTGTCAAAAAAAATCCAACCCTTTTTCAATAATACAATTGGATTTGGTTCTATCATAGATATTCAAAGGTGGATAGGTCTAGAAAGATATACCAAGACTTACTTAATGTAATCTGGTATATGATAATGGGCCTTACTGCACATATGGTTTGACACTCACAGGGGATATGCATTGGGAATTCACAAACACAGCACATAAAACCATTATGTCTTTAAAAATAAGTTATAAATGAATATTATATGATAAAAAAATGTTTTCACATATTACGGAAGGAATCATGATTTATAAATCCAATATGGGACTTATCATGATTATATGTATTCTTATTATGATAACTATTTATTACTAAATGCAATTGGTTTTAGTCAATGGTTGGAACTAGAATGAACTATGATTATGTTGATTGTGATGGAAAATGAAATGATTGTCCTTCTAGGATACTGAGTGTTGTGGGAGCTAGAATGACAAATCATGTTTCTATTCTCACATAGCTTTCACAATCTATGAATATTGGTGGAATTGCAAATTATCAAAGGAGGTAACAACATTATGCTGAGTCTTTCATGAGTAAATGAGAACATTACTTTATAGTACCATCTAAGCTGGTTGTTTTTGAACAACGGATTAGTACTACTGAAATTATAACCTACAATATCCAGTGTTCAAATAATGATAAATTTTTTTGTATATTTATCTTTTAGAATATTAACTGGACTAGGGGTGAACTATAATTATGAATAGGACCAATCATGAAGAAATAGAATCTATGTAATTGGATGAGATCGAGAACATATATTTCAATAAGAGATTTCATATGATTTCTCATATCTAGATAGATAATGAGTTACTCTATTTGAATCAAAGTGCTTATGAGTTAGTTGGTACCCAAGGGGATAATTTAGTAAAACTTGTAATGTACACTACAACAATTAGTATCCAATCGGATGGTAAAGTTGAAAGGTTCTGTAACACCCCCAAATGATAAAGGGTTAAAGGACTAAATGATATGACTCATGTTAACAAGTTGCACCTTCCTTTTCGGGAGCCTGTCTGATTATAACTCCACAGTTAAGCGTGCTTGGCCTGGAGTAGTGATCAGGATGGATAACCTTCTGGGAAGTTTCCCAGGGTGTGTGTGAGTGAGGAAAAAACACACTGGAAAGGAAATGTGTTGGCCTATAGGGATAGTCATTAGTTAGATGACCCGTTCAGGCATGTGGGTGGGCCCCAGGGTGGGGACCACGTGTCTACGAGGCAACCGGTGGTACCTGGAGGGCCAGGACCCGACGACCATGTTAAGGTGGGGTGTCTGTGCTGTCACTGGGGCCTGACTGTTGCATTTGGTATCTAAGGAGGAACCAAGCCTTAAGTGTGGTGCACTGCCTAGGATGAGATGTAGGGCCCACAACGAGGGTGTTGTTCTCTAAAGGGGGGTGATTGTAACACCCCCAAATGATAAAGGGTTATACGACTAAATGATTTTATTCATGTCAACATGGTGAACCTTCCTTTTCGGGAGCCTGTCTGATTAGAACTCCACAGTTAACCATGTTTGGCATGGAGTAGTGATCAGGATGGGTGACCCTCTGGAATGTTTTCCAGGGTGTGTGCGAGTGAGGACAAAGCACACTGGAAAAGGACATGTGTTTGCATATATGGACTGTCATTAGTCAGATGACCCGTTCAGGCATGTGGGTGGACGCTAGGGTGGGCCCCATGTGTCTGCGGGGCAACTGGTGGTACCAGGTGGGCTAGGACCCGATGAGCATGTTAAGGCTGGGTGATTGTGCTGTCACCGGGACCCAGTTGTTACAGGTTCTTCTATTCCTTAAGGAATATTTTTATAAGGATGTTGGCCATATGAAAATATATTATATATGAAGACATTGTGTGTTGTGAAATAATGTTTGAAATGGAGTATAAAGTCACATATCAATCTGATGGGTTTGAAATAAAAATGAAGATGGGGTTTAAAGGAAAATCTAAAAACAATGAATAGAAGAAGATGAGGTTTTCGTTATGCTCAGTTTTTGGGATTTATCATTTAAGATAGTGGATTATGGGTACTAATAAATGTTTTATGTGTGTAAGGGAAGGATGTCGGGCATGTGATTGACGATGCGATGGGAAGAAGTTTGAAAATGTTTAGAATGGCGAAAAAACAAAAAAGTGTACCTCCCATTATTTAGCGATAGAAGTGTATGGAGAATGGAAAGCATTCTAACTAATCCAAAACCCAAGGGCTAGTGATAGAGATAAATTTCAACAACCTCTTATGATAATGAAAAAGGGGAAATCTCATGAAATCACTATTTATAACGAGGGGTGAGATAACAATGTGTATAAAGGTATACTTATCATCATCTTTAAAACTAATAACTTCGTATTTGATTCTTCACCTACCTAGTATTTTTTATCTAATGAAATTACTAATGGTGTTAAGAATATATCAAAAAATATAGATGTGGAATTAGTAGTAAAAAATACATAATGTTATGATGATTGCATCCAAAGTCTATGATTCCTCTAAAGATGGTGTTTATGGTAATGAGTTACCTACAAATCATGACATTCTTCCTTTGGATGAATTTGATGCCATGTTATGATTTCATTGGGATTCGCAGCATAAATCCCACATCAATTTTCAAGAAAGGGACGTTACATTTGATATTTCCAACCCAATTTTGATCATCAATCAAGGTGAAATGAAGTATAAAATTCCTATGGATATTACATCCTATTTAGGGGTATTAATAACCATTCAAAAGGGTTGTTTATTTATATGGGTGGGGCGGAAAATTGACATCGATGATATGATTATTATTTGGGATTTTTTCGATGTATTTCTAAAATAGATTCATAACCTTACACATAAACAATAAGTTTTATTCTCAATATAAAACATACTTAGTTTGATGCTAATTTCCAATATTCTTTATAAAATTACCCTGATTGAGTAGAAATAATTGAAGTAGAATATCCAAGAAAATCATGACATGGGATTCATTTAGCCAAGTGTCTCATCCTGGGGTGAACCTATTATAATGAGACATACTTTACATACATTTTTATTACTTCAAAATTGAAGAATACTATTTACAACCAAATTACAAAACCATGAAATAACTGTATAGGTATAGTGTCTTTAGAAATTGGGAAACATAAACAACTGGTTCATAAATCATCTACATTGTATCCCATTTTTTTCATCATATCTAGAGTCCCTATTTGAATATTCTACTTAATAACCTTCATCCAGACCTGGGGAAATGAAAACATACAAAAGGGTGAGCTCAAATTCTCAGTGAGGTTAAACAAAAGAAATATCAGGCATATCATATTCATAAAAACATAACATTTTGAATATCTTAACCTGCAAAAGTGATCATAATATCATAACATGGGATAAATAATAGTGGGGAAATGAAATCCCAAATAATCATAACATAAAACATGAAACTTTTTGGCATACACACATAATCATAGAAAATCATTTCATATTAGTCAAGGATCATTGTCAAGACCATCATATCAGACAAAGTCCATTACTGAACTGAGTTCACTCCTCGTTCTAGTCCTGTATCACTATACAAGATTAAATTTCTGTTCCAGCCATGTCAATCTCATGAGATATAAATCTTTACCCAATGCATTGAAGGGAGATATAGTTCCCACCCATTTAATAAGTAAAACATTCTTATGTGTGCCACAAAATCATAAATCATACATCATAACATAAACCATGTTATAAAATTGGGATTATTAAACATCATGCCCTCATAACATATAAGATAAAATGACATCATAAAATTAATTCCATAATAACATAATCAAATCAATGTAAAAATAGGGATAGAAAAATAACCTTATATTATCTTATATGGAAAATAATTTTGATAAAACAGTTGAACTCCAATCCTGAGGAAAATATCCTTTCTACTTCAATTTTTTTTCCTTTCTTAACATGTCGTACAATTTTAAACTAAAAGAAGTTGATTAAAAATAAACATGAAAACATGTAAAGTAAGCTTCGTAGAAGTAATGTTATAAAAATCGATTCATGCCGTATAAGTTAAAGAAAAACATTTCCCTCCTACTTTGGCCGGAAAAGTCAAAAAAGTTCCTCGTACAAAAAAACAACAATAGATTCATTTCATAACATTTACTAAAAACTCACTGAAGAGTAAAATTGGATTTAAACATTTGTAGGAGGATATATATAATATTACATATTGAGGAAACATGGAAATGGATGATAAATTTTCCACAGTAAATTATGATGTATAAACAATCTCAGATAAAAATGAGATTGCGAGATTTTCCCTTTCCTTAGGTCCGATTTTCATCATAAGTGTCTGAACCTCCTGTATAATGATTTAAATAATTTCATTTACTTATTATAGAATCATTATCATTACTATGATATCATTTATGGTCATAGTATTAGATTCTTATTAATAATATTTCATTGCTACTTGTTATTCGGGTGTTTATTGATTTTTCTTCTCATGCTTGTTTTTTCGAATAAATTATAATTCTTCTTTTTAGGTTATAGAAAAATCATTTCCATAATGTTATTATTGTAATATATATCATATTTATTTATTCAATTTATCTATATAATCATTATGAAATGATGATCATGTAGAACGAGTCGCATCACATCGTGGAGATGGTAGGCCATACGTATGCATGAGCGATGATATCATTCCCATGATCATGGAATTGTATTGAAGTCTATGTATAAAATTTCAGAATAAATATCACTTTACAAGAATCATATATAGTTATTCTTTACACAATTATATCCATCCAATTATGGTGGTGGTAGAAAACAGATTACACCACGGCGTGAGACGATATTCCGTACGTACACACGCGCGATGATTTCGTTTTCCGTGGGATGGATAGAAGGTGAATTAGGGTTGTTTCTTATTTATAATAATATATCAGTATATAAGGGATACTGATGTTATTACTTCATAATGAAACAACAAAAGAAGAAGATCTATAAGAAAATATAACTTTGAAAGAATCGGTAACGGATATTACCTCTTCTTTGACACGCCTCATTAAAACCTCCTCTTAGGGCACTAATATTGGTCTTTGAAGAAGACTAGAACCTCTAGGATTTTTCAAGGGAAGTGTAGAAGAAACATATCAAGGGGTTGGAAGATCATGAAGGCTCAATGTGGTGTGAGGAGGAGAGGGAGAAGGTTCCCTTTTATAAGGGAGGAGAGGGGCACCTTTGGAAATATAAGAAATAATAATTTATAATACATTCAAACCCCAAATAAAAAAACTACAAAAATGACTCAAATCAGAATCTTAGATGAGATATGGTAGTAATATCATCAGTAAATAAAATTTAGGCAAGTTGGGAATTTCTTTTAAACACCATCCACATGATTTATCCTTATATAATCTATTTAATTTTATTTGTGGTAATAATATTCTAAATTTATAATAATTTTAAATATTCACTTATATGTTGTGAATTTTCCATAATTTTTTATGTTATTACATTATAGACCATATAAATTTTAATTTACAATTTTTAAATATTTTTTTGTTATTTAGATAATTTTATTTTATGTAATTTCTATAAATCAACAATAGTGTCAATTTTGACACTATTCATTTATTTGAGTTTAAATAAAATATATAAAGAAGATATGTTTGATATAAAATATTTAATAGATTCATAAAATTTCATTTGTATATATAAAATTAGTTGAGAACATTAAATAATTCATATAATATTTATTTTAATACATTTAAAATCATTTGTTTGATATTTAGATCAATAAAATAATTTCAACATCACTATTGTGTAATAATGAATGATAATTATTTAATCCATAACAATTATAAATAAATTCATATGATGTATATAATTTTATTATATTTCTATAGAATATTTATATCCAAAGTTTTATAATGTTTATCACTAAATTAAAATTATTACACTTATACGATTTAAGAGAGTGACATGTTGTCACCTTCTTTGGTTTTAATAATAATTATATTATTTCATGGTCAAAAGTCCATGAAATGAAACTAGTCCGACCCTTAGGTGATATGAGTCGAATTTTATTCATCCAATAATATTTTGACAAGTGTTAGGTAATTTTATAATCTTATTTTTCACCTTAATTACCTGATTTACCATTAACTAACGTAAATAAAAATTACCGTAGTTACTATTCATAATATATAAAAAAATTAACCTATTAACATAATTTGGACCAAGATAATCTAAATATGGAATCCATTTTTAAAAATTCAAAAAACAAATTATGACGTAATTAATTTAAAATTAATCCCGTTATTAAGCAAACGAGTTTTAAAAGTTTAAACATTTCCATAGATAGAAATGTTTTTACCTATGGATTCAATGTAAAATTAATGTAATGACATAAATTTTATTAAATGGAAAAAATATACTCAATTTATAATTTAAAACCATTCAATATTATAATTTAACCATATAAATTATTGCGATGAAAAATGTTGTTTTTAGTTAAAATAGAGCGTGTTTTTACTATTCATTAAAATATGAAAGTTATCAGAATAATATGATAAATTTATCCAAAGTAAAAATTTATATCCTAATTCTAAATAATAATTTTATTTGGTCAAATTGAACTTATAAACTTGTCAAAAACTATATTTAAATTGGGTGCGCCATCAAAAGGCGGGAAAACTGCATTTTTTTTAAAAAATGCTTATTTTACCTGAAAAAATTATTTTGTTCACATACCATGTTTTAGAAAATATGTAAGATGAATAATAATGTTATAAAATTCAAAATTCAGTTAATACTATTCATAATGTCTATTTTATAATATTATAATAATATATCGTTGTTTAGGGAAACTCGGTATTGCGTACTCCACACGCTATCGAGGAACGTCGCGATTGTGTGTAACGCAAGACAAGATAGTGTTGTGTGCAGTGAAAGATTCCATTGATGTTGCATATTAAATATGACATAAAAAAATACTTCTCATAAAATATCAGGGTGTTACATTCTACCCCCCTTAAAATGAATTTCGCCCTCGAAATTCCTCACTTCGTAACAAACAGATGAGGATACCTCTCCCTCATCATATCCTCAAGATCCAATGTAGCTTCTTATAATTGGTGGTTCCTCTATGAAACATTCACCAAGCGAGTGTTCTTGATCCGTAGAACATTTTCGCTACAATCCAGAATCTCTATCGGATGTTCTTCATAAGAAAGATTTTTCTCCAACGGTACAACTTCTGAGCTTAGTACATGTGAAGGATTAGGTATGTACTTTCTCAAGAGAGATACATGGAACACATCGTGAACTTGAGAGAGATTAGGTGGAAGTGCCAATATGTAAGCTACCTTCTCAACACGGTCCATTATTTTGAATGGACCGATATACCTAGGGCTCAGCTTTCCCTTCTTTTCTAAATCTCGTTACTCTCTTCCAAGGAGATATTCGTAAGAAAACTTTATCACCCATTTAAAACTCTAGGTCTTTTCTTCGGTTATCAGCATAACTTTTTTTGTCGACTCTGAGATGCTCTTATGTGTTGTTGAATAGATCTCTCATTTTCTGCCATCTCATCACAAGATCAGGTCCTAATAGCTTTTTTCCCCAACTTCATCCAACAAAGCTGGAGTCCTGCATTTCTTTCCATAGATAGCTTTATAAGGAGAAATATGAATGTTGGAGTGAAAGATATTATTATAAGAAAATTACACCAAAGGTAGGTGTTGATCCCAACCACCTTTGAAATCCATAGAGCAAGATCTCAACATGTCTTCTAGAGTTTGAATTTTTCTCTCAGACTGACCGTCTGTCTGAGGATGATAAGTAGTGCTGAAACTCAACTATGTATCTAGAAAATGCTGAAGACTTCTCCAGAACATCAAGGAAAACCTTGGATCTTGATCAGATATAATAGAAAGTGGTACTCCATGCAATCTTACCACTTACATTACATATATCCTGGAAAGCTGATCCAGAGTGAAATCATCTCTAATATCAATGAAGTGTGTAGTTTTTGTAAGACGATCAACTATGACCCAGATAACACTATTGCCTTTGGATGTTTTAGGAATTTTAGTGACAAAGTCCATGGTGATGTTTTACCATTTCAATTTTGGTATGGGTAATGGTTGTAACATCCCCTTAGACTTCTGTCTCTCAGCTTTAATTTGATGAAAAACCAAGCATCGAGAGACATATTCAGCAACATCTCTTTTCATTCCATCCCACTAGAAGTACTATTTCAGATCCCTATACATATTAATCCTTCCAGGATGAATAGGGAATGATGAACTATGAGCCACATCCAATAGCTCCTTCTATAATTCTAAGATGGGAGGTACCCAAACCCGATTCATGATCCTTATTATCCCATCACAATCAAGGTGGAATTCAGGAAATTTCTCACCTTCTTTTGTAACTCCACATCTTCATTCTGTGCCTCTTTAATCGTCACATGCATAGATGGTTGAACATTCATTTGAGAAAGATAAGATTTTTCCGCTTCCATTATAATTCCGATATCCATCCATTGTAAATCCATAAATATTGGATCTTTTTTTTATCCTCATCACGGTTAAGCTATCATGGTTTGGTCGACTTAATGCATCTTCCACCTTTTATGCTTTCCTAGGGTGATAATTAATTGAGCAGTCATAATCATTAATCAGCTCCAACCATCTCTTTTGGCACATATTCAGATCCTTTTGTGTGAAAATATACTTTAAACTTTTATGATCAGTATAAATATCACACCTTTCACCATAAAGATATTTCCTCCAAATCGTTAATGCAATGATTGCTACAGCTAACTCCAAATAGTTAGTTGGGTAATTTTTCTCATGTATTTTCAACTATCGTGAGGCATAAGCTATCACCATATCGTTTTGCATGAGAACATACCCCAATCCCTTCTTGGATGAATCACTGTAGATCACAAACCATTCTCCACTACAAGGCAGTGTGAGCACAAGTGCACTAGATAACCTTCTTTTCAACTCCTTGAAATTCTCTTCACACTCCTCCATCCACACAAACATAACTCCTTTTCGAGTAAACCTGGTCAGTGGATTAGATAATCGTGAAAAATCTTTCACAAAACATCGATAATATATAGCCAAACCAAGAAAACTTCGGATCTCAGTTACAGTTGTTAGTCTCGACCATCTTTCGATAACCTCTGTCTTTGCTGGATCCACATATATCCTCTCTTTTGAGATTATGTGACCTAAAAATGAAACTTTTTGATGCTAAAATTTACACCTGGTGATTTTGGCATAAAGATTCTCCTTTTTAGGGTCTTTAATACAATTCTCAAGTGAAATTTATGATCTTCCTTGATTTTTTAATAGACAAGAATATCGTCTATAATGAATACCACAAACTGATCAAAATAGTCTCTAAAGACTCTATTCGTTAGATCCATAAAGATATCAGGGGAATTAGTAAGACCAATTGGAATCACTATAAATTCATTGTGTCCATACCTTGTACGGAAAGCCGTATTTGGTATATCCTATTTTTTTCACTTAATTGATGATACCCTAAACAAAGATCAATCTTGGAAAAGTAATAATCTCCTCGTAGTTTTTCAAATAAGGCATCAATGTGTGGGAAAAGATATTTGTTGTTGATAGTGATCTTGTTAAGTTCTCGATAATCAATACAGAGTCTCATTGATCCATCTTTCTTCTTAACAAACAGAACAGGTGCTCCTCAAGGTGACGCACTAGGGCGTATGAATCCTTTATCAAGATTCTTTTGGAGTTGTTTCTTCAATTCCTGCAACTCAATTATGGCCATTCTATAAGGTGTCTTTGAAATGGGAATAACACTCGGTATGAGTTCTAATGAAAACTCAACTTCAAGATTTGGTGGAAGACCTGGAAATTACTTCAGAAAGACATCATCAAACTCCTTTATAATGGTTTTATTCATAATCATTATTTTCTCTCCAACCATTTGAGAGAAATAACCTTCATTTATTGGATGCAAGACCCATAATATGGATGAAATTTCCACTGGAAGGTTATATTCATCCTTTCAACGATTAATGATAGTGGAATGATCGTGAATATTAAATGTGAATTCCCTTCGTTAGAAATTGATATGATCTCTGTATAAAGAAAGCCAATCCATGCCAATAATCACATCAAATTCCACTATAGGAAGGATCACAAGATTTACAGGAAGAACATTCCCACAAACATCAATCGGAGAAGAATTGTAAACTTTTAATGTGACTGTTGTTCCATTAGGAGTTCTCACAGCTAACTCAACATCAAATTGTTGAGGTAGTACGATGCTACCCTTATAAAATTTTTAAAAAATAAAAGAATGGGTGGATCCAAAATCAAATAAAACATTTTCTACTTTAGAGTGTATGGTAAGTGTACCTTTCACCACTTTGTTATTGTACTCCACATCACCGATAGTAATTTCATGTGACTTTCCTTTGTCTTTGTCCTTAAGAGTTTGTTGACGTCGATCATCATCAACAACCCTTGGATTAGGGCATTGATTGGTATAATGCCCCATCTCCGTGCACTTGAAACATTGATGTGTTGGAGGTGAATTCTAAGTATCACTTTCTTTGTTTGCATCATTAGACATCTTCTTCCAATTATTTCGACATTCAACTGCCCGATGACCTTCTTTTCCACACTTAAAACATTTGCATGTCCCTTTAATACAATTCCCTCCATGTTTCTCTCCACAATTCGAGCATAAAGGAAAACTCGTCTTCTTTTCAGTGTGGTGTTTATATTTTCCTTTGAATTCCATTTTCCTCTTCTTATTAAACCCATATGACTAATGGGTTACTCCAATCTCCATCTCAACCATGAGATCACATCGAACAATTTCCTTCTAGCTATTGAAGTCCCTTATGGCTAACGCCCTTCGAAGGCCTGGTTTTAAGGCACTAAAGAATCGATCGATCTTACTCCTAGGTTCGAAAATAATTTTGGAAGTGTCCCTTGCAATTCTTTTAAAATTTGCTTCATAGGTTCCAAAAGATTAATTATCCTTTTTCTTCAGTTCAAGAAACTCTTTATCCATCTTTTTTCGAAGAATATGAGGGAAGTACCTATTGAAAAATACGTTCTTGAACTCATCCCATTCTATGGACTCAATTTCATCTCTTTGCCTCATATTCTTTATATGATTCCACCATTGATCAGCTCCACCTTCCAAACGATATAATGCTACGATGAAATTATCATGCTTAGAACATTAAAGGACTGAAAATATCTTTTCAGTGGTACTGGTCCATTGTTCAGCCACTAATGGATTAGAAGACCTGCTGAAAGAAGATGGACGCTGCCTCATGAAGGATTTAACAGACTGTTGCTCCTTCCTTTGCTCGTTTGGAAGTCATGCATGATTCATAGCTTGAGAATGTTGCGTGAGCATGGCTACAAGATTTTTCATTAAGGCTCCCATAATGTTTGGTTTCTCAGGCGGACAATCTTTTCATTCTCTGTCACATTCAACATTAACACGGTTCCTTCGGGTTCCATCCATTTACTGAAACCAAGAAGCATACTGTGACAAATAGTAATTACAATAGTAAAACCACATAATTAGTAATAAAATTTCTCACTTTAGGTATTATCATAGGTTATTCATGGCTATTTCTAAAGCACTAATATTGGTTTCTATTCTTAGACATATCCTTAGTTTTCATACAAAGGATTTCACATCCTAGTTTCCAATGGATGACTATACCTTTCCTATGATACCAACTATAATGACCCATACATTACATACATTGTTATTACATCAAAATTGAATCATACTTATTACAACATATAACGAAACCATGAAAGGATCGTATAGGTGTAGTGTCTTTAGAAACTGGGAAACATAAACAACTGGTTCATAAATCATCTATGTTATCTCACATTTATTTCATCATATCTAGAGTCCCTTTTGGCATATTTTAGTTAATACCCTTCATCAAGACCTGGGGAAAAGAAAACATACAAAAGGGTGAGCTCAAATGCTCAATAAGGGCAAATAAAGAAATATTAGTCATATCATATTCATAAGAACATAACATTTTGAATATCTTAACCTGCAAAAGAGATCATAATATGATAACATTGGATAAATCATAGTTGTTAAATGTAATCCCAAATAATAATAAATTAAAACATGAAACATTGTGGCATACACACATAATCATAGAAAATCATTTCATATTAGTCAAGGCTCATTACCAAGACCATTATAGCGGACAAAGTCTGTTACTGAACCAAGTTCACTCCTTGTTCCAGTCTTGTATCACTGAACTGGATAAACATTCCATTACATCCATGTCTATCTATTGAGATATAAATCTTTACCCAATGCATTGTAGGGAGATATAGGTCCAACCGATCTCATAATGAAACCATTCTTATGTGTGCCACAAAATCATAAATCATACATCCTAGCATAACTCATGTAATAAAAATGGGATTATTAAACATCATGCCATCATAAAATATAAGATAAAAGGAGATAATAAAATTAATTACATCATAACATAATCAAATCAATGTAAAAATAGGGATATAAAAATAACCCTATATTATCTTGGATGGAAGATAATTTTAATAAAACACTTGAACTCCATTCATAGGAAAATATCCTTTCTACTTCAAAAACATTTTACATTTCTTAACATGTCGTATAATTTTAAACTAAAAGAAATTGATTTCAAATGATCTTGAAAACATGTAAAGTAAGCTTCATGCAAATAATTTTCTAAAAATCCATTCATGTTGTATAGGTTAATGAAAAACATTCCCCTCGTACTTTGGCCGGAAAAGTCAAAAAATTACCTCATACAAAAAAACGACAAAATATTCCTTTCATAACTTTTTATAAAAACTCACCAAAGAGTAAAATTGGATTTAAAAAATTGTAGGAGGATATAAATAATATTAAATATTGAGGAAACATGGATTTGGATGATAAATATTCCCCAATAAATTCTGATGTATAAACAATCTAGGATAAAAATGAGATTGCGAGATTTTCCCTTACCTTAGGTTCGATTTGCTTCGTAATTGTCCGAACCTCCTATATAATGATTTAAATAATGTAATTAAATTATTCCAGAATCATGATAATTGTTATGACATAATATATGTTCTTATTAATAGTTTCTTATTAGTAATATTTCATTGCTAATTGTTATTCGGGTGTTTATTGCTTTTTCTTCTCATTCGTGTTTTGTCGAATTAGTTCTTATTATTCTTTTTAGATTATAGAAAAATCATTTCCAGAATTATATTACTATAATATATATCATATTTATTCATTAAATTCATTTATATAATCATTATGCAATGAAGATCATGTAGAACGAGTCGCATCACATCGTGTAGACGGTAAACCGTATGTACGCACGAGCGATGATATCATTCCCATGATTGTGGAATTGTATTGAAGTGTATTTATACTATTTCATAATCAATATCAATTTACAATAATTATATATATTTATTCTTTACACAAATATATTCTTCTAAATAAGGTGGTGGTGGAAAACAGATTACAGCAGGGTGTGGAGACGGTATTCCGTACGTACGCACACACAGTGATTTCATTTTCCGTAGGATGGATAGAAGGTGAATTAGGGTTGTTTCAAATTTATAATAACATATCAGTATATACGTGATACTTATGTTATTAATTCATAATGAAAAAACTAAAGGAGAAGAAGTAGAAGATGAAATAAATTTGAATGAATCGGTAACAGATATTACCTCTTCTTTGACACGCCTCTTTGAAGCCTCCTCTTAGGGAACTAAGATTGGTCTTTGAAGAATACTAGGACATCTAGGATGTTTCTAGGGAAGTGGAGAAGAGAAATTGGCAGGGTTTTGCTGAGATTAAATGCTCAATGTGGTGTGAGGAGGAGAGGGAGGAGGTGCCCTTTTATAAGGGAGGAGAGGGGAACCTTTTGAATTATAAGAAATATTCATTTATAATAAATTACATCCCCAATTAAAAACCTACAAAAATGATTCAAATCTGAATATTAGATTATATAGGGTTGTAATATCATCAGACGATAAAATTTAAACAAGTTGGGAATTTATTTTAAACATTATCAACATGATTTGTCCTTATATAATCTATTTAATTTTATTTGTGGTAATAATATTCTAAATTTTAAATCATTATAAATTTTTACTTATATGTTGTGAATTTTCCATAACTGTATAATTTATTACATTTTAGACCATATAAATTTTAATTTACAATTTTTAAATATTTTTGTGATTTTTAAATAATTTTTGATATGTAATTTCTATAAATTAACAATATTTTCAATTTTGACACTATTCATTTATTTGAGTTTAAATAAAATATATACAGAAGATATGTTCAAAATATAATATTTAATAGATTAATTAAATGTCATTTTTATCTATAAAATTAGTGGAGCACATTAAATAGTTCAGATAATATTTATTTTAATACTTTTAAAATCATTTATTTGATATTTCAATCAATAAAATAATTTCAACATCACTATTGTGTCATAAATAATGATAATTATTTAGTCCCTAAAAATTATAAATAAATTCATATGATGTATATAATTTTATTATATTTCTAGAGACTATTTATATCCGATGTTTTATGATGTTCATCACTAAATTAAAATTATCACACTTATAAGATTTAAGAGAGTGACATGTTGTCACTTTCTTTGGTTTTAATAATAATTATATTATTTCATGGTCAAAAGTCCATGAAAGGAATCTATTACTACCCTTAGGTGATATGGGTCTACTTTTATTCATCAAATATGATTCTGGAAAGTGTTAGGGTAATTTTATAATCTTATTTTTACCCTTAATTACCCGATTGACCATTATCTGTAGTTAATAAAAATTACCGTAGTTACTATTCATAATATCAAATAAAATAAAATTAACCTATGAACATAATTTGGACCCACTTAATCCAAATATGGAATCCATTTTTCAAAATTCAAAACACAGAAGTTTCAGTAATTAATTTAAAATTAATCCCGTTGTTAAGAAAACATGTTTTAAAAGTTAGAACATTGCCCAAGATTGAAATGTTTTTACCTATGAATTCAATGTAAAATTAATTCTAATAAAATAAAATATATGAAGTGGTAAAAATATATTCTATTTATATTTTAATACCATTAAATATTATAATTTAACCATATAAATTATTGTGACGAAAAAAGTTGTTTTTAATTAAAATATAGCGTGTTTTTACAATTCATTAAAATATGAAAGTTATCAGAATAATTTGAATAATTTATCCAATGTAAATTTTTATATATTGATTCAAAATAATAATTTTATGTGTTTAAATTGAACTTATAAAAATGTGAGAAACTATATTTAAATTCGTTGCACCCTCAAATGGCGGCAAAACTGCATTTTTTTAAAAATACTTATTTTACGCTAAAATTTAATTTTGTTCACATACCATGTTTTAGAAAATATTTAAGATGAATAATAATGTTATAAAATTCAAAATTCTGTTAATACTACTCATAACAGCTAGTTTATAATATTATAATAATATATTGTTGTTTACTAGAACTAGGTATTGCGTACTGCACACGCTATCGAGGAAGGTCGTGATTGTGTGTAATGCAAGCCATGCTAGTGTTGTGTGCAGTGAAAGATTCCTTTGATGTTTCGTATAACATAATACATAAAAAAATATAATTCTCATAAAATATTATGGTGTTACACCTATTCTTTTTTTGTGAAAAATAATGATGAATCATCGAGACTCTACCTTGATGGTCAGAAGTTATACATGTTCTCAATTGAGAAAATGTATCAAATTACCCAAAATAATGACTTGTTTCATCAACTAATAATAACTCAATACATTTCATAGATTGAACTCCATTCTAGATATCATCAATTCGAGGTAAATAATAATAATATACCTAATATGAAATTCTGTAGAAGGTATGGACATGATGAATATATTATGTTACCTTTTGGTCTTACTAAATCCATCAAATATCTTCTTGGGTTTGATGAATAGAGTCTATAGAGATTATCTCAACATGTTTGTTTTCATAATTATAGATGATATTCTTATCTATTCACTGCGAATGTAAGAGAATGAAAATCTCTTAAGATCTATTATAATGAACAAAATGAACTATAAGCAATATGGAAAATTTACCATGTGTGAATTTTGGTTAAAAAATGTTTCATTGTTGGGTCACATAATCTCAAGAGATAATATTGTAATAGATCCATAAAAGATAGAAGCTATTGAAAGTTATCCTAGACCAACCATACATACATTTATCCATATCATTATTTATTTATCTAGATACTAACGAGTTTTTTTAGAGAATTTATCAAGAATATATAATACTTTGACCTGTTATCTAGGAATGGTTTCATGTTCCTCTGGATTGATGAATGTGAGGAAAATTTGAATTTACTGAAAAAATATTTATTCAGTTCACCTATGAATACATTAATCTGTAGTGGCGATGGTTTTATAATCTATAGCGATAAATCCAGGAAAGGATTGGGAGGTATCCATATGAAGAATAATATTGTTATCTCTTTTTAAAAATAGTTGAATATTCATTCAAAAATTATCCCAACTCATGATTTGGAGTTAACAAAATTATATATTTACATTTAATTTTTAAAAAATATCATTATGATGAAAATTGTGATATATATTCCAATAAAAAAGAATAACATATATATTCACACATAAGAATGTGAACATGCGCAAGAGAAGATGATTAGTGTTGATAAATGGTTATCATTTCTCAATACATTACATCCAAAGGAATGTGAAAAAGGTGGGAAATGTTATTGAGTCTGAAGGATCATGATATCTTATCCATAATGAGGATCACAAATAATCCAATGTTTCAGGGTTTTTAAAGGATGAATAAAAAATCCCGATGGAAGGGGAAACTTGTATCTTTCTCAAATAAATGTTCAACCCTCTATCCAAGTGAAAATTATGTAGGTGTATAAGGAAGATGTATTGATGAAAAAGAATTATTGAAGTGATCTTGAGTTTAATCATGACAACGATATTATGATTTGATTTAGAAACGATGAATGTGTTCCTTCCATAACAGATTTTAAGATGTATCTTTCAGTGGAAGGCCGTAGTTCATCACTGTCTATTCATCCTGGAAGTACGAAGATTATCAGTGAATTGAAACAATATATATGGGGGGAATAGAGAGAGATACCAAAGAGATTGTATCTTAGTACTTGGTATACCATCAAGATTCAGTTTAACGACAAAATTAAATGGGGTTGTTGCATCTGTTACACACACCCGAATAGAATTTGGAGAACATCACTACAAAAATATGTCTTTGGACTACCTTAAACCTCTAAAGGGTTTAATTCTATATGGGTGGTAGTTGATCACCTTAATAAATCAGAATAATTGATCTCTATCATAGAGGACTTCACTATGGATCAATATTTCATGATATACATTAAAGAATTTTTTTGGTTTCATGGATTTCCAAATTCAATTATATTTGATCGGGATTCTAGGCTTAACTCAATGTTCCAGAAAAGTCTTCAGGAAGCTTTTAATACCGATTTTTTTCATCACTGCATATCATCCACCTACAGATGATCTATATGAAATATAAATTAAAATCATGGTGTATTTTTTATGATCTTGTTAAAAAAATTTAAATGTTGGTTGGGATAAAATACTTACACATGTTGAGTTTTCATACAATAATAAAATGCAGTCTATCATTCAGAGGGAGTCATATGAAGAATGATATGGGAAGTGTCAAGAACCGAATCATGTCTCCACTAAAAATGGAACCAAAATCAAAATATGACAAGGCCCGAATGGAGTTCCCGATCCCCATTTTCTGGAACAAGTTCATGGGTATCATAAAATGATAATTGGGATTCATTTACCAGATTTTATAAACTTAAAACAATAAATAATTCCAATAAAACATATCTGGATTTCTCAAACCAAACAATATTTTATGAAAAATCAGAACAAAACTACATAGTTTAAAGAAACTCACCAAGACTAAAATTTTTTTACAAAACTAAAAGGAAACATCCCAATAACCCTCATGGAATGGGGCACCACCCTCAAGCCATCTCCACAAGACATCACAAGCAAGGACCTACAAGAAAACCGAACCACTGGCACAAAAAATGTACCCAACCTACGACAAATAAACCAAGTCTACTTACACCCAAGGGTGTATGTAGGGAGTGAGACAATTCCATGTAGGATACCACCACTAAGAGATTCCATGTGATAAACATTCATAGATGAAAATCATGCAAGTTTTCATAAACAGGAAATGCAAGTTACAATTTCTAAAAGATGCACCTTAAAATTAAAATAGTTTTCAAGTGGGCTATCATTAAGAATCAACACATTTAAAAATAATGTCAACACTACTGAATTATCTAGACAACCTTATCGTATGATGACGGTAAGCAAAAAGTAACTAATGGGCACAAGAAATGGGAAATAACCCCTAAACACTATCTCATTGTGGGTCTCACGTACCTCGTATCTCGGTGAGAGTAACAGTCACAATATCCATTCCCATGCATGATCCACTAGTACAGTAGACACCCATAACCTAGTGGTCCCCATTCATCATCATCATAGTTTAGTTATACATGTATGTGTCAATCTTACTATGCTAAACTGAGGCCAAACCCAACAGATTCACTAGCATACTAGTACACATCCACCCACATAGATAGCCAGGTTTTCCCTTTGTGCTCAGAAAAGTTCAACGAGTAAATAAATATACTTTTCACATGAAAATATCATTTTCAAATAAAAAATTCACCAAAGTTACCACATGTATACAACACAAGTCTAAAAATTCACTTTTTCATTTAAATGAATTTTGAAATCATACTCATAGAAAAAATATCCCACCACACATTTTTCACATCTTTCAAAATTCAACAAATCTGTTAAAATTTTTAGCAAATCATTACCATGATACTAAACATCACATAACATCCCACTCAATTTTTACATAATACCCTTTTAATAAACAATTTCCATTTTTCACATCACACTCACGCAAAACTACCCGAAAACATGTTTCGCACCCACATCACAATTTCATAAATCACCTCGACAAATTAAAAAAATTACCAAATTTTTTTACAACATAACTGACCACTTTATGTTTCAAAAACGCATTTTTGGAATATACTATCACCAAAACAGTACATAAAAAACCATTTAACACGTTGTGTAACTCGTTAAATAATTTACGATTTTCATAAAACCAACCCAAGAGGTAAAACAATGGTTTGCATACAAAACCCATTTCAAAACCCTCATTCAAGACCAAAAACACACCAATAATAATACAAAAAATATTTTTCAGCCCTAACAACATTTATTAAACCACCCCCAATTTTTATACAAATACCTCAATCAATACCACAAAAGGTACACAGGAAAAAGAAATGTTTTCACAAATCACGTTCAAGAAGTACAACATGGTTTCACACATTAAAACCATTCAACAACATCATTACAAGACTCGCATTACATTAAGGCATTAACAAACCTGAATTTTCATCCCATTTCCAAAATAATAAATCACTTTCATATGTTATAAAATACACACAAACATTTCCCCAAGAGCCAAGCATGAAAATCACCCTATTCCAAGAAAAAAATACAAATATAAAATTAAACACTTATCCAAATCCATAAAAATAGTCTTATCAAAACAAAAAAAACAGATTTGAAACATACCAAATTAATAAACCAAGAAATCTAACTCATAATAAAATTTTTATACATGGAATCATCGACATTTTCAGTCAAAACCCTTGAATCATGGTGGGAAACCTCAACCGCACCACCACTGCATGACAAGGAAGTGAAAATGAACCACAAACCACAATATTTCATCAATAATACCCCAATGAAAACCCTAGGTATGAACCCTAACTTCTGGACACTATATAAATTCATGATGGAGGATAGAAACCCTAAGGAGAAGGAAGAAATTGAAGTGAGAAACACTTACCCAAAACAATCTTGATGAAAAGAACTCAAAATCCACTATGATCTGAATTTTAAAACTGTTAAACATTGAAGGTAGGTTCGAAAAAGGTTGAGTAGATCATGTAGGAACTAGAATGATGGGAAAATATTAAAAATGGAATGATTTACGAAAGGATCAATTTTACTCTTCAAATATGGGAGATCTTTGAAATCCATAAATGTTCCGCCCAATTTTACGATTATATGGAGCTCAAATTGGGGGAGAGGAGAATGGGGGAGAATCTCAGTTACGTGGGCTCAGGTGACAGTTGGAAGCACCTAAAAAACATAAAAAATTAATGCGTTATTAAATAATTAAAAAATACTTTTAATGCAGGAAATGGGCTTTTGGGAAGGCCCAATTACTTATATAAAAAATCAAATCCACAATGATTATAAATTTCTAAATTGTCCGAATTAATTTGGTGGTGTTCAAAGGTCTGGGGATTCCATGGAAGAATTTTAATGGATGAATAATTTTGAAAAATGAATGAGTTATAATGTAATCAAAATTTATTTTTAAATATAGAATTGTACTCATAGTTTGGCCCAAATCATGAAAACTCACACATTCCTCCAAAAATGCATGGGAAACCCCAAAAATAAAGAAAAAATGGAAATTAAATTAAAAATAAATTTAAAATAAGTTATGTATGTTACCATTCTCCCCACCATGAAAACTTTCCACCTCAAAAAGTCACTATAAGTCCAAAGCAACAACCAAACCCAACTGAGAAACCAAGAGGTACACCCTTGCAACGTTTCACCCCCAAAAGCCAAAACACCTCCAAAGATCAATGAATGAAAGAATACCATCACAAACTAAACATACACCACTTTCTTGAAACAATCAATTTAATTCATGATTTATCCCAAAATAAAAATCCTCAAACACAGTCTGAACAAGACTCAAGCCATTTACCCAAAAAAACAACAACATTGAACAACGTTACACATACCTTGCTATAACTAAACTATTGGGCACTCTCCAATCTCCACGTTTAACCAAGAAAGATGTAGTTATCTTGATAGATCCAAATGAGAAAACCTACCACCAATCTAGGACCATGGATAAATCAAAGTTACTCGTACGAGGGAACAAAAAGTGGCTCCCCACCATAAGATGCAACCTCTACTTTTCATGATACAAAATCAGGACACTAACAGGGGGAGGCCTAAACAGACTCCCCAGAACAGAGGGTATACATCCCTCAGACCTTTACAAAGCACATATATAAGAATCATAGTGGGTCTCCCCACCATAATAACCATCCATCATAACCAACCAGTACATTCCGGTACTGAAAGACCCCAAAATGTAAAGAGTTGTGACGACCACATGGTTAGCCCCCATGGTTTTGGAAAACTTTACGCTAAGAGTGGGGATCCTTATATACACATGGTTTTCTGTTGGCACAGTCACTACTAACCAAGTGAAAACTATGTGCTCATCCTGTCTAGCCAAACCTCAAACATTTCTCCATAGACTCCATGAAAACCAAAGGTGGAAGGAATAACGTTGGGTGATGACATGGGTACAAGTCCCTCCACCTATTTCCACCGAATGAGAACAAAAGAAGAAGGATGATGACACCATAGCTTTAAAACCATCCTATCAATCATACTGAGGATATAGAATTATACAAGGGTTTAAACGACCATGGTATTTCCCTTGAATATGAGCCAACTTCTTTCCAAGACCTATGGCTGGATCTCAAATGATTGAAGCATCGTTGGCCTCGCAGTTTGACTTTGGAAACCACATGAACAAGAATTCTTCTTTCAGTGCAACCAACAGCTACAACACAACCCTCGACAAGTTTTCCAAGTCATAACACATTCCAAACTCACTTTACTAGAACCTAATATTTCACTGAAACAAGGTCTTAGAAGATGCACACACAAACAAACCTTGTTTTTTCGGGTGAGAAACAATAGATGTAATGAAAACCTATACTCACCATATTCTAAAATGGAAGATTTTTATGTTTTTTCAAAGGAGACATTCTCACAACATAAGAGGGACTCCTAGAGGATTCCAAAACATTCACCTTTATGATCAATCGAGTACATGACATTGCAGGGCATCACCGAACATGACCATTATGATTGATATATAGAATGCAAGGAGAGGGATCTCATACAACATCCCAAAACAAAAAAAATCCAAGAAAGTGGCCACAATATCCTCTTGTGACCATATTTCCCACAATGGTGGTTTTAAATTGAACTAATGATTCAAAGAAACTATGAAGAACCTAGAGGACCTCTTAGACACAGTCGAGACAATCATCCAAACTAAAAACAATAGACTACTTCCACCTTCGAGGAATCAGGAAACTTAAGAAACTAAGGTCTCTATCAACCTTCCATGAGCACTCTCCCAATACAATAGGATCTAAAAACAAATAATGGAACAAGTATAGGCGTAATATACAATGATAGAGAAAAAAATATCCCTAATATTGATCAACTGTAGGATTTTTCAAATGGAGAACCAATTCAGGTTTCACATTAGTTATGCATTAACACTTAATGGGGGCGTACCTTATACAACGAGAGAACCCAAGGACACAACCAATATAGACCATTGGTCAAATAGTGCCACAAACCTGATCCAAACACATGAATGGATCCACCATAAAGGTTTCCTAAAACATATCTCAGAGGAGACTTCTAACAGGTCCTCTACCGAGCTTACCGACCAAACAAAAACCCAAAACACAGTTCGAACAGGAGAGGTTATTGGACAGAAAACATTTCACAGCATAAAATTTTTCAAAAAACACATAATATAATCCATCCCAAAAACTTCCTGAAGACATCATGTATTTCTTTATATACATTTCTTTGAAAAAAATGGATCAGTGGTTTGTGCATCCACCAACGGTACCCCATGGTCCATATACATGCATGATTCCATGCCACAACATGAACCCTCCTCATATCCTTCCCGAAACTCATCCAGTCATGCCATCAACCATCCATCATCCCATATAACTCAATGCATGTGGTTTCTCATGAAAATACCAATGGTAAAAACAGAAATTATTTGCACTTTTCAAAAACAAAATGGTCAACCAACACATCCTTTTTCTCAAAACCACTAACCACGATATCAAAATCCCAACTGAAATATTAAAAAACATTTCATAAAGACACAACCACTTAAAAAAGAACTCAATTTAAATATATTCACATCAATTTCAAAACATCTCATCCCATTAAAATACCCTTTGATTTTATAGAAAACACTATTGGAAACACTTTTCAAAACAAACTACAATATAGTTCCTATATTCAAAAGATGTGTAATAAAACCATTTTTTTTTAATTCTTTTTGAAAATTTAGTTCCACAATTTCATACACCAAACCATTCCTCTTCATTTGAAATTCATTTCACAAAAACATTACGCTTATTAAAACCAAGTCACTTTAAATCCAAAGTGCCAAGATTTAAAATCTAATGCACATAACAATGGGGGAGGAAACTAGTTTCAGTAGTTGAGTTGGAAAAATGGTTGGCGGTCATATTACAATCACTTCACCATCACAGAGTGTGTCCTAGGGAATATTTGTTGCTCCACATGGATTTCCATGCCCTGCGATCTCATTGAGACTATTAACCCAACTATCTTATCATTTCCTCTAATCATCCTCAAATAATGAAAACCAAAGGACTTAGATAAAACCCATCTTCTCTTAGAAACATGAATCCCATAATGAGGTGTGGTGATCAGAAACAATACCCACACCTAGAATACCATATCCCACAAACCCTAACTCCAAACTATCTCGACGCTTCCCCAAATAACATGTCCCAAACAATTAACCTGAACCTCCTCTGATACCATTTTGTCACGAACTGAATCTGGTCTCCACTGAAACTGGTTCCAAAATCGGCTTTTGACAAGGCCCGAAGGGAATTACCAAGCCCCACGGGCTGGCACATGTGCCTGTGTATCATAATATGAGATTAGGGAATTATTTACCCGAGTTTATAAACATACATCAACAATTAAATCCTATAAAACCAATATGGATTTTTCAAACTAAAAAATCTTTTACAAAAATTCAGAACATAACTACATAGATTAAAGAACCTACTAAAAACTACAACAATGGTACAAAACTAATAGGAAACTTCCCAATAACCCTCATGGAAAGGGGAACCACCCTCATGCCATCTCCACAAGACTTCACCACTATGGAGCAGCTACAAACCCGAACCACTGGCACAAAACAAATGTACCCAACCTGCGACAACAAAAAACAACCAAGTCTACATACACCAAAGGGCTTAAGTAGGGTGTGATCCAATGACTTGTAGGATACCACCAATATAATATTCCATGTGATAAACATTCAAAGAAAAAAATATTGAAAGTTTTCATAAACAGGAAATTCTAGTTTTAATTTCTAAAAAATGCAACTTAAAAATTAAAACATTTTTCAAGCGGGCTATCATTAAGAATCAATAATTTTAAAAATAATTTCAACACTACTGAAATTTCTATCCAACCATTCCACATGCTGACGGTATAAAATATGCAACTAATGAGCACAAGCAATAGGAAATAACCCCTAGGCACTAGCTTGTTGTGGGTCATAGGTACCTCATATCACGGTTAGTGTAACCATCACAATATCGATTTTAATGAATGATGCACTATTAGGGAACATACCCATAACCTACTAGTCACCAATCATCATCATCATATTTTAGTTAGAGTTGTAAGTGTAAATATTTCTACGTGAAACTGAGGCCAAACCCCACAGATTCACTAGTATATTTGCACACGTCCAACCACCCAGATAACCATTTTTTCCCTTGAGCTCAGACAAGTTCTACAAGTCAATAAATATTATTTTCTTATAAAATATCATTTTCACCTAAAAAATTCACCAAACATCCATCATATATACAACACGAGTCTAAAAATTCACTTTTTCATTCAAATTAATTTTTGAAATCATATTTAAACAAAAAATATCCCACAACACATTTTACACATCTTTCACAAATCAAAAAATCCGTTAAAAATATTATAAAATACTTCCCAAGATACTAAACATCACATAACATCCCACTAACATGTTACATAATACCCTTTTCATTAAAAAAGACCATTTTCCACATCACACTCATGAAAAACAACCCGAAAACATGTTTCGCACCCACGTCACAATTTCATAAATCACCTATACAAATTACAAAACATTACCAGTTTTTTTAAAACATAAACAACCAGTTATGTTTTAAAAACTCATTTTAGGAACATACTATCACCAAAACAGTACATAAGCAACCATTTCACAAATTGTGTAACTCATTTATTAATTTACAATTTTCATAAAACCAACCCAAGAGGTACAACCATGGTTTGCATAAAAAACCCATTTCAAAACCCTCATTCAAGACCAATACCATAACAAAAACAATCCAAAACATATTTTCCATCCCTAAAAACATTTATTAAATCACCCCAAAATTTTATACAAATTCCTCAACCAATACCACAAAAGGTACACATAAAAAACACATGTTTTCACAAATTACGTTCAAGAATTAAAACATGGTTTTACACATTAAAACCAGTCAAAAAACCCATTACAAGTCCAACATGACTTTAAGGCATTAAAAAACCAGAATTTTCATCCCCTTTAAACACTTATAAACCACTTTCATATGTTATAAAATACACCCAAACATTCCCCCAATGCCACGCATGAAAATCACAAAATTCCAAACTAAAATGCAACAACAAAATTAAACACTAAACCAAATCTATCAAAAATATTTCTCACATCAGACACAAAATATTTGAAACATACTATATTAACAAACCATCAATGCTAACTCATCCTAAAATGGTTATACATGGAATCACCTACCTTTTGAGTTAAAACCCTAAAATCTTTGTGTGAAACATAAACTGCACATCCTCCTCACCACAAAGAAGTTAAAACTATCACTAAACCATAATATTTCACCAAATTTACCCTAAATAAAATCCTTGGTATGAACCATCACTTCTGTACACTCTATAAATTCATGAAATAGGGAGGAAACCCAATGGAGAAGGAAGAAATTGAAGAGAGAAACACTTACCCAAAACTATCTTGAAGAAAAGGACAAAAAATACACTAGTATCTGAATTTTAAAATAGCTAATCATTTAAGGTAGGTTCTAACAAGGATGAGGAGATCATGAAAAAACAATAATGGGGTAAAAGAGTAAAAATAGAAAGAGTTTTCAAAGGATCAATTTACCTCTAAAATCAGAGAGATTTTTGAATTCCATAGAAGTTTCTCCCAATTTCGAGATTATATAGAGCTCAAAAATGGGATAGGAGAGCATGGGAGAGCGTCTTAGGTTATTGGGATTGGGTGAGAGTTTGAAGAATTGATAAAACATAATAATTGAATGAGTTATTTAATAATTAAAAAATATTTTTAATGCAAGAAATGGTCTTTCAGGTCTTCCCAATCCCATGCATAAAAACTTAAATCCACCATGACTATAGATTTTTAAATGGTTCAAATTCAATTAGTGGTGTTCATAGGTCAGGGGATGCCATGTAGGAATTTGAATGGATGAAAAATGTTGAAAAATGAAGGAGTTATAAATGAATAAAAATCTATTTTTAAATCTATAATTGGACTCATAGTTTAGCCCCAGTCATGAAAAGTCACACATTCCTCCAAAAATGCATGGGAAGCCACCAAAACCAATAAATAATGGAAATTAAATTAGAAATAAAATTAAAATATGTTATTTATGTTATAGGAAAAAATGTTGAGATAAAACATGTTTGTGTGAGTTTGGATTAGTAATGAAATTGGGACCTGAGACCACTAATGTAATGGAAGTGAAGGGTAGAACCATTCAGTAACATATTAGGGAATCTCATGGTCAAAAGAATGGTTATATTGATTACCAAAGGAATGATAAATAATTTGGAGTTTTTTAAAATTTGATTCTATTAATCTCTCCCTAGAATAAGGATACGAGATTTATGAAAATAGGGGAATTAATACCTAGGTAAATTGGTTCCTTTAATATTTTTGATTGTTTCAAGGCAATAACCTATCTTTTTGAACTTCCTCCAAATATTTTATCAATCCCTTGATGTATTCCATGTATCTATCCTGATGATTAACATACCTGACCCATAATACATAATAAACTGAGAGTTCATTCTTCTAGAGTAGGATCATACTTATGAGGAACACCCAGTTGAAATTTTGGATCATTTAGAAAAAGTAATATGAAATAGTACCCCTCACATGGTCAATGATTCTAGAAAAATCCATTGTAATAAGATTCGATATAGAAACATGAGAACATTATTATGAATAAGTACACTCAATTTTTTTACCAGAGTTATGAATATGGATGGTAATATTTTCAGTTGGTATAATTTCATACTCTGAGTTATTAAGGACCTTTTTTTCAAAAATTAAAAAAATGTTAATTTTAAGACATTCTATGCTGTAATTCAAAACATTCCATTGAAATTTCATCAAATCAATGTTGGAAACACATTCCTGGATTCAGTTTCATGCCTCTACAGTATGGAATATCTTACACACAACCATAAATATGCATATTTTACACACAACATCGACTTGGAAAATTTAAAATGCACTACCGTCTTGTCTTACATCACCCACAACACAAAAGTTTCTTTGAAACATAATTTTTTTATAATTATGTAAATATGAAAATTATAACCTTGAAGTTAAACTTATTTATATAATTAATAATTACTTCCTATCAAAATTTGTTTATAATTATTTTATATAAATAAAACACATTGATAAAAAAAGATATAATTTTCAGTAATGTCCTTCTATATTTAAAAATAATATTCTCTCAAATAAATTACATTACATGTACTTATATGAAAAAAATTATTTTTTGACACATTTAGTAATTGAATTTTAAAAATTAACTTCATTTTTTAAATTAAAAATTTTAAATTAAAATATGTTTAATTTATGGTACTATTCTAAAAAACATCATTTTTTGAGGAATAATAAAAAATACTGTATTTTAATTCAAAAATACTTTTTCTTATAATATATTTATGAGGTTAAATTTTATTTTAAATAGAATTAATCTTATAATTGGGTATTATATTTATTTTTAATAAAATTTATGTAAGATAGATCAAATTAAATTTGAACATTGGTATAAAAATATAGCACACTGTTGAATTTTTTTTACATTAAAACCCATCATCGTCGACCCGACTGTGGGTAAAATTTTAAATTAATTTTTCCCACTTATGGGAGTTTAATTTTGAAAAATTGCTTACATATTTTTAATAATAACAATTTATCATTTATTATTTGGTAAATTATATATTTACAAATAATATTAGTGGATGTAATTAGAATTAATTACATCAATTAAGGCGAAATTAGTTTATTTTAGAAGAAAATTGAAATATGATTATATAAGAACTAAAGCATAAATTTAAGACAAAAAATAACCTAGAAACATTTCCAACATCAATTTTATATCCATATTTGTTGGATCGAATATTTAGATGTATATGTATATTAGATGGAACAATGCAAGTGGTGGGGTGAATTGTAGGTTTTAAAAGTTTGTGTTTAAACACTTAAGAAATTAGTTTAAATGATCTTAAACTAATACAATTCACAAAAACAAAAACAACCACAATTTTATTGAATATAAAGGTATGATATGATGTAATACTATAAGAAAAGTAATGAAATTGTATTCAAGATGAATACAATAATTAGAGTAATACAATATTGACGGATTTTATCATAAAGCTTATAGAATAAATTGATACAATATGTAACAGTATGATTGTAATTGAAACGATTACAAATGAATATGAAATGAAGAAAGGAAACAATGCAATTCCCTTTCTAAAACAAATAGCAGTGGAAATGTAAATTTATTACAATTCTTTTGACCCAAAGAGATGGGTTATCTTTTCACCTAGGATAATAGGTCTGTCTTACCAACACCTTGGTAGGCCCTCGATACGATGATCGGTATGTCTATCTTACTATCCCCGCAGGACCTCGATACGATGATCAGTACGTCTGTCTTGCTATCACCAAAAGCCCTAAATTTTTTAGGTAACCGACACCTCTGTCTTTCAATCACTTGAATGCCCTCGATACAAATATTGGTAGCACCGTCTGCCTATCCCCAGCAGCCCTTGATCATTATCACCTGATCAGATGCACAAAGAAAAACGAATCACTTATAGAAATACAAAAACTAAGAACAATCCGATCACATTTTGTAATCTCAAGGATTTTGCACGAAGCAGGAGAGAAGTCAAAGTGTCTCTCTCTAGAACTTGATATAGAAAAGTCTCACACACATTTTTTTCTTGACTTCAAATGACCTCCTATTTATAGGCTTCAGGTTCCAACAGTTATATTTCCTCCAATGGTCATTTTTCTCCGAATAACTCGGAGGGACTTGGACACCTAGCATTAAAACACTCTTATTGAAACAGAAAGCACGACATCATTTTGATTAGTTTACAACTAACTCCAAGACATCGTTTTGGTTAAAACAAAACATATACGAAGATGATAAACATGAGTACGATTAATATGAAACAAATTTCTGGATAAGAACCAAAACAAGAAAGTAATGAAACCAAATCACGAGTACTATAATTATTACAGTGTAATGTTTTGAAACGATACAAAGTGAGTAGATTTATAAGACTTAGTATGATTAACATAGTCAATACAATTTCTTGTCATTACGAAAATTATAGTCAGTACAATCAGTATGGTCAGTACAATCAACATGGTCAGTACGATTTGTATGGTCTGTACGATCAACATGGTGAGTACGATAAACATGTTCAGTACGATCAACATGGTCAGTACGATCAGCATGGTCAGTACAATCAGCATGGTCAGTACGATCAGTATGGTCAGAACGATCAGCATGGTCTGTACGATCAGCATGGTCAGTACGATAAACAGGGTCAGTACGATCTGCATGGTCAGTACGTTAAAAATGGTCAGTATGATCAGTACGATCAGTACGATAAGTATAGTAAAAGACATTTGTGACTTCAAAAACAAGATATAAAAGTCAAAAGAGAACTTTTGACTCAACAATCTCCCCCTTTTTGGAAATCACAAAACACAATGTAAAACAAAAAGAAATACTTATCTCCAATTGAGTTATTGGAAACTCTTCTAAATATGAAATTGAATACAACTAACTCCCCCTTAGGTATGTATTTTCCTAAGGATTGTATTTGTAGATTTTTCTTGATTTAAAAGTGATTTATTTAAAAAATTCTCCTTTTCTGAAAAAAAATTCTCCCCCTTTGTGAAACATTCTCCCCCTTTATGATTTACCAAACGAATGGGGTAATATTTTATATTTCTGAAAGAGTTAGAAAAAGAAAAGTCGGAAAAAGATACGGATAACATAAATCTTATTACGATAACAAAAGATTATAGTTTCAAAAAAAATAGTCATTTTTTTCTCTTTCCTTTTCATTATTTATCAACTCATGAAGAAAAAATTTCATCTTTTTTATCTCCTTCTTGTCTTCAAATATAGAATCACCCTGAGATCTGAGAAGCTCTTATTGGTCGGAAAAAAGATGATCCTGATTCTTGATGGTCTCTTCCTGGACTCTGATTACTTCTTCAAGAGTATCAACACTGTTTTGTAAATTCTTGTTTTCTTTAGATAACGTAGAATCTTGTTTCTTCAACAATACTAATTCATCTCTGAAGGATGAATCCTTCGAAAACTTGGACTGAAAATCATTCATTCTATCTTGAAACTCTTTTACTGATGGAATATCGGCTCCACGAGTATTTGAAAAATGATTCTGCCTTTTAAAAGTTTCTTTATCAAGATTATTGAAAGAAATTGTGAGATCATTTGAAAGTATTCTTAAGTCCTCAGTTGACACTTCATGATCATTCACCGAGATTTCTGTTTTGTATGAAAACATAATCATTCTATTACAAGCCTTCTAATGAGTAGCTGAACTTTCAAATAGAACATTCAAATCGGCTTCAACTGACAAAACTCTCTTTCTTAATTCTCTTACAGAACCAAACTTCTTTGTCTGATTGTTAGTAATGAAATAATGTTTTCCTTCATGAATGGGAAAATAATGAATGATCTTCTTAATTCTGCTCAAAACATGAACAATGTAATCAGTTTTCATTAGAGAAATTGTCTGTTCTGAGTATCCTTATCGTGAAAATCCAGTTCATTTGATCGACTTGAGTATACAAATGGATGATTTCCTTTTTCTTTTTCAATCCCCTTTCTTTCTTATTCCACTTTATCACTGATAACAATTGTTTTCTCAGTATGAGAAAATTGAGTACGTTGATTCACTTGGGAAATAATTCTTTCTAGTGTTTCAAAAGAATTAGCTGGTGCTTGATCAGTACGAGGAATTTGTTGAATATCTTCACTCTGTTTTTGAACTGATTCTTCTCTACTTTTCTTTGAGCTATGAAGTAATTCCAAAAGAAAATCTCCTTCATCTTCTTCAATCTCCTGTATTTCTTCCAAAATCTGTTTCCCGTTTTCTTACTCTGGAAGACTCTGTATGATGGGCTCTTGATATAATGTTTCGGTTACATGATCACTAGAATCCTCAACCATTTTCCTGAGCTTTTAAACATAAAATTCATGTTATTTTCTTTTCAAAATAATATACTTTTTCTTTTTTTCCTAAAGGGAATCCTCAACCCTTAACCTCTTAGCAAAAGCATCAACTGGGTCAAGACCAAACTTTGGATCACCTTCCTTTCTCTGTTATCTTTATTTTCTCCACCTTGCCACAACCTCCTTACTGTATTTAGGTTTCTTCTTTGGCTTTAAACTAGTTTGTAGATCTGACTTTTGAGGAGTAGCAACAGATGGATTGTCTTTGGCTGGCATAGGTGCCGATTGATTCTGAGCTGATTAAGCTTCTGAATCCTTGATAAAAGCTTTTAATTCTGATCAAAACATACATTAATCATTTTCAACGTACTCTTACGTATCTAGGAAGGCTTCATCTCTTTCAATTTTTCTTTCAAATAAATATTGCAAAACATCATGCTCTCAAGAATGAAATTTGTTAGAATAGTTGGGTACATGATCAAATGGGACTTAATTTCTCGTGACTTGACATACTTGATTGTTTCAAAATCGTATCCCATGAGATTTACTTTTCTCATATTGACAAGATAGTCAACCATAAAAATATCAAAAACATTCAGAGTTTCTCTATCACCTTTCCTTGGCATAAGAAAACCTTGCATCCAAAGATCCAAAAATATATTATCTGGAGAAAGATGATCCACTTTCCTATTTTCTTCATTTATAATAAAAAATTACTTTTCATCACATTATTTGTTAAACGTACCAACTTCCTCTGGAAGATTATGAGATGTACATAAAGAATCACCTTCTATTGGAACATTTAGAAAATGGGCCACTTGATTAAAAGGCATTGATAACTATCTATCGTACATAACAAAATTGATAGTCATGTTTTTGTCGAAATTCATAGTTATGTAGAACTGACTAACTTCATCAATAAGAACCGGATCACGAGACACTGCTTTTTCAACACACAAATTCTCCCAGCCTTGAAACAAAATAATTCTTTTGATTGTAGAATCGTATGAATCAAAGAAGACATGAGAAACTAACCTTTCTCTGAAAAAGACTTTTTTTGAAAAAGTCTTGGAAGACATTTCATCATGAGTGATAAAAGAGGACTGAGACATATAGGTTAAACCGATGGAAGATTGTATGGATTCTTAAAACAGGGAGGACGAGCTTCGCCACAAAATCTGAAAAACCGGTGTGGGTTTAGGGAAGGGGGGGTCTATTTATAGGCAAAAAAATAAATGACCATTGGTCTTATATGGTTGAGATTAGTAGAAAAGAAATCAATGGATATGAATAAAATGAATAAATAAAAAATTAAAAAAACAGGAAAGCATGTACCTGTCAGAGATCGTAAGGTAATTGTTAGTTAAAATATTATTGTCAGTGAAGGAAAACCATAAGCTTATGAAGTGAAAGAATACAACTAATTGTAATGATGATGTAAATAAATGTCATTACCATTGATTGATGTGCCGATCGAAAAGAAATTCCTTAGAATGAACGGACATGGTGATGGAAAAGAAATTCATTACCATGAACGGACGTGCCGATGGAAAAGAAAATCATTACCATGAACAGATGTGCTAATGGAAAAGAAATTCACTACCATGAATTGACGTGCCGATGGAAAATAAAATCCTTACCATTAACAGTCATACCGATGGAAAAGAAATTCATTACCATGAACGGTCGTGCTGATGGAAAAGAAATTCATTACCATGAATGGTCGTGCTGATGGAAATGAAATTATTTACCTCAAACGGTCGTGCCGATGGAAAAGAAATTAATTACCAAGAACGGACATGCCGATAAATAGAAAGGTAAATAATAATATGTAATTAGTCAATACGATAAACAGAAAGGTAAATTATTAAATATTCAATACGATAAACAGAAAGATAAATAATAAAGAAGTCAATACGATAAACAGAATGGTAAATAAGAAAGCAGTCAATACTATAAACAGAAAGGTAAATAATAAATCAGTCAATACGATAAACAGAAAGTTAAATAAGAAAACAATCAATGTGATAAATATAAAGTTAAATAAGAAAGGAGTCAATATGATTAATAGAAAGTTAAATAAGAAAGTAGTCAATATGATAAACAGAACGTTAAATAAGAAGTCAGTCAATATGATAAACAGAGAGTTAAATAAGAAAGCAGTCAATATGATAAACAGAAATTTAAATAAGAAAGCAGTCAATACAATAAACAGAAAGTTAAATTAGAAAGCAGTCGATACGATAAATAGAAAGACAAAAAAACACAAACCAGGAGAATAATTTAATAAAAAAAATGTTCTCCACCCTTTTAAGAGGAGTTTTTTTATGTAAGGAGAGGTAGAAAACATGAAGTAGACATGAATTATTATTTTAATGTAATCATTCCTAGCTTCTATTTTATAAACTCAAATCTAATGGAAGGTAATGGTTTTGTAAAAATGTAAGCAAGTTGTCCATGCGTTCCGATGAATTGTATAATAAAATCTCCTTTTTGTGTGTGATCCCAAAGAAAGAGATGCCTAACATCTACGTTTTTTTCATGAGAGTGATGTGCTGGGTTCTTAATAAGAGCTATAACACTAGTATTACAACATAGAATTTGAGTTTTGGAAAAACACAATCCATAATTAGTGAGTGTGTGTTACATCCACAACACTTGAGCACAAAAACTTCCAGCTGCTACATATTCAGCTTCATCAGTGGAAAGTGAAACTGAGTGTTTTTTCTTGTAGGACCCGGAAACCAGAGAATATCCTAAGAAATGACATGTTCTAGATGTGCTTTTTCTATCCATTCTACAACCACAAAATTCAACATCTGAAAAACTTTTTAAAACAAAATCATTTATAGAAGAGTAAAAAATTACTAAATCCAAAGTTCCTTTTAAATACAGAAAAATTCATTTCATGGATTTTAAATGAGACTCTTTTAGATTAGATTTGTATCTTGCACATAAGTATACGAAAAACATTAAGTCTGGTCAACTGGATGTCAAGTATAATAAACATCCTATCATACCTTTAAAAATTGTTTGATCTACTGGTTTCCCAATTTCATCAAGATCAAGTGTATTTGAGGTACCAATTGGAGTGCTAATACTTTTAGTGTTGTCATAACAATAATTTTTGAGTAAATATTTTATATAATTATGTTGAGATATATATGTTCCTTTTGGTTTTTGTGAAATTTGAAAACCTAAAAAGAAAGTTAACTCACCCATCATACTCATTTCAAACTCAGATTTCAATAAGTTGGCAAAAGAATCAGTTAAATATTACTGAGTTGATCCAAATATGATTTCATCAACATAAATTTGAACAATCAAAACATTTTTATTTTCCATTTTTATAAAAAGGGTTGGATCCACTGTACCTTTTGTGTAATTGTTTTGTAAAATAAATCCTGTAAGTTTATCATACCATGCTCTAGGGGCTTGTTTAAGGCCATATAGAGCCTTGGTAAGTATAGAAACATGACTTGTATTTTTTGGGTCTAGAAAACGAGGGGGTTGTTCGAAAAACACATCTTCTTGAACAAAACCATTTAGAAAAGCGCATTTAACATCGATTTGAAATAGTTTGATATTTAAGTATACTGAAAAGGCTAATAGAATACTAATAGATTCATGTCTAGCTACTGGAGCATATGTTTCTTCATAGTGTATTCCCTCTTGTTGATTATAGCCCTTAGAAACTAGTCTTGTTTTATTTCTAACAATGATTCCTTTTTCATCACATTTGTTTCTAAAAACCCATTTTACACCAATTACAATTGATTATTTAGGTCTTTCAACTAATGTCCAGACTTGAATCCTTTCAAATTCATTTAGTTCATCTTTAATTGCTTTTATCCAATCTTCATCACATAAGGCCTCACTTGGAATTTCATGTTCGAATTGTGAAAGAAATGCAAGATTTACTATTTCATTTCTTAAGGATTTTCTGGTCCTTACATATTGATGTACATCACCAATGATATTATCATTGGGATGATTCCTAAGAAACAATTGACAAGGGTTTTGTAAAATCTGTTCATCAACATATGGTAGAAATTATTCTGGGGGTAAAGTTTTCAGGAACACATTTTTAGAACATTTTCTTTATCAGAAAAATCTTCTAATAGAGGTTGATAAATTTTTTTAGAAAACACATCCGAAGATATTGGTTGGAGATGGTTGAAAACAAAAGGATTAGATTAATCAAATTCAACATGCACTGTTACCTCAACAGAACACGTGTTTTTATTGAAAACTCTATATGCCTTAGAAGTTGTAGAATAGCCTAGAAACATCCCTTCATCAGATTTTGGTGCAAATTTGTGTAGATTTTCATTAGTATTAAGGATGAATACATTGAACCCAAATACATTGAAGTATGAAACTTTAGGTTTTTTTCCAGTCCACAATTTATAAGGTGTTTTATTAAGAAAAGTTCTAGTTGAAGCACGATATATAGTATAACAAGAAGTACTTACAGCTTCAACCCAATAGTGCTTAGCAATTGAGTATTCACTCAACATGGTTCTTGTCATTTTCTGAAGAATATGATTTCTTCTCTCAAAAACACCATTTTGTTGTGGATTTATTTTAGTTGATAAATTGTGAGTAATACATTTATTACTACAAAAAGATTCAAAATCCGAATTTGGAAATTCACCACCATGATCACTATGAATAGGTATCATTGGTAGGTTATTCTCATTTTTAACATGGGATCTAAAGATTTTGAAATTGGAAAAGGCATTATATTTTTTTGATAGAAAATAGACCGATGCAAATCTAGTAAAGTATCAACTAAAACAAATACATAATATTTTCATCAAATACTTCCAATTTGTGAAGGACCAAATAGATCCATATGCACTAGATTTAATACATTATAAGTTGAGACTTAATTAATTGATTTATAGCTAGTTTTATTTTGTTTACCAAATTGACAAGGATCATATACTTTTGAAGAATCATATCTAATATCTGGTAGTCCCTTCACAAGTCTTTTCATTGAATGTTTACAAAGGTTTCCCAAGTTGCTGTGTTCTAGTCTTCTATTCCATAGCCATGATTGGTCTTCTATTTCACTTAAGAAGGGTAAATATTGGCTCCTAAGGTCTTCTATGTTAGTAGTGTATACATTCTCTTGCCTATGGGAAGATAGAATGAACTCATCCATGGAATTGTGAACTAGACACTTATCATTTCTAAAATTCACAAGGTAACCTTCATCACATAATTGACTTATTCTAATGAGATGGTGCTTAAGACCTTTAACAAACAAAACATTTAAAATAAGAACTTTTCAATGAATTTTTTTTACCTATTCCAAAAATTTCCCCTTGAGCATTATCTATGATGGTAACCTTTCCACCTTTTGTTTCTATGATCTTTTCAAAGAAATATTTGTTTCTCGTCATGTGTCGATAACAACCACTATCCATATACCAAAAGTTCTTTTTGGTACAATTATTATTTTCCTGAAAAAGAAACAATTAGTTTTGCGGAATCCAAACGTGTTTGGATCCAGAATGGTTAGATAACAGTATTTTAGGTATCCATATTTTTTTTTTCAAAATGGGATTTATAAAATCCTATATACTGGGTTCTATTAAGATAAAAATCTCTTTTCTAGTGTCCTCCACATTGACACATAAAGCAAAAAGGGGTATTTTGAGGAACAAAATAGTTATTACTAAACACTAGTTTAGAATGAGTATATCTTATACCAGAATGATTCCTCAAAGGTCTAATTTGAGAATACATTTTATCAAAGTTTTCCTTTCTATACGTTAAGATTGACAAACATTTTTTCGTGGAAAAAATTTAGGAATTTGTTTTCAAAACTATGTTATTATCCTCCAAAACATATGATTTTGAACTAGAGTTAGGCTCTAAATCATATTTCTTAGAAATCAAATTTTCAAGATCCTTAGAAAGTTTATCCTTATCAGATTTGACTTTCTCAAGGGTTTTTCAAATTCTATCAAAATCATAAGTTTTCATATCAATATCATTATAAAGATATGATACTTATTTATTTAAAATCATTATTCTAGAATTCGCTTTATCAATCCTTTTCTTGAGTTTATAATTTTCATTCTCGATTAATTTAGAAAACATAGATACTTCTTCAAAAGAAGGCAAATTATTATCTTTTGATGATGAAGACTCATCATTTGAATATTCATAATATTTATTGTCAGTGCAATTTTCATTTATGGAATCATTTTTAATGGCTTCAGCATTGTGTGCCTTAGACATGATACAATGATCTTCAATTGGTAGTCTTTCTATAAGTCCAATATTCCTTTGTCCTAACGATTCATATTCTGAAGAATTGTATGATGAATCACTACCACTTGAACTCCACGTATCATTTTATTTCAAGACTATCTTGGTCTTTGCCTTGTAATACTTTTTCATATTTCTTTCAGAATGTTTCTCCTTTCTGTCTTTTCTCTTTAGTAAAGGGCAATCTGCACTTATATGTCCTTTTTTCTTACATTCATAACATGTTACCTCTGAATGTTTATTATCCTTCCCATCTGTCTTTTTTAATATGTATTGTAAGTCTTTCATTACCACAATCTTGGTCATCCTTCAAGAAAGATCGGATAACTCATTATCTAAAAGATCACGATCACTTGAATTAGACACAACAACTTTTTTAGCTTTGGATCTTGTTATCCTTAAGGGTTTTTAGCATTAGATGTAAAAACTACACTTCCATTTCCATTTTTATTATTGTTGAAATCAGAATCTCTTTTCATTCTTGTCTTGTTCTATAGAAGAGTTCCAAAGAGTTCATCAAGAGTAATCTGGGAAACTTTTTTGTTTTCATCAATAACTGTCCTTTTTGACTTTCATTCATTAGGCATTATATCAATAATCTTATCTAAAAGAGAATCATCATCAAGACATTTTTCTCCCATAGATTGTAAGCTCTTTATAATTTTCATAAATTTTTTTTGTACTTTACATACCAGTTCTCCATAAGGAAAATGAAATCCATGATAATCTGCTCGAAGCATTGCTCTTCTTATTTCTATAACCTTGGATGTACCAAATTGGGTAACTTCCAATTTCATCCAAATATAGTTGGTTTCTTCACAAGAAGATATCTGGATTTATATATTCTTGGTCATAGAACATATCAAAGTATTGCGTACCTTGTAATTCAGTTGATATTCTTGCTTCTCTTGATTAGTGAAAGTACTGACTTCTTTGTCAGGAATTTTTAAACCTCCAGTAAGAATAATAAAATTTTCTACACCGGTATTGATAAAGAATGTATTCATTAGATCTCTCTAGTTCTCAAAATCATTCCCATCAAAGATAGGTGTTCTAGAAGGATTTAGATTTTCAATTGACCCAATATTTATTCCTGCCATCAATTAAAAAAAGAATCTTTTCCACTCCACACGTTAGTTTATTAAATAATTGAAACAGAAATTTTGAAGAAATAGATCTAGTAATATAAATCAGTGGAAACCTGCTCTGATACCAATTTTTGGATTGAATATGTATATGTAGATGTATATTAGATGGAAAAATGCAAGAGGGGGGAGGGTGAATTGTAGGTTTAAAAAATTTGTGTTTAAACACTTAAGAAATTATACTAAATGATCTTAAACTAATACAATTCACAACAAAAACAAACAACCACAACTATATTGAATATAAAGGTATGATGTGATGTAATACTATAAGAAAAGTGAAGCAATTGTATTCAAGATGAATACAATAATCAGAGTAATAAATTAGTGAAGGATTATATCATAAAGCGTATAGAATAAATTGATACAATATGTAACAGTATGATTGTAATTGAAACGATTACAAATGAATATGAAATGAAGACAGGAAACAATACAATTTCCTTTCTAAAATAAACAGCAGCGGAAATGTAAAATTATTACAATTCTTTTGACCCAAAGATAAGGGTTATCTTTTCACCTAGGATAACAGGTTTGTCTTACCAACACCTTGGTAAGGCCTCGATACGATGATCGGTACGTCTGTCTTGCTATCCCAGAAAGCCCTCGATACGATGATCGGTACATCTGTCTTGTTATCATCGCAATCCCTAGATTTTGTATGTAATCAGCACCTATATCTTTCAATCACTTGAAAGCCCTCGATACAAATATCGGTAGCACCATCTGCATATCACCAGCATCCCTCGATTGTTATCACCTGATCGGACACACAAAGAAATACAAAGAAAATATAGAAATACAAAAAATAAGAACAAGCCATTCACGTTTTGTAATCTCAAGGCTTTCACAAGAAGTAGGAGTGAAGTCAAAGTTTCTCTCTCTATAAATTGATATAGCAAAGTCTCACACACATTTTTTTTCTTGACTTCACAAGACATCCTATTTATAGGCTTCTGGTTCCAACGGTCATATTTCCTCCAAAGGTCATTTTTTTCCGAAAAACTCGGAGGGACTTGGACACCTTGTATTATAACGGTCATATTGAAACAGAAAACATGACATCATTTTGATTAGTTTATAACTTACTCCAAGACAATGTTTTGGTTAAAACAAAAGATATATGAAGATGATGAACTTGAGTACGATTAATATGAAACATGTTTTCGACTAAGAACCAAAACAATCAAGTAATTAAAGCAAAGTATGAGTAATATAAGTATTAATGTGTAATGTTTTGAAATGATACAAAGTGAGTAGATTTATAAGACATAGTAAGATTAATAGAGTCTCTACAATTTCCAGTCAGTACGAAAATTATAGTCAGTGCGATCAGTATGGTCAGTACGATCAGCATGGTCAGTACGATCAGTATGGTCAGTACGATTAGCATGGTCAGTATGATAAACATGGTCAGTACAATCAGCATGGTCAGTATGATCAGCATGGTCAGTATGATCAGCATGGTCAGTATCATTAGCATGGTCAGTACGATCAGTATGGTCCGAACGATCAGCATGGTCAGTACGATCTGTATGGTCAGTACGATAAACATGGTCAGTATGATCAGCATGGTCAGTATGATAAACATGGTCAGTATGATCTTCATGATCAGTACGATAATCTTGTTAAAAGACATTTTTGATTTCCAAAAAAATATATAAAATTCAAAATAGAACTTTTAAATCAACAATATATAGTCTATATACTCCATTTTATATAATTTTATTCATTATTGGATCCACTTTACATGTGAAAAACATGTATAGTAGTCCATTGTAAAAATATTACAATAGTGTCACTCCTCCTCTATAAAAAGCCATCATCTATTCAACATATTTACACCTATAAAAAACAAATGTTTATTAAAGATCTTCTAATATATCCTCCAAATATTCCATCACTCCTCTTTAATTCTACATTTTGATGAAACCATTCTATGAAATCTCTTTGGTGAAAACCAAAAGGACTTTCCCGATTAAGTGGTATCACCTTCACTCAAACTCTTTTTTTATTATATTTCTCCACTCCATAAAAAATAATTTTTCCATGAATGAAAAACAAAAAAAGAATCCTCAATATAATATTATTCTGTTTGATAGTTTTTTTCCTACACATTCACACACTACAATCTAATTGTTAATGAACATACTATTTACATGTATGACAAACTACCACCTCACTAAATGAGAATTGTTCATGTTTCCTTTACCACCTCTCATGGTCTAAATTGTGATATAAAATATTATTATATATGTTATATGTTATATTTATTATTTATTTAAGATTCTATATTTACTATACTAATTATGTCTTTATACTATCATTTTTTTGTTAATATGATAATTTCATTTAAGGAAGACTATACTACCACTCCCTAAAAGTGATGTGATTCATTCATACTCTACATGGAATGTATTAAGAACGTGTTTAGTGAATATATATATATATATATATTGGTATAAAAAATATACTATAAGAATGGTATTTCTATATAAATATATTTATGTACAAATATGGATTTTACAATCTTTCCTTCAAGATGATAATTGAATAAAAATAGCATTAATTTGTACGTATGACCTACCGTCAGTGTGGAATGTGTATTCTATTTCACACTTCTATATTATATGGATTATTATCATACACATATATTTAATATAAATTATAATTAAATCATGGTTCAAATTTTTGAAATCATGATATCAGTATAGAGAACAAATATATAAAAAATTAAGTCACATGTGAAAAATGATGATATGAACTGAAGTGAAACCGCAACATAGAATTGTTTAGTACATGGTAATATACGTCCATAATAAATGAATACATGATATTATAAGTAATAATATCATATTATGAATGATTTATAATAAATTTATATATATTATACAGGATGATTGTTCGAGTATGAAGAGAGTCAAAAAGTAGGTAAGACAATCTCATTTTACATTTATTTCCATGAGATACATGCCTTAACCACCACTCACTTCTTTTGCATGGTGTACGTATGGACCATGACTGTATTCTATGAATATTTGAAATTAATTTACATTTATTCACATATACATTTTATTATCATTCGTTCATGTGTTTTAGGATTCAAAAATTAAAAAATCAGTAAAATATTTTTGCCTCAATTTGTAATCATTGAGACTCAAGTTTTCTTATGCACCTAAATTACTTATCATGGCGTATATACCACAATTTTAAATGTTATATCATTATTATCAATATTTTCATGATAATACATGCTTTATGTAATATATATTTGTAAAATGTACAGTATGTTCTCATGTTACTAAGTAATAAGTTTTTATTAAAACTGTCACATCACTTTTTGAGACTGTTTGTGATTATACTTTTATTAATGAAATATAATGATACATATCTATGGAAAACTAATGATTTTTATTCTCTTATAGTTATTAATGATATCCTAATATGAAAATTAAAATTTTCACTCTTTGGTATTGATGATAATGTTTTATATAATGTCTGACCGTCTATCTCTTTTTTTGGAAATCTATCGTATTGAAAAACATTATTTTAAAAAACATTTAAAAAATTTTTGAATCCAATTTTCACTGAAAAATGTTTTGAAATATGATTTTTGGTTTTGAATATGTTATTTGTAATTTTTCAAATCTATTTTTAATAAAAAATAATTTAATGTCTTTTTTAAAAAATAAAATTTCAATATTAAAATGACAATTTCATATATAATTGTTTTAAAAGATCATAGAAAATTATTTCCCACCTAAGAAAACATTTGTTGGTGTAACTCATTATTTTTTGGGGAAATTATTCAGTGTTTATATTCATATTATTTCACTGATCATATTTTGTTTATAGAATGATGTTTATGAACCTCATTTATCTTTCACATGATATATGATTTTGAAACCTATATTTTAATGTTTATATTTATTATGATATGATGAATAAACAAATTTTTCATCAACAATATAGGATATGATTTCTTGTTTATAATAAATATTTAATTTCATGGGTTATGACATGATTTGTTTTGATATTTTGGTATAGGTATTTATGATTTTATTATGATATGGTGGGGTATATATCTCCCACTAATGCATTGGGTAATGATTTATATTTTTGGATATAGACTAAGATGGTATTTGGAGTGAACCTTGATTACTAAGATAGCAATGGGACTGATCTATAACTACCAAGATGGGAGGAGTATTGAAATCATGTTATGATGTTGGACATGGGATGGAACCATGACTACCAAGATGGTATGTGGAGTGAACCCATACTACCATGATGGTCTTTGTAGAAATTCCTTGGATAGTATGGACATAATATTATACACTTATGTTTCAACAACAATTACACAATTTAATACTATGTTATTCATTCCTGGATTATGTTCAATATTTCATTATGATTCATGCCTTATGAAATTGCATGATTTATTCCATTATTCATATATGTGATATTTGATATGAAATTCAGGATCCTATATTTTCATTATCATTTTCTCATACCCTAATACTCACGATTATGATTATATATCTCCCTTGATTACCATTAATGAGCTTTTGAGGTAAAAAAGTTTTAGGTTTCCATCCCAATTCATGAAGATATGTATTTTTTTTGGGTACAATAAAGGTGTAAGTAAAGAAGAACCTAGTGGGAGATAATTTATCTGACTTATGTATCATTGTTTATGTTTCCATATATCCAAATTTACTAGACTAGTACATTATTTCATCCTATGGATGTATAATTTTTTGTGTTTTTCGAAAATTTTATGTAATGTTAATGTATGTCAACTTTGAGACACTCTAAGGTATGAATTGAAATTTACCTCATAAGAGTGGTTTTAGTGAAAAGAAATAATAATAATTAATGGGAGGAAGAAAAATTAATATAAAACAAAATATTAAAAATGATATATTCCACAATTCAATGATCAATTTTCGAAACTATTGAGAAATTAGATTATTTTATGGGGTGGTAAATGAAATATTGTAAGAATTAGGGATGTTTCCTTTATTTGGGGTTCCCTAGTGATTAAATTTGAGAAGGAAACATTAAAAAATTATCACCATAAAATGAAGCTATTCATAACTTGAAATATATATTAGGTCTATATATATTTAATATTAAATTATTATTGTATAATAATATTATGAATAATTGAATTTTACAGATAAAAGGCATGATAAAAAATAATGGATGGTGGTTCAGAAGTTCCCTTATATCACATCCATATTAACATTGAACATGAAGATAATATCAAGAATATTTAAACCATATTAATTAAATGAACGACTAAGAATATTCCTCAAGTATCATTTAATTATTATAATGATTCAATTTTAGTTTTTTAGTTAATTAATTAGAATACTGATTCTGTTTTAATTGTCAGGAGGATGTTCATATAATGGTTCTAAGGTTTCATCACATGTGACAATTAAGTATTTTTTTATGAAATAGTTCTTTAAATTTAGATGTACGATTATATAATTTCCATATTATTTTAGGAGATAATTTTTCTCTAAATGCAATATTATATTGAATATACATCTTTCATTTAATTGTTCTATTATTGTTATTTTAATATTACTCTAGGTCACTTTTCACTGTAACGATGATTATATAATGTTTACATTAATATTATTTCTATATATCCTTTATTGAATGTAAAATAAAATAAAACATACTTATCAATAACTTTTTATAAAATAATAAATAAATTTAAACCATCCCTGAATGTTTTAGTGGAAATAAAAAATCATCTATCATGGGGATGCGATCCAACCATATTATGTACAATCATTTTACATTAATAATTGATTGTGGGGATTGAAAAAATGGAAATTCTAGTATCAAAATACATAAGGATATATTTATAATACCGATGTTAACTTTTCAATGTGTGTGATAAATGTATGGGGCGGTAGAATAAGAATGAAATAAAAAAAGGTTTGGACTAAAAATTGCATCTTTCTTTTGGTAATACCCATATGCTACCCCATAAGTATCATTGGAATGGTCTTTTGGGAGATTCGAAGATGTAGGATTTGGGGTAGAGGATTCATAATATAAATCCATAAATAATTGGAAGGATCCAATTCATATAATCTGTGAGAATATGGGTTTGTATTTATAAGGGGGGATATGGCATATCTGGAATATAAAAATCAGTACTTCATTATTTTAGCTCAATAATACCAATAGTGATAAAACATAAATCTATATAAAATAATTTTGGAATGAGATGTTTGGATAATGGATACTAAAATCATCCATGAATAAATTATAAAGTTATTTAGATTATATGGATAATAACAATATTTTTTTGTATCTCAATATTCCCAAAAAATAAAAAAAAATTGAAAACTACTAAATATTAACCCTAAACATTTTCCAATATGTGATTCAAAATATAAATTCAACATTATTAATATAATTTTTAAAAAATGAAAATCAATTTTGAGTAAATTTCTTACCAATTTGATGATTTTCAATTTTAAAATTATGAATAATTTTTTGACCCGATGAAAAATGACATAGCATAAAACAAAATTTTAATATCATTATACCGAAAAAAACTTTTCATTACAAAAAAACATTATTAAAATAAAATTTCCTATAAATAATTAAATTTATCAAAGAAATTAAATGAAATACGTGTGTTTAAAAAATAAAAATTCTGAAAATATTAAAAAATTTATATATTTATATCATGGTATAAATATTGGATATATATATTTTATAATATAACTTATTATTATATTATATTTACATATGTATGGTTAATATTATAATGATCTGGTAATAATTCATAATTGTCAGATTATTATTCTAATGACCAAAATTATAATGGACATGTATTTACCCTAAATTTTATAAGTACGTGTTATTTAGAACATTAATCACTAAATTATGTTTTCCCTGATGGTTATATACAATTGTATTTTCAAAATGGGTTTTTAATTACTATTATTATTTTTCAATTCATTGTTTTTTTAGTGAAATTTTTTTGGGGATCAAGGTAATCCAAATTTTCAAATTATAGTATTCTTATCTTTTTTTTTGTCCCATTATAAGGTTTGTAATTTCATTACACTTATTTATACTAATAATGAAATGTTCATATTAATATAAAAAATTATTGAATTCTATAATGTTCTGTATAATTTTTATATAATAATACATTACTAAATATGAGAAAAAATTATATTATATAGAGAAATTAAATTGAATAATATTATTTCATATTATAGAATAGATAATTAAGAATCAAAGAATGAAACCACAAATCAAAATCTAGGATAGAACAAATGAGAATAATTACACATGAATAATTATTTTTACCAAAAAAATTATTTATGAAAGTGTAATAAGACATTATAAATTATTGGGATCAAGTGAAATAAATATAGATATAATTTTAATATATATGAATACTAAAAAATCAGTTATACCAGAGGATTGAGTAGGTAGTACCATGTGTGAATCCAATTCAAGGGTTATTTTTCATTATTTGTATTCCATGATATATGTTTCATATGTATCATCAAGTTTAATTTAAAATTGTGAAGTTACGAAACTATTGTCTTCATTGATAGTAAATTTTATTTTTCCATGAGATCCTAAAGGCCACATCAATATATATATTGTATTTATTGATTCATATGTTACAAAAGTTGTAAGAGGTTATTAATATTTAAAATTCCATTCATTGTGTTAGAAAATATTTTTAACACTTATCACATGATCAAATTTTTCTGAAAGTAGCTATAGTTTTACATTATAATATTCATGTCCATATATTAGAATAATTCCAAATAAATATATATTCAAATTTAAATTAAATTATTTCCCTAAAAATATTTGTTTTCGTACACTATTTATATTTCATTAGGTAATAATATATTTTCCTTGACTGAAAGATGCTATGTTAATTAAATTCATTAATTTTTCAAGATGACATAAATTTTTTTCCAACCAATAGAAAATTAAATTTTTATTGAAACATCATCTTCTTGGATATATTTATTACTTCAAAAAAAAATCAGACGTCATTATGAATAATTATCATTCAATCTTATAGTTATTTATCTGCCATATCTATATAATTTAGCACTACTAATTGATTCTATTATTATTTTGAGATCAGAATAATTTTCATGTACTATAATCCTTACATTTTTTATTATCTAGTTCTTCATAAAAAATTTATTACTAATTCATTGATTTAGGGTTTATCTAGAACATCACAATAAATTTAAAAATACATTTATTTTCAATTATATATATATATATTATCATCAATAACAAATTTCAGTTATTAACCACTATTACATTTCAAGGTTACAATATTAAGGATTATTATAAAATAATTCTTAAATATCCAATGAAACACCTCCTCAAAACTGATTTATGAATATGAATTCCAACTATATTGCTAAAAATATTTTTTAAAATTCTTTATGAAAATATTATTTTTATTTAACTTCATCTATCCTATATGAATAAGAATATTTACCTCCACTTGTTTAATATTTATTATCACCCTCCAAACATTCTTATTATAATTTTTTTTCGAATATTGTCTGACTAGAATTATATATTATAAACCATGATTTATTTTTTTCATTCAATTTAAAAATTATATAAAATGACTCTTTTATCATAGAGTTATTATCATACTAAGAAGAATTATTGATTTCCATGGATCCCGTATGCATAATTTTTAATTAACTGATAGTTTTGTTGATTATGGACCTCTAAAGAATAAGGTATTTATTTATATATCATGTGATAATAATGTTGAGAAATCACTTATATTTTCACAAATTATGAGTTGTAATTATATTTTTTTCACAATTCTCCACATAAAAATTATTTTTCCGTCCAAATTCATATCCAAGAACATGACTATAGTAATATTATTTATAAAATGTTGTGTTCTCCTATGATTATGTGTGGGCTGTACTTTTTTGGTTATTCCACATTCCAATGTTATAATCCATGAATCATGATTTGTGTCCCATTTATCATAATACTTATTCAATGATATATATAGTTTCATTTGAGGTATCATATAATATTATTATTCCATATGGAAGAATTTTATGTATATGTGTTCGTTTAATAAGAAATTTATTTACTATTCTTCTTTACCCTAATTCATAAGAATTAACACATTATAACTAATTGATATTTTTAACTTACATAGATTTTCAGTACAATAATTACTGTGAGTCACATTTACCCTGGGAATTTTATGTGGGATTATATTTAGAAGGAAATCATGTATAATTTTTTTTGGGACTTATTGATGAAATAATTTTCAAAAATATATCAGTTTATCTAATTTGAAAAAAATAAACCCCGGCTATATGTGAATATGAATTTATTTTTGATATGTTCTGTTTAAATTATTGAATTGATAAAAAATATTTTATAGTTATTCTTATTCATTCATAGTTGGTATCAGAAAAGGGTAAAATTATTTTTGTGAATAAGGATAATAATAATATGAGGACCCGGAATTGGTAAATATTTTTTGAAATGAAAGTATCATAGTCTAAATGTTATCTTTCATAATTTAAAACATATATAGACTAGTTTAATTTATCATTTGATTTCTTATTGTAACCAGTGTTTCATAATACTAACCCTAACATTTTTTTAATCAAATTCATGAACTATTAGAACTGTGTTAACAATTTATGTAATGGAATATATGGGGATTTTCCTGATGAATTATCTATTGGTATGGGAGATGGAGTAAAAAATTATGGAAATTATATATAAAATTATATTTAATAACATAAACCATGACGGGCTTTTACATACACTAAGGAAGAAGAAATACACTATTGATACATTCATTCATCAACAACCAATAACTATTATTATATATTAATTTCCACTAATTACTATGAACTGGATTAAAATGTTATAAAATATATATTAAATTATTAAATTCCTTGAGTAAGAAAATATTACATTAAATGTTAAAAAAATATGGTGATCCCCAAAAATAGTAGAATTCGATAAAAATCATGAGGCTATAGGTATAAGTAGGCTTCAAGGAATGAAAGGATTTTACGAAATTACTATTCAAAAATTATTTTCCTGAAACTCATAAAATTAAAATGGAATGATATTTTATTAACATAATATAATTGGTTGATAAATTTATTGCCTATTATGGTATAAAATTTATATTAATCACAAGGTATGGTTATTTTATTATTTGTGAACATAAATGTAAGATTTACTACTACATTAATGGAATAAAACCATGTATTCAATATGTATTGTCCATAAGGGAAATTTTAATATTAAAATAAATTATTCGATGATAACATATGAAGAAAATTGAAAATTGATAGTCTAATTATGTTCATTGATATTATTATATGGGAATGTTAATAGATTTTTCTAGAATCTGAAATAATAAATCTCTTGGAGGAATTAAAATACATCAGCCTATGAGCAAAAAATATAGAAAAAATAAGTGTGTACATTACTAAATGTCAATGATAAAATGTTTCAAGTGTGGAGGGAGTGTACATAACGATCATATTTAACAAATAATGGTAAAGTTGTTAGTCAATATAATGGAGGATAACGATGTAATAATTAATAAACCACACAAAAATCATTTCTCCAAATATAGGGACTTTTGGAATTACATCCATTTATTACATATTTCATGGGATAATAAGAATAAAAGTTATCAACCCCCTCCAATAAAAATGGAATATAGAAGATAATACACAATAATCATGATTGTTGTTACTGTGGATAATGATATTGTTAATGATACACTAATTTTCCACTTCAGGTAATTAAATGTATTATTTGGGTTCAGTTAATCACATTCTATAATGTCATGAAATGTTTCTATGAATATTCAATCAAAAACTCATTTATTTTATACTTATTTATTATTTGAAACAAATAGTTGTGTTATTATTACATAAATTTTATATTACACTCCACTGATCAGGGAGTGTGGGTAAATACTTTATAGAAATATAGTTATTATCCACATAGTATAATTATATGATATATTTGGTATGGGTTATGTTAAATTATATATATATATCATATTCATTTCTATTAAATGGAAACCTAATATCATATCATAAATCATCACAATATTGGGGATTTATTTTTGAATGATTGAATCCCTTTGGAAAAAAATTATTTAATCAGGGGTTTAAAACCCAATAATAGGGGATACATGAATCAAATGACTATTAAAAAACTCCATACTAGAGATGTGATATGTATGGAGGAATATATTGATTTATTTCTTGATAAATTTAATGGTCTTACAACGTAACATGACATTGATATTTCAATCAAATGCATACTAGGTTTTAAACATATATTAACGAGTCAATATAGAAAAGACCAAAATGTTTTAAAATTACTGAAGAATTAGAGTCAAGTAAAATCTAGGAAATGGTTTTATTTTACCCAGAACTATATCATGGGGTGAAACAGTCCACTTTGTTAAGTGGAATGATATATCAATATGTATAATCTTTCATTATCAAGACCATGAAAATATTTGAATTACAAAAATTTATCTTCGACCCCATATTGATGAAAATTTCAATGAACTGTGAGGGGATAAATATATATCACTGATTAAACTTTTATCTAGACAACATAAATTAATAGTGAAAGGAATCTATTTACCTATTAAAACATTCCACACAATATATGGATATTATAAATACATATTGATGTTGTTCGAGGCTAAAAATTCATTTAATGTCATCGTGTATTTTATGAATAAGGTTTCAGTACCATTGATTAGATTTATGAATCTTATATATGTATTTTTATTTATTTAATTTGGTTTGGAAGAGTTTGTTTGAGTTTGGGATAGTCTATAAGGGTTTTTGGAATGTTTTGTCGAATTTTTAAAGCAGAACGGTTAGGGAAAGCTATGAATCAAACCCAAGAAAGCATCCAATAGGTGATACGATCCTTCACATGGTATACACATTGTTTATATAAGTGTCCAAGGAGGCTATATGGGATTCCGTTTTGAGGCAGTAGCATGCACAATATCAGTGTACAATTTGTCTTACCATGCGATCAAACCATGAACAGCAATAAAAATTGGGGTTTTAAAAATGGTATCACTTTTAATATTCCCTAAACCCTTTATGTATCCTCCTAAAAGAGAATCTCTAGGGATTATTGGTTCTCTAGGGTTGTAGAATCTCTCACATTCATTTTTGAAGTAGTTAAAAGTGTTTTCATGTTGTGGTGAGGGAATGTATTCTCAGGTAAATCTCCACTCATGGTTCATACTTCTTTTTTCATTGATATAGTTTATTCTCTCTCCCGATTTTCAAGATATACACCTGTTTCATGTAGATCTATGCTTTTTATAACTAAAAAGGAAATATTTTGATATATTAATGAATTGAAAAGGGATCTAAGGTGGTTTTAGGGAAATTTTACTTGGATTCAGTGTGTCATGTGCAGTGTGTCAATTTCATTGAAACCCTAAGGTAGGTGGTTTCTCTCTAGACTCAATTTTGGTGGAACTAGAACCCATGTTTTTTTAAAAAAAATCCAAAAATTAAAATGGATTATATTTTTTGAGGAATGATGGAAATTAATTTTGATATCTTTCTATTAATTTTGTAAAAATGGGTTATTTCAGAAAAATGTCCTTTGTTGATATATTTTTTAATGTTGAATTTCGAAAGGTAGCTTCGGTTGAATAATGAAAATGGTTTGTGAAATTTTTTTCTCAATAAAGGTGTATGACTCAATGAAATGTGATATGTCATTGAATAAATTTTAATGGATTATTTGGTTTTGAAATTGGTGTTTAATATTTTATTAGCTCTAGCCATTATATATCCTTGTTATTTTCATTGGTATTTAGGTATTTGTTTATTGTGATGTGATGTGGGTCAGACAAACCTCTATTAAAAGGGGATAGATAGTTGACGGAAGGGACACCATCAAAGATAAGTGGTTGTGAAGTACCAGTATATTTGTAAATTAGTAAATGGGCTTCGACAATATGTTACACTGTGATTGTGACACCGGGTTGAGTGTGTGAAACATTATGGATATGTGTATATTGGGTGTGTGGATAATAAATATAATATTTTTCTTCTAATATGTGATGATAAAATGGGTTATCGATTTTTGTATATTTCCCTTATATTTTTTGTATTTGGAGGGAAAGTGTCTTGGTATGGTTTTGATTGGCTTGTGGGAAATTGATGAATAATTTGATGTATATTTAAATTACTTTATATAAACATGATAATATTTTTATTCTAGTTTCATGTGTAGGGAAGTCATTTGGGATAAAACTATTGAGTATTATCACTGACCACATGCATTGGAACATTGGTGCTTTTACAGATGTTGTTTTCTGGGACACAGGTAAGGGTAATCCATCTCATTTCTCTAGTAGCTCATCAGGTTGCATTGATGGTTTTGTTGTTCTAGGAGCATGGAGCTTGTCCTGAAGTAGTGGAGTTGTGTCATGGCCTCTTGGGTTTTGTTTTTTGGTCTTCTTCTTGGAAAATTTGATTATGGATCATTATGGATGAGCTTATTGGCCTTTGTGTATTGTCATGGAATTAGTTAGGTGTCATGGTTGTTCCTTGGTATTTTAGTGCATTGGCTTACTTGTTGATATGAATCATGAAGTTGTGGATGGTTATGTCTTATTTATGTGTTTGGTATATTCTAAGTGAAAATCGTTCTGTAATTGTTCCTGAAACCCTCGACATTTATTTCCATTATTTGCCACCATGGGAACGTTACCTAATTCCATGTAGAATATCATTACCTTCTTATTCCAATGAAGTAGGGGATAATATGGTACATGTGGTATCAATTTGTTTGGTCATTTACTTTTATGATATTTTCTTCCTTAGCATCATTTTTATTTCTTATTGTTGGCATTTGTTCTTTATCAATTTCCTTGAGTTGGGATTGTTGAAACACATAGAAATGTCAGAACATGAAATGTATAGCATAAAATGATGTACCTAACCCATTTATGCTAAACATCCTGTTATAGGGAGTTGGGTACATAAGTATTATAGAGACACATATAAGAATTGGAAATCTCATTTCCATGGGTGTAGCCAATGAGTTGATCATAGAATGCATTGCAGAGATGGCATCCCTATGTGATATATATTTTATCATTAATAATGAAAAATGTTGTGGTGAAAATGTATTGATATGTTGAGAATATACGAATTATTTCAAATGTGGACCTTTGAAAGGTGGATAGTTGTAGTATTTGGAAAATGGATCAATTCTCAAAAATGGTGAAACATCAGAAATGTGAAGATGAGGAAATCCTAGTTGTTATAGGCTCTAAGTAACTGATTTGAAATTTTAAACCTTCTCTTTCTATGTGAGTAAGGCTTGTGATTTTTTTGTGTTGATAGAAATGGAACCAGGTAGGTGTCATATAGAACAACCAGAGGAGGATATTGAAAAAGTGGTTGCACCTGATCCCTTAATGAACCAGTAACTAATAAAGAGTATAGTCTTTGATTTTGCAATTGAGGAAAGTGGGAATAAACTAGATGATCCAACGCATGTTGATCATGAATTTCAATTTCAAAAAAATAATCCCCCCACCATTAGGGATCAATTAGAGACGAAAAGTGTATAAGAATTGTTGTAAATAAAAATAGGATATTTGAAAACCTGGGAACACCAGTCGAGCTAGATGTGATTCTATCAGCTTATATGATTGAAGATATCTACCTTCAGTGGTGGGAGTTGGTGGTCCATGCTAGAATAGACCAAAATATGACTCGGGAGGGTTTTAAGTAATTGTGTAGTAAACAATTCTACCCTCATATATATTCACAATTTTGTGAACAATAGATTTATTTTTGATAAATATTGATGACCTCTCGGTAACATAATATACTTTTATGTTTATGAACATAGTGAGGTTTTCACCCGAGGTAGATGATAGTAAATTTTTAAGGCATGTATATTTATATTTATATTGATGTAGGAAAAATATTCTAAAATATTAGTACTATTTATTTGTGACTACAAAAAAATGGTGAATTGAGTAATAGTGGATATAAGGGATATTTTTGGTGCTGTAGGTTGGGGAAGTATGTCGGTGACCAGAGGAAATGATGGAAAGTCTAACACAATAATTAATAATAAGAGAGAAACTTATTTCTTAGGATGAAGTATGGATCAAAATCTGATAAAATGATCTATGAATCTTCTTCCAAATCCCCAGAGTATGAAGTTATTTTTTAGTGTGGATATTTGGGCCACGTCAAGTGTGATTTTACGATACAACCTATAGAAGAAATAATTGTATGAAAATGAGGAATCATAAATGTTACACTTTTAATGCTTTGAGGTCAAGTGTTTTCGACACTCCTTTTGGGTCCCATGGGTCCTATGCATCGACAAGACAAGGGCCAAAGCATACCCCTCGCCAGTAGACCAATGATAGACATGGTTATTCTAGGAAGACCAGGACTTCTTCGTAGGGAAACCAAGATAAGAGTGTGTTAAGAATGTTGTGGTGTGCAGATGAGTAGGTTATGATGGATGATTGGTCTGCAAAATCAATGGTGCGAGGTATGATTCTTTTAAATTCTACCATAATGCACAAATTGTTCTATATGGGTGATTCACATTATTTTATTGATTCTAATGTTGCTAGTTTTCTGGGATTATCTATGTAAATTATGGCTTCGATTTTGAAACATAAATATCCTATAGTTTAAATATAGTGATGAGACTTCCTCTTTAGAACATGATGTATAGTTGTGGATGATCATGAGTTGATGTGTGATTTTTAGGGAATTAGATGGATAATTAAGATAAAATAATGGGATTGAATTGTCTTGCAATGTTTAACGCCCACATCAACTGTTATGCACAAATGGTTAGTTTCACGATGGTGGATGGTGTCAAATATCTATTTAGAGGAGATAAGAGGAAATATTGACTTGCAACAGGCTTGTTGGAGTGATCTCGTATTAGTTAGTGGTGTTTTCATTAGAATCAATTCTAGGAGATGAACATATTTTTTTTATTGTGGTTGTAAATTAGTTCTGGGATATCAATAATAATGAATACTAAGGGTTTCCACCTGTGAGAGATGTTGAGTTTACGATTGATCCCCTTTAAGGGACGAGTCATATTTCAGATATATATTATTAGAAGGCACTAACAGAATTAAGGGATTTGATTGTATTGTAGGTGGAGTTAAAAAAAGGGTGTATCCATCCAATTATCTATTTCTGATAAGTTCCAAATTTTCTGGTTAAAAGGTGGATGGATCTATTCATCAATGTGTTGATTATCGAAAACTTAACCAGGTTATGATAACGAACCAATATCCAAATCCATGGATTGATCTTTTTTTCGATCATTTGGGTAGGGCTAAGTGGTTCTCTAATATTGATTTGTGGTCTAGGAATATTAAATTTCATGTCTAAAAGGAGGATATTCTAAAAAATTCATTCAGAAGTAGATATATCAATTATGAGTATGTGGTTACGCCCTTTGGTCTTACGAATACACCAACGGTGTTCAAAACATTGATGAATCAGATATTTTGGAGATTTAGGTATTTTTTATTGTTTTATTTTTTGATGATATATTATTGTATTCACTGATAAAGTAGGATCATGAGCATAAATTAGATATAGTTTAGGGGGTCTTGAGAGGTAATCATTTATATTCTAGATTTTCAGCGTTCGATTTTTGGTTTCTGAATTTTTTTTCTTGGTCATGTTATTTCATAGAAAGATGTTTCAGTTGATCCAAAAACATAGAGGATGTTATTGCATAGCATTTACCAATTAATTTTTATTAGATACAAAGATTCCTTGGCCTAGCTGGATATTATCAACATTTTTTCATGATTTATCATGATTGGTCTCATAAATGGAATCATTGACAATACATATTGTTCAATTTAAATAGAATGAGTATTTGAATAAATCTTTTTAATAGCTTTAGAGTCATATTATATCAGAACCAATATTGGTTTTTCATGAACTAGGGAAATGTTAGGTGGTTTATTGTGATATATCAGAATCAACTATGGGATATTTTTTGATACATGGGGATCATGTGGTTGTATATGGATCACATAAATTGAGGTTTCTTGAAAATAAACACCAAATGCATGATTTGGAGTTTCCAGTAGTGGATCATGCTTTGAATATGTGACATTATTCTTCTTGAGTGTGAAAGTCATGATCCGTACAGATCAAAATATCATTAAATCTTATTTTATCAAATTGAGATTTGAACTTGAGGTATATTATATTCATGGAGTATCTCCATATTTTCAATTTTTACTTGTTTTATACACCATATAAGGGATATTTGGTGGAAGATGCACTAATTTGGATGCATTATGATTCGGTGTTGAAATATATATTAGATCAGTTGTAGTTGATGTCATTTATAGTCAACTTGTTTCTGGAATGTGTAGGTCAATGTGATAGCATAGTTTTATTTCCTAATTAATTGATTACTGGATTACAGTCCATGGTTAAAGAGGTTCAGATAACTTATTTTGAGTGTATGACGATGAGGATGAAACTTAATGGTTGGGAGACTATTGAGGGGTGGGAACTAAATGGGTTTTCATTTTTTTAAGATTAATATGGTTATACTGGTAGATATATAGGAAAATATTATATGGGATTATCATCATTCCAGAGAATTAATACATCATGAAAATCAGAAAATGTATAATATGTTGAAAGCCCATTTTTCTGATGGTAAGAAAAGGAAACTGCCAGAATTAGTTTGGAGATGTTTAACTAGTATTAATGTTAAGGTAGAGCATCAGTAGTCGGAAGATATGTTTCAATGTCTACCTATCACCACTTGGTAGTGAGAATAGATAGCGATGGATTTTTTATAGGTATATCATGAATTGTTAGAAATCATGACATCATATTGTTGGTAGTGGATCACCTCACATTTTTAGCCCATTTCATCCAAATTCATGAAACTCATATGGTGGAGGATCTATTGAAAATATATAAATTCATGAAGTGGTAAATTGGCATAATGTTTCAGTTTCTATTGAATTAGATTGATATCTACGACACAAAACTCATTTTAGGATATCCTAAAATCATGCACTTTGGACTAAGTTGACGATGGGTACGACGTAACATCCTCAGAGAGATTTGAAAACTAAGAGGATGATAAAAACATTAAAAGATATATTATAGGATAGTGTGATTGATTTTTTAGGCACATGGGGGATCAAATTCCTTTAGAGGAGTTCTTATACAATAATATATATCAATCCTCGATATATACAACTCCATTACAAGCATTGTATGGGTGCTCATATTGTTCCCTTCTTTATTTGGTGGATATAGGTGAGGCAAACATTGTGGGACAGAGCCTCATCTAAGATACTACAGAGAAGATCAAGATGATCAAGAAGAGAATGGAGATGGATCAAATTCATCAAAAATCATATGTAGACCATTTTCGATGATCGTTGTCATTTTAGGTGGCAGTCATGTGTTTTTTGGAATCTCTCCATGCATAAGATATTGACTTTTGGAAAGAAGAGTAATTTATCTACATGATTTTTTGTCCTTTTGAGATAATTATGAATGTTGGAGATATGGATTATCAGTTGGATATTCCACCATGGTTTAGTGTGTTGCATAATGTATTTCATGTTTCTCAATTGAAAAAGTATCAGCCAGATCTGGACCCTGTGATTTGATGGGATCATGTTGAGCGAGAGATGGATGCTTCATCTGTGCACATAAAAATGTAGATTTTTGATTGGAAATAGATAGTATATATTTATAATTGCATCAGACTATTTTGGGTTTTTTTTGGAAACATGGGCCAATACAAGAGAAAGCATGGGAGTGGGAGAAAGTGATGGCAGAGTAATGGCCCATGCTCTTTCGGCAAAGCGTTGGTTCTCTAATTTCTGAGGAAGAAATCTCCAATGGTGGGGTGAAAGTAGCACCCCATGATTGAAGTAAGTGGCAATTATTAGGGTATTTTTATGTTTTTAGTTTGGTTTTGAATAGGTTGGTTGAATTTTTGAAGGGTTTTGAGACTGTTTTTGAGGATTTTAAAGGTGCACAATTCTCTCAAGGTTAGGGGAAATCATGAAACAAAAACATGTAATTGTGCAACATGAGATTGTGGACCATCGAAATTTTTTACATATGTTGTAAAAATGTGTGTGAAGGCCGTGAAAGGTGAACATTGAGATATTAGCATGAACTCAGTTAAAGCACATTTTGTCTGACTTTGTGAGCTATCGGTTGGACGTAATAAAAATTGGGATTTTAAAATCAAGACAACATGGGACTTTCCTAAACACACATTTCTTCCCTAAACATGTGACTTAAAAAAAAATTATTGTTCTTAAGGGATAAATGAGCACTACCACTAATGTTGTAAGTAGTTCATAGTGTTTTCAACACACGGTGGTGGTGATTTTTCTCTGGTAAGTCTCCACTCTTGGTTCTTTCCTGGTTTTCCTTAGATCTAGAATTCTCTCTCTCCATGTTCTCTATATGTATTCCCGTTTCATGTAGATATAAGTTATATGTTGCCTAAAATTCTTATATTTGTGTTTATAAATGAAAGATAAAGGGATCTAAGGAGGTTCATTTGAAATTTTACTTGGATTCGGTGTGTGGTTCTGTAGTGGGTTGATTTCACCGAAACCCTATGGAAGGTGGATTCTATGTCGACACCATTTTTCATAACTAGAAACATTACTTTAAATTTATTGGTTTTACATAATATTATTTCTATTTATAATTCTAAAATAATATTTCAAATTAATTTTGGTATGTTTTGTGGATTTTTTCGAAAAAATGGGTTATTGTGGTGAAATGTCATTGGTTATTAGATATTAAAATGTTTATATTAAAATTTTTATCTTGGGATCTTTTATAAAAATGGTTTGTCAATTTTTTTTCAATAAAATGGTTTTGATTTATTGAAATTTGATATGGAATTAAATAAATATTTTATGATTTCTTGGATGTGAAATCGTTGTTTCATATTGTTGGGGCTTTAACTGATGTATATGATTGTCAATGGAATAAGAATTTATGCCTGTGTTGATTGTGGTGTGAATTATATGGTGTGTAACACTATAATATGGGATGGATATTGGATGGAAGGGAAACCATCCATGGTACATGATATTTATGTAGGACTAACTTTTGAATTGAGTAAATGGGCTTGTAAGGGAGTTTCCATTGTGATTATTACACATGGTCGAGAGTGTAAAGATTTGTGGTTCTTTGTTGATTGTGTGTGTGGATAAGAAAGTTAAAATTCTTGTGATAATATGTGACATTAAAATGGGTTATGGATTATATTATTCAATCCCATGTATTGTGTGTATTTTTGGGCAATGTGTCTTGTTAGGGGGTGTGTTTGGATTTTTTGAAATTGATGCACTATATAATATTTATTTATACTGATTTATTGGAATGTGATATGATCTCTCTCCTAGTGGAATGTGTGGTGAAATTATTACTGGAAATCCTACTGAGTATTATTACTCACCCACAAGAATATAATTTTGGTGATCTTGAAGATTTTGTTTTCAATGTCACATATAAGGGTATATCGTCTCATTTTTTTCACAGTTCATCATGATGGTTGGATAGTTATGTGGTGTCTAGAGCATGGATCTTAGCATGGAGCTTTGGAGTTAATTCATAGATTCATGGATTATGTTTGGTTGTCTTCCACTTTGTACTCTGATTATGGAACATTTGGGTTGAGTTTTATTGGACTATAAGAATTGTTATGGTATCGGTAGGGTTTCTTAGTGGTTATTATTTAACTTGTTACAATGGATTATTCATTGGCACACATCTTGGTGTTTTGTTTTTCTATTCATTTTTTGGTTGGTATGTTTATTATAATGGCTAATAATTCCCCAATTATTCTTGAATCCCTGGTAATTTAATTCCATCATTTTTCACCTATGGAACCTTTCTAGAGGCCATGATCATGTCACTGCCTTGTCCTGCTATTGAGGCAGGGGCTGGATGTTAAGAAACTTATTTGTAATTAGCTTATAAATTTTATTATTATATTTATGTATTATAATCATATATATTCTGAGAGAATGGATGAACATGAATATCATTTGGGGATTGTGATAAAGGACATAATAATGGAGAAATAATTTATGATGTCTAAGAAGTATAGTACATTACCACGAAATCATCATTATGGGGTAATGTTAGCAGAAGAGATGGTATATATATGGATCCTTAAATATAGGGGTTATAAATTAATGGATTATGTGAATATATATAACTGAGATCAATAGTATTCTTAGATTATAGAGATTAAATTGATTCATTATGTGAAATGGGTAACAATTTTCAAATCCTCAACTATGTTAAATTTGAAATGAGTGTATTTCATAAAATGAAATTTTGTGTTGAAATAAACAAGGAAATTAATAACATATTGGTCTCTACCCATGTATTTTCACTTATTTAGAGTGGATATGTGTTTGTAATTTAAATTGATTATTTAAAAAGGTACAAAGACATGTGATACTTTAAATTGACAGGGTGATACATTTTTCCTCACACCAACTAAACACCCATGAAAAATTTTATCTTGGTAAGGATATAGATTTAGAAATAATATTTTTTACTTAAATATTTTATAGTATTGTCATTTTAAGAAAAATATTGATTTATATACGTATCCCAAGAATCGAATTAACATATTCACACTGAATGAGTTGAATATGGACTGATGGATATAGTCATAGTTGGATAATGACTATGATTTCTCAATACATTACCTTACATTGAGGGAAACCAATATGACTAAAGCATTGAGAAGAAGAAATTTAAATACCCAATAAATGATGAGGATTGAAATTGATGCTATATATATGGATATTAAATGTATTAATGTATGAATGATAATAGAAGTTATAAAAACCTACTTGTACTTAATTATTTTTTAACAATACATATATTGGATGATAATGGATTAACAAAAAAATATATACAACTTCAGAAGAAGGTATATAATATTTTGGAGTTCAACGTAGATTGATATATAGTTATATGAATTGGAATAATATCTGTTTCTGATTCTTATTATAAAAGATGAAGGTAATTTTTGATCATTCACATAACTCATTATTCTATATTCACATTCTAAATATATTTATATATATCTTATGAAAAATTCATATTCGGAACACATAAATATGGAGATTATAGAATTTATAAAAAATTGTTTGGTATTCGTATATGTAATGGTTGAATTTTATAAGTATAATGGGGTGATGCTACCATTAATTAATCCAGTAAAGAAATGGGATAATATCCCCATAAATTTCATAACTCATCTTCTATATACATTTATATTAATATTATCCATGAAGTTATTTGTGGATTCACTTATAATGTTCTCACTCTTCATTATTATTATTATTATTGGAATTTATTCTATTATAAACATGTGAAATTAAACATAAAGGATGTGGTATGGATTTATGGGTTACAAATTTTAATATAAAATGACTGATATCAAAGTATCACTATAGACACCCAAACATGACGTATATGTACATTACATTACTTTTACAGAATACTTAATACATAAAAAAAACATACACCCAAGAACCGTAATAGTCTAGTGTCTTTCGAAACTCGGAACATAATCTTCTAATAATGGTGAAAGATCTTCAACATCCCCCATAATGATCTTCCTGTAGTTTCTTACCTAAAAACTTTTTTATATCCTGGGGAAACGAAAACATAATAAGGTTGAACTCAAATGATCAGTATGGGTAATCATGGAGAACATAAAACAATCCATAAACATTTTTACGTAATAACATGAACATAAAATATCAAAATCATGAGTAACGACATAAATATTGATAGTACATAAGGCATAGATCATAAAGGAACTTCAATAATGATAAAATAGCATAGGAATAAAACATTTTATTGTGGAAAACCATTAATAACTTGATATGATTTCCATAGAAGATAAATCATTGCTACCAAAACCATTATAGTGGACAAAGTCCAATACTGAACCGGGTTTACTTGTTGTTCCAGCCCTGTATTACTGAACCAGATTTTACTTACCATTCCTACCATGTCTATCTCATGAGATATAAATCTTTACCTAATGAATTTGAGGGAGATATATGTCCCACCCATCTCATAATGAAATCATTCTTACGTGTGCCACAACATAAACATAAATCAATTATCAAAACCCAAAGAATAAAATGGGTTTCATAAACATAATTCCATCATAAAAAATTCTATATAAATCAAATGGATAGTATTTTATAATAATAAAATTTAAACCATATAAATCATAGAGACATTATACCTGAAACATACACAAATGAAATAAAGTCATCTTAGATGGAATATGGTTTTGATAAAACACTTGAAAATAATTCTTGATTAAAATATTTATCTTCTTCAAAATAATTTTATTTTCACAAAATTCCATGTAATATTAAAAGAAAATTATTTTTCTAAAAATAGATATGAAATCTTGTAGAATAAGATTCATGAAAATTAAGCGTTATGAAACCGTATAAATCAATTCATGCTGTATAAGTTAAAAAATATTCTCTTCATACTTTTGTGGAAAAGTCAAAAAGTTCCTCGTATGGTAAAAAATGAAATATTCCTTCCATAACACAGTGTAAAAGACAAAGAGGGGTAAACATGACTTTAAAAATACATGGCAGAATATTAAAAACTTTATGAAAAACATTTTTATGGACATGGATGAAAAATATAATCCCAGTAAATACTTATGTATAAGTAATCGTGGAAAAAAATGAGATTGGAAAATTATCCCTTACCTTTTGTCCAATTTCGTCCGGATGTGTCCGAGATTCCTGTATAGTGGATTTAAACATATTATTAACTTGTAACATAACCATAATAATATTAATGATATCATATATGATTCACTTATGGCTTTATATTACCCGTTTTTTTTGTAAATTCCATGTTAAAGAATCGTTTTGGGTATAATCGTTTCATTTATCATGCATGTTTCGACTTGTAGTTCATGATATTATTACTTATATTCTGATTTACTTAATTCTAGAATGTAAAACATGATTTATATATAATATATATTCAGAGTATAAATATATATGATAGATCGATAAATTGAATGAAATACACCGTTCATGGAGACGGTAGGCCGTACGTACGCATGAACACTGTTTTCATATCCTCAATGAATTGAATGGAATTAAGTAAATGAAACATATATGTACATAAATCCAGTATCATTATTATGTAATATCTTTAATTAATATTTATTATATATACTTTATAATCATACTTTAATGGTTAATCATGGAAAATGAATATCATCGTGTTCGTGGAGACGGTAGTCCGTACATGCGCACGAGCGATGATATCATTCTTTTGATATTAAAATTGAATATAATTTGATGGTATATCATATATAAAGAATCATAATAATGTTATATATATTATTTATATCATTTATACTCATTATTATACCCATCCAAATGATGAAATGTTTGAATAACAAACTACACCACGACATGGAGATGGTATGCCTTACGTACACACGCGTGGAGACTTTTTCATTCATAGGATGGATAAATTAAATAATATTGTCATAAAATTTTTATAATAAAATAATATTATATATAAGATACTAGAGTTATTATTTTAGAATCGAAACAACAATGAAGGAGGAAGTGGAAGAAGAATGGAACTTGAAATAGGTGGTGAGATTTTTACCTCTTCTTTAGGTTCTTCCTTTTGACCTGATCAAAAGGGCTCCATAGGATGGATTTTTGACTAATGAAAGGCCTCTAGTATGAAGGGAGGACAGTTGAGAGGAAATATGGGAAGTGATTGGCCGAGAAAAATGGCTTTGGAGGTGTGAATTAGAGAGAATGGGGAGTTCTCTTTTATAAGAGGGGTGAGGGGCACCAAAGGAAAAAAATAAAATATTATTTTATAATAAATTTATATTCGGTATATAATGGATCCAAAGTGACTTATTTCAAGTCTATTTTTGGGATAGGTCAAAATAATCTCAACCAATAGGGTTTAGACAAGTTTATTTTACCATTTTAACCTTATCATTTAGACTTAACTTAAGTTAAATAATTTAACTTTTACCGTGTCTTCTTGTATTCTTACACTATATTGTGAATAAATATACTATAAACTTCCAATAGAACCAAAATTGGTTCATTAATGTCATATATATTATTATATAAGCCTTTATTCTGAACCTTAGATTTTTATGACAACTATATCAATTAATAATATAATATTTTTTTTTCAAAACTCTTTTATGTCAATTTTGACACTATTTGGTATTTTGTTTTCTCTAAATTCATAACAACATTATTACATTGAAAAAAATTCATCTAACCAACCCTAATATGTTATAATAACCTATAAAATTAGTTTATTTCCTAAAAAGCCTCAAATTTCATTTATTTAGGTATTTATATTATCAATTATGTTAATATTTCACTAATAAGGTAATTATAGCATCATTATTGTGTCATAAATAAATTAAATTATTTAATGTCTAAAAACTATTAATAAAATACCATTATGTGGGAAATTTTGTATATTTATAATGAATATTTATAGTCGAATTTATCTTATCTATAATACAATATTAAAAATCATGGATTTATTAAATATTGATTTTAACGATTTTAACTCTTCTTTAAATAAAATAATAATATATGCCCTAATCTAAAACATGTGGACCAAAAGGGTAATATTTTAGTCCTAATGTTGTTTTTGGTCGAATTACACTTATCCAATAGAATTAGGACATGTTTTAGGGTAATAATAATATCATTTTTACCCTTAATTACAATATTTACTTTTAACTCGGGTAAATAAAAGTTAACAGTTACTATTCACCAAAAATTATTTTTATCTTACTGAACCACATTTTACTCCTTGATATTAACTATGTCTCTTAGATTTTTGAAATTCCACTCACATAAGTGGTAAAATTATGATTTATGTAAATTTTCAAATTCTCATAGGAGGTGGGTAAAAGAGAGTAAAAATTTCAATAAAATTTTTATATATCTAAAATTATTATAAAATGACTCCAATGAATTACATTTAAATTTTATAGTTATTATTTATCTATTTTGAACAAAAATAAATTTGAATAAAATAAATAATTATTTAAATAACAATGGGATTTTAAACTATAACTCATTGTTTTTAACTATTAATCAAAAATTGAAAGTTTTCAAAAAAATACAAAAAATTCACCCTAAGATAATGTTGATATTCAGAATCAAAAAATGAAGTCCATTTTGAAAGATAAAATATATAAAATTTCAAAAGGTGGGTATTACTATTCATAACGGCTAGTTTATATAATATTTTAACAACATTTCATTGTTCATTAAAACTCGGTATGGAGTACAACACAAGTAATCGAAGAAGGTTGTTGCTGCATGTAATGCAAGACACGAATAGTGTTGTATATACTAAAAGATAATACGGTGTTGCAAGATAATCTTGGTGCAGCATAGAACACAAGACATCAAACAAATTAAAAACAATATTTCTCATAAAATCTCGTGGTGTTACATTCTACCCCCCTTAAAATGAATTTCGCCCTCGTAATTAATCGGGGTTATAAATGGATTACTATTTGAAATTTTCTTTTATAGAAACCCACATCGTAAAAAGGAATACTAAAACATAATTATAAAAAGTGATGTAATAAAAGTAATGGTTTCCCAAATTTAATTTTCACTCGGTTTCCACATAGAAGAACATAGGTGAAAACATGGATATGGAAGAGAAATCTAACCATCTGGTTTTGATGGAGAGTGGTAGATAACATGGATATGAAAAAGCCAACAGTCACATATCCATAAATTTGTGATGATCTACGGTACCATCTGAATCATCAGATATGAGGGTAATATGATGACATTTTTGGTTTTCAATATCCTTTCCATAAATTTGAAAATATTGAATTAGAAGAAATTATTACTTGATTTTGGTACAATCTCATAGTTGCTCATTCCTTGAACAATTTACACTTCATATCTTAAATAAATGAAGTTAAATTTTTCATTCGTCATGTGTTAGCAGATCATGTGATAGAATGATGGGTCATTCCATCAGTCTCAGACAAAAGGTTATCAAAAGATACTATATATACATAAGTACATATATGGTGATATTAATCGTATATGGTTCGAAAAATGGACTTATACTTCATCTATCATCCATATTAATAAAATAAATATAATTTGAACAAACCAGGGAATTCCTGTTGGCCAGTGGTAGGCGATAAAGTCATGTCGCACTTAAGTTGTGGGTTCGATTACCGAAACCTTGTCCGACGCGGCGGGTTGTTGCATGTCCTGGAAGTCGTCCTTTTTCTAAAACTACACTATTATAACATTCCAGAAATGATATCGAAAAAAGGTTTTTATCCTTAAACAATATTATCTTATGTCCAACATAATCCAATTAAAATCTTTAGACTTATCCAAAATACTTCTATCCAAGATCATAGTATAAAGACAACGATTACTAGGAATGTCATCAACCAATCATGTGAATACCATCATTTATCCCCTGTATATCATAAGATATATATTGTTGGTCACATTCAAAACATGTGAATACCTTAATCATGTATTCTCTTAAAAAATTAATACCCATTAAACTTTAGTGGAAACATGATTGCTATCAAAAGTTACCTCTTTCCACATACCAAACATTTCCAAAATTATATAAACTCAAACCATGATATCACTTTTTCCTTATATCTATCATGAGCTGATTACTACTATCAAACATATTATTTTCTCTTTATCCCTTCATTATGCGCATATCATCCTCTTTCCAAAAATATTTTAGACACTTTTCATGGTTACTGGTACCAAACAATTATTGAAACCCAATTCATATATATTCAAAAATTCCACGATACTATAAATGGAATTCCAGGATACTATTTTGAAATCCAATTACATAAACACTTAATCATTCCACAATATCATTTTCATACTCAACATCACTACTATTGATCGCATGTTACTTCCCTTTATCATTTTCCTTAAGAGGATTCTCATGTTGATCATCATTAACCCATGGATTTGGGTATTGATTAGCATAATTCCCCATCTACTTACACTTGAAGCATTTATTTGTTGGTGGAGCGTTCTCCGTAGTCTTTTCTCTATTCACATCTTTATCTACCCTTTTTCCATTGCTTCGACACTCAAATGCTTGATTTTCTTCTTTTCCACACTTAAAACATTTTCTAGTCCATTGAAGACAATCTCCACCATGCTTATTTACACACTTTGAGCATATAGAAACATTTGAATTATTTTCACCATTGTTTTGATATTTTTCCTTGAACTCCATCTTTCATATTTTTTAAAAACCATGAGATGGATATGTAACACCCACTTCCAGTTCTACCTTGATATCACAATGCACAATTTCTTCATAGCTAATGAAGTCTCTTATTGCTAATACCGTTCTAAGAATTGGTTTTAAGCCATTTATGAATTGATCGACATTACCTTCAGGTTTGATGATAAAGGTACATATATAACTTGCATGCCTTGTAAAATTAGCCTCAAATATACAAATAGATTCATCATCCTTTTGTATAAGATAAAGGAACTCCTTTTCCATCATTGTTCAAAGAATATGAGGGAAGTACTTATTGAAAAATATGTTCTTGAACTCGTCCAATTACATGGATTCAATTTCACCTTGGGGCCCTATATTCTTAATTTGAGTCGACCACTGGTCTGCTTCATCTTCTATATGGTAAAAAACTAGAATGAATTTTTCATGTTCTGAACATCGAAGTTCGGAAAATATCTTTTCAATGGTACTGATGCATTTTTCAGAAACAAGATGATTAGAAGACCCACTAAAAGAAGGTGGACGATGGATTATGAAGGACTCAATAGAATATTGTTCCTTTCTCTTCTCATTTGGAAGTCTAGAATGATTCATAGCTTGTCTAAGTATAACAAAAATATTTTTCACTCCATCTCCCATAACATTTGGATTGTTCAGGAGTAAAATCATTGCATTTTCCATTACATTGATCAACACAGTTCCTTCAGGTTCCAACCATTATCTAAAACCCAAAAAGAATAGTGTGAGAGGTAAAAATCATGTTAGGAAAACAACATAATAAAGGGGGAGTACCTTCAATATATAAAATATTAGGTTTAATTATAAGATCGTTACCATAATTCTAGTACTATAACCTATACTTATACTTATCCTTAGAGGCATCCCTAGACATACCATATAAATATCTCTAGGGATTTCCCTAAAGTTTTCGCATGCTAGTATCCAAATGTTAACAAAACCTTCAATCTGATACCAACTGTAGAGACCCAAAATTGATGTATTTGTACATTACATTACTTTTGCGGAATAATTAATACATAAAAAAAATAGACACCCATGGACCGTAATAGCGTAGTGTCATTGGACCCTCGGACCATAATCTTCAAATCATGGTGAAAGATCTTCACCATCTCCCATAATGATCTTCCATTTTTTTCATACTTAAAAAAATTCTTTAAATCCTGGGGAAAATAAAACATTAAAACGGTGAACTCAAATTCTCAGTAAGGGTAAACATGGAGAACATAAATCAATCCATCAATATTTGAATGTAATAACATGAACATAAAACATCAAAATAATGAGTAATGACATAAATCATGACATTATATAAGGCATTGATCATAAATGAACATCAATAATAATAAAATAGCATTGGAATAAAATATGTAATTATGGAAAACCATCAAGCACTTGATGTGATTTACATTGTAGTCAAAGTATTTCTACCAAGACCATCATACTGGACAAAGTCCATTACTGAATAGGGGTTACTTATTGCCCAAGCCCTGTATTACTGAACCAGATTTTATATATCGTTCCAGCCATGTATATCTCATGAGATATAAATATTTACCCAATGCATTTGAGGGAGATATAGGTCCCACCAATCTCATAATGAAATCATTTTTATTTGTGCCACAACATAAACATAAATCATTCATCATAACCCAAAGAATAAAATGGGTTTTATAAACATCATTCAATCATAACATAATCCATATATAAAAAATGGATTTCATTTTATCATAAGAAAAGTGAAACCATTTAAATCATAGAGACATTATACATTAAACATACACATATTAAATAAAGTCATCTTAGATGGAATATGGTTTTGATAAAACACTAGGAATAAATTCTTGATGAAAATATATGTTCTTCTTCAAAATCATTTTCTTTTCACAAAATGCCATGCCATTTTAAAAGAAAATAATTTTGTTGAAAATGGTCATGAAATCATGTAGAGGAAGCTTCATGAAAATTAGGTGTTATGAAACTGTTAAAATATGTTCATGCAGTATATGTTAAAAAAACATTCTCCTCATAATTTTTCTGGAAATGTTAAAAAGTTCTTCGTATGGTAAACAAAAGAAATATTACTTCCATAGCACAATGTAAAAGTCAAAGAGGGGTAAACATGAATTTAAAAACACATGGAAGAATATTAAACACTTTTTGAAAAACATTTTTATGGACATGGATGAAAAGTATAACCGCAGTAAATACTTATGTATAAGCCATCTCAGATAAATAAGAGATTGAAAAATTATCCCTTTAGTAATGTCCAATTTATTATATATGTGTCTGAGAATCTTGTATAGTAAGTTTAAAAATATTATTTACTTGTAACATAACCATAATAATATTTATTATATCATATATGATTCACTTATAACTTTATATTACCCGTTCTTTGGTAAATTCCATGTTAAAGAAGTGTTTTTGGTAAAATCGTTTCATTTATCGTACGTGTTTCAAATTGTTGTTCATGATATTATTAATTACATACTGATTTACATAGTTCCAGAAAATAAAACATGATATATATATATATATATATATAATATATTCAGCATATAAATATATATGATATATCGATAAATGGAATGAAATACACCATTCATGGAGACGGAAGGTCGTACGTAGGCATGAACGTTGTTTTCGTTTCCTTATTGAATTGAATGGAATTAAGTAAATGAAACATATATGTACATAAATCCAGTATCATTATTATGTAATATAATTCATGATTATTTATTATATATACTTTATAATCATACTTGAATGGTTAATCATTGAAAATGAATCTCATCACGTTCGTGGAGACGGTAGTCCATATTTATGCACGAGTGATGATATCATTATTTTGATATTAAAATAATATATAATTGGATGGTATATCATATATAAAAAATCATGATAATGTTATATTATTTATTTATATAAATTTATACTCATTTTTAAACCCATCCAAATGACGAAATGTTTGAGTAACAAACAACACCACGACATGGAGACGGTAAGCCGTACGTACGCACGTGTGGTGAATTTTTCATTCATAGGATGGATGAAAAACTAATATTATTGTTCAATTATTATAATAACATTACATTATATAGATAATATTGGAGTTATTATTTTATAATGGTAACAACAATGAAGGAGGAAGTGGAAGAAGAAAGGAACTTGAAATAGGTGGTGAGATATTTACCTCTTCTTTGGGTTCTTCCTTTTGATTTGATCAAAAGCACCATTAAGATGGATTTCTGACTAAAGGTCTCTATGAAGAAGGTATGATAGTTGAGAGGTTATTCGGTCAGGGTTTTTCCGAGCCAAATGGCATTGTAGGTTTGAATTAGAGTGAAGGGGGAGTGCCTTTTTATAAGAGGGCTGAGAGGAACCTTAGGGAAAAAATAAAATATTATTTTATTATAAATTCATATTCAGATTATACTGGATAAAAAGTGACTTATTTCATGGATAGGGTGGGTATGGTTCGAAATCATCTCAACCAATAGGTTTTAGAAAAGTTTCGGTTACCAGTTTAACCTTATCATTTATATTTAATTCTATGTTATATAATTATACTTTTACAATGTCTTCTTGTATTCTTACAGTATATGGTTAATAAACATACTATAAACTGAAAATCGAACCCCAATTGGTTCATTAATTTCATATATATTATTATAAAAGACTTTTTTCCAAAACATAGATTTTTAGGACCATTATATCAATTAATAATATAAAATAATTTTTAAAAAACCATTTTATGTCAATTTTGACACTCTTTGGTATTTTGTTTTCTCTATATTCATGACAACATTATTACTTCGATAAAAATTCATATAACCAACCATAAAATTATATATTAACCGATTGAATTACTTTAATTCATAAAAAGTCTCAAATTATATTTATTTGGGTATTTATAATATCAATTATGTAAATACTTCATTAATAAGTTAATTACTATGTCATCCTTGTGTCATAAATAAATTAAATTATTTAAGGTCTAAAAAATATAAATAAATTACCATTATGTATTAAATTGTTTTATATTTCTAATGAATATTTATAGTCTAATTTATCTTATGTATATTCCTATATTAAAAATGGTTTAGTTATTAAACTTTGATTTTAACTATTTTAACTCTTCTTTAAATAAAATAATAATAAATGCCCTAATCTAATCCAACTGAACCTAATGAGTAATATTTAATTCCTAAGGTTGTTTTTGGTCGAATTAAACATATCCAATAGAATTAGGACATGTTTTAGTGTAATAATAATATCATTTTTACCCTTAATTACCCGATTTACTTTAAGTCGTGGTAAATAAAAGGTAAAAGTTACTATTCACCAAAAATTATTTTTATCTTATTAAACCACATTTTACTCCTTGATATTAACCATCCCTCTTGGATTTTTTAAATTAAACTCACAGAAACGGTAAAATTATGTTTTATGTAAATTTGCAAATTCCTTTAGGTGGTGGGTAAACGATGGTAAAATGACCAATAAAATTTTTACATCTATAATATTATTATAAAATGAGTTCAATGAATTAAATTTAACGTATATAGGTATTATGTATCTATTTTGACCTAAAATAAATTTAAATAAAATGAATTATTATTTAAATAAAAATTCTATTTTAAACTATAACTCACTGTTTTTCACTATTCAAAAAAATTGAATGTTTTCAGAAAAATACAAAAAATTCATCGTCAGCTAATTTATATATTCCGAATACAAAAAATGAAGTCCATTTTGAAAGATAAAATTTATAAAATTTCAAAAGGCTGGTATTAATATTCATAACGTCTATTTTATATAATATTTTAATAACATATCATTGTTTTTAGTGAAACTCGGTATTGCGTACAACAGAAGTAATTGAGGAAGGTTTCTCTTACGTGTAACACAAGACAAGAATAGTTTTGCATATACTTCAATATAATATACTGTTTCAAGTTAATATTTGTTTAGCATACAACAGAATACATCAAAGAAATTAAAAATAACATTTCTCATCAAATATCGGGGTATTATAATCACACCAAGATTTTCGAGAATTATACAAAAAAAATTGAATATAGAGCTATGACTGACACAACATAGAATTGTTATATAAATTCCAAATCTGAAATGACCCTTTATAATTTTGAATCTATAATATGATCATACATTATATATTCTAATGGAAGTTGTGATTAATAAATTTCTATGGTTTATTTTACATATAATCATAGTTTCCACCCAATTACCATTATTCTTCAATATGAATCTATTAAATGGAAGAGTTGAGTATCTCCATCATGATGGGATGAACATGGAGAGAGTAATATTTCAATACCCAACCCTATTTAAAAAATAATGGAAAATTTTGATGAAAATCATTAATGTTTCAAATCAATAATCATTAAATGTAATATACATGTAGATAATTATTGATTAGACTAGAGTCTGAACATGGTGATAAATTATTTTTTCAATTTCTTCTATAGAAGAGGATTGTGATAATTTAGAATAATGAAAATTTTATCCCATGATATATCAACTAGCTATAAATTCATGATCATGTAGAGTAACCAACCCATCTCTAGTAACCCACTTCTAGTGGATATATCATTAAATTATTAAAAAATAAATGAGACAACATTACAAAGGATCAAAAATTTATATTAGTATTGGGAGACTGGATAAACATATTTTATAATTACATTGGATTTATTAAAATTCAAAATTATAAATTATTTGAGGAGATTTTTATTATCATTAATTCATTATTTAATTTATTTGTGGATCCCTTATTTTTATCCTATGGAATGGAATAAAATTAAGCGAGAGATCGTATACAACGTAAGGGGGTGTAAAATGAAATATTTCATTGGTAAAAAAGAATAAACAATATAGGAGAGTGAATACCAAACAAATTATTCATATAATCATTCACCGGATAATGAAGTATATGCATGGATAATAATAACATATTAAAAATAAATTTGATAATAATCTGTAATTTCAATGTGATATAATTCATAATGTTGTACATTTTAATTTTACCATTATGGAATCAACCAAGACATAATGCTTTATATCAAGGCCACACCCAATATATTATTGATAAATGGGTATCTATATAACCAATACCCAATAAATATTTTTCTTGTTACCCACTGATGAATTGAAGGGATATATATTCCTAGACACAAAAAGTCATATAATTAAATTTAATAAAATCAATATATAAGATAAATAATATTAATATAATTCATATAATACTTACCTTAGTAATCAATAAATATATCTATTGAAATTATAAAAATATATTGTGTTAGTAAATCCAACATAAAAGAAAATGAAATATCGTGATCGTACTCCATATATGGAAATAATGTTGATGAAATAAGTAGATTTGGTGCCTCGTGAAATATAATAAATAGTGACATGTGTTTAATTAAATGATAAACACCTTTTTAGGAGAACTATAAATTTTCATGGGGAAAGAGGAATGAATTTCATTTATATTTCTGATACACATTTTGAAAAATATTTATTTGAAAAATAAAATAGATATTTATTGGAAAATACATGACAGCCAGGAGGGTAAGATTATTAAATATATCTAATCTGTTCAAGGGGAGTGGTTGGTTTATTTGGAACCAACACACTTCAAATGAGATTCCTTCGATTTTAATAACGAAATTCAATGGTAAAAGAATATAATGCAACATTTCACTATTAAGTATAACTTTCATGAAGAATACATACCGAGGGTTAATAACATTATTTGAAAATAAAAACCTCAATGAATTGAAAATCAAAAACAAATAAATGTAACATTCACAAATGTGGAGTGTAAGATAAAATATATAAATAAATTAAATATATCATTACTTTTGAAACCCCCACCATTAAAAGAACATCAAAACCTATTTTTTAATTGGGTTAAAGATAAATAAAAATATCACAATAAGTAATTTATTTTAATATTTAAAAATAATAAATGTTAAAATTATATGGAAGAGTAATATTTTTTTGTAGGGAAATGATTTAATACCCAAAATAAACAAGACTTGATAAAAACTCTTATTGATTTATTAACGTTTTAAACATAATGACTGGGGATTGAAAACAAGGAATAACACATTAAATAACATTAATTAAGATATTTATTTTAAAAAATATTTCCAGGAATTTTATATATCATATAATTTATAATAGATGCATGAGTGAAATCATTCACAAATAAGGGAATTTAAAAAGAAGAACCTAAAAGTTTTACTCCAAAATTTCACAAAATCTAATTAACATATTGAATAAAAAAATAAAAATTTTAACCACTTATTTTATATCATTATTTAGGACTATTAAATTTTATATGCATAAATTATAATCTAACACTAGACACATTTTATTACATTTATTGTTCTCATTATCAGTTTATTATAATTTCATTTGTTTTAGAAATAAATTGTAAGAGAAATAGTATGTATTGATTAATGAATAAATTCTCATTATTCCATACTTATTATACATATTATAATAGTATGGATTAAATAAATTTTAATTTCCCATTTTCATTCCATGGATGTTATCTCTATGGCTTTCAAAAATGGAATTAATGATGATCATTTTTTTGAAATTTAATGTTATCTATGGGTTACATTATAATGATAGTTAGATATTGTGTTCATGTTCCGTAATATTATTCATGACATATATTAACCCATAATATTATATATATTGTGATAATATATTTTGATAACATTCTATGTAAGAAGTTGGTGAATAAAATTATATCCACCATGAATGTGGTAGTCCGTACGTACCCATACGTGACACATTAATTTTCCAATTTAAGTGAGGAAAGGAAATTAGTTTACGGTTTTATTCTATATAATTACAATAATATGATAAATATCATATTTTTTCATTAAATAAATTCTTCTATATTCCAATTTAATGTGGCAAGGAAAAATTTTACTCGTCATCCATAGATGACGTGATCTATACTTAGACAAATGCAGAATTTTTATTTTTTGGAATTGTTAGGTGGAATGTAGAATATTTATATAAGATAAGAAATTTTGAAACCTTAATTTACTAATTTTATATAATTAATAATCTTATTTAGGGTATAATATATTTTTTATATGTACAATAAAAATGAAATAATTAGAAAAAAATGAGTGATTATAATGTTTTACCTTAAACCTCTGAGAAACCCCATGAGACACCATAGATTGTTATTTTGGTGACACCTCCATGTCAATCATTAAATAAATATTTATTTTAAGAGATTAAGTTGGAATTTGGAATAGTTCAAATTCTTATTCATAATATATTAATTGTATAGTGAAGTGTTCCTTTTGTATGTGATGTGGGTGACAATTTTGTTTATATTCAAAAATTATAATAAAGGTATGATAGATATATTTAAATATAGAAAAAATTAATGAATTAAATGATATAAATTGAGTCTTGATCTTTTATAATTTTATATAAAAAACTAAGGGATACAGTTTTTAAATAATTGTTCATTTTCCCCCTAATTTAGATTTTTATACAAATATACATTTACAACGATTTATCAATTATTAGTTGGGTAACATATTTTTATGTCCCAAAATAAAATTAACCATAATAAATAATTTGGAATTTATTATTTACAATATTTAATCCATTTATTAATATATAAATTTGAAAGTAGATAAAAATTTATACTATAATAATAATTTTATAAGGCAATGGAAATTTTTTCATAAAAAGAAATTTATACTTTGAAAATAGATAATTGTAATTTTATAAGTTAAATATAATATTATAAATGTACGATTTTACTTAATATAGATTTATATTTTTAGGGAAATGGTTTCGTATATTTTTAATTCATTCATATATTATAATTGTTTCTTCAATTTAATATTTTTTTTAAGAAAATTATTTTTTATTATTCCCATAAAAGTCAATATCCACTAAAATAAAAAATCATAACATATACCAAGTATTACAATGATAAATCCAAAAATTATTTTTTTTATCAAATATATATTATAGATTTGTCAAAATAATCTTTTATATAAAATTGTGAATACTTACTCTTTCTATTGTTATATATTGCGCATTGTAAAATAACATTTGGGTGTAGTATTTACCAAAAACATTAGAGAATCTCATATTCCATTCTCCCATTTATAAAATTCCATCTGGAAAATTTGGTATATATTATCTTATTGCAAAATTTGGGAAATTAGTCATCATTGGTACTCTAGGATGTCGTGTTGCTTCCTCTATGTCATTATTCGTCCGATATTAATTCCCTAGTAGATTGGTTTAACATTTAAACAATTTATATCTACTGTATTCGAATCTATAATAGATCATCATTGTAAGACATTTCATATTCTAGGCATATATAATCAGTGGTGATTATATTCATTAGTTATGTCAGACAATTATTTTATAATGAATCATTGAATAATATGAAAACATTATAAAATTTAGGTGCAATTGTCATATAGTAGGCCTTAACTCCATTAATAATCATGTTTTTTGAACGAAAAATATACCAATGACATAATATACTATTAATATGGAACATTAAAACACATTTTCATGGACATATGTTTAAGAATCCATGATTACCTAGTGTAAATTTACAATCCTTTCTATTACTATCTATAAAATGTTTCCTCATTCTTGAGATATATTAATATGATTTTGAATAGATATCCCTTTTATCATTTTCTAATCAATATATGTTGGGCCTATTAACTTCCTCTATTAGGATTTATCACAATATTTTGGATTAAATCATCAATTCCTATATAATTATCCATAATGTTCCATACGAATACATGAATTAATGTTAATATTATAGAAAAATTCTACCAAATGTCGATAGGATCCATAATTCGTTGAGATTAAGGTGATAAAAATAATAATATTTCATTTGAAATATGAATATTCTGTTTAGAGTATCTATCAATTTGAGGATGATAGGATGTTATCAACTGTATCTATGTGTTAACAACATCAATACTCCGCTTTATTTTTTGTTGAACTGAGTGCCTTGATGAGATACAATTAATTGAGGTGAACATTTATGTCCCACTAAATCATTAATACCAAGTCATTAAATATTCTATTCTGGTATATCCAACCCTAATTCCATGAAATATGAAGAGATTGTGGGCTGATATTCAATAACAGAAATATAATTATTCCTCATATGAGTCTTTATACGTCTAGTGGAAAAATAAAATATAAAATTGAAAATAATCCACAACTATATAGACAGATTTTAGGAATCCATTAAGAGGATTCCCTTCAGACATTATGTTAGGAAAATACCAAATAGTTGGACACATATTTCACAATTTCCCACTTCATACTTTCCCAGTAGAATTTATCACAAAGATTCATAAATATATCATTCATAATAGGATGGATATATGAACTTTAAATCTATTCTTTACCAACAAAATTCCTTTTTCATATTAGGTATATATTGAAGACATAATATCTTTTGAAACCCTAACACAGTTTCATTATCGATGAATTCGAATAACCTCCATTCATTTGTAGATTTAATTATCATCAATAAACAATTTTCACTCTATTAGGACTTATCTATCTTCTTTAGTAATGATGGCATGTAAATTTTTTGTAAAAGAAATAATGATTCTTATTAATTAAAAATTACCATATCAAACATTAATAAATCCATGAAAACAAGATCATTGCTTACCCACTTCATTGATTAAATGTCATTATCCTTTTTTCTCAATAAATAATATTCCTTGTTAAATTTGTTCCTTTTAATTTTTAGTATGGAAAATTTATATAAATAGTTTTATCATTGAAATAAAAATCACATATATTTATTATTTAAGTATTTATATAAATATGACAAAGGTAGATATAGAAAATGGATTACATGATTCAGGGAGAAAATATGTCATACATACATAGTAATGTTATTTACAATATTCTAAAATGAGGAAACAAACAGAAAATAAAAATTAAATAAAAATTACATAATAAAAATTATATATTATATATAAATTATATTAAAAAAATACATAATTATATTCATCTACATAAATTAATGAAGAAAATTTTTTCTCATCCCTTAATGGAGGTGATAGTCCACACATACACATGAGTGAAGTTATTGTTTTCTAATAGATTGGATGTTAAATATTTATATGTGATATCATTTTTCCTAGATTATGAATAGTTTATTAATATAATATATATTCACTAGAACATTTTCCATAGTATGTCTCATGAAAATTATTTGTGAATAACCTATCACATCACATTACGTAGCAGTAGCCCATCATACACATGAGCGATGTAATCATATCCCCCACGAAATGTAATGTAAGAAGGTATATGAGATATCACTAATAATGATGTTAAAGAAATTCGTAAATATCATATAAATATATATGTTAAATTAATCACTATATCATTGTAATGGACCGGACCTCTCCGGCCCATTCCTTTGTCAACAGATGGCCACAAATTGTTATGGAGGGTAAAATGGACTTTTCCCACACTTTCCAGAATTTTGAAACTACACGCCGTGTAAATTGAGTACACGTCATGTACCACATTGCTGGGTATACCCCGTGTTGAAGGCCATGTCCTTTCCGTGTGAAATAAATAGGTACACGCCGTGTGTCTAGTACAACACGCCGTGTAGTCCTTCCCCACGTACGCGTTACCAGTCAACAGCTGTGTGCCATGTTTGAGTCGTGTCCTTGCCATGTGAAATAAATGAGTACACATAGTGTGTCTAAACTACACATCGTTTAGTCCTTCCCCACGTATGTGTTACCCTCAAACCGCGTGTTGATCAGTCCATGGCCGTGAAGCCGTGTTGGAAGCCGCGTGGAGACCGTGTGAAATAACCGAGTACACGCCGTGTACCATAATGTACACGCCCTGTACATATTCTTTTCTCTCCTATAAAAGGAGGGGTACCGTCCTTCTTTTCAACTCACCCATCTCATCCCCATTCCTCAGAGCAGAGTTCTCTCAAAAGACTCGAAGGCTCTTTCTTCCATAACTTCTTCGTCTGAGCTCCGATTTAAAATCTGCCAGCGGCCATGGGATCGTAACGACGAGATGGAACATCCGAGCTTGGATCCATTGTCTTTCCTTCTACTTTTCCTTTCCTATTTCCACTCGAGGAGGTTTTTCCAGGACCCGACAGAAGTTACAGACGTCGACAAACGTCTTCTAAGGTTGATCTGGGGGAGCATTGTGATCAGAACCTGTTGAGGTAGGAATCTTACCTTCGTCTCTCTACTTTTTTCATCATGCGGTGTGGGTTTCCTCTTGTTTCGTGAAACACAGTTGAACCGGTTTAATAAAGATAATAACTGGCTTATATAACGAGGATGGGAAGTTCTGATTACTATTACATTACTTTTTATATCCTGTGATATTATGTTGTGAATTGAATAGGCTTATTCCTACTGAAAATTATGTTCGTTGGGGGCCTTTGCTTATGAAATTAAATGTTGCCCACTCCTTATGGATTTTCTTATGAATGAAAACTTTTTGGATTGTGGAAATTGGTTAATCACGTAAAGTTGGTTGTTTTAAATATGGAACCCTTGTGTGATCACCCTGGTTAAACAAAATGGAATAATGAACATTTGTGTGGTGGCTTGGATATGTGGCATGTGATGGGGGTGTTTGGTGGGTTGTTGTGGATAGGGTGAACAACGAGGTTGTGGTTGGCTTGGTTGTGGGTTGGTGTGAATGTTATGCTGGTGACGAGCAGCGGGGCTACGATAATTGGTATTAAAGGGATAATGATGTACAGTGCGGTTGTGGTTATGATGTTTGGCATCGAGGCTGCAGGGATGTGCTTGAATGTGAACAAATAGTGGGTTGTGAATAAATAAAATTGGAAGAGTTAATGGTGGGTCATGGTAATGGAATGGGATTAATAATCAATGGGTTGTTTGGCTGATAATAATGGACATGGTTGTGTTGCTTGTGTTTTACTAACTTGATTTGTGGATGGTAGGGATATGTTTTTCGAACGATCGATGTGGTTGGTTGTGGATAGTTTGCCAGTAGTTAAGGAACTAAATAAACTAATTCTACTAAAACGTGAAAACCTAAATGGGGTGGGGTTGTTTTTTTATGCATGCTTCATAGTAGCAATGCCAAGGCACGTGCTCAGTTTCTCTGTTTAGAAGCCATAGGTTGGGCTGTGTGTTTAGTATACATATATATCTATATCTTTTGTGTTTTATCGCACCCCACCCATGTTGAGCACTTAGCGCTGAACACTCCCATTTCATGGGAGAGGGTGTTTTTACCTTAGTTACTAGCTCTTTCCTTCTCCTTCTCCCCTAGGTTGTGATGTCTTGAGGAGACTTTACACCTAAGACTCTTCGGGTAGGTTTTAATTGGGGTGGTTTTAGCCCAAGAATCTTCGGGAAGGTTCTACTGTTTCCCAAGAATCTTCAGGATGAGGCACAGGTGTGTGCGGGAGGGATACGTGGTTGTGAGGCCCAGGTGTGTGCGGGTGGGATACATGGTTGTGACGCCCATGTGTGTGCGGGCGGGGAGAGTGTGGCAGTTTTAGGACGTTCGTCATTAGAAAGAGAAGCTAACTAAAGGGAAATGGTGCGGGGAACCCAATACTCTTATTTCTTATATACTATTACATGTTGTGACTGTGTTTTGGGGAGTGTGGCTGGTGAGGTTGGGTGGATATATTTCCTTGCTAGGTTTCTTCTGTTGTTCTCATGAGACATTAGGATGTCTTCCCACATGTGCACGAGAGCATTAGGTTTCCCTACTATGTATACCCATACGGTCACCCTACGTTTGCTTTCAAGATTCCAGGATGACTACTAGGGTCGTGCGGGACCCTACTAGTCGGACAATTGGAGTTGTTGCAGTTTATGTTCTCTTGTTTTATTTTGGTATTGTACTTTTGAGCCTTCTTTTACTTATACCTTGTTATAAAATTGTTTAGACATGCATGTGGGATTGGTTTGGGTTTATCCATATACACTTGTACTTTTCCTTTTTGGTGGTTGACTTGTCCTATTTCCAGATCCTAAATAATAAAAAGGGAAATGCCTCCCGTATTTGTTAAAACTCATACCCTTGGTGCTAGTCACCACCCCGTGGCCTACTGGATGTAGGACTCGGGGGTCATTATCTCCCTTTCACCATTTCTGGCTCTGGAGGGGCATCTTTGGTGGGAGGGGGTCGTGAAAGAATGGTATCAGAGGCTGATGGTTGAGAGATAGGATGGAGTTAGGTGTTAGGCACAGTGAGTATTGCATGGGATGGTAGGGAGACAATGCTATTTAATCTTGTTGTGTGACATAGGCCAGGGAAAACCGGCTAGGACACGAGATTTTAGGGCCCCCAGTGACCCGATGCAAGGACTCTGAGCCTACCGAACGACCAAGTGAGACTACATTGATTGCAGGGTAGAGACCGTAGGGAAGGTAAATGCATCATCATGATTTTGTTTTACTTTATTTGGGTGTTATGGGAATGAAATTGAAATTAAATGATAAAATAAAACCCTGAGATTTTCCTTAATACAAGGGATTAGGCGATCCTTGTTTACCATACAGCTATGGAACCTGGACGTCGTCCCCATGTAGCTCATATGGATGATGCCCAGCAGATTCAGGCGGTTGATCAGTAGAGGATTGACAAAGAGGAGGAAGATAGCCAGTGGCAGAAGACACTCAATTTTTTTTCAGCGAAAAGACCCTCAAGAATTACGAGGGTAGTAATTCGGATACGGAGACAGAGGGGTGGCTTGAGGAGCTAGGGATCGCTTTTACCTTGATTCGTGCTTCGAGGGAGTACTGGGTTCCCCTATCAGTCAGTCAGCTGAGAGGCGCGACGCGACAGTGGTGGACGCACTACCTCGGAGAGAGGATAGAAGCATAGGTTCCATGGGATGACTTTGAGAAGGAATTATGAGAGGAATTCCTTTCTTCCATGATAAAGTTGGAGAAGTGGTAGGAGTTACTCTCCCTTCAGCAGGGGAGTATGTTGGTACGAGAGTTGGGGATCAAGTTCAAGGATCTCCTACGCATTTGTTCCGGATCTCTTCCTAGATGAGGAGTCTCAGGTGAGACGTTTGGAAGAGGCGCTTCGTCCTTCGCTCCAATATGTTGTCACCCCATTCACCCTTCCAACGTACTTGGAAGTATAGTAGAAGGCATAGGTTGTAAAGAGGATGCACTCGCTGGGAGGTGCACCCTGAGAGGGGATCCATCCAGGCTCATCGAAGGGGAAGGTAGTTAGTAGCAGGTCTCCTACGACGGGACCTTCCAGTTTCAGGATAGTAGGGAGGAGGCCCCATTAGTTACAGTTCTGATATTCGTGTCCTCATCCCTTTTTCACGAGCCTAGGACCGAAGTGTTTTTCTTGTGGAGGTTTCGGGCACGTTCAAAATCGGTGCCCAACCCAAGCTCAGTACGGTGGAGGTGGGCATGTTCAGCGCCCACCTCAGCAGCACTAGTCATCGGCAAGACCCTTCCAGCATCAACAGGCTCCAGCACCTCTGATGGGAGATGGAGTAGGTGGTAGCCAGCCGTAAGGAGTTCCTCAAGGATACCAATCGGGACATGGTTGAGGTGGAAGACGTTAATAGAGAGGCTGAGGAGCTGCGCGCAGATAGTTGCATGCAGCATAGACAACATCTCTAGAAGTACCATGGATCGATAGAGATGTGTTTTGGTTTTTATGAATGATCTCCTTTATGTTTTGTTTGGGAGAATTAAACTGCATTGTTGGAACCCTTTTTTCTCATTCTTTGGGCCTAGACCTTGTTTTTGATATTTTTTAATGCTATGTTGTATCCCGCTTTCCTTTAAATTTACGTGAACAACCCTATCATGTGGGGAGGGGAAGACCTAATCCCTAATCGAGATGCATTAATGAGTATGAAATTAAACCTGTGTATGCGAGTCAGTGCCTCATAAAGCAGATAATATCTCGACATAGGAGAAGGAATTTTCCAAAACCACATGTTCGGGCAGTGTGTTGGTTGTGTGGTGTTGGGGGTAGTATGAGTTGAAAAATCCTAATGCATGAAAGTGGGAAGACCCAATTCTTAATCTAGACACATTAATGAGGATGTGATTAAACCTGTGCAGGTGAGTCAGTGCCGCCTAAAGCGGATAATATCTCAACATAGGAGAAGGAATTCCTAATGCATATGATTAGGGTTGTTGATTGGGTTCCTGTTATAATGAGAACCCTAAGAGCTATCTTGTTGGGTTCCTCTAGGATGGTTTTGAATTCTCAGGGATGAGAATGTTTTAAGAGGTATCTGATGTAATGGCCCGGACCTCTCTGGCCCATTCCATTGTCAAAAGAAGGCCACGAAGTGTTATGGAGGGTAAAATGAACTTTTCCCACACATTCCAGAATTTTGAAACTACACGCCGTGTAGTTTGAGTACACGCCGTGTACCCCCTTGCCTGCTACACCCCGTGTTGAAGGCCCTATCCTTGCCGTGTGAAATAAATAGGTACACACCGTGTGTCCAATACCACACGCCATGTAGTCCTTCCCCACGTACACGTTACCATTCAACAGCCGCATGCCGTGTTTGAGCGGTGTCCCTGCCATGTGAAATAAATGAGTACACGCCGTGTGTCCAAACATCATGCCGTGTAGTCCTTCCCCGCGTATATGTTACCCTCAAACCGTGTGTTGACCATTCAACAACCGCTGAGCTGTGTTGGAAGCCGCGTGGAGACCATGTGAAATAACCGAGTACACGCCGTGTACCATAATGTACACACTGTGTACTTTTTCTTTTCTCACCTATAAAAGGAGGGGTCCCCTCCTCCTTTTCAACTCACCCCTCTCCTCCCCTTCCCTCTGAGGAGAGTTCCCTCAAGAGACTCGAAGGCTCTTTCTTCCATAACTTCTTCGTCTGAGCTCCGATTTACGATCCATCAGTGGACGCGGGATCGTAATGACGAGATGGAACATCCGAGCTTGGATCCGTTGTCTTTCCTTCGGCCTTTCATTTCCGACTTCCACCCGAGGAGGTTTTTCCGGGACCCGACAGAAGTGACGGACGTCTTCTAAGGTTGATCTGGGGGAGCGTTGTGATCATAACCTGTTGAGGTAGGAATCTTACCTTCGACTCACTACTTTGTGCATCATGAGGGCTGGGTTTCCTCTTGTTTTGTGAAACACAGTTGAACCAGTTTAATAAACATAATAACTGTCTTATATAACGGGGATGTGAAGTTGTGATTACTGTTACATTAATTTTTATATCCTGTGATATTAAGTTGTGAATTGAATAGGCTTATGCCTACTGAAAATCATGGTCATTGGGGGCCTTTTCTTACACAATTAAATGTTTACCTCTCCTTCTAGATTTTCTAATGAATGGAAACTTTGTGGAATGTGGAAATTGGTTAATCACGTAATGTTGGATGTTTAAAATATGGAACCCTTATGTGATCACCCCAGTTAAAAAAATGGAATAATGAATATGTGGGTGTTGGCTTGTATACGTGGCATGTGATGGGGGTGTTTTGTGGGTTTTTGTGGATATGGTGAACAATGGGGCTGTGGTTGGCTTGGTTGTGGGTTGGTGTGAATGTTATGTTGGTGACGGGCAGCAGGGCTGCGATAATTGTTATTAAAGGGATAATGATGTACAATGCGGTTGTGGTTATGATGTTATGCAGTGGGGCTGTAGGGATTGGCTTGAATGTGAACAAATAATGGGTAGTGAATAAATAAAAGTGGAAGATTTAATGGGGGGTCATGGTAATGGAATGAGATTAATAATCAATGGGTTGGTTGCCTAATAAGAAGGGACTTGGTTTTGTTCTTTGTGTTTTCCTAACTTTATTTGTGGATGACAGGGATATGTTTTATGAATGATAGATGTGGTTGGTTGTGGATAGTTTCCAAGTAGTTCAGGAAATAAATAAACTAATTCTGCTGAACCGTGAAAACCTAAATGGGGTGGGTTGTTTGTTGTATGCATGCTTCGTAGTACAAGTGCCGAGGAACGTGCTCGGTTTCTCTTTTTTGAAGCAATAATTTGGGTTTTGTGTTTAGTATACATATATATATATATATGTATGTATCTTTTGTGTTTTATCGCACCCCACCCATGTTGAGCACTTAGTGTCGAACACTCCCATTTCATTGGAGAGGGTGTTTTTCCCTTAGTTACTAGCTCCGTCCTGCTCCTTCTCCAATAGGTTGTGATGGCTTGAGGCGACTTTACACCTAAGAATCTTCAGGTAGGTTTTGATTGGGGTGGTTTTAGCCCAAGACTCTTCAGGCAGGTTATATTGTTTCCCAAGAATCATCATGATGAGGCCGGGGCGTGTGCGAGCGGGATATGTGGTTGTGAGGCCCAGGTGTGTGTGGGCGGGATACGTGGTTGTGAGGCCCATGTGTGTGTGGGCGGGATACATGGTTGTGAGGACTAGGTGACTGTGGGCGGGATACGTGGTTGTGAGGCCCAGGTGTGTGCGGGTGGGGAGAGTGTGGCAGCGTTAGGACATTCTCTGTTAGGAAGAGCAGCTAACTAAAGGGAAATGGTGCGGGGTACCCAATACTCTTGTTTCTTATATAATACTACATGTTGTGATTGTGTTTTGGTGAGTGTGGCTGGTGAGGTTGGGTGGATAGATTTCCTTGCTAGGTTTCTTCTGTTGTTCTCACGGGACATTAGGATGTCTCCCCACTTGTGCACGAGAGCTTAAGGTTTCCCTACTGAGTATACTTGTATGCTCACCCTACGTTTGCATTCAGGTTTCCAGGAGGACTACCAGGGCCGTGCGTGACCCTACTAGTCGGACAGTTGGAGTTGTTGCAGTTGTTGTTCTCTTGTTTTTTTTGGTATTGTACTTTTGAGATTTCTTTTTCTTTTAACTTGTTATAAAATTGTTTAAACATTTATGTGGGATTGATTTGGGTTTATTTATATACAATTGTTCTTTTCCTTTTTGGTGGTTGACTTGTTTTATTTCCCGATCGTAAATAATAAAAAGGGAAATGCCTCCCATATTTGTAAAAACTCATACCCTTGGTGCTAGTCGCCACCCCGGGGCCTACTGGAGGCGGGACTCGGGGGTCATTATCACCCTTTCACCATTTCTAGCTCTGGAGGGGCATCATTGTTGGCAGGGGGTCGTGACTATCAATCCACGAAATGTGGTTATGGGAAAAATAAAATCAGTCCACGAGACAGTAGTCCTCTGTTGATAAGATTGATTTTTTTATTTCTGATTTGATGGAAGTGGATAAAGATATTGGTTATTCAAATAATATATGAAAATCAATGTATATATATGACATTTATGTTATGATATTGTCAATTTATAATTTTTTAATATGGACGTGGAAAGAATAAATGAAACAAATACAAACATTAATAAATTTTATCTCCTCATTGGAGAGACTATTTATATTTATTCTCAATGACTTTATATGAGGGATTCAGAATAAAAATAAAGGATCTATAATATGAGGATGAAGTTAATGAAGTTATTTAAGAATGAATATTATTAAACAATGTGTTTTTTATTTGTGAAGTGGGGGTGGAGAGGGTGGACTTATATATTTTGGTGAATGATAAGTATGGAATTTTTAAACATCTAAAGTGATGCCCATAATCATAACTTGTAAAAAACATCCAAAATTGATCATTATTTTGAAGTATTGGTCATAATTTAGAAATATGTATAGATAATTAGAATCGTAAAAGTTCTAGGTCAATTCATACTCATATCTTCTACGGTTAACCCCCAATAAATAGATTTTACATTAAAAAAGTTAATTAATATTATTTTTATTAACTATAATTTGTGGTGGAAAATTAAATTGAAAAGATTTTATAATATAAATTATTATGACCCAAAATATAGATCCCATTTTATAAAATTAAATTCATATTTGAAGTAGAAATAAATTCGAAATAAAATAGGCAGACGTGTCGAAGAAACAATTTTTTCCAAATAATAATTACAAATATTAAAATTCCATTACATTATAATTAAATATAAGATTGATTAAAATTAACTAAATTAGTTAAATTGTAATATATTTTCACTAATTTTACATTAAACGTGTATTTGATATAATTGAAGAATTTAAATAAAATAAATGTGAATGCATTTTAATAAATTAGAAGTTTTATTATTAATAAATAATTTAATATTTTTAGTAATAACTCAAATATTCACCCATGATTAATTTTATAATTTATATTTCCAAAATATATATTATTTTTTTATATAAATTTTCACAAATCTGAAAAAATATTAAATTATCTGCGAAAAGTATGAATAATGTTCCATTAAGAATAACATTATACTTCAAAAAAAATTATTTTTCATTCAATTTTATTTTATTTTATTTATAATTAATGTTAATTCAATGAATTTATTTTATAAATTTTCATACCATATAATTTTAATATTTTATTTATTACTATTCAAACCATGAATCACAATGTTTGGGTTATAATGATCATGTTGAAAATAATAATATTTTAATAAATTAATATATTTTTTTAAACCATTGTTGTGTTCATCAAAAGCAATCAGGGAGACTAAATTTATTTACAAATAACTTTTCCCCAAAGTCATGATGTGTTACATTATCATCGAAATGTGGTGTTTCATTTTATATACAATATAAAAAATGATGTTCCACTATTAAAATATTAGGGAGTTACATTCAACCAACATTCAATAAATATTGTCCTCGAAATTTAAACATGATATTTTAAATGAGGATTTTAAAATTTTGTAATAAAATATTTGAAAACCCGCTTCATAAAATCTATAATAATGCATCCTCCTTATAGTAGATGATGGAAAAAACAAATGTAATATGGAGTACCACATAACTAGGTTTTGAAATATGAAAATATTGTAGGTAATATATGATATGAATATGAAATGTAAACATTAATAATTTGGTAAGGTGATAAAGATCAATGATAAAAATAAAAAGTCTCATCTAGGTAAGGTTAATGACTAAAAAACCAGTAATATGTAATGGATGAAAGAACCAATGGGTCATTAGAAATGAAGATATTATGATTTCATTATTGTTTGTAGACCCTTCTACTAAATTTTTGGATTTGTTTAATATCATTCAAAAAACAAAATATAACTACATGATATATTTGTATATCATTTTACTAATTTTATAATTTGGTTGTTCATCAATCTACATGCACATCATCAGTTATTCCATGAAATGAATATCAAGATTTGAATTTTTTTATTCTGGCATCATAATAATTAACATTTAGTGGATAATAATTAATATAAAATTTAATCATTATATTCCTCATATACTTAAAATACAAAAGGGGTTAGAAAAATTTAAAGAATAACACCATATGTTTACATTTGTCTATTTCATAAATCTTTAACCTTAATGATCATCCAATATAGGTCTTAACAAAATTTGATGGAAGGTCACTTAATCAATATTAAATTGACTAGAAAAAAATAATGTGTCACTTAATTTTATATTCTAAAATTCTAAACACCTTCCAAATTAGAAAACCCTAATAAATACATTTTTGAATCATAAATAAAGTACCATGTTGTCAAATATATTCCATAATTACAATGATATATTATACTATAGTTAAAATATTAAATCACCAACCAATTTCATGATCAGCTATAATATCCCCTAAAAATCCATTTATCAATCTTATATTATCATTGAATGCATGTTAACAGTTATATTACCTTAATAAAATGTATAAAAAAATACAAACATGTTAAAGAAATAGTATTCTTGGTCTACCATACATCTCAATATATGTTGACAAATCAATAATGAAAAAGTACAAAAATGATAGCACACTCAAATTTCATGACTACTAATTAATAAAATAATTATATAACAAATTTATAAAATATAAATACACAATAAATTCAATTACTCTAATTCTATAAAATTCATAACATTTTTTACCCATGATCATTTATCTTCATTTAATGTATACTCCATAATTCAAGGGTTATTTTTTTATAGTGCCCAAAATCAAAATAGTTGAATAAATGAACATTAAATGTTAATTTCAAACCCTATAAATCATTAAAGTGGTAACTTTTCTATCCCCGCATATGTAAAAATATCATTCAATTCAATAAACAGCCATGGTGATTAATTCACTACTTATCACTTTTAGAAAAATCCGACATTACCTACTTCCGAATTTCTATATTTTAATCCAAAATCATCTCATTATCATGCTTCAATTAAATTCCATAAGACATTGCTAATTATTTATCAGTCTTGATATAACATGATAGCATGTCCTCATATGATGATAATGTTCTATATACTAGTTCACATTAGTTTATTTTATTAATTCCATTAATATATTGATCATTCTTAATCTTTATATTAAGTGCATTTATAGGGATACCATTCCATATTCAACGTATTTGTTATAAAACATTTCATGAAATATAATAGAACATAACATTATGAAACATAATGTCTAATTCAAAAACTAGTGAAACTATTTCATGAAATTGAAAATTTAATCCACGTATAATATTGTAATCATAAAAATTGTTTATTTGGAAATATTTTCAAAATTATAAAAATATTTTTATATACATTGTAATTTTTTTATTGAAAATTTAAAATAACCAATACATATCCCTAAAAAGTGTTAAACCATGACCATATTAATGATTGCTTTCAGATGGCAGGAAATCCATTAGTAGATACAGAAATAACTTTCTTCAGATTTTTTACCCCAATGTACATTTTTACCAAAACCATGTCAACATTTAGTATCTACACAGAGATGTATTATTTGGAAGTCTATATAATCTCTACCATAATAATGATTTGGACGTTTTTTTAAACTTAAAATTAAATTTATATTTAATGACCTGTAAAATTCAAGGGAAATTGTTTTCTTAATATTCCTTGTGATTTTAGAAGAATGCAGTTTCAGACGGCACCTGATTCTGAGGCCCGGTGTGCCCGGAATCATTTTACGAAGTTTAGCTCGGGTACGTTCAGTGAACGAATGAGCGGGTTTTCCTAACTTTTGAACTTGTGCTTGGAATCGAATTCCGAGGACACCGATAGAATCGCAGCGCCGACAATTGCTTAGGAAAACCTTTTCTGGAGTTGTGTTTGATCGGATGTGGTACTTAAAATTTTGGGTTAAGTAAAAGAATAAAATAAAATGGTGCAACCAATTATATTTTATTTAACGTAGTTTAACCTAAGCTATGTGGTTGGAGTAGGACCCCCTATATCCTACTCCACTAGGGAGGATATTTGTGGGGTGGGCCCCATACGAGCCCCACCTATTCACTTCCTCAACCCCCTCTTTTAATTTGGAAATGCACCCATAACCCCATTAAATGAAGTCAACTCTTGCGTTTAACTAAATATTAAATGCCTCTTTAATTGGGCAGTTTAAAATTTTAAATTAGTACAATTAATTGAATGATTCAATTTTCAATTTCCAAATGTTTGGCGTGAGTAATAAAATAAGGAAACACTTATTTTATTAGTGTTGTTTTGGTTGTGCGAGAGGATTTTGAAGAGAATTTTCTCTAAATATGGAAGTTCTTCTTCCACGATGAATAATGCGAAGAACGCCAAGACTTCGACGAAGAACTCCATCACTGCCAAGGGGAGTTTGTCGTACCGCCTTCTTCCCTCTCCGCAGTAGGTGAGACATGCCATCCTCAAAGATCTATGATGCGACGCCGACGATCCTCCTTCCGCGGCGACTTCTTCTGCGACGTCCAATTCCGCGACGACCCTTCGTTCAACCTTTTATTTTAGGTAGGGGTTTGGTTTTATGTTGTGAATAATTTTGGGCGTTCATCGATTAAATTATAGCAGCATGATATCGATTAAAGGGAGGGGGCCGGACCGCACAAACACGGCTGCCCCCCTCTTTTTTTATTGATGTCCTTCGTTGTGGATTGGAACGGAGATGGCGCGGTGCCGTCGCACGACGTGGAAATGAGAGAACCGTGGTAAAGGAGCATGGCGCCATTGCGCCGGGCCGGGAAACCGCGAAGACACCGTGGCAGGATCGGGGCCATGGCGGAGTGGCGCGGTGCCATCGCGCCGTGCCGGTCGGACCTAGGCCGTGGCCTTTGAGCCGCGGCGGTGTAGGGAGTGGCGGCCGACTACCGGCCATCAGCGCCGGAGTAGGAGGTCGGGACCGCGGGGTCCAGCGGTAGTATAACGGCCGGCCAGCCGGGCCAGGCGAACGAGGAACCAGGGGTCGTAACCCCCAGATGGCCGACGGAGCAGCCCCCCACATGGGGGGCCGCGGTTTGCCAAACAGGGGAGGGGGGGGGGGGGGCAGCACCCCCCCCCTCCTTCCACTCTGTCCTTACGGCTGAGACGCCTGGACACGCTAGCCAGGCCGAGCGCCCCTGGCCGGGCCGCACCCTATTGGGGTGGACCCGGGTCGGGTCAACCCAGTTAGGTCCGACCCAGGTGGTATCGGGCCGGCTCGGACAGGGCCCGAACCCCCCTTTTTCACGGACTTCTTTCAGTATTTTTCCCATAATATGGGATACAGACCTCCGAAAGACGCATTGTCAGCTGCGCTGCGATCCTTGGATCGAGGAGGTCATTTCGGTATATAATACTCAAGGTTTCTGGGAACTTTCGGTTCGTCCGGGTTGGTTCGAACATGAAACCAACCGGGGCCTCGGAGGGGAAACGCTTATAACATGAGTTCCGAACGTCCGATTGACGGGCTGTTGACTTTGATGGATTACTCTTAGTGAGACATACCTTTTGGTTTACTCCGCTCGAGGATTGGACACAGTTGGAGTATGGTCGGGTTGGTTTTTACTTAAAATTCAACCGGGCCCCTGGGACGAAAAATACAATAACTCTCAGACCGGGCGTCTGATTGACGCGTTGTCTGTGATGTTGAGTTCCTGTTGACGATACGGAACTGTTGGATACATCAACATCGAACTTCATGTCAGTTGATGTATCATCCCCTCAGCTCGTGGAGCGGACCCTCCCGAATGAGCTTGCTGTGTGCGGGAACCCTAGAGCTGGCTACGACTGCGACGACGATGAAAACTGTACAGAAATACTCTATGGATTCGATGACGACGACTAAAACACTCAGCGATCCTATGTGGATCAGTGCTACCGATCCTGCGTGGGTCAGATCCTGTGTGGGTCAGCGCTCAGTGGTCCTGGGTGGGCCAGCGCATACCGATCATGTGTGGGTCAAATCCTGTGTGGGTCATTGCGAGGGTTAGTACCTATCGATCCTTTGTGGGTCATTATGGGGGTTAGTACCTATCGATCATGTGTGGCTCTGAAGGCTTAGATGAATCAGTGGCTACATCTGATCATATCTATCGTCTTACAAAGAAGTATAATTGTGTGAGCTGAGTCTTGAATTTCAATCCTTATCTTCGATAAGATTGACTTGATATCCTGTGTGGATTACGTTACGCTTTCCTGTGTGGATTGGGTTGGGTTTTCCCGTGTGGACTGGGTTGTACTTGGGCTCAGATGTTGGAGCCGAACTAGAATTGATGACTTAGGTATATGTATAGTCATATACCTAAGTATTGTCGGATGTTACTTCATGATTGTATCTTTCCTTTGAGGATTATCCTTTGTGAATTCTGGGAGACCTTCGGGGGTATCGGGTTCCCTACTGAGTAGCGTATACTCACCCCTGCACAGGCTATGCCCGCACTACGTTGTGTTGGTTGCAGATGACGGACAATGCTGATCGTGGTTGAGGCTTGCGGAGCAGGTCGGTACCTGGAGGTGGACCACTGGGCGGGACGTACTCAGAGCGGACGGCTGGACCCGAGAAGCTGTGGAGGCTATCTGTACCCACCCTTCAGGTAGGAATTCCAGTGGACGGCTCGACATTGTGGATTTAATTTCCAGTTGTTGTACTCCCTTTTTCAGTTGTACATTACTTCCAGTTTGGGATTGTATTCTGGAACACTTACTTTTCCGCACTTACTATTGTACCCAGTTTTACTTAGTGTTTACTTCTTCTTACTTACTCTATGGTGTCTGTTTACTTTATAAAGGCAATGCCTTCCCCTTTTTGTCGGGATTTACGTCTTTGTGCTAGTCGCCAGCCCCTAGCCTATGGGAGGCGGGCTTGGGGTAGTCACGGCACGAGTCCCGAGGACGGGTCTTGACAAATTGGTATCAGAGGAGTTCGGTTCTACCGCCAAAATCATGACTCTGATCTTTTTCTATTTGAAGCAATGGTGTTATGAGTATTGAGTGTGGTTATCAGTCAAGGGAGTCCAATGTTGGTGCGGTGGCCGACGTATCCTTACACCAGGACCCTGACTTCTGATTTTCGACTTAGTGCACAAAAACATTGATTGCATATGTGTGTCATGTTTTCATTGTGATTACTTTGTGTCAGCTCACCTGGTATACTGTATTAACTGGGGCGCACCTGTTTCTTTTCAAGATGGCCCTACGACAACAACAAACTAGGGTTCCAGGTTTTGTACGTGACGATAGCCCACCGAGTGGCGAGGCCTCGGTGTAGGGACCTATTACTGCGGAGGCACCGACGGTACTACTACCCACCGATCCACTGATGCTACTAGCCCCAGCCGCTGAGAGTGCACGTCGCCTTGGTGCACTGCACGAGTTTCAGCGTCAGCGACCGCCCAAGTACCGCGAGGAGACGGACCCTCATGCATTTGAGGATTGGATGGAGTCAGTTGCACGAGTTTTCCATTTGGTTGGTACACCATCAGACCTCATGGTGATCCATGCAGAAAACCTCCTATATGTGGCAACATGCAGATGGTGGAGCTTGATGCTCTAGGCGCATGACGAGGCATCTCTCCTCTAGAAGGACTTTGAGAGCATCTTCTTCTCGGAGTTTGTTCCAGCCACCCTCCATGCGGTGTGCATCCATGAGCTACTACAGCTACGGCAGGGAATCTTGACGGTCACCCAGTACTCGGCGACATTTACCGATCTCTCGCAATATTCGACGGAAATGGTTCGGGACCCATTCTTCTGGACCCGGACCTTCGAGCAGTGATTGAGGCATGAGATCAAGGCATCGCTGATCTCCCTCGGCATTCCGACACAGGTAGGAGTACTGGAGCAATCCCTTCTCATTGAGAGATTTCTTGTTGAGCCTACATCAGCAGCGAGACCTACCGCAGGGCGGCACGTAGCAGAGACTTCTGCAGGTGGCAGTGGACGGATGAATCATGGGTCCAGGCGGACTAGACCCTCAGGGAGACGACCTCATGACACTGGTTCAGAGGTGTGGGGCACACATTGCAGATCCAATCTTTCGAAAGGTAGAAAGTTCTACACAAGCGGCGGGCAGGGCCACATGGCTCGTGACTACCCGACCCACCGTGCAGAGGAGTAGTAGACGGTTGAGGGACCACCCAGGCTGAGGTAGAGGGTCAACCATGGCAGTCTGCAGGGATCAGACAGACGAGGTAGAGGAGATGGACATGCAGCAGGTGGTTGGCGACGCTTTGAGGCCTTACCACCACCACCACCAGGAGGCCCACCCCGACCATAGGGAGCTGGCGGGCAGAGGCAGGCACAACTTTAGCCAACGGAGGCCTAAGAGCACGGCGTTCCTGAGATGATTCGAGGTACTATCTGTGTCTACTCCACCCTTGTTGTCGTTCTTATAGACACATGAGCGAGTCATTATTTCATTACTGCTGCCCTTGTTCGGAGCTCGGTGATTCTGATGGAGCTGTTAGCTCGATCCTTACGGCTAGAGACTTTTACGGGAGTAGACTCGATGATTACGCCCTAGTGCCGGCAGTGTGAGCTTACTCTAGGAGATGAGATCTTCTGTTGGGATCTTCTTGTAGAGGCCTCGAGACCTTATGAAGTCATCTTGGGCATGAATTAGTTATCCACAGTCCATGCTCATATTGACTATATTAGGTGCAAGGTGCAGTGTCTTCGCACCGATAGGAGCAGGTTAACCTTCACCGGTGAGAAGGGAGCCTTTGCAGAACAGGACGGATTCTCACAGAGGAGAGGACAACCCATCACTCATCAGTTGGCTATCCTTATCCTAGGAGCAGTTGACGTGCGAAGTCCGAGCTTACCTGTAGTGGTGGATCAGTATGCGGACGTTTTTCCCGATGATGTTCTAGGATTACCTCCTCGCAGAGAGGTAGACTTTTGTAGTGATCTATACCCCAGAACAACCCCAATATCCACCCCAGCATATCAGATGGCTCCCTCTGAGCTTTGAGAGCTACGAGTACAGCTGGAGGACTTTCCGGGAAAGTGATTCATTCGACCCAGTGTTTCACCCTGGGCTTCCCCGATTTTTTTCACCAAGAAGGCGGATGGAAGCTTGCGACTATGTGTCGATTACTGTCGCCTGAAACAGGTGATCTTGAGGAACAAGTATCCGCTACCCAGGATTGATGACCTCTTCGATCATCTCAAGGGAGCGCGGTGGTTCTCGAAGATAGACCTCAGATCAGGATATCATCATCTTAGAGTTCAAGAAGAGGATGTGTAGAAGACGGCTGGTATGGCCAATATGAGTTATTGGATATGACTTTCGGTGTACCAACGCTCTAGCAGTGTTCATGGGTCTCATGAACAGGATCATTCATCCATACCTCGATCGATTTGTCATGGTCTTCATCGACAACATTTTGATATACTCTATGACTGAGGAGGAGCATGCCTACCACTTGCAGGTTGTACTGGACACACTCCGAGAGAACCAGCTTTATGGTAATATCTCTAAGTTTCAGTTCTAGATACGTGAGGTCCACTTATTGGGACACGTAATCTCAGAGGTGGGAGTTGCAGTAGATCCTACGAAGATCGAGGCATTGCTTGCTTGGGAGCCACCCAGGAGCGTGACGGATGTGCGGAGTTTCTTGGGTCTATCTGGGTACTACCTGAGATTCATTCTAGACTTCTCCAGAGTTTCATAACCACTTTTAGCTTTGATGAACAAGTGTAATCCCTTCGTGTGGTGAGAATGTTGTCAACAGAGATTCGAGGAGCTGAGACAGAGATTGGCCAACGTGACTATTTTGAGGCTACCGAAGGAGGGAGTATGGTATGTAGACTACTGTGATGCATCAGGGATCGGGCTTAGATATTTCTTGATGCACGAGCGGTCGGTGATCGCCTATGGATCACGTCGGTTGAGGCAGCATGAGAAGAACTACAATACCCATGACCTGGAGTTAGCAGTAGTGGTCTTCACTCTGAAGATGTGGCGACACTATTTGATGGGGGAGCGCTTTACAGTCTACTCTGTCCACCAGAGTTTTAGGTACATCTTCTCGCAGAAGGACCTGAACCTGAGACATCGACGATGGCTCGAGTTCCTCCAGGACTATGACTTTGAGATAGTTTATACTCATGGAAAGATGAATGTAGTAGCTGATGCTCTCAGCAGGAGGACGGTAATTCAGCTACTTGGGGAGGCGACAGAGCAGCTAGCTGCTTTGTAGTAATCCTTTCGGGATAGTGATGGAGTAGTATTCCTACAGTCACTCAAAATCAATCCTCCACTTCTTCAGTGGGTCAGAGAGGCACTGCATGGGGACGTTGACTATGAGACGCAGCATGCACAGATATCCTCAGGACAGACACCTAATGGATTATCTGTGGGAGGAGAGCACACCAGACTTTTCAGAGGACGTACCATGGTACCAGCTTATTTACAGGATGAGGTGGTGATGGAGTTCCACACATCCCCTCTAGCGGTACATACAAGAGTGGTAAAGATGTACCAGGACCTCAGACGACAACACTGGTGGCCGGGCATGAAGAAGGTTGTATCAGAGTTTGTTTCTCGATGCCTTACATGCCAGCAGGTGAAGGCGGAGCACCAGGTACAACCAAGCTTGGTACCGCCCTTGGAGGTCCCAGAATGGAAGAGGGATGGGATATCTATGGACTTCGTTACTGGACATCCACGTACTTCCATAGGTCACAACTCCATTTGGGTGATTGTCGAACGACTCACCAAGTCGGCTCACTTCTTACCCATCAGAGAGAAGGGCTCAGTGGAGAGCATGGGACACCTCTACATTCAGAAGATCATACGGCTTCATGGTGTTCCATCATCTATCATCTTCGATCGTGACACACTCTTTACTTCCCGGCTTTGGAAGGGGTTGCAGGAGGCGTTCGGGACGCAGCTACGTCTGAGAACTGCCTTTCACCCTCAGACTGATGGTCAGAAGGAGAGGACTATTCAGACACTCGAGGACATGCTCTGTGCATGTGTCCTCAACTTTGGTCGCAGCTAGGAGGACCACCTACCCTTTTGGAGTTCGCGTACAACAACATCTAACACTCCACCATCGGGATCGCACCATACGAGGCATTGTACGACCGACCATGAAGATCACCGCTATGCTAGACAGACCCTGGGGAGTCAGCACCTGTGGGACCGGAGATGTTCCAGGCCACGACCGAGAAGGACCTGGTCATCCAGGAGAGGATGAAGACAGCTTAGAGCTGGCAGAAGTCTTATGCTGAAAGGAGGCGGAGGCCACTAGATTTCTAGGATGATGACCACGTATTCTTGCGGGTCTCACCATGACGTGGATTACAGATATTTGACCGAGGCGGCAAGTTGTCTCCATTATTCATCGAACCATTTTAGGTCCTCAGTAGGATTGGAGAGGGGGCTTATCACCCAGCTCTACCACCTCAGTTGCACCAAGTGCACGGCGTTTTCCACATATCTCACCTGAGGAGATACGTGCACGACCCGACACATATCATCGACCATGGGGAGATGGAAATTGATGATGGGGAGACCGTTGCTGAGGTCCCAGTGGAGATTGAGGATCGACAGGAGCGGGTCCTACGTGGACAGTCGATTCCTCTAGTGTGCATCAGATGGCAGCACGAGAACCTCCAAGAGAGCACTTAGGAGCTGGAGGCTCAGATGCATGCTCAGTACCCACTTTTGTTTCCATAGTTTATGATGTGTCTTTACGGGGACGTAAAGCCCTGAGGTGGGAGTAATGTAAAGACTCGTAAAATTCAAGGGAATTTTTTTTCTTATTTGTCATTGAGATTATAAAAGAACACAGTTTCTGACTGCACCTGATTCCAAGGACCGGTATTCCTGGAATCATTTTACAAAGTTTCGCTCGGGTACATTTAGTGAACGAATGAGCGTGTTTTCATTACTTTTGAATCGGTGCTCGGAATCGAATTCTGAGGACACCGATGGAATCGTAGCGCTAATATTTTCTTAGGAACACCTTTTTTTGAGTTGCGTTTACTCAGGCGTGGTACATAAAATTTTGGGTTAAGTAAAAGAATAAAATAAAATGGTGCAACCAATTTTATTTTATTTAAAGTAGTTTAACCTAAGATAAGTGGTTGGAGTGGGACCCACTGTATCCAACTCCACTAGGTAGGATATTATTGGGGTGGGGCCCACACGATCCCCACCTATTCACTTCCTCAACCCCCTCTTTTAATTTGGTAACGCACTCGCACCCCCATTAAATAAAGTCAAATCTTTTGTTTAACTAATGATTAAACGCCTCTTTAATTGGGCGGTTTAAACTTTTCAATTAATACAGTTAATTTAATGATTCAATTTTGAATTTCAAAACGTTAGGCCTGAGTAATTAAATAAGGAAACACTTATTTTATTAGTGCTGTTTTGGTTATGCGAGAGGATTTTGGAGTGAATTTTCTATCAGTCTTGATGTTCTTCTTCCACGAGGAAGAACACGAAGAATGCTAAACCTTCAACAAAGAACTCCTTCACTGCAAAGGGGAGTTCATCATACCGTCTTCTTCCCTCTCGGCAGCTGGTGAGAGACGCCATCCTCGGAGATCGATGACGCAACGCCGACGATCCTCATTCCGCGACGCCTTCTTCCGCGACATCCAATTCTGTGACGAACCTTCGTTCAACCTTTTCATCGCGGTAGGGGTTTGCTTTTATGTTGTGAATAATTTTGGGCATTCATCAATTAACTTTTAGCCGCATGCTATCGATTAAAGGGAGGGGGCCGTACCACACAAACATGACCAACCCCCCTCTTTTTTATAGATGTCCTTCGTTGGGGATTGGAACGGAGATGGCGTGGTTCCATCACACCGCACAGAAACAAGAGAACTGCGGCAAAGGAGCGCGGCGCTGTCGCACCGCGTCGGGGAACCACGAAGACACTGCGGCCGGAGCGGGGCTGCGGTGGAAGGACGCGGTGCCGTCGTGCCATGCCGGTCAGACCAAGGCTGTGACTTTTGGGTTGCAGCGGTGGAGGGAGCGGAGGCCGGCAATCGGATGTCGGCGCCGAAGCCGGAGGGCGGGACCATGAGGTTCCGCAGCAGCAGCACGGCCGGCCAGCCGGACCGGCCGAATGAGGAACCGGGGGTCGTAAAACCCTGTCGACCGAAGGAGCGGCCCCCCACATGGGGGCTGTGGTTTTCCAAAAAGGGGGGGGGGGTAGCACCCCCCCCCCCTTTTGCACGGCCGAGCCGCGCCCCGACCGGGCTGGACAGACCCAGGGGGTATCGGGTCGGGTCGGACCAGGCCCGAACCCCCATTTTTCACGTATTTCGTTAGGTATTTTTCCAATAACTTGGGCTACGGACCTCCAAACGATGCACCGTTAGCTGCGATGAGATCCATGGATCGATTCGGTCATTTTGGTATATAATACGTAAGGATTCGAGGAACATTGGCTTTGGCTGGGTTGGTTCGAACACGAAACCAATTGGGCTCTCAGAGGGGAAACACTTATAACTTCAGCTCCAGACATCCGATTGACGAGCCGTCAACTTTGTTGGATTCCTCTTAGTGAGGTGGACCATTTTGGCTTACTCTGCTCGAGGTTTATACGTAGTTGGAGTATGGTCGGGTTGGTTTTTACTTAAAAATCAATAGGGCCATGGGACAAAAAATCCAAGAACTCTCAGACCGGGCGTTCGATTGACTCGTCGTCTGTGACGTTGAGTTCCTGTTGATGACATTGAACATTTGGATACATCAACTCTAGATTTCGTGTCAGTTGATGTATAATACCCTCGGCTCGTGGAGCGGACCCTCCCGAACGAACTTGCTGTGTGCGGGTACCCTAGAGCTGGCTGCGACTGCGATGACGATGACGACTGTACAAAAATACTCTATGGATTCGACGGCGACGACTACAAAACTCGGCGATCCTATGTGGATCAGTGATACTGATCCTGTGTGGGTTATATCCTATGTGGGTCAGCACTCAGCAGTCCTGTGTGGGCCAGCGCATACCGATCCTGTGTGGGTCAGATCCTGTGTGTGTCATTGCGGGGGTTAGTACCTATCGATCCTGTGTGGGTCCGACATCTTAGATGAATCAGTGGCTACATCTTATCATCTCTATCATCTTACGAAGAAGATTACCTGTGTGAGCTGAGTCTTGAATTTAAATCCTTATCTTTGATACGATTGACTTGATATCCTCTATGGATTACGTTACGCATTCCTGTGTGGATTGGGTTGTGTTTTCATGTGTGGACTGGGGTGTACATGGGCTCGGATGTTGGAGCCAAACTAGATTTGATGACTTATGTATATTTATGGGAATATACCTAAGTAGTGTCAGATGATACTTTGTGATTGTATCTTTCCTTTGTGGATTATCCTTTTTTGGATTCTGGGAGATCTTCGAGGGTCTCGGGGTCCCTACTAAGTAGCATATACTCACCCATACACGAGATATGCCCGCACTACGTTGTGTTGGTTGCAGACGACGGACATCGCTGATCGTGGTTGAGGCTTGAGAGCAGGTCGGTACCTAGAGGTGGACCACTGGGCAGGACGTACTCGGAGCGGATGGCTGGACTCAAGGATCTGTAGAGGCTATCTGTACCCACCCTTTAGGTGGGACTTCCAGTGGACGGCTAGACGTTGCGTCTTTATTTCCATTTGTTTTACTCCTTTTTTCAGTTGTAATTTACTTTTTGTTTGGGTTTGCATTTTGGCCGACTTATTTTTCCGCGCTTACTATTGTACCCAGTTTTACTTAGTGTTTACTTCTGCTTACTTACTCTGTGGTGTTTGATTACTTTATAATGGAAATGCCTTCCCCTTTTTGTCGGGATTTACGCCTTGGTGCTAGTCGCCATCCCCTAGCCTATGGGAGGCGGGCTTGGGGTAGTCACGACACGGGTCCCGAGGACGGGTCGTGACATTATATCATTGGGTTATGTTACCTAATCTATGTTTTCCTAAATCATGATCTCAATAATTATAAATTACATTCTCTTATAGAAGAAATAATAACTGAGACCCTAGAATCCTGGAGCTGGTAGTCATTTTATTACATTATAATAGATTCAAGAAATCACATCTCAAATGGATGAATAGTTTATTAGTATTTGGGAAATCAGTATATACATTAAATTCATTATACCCTTGGAATCAAATAATACAAAATGTGTTTTTATTGAGTACTCCATTATTCCTTATAGTGTATCCATGGGTATTAATTGAAAAAATAACTAGTATCATTGGTAGAATAATAAATAGTAAATGGGCGAGATTATATACTCATTAAGGGAGTGAAAAAAGTGGATGTTTGTATGCGTAAATATAAATTATTAATATTTTAAGGTAAAAAACTAATACCCATTCCATTTAATCAGAAAAATGATCATGATATGGTATAATTAAATGATAATCAAATAAATCCTTATAAATAATAACATATGATTAAAAATTACGCTTGAAGATATTAAAAAAATAGAATAAATTCATTGAAATAAATAACTACTCTCATAATGATGGAATGAATAATTTATCTCATATGAAAGGTAATATCAATCCCATTAACTAAATAGTTTATATATGTGGGTAGAAACCCATCTAATTTGGACAAAGATATAGTCACAAGAAACCTGAAAATCCATTGATAGAATATCAATAACAAGGACCCAGTAATAAAATACCATTACTAATTCATTAATAATTTGAAATTGGTGAAACACAATCAACATTAACACACATATTGAAAAAATAAAAAACTAAATGATTATAAAAAGCACAATCAGAGAATCGAAATTATAAACCTTCTATATTAATATATTTAATGGTAATAAAAATGAACATCTTTATAGAAATTGATCCTAAACCATCCAAATAATTCATAATTATTACAAAAAAACATCATACTATAGTTCAATATAATTACAATAATGGTTTTATGTAGTTGATTAATATAAATATAATAAAATTATTATAAACAAATTACTATGAAAATTTACATTTAAAAGATAAAAATTTACTTTTGAAAGAAACAGTGAAAAAAATCTAATTTTATTTTCAATGAATATGAGCTTTGAAACATATAAAAGGATAATTAAAATATCGAGTGGTCATGATGGATGAAAAATCAGTTCAATATATACATGTTAATAAATTAATTACTTTCACAATTCCCTTAAAGGATATGTGATTCATTTTTTTGAAAGAAACATAATGATTTCAATCAAAATTATTATGAGGATGTAAATTAGAAAAAATTAAACTATTATAATCTATGTAAAAGGATAAAAATAGTAAATAATTAATTTTTAGAAAATATTTATTTAAATGAGAAAGGATTTTTGACTAAATAGAGAATTATTATTCTGGTATCCTGAAAACATTTTATTAATTTATTTAAATACAAAAATATTTGAAAATGGAATAGTAATTAAAAAATTTGATGATTAACCATATCATCATAATATATATTACCTTTTTGAAATAAATAACAATTTATTCCCTCAAGGTATACTTAATAAAAAACAATCCTGAATAATGAGGAGACTGTGGAGAAATCCCATAATAATATGGTAAATTTTGATAAAACACATGAAATAAATAAATTCAAATGAATATCTAAATTCCAGTAAAATTAATAGATTCATGATTTAAATATAAAAATAGGATGTATATACCCCATAAAAAGTGTATTTGGTGAATATGGACGATTTCTAGTAGAAGAAAAAGTGAGATAAGAGACCCCATCATCAAGTTTAACTACATTAACATGTGTTTGATCCTCCTATATAATAAATATGTATTTTATATAAATCAATTATATATCTGTATTCATACATATTATACCATATGTGATTTAAATATATTTGTTTATCACCATTTTATTATCATTTTTTTAAAATAATCATTCATGTGATAGTTACTTCATTTTATATTTATTTTTTAGTTCATTAATTATGGGAACATTACTTTTTAATGGTTATATAATTGAATTAATTGTAAATATGATTATACTTTAATATATATTTTTTATATATGTAGTAATATTAATATATTAATGTATGATATATAAAATGTATTATACTTTTAATGGAGATGGTGTCCAAATGCACACATGAACAATGTTTCTATTTTTTTCAACTGATTGAATAAAATAAAAATAAAAATAAATTAATATTTATTGATTAATTATCTTAACATATATATAATTAATATTAATCAAATACATAATCATTAACATCAATTTGTAATATAAATGACAAAAAATTACGTCGTTGTGTTGATGTGGTAGTCAACATGTATACAAGAGAGACATTAATGTTCACTAATAGATTAGAAGGTAGGAAGATATGTGTGATATTTTATTTCAAGAATTATATTTATATAATAAATATAAAATCTATTTATTTAATTTAATTTTACATACTTTCACTTGATGATTCTAAGGAAAAATAATCGCATCGCTTTGTGAGGTGGTAGTCTGTTGAACAGAAGTGCATCATTATCATATCACCCATCAAATGTAATGTAGGATGATATATGTGATATCATACATATAAAAGTATAAAAATTTATTAAATATCATATATATATATATATATTAAATTCATTATTATATACATCCATAAAAAGTGGGGATGGAAAATGAATACACCGGTTCTTGAGGTTATAGTTCACCATATACATGATTGATGGCTTTATTTCCAATTTGATCGAAGATGATATTGATCTAGGTAGTCCCCATAAAAAATAACATTTTATTATATACGAGATAATAATTTTATAGTATTACCACATTTTATCATATTTTTTATGTGGTTGAAAGTGAATAAAACTAATATTCATGTTTACAAAATTTCCCTATTCTTTAGAGAGCCTCATTAGGTTTAATAATAAAACATTATTTTTAGGGATTCATAATAAAAAATAGGGCCTATAAGATTTTAAGATGGAATTAAGGATGATATTTTGGAATTTATTGACAAATGACGGTGTTTTCTAAGTGTGAATAGGGGAGGATAGTGGTGCGAAGGACACATGGAATGATAGAAAATGTAAAGTGATACCCACGTTTTTTTCATGTAAAAAAATAAAAATGTGTCACAAGGCAATGTAAGAGGATATAAGGATATTATATTTCCATAAAATGGGTTATGTACATGTTATAGTCCATTCTATCCCTTATATTCTGAGTTTAACCCCCCTAATATACCTATTTTTACCTTCATAATAGTAATTAATTCTTATAGTTTTTAATATTTATTATGATTAAAAATTAAGATAACGATGGTATATAATATTAATTATTATTATTAAATATATGGAAAATATTTTCCCAACATAATTTGGCATACCTGGTAGAATAAAAGTTAAAATAAATGTTGGAGATGGGTTTAAAAACATATTTTCCCAATAAAAATAATCCAATGTTTAATAAAACTCTTATAACATAAATCGATATAAAACATTTTAAAATAAAGTAAATTTTGTTAATAAATATAATTTAAATAAATATCATTCAGAAAAATGTCAAATATAATTTACCCTTGGTAATAATTTAAATGAAACTCGTGTTTTAGATAAATAAGTAATTTTCAGTAATAATTAAAAAATTAATATTTCTGGAAAAATCATAGAAATGTTTCCCAAATTTAATTTTGAAATTTTGATATAAAAAATTAAGATTGTTTTCATCAAATAAATTTTATAAAATTGGTATAAATTAATTTCAAATTATGTACCCAATGTTCGACAAAACTACATTTTAGAAAAATATTGTTTTTCAAAAATCATTTTTTTTTCAAATGATTTTTTCTTATTTATAATTAGTAGATATCCATTGATTTTTTTCTCTAATTATTAAACCATATATATTAACTATTTTTTATTAATATTCAAACTCAAAAATATAATTGGTAGAATATATTTTCATTTTTAAACTGTAAAATATAATAGAGTATCAGATTTTGTGTAAACCTGATGTTTCGTGTATTTAATCATATCAAATATATTGAATATATTTCAATATACCCATATATATATAATATTTTTTGGGTTGATAAAATAGTCTTATATCTTTTTTGTTTCATTTCATATATTATATCAAATTTGATGTTCATATATTTAAATCTTTGGGTGATACATTCACCCCACCTTCAACAAATTGTGTCCTCACAATGTAATCTTTATCTCGGTCACCAAGGGTTTGGATTTTTGAACTAATAATTGTTAAAGAAAATATCATAAAACAGGTAATAAATAATTATTTTATAAGGGATAAATGGATATATTACAGTAATATAGAATTAAACATTACTAGGATTCTAATTAAGAGAACATATTGGGAAGTAAAGATATGAAATAACGTGAAATTTTTAAATAACTTGTAGAAGTGGTAAAGAACATTCACCAACATTAATAGGTAAATCCTCATATGCTTAATTGAACAATATCTAGAAATATATTAGGGGATAAAATACAATCTATTCATTATAGATGAAGGCATTATAAAAACAATTTTGTTTCAATATCCTATTCCTAGAGTTGAAATATTATTTTACAATTTTATAATATATGGAAATATACATAATTCATATATTTCAATTTTATTATAATAATTTCACAATTTTTTATTCTCTAATAAATTTCCACATTTTATCTTACTCCAATAAGTGAATATCCAAAAATTAATTTATTCTCAAAGTTATTAAAATTATCTTTTAATGGCCATCAGATCCATAAACGAAGAAAAAAGTTATTCAAAATGTCTTCACTAAAACAAAAATACTTAGAGAAATTTATCTGATAAAGAAATATGTTCACCCTAATCCATTTAAAAATTAGTTATCACTATGTTTTTTTCCAAATATTCCAAAACAAATTTTGGAGAAAGGCCAATAAGTAAACATTATATTACCTAAAAAATATAGGGTGTAACATAATACCTCATTCATAATACGATAATTCCTTTATCACCATAAAAACATAATGAAAACATGTGCTATTAAAAAAATATAACATCAATTAATCAAATATATTCCCAAAATCCAATCATATAATAAATTATTGTAAAGATAACATAACCCAACAAATCACCATCCAATTTCATGGTCAACAATATTATCCCTCTAACCTCTCATTGTCAATATTATCATAACACTGGGAACATGTTGAGTGTTATCTTCCCTCAATAAACTGTTTTCCAAAAAGATAAAATTTCTATTAATTTTTTTTTTCAATTATACTGCTCAACATATGCTCAAAAATCTATAATGAAATGGTCTTATAGTAAATTTTTTATAAATTTCATGAATATTAATGTTAAAATGTTTCAACAACATAGTTATCGAATCCAAAAACACAAGATCTATAATCCGCCTTCTTATACTGTGTTAATGGAATAATATTAATCTTGATCTATTAGATTCTTATATGGTATATTCCATTAATAGTTATAGAATTCATTTGTACAGTTTTCCATCAACAAATAATTGAAATAATAAACATAAAAGGATTATTTCTTAACAATTCAATCATAATCATTTGGGACATTCATTCCACACTTATACTAGACTACAATTCCATTCAATAATTTACCGGTGTATTCCATTCCACAATTATGACACGGGGGGAAAATTTCATTCCCTTATTCGCCCTATTAAAATATTCCATTTCATACCCCTATTCTCATTATTCCTATCAATTCCAAAGGACATATATAAATCGTTCTCTACCATGATAGAACATGTAAATATATACTCGTCTGATGAGAATATTTGGGATACTATATCCCTTTGGAGGATTTTATTATTCCCCTTAAAAAATATATCATTAATATTATTTGGATTATTTCCACTAATATGGTTATCAATGCTTCTAATAGGATCCATTTTCAAAAAATGGAATATAGTATATTTTATCACATAATTATGAAATATGTTGTATAATCCAGCAAAAACTAATACACCCAGTATAAATTGAAATGCTAATGCATGTCTAATTTAATAATCCAAAACATGATCATTTTTGAATTTCTATAAATCATAAAAATATATTCAAATCCTTAATAATGGGTTTTAATGAAAATGGGAATTAACCAATGAATATCCCTATGTATTTTCAAACAAGGTGATCAATTAGGATAGTTTTCATGTAATAAGTAATACTTGAGTCAGTCATGTTATTCTTTCTTTATGTTTATTTACCGTACTTAAATATGTTACTAATAAACATCCACTTATAGAATACATATAGGGATTTTTTTCGGAAAACCATATAATACATACCTTATGAAAACATTATTATTTTCCTCTATAATTATGCTCATTTTCAATCAAAGGAATTTGTTCCCTAATATATCATTTTATAAATATATTTCACCATTCCACTAGAAAACCTCCTCTGATAAAATATATTATGTGCACAACCTTAGTAGCCCACATTCATTGGTTACATTATACATTTCCATAAGATAAAAATAATCATTCCACGATTGACTAAATTTTATAATTGTCATGGTAAAATAGTGTAAAAATTAAAATTCATATTAATATTAAAAACATATATCATAAAATATATTTCCTTTTATAAATTTGTTACACATCAAAACATTTCCCAACATATCAATTAAAAAACACATCCAATTATCCTTGGGAAATTGAATCCTATGAAATGGGTGGTCTCATATTCATATTATGGGGAATCGTAAAGTTGAAGTTATCATTAATAAATTATCACAATCAATATGGAAGGTAAATATGTAAAACACATTCATTTTAATAATTAAATTGAACATAAAATGGAGAATATAAATAATGATTAAATATTACAATATAAATAATTGTATATCATTGAAGCATATACATGTATATTCTAACTAATAAAAAATTCATGGAAATAAATAACTTATATCACTTACAAATGACACTAATTTCCAAACATCTAAAACCTGTTGTCCAAACGTTTCACACAATAGTTTAAATATATGGGTAGAATTATATCTAATTTGGCCAACTGGTTTCTCTCATGAGACATGTCAATGTGTCAAAGGGATATATATAACTATTCCCCACCTATAACATCCAAATTACAATGAATTCCATATATAAAAGGCAGGAAACCTAATCCATATAAACATTTATATTGAAAACTGACATAGAAAAATAAAATTCTTACTAAATCAAATAAACACAATCATTAAATATCTATTATAATATAAGGAATAGTAATAAAACCTAACATTCTTTGTCAAACAGGTCAGTAACCATCCAAATAAATATTATGGATGATATAACTACAATATATAATACTCATATCATATGTACAAAAAAAATTTAATGTCTTTGATGAATATAAATATTATATAAATGTGATCAAAAATTTTCTTGATGAAAATAACCTTTGCATATTGAAATTAACCTTTCGAAACAATATATTCAAAAAAAGTTTTGGAAAACACATAAATTGATTATATACATTAGAAATTACTATTTAATAATTACAACATTGATTTTTCTTATAGGAATGAATTTATGATATGTAGTACATGTTAAAACACATATTCCATTTACATTTTAAGTAAAACCGAATAAAAAATATTTTAGAAAAGAAATGAAGAGTCCATTATTATTTAAGAAAATAAAAATGGGAAAAAGAAACATTGATATATCATTTTTAAATGGATGGATGAATGTTTTAAAATATATAATGAAAACACGGATTTTGATGAGAAAAGATTTTCATCCAAAGAGGGAAACAATATTTGATTCTCTTAATATAATTTTCTTAATCATCTTATGTATTAATTAATCTAAAAATGGATCTATCATATTATAATGTTCATGAATAAAAAATGAGATGAAATTTTATTTATTTTATCATATAAATAATAAATAATTCAACTGAACTAAAACATAGAAAATATAAAATAATGAGATATTTTTCATTAAACCCTTAACAGTTTGGTAAATTTTGAATCATATTCAAATTATATAAATTAAATTAAATTAAATTTTATATACAATGTAATGAAATATATTAATAATATTTTATATCAATAGTCTAATTATAAAGAACCTAAATTTGAGTAGAATGTGAATATGGTGTACTACTCATGTATATAAATGTGAGACGAAAAATCCTCACTTTAGGTTTGAATTCCATCATATTTTTTTTGATAATTAAATATAAAATATATATCTATAATATACATAAATTAATAAAATATAATCATATATATCATCACATATTTTATTTTTGTAGCTTCATTAATAACCTTTTTATTAACAATGTTTGGTTAAAATAACTATTATGGTAATAATAGATTCATTTTTCATGAAGGTTTTGCATCAGTTTTGTTGTTTATTTTTGTTTGATCATGACTAAATTATCTCATAATGGTTAATAAATATAAATATAATATATATCCATTATATATGAACATAGGTTAATCTGTGAATTTTATTCATTGAAAATGTATTAAACTGTTGATGGAGATAGTAGTTCATATGTACACTTGTGAAATGTTCCCATTTTTCTCAATAGATGAATTGAATGGAAAATAAATATTAATTCAATGGTAAATAATAAATATAAATTAATATATATTGTTTATTTTAATAATATATATCCATATTACCATCCATGTGTAAATAAAAAAAATATGTCATGTCACTACGTGGAGGGGTATTCCACATGTATGTACGAGTAACATTGTTGTTTTCTAGGAGTTAGAAGGTAATAAGATTGATGAAATATTTTCTTTCTGGATCAATTATTATAGAATAAATATTTGATATATTCATTAATATTATCCTTATTACCATTATTTTAATTTTAAAAAAAATGTATCACATCACATTGTGAGGCGGTAGTCCGTTGTACAGAAAATCGACATTATCTTATCCCCAATAAAAAGGGATGTAAAAGAGACTATGTGATATAATAATTATAGAAGTCCAAAATTTCATAAAGATCATATATATATATGTTATATTCATCATTCTATCCATCCTTGTAATGTGGTTATGGAAAATGAATCACATTAGTTCTAAATGTGGTAGTTCACTGTGTGTCAGATTAACAGTTTCACATATAATTTAATGGAAGTTGAGATGGATATTTTTTATTAATTTAAAATAATAACATGTTAGTATACATTATACAATATTTTTTTATATTTTTATAATTTAATATTTTTTATATATTCATAAGATGAAACTAAATAAATACAAAAATATCAAAATTTTACCTCTTCTTCAGAGAGACTTCGTGGGATTATATCTAAAGCCTTCATATAAGGGGTTCATAATCAAACTAAATCCTTTAAGATTCAAGGAAGGAAGTAATAATGATAATTTTGTATTAATTGTCCTAAAAAATAGGGTTTGTAAATACTATTATGGGAGGATATGTGGCAGAAAATTTATATGTGGGTGGATGGAAACATAAACAATTTATGAAAGGATAATGTGATAGCCACATTTTTATCATTCCAAAACCTAAAAAATTTGGTTATTCTCAAATAGTACATGTTATAAGGTCTATATATTCCCATAAAATGGGTTATATACTAGTGTATGGTCATCATTAACCATTATATTGATATATTAACCCCTTGTAAACTTAATTTTACCTTAACCATGAAAATTAATTCATAATTCATTCACAATTAATTATGTTAAAAAGTTAAATTGACATACATAGACAATATATATTTATCTTATTAAAAATATAAAGTCAATTTTTAAAATTTAAATTCAATGAATTGGAAGAATTTAAAATAATCTAAAACTATCAGAAGTGTTGAATATATTGGTTTTCAAAAGAATAACATTCATAATAAAAAAATAGTTTCATATTAGAATTCAATATATAATTGATTGAAACAACTTAAATTGGTAATGTTTTAATATAATTGATCTTTTTTATCATTAAAAAAATTTAGAATAAAATTTAAACTTGTAAATCATTATAAATAGGATGTTTTCAATAAAATAATTATTTTTCTATTCTTATCAAAAATTAATATTTTTACCGAAAATAAAAAAAAATCACCAAGAGATAAATATGAAATGTAAATTTAGAATTTGATGACAATTTTTGAAAATAAATTTTATAAAATTGGTAAGAATATAATTTCAAGTAATATGTTCAATGCGCGACTCATCCACTATTTAAAGAAATTATTATTTTTAGAATGCAATCTATTTCAATTAAAATTATTCATTTTTTATTTTTAGTCAATAGATATACAATTAATTTGTTCTATACATTTGTAACCCATTTAGTTTTAATAATTTTGATGTTAATATTCATGCCCACTAACCTAAAAACATTTTAATAATATACTTATTTAAATAAATATATTTTAATATAGTATCACATTTCATTTAAATAAGGTGTTGCATGACTCATAAGATATCAAAGAGACTAAATTTATTTTAAATTAAATATTACACAATGTTTTAGTGATTTACATATGTTCTCTATCGTTTGTGAAATAAAATATTAAGATACTCTATTAAAATCATGTGGAATTACTTATATCAAAATTATTAACAATATTTTTTTCAAAAATAATTTGGGAGAAAATTTACTGTAAGATAAATATGGTTATGGGGGAGAATGATTCCCAAAGAAAAAGTAATGATAGTGGTAGAGAACCCCATATTTCATTAGTAAATATTAAATCATAAGAGATTATAATATAAAATATATAATAAATGTTCATATATAAATAATAATGTTATTAATGATGGAATGATTCATAGGAGTAGTATATAAACCATATAAACTAATGATTGTTTATGATACAAAAATGTCACAATGAAGGAAAATTTAGTTGAAGTATGGTTACCTTTTATAGTAAAACTTAAATAATTATATCTACAATCCCATATTTTAAACATAATCATATTAATAACTTATTTAATTTAATTATTCATATTTATCAACATTTTTATTATTTAATCAAAATAACTCATAGTATGTATATTAGTTAGTTGTAGTTTATTTTCATCATCTGATGGTAATAATTGTTTTAATTATAATGTTGTTTTTTAGTAGTGAATTTGATTCTATTTTGGGTATGAATATTTCAGGATTACTTGACTATTCAAGTTATTCTTATTTTTTATCGACAATTATTTATAAATTATTATTTTTCTTTCATGGAATTAATGGCTCTCTTTTGTGAACATATAATACACAATGATGTTATTTTTGATAATTTACAAATGTCAATGGATTAATATATAGTTAAAAATATTTACATTTTTATTCATAGATAATATTATTCATAAATTATATAAATAATTAATATTCAATATTTTACTCAAATTTATTTTTATAAATACCCATGGAAGTAGGTAATCCAAGTAAAACACAATGAAATTAGAGGTGGTAGTCATCACAAACACATGAGCATCAATCCAATTTTTAAATGGTTGAAATGAAGTGACAAAGGAGAATAATTTTATGTAATATAATTATAATTATATCATAAATAACATCTTTAATAATTAGTTACATTTTAATAACTATCCACTAATGGCAGTGATGAAAAATGAACCACATCATCCTTGGAGGCTGTAGTTTGCATGTTCGGACGGGTGATCCTTAAATTTTTAAAATTTTTAGGAGGAATATAAACATTTATTATTAAAACATCATAATAATATATAATATTACTAATTTTCATGGTTTAATTATTTTAGAAATTGTTTAATTGATTAAATAATGGAATAATAATAATGGAAGGAAATTAAATGAAAAATGTTTGTTTGATCTTTTGGGCTTCACAACTTTGTAAAATTCCCTCAACCATTGTAGAATGGTCAATTTTTGAAAAAAAAAGTTGTAAAATTTTTAAAACAGAGTTGGAAAACATTTTTAGTAATAAAAATTTTATAACATTATTATTTTCTACTGAGAAGTAGGTTGGTGACTACTTTCATTAATACACGTTAGGGGTGGATATTTTTTAAATTATGATAACATTATATTAATGGACTGTCAAATTTAAAGGTATGTGGCTCCAAAATTATATCATAATATAGTAGGTTGATTATTTATATTTAATCTCTTTTCTAAAAATTAAGTGTTCTTTTTTTGACATATAAATGATTTTCCATTTATTTTAACTTTTTAACTTAATTTAATAATACCCCGATAAATCATTTTTAACCATGGTACCATCATTAATTGATTAAAAAATTACCCACATAAATAAATTTTCTATTATTAATAATATTATTAAAACTATTTTATTATATTAATTTTCAATATATGATAAAATAATATAAAATTATATTTTTATAAAAAATATAAATTATTTTTTAGTTAATATTATATTGTATTCAATATGTTAATATTAGTTTTATAAATTAATTATAATATTTGAGATATCTAATTTTATATATTATATTGATGAATTTCTCAAAAATAAACAATGATAAATTTTTAAATCATTCTTATATAATAATTGTGTCCGAAAATTTGTAATATTTTTATCATTTTAAATTTTAATATTCAACTAAAAATAATTGTTTCAATAAAAATACAAAAATGTTACCAAACATAATACACCAGTTTCGAAAAAATTTAACACATCAATATTTTTTAGATCGGTTATATATAACAAATGTGCAATGCTGAAGAAATTGGTTTACCATGACAATTATTTTTCAACAGACATTAAAAATGTTGAGAATCCATTTATAAAATAAGTTAATTTATACCTGATGTAAAAATACAGAGATTTGATTTCTGACGTCTGTAATTTTCTTACTGATATAAAAATAGAATCTCAGTGTTTTATTACATCGGTTATTTTATAAGGGATGTGATAAATCAAATCATAGTGATTTATTGCATATGTAATAATATAACTGACATGATAAACATAAAATAGTAGTTTCTCACGTCTTTTATTAAAAATTTGATGAGATAAGTCATATAAATGATGTGTTGTGCCCCGTATTCTGTCTTTATATTTTATTCAATCAGGAGGCCTCTGGCTTGTCTCTCTCATGCAAGAATCTTTAAAACTATTTTTGATGTCATACCCTACAACCCCATTTTTCCAACATCATTCATAATCATTATTATCAATGGATCTATCAGTTCGACACCCATGACTCAATTAATCCTCCCTCGCCTTGGTTTCAATTTTTATTTTTCATGATGCATTAATTTTATGTTTTGACATATTCTTTTTCTATCATTGTTCTTTCTATCATGGAAATTTCATAGTGTTATATTTACCATGCTATGTTATTTTTTATCAACCTACACCATGGGAGTGATATCATGCATTGTCTATTATTTTGTTTGCTACTAAGTGTGTTATATGATGTTTGTGTGTGTACTTACATGTGTCTTCTACCATGAAATCATTGTCGTGAATGTTCTACTTTGTAACCAAGAAACCAAGTAATTTATTGAGTAATTTTTTTACCATCATCAATTTTACCATAATATAATTATTAATTTTGGTAATATATTAAAATTAAAATTACTTTTCTATTAAATATTTAATTTTTCTAGATTTGATCAAACTCTTTATTATGTGTTTTAATCAATACTAACTTACTATACCATTATCATCAAAAAATAATCATGGTTGGAGATAAGAGATATATAGATGAATATAGTCATCATATTGATCTATGTAATCCCCTCTTGTTGTCTCTAGGAGTTATTGAAGAATAATAAATTGATGGTGAGTGGTTGTTAATATTGCTTATGTGGGTAATAATTCAATGATAAGGATAGGTATAATTTTCCCTAATAATGATATCCCATTCTATCTTAGACTATTTTTTTTATTTTCATGTCTAATATGAGTTTATAGAAATGAAAACCTTAAATAATGTATTTTTTATGTATAAGGGCTCATAATATCATCGAATGAATGGTTTTGGTGATTTTAAATTCATGATTATGTAGTATATGATGAATTATATAGTTATTGAAATATTTTACATTCTATGATTCTTTTTGAGTTAGCTATCTGAGAGCTCTCTATAGATGTTAACCCTTGAATACATGTTTCTTTGGATCAAATTGGTGAATGTATTATTATTTTAATATTTATAAATCATATTTAATGTTTATAGAAGGGTGAATTTGTTATGCAGTCCCACCAGGATGTATTCTTTTTTACCTTAAAATGAATGGGTCCAAGATTTATTTATACTATTATATCATGACCCATATGAGAGAGATATGTAATTTTAAAACAATTTTCATATTATCGCTCTAAGAATTGACTTATTCAAGAGAATATTATAATTTAACAATAAGTTTTAATATTCCACCAACATATGTGATTTCATAATTAATTTCATCAATGTTCTTTTGTTTATGAAAGAGGTAATAAATTATTACCAGAATTCTTTATATTTTTCAAACTCATCCACTTCAACATTTCTGGATATAATATCTTTTTCGGAAAGAATGTTCTTCTTTCTAATGGATTTCTATTATAAATTAAACATTCCTTTAACACACTTGGGAAATATTTTCATGGTTTTTTGTATCATCGTGTTATATTTTCTATTGGGAAAATTTCTATGAGATGACTAAATATTCTACATCGATATAAATTTAGTAGAATTATTCCTTTGAATGTTCCCCAATCCCTAATTACTAACAAATCGATTCCCAAATGATTTTTCAAAATTGTTCTACATTCAAATTATGTAATTTTTCATATAAATATAAAACTGTTATATATAACTATATTTTCTTTTTAAAAATTACTTCTTTGTATATCTTTTTTCAAATACACATGTATTTTTTTTATATTTCAAATTTTTTTTACACAAAAATAATGATATTTTTTCATAAAAATATAATATTTGCTTATATTAACAAGATTTATATTTTTGATATTTCTTATCAATAATAATGGGTCGATGTTAGATTACAGAAAATCAAATGATTAATGAATATGAGGAATGTGTTGATGCCTTTTTGAAATTTAGTAAACGAATGATTCCAAGAAAAGACATTTTTTCTTTCCATGCCAGAAATGATTGAATATAAATAAGATGAAAAGTAGAGAGATCAAAGATCATATGATTTTCATGGTTTTAATCTGAGTTATAGACCTTGGATTTGGCATGGTTAAACTAGACAGAATGTCAGATATACTTATGATGATGACTTGTAAGATAGTAAATATGATGGAATTGAAGAAATGATTTCTGATATTGTAGCAGAAGAAATTGCGATAGAACCAAAATTTGGACGTCTATACTGTGATGCTGAAAAACATTGTATCTTAGTTTTACAGATTGTATTGTTCTTTCAGTGGTGTTACGATTGATTACCACGAAGGAGAAACATGGATGGAGCGACAGATGTTTTACCAATCTGATACAATTATTGAAATACATTCTTCCAACAGACAAGGATTTTCCTTATTCCAATTATAATGTCATGAAAATATTGTGCCCGATGGGATTGGGATACAATAAAATTCATGCCTGCCCGAATGAGTATATGATATATAAGTTGGAATATGACTTTATATCATAGATTCCTAAATGTGGGACATCCCATTATAAGTTGAATGAAATATCACAGGTTGATTTAGAGATTATAGAGATACCTACCAAGGTATTTTGGTATCTTCCAATAATTCATTGTTTGAAACATTTATTTTCTAACTCACATGATGAAAAAAATGGTATGATGTCCTGATAATGAGAAATTATGTTATTAAAAAAGGTTTCATCTAGCTGATTTTCCACAATGCAATAAAATTGATAAGAAGTATCCAACATTCCGAAATTAAATTATAAATCTAATAATTGGGTTGTGAACAGATGGAGTGAATCAATGTCGAAGCCTTAGTAGCACAAATAGTTCATGGTTTTTTTTGGTAATGTACAACCTCCCTTCTGAAGATGGTATGATGCAAAAATATGTAATGTTGGGTATAATGATATCTAGTCTGAAGCAACCCTGAAATGATATTGATGTTTTCTTATCACCATTGATTGATGATTTGAATCTTTTATGGGAAGAAGGTATTAGCGTGTATGATTCATAAAAAATGGAATATTTTCAACTGTTTGTAGTCTGTATGTTCACTAAAAATGACTTCCTAGAGTATGAAAATTTGTCTGGATTCAATGTTAATGGTTATAAATCATGTCCAATTTTCAGAAAACATACTTCATATTGTCAATTGAATCCTATGATGAAAACAATATACATGGGTCATAGAATGTTTTTTCCTATCAACCACTCTTATAGAAGACTAAAAATGGAATTCAATGGATCACAATAATTTGATATTGCTCCAAAACCAATATCCCCTAATGTATATTTTAAGAGGGTGTAAAACCATGATGTGACATTAGGAAAGACAAAAAAATCCAGCAAAGATAGACATATTTAGAAGAAAAGGTAAATAACTATTAAGCCACCGTCTTAGAGATATCATGATGTGAAACATAATATTGATGTCATGCATGTGAAGAATAATATCTATGATAGTTTGATTGGAAAAATGTTAGATCTTATTAGAATGAATAAATATTGGTTGAATGCATGATTAGACTTACTATCAACGGGAATAAGTTTGGAGTTACCACACACTCTTAATGGATGACAACCATTTCTTCCACCAGATTGTCATACATTATCCAAGAGGGAGAAAATTTTATTTTGATAGTGTCTTCATCATATCAATGTGCCTTGAGGACATTGTAAAAATGTAAAAAAAATATCGTTGAAGGATTTGAAGTTGATAGGTGTGAAATCTCTTGATTGTCATGTCCTGATGCAATAACATCAACCAGTTTCATTGTATTGAATATTTTCCATCTGGGTCAAAAAGTGTATAATAAAGGTGACTTATTTAATAAAATTAATTTTAAATAAGGTGATTGGTGTGATTTCTTTGACCATTTTGATAAATGATACAAGTTCTATACTTTTTCATTTTGAAGTGTATTATCCTCCATGTTTTTCTGATATAAAGGTGCATTTAGTTGTTCATCTGGTTTGATAAATAATGCCTTTTAGACCTATATATATTCAATAAATATATCCACTGGAAAGGTATATGAAAATACTGAAGGGGTATGTTAAGAATCTATATTGACCTGAAGTCTCTATTATTGAAATGTATATTTATGTGGAGGTTTCAGAGTTTTTTAGGAGCTACTTGGCTATGATGGGGCACATATGTTTCCCTCCATCATTCCCTAAATGTGTGGATAATGAGGGGAAGGGGAATCATGGAATGAAAGTCAAATTGTTGTCAGATGAATAGTTGAAGAAGGTGCGATTATACTTCATCAATAAAAAAGATTATGTTCAACCGTATATCACATTGCATTATAATGAGTTGAAATAATGTAATCCAAACAGTAATGAAAAGTGGATTTTGAATGAACACAAAAAAACATTTTTTCCATGGTTTAAAAATTCCTCTCTTGGTAGATAAGATGTTTCAAAGACATAAAATGGTTTATGGGTGGTCTATGTTTAAATTTGATAACATAGTCAGGGTATGGCATTAATGTCTATATATTGAATATGAATACTCAAGACATCATAAGTGCAGTTACGAAAAGTGGTGTATTGGTTTTGGTAGAAGTACTGAATTTTTTGATTTATAAAGAAAAAAAAGAAAATTTATGTATCCAGTTCATATTATGGAGTCATTGATGAACTATGCGAGGTTGATTAATTTTAAATTTATTTTCTTATTTTTAACTATAAATGGTTTATTGGTAACAATAATGTCAGACATGATAAATTTGGTATGACAGTTGATAATATGAATAGATTGGAAGACAAAATAGATTATATAATAATGGAAACACATGATATAATTTCAATGTTTTTGATCATTCAGATATGCCGTGGTCTATTTTTTTAAAAGGAAAAAAATATATTGGTGAGGATCCACTTCATAAAGATACTGATTTATAAGGGATCCATACTTCCATGGAATGATTATTAGAAAATAATGATGATCATGTTGAAGACATGGGTTGCACCATAAGAAATTTGAGAAAACACTCCATTTGTACATTTCTAATATTAAATGTAACAGTTTTTTATTTCATGTATACATTTAATAATTTCATAAAATGTTAGATATTGTAATTTTTTTCTTTATTAAAATTTCTACTAAAACAAATATGTAGTAATTTTTTATTATTATAATTTTGTTTAGTTTATTTTATCATGTTTATCATTTCATATCTTATATATCTACTGATTTTTTTGAATTAAAATTAATTTACCATTATTATCATTTTTACCATGTTTACCAAAATTTACCATAGTTTACCTTTATGTAACATATATATTTTTTTATTTTGTTGAATGAAAATTAAAATAAATTTTTTACCATGTTTTCCATCTTTACCATCGTTTAACATGCTTACCATAATTACCATGTTTACTATTATGTAATATAATTAATTTTTACATTTTTTTCATTACTATTGTAATATTTGAATATGTATATTTCTGAACTAATGTTTTCTTTTTTGATTTATTGTGTAATTACAGATCATTTAGTTGATTAACCACATGATTAAAGAGATGATAATTGTGATCATACCTCTGGGGAATAAAATTTACATGCTCCTATTGATATTCCCCAATATTCCTCATGTGATACAATAATGAAAATGTAAAGTTCGAGAGTTGGTAAACGTGCATGCATATGTGTACTAAAATTATCACTTTCCCTTAGCTAGGACTAGGGGATACTCATTGTGTCTGATGAGAATGATATTCCTAAAGGATCAAATGCAAAATATTGTAAGAGATTTGTACTAACTCAGGGTAAAAGCAATGTAAGAATCTTATATAATGATGGGAGAAGTGTGGAGATAGTGATAATATATCTATTGTGGGAGACAATTTTGGTATGATATTTTGATAATAGTTGACTAATCATTAAATTATTATAGTATAAAATAGTTTATATATTATTTATTAGATGACATTTGAAATTTCGTACACACAAGGAGTCTGGAGTAAATGTTTATCCATGGCTGTTATGAGATGGAGGGATTTAAAATCAACCCTCACATCTGATTTAATTTTTGGTTATACATAACATGAAAATCCATGTCATATATATCCTTTCATATATGAAGTCACATCGATATTTTTTAAATTTATATGAAATGAATCATTTTGGGTAAGATTAATGTAAAATTTTATTACATTTCATATAAAAATGATGGTATTAATGTTTTTTCAATGATTTCTTATTTTTAATTTAAATCTAACATGTAAATATCATGAGGAGATACAATCTAAAAATTTATACCCTTAGAGTATATGTTAGGGATGGTATAGTTTATTTGAAGAAAAAATGATGGTGGAAAAATTACAAAAAATTATAGTTGAGTCTTCATACTTTGGATAGGTTTCCCCTCCATCCCCTCTATATGAATATGAAAAATGGACGAGAGATCAGATTGGAAAATGGGATATATCATTCAAATGAATCGAGAATCATAGCTGATAGGATTATATGATATTTATATTATTTATTTATGTTAATTCTGTTCTTTTAATAAATTGAATCACTACAGAAATGTTCAATTAATTAGTACATGACTCTTTTGAGGAAAAGAGATCACATGGGGTATTTACAACTGGTGGGAGGAAATATATTTTATCTGCAGCTTTGGGAAATCCTGAACACCCCAGTAATGTTTGATGATACTTGATGGGTATGTTGGTAAGAAATGCGTTTCAACGTTCGTCAAATTATACATTTTATTGTGTTTATTTAAGAATGAAAAGAATCCTTTGATGATAATGTTAAAAAATTTAATGTGATGATGGTGAAAAATATTTGAGTGTCGTTACATTCGATGTTTGCCTACATGAAAAGGATGTTTCAAACTGCAGCTCCCACTCCTCGACCTCCCCCTGCAGACCCCATTATTTTTCACCCACCTTAGCCGGTGGACCCAATTTTTTATCCTACACCTCCACCACATATTTATAAATATTTTGAGATGTATGTTGATGATCCTCACCATCATTTAGTTTCATATGGGCATGTATATTGTATAAGAGAAATAGTTCTTAATAAATAGTTATAAGTAGAGAATCATATTGTCAGAGTACATGATATTATATATTGACCATCTAGAGTACCATTACCCACAGATCAGGTGATGACAATTGTACTTATTATCGGCCACTTTTTAGATTGGTCATCTAGACTTCTGCGACTCGTTACCATAGAGGTATTATCCTGAACTGAATCTGGTTTCCACTAAAACCGGCACCAAATTTTTCCCATTACAAGGCTCGAAGTGTATTCCCTATTACCATGGGCTGGCTCAAGATCCTGGGTGTCAAAAAATTATTGTTGGGAATTATTTACCTTAGTATGAAATCATTAAACACTAAAAACAATCAGTAATAAGAATATGAAATTTTCATGAAAAATATGTCTTAACAAAATCAGAACTGAATACATGGGTTTAAAAAAATATAAAGAGGTCCAAATAATAATAAAATTTTCTGAATATATTCCATAATGGATCCACATGACAAGGGGTCGGCACCCCTGATCTATCACCACAACATTTCACGAAGAGAGGACTAACAACCAGAACTACCTTCACCCAGGGTTTTGCCTTTACTTGAGTCAAACCTAATGAAGTCTACATAAACCCAATGGGAGTAAAAAGGGATTGATCCTAATCCCAGTAGCATTCCACATAGATAATCTAAATGGCATTCAATACATTGTGAAAATAAAACAATATTACAATATAACAAAAACAACCATAAATTCCAAGTAGTGCAACTTTCAATTGAAAACAATTTTTAAACTAAAAATTTCAGATTGTTAACGCTATTAAAAGATAAATGTTATATACTATAAGGTTCAGAAAAAAAAGCCTAATACATGGGTATATATAAAAAATTTAATGATCACCACAACCGGGAACACCCTTAGGCAATTAGCTAGTCTCAAGCCCTATGCACCACATATCTTAGTGGAAAGTAACCAAAATAAAATTTGTTCTCATGCACGAGCCACTAGTAGGGAACATACACATAACCCAGTTATCCCAAATAATCATCCATATATTTTATTTAGAGTTTTACATATCCATTTTCTCAGTGAAATAGGGACAAAACCCTATCTGGTTCAGTAGATGTACGAGTACATATCTTCCCACCAAGGTACCTGGGATTCCCCTTTTGTGGTGAAACAATTTCAACAAGGAAAACACATTCATTTTCATATAAAATACCCACTAGTATTCACTTAAAAATAGTATAGTATCTACAATCACTTTTAACACTTAAAACACACAATGAAGCAATTTTATTTTTAATAAACATCTTCTCAAAATCTTGACTTATTTTGTGACCAAAACTCCTTAAAACCCCCACTTTCAACTCCATGTGAACTATTTAAGTTACCAAAACCAAAATGGAAATCCAAAACCTTCCAATTAAATCCAAAAATAAATATTAGGGTATCCCCATTTAATTTATGAAGTGATTACATTGTAAAACCTCTATTTTTAAAAAATATGAAACCTAAAATTTTATGTGTTTCACAAACACCATTAAAACATGTTTTTGCCACAACCACCAAAGGATATAGGTAATAAAGACAATATTCAAATACCCAATACATTTAAAAATAATCAACTAATATATTACAGGGTAGCCCCAAGTGATGCAATGAAATATATCACTGTAAAACCCCCAATTTCATATAAATGTGATACAAAAAATTTATTTGCATTATAAATACCACTAAAACCAATTTTTGAAGAAAGATTCAAATTATATAAACGTGAAAAATACCATAAACACTGCAATATATGTCACAAAATTGCACACATAATGGAATCACCTACCATTTTAATGAAAACCTTGAATCTGTTGTGTGAAAACTCAAACGCACCACCGCCACACCTTAAAGGAGGGTGGATCAAGCTTAAAAATAATATAATTGACCATTAAAACTCAAGTTTAAACCATAGGTTCAAAACCACACCCCTATTTTTCTCTTTTGTATCCACATTCATCTGAGAATAGATCCCCCTCGAAGTCCACTCATTGCTGGAATTCCTAAATTAATTCACTAGAATATGTTTTCTCAAGGTATCAACCACCAAATTTCCCTTTTATTGTGTATAAAAAACATCAAATTCAAACCCCTGAATGAACTTGATCCAGCGTCGCTTCCTCTAGTTGTGGTCCTTCTGCGATAAGATACATTCCATGATTTGGTAATCAGAGTATACCACAAATGTCTCCCCAAAGAGATTGTTACACCAAGTCTTCAAATAATGCATCACAGATACTAACTACAATTCATGTATTGGGTAATTAAGTTCATCTTGTATGAGTTTTCAGGATCCATACACAATCAAGATATATCCCGCCATATTCATGCATCCAAGACCCATATTAGATGCCTCTTAATAGACCACATACCTCATCTCAGCCTTAGGAAAAATCAACACGGGGTTGTAGTTAACTGCCACTTCATCTCCTCGAACAATTCCTGACATTATGGGCCCCATACAAACATCACCACTTTTTGGGTGAGCGCGGTCAATGGTGAATCACGCTAAGAGAAGTCATGGACAAACCACCTATAAAAATCGATATGTGCATGTATGTGTACTAGAAAATACATGAGATGTATTAGGTCAAATAGTTTTATATCTAAGACCAAGAGGTCCCATTCCATCTCAATCCATAACACAAAGAGAAGACATGATGGGATCTTGATACCCTGTTCATTCATCTTTCCGGGAGTCATCACCAATTCAATCGCAAAAGACAACAACTCTGTCAGTAAATTCAGCATGTTCACACCATATTAGAAAATAAGAGGCTTATTTTTCAGTAACATGTAGACATTTTACATCCTAGGACCATTATTATTTTATTTAATAGTAGATGGAACAAGATATAGTCTATTTTCTAGGGCATGAATAGCTCAAACGACATCCTCTACTATACTCTGATCAAACGATGAGGGAGAACTCTCGCCACCTTTCTCCTATGGGTGCATGTGATCATTCAGGGAAGGAATGATGCGAAAAAAATTCAACAGTAACAATAAAAAAATCAGTACAAATGATATGAAAAATTACATATTTACCATCAAATATATTGAATCCAAAAACATTACAACAACAAAATAAACCACTACTTCACCCCCGCCTGATTTCAACATTTAGTCTGTAACCTACACGTCTCATCTGGAAGTGAATTCAAACAGAAAATTATATTATTCCATGATAAATTGACGACTTCCAAGAGAGGTGAAATCCATGAACCTTATTCATGACCAAACCACTATGCCCTGACATTCTTTGCTTCTGTCTAACCAGAATCATCCCAAAATAAAAATATTACCCAAAAACATTTCCCTCCTCTGATACCATTTAGTCACAAACTGAATCTGGTCTCCACTAATACTGGAAAAAATATGTCCCATGAAATGGCTTGAAGGGCGTCACCTATCCCCACAGGTTGGCCCAAGTGCATGGGTATGAAAATATTATGTATGGGAACGATTTTCCCTTGTATGAAACCATAACACCTTAAAAACAATCAATAATAAAAATCTGAAATGTTCATGACAAATAATTTTTAACAGAATCATAACTAAATAAATTGTTTTAAACCAATAAAAGGATGTCCAAATGATAATAAAAAAATAATCAAGTCATCCACAATGACTCCACATGACAAGGGGTTATCACCCTTGAGCTGTCTCCACATCACCGCACCAAGAGGGGACTAACAATCCAAACCGCCTTCTCATAACGCATTTCCTTTACATGTGTAAAACATAATGAAGTAAACATACACCAAAGGGGTGTCAGTATTTTTTAAGGCTAATCCCGGTAGGATAACACCCAAATATTGCAATGGGTATGTAATAAAAATTGAAAATCATGATGTGTTACTATGTAAAGAATGAAACGATAAATTCCAAGTAGTGCAACATTCAATTGAAAATAGTTTCTAAACTAAAAATTTCAAAATGTTAACACAATTTAATAAGACATGTTAGATATTATAACGTGCATCCAATCACACGATAATAAAAGTGTTAATACCAAAAATAAAATGTGCACTAAAACCCAGAACAGACCTATGTAACTAGATAGACTCGAGCTCTATGCACCTCGTACCTCAGTGAAATGAAACCGTAGAAAATTCCATTCACTTGGATGATCCACTAGTAGGGAACACACCCAGAAGATAGTGTCCCACATAACCATCTATATAGATTATTAAGAGTTTTCATGATCTGTTTTCTCAGTGAAATAAGGAAAACACCCATTCGGTTAAATTGTTGTACTAGTACATATACGCCTACCTAGGTAATCAGGTTCCCCTTTTGTGCTCATACAATTTCCAGCAAGCAACACACATCCCTTTTCATTTAAAAAAATCACTAATAGTCACTAACAAATAGTATAGTAACCACAAATGCATTATACCACATAAAACAAACAACGATGCATATTGATCAGTAACAAACAACTTCTCAAAATCTTGAATTCTTTTGTGCCCAAAACATCATGAAACTCCAACTTTTCACACCATGTGCATACTTTAAGTTACTAAAAAAATGGAAACCCAAAACAATAAAATGAAGCCATAAAATAAATCTTAGTGAATTCCCATATAATTTAAGAAGATATAACATTGTAAAACCTCCATTTTTCACAAACATGGATCCAAAAAAATTATGTGTTTCACAAACACCATTAAAACAGATTTTCCCAACAACTGCCAAAGGATATATACATTCAAAACAATATTATCATATTTAATAAATTTCCATAAAATCAACTAAGAAATTATATGGTATCCTCAAGTGAAGAAATGAAATACTTATTTATAAAAAACCAAATTTCATAGAAAAGTTACACTAAAAACTAATTTTCATTATAAATACCACTAAAACCAATTATTGAAGAAAATTTCATTTACAATAAAAATGTCAATACCATAAAAACAGTAGGATAAGTCTCAAAATTTCACACACAATGAAATCTCCTAATAAGGAAATGAATACCTTGAATCCTTTGGGTGAAAACTGAAATGCACCAATGTCGCACCTCAAGGAGTTTAGATCAATCCTACATACAGAATATTGAACCAAGAAAACCAAAGGATAACCCCTAGGTTCAAAACCATACCCTATGGATGTTTGGGACATCAAGGATAAGGAAATAAGCCCTATGTACATTGTAATGACCCGCCAATTCTCATTGGCTTGAGAGATAAATGAGTCATTACTTGGCCTTAAGCGACAGCCCCAAGTTGCCAAAGGCTGGAAGTAAATGCCGAAGGGTTTGAAAGAAAGCATGGGGGACAATTTACACTTTAACTGAAAATAACCAAAAAACAAGAATACCAGATAAACATCTCTAAGAAACCACTATATGATGCATGATTCAGAACCAAAACAACTAAACCATTATTTATCAAAAAAAACCAAGAGTACCACAGCATAAACCAACACTAAAAAATCAGAGTAAACAGTGTAAAGACAACTCAAAGACTATAATGAAACAACCCAAAACCATCCTCCACAAGCTCCAAGCTCCAACATCATGATCCAAAGCAATTATCACGAAGCAGTGTTCTAAACCTGTGACACATTACCTTTTCCAACGTCCCGGTATATTTCATATGAAAAATCACCAATGTGCCAAAGCAAGGGGTGAGTAATGAAACTCAGTAGGTTTTCCCCGATGACTTCCCAACCCATGCCTCTAGGATAAAACACGTTAGCACATTCATATAAAACTATTTATATAAAACAATTTCAAATAAGTTCACAATATAACAAGTTCCATTTCAGAAACCATTTTCCAACAAAACCCATCTTTCTCACGAAAAGCAACCAAGAAAAGTTCCCAATTCCATTCACATTTCCATCTGGCACATTTGTTCCATTTAACCAATCCACATAACCAACCGTGAATGCAACCTGGACCTCCCTATATTCGTGAGTGGTGAGTTATCCTTCCACTAAGTCATCACTTAGTGGACTGCCTTGACGGGGGTACTTCACGACTTTATCTGTCCCTTTTGATGGGGGGTACATCACGACCTTATCCATCCCAACCTATTGATGGGGGGAACTCTCACCCTTATCCATCCAAATGCATATGAACACACACCATGACCCATGCAATCCATTCCCAAAACCAAGTGTGTTAAAAACCATTCAATAAAGAATCACTATTTTATTGAAAACCATTTCATTCAAACAGCAAAACCATAGCCAATTTAAAATCACCATTTTAAATTTACTTCAACAACCACTTTCCAAAAACCCACAAATTTCTTCACCCGTTACTAAAAAGGGGTTTCAACTTTTCTTTCATAACGGATAAAAAACCATTTCAAACAAGGAAAAAAAATTGAAACTATACCTTCAAGATCTAAGAAAGAGGAATCGTGAGTGAAGCCAGCTACCTTAAAAAATTGGGTGAAACCAAGCCACGGATGAAGAACACTAAAGAACACCAGGTCAAAACTCCAAAACCCTCCTTAGATCTCTTCTCCAAACACAAAAAAGAACAAATATTGTAATATTTTTCATCCACACCCTTATATCTATCCATAACAGGTTTGGATCTATGAAAATGATAGAAGAGGAGATATAGATCTAAGTAGATCTGAGAAACAGATCAAGAAAGTGAAAATACCTTAATAATCCGGCTTCGAATCGCCAATGGAAGCCTTCAGATCGCCTCCGAAACACTTGGGAGAAGTCTTCCAACCTTCAAGGGAGAGTAATCTCAAGTTTGGGCCACTTTGGAGCTTTAAACAAGGAAATTAAATGCAAAACGAGTTAGATCCACAATTTTAGGATCTAACATTAAGTGACCGCATAGTTAGTCCACATAGATTGACAACCCGTGCACTAATCGTGCATTAGCTTCTGCCTCAACCATCCTTCACGCATGGCCTCATCACATGGTTTTACCTAATTGTGCACACACCGTGCACATCCTTCTATCCAATAGGCCACCACCAGCATGGTTTCTCCACGGTTTAGGCAAACCATGCGCAGCCCGTGTGTCCCCACATTCTTCCATTTTACACTTTAAAAGTATCCCAAACTTTCCCCAATAATCTCCCATAAACATCATGCAATTAAACAGCAAAAAAAAGGGTTACTTACCAGAAACCGGGGGTACTACATTCTCTTCACCATTGGCCTTTCCGTCCTCGAAAAGTAGAAAACCATCACTTGACTGAAAGAGTTATGGCCAATGCCCCCTCATTTCATTCCCGCATTCCCAAGTCTCTTCCTGAATCTGACCATGTTTCCACAAAACCCGCACTAGGGCGATGCTTTTTCAATGCAAGACTTTATCCTGCCTATCCACAATCCACACCGGGATATGTAACAACGAAGGATCCGACTCTAGGTCAACATGATCCCATCTGATCACATGGTCAGGATCAGGCTGATACTTCTTCAACTGAGATACATAGAACACATTATGCACTGCATTGAATCATGGTGGTAATGCCAACCGATACGCCACCTCACCAACCCATTTCAGTATCTCAAAAGGGACTATATATCGAGGAGATAACTTTCCCTGCTTCCCAAAACGACGTTTTCCATGTCTTTGAGAGATCCTCAAGAAGACATGATCACTCACTACAAATGACAACGGTCTTCGGCGATAATCTGCATCGCATTTCTGACGACACTGAGCCGTCTCCATCCTCTTTTTAATCGACTGGATATTATCCATTGTTTCTTGGACAAGGCTCAACCCAACTAGTGAAGTATCACATGTTTCCACCCATAAAGGTGGAGAACGACAAGGACTACCATACAATGCTTCAAACAGAGCCATACGTATCGAGGCTTGATAACTGCATTTTTATGAGAACACCAGTAAGGGTATATGCTTCTCCCATGAGCCACCAATGTCCATTACACAAGCCCCCAACATGTCTTCCAATGTTTGTATCGTACGCTCATATTTCCCATCTGTCTGAGGATGATACGCCGTACACATCGTCAACTGAGACCCCAAGGATTGCTGTAATGATTTCCAGAAATGAGATGTGAACCTCATATCTCTATCTGAGATGATAGAAACTAGTACCCCATGCCTCTTTACCACTTCTTGGATATATATTTTTGAATGATCTTCCACCATATGAGTTTCATGAATCGGGATGAAATTGGCCGACTTGGTTAGACGATCCACAATCACCCAAATGGCATCGTGTTTCAGGACTATTCTTGGAAGACCTGTAACAAAATCCATTGCTATATGCTACCATTTCGACAGTGGGATGGGTAAAGACTGTAACATACCATCTGGTCTCTGATTCTCTACTTTAACCTGTTGAAAAGTAAAGCATCGTGAGAAGAAGTCAGTCACCCTCCTTTTCATGTCGCTCCACCAAAACTGAACCTTTAGCGCCTTATACATCTTCTGTGTACCTGGATGTAACGCCCATCTTGAATGGTGGTAATCATGAAGGAGTTTTTCCTGAGAAACCATTGGTACAACCATCCGATATCCGAAACACAAAACTGAACTCCCATCTATCTTCGATCCCTCAATGGTCTCACCACCATTGAGTTTTGAACTCATTGCAACACATTCTACATCTGATGTTTGTTCCTCCTTTACTATATCCACCAAATCAGGAACAAGTGTAGTTGATAAGATAACATCAACATTACCTCGGTTTTCACTTTCCACATGCATGTTGGCTAAGACCGACATCAACTGCCAGTCATCTAAAGCATCTTTTTCCAACTGAACATACGACTTCCTGCTTAATGCATCGGCCACCAAATTTCCCTTACATGGTGTATACATTAATTCAAAGTCGAACAATTTAAGATACTCCATCCATATTCTCTTCCTCAAATTCAAATCTCGCTATGATAAAAAAAACTCTAGCTTTTTTGATCCGTAAACACAACAAATTTCTCACCAAAGAGATAATGTCTCCATGTTTTCAAAGCATGGATGACTGTAGCGAACTCCAAATCATGTGTTAGGTAATTTTTCTGATGCACTCTCAACTGCCTTGAGCTATTAGAAACAACATTGTCTCCTTGCATGATAACACAACCCAACCATGTTCCTGAAGCATCACAATACACAACATACCCCTGTCCTAAATCCGGAAAAATCATGATGGGTGCTGATGTAAGGAAAACTTTTAACTCTTGAAAAGAACTCTAAAATTCTTCAGTCCATTGAAATGCGCTGTTTTTCTTTGTCAATGCTGTCATAGGTGAAGCTAGTAATGAGAAGTCATTCACAAAGCATCGGTAATAACCAGATAGACCAAGAAAACATTGTATTTCAAAGTCATTCTTCGGCGGTTGCCAAGAAAAAACATCTTCTATCTTTTCTTGATCCACTAAAACACTTTTTTCATAAACAACATGGCCTAGAAAACGTACCTCTTGTATCAAAAAATCGCACTTTGATAATTTGGCATACAATTGATGGTTCCTCAAGATTTCCAACACCATTTCCAAGTGTTTCTCATGCTCATCCCTTGTTCTTGAATACACTAATATATCATCTACAAAAACCACAACAAAAGAATCCAGATATTGTTGAAATATCCGATTAATTAAATCCATGAAGACCCCTGGTGGATTCATTAGACCAAAAGGCATGACTAAATATTCATAGTGGCCATATCTGCTTCTGAAGTCCATCTTTGGAATATCCACCTTCCGAACTTGCAACTGGTGATATCTAGACCGCAAGTCGATCTTGGAGAACCACTGAGCTCCCCTTAATTGTTCAAAAAGGTCATAAATGGGTGGAAGTGGATATCAATTCTTTATCATAACTTGGTTATGTTTAGGATAATCCACACATAGCCTCAATGTTCCATCTTCTTTCTTTACAAACAAAACTAGTGCAGCCCACGGAGACACGCTTGTCCGAATAAAACCTTTTCTTTCCAGTTCTTCCAACTTCACTTTCAATTCCATTAACTCCATTGGTGCCATCCGATATGATGGAAGTGAGATAGGACTGGTCCTCGGAAGGAGATCAATCGTAATCTCCAGTTCCCTTACAAGTGGTAGCCCTGAGAAGTTCTTGGGAAAGACATCTGAAAATTGATCCACCACAGCTGGAAAACTATTTTCCTCAATCTCTTCCATTGATGCAATAGTAAACTCTGCCAATTGGTGAGAAATGGTTCCCACCATCGGTGCCAACAAGCTCTTTGCACTTTTCTTTACTATCCTCTCTCCTCTAAAGAGGTGCTCTATGCCTTCCTCAATCGAGAAACTAACCGTTCTCAAATAACATTCGATGTTAGCCTTAAACGTTGTTAACCAATCCATACCTAGGATCATATCATAGACATCCATATCCACCACGGAGAAGTCTTATTTCAGATCAACTCCATCAGTAGTTACAAAACATGTTCTAGAAATGAAGGCTTGACATTCTCTTTCACCTAGAGGAGATTTCAGTTTTAATACAGAAGGCATTATTTCATGTTTTAAGCATAGCAAGTCAATAGGACGAGAAGTAGTGAAGGAATGTGATGCACCGGTATTAAACAACAGATGCATGAGGTTAGATTTCAAAAAAACTGTACCTCTCATCGTAGATGGTCCAACTTGATTATCGACTATCATTTTCTCAGCTCCATACAATTGTTTCGGCGCTGCATTGTTCTCTTTGTTGCCTTGTTGATATTTCCCTGGTTGAGTGGTCATGGAATTCCTCGAATCACCATAACAAACTCTGTTCTGCGGGCGAGACTGATTTTTCTGTCCTCTCCCTATTAAAGCATAAGATGCTTGCGACACTTGAGAAGTGTCACGAACACCAGACCGTGGAGCACTGCGACAATATTGCTGAAGATGCCCCATCTTCTTGAAATTTTGGCATGCTCTATGTGGTGATGTACATTATCATTTGATGGGATCAGTCGAACAACAATTAAAGCAACCAGATTTTCTCTGGGGTCGTAGAGGAAGGTTGACTGATCCCGCTATCTGGTTTTGATTCACACCACCACCTTTAATGTAGGGGTCCCTATTCTTCTTTTTTCTATAATTAAATCTCCCACCTGTTCCCAGGGGTATCTTCCTGCTTCCTCCAATCGATCCCGAGATTTCAAGTTCAGCAACCGTTTCTCTGTTCACTATCTCTTTATAATCTGTAATATGGAGCACCTCAATCTTCTATCTAATATACTACCTTAGCCCCGATTCGAAGATGTGTTCCTTCAAAGAAGAACATTCTCCAACCTCTGGTGCAAAATGGACTAATTTCATGAACATAGCTTCATACTCTGGGATAGAGAGGCTCTCCTGTTTTAAGATGAAGAAGTCTGTTGTTTTCTAGATCTTGAACGTGTAAGGATAGAATGGTTTGTTAAACAATTCTTCAAAATCATACCATGTAAGGTCTTCATCCAATTTAGCCTACACTGCTAAATCCCACCACTGACGTGCAAGATCCTCAAGAATATACTTCGCCAGCTTTACTTTCAGCTCTACTGGTGTACTGATGAAATCGAAGATACGGTTCATCCTACTCAGCCACACCTCCACCTGTTCTGGTTCAGAATCACCCCGAATGATGGGTGGATTCTACTTCTGGAACTGGACGGAATGGTCTACATGCCTTGAATCATCCCCTTGATACTCTGTGTCCATAGCCTACAATTCTTGAACGATACTCTGAACCAGCTTCGGGTTAACACGTGGTTCAGGTGCAACCATATTCTCCGCATCTTCTTCGGGTTGGTTTCTACGATGCCTAATAGTTGCCATTTTCTATACAAACAACACACACAGTTAGTCTCAATTCCTAGAAATTGAAGGTTAGCATTTCAATTTTTATCACATCAACAATCAAAAAATAGTTTTACAAACATCCAACTTATCTACATGTTCAACAATTTTTTAAAACATCCAAATATGTTTTGAAAATTGAACCTTTTTCAAAATAGACTAAATATCCAGTTTTCAAAATCAATCATTTTAAAAATCCATTTATTCCTTTTTAAAAAAATTTCCAGTTTCCCAAAATCAAAAATCATTCTTCGTAATGAGATATGCCATCCTAGTGGGAAGTCATTCTTCTAATGCATGTCATGCTCGTCTCATTGGATAAACCCATGACATTGAGATTTGTAACATTCTAGAAGTGTACCCAAAACACTTATGTACCCAACACACTGGTAACATGAATTTCAGCATAAACGGGTTAGCTATATCCTTTTATGATATACATTTCAAGTTCCAACAATCCTACTCCTATCTAAGATGATCACCCATGGAATAGACAAGACGGAATTTCAACTCCAGGACCAAGAACATCGATGAAAACTTGTTAGGCAATGACCGAACAAGCTGATACCATTTGTAATGACCCGCTAATTCTCATTGGATTGAGAGATCAACGATTCATTACTTGGACTTAAGCGATATACCAAAGGTGCCAGAGGCTGGCAGTAAATGCCGGAGGGTTTCAAAGAAAACATGGGGGATGATTTACCCTTCAACTGAAAACAACCAACAAACATGCAAAACAGATAAAAATCTCCATGAAACAACTATATGATGCAAGATTCAAAACCAAAACAACTCAACCATTATTTATCAAAAACAAACAAGTGTACCACAATAGAAACCAACACTAAAACATCAGAGTAAACTGTGGAAATAAAACTCAAAGACTAAAAGTCATCAACCCAACTCCATGCTTCACAAGCTCCAAGCTCCAACATCACGAACCAGCCCAAGTATCATGAAGCAGTGCTCTAAACCTGTGACACATTACCTTTTCCAACGTCGCGGTATATGACATCGGAAAAAGCATCAACGTGCCAAAGCAGTGGGTGGGTAATGAAACTCAGTAGGTTTTCCCGGATGACTTCCCAACCCATGCCTCTAGGATAAAACATGTTAGAACATTTATATAAAATAATTTATATAAAACAATTTCAAATTAGTTCACAATATAACAAGTTCCATGTCAAAAAACTTTTTCCAAAAAAACCCATCTTTCTCAAGAAAAGAAACCATGAAAAGATCCCAATCCCATTCACATTTCCATATGGCACATTCGTTCCATTTCACCAATCCACATAACCAACCATGCATGCAACCTTGACCTCCCCAAACCTGTGAGTGGTGAGTTATTCTTCCACTAAGCTGTCACATAGTTGACTACATTGATAGGGATAATTCATGACCTTATCCATCCCTTTTAATGGGGGCACTTCCTGACATTATCGATCCCAACCTATTGATTGGGGGATCTTTTCACCCTTATCGATCCCAATGCATATGATCACACACCATGACCCATGAAATCCATCCCCAAACCCAAGTGTGTTCAAAATCATTCAATAAAGCGTCACTCATTTATTGAAAAACATTTCATTCAAATAGAGAAACCATAGCCAATTTAAAATCACCATTTTAAATTTACTAAAACAACCACATTCCAAAAACCCACAAATTTCATCACCCATTACTAAAAAGGGGTTTCAACCATTCTTTCATAATAGATAAAAAAACCATTTCAATCAAGGAAAAGAAAATTGAAAATAACCTTTAATGTTCTATGTAAGAGGAATCGAGAGTGAAGCCACCTACCTCAACAAATTGGGCAAAAGCAAGCCATGGATGAAGAACGCTCAAGAACACCGGGTGAAAAGTCCAAAACCCTCCTTAGATCTCTTCTCTTAACACAACCAAGACCAAATATGGTCATATTTGGCATCCACACCCTTAGATATATCCATAACGGGTGTAGATCTAAGAAAACGAGAGAAGATGAGAAGTATATCTAAGTAGATATAAGAAACTGATCAAGAACAACAACATACCTTAAGAATCCGACTTTAAATCTCCAAGGGAAGCCATTAGATCGCCTCCGGAACACTTGGGAGAAGTCTTCCAACCTTCAAGGGAGAGTAATCACGAGTTAGGCATGCTTATTGGCTTTAAACAAGGCAATTAATGGTAAAACGAGTTAGATCCACAATTTCAGGATCTAACTTTATGTGACCGCACGGTTAGTCCGCACGGTTTGACAAACCATGCCCTAACAATGTGTTAGCTTCTGCCTCAGCCATCCTTCACGCATGGCCTCATCGCACGGTTTTCCCAAATCGTGCACACACAGTGCGCTCTCTTCTGTCCAAGAGACCACCACCTGCACAACTTCTGCACGGTTTGGGAAAACCGTGCGCAGCCCGTGTGTCCCCACATTCCTCCCTTTTATGCTTTAAAAGTCTCCCAAAAATTCCCCAATCATCTCACATGAACACCATTCACTAAAAAAGCATTAAACAAGGGTTACTTACCAAAAACCAGGGGGTAAAACATACATAGAAATAAACACTAAGAAAAATAAAAGAAAAATGAAATAAAAATGAAGGATACCCACTGACTTGAGAGATCATAAAGAAGTCACCCCAAATACACCAGTATCAGAATATGAAAGTATCAAATAATATAATTGATGTAGGAAAATGGAAGATAAAGTTAATTGAGAACTCAAATGGGGGGAAAGAGTGAAAAAAGAAGAAGTTATGAATGAATCAATTTTCATTTTCAAATATGAACAAAATGTGAATGCTTCAGATGTTTCGACCTACACTGCGAGGAAAATGATCTCCATAAAGGAGGGTAAGTGAATGGAGGCTCTCTTAGGTTCCGTAGACTCGGGTGAGAGTTGGAATCACCAAAAAACCATTAAAATTGAATATTAAATTAAATAATTTTTTTAAAAAAAAACTTGAAATGTGTCTCAGGGCTGGCCCATGTCCTTAAATAAAAAATAAAATACACCATGGTTATAGATTTATAATGGATCTAAATTGACATGGTGGTGTTTATAGATTAAGGGAGGCCATGTAGGAATTATAATGGATGAACATTTTGAAAAAATAAAGAATTAATAAAAGAAACAAAATTTATTTTTATATCTAGAATTGGGGGCACAGTTTTTCCCTATTTTTGAAAACCGACTATTTCCACCAAAATTCATGGGAAAGATCCAAAAAAGGAAGAATATAAATTTAATGAAAAATAATTTAAAATAATTCATCTATGTGACATGTATGTATGACATATATTTTTTTTTATTAATGTTGTTTTATCATTTGAAAACTAATATATATTTCTATTTATTTACAGGAATACTTAAAATGTGAAAAAATACATTATAGGAAACACCAAAGAAAAATTTGAATGAAATCAAAAACATATTCCAGTAGTCTAGAAAATTTTTCAAGATATTAAAAATTTTTGGTGGATCATTATTCATTTCCAATGGAAGAACATGTTTGTTGATGTTTAGTAAATGCGGGGATGTAAAAATTGATTTTATGGGTCTTGTTACTGGAGATAAGTTGCATCAACGAGGTGCATATTTTTTCCATGTATGTATTAATATCATTACCTAAATTATATTTATTAAAAATTTATAAATATGACTATTTTGTATTAGGTATCTTTATAACATGTGTGAGAAGAATGACCAGATAAATGTATATGGATTCATGGAGCTGTATATGATTTCCCTTGAAGCACATGCATTGGATGGGGAACAAAGAACACTTTATGTTGTTGAATGATTTGAGAATAATGTAATCAGACTATGTTGTATTATTCTTTTTTGTCAGAGGTATGAAACAAATATATATCCATGTATTCTTTATCATTTATCATAAAAACCCACTAACCTTAAATATTCATTTATATCAGTGTTAATTGAATGTTAGGTGTTTTTTGACCATGAGATATAACACTTAATTGGATATGCTCTGTCTATGGATATGTGTGGTGAATTTTCAAGAATATGTTGGAAAACAATTATTCAATTTGTTATTAGTTTTTTATATTATAATTAATTTTAAATTTATCCCATTCATATTATTTTCTAATAGGGTATGGGCCTACTTTCAAAAAAACACAAAGGGAAAGAGTGTCAATATAATATATGTAAATGTAATGGTAAAAATCCAATTATAATTTTTAATTTTCGATGTATTCAATAAAAATGAGATTTTTAATTAAACCAAATTTAAATAGAATTTTCATAAACAGCATGGTATCAACGAATGAAGATATCTTAGTTTATGATTTTTGTATGAAATAATTACAACCAGAACACTTTTAATGTTTGACTAGGTAAGATTTCATTATATTCATTTCCATATTATTTAATTTAATTTATTAGTTATACATGTTAACTACTTTGATCTTAATTTATTGCAATTTGATGTCCCTCAACCCTATATTTCTCAAGATGTATAACACTTACATGTGGAATGTGAAACTATTTGACAGGTTTGATTGGATTTTAGTTTGTTTGTAGTGTAAAATTTAATTTTGATTATTTTAATTGTAATTGTGTGTTTGGTATTTATTTGTGATGGGTTTTGGGTTTTTTAGTTGACATTATATTTTATTAATATAATAAATGTGATTGATTAATTTTTATCTGGCTCTTCTAATTTTGGTGTAGTTTTGATTTTTTCCTTATATAGATTCTGGTCTTATTTTGGTCTTCTTTTGGTTTTGTTTCTTCTTGTTATAGGATTACATTGGTAGAACATAGCATTGGTTTCCAAGTTTTATTAAAAAAATGGGGTTTTATGACTGTTTTTTTATAACCGATATAATAGATGCAATGGGAATGGGTTTTTAGGCCAATTATTTAATAGATGACATAATAAATTAGTGTGGAATTGTTTTTACATTAGTAATTTAACAACTAACTTTTTATATCATTTTTCGCGTCAGTTATTGTATAAACGACGTCAAAAATGCTTTACAGACTAGTTTTTACACCGTTTATAAAATAACTGATGTAATAAATTCATGAGGGATGGTTTTTTATATTGGTTATTTCATAACTGACGTAATAATATGTGGGGTAATGGGTTTTGACGTTTAATATTTAATAAATAAATTTCAAAAACAATTCCGAAAAATGATATATTATATCATTTATTATATAACTAACATAATAAACTATATACCTTGTCAGTTATTAAATAACCGACATAAAATATTACGCATCTTAAGTGCTTTTCATGTCATTTGTTTAAGAACCAACATGAAAATTTCTTTGGATTATTTTTTTATGTCGGTTTTAAAATAACCGATGTAAAAAAATATTTAAAAAGTCGCATTTAATAACGTTGAAAAAAACCCAACATACAAATTAAAAAATAACCAACGTAAATAAATTTTTTTTCACTTGTGATAATTTTTTTTGATTCTAAATATTATTTCCTTTTTAATAATTATAATTTTTTATTTTTTAAATTTAAACATATAAATATAATATTGAATAATAGTTTTTTATTTTGTGATGGAGTACAAATCGTCATATAGGTTGGGGCAATTGTGTTTACCTGCAATAGTAGATCATCAATTATTATATGTGGGAATATAGAATATATCTTTTCACTATAGCTATATCCAACATAGGTATAACATGTGAACCATGTATAACTTTTTAGGAAGTAAGTAACATATCAATCACTTATATTGAACTCGTATGTACCAAAATTCAAACATGATCACTCTTATAAGGATAAATGTGTGGCGATATTGGATCATAGAGATAAGGTGTTGGGAACGAATAAAACCCCCTAGTATATGTTCTATATAGAAATTATATGTTTGGGGAATCTATGAGAGAACAAAAATATTTAATGAGGTAAATGTACCAGTATGATTTCCCCTATGTAATAATATTTCAATGTAGAATTTATTTTATGTCTGGTAGAATGTAACGTACTATACCTATAATGAAAAATTTTATTTCAAATAACTATTTCCTGGTATGATAGGAAAAATTGAACAACATTGAACATTGAATAAATGAATTATGGTATATATGTTATAGTAAAGTATGAAATTTCTTGATGAATAAATGGAACATAATAAGAAAAATATAAGGATAAAAATAAATAACATTGAAATAAAAAAGAACAAAATAATTAAATTTGCATCCTCTTGGTTTGTATTTAATATCATCCCTCCATGTGTAACTATAGATAAAATAAATCAGGTTTCATGATGATAATCATATCTAGAATATTAATGTGGAATGAGATGAGTGAATTTTTTGAAGTGTGTGTTCTTATATATAGGAATGAAATATGAACATTCTATTTATATAGACAATGGTCTTATATATTTTTTTGGGATTATATTTTTATTATTATAATTTTTTGAAAAAATAATAATTAAATTGGTAAATTGTAGTTAGAATTATATTAAAATATATTCTTTTCCCCACATTCATTGAATTGAAGTGTGTAGATTGAAGTAATCCCATTTTCAAATATTTGTAGATAGGGAAAAAAGTTTCATATAGTAGTAAAAGTATCCCACACATGGCACAATTTTCACATTTAAATTTAGTAGAATCTTAATGTATTTCCCAAAATTGGACATAATGAAATTTAACAAGTATATATGGAATTAAATCATCCTCTTGATATTATCTAGATCATTGAAATTAGTACAAGTTAATTTAAACCTGAATATGCTCCTATAATTTAGAAAAAAAATTTCTTACTATTATGTATTATAAAGAGATATTGAGTTTATTCTATGTTGAATTTTGTATAATAAAAACATGTAATTACTAAATTAAAAAATCATTAATATATTTACATTATTAAGGGTATTATTTAAATAAATAATTTTGTTTTAATTATTTAAATTAAAATAATTATTTTGAAATTTTATTTTAATATAAATAAAGAGAAAAATTTTTATTAATGGATTATAAATAAATAATCATATCCATATAATTATTAATAAACCATTTAACTAGAAAAATAAGGATTTTCCAAAAAAAAATTTGCAAAACATAATATTTTAAAAATTATTAAAATTAATCACTACTAAATTAATATATTAATGAAACATATTTATAATAATATTTAAAAAATAATTTAAAATTTTTATAGTGTTTATTAATAAAAATGGAATAAGATGAAATTAATTTAATTAAAAAATAATAATTTTTTTCATGATGTTTTTATGCGTTATGTGTACTATTAATTAAAATAAGTTTCATAAACATTAAAATTTTCATATACTAAGTTGAAATTCATATTTATTAAGTAGAACATCCAAAAAATTTAACTAATTTTATTTATTTTTTTGATAAAAAATTTGATACAAAGGTAAATGTTTTGTTACCACCTTAAAGGAAATATAAGTAAAAAGGGTCAAACCATAGGGATAAAGTCTAAATATATCATTAAAATTAACTATAAATAGGTCAATGGGGTTATGATCACCAACCATTATACTATATCAATTATTTTTAATCTTTTGATACACATTCGTTGAGAAATTACAAACTTATTCATTATAGAATGTGTATTTCTAATCATACAACTCATGATTATCAATAATAGTACCCCTCATATTCACACATCAATGCATGAATTTTATTTATATCCCTTTTTAATACCTGTCTATATTCTATCCCTAAAATTCCTCCCTCATTTTTCATATTTTATAGTCAAAATAATCTATCAAATTCTTTTACTTCTAGGAGCCTTTATATGAGATGATTCAAGTCATCCAAAAATGTGTTATCTTATCCCTAATCGTTTTTTGTATCTTTTTCATCAACCATTAGAAAATATCATTGATCAATTTATAAATTTTTTAAATAATTAGTCTTCAATAAAATTGATATTATTAGTATACTATAATATGTTTTTATTTATTCATTTGTTAAAACATTTTCTTGTTTTGATTAATTGTTTCTCCTACTCGAAAGATTATATAATATTTGTGTCATGAATGATTATGAAAACATAAATGACAATATTATGGTAAATTAATTATTAATCTACAATTTTTTAATAATTATACAATGTTTTTAAACATATGTATTTTATTTAATATAATTACATAATTTAATTTAATAAATTCAAATAAAAAATTAATTTATTCAATCTTGACCCTCTGTCTCTATATATTCAAATAAATGACAACAATACTAAAAACATACCAAAAAACAACAGTATAACTTCGATGGACATAATTTATGTGATGAAAACATCATCATGTTTCAAATTCTAGAACCTCCATAACAAAATAAGTATATCAAATAATAGACCATTTTCATATGAATATTAATTTAAATAAAAAATTATTAATGATTGGTTAATAATATATTATAACATAATATTAAAATTAATAACAAATAAATACATTATTCAAATATACATAAATATTAAATTTAAATTTACTATTCATGAGTTTTTAGTATGTCTAAACTTGCATGATGTAAGGAAATGATTCATTATCTAAATTACAATTCCTTGATACTTATTTAATATTTAGAATCATTTTCTATTCTATATGGGGTATATATTCCCATATTATCTAAATTTATTATAAATTGATTTTATCCGTGGGATAGTAAATTCAATTTCATGATATCACATCCATGTTCTTTTTCTTCACACCTTACCAAATTCATATGGCTTCCCTAGTTACCAAATTTCCTATCATTCAGATTCCACATGATTCCATTTTTCCAAAATAATATTTAGTTTCCAAAAAAACAATTTCAATATATTAATTTTATTCTAAGGAGATTTCTATTCTTATTTTTAATTGGTTATTTCCACATAAATGTAAATGTTTTTAATGAATCATTTTTTTCAATTTGAAATAATATTATTTCATTGAATATGTCCTTAATATTTATCCATATTATAATATATTTTATTTCATATGGTATTTTATATATATTTATTTTTGTGAAATTACAATTATTGGTCAAAATTTCCTTTTTTATGGACTTAATACATCATAAAAATATGATGTTTTTAAGAATATTTTTCAGCATATATATTATTAATTTCTTTTCCATGTCTATATTCATTCACTACAATGATGGTTTATTTTATTATTGATATATACAAATATTTATTTATCATATATACTCTTCATATTTGTCCTTATATATTTTAATAAATAAATTATAAAACTATTTATTTGATTTGAGTTTTCATTAAATCTTCCCCAAACTAGAGAAGATAATTTACCACACATTAATTTATTTTTATATCTTTAAGACAAAATTTATTAACCCAAAAATTATATATATTGATGTTTACATTAGTGGTGATACATTTAAATGTTTTATTTGAATGTTTTCTGTCACCTTGTAAAAAATAATTAACAAAATGTCTCTCATATAATCATATTTTCATGAAATTGTTTAACATTTTTTATAAAAATTATTTTTATGATTTTTCTTATAATTCGTTCTCAATATAGGATATTATACCTCTTATGAAATAACATTATTCAACCACCACTAACTACTTTTACTTTATACATTTTTTACAATTTTTTTTCATTCAAATTATATAATGAATCATTTAATTTAATAGAATATGGTTTAAACATATTTTATATAACATAATCATTTTATGGATTTCATACATGAAAATATAAACTATTGATTTGATTTGAAACACCTATGTATGGTTTTTTTGGTGTTATTGACTATCATATATCAGTTCATTGCATGGGGTAGATCCTTATATCTCATGACCTAATGAATCATGCTCATTATTGATATGTTTAAAACCATATGCATATGCATTGTTGTTTTTATCACTACTCTATGAATATATTTTATTATTATTTTAGGAAATATATTGATAGAAATATTTTTTGTGTTAAAAAATGTATGTATGTATTAAATTTAGATTATTTTTTCCACAATTATATGATTTCATATTTTAACAATTGTTCCACATTTCAATTTTATGCCCTGAGAACATGTTATGCTCTAAGGCTTATAATTATTCTCTTATGTCTCTTCATTTATACTTTATGGTTATGTGTGATCTACACAGGCTATATGAACATTTATCATGACTTAAAAAAACTATGTTTATATTTTCATTTTAATCAAGAATTTATTCACATTCAATTTTGATCTCATATTTATGATCTAAAATCTTAGGTATCATTGATATTTTTCCCCTAAATGAGTTTTTAATATAAATTCATATGTTTTTATTTTATATATGGATATATAGTATGGATTTTGTTTGTAAGTAATTTCTTGGTGGAGAATGTTTTTCTGATTTTATGGAAATAATGTTCAATAAGACATCTGTAAAACTAATCTATAAATACAGTAATCATTTATGTTATAGGATTGTGAATTTATTTATGAGTAGTAATTTTGAAATTATAGATTTTATTTATAATATATTATTTTTATTATTGGGATATATTAGATGGTATCACTGTGGGGTTTAATTATTTTTATGGATATGTTTAATAATTTTAAGAGAACTCAACATAACAAAAACAAGTATGAACTGATGGTATTATAAGATAAAATGTTGGTTTCATAATTTTTGACATTTAATGATCAATTTCCATTATCATTTCTTTCTATATTATAGAAATTATTTGGTAAAAATCTTATAAAACATTCTGTTTATTGTTAATGGATAAACCCATTGGGAATATAGTTACCCATCTATTTTATGAACAATGTATTAATTATAAAAAGAAGAAACGTAATGGGATGATATTTAAAGTAAAATTTTATATCTAAATTTCATATTATGTTTTGAGAAATATCATTGGAAATATTGATATCCGGAATACACCATATCAGGAGAACCAATATAAAACCTATTTCTTACATCTATCTGTACCAAAAAAAATTTATTTTCGAATATGATAATTTTTGAGAAATATTTTCAAAAGATCGAAATGAAAAATATCACCCTTAAATATTCAAAAACATAAAAATTAATATTGGAACTTCATTGTTTAGAAGGTTAATAGGACCAATGGTATAATTTAATAAATATTTTAAGGAAATTGAATTATTTATACTCTATGGAATCATAGGAATTTAAGAAAATATTCCTGAGTAAATATTTTACCATGTATCAATTTAAAAAAATATGGGTGTATGTCCATAAATATTTGAATGTATATGATGAACTAATTGGATCATATAAAGAAACTATTATGAGTCTTAGAAATAACACCACAATTTTTATTTCTGAAATAGAATCTAAGATCAATTGTTTCATTTGTGACCTATAACTAATCATCCTAATTTAATTTGATATACAGAACAATGGTAGCTATAAATAAAAATTTCAATGTTAATTTATGGTATATTTAGAATCTATAGGGAGAAATTATTCTCATGGAATTAGAGATATGAAAAGAAAAATCTATTTTCTTGGAAACTGAAATGATAAATCAATCATAGGAAATAAAATCCATGTTCTATCATGATAAAAATGTAGGAATAAGAACATAAGAAATTTAAAAAATTGATTCATAAAATTTTTAATGTGTGTAATTAATGTACATAATGATAATAATTATTAAAGAATGTATAATATGATATTTCACATAATAAACTATCATATGGTCCAAACTATTACACTACTGACACAATAATGCTATAAAAACGTGTTAAAAAATTATAAAAATAAATAATGCATGATAAGGTCTAATTATTATAATAAATATCAAAACAAGAGAAGAGGAAGGGAAAAATATAAAGATGACCCCATTACCAAATCAGAAGTGGATCTCAACAATCATATTGTGAAATGTACTCTTATTCTTTACTCCAGAAATATGAATGTTTCATTTGATTTTTTTATTATCATTATTTTATATCATATTTGTTTTTAATTAATTTTTATTAACCACCTTAAATACTGTCAATTTAATTAATAGGGATGAGACATACTATTTTGGGGAATAAATCAAACCAATATACCAATTTTATAATTGATACATCGTGGAAGATACTTCATACAAATACAGTTCTTCTCCCATTCATAAAATTTTATGTAATAATTGGTATGGATTGGATACCCCAAACTAGATATTATAGAACTTTTTAGAATTGCAAAATAAAATTACATATCCCAAATCAACCATGTGGTCAGTGAACTAGGTTATTGAAATTTATTAATATTAGGGAAGCATCCAATTTAATATATATTAACATAGGATATTTTATCAGCAAATGAAACAAGAATAAATTAAAAAAATAGATATAAGACCTGTAAAACTACATGATTTCATTGAAATTTATTTTCATTAAATTCAATAGCTTATGTTACATGAAACATCAAGTTTGAGAGAACCACGACTTACAAAACCAGTCATTCAAAAGTGGTTGTGAATAATATTAACTAGATTTTGAATTTTATATAATCTATATATTATTAACTTATGTATTATGTGTTTCTTAGACATTTTATAACAACAAATTCAATTTTTCTAATAAAAAATGTATTTTTTTAAAAAAAATCAATTTTACAACATTATAATTGTGATTTCTTTTTCAATCCAATATTTCACCCTTTTACATATTCATTATGACAAAAAACACTTCTTTATAATTAGGATATCAAAATTTACATTTGATGAAATTTTGTTATTTTGATAATAATATTAATTTTTAATGAATAGTGATAAATAATTTATTTAAATTCAAAACTACATTTTAATCTAATTTATTTATATAGTTAGATTATATTTTAAATTAGCTTTGAATTGTAATTAGAGAATAATTTTACCCATTAATCCAATGTTGGTTATTTGAATTAATTTTACATTGAAATTATACATAAATAAGTGCCAATCTTTTGATAGTTATTGTTTCTTAAAAACACATTATTTGTATTGACAGCGGGAAATAATTTTAAATTAATACAACATCTATGTTTTGAATTTATTAATATAGACAACATTTTTGAATTTGGAATATCAAATATAGCTTAGGATGAATTTTTTATATTTTTATGAAAAACATAAATTTTTTATGAATAGTGAAACCACTAAGTGGTAGTTAAAATCCAAATTTTTCATTTAAATGAAATTTAACTGCTTCTGTAAATTGAATTTCCAAAATCTGAGATACAATGTTTTTATTAGTACGTATTATGTGGTTTAATATGATGAAAATAATTTATGGTAAATAGTATTTTGGAATTTTATTTACAACGGTTAAAGGTAATTATGGTAATTCAATTTAAAAAGAATATTATAATAATTCAAAATTACTTTAAAGCTAGTCTTAACCTTATTGGATGAGTAATGGCAGACCATGGGAATCCATGGGCGGATTTGGTGACCCCCTGGATCGACATAATAATGACAATGACACTTTATTTTAATTAATAAAAAGTAAATACAAAAATGACATCAACAAATATCTTATAGTTTATCAATTTTTACATGGGGTTATGTACGTCATATTTTCAACTATTCATAATAATTGGGAAGAAAAAAATATTTCCTACATTATGGGTAATTTTTTTTAGACATAAAATAAAATAACTTATGTATGACACAATAATGATGTATTATTTACCTCATTAATAAATGATTTAAATAAATAAGATTATGAATATTAAAATAATATCCAAAATTTGTCCAATTCTTATAGGATGATTTTATTTCAACCATGAGTCATCATATCATCAACTTTAATTATTTTTTTGACCTTTATAAATTGAATATAACTATATAATAAAATAATATTTTTACACTTTCCTAAAGAGCCCCTCCCCCCTTATAAAAGGACACCACTTCTAGCCCATTCCAAACACCTCTCACACCACTTGAATCGTCCAAATACTACCAAAACAATCATTTATGATCCCCCTATTCCACCTAGAATACATACCTTGGGTAGAAGGCACTTTATGAAGTACTTTTGGTTCAAACCAACGAAGTTACCCTAATTAAAGTTCACACTTTCTCTTAATTTTTTTTGTTTCATTGTGTTTTATTTTACATCTCCCACCCCTTAAACACCATTTATTACTTTATTTTATAACAAAATAAGTATCCTCAATATAATATTAAGTTTTTTTGATAATTATTAGAACTACACTTACACACACCTCCATTTAATGGATGAAGAATATACTGTTTCTGTGGATGGAAAACTAACACCTCACGTAATGATGATTGTTCGATTATCTCCTAACACCTCTCATAGTGGCCATTAATATGGAAATGTATTTATATATGATATATATATTATGTTTATTATTACTTAATGAATCTTATTATCCAATTATATCATTATTTTAGGGTATCCATTATGCGTAAAACACGATAATTTCATTTGATGAAGTGCGGACTACCACCCCATCAAAATGATATGACTTGTTAATGCCTTATGTGGGACATATAATGGATTGAATTAATGATATTAAATATTATATTATAATTTAATGATAAAACACCTAGGTATCATTATTTTTTAATTCCATTAAATTTCAAAATAGAAATTAATGCAGCGTTAATGTGTACGTACGACTTACCGTCTCTATGAACGACACATTTCATTTCTTATCTCCAAATGTTATATACTATTGTAAAAAGATATATATATATATATATATATATATTTAATACATGATACACATGATATCTATACCATTTATATGATTCTGTAGATAATGGACCTTTGACCACATGGAAAAATTGTAACTATAACAATTTCATTTTTGACTCAACTTCCAAACATCGATAAAATATCTAATATGAACTCAAATAATTAACTAATTGTTATATAAAGGTAATAAGTGATATAAAATGATTAATAAACTTGAAAAAATTTCTCAATTAATTAGAGATTGACTTATGTTTATTATTCATGAAGAACAAAGAACAAACAAGATATGTCAGACTTGAGGTAAGGGGTTTCTTATCTCAGTTTTAATTCTATAATATTTCCATTGTTCGTCACTTATTTAGTGGATGTGGTGTCTTGTGTACTTCCATTTGATATATATTATCTTTATAATTTTTATATTCATGGTATTATTGTATTCATTTGGTGGTTATTAACTTTTGGTCATATTACTCGATTGATTACAATGAAGTAAGGGTTTTTTCATCTCGCTTTTTATTATTGTGAGAATCATGCTATATTGGCCACTATGTAATCTCCATTATTGTATTCTTGGAGTAATATAATTTAATTTATGGGTATTTACATCTTCATTTTATGATCCTTATTTCATGGATTGTATGTTTCATAAGTTACCAAATCTGTAAGGGAATTTCACATTTCAATTTCCACTCAGTGGGCTTTACCCATAGTTAATTAATTATTTCACTCCAAGACTATGTGTAGATTAACTATTTATTATTTATGTAGTAATGTAAAATCTTCTTTTTTGTGGATATACTTTTGATACACATAATCACTCCATTGATAATTTCTCAAGTCATTGATATAAAATTGATGATTACTCAATTACCATTCATTGATTTAAACATCCAAGTCATTGTTATTGTTTTTACAAGAATATGTGTGAATTTAAACATATGGTTTTACACTGAATATCCAATCATATTTAGAGTATTTATATTTTTCACACATAATTATGTCATTGATTTATCCTTTACCTAAGGATACTGTCTTTATAAGGGATTTCATCTCAATTTACATTCCTTTGAGACTTCTTTGTTGTTATACAACAATTAAATTTTATATGGTGTATATATAAATTCCTTTGACATAGTATATCATGAAATACTTTATTATTATGATATTATAATGTTTTAGTATCTCAATTATCTACATTCAGGTGTCTCTCATTTTTTCAGGAACTCTAACTAAAATATCATTTTAAATGTTTTCATGATTTATTCTTCTAAATCATTCTCATTAATTTCCATGTTTTAAAAATTGTATTAAGGATTTATTTTTATAGACATTAATGTTTTTAAATTAAAAATCCTTTTTAAATTTTCAGGGTGGCATGGGACACTTTGATTCAAAAATCTATTTTAAACGGATTCTTAATAAATAGTGAGTCTTTTCAATGTTTTCAAGAAAAGGGGGAAATTTCTCTCAAATAGTTTTGATGATTATTTTCTTCTATGTCAATATACTTCATTATTATCAAATAAGGTTAATCTATTACAATACAATCTTCCATATTGTCTTTAATGGGTTATGTTAGACTATATATGTGATATTTATATACCATTCATTGATTCGAGATAAAGTATTGACATTTCATATGATAGTTTTAATATGGATGTTTATGTTATGTTTCAAAAATTTATTATGAGGAATTCATTGGATTTAGTAAGTGATAGGTGGAGCCTGCTATAGCTCCTCGATGCATCATTATGTCTCATGAGACAAACTAGTGTCTTGTCACAAGGCCTTGACAAAATCTTATTTTTAGTCTTGGCACATGGCCTTGACAATGTGGTCATGATGTATGGAATTATCCATTATATCATTATAAGATTTGATATTGATATTTCCAATAGTTATTCAACTAGTATAATACCCATGACTATGTTCTATAATGTCATTATTTACTCAGCTCATATTCCTGCCATAAAGGGATCATGTTTATTGTTTTTAAAGTCATGAGTTTTCAATTATTCACCATGCCTAATGTTTATGTTATCTTAAATTGTATTGCTTCCTCTTACTGAGCATTTGAGCTCAACCCTTTATCATGATTAATTTTCTCAGGATATGAAGAAGTCAGTTAAGTGTGGATTTTAAGAATATTCTTGGATGCTTGGATGTTTCAAATGGAATAAATTAGTATTGTTTTTATTATCATGTTGTAGTGTTGAACTTATATATGTATCTGGTTTCCAAGACTACTAAACTAATCGGTCCTTCGTGACTTTATTCACTGTAATCATGCTAATGTATTAAATTAATGCACTGAATCCTGTATTCTGGGGTTGGGTTATTACAGTTGGTATCATAGAAATTTTATTACAATCCTTGGAAACTAGATTTAGATAAACTCTGATTAGATCACAATACCATAACATAGACTTTGAGGAATAGTATAGAAGAACATTCTAGAATCTTGGTAATGTAGTGATTTAGTGTATTTTCCAAGAAGTACATCCCAGTATGGATATGATCAGGTAGAGGTGGCTCTAGCACAGATGTACCTAAGAGTGAAAACTCTGACATAGAGTTTCGGGCTTGACCTAGGGTATCCTGGTGCACGAAAACGAGCCTTTATGCACTCTTGGTTATGAAACTCATGGGAGATACTCTTAGGATAATTCACATTTTCAATACAAACTGATTTGAATGATTTTAACATGAGATGAAAATAAATAACATTGGTTAATACTAGGGTGTTTTATATTGAAAATAAGGTGTGATGATATTTTCTAAATAATTTTATGACTATTCATACTCACACAATGCCTTATGGTTTTATTTAATGGCTGGATTCCAAGGAAGACAAAGTAACATTGAACATGATGTAAAAGGCTGGAACAATGGTAGAAATGTGAAACGAAATGGAATGTTGATAGGCGTAAAAGATATTGTCTTCTTCCCTAATCATTTTTCCAAAAATATGATCAACAACATATATATTAACCAATTCCCAGACTGAACAAAGAAGATAAAGTGGAGAATGATAAGAGCAACAGCAATGGAGACCATTGGGAGAAGAAACCTCATTTTTTATCATTCTAGAAATGAGGAAGGAGACACCCAGGAACGTGTCTCAATGGAACAAATAAATTCTTTATGTGTGGGAAAGAAGGGAATAAAGTAAATAATTACTGAGAAAAAATGGACATTACTATGGAAGAAAATAAAAATGATCCTAAGAATCTAATTACGGTCATTTGTCATAAATATAAGGGACCATGGCATCACTGACATCAATTCCATATTCTATAGGATATCTTTTTGATCAAGGATGAACCTATGTGGAAATAAATGGATGCAAAAATGTATATAGGTATTAGTTCTCTTTGTTGATAAGATAACATTGGAATACTTTTCTCTTCTATGTGTAACCCTTTTCTTTTTTATGTGAATATTATTTTTGAGGAATAATTATCTTATCTTTTGTGGATATAGTTATAAATAACCATTTTGGTTTATATGACTCTTGAATTTAATGAAATTGCAGCTTAATAATTTTTAGGATAAAAATGTGGGTTATGGAAAAACATTGGTGGTTAAATCATGTTATGATTGTTTTTGGGGATTCTATCTCATTTAGGGATTTCTATAAAATATAGTTTTTGAAAAACGAAAACATGCATATCGAGTGGAAACCCATCATGTTGGAAAAAGCTACGGTAATCGAACCCACAACCAAAGTGTGACTGGAATTTATCGCCTACAACTGGACTACATGAAGTCCCTAGTTATTATGACTAATTCTTTTTCAGTTAAATGATTTTATGGATCAATAATATGTTGAATTTTGGAACTTATGATTTATCCTTTGTATGAGAAAATGATTTGGTGATTAAGTGATAAATGTTATTTTGGAAGATATTCTATCTTTTGGTAACACTATATGCCTAAGGAAAATTGTATACCATGGGATTTAATTTTAGGAGTAATGGTGGATTTTTATCTAGTTTGTTTGTAGATTTATAGTGATTTGAGTTATTTATGGAAATGATTACGCTATCCTAGAGAATATGTGATTGGTTAATAACTTTTATGTATGTAAATTTAGGAGTAGTCAATGTTATTTAGTGATACCATTTAACGTATAAGACTATGTAAGAAAATTATTTTGAGTTTTGGGTTTCAATATTAGTTTGGATTACATTGAAAGATTTTATGGAAAATTGTTTATTGAATGGTATTTATTAAACATTTGGTATTGTTGGTTAAATTTTAGAAATTATGATTAGTATTTCTTTCTCTAATGGATTATCATTTTTAGGGATCGTCTGATCTTGTACAAACCATTTTGGTTTTGGTTAATCTCTAAAGACAAAGGAAATATATATTTTATTCTTTTATAGATCATGTGATTCTCTTGAAGATTATTCTAGCACTTCAGGTGTGACCAAGTCATCTTGAATACTCATTGTTTAGGAAAAGAGATGAGTTATAGGTTGGAATTTATAAAAGGATAAAACTATACATAAAAATTAAGTTTATCTCTTTAAGTTATTAGTCAATAACATAAATAAATTACTAATCCATATGAAATGGAAAATAAAACAAAAAAGTTTTCTGTTTACTTTTCCTACAGGGAAACTAATAACCATTTAGCCCATCACAACATTGTGATTTTCATGTTGTTAAAATTATTCTGATCATGTTTTCTATCACTCTCCCTCAAAATCTAACCCTTAGTTTATCATCCATATCCATGTTTTCTATATGGAATCCTATTATGGGTTATCTCAGGTGACCTTAGTACTTCTATTTCATTCTAATCAAGTGATAGTTTTATGAACTCCTTTTCCAATTTGTTACTTTGAATGACGTTTCCAAGAACAATTTAAAAATTATGAGGATGCAATTTCAACAAAGGGGGGAAGAATGTAACACCCCATGTTTTCATATTAAGTTATTTTTTATATTCAATAGCTTGCACTACACACAACAGTAAGTTCGAGTTCACCACGACTTACCAAACTAGTCATTCAAAAGCGGTTATGATTATTATTAACTAGATTTTGATTTTAGATACTCCATATAATTTTAACTTTTGTATTATTTGTTTCTTAGACATATTTTAAGAATAAATTAATTTTTTTTAAAAAAAATATATTTTTCAAAAAACAAATTTACCACATTTTAATGGGGAAACATTATTATATCCAATATTTGACCATTTTATATATTTATTTTGACAAAATAAAATTCATTTTTAGAATATGGACATCAAAATTTACATTGGATTAAATTTTGGGATTTTGCTAAAAATATTCATTTTTTATGAATAGTGAGAAATAATGTATTTTAATTCAAAAATTCCTTTTAATATAATTTATTTATATTTATAGAATATATTTTAAATTGGTTTTGAATTTAATTAGATTATATTTTTACCCTTTAATCCAATTTTGGTCATTGTAATTAATTTCACCTTGAAATTATACATAAAAAAGTGTTAATCTTTTGATAGTTATTTTTTCTTAATAACACGCTATTTGTTTTGACTACGGGAATTAATTAAAAATTAATCCAACTACTAGGTTTTGAATTTGGTAAAATAGACATCATTTTTGAATTCAGAATCTCAAATATATATTAGGCTGATTTTTTTGGTATTCTTCTGAAAAACATCAATTTTTTTTATAAATAGTGAAACCACTCAGTGGTAGTTAAAAATCCGAATTTTTCATATAAATGACATTTTACCACTTCTGTAAATTGAATTTTGAAAATATGAGATACATGGCTGTTATTAGTAAGTAATATTATGTTAAATAAGATAAAAATAATTTTTTTGAATAGTAACTTATGACTTTTATTTACAGCCATTAAAGGTAAATATAGGTAATTCAAGGAAAATAGAAAATTATAATAATACAAAATTATCCTAACACTTGTCCTAACCATATTGGATGAGTAATAGCTTGCCATGGTCATCCTTGGGTCGATTTGGGGACTCCATGGAGCCACTTAATAATGATAATGAAACATTATTTTAATTATCTTAATGTAAAGACAAAAATGACATTAACAAATATCTTTTAGTATATCAATTTTTACATAGGTTTATATAAGTCATATTTTCGACTATAAATAATAATTTGAAATCTAAAATGATTTCTTACATTATGGAAATTTTTTATTGTTTTTAGACATCAAATTAATTAAATTATTAATGACATAATAATGATATAGTATTTACCTCTTTCATAAATGATATAAATAAATATGATTATTAATAATAAAATAATATTCAAAACCTGTCCAATTATTATAGGATAATTTTATTTCGACCATGATCCATCCTATCTTCTACATTAATTTGTTTTGGACCATTAGAAACCGAATATCACTATATAATAAAATAATATTTTCACACTTTCCTAAAGAGCCGCTCCTCCCCCTTATAAAATGACACAACTACTAACCCATTCCACGCACATCTCAAGCGGATTGGATCTTCCAAACCCTGCAAATATAATTTCTCAAGATCCCACTATTCCTCCTATAAGTTTTACCATAGGAATAAGGCACCTCAATAAGTCCTTTTGGTTCAAACAAAAGGATGTTACCCAAATTAAAGGTAACACTTTTTCTTAAATTATATTATTTTGTTTTGTTTTATTTTACTTCTCCAACAAACTAAGCACTTTTAATTACATTATATTACAAAAAAACTACTATCCTAAATATACTAGGATGTTTTTATGATATTTATTCTTACTACACTTATAAACACATCCATCTAATGGATGAAGAATATACTGTTTCTGTGGATGCCAGAATAACGCCTCACGAAACAATGATTGTTCGATTATCTCCAACCGACTATCATGGTGGACATTAAGATGGAACATTATTTATATGATATATATAATATTTTTATGTTTTATTTATTGTTTTATATTTTACATTTATATCATTATTTTATTGTTTCCATTATGGTTAAAATGCGTTAATTTCATTTGAGGATGTGCAGACTACCATCCCCTCAAAATGATATGACTCGTTAATGCCATATGTGGGACATATAAAGGATGTAATTGACAATCTTATACATGATTTTATACTTTAATTATAATATATCTATGTATAATTATTTTTCAATTCCATTAAAATAAAAAATAGAAATGAATGTCGTGTTCATGCGTACGTACAACTTACAGTCTCCTTGAACTGTGCATTTCATTTCTTATCTCCAAGTGTTATATACTGTTATAAATAAATAAATATATATATATATTGGATATAGTATATATATATATGTGATATCTAAATCATTTATATCATTCTGGACATAATGGACTTTTGACGGCATGGAAAAATTATAATTATAACAACATCACTTTTGACTCAAGTTCTGAACATCGATAAAATATCCACTATGAAGTCAAATTAATAAGTAATTATTATAGTAAAGTAATAAGTGATATAAAAGGAATAATAAACATTAAAAAAGTTCATAATAAAGTATAAATTAACTTATGTTTATTATTCATGAACAACAAGGAACATACAAGACAAGTCGGGCATGAGGTTCGGGGTTTCATATATCACTTTTAATTCTGTGATATTTCCATTGTTCGACACATATTTATTGGATGTGGTGTATTGTGTACTGACTTTTGATTTATATTATCATTTTTTTCTTTATAATCATGTTATTCTGTGATTTATTAGGTGGTTATTAAATTTTGGTTATACGACTCGATTGATTACAACGATATAAGGGTTTTTCTTCTCACTTTTTATTCCCCTGAGATTCATTCTATATTGGACACTATTTCCTTTTGTGTGGCATATATACTATCCATTATTGTATTCTTGGTGTTATATACTTTAATTTATGGGTATTTAAATCTTCATTTTGTGATCCTTCTTTCATGGTTTGTATGTTTCATATCTTACCCAATCGGTAAGGGAATTTCAAATATCATTTTACACTTAGTTGGAATTACCCATACATCATTGATTATTTTACACCAAGATTATGTGTGGAATCACTATTTATTATTGATGTAGTAATTTCTAGTCCCCTTTGTCTGGATATACTTTTTATACACATAATCACTCCATTTATAATTTCTCAAGTCATGGATATAAACTTGATCTTAACTCTATTTCCATTCATTGAGTTAAACATCCATGTCATCGGTATTGTTTTTACAAGAATATGTATGAATGTCCTTTGATTAATTTCCACTTAATATTAAATAATATTTAGTGTATTTATATTTTTCAAAGATAATTATGTCATGGATTTATCCTTTACCTCACGATACTCTAATTATAAGGGATTTCATCTCAATTCACATTCCCTTGAGACTACTTTGTTGTTATGCACCAATTCACTTTTATATAGTGTATATAATGTCCATTAACATATTATATCATGAAATAACTTATTCTCATGATATTATTAAGTTTATATTATCTCATTTATTTATATTCAAGCATCTCTCATTTGGATAGGAATTCTAAATAAAATATCATTTTAAATGTTTTACAGAATTATTCTTTTATATCTATCTCATCAATGTACATGTTTTAAAAAGGTTTTATGGATTTATTTTTATAGACAATAATGTTTTCAAATTAAAATTTCTTTTAAATGTTTCAATGTGGTATGGGACCTTTTGATTCAAAAATCAATTTTAAACTGTATCTTAATAAATAGTGGGACATTTAAATGTTTTCAAGAAAAGGGAGATATATCTATCAAATAGTTTTGATGATTATTTTAATTTATTTCAATATCCTTCATTATTCTCAATTTAGGTTAATCGGTTACAATAAAATCTTCCATATTTTATTGAATGAGTTATGTTTAACTGTGGATGTGCTATTTTTATACCATTCAAGGTTTGTAGATAAAGTATTAACATTACGTATTCTAGTCTTAATAAGATTTTTTATGTAATTTTTCAAACTTTTCATACGAGGAATGCATTACACTTAGAATGTGATGGGTGGAGCATGCTATAGCTCCTCGATGCATCGATAGGTCTCATTAAACAAACTAGTTTCTTGGCACAAGGCCTTGAAAAAATCTTATTTGTAGTCTTGAAAGAAGTCTTTGACTATGTGGTTATGATTTATGACATTATGAATTCCATCATTTTGAGATTAGATATTGATATTCGATGTGGTTATTCGACTAGTACATTTCCCTTGACTATGTTTTATTATGGAATTATTTACTCAGCTCATATTCCTGCCATAAAGTGTTCATGATTATTATTTGTAAAGTCTTGTGTTTTCAATTATTCACCTTGTATAATTTTTAGGTTATCTTCCACTATATTGCTTACTCTTACTGAGCATTTGAGCTCACCCCTTTATCATGTTTTATTTTCCCAGGTTATGAAAAAGTTAGTTATGTGTGACTTGCAGGAATAATATGGGAATCTTGGATGTTTCTAATAGAATAAATTATTGTTGTTTTTCTTTTCAAGATGTATTTTTGAGCTTATGTATGTATCTTGTTTCCAAGACTACTAAACTGATCTGTACTTCAGGACTTGATTCATTGTAATCATGCCAATGTATTAAAATAAGGCACCATCTCCTATATTTTGGGGTCGAGGAATTATAATAGCCCAAATATTTATTGGTGTTTTTGGATCATAAATCTCATAGTCTAATCTACCAATTATCATTTCCTAGTGTATAATTATTGGCACTAGATTGGTCTTTATTAGGGATTGGTACTCCTTTTTAAACGACTGACTGATATAGTCCAAGTAATCGACACTTGTAATAACAAAAACTGATTTTAACTAGGGTGAAAAATTATTTCAAAACCCCCATTCAATAAGGTTATGTTTATCACTTACCTTAAAAGTAATAGAGAAAAGAAATGGAGTGTTTATAAATTAGACACATAGTTATATGATATGATAGACAATAGAGAATAATTATGTAATAGAGAAAAATATAACATAAAAAATAACAGTAGGAGATTATTATTAATTAAAAAATTTAATCAATGAAGAACTATATAAAACATAAATTCTATATATCATCATCATATAAAAATATAGTAGCACAGATAGTGGATCAAGAGTGATTGATTGGTTTATGGTGAATGAAATTATGTTATCAATTGCATTATCATTCTCACACTATTAATAAACTATTAAAAACTTCTCATTTAATCACAAATCTTCCGGACAATAAAATAAAGGATTTAAAATTAATTCCACAGATAAATTTCGTGGAAATTACAAAAAATAATAATAAATATTTTTTTAACTTCATTTTTTTATTCGTACTAAGTAAATTTTATAATTAGTTTTAAAATAAATATGTAACCTAATATTTAATATATTAGGGGTTTTATTAATTTCCAATGTCTTTAAATAAAATATTATAAATAGTAGTTCATATAATAGAATAACTAATTCATGATAAAAATATAGGTAAGTTATAGTGATTTTAATTGACATTTCTAAATTGATCAACATAATTGTTATTCATAGAGACAATTTATTCATGTAGCTGAATTACATAGAAATTCATTATCATGTCGAATTATTTGATGATGTTTGTAGAATTATATCTCCATTCGGAACCACATTGATATTTTCACAATGTACAAAAATTTAATAGTATTTTACATCAAAAAACGAATTCACATGGTCATTTTATTGATGATGTCAATATACCATTAGGTTTTTTTAACATCCAAGATGAAATTTATTAAAAATAAGCGAGAGGATTACAAAATTCTGAAAGATGTAATTTTGTTACAATCCTTATTAAGGAGAGGGAGGAGATCATTCAGAAACTCATCAAATCACGTAATGGCCTGGTTAATCCCCTTGTTGGAGAGACCATCGGCCTCCGTATTAGCTTAACGATAGATATGGGTGGCAATATACCTGATCTCCAAAAGTGAGTTCAGACAGATCTTCCAACTTTCTGTAAGGGGCCATGAAAGGTGGATATCCACATTCCAAATAGCTTGTAGTCTCTTTCAATACAGATATTGTTCCAGCCTTTATTTTTGACGAAATGGATGGAATGGATGAGATCCAGCATCTCGTCTTCAAGGGAGGAGGTGATCCTGAAGCTACTATAGAAACAACCATGACAGTGACCTGTGGAGTCTCTGAAGATTTCTCCATAGCCCGCAGGACCAGGATTTCCCTTAGAAGCCCCATCTACATTGACCATGATCAAACTATGAAGTGGGGCTTTCCAGAAGACTTCAAGAAAGCACTTTGGCTAAGGATATATTCCGTCAATCTTTAGACACCGCAGAATCATAAAGTCATCGATCTTGTTTTCACAATTGGATTTATGGATCGGGGCTACATCCTTAATAGAAATCAGAATTCTTGTGCAACCTACAATGAGGTTGGTTGAGTGATTATTGTGAATAATAGCATTTATCTCATACTAGATAATGTGTAGGATCTCTTCCACGCCATTTATGAAGAGTTTTTTGCTTTTCTGTGAGAACTCAAGATCCACACAATGTTTTAGTTGCGAGAGGATATTGTTATAAGGAGGCCTTCTGCAATCAATGATGTCAGCAATAAAATTTTACATAGAAAACACCTTAGCACAAGATAAAAAGAGATGATTGATATCTTCATGATGTTGACGACAGAGAGGACATTTGGAACAGAGATGGATGCCATAGGATTTGAGGCAGGTCTTAGTAGTGATACATTTTTGCACCAAGCGCCAAATAAAATTAAGCCTGGAAGGTTTAATCCAAGGTTTTTTGAAGTGTTTTAACCAAGTCTGAATCGGAGTCAGAGAAATAATGATTGTAAAAAACATTGAGTCAAGGATACCATTATGGGCCAGTTCCCATATTATAAAGTCATCATTGCTTGAAAAGGGGTAGCCATCAACCACTTGAATGATTGATTCAGGGAGGACTAAGGATCTGGAATGCATCACCTCATTTTTCGTGTAATTAACGCTATCAGGGTTAGTATTAGGAGGAAGCTTGGAGATAAGTTGGGATCCAGTCCAGTTATCCAGCCATAAGAGAATGGTGGAGTCCAGACTAACCAACCATCTATAATTATTCATGATTCGGACAAAAGAATCACAAATAGAGGGCCAAAGGGAAGATTGGATTAAGGAGATTCCCACTATCCCTGTCTACTATCTAGGGAAACCACAGCCAAGGGAACGGGCTTGGCAGAATCAGCGGGGAAAAAAGACCCTATTGAGATTGACTGTAGTTCAACTTTGTGAAATTACTTGAAAGGTGTAGGATATGTGGGAAATTTAAAAGGAATAAGTGACATTTTTCATTTTGGAAAGGAAACTTGTCACCATTCCTTGGTCGAACTGCTGCACCCCGCTTGAGAAGGGCGACCTTGATATTAAAAATCACAGATTATTCAATGAGGCACTTCAGTCCAAACTCACTTTGAGACTGATCAATAACTCCTCTGACTCCCTCAATATACCATTAGGCGATTCACCCATTTAGGAATTTCCACATAGTGGATTTAATGACATATCCATTTTACAGTGGGGCATCCTTCACATAGTAAATTGATATAAAATATTTTTTAGAATATTAATTTCTATTTGTTTTCAATTAACTCACTAATTTGATTTTTAATACTTAATAATATTTCCTAAATCCAATAATGGAATCCATCCTATCTTACACCCTACCGGGTCTGGGGCATGGCTCGAAAGGAATTCCTGAGCCCCATGGGCTAGAAAATACTGATAGGAATCAGTTATGACATAACTCGGAATGATTTCAACCCAATAACAAGGATCGAATAAATAAAACAATAAATCATAGCACACTTCAAATGGCCAAAAAATAAATCTAAACTAAATATATTAAACTGATTCAAAAATAATATATGAACATTATAGAATATAAATACAAACTGATAACAAAACTAAAATAGAGCCATGATACAATGATCTCCCTATGGCCTCAATGTCTCCATCTTATACATGTTCGAACCATTCCAAGATCCATATTGAACCAGAAAAACATGAATGGGAACCAGATCACACACAAAAATCAGGTCTACTAATACCATATGGTTTTAGTAGGGTGTTATCTGTACAACACAGAAGGTTTCTGACAAAGAATCCATGAATTTACATTCCCTAATAAATTTATTAATGGTATTTTGAAATACATATATGATAATATGTTTTTCACATTAAAAAACACAACCATATGTATCATGTTTTTCCAAAATACAGAGATAATCCCTTTCCAAAAAATTAACATTACATAACTTTTTTGGAATACATAAACATTATATAAAATTATTCCCAAATACTGGATTTGTTCTTTTTTCCTTTGGTAACATGGAAACATAAACACTGGTAAATAATTGATCTACATCCCATACCACTAGTTTATTCTTGACAATAACCACTATTAGACACATCAAACATAGTACATAACATCATAACAAGGGTAAAATGAAACATAAATAGGGTGAGATCAGATGCTTGGTAAGGGTAAACAAATGATGAATGTAAGATTAAACATGATAATATGGGTATGCGAACATGATCATGAAAATATAAGATCATACCACACATATAAAAGATCATAAAATGAATCATGGAATAAAGATTGCTAGTTCATAAGACATGAATCATAATGAAATAAATAAATTAAGTCATGAAAGAAGAAAATTTTAATAAAACATATAATTGTGGTAGAAATAAAATAATATAATTATTTCCATAGTAACTAAGGAATCACTACCAAGACCATATTATTAGTAGGAGTTCAATCCTTATACCATAATTGTAGTCGTGGTTCACTCCCATGGATATCATATTAGTCATGGTTGAATCCCAAGTTCATCTTAGTTATCTAATGGGATATAAATCGTTACACAATAAACTATAGAGGTATATAGGTCCCAGTAGTATCTTAATGAAATCATACATACATGTTCCGCAAGATCATTAGAAAACATAAAATAACCCATGAAATGAAATGCTAATCAGAAAAATCTTAACATATCCTACCCTTTGAAAAGAAATAGGTTTCATAATCATTTCATAATAAAAATAGCTCATGATAATAATCTTCATTCAAAATAATATAACTCGTGAAAGTGAAACAATATTCATTAAAACATATCCCTAAAAAAATTATCCCATTAGAGAAAGAATATGAATGGATAATTAAAATAATTTCCCCATTAAATTATGAGTTACACTAATGGATGTTTTAATAAACAGAAAATAATTTATAAGGATATTTTAAAAAGATTTGTTGATGAAATTATCCATTATTCATTGATATATGATTTATATAATATAAATTTTTTTGTAACATGAACCCTATGAAATAAATAAAATAAAATGGATATGTAACCATATATATATGTATATGAATCACTATATACTATCATGGGTAGAACCTACGCCAGACAAAAGGATTGGGTGGTGAACATTGCTTTTATCTAAGAAAATTTAATGGTGAGATGATATCCCCATACCTTTCATCATGAATCCCTTCGTACTCAAACAATATTCCAATATATAAATATAATTTTATTTTAAATAACTTTTAGTTGAAAATTTGTATATCTAATACCACATATGGATTTGTAATGACATTATATTATTGTCTTGTTAACAATCTTATGATATGGTTTAACTTTTGGTAAAATCACTTTGCTCTTATCATGTTCCTTAACATATTATATCATTGTTCCTTATACATGTAGAATTATTCAATAATATAAACACTCATATAAATATCATGTATATCTTTTATATTTATATCACTATAATCTACATCATAAATAAGTATGATGTTGAATACACCATTCATGGTGATGGTATATTTTACATAAGCATGAACAATGTTTCCGTCTTAATATACATATTGAATGTAAGTATATAAAAGGAATATTAAATTATTTGTATGTGTATATATATATGAATATACCATTAGAATTATTAAATAATATATATTTGACAATTTTAGTAAACCCAACCTTAAAACATTTAATGTGGTGTGGGAATGAATCATATCACTTTGTGTGGATGGTAGTCCACACCTCTTAAAATGAGATTATCGTATTTACTCCAAATAGAATTTAATAAGGTATGTATTGTAAAAAAAGAATTTAAAAGCTTAATTAAATAATAAATATTATATATAACCATTATAGATATAATTTCCTTTATAATGGACAACATTATTGGTGTAAAAAAAATTAACAATAATCTTTTCATAGGGCATTAGATCGTCGTACAGACAAATAGTATGTTCGATGTCAATTAGATGAAGGTGTGTTCATGTTTATGTAAAAAAATAAAAAAGAATAGTATATTAAGGGTAATGGTGTTGTCATAAATTATACTAATAAAGAGATTTGAGGTGGTGGAGAAGAAAGATAATGGAAATGAGATTGATAGAATATGTTACCTCTTAACTGGGTAACTCCTTTTGCTCTGTCACAAAAGGAATACTTGTGTTTCCTTGTTCCAAATTTCAATCACCTATGAGGAATGGAGGGATGTTAATAGGAAAAAATTTCTGTTTTATTCTAATCCAAAAGAATTTATTTGTGTTAATAAAATAAAAGAAATTTTATCTTTTATAAGAGGGTGGAGGGGCACTATAGGAAACAACCAAAATATTAATTTACTAGAAATAGATTTTCAATTTTAATTACAAACATAGTGACTTATTTCGAATATGAGATGAGGATTGGTCGAAAAAACTTCATCCAATTAATTTCTAACATGTTTTGGTCATAGAATGAGTTTTATCATTTCGCTTTAACCCTTCGTTATACAATTTAACTCTAACCATGACAACTTCTCTTTTTTTTACACTAGAGGGTTATTATAGTTACTATAAAATTCCAAACTAACCCCAATTGGATGATTTATGACATATTTAACATTATCCAAGTTAATTTATGAATTATATATTTTTATTAATTGTATAACATTTAATAACATTTAATATTTATTTTATACTATCATTTTTGACAATTTTGATACTATTCAATGTTTTGATTTTAAATAAATAAAAAAACAAGATAATTTTGAACCAATAATTCTAATATTTCAATAGAATTTCTTTGTTAATTATAAAATTATTGTATGTCATCAATAAATTCACATTATATTTATTTTAGTATTTCTAATAACATTTATTTGACTAATAAATTAATTAAACAATTACAGCATCATTATTATACAGTCCTTTAAATAGATTGAATAATATATAAAAATTTAAAACAAAATTATCATGATAAATATATCTTTCATAGATTGATAATTAATATTTATATTCATGTTTTTGTAATTAATAACAATATATTATAAATTATTTATTTATTAAAATTTTAATATGACATTTTTATGTCATCGTTACATAAAATATAATAAATGTTCTAATCATAGACACGTGGTGTTCAAAATATATTATTTTTTACCTTTGGTTTATTTGGGTTGAAAATCTCTTATCCAAACAAATTAGAACATTGTTATGTGTAATTTTATATTATTATATAAATTTTTTTTACATTTAATTGCCTTATTTACATTAAACCGCATTAAATAAAATTCAAAAGTAAATATATAAAAAATGATTTTCAACCTATTTGACCACATTTTTCATACACATTAAAAATATTTATGTACATTTTTATAAACTCAAATCACATAAGCGGTAATATTATTTTTTATGATAATCCCAGAAAAGTGGATAGAAGTCGTGTAAAGAGACGTTCAAAAGTTCAATAAATTTTTTATATATAATTAGGTTTTAAAAAAATTGCAAAGAACTAATTAGTATTAATATATTTTTTATTTATCTAGTGTGACCTTAATATCAATTTAATGTAAAATATTTATTTAAATGAAAAAGTCAGGTTTTTACTGTAATGTAGTATTTTTCACTATTCATAAAAAATAAAACATTTTTGAAAAATAAAAAAAATCAACCATAGATAAAATTAATATTAAAAATTAAAAAATGATTGTTATCTCATGAATATAATGTTTAATGAGTGTTGAAAATTAATTTTATTATAAGGACACATAATTTGGTTCACTCGAGAAAACAATATATTTAAACATATAAGGACATCGCCAACAATCTTATATTTTATTATAAGTATGTTGTATTTATATAGTTAAATTAAAATAAAATATTTTAAAAGTAGTAATTACTACTCAAATAACAATTCATAATTACTAGTTTATAATTATATCATTTAGATATTAAAAAAAGATGTTTTGAAGAAACTCAATGTTGTGTATATCATATTCCAAGTCGGTGTTTCATGAAACAAATTCCATGTAGGTTCCATGTGAAAGGAATTGTTGAATTTTTTTCATTGTTTGAGATAAATGAAAATTTAATTTATTAAAAAAAATTGACAATAAAAACTATGGGTGTTACATTCAACCCCCATGAAAATTAATTCCACCCATGAAATTTATCACTCTGGTAAAAAATGATGATACCTCTTATTTATCATATCCTAAAGATTACTCATAGCTTCCTATAAATTGTCATTTCTCCAAATATTTATTGTCAAAGTCAATGGTCTTATTTAATTTAACTTTCTATGATCAGTCTCAAATATCTAATGTTTTCTCCTCATATGAAAAATACTACTCTAGTTGTATGACGTTTGAGTTTAGTAAATGTGAAGGGTTATGGTAGTAATTCCTTAATAAATATACATGAAGAATATCATAGAATTTAGAGAGAATTGGAGGATATTCTAAGTGATAGGATATTCTCCAAGTATGTTCAAAAATATCAAAGGGGAATATATACCAAGGGCTTGGATTCCCATTCTTCTTGAATCTCATAAAATACTTCTAGGGTGAGAATCAAAGAAATTTTTTTCACCAACTTAAAAATATAGATCATGTCGATTGTTATCATCATAACCCTTTTTTCAACATTTACCTGCATTGAAATGCAGCTGAATAGTTCAAACCATCTCAGTCATTTCATCAGCGATCCTAGATCCTAATAGATTTATTTCTCTAACATTATCCCATAACATTGTAGACATACATTTATTCCCAAATAAGATTTTATATAATACCATTTGAATGATTAATTGAAATATGTAATTGTTTGAAAACATAACAAGAGGATGGTGTTGATGTCAACCAGCTCTGAAATCTAGAGAACAAGATCTTGACATATCATATAGTGTTTGAAATATTCATTAAAACTAACCATATTTCTAAGAATGATGGGAAATGATGAAAATCAATTCTCCATCAAGTGATTTAAGAATACTTCATTATAACATTGAGTTAAACCACAATTCAAGATATCATAAAATAGGATGTGCTACTACATGAAACTTTTCTACTTCCTAGATGTTTATCCCGGAAAAAATATCAGTTGAAAAATATTCTCGGGTAGAAATGAAGTGTGTTAACATAGTAATGTTATCGCCTACCACCCATATAGAATTAGACCCTTTAGATGTTTTGGGTAGTCTAATGAAACAAATTCATAGTGATGTTATCCCATTTCCATTTTGTTATATGTAATGGATAAAACACCCCTTTAGACTATTGTCTTTCATCCTTAACTTGTTTGATACCAAACAATGATATACAAAATACTCTATATCCTCCTCCATGACATCCCACCAAAAGCATTCATTCATGTCCCTATATATAATCGTATTTCTAGGATGAATAGAAAATTAAGAACAATGAGCTTCCCCTAATATCACCTTCTTCAAATATAGAATGTAAAGAACACATAAATGGTTCTATAACCTTATCTTTCCATCCTGATCGTGGTTAAACTCATTAACATATCTGATATTCTTTGTAAAATCTTCATTTTCCTTCTGTACCTCCTTAATCTTCACATAGATAGAAGCTTGAAAAATCATTGTATAAGGATAAAAATTTTCCCTTACTTTGGGATTTCTAGATCCATAAATTGAAAATTTAGAAATATTGTATCATTTGTGATCATAGGCATGGATTAGATTTCATGATCCTTCTATCGTAAAGCATCAACCAACTCGTTCTCTTTCCTAGGGTGGTAATGTATGGAGTGGTCATAATCATTTATCAAATCTAACAAATTTATATGAGCCATGTTCAACTCTTTCTATGTGAATATATATTCTAGAATTTTATGATTATTATATATATCAAACATTTCTCCATAAATACAATTCCTCCACATCTTTAATGAAAAAATTACCACTATTGACTCCAATTAATGAGTTTGGTAATTTTTATTGTGATTATTCTATTGCTATGAGTAAAAATATATGACCATGTAATTCTATATAAGAACATATCAGAATCCCTTATTGGATGCGTCACTATTAATTAGAAACTCTTATTCACTGTTGGGTAATGTGTGAACAGATGAGCTGGCTATCCTTTTCATTAGCACATTTAAATTTTATTCACATTCATCTATTCATAGAAGCAAGAATCACTTCATAGTTAACATTGTCATATGATTATAGAGAAGTGAGAAATTATCAACCAACCATCAATAATATCATGATAAACCATGGAATATACGGATCTCAGTTACCATGGTTGTTTTTCTCCATTTTTTAATAGCCTCAATATTTTATGGATATACTATTATACTATCTCCAATGAATATGTGGCCCAAAAATGAATCCTTTTTTTAAAAAATTAACACATTTCAAATATTGAATATAGATTATCTTTCAAAAGAGTATTTAGTACAATTCTAAAAAGATTATCATGATCAAACATTATGTTTTATTAGATAAAAATTTCATTTATAGATTCTACCACAAAAATATCCATGTAATCTATGAAGAAATTATTCATTAAATCGTTGAATAAATATGGGTAATTAGTAATACCAAATGGAATAACAATATATTTATTGTGAACATACATTGTATGGAATGCTTTATTGGGTATACCATCCTTCATGGGCCCGGATTGATGAAATATAGAATGAAGGTCAATTTTTTAAAAGTAGTCAGCCCCGAATAATTGATCAAATAAGTCATCAATACATATAAGATGATACTTGTTCATTATTTTGATATTTTTTAACTAACTATTATCAATTTATAGCCTAATTTATACACCATTATGTTTCACAAAAATAACTAGTGCAACCCAAGGTGACACACTTGACTGAATGAGTCCCTTATCAATTATTTCATGGTGTTATTTTTTCAAATCCTCAACTCAATTTGGGAAATTATTTAAGGAGCCTTTGAAATTGTTGTGAATCCATATATATGTTATATATAAAATTGAACACCATGATTTGGTGTAAGGTAAGGAAACTCTTATATAATGAAATCCATAGTATCTAGAAGAACATGAATATCATCGATTCCAATCTTCTCCCCAACCATTTCAGATAAACAAATCCTTTGTAATAGTAATTAAGTTCATAATCTTGATGTAATCTCCTCAGTATGTTCATACATATCTTCACATTGATGGATGATCAGAGGAGGGACCAAAATATCAATTTCATCATCCCTTCCAGAAATCATAATGTGGGATTTATGCAGAGAAATCTAATCCAATACTAAGATAACATCAAATTCTACCAAAAAAAGAATGAAACGATTTGCAGGAAGCACATTCCCACAAACTTCATCATGATAGTAATAATAATCATGAGATACCTTCATTATACCATTGGGTTTTTTCACAGCTAATTCCACCTCAAACTATTTTGGATGAATCTTAACACCCTTATAAAATTCATTATATATGTATGAGTGAGTTGATCTAGAATAAAATATGGTTGTAGCAGTTCTAGATTGGGTTGTTTGTATGCCTTTCATGATGTATTTTTTGGACCCCTCATTAGAAATAGTTATTTTATTACATTTACCTTTGTCCATCAACTAAAGAGGTTATTGGCATCGATCATCATCACCAGCCCTTTGGGTTGGGATTTTTTAAACATAATTTCCATTCTCCTTATACTTTTAGCACTTAATCATGGGAGGTTAAATTAGTTTTACTCTTTATCCATCAACATTTTGAGATAGCATCTTCCCATGAAATTTGAAACCAAATTCTTAATGGCCTTCCATTAAACACATAAAATATTTATTATACTACATAAGGAAATTTCGTCCATGATTCCTCCAGGGCATTAAACAGAATAGAATGTACATCTTCTTTTCATCATGGTTTTTTTATTTTACTTTAAAATTTATTTTCCATTTCAGATCAAAACCATGCGATTGATAAGTGACTCCCACCTCCTTTTCATCCTTTATTTCAAAACATGTAATCTCATCATATCAACTAATGTCTCTTATAGACATCACCCTTCTTATTCGTGGATTAAAGAAACTGATGAAATTATCAATATTAATTTTGGGTTGGATTATAATTCCTAATTTTTACCTCAAAAAACTCATGAAATTAGCCTTGAAGGTACCATAAAACTCACCAAACATTTTCTTCAACTTCGTGAATTATTTCACCATATTGGAATGACTAATTTTAGGAATTTACTTACTGAAAAATTATTTCATGAAATCTTCACAGTCCACGGACACTGTATCATCTTACTGCCTCATATTCTTGATTAGAACCCACCAAAAATCTACTTCTCTATCCTAAAGATAAACACAAGAATGAATTTCTCATGATCCAAACACAAAATAATATGGAATATCTTTTCTGTCATACTAATCCATTTTTCAGATAAAGATAGAACATGGGACCCACTAAAATAATGTTTATTTTTCCTCATTAAAGGCAAAATAAAATATTGTTCCATTTTTTCTCATTTCGAAGTCCACCATGATTCGTTGTATGAGAAAGTTGTGTGACCATAATAATGATATTTTTTATTCAATCTCCCCTAGTATTAGTTTTTTCAAGAAGAAAATCATTTCATTTTCTGTCTCAATCACCATTAATGCAGTTCCTTCGAGTTCCAACCGGTAACTACAACAAGAATCATATAGTAAGAAATATGTATCATAATTAGGAACCACATAGTCATGAAAAATCAATTATAGGATGTCTTACTTATCATACATTTCATATTCCATGACACCTCATGTTCATACATAGTTATTCATATCCAAAATATACATAAATATTTCATAATGGTTCATGAAATGTTCCTAAATTCCTAAAGATTATCCCCTTGGAGTGATAAACCAGGTGTGTGGAAGGGCTCGTTTTCATGTACCAGATATTCCTGAGTTAGGCCCAGAACATATTGTTAGATTTTTTACCCCTAGGTATGTCTATAATAGATCCACATACACATTTAGTATCCATTAATGATTGTATATGCAGAATACCATTCACCCTATCCTTCACAAAAAATTTTGACGGCAATTTCCATTACATTTCCTTATCTTTAGACTTATAGCTAGACGTGAATTTATGGTTATAAATATGATTTTATAATCATAGCATAAAATGATTAACTTCATATTTTCTATGATACCAACTGTAATGATCCTTAAATTTTAAAGCATTAACATTACTTAACATTTGTATAATATTGAAAAATTATACATATAGACACCCAAAGACAGTAATTGGTCTAGTGTCTCTGAAATCATGGAAACATAAAAAATAATACATAAATAAACAAATTCTCCTCACACTAGGTTCTTATTTACTACCAATATTATTTGACACCATAGATATAGTACATATCATCATAACATGGGAAACAAGAATTAATAAAAGGGATGAGCTCAGATCCTCAGTAAGGGTATTCATACGATGCCACGTAAAAATAAACAAAAATATAGGGGTATGAGAATTTGAACATAAAAACATATAATCCTAACATGAATATCAATGATGATAATAATAATAAGGGAATAATGAATGGAAATTCAGAATATATTAATCATAAGGAAATAAGGATCATAATAAAGGAAATAATAACATCGAAATAAAAGATGGAATTGTGGAAACCAAGTAATCATATAAACATTCCATAGTGGCCAAGGTATTTCTGGAAAGACCCTATTAGTATTATGGGTTCACTCCCTAGAATATCTTATTAGTCATGGTTCACTCTTATGGACATATTAGTATAATGATATCACTCCACATAACATCTTGGTAGACATGTTTCACTCCCATGGCTATCATAGTTGTTAATTTTATCTACCAAAACCATAATAGTCTATATAATGAGATATAAATAATTACCCAATGCTTTGGCAGGAGATATAGGTCCCACCTGTCTAATAATGAAATCATACATACATATCCCAAAAGATAATTGATCATAATTTCATAACGGATGAAATACAATGGGAATCATAAACATGTAAGAATTTCATAACTTCTGTAAAGGAACATAATTCATAATCATTTCATCATATACATAACCCATGAAAAGAACCATGTTTCAAAACCATATATCCCGTGAAATAGAAATGAACTTCATAAACATCATTCCATCAAAAAAATTTCATTAAGATAAATTATATAAATAGAAACATTGGATAATTTACCCATAATGGTATGAGTAACACCAATGCATGTTATATTATATGGAAAATAAATTTGAAATATATTTTAAAAACATTTCTTGAGGATAATTTTGTTTCTTCATTGAAAAATGGTTTTTATAACTTAAATCAATTTTAATCAAAAAAACCCATGAACAAAATATCATAAAATGGATATGTAAATATCTAAAAACTTATGTATTAGAATCATTACACACAATATTTTGATGACATACACCATACAAAAGGAAAGAGTGGTGAAGATATCTTGTGTCACATAGAAATTAAAAGTGAGATTAAATCCCCATACCTTGTGACTTGACTCACTACATACTCAAACAAGGTACCTATAAATTTAAAATAAGATTACTATAAATATTTTATCAAATCATATTATTATATATAATACATCATATGGTAGGTTTATTACCTTATATTACCCTCCTATTAACAATCATATGTTATGGTTTCAGTTTGGGTAATATTCTATTTGATCTTTGTATATGTCTTAACTTGTAATATTATTGGTCCTTATACATATAAAATGAATCCAAAATTTAAATCATGAAATAAATATCATTTATATATATTATATTTATATTAAAGAATATATTGAATAAATATTCAACAATTGGAATACACCATTCATGGAGATGATAATCTATACTCACTCATGAACGTTTTCTCTGTATTAATTTTCATATTGAAAGAATGTATGTAAATGTAATATGTATATATATATATATGATTATTTCAGTAGAATTATTATATAATTTATATCATATAAGGTCACTAAACCCATCCTTAATACATTCAATGTGGTGTGTGAACGAATCAAATCTCTTGGAGGGGGTGGTTGGCCACACATCCTCAAACGAGAATATCAAAATAACAGCATATAAAACCTAAAAAGGTATGTGTTCTAAAATTAAATAAAAAAATTAAAATTAAATACATATTATATATAATATATATATAAATATATATTTACCATCACAATGGCCACCATTATTGGTGGTAATGGAAAAATTAACAATCACTGTTTCGTGGGGCAGTAGTTCGCCATACACACTAACAGTATGTCTGATATCCATTCAATGGAGGTGTGTGTATGTGTAGGTAAAATAATTATACTAAAAAAATGTTATTATATTTATAATACTATTTTTAGTATAAAATAATGTAATAATTAGATTTTATGGAGTGGAGAAGTAAAATATTGTAATGGAGCTTTAAAGAAGACTTTACGTCTTAATCGATTATCTCCTTTTGGTTTGTACCAAAAGATTTACATGAGTTTTCTTCTGATGAATCAAATGATTATAGGAGGAAGGGATGTATGTTTGGAAGATATATGGCAGGTTTTTATCCATGTTTAATGTTTTTATATGTGCTAAGGAAAATAAGAATAAGTTCCCTTTTATAAGAAGGATGAGCGGCACTTTAGGATACTCCTAAACTATTAAGTTATTAAAAATTTATTTTTGTTTTAAATACCTCTAAAGTGAGTTATTTATAAGTTGATATTATTAATGGTCAAAATTACCTCATCTAATGAAATTTTAACATCGTTAAGTCATAAAATGAACAATATCTTTTATCATTAACCTCTAGTTAAACAATTATACACTTTCTGTGACAATGTGTATTTCTATACTATCAGATTAATAATGTAACTATAAAATTCAAAATTAACCCCAGTTGAATTATTAATGACATATTTATCATTATCCTAGTTATTTGAATTAATTAAATATTTTCATGAATTTAATAAAATTTAAAAAAATAATATGTATTTGAAATTATCATTAATTTCAATTTTGATACTACTCAGTTTTTTTTATTTTTGAAAACATCAATAATACTTGATAACATCAGACCAATACTTCCAATATGTCACTAATATGTATAATCTGTCTTTAAAATTCTTGTATGTCATTAATTATGATAAATTATATATGTTTTAATACATTCAATATCATTTATTCGATATCTTTGTTAATTATACAATTACTACATCATTATTTTATGAGACTTTAATTAAATTAGCAATTTCATAAAAATTAAAAACTAAATTATCATTATGAATATAGATTTATAAGATTTTTAATTAATATTTATTGTCACAATTTAATTTTGTATAGCCATATATTAATAATTATTTAGTAATTAAAATTTTAATGAGATGTTTTTAACTCTTCATTAAATAAATTATAATAAATTTCTTAATCATAAAAAAGTGTCTTAAAAAGGATCATATTTTATACAGACAGATGATTTGGTTCAAAAAACTTATCTAATGAAAGTTTTACATGTCCTATAGTAATATTGTAATATTGTAATATTAATTTTTCAATTAATTACCCTATTTAACTTTAACTACAAAAAATAAAATTCAAAAGTTATTATTCACCAAAAAAAATATGTTGGCCCAATTAAACTAATTTTTCCAAACTGATTACAACCATGTATGTAATTGTTTTGAAATTAAATTCATAGAAGGACTAATATTTTGTTTAATGGTTATCCCCCAAATATGGTTAGAAGTGGGTAAAAGATACATTCAAAAGTTCAATAAAATTTTTATATATATTTCTATAATATACATGATTTCAATGACCTAAATTGGATTAATATATGTATTATTTATATAGTGTTACATTATGAATATTTTAAATTTAAAAAATTATTGAAAATAAAAATTCATTTTTAACTACAATGCAATATTTTTAACTATTAATCAAAAAGTAATTATTTTCAGATAAATAAAAATAATTCAAGGTAATATAATTTTGATATTCTTGAAAAAAATTATGTTTATTTCATAAAAAATAAATCAATTTGTGTTTAATATTTATTTTATTATAAAGAAATTAAAAGTTGTTCAATCTTGAAAATGATATTTTTAAATATAGAAGGACATTGCTGAGATTCATAACATATTTTCTCTAGTTGTTTTATTTATTTACCAAATTAATAAAAAAAATATTTTATAAGTATATATTATTAATCATTTTACAATGTTTACTATTTTTGGTATAATTATCTCATTTAGATAATAAAAAAAGAGATGTTTTGTAGAAACTCAGTATTGCGTGTATCGTATATCAATTTGATGTTTCATGTAACGCACACCCAATAGGTTTCATGTGATAGGAATGTTTGAATTAGTTTATTGTAAGGAATAAATTAATAGTTAATTTATTTGAAACCAAATTTTCCATTAAGACATAGGGTGTTCCACAAAAAACACAAGCCATGTTCCCATTCTTGAAAGTGGATCCCCATTTTAGAATCCAAATCCCAAAACTGAAATACCACAACAATTTACCAAACAAGGCTGAAGGTAAATAGAGAAACCATAAAAACAACCTTCTCTAATGGAATATAAACAAGAATTTACTGAAAATAACTATTGGATTTCATAAAAATCTAAAGAGTGAACCAATGATGTACTCTATTTGGAACAACCTTCTAATAAATGGTGAAGATCCTTAGTCTACAACCAACTGCCCACCCCCAACTGACCAATCCAATTGCATAACCCAACAGGCCACTCATTAAGTCTATGGTGTACCAACCCATCTAATTGGGGATGATAATAAAGTATAACTCTATCCTCTAAAAGACTCCCAGGAACCTATTGTAAAAGTATACAATGTATGTAGGGGGCCCTTTCATGTTTGAATCACCATACAGGACATCACCATACTTTCCTACCCCAAAAATGGATACCACCAATATGATAACCTATATATAGATATGTCATATAGGTGTTCCCATAATACATTGAATAATTCACAATTTCCAATTAGGAAATCACACCCCATAGGCTTTCAAAACCAGACCAAAAAATATTGTAAAGATGAGAACTGTGAAATATATCATGTCTTTCCCAAATACACTTTCAAAACCTTTCACAACAATTATAAAATTCTATCCAAGTAACTACTTTTAGGAAAAAATAAAAACAATCATTTATTAAAAATATAACATAACTTCAAATCCATGATGAAAACACACATCACAGATAATGGTTCCAAATGGGTATACAAAACATTTAGAAATCAATAAACATTTATAGAACACCAAAAGATCCCTTAATTTCCAAACAACCACAAAAAAAGTTTTATGGCCCAATAGTCATACCATGATGAACCACATTTGATGTTCATCGTAAAATCACATGAAGTCCCACATTACCACTTGGAAATCATGGGTCCATTTTACAAAAGATGGGATTGAAGGAACAATAGGGGTATTTTAGGGGAAATGTTTCTTGAAGTCCCACCTTCATTTGAATTCACATCCATATGTTCACCTTTTTCCCTAGGGATGTTCCAACAATAAAGGTAATCCTCTGTATTTCCATGAAAACATCATAAACAATTTTTTGAACCGTCCCATTATTTTTAATCCAAGCCTAAACCATTCACATAATTCTACCGAATAAATGACCCTTGTAAAGAAAAACGAAAATTGTCCAAAAGGATTCCACTATAGCCATCATTCCATATTAACAACCAAATCTCACAAAATAACACAATATCACCATCCAAACTATAAAATATATAGCTTTATAGGGGAAAACAAAACACATGTTTTTCTAAAAAACACAATTTACATATTATCAAACACATTTGGAATGAATACACATAGGCATAAACAATGAATAACTTCAAAACCCATTTATAGAAATTTATCTCAGGTAATATAATCCATAATAAACTAACTATGAACATGAATATGGTTTTAATAAAATTTAAACATTAATTAAAAAACCCAACCAAAAATAGAATTCATCTTAAATGGAAATCCTCGAGACACTGGCCTCAATGGCGTGCGGAGGAAAAAAACTGATGTTGAAGGAAAAACAAAGCACAATACAAGATCCACATACCATAAGAACGATGAAATAACCCAATATTATCCAAACCTAACCCTAGGATTCATCTAAGAGGAGAAACCCCCATGAAACTCAAGGAAACCAAGATAGGGGTATAGAAACATGAGGTAAATGGAAAGAAAATACAAAAAAAAAATAACTATGGATTTGAAGGAGTATCCATAGAGGAGGAGGATTATAAGATCATGGCCTTCCCTGAAGTCATTTTGGGAATTTTTTCAGCTAATTTTTGAATCATTTACGTAACCTTAACATGGATTATGGAATTGGTGAGTGTTTAGGTGGATTTTTAAAGATAAACTAATGCATAGTGGGTTGTGCATAGTTTGACAAACTGTACGACCAAACCATGCCAACTGTGAAAAACTGGACAAAGTGGTCTGTATGGTTTGTGCATGGTTTGACAAACATTGTGGGAAAAATGTTCTAACCATGAAAACCTTTACATAAATTTACACATAGTTTTGGCACTTTTTTCCTAACCGTGCGCCTCTTACTAGGAAACCATGCATGTGGAATCGTAATTCTAAAAATCCATTTCAAAACTACCTGATTCCACGAGACATCCATATTTTGACCTTGGACCAGGAATTACAAAATCTAGGTGTTCTAAAATCCTTCAAAAGGGATTCAAAGGTGATATGAACACCTCTATTCGATATTGAATGATTTGATTGATGATCTAATATCTTCCTGGTATGTGGATTTCATCCTGATGTTTCTCTGGTTCTTTCTACTGTCTTTCCATGATCTTTTCATGAAGGATATTCACCATTTCCATAGAACTGGTCCATTGAGATGAGAGCTAGATCTATGATTGTAGATATAGATCTAGTTTTAGAATGATCTTTATGCCCTTAATGTAAATTTGGGTTTTAGGGATTTAGATATGGAGCATAATAGACGACATTGTGCCACTCGGATTTTGTTTATTTCAGTTGGGCTGACATTTGTCAATAAATAGAGGTAGGTGGTCTAAATTAAACTCCCATATTCATGATTTATGATATTTTTATGGGTTTATGAGTTTTATATATTCCCTTTACAATTTAGTTTCCTAATTTGGAGTAATTAATTATATAGATTTGATTTGAGTTTCCATGGTGATTTAGTTTATGATTAGATCACGGAAAAAAGACTATGGTTGGCCCAAATAGATCTGTTGGAGATTTAATATTGTAATTGAGATATTTAATTGAATTTTAAAATATTATGCATTGTGAGAATCATTTATGTGGCATGATATTGACAAAAGATTATTAAGTGGGATAATTAGATATTTGTCATGATGATGATCAAATAGAATTATTTTTCAGAATTAATTTAGTCAATATGAGATTTTAAATAGATAAATAATTTTCAGGAATTAATTATTGAATGAGAATGGTATTTATTGAATAATTAATTGATGAATTAATAAATGGGTTATTTTCCTTGTTAAATTTTGAATTAACTAATTTGCATTGAAATGTTTAGCAAATCCTTGGATTAGTAAATGAAAAATATGGAATTTCATATTCTTTAATATATAATTATGTGGATAATGTTTTTTGGTTCTAGGAATGGATTCCTTTATTGATTATAAATTGGGAATTGGACATGTCGTTCCTCCCTAATAGTTATCAACATTTGAGATTATGGGGTGCTAAGTATGATGACCTACACTTGAAGAGAATTTGATTGACAGGAAAGATGACATACACTCAATGATATTTGTGGTGTTTGGGATGCAGACCTATACCCAATATTAACTATAATAATGAATGATTATCAAACTAATAATTGATGTTCTAGTAATGAAGACTTACACTAAATCATTAATGTTAACGAATGATGATTAAAATGGGAAACATGAATTTATTTGAAAAAATGTGATGACTAAAAATTAAATGAAATTGGACAATTGTTTAAATTATGCATTGTACTTATTGCTTCATAAATCAGAATGCACTATATTTTTACTGGACTTGTTTTAGACATCGTTGGTGGTGGAATACTGATTTGTACTCAGAACCTATTCGGGCCTCCTGATAGGCACCTGGTCAAATTTTTTTATTGCAGGATATGATAAGTACAAGCCACAAGGATATGTTGTTGTTTGGGATTAGAGCATGGGAAAGGGATCCATATGTGGTTTAGTACACGCAGTGAAGTTGTTGTGTATTTAAATTTAATTCAATTGTTGGTAGTTAACATTTTAATGGTCATAACATGATTTACATTTCATTTGAGTATTGTAATTTCATGTTTTGATCTTCATATGACAGATATTTATTCTTGTTATTAATATAAGCTTCCGCACATGGTTATTGTTATATGCTTCTGATAGTATTTTATTATGACTAAAGAGTGTATAGTCACCCCAAAACTGACTTACCAGACCCTCGCTGCATGTCAGCACCCTCTAGTATAGGAGGAGGTGTTCATCAGGGCATGTTGACAACTGGATCAGGGCACCATTTAGTTGCTCCCGGGTCAGGATTTCACAAAGTTGTATTAGAATATTTTTCATTAATTTCATCATCTATTTTATTACAGTTTTTGGAAAGGTGGACAGGATATTAGGAATAGTCAAGGATTTGTAATGAGCTCATGCATGGGATTTTCAAAACCATTTATGGGGAAAATATGATTACTCGGGTTGAGATTGAAGTGATTTCTATTTTTTTGTTACAATTGCATATTATTTCCCCATGGGTGACACTATTTTAGTGTGATGTGATATTTATTTTGATTATTGTTTAATTTTGATTCATAGCCTAAATAATCATGATAGTTTAGTCTGCATACATCATTCGAGGAAATAATGGTTTTCATGACTTTCATCATTCTAGGAACTCGTAGGAAAATGGATTATGGTATGTTTTTGACCATTAATTGTTTTCCCTTAATGTGAGATTGAAACAATGGTGAAAATGAGAATAAATGGATGTCTATTGTGAAAATTGATTGTAGAATTGAGTATGTGAAATTAATTAATTGTTGACTTAATTAATTTGAGAAAATGTGGTTAATTAATGTATGATGTAATTAATGATAATGAATATAGCCCTGTTAACCATGACTTAGGAGTATGACAGTTATGAATAGTAATAAGGCCACCGTGTTGATGTGTGGTGAGAAAATGGGGAAAGGGACATGTTGAAACTTCTTGTGTTAGTTTCTCATATTACGTAAATGTTATAAGGTTTGATTGTGAGACCTAAGACAATTGTTTGGCCTTGTAGGAGTTTTCCTCCATGACGCTTATTGACTTATAGACAAAGGGGGGTGGCCCAAAATGAACATTCATATAGGGAGATTGTGGAACCATTGGTGCAAGCTGAGGAAGAGGGGATGTTTTCAAAGATAACTTTACGTGTTTCATGCAATTCATGGAGAGAGACCTATGGTGAGTTCAAAAAATCATGTCTGAGTCGACAAGGGAGTTTCATCTACATCACCCTCCAAATTTTAATGGAGAGGGTGGACCAGAAAAAGATGAATTATGGATTGAATCCATATAGATGTTACTTGAATATTTGGAGACTCCAGCTGTGAGGACGGTTATTTTGGCTGCATATATATTGCGGGGTTCAACGAAACGATGGTATGACATTCAAGTAAAATCAATTTAGACTGAAGATATTCTATGAAAGTACTTTTTTGAGAAGTTCTTGGAAGACTACTATCTAGACAATCTAATATAAGATAAGACTTCATCGGTCATGCATCTGACATAAGGAAGCATATCCATAATGAAATATACTGAACGTTTCACAGATTTACTTCATTTTTCTCCAGAATTGGCGACAGATGAGAAATCTCCGAAAATGTGATTTCAGGATAGAAATAAGTGTGAAAATAAGTCCAATGTGAATATTATTAGGCTATATAAATTCTCATAAATTGTTAATCAGGATCCCATTTCTATGGATAACCTGAAGGAGACATCAGTTACTAGGCATGTAGTTAGATAATTAGGGAGTGGGAATTCCAAAAGAAGGAAGTGTCATCAATAGAATCTTAGTTAGGATAGTGGAAAGAATGGTGAAAAGTCATGTTGAACAGCTACACCAGATCATTCTCATGAGATATTTCACCAGTTCAGTAGGCAGGGTCACTATAGTACACATTTCCTTGACCACCAGTGGAGTTCCTATTTTGAGGAATGATGGGACACCTACAGATGTTCTGTAGGAAGCTGTAGCTGGTGGGTGCTAAGTGAGGAGATGATCAGAGTAAGAGTGTGGGAAGGGGGTCTTCAAGAACATATTGGTTTCACAACTATAGTTCTACTAGCAGAGGCTCAAGAGGAAGTGGGTGTGGTGCTTTAGGGTATGAGCTCCTGTACCACCAGAGTGGAGCTACTTAGGGGAGTCAGATCACCCCATAAGGAAGAGGGGTAAGACAGTAACATGGAGTGTAGCCTAAACTTTTGGAGAGTGAGGCTAGTCCCTTGACAGTGAGAGGAACTATTCTATATGCTTCTACTTTATCTACTTATTTATGTGATACTCGTACATGTCATTCCTTTATATCAGAAATCCCTGTTAATGGCTTGAGCCTAGAGGTGGAGTCACTAAGCGGGGTGATGAATATTGATACACCATTGGGACATAGAATAGGGATATTTATTTATTCAAGGGATGTTCTCAAGAGATCAGAGATTATCTTTTTCTTTGGGATATCTATGTCCTTGATATAACATGCTTTGGTCTATATATGGATATATACTGTATAGTTGCATACCAATCCCACATCAATTTTTATCGCAAGAGAGTGACATTTAAATCCTTTAAGGGTGTCCAATATTTCCTTTGTGGATAATGGTATATCTATTCCAGAGGAGCTGTCCAATTTAATCAGCTACTTAGAGAGATCAAGGCCCATGATTCAAGTATATTTCTTAATTATAGGAGTGGTAAGTAAGATGTCCTTCCACCAGTAGTATAACTATTTCATGATATCTTTCTTGAATACTTTTCAGTGTTTTCACCCAAGAGATACATGGAATTAACAATTGATACCATGAAGGTGTTGAGCCAGTATCAATTCCACCTTACAGAATGGCACCGACTGAGCACCAAGAGCTCAAAACATAGTTGGAGGAGTTTGAGTACAATGTGTGTTTCTGTCCTAGTACGTCTCCATGTGGATGATACACTTTGTTTGAAAAGAAGTCCAATGGGAGATTTCTCTTGTGTTTTGACTATCTAATGTTTTATAAAATGGCTGTGAAGAACTGATATAATCTTCCATGAATCGATGATCTATTTGACTAGCTGATGGTGGCTAGTTTGTTTGCAATGATCATTCTGAGGTCACAGTATCATCATGTGAGAGTTCAAAATTCTAATAATCCATGAAATCCTTTCAGAAGATGTTATGTATTTTATGAGTTTTTTGAAATGCCATTTGGGTTGAAAAATTATCCAATATTGTTTATGGCACTAATGAACATGATAGTTCATCCTACTTAAATAATTTTGTGGTGGTGTTTGTGGATTATATCTTATATTACTCAAAGGCTCTTGAAAATCATGCTCAACATCTTGACATCATCCTTGGTACACTAAGATAACATCGGCTATACACCAAGCTATCTTAATATTAGTTTTTGATTGACAAGGTAAACATTTTGGGGAATATCATTTCAGAGGAAGGTGTAGGTTTTAAAACATAGATTGTGCATGAAGTGATTTCTTGGGAGGAGTGGAAGAAGGTTTTTAATATTAAAAGGTTTTTGGAATTAGCTGGTTATTACAGAAGGTTTATCCAAGAATTTTATCATGAGTATGCACCACTTATTGGTTTTACAATAGAAGGGATAATTTTTTTGGATAGAAACATACATGATCGCTTTCCTGGAGTTAGTGAATCACTTGACATCAACAACAATTTCAATTTACCTTAGCCAGATGATGACTACAAGGTGTTCTGTGATGCTTATGGGGTTGGACCCAGAGAAGTGTTGATGCAATGGGGTAGAGTCATTGCTTATAATACTAGGCAGCTAAGGCCACATGAATGGAATTACCCTATACATGAACTCAAGTAGGAAGTAGTGGTTTATTCTATTAAGTGTTGGTGTCACGATATTTTAGGTAAAAATTATATGTTTTTAGGGATAAAAAAAGATTCATGTACATCTTTTCACAGCGCGACTTGAATCTTCAGTAGTGAAGATGGGTATAGTATATGTCGTCCATTGATATGGAACGAACATAAAAACATTGGAAGGGGAATAATATGGATGATTCCGTTAGTAGAAAAACATAGACTCAATTGGTACATATGTCAATTATAGAGTGGAAGATGATGACTTTATAGGTAGAAATGGATGTGGTAGTTCAAGATAGTATGGAGAAGATGACTCTGGATTATATAGTAGTCGAGTCTACACTCTTGAGATGGATCAGGGACATTCAGTACGATGATCCAGAGTGTTTTTCCATAAGGGAAATCATTGAAGGTGGGTAGACACCTTAAATCTATAAATGGAGAGGATTAGACCATATATGTGAAAAATTGGGTTGTTGTTCCTAAGATTATGCGAGAGAAACACAAGCGAGCATGTCATCCTTCAGGGGGCGGTATATCTTGGGGTGAAAAAAATGTACTCTTACCTTAGATGATAGTTTTGGTGTCTAGGAATGAAAAACTATATAGTTGGGTTCATAACAAGATGATTCACTTGTTAGTAGGTGAATTCACTACATCAATGACTTAGAGTCCTATTTCAGCTGTTACATATTCAATAATGGAGGTGGGATGACATGACAATGGATTTTTTAATGGAAGGAATTATGATGACTATTAGAAACAGTGATAATATTTGGGACATTGGGTATCAAACGACTAACGTAGGACCCTTCCTTCCTATTAGGGAAACATTTAAAGTAGATTAGTTGGGAGAAATATACATGAAAGAGATAGTTTATTTTCTTGGGGTGCCATAGACTACAGATTCAGATCGAGATTCAAGTTTTAATTTATGCTTCTGGAAGGGTTTATATAATTTGATAAGTACACATATTTTATAATGTATGGAATTCCACTCATATATAGATTGGGCGTCGCAACATACAATACATGTGTTAAAGGATATGTTGCGAGCATATGTGTTTGACTTTGGTGGTTCTTGTGATAAAAAATGTTCTTTAGTGGAGTTCGTCAATATAAACTGTTATAATAAACAATACACATGGTACCGTATGAGGAACATTATAGTAGATCATTTAGATAATAGCTATTTTGGTTATAGTTGGGTGAGATAGAACTATTGTGACTGAGTCTCGTTTATGAGACATCAGAGTCGGTGACGTTGATTTGAATTTGATTGGTTATTGGTAAGATTATGCAGTAGTGATGTGCTGATAGACTAAGATGAACCATAGAGCTTATATAGGGTGATCGTTTAGTCCATAGATTGTCTCCATGACTGGGTCACCACAGGATACGGAGGCCAGACAAGTTAGTGCTCAGGTTTCTGGGACCGTTTGTGGAGTTCGAGATAATCAGGCCAGTGGCATGCAGATTATCACTTCCATATAAATTTATCACTATGCATGATGTTTTCCATTTGTGACCACTATTTTGTTATGACCCTGACCCTTCTCATGTGATTGATTTAGAATAGGTTGACCACGAGACTGTTTCGTCCTTTAAGGAGCATCTGATACATGTAATGTGTTGTAGTGAGAAAGTGTTGCGGAAAATGAATGTGTTGTTTATTCATGTATTATGCGAAAAAAATTCTAGATGAATCAGGGGAATGGAAATCTGAAATGAGATATCAAGGGACCAATATATTTGGATCATAATCTTAGAGATTTTTTTGGAGTGATGCTCGAGGATGAGATATTATATGGTGGGGAGATTGTAAGGTCCCAAACATATCTGGAGTCATCCTGTGCAGGATTTGAGGTAATATTTGAAGAATTTAAGTGTTTTCAACTTGGATTAGTGTCATTGGGTGTGTTTGGGTTAATTTTTGGGGAATACTAATTGAAAGTGTGTTGTGCACAGTTTGTGCATGGTTTGAAAAACCTTGTGACCAAACCATGCCATGTGTGCAAAACTAGATAGAGGTGTCTACACAGTTTGTGTCTAGTTTGAAAAACAATGCATCCAAACCATGCCAACCGTGAAAACATGAATTGAGTGGTCTACACAGTTGGCACACGGTTTGAAAAATTGAGCCCCTCTACCAAGGAAACCACACAGGCGGGATTTTAATTTTGAAAATCCTTTTTAAAACCTCAAGAACCCCCATGAGATGCATATTTCGACCTTATATCCGGTGTGACAAATTCTAGGTGTGTCAATGCCTTATAGAGGGATTGCAAGGTGATCTAGACATCCTTATCAATGAATGAATGCCTGAATTGAAGATCTGTTCTCCTCTGGGTAAGTAGATTTCATCTCGATGTTTATCCCATTCTATCCTCTATCATTCCATGTTCTTTTCATAGTGTATCTCCACCATTTCCATATATCTAAACATATGCGTTGAGATGTAGATATTTTATTGTGAATCTAGATCTCTTTTTACATGATCTTGATGACATTGATCTTAATTTTTGTTTTAGGCATTCATATCTAGAGCATGATCATCGACGTTGTGCTGCATGGATTTTTGGGATTTACGTTGGGCTAACTTCTGTCAATTAATTGAGGTAGGTGGTATAAATTGAGCTCCAATTGTCACGATTTATGATTTTAGAATGAGTTAATGATTTTTTTTATTCCCTTGATAATTGAATTTCTTAATTTAGGGAAATTAGGGATATGGATTTGAGTTGAGTTTAAATGGTGATTTAATAGATAATTGAATCACAGAGAAAACGATTGGGGTTTCTCCAAATAGATATTTGGTATATTTGATATTGTAATTGATATATTCAATTGAATGTGATAATATAATTAATTTTTATAATCAATTATGTTCTATGATTTTATCAAAATATAAATAATTAGGAGAATTAGTTATATGTCATGATATTTATCAATGATAAATAATTGTGAGAATTAAATATGGGAAGTTGATATATTAAATGTATAATTAATAGTGAAGAATTAATTATGAATGAGAATGGTATTTATTGATTAATTAATTTGATGAAATAATTTATGGTTTATGTGGTCAGTTAATTTAGGAAATAACTAATGGCCTTTGACAAGTTGAACTTATAATTGGGTTAGTAAATTTATAATGTGGAAAGGTCATATGATTTAAAGCACAATTAAATGGATGAGATTTTGTGGTGCTAGGCATGGGGACCTAAACCGATTAGATGTTGCGACTTGGACATGATGTTCCTACAAAATAGTTATCCAAAACTATGATTCTAGGATTATAGGCATGATGACTTACCCTAAATGGGAATCATAGTGCTAGGAAAGATGACCTACACTTAATGAGATATGTGGTGATGTGAATGAAGACAAACACCAAATAATTAATGATAATAATGAATAATTATTTTTCAAAGAACTGGGGTGATAGGCATGAGGACTTACAAAAAATTATTAATGATAAGGAATGATGATTCAAATGGGAAACATGAATTTAATTGGGCTAATATGATGATTACGGTCTAATTGAAAACGGGATATCTGTTTAAATTGTTCATTGAATTTTTTTCTTCATAAAAATGCATGGACTATCATTTAAATGGACTCATTTTAGACACTATTGGTGGTGGCCTACTAGTTTTACTCACTCCCAATTTGGTCCAACTATTCGACACCAGAGTAGATTTTTTTATTGCATGACAAGATAAAGGAATGTCCGTAGGATGGGATGCAATTTGGGATTAGAGAAAGGGAGTGGTAACCAGATGTGGTTCGAGACCCTCTTGGAATCATTGTGTCTTTAAATTTAGGTACATTGTAAGCTCTTGACATTTTAATTTTCATTGCAAGATTTACCTTTCATCTGAGTAATATATTTTCAGTTTGGGTCATCATATGACATTGATTTGTTCCAGTTATTTATATACTCTTCTGAACGTGGTTAGTGTTATTTGTTTCTGCTGCTGTTTTATTCTGACAAAAGAGGGTATAGCCTCCCCAAAACTGACTTACCAGACACTCGTTTCTAGTCGGAACCATCTAGTGTATGGGGAGGCTTCCTTGAGGTAATGTCTCCAACTAGATTGTGGCACTATTCAGGGGATCCTAGGTCGAGACATCCTAAGGATCAAGGGAGAGGGGTTTGGGAAACCTCACCTTTGTTAAAACCAATTAAGGAGAGGATTCCCAATTTTTGAATAAATGGAAGAGAGATAGAGATATAGAAATTGGGTTTTTGTGATTCTATTAACCTAGCATTACAACACAGTTTACTGAATAATATGCCAACCAGGTGGTAGCCACTTCCAATTGGAGGACTAAATAGATTAATAGACAACATAGTTTGTGAGACCATGCACATACCATGTGATATCTTCTGCAAATCTTCCAGACCAAAAGAACAACTATGCCACACAACTTGTGTTCCATTGTGCAAACCATGTGGTAGCTTCTCTCCTAATCTATAAGTGGCCACACATATACCTAGGCTAACCAAACTTTTTCCACTAATAGTACGATGCCCATTCACATACCTTAACCCCACCAATCTTCCAAAAATTTATAAATTTAGATAGGGTGTCAACCCGATGCTCCATTAAAAAATATAAAAAACTAATAAAAGAATAAAATAAAATTGTATTTGTGGCTGGGGGTGATACATCTCCCCACCATAGACACTTTGTTCCCCAAGAATGTCACCAAGAAAAATGATGGCCAAAAATAGAATCCCCACTTAACCAAAACTAAGAAAAACCCATAAACCCCAGGATGTCTATTCACTATACAAGTCACACCCAACATATCAAGAAGAACCCACAACTTTGGAATGAGGGGAGAAAATGAAGAGTTTATCCCCACCATAAGAGATCAACAAACAAGTGTGATTTTAAACCAAAATGAAACCACAAAAACATGAATAATAAACGTATTACTGAGCGAACCAACGAACTGAGACCCCAAGAACAGACTCAACTTCACCATACTATCTAAGAGAAACCCTCACCCGAACTGGGAACTCAGGAACTCCCAACTAAAACTCATATTATTTGTATGAACAATAAATTCACACCACCAATACATAAACCTAAAGTCCGATATAAGGAAAACAGACACAAGATAAAGGGTATTTACTATAAGAATCAAAATGAATCCCTTTATAAGGTAAAACAACAACATCAACAGAGTAAATAATTTACCATTCCACTCTTAGACACCCAACACAATGAGAGAGTAAGCCCACAAAATAAAATCATTCTAAATCTCAAAACACCAATCATCAATTCCCCAAACTTAGGCACATTCAAATGATCATTAATAAAACTAAAACCAACCCACACTAGGGTTGATCACACATTATGACATAAAAATGATTAAATAATACAATCTCATATGAAAAAATCATTTAGTTCACAAATGAACAAATTCAACACAATATAATGAAATGATGAATGCACTATGGAAGATAAACTGATACTTTGATACATTAAACACTTACACCATAATATGTAGAAAAAAAACTAGTCCCTCGATTCACATATGCCCAACTACTCCTTACTATACATGATATTTAGTCTAAGGCCTATGGCAGGAGCCTTTATGACTAAATAACACCCTTCCATATAGATATGTTCTATCATCCCTCGATTGAAATGCCTTATTAGGGTGGTGATTCATACAAAACTTTTACTTATAACCCACGTAGCCACATTTATGGATGATCTTAAGAGGATTTTGAAATTACGACATTGAGTTCCCAAACTGTCCACCCTTGTGGCACACAAGTGAATTGGCTAAAAATTTGGATGCCTGAACATTGGGATGAGAGTCTTAAAAAATAGGATACTTTGAAACCCCCATATCTTTTGATTAGGAAGCCTCATAAGTAACAAGATATAGTGGATTTCCAACATCCTTCACTAGGGAAACCACCTCAGAAAAAATTCCCTTGCCCACCAACATCTCTAAATGATGATCCTTGGAAGAGAGAACTAACACCATTATATTAGGACTAAGAACCCCAGTGAAAAGAGATTTATTCAATAGATCACGGGATTGCCCCTCCAATGAAAAGGAAACCACCTAATTCTAGTGCTCAACATTGGCCTTCACTTCCAGCTAGCTTTGTTGAATACTCATGAGCTCTTCCATCTTCTTCAACATTAATTCACAAAGTTTGAACCATAGGATAAATACATAGGTAAAAACATCCCACGTCATCCCAATACACATCAGTGGTGGGGAAAATAACTCCAATAGGTCCAAATATGAACCCTCAACCAATTCCAGAAATGTATGAACCCAGACATCCTCAAGAGTTCTCAACATCCTGAACCCACACTCTACCTCTTGAATACACTGCACTACCTCCAATGGACCTCGACCACCATGATAGATATGAAACACTCAAGAATAATAAAAAATTAGGCATTACTCAATAGAATTGTTTTTGGGAACTTTATGGGCAGTATATTCTAATTAACACAAAATCAAAAAATAAACCTGATATGAAACCAATGCATAACCGAATAAAAGATCATGAGCTAAAACAGCCAGTTGAGAAACCAAAAAATCACAATAGAAAACATTCCAGTCAAAAACCACTGATTTCATTTGAATTTTCCAATCCCCCCTTTACAAGGCCACATTCTTAAATGAAAAATCCACTTATCCAAGACAAAACCTACATTATAAAACAAAAACCAATTATCAGAATCATTTTCCTTTTAAAAAATCACTCTATAAAAAGGTCAATCCTTTTATTTTAGTCACCCTCCTATTTAATCCTTTGAACTATCGCACAAGTGTTCGTCCATTTTCATTCCATACAATCCAACATGAACTTTCAAGACAAATATCGACATTCAAAACCAGTCATATTGAGTTCCATGTGTTTCACCCAATATGTTTCCTTATCAAATACAAACACACATCACATTAAACAACAATTTCAATTAAACAGCATTCCCAAAATTCGAAAAAAACATGAAAATTTTAATTTCCAAATGAAAAACATTTTTTATTTCTGAAACCCACTCACACCAACTTGAACCATGAAAGAACTCAAATTATAGTAGTCTACCAGAAAGTGGAAGTAGTAGACATGACTAACCCAGTGACATGTTTTTGGGACATGCCCTAATTGGGTAATAAAAACTATAAAGACCTTAAACTATTCCCTTAGATTCCACATGGGTCACTATTCCAAGTGATTACACAACATGACACAAGATCTCCTTTATTGTGATTCATTAATAATATTAAATTACAATGGACTGAAATACTAGAATACCCCTTGTATTTCAGGTATCACCAGGAGTGGTGGTGATTATAGACTAATCCATAACCTACATTCTGAGCCCTGGAAGTCCTAATATCAAACTATTAGACACTATATAACAAGAAACTCCTTTAATATCATTTTTTCATGAATCTGGATGGAATTCCATCATACCCAACACCAACCCAGTTTGCGACATGGCCTGAATTACATTCCCAATCCTCACGGGCTAACAACTAATGACAAGTAACAAAATTGACAAGAGTGGGAATTATTTAACCCATGTAATTAGGGTGAAATGAACAATATCAAAAATCGTAGCACACAAAGATGACTAAAAATAGAATATCTAGTAAATTTATATAACTGATTCAATTACATTAGCTAAACATGACAGAAAGAAATAAAACCCCAAAAAAATATAAAATAGAGCCACACTAGCACAATCTCCTTGTGTCCTCAATGACATCATCGTCCAAAAGACTAAACCTCTACAAGAGGCAGCTCGAAGAAGAAATTTGGAATGAGATACAAAATCTATAAAATATATCAGCTCAACAGGAACTGAATGGTAAAAGATGGATGTGAGGTAAAACATTTGTTTGACTGCCACCAAATAATTCATGCGTCTACTTTCAAAAAATTTGTCCACTAACTCTAATTTGAAAAATAGATATAGAAATGTGTATTAAAAATAAAAATTAAATAAAAAACATTTTTTTTTCTAAACAACACAAGCCATGTTATCATTTTTACATTATGTTCACCATTTTAGAATAAAAATCCCATTACTAAAATCCAGTAAGGTGTTACTGAGAAAGGATGACGCTAAACATAGAAGTATTTAAAAAAAAATTTGTAATGGAATGTAAAGAAAAAAGTTATTATAATAACCATGGGATTTCATAAACATCCCTTGATATACCCCTGGATGTACTCTGTTTGGAGAAACCCACCAGTATAGTTTGAATACCCCTAGTCTATGACAATCTGACCACCTTCAACTGACCAATACATTGGCACAATCCACCTTGCCTCTCAACAAATCTTGGTGGTACCCACCCTTTTAACAGGAGCTCATAAAAATCTGTCACTCGATCCTCTAAAAGATGCCCAAAAACCCATGATAAATGTGTAATGTGAATGTAGGAGGACCTTTCATGTGTGAATCCCATTACATGTTGTCACCACACATTCCTACCCCGAACACAGACACCACCTATATGGTAACCCATATATGGATATCCATAATAGGTGGCCCTTTCATATAATAAATAATTCCAAAGTGCTAATCGAGATTTCACATCATGCATGCTTTAAAAAATAATACACAAAATATTCTAAAGATTACATCTGAGTGTTATATAATATCTATACCAAAAACACTTTCAAAACCATTCACAACCAATCCCAAAGTATTTATAAATGACAACTTTATAGAACACAATGCGAAACAATCCTTTTTCCCAAATCCTTCAATATTTTATAACCCATGTAAATATTCAAAATTCACATAAATATGAAAAATGGGCATCCATATCAGTTAGAAATCAATCATAATTTACAAAATGTAAAGAGCCATTATGATCCAAACATTTAGTAGGACAAGATTAAAGGAGAAATGGGAAAAAACATAAATAAGCACATTTGAAGTTCATTTTAAAATATCATCAGACAAATATTACTGCATTCAAATCATAGGTCTATTTTATGATAATGGCTGGGAATGATATATGCATAGATTTTAAGGAAACAATGACTTCATGTTCCATATTCATTTGAATGCACCTCCATATGTGCACCTTGTGCACCCATGGAAGTGCCAACATCCAATTGAACCCTCTAGATATTTATAAAAACATTGAAAACAAATTTAGATCCATCACATGTTTTTTAACCTAATCCCAACCCTTTCATATAATTGCATGATCAAAAAATATACTATTTAAAAACCATGAAAATAATCTAAAAACATTCCACTACTACCATAAATCCCTATAAACAACCAAATATAACATGCCATCGAAAACACTATATCCTACATTTTTAAATAAATTTTTATAACTTCTAACACCACCCAATTCAGAAAATACATTCTATCAAAATCCAATTTACACATTAAGAAACACATTCGAAGTGCATACACAGAAGTATAAACAAAGAATAAATATGAAACCCAATTTTAGAAATTTTTATCAACAATGAAATACCTTAATAAACAATATATATACACAATAAAGGTGAAAATAAAATTTTAAATTTTATCGTTGAATCCAAATCATCAACGGAATTATTCCGAAATGAAAAACATGGAGACACCTACCCTAATGAAGTGCGAAGGAAACAATACTCTTGAAGAAGGAAGAAATGAGGTCGTAGAAATATCTAGTCACCCTAACACCGATGAAATCAATAAATATTATACAAACCTAAACATATGGTTCATCCATGATGAGAACCCACCATTAAACTCATGTAAACAACGAAACGAGGAGAGAATGATTGGGGAAATGACCAATAACACAAAAAATCACATTGGTTTTGAAAGAGGTGCATCTATAAAGGAAGAGAATCAAGGGAGAGGGGTTTGAGAACCCTATCATTCACTATAACTGAGAAACGGGGAATAATATATATTTTTATGGAAAAGCGGTGTAACAGAAAATGGGGATTTATGATTTTAATGACATGGCGGGACTGCATGGTTTGGATGCATGATTTACCAAACCATGCACTAACTAGGCTGTAGCAACTGACCGTGGGAGGACTGAGAACATGACTAATCCATAGGGTTTGTGAGAAAATGTGAAAAAAATGAAGTATCTCTTGTTAGGAATCCATACCTACTACACAATAACTTCACAAGTTTTTTTGTGACCATGTGAAAATAGTGATGAAGCTTCTTTACCATTCCAAAAGCAACAACACAAGTACCCAAGGAGACTAAACAGTTTCCACTAACCATGTTGTGCCTGTGTGAAGCCTTAAAAACCACATAAACATCAAAAAATTCAACAATTTAGACAAGGTGTCAACCCGATCCTCCACTGAAACGATACGATACTACCAAATGAATAATATAAGAGTATCTGAGTTTAGGATGTGAAAAAAAATCGATAAAAATTGGAAAACATCAAAAATATTAGACAATAAAAAATTAATGATAGAACCAAATGAAAAACAATAAAATAGTTAGTATTTTATGAACTTTATCTTAGATAATAAAATAAATAATTTAATTATATACATTGGGAAAATATTATTTTTCCAACAATACCACAAAATTTGTTTATAAAACTATAAGATAATTTACCTAAAATTTTTAATGGTTTTATATGTTTTTGGAAATAACAATTATAATATAGATATTTATTATAAAATTTTTTGTCGATACTTTTCTTCTCCACCCTAATTAGTAACTTATTCTCCATTTAGTATAAATCTTTACCTTTAAAGGACATATACACCTTGGATAATGTATTCTCTCTTTTATTTAAATAGAAAGGACAAGATAGGTGAGGAGAAATATATTTAATGTAAAACATATAGGAATAAATTATCAAGTATAGTTTCAAACTGAATGTGATATTATGGAAAGACTGAGATTTCATAATGTCCTATAAATAGAACAATCATTAATATTATAAAATAACACATCAAATAAAAAAAATCACTACGAAACAGAATAATGAGATAATATAAATCTTATAAAATATGTTAGTAATAATGAAACACAGTGATTGTCAAAATATGAATTTATAATTTTGAAAATTTTTATAGAATTAAATCAACACAAAAGTCACAAAATTATATATAATATACACTAGTGGTATAAACTAGGTCTAAAGATTCGTTCAAACTATGACGCTGGTTCAGGTGGAGATTTAAAAATAGTGGTGGAGAAGTTATGCTTATTATTAGGGTCAATCCCTGGAAGCAAAACTATATTCCAAACATATATAGAATTGCATTCTAAAAAAAACCATATAAATGTCCACTGTATTTTGAAATGGGGTGATGAGATCCTATTCATGATCTCCTAACATAATTCTAAAATAATATGTACCACTACAAAAAAAACATACATAGCGATATCTGATATGTATATAATTCTTTAAACCATTACCCATCTAATGTAGTTTCCATCTTGGATTTATATTTCTAATAGTTTATGGAAACATCATAAAAAATTACCTCATTGTGTGTTACAACTAAATGTGTCTGAATGAGATGGTCCAAGAGTTCTTCATCATTAAGGAAAATATTTATCCTTAACACACATTTCAATCATGTTGATTATATTAAACATGAATAAATCTTTAATTTACATAGTTTTATGTTTATTCATCTTGTAAATTATGGATAAATCATTCATATAATTTATTTTAAAAAATATAAGTTATCCAAAAGGAAATATCAGAGGATCACTAAACAAAAATAAATTATCATGACTGTATAATGTATATATAATCTCTATAAGGAAATTTAGCATAGTTTGGTAAACATATCCTTACACAGTGACCAATATTTCATAAATAGATTAGTTATTATTTTATACATTGGAAAACAACTCAAATAAAAATTAAGCTAAATTAAGAACCTAATGGGAAGGTTTTTAGGGACCTTATAAACTAGAAATAGTTGAAGGATCAAAAAAATATTTCAAACATGAGAAGGTACAATAAATTGTTGTACAAAAGGAATAATTTATAGGGCCCTGTCGAAAAAAATGATATTTATATTTAAGTGAAAATTGGCATGACATTTTTTCTCAGAATATGTGGAAATGGGATACTTTTCTGAAGAATATATGTTAAAACCATAAAAATCCTCATTAAGTTTGTTAAAAAATCCTTCAACCACTATAAATTTCTTGTTACTAGAGAAATTTACCTAGAAATCATATGGTTAACATTTATTGAATCATATTTGAGTTTCTAAATGATAAAAACATTAATTTATCTAGGGAAGAAATCACATTATTTAAAGACAAGTCAGTTACAAAATCATGTTTTCCAAGAAATACTATATTGGTATGTATTTAAAAAAATATCTCTCTTTAAATACTATATCGGGTCTAGTTAGAACATGTAATAATGATAATATCTAAAATGATAGGAAACTATACTAAAATCTGAAAACAAAAGATCAAACTAATAAATGAGTTATGGATTCACAGAAGGTGTATTTTTAGAATTATAGGAATTTGGTCAATTCCCCATAAATAATTAAAACATACATTACACAACACACTTTAGAGTATTTATGACCTCCTCAAAAGTCACACTGACAACTTAGAATCACATTAACCATGTCATCAAACATGAAAATTTGAATCATTATATACGTCAATCATGCCTCTTTGAGTTAAAATTTGGACACCAAAATAATTGATATCTTACATGGTTGTGTTATAATTTTTCATCTATCTATTATGGGATTTCATCATTGAATATATTTTTAAATTATCATAGAATCCACTTTTCTCACATAAGGGATTATTTTAATAGTTATTATTGAATATATTTGGTTTTGTATCATCCCAATTAACTTAGAAAAATAATCTAATGAAACAAAATTTTTATATCTATCTATTATCATAATTATAATATTTAAAATCCTTCATTAACTCAGTATAATAACATATATGATTATCAATATTATCCCAGGTAGGGGAAGATTTTTTTTAATTCAGAATGTTCTATATTGTTACTAAACGATTGATAATCCACTTTCACATTATGATGTGATGGTATGGGTGCTCGAGTGTAAAAAATATTATCAGACATTGTACTAAAAACTCCAGTGTGGTCACCCTGTGGTTCGAATATTCCCTCAGCATACATTCATCCATAATCTAATTACAATATCGTAATAGCTTCAACTAACCTAGCTATCTAAATAATAAAATATATTACAATAAGTAGCTCATAATCCTGAACAGGGTCAGAAATCCCAGAACCCCAATTTCCTTGATAGAGTAATTTCCTTCTATAAGAGTTATAATATAGTATATAATATAAAAGGTTATTTCAACTAATAACTCCTTCTCATCCATAGGAAGCACAATCTCAATAGTTACCATATCCCTCTGTTGTGTGGTTTTAGATGGTTCAACTTTAGATAGACTATCCTGTAAAAAATTCCATAAATAATTTTATGATGTACCCAAAAGTTATCCAATTGTATTAAAGGACATTCTTGAAAGGGTAATATAGTAATGTAACATGAAACCCTCTACCACATTGATACTAAAATCATTATTCTTTAACTCTATGGATTTTTCCTTCCATAAGGGTATTAATATACATTTTGTTACCCTTTATAAAAAATGATTCATAAACTACATTATATTCCCTAAACAATTCGTATTAAATTCGGACATATAAAAGCAATGTAACCAGAAATAATTATTTTTCCATTGATCAATCTATCTAGGAAATCCTAAATTGAAAAAAATAAAAAAAAATCCACATAGATTATAATTCATTTACTTAATTCATACGAATAGAAGAGGCTCCAAAAAGAATTTTGAAAATGTCAGTTGGACCCATATAAAATGTAAAAAATATAGGTTTGAAAAATAAAAACTCCCCCTTATGGGGATAATATAATATTTTATAAAATTAAACTGTTCAAATAAAATCATATTTCTCATTTACAGTTGATTATAACACATCATATCCTTCAATGAACAGGAACAATGCATTCCCCAAGACCTCGTTCAATTATTCCTCAATCATGAAACCTTATTTCTTTTCATCAAAAAAAGACTCCCATTTTTGAAATAAGGAAAAATTTATCAGTAACATCACAATAATTTCAATCCAACCCATATCAATTGATTTTATAGTTAGTGCCCTGAACGTTGCACTTTCTACCATTGATTTTATGGATTAATTGGATCATACATCCTCTCTAATCGAAAGCTTTACCATCATAAAATGTCCATATATTTTAAGAGATATAGAGATGAGAATTATGGGGGTGTTGAGGGGTGATATTTTAGATTCTAAAAATAATAATAAGCTAATGGAAATATGTTTGAGGTTCGATATATCTTTTTAGGTCATGTACCCAATTTTCGAAGGGATGCATACTAGATTTGATGTTGTAGGAGAAATTATCAAATAACATAAATAAATTTAATAAATAATTTTTTTCCCTCAAAACACAGAAAGGTTATTTTAAATAAAAAAAATTATAAATCAATTTATATTCCATAAATCATTAAAATGAATCATTTTTGAAATAATTTATAAACTAGAATATAATTATATATGATAAAATTAAGCTAATTTATATTCAAATAACCCTAATTCAATTTAAATGTAATAAATTGTTCACACGCAAGTGGTGTTGTAAAAATTTATTCTAATTGAATCAAATATTTGATGAAGGCATGAGTAATATGGAATTTTTATCATGGTCTCTTAAAAAATGATTTTATAGTTCTATATATTTATTCTTGAATTATTTACATATTTTTTTAAAATTTATAACACTAGTTTTATCATATTTTATTTACACATGATCATAACATAATATATAATCTTGTAAGGTGTGTTTTACCCCCGACAGTTATTAAACACTACAAAATGTAGCTATATATTCTTGTTTAATAGTAGACAATGAAAAAACATTTATTTTCTGACTAGACTAGGATAACCTACATTTGTATATAAAATAAAATGTTCATTATTTACATTACCTATATATTCTTAATCAACAAAATTCATATTCTGAATAAGAATTCATAATTAAATAATATGTTTTAGGAAAATGTTTGGAATGTGAAATTGATCCATTTATATAACTTATAGTTCTTTTGTGAGATCTCGTATGATATTTCATGGGGTTTTCTTGATATATTGAACAAAAGAATAATATATAAATATTTATTGTCATACTAGAAATCAAATCCTATAGACTCCCAAATATTCCACTTCATATATTGTTCTCAACTTTTTTCCCAGCATCATCAATGTTAATATTTTCAACAGAACTCATATGAATTTTATAGAATATATCTTTTCTTAGTCCAAATGTTTTTCACAATCAACTATGTATTTAATTTTATTGATAATATTAATAAATTAATTTTTAAATATCTAAAAACACAAAAAAATATAACTCACCCATCAATGTCACGGAAAATTCATTTTCAAGAGATTTGTAAATTAATTACACTATTTTTCGAGGACCATAATATACGACATCAATATATATCTAAAGTAATAAAATTCATGAATATGAAGTTTTCCACTTCATTATTAGATGTTTATCTAATATTTAAAATTAATTTGATAAAATAAAATATCATAAACATTTAATCCAATCTATAGGTTCAGGTTTAGGTCCATAAATTTATTTATTTTTGTTTGAAAAATGCTTTTAGAAAAATAGGATTTTGAAAACCAAGAGGTTGATAAACATATAAATCTTCTATATAATAATTTACAAAATAAAAATTGACATCCTTCAAATATTATTCGAAATTCAAATTATATGCATAGACTAAAATAATCAAAATGGATTATAGTATAGAAATATGTGTAATTTTGACTTCCTAATTAATATGTTCATATTTTTTATATTCATTATCTTGTAGCCTAGTAAATTCATATTGATCAATACATGATCATTAGTTAATTTAAAAATCTCCAATTTTTCCAATAAATGGAGCGTTAGACGGTCTGTCACCAAATATTCATATATTATTCATCTTGAAATGGTTTAATAATATTTATACTACTAAAATCATATATCATTTACTACAGATTATTATATAGTATAATTTTTGGGTTGAGGTATAAAGATATAAATTTATACATTACATTATACATTCCTTCAAGCCCTAATCAATTTATCTAAACATACCTTCACTATATAAATTATAAGGCCCCAGCCTTAAACCTTACTTAATCTTGAGTTATTACAAGATTACACATTGAGGATCTTTTCAGGTTTAGAGTTTTAGAGAATTAGATCATGAAACTTGCATTACATTCCACATTTTAACAAAGTGGTTACAAAAAGACAGTATTCATTCTTCCCATCAACGGAAAAATATTTAAAATAAAACACGGATTCTTTCTTGACACATCCTTGACACTATCGTCACATCATGTACCTTTCCCTTGACCTGTGAAAAACATTTCAAAAACTTGGGATGAGCATAAAAAGCTCAGTAAGGGTTATAGAAATATGGAAAGGAAACATGAGTTCATATATACATAAGAATGAAATCATACTTTACCCATAAAACATAGGCATATCAAATCATGAATAAATCATAGAAGACATAAGACATAAAGGTAACTTGAGGCGTTCATAACATTCTTATGTAGGGAGTAACCCTCTTGGTTACGTTTGGAATACCCATCACAGTATATTCCCTAAATCTCTTCGGAGAAACCTTAACGTTTCACTCCTTCGCGTTACCCAATGCATTGGAGAGCTATAACGGGCTCACCCGCCCTTAGTTTATCACGGAACCACCCGTTCTTCATAACAATGCCCAAGAACAATAACATAATCATATCACATAAACATGAATAAAGGAAACATAACATTTCCACATTTCAATCACAATATAACATTTTAGGATATTGAAATAATGAATCCATTCAAAAAGAAACCATTTCCAAAACCATTTAAAACATTTAATAATGAGATTTTTGAATCAAAGTGTCCCATACCACCTTGAAGCTTTTAATTTTAAACCATTAATATCCATATAAATAAATCCTTAAAATCATTTTGAAAACATGGATATTAGTAAGAACTAATAATTAAAACATTTAAAACGATATTTTGGTTAAAGGGGTTTTATCAAAATTAGAGACACTTGAATACAATAATTGAGGAATAACATTTAGTCAGAACCTTATAATATCATGAGAATAAATGGATTCATGATATAATACTCCAAAGGACAGTATATACACCATATAAGAGTGAATTTGTGCATAACAACAATGAACCCTCAATAGAAGTGTCAAATGCAATGAATTCCCTTATAATGAAGGTATCCTTAAATTAAGGACAAATCAATCTCAAAAATATGTGTGACAAATATAAATACACCCAATATAAGTGGATATTAAGTGTAAAACAATAAAAGGTCATTCACACATATTCAATGGATGACATATTCAATGACTAAATGTTCAACCCAAAGAAATCGAAATTGGGTTAAAAACTTCCCTTGACCGCCTAACGACATCACATCAAAATGAGTTGATGAGAGATAAAAAGTGTATCTCATCACTTGGACATAAAATTTACATCAATAAGGATATATGAGAACATATCCCAACATAAAAATATGTAAATTAAAAGACCCAACAAAAGAAGTCTTTTAAAAAAGAGGAGGGTGAACGGTTCCCTTACCGACTTGGGTATCTTTCCAAAACATACACCCATGAAAGAAGGACAATAGATTATTGATGTAAATACTCATAAACGAAATTATATTACACAAAGAGAAGAATAATGGGAAGTACATACACCACTCAATGGAATTTGTGGCAAATGTAGCATAAATCTCACGAGAATAAAAGTGAGATGAAAAATCCCTTACGAAAATTCGGCAGCCTAACGGCGCCACATAAAACTTCCGAATATGGATTGATGAGATCAAATAGGGTATCTCATCACATTACAATAAAATTTACAGAAATTGGAATATAAAAGAACATACCCCAACATTACAAAGAGGATCTTAAAAGAATTGACATAAAGGAGAGTACTTAAAAGAAAGAGAGAGGTTAGATCTCTTACGAAAGTTCGGCAGCCTAACGGCGCCACTCAAAACATCCAAAATGGATTGATGAGAGAGAATAGGGTCTCTCATCACATGAACATAAAAATTACAGTAGGAGTAATATAAAATAACATCCCAATCATAAGAAAGATGAGCTTAAAAGAAATGACATAAAAGAGTGTACTTAAAAAGAAAGAGAGTTGTAGGATCCCTTACCTTGGGTCCGACTTGACGCGATCGTTCTTTAACGTCCTGAATAATAAACTTGAGTTAATTTACACTTTATTAAGAACACTTTTTATAGTTCATTATTCCTTTTAGATCACTTATTTCAATGTTATAAACATTTTTTAATCATTTAAGTTAATAATGTTTGTTTTGTCGATATTTGGTTTTTAAGTCGAAAGTGGACTTCTTACAATTACATGTTGTTCGTGTGGCCAAATGTTTATTATATCAAGAATTGTATTCATGATGTAGATATCATATATGTCTTATATATCCAGTACATGCATGCATTTATAACATTACATAATCATTTAGAGGTAAGAAATGAAATGCACCGTTCATGGAGACGGTAAGCCGTACGTACGCATGAACGCTACTTTCATTTCTATCTCATACTTTAATGGAAAGAAATAATAATTATATAGAGGTATATAATAATTCCAGTATAATATCATATATAATAACATTACATTCATCCTTTATACGTCCCACGTATGGCATAAACGAATCACATCACTTTGAGGGGGCGGTAGTCTGCACTTCCTAAAATGAAGATATCGCGTATAACCATAATGGAAGCCATAAAGGTAAGACACAAATGAAAAATACAGAAGCATAAGTAAAACATAAACATATTATATATCATATATAAAAATAGTGACATCATAATGGCCACCTTTGAAGGTGTTAAATGAGTATTGAACAATCATCGTTTCGGGAGGCGGAATTTCGCCATCCACGGAAACCGTATGTCCTTTAACCATTTGATGTAGTTGTGTGATAGTGTAGCATGAATAAATCTTATAAAAAAATCCTAGTATATTGAATATACTGGTGTTGTCACAATAGAAGTAAATAAAAAGAGTTTAGGGGGTTGGAGAAGCAAAATAAAACAAATGAACATGAGAGAATGAATTACCTTTAAAAGTGTAACTCCTTTTGATTTGAGCCTAAAGGCTTCCTTTGAAAGGATTCTTCCCAAAGGGAATCCTCTAGGATGAGGAGAGGGGTGTGGAGAGAGTAAATGGGCCGGGGATGGCCGAGCCAAAGGCTTGAGAAGTGTGTGAAGAGAGGTAGAGGTGGGGGCCTTTTATAAGAGGAGAGGAGGGGTACTTTTGGAAAGTAAGAAGTATTACTTTATTTGAAAATGTGTTTCGGTTTCAAAAGGTACCACAATGATATAATTCGTGTATAAGGTTATAAGCCATCGAAATACACTCATCCAATTGTTTTTGGCCATGTGTAGGTTGTAGATTTTTCATTATCTTTCCATTTTAATTAAATCATCAAATAATGATGTCATCGCTGCATCATTATTATGTCATAATTAATTTAATTTCTTTAATGTGTAAAAATTAAAAAAAATACTATGATATAGGAAATCTTTTTAGATTTCCAATGACTATTTATAATCAAAAATTGGACTTGTATAACCCCACTTAAAAATTGTTTTCGTAAAAAATATTATGTTTGTGTCATTTTCACTTTAACATTAAATAAAAAGTAATTTATGTCATTTCCCAAAAAAAGTGGATCCATGGGGTCCCCAAGTTGACCCATGGCTTGTCATGGTCGGCCATGACACAACCAATGATGTTGGGACATGTTTCTAGGTCATTTCATATTATTAAAGTATTATTTATACCTTAAACTACACTAATTACCACTAATCGCGATTAAAAACTTAATAAGTTACTATTCACCAAAAAATTATTTTAATCTCATTGAACCACATTTTACATACTAATGACAACCATGTATGTCGGATTTTCAAAATTCAAAACCCAATGATGGAAAAATTTCATTTAAACGGAAAATCAGTTTTTATAAGTACCACTTAGTGGTTTCACTATTCATCAAAAATTGAAGTTTTTCAGAAAAATCCCAAAAATTCACCCTAAGCTATATTTGATATTCTGAATTCAAAAATGAAGTCCGTTTTACAAAATTCAAAACATATAAGTCACATTAATTAATTTAATAATTAATTCCCGCTATCAGAGCAAATAGCGTGTTTTTATAAAACAATAAGTATCAAAAGATTGACACTAGTTTAAGTCTGATTTCAAAGTGAAATTAATTCCAACGACCACTATTGGATTTAATGGTAAAAATATTTTCTAATTTCACATTAAAACCAATTCAAAATATAATCTAATCATATAAATAAATTAGATTAAAAAGTGGTTTTGAATTAAAATACAACATTTTACACTATTCATTAAAAAAATGAACATTATCGGAAAGATACCAAAAATTTACACAAAGTAAATTTTGATGTCCCGATTCTTAAGAAGTGTTTTATTTGTTCCAAAATAATGTTTAAGAGTGAGCAAAACTATATTTAATGACAATTCTCCATTAAAAGGTGATTAGTGAACCTTTAGTGAAAACTAGGGCATATACGCCAAAAATTGAATTCTTTCCGTATTTTAAGCCTTTATCTTTTATTGTATAAATGTAAAAATATTTAAGAACATATATAATCATATTTTAGTTATTTCTATCCATTCCCGCCAATACAACAGCTACATATTAACTACCATTTAAAATAATATTATTTTATTATTAGAGTGCAACGTAAGATTCTCAAGAAACTCGTTGTTGCGTGTTGGGTACGCCATCGAGCATAGCGTCCCCTTTAAAGTCATTTAAATATTTTATTCACAAATATGGATAAATATGAAATGTCATATTCTTTATTTACCTGGGGTGTTACATCCTTCCCCCCTTTTGGGAATTGCGTCCTCGCAATTTTAAAATTGCGCTTGGAAACATCCTTGAAAGTCCCACATCGGAACAAAAGTCGGTAAAACAAACACTTTAAAATAAAGAAAGATAAGTACAAAGGTCACCCGAGTTAACCCATACTAGGATTCCATGTATGAAAATATGGACATGGAGGAAAAAACAAAGGGTCATGTTCTGATGGAGAGTGATAGAAAACATGTTTATGAGAAAGTTAACCACGAGAAAATCACAAACTTGTGATGGGTTAAACGGTCTTCGATTCCCCAGTAGGAAAAGTTAATAGACAACATTTTTGTTTTAAGTTACTTTTTATTGAGGAATTTATTCATAAGGAAACATAATCACTTATCATATTGACTTTCAACCTTTATTAGATTCCTTACACAAACTCATATTTTTTTTTCTAAAAGACGAGTATTTAGGGAGACTTGTTCGCATTAAGAGAGAATCACCTAATCCACAAAAGAGAACTATATACATCCTATGTCTTTAGACTTTAACCAAAACCAAAACCAAAAAGGTTATTACAAGGTCAGATAATCCAGAAAAGGATAACCCTTTAAAAAGAAAATCTATGCTTAATCTCCAAAATTTGTCCAACAAAACTCAAAGTTCAACGAGGACCATCCGATAAAAAATTTGTCCATAAAATTCTTCAAAGTAAACCAATCTAAGATTGAAACCCAAATATTTGAAGGATTTAGTCACATAGTCTTCCAAGTTAAATCGTAACATTTTTCTCCAAACAACATCAGTTGCTCCTAAAGTCTCGTATTGAAAAGTAATTAACCTAATCACATAACCTCCATGATAGGTTAATCATTTTCATAAATAACCCAAAATCAACTTACTCTTAATTGATAAAATCATATAACTAAAAAGAATCAGTCAAAATAACCAGGGACTTCACGTAGTCCAGTGGTAGGCGATAAATACCAGTCGCACATTGGTTGTGGGTTCGATTCCCGCAGCTTTGTCCGACACGACGGGATGTCACACGGTCTGCGTGTTGTCCTTTTTCCAAAACTATATAATTCTTAAAACATTCCACAAAATGAGATAAAATCTTCAAGAATAATCATAACATATTTTAACCTCAAGTTTATCTCATTCCTTTCATTTTCCATCATATCATAGAGTAACCCATAATTACCTAAAAATTAAGTATCATATAAACCCTAATGGTTACCTTAATAATTATTACTTGAATTTCCACATCGAATTGGCCATCTCGTACCTGATGCATTAGAGAACTCACCAAGGTTGAAGTGGTTGATCATGACTCCTTAATATTTGGTTTAGAACAACCACGAGTTTCCTCATGGAATCCTTCATTTTATCTGGTATCTTAATCAGAGAACCACCACAGTTTCCTTCAAACCTGTTGTCTCTTCAGTGCCTGCTAGATCCATCCATTCACTAAAAATAGAAATGTCAGTGTGAGTATATCAACAAAACCATCATGTACTAATGAGTAAGATAGAAAATAAGATATACTTACTCATTCACTTTATCTAAAACTAAGAATCTTTCTGAAATCCTAACCATTATGGTAATTGTCACTTATGGTTAAAGAATACCCTAACCTCTAAAGTTATCTAAACCGACCTTTGATACCAACTATAAGGCCCCAGCCTTAAACCTTACTTAATCTTGAGTTATTACAAGATTACACATTGAGGATCTTTTCAGGTTTAGAGTTTTAGAGAATTAGATCATGAAACTTGCATTACATTCCACATTTTAACAAAGTGGTTACAAAAAGACAGTATTCATTCTTCCCATCAACGGAAACATATTTAAAATAAAACACGGATTCTTTCTTGACACATCCTTGACACTATCGTCACATCATGTACCTTTCCCTTGACCTGTGAAAAACATTTCAAAAACTTGGGATGAGCATAAAAAGCTCAGTAAGGGTTATAGAAATATGGAAAGGAAACATGAGTTCATATATACATAAGAATGAAATCATACTTTACCCATAAAACATAGGCATATCAAATCATGAATAAATCATAGAAGACATAAGACATAAAGGTAACTTGAGGCGTTCATAACATTCTTACGTAGGGAGTAACCCTCTTGGTTAAGTTTGGAATACCCATCACAGTATATTCCCTAAATCTCTTCGGAGAAACCTTAACGTTTCACTCCTTCGCGTTACCCAATGCATTGGAGAGCTATAACGGGCTCACCCGCCCTTAGTTTATCACGGAACCACCCGTTCTTCATAACAATGCCCAAGAACAATAACATAATCATATCACATAAACATGAATAAAGGAAACATAACATTTCCACATTTCAATCACAATATAACATTTTAGGATATTGAAATAATGAATCCATTCAAAAAGAAACCATTTCCAAAACCATTTAAAACATTTAATAATGAGATTTTTGAATCAAAGTGTCCCATACCACCTTGAAGCTTTTAATTTTAAACCATTAATATCCATATAAATAAATCCTTAAAATCATTTTGAAAACATGGATATTAGTAAGAACTAATAATTAAAACATTTAAAACGATATTTTGGTTAAAGGGGTTTTATCAAAATTAGAGACACTTGAATACAATAATTGAGGAATAACATTTAGTCAGAACTTTATAATATCATGAGAATAAATGGATTCATGATATAATACTCCAAAGGACAGTATATACACCATATAAGAGTGAATTTTTGCATAACAACAATGAACCCTCAATAGAAGTGTCAAATGCAATGAATTCCCTTATAATGAAGGTATCCTTAAATTAAGGACAAATCAATCTCAAAAATATGTGTGACAAATATAAATACACCCAATATAAGTGGATATTAAGTGTAAAACAATAAAAGGTCATTAACACATATTCAATGGATGACATATTCAATGACTACATGTTCAACCCAAAGAAATCGAAATTGGGTTAAAAACTTCCCTTGACCGCCTAACGGCATCACATCAAAATGAGTTGATGAGAGATAAAAAGTGTATCTCATAACTTGGACATAAAATTTACATCAATAAGGATATATGAGAACATATCCCAACATAAAAATATGTAAATTAAAAGACCCAACAAAAGAAGTCTTTTAAAAAAGAGGAGGGTGAAAGGTTCCCTTACCGACTTGGGTATCTTTCCAAAACATACACCCATGAAAGAAGGACAATAGATTATTGATGTAAATACTCATAAACGAAATTATATTACACAAAGAGAAGAATAATGGGAATTACATACACCACTCAATGGAATTTGTGGCAAATGTAGCATAAATCTCACGAGAATAAAAGTGAGATGAAAAATCCCTTACGAAAATTCGGCAGCCTAACGGCGCCACATAAAACTTCCGAATATGGATTGATGAGATCAAATAGGGTATCTCATCACATTACAATAAAATGTACAGAAAGTGGAATATAAAAGAACATACCCCAACATTACAAAGAGGAGCTTAAAAGAATTGACATAAAGGAGAGTACTTAAAAGAAAGAGAGAGGTTAGATCTCTTACGAAAGTTCGGCAGCCTAACGGCGCCACTCAAAACATCCAAAATGGATTGATGAGAGAGAATAGGGTCTCTCATCACATGAACATAAAAATTACAGTAGGATTAATATAAAATAACATCCCAATCATAAAAAAGATGAGCTTAAAAGAAATGACATAAAAGAGTGTACTTAAAAAGAAAGAGAGTTGTAGGATCCCTTACCTTGGGTCCGACTTGACTCGATCGTTATTTAACGTCCTGAATAATAAACTTGAGTTAATTTACACTTTATTAAGAACCCGTTTTATAGTTCATTATTCCTTTTAGATCACTTATTTCAATGTTATAAACATTTTTTAATCATTTAAGTTAATAATGTTTGTTTTGTCGATATTTGGTTTTTAAGTCGAAAGTGGACTTCTTACAATTACATGTTGTTCGTGTGGACAAATGTTTATTATATCAAGAATTGTATTCATGATGTAGATATCAAATATGTCTTATATATCCAGTACATACATGCATTTATAACATTACATAATCATTTAGAGGTAAGAAATGAAATGCACCGTTCATGGAGACGGTAAGCCGTACGTACGCATGAACGCTACTTTCATTTCTATCTCATACTTTAATGGAAAAAAATAATAATTATATAGAGGTATATAATAATTCCAGTATAATATCATATATAATAACATTACATTCATCCTTCATACGTCCCACGTATGGCATAAATGAATCACATCACTTTGAGGGGGCGGTAGTCCGCACTTCCTAAAATGAAGATATCGCGTATAACCATAATGGAAGCCATAAAGGTAAGACACAAATGAAAAATACAGAAGCATAAGTAAAACATAAACATATTATATATCATATATAAAAATAGTGACATCATAATGGCCACCTTTGAAGGTGTTAAATGAGTATTGAACAATCATCGTTTCGGGAGGCGGAATTTCGCCATCCACGGAAACCGTATGTTCTTTAACCATTTGATGTAGTTGTGTGATAGTGTAGCATGAATAAATCTTATAAAAAAATCCTAGTATATTGAATATACTGGTGTTGTCACAATAGAAGTAAATAAAAAGAGTTTAGGGGGTTGGAGAAGCAAAATAAAACAAATGAACATGAGAGAATGAATTACCTTTAAAAGTGTAACTCCTTTTGATTTGAGCCTAAAGGCTTCCTTTGAAAGGATTCTTCCCAAAGGGAATCCTCTAGGATGAGGAGAGGGGTGTGGAGAGAGTAAATGGGCAGGGGTTGGCCGAGCCAAAGGCTTGAGAAGTGTGTGAAGAGAGGTAGAGGTGGGGGCCTTTTATAAGAGGAGAGGAGGGGTACTTTTGGAAAGTAAGAAGTATTACTTTATTTGAAAATGTGTTTCGGTTTCAAAAGGTCCCACATTGATATAATTCATGTATAAGGTTATAAGCCATCGAAATCCACTTATCCAATTGTTTTTGGTCATGTGTCGGTTGTATATTTTTCATTATCTTTCCATTTTAATTAAATCATAAAATAATGATGTCATCGCTGCATCATTATTATGTCATAAATAATTTAATTTTATTAATGTGTAAAAATTATAAAAAAAAATACTATGATATAGGAAATCTTTTTAGATTTCCAATGACTATTTATAATCAAAAATTGGACTTGTATAACCCCACTTAAAAATTGTTTTCGTAAAACATATTATGTTTGTGTCATTTTCACTTTAACATTAAATAAAAAGTAATTTATGTCATTTCCCAACAAAAGTGGATCCATGGGGTCCCCAAGTTGACCCATGGCTTGTCATGGTCGGCCATGACACAACCAATGAGGTTGGTACATGTGTCTAGGTCATTTCATATTATTAAAGTATTATTTATACCTTAAACTACACTAATTACCACTAATCGCGATTAAAAACTTAATAAGTTACTATTCACCAAAAAATTATTTTAATCTTATTGAACCACATTTTACATACTAATGAAAACCATGTATGTCGGATTTTCAAAATTCAAAACCCAATGATGGCAAAATTTCATTTAAACGGAAAATCAGTTTTTATAAGTACCACTTAGTGGTTTCACTATTCATCAAAAATTGAAGTTTTTCAGAAAAATCCCAAAAATTCACCCTAAGCTATATTTGATATTCTGAATTCAAAAATGAAGTCCGTTTTACAAAATTCAAAACATATAAGTCACATTAATTAATTTAATAATTAATTCCCGCTGTCAGAGCAAATAGCGTGTTTTTATAAAACAATAAGTATCAAAAGATTGACACTAGTTTAAGTCTGATTTCAAAGTGAAATTAATTCCAACGACCACTATTGGATTTAATGGTAAAAATATTTTCTTATTTCACATTAAAACCAATTCAAAATATAATCTAATCATATAAATAAATTAGATTAAAAAGAGGTTTTGAATTAAAATACAACATTTTACACTATTCATTAAAAAAATGAACATTATCGGAAAGATACCAAAAATTTACACAAAGTAAATTTTGATGTCCCGATTCTTAAGAAGAGTTTTATTTGTTCCAAAAGAATGTTTAAGAGTGAGCAAAACTATATTTAATGACAATTCTCCATTAAAAGGTGATAAGTGAACCTTTAGTGAAAACTAGGGCATATACGCCAAAAATTGAATTCTTTCCGTATTTTAAGCCTTTATCTTTTATTGTATAAATGTAAAAATATTTAAGAACATATATAATCATATTTTAGTTATTTCTATCCATTCCCGCCAATACAACGGCTACATATTAACTACCATTTAAAATAATATTATTTTATTATTAGAGTGCAACGTAAGATTCTCAAGAAACTCCTTGTTGCGTGTTGGGTACGCCATCGAGCATAGCGTCCCCTTTAAAGTCATTTAAATATTTTATTCACAAATATGGATAAATATGAAATGTCATATTCTTTATTTACCTAGGGTGTTACATAAATGGGAAGTTTCTTATGTGAGGTTTGATTTAGAAGAATAAAACTATCAATTTCACTAATATCCATCCTTTATGATCTTTTTCACCTAAATCATTTTTCAAATACTCATCCATTATAGTATCAAATAGAGTTTCAAGAATCTTGTGTTAAAAATAGTCTAATAACATATCTACATAAGTAAGTTTGTGTTCAAAATTATTAAATTCATAAAATTTCAAATGAATTTATTATTCTATAATTATTTGAACTTCTGATGAAAATTGTATATAAATGGTAGAATTATAGTAGTTTAGTAAGATAATTTTTCATCATTAGTATCAAAACATCCAAGATTAATTACAATTTTCAATATGTAAAATTTTCAATCAAATTCACCAACATTTCCCACGTTTTCATTTTTATTTTCCCATATCTCCGAAGACGTTTTCAATAAAATGTGTGTAATAAGAACACTATTAATGATATAAAATTCTGTATTTACATGATCATATTAAACATGTGTGGGAAATATATATTCTAATAATAATTTTATATATATTTTTTCAAATTCCAAGTCCTCCTTTCATTTACATCATTATGATTATATGTTTTATATAATGAAAATATATATTTAACAGAACTATTTAATCAATAATAATTGAAATCATGGTTCCAAAAATTTCTACCATGGTCTCTTCTTAAAGAAATTATTTTTTCATCTTCCTAGTTTGGAATCAATTTAAAAAAAAAATTTAAAAACCCAACTAGCTACACTCTTAATAGTCCAAAAAAACTACGGTAAATCTAGAAAACCATCAAAAAATAGATAGACATAAGATATATATCCTAGAATCATATTTCAATATGTCCAAAAAAATTCCTTGTGAATATTTTTTAAGGGTTAATAATTAGAAAAAATTATATTATCTATAGAAGATGATTTCTGTTTTATTCCAATTTGGTATACATAATAAAGGTTTGTTTTCTTCATATTATGTTGAGGTGACTCTAAAAAATATTTCGTTTGGAAATACTTCACAAATAACAAAAAATACGATATCCTAATTGAAGAACCTTTATTATCAATTATTTTAAAAAAAATTGAATTTTGTGATAACTAACCACTTTAAATTAAATTTTTTTATTTTCTTGGAATTAGTTCTAGATTATGATTCATCTGAAATGCATTCAATTCATTGGATCCAGTATTCTACAAAATTTGGATAAAAATTATGCAAAAATATTCACAACCACTCTAAAGAATAATTTATCCCCCATTCTACAAAAATATAAACTACCATTATAATATGTCTATCATTTTCATAATAATAGAATGAGTGATGGTACTGCATAGTTTTTGAAAAAATAATGTGAATCCAGGAGTTAAAAAGTAGTCATACTTTTTAAAATGAAATAAGACAATTATTCATTAATCAATATATTCTCAAAAATCATGAAAACATTCATGATAATATATTTTTAATAAATGGTGGAGTGGTTTGAAGAAACTCAAAATTATATAATGGAGAATTCCATCATAATAGGGATTTCATCACAATGGGAATTTTATGAAAATTGGAAATTATTTGTAATCATAATTTCAAAGTAATGAGAATTCCATTATAATAGAAATATCATGGTAATTATAATTCCATTTTAATGGTTATTTGATCGTAATAATAATTCCTTCATAATGGAAATTTCGTCATATTAAAAATTACATCGTAATGGGGTTTACATCATACCCAAATTCATCATCATCATTTACTTTATCATCTTTTTTCTATCATAATAGTTCGAAAACTATCATACCTAGGAAAATAGAACTCAATCTATGGAAAAAATTGATCATATCTAGATTGATCAAAAATAGATGGAAATAGGAAGGGATTCTGACAATTGTAACCAGGGCTATTAAAAGATTGTAATGGGATGAGAATTAAATAGATTATAATATGTCAAAAACGAATTCGTAATGATCTGATTACAATGAATAATTAAGGTTGTTAAACATGAATTTAAAATTTTCATAAATCGGGGAGACATCTGAGGATTTTTGACAATTTGAAAGATGAATTTTAATTGTGAGATATTTTTAGAGTTTTGATATTTGAGGAAGCTGGGATTATATCTGTCCCTCTCTTGGTTTTTGATTTTCCTATAAATTCATTCTTATATCGTATGATCATTTTAACTCACTACATATTCATGAAATATAGAGCACTATAGAAATTTAAATGGAAATTCCCATCTGAGCTTGAGTTTTTACATATTGAGATTGAGTACAATCTATTAAAGAGAATCCGATTCAGAATCTTGTATAATTGTATCAAAAAAATTGGTTCCAGAATCCAGAATTATCGTACCCCGAAAATAGGATATGAAATCTAACATCATTGTATAAGAAAAAAATGATATAGAATTGATCATCATTGAATTGAGAAAATAGGATCTAGCATCATGAGAATGAGAAAACAACATCAAGATAAATTGAACAGAGGATTTACGTTGATCAATTGTGGTGTAGATTCAAAAAACTACTTTATTCATTTCCTTCTCTCAATTATATTGAAAAAAATTATAAATTAAATATAGTTATTATAATCAATCCTATAAGAAGATAAAAGGTTTCTAACATTAATTGGAACAAGTTTTATTCACATATTCCTAATAGAATGTTAACATAGTCCCACAAGAGTGACTATGATAAGGATATATGTTCTCACACTAAGCACAATCCTTTTAAATATTGTGTGATTTTCATTATTTCAAATATTTTCATGATTGAGTATTTACAAAAAAACTCATAAGGAACCAAATATTAATATATTATAGGGGTTAAGTTTCTACGATTTTGGAAATTAATAAAAAGTGACAAACTTATTCAACCTCCCCCCCTCTCAGTTGTTATTTTATCCTTAGAACTTCAATTGGTATAATATGTTCAGGTGCCCTTATTATATCAATATTATGAGAAATATTAATTCTATCAACAATAGAAGAATTCCATAATTTTATGGAAAGTTTATTGAAGATAAAAAAATAGGATGATTCATTATCTGTAATCTCATAGCTTGGACATTGTTGATGAAACAAATATTGGATTTTCCCCTATTGAGAAATATGATCCTAGAAAAGTTTCTAATAATAAAAGCTTTGAAGCTGATGTAAAGTCTATAAATTCATTCCATATGTCTTTGTCAGAAAATGTTTTTAGAAGGTGATGGGTCTCAAAAAATCAAAAAGTCTGGGGGTTAATTTGAAATGTGTTTTTAAAGGGAATACAAATTTCTAGGATGAAAATATTCATTACTATAATTGTATATAGGATGATATCATAATGAGATAGGAAGAAACAGTTTATGAATACTTTAACAGTATAAATGAAGTTGTTTTAAACTGTAGTGGATTCAGATATGTCTTGGAGGATTCTAAAATTGTGAAGAATCTTATGAGAAACATTATCGACATGTTTGATTCTAATTTTTTTTCATAAGTAGACAAAGAATTATATTTCTTGATTAAATTAATAACATTCATGTTTCTAATTAAATGAGTAAATATACATTCTTTATAAGAAATATGAACGGTTAAATAGCTTTTGATGCCAAGAACAATATGAAAATACAAGATGTTTATAAAGATAGTAATTAAATGTCTGATGACAAGGAAGATAATGAACTGTATGAAAAAATAATGACTCTTATATCAAGGAACTATCGAAGAGGAAGTCAAAAGTGTATAGGTAAACATCGTCTATTTTTTTTGAGTGTGGTGGTATTAGAAACATTGATATGAATTTCCCTAATAATAATGTTGTAGAATATTGTGATAATTCTGATTAAAACCCTCAATAGAAGAGTTGGAACAATAATTTCAAAGGAAATGTCATCTAATATATACATGAATGTGTTCATAGGAAATAATACAAGTATGATGAGTAATAAAGATGAATCAAACACAATTGGAAATAATTATTCAGAAAAAAAGTCCAAAAAATGCACAACCATCATTGTGAATGTTTATAAAATAAATGATTTCTCATAGAGTGATGAAGGCGGTAATGAATATTATAGAGAGTATCAAGTCAGAACTGAACTTGTTTCTTGTCTGGAGAAAAAAAACTCTTATAAAAGAAATTAGAGTATCGAAGATAGATCTTGAAGATGTTTTTGACAGATGAAAAGATGTCATCAAGCAGGTGGATGAACACATTAATGATATTTTACATTACAAACATTGAATTGGTGAATATGGAATGATGGTTAAAGATACTAGATGGAATTTGGAAGCTACAGATAAAGAGTTTAGAAAATTGAAATCAAACATTATTGATATGGAGAGTACCTTGTAGAAGATGAATGAAAACATCAACAAATACATGAAAGTAAAAGTATAGACTACTAATGTTTCTAAGATGGATTAATAAAATAATTAGGTGAAATATTTTATTATAAGAAATAATTTTTCAGATGTTACTTTTAGCATTTACGGATCCGTAAAAATAATTGGGAAAGGTTGGATTTAGAAATGATGTGAGAAACCTATCAATTCAATAAAAGTAGAAAACTCATTAAAATGCAATGATGGTCAAAATATTGAGTAAATAAGTGCTATAAGATGTTTCCAACATAAACATGGTTTCTATATATTAATATCATTTATGAATAGAATATAATGATTTGATGGCAATTGGTGGTGTTGTGGAGGATGTGGTCCCAAAGAATATAATTGTTGGTAAAACATATATCTACATAGAATAAGGATTGAGAAAAGGGGAATATATTGTGAAAGTAGAATAAGTAACTTTCCTAACACATAAAATGATGAAATGGTGAATTCTAATGATGATAGAATCTTTCCAACTAAAAATCAATTTGAATATCTAGATGTAGATTGTGGAAGATGTGATCAAATTTGTCATCTTGTTGAAAGATGTATGTAAATCCTTCCAGAAAAAAATCATATCATAGAAAATAAAAGAAATATGAAAATAAGAAGGGTTAAGAAAGAGATTTTTTTGTTGAGATAGCCTTGAAATCATTTATAAGGTACAACCCCTGGATACATGATATTAGTTGTTCTTCACAAATGGTAGGTGACATAAAAACTGTGAAACATGTTTAAATTAATAATGGAGGAGCAATAACATTTGGGAATGATGGTTATTTACAAATCAATGTAAATGGAATAGATGAGATTGAAGAATAAATGTTGAAATAAATCGATTTTTGATATGTCGATGGGATAAAACATGACTTATTCGGTGTAAGTACACTTTGTGAATAAGGAAAATATTTTTTTTAGAAAAAACTTTTGTATCATCAAATTTTTTAATAATTGAAAAGGCATTTCCAAAGGAGAGTGAACCAATGGGATTCCCATAAAATTTGGAAAATTCAATAACTCATTTTACTTGAGTGTTGAATATGAATATGAATTTTGGCATTGAAAACTTGGACACCTTGTAGAGAAAAATATGAATAGATATTATAATGTTATTTGTACATCAAATATTCAAGAAATGAAAAGGGGAGATAAAGCTATTTCAATTAATTTTTAGAAAGTAAATATGAATAAATAAAGTCATAAGGGAATAGATTTTTAATCTACTATACAACATGAGCATATTCATGATGATATGGGTGGACTGATGAGACATCAATCAACAAAAGGTGATTTATAATTTATCAAATTTGTTGATGAGTTCACTTAGGTGACCAAAATAATGTTCTTAAAGTACATTTCTTATGATATTGAAATATTCATACTATTCCAAAGAAATGATGAGAATGATTTGGTGGTTTCAATCAAGAAGATAAGAACATATAATTGTACTTAATTTAAAATAAATATTGTTGAAAATTATTTGAGAAAACATGGTATCAAAAATAAAAACATTGCGCCCTATACTCCAAAAAATTGGAGTAGTAGAAATGAGGAATATAATCATCATTGAAATGGGAAATAGTATATTAAAGAATAAAACCAATCAATGTTCTCTTTTATAGATGCAATTAGTACTTTGGTACTTGTAAAAATAATTTTTTTGAGACTTGAAACCAAAATAGATCCTAATGAATCATGGTATAACAAAAAACCTTCATTTAAATACTTAATTGTTTCTAGATGTCCAGGTTTTTTCAAAATAGAAAATCTGGATTTGGGAAATATTGATGAGAAATCTGAGGAAGGAACTTTCATGGGTTATTCACTAAATAGGATTAGTTGTAAATATTGGAATGAATATCTACAAAATATTGTGGACACATATGATGTGATGGTAATTGAGAATATTATTTCCATAAAAAATGTCTGTGAGAATATTGAGGAGGATAAATCAATGTTTTCAAACAAAAGAGAATGTAATTAAAAAGAATGTTATCAAGATTTAGATGATTTATGTGATGAAGAAATTCAAATTGGGAAATAACATTAAGATTTCATAACATAAAAAAACAAGTTGAATATGAAAACATTATTGGGAATCCGAAGGATCCGCTTTAGAATAGAAGAAAATTGTGATTAGAAAATCAGATTTCACAAATCTCAAAAGTTGACCAGGAATTAGTTTCGGCTGATATTTGACATAAATAATGGGTGGATATAATGAATGAAGAGTTGGATCAGACATCCAAGAATGAAACATGTGAAATTAGTCCAAGTCTAGAATATAAAAATTCTATCTGAACAAAGTGGGTTTAAAGACATTAATTTAATGGGAATATAGACGTTTCTAGAAAAAAATACTTTTTTATTAAGGATATGAAAATTTTTATGGTTAGGATTTTGATGAATCGTTATCTCGAGTTGAAATATTGTAAAGAACTAGATTTTTTCTCTCAATGGCCACACATCCAAATTACAATTTCTATCAAATGGATATAAGTGTATCATTAATAAAAGAAGATATTTATGAAGAATTTTACATTGAGAACCCATGTGGGTTTCTAATGGACGTGGATGAAAAAAGAAATTTTAATTTGAACAAAGATTTTATGGGATGAAACAAGCTCCATATTCATTGTACCAAAAAAATAAACTGTTTTCGAGAATGATGAAATTCATTGACGGAATGTTAAAAAAAACATATATGTGAATGTTGATGACGCCAAAATTATTATTCTAATTATATATTTGTAATATATAATTTTTTTGGGCGATTAATAAAATGTTTATGAAGAGTTTTCTAGATAAATGAAGTATAATATTTAAATTTCAATGTTGGGAGAATTAAATTACTTCTTTGGAATAAAATATCAAGAAAAGTAAAAACACATTTTCTTATCCCTAAAATATTATTCTAGGGAATTGATAAATATGTTTAGGATGGATGAGGACATTTTATTTTCTAATCATATTTCTGTTATCAGAGATAATAGAAAAGTTGAATCAAGAATAATTGTGAATCAAAAATACATTATGTAGCTGATGGGTAGTCTTTATTAACTGGATTCTTCATAGACTAATATTGTATATAATGTGACATTGGGTGCTAGGTATCAATTTAATCCATTGGAAACACATATTTTGGCAGAAAATAGAATTTGAGGATATTTCAAAGGAACTAATTGATATGTATAGTAATAAAATTGATATTTTGAAATGAGGAATCAGGTTTATACTAATTCCAATTGTGGTGGAGATTGTAATTATAGAATGTAAAACATTGGAAGAACATTTTCCTTGGGTGAATGTTTTGTGCATTGGAATATTTAGAAACAATGTTCAGTAATGATTGAGAAAAATATTAAAAAGTGGTTATCCTATAAAGGAGTATATAAAAAGTAATGTGATATAAAATTAAAGTATGAAAAGAATAAAATGTGAGAGAAAATATAATAACGTGATTTTTTAGTTATATTTATTTTACCAATATCTTGTTGTGGTAATCAATTAAATGGGGACTGATAAACAAAAGTTATAGAATAATAAATTAAGAAAATAATTAATTGGGGAGTGAAAGGAAATTAATGAGAGAAATTTAATAATAGTTGGTGAAAAAGAAAGTATGAATATGATAGTTTGCATAGGATGTCATTACATGGCCACAAAAAAATTTCACATCAATGGATGGAATTCATTCGAAGTCATTAATTTCTCTTGTAGCATGGTTTTAGGACAATCTTTTTAGATAAAGGCTATGTTTTGATAAAATTAAATAAAACCAGAGTTGGAAAAAATTATAAGTTTTTTGAAAACATATCAATGAGGTATTTCAACAATTCCAATGGGGTTGATTAGAGTATAGTTGTGATAAATTGTATAAAAAATATTTTTGTATTTTTTAACAACTAACATTTTTCTATTTTAATGTTATATTTTCAAGGAATCTGATATGGGAATAGGATCTATCTACAATATATTCAATTCATCATATCCCCCATTCTGAGAAAATTGAATCGAGAATTATACAAATATCAAAACCATCATTCAATGAAATATAGGATACCCTATACTCTAAAAATCAGCACATGCATTCCTAGAAGCCTATGATTAATTTAATCAGAGAATGTGTTATGATACTAATGATTTTATGAATTATAAATGTTATATTAGGAGTTATAATGATTTTATACATTATAAAATTAAATAATATTATGCTTTTATGATCAAGATGTTTTCACAAATCATGAAAAATATCATGATAATAAAATATGAAAAAAATCGAAGATAGGTTTTATGAAATTAAATTTTTCATTGTGGAAAATTATATAATAATGGGAATTTCATGCCAATGATAATTCCACCATAATGGTAATTTCATCTTAATCTGAATTTCATCTTATTGAGAATTCTATTGTAATGGGAACATTGTGATAATGAGAATTCTATCATGAGTGGAATCTCATCGTAATGAGAATTCCTTTGTAAATGGACTTTCATTATAATGATAATTCTATTGTAATGGTTTATACATCATTCATATATTTATCAACATCATTTACTCTAGAATCCTGTTTTACATCAGACTGGTAAGAAAAAATTCATACCATGGATGATGGCACTAAGTCTCAGGAGGAAAATGACTGTTTCTAGATTGATCAGAACCAAATTGAAATATGAAGAGATACTTAATATTGTATCTTGAAAAATCAAATTATTGAAATGGAATGAGAAAGAAACAAATAAAAATTAGTTGAAAAAGATTCTGTAATGATTCGATTATGAAAAATAATTAAATTTGTAAAACAATACATTATCTTTTTCATAAATCTCATAGATATTTTAGGAGGTTAGATATAACCAATGATGAATTTTAAATGCGGGGTATTTTTAGAGTTATGAGATATGATGAAGTAGGTAATTTTTTTTTCTTGTTTCTCAATCTTGTTTTATATGATTCATGTTAATAATTTCTCATATCACTTTCTAATTTGAAACACCTTACCTACGCATCAAAGGTGGATTGCTGGAAAAATTGATGTGAATGCTCCCATATGATTTAACAATAATTGTTTTGAGAATTCCAGAATCGTGTTAGTGTTTACAAATTGTGTTTTAAATCAATTTATTGAATAAAATTTGATAGATAATCCAACATCATTTTATTAAAAAAAATCGGATCCTGAATCAATCATTATTATAATAAGAAAATCAAATACAATATCCAGCATCATTGTAATGGAAAAATCGAATCTAGAATCCAACATCATCGGATTGGAAAAATTGGATACAAGAATAATGGATCATTGTGTTGAAAAAATCAGATCCAACATCACTGGAATGAGAAAATAAGGTATATCCATATTTAACTAAGTATTCAGACTGTGAAAATATGGATCGGTTTCAACAAAATCATTATTCCTTTGTATTGCACATTTTTTTGAAATAATATATTATCATCTAATGGGAGTTAGTATAACCATTACTATTATTTGATATATGGTTCCTAATAAGATTTGACACAAGTTGTATTAAATTCTTCTTAATAGTGGATATCAATAGACCCACGGGATTGGCTAGGAAAAAGACATAGGTTCGTAAATAGTGGACAAACCATGTATATCTTGGGTTCTTTTATTTCTTTCTAACTTTTTTCAGGAATAATTATTTACTAAAATTTGATAATAATGAAAAAGTTTAATAGGTTTGAGAGGTTATATTTTTAAATGTTTCAAGACATATAAAATTTGAAAAAAAATTCACCCCTATTCTCAATTGTTATTAAAATTCTTAAAACCTCACTAATATTCTATTACAAATCCAGGATTCTTTAGTTTTTTCATTTAAATAATGATATGTATTCCAACTAAAATATCTAATTTTTATTAGAATATATATTTTTATCCAATGTGACACAAATTTAAAAAACAATTCTTATAAAATATTATTGGAATTCACAGAAAAATTTAAAGAACAACCATCATAAAAAAATTGTGAAAAAATAACATATTTTAAATTAATATATACACATAAAGAAAATTATTCATATATGAAAAATTATTATTACTGACACCCATAACAATTCATTTAGTATTGTCCCCAAAAGTGATATGGTCTGCATAATTTTTAATAAGGATTATATATTATTGAAATATCAACCCATATATCTTGAACTTGTATTTTCCATATGCATTTTTCATTTATTATATTGTAAATTGTCCATACTAAAAAATTAAACAATGAATATTTTTTTACCAATATTCTCTTGGGTCTGGAAATATTATATACTAAATAATTGAGAACCTAACTTTGTTTTTGTTGTCTAAAAAATCTAGGAAATTATTTTGGAAATTCTATTGAATTATAACCATGTTTGACTCCTAAAATAAATTTATTAGAATCATTACCTAACACTTCATAGTGAAAAATATATCATTTCAAAAAAATATATATTTGGATCAAGCCAAAAAATATTTTTTATATACATATGGGGTTTCCCCTTGACATTCTATTCCAAAATTATATTTTTTACCTCTAAAATTACCAAATATTTGGATTATATAATTTTAATCTTTTTGAACACACATTTATCTTCAATAAAATCATCAACAACATTTTTTTAATCTAAAACATCACAAAATGATCATAAAATGAAGAAAAAAATTTCCATATTAGTTTTCAATTTTTTATTTCATTATTTAATTTATATTTTTATTTACAAAAAAATATTTATGAATTATTTAGGTATTTATTTTCTTCTCAAATCATTCATAATTGGTTTTATTCTATGTAACAATATTATTTTAATTATTAAAAATAAAAATATCCTTTATGTAAATCATATTCACACTCGGAATAATAAAAAGAATATACATCATAGGAGAATTCCATAAATCACATATTGGATATTTAATTATAAACATAATCATTTAAATTTGAATAAGTATCATCTCTATAATACCCATATGAACTCCATTTTTATTTCATGTCATTCTCATTATAATTAATCTTCTTGAAATAAATTGTGTATATTTTATTTTTATATTCAATGTTAGGGAATTATATATTGGTGTTACCAAGCCTATTAAACTCATAACATCTAACATCATTAATGTTTCCATCCTGATTATAATAATAGTTGAAGGGATTTATGAATGCAATTATATTATTATAGAACATTATGAATAGTCATGTAATATGATAATGATCACTATCTGAAGAAAAGTTTTTTAAGGAATCGTCATCATATCAATTCAACATTCTATTTATTAAATATTATTATCACATTGGGACCTTAAAACATCTATGGTAGCATTCCCCTTCTTAATAAATCTATACTCTTCGACATCTTCTTCCATCTCTACATTATACATCATAAGTGTTATAAAAATATATTTTCTTTAATAATTTTTTACTTATGTATATATAATAATGGTAGTTGATATTCCACTCAATATAATTGGTATAATTATATGGATTTTAAATGATTGATTTGGGTTAGAAATGTGTTCCCCTAAATCAGAAATATATTTATAACCATATTATATCATCCATTTAGTTTGATAATACTTTTTCCTTCCATAATTTAATAAATATTGAACAATATATTCTATGTATTATATTTAAGAGCTCTCATTTTTTATTCTCTCTTATAATCCAGTGATATTGTAGTCTTCATTTCATCAGATTTATCACATTGTGAAACCTAATTGAACTCATCTAAACATATTCAACAAATGAAAAAATTCAAGGATTTAGTGTTAGATTTATTGAAAGATTGAGAATTGTATTCCCTATTTTATCTTGTTTCATTGTAATTTCATAAGGCTTCCCATATTTAAGATATATCATTAGACCAGGGTTCTTTGGGAAAGCTATCATTTTTTCTTCCATCACTGATAATTCGTATTATTCATCAATGGAGCCTTACCATTGATGTAATTTGTTATTGTTTTGAGATAGAATACATTTTCAGGATGCTCTTAAAAACCACCCTTTGAAATATGAGAACTAAAATGTAACTTCCATGAATAATAACTATTGGTTGAAGATGAACTTGACTAATTCAAAAGAGGGGATGTGGATTGAGTTGTTGAATTATTAAATTCTTATAAAACAAAAATATTTAATCTATAATATCTTTTAATACATTCATAACAGATGAAAAAATAGAAATGAAATAAAAAATAAAGTCAATAATTAACATTATAATTTTATTGGCTTACGACACACTAATCCCTTGGTCCTCTCCGCCAGATATTATCTTAAATAGATTGTTGATTATAAAAATACTATTGCTTTCAGTGGGGACTATATGTCCTTTTCTGAATGAAAAATTGCTAGAAGAAACCATGATACACATGGTAAAAATACTATATTTTCATCAAGATCAAAAATTTATTTAAAAAGCCTATCATAAAAGGTTAATTTTACCATGAACCTCCATGTTGATAGAGATAATAAGGAGATACTATACTAATGTAGCTTGTTGTTGTAATATCAGTCATCCATAAGAAAGTTACTCTATAAGACAGGTGATAAACATAAATATATATTTAGGAGGAGTTTTTAATATAGAAATATAGGTTTATAATCACTATAATATTACATGAATGTTAATTTCATATTCAGGTATAAAAAATAGCCCAAATAGATATTTGATAGTGAGTTATTTGTTAACGGTGGAATAAATTTTTTTCTTTCATTTATTCAATTCCTCGTATTAAGAAATACGAATGAAAGACATCACCATCTATAATATAGATTCAGATACACAAAATATAGGATTTTAATTAAATTCTATATCTAAATTTCATAGAAATTCTTCAAAAATTAAAAACCCTTAAAATATCATTATACTATATTGTCTTCCCAATACTTGTACATTTTAATAATTTTAATCACTATTATCAGGTAATAAAATATTAAATAAATTCATGAGGATATTAATTCTTATTGAATATAAACCAACAATATTAAATTGCAGGTTTCATAATGACGTAGCTAATTCAAGATCACCACGTACCTAAATTCCACAAATTTGAGTTCACATAACCAAATTGATCAATATAATTTTTATTCAGGCATCCAATTTATCCATGTAGAAAAATTACTATGGAATTAATTCTAAAATAAATAAAATCCTATTTATTTGAGTGAATTTTTTTATCCTTTGTGAATAATTTATTAGTTTTAACCTTATATCAAAATCACATGATCAATTACTCAACATAACAAATTCACATTTACATTTGATCAATGTAGCTGACTGATCATGTAGGTGATTTATTAGTGTAGGTGATTTCTACATAGCTTCTATAATGATGTAGCCATTTCATGTAGACATTTCCATCACATTGATGAATGATTTATCCAATTGTTCAATGTTACTATTTCTTCACATAAATTATTTCATATCACTGATAATTTTCAATAATAAAAGAAAATTTTAGAAAATGGACATTATCTCTAGAATTTGAAATAATAAATTGAAAATGAATTTAGAACCTACGGATCAAACATAAATAAAAAAATAATTACTAACATTTTAATTGAATTTTAAATCATTAAAAACTAAATAACGTGGTATATTTTTGAATAGGAATAGTAGTCCAACAAACCCATTATTGAAAATCGATACAACCATGAAGGAAAAAAAATTCAAAATAAATTACATAAAATGGCTGTTTATACATGGTACTGTGGGATATAGGGCTCCGATGTATTAAAATAATGTCAATATTGATGATTTTCCAATTTATTATGATTTTGTAGATGTTTTTATGGAATTATCATTTTTTCCCTAGAATTCAATGTTTATTTTTCATAGAAATGATACTTTTTTCAGTGCCAATATAAATGAACCACAATAGAATATACTCCACTAAATTGAAATAATTAATGTTTATGTAATAATAGAATATGGAAAAGGGTATTATTTTACCATATACATCATAGTGGAGTGATTTATTCGTATTTTTTATGAATGTATCTAGATCAATATATATCTCCATTCATCATTATTAAATTATAAATATTATTATTAAAAACAATTATCATATACCTAGTATTTATTAACATCCAATCAATTATGTCTTGATTATTTCTTCTAAAATACATTCATTTTATTTGGATATCATTAATTACGATTTAAATTAGGTGTTTCACAAATGTTATCCTTTGACCTAAGATATGGAAACACTGAATTCGCATTCATTCCTTTCGAAAAATAAAACTCCCCAACTATATTCATATATTAATTGAATATAGTCCTTATATATTATCTTTACTATTTTTGGTATCAGTTATTGATTATATTGTAATATATTCCATGATAATATACGATCGTAAGGTGAATTAAATAATTCATCAACATAAGATATGAAATGACATGTTATATGAAATTTTTATCATGTGTGAATTTTGGATAAAAAAGAATCCTTATCGGGACATGCATTCATGTATTAGGGTATGTATATGCATCCTTTAATGATATAGATAATTGTAGAATGAACTATAGTAAAATATTTAACAAATATTCATTATTATCAGAAATTATTTAGACACTTTTGATCTTTTCTAAAATCATGCTCATAGTTATAAATCTATTATCAATGTTAACATAGTTAATAATTATGTCCCTCTAGGAAACTTATCTTGAAGAAAACATCATGGGTATGATGAATAAGTTGGTGATAATAGATATATATAAACTACCCTCTAGTTTAAAAGGGTCGGTAATTTATTATGATTATTCAATGAAGGGATTTCGACATGTCCTAGGAAAAAAATTAAAAGGTAATAAATTATCTATCGTGTTAAATAAATATACATTAAAAAATTATCCAACTCATGATCTATAGCTTTTAGTAATATTTTTCCCAATAACTATATGGGCGAATTATCTTTTTGGTAAATTTATTTATTTATCTGGTGATCATAAGAACATAAATTATTTATCAACATATATAGAGGTGAACACACATAAAAGGATTTCGTTAATGTTAATATAATACTAGAATTTCTCAATAAATTAACATTATATGAAGGGAAAAAATGTTGATGATGCTATGAATAGAAAAAAGCGTGTTAAAATATCCATGATGGAGATATAGAACGAACTAATCATTACAGATATTCAAATGATGAATATAGAGATTAAATGTGATGGAACAAAATACATACACTATATAATGACTTCTTAAGCATCCCCATATATTAAGATTATTGAATTTAAGAAAGACAATATGGATCTATAGAAGGTGGTAACAAATATTTCAATGTTTAAGGTTGATAGTTTAGAATTTATAATATTTAGAACTCAAATAAGTGCATCATTAATTCTAGAACATCATATGGATCTTTTTTATGATCCAAACTTCTTATCATACTCTATTATTGAAGGTAAAAAAATATTTTTATATATTAGGGAACAATTTTTATATGAAAATAGGAAATGGTAGATTACATAGTTTAAATAGTTATGTTCAATAGTCTTGTTAGTAAAGGTTTAGTGATAGAAATATGAGACAGTGATGAAACCATTATCTATTCTAGTATCAAAATAGGTGAATAACATCACATATTTAATCATCAGTCTTCCAATACAGTCAAAAGGATAAAATTATATATGAGTAGTGATTGTTTGATTAGAAAATTTAGAAATGTTCAATTATATATTAAACATATTTTAAATTGATAAACTGACTATGTTATTCAAAAAGTTATTGGTATTATTTCATTGGCTACAAATTTAAATTATATATCATCATGTTTCAATGATAACATATTTTTGTAAGCTGACATCTTAAAGTAATGTATATAGAGGTATTCATTAGTACATGATTTCATCTTAAAAATGTTGGTTAGTCCAAAATGTGCATTTATTTTATAGGAATTTATGTAATAATCCTTGCATTAATTTCTCAAAGTAAATTTATATCAATTACACCCCTTATTATGTTGTTATATAATAAAACACTACTATATTTCACTGAAATTCAGCCATATAATTCACTATGGGTGAATATTTGTAGAATTAAAACATGTTATGACGAAGTTAGAGAAAATTATATAATAATACGTTATTTCGTTCAATAAATTTTATAAATTTTTCAAATCATTCAACATTACATCAAAACAGCGAAAATATTATAGAAGAAAGTCAATAATTATTAATTATATATATAGTTTATAGTTGGTGATAAATTCATTATTTATATATCTTATTTGAATAGTGTTATTGGATTTAGAAAGAATGGAATGTTGTTTTTTAGATACATCATCCCACAGAGATTATGGATCACAGATGGAAAGTATTTTACCACTTTTACATCCATAAAAACATCTAATAGTTTATTATGTGTTCCATATAACATTATTGGGTATGTTTAGGTCCCAGTAGGTTGGTGTAGTAACCTGAGAGTCGGCTAAATCATGTGTTCTTTAATGTTTTAGTAAATTATTATTTCTCTTAAAAATTGATTATAACATTTTTCTATTTTAACATATATTTTGTATTATTAAATTTTTCAACTAACAGTAACCAATATTCAAAACACACATGAAATTTATAATATATATATATATTTATATATTTATATACATATAAAGCCTAACACAGAAAGTTTTTATATAATCTGACAATTATTTTTTAAACCAAATCTATTTTGTAATTTATTTATCTCAAGGAACATATTTTATATTTTAATTATTGTAATCAATTATGTTTTTAGTGAGAATGTATTATACTTTACTCATATTTCATCCCACTCTAACTAAACATCATTATGAATTATACTTTCTGTTGAAAGTCTTGTATCGCCGTTGAACCATTTAAAGTAAGTCACATTATTACATGGCTTATCCAAAAGTAAACATGAATTAATTTTTTTCCAAAATATATTTGTTAAATTCCATACGATAATCAGGAATAAAAGACACGAATCTCATTCTCTATTTATGGCGTTTCTCAAAATTATTTTTTATAATATATTCACAGGACTATTAAAACAGCCATCCATTATGATATAAAATGTTAAGGATTATTCTATATATTTTCATTCTAATTGTTCTCTCTCAAATCTTAACCTCCAAAATATCGAGTATTGATGTTATTATTCTCACTCTTCTCATTTAATGATATTAATTAGTTTCCTTGATATAATATTACATTTTTCGAATTCACTGATATAGTATATGGTTATTAATAGAGACAATTTGTTCTCTTATTTGCTTCTATCAAATAACATCAAATATTATATTGATAGGTTGTCTAATTAAACATTTATTATCAATCATATTCATAAATTTTTTTATTAAAAATTCATAATTTAATTTTCTATATTAATTCAATATAGAAAATATTTTAAAAATTTTGGAATATGACATCCAATTGTTTCATTAAATATTTTGTGTGGGTGTCTTTATGGGATCCCAAAAATCCCTTTTTCATTTGATGTTTGTCCCCATAACATTTCAGGAATTATATTCCTCTATTTTTGTATCATTATAAACTATTTGAAAATTTTGACATTGATTTTGATTCTATTTTGGAGCAGAATCATCAGAAATAATGTACAAAATTCACTTTAAATAATCCCACTAAATTTCTAAATTAAAATCATGTTATAAAATTAATATTATTATTTACCACTAATTTATAATGTGAGTAGATCTAATATTGTTTTAGGATTCAATATTTATTTATCATTATTTGATTACAACATATGCCATTATTATCAATCAATACATAATTAAAAAAATAATTATATTTGTTTAAAACACTTTATAATATTTTAACTGTCATTACATTTAAATTATATAATTATTTTCTATAGTTTCTCCTTTAATAAAATCCTCATTATCTTGAATATCACTCATTAAGTTGTTCTTTACACGTAATCTTCTTCCTCGTGATATAAATATTTTAATATTGTATGTTTCCTTTAACAGAAATTATTAATTGTATGTTTATTTACATGATGATTAGTTCCTAAAATGACATGTGTAATATTTTATCATAATAGTATAATATATAAAATTTTTATTTTCCACAATTTAGTAATCTAAACTTTTCTGAATGTAATGAAATTTAAAAATTAAATGAATAATAAAATATGTATCTATAACCTAAAAATGTTTCTAAAATAATATATTTATTTATTTTCCTCTAAAATAATCCATAAAATTATTATATTCAACCATAAAAGTTTAGAATTCAACCATATGATGTCACTCCCTTTTCCAATTCATAAATTTATATTCAGTGTCAACAGCAGAGTGATAAAAATAAAACCATAAAAACTAAATGAATGAACCTAATAAAGTACTTAACGAACCATTTTTCAAATTATGAGACAGTCATATGAATTATATTCACATTAGGAAGTACTATGAAAACCCTTATAATGTTTATGGACCACAAAAACCATGATGGATTGATTCACACAAAAAAATGCATCAGGGGACAACTCTACGTAGTCTGAAATATGAACCATGTGATGAGTTTCATTTACATTAATCTCAAGTATATTTAAACATTATAAAATATATAATGAAATGTATGAATATAAAAAATGTATTATGTAATTATTTTAGGACATATCATTTTTCTAGTGAATTATTAAATTTAATGTGTTTCCTATAATCAATCAATAACAAATAAAAATAAAATACGAACATATAAACCACTTCAAATCGACAAAGAATAGAATCAAAAAATTGAATGAATTATTTTAATAATTCTAAACCTCTTCCACATGTTGATAATTTATTTTTAAAAATATAAATACTCAAATTTATGAATTATATTATATTATCCCCTACTCAATATTTCCACATCAAATTTATATAATAAAATATTCATCCATGATATTTTATATTTTTACTAAATTAAAATTTAGATATTTTATTCTTGGATAATTTCGTAGAAATGACATATATATTTTTCCAAAACAATAAACATCATTTAATATGTTCTCAACTAGTAACATTTCAATATTTTAACCAGCTGGTTTAAATTCCATATTTTAAAACACTATAAAACTATATAAAATAGTACATCAATTGAAACAATATTATTTTACTTGATGATCAACTCATAAATCATTACTTGTTAATACGTGATACTTAGAATCGTTCCATCCATGTTTTCAAAGATTGAATCATCACTCAAACATAATTACCCATCATGGTAAGTAATGTATAGTGTCCCTTTCATTTCTAAACATTAACACTATATACCTTTTGAAAAATACAGAAACATTATACAAATAGATTCCAAAATAGCTTAGTTGGAATAATGCCTTTGGAAACATGGAAACATAGACATTGGTATATTTTTTAGATGAATCATTTCCGACTATGTCATTCATAATTAGAACACTTTTATACATATCAAATATAGTACATATCATCATTATATGGGGGAAAGGAAACATAAAAGGGGTTAGATCAGATACTCAGTAAGGGTATAAAGGTGAGACTTGTATGAATAAACATGATCAAAAAGGTTTGAGAATGTGATAATTAAAATAAAAGATAATACCATTAAAATAAAATATCCTAAATGATATCATGGAAAAAATATTTCAATTTCAGAAGACATTAATCATAATGAAATAGGTCGCATAAGCCGTGAAATAATAACATACGAAAAAATATGGAATTTTGGAAAATGGACAAGTATATAATATGATTTCCATGGTAGCCAAGAAATCACTTCGAAGATCAACATAGAGGAATATTTCCTCTACTAAACTGAGGGAACCACCATTCCAGCCCTGTATAACTAAACTAAGTCAACCCTCATTCTAGCCCTATATTACAGAACTGAGTAAAACCTAATTACAACTCAATATTACTGAACTGTACAAACCCTTGTTCCTATACCATATTAATGAATCATAACAACCATTATTCAGTACTTGTATTACTATAACATGTAAACCCTCATTCTAATCCTAGATTATTGAACTGAGTGATCTGTCATTCCACCACTATATTACTTAACTGAGTAAACCCCCATTCTAACCCTATCAATATCATGAGATTTAAATAATTATCTAATGCATTGTGGGGATATATTTCTGAACTGTATCATAATGAAACAATTCATACATGTTCCAAAAAATAATATCAAAACCGATGATATGAAATGTGTATCAAAAACATGTAATCATAGCATAATATGAATAAAGAGTTCTATGTTTCATAACATTTCATAAAAAGAGTATCCCTTAAGATATAAACAGACATTATATACATATAACCCATGAAGAATAAATGTGATTGATAAATACCATGTCAAAAAATAACTCATTACTAGAAAGCATATATAGGGATCCTTTAATTAACATCCTAGAAGGTATCACTATTATAAATAGAAGTCATCTTTTATGGAAAATAATTTTGAAATATCCTCTAAAATTGATTCTTAAGAAAAATATCCTTTCTTATTTGAATAAATATTTTTAATATATAAAACTATTTGAAAATAATTTTCATATAAATTTCATTTAAAACATATGTAGAATAAATTAAATCATTTTGAAATCCATTTTCCTTTAAATTTTTTAAAATAATCATCATGACATTTTAAAAACCATTTTATTGAAAAAAAGAAAACAATTTAAGGAAATCATTGAATTTTTTTAAATCCATTTCTCAAAAAGAACATTGAAAATATAAAATTAAATCTTGAAAATGTTTTGAAAATAATTTTTTCAGAAATATATAAAATAAGCGTGAAGGTTTTTTGAAAATTATATCATTGAAAAACATAGACGACTTTAAAATAAGACTCGCAAAAAATTTTAAAATACATTTCCATGAAGAATAAATATGAATATTGAAACCATTTTGAAAATAAAATTCAATGAAAATTAATTTTAATAACAATTTATTAAATATTATTATTTTTAACATTGAAAATTGGAAATGAAGAAAAGATGATGGGTAAATTTCTACAGGTCGTCTGAGGTCAAAAGAACATTACTTTTTCATGGTAAAAATGATATAAAAGTTGATTTTTCTGTAATGAAAAAATAATATTAAAAAGAATATATTGGTAAAATTAAAATGTGAAAAAAATTTCATTTTTATATTATAAGGGAATGGTATAACATTCACAAAATCCCTTTTTAGAAATGAAAGATTTCTATATGATGAATGTATAAACTAGGGATTTCGAAAAAGAACATTATGATCTATTTTATGTAAAAAAATGTATAAAATTGAACCAATACATGATTATATCACTAATAAAAAGTGAATAAGTAAACTGATTAAAATTCATGAGATATGGATCAAAATATTTCGTTAATTGAAGCATTAACATAAACAATATTGGAAAGCAATGAGATTGCCTCAATAAACACATCTAATTATGAAACATGAGATCATAATATCTATTTAAAGAAAGGAAATTAAAAGAAGTTTGAGATATCATTAAAATAATTATATTCATGATATAACTATTAAAACTGAATTATATACATATCCAGTATGATTTTATGTGTGCAACAAAACATGAATCTCATTGAAGGAAAATTCGGAAAAACCATTTAACTGAATTGGTAACATTTAATAAATAAATACTACGAAATAATGATCATCAAATGGGCATGTTAATAAAAAAAAATTATTAATAATATTCAATAATTTTATCATGTTCAGTACGTGCACCACAGAAAGGAAAGAGTGGAAAACATAGCATGTATCTCATAAAATTTTGAAGTGTGATAAAATATCCTTACATTTAGTATAAACTCTATCCATACTCGTACAAGATTCATGTGAAATATATATATATATTTTAAAATCATTAAATGAATAATATTATTATACATAATACCATATATAGTTTTATTATGACCTTATATTACCCACTTTTTAATGATCCAACGTAAATGTATCACTTCGGGTAAACATCACTTTGTTCTTCACATGTGTTGTAATTTGTTACACATCATGTCATGATACATATATAATGATTATAAAATGCAAAAACTGATATAAATATATTTAATATACCTTATATTTTCATTATAATAATCTATTTAATAAATGCGAATAAAATTTAATACACCATTCATGGAGATGGTAATTGGTCCGTACGCATGAGCATTGATTTCATTTTTATTATCATATTGAATGAAAGTATATAAATGAAATACTGATATATATATATATATATATATATCATAATTAATGCATCATTAAGATATTATTTATATCAAATAATTTCACTAAATTCATCGTTAATAAATTCCATGGGGTGTGTGAACGAATCACATCGCTTTGAAGGCTGGTTGTCCACATTTCCTCAAATGAGATTATTGTATTAACACCAAGTGGATTGAAAATAAATTTTTGTTTTAAACGAAATTAATAAAATTAAATAGATATTAAATATAATATATTACATATATAAATAGACAATCTACCATAATGGCCACTATGATTTGTGGTTAAGGAGAAATGAACAACCATCATTTTATGAGGCAGTAGTTATCCGTACACATAAACAGTTTGTTAAACATAAATTATTTGAGTTTGTATGTTTATGTCTCAAATGTTTAATAATAACAACTTAGTATGTTTAGGATACAGTTTTTGTCACAAAAAAATGGAATAAAGATAGTTTATGGGTGGACAAGGAAAATAAATCGAAGGAGTTTGGGGGAAGATGATACCTCTAAACAAGGAATCTTCTTTTGGTTTGTTCTAAAATGAAACCTTGGGATGTATTGATCCCAAATGGAGGAATCAAGGTCTATGGTAGTATTTTTTTAGGCTCTATGGGCAGATCATGGGAAAACTTAAATGGTATTAGGGTTCTGTGGAATGGTTAGGTTAGTGGCATTTTATAGTGGTGGAAAATGTCTCACTTAGTATTTTTTGAAACATGTATATTCTTCACATTTTCTTACTTAAAAAAGTCATAAAAACAATCAAAACTCAGTTATTGAATTTATATGGATGAACTAGGGACATAAAATGGGTTTCAGATGAGTTTCTGGGTAATTTGGGCCCTTAATGTTAAGGATTAGTAAGTAATTTATCTTAATTTAACCTTAACCTCTATGATTAATTTTAATAACTTTTACAAATAATTTTGGTCAAATATTGAAATGGTATTATTAGAACAGAAATATTACACTGAATAAAATGTTTTATGTCAGATTTTTAAAATTGAAATAATTGTTGTGGAAAAAAATTGATTAGTTCTTATCATAAAGACGAGACCAAATAACAGTGTTTTAAGGTATGAAAAAGTTCAAAAGTTTGTTATAATTTAATATTCAGTTTCATAGTAAGATTGATTATAATGAATTAAGTTATTTTATTATATGTAATATTTATCTAATTTTACCTTAAAAAATAATTATATTATCATTTATCATTAAATTTTTTTTATAAAAATGATGTTTAAACTAAAAATTAAATTTTCACTGTTTTTCAAAAAATGAAGTTCCTCATAAAAATTTCATACGTTCACCTAAAGATAATTTTAATGTCTGGAAATCAAAAATTATGTTTATTTTATGATATTATATTTATTAATGTGTCTAGAATTATTTTTATTATTAAAATTGGTTCATTGAGAAAGCAATAATATTAACCTAAATGGACTTTCAAAAAAATATTATCTTTCATTATCAATATTATTTATATATATAAATTGATTATAAATAATATTTTTAAAGTAGTTATTATTATTCCTATTTGTATGATTAATATTTAGGTTTTAATTATCTCATTTAAATTATATATATATATATATATATTCATTTCATAGATATTCATTTTTTGTGCATTATACGCCAAGTTGTATTCCAAATTTGTGTTGTGTGTATCATATGAAAAATAAGTGTTTTGTACAACACTTGTCATGTCGGTATTGTATGTAGCTCAGGTTGTGCTAGTAATACATGTAGGTTAATCTATGTCAGTGTTGCATAGAAATGAAAAGTTTGACTTAGGGTTTTATAAACTATTTAAATTTTCATGTTAAATGAGAAAAAATATTGAAAATAAAAATTAACTTGTGAAAAACATTAGCCTCAAAATCTTGGGGTGCAACATTATTCCCCTTTTAAAATGAAATCGTCCCTCAAAATTATTCATGGTTATAAATGGTTGAATAAATGAATGATTTTTTCTTAAAACCCCATGATGTAAAAATGGATACTAAATCATTACTTAAAATGGAAAATTTGGAACCATAATAGTTAGCCAATGTAACATATAATTGGGTTTCCACATAGAAGAACATAGGATTGGAGTGGATACTAGACATGGATAAAAAGAGTAAATATTTATATGGGTTATTGAGGTCATTAATCAAGGAAAAATTAATGATAATATGAATTTTTATTTCCTCAAAGGTAAAAATATATGATTATTTAAAAGGTTATCAATTCAAAAAAATTATTAGGGTATTTGGAAAAAAATTATCTCTATCAAAATGATGAGAAATCCATGATAAATTTCTATAAAAAATAATTTTCTTGGGTTTTTCATTAATAAATTTCAAATACATCTACTACATCATGGAATGAATTTCTAAAAATTGACTTTTATGTTTAATGAAAAAAATAGGGTTTTAACAGATCGTAAGGACTTTAAAAGAATTATATGTCCAAATATTTGTCGCATAAAAATTAAACATGCACAAAAAATAAAAAGTAACACTACTGGATCATCATAATAATTTATTCATCCAAAATAAATATAAATTACCCAAGACATTACGTAGGACAGTTTTATCCATGAATCCCTTATAGTCCTTCGGTCATGTGATCAAAACCAAAAACCATTATAGGGTTTCTTTGTTGGCACATGACATACAAAATGTCCTCTTTACAAAATATATAAGATGCAAATCCTTGAAATAAGGTTAATCACTAAATATGATTTTGATCACAGTTTTCAACAAAAAATTAGTGCATAAAAACTTCCTCTAAAGTTTACCTTAATCTCTTCATTAAACGAAAACCTTATAACCCTTCTCAAAGATGAAAAATACAAAAAATTAGAAATAGAGTTATGAAATCATCTTAACATTGAATCCCTTGAATATCACAAAGTTTCTCTGGGTTGTAACAGTTCTAGCATGTGAATACCCAAATCAAATATTTTCTAGAATCATGGTGAAAACCTAAATTACCATAAATCCTTTTTGAGAACATGAATTCTTCATCATTCTAATGTATATTTGATTTTCTCCATAAATCCAATATTACAATAATCTTTATTAGTGATATAAATAAGAACTTATAAAAAACCCTTACATTAATCAAAGGAAAGCATCAATGTCCAATTTACATAATCATATACCATGTATATTTATCTATAAAACATTATCTTAACCTAAAAACACGGTAAGGGTCACCTTCAATCTGTCAAAATATCACCTTGTCATTAAATCCCTTCACAAGTCCCAGGGTAAAATTCACCATAAATTATTAAATAACGAGAGAAAAACATAAGTAGAACAATTATTTAATACTTCACCATTCATTAATTTTGAATCCAAATACATCAATAATTCGATTACTTATTCCATAATCCATTAACAATAATACCGCTTTCCTTTCACATTTCATTCTATAATTTTGTCGTCATCCAAAATTTATCCATTACACACGCCACATTTCATTAACAAAACTCTTAATTTTTTCCTTTCAGTCAATTGCATTGTGTATTTCTTTTCTACAGTCAAAACACATTCAGCTTCCACTAATACATTCAATTATAAGATTATTTCCATATTCATGACACAATGGAAACAAAACATTTTTTCATCCATGGTCTCTATTACAGAAACTCTAAGAGAACTCTTTATTTATCTTCCATGGTGAGAAAAGAGTTGGTTATGGTAAATTTGTAAATCATGTTTTGTGAGAAAGGATTTGGCATGATCATGAAGTCTTTCACTCCAGCAATCATCCCACCATAATTCTCATCATAAAATCTTCTTTTTATATTCAATATTTAACCGCTTCCATATGGTTCAATCCATTGAATGAAACTATAAGTACAGTGTGATATTTTCTAAATATAGAAGAAAACTACATTGTTATGAAAAGAATTACTGATAGCATATCTAAATCATGACACCTTCATTATTGTATGACATCATAACTTCATCCTAGGTCATTCATAAACATCTTATATTTAAATCATTCTTTTTTGTGAACATTTTGTTAATCCCAAATTAATAATCCACGGGAGTGTCAATCCATTTGTACCCCAAGGACCATTCTCAAGTACCATATTACCCAGAGTGAAGCCCAGAATATATTTTTTGATTTATTACTTCTACATATATCTGTTCTAGATCCACATCCACTTGTAATATCCAGACATGGATGTATTTAATTGAAATCAATCTCTCTATGATTTATCAAAATTCCAGGACATTTTCCTAAATTATTACTCATCCTTATACTTATCATTAGAGACATCCCTATAAATACGCATAGAAATATACCTAGGGATCAAAATATGATTTTCTTATCATAGTTTTAAATGGGTAACGATAAATTTTCTTTGATACCATCTATAGAGACCCAAACTTTTCAAAACATTATCATTACATAAATAATACGGAATACTTAAACATTATACAAACAAAAGCCCAAAGATCGTTGTTGATATAGTGCCTTTGGAATCATGGAAACATAAACACAGGTACATATGTGAGCTAAAATATCTCCCACTATGTTATTATTAACTAGAAAACTTCTTATTCATTTCAAATATTGAATATATCTTTATAACATGGGGAACAAAAAAATAAAATGGGTGAGCTAAATTATTATATAAGGGTAATCAAAGGAGTCATGTATAAAATAAACATGATCATATGGGTATTACTATATTATCCAGAAAATGAAAGATCATACCCTATATATCAAAGATAATAACAGATATTGTGGAGAAAATATTGGTTGTTCAAATGATATAAATTAGAAAGAAATAGAGGGGAATAATCAATGAAATCATATCCTTGGAATAATCAATGGAATTGTGGAAAACAAATTATCATATAATATGACATCCATAATATCCATTGAATCACTCCCAATACAATCTTATTAGGAAAAATCCTTTACTAAATTTGGTTAACCCACATTCCATCCTTGTGTTACTAAACCGAGTAAACCCTCAATCCGACCCTATATTACTGAATTGAGTAAACACTCATATGAACTCCGTATTACTAGCCGACTAAACCATCATTTCATCCCTATATTAATGACCTGAGTGAACTCTCACTATAGCCCTTCATTACTAAAACGTGTAAACCCTTATTCTAGTCATCTATTACTGAAACGATTGATCCCTAATTCCATCCATGTACTACTAAACCGATAAAACCATCGCTCATTCCTTGTTTATCTCATGATATATAAATCATTACCAAAATATTTAATGGGAGATATTGGACCCACCCATCTAATAAATAAATTATAAATACATGTGCCAAAAAATATATAATAACCCTTTAAATGAAATGGGTATCATAAAAATGTAAAAATTTCATAACTTGTAGAAAGAGATAAATGATTCGTAATGATTTCATCAAAAGCATATCATGTAAATGATAAACATATTTCATATATGTATAACCCATAAAGGATAAATAGGTTTCATAAAAACCATGAAATCAATCATAACTCATTCATATAATGGATATGGATGGATCCTTTATATCATTTCCTAAATAGTATGAGTAACATAAATGGATGAAATATTAAATGTAAAATAAATTTGAAGGGTCCTCTAAAAATATTTCATGATTAATATATCCTTTGTTTTTTGAAAAATAAATTTAAATAAATAAATCAATTTTAACATCATTTTCATGGAAAATACTGTTAAAAATTATAAGGAAGTTATGAAATCATTTAGAAAACTGTTTCCCTAAAAACTATTAAAATAAGCTTCATAACATTTTAATAACCTTTTATTAAAACACATGAATTTTTTTTATGAAAGCATGAAATTTTATTTTAAAATTTTTTGTTGAAAATATTAAGAAAACATATAATTAATGCATTAAAAATATATGAAAATAATTTTTCTTGAAATCATAAAACTGAATCTGGAAAATGTTTTGAAAACCATTTCATTGAAAGCACTTTAAAAACATGTAAATAAAACATAAAAAATTTTATAAAATAGTTTTCCATAAAAACATATAAAATAAGTATGAAACTATTTTGAAAACGTTTTTGCATTAAAATTAAATTTTAAAAAATTTACATAATGATTAAAAAATATAACAATGGAAAGGGAGCTTCTACGAAATGACGGTAGGTAAATCCATACATGTTTTACGAGGTCAAAATAACATTCCTTTTTTTCATAGTAAAAATTATAGAAAATTTCCTTGTTTAGAAATCCACAAGATGTTCCCATGATAGGTTTTCTAAATGAAAAAATGGTAAATTTTCGTTTAAATATTATGGGGTATAATTATAATATTCATTGAGATTTTTTTAGAAAATAATGATTTCCGACCAATGATATGTTAAATTTGGGTTCTCCAAAAAACACTTTCTTAAATATCTTATATACTAAGGAGTAGTAAATGGTACCAATACAAGATTATATCATTAAATAACATTGTATACATGAATCTCATGACTATTATTGAGATATGTATCATAATATTCCATCAAGTGAAGTTTAAATAAAAACAAATCATGGAAAGTGATGAAACTGTCTCAATAACCTCTAATAACTCAAAAAACATGGGATAATAATCTGCTTGAAATACAAAAAAAATTAAATTAACATGATGATATGATGAGAAAAATTTGATTCACAATATAAATTTTATAATTTTTTATAAAAAAACTCTATTAATGGTTCAGGTGCATAAAAAACATGAATATCAAAGAAGTAAAATTGGCACAAAACTCTTTTACCGATTTACTAAATTTTGAATGATATGATCAATGAAATAATGATATTTGAATGTGAATTAAAATACACAATTTTTTTTTATAAGATACATATTATAGAATCACGAATATTACGTACACCACAATAAAGAAATATTTTCAATCATAACTTGTATCACATAAAAATTAGATGTTAGATGAAACCCCTAACATTGTGTCATGATTATCCACATACTCATACGAGATTCATGTATAATAAATATATTTTTATTTTACACTATTTACAGAATTATATTCTTATAAATAATACCATATATGGTTTTATTATTATAATATATTTCCCTCTTGTTAATGGTCCTTTGTAAATGTTTCACTTTGATTAAAATTCACATTCTTTTTTGCGTGTATCTTAATTTGTTACATCCTTTGTACTTATTCTTAAAACATTATTATTGAATGTATAAAATGATATAAATATCCGTTATATACAATAAATTTTCGTTATAATAATATATACAATAAAATAATGAAATGGAATACACCGTTCATCGACAAGATAAGTTATTTGTACGCTTGAACATTATTTTCGTTTTTATTATCAAATTGAAAGAATGTATGTAAATGATATATATATATCTTAATTAATGTATAATAAATAATAAATATATATATATATCATATACTTTCACAAAACTCATCCATAATATAGTCTGTGGTATGTGTGAATGAATCACATATCATTGAGGGGGCGGTAGTCAACACATCAATAAATAAGATTATTATGTTAACACCAAATGGAATGTAAATATCAATGTGTTTTAAAAGGAATAAATAAACATAAATAAATATATAATATAATATCTTACATACATAAATTTATATTCTATCATACTGGCCTCTATGATTTGTGGTATATGATAAATGAATAATATCATTTTTTGGGGCAGTAATTCATCATACACAGAAACATAATGTTGAAAATCCATTAGATTAAGGTGAGATTAAGTATATTTCAGATAATATTCATAATAAAAAATATAATATAGAGGATACTGATATTTTCAAACAATAATGTAAAAAATAGAGATTAAGGGTTCCGTGAATCGAATCTGGTTGCCATCAAAACTGGTGCTAAACACGGCCTGTGACAAGGACCAAAGGGAGTTCCCTATCCCCACAATCTGGAACAAGTTCCCATGTGTGATTTATTTTGGTTTGGGATAGATTTACATGAATATGGATATATAAAACATAAAAACACATTTGATAAACTGAATTTGTAAAATTCAAAAAAACATGGTTTATACGAAATCTATAACTAAATACATAGGACTAAACAAGTTCGATGAGGTCAAAAGACACATATAAACTGCAGAATAATAGCCCCCAATACTCAACATGAGACGGGGTCATCACCAACAATTCGTCTCTTGAACTCTTCACCATGGTTGGGATCTAACACCCCGAACTACCATCACCCAAAGCCATTCATTTTCTAATGTGAAACATGACAAAGTATACATACACCAAAGGGGAGTAATTATGGTGAAAAATTACGACCACTAGGATAACACGAATATATTACATATTGAAAAAAATACATGATATAAAGCTTTCCATTTTTTAGAAACAATAGGTAGTGGAAATAATTTCTAAAGAATGAAACATTCCAATGAATACAGTTTTCAAAGGAAACTTTCCATTAATGATCACCTTTCAATAAAAAATATAAGATACTGTATTTTCTAAAAGAATCCACCATATTTCAAAGGGAAATACACAAGATTCATTTAGCACCATTCTCAGGAACAACCCTTGGAACTTGTTAGTCACGGACCCTATGTAACTCGTACCTCGGTGTAATGTAACCATTGTAAAACTATGTCTCGTGCACAAGACACTAGTAGGGAACATACCCATAAAATATTGGTCCCAAATAATCATCAATATAGTTTTATTAGTGTTTTAATTATCCATTTTTTTCATTGAAACAATGACAAAACCAATCCAGATCACTAGCGTAATAGTACATATCTGCCCTCCTAAACACCAGAGCTTCTCCCATTGGGCTCAAACCATAATATCATGATAAAAAAATCCATTATAAAAAAACATCATTTATTGTAATAATAAACTAAAAAAGTATCTACACATGGTTTTCATCACTTAAACCACTAAATGTAGCCTTTAGGATTTCAATAAAATAACATCACAAAATATAACAATGTTTTGCACACAAAATCCCTTAAAAATACCACATTGAACCCCATGTGAATACCCATATTCATCAAAAGATAATTTTCAGCACCTAAAGCATTTATATAAACCCATTACATGATTTATAAAACAAACCCATTGGAATAACATAAAATAAACAAGTAAAACACAAAATTTAACATAAAATCGGTACCAAATTTAAGAAATTCCATTTAAAAACCACAGTGAACACCATGTGCATACCCATATTCATCATACCATAATTTAAATAACCCAAGTAATTTATATAGTCACATTACATGATTTATGAAACAACCCCATTGGCATAACATAAAATAGTTTGGCAAAAGACCCAATTTAACATAAAATTAGTACCCAATTTACCAAAATCCCATTAAAACCACACATTGAACACCATGGCCAAATCCCATATTAAACAAAAAAAATTTAAGTCACTCAAAGTATTATTTTAAACCCACTAAATGAGTTATAAAACAACCCCATTTGGCATAACATAAAATAGACATTTAAAACACCCAATTTCTCAAAAAATTGGCACCTAAAACCATTCACTCAACAAAAGTCCCCAAAACAAATGTCAAATCAAGGATAATGGATGACAAGTGTTTTAAAAATATAAATACAGAAAATAAATGTCATCTAGAATTTATTACCAATGGAATCACATTCCAAAAATGTCAAAACCAATGAATCTAGGTACAATACTTCTACCACACCACTGCGACACCAAAAGGAAGATAAATTGAGCAATAACCCACCAAATATCACAAAAAAGACTGAAAGTTAAACCCTAGGTACGAACCAATAAGTTTAGGACATGATTAACTTCAAAAATGTGGAATGGAAATAAATAGAATATGGAAGGAATGACCGACTAATCACTTTCCTTGAGGAACCTTGATTTTTCCTAACAAAACCCCATCAAAGATGGGTTCCATGGGATATTGGGGGAGTATGGAGACCTACCATGGCTTCTTGGATCGAATTGGGGAAAAATGGGGTGCATTAGGTTTATTTAATGGAAGGATTATTGAAAATACAATAATATTATTAATATGCTGACACCCTGCATGGTTTGGATGCACGGTTTAGTAAACTGTGCGACCAAAGTGTGTGCCCTGTTTTTGCCGCCCCAAAAGTGTTTTCATCCTAATATTCCAAAGGGTTATAAGAGGATAACCTAGGGGAAATATAATCCAAGGATAGTGGGAAATAATACCCAAATAAAGAGCACATTTTCACCCCAATACTCATCTAACTAAAGGATAAAAACCTCAACAACATACCCCACAAGTTGTGAAAATAAGAGTGCCCCAAATCCCACTCCAAACCACCTGAACCTCCTACCATTACATTGTAAAATAAGACGATATGAACCATACAAGACCCCCAAGACTAATTTCATATATCAAGGATGCATGAGGAGTCAAAAAAATAAACACGGAACACACAAAAACAAAGAGAAGGCTAAGAACCAAAAGGGAAAATTGAACAATTCATGGAATTGGAAATCAAGGTGTTTAAATTCACCCCAACATAAATTTTTCATGTCCCAGAATTCCACAACAACACATGATGTAAAAATAAAACCCAAATGATAGACCAATATATTCTCCCTCTCTATGTTTTCTCACAGCCTCAAACAGCCAAACACCTCCTATAGATCAATCAATGGAATAGAATACTCTCACAAACCCAAAACATGAATCACATACCTGAAATGATCAAACATATTCAAACTGAATCCCTAAACCAAACACCTCAAGCACAGCCAGATGATTCTCATGAAATACACCAGAAATGATCATTAAACCCAGATAACGCTACCCTAACCATCCTTAAAAAACCATTGGGCATGCTCCAATTCCACATTTTACAAAATATAAAATTGGCGGGTTGATATCCTCGAATGAGAATACCTACAACTAAGATAAAACCGAGGAGAATAAAGATTAATTGATACAGGGATACCCAAATGTACATATCACCAAAAGGGACAACATAATTTCTGAGACAAAATTAGGACAACAATTGGGGGAGGCCCGAACGGTCTCCCCATCATATGGGGTAAACTAACATTATAAATTTTTTAATATAATGTACATTAAAATGATATTGGTTATACCCACCATATTATCCAACCATATTAACCGACCAGCATGGGCCGATACCGAAAAACCAAAAAACTTAAAGAGTTTGGATGGCTACATGGTTAGTCCACACATTTTGGGAATTTGTGCACTAATTGTTCAGATCATTCTATCGGCATGCCTTCCGGGACACCGTCACTACTAATCATGCACAAACAAAGTTCACAACCTATCTATCATAGTCTCAATCCATTCTCTAATGACCCAATGGATACCAAGGGGATAAAGGATGGCATTGGGCGATATAATTGACACGAGTTACTCAAAAAAATTTCAATCGAATGGGAAAAAAATAATTGAGATGAAAACACTAGAGGTTTAAACTTTCCCCATATTTCATAATGAGGATATGACATTGTAAAATGGTTTGAAAAACCCTTAGACTTACCCTAAAAATGTGGCAGCTTCACTCCAATAAAAAATAATAGAGCTCAAATGTTTGAAGCATGTTCATCCTCGCAGTGAGGCTTTGGAAACCCCATGAACTGAACTTCTCCTTTCTATTCTATGAAAACCATACCCTAAACCCAGATGGGATTACAATAACATTACACATTCAAAACTCACTTTACATGAACCATATATTTCACTAAATCAAGGTAAATGAAGATTCAAAAACATCACAACTTTTTTTATTCTAGTGAGAAACAAAAGAATGAAAGGAAAAATAGAAACGACTTCCTCTAAAACATATGATTTCAGAACTCCAATAAGGGAGACACACCTCTGAAAAAATATAGACTCTCATAATATTTCACAACCATGAACTTTATAGTCAAATGACCACACATCATCGCAAGGCATCACCCAACATAACCATTGTGGCTAAAAACAAAAGGAGAGGGTCCTTATTACGAGTCCCAAATAGTACATGGTTCCAGCAAGCGTCCAAAATATCCACTCATGGAAAGATTTCCGACTATGGTGGAAAAACATAAACTCTTTCTTCTATGAGACGGATGAAAGACCCAAAGGCCATTTAAGACGTCATTCAACACTGAAAACGCATAAAAACAGTCACCCTCAAAGACATAGGAAACATAATAAACTATTTTTATTTCAACCTACACTAAACACTCTCCCTCTACAAGAGGATCAACATTTAAAAAAAGAAGCGGGGTAAACTCAATTTATAATGATCAAGAAGAAAGTCCTTATGTTGATCAACTGAAGGATCATCCAACAATGTTTCGGCATGGGCCACACACAAATCATACATTAACTCTTTATGGGAGAATACCCTATCCAACATAACAACTAAAGGACCCAACCAATATATTCATTTGTTCACATCATGGAAAAAACATGAATTGAACACCTAAGGGTAGCCACCAAATTGGCCTCCCAAATGTTTCATCAAAAGAGACCACTGACCATCACTTCATACCAAATTATCGACGAAACACCAATCCAATACACCGTTTAAACAAGCGGGGTTCGGGACAATGAAACACTCCACAAAAAGAATCTCTGAAACATATCATCCACTCCTCCAAACCACAGAATATGAAGACACAACACCCTACTTCCAAATCATTCTTAAAAAAGGATAGTGTAGTTGGGTTGTGCATTTACCAATAGTATCTCATGATCCTCACACATGCATGTTCACATGCCACACTGGGAACCCAACTCATATTCATCATGACCCTCATCCAGTCGTTCTTTTTACCAGCCATATTCACATATAATCCCATGATTTTTGTCACCTTTGAGAACACCAATGACCCATACCAAACCTTCCTATTATCAAAATCAACACATTTTAACCACAATTTCTCTTTCTCAAATATGTTAACAATTAAATCAAACCCAAATTAAAATCAAACAATTAAATTTATAAAAGAACCCATAATTCAATAAAAACTCACTTTCATTCCTCACAAAACTACTTCATAACATTTCATTCCATTTCAAAAATCTTTTGATTTCACAAAAAACTCCATTTCATAAATCTCCATTTAATTAAGAACTCAACTTTATTTCATTTCAAAAAAGCGATCTAAAGCATCATATATCATTTCAAATGATAAATAGTTACAAAATATACATCCATCTCTAACCCCAACACATAACTTCTATAATACTTAATTCAATTCAAAACACTTTTCCATGGTTTATAAAAATCTATTGGAAACACATTTTCAAAAACCCCCTTTAACATAATTCATACTTTCAAAAGAGGTGGAATAACAAAATTTACCATATCAAAAAAATTCAAAAAATTAATTTCTATATATTAAATATAACACCATTTTAAATTTATTAGAAACTAAATTTTAAAAAACATAGATTCCTTAAAATGAAGTCATTTTATCTTTAAAACCCAACTTTCCAAAATTTCCAAAACAAAAAGACACAAGGAAATGTGAGAGGAAACTAATATTAGTGGGTGACTTGAACATATGGTTGGAAGCCATATTTTTAACACTTAACTATCCCAAAGATTATTTTTGGAAAATATTCCCGGCAGCACATGGGTTTCTAGGCCCTGCAAGCCCACTTATACCATTGAACCAACTATATTTAATTTCCATCAATCATCAATGAACCATGAGAAATAATGAACTCAGATGAAATGAAACATATCATGGAAACTTGAATCCCATCAGGAGGTTTTCTAACCAAGAACTCTACCCATAACTAGAATTTCATGTCCCGAAAATCTTATATCCAGACTATCCTGACTCTTCCCCAAATAACATGACCCAAAAAGTATTCCTCCATTGATACCATTTTGTCCCGAACCGAATCTGGTTTCCATCAAACCCCACCCCAAACCCGGCCCATGACATGGCCCAAAGTTCATTACCTATCTCCAAGGAATGTCAAAAGATCTAAGGTATCACTTATTTTGGTTTTGGAATGATTTACCCAAATACAGATACATAAATCATCAAAAATATTTTATAAACTGAATCTGAAAAATTCTTACATAAAATGTTTTCCCAAAATCCAAAATTGAATGAATATTTTGAAACATGATAAATTTGGTCCAAATACATATATAAACATCATAAAAACAACCCCATGGACTCCACATGATAAGTGGTCATCAGCCACAACCCGTCTCCACAACTCTGCACCATGGATGGGAACTAACATCCCGAACCGCCATCCCCCAAAGCTTTTCCTTTGCCTGTGTCAATCATGACAATGTATACTTAAACCAAAGAGGTTTAAGATGGTTTTGAGACCAATATTAATAGTATACTACCAAGATATTCTATATATTAAACAATACAAGAGAAAAACCAAGACATTTTTGAAAAACAAGAGGTTGTGGAAATAATTTCTAATAAATGAATCATTTCAATGCAAAACGTTTTTAATTGAAAATTTCAATGAATGATAATATTTCCATAAAAAATGTATGATAATTAATTTTCTAGAAAACCAAACCATATTACAATGATTATTACACAAGAGTAAATGAGAACCAATTTCGGGAAAACCCCTAGGCACTAGTCTCTGGCCCCATGTACGTCATACCTCGATGTAACATAACAATAAAAAAAATATTCTAATTCACGATCCAATTTTAGGGAACATAACCATGACCTAGTGGACCCCAATAATCACAAATAGAGTCTTGTTAGTGATTTAATTATCCCTTTTTATTAGTAAAACATGGTCAAACCCCATATGGATCATTAGCGTACTAGTACATGTCTGCCATCCTAGATACTAAGGCTTCCCCATTTTTCTCAAAACATCATCTAATTATACCAAAATCCATTTTAACATAAACAAAAAAATTCAATTCATAATCAACTAAAAACATTAGCTACACATGGTTTCACCACTTACAACACCCAATAGAGCCTTTATGATTTCAATAAAATAACTTCACAAATCATAACAAAGTTTTGCACACAAAATCCATTAAAAATCCCACATTGAACACCATGTGCATTACCATATTAATAAAAAAAATTAATCACCAAAAAAATTCTATAAACCAATTAAATGATTTAAAATACAACATCATTTCCATAATATAAAATAGTCATGTAAAACACTGAATGTTAAATAAAATGGGAACCCAATTTACCAAAATAATATTAAAATCCCACTTTGAACTCCATGTGAATACCCATAATCATCTAAACCAATTTTCCATCACAAAATTACTTTATATAAACCCGTTAAATGATTTATAAAACAACTCCATTGGCATAACATAAAATAGACATGTAAAACACCCAATTTAACATAAAATTGGCACCCAATTTACCAAAATCCCATTAAAATCACACTTTGAACACTAGGGGCATACACATATTCACCAAAACAGAATTTTAATCACTCAAAACATTTCAATAAATCTAATACATGAGTTATAAAACATTCCCATTTGGAATAACACAAAATAGAAAGGCAAAACACCCAATTAAACACAAAATTGGTACCTAAAAATCATTTTCTCAACCAACGTCACCAAAAAAAGATTTCCCAATAAGGATAACTGATGATAACTGTGATAAAAATATTAATTAAGCAATGAAAACTCATATATCATTGATTACCCTTGGAATAACCTACCAAAAATGTCAAAACCCTTGAGTATTGTTGAAAAATCCAACCGCACAAGTGGCACATGAAAAGCAAGATAATTTGATCCTAGAGAACAATATTTTACCATTAAAACTCAGGGTAAAATTCTAGTAACAAACCCTAACCTGTAGACATAAATCTCTTCAAGAAAATTTGAATGAAAAATAAAGGAATATGGTAGTAACAATCAACGAATCACTTACTCGGATGAATCTTGATGTTTCCACACAATCAACCCCATAAAAGATAGGTTTCATCAAAGATTGAGGGAGCATGGAGACCTCACATGGATACAGGGGTAGAATGGGGGGATAATGGGGGGTATTAGAATTATTTCCATGAGGGAAAATTTTGAATTAAAATAATATTTAAAATGTTCTAGACATGCTACACGGTTTAGTAAATCGTGCATCCAAACCATGTGACCTATTCTGTCCACCCATAAAGTGTTGTTTCGCATCCAATTACAATTGGGTACATAGGTAAAACCATGTAGAAATATAGTCCAATGATATGGGGAAATAATACCCAAAATAAGACCACCATTTCACCCCAAGACTTATCCAACTCAAGGGTACAAACCACCTCAACAAAATACACCACAAGTGGTTCCGCTAAGAGTTTCACAAATCCCACTCCATACCAGCTAATCCTATTACCATACTTAAAAAAATAAAAGGTAAAGTACCATAGATGACCACCATGACTATGTTAATAGATCAAGGATGAAAGAGGCATCAAAATGTTAAACACGAAACACCAAGAAACCTAGAGATGTCTATGAACCAAAAGAGAACTTTGAAAAAAGTATAGAATTGTAAATCAGGGTGTGACAAAGAGGTGGAGAATGAAAATAAATGGAAGGATCTTGAGTTAAGATGTTACCTCTAAATCGGGAAACTTATTTTTGTTTTTGCCAAATAGCTTCCGTAGAAGATTTACTCCTAAAGACAGTATTCATTGTAAAAGGGATGATTTTTGGGAGGATTCGTGGGTAGATCTTGGACTATCGAAAAAGGTTTTATAAGTGTGGGAAATGGGTATAGGTGGTGTCCTTTTAAAGGGAATAAAAATGAATCACATGGGGTTTTTTAGAAACATGTTATGTGTGCACATGTTCTTATCTATAACATGTCATACCAAATGAACCAAAATCATTAATAAAAGCTCTATAAATGAGAAATTGAAATAAATTGGTTATTGGAAACGTTTCTAGGACTTTTGGGTTGTTAATTATATGTTTTAGTCCCTAATATACTTAATTTGGCCTTAACTTATATGATTAATTTCAATCAGTTTTACCTATGATTTTGTTACAAAAAACAACATGAGATTATTAGAATCTTAATATTATATTGAATAAAATTGTATAAATTTTATTTTTGAAATATAAATCAGATAAGAAAAACAATTAATATTAGTACTTATGCCAGATATGGGATGAAATAAAAGTGCTTTAATGTAGTAAAATGTTCAATGGTTTGATACAATTTTAAATTCAGTTTCAGAGTAAAATTGATTATAATAATTTAGATTATATTAATTTTTTAATATTTATCGTATTTAACCATATAAAATATTTATAATATAATTTATCATTAATAATTAATTACATTGAAGGTAGTTTTTTTTGTTAAAACTACTATTTCTACACTTTTCATAAAAATGATGTTTCTCATAAAAATACCCAAAATTCACCATTTTCTAATTTACAAGTTCGGAATTCAAAAATGTATTTTAATTATAATATGAATTTTTAAAATTTCCATAAAATTATTTATTTTTATTAAAGTAGGTTCATTATGAAAATAAAATTTTTTACATTAAATTATTTTAGAAAAACAATAATTGTTAATTTTCTATATTTATTTTATATATAACGATTATAAAAAATATTGGAGATTTATTTATTTTATTACAATAACTAGGATTAAATATTAGGATATAATTATCTCATATAAATTATATATATTGATATTTTATAGAAACTTGTTGTTGCATTCATTATACGCCATGTCATATGCCAAGCTGATGTTTCGTGTAAAGTACGTGAAGTTGGTGTTTCATGTAACCTAAATGATGTCAGTGTTGTGGGTGTAACACCCCAGGTAAATAAAGAATATGAAATTTTCATATTTATCCATATTTGTGAATAAATTATTAACATGAATTTAAAGGGGATGCTATACTCGATGGCGTACCCAACATGCAACAACAAGTTTCTTGGGAATCTTACGTTGCACTCTAATAATAAAATAATATTATTTTAAATGGCAGTTAACATGTAGCCGTTGTATTGGAGGGAATGGATAGAAATAACAAAAATATGATTATATATGTTTTTAAATGTTTTTACTTTTATCCAACAAAAGATAAAGGCTTAAAATTTGGAAACAATTCAATTTTAGGCGTATATGCCCTAGTTTTCACTAAAGGTTCAATTATCGCCTTTTGATGGCAAACCATCATTAAATATAGTTTTTTTCACTCTTATACATTCTATTGGACCAAATAAAACTCTTCTTAAGAATCGGGACATAAAAATTTTCTTTGTGTAAATTTTTGGTATCTTTCCGATAATGTTCATTTTTTAATGAATAGTGTAAAATGTTGTATTTTAATTCAAAACCTCTTTTTAATATAATTTATTTATATGATTAGATTATATTTTGAATTGGTTTTAATGTGAAATTAGAATATATTTTTACCATTAAATCCAATAGTGGTCGTTGGAATTAATTTCACTTTGAAATCAGACTTAAACTAGTGTCAATCTTTTGATACTTATTGTTTCATAAAAACACGCTATTTGATCTTACAACGGGAATTAATTATTAAATTAATTAATGTGACTTATATTTTTTTAATTTTTTAAAATAGACATCATTTTTGAATTCGGAATATCAAATATAGCTTAGGGTGAATTTTTGGGATTTTTCTGAAAAACTTCAATTTTTGATGAATAGTGAAACCACTAAGTGGTACTTATAAAAACTGATTTTCCTGTTTAAATGAAATTTTGCCATCTTTTTGTTTTGAATTTCAAAAATCCGACAGACATGGTTTTCATTAAGAAGTAAAATGTGGTTCAATGGGATAAAAATAATTTTTTGGTGAATAGTAACTTATTAAGTTTTTAATCGCGATTAGAGGTAATTAGTGTAGTTTAAGATAAAAATAAAGTTTTAATAATATGAAATGAACTTGAAACATGTCCTAAACTCATTTGATGTGTCATGGCCGACCAAGACAACCCATGGGTCAACTTGGGGACCCCATGAAGCCACTTTGGTTGGAAAATGACATTAATATTTTTTTATTTAAAGTTAAAGTAAAAATGAGACAAACATGAAATGTTTTACTAAAACAATTTTTACAAGGGGTTATACAAATCAAATTTTTGACTATAAATATTCGTTGTAAAGCTAAAATATTTCCTACTTCATAGTATTTTTTTTATAATTTTTGGACATTAAATAAATTAAATTATTTATGACATCATGATGATGCAGCGATGACCTCATTATTTAACGATTTAAATAAAATGGAAAGATAATGTAATATCTAATACCTAAACATGTCCAAAACCTATTGGATGAGTGGATTTATTACCCTTATCACCTTATCCTTGAAATACATCAATGTGGGACCTTTAAAATCCGATACTCTTTTGAAAATAAACTAACATTTTGTAACTTTACAAGAGTGCCCCTCCTCTCCTCTTATAAAAGCCCCCACCTCTACCTCCTTACCCACACTCCCAAAGCCTTTGGCTTGTCCAACCTCTGCCCATTTTGTCTCTCCACTTCCCTCTATTACTCCTTGAAGCATCAATTTGGGCATAAGTCTTCCCAAGTAATCCTTCGAGCTCAAACAAAAGGGAGTTACCCGATTTTAAGGTAATGTCTTCACTTAAGTACTTTTGTTTTATTTTGGTTCTCCAACCCCCTAAACTCTTTTTATTCATATCTTTTGTAACAAATCCAGTATCATCAATATACTAGGATGTTTTTATAAGATTTATTCGAGATACACTTTCACACACCTACATCTAATGGTTAAAGAACATACTGTTTCCGTGGATGGCGAATTTCGGCATCCCGAAATGATGATTGTTCAACATTCTTTTAACACCTTCAAAGGTGGCAATTAAGATGACACTATATTTATATATGATATATAATATGTTTATTATTTCCTTAAGATTCTGTATTTTTAATTTTGGGCATACCTTTATGGTTTCCATTAAGGGTAAACACGATATCTTCATTTAAGGAAGTGCGGACTACCGCCCCCTCAAAGTGATTTGATTCGTTAATACCATATGTGGTACGTATAAAGGATATATTTAATGATATTATATATGATACCACACTTTAATTAAAATACTATTATGTATCATTATGTTTTAATTCCATTAAATATGAAATAGAAATGGATGTAGCGTTCAGGCGTACACACGGCTTACCATCTCCATGAACGGTACACTTCATTTCTTATCTCAAAATGTTATGTAATACTATAAGTACATATATATAATGTATATATATGTAATATATTACATAAAAATTATGGATATCATTCTGGAATTATAACATATATATATATATCTCTCATTTTGTTTTAATTCCATTAATATGACAAAAAATGAAAGTAGCGTTCATGCGTACGTACGACCTACCGTCTCCATGAACGGTGCTTTTTGTTTTTTATCTCCAAATCATATGTAATAGTATGAAATGAATATTTACTGGATATATATGATATTTTAATAATTAATACTATTCTGGAAATTATTTACTTATAACTACATGGGCAATCGTTTTTCAAACAAGTTCATTTTTGACTCATGTACCAAACATCGGCAAAAACGTTTGATATGAACTAACATTATTAAACAATTATTATAACATTATAATATGTGATATGAACTGAATAATAATCTCAAAAGGAGGTACTTAGGAAATTATTAATTGACCAAAGTTTATTATTCAGGAATATAAAGAAACGAACAAGACAAGTTGGACTTGAGGTAAGGGATGAAACTCCACTATTTCTTTTTAAGTATACTCATTTATGTCATTCCCTCTAAAGCTCATCTTTCTTGTTATTGGGATGTTATTTTATATTACATTTACTGTAATTTTTATGTTCATGTGATGAGAGACCCTATTCTCTCTCATCAATCCATTTTGGAAGTTTTGAGTGGCGTCGTTAGGCTGCCGAATTTTCAAAAGAGATCTAACCTCTCTCTTTCTTTTTAAGTACTCTTCTTTATGTCACTTATTTTAAGCTCCTATTTGTTATGTTGGGGGATTTTCTTTTATATTACTCTTTCTATAAACTTTAATTTAATATGATGAGATACCCTATTTGATCTCATCATATAAGGCCCCAGCCTTAAACCTTACTTAATCTTGAGTTATTACAAGATTACACATTGAGGATCTTTTCAGGTTTAGAGTTTTAGAGAATTAGATCATTAAACTTGCATTACATTCCACATTTAAACAAAGTGGTTACATAAAAGACAGTATTCATTCTTCCCATCAACGGAAACATATTTAAAATATAAGACGGATTCTTTCTTGACACATCCTTGACACTATCATCACATCATGTACCTTACCCTTGACCTGTGAAAAACATTTAAAAAACCTGGGATGAGTATAAAAAGCTCAGTAAGGGTTATAAAAATATGTAAAGGAAACATGAGTTCATATATACATGAGAATGAAATCATACTTTACCCATAAAACATAGTCACCTTAACATACCTCATCAAACCATGAATAAATCATAGAAAACATAATACATAAAGGTAACTTGATGCATTCATAACATTCTTACGTGGGGATTAACCCTATTGGTTACGTTTGGAATACCCATCACAGTATATTCCCTAAATCGCTTCGGAGAAACCTTAACGTTTCACTCCTTCGCGTTACCCAATGCATTGGAGAGCTATATCGGGCTCACCCGCCCTTAGTTTATCACGGAACCACCCGTTTTCATAACAATGCCCAAGAACCATAACATAAACGTATCACATAAAACATGCATAAAGGAAACATAACATTTCCACATTTCAATCACAATATAACATTTTAGTATATTGAAATAATGAATACATTCAAAAAGAAACCAGTTCCAAAACCATTTAAAACATTTAATAAAGAGATTTTTGAATCAAAGTGTCCCATACCACCTTGAAGCTTAAAATTTTAAACCATTAATATCGATATAAATAAATCCTTAAAACCATTTTGAAAACATGGATATTAATAAGAACAAATGATTAAAACATTTAAAAGGATATTTTGGTTAAAGGGGTTTTACCAAAATTAGAGACACTTGAATACAATAATTGAGGAATAACATTTAGTCGGAACTTTATAATATCATGAGAATAAATGGATTCATGACATAATACTCCAAAGTACAGTATATACACCATATAAGAGTGAATTTGTGCATAACAACAATGAACCCTCAATAGAAATGTCAAATGTGATGAAATCCCTTATAAAGAAGGTATCCTTAAATTAAGGATAAATCAACATCAAAATTATGTGTGACAAATATAAATACACCCAATATAATTGGATATTATGTGTAAAACAATAAAAGGTCATTCACACATATTCAAAGGATGACATATTCAATGACTACATGTTGAACCCAAAGAAATCGAAATTGGGTTAAAAAGATCCCCTGACAGCCTAACGGCATCACATCAAAATGAGTTGATGAGAGATAAAAAGTGTATCTCATCACTTGGACATACAATTTACATCAATAAGTATATATGATAACATATCCCAACGTAAAAATATGCAAATTAAAAGACCCAACAAAAAAAGTCTTTTAAAAAAGAGGAGGGTGAAAGGTTCCCTTACCGACTTGGGTATCTTTCAAAACATACACCCCATGAAAGAAGGACAATAGATCATTGATGTAAATACTTATAAATGAAAGTATATTACACAAATATTAGAATAATGGGCAGTACATACACCACTCAATGGAATTTGTGGAAAATGTAGCATAAATCTCACGGGAATAAAAGTGAGATGAAAAATCCCTCACGAAAACTCGGCAGCCTAACGGTGCCACATAAAACTTCCGAATATGGATTGATGAGATCAAATAGGGTATCTCATCACATTACAATATAATTTACAGCAAGAGGAATATAAAAGAACATCCCCCAACATTACAAATAGGAGCTTAAAGAAGTGACATAAAGGAGAGTACTCAAAAAGAAATAGAGAAGTTAGATCTCTTACGAAAGTTCGGCAGCCTAACGACGCAAATCAAAACATCCAAAATGGATTGATGAGAGAGAATAGGGTCTCTAATCACATGAAAATAAAAATTACAGTAGTATTAATATAAAAGATCATCCCAATACCAAGAAATATGAGCTTTAAAAGGAATGACATAAAAGAGTGTACTTAAAAAGAAAGAGAGGAGTAAGATCCCTTACCTCGGGTCCGACTTGACTCGATCATTTTTTAATCTCCTGAATAATAAACTTGAGTTAATTTATACTTCCTTAAGAACCTTTTTCAAGTTCATTATTCCTTTTATATCACTTATTACCATGTTATAAACAATATGTAATCATTAAGTTAATAATGATTGTTTTGTCGATATTTGGTTCTTAAGTCGAAAGTGGACTTCTTACAATTACATGTTGTTCGTGTGGCCAAATGTTTATTATATCCAGTATTGTATTCATGATTTAGATATAATATATGTCATATATTTACAGTACATTCATGCATTTATAACATTACATAATCATTTAAAGGTAAGAAATGAAATGCACCGTTCATGGAGACGGTAAGCCGTACGTACGCATGAACGCTACATTCATTTCCATTTCGTATTTTATAGAATGGAATAATAATGATATAAAGGTATATTATAATTCCAGTATAATATCATATATAATATCGTAGTTCCATCCTTTATACGTCCCACATATGGTATTTAACGAATCAAATCACATTGAGGGGGCGGTAGTCCGCACTTCCTTAAATGAAGATATCACGTTTACCCATAATGGAAAGCATAATGGTATGCCCAAAATGAAAAAACAGAAGTTTAAGGAAAACATAAACATATTATATATCATATATAAAAATAGTGACATCATAATGGCCACCGTTGAAGGTGTTAGATGAGTATAGAACAATCATCGTTTCGGGAGGCAGAATTTCTCCATCCACGGAAACCGTATGTTCTTTAACCATTTGATGTAGCTGTGTGATAGTTTAGCTCGAATAAATATTATAACAACATCCTTTTATATTGAATATACTGGTGTTGTTACAAAAGAAATAAATAAAAAGAGTTTAGGGGGTTGGAGAAGCAAAATAAAACAAATGAACATGAGAGAATGAATTACCTTTAAAAGTGTAACTCCTTTTGATTTGAGCCTAAAGGCTTTCTTTGAAAGGATTCTGCCCAATGGGATTCCTCTAGTATGAGTATAGGGATGTGGAGAGAGTAAATGGGCAGGGGTTGGCCGAGCCAAAGGCTTGAGGAGTGTGTGAAATGAGGTAGAGGTGGGGGCCTTTTATAAGAGGAGGGGAGGAGCACTTTTGGAAAGTAAGAAATATTACTTTATTTGAAAATGTCTTTCGGTTTTAAAAGGTCCCACATTGATATAATTCGTGGATAAGGTGATTATGGTTCGAAATCCACCCATCAAATAAGTTTTGGACATGTGTAGTTCATAGATTTTACATTATCTTTCCATTTTATTTAAATCGTCAAATAATGATGTCATCACTGCATCATTATTATGTCATAAATAATTTAATTTATTTAATGTCTAAAAATTATAAAAAAAATACTATGATGTAGGAAATTTTTTTATATTTCCAATTAATATTTATAATCAAAATTTGGACTTGTTTAACCCTACCTAAAAACTGTTTTAGTAAAACAACTCATGTTTGTGTCAATTTAATTTTAACATTAAATAAAAATATATTATTGTCATTTTCCAACTAAAGTGGCTCCATGGGGTCCCCAAGTTGGCCCATGGCTTGTCTTGGTCGGCCATGACTCACACAATAGGTGTAGGACAAGTGTCATGGTGTTTTCACATTCTTATAATATCATTTTTACCTTAAACTACACTAATTACCACTAATCGCGATTAAAAACATAATAAGTTACTATTCACCAAAAATTATTTTTATCCCATTGAACCACATTTTACTTCTTAATGACAACCATGTATGTCGGATTTTTGAAATTCAAAACACAAAGATGGCAAAATTCCATTTAAACGGAAAAATCAGTTTTTATAAGTACCACTTAGTGGTTTCACTATTCATCAAAAATTGATGTTTTTTAGAAAAATCCCAAAAATTCACCCTAAGCTATATTTGATATTCTGAATTCAAAAATGAAGTCCTTTTTACAAAATTCAAAACATATAAGTCACATTAATTAATTTAATAATTAATTCCCGCTGTCATGACAAATAGCGTGTTTTTATGAAATAATAAGTATCAAAAGATTGACACTAGTTTAAGTCCGATTTCAAATTGAAATTAATTCCAACGACCACTATTGGATTTAATGGTAAAAATATTTTCTAATTTCACTTTAAAACCAATTCAAAATATTATCTAATCATATAAATAAATTATATTAAAAAGAGGTTTTGAATTAAAACAAAACATTTTACACTATTCATTAAAAAATGAACGTTATCTGAAAAATACCAAAAAATTACGCAAAGTAAAATTTGATGTCCCGATTCTTAATAAGAGTTTTATTTGGTCCAAAATAATGTATAAGAATGATCAAAACTATATTTATTGACGGTTCGCCATCAAAAGGCGACAAGTGAACCTTTAGGAAAAACTAGGGAATATACGCCTAAAATTGAATTCTTTCCGTATTTTAAACCTTTATCTTTTATTTTATAAATGTAAAAACATTTAAAAACATATATAATCATATTTTAGGTATTTCTATCCATTCCCGCCATTACAACGGCTACATGTTAACTACCATTTAAAATAATATTATTTTATCATTAGAGTGCAACGTAAGATTCCCAAGAAACTCGTTGTTGCGTGTTGGGTACGCCATCGAGCATAGAGTCCCCTTTAAAGACATATCAATATTTTATTCAAAAATATGGATAAATATGAAAATGTAATATTCTTTATTTACCTGGGGTGTTACATCCTTCCCCCCTTTTGGGAATTGCGTCCTCGTAATTCTAAAATTGCGCTTGGAAACATCCTTGAAAGTCCCACATCGGAACAAGAGTCGGTAAAACAACCACTTTAATATAAAGGAAGAAAAGTACAAAGGTCACCCGAGTTAACCCATACTAGGACTCCATGTAGGAAAACATGGACATGGAGGAGAAAACATAGGGTCATGTTCTGATGGAGAGTGATAGAAAACATGTTTAGGAGAAAGTTAACAATGAGAAAATCACAAACTTGTGATGGGTTAAACGGTGTTGGGTTCCCCAGTAGGAAAATTTAATATACAACATTTTTTTTAAGTTACTTTTTATTGAGGAATTTATTCATAAGGAAACATAATCACTTATCATGTTGACTTTCAACTTTTACTAGATTCCTTAATCAAACTCATATTTTTTCCAAAAGACGAGTATTTAGGGAGACTTGTTTGCATTAAGAGTACTATAATCAACTTCTAGAGAATCACCTAATCCACAAAAGAGAACTATATACATCCCATTTCTTTAGGCTTTAACCAAAACCAAAACCAAAAGGTTAGTACAAGATCAGATAATCCAGAAAAGGATAACCCTTTATAAAAAGAAAATCTATTCTTAACCTCCAAAATTTGTCCAACAAAACCCAAAGTTCAACGAGGAACATTCTATAATCAATTTGTCCATGAAATTATTCAAAGTAAACAATACTAAGATTGAAACCTAAATATTTGAAGGATTTAGTCACATAGTCTTCCAAGTTAAATCGTAACATTTATCTCCAAACAACATCATTTTATCCTAAAGTCTCGTATTGAAAAGTAATTAACCTAAACACATATCCTCTATGATAGGTTAATCATTTTCATAAATAACCCAAAATAAACTTACTCTTAATTCATAAAATCATATAACTAAAAAGAATCAGTCAAACTAACCAGGGACTTCACGTAGTCCAGTGGTAGGCGATAAACACCAGTCACACTTTGGTTGTGGGTTCGATTCTCGCAGCTTTGTCCGACGCGACGGGTTGTCACACGGTCTGCGTGTTGTCCTTTTTCCAAAACTATATAATTCTTAAAACATTCCCCAAAAGAGATAAAATCATCAAAAATGATCATAACATATTTTAACCTCAAGTTTATCTCATGCTTTTCATTTCCCAGCATATCATATAATAACCCATAATTACCTCAAAAGTAAGGATCATATAAACCCAAATGGTTATTTATAACTATGTCCACTAAAGAAAAGATAACTATTACTTGAATAAAATTTGCCTATATTAAACATCAGGGTTACACATAATATAAAAAGTCTTCTAATGTAACCCCATCATCAAAAGAGACTTAATAATCTTAAGAATTTCACCATAACTCTTGAAGCCCTTATATGTTGACATCTTACTCATTCAACATTCTTCATGATCCATTATCCATTCCTTTCCAACTTATTCCGAAATACCTCTTTCCTACAAACAAAATCATGAATCATATCCTAAGATTCCAAAATAGGAAAACAATAGTCATGAAATAGTACATACCTTTGATTGGTCATTGTCAGTTTCTTCATCCTCAATCGGAATGGCATTAGGTATTGGTAAACGAATATTGGTACGCTCTTGGTGACCCCATTCACGAAACTTCTTCATAGGACATGTGCTTGCATAATGACCATGCACACCACATTTAAAACATTCAATTGATCCCTCAGAAAGAACTTCTTTCCCTTTCCTCGAGTGAACCGGATTCTTCCTTTTTCCATGGCAGGTTCTTGCTTTATGACCTTCATTTCCACATCTATAGCATATTTCTGTCCCTTTGAAACATTTTCCTAGGTGTTTCTTTCCACATATTTGACACATAGGTTTTTGAACACACTTACCATTATGATTATTACCTGTACTTCCATAGGGATTTGACGTCTTAGAGAAATCTCCAAGGTTTAGGTGGTCAATCATGACTCCAGATAGTTGGTTGAGGATAATCACAAGAGTTCTCATTGCAGCTCCCATATCATTCAGTCGCTTGCTCAAAAAACTGTCACAGTTTCCTTCACATCCACTGTTACTTTGGTGCCTGCTAGAACCAGCCATTTACTAAAACCAAAAAGGACAGTGTGAGTATATCAAAAAAACTATCATGTACTAATGAGTAAGATAAACACTAAGATATACTTACTCATTCAGTTTATCTAAAACTAGGACTCTTTCTGAAATCCTAACCATTATGGTAATTCCACTTATGCTTAAAGAATACCATAACCTCTAAAGTTATCTAAACCGACCTTTGATACCAACTATAAGGCCCCAGCCTTAAACCTTACTTAATCTTGAGTTATTACATGATTACACATTGAGGATCTTTTCAGGTTTAGAGTTTTAGAGAATTAGATCATGAAACTTGCATTACATTCCACATTTAAACAATGAGGTTACATAAAAGACAGTATTCATTCTTCCCATCAACGGAAACATATTTAAAATATAAGACGGATTCTTTCTTGACACATCCGTGACACTATCATCACATCATGTACCTTTCCCTTGACCTGTGAAAAACATTTCAAAAACATGAGATGAGCATAAAAAGCTCAGTAAGGGTTATAAAAATATGGGAAGGAAACATGAGTTCATATATACATGAGAATGAAATCATACTTTACCCATAAAACATAGGCACTTTAACATACCACATCAAACCATGAATAAATCATAGAAAACATAATACATAAAGGTAACTTGATTCATTCATAACAATCTTACGTGGGGAGTAACCCTCTTGGTTACGTTTGGAATACCCATCACAGTATATTCCCTAAATCTCTTCGGAGAAACCTTAACGTTTCACTCCTTCGCGTTACCCAATGCATTGGAGAGCTATATCGGGCTCACCTGCCCTTAGTTTATCACGGAACCACCCGTTTTCATAACAATGCCCAAGAACCATAACATAAACGTATCACATAAAACATGCATAAAGGAAACATAACATTTCCACATTTCAATCACAATATAACATTTTAGTTTATTGAAATAATGAATCCATTCAAAAAGAAACCAGTTCCAAAACCATTTAAAACATTTAATAAAGATATTTTTGAATCAAAGTGTCCCATACCACCTTGAAGCTTAAAATTTTAAACCATTAATATCCATATAAATAAATCCTTAAAACCATTTTGAAAACATGGATATTAATAAGAACAAATGATTAAAACATTTAAAACGATATTTTGGTTAAATGGGTTTTACCAAAATTAGAGACACTTGAATACAATAATTGAGGAATAACATTTAGTCAGGACTTTATAATATCATGAGAATAAATGTATTCATGATATAATACTCCAAAGTACAGTATATAAACCATATAAGAGTGAATTTGTGCATAACAACAATGAACCCTCAATAGAAATGTCAAATGTGATGAAATCCCTTATAAAGAAGGTATCCTTAAATTATGGATAAATCAATATCAAAATTATGTGTGACAAATATAAATACACCCAATATAATTGGATATTAAGTGTAAAAAAATAAAAGGTCATTCACACATATTCAAAGGATGACATATTCAATGACTACATGTTGAACCCAATGAAATCGAAATTGGGTTAAAAAGTTCCCCTGACAGCCTAACGACATCACATCAAAATGAGTTGATGAGAGATAAAAAGTGTATCTCATCACTTGGACATAAAATTTACATCAATAAGGATATATTAGAACATATCCCAACATAAAAATATGCAAATTAAAATACCCAACAAAAAAATACTTTTAAAAAAGAGGAGGGTGAAAGGTTCCCTTACCGACTTGGGTATCTTTCAAAACATACACCCCATGAAAGAAGGAAAATAGATCGTTGATGTAAATACTCATAAATGAAAGTATATTACACAAAAATTAGAATAATGGGCAGTACATACACCACTCAATGGAATTTGTGGCAAATTTAGCATAAATCTCACGGGAATAAAAGTGAGATGAAAAATCCCTCACGAAAACTCGGCAGCCTAACGGCGCCACATAAAACTTCCGAATATGGATTGATGAGATCAAATAGGGTATCTCATCACATTAAAATATAATGTACAACAAGAGTAATATAAAATAACATCCCCCAACATTACAAATAAGATCTTAAAAGAAGTGACATAAAGGAGAGTACTCAAAAAGAAAGAGAGAAGTTAGATCTCTTATGAAAGTTCGGCAGCCTAACGGCGCCAATCAAAACTTCCAAAATGGATTGATGAGAGAGAATATGGTCTCTCATCACATGAACATAAAAATTACAGTAGTATTAACATAAAATATCATCCCAATACCAAGAAATATGAGCTTTAAAAGGAATGACATAAAAGAGTGTACTTAAAAAGAAAGAGAGAAGTAAGATCCCTTACCTCGAGTCCGACTTGACTCGATCGTTCTTTAATCTCCTGAATAATAAACTTGAGTTAATTTCTACATCCTTAAGAACATTTTTCAAGTTCATTATTCCTTTTATATCACTTATTACCATGTTATAAACAATATGTAATCATTAAGTTAATAATGATTGTTTTGTCGATATTTGGTTCTTAAGTCGAAAGTGGACTTCTTACAACTACAAGTTGTTCGTGTGGCCAAATGTTTATTATATCCAGTATTGTATTCATGATTTAGATATAATATATGTCATATATATACAGTACATTCATGCATTTATAACATTACATAATCATTTAGAGGTAAGAAATGAAATGCACCGTTCATGGAGACGGTAAGTCGTACGTACGCATGAACGCTAATTTCATTTATATTTCGTATTTTATAGAATGGAATAATAATTATATAAAGGTATATTATAATTCCAGTATAATATCATATATAATATAATATTTCCATCCTTTATACGTCCCACATATGGTATTTAACGAATCAAATCACTTTGAGGGGGCGGTAGTCCGCACTTCCTTAAATGAAGATATCATGTTTACCCATAATGGAAACCATAATGGTATACCCAAAATAAAAAAAAAACAGAAGATTAAGGAAAACATAAACATATTATATATCATTTATAAAAATAGTGACATCATAATGGCCACCTTTGAAGGTGTTAGATGAGTATAGAACAATCATCGTTTCGGGAGGCCGAATATCTCCATCCACGGAAACCGTATGTTCTTTAACCATTTGATGTAGTTGTGTGAGAGTGTAGCTCGAATAAATATTATAACAACATCCTAGTATATTGAAGATACTGGTTTTGTAACAAAAGAAATAAATTAAAAGAGTTTATGGGGTTGGAGAAGCAAAATAAAACAAATGAACATGAGAGAATGAATTACCTTTAAAAGTGTAACTCCTTTTGATTTGAGCCTAAAGGCTTTCTTTGTAATGATTCTGCCCAAATGGATTCCTCTATTATGAGTAGAGGGATTTGGAGAGAGTAAATGGGCAGGGGTTGGCCGAGCCAAAGGCTTGAGGAGTGTGTGAAATGAGGTAGAGGTGGGGGCCTTTTATAAGAGGAGAGGAGGGGCACTTTTGGAAAGTAAGAAATATTACTTTATTTGAAAATGTCTTTCGGTTTTAAAAGGTCCCACGTTGATATAATTCGTGTATAAGGTGATAAGGGTTCGAAATCCACCCATCAAATAAGTTTTGGACATGTTTAGTTCATAGAGTTTACATTATCATTCCATTTTATTTAAATCGTCAAATAATGATGTCATCACTGCATCATTATTATGTCATAAATAATTTAATTTATATAATGTCTAAAAATTATAAAAAAAATACTATGATGTAGGATATCTTTTTATCTTTCCAATGAATATTTATAATCAAAATTTGGACTTGTGTAACCCTACCTAAAAACTGTTTTAGTAAAACAACTCATGTTTGTGTCAATTTAATTTTAACATTAAATAAAAATATATTATTGTCATTTTCCAACTAAAGTGGCTCCATGGGGTCCCCAAGTTGGCCCATGGCTTGTCTGGGTCGGCCATGACTCACCCAATATGTGTAGGACAAGTGTCATGGTGTTTTCAAATTCTTATAATATCATTTTTACCTTAAACTACACTAATTACCACTAATCGCGATTAAAAACTTAATAAGTTACTATTCACCAAAAAATTATTTTTATCCCATTGAACCACATTTTACTTCTTAATGACAACCATGTATGTCGGATTTTTGAAATTAAAAACACAAAGATGGAAAAATTCCATTTAAACGGAAAAATCAGTTTTTATAAGTACCACTTAGTGGTTTCACTATTCATCAAAAATTGAAGTTTTTTAGAAAAATCCCAAAAATTCACCCTAAGATATATTTGATATTCTGAATTCAAAAATGAAGTCCGTTTTAGAATATTCAAAACATATAAGTCACATTAATTAATTTAATAATTAATTCCCGCTGTCATGACAAATAGCGTGTTTTTATGAAATAATAAGTATCAAAAGATTGACACTAGTTTAAGTCCGATTTCAAAGTGAAATTAATTCCAACGACCACTATTGGATTTAATGGTAAAAATATTTTCTAATTTCACTTTAAAACAAATTCAAAATATTATCTAATCATATAAATAAATTAGATTAAAAAGAGGTTTTGAATTAAAACACAACATTTTACACTATTCATTAAAAAATGAACATTATCGGAAAAATACCAAAAAATTACGCAAAGTAAAATGTGATGTCCCGATTCTTAATAAGAGTTTTATTTGGTCCAAAATAATGTATAAGAATGATCAAAACTATATTTAATGACGGTTCGCCATCAAAAGGCGACAAGTGATCCTTTAGGGAAAACTAGGGCATATACGCCTAAAATTGTATTCTTTCCGTATTTTAAGCCTTTATCTTTTATTGTATAAATGTAAAAACATTTAAAAACATATATAATAATATTTTAGTTATTTCTATCCATTCCCGCCATTACAACAGCTACATGTTAACTACCATTTAAAATAATATTATTTTATCATTAGAGTGCAACGTACGATTCCCAAGAAACTCGTTGTTGCGTGTTGGGTACGCCATCGAGCATAGAGTCCCATTTAAAGTCATATCAATTTTTTATTCACAAATATGGATAAATATGAAAATTTCATATTCTTTATTTACCTGGGGTGTTACACATCAATCCATTTTTGTACGTTTTGTGTTGCGTCGTTAGGCTGCCGAGTTTTCGTAAGGGATTTTTCATCTCACTTTTATTCCCGTGAGATTTATGCTACATTTGCAACAATTTCCTTTGAGTGGTATATGTACTTCCCATTATTATACTCTTTGTGTAATATACTTTCATTTATGAGTATTTACGTCAATGATTTATTGTCCTTCTTTCATGGGGTGTACGTTTTGAAAGATACCCAAGTCGGTAAGGGAACCTTTCACCATCCTCTTTTTTAGAAGACTTATTTTGTTGGGTCTTTTAATTTACATATTGTTATGTTGTGATATGTTATCATATATTCTTATTGATGTAAATTTTATGTCCAAGTGATTAGATACACTTTTTATCTCTCATCAACTCATTTTGATGTGACGCCGTTAGGCTGTCAAGGGAACTTCTTAACCCAATTTTGATTTCTTTGGGTTCAACATGTAGTTATTGAATATATCATCCTTTGAATATGTGTGAATGACCTTTGATTATTTTACACTTAATATCCACTTATATTTGGTGTATTCGTTTGTCACACATAATTATGTAATTGATTTATCCTTAAACCAAGGATACCGTCTTTGTAAGGGACTTCATCTCAATCTCCTTTCATTGAGGCATATTTTATTTTACACACAACTTTCTTTTATACGGTGTATAAACCCCTTTGAATTTTACGTTTATTGAAAAGGAATCATTTTTATACGAAGCATTTACTAAACGAAAAAAGGGAATGTTTTTGTCATACGTATGCGGCGATAAGGACTTCTCCGTCGTCGTGACCGTTATTTGAGTTTCGGCATCCTCTACAAGCCATACCTTCTTTTTAAAAGAAAAATAAATACCATGTTTTACTTTTCTTTTATTTTGGTATCAAAAATGTTTTTCATAATGATTTTATATCAATGTGTTGTATTGATATCTTGTTATTGAAATGTGGGAATGTTATATTTCCTTTATGCATGTTTTATGTGATACGATTATGTTGAGGTACGTGGGCATTATTATGAAGACGGGTGGTTCCGTGATAAACTAAGGGCGGGTGAGCCCGATATAGCTCTCCAATGCTTTGGGTAACGTGAAGGAGTGAAGCGTCAAGGTTTCTCCTAAGAGATTTAGGGAATATACTGTGATGGGTATTCCAAACGTAACCAAGAGGGTTACTCCCTAAGTAAGAATGTTATGAATGCCTCATGTAACCTTTATGTATTATGTTTTCTATGATTTATTCATGGTTTGAGGAGGTATGTTAAAGTGCCTTTGTTTTATGGGTAAAGTATTATTTCATTCTTATGTATATATGAACTCATGTTTCCTTTCCATATTTTTATAACCCTTACTGAGCTTTTTATGCTCATCCCATGTTTTTGAAATGTTTTTCACTGGTCAAGGGAAAGGTACATGATGTGATGATAGTGTCAAGGATGTGTCAAGAAAGAATCCATGTTTTATTTTCAATATGTTTCTGTTGATGGGAAGAATGAATATTGTCTTTTATGTAACCACTTTGTTTAAATTTGGAATGTAATGCAAGTTTCATGATCTAATTCTCTAAAACTCTAATCCTGAAAAGATCCTCAATGTGTAATCTTGCAATAACTCAAGATTAAGTAAGGTTTAAGGCTGGGGCCTTATAGTTGGTATCAAAGGTCGGTTTAGATAACTTTATAGGTTAGGGTATTCTTTAAGCATAAGTGACATTACCATAATGGTTAAGATTTCAGAAAGAGTCCTAGTTTTAAATAAAGTGAATGAGTAAGTATATCTTAGTGTTTACCTTCCTCATTAGTACATGATGGTTCTGTTGATATACTCACACTGACAATTCTGTTTTTAGTAAATGGCTGGATCTAGCAGGCACCAAAGAGACAACAGGTTTGAAGGAAACTGTGGTGGTTCTCTGATTAAGATACTAGATAAAATGGGGGATTCAATGAGGAAAATCGTGGTTGTTCTAAAACAACTATCAAGGAGTCATGATCAACCACTTGAACCTTGGTATGTTCTGTAATGCATCATGTACAAGATGACCAATCTATGTGGATGTTCAGGTAATAATTATAGAGGTAACCATTACAGTTTATATGATCCTTACTTTTGAGGTAATTATGGGTTATTATATGTTATGATGGAAAATGAAAGGCATGAGATAAAATTGAGGTTAAAATATGTTATGTTTATTTTTGAATATTTTATCTCGTTTTGGGAAATGTTTTTAGAATTATATAGTTTTGGAAAAAGGACAACACGCAGACCGTGTGACAACCCGTCGTGTCGGACAAAGCTTTGGGAATCGAACCCGCAACCAAAGTACGACTGGTATTTATTGCCTACCACTGGACTACGTGAAGTCCCTGGTTAGTTTGACTGATTCTTTCTAGTTATATGATTTTATGAATTAGGAGTTAGTTTATTTTGAGTTATTTATGAAAATGATTAACCTATCCTGGAGGATATCTGATTAGGTTAATTACTTTTCAATACGAGACTTTAGGAGCAACTGATGTTGTTTGGAGATAAATGTTATGATTTAACTTGGAAGACTATGTGACTAAATCCTTCAAATATTTGGGTTTCAATCTTAGTTTGGATTACTTTGAAGAATTTTATGGACAAATTGTTTATCGAATGGTCTTCGTTGAACTTTGGGTTTTGTTGGACAAATTTTGGAGGTTAAGAATAGATTTTCTTTCTTTATAGGGTTATCCTTTTCTGGATTATCTGATCTTGTACTAGCCTTTTTGGTTTTTGTTTTGGTTAAAGTCTAAAGACATGGGAAGTATATAGTTCTCTATTTTGGATTAGGTGATTCTCTAGAAGTTGTTTATAGTACTCTTAATGCAAACAAGTCTCCCTAAATACTCATCTTTTGGAAAAAAATATGAGTTTGATTAAGGAATCTAGTAAAAGATGAAAGTCAACATGCTAAGTGATTATGTTTCCTTATGAATAAATTCCTCAATAAAAAGTAACTTAAAACAAAAATTTTGTCTATTAACTTTTCCTACTGGGGAATCGAATACCTTTTAACCCATCACAAGTTTGTGATTTTCTTGTGGTTAAATTTCTCCTAAACATGTTTTCTATCACTCTCCATCATAACATAACCCTATGTTTTCTCCTCCATGTCCATGTTTTCATACTTGGAATCCTAGTATGGGTTAACTCGGGTGACCTTTGTACTTATGTTTCTTTATTTTAAAGTGATTGTTTTACCGACTCTTCTTCCGATGTGGGACTTTCAAGGATGTTTCCAAGCCCAATTTTAAAATTGTGAGGACGCAATTCCCAAAAGGGGGGAAGGATGTAACACCCCAGGTAAATAAAGAATATGAAATTTTCATATTTATCCATATTTTTGAATAAAGTATTAACATGACTTTAAAGGGGACGCTACACTCGATGGCGTACCCAACACGCAACAACAAGTTTCTTGGGAATCTTACGTTGCACTCTAATAATAAAATAATATTATTTTAAATGGAAGTTAATATGTAGCCGTTGTATTGGCGGGAATGGATAGAAATAACAAAAATATTATTATATAAGTTTTTAAATGTTTTTACTTTTATCCAATAAAATATAATGGCTTAAAATATGGAAAGAATTCAATTTTAGGCGTATATGCCCTAGTTTTCACTAAAGGATCACTTATCGCCTTTTGATGGAGAACCGTCATTAAATATAGTTTTGTTCACTCTTATACATTATATTGGACCAAATAAAACTCTTCTTAAGAATCGGGACATCAAAATTTACTTTATGTAAATTTTTGGTATCTTTCTGATAAAGTTCATTTTTTAATGAATAGTGTAAAATGTTGTATTTTAATTCAAAACATCTTTTTAATATAATTTATTTATATGATTAGATTATCTTTTGAATTGGTTTTAAAGTGAAATTAGAATATAATTTTACCATTAAATCCAATAGTGGTCGTTGGAATTAATTTCACTTTGAAATCAGACTTAAACTAGTGTCAATCTTTTGATACTTATTGTTTCATAAAAACATGCTATTTGATCTGACAGCAGGAATTAATTTTTAAATTAATTAATGTGACTTATATGTTTTGAATTTTTTAAAATAGACTTCATTTTTGAATTTGGAATATCAAATATAGCTTAGGGTGAATTTTTGGGATTTTTCTGAAAAACGTCAATTTTTGATGAATAGTGAAACCACTAAGTGGTACTTATAAAAACTGATTTTCCCGTTTAAATGAAATTTTTCCATCATTGTGTTTTGAATTTCAAAAATCCAACATACATGGTTGTCATTAAGAAGAAAAATGTGGTTCAATAGGATAAAAATAATTTTTTGGTGAATAGTAACTTATTAAGTTTTTAATCGCGATTAGAGGTAATTAGTGTAGTTTAAGGTAAAAATAATGTTTTATTAATATGAAATGAACTTGACACATGTCCTAACCTCATTTGATGTGTCATGGACGACCATGAAAACCCATGGTTCAACTTGGGGAACCCATGAATCCACTTTCGTTGGACAATGACATTAATATCTTTTTATTTAAAGTTAAAGTAAAAATGAGACAAACATGAAATGTTTTACTAAAACAATTTTTACAAGGGGTTATACAAATCAACTTTTTGACTATATATATTCATTGGAAATTTATAAAGATTTTCCACATCATAGTATTTTTTTATAATTTTTGGACATTAAATAAATTAAATTATTTATGACATCATGATGATGCATCGATGACCTCATTATTTAAAGATTTAAATAAAATGGAAAGATAATGTAATATCTAAGACCTAAACATGTCCAAAACCTATTGGATGAGTGGATTTCGAACCCTTATCACCTTATCCTAGAAATAAATCAATGTGGGACCTTTAAAATCCGAAACTCTTTTGAACTTAAAGTAACGTTTTGTAACTTTACAAGAGTGCCCCTACTCTCCTCTTATAAAAGGACCCCACCTCTACCTCCTTACCCACACTCCCAAAGCCTTTGTCTCGGCCAAACTCTGCCCATTTTGTCTCTACACTTCCCTATCTTACTCCTTGAAGCCTCACTTTGGGCATAAGTCTTCACAAGGAAGCCTTTGAGCTCAAACAAAAGAGAGTTACCGGATTTTAAGGTAATGTCTTCACTTGAGTACTTTTGTTTTATTTTTGTTCTCCAACCCCCTAAACTCTTTTTATTCATTTCTTTTGTAACAAATCCAGTATCATCAATATACTAGGATGTTTTTATAAGATGAATTCGAGCTACACTTTCACACACCTACATCTAATGGTTAAAGAACATACTATTTTCGTGGATGGCGAATTTCGGCCACCCGAAACGATGATTGTTCAACATTCTTTTAACACCTTCAAAGGTGGCCATTAAGATGAAACTATATTTATATATGATATATAATATGTTTATGATATCCTTAAGCTTCTTTATTTTTCATTTTGGTAATACCTTTATGGTTTCCATTATGGGTAAACGCGATATCTTCATTTAAGGAAGTGCGGACTACCGCCCCCATAAAGTGATTCGATTCGTTAATACCATATGTGGTATGTATACATGATATATTTAATGATATTATATATGATACCACACTGGAATTAAAATACTATAATATATCATTGTGTTTTAATTCAATTAAATATGAAATAGAAATGGAAGTAGCGTTCATGCGTACGTACGGCTTACCGTCTCCATGAACGATACATTTCATTTCTTATCTCAAAATGTTATGTAATACTATAAGTACATATATATAATGGATATATATGTAATATATTACATAAAAATTATGTATATCATTCTGGAATTATAACATATATATATCTCTCATTTTGTTTTAATTCCATTAATATGACAAAAAATGAAAGTAGCGTTCATGCGTATGTACGGCCTACCGTCTCCATGAACAGTGCTTTTTGTTTTTTATCTCCAAATGATATGGAAAAGTATGAAATGAATATTTACTGGATATATATGATATTTTAATCATTAATACTATTCTGTAAATTATTTACTTATAACTACATGGGCAATCTTTTTTCAAACAAGTTCGTTTTTGACTCATGTACCAAACATCGGCAAAAACGTCTGATATGAACTAACATTATTAAACAATTATTATAACATTATAATATGTGATATTAACTGAATAATAATATCTAAGGGATGTACTTAGGAAATTATTAATTGAACAAAGTTTATTATTCAGGAATATAAAGAAACGAACAAGACAAGTTGGACTTGAGGTAAGGGATCCTACTCCACTATTTCTTTTTAAGTATACTCTTTTATGTCATTCCCTCTAAAGCTCATCTTTCTTGTTATTGGGATGTTATTTTATATTAAACTTACTGTAAGATTTATGTTCATGTGATGAGAGACCCTATTCTCTCTCATCAATCCATTTTGGAAGTTTTGAGTGGCGTCGTTAGGCTGTCGAATTTTCATAAGAGATCTAACCTCTCTCTTTCTTTTTAAGTACTCTTCTTTATGTAACTTCTTTTAAGATCCTCTTTGTTATGTTGGGGGGTGTTCTTTTATATTCCTCTTTCTATAAAATTTAAGTTAATATGATGAGATACCCTATTTGATCTCATAAATCCATTTTTGTATGTTTTATGTGGCGTCGTTAGGCTGCCGAGTTTTCGTAAGGGATTTTTCATCTCACTTTTATTCCCGTGAGATTTATGCTACATTTGCCACAATTTCCTTTGAGTGGTGTATGTACTTCCCATTATTATACTCTTTGTGTAATATAATTTCGTTTATGAGTATTTACATCAATGATTTATTGTCCTTCTTTCATGGGGTGTATGTTTTGAAAGATACCCAAGTCGGCAAGGGAACCTTTCACCCTCCTCTTTTTTAGAAGACTTCTTTTGTTGGGTCTTTTAATTTACATATTGTTATGTTGGGATATGTTCTAATATATCCTTATTGATGTAAATTTTATGTCCAAGTGATGAGATTCACTTTTTATCTCTCATCAAGTCATTTTTATGTGACGCTGTTAGGCTGTCAAGGGAACTTCTTAACCCAATTTTGATTTCTTTGGGTTCAACATGTAGTTATTGAATATGTCATCCTTTGAATATGTGTGAATGTCCTTTTATTATTTTACACTTAATATCCAATTATATTTGGTGTATTAATTTGTCACACATAATTATGTAATTGATTTATCCTTAAACCAAGGATACCGTCTTTGTAAGGGACTTCATCTCAATCTCCTTTCATTGAGGCATATATTGTTTTATACACAACTTTCTTTTATACGGTGTATAAACCACTTTGACTTTTACGTTTATTCAAAAGGAATATTTTTTATACGAAGCATTTACTAAATGAAAAAAGGGAATGTTTTTGTCGTACGTATGTGGAGACAACGACTTCTCCACCGTCGTGACCATTATTTGAGTTTCGGCTTCCTCTACAAGCCATACCTTATTTTTAAAAGAAAAATAAATACCATATTTTACTTTTATTTTATTTTGGTATCAAAAATGGTTTTCATAATGTTTTTATATCAATGTGTTGTATTGATATCTTGTTATTGAAAGGTGGGAATGTTATGTTTCCTTTATGCATGTTTTATGTGATACGATTATGTTGAGGTTCTTGGGAATTATTATGAAGACGGGTGGTTCCGTGATAAACTAAGGGCGGGTGAGCCCGATATAGCTCTCCAATGCATTGGGTAATGCAAAGGAGTGAAACGTTATGGTTTCTCTGAAGATATTTATGGAATATATTGTGATGGGTATTCCAAACGTAACCAAGAGGGTTACTCCCTACGTAAGAATGTTATGAATGCCTCAAGATACCTTTGTGTCTTATGTTTTCTATGATTTATTCATGGTTTGATGAGGTATGTTAAAGTGCCTATCTTTTATGGGTAATGTATGATTTCATTCTTATGTATATATGAACTCATGTTTCCTTTCCATATTTTTATAACCCTTACTGAGCTTTTTATGCTCATCCCATGTATTTGAAAATTTTTTCACAGGTCAAGGGAAAGTTACATTATTTGATGATAGTGTCAAGTATGTACCAAGAAAGAATCCATGTTTTATTTTCAATATGTTTCCGTTGTTGGGAAGAATGAATACTATCTTTTATGTAACCACTTTGTTTAAATTTGGAATGTAATGCAAGTTTCATGATCTAATTCTCTAAAACTCTAAACCTGAAAAGATCATAAATGTGTAATCTTATAATAACTCAAGATTATGTAAGGTTTAAGGATGGGGCCTTATAGTGGGTATCTCATGCCAAATAGGTATTGCATGTAGAACAATCCAAGTGAGTATTTTGTGTGAATGGAACGATTGAATTAGTTTTTTAAGAACTATTTACACTGTCATGTGAAATGGAATAAAATAACAAAAAGATAAATTAATTTGAGAAAAAAATAAACCGCAATATATCAGGGTGTTACAAAATGATTTTTAATCATATTTAGTTGGTGAATACTTCCACCATCAATAAAAACTCCAAAATACATAGACATTAATTCAAATATATATTGATGGAAAATTAACAATAAATACCACATAATCATAAATAATTTACTTGGGATGATCAATCTAATCTATATGATTATTTTTTCTAAACACACTTCTAAATAATTTGGTACTCCTCCCCACATAAAGAAAATATATGTAACCATAAATTTAAGGGAATTTTTGTTATCTTATTTTTTCATATCAATGTTTGTTCTCACACATTTTTAGAGAATATGAAAATTTCTTTATGTGAGAATTGTTTCCCAACATTTATATTATAAATTTTTTATTAGGTAATAATATATATGTATATGTGGGATAATATTATATTGAGTATAAGAGTGATAAATTATGAAAAATTAAATCCTTATATAGTCTTCAATGTGATAATAACTATAATATCAGTTCACAGGGGATATACAAATAGATTTTCAATAAAACATATAAATCCTCATTCATCATCAATATGAAAATATAGAAAATTAAAGTTTATGTTGGTTTTTATTTACTATTGTTTTAATATTCAACCATAAATATAATAAATAATTATATAAGAGTGTGGTGAAAATGATAAAAAAATAACCATCAATTTAACCCAGTCTATCCATTATTCTAGATGTAACTAAATGATTTAAAAATAATGGAATATTCACTTCCCTTGATCCCCTTCAAGGAATTATATTAAATAGTCTTCATCAAATATGAAATTAATATTTCACTCACAAAATCATGGAATGTTATTTCATGATTTATAAACATAAAAACATACATTTATTTTTATCATTTAATTTATAAACATCATTTTATATAATTTAATCAAAGAGACACAAGATATGGGAAAAAGGCGTGCCTTCGACTACTCTTCAATGAGATAAAACAGTTTATACTTTGATCTTGGCCCATATATTATTTTCCATAATGCTCTAAAAAGTATTTAACTATTGATTATTATATGAACCCTTATTTTATAAGTGAATCAAAACATGGGTATCATGGATATTATTTCTTATCCTCATTATTTATTAGCTTGAATTACATTAATTATTTAAAAATGAAAATATATTTTATTGTTTTTTAGTCAACCCTTTAATCTTGTACTTTTCAAACTGGGATATGAATATTTTCATGATATTTTTAATGTATAAAAAACCATGTTGATGTGTGTAGACAACATATTTAATGTTTATTCCATGATAACATGGGTCCATAGTTACATAACTTCATTATTTGTTGTTCTTGATTTATAGAAATCCATTTCACACTCTTATTTATGGAGATACATAGAATTTTTCAACATCCATTTAATCCTTTGGTAGCATTTGTAATAACCTTTTTATGTAATCTCTAAATATCATCATTATGAGTATCAACTACAACACAGGTAGCTCAATTTCTATCTTCTATTTTGTCCATTTTAAATTATCTATAGAATAATTTATCATTTAAGTTCCTCAAAAACATGAAATTATATAGGATGTGACTTCTCCTACCATATAAGAGTCCTCGTTTCCATGTAATTAAGATATCATTCTCATATTTCGTATATGGTAATTTTTTCTGCAATCATAATTACTTATTTTGGAATGACTTCATAGCATATTGTCACATCTACTTGTTTTTTATTTTTTGGTATTCTATTTTATAAAATAATTATGTACCTCATGATTTAGGTATTTTAGCAATAATCATGAATCCAAACACATTTTTTTGAAATTAATCACATATATTTATTGGCATATAATATATTTCATGATGATATCTTTCCCTAATTTTTTGAATTTTCAACATAAAATTTATTTTTATTATAATCCCCATCTCTCATACCCATTAATTCATGACTTTGATAGTTTACATATGTTGAAATATTGTTCATATAGTCTATATCCATGCGTCCAAACATTAAAAACATTATTTGTTTCCAAGGACTCACTTCCATAACAGTGTATCATCAATTTGGTGACTGTTAACCTTTATATTCATGAATTGATTATAGATATATTAGAAAATAATTTAGGAGATGTTATTATTGGACATTCTCACTTATACCCCTTTAACATTGTTTATTTTCTCAACCTTTTTTTCATCCAAATTTATCAATTTTTAAATGTATTAATTTATTAGACATAAAATCAAAAAATAATGAAAATTGACTTATCATGTTCACATGTAAACTTATCTCAAATGTTTTTAGTTGGTTAAATACAAGATGATTAAAAATATTTTTTTACCAACCAATTTATTTTTCTTATATGAAAGTCACATTTTGGAAAAAAATCATCATATCTCCTCCTCGAATTTTGTTATGATTCTACATGGGATATTTAAATATTTTTCAAATATAAATCTAACAAAATATATTTTCTATCAATAATTTACTTTCTATATTCATGTGAATTAATGAAATCATTACATTAACTTTTAAACTTACTAATTTGAAGCTCATGAATTTAAATAATACCATGTATAGAATTATCCATCTATTATATTCTCTTTACATAACATTCAAGAAATTATTCTTTGAAATTTATAGATCCATTGTGTAGTTTTCCATATTCATGAATCACTTATTCAATTATATTATCATATAAATAATTATCAAAAAAATCCATTGAAATTATTATCGAACATTGAAATTATATCATTAAAATGTTTAAAATGATTATTTCATAGCATTTACTAGTTTTTTGTTATTGTTAAATCAGCACAACTTTTTAATTAACACATCATTCATTACAACATATTCACATTACAACTATTTTTTTTTCATAATGTAGTCTCTTAATATGAGAAATAATATATTTGACCACATTAATAATTCCAATTTCATGATAATATTTTACATTACTATAAAAAGTAAAAAATTATTCATCAGGGTCTATTTACAACCATAATTATCTGTTTTGAAAATTGTTAGTGTCCAATTGAGAATTGGGAATCCCATGAAAATAAGTTCTAATATATATTTTATAAAGGACATAGATGGGTAATTATTGAGAAACAGATTCCTTGTATGAAGATATATTTTATAAGGAAGAATGTTATGGACCTTATTTCACCGATTTTAAAGAGATTTATATTCACTTTGTAATTTTTAATTCCCTAGGAAAAAATATTTTTCCAGCAATGGTTTGATAGTGAGGAACCTCAAGAAGGGAAAATGTGGGAGTCAGATAAACCACTCATGGTTTCAAAACCTAGAAACTTGATGACGGGTGAGTAGAGTACATGATGGGTTTGCAACACACATGCATGGGGTGCATATTTAGCACACACATGGAAGTGTAATAGCCCGTTAGGTTGTGTGTGTAGCGTTTTGGATACTAAAATCCATATCCTGGTTGAATGATAGATGGAATTGAAACCCATATTACGTGGTTTAGGACTAGCCAAAAAACCTATGTGGGATCACAGAATTATGTGACATTTCTATTCTATAAATAATATCATCACATAACTAAAAAATTATTGTCAAGAAATTGTAACTCATCAAGTCACTCCCCTATGTAATCATCATCCTTTTATCATCCATCAAACTCCCTAACAAGGCTAGTTATTATCAGTGATAGACTCATGATGATGACTCCAATGATTGATATCATCTATGAAAAATCAAATCTCATTAGTATAATGAGATTATAGATCATCCTAAACCCATGAATGCAACCTTAATCATCCATACATGTGGTGCATCAATGAATTGATCCATTGAATTAAGATGAATATAATCTGTTGTCACATGATTCCATTGTAAGATGTTATATGGATAAGATGACTAGTTTGAAGATTATAATAAATCCACTATGGAAGTGGGATAGATCCCATTGATACACATTGATAGTTACTTTAGAATCATGTGGAGAAATTTCCTAAAGGACACATAATTCCGAGACTGAAAGAATCCCATAATTTATCCCCTCCATCACATTATACATTCATTAGTTTTTTAGAATTCCTAAACCATAATACTGAAGAAATAAAAATACAATAATGTAAATATATCTTTCAAAATCTATCATCCTCTATATTTATCAATCATGAAAATCCATTGGTCCATCCTAAATAATGAAAAATGCTCCACCACATTAACAAATTCATATAGTGATTTACATTCTTGCATATGTTACTTTAATGAAAATAGCTATTCTGAATCATCATCTACTATGAATCCAATGAATCATACAAAGTGAATCCAACACTAGATTTTGAGGATATGACTCAATGATTTTGTGAAAAATCAAGGAGATACCACTAGAACTAGAGATGTAACTTATATACATGTTGAAAATAATCATTAAATAGCAAGAATACTTTGTGTAAAGAACATGTATATATGAGAATGAGGGGATACCATCATTTATATATTCATACCACATTACCCATAACCTATATGTCAAGAATTTATTAGTTGAAATGATGAAGAAACACATAAAGCACTAAAAGAAATCACATGATCATGTGAAATCCCATGAAAGTTGTTGATCATTTTTCGATAAAATGTCAACCACAAAATCACATTATTGTTTATGGTTATGTGATATTGGTCATGTGAATAATAGTTTAAATATCTATCACATTGAGTGAAAATATATCTTTTTCAAATGATCCATCCACTTCAACCTACATATGCAATATTTTCTAAGGTACTCAATAAATTGTGATATCCTCTGAAGTATTTGAAATGACCACATGATGATCTACCAAAATGATCATGTAAACCAAATGAATTCATCACAGCAAGGTATGTGGATCATGTGACCATGTAATGAATATTTTCGGCGCAATTCATAAATTCCCATGGCATACTAAGGTTAAATAGCCTATCATACCTTCACAAGAATCATCCATAATATATAGATTCATATTGCATGATCCCATTACATGTTTTCGTTCATTTATCTAATGAAATGACCCACAAAAAATTATGCTCCAAAAGTGAACATGTGATTCTACCAATGGTTTTCAAGCTTCTTTTTACTGAAATGTCAATTAGTTATTTGTGTCCCCTGATGAAATTATAGAAATCTACTGAATCCATAAACTAAAGCATGGAAATTTATATCATAAATCACTAACACAATCTCTTATTGGCCTCAAAATTTTGTGGTAATTATGAGAATTTATATTTTTTTCATTTTAATATAAAACACCACTATATCATGAGGATACACATTGGACATTCACTGTGAAATGTGGTTGAAATTTGGGTGGATTTTCCAATATGGACCATTTCCCACCAATTTGAAGGGGGATATATGATTAAAATATATGAATAAAACATGAGGATATATGATAGGAATGGGTATTAGAAAGGATAGAATATAGTGTGGAAGAGGATAATATATACTGGATGTATGTTGGCTATTTTGAGAGCCCTATGTAAGACTCTTTCATGAAACTCCCATAAGATCATCTGACCATGTGATAAATAAAACACCATTATATGTTCAAACATAAACCTATAGTATCACAACTCCCTCATGAGGACCTCGAGTATTTCATCCCTTACATCATTACTTGACAATAATGTGAATTCATGTTCATGAATTCCCCATATCATGAAACCCCATATGATGCATGGTATTGACATGAACATCTAGACACGGACTCCTCCAATCATGAAAACCATTGTCCATTAGAAAATGGAATGATACCCTTGTACATGTATATAAGAAAATATTTTTTGAGATAGTTAAGGTCACATGGTGGAATTATTCCCAAATTTTCTCAAAATACCCTCATGCTTTTTGACATGTCAAATTTATCGTGAATGATATATTGGAATATTGGCTTGATCATGTGAAATACCTCCATCATGTTGTCTTGACCATGAAATATAACTAAAAACATGTTTTTTGGATCCATAGAGTGACCTTGGATATATCACCTTGATCATATAAGAAACAATCGAAATGTTGGCTTGGTCATTCCAGAACATAAAAAAATGTCAAAAATTTTCATTATAAACCATTGGGAATGTAGATCTTTTTAGGAAAACACCCTCTGATATGTTTTCTAGGTGAGGTAAGAAACCATGTACATATAACCATGAACCATGTGAATCATCACCCATTTAAATGTTTTTTCATCAAAAAAATTTATTAGTGGGGTTTCCTTAATTTATTATTTATATTTTAGCAACGAAGGCATTTCGTACATAAATATTACATCTATATAAATGATAATTCAATACATTTTACAAAAACTTTTTGGAGGATTACAATAATTTACTGACTATGGACACTATGTACATATTCCACTTATCTAGTGAAATATATTAGATATTTCCCAAAAATATAATCCTATTGGAAACTTTTCTTACTTGTACCCTTATAAGAAACACTCATCACATCCGGTGAGAGGAAATTTAATAAAGTGATGTCTCTATTTAGAATTAAGGGTAAATAAGGGAAATACAAAAATGCGATGTGATTAAAAGGGGATTATAATGTGATAATAAATTATTTAAACTATACAATTCCAATCATATATCATAAAGAGATGTTATGGAATCAATTTACATAGTTCACAAAACATGAATGATAAGAAAATCAAAAAACACAAGTCATTAGAGAATTAATTTTTCATGGCATATAGAATTGTGGAAAACACATAATATTATGAAATAGTATTTGAAGGATACCCACCAATATATTTCATATAATTTTTGTCTTGGGTAACCACCATTGTACATACATTGGGTTTGGGATAACCCCTAGTGTAAACTATTTTTTAGGCATGGTTTACCAAAATATGTACCCACCTTTTCAGTCGTGGGATAATAATCGATATAATATATTTTACAGTCTTGGGATACCCACATGTGTACCGTCTGAGTGCATAGAAAATTTATAATTACCACAATCATTAGAATAATTTATAGGCCCCAACAACAACTTAATGAAAATAATTTACATGTGTAACACAATATAGTAAAAACTCATCACAACATAACCTAATAAAAGAAATTTTCTTCATAAACATTTCATCATATCATATTAGGTGGAAAAGATTGAGGTTTGATAATCATTTCACTCTGTCATCCCTAAATGAATTAAGAAATAATGATGAATCGATAAATGTGTTAGCATTGAATAACTAATGGAAGGAAAATGGGTTTCATGAACGTCTCGTCATCATAAACATAAATTATTTAGCTATATAATAATTATTGTATACTTGGATCATATCCTCCATAATGAAAAAGTAACATGATATTATGTCTTTATTAATGGAAAACTATTTTAAATGAATAATTACATGGAATTTATCTCATGAAAAATACTATTTTTATGTCTCTTTTTAGTACAAAAAGTTCATATGTTATTTCAGAAATATTTTATTATTATGTTTATATTGAAAACATATAATATAAGATTCAAAATCATTTAAATAATTTATTGTGGAAAATAAACATTCATCTTAGAAAAATATTTTTTGAAGATATATCATTTTCAAAATAATTTTCATTAAATAACCATGAAAACATATAAAGGAATGTATGAAAATGAATTTCAAAAAATTCCTGTAAACAATTTCATTTCCACTTCGAAAAAATGAGATATATATTCCATTATAAAAAATTCATATAAAAACACCATTGAGAACTTATCACGGAAGATTAAAATATTGTATAAATAATTTATTGAATAAAATAGTCATTCCAATTTGAAAAAAAATTTAAAACATCAATAATTTTTATTATCCTTTTTATTGAAAAAAATATTAATAACATACAAAATAATCATTAAAATTAATTGAAATCTTTTCTTGAGGAATATATCTTTTCACAATTTGAATAAAACATTTTCATATATAAACTTTTTTGAAAGTAATTTTATATTAAAATGACAATGAAAACATATAATGGAAAATTATGTGAAGATATTGATCATGATGATGAATTTTTATGTTCATTTTGGATAAGTTAAGATAATGATTCCATTTACACTTTTTCAAAAATACAAATGAGGTTTTCTTGAAAATAAACATGAATACTTTTTCTCTACATTTTGTAATAAAGTAGTTCTTTTTTTCAAAAATAATTAACATTATTTTTGAACAATAAGTATAAAAATTTAATAACAATATTATAAATAATTTTTTTGGAAGAAAATGCATCTTTGACCAAAATGATTAATTTTACTAAAAATAATATTTTTGAAATAATGAATACATAAATAGATTGATACGAATGTAAAAAATTTAATAATATTAAATAAAAAATTGAAAATAAATTCATGAGTATCTTGAGATATGTATCCAAATATTCTCTCTTTAGAAACATAAAGATAAACAATAAGGATAAACGAAACAATTATAGGAAACAATCATTAACACTTTGGTAAATTGAGATGTATGAATCTTGATGGAAAATAATTAAATGAATATTAAAATATATTGAGTATTAAATAATTATTTATATTACATTTTATATGGTATTTATATAAACATATTACAAGAATATATATCCATAACATAATTTATGTCCGAAAGAAGGAAAATTTATAAAGAATTCTTTAATTAATTGGAAATATTTCAATAAAAACCCAATTAATAATAACAAAAATTGAAACATTATTTATAATGAATAATTAGATATTCATGATACATAATTAAATTGGTTATTATATATGACAACGAAACATGAGATGATTTTTTATTTTTATCTCAAAAAAAGGGATTTTAAATATCTATTTCGTTAAGTATGGATTTTTTTAATACACATTAAAAACACATATATAATTAATATAATTTGTTAACATTTATTATATATATTATAACAAATATTTTTTACTTATGTCCTTTTATTACCTATTTATTAAGAATTCCAAGTTAATTCCATGTTTTAGGAACTGCATTCCTTGTTTTTTTGTATATTTTCATTAATTTTTTTTTTATTAAATTATAAATATTTTCATAATCACTATAATATTTAAAAATATATAAATATATTATATATTAATATTATATGTATATAATGAAATCCATAAAATTTTGTGATGAAATATGAAATACACCATTCATAGAGACAGTAAGACATTCAAAGACATGAACATTGGCTCCATTTTCTCTAAATTAATGAAATAAAGTAATATTATATTTTAACATTGTAAAATTGTATTTATTTAAAATTTGTCAATTTTTTAATTAAAAATATCATTAATAGATTATATTTAATTCTTGGACTAATTACATCACTTCATGAGGTGGTAGTCCATTGTACTCACGAACGACATTATCTTATTCCAAAAAATAAAAATCACGTTGATAATATTTTTATAGTAATTATGGAATCATTATAATAACATAAATATCTTATATAAACAATAAATCAATCCTTATGTGCACCAATGATAGGTTTTAATGGAAAACTGAAGGACGACTATTTCTGAGGTGGTAGTTAATAGTACGTGCATAATATTTCTACATAACCCATTTCATGAGACTGTATATGGTTTTTGGTAATTAATATACCATGAAAAAAGTACTATAATATGTATGAAACTATGGTTATTATACCATGATTTTATAATAATAATTAATGGAGTAGGAGTAAGAAACAAATAAACATCACATTGATGAATGTTCCCTCTTCTTCAAGAATCGTCCCTATCTATGAACCAAAAAAATATATGTTGTATTTTTATCCCAAATATTTCCTATATGATGATTTTAGGTAATTTGGAAACTTATTTTTGTTGTTATTGGATGAAAAAAATATTTTGTAGTCTGTTAATATAAGATGACACTATCAGACAATTTTTGTAAGTGAGGTGAGTTGCACAATAACAATCGTATGAAGGAAAGAATTTCATCACGTATTTTTCATATCAAAAGGATTAAATATTGAATTATTATCATTATAATTGGTTTTAGGGTACATATATGTCCATATATTGTTTGTTGTGACATGCTTTTCTTCATTTAATACATTTATGGTTTTTACATTGTCCCTCGATAATCTTTTGTTACCATATATGTGGTGACTATTTTTTTACTTTTATTACTATTAAATTTGGTCAAAATATATGTTTGAATTATTCTATATTACAAATTATTATTATAAAATATATGGAATGGATTTTCACAAATTGAAATCCCAATTGAAGTGAAATGTTTTTATTATTAATCGCAGAGATACAGCAATAAATCGGGGTTTTTAGGGCATAAATGATCAAAAAATTAAAATTATTTTATATCCAATTTTTATAAGAAATTTTCTAATATGTCCTAAGCCGGAAGAATATCTATATAATTTAAATTATTTTAAATTCAATACAATTTAAAAATCTAAATTAACGTTATATAAAATTTAAATGAGAGGCTATTTTAAATTAAAATTCAGTATATTCTACCATTTACAAAAAAATAATTTTTATGAAATTATAAAATGTTGATTTTAAAATAAATTTAATTTTTTTAATTTAAAAATTAAGTTTTTATTTCAAATTAATTTCATATATTTGTTATGTCAATCTTAAAATAGATTCCTTTGACATGAAGAAAAATCTGTTATTCGGGAAGTGTTTTTTCCAAACATAATATACTAAATCTATTATTAATAATAAAAAATGTACAAATATCAATTAAAATTTATTTATATATTAATATTATATTTTTATTACATCATTCAACATTATTTATAATTTAATATAATTTATAGGGTGAACCATTATGCACTTTTATATAATTTTTATAGAAAAAACATTTTAATACGTGGATATATAAAATTAGTAAAATCCAATTTAATGTTTAATAAAATGAAATTTAATGGAATATATATATTAGGTAATGATAAATATGATCCATTATAACATAATTGGTATTTTATATTACATAATTAATTGAAAATAAATGATATTTTTACAAAAAAAATGTAATTTTATACTATTCAATGATAAATCAATATATTCTGAATGTTACCAAAATTTAACCATATGTTAATATAGATATGAAGATTCAAAAATTAATTTCATTATATCAAAAATATTTTATATTATATATATATATTAATTATACTTTTTTACAAAAATAATATAAAAACAATTCTTGGTGACATTTTTTTCTAATGTCTTATTTACATTACTAAAAATTATCTTATTATTTATTAAAAAACTATATATATATATATATATATTGAGTAATAATTTTATATTTATATTTCATTGTTTTTTATGTTTTTCAGGCCCTACTATGAAATGAATAGAATATAATAGTATTATTTCATGGTAATATAAACCTTCTTGGTCCGTGTCTGAACACTATAAAATAAAATCATAGTAGTGTTAATAGATCCTAAAATTGGGTTTTCATATAACATAAGAAATAATCATTGATACATTTAATGAAATATATAACAAATATTATATTCCTTTTGAAAAATTCGTTTAAAAAAATCATTGGGTGTTAGATTCTACCACATTAAAATGAATTATCCCTCAAGAATTATCTCATTCATAAAAGGATTAAGAATTGAAGTATACAAACCACATCTCATAAAGTAATAATAAACCATGTTTTTAAATTGAAAATTTTCAAAAAAAAACTTCTTAACAAAAGTAACATATAACTATCATTACATGTAGGAGAACGAATGTGAGATTTTAATATTTTTACATTGATGAAAATAAAACATATTTATAGGGAGTGGTAGGGATCATTGAACATAAGAAATGTAGTGATACAATTATGGATAAAGACCACAAAATATTAAACCAAAGTGGTGTTAAAAAACTAATTGATATTATAAAATATGATTATAATATGAAATTGTTTTACATTAATATCATTTACATATTTGTATGGAATTTATTTCTATCATGAATGATATCATATTAAAATGCACATGATCAACATCTTATGAGTTCATAAGTATTGTTTCACCCATTTTTTACTTTTTGATAAATTTACACATAATATTTTATTCCATGAATGAAAGATTCATTAATCACAATTAGATCATATTATCCGTAAATATAATGATTTGTCATTCTATCTATCATTATTTATCATCACAAAAAGTTACGTATAAATTTTCATATGGTCAAATAATACAATAATCTAAAATACTGATATAAATATCAACTTAAACAATTGTATATATGTTTTACATTATTTCCATTACAATAAAATAAAATCCAAAATATTCAAAATAAGGTTACTAAAATTTTATAATATACTTATCATTAATCCCCCATATACAATAAATTTACTCTTTATTTTGACATACCAAACATGTAATTTCCGTTATCATGTATTCTATAGAAATATGGTAATATCCTGAATTAGAAAAAAAAATTGAAATAATATATGGTTTTTCATTCATTAAATAACACATAACTTATTTTTTATATTCTACAGATTCAAAATTTTTGGAAGGTCCACCAATGATAGAATAAATCACCTTTTCAACAAAATATTTATAACATAGAAGATAATCATCAATATAAAATATTATAATTTATATCCAACATCACTTTATCCTAAACACATCCCATTTTTTGAACACAAATAACATTTTTAGTGCTTTATTCCCTTAATTAGAATATTATATTTCTAATAAATATCTATTTAGTCCATTATAACAATTAAAAATATTTTTGAAAATTTATAATGGAAAACATAAACTAAATAATCCATATATATTTCATGAATCATAACAATTTAATTCAAATACAAAAATAATTAAATCATTGGACTTGCTTCTAAAACCACTAAATTGGATTAATTGTCTTTTTTCATTAACACTTTTTTCTTTTATTTCATATTTAGTCTCATAATCTTTAGCAATGTAATAAATACCCCAACAATAATTCCAGTGCTCTTCATGAGCTTTCCCAATGGGTAATATATATGTATAATGGCCATAATTTAAAATATTAAAACATTTATATATTGATAATAAAATAGGGAGAACAATATTCCAATCTATTAATAACTAAAATTTTCATTTTTATTCTGAATAATATAAAAATATTCCCTTCATCTACATAGATAAAACATATTTCTCATTCTATTGAGACATAACCTTGAATAATTTTTCCAATATTATTTACTTATAGGAAAATAAAACTTCTTTATTCCTTGATCTCCACCAAAAACATTTTTAGTAAGATCTATTATTATTTTCATCGATGAGTGGGATATTTTTTTTTGGATTAAATATTTAACAATGTTTTGCGATAATATTTTTAGAATGGATATTGTATCCTACGATCTATTCATAAAGCCATTTGGATATTCATTTTCATATATTATGATAAAATCAATGATAACCCATATCCTTTGTGTTCCCAAAATTGATAAAAAAATGCATAATGTGAGAAAAACAAGTCATAGTGGAAAACAACATAATAATGAAAATTACTTATATTATGTTTAAATATTGATAATATATTTCAAATATATGACACCTTAGGCATACTAATTATTATCCATTATCATCATCACATCAAATATATCAATATATTTTGTATATATTTTGTTTTCATTCAAATAATATCACATTGGAGTGTCAAACATTGTGTTATGTAAGGCCCATTTTCGTGATCCATTTGACAATCAAGTAATGATCAATGAACCCTTTGTAGAGTTATTATCAATTATTACCTAAGTGAAAAAGACACAACCAAATGTATTATAATTATAGGGATGTAATTTTATTGTATCATATTCCTCTATCCTTTATAAAAATTCTAGTACTTTTCTTAATCATTTAATCAACATTATAACTATCCTTAGATATATCTATAGATGAATTCTTTAAATATCACTAGACAAATAAAAAAATTACCCCCATTTTTTCAAAGGTTAACTAAACCAATACTCTAATACCAACTATAATTACACAAGTATTCCAAAAAAGGATATTACATCCATTAGATGAATATTATATACATTAAAAACATAATAATGTGTAATATAATAATTTAGTGTCTTTGGATAATTTGTACACAATATACTTATCTCGTGAAATATAATTAATGTTCCTATGAGGATCGTCCAATTTTATAATATTCATATATGTAGAATACTAAAAACATTTACTAATAACCTATGGAGTGGAAACATAAGATTTGTTGAGATTATATTCATCGAAAGAGTACAAAATGATAAAAAGTAAATATAACGTGTGAATAAGGGTTTAATAACATGAGAATAACACATAAATTTCATAAATTTTATACCACCAATTATTAGTGCGCATCATGACATAAATAATGGTAGCTTATAAGACATTAATAATAATAAAATCAAATAGAATGTTTCATTAGAGAATAATATTTGAATAAGACATATAATTATGGAATACACATAATCATATAAAATGTTTTATCAAGCATACCCACCATGATAATCATAATATGTTACGGTTGGTATAATTTCTTTTGTACCTAATTCATGCTATAGATAACCACTCATGCACCCCATTTTTTGACATGAGACATCAACCCATCGACTGTCCTTGTCAGGCGTGAGATAACATCCAATGTACCATATTTTTTGGTCATTAGATAACCACTAATGTACCCTATGAGCTCATAAAACATATATTATTACACAATTAATTGGAAGGTCAGATCAGTCACACTCATCATGTAATAAAATTAATACACAGGTGTTCTATAATATCATAAAAAATCCATAACATCATAATCAATGAAATGAAATGGGACTTTATAACTATTTTATCATATCAAAAACTATATAAAATTTAGAAATTTCATGTTCATATAACTTTTCCATCATAGAATTCCTCGTGGAATGAAGTGATTTTAATAAGATTTTCATCTTGGTATAACCAATTTAATGGGAAAAAATTTCATAAAATTAATTTCATCCGTAACATAATAAATTAAAATAAATAATAGAAATGATATTCTAGAATTTTATCTACAATAAAGAATATGAAACAATAAAGGATTTAAACATAGATTTTAAATTTGTTGAAATTAATAATCTCTTGGAATTTTTATTGAAGAGAATATAATTTATTTTGGAAATCAATTTTTAAATATTAATATTCATTGAGTATTTTCAAAATATATTTTATTTAAAATAACCATTAATGAATATAAACAAAACAAATAAATATTATTTAAAACATTTATGGGGAAAATATTATTATCGGATTTGGAAAAATCTTTTTTAAAAATTAGTCATTTTTAAATTTCATTTGTTTTTAAATAACTTTTCAAATTTTGAAAGGTATATTTTAAAATAACATAATTAATTTCTTGAGGAAAATATCATTTCTGATTTCAAAGTCACTTCTGAAACCAAAAATTAGTTTTAATAATTTTTTTATTTAATTATAACCTTGAAACCATATAAATGTAACATTAAATCCCATAAAAAATTAATGAGGGAAATAAAAATTATTCTTTCAAATAAACTTTCTAAAATATATATCAATATGTAAATCCTTATATATTAATTAACCATGAAAAAATACAAAGTTATAATCATATATAATTTATAACATTTCATGTGGAAAATATAATTTTTCCATTGAAAAAAAAAATTAAAAGAGAAATAATTTTTAAAGTTATTTTATTATAAAATAACCTCGAAAATACATTAGTAAGGAATCAAAATAAATAATTTCCATGGTGGCAGGTTGTTTCTTAAATGTTATACATGTTAAAAAATTATTCCTTAAACATTTTCTATAAAATTTAAATAAGAAATATTTTCCAAAATGACAAGAATATTCATTTTAATCATATTTTATAAATCTTATAACATGGGTAAAATTTTTTCTAATTATTAATATTAAAAAAATTGACAAACAATTTTTCAATATTTTTTATAGAAAATTGTTTTAGAAGATAAATCATTATCATTCAAATATATTAATTTCACTAAGAACATTATTTTGTACACTTGAGTACCTAATGAGAGTAAAATGAAGTGAAAAAATATATTCATATGAATTAAAAGTATTAGAACAATAATTAATGATTTTTTAAGATATATGACTTTATATTCCACCCTCAAAAAAAATCATAAATAATCATTATAAACGATGAGACATAAAGTTTGGTAAAATTAATATATAATAACATTGAAGGATTATAAATAAATAAAACATTAAATATCATAAGGATATTTAAATTCAAGATATCACATTATAATGGGGTTTTTTATACAACATAAAAATGATGATAACTTCAATACATAACATCTGTCTCAGTGAAAGAATATTGAGAAAAAACTTCTCTCACAACATTTGTCACTTTTGAAACATATGCCCCAATAAATGATCATTATTTATGAAATATTAAATATAAATATAATAAATAGTTTTATTATATAACATGTATAATGGCTATAATATAAATTACACAAAATAAATGAGTGGCAAATTAGCATATGTCTCCCTAAAATAAAAATGAGACTACAAATACATTAACATATATTAAATTCATTCATAAATGATGAAACATAATTTATAACAAATATATTTTTATTATATATATTAATGAATCAATTATATATATATATGTTATTAAATTTCCTTAAGAAAATTGATTATTTATTTATTAAAAATTCCTGGTTAAGGTCACATTTTGAGAAATAACGATATTATTATTTTTGAAAGATTTTATTTGTTATTTTTGGTCCTATAATGTAAACAATTTTTTAATAATATCAGTAATGTCAAAAATTAAATAAAAATTAAATATATTTAGTATATATTTGATTATTATAATCCAAAAAACATGGTGATTAAAAAGGAAATACACCGTTCCTCGAGATGGTAGGCCATGCGTACGCAAGAGTGCAGTTTACATTATATTTTCATATTAAATGAAAAATATAAATTATATAATTTTATATAAAACAATCCTTTATTTATTTTATATCACATTATTAAATTAATTCCACCCGTATTAAGTTCGATGTAATGTTTTAAAAAATCACATCACTTCGTGGGGCTATAATTCTCCGTAAACACGGCAGACATTATCATTTTTCAAAAAGTTGAAATAATAGAGTAATTTGTGATATTATAATTCAACATGGATAGTGATATAAAAATTATATTATATAAACAATTAATATATCATTATGTCTATCTTTGGGAGGAGTTAATGGAAAAACAAATGACATCGGTTCGCGATAGGGTAGTCCTCCCTACACATGATAGATGATTTCATCATCAATTTTATTAACGTGGAGATGTTTGTTAGTTATTTTATTAACACAATATTAGATAATTATATGGAACATAATTTGGCTTTTATATCCTCATGATATTAAAATAATTTAAGGATGTGAAGGGATAAATAAAAAAATTGTTGTTGATGACCATTTCATCTTATTTGGGGATCCTCCATAGGATTCAAAAAATACTACATAGGATGTCTTTGTAGAACCCCCGGGTTTTGGTATTGAACCCTTAATTGATGCTTTTATTGGTTTTACATGTTAAGGGTGACGTTTGGGAGAGTCGGGAGATCCTGGATTTATGTTTGAAGCAATGTGGAAGGTGCACGGGTGGCGCACGGTTAGTCTAAACCGTGCAGCCAAACCATGTGTGGCTGACTGGGGAGGCAGTGGCTTCCGCACGGTCTGTGCATGGTTAAGGGAAACCGTGCGATGATGGCATGCATGAAATATGGCTGAGGTAGAAGCTATCGCATAGTTAGTGCATGGTTTGTCAAACCGTGCGGACTAACCGTGCGATCACTTAAAAATAGATCCTGAAATTGTGGATCTAATTTGTTTTACCTCTAATTGCCTTGTTAAAGTTCCTTATCATCCCTAACACGAGATTAATCTCCCTTGAAGGTTGGAAGACTTCTCCAAATCATTACAGAGCTGATACGAAGGCTTCTCTTGGAAAATCGAAGCCGAGTTCTTAATGTATGTGATCATTCTTGATTGGTTCCCTAGATCTACTTAGATCTACTTCTCCTCTTCTCTTGTTTTCTTAGATATACAACTATTATGGGTAGATCTAACGGTGTGGATTCCAAATATAAAAATATATGGTCTTGGTTGTGTTAGGATAAGATATATAAGGAGTGTTTTTGGAGAATTGGCTCAGTTTTGTTGGCGTTCTTCGTCTGTTGGTTGGTTTCACCCAATTTTTAGGGTTTTCATCAAAACCATCAAGGTAGGTGGCTTTAATCTCTATTCCTATTTCTTATAACTTGAAGTATTAGTTAAAATTGATTTAATTGCTTGGTTTTTATTGTTAAATTTTGTGCAAATCATGATATAAATCCTTTTTAGTGATGATTTATGGGTTTTGATGGAATTGTGGAAATTGAAAAAATGGTTTGTGCAAAGTGTTTTGGTTTTCTTGATTTTAAAATGGTGATATTAAAATATGGATTTTTTGGATTTGGAAAATGGTTTTGGAATGGTTGAAATGTTGTGGTTTTTGGACATACTTGGTGTGTGTGTTCATATAGCATTTACGAGCCTTGGTTGAAATATGACCTTGTGCTCAATGCCAAAAGTGTAATGGCACATGGGGAATAATTACCTTGTGACAACTTGGTAGATCGACGAGATACTGCTCATGAGTATGGAATTTTCATAATGATGCATGCATAGTTGATTTCATGGGTTGTGAAATGGTTGGTTGTGCGGATTTGTGAAATGAAATGGTTATGCCAAAAATGGAATTTTGAATTTGATTGGGAACTTTTCTTGGTTGAATTTCATGAGAAATATGGTTTTGTTGGAAAATGGTTTTGACTTAGAACTTGTTAATTGTGAACTATTTTGGAATTATTTTATATAAATTGTTTTATATAAATGTGCAAATGTGTTTTATCCTAGAGACATGGGTTGGGAGGCCATCGGGGAAAACATACTAAGTTTCATTACTCACCCCATGCTTTGGCACGATGATGTATTGGCAGATTTCATATACCAGGATGTTGTCAAAGGTAAAGTTTCACACGTTTATAGAACTACTTCATGACTCATGGGATGATTCGTGATGTTGGAGCTTGGAGCTTGTGGAGCATGGATTTGGGTTGTCGTCTTGAAGTCTTGTAGTTGCCTTTCCACTGTTCACACTGATTTGGTTTTGTATTCCGTTGTTACACTTGGTTGGGTTATTATGTATATAATGGTTGAGTTGTTTCGGTTTTAAATCATGCATCATATAGAAGTTTCTTGGAGATGTTTATATAATGTACATTTTTTGTTGGTTGTCTTCATTGAAAGGGTAAATCGCCCCCATGTGTTTTGAAACCCTTCGACATTTATTTCCAGCATTTTCTGCCCAGGGGATGTCGCTTAAGGACAAGTAATGACTCATTGAGATCTCAAGCCAATGAGAATTGGCGGGTCATTAATAATGGTATAAGCTTGTTCGGTCCTTGCCTAACAAGTGTTCATCTATGTTCTTGGTATTGGAGTTGAAATTCATTCGTGTCTATTCCTTGTGTGGTCATCTTAGACAAGTGTAGGATTGTTGGAAATTGGAATGTATAGAATAAAAGGACATAGATAACCCGTTTATGTTGAACATCAAGTTACCATGGTGTTGGGTGCATAAGTGTTTTTGATACAATTCTAGAATGTTGAAAATATCATTGTGTTGGGTTTAGCCAATGTGATGAACATAAAATGAATTGTAGAGGAATGACTTCCCATTAGGATTTCATTAATCATTTTTAGAAATGAATTATTGTTTGATGATAAATTGTTATTTCTGAAAATTTTAAGCACCTTTTCAAATGAATTATTTTGAAAAGATAATGGTTGACGTATTTATAAATTAGATATTTTCAAAAGAAAAGAAAATATTTGATTTAGAAATGGTTGGAAATTAATGTTGTGATAGTGATATAATAGAAATTGAAATGCTAAGACTTTAGTTGCTAAGAAGTGAGACTAAGATCGTGTGTTGTTTGTATAGTAAATGGCACCTGTTAGGCATCATATAAACCAAACTGAAGAGGCTGCGTAGAATTTGGTCACACCTGGGCCATAGGGGAACCATCAGCTAGTCCAAAGTATAGTTCAAGTGTTCCAAGAGGTGGACAAAGGGAATCAGAGGGATGATTCAAGGCCTGAAGATCATTCCGTCCAATTCCAGAAGCAGAATACACCCATCTTTTGGGTTGATTTTGAACTAGAAAAGGCAGTGGTGTGGCTAAGCAGGATGAATCCTATATTCAATTTCATCGGCACACCAGTATAACTGAATGTAAATATGGTGACGTATATGCTGGAGGATCTTGCACGACAGTGGTGGGAGCTGGTGGTGCAGGCTAAGTTGGATCAAGGCCTGGGCTGGGAGGAATTTGAGGATTTTTTCAATAAAAAATTCTATCCTCACACGTTCAAGATCCAGAGGACAACTGAATTTTTCAGCCTGAAGTGGGAAAATCTCTCTATCATGGAGTATGCTGCTAAATTCATGAATTTAGTAAACTTTGCACCAGAAGTTGCTGCAAGTGCATTGCTGAAGGCACACATCTTTGAATCAGGATTGCGATAGGAGATTCACTCGAAGATCATTGTGCTCTGTATTACTGATTATACGGAGATGGTAAATAGATTAATAGTAGAAGAAGGAGATATCTCAGGAGTTATGTGAGGAGGAAGTATGATGATACCCACGGGAATGGGGGGAACTCTAATGCAGCGAACAAGTGAAATAGGGAAACCTATTTCTAAGGTGGGGGTGAAAATCAGAATAAAACGGCTGGATCAGTGAATCTTCTTCCATGACCCATGGGGAAAGCTGGGTGTTTTCAATGTGGAGAAATTGACCACATGAAACGAGAATGTAAGACACCACCGAAATCATGTCACAATTGCTACAAGATGGGGCATCTTCAGTGATATTATTTCAGTGCTCCGAGGTTGGGTGCGCATGAAACTTCCCAAGTTTCGCAATAATCTTATGCTTCGACAAGGTGAGGACACCATCATCAGCCTCGCTAGAATAACAGAGCTAGTTATGGTGATTCTAGAAATACCAAGACTCCTCGGGTAGGAAAATCTCAACAAGTCAATAAGGATCAATGTGTAGCAACAAAGCGATTGTATGGGGTGGAACAGGTGATTGTGGATGACCAGTCTGGACCATCTATGGTGAGAGGTATGATTATTTTGAATTCTACCCTCATGCATGTGTTTTTTGATACTGGTGCATCGCATTATTTTCTTGCTTCTCGTATTGCTGTTTTGCTAAATTTAAAAGTATAAATGATTCCTTCTGTGATAAAACTTCAAACACCTCTTGGTGAAAGATAATGTAGATCCTTCATGTGTAGAGAATGTTCTATAACTGTTGATGGAGCTAAGCTGAAATGTGATTTCACTATGTTGGAGATGGATATCTATGATATAATCCGAGGTATGAATTGGTTGATAGATTTTAGCACTCACATCGACTATTATAGAAGAAATGTCAGTTTCACGACTAAGGATGGAGTCCTGATTCTCTTTAGAGATGAAAGAGTAGTGAATGTAGGTGAAACAGACTTGTTGGTACCAGTAGTGGCACCAATATCTTACCGGTTGGCTAAGTTAAACATGGAATCAATGGACGAGATCATGAATAATAGTTTTCCAGTAGTCATGGATCAATTTCATGAGGTGTTTAATGAAAACTTCTTAGGGTTACCACATATGAGAGAAGTTGAATTTATGATTGATCTCCTTCTGGGGACTAGCCCTATCTCACTTTCATCTTGTAGAATGGAACCAACGGAGTTAAATGAATTGAAAGTGCAGTTGGAAGAACTGGAAAGCAAACGTTTTATTTGGCCAAGCATGTCTCTTTGGGTAGCACCAGTTTTGCTTATAAAGAAAGCAGATAGAACATTGAGGCTATGTGTGGATTGTAGTATACTTAACAAAGTTATGATAAAGAATAGATATACAATTCCATGCATTGACAACCTATTTGATAAATTGAGGGGAGATTAGTGGTTCTCCAATATTAAATTGCGGTCAGGATATCACTAGTTGAAAGTTCGGTAGGAGGATATTCCGAAGACAGCCGTCAGAAGCTGATATGGTCACTACGAATATTTAGTCATGCCTTTTGGTATTATGAATGCACCAGCATTCTTCATGGATTTTATGATTCAGATACTTCATCCATATATGGATTCTTTTGTTGTGGAGTTTTTGTATGACATTTTTTTGTATTCAAGAACAAGGGCTGATCATGAGAAACACATGGCGATAGTGTTGGAAATCCTGAGTGACCATCAGCTATATGCCAAATTATCAAAGAATGATTTTTGGATACAGGAGGTACGTTTTCTGGGCCATGTCATTTTTGACAAAGGTGTTTAGTGGACCAATAAAAGATAGAAGTTGTTCTTTATTGGCAACCATCAAAAAAACTCTTTGAAATATGAAGTTTTCTTGGTCTAGAAGGTTCTTACTGACCCTTTGTGAATGACTTCTCACTACTTCCTTCGCCAATCAGAGAATTGAAAAAAAAACAGTGCATTTCAATGGACTGAGGAATGTCAGAAATCATTTCAATAGTTGAAACTTCACTTTACATATACACCCATCCTGATCATGCCTGAATCGGGATAGGGGTATATGGTGTATTGTGACGCTTTGAGAACATGGTTGGGATGCGTTCTCATGCAAGGAGACCATGTTGTTGCTTTTGGTTCAAGGCAGTTGAGGGTGCATGATAAGAATTACCAAACACACAATTTGGAGTTAGCTGCAGTTGTCCATACCTTTAAGACCTGGCGTCATTATTTCTTTGGTGAGAAATTTGTTGTGTTTAAGGATCACAAAAGCTTGAAACACATTTTCTCACAGTGATATTTGAATCTATGGTAGGGGAGATTGATGGAGTATCTTCAAATTTTTGACTTTGACATAATTTATACACTAGGTGTGGGTAATTCGATGGTTGATGCATGAAGTTGGAAGTCGTATGATCAGTTGGCAAAAGAAGCATCAAATGAATGGTAGTTGATGTCGGTTTTAGCCAACATGCATTTGGAATATGAAGAATGGGGTGATTTTTTTGTTTTCATTCCTGTTGCGATTTTCCTTAACTTGGTCGTGATAGTAAAGGAGGCACAGGCATCCGACCTAGACTGTGTTACAATGAGTTCAAAACACAATGGTTGGGAGACCATTAAGGGCTGGAAGCTAGATGGGAGTTCAGTTTTGCGGTTTTGATATCGGACTGTTATACCATTAACTACTCAAGAATAAGTCCTTCATGCTTACCACCATTCCATATGGGCTGCACATCCGGGAACACAAAAGATGTATACAGTATTGAAGACGTAGTTTTGGTGGAGCGGAATGAAAAGGAAGGTGGCCGAGTAAATCTCATGATGCTTAACATGACAGCAGGTGAAAGTAGAGCATCATAGACCAACCGGTATGTTACAATTTTTACCTATCCCTATGTGGAAATGGGATCAGATAGTAATGGATTTCGTTACAGGTCTTCCAAGTATAATCTGGAAACACAATGCCATTTTGGTGATAGTGGATCGTCTAACCAAGCCAGCCGATTTTATCCCTATTCGTGAAACTCATACGATGGAAGATCTTTCAAAAATATATATCCGGGATGTGGTAAAGAGAAATGGTGTAATAGTTTCTATTGTCTCAGATAGAGATCCGAGGTTCACATATCATTTCTATAAATCCTTATAGTAATCCCAGGTAACTTAGTTGACTATTACCGCGGTGTACCATCCTAAGATGGATGGGCAATCAAAGCAGATGATAAAAATGTTGGAAGACATGTTGCGGGCTTGTGTAATGGATTTTGATGGTTCTTGGGAGGAGAATATACCTATAGTTGAGTTCTCATACAATAACAGTTATCAGGGCTTGATACACATGGCTCTGTTTGAAGCATTGTATGTGCGTCCTTGTCGTTCTCTACTATGCATGGTAGAAACGGGTGAAACTCCACTAGTTTGGCCAAGCCTTGTCCAGGAAAAAACGGAGAAGATTCAGTTGATTAGAAATAGTATGGAGACGGATGAAATTCGTAAGAAATATTATGCAGATCACCTTCGCAGACTGTTGGTGTTCGTTGTGGATGATCATGTCTTCTTGAGGATCTCTCCAAGACATGGAAATTGCTGTTTTGGGAAGTAAGGAAAGTTATATCCTTGATATATATGACCTTTTGAGATACTGGAACGGGTTAGAGAGGTGGAATATTGGTTGTCATTAACACCACGATTTAGTACAGAGCATAATGTTTTCCATGTATCTTAGTTGATGAAGTATTAGCCCGATCCTAACTGTGTGACCAGATGTGATCACATTGACCTAGAGCCAGATGCATTGTCGGTACACATTCCGGTGGGGATTTTGGATAGGGAGGATAATGTATTTCATGGAAAAAGCATCATCCTAGTGCAGGTTTTGTGGAAAAATGGTCAGATTCAGGAAGAGACTTGCGAACGCGGGAATGAAATGAAGGAGCAATGGCACAAACTCTTCCAATCAAGAAATGGTTTTCTACTTTCTGGGGACAGAAAGGCCAATGGTGGGGAGAATTTAGTACCCCCGGTTTCTAGTATATAATCCTTACTTGATGCTTTTCTTGGTTTTAAAAATTAATGGTGACGTTTGGGAGAGACGGGTGATCATGGATTGATGTATGAAGCAATGGGGAAGGCGCGCGGGTGGCACACTTTTAGTCTAAACCGTGCGGCTGAACCGTGCGTGGATGACTGGGGAGGGAATGGATTCTGCCCAATCTGTGCATGGTTAAGGGAAACTGTGTGATGAGGTCGTGCGTGAAGGATGGCTGAGGCAGAATCTAACGCATGGTTAGAACACTATTTGTCAAACCGTGCGGACTAACCATGAAATCACTAAAATTAGATCCTAAAATTGTGGAACCAATTTGTTTTTCCCCTAATTTCTTCAATAAATCTTCTTAGTGGCCCTAACTTAGTATTAATCTCCCTTGCATGTTGGATGTCTTCTCCCATGAATTCCGGAGGTGATTCGAAGGCTTCTCTTGCCAAATCAATGCCAGATTCTTATGGTATGTGATCATTCTTGATTGGTTTATTTGATCTACATAGATCTACTTCTCCTCTTCTCTCTTTTTTTTTATGTACCCCTATTATGGGTAGATATAAGGGTGTGGATTACAAATTTGAAAATATTTGGTCTTGGGTGTGTTAGGAGAATAGATCTGAGGAGGGTTTTTAGAGTGTCGGCTCAGTTTTGATGGCGTTTATCGTTTGTTGGTTGGTTTCGCACAATTTGTTAGGGTTTTCGTCAAAAACATTTGAGGTAGGTGGCTTCACTCTCGATTCCTCTTTCTTAGTACATTATGGATTAGTTAAAATTGATTTAATTTCTTGGTTTTGATTGTGAAATTTAGTGCAAATCATGTTATAAATCTTCTTTAGTGATGATTTATGTGTTTTGATGGAATTGTGGAAATTGAAAAAATGGTTTTTGCAAAGTGTTTTTGTTTTCTTGATTTTAAAATGGTGATTTTAAAATACGGATTTTCTGGATTTGGAAAATGGTTTGCAGGAAAAAGGTTTTCAATAAAGTTGATGTTTTATTGAAATGGTTTTGGCATGGTTCAAATGGTGTGGTTTTTTGGCATACTTGGTGTGTGTTTTCATATTTAATTTACAAGGATTGGTTGAAATATGACCTTGTACTCGATGTAAAAATTGTAATGGAATATGGGGAATAATTACCTTGTGACGACATGGTAGATCGACGAGAGACTTCTGATGAGAGTGGAACTTTCATAACGATGCTTTCATAATTGATTTCACGAGTTGTGAAATGGTTGGTTGTGTGGATTTGTGAAATGGAATGGTTATTCCAAAAATGGAAATGTGAATTTTATTGTGAACTTTTCTTGGTTAGTTTTCTTGAGAAAGATGGTTTTGTAGGAAAATGGTTTTGACTTAGAACATGTTAATTGTGATCTGTTTTGGAATTGTTTTGTATAAATTTTTTTATATAAATGTGCAGAAATTTTTTATCCTAGAGACCTGGGTTGGGAAGTCATCGGGGAAAACCTACTGAGTTTCATTACTCACCCCCTGCTTTGGCACAATGGTGATTTTCCAGATTTCATATACCGGGATGTTGGCTAAGTTATTTTGTCACACGTTTATAGCACTACTTCGTGACTCTTGTGCTGATTTGTCATGTTGGAGCTTGGAGATTGTGGATCATAGAGTTGTGTTGTCGTCTTGAAGTATTTTAGTTGTCTCTCCGCTATTTACTCTGATTTGGTTTTGTATTCCGTTGTTGCACTTGGTTGGGTTATTATAAAAATAAGAGTTGATTTGTTTCGATTTTAAATGATGCATCATATAGTGGTGGATTGGAGATGTTTATCTAGTTTACATTGTTTGTTGGTTGTTTTCATTGAAAGGGTAAATCGTCCCCCATGTGTTTTGAAGCCCTTCGGCATTTATTTCCAGCCTTTGATGCCTTGGGAATGTTGCTTAAGACCAAGTAATGACTTGTTGATCTCTCAAGCCATTGAGAATTGGTGGGTCATTACAGTCTTTAGGTCTATACTATGACTTACATAATTATATAAGAGAATATGGGATGAAATTTTGGTGGGTAATTTTTGACTGAAAAGTTTTTAATTGGGTGTATAAATGAGGATATGTGGTGTCCTTTTTAATGTAAAGTGGGTGGTATACTTTTATTATTTTAAAAGAAAGAATTCCAGCAAAATGTGATTCATAAAAAAGATTTAAATAATGGATAATTATATATAATATAAGTGATAGGTTCAATATATGTACAGAAAATGGGTTTTAAAATATTTTATTCCATTTTTAACTCTATATTTGTAGTCAAACCCTCCAAAAACTATTTTATTATTTAAACATTCTATTTATTTTATACACTTGTTACAATTCCATTTAGTAGAAAAATTATTTGATATTTTTATATAATACACATTTTTTTGATTCCAAATAAGAAATAATTTTTTTTAATTTTTTCACGTAGGTATAAATTTATTATTTAAAATTGCTATTGTACACATGATGAAAAGAAGGTGTTTAATGATGAGAAATTCAAAATACATCAAATCATTTTACATCCAAATTATATATAATATTTAAAAAAATGACATAAATAACATTAATAAATGAATAATTGGATTGATTTTTCTATAAAAATATTTTAATAATTAATATATGTTTACAAATAATTTAACAAAAATGGATGTTTTATATTAATAATCAGTATATTTCACTATTTATGAAAAAAATATACATTTTCAAAAATCCCAAAAAGTCACCCAAATATAATTTTGGCATGAATATTTCAGAAATCAATTATTTTATTAATTAAGTATCAAAAAATTATAAAAATTAAATTAAATCCAAATGTTGAATACGTGATGAAAAATGAGATTTTGAAAAGTGTATATCTTATCTATTGTCTAATATATATTAATCGTGGTCTATTTCCACCATAATTGTCCCTAATCTATGGATCTATGTCACCTAAAACATTCATTTCTTCTTCAAATTACAAAAAAAACTCTTTTTCAGCACTCGATCAATCTAGAATTACCTCTTCTCTTTACCCACTACAGTCCATGACTACCCATGCCCACTTGCATTCTCAAATATCCACTCTAGCCCAGCCTCTACCTACAGGTATCACTACCTTTACATGCTCTGCCTCCACGTGCTCCAATTACATGTTCTTCAACTCCAGATCCTCATTTTTTACCCACTTGCCTTCCCACTTATTACTCTGTTCATCTGCCTCTACGTCCTCCTTCCAATCACGAACCAGCTCATGCTATTCCGTGAATTCTCCTAGGGTTTCTACTACCGCTTCGCCTCACCTCATCTTTTTCATCCTAAAAACCACCACAAGCATCCAGTACAAATTTTTATCCTCCTATAATTTAGTTCATACTCTTCAATACCCTCATATAATTATATGGTTCCACCAAAAAAATTATGACATTGTGCTCCCGCTGACTACTTCGAATGATTTCAGAACAATACATCCATTTCAATCAAATATCATTTCATCTTTGTACTTATTTCTACTGCATAGAATATATATTTTTAATTTTTATTAATTATTCCAACAATTTTCAGGATACATAGTGACCCATTCCCTTGGTACCTTATGACAACCACTTGCATCTCCCACAATGTTTCTCACTATAGAACATTTCTATGTTTCCAACTTCTGCTTCATCTTCACTGAGTGAGATTTGGTTTTCTAAAATTATTAATCATTTTTAATACCCTAAAAATTATGCACTCCTCCATTTATTAATGCATCACATTGATGTTGTATAAATGGAATCCATTATTTTCAATTAAATGAAAATTTCAATAAACTATAACTTCAACTAATTTTTTTCATGTCTATCAGTCTCTAAATTACCTTGGGAATCATATATGATCATTTTTAGCATAAAATCCATCATATCAGTACCACTATAATTTTCACTACATCTCTATAAATTGTAAATTTCATTTCTCTATTATTCCCCATAGTACATGAAATTATTTTCTAAATATATAATTTCACTTTATCTTTACTTTCTTAATTGTATTTTTACCTGACATTATTGCTGGAGTTTTCACCATGAATTGACAGCTATTTCCGTGGAGGCTACCAAGGAAATAATTAAAAATAATTTTTCAGATACATATTAATGATTACATGATTTAATTTTGTAAATAATGATTCATTAAATCTATTGATTTATTTTATGTAGTATGTTTTATTGGTATTATTAAATGTTTCCTGTCATCATTATTATTTTATTTTAATTTTCAGTTTTCTAGATGAATTTATTAAATTTTTATTCATTTTTTTATTATGTAACTATATTTTTTATGGATTTGAAATTTAATGATTCAATGTTATATTCTACATATTAGGATGAGGTGTATAGATGTTAATAATGGCCTTACGTGGAAACTGGGTGCTAGTATATCATTCCTATATATTTTTTCAGTTCATGTGAATACAAATATAAGATTAAAAAATGTGTTTGATTATCATAATTACAATAGATGACCCTAAATTTTTATTAAACTATCAAATAACCTAATTGTTTTTTATGACTCCCAGTCTCTGAAGGACCATGCCAATGAACTGTTACCCTATTCAACATTCATTTTTTCATATGAAAACCATAATAAAATTCACTTATTCTATGTAAATTATCAATTTCATTATCGTGTTATTCTCAAAAGTGTATATATTTATTTTCAAAATAGATACCATCACATTATTGTTATTGGATTTTTTTTTATTTTTCAGTACTTTTCTAGTGTAACTGCCCACAAGAATTGGGAGTATTTTCAGTGGGTACCGCTATGGAAACAAGAACACACATGTTACTAGATACGTATTAATGTATATTTTAAAAAAAAAATTATGATTAGTTATATATATTAATTCATCATATGATCAAAAATTATAACAATTATTACTTATATGACATTCAACTGTGAACTGCATCAACATTAATTCCAAAAGATGACAACCATTTTAAAATTCCCTAATTATTTGAGAATTATCAATTTGAATTTCATTTTATTCCCTAATGTACATATCAATATTTTTTAAATATATACCATCATATTATTGTTATAGGATTCTTTTATTTTTTAGGAATTTTCTACTACTACTATTATGAAGAATTGAGTGATGTTTTAGTGGATAGTACTATGGAAACAATAAAAAACAAGTTTCTAGAAATGTATTAATCAATACATGATATTTTATTCAAAATTAAAATAAATTCTCTATATTTATTAATTATGTGACCCACAATTATTACAAATATTAATTCTATGAACATTAGAAATTTTGAAAATAATATATAAATTTAATTGAGTAATTATTTTTTCCAACATAATGGATAAAATACAAGAAATAAGCATTACTACAATATCTCTTTCAGATACGCACTTGATTAGTGTTAATTAAGAATAATTTATCTCTTATATACTCAGTGGATTAGTGTTAATTAATAATATTTGATCTGGCATATTTCATTATAATCTCATTAAATACAAACATGTATAAAATATCATTATGTTCCCAAATAATTGTTAAAAGAGGATAATACATATTTGTTTTATCTTTAAGATATCCTAGAATGTTCTTTCCATTTCAAATAAATTTTTAGGTCATTTATAACATGCTTGAATTGAATAGATACATATGACATAACAAATTGTATGAAACATGTTGTACTAATTCTATATTAATATGACTTCCTCCAATATAGGGAATCGTCTTAAAAAAAATTGAATCCAAAAACATTTAAACTAACATAGATCCCAAATTTTAGTTTTTTCTTTCCATGTTCATCAAGTTAATCCCAATTCACACACAGACATGATCATGTATTCATCTATGTCCTAAACTAATATATGATAAATCCCATTCTGGTGGAATTGTTATAGACTAAACTAGGTACTATAATTAGGAAGGGACATTCAACTCTTTGTTCCATGAATGTGCGAATATGATGAACACATTTTTGTAGGTTGTGTTTTAGTTTTGAATTACTTTATTTTAATTCCCCATAATTAAGTCCCTGATATGTGGGTGCATACAGGGAAGAGCTGGTGATAGATCAAAACATTATACAATATAAGACTATATCTCTCTCCCACTATAACAGATAATCTAAAACTACCATTTTCCATGTATTCATATATATTGAGTTTGTTTAATTTAATGATTTTAAATTACATGTTACACAAGTTATCTATAAAGGAAAAAATAGTGATACATGTTGAGTTGTTTTTTAGTTCACTCCATATTTTAAATTTATTATCACACCATCTCTATTAAAAAACATTTCATCAATACCACATGATAAAAGGTTACTTCAAGTTATGATATTGTCCCACACAAATATTTTTGTTTTGAGGTGGATGACTTATTTAACATAAGTGTTAATTGATGTTGTTGTAAATCATAATATTAATAGATGATGTCATTGAATCATGTATGATGTCGGCCTCTATAGTTCATCTGATATAGTAATTTTTCATAATTAATTTCAATCTTGTAATTTATATAATATGTATTTTTTAAATACAGAAATAATATTTTAATTTGAATTTATTTTTTATGGATAGATTAACTATCTATATATTTAATTCCATTATGTATTTATGATATCCATAAATATTAGAAGGATTGTCACACCCCTTATCTTTTGATTCTGTAAAATTTAGTGCATGAGAAGGGGGTGCATACAAGGATGAGATGTTGAGAGATTGAAATATTAGACTGGATAAGATTATATCTCATTCACTCCATACCTCATAATCTAAAACATTCATTTTCCATGTATTCATATATTTTTATATATTTTAATATAAAGAATTGAAATTATTGGAAATAAAAGTTATCTATGAAGGAGAAAGGGCCGATATAAGTTGATTTGTTAATTATTTCTCTCACTATTTATAATCAGTCATCACACTATCTCCTTTAAAAAAATATCATAAATCCCACACGACAAGAGGTTAGTTCATGTTCTAATATTGTCTCATAAATTTCATTTTTTACATGGAGGAATTATTCCACATAATATTTAATTGATGTTTTGGACAATCTAAATATTATATATTTATTTCATTGAATCATGGTTGATCTCGGTCTCCACAGTTCTTCTCATATAGGTATTTTTTATAATTCTATTCCATGTAGGAATTAATACACAATGAAATTTTCAAATAATAAAATACTATTTAAATTTTATTTAATTATTTTGAGGTTAGATCATCTATCTATAATTATAGTTTATATAAGTATTTATGGTAGGACATATATCTATAATAACATAAAGGTTCTATAATGATGCATATCCATATGAAAAAAAATTCAATATATTTTCTTGATACGACCATAGAAAATTATCCTATTATAACAATGGTTTTTCAAGGTGACCAACAATCTAACATTGAATCACAGGTTAAAACAATGTTTATTATATATATTCCGGTTCAAAGTTTCTAAATACTGGTTGTTACCTAAAAAAATCACATCTACCAAACTCTGATGCACTTCAAAGAGTATGAAATTCTAGTCATAATGGTATATAATATTATTGAACACATGTCACATCCCATGGTTTTTTACTGATGTATTTCTTAAAATGAATTGTAACATATTTTTTTTAATTTTCTATTTGTTTTGTTAAAAAATTAAACATTTCATGATAATTTTATTTATAGGTTAGAAAACCGTATTTTTCTTGAAACCAGCATGTTTTCATTAAAATTTAGAGCGGGTATCACTTATAATAGATATCTCATAAAGGTTTGTCTATTTGAGTTTCTATAAAATAAAATGTTAGATCAATCTATGATATTATATCATAAATTTCATTTAGTTTTGTCTTGGAGGCCTAATTTACAATAAATATAATTTATGTTATTATAAATTTTATTTGTTAGAATTTTATGGCAATGAATCATGTCTAAAATCTTCTTCCATAGTTCATCACATAAAGATTTTCTGTATTCTTCTATTCTATCTAGGAACTAATACACAAAGATTTTTTCAAATTCAAAAATACTATATTAATTTGATTTAATTTTTTAGGCCCAGATTTTTTATCTATCATTATGATTCCTCCATGTATTTATCATATGAAATACATAATATTATAAATTCCATATACAATGTCTGAGTTCACATGAATTTAGTATAATACTTCTTTACATATTAATGTGTTGGTGATGATGATTGTTCTATGTCATGGAAAATATTATTTATACGAATATAAATGATTGTTCCTAACATACCATTAGTTGTTTTATACACTTGTTGTATAAAGATTATCTATTTCAGTTCATTGGTTAAGAGGCTGCTTATTCGTTGAACCAAGGTCTTATGTTAATTGCTTACATTTGGGGGAATTTGGAAGAAATAGAAGAAGGGATAAAATTTGATGTCTTTTTTATGTAGATGAAATCCATGTAAGAAATTCCTTTCTACTTATTTTTTAGCACATATCATGATCATACATTCAAAATGAAATTTTTTATAATTTATTGATCTTTTATAGGACAATGACGATGATATTTATAGTTGGTATGATATAGTCATTGCATATGAACCAATATGGGAAATTGGAATTGGTAAAGTCTCCACACCATAGTAGGCTTAGGAGGTGAACTTGGTAATTCATTATTGTCATTAGAAGAATGTTTTGACAGATGTTTCATGTGATGCTCATAGAATATATGGATGAACTCTTAACCTAATTTAATTTAATATGTTGTTACTCATATTAATATGATCTTATAGATTATTTATCCTTTATCATGCTTTTTGTTATTTTATATTGATAGAGTTTTTTATAATATTTAATGGAGTTATTTAGGAATTTTTGATTTATAAAGGAGTTGATTGGAGACAACATAACCAACTAATCCATTATGAAAATCTGGTTAAAAAAATAAGTGGAGTTTGTTATGTTAATGAAAACAATTTGTACATAATTTATAGAAGTGGAATTATAAAATTACGTTCAATAATGAATCTAGTGACCCTTCCTCATAAGAAATTTTTGGATTTTTATAATTTGGGATCACAGGTAGTGTTCGTGTCGGGTTGGCTATTAGGTGAATCTATTTAAGATAATATAATTCATTTAATTAAACAGGTTGACCCAATCCATTGATGAAGGGTTCAGTGAAAACCCAATATTCCAGCTCACTTCTACAGATATCTCTACTATGGTGATGATTTTCATGCTTCACAATGATAATCCTTTTGTAATCATGAATTTTTTTTTTACAAAAAATCAAATACAATACATTCTGTTAATTCCATTCTGATTAAATGATTTAAATTTTTCTTTCATATAATAATAATGAGTTGAATCATCATTTTATTAAGTAGGTCATCAAGATGGATATTGATTATTTAATTTCATTTCATGTTTTCCCAAGAGGAATTTGAAGGATATTCTTTGATGATGTGAAGCGCTAATATTAATGGAAGACTGAAAAAAGTAGATCCTATAAAAATATTTTATAAATGTAGTTTTAATGTGATTTATGAGTCATTTGGTGTATCATTTTCCTCATTACATGATGATTTATTTGAATTCATGCTTGGATCCATATTCAATTAATGGAAGGTGAATGATCATTATACTTCATGTTTTCATGGTATCTTGAGTCTTAAATGTTATCCAAGGTTTTGGTCGGAAAACCAACTCATTAATTTTTTCACCATTGTAGTCCATTCATTTTTCATTGAATATTTACCTATTATAAATAGTGACTCTCAAATGTGTGATGTGCAGCCTGTGGTCGACTGTTTTCATTTTATGCTTCAAAAGGTAAATTTCGTCTTTTTAGGTAACTAGAAAATAGCCAATGTGTGATAGAGCTGGGTTTTTCGATGGGAATCTTTCTTATACAGTCAATAGGACACATCATGGTGTCTGTAAGTAAGGAATTTGTTTTTGGTGGGACACAAATATATTAAACATTAATGTTTTTTAATAACATTGAAATCTCACTCCAAAATTAGAAAATCCTTTTTATATATACAATTCTTTTCCATGTATTTTAATGGTGTCCATATTTTATCCACTCCTAATCCATTTTAATGCATCAATACATTGTGATGAATAAAATATTAAAAATTAATATTTCTTATTATCTTTTACAGAGATAATTCTCTAATAAAATAAAACCCATTAATCTAATATGTCGTGTGTATGCATGGGTGAGTAATAGTTTTTTCAAAACGAATGATTATTTTATAGTATATACATTTATAAAAAATAATTATTTTAATAATATCAATTAATTTTTTTGAAATATTATCTATTCATCTTTTTACAAAAAACCCTCAATAAGTATTATTTTAACTAATAAAAAATGGAGAAACATTATTCACTTTATAACAGTTTTTATAAAAACCACTCTTAATACCAAAAATGAACCTATAATAAAACCCAATTTTATTTGGATTCAAAATTAATTAATTAAATTGTGTATTAATATAATAATAATAATATTTATTTTCAACATAATTTGGAATTTAAATTATTTAATTTAATGAGATTAAATTATAGTTTTAGAAAAAAAATTATTTTTCACAATTCCCAAAAAAATCAATATTCCATGAGAAATCCAAAAATTATTCCATCATCTAATTTCAATATGATTCATAAAAATGAACTTAATTTTATAAAAAACTTTTAAAATTATCTAAACATTAATCCAAATATTATTCATTAAAAAATAAAAAAACATTTGAAAATAATATATATTTTTTATTAATATAATTTGACCATTAAAATTGAATGATTATTTCGATGAATTTATAAATAACTACTACTCACATGTGATTTCATACGACTATACTCTTCATTGCGTATTTTTAAGAAGAAAAAAATGTATCTCATAGTTAAAAATGAAAATAAATATTTAACATATTGAAATAAAAAATAGTGATACTTCATATTGGACTACAATTAGGAACAATATAGATACATCATTAGGATAATAGATAACATTTTGGATTAATAAATTATAAAAAATATAGTAAAATATATAATGAATTGAGAAATATCTTCAATGTTGAGAATGGAAATACATGAATGAACGGAACATTCAAATGGAAATTTGAAATTAAAAATTAATAGCATAAGTATTAATGTCACGCAGTAATTCTTTCACATTGTACCATTATTTGTCTTCATGTTCATTGAAATGCCTTTTTTCAAAGAAAGAAATGTTTTAAATAAGAATACGTGAATTTTCAGAATAAAAAAAATGAATTTTAACATAAATAATTAATTGTAAACCATAAAATAATATAATATCAGTAGTTCATACATCATGATATTCATAGAAATGTTATTTCTTAATCATTGAAAATATAATATTTTCTTATTTCATCATAAATCCATGATGGAATAGTTTATGATATAATTGATCAGACATATGTTTTACCCCATATCATAGGAAGTCTAAGCTTGGTATACTATACTTTAATACTTATAAATTATAATTTAAATATCACCTCAAATTAAAATAGGTCTTCCACATTTTACGAATCAAACAGGTCTCTGAAATGTTACATAGACACATAAGAATACCAGTCCATAAAAAAATACATTATAGAAATTAAATTCATCTAATAAATGTAATTTTTGATATTTTTGTAATAGATTTTATGTATTTTATTAAAATAATAAAAAATGTGAATTTAAAAAAAGTTAATATTAAATAGAAAAGATAAATTTTCTTATATGTTGGCAAACGTTCTACATGGTAAGTTGTATTTCAAGGAATGTTGATATTTTTTATGAAAATGGAAATGGAGAAACCAATTTAGGGAAGAAGATGGTGGTAAAATCAGAAAATTATTTTCAGTTGATTCAAAACCTGATATAGACATATCTATCAAATTTATTCAAAAAATTATAAAACAGTTGATAATCGTGTTATATAACACCAGTAAATAGAAAATGTTTTTGAAATTACAGTATGAAACCAACATAAAAACAAATAACATGTCATCAAAAAACATATCATAAAACATGACTTGTCAAAGTAGGAGAATCCAAATCAATAGAGCATAGAGATGAAGTTTGATTATGAAACTATAGAAGATATTAACCTCTTCAAAAAATAAATTACATCCTCAATAGATAAATAATGATTTTATTGAAAATTTCACACTATAATATATGAAAATAGAACATAAGATTTTGTGTCCATAATTCAAAAAACGAAACCTTTAGAAACCTCTAGTTACTAAATTTCCTAAAATTAAATGGAAAAAGTGTTTGTTATCTAACAACACCATGTTATCAATATATCATGGATCTATCTCCCCTTTATTCATATCATTGACAATCTCCTCTCTGATGTAATCTTTTAAAACCACCATATACTTTCAGTTACATTGTAAAACAATACTGATGTTGACTTCAAATTAATCCTATATAGGTAACACAACTCGTGATGAGGAACTTCATCCGAAATTTTAATATGAAAATATGATAGTAACAGGGCATTAAAAGGGAATTTGACCATATTAGGGTAAAATTTATCATGTGGTTAACATATGAACCTATGGAAAAGTAATGTTACTTAAAATCATATACCCCAAATAAACTCATGTTTACATTTAGATGTTAAAATAAAATAAATAAAATAGAATAAATAATATAAAAAAATATAGTATAATCCAAAAATATGTAAAAAATATGTTATCACATAAAATAAAAATATAAGGAAACATAAAATAAATTATAGAAATAATGTTTTGTACACTATTACATTACATATGTACCAAATGAAGTGCCCTTGGATAGGGAATGACTTGTAGAAAAAATAATTTTAGGAGTTATAGTGATGGAATTAGAGGTACTAAGCATGTATATCACAACATAAACATGGACTTTTTTATGGAATGTGAAACTGATTTACACTAACCATTTTTCACTACATTCTCTTGAATATGAGAAACATGACCCTACATAGGAAAGAAAATTAGAAAAATTAAAAATTAATATTTTCGTGAATATCTTTTATTATGACCCCATACAAAATCTATATTATGATAATGATCACATTAGAATGTTTTCCTCTCATTATCAAATTTTGTTTGAAATTTTGGAAGAGCATGTCATATACCTTCAATATTGTGCATGTTTGCACGACCGGGAAATGAATCAATGCTAACTTTAGATGTTACCATGGAAAAAATAGGTGGAGTTGATATAGTATCCACTGACGCGACATGAATTGATATTGTGGATGAAACTGATGAAACATGACGTTGTAGTGTTCCCCAAGAAGATAGTGTTTTATTTCCTCTAAAATGGCTTCCATATGATTCTTGGATTATGCCTAACCTCTTAAACTACAAGGTAGTAAATGAGAATAATTTCCTCAGTGGATAAAACAAACGAAACTAATTACAAGAACAAAATATCCCAAGAGAGTGCAGTAATAAAATAAAATATAGTATAAATCACGTTAACACCAAATATATGCCATAAAACACATATAATAAAAGAATTAATTTAATGATTCACTCAAAGATCACATAATGATCAAAAAGGTAACACACACTACTATAATTTTTTTCATCTTCTTAGACAATTCCTTCTTAATTTTTAATGATTTCATATATTTTTAAATTCATCAAGATATATATTTCCATTATTTCCAATGGTTGATGATGGCCCATTTGTACGAGATTTTATAGGAACATTATCAGATTTGGTAATACCAAATCACTTATATTTATTTATGATGTAAGTTGAACATAACTAGATAGAAAGATAGTGATTATGGGACAAGGTAGTATCTGAAACATCCCTTGATAGAAAAATTGGTAGTTCCAAAGCACCATCTACAAACAAAAATAGTAAAATCTATAAAATAGAAGAAATAAAAAATTCTTGACTATACACGTTCTGAAATTCAACATCAAATGTGGAATTTTCACATTTCAGTATTCCTTTATCATAGATAAGGATTCATAGGATGGAGTTGGGGAATCATCAAATGTGGATTCATGATTTTACATATGATTATATGGGATCCCGAGCTCAAAAATGAAGAATTTAATAGGTGGAGGTCAGTGAGCATATCAATAACATTATTTAAGAGTCCTAGATTGAAGGTAATTTCATTTTTTATAATATAATATATAATTTAATTTTAAATATATTCCTTTCAGAAACATTATCCACAATCAAATAATTATCTTTGAGATGTTAATAATGTAAAGAGATCAACCATGAAAACCAGAGTGATTAAATAAATAATGAATGTAGATAATGTGAGGAACCCTGCTGCCGATTTATGAATTGGGGAGAGTTAAATGCACTTTTAAGATTGGTTGGGGTTGGTAAATTAAGAGTTGGTTGAATAGGAGATGTGGAACCTCTGTTTTAGGGACGCTTAATCGAAGAAGTACCCATGATTAGTATATGAAATAGATACTATAAATAAAACATTCTAACATTGAATAGAATTGAATGTACAATATCAAAACATATATGACAATATACATAGACCATAAAATAACATAATATTAATTTATTTGACAATATACATATAGAACCAATAAACAAATTCAGCGAATACAACTGACTAATAGGGAAGAAAATATACAAATAGTCAATGGAAATGGATATTGGAGAAATAACCTAACTGGAAATGAATATATTATTTAAATATTACATTATACTTGTTATTAGATAAATAATAATTCATGGGAATTCATGGTTCTTTATGAAACTCTAATGATATTCATTTAACTGTGATCTAATATTAATTTTTTACTCGCATTGATTTGGCTAATATCTTGTTATACTAGACGATGACCAGTTTAAATTTCACATTGATCAAAAATCATATATTATTGAAAAGATTTATTACAACAATTAATTTTATTGAAGAGTGATAATTGAGGTATAGAAACAAAGTAACCTGTATTTGATATTCAATGGTTGATGGTACACATATAATTACTGGACATTCATCCCCATTTGCATCCAATAAATTTGATTTTATTATTTCCAACGATGCGAGGGAAAGTAAAAAATGAAAATAACAGTACAAAAATAATTACATAGAATATTGAACATCCATTAATTTAGATAAAATAAAATGAAATAAATAATGCATCAAGAATTGTATTTTCCCATAATATGAAATTTAAAACAACGTTTCATAAGCCTAAAAAATAACAAGCAGCAATCTGGCAAAAAATGTAGACCCTGGTCATCTCTTTTTTCTTAAAAGAAAAAAGCCAACATCATTGCACATGTCAATAAGTAGGGATCTCTATATGATAATTAAGAAGATAAAATAGAAACTGAATCAGATGTCACTTCCAACCCAAAATATGTCGAAGAACTGAGGTGGTTGAGATGATGAATGACACTTGGAAGGAGAACTAAATATTTAAAAATAAAATGATGAAAAATGAAAATCAATGGAAGTTGAATGAATTTAGCATGACACAAAATATGCCAAAAATTAGGAAGTGAATCTATTTATGGTGACATAATTAATCAGGATCCCAAATTTCTGACTCCAAATACATTAATTGTAATATCTTATGAAAAACTCATGTACAATGGGAGAAAAAATAAAAATTAGACATGAGATATAATGAATATATAAGATAAGAATAAGAAGATTGTTTATGAAGAATGTAATGGGAGGAATGAGGATAATATTTTATTTTGTTCCTCACATATATGAGAGAGTGAAAAAGTTTCTTTAGATGGAATGGTTGACCTGTTATTGAGTTAAGCAACATGGCTATAGGATGTGGAGTATGGTGACCGTTCGTTAGAGGGTGTCCATCAGTAACCCTAGGTGTAGTTGATGAAAACCACATGAAGGGTAGGAAATACCAGAGAAATAATTTTAAAGTCGAATGAGGGGGTGATATCAATAAAAGAGGTGTATAAGGTCGGTAGTGGGTTTGCATTATAACCCTTGGTGGTGGTGACGAAAATTGTGTTTGGTAAGGGTTGGAAGAGGGAAAAATGAGTTGTTCATAGTAACTATATGATGCATATGCGGTGTTGTGAGGGGTCATTAATGGATAAGGGGGTGGTATTGTAGAGAGAGGTATAATTTATGGATGGATTCATTAAGGTAAAGGGAAATTGAGGTAGATGGGGAGGTGGAGGAATGATGGGAGATGTGTGTCAGGGAGGTGGAGGGTCTGCGAGATAATATGATAGGGAATACAGATGATGAAAGACCGATAATGGAGGGAGAATTTTAGTTTCATAGGTGACTTGGCATCATATTGAGATGACATATAAGCTGTAAGAAGTGTTCTTTATTATATATAAAACATATAATATTGAGTATGGAATTTATATGCACATTTCATATAGTTATTTGTACTAATAATATAATCTTACATAATGAATAGGTTGTAATTATTTTATTTCTGGGTTCATTGATGCTTACTCGCATTTACATGTACTCTTTTGTAGAAACTCACAGTTCATTGTAACACAAATAATCCATGTCATTCATATAACACAATGTATACTGAGTGTCATAAGTAATGTAAAACATTGAAAGGATAAAATTCAGTTTATCATGTAATTATTTAAAAAAATCATGGGGGTCTATAGTTATTAATTCATGAAGCCCAATTTATTTTAGGAACTCAAATGGAACACTATGTTGCCAAAAAATATTCAATAGGACTTTAATGGTTATTCAATGTCTTTTTCTATTATATGATTAAAATTAATATCTTTATTGGCCATCCATGTTGGTATAATTACATTTATTTTCATAATTATTCATAGTCATGGGTACCAAATTCCCTCTTGAGTAAATCATCATTCCTTGTCTATCTATTAATGAGAATTTAGTTCACACATTTTAATCCACCTTGGTGTAATTAGATAAATATTTTCAATATTTCTATTCAATGAGGTAATAATAATTGTGATTAACAATTATAATTCCTTACTCATCATCCAGATAATAACAAAAAGAACTATGGGGAGTCTAATTCCTATTATTTGAGAGACATATATGATCCCCACTTAAGCCTAGATCATTAAACAATATTATCCTTGAGACATATAATAATATATCATGATATCTTTTGTGTGTAATCCCGATAAATTATTTTCCTCACACAATGTGTCCAATCATGCACGATATTTGGAATCTCAAACAAATCGTGACTCAAATTTGGTTAGATATTTAATGTTAATTTACTAGTATCATCATTCATATTCGTTCTATATGGTTCCCCCCTCAGATGATATTCTAATCAAATTTATTATTCAATCAAGGTTCTATATTCCCAATGAAATATATTAGGAAAAGTTATATACAATAGTCCACCGAAAAACCACTGTGTAGATGCCTTTTATAATACTGAAACCCATAACACGAACTATGTGAAATCTAATTAATATCCTCAAATTGTATATAAAATACCTCCCTTCGGATTTATCACTATAATCAATATTTATACTCCCTCACAAAAATACTCAAAAGATAAAGAGAAAGTCATGGTGCAGTCATGTGGTACGGAAATAAACTATGTAAAATGAACTATGAAAATTTTGATTCCAATTCTCAAATGAAACATTATACACCACAATAAGGTTAAATTCCATATTCAAAATAATAACTACCTCTATGGATGGATAAATACTTTAGATTAACCAACTATGGGTATAAACTAGATCAAAATAAATCAGTAAAAGAATAATGGATACCTTGTGATAAAAAAGTTTTCCTCTTCGAAACATAGTTCCAATTAATTTATTGAGACTAGGGTAACTATTACAATATTCAGGATTGCGAATTATTCATGATTATATTTTTCATCTATCATAGAATTTTGGAGTAAGAAAAAATTCATATCAATAAGGTTTTATGACCCTGACCTCCCTTCCTCCTGATCAATAAGATTTTATAATCATGTTTGGAACAAAACATCAATGACCTCAAGGTTTGGAATGTAGCATCATTAATTATTTCAGATATTGTACCCATTGGTTTAATATATTAGATATATAATGGGAAACTATTTATAAATAACTGTGCAACCCCACTCAATCTCCCACATTCATGTGGTAGGAATTAAATCAACTTTTATAATAAAAAATGGCGATCCTCACTTGAATGAATCATAAATTTTATATAATCGGGTTTCCCATGATACTTTCCATTTATTTAGAAATATTATACACTAGATAAAATGGAAAAATATCAAGGAAAATAAAAATTTATTCACATACATGAGTATTTAGGAATGTACCATACTCGTTACAACACACGAATATGTCCCCATATTTATTTTTCCACTTATAATTATAAATACCAATATCACAAGATTCAGCTTCACTTGAAGAAATGAAATCATCTAGGGAGCTTCCTAGAACCTTGAATCTGGAAATACACTCCATGGGCCATGATACAATTATACCCACCTGATTCCTTAATCATTAGGTTTTTAACAAGTCACTCAGAAAGTACCATCGACAGAGTATGATCTCATCCCTCGAGACTGCAAGCAGGGATCTCAATGAATTAAATATTAAAATCCAGCCCTGCTTATTTAAGGATACAATGAATATAGGGATGATTAAAACAAATTATAATCACATTATTAACATACATGTAAAGTGAAAAAATCAATGAATTCCTTATTATAAAATGGGGGATCAAGCAGTCCATTGTGACTCGATCTCAGTTCAAGACTTATGAAGGGGAGACCCGATTAACCACTACCACTAGAACAGTAACACTACAATCTGTATATCAACTACCAAGGGAACTACTCATTATTTCACAACCCTTGACACTCAAATCGGGAAGCTAGGAGATCTCTCTATGAAAAGAAAGGTTCATTCAATGTGATGTTGGATCATATCCCTACATGGAGAGATGAAGACCACTGACCTATTACAGAAGTATTAGGTGAGTATTCACATTTCCCTGTTATCCCAAACAATGTATTCCCACATTCCCAGAATGAAAACATGGGGAGGTATATATCCCCAACCCCACTTATGAATCACATCGGTGTATTATCTTGGATCATGGATTACCGGAGTGGGAATATATCCATACCTTTATTGAGTACATATTCCAATTTGTCATTGAAATTAGGAATGCGTAGGGTGATGTAAAGGTATACAACCTATTTACAAACCACTATATTATAAAACCAATGAAGGAACATATCTAAAATTTTCAAAAAATGATAGGAGGACTTGCTCAAATAACTATAACAATATCTTGAAATGAATATCACAATGATAAATATGAAAATATGGATACTTTGGAGAAATTTCATACTCATTCCCACAAAACAAGGATTATCATATTATTCCACTATGGGAAAAAGAACAATACCATGATAATATTTATAATCCAAATACTGTATATTAATCTAGTATGGAAATTAAGATAGGAATGGTTAACATTTATATCAATGAAATACTATGACCTATTCCTAACACCAATGAGGATAAGGCCCATATCCCTATTCCAATTATTCTGTGACATCCTAGATGGGAAACAATCTTTGTATATGTCAACATTCATGTAAAAATAACCACAATTATATTCCAAAGGACAACCTGGATCGGTACCATATCTCCACTACTATTATGTTCCATCTGTATAGTTTGGAAATTACATTAGAGAAGTATCTTATAACATCCAATGAATCTTCATGGTATATTCAAGTATTTTTTTGGATCCGGGTGTATATTCTTATTAGATCAAATGAAATAATTCACCAGAATACATTAGAGGCTATACAGGAGGTGTTTGGTATCTCTTCTCTTATTTAAGAGGTTTTTTGATTTATTTCTATGGATAATGAATATTTTAAACAATATAATACACCTTATTTAACATAGGTTTTCTAAAATATTCTAGAATCCAACCAATGGAATAAACATATTTCCATAAATTTTATATATTCTCACTAGAATAATCTATAGCTTCTTGAGAGTGTCCTCACATTACACAAAAACAAATGTACCATGACATTCTATAGAGAATTCCTTGTAGTTGGCTCATATTCTCGCTCAACCTCAAAAGGTAGTGTGACATACTCAATCCCTGACATCATATGATTCCCTCCATACTAAACTACTCAATGCTAGTGTACCCAAGTTTCATAAACTCATTGGAACAACACCATTAGGGTCCACCAACAATTCATTTGAAGAAAAATGTGATACATACAATAATATTCAATATTTTGATAGTATAGATATGGATTAAATGGACATTGTCCATGAGATATTGGATGGAAACCCTCTTTTTAAAGTTATCTCACCCATGTATGGAAATAATCCCCTAATAATGAGGCTATATCAAAGAGAGGTGCTCAAAATACTATCACTAAATAAATTTAGAACTACTTCAACTACTTGAAACACATCACCTATGATGAAAAGGTGACCCATAGAAGTGACCTCTGTGGTCTGACATGGTGGAGAGATATTACAATGAATATATAGAGTCCAAAATAGATATATAATTATTGTTTTATAGAATTTTCATCCCAATAATGTTTTGGTATATCTCTTCTTCCAACTATGATGTCTGATAGGAGAATCAATTTTAGCTCATCCATTACATACAAAGAAACGTGTTTGGATTTCAATTAGTACATAATTGATAAAATCTTAATTTATCATGTAATTAGGGTCATCTATAGTGCATAAACATGTTTTTTGGATAGATCTATCCAATCTCATTATATCTAGATATAATAGATTAGAAAGCTATAGAAAATTCAATAGCACGCCATTTCCTAAAGAATGAAACATCTTTGATTAGTATACTCCAAATCCTCTGTAGACATATTTCTCTAATGATTGTCTGATTATAGAGAATTTAACTTTTCCGTATTCCACTAATAGTGGTGATATCTAGGAATGACATCTAGCAATGTCATAACCAAAGGAGAGGTTATATGACTATGTAACATGTGGACCAGTTGGTCAATTCATGAAATCATAACACATTGAGAATGAAAAAAATAATGTTAATGGGAGGGGTAAGAGGGTAACCAACATACTCATAAGTTAAGCCTTTAACAAAAATGGGGTGATATCTCAAACACAATTGTCCAATTTATGGGATACCCACTAGAGCCCCATATTAATTGACTCGTATAACCAGAAAACACTTAAAATAGACAATGTTCAAAATGTAATTACAAAAAACTAGGTAGATCAAAAGGTATCTATCATTGTATCATTCTAAGTAAAAACATAGAAATAAGTTATATGATAATTTTTAACCTAAAATCCACCACCAATATATCCATACCCTATAAGGGTCCCAATTGAATTAGTGGCAGCTCAAAATTAACCCCATCCTGTAGGGATAGGGTAATTTTTATCTTTTCCATGACTCTATGGCTTAACAGATCGTCAACAACATGATCAACGAGTAAAAATTATGACCTCAAATCAATGTCATTTAGTAGGGTCTATAGAAATTTCACCATTTCCAAAATTTAAAGAGAGTATATACTCAGATATGAGGAAAATATCAATTTTCTAAATCAATGATGTTTCTGCCACTATAAAGAACATCTCTTTCATTTGGGTCCTAGTTGGAAATAATAATCATAGTCGCCCTAAATATTTATATTCATAGGATAGAATATAGGGAACATCTAGAAAATATGGTTAAACACCTCAAGGGTCATAATACAACATTTCCGATCATGATTAATGGGTATGGGAAGAACCCCATGTTACACAAAATTCTGGAAATGAAATTTCGTTGCTACCATGATTTTTTATTACAAATGGGGTTTAGGTTTTATATGATATTACTCATTTAAAATATTCTCCATAAATATAGTAAGTTATATAAACTATACCATAAACCTATATAGGCACAAAATTGAAATGGTACCAGGAGAGGTGAGTGACGGTGATTCAGAAACTGAAGTTTCACGTATGTAGAATCAGAGGAACAAAAATCTGCACCTATGAATGATGAATTTCCACATCCATGGTGTAATTACATAAATGGTCATGGGAAATGTATGGATAAATTACACACACCACTTAAACAATTCATAAATACCTTCCATAGAGTAACAGATAGCACAACAATAAATTTAGAAATATAAACTCAAAGAATCAATGAAGAATCTATCATCTATAATATTCCCTCAAAACACCACCTCTAAGAAAAAACTAATATTAATCCCTTCACCAATAAATGTGGAATAAATATACCTAGAATGATAGAATGAAAACATCAGTAAAACTTAGTATCCGAACAACCATGTTACTTAAACAAGAATTGAATGATGATTCCAATTTTGCTCTATTGAAAAAGAAAATATTCCTTATGAAGTTGATCACCTGAACATGGAATGAATTGATAAATATAAGGATGTGGTGGATGGATAGTAATTTCTATCCCTTCCTTCTTCTAGGGATCAAGATTAGGTCTTAGAAATAGTACATATAGAACACATCAACACCATTGAGTCTCTAATAACTCAGATAGAATCTATTAAGGAGAAACATTAATTTTTATATTCTATGGGGATGGTATATCATGAATGGGTTGATTATACTATCCCCACATAAATTTACTAATCTTATCTTTTCAAATTTAGATTATGTGGGGGCATCCATACTTACATCTCATGATCTTGGTGTACAAATGTTTCCTTATGATTGGACTATGAAACTAGAAAGTGGTGAAAAATTTGAGTTTATTTGGACATACACTAGTGTTGATAGATTTTTTCTATTATTTCATCAATCCTTATGGATATAACAAAGGATGGGAATATAATCCTCATAAATTAAAATATCAATACATCAACATGGTAAATATTTTGATGATATTCAACCTCAAAATTTCACAAATATCATGAAAAATAAATGATCAATAACTTTCTTTATAGATGGATGGGTATAAAATAATCAATCATTATCCAACTATAATAAATGAAATTTATAGGAATGTGTGAAAATAACCTCTAAGATGTACTGTAGAAATAGATGAACCCAATAAAATGCATTTGTGGATTATATGAATTTGAAGAAACAATGAAATAGATACAATATTCCATTCATAAAATGTAAGAGAAATATAATCCCACACTGATAGTAAAAGGAAATATCATGGAAGAGTATAAACTAAAACTATTACCCTAAATTCAGAAATTTTTTCCTTTGAAGAAACCATTTTGGAAGTAAATCATCTAACACCTACCACCAAGAAGAAGTATTAGGAAATCCACCCTTTTATATAGATAAAGCGAGATCAACTCTACCTATGATATGATGAACGAAAGGGAAGGGAATATTCCTTACAAAATCCATATGTTCAGGGATATATCCACATATTGATGGCAAAAAACCTCACCAGGATACAAAATCACAGGAATTATAGTGTGGTTAGACTCAATACAACCCTAACTATTTCCCTCTTCATAGGATATTGGTTCACACCATCCATGATTGATGTGTCTTCAATTACATTCTATAAGGAATGGGTTTTTACAGTCAAAAGGTACGAGTAAATTACATAGAACAATTTACCTACATGATAACCACTTGAATATATTATGAGAGAAACTAGAAGAGTATTTCATACAATAATGGACATAATTTATAAATAACAATGAATTGAAGACAACTGATTGAGCTCAGGGTACCATGAGTGTTCATATTAATAAGTAGTTATTGATCCAAGCATCAAAAGAGGTAGAGATATCTTTCAAATATATAAATAATATTAAGGGAAGGTGTCTATGTTTATATTTACACCAGCTCTGAATCTTGAAGATCTCTTTAATTTTGAACCAAATGTATGAAAACTATCCCACCTAATTTAATACATAGTGGATGAAGAGAAAACATTATCCTCTATTAATGCAATTTAATTAACAATACCACAATATGATGATGAATATTATACATATAATGAGGTTTCTGTAAATTATTAGGGAGTTTGAAGCTATGTTCCTCGATGATGATGTCATGGGGGATAGTGTGGTCATGTCAAAAACCTATTATTAAGAACTCATCTCCTAAGATGTTATATAAATTCTCAAACACATGGATCCATTCTTAATAATTCCCATTAGGATTATGAGGTATCTCAATGTATTTTAGTGATCATTTAATCCCAATTTTTATTATTTTCTAGCTAGAAGGGTGCACTCGTATGATCATCCCAAATGATCTGGTAGGTTAACAAGACCTATTTCCTATGAAATTATTTCCCCATTATCTTCTTCCAAGAAATCAAGTGCATCAACAAAAAACATATATTATTATAATATTTATGCTATAGGGAATCACCACATACTATGCGTAGTCATGTCGAACAGAAATATGGAATCTTAAAATAATTGGAATCAATTTCAGATAGACTCTTAGTCTTGGGTGATCTCAATATTTCATAATAGAAGCTAGAGACATTTAGAAAAGTTCAAAAGATTTCCTTAGAGGTTTAGATAGATGTATCCATTGAAATAGAGTACCAGATTGAAAATACCCAATCATAATTCCATACCATCATCTAATTCATAGGTAAATATCTAGATGTATATATACATGGGCATATCCAATCAATATATTATTAAAAAAAGAACAATATTTTTTATATCGAATGTGATCATGCTGACAATGGTTTTGGTTCAATCCTATTCCTGGACTAGATGCTTCATCATTGGGGATTCAAGGAGGTTGATTTTTCTCCAACACGGATGACCATTCATTGCTATGTAAATGTGAGAAAATGGCCCCATAGAAATATCTAGCTCAAGGATCAATTCAAGAACCTCACATATAATTTGGAACTCTTTGTTACCTAGGAAGAAATATCATACAAAATATTTATGGGAAGAAAATATCATTATAGACACATTACAGTTCCTTGAAAATTTCATGAATGATTTAAATTCCCCATTTGCCGAATGGTTGGTAAACAATATGGATGCCATTCCCCAGTTGAATTTTATTGCCACGACCCATCCTCGGGGCCCATGCCGTGACTACCCCAAGCCCGCCTTCCATAGGCCAGGTGCTGGCGACTAGCACCAAGGCGTAAATCCCAACAAAAGAGAAGGCATTGCCTTTGAAAAGTAAACAAGCACCACATAGTAAGAAAACGGAAAAGTAAACACTGAGTAAAAACTGTACAAGATGTGCTGAAAGTAAAAGGGGCCGGAAATACAAGCCCAACTATAATGTAAAACTGAATGGAAAAACAGCAACTGAAAGGAAAAGCCACAACGTCGAGCCATCCTCTGGAAGGCCCACCTGAAGGGTGGGTGCAGATAGCCTCCACAGCTCCTCGGGTCCACTTGACCGCTCCAAGTACGTCCCGCCCAGTGGTCAACCTCCAGGTACCGTCTTGCTCTGCAAGCCTCCACCACGATCAGCGTTGTCTGTCGTCAGTAACCAACACAACGTAGTGCGGGCATAGCCCGTGCAGGGGTGAGTATAAGCTACTCCGTAGGGACCCTGAGACCCCTGAAGGTCTCCCGAAATGCACAAAGGATAATCCACAAAGAAAAGATACAATCACGAAGTAACATCTGACATGGCTTAGGTATATGCCCATACATATACCTAAGCCATCAATTCTCATTCGGCTCCAACGTCCGAGCCCAAGCACAACCCAGTCCACACAGGAAAGCAAACGTAAACCCACACAGGATAGCACAACACAATCCACAAAGGAGAGTAAACAGTAAATCCACACAGAATAGCTCAACACAATCCACAAAGGACAGTAAACAGAAAATCCATACAGGATAGCTCAACACAATCCACAAAGGAGAGTAAACAGTAAATCTACACAGGATAGCTCAACACAATCCACAAAGGAGAGTAAACAGTAAATCCACACAGGATAGCTCAACACAATCCACAAAGGAGAGTAACTCAAGATTCAGCTCACACATGTATACTTCTTCGGACGACGATAAAGATGATCACTGATCCATCTATGTCGTCCGAACGACAAGGGATCGATAGGTAACTAACCCCTGCAAAGACCCAAATAGGATCGGGCCCACACATGACCTGTAGGCGCTGGCTCACACAGAACCGCTGAGCGCTGACCCACACATGATCGGACCCACATAGGATCGGGCCCACACAGGACCTGTAGCACTGATCCACGTAGGATCGCTGAGTGCAGTAGTCGTCGCAGTCCACTGAGGATCTCTGCACAGTCGTCGTCGTAGTCCACTTAGGATCTCTGCACAGTCGTCGATGTCGAAGTAGCAGTCGCAGCCAGCTCTTGGGTTCCCGCACACAACAAGCTCATTCGGGAGGGTCCGCTCCACGAGCCGAGAGGCTGATACATCAACTGACACAAAGTCCGAGTTTGATGTATCCAAAAGTTCCGTATCGTCAACAGGAAATCAATGTCGCAGACGGCGTGTCAATCGGGCGCCTGGTCTGAGAGATATTGTCTTTTTCGTCCCAGGGGCCCTGTTGGTTTTTAAGGAAAAACCAACCCGACCATACTCCACCTGCGTCCAAACCTCGGGCGCAGTGAGCCAAAATATCCATCTCACTTATAGGAATTCAACGAAGTCGACGACACGTCAATCGGACGTCCGTGGCTCATGATATGAGCGTTTCTGCTCTGAGGGCCCGGTTGGTTTCGTGTAAGAACCAACCCGGCTGAACCCAAAGTACTCCGAAACCTTGAGTGCGATATACCGAAATGACCGTCTCGATCAAAGGATCGTGTTTCCACTGACGGTGAGTTGTTTGGAGGACCGTAGCTCAAGATACGGGAATTTGACCGAAAACGGTCTGAAGACGGGGGGGTCCGGGCCCGGGCCGACCCGGCCCGACCCCCCTGGGTCGGCCGAACCCGGTCCGACCCGGTCGGACTGGTCTAGCTCGGCCATCCTGGCCCGGCTCGGCTGAGCGGCCGAGCGACGCGGGGGGGAGCCGCCGCCCCCGCGTGACACCCCCGCGGCACCCGCGGGATGTCGCCCTGGACAACCCGAGCGACACGGGGGGAGCCGCCGCCCCCGCGTGACAACCCAGCGGCACCCGCGGGGTGTCACCCTGGAAGCCGGATCCGTGCGGCCGTGGGTCCGTTGGCCGCCGCCCTCGCGGCTGAAGCCGCGGCGGCCTCGTCCGGCGACGCACCGGGGCGCCGCCGCTCCTGGCTGCCAGCGCCGCCGCGACAGCGACCCACGCCGCTGGTGTGTTCCCCGGGCCACCGGAATCGCTCCGGTGGTCCGATTCTGTTCCCTTCTGCGCTGCTGCTCCTCCCGGGACTCGTTCTTCACTACGGAACCACCACATTTCCGTTGCGGCACATTCCGTCATCGCCCGTCAAATCCGCACATCAACGAAGAACGGCGGAGGGTTGTCGGGCCGTGTTCGTTTGGCCCACACCCTCCGCGTTAGAGATAAACAACGGGAGAAACAAAATTCAACACATGAATTCAACAATTTTAAAAAATTAAAATTGTTCTTATTGTCCGGTTCTTTACTTTTAAAAGGAACGATCACGGGAAAAAAGGAACAAATTCACAACAACCCCTACCTCGTAGTCGTCGTCGTACGCACGTTCTTCGCGGATTGTTTGTCGCGGAAAGAGGGGATCGTCGCGTCGTCGCGGAAGGGCATCGCGTCATCGCGGAATCCGGCGTTGAGTCGGCGAACTCAATGGACCAAGAAACAACAGATTTAATTTAGTTATATAAAATTAAATCCGTGCTTTGTTAAAAAAAACACAAGGAATATTTAAGAGAAACTGGGAGTCTCTTACCTCAAACAGCAGATCGAAGATTCGTTGTGGAGGAAGAGACGTCGCAGAAGAACGTTGCAGGAAGGGAACGTCGGCGTCGCGGAACACAGCGTCGCGTCGTCGACTTCCACGGGTTCGGCGTTATTTGTCGGAGGCTGGCGTTCTTCGCGTTCTTTGCGTTCTTCGCGTTCTTCGCGAAGGAGGTTGAAGGTTCAAGAACTCTGACAAAACCTCTCAATGAGTAATCCTCCAAAAAGACTTGTTGGTCTTGTTTTATTATTACGCCAACAAACGAAAAAGGTAAGTAACGACCCATCAATTCGTTGTATTAATTCAAAGAAAGTAACAGGTCATTTAAATCACAAAATAAACCGCCCAATTAAATGGTCTGTTAAGAATTTAAGAAAACGCGTCAGTTGACTTTCATAATGACGGGTTTTCGCGGGTGCGTTACTTAGCGGAAAGAAACGGCGGGGCTCATGTGGGCCCCACCTTACAGATATCCTACCAAGGGGGTAGGATATTTCTGGATAGAATCCTATCCTGATCAACTCAGCTTAAGCCTCCTTTAATTTGCTTCAAGTGGCTTCCAAGTGGCTTAAGTGAAATAAAATAAAGATGTCGTAAAATTATTTTATTTCTTAACTTTAAGCCCAAAAAATTAAAAACCACACCCAAGAAAACGCAACTCCAGAAGAGGCGTCTCAAAGAAAATATTGGCGCTGCGATTTCATCGGTGCCCTCGGAATTCGATTCCGGGAACCGGTTCAAAAGTTAGAAAAACCCGCTCGTCCGTTCCCTGAACTTACCCGAGCCAAACTTCGGAAAATGATTCTGGGAACACCGGGCCTCGGAATCAGGTGCCGTTAGGAACTGCGGTCTTGTAAAATTCCAAATAAAATTAAGAAAAAAAATTCCTAGAAATTTACAGGTCTTTACATTACTCCCCCCTCAGGGATTTACGTCCCCGTAAAGATACATCAAAAACTAGGGAAACAAATGTGGGTACTGAGCACGCATCTGAGTCTACCGCTCTCATGTGCTCTCGTGGAGGTTCCTGTGCTACCATCTGATGCACACAAGAGGAATCGATCACCCACATAGGACCCGCTCCTATCGATCCTCTATCTCCACCAGGACCTCCGCAAAAGTCGCCCCATCATCCACGTCTAGATCCCCATAGTCAATGATGTGTGTCGGGTCATGCACGTACCTCCTCAGCTGAGATACGTGGAAGACGTCGTGCACCCGGTGCAACTGAGGTGGTATGGCCAGATGATAAGCCACCTCGCCAACCCTGATGAGGACCTGGAAGGGTCCGATGAAGCATGGAGACAACTTTCCGCCTCTGCCAAATCTCCACAAACCACGTCGAGGTGAGACACGCAAGAAGACGTGGTCGCCATCCTCGAAATCTAGTGGCCTCTGCCTCCTTTCAGCATATGACTTCTGCCGGCTATGAGCTGTCCTCATCCGCTCCTGGATGACCAGGACCTTCTCTGTCATGGCCCGGACCATCTCTGGTCCCACAAGTGCTGACTCCCCAAGGTCTGTCTAGCACAAAAGAGATCTGCAAGGTCAGCCGTACAACTCCTCGTATGGTCCCATCCCGATGGTGGAGTGGTAGCTGTTGTTGTACGAGAACTCTACCAAGGGTAGGTGGTCCTCCCAACTGCGACCAAAGTCGAGGACACATGCGCGGAGCATGTCCTCGAGAGACTGAATGGTCCTCTCCGTCTGACCATCCGTCTGAGGGTGAAAGACGGTGCTCAGACATAGCCGCATCCCGAACGCCTCCTGCAACCCCTTCCAATGCCAGGAAGTAAAACGAGCGTCCCGATCGGAGACAATAGTCGATGGCACACCGTGAAGCCGTACAATCTCCAGAACGTAGAGATACCCCAAGCTCTCCACTGAGCCCTGCTCTCCGATGGGTAAGAAGTGTGCCGACTTGGTGAGTCGGTCAACAATCACCCAAATGGAGTCGTGACCTCTGGAAGTGTGTGGATGTCCAGTCACGAAGTCCATAGATATCCCTTCCCACTTCCACTCCGGGACCTCCAAGGGCTGTACCAAGCCTGCTGGTACCTGATGCTCTGCCTTCACCTGCGGGCAGGTGAGGCACCGTGAAACGAACTCTACCACAGCTTTCTTCATGCCCGGCCACCAGTGATGTCTTTTGAGATCCTGGTACATCTTCGCCACTCCAGGATGTACCGACAAAGGAGAAGTGTGAAACTCTCTCAGCACCTCCTCTCGTAAAGCGACTGGTACCAAGGTACGTCCTCTGAAAAAGACGTCGTGATCTGCTCCAAGGGAGAAACCATTAGGTGCCTGTCCCGAGGATATCTCTGCACGCCATGCCTCACAGTCGGCTTCCTCACGCTGTGTTTCTCTGACCCGCTGTAGTAGTGGAGGAGTGACTGTGAGTGACTGAAGGAAGGATACTCTATCTCTATCCACGAAGGATATCTACAAAGTGGCTAGCTGCTCTGTCGCCTCCTCAAGTAGCTGGATGCCCGTCCTCCTGGTGAGGGCATCAGCTACCATGTTCCCCTTCCCAGGAGTATCGACTATCTCAAAGTCATAGTCCTGGAGGAACTTGAGTCATCGCCGCTGTCTCAGGTTCAGGTCCTTCTGAGAGAAGATGTACCTGAGACTCTGGTGGTCAGAAAAGACTGTAAAGCGCTCGCCCATCAGATAGTTCCGCCATGTCTTCAGAGCGAAGACCACTACTGCTAACTCCAGGTCATGGGTAGAATAGTTCTGCTCATGAGGCCTCAACTGACGTGATCCGTAGGCAATCACGGCCCGCTCTTGCATCAGTACACACCTGAGTCCGGTCCCTGATGCATCGCAGTAGACTACGTATCCAACTCCCTCCTCAGGCAACCTCAAGATAGGTGCGCTGGTCAATCTCTGTCTCAGCTCCTGGAAGCTCTGCTGGCATCGGTCTGACCACACAAAGGGTTTCCCCTTCTTCGTCAAAGCTGAGAGTGGCGCTGCAACTCTGGAGAAGTCTGGCACAAATCTCCGATAGTATCCGGCTAGGCCCAAGAAACTCCGCACATCCGTTACACTCCTTGGTGGCTACCAAGCTAGCACTGCCTCGATCTTCGCGGGATCCACTACAACTCCCGCCTCAGAAATGACGTGCCCCAAGAATTGGACTTCACGTAACCAGAACTGGCACTTTGAGAGCTTTCCATAAAGCTGGTTCTCTCGGAGTGTGTCTAATACATCCCGCAAGTTGTAGGCGTGCTCCTCCTCGGTGGTCGAGTACACCAAAATGTCGTCGATAAAGACCACGACAAATCAATCGAGGTATGGCTAGAAGATCCTGTTCATGAGGCTCATGAACACTGATGGAGTGTTGGTTATGCCGAAAGGCATAACCAATAACTCATAGTGGCCATACTGACACCTGAAGGTCGTCTTCTGCACATCATCATCTCGAACACTGAGAAGATGATAACCTGACATAAGGTCTATCTTCGAGAATCACCGTGCTACCTTGAGCTGATCGAAGAGGTCATCAATCCTTGGTAGCGGATAATTGTTCCTCATTGTCACCTGGTTCAGGTGACGATAATCGACACACAGTCGCAAGCTCCCGTCCGGCTTTTTGGCGAACAATATCGGCGAAGCCCAGGGTGAAGCACTAGGTCAGATGAAACCCTTGCCTTGCAAGTCCTCCAACTGTACCCGTAGCTCTCGAAGCTCGGCGGGGGCCATCCGATATGCTGGAGTGGATATCATGGCTGTCCCGGGGTACAGGTCAATACAAAAGTCTACCTATCTGCGAGGAGGTAGCCCTGGAATGTCGTCGGGGAAGACGTACACATACTGATCCACCACTGCAGGAAAACTAGGACTCAGCACGTCAACTGCTCCAAGGATGAGGCTAGCCAACTGATGGGTGATGGGTTGTCCCCTCCTCTACGTGAGTCCATCCTGTGATGCGAAGGCTCCCTTCTCGCCGGTGAAGGTGAACCTGCTCCCATCGGTGCGCACACATCACACCTTGCGCCTAATGCAGTCAATCTGTGCATGGACTGTAGATAACCAATCCATGCCCAAGATGACGTCGTAAGGCCTCGACGCCGCTACAAGAAGATCCCAGCTGAAGCTCTCGCCTCCTAGAGTAAGCTTACATTTCCGGCAGCAGTGTGTAATCGTCGATTCTGCTCCCGTAGGAGTCTTTAGCCGTAAGGATCGAGCCAACGGCTCTGTCGGAATCTCTGAGCTCCGAACAAGGGCAGCGGCTATGAAAGAGTGACTCGCTCTTGTGTCTATAAGAACTGCAGCAAGGGTGGAATAGACACAGATCGTACCTCGAATCATCTCTGGCACGCCGTGGTCGTAGGCCTCCACTGCCTGGAGCTGTGCCTGTCTCTGCCCACCAGCTCCCTGTGGTCGGGGCGGACCTCCTAGTGGTGGTGGTGGCAGAGCCTCAAAGCGTCGCCCACCACCTGCTGCTCGGCCAGCTCCTCTGCCTCGTCCGCCTCCTCCCTGCGGACCGCCACGGTCAACCCTCTGCCTCTGCCTGGGTGGCCCCTCCACCGTCTACTTCTCCTCGGTACGGCGGGTCGGGTAGTCACAAAAAATGTGGCCCTGCCCGCCGCAGGAGTAGCACTGCCTACCTCTTGGAAGACTGGCCCCACGCTGTGTGCCCCGCACTGCTGAGCCAGTGTCCCGAGGTCGTCTGTCGGAAGGCCTGGTCTACCTGGGACCCTGAGTCCTCTGTCGGCTACCCGCTGCCAAAGACTCTGCTACCTTCCGCCCTGTGGTAGGTCTCGCTGTGGACTCAGCCAAAAATCTCTTGATCTGAAGGGCCCGCTACAGCCCTCCTACCTGGGTCAGGATGCTGAGGGAGATCAGTGATGCCCTGATCTCGTGTCTCAATCCATGATCGAAGGTCCGGGCTCGGAAGAAGGGGTCCCGTACCATGTCTGTCGAGTAGCAAGAAAGGTCGGTGAACCTCGTCGCGTACTGGGCGACCGTCAAGCTGCCCTTCCGTAGCTGAAGAAGCTACTGGATGCACACCGCACGGAGGGTGGCCGGGACGAACTCTGAGTGAAAGAGGCTCTCGAAGTCTGTCCAGATGAGGGAGGCCTCATCGTGCACCTGGAGCATCAGGCTCCACCATCGTTATGCTGCTTCATGCAGTAGGCTCGCCGCGAGGATCACCATGAGGTCTACTGGTGTCCTCACTATCCTGAAAACTCGTACGACCGCCTCCAGCCAGTCCTTGGCTGTCTGGGGGTCAGTCTCCCCACGAAACCTGGGTGTTCGCTGGCGCTGGAACTCATGCAGAGCTCCGAGGTGTCGTTCATCGTCAGCGATCGGTGCTGGAAGCATCGGGGGCTCAGCGGGTAAAGGTACCGCCGGTGCCTCTGCTGTTAACAGGACCTGTACCGAGGCCTCGTTGCTTGGCGGGCTGTCGTCACGCTCTACTCTCGGAACCCTAGCTGGCTGCCATCGTGGGGCCATCTTGAAAAGGAAACAAGTGCGCCACGGTCAGAACAGTATACCAGGTGAGCTGACACAAGTAATCACAAAGAAAACTTGAATCACACATGCAATCAATGTTTTCGTGCATTAAGTCGGAGATCAGAAGTCAGGGTCCGGGTGTACGGATACGTCGGCCGCCGCACCAACACTGGACTCCCTGGACTGATAACCACACTCAATACGCTAAACACTATTGCTTCAAATAGAATAAATATCAGAGTCTGTGGTAGAATCGAACTCCTCTGATACCAATTTGTCACGACCCGTCCTCGGGGCCCGTGCCGTGACTACCCCAAGCTCGCCTTCCATAGGCCAGGGGATGGCGACTGGAACCAAGGTGTAAATCGCAACAAAAGGGAAGGAATTTCCTTTGAAAAGTAAACAAGCACCACAGAGTAAGAAAGCGGAAAAGTAAACACTGAGTAAAAACTGTACAAGTTGTGCTGAAAGTAAAAGGGGCCGGAAATACAAGCCCAACTGTAAACTACAACTGAAAGGAAAAACAACAACTAAAAAGAAAAGCCGCAGCGTCGAGCAGTCGTCTAGAAGTACCACCTGAAGGGTGGGTACAGATAGCCTCCACAGCTCCTCGGGTCCACCTGACCGCTCCGAGTACGTCCCGCCCAGTGGTCCACCTCCAGGTATCGTCCTGCTCCGCAAGCCTCCACCACGATCATCGCTGTCCGTCGTCTGCAACCAACACAACGTAGTGCGGGCATAGCCCGTGCAGGGGTGAGTATAAGCTACTCAGTTGGGACCCCGAGCCCCCCGAAGGTCTCCCAAAATCCAAAAAGGATAATCCACAAAGGAAAGATACAATCACGAAGTAACATCTGACACAACTTAGGTATATTCCCATACATATACCTAAGCCATCCATTCCCGTTCGACTCCAACGTCCGAGCCCAAGCACAACCCAGTCCACACAGGAAAGGAAACGTAAACCCACACAGGATAGCACTACACAATCCACAAAGGAGAGTAAATAGTAAATCCACACAGGATAGCTCAACACAATCCATAAAGGAGAGTAAACAGAAAATCCACACAGGATAGCTCAACACAATCCACAAAGGAGAGTAACTCAAGATTGAGCTCACACAGGTATACTTCTTTAGATGACGATAAAGATGATCACTGATCCATCTAAGTCGTCGGACCCACAAAGGATCGATAGGTAACTAACCCCCGCAAAGACCCACACAGGATCGGGCCCACACAAGACCTGTAGGCATTGGCTCACACAGAACCGCTGAGCGCTGACCCACACAGGATCGGGCCAACACATGACCTGTATCACTGATCCATGTAGGATCGCTGAGTGCAGTAGTCGTCGCAGTCCAGTGAGGAACTCTCCACAGTCGTCGTCGCAGTCCACTGAGGATCTCTGCACAGTCGTCGCTGTCGAAGTAGCAGTCGCAGCCAGCTCTAGGGTTCCCGCACACAGCAAGCTCGTTCGGGAGGGTCCGCTCCACGAGCCGAGAGTCTGATACATAAACTGACACAAATTCCGAGGTTGATGTATCCAAAAGTTCCATATCGTCAACAGGAACTCAACGTCGCAAACGGCGCGTCAATCGGACGCCCGGTCTGAGAGATATTGGCCTTTTCGTCCCAGGGGCCCCGTTGGTTTTTAAGGAAAAACCAACCCGACCCTACTCCACTTGCATCCAAACCTCGGGCGGAGTGAGCAAAAAGATCCGTCTCACTTAGAGGAATTCAACGAAGTCGACGGCACGTCAATCGGACGTCTGTAGCTCAAGATATGTGTGTTTCTGCTCCGAGGGCCCGGTTGGTTCCGTGTACGAACCAACCCGGCCGAACCCAAAGTACTCTGAAACCTTGAGTACGATATACCAAGACGACCGTCTCGATCCAAGGATCACATTTCCACTGTCGGCCAGTCGTTTGGAGGCATGTAGCTCAAGATACAGGCATTTGACCGAAAACGGTCCGAAGACGGGGGGTCCGGGCCCGGGCTGACCCAGCCCGACCCCCCCATGGGTCGGCCGAACCCGGTCTCGCCCGGTCCGACCCAGTCGGACCGGTCTGGCTTGGCCAGCCCGGCCCGGCTCGGCTGAGCGGCCGAGCGACGCGGGGGGGAGCCGCCGCCCCCGCATGACACCCCCGCGGCACCCGCGGGGTGTCACCCTGGACAACCCGAGTGACGCGGGGGGAGCCGCCGCCCCCGCGTGACAACCTCGCAGCACCTGCGGGGCTTCGGGTTCGTTGGACGCCGCCACCGTGGCTTCAGCCGCGGCGGCCTCATCTGGCGGCGCGTCGGGCGCCGCCACTCCCGGCATCCAGCGTCGCCGCGCCTGCGACCCGCGCCGCCGGCGTGTTCCGCGGGCCACCGGAATCGCTCCGGTGGTCCGATTCTATTCTCTTCTGTGCCGCTGCTCCTCCCGGGACTCGTTCATCACTACAGAACCACCAAATTTCCGCTGCGGAACATTCCGTCGTCGCCTGTCAAATCTGCACATCAACGAAGAACGACGGAGGGTTGTTGGGCCGTGTTCGTTTGGCCCGCACCCTCCGCGTTAGAGATAAACAACGGGAGAAACAAAATTTAACACATGAATTAAACATTTTTAATAAATTAAAATTGTTCTTATTGCCCGGTTCTTTATTTTTAAAATGAACGATCACTGGAAAAAGGAATAAATTCACAACAACCCCTTCCTCGTAGTCGTCGCCGTACACACGTTCTTCACGGATTGTTCGTCGGGGAAAGAGGGGATTTTCGCGTCGTCGCGGAAGGGCGTCGCGTCGTCGTGGAATCCGGCGTTGAGTCGGCGAACTCAATAGACCAAGAAACAACAGATTTAATTTAATTATATAAAATTAAATCCGTGTTTTGTTAAAAAACACAAGGAAGATTTAAGAGAAACTGGGAGTCTCTTACCTCAAACAACAGATCGATGATTCGTTGTAGAGGAAGAGACGTCACAGAAGAACGTTGCAGGAAGGGAAAGTCGGCATCGCGGAACACGGCGCCACGTCTTCGACTTCCATGGGTTCGGCATTCTTCGTCGGAGGCTGGCGTTCTTCGCGTTCTTCGCGTTCTTCGCGAAGGAGGTTGAAGGTTCAAGAACTCTGACAAAACCTCTCAACGAGTAATCCTCCAAAAGACTTGTTGGTCTTATTTTATTATTACGCCAAAAAACGAAAAAGGTAAGTAACGACCCATCAATTCATTGTATTAATTCAACGAAAGTAACACCTCATTTAATTCACGAAATAAACCGCCCAATTAAATGGTCTGTTAAGAATTTAAGAAAACGCGTCAGTTGACTTTCATAATGACGGTTTTTCGCGGGTGCGTTACTTAGCGGAAAGAAACGGCGGGGCTCGTGCGGGCCCCATCTCACAAATATCCTACCAAGGGGGTAGGATATTTCTGGATATCATCTTATCCGGATCAACTCAGCTTAAGCCTCCTTTAAGTGGCTTCAAGTGGCTTCCAAGTGGCTTAAGAGAAATAAAATAAAGTTGTCATAAATTTATTTTATTTCATAACTTGAAGCCCGAAAAATTAAAAACCACAACCAAGAAAACGCAACTCCGGAAGAGGTGTTTCTAAGAAAATACTGGCGCTGCGATTTCATCGGTGCCCTCAGAATTCGATTCTGGGCACCAGTTCAAAAGTTAGAAAACCTGCTCCTTCGTTCACTAAACGTACCAGAGCCAAACTTCGGAAAATGATTCCGGGCACACCGGGCCTCGGAATCGGGTGCCGTCAGAAACTGCGCTCTTGTAAAATTCCAAAGAAAATTAAGAAAACATTTCCCTGAAATTTACGTGTCTTTACATTTATGAGTCCCAATAAACTGAGGTGATTTTCTTTAAGAGGTATTGAAACCAAATAAATAATAGTTTTTTTCGTCTAGGATCCCCCTCCCAACTGCTTGATAGCAACATTGATAATCCTTAGGGTAAGATTAATAGTGATTTTTTACTACCCATAGTCATGATTAGGGATGTGTACTTAGACCTAGTAAGTTTTTTGAACCACTAACTTAAATGAACCATGAAAATTAAATAATAATTATTGCATATATAGTTTATTTTTTAAATGATAAACAAAATAATACTTCTTTTTATCTAAAAATTCACTTCTACTATTACTTTAAATTTAAAATTATCTTATGAAATTCCCTATAAAATAGAATGCACATAGATCTATTTCACCTAGTGGAAGCCTAATTAAAAAATAATACCCATAATCACCTCGCAATGACTCCATAACATCACTTTGTTAATATCTCTTCTCATAGGATATCGTCAACCAAAAAGGATAGAGATTCCCTCGAATTAAAAAATAAGCATAAAGATTTCCCCATATAAACGGAGATGGAAGAGGGAGATGGTATCCTAAAGAATGCCCCTTCTAGAATCAAGTAAGGAATATTCACTAGTATCAATGATATTAGGTGGGTGAATCAAGTAATAGAACAAGACCCATGGACTGTATTGATTAGTTTCTCCATTCCCATAGATGTGGAGGATTTGAATATTTATTTTCTATGTCACCATTGATATTTGTGTGATTAAAATTATTCAGTGGTTCCAAAATTGTATGTTTGTGTGGCTTCCCAATATCAAAGATTTCGCTATAAACATAATTGTTTTGACTAGGTAGTTTGTAGAATGAAACCATCACATGCTACCATGGTAGTGTCCAAATTTTTAAATATATTCAATTATATATTTTTTTATAGGTGACAAACCCAAAAAAATTTCAAATATGTTGCTATTAAAAAGAGAATAGTTATATTGGGGTCTGTATTGATTTTGGGGGAGCTCAATGGATGATTTCCAACAATGTTTTTAAGCTCTAATAACCAATCATTTAATCATTGAAACCACATTATTCTATGGAAGTTCAACTATTGATGTGTAATAATGGTATAACTAGATCAATATAGCCCATGTATATGAGGATTATACCTCATTTAGAGAATCTCATAGGAAATTTCTTAACCAGGTCATTCCATATGTCATATATAATTTTGGTAGCACATATCAACATATCTTTCATCATATTTCCAAACCATTCTTGAGGTGAATCATCTACTGACACATCGATGATATTATGGTATAATGCTGACAAGGTTGTGATCACCCCACTAATCTTCAAAAATCCTCTTTATAATTGTAGTTTCATAGTATAAAAATTAATCATATGAATTCATATTTTGTACTAGAATCAATAAAAATCCTTAGTTTGGTTCTACAATAATGTTCCCCCATGGTCTCAATGAAAAGAATAAAGAAACTCATGAAATGACACCTCATTTAAATCATAATGATTTGAGAGGGATCTAAGGGAAAATAACATATATCTTGAATTTCATATCAAATATGGGTAGAATATGTCTCCCATTAACTATGTTTCTAAATTTTTTATTCTTATACCAATGGGTTGTTGTCTTTTATGAAGAATTCGAGAACCCCATGAAATATGTACTATATCCACAAGTCATATTGTCTCCAGAATAAGTGTATTCACTTAAGAAATACATTTCATACATGGAATGATTACTCAGTACAATCCTTGAGTATAATAATTATATGGGAAATAAGCCTCTATAATCAATGATAAACTATGATATATAGTTAGAATCATTATGATATTGAGAATAACTGCCTGAAAGATATAATTAAATTGAAAAATTCGTGGATTTACATGTATCATAATAATTCATATATCAAATGTCATATGGAGTGAATAATGTTATTCATTGACACCCTATGCCTACTAAGCATCTGGACAAATGGGTGGTTATTATGAAATAGTATAATTTTAAATTCATATTAAATATCATAGTGAAATTTTAAGCACATGATGATTACCATAAGGTGAATCCTACACTATAAATCATTCCAATGGACCTATCACTTCTCGATAAATTGGTCTAATATTAATTGTTATAAAAATTATACATCATTGGATTATATTACAATACAAAAGAAACTTCTTTTTAAAGAAGACAATTTATTTATGATGGAAACCCATAATGGGTGGTCCTGGAAAATGTAATGTATATTCTTACTAAGCACTTTATGTAGAGAGTATGGGAAAAAAATCAATGTTAGAATAATAAGGAGATAATCTCTAAATTCTATCTTAATGACCTATTAAAATTCAATTCCTGAACAATGGACCCCTCTTACCAAGGAAAATATTATAGTAGTGATTTATCATATTCTTTTAATATGATATCATTTTCAGTACATATCGATCCATCTTTTTGAGTTCCTGAACCCTTCTTGAGAAGATTGTTTTCCATAAAATTTCATCATGGTATTGATTTTTGGATTTATTAAAACTAATTCCTTTAGTTATTATAATAATATTGGAACCCCATATCCTTCAGCAATTTCACCTAGTTTTTAACTAATGTGTACATGTAATATGGAATGAAGACACAAAAAGGACACATATAAGATTTTTTCATATATAAAAAACAATATTTATTTTAATCATATAGATTTTATCACACACATATGAAATGCCCCTAGAAAATTAAATATTTCATTCTCCTTACAAAATACTAGTTTTAAATTTCACCACAGGTCTCCATTTCCCAATGACTCATGTATTCTATGACAAAGATTTACCAAATCCAACAGCCAGAGTATTCAGTTTGATTTTTTCATTTCTTAAAATTATGTTCCCATGAGGTATACACAATCATGAAGAAGGAATGTGGTACTCTCTTCCCGATCCATTTTGATGTATTCAACTCATGACCCTAAATCATAGGATATATTGGCATTATCTTCATGAATGTAAATAAATTAACCTTAATAGCACTAGAACCCTAAATGGATTTACCTTTTCCCATACCATATTCCATAATAAAAATTATTGAATCCTTAAAAACCTCTTAAACTCAAAATAAATGAGTGTAGACCCTTATTCTATTCCATTAAAGAGTAATATCAACACAAGTGAATTCGACCCATCAACTAGATTCATCTCTTACATAGATGATTGGAAATCTAAAAATCTAGTTGATTTACAACATTAAAATAGAATAGAGAACCATTGTATGTTGTTAAATCATCATCAGTGTGTCTATCCAATTTAGAAATTATCAATTCAATCTCCATGAGGCCTGATTTACCAATCACATAGTATAACTATCCACCATTTCAAACATCATTTACATTATGTTACTATATAGTACACTCATTTCTAGCAAGGATAAATGATGTTTGAACCCTTCATGAATACTCGTTGTTATCAAATATAGTAAGTGTTTATTGTGTTATAACTCTTTATGAATATACAAAATTCATAATTCAAATAAGGATTTTGGGTGTTTGAAACATACATGAATATCCATCCATAATAACCCACTATTTCATTTTATTTCAACGAAATATTTGGTCAATGATAAATGAAACTAAACTACAAAAACATTTTTTATTCTAGATGAACCCAAACTACACCAATAGATGGTTTGAGCCTATAATATCATAGACTAAAAAAATAGTTTTTGAGTTAGAAGACTCTAAAGTATATTATTGGAAATTCTGAGATAGATTATAAAAAAAATGTATAGATGTTCCAAGATAGGAGACCCAAAAATACAATAAATGATGTAGTGAACATATAAGAGCATAAAATAAATTTATATATTGGAAATGTTTATAAGAAATTATACACTAGAAAAAGGAGATTTAAGATAGTATATCCCAAAATATAATAACTACTGTTTTGAGATAAATAATCCTTAAATGAAAAAATGGTCTAATATTACATGAACCTAAACAAAAAAATATTTTTCGATATTATAATGCATTAAAAGACTTAAGAAATGGGGTTGTGATAGAAAAATATAAACTTCATTGAAATCATGTTGGATCTGTTCAACATAATAATATATCACTTCATCATTCTAGTTCACAAGACCATAAAATTCTTTTTGAAAGAGACACGATGATTTCCATTTTCAATACACTGAAATTTCATGTTAAGACCCTGAAATTCTATGGAATGTTTTTTTTTCTTAAATACATGGGGATTTTATGAGTCCATTGTTTTTTACGGCGCGTGATTCTGAGGCCCGGAGTGCTTGAAATGATCCGTCGAAGTTTCGTTAAGCATACATTAACCTGTGTAAGCAGTTTTTCTGAAAAAGTGGAATAACTCATAAACTGTTACTCGGATCAGAAATCCGAGGGCACCTTTGTGCTCAAGATGGAGGGTTTACCCTAGGCGCTACTTTATTTTAGTCGGTGCGGGCCTACTGTGAGAAATACCAAAAATGGCATAACCATATCTAAAATAATTAAATAAATTATTTTATTTTTTAAATGCTCATAACTCACAAACGGTAGCTCGGATTAAAAATCCGAGAATACTTCTGAACTCATGAGGGGTTGCATTATTTATGTAGATACTAATCTTGGCCAGTACCAGCCACCAGAAAAATATTGTTTTTGGCCACAAATGAAGTAATTAAGAGAAAATTATTTTATTTTAAAATTAATAACTTATAAACAGTTACTCAGATTAAAAATCTGAGAGTACCATTGGGTTCTTTAGGGCTTGTTTCACTTAGGAAAAGCCTAACCTTGACCGGTGCGGGTATAGAGTGACTGATAATATATATCCAATGTTTTTTTCGGGTACGTTCAGTAAACGTATGAGTGGGATTTTATATCTTTTGAACCGATGCTCGGAATTGAAATCCGAGGACACCGTTGAACTTGCAGCACTGGTAGTCTCTTAAGGAGACCATACCACAGTTGTGTTTTGTCAAGATTGGAAGTTAGTTTTTGGGTTTTTTTAATTAAACTAAATATAAATATGTGTTAGCCATATTTTTATTTGAGGTGGTAGTTAGAACCTCTAATGGGAGGTTAGTGGAGGGGCCCACCCTCAAATAACCTCCCTTGGGAGGATGTTATAAGGTGGTGACCACATGATCATAAAACACCCTTAATGCCCTTTAACTCTTGAACTCCCCATTTATGTTGATGAAAAACTCTCTCATTAATTAAATCTCTCCACCTTCCCCCTTAATTTTGTGCCAACCAATGAGATTAATTGATTGAACTTCTCTTAATTAATTGGCACAATTTGAATTCTTTTGGAATTCCTCTCAAGAATAAAATAATATTCAATGATATTATTTTGGTTGGCACATAATTATTTGGTGGATCCATGGAGAAATATTGAGATCATTCTTCCCATGAAAAACATGAAGAACGTCTCTTCTGGCTCCAAAGCCCGACGACAACATCTTCTTCATCGTTATTCAACCAAGGAAAGGAAAGGGAAACGACGTCTGCGACATCTCCAATGAACTTCATCCACATCAATGGAGAATACCTCACCCATGGAGAACGTCACCAACGATGACGTCTCCTCTGAACGCTCATCCGCCAACGACAAGTACCCTTCTTCCTTTCTGATGCATGAGGGTTAGAATTGGGAGTGCGTGACGAATGTAGAAATCGACGAATAGACATTATCCCTTTTTCTGAGATCATCAACGGAGGACCAATATGAGGTAGGGGTTTGTTTTGATTAAATTAAATCATCGTTCCTCGTCAATATTTATAGTTCAAAGTTGGACACTTGTTGTCACCTAAAGCGGAGAGCACAGGCCGAAAAAACACGACCGGATGTCCTTCCATTGATTCATGTTATGTTGAAGATGAGGGTGGAGCCGGAAGGGCGCGGTGCCATCTCACCCCACAGGAGAAGAACCACATTCAAGAGGGCCAAGACGGACAAAAGTGGTGCAACGTCATCCCGCCGCACCGCGCCGGAGGTCCAGAACCGACACCAGGGCGGGCCGCAGTAAAGGGGTGCAGTGCCATCACCCCGCACCGGAGAGGAACTACGGCCGAGAGGGCCACGTGGGATAGAGAAGTGTGACACCATCATGTTGCTCAGTGGAGCTGAAGTGCGTGGCCAGGTTGTCCTACGGCGGTGGTGGCGCAGCGCCGTCGCGCCACGCAGAAAGTAGGAGGACCGCGTCGTCGTCGCGCCACGGTGGATGCCGGCCGGGCAGGCCCTCATGGATCCAGACTAGTGGTACCACCCAGGTCCCATAGCTCCTGAACCTGCACAATGTGCCGGTTCTGTTCAAATAACCAGGGGGGAACCCTCCTCCCATGCATGGTTGGCCAATTCGCCATGGCTATGCCACCCCTCGGCAGGGTCGTGCCTTCAGGCCAGGCCATGCCTTTGAGTATGGTCGCCCCTTAGGTTTGGGTCGCACCTTTGGTTTAGGCCAACCTCTCAGGTCAGGCCGCACCCACAGACCTAAATAGACCGTGGTTCGGGCCGGGTCGGTCAGCCTGGGTCGGACCAGACCCGAACCCGATATAACCATTTACACCTTTAGTTCGCATCTTGGGCTACATGTGTCTGATCGATGAACCGTCTGTGGAGATGGAATTCTTGGAAAGGGAAGATTCTTTTGGCATACTATACATTAGGTTCGGATGCAGTTGGGGTATGGTTGGGTTGGTTTGAGCCTAAAAACCATTCAGGCCCATGGAATGGAAATGCCAATAACTCAGAGATCGAGAGCCCGATTAACGCGATGTCTGTCGTGTTGGGTTCCTTATAATGATATGGAACTACGAGATACATCAAATAGAGACATTCTGGTATATTCTATATAGACACTTCGATCGAGGAGCGGACCATCCCGGAATCAAGTGTGTTGTGTGCGGGAACCCTAGGTCTGGCTGTGACTAAGATGACAGGATCCTCCATGGGTTTGACAGCGACGATACTGTACCAAGATCCTCCATGGGTTCGATAGCGATGAATTATGTACCGGGATCCTCTGTTGGTTCAACAGTGATGACTTCTGTACTGGGATCATCCATGGGTTCGTCAGCAGTGACTTCTGTAACGGGATCCTATGTGGGTTCGACAGTGATGACTTCTGTATCGGGATCCTACGTGGGTTAAATAGCGCTGATACTATTCCAAGATCCTATCTGGGTTTGACAGTGATGACTTCTGTACCAGGATCCTACGTGGGTTCTACAATGCTAATATTGATCCAGGATCCTATGTGGGTTCGACAGTGATGACTTCTGTACCAGGATCCTACGTGGGTTCTACAACGTTGATATTGTTCCAAGATCCTATGTGGGTTCGACAGAGGAGATGATTCAGAGGCTACATCTAATGATGTCTACCCCTCTTTAGGTGTTGTATACCTATGTGAGATGAGTCTTTTCTTTCAACCATTATCATCGTCTTGATTGACTTTCCTTCCTTTGTGGACTGGGTTGTGCTTGGGCTCAAGAGTTGGAGTCGGACTATGATTGGTTATTTAGGTATATGTATGGGAATATTCCTAAGTAAGGTTGGTCGATACGACATGATTGTATCTTACATGTGGGGTTTATCCTTATTGGATTTTGGGAGACCTTAGGGGGTCTTGGGGTACGCTACTGAGTATTTCTATACTCACTCCTGCATGGGCTTCGCCCGCACCTTGTTGTGTTCTGTGCAGACAACGGTCAGCAGTGATCGAGGCTAAGGGAGACGAACAAGAGGTGCTCAGAGCTGGACTAGACAGTACGTACCATAGGGACACGTTGTTCTTGTTCTGTACCTACCCTTCAGGTAGGATTCTCTGATGGATGATCCGTGAGCTGTTTTCCAATTTTACTTTTACTTGTAATTGTTTTTTAGTTGGGATTGTATTCAGGCCCACATACTTTAATCACACATATATTTTCTATATTAGTGCTTTTGTCTCCCACTGTGTGTGTTTAGACTGTATGTGTTACAGGTTTAAATGAAATGCCTTCCATTTTTATAGGGTATTCTCCTTTGTGTTAGTCGCCAACCCCTGGCCTATGGAAAGCCGGATTGGGGTAGTCAGGGCACGGGCCCCGATGATGGGTAGTGAAAAATTGGTATCAGAGAATCCGGTTCTAACACAGAATGTAGGACTCTGATCTATCTTACTGTGAAGCAATGTTGTTAAGAGTATTGAGTGTGTTTTTCAGTCCATGGATCCTAGTGATGGTTCGGCGGCTGACGTATCCATACACCAGGACCCTGACTTCTTATTTATGACTTAGTGAACGAAAACACTAATTGCGTGTGTGTTTTCAAGAGTTTTCTTTTGAACACGTTGAGTAAGATCACCAGGTATAACTTATGGATTGTGGCACAACTGTTCCTTATCAGGATTCCATTGCATAGACAACTAGGTAGGGTTTCAGAGAGAGTACATGATGATGGCCTATCGAGCAACGAAGCTCCGGTTTAGGGACCTCTTACTATTTTCTCACCTTCAGTTGGTGTACCAGCATCAAAACCAACCGTTGGGTAGAAGATTCTACCAGCCACATTGGAGGACAGTGCATGCCGATTGAGAGTATTGCACAAGTTCTAGCAGCAGAGGCCTCTGAGGTTTCATGGTGAGCCAGATTCTAAGGCTGTAGAGGACTGGATGGAGGCGATTACTGGAGTTTTCCACCTAGTTGAGACACTAGTAGAGCCAATGTTGATCATAGCTACTAATCTTTGTCAGTGAGTGACCATGGGGATGGTCCGCATTGCGATTCTAGAACGTATACATATTCGGCAGGACGACGTGTCGGTAGGTGAGTATTCATCATGGCATACCGATCTTTCCTGGTACTCGATGAATATGATACAATCAGTGCTTTAGAACTTGGATCTCTGAGCGAGGTGTGTTTAAATATATTTGAGCCAACACATTTTCCTCTATGCATTCTTACTTATGTTAGGGTGCTAGAGAGAACCTTTGTGGTTGAATTTTCATTGGCTGAGTAGATACAGCCAGTGAATGTGAGCTGTTGGAAAGAACGAAAATGGCACCAGTCTCAGAGCCTTGAACTTGTAGAATATTTTGAGAAGAGGAATTTTTAAGGATGGATGAATCTGCGGGGCAAAAAACGTGTAAGTAGACCTAGGAGAGTAGGATGATGTGGTGAACATTTCAACATGTTACAACCACCCACAATTTTAGTACCCTCAAGGCTTAGGGAGCTAGAGGGCAGGAGAAGAGAATAACTTCATGCGTTCAAGGTGTGTGACCCAAGGGCTCTAGGAATGATTTGAGGTTCGACCTATGTCTACTATTAGATACCGTATCAATAGACATAGATACGAATCGTTCCTTCCTTCCACGAATCTTATCCCAGACCTAGGTTTTCTGGTTAAGCCGTTGACTTGACCCTCACATCTAGAGAAACATTTGGGAGGAGACTCGATAATCACACATACGCTGACAGTGTGATCTGACCCTTGAGGTGAGAGTTTCGGTTGGAACCTATTGGTGGCAGCGTTGAAGCCTTACGATGTTAGTTGGGGTATGGACATGGCCACCACAGTTCTTACATAGATTGACTGTATTAGGAAAAGAGGTTGTAGTTTGTCTACAACATTGGGATGAGGTTTTCCTTAGTCGGTGAAAAAGGAAACCCATGCAGCATAGGTAAAACTCATGCCTAGATGGGTGTAGCCGATCGCTCTTGAGTCAGCCATCCTTACCCTCTTGGCAGCATGAGTATTGAGTTTTTAGTTCCAAACAGGTGTGTCAGAACATGGGGACATCTTTTCAAATGATGTTTCTAGGATATCCCCTACCCCCCTAAGGGGGTGGGACGTCTTCTTAAGCTTGAGTTTCCCTAGATCCAGTGAATATTGATGTGTTACTTTGTTGGGTGCCACCCAAGAGTGTGACAGATGTATGGAGTTTCCTGGGATTGGCTTGATACTATCGAAGACTCAATCTAGACTTCTCCATAGATGGAGAAACCTATCTATAGTCTCATACAGTCACTCCTCTACTTCTTCAGGATGTCAGGGATGTGCATCATTAGGACGCCGAATGCGAGACACGACGTGCTCAGATATCCACATGGAAGGCACCTGATGGATTTTCTAAAGGTGGGGACCACGTCATCTTCTTCAGAGGACGTACTTGGTGCATGTGTCACTTTATCATGAAGTGTGGAGGTAGTTTCACAGATCCCCTTTAGCAGTACATCCAGGAGTGTCGAAGATGTACCATGACCATCGACGACATTACTGATGACCAGGTATGATGAAGGTAATAGCAGAATTTTTCTCTTGATGCCTCACTTGTCAGCAAGTGAAGGCTGTGCATTAGGTACCAGCAGGCTTGGTTCAGCCTTTCGAGGTACCAAAGTGGAAGATGGATGATATATCAATGGACTTCATGACTGGTCTTCCACGTATGTCCAGGGGACATGACTCTATTTGGGTAATTATCAACCAACAAACCAAGTCGGCCAACTTCCTACAGACCAAATATGGTACGAGCTACCATGTAGAAGGATCAGGTCATCCCAGAGCGGATGAAGACTATATGAAGCAGAAAAAATTACTATGTTGACAAGAGATGGAGACCTCTGGAGTTTGAGGACGGTGACCATGTCTTTCAACGGGTATCACCTCAAAGAGGACTACAGAGATTTGGCTGAGGCGAAAAGTTATCTCTAAGGTTCATCAGACCATTCAAGGTCCTCATCAGAGTTAGCGAGGTGTATAACCGCATATCTCCTCTAACTCAATTGCACCGAGTCCAAGATGTCTTGCACGTATCCTTGCTGAGGAGATACGTGAATGACCCTTCCAACAACATCGGCTATGGTGGGCTGGACGTTGACAAAAAGGCGACATTCACAGAGGATACAGTAGAGATAGAGGATCGAAAACAACTGGTACTATGTGTACGGTCGATACCTCTGGTGCACGTTTGTTTACAGAATGGAAACCTACAAAAGAGAACATGGGAGAAGGAGACTCAGATGCATGCTAAGTACCCTCATTTGTTCCCTTAGTGTGAGTTATAGCTAATGGGGACGTAAATACCGGAGGTGGAGAGAATTTAAAGAACTTAAAATTTTGTTGAAATTTTTTCCTAAATACATGGGAATTTTACAATTCCTTGGTTTTAGACGGCATGCGATTCTGAGGCCCAGAGTGCCTAGAATGATCTGTCGATGTTTTGTTAAGCATTAATTAATCTGAGTAAGCAGTTTTACTGAAATAGTGGAATGACTATTAAATGGTTTCTCCGATCAGAAATCCAAGGGAACTGTTGTACTCATGATGGTGGTTTTAACCAAGGCGCGACTTACGTTTAGTCAGCACGGGCCTCCTGTGAGAAATCCCAGAAATGGCATAACTGTAAATAAAATAATAAAATAAATTATTTTATTTTTCAAATGCTTATAAATCACAAATGGTGGATCTGATTAAAAATATGAGACCACCATAGAAATCGTGAGGGATTTCTTTATATAAGCATATATTAACTTTTTTCGGAATAGGCCACTAGAAAAAGTTAGTTTTTGGTCGCTGTTGACGCTCCTTTCGTCACAGAATCTAAAGATCGGAAAAGGGAATATCTCAGCTGAAAGTGATTCATCCTTTGAAGAAAACATGAAAAATCGACAAAGGCATGAACAAAAGATCAACAGAAAATCCACCGCGCAATTTATACCACTGCCGCGCAAGTATACTTGCGCGGCTACCTTGGTCGCGCAGGTGACTTGCGCGACCTAAATGGTAACCGCCCGGTAACCGCCCTGGGTCTTCTATTGCCTATAAATAGACCCTGTGGGACCCCCATTCGATAGGATATTTTTCCAGAAACACAGATTGAAGCTCCCAAATCCCAAGTCTCTTCTCAAAGCTTCCGGAACACTTCTAAGGTAATTTCTTACCTAGAACGGAAGATCTAAAGAGAAGAAGGAAGGCCTAAGTGTTGAAACTTATCAAACACTTGCGCGCCGACTTAATTCCTTCAAGATAACTTGCGCGTCCCTTTTCTGGAAGAACCTCAAGGGGATTCTGAAGGGTTTTATCAAGAGTCGCTCAAGTATTTCAATTCTGATTGAAAATCGCGCAAGTACACCATGTGTCGCGCAAGTATACTTGCGCGGTCAATACTTGCGTGCTTCCGCAAGACTTGCGCGCCTTTCAAGACTTGCGCGCCCCTATATTTTTGGTTGCCCATCTTGCCCATTTTACCCCTCTTAAGCCATTTCACCTTTCCTTTTCAAGATTCAGTCTTCAAGACACTCTTCAAAGCCATTTATGGCATGATTTCTTGATTTGACTTTCCTATCTGAAAGGAATTCTGTGAAATCTCTCTTAAAATCTAGTGATGTAAATATACTTATGTCACTAAAATACGGAGAGTTCATTCATTCAACCTCATCCTTTAAAATGAGAGAATCTTAACCTAGGTCTCCTTTTCAGGAATAATCCCCAGTTATAAAACCTTTAATCTGGGCATCTTCCTCAGGAGTAAGCCCCAAATTCTTAAGGTTCCTAATATTGGGCATCCTCCTCAGGAGTAAGCCCCAATCAAGTCCTTTAATCTTGGGCATCTTCCTCAAGAGTAAGCCCCAACCTCAAATATGGGCATCCTCCTCAGGAGTAAGCCCCAAACCTTAATCCCTAACCTGGGTCTCCTTTTTCAGGAATAAGACTCAGTCATAACCTTGGGCTTCCTTTTCAGGAGTAAGCTCCAAGTCCCTTTAAACTTCTCTTAACCAGTCATAATTTACCTTTGATTTGGGTTTCCTTTTCAGGAATAAAACCCAATCATAAGTCCCCTCCTAACTTGGGCACCCTCCTTAGGAGTAAGCCCCAAGATTAGAGTATTCAAAATCTCCATGAAGCACATATAACTTTATGGACCCTATTCATGGATTTTCTCCCTAAAAGTAGATCCTAAACCTTCATCTATCTGGGCAGTCATCCATACATAAGCCCCAAAAAAATTCTTATGATTGCATCTTTAATGGCACAATTGTCTAAATTTTACTAATACCTCTTGTTTCTCACACCGAGCATGACTCACGTGAGCTTAGAGTGTAAAAGTAATTATGACATTCATTTTTTGAGCCATCAATCATAAACATCATACTCCATTACTCGAACTTCGTGGGTTCTGATTCCTTTTCCAAAACAAAGGATACGTAAGTAGCCCATTTATGGGTTCGATCCCAACTTTGAAATAATCTATGTCCTTCTGAATGACGATAAACTTCAAGTGCCCCACTGAGTGGCTTTAAAACCAGCCTGGTCATCATAATGACCAAGAGAATTTTATATAAATGTTTTGAAGGATACCATTGACCAAGAATCTCTAAACAGATATAGATGATTCTCTATTGATGAAGAACCTCGAATACATATAAAAGATTCTCTAAATTTCTTGCATATTTAATCATTGATTGTTAAAACTAAAGGAAAGCACATTTTATACTTGGTAATGTAATAAGGATTCACGAACATAACTTAAATCTATAAAGAGAGTCCCGGAGTAGAAAATAATTCCCCTCAAAAAGGTGTGATGAGTCCGACCTCCCATCCTCTCGACCAATGCAAATTCTCAAGCCTCATTAGCCCACAAGCTAATGAGTGTCTGCCTTTGGAAAGTAGGTCCAAACGGATGTGGAATCATTGGATGTTTCCGGTTCTACAAACAAACCCGTTAGAAACCGATCGGAACATTTGAATCTCCCGTCCAGGAGGTCATCCCCGGATTCCGTGCGAAACAAAAATGTGAACCCGACGTGAATCCTTAACCAAGTGAGAGTGATGTTCTTCTAATTTGTTAAAGCCCCTTGGGACAACAAAGCAATCATTGACATGTGCTCATCCAAAAGATGCAGTGGCTGGATTCATTTTGATTATGTCTGTTACATGGAACAGGCACTCTTTTCTCAAGATCTTCTGCAAAAAAAATGGCTTTCCTTAAATTCACCCCTGTGAATACTGCTGCTGTGAACACCTCTACTGTGAGTTCCGTTGCTGTGAAAACCATTGCTGCTACTCCTGCTGGAACGTCATCCGCTCTGAGGATGACCTCACCAACTCAGCGTCTTCAACGCTATGTTTCTAATGCACTGGTTAAGGAGTACCGTCGCAACGGTACTATCCCAACTCTGGAGGCCGCTCGTCAAGCCCTCCAAGTTAACAACTCTACTTGGTCGTCCGGACAACGGCGGGCAGCAATCAAGAAGCAGGCGGTGCTGATTACCGTCTCCAACCGTTTCGGGTCGTTATCCCCGGAACGCAATTTCCATTCACTCCCTTACTCTGAGAAAGTGAATGAGCAGGTCCCGCAGGACCTTAATTCAAAAAGACAGGAGTCCTTCTCAAGGTCTCCCATCAACAATCGCCGCCAGACTCGTGCGGTAGTGCGCCGTCAACATGATGAGGGTACTGACTCCGGGCATTCAGCTCAGGTTCCTCGAACCCGAGCAGGCAAGATGAACCGCCAGAGACGGAATCCGGTTAACAATAGGCAGGTTGTCATCCCTGCCATCTCCGGAGAAGTCCACCAACCTAACTTGGTGGCAAACAACGAGCAGACATACACACCTGCCCGTTTTAATTCAGCTGTCCAGCAGACTCGTCTGGCAGCATCAAGCCGATCCCGCCAGGAAATTCCGGCGGAGTACCATAGGCAGGAACATACACCTGCTTATACATCACCAGTTAGTCAGCAGGCTCGTCTGACTACATATGATGGATCTCGTCAAGCGCGTTTGGCGAAGTGTAATCTGCAGCCACATACACCTGCTAATACTAATCAGGCCTACCAACAGTCTCGCTTGGTAGCACCCGGAGAAGTCAGTCGGAAAGTCCCGACGACAAACAGGGGGCAGACTCAACTCTCTGCCTCCACACTTGAGTACTGTCAGGATTCACTGACAGGAAAAGGAGGACAGGAGCAGGCACATACACCTACTCCAAGCCCGGAATGGACGTATATCCCCGTTCCGGCGGCTGAAGTCACCAAACATATTTTGTCAATGGTGAAAGAGCAGAAGCAAATTCCTGCTCATATTCTGGATGCTTGCCAGGATATCATAACAGCTTCAGCATCATCTCAGGGACAGACACATAAATCTATCCCTAGCAATGGAGTGACACATCAACGATTCACTCCGGAACAGACACACACATCTGTTCCAGTCCAAGAGGGTTATGGGGCATACTCCCCCATATCATACGGACAACCAAGTCAGGCACATACACCTGATTTGAGTGGAGATCGTCAGCCTAACCTGACCATCTTTCCTGATCAGGCACATACACCTTCTCAGAGCAATCACTTTCGTCATCAAGTGGTTTCTAAAGCGTGTAAGAAGGCATCTAAGAAAAAGATCCGCCCAGCAGAGTCAGGAGATCAAAGGCCAATCTGCAACAAGGCCTTGCTCGATGATGGAGTTCTTGAAGCCCTCAGACATTTATCTGTCGAAATTCAAGATTCTACTCCCTCAGTTCCCAATAACTGGAACATTAATTCTGAAGGTCTTCAACAAACACTTCCTCATGAAGACTTGCTTCATGAAAATTCGGTCAATCTTGAAGTTTCTTTTTCAGATGAGAGCCACAGGAACCCTCTGTGTGGTTAGAAGGCCAAGGAGCAAGAGATTTCATCTTTTGCTGTAACCCATCATGACGGTCCTCCTCATGGTGATGAACTTCGCTGCGAAAGTCCTCTCCACAATAGTGATTTACGTTGTCTCGAAAATTCTTCAGAAGGCAATGTAGTGACGAGAAAGCCCTCCTATCTCGAGGCACTTGCAAACGTAAAACAAGTCATGTCTGATGCTTTACTATCAGCAGGTGAAACTCTTTCTCTATCAGAAGATAGCCTGGGGTTCAGGTTATTCTCCGAACCATCCCTGGGTCATTCATCTTCCAGCATGAATAGTGATTTCTCTACCAATCTTGTTGAATCCGATGAAGCAACAAGGAAACACCAACTCTGGTCCAAACAGGTAGAAGAATCTTCATTTAATGATAAAGAGGAAATGCTGAACATGAGGAAAAAACTGGAAAAAGGTGAAGTACCAGTAATGTTTTGGCCTTTGGCTGACTCCCAGTACGACATTCCAAAGGTGTTGACGGATGATGGAATCCATGATATTCGTCTCAACATATGGAAAACTCTTTGTCAATTAAAGAAGAAGGTATTATCTTACGATGAATATGAAAATCATCTTAAGATAATAGATGGGTTACAACGCCAGATTGATTTGGCATCTCTATCAGTCTCTCGGTATCCGAAGGCTGAAAAGCAACAGAGAACCCTTCAACGTTCATGCCTTGGCGCACTAAGAAGATTGCGTCAGTTAATTGCCAATGCTCCATCTGATGTTCATATCAGAGGATGGGGTGTTCACGGAGCACTACATTTCACAGTGCATTCCGGTCAGCAAAGCCCGCCGAAAATGGTCTCATTCAATGTTATTGCCCATGGCCGGCCACAGTCAATGGGCTTTGTTCATAATCAAAAGCTTGATCAAGAACAAGCTTCAACTTGTTCCTCTCAAAATCAAGTATATAGAGAACATGTTGTTGAATAGCTCCTACATCAAGCAGGAGAGAATATTGCACAAGCCTCTCGTCTGGAGCAAACACGTCACCAAATGACAGAAGTTTCGGAAATCATCCAACGGTCTGTTGAACCAGGTGATAAAAGTGGATACAGGTTAATGAATCCAGCTAATTTCCGAACTAAGATTCGCAAGATCAAGAGAGATTTTAAGAAGCTCTTAGACAAAGCATGTCAAGAGACACTCCAGCTTGCCAGACTGGGGACTTCTCTAACCCAACCCTCAGAGTCAACGAATGGGATTCGAGGAGTTGAGCGGAAGCAGCAGGAACATCCCCAGTCCACCGGACTGGGGACTTTTTCAAATCTTCAATCCTTCCCTCAGAGAATGTCAGTATTCTCTCGATTAGGGAATAAGACTCAAGAGGAACGAAGAGCCAAGCTGTCAGGAGATTCTCTCCAAGTGACGGTTCTCCAAGAAATTCCTGAGGGATCAAGTCAACGGAATGCCATGTCTCATCATGGACATAGAAGGAGACAATATCACAGAAATGCTGATAGAAAGGATTCCATGCAATATGCATCCATTAATGTCATCAATGCCGTTGCTGCCGATTCACCAGATGAGGCTCAATCAGAGGGATCAGACGAAGAGGTTCCTGCTCAAGAAGTCGCGCACACACACCTAAATGAAGAAGGTGTGTGAACACGTATTCAAAGGCTTACCAAAAAAATTTGGGTATTCCTTCAAGTAACCCACTTCCCCCTCTCCGAAAAGGATCCAATAAGGGGAAAGGAAAGAATCAGGTTACTTCTCACCCTTCCTCTGAAGGAGGTCAATCGCTCTCATTAGAGCAAAGGTTTGCACAACAGGAGGAAGAAATGAAAGAATTAAGAAGGTTGAATGCAGAACTACTTCAGAGTAGTCTTCTTCTTAAGAATGCTGAAGTCCGACAGCCGAAGGAATTTGTTGTAACTATTGAGATGGATCAAGAATACCCTCCTTTATCAGTACACCCACAGAGGTCTAATCCTACGGGTCAAACGCAACAACGGTTGGCAGCACTACCATCAGTTGCAGCACCAACCACCACGTCTTTCCAAGCTCCATTCATTGCACCTACCCAAAACCAAGTTCAACCTGACGTTTCTCAAAAGTTAATAACTACTATTGAGTCATTAACAGCTCGGTTAGAAACTATGGAAGGGAAACGGGCGCAAGTTCAACCTGAAAAGAAAGTTTACCCTGAATGGGTAGATTCAATTTCTCCTCCATCCAGTTTTGAAAACCCTATTTTCCCTACTTTCAATGGATCAGGCAACCCTGAACAACATTTGACGCATTACGTGTCTTGTTGTGATCCTATGATGGGAACTCCAGAGCAGCAAGAAGCAGTGAAACTCAGATTATTCGTGCGAACCTTGCAAGGACCAGCTTTTGTCTGGTATACAAGCTTGAAATCCCGGTCAGTCATCGGATGGGACGATCTTCGTCAAAAATTCCTTCTTCAGTTTAGCACAAATTTGCCAAAAACGACAGTTTTCGATCTTACAAACTGCAAGCAAAGGGAGAATGAAAGAGTCTCTGATTTCATTTCTCGTTGGAAGGGATTAAGGTATTCCTTGAGTTTATCACTCCCTCAGGAGGAATTGTTGCCAATCTGTGTGGAAAATTTGCGTGACGAATTACGCACGCCATTGATCCCTGTGAAATACACAGGAGGGTTTCGAGACCTTACTTCAATCGCTCAACAGATTGAAGATTCCCTTATATAGGCTAAGGTTAAATCTCGTGTAATTCCATCAGCTCCAGGAAGAAGAATGGGTAAAGCAGAAACTGTTACAGTTATGCTTAAACAGGCACCTGTACCTATTTCTACTTCAAAACCTTCATCTTATCGAAGGGATCCACCTCCTGAACGCCAACAACAAAGGCTGTTTCGTCCAAATGATCAAAAAGATCAACGACGAAAACAATTTGAGGATATGAAGAGTAAAACATACTCTTTCCGAAGTGAGCAAGTTCCTGGTTACTTCATTTCAGCTCTGGAAAATAATTTGGTTCAATTTCCAGTGCCGAAGAGGCCAAACAAGGAAAGAGATGAAGACCGTCCCAATTATTGTCCCTTTCATCAAATGTTGGGGCATCCCATCCAGGAGTGTTTTGTCTTTAATGACCTCCTGCAAAAGATGGTCAACTTGGGACAAGTCAAATTGAAGGGTTCTTCAGCTCATGTAGCGTGTATTACCGCTACAGATCCAGAGGAAGGAGGCGAGTGGCAGGAAGTCAAAAGCAAAACTGCGAAAAAATATGATGATTGGATGGTCATAAAGACAATCAATCGGACCCATTCCATTTTGCGAACACAATTGATGAAGCCAATTGTGTCTCCTACAAAAGCTGCAGTAAAGCCTCCATCAAAAGACAAATCCTCAAAAGGGCAACGCAATTCAAAGAAGAAAGAGGAATCAGGAGAAGATGAGTATGCATCAAAGCCTAATTGTCTTTGACTCTGGCAGATTTCATTCCATCTACTTCAAAGCAACGGGCACCGTCCCACCAAACGGCACAGCCTAAACAGGCTAACCTGGAAGAGTCTTTATCAGACGAAGAGTTAATCTTTGGTTCTGTTAATATGATTCAATTAACAGATTCATATTCCAGTCTTGATGAGCCTGAATTCCCTGTATCAAATAAGGGAACCCGAGGAAGTTCTAGAGGTTCAGGATATAGGGGAAGACGTGGATCTTTCCGAAGCCACTACTCTAATTCTACCCCTGCTAGCACTGTATATGCAGCAGAAACTCGTGGTAGAGCCCTTCAGCGAGCTCAAAAAGAACAAGCAAGTTCTTCTGCCAATGGCCAACTCAGTTTCGGCACACTTATTTTGGAAGACCGATTAAAAGTTCCATCTTCTTTATCTCATCAAGTAAATGGATCTAATCAGTCTAATTTTCCAAAACCAAGGATGTTGCCAACTTCAATACAAGATGCATCAGCTTCCAAAGCATCTGCTTCCAAAGTACCTGCTAAACCGCATATTCCTATTGGGAAACGCAGACCTCTAGATAAAAAGTATGATATATTGAAACACTTGGCCCAAGTACCAGCCAAGTTATCGATTTTGGATGCTTTAAATCTGTCAAGAGATCTTCGGGAAGCACTCATCGAAGCTTTGTCACGTCCTCAGGAGTTTGAAACTGAAATTGCTGCAGCTGAAATCTATCACATAGAGAATAATCCTGCGGAATGCCATGCAGTGATATCTTTTACTGATAAAGATAAAGATGATTTTGTGCATGGGTGTAGAGACCCGAAGCTTATCGTACATGGATGTTACATTACTTTTGCGGAATACTTAGTACATAACAAAAACACACACACAAGGATCGTAATAGTTTAGTGTCTTTGGAAACTCGGAATAAAATCTTCTAATCGTGGGGAAAGATCTTCAACATCTCCCATAAAGATCTTCCTTTTTTTTTACCTAAAACCTTTCTTTATATCCTGGGGAAAAGAAAACATAAAAGGGTGAGCTCAAATGCTCAGTAAGGGTAAACAAAAGAAATATCAATCACATCATATACATAAGAACATAGCTTTTGGAAATCTTAACCTGCAAAAGAGCTCATAATATCATAACATGTGATAAATCATAGAAGTGAAAATGAGATACCCATAATCATAACATAAAACTTGAAACTTTGTGGCATGCACACATAATCATGGAAAATCATTTCTTGTTAGTCATGACTCATTGCCAAGACTATCTTAGTGGACAAAGTCCCTTTCTGAACCGAGTTCACTCCTCGTTTCAGTCCTGTATCACTGAACCGAAATAACCTTCCGTTCCAGCCATGTCTATCTCATGAGATATAAAATCATTACCCAATGCATTGGAGGGAGATATAGGTCCCACCCATCTTATAATGAATCCTTTCTTATGTGTGCCACATAATCATAAAACATACATCATCGCATAACACATATAACAAAAATGGGATTCTTGAAACATCATGACATCATAAATCAATTCATATATGATAAAGGAATTCATAAACATAATTCCATCACAACATAGTCAAACCAATGTAAAAATATGGATAGAAACAGAACCCTTTATTATCTTAGATGGAAAATAATTTTGATAAAACACTTGAATTGAATTCTTGAGGAAAATATCCTTTCTTCTTCAAAATCAATTTCTTTTCACAAAACATCATGCAATTTTAAAAGAAAGAGATTTTATTGAAAATAGTCATGAAATCTTTTAGAGGAAGCTTCATGAAAATAAGGCTTTATAAAACAGTAGAAATCCGTTCGTGCCGTATAAGTTAAAAAAAACATTCTTCGTACTTTTGTCGGAAAAGTCAAAAAGTACCTCGTACGAAAAACGACAAAAGATTCCTTTCATACGTATTACTAAAAACTCACCGAAGGGTAAAAATGGATTTAAACAATTTTAGGTGGATGGAAATAATATTACATATTGATAAAACATGGATGTGGATGATAAAATACCCCCCAGTAAATACTTACGAATAAACAATCTCGGATAAAAATGAGATTGTGATATTTCCCTTACCTTAGGTCCGACTTGCTTTGTAAGTGTCCGAACCTCCTGTATAATGATTTAAATCATGTTATTGACTTATTACAGAATCATATTAATTGTTATGATATCATATATGGTTCACTTATGACATTATATTACCCGTTCTTTTGTAAATTCCATGTTAAAGAAGCGTTTTGGGTAAAATCGTTTCATTTATCGTAGGTGTTTTGACTTGTTGTTCTTGACATCATTATTACTTATATCATGATTTAAATACTTCCAGAATATAAAATATGATTTATATATCATATATATTCAGTATATATATATATATATATAATAGGTAGATAAATAAAATGAAAAACACCGTTCATGGAGACGGTAGTCCGTACGTACGCATGAACGCTGTTTTCCTTTCCTTATTGTCTTGAAATGGAAGTAAGTAGATGACATACATATCTATATATATACATAAATCCAGTAGCTTTATAATGTCATATATTTCATTATTATTTCTTATATATACATTATAATCATTCTTAAATGGTTAACATGGAGAATGAATCTCATCGCGTCGTGGAGACGGTATTCCGTACGTACGCACGAGCGATGATATCATTTCTATAAATATTGAATTGAATTGGAGTGGATTATACAATATATCAGAATCAATATGATGTTGTAATAACTATGTATAGTTATTCTTTACACCATTATACCCATCCATGTAAGGTGGTGGTGGAAAATAGATTACACCACGGCGTGGAGACGGTATTCCGTACGTACGCACGCGCGGTGATTTCTTTTTCCGTAGGATGGATAGATGGTGAAATAGGGTTGTTTCATACTTATAATAACATATCAGTATATGAGTGATACTGATGTTATTACTTCATAATGAAACAACCTAAGAAGAAGAAGTGGAAGAAGAAATAAAGATGAATGAATTGGTAACGGTAATTACCTCTTCTTTGAAGTGCCTCTTTGAGACCTCCTCTTAGGGCACTAAAATTGGTCTTTGAGGAAGACCAGAACCTCTAGGATGTTTCTAGGGAAGTGTAGAGGAGAAATTGGCAGGTGTTGGCCGAGCTTGAGTGCTCAAATTGGTGTGAGGAGGAAGGGGAGGAGGTGTCCTTTTATAAGGGAGGAGAGGGGCACCTTAGGAATACCTCAAAATATTATTTTATATTAAAGTTAAAATCGGTTTATAATGGTTCCAAAGGGTCTTATTTCGAATCTAAAGTGGGGATGGGTCGAAATCCTATCAACCAATAGGATTTAGACAAGTTTAGGGTATTATTTTAACCTTATCAACTAGATTTAACTCTAAGTTAAATAATTTAACTTTTACCGTGTCTTTTTGTTTTCTTTCACTATATGGTTAATAAACTTACTATAACATGCCAAACGAACCCCAAATTGTATATTATTAATACATATATCCTTATCTAAGTCATTTGGCCGAACCTTAGATTTTTAGGAATAAAATAACAATTAATAATATAATATTTGATTTAAAAACTATTTTCTGTCAATTTTGACACTATTTGATATATGATTTTTGTGAAAGTCATAACAGAATTATATGTTCGAACCAAGTTGATTAAATCAACACTAATATATCATAGTAACCTAGAAAATTAGTGTAATTCATAAAAAGTCTTAAATTACATTTATTTTGGTATTTATATTATCATTTATGTCAATATTTCATTAATAAGATAATTACTGCATCATCTTTGTGTCATAAATAAATTATATTATTTGATGTCTAAAAATTACAAATAAAATATCATCATGTAGGAAAGTTTTTTAGATTTCTAATGAATATTTATAATCGAATTTATCTTATGTATAACCCCATATTAAAAATGATTTACTTATTAAACTTTGATTTTAACTATTTTAACCCTTCTTTAAATAAATTAATAATAAATGTCCTAATCTAATCCAAGTGGGCCTAAATGGTCATATTTTATTCCTAAGTTTGTTTTTGGTCGAATTACACTTGTCCAATAGAATTAGGACATGTGTTAGGGTAATATTAATATCATATTTACCCTTAGTTACCCTATTTACTATTAACCGTGGTAAAAAAAGTAAAAAGTTACTATTCACCAAAAAATTATTTTCATCTCATTGAACCACATTTTAGTCCTTGATATTAACCGTGTCTCTCGGATTTTCGAAATTCCATTCACAGAAACGGTAAAATTAAGTTTTATGCAAAATTCAGTTTTTAACCTACCACTTAGTAGTTTCACTATTCATCAAAAATTGATGTTTTTCAGAACAATGCCAAAATTTTATCCCAAGCTATATTTCATATTCCGAATTCAAAAATGAAGTCTATTTTTTCAAATTCATAACAAAAAAGTTGCATTAATTAATTTTATAATTAAATCCCGTTGTTAAAACAAATAGCGTGTTTTTAAGAAACAATATCTATCAAAAGATTGACACTTGTTTATGTCTAGTTTAAATGTGAAATTACATCCAATGACCAACATTGTATTAAATTGTAAAAATATATTCTAAATATACTTTAAAACCACTCAAATTAATGATTTATCACTATTAATTATTTCGATTAAAAAAGTTGTTTTTAATTATAATTTAGTAATTTTCACTATTTATCAGAATATGAAAGTTATTCGAAAAGTACCAAAATTTCACCTTAGGCTAAATTCGATACTCCGAATCCAAAAATGAAGTCCATTTTGAGAGTTAAAATTTCTAAAATTTAAAAAGTGGTTATTACTATTCATAACGGCTAGTTTTAATAATATTTAAATAGCAAATCATTGTTTCGTGAAACTCAGGATTACGTACCACACACGCTATCGAGGAAGGTTGCGATTGCGTGTAATGCAAGGCAAGTCAAGGATGCGTGTTGTGCAAGCTCCTTTTGGTGTAGCGTATAACACAATACATTAGTAAAATAAGAAAGAATATTTTTCATAAAATCTCGGGCTGTTACATTGTACCCACCTTAAAATGAATTTCACCCTCGAAATTCGTCGGGGTTATAAATGGTTTACTATTCGAAAGTTTCTTTAATAGAAACCCACATCGTAAAAGGGAATACCAAAACTTGGCTTTAAAAACTAATGTATGGAATGTAACGATTACCCAAATAAACTAATCACTGGGTTTCCACATAGGTGAAAATATGGATATGGAAGAGAAATCTAACCATCATGTTCTGATGGAGAGTGGTAGAGAACATGGCTATGGAAAAGCCAGTAATCACAAATCCATAGATTTGTGATGATATAAGGTACCATCTGATTCATCAGGTATAAGATCACTAGGACAACATTTTTGGTTTTCAAGATCATTTCCCTAAAGTTGAAAATTTTCTTAGAATAAATACTTACTTTATTTTGGTACAATCTCACTTTTGTTCGTGCCTTGAACAATTTCTACTTCATCTCTTAAATAAATGAAGTTGAATTTGTTATTCGTGAAGTGTTAGCAGATCATGTGATAGAATGACGGGTCATTCCATCTGTCTCAAACAAAAGGTAAGCAAAAGTTATTAAATATACATAAGTCATTCTATAGTGAGATTAATCATATATAGTTCCTAAAATGGACTTATACTTCATATATCATACTGCTTAATATAATAAAACTAGTTTCTACTAAACAGGGACTTCCTGTAGGTCAGTGGTAGGTGATAAAGGCCAGTCGCACTTCGGTTGTGGGTTCGATTCCTACAGCCTTGTCCGAAGCGATGGGCTGTCGCCCGTCCTGTAGGTTGTCCTTTTTATAAAACTATATTACTATAACATCCCATCAATAATATCAAAAAAAATTCTATCCTTAAACAATACTAACTTATGTCCAACATAATCCATTCCAATCTTTAGGCTTATCCATAATACTGCAGTCCATTCTCATAACATAGTGGAAACGATTACCAGAGATTTAATACCATCGTTGATCCCCATATATCATAAGATATGTTATGTTGGTCACATTCCAAACATTCAACGGCCTTAATCTTGTACTCTCTTGAATACCCATTGAACCTTATTGAAAACATGAATTCTATTAAAAGTTAACTCTTTTCACATACCAAAATCCTCAAAATTCTATATACTAACACCATGATATCACTTAGTCCTTATATCAATCATGAGCTCGTGAATACTATTAAACATTTCATTTTCTCGTCTTCATTATGCGCATATCATCTTCTTTCCAAAAAATATCTCAATCACTTTGAATACCACATCAATAAATATTGCAATACTCAATGATACAACATTATTTTGGAATCCCATTACATAAACACTTAATCATTCCACCACATCGTTGTCATATTCAACATTGCCAATAGTGGTCGCATGTGATTTCCCTTTGTCCTTTGCCTTCAGTGGTTGCTCATGTTGATCATCACTAACCCTTGGATTAGGGCAATTATTAGCATAATGCCCCATTTCCTTGCACTTGAAGCATTGAAGTGTTGTTGGTGCGTTCTCTGCAGTGTTTACTTTATTCACATCATTAGAAACCCTTTTTCCATTACTTCGACACTCAGCTGCTCGATGACCTTCTTTTCCACACTTAAAACATTTTCTAGTCCCTTTAAGACAATCTCCACCATGCTTCTTTCCACACTTTGTGCATAAGGAAACATTCATCTTCTTTTCACCATTATTCTGAGATTTCTCCTTGAACTCCATCTTTCGTTTCTTGTCAAAACCATGAGATGGATATGTAACACCAACTTCCATTTCTACCTTGATAACACAACGCACAATTTATTCATAGCTACTGAAGTCTCTTATAGCTAATGCCCTTCGAAGACTTGGTTTTAAGCCACTGAAAAATCGATCAACTTTACTTTCAGGTTGGATGATAATTCCAGAAGCATACCTTGCAAGTCTTGTAAAATTTGCTTCATAGGTACCAACAGATTCATCGTCCCTTTGCTTCAGTTCAAGAAACTCTTTCTCCATCTTTGTTCAAAGAATACGAGGGAAGTACTTACTGAAAAACAAGTTCTTGAACTCATCCCATTCCATGGACTCAATTTCATCTCTTGGCCTCGTATTCTTGATAAGATTCCACCATTGATCAGCTTCACCTTCCAAACGATATACTACTAAGATGACTTTATCATGTTCAGAACATTGAAGAACTGAAAATATCTTTTCAGTAGTACTGATCCATTGTTCAGCCACAAGTGGATCAGAAGACCCACTGAAAGAAGGTGGACGTTGCCTCATGAAGGACTCAATAGAATATTGTTCCCTTCTCTGCTCATTTGGAAGTCCAGAATGATTCATAGCTTGTGTAAGTATAGCAATAAGATTTTGCACTCCATCTCCCATAACATTTGTTTGTTCAGGAGGGCAATCATTGCATTGTCCATTGGATTGATCAACATGGTTCCTTCGGGTTCCAGCCATCGTCTAAAACCCAAAAAGAATAGTGTGAGAGGCAAAAATCATGCTAGGGAAAACAACATAATAAAGGGGGAGTACCTTCAATATCTAACATCTTAGGTTTAATTCTATGACCGTTAGCGTAATTCTAGTACTATAACCTATACGTATACTTAACCTTAGGGACATCCCTAGACATACCTTAGAAATATATCTCTAGGGTTCTCACTAAAGTTCTCGCATCCTAGTTTCCAAAGGTTGACTAAACCTTTCCTCTGATACCAACTGTAGAGACCCGAAGCTTATCGTACAAGGACGTTACATTACTTTTGCGGAATACTTAGTACATAACAAAAACACACACACAAGGATCGTAATAGTTTAGTGTCTTTGGAAACTCGGAATAAAATCTTCTAATCGTGGGGAAAGATCTTCAACATCTCCCATAAAGATCTTCCTTTTTTTTTACCTAAAACCTTTCTTTATATCCTGGGGAAAAGAAAACATAAAAGGGTGAGCTCAAATGCTCAGTAAGGGTAAACAAAAGAAATATCAATCACATCATATACATAAGAACATAGCTTTTGGAAATCTTAACCTGCAAAAGAGCTCATAATATCATAACATGGGATAAATCATAGAAGTGAAAATGAGATACCCATAATCATAACATAAAACTTGAAACTTTGTGGCATGCACACATAATCATGGAAAATCATTTCTTGTTAGTCATGACTCATTGCCAAGACTATCTTAGTGGACAAAGTCCCTTTCTGAACCGAGTTCACTCCTCGTTTCAGTCCTGTATCACTGAACCGAAATAACCTTCCGTTCCAGCCATGTCTATCTCATGAGATATAAAATCATTACCCAATGCATTGGAGGGAGATATAGGTCCCACCCATCTTATAATGAATCCTTTCTTATGTGTGCCACATAATCATAAAACATACATCATCGCATAACACGTATAACAAAAATGGGATTCTTGAAACATCATGACATCATAAATCAATTCATATATGATAAAGGAATTCATAAACATAATTCCATCACAACATAGTCAAACCAATGTAAAAATATGGATAGAAACAGAACCCTTTATTATCTTATATGGAAAATAATTTTGATAAAACACTTGAATTGAATTCTTGAGGAAAATATCCTTTCTTCTTCAAAATCAATTTCTTTTCACAAAACATCATGCAATTTTAAAAGAAAGAGATTTTATTGAAAATAGTCATGAAATCTTTTAGAGGAAGCTTCATGAAAATAAGGCTTTATAAAACAGTAGAAATCCATTCGTGCTGTATAAGTTAAAAAAAACATTCTTCGTACTTTTGTCGGAAAAGTCAAAAAGTACCTCGTACGAAAAACGACAAAAGATTCCTTTCATACGTATTACTAAAAACTCACCGAAGGGTAAAAATGGATTTAAAAAATTTTAGGTGGATGGAAATAATATTACATGTTGATAAAACATGGATGTGGATGATAAAATACACCCCAGTAAATACTTACGAATAAACAATCTCGGATAAAAATGAGATTGTGATATTTCCCTTACCTTAGGTCCGACTTGCTTTGTAAGTGTCCGAACCTCCTGTATAATGATTTAAATCATGTTATTGACTTATTACAGAATCATATTCATTGTTATGATATCATATATGGTTCACTTATGACATTATATTACCCGTTCTTTTGTAAATTCCATGTTAAAGAAGCGTTTTGGGTAAAATCGTTTCATTTATCGTAGGTGTTTTGACTTGTTGTTCTTGACATCATTATAACTTATATCATGATTTAAATACTTCCAGAATATAAAATATGATTTATATATCATATATATTCAGTATATATATATATATATATAATAGGTAGATAAATAAAATGAAAAACACCGTTCATGGAGACGGTAGTCCGTACGTACGCATGAACGCTGTTTTCCTTTCCTTATTGTCTTGAAATGGAAGTAAGTAGATGACATACATATGTATATATATACATAAATACAGTAGCTTTATAATGTCATATATTTCATTATTATTTCTTATATATACATTATAATCATTCTTAAATGGTTAACATGGAGAATGAATCTCATCGCGTCGTGGAGACGGTATTCCGTACGTACGCACGAGCGATGATATCATTTCTATAAATATTGAATTGAATTGGAGTGGATTATACAATATATCAGAATCAATATGATGTTGTAATAACTATGTATAGTTATTCTTTACACCATTATACCCATCCATGTAAGGTGGTGGTGGAAAATAGATTACACCACGGCGTGGAGACGGTATTCCGTACGTACGCACGCGCGGTGATTTCTTTTTCCGTAGGATGGATAGATGGTGAAATAGTGTTGTTTCATACTTATAATAACATATCAGTATATGAGTGATACTGATGTTATTACTTCATAATGAAACAACCTAAGAAGAAGAAGTGGAAGAAGAAATAAAGATGAAAGAATTGGTAAAGGTAATTACCTCTTCTTTGAAATGCCTCTTTGAGACCTCCTCTTAGGGCACTAAAATTGGTCTTTGAGGAAGACCAGAACCTCTAAGATGTTGCTAGGGAAGTGGAGAGGAGAAATTGGCAGGGGTTGGCCGAGCTTGAGTGCTCAAATTGGTGTGAGGAGGAAGGGGAGGAGGTGTCCTTTTATAAGGGAGGAGAGGGGCACCTTAGGAATACCTCAAAATATTATTTTATATTAAAGTTAAAATCGGTTTATAATGGTTCCAAAGGGTCTTATTTCGAAGCTAAAGTGGGGATGGGTCGAAATCCTATCAACCAATAGGATTTAGACAAGTTTAGGGTATTATTTTAACCTTATCAATTAGATTTAACTCTAAGTTAAATAATTTAACTTTTACCGTGTCTTTTTGTTTTCTTTCACTATATGGTAAATAAACTTTCTATAACATGCCAAACGAACCCCAAATTGTATATTATTAATAAATATATCCTTATCTAAGTCATTTGGCCGACCCTTAGATTTTTAGGAATAAAATAACAATTAATAATATAATATTTGATTTAAAAACTATTTTGTGTCAATTTTGACACTATTTGATATATGATTTTTGTGAAAGTCATAACAGAATTATATGTTCGAACCAAGTTGATTAAATAAACACAAATATATCATAGTAACCTAGAAAATTAGTGTAATTCATAAAAAGTCTTAAATTACATTTATTTTGGTATTTATATTATCAATTATGTCAATATTTCATTAATAAGATAATTACTGCATCATCTTTGTGTCATAAATAAATTATATTATTTGATGTCTAAAAATTACAAATAAAATACCATCATGTAGGAATGTGTTTTAGCTTTCTAATGAATATTTATAATCGAATTTATCTTATTTATAACCCCATATTAAAAATGATTTACTTATTAAACTTTGATTTTAACTATTTTAACCCTTCTTTAAATAAATTAATAATAAATGTCCTAATCTAATCCAAGTGGGCCTAAATGGTCATATTTTATTCCTAAGTTTGTTTTTGGTCGAATTACACTTGTCCAATAGAATTAGGACATGTGTTAGGGTAATATTAATATCATATTTACCCTTAGTTACCCTATTTACTATTAACCGTGGTAAAAAAAGTAAAAAGTTACTATTCACCAAAAAATTATTTTCATCTCATTGAACCACATTTTAGTCCTTGATATTAACCGTGTCTCTCGGATTTTCGAAATTCCATTCACAGAAACGGTAAAATTACGTTTTATGCAAAATTCAGTTTTTAACCTACCACTTAGTAGTTTCACTATTCATCAAAAATTGATGTTTTTCAGAACAATGCCAAAATTTTATCCCAAGCTATATTTCATATTCCGAATTCAAAAATGAAGTCTATTTTTCCAAATTCATAACATAAAAGTTGCATTAATTAATTTTATAATTAAATCCCACTGTTAAAACAAATAGCGTGTTTTTAAGAAACAATATCTATCAAAAGATTGACACTTGTTGATGTCTAGTTTAAATGTGAAATTACATCCAATGACCAACATTGTATTAAATTGTAAAAATATATTATAAATATACTTTAAAACCACTCAAATTAATGATTTATCACTATTAATTATTTCGATTAAAAAATTTGTTTTTAATTATAATTTAGTAATTTTCACTATTTATCAGAATATGAAAGTTATTCAAAAAGTACCAAAATTTCACCTTAGGCTAAATTCGATACTCCGAATCCAAAAATGAAGTCCATTTTGAGAGTTAAAATTTCTAAAATTTAAAAAGTGGTTATTACTATCCATAACGACTAGTTTTAATAATATTTAAATAGCATATCATTGTTTCGTGAAACTCAGGATTACGTACCACACACGCTATCGAGGAAGGTTGCGATTGCGTGTAATGCAAGGCAAGTCAAGGATGCGTGTTGTGCAAGCTCCTTTTGGTGTAGCGTATAACACAATACATTAGTAAAATAAGAAAGAATATTTTTCATAAAATCTCGGGCTGTTACAATGGGCACATAAAACCTTTGTACTTATCTGGAAAAGTCAATGGTATAGATTTTCGAAGAGCTTTCATTGACAATGGTTCAGGAGTCAACCTCATGCCCATTCGCACACTTCGTCGATTGGGCCTCACAGAATCTGATTTATCTCCTTCTACCATGATGTTGCAAGGATATGATAAAAATGAACAAGAACCACTGGGAGAAGTTACGCTCATAACTAAGTTTGGAGATCTTGTTTCCAATTCGGATTTCATGATTGTTGATCAAGACTCAGCTTTCAATATCTTGCTTGGAAGACCCTGGCTACATCAGCATGCAGCTATTCCATCATCATACCATCAATGTCTCAAATACTGTTTCGATGGTCAAGTTGGAACATTGTATGGTGATAAGGCCCCGTTCAAGACATGTGAGTCTCAATACATTGAGGTGGAATTTTATCACATGAAGGGAAGAGAAAAATCTACAATGAAGGAAATTACCAAAGTTAATGCTCCGTATGGTTTGGAAAAAATTCCAATAAATCCATTTTCACATGTGAGTATAGATTATGTGTTACCTATCAGTCAAATTGACAAAATAGGCCCAAATCAAAATACTCTTATGGAAAGATCCATAATGTCAATTACGGCAATCGAGCCAGACAACATGGGAGAAATTGGTAACTTACCAAGCAGTGATGAAAGCATAAGTGGTGACGTTTTCATTTCGTCTGCTGAAATCCAACAAGACTATACTTCGCTAATCAGGCTAGAAGAAGTTATAGCAACACCAGAGGTGAATATTGATGTCGATTCTCAATCCATCATCTCCTCTTTATTTCCCAAAGAAGACCCTTTACCATCAATAGGGTCGGAAATGGAAGCTTCTTCTTCAAAATGTGAAAATTTTGGCATTTCTTATGATCATGAGAATTTCGTTTTTTCATCTATTTTGCAAGTAGAAACGGAAGAAATAACACATGATGAAGAGGAAGAGGAAGATCTTAGAGATGCTCCTCCAGCATTTGAAGAGGGTATCTCTACCACTGTGGATGAACTCAGAGATGTAAATCTGGGTACAGAGAAAGATCCACGCCCCACTTTAATTAGTGCAGCCATGACCCTTGAAGAGCAAGAGATGTATATTTATTTTTTAAAGAAAAATAAAGATATTTTTGCTTGGAATTATAAAGAGATGCCTGGCCTTGATCCTGATGTTGCCACCCATCATTTGGGTTTGCCAAAAGAAAATCGAGGATTTAAGCAAGCTGCGAGAAGAACACACCCAACCTATGCTGCCAAAATCGAGGCTGAAGTGGATAAGCTTATCAAAGCTAACATCGTCAGAGAAGTTCAATATCCCAAGTGGTTGGCTAATATTGTCCCTGTAAATAAGAAGAATGGACAAATTAGGGTTTGCATCGATTTAAGAGATCTTAATCGGTATTGTCCTAAAGATGATTTCCCAGTTCCGATTACAGAACTCTTAATTGATGCGACGACTGGTTATGAAGTACTTTCTTTCATGGATGGATATTCTGGATATAATCAGATCCAAATGGCCCCAGAAGATGAGGAATATACAGCCTTCAGAGCTCCTTAAGGTGTGTTTTGTTACCGGGTGATGCCCTTTGGTTTAAAGAATGCAGGTGCAACATATCAACGCGCCATGCATCGTATCTTCAAACCCTTCCTAGGGAAATTTGTTGAATTCTATGTAGATGATCTGGTGGTTAAATCCAAACAACGTTTTGATCACTTGGCTGATTTGGAAGTCGTATTCCACAAGCTTCGACAACATAATTTGAAGATTAACCCCTTAAAATGTGCTTTTGGGGTAACCTCAGGAAAATTCCTCGGCTTTGTTGTACGCCATCGTGGTATTGAAGTCGATCCTGAGAAGACCAAATCAATCCTTGGTATGTCACCTCCTCAGAATTTGAAAGAATTAAGAGGACTTCAAGGACACTTAGCCTATATTCGGCGTTTCATCGCCAATTTGGCAGGCAAAAGTTTACCCTTTACCAAATTATTGAAGAAAGGAGTCACTTACCAGTGGACTGAAGAATGTCAAGAATCATTTGATGTTCTCATGAAATACCTCTTAAGTCCACCAGTACTCATGCCACCTGTTGAGGGTAGGCCTCTTATCCTCTATGTGACAGCTTTAGAGCAATCATTGGGTGCCTTTCTCGCTCAAAAGAATGATGCTGGGAATGAAAATAGTCTCTACTATCTCAGTAAAACTATGCTTGAAGCAGAAACCCGGTATTCGAGTATTGAAAAGTGCTGCCTATCATTAATCTTTGCAGTTCAGAAACTGAGACACTACCTGCAACATCACGAGGTCCAATTGGTATCTCGCAATTATCCGCTCAAATTCATCCTTAGTCGTCCAATGCTTACAGGACGCCTGGCAAGATGGGCGGTTATTCTACAGTAGTTCGACATCCAGTATGTGTCTCAAAAGGCAATTAAGGGCCAAGCTCTGGCTGATTTCCTGGCTGAACATCCTTCAGTGGAAGACACGTATTCAGATATAGAAATCCCTGATGAGGAAGTTTTCTCTATTCAAGAGAGTCCTCAAACATGGGAAATGTATTTTGATGGTGCTTCTAGAAGTCCAACAGGGAAGAAAATGGAAAATCCTAAATTCAATAAAGTTGGTTTAGGAATTGTGCTCATTTCTCCAGATAAGGCAGTGTTACCTTATTCCTTTTTGTTGTGGGAAGGTGGTACCAATAATGAAGCTGAATACCAAGCTCTCATTACAAGCTTGGAGTTAGCGCTTCAAGCACAAGTGAATCACATAAAGGTGAAAGGTGATTCAGACCTGGTAATCAAACAAGCTAATGGGGATTATGCCATCAGAAAAGAAGAATTAATCCCTTTGTATGATTACGTCAGAGAATTAATGTAGGAATTCCCTTCAGAACCGACATTTTCTTATGTCCCAAGATCACAAAATGCTCAAGCTGATGCACTGGCTAATATAGCCACAACTTTAGCAGATCCAAATCGGGATGAGACAACCATCTGTATTGCCCACCGTCGTGCAATTTCATCTTATGTTCAAGTCAGAACAGAGGAAATTAATGAAATTAGTCCCATTCCTGAACCGTATGGTCATACTACAGGATGGATGTCACCTATCAAGGAATACCTTCAAAATGGAACACTTCCACCTGATAGAGCCGAGAAAGAACAAATTCGGTGACGTGTGGTCAATTTTACTCTTTATGATGGTCCAAACCACCTCGAGAAAATTCTCTACAAACATGGTTTTGATGGAGTTCTCTTCAGATGTATTGATGGTGAAGAGACAATGGCTGTCATAAAAGAAGTGCATGCAAGAGTCTGTGGTGCCCACCAGTCTGGACATAGACTGTCTGATCAAATTCGAAGGCTTGGATACTTCTGGCCTTCAATGAAACAAGATTGTGTTAATTTCACAATGAAGTGTCATTCATGCCAAGTATATGCCAACTTCATTCATCATCCTCCAGAGTTGCTTCATACAGCTAAATACTCATGGCCATTTTCCACATGGGGAATGGATGTGGTGGGACCTTACCCTTCAGCTACGGCCAAGCAATTTAAGTACATTCTTACTGCTACTGATTTCTTTTCCAAATGGGCAGAGGCAGTACCTCTCAAAGAAGTCAGTTCTAAATGCATTGTTAGCTTAATCAAGTCTAACATCATTACTAGATTTGGTGTCCCTCATACCATATTGACAGACAATGGCACCAACTTCTGTTCTTCTGAGGTAAAGAAATTGTATCAAGAATACAACATTAAGTCCAACCATTCATCTCGATATCATGCAGCGGCTAATGGCCAGATAGAGGCCTTCAACAAGACTCTTTCAAACATACTGCAAAAGATGGTGGATAAAGATAGGAGGTCATGGCCTGATAAACTCTTTCATGCTTTATGGGCTTATCGGACTACCACTCGCAATGCAACGCGGTCTACTCCATATTCATTGGTATATGGAATAGAAGCAGTCTTGCCAATTGAAGTTCAATTTCCCTCACTCAGAATATCCATTTGTGATCAGTTATCAACAGATGAGCAATCCCAAAAGTGGTTGAATGAATTGGAACAGTTAGATGAGAAAAGATTGTGCACTTTGCACCACTTGGAAATCTATCAGAATCGGATAGCACGAGCTTTTAACAAAAAAGTTCATCTTCGTTCATTCATTCAGGGAGAATTGGTATTGGTTCTCAGAGCACCAATGATACCAGGAAAGAAGCCTCCCAAACTTGAACCAAAATGGGAAGGACCTTATTCAATACATAAGGTCTACTCCAATGGAGCGTATTCTCTGATCTCAATGGATGGAGAACACATCACGACTCCAACTAATGCCAGATTTCTGAAGAAGTATTTTGTATAAACACAAAATATTGTTCCCAGAACCAAGACTCTTACAATTGGTTCATACAGCAATGGTCTAGTATGACCTTAAACTGCAACTTCGTCCAACATGACGTTAAACTGTGTCACCTTCAATGTCCGAGATTACATTAAACTATATTGTGTCCTAGCAACATGACATTAAACTGTGTGGCACTTTCATCGTCCAGCATGATGTTAAACTGTAAAAAGTCCCCAGAACCGATATCCTCATATTGGTTCACCTTAGTCCTAGCTACATGACTTTAAACTGTACAGCACCAGTTCGTCCTTGCTATATGACGTTAAACTATACAGCAATGGTCCAGTATGACTTTAAACTGTAGCTTCGTCCCACACGACATTAAACGGTGAAAAAGTTCCCTAAACCGTCCAGCATGACTTTAAACTGCATCATCCCTGGTCCATGTATATGACCATAAACTATTTGAAAATCCCTTATGTCCAGCAAGACGTTAAACTGTGACATCCTAAATTACATGACGCTAAACTGTATAAAAGTCCCTCACATCTGGAAAGACGTTAAACTATATAATCTCAAAAGTCCAGTATGACATTAAACTGCACCATTCACGGTCCATGCATATGACCTTAAACTATTTCGCACCTTCGTCCGACATGACGTTAAAATGGTACACTCTTTTGTCCTTACTGCATGACATTAAACTGCACAGTCCCCCTTTCGTCCAATATGACGTTAAACTATTTTATCCCCATCGTCCTAACTACATGACGCTAAACTGTACAGAAAATCCTTGATATGTCCTACATGACATTAAACTGTATTTTGTCCCTGCTACATGACACTAAACTGTGCATCACCAATAGTCCTAACTGCATGACTTTAAACTGCATAGTCCCCTTTTTATGTCCTACATGACATTAAACTGTACATCGTTAAGGTTGTTATTACCTCTTGTTTCTCACACCGAGTATGAATCACGTGAGCTTAGAGCGAACATCAACCATAACACTCCCTTTGGGCCACTAACCATGTGTAAGTCCCAACAATATTTTTTATTAGATCATTGTCCACAAGAACAACTTGATCATTGATTCATTCTTTAATTGAACTACACAGACTTTGATCCTTGCCATCCAGGCTGGGTATGTAGGAAACCTCCCAGGGTTCAAGCCCAAAAAACAATCTCTTCACATCGGTTCACCACAACCTCATATGATGTTGATTTGTGAAACCGCCCCTGGAATCAATATCTTTACATTGATTCACTTTTGTCCTTGTTATATGACGTTAAACTATACAACACTTTTGTCCGGTATGACAATAAACTACAATTTTTTTTTTGATTTCCTCATTGGAGAAGGAACCATTATTGACATTGATTTTTTTCAATCATGTTTTCATTTCAAAAGACTGCGTGCATACATGGTAATTCCTAAACTTTTTATCTCAGGTTAAACCATCATTGCACTAAAGTCCCCTTTCACCCTTCACATGTATGAAGAAAATTTGTACAAAGGGTAGTTCTAGAACTACGTGGACTTGATTCCCATCCTTATGGGATACGTAGGAACATTCGAGTGTCCCTCGAATCCAGTCCCATGTCTTTTGGGCCTAACCCCAGATTTCACTTTCAGTCCCTTGGCTGAAAAGTCCTCATGAAAACACACACTGTGTATTCATTATTATGGTCCGAATTCTATGACCCTAAACTAAGATCACTCATACTTTCGTCCTGCACGACGTTAAACTGCATTTCAAGAACTACGTATGGCTTGATTCTCATTCTTATGAGATACGTAGTGAAGTCCAAGTTTCAATTCAGGACCCAGCCACAACATGATTATGGTTTTCATTGACCCATGTATCTCTATATACATTGGACAATACCCATCTTTATGTATTATAATCCTAACCTTAAATATTTTCAGATCTTCATAACCCTTTTCATGACTTCTAGTCACAAAAATGTCAAACTTCTGAGAATTCTTTTGTCTGACTATGCAGCACGTGCCCATAGGTGGCCTTGCATAAACAGTCCACATAACAGACTTGTCAGCCAAAAGATGCTATTCATTTGACCATGCAACCAATGTCCATAGGTGGCCCTGCATATTTCAACCCCCTAACGGGTTTTGTTAAATAATAGTAACGTCATTCTAGGGAAGAATGCCTCTTTTGTCCTTATTTGTCTTAAATAACAATATGTAGGGATCCACGAAAAAAAATATAGCCATCCTTAACATATTTGTCCCATATCCTTTTTCATGATCTGAAAGTATTCAAGTATATGGTTTATTCTTCTTCCCTATGTTTGGGTCAGACCTTCGTAGGAGTGATATTCATCCAGTTCTTTGATATTCTTATTTGGAAATATCTTCTCCATATTCAAGTACCTCTTTCCATACAACAAACTCTATGCTTTAGAAAATTTGAATCTCCATAAACTTTCACTAGCTTTTAGCACTAGGAATGTAAATTTCTGGGAGTTCTTTTGCCTGACTATGCAGCACGTGCCCATAGGTGGCCTTGCATAAACAGTCCACATAACAGACTTGTCAGCCAAAAGATGCTATTTTATTTGACTATGCAGCCAATGCCCATAGGTGGCCCTGCATATTTCAACCCCCTAACGGGTTTTGTTAAATAATAGTAACTTCATTCTTGGGAACTACTTCTTCTAATGCCTTTTAGCTATTTTTCATATCATTCCTCAGATTCAAATATTATTAAGCCATAGTTTAAATTTTTTCTCTCATACATGAGTATGGTAATATGTTTTCATATAAACTGTCAAGGAATTGAATCCATTTTTAATCCATTTTCGGTCAAATATATTTCGACCTTAAACATTAGCCCCTTTATGTCTGGCGTGCATGACTTTAAACTGCCCACACAAAAGACAAAGGAACTCTGAATAAAAGTCAAGTTCCAGCTCACTAAATATACATTTTTTTGTATGATTTAGGTAATATTGAGCAGTTAAAAGATTCAAAGTTTGTAGGGTTATTTGTAATAATCCTAGTAAAAAATCAAACTATGATTACTAAGCCCATTGGCTTAAGTAAAATTGAAGCAGGTAATGAAAGAATGTAGGTACAAATGATTGAAGACAAAAGTGTTTTTCATTGATACACAGGAGATAGAAAGACATCCACAGACTGGAGTCTCTTCTCTTTTTCAAGAATTACAGAAGATTGTCAACATAAGTCTTCATTTGATGTATAGCATCCTGAGCCTTATCAACAGTTACTTGAAGCTCGTGCACTTGACCAGCTTCACTCTTTTCAACTTGCTGAAGTGCCTTCTTAGCATCTGCAATTGCTTTCATGCCATTCATATGAGTTTCATCCAATGATTTATTAAGCTGATCATGTTCCCCGGTAACAGTATCTAACTGTTGTTGGAGTTGCACCTACTGGACGACCTTTTCTTTGATTTTTTGCTTCAGATCCTTCATCTTGACAGCATAATCAGCTTCAGCCTGGGATATCGTAGCCTCAAATTCGCCTATGTTGACTGACAATTTCACTCTGGTCAAATCTTCGCGACTTGTCTGCACTTTCTCCCTCCTGAAAATGATCTGTTTCACCGCGGCATGGATCTTTTCATACCCATAACCACCAAGTCCCATTATAACAAATTGGGATGACAATCGGGAAATTTTTGATGGTAGCTCTTCTAAAGGCACCCCCGATATGATGTTCCATATGTTATTCCATGCCTTACGTCGTGAAAAACTTAATGCTTTAAGCATATCTGGATCTGATTCAATATCATCGTCAGAAGGGGGTATGTAATCTGGAATTAGCGCACTTAGGGAGGTGCCTTGTCCTGCCCTTTCCCCCCTGACTTGTGCCTCTTCACTTTCAATTCCCGTTGGGGCAGAGGCTGAGGCCTCATCTTCGGGTCTAGTCATTGCAGTTGATGGTCCTGCATGATTAATTGAAAGGTTTAGTCAGCTTCAAAGGATAACAAAAGAATGGATTGTCTTGCGATTAAAGTACAATCACAAATATTGTTATCCATTACCCAATGGTGGTTCAACAACCTGAGAAGACTTCTCCTTATCTTTCCCAGTTTCAACAGGATTTTCAAGATGGGTCTCAGGAGAGTTTATTGGATTTAGCTCTACTTGAGATAATGTTTCTGCAATGATAGGGTTGACATCAGTGTCCTCACCCTCTTCGGGCATTGGCAGTTCAGCGGCTTCTACGGAAGAAACTGCATATTATTTTCCATCATGGTTAGAAGTATATTTTTTTAAAAAATATTTTGGGCGAAGGGTAGCACTCACGCCCAAGGTCATCTAAATCACATGACAACTTAGCATGATCATAAAATTCTTCAAAAGTCATTCCTTGATTCATCACTTCATCCAATGATACTTCAAAATCTTGGTTAGTCTCACCAGTGGGAACATTTGCTACGTCTTCTTGCCGACTTATGTCCTGCAACCCCTGACCCTGGACAACATCTTCAGTAGTAGGAGGGATACTGGGAATGGATAGTAGCTCTTCTCCAGGAGCAACCAAGTCAGCCTGGGTCTGTGATTGTTCTACAGCACCTTCCACGACCTTTGAAGAAGGATCAGTCCCTTCCCTCAAGGGGGAAATTGAAGAAACCCCTGCAATCCTCAGAAATATGAGTAACCATATGATTATGGGTATAAACTCATGATTTTTCGAAGGATGTACCACTACTAATGAAACGTTTAGCTATGGATTTCCTCCTTCGTTGCCTTGGATTATTTTGTTTTTTCGGAGTATCAGTAGTCTCCCATATTGGCACTTGGATTGGCGAATGAAAGGCTATGTCCAGTGCCTCATTCATGGCCTGCTGGCCTGGAGATATCTCGCCTGGTTCGCGAGGAGAATCAGCAGCAGCCCGTACAGCAGTACCACCAGAGCTATATTGTGGCGAAGGAACCCCGATTCCTTTCTTTGCAAGCTGCAAGATGAAGAAAATAACTTCCTTAAGTAACAAAGCTTCAACTAAAATCTAGTTGCAAAGAAAATAAGGAAAGAAAACATACATCTTCAGGAGCCACGTACTCTTGCCATTCCTCATCTCCAGAACCACCAGCCCCCTCAGTGGTGCCACGATCAATCATTTACTTCACCTGCCTGGTGATAGGAACCGAATTATCAGTGGCATATATGAGCATTTCCAGCTCTCTGATGTAAGCTCGAACTTCATTGGGGTTATCTCCGTATTGAAGGTCTTTAGAAGCTAGAAGATATCATATCCCAGGAAGCTGTAGGCCCTCAAACAAATCCATCCAGGCGGTCTCAGTATCACAGTATAAGCTCTACCATAGCTTAACAGCCTCTGGTCTTAGATATAAAGGCTGTGAGGAAGGTCCTACAATTTTTGATTTTAATTTCTTCCCGACTCCTGCAACTACAGATAGAGAATAAGAAAGTAAGGCTTATTACTTTATAAAGTAGCAGTGATTGAAGTTATTACAATCAAATAACTCACCAGGAGCTGATGGAGTGGGTCTTTTAACTCTGGCCGAAGGATTATATCGAGCACGAAACCGCTTTGCTGCCGGTTGTGCCTCATCATCCCCATCGTGATAATCCGATGAATCAGTTCTAGAAGAGGATTCTGTTGAACCTATTTCAGGTGGAGAAGCGTCACCTTCATGAGGAAGAGTTTCTTTCTCTACAGTCCTCTTCCTCTTTCCCACTTGATATACTGGATGATTCAATATCCCTTTAGGGTATGATGCTATCCAGTGTTCGGCATAAAATGTAGTCAGATAATGTGCCGCTTTTTCAACTGGTAGATCAAATACTGCCCCAGTCTTCTCTCTTGATGTCAACAACCATAGTTGTCGAGCAACCATCAGATGTTTCTCTAACCTGACATGTACTGGAGGGGATACAACAATCTGTTGCAAACATTTGAATTGGCGTGCAAATCTATATGGAGCATAGGCCTCGCATATGGTTTCTCCATCAATCCTGGCTACTAACACGCCATCCCTGCAAGCTAGCATGTATGCCCTCAAATCCAAATGGGCTTTCCCATCATCAACAAACCGCCCGGATGGCGGACTTCCATAAGGAAAGAAGTTGAATTCCTTATACATGCTTAGTCTTACATTCATGTCATAACCATTAACATCTAATGGAGCAATTCCAGAGAATGCTTGCACTGACGGTCTGAAAGAGCTTCCAGGAATTTGTAAACCATTCTGTACATTGTAAGTCCTAAAGTGAGTGGCGATCCATCCCCACAAAACCTAGAATGGTCCCACTATTCTTAAAGGAGATTTACCCTGGAAGACGTGAAGTAAACTCCTGTGAATCTTTTCTAAAATGGGGGTAGCTAACCCAACCATTTTTCCCTCAGCCAACTTAGCCGCAATGACGAAGGTCCCTGGCCTAACGCCTCCCTTCGAATCCCTGACCGGCAAGAGATAAACACTGAGCCACATTTCCATGAAACCCGCCAGACGAGTTTTCTTTGGAATTCTTTGATTCACTTCATATCCCCATTTTTCAAACTCTCCTGCTTCTAGAGTTGGCCAGAATGTGCCAGGAGCTCCTCTCTTCTCAGGTTTTGGACAAGTGGTAGGACGTCTGGGCCGGGTATCCTTGGATTTCTTTTTCATGGATCCTTTTTCTTTTGGCTATATCCCTTTCTTCTCAGTAAGAAACCAATTAATCCATTCTTCCGGATGAATATCTTTTCTAAAATGAGTTAATGAGGTCTCTGAACTCTTGAGCCCGTGAAAGATTTTAAATAATTCTCGAGCCAAAGCAGGAGTCTTCTCTGGATCATTCCAAGTCACCTTAGGAGGAATGAATTCATCATACATATCGCCCAAGATTGGAGCTCCTGAAATCTTGTGGACATCTCACAAAATGATACCTACTTCTCCATGAGTCAAATGGAAAGAATTAGTCACTGGGCTCCAGTGGCTGAGTATCTCTGGCACGAAGTTATCATGTCTGTAAATATATGTTTGCCCAACCCAAACAGCCTCATATATTGTAGCTCTCTTCAGATCCTCAATAAACTCTGTGCAAGTCTGTCGCACCCAGTATACCCAAATCCAAGTTGGCTTCACACCTCCCCTAGGACGGAAGTCCCAAATTTTCTTCCAGCCTTTGGATTGATCCATCTGAGCATTTTGGAAGATTGAAGGATGACAATGTGGTTGAAGCTCAGGTGTATGTTTTTTCAGATCTGGTGTGCAAGGGCTATGATGCATCACATAAGCCTTCTCCACTGTTCCAGCAGTTTGAAATACTCCTCCGCCTGAGATATTTGCTGAATCAAAATTGGTATAATTCTGAAACCACGAAAATGGAAGATAATTCTTTACTTCTGGAATAATGACTTCTTGCAGATGACCATGACCATACAAAGGTAGATAAGTGCAGTGAGGAAAGTCGCGATGATATTTCTTCAGATACATAGCCAAATCTGGAAGAGTACTGTCTTTGACAGTATAGTAATCAGGGCCAATGATATCCATCATATCATCTATCCGCTTGCTAGCCAGTTCATTAATTAATCCAGGTCTAAGAGCCATTGAATCTGCACAGGATTTGAATAAATTTAACTCTTAAATGAGTTTATTTTTTCATAAAATTTGTGAAAGAATTCGAAAAAAATGGCTAAAGTCATTAAGGCGCGCAAGTGTGGAGATGTCGCGCAAGTAATACATGTGCCACACAAGTTTTTGTCGCGCAAGCCCTATTACCTTGAGAGTAGCGCGACAGCGAGGAAACAGTGAAAACAAGAGACTTGCGCGGCGAGAGCTCGAGAAATCCGGAAATCCAGATGCATGTAACGGAGATGAGGCCGTGTATTTATAGGCCAGGAAGCCTACCTGCACGCCACACCCAGAGCGCTTAAGGCCTGCGCGACGCATACTTGCGCGCCGCCCTCTGCGCACTGAAAGACTTGCGCGCCCTCCCTTTTCCTTTGGAGGGATTCGATTTCCTCAGAGTCAAATCCTCATTTCTCTCCGGATCCAACTCTGAGGGGGGACTTTTGTTGACGCTCCTTTCGTCACAGAATCTAAAGATCGGAAAAGGGAATATCTCAGCTGAAAGTGATTCATCCTTTGAAGAAAACATGAAAAATCGACAAAGGCATGAACAAAAGATCAACAGCAAATCCACCGCGCAAGTTATACCACTGCCGCTCAAGTATACTTGCGCGGCTACCTTGGTCGCGCAGGTGACTTGCGCGACCTAAATGGTAACCGCCCGGTAACCGCCCTGGGTCTTCTATTGCCTATAAATAGACCCTGTGGGCCCCCCATTCGAGAGGATCTTTTTCCAGAAACTCGTATTGAAGCTCCTGACGCCAAAGTCTCTTCTCAAAGCTTCCGGAACACTTCTAAGGTAATTTCTTACCTAGAACGGAAGATCTAAAGAGAAGAAGTAAGACCTAAGTGTTGAAACTTATCAAACACTTGTGCGCCGACTTAATTCCTTCAATATAACTTGCGCGTCCCTTTTCTGGAAGAACCTCAAGGGGATTCTAAAGGGTTTTATCAAGAGTCGCTCAAGTATTTCAATTCTGATTGAAAATCGCGCAAGTACACCATATGTCGCGCAAGTATACTTGCGCGGTCAAAACTTGCGCGCCGCTTCATGACTTGCGCGCCTTTCAAGACTTGCGCGCCCCTATCTTTTTGGGTGCCCATCTTTCCCATTTTACCCCTCTTAAGCCATTTCACCTTTCCTTTTCAAGATTCAGTCTTCAAGACACTCTTCAAATCCATTTATGGCATGATTTCTTGATTTGACTTTCCTATCTGAAAGGAATTCTGTGAAATCTCTCTTAAAATCTAGTGATGTAAATATCCTTATGTCACTAAAATACGGAGAGTTCATTCATTCAACCTCATCCTTTAAAATGAAAGAATCTTAACCTGGGTCTCCATTTCAGGAATAATCCCCAGTTATAAAACCTTTAATCTGGGCATCTTCCTCAGGAGTAAGCCCGAAATTCTTAAAGTTCCTAATCTTTGGCATCCTCCTCAGGAGTAAGCCCCAATCAAGTCCTTTAATCTTGGGCATCTTCCTCAAGAGTAAGCCCCAACCTCAAATATGGGCATCCTCCTCAGGAGTAAGCCCCAAACCTTAATCCCTAACCTGGGTCTCCTTTTTCAGGAATAAGACTCAGTCATAACCTTGGGCTTCCTTTTCAGGAGTAAGCTCCAAGTCCCTTTAAACTTCTCTTAACCAGTCATAATTTACCTTTGATTTGGGTTTCCTTTTCAGGAATAAAACCCAATCATAAGTCCCCTCCTAACTTGGGCACCCTCCTTAGGAGTAAGCCCCAAGATTAGAGTATTCAAAATCTCCATGAAGCTCATATAACTTTATGGACCCTGTTCATGGATTTTCTCCCTAAAAGTAGATCCTAAAACTACATCTATCTGGGAAGTCATCCATACATAAGCCCCAAACAAATTCTTATGATTGCATCTTTCATGGAACAATTGTCTAAATTTTACTAATACGTCTTGTTTCTCACACCGAGCATGACTCACGTGAGCTTAGAGTGTAAAAGTAATTATGACATTCATTTTTTGAGCCATCAATCATAAACATCATACTCCATTACTAGAAATACGTGGGTTCTGATTCCTTTTCCAAAACAAAGGATACGTAGGTAGCCCATTTATGGGTTCGATCCCAACTTTGAAATAATCTCTGTCCTTATGAATGACGATAAACTTCAAGTGCCCCACTGAGTGGCTTTAAAACCAGCCTGGTCATCATAATGACCAAGAGACTTTTATATAAATGTTTTAAAGGATACCATTGAACAAGAATCTCTAAACCGATATAGATGATTCTCTATTGATGAAGAACCTCGAATACATATAAAAGATTCTCTAAATTTCTTGCATATTTAATCATTGATTGTTAAAACTAAAGGAAAGAACATTTTATACTTGGTAATGTAATAAGGATTCACGAACATAACTTAAATCTATAAAGAGAGTCCCGGAGTAGACAATAATTCCCCTCAAAAAGGTGTGATGAGTCCGACCTCCCATCCTCTCGACCAATGCAAATTCCCAAGCCTCATTAGTCCACAAGCTAATGAGCGCCTGCCTTTGGAAAGTAGGTCCAAACGAATGTGGAATCATTGGATGTTTCCGGTTCTACGAACAAACCCGTTAGAAACCGATCGGAACGTTTGAATCTCCCGTCCAGGAGGTCATCCCCGGATTCCGTGCGAAACAGTCGCAAATAAAATTATTACGTGACAATTATTCTATTGTGAAATTCATAACTTCTAAATGGTAACTCAGATTGAAAATCCGAGAGTACCATTGGGTTCGTTGGGTTGTTTTTCGCATAGTTAGATCCTAACCATGTCCGGAGCGAGTGGAGAGTGAATGATAATAATTTTATGATGTTTTGTTTGGGTATGTTCAGTAAACGTATGAGCGAGATTTTATATCTTTTGAACAGGTGCTCAGAATTGAAAACTGAGGACACCTTTGAACTCGCAGTGCCAGTATTCACTTAATGATACCTTTACCACAGTTGCATTTTATTGAGATTGGAAGTTAGTTTTCGAGGGTTTATAAATAAACTGAATAAAAATATGTTCTAGTATGATTTTTATTTGAGGTGGTAGATAGAACCTCCAAGGGGAGGATAATGGAGGGGCCCACCCACACATAACCTCCCTTGAAAATATGTTATAAGGTGGGGCCCAAATGAGCATCAAACACCCTTAACCCCCTTAACTCTTGATCTCCACATTTATGTGGATGAAAATATCTCATTAATTGAGTCACTCCACCTTCCCCATTGTTTTTGTACCAACCATCGAAATTAATTGATTGAACTTCTCTTAATTAATTGGAACAATTTGAATTCTTTGGGAATTCATTTCAAGAATAAAATAAGAGTCAAAGCCATTATTTTGGTTGGCACAAAATACTTTGGTGGAGCCTTAGAGAAATAGAGAGAGCATTCTTCCCATGAAGAACCCGAAGAACGTCTCTTCCGCCACTGAAGCACGACGATGCCATCTGATTCATCGTTCTTCAACCGAGGCATGGAAAGGGAAGCAACACCCATGACAACTCCAATGACCCTCATCAGCATCAAAGGAGAATATATCGCCTATGAAGAATGTTTCCAACGACGATGACACCTCCAAACACTCATCCGCCAAAGATGACCACCCTTCTTCCTTTCTGACACTTGAGCGTGAGAATTGGGAGTGCGTGAAGAACACAACAATCGACGAATCGATATCCGCCCTTTTCAGAGATCGTCAAGGAACAAAAATTTCAAGGTAGGGGTTTTTAAAAAAAAAATTAAATCGTCATTCCTCGTCAATTGTTATGGTTCGATAATGGCCACTTGTTATCACCTAATGCAGAGGGCCCGGGCTGAGAAAGCACGGCCTGACGTCTGTTCGTTGATTCTTGTTTGGTAGATGATGGAGGTGGAGCCAGAAGGGCGTGGTGCCATCACACCATGCCAGAGATGAACTATGGTCGGGAGGGCCACGGCAGATGAAAGAGGTGTCGTGCAGTCGTGTCGGACCATGACAGAGGTGCTGAACCGCGGCCAGGTCGGGCCACAGAAAAGGGGTGCGGCGCCGTCGCATAGCGCCGGAGAGGAACCACAACCGGGAGGGTCACGATAGATGGAGAAGTGGGGCGTCGTCGCGCTGCGCGGTGGAGCTGATGGTTGTTGCCAGGTCGGGCCATGGTGGAGGTGGCGTGGGGACATTGCGCCGCGATGGTGGAGGTGGCGTGGTGCCATTGCACTATGGTGGCGGCTGGTTGGGCCGGCCGCCATCGTGCCGGACCAGCGGGTCCACCCAAGTCTCGCAGCTCTTGTACTAGAATTTACACCGGTTCTGTTCGACTAACTGGGGGGAAACCCCTCTCCCTTGTGTGGCTGGCTAGGCTACCACGGCTGGGCCGCCCCCTCGTCTCGGTCGCCCTCGGCTGGGCCGCCCTCGTTCGGGCCGCCACTGCTGGGCCACCCCTCAGCCTGGCAGCCACGGGCTGGGCCGCCGTCAGGCCATGCCGCACCTTCGGGTCGGGCCGCCCCTTAGGGTCGGGTCACCCCGTTGGTTCTGGTCGACCACTCAAGTAAGGCCGCACCCGCGGACCGGATCAGACTCCGTTTCGGGCCAGGTCAGGCCGGGACAGTCAGACTGGGTATGACCAGACCCTGACCCACTACGACCATTTACACATTTAGCCCGCATCTCAGCCTACGGGTGTCTGATCGACAAAGCATTTGAGGCGATGGATTTCTGGGAGCGGGACGATTCTATTGGAATACTCCACTTGAGGTTCAGACAAAGTTGGGGTACGGTCAGATTGGTTTGAGCCTAAAAACCATCTGGGCCCTTGAAAGGGAAATGAAATTAACTCACAGACTAGGTGTCTAATTGATGTGTCGTCTGTCGCATTGGGTTCCTTATGATGAGATGGAATTACGAGATACATCTAAAAAAGACATTGTGGTAGTTGTTGTATCAAAACATGGCTCAAGGATTGTACCCTCCCGGAATAGAGCGTGCTGTGTGCGGGAACCCTAGGGCTTGCTGTGACTAAGATGACAGGATCCTCCGTGAGTTCGATAACAATGATACTACACTAGGATACTACGTGGGTTCGACAACGATTACTTGTATACCAGGATCCTATGTGGGTTCGATAGTGATGACTTATGTACCAGGATCCAATGTGGGTTCGATAGTGCTGATATTGTTCCAGGTTCCTATGTGGGTTCGATAGTGATGACTTATGTACTAGGATCCTACATGGGTTTGACAGCGCTGATACTGTTCCAGGATCCTATGTAGGTTCAATAGAGGAGGTGATTCGGAGGCTTCATCTAATAATCGCTACCCCACTTAATGTATTTTATACCTGTGTGAGTTGAGTCTTGTCTTCAAATCATTATCACCATGGTAATTGACATTCCTTCCTTTATGGACTGGGTTGTTCTTGGGCTCTAGAGTTGGAGCCAGACTGTGATTGGTAACTTAGGTATATGTATGGGAATATACCTATGTATGGTTGGTTGATACTTCTTGATTGTATCTTATATCTGTTGTTTATCTTTATTGGATTCTGGGACACCTTCAGGGGTCTTGGGGTCCCCCACTGAGTATTGTTAAACTCACCCTTGCACGGGCTTCACCCGCACCTTGTTTTGTTCTGTGAAGATGACTGTCAGTGGTGATCAAGGTTGCGGGAGACAGATGGGAGGCTGCTCAGAGCTGGACTAGATGATATGTACCATAGGGACGAGTTGTTCATGTTCTGTACCTACCCTTCAGGTAGGATTCCTCGGTGTATGATCCAGGAGATGTTTTCCCTTTTTACTTGTACTTGTACTTGTTGTTCAGTTGGGTTTATATTCTGGCCCACATACATTCATCACACATATCTTTTCTATATTAGTACTTGTTTCTCCCAATGCATGAGTTCGAAATGTGTGTGTTATAGATTTAAAGGCAACATATTCCCTTTTTATTGGGGATTCGCCTTTGGTGTTATTCACCAGCACCTGGCCTATAGAAGGCGGGCTTGGGGTAGCCACGACAAGGGCCATGAAGATGGGTCATGGCATTTGACTATATAATTAATAATGTTTTTTATTATTGGAATTCGAAAATGTGATTTAAGAAAGATTAATGAATTATGAAATTGAAAAGGAACAAAACAAGTTGGGTAAAAAAAGGGGCATCATGTGAACAATCCAATTCAATTCCCATGAATCTTCCACCAAAACATATTATATAAATATTTGTGTTGGAAATAACATATAAAAATAATGTTCGGTATACTATATGGTCTTATAAAAAATGATGTTAACCTAACTTGGGAAAATAAATGTTGAAGAAATTAGAGCACATCTCTTTTCCACATGACTTATATTTGAGAAGCTATTCATGTATTGTAGTTAAAATATATGGGACTTGGTCAATCCTAGAGGGCCTTGAATTAATTATATTTAAATATATGTGGGGATTTAGATATTTAATGAGATACATATCTATCGAAAATTCCCACTAAAAGATGGTTCATATGCCAGTGTACATCAGAGAGTTATGAAATCCCATTTCTTATATTAGAACTATATAAATGTAGTATATTTCATCAAAGTGTTATTCATACATGAACAAATTTTCCTTATTTCAAATCAAAGTATCTCTATTATATTCATCTCAAAACTATTTATGGAATAATTCTCACATATTTGGGATATATATCAATGTTTACGTCCCTTATTTGGTATGAATCCAAAAAATCCGTTCCATACTAATACCTTTTCCATACAAGGATTTCTACCTATTCTCCAATGTAGTATAATTTTTATTCAAAGTAATCCTACTATTATTGGAAATCGAATTACATCGAATTATTATTGACATCATCATTCCAGAGGTTATCCATTTCTACTTCATAGACACATTGAGTCTGAATTCTCCTCTTGGTTGTGGTAAAAACCCCTTAGTCAAAACACTCGTTGTGGCACTCATATGGTTCCCTATGAAATACAATAATAAGATCTAGTATATTGAAAGGTGATCTAAACTGCCCTTAAAATAGAAAATATTTTCTAATGAATATATCAAATTATATAGGTGGGGGAGAATTTTTTTAACACCAAAAAATGTGTGTTTTTTGTACTTTTTCATTTAATATTTGAGAAGTGTGATTCCTATGAAGAAGTATTGATAAATTTTATATAAAAGGGAATGGATGGAGATCTAGTTAGAGAAAAATTCATTGATGCAATATTAAAAAAATTATCCCCCACCTATATAATTTGATATATTAATTAGAAAGTATTTTAAATAGTTTTATATAAAGGGAATGGATGGAGAACTATTTAGAATTTTTTTAACACAAAAATTATGTGTTTTGTACTTTTAAATAGTTTTATATTCATTGTATTTTTATACATTCTATTTGTTGAAAATTTTCCTAACAATGTTTAAATAGATAGTCGGCATAACCAGGAAACATATGTAATGACCCACGTATTGATAGAATAATTATTTTTGATTTATGTTAATATATATGAATAAAATATTTATGTTAAGTTAATGAGGATACTTTTTCATATATCATACTCAATATGAAACAACGTGCTTCTTCGAAATATTATACAACACACAACATTGAGTTATTCTAAAAAATAATATAACAATAATATTATTATTTTATATGGTAGTTAACGCCTAGATGTTGTAATAGTGTGAATAAATAGTATCAACTAAATTTTTAAATATCATTTATATAAGTTTAAATTATGATTCATTGATTAAAAAATTTAATATAAATTGACATAAAAACGAATTGAATATAATGGTTTTGTTTTTATGAAAAACTATTTAAAAGAGAGTAATTGTTTTTTTCATATTAATCTTTTTGGATATTAATTTAATGAAAAATATATGATATATATTCAATTTAATGTATCAAATTCATCTTATGTATTTTATAGATATTATATAATAATAAATTCATGTTTTCATATAAAAGATATATTTTTCTAAAAATGTAGTTTTACCACTATTTTATGGAGAACCTTTTGTACATCTATTATTTGGTATATTTCTATGTTTTATTTCACAAATAAACATCTCGTTTATTTTTGGAACCAAAAAATTTACTATGGATGAAATTTTTGTATTTTTCTGATAATGATCATTTTTTAATCAATAGTGAAAAATACTATGTTTTAAGTCAAAACTGTCTTCTCATTTGATTTATTTATATGTTTAGATTATATTTGAAATTGGTTTTAAAGTATAGTTAGATTATTTTTTTCTATTTAATAAAAATTTATTCATTGGAAGCAATTTAATTCTGAAATTGGACATAAACCCATGTTAAATATTTTGATAGTAATTATTTCTTAAAAACAGACATTTTGGTTTTGACAACGGAATGTAATTTAAAATTAATTTAGAAAACTAATGTGTTTCGAATTTGGAAAAATGTATTCCATATTCAGAATAAGGAGGTCAAAATTGTGTAAATAGTTACCTTTTATTTTTATACATTAGGAATATTTAATTCCGCAAATATTGTATTTAGCAAGGTTAATGGGTAAATCCGATAAATAAGGGTAAACTATAATATTATAATAATATTAAATTACCCTAACACATATTCTAACCGTATTATTTGATAGGTGTCTATCCATGGGTATCCTTGGGTCTATTTTGGGACCCCATGGAGCCACTTTTTAGTGAAAATGACATTTTATAAAAATTAATTTAAGGTTAAGAAAACCATAACATAAACATATACATTTTAGTAACACTATTTTTAAATCCGGTTATATAATTTAAAATTTCTACTATAAATAGTAATTCAAAATATAAAAATATTTCTTACATCATGGTATTTTATTTATAATTATTATACATTATATAAATTAATGAAATTATGACAGAATGATGATGTAGTGATTGATTCATTAAAAAAGGATTAAAATAAATGATATTATAAAAATTAAAATAAATGTAATTTGGTAATTTTGATATCATCCATGAATTTTAGTCATGATAGATAGATGATAATTTTTTTAATGATGTTTTATGAATCCATCAAGTTATTAAGGATTTTTAAAAAAGTCATGATTTGAATTATGTAAAAATTAACATAATTCATATTTTAAAATATAAAACATTTTATTAAATATTATAAAATTCCAAAAAAAATCTTACAATTAGGAAAATAGTTATAATATGTCTTAAATTTTATTACTGACCCATTAACTGTATATTTTTCAGGTTTGTCTGACTACATTGATTGTAAAATTGTAAAATTCATGATAAAATGGTAAGAGTAAAAAAATGTTAAATAAAATAGATAATGACTAAAAAATTTCCATAAGCATATCAATTCTTATTGGATGAATTTATTTAGAAAAATAATAATTTTATATTCGAATTCAATTAGTTTAGGACCATTTTAATCCAATAATCATTTTATAATCAAATAATCCTTTCAAACTATCCAAAAATTGACCCTCCACCCCCTTATAAAAGGACATCACATCTAACCCATTAATCACACATCTCAACCCCCTTTTATCATCCAAATAACATCCATAATAAGCTCCCAATATTCCTATATACTTCCATGAATCCTTTTACTAGGAATAAGGAAACTCAAGAGATCCCTTCGACTCAAATCAAAAGAATTTACTTGATTTAGGGAAACGACATCTCTCTAGTTTCTTTCCGTTTTTTACTTATCCACTATTTATGTTCATATTATTCATTTTTTACATTAAAACACCAGTATAATCAATAAAATATTATTCTTAATGAAATGTATTCAAACTAAACTAACACACACCTCCGTCTAATGGGTATATGACATACTGTTTTTGTGGAAGCTGAACTACTATCTCACGAAATGACCACAGTTCAATCTTCTCCTCCCACATCTTGTGGTAGAAATTATGGCAAAAATATATTTATATATGATATTTAGGATATTTATTTTATTTATATTATTATTTTCTTCTCATTTATATCATACATTTATTCTATTCATGTTGTATAAATTAGAATTTTTTTTGAAGAAGTATGGATTACCGCCCCATCAAAGTGATATGACTCGTTCATGAAATACATAGAACATATAAAGGATAGAATTAATGAAAATATGTAACATATAAGACATATATATATATTAGGATTATTATATTATATCTTTGTATCATTTCATTTTCTTTCCTTTAAATATTAAAATGAAATTAAAGTTGCATCCATGAGTACGTACGACTTACCATCTCCATCAGCGGTGCATTTTATTTCTCATATCCAAACGCTATGGCTTATTCCAAATATATATATACTATATATATATATATTATATATGATATATAAATCTCAAATAATATTTTTTACATAATGTAATTTTGACCACATGGACAATTTATAACTATAACAAGTTTACTTTGGAACCATGTTCCAAACATCAACAAATTGTCGAATATGATCTCAAATAATTAAATAATTGTTATAGAAAGGTAATAAGTGATATAAAAGGAATAAAAAACATCAAAAATGTTCTAATTCCTTTAAAAATTAACTAATGTTTATTATTCAGAAAATTGATGAATTATTGAATCATGTCAGACTTGAGGTAAGGGGACATCTTAACCCAATTTCCATTATTTGGTATGATATTTTACTTCTTGTTTATGTAGTTTTATGATTATTTGAGAAATTAATTTTGATATATTATTTTGTATTTATACTTTATTTATATGTATATATAGTGAATAAACATAATTTATATATTTTATTTATAAAAATGATAACTGTAAGGTACATTGTCTGAATATATTTTCTTTGAGTTATATTTTTTTATACAAAACTTGCTTATATACAGTGTATAAACCCCTTTTGAATTTTACTTTCATTCAATGGGAATCTTTTATCTATGAAATGTTTTACAAAACAACTAAATGAAGGTTTTTAACGTATGCATTGACAATGACCTCTCTACCGACATAATCGTTATTTGGATTTCTCTATATGCCATGGTGTTTTTTAAAGGTAAAAAGTGACCACTTATTTCAGTTCTTGGGTGTCTTGGTATCAAAAATGTTTTTTTTGAAATATATGGTGTATCTCAACATTTTGAAATAATATCTTTTGATTTCAAATGAAATGTAATTAGTTATGTTTTTATATTTTCAATATTTTATGTGTTGTGATTATATAATAGTACATGGACATTTGATGGGTGGTTACATGATAAACCAATTGAAGGGTGGTTCTGTGATAAATGAAGGATAGCTGGGTACCTTATAACCTCCAATTCATTGGGTATGAAAGTTGGTCATATGACTATTCCATTTATTGATATGTGTTGAAGTCAAACGTATGGTTATTCCATTTATGTATTTTTTGTACCATGTTACATTTATATGCTATCAATTGTTTATATGGGTTTTATGGTAATATTTTGGTTATGAAAATCGTATGAAATGAGATTAAAATCAGTGAAGTGTTTTTTCTAATTCTTTATGGTGAAAATATGACATTATTATAATGTATTCAGGGTTTACATGTTGATTTGAAAAATTAATAATTTTCATTATTTATGTATCCCTTATTGTGATTTTTATGCTCATCTGATGTTTTTTAAATTATTTTCATATGAATTAAGCTTTAATTGGTTCCGTATGGGATAAATGAAAAGTCATTCTATTTAAAACATGGAATTACTCATGTTTCTTTTCATTGAATGTTTTTTATTTTATGAAAAAATCGACACTAAGTAGAAGTTTGTACATGTAAAATTCATGATGTTTTCTATAAGTTATGAAAAAATTATATAAATCTCTAAACCTGAAAAGATCCTCAATGTAAATTACTAATAAAACTGATGATTATGTAATGTTTAATTATGTGGACTTATAGTTGGTATCAGAGGTCTGTTTAGATAAATTTAGAGGTTAAGGTGTTATTTAAGCATTAATAACAAAACCAAAATGGGTAGAATATTATTAATAGAAATAGTAATTTTAGATATATCGAATGAGTTTATGATAAAATGAATAAGTATATCTTAGTGTTTAATCTCCTCAAAAGATATTATATGATGATTTTACTGATATACTCATAGTGACATTTTAGGTATTAGTAAATGGCTTGATCTAGCAAGCACCAATGTAAAAATGGATGTTATGAAAACTGTGATGGATTTTAGAATGAGAAATAGAATGAAATGGGACCTGCAATGAGACACTTATTGTTATTCTCAAACAACTATCGAGAGTCATGATCGACCTCATAAACATTAGATATTTTTACAAGGAATCATATGTGCATGAAACGAATCCCAATGGGAGTTCAGGTAATAACAATTAAGGTATGTATATTAAAAAACTAATGTGTTAAGGATGTGGAAAGAAACTCCGAGGAAAATGATTCAAAGGGACAAAAATATGTTTTATATGTGGTAATGAAGTTCATAAAGAAATATTTTTTGTTAGAAAAAATGAATTATCCAATTGAACCTAGAAAGGGAATGATGTTCTTTCTATGGGATCAATTGAATGTTTTAAATGCGGTCTTCATGGTCATTATAAAAATAGATGTACAATAAATAAGGTTCATGAATGGGATCAATAGAATTGTACATATATATGTTTACCAATACGTAATTCCATTTCAATTGAGGATGGGGAAACTAATAATGACCAATGAAAGGAATGGATCACTTCATAGCATCTGTGTCTATATTATGGAATCTTAAGATATAATTCATAATTTTTTTTATGAATGATGTAACATGGAATATGTTGGAAAAAATGGTTAATATATCATAAAAATGGTTCGATGATTAAGATGTCTAAATTTTAGGAATTGATGAATTATGTTAGGTATGAATATAATGATATGTTTAAATTTTTTAATGATAAAATTAATTTGGTACACTTTTTCTAGTACGTGTAACCCTGATGTTTGATGTGTGAAAATTTTAATCAATAAATAATTATATATTATTTGTGGATATAGTTATAAAGAAAACTTTGGGATTATATGATCCTTGAATTTGAGGCAATTGAAGGTTATTAATTTTTGTGACTCAAAATGAAAGATATCAGATAAACATAGAGGTTAAAATAGGTTATGGTTACTTTTTGAGGAAATTAACATATGTTTTAGAATTTTATAATAATGATAAGGTTTTAGAATAAAGACAACCCGCATGATGTGTGAAAACCCATCAGGTCCAGCAAGGCCTTGGGAATTGAACCCACAATTGAAGGGAAACAAGTGATCATCGCCTACCAGTGGTCTACGTGAAGTCCTGGGATAGTATGACTTATTATTTTTAGTTAAATGATTTTATTTATCAAGAATAATTTTATTTGGGATCTTATATTTTATCAAATTTATATCCTTAATTTAAGAAAATGATTTGGTGATTAAGTGAAAAATGTTATTTTTGAAGATGTTCGCTCTTTTGGGAACAGTATATGCCTAAGAAAAATTTAATACTATGGGATTTAATTTTTGGATTAATGTTTGAATTTTTCTTTAGATGAATCTATGTTTTAATTATGGACATATAGAGATTTCAGTTATTTATAGAAATTATTACCATATCATATAAAATATGTGATTAGATTAGTTACATTTCAGTATGAGATTTTATGAGTGGTTGATATTATATGGAGAGAAATGTTAATTTTTTGTCTGGAAGAATATGGGATTAAATTCTTATGAGATTGGGGTTTCAATCTTAATTTAGATTATATTTGATAGTTTTATGTACAATTTTTTAATTAATTGGTTTTTTGTGCTTTGTGTACAGTTTATTTAATTTTAGAGATTAAGAGTAATATTTATTTTTATAAAATATTTTCCTTTTGGGGATTATCGGATCTTGTATTAACCATTTTTTTGGTTAATTTCTAATGATAGGTGAAATATATAGTTAAACTTTTGTGGATCATGTTATTCAATAGAAGTTGATTCTAGTGGTTTGGATGTGACCATTTCATCTTGAATACTCATCATTTTGAGAAAATATGAGTTTGTGGTAGAAATTTTGTAAAGGATGAAATTCTATATGACACGTAAGTTTGTTTCCTTATGTTCATAATAAATTTCATAGATAAATTATCCATATTTATGAACCGGAAAATAAAACAAAAAAAACAATTCCCATTTACTTATTTTTAATGGGGAATCAAAGATAGTTTACCCTATCACAAGTTTGTGGTTTTCAGGTGGTTAACATTCTCCTGATATTGTTTTCCATCACTCTCCATCATAACATGACATCTATTTTCTCATAAATATCCATGTTTTCCTAAATGTAATACTAGTATGGGTTATCTCGAGTGACCTTTGTACTTATCAATCTTTCTTTTAATGTAGTAGTTTTATTGAATCTTTTCCAATGTGGGAATTTTAATGATGTTTCCAAGACCAATTTAAAAAATGTGAGGACACAGTTCCCAAAAGGGTGGAAGGATGTAATGACCTGGGTATTTATAGAGTAATAACATTTGATTTATATTAATTATTTTGAATAAGATATTAACTTTTTGTTAAAGAGGACATTTTTTTCTAATAGCTTACTTGACACCCAACAACAAGCTTCTACGAAATCATACATTCCACAAAACATAGAGTTATACTAAAAAATAATACAATAATATTATTAATATTTTAAATGGTAGGTAACACCTAAAAATTGGGATATATAGAATTTATATTAACAACTGAATTTTTAAATATGGTTTACACATGTTTAATTGATGATTTATTGATTACAAAATTTATGAGAAATTGAAATAAAAACCAATTGAATATAATGGATACATTTTTATGAAAAACTATTAAAAAGAGTATAATTCTATTTTCATATAACAATTTATGCATTTTAATTTAATGAAAAATTTCTTATATTTATTAAATTTAATGTTTTAAATTCATCTTATATGTATTCTGGATATGATATAATAATTAATTTACTTTTTTTTGGATAAAAGAATTATTTTTCTAGAAATGAAGTATTACCACATTGTGATTTCGATCTTTTTCAAAATATTGTTTTTGAAAACGTTATACTTTTTATTTGACAAAATAATCTTTCTATTTAGAAGATTAACATCAAAATTACCTTTGCATGAAATTTTCATATTTTTCTAATAAAGTTCATTTTTAATTGAATATTAAAAAATACTAAATTTTAGTCAACTCTGTCTTGTCATATTATTTATTTATAAGGTTAGATTGTATTTTTAATTCGTTTTAAATTTTAAATAGATTTTATTTTTACCATTTAATCTAATTATGGTAATTAGAAGTAATTTTATTCTTAAATTAGACAAAAAACATGTTAATTGTTTTATAGTTATTATTTTCTTAAAAACATTGTTTTTGGTTTTAAAATGAAAAATAATTTGGAATTAATTTCTGAAGATTTAATTTTATGAAATTGGAAAAATGGATTCCATATTTTTAATGAAGAGTATAACAATTTTTAAATATGAATTTTTATTATTAGACATTATGAATAGTAACATATGTAAATATTTTATTTATAATGGTTAAAGGGTAAATCCATTAAATAAGGTAAAAAAATAATATAATAATAATATTAAGTTACCATAACATGATTTATAAGCCTATTGGATGATACATATACGACCGTGGGCATCCATGGGTCGATTTCAGGACCCAATAGAGCCACTTGTAAGTGAAAATGGCATCTATAAGAAATTAATTTAATGATAAGGAAAATTTATCATAAACTAATATCGTTTAATAAAACAATTTTTATATGTGTTAATATATGTTATATTTTCTACTATAAATATTCATTACAAAAATAAAAATATTTCCTACATTATTTTATTTTATCGATAATTTTTTTATATTAAATAAATAATATTTATTATGACCTAATGATGATGTTTTAATTGCTTCATTAAAAAATGTTTATAATAAATTATCATCTAAATGTCAAAATTAATGTAATGTGGTTATTTTGGTATCATACACAAATGTTTTGGATGATAGTTACATGTAATATTTTTATTAGTGAATTTTTTTGAATCAATCAAGTTTGTTATGGTTTTAAAAAAGTCATGATATAAATAGTTACAAAGTTTACATAATTCGTATTCTTAAATAGAAAATATTTTATTATATATTATAATATTCACTGAATTATAGAACTTAATGTAATAGTTATAGGAAGTATAAAATTTTATTATTGACTCTTTAATTATATATTTTTCATGTTTTGGTAACTACTTTGATTCTCAATGAGCTAAATGATTTATAAAATGGTAAGAGTAAAAAATGGTTTATTAAAGATAATAAGGATTAAAAAATATCCATTACCTATCAAATTATTATTGGATGACATTATTTAGAAAAATAGTCATATTATAATCTAATTTAATGATATTTTTACCATTAGAATTCAAAAATCATTTTAAAATAATATAATATATAAAAACATTCTTGAAGAGCCCCTCCCCCCAGTTATAATATGACATCACCTATAACCATGCACTCAAACCACTAAAGCCTCCTAGATAATCCAAACACTAACCAAATGATCTACCAATATCCCTTTCTTCCTCCTAGTATCCCCCATATAGGTAGAAGGAAATTCAAGAGATCCATTTGGCTCAAATCAATAGAAGTTACCCGATTTGAGCTCTCTCAAGTTTCATTCCATTTTTTTCCCTTCTCCACTCCATATGATCATGTAATTATTTTTTAACATTAAAATTCCAGAATCATAAATATACTAGGCTTTTTTTAGGGGATGTATTCAAACTACACATACATACACCACTGTCTAATTGGTACATAACATACTATTTTTGTTGACGACGAACTACTGCCTCACGAAACAGTGATTGTTCTATATTATCCTACCACCACTTATGGTGTCCATTAGGATGTAAATGAAATTATATTTGATTTTTATGATATTTATTTTATCTCTATGATTATTTAATTTTTATTAATAACATACCTTTATGCATTTCATGTTGTATAAATACGATAATTTAATGTTACAAAATGTGGACTACCACCCCCTCAATGTAATATGTCTCATTCATTCTATACATAGATACTATAAAGGATGTAATTAATGAAATTACGTAACATATATAACATATTTATTATAAATTAATTATAATATACATATGTTTCATTAAATTTTCATTCCTTTAAATATGAAAAATAAATGAATGTAGCGTTCGTGAGTACATATGGCTTACCATCTCCACGAGCCGTGAATTTTATTTCTTATATCCAAATTACATGGAATATAATGAATACTTATATACATGATATATATGACCTATATGATATCTAAATCATCAATATAAATTTGTAGATAATGTAATTGTTACGACATGTAAAAATTTATAATTACAACATGTTCATTTTTGACTCATGTTCCGAACAATGACAAAATGTCTGATATAAACTCAAATAATAAACTAATTGTTATAGAAAGGTAATAAGTGATATAAAAAGAATTATAAACTTGAAAATGCTTCTAAATGTAGTATAAATTAATTATGTTTATTATTCAAGAAATTAAATAATGAAAGAGTCATGTCAGACATGAGGTAATGGAACTTCTTAACCCAACTTCCATTCATTGGGTTGATCTTATAGTTTTTGTTTATGGTGTGCTAATATTATGTGAGAAATTAATTTTGATATATTATGTAGTTTATTTACATGATTTATTGGAACTTATAGTGAATACACATAATTGATATTTTTTATTTACAAAATGATATTAGTATGGGTATTTTTCTCTGTATCTGTTATTGAGGTATATTTTGATTTATACACCACTTGCTTTAATATGATGTATAAACAACTTTTGAATTTTACTTTCATTAATAGGGAATATTATTTCTACATTGGGTTTTACTAAACTAAAAAAGAAATGTTTTAAATTTATGTAGAAATATTTTTCTCTCCACCAATATATTCGTTATTTGTCTTTCTCTATAAGCCTTAATGTTTTTAAACAGAAAAGGAAACCCCTTATTTATTTTTTTGGGAGTTTTTCAATAGAAAATGGTTTTTGAAATGCATTGAGTAACTTAATATCTTGAAATGATTTATTTCAATTTCAAATGAAATGTTACTATAGAAATATTGGTATATGAAATATTTTATGTTTTATGATTAGAAAATGGAACTAGGACATATTACTGGAGGTTACATGATAATTTAAATGATGGGTGGTTGCGTGATAAACCACAGACGAGTGGTTCTGTTACAACCTTCATTGCTTTGGGTGTGGAATTCAGACATATGTCTATTTCATTTAGTGATTTGTTTGTATGTTGACTGTTAGCTTATTCCATTTATGTATGTTTATGTTCAATGTTTCCTTTATATGATATATGTTCTTTTCTATGTGCTTTATGGTAATCTTTTGGTTACGAAAAGGGTAAAAAATGAGCTTATTATAAGTGAAGTGTTTTTTATACTTTTTTAAAGTGAAATGTATTGCTTTTTGATAATGTATTCCTGGTCTAAAAGGGATTTTAAAAAAGCTATTAGTTTTACATGTTTATGTATCCCTTATTTAGATTTTTAGGCACATCCCTTGTTTTTGAAATGTTTTTCATAGGACATAAGGTGGAATAGGGTAATGGATGGGATCATGGAATTTTCTTAATATTTAAAACAAGGAACTAAACATTTTTCTTTTCATTTTACAGTTTTTTTATGAACAATATGTATACTGAGTAGATGTGTCTACATGTAATATTCCTGATGTTTGTTTATAATTTATGACCTAATTTTCAAAAACACAAAACTTGGAAGGATCTTGAATTCGAATTATTAACATAAATCAAGATTATGTAATGTTTAAGGATGGGGACTTACAACATATGGGAGTCACCACAACCATTCTTAGGAGCTAGAACTGTCTACTATCACGACATAATGATGATGGGTGAGTATAGTTCCAAAAAGGGATTCTTGATGTCTGTAGGAGGTGCCTAGGTGGGACATACAAGGGTGTAGTGAAGCCAGGATAGGATGGCGGGTATTGTTTTGGCATTACAGTCCCATCTTACATCTATAATAATAAATTTAATTGAAAAAAAATGTTTTTGATCATGTGATAAAATGAAGTGGGATAAAAAAATAATTTTTCACTATTCACATATTAAATATATCTGCATATAAACACAAGAAAATGTTCAAAAAGATCTCAGCGATCTGATTAGTCCCCAATTTTTCTTCATCCCCCAATCATTCATAAAACCCATAAAAAACTAATTCATGGTTTTTAGATAAACTCTACATTTACTTCTGCGTTCTAAATCATCTATGACAACCATATACATCGATCATGATATGAAACTTGATCATCTAGAACCCATGCTTGAAACCATAGTATTTCATTCATTAAGTTATTGTATGAACCATGTCATTCTATGATCATATCACGATATATAAAATAGATCATGAAAATATTTTGTAGACAATTAACAATACACCCTGAAAGAAAGAGACATTGCATGGAGAAAATGTGATAGTCATAATAGCATCATGTGAATCATCCACATAAATAATTCATAAGTCATAACATGAGTAGATATGGTCACTTACATATACTATATTGCGATCGCTAACAAAATTTTTTAGTATTCATCCTATATGAGGCCGACGACATGAAAGGAACATTATGAGAATAGATCATGTAAAGGATAACATCCTCCATCACTGAATATCATAAACATGCAGTGATCTCGCGGAGAAATGGAAATATTCTCCACCACATAAATAACTTTTATGAGATAATTAGAACACATTCATACAATAATTTGATGAAAATATCTATGCTGAAGAGTTTATTGAAGTTAATCCTATCACGTAACTATGTGGTAGAAAATCATCGATCTATGATGTGGACATGCATAATTACATGGAAATATGTAGATAGTCCTTATAGAATCAAGGGAATTTCTTAAGTAAATAATGTATAATTCAGAACATTATAGGATAAATAGAATAATTTATTTTTATCATGGGATCTCATGGATTTTTTAATGTATAATTTTGAGTAAATTTCACATGATATCAAGAATCCATTTTAGCGATCACGTGAACATGTGAAATCCAAAATAACATGTTAAGAATGTTTTCATTTATTATCATCATATTCATCACATAAAGTTGTTTCATGAAGCACTATAGAACATGAAAATAAATTTTTCACTGATATATTCAATTGAATAATGACATCACATGTCTGAGATATCCACCATCATAATAACATGACCATAGAGATATTATCATTGATGGATCATTAGAAATTTTGAAATCGTCATATGGATGTGATAATGACAAGAAAATATAAGAAAACTTTTACCCGTAAATAAAATAAATCGACCATGAGAATTAATTTTGATCACATGATCAAGTTGTGATTATCATGTGGTCCCTGGTCACATCAACATATCCTGTCACGAAAAATTATATATTATATTCACATGAACCTTATATCATTTACAAAAATATATCACATGATCCCTTGGATTGTTTCCATGTGTTTTTACACTAACATTTCAAATGATCTCATGGATCCCCCAATGAGATCCAACGGTTTCGCTTAGGATTTTTATTCAATTTTCCACAGACAAGTAATCAGATACCATTAATATTAAAATAAAATAAGAAAAATAACTTGAATTTGTCATGTGATAATATCCATTATACACCATAAAGTGGTCATGTGATTGTGTGTTACCTAACAAAACCACATTAATGAAAAGCACTAAGTATTTTAGTGCCCCAAATATAATCCACCTACTTTATCATGTCGGTTCATGTAGAACCATCATTATGAATAGAGATGGAAATATTTTCCATTTTTTCCTATAAAAATACCTTCCAAAAAATTTAAAATGGGGGATAAGTGATGTTAAAAATAGATGAAAAAACACATGGATAGATTAGAGGAACAAGTATTCTATAAGGCCCCGACCTAAAACCTTACATAATATTGTATTAAATGAATAATTGACATTGAGTATCTTTTCAGGTTTAGAGTTTTAGAGAATTAGATCATAAAACATGCATCACATTCAACACTTAAACAATTTGGTTTTATAAAATATCGTACTCATTTTTCCCATCAACGGAAACATATTTAAAATAAAACATGGATTCTTTCTTGACACTTCATTGACACTATCATCACATCATGTACCTTTCCCTTGACCTGCGAAAAACATTTCAAAAACATGGGATGAGCATAATAATATTAGTAAGGGATATAAAAATATGGAAAGGAAACATGAGTACATGTGTGCATAAGAATCAATGAAATCATACTTTACTCATAAAACATAAGCATGTTAACATACCTCAACAAATCTTGAATAAAACATAGATATCATAAGACATAATGGTAACTTGAGGCATTTATAACATTCTTACGTAGGGAGTAACCCTCTTGGTTATGTTTGGAATACCCATCACAGTATATTCCCTAAATCTCTTCGGAGAAACCACAATGTTTAACCCCTTCAAGTTACCCATTGCATTGGAGAGCTATATCGGGCTCACCCGCCCTTAGTTTATAATGGAACAACCCGTCTTCATAATAATTCCCAAGAACCATAACATAATCGTATCACATAAAACATGCATAAAGGAAACATAAAATTTCCACTTTCCAATCACAAGATATCAAAACAACACATTGATATAAAAACATTATGAAAACCATTTTCAATACCAAAATAAAATAAAAGTAAAACATGGTATTTGTTTTTCATTTAAAAAAAGGTATGGCTTGTAGAGGAAGCCGAAACTCAAATAAAGGTCACGACGGCGGAGAAGTCGTTGTCGCCGCATAAGTATGACAAAAACATTCCCTTTTGTCATTTAGTAAAATGATTCGTATAAAAATAATCCTTTTTGATAAATGTAAATGTCAAAAGGGTTTATACACCATATAAAAGAAGGTTGTGTATAAAACAAAATATGCCTCAATGAAAGGAGATCGAGACGAAGTCCCACACCTCGGGTCCGACTTGACTCGATCGTTCTTTCACATCCTGAATAATAAAGTTGAGTTAATTTATACTTTCTTAGGAACCTTTTTCAAGTTTATTATTCCTTTTATATCACTTATTACCATGTTATAAACACTATGTAATTATTTAAGTTAATAATTGTCGTTTTGTCGATCATTTGTACATGAGTCAAAATTAAACTCTTTATAATTACAAGTTTCTCATGGGGTAAAATATCCATTATATCCAGATTTATATTCAAGATTTAGATATAATATATGTCATATATTTCCACTATATACATGCATTTATAATATTATATAATATTTAGAGGTAAGAAATGAAATGCACCGTTCATGGAGACGGTAAGCCGTACGTACGCATGAACGCTACTTCCATTTATATTTCAAATTTAATGTAATTAAAAAATAATGATACATAATAGTATAATAATTCCAGTATTTCATCATATATAATATCAATAAATCTATCCTTTATACGTACCACATATGGTATTAATGAATCAAGTCACTTTGAGGGGGCGGTAGACCGCACTTCATAAAATAAAGATATCGCGTTTACCCATAATGGAAACCATAATGGTATGACATACATGAAAAATACAGAAGCCTAAGTAAATATTAAAAATATTATATATCATATATAAATATAGTGACATATTAATGGCCACCTTTGAAGGTGTTATATGACTGTTGAACAATCATCGTTTTGTGAGGCAGAAATTCTCCATCCACAGATACAGAATGTTATTTAACCATTAGATGTATGTGTGTGTAAGTATAGCTCGAATACTTTTTATAAAAACATCATATTATATTGAATATACTAGTTTTGTTAAAAAAGAAATTAATAATAAGAGTTTATAGGGTTGGAGAATCAAAATAAAACATAAGAACACAAGAGAAAACACTACCTTTAAAATGGGTAAATCGTTTTGATTTGCACTCAAAGGCTTAATTGGGAAAGACTTCTGCCCAAAGTGAGGCTTCAAGGAGTAAGAGAGGGATGTGGAGAGACAAAATTGACAGGGTTTGGCCGAGCCAATGGCTTGAGAGGTGTGGGTAAGGGGGTAGAGGTGGGGGCTTTTTATAAGAGGATAGGAGGGGCACTCTTGGAAAGTTATAAAAGGTTACTTTATTATAAAAATATTTTCGGATTTAAAATGTCCCAAAATTATATATTTCGAGTATAAGGTGATAATAGTTCTAACTCCAACCATCCAATAGGTTTTTGACATGTGTAGGTCTTAGATGTTACATTATCATTTCATTTTTTTGAATCGTTAAATAATGAGGTAATCGCTACATCATCATGGTATCATAAATAATTTAATTTATTTAATTTCTAAAAATTATTAAAAAAAATATAATGATGTAGGAAATCTTTTTATATTTTTAATGAATATTTATCATAAAATATATGACTTGTATAACCCCATTTAATAATTGTTTTAGTAAAACAACTCATGTTTGTGACATTTTAATTTTAACATTAAATAAAAAGTTATTAATGTTATTTTCCCACCAAAGTGGCACCATGGGGTCCCCAAGATGACTCATGGATTTTCTTGGTCGGCCACGACACATCACATAAGGGTAGGACATGTTTCATGGTCATTTCGTATTATTAGAACATTATTTTTACCTAAAATTACACTAATTACCTCTTATCGCGATTAAAAACATAAAAGATACTAATCACAATAAAATTATTTTCATCCCATTGAACCAAATTTTAAATATTAATGAAAACCATGTAAGTCAGATTTTTGAAATTCAAAACACAGAGGTGGAAAATTTTCATTTAAACGGAAAATCAGTATTTATAAGTACCACTTAGTGGTTTCACTATTCATCTAAAATTGAAGTTTTTCAGAAAAACACCAAAACTTCACTCTAAGCTATATTTGATATTCCAGATTCAAAAATGATGTCTATTTGAAAAAGTTCAAAACATATAAGTTACATTAATTTATTTAAAAATTAATTCCCGTTGTCAGAGAAAATAGCGTGTTTTTATGAAACAATAAGTATCAAAAGATTGGCACTAGTTTAAGTCCAATTTTGAAGTGAAATTAATTTCAACGAACACTATTGGATTAAATGGAAAAAATATATTATAATTTCACTTTAAATAAAATTCAAAAGGTAATCTAATAATATAAATAAATTAGTTACAAAGTGGTTTTGAATTAAAATACAACATTTTCACTATTCATTAAAAAATGAAATTTATCGGAAAAATACCAAAAATTCACACTGTAAATTTTGATGTCATGATTCTAAAGAAGACTTTTATTTGATAAAATAGAATGTATAAGAGTGACCAAAACTATACTTAATGACGGTTCTCCATCAAAAGGCGATAAGTGGACCATTAGTGAAAATTAGAGTATATATGCCTAAAATTGAATTCTTTTCGTATTTTAAGCCATTATCATTTATTGGATAAATGTAAAAACATTTAACAAACATATAAAATGATATTTTAGTTATTTCCATTCATTCCCGTCAATAAAATGGCTAAGTGTTAACTACCATCTAAAATAATATTATTTTATTACTAGTACGCAACGTAAGATTTCAAAGAAACTCTTTGTTGCGTATCGGGTACGCTATCGAAAATAGCAACCCCATTAAAGTAAAATTAATATTTAATTTTTAAATATTAATAAATATTAAAATGATTTATTCTTTATCTACATGGGATGTTACATCCTTCCCCCCATTTTGGAATTGCGTCCTCGCAATTTTATTCAATTATCAAAATAAGTGGGGGTATTTATCCCTCATAGCATTTTCAGATTCCCATGTTTCCTCTTAAACCATATGGTCTTTCCATAAAACCTTTACCTGGTGAATTACCTTATTCCACAACACTTTCTCTCTACGGTCAAATATTTGGACTGGTTGTTCTTCATAAGAGATATTCTCTTCCAACTGAACTAACTCTGGGCTCAAAACATGAGATGGATCTGGCATGTAATTTATCAACTTTAAAACATGAAAAACATTGTGTACCTGAGATAAACATGGAGATAAATCCACTCGGTATGCAACTAATCCAACTTTCTCCAGAATTTCATATGGTCCAATGAACCTTGGACTCATCCTTCCTTTCTTACCAAATTGCATCACATTTTTCCACGGTGAACCTTTGAGAAAAACATGATCACCTACCTTGAAAGATAGATCCTTCCTCCGGTTAGCCGCATAACTCTTCTGCCTTCATTGAGCTATTCTCATGTGTTTCTAAATCAACTGAGCTTTTTTTGCCATCTCTTCTACCAATTCTGGTCCCATCAACTTCCTTTTACCCACTTCATCCCAAAAAGGTGGAGTTCAACACTGCTTCCCATATAATGCCTCAAATGGTGTCATCTGTATACTGGAATGAAAACTGTTATTATAAGAAAACTCAATCAAACAAAGTTATTGGTCCCAACTTCCCTGATAATCCATGGAACAAGCACGTATCATATCCTCCAAAGTCTGAATTGTTCGTTCTGACTGCCCATCTGATTGAGGATGAAAAGCTGTACTAAAATTTAATTCAGTACCCAACGACTTCTGAAGGCCTTTATAAATGTTATAAGTGAACCTGATATCATGGTCAGATACAATGGAGAGAGTAACTCCATGTAACCTGACTATCTCTTTAAGATACAAACAAGAAATTTGATCTAGGGTAAAATTATCTCGTATAGAAAGTAAATGAGTAGATTTAGTGAAGCGATCAACAATAACCCAGATTGCATTATTACCTCGAGGTGTCTTCGGAAGTCCCATAATGAACTCGATGGATAAATTCTCCCATTTCCACTCTAGCACTAGTAAAGGCTAAAGCATCCCTTTTGGTAACTGCTGCTCTTCTTTAACCTGTTGACAGGTCAAACACTTCACAGTAAAATCAGCAATATCTCTTTTCATTTCATCCCACCAGTAATACTCCCGATGATCACTATTCATCTGAGTACTGCCAGGATGGATTGAAAACGGAGAACTATGAGCTTCACATTACAAATATCTCTTCAACTATGAATTAAACGGCACACACAATCTCTTCCAAAATCTCAAATCAAATTCATTATCAATATTGAATTCAGGCAACTTACCCTTCTGAACCAGCTCTACCTTTTTCTGCAAATCGTTGTCTTGCTTCTGTGCTTTCTTAATTCTGTCTGATAGAGAAGATTTCACTGATACGTGAAAAAAATAGGATGACATCTTGCACCAAAAATGTCTATGCCAAATTTCATCAAATCCTTAACCAAAGGATCACGTTCCAAACGCAACATTGTTAATGAGGAATTACTTTTTCGACTCAAAGCATCAGCCACTTTATTTGATTTTCTTGGATGGTAATGAATTGTACAATCATAATCTTTGAATATTTCTAGCCATATCCTCTGTCTCATGTTCAATTCTTTCTGAGTGAATATATACTTTAAAAATTTCTGATCGGTATATATTTCACACTTTACTACATACAAATGATGCCCCCAAAATTTTAAATCGAAAACAACAGCAGTTAATTCCAAATCATGTGTAGGGTAATTAACTCATGAGTTTTCAACTATTGTGAAGAATAATCAATTACCTGATCATTCTGTATGAAGACGCAACCATGTCCTTTCAATGAAGCATCACTGTAGATAACAAACTCCCCATTCCTAGAAGGTAGTGCCAAAACTGCAGCATTCACCAATCTTCTTTTCAGTTCCTGAAAAAAATCATCACATTCCTTTGTCCAGATAAACATAACACCCTTCCGAGTTAGCTTAGTCATTGGACTAGATAACCATGAAAAATTTCTAACAAACCATTAGTAATAGCCTTCCAAACCACGGAAGTAACGAATCTCAGTTACATTTGTGGGTCTTGGCCATTCTTCCACAACCTTTTTTTTGCAGGATCAATAGTTATCCCATCTTTAGAAACAATATGACCAAGGAAAGAAATTTTTCGCAACCATAACCCACACTTTCTGAATTTCCCATACACTTTCTTATATTTTAAGGTTTGAAAAATAACCCTTAAATGTCTTTCATGCTCCTCTTTACTTTTAGAAAACACCAAAATATCTTCAATGAAAACAACCACAGACTTATCCAAGAACTAATGGAGAATTATATTCATTAAGTCCATGAATACAGCCTGTGCATTGGTTAGACCAAAAGGCATTACTACAAATTCATAATGGCCATATCTTGTACAAAACGCAGTCTTCGGAATATCTGCTTTATTTACCTTCAAATGATGGTACCCCAATCTCAGGTCAATCTTTGAAAAATACTGAGCTCCCCGGAGCTAATCAAACAAATCATCGATATGAGGAAAAAGATATTTTTTCATAATAGTGATGTTATTCAAGGCTCTATAATCAATGCAAAGTCTCCTAGAACCATCTTTCTTTTTAAAAAATAAAATAGGATCACCCCATGATGATGTGTTATGTTCAATGAAACTTTTCTCTAATAAATCATTCAATTGCTCCTTCAACTCTAAACGTACAATTTGATCCATTCGATAAGGGGGTTTTGAAATTGGCTTAGCATCAGGAACTAAGTCTACAATAAACTCAACTTCCTGATCTGGTATTATTCTAGGCAACTCATCAGGAAAAACATCAGGATACTCATTTACCACTGGCACATCATTAATCTGAACAGTTCCCTTGTTTTCAACAATATGTGCAAGGTAACATTCCTTTCCATCTTTTACAACTTTCTTGGCCTCCTGATACGTTATCAACAGTAAGTGTTCATTCATGTAAAAACACTGAAAGGCTTTCTAAAAAGAAACTTCATTAGCTCTAAAATAAATCTTATCATGATAAATAGAGATCCAATCCATACCCAGGATAACATCAAACTCTACTAGACGTAAAATAATATGGTTTTCAAGTAGGTTCTTTCCAAAGATAAGGATAGGATGATTCTTATAATTTTTTTTGCCTCAACATTTCCCACAGGTGTTTTTTCCACAAGTTCAGGAGTCATTTCTTGAGATGGTATCCCCATTTTACTAGAAAAGTTTTCAGAGATCAAAGAATGTGTAGACCCAGAATCAAACAACACACTAGCATAATCTGAAAAAACAAAAAAAGTACCTGATACTACTTCATTTGATGGCCCGACATCTGCTGAAGTAGTTGCAAAGGATTTCACCAGCCCTTTCTGGTTGTAGTTTAACAGCTTCCCATCACTCGAGCTCTTTGTCGGACACTAATTTGCATAGTGACCCATCTAATTGCACTAAAAACATTTCACTAACTGGAAATCAAATTTGGTCTTACCTTCACCCTGATCTTTTTCAGTGAAATCACGAGCCTTATTTCCCATCTTACCGCATCAGTAGCACTTTCCAGAATTCAGAAGACATTCCCCAGCATGCCTTTTACCACATTTATCACAAACTGGAAACTCAGTTTTCTTACCGTCGGACCTTTTTGACAAATTCTTTCCTTTCTCCTACCACCTTGGTCTCTTCATCTGATGGTTGTTATAGAACACTTGATCATCGGAAAACTCCATTTCCACCTTCTCAGCACATCTAACAAGATTTTCATAACTTTTGATATCACGAGAATCCAATGCCCTTCGATATTTTGGCTTTAATCCTGAGTAAAAATGATTTATTTTACTATCAAGGTCTCAGATAATATTTGGAGCATACCTTTCCAATCGAGTGAACCTCTCTTCATAGGTAGCCACTAAGTCTTCCTATTCCCTCAATTCCAAGAATTGTTTTTCCATCCCATGTCGAAGAGCCTTAGGAAAATACTACTCAAGAAACAAACCTTTGAATTCATCCCAGTCAAGAGCATCAATCTCATCAGTGTCCCTGATATTTTTACCCATCGACCACCACTGATCTGCTTTACCCTCAAAACGGTAAATTGAAAGACTAAACTTTTGATTGTCTGAACACCCCATGACATCGAAAATCTTCTCCAGTGCTTTAATCCACCTTTCAGCTAGCACAAGGGGAGATGATCCTCTGAATGATGGGGGATGTTTCCTCATGAAATGTTCTACCACTGACATGTTCCACTACGGTTGATATGGATGATCTTGTGCATTGATACCACCACCATTTATCGCTTGAGTCAACTGTTCCATTACTGCAACAAACTGTTCAGTTCCAATTCCGACCATCTCAGGATGCTGATTCGGAAGGTTATTTCCTTCTGTATGCCTTCCTAGAACTGCTTCCCTGTTTCCTCTACCGAAAACCATTATGAACAAACATGTCTTAGATGAAGCAACTTGGTAATCTTAAAATGCTATATCATTTCAATTTGACCATAATAAAATATATTTTTTGTTAATAATTTAATAGATTTCTATCTCTTAAAGTTATCTAAACCGACCTCTGATACCAACTATAATGCCCCGACCTTAAACCTTACTTAATATTGAATTAAATGAATAATTCACATTGAGGATATTTTCGTGTTTAGAGTTTTAGATAATTATAGCATAAAACATGCATCACATTCCACACTTAAACAAAGTGGTTACATAAAATATCGTACTCATTTTTCCCATCAGCGGAAACATATTTTAAATAAAACATGGATTCGTTCTTGACACGTCATTGACACTATCATCAAATAATGTACCTTTCCCTTGACCTGTGAAAAACATTTCAAAAACATGGTATGAGCATAAAATGCTCAGTAAGGGATATAAAAATATGGAAAGGAAACATGAGTACATTTTTTCATTAGAATCAATGAAATCATACATTACTCATAAAACATAAGCACGTTAACATACCTCATCAAATCTTGAATAAAACATATTAATTATAATACATAAAGGTAACTTGAGGCATTCATAACATTTTTACCTAGGGAGTAACCTTTGTGTTTATGTTTGGAATACCCATCATAGTATATTCCCTAAATATCATTGGAGAAACCTCAACGTTTAACCCCTTCATGTTACCCAATGCATTGGAGAGCTATATTGGGCTCACCCGCCCTTAGTTTATCACCGAACCACCTGTCATCATAATAATGCCCAAGAACCATAACGTAATCGTATCACATAAAACATGCATAAAGGAAACATATCATTTCCACTTTTGAATCACATGATATCAATAAAAAACATTGATATAAAAACATTATGAAAATAATTTTCAATACCAAAATAAAATAAATTTAAAACATGGTATTTATTTTTCATTTAAATAAAAGTTATGACTTGTAGAGGAAGCTGAAACTCAAATAATGGCCACGACGGCGGAGAAGTCGTTTTCTCCGCATATGTACGACAAAAACATTTCCTTTTGTCGTTTAGTAAAATGATTCGTATAAAATGATTCATTTTGGAAAAACGTAAAATTCAAAGGTTTTTATACACCATATATAGGAAGGTTGTGTATAAAACAAAATATGCCTCAATGAAAGGAGATTGAGACGAAGTCTCATACCTCGGGTCATACTTGACTCGATCGTTCTTTAACATCCTGAATAATAAACATGAGTTAATTTATACTTGCTTAAGAACCTTTTTCAAGTTCATTATTCCTTTTATATCACTTATTACCATGTTATGAACACTATGTAATTATTTAAGTTAATAATGGTCATTTTTTCGATCATTGGTACTTGAGTCAAAATTAAACTCTTTATAATTACAAGTTGTTCATGGGGTAAAATATCCATTTTATCCAGAATTATATTCATCATGTAGATATCATATATGTCATATAAATCCAGTATATACATGCATTTATAATATTACATAACATTTAGAGGAAAGAAAAGAAATGCACCGTTCATGGAGACGGTAAGCCGTACGTACGCAAGAACGCTACTTCCATTTGTATTTCAAATTAAATGGAATTAAAACATAATGATACATGATAGTATTATAATTCCAGTATTGTATCATATATAATATCATAAAATCTATCTTTTATATGTACCACATATGGAATTAACGAATCAAATCACTTTGAGGGGGGCAGTAGTCCGCAATTCCTAAAATGAAGATATCGGGCTTACCCAAAATGGAAACCATAAAGTTATTCCATAAATGAAAAATACAAAAGCTTAAGTAAAAAAATAAACATATTATATTTCATATATAAATAGAGTGATATCTTAATGGCCACCTTTGATGGTGTTATATGAGTGTTGACTAATCATCCTTTTGTGAGGCAGAAATTCGCTATCCACAGAAACAGTATGTTCTTTAACTATTAGATGTAGATGTGTGTAAGTGTAGCTAGAATACATCTTATAAAAACATTATTTTATATTTAAGATACTGGTGTTGTTACAAAATAAAGGAATTAAAATAGTTTAGAGGGCTGGAGAAGCAAAATAAAACATAAGAACACAAGAGAAAACACTACCTTTAAAACAGGTAACTCTTTTTGATTTGAGCTCAAAGGATTCCTTGGGAAACTTATGCCCAAAGTGAAGCTTCAATGAGTAATAGAGGGATGTGGAGAGACAAAATGGACAGGGTTTGGCTGAGCCAAAGGCTTGAGAGGTGTGGGTAAGGTGGTAGAGTTGGGGGCCTTTTATAAGAGGAGAGGAGGGGCACTCGTGGAAAGTTATAAACGGTTACATTATTATAAAATGATTTTCAGATTTAAAAGGTCCAAAAATTATATATTTCGAGGATAAGGTGATAATAGTTCTAAATCCACCCATACAATAGATTTTTGACATGTTTAGGGATTATATTGTAAATTATCATTTCATTTTTTTAAATCGTTAAATAATGAGGTAATCGCTGCATCATCATGGTATCAAACATAATTTAATTTATTTAATGTATAATAATTATTAAAAGATATCATGATGTAGGAAATCATATTAGATTTCTAATGAATATTTATAGTCATAAATATTACTTGTATAACTCCATTTAAAATTTGTTTTAGTAAAACAACTCATGTTTGTGACATTTTAATTTTAACATTAAATAAAAAGTTATTAATGTTATTTTCCCACCAAAGTGGCTCCATGGAATCCCCAAGTTGACCCATGGATTTTATTGGTAGGCCATGACACATCCAATAAGTTTAGGACATGTGTCAAGGTCATTTAATATTATTAAAACATTATTTTTACCTTAAATTACAATAATTACCTATAATCGCGATAAAAAACGTTAAAGTTACTATTCACAAAAAAAATTATTTTAATCCCATTGAACCACATTTTACTTCTTAATGAAAACCATGTATGTCGGATTTTTGAAATTCAAAACAAAGAGGTGGTAAAATTTCATTTAAACGGAAAATCAGTTTTTATAAGTACCACTTAGTGGTTTCACTATTCACCAAAAATTGAAGTTTTTCAGAAAAATACCAAAACTTCACCCTAAGCAATATTTGATATTCCGAATTAAAAAATGATGTCTATTTTACAAAATTAAAGACATATAAGTTACATTAATTAATTTAATAATTAATTCCCGCTCTCATAGCAAATAGCGTGTTTTTATGAAACAATAAGTATCGAAAGATTGGCACTTGTTTAAGTCCAATTTCAATGTGAACTTAATTCCAACGACCACTATTGGATTAAATGGTAAAAATATATTATAATTTAACTTTAAATCCAATTCAAAAGATAATATAATCATATAAATAAATTAGATTAAAAAGAGGATTTTAATTAAAATACAACATTTTTCACTATTCATTAAAAAATTGAACTTTGTTGGAAAAATTTCAAAAATTCACACAATGTAAATTTTGATGTCACGATTCTAAGGAAGAATTGTATTTGGTCCAACAGAATGTATAAGAGTAACCAAAAAAATAGTTAATGAAGGTTCACTATCAAAAGCTGATAAGTTGACCTTTATTGAAAATTAGAGTATGTATACCTAAAATTGAATTCTTTTCGTATTTTAAGCCTTTATATTTTATTGGATAAATGTAAAAACCATTAACAAACATATATAATCATATTTTTGTTATTTCCATTCATTCCCGCCAATGCAACGACTACGTGTTAACTACCATTTAAAATAATATTATTTTATTACTAGTGTGCAACGTAAGATTTCAAAGAAACTCTTTGTTGTGTATCGGGTACGCTATCGATCATAGGAACCCCTTTAAAGTAAAATTAATATTTAATTCGTAAATATTAATAAATATTAAAATTCATTATTCTTTATTTACCTGGGATGTTATATATGGATAGGGAGATAAAATGTGATAAATATGGGAATATTAACTTTAAGGATAATGGTAATCATGAGACCAAATCATGAGAACCAATAGTGAGTTTCTCTTATGATATTGTGATCACATGATGAATAGAACATCACACGATGGTACCTCATGAACCTATGGTCTCACAACACCCTTATGTAGTGACCTGATATGTCTACCATTGACATCCACCCTTGAAATTCATGTGAACTCACTGAAATTACCTCACTTTGTCCTAAAAACACAAGGATTTTTGGACATGATGTGAACACAGGGAAAATCACTATTCCCTTCATGTAAACCATATTCCATACATCCATGAAATGATACCCTTGGAATTTTTTGTGAGACCTCATTATCTTGATCCCTTAACGTTACACTACTTCATAACTCCTCATTGATCATATGAATCCCTAATGAATCCTTATACATGTTAACTTTATCGCGAAATAACACTTGGAAATTTCATATTGATCATATGAATTCCGTTTTACATGTCAAATTGGTCCAATGAAATATCATCAACATATCAACTTGATCGTGAAATAGTCCTTGGAAATGTTTTCTTGATCATGTGTGATACCATGAACACATCGTTTTCATTACATGATAACCATGGGAGATGTCAATTTATTTTTGTCTGAATAACCTCAGACATGTCAAAATTTATTGTAAGACACCAACATACATACCAGACTTTTTAGGTAGGAACCCATGGACATGTAATATGTATCCATGTGAAACCTCCACCATGGTCCCATAGCTGAGAACACACATTACATGGGGAGTTTCCTTAATGGTACAAGATTATAATATTATTCAGCCCTATTAATTCCATACCTTCAAATGCGACTCTATATCATAAAAACATATTTCATAATCCCTTTATTATCAACATGTTCTATTTTCAATTAGAGAATATAGAAAGAATATGTGACTTGGGAATATGTGTTGGTACATGTAACTTGATATTACTAATAATTATATCTCATTTGGAACAAATTATACTATAGGTCTATCATCCAACCTCATATATCCATGTAAATATGTGGGTTCACACATGGTAATCCACCTTGTTCTATGTCCCCGTTAAATGATAATTATTACATAATTTGAGGAAATCATCTTCATGAGTATTGATTATAATTACTCTCTCAGCCATGGGCTAGGAATGAAATAAACTACATGGAATATAATTCATGTTATAAAAAGGAAACATATCATTCCTTCATATTGCTTCTTCTCTATAACATATTCTCTATATTAATTGTAAAAAAATATCATGTCATATTTTGTATGTATGTATTGTATATATTTTAACTCATTTGAATTATATAATCATCAATTTTTTTTCACACTACTAATTAATCAAATCAGCTTTGAGACCAATGATGATTATAAAAAATAGAATGAGGATGTTGAACCCTTAATTTTCATCCTATTAGATACATGTTTGATTAATCATATTTATATTTAAAGGGGATATATTCCTAATAAAATAAACCATGTCACCCATATACGCATAGGTTCATCTCAAAACATCTATTATTATATCATTAATGATGAATATTATAATAACGTGAACTATAAGGGCATTGATTCCAATTTTTACTAGGTACATATAATGCCTCTATATGGATTGATACCTATACTCAATATGAAAATTCCATCAGATATTCCCTCACAAAATTATGTCAAACTACGTAGTGTATTCCAGTCAAAATACTTTAACAATCTCAAATTAACTACATGATTTTTTAATTCTATTCACACATGATACTTAGGATTAATCTTAATGGTTAAATAGACTATTAAAAATACCAGCCACCTCTTATGATTTTGACATATATATAGTTCACAAATATGTATTTAAACAATATATTTATAAATAGATAAAAAAATATAGAACCATTGTAACAAATAGTTATTTTTATTAGCACATGGTCCCAATAAAGTCTTTGGAACAAGGGTAACTAGACCAATATCGTGACCTATAAAGTATTTAAAAAATATAATAAATCTATAAGTAAGAACAATATTAGAAAACAATTCCCCAAAAGGGTCCCTTGATCCTAACCACAAATCCCCTCAACCAATTTTAGTTTCTACGTTTCATTGGCCTGAAACATCAATTATCGCTGACCTTTTTTAAGAATGATCATGGATCCTTATAGATGGTGGAGCTATTAGAATTTTAAATTAAATAAAAAATAGTTATGTTGATGAAAATGATTGGGCAACCACACTAAGTAACCCATAATCATGCATCAGGCACTGCCTACAAATTGATAGGGAAATAGAGACATCATATTCATTTTCCAGACAATAAGAACATGATTATCCTAAGAAATAAATTTCATCATATATATATATAATACTAATATAATAACATTTAGGTTGTAGTGTTTCCTCTTATTTTGGAATTAACATGGATATAGTGAATTATTATTCTATAAATCAGGATTGAAATAATATATTTTATATATTCATATAATAACCCATGTTTCTCAAAATATATACCACTAAAGTGGAGATGGTTAGTTTTAATACCAATTGTTAGTTCTAGTGGATAGATTCAACCACATACAAGGTTGGCGTGGTGGTGAATACAGTTCTCCATACTGATTTATCATATTAAAATAAATATTTTATCTATTTTACAGCTTTGGTATTTAAACCAATGAAGTAATCTAAAAAATGTATTGGCTAACAATAAACCACATGTAATAAAAATATTTATGGAAATATTAATTAATTAAGAACAAATTATGTTTTTACTTGGTATGATCACAAAATGAAAATCAAACTTTTTCTATTTTCATTTGTTATTATGAGAAAAATATTTTCAACTAATCTTATAATAATCAATTAGATGTGGGGTGAGTATCATTTATCATAAAATACTAGTGAAACTGACACATATATAAAAAAGATGTATTATTCTATCACCCAAATATCATATGACCTAAATTATTATTTTTTGGTTGATCCCCAATTTATATAGAATGTCCCATAACAAAAATTATCAGATTTTATTCCTCAAAAAATAATTCAAATTCCATAATATCTTCATGAATGATAATATATAACTTAATATATGTAAACATATTTCTCCAAATACATTTTATAATATATTAATAACATTATTGTTTACTCAATTTGTAAGGATTTCAACATCCAAGGAGTATTCTAAAAAATTCTAAACTCATCATTCTTTATAATCTATTGATTTATTTAATTATATTTACTAAAGGTCTTCTCAGTGTTCGTATTCTTCTCTTCCAATGATCCTGAATATCTTTCCATATATTTAATCGATTCATTCATCTTCCTTAATATAAAATTTTATTTGGTAAAGAATATTATTATGTTATTCATCTCCACACTCAAATAGCTTCATCTATTATTTTGAGAGGTCCTCCACTTATTATTTTATTTCATGATTCTTCTCTATATTTAATATTTTTGGTTCACAAATATGTTTTAAAAAACATAATTATATATTAAATCTTACACAATCTTATTTACATGATCTATGTTTTTTCATCATCATTATATTGTGGGTTCATCCCTATGGTATCACGTATTCATTTTCTTGCTTTACATAACACATTTCCAAGAATAACATTCTTCAATTTTCTTTTTAATTTTATGAAATGTAATAAGTATTTCAAGGATTCATCTTGTAGTATTGTGAATAGTAATAAAATACATTGTCATAATTCGTAATGGATAATAAATATAAATTTATATATAAAAAATAAATAGTGTAAATACTATTTTTTATGTTTGTTTCCTTAATGATGTCAGTCATCTAAAATATATACATGCCTCAAATTTTATTTAAAATTCTAATATGTAATCTCAAATCAATTTTCTCTTCACTAGATTAAATTAATATTATTTTTTCTAACGTATTATAGGTTTTTAAGAATCATCTAACATACAATCTATAATTATTTTATGATGTTTAGATTTTAACAAAATCATCATAGGCTTGAGTTTACCTCATTCATGTATTTGAATTTTGTGTTATTTTTCAATGTTGTTTAATGATTATAATATATTAATTTTTATTCTATAACAATTCCATTTTTGATATTTTAATTATGGATAACCACTTCTATCATTAAAAAAAATTATAGTTCATAAATTGTTATTTCCCCAAATATGTTGTTTTAATCCTTTAGAAATCTCAAAATTACATAACATTTTCTACCATAAAATGTAGTGAAAGTTATGATGCGATTGAGAAACCATATGATATCTTTTAAATGTTATTCAATTTATTTTCTCTCTAAAATTAACATTATTATGTTCATATATTACATTATTAACTCCAAACTATAATTGTACTATGTTCCTACAATTATTAATTGTTATATTTTTTTTCACAGTATCAATCTCACAAATATTACTGAACCTTATGAATTAATATTGTAATCATTATGATGTTCATACATTAAATATTTTTATTATTGAAACAACCACCCAATGGATTTTTATCCTATGATGTACCATGGAAATGTTTATGAAGACTTTGAACCTCATAAACATTGATGGAACCTTCCAAAGATTCAAAACCTTATATTTTTTAATATAAATCACATGAAATCTAAAAAATAATGCTTACGAATATTTCCTATAATATTTATCTCACATATATGTCGTAATTAAGTGAAATGAAAATTTACATGATGAATATTTCTTGATTTATTCATTTTCCATTCAAAAAATTATAATTATTTTTAAAAATCAATCTAAATCATCATAAAATCAACTTAGAGCCACCAAAACCACATAAACTCACAAAATATAAACATAATTTCATTGTGGGTATCATTATAATAATTTTAATCATCCTTATCTTATTTATAGTGTTTTTTAGCTTTTAAAAAGACCCTTATTTGTATTTAAATATATTATAATTACCATAATATTCAAATTTAAAAGTAATTCACTGAATCCTTAATGAATTTTATTTATATGTTGAATAATATAATTATGATTCTCTTTAACACAAGTATTATTTCTCTTTAATTTCAAATAGTTTTTATCGAAACCTTGATCCACTTTTTATTTGATCTGTAATGAAAGATTTTTGTTGTTGTTTAGTAGATAGTTCATCAGTATGAAATCAAAAATATATAACCCTTTTACATAATGTAGCATAGATTCATGAATGGTAATTAACAAAAACAAAAACTCATTAATTCTTAAGTATTTGAGTATTTTACTTAGAATATATCATGAAATGTAGGTCACGACCCGTCCCCCAGGGCCCATGCCGTGACTACCCCAAGGCCGCCTTCCATAATCCAGGGGTTGGGGACTGGCACCAAAGGTGTAAATTCTTAAGCTAGGAAGGCATTGCCTTTAAAAATTTTGAACACACACAATCAGAGTAAAAATTGGAAGCAAACAATAAGTAAAAACTATATACAAAAAGGAGTGCTGAAATGTAATGGGGGCCAGAAATTCAATCCCTACTGTAAAGTAAAAGGAAACTGAAATACAAGTACAAATGAAGAAAATTAAAATTTTTTTTGGGTCATCCATTGGGATGTCCTACCTGAAGGGTATGTACAGAAGGCCTCCATATCTCTTCACGTCCGTCCGTATCCTCTGTGAATCATCACGCCATGTGGTCCACCTCCGGATATCGTAAAGTCCTGTCCAATAAACCTCGGTCAGCGATTTCCATCGTTTCCGACCAACACAACGAGGTGTACACAAATCCCATACAGGGGTGAGTATAACGATACTCAGTAGGGACCCTGAGACCCTCAAGGTCTCAAAAATCCAACAAGGGTAAATAAAAAAGAATGAAATCAACAGATAACCCCACTTAGGTATATGCCCATACATATAACTAAGTTATCATGTAATCCATCTCAGTCATGAGGTAATCACAAATGATATTCACTCAGCTCAAACCAGGATTTTTATTCACATTATTGAAACCACAACTGCTGGATAACTCCTTCTCTGTCGAGTACAGTGGACCTTCCGCAACACGAAGGCTCTTCCCACTAACCTTGGACTGCTGAGGTACTCCTCCTTTAGTGTACCATGGGTCCGCTGCATCACCCAATAGTTCTCCCCACCATAGTTTTTCCACCCCAACCAGGCACTCCCCCTCATAGCCTGCAGAGGTACCCCTCCTATCGAGTACCGCGGGTCTGCCACCACAACTGGGTGATCCTCCGATGTGGGTCTACCTCCACAACTAGGAGCTCCCCACTAGGCTATAATAAGCACTCTGAGATGATCATTTAGCAGTCGTCAAGTCTTAGCCAGCTACTAGGTCTCTGGACTTTGTATGCTCACCTCTGGAAGGATCTGCTCCACGACCTACTGGTCGATACTCCAACTATCACGAAGTCCCACGTAGAAGTATCTCAAAGGTCCTCCACATCATATGGGTCTTCCCAAACTAAATATGTCCAAGACACAGAGGATAATATGACCAAGCCTTTTTCCAAAAAGTACACGGCATGCAAAAATATGGCACACATCGTGTCTTCTTTCCTCGAGTATAGCCCGTGTACAACGGCTCGTGTTATAAGTCTAGTCATGTAGAAAAGTAAGTACACAACATGTGATATTAACACACACTGTGTGCATGAAACTGGGGTCAGCTCCATGTGTACTGGTCGTGTGCCCGTACATGGCTTCTACCCATGTTCATCAACCCGTGTAACTGGTATGTGGGGTATCCCAATTCACTATCCTTTCTAGGTCGTGTAGTGGAGTACATGCCCATGTACTTCACCTGTGTCTGCGTATCCCTGGGATACATGCCAAGTCCTGTGAACCTGCCTCTGTCATGCCGCGTTAGAGGGTACACGTCGTGTCATCAGGCCATGTGATTATTCTTGTGTCCATGTATTTCCCAAAATACACACCATGTGTCGAGTAGACGCGTCTTCCAGGCCGTGTGGAAAGTATATTTCATGTGACTGGGGCCACACACCGTTTGCTAACCATTTGACGCTCGAACCCTTTCCGCAGTATGACCATAGTACATGATGTGTCCTTCGAGAGTACATGCCATGTATTCTAGAATTTTCCAGAATCAACGCCTCTAGCCATCGCACCTCTCCTGATGACCTTTCTTCATTCAGATGGTTTCATTGCCACTAAACCACATACTTTATGTTTACCCAATGTCCCGAAGTCATTTCATGTGTTTTCGGGCCTCTGATCAGATCCAAAAACATGTTTTGATTCTACCACATTAGAATGGTCAAAGAATGGTCCTTTCGTTCGGGGCTGATCTGTCACCCACTATCGTCGTCGCACCTCCTCTAGGTCGTCATGACTTTGGGTCTTCAATCAGGGATCATTGCATCACAACACGAACCCACAATGATCCCTTGTTCATTTCTGAAGAACGTGAAGAACACACCCTTATTCACAAGAACAGTGGAAGTAAATGGGCCATGTTAGTTTGGGCCAGTCCTTTTTAATTAATTTGATATCAAGAGGATCAAGAGGGAACAATTCAATCATGGAAGGAATAATTAGCATTTCTCATAACCAAAACACAACCCTACCTTGTTTTTTGATGGTGGTCGCGACGAAGGAGGCGTCATCATTCATCACGTCCGCCACACACTCCCAATTCCAAGCTCACATGTCTGTAGAAGTCGAGGGAGTATTATTGAAGAGGATCATCATTCTTAGTAGTCGAAGGCATCCTTTTTTCTTAGTTGGTGAGATGTGTTCTTTATTGGAGAACTTCTTTTCTCTCTTCTTCCAAGCTTCCTCCAAAAAGAATATGACAACAAAATAATAGATTGCAATATCCTATTAATTCTTTTTCACAATATTCAAATTGTTTTAAATAATTGGGTAGGATTCCGTTAATTAATTCATGATGTTGGAACAAAATTTAAGTGGAGGGGTGGTGAAAACATTACGTGGGGGCTCAAGAGGATTCTCCCCACATAATTGGGAGTTCATGAGGTTTAACCTCGGGTGGTCCCACCATAATCAACATGTAGAGGAGTTTAGTCCTCGTGTGGGACCCACATCCATAACCTCTCATGGGAGGTTAAGGAGTGATGGTCCCACATCCAACTTCCATGAAGAGATTTTAACCGTAAAAAAGCCATAGACTTTATTTTTATTTAATTCAATCTCCACAAACCCCAAAAACTAACATTTATTCTCAACAAACTGTCGTCGAGATGAAAGTCTTCCTAAGTGAATATTGGTACTGCGAGTTCAATGGTTCCCATAGATTTTAATTCTAAGTACCGGTTCAAAATTTATTAAAGCCCGCTCATATATTTAATAAATGTACCAAAAGAAAACATCATAAATTCATTCTGGGCACACCGGTCGTCGGAATAACGCACTGTAAATTTTTGCGGACTCGTAAAATTCCCATGTATTTATGAAATAAAATTCTATATAATTTATAGGTCTTTACATTCACCCCACATCAAGGCTATACGGCCTTGTAAGCTACAACCCACACTAATGAAACAAGTGCGATTACTGAGTACATATCTGAGCCTCCCCCTCCCATTTTCTCCCTTGAAGGTTCTTGTGCTGACAGTATACGTGCACTAGAGGTATCGACCGTCCACGTTAGACTCACTCCTGTAGATCCTCAATCTCCACTGGAACCTCTTTGAAAGTCACCCCATCATCGATGTCTATCTATCCATGGTCGATGATGTGAGAAGGGTCATACACGTATCTACTCAGCTGAGATACGTGGAAGACGTCATGAACCCAGTGCAACTGAGGTGGAAGAGCCAGGAGGTAAGCTACCTCACATATTCTGCTGAGGACCTGAAATGGTCTGATGAATCATGAAGATATCTTGCAGCCTCTGACAAATCTCCATATACCTCATCAAGTTGAGACCCATATGAATACATGGTCACCATCCTCGAACTCCAGAGGTCTTCGTCTCCTATAATCATAAAATTAATGTATGCTCTATGCAGTCTTCATCTACTCCTGGATGATCTGCACCATCTCCGTGGTAGCTCGTACAATCTCTGGTCCCACCAGTGCTAACTCCCCTAGGTCTGTCCAGCACAAAGGTTATCTACAAGGTCGCTCATACAACACCTTGAAAGGTGTGATCTTTATGGTAGAGTGATAGGTGTTGTTGTAGTCAAACTCCACCAAAGGTATGTGATCCTCCCATCTACGATCGAATTCAAGGACACATGCACATAGCATGTCCTCAAGAGTCTGAATGGTCCACCTAGTCTGACCATCTGTCTGAATATTGAAGGCGGTGCTCAGACGAAGCTACGTCTCCAAATCCCCCTACAATCCCTTCTATAGACAGGAAGTAAACAATGAATCATGATTAGAGACAATAGAATAAGTTACTCCATGTAGCTGCACAATCATTTTCATATAGAGGCATCCCAATCTCTCTACTGGGCCCTTCTCTCTAATAGGAAGGAAGTGGGGCGACTTGGTGAGTTGGTCAATCATCACCAAAATCGATTCATGTACCTGGGATGTACGTGGAAGACCTATCACAATGTCCATGGATATCCCATTACACTTCCACTCTAGGACCTCTAAACTCTATACCCAGCATGTTGGTACCTGGTGCTCCACCTTCACTTGCTGACAATTGAGGCATTGATAGACAAACTCCGCTATTTCCTTCTTCATACGAGGCCACCAGTACTGTCGTTTGTGGTCTTGATACATCTTCACCACTCCTGGATGTACCGCTAAAGAGGATGTGTGGAAATCCATCAATAATTCTTCCCGATGAGACACTGGTACCAATGAATGTCCTCTGAAGACGATGAAATTCTACCCACCTTCATAAAAACCATCAGGTGCCTGCACTATGGATATCTAGGCACATCATGTCTCACAGTCAGCATCTCCATTTTGTGCCTCCCTAAATCAATGAAGAAGTGGGGGAGTGACTATAAGATACTTTAGAAAGGCTGCTCCATCTCTATCCACAAAGTATATCTATAAGGATGGAAGCTACTCTCTCGCCTCGCCCACCTGATGTATACAAAATCTCCGGTTGAGTGCATCTACTACAATGTTTCCCTTTCCATGAGAATAGACTATCTAGAAGTCATTATCCTGGAGGAACTCAAGCCATCACCGTTTTCTTAGGTTCAGGTAATTATGAGTGAAGATATTCCTTGTACTCTTGTGATTAGAGTACATGGTAAAACATTCACCCATTAGATAGTTTCACCACATCTTCAAGGAAAAGACCAATGATACTAATTCCAAGTCATGGGTAGCGTTGTTCTATGCCTATTGTCTTAGCTACCAAGAACCATACGCGATCAATGCTCTCTCTTGCATCAGGACACACCTGAGTCCGGTCCCTGATGTGTTGCAAAAAACTACATACCCTACACCTTTCTCTAGAAGCCTCAAGTTGGCGGCACTAGTCAGCCTCTACCTTAGCTCTTGAAAGCTCTGCAGACATCTCTTCGACCACACAAAGCATTTCCCCTTTCCTTTCCATGAATTTTAGTGGTGATACAACTCCGGATAAGTCTTGGAAGAACCTCCGATAGTAACTATCCAAATCTAGGAAACTCCCAACCACCATCACACTCCTGGGTGGATACCAAGAAAGTACTGCCTCAATCATCACTATTTCCAAAGAAACTCCAGCATCTGATATGACGTGTCTCAAGAAGTGAACCTCTAATATAAAAAACAGGAACATCGAGAGTTTACTATAAAGCCGGTGCTATCGGAGTGTGTCCAGTACTACCAGCATATGGTAGGCATGCTCCTCCTTAGTAGTCGAGTATATCAGAATGTCGTCGATGAAGACTATAATAAAGTGATCAAGGTATGGCTGGAAGAACCTGTTCATGAGTCCCATGAACACTAATGGAGCATTGGTTACACAAAAAGTCATAACCAAGAACACATAGTGGTCATAACGACATTTGAAGTCCATATTATGTACGTCCTCATCTTGAACTCTAAGCTGGTGATATCCTAATATGAGGTCTATCTTCCAGAACAATTGTTCTCCCTTCAACTGATTGAAGAGTTCATAAATCCTTGGGAGTGGGTATGTGTTCTTCATGGTCACCTAGTTTAGGTGACGGTAGTTGACACAAAGCCTCAATCTCCCATATGCATTCTTGGTGAACAGAATCAGGGTTGTCCAGGGAGAAACAATGGGCCAGAATAATCCCTTACTCTTCAAGTCCTCCAACTGTACCTGATGCTTGTGAAACTCAATGGGAGCCATCTGATATGCTGGTGTGGATATCAGTGCCTTCCCGGGATACAAGTCAATGTATAAGTCCACCTCTCTATGAGGAGGTAGTCTTGGAACATCGTTAGGGAAAACATCCACATACTGCCCACCACTACATGACAGCTCAGACTCTCAACATCAATTACTCTAAGGGAAAGGCATGCCAACTGCTGAGTGATCTGCTGCACCCTCTTCCGAGTAAGTCTTTCCTACACTACAAAGGCTCATTTATCATAGTTGAAGGTGAACCTTGTTCCATAAATGCGAACACACCACACTTTGCGCCCAATACAGTCAATTTGAGCATGGAATGTTGATAACCAGTCCAAACACAAGATATTGTCATAATTCCTCGACGATGCTACGATTAGATCCTAACCGAAGCTCTTTCCTCATAGAGTAAGATCACACTACTGACACCAGTGCGTAATCATCGAGTCTTCTCTTGTAGGAGTCTCTAGCCATATGCATCGAGCCAACAGCTCTGTCAGAATCTCCGAGTTCCGAATGAGGGCAGTGGAAATGAAAGAGTGACTGGAACTTCTGTCTATAAGAACTGCAGTTATGGTGGAGTAGACATAGATTATAACTCGAATCATCTCCGGAGTGTTGTGATCATAAGCCTCAGTTGTCTGGAGCTGGGCTCTCACATTTCCACAGATCCTTGCATATGGGGTGGACTTCTTGGTGGTGGTGGTGGTAACACCTCATAACGCTGTCCACCACAAGTTGCACGACTGGCTCCTCTACCACATCTGCCTCCTCCCTACAGACCAACTCAATCGAACCTCTGCCTCTGCCTGGGAGGTACCTCAACTGTCTGCTGATCATCCGAATGGCGGGTCGGATAGTTACGAGCCATGTGACCCTATCTACTACATGAGTAACAATGTCCTCTCCTAGAAGGTCTATCTCCACCTCGGGTGCCTCACACAACCGATCCTGAGTCGTGTGGCCATCCACCTGTAGGTATGTCCCTCTTGGACCTATGTATCATCTGTCTACTGGCAGTTGTAGAAGACTCTGCTTTATGTTGACTAGTTGTGGGTCCCCCTGATGGAGGCTACTCCACAAGGAAAATCTCTACTAAGAGGTCTCTCTCGAACACCCCCACATGCGTCGAGATGCTGAGCAAGATCACTAAAGCTCTGATATATCACATGAGACCCTCCTCGATGGTCCAGGCCCTGAGGAATGGGTCTTGTACCATATTTTTGGGGTAGCGTGATAGTTTGGTGAACCTCGCTGAGTATTGTGCCACCATCATGCTTCCCTACTGTAGATGAATTAGCTCATGTATCTGCACAACACATAGGGTGGCTAGGAAAAACTACGCATGAAACATGCACTCAAAGTCTTCCTAGAGTAGCATCATCTCGTCGTGCACCTGGAGCATCAGGCTGCACCATCTTCCTGCTGCTACCTGTAGAAGGCTAAGAACATGAATGACCATGATGTCAGCTGCTGTCCCTACCAGTCTAAAGACTCTCACCACAGCCTCCATCCAATCCTTAGCTACCTGTGGGTCCATCTTTCCCCTAAACCCGGGTGGCCTCTTGCACTGGAACTCGTGCAATGCACTCATGTAGCGTGCATCATCTGCTACTAGGTCTAGTGACATCGGTAGCCCAACAGGAAGTGGTATCGCTGCTGCCTTCACTGGAAAAGGGCCACGCATCGAGGCCTCATCACATGGTGCACTTTTTGTGCATACAACTTTCGAGGCTCTAACGGGTCATCCACAGGGAGGAATCTTGAAATAAACAGATGCTACACAGTCAAAAGACTACACATGGGGAGCTGACCTGGTTGAGTTGACTTGAAGAATTTTTTTTGAAAACTCACACGCAATCAGTGTTTTCATGCACTGAGTCAAAAATCATATAAAAGGGTCCTGGTTTATGGATACGTCGGCTGCCGCACCAACACTAGACTCCCAAAACTGAAAACCACACTTAGTGCCCTTAAAACTATTGCTTCAAAGAAAATAAATATAAGGGTCCTATGTTCTGCGGTAGAACCGACTCCCCTGAAACCAATTGTTATGACTCATCCCCCGGGGTCCATGTCGTGACTAGCCCATGCCTACATTCCATAGGCCATGGTTTGGTGACTAGAACCAAAGGCATAAATCCCTATGTTGGGAAGGAATTTCCTTAATAAATCGTAAACAAACACAATTAGAGTAAAAAATTGAAGCAAACACAATGTAAAAAATGTATAACAAAAATTAGTGCTGAAAAGTAAGGGGGCCGAAAAAACAAGCCCAACTATAAAGTAAAATGAAACTGAAAGACAAGTACAATTGAAGAAAAGTAAAACCGTTTCTGGGTCGTCCACCGGAATGTCCTACCTGAAGGGTAAGTACAGAAGGCCTCCACATCTCTTCATGTTCGTTCGTCTCCTCCATGTATTGTCACACCCTATGGTCCACCTTTTGATACCATCCAGTCATATCCACTCAGCCTCAGAAAACATTGTCCATCATCTGCAACCAACAAAACTAGGTTCCAACAAATCCATTTTAAGGGTTAGTATAATGATACTAAGTATGGACCCTAAGACCCTCAAGGACTCAAAAATATAACAAGGATAAATCACAAATAATGAAATCAACAGATAACCCCACATTGTTATATACAAATACATATACCTACATTATCAAGTCATCCATCTCATTCATGAGGTAAACATAAAAGTTATTGACTCAGATCAATCTAGGATTTCTATTCACATTTTCAAAACCAAGGCTACAGGAGAACTCTTCCTCTGTAGAGTATAATGGGCCTACTATGACACCAAGGTACTTCCCACTAACCATGGACTGCTGAGGTACTCCTCCTATTGAGTACCGTGGGTATGTTGCGTCACACAGAAGCACTCCCCACCATAGGACATCCACTACAACTAGGTGTTCTACATCATAGCCTGCAAAGGTACTCCTCTTGTCGAGTACCGTGGGTCTTCCACCACAACCATGTGCTCCTACACCATGGGTCTGCCACCACAACCAGGCTCTCCCAACTGGGCAATCCGAATCACTCTGAATTGATCGGTCAGTATTCTTCAAGTCTCAGCTAGCTACTAGGTCTCTGCACTCTGTCTGCTCACCTCAGGAAGGATCCGCTCCACGAGCTACTTGTCGATACTCCAACTGTCAGGAAGTCCCACGTATAAGTATCTCAAGGGTCCGCCACATCAGCAGGGTATCTCCGAAACAAAATATTTCCTTGATAGAGAGGACATGATGACCAATACTTTTTCCAAAAATCACACGGTGTGTGGAAATGTGGCACACCCAGTGTCCTCATTCCTCGGGTAATACCCATGTACAACGGCCAGTGTCATAAGGATTGTTGTGTAGAAAAGTAAGAACACCGTGGGTGATATTAATACACACCATGTGCAAGAAACTGGGTTCGGCTCTGTGTACGCTGGACATGTTCCCATATATGGCCTCATCCCATGTTCGCCAACCTGTGCAACTAGTACTCAGGGTATCCATTGTCACCAGCCTTTCCCGACCGTGTAGTGGAGTACATGCCTGTGTACTTCACCTGTGTCCGTGTATCCACGGGATACACACCAAGTATCACGAAGTTGCCTCTGCCATGCTGCATTATAGAGTACACGTCGTGTCATCATGCCATGTGATTCTTCAAGTGTCTGTGTATTTTCCAAAATACACACCATGTGTTGTGTTTCCGTGTCTTCCCGACCATGTTGAATGTACCTGCCGTGTGACTGGGGTCACACACCATGTGCTACCCATTTGACGCTTGGACCCTAGACGAAGTATGCCCATACTACACTGTGTATCCTTCAACTGTACATGCCGTGTATTCTGGAATTTTCATGAAAAGACACCTCTGGCCAAAGGGCCTCCCGTGATGCCTATTATTCGTTCAGATGGTTTGATTGACATGAAACCACATACTTTACGTCACCCTGATGTTCTGAAGTCATTTTCGTTTTTTTAGGCCTCTGATCAGCTCTGAAAAAACGGTTTGATTCTCCCGCATAAGAAATGATCAAAGTACGTTCCTTCCGTTTAAGTTTAATTTGTCATCCTCTATCGTCGCCACACTATTCCTAGGTCATTGTGACGTTGGGTCTTCATTCAGGGATGGTTGCAATGTAAAACGAACCCAAAAAGATCCGTTTCTCATCACCAAAGTAGAACATGAATTACACACCAATACTTACAAAAAAGTCGGAAGTAATCGGGCCATGTTAGTTTGGCCTTATCCTTTCGCATTAGTTTGATAGATAGCGGATCAAGATGCAAAAATTCAATCATAGAAGGAATAATTAACATTTCTAAAAACTAAAAATCACTCCTAAATTGGTCGTTGATGGAGGTCACGAAGAAGGAGGTGTCATCGTTCGTCGCGTTCACCACACACTCTCAATTCCAAGCTTGCACGTTGGTAGGAGTCCAGGGAAGAAGATCGAAGAAGGTCAGAGTTCTTCGTAGTCGAAGGCGTCCTGCATTTTTTGTTGGCGATGAGAATTCTTCATTGGAGAACTTCTTTTCTCTCTTATCCCAACCTTTAACCAAAAAGAATATCCGAAAAAAATAATAGATTTCAATATCCTTTTAATTCATTGGAAAAATATTCAAGTTGGCTTAATTAGTTGGGTAGGCTCCCATTAATTAATTCAACATGATGGAACATAATTAAAGTGGAGGGGTGATGGAACCATTAAGTGGGGAGCTCAAGAGTTTTCTCCCCACTTAATGTGGAGATCAAGAGATTTAACCTCGGGAGGTCCCCACCAGATTCAACATGTAGAGGAGTTTAGTCCTTAGGTGGGAACCACCTCTATAACCTCTCATTGGAGGTTATGGTGTGGCAGTCCCACCTCTAACTTCCATGAGGAGATTTTGACCGTAAAATAAAAATAAAGCTGCACACTTTATATTTATTTAATTCAATCTCTAAAACCCCAAAAATAACTTTTATTCCCAACCAGCTGCCATTGAGGTGAAAGTCTTCCTATGAAAATTATGGCATTGCGAGTTCAATGGATCCCCCTGATTTCAATTCTAAACACGGGTTCAAACGTTAAAAAAACATGCTTGTACGTTTTCTGAACATTCCCGTAAAAAACATCAAAAATTGATTATAGGAACACCGAGCCCCAGAATAATGCACTGTAAATTTTTGCAGACTCGTAAAATTCCCATGTATTAATGAAAAAACAATTCCACAGTATTTCTGGATCTTTACAATGTATTTCAATATAACAACCTCAATTTATCATTTATATCAATCTTGGTTTAATAAAACATGTTGTATTTATCAATGGATAAATCAACATCTATCACCCAATACATCATAATATATTTACATTCCTTCTAGAAAATATTTAAATTAGATTGAAAATAGAAAAAATAACATGTTTATCAATAATCTTTTTTATAAGAAAAATTACATACCATTTCTATCACATATACTGAAGTCTAATTCTATATAATTGAATCAAAATAACTCTTATGGGAAATAAGTGACATAAATATAATATCATAGAGTGATATTAATAAAATAAGAACCATTCAACTGGTAAATTATGTGGTGAAAAAATAATTTTATGGAATCATTTTTCCTATCCATGGATAAAATAAAGCAAAAACCCCTCATTATTTTTATAGTGAGAAATAAAATTTCAAAGGTGAAATTATTTTAATGTTGTCGAATGTTCGTCCACGAATTTATAGTCATGAAATTATATATAAATATATAATTGTTTTCTAAATTAAATAATCATAAAATTATTCTGAGGATGTTTATAAATTACAATAAAAATAGAATTTATATAGTGTCTATAAGAAACATAATACCAATAATTTAAAGAGGAATAAAACCATATTAAAGTAAAAGTACTAAAAAACTCAAACCAACATCATCATGATCTAAGTTGATGATATGACCATGGAATTTAACTATGGAAAGAATATATAATTGTTGGAAAATTATATATATACTCTTATTAAAAATGAAATTATAATAGCTGTTATTTTGAAAAAGTGTGAAATGTTATATATAGAAATATAATATGACCATTGATATCATCTACAAATTCAGCATGTATACCCATTGGGAATATATTAAAATTAGGATGATATGTTTATCTAGATTATATAGACATAATAACAAGTATAGATATATTAATAATTTATGTGTAAAATTAATAGTAGTATTATATTAAAATATGGAAAATGTAGCATAGTTATATAATTATCGATTATAAACAAAAGGAATTTAATTATTAATTCAAAATATAAAATGGTGGAAAATTAATGATGATGTATAAAAATTACTTTTGATGATAATTTTTTTTAGTTTGGAAGTGTTGTCATATCCAAATCATTTCTCATAGACTAAGCCAAAGAATAACTTAAAGAAGTAAAACATGTTCAATATCATTCTCAAGATATGCTCAGACTCAAGGAAATATTTATGAGATACATCATAGTTGAAAATCTATGCATGAATGAATCTATAGACTCTCACAATCGCATTAATTATGCAGGATTCATTTGGGGGTTTTTATTTAAAATTTAGTCTGATAAAAAAATTATTTAATAATATAATAACTTATACATATATTTTCATTATTATGAGTATTGTTAAATTTTACTCATTTTCCACAAATGATTAATTTAAATGATATTTAATGGGGAAGGTTGTTTCAATTAATATGTATTGAATAAATTTTATTAATTGAGACTAAATAATTAATCAGTTTTAAATATTAATGAATAAAATCATTTATTGTTAAAAATCGAGATTGAAATGAATAATTTTTTATATAAAACATTTTTTAAATTAATAATATTAATCAATATAAAATAACTATTTTAATGAAACATATGTATATATTCTTAATATATATATAATGGTTATTACTAGGCATGTAATAATAATAATTTTATTTTATTCATAAAAATATATTTTCTGAACCAATTTTTTTTGTTATGTCTCATTTTTTTAAAATTAACATTTATACTATTTAAAAATTGAACCATATATATTTCATTTAATTTTTTTAATCATAATATGAAAATTAGGTAATAAGTTAAATTTAATTTTTTGTGCTAAAATGAAGATGTAATTGTAAATATTAAGCAATGAAAATAAATATAAAATTAACCAAATATGGTAATCTATGGGGGTTATGTCCTAAAATATCTAAAAAAATTACAAAAGATTTGATGATTTCATACTCAGTCATCTACTAAACCATCTCCATTATACACCTACTTTTTATCTACATTCCAATAGTAATTACATTCCTTAAATTTTCTATAATAGGTATTCGTGAAAATTCCACTAAAGGTCACCTAAAAAAGGAGCCTTCATCAACAAACCTCAAAGAAAACAATTCCAACATTTTTATTATTTTATAAAAATATATATTATCTCAAAAACATGTATCCATTATATTTGGCAACCATAGGTAAAATAAAGAAATTCCAAAACCTTCGATTTTATAAAGCACCATAATAGAATATCTGTATCATCAACATAAGTGGTATCCTGTCCCTAATGATGTTACCTCAAAATTATATATTATAAATATAAAAAAAATTGATAAATAAATTTTTTAACCTTTTTTATAACCATATAATTTTTATAAATGTTTTATTTTTACAATATAATTACCTTCTCTCACTCATTCTGTTGTTATAATAAATTCTTTTTTGGGTAGTATCAACCTACTATATGAAATATGAAATAATATATATATATAAAATGTCTACGAAACATCAAATACAAGTAATATGATATAATTATGGTTAAAATAAATTTTTTTAATATATAATGAAATCTATATAAATATACTCATTAAAATATTAATTTTTTTGAATCAAATTTCTAAAAATAATGAGATTTCAATAGTTCTAGATGAACTTACACCATTAATACTATAAAATTAACATGATAAAAAATTACATAAGAAATATTTATTTATCTAACATGGGATCATGCTCGGTAATTTTAACCAGATCAAAGAACATGGTCTTGAAAATCGATATTGAATTTCACCTATATCAAATGAGAAAATTAAATATTTAATGTTAATTAAAAAATGAAAAATTAATGTGTTGTAAGAATTCATTAATTAAATTTAACATGTAAATTAATATAAATTTGATTAAGGTATTGTTTACTAAGGAACCTAAATTGAGTGTATAGGATGTTAGAGTGTGTTTGACTAGGTGTCAATTCAAGGTAAGGGTTAATTTTCTCAAATTACATTCCTTGAGACTTGTTTTAGATTATAGAAAGTGATTTGTTAATTATGGGGTACTTATTGACATAGTTTATACATTTTTAATAGTTATAATTTTTTATGAAGGATATATTAATTTCAAAATCATGGTCAATATTTTATTCCCATTTGATGTATACATTACAAAATTCATATGATGGTTTTGTTTGTTCATTTTTCATTCCATTTGTTATAAGAATATTAACACTCTTCATATTATTCAATATTCCCAAAATCCATTATAGTATCATATATAATTATTATTCACTATATATTTAAGGATTTAAAAATTAATATAAATTCAAACATTTTAAAATATTATTTCATTAAAATAAAATGGTTTTTGTTGACAAAATTTATATTATGTTGGGTCATGAAACATTTTAATTTCTTTTTATCTAATTATTTTTTATATAACTTATTTAAGATATTTAATGTTATATCACCTATTTCTAGATGTGGAATTTAAAATTTTATGAAAAATATTATTCATTGAAGGATTTTATCATTCATAAAAAATTGACATTATTATGGATAATTTCTATTATCTCAACTATATATTTCTTCTCAATTTACATATTAATTTTTACTAGTGTTTATTTCTTCTATTATTGTGAAAATAATTTTTTTATCTTCATTATTATTCATATATTCACATATTTATTTTTAAAAGGATATTTTGAAATTCATTCATCGACTTTTGTTTTATTTAAAACTACCAAAATCCAAAAAATGTAGTTATTATTACTTAAATTTTATTTTTTTATTTAAAATTAATTTTATTAGATAACCATTAATTATTTTCAAATATTTCTATTCTGGGATTTAATTATTCTAGCATTTTAAATGTACTTTGTAACACCTTCTCCAAAATTATTTCTATAAGTGACATCTAACATCATCATTTTATGAGGGTGATAAAAACCATCAATGGTAAAATCATTATACAATTTTTATCTAATTTCATAATACATCTCTTGAGATTATCCATACTTGGATTAATATCCCAAATCATCTTATAAATACTCTTATTATATAAATGTATTTTGAGATATAATTATTCATATATTTTGATGTATTTCTTGATAAAATATTATGGGATATCACTTGAAACTTTTATTCACCCTTACTTATCTCTGTAGACTTTCTAAATGATGAGTTGGATAATATATTTCAAATGGTTCACCAATGTATGGTTTATTATTATTTGTAAAGTAGATCATTTTTATTTCTCTATTTCATTGAGTTTTGTATTGTATCTTAAAACATAATAACAAATGGACATTTTTATTTTTTTCAAACATTTACTTGTGGTCATTTTTGTTATGTTGAAAAATCAATGAGTGGTCGTTATTTTGTTCGAAACACTATTCATGGTTTTAATTGTTAGGTTAATAAAAATATTCATGTACATTATTAAGATTATTATTTATCAAAATGATATGGTTTATTATGATTATAATTATTCTGAATTTCTATATTGCATCACATGCCCATGTCATAATCCATTGCTCTAGAATATTATCTCGTGCCTCTACTATAAAACACAAAAAATTCCTACCCTTATTTATAATATTTATAATACATAATTCATTCCCAATAATTTTCATTACCTTTTCGGATTAAATTGTTAATTAATTTGGAATGAAATTATATTACAAAGTGAAATCTATAATAGGGTTTACATTATTTTCTGAAAAGGAAGATCATAATTGGAAGCCCATATTTAATTTCATACATGAGATTTTCATTCAATATAACTCTCAATAACTGAATGGTTGAATATGGTAATGTTTCTACTAGTCATCATATCTTATAAGATCTATAAAATAAGTGGGATGAATACATAAATATCAGAATGTGGCATAAATTTATGGGAAAATATTAGAATATTGGAATACATAAAAACCATGAAATGGTTTTTGTTTTAAAATAATTTACTGTGATCTCATAATTATTTTTTAAATGAACCATTTTCTAATAAAATCTCAAAAAACCTACGTGGAATAAAAATCCATTAATGTATGTTGTGATATTATATTCATAACCGATTCTAAATCACCCATTCATATAATCCTTTTAATAAGAAAAACCTATTTTGATACATCCAACATATTATCTAAAAATAAAATATCAATACAACTTTATTGGATTGATATATACTATCCTCACCCATCGCCTCACATAATTTTCATGAATCGTAATATAAATTAAACAATATGAATCTATCATTTCCACCATCAAATTTACAATAAATCATTTTATTCTGAAAATAAATCTTTCCCTTCTCACTTATGAAAAACTAGAAATATAATTTCCTTGGGTAAGTTTTTAAAATAAATATTACGAATATGATTGAAATATGAAATTCTACTAAAAACTATAAAAACAAGTATGCAATTATTTATAACTAAGAAAATATATTGTTTTAGTAAATCATTATCATGAAGTAAAAATTAAAAATATATTCTTTTAAAAGTATTATAAGGATGTTAAAATGTGACCCAAATGGAAAAATGTTAAAATTATTCCTTTTTGAATCATAGTAAATAATATCAATGGTAGTTAAAAATTACAATAAAAAATAATTGTATTATATAGAATAATATTATTCAAGAACAATATAATTTTTTAGATTACAAAATTAATAATGTTATGGTGGTCGGTAAGGTTTATCTTGAACTTAGTAACAATGTTGAATTTTATTTTATACAACTTACATGGGACAACCTGGACTTAGGGAACAAGAATTGTTTTTCCCACACAGGTTTCCAGTACTGGATTCCCATCTTCTATGTTTACAGGAAAAATGTATCCATAGATGTGGTTTTTTATTTCATATAGGGATTATAGTGTTTTATTTCATCAAAAATCATGTTATACAGTTATAAAACCCCATTTAACACATGGAACTTCAGGTTTATCTAGCTAAAAATATTTAAGATTGTTATCACTAGCTAATATTAGATCCCTTGTTCATTTTTAGTGATTTTTCATGGTCCATAATCAGGGGTGTTTATATTTTACTTTGATTGATTTTAATTACATACATATGATGATCTAATGTGTTATGATGGATTATATTATTATCATGACTATAGTGATGGATTGTTTTGTTCATATTGAGAACATAATTTTTTTAGTTTATAGAAGTGGTCAAGGGCTTGATGAATGAGATTAATGGGGGTGGTCTGACAATTATTTATTATCTAGAAAATTGTTTATACTCCTACATGAATCTATTTTATAGTGTAAATTATAAGACCTTGTTTTGTATGTAATTATATAATTCTGGTCCATTCATGAAGTGTGCGACATGAATTTTCAATTATTTCTAGATAGGGACATGTTTTCATTCATATGAATTTCTATTGGCTAAAGAGGGGATCTCATACACTGTATTATCAATGACATGTTGAATACATAATTATTGGTCAACAGATTTCTCTTAAACACATAAAAAGTGAATGAATTTCATGTATTTTTTCCTTTCCCATGGTTATATGATGAATGAAATTCTTCATAATCCTTTGATGTTGTGTATTGTAGATGAGAATAGATGATGATGATTGTTATAGATATGATGATCATGAATTTGATGGATGCTTTTGTTTTATCTTAATGAGTAGAAGGGAGAGTGTCCCTTGATATATAAGTGCATATTTTGGGAACATTTTTCATTGGAAATATTAGGGAAAATTTAGGTTAAATATGATAACCTATTGAAATTTAACTATGCTACAGACCATTGGCTTTGAGGAGATGTTATAACAACCTTTATTGACAACACATATGCCTTTTATTTTTTAACTCTCATTATAAAATCTATATATTCTATATTTTTGTAAATATTTTTCCCATACATTAATTACACTATAGATAAAGTTTCATTTATTAAATTTCTTTATTATGGCACGTGTAAACAAATCATAGTCAAATTAAATTTTTATTATTATTTTCATTTCATTTTTTAATATGTTTTATTTAAACATTAAATAATTATAGTACATATTGTACATGTTGGGTTCATTCAATTCTGAATCCCAAAGATAGTTAAATATACTCGAATAAATAAAATTCATGTTCTAGGTGTGTTAATTTATATGGTTCATATCATTAAATATATACATTAGTATAATAGGATATCATACACATACATTTCTAATAATCGTCCTTTATAATATAATTTTTTATTGTTTAATGAATCCATAATGGTTCACATTTAATTCCATTTTTATGATGTATTTTTCACCATTCCGTATTGATGAAAATATAATAATTTTTTTATAATATAATAATAAAATTTTGTTATTAGTTGTTCATGACATTTATTTTATAACATTATAAATGTATGTAGTAAATTCAACAGAATAAAGATTACATTATAATGATTATGAAAGAATATATTAACTCATAGTAAAATTACTCTTTTTAGAAGCTCAATGATTTCAAAAAAATATTAATGTGATAAATTAGATTCATGAAGAGGTATTTGAATATGAGAAATTGATGATAGTGGTAGGAATTTATTTCTTACAAAGTGTATCACTAAGTCCATTTTAGGTGGCTAAAATTTATGATGCCCATTAATTAATATATATTTTATAATGATAAATCATTATCCATAGATCCATAATAATATTATAAATTACTACTTATTTTATTAAAGGAAAATTTTAACCCTCTATGTAATGCACTGAGGAAAAAATAATTTACGACATACACGGAAGTGATAATCTGCATATACCATGGGTTATGATTTCATTTTACAAGGGATTCGAGCATGGATGATAATGGATGTTCTATCAATATAATAAAATATATGAATATAAGTTATGCTAATTTCATTATCTTTTTTATAATAAATTTGAAATATTTTGTAAAAAAATAATATTGGGGAGAATTAGTTAAACATATTAACTTATCCTTAGATAACCTCATTTATTCTTTTCCGAAATCATTATAAGATTACTGTTTTCATATTTTAAAAAACCTATAGGATATGAAATATATATTTTCAAATAGAATATATTTACCTATTGGTTTATATAAGGTTATCATTGTGTGTGGAAAATGAGTTGGGTATGGGATCCTTTTATAAGGGAGGGGTGAAACACTTTTAAATAATTGATTTGATAATAAAAGAAATTTCAAAATCATGTAATGTTGAACCAAATGATAATATTTTAAATTATTTGATAAATAGTGTAGACAATAAAATAAAGAAATTATAATTATAATTACTCATATCTTTGCACTTATAAACTATTTTATCTCCCACCATTTGAATCCATTTAAATCTTTATAGTTGTGAAATAATTTTACCGTGGTGATTTATGTTTATGCCAAAACAACAAATTAATGTTATTATTTGATATGAAGAAATTTAGTTAAAAATTTTATATCCAATTTAACTAAATTTTTAACTAGGATTTAAGAAATAATTTTATTTTATCTTTGCATATGTAAATGAAATATATTTTTTATAAAATGAATTTATCAGTAAAAAATAATTTATCAACAAATTAAAGTATAGTGTTGACTCTGATGATAGTTATTAACTTATTACCAATATATAATGTCTTATGATATTAAAAATAATTCAAAAAAAATTACCTTCTACGTAATAAATTTATGAAAAGTTTCAATATATGAGATCACAATATTTTTCACTATTCAAAAAAACCATTTTCCATACATTCTAAATAATTCACGAGAAACTAATTTTATATGATAATTATAATAGTGAATTTAATTTTATCAAAATATGATTCTAATATTTATACAATAAATTCCAAAATAAAATGATATAATACATGGAAAAAAATTTCGTTAAAACAAAATATACTTCCTTCTCCAAAAAAATCATATAAATTTATAATATCATAATATAAAAATTTATATAAATATATAACAATAAATATATTTATCAATTGATATAATTATTATGAATAAAATAAAATATTACATTATTATAACAAACACTAGGTTCATTAAATTCTTGTAATATAACAAAATTTTATCCAGATATTTGTTTTTCAATGATAAAGAAATGTATATGATTTACACTCATAGAAATTTAGGATGTCATGTTTTTTATTTATTCATATTATTATTTAAAACAATCTCAATATTCATATTATTATATATTAAGAATTTCCTATAATCATGAATCTAATCGATATTATCCATATAAGAAAGATCTTTTTTAATTGTATCTCTTAAGAGATTAATATATGAGATGCATTGAGAATATTTCATATTAATAATTATATATGAAACAAATCGATAATGTTAGATAAATGTAGAGATAATGATTAAGGCTGTGAAAATAATCCCACTTTATCTTGAATTATGTAATCTATAAAAATTTTCCGCATTAATTTCCAATTTTATGATACATATCATAACATTCCATATAGATATTCCATGTAAAATGAACTCTTCAAACAAAGACAAGAAAATATTCCCACTTTTTATTTTAAAACTCTTCAAAATGATTATATTTTTGATAATATATTTTTGAAAAGTCATTACCCATTCATCTACCTCTTCCACTAATTTTGGTCCTAACAAATTAGAATCACTGGATTCGTCCAAACATCTTATAGTCTAAGATCACGTTCCATATAATTCATGAAAAGTATCCATCTATATACTTGAATGAATTTTTTATAATAATATATTTCCACTAATGAAATTTGATGAACATAACCACCTTGATAGTCAAATGATAAATATAATTGAATATACGATGACAAATAAATTTTCTACATTAATTTTCATTCACATTGAGGATGAAAAGTGGTACTAAATCACAAATTTGTACCTTGTAACATTAACACTCCCATAAATTATGTGATATAAACCATGTATAATGAACTAATATAATAAATATAGTAACATTATGTAATATGAATGTATTTTTAAAATAAAGTATTGACATATCAGGAGAAGATATTTCATATTGAATTTTAAGGTAATTACAATATGCTTTGTAACAATAAATAGTAACATATAATGTGTTATTAATGTGATATTTATTGGATAATCCTACCCCAAAATCCATTTATATATACTCCCATTTCTAGTACTGAATTGATAATAGATAAAGTGTCCCATACAGTTGCTTTCTTTCATCAATATCTTTTTGAAAAATGAAAATTTTAAATGTATAATTAGTAATCCCTTCATCCATTATCTCCCACAAGTAATATTACACATTTTCTCTATAAATAATGGTTCTACCATAATTAATGAAATATTTATAGTAATAAGACCAATTTAATAATTCCTTTTTCACATGAGAGTCACTAGGGAAACATAACCACTTTCTAAATCATATAAAACCTTACTTTTAAATATTAATCATAAGAAAATTTCCCTCATTTATCAATTTTCTATTTCTTTGTAAACCATGGAATTCCATATATGCATGGATAATTATTTTTTAAATGTATTACTTTTATGATACATGATTTGAATGAACAAGGGTTTTCACACAGAAAAACTAATTTTTCAATTTAACTAAATCATAAAAGATTTGACCTTGTTTCAATTTTATAATGGTTATTGGTGTATTATCCTTTTGAGTCTAAGAATAATCTACCCAGTTTTAATTACCTAGATGATTCTAAATCATAATATTGTAATCCTATATCTGTTTTAACCATTTTCAGTTCCACATGTTCAAATTTGTTTTAATGAATATATAAATTAAAAAATGAATATCTACATATATATATATATATATGTCATATTTATCCTCATATAAATGATTAAACTAAATTTTTATTAAAAAAAATGCCACACCATGTTCATGATCATGCATAAAATAGTTTATATCCTAATGTTTCAACAACCAAGATAGAGAGAGATATATATACATTGTCTAAATCATATTTCAAAAAAAAAACAACATAATGTCCCCTAATTTTTTCATCCCAATCATTAAAAACAATAATACGAATTCTAATAGAATAAATAAAATTATAGGATTAATCCATCATCATTCCAATTCCTGAAAATATTCACCAAATTTTTTACTGTATTAATAAATCTCTATTTCTAATGTAGTAGGTTATTTATTTAGATAACAATGTTATTTTTTCAACAATAATTGAAAAATAAAATGGTAGAGAAAGAATAATTAAAATCACTAAGACATTATTATTTTTTCACAATTCTAACACCGCATAAGTTTTAACAAGATAAATTATAAAGTTATATTTTGTCTTAATATTCCCCTATAATGAAATCTACAATAACGACAATTAAAATTAAATAAATTTTTAAAACATGGAATTTTTTTTAATTGATTATGTAATACTACCAATATATATCTATTGATCCTCATGGATTTTAGAATATAGCATTATATCATAAATGAATAAAACCAAAAAAAATTCTAGAAAATACATTACACTATTTAGTAGAACCCAAAATAAATTAGGTGAAATTCTTAACCAAAAACAAATAACCAAAACCACATAATTTACCCATAGATTTAAATATAATATCTTCTTTAAATATTCTTTATTTTACCTTCATCTAATATTATACATACATTAGTTAAACCATTAAGATACATTGAACACCCAAGATAGGAATAAATAAGTATTTGATATGAAGCATCAAATACACATCAATACTATTATTCATGTTTAGTGATCTATAATCAATTAAATTACCCATTAAATAGTGTTTAATACTTTCATAAAAATAGAAACACCCCTCAGTGATGATATTGGGTGAATGAAGAACTAATAAAATCATTTTTCTAATATTGTTTTAATTACAATAACTCTACTAGATGTGTTTTATAAAGTGGTTTTAAAAATATAATATAAAAAGTAACTAAATCAATCATGAAATTGACATCCTAATATGGACTATCACTAAGAATATCATTGCAAAATACAGAATTAATTCATTTAAAAATATGTACCTCAATATTAAAAATAATTACATTATATTAAATGATATCAGAAAGATCACATTCACCTCAATTTTATTCAGTTTACTTACTTCTTGATATATTTTCACATGTGTGAAGAAAATCATATTTTCAAATTGAATTTCTTTGAAAAAATTGAATATCAATTCCATTTTATACTAATATATATTATAATGGTAATTAAAAAACAAATCCACACAGAAATTAATTTTAATCATTAATAAGGGAAATAGAAAAATATTGTTTAAAAAATGGTTCTATATGTAATATTTACAATTATTTTATAAATCCTTCTTGTCGAAATAGTTATTCCATCAAATTTTACCATAGTACCATCCCCATTTCCTAATGTAATATTTTTATTTTACATTTAAATTTCATTGTAAAAAAATTATTCATATATCTTGAATAAAAAAAATATTGGTTTGATTTTAGCAAACAATTAATAAATTATTCAGCTCGACATCTTATTGTCGAGAATATACTTTAGTAGTAGAAAATAATATTCATATATGTTTCAAATTTTATCCATGAAGATTTCAAACTAGAGTAACTATATTCTATAATATGTTTCTTTAAAGACCTAAATCATTGAAATTAAACAATTCTACAACTAACAGACCACATGATATATCGTTATTAGAATTATCATTAAAATTTTCATTTATATCGGGAGTAAAATTTCCATCTATACCTCTCTGATAAAACATTCTTAAAACTATTTGACATTACATTTTATGTATTTCCAACACACTTTGGAAATGAGGGAGTCCTAAATTTAAACTCCCTTATTTTTTTAATTCAATATTGCTCTCCAAAATTGCCACATATTATTACTTATGTCATAGGATGAATAATTATCAATATATTTCATCTCAACCTTATTAAAACTTTGAAAAATATAATCATAACATTTAAATTAATTAAATCCAAATTCATGTCATATTATTGGTTTGATACCCATAAAAAACCTATAATTTGTACTCCCATTTTTTCATATAAAATTCCACATACATTGAATATGGTAAAAATAAGTTCACAAAAAAATAATTATCCCTCATTAATTTTATTTACCTCTAGAAATTTCTATTCCATTCAATTTTAATGAATTTTAGAAAAAATATATTTCACGAAAAATACCTTTAAATATCTTCCAATCCAGGGTATAAAATATCATTTTTCTAGGAGTAATTTGAAAATAAACACCACCACTAATAAGAAACACCCTAAAATTGATGAAATATATGAGTTATATTATAATTCATTGAACATCCGAAAATGTAAATTATCCCCTCCAATGAAATTATCAATCCTCTCAGTACCACTAGAACATCTTATTTTAACACCAAAAGATATTATTTCATGAAATTTTTCACTATCAACTTATTCCTGTATATATATTTGGTTGATCACATTCATGGATTACACTATTTATATATTCCATTAATTGAGATAACACAACAAAAAAATACTCATCTCCAACTCCAAAAATTTGAGGATTAGGATTCAGATGAAATTTTTTCACTTCTTACCTTACTAATCTGTTAACTATTTTATTATAAAAGAAAATAATTGTAAAATAGAAATATATTAGATAAAATTTAATGGAAAACCATAAATTTAAATAATTCCCTCATTATAATATCACCATAAATTATCGTCACTACATTGTTATTCCTTATTAATAAAATCCTTACCACTAATGTTAATAAACACTTCTGTGTTACCAACTATAACACACCCTAAAAATATTACTCCATATTAGAATATTTATTGTATGGAATTTACATTACCAAATTTCCATGAAAATTTAGGTTTACTGATTTAGTGAATCCAAAACACATTTAAATGAAAAAGTGGAAACAACAAAACAATGTATATTGTTTTAGTAAGATAGGGTCTTGAATTAAAAAATCTGTTAAATTTATGATTGAATTTCTTAATTCAATAAGATCCTCTGTAAAAAAATATTTACCACTCTATACTTTAAAAATATCATAATATAATATAAAATCATTACATAATATTGGATGAGAACATGACTCCTTATAAGGAATAACTAGATAATAATTAATTATTACTCTCTTGAAAATAACATACCCATGAAAATAATTTCCATAACACATAATAAACATTGAATCATAGTCACTAGTGAAATCAATATTTTTCATCAAAAGTCATTAAAACCCATTGAAATAATATATAAAATTATGTATATTGGATTACGATATTCTACAGTCATTTCTAATATCCCTTTTATATTACACTTTCTATAGGATGAACTATTTAATTAAATTCTTACTGTTCATCATCACATACTTAATCACAACCAAATTCATTAGGAAACTTTTTATAGAGAACACACATCTTCTATAATTATGAAATAATTTAACATTAATAAAGAAAATTAAGATTGTAGTTTCATTATAAAAATCATAGGAAAACGAAATTTGGGGTTATAATTAATAGAAATTTCAAATATTTATTAATAATAAGATGAAATTCCTTTTTATTTTGTTATCTCATTGATATAAAATTAGCAAAAAATGATAATATGATTTTATTTTACAAAAATAGTAATTTGAAAAAGAGATTAGTTTTTAATATCTTGTTACGGGAAAATGTGATTGAGTGATTATTGTAAAAAAAATTCTTTTCACACTTCTGTAAATAAATTCAAATGCAATCAATATTGAAATTTGAAAAATATTCCATTTTATAAATTTTCAATGAAATTAAAATACTATAAAAAATTATCTTAAAAATAATAACTATATATATTAGAAAATTCTAGACTAAAAAATGAATATGTATATGAAAATAAAAGATTTATATGGGAAACACTAAAACATTGAAACTAAGTTTCAAAAAGAAAAATCCCTAAAAAAACTATTTTTTCACTTCATATGGAATCTATCATGTCGAGTAATACAATTATATTACTTACCTATTTAGATATGTACATTATTAAAATATTTCCCATTATTATTTCCCCCCTTATTTAATATATTATCATATTTTATTTATTTATAAAATTTGCATATGTAATGTTCGATGTTTTGGGGTCATCCAGTTCATAATCTCTAAAATAGATTTAGTGTCACTATAAAGGTAAAAAATAATTTTCCAATGTTATATAAGTTCTATATGTTTAATGTTACTTTTTTATATCATTGAAAATAAAATGAGAGTTTTAGGATATAATGTTATCTATTTTTTATAAATAATCCTTTATATGATTTTTTTATTGTTTAATGTACACAATATTGTTCACTATTAATTCCACTGTTATGATTTATATATAACCATATAATAATAATTAATACATTATAAATTTAGAATTATTAGAAAATATTTACAGTATTTATTTTTAATAAATCTTACGTGTCTTGAATATTATAACATTGTTCATAGAGGTGGTAAAATGAAAAAAACCAAGAACACATTATAATAAAATGGGTAATAATATATTAATTCATTGTATTAATATCAAAATATAATATTCCAATTAATTTAATAAAATATTAATTAATGTAAAATCCTAGATTCAAGAAAAGGTAGTTGAAAAATATAAATAAATGGGAATAGAAAGAAGTTATTACATAAAATGTGTCTCGGATTTTCTGACTTATGTATTTAAATTTTACAATTAGAATTTATTATTCAAATTTTATATTTAAAGGATAAGTTATCTTTAAAAAAATTTATCATATTATGAATCTTATAGTCATCCATTAAATTTATTTTTTAACCCATAAATGTATGTTGGTTATGGAAAACAAAATACATTTTGGATTGAGGTGGTAGTCCTCACATAACATGAGAATTGGTTATAATTTACATGGGATGGGATGAATGTATATATTGGTTGTCTCATCAATAAAATATAAATTACACATAATAAAGGTACTAATATAATTATTTTATATGGTTATATTATATTTTGGGGTGGTGAATGAATAATTATGTATAAATGTAGTTGGTTATGGTCATTATCACTTCCTTGGACATCCTCTTATAAGTCATTCATTAAGCCTTCTTAGATTAATCATTTTAGGAAAAACCAATATATAAATTGAATTGGAGTGGGGGACGTATTTTTTTATACTGTTTGAGATAAGGGGATAAACGGGTGTGGCTAACCAAGGTAGTGATACAATTTTATTATAAATGAAGGGATTAACCCACATTAGATAATTTATTTCATTTTATATAATAAATTTAATACAGAGAGAAATTGTAAAAAATAGACTATGTTCTTTGATATTTTTATTATGGTTGATAAAATATTCAAAGAATTTCATTAAGAATTATTGAAATATTAGTGGAATTATCCTATAGTTTAACACCCCAATCATTTTACCCTTTGTAGTGGTAGATGTTTTTACCCTGGAATATTATTTTTATGATAAAAAATGATATGGAAATTATTATATAATTAGAAATTTTCTAATTGATTATATGTTGAAAATTATATGGTATTAAATTTATAGATATGGTTAAAATTATTTCTAATGAAAGAAAACAAAAACAATGAAAAATATAATTTTAAAAGATTCATTAATATGTTTATAAATACATTTCCACCAAAATAATGTACATGGTTCATTCTCATTAATTTATTTTTTTACAACTAATAAAAATTTAATTATTTTCTATTAAAAATAATTGAAAATTATAAGATATTGTAACACCAAGTGTTTTTATAGAAAAATATTATACCTCTTTGAATGAATTAATTTTCATTTATGTTTTTCAATGCACTATGTCAAATTTTCTTTTAACATGGAACTGAATCATCGTACGTTACACATAACATATAATTAGAAATTATAATATGAAACAAAGATGTTTATACCAAACATTAATTAATTATCATAATTATTATAATTGGAAAATTATATACTTGACGATAAACATAGTTATATTTATAATAATACATTAGTTTAAAAGAGGTTTTATAATAATTTATATAAATAAAACATATTGGTAATAAATGATATAATTATTTGGGAAAGTCATTTTATGTTTTGAAATAAAATTTTCTAAAATGAACAGAATTCAATGTAATTATGTAATGAATAATAAAATAAATTTTAGAAACTTTTAAAAAATTAAATTTCTAATTTATTATCATAAAAATAGCTTAGTGATTTTTTGGATTTTTTTATGAATCTTCATTTTGGTTGAAAATTGATAATACCGAATTTTAATTCAAAACATCATTTTCATCTAATTTAATTGTTAGGTTATATTATATGTCAAATTGTTTTAAAAGTTTATTTATATAATGTTTTTCTCAATTAATATAATTTATTTTATTGGTATCATTTCAATTTTTAATTTTTTTATAAAAAAATAGAAATTTTTTGAATGTTTCTTTAAACACATGCATTGTTAACCCAACAACAATATTAACATTAAATTTATTTTTACAGTTTTTAATTATAATTTATAAAAATAGAATCCATACATGTAATAATAATTATTTATAATTTCTAATATGATAACCTTTTTTTTGATAGAATATATTATGGAATGTAATTAATTTTTTTTTCTTGAGGTAAAATTAAGCATAAATAATGATTAAAACTTACATTAAAACCAAAAACAACATAGAAACCTTTACAAAACCCATTTCCTTCTAATATATCGACCATATCATCCCTTGTTTCGACATTTCGGAGTTATGGGAGCAATATTCCATGGTAAACACGTAGTTGTAATTCCTTTTCCAATGACTTAAAATAGTGAAACTCCTCTTCTACTTATCTAAACCTCTCAAACAACATATATTCGTCCAATATCCACCCATTTCCCCTCCCAATATCCCACCCTTCTTAATTAAGGAATCCATTTGTGAATTTATCCTTCCTAGGTAGAGCTTTGGTTGAAACAAACATTATTTATCCGATTTACTGGAAGCTGGTATTAGTTCGAATAGAGTAAAGAAACCATGTATGAGAATTTTATATCACAATTTATTTCCATGAGATACTTGGATTATTAAACACTCACATCTATTGTGTAGTTTATATACATCCAATGAATATTTTTATTCCAATTATATTACATCTATGGGTATTTAGATAACTATTTTATGATATTTTTATCTTGGGGTTCATGTTTCAAATGTTACTAAATCTGTAAAATAGTTTTTTCCACAATTTTCCTTCCTTGATACTAATGTTTTTTTCAGGAACAGTAATTTTTTTAGGTGTATATACTTCCATATTACATATTATATCATGGATATAATTTCTTTAATGATATTTTATGCTTCATGTAATTTAATTTTCTTATATAGAGAGTATAATCCCAAGATCCCATGTGATAATATTTTATTTAAACAATACAATTTCATTCAATATGGATTAGTATCGTGATTTAATTATTGAAATATCATTATAAATCTCTCAAGAACACACATTTCATTTCTTCTAATCTTTTTATTCAAGATATACTCATGTATTATCACCGTTTTCCCACTACATGGTCCTTATGATAGTGTTTTTTTGTTAAATCCACACATCTCCCACTTTGGTTATAGATCTATTATATTAAAAATATATTTCAAAAATGTTTTCTAATAAGTATTTGAATGATACATGAAGTCAATTTTCAATGGAAATGTATTTTAGAAAGGTTATATGGTTTTCAATGTTTCATTTATAGGCTTTTAAAGTATTTTTTCAAGAAAAAATCATTCAAAAGAAATTATATGTTTTAAATAGAGTTTTTAACTAAAAAAATATATTTTCCTCAATAAATTATTTAAATAAGATATTTAAAAATTATTTCCCATTATAAGATAACAATCTTTTGTGTTACTCATTCCTTTCTAGGGAAATTCTTCAATCTTACCATTCATTTTTTTCTGAATGAATAATTTTTTGTTTGAATGATGTTAGTGAAACCCATTTTTCATTAACATGTTAATTTCTTTTGAAACCCTCTTTTTTCATGGGTTATGTTTATGATGAAATTATTACAAAACCATGGTTTTTCCACAAGTCATTTTATGATTACATGTTTATGATACCAATTTCATCTCATGGATAAAGATATGATTTTTTATGACAATATGGATCATGATTATTTATCTTTTTATTAGATGGGTGGGACCAATATCTCTGTAAAAGGAATCAGGTAATGATTTATATCCATTTATATTGACTAATTCAGACATTGGAGTGATCATTGACTATTAATATGGCTATTAGAGTGAATCAGGATTACCATGATGCTATGAGGAGTGAAATCGTCATACTATGAGGGAGGGGGAGTGAAACCATACTACTAAGTTGTTCTTGGTATTAATTCTTCAAATACTATAGAAATATTATAATATACTTCTATGTTTTCAACAATTCCAAGTTTTATACCTCTGTATTGTTGTCATGACATAGTTTTAAATTATTTCCTAATGATTAGTTTCCTATGAACATACATGATTTATTATATGTTACATGTATGTGATCTTTGATATGCATGGTTGTGTCTTCCCATTTTATTATCGGGGACTCATACCCTTATTCCCATGATTATTCTTACATATCTCCCTTTGTTTAACCTTACTATATTTCTTATCTCACCTATTTTAGGTTACCTTCTCCAAGATAGAAAGATATGTATTATGTTTGATGTGTCTAATATGTTTTCTAGTCAAGAAAAAGGTAGTGGAAAAAATGTATCTCACCTTTGTATTGGTATTTATGATCCATTTTTTCCAAAGGCATTATACTAGAATGGTATTTGGGCGTATGTTAGTAAAATGTTTTATGTATTTTGAAAAAGTTTTGTAAAATTAATGTATGAAAAGTTAGGGTCACTATAGTTGGTATAATTTTAAATATTAATTTATCCTTTGTAATATAATATGATAAAACCTTAGTGATATCTATAAGGACATTTCTATAGATAATTTTATGGATATGAAAATTACAGGTAAATATACTGCAATTTTGGTGCAGGAATGAGTGAGTGGTTTCAAAGAAATAAATCCATAAATGTTTACTATATGTGGATGTGGATCTATAGAAGATTTACATATGGGTATAAGCTCAAACATGATGCTCAAGGCCTAACTCAGGATAATCAGGTACATGATAAGGGACCTTACTACAAACATAGTCTGACACTCTCTGGGGATATTATTTCAGAATTTAAAAAATCTTGATGAACCATCATGATGGATTTAAAAATATGTTATCTACGATTAAACATGGATAAAAAAGTTGTTATAGGTTTAGGAAGGTGTCAAAACATTGATATCTTAAAAGTGACATTCCATAATAATGTGGTTCCTCATTACGAAAACTATTTTCCACATGATGATTTTTGGTTTTAGTCATTGTCTAAAAACCTAAGGATCTGAATTAATGGTGATTGTGATTGAAAATGCCTCAACTGTCCTCTTGATCAATTTAATGTTGTGGGATATGGAAAGAAAAATATCATTGTTATGTTGACAAATCAATATCAAGATATTAATAATGGTGTAGTTCCTATTGAGATATTTAGGGAACAACAAATTGTTGAGTCATTGATGGGGAACTATCCACCTTTATTGAGAAGTTGTTCTGATAAATTTATTATTGAAAAAAGGATCCTTTCTACTGAAAATATATTGTATATTCTTCAATTTTCAGAGCATGAGAAAGTAATTCTGGCTGTCTATCTATTAGATGGTAAAGTAGACTAATTATGGAGTTAAATCAAGAATATAAGAAATTAATATTAGATTGAATCCACAGATTATAATGACATAAATAACATAAATTTTAGAATTAATTTTCCTCATATTCTTTGTATGATGATGGATAAAGAGTTCCTTGATTTTAATGTATAGGGATTATGAATCTACTAGTACCTATAAGGAAAATTTGACCAGACTTTCAAGTTTCACTTCCCAAATTATCATCCAACCTGAATGTAAATTTGGTTGGTTATTTAGTTTCATTATGGTGACTGTCAAAAGGCATCTTTCCAAAATATAATCTAGTAGGTATGTAGATATTGGGTGTTATTAAATCAAGTATTTAATTGTTGTTGGATTTACATATCAACCCCATGGGTTTGATAAGAAAAGAAAGATAGTGTCCAAAGGATACTCTCAACAGCGTGGAGAAAAGAAAATGAGTTTTCCATTCTACTCTAAATATGGTTAAAAGTTGGGGTAATGTGAATTAAGTGGTCCAGTAAATGTTTTATCTTTGGATGGTTAGTCCATTGTAAATTTTAATGGTGATGTTATGGGATGATGTTAGTTAATTTTTTATTGGAGGGGGGAGTGGCAAATAATTAATCTCCCAGAATTCTGTGCTAAAAGTTTATAGAGAGCATGAATTTGGTTAAAAACTACCCAAAACCATGGGATAGTTATGATGAAAGTCTTCAGTAACATATTATGTAAATCTATGAGGGTAAATCTCATGAAATATCTATTTTTCAATAGGGTTGAAATAACAATGTGATGAAAGTTGCAATTTCAATCAAATATAAAACTGCTAATTTCAAATATTTTTCCAAATATAATCACTCTTTCATATCATTATAATTTTCTATGGGTGTTACTATTCCACAAAAATAATTATATAATTAATTATAAGTTAAAACACATAATGGTATAATGATTTATTCTCAAGTATATAATTCCTCTCAGGATGATGTTTGTGGGAATGTTCTTCCTCGAAATATTGTCATTCTTCCTCGGGTTAAATTTCATGTCATATTAATAATGTAATGGAATTCACAAACATAAATACCACATAAAATATTAAAGAAGGGATGTTAATTAGGATATTTTAAACTCCCCTACAATCATCCGTTCATGTGATGATAATTATGAACTTCTTATGGATATTACACCCAAAGTTTGTTTCTTAATTCCCATTATGAAAGTCTTTTATCTGAAATGGTTGGGGCGAAAATTTACATCGCTGATATTACCATTGTTTGGTAATTTTTGGATATATGTATCGAATAATTTCATATCCTTACACAAAACCATGATTTAATTTCTCAATAGAACTCATAAATTGTTCCGAAACCATTTCAAAGACACCTTTTAGAATGACCCTGACTGAGTTCTAGAAATCGAAAAAACTACTTAAATAAATCCATGAAAAGGGATTAATTAGCACAAGTATATAACCATGGGGTGAAACTATTATTTTTTTAAAAACAAATATGGATTCAATGAGATTATGCATTTAATATCAAAAGTTGGAAAAGATCACAATCAACAACAAGTACTATCATCCCCATATTAGTGACTTGACTCATCAAATTCATAAAGATCAATACTTTTTAAATACTGAATTTTATTATATATATCATTAATTGTGGATCAAGTAGGAAGATATACACAAGGATTCATTTTGTACAAGCAATGAACACTTTGAAATGTGATATATTTAAGTCTTACTAGTGTCCTTGCTATCTTTCGGAATTTAATGAATAGAGTCCTTAAGGAATAACTAGATTGGGTTGTGGTAGTCTCTATAGATGATATTATTATCTATTAAATGAGAATGTAAGATCATAAATATCACCTCGAAATTGTAATAAATATACTATGGATGGAGAAATGATATGAAAATTTAACACTATGCTAAGGTTGGATACAAAAGGACTAATTTTGTGGTCACATATAAGCATGTTATGTTATAATAGTAAGTCCATCAAGAATGGGGGCTATTGAATGTGATCCTACACAATCCATGGTGTTTTAAATCAATATCCATCTTGGTTTAGATAGATATTATCAATGTTTTGTAAATAATTTCTCACAACTATCTAATTACTCGAATAAGATAACTCGAAAGGGAGTAATGTTCCTCTTGATAGATGAATGTGAGGAAATGGTCAAGGTACTCATGTAATGGTTTGTTAGTGCACCGATTCTTATATTTCCATATAGCACATTAGGGATTGTAATATATAGTGATTCATTGAAAATGGTATTGAGATGTTTTTATGAAAAATAACATAGTTATATCATATACCTCATAATGTTGAATATTCAAGAGAAAAATTAACCATTTGTTTATTTGGAGTCAACAATAATAATTTTTTTTGTTAATGATATGGATGTATTTTATATTTTGATAAATGTTTTTATATATATACTGATCATACAATTTAGAAACATTTATCTACACATATCTAGTTGATCATATGTTAGATAATATGGGTTTAATTGATATATTATTATTACTCCTCAATACATTTCCACCATATGAAGAGAACAACATGGCCCATTATTTATGTTTAATGGGTCATTCAAGCCTAATCAAGATTTGGATCACAAAAGATCCAAAATTTCTAAATTTTCCAAGGATGGATCTAGAAATCTATATGGAAGTGTAAAAATATTGTATTCCTAAATTTAATTCTCAATTCTATATCCAAGAAAATATTAAAGAGGATGGGAATGAAAATGTAGATATGAAAAAGATAAATTATAATTGTTCTTGATTTTATAATTGATTTGGATGGAATTATAGGGTTCCAAAATTGTGTATGTGCTCCTACCACACTAAATTTGATGAAGGATATATTAGAGGAAGCTCATAGTTCTTCATTCTACATTAATCAATGATGTTAAAATATTTACTTGTAATTGATCTAATACTTATGTTTGGACGGAACGAAGAGAGATATCGAAGAGTTTCAATCTCTGTGCCTGGTTTGCCAACATGTTATGACTGAATGAAAAGAGTTAAAGGGGTTGATGCATCCATTACCCCTCCCAGAAAGGAAATGGTAGAACAACACTTTGGACTATTTATTGGACTACCCAAAACCTCAAAAGTATTGAATGCTATATTTGTGGTAGTTGATCAAATTACTAAGTCACCACAAATAATCACTATCAGAGAAGACTTGTCTCTTGATCGGCTTTCCAGAATTTAAATTGATGAATTAGTTAGGTTTCATGGAGTATAAAATTCCATTATATCATATGAGGATCTGAAGATCACCTCAACAATCTATCGATGTCTTCACAAATCAATTGATATAGAATTGAGTTTCAACACCACTTATCATCGTCATGCAGATGGTTAATCAAAAAGAAAAATTCAAACCCTATAAGATATTTTGATATATTTTCATATGAATTTAAATAGTTATTGGGATCAAAACCTTCCAATATTAGAGTTTTCTTATAAAAATAATTTTCATTGAATAATTTAGATATAACCTTATAAATCCCTATATGGTGCCAAATTTAGAGCTCCAACATGTTGGGATGATGTTTTAGAAAGTATGATATTCGTATGTGAGACTACAGAAGAAATGGAAGTGAAGGTTAGATCTATTAAACATTATATAAAGTTAGATTAAATTTATCCAAAAACATATATTAATACCTGATGATTTGATCTATAATTTTCTATTTTGTGAAAATTTATTTCTTCAAATATCTACATTAAACATGGTTTTGAGATTCTGATGAAAGGGATTCTAGGATCTATGTGTATAGGTCCCTTTTATATACTTGATTGTATATAGATGGTATACTATCACTTGTAACATCTTCCAAACATCTCTAAAATCTATTATTTCATCCATGTATCTCTCATGTGTAAGTACATACATGAAACATCATATTTACTGAACTCAGAATTAATACCATTGGAGTACGATCATTCTTACAAGGAATAACAATTTGAAATTATGGATCATACAATGACAGTTACACGAAACAAGACCACTCATATTTTCAATGTTTTGTGGTGAAATAAATAGTTATATCAATCTATGTAGGGACTTTAGGATTGATGACGCAAAAGTATCCTCGTTTTTTTACTGGAATGAATAATTAAGTGGGAAATATTTATTTTAATGGGGATAGAATGTAACACCCCGAGTTTTTATGGAGCATTTTTTATTGTTAAATGAAAAAAGTTTCATTTATCAATTTTATTAATGAAGTAAAATATTTCTTCGAAAGGTAAAAAATCTACCTACGTAATATGAAAAACTAACTTCGAATAACTTACACACAACATCAATGTTTTTTTAAAAATATTTTATTATTGTAATTATTTAAATTTCATAATTATTACATATCTGTTAAAGAGAGGTATATGAATAGTAATAATTTTTTTTAAATTTTTTTTATAATTTTATTATATAAATAAAAACCATTGGTAATGATTGAATTAATTATTTTATAGTCCTTATATGTTTAAAAATATTATTTTAACAAATTTTCTTCTTTTAATTTCTAATCATGAAAATTAATAAATTTAATTATAGATATTTATAGAAATTTTATTAGATAAAATAAATTTCATTATTGAATTAGAATTTAAAAATTATATTAGGGATAATTTTATTGGATATTTCTAAAAAACATCATTTTCAGATGAATAGTAAAAAATATTGTATTTTATTTCAAATATGATTTTATCATGTATTTTATTTAAAAGGATAAGTTATATTTTATGTTTTTTTCAACATTTAAATAGATATTATTTTTATTAATTAAAAATTTTTAGTTTATTAAAATCAATTTCCCATTTTACTTGTGTCTAATAATAAAGAAAACATTGGAATGTTTTTATTTCAAAAACATGCACTCTTGGCGAAACAATGTGATTAATTTTAAATTAATTTCTACCACATCTGTTATTATAATTATGGAAAATCGATTTTATATTTGGAATAATTAAAAATTACAATATCTAATGTGGAAAAAATATTTATTGACAAAAATTATTAGGGAATGAAATTAAAATTAATTACATCAATTAGGTAAAAATTGTATGTAACTAAGTAGTAAACCTTATATTTATGACCCCAGGTGACATAGAAAATTTTCCAACTCCCATTGGATTCCAAAATCTTGACGCTATGTAATCTTTGGTCGATTTTGGTCAATAATGGGAGAAACGAACAATGTTAAAAACATGCTTTTAATTCCTTTTTAAAATGATTACAAAAGTTCAACTTCACCACCAGTATAAAAAGGCCTCATCTCCTACACTAATTAACACATCTTGAACCTCTTATGATTGGAAAATCAATGCCCAGTACACTCCCCAAAATCCCTAACATCCTCATTTTATCTTCCCTATGGGATGAAATCCTTCCAAGGAATAAAATTTTTGAAAACCAAAAGGATTTTCCTAATTAATAAGAAGCGTGAATGAGTATACAGAGATTTAGGAAACAAGGTAATGTAATTTCATCTCACTCTTTATTTCCATGAAATACATTCCTTATTCACCACTAACTACTTTCTTATTGGGTATATCATTCCCATTAATTTATTCTATTAGTATTAAACATAAATCTATGTGTATTTACATAAACATTTTTTGATATTTATTTCATGGGTTTTATGTTTCAAATGTTACAATATCCATGAAATATTTTTTACAATTAGACATCATTGATTATCAGGTTTTTTCATGAACCTAAATTATTTTAAGAGTTTTATATACAACCTTTTTACAAGTTATATCATGAATATCCTTATTTTTATGATATTTAATGATATATGTAATTTCCATTTTTTACGGATTGAGTATAATTTGACATTTTCATGTGAGAATAGTTAACTAAAACAACCTTATCTCCTTTCAAGATTGTGTATTATAATGATTTGGTTAATGAAATATCAGTATCCATCCCTTCATAACACTCATTAGTATTCTTCTACACTACTAATTCAATATATCCTCATGTATTAGTATCATTTTCTTAATATTTGGTACTGAAGATATTTTTAAACTAAAATATAGTTGTTTCCCCCTTATATGAGAAATCTATTGTATTATGAACCCTTTATTTAAAAATGGTTTTAAAATTATTTATGATTCCCAATTTCAAGGAAATTTGATTTGGAAAATATTTTACTATTTTCAATGCATCTTTTATAATTATTTAATGAAATTTTATAAGAAGAAGTTTTTAAATATGGTTTTATGTTTAAAAAAAATTTAATAGTGGTAAAAGGATATTTTATTCATGAAATATTATGAATAATATATTTAGAAAATTTTTAACGTCTAATATAACATTATTTTGTGTCAGTCATGTATTTCTAGGGAAATTATTCAATGTTTCTATTCATATTCAATCTCTTAATGAATAATGTTTTGATTTCATGATGTTTAAGAAACCCATTTCTATTTCATGGGGTCTATGATTTTGACACCATATTTATTTAATGGGTTTTTTATGATGAAATGATTTTCATACATGTCTTTTCCACATGTTATGACAGGATAAAATGATTATAATTCCCATTTCATTTATTGTGTTCTGATAGTTTTTTAAGATAATATAAAATGTAAATGTATGATTTATTTATGAGATTGGTGGGACCTATATCTCCCCAATGAATTGGTTATAAATTTATATCTCATGAGATAGAATAAGATGTCAATGTTAGTAAACCTTGACTACTACTATGGTCGTGGGAGTGAACCATGACTACCAAGACGGTATGTGGAGAAACAAATGTTATTATTTTGTCAATGCGAGTAAACAAAAAATACAAAGATGTTATGTAGAGTGAACCCATGCTACTACAATGGTCATGGAAGTTATTGTTTTGCTACTATAGAAATCATATTATATACTTATTTGTTATCAAAAATTAATTTTTTTCCAATGTTATGTTATCATAGATTATGTTCATTTTATCCTTATGATTCATGTATTATGAAAATCCATGATTCATTACATGTTTCATCTATGTGATATTTGATATTCATGGTGTTATATTATATATTTATGATAATGTACTCATACTCTTATTCTCATTATTATACTTACTTATATTTATTTTTACCCTTACTTATTATCTGAGCTCACCACATTGTATGTTTCCTTCCCCATGTTATATATATTTGTATTATGATTGATTATTATAATAAGGGTTTTAGTCGTGAATAATTTAGTTGGAGATCATATAGGTCACTAATGTTTCATTATTATTATTGCAATGTTTCTAAAGTGAGTAGGCTGTTATGGTCTTTGGGCATATGTTCGAATAATGTTTTATGTATTTGGAAAAATTAATATAATGTTAATGTATTAAAAGAGAGTTTCAATATAGTATTCATGTGAATACTTAATCAATTGACATGTTATGGTAGAGTAAAACATTGTGTTTTTCACTAGTCTCACTAGGATATACCTTTTAGTCAAATAAAAAAAATTGAAGTAAGGAATATATTAATTTATTTAATGAAATAATGGATTTTATTTTATAAAACTCCAATTCTATTATTTATAAATTTATATTTTAAACAAAACCATATAAAACATGAGAAAAGTTGTTTAAAAACTAGTTTATTTTCTAAATGTTTAATCATATTCATATTCAATCTATTTTTAAAATTATTTATCTATTTATAATATTAACTATTCATATGAATTTATATAATTAAACTGAATAACAAATGGAATTATCTCATTAGAAAAAATACAATGGTACTAATATTTTTATTGATGCCTCATAATATATTTCCAGTATATTGAGGATATAGTTCCTCTATTATGAATTATAGGAAAATTTTAAGTTTCAATGTTCTTTTTAATCTGTTATTTCTCATAAATTAACATTTTCACACCTCCTCATGATATAAGACATTAGGTATCATTGAATTATTTCTTCTTACTATTCATTATAGCTCAATCATTTTAATGATTATCATTTCCCTAGGGATTTACATCATGTTTTATATCTAATATGAATTCATACATGTAGAATTTTGATGGTGATATTGTATAAATAATGTGTAATAATATATCCATATATATAACCTCTATGGACTCTAAATATTTTGTTTCAGGGATTAGAATTTATTTTCAATACATAATCATTTAATTATATATCTCATGTAAAATATAATATGTTTGTACTTGGGGTGTCTATATTTTTACCAAAACTAGTAGAAGAAATTGTAGAAAGGGACAAATCCATTACACAACAACGTATATAAAAAATAATTTTATATAAAATCCACACTAATAATCATCCTTTAGACCTATTGTTTGGGTTTTGAGATAAATATATCCTTTGTATATCTCAATTTAATAAATTCATTAGTTTGGGGATGAAGGAAATGTTATTCCCCACTTACATTTCCTTTTTCAAGATCCACGATCTCTTAGGGGATATTTCCTACCATCAATCACTCCAACACAAACTCTACCATAAAGAATAAATTTTCCACATATCCCTCTTACTAAGTTACACATAATCAATTTCCTATTTATTCAATATAGAGATGAATGATTTGGTGCTACATCTATCTTGCGAGAGTATCTGGTTATGATCATGTATTATGAAGACAATGTTCAGTATAATAAGGTAACTCGCTTAGTTAATGTACTATGTGTAAACAAAAAGTAATAATGGGAAACATTGTAACATGATGATTTATATAAATATTATTACCCTATTTTGTTTTCATTTTATTTTTTAAATAGAAATTTTAAGGATAAAATTTCACATGAGGGTAGAATATATTGACCTAATTTTTTAGAAATAAATATTCTCTAATTAATAAATATGTCTATCACATATATATAACAGATATAATATAAAACATATACACCCTAAAAATTGAACATCATTTTAATTTTTCTTATAAAGACCATTAAAAATTATCAACAAATAAATTTCTTGAAATTATAAATAATATAATGAGAAAATTGGGAAATGTACCTAAAAAAGAATTTAAAATTCATCTAGGCTATGCACTTATATTATTATCTCACTCACAAACTATATAACTGAAATAAAACATCATAATTATAATCATAATTTATTCAATGAAAAAATATTTAACAATTTAAGAAATATATCAAATGGTGAATACACAGAATTAGCATTATTTATAAGAATTATATATTGATAAAAACATTTGGAATACTAATATGGTAGATGGAATATTATCCTAACAATTAAACTGATAATATTTTAATTACATTTTTATAAATTTTTTAGAACAAAATTTTCAATAAGAATATTTAAAAAACATATTTACAAATCAAAAATTTAATTGTCAAAAATATATAGATCAATGAATGTATAAGAGTAAAAATTTAATATTAAATTTCATGTATGAATTTAGTACAAGATTATACTTAATATTGTAAATTATATATTTTAATTGACTAATTTAAATTTACTTCAATAAAATTTAACTCATTTTTAAAATCATTTGGTAAAAATTAAATTATGAAGAATTTTTTACAATTCATCTAAGAATGTTTAATTTTTTTTATAGTATGAACCCTTTGTATTCATACAAATTATGTTTTATGACATAATTATTATTTCAAAAGGGATTAATAATTTTATAAATAAATTTAATGCAATAAAATATTTGTAACAAAACATTTTTTATTTTAAATAATTATTATTTCTTTAAATGATTATTCATATTTAAAATAGAATAATTTAAATTTTAAATCATAAATTATATTTTCCTCCAATGAAAATATATTTTAGCTTCCTTAAATTTTAATGATAATACAATGATGCGATTTCATTTTTAATTTCATTTAATGAATAAAATACACAATATATAGTGAAAATTATTATTTATCACAATATTCATTATTATGAAAAGTCTTCGGATAAAATAAAAACGTTTTATAATATTTTATTCAATAAACAGTCATAACCATTTCCATTAAATACACCTCTCATACACCTTTTTTATTTAACATCAAAACATTTATTCAACTCATTGATCTACCAAAATATGTCACCAATAAACCTAAAATTTTTACACATTCTAGTCTAGTAAAAATACCACTGAATGAATAATTAAAGAGTAGTCCAAGGAATCATCCCCAATTAAGTAACATATTATTATCAATATTTGATTAAATTTTTTTCCCATCTTAATCCTCCTAAACAACAAAAAATTAATCTATTAATATTATTTGATAAAATTATTCTAGAATAATTTCACAAAATTAGTGAATTATTGGATATTGTCCTTTTTATTAAATTATTTTAAACACAATCACTCTTACAAAAGAGGGTTAATAACTCATTTGAATGTGATGGTATTTTTCACTATATTTGTTTTTAAAAAAATATTTTTCCTAGAAATATGATAATAGTAATAACCAGATTAAGTCATTTATAGGGATTTATAACAATAAAATAACTATAATAATAAAACTATTATAAATTAAAAGGTAAAAATGATTTTAACTTTTTAAAAAATATATTTTTTATGAAATGCATTATTGTTTCGATAAATTCTGTTAATTGACATTTTATTGGTATTTTAGAAAGGAACATGTGTTAGAACAAAACCAGTAAGATGGTATTAAATAATTGGTTTTCGAAATCAACAAACCTTGACTATATTTATAGTGATTGTTAGTGGGAAATGCATTTTAATGATTATAAATAAATAAATTAGGAATAATAGTCACAACAAAAATATGTCCTCAATCATAACTATCCAAAAATAACATATTTGTATTAATATTAAAATACTCACATTCCTGAAAAACATATTTGTATTATTTTTGTATATTATGAAATATACTAAACATAAAAACCTATACATTACAGTCAATATACATTTTTTCTTATACTTCCTTTTTAAAAATTTAATGCTTATTTATTTTATAAAATTTTGTATAATTGGAAAATTGACTTCATTATTGACCTTATACATCCATCAAACCAATAAAAATAAATATAAAACATATAATGAGATTACAAATCCTTGAAATGGGTAAATAAAGGAAATAAACATATAGATCTAAAATTACTTAAAATATCATGATGTTTCCAATTGTAAAATAAAAAATATAATAAACCCATATAAAATGAAAAATGTGCATTCAATCTTTAAACTAATATAATGAAAACATTAATTAATGTCGATTGAATTTTCCAAAAATAAATTATAAAAATCATATGATATAATGAACATAATGTAGTCTTGGTATTATATAATAATAACACCTTTAAAAAATGTATATTAACTTATAATAGAAGAGCATATAACAAATTATTTTTAATCACAAAAAATTGAATAAAATATAACTAGGTAAGTTAATTATTATTTCTCTAGATAATAAATAATTAACCATTAAGTATGGGGTCGGTTAATTCTAGAACCACCCATCATCATGTAAAATTTCAAATAAATTAAAATTGATATTCCAAATTTTGAGCATCAATTTCATTTAACAAATAAAATCAACAATGTTAACCCCAATAAATAAATTATATTTATTGACCAGTTCCCCATTGAGAGGAAATAAACATGTAATATTAATCTTTACCTATTAATAAATGTTTATAGGATACTTTTTCAGGATCATTATGGAGTTATTTAAATATAGTTAATATAATTAAATTTGTAACAGCCAATGTGTAAGATAAGAAATATGAAAAAAAGTATTGATAAACGAAAAAGAATAAAAATTGTTTTAAATGATTAAATAAAAATTTACAAAATTTAAATTTCATAAAGAATATAGAATTTAAAATTCATTAATATAAAATTAAATTAAAAAATGTAAGTATTAAATAATAGTAAGTAGATTCCATAAAATATTAGAAATGAGATCGAGAGAAAATCCACTTGTAATGATTGTAAAACATGATTAAATAGTCAATAAAATGGAGAATATGCGAACGAAGTACAAATACACCCAGAATAATAGGAAATCAATTATAAATCAATAAAAATAAAAAATATACCAAATAATATAAGAATATAATTAATTGTGGGATATATATACAAAATTTGGTTAAATTTAGTAAATGACCTTGTTATGGACATGGTAATGTAAGTGTCAACCCAATGAATAAAAAACAAGAAATGATATTTATATTACCAATAAATAAAGAAAATTTTTATAAAAATAAATCCTTGGGATTATACATCATCCATATGATTTGTAATAAAATTTATTATGTCTCAATGAATGGAAAATGAGATGAGAATTTTGTTACTATAATCCCTAAATATAACATATTATGAAATCCCCCTTAAAGGATCTCCAGTGAACTGATAACTTTGGATCCCTTACTGAATCCAATTTTTATATAAACTATGATATAATTATTAGATATGTAATTTAGGAATTATATGGTGATAAAAATGTTTTCTTATATGTGTTTTGAAATGGTTATAATAAGTTCAATTTTATATATAATATTTGATGAAAATTTAAAAATATATATTATTTAAGGGTTAAAAATATAATTATAATATTTAATGTGGATCATTTATAGAAACTATAATATAAGATCCATAATATGTCCTCCTATAATGCCTTATTAAATGGTTCTATGAATTTATTTGTTATTTTATATATATATTTTTAATATAAATCCAATTTAAAAATACATTTAAGAATATTTATGTATTTGGGGTCAAAAAATATCAATATAATTAATGAATCAACAAATGAATCTTAAAATTATTATATAACTATGAAATTTATCCTAAAAAAATTAAGGATCTAATTAATTTGAAATGATATACATTATACAATTTAAAGCCTCTAGTTTATAATTGTATCTTCTGTGTAGAAACACTAAATCAACAGTACATAATTTTTTTTTCTAAATATAAAATTATTTATTTTCTATAATCAAATATAGATATAAATATTAATTATTTTTCATTTTCATTTTCATATAATAACATTAAATTATTTTATCCATAATAGGATAACATATTTAATATCTTGTTTTTTTGTTTTTTACATTGCATGAACATTGAGAAGAATTTTAGTAATAATCTTGTTATATATTTTTATAATTAGAATAGACAACTATAAATTTTTTATCGGTCATACATATTACTTAAATATATATTTCTATATGTCTCATCTCATTGTTATAACTTAATATGTCAATTTTTACATTTCATATAATGTTGAAACACAATGTCATCATCAATAAGTAATTTTATATTTTTTGGGGGTAGTTACAATCTATTATTTCATGTATATTATCACTTGAGATATATTTCATTGGTTTATGTAATTTTTTATAAAATAACAAATAAAACTATGATAATATAATGTAAAATTCCATTTGAAAAAAAGATTTTGTTTTAAAAAGGAGTTAAAATTTTGTACTTAATTTATAATCAATTAAAATTCATATATATAATTTAGAGTTAAATATAATTTCTATCCTAATTGTTATTTTATTTTGTACATGTGTCCAAAATATTATTAATAAATATAGTTATAAATTTAATTTCAATAATAAGAATTCGACATGAAAACCAATTCTTGTTTTAAAATGAGTATTAATGTCCTTAGTAAACTCAAATAAACATCTACTAATACATTGAACATGTATAATGATTTGTTGTGAATTTTACAAAAATAAATAGATTTAATGTGTTTCCAAATATTATTTAAACTCAAATTTAATAATTTATTTTATATATTAGTTGAACTTGAAATCATATAATTTTAAAATTAATTTAACATTATTATTGAACTTTTAATGAAATTTAATATTAATATTAATTATTTAAAGATATAAAGACCCATAATTTCTGTGATTTTTTTAAATACATGGGAATTTTACGAATCTGGGAAAATTGACGGCACTTGATTCTCAGGCCCGGTGTGCCTAGAATCAATTTCTGAAGTTTTGTTTGGGTACATTCAATAATCATATAATTGGGTTTTTATAACTTTTGAATTGGGTCTCAGAATTGAAATCCAAGGGCACCGTTGAACTCGCAGAGCTGGTATTCATTTTAGAAAACATTCTCTTTGGCGGCAGTCAGTCACGAATAAAAGATAGTTTTTGGGGTTTTTATAGATTGAATTAATTAAAAATAAAGTGTGTGGATTTATTTTTATTTGACATTTAAAAACCTCCTCATGTATGTTGGAGGTGGGACCACCACGCCTTAACCTCCCATGGGAGGTTATGTTTGTGGGGCCCACCCAAACTCAACCTCCCATGCAAGGATTAATGTGGTGGGGACCACCCGAGGTTAAAACCTCTTGAACTCATCATTAAGTGGGGAGAAACCCCTTGAACTCCCCACATTATGGTGAAAAATCCACACAATTAATTATTTGAGCATCAATTAATTAATTTGAATCTTTTTGTATTATGTGACAATGATTAAATAATATGTAAGATTAATTTATTATTTGGTTGGAATTTTTCATGGGAGAGAGGAGAACTTGGGATAAGGCACCTGATAAGGAACAGTCCTCCCAATGAAGAATTATCATCTAAGAACACATCATCCAGCAACGAAGGACACCTTATTCTTTGACATCCAACTGGAACTAGGGAGGAAGTGTCGTCCTTGAAGAATTTTGACAACGTCGTCCTCGACTTCTTCATCTACCATTCTGATGAAAACGAATCTGAGGTAGGGGTGTGTTTTGATTTGAGAAACATTGTGTCTTCCTTTAATTAATGTTTCTCTTGACCGACTTTCTACAAAACTAACGCAGAAGGACAGGGCCAAACGAACATGGCACGATCCCTCCGCCATTATTGTGAATGTTTGGTGTGTTCTTCATGTTCTTCATGGGTGATGAAAAATGGATCGTTGTGAGTTCGTTGTGTGATGAAATGATCCAAAATTAAATACCCAACATCAAAATGACCTATCAGTGGTGTGACGACGATAGCTGGTGATGGATCGGACCGGAACGGGAAGGACATTTACTCGACTGTTCTTTGAGAGGTTGAATCAAATTGTGTTTTCGGACCCGATCAGCAGCCCAAAAACAAGAAGGATGACTATGGGACATCGGGGTGACCTATTTTCTAAAGTTTATTATGAAAGGTATGTCAAAACAAATTAAGGACTTCACGGGAGGAGCGTTGGCCGGAGGCACCATTTCTGGAAAATTCCAGAATACGCGGCGGGTACAACTGACAAACACACCGTGTATTACGGGCATTCTGCAGCATGATTTTTGGACGTTAGACATGTAACACACTACGTGTGACCCCAGTCACATGAAGTGTATTCTCTGCGTAGAATGGAAGGAGCGGCTTCACGATACATGGCCTGTATTCTATGAAATACACGGACAAGAGAAGAATACCATGGCGAAGAGGCACGACATGTACTGTCTACACAGAATGGCAGAAGTGGATTCGCTAGACATTGCATGCATCCTGGGGATACACAGACATTGGGTGGAGTACACTGGCATGTAATCCACGACACGGCCAGGAATGGCCAATGGCACGGGCTCCCATGGGTACCAGTTACACGAGTTGGAGAACATAGCTTGAGGTCGTATATGATCACATGGCATACTTATTCGGAGCCAAACCTAGATGCTTGGACACGGCGTGTAACCATAACACAATCCTTGTACATGATTTTCTATAGGAGAAGCTCTTCGACACAGGTCATTTTACATGTTTAGTACCCAAGGATTGAAGACACAGTGTGTAACCATACCACATGTCGTGTACTTACTTTTCTACATGACCAGCCCTTCGACACGGGCCGTTGTACATGGGTAGTACCGGAGCACTGAAGACATGATGTGTGACCATACCAACATGCCTTGTACTTTTTGGAAAATGGTTTGGTCATCTTTTCTCTGTGTCTTGGACATGTATTTCTTGGATTTTCCCCCTATGAAATGGATGATCATTGAGATACTTCTACATTAGACTTCGTCAGAGATGAATTATCAACACCTGGCCAGAAGAGCGGGCTGTCTCAGAATCAATCATGCTTTGTGTTGATCCCTATGGATGGCTGTGCACTGAAAACTATTCCAGGATCCTGTGTGGGTTCTACAGCACTGACGACTATTCCTGGATCCTGTGTGGGTTCGACAGCACTGACGACTATTTATGGATCCAATATGGGATTGACAGCTATGACTACTATTCCTGGATCATGTGTGGGTTCGACAGTTCTGACTTCTATTCTTGGATCATGTATGGGGATAATAGAATAACATTTCCTGGATCCTGTTTGGGTTTGATAGTTCTTATTTCTATTCCTGGATCCTGTGTGGGTTTGAAAAAATAGATGGTTCAATGGCTACATTATATCATCTCTATCTCTCTATATAAGTTGTATAACTATGTGACCTAAGTCAGTAACATTGTGTTTTCTCATGATTGATATGGATTACTATATAACATAGTTATATGTATGGGAATATACCTAAGTTGGGTTATATGTTTATTTTATAACTTGTGGTTTATCCTTGTTGGATTTTGTAAGATCTTGAGGGTCTTGGGGTCCCTACTGAGTATCTTTATACTCACCACTGCACGAGTTATGCCCGTAAATTGTTGTGTTGGATGCAGATGGTAGCCATCACTGATTGAGGCTGAGTGTACTAGGACTGGACGGTGCCCGGAGGTGGACCTCACGATGAGTCGGTACCTGTAGAAGAATGATGGACGTGGAGTGCTGAGGAGGCTATCTGTACCTACCCTTTAGGTACGATCCATAGTGGATGAGTCAAGATCTCATTTCCAACTTTCAGCTGTTTGTCCCTTTTCAGTTTATTTGTAATTTACATTTGGTCTTGTATTTCCGACCCCTTTTCCTTTTCAACACTCTTTTGTTATAATGTTTTACTTAGTGTTTTCCTTTCAGCTGTGCACCCTTTTGTGAGTGTTTTCAGTTATAATGGGAATGCCTTCCCAGTTTAGGGATTTATGACTTTAGTGTTAGTCACCAGCCCCTTGCCTATAGAAGGTGGGATTGAGGTAGTCACAACACAGGCCCCGGGGAACGAGTATTGACAAATTGGTATTAGTGGAGTTAGTTCTACCGCAGAACATAGGACTTTAGTCTTTTCTATGAAGCAATAGTGTAAGTTTAGTGAGTGTGGTTTTCAGCTCAGGGAGTCTAGTGTAGGTGCGGCGGCTGACATATCCATACACCAGGACCCTAAATTATGATTTCTGACTCAGTGCATGAAAAAACTGATTGTGTGTGTGTTTGAAGATTTTTCATAGTGATCTCTTTGAGTCATCTCACCAGGTATAACTTTTGGACCATGGAACACCTTTTTCTTTACAGGATTCCTCCACGTAGATAGCCTTCCAGGGTTCCAGGTTTTGTATGAGATGGAATCCCACCAAGCGACGAGGCCTCAGTGCAGGGTCCTTTCATAGTGTAGGCACCATCGGTACCACTACCCGTTGGGCCACCGATGCCACCATCCCTAGCAGAAAAGAGTTCACACCACCTAAACGCATTGCAAGATTTCCAAAACCAGATGCCACCCAGGTACAGGGGTGTGACGGACCCACATGCAGCTGATGATTGGATGGAAGCTGTGGTGAGAATCTTCATACTAGTAGGGACACCAACTGACCTTATGGTTATCCTTTCCGCGAGTCTGTTTCAAGCAGTAGCAGGCAGATGGTCGAGCTTGATGCTTCGGGTGCATGATGTGGTGACACTACTCTGGGCAGACTTCGAGATCCTTTTTTTGGTGGAGTTTTTCCTAGAAACCCTACGTGCGGTGCAAATGGAGGAGCTACTTAATCTACGGTAGGGTAGCATGATGGTGTCACAGTACTCATGAAGGTTATCTGGCCTTTTTTTTCTATTCTTCAGATATGGTACGAGACCAATTCATTAGGGCCCATAACTTCGAGGAGGGGCTCATGTGAGAGATCAGGGCTTCGATGATCTACCTCATCATCCCGATGGGGGAGGTGGTGTTGGAGCGATCCCTCTTAGTGGAGAGTTTATTTGGTGAAGAGTCACCAACAGCGAGACTCACCACCATGCATCAAGTAGCGTAGTCTTCTGTAGCTGGCAACATACAGATGTCGCAGAGGTCTAAGTGGAACCATCCATCCGATGGATGGACTCAAGAATCAGGTTTGGTTTTAGGGGGCACACGAGACAGAGCCAGTCATTCGAGGAACAAGTAGTGTTTCACATGCAGCGGGTAGGGTCACGTGGCTCGTGATTGTCCGACCCGCCATATGGATGATCCGAAAATAGTTGAGGGACCTCCCTGGTAGAGGCAGATGTTCGATTGAGGCAATCTGTAGGGCACAAGAAGACGTGGTAGATGAGCTAGTCGTGTAGCTGGCGGTGGAAAGTGCTACGGGGTGTTACCACCACCACCACCAGGAGGTCCACCCCAACCACATGGAGAAGGAGGATAGGGGAGAGCTCCACTCCAGGCAGGTGAGGATTACAATCACGGTGCTCCAGAGATGATTCGAGGTACGATCTTTGTCTACTCCACCTTGGCTGCAGTTCTTATAGACACGGGTGTCAGTCACTCTTTCATTTCCACCGCCCACATTCAGATTTCAGAGATTCTGACAGAGCCATTGGCTCGATCCTTACATCTAGAGATTCTTATGGGAGCAGATTCGACGAATACACACTGGTTCCAGCAGTGTGATCTTACTCTAGGAGGTGATATATTTGGTTGAGATCTCCTAGTAGATGGGTCGTGGCCTTACGATTTCATCTTGTGTATATAATGTTTATCCACAGTCCACGATCAGATCAACTGTATTAGGAGAAAAGTGTGGTCTGTCTGCATTGGTGGGACTTGGTTTAACATCACCTTTGAGAAGTGAACCTTTGTAGAATAGGGGGTAATTACTAAGAGGAGGGTGCAGTTGATCCCTCCTCAGTTGGCTTACCTTACCTTCGGAGCAGATGATGTGGAGAGTCCGAGCTATCCTATATTGGTGGACCAGTATGTGGATGTTTTCCTTGATGATATCTGAGGTCTACCTCCATTCAAAAAGATGGACTTCTACATTGACATTGACCCCAAAATTTCACCGATTTCTACAGAAGCGTATCGGATGGCTCCAAGGGAGCTTCACGAGCCGCAGGTACAAAAAAAGGACTTACAGGAGAAGAGATTCATCTGACCATGTTTTTCATCCAACGCAGCCCCGATTCTATTTGCCAAGAAGGCGAATGGGAGTTTGAGTATTTGTTCCAACTACTGTCGCCTGAACCAGGTGACCGTGAGAAACCAGTACCCACTTCCGAGGATTGAAGACTTCTTTGATCAGCTGAAGGGAGCAAAATGGTTCTCGAAGATAGACCATAGATCATTCTATCACTAGCTCTGAGTTCGAGATGAGGATGTATAGAAGTCAACATTCAGATGTCGGTACAGCCATTACGAGTTCTTGGTTATGACATTCGGTGTAGTCAACGCTCCAGCAGTGTTCATGGGACTCATTAACAGAATCATCCAGCCATACCTGAATCACATGGTCGTAGTCTTCATCGACGACATTCTAATCTACACGATTACTACGTAGGAGCATGCCTACCATTTGCGGGTAGTACTGGACACACTCCAGGAGCACCAACATTATGGTAATCTCTCGATGTGCCAGTTTTGGATCCGAGAGGTTCACTTCTTGGGACATGTCATCTCGGAGGCTGGAGTTGCAGTAGATCTAGAAAATATTGAGGCAGTACTTTATTGAGAGCCACCCAGGAGAGTGACAGAGGTACGAAGTATCTAGGGTTTGGCTATATATTACCGGAGGTTCTTACCAGACTTCTCTAGAGTTGCGGCACCACTTCCAGCCTTGACGAAGAAGGGTAAGCCCTTTCTGTGGCCGGAGATATGCCAGTAGATCTTTCATTAAATGAGGCAGAGTCTAACTAGTGCCCCCATATTGAGGATTCCAGAGGAGGGCATAGGGTACGTAGTCCACTGTGATGCCTTAGGGACAAGACTCGGGTTTGTCCTGATGCATGAGTGTGTTGTGATCACTTATGGTTCTCGTCAGCTGAGACAACATTACTAGAACTACACTACCCATGAACTGGAGTTAGTAGCAGTGGTCTTCGACTTGATGATTCGGCAGACCTATCTGATGGGAGAGCCTTTCATAGTCTACTCTGACCACCAGAGTCTCATGTATATCTTCTCTCAGAAGGAGCTGAACCTAAGACAATGGTGATGGATTCAGTTCTTCTAGGACTATGACTTTGAGATAATATATACTCATGGTAAAGGGAATGTTGTAGAATATGCACTCAGTAGGAGATCTGGTAAACAACTACTAGGAGAGGTGACAGAGAATCTAGTTTCTTTATAGATATCATTTGTGGACCGAGATGGAGCAGTATTCCTTCAATCTCCACTAATGAAAAAAATACACTTTTCCAACGGTTTGGAACTGTTGGTATTGGAATCCAAACCATTGGTATAGCCTATAACAACAGTTTGGAGTACCGTGGGCATGTAATCTGTTGGGATAGGTCTATACCAACGGTTCCATAAAATCGTTGGTATATGTATTTCCAAAAAAATCGGTGGGATTTGATCCCAGGACCTCTTGTTTATCATTAAATGACTTTACCACTAACCTAACATGAATTTTGGGAAAATTATTTCATAAATATATATATATTTTCATAATTATTTTAAATTTTTATTTATATAATATTCTTGGTAAGAAGATTCGATAAAAAATCAAAGGACATATACCAATGGTTGTCATAACCGTTGGTTTAGCTCCTTTGAGTTTGGGAGGGATGTTGGTATATGGGGGACTTTTCCCAATGGTTTGGCTAAACCTTTGGAAAAAATGGTACCTGTTCCCAATGGTTTTGCCAAACCGTTGGGAAAGCCATACCCTTTCCCAACAGTTTGCCCAAACTATTGGGAAAAGTGGCCACAAATTGGGCTTTCCAAACAGTTTGGCCAAATCATTGGGAAAGGGAGCCTATACCAACAATTTTTACAAACCATTGGTATAGAAGATTTAGGAATAGTAAGATTTCCCCTATTGCTATTACAGTCACTCCTCCACTTCATTAGCAAGTTAGGGTGGAACACCGTGGATAGGATAACTGCGAGGCACGATGTGCTCAGATATCTACAGGGAAGGAACCTAATGGATTTTATGAAGTTGGGGAGCACGTAAACCTCTTTATAGGACTTACTATAGTTCCAGTGTCACTTCAGGAGGACATGTTGAGGGAGTTCCACACATACCCTCTAGCGGTACATCCTTGTGTGGCAATGATGTTCCAGGACCATCGACGACAACATTGGTGGCGATGTATGAAGAAGGCAGTAGAAGAGTTTCTCTCTTGATGCCTCACTTGTCAGCAAGTGAAGGTAGAGCATTAGGTACCACCAGGCTTGGTTCAGCATTTAGAGGTCAAAGAGTAGAAGTGGTATGGGATATCCAAGGACATCGTGATGGGTCTTCCATTTACGTTCTAGGGACATTACTCAATCTTGGTGATCGTCAACTGACTCACCAAGTTGGCCCACTTCCTTCCGATCAGAGAGCAGGGCTCTATAGAGAGCTTGGGACTCCTCTACGTGTAGGAGATTTTGCGGCTACATGGAGTACCTTATTCTGTTGTCTTTGATCATGACACACAGTTTACATCACAGCTATGTAATGGGTTGTAGGAGGCTATCGAGACACAGCTTCATCTGAGCACTACCTTCCATCCTCAGACAAATGGCTAGACTGAGTAGACCATTCAGACCCTCAAGGACAGGCTCTATGCATGTGTCCTCGACTTCGGTTGCAGTTGGGAGGATCACTTAACATTAGTGGAGATTTCATAAAACAAAATCTATAACTCCACCATCAGGATGACACCTTTTGAGGCATTGTATGATCGACCTTGAAGATCACCACTATGTAGACAGACCCAGGGGAGTCATTACTAGTGGGACCAAAGATGGTTCGGGATACCACGAAGATGGTATAGATCATCCAGGAGAAGATGATGACTACACAGAGTAGGCATAAGTGGTATGCAGATAGGAGATGGAGACCTCTGTTGTTCGAGTATGGTGACCACGTCCTTTTATGTGTACCACCTCGATGAGGTTTATAAAAATTTGGAGGAGCTGGGAAGTAATCTACGAGAATCATTGGACCTTACCTGGTCCTCAGTAGAGTAGGCGTGGTGGTGTACCACCTGGATCTTCCACCTTAATTGCACCAGGTGCACGATGTCTTCCACGTATCTGATATGAGGAGATACGTGATCGACCATTCTCACGTCATCGACCATGGGAAGTTGTACATCGATGATGGGGTGACTTTTACAGAGGTTACAGTATAAAATGATGATCGACGGGAGCGGGTCCTTTGTGGACAGTCGATACCTCTAGTGCAAGTTTGTTGGCAGCACAAGAACCTATATGATATCACATTGGAGCGGGAGGCTCAAATTCATGCTCAGTAACCCCATTTGTTCCCATAGTTTGAGCTGTAGCTTATGGGGATGAAAAGACCTGAGTTGGGGGGAATATAAAGATTGGGAATTTCTATGAATATTTTAATACATGGGAATTTTACAGGTCTGCGAAAATTGACGTCGATTGATTCTGAGGCCTGGTGTGCCAGGAATCAATTTTTGAAGGTTTGTTTGGGTATGTTCAGTAAACATAAGAGTTGGGTTTTTATAACTTTAGAAATGGTGCTCGTAATTGATATCTGAGGGCACCATTAAACACATAGTGCCAATATTCTCTTAAGAATACTTTCACTTCAACAGTAGTTGTTCAGGAATAAAAGATAGTTTTTTGGGTATTTAGAGATTGAATTAAATAATAATAAAGTGTGTGGCTTTATTTTTATTGGATGGTTAAAAACCTCCTCATGGATGTTGGAGGTGGGACCACCACACCTTAACCTCCCATGAGAGGATATGGTGGTGGGGCCCACCCAAACTCATCCTCCCTTTTGAGGATTAATGTGGTGGGGACCACCGAAGGTTAAAACCTCCTGATATTTCCATTAAGTGGTGAGGAACACCTTGAGCTCCCCACCTTATGGTGAAAAATCCAAAAAATTAATAATTTGAGCATAATTTAATTAATTTGAATATTTTTGAATTATGTTCCAATGATTAAATAATAGGTAATATTATTATATTATTTGGTTGGTATTTGTCCCGGGAGAGGGGAGAACTTGGGAGAAGGCACCCGATGAGAACTCTCTTCCCAACGAAGAACGACCATTGAAGAACGCTTCATCCGCCAACGACATACATCTTTATCTTTGATCTCCAACTAGAACAAGGGAGGAAGCATCATCCTTGAAGAATAATGATGAAGTAATCCTCGACTTCTTCATCTTCCATTCTGAAAACAACGAATTCGAGGTAGGGGTGTTTTTTGATTTGAGAAACGTTTTTTATTACTTCCATTATTTTTTCTCTTGATCAAATTGCTACCAAACTAACGTGGAAGGACATGTCCAAATGAACATGGCCTGATCCCTCCACCATTCTTGTCAATTTTTGGTGTGTTCTTCGCGTTCTTTATGGGTGATGAAAAATAGATCGTTGCGAGTCCATTTTGTGATGAAATGATCCAAAATTGAAGACACAATATCACAATGATCTAGAAGATGTGTGACGATGATAGAAGGCGCTGGATCGGACCTGAACGGGAAGGACCATTCCTCGACCGTTCATCGAGCGGGCATATCAAATCGTGTTTTTAGAGTCAATCGAAGGCCCGAAAACATCGGAGATGACTACAAGACAACGAGGCGACCTAGTGTTTGATGTTTCATGATGAAAATTATATCACAATGAAGAACAGACTTCATGATAGGTGCTCTGGCCGGAGGATCTGTTTCTGAAAAATTCCAAAATGCATGGTGTGTACTTCTGATGAACACGCCGTTTATTACAGGCATTCTGTGGCATGAGTTTCGGATATTAGACAAGTATCACATGGATTGTGACCCCGGTCACATGGGGTGTACTATCTGTGTATAATGGATGAAGTGGTTTCATGAGACGTGGCGTGCAATCTGGGAAATACAAGAAGACGTGCATAATTAGACGGCCAAGAGGCATAGCATGTACTGTCTAAATAGAATGATAGAAGTGGAATCGTGAGGCTCGGACTTTATCCCGGGGATACATTGACATCGTGTGGAGTGCAAAGGCATGTACTCCATGACATGACCAGGAATGGCCTGTGGCATGGGCTAGCTCGTGTACCAGTTACATGGTTTGGAGAATAGGGGTTGAGGCTGTTTATAGGCACATGTCCAGCATACACGGAGCCGACACCAGTTGCATGGACATGGCATATAACCATACCACACACTGTGTACTTACATTTGTACATGACTAGCCCTTCAACCTGGGCCATTGTACACATGCACTACCCGAGGAATGAAGACATGGTGTGTATCCATACCAAATACCATGTACATAATTTTCTACATGACTAGCCCTTTGACATGGTCCATTGTACACTGGCAGCACCCGACGTCTGATGAGACGGTGTGTAACCATACCAACACACCGTGTACTTTTGGGAAAATTTCTTGTGCATCTTGTCTCTATGTATCAGAAACTTATTTCTTGGATTTTCCCCCTATGACATGGCAGATCATTGAGATACTTTACATGGGACTTCATGACAGTTGAAGTATCGACACTTGGTTTGAGGAGTGGACTCTCCCTGAACAATGCATGTTTTGTGTGGAACCCTATGGCTGGTTGTGCACTGACTACTGTTCCTGTATCCTATGTGGGTTCGACATCACTGAAGACTGATCCTGGATCCTGTGTGGATTCAACAGCACTGAAGACTGTTCCGGGATCTCGTATCGGTCCGACAGCTCTTAATATTGTTATTGGATCCTGTGTGGGTTCAACAGTTCTGACTTCTATTCCGAGATCATGTGTGGGATCGACAAAATAATTGTTCCGGGATCCTGTGTGGGTTCGACAGTTCTGATTTCTATTCCTAGATCATGTGTGGGTTCAACATTATAGATGTTTCAGTGGCTACATATGATCATCTCTATCTCTCTACATAAGTTGTATACCTGTTTGATCTGAGTCAGTACCATTTTGTTTTTCTCATGATTGAGATGGAATACTATATTACTTAGGTATATGTAGATGCATATACCAAATTGGGTTTATCTATTGATTTCATAACTTTTGGTTTATCCAGGATGGATTTTTTGAGACCTTGAGGGTCTCATGGTCTTTACTAAGTGTCTTTATACTCACCCCTGCACAGGCTATGCCTGCACCTCATTATGTTGGTTGTAGACGACAGACAGTGCTGACTGAGGCAGAGTGTACAAGGACTGGATGGTGCACAGAGGTTGACCTCATGACGAGTCAGTACCTAGAGGAGACTGAAGGACGTTGAGTGTTGAGGGTGATATCTGTACCTACCCTTCAGGAAGGATCTGTGGTGGACGATCCATGCGCTACTTTCCATCTTTCAGCTGATAGTCCCTTTTCAGTTGTACTTGTACTTTACTGTTGGGCTTGTATTTCCATCCCCTTTTACATTTCAGCACTCTTTTGTTATACAGTTTTACTTAGTGTGTTCCATTCAACTGTGTACTCTGTTGTGTGTGTTTTCTGTTATAAAGGGAATGCCTTCCTAGTTTCGGGATTTTCACCTTTGGTGCTTGTCGTCATCCCCTGGCCTATGGAAGGCGGGCTTGGGGTAGTCACGGCACAAGCCCCAGGGGACGGGTCATGACAAAAGAATTTTGAGTAATATATTTAATATTCTTAGATATTCCATATATTTCAATAAAATTAGTAAATATTCTAGATATTAATAAATTAATAATTAAACAAACTAAATTTGAATATGATACTTTATTTTTTTTAATTTGAATTCAAATTAAAAACATTCAATCAATATATAATCACATTGAATTAGAATGTCAATAATCAATAATGATCACTTTAGAATTTAAAAACAGAAATATAATAAACTAATACCATATAAACATTAGCAAAATTTGTAAGAAAAATAGGGAATATACCTCACAATTAATATTTACAATCATATATTGTTTTTATATATTTTTAACAACATTATATTCAGCTATATAATTAAATTACATTTAATGTAATATGATTTGTAATAAGAAAATAAATTTATAATTTTTAAATATTAACTATTAAAATAAAACCTATTGAATACCAATATAATATAATTTTCATAGATTGAATATTCCTTTTTAATATATAATAAAAATTCGTATCTCATAACATTCAATAATTAATGTTAAAATAATAAAATTGCTAAATAAAAATATAAATCCACAAAATAAATATAAATATTAACTTCAATAATCTATATATTAATTAATAATTTATATAAAATTACTAAAATATGAAATTCTATTATGAAAATATATTTAACACTTATATAAACATTTTTTTATTATAATGAAGACAATAGACTATTAAATGTATATTTTGAATATAATTAATAGTGTGATATCTTTTGTGACCCAAAATAAACAATTATATACATTGGAAATATAAAATTCATACCATGAATAAACAATTAAACATCTATATATTTAAAAATAATTTGGTTTCCTCATTCCCAGTGATTGATGAAATTAAATCCAACCAATATTGATTTTTATCCACTAATAATGAAAAGTGAATTTCTAAAAATAATAATAACAAAAAATATATATTATATTTAAAACATCAAAAAAATATCTTTGGTAATAATTAAAATATTAGATTTTCTCCTATAATTTACATATGATGAGATTTTAATTAATTATAACTATATACATTTCTTTAAAATTTAACAATAATACTTCTAGTGAATGAGTTTCCAATGGAATTCATATTTTTTTTATTACTAATTCCACACAAAATATTATATTCCTATTTTTATTTGGCTTATATAAAAGTAAATAATATATCAATAAGAAATATAATACGTGGAAAAATATACATGAATTGATTTCATTACATGCTCTTGATATAATCCTCTAATTATTATTCATTTATTTGATTCCAACATTAATTAAATTTATATTCCAAGTGACGAATGAAAAAGCAGGTTTTTTCCTTATTGAATCAAGTAAACATTTATTTTATATTTTTTTAGAACATTTTTCAACTATTAAATGACTATAAGATTCATTAAATAGTATATTTAATATTTTTTTTTAAAAATCATTTTTTTAATTTGAAAAATTTAAAACAACATCTAATAAAATTAGATTACATTTGAAAAAGAAATCAAATTATGTTATAACATAAGATACATCTATCTAAACAATGCGCTCCTTAAAATTTATCATATTATTATTCTTTAAAAAATCTAAAATAATTATATATATTAATAGTTAAATAATAAAAGATCCTATGTACCATGAATATAGATTAACTATATCCATGAAAATCATTAACAACCATTAATAAAAATAATCATTCACACATTATTGTTATCAATAAAATTAATATTATGTTCCCAGAATAACATTGATACCATTACCCTCATATAAATTTAATAACCAAGACATAAAATCAAATAAAAATTCCTTATTGTGTCTGTAACTCAGTATTCAGGAAAACAGACAATAATATTTTCATAATATGTTATTTAATCCAATATTCATTTACCTCGTAAGGAAACATCCAAATAATTAATGTTTTATAAACATCTCCTTGATAAAAACAATAATTGAGTAATCATAAATATCCCATAATCCCATGTTATATATAAATATGTTAACTCTCACAATGTTAAAAACATTAAGTTTATATTTTTAGAGGATAAAAATGTAAATAATATAAAAAACACATCATTTTTACCCTAATTAAAATATTTACCACCCGATCATGTTTTATAAATCATTCAATTACTCATTAAAGAAAAATCACCACAGCTATAAATTTAAATTCATTATTGTTCTTTATCATCTTCAAGTCCTTGAAAAATTCACCGAACACCAGAAATGATTAGAGAAATCCTTCTACAGGGGAGTGAAATAAAAAAACATATAGGTTTATTCAAAAATCATGTTAAAATAACCCATAAAAATAATATTAATCTATAATAGAATAAGTTATTACTAATTATTTCCCATTACACGTAACATAAACATATACAACCAGTTAATTTCAACATCATTTATTTAATGTAAAAATATTCTCACAATTCAATCTGGATACATACATGTTATCCAATCTATCATCATGTACAATATCAAGGATCCATAACATAAATAAAAAAATTATAAAAATTCATTTCATTAAAATAAAATTAAATTTGATGTCAATTACTATAAAAAAATAATTATTTTTTTTCAAAAATCCCTATTGAGTGAAAATTAAAATGATAATAATACTTATATCCTATAATGAATTAGAGTGCACTTTATATTCCCATGAGTCCTATATAGTTATTCTAATAATCAGATTAAATGAATAAACCGATACCTTAAATTCATAAGAAACATAATATCTAAAATGAGGATTGAAAATTTAGAGAGTATTACATCACAAATATAACAAAAAGAACATTTTTAATGTAAATATTTCAAAAATAATATGATATGGATAAATTATTTTAGGAAATAATAAATTAATTCCACATAATATTAAAAGAGTTAATTTTATTAAAATACTATTGAAAATATTTTTACAAGGGATGTAACAATTCATGGGATCAGAGATTACTATAATTTACCATAAATATATAGAAAATTAGTGGTCATTGAATATAAATCTGTTAATCCATTTAATATATATAGTAATTAAATAATATAACTATAAACACTATAATATTCTTAGTTAAATTTTTCTATTTAATGTTTAATATACATCATGCATTTCAGTGCTTTTAGGTTGTTAGAGGTGTTAGAGGGACCATATAGGTGGCTTTTAGAAGTTGATTGTATGATCATGAATTTTCTTACTACGAGTGGCTCTTCATGTCATAGAATTTAAGAGTTTCATCATGAAAAGGACCACAAAGGATAACATCCTACCATACTGAAGTGGGATCAAATATAATTTTGGTTACATAATAGTTACTTAATGATTTGTATGAATAAAATAATGAGATTCTTTCATGGAAACACCCTAACAGAGGATATATATGCACTAATAAGGATTCATAAGAAAAACTCTTTGATGATATGAGACTACATCCTCCAATAAGAATACGGTCTTGTCAATGACTATATGTTTCATTATGAATCCTCACTCATGTAAGGATTTTCTTTACCATGGTACATGAGGATTATTCCATGATGTCTAATCATTGGGGGAGAACTATGTCAAAAGGGTGGTGGTTGTGTGGTGAATTCAATTATATAATAATCACTACAATAAATTGGGGTTGGTTTTTTTTGTAGTCAAGGGGAATGGGTTACTTGGTTCATTACTAGAGCTTAGTGTTACACTATAATCAAATGGTCAATCCTCACAAAATCTTATGGATAGTTTAATATTATTTATTTATATTTAATTTAATTTATTAAGGATTCATAAAATTTTTAATGTAGTTATCCTTATAAATCAGTGAAGCCACACTATGTATCCTTCCACTCTATGGACCCCTACTCCCTTAAGTATCATCTAGACTATTTAATATCAGAATCATAATCCATTTGTAAAAAGAGATCATTCAAATTTATTATAAAAAACCAATTTAAACTTTTCATTTTGTTATTTCATCATTTTTGTTTAATATTAATGAACAATTGTAGTGATTTAATAAATATATCTATTCTATTTATTAAAAAAATCAACAAATGTTTTTTGTTGTGTAGGATTGGGTTAGACCCATGTAGGTGGTCACATTATTACCACATAGATCTTTTACGAAATTTTCATGAAATAGTTGAAATAAAATGAATTATTATTTATTAAATTCTACATAATATTTAATTAAATTATTATTTATAAATACCCATGCTGAATAGGGATCCAATATAGTCATGAGTGTCCCATTTGAGGTTCAAATTGACACTATTGGTTATTGATAAAAATTAACTGATTGAATTGAAATTTTTACTGGGATATGGTACCTATGATTAGATTCTATGTTTGAGTAACAATTCATGGGGAATAGTGTATCACCTGATTATAGTCCATGGTATAAGATAGATTATTTATGAGCTATCAATATGATCTGTTTTCCCCAACATTGTGCTCTAATAGGGTGGATAACTAAAACACAATGATCACTTTGTTAGTAATATGAAATATCACTATATATAGTATTTAAATTGTTGGATATGATTTTATTATTATATATGGGTTTTCATATTTTGATCAACTATAATAAATATATCATGATTCATAATTTAGAAAAATGAGATCACTATTTAACCATCACAAACTAGTGTTTTAGATTGGTGAAAAATTGATCATGGTTGAATTCTTCTTTGTTCATCATCCTCCCATATTATTCTAGTGGTATATAATCTCGTTAACACAATTGGGGATTTATTTCATAATTCAACTTTTATATTTTTATTATTTGTATATCAAACACATGAAATTCATTCTAGATTACAATCATCGATTTATCTAAGTTTTCATGGGGTTATATCACCCACCCAAAGACTAGTTAATGTGATATATAATCCATATGAGACATAATTTTAGCGTATTATAGGCCAAAAAAATGTGTTATAGATATTGTTTCTTCCACCTCAATGATTAAATGTGTAATGTATCATATTATTTTGAATAAAATCATTATCAGTTTTCATCCATCCAGGGACTTGAGATAATGAAATCCATATAACTTGGGAAAGCTATATCTGGTAGATCATCAATTTAGATGAGTTATTTTGGTGATTCCCCTCATAGTCGAGCTATTCATTTATGGTTTTTTATCAACCTGATCAGGTAAATGGTTATGTATCATGTATATATGAAAATTGACTCCTTGTTCACCAATAATGGTTGATCCAGCTTTGATATTTTATATGTGACATATCATTCCCACTGAGAAGAAGTAATGGAAATTAATCTTCCAATTATAATATATGATAATTATAGCTCATTCACCACTCCAATTACAAGAGAAGTGATATATCATTCTTGATCAAGGTGTGTATCTATAGTTTGGGTATATCATACCAATACATGTCTAGATTATATAGGTATTTCCAGACATAGCACCGAAAAAGAATGCAATGGGTTAAAAAATTATATAATTATTTTTTACAAAACTATAATTTCCAATTGATTATGTATTTTTATTATAATGTATATGACCTGGAAATTTTTTTTAGTGGATTAATATTTTGTTGTGACACCATACTTGAGAGTTGTGTCAAAAATGGTGGAATAATGTTTTATTTCCCAATTGTTAGAATGGTAGCTGCAGTTTTGGATAAATTTGTTATAGTAGCTTGGTGGGAGTTAAGATGCATGTTTGGGCTATGACACATGACCATCAATCGATGCCTATTTTACATTCAAATATTTTGGATATGTTAGTAATTTTATTACACTGTCCAATTTCTCTATAATATGAGTAACAAGCCCTTAATCATAACTCTTACAAAATATAATTCTGATTATTAGTGAGGGTATTAATAACCTCTATGGGGAGTGTAAACCCTCAATAATGATATCCATAATGCATAAATAATTAAAAAATATAATTAGATATGTTTATGAAAGAGAGAGATAAGGTATCATATTGTTAGAAAACATTTCACACATTCCTCACATATAAATATACAATACAACTAACATGGAAAGGTATTCCAAAGTATAAGTTGATAAAACTAGTATATAAGAATCATTGTTGGAAATCCTCTAGAGTCCATCATGGAAACAGTTCCTATTCCAGGATCCTGAATTACCTCTTATACATGGATTAATATACATTTATTGTATCCCAAATCATAAATTCTACATGTGCAAAATGATACTCATATAGTGTTTGAGTGATATAACCTAATAGGAAACTCGCAATTTTTAATTAACATGTTAGAATATGTAAAATATTATTATTCCCTGACAACCAAAAATAGACAATCAATCATAAAAATTCATCTTCCTCAAACTAGTAAGATAAAAACCCCTCTTAATCCCAAAATATACTAGTATAAACCCCACGATCAAAGAATGATTTCAATGATGTAGTATCAAATAAAAACATAACCACAATGGTGGTGAAAATATATTTATGTGGTCTCAGGTAATCAATATGTATTGGGGAAATATGAAATCTCATCAAAAATCCATTACATGTTATTCCTCAAGGATGAAAGAACCCATTTATTCCATGTGATAGGCCATAAGGCCATCATTACACAAATTCCACAACCATATCGTAGGACTCAATGTTTTCATTTCCATACCTTTTTTCAGTTCCATATTCCTCATCATCAGATGTCATGTCCACCCCCACTCTATTGGGTAATCATATCATGATAATCCACATATTCTGAGTACCAATAAAAATATCTCTAAAGGAATTTTAATTTCACATAAAACACTGAAGCATAAAAAAGAGTAACGTATCCTAGAATCATTATAATATACAGTAGTATACATGTTAATCAATCAAGTAATTCCAACACCTCGATCATACTTATGGAAATAAGAATCAAATATGGGTCTCATAGGTTTCAAACACATACACACACATACATGTGATCAATATTAATTATGTTAAAAAATATTTCATATCAATAAAAACACTTACACAAGGTACTAATGTGGTATTTAACATCCTACATCGACAATGTTGATATTAACATCAGGGTTTCTAATCGATGATACCCAAATCACACGAGCCCACTAAAATGATATACCCCACATGAAAATAAGCTATAAATAACATCAATTCATCAAAAAATAAATTATATATTAGGATCCTAGAAGGATATTGAAACATAGTATCAAACATGAGGTTCATAAAATTAGAAATCAGTAAACCCAGGAAAGACTAATGATTGACTCCCAAGAATGGTGGTGAGTGGATCCTCAAATATCTATGATAAAGAGATTGTCATGGGGGTAGATTATATCAAGATGTGTCCTTGGAGTATCCCATGCTTCAAGAGGAAATATCTAATAGAAATAAACGTTAATGTGTCCTCAAATATTTTTTTTGGCATTGTTGATCCCCAAATTTTTATGTCATATTTCTTTTTAAATCAAATTCATTTGATAACATGTGATACAAGAAACCCCAAGTCGTAATTAACAATAATATAATGCTCATTCATATAGTATAAATTAAAATGGTGGAAAAAATATAACTAATAAAATTGAATATTCATTAAATAGTTTTTGGATAAATTAAATGTGTTTATAATTAAGTACAAAATTTTCAGAAATGTTGTCATATTATTCAAAATAATGTTTCCCTAAAAATGGATTCTATTTTTTTGAGTAATGAGATAAAATAATTTATTCATAATTATGAAACTGTATTAACAAAAATTTAAATATTTTTTGAATTCATCATATAAAAATTAAATTATCAAATAATAATGGGATTTTTCAAAATGAATAATTTTTTAATAAATAGTGAAAAATATCTGTTTTATAAATACTATCATTTCCATTAAATAAATAATGTAATTTTTAGGTATAATTATGTTTTTTATTTTTTATTAAAATATTATATGATTTGTTTTATCTAAAACAATCTAACTAATTCTGTTTTAATCATAGAAATTAATGATTTTAAAATATGTTATTTTTTAAACATAAAATAAACTTTTTCTAAAAACATTTTTTCATTATGTTTTATGTATTTATATTAAAACTGAATTCTTCCACTTATAGATATTTAATCTTGAGTAATAGATAACATATTTTGAATCAATATTTAAAACTATTTTAAATATGGCCCTATATTTTTGACCATTATGAACAACAACTCAAGAAAATATTTATCACCTTGGTATGGGTAAAACACATACAACATGGTTAAAGCATTGGGACAACGATTTAATATTTCCCAAAAAAAATTATTTTTTTATTTGGTAATATTATTGTGACCATTTAAATCAATTATTCAAATATTTGGTCAACAGGTTCCATTTATAAATTGATTATGACTTTCATATTATTCAATGAAGAGAATAAATAAAACATTTATCTCTATTGACTTTAATAAGATTACTTAATCATAGAAAGAGGATATGTTTAGTAATAAATGATCATTTTAAAAAATGATTATTTTTTATTCAAACTGTAGTTCGATTGCTTCAGTGATTGAATAATTACATTAGTTACCTATGAAACATAGACACATTTTATTACTTAATAGTACTATAAAATAAATTATTCTATAAATATTAAAATTAATAATATAAATTTTAATTATTGTGTTTTATTAATTTTTATGATATATTTAACATTTTATTGATTTTATAATTTTTTACATTCGAAATACCTAATAATATAAATGACATAAAATAAAAAATAAATGTATATTATAAAATGTCATTATTTATATTTTATGAAAAATAATATTTTATTATATTTTTTCTATGTGGTAATAATCTTGAAATAGGGAAATAATGATAATAACTAGTCTAATATGTCATGCAATGTTCATTTAATATCCATGTGTACCTTATATATAAAATTATATCCCTTTTAGATTTAAAATGAATTTACCATGTTTAGGGTTAGTATTGGTAAATGAAAGAATTAAAACAAATTATTAGGTCAATAATAAAAGAAAATTAGTAATTTAATTTCTTAATGATAATTATATCATACACTCTATATAATATAAAAAACTTTTTTTTCGAATAAATATACAAGAGTAATATATTAATTGTATTTAAATATTATTAAAAAATTTGAGGGTTCCCCCCATAAAAGGACACCCCTTCTATTTTTACAATACAAAAACATATTCAATCTACCATGATTAAATAGTAAAATATTTTATTATAAATTTCATTGAGATAAATTTCAGGTTTTGGCCTTATTGGAATAAAATTCTATGTGTCCTTAAGAAGAAATCTAGAGGAAGTTTACTAGAGAAGAGCTAATCATCCGACCTGGCCTCATTAAAATAATTTAATATTATATATTATATAAATATGCGATATTAATCATAAAATAATAAATTAATTATTGTAAAAAATTGATTTTTTATTATGGTTATGTAAATTGTGTTATCGACATTAGTTTCTATCAAATTTGAAGAGAACGTATCACCCGTGCATTCTTGTATACTACTACCTCCATATAGGGATACAATTTATTTTCCATAATAATAATTAAGGGATCCGTATAGTGGTGTATTTAATGTTTATTTATGATATTAAAAAATTACTTTTCGGTCATTAATTATATTATCATGTATTCCATCAAACAATCTTATACATAGGAAAACGATAATGTTGCACTTGCGTACATAGACTACCAACTCCATGAACATGTATGATTTGTCTCTTATTTTTTTATTACAATAATTTATATAAGTATAGAATTAATTTATAAATATTATATATATGTATACAAGTAATTTATATGTTTGAAGAAATATTTATCATTATTTTGTTCCATATATCAAAAAGTGAGAAGAGAGTTCTTATGTTTGTGCATCCTATCATCTCAATGAAAAGTGTAATTCATTTTTCTATAAATATCCTCTATGGATGATTATAAATATGAATATAATAAATATATAAGATATTTAAATCATAAATAATATTCTTTTGATTATGGAACCATGATAAACATGCGTGTACTGAAACTACTGATCATAAATTCACATAAAACATGAAACACATAATAACAGAAAATGATTATTTAAAAAAATATTAAAAATTGGGGTTTTAGATGTGATATTTAAATAATATATGATTATATATATATATATGTAAATCACACATTAATATAAATATAAAAAATTTACATATGGTAAATTTATGGTTATGGAGCCTTCGATGCTAGTGAACCATTATTTAAGGGATATATGATCAATATCAATTTTACTGGGACTCTTTATGCTTGATATTCGACTTTGGGAAATTAAATGATCAATTCATAATAAATACATGAGTTTTTATTCTTATATAGTTATTTATTCTTATATTTTTCCTAAAATTATGTACTTCAGATACATTAATCCTGTTATTATGAAAAATGAATTTTTTACTCTATTCAATTAAAAAATACTTTCCTTCAATGTTAATAATTTCTAGAAATTATTTGATTAATAATTTTATTTCAATTTTCATAAAACGGTTTACTGTAATTTTTTAAAATAGATATATATTTTTTATAAACACTAAATACAAGATTCTTCTCTTTTTTTTGAATGATGCACAGTTGACTTTTTGTTGAATATTTGAAAGGAAAACAGAATTTAATGGATGCGGCCTGAAAACAAGTTAACTCCTTCATGACTCCAAATTATTTGAATAATCCCTTAAAACATTTATACATAATTTTCAAATAAAAATATTTTTTGTAATATTCGGGAAATATTTAGATTCTAATATGTGATTTATAAATGAAGAGGTTATTTTCCTGAAATAAATTTCCAGAGATAATTAAAATGAATTTTCATCAATGATGATATATTATTATGTTCCATGGAATTGAAGGCTATCATCCATCCAATGTCCGATTCAAGTGCCACTCGTCCCGTTAAATCATCATCTATGATTTCTCAATTAAATTTTAATCATTACTCATTTGACTTGGAATATTTTATTCTATTTTAGTGCAATGTAATTTTCCCTATTATTATTTTTTCATCCATTAATTAATTTAATCTTTATATGAGTCAAATTCAGGTTAGATACTGGATGAGCAATCAACTATAGACCTATTGTTTGTGGTCGTGTGCCTTTCATTAAAAGTTGAATAGTTTATATACATTCCATTATTCTGTTCACCCAATTATCATAATGGAGCCATGAAATGAATTTATATCCTTAAATTTAATTGATAATCATTGTGTATTAAATTTAAGAGGATCATACAGTGATGAATTTATTTTGAATACCTTGAAATTGGAACAATCAATTTAGGCGTGTTATTAAATTATATAGACCATTATAATCGAATAGGACTTCTGATACCCCATTGAGGTGTCTCCATTTACCAATAATCATGTTATTATTATATTTAAATTATTATTATAATTTAATTAATTTATAATTGGAATGGAAATATGATTTTTTTAAATTCCTTTGTCAACATAAAATTTAATCGGTTAATAGAAAGAGATGGACGACCATGCTCTTTTCCACATCTATGAAATAACTTTTTTGTGTTTTTATTTCCCTTATATTGAAATTCCTATATTATTAATTGAGAGGAAATCCTTTTGAGGATAGAATATGAATTTATTAACCTTTTGAGGTGATGTTTAATAGTAATTCTCATGCTAATGACTTCAACACGATAAATGAAAGTCATTATATCATTTGATTTATAATAAATAATTATTTTCCTTGGGTGAGACATGGATTCAAATAATTAATTCAATGGATAGAATCAATTGTATTTTTTCTTCATTATGCATGAGATAAACATGGACATCGGATTAGGTTTTCTATGGATGGAATCATAGGGTTTGACTCTTATCTTCTATATGATACTTGGAATTCCACAAGGGTGTCCTAGGATAAACTCATAGGGAATTTCATCATTTTTTCCTGGGTGATACTTGGGATCCCATTGGTGGACCACTATGAACTAAATAGAATGGATTTGGCCTTATAACACACATAGAACAAAATATTGGTTCTTGTGATGATCACATGGATGGGATTATATAGTCCTTCATTTTTGATACAACTACTATGATACCTAGTTTTCAAATTATGAATTCCATTGAGGTATTATAGTTATAGATTAAATAAATAATTAAATGAGTTATAAGAATCTTATGTGAATCCAATGAATATTCTGGGACTCATTCATTGTTTATACATTACATATATTATCTTAGGCATCATTCTATCATATTATTGTGGGGGAAGAGAGGAAATATGCAAGGTCCCGGGAAATAAATGAACTTTAATTGTTAAATTCACTAGATTATAATTGAGATGCTAGAATTTCTTGAATGGTTACATTCATTACTTCCATTACATTTTATATTAATGAAAGCACACTATGACAGTTATATATTCACTGAATTCATGGAACATGACCTTGGGTGGCTTCTAAATGTTATTATGTCTCACCCCTTATTTGGGTAATCTTTGGGTTACAAAAACAGATTATATTACTAATTGTCTGCATAAGGTAAACCACCATGATAGTGGTTCTTGGTTTATGGTTATGATCTAGGGAGAATGGTACAAAGATGCGGCAAGTGATCCTAGAGAGGGAACATTTGGAATTTATGTAGCGTTTTCCATGTATTGTAAACAATTCATTTATATAAGATTTGGAACTTTTACTATACCTGGGATATTTATCATCATTATTTTTATATTTTATTCATTTTTTTATCATTTTCTATTCTCATTATTTAAGAATTGTCTGAATATCATTAATACATCTTATACAATCATGTTATTTATATTCCAATGTGATACACTTTATTTATATGGGAATAGTCCCTCCATAGACATGCTTAGGCCCTCACTGTTAGTAGATATCCTTTGTAATTTTGGATGATAAGATTGATTCCATATGGCCAACAAGTCTTGGGGAACTATTGAGTGGCATCTAGGTTTGGGATAATATAATGTTGTTTTAGATCTATATTTTTTGGTTTTCATTAATAATTTTATATGACATAATGGAATTAGAAGAAATTGGGATTTTGTAATGAGTTTCTCTTCTTGTTATATCAGTCCATATTATACAAAATATATGAATTTCCTTCAATTTTAATTTCTATTAGTATATTTTGACAATTATAGTTGATTTGATATCACCATTGGGTGGTGAAAATGAATTCTGATGTTAAACTTAATATAATAAGGGGTACTATTTTCTTAAGACCTATGAGATGAGGGTATTCAATCTGATGCATTGTTTTAGGCTCTTTACATGAATCACTTAATATGAATAATCATATGAAATTTGGGATGCATTAATTTTTAAGTAATGTTATGATATGTTATATGATAATTATAGTTTTTTTTTTGTGGTTGGCCTTCAGGAGTTGGATATAGTGTGAATCTATTGAATGACATACATTAGTTCCTTAGTATTACGGTCCCTCAAGGAACATAATTTTTCAAATAATTTGTTAATCCTTTTTAAAATAATTTCGATATATATGCGAAACAATATTTATTTTTAATAAAAATTCATTTCAGAATTTTGTTGGGAATTAAAATGTGAAAAAAAATATTAAGGTTGATAAAAAAGAACATTCTTGACCATTGTAATTTTTTTGTAGTTAGTATCTATAAGTTATATAAGATATATATTATTCCCATACCTAATCCATATGAGTACTTACATAGGTGTGTTCTTAAAAAGGAAGTTTGCAAGCTAGCTCATATAAATATCTTCTCCTAGAGCTATGAACGGAGATAATGATGATGAACTGTGGGGTGCTCTTGGAATTTATAGATGTACAAAACCACAATTTCATACATTAATACACAGGGATGGTCGTGAAAACCACACTCTAAAGGTGTTGGGCCATGGTCTACTAGCAGATCCTTTAGTTGTGCCATCTAAGGCACTAGTAGTTTTTATAGATAGTGGCGTTGAGGGATAGTTCCACAAGCGAATTATGAGGTACATACAAACCATTTAGGGACCGCTTAAACCTACATTAACTATGGAAGAGATTGTGTTTGAGTTCCAACAACAACATCAACCAACATTGTTGTTGGATTAAAGGCTTCATATTTCCCCAGAGATGAGGGTAAATCTCACAACATATATGTTGTGTGATTCCAGCAAGAGATGGTGGTAAGATGTTATACAGACAGATATCGAACAAGATATGTACAGGAGTGATTTTCATAAGTCATTCAATGAATACATTTATCCCATGGTGTTCAGGGCCAGTATATCCTAAGAGTTCATAAACATGGAGGCATTAATATTTTCAACAATGCAATATTTTTTCTATTTTACAGAGCTCTAGTGTTTCATTCTTATTCTGATGTGTGAATAGTTATCCAAATCCATGATATTTGATGGTGGTATTAGGAAGGAAATATAATCATAGTTGGTTGTATTTTGGATGTTTTCTATTTATGGAAGAATGAATTAGTTTTTTATTGAAATAGTAATCCGGGGGAGGCAAGAAGTGAGAGTTATGTTGGTTCAGCATCTAGATCTAGAATTTCATCGACCGATAGTAGGTAGCTTCATCAAGATATTCTATAATATGATATTCATAGTTAGAGCACGTAATAAAGAAGCTAGGATAGGTGCTACAAGTGCAGTAAGCTGGTACATATTAGACCACACTTTATGAGAGTCACAGTTGTGTGTCGATCATGTGGTATGATGGGCCATCTAGTGGGCTTCTGTAGAACGATTCCTCAAATATCAAGTGAGAAATTTTATACATATATTTCATAATCATGTGTGGTTTAAGGATATTCCCATTATATAGGGAGCTATTTTATAGCTTGATGATTATTTTGAGGGGGTGGTTGAGGATGTATAAGTTAGATCCTAGTTCTATAGTGATAATAGATTGGATCTGCTCAGTGTAGCAAGGTGGTATTATAGGGTTTGGTGTAAGCGATATGTACTTATTCAAACAAAACCTTGAGGGTAAGACTACAAGACCTAATACTTTTAGAGATAATTTTATAGTAGGCTACAATTTAGCTTCTACACGAATCAATATAAATGGTTAATATTTTTTTATCATTATAGGGATCATTTGGATCATTATTCAATCTTGTAAGGGATTCGTGATGCTTAAACTTTTTTGGAGATTAGAATGGGTTATGCATGTAAATATTGGGAGTTCCCATGAGAAAATGGTGGGTTTTCACTCATATTGGGATTCTTTTTCTTCATGATGAAGGGTTTTGAAATCACTCTCGCGATGGAATGTTTGATTCCCTTTCAATCATTCATTGACTTCTTCCACCAAATGGTGACTATCACATAACAATAGGTTGGAGAAATTATTCCTATGGGGAATGGGATTTCTAGTACAATCATGCTAGACCCACATATTATGGGATGCATGGGGTGATAGACTGGATTTCAATTTTAATCGGGATTATAAAGGAACAAGATATTAAACATTCCATCCCTGAGTTTATTTTTTTTAGGGATGTTTACCGTAGGTTCTTTTCAAGATTCCCTTTAGTGAGAAGGGTATAGTTATTTATCGATGAAATATCGGGAGCTAGATAATTATACATTCCTCCATTCAAGTTGACTACTACTAAGATGCAAGAGTTTAAAAGGTATCTAGATTATTTTTATGAATATGGGTTTCTATGAACACTACATATCCATGGGGTTCGTAGGTACGTTTGAATAAATGGTTGCTGGTACAATTTGGATATGTGTGGATTTCTGAAAATTGAACTAGTTGATGGTTTAGAATAGGTATCAACATCTTTGGGTATATGTTCTCTTTGACCAGCTCTGAGGTTCTCTGGTGTTTTTGAAGATTGATATGAGATCTAATTATCATTAGTTTCATATTAGACCATAGGAAATACCTTGAACAACTATTTGAATTAGTTAGGTTCTCTATGTGTATTTGGATATTTTTTCTGGTCTTGATAACATGCCAATGGTATTTATTGAATGGATTAACTAAATCATATATTATTTTCTGGATTTATTTTTTGTGGTATTCATGGATTATGGTGTATTCATACAATCAACACTATGATGCCAAAAATATTGAGATCATATTGGATACACTGAGAGTGGAACATTTTTCTAATGATATGACAATGTATCAATTATGAATGGATCAGTAGTACTTCCTCATTCACAATACCTCATAGATCAGAGGATCAACTAACACAAGGATATTGAGACATGTAGTTTCTTGGGATCATCCAAAGAACATCATTGAGGTACCAAGGTTTTTTGGGTCTAGCTATTTACTAAACTTATTTTATAAAGGAATTCACATTCTATGAAGGGATATATATATTAATGACTAGGAATGGTATGATGTTTGTATGTCTAGATTCCTAAGAGAATTACTTTTATCATACGAAAGGGACATTGAATTTTGCAACAATTCTTAATATAATGGAACAAGGACAGTGTAAAACTGTGAACTACAATGTATCATGTATCATATAAGGATAATTGCATATGAACGTGGAAGAGTCATGGTGTATGAGTCTTGAAAATTGAGGCCACATGTGACTAATTAACTAATTCACAACATTCAGTTTACTAATATTTATCATAAGTTATAATTTTTGAGGTATTTCTTGCTAGGAAAGTGTTTTGTGTAGTACAAAAAACACAAAATCCTCATCTAAATTTTACACAATATTACTTGAACCTGAGACGGTGATGGTGGGAAATGTACTTGCATCTTTTGAAATTGATATTTCCTACAAACCTAATAATGTAAATTAATGGGATGATTCACTAAGTTAAAGGATTCATATACAAGTAGTTCGAAATGCTAGTAGTGAGAGGAATCTCATGGATTTTCTCTCTGAGATTCACATTTAGTAGAATTGTAGTTAGGGGATGGATTTTATTTCATATCTTGTAGTTACCTATACCCAAGAGGATATAGTTACGGTGAGGATGTTATATGACTCTGAAGTCCTATTCCTATAAGAGAGTGTATCATGTGAGAATATCCCCCCTGATTGGACCGAATGTGAGGATGAAATTACTAATGTACATAGCTGCATAAGGATTTCAATACAAAAGTTCGAGGACATGATGTGATGCGTTCATGCTTCATCTTGGGAATTTCATCATGGAATCACCAATATGAACTGGGTTTTACACCGCCAATACAGGTTTCCATATATAAAAGGAGATATAGCTAGTATTTCCATGAGATGTTTTACATGTTAGCATGTGAAGGAATAAAATCAATGACCTGCTGGAGGATTAAAGGTATTTACCATTATAGAGTGGAAATGGAATGATTTTGTAATGGATTCCATGACTAAATTACTAAGGATATCATTGGGAAATGATTCTATATGTGATTATTGTAATCAAATAAGGAACATCTCCCACAATATGATTGGGGATAACCGATTTGGACTGCCCATCTGGAGGAAGTCAAATCCCAGTGACCACTTGGGGGATTATAACAATATCTATCCTTCTATTCTAATTTTATTTCCCCTTTTCTTTCGTTCAATTAATATTTTATGTTATGTTTTGTTCATTTGTTTAGAGTTTTTCAGAGTGCAAAAATTAAGAGCATAACTAAATTTTGCATAGGGAATATGTCAGGTTGTATCTATCCTTTACATTTTTTTTCTCATTGAGATACATTTTGAAATCTTCTTAAAAGTTAAATCTATTATAATTAACTAAGGAATTTGCATCAATTATGTTGGGGGGGGGGGGTGAATCATGTAGTCATGTATTTTAAAAAGAATTTTTGATCCAACGACATTTAAAAGAGAACTTCCGAGAGGCAACCTGCATTTATCCCCCCATTGTACACTTGTCCACTCTGTCATATAAAAACATGATTGAACATTCCTATACTATCAATTGTTTTTATTCTTATAATTCAAGCCAATTAATGAAGATTTTGAAAGTCTGAAAAATTTCAAGCCAATGGAGAACCCTCAAGATATGTGGAATGTAGGAAAATAAACTACAGTGGGATTGCACATCATGATGATAAGAATCCATTTGAATGGGGAGTAAGAGTTTCAATTCTATATTATCCTAATTTTTTAGTCTTTTAAAAAATTAATTATAAAATTCATTCCCATGCTTGAATTCATGTTTTACTTGTCTTATCTAATATACATGAGTTTCATAGAAATCCAGTGATGCCATGTTTTAGATTTCAATTTTAATGATATTGAATGTGTAAAATGTATAATTGGATGAATAAAGTGAATAATGAATATTGAAATGAGGACCGATGATTTTTTTCAATTAATTGATTCATGTAAATGATATTTCCATACCATTTTCATGAATTTAATTTCTGAAAGTCATGTTAATTAAATTTTTATAATGAATCATTCCATGAGTGATTATCAGAAATCATATTCCGATTCTCGAGAGAATTTATAGACCAAATAAATCTTATTTTATCTTGGTAATTTTTCTTGAGTGATCTTAGAACATGTCACCTACAATAACATGTCTTGAAACATGTCAATGCTATGATTCTGCAAAAACCCATATAAATTGATTGAGGCACTACTTTGGCTTGCCACATATTTACCTGAGACCCACCCTTTCATTTAACCATTGTTATCCCATAGAATCCATGAATTTACTTATTGGTTTATGCCACATTACAAGATGATATTTCATTACTTACTTGCAATTTAGTATGTTTACATGGATATGACAAGTTTGAGTGTTGGGGAAGTTCCTTCCATGTTCTTTCATTGGGATTTGTATTCTCTTTTGGTTGTGTGAGGTGTGATTCATAAATTTGGCAAGAGAATTATTAGAAAATTGGTCATGATTCATCATTTCATTGTGATTGTTTCACTTTATCCATTTCTCCTCAAAAACAAGATAAAACAAATTGAAAACAAAGATGTGACTTTATGGAGATTCACAAAAAATTAAAATAAATAAATAAATTAATATGTACATTTCAATAGAATTATTTAAAATGTGGGAGAACTTGGATGATATCATTCATTAAAATAATTTACTGACTCATATCCCAAGTCATAAAAAGGGGTTGGAGTTGTGTTTCCCATTTTCAAGTGGATTTTAGTGAGGTTCATCATGTAGTTTAACTTCATTAATCATGCATTGTACTTAAGATTCAATCATCCAACATCTTTCTTTAAATTATTTCAATCATCTACCCATCAACCCTAAGACAAAAAGTCATTTGAACCTTTATTTCAAGTATTCAAGATTTTATATGGATTTTGTCTTTAAAAAGTGGAGAATGTAGTTCCTTTACAAGCCTATGGATATATATCATGTTCTCCTAATATGAGATTAAGTCCACTTTAATTATATCATGGGTTCTAAGAGAAAAAATTTCAAAGAGAATTAGGTCAGGACATTCCATCTTAAATAATAATAAATTGAGAAGCTTGAATGAATGAAAGGTCAAACTCCATCATTTTTCAAAGGGGGAAAGTAAAATGTGTGAATTTATTGTTTATTTGAAAAAATAGAAATTAAATTGATATGTTATGGGGAACATGAAAATATTATTGTAAATTGATAATGCTTTGATTTTATTGAATTGAAATTTGAAATATGGTTACATTGGCCCCTTTGAATTCCATGTTGAGATTTTCTTCCTTGATGAAAAGCATAGTTTATGTGTTGGGTTATTGATAGAGATAATATTTTCATCATTTTTAAATATTATTCAATGATTTAATCACTAATAATTTATTAATTTATGTTATTTATATAAATTTTTGATTTATAGGGTGTCATGAGATTGAATATGAAAACTGCTTAATTTGGAAATATTGGAAGATTTTAATCACTTTGGTAATTAAAAAAAATCATTTATAATATAACTAAAATCGATGTAATTATTTTTATAGGATTCATATATTTATTTTATTCATATTTTATTCCTGTACTAGGATATAATTCTTTAATCCAAGGGTCTGAAAAATTCATTCAAGTAGGAAAATTATTTGTGAAGACCATGTGGACCCTGCCTAAATGAATTGGTCCTAAATTGGTCAAAACACATAAAATTGGAAGAATAAGAATTGGAATGTAAATAATGATAAATTTAAAATTCCGATGTTGAATATTATGACGATTTTCATTCATAAGGTGGCCCTTGAATGCTCAAAATTTGGGGATGAAAAAATGAAACATTAATCCCAGTTAAAATATAAGAATTAATTTTCCATATATCATACTACACAAGGAAGATCAAACTGAAATTTTCTTATGAAATATAAAAGTCATTTATTAAGATCTATGAAAATTAAACCATGTGAAAATTCTTCCATTAAAATGGCATACCATGGACAAACATTTGGTGGAAAAAATCTTCAAGAAAACATAAAGGGAAATTTTGAAGATCATAAATTTGATGACCAGAGGATGGAACCCCCTTCGCCTATATAATGTGGAGTTTACCCATTCTGAGAAAAAGTTTTGATGCCACACAAGGATATGGGATGAAGGAAAGGGACACTATGATACCATATCCTTCATCATCATTCTATTTCATTCTATTATTTTTGTTAACATTAAACATTTATCTCATATCATGAATCATCTCACTTTATCCATCCATGGACGGTAGTTTCATTTTATTGATCTAGAAGATAGGAGGTTTGACCTATGTGTGTGCTTAAATAAATAAAATTTCATCATCTTTAATATTATGGTTTCAATTATAAATTTGATTTTAAATTCTGAAAACTGTTGTGTTAGGTTTTTGATTCTGTTATTATAAATTTCTCTATCCAATGATCAAATCTTCCTCCACCAAATTCTAATTTGTATATGGTGGAACAAGATTAGGATTTTGTAGTGAGTGATTTATGTAGTAAAGAATATGTGTAAGATTGTATGTTGAAATATTTTTTTATTAGAGAACAACAATTTCGGGTCAGGGATTGCTCTAATAAATCACGAATCCTTCAGCAACCCTATGCACATTGGAAGGAGGATAGACCAATCTATGGTTTTGGATTGGAAAATTCACATCACATCCATATGACCTATGGAGAGATAGGACACAGTGGATGAATCTATCTCTTACAGGTTAAAGGAAGAAGAAGATACCAAATTTTTAATCTATGATGGCACAACCCTAGGTCTAGCAGAGCCCAATCTGATCACTGTCATTATCATTTGATAAATAAAATAAATTCAAGTTGTTTTTTCGATCATAGTTATTAAAATTAATTATACCAATCCTTATCACAAAACCTACAAAAAAGTGACAACCTTGTTTTCTGTTCACAACTCCTCGGGAGACAACCTAGGAATAACTATTATAATATACATAGGTAACTAAAATATTGTTTTTCCACGGCCCATGATAGGCATGTGTCAATAACCTGAGATGATTCACCCTACTATTACTGAATTCCTATAGCCTACTTACCATATGCATGACCACCTCCTCATCGTGAAACTAGTGTTTCTTCTCTTGAATGTGGAGTAATAACTGATCCCCTCTAACTTTCTAATAGTTAGAAAAACATTCAGAACACTAAATATAACCCAATATTCCGTTAGATAGGAACTCAACAATATCTCTCGAGCACTGATATCTTACATTAACCCTCTTCAAGCAATAGTAACACCTCACCTGCCTACCTATATATACATCCATACTACTTGAATCACCAAGAAAAGGATCCTTATAGTGCATCCTTATACCAGTTGATGGAGTACTAGCCTCAGATGCAAAACCTCCCGGGATAATTGCACCTAACTCCCTCAAATTGTGCTCAGTAATGACCATGTTGTTCAATATAGGCTTCAATGAACTCAGTCTGAATACATTCACCTAGAATCAGATGACATACCTTAGATAATCCTCAAACCACATAGAATGTTATAACCCATCACCTCCCAATGCAAGTGATAAGAGATAAATATCTGTGAAAAGAGAATAGTAATCCATCCCTAAATGATCACCCTGCTCCAATGCATGAACTCTCAGGCTTAATCGGCAGTAAAATTCTCGGGTTAGATGTAATCAAAGAAGTCCCTCCGATACTCTTTGAAAATCATATCATGGTGACATCCTCCATGTGATATAACATCTGATCATATCATTATGGAATAACATAGAGTATAAGTCGCGAGATTCACCCCCAATCTGTAGGCATCTCCAGATGCTTAAATATAGAAAGAAAGGCCTTTATCCCTGACTCCATCTTATGTGGTCTTCCATACTTTGAAAATGTTGTACGATGATGTTGTTGGAACACCTTCTTCAACACTTCTATAGTCGGGGTAGGATGTGTTTCTCTTTGGAAAGCGTACATCATCCTCATAAAGAATTCAATATAATGTGCATCAGAAAAAACATCCAGTATAACAGCTAGTGCCAATATGGGCACGACAGGAGGATATGCTAGTAATCCCTGACCAATCCTTTTTGGTTCCTATTCATCACCCTTCACCCAGGGAACAATTAAAAGTAATCATGGCAGCATGACTCTAAAAGTTCAATCACACATCTCAGTGAAATATTATCAGGGACCACAACATAGATGTACAAGAAAGGAATACAAGAAGAAAAATCAATATTTACAAAATAGGGATACACGGTGTGTATAACCCATACACAGTGTGTTCCCTTATGTTCTAAACATGGAGTGTACCTCTACCAAACATGGCCTAGTAACACCCAAGAACACAACTTTTTCTTCCGAAGAGATAGTATGTAATCTAATTTTCTACCTACCAATGTTATTCTACATGGGAAAACAACACAGGGTCCGCCGGCGTAGCAGTACATGAGGTTTTCACCCTAGACACAATGTGTACTACTTATGTTCTAACAACTTGTGTCACTAGTCACATGGTCAGGGACATTGTCGACTTTACACAGAGTTAATCAATGGAATATGATGTTGATAACCTTAGTTTCATCCCTCTGTGTTGTTAATCGCATGACTGAACAAACGATCCACTATATCACAACCTGTACTTGTAGTACATGGGATGTTTCACCAATCAATTTAAAACCCCGTGTCTCTAAACATACAGTCTGTCACACGGTTACATACTGTATGGAATGTACATACCGTACACGGAATGTACCTATGAAAAGTTTTTTCTTTCAGAACAGACGAACACATGGCATGTTTTCATCACAACACACGCCATGATATCTTGGTTTCAAGATAGTAAGCCTCTGAAAATTCTCTTGAACCCATAAAAATTTTACATTTTCTCCAAGGAATGAAAAATTGTGACTAGTGAGATCTCATACTCCCATTAATCACTGTTTGGAATCATTATTCACACAATAACTTGACAAAATTCAATTTATTATCAAGAATGATCCACCAAATTCTGATCTAACAGGGTCCATAGCACCTTAGGGAAAAAACGTTGGAGTCCCTATAAATGAAACATTACATATCCATTAACATATCAAAATAGCATGTTTTATATCATGACATCTATCAAAACAACATGCATATCTTGCCCAAAATCAATCACAACAACATACAATCAGTAACAATCCATAAATGGAATGAAATAATGTCGGACATGTTATCTCTATAAGTTTCTAATATGATGCATGAGATGGAATTCCTTCATATCATCGAAATGAAATAGAAATAAAACCTAAATAATATCAATGAAAATAGAACAAAACAAGCGAATCACCCAATGGTTGAATCAATCAAACATTAAAAATTGAAAAACTATGAAAATTGAAATATTTTAGGTAACATTGATTTTTCTGGTACATGGGTTAGCTACTTTTAGACACAGCTTATTACCAGCTACTTATTCCTTCGAATCCATGTCTATAAGATTCAAAATGAATGACAATGTAGAAAAGATATTTATTTGGTACAAATTTTTGACATCACAGTTCTGGGTGTCGCCCAATGGTGCCACGTGCCCAGTGGGTCACATGGAATGAACATTTAGTTTCTAAATTCTATTGGATGATGACTAGAAATGAGGAAATTAAGTGTGATAGTGGGGAAAATATGCCATCATAGGCAGTGTGACATAACAGAAACAATTATTATACAGTAGTGGAACCAGAAATACCAAATAAAAATTTAAAAATTGGAAGACTGATAGAATATAATACTGCATCACATATATATAAATGATGATGCATTCCAGAAGTATCTAGGAATGCAGCCAAAAAATTCACAATCCTAGAAGTACCATTCTAAAACCAATTTACAAAAAAGAGTATACTCCAACAGCATTGTAAGCCTCAGCAGGGTCCCATGCTCTCCAGCTCCAACAGTAGTCAAGTACCTCATGAATAAGGGTGCTTTACCTTATCTATACCTGCAACCATATAATCTGTTTTGGCCTAAATGCATTACCCAAGTAGGTTTTGGGATGATTCCCAATAGGCAACCTCCAAAATATCAGGTCCGAATATTTAGTGCATGTATATAGCAGTAAATATACAAAAATGATGAAATAACTATTAAGTACACAAAAGAAAACAATCCTATAGTGACCAATGACGTTCATTTACATTTATTAATAATTTAATCTTTTGAATAATGATGCCTCAGGATCTATACTATGATCTATATCCCCCTTCATAATAGCAACCACAAACGTCATAGAATACCATCTAAAAATCAAAGTAATATCATGTCCAAGCTTGTTCTTTGGCTTGGGAGAATCATCAAAATTAATCATTAATTACAACCAACCCTCAGGGAAAGCCCTCAAAGTCAAACCCCGATGGTCCCACTTAGCATAGAGTAATGAAAATGGCATCCTCGGTCACTCTTATGGTAAATTCCCTTGGTCTACCTAGCATCAATAATTTATTCATGAACTCTACATATCTCCCATGGTCAATACACCCTCAGAAAAAATCTACAACGTGGTTATCATGGTATGCTGAAAAAAAACATGGAAATCATTACACTTTTCAAGGTCCAAGGCTCTAATGGTCCATTAAAAGAGAATCACACATATCATATCAAACAGAACATGTAATCTATAAATACTACATGGATAACCTTCACAAGAATAACACATGAAATTATTATAATCAAACAACTCCATACTAAGAAATTCAAGGCATGGAAACAATTTTTTCCTCATAGAAAACCTAGGCCAAATGACCATAAATATTCAAGCTAGGGAATGCACCCATGGGGTTTCCATTAAACAAGGAATAAAATCCTACACATATGGTAAAACCCCTTCCCAATCAATAAAACTATTGAAGGTATATAATAGTGATAATATAAAAACATGAAATACCCCAAAAAGTTATTCATCGCTTAAAGAATATATAATCCAAATACTTTGAATGAAAGGCAAAAACCGCCTACATTGATGTTTTACGATGACCACTCATGAATGTCGACCCTTCAATCAGAATTGAACAACATATATCTACAAAAAGATCATAATCATTCAACCGTAGATAACTCAAGAGAGATGAAAAATCAAGAAGAGTACCTATATATGATGGAATAACTCACTAGTGGGATTTAGACACAGGAAATAGAGTTTTGATCAGACCTCAGAAGGAGAAATGGTGGCTCAATCATTGATCTTCTGTCCTGGTCGCCCTTGTGCGAACTGAGTTTAGAAGAAGTGTTTTCTGGAGATGAGACACGACCATTCTATGACTTATCAAATAAAAATAAATACACATGATGTATTTATATAATGTAAACGTTATGTACTATCCTCAACTGTCTCCCACTTTTGGTGGCCTTCTAGGTCACCACACGACCATATACTCCGCCGCTACACGCCAAGTATACGTCTAACTAAGGAATCTTGGTACACAGCGTGTACTCAAGAGTACACGACTTGTACATCGGAGATTTAAAATTTTATCCCTCTTTAGAAAAACATCCAAAATTAATGATATATTCATTAAATGAAGATCCCAGTTCTAACACACATGATGTGTGAGATAAACTTCTCAGTTATGGTAAGCTTAAGTTTTATCAATAGAAAATCATAAATGATCATAAAAATACTATATGGGTATGATAACATGATAATTTTTTAATAAAAAATAACCTATACGATATGGATAGTATATCTTGTGTCCTAGATGATGGGGCCATAATGTGATATATACTAGAGATGGGGGGTAAATCAGTGTTAGTGACCTTTATTCCAATATATAATATAATATTTTTATCCATTTATTTTTACAATATTTTACTATTGTTTGAGTGTTTATATTGTTATCTCTTTTTTCTTTCAATATTTCATTCAATAAAACTGAACATACACACATAAGAGTAAAATATCATTAAGGATCAACAATTAGTTATAGAAGGCCAATCCATCATGAGATCTGGTAAAATGAAAGATCATTTAACCCAAATAGTAAACTCATATGACCATTTTACTTTTATCTCTTGACACTATAAACAATTAATTCATACACTTTTTTAGTTAATCTAATAAATTTACAATGATATGTAAGGATTGAAAATATAATGTATAAAACAAGTTACAAACACTTCCTTGGTCTTGAATGACTTATACATCCTTCTAATATATTCCTAAAATATTCACATGATAATTCATCTCAATTTTCATATAATACACTTCATTAAAAAATGTTATTTTTCTTCATCAATGTATTTTAAGGATACAATAACACTTATTTTTATACCTATCTCTTCTTCTGTTACAATTGATGAACAAAAATATCTTATTTTTCTTCTTTAATTCTTAAAAAACATGAATGATTCTTCTTTTTCATTATCTTAACTATTATTGTCCTCTTATATTGCTCCATTTCATGAAAAACTACATTTTATATTTATTTTCCATGACTAATAACAACATATAATGGATCCTCCTAAAATATTGTGTTGGGTATGACAAATTATTAGTGGAAGAAAAAATATTATAAATGTATTAATTGGGTAAAACATTACAAAAATTTTCGTCTATATCATATAATAATATATATAATAATAATAAATAACATTTTAGTCTCATATTAACTTATTATCCATTCATGTATTCATAAAACCAAATAAATATTTTTGAAATAAAATCTGAATAAGTATCAACAATTTAATAACCCCTACAATATTATACCATGTATTCATATTTAATTTCATAATAAACTTCTTCCATAACTCTATGTGACTATATATATATATCAAAAAATATTTTGATCTATTCATCATCATTTGATCCATCATTTACTCTATCTTCATCCCATGAAATTGTCTTCACTTTTAATTAAATATATATACATAATTTTAGTCATGGTACCATGACTTGATCATGGATACATTACTGTTTTCATTATTCTACAAAAATTAATCGAAACTAAATCTCTTTCATTCCACAGTATTCTATTAATATCTATATTTATATTATTAAAAATTATTAAACCAGGATCGATTATGGAATATCTTTCATTGACATCCTATAATCATCCCTTTAAATGAATCTTTATACATCTTACTTAATTTTTTATTTTATGGATTCATGCATGAATTATTATAGAAAATGAAATTGTTTTATCATTATGATTGATTGAATTATAAAATAAATTATCTCAGTATTGATTTAAAATGAATGAGTAACACACATGACATCAGGCTATTTCTATTATATTGAAAATTATATTTTTTATCTACATTCATTATATAAGAATAGAATTACTTTTACAATGGTGGATTTTACGTTAATGTTTTAAACGGTTTTAAGGGTTATCATCATGCGAGTAGTGGAAATTTTTTGATACACTTATGATGATATATGATTTTCAAATACAAAATCAATATTAAACCCTTACATACTCAATAATCCTTGAAGTTAATCCATATGTTGAACCATGTTTATCTTTTTGTAATGGATTTGTCATCATCAAATCCCTTATGGTTATCGTGAATCATTCAGGTTATCATCAAACAGATCTAAAATACCCTATGTAAATGGATTTTACTCCTACGTATGTCATATAATTTGTGGCATACTATTATATTAGTGGGGATTCTAAAAAAATCCATTTACATAGAAATGTAGAAATATCCTGATAACACCATTATATAGAACAATTCAAATATATATCCTTCTTCTATGTTTGAAATAATAATAGTAGCTGTTATATATAATACTTTTACTAAAAACATAGTTAACAGAATCAAATATAATGAATCTAAATCAACTATATCAACCATGTGACACAGATTGAATTCATTTAGCACATCGTATGTAGTCACTTGATCTTTCGAAAAGCATATAGTTACATGATCTTTATAACAAAAATACCATCATATTACTATGACTTGTGTGGTCTCAAGGACCAATTTCCTACAATTATATGCTTCATATTTGAATTTTCACTAAACTTAATGCATTTTTTATTAACAATTATTCACTAAATCAACCATGTTTATTGTTCAAAATCACAAGGATTAATAAGATATTCTTGGTGGATTCTCATTCATCATGAAATCATTTCAATTCCATGTGTTTTGTATATTAAAATCAACAATGGCCACATGATATTTCATCCCACATCAATGTTTACTTCATCTATTCCCTTATTAATAATACAATATGATCCATTATTCAATAATAACAAGAACAATTTTGTGTAATATCTCACACTATATACTCATGTTCCACCCCATAAATGATAGGATAATAACTTATATCCTCCATATGATGACCCATGATCATGTATTCATTCACTAATCATTCTTGTATTGTACCAAAAATTCATTGTCTATCTATTATGGCACACCATATGCGAGAATGGTGGGGCTTACTCTATGGTGTCCAACCACCATAGGTTTTCTGCCGGACATGTGTTGGAAGATATTATTCTTCATACATAGATATTTAATTTCTAGGATTTCAATTCCAATGAGAAAATGAAAATATCGAGAATCATTATTAAACATAATCCATAATTATAAAATTATTATTAAACATATTACAATGAATGATAAAATAAAGTAAATATTTTTTCATAAAATAAATCAATATTAAAATATTTGAGGTAATAAATTACCAACAACATCAAATATTAAGAATCCATGAAAATAAATATTCATTCATAATATCTTATGGTATCATCATAATATTCTTGGGTTCTCGTGGCCAAACATCCATGAATTCTCATTAATATATACCCAATACCTTCTACATGACATTTCAATCTTGGTCAACATGTGATATTTACATTCACTATTTCTCCACATATATTATAAATCCATATTTTGATATTACCTCAATATTATTTATATGAAATAAAATCTTAATGAGAAAAGTTTATCCATTAATTATTATTAAAATATCAATCAACCATTAAACTACTTTACCTAATGATCAATTATTGGTGTATAATAAAACATAGTTAGGTCTAGGAAAAAAGTGGTCACATAAAAATTCATATCAAATAAATTTAAAAAATAATTTCCATTCATTCAAAATAGCCCAATATTTTATGTTGATATATATTATGAAACAAATTTTAGAATCAAATTTCTCATGGGATATATCAACATGATTTTCCTACAATCCCAAAAACACATAGGTTAAAAAATTTCAAGTATAAATAGTATGATTTTAGACATCTCTGGACCTTCATACGAACATCCAATTTTACTTCATTGATAAGAATTTTCATTTCCCCCTATATTTTAGGATTTTAGTTTTTTTATCAAGGATTATAGTTATCATAAAATGTATTATTTTAATTTAATCTCTTTATTCACATGTCACAATAATTATTTTTTTATAAAATAATATATTTGGATGTGTCATCACTATTTTTGACTTGCCTACACCCAATTAGACAATCGAAAAAACCTTATTAATGATGGATATTTTATAAGGTTAAATAACATGATTTTTCATGTTCATAAAATTGCACAATTTACCATCATCTAATGGATATCCATATTTCAAATTTTCAACATCATCACCATGGATGATCTTCTTAAAAATATTTTCATTATAATACCATATACAAAATCAATATATGATGGTAAAATCTATTATGATGCCTAATTTTAATAAAAACACTAAAATCATCAAAGTTTCTTCTCTAATAAATATTATGAATACTAATTAAAAGATAAATCATATATGATATCTTTGTCATCTTGGTTGTGAAGGGTTTACATCCACAACCTCATTTCAAGTCCACCACCAAAGAACACTTTTCAGAATCAATTATCTGAATAAGATTTACAAATGAAACAGATAATTTTTAATGGAATATGATTAATCATCTAGTTTCTTAGTGTGAATAAAATTTCTTAATGTATTTTGACAAGTATGCGGTTCCATTATTCAAACTACAACATCTAGTTTTGAGAGATATATATATTTTATGGGATGTGTGGTACTCAAGACATATATTATTTCCTTGTGTAAAATGATTATTCATTCATTATTAATAAAATTATATTAACCACATTATTAAACCTTTATAATTTTTTAATTATTCTTTTTATTATATAAATATTTTCGAACGACATCGCTATGTATGTATAACCCTATTACATCTCCTACGAAAATCATTTTATACAGAAGGGAAATCATATTTTGACATTCTCACCTAAAATTTGTGATCTGAGTGTGATAGATCATCCATTTAGTTAGAATTATATTTATCTTGGGATTATTTTATCTTCTTATATAATTAATAATACACTAAAAAATTAAGAAATATATATTTTAATTCTTTGAAAGAATCCACTGAGTCTCGAAATAAGAACATTTGATTTATCTTCATCACTTTCGTAAGATTATATTTTGAACTATTCTTGATCATCACTTGTTATAATGATGATCTTATTTCCATATGTGGATATTTATTTAAGATTGTTTTTGAGAAAAAGGGGGTATTTGGAAATTTTATATGTACACACCGTGTACTAGACATGTAACCAATGAGTTCAAAGTTTTGTAGGTGACATGGGTGACTGCCTAAAGTGGGAGACAATTGATGCTAGTACATGTAATGTACATTAAATGAATAGACTATGTACTTCCATTTTTATTTGATCAATTTTCTCAGGGTCATGTCTCATCTCCAGAACATTATTCTTCTACCCTTAGTTCATACATGAGAGAAATGAATGGCCGATGATCTTATAGATCATCTCTTTCATCCATTCGAGCTCTGATTGAGACCCTACTGAGTGCATTGGATTCATATCAGTACATTCTTTCTTTCTCTAGATCCACTCTTACCAAATTATTCTCTCTCTTTAAATATTCATAGTTGATCTATTTTAATCTTTTTTGTAGATTAAATTCATTCTAGGACAATTCCAAGGTTGACCTTCAAGATCGTTCTTTCTACAATATCACGGTAGGTGGTTTGTACTTTTCATTTATTTTTCATTGTATTATTTATTCCAGGAGTGATGAATACCCATGTTTAGGGTATTGCATGTTTTGGAAATTAACCATGTTTAATACCTATTTTGGATTGTTAATTGAGAATGGGGTTATTGGTTAGGCATATAGTTTAATTCCTTGATTATGGATCTGTTTCCCATTTTCAATTGTTTATGGACAATTGCTCTCGAATTTACTATTAGGATTGATTGTTTTCCATGCCTCGTGTTGTTATGATGTAGTTTTTTTATATTAAATGTATGTGGCACACATTGTGAACGTATGACAGAGGGGAATTGACTATGATAACTTCCCGAGATAGGGTCTTTATTGTATAATTGTTGTTATGTTGACCCATAAGGCATTGTCTATGACATATGTCAGGTGGTCATGGACCACAGGGGTTATACCATGATAGATACTCAATGGGTCGTTATTAAATGGATGTTGGAATATAAGGCATAATATATGAGAGACAACAGAGGGCCATTTTAAATAATATTGTTTGTATGTAGACTATGGGGTATTGGCCTTGAGAGCTATCCAGGTGGTCATTTGAAATTGATTAGAGTTATGTGGGACCAAAGGGTCCAGATTGTGTGTGCCTTCCTAGAGGGTCATTATCACTCATTGAATTGATAATATTTTTGAACCATTGGTATTATACTCTGATAACATTCCCAACGAGTATCTTGTGAATATTTGAATTATTGGGATGAGTCTGCGATTCTAGTGCACAAGTTTGTACTTGGTCTTACTTTTATGTTTATATGGTCTTCTAAGACATCTATTTGATATAATATAAATGGGGATACAGAGATTAGGCTAGATACATAGGTTATATTATTTAATGGATTGAATATTTAATAAATTTAAATGAATGAGATTGGAAACTGTAGGATTTTTTACTTGTGTGTACATCCTTTTTTATTCCTTCAGTCTAATTATTACCTACTATATATATAATCACTAAAAGTTAGGAAAATTTGTTTTGGTAGTTTACTACTATGATTTGTCTCAAAAAACTATTTGGCTCGTGATTTTGGAACCAAAAAATTATATTTATTGAAGTATAGATAAGAGAAATCACCTTTCTTCATCTGGTACTAGATTTATTTTTGAGCTGGAGATAATGGAATCAATTATTGGCTCACAATGCTATTGGACTTTACTATTTTATATTCCTTCATTTCAGTATTTTATTTCTATCATTGTGACTTATTTATTACATTCATAAATACATGTTACGTTCATCATTTATTTATATATGCTTTAGTTATTTATACTATCAATCTTTTTTTGTATACTACTGTTGTATGGTGTTAATGATTCAGCTAATTTTTACTATTTTTAACTATTGTGTTGCTCTGACTATGAGGTAATAGTTTCCCCACTATCACACCCATGGAACTCACTACTATTTGGAAGCCCTTGGTGTTTAGGGGAATGTGCTTCAGGCTATGTGACCAACCAGGTACATGGCACCTTCAGGCAACACCCGGATTTGGGATGTTACAAAGTGGTATCAAAGGATTTTATTTTCTAATTAACATACTATTTGGAACCTATATCCATGGATATGATAGAATGGGAAATTTTTAATAAGTTGTTCCCTGTTGTAGCTATCCTGTGTATATGTAATATCCATTCTACATCAAATATTTCAATTTTATTGTATTCAATTGTAAAAGATGCCATGATTTCACCATTGTGTGATTAAATTGATTTGTGCAGTTATTATTAATATCATTGGGGATCATTTTCTGCTGAAAAATAATGAGATGAGGGTATTCCAACTCATTTATCATATACAAACATGATAGAGATCACATTCCATGCAATCTTGTCATTCAATTTTTGGTGCATTACTGATTTCATGTTGTTGTGATAGATGTTTTTCCATATATATATATATATTGTTGTCATAGATGCCTTTATAGTATACCATATATTTTGATAGTGTATTTGGAGATTTAATGTTTAACTTTGATAGATTCTATAATTTCGACCATGAGGTGTTATGGGCCCTCTTGGATCAGAATATTGTGGATCATGTCTGATCATTAATTGAATGTTTTCAATTTATGATGTGGATAAGGTTTCCAAACATTTCTTTTTGGGAGTATGGGATCTCACAGTTCATAATTTTTCATCCCATGGTCAAAACACATTGTTTTTAAGGTTTCTGGAGGACTTTCAGTGGCCTACTATCTGGAAACTGAGACAACCAGGCATCTAGAGTTTTGAACTCAAACCATGTATTCTTTTGTTATTGAAGAAACTACTTTTCTTAAGTACACTCCATGTACTAGATGTACATACCAGGTAGACTATAACTGTGTGAATAACTGTTTGAATAGAGACATGGAGTTGGGAAATATTTGGTTGAACATTCTGTGTAGTGGGAGTACATGTCATGTTATAGTGTACCATATTTCTAGTTTTGTGGCAAATGACATGGGTGGATGAAACATAGGTTGTACACAACACGCCCCGTTCATGCACACTGTGTGGAGTCGACTGTGTATAAGACCATGTGAAAAATGATATTGGTTGTTATAACATGACCATTAGACATCATGTCTATGATGAACATGCCGTGTAGTATTACTCAGGAATGAACCATGTGTTTTAGCCATGCAGAGGAACATGGATAAGAGGGAAGATTCAAGTACACACTGTTCCTCATGAGGAACACTCCATGTGAATTGGTGTTACATGACAAGGTATGCAAGAGGTACATGCCATGTTTGAAGCGTAAGGTAATATCTTTTGTAGGTGTTATATACACCATGAAACCCTATTTTTTAAAAAATGAATGTTTCTTATCATGTTACTTTCTTTAACTTATACAGTTCAATAATTGATAATAATAAACTGAGGTGTATGCAGGACCATGAAGAGTCATGCCACAGAGACATCCTTCGGTTGTACGCCGGTTTTAGGGCAATGACCAGACACAAGAAATGGTAGATCAGGGACTACCAAAAGTTCCACCTATCAAGCATGTTTTGGCACAAGATTTTATACTGGATATAGGTGATGACACATAGTTTTGTGAAGGAATTTTTTGGGTGTTACTGACTGTTTAGGGAGCACCCCATCCCACTACATCTAATGTAGAGCTGAAAAGAGTGTTCTGGTAGTAGATTCCTCCATCTTTTTTGGGGGATTGAGGACCTCATGTTGTAGTGTCATGGTTGGGGGAAATGATTTATATCTTTGAAAATCTAAAGATTTCTACAGATAGTATGGTGAATCATTCTATGTACATGCTATGTGATTCCTCTAAGAGATGGTGGGATGTTATATCAATGGTAGGACATCATCAAGATATGGTTTCAAAAGAGTTCTAGTGGACTTCTTATGAATACTAATTTCCTAAGACATTGAGGGACGATTGGGACCGAGGGTTCTTGCATATGGAGATGGGTGCTCATTCTGTGATGGGCTACTCTTCTCATTTAATAGAGCATCAGTGCATCGCACCTGTTCTGAGAGGTTAAGAGTTATCATTGGCTAGGCGATTGGAGGATGGTCTCAGGTATGACATCCAGTCATAGGTGAATGTATTTAAGTTGACGTTCATAAAAGATATAGTGATCCAGGTGCTGAATACCAAGAATAATTATAGGTAGTTGGGACATGTGAGATAATGCGGTTCTGTATCCTGGGATGATACTCCTTCAACATATAGCATGAATTGCAACAGAGAGCCAACCCACGATGTTTCTTTAGGTATCCATGTGGTATGATACCAGTGCCGGAAGAGTGTGAATATGAGTCCACATTTCAAGAAAGACCTAGTTAAGTGCCGATCTTGCAGAAAGATGGGTCACCTTCAATATTTCTTTCTGGTGTTCCCACTAGCATTCAGTGATAGGGGTTCTGTTATGACTCTAAATTTAGGAGTATGACCACTAGTTTCTCATAAGTTATGGAACTAGAGTTCTTATTTCCATTCTAGAAGAGGATGAGCTCATTGTATCCAGATAGTATGTTTTTAGTTATAGTAGGGTGGATCAGCTCATGGTAGTCAGGTAGGGTAACATGGAAACTGTATAGGTCAGAATATTACAGTGGAGCAGACCCAGCTTGGGAAGGATCTAGAACACTGTAATATTAGAGGTATGATTCTAGGTGACTATGTATTAGATTCATCTTTTATTTATTCATGGCCTTCCAATAGTTTTATATTAGTTGTTTTTTTAGAGATCCTTGGGATCTATATCATTAATTATTAGGATGTTATGTCACTATATACTCCATTGGGGATTAAGATATCTAGTGTTTGTCAGTTCAAGGAGTACCCTCTTAGGGTTGCTGGGATTCACTTCTTATGGGACCTCTTTTTCTTAGAGATGACGAGTTACAATTACATTCTAGGAATGTACTAGTCTGCCTCCAATCATACCTTTGTGTTAAACTATCACCATAGGGTGAGTTTCAAATCACTAGAGGGTAAGTCTTTTCTACACATGGGAATATGGGATGTTCAGGTGAGCAGAGCTGGACCCAATCATCATGGGTTGGGGGGAATTTCTGCCCAAATTTCTAGTTTATATTGGGATGACCAGGAGTCTTCACAGCCATACTTTCCACCAGTGGTGGACTAATTTAGGGATTTCATTTTATTATACTTTCCAGGTTTACCTCTATACTATGAGGTATATTTCACTATTGAGCTTGTTCCGGGAGAGGTAAAAGTTCATATTATTCCATATAGTATGACTACATTAGAGTTACAAGAGATCAAGAAGAATTTAGATGAGTTTCAAGAAAAGTGTTTCATCCAACCCAATACTTTTCTTTTGGTTTTACATATACTTTTTTATAAGATGGTAGATGGTAGACATAGTCTTTGTGTGGATTATCGGAATACAAACCAGTTGATAGTTATGAATTGATATCCCTTTCTGAGGATTGATAATCTATTTGATCAGCTTCAAGGAGAATGTGAGTTCTTGAATATTGACATGAGATATGATTATAATTAATTACATTTTATACCATCAGATATACAGCATAATTCCTTTCAGAGCAGGTATGGTCTATACGAATAAGTATTTACGGTTTTCTGTCTAACGAACATGATAGAAGTTTTCGTAGAACTTATGAACCATGTGTTCCATACTTCGATGGATTATTTTGAGGTAGTATTCATGTATGATATTTTAGTTTACTATATCACTAGACACAACCATGACATGAATTTTTAGATCATTTTGAGCGCATTGAGAGATAATTGGTTATATTATATGATTTCAAAATGGTAATTTTTGATGGATTAGATTCACATCATAGGCCATGTTATCAATGTGATGGGACTATCAGTAGACCCATAGAATGTGAGAGTAGTATATTCCTGAGAGATAATTAAGAACTTCTTTGAGTTATAGAGTTTTTGGGGGTCGGTTGGTTACTATAGGCTCTCTATACATGACTTTTGACACTAAGAAGCACCCCTGATAGGTCTGACTATGAAGGGAGAAAAGTAATTGTTGATAGATTTCAATGATTTAGACATTCAAGAGATGAAAGGGAGATTTAATTCAGCATAGATACTGGTTTCTCTATATCCATCATAGATTTACACTTTTTACTCTGATGCATCTGGTATCGGGTTGGGGGCAGTTCTTATGAAATGAGGAGTTGTTGCATACAGGTCATGAAAATTGGGGCCACATGAGAGAAATTACCCGATACACGATCTTGAGTTAGCTACCCCTGTGGATACTTTACATTATTGGATACATTATCTATTGGGAATGAATTTTGTGTTATAAACTGACCACAAATGTCTCAAGTATATTTTTACACAGCAGGATCACAATTTATGACAATAATGGTGGGTTGAGTACTTTCAGTATTTTGACATTGAAATTTTCATCACGCTTGGGGAAGGAAATGTAGTGATTGAGGCGTTGATAAGGATGACTCAGATAAAACAGATTTAGGAGGCCATCAATGAGTGGTATATTATGGATCTATTCTATGAGATGCATTTGGAGGGTCATGATAGACAGGGGAAAATGATTTTTTCTTCTATAGATGATGCCTCTACTCTACTAGATCAAGTGAGATTGAGGAAGATATCAGATTCTAAAGGGATTGTAGTACAATAGTGTGTGCCAGGAGAGGACACTATTCCAGGGTTGATCATAGGCAACAATGAGATGTTGCGTTTTTTGGGGATAATGTTGGTGTCAGCAAAAATATGTGAGGAGTTGATGTAGGATTTTTTTCTGTAGTTTGTGTAGTTTGTCCTGGTGTCACCAAGTTGTGTCGATATATACACCGTCATTATGGGTGTCCTGGTATAAAGATTGATGTTTCTATTTTTTTAAGATATGTTTCACATGTTAGCAGGTGAAGGTATAAAAATATTCACCGACATGGCTTTTACAATTGTAACCCATTCCCAAGTGGAAGTTGAATGATGTCGCAATGGATTTAGTTACTGGATTACCATAGTCACCTCGAGGGAATGATTCAGTTTGGGTATTTGTTGGAAGACTAATGAAGGTTACACATTTCATGTTGATTAAGGAAACCATCAATGTTTATGAGCATGGAAGGTTTCAAATATAGTAGATTTTACATTTTCATGGGGTTCTGCACTCTATCATTTTAGACTGGGATGCCTGATTTACTTCTTGTATCAAGAAGGGACTACAAAGGGATTTGGGTACATTGGTACTTCTGAGTACAACATATCATCAGCAATCAGATGGCCAATCCTAGCATATGATTCATGTATTTTGGGACATGATACAAGAATGCGTTTTGGATTTTGGGGGCTCTTGAGAGAGACACATACCCTAAGTGGAGTCTTCCTACAATAATAGTTTTTTGGTGATGATACTAATGTAACTCTATGAGGATCTATACTGTAGTGCATAGATATCACCCCTATGTTGGATGGTGGTTAGATAGGCAGCTATGTTGGGACCTCTTCTTGTCTCAGAGTCCACTGAGTAGGTGGATTTGATTTAGAAGGGGATGGATACTGCATAGTATTGATAGAAATGTTATTCTAATCAATAGAGATGAAATTTGGTGTTCGAGGTCTGAGATCATGTTTTCTTACTTGTCACATTGTGGTTGGGAATCACGATTATTAGGATATAGGGGAATATTTCAATGAGATGATTCAAGGTGTTTGAGGTTTTGGAAAGAGTTGGGCCGGTTTCCCATTGGTTGTAGTTACCTCAGAGGAATTGGGTGATGCACATCCTCTTTCATGTTTCTCAGCTATGGAGTTACTTTTCAGACCCCTCTCATGTTTTTCAACCCAAGGATATTGATTTAGAGGTGGTTTAATCCTTATAGGAGAACCCAATACAAATTGTGGATCACAACATGAAGGTTCTATCTGACCGGTATTTTCCTCTGGTTTTGGTGATATTGAAGAATGGGTATGTACAAAACGATACATGGGAGAGGGAGTCCGACATACGATCATAGTGGCCATAGTTGTTTGATGTTCATTCTTCAGCACCCTTGGAAGGGAAATCCAGGGACAAACTTCTTTAAGGGGGGGTGTTCGAAAGAACCTAGATATTATTTTTAAGGTATGGATCTTTATTTCAGGTTTTTTTAGGAAAAAGAATGATTTGGAAATATTCTATGTACATAATGTGTACTCTTCAGTACACTCTATGTGCCCAGTTCCCACACGTAGTAAGGTACTGGCTGTGTAACAACTGAGTACATGGTTGTGTAGGTGACCTTCCTGAAAACATAAAGTGGGATCTAGTTGAGCCTACAACATGTCATATACATTAAATTAACACTTCATTTACATTTATTTTTATTTTATTAATTATCTCAAGGTCCTGTGTCATATCCAAAATGCTCTTTTTCTTCCATTGGTTCTTATAAGAGAATGATTAATGGCTGAAGATCTTCACACACATCACGTTACTCCATCTAACATCCAACTGAGATTCTATCGGGTGCATTGGATCCCCACAAGTGATTTATCTCCTCCCCTAGAGCCTCTATTATTGATTTCTCATCTCTATTTAGTTAATTAATGTTGATCAGTTATATAATTATTATAGATCTTCATCATTCTAGGCCGATTCAAGGGACGAAGTTCTAGAGTGTTATTCTTACAATGTACTAGTAGGTGGTTCTGCATTTATTTTTTTATCTTTGAATTATATACACATAATTTCATGAATACCCATGTTTTGGGAATTGCGTATTCTGGAAATTTACCTAATTTAATACCTATTATAGTTTATTATTTGATAAAGGGGTAATTTATTAGGGTAAGGTTTTACACCTTGATTATGGATGTGTTTCCCATGTTCTATTTTTTATGGATGTTTAGTCTAGAATTTCTTTTTAGGATAGCTAGTTTTCCATGCCGCGTGTTTTTTTGATTGAGTTGTGGTTTATATGAAATGCATTTGTTTCACATTTTGAAATTACAAATGAGGGGAATTAAATGAGAGAGAATTGTTTAAATATGTATAATTGGTCTTATGTTGACACATAGAGAATTGACTAAGAGAGCTTCCAGGTGGACATATGCCAGAGAGGATAGACCGTGAGAGCTACATGGAGTGTCGTTATTAGATAATCATTGGGCAATAGGGAATAGAAAGTGAGTGATACTAGAGGGTCGTTATAAATTATATTTTTTATATGCATACCATGGGGTATTGATAGTGAGATGTACCAAGGTGGTCATTTGAAATTGATTAGTGATATGTGTGAACAAAGAGGTTAGACTTTGTGAGACTTCCTTGAGAGTCATTGTAACTTATTGAAATGATAATATAATGAACCAGAGGGTTTGGAGAATAAAAACATTCCTAGAGGGTTTCATGTAAATATTTTAATTATTGTGACAGTTATTAAACGCTAATGCACTATCTTGAACTCGGTCTTACTAGTAATTTTATATGGTTTTCTATGACAGATGTTGGTTATGTAATATAGTGTGACACATAACATTGTCTAGATCTTGAGGTTCCAATATTCCATGGATTGAATAATTAATAAATGTAAATGAATGTAATTAGAAACTGAAATATTGTATACTTGTGAGTAATTCATTGTTTATTGCTTAATTTTTCTTATTTACGGCTATATATATATATATTCACTAACTGTTAGGCACAAATCATTTGGTTGTTTCCTATTGGGATTCATCTCAGACCATTTTTGGGCCATTATTTTGGAAGTAAATGGATTAGATTGGTTTATGTATAGAAAATTAGAAGATCCCTTCTTTATCAGTTTATTGATTATTGTTGGAGTTCAAGAGCATGGGACCAAGCTTAGGCTTGCGATATTGTTGCACTTTACTCTTTTTTGTACCTGGGTTTCAATTTTTATTTCCTACATTGTGACTTGTTTACTGCTTCCCTAAATATATGTGAAATTAATCATTTATTTATATGTGATTCAATTGTTTATACTGTCAGTATTATACTTTTTTACTTCTATTGTATGGTATTACTGCTACCGCTATTATTTACTATTTGTTTTTGCGATGTTACTATTCCTATTAGGGCATAGTTTCCCCACTATCACATACAAGGCCCTTACTACTAGTCATAAGCCTATGGAATTCATGGAATTGCACTTGAGGCCATGTGACCAACTGTGTATAGGTATTCATTAGGAGGCACTAGGATCTGAGACATTATATCATGGAATTTTTTGTTTCTGATTTTCACTACTATGAATTTTATCTGAGGAAAAAGCACCCATATTCTCATTCATCTTTGAAGAATTTTTATTTTACACTTTCTTTAGATTTATTCTTCAAAATGATCACTTGACATCCTCAAATAGGTATTTTGGTTTCTTTTCATAATTTTAAATAGATATTTGATAATTCAAACATGTATCAAACATATGTCCAAGACAACTATAATAATTGTATAAGCCACTCAGAACCTTTTTGATTTATATTATTATATAGTAGTTTCATTTTCACATTAATTCTCACCCTTGAAATGGAATACATATTTCTATATCATTTTAAGGAGTTTATAAAAAATATAATTTACAATGCCCTGACCTATTACAACACAAACTGTGACCTAGAAAACATGTCCCTCTTTTATCTAATGCATGCTATCTATAATTTCCAGCATAATTTCCATACTATTTTTATTTACTTTCTACAAATTATTTTCTTTTATTGGAGAACAATATTAAAAAAAAAATATTATATCCACCATTTTAATAGTTTCATGGTCCTATTAATTTATCCTCAGCAATGATAGTAGCAATTTTGTTTTTAAACAACCACTATTTATAAAAATAATTTCAGTAAAAAATTTAAATTTTATGTTCAATAATACTTTATTATTCAATATAATTTATGAATTAACATTTGATGATATATTAATCTTATTTTCACATAACAAAATTTTTTAAAAATAATAAAATCTACATTAAATATTATTATAACATATCGTTTTTCCTCCAATTTAAAAGTGTCAAAATGTTTCTTTTTAAGATTATTTGTTTTTATTTCTAATTGCTGACATTTTTATGGATGTAAGTCATATTATCTTCAATGTGTAGAATATATACTTCACATTACATCCCCATGCTTCTAACATCTTCATCATTCATTACAAAATTCTTTTTAATCAATGTTTCAACTTCCATTATTATCATTGATTTTATTTCTAATAGTACATTCATAATATTAATTTATCTATTGTGATTATTACTTAATATATGGATATAATTATATAAATAAAACAGTTTCCAAAAAATGAATATTTGTTTTATTTTTTAAATCCTCTTCAATAATAGAGTACATATTTTCAAATTTAAATTTTATTTATTAAAATTATCCATCCTACATATAGATATTTATACAATTTACTAATATTTTATTCTGCGAATTCCAAAAAAATTACACATATCCTTCAGGTTTGGTGATATGTACCAACATACGTTAAAACATATTAAAATAAAATAAAGTATGTATTTGAGGAAATGAGTTTAGCATATATTATAATTATTCCAAATTATATAACAAATAAAATAATTCATGATGACACACACTAAAAAATAGACCTTCATTAATAATGTTTTTCAATAAAATTTGATAACCCTCATTATCACAATATATAGTCAGACTATCCATTATCTTTGTGATATTTTCAAAAACATTATCATATCCTTCCAAGATATTTCTTTTTCCCATGGATAACATAAATCATTTTCTTTAATTGAAAGTTGAGATAACATATTAAATGTTTTCATAATATTATTTAATATTTTAAAGATAGTCCACACAGACCTTATATTCTAATATTATCTAGAAATGTCCTCAATAAAATTTCACATCATTATTAATATGGAATGAAACTAAGAAAATAAAAAATAAAAATCTATAAAAAGAATATAAAATCCAATTATAGGTGATATGAGAAATAATACAAACTAAAGGGGCATGTTTACATTATGAACCACAATGATGGTGGGTGAATAAGTGTAGGGGTATTTTAATCCATATTTTAATATAATTTTTTTTATATTTTCCTTTTTGCACTATTATTTTATTAATTTTATAATTACCATTTTAGCCTTTATTATTTCATACACTACTACCAAACACCCACACACAATAGAGGGATTTTAATTTCATTGTTTCACTTTATAGTATGGTAATGGTTAATATTTGGTAAGATTTGGTAAAACCTATGGGGGTTTTGATATCAAACAATTTAATACAATTATATTCATGATATTTCCATAAATATAATCTTAATACAACCGCTAAATATTTTGAGGCCTTGTGTATTTGGTTAATTAGGTATATAAAACAAAAACATAAAAAATAAGTACAAATAAGTATTTATAAATTCCACAAAATGCACTTATATTCCACTTATCATCTAAAAATATAAGGGATAACCTTAAATAATACATAAGAAATGGGTGAATTATAATTCCCAATAAGAGAATCACTATTGGAAGATGGGTCTATCCCACACATTTATACCCACAGTATAAAAATATTCTGGGTATAGGTGATATATTCTAGTCTATAGTCATGATTTTTTTAAAATTGGTGGTTTAAATTACCCGGATTACATAATTTTATTAGGATCCCCCTCCCGATTTATGATTTCTAATGGGATCCCCCCGCATGAACCCTCTCCTCCCCTCCCAAAACTCATCCCCCTAGCCCTATCCTCCCCTCCCCAACTTCGACCTCCTAGACATTGACTCTGCCTCAACATCTCGGCCCCACCGCCCTACCCGCAGAACCCCTCGTCTCCCTCTCCTATAAAAATGATCTCCATCCCCTCTCAAATCTCTCTCCTCTGACAATGTACCTCAGTACCGTTATCCCCACTATTTGTACGTGAGACCACAGATAGACCAACACACCACATGATGTCCCACTATGTAGGATCTCTCTCCAACCAACATTTCTTGAGAATTTTTTTAATATTCATGCTTGGTACATAAAGATATGAATTAATCTTCTTTAATTCTTCAATTTCATATATTTTTCCTCTATCTCGTTGATCAATTTCATTTGGCCCAAACCAAGAGGTTTTTAGGTTCCTATATTCTATCATTGATACATGTTTCTATAGTTTATCATGGTTTTCTTAGGTATTCCACATTATCAATCATCTGTTGTTGAAGGAAAAGTGGTTTGGATCTTCTTCCTTCATTTACTGCTATTTGATATTAGTTTATTCCACTCTCTTTGTATGGACCAATTTAATCTTGGTATTTTGGTGATTTACGTGCCTATGATTATAAATATAGAACTCATGTTTTTATGATTCTTTTTCATTAGTGGAGGGATAAATTAATTTATGCTGACTCCAATTGCATTTGACACCATAACTCACACATGGTGGAAGCTAGTGGTTTTTTTGGTGGTATCCAAATATTGTAGAGGGGAACTATCTTGGTCAGCATCCATTATAGTCATTTCACATTTAAATTTTTCATTACAAATGATTTTTATTAGTTTTTTAGAACATGGTGTGATTTTCTTGCAGTGTAAAAATATTCATCTTTTACTTTTTATGATTGTTTTCCACCATATTTAGCTTGTTTTACTCAATCCATGTCAAAATAAATAGTCACAATTCTGCAAGGATTTGATAATCATGGTAAAAAATGGGATAATTACCCATACCTTTTACTCATTTTAACATAAGTCCTTGACATGTATGATTTGATTCTAGGTGGCCACAAAAACAAAATCATACAAATATTCAAGGTATTACATTCATTATGAATGAGTGGAAACAATTATGAGGATTGAGGATAATGGTGTTATGAGACTGCATTCTATCAATATTTTGGGAATATGCTTGTCCAACCATGACCACAATATTATGTATAATAATCAGTTATTCAATTGGTTTACCATGATGTATGATTTATTAATAAATTTGGAAAATTTTACTACTAAATAAAGTTTTAGGAACTATGTTTTAGTCATAGTTTTCACAGATACAAGATTTATGTAATTTTCATTGGAGTTATCTAAATAATTGTTTGATTGGGTCATACCATTGTATGCTATCAAATCTTTGGTTGAAATATGCAGATATAATTATCAACTTGTCAAATTTTCTGAATTGACATAATGATGTTTTTTATTCAACTTTATTGATCATGATTTACATATTGGATATCCTAACAAGTTCTATCATTTCATTATAAATTTTAAAATCCCTAAGTTATGTATAATCTATTAAAGGAAAAAATTGTTTCTTGGATTAACTCCATTTTCCATAGTTACTTGTATATTCTTTCAAAATAATATATCGCTTTCTATAATAGAACTATCATAAGTGATCATTGAAAATTGAGTGATTTTTGGGAGGCACAAGGATGATTTTGAAATAGCGGCTTCCTAATGTGAAGTTTTATGTGTGTTGGTCTAATATGGTATTAATACCTCAGTCATTAGGTGTCCTGTTTCACTTCTTTATTTGAAAATGTTTCCCATATTGATGTTTATCATAGAATTGAAATATATTTTTTTTGTTTTTTGGTTCATAATGCTTTTTTTTCTGAAATAATCTTGTTTCATTATCCACAGAGGCTTTTTTTTGTTAATATCGTATTTATCATGCTATTGGTTTCTTTCTATGGGGTGTTTTATCTCATTTATTGTTTCCTATCCTATATGTTTCAATAAACATGTTGATGAAGGATATAATAGTAGATAGTTATATAGTGCATTGGCATCAGGCAACATTATTGGAATTTCTAATGGTGTTTTGCATTAATTAGAATTTGTATTTTATAAACATTTTTATCTTCAATGATTGGTTATTTTATCCATGTGATTAATAAATACATTTCTAGATTATAAACCTATATTTTGTATACAATTGTCTACTTTCACTCTCTATTTTTTGGTTTTCTTATTTATGCTTCAAGTATAATGATATCGTGTTTTATGTACTTTACTAGAATCAATTATTTATCTTTGACTTACATACAAATTTCTTTTCCGGTTTTCATGTTTGGTTTGTTTTCGCCTCATTTTTTCACATTTAGTTAACATTTAATCCTTTTTAAAAAAAAATCAATTTTCAATGTCTTAAATTGAATTCAATATCAATGTGATGCATTTATATGGTGGATCTATATATTATTTCCTTAGGCTTCTAGAATTTCATTTTTCTAATAGTCCATTCTATGTATGTCGATTTAGCTAATAATTGTTTTAGGATTCTGATGCATCAATTCACAAAAGAGCTCAATAACTAGTTTATCTTTTTGAAAATTAAAACAATGTTCAGCCTCTAGTGAAAGAAGAAGTTGAATATATAGAAATAAGTGAACATTATTTTAAAGGGGATCATTTTTCCAAAATTTGATCCATTGTTAAAGTCAAGGTTTCAATGTTTTTTTAAATGTTTTGGTTGATCATAGTGCTGGGTAGTGGAAAATAAAATATTTCTAGAACATTATTTTTTATTTCCTGATTTTTCAGTTTGTCAAATTTTATAGGGTACAAGTATAATATTTCACTCTTAAAAGTATAATTTATCATAGTTTACATTATCTATGCACATTATAATCCAGTGGGGACATCAGATCATGTGTACTATTATTGGTTTAAATATATCTGTAGAAAGATACAACTCGTAAAAATTCATGATATCTTTTCAGTTTTGCTTCCAATTCCTCAACAACATATTTAAAATTCCCCAGATATTTTCTATATTAATGAATGTGATATATCTAACTTTTATTATCTGAGGTTAGAGAAATGTCATTTTCATTCCATGAACTTATAGCGGCATTTTTCAAGGAACCTCTTGAGTTAGTTCATGTTACATTTTAGATAACTATATTCTTTACATTAAACATAGAAGCTATTGTTTCATAATATATCTTTTCACTGAATAAAACGTGGTACATTGATCAAATGATCAAGGTTCTCTCCAACATATCCATTTAAGTTACTAGTTTTTAATACATCAATTTCTGGGTTGTGACCATTTTTATTCATATTAATGATCTTTATAATACTTTTGTAGGATTAAGCAGTTCTTCCCATCTCATCACATCGTACTGAGTGATGGCTCCTTCGGTGTTATTTGCCTCTTTTTTTCTATTCTGTACTGATGTTTTTTCTATGTTGACATTAATTTTAAAAAACATCATGTTTGAACATTTATATATTCCTGTTTTTTGCAGGAATGATTATTCATAAATTGTTTTAATTATTTCTCTATATTACTATATATAATGTATTATACAACAAAAAATCATTAAACCCAATTTGATACAACACATGCCTTTGTCCCTATTCCCTATTTTTCCATATTCAATTATTTTGTCTAATAATTATTTTTTTCTAGATTACGGTATTTTAGGTATAATTTAGTATTATTTTTTTAGGGATTTAGCATATAAGTTTGTTGTTGATGGTCATTTTTACAAATTATGTTTACAATCTTTTAGAGACCTAGTTCTAGTCACTCTGGTATTCGGCAGCCCTGTTATCCCTTGATCAATATCAGACGAATTGTACGGCCCCTGATGCATTGATCCAGTTGTGGGGTTCTATCAATTTTGGAATCATGTGACATCCCTTTCTTGTGACGACACACTGCACTCCAGTCTATTAACCCGACTCATTCCTATTGCATTACCAGTTTTACATATTACAATAGTTTTAGTAAGTGGATTTTTGTTATCTGACCCACATCTGTCTGAAATGAAAACTAGAGTATCAATGGAAAATTCCATTACAGAAATCATAACATCCTTGGAAGTCACATTGAATCAAATATATTTGGAGTAAGCCCCCACCTTCAGTTTATTTCTAAAATAATCAGACATTCCCTCCGGAAAATGTTGAACACCAGAGAGAGTATCCTTCTTACACTGATCAGGATTCTTTTTATCAAGGTTCCCTTAAGACTGCATATACCTAGTGAGAAAGTGTATTGTTAGCGGAGTGAGCTCTAAAAGTAAGAGTGCGGGATGTCGAGGTGATCTCTGGCTAATAAAAAAATGACTCCCATTGATCCCCACCAATCACAACATCCTATCTTGTTGGAAGATCCATGGGTGAGACCTATGAACATTTACCCCTAGAATCAATGGTTACATTCAATGTCAATTGAAAAAAATAGAAACAATCTTCTAAGAGTGCTTCTGGGAAGAACCAGAGAAACTTGAATCCTCAATTCTATCCATTTCCAATCATTTACCAAATTTTAAAAACTAAACAACCCTCTCCTTTTATGTATCACCGTTCTTGAAAATTCTCACAAAATCTTACACTACCCATTTCTTAGGAGTATCCATTCCATTCCAAAACCCTGCTCCAAATACACATTCACAATCTGCAAATGGACCTTCAATGAATCGATCTTAGGATACTGATCTGAGTAATAAGTTTTATTCCATTTGTTTTTTCTTTAGAAGCACTAGTAAACATATATTCCACTTCTAGTAAGTCTGAAAAATCCAAACATGTGTTAAATTCCTTTTCATCGTTATCGGGATGATGAAATTCATCCATCTCACCCCATAATAAATTCTTCTTGTCCTTCCTACCAACATCGAAATCAGCTTCCAATACTTTAGAATTACCATGAACTTAATCAAGCTCTACCTGTTATGAGTATCAATCATCATTAGGATTATGGTTCTGGATATATTCACCGACCACAAATTTATCATATGATAGAGATAATATTGTATCCTTCCCATTATATTGAAGATTCCCAGTATTATGTGACAAATTTTTAATTATATTCCTTGATCTACCACCATTAGATAGATTCCCTATTTTATTACATAGGTATATCACCCTTCCACTCCTACATTTTTCAATAGTAAGAGAAATGCTCTTTCAGTAGTCACAAAATAAAGGAAATTTCTCAAACTGAAAATTGAGTTAAAACATATGTTCCATTATAGACAATATATCAATCTCTATTAAGGTAGATCAAAGTTATATTTCAAAAATAATTCTATTAGAATATCCAAATCTATACATCTTAGTTTCAGAGTAAAATTTAATCAGGACACCAATGGTAGAAGATACATCCCATAAAAATTTCGACTGCTCAAAAAACAATCATAATCCTTCAACTCTAATCGCACATGAGTGATGGAGTTACATTCCCTTTTCTAGAATGAAAATCTGTTCTCATTCTTGATTTCTTAAGATATCCATCTTAAGGGAGAAAAACCTAAACACCTTATGCCTTTTTCTTGAGATATACTGTGGGAAATACTATATTGAATAATCCCTTTCCAATATACATCATTAATTAATAACAAAAACCTTTAGATTTTCATTTAACCCATTCTCCATATCCATGATGCATCATCTTTGAACACTTTAAGGGAGGGATTTACATTACTCCATGATGGGAAGGGGGAAGGTTGTGCTAGGGGTTGGGGGAAGGTATTGGTTGTTTCATTGCTGGAAGGGGTCTGGGTAGAAGGGAGGGGAGGGTGGGGGTTTTTTCATTACAGGCCGGGGTCTGGGGGAGAGATGGGGAGAGGGGAGGTAGTGGAGGGGGGGGGGGTGCCAATTGCATTGTAGGAAGGGGCTGGGGGAGGGTGTGGGGGCATTATTTTGGGATGGTTGGGAGGTAGCGTAGAATGGAGGGTATGAGGGCTCCTGCATTGTAAGTAGGGGGTGGGGGAAAGAGCATGGTGGGAGGGTAGGGGGAAATTTCATTGGAGGTAAAGGCAGTGCAGGGGGTTGGCGGTGGGGGGGGGTTTCATTTTAGGAGTGGGATAGTGCAAGGGGAGGGTAGGGGGGATGTTGTATTGAAGGTAGGGGTTAGGGGAAAGTGGGTGGGGGAGGTGGTGTAGGGGTTGGTGCGTAGCAGCGGGCAGGGGGGCAGCTGTAGGGGGTGGGTGAAGCTAGAGGGTGGAGGTGGGGGATGTTTCATTGCAAGTAGAGGTGAGGGTGTGGGCTTTAGCAGTGAATACGTGAGGCTAGGGAATGGGTACATTGCATGGGGACAGGGGGAGGGTTGGGGGTTGAAGTATTGTAAACATGGGGGAGGGGTAGTGCATGGGGCTGGGGGGGGGGGGTTGCATTGCAGGCAGATGGGGGAGGGGGAGGCTGTGTAGGGGCTTGTGGTTATCCCCAAGTAGGGGAGGGGGCAGCTTCATGGGGATTAGGGGAGGGGCGGGGTAGCTATTGGTGGGTGGGGGATGCTGGTTTTGGTCACAGGTAGAGTATGGTTCCATCAGGTTGGGATGGGTTTTACATATAAAACCTGACCGAAAGCAGGTTGGTTTGGGTACTTTCGCAATGTGGCAGGTTACCCGACCCCAATGGGTCGGGGAAGATGCTTACAAAGCATGTAACATGATCCAATACTTTTTAATCAACTGAAGTCCCAAAACATCATTGACCCAAACTGACCTATTGAAATCCCTATTGATATATTTTATCTTTTGGTAAATTATTATGAACTTTTTCATGGTTGTATCATTTAGCATACATTGATTCCTTTACTATGAGTGATCAGTTCATTATTATTTGAATAAAAAATAGCTTCTATATATCAATCATATTTTGAAAATGTATGTTCATTCTTTCTTTACATCAAAATATCTTCAAAATGTAATGTTAATCTATCATCTTCTAGATTCACATAATATCATCATCAATAACCCATTTTGTAAATTTGGGAAAATAAATTCTATAATTCCTCATACTCTGTATAATTTTAATATTTTAGAAATAATTCCTGAAGACATAATATTTAGTTGTTCATGTATAATTCAGGTTCGTATTACAACCCAGTGAAAGAAGATCGTATTTTTTTACATGACATGGATCTTTACCCATGGTTTAATAACTTTTGGTATATTATTTTGGTTAGATAATCTATACCAATGTTGTAATAAACTGTAGGTATTTATGTATGCCTACGATTTAAATAAAACCGTGTGTATTATGTATTTATCTGGGGCTATACCCACGACTTTATAGAAACAATGGGTACAACTGTATAACAATTCCCTGGTAGCCCATGGTTTATAGAACTATGGTTATAGCCTATACCCATAGCTTTAGTGTATATTCCCATGGTTCCAAACCATTTTTATTTGTGATTTTTCTAGTAGTAAATAATCAAAACCTAACATAATTAAAGTAATTCATGTGAGTCAATAGGAAAACTAATGAAAAATCAATGTATTGTTAATAATTCTATTTAACTAAGAGGCATGATATAACATGATTAAATCAAGTCAATATTTGAATGTGTAAATAAAATAATACATAATATTCTCATAATTAAAGGCTTTGTACCATGAAAATATCACATGGTGAAAAATTTCCAATAATTTACTAGGTTTACTACCTATTTCCCTACATATTTTGTAATAAGACAAAAAAATACCTAATGCATTAGTGGGATATAAAATTTTGGGCCCACCCATTATATTAATTTCATGTACATGCATATGGGTTTCTTATAGTTCATAAACCATATGGGTATTTTTATCAATTTAAATCACATGATTAAGGAGCTTGGGTTACAAACATAGAATTACCCAAAATGAAGGAAATGAATATATTTTTTAAAACCATTGAGAACAAATGGGGATGAGTATTCAATATAGAAATTTATTACAAGAAAAATAATTGGATAATTTTAGAAGAACAATGTGGGTATAGTAGGATTTATTGAATGGTTAAATGAGAGTAAAAGAGGCATATAATCTCTTGAAAATAATAATTAAATTAATGGTGAAATATGAAAATATTCTCATTATGATAAGTTTGAAATAAAAAGGAACAATATATATAACTTTCTTGAATAAAAATGATAATGAGATCATCACTCACCTAGACAGGCTGCTTCCTATATCATGAAGAGTATTCATAAGAGATTGGAGGAAAATTGTGAACGATTTAGAAATAAAATAGAAGATAAAAAGTATGCTATTTTATTTTTATAGTTATAATAAAATGATGTTTTTTTAAAAAACCATTCCAAAATAAATGAAAATCTTTTTATGAATTAATAAATGCTCTATTATGTAATATGGTTAATGAAAACACATGCTCTAGTGTAGATTTATTCTATAATATTTTAAAATATTTTTATCTATTATAATGATTAATAATATTTCCATTGATCATGGATGTTATTATTAGTATGTAATGAGGCTTATGATAAATACCAGTAATATAGATGAAGGAAGTCATGGAAATTTCTAGATGGATAATTCCATAATAATCCAATTTATTGGATCTTGAAATGGAGAAAAAATCTTTGGGATTTTCAATATACATGAAAAATATAATATTCCAAATATAATGTGCAAATAAATCCATTTATGAGATATGTTCAAGGTCGTCGATATCATGACCATAACCTTGTTTTACAATCGAAAAATGATAGTATCACAGTTTCAATCCTACACCTTAAGGAGTTTGATGATATAATGAAGGTATATGATTATTTAATCAATGTATGTGTATTTATATATTATTTTTAATAAAATATTTATTATATCCATTCATTATTGTGTTTAATTTATATATAATTAAGAAATGAATTTAATATAAAATGCATTGTGATATGAAAAAATTGTTATGTTAATATTGGGTAAAATGAAATATAAATTAAGAATTTCATTTTGATCAATTAATTAGTTTAATAGAAAAATTATATTTTAATATTATATTTATTTTAAATATTATTAATTATATATAAATTATTATATAATTTTATGAAGAAAAAATGTAATTTTTATAAATTTCAAAATACTTTTTCTGTTAAAAATTATTATTTTTCATTAAAAGTAGACTTTTATTTAAAAGTTTTAATTCTCATACTATTATAATTATTAATATAATATAAATATTAATATTTGAATCATCGTGTCAAAATTATCCAATGCTTAATTTTTCATAATTTTTTAAATCATTCAAATTTATGAGTAATAATTAAACAATGTATAAATAATTATTGTTTATTGTGATGTTATAATGCAAAAGTATTGTAATATGTTATATAAAAATATTCTAGGAAACAATATGTGTTTCTCCATTATAATAAAAATTCGTTGTGGGTTTTTATTCATTTTATAACCCCTTTAGGAATCATCAAATGCATATATTATATCATAATGTTTTAATGTCAATTCATGTAAACATGACTCACTTACACGTCACCATTGGAATTATTTCAATGTTGCCAATTCATGGTCTTATAAATTAATTAAAAACACCCCACTTTGGTATAAAACATGTGAATAATCCATTAGGAGGTTTTTCGTTTTCATTACATTATTTAATATATTTCAAAACCTATTTGTGGGTAACAATAAAGAACACCCCCTCGTTTCTAATATAAAACCACATAATATCCAATTTATCTTCACCAAAAATATTACAGAACATATTTTTTACCAAAAAAAATCATATATCCCACAAATGGTTCCCCATGGTTTCAATATTTTCTTCCATGCCTTTTGGGATCTCTCACACATGGTACAAGATCCTCTCCATCTACTCTTTATAGAAGATCCTTGTTTTTATGCCTTTTTTGCATTTTTTAATGTTAGTGTATGTTCTAAAAAATACTTCTTACTTCCATTATGTTTTCTAAGTGGTGATAGACCCATGTCACTCTAATTAATCTCTCCTGTAATTCCTTATATACCCATGGAATACTAGAATTATTATATTGTGACTTTTCTATGCTAAAAATTTATTTTAGATATATTTTTATAAAATTCCATTTAATTTCCGATTTTTACTATTGGAATATGTTCTATTATATCCCTATCACTAAAATTATAAAAAAAATAATTATTTTATATACCATCCAATTTCATTAATTATCCCATGATTTATTATTAACATCCATTATTCTTTCAAAATTTTCTTGAAATTTTTCAATGTAAAACCATTATATTGTGAATACCATCTCCATTTCTACTCAAGAATATTCCCTTATAAATAAATATACTTATATAAGTGGATAACTAAATTATTTTTTATACATTTATTATTAATGGAATTAAATTTAATTAAATATATACATTTATTAAATTATTTATTTTGTATAATTTTGTAAGTACAAGATATGATTATGATGGGTGTGCGCAGATAGCAATCCAATATATTGGATAATGTTTTGGTCTCATGTGATTCAATTTATAGATAGTGGGAGGTAATGCTATTTAATATAAGTCATAATTTATAGGATTAAACCTTGACTAATGATTTTTATGACATATTTAATGTTGTTTCCACATTCCCATGGATCCTTTATGCTATCTTGTTGTATCATGACTCATTGTTCAATATTTTGATACTGAAACCATTTATATTACATTTGAATTCATATTTACAAACATATAATATACTCATGCCTGGAAGTCATTTTTTTCATTTTATAATGCCAGTTTAAGGGTGTTCAGTGTCCCACATACAGCGGGAAACAGAGTCAAGTAAAACAAAAACAACAAAAAGGAAAACAAAGAGTTACATATCATAGTACCCATATTCATCCCCTCATCCCACATAGGATTCTTCTTCTCCAATAGTTGATTCCCACTCTAGGTGTCTCCAAAAGCATTCACTTTATACTCGATTCCTATGGTGATCGATAACAAGCATATTAGGGGATGCCTTCTTAACTCCGCTGCCCTCCATGACCTCAAGAACCACCCCACTATTCTATTTCGAGGCAGACCTAGTCTGTGTCGGTCGCAGACGATAGGAGTATTCCTTCCTTGGACTCCTTCCCAACATTGCAGATGAAGGCCTTTCACCAGCAGACATCTTCTGGTTCCCACTTTGGACAATTTCACTGAATGAACGGCTGTTAGGAGGACTCAAATTTTATTTTCCTCCCCCAACTATCCCCTTTCCTTCCCCGTGATGTTCCCTCAATGGGGACCTCATGCACTCATGGTTATGAACCATCCCCTGAACAAGAGAGATATTATCTAACAAGGGTGACCTCCAATCCTCTACAAGAGTGCCTTCCCTAGTTGTGATAGCTAGCTGCACCGCCTTACCTTCAGTTATAAGACCCTCCAAAGAATTATCACCACCAAGACATTCCTTCCCTTGGTCTACTTGAACCAAATGAGCAGAATCATTTTCCCAGTTTCCATCTCCCAGCCTCTGATCAGAACCTTCAAACAATAAGGGAGACCTTACAGCATTGTGGGTGCCTTCCACAGATCCTCAAATAGGATCCTACCCTATGAAGTCAATCTACAGACACCCCAAGGCCTTCACATCACCATCACCATTGGAAAAATCCTCTTCCTCCAATCCCAAGAGAAAGCTATCCTCAGCAAGCCCTTCAAACTTGTTACTTAAGGATAGAAACGATTTGGCCAGAGGGTCAAGACCTTTAACATCCTTGGCCCTGGCCATGTTGGTCACCTCCACAAAGTTAGAGCCTCGATCATCTCCAACATGATCTAAACAAAATGAAACAACAGGCCCAACATTCTTCTCTTTATCCTGAAACCCCCTAATGCAATTAGGCCCAACTATTAGTCCTTCATCAAATGAATCAGTATGAGACTCAGATGTAGAGGCCTCCCTAGTTGAAACTTCCTGCTGAGAGACCCTTCCTCATACAGTCGGCCCTCTAGTTATCTGAGACAAGCCCACCTTCACACTCCTATCCAGTACCATGCACCGTGAACCTTCCTCAGTGCTCCCAATGGTATCCTCCCTACTAAAACGAGCCACCCTCGATCGTGAACGATGTTCGCCTTGACAGGCATCAACCGAGTGACCCAAACGCTTGCAAGAAAATTTGGGTTTTCATAGTTTGTATGAATTTCAATTCTGGTTGTTTTGAGTATTTGAATTCAAAATATATATATATATGATAAATAATATTACAAAAAAATCTCCATGGTTTGGTAATGTATAATGTAAATGGTTCCTATTAACTCTCTATCCAAATATTGACACTAATTGTGGATGTTGCTCTAGCACAAAGGCACAATGTGGTAATAATCCATATTACACTTTATTGAGATTTACTCGATTGGGATCTGGTGCATTAAAATATGCATTGTTATATACATAGATCAGCAATCCTAGGGTATATTATTTGTACAATTTATAAGATAATTATAAACCAGTATTAATTAATAAAATATAACACACTAATAATTTATGGTATGTCACTTATTAGGTAAATTTACTCTCTTTGGTTGGTTACTTTCCATAAAACCCAAACCTTAAATGAACTCCAAAATAATATTATTTTATCATGACCAATATAACATTTCCATTAAATTGGATAGAATTAACAGTATAAACTATATTATAAAATATATAACTGTCTAACTTATTGTCAATGTATTAATTAATTCAATGTGAATGTGAAAATAATTTTTAGTGAATTCTATTTTTCATCGAATATATTTATTTTTTCAAAAAGTGATAATTTATTCATTCTATGTTAAAATAATAAAATTTAATTTTTTTAGATTTATATAATTTACATTATAAAATTGACATACATTTTCGATTCACATTGTCAAAAATATCTTTGCATTATTTTTTAAAAATTCTATAAAATGATTAAATTTTACATGAATAATAAAAAATAAAATTTTTATAACATCTCATTTTCATTATATTGGAAAACAATTTTATATTTATTAATTAAACTCAATTTATTATAAGTTATATTTATAAATATATATTATAGTTCATTTAAATTAAATAATATGTATACCTCATTTTCTCATGAATGTAATTTTTTTCGAAAAAACACATTTTCCAAATAAATTAATTTATTTTTGTTTTAAAATTATATGTAATTTGATAAAAAAAATTATAATTTTTTAAAATGGATTCCATTTTTGGAATCAATATTTTCAAATTAGTTCCTATGGTCATTTTCAATATTTTTATATAAGAAGATAAAATTGAAAAAAAATATCAGATTAGAGGTTAAATATTGAACCATGTTAAAGTTAATATGAAATATAAAAAAAGAAATTAGAAAAATATTTAATGGGTGTTTGATTTGTTTCACCACTATAAGATTCCATAATATATTAATTAAAAAACTAATTAATTTGAAATAAAACCACTTAAATGTGGTAGGATTTAAATATTAAATAATCATTATATAATTACATAAAACCATGCCTCTGCATGTTTAAATATCATCCCTTATAATCCCTTTCTCCTAAAAAACATTTATGATCCTAATATATCATTCAATTCCCTCTACAAATTCTTATTTACAAATAAATTTGAATTTGTTTTCGCAAAATAACAAATTGGAAGATCATTAAGGGGTATTTAAAGGATGTGATATTTAAGATGTAATATTCTTGAACAACCTCTCTTAATTTCAGTCATTCAATTATTTTACCCTGACCTTTATCATAAATTAAGGAATAATAAATATACTATCATTTATATAATATATGTTTATGTTTCTAATATAATATATCATATCCATTCATTTTCTCATCTCCTCTTATTCAATGAACTGAAACCATTGTACAAATTATGGAATTTAATAGGCAATATGGATTCTGATTCTTTTCCACTACCACCGTCATGGATGATTATAAAACTATTATTATATTTTAAACTATTTTCCATAGGATAATTATATTTACATAATATTAAATTAAATAAAACAAGTTGTTGATGGATGGAAAACCCACAATAATAAACTAAAAAAATATTGTTACTGTTTTATAGAATGAATAGTCATACAAGAAAGAAAAAATATATACAAAATCATTTAAAATTAATTATTTTTATGAATACAATTTAATTTCACTTATGGGTTAATATTTTCATTTTACTTGTAAATCCTTAATTATACAAAATTAAACTAACCATGAAGTCACGCAATCAATGCACATCATACAATGAGAATAGTGAAATATTAATAATGAATGGGAGGTTAGATTTTTTAAAAGTAACATTTAATGTATAATAAATATGAATATCATTCTAGAATAATTTAATAACAAGAATTAATCAATTATAAAGGTTTTTAAGGTATGAAATACAAAAGGGAACTATAAGGACCCAACCTTATTACATTTCATAATCATGATTTGTAGTCAAGAACTCACTTTATTTCACATTTAGGATCTTTTAAAGATTAGTGATTTATAGAATAGGGATATAACACATATATAATATTTTATATTTATGTAGAGAATATACCACAAAAACATGATCATTTTCTTCTAAAATAGAAATCATTTTAAATAAAACATGTTTTCTTTGATAAGTACTCAAAACCATTAACCTGAATTCTTTCTTATTCCAACATATCCTTATAACCTGTGAAAATAATTTATAAACAACGGAAGAGAAAAAAAAGATCTATATATATATGGGGAGAAAACTTATGTTGATGAACACATTTAATTTTTGAAATCCTTTTGAAAAAGATATACTTGTCACCCATATAAAATTAATGGGTGATACTTGATATTTCCATGTGAATTACAGAAAACATATAAAACATAAATAGAACCATAAATTTTTTTGGAGAATTAATTACATAGTTTTGTTACCATCATGGATACCTTATGATTTGTAACCCTCATGGATACCTTACAATGTGTCCCTCACAACTACCATATTCTGTAACCATCGTAGTTACATGTGAAGTTACCATATAGTTAACCTCTAATATACACACACACAATGCATTGGAGGGAGATAGATTTCCCACATTTAATAAAAACAATTCCCATGAACCATTACATAATAATACAACATGAATAATTTCATAAAATATATGCTTTTGAATTTTGAAAAACAGACTTTTAAACGATGATTTTAAAAGAAATACCCCATAAAAATATCATATAATTAATGTGAGGCTTAATAGATTTGATGGAATATATAAATAAACTGTTTATACACCTAATTAAACATAATATATAAAAACTTAATCACACAAAAAAAATTTATACAACATAACTAATGAAGTAGATACTTAACCCAAAAATTAAAAATGGAGTTAAGAATTCCCTTACCTTGGGTATCTCTTAATTATTTTTTTAAAATATACTATATATTAGATAAAAGTTTATTATTAGTATTTTACAGAAACATTTAAATGTTTATATCAAATTATCTATTCATTTAATAACAGTATTTCACACATCTGTTATTACTATTTTGATCATTCCATTGTTTCAGGTACGTTCTTTTCTCGATTTCAATGGTTAGTTTTTATTTAATTTTCTTGCAGTATGGGAATGAAATTCTAGTAGATTAATGAAATGGTATTCATATGTTTTTGTAATATATAATGGAAATGTAAATAATTTTTTTATTATTTATGGTGACAAATCATTAAAACATTAATGATATTTTTTTAGAAATTTTTTTTTAGTACCATGATAATCATGATCTTGTTTCATTATTTAATTTAATGTAATTAATAAAAGATCATTCTAGAACAGAAAATTGGATAAATATAAACATTCCTACATGTTTAATCCATTAAAATGGTTTTATGATAATCTTTAATGTATTTAATGGAAGTTAAAATCACACCGTCCACAATTTTGGTAAATGGCACATCACGAACAATGTTTTTATTTTTTGAGAATAATAGGGAGAGGATAGGAAGAGAGATGAAAATTTTTTTTACATAAACATGAAAACATAATGAATATATATGATTTTTGAGATTTCAAACCACCATGATTTGGGAAGAGGAAGAGTTCAAAAGAAAAAAGTAATTAAAAAAAAAACATAGAAAAAAGGAAGAGGAATCTTACCACATGATCCCTTACATTGAGATCCCCCTTAGGTCCTTTGGATTTGGGCTTTACAATTGACCAGAAGGTCTTGGATGTGGGGATGATCCAAGGGGATGTGTGTTTGGTAAATCTTAGGCAATGATCACATCTTGAGAGGTGTGAGAGGAATATTGGAATGATGGTGGTTTTTATAATGGAGGAGAGGAGGGAATTTACATTATTTTAGTCATTATATTAGTATTTTATCCTAGACTATGAATAATACTCCTTATTATGATAAAAATTATAAATGGAGCATTTGAGTTCTAATCAAGTATTCATACATCATCCATGATGTAGAAAATACTGTATTTAACTAAGAAATTGAATATAATGTATTTTAATATATTTCATTATTAATTAAAAATTCATTAATTTCATAAAAATCAGAAAAATCCACCCTAAATTTTTTTCTATATATATAAATCAAAGTGAACTCCATTTATTTAAATAATTTTTTATTAATATAAATTTTATTTTTAATAAAATTATAAAATATTCAAATATAAAAATATTGAAACTATAAATAATTTTATAACACCATGGATAAATAATGAAGATTATATTCTCATTAACCCATATAAATATAAAATAATAATAAAATTTAAAATTAATTATATTCATATTAATATTTCTATTACTATTCAAAAGGGTGTGTTACTATTCACAAAAAAACAAGTTGGTTATATCATACATCAGATAAATTATAGATCACAACCGTAGATGACCATTTTCATAAATTCATATCACAAAAGTGGAAAAATTATTTATAAATTCTAGTTATAACTATCTAATTAAAACAATTTATCTTTCATTTCAATTTATTTTTCAAACTGTGGGGTGTTACATTATCCCCACCTGCTAGAAATTTTATCACTGTAAAATTATTTACTTATTAATAATATTGGGGCAAAATTACCTCATATCATTTTATGAGCCCCATGATGCTTCATCAACCATGTGGTTTCTGTACAAAACCATTACCTGGTGGATTAACATATTTTCCAATACATGTTCTCTTTGATCAAGTATCTGAATAGGTTTTTGTTCATAAGAATGTTTCTCTTACAACTGAACTATTGTTGGGCTCAATATGTGAGATGAATATAGAACATACATTCCCAAAATTGAACAATTAAAAACAATGTGTAACTAAGATATACTCTGAGAAAAAGATTCCCAGTCGGTGACTAGTCCAACTTTTTCTAAAATTTAAAAAGGTCAAATGAATCATTGGCATATTATTTGTTTCTAAGTCAAAACACATAACACATTTCCATGGTGATATTCAACGAAATAATCATCACCAACCTCAAAAGAAATGCCTTTCTTCCAATTGTCTAATTTTTTTCCTACTTTAAGCAGTCCTATTGTGTTTTTTGATGATTTTCACTTACTCAGCAACATCCTCTATTAATATTGTTCCCATCAACATTCTTTCTCTAACTTCATCAAAAAATGTTAGATTCACACAACAAATCTCATAAAATGCATCAAAATGATTCATCATTATACTAGAATGAAAATAATTATCATAAGAAAACTAAACTAATTAATGATGTTGGTCCCAAATTCATTTGTAGTCCATTGAACAACCTAGAAGCAAATCCTCCAATGTCTAAATTGTTCATTCAGACTACCCATATGATTGTCAATGAAAAAGTGTATAAAAAATTTAACTTTGTTCCCAACAACATCTGAAGGCCCCACAAAAATTATAACTTATCCTAGGATCTCGGTCAAATAAATGGGAATGAGGCACTCTATATAACCTAACTATATCATTGAGTTATAAAAGAGAAAGATGATCTAAAGACAATGTATCTTGATTAGGGAGGGAATGTGAAAATTTAGTCAGTCAGTCAATAATAACCTAGATTGCATTGTTACCTCGAGAAGTCTTTTTTAGTCCCTGAATAAAGTCCATGGATATATTTTTCCATTTAAACTCTAGAAATGTTGATATAAAATGTATCATCATCGGTAACTACCACTCGATATTAACCATTTGGAATGTCAACCATATCACAGTAAATTCTGCAATGTCTCCTTTCAATCCATCCCACCAGTAATACTCTTGAAGGTCTCTGAACGTCTTAGTACTATGAGGATAAACTGAAAATGGAGAACTATGAGCTTCACATAAAAAATCATTCTTTAACTGGTGATCAAAAACCAAGAAAACTATTTTTACAAAACTCAGAACACAATATTTATCAAGGTTAAATTCTATAAACTTACCCATTTTAACCAATTCTACCTTTTTCTATAGATCATGGTCACCATTCTACATTTTTTTAATTATATCCAACAACTATGAAAACCCTGAAACCTGAAACAAAAATGATCTATAACCTACACCAAGTAATTCTAAGAAAAATTCATCAAATCATTAATCGTGGGATAATGTTCCAAAGGTAACATTGTAAATGATGCGTGGTGTTTTCTACTCATGTAATCCACAAATTTTTTTTCTTTTCAGGGATGGTTATTCATAATGATATCATAATCATTTATCAATTCAATCAATATTCTATTCCTCATGTATAATTCCTTCTGATTGAATGTATAATTCATTACTTTATGGTCAATATATATTTGACATTTGGCTGTTTAAAAATTATTCCCTCATTTTTTCAAGGAAAAAACCATAACATTCAATTATAAATCATGTGATGGATAACATACTTCATTGTATTATAGTTTTCTTCAAGCATAAGAAATTACCAAATCATTTTTCATCAAATCAAAACCATTTCCTTTCAATTAAGAATCATTGTAGATGACAAACTTATAATTTCTGAAAGGGAATGCCAAAAATGGAGCATTCTCCATTATGTTCTTTAATTCCTGAAAAAAACACATTTTCTATCCAAATATATTTAAACCCTTTTCATTTTATCTTAGTTAGTGGGATAGATAAACAGTTATTGTATTTAATAAACCATCGATAATAACCTGAAAATCCTAGAATAACTATGAATCTCTGTAACATTTGTAGGTCTTGGACATTCATAAAAATCTATTGTTTTTAGGATCAACTGTTATTCTATAATTATTGACATATTTTCAACGGAAAAATATATGATGAAACCAAAAATCAGAAATTTTTAATTTTCCATATAGTTTCATTTGTTTAAGGGTTTTATAAACAACCATTAGAGGTTTTCATACCCCTATTAAATCATTAAAAATAACATAATTTCATCAAAAAACACAACCAAAAACATATCCATGAACTGTTGAAATATTATATAAATAATAACCATGAATACAATAGGTGAATTAGATAACCCAAATGGAATAAAAACATTTTCATAATGCATATATCTAGTAAGATATGATTTTTTTTGGATGAAATCCATCTTCACCTTCATCTAATGGAATCCAGATCTCTAGTCAATCTTGGAAAATTACTGATCAACCTAGAGCTGACCGAATAAGTAATTTATATGTGGTAACGTATAATTGTTTTTATTATTGATGTTATTGAAGGATTTATAATCAATGAAATGTCTCATGGAACCATCATTCGTTTTAATAAAACTAAACAGGAGAACCCCATGGGGAATTATGTGGACAAATGAATCTGATATCAAGAAATGCATACAACTTATTTTTCAATTCAATAACTTCCATTTGATCTTTTATATAAGGGGATTTTGAAATTTTATTAGCATCAGGAACTATGTAAATTGTGAATTCCACATCCTGATTATATATAACATCAAGTATATCATCGTGAAAATCATCTGGATATTCATTTACCATTAGAACATCATTAATCTGAACAGTTACGTTTATTAAATAATATGATCAAGATAACATCAATTTCTTTATTTCAAAATTGTTTAAGCTTCTAGATATGTTATCTATTGTATGGATCCATTCATGTGTACCAACAAAAAATATTTCTAGAAAAAGCTATTACCTCTACAATCAATAATAAAATGATAAACCGAAAGTCAATCCATACCCAAGATGATAACAAAATCTACTAAGGAGAAAATAATTAGTTTTGTGGGTAATGTGTTCCTACAAACCACAATAGAAATATTATTATAATTCTTCATTTTTTTAATATTTCCCCAGGTTTTTTAAAATTATGTTCTACTCTCTTTTGTTGAAGGGACATTTTAAATTTACAAAAAAATTTATCTGAAATAAAGGAATGTGTAGACCCCATATCAAACAAAACGTTTGAAAAATATTTGAAAATAAAGATAAGAGATACAAATTCATTGGATGACCCAACATCTCCTAAATTAGTCAGAAAGGATATCACTACACCTTTATTCTTATAGTTTGGCTTCATTGCATCATTCAAATCAATCTTTGGACATACATTTTTATAAGACCCATATAAAATAATTTAAATCACATTATAGTTTTCTTATCTAGATATGTCATAGGATCATTTTCATTAAAATATTGGGTCATATTTCCAAACGTACTACATCGAAATAACATCCTAGATTGGGAAAGGTATTTAACAGTGTGCTTTTCAACACTTTTGAAAAAATGGAAACTATACATTCTTACTGACAAATTTATTTTATTGACTCTTACCCATCGCTCTCTATTTGGAACACTTCTTGTAATTATTTTATATGTGCATTGGACCATTAAGAAAATCCATTTATACCATATATGAACATCACAAATGTTTCTAAAAACATTTTAATTCATTGGAGATCAAATTCCATTAATACCATGTAATCAATCCTGAGTAAAAATGATTGCTTTTTTAATCAAAATCTAGGATAATATTTGGAGCATGCCTCACCTATAAAGTGATGTTTGATTTATACATGACCATTGAATCATCCACCATATACTTCAATTCCTATAATTGCTTCTCCATCCAATGATGAACCACCATTAAAAAATATTTTTCAAGGAAACGGCTTTTATATTCACCCCACTATAAGGAAACAATTTCCATTCTATCCCTAATATTATTGACCATTGACTACTATTAATCATCTTCTGCATTAAACTGATAAATGGAATGACATACCATGTTATTGGCTGAACATACCATGACATTGAATATTTTTTAAAGGGATTCAATACATCCCCCGCCCTCTACTGGATCAGATGATCCACTAAATACATGAGGGTGTTGCCTAAAAAAATGATCCACTATCAACATGTCCCATTGTAGTGGTTCTAGATGTTTTACATCATGCATGAAACTACGATTTGTTTCATATGCCAGCTAAGTCGTTACTATCACAATATGCTCATTTCTAATTCCTACCATTTTTTGGTGTAGACTGTGAATGATTTGTTCTATCGCTGCTTCTCCACTTCAATTTCACTGTCTCTTCTGCAAAAAACCATTCTGAATAAACATATCTTGGTTAATAATACATGGTAATAATTAAATTCTATTTAATTTTAAATTAACCATTGACTGAAAATCATTTAAGGTATTCTATTAACATCATACTAATGTCTAAAATTATCTTAAACCTCCTCTGTTTACAACAATAAGGACCCAACCTTATTATGTTACATAATCATGAATTTTAGTTAATAAATCACCTCCTTTCACATTGAAGATATTTTCAAGTTTAGATTTTTTGATAATTGAAATATAAAACATACATAAAATTATACATTAATACAAATTGGATACCACAAAAACAATATCCATTATTCTTAAATATATCCTTTTAATATAAAACAAGTAATCTTTGAAAAATACTCATTACATTTAACATGGATTCGTTATTTTTCTATCACATCCTTATAAACTATGAAAATCATTTAAAAAAATTTGATGATCACAAAAATTTCTTTAATAGATATAAAAAGAAGGAAATAAAATATTATTTCATGAATAATTGTAATATATGAAATCTTTTCAAAAATACATACATGTCACCCATATAAACAGACATTTTGAAACATTATATTTCAATGAGATAACCACAAAACATATAAAACTTAAGTGGAACCACAAATCTATCATTGGGAATTACTTAAATAGTTTTGTAACCATCATCAATACCTTATGATTTGTAACCTCAATGGATATGTTACATTGTAACTCTCACAACTACCTTATGGTGTAACCATCATAATAAAAGATGGAGTAACCATACATACAACCTCAAACATACACATAAAAAATGGTTTTTAGGGACATATTGGTCACACCCTTCTTCATAAATAATGATCAAGATCAAAAAATTAAGCATACAACATGAATAATTTAATAAAAACATTTCTTTGGAATTTTGTAAAATAGATGTTTGAATGAAGGCCCCTTAAAAATATCATATAATTGATCTGATGCTTAATATAGTGGACATAATATGTTAATAAACTCTAAATACATATTATTATATATTTTATAAACAAAATTCATCAGACAAACAATTTTAATTCCACATAATTAACTATGAGGAAGGTTAACCCATTGAATGGAAATCTGGTTATGAATTTCATTACATTGAATTCATAGAAAATAAAACATGTTTAATCCTATTATATAATGGTTTAACATGTGTTATTAGTATTTTATAGAAACATGTTCTAGTTTATGACAACTTATATGATAATTTTATATCATTATTTCACCCTTTAGTTATTAGTATTTTCTCCATTCCATTGTTTCGTGGGGAATTCATTAATTGATTTCAATGGACAATTTGTATTTTATTTTCTTATCATATAGTAATGAAATTCCATAACTGCAATTAAATGGTATTCATAGGTTTATAGACTATATAATGACACCATAAAACATTTTTTTATAATTTATGATGATGAATCATTCGTTAAAACATTATTGATATTTTTTAGATCCTATTTTGCAGTTCCTCAGTAATCATGAACATGTTTCATTAAATAATTTAATTTCTTGCATAGAAGATCATTCTAAAACATAAAACAGGTTATATCATACAATTTAATTTCTATTTCAACTAGAAAAAGTATTTATGATAAGATTTTATGCAAGTAATGGAAATTAAAATAACATCTACCATATTTTTGGTAAATGACACATCAAGAATGATGATTTAATTTTTTTTCATATAAGAGGAAAATTAGAGGAAGATATGTGATGGATTATTTTACATGAACATTATAACATAAAGAATATATATGATTTTAGAGATTTGATACATCTTGGATAACAGAAGTGGAAGAGAGTATAAGAAAAGGAATGAATTGTAATGAAAAAACATAAAAAGGATGAGGATTATTAACTCTTGATCTCTTCTCCTTAAGATCATCCTTAATGCCTTTTTTGTCCTTTAAGAGATACTTGTAGGTCATGGACCCAAGGAATAAAATTACGGAGGTGTTTTGGAAGAACATAGATGATTCACAAGGCTTGAGATATGTGAGATGAAGATAGGAATGAGTGTGGTATTTATAGTGGATTAAAGGATGGATAATACATTACTTTAATCATTATATTAGTATTATTGTCAAATACTTTTAATTGTCTTCATTCTTGTGATAAAAAATGTAATGATTTCATGTAAGTTTGAAACAAGTTATATTACGTCATCCATGATGTAACACCCAATTTTTTAGGAGATATTTTAATTTTAATTAAATTATTTTCTTTTTTTGTATGTTATACCAAGAATAGCTAGTACAATATGAAACATTCTATTATCTTTCAATATATGCAACACTATACTTAGATTGTGTTACACACAATTTCATTTTCATTTGAAAGAATTTATTTCATGCATCACTGAGTATAGATTTTTTAAAATTTATAAAAGAACATTGTTTGGATTATTTTATACACAACACCAAAGTAAGGTTGCACTAAACACAACACAGACTTGGCACGCATTACATGCAAGAGAGACCTTCCTCGACAGCTCACATTATACGCAGTACCATGTTTCACTAAATAATGATTTATTATTAAAATATTATATAAAAATGACATTTTGAATATTATTAACCACATTTTTAATGATATTGTGTTAAAATTAATGTTATGTATTTTCTAGAACATGATATAATAACATGTTCAATTTTTTGGATAAATAAAGTATTTTTTAAAACATGCAGTTTTTTTTACTTTTGATTGTGAATCAATTTTAAATCTATATTAAGATACTTTTATATATTATGATTGAAAATATAAATATATTCTTTGAAATAGTGACATAAAAATTTTAATGTGTTTAAATTTTGGTATTTTTCTAATGAAATTTATATTTTGATGAATAGTGAAAAACTGCATTTTAATTCAAAAATGCATTTTCACCAAATTTATTTATATATATGGTTATATTATTAAATAATTTTTATGTTTATTTGGATTATGTTTTATCATTTTATTAAATACTGGTCATTGGATGTAATTTCTCATTTATATTGGGCATAAACACATGCCAATATTTTGATAAGTTTTTACTTCTTAAAAATCTACTTTTTTGTTTAGTTAATGGGAAATAATTTTAATTTAATTTCCACCAATTATGTATTTTCAATTGTGAAAAATGGATTCCATATATGTAATATGTGGGTCCTAATTATACTAAAAGATTAATTTTACTTTTTTCATTATTATGAATATTAACTATGATAAATTTTTATTTACCAGAGGTAATGGAAAATCATTTAAAATATGGTATCTTAAAATATGATAAACATAATAAAATTATCCTATGAACTTCGAAAATACAATTTGTTCAATTTTAGTCATTTAATATCACTTATGAGTCTAAATTAATTCAAATGATAGACTTTTAAATGAATGTGATATATTTATAATTAAAACAAATGAAGGTGAACACATGTCACTATCATGTATCCTAAAAGTATAATAATATTAATATATTGATAAATATGATAAAACATCTAAAAGAAATGGACTCCCGAAATATAATAAATTTATCTATATCATGTGAATTTTTTTATATATTTTTGAGGATAAATAATTTCCCTTAATGATGACACACTTGTGATGTAGAAATAATTTTATTGATAAAAATATCAAATAAATGATCATAAATTTTTTTAAATAAATATCATATAACCAATTAATGTGATCCAATATTTTTGTAGGAGACTATAACACATTAAGGGATTATTATCTTTTTTCAAATTTATTTTCTTTTTGGATTTTATTAAAAATCTTGTAAATGAAATATTTAAAAATTGACACTATGGATATTTTATAAAAATAACATATTATTAAATTAATTTTAAATAAGAAAAATATTTAAAACATAAAAATTAATAAATATTTAATCTAAAATTTCTTAAGGTATCCAATTATCAAATATTTACAAAAAATAATTAAATATTTATACCCATAAATTATTTATAATATTATTAACACAAATGAAATTAATTAGATTACATAATGATAAATGAAAATGATAAGGTGTAAAATAAACTAAAACATGTCTAAATTTTATTTTATTAGAATATTTATATCCCTACACATATTATCTTCTAAATAAATGAGTTTGGGAGAATTATATACCGACAAAGAATTTATAATAAATAAATATTTTTATACTTTACAAAGGACCTCCTCCACTCTAATATAAAATGGACCTCTAATTATCTTCTAATCACTTCTCCCAGGCCCATTGGATTGGACAATACCTTTACAATTCTTCTAAGAATGTTTTTATTTTCATCCTAGAATAAATCCATTGGCCATAAATATATCTTATGGTGTCCTTTTCTGCATACCAAAAAAAGTTACCTGAAAAAGCGGCAACTGTTTTATCACATCTTTAAAAATTGTTTTCATGTTATAATTACTCTTATAATGTTGTTTCCATAAAAAATTAATAAAAAATATATCATCTAAATTTTTTTACTCATTATAATTTTTTAGAACCTTATTTATCCTTTTATCTATCCTACGAATAATTATATCACCTTGTGTACGTACACACGACATTCCGTCTCCACGCTATGGTGTAATTGTCATTCAGCAATACATAATTATGAAGGGTATATTGATGATTATAATAAATTTAAATATTGAATATAACATAATAATAATTATTTTACCATTAATATTCAATCCACTTTCATACTATTAAAAAATAAAGGGAATTATATCATCTCTCGTGCGTACGTACAGTTTACCATCTCAACGATATGATAAAGTTAATTTTCCATGAAGATTCCTCTACAAGGTATTATGTGTATCGTTAATTAAATTAAATTATCTTAAAATTACATATAATTTTGAGAAACGAAATATGTTTTGAAAAATTAAGGATATTTTCTTCTAGAATCATCTTTAAGTGATTTATCAAAATTATTTTCCATCTTAGATGACATAAGTTTTTGTTTCTATCACAATTATTAATTTAATTTGATTATTTTTATTATGAAATTATTTTTATAAAATCCATTTACATTATATTAATAATGTAATGATGGAATGATGTTTAAGAAACCCATTTTATTTCATGGGATATTCTATGATGGTTGATTTGTGTTTCTAGAGAGCATGCATGATTGATTTCCTAATGACATGGGTGCGACCTATATCTCAATCCAATGCATTGGGTAGTGATTTAAATCTCATGAGATAGGAAAGAAAAGAACATAATTTAAATATGGTTCAACAATACATGGTTTTAATGACATGTACATCTGATTTACTAGTGGACTTTGTCCCTGATGATGGTCCTGAAAGCAATGTCTTGGATACTATTGAAATCATATTATGTGATAATTTTTCCTCGAATTACATTTTAATGCCAATTCTAATTTATCATTGTTAACATTACTTTTTTATCTATGTATTGCGTACATAAAATATTTATTTAATTACTCCTGATTTTTATTTATAAACATTATGTTTATGTTTTTAAATAATTATTTTTACGGTTTGTTTAATGTTCTCCATGTTTACCCTTACCGAAAATTTGAGCTCGCCCTTTTTATTTTTTCTTTTCTACGGGGTATAAACAATGTTTTTAGGTTGTAAAAAAAGGGGGAAGATCATTATTGGAGATGTTGATGATATTTCATCATATTAAAAGATAATATTCCAAGTTTCAAAAGATAATGAACTAATAAAGTCTTTAGGAATATATTTGTGTAATGTATTATGTATTCTGCAAAATAAATGTTATGTACATATTGGTCAAGTGTGGTTCATTACAGTTGGTACCAATTCCATGGTTTATTAAACTTTTAAAACTATGATGCGAAAACATTATTGAGATCCCTATAGATCATTCTATGTTATTCCTATGTATGTCACTAAGGGTATGTCAAACTATAGGGCAGAATCCAAGAATTATGGTAATGATCACGAATAACCTTGGATTAAACCTAATATGTGAGATATTTAAAGTAATCCTCCTTGATTATGTTGTTTTTCTTGAATTATTTTTCCTCTCACAATTTTTTGTGTTTTAGATAATGGATGGAACTCAATTGAATCAAGATAATAATCAATGCACAAGGAAATGAAACGATTTTCCTCCTGATCAACCAAAAGTTATGGGAAATGGAAGGAAATATAATATTACTATTCTTGGAAAGGATATTAATTATTCTTGAATTACAAATGTTTATAGTTGGGAACATCATTCAATTGACTCCTTCATGAGGCAACACCCACCTTATTTAACTAAACCTTCAGATCCACTTGTTTATGAACAATGGATCAGAACCATTGAAAAGATATTTTCCATCCTTCACTATTCAAAACATGAAAAATTCATTTGGGATTTTTAGCTTTTATAAGGTGATGTAGATCAGTGGTGGAATCTAATCATGAATACAAGGTAGAAAATGAAAAATAAATCCATGGAATGGGATGAGTTCAAGATCTTATTTTTCATTAAGTACTTCCCTCGTATTCTTCAAACACAAACAGAAAAGTAGTTCCTGAGCTTAATAAGAAGGATTATTTATCCATTGGTACATATGAAGAATATTTTACAAGAAATTCCTGGTATGCATCTGGAATTATCATCCCATCTGAAAGTAAAGTTGATTTATTCTTTAGTGGCCTAAAATAATTCCATTTATATGCATTATCTATAAGAGACATTACTATATATGATGATATTTTGTGTTGCGATCCCAATGTACAAATTGAAGTTGGTTTTAGAAATCAATATCATTGATTGACATAATACATAAGAGGGAGTTCAATGGAAAATAACAAAACAATAGAGAAAAGAAGATGAATGTCTCTTTATGTTTAAAGTGTGGAAAGAAGCATGGTGAAGATTGTCTTAAAGGGACAAAAAATTTCTAATGGCTGAAAAGGTCATCTAGTAGTTGAGTGATAAAGTAATGGGAAAAATGATTCTAATGATATTAGTATAGAAAAGACTATAGAGAATGCACCATCCACACTTCAATGCCACATGTGCAAGGGAATGGTTTATTATTGTATCAAATGCCCACATACAAGGGTTTTTTATGATGATCAATATCAAAAACCTTTTAGTGCTTAAGAAAATGGAGAATAACATGATATCATTATTGGAGATATTGATTATGACAACGAAGTGGTGGAATAATTAAGTATTTATGTGATGAGATTCCAAATTATTGTTGTAGAATCTCTTTTATAGTATTATGGAATATTGAAATATCAATGTATTGGTCATTTTTCATCTTCCTGAACTATATTTTATAGATAACCATGAGAAGTTATAGAAAAATGTTTGTAAATCAAATGATATTCACATAATAAAGGGATAAGGGGATAACGAGATTATTGGTAGTATTAATGACCACATGACTGATATAAGGAAAAAGTGATAACATGGCTTGTGAATAAAGAATTGATGGTTTTTTGGTGTGTTGAAAGAATAAATATAATTCATGTTTTCATCGGTGGAATACATGATTAAGGTATTCAAATGTTTGGAATATGACAACCAAGAACCACATGATGAGATATCGGAGATAAATATTAATTCGATTTAGTTCACTTTATTCTAAAGTTTTATATTTTTAGTTTTTGGAAGGATTGTAATGTTATCCATTTATGGACAGTATATGTTGTTTTGTAGTTGAAGATTGATAGATAAGTGAATAATCTCCCTATACGAGAACTTATTCATTTTTTATAACCAATCTATGTTTTTTTATGAGACATAAGGAATGAACTATCATATTATCGCATGATTTACTGAAAATATAAGATTGAAAAAATCAACACCGTTTCATTAAATAAGAGATGATGTGGAAATGATTCATGGAATGAACAAGTAAGTATTAGTTATCTTGTAAAAATAAACAATGTTAGGAAAAGGAAATTGAATCAAAAAGTGTTATCCTAGTGCATTATTAACCGATGAATCATATGGACACTCAAATCATTGCAGATTTATAGATTTATAGTATTTCTGTTTCTCCAACCGTGTTCTCTATCACTATCCATCAGAGCATGATGGTTATATTTCTCTTCCATATCCATGATTTCACTTCCCTTATTTTTTTCTCTAATGTAGAAACCCAATGATGAGTTTCTTGGGGTAACCATGATGTTTCTAAATTTCCATCTTAATATGATGTTTTTGTATTCCTTTTTATGATACGGGTTTCTAAGAAAGAGACCTTCAAATTTTAAACCTTTTATAAACCCGATGAATTTCGAGGGAAAAATTAATTTTAAGAGGGTATCAAGTATGACACAGAGATTTTATGAGATAGTTTGGTTTTTTTAGTTGATATTTTTTTAGTACTCTTCACTAAGATTATCTTCTGCTATACACGACACTATATTATATTTCATTATGTGTAACAATATACATAGCTTTTGTTACACACAATTTCATGTTCGTTTGAAAGAATTACTTTCACCAAACCCTGAATATAGATTTCATTCAATGTGTAATAGAAATATGTTTTAATTATGTTATATATAACACTAATTAATTATTTCACTAAATTTAATAGTGACATGTTTTTCATTTCACCAAAGAGTGACCTTCCATGATAGCTTGCGTTGTACGCAATAATGAGATTCATTATAAAACGATATATTATTATAATACTATATAAACTAGCCATTATAAATAGTATTAAACACATTTTAAATTTTATAATAATACCATTCACTTTATTTATTTTCTATAATTTGATACAATAAAAAATTAAATTTTTATGATAAAACAAATGTTTTTAAAATAATCGAGTTTTCCGGATTATGACGGCACCCAAATTTTTAATCGGTATTTTAACAATTTTATATATTCTATTTGAATATGTAAATATCTTCTTTGGAATAGGGATATAAAATTTTTACATGGTTGTAATTTGGGTATTTTCATGATTTAATTCATATTTTGATTACTAGTGAAAAATAATGCATATCAATTCAGTATATCATTTTCATCTAATTTATTTATATAATAAAAGTATATTATTAAATGGGTTTAAAGTGTAATTGGATTATGTTATTATCATTTAATTAAATTTTTGTCTTCAACAGTGATTTCAAAGTTCAGTTTTTCATAAACACATGACTATATTTTGATAAGTTTTTTACATCTTAAAACCTCTCTTTTTGGTTTGGACAATATAAATTAATTTTAAAATAATTTATGGAAATTATGTTTTAGGAATTATAAAAAATAGCTTCCACACTATGAATTATTTGGTCCAAATATTTCTAATATGATAGTTTTATTTTTTTGGATATTATGAATAATAACTACGTTAATTTTAATTTAACATAGATAATGGTGAATCCGATAAATTGCAGTAACAAACAATATGATAAAGATAATAAAATTATGCTAACACCTGAAACAAATCCTATTGGATGAATCAATGTCGATTAATATCATATATGGGTCGGAATTGATTCATTTAATGGACATTGTTATGTGAAAGTAATGTAATTATTATTAAAACAGAAAAAGGTGTCAACATGTCACTCTCATATATATATTATAGGTATAATGATTTTAATATAATTATAAAAATAATAAATATTTTAAAATAATAGTCTCCATAAATATAAAGAAATTACCCAAATATCGTTATTTTTTTAGAATTTTTATATAATATATATTTACCAATAAGGATGAAAATATAGTGATGTAGAAGTTATTTTATTGATAGAAATATCAAATAAATGGTTTTAAAAATATTACAATAAATATCATATTAACTAATTAATATGATCCATCGATTTTCTAGGTCACCATGATATGTTATGAGGGTATTAAATATTTTAATTCGAATGTATTTTCTATATGTATTTTATTAAAAATCAAATAAACAAATAGTATCCAAAGTTACAACAGATGTTTTATAAAAATACCATATTACGAAATTATTAAAAAATAAAATAATAAATTAAAAATAACAATGTGAACATTATATGGTCAAAAATGTAACAAAGTATCTAATTATGGACAATTTTCAACACATAAGTAAATATATATAACCATTTAATATTTAGAGTATTATTACTACAAATAAAATTAAATATACTCAATAAGTATATATCAGAAAGATAAGGTTTAAATTAAAATCCAAATAGTTCTAAATTTTATTGGATTAAAATATTTACACCCATAAGACTCTTATCTTCTAAATAATTGTGTTTTGGAGCATTATAAACCAAAAGATAATTTATAATAAATTAATATTTTAGGACTTTCCAAAAGGTGCCCTCCCACATCTTGTAAAATGTCACCTCTCCTTCGCTTTTAATCAAACATCGAAATCCATTTGTCTCGGAAAAAAACAACCCAAATCACCTTCTAAGTTACCTCATTTCATCCTAGAGGCCACCCTTTTGTATGAAAGCCATCTTATTGAGTCATTTTATGCATACCAAAAGGAGATACCAGATACAAAGTTAATTGTATTGTCACCACTTTCAAAAAAAATAATTCTTCTACTTCAGCTTCATTTGTTTTTTACATACTATAGTAATAACTCAATATTATTCTACCTTATGAGATGTTATTATAATTATGGGACAACCTTATCCTTTACTTTTTCCTTCATACAAATTACAATATCACCAGGTGTGCATATATACGACTTATCATCTCTACGCCATGGGGTAATTGGAATTCAACATAAATAATTTGAATCATTATATTGATGAGTATATGGAATTTAAATGATTAAAATAATATAATAATTATTCATTACAATTCATATACCATCAAATTTCATACTATTTACCCATCATGGGAATGATATCATCGCTCGTGCGTATGTACAACTATCCTTCTACACGACGTAATGATATTCATTATCGAAGTTAACCATTCAATAATTATTATTAGGTTTAGATAATAAATAATCATTAAATATATGACATAATAGTGCCACTAGATTTATATATCTATATGTATATATATATTTCACTTACTTTCATCCATTCAATTCAGTAAGGAAATGGAAACAATGTTCATTCGTACATACAACAGACCACCACCATGGATGTTGTATTACATTTCATTTATCTATCAATTATATATAATTATATACTGAATAAATATGATATATAAATCATGATCTAAATAATGGAATTAATAAAGTCAAGATCTATGTAGTAATATCAAGAATAAAAAATCAAAACAAATAGGATAAATAAAATTATTATTACCCAAAACAGTGCTATAACATTGAAATGATAAACGAACAGGTATTATAAAGTCATAAGGTAATCATATATGATTAAATTAATATGATTATGGTTCTTTGAAAAGTTAATACTATTTTTATACCCACTATACACGAGTTTCATAGACATACAAATGAAATCAGACTTACGGTGATGGATACTTTTGTAATCGCATTTTGATGAGATTTTTATATGTACATATTTACTAGATCCATGTTCCCAATAAAATCTAATATTAAATTTATTCTTCTACAATTTTTTAAATACTATTCTAAACAAAGGTAAAAAAAATTAAGTGGTTTTAAAGGAATATTTTGGCATTTTTCGGTATGAGGTAGTTTATGACTTTTCTGGAAAAAGAATGAGGAGAATGTTTTCATCATATACATCATGAAAAACTATTTACGTCTTCCTCTACAAGGTTTCAAGTGTATTTTCAAATAATTTATTTACTTTAAACGTTTTGCAGCATTTTGAGAAAATAAATTTTTTTAAACAATAAAATATATTTTCCTCATTAATTAAGTTCATGTGTTTTATCAACATTATTTTCCATCTATGATGACAAATGGTTATATTTATATCACAATTATTACATTGAATGTATTTTGTTTTTGATGAAATTATCTTAATGAAATCAATATATTTTATATGGATTATGCAATGTGGGAATGATTTTTAAGAAAACCATTTTATTTCTTGGGTTATGTTATGATGAATGATTTATGTTTTTGGGGGACATTTAATAATGATTTCATTATGAGATGTGTGGGAACTATTTCTCACTCCAATACAATGGGTAATGATTTATATCTCTTCATATAGAATTGACTGGAACAAAAATTATATCTGGTTTATTAATACCAGGTAGGAATGTAATGTAAAACTGATTTAGTAATGTGCATTTCCCAATATTTTGGAACTCGTAGCAATGCCTTGGTTTCTACAGAAATCATAAATTCTTCTTATTTATTTTCAAAAAAATTCATTTTTTAGGAAAATTTTATTTTACCATTGTTAATTTTTTATTATGATCTATGTCTTTTGTACTACCAATATTAACTTTATGACTCATGATTTTGATGTTTAAACACTATGTAAAAATTTTTACATTTATATTTTTATGGTTTGATTTATGATCTCCACGTTTACCATTACTGAGAATTTGAGATCACCATTTTTATTTTTTTCCCATAAGATAAAATAAATATATTCAGTTAGGAAAACAAAACACAAAGATATTTATGGATGTTGTGGAAGATCATTCACCATGTTTGACGATTATGTTCAACGCTTACAATGACACTATACTAATATATTCATTGGGCATATATTTGTTTAATGTATTTAGTATCCCTCAATGAAAATCTAATTTACATATACATCAAGCATGGTTCTTTACACATCATGTATAAATTACTGTATTTAATTGATAATTTTAATATATGGTATTTTACAGTATTTCAGTATTAATAAAAAATTCAACCTAATGGTACCACCTTGATGTTTTTTTATGAAATAATTTCTTTAAATAATTTTTATTCTTCAGCAGCATGTGATTTAAGAAATCGTGATTATAAAATAATCGTGATATTCCCTTAGTAAAAAATTACCATTATAGCATAGTAGTTATGTTAGAGGGAAAAATTATAAACAACTTATGAAAATGCATGTCAATTCTATAGCTATTAATTATTTATCAAAAATATAAATTTGATATTTTTTATTTTTGATTTAATTAATTTCTGTGACGAAACTAATGAGATATATATATTTTATATACTTAAAAAATATTTTAGTTATTCATCCAATGGATATATTTTTCATAGTCTATTAATAAAACCCTATATTTTGTATAAATATCATATTTTAAAAGTTTAATTTTACACCATTTAATTGAGAACCCATTTTAAATAAATATTTTAACACATTAATAAATTTTATATGACTACAGAAACTTTTTATTTTGATGTGGGATATAAATATTGACTTTGGATTAATTTCTCATATATTTCAAATAATTTTCATGTTTTTAGGAATACAAAAAATATGATAAATTTGAATGAAATATAAATTTTTTCATTGAAACTATTTATATAGTTCAATTATATTATTGAGTTGTTTCGAGGAATAAATAGAATATATATTTTACTATTAATATAATGTAGTTAATTGGTATTAATTTTACATTAAATTCATATGTATAAACACTTCAATCTTTGGAAATATTTAAAGATAAAATAACACATTCCCTCATTCCAAAAACATGATAGATTTTTTATTAATTACTTAAACTTATGTGTTTTATATTTTAAAAAATAGATTCAATATTTTGAATATATAGGTCAAAATTATGTTAATAGGAAATTTTATTTTTTTGGGAATTATGCATATAAACTAGGGTAATTATATTTATTACCATAGTTGATGATAAAAAATGTAATTATATGTAACAATAATATTATAACACTAACATAATAAAGATAAAAATCATACTGAATGATGAAATTCTACTGTTATCATCTATTTTTCGAAATTGAATAACTGGATGTCCATTTAACTATTAATATGACATGAATGTAATAAAAACTATTGAATCTGACAAAATGTAACAATCTCAATTTATTTAATAATATTAATTTTAATATATGGATAACTAGGAGATAATATCGACTATAGATAGTGTCTATAAATAAAAAAAGATTTACCTACATCATAGAAATTTATTTATATTTTTTAGAGAATAAAATATTTCCATTAATGATGACACAATAGTGACGTAAAAAATTATTTTATTAGTTTATATATCAAGTAAATGGTTATAAAAATATTAAAAGAAATATTATATTAACTAATTTATGTGTTGCATGATATTTTAGCTTAATATGAAATGTTTGGAGTGTATGGAATATTTTTCAAAATTTATCTTCTATCTATATTTATTTAGTTAAAGAAATGAATATTTTTCAAAATTGAAATTATTGATATTTTATGAAAATGAAAATTTATTAATTTATTTAAAAATTATAAAAATATTAAAAATTAAAATTGGATAATTATAAAATATAAAAGTTAACAAAATATCTATTTATTTTAAATTAAATCTATATAAATAAATATTTATAACCATGAGATATTTATAATTTTTTACCATAATTAAAATTAAATAGAATAACTAAGTGTAAATTAAAAATATATGGTTTAAATTTAAAAAATAGAATGTACAAAATTTATTATTTGATGATATTACAACCCTATCTCATCAAATCTCCAATATTGGAACATTTCAGAGTCTTTTTTGTGTATGGTTTTAATTTACTATAAATTATGATTTATAGAGCTTCCAAATATTCCCCTTACCTCAATTGTAAATGGGAAAATCTTCCCTCACCTATTCACTTAATATAAACCCTTAAATCTTGGATATACCTTAAAATCATTCCTTCTCAACTAAGCTATTTTCATTCTATAGGTTATGTTCGACTTAAATGTTCATCACTAGTCCTCTTCGAAGAGATTTAGAGAATTCATGTTAAGGAAGAGGTAATCCGTTCTTCCAATTCATTCAAAAATTATTATTGTTCTAAATTCACTTCCTTAGTGGTTTCATTATAAATTATTAACATAAGTATCACCAATATAATTATAAAAAATTATAAATATGAAACAATCATATTTTACCTTCTATCAATGCAATAAAAAACGTAACCATCGGTCATGCATACGTACGACCTACCATCTCCAGGCAGTGGTGTAATCTTTTTTTCACCACCACCTTACTTGGATGGGTATAATGATTGAAATAAAAACTATATATGATTATTATAAAATTAAAAAAATTATGTAAAATCATAAACCATCAATTCAATACCATTCAATATTTTTTGGAATTATATCATCGTTCGTGTGTACGTACGACCAACCATCTCTAAAATGTTGCGCGATTAATTATACATAATATTAATTAATCCATGATTATATACATCAATTGAAAGAATAAATATGACATATATTATGAAAATAACTTTTTTTAAATGATATAAATATAACTCAAAAATAATAATATGAACTTATCCACAAAACATGCATAATAGTTAGTACATGAATAACGAGTAATAATAAAATGTTACTAACAAATGGATGAATATATTATCATAAAATTCATCATTAAAATTTTTATGACTCATTAATAAATATGTAACATTGTTTAAATCATTATAAAGGAGGATCAGATACATATAATTCATATCATAGCTAATGTAAGGTATAACATTGAAAATCTCTTTTTTATCCAAGATATATTCATTGTAAGTATTAAATATAGTATATTTATCTTCCACGTCCTTATTTCCATAATATTAATTTTAAAAAATTATTTAAATCCTTATATAATTTTTGGAAATAAATTTTACCCATTGGTGAATTTTATCTAAATAGTATGAATGAAATCTTTTGTAGTATTTTGTACGAGGTACTTTTGACTGTTCTGGAAAAAGTACGAAAATGATGTTTTTTTTCTACTCCATGAGATGAATTTTACTCTTTCATAATTCCATATTTATTTTAATCTTACCATAATATTATAAATGTATATTCTCACATAAAATTATTTATTCTATAATTGTGTGTCATTTTGTGGATGGCAATATTTTTTGAAAAAAGGATATTTTCCTCAGGAATTAATTTCAAGTGTTTTTGAAGAATTATTTTCATTCTAAGATGACACTATTTATGTAGGGTTATAATTTTAACGTTATTATTAATATGATTTTATTGTGTGTTTTTAATGAAATCCATTTTTTATATCAATTATGAAGGAATGATTTTAAGAAACCCATTTATTTCATTGTTTATGCTAAGTGAATGTTTTTATGTTTTATTTTGGCGCATTTAAGAATGGATTCATTCTATAATGGGTCCGACCTATTTCTTCCTCCAATGAATTAGGTAATTAATTTTTTACTCATGTTATATAAATTAATGTAATTGACGGTAAATAAGGTTCAGTAATACGAGGCTGGAATGAGGAGAAAACTGGGCTCAGTAATGGACTTTGTTATCTATGATGGTCTTGGAAATGATCCTTGAAAAATATGAAATGATTTTCTATCCATATATGTCTATGCCACGATATTTTATGTCTTTTTTTATGACTATTGGTATTACAATTAAATTTTATTATTTATCCAATGACATGATATTCTGATATTTTATATGAACGATAAGATTTTAAAATGTTATGTTCTTAAGATTATGATATGATTGATATTTCCCTTTTATACCCTTTATATGAATTTGAGAAAAACCATTCATATGTTTCTTTTCCCCATGTCATGGTGGAGGGTATTAAAAATGATATGTGAAATAGTATTCTAGTTATGATGAAATAAGTGGGAGATAATGCAAATGTTTTATGAACTAGTTGTTTATATTTCCCAGTTTCTAAAGACACTAAACCAATACCGTCCAAGCATGGTTTTTGTTATTTTATGTTATAATTATTATTAAATATTGAATTAATATTTATATATTTATTATGGGAAATTATAATTGGTATTAGAGTAAATTTATAGTGATCCATTAGAAACTAGTATAAGAGAACCCCAGTAATAACCCTAAGGATATTTCTATGTATAGGATACAATCCTATCGTTTTGTTTTAAATATTTTAATGAATAACCTAAGATAATACCCAAAATTTCTTAAACATAAATTTTATTCATGAATTATGTGGTTTTACCATTATGATTATGGTTTCTCATACATTGTATCTTGTTTTTATTCAATGGATTGATCCCAAAAGAACCACATTAATTTTGAATGAGACGAGAAATGAAATGATTGTCCCCATGAGAACGAAAATGTTGTGGGATCTATAATGGAAAATCATGTATCCATGATTACACAAAAATCTCAGTATATGAATCATGTGTGCCTTCAAAATGATCAAAAAGGGAGAAACATTATGTGGAATCTTTCATGAGGTAGATACCACCTTAATTTAGTGTATGTTCTGATCCATTAGTAGCTGAATACTGGATAAGTACCAATGAAAACTAATTTCCAGTTCTATAATGTTCGGAAACCAACAAAGTAATCATATCAGTAAATCATTTGGATGGTGAAGATGATCAATGGTGGAATCTTATCATGAATAACCATTCATGAGATGAAATTGAGTTCATTGAAAGGGGTGAGTTCAAAAAAATATTTTCAACAGGTATATTCCATGTATTCATTAGGAAAATATTGAGAAGGAGTTCCATGAAACTTAATCCAAATGATGAAAAATCCATTACAACCTACAAATAAACTTTTACAATACTTACAAAGTATGATTCTAGAAATATTACCAAACTTGAGAGTAAAATTGATTGATTCTTTAGTGGAATAAAATTATGTCTCTAAAGGGAATTATCTATAAGGTACTTCATTAGTTATGATGAAATTGATTGATGTGATCATAAGGGTGAGATGATGATTTCAGTAACCCATCAATCATATGGGTTTAATATGAAGATAAAAATTAAATTCAAAAGAAAATATTAATGCCACACTGAAAAGAAGATTAGTTTTCCCTTATGATCATTGTGTAGATAGAAAGATGTAGAGAATTATATTAAAGAGACTAGTTAATGTTTTATGGGTGGAAATGAAGTTTAGTAGGCAGTTGACTTAAAAAGTGATAAGAAAAAGATTCTTAATGATGCGAACAGGGAAAATTATACGTAGACTTAACCTCATACACTTCAATGTTTCAAGTGTAAGGAAATGGAGAATTATGCTAATCAATTCGCTAATCCAAGGTTTACTGATGAGGACTGACAACAATAAACTCTTAAGAAAAAATACAAAGTAATGTCACATTAAATCACTATTAGGGATATGGAATATGATAATGATGTTGTGATAGGACAACGTACAATCCAATATAAATTATAAAATGTTTTGTTTTATTTTTAGATCTACAAAATCTTTTATTTCTAAATAATTTTCTAAGAGTATCTCCATATTTCCTCAACAATTTGATGTATAGTTAACTGTGACAACACTTAATGGGACAATGATCACATCAATAGTTTATAATACTTTTCTGGTATTTATTTCTGGGAAAGAGATTCCTTCAAATATGGTGATCCTTCCTATAGTGGAATTTTATGTGATTCATGACATGGATTGGATTTGATTATATGGAGTTTATATCAATTGCCAGGGATGGGAAGTGGTAACTCGTCTTCTAGATCAATTTTTGATCATCTATCGATATAAGGATTAATATAACCTTCAAGTATATCTTTCTTCACTGTTATATGTATTTATTTTTATAAATGAAGGTTATTTATCTCAAATTATTTGGTTGAAACTCACGATTTATAATATTCCCATTTTACGAGAGTTTGGTGATGTCTTTCTAGATAAATTTCCCTACCTTCCACCATATCAAGATGTTGAGTTTTTAGTAGAACTCATATCAGGTGCTATACCTATTTCAAATACCACTTATATAATGGCTCAATTGAGTTGTAGAAATTTAAGATGAAACTCTATGAGAATCTTGATAAGGGATTCATCTGACCAAGTGTGTCCCCTTGTGGAGAACCTGTTCTATTTGTTAAGTGGAAATATAGATCAATGAGATTATTAAATGATTATGGAGAACATTAAAATATTAATATCAATAAAAAATATCAACTTCCCTATATTGATTACATATTTGACTAAATAAGTGGCCACCAATACTTTTCCAAGATTTGTCTTCATTTAAGATATCATTAGTTAAGGGTCAAAAAGCAGGATATACCAAAAATGAAATTCCTCATATGGTATGGAAATTATAAATATATGCTTACACCTTTTGGTGTTACTAATTACCTAGCTATATTGATGCATATAATTAATAGATTCTTGAGTCTATCTCAATCTGTTTTTGGTTATCTTTACAAATGATATACTTTTTTATTCAATGAGAATGGTATAACATGATGATCATATGAATATTTTACTAAAGACCCTGAGAAAGGATAATTTTTATACCAAATTTACCTACTGTGAAATATGGCTTAAAAAATTTTCATTTTTAGTTCACATAATATCAAGTGATGTGGAATCTGTGGATCAAGAAACAAAAGAGGTCATTGAAAGATTGTCAAGACCAACAGCGGTAAATGAGATCTGATGTTTTCTTGGTTTGGATGGATATTATCATTTTTTGTGAATTATTTTTCCCAATTATATAATCCTCACACCATGTTCACTATGAAAAGAGTTATGTTTGTCTGGAAAAATGATTCTGAAGATGATTTCAAAGTGCTAAAAAGAAGGTTGACCAATGAACCTGTTCTCACATAGACTTATAGTAGAGAATGGTCTATGATCTATAGTGATGCATCCAAGAATGGGATGGGATGTGTTCTCATAAAAATGAAATGGTGATATCTTCTGCCTCATGACTTTTATGAATTCATGATCCAAATTAAACTACTCAGGATTTGGGGTTATTTGCTGTAATCTTTGAATTAAATATATATATGTATTATCTTTACGGTTAAAGATGTGATATTTTTACTGATCATAAATGTCTAAAGAATATTTTCACAGAAAAGGAGATGAATACATGCTAAATAAGATGGTTGAAGTTGGGTAAATTTTATGACTGCTCAATACATTTCCATCATAGGAAAGAGAACATGTTGGGATATTCTTTGAGTTGAATAGATCATGCCAACTTATTTCGGATGAGTGTCACATTAGATCTAATATTTATTGATTTTCAAAGGGTAGATGTTGAAATCGTAATGGAATGGGATACATATTGTATTTCTAAAATTATTTTTTTCAACCATCTATATAAGTGATGATTAATGAGGATTAAAAGAAATATGTAGATATATAAAAGAATGTGATAAATATTTCTAAATTCAACTGAGATTATGAAGGAATAATAAGGTTTGGGAACCTCATTTTTATTACTCCCATTCAATAATTAAATATGTATCTATTGGATGAGGCGCATAGTCCTTCTTTCTCTATTCATACGTGATGAAAAAAGAAGTACATAGTCCAAAAAACAGTAGTTCTGGACGGGTGGCATGAAAATAGATATTCTTGAATATGTCCCTTGGTGCTTGCCTTTTAAAAAAGTAACAGATGAGAGCAGAATTATAAGGGGTTACTACAACCACTAACCATACCATAAAAGAAATGGGAATCCATCACTATAGATTTTTTTTTCAAATTTTAAAAAATATCTAAAATCCATGATTCAATATGGGTTATTGTTCATTGCCTTACGAAGTCGGTGAACATCATTGATATTAGAGAGGATTTCTCTATTAATTATATTTTCATGATATATGTAAAGGCATTAGTAAGAATACATGGTGAAAAAATTCCATTATATTTGATTAGGATATGAGGTTTACCTTGATGTTTTAGAAAAGTCATCAGCATGCTCTGGATACCATGTTACGTTTCATCACTGCATATAATCCTCAAATAGATGGTCAATCAAAAATGAAAATTCAATCTATTTAAGACATGTTCAGAGCATTCTCATTGGATTTCAAATGTATTTGTGATCCACAACAACCTTTGGTGTAATTTCAAGCATAAATATCATTCACTCATGTATTCAAATGGCTCCCTATGAAGCCTTATATGGAAAGAACGGTATAAGCCCAACATTCTAGGATTATGATGAGGAAAAAAAGCTATTAGGACATTATCTTGTTAATGAAATGGCAGAACATATATGAACTATTTAACAACAAATAGTAGCATCTCAGAGTCATAATTTTTATGGAAGAAAACCATAGAAAATAACTAGATTTTAAAGTGGTTTATATACTTTTTCATGCTAACATATCCCTATAATAGAGTAAAGAGATTTTGAAATAACGGTACGCTAAGCCCTAGGTATATTGGTCCCTCTTAAATCATCATTTCTGTTGGGATAATATAATATGGATTTGAACTTCCACCAAATCTCTCTTAAGATCATGATTTCATCCATGTATCTCACCAAAGAAAGTACATACTCAACCCTTCACATGTACTAAGATTAGAATTCATAACATAAGAGAAAGATCATTCTTATGATGAACACCTGAGAGAGATTCTAGACAGTATCGAAAAAGATCTATAAAACAAGACCACTCGCTTGGTTAATGTTTAATGGAGGAACCAGAAAATATAAGAAGATATATGGGAAATTTCAGATATGATAAGGTAGAGTTATAATCATCTATTTTTTCCTAGTGATGAATATTGAGGATGATATTCAGTTTAAGGGTTGTATAATGTAACCCCTTGATTTTTTAATGAAGTATTTTATTTACAGAATTTTTATTCCTCAGTAGCTTGTGTTGTACACAATCATGAGTTTAAACAAACTGTGAGATTCCCTTAGTATAAAATTAACATTATAGACCAGTATATTGGTTATTGGGAATAATTATAACTAACATATGAAAATGCATTAGGAATTCTATGTCTATCAATTATTAATGAAAAATATAAATTAAATATTTTTATTTTGGATTGAAATAATTTTAATGAATAAATTTATGAGCTATATATTTATTATATAAATAATAAAATATTTTTTATATTCATGAAATGTATATTTTAGTCAAACGCTATCAATAAACCATATTTTATGTATTAAAACCAATTTTTTTAATGTTGAATTTCAAACCATTGAATGGAGAACCCCTATTAAATTAATATGTTGACACATTTATAATTTTTATATGAAAACATTAACATATCATATATATTCAGGATATAATAAATTACTTTACATGAATTTTCGATATTTTTTGATAACTATAATGTTTTGATGAAGACTAAAAATATGCTAAATTTTAATTAAAAATAAATTTTTTTCATTGAGATAATTGATATGTATAATTTATATTATTGAATCGTTTCAAAGTAAAAATAAAATATATTTTTACCATTTTATATAAACATTGTCATTATATTTAATTTTACATTAAATTCGGAAGTAATAATGTTTCAATATTTTGCACTACTTTAACAATTATTTACTGAAACAATGTTCTCTCATTTTGAAAACTAGATTGATTTTAAATTAATTTCAAAAAATTATGTGTATTGTACATTTAAAAATGGACTAAGTAATTGGAATCCCTACTTCCAAATTATGTTAATATGCTAATTTTATTTTTTGGAATTATGAATAGTAACTTTGGAAGTTATTTTTTTCTCATGGTTAACGGTAAATCATGTAATTAAAGGTAACTGTTATATAATAAAACGACAATAAAACATGAGAAAATAATATTGGATGAATAAAATAGACCCTCAAAATCTATTTTTTAAAATAAAATCACTTGATGGCCATTTACCAATTAATATGACATGAATCTAATAAAAACTATTGAATGTGACGAAATGTATCAACCTCCTTTTATAGAAATATATTAATTTTATTATATGGATATCTTGGATTTAATATAAACAATATATATTCTCAGGAAATCTATAATAATTAAATAAAACATAGGATTTTATTTTTAATTTTCATATATTAAATAAATACTATTAATGATGACATAGTAGTAATTTAAAAATTTATTTGTTAATAGAAATATAAAATAATTAGTTTTAAAAATATTAAAAGATATATCATATGAACTAATAAATGTGGTACATGATTTTTATAGGTTACTATGACATGTTAAGTGTTTATTGAATATTTTTTTGAAATTATATTTTGTGTGTACTTTTTATAAAGTCAAATTAATTCATAGTTTCAAAATAGAAACTATGGATATTTTATTACAAAAACATTTTACTAAATTATTTAAAAATCACAAAAATATATAAAAAGTAAAACGTTATAACTATAATATCGTAAAATTTCCTAAAATATCAATTTGTGGTCAATTAACACTATATATGTAAATATTAATAAAAATTTAACATTTAGAATATTATTACAACAATTAAAATTAAATAGAATAACTAAGTGTAAATTAAAAATAAAAGGCTTAAATTTACCAAATAACTTGTCCTAAATGTATTAGATGATGATATTACAACCCTTTTTGTCTCATATTTAAAATTGGAATATTTTGGAGGTTTATTGGGTAGTTTTGAAATTTAATTTTAATTATTATTTATAGAGATTCCAAAAGTGAACGTCACCTCAATTATAAATGGGATCCTCCTGCCTCACCAATTCAAATCATTTTGATCCTTCAATCTCTGACAACCCCAACCCGTTTTCAATCTAAAATTTACTATTTTAATTCTAGAGGTTCTTGTCATCTTCAATGTCCAACTCTTATGCTATACGAAGAGATTTAGAGGAAGCACGTAGAGGTAGAGGTAATCTCTTCGACCGATTCTTCCAAAAATCAGTCGTATTATACTTTCTATCCATTAGTTGTTTCATTATAAATTAATAAAAGAACTATGAAACATACACTTATATGTTATTATAAATATTAATAATCCATATTTCACCTACTATACATCTTACAAAAAATGAAATCACCGCACATACGTAATTACAACTTAATGACTCCACGCCATGGTGTAATCTATTTTTTACCACCACCATACAGGGATGGGTAAAATGATGATAATAATAAATATATATATGATAATTATCAAATTATAAAAATTCTTAAGTATCACACACCATACACATCAATACCATTCAATAATTTTTGGAATGATATCGTCGCTCATGCGTAGGTATGACTTACTGTCTCCATGATGCAGTGTGATTCCTTATTTAAAATCATTATTAAACCATGATAATATATATATATATTTAATGAATAAAAATGATATATATTATCATAATACCATGATTTAAATGATATAACTATAACTTATTATTAATAATAAGAACATATCTGACAAAACATGCATAAGAACATAAGGCAGTTAATAACCAAATAATGAGTAACCATAAATTATTATTAATAAAAAAATAAAAATAGTATCCTAAATTTTGTCATAAAAATTATAATTATTAATTATTAAATTATTAATATTATTTAAATCATTATACATGATGTTTAGATACATATGGAGTATATCGGACATATGGTAGGGGATTACATTTCAAATCCTGATTTTATCTGAAATTGTTTATTTGTAAGTATTTACTGGAGTATATTTATCATCCATGTAAATGTATCCTAAATATGTATTTAAAAATATATTATTTATAAAATTATATAATTTTTTGACAAAAACATTACCCATTTTTTAATTTTTACTAAATGGTTTGAATGGAATCTTTGGTCATTTTCGGTATGATGGGCTTTTGAATTTTCCTACCAAAGTACGAGATGAATGTTTTTTAACATGTATGACATAAGAATACATGTATGGTTTCATAATAACTTATTTCTTTGATTCTTCACCAACAAGATAACTTTTTTATTTTCACATTAAATTATTTCTTCTAAAATTTTGTGTCATTTTGAGGAATAAAACAAATTTTATGAAAACAGATTATTTTCTATCGGAATTTATTTCAACTGTTTTTTAAAAATTATTTTCCATCTAAGATGGAACTATTTAAATAGGTATATATTTACATCCTTATTGTTACTAGGATTTGATTGTGTGTTATTTAGAAAATACATTTGTTTTATAATAATTATTATGGAATGATGTTTAGGAAACCCATTTTATTTCCTAGGTTATGCTATGGTGAATATTTATATTTTTTGTGGCACATGTAAGAATGGTTTCATTAAGTGATGGGTGGGAATTATATGTCTCTCCTATGAATTGGGTAAATATTTACATATCATGACATATTCATGACTGGAATAGTGTATATATCTGGTTCAGTAATGCATGGCTAGAATGAGGAGTGAACTAATATTAGTAATGGACTTTGTCCACTATGATGGTCTCAACAATGGGAATTGACTAAAATGAAATGATATTATATCCATATGTGTGTATTACACTAAATATCTTGATATACATTATGACTATTGGGATTACATTTCACTTTTTTTATTTATCTCATGATAAGATATTCTGATCTTTTATATGTAGGATAAGATTTTAAAATTTTATGTTCTTTTGGTTTTGATATGATTGATATTTACCTTATTTAACCTTACTGGGAATTTGAGCTCACCCTTTCATATGCTTTTCCCTAGGTCATGAGGAATGGTATTAAGTAAGATATGTCAAAAATATGTCTATTTATGAAGAAATAAATTTCAGATAGTCTGGATGTTTTATGAACCCATTGTTTTTTTCTCAGTTTCTAAAGACACTAAACCTCCACGTTCCTATTGTGGTTTTTTTGTTATGTAATAAATATTCTATAATATTTAGGTAATATAAATATGTAAAGTATAAGACATTATACTATCAAATTTTTTAAATTTATAAATCAAAAATTAACACCTTCTTTTTCGAAAATAATTCTCTCAATATTATGAATATAATTTTTAAATAAAATCACAATTTATTCCAAAATTAAAATATTAAAAGTATCACTCATTTTGTAACATATTGGGATATTAATCAACATGTAATTATCTTATACCCATAATAAAATCAAATAATAATGAAATTTAATATTCATTAGAGTCATATTACTATTCATATTACTATTGATACGGATATGTTACTATTCATAAAATCATGTTGGTTCTATCAGACTCCAACTAACATACATAACACAACCATAGATTACCACTTTTTGAAATTAAAATCATAGGAGAGGAAAAATACTGTTTAAAGGCTACTTATAATTATCTATTTAATACAAATTTTCATTCATTTTAATTTATTTTTTAAACCATGGGGTGTTACTGAATTTTTGAGGTAAGGGTTTCTCATCTGTCATTTAATATAGGATATATATGCCTTATTCTCAATTTTTTTATACTTTGGTGTATATAAATTCCTTTGATATATAATTTTATATATCTCATTTTATTCTTTGTAATAATGGTTTAATTTAACAATTATTACTTTCATAGTACATATAATTTGATTAATTATAATGTGTAAATGATTTAATATTTCAATTTTCATTCATTGGGTTAAACATATACATCATGGACTATTTCTTGTTGAAATTATTTTTTATATTATTTATGATTTTATATGGTTGGATATTCATTTATTATATGAACTTTTAGCTGATACATATAATAAATTCATTTTGTTAACATTGACATCAATGATATGATATTTATAAGATATGTTATTTTGAGAAACTAATTCTTCAATATTTCATTTAAAACTCTATTTTATTTACATAAAATTTTTTCTAATTTTTTCCTAAAATGTTTTTAATATTATAATTTTATTGTTTATATTCAATTATTACCATGTATTACTATTAACATATTGGTTTGAATAGAATTTTTGTGTTATATAAATGAGTTGTTTGGAGACTTATATAAAAAAATATAGAAGGAAAATGTTTTTATTCTTATATTTCATCAGTTTATTTTACATCTATCATGATGCCTTGTTTATTATATGTTCCTTATAAAACATTACAATGTTTTATATATATAATTATTTCTATTGTAATTGTGGGGATTTAACAATATGATTTCATAAATGGGATGGTTATTTTCATCAAACTTATTTGATGTAGTGATCTAAAATAAATTTTGGTATAATATAATATTATTTTATGTCACTTATTCCCTACAGAATATATAATCCATATATACTATCCTTACACTATATCTGGATGGTTTGGTTTATTATTATGATGGCATGATTCCAATAAATGCAGCTTCTCTTCCTTTAGATATTTCATGAAAGAATGTTTATAAAACCCATTTAATTTCTGAATTCCTAATATATTGAATGGATTATGTTATTATGGAACAAATATATATTAATTTCACTACGTTATGGGTGGGACCTATATCTCTAAAAAATTCATTGAATAAATATGCATAACTCATTTGGAATGCTTGAACCTGATTTCATGATCACAATTCAATATATGGACTTATTTTTTATGTCTATAATATTATATAAGGGCCTAGTTTATTTCCCATAAATTAGTCCAAGATCCTATATTCATGTCCTTAACATAATATTCAAAAATTATTCTATTTATACATCTATAAAATATTATAAATCTATATTTCTGTCATATTCCATGTCAATTTCTAATGTTATTATTATATGAATCATGTTCTCTTATGTTTCATCAATTACAAAATTCTATGATTTATTCGATGTGTCAATATTTTTATTATTCATATGCATGGTATAATTTTATTATGTTATGTTGATGTTTTCTTTTACCTTATAATTATTTTATGACTGGTATCAAAAATTTTGACCCTTATTGAGAAATTTATTTAACACTTATATTATATTTATTTTCTTAGGGAAATGTAGGATGGAATTATTTTTGAAATGACAAGAATTTATCTATTTATGTTGGAATATTGTATAAATTATGTAGATGTTTTACAAACCATTTTTTATTTACATGATTCCAAATACACTAAATCAATACCATTTGGGTGATTTCGTTTTATATAATTTGATTAATATAAATCGACCTATATGTAATACATATGTATGAAAATAATAGATTAGTATATATGGAGTCATATCAAATATTAGTTAGTATTTGGATACTAGGATGAGATAACCATAGTATGAACCCAAAGGGTAATAATTGATTATAATTATTATGTTTTGGTAATTATAATAAATAGAATAAGTTAAAAAAAGTATTAATAGATTTGAATAGTTTCTATTTTAATGGACCCATCCTCTCTGGTCCATCACATTGTGAAAATGTGGTGCTAAAGGTGTTGTAGGAGGTCAAGGTGTCTTGGGGTGCATTTGGGTGGACATTTAAAGAAAAACTAAATGGCAGTAACTTTCTCACGGGCTGTGCATGGTTTTTCTAAACCGTGCGGCCAAACTGTGTGAGGTTGGGGTTGGAGGTAGTGGTTAACACATGGTTAACCCATATTTTTTTTATCCATTCAGTCTAACCATCTGAGGAGTGTTTGACGAGGCAGTATCAACCGCACGGTTAGTGCACAGTTTGTCTAACCGTGAGAGAAAACCATGCGAGCACTTAAATTAAATCTTAAAATTGCGGATCTAACTCATTTTTGCTTATAAATGGTTCACTTAATCCCCTAAGAGACTATAACATGGGATTACCCTTCCATGAAGGTAGGATAACCTCTCCCAAGAGTTTTGAAGGTGATCTGAATGCTTCTCTTAGCGAATCGAAGCCTGTTTCTTAAGGTATGTGATCGTTCTTCTTCATTCATCTTCGTTCGTGATCAGTTTCGTAGATCAACATGGATCTACTTACCCTCTTCTCTCAGTTTCTTAGATCTATGCCCGTTATGGGTAGATCTAAGTTTTTGGATACCGAATATGATGAGATTTGGTCTTGGTTGTGTTTGGAGAAGAGATATAAGGAGGATTCTTGGAGAATCAACCTAGCTTTCTCGTGTGTTCTTCATTATTGGGGTTTTCATCAAAAACATTTGAGGTAGGGGATTTTGTTTCTTCTCTTCCTTTTACATGAAACAATATTTTTATCATGTTTAATCCCACTGGATGACAATGGAATTTACTTAATATATTTTTTGAACTGGATAAACAATTTTCTTGATCATATGTTATTGCCTCTTGTTTTTCTAGATAGTGTGATATTTATGATTTATGTGCTTAGCGGTTTTCCTTGATGGAAATCGGTAAAGAACGTATACCAGGACTACTTGATAATTTTTTGGCCAAAGATAAAGAGTCATGAAAACGAATCTGGTTCTTGTTGTAATTTGATGTTAATAAAATTAGCGTAGTAATCATGATTAATCTTTTGTGATAGCTTACTGGATAGGTTTCCCTATGTTGGAACCAATGGTTTATAAATCTGTTAATTCAACATGAATTAAAGAATTTGACTGTTTGATAATTCCATGAAAGGTTATGAGATACCCTCTTGTTTGCTAAATGACCATAACCCAATTGAATTGATGGTTGTATTTCATGCTGCGTGTGTTGAGATATGATCCTGGAGGGGTGTTGTGATGTGTGGGGGGCATATAGGCCTTTTGGTTGTGGTAGCGGATGATGCCTAGAGTGGCGAGATGCATCGGTTTATGCATATGGGTGTTGGGGAGGACACTGGGGATGATGTAATGGGATGGATGTGATTGTCGGATGCTTGGTGATTTTTATTGGTTGATTATCTTCTTTAAATTTCCCCACTACTCAAGGAAGCAGGTATTGCTTACCCTTCTTCCCAAGGAGGCGAACACACGTGGGGTATGCCACATGATTCATGTGTTTTTCTTCTCAAGGGAGAATGGGTCTACGCTCTTTCTATAAGAGGCGATGAATTGACAGGTAGTACATCTACTCACCGGGTTGAGCCCCTTCGTGTTAGTTGCATATAATGCATTTCTAGAATGCTTGGGAATATGGGAGAGTGTTTTTGTAATGACTGTTTGAATAAATGGTGTTAACCCATGGGGTTGGAATTTGCTGGAACATAATGGTGAGGATGTAATCTTTCGAAGGAACAATTGACTTTGGGTGTGATGCTAATGAAATTTAATGTGCAATTGATCATTGATAATTAATGTTTATAGAATTAATTAATGTACAGTGGTACTGATAAAAAGGGAATAAAGAATCTAATATATATCTTTAAATGTTTTGTGCTTATAGGATACCTAGTCTTAGAAATAGCATCCCAGAGTCTGAGAGATGTTGGGTGCAGTTGTTTCTAAGACTAGGTTACGACCATTGTGTGGTTGGGAGTTATAGTATATTCTGTACTTTTTTTGTTTCTATACGCTACTCTACCCTGTCAGTAAGGGAAACTAACACCCTGGGATTCTGTGCCCTGGGGGTTTTTCCCCATCATTCTGGTGGGTGGATGAATTGTTGACTACCCGCTTTGGCTCCGCTCTCTTATCTTGGTAGATACTTCTGTCGTTAGGCACAACAGTTCGTTTTCCCCATATATGTGTGTACATGGCTGTAATGGATTGTGGTTATTCTTACACATATATTCTAGATATTGTATCCTATGGACTACTATTTGTGTAACTTGTATAGGCTATGATGGCTTGAGGATTCTTACTCGGTGTATGGGCTGTAATGGCTTGAGGAATAAAACCCTACATACGATACATGTTATGTGAGCTATGGTGGCTCCAAAAAACAATCCAGTTACTTTTGGTGTGTGGATTGTGTGGTGATTCTCCCAAGTGTCTACGAGAAAGCCTTTGTGGTGCACGCAGTGCAGATTGTGGTGCTTCACCCATGTGTCTGTGGAACAGCCTTTTTGGAGAGTGATTCTTAGGTCGTACGGCGATGGGGAAAACTAGAAAACAAGTTTGGAATTAGTAGCGGGATACCCTTGATATTATTTTCTAAATTGTATATTATTGTATGTGTTACTTGGTGAGAGTATCCATGGTGAGGTTGGGAGCTTAGTATACCTGTTTAAGTGATGAGTTAGTTTCAATTGTTCTTCACTGTGCTTTAGTGTGCTCTCTTTACCTTTGCACGAGAGGCTTTGGGGAGGATCCTTCTGAGTATACTTTTATACTCACCCTATGTATATATAATTGTTTTTTTAGTCACTTGGAGCAGGTTGGAGATGAAGCTGGTTACTACTAGCTTGTGGTTGGAGGAGATGTTCGGGCTTTTGGATGCTCCTGTTTTTAATTTATTTTTGGTACTTGTGGTTCATCCCATTTTAGTTGTAGTACTTTTGCATTAAATTCCATTTGAGCACTTGATTTTCTTTTATATTTCCAGTTCTAAGTTGGGGTTGACTGGTGTCTATATTATATCTCTCTTCCGCATATGTTCTCTTAGTGGGTAATTCCTCCCATCTCTGTATTACTATATCCTCAGTGCTAGTCACCAAACCAGGGCCTACTAGAAGTGGGAAATGAGGGTCATTATCTCCCTTCTCACATTGCCAGCCCAGGAGGGGTACACATTGTTGGGAGGGGGTCATGACAGAGTAGTATGAGAGGTCTGGTTTAGGGATAGGATGGAGTTTAGAGTTAGGCACATGTGAGGTTACATTGGATGACATGGCAACAATGTCATTCATGATTTGAATTTGAGGTAAACACTGGAGACCAGCATAGACATATGCAGTTAGGGACCCTATGATCTGATGTACAGACCTTTTAGTTTACAATGGCTACTAAACAAGGTGATACTAGTTGTAGGGTAGTGAACTAGGAAAGGATCATGCATCCTTCTTCATTGTGCCTGTGTTTGAATTGGTAGACCTGGGGATAGGTTAACCTAAAATGTATAAAAGAAAACAATTAAATAATTAATGTTGAGTCTTCCATATTGCAGGTTTAGGAGCTCTACCAGTTTTTTATTTTACAAGTAGGGCTCTATGTCGATGTCCTCATCAGGTTTTCACAGAAAATGTCAAGAATATCACCGTAGGCTAGAGGATGATGACGAAGACACTTTGAGGAAGACACTCTAAGAATTTCAGTGCCAGAGTCTACAGAAGTATGAGGGATCCGTTTTAGATACAGTCATAAAAGATTGGTTGGAGGAGGTCGAGATAGGATTCAGTTCGATCCGTGCTCGGAAAGAGCACTGGGTGTCCTTAGCTGTGACGATTTTCCGTGGAGAAGAAAGGCAGTGGTGGTTCTTGTTCCTCAGGGATCATGAGGAGTCAATGATCTCATGGGAGGAGTTCTGAGACAATATTAGAGTCGAGTTCCTTTCTTCGACTGCGAAGGCATCCAGTCTCCATGAGCTTCTTACTCTTCGACAGGGGAACTCCAGTGTTCGAGTGTTTGAAATACATTATAGAAATCCTTTAGGATATGCTTTAGGCCTATTACCAGATGAGGAGGCCAGGGTGAGGCATTTGTAAGAGGCTTTGCATCCAAAGATCCAACGCCAGGTTACCCCGTTTATACTGAACACATATCTTGAGGTTCTGCCGAGGGAATAGGTAGTTGAGAGGACTTTGGCCCATATAAGATCATCACAAGAGGGTGATCATCACAATCCCTCATGATGCAAAGATGTGGTCTGGGGTTCCCAGTTTTCAGGGCAGAAGAGTTTCAGTTCAGTCAAGGGTAGGTCCCAACCCTTCACGTCTCATTTCACCAGAGGAAGCAACTCTCAAGCATATGCCAAGGGATCAGGTGCTTGCTTTTCTTATGGTGGTCGTGGCCATCAGTAGCGGGAGTGCCTGACTATTCAGGGAATTCATCGTGCACCGGGTGCTATGCACCAGGTTCATCCATTGAGGCAGTTCCAGCCGAGGCAGCACCAGCCAGTAACACCAGAATTAGACCAGAAAAGGGTAGATGGGGCAGGAATAGGACAACATCATGATGCTCGCCATCCTCATAATATAGAGCGCGGTTGGGGTGGTGTTCGTCATCAGGGTCAGAGAGGCCGTGGAAAAGGTTGTGGTCAGCTTCATGCTCTATCATTGCCAGCACTGGACAAACCATATGTCATTTGAGGTACCCTATTCTTGATTTATACAGTGGTGTATGCCTTGTTTGATTCAGGGGTGACTCAATCCTTCATATCACTTACCCTTGTCCATGCTTTGGTACTTGAGGTAGAGTGGCATCTAATCGCTTTGCGTTAACTATGCCAGTTAGAGGTCGAGCTGACTTGTTTGAAATATGTAGAGACTATCAGCTAGTGTTGGGGAAACAACGCTCTTGGGGAGACTTAAAATGTTAAGAATACAGTCATATGATGTCATCCTCGGTATGTATTTATTTTATTCTGTGCAGGATATAATGGATTTCATTACCAAGGATGTTGTTTTCATTGGTGGAGATGGAGATAAATTGGTGTTTGTTGGTGAGCAAGACCCTCATGTGGGTCATAGGCGTGTCCCATCCTTATCGCCCATGATGGCTAAGATAATGCTATGTTCATCAAAGGTTTAGCAGTTTGTGTTTCTTAGGGTCATAGATAAGTACCCTGTGGTCATTCTAGAAGTTGTTGTAGCATTACCTCCTTGACGAGAGATCATGTTTGGGATCGAGATATAGCTAGGATCTTCTCCTATAACTATGTATCCATATAGGATGTCCCCTTCTTAGTTACTAGAGCTATGTATATAGCTTGATTGTCTAATATAGTGTAGTTTTGTTTAGCCAAGTGTGTCACTGTTGGGTGCACCAGTTTTGTTCGTGAAGAAGGACGACGACATTTTGTGGTTGTGTGTTGATTATCGTCGGTTAAACAAAGTGACAATAAATAATTTCTGTCCTTTTCCATGGATTGATGACTTATTCGATCAACTAAATGGTGAAATTTGGTTCTCAATGATCGACTTTCGGTCAGGATTTCATTAGATGCCTGTGAAGTGTGGGGATATCCCGAAGACTGCTTTCTACTGTCGTTATGGGCATTATGAGTCCATTGTAATGCCGTTTGGTGTGAAGAATGCTCCCTCTATATTCATGGGATTGATGAATGTCATGTTCTGTGAGTTCCTAGACACGTTTGTGGTAGTTTTTATCGATGACATTCTTGTGTACTCCAAATCTGAAGCGGAGCATATGCAATATCTACGAGCCGTTTTTGGAGTTCATTGCCAACATTAGCTGTATGAGAAGTTGTCTAAGTGTGAGTTTTGGGTTCGAGAAGTCCGTTTCGTGGTGAATGTTGTGTCCCAACAGGGAGTAGTTGTGGATCCATCAGAAATTGAAGCAGTTGTGTCTTGGGCAGCCCCCAAGACACTGTGAGAGGTGTGAAGTTTCCTTTGTCTCGTAGGCTACTACATGAGGTTCGTAGGCAGCTTATCATGAGTTGTAACCCCTGTAACAGCTTTGACTCGGAAGGTTCCGACATTTATATTGACTTATAAGTTCCAGGAATCTTACGAGTATCTAAAGGAGAAGTTAGTAAGTGCACCAATCCTTTGTCTTCCAGTTGAAGGAGTTCAGTTTGAAGTTTTTTGCGATTCTTCACTTCTGGTGTTAGGTTGTGTTCTCATGTAGTAGAGGTCATTTTTTTCTTATGGGTCTCTACCGTTATGTCCCCTTGAATGCAACTATTCCACCCATAATCTCGAGTTTACAGCCACGGTGTTTTCTCTGCTGTTATAGAGACATTACCTCATTGGTGAGTGCTTTCTGGTTTTCAGTGATCATATGAGTTTGATGTATGTTTTCTCCCAGTCTGACTTGAACATACGATCGAGTCAGTTGATGGAGTTCTTATAGGAATACGACTTCAAAATATCGTATACACCGAGAAAAGGGGAATGTTGTTGCTGATGTGCTGATCCAAAAGTCACGCAGTGATGATGTGTGTGAATCCAGTGATTCCAAAAGAGTAATGGAAGATCTTTCAGCATTACATCTTGATATGGGAGAAGTTGGGGTAGAGGTAGTTTTTTTTCAGATTATGGTATAATCATACCTGATGCATAATGTGGAAGAGTCCCAGTTAGGATATTTGGTTGTGGAAGTCTGGAGAGGCCAAGTTGTTTGTGGTTAGGCCCCAGATGGTTGGTCTAAGGATGAAAAACATAGGGTGTTGTATCATGGAAGGGTTTGTATTCCTATGACGATGCATGAGATGGTCCTCAAAGAGTTCCATAGTTCACCTTTAGTGGTACATCCTGGAGTAAAAAAATTTGGATCGATCCTTGAGGAGTCAGTTTTGGTGGCATGGGCTGATGCGTGCTGTTGCGGAGTTTGTGTCTCAATGTTTAGTCTTCCATAAGGTGAATGCCAAACACAATGTTCCAAGTGGTCTTATTAATCCATTAGATATTCCTCAGTGGAAGTGGGTGGACATCTCAGTGGTCTTTTTTACTGGGTTACCTCAAGCTACGGGAGGAAATGATTCCATTTGGGTTGTAGTGGATCGTTTACCATAATCGGACCACTTCATAGAGATTAAGGAGTCGAGCTCAGTGGATGTTATTTCTATGTAGTATCTAGAGGAGGTGGTGAGACTTCATGGAGTCCCTGTGATAATCATTTCTGATCGAGATCCTCATTTCACCTCCAGAGTGTGGAGAGGTATCCAACAATCTTTCGGATCTCAACTATGCCTTAGCACTACATTTCACCCTCAAAAGGATGGTCAAACAGAGCGAACCATCTAGACTCTTGAAGACATGTTACACTCTTCTATTCTTGATTTTGGAGGTTCATGGATGAGGCACTTACCCTTGGTGGAGTTTTCTTACAATAATAGTTTTCACTCCACCATCAATTTGGTGCCGTTTGAAGCCTTTTATGGTCGGCCATGCCCTTCTCTGTTGTGTTTGACTAGGGTCGGAGAGTCATCAATTCTCTGACCAGAACTAGTGGAGAATATAACAGAGATGGTTCAGGTGATTCGTGAGAGGATGACGATAGTGAAATATTGTTAGAAATCATATGCCGATCAAAGAAGGATACCCTCATATATTAATGTTAGGGATCATTTTTTTCTGAAGGGGACTCCCCATCATGGGCAGCGAAGGTTTGACCAGGGAAGTAAGATTTATCCCCGGATTTTTGGGCCTTTCGAGGTGTTATTTTGTGAGCTATGGCGTATCATGTAGCACTTCCCCCACATATGAGTCAGATACATGATGTTTTCCATGTATCACAACTCTGTTGTTATCTTCTTGATGACCTTCACATCATCGATTGGGGAGAGATCGATGTTCATGATGATGTAACCTTTGAGGATAGACCTGTGAAGATCCAAAACCACAGGGATAAGGAGTTGCACATGAATTCTACTCCTTTGGTTTATGTCTTGTGGCGACACGGTGGCATGGATGAGAGTACCTAGGAACGTGAGTCACATATACGTGCTTAGTACCCAATGTTGTTTAATGTTTAACTCTTTTCAGTAATCAATGTAGTTTTTGTTGTTATAAAACATTCATGTTTATGAGATGGCTCCCTTTGTTGTTTTTGTGGATTGCTGTCTTTTGAGAGGTATCTCGATGGGTGGTTGATTAGACCCGGTTTTATTTTCTCTTTAGGCGGGTTTTGGATTCTCGAGGACGAGAATGTTTTCAGAGGTATATGATGTAATGGTCCGGACCTCTACAGTACATTACATTGTGAAAATGCGGTGGTAGAGGTGTTTCGGAAGGTAAAGCTTACTTGGGGGTTCATTTGGGTGGATTTTTAAGGAAAACTAAATGGCAGTAGCTTTCCCACGAGCTGCGCACATTTTGTCTAAACAGTGCAGCCAAACTAGGTGAGGTTGGTGTTAGAGGTAGTGGATAATGCATGGTTAGTGCACAGTTTGACTAACCATGCATCATAACCATGCGAGGAGTGTTTGACGAGGCAGTAGCAACTGCACGGTTAGCAAATGGTTTTTCTAACTGTGCGAGAATATCGTGTGGTCACTTAAATTAGATCCTAAAATTGTGTATCTAAATCTTTTTTACCTCTAAATGGTTCATTTAAGCCCTTAAGTGGCCATAACTCTGGATTAACCTTCCTTGAAAGTAGGAGAACCTCTCTCAAGCGTTTTGGAGGTGATCTGAAGGATTATCTTGGCGAATCAAAGCTGTTTTCTTGAGGTATGTGATCGTTCTTCTTTGCTCATCTTTGTTCTGGATCGGTTTCTTAGACCCACTTGGATATACATCCCCTCTTGTCTCGGTTTCTTAGATCTACGCCCTTTATGGGTAGATCTAAGTGTTTGGATACCATATATGATGATATTTGGTCTTGGTTGTGTTAGGAGAATAGATCTAAGGAGGATTATAGGATAATCAACCCGTCTTTCTCGTGTGTTCTTCGTTGTTGGAGTTTTTGTCAAAAACCGTTGAGTTAGGGGATTCATTGTTCTCTTTATTTTACATGCAACGGTATTGTTAGCATGTTTAATCCCACTAGATGACAATGGAATTGACTTAATAATTATTTTTCACTGGATAAAGAAATTGTCTCGATCATATGTTATTGCCTCTTGTTTTGATAGATAGTGTGATATCTATGCTTTCTTTGATTAGAGGTTGTCCTTGATTGAAATTGGAAAAGAACATAAACCGGTACTAATTGATAATTTTTTGGGCAAAGATAAAGTGGCATGAAAACGAATATGGTTCTTGTTGTAATTTGATGTTAATCAATTTGGCATAATAAGATTGATTACACTTGTTTGATATCTTACTACCTAGGTTTCCTGATGATGTAACCAACAGATTAAAAATCTGTTAATTCAAGATGGATTAAAGAATTCGATTATTTAATAATTCCTTGAAGGGTTCAGAGTTACCCTCTTGTTTTCTTAAGGGTCATTGCCCAATTGATGTGATGGTTTTTCCCCACTTCTTGTGTTAAAACGTGACCCTAGAGGGGTGTTGTGATATGTGGGGGGGCATAGAGGCCTTCTGGTTGTGGAAGAAAATGACACCTAGATTGGAAACATGCATCGGTTAATGCATATGGGTGTCGGGGAGGACACCAGGGATGATGGAATGGGATTGATGTGATTGTTGGATGCTTGGTGATATTGACTGGTTGATTATCTTCTTTACTTTTCCCCACTGATAAAGGCTGTTGGTCTTGCTTACCCTTCTTCCGAAGGAGGTGAAGACACGCAGGGTATGCCACATGCTTTCTGTGTTTATCTTATCAAGGGAGAATAGGTCTATGCTCTAGCAATAGGCAGCGAAGACTCGACGGGTAGTAAATCTACTCACTGTGTTGATCCCCTTTACGGTTGTAGCGTAGAATGATTTTCTAAAATTCATGGGAATATGGGAAAGTTTGTCTATAATGAATGTTTGAATAAATGGTGTCAACACATGGGGTTGGAAATTTCTAGAACATAATTATGAGGTTGTAATATTTTGAATGAAAAATTTACTTTGGGAATGATGCTAATGAAATTTAATGTGGAATCGATCATGTTAAATTAATGTTTAAAGAATTAATTAAAATACAATAGAACTGATAAAAAGTGAATGAAGAATCTAATAAATCTCATTTAATGGTTGTGTCCTTATAGGATACCTATTCTTAGATATAGTAGCCCAAAGTCTGAGAGACGTTAGCTGTAGTTGTGTCTAAGACTAGGTTATGCCCATAGTGTGATTGTGAGTTATAGTATATTCTATACTTTTTGTGTTTTTATAGGCTACTCCACCCTGTCAGTAAGGGAAACTGACACCCCGGGGATTTCTGAGCCCAGGGGGGTGTTTTCCCCAACATTCCAATGGGAGGATGAATGGATGACTACCCCCTTTGGAGTTGATCTCTTATATTGGTAGATACATGTGTTGTCAGGCACTGCGGTTAGTTTTCCCCATATATGTGTGTAGAGGTCTGTAATGGATTTTCGTTATTCCCACTCATATATTCTGGATATAGTATCCTATGGACTATTATAGGTGTAACGTGTATAGGTTGTATGGCATGAGGATCCTTACTCAGTGTATGGGATGTAATGGCTTGCGGTATAATACCCAACATATGATACACGTTATGAGAGCTATGGTGGCTCCCGAAAACTACCTGGTTACTTTTGGTTGGGTGGATAGTGTGGTGCTTCGCCCATGTGTCTTCGGGAAAGCCTTTGTGATGCACGAGGTGCAGATTGTGGTGCTTCACCCAGGAGTCTGCATGAAAGCCTTTTTGGAGAGAGATTCTTAGGACATGCAACTTTGTTGAAAAGCAGTAAACCAATTTGGATGTAGTAGTGGGGTACCCTCGATATTCTTTTATATATGATATATTCTTTTATGAGTTACATGGTGAGAGTAGTCATGGTGAGGTTGGGAACTTAGTATACCTCTTTAGGTGATGAGTTAGTTTCACTTGTTGTTCACTGTTCTATTGAATGCTCTCTTTACCATTGAACGAGTTTCTTCAGGGAGGATCATACTGAGTATACTTTTATAATCACCATATGTATATATAATTGTTTTTAGTTCACATAGAGCAGGTTGGAGATAAAGCTAGTTACTACTAGCTTGTGGTTGGAGGAGCTTTTCAGGCTTCTCATTGTTTCTATTTTTACTTTATTTTGGGTACTTGTAGTTATTCCCTTTTTAGTTATACTACTTTTTCATGACATTCCATTTGTGCACTTGAGTTTTTTTTATAATTATAGTTCTTAGTTGGAGCTGATTGGTGTCTATCTTATCTCTCTCTTCCTTATGTGTTCTATTATAGGGTAATGCCTCCCATCTGTATTTTACTATACCCTCGGTGCTAGTGTCTAACCCATGGCCTACTGGAGGCGGGACTCGGGGCTCATTATCTCCCTTCTCACATTGTTAGCCCAGGAGGGGTACACTTTGAGGGGAGGTGGTCGCGACTTCTATAATTTCTCTTTATTATGAGGTTATCCCAGTATGTTATGTATTTCTCATGCTATTGTTTTTTGTTTTATTGAATGGATGGAACTCAGATGAACTATGTAAATGCATAGTGTAATTAGATATGAAATGATTATCCTTATGAGAAAAATAATTTTTTGGAACTTGAATAAAAAATATTATCATCTTACTCACACAATATATGTATCATTAAGGAATTTTGAACAAAAAATGAGTGAAAATTGAGCTGAGTACTTCATGATGAAACATCTAACTTATTTCATTAGAACCTCTAATCCACCAATTGATATATAATTGATCAGCACCATTGGTAAAATATTTTATATTATTTAATACTCAATACGTGAAAAATATTACTTGTTATTTATCATCTGTAAGGAGAATAATATCAATGATGGAGTATTTTCGATAATACAAGGTAACCAGAAGAAATTTAATCAATGGAATGAGATGACTTTAATGGAATATTTTTTTGAATATACATAAATAGTATTCTAAATATAAAAATATGGAATAAATTTATTAGATTTAGTATAATTATGATGAATACATTGGTACCTATGAGGAAATGTTTACAGTAATTTCCAGTTATGCTTATAGATTATTCATTAGTAAAGAAATATATAATGATTTATTATTCAGTGTATTGAAATGAATTCACAAAAAAATAATTATACAGTAGGGACTTTGGTAGATATAAATTGATTATTTTTTGTGTACTGAATTTAGAAATAGAATTTGGTATGCCTCAGGGATATGGGGATAAGAAATGGAACATGGATATTAATGTAAACACGTGTGGATTCCTATAATTATCGAATATAAACATTCTACATTCTACATTAAAATAATTTGATAAAGATAAATCAAGAGAATAAAAAAATGGAACATGGAGAATCTTCAATTGATGGAATCATGAACATAATTAATAAAAGTTTCGTAGTGATGCAAATAGGTCAGTAAAAGTAATGAATGGATAAAAATATCAAAACAATTCACAAGTCACACTTTAGTGCAATAAATGAAATTGTTTAAGGAATTATATTAATCAATGCACAAATTCAGGGGCTAATATTGATTATAATCCATAAAAACCCCTAATGTAAAATTAAAATGGGACATATGATTTAAATAAAATGGGTGAACAAAATAATTTTAATTTGGACACATTTATCCTCCACTATTTAGTTAGAAATTTCATGTATACATTTTTAATAAGTGAGACCAATGAATTTTTTTATTCATCCTTCAATGAAATTTATTAGAATTACCTCCCACAATATGAATTATAGACAAATGAAACATGTTGAAAATATTCTACATTATTTTTTCCTAATGTAATTGAATGTATTTTTGGAATTTTTCAAATAGCCATAAAAAGGGAATGGGGTGATATTTTAGGAGAAAACCCGATCAGGGGATGTACAAAAATTTATATATGCATCACGTTGATATATTAATGGGATAAAGAGATGTTTGATTCTTATAACATATATTGGAATGTATTGATGAAATCCATGGTTGGTCTTTTCACGACACCTTTCTTGGACTTTGACAAAATCCACGGTCCATCACCGACATCACCAGAAAGAGTAGAGGCATGATCACCAAAAATACCTACGTAATTCACACTAGTCATGAGGGAAAACATGTTAGGGATCACCATGATTCCCTTGAGCTCCTCGAACCCAACCCATTTTTTGTACACAACATGCACAATCTTAAGCCCGAAAGAGTCAACCTGATCTGGTGAGATGACCTCAGTCTCCACCAATATAGACAACCATAATATCTTTTAATTCTCTTGTATTGTGGATTATTTCCCCCTTTCCCCTTATATAAAAATTGAAATGATTATGATGATGTTATATAGATGTTTCAAAATAATACATTGTAAACATATTCACATGTTTTTCATGGGAAAATTAAGATATATATCATGTACTTTGGGGGATTAATCAAAATTTTATTTTTCTAATTTTGTGACCTTTCATTGGATGTATTGGATTTAATTTTTTTGGATGTTTCATATTGGTAACCATTATTTTAATTTTTTACATATTAAATTTGATAAGGTTTTATATATCAATTTATTACATAAACATTTTACTCTTTATTTGTATTAGATATTATATGGTATACATAATATTATGATAAATAGAGACAAAAGGAATTGTATTTCATCCTCTAATGGAACACATGATCCACTAGTTCCCTAGGCCTTATAATTTCTACATCATTTTGTGGAGTAAGATCACAAGCACAAATTGGTTAAGTCATAAAAAAATAAGGATATTATATATATGTGATTATGGTAAGTAAGCATATATTATTAAAGGATTTTGATATAAAATTATAACATATTGTCATCATTTATAATGATATCAATGAATATTTTTTAAAATTTTTGGTCAATGGTTCTATGGTCATTAAGCATCTAATGACCATGGTCTTTATCATTATCCATCACAACATGATAGTTAGAGTTATCTTCAATGTACATATATTTAATTTCCCCTAATATTCTCTTAATTAGAATTCTATTTTTTATATGGTCTCTTGCTATTAATTTATGTATTTTTAAGAGTTAGTTATTTCTTAACATTTGGGGATGTGGGTTTTCCACAATGTAATTTTCAAAAATCGACATTTTATATCCAAATTGAAATTCTAAATTGAAATGATTAATTTTATTTAAAATTCCTATTCATATCAAGATGGTCGCTTATCGATTTTCACTTCCTCATTATCCCTCTAAAGTTAATGATGTGTTACATATATATATCATAAGGATTTATATACCTACTCCATCCAATGTACTAAACATTGTGGTAATACCCCCTGAGTAAGATCATTCTTATGATAACCAATCTGTAAAGATTATGGCTCATCGATATTTTTTTTCATGAAACGAGAGAGAGACCATATTATTTTTTCGGATAAAAAACCAATTTATGGATGCAATGTGGGATCCCAAGAATGTTGTCAGGTAAAGGTATCCTGACATATTTATGAACCTGTATTTAATTTCATGGGAAAAATTCATTTTAAGGTTGATAGAATGTAAAACACCATCATTTTTTTGTATGTAACTTTTCAAATAAATATATTCTCTTTGATAGTTTACTCTGTACAGAACACCTAACATAAGCGATCACCTGAGTATTATTATTTGTAAATGAACCATATAACTTATCCATAAAATTGGAGAGAATTAATATTATTTACCATTTTATGAAATATATAATTCATCAACTAAATTTTAATGTATTAATTAATTATTTTGAAAAAAGAACATAATGTTTTGTGTTGTCATTTTTTCATAAAATATATGTTTTCTTCCTAAATAAATTTTTATTATATTCTTTGAGAAAATATTTAAAATTAATTATTTATACATTCAAAAAATCTATATAATAAAATTTCCATCATTTATTGTTTCAATATGTCAATATTATATTTGGATTAATTTTTTGATTTTTTAATGTTTAGTTTCTCAATGAACAATAACAATTAATGATTTTTATAACCATAATTTTTCATTATATTTAATTGTTATTTTACAAAATTTAATTCGTATTAATGTAACATATGCTAACTTTAGTGTTATATATTACATTTTATTACATTTAAGAATTATTTTGAAATTATTTATTTATGAGTAAATATTCTATATAGAATATACATTTTCCAAAAAAAATTATTTCATTGCATTTTAATTTATAAAATAATTTTTATTCTATTATTATTTTAATTTTTTTTAATAATATTAAATATTTGAAATAATTTGTTCTAGATAAAATTATATGGTTCAATTCATTTTTCGATGTAAAAAGTTACAATGTTTAGAAATGATTTACCATTGTCTTATGAAAATAATGATACATGTTAATGTTAAATTGTAAAATCATAAAATAAATAATCCAAAAAAATATAATAGGTGGTTTAGATGTTCCTAGACCATAAATAGCACTTAAAAATTTTACTATCAATTTAATTTCTTGGAATTAATGCAATAACAATGTGATTTTTTGAATAATAAAATAATCATTATTTAATAACATAAAACTAGCATTACTCAAGAATAAATTCCACTCATCATCACAACATGTCATTTATAAACAAAAAAAAGATTGAAAAATTTCTACCAAAAACTATCCACTTCACTCTTCACATGTGATTGTGCTACTAGTATTAGAAAAATACCAATTCCAAAGTCATTAATGGGACCTTTAGAGATGTGACATTCAAGAGGTAATTCTCTCAAACTACTTATCTTAATTCATTTTTGAATTTTATATTATTCTAATATCATTCATTAATGAAATAATTATAACTCCATTATCATTTATAATAAATAATTTTAGTTTTATAGAGTAGTATCTCTTATCTATTCATTTTCTTACCTCCTATTATTCAAATAAAGAAAAACATTGTTCAAATTATAGTGGTTAACCATGTCAATGGATAATGATTTCCATGTTTCTATTAATTCATTCATGGATATTCATAAAATTATTATTCTGGTTATATCAGAGTCAACTAGATATATTATAACCAATTAAATGTTTTGTATCTACAATATTTTCAAAATATTAAATAAAACTAAACTTGTTCATTATGATTTGAAAACCCTCCAATATAAACTCAACATTGTTGTTATCATTTTATCAAAATAATTATCATCATACAAGAAAAAAATGATACATATGACCATTTAATATTATTGATTTGTATAAATAAAATTTCATAAATCATCTATTGTTTTACTTCTATTTGGACGAAAAATACATAATTAAACACCAATGAACCAATCATGTATTCATTAAACAAACAAATCATAAAAAATTAAAATAATACAATATTATTAATTAATAGGTGGTAAGATGTTTTAAAATTATTATACAGGTTGTTAAGAACATTAATAGGTTGTTACAAATAATTAACAAAATTAATTAAACCATTGTATTAGAGGTTGATGTGTTCAAAAGTAAATGGAATCATGAGTATATGTTTCTCCTCTCACATTTAGTTTTTTGAGATAAACAACTTATTACAAAATTATATAATTAGAATGAAATATATATTGTTTCTATATATATCATATCATGAACCTCATTTTTATCATTGAAATAAATGTTTCATTTGATAATTATTACTATTATAGTTCATACAATTTGACCGATTATAATTTTTAATTTACTTCTCAACTTAATTTCTATTTATTATGTCAAACATATATGTCATTGTTTTCTTCCTATTAGGATTATGTATGACATGATTTTAAATTATCATATGTTATATTTCCATTTTGTACTACTGATAGACATAAAAATATCAATTTATTAATGGTCACATCTATGATATTATATTTTTAAGTGACATTATTCTTAATATTAGTTTGTAATGTTTCCCATAATTTTTTTTCTTCAATTTCCCTATTTTCTAAAATTGATTCCGAAAATGGTTCTATTATTTTCATTTCATATTTCCATTTCATCTTTACTCGATTTTTAAATTATATGAAATTGTTCAAAAGGATTTTTTTTATTTCCCCAATGAGTTTATTATTTATATTCTCAAAAAATAATGAATGATTGATATTTTAAATTATATGTAATGATCATATTTCACCTCTTTGATTCTTCCATTACTATTTTAAGCATTCTATAAAATCATACAAGTTTCTTTAAAAAAATGTTTTCCATTGTATTTAAATGGATTACAAAAAATGATTTCAAAATATAAAGGATATTTTCCTCAATAATTACATCAAGTGATGTTTGAAAATAATTTTTTAAGAAAACATTATTTGATATTAGCTATGATCAATAGGGGATATTATCCTTGTATATCATCATTAATCCTTATTTTAATATTTTATGTTAATGATGGAATGATTTTTATGATTTACATTAATATTTTATTAGATATTTTATCATGATATATTTATGAAACACATTTTTTTCATTATTTTTCATATGATTAATTATTTATGTTCTTGGGGTACTATAATATGTAATTTTTATTATTTGATGGGTTGGACCTATGTCCCCATCCAATCGATTATGTAATGATGGGTACCTCATGATATAAATTATTTATGGGTTAACTTGATATCATATGCACTATTATATGCATAGTCTTGGTTCTCATTTCCTTAAGAGTATCCATATACCAGATTTCATATCCATATATCTATTAAGGGGTCTGATTTCAAGTCCTTAAAAAATATTTTGAAGCAATTTCTATTTATAAATTGGAAAATATTTATTGTTTTTTATAGAACATTACATGTAATATTCTAATTTTATTTTCATGCGGATCATGTACTCTTATGATTAATGTACTATGAAATTCTATTATTTCATCCATTACTCAATATTTTGATCTTTTATATGCAGGGTACATTTTTCAAATGCTATGTTATTGTTCTTATTCTGTTATTTATATTTCTTGATTGATATCTCCCTTGATTACCCTTATAGAGCATCTTTGTTTACCATTTTCATATGTTTATTTTCGCCAATATATGATTAAGGTATCAAGTATGGCATGTCAAAAAAGGGTTCTATTTATAATTAAATATTTGGGAGAGTATATATATTATAAACTTATATTTTTTAGGATGTTTCTAATGACAATAAGTCCATATGATTCTGGCTCGGTTTTGTTTGGTTACCTTATAAATTTTTGTATGTTTATATGTAATATCAATTAATGAAATCAATTATTCATTATAAAAAATTCTTATAAGATTAACTATTAATAAATTTATCATTAATAACATTGATTGATGCCTTATAAATTAGGAATTTAATGAATATATTTAATTTATTAGATATTTATTTAATGTTAATGGTATAATGTTCATTTGATCAATAGTGTAGTATAATTGATCCAAAATTATCCCATTATTTTTTTAATGTATGGAAATAAAATAATCTGATTAAACAACCAATGTTAGGTGGGATGTGATGAATACCTAAACGAGATTCCCAACTCAATGCGATAATAGATCAATAACTTCATTATGATAACTTCCCTATTAATAATTGTTATGAATAATAACCTCAATAAGGATGAATTTTCAAATACCTACAATAAACTACCAGATGCAAATGATAAATTTATGTGATAATGGATCAAACCCATTGAAAATATCCTCTCCATCCATCAAAACTCCAAAAATATGTATTTTTTACTATGATGTTAATTGTATAAATGAATAAGCTGACCAGTGGTAAAAATTGATTAAAAATATGAAGACTGAGGAAGATGTCAAAATTATGGGAAGAAATTAATTTAAACATATTATTTTCAAATAATATTTTCTTCATACTATCTGACATAAAACATAGAATTATTTACTTTCCCTCTAAAAGAAATTGACAATTCAATCATGGAATATGAGGTAAACATAACAAGTCTTGCACATGAAACCTCCATATTTTTCATTATCCCTTAATTCAATGATGATTTTTTTTACTGTTATTTATCTGAGTCTTCAAAATTCTAGATTTTTAATGATATTGAAAAATATGATGAAATTTTCTGATGTTCCCTTAATTTCACAATAGTGGTCATAAAATCTAATGGTCTCCATGGGTATAATAAGTTAAATGATAAATTTGACTATAATCATATAAGTGATAAATATAATGATTTATTGAATCAATAACATCCCACTTTTTTAAAATGTTGGATTAATCTACTAGAAAATTGGCCAAGGGTATGTGGAAATTAATTATGAGGGGAAATGATATGATCCATACTTGCAATTATCTATAGAAATAACTAGGAAATGGGATGGAAGAGAAGAATTATTTAGTAAATCCTTCTAATATTGAACAATGTTTCAAATTAAAGGAACAAGGACTCTTTATGAACCACTAACATAAAACTAGTATTTTTAAGGAAAATCAATGCAAAAAACATTTATTGAAATAATGGAAAGAATATTCCAACTGAAAATTTTAGGTGGATCCCAATAATTAAGAGGTATCACACATGGATTATATTAATTAGAGAAAAAATACCACTTTTTGGCTCAAATTAAATATATTAATTAATATTAGGAAAGTGTAGTAAAACATTTCAAACATCACCTATAATGACCAAATGTTTTATCACACGACTAATACCTCTTACAATTATTATTTTTAATATAAAAAACATAAATTACATAGAGAAACAATTTAAATCATTATTTTGTTAAATGAATAATGAAATGAGTGGTATTTGTGGAAATTACAACAACTTTAACAACGAAATAGTTTTTTGACCATTGGAGGTGTAATATGACTATTTATAATAGAAATATGGTAAATATAACACAATCATCCAATAAAAAAATATAAATAAAAATTAGTTAACCATTACCTTGTAGTATTATATAATTATAACTTGATAAATAAATGGTTAAGAAATAATAAATCTTCTTTTTATTTCTGTAAAACGTAATTATTAATTTAAAATGTTATAAATAATGTTATTATTTCTATGTAAATCTATTTTGATAAAATCTATTTATAATTTTATATTTATTCCTCATCATTATATGATAATTTTAAAATAATTAATATTAATATTGAGAGGGTTATAAGATCATTTATTGTTTTAAAATAGGAACTTTTCAAATAAGTGAGGATTATAATGTAAAATTTAATATCTCACAATAATAATATTTTTAAAAAAATGGATTCCATTTTTGAAATCCAAACATCAAAAAATAGTTATTCATAATTTCATGTATTATTCTAAAATAGTATAATATTTGGTGAATTATGAAATATGATAATTTACGATATAAACTAAATACCTAAATTTTTTATAATGGTTGATATATTACTGTTGTATGAACTATTATCTCAAACTATACTTCATTAATTAATTTACATAGTCATATGAATCATCACTAATTATAGTCTTGAGTGACAGTAAAAAAATACGTAAAATAATAATAAAAATAACCCTCTCCTCATATAAATACCACACCTCACCACTTAATACCATCACATCTACAAATACTAGTTTCATTTTTATATTCATCCTAATTCTATTCCTCGAAATCATTACCACATCTAAGAGCTACTGATATCAACATATGCCCAAAATTTTTATTGTCAAGGAGGTTCATGGGGGGAAGAAAACTAAACAGGTGAAATCATCCTTTGTTTTGTTTTAATTCCATTCATTTTCATATTCTATCCTCACTAAACCAATCCAAGGTGACATGATAATTAAAATATCATAAATATATTTAATTTTATTATGTTTATGGAATATACATCCTCAAATCCATTCTCTCCTCCTTTTATTCTAAAAATGAAAACACTACCCATGATATGACTATTCACCACCTTCGTGGAAAATGAGTTTTTTTTTGTTTTCATTACTTACTTAAATAATGGAAAAATTATTGTGGTTAAATAATATATTCATAACAAAATTATAACATATATCATATTCTGGAACCAATATAGACACAAAATGTTAACAAAAATTACAGTAGTCTCTATTTGTCCTAAAAATGGCCAAAATAAATTAAACCTTTTTATAAATTAATTATCTAAAGAATAACTATAATACATGAAAATGATTTGTTATATAATCTATTTTAACTTATGGAATTTCATTAAGAACATATACATTCATTTTTGGAAAATTATTCTCATATTACATGAACTTCCACACTTTTATACTAGTGAAAGAATAATGAAAACCAATAAAATGAACACTCTTGGAATAAAAAAAATTAAAATATATAACCAATTAATATAACCATAAATGAACATAATAATATTATATTAAATTAAATACTTTTAAAATTGGTCGCTAATGAATTAATTAAAGGATCAAATTTTAATATTTAGGATATTAACAGCATGTTCAGAACACATCAGAATATAATCTAAGGGGATTATTGAACCCAAATCCCATTATTTTGATTTTTACTCTTTAATTACAAATTTATTTGTGTATATTCCCCTAATTTTACTTATATGTAATTTCATTGTTCAAACCATTTTATTTTTGGGGATATAAATGTTCCTAATTTAGTTTTATGACATGTATAAAGGTTTCCTGAGAATACACTTCATTGAAAAATGCATCTTCATTCATCTTGGATTATTTAATCTTTTCCCAAAATAGATTATTGGTAAAAAATATATAGTATTCTATTTTTCATTTGAGAACCCCAATTCAAGACCTGAAATTATTTTTGATCTCAGTCCTTTCCATGATTTATTTTATTACTCTAATTGTTATAAGCTCTATAAGGAATTCATGATTATGTAAAAGTTATGATGTGAAAGAAAGTCCTAGAATTATATATCTTAACAATGAATCATCTTATTTGATGTCTCTCATGATATGATGTGTAATATGTATCAAAATTATGCTTTTTTCACAAATAATACATCATGATTCCACACAAATGATATGCATGAAGATGATGCTAGAATTGATTATAACTATGTGTATTATTAGAAAAGTAATTGATGTTATTTAATTTTTATAAATCTTTACATTCCATGAATTTATCTAAATTATCAAAAAATGATTATGATGAAGATCTAATGATTATTATATTATGAAGATGATTTTTCTCAACCATATTTTATTGATTTATTATCTAATTCACCCTCTTGTTAGGATGTTAGGTAACCCCATTATATGATGTGTATCCTCATGGGACTGCCTTTACTAAAGAGAATATGATATTTAAAAGCTTAATGAATATGTTTTTAATTAATTTTTACATTTTATAACATGTTTATTGTACTAATTTTCTCATGATAGTAAACCATTTGTATATTTCATAGTAACACTATTATGATGTTTATATAAAAATGATGAAATTTACATGTAAAAAAAAATAGGGTTTCTATAGTTGGTATTAGAGCATCGTTTAATTAATTTTGAATATAGATATTGAGAATATCAGTGAAAACCCTATGTAAGAGATTAATTTTATGTAGAAATTCAATGAAATTATTTTTAGAAAATGATAATTATTGGGATCCTATAAGTTATTCGATTACAAGGAATATCAAAAAATAATAATAATTTATTCACAAATTGATGTCATATATTATGTTATGATCTATTTTATTTTAGAAAATGGTTGGAATTAGGAGAATCTACTTCAGTGCACTATGTGGAAGACACTGTCATGAATTCCTAAATATAATTACATATTGCATTAGATGTGGAGTTTAAAATATCATTGATTTTGTTACCCATCTTTCTTAGTATAACTATAATATATTCAACTATGAGATATTTCAACATTCACCCATGATGGACTAAATTTCCATTCATTCATTTATATAGAAATAACCACAATGTTTTAGTGGATCATTCAATCTCTATGTCCTATAAAAATGGGTTGACTAATTGGAAAATATATTTTAAGTGATTTTCTTTTTGATGAGTATATAGTGACTCAACCAATTTATCATTTAGATGGAGAGGATAATAAATCAAGGAAATTGATTAAGATCACAAATTTATATGAATAAATAAAATATATGGATTTGGAATTACTTAAGAAATTATTTCTCAAAAATTTATTCTTTTTTCCTCTTACTAATAAAATGTAGAGACAAAAATAGATATTATGAAAAAGGAAGCTGAACCTGTTGTGGCAGATGAATAAAAAATATCAAGTATTTCCCCTTGTTGATTAGTTTTTTTAGTAATAAAAAGTAGATATATTCTTTAGGGTTTTAACATACCACATTGAAGGTTATCATTATATTTGAGTCTTCGAGGGTAATAATGTAATTTCTTAATGTGATCTCAAAATTGATTTGTGGTTTGGAGAATGGTCCATTCTTTATGGAGATAAAAAAACATAGAGTTTCAAGAGTGGGGATATAATATAAATATTGTGGATGGAAATATAAATCCTCCACATGTCAAAAATCGGTTTTGGATCATTATGAGAATAGCCACAATGGGATAGGGAAGTCAATCATGTGTTGTAGATAAGGCCCCCAAGTCCAATAATGTAGTACAGACAAGATTAATCATTCCAGTTTGATATTTGAAAGGAGGTAACCACCAATTTTTTTCATTCATCTACTATATGGAGAAATGTAATTTTCCTACACAATGTACTAAACATCGATACCTTTTGGGTAATATGAATCAGTAGCCACGAAAGCCAGAGGGTAAATTTATAGATAATATCATCACTACTTTTGAATTAGACTAAGAAACAAAATTCATACAAGTTATAATTTTTATTCACTCATTAATGGAATAGGCCTTATTTTATTCTAGTATTATGCATTCCTTTATAACCTACATGTATGTAGGACTATTTAATTGATTCCCAAATCAATTGAAGTTGAAAAATGTATAAAAATACATGGTGTTTAGGTCATTGTAACCAAACTGTTTGACTCTTCTCTTGTTATAAGATTTTGGAATATACTAGTAAATAATCACATTATACATCCCATGGTGTATTCCAATGCAATAATAAGCATGAATGGAATCTCATAATATTGAGTAGATATAAATTTCCAAAAAAATAAAATATATTTTCTTATTCAGAACCATCCCACGATCTTCTAAAAATTCATGTAGGATCATGAATCACTATTGAAAAGTCCCTCAATGTTGTGGGTTTTAATAACCTATGAAGAAGTATGCATTTCTCAAATTGTTAATTCAGTGGATGGTATCATCCATGATGAAATTATTACTGTCAGGGAATATTATAATGTATTTACAAAAGATCTAGCAACAAATCCCCTAGATCATGAGTTAGAGTCCTCAATAGAACATAAACCCAGACCCTCTAGTATATCAAAATTTCCATATTTGATGGCCTCAGTATAACTAAAGTTATTGATGAAGTAGCTCCAAGAGATCCTAGAAAAAGGGTTTATAGTACATAGTACATCACCTTGTTGTGCACCATTTATTATTGAAAATAAAAATTATGGATCCATAAATCTATTTATATATTATCAGTTTATCAATAAGATCACCTTAAAGAATATGTATAATCTTCAAATGATTTATGGCCTTTTCAATAATTTATAAAGAGCTCAGAACATCTCCATGGTGGATCTTCCATCGAGAATTCATCAACTAAAGTTGAATAAGAATGTTATTCAAATGAATTAATTAATTACAAGGTATGTGAACTATGTGTTCTTAATGATACCCTTCAAACTATTTAATTGCCCTAAAATATTCATGGATTATATGAATAAATTCTTTAAGAGAATAACCTGAAATTTTTTACAGTATATCATTCATATTCTAATGAAATCCAAAAAAAATGTAGGAACATGAAGTAAAATGATGTATTGTGTTGGTAACATTATGGAATAGTTAATAGTAAGACTTGTTCATAAATTGTTACCTTTGGATGTTTCATGTATCATTCATGGGGTACTTACCATTGTGAGGTAATTGGTAATTCCTTGAACCTTGAATCATAAATCCAAATAATTATTTTAATACATTTCCATGTCTACGTCGGATCAAATCTTGAAGTATCAATTAGATTATAATTTTTGGAAAAACAAGATACATAAATAGGTTGAACATTATAACTTGAAAGGAAATACAATATAAAAGTTTTAATGGAAAAATCCTCAACGCTATGTTTATCCCTTATGTTCATTCATAATAAACTTCTTCATGTCTGGAGAAAATGAAAAATAAGAAATGGGTGAGCTCAGATGCCCAGTAAGGGTAAGCAATACAGTGAATGATATCTTAAACATTAACATTATGCATGATGAATAACTAAAATCATATGCCTTTAAAAATAACCATGAAAATAATATGGTGGGGATATGAGTTGAGTAAATATTTCCATATTAAATCATAATCATGGGTATTCTACTATTAAAATATCCACATGAACATTTAATTTCTAGTTTCATAATTATGTAATGCATAATGCAGGACATCAAAAAAATACAATCAAGGCCTCGTGCCAAGACCATAAAAATCTATTTTTTCAAAGGACTTGTTCCAAGATCTTACTTTGTCTCCTGAGACTTGCCGATGAACTGAGGGCCTATAAAATATCCCACATGACAATTACTATGTCCAATTCATTACTCATATAAATGGGGATCAAAATAAACAACATAAACATTCATACTGACACTTACATATGAAATGTACATAAATTTTCCCAATAATTAAACAAAAACAATAACCATTCAGAGTAATATGGTGAATGGAATCAAGATTGAATATCCAAAATATAACTAATAATATCCTGTCCTATAATAGAAGGTGTATGATATAATAGGGGATAAATCGTAATGATGTACATGAACTAGTGCAGAAAACGTTTATTACGTGGTTATTTTTTATTTTTTACGTCGTATTTTGGCCGTCGTTATTACAAGAGACATTATAAACATTGTTTTATTACATAATTTATTTTAAAAATGACGTAAAAAACACAAATCCAATGTGTTTTTCAGGTCGGTTGGTTAAAAACCGAAGAGGAAAATGCTTCGGAGTAGTGGTTTATTACATTAGTTATTTAATAACTAACATGGTATATACTCTTTCACGTCGATTATTATATAACCGATGTCCTAAATCACTCCTCTGATGCATTTATCACGTCAGTTATGAAAATAGATGATGTGATAAACCTGTCTTCCCAGAGGTTTTTTGCATCGGTTAAATAATATCCGATGTGATAAAATATCTACTATGTCGGTTATTTTATAACCGACGTAAAAAACTATTCTTTTCTGTTAATTATGTTGGATGTGAAATAACCGGTGTAAAAACCATTTCCCATACAATTTATGCGTTGGTAATAAAATAACTGACATAAAAACAATTTTTTTTAATAAAATTGAACAACCACTACTATGACCTACCAAAAGAAGTCCAAAAACAGGCCAAAGGCAAACCAAAAATAGACCAAAAACAGACCAAAACCAGACCAAAACCAGAACAGAACCCCCACCCCACTAGACAACCCCCACCACACCCTCGGACATCCCCCACCACCCACTGGACACACATAGACCAAAAAAACCAAATCCCAACCAAAACCAGACCTGAACCCCCACCCTTCTTGATAGCCCCCACCACACCCCTGGACACTCCCCACCCCCTAAATACCCCCAGACAAAAAACAGAACAAAACCTGACCAAAACCAGGCCATAACGCCCCACCCAACCGGAACGCCCCCACTACACCCATTGAAATGCCCAAACAGACCAAAACTACACCAAAACTAGACCAGACCCTCCTACCCCACTGGACAACCCCCACCACACCCCTGTACAAACCACCCCCACTCCAATGGACACCCCTAGACCAAAAAACAGTCCAAAACCAGACCAAAACCCCCCACCCCATAGGACAGCCCCCACCACACCCTTGGACACCTCCCAAACAGACCAAAGCAAGACCCAAACCAGACTAGAACACCCCCACCCCACCCCACTGGACATCCCCCACCACACACTTGGACACGACCCAAACAGGCCGCAACCCGACTAAAAGTAGGCTACACCCCCCCACCCTACTGGATATCCCCTACCACACACCTGGACACCCCACCACCCACACCCATGGACTACCCCTGGACATCCCCCCACCCTCCTGGACACCCCCACCCCCTAGACAGCACTCCCACCCGACTGGATAGCCCTCCCACACCCCTGAAAACCCCCACCCCACTGGAAACCCCCCCACCCATGGACAACCCCCACCCTCCTGGACAACCCCCACCGCCCTGGACACCCCTCCCACAGTTCTGGACACCCCCACCCTCATGGACCCCCCCCCCCCCACACATACACCCCTGACCCCCCACCCACTTGACTGGACATCCCCCCTCCCCACCCCTAGATTTCCCACCACCCTTCTAGACACCCCCTATACTGCCCCCCAAACCCTATAGACATGCCCCCACCCCCTTGTACATCCCCCACCCCCTTAAAAGCACCCCAAACCTCTGTACACACCCCCTTCCCTATAGACACCCTAAACACGCCCACCCCACTGGATGTCCCTCCCACATCCCTAGAAACCCCCTCACCCCACAGGACACCCCCACACCCATAGACACCCCCTAGACATCCACCACTCACTTATACAACCCTCCCATGCTCCAGGAAATGCTCCCACATACCTAGAAACCCCCCCACCCCACTAGACACCCCACACCCTTGAACCCCCCCCCAATACATGAATCCATAACCGAAAAACCCCTCATAAGTAGACCAAAACAAAAAGTAGAGAAAAATTAAACGTTCACATATATAACATTCAAAACTAACAATGTCAACTTAAGAAAAACTAAATCCAACCTAAAAGACTACTAAATACCCAATTACAATGACAATATTAAAAATTACATTTTACAAGGAAAAGAAACTAAAATCCAATCAAACCTGTAAAATAATTTGACCATTCCACTTGTAAGTGTTTGATCTCTTCAGCGATTTAGGGTTGAGGGTCATTAAATAGATACAAATTAAAAGGATTGTAGTAAACATTTATAATGAATAAATAAAATGAAATATTATGGAAAAGTTTAAAAATATATCTTACCAGGTCAAAGTTCACAATTGTTCCAGTTTTAATTATTTAATACATAAATCTTAACATATAATATCTCCATTTGACGATGCCTTGTTATTCATGAAAATTATGTTTGAATGAGTGTAAGTTTAATATATTATTTTTATGCAATAAAGAAAAATATAAAAATTATAAATGGATATTTACCTTTACATTAACATATTTGATTTCACACTCATTTTCTTCTTGTTTATTCTAAAGTAGACTCATCCCAAGTTAGAAAATTTTACAAATGGGATAAATTTAAAATAATTATAATATAAAAAGATATTCAGAAATTATAACTTAGGTTTATATCATATTCTTAAAACATTCCCGCACATTTCCACAGACAGAGCATATCTAATAAAGTTTTTCTCCCATGGACAAAAATCACCTAACATACAATAATCACTAATATAATAAAATTTAAGATTTTTGGTATTTTATATTAAAAGATAACGAAATATTTTCCAGAGATGTGTTTAATACCTTTCAAAAAAAGGAATCATCCTACATTGTGTGACTACATTATGTTAAAATCATTCAGCAATATAAAGCATTTTGTGTTCCATATCCAATGCATGTGGTTTAGGGGAAATCAAATGTGGGTCCCTGAATACATTTAGATCGGTCTGCTTTTTATTCTCAATTTTTTTTTAAAGATACCTAATACAAAACAGACAGAAAGAAACATTTTTTAAAGAGAAAATGTAGGGAAAAGGTGTTACGACATACATGGAAATAATATGGACCATGTTGATGCCCAACTTATCTCCAGTAACAAGCTCCATGATATCAGTTTTCACAATCCCCACAGTTATTTCATGTCCACAAACATGATCTTCCATTAGAAACTCATAATGACCCACCAACAAATTTAAATATCTAGAAAATATGTCAATACTACTAGATTCTGTATTTGATATCATATCCATTTGTCTTTGTTATAGTCAATATAGTATTTATTTACATTTGAAGTATTCTTGTAAAAATAAATAGAATAATATTTTAGTTTTCAAATGATAAAACAACTTTAATAAAAAAATAAATTAGAAGATATAACATACATACCTCTATGGTAATGAGTCACATATGTCTAGATGGCCAAATAAAAAAATGGTCGATTATATCTCCAATTTTCGTCACCTCATCTATATGTAATGGTACTCGAGCTAATCTATCTATAATATCCTTACAGTGACACTATGATTATCTACATCTAACTGTTGTTGATGAACTATGCATCTTAAAAAATATTCCAGCCCAAATGAAATTATGATTTTGAGGATCATCAACATACAACTCAAAATAAGTAGGAAGTTGCAAAAGAGGAGTATGATAAAAAATGTCGTCTTCACGCTGAGGTGAGGGAGTGGATGTTACTAGCGGAGGTGGAGGATAAATAATGGAGTCTTCAGGGGGAGGTGAACAAGTGGGAGCTATAGTCTGAGATTGTCTTTTCATGTCAGAAAACATAGATTGTACCGATGCTCTAATATTTTCCTCCATCGTTGCATTATTATTATTAGCATCAGCCTACAAGGATTTAATTTATTTTATAAACACTGTCGACGGAAGTAGTTGAAGAACATGGAAACACTTTTCTTTCTGATACACCTTCTGTATATCCTCATACACGGCCAGGATGTTTGGGACTTCCTAATGCTTCAAATAAAATATCTTGCCTCCCAGTAGCTTAAAATACCTTCTATGAGATCAGCTCCTCAAGATAATCCTATATTAGTTAATTTATCATTTTTGTAATGATTGAAATTATATAAAGTATATAGTAATCTTCAATAAATAAAATAGATATCTTACAATCCACTCATCTACGATTCTCGAATCTTCCAAACGATTTTCCCTTTTTTCCCATCTAATATCTATTCCATTTTTCATGTCTAGATAGAGGGGATAGAGGGGCCACCCTTCCAGAGCATAAAGATACAACTCTTAGTTTTTTTAATTTTTCTTCCATCATTTTTTCTTCCAATAATGAATACCCTCCCTGAGATAAACTATGAGAATATACATTTTTAGATTGGATCTTATTTTGAGATTTCCCTATTTTCTATAAATTAAAAATAATAAATCATTAACAAAACATTAATAAGATCATTGATATAAGAAATATTATAAAACATTTGATTGACCTTTGCAAAAAATGAATCTTTTCTTCTACTTCCAACAAACAGTCTCTATGTAACTTTATCATTGAATGGATTTATTTGCATGGGTTTTCACGACTCTTATGACCAAAAATGTAATCAAATGATTGGGTTGAATTGAAATCCCACAATCTACTAGCATCAATTGATAAGCATTTCTTCCAGACTCTTCCCATAGTAGGAATATCAAATATCATCTGATCAAGAAGAGGTTAAACAAATTATATATACTATAAACATTTAAAGAATATGTAAACAATAGAAAAATATCATTCCAAAATCGTCTCCCACAATTGAGATATTATTTCATTTTACACACTTCTACAGTCATCATACAAAATGATTACATTGCTCTTATGTAGAGTTGATAAAAAACTTTTAAAATATTATGTATTTGAACCTCTAGGAATATCATTTCAATCATACAAAACGTGTGTCCTTTGGTCCTGCATATGGGCAAGTAAATTTTTTTGTAAATTTATTCACCCTCGTTTACCAACTCTTGAACTCTTTTTCATTATGGGAGCACATGAATAATATTGGGGAAAATCAAGAGGAGCAAGTGAATGTTCCTCACCAGAGGTATGACCAATATTCTAATCTCTAGAATCATGTGGCTGATCAACTGATTGATCTATCATTATCCTTCGAATGAAAAACAATCATTAGTTCACAGATATTAAAATTAAAATATTATAATACTAATGTAAACAGAAAATATAAAATTGTAATAAGTTACGTATGAGTAAATATGGTTAATATGGTAAGCATGTCAAAAAATAGTGAAGAAGGTAAAGTTGGTAAATATTGTAAACATTTTAAACAAGGTAAACATGGTAATGTAATTTTCATTCATCAAAAATAATATATATATAATTTATGTAATGGTAAACATGATAAAGTAAAGTAAAGAAAATTAAAATAAACAAAAAATTATACTTATTTGTTTTAATACATGTTATAATAAAGAGAAAACATATAATATCTAATATTTTATGAATATAATAATTGTAAAAAAGTAATAAAAATATGTTACCTGTAATCTTTGGAATGTATAAATGGATTGTTTTCCCAAATTCCTTCGTCTTGATTGTTATATATGGCACAAAACATGTCTTCAACTTTCTCATCATTATGTTCTTCTAATCTTTCCATGGAATTAGGGATCTCCATAAATCATAATCTTCATTAAGTTAATCATCAAGAACATATTGTTTTCCCTTGTAAAACAACAGCCCCCTGCATATCAGATTGATCTACTACATAGAAAATTTGTTTTACAGGTGTTGCCATTATAAAATAATCGGTTTTGCCTTTCAATCTATTTAGATTAACAACTATCAATCCAAATTCATTGGTTTTGAAAATGTTGTTACTGATAAACCATTTCCAGTTAAAAACAGGATCATTAATATTAAATTAATCACCCTCCCATATTTCATTAATCACTCCATAATATGCACTTGATGTAGAAATTGTGTTTTTTTCTTTAGCACTCAAAAAATTATTTGCTTCTATACACAACAATACACCACTATTTTGAACTTCACCTCTGTTATCCTGAGCTTTCGTATGAAATGCATAGCCTTTAATGTCACAATCATACTATGATTTCATATTTAATCATGGACCACCCATAACCCATTTTAATGTTGCTGATACATCTAATCTACCATGAAAGGTCTTTTTAAACAATGACAAAAATGTTATTTTGTTATCATTCAAAATCCGCATTTCTTTCTTATTTGTATGACATTGTTTTAACTCATTAATATGAAATTTGATATACGGTTGACCATCAGCTATGTTAATCAAGATGTATAATTATAATTTCTTCATATTTTCAACTGATAATGATTTTACTTTAAGGCCACGAATCCCCTTTCCCTCATTATTATCATGTTCATGGTGAGATAGAGGAAAACCTATGTTCTGCGCCGCAGCCATGTCACTCGTACAAAACTCTATAACATCATCAGAAATATACAATTCAATAATGGAGGCATCCGGTCGATAAAGAATCTTAACATACCCCTTCAATATTTTCATATACCATTCATAAGGTCACATCCCACTGAGATATACAGGTCCAAAAAGAATTATTTCTCAAACTATATGAATCATTAAATGCACCATTATATCAAAAAAAAGAGGAAAATACATTTCCAATTGACAAAGTATACAAATTTCATAATTTTAATAAAATTTCAAAGCATTCGAATCAGTCACCATATTTAAAATTGAAATGAAAAAATTAGACAACATTATTATAGTCTTTCTGACTTGGATGGGCAATATTCCATGCAATGAAACTGGTAGAAGTTTTTGCATCATTACATGAAAATCATGAAATTTCATCCCAATCATCTTCAAATCCATCAATGAGACAAAAATTATTACATTTGAAGAATAACATTGAGCCACTTTGATAACATGAATACACTGAAAAAATCTAATATTCCCCTCTCGGATAATATATGACAAGACAGGGTAACAAATGTTCATCTTCCATTAGGAGTGGGAGCTAACCCCAAATGTATTCCAATTGATTGTAAGTCTAATATTACATTTAAACCATCTTTTGTATTTCCTTTAATATCAAACAATGTTCAAATAAACCTTCCACAGATATTCTTCTCCACGTGCATGACATAAATATTATGTTTAACTTCATGATAACTCCAATATGGTTGCTCAAAAAATAATGACCGTTTATTTAAAATATGTCCATCATTACAAGATTTTTGTGTCCTTTCCAATTTCATATCAAGTTTTTCCACCCTCCCAAAAATAAAATCATGGGATAAAGTTTTTGGAGAAATATAAATTTCCATTGAGCCATTGAATTCCTTTTTTATTCTACTATTAGAGTGATCTATAGGAAAAAAACATTCTATGACCCATGTACACTGTTTTCCTCACATGATGCAATTGACAATATGAAGTATGTTGTTCGCAAATTGAACATGCTTTATACCCTTTAACACTGTATCCAGGAAAATTTCTATATGCTAGGAAGTCATTTATAGTGAACATAAGCACTTCATGTAGTTGAAAATATTAAATTTTATATTAATCAAACATCCTAATATCATCATCCAATAAAAGATTAATTTTATAAAGCAATGGTGACTAGAAAACATCAATATATTTTCCGGGTTTCTTCGGACTAGATATCACTATACTCAACATTATATATTTTCACATCATACAAAATTCAGGAGAGAGGTTGTAAATTACTAATAAAACAGGCCTTGAACTGTGTGTGCTACTGAGGGTTCGGTATGGATTCATTCCATCTGTGCAGAAATATAGATTGAGATTTCTAATTTCATTTCAAAATGTAGGATACTACTCATCAATTTTCTTTCATTGTGGACAATCAACTGGATGAAGTATTTTTCAATCACATATATGCTCATCAGCATGACATATTAACCTCTTTTCAACATGTGAATTAGCAAATAAACGTTTCAAATTATGAATTATAGGAAGATACCAAAATAAATTTGAAGGGATCTTTTTAATCTCTACATCCGCCAGTGATTTTTCTTTCACCTTATACCGTGATGTCCCACATTTGGGACATGCTCACAAAAATTCATATTGTTTCCTATATATCATATAATCATTTGGACATGCATGTATTTTTCTATATCCAAATCCCATCGGGCATATTGATTTTTTGGCCTTATAATGTGAATTTGGATGATTGTTATCTTTTGGAATAATTTTTTCATCAATTGTTGCAGCTCAATAAAATCTATGTCACTCCATCTATGTTTTGCCTTCATGTAAACCAATCGTAACACCATATAAAAAGCCATAAAATCCATACAACTAGAATACAATGGTTTTTCAGCATCACCATATAGACTCCCAACTGTCGGTTCTATCTCAATTTTTTCTTCTACTATTTCATGAATAATTTCATCAATTCCATTAGAGTTACCATCTTGTGAATCATCATCATCAGTAGATCTGACAATCTTTCCAGTTTCACCATGCCAAATCCAAGGGCTGTAACTCAGATTAAAACCATGAAAAATAAGATGATATTTGAACTCTCTACTTTTCAACTTCTTCATATTCAAACATTTCATGCATGGACATAAAAAATGTCACTCATTGGAACAATTTGAATAGAAAATTCCAAAAAGGCATAAACACCTTCCTCATATTCATTACCCATTCGATGTTTTATAGTCCAAATTCAATTTATTATTACCTATAACAAATATCAACATTATACATATTTTTATGATAATAAAAATATATGTTTATACGAAAAGTATCATAATTTAAATGTAAATTTTTTTTAAATATAAAACAAATCTATGTGTATTTAAAAAACTTCTGCTTGAAATGATTTTAACATGAAAATATAGTTAGATATAATAGTTTTAAATTTGTCTTGGATCCTTTCTTCTTAGGGTACACAAAGAATAAATCCTGGTGCAACTCGATAACAAACTCACCCTTCCGTAAAAAAATAAATATGAAGTATAAATATTAAAATATGTATACATTCACTTCTGAAAACTACACAGATCCCATTGATTTGAATCCTCTGTACACCCCCACCCCTCTGGAGAGGTCCCCACCCCCTGGACACCACCCCACCCCCTGGACACCCCCACCCTCTCGACAGCCCCCCTGGTTATCCCCCACCCCTCTTGATAGCCCCCACCCCTCTAGAGAGCCCCCAACCCTCGGAAAATCCCCAACCCATTAGAATCCCCCAACTCTCTAGACATCCACCACCCCCTAGCACACACCCACCCCCTGGATAGACCCCTGAACCCCTCTCGACACCCCCACCCCATGGAAACCCCTACCCCATTAGAAATCCCCCTCACCCCTGGACAACACCCCCACCCCCTTGGACACCCCCTGGACACCACCACTCCCTTGCCTAACAACCCCCACCAACCCCTATGGATATCCCCCACCCCCTGGACATCCCCTAAACCCTCTTGACAGTCCCCACCCCTATGGCCAGCCCCCCACCCCATGGAAATGACTCCCACACCCCTCTAAACAGCCCCCCTGACACCCCTGGACACCCCTACCCCCTTGGACAGCCCACTCACCCCCTGGATACCACCCCCACCCCCTGGACACCCCTATCCATTTGGACATCACCCTCACCCCCTAGACACCCCCACCCCCATTGACACCCCAACCCCCTTGAACACCCCCGCCCTGCACCCCCTGGACACCACCCAACCCCCATTGACACCCCCACACCCCCTGGGACACCCCAACCCCCTTAGACAGCCCACTCACCCCCTAGACACCACCCACAACCACCTTTGACACCCCCAACCCCTGGATATCCGCCACCCCACCTAGACACCCCCACCCCCTTGGACAGCCCCCCACACCCTTGGACACCCCCTGTATGCGCTCACACAAAAACAAACAAAAAAATGTAAACGTGCATGACATCAGTTCCATGGTTTCTTTTACCAGAAAAATTCTTAGCATCATATAATTGAACTCTATGAAACATAAAATGATAACAAGAAAAAATTTAGAAAAATAACATCTTAAAAAATTTGATTAGTGCATCGCGAAAACTAATAACTGAAACAGACCTGTGTGGGGATTAGTTGATGGTTGTGAGTCAACATGATAGATCTGGTGACATGAAAATGATAAATGATGTTAGAAAAATGAAGCTAGATGGCATGAATTCAAAGAATCCTTTTTAGGTTTTCCACGCGAGAGAGACGAGACGAAGGTGAACCAATCGGAGAATGTAGAATAACTTAATATGGGGTGCGATAAATCATTTAAAAGCTTTATCACGTCAATTATTAAATAACTGGTGTGATAAACTATTTTTTTCAAGGTTTTTAAAGTTGGATATTTAATAACTGACATAGAAAAAAATTTATAACATCGGTTCTTTTATAACTGATGTTACAAATGGAGCATTACCATGTCGGTTTTTTTATAACTAATGTGATAAATCACCGATCATTTCTTTATCATGTCGGTTATAAAAAACGACATGATAAAGTGTTCCAGATAATATTTTCTCTTCGTTTATAATATAACCACCGTAAAAATGCTAATCAAAGTATTTATCATGTCCGTTATAAAATAACCGACGTAAAAAATGAATCATAATCGATATATCACATCAGTTATAAAGCAACTGACATGATATATCAATTTTTTCAGCTTTTTTTATTGGTTTTATAGAACCGACGAGATAAATGCTGACATGTTAAATGTTTTATCCACTAGTGAGGATTCAAAAATCGATTTTTAAATAGATGATGTTAATTTTAAATGAGAACATTGAAAATTCAATGAGAATCTAATCCTTAAACATTCCAAAGCTTCTCATAAACTATTGAATCATTCAAATTATAATCCCTTAGAATTTCTTTATAATTAGGGTACTCTAAATATTATATACCAATGGGAATTACATTCACCACAAGTGATAAATATGTGGTAAAAAATGCATATATCTCATAAAATTCTATGTTTGATGAGACAAATCCCTTTTTAATATAGAAATAAGAGTTTTTTTGGAAAATCATTTGCATTTGTCAAAAATAATTTGGTAAACATGTATATACCATAATGGTATGTTAATTTAAATTATATTTGAGGTGTAAATATATTATTATTATGGTGGAATAATTTAAATATTTTTAATGAATCTTTAGAATTAAATAGTTTACTATTGTTTATGGAAAATATTAAAGGAATCTAAAGAAAAAAAGGCATGGTTTCGTCCATAAAAAACAACAAAAATAATTTTTTATGTTAAAATTTGTGATTTTAGAAAGATAAATATGGATTAAGATAGATTATATAGTTAACATAAAAATAGGTAAAAATTCAATATGTTCCTTAATTGGGCTTGTCTTTCGAGATGAATTTTTGAAAGACCCTTTGAAAACATTTATGTCTCTATAAAATAAAAAAGGATTATTGTCAGTATACATATATAAAAAATTAACACATAATATATGATGAGTAAATAAGAATAATTAAGAATTTCATTTCAAGTAATAATGGAAATGATTAACATGAATGAAAAGGCAGGATCTGTTAGAAAACCCTTACCACTTTGTAATCAATTGATTAGTATTACCCAAAATTAATAATATTCAAATGAAATATTTAATACCATAAAAATTCATAGATTCATGATATGTTACATCAATTTTAAGTATAACTACACCATAAACATGCTATAGTAGTGAATATGGAATATCTCACAAAAATGGAAGTGAGATGAGGAAACCCTTACATTAAGTCCTATGGTGATCACCACTTGCTCATAATGACATGAATAACAAAATTTAGCTTCATTTATTAATAATTATAAAACCTCATCAAAAATCAACTGATTCAATATTTCCTTATTATAATCATTCATTTTTTTATGGAATAGGTTCAATTTCATTATTTAGGTCCATTTGTTTTATGATTTGTTTACTCATATACATAAACAGAGAATCATGTAAATTGAGGATTGCTGTCCAAAATTGAATTTATATGTTATTATTGAACACTAATAAGGTTGCATGGTTGTAAATTTTATTTTTTTACTTATAATTATGATGAATCATTATATAAATTATTTAATGATAACTCTTTGGGTTGATTTTGTTTGAACATAATGAACTCATTTTACATTATAAGTCAAAAAATGTCTAACAAATATTCTTGAACCATTTACGATATATAATATATAAATATTATTCAGCATTAGCTATAATAATGGTTACATTACTAAAATTGAAGACCATGCAAGAAATTGAAAACCAATCATTTTGAATATGGTAAATTAACACATCTCAGATGGGATTTTTTACTATTAGAAAAAAAGAAGGGTAAAAAATATTATAATAAAATATTTCATAATCAAAACATAATTACAATACATGTAAGATACTTGAGTTTTCATAAAAAAAATTATTTGGAATTGTGATGACAGAATAGAATTAAAATGGACATGAAATGAAAGTAAAAGAATTGAAAAGATGAATTTACCACATGAAATAATCTTCCTTGGGAACCTTTTTATGGAGAGTATTTTTTATTTTTATGTGACCAAAGGATGCTGGACGTGGGGGAGGTTCGTGGGATGAGATTTTTCCATAATTCATACTGGGAAAAAGGGTTTAGATTAGTGAATTGAAGAGAGGAGTGTGAGTGTTTTTTTAAAGTGGAGGAGATGAGGGTTTTATAATTATTTTAATCATTGCATTTTTATTTTTCTATTAGATATGAAATAATGATAATTCCATCACCAAAAATAGTAATATGTGAATTTGAATTCAAACAAATATCCATTAAAATCATCCATGACTCAAGAATGATGCATAAATTCTTTTATTTTTTATATTTGATAATTTACTGAATTAAACCATTCCCACAAATTCAAGTATTTCAGAAAAATCCCAAAAATTCACACAAACCAATATCAATGTTTAGAATCCAAAAATGACTTCATTATTATGAAAATAATTTTCTAAATATTTGAAATTTAGTTTTTAATTAATATCATTATTTACTTTATTAATACATTTCTAAAACCAAAATTGAATTTGTAGTACCCTAAAAAAATATCTAAGTTCGTATTAAATTATCATAATAAAATAGTACCACAAAAGAATTTATTTAGGAACACATTTGAAAACAACTAATTTTATTTTTAATAAAATTTATTAATTTAAAATTGTAATTAAGTATTTATTACTCCAAAAAATTCAAAAATTTAATTATTATCTTATAAAATAATATATTTCATTCATAAAGTGGTTAATTTTTATTTATACATACAAGGGTGAGATTATTATTCATTAGGATACATTAATATTCATATGGGCGATATTACTATTCAAATGGTATGTTACAATTCAAAAGGGTATGTTACTATTCACCAAAAATTAAGTTGATTCTATCAGAGTATAGATATCATATTGAATGGAACTGTGTATGTTAGTTTTTTGAAATTCAAAACATAGAAGAAAAAAAATCATGATTATTATACAGGTTATAAAAAAGTCTTATTTTGTAAGGACTCAGTGTTCCATGCATACTATATTAAATTTATTTTTAAATCCATGGGGTCTAATATTAATAATGACTATATTCATTTCATGATTTAGAATTTATAAAAATAATTATAATAGACAAAATATATTTGGTTCCAATTAATTTACAAACATAATTAAAAAATATTTTGGAAAAAATGAACATTGTAATAAAATAATTAATATTTTTTTTCAATAAATATTATTGCAAAATTATTTCTGATTTTAACATTAATTAATTTTAACGACAAAAATTTTCATTATAATTATTTAATATATTTATTACTGTTAATTAAAACACATAATTATCCAAATATATTTAAAACTATAAAAAACTTAGCGGGGTGTTACATTCTCCCAAAATTCGACAAATTATGTCCTCGTAATTTAATATTTTACATAAAAATTTAAAGGTTGATACATTAAAATTCTTCTTTGGGAAACCCCAATCAGAAATAGGGTTAATAAAATATTCACTTAATAATAGGGAAAGTGATATGTATAGGTATCTACTAAACTAGACCTTCAAATAGTGAAAAAATATGTACATGGACGAATAATCTGACCATTAGGTTCTACTAATGAGAGATAGAGAACAGGATTATTTAAATGTTGACATTCAAAAATCCATAAATTTGTGATGATGTAAAGAATCATTCAATTCATTCAAAAATGGTTCTATGATAGTATTTTTTTGGTTTTGGGATCCTTTTCCTATTGTTGAGAAATTCTCTCACTCTATACTAATGTATGGGTATATTAGTAATTGATATGTTTTTACAAACACAATCTTATCCTTCAACTATGCCTTTTACTATTATTACATAATTTCATATAACAAGTTGTATTATTGGGTAAAATAATCTCTAAAACATTGAACAAATATCAAATTCAATCATTTCATAATATGCTAACTTCTAAAAATATCATGATCATACACTTTAGAAAGAATCTCTGATTATTTATACATTGAACTTGTTATGCAACATGAATATTTTCATAAACATCACATACAAACATGTGAGTACATTCTCTTTGTATTCTATTGAATAATGTTAATTAACATTAAACATTATTGAATAAATTCATGCATCCTTATAATAGTAATCTAGTTATATTACCTCAGTCTAAAATGTTGTAGACTCTATCACTCTGTCAATAACCCATTATATAGATCCAACATATTTTTTTTCTATCCAATTTATGTTATTCAAATAAATCATATCATTATTCAAAAAATTATATCTCGGCTCCATAAATATGTTAATGGTTGTATTTACCTCAATCATATTTTTTTCCAAATTTTTCACATTCTACTGAGTAATTTTTCGTTAGTGCACATTATCTTGTAACCTGAAATCCTAAATGAAATAATATTGCACTACAATATTCGTATATTCCATAATTCTCATAACCAATGATTTTTTTTATAAAATATAAAATGACATGATTCTTAACAAGGAATATTTATCCTTCCACTTTATCTTATGTAGTACCATTACTTGATCATCATCTAGTAATATCATTTGCGGCATATTCCATAGAATCTTGAGACATTTATTCAAATAGAGTCCAATCACCTTTCAGTAGAAACATTATACATTTGAATCATTTTTCATACCCTTGAAATCACTAAATGAGTGTCCGTTTTCTCCACATGTAAATAACTCCTATTCCCTACAATAATTTACGTAGATTATTCATTTCATAGTTATCACATGTGGGAAAATCATTATTTTCCGTCTTCCTTTTATCAATATTTTCTCTTCCATCCTCATATAATTTTGATTCCCATCAAATCTATTGGACATAGTGAATTCTTTACATATCTTGTTAACATGTCATATTATTTCATCACATACTAAGGATACATGAGATACTATCTTCATTATATAAGATTTTCTATGACCATAATAATTATCATCCTCGTCAATATTTTCATCACGTGTTTTGTATATGTTCTCATTCCTTCTACATGGAACCAATTATAATCAATTCCATATAATATAGTTACTCAAAAAATTAAGAACTCTCTATGACTCAAAATATTACATAAATTAATGCATCTTAAATCCAAGAACCATATACATCGGTTACATGGTACGAATAAACCATTCATAATGGTGGGTAATGAAAATTTGATTTATCCTAATAATATCCACAGAGAGTGCCAAACATGATACTTTGTAAGGACAATTGTTATGTACAAGGATTCCATGGTTCATGACTGAAACTCCTTGTCATAGTTTTCACTCCTAGGTAAATCTGTGCTAGAACCACATCAAAATGCAGTATCCAGACTGGGTTGTATTTTCATGAAAGCTCCAGATAATCTATTCCGTATCAAAATTCTGCAATGTCATTTTATATTTATCCTTGAATACTATCTTGGGGTTTTATTTCCTAATCAATTATTTCTATATCTAGTTTCCGTGTTTACTACTATACTTACTTTAATACCAACTATAATGCCCCAACCCCAAAATCCTGGAGACAGTGAATTATTTTAATACAATTTCTAGAATACAAGGAATCAAATGTCAAACGACTAATCATTTTAGTATTTTTTTGAAAACCACATACAGACATAGGTTTAAAATTATAACTTGAAAGGAAAATAATATTGAATTTTTATTTGTAACATCCCAAAATATATATTTATCCCTTTAGTTAAATTATAATATAATTCATCATGTCCTATGATAATGAATGATCAGAAATGGGTCAGCTCAAATTATCAGTAAGGGCAAGTAACATAGTGGATGATATCATAAACATAAACATTAGCCATGGTAAATAACTGAGAATCTATTCCCTTAAAAATAATCATGATCATAATATGGTCAGAATATGAGTTTTAAAAATATTTTCAAAATAAAACATAATTATAGGTATTATACTAGTCAAATAACCCCATGATTAATAAATTACTTGTTTCATAATGAGGGAATGCATAATGTGGGATACCATAACCATATCATCAAGGCCTCATGCTATTACCATAAATATCCGTTTTTCCAGGCCTAATGCCACGACCATAGTATGTATAATGAGACCTATCGATGCACCAATGGGTTATACAGGGCCCCACCAAACAATTACAAAGTCTTATACATTAATCTTATGAATGAGTATTGTAACACCCCCGAGCATCCACGATACACTTCTCTTTCAATAATGCAATAGCTTGCATTGTACGCAAGTTCGAGATTCTAACACACCACGACCAATCAAAATAGCCATTATGAATAGGAATACCCACTTTTTGAAATTATATATATTTTATAATGGACTTAAATTTTGAATTCGGAATATCGAAATTATCCTATTTTGATTTTTTGGTATTTTTCTGAGAACTTCCAATTTTTTATGAATAGTTAAAAATACTAAAAAACATCTTTTTAAATAAAAATAATTTGTATTGTTAAATTATAATATTGAGTGGTTTCAAATTATAATTAAAATATATTTTTACCATTTTATCCAATGTTGTTCATTAGAATTAATTTCACTTTGAAATTGGACATAAACAATTGTAAATCTTTTGATATATATTTTGTCTTAAAAACACGCTACTCGTTGTGACAGCGGGAATTAGTTATAAAATTAATTAATGAAAATTATGTGTTTGGAATTAAGTAAAATAGACATCATTTTTGAATTCAGAAAATCAATTATAGATTAGGGTGAAATTTTGGAGTTGTTCTGAAAAACTTCAATTTTTGATGAATAGTGAAACCACTAAATGGTAGTTAAAAAACTGAATTTTCATTTAAATAAAAAATTACCACTTTTGTGATTTTATTTTCAAAAATATGACCTACATGGTTATAATTAGGAAGTAAAATGTGGTTCAATGGTATTAAAATAATTTTTGGTAAATAGAAACTTTTAAGTTTAATTAATCGCGATTAAAGGTAATTTGTGAAATTTAAGGTAAAAATGGTATTATAAAAACATGAAAATACCCTTAAACTTGTCCTACCACTATTGGATGAGTCATGTCCGACCAATAAAATCCATGGGTCAACTTGGGGACCCCATGGAGCCACTTGGGTATGAAAATGACAATAATAACTTTTTATTTAACGTAAAAATAAATTTTTCACAAACATGAGTTGTTTTACTAAAACAATTATTACATGGGGTTATATAAGCTAAATTTTCAATGATAAATATTCATTGGAAATCCAAAAGGATTTCCTACATCATGATATTTTTTTAATAATTTTTAGACATTAGATAAATTAAATATTTTATGACACCATGATGATGTAGCGATTACCTCATTAATTAATGATTTAAATAAAATGAAAAGATAATATAAAATATAAGATTTACACTTGTCAAAAACATATTGTATGGGTATATTTGGAACCCTTATCACCTTATCCTAGAAATATATTAGTGTGGGACCTTTAAAATCTGAAACCCATTATATAATAATGTAACATTTCATGACTTTCCAAGAGTGCCCCTCCTCACCTCTTATAAAAGGCCCCCACCTCTACCACCTTACCCACACCTCTCAAGCCATTGGATCGACCAACCCCTGCACTTTTTGTCTCTCCACATACCACTCGTACTCCTAGAAGCCTCACTTTGGGCAGAAGTCTTCCCAAGGAATCCTTTGAGATCATATCAAAAAGAGTTACCCGTTTTAATGATAGTGTTTTCTCTTGTGATCTTATGTTTTATTTAGCTTCTCCAACCCCCTAAAATATTTTTATTAATTTCTTTTGTAACAAAACAAGTATCCTAAATATACTAAGATTTGTTTTTAATATGGATTCAAGATACCCTTACACACACCTACATCTAATGGTTAAAGAACATACTGTTTCTGTGGATGGCGAATTTCTGCCTCACGAAACGATGATTGTTCAACACTCATATAACACCTTCAAAGGTGTCCATTAAAATGTCACTATATTTATATATGATATATAATATTTTTAAATTTTACTTATGCTTCAGTATTTTTCATTTATGGAATACCTTTATGGTTTCCATTATGGGTAAACGCGGTATCTTTATTTTAGGAAGTGTGGACTACCGCCCCCTCAAAGTGATTTGAATCATTAATGCCAGATGTGGTATGTATAAAGGATGGAGTAAATGAAATTATATATAATATTATACTGGAATTATAATATAACTTTATATAATTATGATTTAATTCCATTAAATATGAAATAGAAATGAAAGTAGCGTTCATGCGTACGTACGGCTTACCATCCCAATGAACGGTGCATTTAATTCCTTACCTCTAAATGTTATGTAATATTACAAATGCATGTATATACTGTATATATAGGATAAATATGATATCTACATCATGAATATAATTATGGAGATAATGGACATTCTACCACATAAACAACTGGTAATTATAAGAAGTATATTGTTGACTCAAGTACCAAAGATCAACAAAATGACCGTTATTATCTTAAATAATTACATAATGTTCATAACATGGTAATAAGTGATATAAAAGGAATAATGAACCTGGAAAATGTTCTTAATCAAAGATAAATTAACTCTAGTTTATTATTCAGGAGGTTAAAGAATGATCGAGTCATGTCGGGCACGAGGTAAGGGAACTTCTTAACCCAATTTCCGTTCTTTGGGTTAATCTCCTACTTTAAAATTATGTCATGATATTATTATGTCCTATCTTGTATTTGTACTTTCTTTAAGTGTACTTATAGGGTCTACACATAATAGATCTATTTTATTTAAAAAAATGATCTTTGTAAGGGTTTCGTCTGAATCTCCTTTCATTGAGGAATATTTTATTTTACACACAAATTTCCTTTATACAGTGAATAAACCCCTTTGAATTTTACTTTTATTCAAAAGCAATCTTTTTATACGAAGCAATTTTACTAAATGACAAAAGGAATGTTTTTTTCTTATGTATGCGGCAACAATGACTTCTCTGCCGCCATGACCATTAATTGAGTTTCAGCTTCCTCTACAAGCAATAAATTTTTTTAAATGAAAAATAAATACAATGTTTAATATTATTTTATTCTGGTATTGAAAATGATTTTGAAAATGATTTTATTATATCAATGTCTTCTATTGATATATTTTGATTGAAATATGGAAATGTTATGTGTCCTTTATGCATGTTTTATTTGATACAGTTATGTTATTGTTTATGATATGATTAAACCTGTTCATATGAGGAATGCATTGAACTTAATAAGTGATGGGAGGAGCCCGCTATATCTCCTCGATGCATCGGCAGGTCTAATGAGACAAACTTGTGTCTTGTCATGAGGCCTTGACAAAATCATATTTGTTGTCATGGCACGGGGCCATGGGTACGTGGTTATGATAGTCTGGCATTATGCATTCCATCATTATGAAAGTGGTTATTGATATTGCATGTGATCATTCGACCAATAGAATATCCATGTGAATAAGTAAATGGCGTTATCTCTTTTTACTTTTTCCATATTATGTTGAAGTTCATGTTTAAAAGGATTTTTTTTAGTTATACATTTCCTTAAATGTTTATGTTTATTTATGAAAGCTTTTGATATATTTTTATCCTTACTGAGCATCTGAGTTCACCCCTTTCAATGTTTTAATTTTTCCAGGATATGAAGAAGTACTTTAGGAATGACCTGCAGGGATAGTCTTAAGGGGATATGAATGTGGAAATTGGAGACTATGTTATTGTAGTTTTTCACATTATGATGTAATGTAACATTTATGAATGTATCTAGTGTTTCCAAGGCTAATAAACTAATCGGTGTTTCGAGACTTGATCTTTGTGATCATGCCAATGTTACACAATAATGCACCAACTCTGGGTAACTGGGGTCGGGGCATTATAGTTGGTATTAGAGGCAGTTTAGTACTAACCTTGGAAGCAATATGTAGACAAACTCTGATTAGAGAACATATCCCAAAGATAGACTTTGAAGATTAGTATAGAATAACTTTCTAGAATTTTGGTATTATAGAGATTTTGTGAGTTTTACGAGCAATACATCCCTCTCTGGATACGAGCTGGTTGAGGCGGCTCTGGAACAGATGTACCTAGGGGTAAAACCCGAAAACACCGCTTTGAGCTAGACTCGAATGGGAACTGGTGCACAACAACGGGCCTTGATGTACTCTTGGTTACGACACTCCCGGGGGATATGGTTAGGATAAATGTCATTTTTTTACAAACCATTATGAATGGTTTCTTAGTATTTACATTCTCAAAGAAATTTTTTTTATGATTATGTATTATATCCATAAGCCTTTCCATTTACATTAAGTATTATAAAATTTTGGAATTACTCATTGCAATTCATAAAGTAACCTAGTTTATGCCATTTTATAGAAATGCAGCCCAGTAGAAGGAATCTGAACTCAATCAATACGTATGATCCATAGAGTAAGAAGGATCATATCTATCATGGTATTAATCCAACATTTAGAAGGGAAATATTCTTCCACGTGTTCTCAACATATGATGAAATAGTATCATGTGTTAATAAGATAAGTAAAGAATTCTATGCGTGTTATGGATTTGAAGGAAATAAAGAGAAGAAAAGGATAGAAGAGAGAATTATGGATAAAGTGATGAGGGAAAAGAAGAATTTTCCAATATGTGATAATTGTGGGAAGAAACTTCTTGGAACTTGCCTGAAGGGAATGTGAGTTTTTTATAAGTTTGGAGTAATAGGACACTGATTGCGTGACTATAAGGGTAAGAAAAAGGATTCAAACGTGCAATGCTTCATCTGCAAGGAGTATGGACACTACGCAAACCAATGTACAAATCATCAGAGTATTCCCCTAATGATGTTATTGGATAATAATCATGTTATGATAATACCACAGTTGAGGAGGACTGATTAGAGTTATTATGTTGTTATTAAAGAATTTTGTCATTTGAGTGTTGTATCAATGATGTACTGGTTATAATAATTATGGAGTATATAAGGATTGTACTGCAGTACTATTTCATCAAGGACTTCAGATTGTGTGGAACCAAGAAAAGTGATTCCACAGCAGGTTAAACTTTTGGAAATTATATGGTTGAGAGAAAGATAAACCATATTATGGTTTTGATACCAAGATATTGATTTTGAAATAATACATGATTGATTTGGATAAATTATATTGGATATTCTTAACATCCTTGAAATTGATTAATGATTTGTATTCATTTTCTGATAGAAGGAGTATATCTAGTATTCTATAAGGAATAAGGGATCATGAATGTAATCAATAAAGATTTATGGTAATTCAGGATGTTGTAGTGTTTTAAAAGAATACAAGATGAAGGTGTTCACTTGTTGTTACGTAGAAAAAAGGATCTTCATTATGTTTACCTTCCTTATAAAATTTGGACTGTGAGTTGGACATGAGTATTTTGGATAACTATAAAGGTTGGAATGGATTAAGTTGAACCTTGGAGAGTATTGTTTAAGGTTAAAACATTTATGAATATTATTTTTGGAATATTATAATACTATAGTTTTAGGAAAAAAACAACATGTAGGTCGGGGGATAACCCGTAGAATCGGACAAAGCTGCAGGAATCAAACCCACAACCATAGTGCGACAGGCCTTTATTACCTAACACTAGCCTACAGGAAGTCCCTGGTTATTACAAAAAAATATTCCGAATATAAATGGTATGTGTTAATATTTGGACCCTTATACAATTAGGATAAATAGAATATCTTTGAGTTCTATTACCTTTTTGAGTGAATGATGGTTTTGTGGTAAAAATTTATTAAAGAATGAAAATCTACATGACAAGTATGTATATTTCACTACATTCTTAGTAAATCTCCTAAATAAATTCCTCAACATTATAAAAGGTGACTTAAAACAAAAACGTTTCTGGTTAACTTTTCCAACTGGGGATTCAATGACCATTTAACCAATCACATGTTTGTGATTTTCTTGTGGTTAACTTTCTCCTAATCCTATTTTCTACAACTCTCCATCAGACCATGATGGTTTTTTTCGTCTATATCCATATTTTCATAGAATCCTAGTATGGGCTATCTCGGGTGACCTTTGTACTTTTCTTTCATTCTTTTAAAGTTATATTTTTATTAACTTTATTTCCGATGTGGGTTTTCCAAAAAGGTATTTTCTATTTTCATCCTTTTATTTTCAAAGAAAAATTTCAAATTGCGAGGACGCAATTTATTGAAGGAGGGGAGAATGTAACACCCCTAGTTTCCACGATACACTTCTTTTTCAATAATGAAATAGTTTGCATTGTACGCAAGTTCGAGATTCTAACACAACACAACCAATCAAAATATCCATTATGAATAGTAATACCCACTTTTTGAAATAATATATATTTTATAATGGAATTCAATTTTGTATTTGGAATATCAAAATTATCCTATGTTGAATTTTTGGTATTTTTCTGAGAACTTCCAATTTTTTTATGAATAGTGAAAAATACATAAAAACAACTTTTTTAATAAAAATAATTTATAGTGATAAATTATAATATTTAGTTGTTTTAATGTATAATTAGAATATATTTTTACCATTTTATCCAATTGTGTTCATTAGAATTAATTTCACTTTGAAATTAGACATAAACAATTGTCAATCTTTTGACATATATTGTTTCTTAAAAACACGTTATTTGTTGTGACAGTAGGAATTAGTTATAAAATTAATTTATGAAACTTATATGTTTGGAATTTTGTAAAACAGACATCATTTTTGAATTTGTAATATCAAATATAGCTTAGGATGAAATTTCGGCATTGTTCAGAAAAACTTCAATTTTTGATGAATAGTGAAACCACTACGTGGTATTTAAAAAATTAATTTTTCATTTAAATGAAACATTACCACTTCTGTGATTTGATTTTCTAAAATACAGCCTACATGGTTGTCATTAGGAAGTAAAATGTGGTTCAATGGGATTAAAATAATTTTTGGTGAATAGTACCATTTAAGTTTAATTAATCGTGATTAAAGGTAATTAGTGAAATTTACGGTAAAAATGGTATTATAAAAATATGAAAATACCCTTAAACTTGTCCTACCCCTATTGGATGAGTCATGTCCGACCAAGAAAATCCATGGGTCAACTTTGGGATCCCATGGAGCCACTTGGGTAAGAAAATGACAATAATAACTTTTTATTTAAAGTAAAAATAAAATTGTCTCAAGCATGAGTTGTTTTACTAAAACAATGATTACATGGGGTTATGTAAAGTAAAATTTAGACTATAAGTATTCATTGTAAAGCCAAAAATATTTCCTACATCATGATTTTTTTATAATTTTTATACATTAAATAAATTAAATATTTTATGACACCATGATGATGTAGCCATTACCTCATTAATTAACGATTTAAATAAAATGAAAAGATAATGTAAAATATAATACATAAACTTGTAAAAAACCTATTGTATGAGTATATTTAGAACCATTATCACCTTATCCTCGAAATATATAAGTGTGGGACCATTAAAATCCTAAACTCATTATATAATAAAGTAACATTTCATGACTTTCCAAGAGTGCCCCTCCTCTCCTCTTATAAAAGGCCCCTACCTCTACCACCTTACCCACACCTCTCAAGCCTTTGGCTCGGCCAACCCCTAACCATTTTGTCTCTCCACATCCCACTCTTACTCCTAGAAACCTCACATTGGGAATAATTCTTCTCAAGGAATCATTTGAGCGCAAATCAAAAAGAGTTACCTGTTTTAAAGGTAGTGTTTTCTCTTGCGTTATTATGTTTTATTTTTCTTCTCTAACCCCCTAAACATTTTTTATTAATTTATTTTATAACAACACCAGTATCTTAGATATACTAGGATGTTTTTATAAGAAGGATTCGAGCTAAACTTACACACACCTAAATCTAATGGTTAAAGAACATACTGTTTCTGTGGATGGCGAATTTCTGCCTCACGAATCGATGATTGTTCAACACTCTTATATCAACTTCAAAGGCGGACATTAAGATGTCACTATATTTATATATGATATATAATATGTTTATGTTTTACTTAAGCTTCTGTATTATTCATTTATGGCATACCTTTATTGCTTCCATTAAGGGTCTACACGATATGTTTATTTTAGGAAGTGCGTACTACCACCCCCTCAAAGTGATTTGAATTGTTAATACCATATGTGGGATGTATAAAAGATGTAATAATGATATTATATATAATATTATAATGGAATTAAAATATACCTTTATATCATTATGATTTTATTCCATTAAATAAGAAATATAAATGAAACTAGCGTTCATGCGTACGTACGGCTTACCGTCTCCATGAACGGTGCATTTCATTTCTTACCTCTAAATGTTATGTAATATTATAAATGCATGTATATTGTGGATATATAGGATATATATGATATCTACATCATGAATATAATTCTGGAGATAATGGGTATTCTTCCACATAAACAACTTGTAATTATAAGAAGTTTATTGTTGACTCACGTACCAAAGATCCACAAAATGACCGTTATTTACTTAAATAATTACATAATGTTCATAACATGGTAATATGTGGTATAAAAGGAATAATGAACATGGAAAAGGTTCTTAAGAAAATAGAAATTAACTCTAGTTTATTATTCATGAGGTTAAAGAACGATCGAGTCAAGTCGGACATGAGGTAAGGGATCTTCTTAACCCAATTTCTATTCTTTGGGATAATCTTCTACTTTCAAATTATGTCATGATATTATTATGTCCAATCTTGTATTTGTACTTTATTTATTTGTACTTATAGTGGATACACATAATAGATCTATTTTATTTTAAAAAAATGATCTTTGTAAGGACTTCGTCTCAATCTCCTTTCATTGAGGCATATTTTATTTTACACACAACATTCCATTATACGGTGAATAAACCCCTTTTACTTTTAATTTTATTCAAAAGGATTCGTTTTATACGAAGCGTTTTTACTAAACGAAAAAAGGAATTTTTTTCCTTATGTATGCGGCGACAACGACTTCTCTTCTTTTGTGACTATTATTTGAGGTTCGGCTTCCTCTACAAGCCATAAATTTTTTTAAATGAAAAATAAAAACAATGTTTAATTTTATTTTATTCTAGTATTGAAAATGGTTTTGAAAATGTTTTTGTTATATCAATGTGTTTTATTGATATCTTGTGATTGAAATATGGAAATGTTATGTTTCCTTTATGCATGTTTTATTTGATATGATTATGTTATAGTTTATTATATGTTTAAAACTGTTCATATGAGGAATGCATTGGACTTAATAAGAGACGGGTGGAGCCCACTATAGCTCCTCAATGCATCGGCAGGTCTCATGAGACAAACTAGTGTCTTGGCATGAGGCATTGAAAAAATCTTATTTTTAGTCTTGGCACAAGGCCTTGTCAACGTGGTTAGGATTGTCTGGTATAATGAATTCCATCATTATGAAAGTGGTTGTTGATATTGCATATGATCATTCGACCAGTAGAATATCCATGTGAATAAGTAAATGTAATTATATCTTTTTAATTTTTCCATATTATGTTGAATTACATGTTTAAAAGGATTTTGTTTAGTTATACATTGCCTTAAATGATTGTGTTTATTTATGAAAGCTTCCGCTATATAGTTATCCTTACTGAGCATCTGAGCTCACCCCTTTCAATGTTTTAATTTTTCCAGTATGTGAAGAATTATTTTAGGAATTACCTGCAGGGATAGTCTAAAGGGGATATGAGTGTGGAAATTGGAGACTATGTTATTGTAGTTTTTCACTTTATGATGTAATGTAACATTTATGAATGTGTCTAGTGCTTCCAAGGATACTAAATGAATCGGTCTTTCAAGACATGATCTTTGTGATAATGTCAATGTTACACAATAATGCACCAACTCTGGGTAACTGGGGTCGGGGCCTTACATGTATCAACATAAACAACATACACACTCATATTTAAAATAACATATGAAATGTAAATAACATTCCCTAATCAATAATCATAAGAACTGAACATTAAGAGTAATATGGTGAATACTTTCAGGATAGAACATCCACAATCTAACACATCATAAACCAATAAATAAAACATAGTGTATGACATAATTTGAGATATAAATCAATTAGGTACAGGATTAAACAAAAGGTTTTTACATATATCTAGTTACATTTAAATGATTCAATTGAAAAATCCTTGAGGAAAAAATCATTAATCATTCTGAGGTGTCCCATACCACCTTGTAACATTCAAATAAAAATCCCTTAAAATAAAATGAGAATGAGGAGAATATTTATGTTATATAAATAATGGAATTAAATTAAAAATATGTAAGAAGTAAGTGGTAAAAAACGAATATATCTCAAAAATTTAATGTTAGATGGGAAAATCCTTTTTACATTTGAAAGAAGATTCCTTTTTGAAAATCATTTGTATTTCTCCTTAAATCATAATGTAAACATGTATATAAAAGAAATTTAAGGTCATTGAAGTTATATTTAAGGTTTAGATACATTCTTATAGATTTGAAATCATTTAAATAGTGTTTTAAAAAGTTTCTTTAGAAATAAAACATTTTAGTGCTGTTTATGGAAAATATTAAAGGATTTTAATGTACAATGGCATGTTTGGTTCCATAAAACTATAAATGAATCAAATTATATTTTTAGGTTAATATATGTGATTTTATAAAGATATATATCTCTCAAAATATATTATAGAGTTAACTTCGATATAATTTGGATTTCGAGAGGTTCCTTGAATCAGGGTTGTATTTCTAGAAGAAATTTTTAAATAACCGTTTAAAACATTTATCTCTCCATAAAAGAAACACATATTCTGGTTGGTACACATAAAAATATATATATAATTCAAAAATAATATATGATGAGTAAATAATAATAAAGAAGAATTTATTTCAGAATGTGAAATACAATGAGTAACCCGAAATATAATGGAGGTACCGTTAGAAAATGCTTACTACATTGTAATAAATGGATTCGTATACCCAATAATTAACAATCTTAAAATGATACATATAATACCATGAAAATAATGAGATTAATTATATTATTTTATCAATGGGTACTATACATACATCATACACATGTAATAGTATATAATAAGGAATATCTCACAAAAATAGAAGTGAGATAACGAAACCCTCACCTTAAGTCCAAAGGTGTTCTCCACTTCATCTTAACGATCTGAATAATCAAATATACAATCAATAATAAATAATTATAGATTATCATGTACATTTATTTAATTTATTATAATCTTATTATGGTCATTCATTGAATTTTTGATGGTTTAAGAAGTAGAATTTCATTGTTCGGGTCAGTTTGATTCATGATCAATATATATATATCACTACAAAAAAGGTGTTTATCCCCTTTCTGTTATATCCACAGTATGGAAAACCATGTGTGTAGATTTTTTTTCTGTTCTATACACATATTTTTATTAAATCCGTGGGTATTTAGTGCCCCCATATCTAAATTCTATTGGGCTTCTCCTCCCAACTCATATTTTCTATTAGCTCCCCCCACTTGAACCCTTGCCTCCCCGACCTCCGCCTCTCATCCTCTCCTACCCTCCCCGACCACCACCTCAAACCATCAAACCACTGCCTCCCATCCCTCTCTTACCCTCTACTACATATGCCTCCTGGCCATCTGACCACCACATACTAGCCATATACACCCCTCCATGTCCTCGACCTCCCGGCTCTGCCTCCCGGCTCCCGACTTCGATCTCCCGGATCCGCCTCTAGCTCAACATCCCAGCCTCCGCCTCCATACCCCCATCCCCTCTCATCTCTTTCACCTCATGTGATGTGCACCACCCTATCATCTCCCCTCCTCTAGCGAAATCTGCACCAGATTAATTACATCTTGTTTTGAATTTCTTCTCCCAACTTTTTAGTCTTTCTAAACTAATGACTGCTTATTATATCAACTACCATGAAAAGTTTACAAAAAATTTATCTTTTTAATTTTTTAATAAATAAATTATTATTAACCATATATGTAAATTATAATTCCTCTCATTGATATTGAAACATCCATTTCATATATTATTCTTTGCGTGGTAGGCTAGTTTGGAAATGATTTGTTCGACGGATAGTTTTCTCACAACTTTTAAATTTTTTGAATTTCTAATCCACAATTTAGTTATGTATCCTATCATTTAATAGAATCCTCATTTAGAGGACCATATTTTACTTTTAATATATGATGATCTTTATTTTTCAACATTAATTTATCCTAAGATTGTTTCTTAGGAAGTTGAATCAAGCATACAATATATGATTTCTCTTCATTTTCGTATGGATTCTCATTTACCTTCTTATCATATTAAATTTATGATAACATATCTAGATTTCACTTTAGAATAATTTCCCCTCTCACACTATAGATAATTTATCATCACATTTTGGTCATGAATAAATAATATTTATTAAATTATTATCTACAAATACTAATCACATTCTATAAATGTTCAAATCTATATTGGGTGGTTAGATTTGGTGATATTCTGGTCTCATATACCTTTTATTGAGTTCTTCCCCTAATTGATCAGTAACCTCCATTTTGGGTATTTTAATTTCACTATATAGGATATATTATACTATAATGCAAAATATTTGTGTCCATACCTTCCAGAACATCAATAAAACCCTTGAAGTATTTAACTTTCTGGTTCACTGAAGATCAATCCAGCTTTATGTTCTAGTTTTCATGATATACTGTAAGCCTACTCTACAAGTGCACCAAAATTTTGTATCCCCACACATGGGTGAATCCATGATTACATCCAAACTCAATGGATACATACTCACACACAAACTTTTCAAAAAGATTATATCCAAGATCCAATGTCCCTCATTTAATTTATATTATCCCCACATGTACTAAAAACTAGAAATTCTTATTCTATATTCCAATATCACCAAATATAGAGAAAAATTATTATTTCATAAAACCATGGGTGTCTTACCATGTAAAACTATGTAAATTAATTCTCATAATTATATCATAATTTTATAATTCAATTAGGGTTCATTCATTGTCTGGATGTTGCTCTAAAAGCACATCATGAGTTTATAGGGCCTTGCACACAATCAATTTTCCCTTGAAAACTATAAATTCTGTCAAAACAGTAACTCATAGTGTTTATTCATCACAAGATCCCTAGGTATCTCTATATTCATAAACCCAAACTCTTAAAATTGTGATATTATCAATGGTAACTAGATATTCTATCCACTATGAATGCATTTTTTCTATCTAACATGTACCGATGTCACATAGGCTAAGAATATAAATGATACTTTCCATCATGAAACCATTAATAATGATGATCAAACTAGCACATATATACATATCTCAGTGAACCCAATTCACCTAACAAACCAATCCAGAATACAATTTCATATTTATGTGAATTGATATCATAAATCGACGTTTTAACTCATTCCTAACACATCAAAATGGTCATAAAAATTGCCAACCAGTCTGATGGGTTTCACTAAATGGTCACAATGCACTAAATTTTAATCCTGGAGTAATGATAAATAAGGTAACATGTCACACTAACCTACAACACACATTATGCATAAAATTGGTCATAAAAATAGATTATTATAATCTTTATCTCAAGGTAACATGGCATTTTACATTTGTAATACTTACTTTTTTTGTTTCAACCCCCATTGAAAATAAATTCGAAATACCCACTCCTAGTTCATGCATAAACCAATAGTCGGAAAATTAATAACTACACTTCTCCAAACAAGCTCACTCACACTCTGACCTACATTAAAATTCAGAATAGTTTTAGTGTCTCCACATCATAGGGATACAACATAACTCTGTCACTCTCAATATCCCCAACCACCCATATAATGGGTCCACATATACTACCCACCATGTCAGAAATATATATATATATATATATATATATATATAAATATCAACTATTTTCATCTCAATTCTAAATTTTATAATAACCCTAAAATTCCACAACAAGGGATTAGAAAAATGAAATTTCTTTTAAATATTTTCGATAAAATCCCATGTTATGTTGTACATTGAATTTTATTTAATATTGTTCGTCATAATAATAATGTTAAGAAAAAAAACTTACATTTCCCATATACGTTTACCCAAAACACTGTAGTTATTCCTTAGTTAAATTAGATTTCAATTACATGTTATTTTTGATAACATTATTTATGTAATAATTAACATTTTTTTAGTTAAAGCCTTTTGATAATACCTAATATGGTCATAGATCGTGCCTTTTCTAATTTATAGGATTGGATATGTCAGATGAAACCATAAAAGTATATGAAAAAACATATAAATTTTATCAAACACATGATATAACTGACTGAAGTCATATTTCACGAAACAAACAAATCCATCATTCGCCTGAATACTACATGCTCGATATGATTCATGAACACACCCCTCTTTTCATACTATTCCATTAGAATAATAATATATATACTTCAACTCATAATAATGTGTATCAAATATGGTTAAATTCGATCAATTATCTAATCGAATAGTATAAATAGAAGTTTAGTCCTAGTTAACATGGTCATTCCTCATATATTGGATGGCTAGCCCCAGGGAAAAGCTATATACCATGACTTGACACATTCATATCCTATTTTACCTTTCCAAAATAGTAATAATAAAAAAAACCTATAATAATATTTTACTATTTCTTATAACTTCATAAAACCAATTGGTTCTGGGAAAATTGGTATATATAATTCCCCCGGAATGCCTCCCCATATAATGAAGGTTGACGACTAATAGTGAGGGTCTCAAGTAGTATGGTTGGTAGATTATACCCATATATTTGATTAAAATATAGTAGAAATAAACATATTAATATAATCATATGTAAATAAAAAATTTAATGAAATCAATGAAATGGTTTAAAAATAAGAAAAATAATCAACACAATAGAAAATTAATTTTATGCAATACATTTGGGTAGTCAAAATATAAAAGGAATACCATAAGATAAAACTATAAAAACTATGCCAAATGCCCTTGAGTATCAACCCAGACCCAACACCCATGATTATCCATTTAAACCATTCAATCAAAACAATCATGTTCATTCCGAAATCTATATACACAATATAATAATGGTATCTGCGGAGGTGCCCAAGTTCCACGGTATAAAGTGCAGTATTTTCATATAACATGGTATGGATCCAAAGACTGTGTCCCAGAAATTCAATTTCAATTGTTTTAATTGATATGTGATTTCTTAATTAAATATTTATTTTCAGATTAATATTTGAAAAATTTATAATTTTACAGGAAAGTGTAATAAAAATACTTTTGATGCTCAGTCTCTACAATGGAACTAAACATCATTTTGTATCTTCTTTTTCCATCACTAGCGTATCAAGAGTCATATTACATGTCAAATAATAAATGGTAACAATGTAAAAACCCATAGAACCCAAGGTAATAATAATATGAGAGAAAATAGATGGCTCAATATATCATTCTATTTCAATAAATCTCCTACAAAATACAAAGGGGTGAGACTTTCCATTATTCCAAAAAATTATTCCAGTCTAAACTCAAGGAACCATCCTTGACATTAATAAAAATGGTTTTATTATAACCTATAGATTAAAATGGAGGTATTTTAACCCAATAAATCAAATCTAATTTAGTTCACTCATCATTCCAAATTAAATGATCGTACTCCATAAAATTCCAAAACATTAATCAATTACATTTGATAAATAAGACATTACGAAAATCCTAGGATAGATTCCCCTAGTCATTACACTAAAATTTCCCTCATTTAAATTTCATATGAGAACCCAAATCGTGGTGTGTGCAAAATTTAGTGTTCGACATTACTCTAATAAATTGTATTTTATTTTTCAATTGATTTAAAATTAATTATTTTTCCCATAATGAACATTTTCGTTTAAAGATTCTAGTTGTGACTTGTTTCACTTTGTATTCCATAGGTTATTCTAGGTAACTATTTTATTTCAAAAAATAAAAAAGTTATTTAGTTAATTAATTTCATATTATAGAATATTTATAATAATATTTGATACCAATGACTGTTTTATATAAAATATCTAAATGATTTTAATTATTGGAGATGATGTGTTTCTCTTTAAATTTTATTCCCTCTTTGTATTTAACATTTACCCATGTATAATATCAAACTAAATTAATATGGGGCTCATTTAAAATAATTTTTATTATGGGTGAATAGATTATTTCTTCCATGCTTTTTAAATGAAATAATCCATCGTTAATGTTGTGTTTTATTATTAAAAGTGGATTTTTTATATCATGCCTAATGGAAGAAAAAATATTATCTCTCCATTAGTTCAATAGTAATGTAACATACCAATATATCATAGACTTGGAACATTTATTGGTCCATTATAGTTTACCTTGTTGATAATCCCTTTATAGGATAGAGGTAAGAATTTTATCTCTCATACTGAAAGGGTTAAATTCTGTTATAAAAAATAACTTACTTCCAATGAAATGTGAATTAACTATTATATTCTTATGTTATAGAATTATTTTCTTTGTTACATATCTATTTTTTAATTATGGTTTACATTTTAGATTTTAAGATAACAGGTTTTTCTTATTGTAGAATTGATAGAAGCTGGATGTATTATAAAGATAGGATTTCAACACCATTCCAAAAAAATTTGGATAATTTTTTAGATTTTTCAATTGACAATTCTTCTGATCGAGGTTGTATTATTATTCCATGCTATAAATTTCATGGAATACAATTTTTAAACTGGGAAGAAGTTAGCTACCATATAATGAAATTTTTATTTCATAAAAACTGTTATGTTTTGCATCACCATGGATAGATGAGTTAATGTTCTATAATTCATGAACAAAAAAATGAAGTGGCAAAGAGAATTTGATAATTGATCGGTTTCCATTTGTGCATTATCCCGAGAAAGGTAGTGTGACATTTAAAAAAGAAAATTACATCAATACACATGAGTAAAATACTATATATGATGATTAGAGAGTGAAAGATTTTTTAGACGAAGCCAGAACTCTAGTGTATTAGGAATATAATAAATTGATCAATATAGAGTTTTTAATTGTATATATCATGGTATATCCATGTATGGAATTTATAATAACTCCATTGATTAAATTACTACATTTTAGAAGGAAATTCTTCCCAATTGTGTAGATATGCCCTAAAATCATTATAATGCATGGATGATAATAAATATGTTTGGATTTGATACTAATAATGTGCAAGATTTTCTAAAATATTATAGATTAATTTGGGATGAAATAGATGACTATAATGACTATAAAGAATGGGGTTCATCTTGACAGAAGACAGATTAATATGGAACACTGTCTTGTGTGGCACTGAAAGCCATGTGTCACATTCCATTGATTTCAAAACATCAAAATCTATTCATGTCTACTAAATTCTCCGCCAATATACGACAGAGTTTTGATGAGATATTTAAAGTTAATGATGAGTTTGATTATCCTACAATTATATTTTCATTACGGAAATATGATTCCCAACTTCCTGATTTTGGAACGGAGGTGCATAATGTTAGGTTGTGTCTATCCTGGGATTGTGTTGATCAATTTGGCTAGATGCTGATTGCTCACAGCATGTGGCTAGTTTTTAATCACTCTTTTAACCTTCCTATATGATTGTGTATAAAAAATATGTCACTTTTTTGAGTATACTGAAATCTAGAACTTCTCATCCTGGTAATGATATAGATTTCTACTTACAGCGTTTAATAGGAGAGTTGAAACAACTTTGGTATTTGGGTGTGTGATCATATAATGATTCTTCAAAGAACACTTTATAGTTGTGTGGTCCCATTCAATAGACCATAAATGATTTCCCTTCTTATACAATGATGTGTGGGTAGAGCACGAAGGTAAAAATATCATATCCCATTTGTATAAAGAATACATGATCTAAAAGGAATAAATATATTATTTTTTTAGATTCATGGGGAATCGATGATTCCTGACAATGTATAATCAATAAATATGTGTCATTAGAGGTTTGATAATACCATTGGGATTGAAATACCATCTCATAAAATTTAAAGAAGTTATGTGCTTAATGAATTGAATGATTTTATTTTTTTCATTATGTAATGGTAAGTTTAAATCAAAAAAGAGGATTAATATTGACAATGAATCCACAAAAGATAAGAAAAATTGATGTATTTTATTGAGTTTCCATATCGTTCAAAAAATTTCATACATAATTGTTTTGATGTAACACATTGAGAAAAATATATGTGAAATTTTTTCATTCAATTCATCAATATATCAAGGGGAAGAACAAATATGACTTCTAATCTTATCAGGACATGTTGGATTTGTTTATTCAACCAGAACTGTCATCTGTTGTGTATTGTTGAAAACAAATTCAATGTTCTATATGATTCTTATATGATGACACCATCAAGGAAAGATAAATTTCATGTATTATTTTAGAATATCAAGCTTCCTGATTGTTATTCCTGTAACATATCTAAACATGTCAACATGAGAGATATGAAACTAAAATCTCTAAAAACTCATGACTATCACTCTTTATCCAGAAATTGATTCCAATAGAAATTCAGCATTTCCGATAAAATAAATTAATAGTGATAGTGATTCACATGTGCCATTTTTTATATACCTTTGTGATAAATGGTTATCCAAGTCATTATTGATAGAAATTCAGCAGGATGCACCATTAATATTTTGTGATATGGAAAACTCATTCCTCCATCTGTTTTCACATTCATGTGGCATTTACTGATTCATCATCCAACAAAAACACTTAATGGGGGGAAATTTTCATTTTAGTTCATGTATCCTACTGAAATAAATATGTACACAATGAAATCATATGTCTAAAACAAGAATTATCCTGATTTTTTGATTGTGAGGGATTATCTCTCTCAAGAATTTATATATTTTTATTCATTGTATTAATCTGATATGACCAGAAGACATAACCAGCTAATGAGATATGAAGATAATGAGTATGGGGAAATTGTCCCTCATTTACATATCTTCCCCAATCATGATGAATTGTTGGTTCTCATACATTAGTTACATTAATTGTTGATGAGATGGAGAAGGAACATAAAACATTCTTGTTTAATTGTGATTTTTCGATCATTATATGAAATATATAATTTGTATATTTATATGTTATCTTATATTATTAAATATCACATATACCTTACACTATTATTCTCATTTTATATAGGGAAGAAAAAAAATTATAATTAGAGTACATCGAACATTTACTTTGAGACTTTGAGAGGATTTGCATAGCCTAGAGTTCTATTCTTGGTTGAAATAAAAAGGGAGAGGGGGTTGGAGGGAAGGGAACTCCTGGGTGCGCTTGGGTTTCGGGACTGGACGATACGTTGACTCATCCCCTCTCTGAGGGGGGGGGGGGGTTAAATGGACTCATCTCATTATCTCAATGTCACCCTTCCATTTTCATTTCTCCCATCATCATTCTGGGATTACTCACTATTTCTACAAGTATCGAGAAAGCCCCAAAAGTCCCCATCTTTTCCATTAGAGCCCTTTCTCTTACAATTTATCTCTTTGAGTTTTCAGAGGCTTCTTCCTTATACAAACTTATATTTTTTTCATTATTTGGTCATCAGAGGCCTTCAATGGATACAATCGATAGATTTTTCAACACTCAGTGGTGTCCTCTTCATTGTGTAGTCACCTGTCTGCTCGACTCTCAGCAAATGATGGTTCCATTTTCCTCTGATAAAGATATTTCACTCACATCATCTAGGGGTTTGCCCATTTTAAAAAACCATCTGTTCTTTCTCTTTCTTCGGTCCTTCAATTTTCCGTTGAAGTATGATGGAGAGACAATGAAAATTTCGGTTCATATTCTCGGTTTTCCACTATTATTCCAAAATCCATCCATATTACAAATTCTTGGTAATCTGATAGAATATTTCTTGTTCGTGGACTCTAGGACCCAAGTAGTTTTCCATCCCATTGAACCTTTAATCTATGTGGTGGTAAATATCTCCAAACCTCCACTATATTTTGTCAAGATTGAGATTGAAGGTGAATAAATGGTTATAAAACACGTTTTTTATGAGTTTTGGACTCATTGCTACTTCCTCTGATTCCTCCAAGGTCACTCATCCCATGGTTGTTGAAGAGGTAATATCCTTCCTGTTTGAGTTTAGTAAATTTGTGTCATTCGATCCACAAGGATCCTTCTAATGAGAAGGATTTTGACATATTTCAGTTGATTCCTTCCTCTATGAAAGTTGTTATGCCCATTCATGATGCATGGTGTGAAATATCTATAGAAGATCCCATGGGTACTGGGGAGATTCGGAGACCTCCATTCCAGAAGGAGGTGCGACTGGCCATCAGAGATACTGGGTTCCCACCATCAAACTATTGGCATTTGAAGCCCTCAGATCCCAAGGTCTCAGAGGTATTTTATATATTATGAAATGATTTGGGTATCAAAAACATAGTTCTGGGTGATGGGGAGGGGCTGACACAAGTTCATGGGCCCCATATTATTTTTTAGAGATGGTGAAATCAAACAGTATTGGTTCTTAAGTTTAGGGTTCTGGGAATTCTAGAGAGGACAAAGAGGATTCTCTACTTATTTTTGTTTATAAAAATCATTTTAGGGGTAGGAAAAATAGGTTAGCAGTGCTAGTAGAAGACGGTCATCATGATTTTAGAGAAGGGGATGATGTGACTTCCCTTGAAGAGAACCCCCCTACCAGGAGGATTCTCAAGAGGAGGAATCTAGTTCAGATTCTACTATTGAGCCCAATGAAATAGTCATTGTAGAGGATTATCTTTGATCCTCTTCAAGTAAAGGGAAGAACACTGTTATTGATTCAGATGGTTTCATTACACACTCTTGTAGGTCATGAAGAAGAAAATATTATTCAAATCTACATTGCCCCCCAATTACAAAATACTCAAGTAATGGAAGGATACCCACAAAGGTTTCCAAAATCATGGAGAGAAACCCAACTAACATGAAAAACGACTTTGACAAGAATACAGTGTTTGATACCCTTAAGGAGCGAGAATCATAAGCAGGTGAATATTTTATTATGGATCTAGTGAATGCCAAAACTGATATATTAGAACCTGTTATCACATCAAGTGGTTATGAAATGATGGATAGTGATGTATGGGATTCCATTATCAACAAAAATGATGAATTTTTAGAGAAGGAACTTCTGGTCGATGATAATCAAGAGGAGTTTGATAGACTTGTTGGGAGATGCAGTAGTTAAATCTGAATGAGGAATCGGGCAGTTGGTTTCGAAAACAACTCTTCATATTGGCACACGGATTCAATAAAAAGAATATTATGGAGAATTAACTCGTCCAAACTTCATACAAGATGACAAAAAACATTGAAGACCTCCTCTAAGATAATATGGATGGAATGTCCAACACTATTCACTGGAGTATCCATAGAGTTAAGTTTTCTAAAAGGAATAAACTAAAATTTGAAGATATGATTATTAAATATGGTGTTGGTTGATTGACTGGTTCTTTCTGGACTAGTTTCCCACTTTTTCCTTAAAATGGGGTTCTATATAAATTAAAAATATGTCATGTGTGGTGGTGGTGGTGGTGGTAGTGGTTTTAATAAAAGGTATTACCATTACATTATTTACCTGAAAATATAGATATCAATTTAATTATATTATTCATATGTATTTTCGTTTTTGAGTTTACCAATTGACTCTGTTTCTAAAAAATTAAGAGATTTCGATTTGTGTCCCATTTATTTGGTTTGAGAGTGAAAATACTTAATAATAAATGGGTATAACTTTTTTTCAAAGGTTCGAGTGTTGAAAATGATAACACAACATGATGTCGCTATGATAACATCTACAATGGATTATTATGCCAGTGTATCATATTTTCGACCTTGATACGAAGATGTGTATTATTGTGGAATTGTTGAGAAAATATTTTTATTGGATTACTAATGTCAAGGTATAGTAACTATGATGAAATGATTATGGTTTTATTAAATGAGATGAATTGGTACATTTATTGATGACTATGGATTCAGAGTTATTTATATGAGTTGATTCCAATGTACCGACGAATCGTACATTTTGGAATCAGTATCTAAACAAGTATTTTAGGTGTAATATCATCTAAGACCCAATTATGGTTTCATTATTGATGTAATACAAAGAAATATTTGTCATGATGCTGGTGGTGAAATTTCAACCATTGACGTCCCATAGGTTTTTTCCAAAATACTGCATTTGATGAATCAAATTGACCCATTGTGAGATATTATGTTGAACCTAAAGTAGTGTGTATTAATATATATTTTAAGCCATATATGTTCACTATTTATTCTATATACATTGAAATGAGTTTCTGAGGTTAGTATCACTGTGATTACTTTATTTATGTTTCAGTTTGGAATGAGATGTTTGTTTTTTGTATTTTTTGGTGTCATTTCATTAAATACAATGTTTTTCATTGTAATTTTTATAAATTTTTGTTTCATTTATTTATAACCTAGTTTTGTAATTTTAAAAATAATGTTAGTCATTTCCATGTAATAATTTCTACAATTAGAAATTAAAAGAAGTCACATTTTATCCTCTGAAGAATTACTAATTGATATAAGTTTGACGCATGATTTGTAAAAACTATTTATGAAAATTTAAATTACATTTTTATATAGATAATTCAAAGTACAACGAAAGTTTAAAGGAATCGACGACTGATCCCGATCAATCTGGGTGTGAGGGTGCATTGCTTCCTTCTATTCCATCAGTGTTTGTAATAAATTTAATGTTTTCTCCTCAGAATTACATATAGTTTCTTGTTAATATTCTTTATAATTTTTTTTGGGAAATTCATTTCCACATATTTGACTCCTAATCTTTTCATAATGAGTATGAGTGGGGATGATCATTGACATAGACAAAGCACCTGTAATATGAATCTTTAATGTTTTTCATATAAAATTTAATTCTTACTATTTGTATCAGTATTTATTAGTAAGTATCAATGATAAACACAAATAATAAGGATTAAATGACATATTTCTATACATTGGGGCGCACTACAATGCTTGATCCTAAAAATAACCATGTCCATACATTGGTGTTGTGATGTAATATAAGATGATCTTCTAAAAATATTATTTAATAGACATGGGCTATATTATTTCATATCACATATATTGTTCTAATATTGATTTTTGCATTAAACATTTTCTACAAGCTGTATTGGGAATCGATGGTCTTGCACCTCATACCAAATTATTATTCTCCAATAGAATGAAAAATAATAGAAGTCCTTCAGATGAACAGACACGAGATAAAATTGTAATATTTTTTATTTATAATTTACATATTTATACAAAATTTATAATTTAATATGTTAATAATTTAAACAGTCTTTTTGGTGGCCCTTGATGGTAAGAAAGATGACAACTCTATGCACCATGAAAATTCTAGTCAGGTATTAGGTGATCGGAATTATGGGAGAGTACGATGTATTCCATGTAAAAACATCATCCCTTATAGGTATTAGTCATCACTGGGATCCTCTCAATCCTATCAACCCCCTGATATAGATATTTATCAAGATTAATTAGCTGAGAAAAAAATGTTTTTATAGGAGTCTGAAATAAGGAAGTTGATGGTCATGAATTTCGTGATTGTTATGGAAATTCTGAGTCGGTTGATTCTATCAGAGGCTGTTGCTAATTTTGAATCATATATGGCATTAATTAGATCTTTAAATGATGCATAAGTTTCTGCCAATGAGGGTTGAAGTGGAAATTAAGGTGGAGGCGATTGAGCTGTTAATGGGGAGGATGTTGCTGATGCTGTAGTTGGTGATGAGGATACTAAAAATGTAGCTGCTGCTGATGATGATGGGCATGGACATGGGTTGTGGGTGTTTTTTTTGGGGTTGATATTAATCCACTGTATTTTTTACTTTTTAGGGAGACTTTTGTATGTACTTTAAGAAAATGAAACAAAATCGTGTATGGATGAGAATGATAAATTTATATTTAGTTCATATAAATCGTAAATTTTGTGGATTTTTTTATATATTTTTCGGTGTATGTTTTCACTTATCTGAGTTCTAGATTCATAAATCATATAAATTAACAATCTTCATCACCAGGTAACGAAATTTGTAGGGAGTTTCATATGTTTTTGTATCAGTATTCATAAGGGTGGGAATTAAACCAATAAATTATTGTAAGATTATAAACTTTTTTTTGTAATGTATGTAGGTATGGAAAGAATATAGGGTCCTTCAAAATAGAGTTAATTTACAGATCATTGGGAAAATATGATTCATAGATAAGATGGAGGGGGTTTAAAACTAAAAATAATAGACATGCATATGATTCTTTTCTTCTAAAAATTTATTCATATGTTTTGGAAAGAATTTACATAAATATAATATTAGAATCCATTGTCATGTATATGGTTTAGTGGGTGACGAAGTTATCTGACTACTATGTAAAGGTATTTGGGATGTATGTTGGATATAACCATATGGTTTAGTATCCCTATTCTTATTCATATGATGCCTATTTCATTTCTAAACTAAAGTAGTTGGTGCTCAAATTCCATGTGTGGGAAATTTATTTGACACGTCAAAAAGGATCTTGATCACCCACATGAACGGGTTCAGATACCATGGGAGAAGTAAACGACCATGATTGTATTGACCTGAATCATTACAAGTTGTAAAATTATCAATTGAATTTCAAATTTGAATTTTTTAGAAGGTTTTTTTAGAAATGGGTGTCAAAATAATATTTTTAGAGTTTGAAATCATTATAAGAATATTTTATGGGTGGGGTTTAAGGAATAGGATGAGACTCTGGGGTTTCATGAAGGACAAGTGAAACAATTGGTGGTTGGTGTGTTTCGGTAGTGATAATAGGTAATTTTTTCTATTCATATTCTGTTTTTAAACCCACATTAATTTTCCAATTATTTTAATTGGTTTTATTTAGGTATTATATTAAAATACCATGTCAGTATTTTAGAATAAACCAAAATGGTTGGGTTATATACGCCCTACTTAGAAGTCATATTGGGATGACAATTGCAGGCCACTCCAATCTATTTAGTGTGGTATGTTAAATTTTTAATTTGTTAAAAAAATTCCCTAAATTTAACAAATTAAGTGAATGATTTATTGTTTTTGTTTCAGGAAATTTCTCATCTTGGTACCGGGGTGTGTTGTGAACCTGTTTTTGTGGTCATTCAAGGCATAGGTGGTGCAGTTGTACATTGTGATTTTTTTGGAGATTTTTTATAATTTTTTAGTTTAAATAAATAATTAAAATTATTTTTAAATAGATATTAATTTCAGGTGATGTAATTTATGACATCTAGTGGAGGTACATGTTAGATGTGCAATGGATGGGCATGACCAAGGATTGTTAGGGATTGGAGATGGTGGAAAATCCTTAATGTCTGTAGATGATATTATTAAGACAAAGCCACATATATGATAATGCATAAGATACCTACTATATTCATGATCCCTTCAAACATGAACCCCTCCCAACATGTTCCCCCTCCCTCTGATATTGCACACCCCTCCCCCTCCCATAATGAATATCAACATTTAATCAACATAAAATAGAAAAAAGATAATTGTTCAAACATACCAATACTTCTAGAATTTGTTTTTCAATTTTTCACTAACTAAATCACTATTCATCCATAAATGATTAAAACAACTAGTTCCATTATAGTTGTGCCTTCTACAGTACTTACACTATTTTATTCATCATATAGACCAAAATATAGTTATCATTTACTAGTAATCCAATTGAGATTTTCATGTATATCTCATCTTCAAAATCACCAAAATGAAAATCTATCATAACATCTCTTTATTAACGATAAAAGTATTCAGATTCCAAAAATGTATAATTATTGATTTGGTAGAATGTTTATGTATCGGTGAAAGGATTTTTTTAGAAATATAATACTTTCTTTATTGAAACCCCTTAATTACTAGTAATTTTTTTATATATTCATATCTTGAAATTCATCCTTAATATAGAAAATCCACAAGTTTTGTAGTTCCATTTTACCATATATAAATTCAGTTATCTCCCATATTCCATCGAACATCAATGAAAGAATCTCTACATTAATGGATAACTCCCACTACTTTGAGTCACTATTTCAAAATACTTAATATGGATTTATAGGATATCATGTATATATTAGAATAACAATGTTCAAATCATTCTGAAACCATTACACTAGTCACATAATACCGGTTTTTATCTGTAACTGAACCAGATAAAATGAAATATTAAGATATTTTTATTCTACAAGTATATTAATTAATAGTTCAAGAACTTATAGGGCCCATACATTGACTTCTCCCACTAAAGATTTATATGCCAGTGAAATTTTTGGTGTTTGTTATGGTCTTACTTCTGGACATCCAGTTCCTTTAGCACCAAAATTTGTGCTACGTAGTTTTTCCAATTACCAGCACTCTGACCAACCTAGAGTTTAATAGATTATATTTCCTTAGGTTCATCCTCCTCAATGTTATATACATTACATATAACATTATCATTGACGAAAACATCCATTATTCTAATACTTTGATTCATATAATCATGATATAAAAAAATCATCTCCTTGGAAAAGTAAAAATAAAATTTTTATATTGATTCATGATTAGTATAATAAATAAAATTTACAAATTCTTATGATAAACCACTAATAAAATTATGACATTTAAGTTATAATGGTTTCCAAATCCTATATCATCCTGATGTTCATTCCAAACTATCAAATCCATACTTTTAGTGATGAGATATTCCACATTATTGAGTACATTTTCCCAAATGGCATTAGTTATTCCTAAGTGTAAACTAATACATTGATATTTTCCTCTATAAATATTTAGTTAATTCTTTTAACTACTCCATTTTACATTTTAGTTACATGAATCATCTTCTAATGATGCATTCCTTCCTTCTAGAAGATGTTCAAAAATTGCATCAAGTGTACTGACCATTGTTTTCCATCCACAGGAACTACAACTTCATCCCATATTCCATTTATACCAGTGATTTACACTAAATAAACATTAGAAATACATAATACATAATGTTCAAAAATAAGATAAATACCTTTCAAGTAGCATCATCGATGAAAGTGAGAATATAGGGGAAACCATTATATAAATAAGAATGGGAATGTCCTTGGAGTATCTATGTATCCAAGAACAAACATTAGACCCATGGAATTCCAAAAATCTAAGTTAAAATACATTTTTTTCATTCTATCCAAGCATTAAACATTCAAATTTTCGAATTCCCTTATAATCTATATCAATAATCCATTAAATTTTTGAACATTTATGTTTTAATAAATTTGGTGTCAGAACGTATAGTTCTATGATTCATAATCCTCAAAATATTTACTTCCAATAACCTCCACCCAAATTGTGTTTTTGGTCATATAAAAGGTCCCATCTTGTAAACCTCATGGAACTATCATTGATCTTCATGTAACATTCCATACCTCATCTGAATCTAATATTCCATTTCAAACATCATCATGTTTTCCAAGGAAAATTAAATTTCATCTTTGTCTGTATTTTTTTAACTACTTTTATTTTTGGTATGTATATGGAGGTGAGTGATGGTATGAAGAATGAAGTAGGATGACGAGCAGCAGCTAGAAGCAGGAAGAAGTAGGAAGGCCGACATATCCTATTTCCCGAGCGAATCACCTATACCCATACTTTATTGTAAAGTAGGCATATTATATTTTCATAAAAATTATATTCCCATATGTTTGAAAACCATTTGAATAAGTATATTTCTATAAAAATATATATCCATGGTTTAAGAAAACAGTGTGTATTATTCTATTCTGGGAATCACCTTTACCCACAATTCATTAATCCATCTGTATATTATATATCAGTAAAAATATATTCCCCAATTTGTGAAAATAGTGGGAATAGATATTTACCCACGAATTAAGTTAGTCATGGGTAATATGAAATTGTTGTCTTCTATACCCATATTTTTCTGAAAACCATGGGTATATGGCAATCCTAACGCCACAGTAGCCCACCGTTCATGAAACTGTGGGTATATGAAAATTTTCTAGTATTGTATAAATAAATGGGGCATCGTGTAAAATTAAGATGGTTTTCCAGAATTGAAGTTATTTGTTTTTAATAAGAATCCATAAGGTTACAGTGTTTTAAATTTCATATGGTTTCTTGGAGTAAAGTTGAATAATTATATAAATTATTTAATGATAACTGTTTTGGTTAATTGTCGTTTTTATTAACACAAGAAACAAATTTTTATTTATAAATCAATACCATGGGTCCAAAAATTTCCCAAAACTTTTTATTAGAAACAATACATATATTATTGTCTGTTTGAACCATAATAATGGTTGCAAGACAATAATTACATATGGTAATATTAATTGAAATCCCATCATCCTTGAATGTGGTAATTTAACACATATTGGATGGTGTTTTTTATTATTCACATAAAAGAAGGGTAAAGGGTATATTATAATAAATTATTCCATAATAATAAATACATTACATTAAATATAAGGTAATATAGTTTTAATCACATTAGAATGAGTATAGGAAATGATTGAAAATAAAACAAGGGAATATGAAAAGAACATAAAAATATTGAAAATAGGAATTTAGATCATGAATTAATTTTTATTGGGAGCCTCTTTAGAGAAGAGGATTAGTCATTTCATGATAAAAATGGATGATGTATGTGGGGGAGGATCTAGGGAGGAGGGTTAATCATTAGTTTTCAGGGAACAATTAATGAGATGAGTGAATAGAAGAGGGGAGTGTGGGTGGTTTTTAGAGTGAAAGAGAGTAGGGATTTCATAATATTTTAATCATTAGTTTATTATTTTTCCATAAGACAATAAATATTTCTAATTCTATGATTAGAAATAGTAATAAGTGCATCTGAGTTCGAACCAATGGACATCTACCTTATCCATGACTCGAGAATGATGGAGAACGTCATTTATTAAGCATAATTTATAATTTATCGAGTTCCATTATTCACCATAAATTCATGTATTTATGAAAAATATCAATAATTTCCCCAAACCTTTTTTATATGTCTAGAATACAAAAATGACCTCAATTTTTTAAAAATAATATTTTTAAATAGTGAAATTTAAATTTAAAAAAAACATTATTTACATGAAACATACAGTTTTAAAAACAGAAATAAGTTTATAATACCCTAATAAATTATGAATGGACTTATTATATTTTATTTAAGTAATAGTACCAAATAATAATTTATTTAAGCACTCAATTTATAAAAATTTATTACATATTAAAAAAATTATTAATTTAATATTGTAATTAAGTATTTATTTCTCACACAAATACATACACATAATTATTAATTTCTATAATATTATATTTCCATCATAAGGATCCTAAATTTTATTAATACTTACATGGGTGAGGATATTATTCATAAGAATATAACACAATTCATATAGGTCATGTAACTATTTATAAGAGTACGTAACTATTCAAAAGGGAAAATTACTATTCACCCAAAAAAATCTTGATTCCTTCATACTCCAAATATAATACTGAATTCAATGGTGTGTCTCTGTTTTCAAAAATTCAAAATAGAGAAGTGGAAAATTTTTATTTATTGGATGGGTTATAAAAAATATTTTCTTGTAGGGACTCAATGATTCATACATTCTATAATAAATTTATTTGTAAATTCTTATGGTGTAATATTAAATTGGAATATATTCACAAAATGATTTAGTATTTATCATGATAATTATAATAGCCAATATATATTGTTCCTATTCATTTAAAAATTTAATTGATTTATATTTTAGTAAAAATTATCTTTGTAATAAAAAATTAAAATACTATTTTACACAAAATAATTCTAAAAAATATTATTTCTCATTTGAATATTAATAAATTTTAATTTTATAAATTTGAAATATAATTATTTATAAGTATTATTATGTTTAATTAAAATACATGATTAACAAAATTTATTTTGAAATGTAAAACCATTTATTGTGGTGTTACATAATTTCTACAAAAACATTAAAAAGGTAATTATTGAATGTCTAAAACACTTTAGTGTCACAGTAATTCATATTTTTATTGGAATAGATGGGTACTATTTTCATTTTCTGATAAAATAATAATGGTTCTGTAGACATCTAATTATGTTAACAATTAAAGGGGTAAATAATTCCATGATATAAGAATGTCAGTAATTTTGCAATGATCCAAGAAGAGGCTAATCACTACCCTTGTAGTCCCATAACCAAAAAATGTATATTTTTTGGTGATATATAATGATTCTTTAAAGAGATGGTTGGGTTGTGTAATCATTAAGAATGAAAAAGTGAGAGCCTATGCCTCACAATAATTGAAGATACATGTGTACGAGTACATAACACTTTATTTGGAGGTTGTTTCTATGATTTTTCATTGAAAATCTTGTGGCACTTCCTTTATGGTTAGAAGTGTAAAAAATATACTAATAAAAAGTGTCTTAATTATGAATTCACACAAATGGAGCACAATATTAAACAATTTTTATATTTAGAGTTAATCTGGGACTCTAATATTTCTATTGATTTCCATCCGGGAAAGGTGAACATGGTAGTTGACACTATTAATAGAAATGATATGATATTATTATCCCAATTTTTTATTGAGAAATACACCATATTCATCAATATTTAATTAATATATTTTTAAATCATAATCAGAGATGATAAATAATACCTTTCCCAAATGATTTCCCAACTATAAATTCAAGATAATTTCAAGGATGCACAATGGGATTATTTGGGGCATCTAAATATGCTGAAATTATCAAAGGAAGTGAAGATACATGATTTCCACACTAATGATGATGATGTCCTACTATTTGGAACTGGGAAAGTTTTTCATTTTACACCTGATATAATGATGTAGATAGTAGATAATTAACATATCTCGTCAATCTATATCCATCTCAATTGTTCTAACATGTAATGTTATCTTCAAGTGAACATCATGGGGAACATAAATGAAATATATATTTAATAGATATATTTTGGGGATGGGAATGTTAGTAAGTTAAATTAGAGTAATTAAGTCCAAAGGTATGATGTAACAATTGACTATAAATTCTTGGAAATGGCAGAATGTCATTATGGAATTCATCTCTTGTCTCCTGAAGGTATCCAAAGGAATCAATGAGATATTTGTTGCAGTGGATTGTATCACAAGGAATTCCTACTTCAATTCTCTATGAGAAGATTTATTACAAGAAAAAAACCATATATATATGATAATGAAGTGGTTATGTTGTATGGGCTTCCAATTTTGATAGTATCATATCATCAACCATGTTTCAAATCAAAATTGTGGAGAAGTATTCAACAATATTTCAGTATATAATAAAATTTTAGGATGGCTAACCACACCGAAGATGATGGAAAACTAAAATTATTATTTAGAATCCTGAGGATAGGCTTATATGACTCTAAATAGATTTATAAATTGGATATGAACCACATATTCCATTATTTATTTTATCGTATAACAACAACATCCACTCATTTATTTAGATGTCTCAATATTAATCATATGAAGCATTGAAATAGAAGAGATGTTAAACTCTGAAATGTTGTAAGTATTTTGGTGAATAAAACCTACATGAACATGATCTAGTGAATGATATGACATGAAAAGATCAGGAAATAAAAATAGATATAAAGGTCACTCATAGTCTGCGAAATTGCAAAACTGAAAGCCATCGAAACGATTTGGAGATCAGTGTTGGATAAAATGTTTTCCAATAAATACCTTGATATATGAGAGTAAAATTATTAGGAATGAAAGGGAATATTAGCGAAAACTATATTTTCCGCTTTGAGATCCTTGATTGCATTGGGGAAATGACCTATTATCTTTCACTTTAACCACATATGTATAATGTTTCAGATGTGTTCCAATTAACTCTATTGGGAATCAAATACCTAACCTAAACCGGTATTGAATAAGGAGGAGGTAAAAATAGAGAATGAAATGTCATATGAAGAACAAAAATTATAGTTCAAGGACCAGAAAGCAACTATTCTAAACAACATAAATACCCACCCTATAAATTTATTTTGGAACATCCATACATATTAAAAAGTGACATGGGATCCAAATAATGTAATGATTGATAAATAATCTCACCTATTTTCACCTCAGTATGTGAAACAAAATTTCATAGAAATTTTTTCTAATGGGGGGAAGAATGTAACAACTAAAAATTTTATCAATGAAATTTACCGTATTATAATCATGTCATGTAGTATAAAACACACACAACAAACTTATAAAACAACAAAAACATTATCCTCATAAAATAAAAATAAAAATTGTTGTATTTATAGATGTTAAGTCACTTGTACTAATAGAATTGTAACCTGATTCTTGGAATAGTTATTTTACCACTAATAATATTAATTTTTCCATTGGAATATTATCCACCATTATAAAAGTATAAATAAAATTTTGATATCTTATAACAGCAAATTTAATACTGTTATGTGAACATAAATTAATGTTTTAGAAATTATAAATAATGTGTGAGTATTTTTATAAAATATAATTATTTATATAGATCTTTTAAATTAATATATTTATATAAAATAAGATCTTTTCAAAAAAAATATTTGTAAATTAATATTTTCTTTTATTATAAATATAATATAATTTTAGGATAATTCATATAATATTTTTTTACAAAATCAGTTATAACATTAAAATGAAATTTTTTAGAATAAATGTTGATTTTAAATTATAATTAAATTTCTCATATTTACAAAATATTTTTAATATAATTTATTCATTTTTTATATCTAAATATCTTTAAATTATTATAGTTATTTTCAGGTATTTTTCAAAAATAGTTGAGATTTTTGTGAATACTGAAATAAGATAATATACAATATAAGAGAAATAATGTAAATTTTTTCATTGTTGATGTATACATTATGTAAGCACCATATTCTAGAAATATCATTAATAATTTAATTTTTTTAGTTATAATAATAAATACTGTTGATAATCATGAGCATTAATATTAAACTAAGAAATATAATAATAACAAATACCCCTCTCTTACTCCTATAAATACCACCCCTCACCGCCACTTTTAAACAAAACCAAAAATAATTGTTTCATGAATAAATTTCACCCAATTAAATTCATAGTAAATTTACTATAATCTATGATATTCTAGTCCCATAAAAATTCAAAACCTATGTTATTAAAAAAGGATCCCTATGAAAATATAACTGAAGCGGTGAATGACCCATTCCTCCACTTTTAATTTTCATTTCATTTAAATCTGATCATCACCTCCCTTATAGAAATTGAAATTATATATCCAGTATAATATATATATATATATATATAATGGGTTAATATTTTTTAATCTAGTTTCTATAATAAAATTCCATCTCTCATAATTTTATTCTGAAAATCAAAACATCATCCATTATGTATTAATTCATTACCTTCATGGGAGATGAGAGTTTGATTTTCCATAGATCCTTAATGGATTGTAAAAACCTATTTATTAATGTTAAATAACTTCATAATATAATTTTTATAATGTGTATCACGTTCTTTAACCAATACATAAACATAATATTAAAAAAATTGAGACTAATTTGGTATGGTCATAAAACTATCAAAATAATGTATACATTTTCATAAATGTTTTATCTAATGAATCATAATAGTATTAGAAAAATAATTATATATAATAAAATTTAAACATATTAAATTTAATTAATAACATATAACATAAATATTAGACAATTAGTCTCATTTTAAATGATCTTCCATACTTGTATACAAATGAACAATTCTTGAAAACAAAGAGACAAACTCTCATACAACAATTAAAATGAAATATATAACTCATAAATATTACCATAAATATAGTAATAAAATAATAATAAATTAAATACATATATAATGGGTTCCAAATGATGTTATTAATAAATATACACTGATTACTCAGGATATTAAGTGCAAGTGTAGAACACATCCAGACATGAGGTAAGGGGAATCTTGAACCGAACTCCCTTTCTTTGGGTTATTCCACATACATGCTAAATTTTAGAATAAATATTATTTTATTGTTCCTTAAATAAAATTTATTTTCCATTTTTATTTTTATGGATATACATGTTTCAATTTTTTGGACAAGTATAATGATTATTTTATAGAACTATTAAGTCCAATATATATATTGATTCCCCAGGTGTTGTTTGTTATTTTACAATGAGTGATGATTTCTATACCAAATATGTTTTTACATTTTTTGGGTACCCCGTATTTATTCATTAAATTATAATTGATGAAATATTTATAAACCCCATTCTATAAATGGGTTATTTCATTAATAAATATGTTCTAAGATCTATGTGGTGTTCATTATTATGTAAATGTTATGATGTGATAGGTGGGATTCAAATATTACATCACTATAATTGATTGGGTAATATGGTGTATCTCATGAGATGATTTTTATTATTCATTATCATGATTGTATATTTTTTCATAAGGATATTATTATGATTATTAACATATGATACACATGAACATTATGCTAGATTTGTTCTCAAATAAGTGTTGTATTTTAATATGATAACATGTTGTTCCATTTTTAATTATTTACACATTCCATTACAATTTCTAAATTTTCCACTCATGATTATGATTATGATCCAATTATTATTATATGATAATGAGTATTATAATCACCCGTCTTTTATTGACTCATTCCATTATTCATCATTTTACAGGTCTATTTGGTCAACCCATTCAACGATGTTTATCCTTAATTGAATACATACATTAATGAGAATTTGGGAAATAGAAGGAAAATGAATAATATTTTAATTTTTTTATGTTTTATATGTTATGAATGGTCCTAAATTCTCACTGATAATAAAACTTTTGGATCCTTGATTGAAGCCCAATTATTTTTATTATCGAAAAAATTTGTAATAGTGATGTATAAAAATTATGTTCACTATGGAACTAGAAAATCATGTATGTATAGGTATAGGTGAATGTCAGAAATTGGTAAATCATTTCATTTAATGTAAATAACTCATCCCCAAACTAAATCTTTTACATACACATCCAATAATATTTTTTGATACACCCTTTAGTATAATTTTATGAAACTATTTTTTAGGATAATAATTTCATAAATAAAGAAAATATAAATTTCTATGAGAACAAATTATCCCATTATATAATGAATACCACAATGAATCATTATATGTTAGGGGTGGGGGATGAATATTCATTTGTGAAAACATTTCAAGAATCGATATTATTTCCCTATAATAAATTACCTCTAGGTAAAAAGATTAATAAAAAATAATGGATCATCCTTAAGATATACCCATTTTGAGGGAATAATCTGATGTATTTCCTGAATAATTTAGTCATCTTCCTCCTATATGTGAGATATAATTTTAAATCAATTATATAGGATGATAATATTCAATATCCAAAACACCATAAGGAATGAACAATATTGAATTGGAGTAGATAATGGTAAAACTAAATGAGAATGAATATTAAGGGTTTACACACCCATAAAGTTCCAATTGATGTAAAAATACTCTTAATAAAGAAGAATGTGAGGTAAGTTTCCATTACCATTGATTATCAAGAGCTCAATAAGACCCTGAGAATGAAACATTATCCACCTCCACAGATTGATGATTTGTTTTATTAGCTATTTGGATCCAAATATTTTATAATAAAAGTTGTTTTCTGAGGATTTTAGCATGTGAATTTTATGAATAAGGATATATCCAAGACATATTTTCATACTAGATACATGAACTAAGAGATCATAGTAATGAAATTTGGTATAATTTTTGTATTTTTTAAGAATTATATTTTTCAAATAAGTTACATATCATTGATGTATTGAGTTAAGTTCCATACAAATTCAATATTAGTTCATAAAACCCCTTGTTAACATTAAATGGAATGTAACACTGATTGTAGGTTTATGTGAACATAATACTATAATTTTCTAGAGTTAAAAACATCATCGTATTCCTTTGATAACTTGTGATACATGCATGACCCTGTTTTATAGAACTACAATACACTATTAATATTATTACTTAACAAGGTAATTATTTCCTTTCAATTGAAATTTCATGATAGAATAATATTGAACAGCTTGTAAAAATATATTGTTGTAAGAATATTATTAGTAATCTTTTATATGGAAAAATAATAATCCATCATAAAGAAATTAAATATTTTTAAAAAAGATTCATTCCAAATTGACGAGTTAGTTATTATTGGAAAACATATATAAAATTATAATTTTCAAATAATAAAATTTTAAATAAAAAATATTTAATTTTTTTGAATATATATTATCAAAATTATCATTTGATTAATTATTGGCATTTCACTATGAAATATTATTTTTGATGAATAATGAAAAATACTGAGTTTAAATAGAAACTTACCATTTATATTAAAATAATAACAATAAAAAAAATTATAAAACATATTTTAAATATAATTATTTGAATTATATATCCATTAAAAAAATTTGTTTCACTTGAAGAAAATTAATATTGATATTTTATATGAAATCTTTGAAAACATTCTATCTTTTTCCCTTTAAAAACCCCACTTTCTCATCACATTTGTGAGATTAGTTTCAGACTAAATTATTAAAAAAATTTAAATGGAATTAGTAAAAATATATTCCATATTTTAAATAATAATTATTTATAGTACATAATACATTCAAATAATTTTTTTCCAATTATTAGTAGTTAAAATAGTTAAAATTAATTATTACGATTATGCTTAAATGGTGGTTTTTGTCATTACATGTGTTTTTATTAAAATTAATTTTACACATACATACGATTTTTATTTGATGAATTTGAATTACAATTTATATATACTGTGTCTAATTTATTTAATCATTCTCTTTTTAAGTATAATATTTATGGGTAATTTACCAAGGTAAATAACCTGATACAATCATGTTGGTAAATTCAACAATAATAAAATTGGGTAAACATGAAGACCTAAGAATAACATGATAAAAATGTACTTATTGTGTGTGGTGTATTTATTTAACTATAAATCCCTCTATCCCTTCCATTATTGTTATATTTTGAGTCACATGATATATGTTATAACTCATAAGAGTGAATAAGTTTTTTAATACATCAATATCGCTCCTCCTCCAGTTCAAAAGGGAACTCTCTCTAACACCTTATTAAAGCCTCTCAATACATTTAGCTGGACCATAATCTCCAAAATTACATCCCATATTCCCTACTCTAATCATTCATTCCATAATTTTAGTAAAATGATATCCAATAAATTTATTTTGTGAAAAAAAGACACCCAAATAAGTGTTATCAATCCTGAATGAAATAATATGTTTCATTTTTCCACAAAACCCTTAAAATATTTTAATATATTGCATATATATTGTCCTTATTTTTATCAATGTATAGAAATTTTTTATAATATCCTTTTGAAATGTATCCTCACACACATCTATAAAATCGGTTTGAAATCATTGTTCGTGTGTTTATGGGATAACAACATCACAAACCGATAACATTCATTTTTTGATAACTGTTTTTCACTATTGGGAATAATAATGGAAAAACTGTTTATATATGATATATATAATATTGATGATGTTATTATTCTTGTGGAATTATTATATATTATATACCTTCTTTATTTCTATTTTGGGTATTATAATATTGTCGCTCGTCTGTATGGAAGACTACCGCCACACAAAGTGAGGTGATCCATTCTCGATATACCAAGAATGTATTAAGGATGGGTTAAATATAAATATGTTATATGTATCATACGTAATCCTCTATAATACATATATATTAATATATATATATATATATAATTTACTTTTATTTCCTTCAATATGCGATGAAAATGCAATGAGCATTCATGGATACGTATGATGAATCATTTGGGTGAATGGTATATTTAATTTAAAATTTCATTATATTATTTATTATTATAATTAAATTTATATTGAAAATATTTTTTATATATTTTATTTTTTATATTCATTAGGTTATTAAATCAAGATCAATGTAATAGGTAAAATAATAATAATGTAAAACATTAATGAAATAAAATGAAATTATTACCAGAAGCATTAATTTTACATGGAATTATTAATTTAAAGGTATAAATATTTTGTCATAAAATAATATATGGTTTGATATATATGTTTATTTTTTATATTTATAATAAATATTTTTCTATTATATAGGTTTTTTGAATGAGTATTATGGATGTCAATAGTTAAGAAAGGAGGTGCCAATCTAGCTTTTTTACATTTGTGAGAAAAATAATATATTAACCATAACATTCATCGTTGTGGGGTATACAATTCCCATGATTTTATTTTTTCATTTTTCTCCTTAAATTTCATTTTACTTCCATGTCCATTTAAATATCTCACATTCATGGGGTTTACGGTTCAAATGTTACCAAATCGGTAAATGATTTTTGTCTCAGCATTTCTTCTTTGAGACGTATGCTATGATATGAACCTATATTCTTTCATGGGGGGTTTTACCACCCATTTGACACGTACCATCATTAAATTATATATCCTCATGATATTTTTTATTCAATTTTTGGGTATTCCTCTGTGGTTATTATTATTCAATGTTACCAAATTTGTAATGATTTATATTGAACTCTCATCATTTATCCAGATTGTTTATGATTAAGTATCAGATGATGAAATATCATGATTCAACTCTAAATATGTATCATGTATTTTCTTCTCTTTGGGAGATTCATGATATCATCAATCAATCATTACATTTATCAACTCAATGGTAAATAGTCAATTTAATGAAATATTTTCATAAAAATATGACATTATATATCTCATCCATCAAAAATATATTTTCTTAGAAAATATTTTTTTCAAAAAAACATTCAATGATGATACTATTTTAATATTGTATATATTTTTTAATTAATTTTTAAAATTGTGTTTTAATGGTTTTTAATAGCTTGATTTATATTTATTCAAATATATTTTTAATTAAATTATTATCAAAAATGGATTATGATTAGAAAATATTTTATCAATGGGGAAATAAAATTTTATGCAAAAATAGTTCAAAAAATTATAATATCTAACTTATATGTTATAATTTTATATTTATATGAAAATTATTTTTAAAATTATTATAGTTTCAAAAAGTCTTATTAAAATAATAGTTATTTTACTTCTGTAATTTTCCATGTGATACTTACAAATTCACCTTCATGTATGATAAATTCCATTGATATAGTTTATGATATACTCAGGTATGAACCAAGGATAACATTTTTATTCTTAGTTTAAATGCCTTATGTTTGTGTAAATAATTTTTTTTGAAAACCTTTCTCTTCCACAGGTTACACAATGATTAAATTCATAAAAAAACTCCACTTTATTTAATTAATTATTAAATTATGAAATATTATGATACTAATTTCATTTCAAGTGTCAAAATATGATTAATGCAAATGAATTTTTGGAACATATGTTTATGATTTTAATTATGTGATTGACGATGATAATATATACCTCCAATGCAATGGGTGATTAAGGATAAATCATGGGTATATATTTTATGTGTTATCCTAGTTATATGTTCACAATAGTAGGTGTGAATTTTTTTATATTTTAAAAATGTAATGAAAAAACTTATTAAATTGATAATAATTTTATGAATGAACCAGATTAAATGTTCAAAATTTAATTCCAAAACCCTTTTTCATGGTTATGTTTTTTTCATAGAATCTGATAACTTTTTCATAAAGTCATCAGTGAACCAAGTTACATGTTCCCAATTTTATTCATGAAATTTATTAAATGTTCATAATGTTAGGTGTGACCCAGATTACAAGTTTGAAATGTTTTAGGTGAACCAGAATGAATGTTCCCAATTTAATGCATGAAACTTATTATATGTTTACCATGTTAAGTTCTAATGTGATTACCTGTTGACAATTTTTTTCCTGGACCTATATTTCATGTCCATAATGATATCTGTAGACCTTTTTTCATGTTCATAAGTTTATACAAGATCATTATTTATAGAACATAACTATATGTGTGAAAAAATTTCTATTTAGTCATGCTCAAAATTTTATAATCTAATGTGTACACCACATGTTTATATAGTATTCCAATGTTATTTTCAAATGAACCATATTCCTTGATTCTCTTTGGATTCATGTCTTATGAATTTTATTCATTTTTTTATGATTGGTGATTATGTTTATTGATATTTATTGTATTGTTTTCAAATGTTAGGATCTTGTTATGATACACTTATTTTTATATTATTTTTATATCTCTCTTCTATTTATCCTTATTATGAATATAATTTCCCCCATTCATAGCTCTCCCTTCCCGATGTTTTTATGAACTTTTTCAATTATTATATGTCTATGAATATTAAAAATAGGGAGATCATAGTGGGAATCATTGAAGATATTTTTCTTTATTAGATGATTGGGTTCCCTGATTCCAAAATCATTAAACAATTATGGTCCTTGAGAATGAGTTTTTTAATGTAATGAATATTAAAAAAATTGACATCAAATCCATTTATGGAAATATAGGGTCTCTATAGTCAATATCAAAGTATTTTTTAGTCATAAATTAGAATATGAGAGGGGATGGATTTAGTGAGATCCCTAAAAATCATTCTGAGGATATCTCTAGTGATGCCTCTAAGGATAAGTCCAATAATGATTCACAATTTAAGAAAATGTCATGTAATATTTGTAAAGGATTGAGATAATAGTTTCCAATAAATTACTTCCCTAACTAGAAAATACATGTGGATGTGGATCTTGAATAAATGTATATAGGGTTAAAACCCTAAATATGGAATATTTAGATATTCTCAATTGATAAATGGTGTATGTCAATGGGCCTTACTCCATCTTTGTTTTGAAACTAATGGGGGATATTTGTTGAAATTCATATATTCTTTATGAAACATCATAATGTATTTAAATAATTGAATAATATAAATATCTTAGGATAAAAAAATGGATCCATAGATTTATAAATATGCATTATTATTTAGATATAATATATGTTATCTTTCATGTTTATTTGTTTATGGACTATGATGTGTGTTCCCAATAATATTTTTTTTGGTTTCACTAAGTTGATGGAACTATAAGGAATCTAAATAGAATTAATTTAAATGGAATATTAATTTAATCTAATAATTCAAATCGGATCATTATTGTTGTAAAGGATGTTGTGGTCTGGACTAATAATTAACAATGTGATCCTTCAAAAACTCATAGACTTTCCAATGATGAAAATGATAGAGTTTTCTGAGAATTTAGTTAATATAGACCATGATAGAAATTGGATTCAGTTTCCAATGTGTTATGAATGTGGTAAGAAACATATAATTGGATACATTAGTGGAAGAAGTATATATTTTTACTGTGGAAGATAGTGGTATAATGAACACAACTACAAAGTGTAATTGAATAGTTTATTTAATGCATCATATGAAAATATAGGCTCCCTATGGTATTATGGAGGGATGGTTTCTATAAATTTATAATGTATGATAATTATTAAAATTAAAATCCTAATTGAAAATCGAATTAAGATAATTGGAAGGGTGGTGTGACTAATGGTTATATTGCTTATGATGAAGAGACTAAAAATTAAATGTTAATGGAAATAAGTGTCAAGGAATTTGATGACAAATATTAATTACAAGATTTAGAATGATGTGGGATGAATAAAGTATTAATATTTTTTTCTTTGTTGATTATATTATATGAATCATGAAATATTTAGTTATTATTCAGTATAATAATTTCATTATATATTTGAAATGATACTCTGAATGTTGTTGATTTACTGAAAAACTGATTTAATGGAAATGTGATATTCATGGAAAACTCATGGTTATGTTAAAGATAAATATTAATATGTTCCTCTTTTTGAGATAATAATTTTGGATAAATAGATGATTAATTTGAATATTGAAAATTGGATTGTACAAATTTTCATGAAACATATTAATATATTTTTGAAAAAATGGTTTAATCAATAATATATAGAATTTGAAACATTTTTTGATTTAAGGAATATATCCACTAGTTTGTGTTATATATATATATATTGAATAATATTGTATGTCTTCTATTTGGTTTAATGGTAAATCATGTTGTTAAAACTTTTCATGTTAACACATGATAATGGTATTCACATGTTTGGTATTTGACAATAATGAGGATATTTATGATATATATGGAATATATTTTGGATGATTCTGATGAATTTAGTTATCCTATTTCTAATGAATTGGAATTAATCATTCATAAGATTAAAAAGGATAAAGAAATTGTAAATTAATTTATGTTGAACATTGAATGTGGTTTTAGAGATTAACATATTATATTTCCATATGATGATTTATGTATATTTGATAAGATGTTGTACCTAATATTCAATAATGTTAACTGACTATGTATGGAAATGCATATTGTTCTTCCTATGAATATTATGATACATTAATGAATTAGTCTAAAAAGATTCATCATCATTTCATGGTGTAATATATGATGAATAAATTGATCAAGGAACTGTCAAAGGGTGATATTATGAATATGAAATGAATTGATTTCAATAATGTTTATCACCTTATGAAAATTCCTCATCATTAAGAATGCTACTACTGAATGAACATTAATCCTAGTACCTTCATTTCTGAAGAACCAAATAGTCCCTTATATCAATAAATATTTATTTTCATGTGATCATTATCATTATATGAAACAACCACATACATAAGATAATAGATCTATAACACAATTTATAATTGTTTTTGTTTTTATTCTATGAACAAATCACCACATCTCACAATGTTACTATATATGGAAACTATGTTATATTTTACTTTGTGCAACCATTATATTTTCAAATATTACATTTTAAATTATGTTATTATATTAATATTCACAATGTTTTTTTTCTAGTAATGGAGAATCAATGTATTAAATATTCTATAATCCTTATTTTTTTGAGGGAGAAATTAATTTTAAGGCAGAATAATATAACACATAGTGTTTTAATGAAATAATGTATTGGGGAAAACAATATTTCATTTATGGATCACGTTACACGCCGCACCAAGTAAATCATTCATTATATGTCACACCGAGTGAATATTTAATTACATGCAATAATCTTCTTATATTTCATTATAAGATATTGTATGTTTGTCTTATGATACACACGATATAGAGTTCCTTTGATATCATCCATTACACAGAATATAGAGTTTTATCAAGATATGAATTATAATTAATATTATATATTAATATGATATTTTAGACCTAGAAACTATAATAGATTGAATGAATAAGGTTAAATAACATATAAAAAATAATATTTTTCACATTTTTCTTAGTTATATAATGTTTTGAAATAAACTTATATTCATTTTAAGGGAAATAATTTTTTTTGAAAAAAAAATTCTAAATGTTGTGTTAATTGTACATGGAAGAAAAATTAAAATAAAAAATTTATATTTTTGAAAATTTATTTTAAATGAACAAAAATTTTCAATGTGTAATGTCTTAAATTTTTTGGGTGAATTTTTCTTACTAATTTAGAGATGTATCATTTTTTGGAATAGTGAGAAATAAGGGCGTTTAATTAAAAACGTCAATTTTGTATTATTTAATTACAAAGTTAAATATAACATAAAATTAATATTAATGTGTAATTAGTTATATTAAATTTATATTAATAAAATTTAGGTCATTGGAAAAATGTGATTTTGAAGTAGAATATAAAATCATTTAAAACTGTTGATTATTTTTTCGCTTCAAAAATCCACTTTCTCATCACATCAGTTGCATTAATGAAAAATTAAATTATTTCACTATACTAAATTGAATTGAGAAAAATTGAATCAATATATATAATTATAACAATTTCTATAATCTGAAATTGTCATCATAAATTTTTACCCTAATGATTAGTGAACACATTTAAAGTTAATTAACATGATTATGGTTAAACCAGGTTTTGTTCATGTCATGAATTTTTATAAGTATTAATATTAAACACATATATTATTTTTATTTAAAAAATGGATATTAATATTTAGAATCACTGGGTAAGAATTACTTAATTAATATATTTTTTATTATAATCTGGAAGGGGAAATTAATAGGGAATATAAAAAGAAAAAAGTACCCATGAAAAATAATTATAATGAAAAAATTAAATAAACAAAATGGAAAAGGAATAAAATGATAAAATATGTATTTATTTTATGTGGTGGAGTTATTTATCAACCAGTTCATCTATACCCTCAATAATTTCTCAATTTTATAGGCACATAATGTAAGAGTTATCACCCAATAGAAAATGTTTGGGGTATTTAAAAAAATGTCACTCCTCCTCTATAATAGAGAAATCACTCTCCCCCTAATTCACAATACAAAAACATATTTTTCATCAAAAGCATAAAATATAAATTACCAAAATATCTAATATCATATTCGAAGACTTACATTGGTCATTAATACAACCATGGAAATCCTATTACATAAACCAAATGGAGATACTCTTAGATTTTGTAATGTTCATAAACTAATGTTTTTGCATTATATTATCCTGAAACGCAATAAATAATTTATATATATTTTTTATATTGTTACCTTAGAATAGTGTATATAATAATACGTTTTTATGATAAGCCTATGAGATAAAGAACACACAATTCCATCAAATGGGCTATGAAATCTTCATACATCTGTATGGCAGACTACCACATAAAAAACCCATGTCATTCATTTTTTCATTAACACTAATAAAATATGGTAAAAATTAAAAGGAATCTATTTATATATGATATTAATGATATTAATGATTTAATTATGATTCATTAATGTCCTGGAATAACCTAATTCGACCCTGAAATGGCCACATGATCCGCTATGCGACATAGCCTAATGGGTGTTCTCGATCCCCACGGGCTGGAAACTACTGATAGGCATCATTTGAGTATACAAGGTAAAAAATTCAACCAATAAATGAAAAAAATAAAAAATAGAGTAATGAAATCAATGAAACCACTATATATAAATAAAAATTACATGAAAATATTTTTTACACAATTCGAAAATTTACGACAACTGCATGAAAAAACCAACTAGGTAAGCAGACAATACTATCCACATGTGACACCACATGAAACACTCTAACACAACAAACACTCATCGCCCAACGAAACCGAATGCAAGTTAAAACCTATTAAAGAGCGAGAAATAGAAGGAAACTATAATAGTGACTATTAAAACACAGTAGGTTAGACCGATATTCTATTCCCGATGCAATTCCTTTAAAACCAAGAAGCATCCATTTTCATGTTTTAACTACAATATATAATTTTTTTTTCATAAATAAGAAATAATAACTTTAATTTTTTAAAAGGATTCCGCTTGAAATGTAAATAGTTTTGATATGGAAAAATTCAAATAATGTAAAATGTTAATGAAAAAAGTACATTATGTGGAATTTACCCTCCAAAAACATTGTATTCCGACTATGGGTACAAAATATTTACTGAGAACTAGTCATGGGAACTACTGTAGGCACTAGCTAGCTATGGGGCCCTAGGTACCTTATATCTCTGTGTGAGAGTATCCATAAAAAATAACCCTCTATTACACAAATCACTAGGATGGGAAACCCCAATGGCCCAGTTTTCATCAATCATCATCATTTTTTAATTAGTGTTGTCAACATCAAACTTTCAATGTGAAATAGGGATGATGCCACTACCAAATCACAAGTATACTAGTAATATTCTTCCCACCTAGATACCCATGTTTTCCCTCTATGTGATCAATCACTTTCCACATCTTATAAGATACCATTTTAACATATAATTTCAATTTCTATACCATACTCACAACAAACAATACCCAAACATTTTGTGAACCCTTTACATATTTCAATAACCACATGAAGTTTTAATAAAACATTTTCACGATATATAACGATGGTTTACAAATAAAACCAAATAAAAAAAATTCAATTTTAATTATAAAATCCCCCAAGTACCAAACATACTAGATTTGGAAGCCCCAACACCATTTAATAAATCAATTTCATGGATCAAAAAATTACACCAAATGGTAAAACATGTATCACACATGAATTGTTTTTAAAGAAAAATTGGAAATGATCATTTAAAAATGTTATGAATCCAATGATTATAAAAACCCTAGATTCCACATTTGATCAATAAATTGAAACACTGTATATTTTGCAAAATTGTTTTACATAATCCCCATAAAAAACATAGTTTCAACATTCAAAGAATAAAAATTTATCTACGAATGCCAAACGGGCCATTGTTTGCACCTATTTCCCGATCAATATAAAAACCAAATCCCACTTAATTATAAAACTAAAACTATATTTCAAATCATACCAGGATCCTCAGAATAATATTTCTCAAGATGAAATTATATTTTTAAAACCAACGCAATCATTTTATATCCCAAATTAACCAAATGTTCCATGAAGGAAATTTTTTCAACACAAGGCATGTAACATTTTAAAAAGAACATCCATTTAACACTCCCATGGGCTCAAAAAAAATCTTACGTTCCATCAATTTATATAAATTATAAAAATTGATTTTAAACATCCCAAACCAAGTTCAAACATTAATGGAAAAACTCGTTAAACAAGTGGTCTGTACATTTTTAACAATATAACACCATTATCCAGAAATAAATGTATAAACTATCATTTTTAACACCAAATACATTATTTATAAGTCTAAAAAAAATACATATCATATAAAAAAGGTACTAACAACAAGAAAAATAAGTAAAATAAATGATAGATTCTTGTACATTATATATCCTACCTCAAGTCCATCGTAAAATGGAACGCACACTCAAAATCACCCGTCGTGGGATCCATCAACCTAGATCTATGAAGGCCATTCGTAAACAAATAAAAGTCCCTTAAAACTCATTGGAAACCAATCCATTGTGTCTTAAATGATCAGGGGATAAGGGAACTCCAAGAAAAATATGTAAGGATAATGAAGAGGGGGAAGAGAAGAGAAGGAAACTCACCTTGGAAACTAGTCAAACTTCATATTCCTTTTGATATACACCAAATGAATAAGGGGAATGTCTTGGGAATCCATGAATGACCTAATATTTTCAGGTTGAACTAGGGGAATGAGATTTTGGAGCATTTGGGTCTAAATATCCTGAGGGTGAAACTTGGAAGTATTAAAATTTTTCATTCTGGACAGTTTCACACGATAAGGCCACACAATTTATTAAGATATACACAAAACCATGTGTCAGACACATGAGTGAACAAAATATTACTCCTAAGAGGCCTCACACCCGATCTCATGAAATTTTATTGGTTTTATAGCTACCTAATAGTAACCCTTATGTGGCTGCCGCACTGTGCGCCAATCATGCACAAGTCCTCTTCATGCCAAAAATTTTATGCTTCACCAAAAGACCAAAGCATGATAAATGAAAGCCAAGAGAGAAATATTATAAAAAGAAATAAGATAAAAACTTAGCACCCATAAAACCTGGAACACAATATAAATACTAGTATTTCCTATAAAAATATAAAAACTAATCTTAAAAAACCTGTTGTGATAGTTTGCACCACCATTAAACCATTCCATCCCAAGAAGGCCATAATACATTAGAGATGATTAATGAATGCAAATGATTAATTATAAAAATACCATCCTCTTAATCCATGAACATTTTTCTCAAAAAAAATAGAACATAAACAAATTTACCATTTATAGATTATAACTCCAAACCACTACCACAAATTCAATGGAAGGATCTGACAATTACATCCACAACTATGCCAAGAAATATATTGTTTGGACTCCTCCTAATGATCCCAATGATTACCGAAACAAAATATCACTCATGTAAGACTATGATTTCAAGGGAGGATGAAACAGAATCCCCACCATTCAAAAATGACTAGCACTCGATAAATTCATAAGAGGATTATCAAGAAGATCGGTGATGGGTCTCCCTGCCGTTAAGAGACAACGATCAGATGAGGATTCTACATGATCCAGAATTTGTCCTCTCCTACATAGGCCCACCAAAACTCTCCCAAAACCACCTAAAAACCCATTCTATGAGGAACACAACAAGAACATTTAAACAACCCACTCATGAATAGATGTGACATAAACTAGGAAAAAACTTTCTTCACTAATCAAAAACCCCTCCAATAAAGGGTGGGGAGGGAAGGGGCCCAATGATTGGACCACTAAAACTACAACCAAAAACTACCCAACAATCGACTCCTATGAGTTGCTAAAATAATGATTCACACAAATCGTGTGGGTGGTCCATACAAGGACACTTATTGGAAACCTCCATTTAAGAAGGATTATTTTTAGTAATTGTGTGAGGGGTAATTCCACCACACTATTTGAAAAAAAATTGAATATTCCCCAATGATGAGAAACCAATAAAATAACAATAGAACTGCCTCAGTACAATGGTAGAGGCTCAACCTAAACTTGAATTCACACCCAACTGGGAGTCCTGAATAAATACCATCGTCACTACAAGAACTATGGATAGAGATATGATTATTCAACAATAAACTACCTCATAGTATGGATATTAATATCCCTAGTTATAAATCATTCCCTTAGTTCCAGATGGGCCAACTAACACACCAAGACATAAACAATGGATTGTGGAACACCATGAAACTCACTTCCTTAAAAAATACACCATTATCCAATAACTAATTCATAGATACACAAAACCATTCTCACAAACTCTAAACATTTAGAAAAATCAACACGGAACACAATTGAACACATCAGTACCACCGAGCACAAATACCACAACTGAGAGAATGGCCATAACAGTAAGGCACTTTAAATCGAGCCAAAACAACTCATTATTATAAAAACCTGGTCAATGAAAAATTTGAAGATGTTGATTTGACCATTTAAAGGAATACATAGGTCGATATACTGGAAATAATTCCAATGGAGATATATCTGTAGCCACATCACAACAAACAAAAAACATTTAGAAACCCACAAAACATTTCTCCAAACTCGATCCACCAACAAGATTTAATATCAAGACCAAACTAGAGTATCACATCTAGGTCAGGAGGAATCATACTAAACAAAACCCACTTTTAAAACCTAGAAAATTAAACCACATAACAACCCTATTGAAAAGACACTATAGTTTTTATCGTAAAGTACTTTTAAGAAACAAACAAACTTGTTGGATTTTCTTACACACCAAAGGTGTTTCATCGAATCTCACTCACATGTGCATTTCCATGCCACCCTCAAGAACCCATCCAATCATTCCATACCAGGAATCCGAAAAAATTACCATAAACCACCATGAAAGTGAACACCCATGAACAAACCAATGACTAAAACAAACATCCTTATTTCCCAAGCCAAATCATTCAATCAATTTCCAAAATTCATTTTCCTTTAAAAGGAAAACTAACCCCCAAATTGAAAACCATTATCAAATTTCAGACCACAAACAATTATACCATTCATGAAAAATTATCACCATTGATCTTCGTAAAAATAATTTTCATTTTTACACACCTCAAAAAACAAACATTATATTCAAAATAAACCTTTCCTATTTTGAAATAATCACCAAAAACTCTTTCAAAAATTAGATATACATATAGCTAAAACCATCCTACAAAACCCCCAACACCTCAAAACCAATTTTGAAAAGAAAATAAACAAATACAATCACATTTCAAATTCACAAATCATCTCGTTTAAATTAGTGTTTTATAATCTCTTTCAAATAATTCGTCCTTTCCAAGCATTTTATTTTAACAGTCTATATATTTAGATTAAGGAATTTCAAACACGTTAAAAAATTTCCACTTTATTCAAATGATTAGTTTCACAAAAACCAAAATTTCTACAACCTTTCATATATACAATTTTGAAAACTAATTTTCTACTTTTCAAAATTAAACCATTCAGTTAAAACCCACTTCCAAATTGATCACACAATGACTTTCAAAACAATTTTTAGAATTCATGAATGATACAAGAGACTAAAACAATGGAACTATTGTCTGTGGGTGAAATGACCATATAGTTGGACATAATATCTCAAACACTCCACCAACATAGAGAGACTCTATAGGAATATGACACAGATATTCAAGGCTTTCCTGGAACTAGGATCTCATAGAGTCCATTTTTCCTGCTCCACTAGTCATGTAGAAATCAACAACAATCTCAAAGGACTAAATAGACAAATAAAATTGGACATCCAATGGACACCTCAGGATTTGAAGATGAAAGATTTCTAGATTATCTTCCCAACCCCAACCCTAAAGTAATGAATATCATACTCCATCTACCATAACATACCGAAAATAAAAATAGCCCCTCTGAAAATAATGAACCATATCCTACCTCCTCTGATTTTATTATTTCATGAACTAGCTCGGGTCGACCCTAAACAGGTCAACCAAACTAGTTCATGACATGGTCGGAAGGGCATTACCAATCCCAACAGGTTGGAAACTAGTTCCATGCATCACTTATGTATACAAGGGAATGATTTTACCCCTAAATAATTAATAAAAAATGTTGGAAATAAACCAAACATCCCACTATATATAAATACTAATGAGGTGAACATCATTTTTACAAAATCGGAAAATTTAAAATAACTACAAAAATATTCCAATTGAACAACAATACGACATTATATCCATGTGACCCTACTGGTTACTCTCCAACACAATAATCACTCATTACCCTAACTGACCGAACTCAAGATGAAACCAGAAAAAGAGATAAAAAATAATGAAAACAAAAGGAATGAGTATTAAAACATAGTAGGTTATCACTATATTCTTTTTACGATGCACTTCATTTTAATAAAATAATCATCCAAATTCAATTTTGAACAACCATATATAAATTTATGTTTTCATAAATAGAAAATGGTTGCATCGATTTTTTAGAAAGATGCAACATTAAATGGAAACAATTTTCATGTGGAAAATTTTAGAAAATGAACAATTTTAATGGAAACACACATACATATGAATGTCACAGATGGGAAACGATGACAACACAAACACCATGTCTTAACATGGTAGATGATCCCTGGATCATCAGGTACCACCATATTCCCCTCAGACATCTGGTCCCAACCATGGGTCCCACCCATGTGCCTGAATGGGTTGTTTGATTAAGAATCATCCCCACTTGCCAAAACATGTCATTTCTAGTGTTCTTTGTCTTCACTAACACACCCCTTTGTAAATTAATCATATGGTCACACTTCATGACCAAAATCCCATGCCATGCACTCTTTACAAATTAGTTCTAATCAAGAAGGCTCCTAAAAAGATGGTTCCACTTTTTGACATGAGTTATATCATTTATTAAATTAACCATGTATGATTCTTGAGTGTTATATTCACCCCTCATTAGAGCACAACATCCATGTTGTGGATGATCTATCACAATTCATGAAGTGAACAACACATAATTCTGGGTTTTTCCTTTGATACAATTTATAACTAACCATCCCAAGTAAACCTTGAACTAGCCACCCGAGCTGGTATAAAACATGGACAAAAGGGTGTTCTCGATCCCTATGGGCCGTCACACCATGTTTCCTGGCACAAGTTTCCAGACTATGGTATCAGTATCACCTTGAGGTTCGTGCCACGGGCCAACTCAGCTGACAGGTTCCGGTTTGACCCAGGATGGTTCATGACCTCCTCAGTCATCTTCATAGTTTAGACAGTGTTCTCATCATCCATATTTTTAAGTAAAATAGGGATGAATCCACTATGGAATCACTAGAATACTAGTCCATGTCCACACAACTAGAATCTCATGTGTCCCCTCCATGTTCTTAATAATCATCCCTATTTAATAAGATACCATTCTCATATAAAAGTTCAGTTTCTAAACCATACACACACCATATAGTTCCCAAATTTTTATCTCAACCTTTAGGTATTTCAATAAAAAATATTAAATTTTCATAAAATCATTTCATGAAGTATTATAAGGATATGCACATAAAACCCATTCAAAAATGAAATTTTAAGAACACCCACCACAAGAAATACAAAAAAACAAAATTTTGAAGCCCAAAAAACATTTAATAAATAAATTTCAGGGATTATATAATTATCCTAGATGGTATAGAATGAAGCACATATTAAACTTGTTTGTAAAGAAAGAATCTAGAAGATCCTTTAATAATTTTACCAAACCAATGTTTATAATAGGATGAAATTAAACATTTAATAAAGTGGTTCAAACACCCCATTTATTTCAGAAAGTTATTTTCAAAAACCCCATAAAAGTCTTAAGTTTCACATTAAATTAACAATCATTTCATTTAGAATCTTGAATGGGCCATTGCCGGCAACACGTGTCAAATCACGTTAAACACAAAAATTCGTTAGATTATAACACTAAAAACATATTTGAAACCATATAATGAGACTCAGAATATTATTTCATGTGATTCAAGTATTTTTATAAAACCAAACCAATCATTTTGTATTCAAAATAATCCATAAGTTCCTACCAGGAAATTGTTCGAACACAAGGAAAGAAATATTTAACCAAAAAACATCTATTTGAAACACCTTATGGGATAAACAAAAATTTACATTCCAATTTTATTTTTAAATTATAAAAAATATTCTAAACAACATGAACCAAATTCAATAACGAATGGAACAATTTTTTAAATAAGAGGAGATCATATTTATATCAAAATAACACCATTTCCCAAAAAAACAAGGTATAATCTATCATTTTTCACATTAATCCAATTCAATAAAGGCTTGACCACAATACATAGAATATATAAAATGTAATAAAATAATTGAAATGTAGGAATTAAATTGATAATGGATGTTTATGGGATATCCTACCTCAAATACATGGTGGAATAGAAATAAAAACCATACAATACCCGTCGTGGGTTCCAATGCCCTATATTTATGAAGACCAACCATAAATGAACAAACCCCCCATAAAATTACTGGTAAACCAAAAAACCCATGATTTTAATGACTAGTGGATAAGATAATCCCAATAAAACGAAGAAGGATATGGAAGAGGATGATTAGAAGTGAAGTAATGTTACCTTAAAAACATGTAATCCCTTCATATTCCTTTAGATATACAAAAAATTATGAAGGAGAATGGCTTAGGAAGCCATGGGAGACCTCCATAGATCTTCATGAACTAGGGGAAAGATATTTTGGGGCATTTGGTTCTAAGAAACAAAGGGGAAACACATTAAAAAAACAAAAAAAAACATTATGGGATGTGACAAAAGGTTATGCTACACTGTTTATTAAACCTTATGCCAAACAATGTGACAAAAACTAGATCACCCGCATGGTAAATCCTAAAATCCCACATTCCTACGATCAATCCAGGTAATAGGTTTTATACCTACCACACAATTACCCCTATGTGGTTTCATGACTGTGCGCCAATTGTGCATAGGGCCTATTCATGCCAAAAAATTATGCTTCTCTAGAACCCCCAAAAATTCCAAAGGTAAACAAAGATGGAATGTTTAGACAAAGGAAACACCTCTAATCTAATCACCCATAACACTGAAAATAAAAGATAAAGATTTTTATTTCCAAAAAATGGATCAAACCCCAATCAAAAAAATTAGGGGTGTGACATTTGGATATCATATAACACAAACAATTATTCTTTTCATTTTGTAGGATCATGACATTATCATTCAGGTGTACGACGGACAGCCACCTTGAAAAGTGAGGTGATTAATTCATGCATTACATTGAATTTGGCATGGATTTGATAAATATAAATATCTGATATAATTGAATAATAATTTATACTATATTGATAGTATTTATATATATCATATTATTTTTTGTATGAACCCCGGTGTTGAGCCTGTAAGACATTGAAATTCTCTTGATGTTATTCCAGAGATGGGTGTTCTGACGACATGGGATTCCGAGCCCCAGTATGGCCGGAATTCATTTTGGCATGCATTCACACTGACCAGGATAAATAAATAGAATAAATCATGAACGGTATCTCGGATGAGAAACCTGAGGGCACGGTTTAGTCCAAAACGTGCCGTTTACCCTAGGAGGGTTATAATATTCACGGGCACGGGCCAACTTTGAAAAACACCCCCAGGGGCATTTTCCTAATTTTGTAGTCTCGGGCGTCAAATTTTATAACTTTTGAACAGAGGCTCAAATTAAAATTTTGAGGCCTCCATTGCACTAAGGGCATGGAGTTTACCCTAAGGGAGGCTTAATCTCGGCCCCGATGAATGTTCGAGTACGGGATGACGAGCGGGTGATTAAGTGTGTTTTTATCTATTTAAACACCCCGCCCACCCTCTTCAACCATCCTTGGAAGTTCAAAACTGGCTCAATGGATCTAAAAAAAGATCCACCCTCTTCTCCACCACTCTGGCAAGGCACGACGGCTCTGACATCCCAATCGTGAAGCATCGGGCAAAGCCCCTCGAGGTAGGCTCGTGTTTTATCTTTTTCATTTCTGCAATCTTCTTCAATTTAGTTTAGTCGTGTCAAATTGTTGTCTGATTGCCGATAGAAGCCCCTGGTTTCGTAAGGATCGATTTTATCTTCACAACGATCCTTTCGGATCAATTTGTGGAGTCCCAGGGTGCCCGGGGTGGCGCCGGGAAGTTTTCCGGCCAAATACCCACTTTTTTCGGTGGAACCAGGGTGGTCCAGCAACCCTTGGCGCTGGTGCAGCATGTTCCAGTGGCGGCACTCTAGGGTGCAGGTAGTGTGGCGGCTCGAGCTGCAGGTGGCGCGGCAGATGCGCTTCAGGCGGCAGGCGGCGGACACCTGCAGCACGAGGGTGGATCGGGGTCGCGGCATGCGACACTGCCTGGGAACAAGACCCGCGGCCCGCAAGACTTCACATGGGACGATCGACCTTGGCCAGTCCGAGAGTGGACCTGGTTCTGCGGCTAGACCCGGTGGAAAAACCGCAGGCTGGCGTAGCAAGCCGGGCCGGCGGGCACAGGCCGGCCTATGCCGAGTGGACCGGTCGGCTAGGTCGGACCAGGCTACGGGGCTTTGTCCCCACCGGCTTCGGACACCCGTAACATTGCTACGGGTGTCCGTATTACATGCCATCTGTGGCAGGGTAATCCTCGTGTCGAGGAGTAATTTTTTAGATGGTTTTGGGGATTATAATTCCTGGGACGGGAGCTCGTTGGCGCGATACACGCGTTAAGCGCTACGCCGGGATTCTTGTTTTGATTGGCGCGGACACATATGATGTCCGATTTGAGCATCGTCAGCCATGATGCGACCCCGAGGTCGAGGCGGAGTTTTCCAGTATGGTTCTGGGTTTTGATGTGGGAGTTGAGACGTGGGCCCCACGGACCGTCTTTGAGCTACGTGCAACGTTTTTGCGCCTTTTTAACCCGACATCCGTTCGGGGCGTATGATTAGTCGTTTCTTCATGTTTTTCGAAGAGCATTGCGATGGTGCAGTTCTCCTGACGATTATCGGATCTGGGGTGCGGGCCCCACATGGGACGGCTACGGTGAATAGTACCATATTCACCGGCTGTCTGTTTCGGGTGAATAAGTAGTCTATCTTGCGTGTTTTTCCGCAAGAACTGCAATGGTATGACCCGTTTGGGAATGTAGACCATCCTTTGAGATCATGTTATTATGGGATGGAGATCTCCTATTTACAAACTCCTAAACAATGCACGTTGGTATTGTTAGTGACACCTGGTGACGTCAGTAGCAGTTCAGAGCTATCAGGATGATTCATGGTCTACCCTCCAGCAGGGATGGGAAGTGGGTCACTCAATGAGACTTTAGGGTCTACCCTCCAACAGGGCTGGGCAGTGGGTCACCCGTCGTCTTGTTCCAGGTCTACCCTACAGCAGGGCTGGGTAGTGGGTTGCCTATTGACGTGTTCCAGGTTTACCCTCTAGTAGGGCTGGGTAGTGGGTCACACGTCGTGTTGTTCCGAGTTTACCCTCCAACAGGGCTGGGTAGTGGGTCACTCGTCGATTGATTCCAGGTATACCCTCTTATAGGGCTGGGCAGTGGGTCACCTGATTATGTATTAGGGTTTACCCTCCAGTAGGGCTGGGCAGTGGGTCACTAGTTGGAATTTCAGACTCAGCCCTTCTTATGAGGCCAGTCGGTGGCTTTTTCCTCCGTGACTACCAGAGCGAGACCCTAATTGTGCGGATCAGTGGTGTGGTAGTTTTAACATAACCTATGGACCCACAAGGAAGAGGGTTATTTTCCCCACCCAGACACATCCTCGATATATGACCTAAAACCGTGTGGGTGAGTCAGTGCTGCCCAAAGCAGATTGTATTGAAGTGCGGTGATTGAGCCCCTATGACTTGGGCTTCCTAGGTGGATGAGATGAGATGCTGGGCTATGAGGATGGATTTACTTGGAACTGATGGCGACATATCCTGGGTTGAGCTTGGAGATAGAGATCCCCTTACACACTCGTTTGGGATTCTTGTTGAGAATACATACACACACACACACACACACACACACACACACACACACACATATATATATATATATATATTTGGACCCTACTTTCATTCCCACTCCCTGGGGTCCTTGCATACTTATTTCTATCTGGTTGAGATACACTCTCCTTACTAAAAATTTCAATTGTTCTTGTTAGTCTACTACTTACCTCTTTAGTGCATCCTTTGTTGCTCCCTCGAGCTTTCGGGTCATCCTTCGGAGTATCTTTATACTCACCTCTGCTTGGGATTTTCCCACACCTGCTGTGACTTTGCAGACGACGGACAGGTCGATCGTGACTATGGAAGAGTGTAGAGGTCGCAACAGTTGGAGCAGCATACTGCAGTCGTGCTAGAGTATTTAGGTGGGAGTCTATCCAGTTTTCTTCTTTTGTTTTCATGTTTCCGTGTTGTGGTATATTTGTGGTTGGGCATGTGTTTTCCCTTTTTACATTTCATTTTACTTGTAAGTAATTCCATCACTTTACTTACTCTTTTTAGTTGTTGATGCATGACATTGGTTGGGGTATAACTGCCTGTATTTTGGTTTCCTTTTTACTCTGCACTACTGTGTCGTGTGGTTAGTGTGTGCATGAGTATAGGTACTTAGTCGAAGGCCTCCCCGAGATTGTTATGCCTTTGGAGCTGGTTTCCAGCCTCTAGCTTATGGATGCGGGCTTAAGGTAGTTGCGGCTCGGGACCGGTAGGGTCGGATCATGACAAAGTGGTATCAGAGTTGGCTCGTTCCTTGGGGTGTTGTTCGGACATCCCTAAAAAGTAATTTGTTGGGTTTCAGGGAAATTATGTTGGCATGTATCGAGAGCAGCTCTCAGGACTGGCAGTCCAGTAATGGTATGAGCGGTAGACGTATCCATTCACCTGGACCATGATAACCTGCTTGTCGACTCGGCATGCTGAGACACTTGTTGTCAGGAATTTTGAAATATGCATCCCATAGGAATGATTCATTGACTATCTTTGTTTGAGTCAGCTCCCCTTTGTTATTACTGTTATGTATATATATTCTCATCTGATCGCGGTATCCCTTGATAATTTTCAGGATTCCCCCATGACAACAGCAAGCCAGGTTACCCTCTCCAGCTCATGATGACGACCTGGAGAGTGACGAGGCGTCAGTTAATGGACCCTCACATGACCCCCTTCCACCCAGTCCTTCAGTAGTAGCCACAGAACATGAGGAGCGGAAGTTAGTACCGATAAATCAGGCTGAGGTTGCACGCAGACTGAGCGTGCTTCAAGACATCGATTGTCAGAGGTCGTCGAGGTTCTGCAGGGACCCGGATCCTCAGGTGGCGGAGGATTGTCTTGAGTCAGTGGCACGACTCTTCAGGCTGGTACATACCCCAATAGACTAGATGGTGGCCCTAGCCACCAGTCTTTTCCTCAGGATAGCCGGGAGATGGTGGGATCTGGTGACACAGACCCATGTCGGGTCATCTCTCACATGGGATGCCTTCTAGCAGCTTTTTCGGGAGGAGTACTCCCCGTCATGTTTGTGCTCCATTCGGATCCAGGAGCTTATAGAGATGAATCAGGGACGGATGTCTGTGTCCCAGTACTCGTCCCGGTTTACTAATCTTACATGTTACATACAAGACATGATCCATGACAGCTAATTCCGGGAGCGGATGTTTGACCAGGGTCTTCGCAGGGAGATCCGTGCTAGCGTGGTACCCTTCTGCATCCCCACTTACGCCAGGGTGTTTGAGAGGGCACTTGTGACCATGATCTTCCTGACCGAGGGGTGCCAGATATCAGGACCTAGCAGTGGCCATTTTAGAGCAGATTCTTCAGCAGGAAGACGACAGAGGTCTGGGCCTCAGCTGAGGAGGCCCTTCCATGAGTAGACACAAGGCCAGGGTCGCACACCGCAATGGTGCCAAAGGGCGCCAGGGCAGACAGGCGAGAGATGATGCTATACTTGTGACTGACTGGGTCACCTAGCATGGGATTGACCGACCAGACGTACAAATCAGTTGTGGAAGGCAGTAGGCGCACCATAGAGGCAGAGGCAACGCCGTCACTAGGGGTCGCCTAGGCAAGGACCCTGCAGTCCTCAGGGAGGTGGCACATGTAGAGCAGCGGGACCAAGAGGTGGGGGACAACGTTTTGAGATCCCCCCATCGCCACCACCGGGCAGCCCACACCAAGCTCAGGGAGTTGGTGGTATGGGACAGGGGTAGCTTCAGGCCCTGGGTGTTCGATATCCTCCAGCGCACGGGATGGTCCAAGATACACTTTGTGTTTACTCCACACTTGCTTTGGTACTTGTAGACACAGGCGCCAACCATTCCATTATATCACTACTATTGGTATGGGAGTTGGGGCTTCCAGAAGAGGCATTGTCAACTGCACTTAGCCATGAGGTTCCTACAGGAAGTGCCTCATTGGTGACTTTTCTCTGCAGAGAGTGCGAACTGTCGTTCGGGGGACGGAGTTTTACATGGGACCTTCTCGTCATGAAGATGGAACCATACGACATCGTCCTGAGAATGGATTGGCAATCTATGGTTCACGCTCAGATCGAATATCTTCATAGACGAGTTAGAGGCGAGTTTTATGATGGGATAAGGTTCACTATCCTTTGTTAACGAGAACTCATGGCAGAGCAGATGGGTACTCTGAGCAGAAGACCCCACCCTTTTTCGCACTAGTTGGCAAGCATGGCTCTCGGAGAAGTGGATGCTACAGGCACCTGGATCCCTCCCATGGTACAGGACTACATGGACGTCATTCCCGATGATTTTTTGGGACTACCCCTGAGGCAAGAGATGGAGTTATTCATTGACTTGTAGCCGGGGACTACTCTGATATCTTGTGCAGCATATCAGATGGCACCTACAGAGCTTCGGGAGCTACGACTTCAGTTGTATGTCCTTCATGAGAAGGGATTCATCAGGCCCAGTGTGTCCCCCTGGGCAGCTCCAGTTTTTTTTTTGTGAAAAAGGCATATGGGAGTCTACCACTTTGTGTGGATTATCATCACCTGAATCAGGCCACAATAAAGAACAAGTACCCTTTTCTTGAGGATCTACGACCTATTTGACCAGTTGTGAGGTGCGAAGTGGTTCTCGAATATCGATCATCGATCTGGCTACCACCAATTGTAGGTTCGTGAGGTTGACTTCTTGATGATGGTCTTCCGTTGTCTATATGGGTACTACGAGTTTTTGGTGATTCCCTTTGGTGTGACAAATTCCCCTACTGTCTTCATGTATTTGATGGACCAAATTTTCAAGACATACTTGGACCGGTTTGAGGTTGTCTCTATTGATGACATAATCATTTACTCAGTGGCATAGGAGGAGCACGCGGAGCATCTAAAGATAGTCCTAGACTTACATTGAGAGCACCAGGTGTACGAGACGCTCTCGAAGTGCCAGTTCTGGATTCATGTGGATCCCTTTTTGGGGCACGTCATTACAAAACATGGATTGGTTGTGGATCCCGCAAATATAGATGTAGTGTTTTCTTGGGATATATCCAAGAATGCTTCTGAGGTGCAGTGTTTCCTTGGGTTGGTAGGGTACTATAGGAGGTTTGAGGAGGACATCTCTAGAATTTCTACCCCTTTGACCGAATTGACATGGAAGGGGAAACCGTTTACCTTGACTGATCAGTGCCAGATGGCCTTCGAGGAGTTGAGGTAGAGGCTGACTAGTGCACCGGTGTTGAGGCTGCTAGAGGAGGGTGTTGAGTTCGTCGTATATTGCGATGCTTCAGGAGTTGGGCTCGGGTGCATGTTGATGCAGCAGCGGGCAGTGATTGCATATGGGTCGAGGCAGTTGAGGCCCCATGAGCCGAATTATGCGACTCATGATTTAGAGCTAGAAGTGGTAGTCTTTGCATTGAGGATATGGAGAAACTACCTTTTGGGTGAGAGTTTTGTGGTATACTTAGATCATCATAGCCTCAAGTATATCTTCACTCAGAGGGATTTGAACCTGAGGTAGAGGCAATGGCTGGAGTATCTGCGGGACTATGATTTTGAGATAGTCTACACTATAGGGAAGGGCAACGTAGTAGCATATTCCCTTAGCAGGATGTCCCGTGCTCAACTAGTGTGGGAAGCTTCAGATCAGTTGGATTCCCTTCGGCTGGCCCTGGTGGAGCAGGAGGGTACATCATTTCTACAGTCGATGGTGCTGACACCTTAGCACCTTGAGAATGTGAGGGAGTCGCAACTGGGAGATGTTGACAGTGAGGTACTGCATGATCAGATATCCACAGGTGACGCATCTGATGTGTATTCTGAAGGAGGGAATCACGAGATCCTATTTTAGGGGCGAGCTGTAGTACCAGTGGAGATGTGGGAGGAGGTGATGTGGGAGTTCCACAATTCTCCATTGGTCATACATCCCGGTGTGGGGAAGATGTACAGAGACATTCGGCGGCAGTTTTAGTGGTCTGGCATGAAGCGGAGAGTAGACGGGTTCATTTCTTGGTGTCTTACCTGTCAGCAGGTGATATCAGAGCACCAGGTTCTAGCAGGGTTGTTGCAACCCCTTGATATCTCGGAGTGGAAGTGGGATGGTGTATCAATGGATTTCGTCACGCGGCTTCCACGCACAACGAAGGGCCATGACTCCATTTGGGTATTAGTGGACCGACTCACGATGTCGGCACATTTCCTTGCTATTAGGAATCAGACCTTGGTAGAATGTCTGGGACAGTTATATTTCCAGGAGATCATCCATGTTGATGGAGTACCCTCGACGATCGTCTCCGACCATGACACGTGGTTTACGTCACAGTTATGGAGAGGCCGACATGAGGCATTAAGGACTCAGTTGTGGATGAGTAGAACATTTCACCCCTAGACTGACGGGCAGATTGAGCGCACTATCCAGGTTCTAGAGTATATGCTCAGAGCGTGCATGTTAGACTTTGGCTGGAGCTGTAATGATCACCTTTCCTTGGTAGATTTTGCATATAATAATAGTTATCACTCTACTATTGGCATGGAACCATTTGAGGCCCTCTATTGGAGACCCTGCATGTCACCCTAGTGATGGACGGAGGTTGGGGAGACCTCCCTCATTGGCCCAATGTTGGTGCAGTTGATGATGGAATATGTGCATGTCATTTGTTAGTGGATGAGGATAGCTCAGAGCAGACAGAATTCCTATACAGACTAACGTCACAGGCCGTTGGAGTTTGAGAAGGGACACCATGTCTTTTTGAGAGTCTCCCCACGGTGATGTACACGGAGGTTCGGCCGGGAAGGCAAGTTGTCCCCGGGGTTCATTGGGCCCTTTGAGATCATGTGTCCGGTTGGTGAGGTCACCGACTTTCTCTCTATACCCCCGCAGGTGGGGAGAGTTCATGACGTCTTCCACGTGTCGTAGCTGAGGAAATACATGCACGACCCCATGCATGTCATCAACTAGGGAAAGCTGATCATTGAAGACAGAGCCACCTTTGTGGAGCACCCAGTGGCGATTGAGGACTGGTAGGAGCGGACTCTGCGCGGACGGGCCATTCCTGAAGTTCGTGTGTTGTGGCAGCACGTGAGGGTGTAGGGGAGCACCTGGGAGCGGGAGATCCAGATGTGGGCTCAGTACCCCAAGCTGTTTTTGTAGTTTTATTTTTTGGGGATGAAAAACTTGAAGGAGGGAATGATGTAAGAACCCCAGTTTTGAGCCTGTAAGACATTGAAATTCTCGTGATGTTATTCCAGAGCATGGCATTATGACGGCGTGTGATTCCAAGACCCAGTGTGGTCGGATTAATTTTGGCATGCATTCACACTGGGTGGGATAAATAAATACTATAACCCCTAAACGGTATCTCGTACGGGAAAACCGAGGGCACCGTTGAGTCCAGAACGTGTTGTTTACCCTAGGAGAGGTATAATTTTCGCGGGCACGAGCCAACTGTGAAAAACGCCCCTATGGGAATTTTCGTAATTTAGTAGTCTCAGGTGTCAAGTATTATAACTTTTGAATGGAGGAATGGATTAAAATTTCAAGGCCCCCATTGCACTCAGGGCATGGCGTTTACCCTAAGGGAGGATAAATCTCGGCCTCGACGAAAGTTCGGGTACGGGCCGATGAGCGGGTGATTAAGTGTGTTTTTTTTCTATTTAAACACACAAACCACCCTCTTCACCCCTCCATGGACGTTCTTCCCTAGCACAAGGGCTCAAAACAAGGATCCACCCACTCCTCCACCACTCAGGCAAGGCGCGGCGGCTCCAACATCCCAATCTGGAGGTCTCGGGAAAATCCTCTAGAGGTAGGCATGTGTTTTATCTTTTTCATTCCCTAAATCACTATCAATTTAGTTTAGTCACATTGAATTATTGTATGATCATCGATTGAACCCCTTGGTTATGTAGGGATCAATTTTATCTTCACAATGATTCTTTCAGATCAATTTTTGGAGCCTCGGGGTGCCCGAGGTGGCCCCGGGAGGTTTTCCGGCCAAATACACCATTTTTCCAGTGGAACCAGGGTGGTCCGATGAACCTTGGCGGTAGTGTGGCGTGTTCCAGTGGCAGCGCTCTAGGGTGCAGGCGGCACGGTGGTCCAGGGAGTAGGCGGCGTGGCAGACGCGCTTCTGGCGGAAAGCGGCGGACACCCGCGGAACTGGGGTGGACCGGTTTGCGGCATGCGACCCCGCGGGGGAACAAGACCCGCGCCCCACAGGTCTTCATGCGGGACGACCAGCCTCGGCCGGTCCGAGCACGGACCGCAGGTCCGTGGATGGCCCGTGGATCAAAGCCTCGGACTGGCGTAGTGAGCCGGGCCGGCTGGCACGGGCCCGCCCAGGCCGGGTGGACCGGCCGGCGAGGTCGGACTAGGCTACGGGGCTTTGTCGCCTCCGACTTCAGACACTCGTAACTTTCACTACGGGCATCCATTTTACATTCCACCTGCATAAGGGTAATCCTCTTCTCGACTAGTATGTTTTGAGATGGTTTCAGGGATTATAGTTCCTGGGATGGGAGCTCAGTTGCGCGACACACGCGTTAAGCGCTACACAGGGATTCTTGTTTTGATTGGCACAGACACATCCGATTTCCGATTTGAGCGTCGCCAGTGGTGATGCGACCCTGGCATCAAGGCCCAGTTTTCCAACATGGAGCCAGGTGTTGAAGTGGGAGTTGAGATGACAGCCCCACGGGCCATCTTGGAGCTGCGTGCAGCGTTTTGGCGCCTTTTTCACATGACATCCGTTAGGGGCGTTTGAGTAGTTTTTTTTGCGTGTTTTTCTGAGAGCATCATGATGGAAGAGTTCTCCTAATGGGTATCGGAGCTGAGGTGTGTGACCCACATGGTCCAGATACCGTTAATAGTACCACATTCACCGTATGTCCATATCGGGAAAATAAGTAGTCTATCTCGCGTGTTTTTTCATGAGAACAGCAACGGTGTGACCCCTTTTGGCATGTAACGCCTCCTCTGAGATCATGTTAATGTGGGATGGAGATCTCCTTTTTACGCGCTCCGAACCAATGCACGGTGGCGTTGTTAGTGACACCTGGTGACGTCAGTAGCAGTGCGGATCTATCAGGATGATTCAGGGTCTACCCTCCAGCAATGCTAGGCAGTGGGTCACCCGATGACAATTTAGGGTCTACCCACCAGTAGGGCTGGGTTGTGGGTCACCCGTCGTCTTGTTCCAGGTCTACCCTCCAACAGGGCTGGGCAGTGGGTCGCCTGTCGACGTGTTCTAGATTTACCCTTCAGTAGGGCTAGGCAGTGGGTCACCTGTTGTCTTGTTCCGGGTTTACCCTCCTGCAGGATTGGTCAATGGGTCGCTTGTCGACGTGTTCTAGGTTTACCCTTCAACAGGGCTGGGAAGTGGGTCCCCTGATTATGTATTATGGTTTAGCCTCTAGTAGGGCAGGGCAGTGGGTCACCCATTGGAATTTCAGACTCATCCCTTCTTATTAGGCTAGTCAGTGACTTTTTCCTCCGTGACTACTAGAGCGGGACCCTGATTGTGCGGATCAGTGGTGTGGAAATTTTAACATTACCTAGAGACCCACAAGGAAGAGGGGTATTTTCCCCACCGAGATGCGTCCTTGAGATGCGACCTAAAACTGTGCGGCTGAGTCAGTGCCGCCCAAAGCGGATAGTATATAAGTGCGGTAATTGAGCCCCTCTGACATGGGATTCCTAGGTGGACGAGGCGAGATGTTGGGCTTTGAGGATTGATTTACTTGGAACTGATGGCGACTTATCCTGGGCTGATCTTGGAGATGGAGATCCCCTTACACACTCGTTTGGGTTTCTTGCTGATCATACACACACACACACACACACACACACACACACAGATATATATATATATATATATATGGACCCTACACTCATTCCCACTACCTGGGGTCCATGCCTACTTATTTCTGTCAGGTTGAGCTGCGCTCTCCTTACTAAACTTTTATATTGTTTTTGTTATTATATTGTTCACCTCTTTAGTGCAACCTTTGTTGCTCCATCGAGCTTTCGGGGCATCCTTCTAAGTATCATTATACTCACCCCTGATTGGGCTTTGCCCAAACCTGGTGCGCCCATGCAGACGAAGGACATGTTGATCGTGACTACGGAGGAGCATAGAGGTCACATCAGTTGGAGCAGCGTACCGCGGTCATGCTAAAGTATTCATGTGGGAGTATATCCAGTTGTATTCTATTATTAACCTGTTGCCGGGTTGTGGCATATTTGTGGTTGGGTGAGTGTTTTACCTTTTTACTTTGCAGTTTACTTGTCACTACTTCCAGCACATTACTTACTCTTTTTAGTTGTTGATGTATGACTGTGGTTGGGGTATAACGGCCTGTCTTTTGGTTTCCATTTTACTCTGCGCTACTTCGTCGTGTGGGTAGTGTGTGCATGAGTATAGGTACTTAGGTGAAGGCCTCACCGAGACTGTTACGCCTTCAGTGCTGGTCTCCAGCCTCTTGCCTATGGAGGAGGGCTTGAGGTAGTTGTGGCTCGGGACCGGTAGGGTCGGGTCGTGACATTTTCATTCCATCAACATGATAATATGATTGGAACAAAATTTAATAAAAATGTATGACCAAGAGTATCCATGAATGGTGAATATAATTTTAATTATTATGTTTTATATATTATAAAAAATCATTATATAATAGATATATATTTTATTTATACCATGCTTTACATTATTAGCATTATGAATTTGTCATCTATGTAAGTGTAAAGAGAATAAAAAGTCACAAAATGTATGAAAAACTAAGATGTTTTATCTAAAACATAACATTAACATGGAATATTTAATAAATGGGAAATATAAATTCAAAATAAAATTATATATGTGTTGATATATATTATATATATGATATATGTAAAATAAATTTATATTTATTAACAGTAGGTTTGAATGAGTATGATAGATTTCAAGACATATGGAGAGCGAATTTATTCTCGCTTTTTAGTTTTCTAAAACACATTGTATATTCAACACCTCTTGATGTTATGTAGAGTATATAATTAAAATGAATGGATTTTATTATTATTCTACTAACAGTTAGTTTTTTTGAATTATCCTTTTTATGATCTATATTTGAATGTGTTTACAGTTTAAAAGCTACAAATAGGTAAATGGTAATTTTTTCTCAATTTTTCTTCTATGAGATGTATGTTATAATATTCCTAAATATTATTTAATTTGATATACATACATCCCCTGTGAATTTATATATCCTTAAATTATATATCCTCGTGATAGTTTACGATCCATTTGAAGATATTAATTTAATGTTTGTAAGATTCAATGGTTCCATAGTCTTAATGATTCATGTAACTGTCTCATTATTTTTCATGACAATCAATGATTATGTTTAAAATGATGATATTTAAAGATATAACTCTAATGAATTATCAATATGTTTCATCTACTATTGTTATTAATGATATGATCAAAAAATTGTTCAATTATCCCACACATTGTTACATAATATAATTAGTTTATCTTTTGAAAATCCGATCCTATTTCTATCTTATGTTAAAAATATTTTTTATTCCTAAAATTTTTTTATAAATAAATTATCAAGGATGTTTTTAAATCATATATTATGATTATTTTCTAGGAACTGATTATTTGAAATATTTATGTTTTGAATGATTTTTAAATGACATTATGTGATTCAATTATAATTTTTAAATTGTATTTTCAAATAATTTTTTTGTCAAAATGTTTTATATTTCTATAATAATGTATAATGTAAAAATAATTTTTTCATAATGAAGTTTTTTAATAATAATTAATGATTATATTATTTGATTTCAATGTTTTTTAAGAAAAATGATTTTGAAAAAAAATTAATTAAAAAATTAATTTCGTTGGATGGTTTTTATTTCTTAAGTAATATTCAATGTGATATTTCGAAATCCGTCTTCATATAAGATGAAATAAATTGACATATTTTATGAATTTATTTGAATATATTCCATGGAAAACACAATTATTATTTATTTGAATCATTTATGTTTTACATATCTTTTTTTTTAAACCCGTTGCTCTTCCACTAGTAGAACCTTGATGAAATGATTTCAAAACTCAAATATTTTCATGGGTTAATCAAGGTTTATATTCTTATGATAACCATTTAATTTTATAGGTTATGATATAATGAATATTTAGGATCATTTGGATTGCATGGGTATGATTTTTTTATTTGATGGGCAATTATTATATCTCTCTCCAATGAATTGGGTAATGATGGATAACTCTTGAGTATATCTGTTATGCATGAACCATATTACATTTTAACATTTTTATGAGTAAACCTTGTTTTGTGTTCTCAATATTAAGTTTTAACCTGATTACATGTTAATCATGTTATTCATGAACCTAATTACATGTTCATTATTTTATCCATGAACCTTATTAAATGTTCACAATGTTATGCATGCACCTAATTACATGTTCACAATAGAATGAATGAACTTGATTATATGTTCAAAGTGATATGTGTGAACCTTATCACATGTTCAAAGTGTCATGCATGAACATAATTATATTTTCAAAATGTTATGGGTGAACTTACATAAATATTCAAAATTATTTTAATGAACCTGATTGCATGTTCCCAATATTATTCATGAACCTAATTACTTGATCAAAATCTTATGCATGAATATATTGTTAATTTACATAGTGGTATAAAAGGACCTGGGTTTTTTACCTTAATAATTTTAGAGGGAATTATTTTATATACATAACTGAATTAGTGAACATGTTTATATTTATAGATATTCCCAATTTAATATTTTGAAGTGTATTCCACAATTATAGGTCTTATGCTATTGTTATCCCCCCATAAAAAAGGTTATTTGATTATCATATGATTAATGTCTTATAAACATTTGATATTTAATCCCTGAATATTGATTATGTTCAATGGTATGTAGGTTGTGGTTTTCAATTGTTATTCTAGTGTTCTCATACCATTATGTTCTCCGTATGATTAAATATCTCTCATTTTTACACTTTTTGGGACTTTGGGAAAACCATTTCTTATGTTTACTTTTCTCATGGTAGAATCAAAGGCTATTTATTGGGTACATCTATTAAGAGTATTAAATGGTAATATCATTATGGTAAACATTGAAGAACATTATCCCCATTAAAATAATTTTTTCTATGATTCGAAATACACTAAACTATTACAGTGCCAAGGTTCCTATTTTTTTGTAATGTAATGAATATTCATATATAATCATATAATACCAATGTATGATAACCACATTTATCTATATTGGGACACAATTTTCCCCCATAAATCACCATGACCATGATTAATAGGGGAATAATGGGTTTCCGTGACAAATGTGTTGATTACTTTATTGTTTTTATTCTAACCTACTTTAAATAAAAATAGTAACATGAGGGGAATCTATGAATTTTTCTGAGGTCCTTGTGATAGAAACGATTTATCAAAAGTAAATACAACATGTATTTTGGTTTGGGAAATTAAATTTGATGGGGAATAACATCACCAGAAATGGGTTATATGTGGATCTATCAAAAATGGAAAATGGGGGGTGTCTAATACCAATATATGGGATAGAAATTCATAGTTTCTATGTATAACCTGAGACCTATCATCTATTTTTTAGAAATATCAGATGGTTTTAAACCCCATAACTGTCCTAACATTATATGAGTAATGTTTCTATTGGATGATGAATGTTATAAATTTTATAAACTTCTGAACTTGAGTGTAATCACTACACATGTGCTCAAATTATCAACTTGGAGAGAAGTAATTGTGATCTATAGTGATGAATCTAAAAATGGAATGGGTTTCGTACTGATGTATAATTAAAAAGTGATATATTATGCCTCACGAAAGTTCTATTATCATGAATAAATATATCCTAATGTTGATACAATGTTGGCTATAGGTATATTCAAATTGAAGATATCGAAGCATTATCACTTCTAGGAGAAGGGTTAAATTTGTACAGATTTTAAAATCCATAAGTATATATTAAAATTAAATGAGTAGAAAATGCTCTATTGAGTATGGTTAGATCTAATTATGTAATATGATTTCTCAATTTGTAATCATCACGGGAAGGTAAATAAATTGGATGATTCTCTAAGTAGAACAGATAATGTAGCCTTATCACTAATGATAAATAGTAAAGGCAGATCTTATTAAACATGAAGATGATGAAATAGGGAATCATAATGAAAGGAAAATCATCAATAATTTCAAAAATTATTTCCCAACATTACCTTCAAGAGAAGATAATAAATTCTACAAAATATGATTTTAAAATTCAAAAAAGGTAGAATATCTAAAAATATAAAATCCTTGTATTTCTATAATAATTAATAAGCATTTTTATGATTTTTTCATGACCATGTAAACCATAAAATCCCATGTTAAAGATGTTGTTACTAGATGATATAGAAATCTCAATCATCTCTATCAATCAATGGACTTTAAAGATGTATCAAGATTACAATATAATTATTGGGGCAACAATATGTAGAAGGAGATCACATAAAATACATCAATTTTTCCTAAATATCATAATGTGAATTTTGAATTGAAAAAATCCATGGTTATGATGAAACTACTACACATTATTATATTGAATGAAGGAATGTATCCACAAATATTTTCACCAGATCTATATAATTTAATGAAGAAATAATGTTATATAGTTTTAAGTGGATTAGCTGATAGGTATAACTCAATTATTTCAATTTTATATTACTTTAATCTTGACCAACATTCATGGATACATAGAAGGTAACTGCTGATGTAAGAAGGAACACCCCAATAGATTTTATCAAATCAAGATCCATGATTTTCCTCCACATTCTTGAAGTGTCTCCAAAATTCTATAAATAATAATTGTCTCCTCAATATCCATTATCACACCCATATTGGTGGAAAAATGAGAAGAATCATCAATGACCGGAATACAACTTTAGAGAAAACTCGATGCACATTAATGGAGGATGAGATCAAAATATTCAATAGTAGATTTAACATAAAACAATTGATTCCAATAAATCATCCAATAGACTCCATATAAAACCCTACATGTGATATATGTAGAAAAAAACATGATGGGAAGTAGTTTGTGAACCCACATTTCATGATCTTAAAATGATCGAGGAAATGGTGGAAAATCATAAGAACATTAATTATTTCCCAAAGGATGATCCGTGTTGGAAAAACTATTATGTTCTTAATCATCGATGAGATAATGGAGATTGTGATTTCAGATATGGTAATCCACTGCAATCGTCTATGGGAGAATGAAATGATATGTTGGATGATGAATTAGATAATTCCAAGGTAGAATTCCCCATTTGAGGTTATCATTTACATAATTGTTATATATTATTCACTATTACTCCAACCAACCTCATCTCAAGTACATGATATATTCATTGTATACATATTAAGGGATTATATTCCATATCTAATTATTTTACTAAATGTATATATGTTTCTTTTGTATAATGATCTTTCAAACAAGGAGAATATGGTTACGATCTTGGATCATTGATGAAAAATACATAGATATTAAAAAAATTCACCATGTCAATGTTTTATAAAGGATACAAACGTTTGAGCAAGTGCCATAAGCATTATAGGATCTGTTGAATATAAAATAACGTCATATATTTTAGTGTATAAAATGATAATATTGAGGATGATATATCTAAATGGTTGAATAATGTAACAATAAGAACATTCATAAATAGATTTCAATTTTAAAATGTTTAAATTCTGTATTATATATAATAGTTAAAGAAAATAAATGGAAATATTTTGTAACATCAGTTTATGATTAAATTTTTTTATCATCATAAACATTGATATTATAGAAAATGAATTGTGATTTTATTATTAATATATTTTGATGGTTATGAAACATTTCTTTGATAGAATCCAAAGAGGATATGAACTAATATAGTAGGATCATTACCTATAAATAACATTATTCAATGATTCCATTGTAGATATATTCTATATGATTTCCCATTGACCAAGTCCAAGAAGTGATTCAAAAATAAATCACCAGAAAATCCATTTATGAGACATTTTTAATCTTATCGAGATCACATTCCAAACAGTATTTGTCGACCGAGACTAAGAAAAAATCACCATCGTACAACAAACCCTAAGGTTGTTTACAACTGTAATAATGGGATATATATCTCAAACCTAATATTAAAAAAAATATATATTTTTCAAATTAAAAAATGATAATATGTTATAATTATATTTAATATTTATAAATAATTACAACCTAATATGAAAAAAAAATTATTTGACAAGAAAATACAAAAATTATATTTTTGAGTACAATAGAAATTAAATTGAGAAATTGATTCAATTAAATTCAGAAATTTTTTAAATAAATTATATATAATTATAATATAATATTAATATATTATATATTAAATATAAATTATTTTTTAGTTTTATGATGTGAAATAGAAATTTTTGTATGGGTCATGAAAATATTATTATCAAAAAACAAATACTTTTCAATTAAATGATATTTTAATTTAAATGTTTAAATAGTAATACATTTACATATATTTTTGAAAAATAAATAATATTTTTCAAAATATATTTTCAAAATTATTTCATAGTGATATTTTAAATATTTTCTATGAAAATCAAATTTTTGGGTAAAAATTAAATACGGTAAGAATATGTGATGTGCATTGTGACATCATAATTAACCACAAAGTGATGTCATACGTGTCATAACAGTTTTACAAGAGAAAATATATGATTAGGAATTATACTAATGTTCCGTTGAAGTTATTTTATTTATTTTATATCCTAATTCTGAATCATCCAAATCCAATATTATATTATACATTTTTTTAAAATCAATTCATTATAAATACTACTCACTTCCACATCACCAATGGAATTATATTAATGCTATTTTTTCACGGACTTATAAAAAAACTTAAAACCACTCCTCTTTACTTTTAACCTTGGGAAACACCTTGGTATGGTTTGTGGTCTTCATTCCAAAACTGATGTTTGGGAAATAATAATGAACCCCCTCTACATTTCTATATAAAATTCACCAAACTCCCTTTTTTCTTCAATAAAAAATCCTTCATATAATTAATACTATTATCTTACCTCAATTGACCCCTCTTAGTTTTCCTTAAATTGTTGAAGAAGACCCTCCAAATCTTTTGGATACACTCTCTCACCATAGGGGATCATCTCCATCTTCTAAATATTTATGCATTTCCCTTAATTCCAAGCATATTAATTTTTATTTTTTCATGTTGGCATATATTGTAACACACATATATATGAAATAAAATTTTATTTGTAGTTGTTTATATATCCCATATAATCTCATTAATCCCTATTATGATTCTTTACATATTCTTGTTATGCTGAAAAAATTATCCGATGATTTTTCCACGCCAAAATTTTAGTCAAGACTTTTTTGTAATATTCCATTACATTACCTATATTTACTCATAGACTATTTTATTACATGTCCCTCTTATTTTTCTAACTAGTTCAATAAAATTATAAACCCATTTTACTATCATTAATCCATATAATTATTTACAATTATTCAATCTCATCATGCCAAAACTCTCATGTTATTTTTTAGTGATGTACTTTCGTATTGGGTATACCATGTCCATTTACACTCAACAGAATAAACATAGAAATATATGTCCTTATATTAGTAGGTAAAGACATTTATTTATTCGATACGCCTTAATCATGTTATTGAATAGGATGAAATATGACCCAATTATTAACGGTCTATGTGGAACAATTATGTATATACATGGTATGATTATGATTGTTGTTCCCAAAACTCACTCTAAAACATTTTGTAATGTGTTTTCCTCATGGGATTCAATAAATTTTGCTTGAGTGGTTATCCAATAAAAATTATGTTATGATGTCTATTATCCTAGATAATTACGAACTAAATAACTAATGAGGGGTGTGAATTGGGTTCATAAAAATATTCTAAAAATCTCGGTGAAATATACAACATATGAATGTTCTATTATTTCCTTAAGATTTTATGATGTTTAAATATGAATCCATGGTGATAATAAACAAAACCCAGATATTTATAGTGGTTTGGGGAATATAAATTCCCTAATCGACTCCACCAGCACTCTACTCTTTGTGATTGTTGATTTTTAATAAAATATCTCTTTTATCAAGGGGATTCTCAATGAGTAAAACCAGATGTCACTTAATTAATAGTCTATTTACTTTCAACTAGGATATACAACTACATGACCAGACCATTGTCTTAATAACACTCTTCAAATCATTGAAAACGAGGTAAAATAAATAGAAATTTTGAGACTAGCATTTTCAGCACAAAGATGAATTTATGAAATAAAAATATATGATGATTCAACAGTAGTAGATAATATACTTCAAATCAAATTAAGATTATATTTATTAAAATTTATATAAAATATAGTAACAACATGAATATTTTTTTCTTAACCTTGTTCAAGTGTTAAACATTTTTTATGATGTTCAAAAATTGATCAATTATAATTATCCTTCCATTTGTAATTATTCTAACTGATATTTTTATATGTCATTTAAACATGAGTTCATGGAAACTCCAATGGTCAATTATGTTTTTAAACCTGATCAAAATGATACAGACTATTAAGGATATGCTTCAAAAGATTCCAAATATAGCAATTTTTCTTGCTAAGATATTCTCATTCCATATATCATCAAATTTAGAAATGTTTTATAAATACTAATATTTCCTTAATGTATAATACCCTTTTGATGTCCTATAAAGGAATAATGTGACTTATCAAGAGATTATGAAACTAATCATGCAATTTTTTAATACAATATCATCAAGTATTATCAATAGAAATTACTATTGATTATAAGATTAATTTCAAAAGATAACCTATCGCATCCTCATAAGATAAACAGAATTCAACGCAGCATTAGAAAATAATTTAGCGTATGATAATGTTTTAATGTGGTATAACACGCCTCTTCATCTTTTACATGCTAAAATAATTCCTTTTAAAATATATATTCATTTTTAATCTAATTCTTTCATGATAATCTTCAATGAGAATAATCCTTTAAAAACATGTGATAAGGACTTATGTGGCCCTTTATTATTATGTGCAACTGAATTCTTCAATTCACATTAGATAAAATTGTTTAATAGCAAATTATAAACACATTAATAGATTTTATAAAACATAAATAATATAAAATAGTTTATGATATTCTTGTTAGATTAAAATTAGGTATTATTTACTAATAAAAAAACGTTACATGAAGATATGTTGTAACAAAATAATATTTCTTACAATCTCCCCCATTTTAATGTTCACATGACCCATGTTATGGGAACAAAAATTCTGTAAACTAAAAAATAATAATTTATATGTACGGATGTTTTCTTTTCCATTGATACCATTTTCCTTTCCTTCTCCCTTAATTTTCTTTTATATATCCCTTTATTTGAAATACGAATGAAGTTTAATTTTATTTATTCAAAATAATTTTCTAATATTTTTTCATATAATAGTAGAATATGTAACATAGTCCATATTTCTCAAAAACTATATAAATTTAGTAATTCTATTTCTGGAAAACATTTTTTTTAATAACAATAATTCATAATGAAATATTTAAACAATATTGAATCGGGGAATGGTATAGAAACATATTGATGAGAAATTATAAAATAATTTTCAATGGGAAAACATTATAATCATTCAAAATATTACAGTGTATATAAAAAATTTATCAATGGTAATGCATACCACTCATTTGAAAGATATGTTATTGTAAAAAGATATAAATTTTTTAATACCATTAAATGTGACATAATTAATATATATTTGAGAGTGCATATCCATTGGGATACCATTCACAATCTAAATAATATTCTACAAATTTCTATATAAAAATAGAATTTCAGAGGTAGCTTCTCGAATGATAATGGTTGATCATCAGGAAATAGGGATGAAAGAAGAAGTGAAACAAATTTTGTACCAAAAAAATCACCCATCATCAATTGGGATTCTCCATGACCAGATCGATATTCATTAGAAAATGATACATATAAGGACAAGATGTTTTTTGAAAATTTAAATTCCCTACGTAAATAGGTTTTTTACATGTATGGGTGAATGTTGTATTTTTTTCCATGAAACTGTATTCCTCAAATCTGAAAGGTGCATCATCAGAGGAATCAATTAATTTCACAATATAATTTTTGAAATAGTCACTAATACATATAAAATTGTTCTACCCATGTTTATTGAAATTCACAATAATGTTTTTTAGATCATAATTATTTTAATTATCTGATATCACAATTTTATATACATAAATCTAATTCTATATCATAACAACTACATATTTTTGTTATTTTCGGAGAATATGTATATATAAATATTCTATGAAGGTATATTCCACTACATCATCAATGTATATGAATTATGGATTGAATCTTCTGCCATACACTTGATGAAAATATTCTACATTATATTCATCATCAAGACTGTTATTTTATAATGATCCATACATGCATTCATGTCTTGTGATGATGAAAAGTACAAACTAATTTAACTTGAGTAAAATATTATTCTCCTTCTAGTATCCTCTGTGTTTGCATTGATTCAATATCTTCTGTTGATTTATAAACTAATTCAATAATATTGTTTTGAAGAACTCATATTATTTTTAGTTCATTTGCAAAATTTGAAAAAATATCAGGATTTTTTTGTGATATGAGTTCACATTGAAACGACTCTATACTTGCATAAACGGTGATGATAGTGTGTGATAATTCTAATATCAATGATTGATTATTATAACCATGAATTGTTCCTATTGAGTTTTGTGTTGAACACTTTTCCATCATTTATAGAACTAATAATTTCAGTTCTGAAATTCAAGAATTCAATGTTATGTGATCATGAAGAACAATTACTACCAGATTGGATTCAAAAACAATAAATTTTATAGGCTTGAATTCCAAAAATAACATTGATTGTTCTATTGACCAATTAAAAATATATATTTTTTAATTCATGGTATTTATTAATTTTTAGCTTCTTGAAGAAGAGATTAATGTATTTCCCTAGATAATTCAATTAATACAACTCAAAATGAATATTTTTTGGAATTTTTAGGTACATATTATTTGTAAACTGATTATTTAGATTATTTACTAACAATTACCCATTCATCCATTCCTTTAAACTATTTATAATGAGACTCAATCAATAAAAGTGAAATTATCTCGCTTAAAAAATTGACATCTTTTTGAAAAAATGAAAAAATATGTGTGATAGATGAGTCTATCCTTTAATTATGAACATAGACTAGCACCAAAACTCGGACATGGGTTTTGATATTGTGAAAATAAGTTGGTTGGAATGTTTAAATGCCAATCTTTACTCATAATCTCCTTATGTCAATATTTTCTTAATCAACACGGCCTTATCTAATCTATGTTTGATGAGATGATTCTTCTACCATCCCTGATATATCATGAAAATTTGAAAACTAAGCATGATTTAATGGAGGATCTGCTTCTGCATTTGAGGATAAGGGGACAATGTAATTTAATGAGTATTCCCAATAGAAAATAACTTTATGTTTAAAATAAATTATAATGAGTAGTGTTTATTTCTTTCAGGTCAGCTCCAGTATTTTGAAAGACATTGGTTAAAATTCACTATATATGATATAAATTTATAGACTTATTTTAAAAATTAAACGAATATTTTATTTTAAATCAATTCATATTCATATGATTTTAAATCATAAATTAATAAGGGGAGGTGATATATTGAAAATGAGTATTTTCAAACTCAAGGTTTTTTGTGCTATTCCAATCAGGATGCATTTTGTAAAAACATTTCTTTTAAGCTCAAAATTCATCACATTCTTCTTCTCATTAAAAATGGTTCTAAACATTGCCTTAATTATTTTTGGAGGGGTGACTCTAGAGATGGTATATTGACTAGTGATTAATAATATATATCATTAATGTGGAAATTTCATTTCCCCATCTACCATGAATAATGTTATCAATATATTGTCTTACATAATATTTTCATTAACCACACCATCATTATAACAAACGTGAATAATGAACAATTCATAAATCATTGGAGTTTACTTAATGAATTAAATTATGTTTCATGAATCATGAGAAATATATTCCCAAACTATAAGATATATGAATTTCTGCAATTATGTGAATTTTAGTTGTTACATACGCTATCTAATGTGTCCTATTAGATATAATCCGTATTAAAAAAAGAGGTAAAAAATATTGCTAATAAATTAAATAATGTAAATACTATAAAGACAAGAAATACAGTGTAAGTTATTATTTATTAACCTTAATCATAGCTAATTCAATCATTTTAAAATTGAATCTATCAGCACAAACAATTTTTTTAAATGTTTTCTATTTTTGCAATTGGTTTCAAAAGGTATATCATTTTTCATTTCATGATCCCTCACAAAATCATCTATTAGCTGAATTTCCTTCATTTTTGAATGATTTATTTTATTCCTTGAGATATTTTTTACACTCACGTAATCACATATGAATAGAAAAAAAATAATTAAATCCAAAATCCCTTAAGGCTTCATTCATTATGAACACCTATGCATATCTACTTCTAGTAAAAATATATTTAGCATTATAAGCTTAAAGGAATATATAGGCTTTATTCTAACATGAATAACAAACTAGGGATATACCATGTATATGAACTGTTCCTGAGATGAACTTTATTTCTAATAAACATCAAGAAAAATCATCATCCATGTATGAAATTAAATTAATTTTTTTTAGAAAATGATGAGAAATAGATATTACCCCTTCTAAATATTGGAAAATTATTTTTGTAAAATTGAAATGAGACTATTTTTATTTAAATTAAAATGTTTTATCAAGTAATTCTAAAAACATAATGTCTTGTCCACTTGTAATATGGTAGAACAAACATCCAAGGATTCCTCTATACAACATGTTGTCAACTCTGATTCTAGTTTCATCTGAGTCATGATTGATATTGAAGCTCATAAGAGTTGAGTAGGTCTTACTATTTTCATGTACACGAATCTTATTTAAATAAAATATATATTTTATTTGAGTTTAATTGTTTCAAAAACATTTTTAAGAACATGAAATCCCCTGAATAATTGACCAACCATATATTTGTAATATTAAAATAATAGGAAATGATGTTTTCTGATGTAACATTTGATATTCTATTTTTATTCTAAAATAATTTGATATAAGGAATGAAATTAAACATTTACACCATTCCATTATATATTAATTAAGTGCTTATAGTGCTTTGGTATGAATAAATTTATTGTTTTTAAAATTATTATATTCAATACCCTTAGGTAGTTTATTGTAGATATCCGTAATTTAAAACAATTTAAAAATAAATATTTGATTTTCATCCTATATAATTTAGTATTTATATATGATCCATATGATAGAAAGATTTTAATAGCTTATAATAAAGATAAATGGTCCAAGGTTTATTAATTATCTATTATTTCTTCTTTATTACATCCTTTGGAATGTAAAATAGCATGATTTTTTGTTATTATATAATGTTCATCATGTTTGATTCTAAAAAACCATTAGGTACAAAATATATTGTAGTTTAATGGCATGTAAAATAGATATTATATATTATTTTGTTTTAATTGATTAATATTTTATTTTATTGATAATATCCATGATGACAAAGATAAATATTCATCACCAGTTTTAGGTTCGATATGGGATATAATCGAAGTGAAATCTACAAGATTTCCTTACAGTATTCTTATTCTTACTCCTTCATCCAAGATTCCTAATGTTTGGCCCTTAAGGTTTCTAGGTATTCTAGGAAACAAATATTCTAGTTCACAAGCAACTACCCTTATTGGATTTATTTTGAACAATAAATATCCAAATCATCATACTAATTCCCATTAAGGGGAGGTTCTTATCTCATATTTTATACTGAATCGTATTGATCATTAATTTGAACCATGTTTTTACTGAAAGGATCACACCAATCAAAATTTACATGATATCATTTTTCAACATTCCTTGACCATTTATTAAAAATGGTGAAATTTGTTTAATTGTAAAAATATCCTAGTAATATACATGCATCATCCTTTGGAAGTAACCTTCCAAGATTATCGTTGGTGTTCAAGATGTAATGATAGATTCAAAATAAATTGTAGTATCATACTAATGATTTTATATTATTCCACAACCCTTGTAGTGTTTTATATAATATAGGATTTACTAGTACTCTGTTAATGATATCACACGCTATGTTAATATCCTTTGAACAAATTTGTTTGGGAATGTTATGTTCACATAACATAGTCCTTCTAAATTATTACAATGAATACTTTCTAAATACGACAAAACCATTTTTTGACATTTCATAGTAGTAGATTATGTTTTATTAATTACATTCTTTGTCAGATAAGAATTATAGTCATGATTCACAACTTCAGTTCCATGATCACTACTCAATGACATTATTTTGGCTTATTTTTAATTTTTCACAATTATAAATAAATAAATAAAAACCTTATATGATTCCCTTTTTATATTATACTATAAACCCTCTTAAATCATGAATAATCATTAAATAAAAGATAAATTAACGATTTTCATGAAATAAATTTTGTTCTAGTCGGTCCTAACAGATACATTTATATAATCTCAAGAAGAATTGAAATATAAAAATATTTAATTGTTTTTTTGGTGAAGTTTGTTTCATACCCCATTGGCATAAATCAAACAGTTTATTTCTGCCCAATTATATGTTGGGAATGTATGAAATTAAATTTATGTTAGAAACAATTATTATGGAATGATCATTCTATTGTCTATGAATTATATTCAAAATAAATAACTTATAATGTTCATTATTTATGTGGTTTGAATTGTGAATACATGAAGAAATTAAATATTAGGTGAAAACATTGACTATTATATATTATATAATGTTAAGGAATATATATTTAAAAATTAAGAATTATTTGATAGATAAATTAGTAGAGTATCCATATTCACTGTGGTCAGAGATACTTATAATGTTTTACTTCAGGCCTTCAGCATAATGTACTTTTTCGATGAGGATGGCATGGGTATTCAGAATATAAATAATGAAAACAATAATACATTTTTATTTAGGGCCCAACAAGACTTATGATCCTTGTAATTTGTATGGAAAATGAAAAAGGAGTAATATCAAGTCATACTCCTTGAAAATTATCTATTCATAAATGTTATTTTCATTCATACGACTAGTTCTCAACAAAGAAAAAATCAACTACCTCGTTCTTGAGTACCAAAATTATTTTGGGTCATGAAGTGGTAGCTATATAAGTTCATGTTATACAAACATTCTTCTTTTTCCCATAATTAATTTAATTTTTTGAAATAGAATTTATACCCCACAAACATGATTATTTTTCAAATAACTGTTATTAGAGAAATTCTTTATTTCACTATAATGAAATAGGTTACATTGGAAATGTGTCTTTTTTAGCATGAAGAAAATATTTAATGTTATTTTTAGGACATTAAATCATGATACCAATTCCATATTTCCCTTTCCAAGGTATATTTTAAGCTATAATTAAGTTCATATAATCTTACCATTTTGTAATGAAACATGTAGTACCATAAAAACATTGAAAACCCTTCAGTAGGATTACAATTGTTTTTACATTATATGTATTAGAGGTATAATATTATTATACCTGAATTTTTAATACTAATATATGATTATTCGTATTTGAATCGTCACTATAAATTTTATTAAATGAATTTAGAATGGATTAATTTTTATTCTTCAAAATTTCATAATTTATATCAAGTGTGGTATATTAGTAATTTAATTATTTTTTATGAGAAATTTATATTTTCTGATTCATAGTTATTCCCAGTGGTGTAATAAGAATATACCTCATCCAATTCGTCAAAGAAAAATATGTTTTTCTTCAAATTTATAGCTTCATCTTCTATTTTTGATGATGTTCATTTTCTAGAATCTTTAAAATCACTCTAGGTGCGCTTCATAAGTTTCACAGACAAATTATATCTTATCATGATGAAAATTTCTTTTCTATCTTTAAATCATCATTACCACCACCAATGGCCAGAAGGACTTTCATTTTTTATTGATTGATAATCCACCATTCAAGGGATAAGGTGGAACCCTATTACTTGCCCGTAGCCAATTATATAAACCAATGCCCGTAGGCACAAACATACTATAAAACCCAGACTAACAACTTGGAACTGCTCCTCCCCAGCATCTTCATCTTTTGAAATCAGCTCTTCACCTCTGCATGGCTGTTTGGCTAGGCATTCTCGTGCATGCACAGGGTTGACCCGATGGCAGGTGTCATACCCTCTCATTCATGCAATCCGTTTAGCTCCTGTTTTGGTGAAAGCTCCTTTTGCACATCCTCCTTGTAGAGCTTGTTCCTTTTAGTTTGGTCTGGTTTGTATCTACAGGTGACCCGAAGGCCATATAGATAGCCCGAAGGCCCAACTGACCCGATGGCCTGGGTGCCCGAAGGCCAATGAAGGACTCGGGGACCAAATCTGATTCCCAAAGCCCTAAACGAGGGCATATTCTCGGCTGCTATAGTGCCAAACAGTGTCTGCTACAGTACTGCTACAGTACCCGAAAATCCTACCTCCGCCTGGTGAAATTTGTGTAATTTGTTGGAAGATCTTATGAAATATCTCATCTTTCTTTATAAATTTTTTAAATTTGTAGAAAATTAATATCTCTCATAATTTGATTTATATTACCTTAAAAAATTTCTTCATGATATTCTTCTAATATTTATAGGTTTTTCTCTTTTTATAATCCATGAAAATAATAACTGTCAAAGTATCATTCTCTTTTTTGATCATTTTGGGCTCTTAAATACTAGATTCCTTTTAATTTTATACTTTATAGGAGTCCCAATGAAATATTTTATCTTGACATTTTTTTAAATTCATTATATTTTATGATAATAGATGACATTCCACTCAGCTTATTTGGTAATATAATTATAAGTCTCAATTCCTATTCAGTCTTAATGATAGGCATTCCTAGGGAATCAATATGGTTCACAATACATGTGAGTCTTCAATTTAATTATGTATTTTTCCATCCATAATCCATTTTAAATGTATAAAACATTTGATTAGATGTATTATGTCATTGATCATTTACAATTTTAGTGCCTTCATATGAAATTACTATAGTGGTCCACATTACATGGGTTGTTTGAAATTGAGATATTATGTTAAACACATCTAAACATAACCCTCAGATGATATCATTTATAGATTTTGATTTGAAATCATAATTTTATTTTTTCTATAGAATCTCATGTTATATTTGTTTAAGGATCAAAAATACCCTTTTCCACTCTACAAACACAATTTTCAATGAGTTTGACGATTTTCAATAGAATAACTATTTTATCTAGTCCTCACAGCTGTGTAAATGAAGTTTTCACTTAATATAAAGATCAAATATAGTTCATCATGGAACCCTCATTCAATGATATATCCATGTTCTTAAACATAGTCTTACGTTGAGTGGATACAATGTGAAGTAAACTAATAAATTTACAGTATTGTTATCATCACATTATTACAAGTAACAAAAAACAATAGATGAATATATTTCTAACTAAAATGATAGAATTCAATGAAGTTCATGATTATATTATGTGAAACTAATTGAAATGATAAGCAGAACAGTAATAATTCATTTCTTAATTATTTATTGGTCTCCTGTATTTTTCTTTTATGATGTTCAAAAAGTGATCAACTATCATTCCCCTTCATTATATTGTATTTTCTAAGTTATGTTTTTATATGAAATTTATACAATATCACATGATAAATATAATAGTATATAATGTATTATATAGTGATATTCATGAGATAATATATTAAAGATATTCATCCAATATTTTAAAAATATAGAAATTTTTTTCGCAGTGATGATCATCTCATTCTTAGGACCCCACTATTCTGAAACATATTAAGCAGACCAATCATTCTTCAAATGGTTGATCTCTTTTGGATATTCTCTAAAGGCATGAAGTAACTTATAGAGATATTAAAAATGCAATCATGATGTTCTATAATACATGAAATTTATAAGACATCGATTGGAATAACTATTCATGATAATATATAGTATCTCTTCCTTATAAAATTAACTGGTTTCAATGCATTGTATGACAATTATCAACAGTAGATAATTTGTTACATTGATATAAAAAAACTTATTCATAATTTTTTGGCTATGAATATTCTTTTTCAAAGATAATTTCATTTTATAAAACCATTCTGAAAATATTAGATGGCTTGAAAAACATGGTCAGACTTCTTATGATAAGGTCTTAAGTGGAAATTTCTAATTCTGAGAATCAGAATTTTTAATTTAGATTAATATAATTATCACTCATACTATAAAATATACAATTCGATACATAGTGTCAGACTATAATTATTTGAAACACATTAGGATAAGAATGATGGAAATAATTTACCAATATTTTTATCCATTAAAAAACCAAAAATGAAGATTCATTGGAAAAAAAATATTCTATTGAATAGTATAATCGTTTTTAACCACAACTTATTCTTATCAAATCATGTTTAATATTTTTAAAAAATTACTATGTATCCTTTATTCTATCATATTGTATAATTCCTTATTGTTCAAGATTATAATTCTTAACCCTTTTTTGTCCTATTTAAAATACTATTGACTGACATTTAATACATCAGTCATGTTATGATTTTTTTATTCCCTTAGTGGGTTTCATAAATAATCACATTTTTCTTTATTTCCCTAGGTTCTCCCATATAGTTTTAGAATACTATTAAAAATCTATGATATTGTTAAAAGAGATTTCTATAATGTATTTTCTTTTAATTTTTATGATAGTATGTTATTTACCTAACACCCAAATGACTCTAGGATTATCAATCTTCAGAGATCTTTTATATGATAAAATTAAATAATTAATCATGAATTAATCATAAAAAAAAAAGAAACAAGTGGACATGGATTTGGTGGTGTTTTATAGAAAACTAATCCCGAATTATTTATTAATTTTTAAACATTGGTTTTGTACTCTATAAGTTAAATTAATCTAAATAAAAAAAATATTACTTGATTATTATTTTAGGGAATTTCCCAAAGTTGAAAGGTTTTTCATTAATTATATATGTATATACACCGAAATGTATAAAATAATTCAACTGGTTATGTGTTTGTGAGTCATTTTTACAATTACATGATTTTAAAAACGTAAAATATAATATATATTTTGGATGATTAATTATGTCTTCATAATATTAATCAAATATCTTCAAAAAAATATTTTATAGCAGTAAAATTAATTTTTGTTATTGATACTCTTATTAATATTTATTGTATCAGTTTTTGGATTTTATTATTTCATAAACCATAACCTATAATTTTACCATAATTAAATTTTAACCAGATAATTTATTATCCTAGAAAAATATTAACATTTCACCCCTAGATAATGTCTCTATATGTTTTTTTAAAATAATAACTCTTTCGTCCAAATAAATCTCTATATTTTAAATTTTTTTCTTTTCTAATCAAACATATTTATTTATTTAGAATTTGTTTTATCCAATTACATTTTTCATAACCATATAACAATTACATTTGAATTCAAGGAATTATTTGAACATTTTTATTTTAAAATTATTATTTTACAATAATATACAATTAAAATATCATTTATATATAAATATCATGAATTATTTAAAAAAATTCAATATTAAAACTATATATTTACCAAAAATATATTTTCTATTTCATAATATCGAAATATAATTTTATTTAAAATTTTATTATTAAAATATTAAAATTTAATTGAAGTTAAATATCAACAATTTATTAAAAATAAAAAATATATACATTCCAAATATTCGGGCTAATATTCATAGCCCTTTATTGAGATTTTTTAAATAAAGTTATATATCATCAATAATTTTCTCCCTCATTATTTTGTTTTTGAATATTGGCATGGGATTGGTCAAGGGATAAGCCCATAAGTTATATCACACTCTAAATCTCTGATAATGGAGATTCCTATTGAGAAGTACTACTATTAATAATCATCACCTCGTTTATCTATGTCAATATAATTTATCATAACACTATATATATTCTAATAATATGATCGATTAATTATTTCTATACTATCAATGGTTGTGATTCTTAATGGGATTTTAAATCTTTTTGGATAAAACTTATAACAATCTAAAAGTACCATATTATTACATGTTTTCTATATAAGTTCATTTATTAATTAGTATCTTACTCATTTGAAAAAGGATGTTCATTTTAAAATATTTGGGTTTTTAAAATTTCACACAACCCGATAGTAAAACCCTATGGGAATTTCAATTTTATCTCATGATTGTTTAGAGTTCGCATCATGGACACTAGTTTTATGATTCCTATAATCATGTATATACAATATCTTTATTATTATATTTTGGGATATCAAATAGATAGTATAAAACTAATTACTTAATCAAACATATTATCTATGTGATGCTTCTTTTTTCTTCCTCTTCCCTTATAGAATGTCTTTTAACTCGTAATCTAGTTTCAATGAACAACACAACATTAAACATCTTATTATATTATATAATACTAAAAAAATATTATATAACATATTTTAACACTTCTCCATTATTTTTTCTGTTATTCAATGCAACAAACATGAATAAATATCTTCTTATTCATGTGAACATCACGACTATCGTAGTTATTTCTTAATCTTAATATTCTTCCCTCTTCTTTTATTCTTCTCTTGAATTGGAGAATTAAAAATTATTGTTGATCATCTCTCTTCTCTATATAATTATTCAGCCAAAATTTCTTGAAATTATATAGTTTTTTCTCAATTATATTTCTTTATAAATATTAATTATTTAAAGCAGAATATTTTTTCCAACCACTCAAATCTTCTATTCATTGAAATTCAATAATATATATCATAAAATAAAAATTAACTTCAGATTTATCTTCTTATTTTACATCACTTATCATTTAAAAAAATATGTAAATACATTTGAATATAAATATATAGAAATATATGTCTTCAAAATATTTTATAATAATAATAATATTTTTATAACATCTTCTATTTTTTAATGTTTAAAACTCCAAAATTTTGTCATATTTTAAAATATCTTCTTTTGGGAAAATAAAAACAATTTATATTTATTTTACCCTTATGTATCATCTAGAATTATTTAATGGAAAAAATTTTCTACCCATATGAATGGTGTTTTTATTGATTTTAATAAGGAAACCCCATATTTTTAAAGTTAAATATGGTTACATGATCCACTAAAAATGGATGAGTATAAAAATAATTCATTATTTAAGGTTAATACCACATATATATATATAGTTTGAATAAATTTAATCTACATATCTATAAGGGGATGTTAGAGTTATAAACTGCATAATAATGGAAATTCCATAACTTCGTAACATTAGAACGAGTTGATTTGGGGAATCTAGGATTTATATTGGCTTTGTTAGGGTAATCCTGTGTTTTGTATAAGGGTAATATACCCACAATAGGGTAGTGTATGTCTGGGTAGTCGATTTATGCCCTTGTGTAAAAGAAACTGATGTACCCCTTATATAGAGATATTTTATCATGTGTGGTTAATAATTTTTATCTAGTATTCAAATTTTCTCCCTCCATGAAATATACTACCCATGTGGTCAATTATTATATTATATTAAAATCCAAAAATATATAGAATATATTTCTCGATTATTTGTGGTTTTAGGGGTATATAACCACCCTGATTTAAGAATCCACTTGAAGTATAATATTAATGATATTTTATGTTTTGGTTCATCATTTTTGAGAGCATGTTTTTGTATTATGTTCTAAAATTATTCAAAACCATTCTTACATTGTGTATGGATATCCATTTGATCATAGGAAGGATAAAAAATCATCCTCTATAATCTAATATGTATTCTAAAAATGAACTATGATGTCCTACTAGTTTCCACAAATCTAAAAACCCTTCTATATTCTCTACTGATAAATGTTTTTTTTTCTATGTGATAAATGAGTTTTAATGATTTAATTGATTTAATTGAAACAAGATATTTAAATTATTTCATGAAAAAAAATTATAAACATTACATAAACTACAATAACCCAGAATAACTATAAAATGATAAAGAACAAATATCATTCATTTCTGAAATTTTTCTAGACAGACAATATGATCTCAAGATGAATTATAACAACTCTTTAATGGATTTTTGTTTATCACATTACTTTGATTAAAATATTTATTAGGAACTTTATAGAAAGGAGATAATTTTAATTATTTTGAGGTCAAAATGGGGACTAGATACCCTAAGAGGGGGTGAGGTTAATCAAGGTATGTATATTTTTTTCACCCTTCTTCCTACACTAGTAGATCATGAAATATTTATTATAAGAGAAACTTCATTTTCGTAGTAATAATAATTTTGATAGATAATTTTATAATTTTATCAAAAAATTATATACTGAAATTAAATAAATAATTCAAGCACATGGACACCAATATTTTTGATTAGTTCACCCTCACTAGGCTACATCCAAAGAACTTATAATGAAAATGTTTCGATTGTTCAAAATTCACTATGGATCTCTACAAATAATGTTTTCTGGGATAGATCAATGATATGTATAGGCTCACATAGATTACATGATTTAGGTTCTAATCACTACATTCCCAAGGTTCACTCACTATGTACCTTTCTCTAAATCACTTCTGTGGGAAGGGATCATTGTATTATCTTTAATTTGTTCACTTCTCTTGGAATTGATCCACTAATAGATTTGGCCATTTCAGGTCCCTTCTTTTTCATTAATTCAAGCATCCTAAACTAAAAACAGATTCTATGTTGAAGTTTCTTTTTCTGCAGTAGGTGAAATCATCTTTTTTGTATACTTTTAATAGCAGAATTTTCATTTTTAAACTTTTTCATTCATTCACAAACAACCTACCTCCTCACTGCACTATTCTGCACCACATAGTTCATCTGCTTTTTGGAACACCTCTCCTCAATAAAATCCCTCTGCTATAGGGATTGTTTCGTCTTTCATGTACCAACTCCATCTATTGCCTATACATACCAACTCCACAAACACCACAACTTCTATGGAATTATTTATTTCTAGGACTACTTGTTCCACAGACCCCTTAATCTCTGTAGACCACTTCTTCTTCTCTAGGCCAACTCCACCTCTATATAATATATTACATTATGATCTACAATTCACCATAAAAAAACTTTTGTGGAATTTTCCTATTATATACCCCACTCATCATGGAATAATCCCTCACGAACCACTACACATCACAAAATCCTTCCTCGTGAAATAATTTTAGACATAGCCAAATTCTTCTAGAGAGATGTTATTTTATGGTGAAAATATCTCTATATTTAATGAATGTATTATAAGTACATATATAATAAAATAGGTCCTCAAAATCCATAATACCTTTTACATAAATCATTGATGTGGTGTAGTCTTCACCACAAACATTACTCCTCTGAAAACAATTTTTTCCTATGTGGTCTATATAAGGTCACTGCACTCTATAGTACCCGAACTCTTTCTTGAATGAATCCCTTCAATTCTCCACAAATCACCGCCACACATCCAGAAATGCAATGACTTCTCGCATAATATAATACCTATACAAACTTCTTTCTTACATTGAATATCAATCCTTCCTGTGAATCATTTTCTATATGTGGTATGCGTACAACACTTCATGGTCTACTTAGTACAACTATGTGAAATCTGTTCTTTTATGATTTCCAAAATTCATTTTCTGTACCTCTTCTGAAATCCACTAAATATACAATGTGGTCTGTGTAATGATCACTCTAATGTGGTAATCAATACATTTCTATAAATAAAATCTCAATTGGAAGGGTATTTTTTTTCAAACACTTCAAAACTACACCACCATAAACACCTTCTTCGATAAACACAAACCATACTCATGTGTATGAATCTGGATTTTTTTTTAAAACAATCACACCCAAAACCTCTTATAGGATTCAATGAGGGATTTTTTCTGAGAATTATATTTGTTTTTTATTTATTTTTAAAATAATATTATAGAATTGGTTTTAGGAATCATTAAATAGAGGATATAACCAATTGATACACTAGTGTGTTTTTGATTATTTTTAGTTAATTACTACTAAATTTGAGGTTTAAAAACATAATTTAGTCTTTCCTTTATACTCTACACATTTGTATTTGTGATTAGTTAATGGAATGAAGTATGAGTTTTCCAACATTGAAAAATAACCCTATTTAGAATAATTATTTTTGAATAATAATAATTAATTATTAATAAATAAGGCTTGATTATTAATTTAATTATGTAAATATGCCTAATTTAATTGGACAAAGTTAAATGGGAACCAACGTAGCCAATGAACTAGATTTATGTTGACCACCGATGGTCAGGGGTTGAACACATTAGTGTGTGTGTGGCCAAGGGACCTTGTTTGATTCTTGATTGCATGTGTGGGTGTGTGTGTGCGTGTATCCATGACCAATTTCAAAATATTTATCTTAATATTATGTGCAAATATTTTTTAAATGCACACCCTTGTTTCCTTGATGAAATAAAAAGAATGAATAACATATTTACCATACAATGACAGTGATCAAATATGGAAGTATGTGTATCCTATACAATGATATTCTTCAAATAACTTTTTTTAATTCTATGAAATGTATTTTTTTCTACCTATACTCTAGAAAACTGATTTAGGTATGAAGGTGGCCACAATAATTCACCTTGTCCAGATAGACCCTTATTGAGAATGTGAGATGACATGATTATTACTGTGGACAATGGATCATTTATTTGTACATTTTTTATTATTCAATGTCTTTTTGGATCATTATTTTACAATGATTGGGGAAAAATCCATCATTATTTGTCAAATTGGTGGAATTCCACCGAAGGGGGGTTTTGAGTTATCATTTTATGTTAAACATATTGGGTGTTACATACCATCATTATAGGATAACATCAATGAACAAAGTTGGAAATGTTGTTTCAACAATAGTGACTACCATCAAGGTGGGACATGTAGTTTTATTATTAAAAACCACTATAAGTTAGGGGATTTTTGTGTTCCAAATAACAACCACCATTAGTGTGGGACGTATTGTGCTTTTGAAAAAAATATCGCTTTTCTTATTGCACTGATGGGTGTAAGGAACTGATAGACACTAGGTACATGTCTAATGTCTCTTGATGTGTGGAAAATAAAATTCTCAACCTCGTTAGACCAATAATGGATTCATATAAATGTAGTTTTTCCATTTTGTCCATGGAGGTGAGGTATGCACTCTACATCGTAGTATATTGTTGTATATTTCTTATATATACTTGTATGTGGAATGAATAATATTAGTTTTTTTACTATACCATATTTGTAGTGTCCTACCATGTTACACTCACATCCTTCTCTTATGTTCTTGGAAAATTGATACAAAATCGTCCTTAACATTTTGCATGTACTAGTCGATTTTATTCACAAGTAGATAATTAATTAAGATAACATATTAAGATTATTATGATTGGGATGTGATGTGTACTGAAAATTGAATAGTTCCTCTCAAACTTTTTACTCTTCAAATTTTATTATTTTATCATCCAAACAGGTGATTAGTTATTTTTCCTAAAAATTTAATCTATCATTTTAACATACATTCATAATATTGGTATGTTGTTGGTTACCACTTTCTATAATTTTAAACCATTTAAATGTTGTGTTATTAATTATTATTGTGTAATTTGATTGAAATTTAAGTCTACCCATTGTTCCAATAAAGACCCTCGATCAAAGTCAAAATCTTCTAGGTATGGGGAGGTTCCACCAACGATCTGTGTAATTACATCTGGGACTCGGTGATTGAGGTTAGATGTTTCATTTTTCATAATAAAGTTTTACTTTTTCTAAATTTAACAATATATATACATGAAAAAAATATCATGACTCTTGTATCCTAAATTTAAACTTCATTATTTATATATTCATCCTATGGAGTTATGATTATTAAATCACCACATCTAGTTCAAAATTTTCATGATATAATTAAAAAGTTGTGCCTATATAATTGTCGGTATTCTTCATTGTTAATCAATTAAACCCACGTCTAATACTTCAAAAATATTCTTAATTTATTTGGATACGTTTAAATATGAATTCATATACCCATATTGATAATGACATATACATCATTCAAATACTCACATCTCCCAGCGAAATATTTATTTATTTATCTCCAATAATTTAATATTTTTTCCATTCATTTATTGATTATTATAACCCATGAACAAATATTTCATTTATGACTACATGAATTACAATAATGATTATCAAATTATTTATTTTCATTGAACATACAACAATCCTTGAGCTAGTATGTTTATAGTACATTTTCTTCTCAATTCTACATCTTTGTTACTTAAATAGCATTATAATTACGATTACATAGGGGATTCTGAACAATACATGTCCAATGGATTTGAAGGTCACCTACACATTATTAGATAAAATTTCTATATATTCATATATACAGCCATTATATACCTGTATATAGAGGTTATATTACTCATACACACTCACATAACCATTTTGATAACCTTTATAGAGCATCAACTTTACCTCTTTTTAAAATAATTTTATTTATCCTGACTTTATGTGGTTGGTGAATCATTTAAGATACCTTCATAATGATGTAATGAAACAATATTCATGTAGATTATAAAATTTAATACACTTCTAAAATTACCATATAATACCATAAAAGTCATTATTTATTTATAAAACCTTGATATATATGTCTTTAAATTACAAAAACATACCTTCACATATCACAATTAAAAAACAACACCTTATTCTATATTTTCATGAATTAAAATAACAATTATATAAATTTCTATTAAAAACAACCGACATTATATAATTATATATAATGAACCTTAGGACATTGGATTGACACTACGATATAGAGTAACATGATTACCCTCATGGTTGGTGGGAACATCATCCACCCTGAGGAATTTAGTCACCCAATCATCCAAACATTCTTTATATCAACCTTCTATGAAACAAGTGGTATTATGACATTACATTACAAAACCACATGTTTTGTGAATTCACATTCACAAGATCAATTATATTTGTTTTTTATCTATTGTTACTGAAGAGACTGTGTTTATTATTCGATCTCTAATGGATGAAGATTATTGATTTGGAACATTTAAAATTATCATGGAATTGATTAAATATAATGTTATATATATATATATATTAAAATAAATATTGATTTTTTATTCTATATCCCATATTGATATTTCTATTGAAGAATCTATAATTAAATATATAACCCACTCGATCATTCAGCCAAAAAAATACATACTAAATGATGATGGTCACCCTCTGGCCACATGTTTCACCGAGCATGTGAGAGGATAAACAATTTTCTCCATATTAAGTTGACCAAAACTATTATATTCATGCAAATAATCTTTAATATTATCTACTAACCACTCTTTGAATTCCTCGAATGTTTGAGCTCAGTTTGACATCCCCTATATAGTCTTGCTTTCTCAAGTGTTGGTCTTTCTGGGAGATGAATAATATTTTTCTAACACTACAAATATACCATTTCTAAAATATATATTCCAAATAAAAAATATTATTTATAGAACTATTAAATATTAAAAAGTTGTATTAAATTCATTGAAAAAATAGAGTTCTATCATTGAGTATTCCAAATATTTTTTCCTTAAAATAAAATTTCCAAAAAATAGTTTTGATAAGAAAACCACAATGACATTATATAATAATAATCCAGGATAATTAATAATAATTACCATTTTTTACAATATACTAAAAATATTATTTTAATCTCTTTAACATAATTCTATGAAGCATCTTTAAAATATTTACATTCATTAGAAATTAATTCAACTCACATAAATATGGCGTGAAAATGATATAAGTATTATTCATACTTAAATACACGTGTCATATGAGTATATAATCCTTGATAATAAATACTAATATATGAGACAATGTCATAATAAAATGAAATAATTTTATAGTACACATGTGGGGGATAATAATAAGCATATAAATAATATGTCAAGGCAACTAACTATGAAATTCATCGCATTTTAGGGTTGAAAAAAAACATGGTTATTTTTTCATGCCATGTACCAGCACCAATGTACCATATTTAGTTTGATATAATTACACATTTACCATATAAATTGTGGAATACATTTTATATAATATAATGACACTTATTTTAATCAATGGAATTTCCCTTATTTTAATATTGTGATAAAACAAAATCATCACTGAGAGAATCCAATAAAAATATTATTCTAAAAAAGGAATGATAAAATATTTAATATTTATTGAAATTATTAAACCATTACCAATGGTATAGAAACCTGAATATTTAAATAGTAATATGTCCCATAAAATGGAAATTCAATAACTAGAATAGTAGCGTCACCTATTATAGTAAAAATAAATTATAAATATTTTATTGAAGAAAATATGATATAATTATATCATGGAATACATGAATAAATGTTCTTAAATGATAAATTATAGTTTGTTATTTCTATGTATCATAAATATTTATTTTCCATTTTATTATTATTTTAATGATTTAAATGAAAATTCATTTCAAAAAATAGCATCATATATTAATATTTTGTTTTATTATAATTATTAGATAATTTTATGATATGTTAATGATGATTTAAATGGGTCCTAAAATAAATGATAATATTAAAATAAATATTTTATATATAAATAAAAATTTTATTTAAAAATTAATTTCTAATTATTTGAATATTGGTATCATAAAATGGTATCCATTTTCGAAATCTATAGGTTGAAATTTTGTACTTTTATTTTATTGGATTTTTTTTAGTTAAATTTTATATGAGTAGTGAAATATTGGAATATTTTCTTAAGATAAATAAATGAATTTTTGAGTCAAGGATGATGTACATGTATAGAAGGAAACAATTATCTCTAACTATCCTTCAGTATTAATTTTATTCAGTTATATATATCAACATTATTGTTTGTCATCAACCAAAATAATAAACTGATGAATATAATAACAAATAATACACTTGTCCTCCCCCTATAATTAACTCCATTCATCACCCGTTATTAGAACACCATATAATCCATGTATATTTTCTAAATTCTTCTTAATTCTCTTCCAAAGAATTTTTCCTACATACAAGAGTTGTAGGTCCTAAGAAAAGACCAAACCCGTGTTCTTTATAGTGGGTCTTAAGGATAGAACAATCAAGATGAAAAATCCACAATCATTCTCTTTTAATTTATCATCATTTCATATCATCTCTTATTGTTTCTTATCCACAGATTCATGATAACCTTAGTATGAGATATACACAAAAAAATTATTACATTAATGGAATATCCATCATCAAAACTTCTATCTTCTCCTTCTATAAAAAAAATAAATGGTCATCCCTAATAATATGGTTCGAATCCTTTATGAACAACATGATTTTATTATCAATTACTTCCATGAATTAAATTAATAAAAATATAGTGGTTAAAAAATATTTTAATATGTTTAGTATAACATGTATAATATTATATAACTAATTTATTGACATAAGATTATATAAAAATAAACTAATTTTTTGATGTCAAATTAACTGCAAAACAAAACTAAATAATCACAATATATGTTTTATAAAAAATATTCATCATAATATAGAAGAAAAAATTTTATATAAGACCAAATAAAAATATTTATGTTATTTAATACAAAAAAATTTTAGTTCTGTAGAATTATCCCAATTTTAAATGATCGTTCTTAATAATAAATAAGTAAATAGCCAATGATTGCATGAAAACTAATTCATTGAGGATGAGAAAATTAAAATATATAAATCATAGAAATGGTTATAAGAAAAAATAAAAAATTATTATTATTCAAATACATGTATAAGTGGTTTAAATCTATGTAATTAATTAATATAGTTTGATTATTCTATATATTATGTGCATGTTCAAAACAAATTCATAGATAAGGTAAAAGGATTCTCAAAACCAACACCTTTTATTTGGGATATGCATCTTTATTGGAATTTATAGTCTAGATATTTATATTTTTTCATTAAAACTCTTTATATTATTCATATCATTTAATTTTATTGGCATAAATGACTCAAAACTAGATATTATGACAGATATAATGTTTTCCAAAATAACTCTTCTTTCCATAATAAATATTTATTTCTGTTGAGATGTTTATTCTTCTCTCAAAGGTGATAATTTCTATATAGAATTAGCATCCCCCATTTAAATTGGGGACCCCATGTTTATTCCGGAAATACTAATTAATGAAATAAATTTGGAACCCACTGCATTGCGATGGTTATTTCATGATTATTATTGATATGTATTCTATGCATAATGGATGATTATGTAAATATAATGATTGGATGAGTGTTATTGGAATTATATATCCCTCCAATGAATTTTTTAATTAGTTTTAAATGATGAGAAAATGGGTATTAATGATGATCATGATGCTATATGTTTTTAACAACGATGACATTATGGATCTTCATATATGATTTTTGTGAACATGATGCCTTCTTTGATCACATATACATATAGTATTTCAAAATTAGGAAATTATGTTTCATTTTTATGAATTTACACATTACAAAAAAATTATATCATGTTTCCATTATGATATAAACCATTATAACATTCTTAATATATTATGATTATTATGATCACCCGTGATATATTGATTCATATTTGGTATTTATCTTATTTCTGGGATTTTAACACACCACATTATTTTGTGTATATCCTGAAGAGATTATTTTTACTATGGAAAACATTAGATTTAAAGGATAAGAATAAATTATATAAATTATTTTTTATGTTTTATTATGTACAATTTATATATTCATATAATAATACAATGACACTAAACCGTTTGATCTCGGACATGTATCTATATTTTGTTGTTTATCTTAAACATGATTTAATGTTCATATAAGAAATAATATTGTCATAATAATTCATATTATATTATATTATATCTAATTTGGGAATTTGGATTTGATAACATTAGAAATGACATTAAGATATGCTAATGTATATCTAAACATTGAGCAAGACATGTTTTAGAAAAACTAAAATCATATTGATCATAAAAGATATTCCATGGCTATTAATTTTAGAAAAAGAATACATTATTTATTTTTGTTTTTTTTTTGAGTTAAATTTTATTCATGCTTTTTCTATTTTAGAATATGGTCGGAACCTAGAGAAACCAGTCCTATAAACAATGTGTAGGATAATACAATGATTTCTAGAATGACATCCCAAGTTCCATGGAGGTGAAGTTTTAAACTACAAGGAAATTATTACCTTATTATCTCACGAATTTAATTATAAAATTAACCATAATTAATTTATGATATCATCTAAGTGGTATAAACTAGGAATTGAGTCCTTTATATAGAAATTTCCTCCCACATTTAATATATCATATGATGCAAATTTTTTGGATGATTTGGTTACCTCAATGAAGAAAATAATTCTGTTATCCACTATTTTTAAAGGAGAAGGTAACTCTAGACATATATCATTTAGACAGAGAAACTAATTAATGTCGAAAATTGGTAAAATCACAATGTCGAAGGATGAAATTGGAGATATGAGGTTAGAATACCGTATGAAATTAATTATTAACAACTATATGGCTCAATTTATTCATATGAAATAGGGAGGGAATTTATTGGTTTGATGAGAATGGAGGGTAAATCTATAATGCTTAAAATATAAATCATCATAATGATTGCAATATATCCATTATGTTTTGTTTTACTCAATGATAGAAAAATATAATGATTATTTAGTTGTATAAAACCATAACATTATAATGATCTAGATATCTGGGACTTCATGGGTTATGAAGAGTTTTTTCTATGTGCTCTAAATGTGGATATACTCTTTGGAAAATGATCTCAAGGATATGCAGAAATGAAGTAAAATATAGAGTGTCATGATGGATGATCTAATGAAAATGGTGTAAAAAATCACAAACACCCAAATTAGAATATTGTTAGAAAAAGATTCATGATAATTTACTCAAATAAATAAGGAAATTCAATAATGTAGGAGAGAATTCCACAAATATAATTAATGTTGAAGAGACATGAATAAATGTTCATTGTGACAGGGGAAAGGAGAGAACTAAACATAGTCAATGTTTTAACTATATAGACAAATGGCACTATACCATCTAGTGAACTAAACTATTGGTCCATGAGGGGATTACCCACGTAAACCAACAATGCCAGAGTTGCTAGAGAATCTTATCCCATCACCACATCTGAGTTGGATAAATAATACATATTCATACAAGGTAATGTTCCTAATCACTAAATAATGTATAATATGGTATTTTATTCTTGTTATAATTTTATATATATATCTTTTTTAGTTTTCAAGAACCATTTATTCAAAACCAATATTCTTTTATGTGAAGATATCTGTAAAAATAATAGTTCATTGATCATTGAAATCGATGTGATGCACACTTATTCTTTTGTAGTATGTGGGAATATTCATAAAAAATATATCATAATACTAGCCTTGGTGGAATTTAATTATATACTACAAATGAAAATTTATTTTCATATTCAAAACCATTGCATGATACATTAAAAATTAATGGATTACAATGTATCTGCCTTTAAAAATTCGTCAATGGTATTTTTTTAATTCCCTATAAAGAAGAATCCCTCACTAAAATGGTTTTGGAAATGGTAGTTATCATCCAAATGAGATTCCCAATCTGATGGAATATAATCATTTACATCTGGATGATTTTCCTGGACTTTTCCTTGATAATGAGGTAGTTTTCTCAAAAGAATTTATTGCTTGGGAGACACTTATATCAATATTTACCTATAAGATAACCCCTATAGAACTGCAGGTTCTAAATAAGAAGCATAAAGATAATTTGAAAAAAATGAATCTTATTCCCTAGTGCATCACCTTGTGGTGTGTTAGTGCACTTCATAAATAAAAATTATAGATCAATATGGTTGTGTATTGATTAATGAGAGCTCAGTGAGATCATAATAATAATGTTATATCATGTTCAAATAATTGTTGGATTGAGAAATAAACTATGATGATATCTCTACTTCTCAATGGTGTATATTCCTTCGAAATATATTAAATTTATATTGAATAATAAATATATTTAGAAGACTTAATTTTATATAAAAATGATATTATCAACTTCATAGTGATTCCCTTTGTACATAGTAATGCCCCAAAAATATTTAATTATTTGACGAATAAAGTCTTTAGAAACTACATTGACATGTTTGTGGATGTTTTTATAGATGATATTCCCATTTACCCTAAGATCATGGGGGAACATGAAGAACATATATTTATTTATTTTTTTACATTAAAAAAATGAAAAATTATATGCCAAATTATGGAAGATTGTATTTTTGATGTGGCGGGTAAAACTATAGGGGAACATGAACAATTTTTATGTCATTAACATGGATCCGTAAAAAAGAGTAATCGAGGAATTTTACAGACTACCCTTTATCATTGAAATATTTTGGATTCGTTGATGAGCACGATACTAAAAATGATAATTTAAAAAGTTACCAATAATTTCAAGCACATTAACTATGTTAACATAGATATTTGTTATGTATTTTAGGATACGAGAATATATGGATTTCATTATGGAGATCAAAAACATGCTAATTAGTACACCTATACTAACACTACCAAAAAAATATAGAATATTTTGTTATATATAGTGAATCACAAAATTAAGGCTTGGTTTCTGTACTCATGTAAAATTTAAAAATCAATATCCTACTCCTGAAGACAATTCATATCAATGATCAATAATTTTAGTCACCTAATCTGAAACATATATCTATGATTTTTCCTTGAAAATATATTTGAACTACCTCTATGGTGAATAGTGTGTCATATATACTTATCAAAATATTTTGATGCATGTTTTCACGTAGATGGAACTCCACATGAGTAGAAGAAGATGGTTGGATATAATAATGGACTATGATTTCTCTATAAATTACCGTCCTAAAATGAGGATAAATATAGCTATTCCTCTTATCATAAAATAAACTGCTTCAATTTTAATGATTTAAATTGAGAAGGAACCGATTTTCATGGATTGGAATACATGTATTTGGAAATCATAATGGTGGGGAATACATCCTACCTTAAGAAAATGATTTCCCAACAATTTATCCAAGACAATATCAATGAGGAAAAAAGGGATAAACAGGTGATGCAAAAGAAGGTTAAAATAGTATGTGGAGGTATTGTACAATACTTCCACATCGATGAAGAAGGTGTGAATAATTTTGTAACTAGGATTTGTGTGGCCTAATCACCTAATATAAATAAGGAGAAATTGGATAATATACTTACCTTGCCTTTCTATATCCATTATGGAATTACCAAGATCTACCATGTTCTTCGAGAGATCTTATAGAGGGAAAACATGAAGAATGAGATTATGGAGTATTTAAAAATATGTTTGGAATTCTATCATGTTAATTATGACTGACATAAGCCAAAGGGATGATTCAATCATTTCTAAAACCCAAAAGGAAATGGGAGAATATCACCATGGACCTTATCACTGGTCTCCCAATAACATCCAAAAGAATATTTGATATATGGATTAGGTTATATTTACACACCAAGTATATCCACATTATTTTTACTTTGGACGATTTATTTCATGATAAAATATCCCTGATAGATGTGATGGAAGCATTGGTTTTTCATGGGTTACAACATTCAATCGTATCTAATCATGATCCAAAATCCCATCTAGATTCTAGAGAAGTCTTCGACATGATTTGTGTAATGAACTGAATTTCAAAATGACCTATAACCCCAAAAATGATGGCCAATCAGAAAGGACTATTCATAAGTATGAATTCATACTAATATCCCACTAAATAGAATTAATTTTTGATTCAAATCGACAACACCACTTAGTTGAGTACTTGTATAACAATAGATACCACTTGAGTGTTTAAATGTCCATATATGAAGCTCTATATGGGAAGAGATTTAGAACTCCAAATTATTGGGTTGATGTTGTGGAAATAAATCTAAAATGACCTATTCTCGTGTAATATAGGACTAAGAAGGGTCAGTCCATCCAACAACAAAAAAAGTTCATCAAAGTAGGGAAAAGAACTTTGAACAAAACCATCTTTGGGAATTGGAGATCGATGTTTGAGATATATATTTTTCTTTGTATATAATAATGTAAAATATTCATTTAGTTTTGGAATAAAGGGAATATTATCCCAAGGGAAAATAGTCCCTTGGAGATTCTACATCACATATGAGTAGTGGAATATCTATATGAAATTCCACCAAATATTTTAAATGTTCATGATCTGTCCCTCATATCTCTTAGGAGGAACTAAATCCCTCTTCCCTTTCATGTACTGAATCAAGAGGGGGTATAACTAGAGAATCACCTTTAATATGTGGAACATTCAGTGATGATGTTTGATCTTTGAGACAATATTCAATAATACAAGAAAACTAAACATGACATAGTATTGTCACAGAAAAATAATCCTGAAGAACTGACTTTGGAACTAGAGGAACTGATGAAGGTGAAATACCCACACCTGAGTTCACAATTCATTCTATAATAAAATTTAATTGAAGAAATTTCATATGATGGATGAATGTAAGGGAACAAAATTTTATGAATGTAAATTTTTTATAATATTTTCACAAATTGCATGCATCACATAGATAATCCAATAAAAAATTCTAATAATTGAGATATTTAATAATAGTTATTTATATAAATTATGTATTTGATACCGATGGAATAGTTACATCTCCATTGGAATATTAGTATCTCCATTAGGAATAGCAATTCACCCATTTGAGTGGTGACTTCACATGGGAGTGTATAAATAAAATTTAGATATTTTTTAAATGAGAATATGTTATAATTATATAACAGTGTAAATAAATAATTTTTTTAAAATGATAAATTATGAGTACATATTTTTCTGAAATATAAATATTCATTTATTATTTTATAATTAATATAAATATATAAAATAAAATTTATTTTTTAAAAAGACAATCACAAATTAATATTTTTTTATTTTATAATTATAATATAAATTAATTACGTAATAATATAATTTTTAATGTGTAATACAATCAATTATACTATTAAATCGCTATTTTTTAAGAAAATGTTGATTTAATTAAAGAATAAATTTCATAATTCTATAAAATTAAATTTTTAAAATGATGTACAATTTTTAAATGTACACATATAAAAATTGTTATGATGAGTTTTTTAGATTTTTCTAAATTACTTGAATTTTTTTGAAAAGAGAAATATAATAATTAATGTTATCAACTAAATACATGAAATTATTAATCATGGATGATGTATATATGATGTAAGGACCAAATATCCCAAACTATACATAGTTTTATACTATATTTAATTATATTAATAAATAATATTGATAGTCTTAAGGAAAAATAATAAACAGTCTTATAAAATAATAAAAAATACCCCTCTCAACCCCCTATAAATACCAACCTCACAACTCCTTATCCCAACATCTTCTAATACTTTTATAATGTTTAAATTCTACCAAATTACATTCTCATTCCACTTGTCACATCCACAAAATAATTTACTCAACAATATATCAAACCCAAGTGCCTTAATGAGCTTCTCAAGGAGGCAAAATTCAAGAGCTAAAATCCTCAATCCCTCTCCTTTAATTTCTTTTATTTTCTTGTCCTCCCATCACCTCACCAATAAAATGTATCATGATAACTGTGGTATGAAATTAATACTATAATTTTAATTTTATTATGTAATAATAATCATCAAATATCGTCAATGGTACTTTTACTCTAAAAAATAAAACACCATTCGTGATATGTTGGTTCACCGCCATCATGGATGAAGAGTTTTTTTCCATTACTACCATCATGATTGGTCATAAATCCATATTTATGGTTGAATAATATTTTAATATATATATATATCTATATGTATTGGAACTTATTTGATGTTTGGGAGATAATTTATAGATGCCATTTTGAATAAAATAAAATTAGTTTGTGATGGTCAGAAAAAATTCCAAATTAAACATTACAATTATCATACTATTTATAAAATAAATGTTAATCATAATAAAAATACAAATGATATATATGAAAATTTTATATTATGTATTTCCTTAGTTATAATATAATTTCAATTCTATATAATTTTTTCACATAGAAAAACAATATCCATAATTACACAAATTTAAATCAACGATGAAATGATGAATACAAACTCTTCCGGAATGAATGAAGAGAACTCTATAAAACATAAAAATTGTAATAAATAAATATAATAAAATAAATTTAAATAAAATAAAAGTATAATTTGTTTTTAATTAAGTAAATAATTATTCTAATCTGATTAATTAGTATATTAAGTGAATTTGTATAACACATTAAAATATAAAATAAGGGGATTCTTGAATAAAACTAGTTTCCTATGGATTATGATAGTTGTATTTCATGCATGCATTTTAGAGTATTTTTTGTATATATTTTGAGTTTAATTGATAAATATTTCGAATTTGTGATTGTTTTGAGTTCTTATTTTTTATATAAGGAAATAGCCAATTTTTTTAAAAGGAACAAAATGTTGAGGGAATATTACCTAAAAGACACTTCGAGCTGGTTCTCTTCTCTCACGATACGACAAGATAATTTTTAGAGAGAAGAAATGTAGGAAATTGTAGAAATATAGATTAAATGAAGTGTAATATCATTAAACATTTTTATATGTTAAAATAATATTTCCGTAGACAACAATTTATGATGATGGTAAACATCACGAAATGAATTCACATGTCATGAGTCTGGAGTATACGTCGTTACAAAAGTCAAATATTCAAACAATAACTTGTAAGATTAGAAAGACATGGAGGAAAACACGAGGGATTACCTAATGTGTCACCCATGTCAATTTTGTGATTGCGGAGAACCATGAATAATGAAAAAAAATACTACAACACATGAAGATACTAAATGTACTATGGTGAACATGGGATTTTATGGATAATGTTGATGTATTTAAACAAAATATTCTTTTATTATTATCTAGATGTTATATACGTTCCTAATTTTCCTGGGAAACTAAATCATTTGGTCCTAGATGTGTATATTTATTAAGTATTTTGTCTTCATAATTATTTGATAGTTATGTAATTAAAATTAGGTTTTCTACATATAAAAAATTATTTCTATTAAAACCCCACATATACCCTCTTGGGATTATGAAAACCTCTTATGTAGCACCTCATACTTGAAAAATCTAGTTCCATAAATTCATTATCTAATGATAATCACTAATTTATCCTTCATTATCATCAAATACAAATCATTGCCCAGTTCATTTGATGTATATATGGAACCCTTGAATCCTATAATAATACACCATCCATATATATTTCATAAGTACAAAAGTGAAATCATCATTCCTTCATTGATTATTTCATCCATGACAAATGAATGGGTTTTAGGTTAAATAATTAAAACTAGTTCATCTTAAGACATTTATCAAAATAATGTAAATGACATCATAAGATCATATCATTTTGGAATCCCAGAATCCCCTAAAGGATGATTATATAGTAGAAAATTACTTTTATAAGGGAATTACAATGAGACTTTTCTAAACTAGAAAAATATTAGATTTATTTATTTATTCTTTAATAAAAAATAACATTCCATTGAAATTAGAAGATAAATTTATTTTGAAACACTTTTATATTTTTTATGGAATCCCCATGATAATAAAAGAGCGTGATGATAGGAAAATAAATTTATTTCATTAATGTTTCAATGTTATTCTTCTCACAATATTCTAAAGAATGTAAAAATGAATCGATTAGAAAATAGAGAAAGAATTATTTAAATAAATCATAAAATAATGAAAAAAATTATTAATAAAATACATTTAAAAATAATATAAAAATAAGTAATAAATTTGAAAATACATTTTAGGAAGATGGATTTGGATTATAAATATTCCCATCCAAAATGAGAAATTTGGTAATATGTTCTAAAAAAATATTTTTTTAGTATTTTTGAGTACCAAATGGTGTAAAAATTGTGAATAAAACATAAAAACATAATAAATAACCATATTATTAGTAGATATATTTAGATTAAAGGATATATAATAAGTAATTTCCTAAAGAATAAATTGAAAAAAAAATAATGTCTATAATATGTGACATTATAACATAAACCATTATCACCTTGGGAACCATTTAATAACAGTATCATAAAAGTGATAATCATAGAAGTGTTAGTGAATATATATAATTTTGAAGAAAATTATATTAAAATTAATTACTTATAATTATATATATTATTAGAAATAATAATGCAATGAATATTGAATGTAATTATATAAAGTAAATTGAGATGCAGAATCTTTGACAGCATTGGTATCTCTTGAATCAAATCATGGGAAAGATAAAATTTGACCAATATCATTAAGTAATATTAATTTTTTATATTTAATATACAGACATCCATAGGTTAATTTTTACAACAAAAAAATATAAACTATGTGAATAATATGGAATATCCTCAATGAAATAAAAATATTTAAGAATATCTTACAAATATTCATAAATATGAAATAGAAATACAAAAATGAAAACATAATTTAGAGAAAATATAATTCAACATAAAATAAGGTATCTACAACATTAAACATATTATTTCATAATATAAATTTCTTTTTAATGACATACTCAAACTAAGAATTGATATAATCAAATTAATGTATCTTGAGTTAAATATCCCCTTACCCGAAACATATGATTTGTTAAACACATTCCAAACTCAAATATAATACTAAATGAACTTTATAAATCTATTATACAGAAATATTCATAATTATATTACTATATAGCATTCCCTCATAGTTTCTCATTACCTACATAATAATAATTCATTGTTCATGTCGATATTCTTTTATTAAATTTTCAATATACAATGCAAGTTCTATTTAGTAATTCAGATACATTAACCATGGTCATGGAATCATGAACCTATTAATTTTCATGAAAAATTTAACAATGTTTTATATATTGTTAATTTTTTTAATTTAATTATATAATGTATTATTTTGGTTTGTAGGGAACAACTAAACCTTACATTTTTATGATAATTCAATTTTAAAAAATAAGTGAATTTATATATGAATATAATATTTAATATTACAGATAAAAAATAAATAAAAACATAATATTTTCACTATATTTATGTAATATTTAAAATAAATAAAATCAATTAATCATTCTTGACATAAAAAATATAATAATGTTCATGTATGTGTTATAACTTACCAAAAAAGAACATTTTATACTAGAAAAATGTGTAAAAATATGTAACTATAAAATGATTATATCAATTTTATAGATTAAAAAGTATTTTATAAATATCATAATTATTAGATAAATTCATAACTTTCACCATAAAATTGATACGACATTGAAAAACAAATTGCATCTTTCTTAGAGGTGGTCGTCCACAAGTATTCATGATTAATGTCATCCTTTTCCAATTGATGTAAGGGAAAGATAAAAAATATATATTATCATTACAAGATAATAATTATCAATTAATTTTATATATATTATTAATATTCAAAATTTATAATATTCCATCTATATAACTGATAAAAACGCAAATACATCACTTCGTGTTGGAAGTATTGTACATGTGTACATGAGAAACACTTTAATTTTCCATTGGATGTTAATGTGGTAAAAAATAAATGTTACATAAAAATAATAAAATTTATAAATAATAGATATATTTTAATAATTATATAATATTGTATAAAAGAAATTATAATGTTTTTGAAGAATAAAAAAACATGACAGATTAAATTAAGATGTTTATCGTCCTTTGGATTACACATTAAGCCGTCTATATTGTGAATTTTTTTGATACTGACCACTCTACGGTTTATGGAAGAAATTTGGGAAGTTATTTTGGTTTATATTTTTTTGATCATTGGTGATCAAAGAGTGTGGAGGATTGAGGAGATGAGGTTCCCTTATTTATATGAGGGTAGAGGCATACATATAATTATTAAGACCATTTAAATATATTAAATTTATTTCTCTTATAAGGTGGATCCAATTGACTCCAATCTATAATAGAGGATATTTTATCATTGAAAAAAATTATCAAATTAAATTTGACAAGTTTATGTGATATATTAAGCCACATATATTAGATTAACCCTCCACGCTTATTAACCATTTTACCCATTAACAGCATGAGAAAAATTTTACCAAGGTTTATATACATTGTGGGTACAAAATGAAATGTGAATTGATTGATAAATTGAAAATTTGGATAAAAATATGAAATTAATTTTAATATATAAATATCCGAATGTTTTAAAATATACTTTTAATTTAAGTACATTTAACACAACAAAAAATAGATTCATTAAAATACCCTTTTGATCATAAGAATTATTTTTTACCAAAATCGGGTAAAATGTTGATTGAAATGGTACTAGTTAGATTATTTTTAATTAAATGAGAATTTTTTTTTGTTTCAACAAATAAAAAATTTAACGTATCCTTCTGAATTTTTAATTTAAAATAAAAGAACAAATAATTATTATTATATTATTAAAAAAATTAATAAAATTTAATAAATGAGAAGCATAAATTTTTTGTTATATTTTTTATAAATGAATTATAAAAAAATTTCAATATATATAATTTAACCAAAAAAGTTTTTATAAATTCACAATTCATTCTTATGAAAAGATAATATATTAAAATACATAGTGTGTATAAATTTAATATTTTTAATTATTTAATGAATTTCTATCCACATATAAAAATATATAGAAATAAATAAACGGTCATATTGATTTGATGAAATAAAAAATTGTGGGTTTTATTCAAATTAAAGTCTATAATTCATATATTTATCTAGTAACTGAAATTAAATATTATATACAAAGTCGCATATACGTAAAAATACCTTTTTCAAAGAATTGTATTTCTTTAACCTTATTTCATATCATTTACCAATATTGATAATATATTTATTTAAGATTTGTATATTCATAATGAATTATTGAAACATATTATTTTAATAGTGTTTTACTTATATTAGTTTGGTATTGCAAATACCACATTAAATTCCACAATTTATTTATATAATGTACAAAATATTGAAATATCAAGGTGTTATGGTGTTAATAAATATTCATTAAATGTTGGGAACACATCAAATTAACATTATTTAGTATGATTGATATTTTGGTAAGTGTACAAGTTAATGTCAGTGTCGAAAATATCTTGTACATTTTTTTCAAATATATATCATTCTTGAAACTCTTCATAATTAGTCCATGATTAGTAACTATTAAAATGATATGATATTACTATAATATGCCCCTTGGTCAGATTATAACAGAATTGAGAGGCTATCTTTTAGGCTTGACATGTGCTTTATTATATATGTCTCTTATATTGTAGGGTTCTTATTTATGGTAATGAGATGAGTTCTTGTTAATACATACCCGAAAGTGTTACATTTATACATATGATTTAAATTTGGGTTTATCAATGAGTTTTAAATTATATATATATAAAAATATAGTTACCTAGTATTATGATCTAGGACAGTGGGGAAGAGTTTCACCTAAATGATTTTGTGTCAAAATATACAATTATTCATGATGTACATATACATTAGTTGCTTAGAGAGAGCTTGATTAACATCATATAGTTTATATGACATGAGTTATCATGCAATTTTCCGATCATGTCAGGACTTAATCATGAGTTATTCCCACATCATCCTCTATTAATTATGGGTTATGTGTAATCATGGGAAAATTATTAATTTATTATATTTAGAATATATTTGACCATATTGAGACACCGATGAGAGGTGGTTAAATATTTTCACATATATGATTTATGGACTACTGAGGTGTTAATGGATATTAATGTCTAGGTTGAACGGAATGTGTGGATGAGATGTAATTAATTAAATTCAATATTTTATGATAACATATTCATATAGACTCTAAGAGTTCACTAATCATGGGATTTCATTCATTTGGTATTGGTGGGAATGTCAGTGATAGATTATACATCACACTTCCTAGACCAACTATTATTCTTACATACGCTGGAATTTGATGATGTCATTTTATTATATTCAACAAATAATATATTTATGATATATATATTACATAAGAATAAAATTCATATTCATAAATCGTTACATATGAGCCTATGAATGCATTTCAACAAACTTTGTTTGGATTATTTTGATGAAACCTGAGGGTACATGAATCATCTTTCTCAATTCCACATATGATTAACAATATTATAGTCCATTATATATTTATTAATGAATTAATGACTATATTTTTAATAGGATAATTGAATTTACCAGTAGTACATAAAAAATTATTTGAATTAAATATGGATAATTCATTATCAGTTTATAGTGAAGTTTTAATGTTGAATATATAAAGAAATATATTCTCTATTTTAGTGTTTGTTTTATCATTATCTTCATTAACTGATTTTTATATATTTTTTCATATAAATATGTTTTTCATAGTTCCAAAAAAAGTGAAACAATCATTTTTTGTTTTGGATTACTCATAATAAGATTATGGATCCTTAATCATGTGTTTCACCCATAGAGGAAAGGAATATTTGATTCTTTATCCTATTATAATTTTCAAACTATACTTAATCAATGAAAAATATGGTGGTCGTTGAATAATAATATCAATTATTCTATTGTCTATTATTCCTTGTTAGTCATGTGAATTTGATATATTTTGTCATTGAGAAGGCATAATTTTTCTTTTTTACCTAATTAATAGGATAATAAGACGATCTATTACAAAACACCAATGGTTTTAGAGGATTCATCATTTATGGACCAATATCTTTTTTTAACTATTAAATGGACAATATGATATTGGCATCTCTAGTTGTATGAATTTATTTTATATAATAGTATTAGGATATATTATTTTACTCCATTAGAAACCACATGTTAATCCATTTTTATTATTATCAAGAGGCTGAAACAAAATACTATTATCAGATTACACTTATTTGGTTATAGGCTATAGAAAACATAGAATCATTTTCCTCCACCTTTAATTAATGTGATTTTTAATGTGATGTTAGTGTGGGGTTGAGTGGTAGACAATTATTTTAGATGGAGTGTGAGTGTGTTGATAATGTTGTATACCATCAATTCACATTCATTTAATTGAATAAACATATACATAATGTCTTCATGAAAAACAACATAATGAATACATCCCCCCAAAATATTCACATAAGGATACTTATTTTTCATTATTGAGGTCTTGAGAATTATAGTCGTTAAAATCTTTTAGAACCTCATTATGATAGAAGAATGTGTTTCCACTGAGAATTGGGGCTACACCTTCGTTCCAACCCATTATTGTATCTTTTATAATAACCCACAGTGGGTCTAATAATTTTATAATCTCAATTAGTTTTCAAATAATATTGGAAATATCCAAAAAAAAATTAAAAATCTTAGCTGGCATAGCTAAGAGGTGGCAATTTAAAAAAAATAAAATAACATTTTTTGTTTTAAAAAATTTTATAATATATATATTATTTTAAAATTTAATGTTGTAGGATATTTTATTTTTTTACATGGGTATATTAAATACAGTGATTAATGTATATTTGTTGGGTTAAATAAATAGTTTACTTAATTTTTTATCCCTTTAAAATATTTTTTATTATAATTAATTTATACAATGAAACTAATTGGAATATTTTCATTTCATGATTCTTTAAATATTTGTGATAGATCCTTCCATTATATTATAGTTATGACTCGATATAATTTGGATTTCAATATTAATTGTCATTAAATTTTCTAGAGTATTAGGCTGGTGGATTGTTAATGAATATAGATTGTGAATTTATGGTGTTAGATATGTTATAAATTGAATTACCACCTGAATATCAGTTTTATTGGGGAGAGGGACTTATGTTCATACTCCCCAATGAAATGGAAACATATACCATGTTTAGAAATTAATGGGATAAGCCATCTATTTGAATGGGATTACTCATGTGGATATTATCATTATCATATAACACTTTCATCTAAATAAAAATTCAATGTATAATATGCATGATACTAATTCTGATATGTATGTATATATATGTATTCTATGCTTTTTCGAGTAACCAAAATTTGTGGGTTTTAAAGAGAGTTGCACATTAATATGTCTGAAAGACAGTAATAACCAAGACTGAATGTTCAGTAAAATTTAATAAGTATAAAAACACACATGACCAAAATTATTTTATAATTACTATAATATATATCATGTGTTTAACGAACATAAGATTAAGATTAAATTGATTATTATTTTAAAAGTAATCAAATGAAATATTGACTAGGATATTATTTTTAACAATTTGCTTGTATAGGCATACAATGTATTATTGGTAGTTTTTTCCAAAGTTATATACCACTGGTTTATGTTATAAAGGAACAATCAGTAAATAGATAACATTAGATAATCCTTTTGTGTGTTCAAAAAATAACGGTTCCCATCTATTTTCTTTCTTATGGATTTTCAGGGAATATTCATTTTGTGAAACATAGAAATAATCTTCTAATGGTTATGAAGATAGAAGAATGTAGTTGTTTGAATCGATATAAAGGATTTGGATAGATGTTTATCAATTAAAAAATAATATCTTCCATAAATTTATAATTTTTTAGTATCCATACCTAAAAAACAAAATATTAAGATAAGTTTAAATGTGGAATTATAGATCAGATAAAAATATATATCTTTGATCAGAAAATGGATTTATTGTTTTGTGTAATACTTTAAGTGAGTGTAATTTTATTAAATTTAGTATATTATAAGTCATTATTAATGATAAATAACAAAATAAATATATCTTATTTGTTTACTAGTTGCATAAGCAGATTCATTTTGTCACCTCTAATACGTTTAACCTATAAAACTATTAATGATTATTATCTTGAATTGAGATTCATTTTCAGTAATAAGAATTTAGTACCCCAAAATATAAATGATATAGATATCTATTCCACTAACTCGGACATTTATGTACTATATAATATGTGTTCATCACATATTTGTGGTGATAGATATTTAAAAAAATATAATAGGAAATTGAAAAAGGGTGAAGATTATTTTATTATTTTTAATGGATTGATATTAGATTTATTATAGGTTGAAAAATATGATCTATCATTACCATGTGGATTAGTATGTTAATTAGATATTTGTTACCATGTTCCATGTAGTAACAATAATTTCATTATTGCATAATATTTGAACAAGAAGGGATTCCCATTCAATATTAAAAATAATAATTACATATATATGTGTCTAATTTGTTTTATGGAATTTTGAATATGATAAATATATTATAATATCTATATCTATATAATACTATATATAATATACATAATTTAAAGAGAATAATTTATACTAATCCAACATTAGTAAACATTTGAATTTAGTACATATATGTTACATCTTATTATACGAATATTAATTAAATATCATTAGTATCTTGTCCTGAACTATAATGGTTTAGTGTCTATTATAAATTAGATTCCTAAAATGGGTGTATAAAAGAACAACAATATCATCCACATAGAACATCCAAACTAGAACCCTTCTTAGACACATCAATATTAACACCGTTCATCATATATTAGGGGAATGTAAACCGAATAAAATGATATATCATATGAACAAAAAAGTGAAAAAATGGGTATATAAATGGTTATATAATTATAAAAAAGCGTATGTGAATGGAACAATGATATCAATTTTTTAAAATCATACCCTAAAATAAATAGGTCATAATAATGAGTTGTGAATGAAATCGCGGTAGTTTAAAAGAGATGAATCATAACAGAATCAAAGAACATGGGCTATGAGAACATAACATTTTCATAATACAATTTAATAAAATAATAGAATACATTTTTGAATAATCGTTATTATATATATCTTTTCTCATGGATACTTACCCTAACATTCATCAGATGTTATGGTGGTGATAACTCATTGTGTAGATGTTTTGGACTTGGGATAACCTATCATTATCAAATGTTGGGACTGATTTTACCACTACCAAAAAATTTTGTTCATCATTTAAACAATAGTTAAAACATTGATTTCATAATACGTTAATCATTACAAAATTTGTATGAGTTTTATAATGATCCCAACTATATGATAATCACAATAAATTCATATTTATGCCACAAAATTTTGTTTTTTTCTCTTTTCATTATACAAAAACACCCAGAAAACATACTGGGTTTGATCGGTATTTTATCATATTAATCATAAACATTCCACATCAATAATAATAATTGTTTCATACTTTCATGTACCTAATAAATTTTTTAACTTATCAAAGGATGCTATTATAGATAATCTTATTACATTAAAAGATGAGGAGAATATTTTTTAGGAAAATAATTTATTCAATATGAAATTAAAAATTCCAAAGATAATTATTCAAAACATATTATGGGAAATATTTTATATAAAAATAAAAATGTTTTATTATAATGGAATCATAAAAATATTAACTAATTAGGATTTCTGGAAACACTTCTCTTATGGTATTCATTAAAATATTTATTTCATTCAAAATATTATTAAAAAGTACCTCCATTGGGAGATGAAATGAATATTTATTTTACAATAATATATATAAATTTAATCATGGTTAAAAATAACATTAATATATTATTTTAAGATATTTAAATCATTCCTTAAAATATATTAATTAAAATATGGACATGGAAGATAAATATTGCAAACCCATGAAGGAAATATAGGAGTTTTCTCTTAAAACGCTTCAGTCAATATCATGAGTACATAAAGGGAGGAAAAATAAAAGGAAGAAAAATGATATTTACATAAATAATCATAGGTGGGGAAATATTAAAATATTATGGAATATAATGATCATATACTATCTCTATATAAAATTTTAGAACAAGAAATTATGATATAATGTGATATTTTAATGATAATCACTTGCCTCATATTTTAATTTCATCGTAGGTACTCTAACATAATAAATAATTACTAAAAATTTATTATAAATAAATTAAAAAAAATTAATTATAGTATTATCATTAATTTTTTACATGTCACATATTATCACTCATTCATTAACAATTCAATAACAGAATCATTGTTTCATGAGATAACTATTTCGATTTCCCGAATTAGTTTTGTTTAGTAGTTATAATTATTGAACTTTGATCATGGTTACATCAAATAAAAAATTTTATTCATGATATAAATATCACTTTACTGTTTATAAACATAAATATTACCTTCCATAAATTGTATAAAAAATGATTTCTATAATTCTTCAAGATGGTATTCTTTACATAAACAAGAACTCTTTTTTCATTTCCTAACTAATTTTTATGAAATATATATAATAATTTGTCACCTTTGAATAATAAATATGTCATAAATATCTCATATATTTTTTAAATATTATTTTATAAATATCCTGGAATCAATGTAATAGAAAATGAATCATAATTCTATTTGGGGGTGGTATACCACACATCAACACATGCGATATATTCATTTCCCATTTGGATGAATATCAATGCAAAAAGGTTGTGACATAATGATAATAAAACATATTTCAATTTTAGGTAATATATTCTTTATGTTATTATATATACAATATGTTTACAGAAGTAGGAAGAAGATATGAAGTTGAGAATACTCTGTTAGAAGTCAAAACTCTCAATTGAGAAACCTCATTTAACATACAAAAAATTATTTAAATGATGTAATTATGATCAACCATAGACCTCTATAATGTGTGGAGGAACATTATTAAATTATTTGGGAAGGTATTTTATGTTATAAGAGGTAAATTTATTATAAATAGTGGTAGAGAAGAGTTTCTGTATTACAAGTGAGGGAGAGTACTCATATGAAATTACATAGATAATTTAAATATAAAAAATGTTTTTATAAGGTATAGTTGTTCCATATAGTACAGTATTTGATGTTATGATAATATATTGTCAAAATATATTTATAAAATAATAATTATACCCCATTATGTGGAAATATTACCCTTTTCTCATGGTTTAACCCCAAATAAACCTAATTTAACATTAAATATGGTAACATTTTTTTTGATATTCACTATTCATTCAAACAATAAATGAATGAAACCTATTTATGAAAATTCTGAAATATAATTAATTATACGGAATTAAATTTAAAAAAAATTATATTTATATTTTGGTGAATATTAATTTTAATATATGTGTGTGAAATGTTATCAAAAAATGATTTTTTAATTATAAATACGTTTTTATTGAAAATTTAAGAGAAATTTAGATTGTAGTTAAATTAATTGATTTTATTAGATAAAAGTGAAATAAGTATTTATTTAAATAAACTAAAAATACAATGGTAGTTACTAATTACTTGAAATGAAAACATAGTGTTATTTGAAATATATATTTTTACTATTCACTGAAAAACAATGCATTTCTAAAAACTGAGTAATTTAACATTAAGATAATTTTGATTTAAATGTTTAAAAAAATACATCAATTTTATAAAACAAAATTTCAAAAAATGGAGGATATTTATTATAATATCTATCCATAAAATATAATAAAACAAATTTTTAAAGAATAATTTTTTTTATTCATTAAATGACTTTAATGGGAATTGAATACATATAAAATTTACATTAATAATTTATTTTGAAATTTGTAAAACATATAAATATTTTTTTTTCACAATGTGGTTATTTTTATTAATAAAAAAATTAAATATTCCATTATAATAGTATGTTATATAATAGTGCATTTGGACATGTGGCTATGTGTAAATAATGGTATCATTAAATTAAATTTATTTAAAGAGATATATATGATAAAATCCTGGGTTGATACATTACACCCACATTATAATAATATTACCATTTTAATTACATTATTATAATTAAAAAAACTGGGGTTAATTCTGAATCATCATATCCTAAGGTCCCAAAGTATCTTCCATATAATCATGATTCATTTTGAGAACATTGACTAGGTGAGTAGTATTCTTCTGTAAAACAATATTTTTATGATCTATGATTTATAACGATTTTTCTAAACTGGAATGATCATTCATTTGTTGTATAACCAATTATTTTAGTACATGATAAATATCTTCTATATACTTTATCTAAAGAGATGTGTGGAAGAAATATTGACCATGATAAAGGTTTAGTGGACACACTAATCAATAATCTCTAATACCTACATGATCAATAATCTAAAAGTGAACAATAAAAATATGGATGTTATTAACCATCTTTCTTAATGTCATAATATTATTTCATTGAGAGATTCATAGGAATACATATTCATCAACATTGAAATCCAATTTTCTTTAAATATTTCCACTATAAATCTTATTTTGAATTTTAGCTACCATGATATAATACTAAATGGATCTAACCATCTCAAAAAATTCCTTATGTAGATAATATTCCGTTATATTTTTTCTCTGATTACAAACCTTTATGTTGGATTTATGCACTTCCTTCCATATAGGAATTTACAATGAGTCATATGAATTTATGAAAGAATATTATTTTTAGAAAATTATTTTAGAATATTAAGTTGATGATCTCAATAAAATATTAAATTATTGAAAAATTTAATATTATATTATCCAAGTCTTGAATTGTTTTTTAAACTTACAATCTATTTGAGGATGATGTGAATTACTAAAGAAAAACTATGTGTCAAGATCATTCATTATAATGTTACAAAAAAACAAGGTAATCCTAACATCTAAATAATAAATAATATTATGTGATAATCTATAATAACTTTTATAACACCCAAATATTTTTTTAATACTTTTTCAAATTAATTTATCCTTTTTGATATTATTCCTTTTATCGAACACTGAAAATAGTTTATTTTATATTAATGTACTATGTTTGGATTAAGATATATTCAAAACTATTATAATAGTGCACTATACAAAACATAACTTTTATCTTTTTATACATAGAACACTGAGGTTAGATTGCATTACACACAATAATGACATTCGTGGAGGGCTTATGTAACACACAAGACCGTGTTTTACCGAATAATATTATATAATTAAAATTATATTATTTAATATAATAGGATATAACACAGAAATTTAATTATCAGTTATAAATACTGTTATCAAATCTATGAAAATATATGGATTCCCTAAATATAAATGTTTTTATAGGTTACCAATTAATTAGAAACGAATAAGAATACAGATTGAATGTAAAACAAAATATTATCATTATTATTGACACAATGCTATTTTAGCTTAATAAATTAATATAAGTAAAATTATTGAGATATAATACATTAATATATATTATATATATTAAATCATCAATTATTTATATTCATTCAATAAAATAGATATACGTAAGATAAGAACGTACCCGGTTTTATGTATAAAAACCAATTTTTTTAAATAATGAAGTATAACAACCTTTTAATGCAGAACCCATTTAAAATATATGTTTTGGAACTTTTATATATTTAATATGTTAAAATAAAATTTATATATGTAAATGAAACATCAATATAAGGCCATGAAATTTTTTTTGGTACTTTACTGTAAGGTTTCTTTTTTAATGAATTGTTAAAAAATAGTTCATTTTAAGTGAAATCATCATTTTCATCATATTTTATTATATGGTGAAATTATTATTTAAACATTATAGAATGTTTAATTAGATAATTATTTTATCAATTAATACAATTTATTTCATTTCAATGAATATCACAATAAAATTGGATATAAAATCTAACCAATCTTTTGAATGTATTTATATAATATCCATGTATTGATAAAACAAATGTGATATTAATTTTAACTTTATTTATACCACATATATGATTATAATTTTAATAATTGGATAAAATATTTGGAATGTAAATAATTAAAAATTTAACATAAATTCAACTTATGTTTTGAATGATATTATTAGTGAAAGTAATTAATATTAATTATGAATATTAAAGAAAAATTAAGCTTAACTAAAAATGAAACAATAAATTAAATAACCAAAATGACATAAAAACGTGTATGATTTCAATTTTATGGTCATTAATCGTCCATGGACCTTACATTGTTGTGGTTTTTTTGTTTTATTAGTGTTTTATTAGTAAAAAACATGGCTAAACATAACATGTTTATAAAAATACCAATGGTGTCTTGTCCATTCCATATAAATGACCACCACCTTTCACTATTCTTTACTGCTCTCAGTCATCATAGGTTCTCCCATTATTGGCCTAATACACTGACCAACATCCATACATTACTCATTTAAGAAAATATTTGGGAATAAATTCCTCTATAGAATCCTTTTGAAACAAACCCACGGGAGTTACTAGATTATGGGTTAACACTTTTGCTGAAACTCCTATAATTTATGTTCCTTAACCACCCAAAATACTATTGATTCCATTCATTTTAAAATAACTCATTATCCTCATTCTAATTTGGTTTTTATATGATATGTTATAAATCTACTATTATACACCCCTCCATCTAATAGGTAATAAAAATATTGTTTATGTGTACAGTAAACTGACGGCTCACTAAACAAGGGTTGTTCAATTTTTCCTACGTCATATCATAGAGGAAATTATGATGTAAAAAAGATTTATATATATTATATATTATACTTATTATGTAACTATTTGGTTTTATTCTTTTTTGGACACATATCATTATTTCTATCCAATTTTTTTAATAACATAATTCGATTTGAGGAAGTGTTGACTACTGCCCCCTAAAATTATTTCATTCAATCATACAATTCATGGAATATTTTAAAGATGTATTTTATGAATATAAATGATATATACGATATAATAATTCTACCTTAATAGTGATATGAATATATAAATATATCTCATTTTTTCTTTCTATTAAAATGATAATAATAACTGAAACCATATTCATCCATACATATGACTTACTGTGTCAATGAACAACATATTCAATTTCACACATCATTATTATTTAGATTATTATAATAATAATTTAATTTATATAAATTATATTTATATCATGGTTGATATTTTGGTATTTTTATAAAAGTATAAATTTCAACGATATATGAAAATAAGACAAATCGGACAAACATAGTAAATATTATACAAAGTAAAAAATTAACGTAAGATGGATAATAATAGATTAGTATAAAGTCATAATAAAACCATAAATGAAATTAAATAGAATAATAAGGATATTTAAAAAAATTATAATAAAATTATTTTAATTATACAAGTGTTTTTACTGAGTACAATGGGCGTCTAGACACAAGGTAAGCGGATTTCATCTCACTTTTTATTTCTGTGAGATACATTCTACATTCACCAAACTTTCCATTAGTGTAGAAAATATACTAACCAGGATTTTATACTATGTATATTATAATTTTACTTACAGGTATTCAAATATCCATTTTATTATCTTTCTTTCATTGGGTATATGTTTCATAACTTACCAAATCGATGAAATGACTTTGTCAGAATTTTCCAACTGCGAGACTCATGTTTTGTTATGCTCCTAAATTCTCATTTGAGATGTATATACATCCATTTGACATGTTATATAAAGAATTTTTTTATTTTTTTGATATTTTATGTTCTATGTAAGTTCATTTCATTACATGATGTGTATAATCCCATGTAAAAAAAGATAAATGAATTGCTTGAGACAATCATAACATTGGTCATGATTCTTTAACTTTACGCTTCCTTCGTTGAATTTTTTTGATCCATATCTCAATAACATTCATGAATTCTATTCTATTATGGTTATTAATGATTTAATCATATATTGGTACTATATATTCCTCTCTTTGGTATATAAGATACATAAAAAGTTGTTTTTAGGAACATCAGACTCTACTCTCTCATTGGTGTCTAATATATGTTCCCTCAAAACCATGTTTTCTTAAAAGTGTTTCCATGAATATTATACTATTGTGAATAAAATTGAAATTCATATTTTTTATTTTAATAATATTTTCAAATGAATATTCTGGTCAATATTCGAGCAAGGCATTTTTATACCATTTTTCCATGAAAAAGGAATGTTGTATTTAGCTCATACAACATGTACAGATTTACACACTACCATTAATGTAAAAAATCAATTGAATTTTCAAAAGATAAATTTTTATGAATTTTTTAATTTTTTTAAAGATATTATATTCAAAATATTTTCACGCTTCATTAATGGGTTTTAATGTAAAATTACTTTCAACAAATTCATCTTAAATTATATGTTTTCAAAGTAACTTTCAAATAAATGTTTTTGAAGACTATTTCATGCATTATTTATTTTCCATCAAAAAAATTGAAAAATTATTCTAAAATTATGTGATTATTATTTTATAATTTGTCAAGGAAAATTATTTTAAAATGTTTTTCAATATTATTTTATATGTTTTCATGGAAAAAGTTTTTCAAAATTATTTCAAGTATACTTACATGATTTGAACATATTTTGAAGGAAAATGATTTTCAAATGGTTGTGTGTTTTAAAAAAATCAATGAAGAAAGGATATCTTCCGTAAGATTTTTTTAAAGATATTTCTAAATTATTTTTTATCTAAGATGATATTAATATATGTTACTAATACCTTTATATAGATTTATATAATAGTTCCATTCATATTATTTCTATGAAAGGTTTATTGTAAATGTCATCATATTTATAAAACTTCTTCCTCTTACTGTGTTTTATTTTTATGAAATTCATTTCTCTTTCATGATTTTCATGTTTATGAAATTCGTTTCACATTCATGGGTTATATTTTTATGATATTTTCATCTCATTCACATGTTATGCTTCTTATGAAATTATTATGAAACTTGTATATATATCAATAGGTCATGATATGATTACATGTTTAATGTACCAATTTTATTTAATGGGTTCAGATATGATTGTTTATGATTTTTTGGCACATGTATGTATTATTTAATTAAGAGGTGGTTGGGACCTATAAATCCATACAATGCATTGGGTAATGATTTGTATATCAAAATATAGACATGGTTGGAATACAAAACGATGTCAGATCAGTATTACAATGATGGAATAGGAAATAATCATGATTTGTTATTATAGGGATTGAATGTGAAAATCAATTGGATTATTATTATAGGGTTACAATAAAAAGTGAACATTGTTTAGTAATATAGGGATTAAATGGTTTGGAAACTAGGTCAATTAAAGGGTTTTTTCTACTATGATATCCTAGGAATGAATTCCTTAAAATCTTTGGAAATCATTAATATATTCCAATTTATTTGAAAAAATTCCATGTTTTGTTCCAATGTTATGATTTCATGGCTTATATTGTTTATCTCGTAATGATACGTGTATTATGAAATGGTTCATGTATATGACCATTTATAACAGCCTGATCCCTCTTTTCTGGACTCAATGCTTAAAAATGTGGAGTATTTTTTTCTATAAAAAACGGATCAAATACAAAACACTTTATAAAAATGAAGAAAATTTTCTTGTCTGGGTTGTGGATATATTAGAAAACATTTCATGATTTATCAAAAGAGAATGAAAAAATCATATTATGATTCCCTACATGCTAACATCAAAAGCGTCGATGTCCGATTTAGAACGTCTATGGTTTATGTGAAAAAAATTAATATAAGGGGGGAGAATTCGATTTCCCACTATTGATATTGAAAACCATTGATAAAACCCATACAAAATATCAAATTTATATTACATTCATAAAATTCAATTATGAAATCATTGGTAAACAACATTTACAAAATACTATAATATTTTGAAAAATAATTATACTTTGAATATGCTTTGAAACTAATCATGTTATTCAGTTTAAAATATTAAGCATTCTCATTGAAAAACTGCTGCAGCCCATATAAACGTTGAAGGATATCTTGGGCCTACCCACTTGAGGGACGAATTCACTCACAAATTCCGAATCTTATTTTTAATTTGTATGTACATGTTATTATAAAGAAAATTATCTTGGTTTACATAGGTATACAATTTTAATGGTGTTTTATTTTTAATTATATATAATCATATAGTAAATAAATATGTTAAATTATATATAAATACTAGTATTCATTGAAAATTACATGATCGACTTGGTATAACAATCCCACAATACATGGATTTTCATAATCACTTGGAAGATTAATCAACATCTATGTAATTAAAATTTATTCCTTTATCACATAAGAAACCATTTTGGTAATGTTTATTTAATTAAGCGCGAATATATGTATATGTTATTGTCTAAATGACCACAAAATCATCGATGTATAGCCATAATCATTATTTCTATATGACATTCACATGATAAAATTAGGACATCCATAATTTATAAATTTATATGTGAATTAATACTGGGTTTGAAATTTAGATAAAACAATTATATACTTGAACATCATTCAAGTATATATATATACATATATATATTCGTCACATGATTTTTTTATGATATATACCTTCCAAAATAATTTTGACTTATAAAATCATTAATTTAAATAAAATAAATTGTTCTACGAATTTTTGAGCAATTTACTAAAACTTATCAAAAAAATTCAAAGCTGAAAACATGTTGATTTCTATTTAAAGAAAATATTAAACTATCCTGTAGTTAAAAAAATTTCCATACTAAAACAAATCGATATTTTTCAAAATTATTTAATATCATTATACCCCTTATACAAAACTAGATTTATACATAGTTTTGATAAATTAAATATAATATTGAAAATATTATTTTAATAAATTTCTTACTAAAATAAAAATGGAAATTACATGGAATGTATTTGAAAAATAATAGTCCCTTAGAAAAAATAGATAAATAAAAACTATTACATTGAGGTAAATAAATGAAGTTACTTACAGAATGTTATGAAGGAAATAAGACACAAAATATATCATAAATAATCCCTTACATGATATTAAATAAATTTTAAAAAAGAAAATTCCATATAAAAAACATTGAACATAAAATTCCTTTATAAAACAAAATATATGAAAAAAATATATTTTCCCTTTCCTTATATACACTGAAAAATAATTTCAGGAATATTTCTGCTCATCTTAAAAAATATAATTTATCTAAAAAAGAAGCCCTTAGCATCAGAAAAAGTAAAACATAATTTTAATAAATGAAATCCTTTAACAAAAATCTAAATTTCTTTACATCTATTTGTTCTTTGTTTCCTCGAACTCTAAAAACAAAAACAACAAAACCCAAGGAGGAATCATGTCCGTCTACTTCATTCCCCTCTCCATTTATAAACACTCAGTGATATTAAAAAAAATTATTTCAAGCAATGAATATTCTTCAGTGCCTGTGGATTCATAGATAAGAGATATCTAAAACTACTACTTCTTTTTATATTCTATCAAAACATACATTTGAAATTAATTGTTATGTATTAATATAAGAAAGAAAAACAATAAAAAATACAAATCAATGGATCATAGGAGATAAAATCATAAACAAGACCAACATGAAATCAATAACAGGATACAATTCTGGTTATACAATATGCAGATACACCCAAAAAATAATGCGACGACTTGAAAACAGAATACCAAATAAGATTTCGAGTATATAATAATCCCAAATGAAAATTACAATATCGGAACACATTTATTTAGTGATGAAAAACAATGATATTTTCCACAGACGTCGCTATTGACCCGATTTTTTAAGATTTAGTAATTAAACACATTAGATCTAGACATTAGAACAATGTTAACCTACCTCATGTGAATTCAAAATCCTTATCACCATAAATCTATTTTTTTCATTTGGTCTGCAAATCCTCGAATGCCTACACCCACTGATGAACTAGAGTTCAGTCTTTCTCCATTCCCACTCATGACTTTGATTCAGACCTCCATCGTCCATGGCACCCAGAAACAGAGCTCCCTCCAATGAAATCTCGACTCCATCAATCTTCTTCTCTCAATGAACTCATTCCCTTGATCAACATGAACCAAGATTCATCTCGTATTATTTTTATTAGTTATTTTCAATTTTCATTTGAAATATTGTATATCATTTTATGGTATTATATCTTGTTAATACATTTACCTTTTTATTATCCAAATATTAGCATGTAATCTATTAATTTAATAAATTTTAAATAATTTCATATATATATATATATAATTCACGTATTAGTATTTCATAATAATAATATTTACATAATTTCAAATTATATTTATTTTAATTATTTTAAAATTATTTATTAATAGAAAAAATTATTTGTATATATATATACATTGCATATTGAATAATAATATTCCAATAAACATTATCTCTATATGTGGATATTTATTAAATTGTTTTATTTATATATCAACTGTTATCATGTGTCTTTTTTCAATTATAATTTTAAATTTCTAATAGGCGGTTTTTATAACAGTCAGATAAAAAATTATAAATATCAATATATAATGGCATGAAAACACAAGAAAAATATCTCTACGCTCACACAAATTATTTCAGAATTGGTTTTATATTTTCCTCTTATAATTATTTTTGTTGTTATTGTTCTTATAATAACATTTGTGGTTATACAAGATCCAAAATATGTTAACTACCCGATCATCATCATTGTTTTTCTTGGAGTATTTCCATTTGTTTTATTATCGATTGAAGTGGGTTTAATGGGTTAGTTATTATGTGTTTGAGATTTATTGTGTTATTTGAATAAATCCAATTATTATAAAATATATATTTGTGATAATAATTTAATGTATTTTATTTCATTTTTGATCATTTACGATACAGAAAATGCAATTTTACGCCAGGGGTGTTACCTCCCCCCCCCCTGAATTGAATTTTCCCTCTCAAGTTGTTTACCCTTATCAATTCTAGTTTTCATCTATTATCAGTCTCACATGATATCCCCAAGGTATATAATGTTGTCGTCCATGGTTACCATAACATTCTATTACATTAAATTTCATGATGACTTCAAAATACTCCACCACCTTTTCCCAAACACAACTATTGCAAGAGGGGTTGAATGCATGTAAACACTAGAATATAGTCCTCATAGAATGATAATCAATATAGTATCTGAGAATTTTATCTTGAATTTGATTCTTATAAGAAATTCTCATTGCATAATCTACAAATGATTCAAATTCATCACAAATTCTTCTTGTGAAAAAAATATTAAATGTTGACACATATATGTTGCGTGGTGATTTCCTTATTCTACTTCTCAAAAAAAGGATGGGATGGATTCAGGTTTCTCAAATAGGGTAAAGCACTTAAAAAGTCTTTTAGGATACGCCCTTTGGTGTCTATAGAAGTGACGTCGAATCTTTCTGACATCTTCAAACACAAAACACGAACCATGATGAAAACGATGTATATCAGGCCTGCATGATAAATTCTAAAGTGGTTTATAAGAATGGGGCATGGCTTAGTATGTATGAGATTCTTATTTTCCTCATTTTTTCCATGATCATAGCAAGTAATTCATCAATATGGCCTTGGTGACTAGTTTGAGTTCTCCATCATTCCATTTGAAAATTACAATGATTAATTTTGAATAAGAAAGGATACAAAATATATCGAATGTTTCTAATTTTGTAGAGTTATTTATACTTTTCATATGGTCTAATTGTAATGCCACAACACCCCTCTTGTATACCCAGTGCTTTTATATGTTGTCTAAATTTTTAATAATGAAAGTGAACAATTACATAACACTTTATACAAACTAGGCCCTTTTACCCGTCTAGGATCTAGTGAAATTAGAATACGTTTCTCAATTTATTAGTATTGAACAATAACAATTTCCTATCATGATTATGCATATTCTAAAATAAAAAATGTCGAAGATCTATTTATAAGTTCAACGATTCCTGTAAAAAAAATTTAAAAACAAGGCAGTGAGCATTCGATTGGCCAGTTAATAGATTGAAAACCTTTAATAAATCCCTTTATAATATCCATTTGATAATAAATTTTAGAAATTACATTTGACAGATATTTCAAAAAAACCTTTATAAAATACAATAATGTTTTGAAAAATAATTATACATCAAAAATTCTTTTAATATAATCTACTGATTCAGTTTAAAATATTAAGAAATCTCATAAAAACAAAACAAATGAGGCCACATAAAACATTGAAGGGTATATTGGGCTTTCCCACATGATGTATGTATTCACTCACAAATTCACTATCATATTTACATATTTTACGTACCAGTTTTTTTAAATCATTTTTCACGTTTTCTTTACATATATATAAATTTTCACCCGAGTTTTAGTTTTAATTTTATATAATCTTATATGAAATAATCATGTTCACTTTTTCATAAATACTAGTCTTCTTTGAAAATTATATGTTTGACTAATAACGATAAAACCTCAAGATACATGACTTCTTCTAATCACATAGAAGATTAATCAACATCCATGCACTTAAAATTTCATCCTTATTCCAATATAAATCATTTTTTTTAATTTTTATTTAATTTCTCATGCATATATGTATATGCTAAAGTGTAAATGACAATAAGACTATCGATGCATATCCATAATCATGATTTCTATATGACATGAACATGATAAAATTATGACATCATTAATTTATAAATTCTTATGTGAATTAATACATGGTTGATAATTTATTTAAAACAATTATATACTAGAACATCTTGAAAGTATATATATACATACATATACTTCAAATGATTTTATTGGATATGACCCTTCCAAAATAAATATTACATATAAAATCATATTTTTAAAATAATTAAATTATTCTATGAATTTCAGAATAGTTTACAAAAACTTATCAAAATGATTTACAGCTACAAACATATTGATTTCTAATTAAAGGAAACAATTAACAAACTTGGAGTAAAATAATTTTATTTAGAAAAACCAATCACAATTTTTCATAAAAAATTAATTTCCATTATTTCCCTTACAATAAACTATATTTAATCATGGTTTTGATAAATTAAATATTTTCTTGAAATATTTAATTGAAAAAATATCTTACATATTTAAAAATGTAAATTTCTTGGAAACAATATGAAAATAATAATTCCTTAGAAAGACTAGAAAATTAGAAATTATAACATTGAGATAAACAGATTATGTTACATACAGAATATTAGTAACTGATAAAGACCAAAAATTAATCAAAAATAATAAATTACAATTAATTAAATATATTCTAAAGAACAAAAGGCCATCAAAATCATCTCTGAATATAAAATTCATTCATAAAACTAAATAATTGAAAACAAAATATTTTCCTGTACCGTATATACTATAAAAACTAAATTCATGTATTTATATTAACATATGAAAATAAATATAATTTATCTTGATAAATAATCCATTATCATTGGAAAAGTATAACTTACTTTAAATAAATGAAAACCCTTATGAAAAATAAAAAATCTATTAAATATTTTTGTGGGTTTTTCTCACACTATTTGAACCAAACATACACAACCTACATAGAAAACATGGCCCACTAACTTCCTTCCATACTCCATTTATATACACTCAATGTGTTTAAAAAAAAATTTCATTCAAATTGTGAATAAACATCAGCGCAAGTGGGTTTGCAGATAATAGATATCTACAACCAAAACTTATTTTTTTTCATCAAAAAAGACAATTGCAATTAATTGGTATGTTTTTAGATTAGAAATAAAAACAATAAACAAAACAAATCAATGGAGTGTAGGAGAAAAAATCAATAAAAAATACTAACACGTATTCAATAACAGTATGATATTTCTAGTATAAAATTTGAAAATACACCCAAAATAAAAGGAGACGACATGAACACAGTATATCACATAATATTTCAGGTATAAAAACCCCCAAATAAAGGTTTTAGATTCAAAACATATATATTTTAGGAATAAAAACATATAAATTGTCAACATACATTGCTATTGACCCGATTTTTTCATATTCAGTCATTAAACATGCAGATCTTGACATTAGAACAATATTAGCCTACCTCATGTGAATTTGAAATCCTAATCGTAATAAATATGGTTTTTCCTTTTGTTCCATGACTCCACAAAATCTTATATCCTTGGATGAACCGTTGTTTGGTCTTTCTCCATTCCCACATGCGACCTTGCTTTAGAAATATGTCATCTACAACACCTGGAAATGGATCCCCCTCCACTCGAAACTCGTATATGTCGATATTCTTATTGTGATGACAGCAATCCTTTGAAAAACACTATCCCTGATTCATCACCTGTTTTTATAATTAATTTTCCCTTTATTTAAAAAATTATTATATATTGTTTTAAGATATTATATCATTAAAATATATTTATCATTTGATTTTTTAAATAATATAATAAACTGTATAAATTTTATAAATTTAAAATAATATTCATATACATATATATTTCTCAAATTATTATTTAATAATAGTAATATTAACATAAATTCCATATATATATTTATATTAAATCATATAAAATATTATTTATTTGTTGAATAATTTATTTGAATATATATATAGACATTTTTATTGCATAATAATATTCAAATTAATATTGTTTTTATATGTATATAAATATTTATTTATTTGATTTATATATCAGAAATTATCATATATCGTTTTTCAATTTTAATTTAAATGTGATAATGGTAATTTTTAATAACGGTTGGATAATACTTTATAAATATCAATATCTTAGTGCATTCAATCACACATAAAAATATCTCCACGCTCACACCACTTCCATCAGAAATGGTTTTATTTGTTCCTGTAATTATTACATTAATTTTATTTTTCTTGATATAACCTTTGTGCTTATATCAGATCCAAAATATGTGAACTACCTGGTCAACATCATTGAGTTTCTCATAGGACATCTAGTTTTTTTATTATAGATAATAGTGAGTTTAATGGGTTAGCTCATTCGTGTTAGAGATGTATTATAGACATCGTATAAATTATATGCTTACTTATTATATATGTGCATTCATAAATTTATGTTTTGTATTTCATTTTAGAACATTGAACATACATATAACATTCTATGAAATTTTTGGGGTTACTAATTTGATATGTAGTGTAGTATATTATATTTTCATGATCTTGTTATCATATCCATATTCTCATGATTATGCTTCAATATCTCATATTATTACCGTTACTGAGAATTTCACATAACCCCTTTTTTGAGCTTTCTTCCACATGATATAAATATATGTATTATATTTGTTTTATATAAGAATGATGATAGTTAATAAGAAACTAGTGGGAGATAATATAGCTCATTTATGTATTGGTGTTTATGTATCCATGTTTTCAAATGCCTTAGACTAGTATGACCTTTGGTCATTTTGCTGAACAATGTTTTATGTTTTCAAAATTGTTATGTCGTGTTAAATAATGAAAATTGAGGCACGATATTGTTGGTATCAGAGAATGGTTTAGTTATCCAATGGATGATAGTATGAGAAAACTATTATAATCACCCAATGGTAATATTTATTAATATGTAACAGGATAGTGAAATGAATAGGAATATGTCCTATAATTTTAGTAAATAGAGTGACTGGTTTCCTAGAAATACATCCCAATATGGATTCTACAAGTGGATGTATCTCTGGAACACATGTGCCCTGGAGTAACAACTCTGATAAGATGTTTTGAGCCTAAATATAGGTAATCTGATACATAACAATGGTCTTTGTAATACCAATGGTTTGACACTCCTAGATTATATTCATTCGCTATCCAGAAACACTTCACGAACCATCATAACAGATTTAAATAATATTTATCTTCGAATAACCTAAGATGAAACTATAGTGTAATAAATTATTTAAGGTGTCATAATTTTCATACCTAATAAGCCATTCATTCAAATAAAATGTTTTTTTATGTTACTATAAGTAATTCTCCCACTACAATTCAAGTTTTAGTCAATGGTTGGAACCAGAATAAACTAAATTAATGATGAATGTGGTGGATGATTATTATGAGTAGTCAAGTGCGAAGATCAATGGAGTGAAAGATTTTTGGGTCATGACTTATTAGTTATAATGGAACATGATTATCAACATGTACTTTATCAAACTCTCAGACTCACCAAGGAAGATAAAGAATGTGTTCACATAGAGTTCGAGTAATGGATACCATGGTGTAAGGAAGATTTTGTTACCATTGTGTTAATAACGTGGAAAGAATCACCTATGTAAATTTCATAGTTTAATAATATGATTTTTTATTGTGGAAAATAATGAAACAACGTAAGTGACTACATGGGAAAAAATTTGCACTCGGTTACTAAAATGGATGAGAATATTAGCCGCCATAAGACATCATCGATGGTTATGTGGTTTAATTGTGGAGTAAATGGTCATTATGGAACTCATTATCCTATTAGTAAATATCGTGAAGAGGATCAACAAGGTCGTAAAAGTAATGCTTACAATTCAAATGATGAAGATACTAAAAAATAAATTTGAATGGAATGGGGTATTTAATATTATGATGACGTAGACTTGATAATAGAAGAAGGATGGAGTTGGATAAAAAAATATTTTATGTATTTGGATTCAAGACATATGTTAAATGAAATGTGAAATATATATGGATTCTTCAATTTATGATTTTAACTATGGATTTAAAAGAACACATTGAACGAATCATGTAAATTTGACAAGTTATATAATGGAAATGTCATAACACTAGAAAACAAAAGATAAAATAAATGATCAACCCTAATATGTTCCTTAGGTCATGATAAATATTCTAGGATAAATATATAAGGGACAAGGAAAATTTAGTCAGAAGGTACAATTTACATTGGAACTAGTTATGGACTTGTTCACAAGTAGTTTATTATATAATTGATGATGTTTAAAACTTATTGGATTTTTTAATGACATACATTAATATATGAGATAAGAAAGAATTCATGTATTACATAAGTATTTAGTGTAATTTAAATTATTACCATGTTTCAAGATAATATAGGATGAAGGTTTTTAATCTTTTGGAATAAGACAACTTGGAGTTATTCTGTGATATATGGGGTAATAAATATTAAGATAATTTATTTAATCCCCTTCTAAAGTATTTTTTTTCAACATTGATATGGTTTCTAATTTTAACCATTCTTGAAATGTTTTGGGTATACGTCATATGATTTATTTATGAACTGAGATTTTGTTGAAAACCATGGTAAAATTATATTTAGTAATAAACCATATTTCAATGATGTACATCTTATTTATATTGGAAATTATATTAATTTTTTTTAGAAAAGGAAATAATTTATGTCACGTGACAAACAATGATCGCAAGAAAGGCCATGGGTCATGAACCCATTACTGAAGTATGATAAGGGTATCAGGCCAACCACTATCCTATGCGATGTCCATGTTAATGTATAATTATTTTTGATAAATGACTACATATTATTAGAAAATAGAGATAATATATGAATAATATTAATTTTTATGAATTGTTATAAATAAATTGTTATACATTATATTCTATTATGGACCATATGGTCTTCTAAAAGTGTATTTTAGAACACAAAACATCAATGTTAATTTTTTAACATCCATTACATGATGTAAGGGATGAATTAGTATTAAAAAAAAGATAAATGAAAGAATAAAATATTTTTTATAGAAATATATCAAGTATGTATATTTACATATACTCCTATTCAATAAATTAATTACACAATAGTAGGATAATGATCTTGTTGTTACTTGGGTTTTCGCCCAGTCAGACTTTGGAATATTCCTATGAATAATTCAAGACCTAGGTGCGAAGACGGCGTGTGATTCTGAGGCCCGGTTTTCCCAGAATAAAAATTTATAAAACTATTAAGTATTTTTATACTATAAACGAGGCGAGAAAGAGTTATCTCCTAAAAGGTAGCTCAGAACAAGAATTTGAGAGTACGATTTCGTCCAGAACGTACCATTTACCCTAGGCAAGGTGTAATCTTTGCGGGCACGGGTGTGCTGTGAGAAAATACACTAGGGGAATTTTCATAAATAAATGGAATAGTTTATTTATGAGCGTCAGCTTGAATAAATCCTTAATGATGTCTCAGATCGCAATTCCGAGTGCACCGTTGAATTCAAAACTCCATGTTTACCTTAGGTGTGACATAATTTTAGTCGTCGCCAGGTGTCGGGTCGGCGTCGTGTTGGCGGGGAGTTAAAAATATTTATTTATTAAAAAATAAAAATAAAAATCACCCCCTGTTCTTTTTTGTGCACCAATGAGGAGCCTCTCCTACCTCCTCTGTTTCATCAGCGATCTTCCAAATCGAGCAAACGAAGCACCCACGAGATCGGATTCTGACAGTGGACACTCTGGGATCATGCAGCGGAAGCCTTGGAGCCCGGATCTAAGCTCGAACGTTGGTGTTTCTCTCATGAGGTAGGCGGTTTTAGTTATAAAATATCGGATCCTGTTTATGGATTGTTTTTCTTTAAATTTTCATTAGGTGGTTTGTGCAGTTTGGGTAACGAGCTTTTCGAAACACAAATCGGATCTGAATTAGGAGCACCGGGGTGCTCTCGGTGTCTCCAGAATGTTTTCCGCAGAGAAACCCGATTTTCTGGCAGGAAGGGCGGAAGCCATGGTAGATTCTGGAGAAGCGGCAGTGGCGAGATGATCTTCGGAAGCGGCGCAGTGGAATCCGGCAGCAGCGTGGCAGTTTTCGGCGGGGGCCCGATGGTTTCCTGCGAGGCAGGCGGTGGTCCGTCCAGGTTTTTCAATGGGTTTTTAAACACATGTAAATCAAAACCCCTTATACCGATTTGGGAGAAATTTGTGAAGACACATTACTTACGTTTATTAGGACCTTTTAAACCCATTTTTGGAATTTTATGAGTCGGGTTTTTGGTCTGGGGCCATGAAACGTTGAAAATAATAATATTTTGTTATTTTCAACATCAACCCGCAATAAAATTTACACGGAGCGTCCAATTGATGTACCGATAGTGAAATTTTAATCCTAATAGTAGGGAGGAATATTAATGATAGTTTCTGAGTGCTGTGACGGAGATCAGGATGTGGGCCCCAAGAGGCTACTTTAGTGTGCTTATGGAGAAACAAGACTTTTTCATCGGATGTCCTTTTTGGACGATCAAGTAGTGGATCCAATGAGTTTTTTCAAGGGTATCGTAATGGTTGATCCTCATGACATGTTTCGAGATCATGGGTGGGCCCCACCTGGGCTGGCTATGGTGAATTGTACCTTTTTTCGGGTGTCCGTTTTGGATGATCGAGTAAATACTATATCCTTTGTGTTTTTTACTTTTATACCACGATGGTGGCCTCGGTATCGCCCTTAGAGCTTTGCAGTGTGGCGATGTTGCGGGTCACTCGGGAATGCGATGTTTGGACCAACACTGGTTGAGGGTACTACCTTGGTTCACTCCTATGATGGTTTATGTGGCATCACAATCGTGGTATGGGTTTGTGATCCCCTCGATAGGATCTCTAATCTATTAGTGTTTTGGCATCCCTCCGGTGGGCCTGGGGAAGGATCCTCTAGCTACGCTACCCTAGATCGGGTTCTTGGTATCGTTGTGACTGCTTATCTAGGGTCCGTGATCCCCTATCTAGCAGGTTAACCCGCGTAGGTTTTGTGTAATCATCATGAATATGATCCCCTATGAATTAGGTCGTGCTCAGTAGGGTTTTGGTATCATCAGGTATGCATTACCCTAATCAGAATGTGGTTTATAGTAGGGTTGAAACATTGTTGGTTATATGAACCCCTAATCAGTGTGTGGTTTCGGTAGGGTTGGTGAATCATCGGTTCGATCCCCTACTATAAGAGTTATACCAAATGGGGTTTCGGTATCGTCGTGACTTCCTTGACGGGCGACGATCCTCTATCTGAGTGATGTGATTCTGTGAGATCATTGAATAACGGATCTGGTTGTGGTATCCCCCAGTGGATTCTAGAAGTGTTCCCCAATCTGTGAGATCATCAAATACCAGTGTGGGTTTTGGCATCCCCTAGCGGACCCTAGGAGTGATCCCCTATCTGAGGAGTTTGGTGTTTTTCCTGTTTCTGTGTGACTTTCTCAGTTTGAAATCAGATGATCGTGATCTCTAGGGTGAGAATATGGGATTTTGGGGTGGGACACGATGGATTGTATCTCTCAGACGAGTGTCATCTGGATGACAGTGCTTGTGGAGTGTGTTCTCTTGGTTGTGAATCGTTGCTGGTGATGAGGTCGGTACCTGTTGTGGCTTGGTGTGTGAGCTGAGTATATCTGGATTTCTCATGGTATATGTATGGGAATACACCTGAGTGGATGTTCATGGTTTATGTATGGGAATACACCTGAGCTTTGATAATTAGTCATGTTTAGCCGAGGATGGTCTCGAGGTAGAGTATCTCTCTCATCTGGGTTCCCTCTTGCTGGGATGAGCTGACTGTTGCCTTTCAGTTTCTCTCTTTTATTTTGGTTTTTTGGAGTGCCTACTGAGTATTGTTTGACTCACCCCTGCACGGGCATTTCCCACACATGTCTATGTCATGTGCGGACCACGGGCCTTTCGATCGAGTCCTAGGAGGACCCGGAGCAGGCAGAGATGAGTGAGCGAGACTGACCGTGGAGTCTTACAGGAGTTGTGTCGATGAGCTTTCCAGGGGTTCTTTTGGCGGCGTACCCCTTTTTCCGAGTTGTTGGACGCCTTTGTAGTATTATTATTTTTGGGCTCTATTTTCCCCTTTTTGTTCTGTTATTTCACTATGGTTTGGGATAGTTGTATGCATGCATTTTTTTCAGTTTTATATATATCTAAACTATTTCATGGATGTGTGTGTGGGTGTGTCTGTACGGGTACCGTAGACTAATCCCACCCATATGTGTGATAGCCTACTGAGCACTGGTCGCCAGCCGGTGGCCTATTAGAGGTGAACATGGGGAGCCACGGCTCAAGCCCCATTGGTTTGGGTTGTGACAGAGTGGTATTAGAGGAGGTTATACCTTTGGGATCTCAGAGTATTGGTGGTCTAGTGGTGAGTATGGTTTTGGTTGCTTAGAAGCAGTGTTATGATGTTTCAAGTATGGCTTTCGGATCAGGGACTCTAGTGTTGGTATGGTGCCCAATGTATCCATTCACTAGGACTCTAATAACCTGCCTTTCGAATCTGGACATTTGGACACTAGTCATAGAGACATAATGGAACATGCATCATATATGATTGGTTTTTTGGCTTTCCCTTGTTCTTCTTGATTCATCTCTCCATATATACTCTTTGACTCTGGATCATCTTGATTGTAGTTTAGGATGCCTCCACGATGACAGCCAGCAAGGGTTTTACAGCAGGATTGTGGTGACGATCTACCCAATGTAGAGGATGTAGACCAGGGCATAGGTTCTGAGGCTGCAACTCTGAGTGGTCTATCAGTTGAGCCACCACCTATCGAGTAGCTGGTTGTGCCAGTAGTGCAGGATTATGTTTCGCACAGGCCGAGTGTGCTGCACGAGTTCTAGAGGCAGCGATCTCTGAGGTTCCGGGGTGATCCAGACCCTCATGCAGCTGATGACTGGCTCGAAGCAGTCACTCGAGTTTCGAGCCTGGTGAGGAAACCCCTAGATCTGATGGTGGTCCTTGCGGTGATCTTCCTACATGGTTCGGTCGGAAAATGGTGGAGTTTGGTGACGTAGTCCTATGATGAAGAGACGCTCACATGGGATGAGTTTGAGCAGCTCTTCAGGGAAGAGTTATTTCTGGTGACACTGAGGTCAGTTCAGATTTAAGAGCTTCTGCAGCTTCGGAATGATGGGGTGACTGTGTTAGAGTACTCAACGATGTTTTCAATCCTATCACGCTAATCCCTGGAAATGGTTCGAGACCCGTTTTTTACGGCTCAGAACATTGAAGAGGGCCTACACAGAGACATCCGGGTAGGTGTGTTCTCCTTGTGTTTTCCCACCTATTCTGGAGTGCTAGAGTGGACCCTAGTAGTAGAGAGCATTCTTACCGAGAATATCCCGCCAGTTAGTTATGGGAAAGTGAGAGCTAAGACTTCGTCCGCCATATCGGTATCTGGTAGCTGACGATAGAGTTAGGGGCCCGAACATATTCGACATTTCAGGAGGTGACCCTAGTATGGAGGATCTCAGGCTCTGGGCTCTCAGGCCAGTTTTGGGCTGCCATAGGAGAGGCAGTGTTACGCTTGCGACTGTCAGGAACATCTTTCTAGAAATTCTTTGACCTGTCGTGCTACTGAGAGGGAGCCAGTCGATAGGCCGCCAAGGCAACAACAACATCTTGAGTTTGGAGGTCCGTAGGGAGGCAAACATGGATATGGAGTTGTTTCAGTAGTGGAATGTGGTAGGTGGTATCAGTTACAACCACCAACACCCCCATGTGGTCTACGACGATCTCAGGGAGTTGGAGGGAGAGGGCAAGAAAAACTGCATGCCCTAGAGGTTGTTGACTAAGAGGGTCCTCGAATGGATAGAGGTTCTCCTTGTGTCATTTCTACTTTCTGTAGTAGTTTTGAAAAACACTATTTTGAGGTTCTCTACCACTTCAAGAAACTCGATTTTTGTTCAGGGAATTGGTAAGAAAATGTGTGGGTGTTGTTCTGCGTGCTTCGAATGCATGAGGAAGAGGGATCCTCCCCCCACTAAGATGTGTTTCTGTGATGCGATCAAAACTGTGCGGGCAAGTCAGTCCCGCCCAAAGTGTATTGGGTTGAGGTGTGGTGGATGAGTCTCTCTGACTTATGTGTTCACGGAGGGGTGTTTTTTGGTGAACTTGTTGGCATGGGAGACCCAGTTGGGAGTCTAGATACTTTCATTTTTCTTATGGATTATCGGGGACCAAAATTTATAAGGCGGGGGAGGATGCATTGACTTAGGGTTTGGTCTTGTCAGACTTTCGAATATACCTATGAATAATTCCAGCGCTAGGCGCGAAGACGGCGTGCGATTATGAGGCCCGATATGCCAAGAAACAATTTTATAAAAATATTAAGTAGTTTTATACTATGCACTAGGCGAGAACGAGATATATTCTAAACAATATCTCAGAACGGAAACCTGAGTGTACGGTTGTGTCCAGAGTGTGTCGTTTACCCTAGGCGGGGTGTAAATTTTGCGGGCCTGGGCCTACTGTGAGAAAATCAACTAGGGGCGTTTTCGTAAATAAATGGAAAAGTTTATTTATGAGTTCTGGCTTGTATAACTCCTGAACGAAGTCTCATATAACAATTATGAGTGTGCAGTTGCATTCTGAATGCCATGTTTACCCTAGGCACGACATAATTTCAGTCGGTGCCGAGTGTCGGGTCGGCGGTGTGATGGCAGGGAGTTAAAATGAAGTTTTTATTGAAATGTTATTAATAATAAAAAGTCAACCCCCCAAACCCCCCCCCACATTTTTTCTTCATTGCACCCAAGTAGGATCCTCTCCTTACACCTCTATTTCAACGATGATCTGCCAAATTGAGAAAACAAAGCACCCACGAGCTCGGATTCCGACGGCGGATGCTCCAGGATCGTGAAACGGAAGCTTTGGAGCACGGATCTAAACCCGAATGTCAGCGTTTCACCCCTGAGGTAGGTAGGATGTGTTTTAAAATCCTGGATACCGTTTATGTGTTGTTTTTTCTGAATTTTTAAAAATGTTGTGTAGTTCAGGTCCCGAGATTTCCGAAACATGTTTCAGATCTGAATTTGAAGCACTGGGGTGCTCCTGGTGTCGCTCGAATGTTTTCCGGCAGAAAACCCAGTTTTCTGATGGCAAGGGTGTTTACAATGGCTGATTCCGGTGAAGCGACGGCAACACGGTGGAATCTAATGGTGGCGCAGCGGTTTCCAGGGGCGACGCTGTGGTTTCCGGTGAGGCACGCGGTGGTCTGGCCATGTTTCTCCAGGGGTTCTTTAAACCACTATAACTCGCATACCGTAACTCCAATTTGCGCGCCGTATGCAGGGCCACATTCCTTGTGTTGAGGCGGACTGTTTGGAACCACTTTTAGAATTTTATGAGTCAGTTTTTTGGACTGGGGCCATGAAACGTTGAAAATAATAATAATATTTTATTATTTTCAACTTCGACCCACCGTAACTTTTACACAGAGCGCCTGATTGACGTTCCATCAGTGACATTGTGATCCTAAAAGAAAGGAGAAATTTTCAGGATAGTTTCTGGGGTCTGGGATGGAGTTCATGATGTAGGACCTATGAGGATTCTTTTGGGCGTTTATAGAGAAGTGTGACTTTTTCGTCCGGTGTCCGTTCTGGACAATCGAGTAGTCTATCATGTGTGTTTTTTCATGGGGATTGTAATGGTGTTATCTTCATGGTGTGATTCAGGATCGTGGTGTGGGCCCCACCTGGGTTGGCTACTGTGAATAGTACTTTTTTCACTAGGTCTTCGTTTTGGACGATCGAGCAGTCGATCTCGTGGGTTTTTACGAGGGGATCACAATGGTGTGATCTGCATGATGAGTTTCGGGATCATAGTGTGGGACCCACAAGGGAAGGCTATGGTGAATAGTACCTTGTTCACTTGTTTCCTATTTAGGGTGAGTAAATAGCCTTTCCAGCTTTTTTTCCACGTACACTGTGATAGTGGCTACGGTATTGGTCTAGGAGTTGCGCAGTTTGGTGATGTTGCAGGTCGCCCGGGTTTGCGTTGTTTGGACCAGCACAGGTTAGAAGTACTCCCTTGGTTCAATTCTATGAGTTTTCATGTATCATCACAACCATGGTATGGGTTTGTGATCCCCTTGACAGGATCGATAATATGTTAGAGTTATGGAATCCCTCCGGTGGACCCAGTGTGGTATCCCTTAACTTTTCTACCCTAGATCGGGTTCTTGGTATCGTTGTGACCACTTATCCACAGGCGGTGATCCCCTACCTAGAAGGTTAACCCTTGTAGGGTATGAGGAATCATTGGTAATATGATCCCCTATGCATGGGGTTGTGCTCAGAAGGGTTGTGGAATCGACATATATTTGATCCCATACTCATCATGTGGTTTATAGTAGGGGTGAAACATCATTGGTTATATGATCTTGTACTCAACTTGTGGTTTCGATAGGGTTTTTGCATCGTCGGTTCGATCCCCTACTACTTGATTTATACCAGATGAGGTTTCAGTATAGTCGTGACTACCCTGAAAGACGACAATTCTCTAGCTGAGTGATGTGTTTCTATAAGATCTTCAAATACCAGATCGGGTTGTGGTATCCCCCAGTGGATCCTGGGAGTGATCCCCTATCTGTGAGATCTTCGATTACTGGTGTGGGTTCGGGAATCCCCTAGAAGACCCTAGGAGTGATCGTCTATCCAAAAAGATTGGTGTTTTTCTATTTTAGCATGACTTCCTCAGTGATGATATCGGACGAGTGTGATCTCTCATGCGAGCATCTGGGATGTTTGTGTGGGACCCGATGGAGTGTATATCTCAGGCCAGTGTCATCTGGATGACATTGCTCATGGAGTGTGTTCTCCTAGTTGTGAACCTTTTTTGGTGATGAGGTTGGTACCTCTTGTGGCTTGGTGGGTGAGCTGAGTATATCTGGATTGCTCATGGTATATGAATGGGAATATGCCTGAGTAGATATTCAGGGTGTTTGTACGAGCATACACCTGAGTTGTGCTGACCAGTCGGGTTTAGAAGAGGATGGTCTTGAGGTGTAGTTTCTATCTCATTTGGGTTCCCTTTGGCTGGGATGAGCTGACAGTTTTCCTTCAGTTGCTCTCTTTTGTTTTGGGTTTTTGGGGTGCCAACTGAGTATTTTTATACTCACCCCAGCATGGGCTTTGATCTCACATGTTTGTGTCTTGTGCAGACCATAGTCCTTTCGACGGAGTCGTAGGAGGACCCAGAGCAGGAGGAGATCAGTAAGAAGGACTGAACATGGAGTCTTACCAGTGATGTGTTGACGAGCTTTCTGGTGGTGCTTTTGGCAGCGTACCCCTTCTTCCAAGCTGGTTGGATGCCTATGTAGTTATCTTTTATTGGGCCTTGTTTTTCTCTTGTATATTGTTGTTGCACTCTTTTTTGGGATAGTTGTATGTATGTATTTTATTTTTCAGTATTATATATCTATGCACTGTTTCATGTAGTTGTATGTTGGTGTGTGTATACAGGTACCTTAGGCTAATTACTACCATGTGTCTGATAGCCTACTCGCCACTGGTCGCTTTCCCCTGGCCTTTTGGAGGCGGGCTTGGGGTGTCACGGCTCGAGCCCTATTTGGTCGGTTCGTGACAACTCCAATTAAAATATGTTCTCCTAATACTTTTTTTTAGAATTGATCATATTTTAAATGATCTCATATTTATGACTTTGAGGCCCTCATCATTTATTTTATCATTAAATTTTTTTGATTGATTACCTCAACCACTCTATATAAAAATATATAATTTTCCTACATGCTTGATCTTCACTCCAAACATATGTTCTCCAATAAGGAATCCCAATTATATGTTTCGTTGGGTTACTGTTATGGTACCATCATTCCCATTTATGGGATATTTTAGTATTTATTTTTATGGTGTAGGTTTCTATTAATTAAACATTAATCTATATATCCATTGAAAACATAGAAGAATTTTGGGGGATAAATTCAGTTTAAAAAATAATTGACTGTAACACCCTGAGAAATTTTGAATTTTTTCCAAATTATTTTAATCTTTCTAATATTTCTCATTTCACACGGCATTAAAAATAATTTATTTTATATAAATGTTATATGTTTAGATTTTCTTATACAACAAACTATGTTTATCATGCACTAAAAACAATTTATATTTCATATTTCTCTATATAGAACACAGAGGTAATCTTATGTAACATGCAACAATGACATTCTTCTATGGATTGCATGACATGAATGTCCGAGTTTTTTTGTATAAAAGTATATCATTAAAATTGTTTTATTTATTATATTAAGATTTAAATTAACCATTAAATTATCGGTTGTGAATATTATTAACTAATTTATGAAAAAATACTGATTACACAAATATAAAATGAATTTATAGGTTACAAATTATTTATAAATGAATACGAAAAGTGATTGAATGTAAAAGGAAATATAATTATATTTGTGGTTAAATAGTTTGTTTATCCATGTAAAAAAAATTAAATGAATTTAGTGAGTGATAATAACATAATATATTTAATCTTTATTCAATAAAATATTTTTGATATTCATTCGATATATTTGGTAGATGCAAGATAAGAACAATACTAGTTTTATACATTAAAAACTATTTTAAAAAATGTGGTTTTACAGCATTTTAATGGAGAAGTAGTTTTAAATACAATTTTTAGAACTATTATAGATTTTATATGTCAAAATAAAATTTATCAATTGAAAAAAATAAAAAACTTGTTAGTGTTAAATTTTTGGAATGGTTTTATTTTTATAATGAATAGTTACAAAATACTGGACATTATTTCAAAAATAAATTATCATATTATATATTATCAAGGATTAATTATATTATAAATTAGACCTAATGTATTATTAGATAATTTTTTTATAAATTAACCCAATTATGATCTTTTTGAAAAAAATTCACATTTAAATTGGATATAGAATCATAGAAAACATGTGAATTTTTTAAAATAAACCCCCTACATTGTCATCATAAAAGTGAGATTAATGTTGAGTTAATTTTTCTACTTATGTGATTTGTATTTGGAATCATGGATTCTATATTTTAAATTAGAATAAATTTTACTATCTTATATATTCAACTATGTTTTTGAAAAAAATATTAGTGAAATTAATTATAATGGATTAAAATAGATAAGGTAAAATTACGCTTAACTAAGACATAAGACATAAATTTAGGACCCAAAAAGTAGTTTACACCTTTAAAAAAACAATTTTATGCACATGATTTAAATATTTACCTTCCTTATTAAATTTATTTTTGTTTGGTGTGACTTTTTTTAGGTAAAAACATGGGCACACATAACTTGTTTTTAAAAATTCATTGTGTTTCTTTTCCCTTCCATGTAGAAGGCCATAAACTGTTCCTCTTCAAAACTTCTTTCAAACTATTATGGTATGGACAATATCTATCCAATAATCTTTCCAAAATCCATCCATTCAACCTTTACACCTCCATTTTGGATGAATATCTCTAAAAAATCTCTTTTTTACCACATAAAAGGAGTAAACCAATTAAGAGGTAGTGCCTTCAATCAATATCCTTTTTTATTTTCCATCCCCACCCCCTACAATATCATAATTTAGTGATTGTATAAAAACACATGTATACTAATTGTAAAATTATTATTCATTTATAAGAGTTCAACCTACACTTTCACACACCTCCATATAATGGCTAACGAACAAGCTGTTCATTGTATATAAATAATCGCCACACTAAACGATGATTGTTCAATTTTCAAACAACCTAGAATGGTGGAAATTAGGATGGAAAATATATTTATATAGATTATATTTTATTTTCATTATTTTTTTATTATTTATTCCTTCTAAATGAAATATATTTTTTCTCTACATTTTGTGTTAACGTGATAATTTTGTTGGAGGAGGTGTAGAATATGGCCCCATCAAAGAGATGTAATTCATTCACACACTACATGAAATGTATTAAGGATGGTTCTAGTGAGTATATATGATATATATAATATAATAAATATACTTCACTACTAATTTAATTATATTAATATTTGTCATTTTTATTTCATTCTCTCAATATGAAAATAAATATGGAAAACATGTTTTTGCGTATATATGCCTTACCATCTCAATGAATGATGTATTACATTTAAATATTATATATCATATAGATTATTATAATAAATAAATAATGTATATATATTGTGTTTATATATCTTTTTACATTCTTGAATCATTATATAATTACAATGACCATAAATATTACAAATTAAGGCACATAGGAAGAACAAAAAAAATATTATCCAATGAGAATCCTTAACACATAATAGTTATCAAGAAAGTAATATAAGGTCATTATCAAACCATATATTGTATTATATATATGAATATAGTAGTTTAAAATATTTTTAAAAATTTTATATTTATTATAAAGGACGTTTTAACAAGTACGATGAGAGTCAAGAGACATTTTTTGAGGATTTCGTCTCATGTTTTATTTCTGGGAGATATATGTTATGTTCTACAATCATTATTCTTTGTTGCGGGGTATTTAAAACACATTATTCTTTCTTATTTATATAATAATTTTATTTATTGATAATCACATATCTATTTTATTATATTTCATTCATGGGGTTTATGTTTCCAAATATTCTAAATCTGTAAAATACTTTATTCTTAATTTTCGGTCTTTGAGACTCATGCTATGTTCTGTACCTAAATTCTCTTTCAAGGTGTATATACACTTATTTTACATGTTATATAGTAATTTAAATATTTTTATGATATTAGAAACTTCTTTTAATTTTATTTTCTTACATGGAGAGTACAATCCCATGTTACCAAGTAATAAGAGTTTATGTAGACATTCAAACCTATTTTCAAGATTTTTTATGTTTATGCTTCATTTGATGAAATATTATCATCCAACTCCCACCAACATTAATTAATTTTATACTCCAACGATTATTAATTATTTAATCATATATTGTTACCATATTTTTCACTCCATGGTACATAGGATAGTTAAGATATTGTTTTCAAGAATTTCTGACTTTACCCTCTCTTCAGTCAGAAAATTATGTTCCATGAAATACATGTTTTGTAAAAATGGTTTCCAGGAATATTATACTATAAAAAATATATTTCATTTTTACATTTGTTTTATTTAATAATGTTTTAAAATAAATATTCCTGTAATTTTCAAAACAAGGCATTTATTCTAACCTTATTACAGTTCAAAAGGAATATTCTTTTTACCTTATATGACATGTACAGATTTACCCACTATCAATTATCTAAAGCATCAATTTCATGTTTAAAATATTAATTTTAATTATTTTTTTAGAAAAAAATTAAATTAAATTTGTCTCATAACATTTAAACATATTTCATATGTTTTATTTTAAAAAGGAATTAACAACATTTTACAGTTTTTTTTATGATTTTCAAATGTAATTTGCAAAGACATGATTTTCAAAATGTTTTCAAGATATCATTATAAGATGTCAAAATGATTTAAAAAAACTTTTTTCAATTTATTTTTGTATTATTTTTTATGTTTTTAAGGAAAAATGTTTTCGAAATGTTTTCAATCAATTATTATAAGTTTTCAAGGGAAATGTTTTAAAAAATTATTTCAACTATTCATTATAAATTTGAAATGTATTTTCTATGAAAATGATTTTTAAATGGATTTATGTATTAAAAAGATATTTTCAAATAAGATAGGATATTTTCATCATGAAATATTTTTTAAATATATTTCAGAATTATTTTCCATCTATGGTGACAACCATTGATGTTACACATTCTTTTCTAAGAAATGATCATATAGTTCCATTTATATTATTTCTCTGAATAGGGTATGCATAATTTCATGGTATTTATGAATGTCATTTATCATTCAGTGGTTATAAGTTTATGAAATTAGTTTCTCTTTTATGGGTTATATGTTTATTAAATCCATTTCTCACTCAAAGGTTATATATTTATGAAATCCGCACCTCTTTCATGTGTTATTCTTCTCACGAAATGATTATGAAACATATATCTCTTTCCACATGTTATGATATGATTAAAGTTTTATAATTCCTATTTTATATGAAGAGTTATGGTATTATTATTAATGATTTTTTGAACTTGTGTATATGATTTCATAAGGAGATGTGTGTGAACTATATCTCATCCAATGCATTGGTTAAATAATTATATCAACAGAGATTGAAATGGTTGGAATGATAAATGAACTCGATTCTCTATTAGAGGGCTGGAATGAGATATTTTCTTTGTTTATTATTATAGTTAGTGATTGAGAAATGAAATCGATTTAGTATTATAAGGTTGGAATGAGTGGTGAACTTGGTTCAGTAATACATTGTTGTAATAGGATGTGATCCTGGTTTAGTGAAGGACTTTTTCCACTACGATGGAATTGGGAAAAAATTCATTTACTACAATAGAAATAATTGTGGAATTCTAATGGTTCTGACCCAATTCCATGGTTTATTATTATGTTATGAGTTCACGTATTATTTTCTTTATTTCATTATGATTCATGTATTTTCCATTATTTATGTATATGATCACTAATATTAAGGGTTTGATCTTCTATTTTCCTGATCATGTCCTTATACACTAATGCTTAAAATTATACTTAAATATAACCCTTGTATACCCTTACAGATCATTTAAGATCATAACTTTTTATGTTTCCTTCCCCAGGTTATGATGATATGTATTATTCTTAATGCGAAATAGAGTGAGAATCGTTAAAAATAACCTAGTGTGAGATAATGATTATCAATTATGCACCCTTATTTTTGATCACATGTTTCCAAAGTCAGTAGACCTATACAGTTTTTGGGATATTGTTTGTATGATGTTTTAAGTATTCCTCAAAAGCAAAGTTATTTTAATGTAGGAAAAGATAGGGTCACTATAACTAATATCATAATTAATATATATTATGGGGGTCTAATAAATATGGAAATATTCTCCGATAGAAAACATGTGTAATGAATAAATAAGGTGAATGACAACAACCGAAAAAAAATTATTCCATTTAGAAATTTTGGGAATTAAAATGTTGAAATCCAAGGTGTTATTTTTCCATTTCCAAAATTTTATGGGTAATGGTTGTAAAATCCCACTTAACATTTTTTCGCTCATTATAAACCTTCATACATACCATGAAATGTCATATATACTCTAAAATATATCACTTCATGGTTTACCACCATTCACTTATAGGAAATATATACATCTTCAGACCTATTGAATGAATATTGAATGATTTGCTATGAACATATCCCAAAATTTCCTTCTTAAAGTATATAACTGATGAATAATTTAAAAAATTATAAAACCAAATCATCTGATCACAATCCAAGTTGTAATCAGAAATATTAATCACTTTCCTTTGTTTACATTTATCTTTCACTTGTGATTCTTTAATCATCACATTTTTGGATTGTTAATGTACCCTTGAACTGGATATTATTTCTCCCATTCCATCATGATTAAAATATACATATTTTTACAATCAATAAATGTTAGTTATTTTTTTGAGTATTATCATAAATAATATTTCATGATCATTATGACTAAGATAATCTTCAAACTTATATTATTTTATAGGGTGGAAATTTATTGATAATTCATTCTCTTTATTCAACTCCAAATCACATATCTAACACATATTCAACTAATTATGGTTTGAAAATGAACATTAATCAATTATTATACATATATATTTAACAATATAAAATATAATGAAAACATATCATCAATTCAAAAACATATCGATTCCATCCCTAAATAATGAGTCATGTAATTTTTATCATGATTTTTTTATTATATAGTTGCATAAGATACCTCAATTTGATTTTTAATGAGGATGAATCTCGGTTGATACTTTGATAAATACTTAAATTTTAAATCCCCTTCAATGCTTCAGAGGTTTTTACATACATGGCAACTAAGGAAAATTAATTTTAGGTGCTTCATATATTCCTCAACATAATCTTTATGATGTGGAATGGATCCCTTTTGAGGATACATCGTTGCATGATTAGATATCCATGAAAAAGTCCAAAAAATGTACTGATAGTATCTATAAAAACTAATAAAACTAGAAATCTCTATTTTTATGGTTGTTCTGGTCCATTGATTAATAACTTCTAATATTGAATAATACACCAATATATCATCACAAAAGATTATAATAACTATAAATGAATCTTTTTCATCGAAAAATCTATCTGATTAGATTTTATATAGTTATTACTATTCCTTGGGTTCTTCAGTATAACCCTAAAAAATTACATATATTCTTCATTTATGATTACATATAAGAGATTCTCATTTATGAATACAACCAAATACTCTTCAACGTATTATATAAAAACATAATTAATTAAAACCATGAATATATAAAGATCATTGGTAACTATAAATGAAATTATTATAAAAGTATAAGTACAATACCTTGTATAGAATGTTTTTATGGGTATATCCTCCTTCTTATCAATTCGCAGATGAATTCCATATCAAATATCAATATAAAAATTTATTTGTTCTACCCATAATTTAACAAATTGATAATAAATTTAGTTTATAGGATAAATGTTTATTATTATGATAAGGTCATGTTCTCGATAATCAATAAAAATGAGTCAAAAAATATTTCTTATTTACAAAAAGAATATGTGAACCACATAGTGATGTAATATGTTAAATGAATCCCTTATATAGATTAATCATGGCTTTATTCACTATCTTTTATAATTCCATCAGGTGAATTCTATATGGAGTCGTTCAAATAGAAGTTTCACCAGATATAATATCTATTGAAATATAATCTTCCTGATAATGCAGATTACCAAGAATATATATAGAAAATACATCAATATATATATGAAAAAATAGAAAAGTTTCATTGTTTATTATCTCTCTACCCATTAGTGTCAAATATCTCCCATGTATAGGTTTTACAGTCAATATGATTGTAAAAGATTACATTGGGAGATAATGTTGACCCTCACACTAAGAGATTATCATTAGTTTTTTTGAAATGTCAAATATAGCAACCCCTCCCCGACACAATATATAAGATATACAATAAGAGAAAATACATTTACCAAATAAAATCGAATTAATGTATACAATGAATACACATATTTTTTCAAAAGCATATTTTTATACATTTTTATCATACAAGAGATATAGTCCTGAGATGAGATCATATAACAATTAAATTTCATCCATAATAACTTCAAATATTATCATTGAAGATATAAATGAACATATCTTTAGAAATTTCAAAATAAATAGGATTTCAAAGACTAATCTCAAAAATATACCTCAATATTTTATTGTTCCAATCACCTCCTCAACATAAACATTGTTTTATAATTCCCGTTCTAAATATTACCACAAATATCTATATTCTGATATCTCAAACCTACAAATATTAAATAATGGTCAAAATTAAAAGTCAGGTTGTATAAGTATTGCTACAGAAGAGGGATTCTATCATAGCCCGTATTTCATCACCCACTAGCATATCACAATATTTAGGAACCTAAATGGCCTAAAAGTTCTCATATCAATGATTTCATTATTTCAGAGTGCATCTTCTACTTGATTATCCTCACAATATACATTTTAGAAAATAAAATTATGATTCTTAGAATGATTGAGGCGTGCAATACAATGGTGTATAAATCTAGATGGTACCTCTATTTTTCTAAATTAGAGGGTATTAAAAAATATTTGAGAGTCTAATTCAATCCCAAGAATATTACAATTTTAATGGATGTCATTCATAATTGCATAAATGAAATCATATAGTTCCTCCACATGTGATGTTCTCTTCCTAATAAATGTTCGGAAGTAGCCCCAGAAAAATCGATAGTAGGTTCGAAAGACCCCCCACAACATGATTTACCCTGTATTCTAGTAGTTTCACCATCTATATTAGCCTTTATAAGAGGAAATATATGGGGAATCCATCAAATAAATTTAAATTCATGATGTCTCTTTTTTCTCCTTGTAATCCCAAGTAGTCTGAGAGTTATCAAATCAAAAAAGGAGTTATTTTTTGAGCATGATTATATAGATACAGTAGCATTAAGGTCCCTATTCACAACCAAAATACCTTTATGCAATAAAGGAACCTAGCTATCATGAAGATTCTTGATTCATATTATCTACATTTAGGTGAACACCGATGCAACTATAGTAAGAAACTAATTTTGAATTTCATCATGTCTACCCCATTGTTAGGTTCATATAAGAAGGTCCTCTTGGTTTATACATAAGAAAAAATTAATACCAAAATCATTTCCAAAACTAGACCTAATATCCTATGAAAATATGTATTGCATGAATATATTATACACATATTTATTATATATCATTCAAAGTTAACATGTTGAATCCATAGTTTTCATAGAATTAATCCATTTTTTCATAAGTGGGTAACCAAACATGCCAAATATTCCATAAGAGTAGTAGTCTTTAGGGTTTGGAAAAAAGTGACATTGATTTTTTTCATCATACAAGGTAGTTTGAAAAAAGAATAATATTTCATATTCTAATAATCCTTCAAATTGTAATGACCTTGTTAGTTTGTCTCCACATCTGAATATCAGTATATATAAAAACATAACATTATATTTCTGTCTCGGTATGATGTGAGATAGTGTTAACATGAATTATATCAAGAGATATAAAGTCATTAATTTTCATATTTGGAAGATTGGATGGAATAATAGTGTTTCCAGTATGACATTCTAGCAAAGGTCATTGCCAGCACTGATGGTTCGAGTCGACAACAACCAAAAATAATGACTAATGCATTCTATCATTTTATGATTCCTTTAGAGAAGGCCTTATGGATGAAATAAGGTACCTCAATTATCCATTCAGAATTATCGTCATGATACTTCTTGAAAAAAATATCAATTTATGGGTCATTATATGTTTTTAAATAAAATGTATATCTTTTGATGACACCATCATTAAATGCATAATAGTCTTTAATCCTAATCTCACCCATGTCAATGGGTTAGATTCATTATCTCCATGAAACTATTGTGAAACCTATTTCATTCCCAAAACCACTCTAGAAGAAGTTTCAAAACATGAAATAAAGATCATTAATGTTTCTTCTTGCCCATATATATAGATAGAATGAATACATGAATTTAGATGTGATGACAGAATTGATAGGCATACCGAACAAGTTTAAAATATGGCCTTCCATTTCTATTTAATATTTTATTCATGACGTGAGAGTTGGTTCATAAAATATCATACGATCAATCCATGTCGCAAAACAATTGTACACCAAGATATTTGAAGATCATTTTTCCTCACCACAGCCCAATATTATGTTCATGGTTTTTAAATATTGAAATACATTATAATTGTTTACAAAAAATGTGAATCATTCCAAGCATATTCATTTATTATGTATATCAGGGTATCATGAATTAGAAAAACTAATAATTAATCAGTTATGATCATGTATATAAATAATCCACACCTTTAAGAAATTTTAATATAGGATTATATCTTCAATAACTACATCCAATTTTCATTATCCACATAGAGACATATTGTCTACAAAAATGACACAATATCTACAATACTAAAGTTACATGTTGATATATGATAAATAGGACAATCATAAGGGTTTTCAAAAAAGAACTATATTCCCAATATCTATATAATAAATAAATACTTATATGATACACGCTGATGATAAACAAGATTTCAAAATATATATATTAAATTTTAGTAGATAAATATTTATTACATAATAGTTTTATCCATACCAAAATTGTAATGAATTACTATATTTTGATACCTAGATAAAATAAAAAAAATAATAAATTAAGGATTAATATATTCTCCCACATAGTGATTCACAACATGAACATTTCTAAGAACTATCAAACATAGAATATTTTATCTTCTACCCGGAAAATTCAACATAATAAAGGGTCAACGCAGATGCTCAATAAAGGTAAGAAAGGGATATAAATGGTAATTTATTTCATTTATAATAATACATTTATGATCACATGATTTGAACCATTAATATTCATACCAACAAATTCATATGTAAAAATCATGAATCCTAGAAGAACTCTTGGTAGTTCAATAGACATTAATCCAATACGAATCAAAGAAAATGAGTCATGGTAGCCTAAAATTTAAATTATATCATGTCATAATACAATGTAATAATATGTGGAATAATCTTAATAATAGAAATAATATACTAGGGATACCCATTAAAAAATTATTCACATTTTAGTAATGGGATAACAACATTTTTACCTACTTCAGGCTTGGGATACCCTCTCATATATGCTTATTAGTCCTGGGATGAAAATCAATGTTCCCTATTTTGGGATTCTGATATCCGATCATGTACCCATTGATACCATAAAACATAAATTATTACCCAATAAATTTGACTTATATAATAGAAACACATGTCAAATAATCATAATGCATTCATATGCTACCATAAGATCAGGAAAATGTTTATCGTTTCATCATAGAATAACCCATGGAAGATAAAGTGGTTTAATAACTATTTCATCATCATTATCATGGACCATATAAAAAACAAGTATGTAGTCAAAGGATGATATCCCTAGTGAAGGATATGTAACCTGAAAAGATTCCATCATAGATGAAAATATCATAAAAATATAAATTCATTTTTTCTAGATGAAATTAACAATTTTAATTTGAATAAAAAAATTTAAAAATCTAAAAATTTAAAAAATATTATGGAAGACATTTTAATTGAAAATAACCATGAAAAATATTAAATTTTTATTTCGAACTTCAAGTGGTTGTGTTGCTAGAAAAATCCATTCCCATATTATATGTTATGAAAAATATTCCTTTCATTACTTTTATAAAAAAAAATCATTATTAAAAAATGAAAAGAATATTAATATTTAATGATTTTATTGAATTTAACAAATTTGAAATTATTATTTTAATCGTTCATTGGACAATATTAATAACATTCTTGGATTAATTCCAATTAAAATATTTAAATTAAAGAAATAGATTCATGAACAAAGAGTGATATAAAGTTGGATTTTCGTAAAAACAATATTTATGAATTTTGATTACAAAAATAGGTGAAATTGAAAGAAGAAAATGTAATTTATATAAAATAACAATATTATAATAAAATAAATAATATTTATGAGATATAAATCATATAATTTAATCATCCAAAAATTTTGCTTCAAAATCATAATAATGATTGATTTTTTACATAAAACCATTACTACATGTTTGACCTTATTCATATGAATTCTAAAATTCTATATAATACATTAAAATTAATTATAATTCTATAAAAATCTGTATAAATATTTATAATACCAAACATGGTTTACATAACATGTAATATCCAATAATTAATTTGTATTTAATTATTAAAATCACTTGTAAAGACTCAAAATTTCCATGTATTTTTTTTTAATATATGGGAATTTTACGAACCTGCGAAAATTACAATCGCATGATTCCGTGTACCGGAGTGCCCAAAATGAATTTCTGAACAATATTTCGGGTATGTTTAGTAAACGCGTGAGAGGTTTTTTCTAAATTTTGAACCAATGCTCAGAGTTGAAATATGAGGGCACCGTTGAACTCGGAGCTCTATTATTCTCGTAAATACACCTTCACCTCGACGGAAGTAGGATGATGGTGGAAGTTAGTTTTTCACTTATTCGTGATAGAATTAAATGAGATTAAATGGTGTGACATTTTATTTTTCTTTTTCTTTTGAAACATCCATGTGCAAGTTTCATAGGTGGGGGACACCTGAACTAAACCTCCCATTATAGGTTATGGTGGGGGGGACCACCTGAACTAACCTTTTATGAGAGGTTATGGTGGTGGGGTCCAACCAAGGCTAAAACCACTTGAACTCCCTCTTATGTTTGGGGAAGCCTCTTAAACTTCCTCCACTTTAACGGTGACACCCCCTTTAATTTATTATGCCAACCCCTATGTAATTAATTAATCCTATTTTAAATTGTGCCAATAATTAAAATTTGTGAAACACAATAGTTTGCTAATTTGATTTTGGGGGAAAGTATTGGCAAGGGGAGAGATCTTGGAGGATTACTTTCTCCAATGAATAACTTCTTCCATGAAGAAATTCTTCAACGAAAAACACTCCTCCAATGAAGAACACCGACACACGAATTCAACTTCTTCCTCAGGACATCCTCCAACGTGGGAGGTCATCAACCAAAAATCGTCTTTCCCTCCTCATCGATGAAAACAAATGAATGAGGTAGGGAGGTTGTTTGAAATTATCCCCTTTTTCGTTCTTGATGACTCTTTGTAATTCAATAAGAGATTATTGCCGCTTGCTACTGATCAAATGTGGAGAATGAGAGCCAAACACACATGGCCCGTCCTCTTCACAATTCTTGTGATGATTTGTGGTGTTCTTCACGATGGATGAGGTCAGAGACCAACCATGAAGGGCCATGAGAACAGCGGCCGACTCCACCGTCGGCCGCGACGTAGGTGATGGCGCGACAGCCCCACTCCGCGGCCACCGCTGACCGCGTCCACCGCCGACCGAGGCCTCCGCCATCCATGCCCTCTTTCATCCGCGGCCCCCATCGTCGGCGGCCATGCAGCACCGCACCACGACCTTGCTGCTCGTGGCCATCACCACCCTAAGACCTCACCGCGCTGCCCCACAGCCTCGATTCCCCCCCGGCCACACCTCTCTCGCAGCCCATTGGTGGTGCGTGACCCCCGCAGTATTATGCTGTCATCCACGGCCCCATACAGTGCTCGTGGCCTCGCGCGGCCCTCACGGACCGCACATCATCGTGAAGCCCTCTACGATTCCTCACGATCCCCGTGGCCTGCCGAACTGCCCAACCGGTGGGGTTGGACCCAACGGGTCGGGCCCGGTCGACCCGGACAGGGTTATCTCAGTCCGGGTTGGGTCGGGTTGGACCCTGACCCACTTCGACCCATTTAGACTCTTTTGGTCATAACTTTGGCACCAGCTATCCGTTTGACGAACCGTCAACAGCACTGGAATCCACGGAGAGAGACGATTCTTTCGAGTATACCCCACTGAAGATTAGGATTCAGATGGGGTGCAGTTGGCTTGGATCGAGCATGAATCCAACCAGGACCCCATGACTAAAATGCTAACAAGTCACAGACCGAGCGTCTGATTGGTGTACCATCTATTACGTTGATACCCTTATGACGTGGCAGTCCATTGGGATACATCTTCTTGGGACTTTGGGGAAGTTTTAGTATCAACCAGTGGCTTGAGGAATGGATCCTCTATGAGACGAGAGAGCCTATTATGGGAACCCAGTAGCTGGCTGTGACATGAAGAATGAAGTGTGATCCTGTGTGGGTTAGCACTGAGTGATCCTTTGTGGGTCTGCACCTAGCGATCCTTTGTGGCTCAGCACCTAGAGATCATGTGTGGGTCAGCACCAAGTGATCATGTTTGGATCACCATCAAGCAATCATGTGTGGGTCAACACCGAGTGATGATGTGTGGGTCAGCACCTAGCAATCCTGTGTGGGTCAGCACTGAGCAATCCTTTGTGGGTCAGCACCCAGCGATCCTGTGTGGGTAAGCACTGAGCGATCCTGTGTGGGTCAACACCTCGGGATCCTGTGTGGGTCAACACCTAGATATTCTATGTGGATCAGCACTGAGCAATCTAATGTGGGTTAACACTAAGAAATCATGTGTGGGTCTGCCTCTTAACAGAGTAAGATGATTCAGTAGTTACATCTAATCATCTCTACTACTATACATATGTTATACCTGGTGTGAGCAGAGTCTATTCATGTGTGGTACTTTCTTTCGTGGTAATATCATTGTTGTATTCTTCTGTGTGGCATACCTGTGTGGTACATTCCTTCGTGGTATAACATAATAGAATAGTTGAGCTTGGGGATTTGGAGTTGGAAACTGTGTTTTCCTCATGATTGAGATGGGTTTTCATGATAACTTTGGTATATGTATGGTCATATACATAATTAGGGTTATCTATTGTTTCCTTTCATTGTGGTTTATCCATTTTTAATTTTTTGAGACCATGAGGGTCTCGGGGTCCCTACTGAGTATCGTTATACTCACCCTTTCATGGGCTATGACTACAACACATTCTTCTTGGTACAGATGACAAACAACGCTCATTGACGCAGAGAAGTACCAGGACTGAATGGTGCTCAGAGGTGGACCATACGGCATGTCGGTACGTAGAGGAGATGGGTGGACGTGGAGTGGTGAGGAGGCAATTTGTACCTACCCTGCTTGATGGAAACTTGGAGGATGACCGAGTTGATTTATTTCTCATTCTTCAGTTGTATTGTATTTCAGTTATTCTTATACATTCTAGTTGGGCTTGTATTTAGGCCCTGTATTCACGTTCTATTCACTCTATTTACTATTTTGTTAACATTAGTTTGTATCATGTTTTGTTCTTGGTTGTGTGTGCTTATAGGTTATAATGGAAATGTCTTCCCATTTTTAGGGAATACGCATTCGGTGCTCATCGCCCACCCCTGGCCTATGGAAGGTGGGCATGGGGTAGTCACGACACGGGCCCTGGGGGACGGGTCATGACAAATTGGTATCAGAGGGAGGTTCCACCATAGAACATAGGAATCTAATAAATATTTTAAATGGCAATAGTGTTATGTGTAGTGAGTGTGGTTATTAGTTTAGATAATCCAGTGTAGGTGTGGGGGCCTACGTATCTATACACCAAGACCTTGATATCTGATTTCTGACTCAGTTCATGAATGAACTGATTGCGTGTGTCTTTTGAAGAGTTTTATTTGTGATCCCTTTGAGTTGATCACCAGGTATACCTTTCAGACCATGTCCCACCTATTTATTTTTAGGATTCCTCCACCCTGATATCCAGCTAGGGTTCTGAGAGTTATAGGCACTGATAACCCACTAAGCGACGAGGCCTCAGTGCAGGGCCCTCATACAGCAGAGGCACCAGTGGTACCATTACCCATTGGGACACTTATGCCACCGGCCCCAACAGCAGGGGGTCCATGCCGATTGATTGCGTTTCACGAGTTCCAGCACTAGAGGCCACCCAGGTTCAGGGGTGAGATGGACCCACATGCGGCTGAGGATTAGATGGAGGCTAGGGTGAGAGTCTTTCGACTGGTAGGGACACCAGCCAATATCATGGTGATCCTTGCCACCAGTCTTCAATATGTACGATTAGGTAGATAGTGGATCTTGATGCTCCAGGTTCACGACGAGGTGACGCTTCTCTGGGTAGACATCGAGAGCCTCTTTCGAGTAGAGTTTGTCCTAGCAACCCTTCACTTAGTGCGCATACATGAGATTCTTTATCTACAGTAGGGCATAATGACTGTAGCTCAGTACATAGATAGGTTCATAGACCTCTCACTCTACTCCACAGATATAGTTCATGACCCATTCTTTAGGGTCCATACCTTCAAGTAGGGACTCAAGCGGGAGATCAGGGCTTCGATGATCTCACTCAGCATCCCAACTTAGGCTGTGGAGTTAAAGCGATTCCTTTAAATGGAACGTTTCCTTGATGAACTGTCACCAGTAGTGAGACCCACATCTAGCCATCACGTAGTGGATTCTTCTGCAGCTAGAAGTAGAAAGATGTCACATAGTTCCAGGTGGAGCAGACCTATAGGTGGGTGAGCTCATGATTCAAAGTTTGTTGTGTAGAGCACCCGAGGAAGAGCCGGTTATTTGATGAGTGAGCAGTGTTATGCATGTGGTGGGCATGGTCACAAGGCTCATGACTGTCTGACCCATGGTACAGATGATCAGAAGATGTTCTAAGGACCACCCAGTTAGAGGGAGAGATTCGAATGAGGAGGTCTATAGGGAGAGGACGGATGCATAAGTGGAGCGGGCCATGTAGTTGGTGGTCGGTGACTATTTGATATGTTTCTGCCACCACCACTAGGGGTCCATTCTGAAAAAATGGAGTAGGAGGACAAGGGTGAGCTCAGCTTCAGGAAGTTGAGGCCTATGATAACGGTGCTCAGGAGATGATACGAGATTCGGTCTGTGTCTATTCCACCTTAGGTTTAGTACTTATTGAGACATGTGTCAGTTATTATATTATTTCAACTTCCCTTGTTCAGAGCTCAGAGATTTCGACAGCGCCATTGGCATGATCCTTACGGCTAGAGACTCCTACGGGAGTAGATTCTATGATTACGCACTGCTACCAGCAGTGCGATCTTTCTCATGGAGGATATAACTTTGGCTGGGATCTCCTAGTAGCGGCGTCGAGGCCTTAAGATGTCATCCTAGGTTTTGACTAGTTATCTAAAATCCATGATCAGATTAACTATATTAGGAACAATTTGTGGTCTGTCCGCACGGATTGGTCCAGGCTTACCTTCACTGGTGATAATGGTGCCTTTCCAGCACATGATGGACTTACACGAAAGAGAGTGTAGATGATCACTCATCAGTTGGCTTGCCTTAACCATGGATCAATAGATGTGGAGAGTCTGAGTTATCCTGTAGTGGATTACCAGTAAATGGATGTCTTTCCTGATGATTTTCTAGGTCTACCTCCTCACAGAGAGATGGACTTTTACGATGACTTGTTTGCTGGGATGACACCAATATTTACACTAGCATATCAGATGTCTCTATTAGTGCTTCATGAGCTACATGTACTGCTGGAGGACTTATAGGGGAAAGGGTTCATTCAGCCTAGTGTTTCTCCTTTCGCAGCCCCAATTTTGTTCTCCAAGAAGGCAGATGGGAGTTTGAGACATTGTGATGACTATCGACACCTCAACCAGGAGACTGGGAAGAAAAAGTACCCACATATGAGGATTGATGACCTCTTTGATTAGCTGAAGGGAGTACAATGCTTTTCAAAGATAGACCTTCGTTCAGGCTACCCACAACTCAGAGTGTGAGAAAAGGATGTTCATAAGATGGAACTTAGATATTAGTATGGCCACTACGAGTTTTTGGTAATGCCATTCATCATGACCAATGCTCTAGCAGTGTTCATGGGACTCATGAATAAGATCTTTAATCCATACTATGATCTCTTTGTGGTGGTCTTCATCGACAACATTCTAATCTACTCAACTACTAAGGGAGAGCATGCCTATCATTATCAGGTAGTACTAGAAACACTTTGAGAGAACCAGCTTCACGGTAAGCTCTCGACGTGACAATTTTGGATATGAGAAGTTCACTTTCTAGGACACCTCATCCCATAGGGTTGATTTGTATTGGATTATATGAATATTTAGGTGATTTTTTCTTGGGAGCCACCCAGGAGTGTGACAGAGGTAAAAATAATTTTTTGGTTTGGCAGGATACTACCGGAGATTTGTGACAAATTTTTCTAGAGTTACAGCACCTTTATTAGTGTCGAAAAATAAGGGGAAACCCATTTTGTGGTCGGAGAGTTTCCAAAAAAAGTTTCCAAAAGCTAATGAAGAGGCTGACTAGTGCCCCCATCTTGAGGCATCCAGAAGCGGGTGTAGGTTATGTAGTCTACTGCGACGCATCAGGGACCAGACTCGGATGTGTCCTGATACAGGAGAGAGTAGTGATTTCATATGGTTCTCTACATCTCATTCATCATGAGTAGAACTATGCTACCCATGACATGGAGTTAGCAGTATTGGTCTTCACCTTGAAGATGTGGCAACATTAGTTGATGGGTGAGCATTTTACGGTGTACTCTGGTCACAAGAGTCTCAGGTATACCTTCTCTCAAAAGGAAATGAACCTGAGATAGTGAAATTGGCTTGAGTTCCTCAAGGACTATTAATTGGAGATAGTCTATACTCCTGCTAAGGGGAACGTTGTAGAAAATGCACTCAGCAAGAGGTCTGGTATATAGCCTCTAGTTGAGGTGACAGAGTAGCTTTCTCCTTTACATATATCCTTTGTGGATCGAGATGGATTTGCTTTTCTTCAGCCTCTTACAGTCACTCGTCCAATTACTTAGTAAGTCACGGTGGCAAAACGTGGGGACGCTGACTACAGGGCTTGATGTGCTTAGATATCAATAGGGTAATAACCTGATGGATTTTTTAAAGGTATGGTGCACGTCATCCAGATCAGAGGACGTACCATGGAACTAGTGTCACATTAGGAGGAAGTGTTTAGGGAGTTCCACTTATCCCCTCTTAAGGTAAAACCAGGAGTGGCGACAATGTACCAGGATCTTCGACGATAGCATTGGTGGCTGGGAATGAAGAAAACAGTAGTAGAGTTGGTTTCTCGGTGCATCACATGTCAGTAAGTGAAGACGTAGCATCAGGTACCTGTAGACTTGGTTCAAAATTTAGAGGTCCCAGTGTGGAAGTGGGATGGGATATCCATGGACTTCATGATAGGACTTCCACATACTTCCAGGGCTCATGACTGGATTTGGGTGATTGTCGACCGACTCATCAAGTCAGACCACTGGATACCGATCAAAGAGCAGGGTTTAGTAGAGAGCATGGGATGCATCTATGTCCAAATGATTGTGCGGATATTTGGAATACCCTCTAAGAGTGTCAATGATCATGTCACACATTTTACTTCCCAGCTATGGAAGGCGTTTTAGGATGCTTTCTGGGGTAGATTTTCTTGAGAACCGCCTTCCATCCTCAGAAGGATGGACAGACTGAGCGGACCATTCATACTCTCGAGGACATGTTGTGTGCAGGTGTCCTCGACTTCGGTCATAGCTGGGACGATCACTTTCCTTTGGTGGAGTTTTCATACTACAACATCTATCAATCCAAAATTGGGATGTCACCTTTTGAGGCGTTGTACGGAAGACCTAGCAGTTCACCTTTGTGCTGGACTGACCCAGGGGAGTCAGCACTCGTGGGACCAGAGATGGTACGGGCTATCACACGGAAGGTGAAGATCATCCTATAGTCGATAAAGACTGCATAGATAAGGTATAAGTCTTATGCCAACAAGAGATGGAGACCTCTAGAGTTTAAGGATGGTGACCATGTCTTTATAAGTGTCTCGCCCCGATGAGTTATGCATAGTTTTGGACGAGGCGGAAAGTTTTCTCCGAGAATCATCAAAACCTTTTCAGGTCCTCAACAGAGTTGGAGAGGTGGCATACTGAATATCTCTTCCACCTTAGTTGCACTTGGAGCACTACTTCTTCAATATATCCCAGCTGAGGAGATACGTGCATGACTATTCTCTCATCATCCACACTAGAGAGATAGACTTCGATGATCGGTCGACATTAACGGAGGATCCAGTTGAGATTGAGGATCAACAGGAGAAGGTCCTTTATGGGAGGTCGATACCTCTGGTGCACATTCATTGGTATCACGGGAACCTACAAGAGCGAAAATGGGAGTGGGAAGCTCAGATTCATACTCTGTACCCACACTTTTTTCATAGTTTTGAGTTATAGATTATGGGTATGTAAAGCCCTCAGGTGGGGAGAATGTAAAGACCCAAAATTTCCATTTAATTGTTTTTAATATATGGAAATTTTACGAGTCCACAAAAATTAACGGTGCATAATCCTAAGGCTTAGAGTGCCCTGAATGATTTTCAGAACATTATTTAGGTTACGTTCAGTAAACTTGCGAGAAGGATTTTCTAACATTTGAACCATTTCTCATAATTCAATTTTGAGGGCACCATTGAACTCGTAGCGCCAGTATTCACTTAAGGAGACCATCACATTGACCGCAGTAGGTCGAGGGTGGAAGTTATTTTTTCACATATTTATGAATGATAAAAATGAAATAAAATGGTGTAACTTTTTTTTCATTTGAAACATCCCTATGGGCGTTACATTGGTGGGGGCTTCCTGAACTAGACCCTCCATGACAGGTTATGGTGGTGGATAGCACCTGAACTGATGTCCCATGAGAGGTTATGTTGGTTGGTACCACCCGAGGCTATACCCCTTTGAACTACCTCTTATGTGTGGGGAAGCCTCTTAAACTTCCCCCACTATAATAGTGTCACCCACTTTAATTTATTGTTCCAACCATTATTTAATTAATTATTCCAATTTGAAATTGTTCCAAATATTAAAATTGGGGAAACAAATCAATTGGCAAATTTGAGTTTGGGGGAAATTATTGGAAAATGGGAGAGCTCTTGGGGTATTACATTTATAAGGACCCAGCATTAAACCTTACTTAATCTTGAGTTATTACAAGATTACACATTGAGGATCTTTTCAGGTTTAGAGTTTTAGAGAATTAGAACATAAAACTTGCATTACATTCCATATATAAACAAAGTGGTTACATAAAGATAGTATTCATTTTTCCCATCAATGGAATCATATTTAAAATAAAACATGGATTCATTCTTGACACTTCCTTGACACTATCATCATATCATGTACAATTCCCTTGACCTGCGAAAAACGTTTCAAAAAAAACATGGAATGAGCATAAAAAGCTCAGAATGGGTTATAAAAATATGGAAAAAAATCATAACATCATATATAAATAAGAATGAAATCATACTTTACCCATAAAACATAATCACTTTAACATACCTCATCAAATCATGAATAAATCATAGAAATCATAAGACATAAAGGTAACTTGAGGCATTCATAACATTCTTACGTAGGGAGTAACCCTCTTGGTTACGTTTGGAATACCCATCACAATATATTCCCTAAATCTCTTCAGAGAAACCTTAACGTTTCACTCCATCACGTTAACCAATGCATTGGAGGGCTATATCGGGCTCACCAGCCCTTATTTTATCACGGAACCACCCATCTTCATAATAATTCCCATGAACCTTAACATAATCGTATCACATAAAACATGCATAAAGGAAACATAACATTTCCACCTTTCAATCACAAGATATCAATACAACACATTGATATAAAAACATTATGAAAACCATTTTCATTACCAAAACAAAATGAAAGTAAAACATGGTATTTATTTTTCTTTTAAATAAAAGGTGTGGCTTGTAGAGGAAGCCAAAACTCAAATAATGGTCACGGCCGCGGAGAAGTCGTTGTTGCCGCATACATATGACAAAAACATTCCCTCTTGTCATTTTGTAAAATGCTTCATATAAAAAAGATTCATTTTGGATAAACGTAAAAGTAAAATGGGTTTATACACCATATAAAAGAAGGTTGTGTATAAAATAAAATATGCCTCAATGAAAGGAGATTGAGACGAACTCCCATACCTCGGGTCTGACTTGACTTGATCGTTCTTTAATGTCCTGAATAATAAAATTGAGTTAATTTCTACTTTCTTATGAACCTTTATCAAGTTCATTATTCGTTTTATATCACTTATTACAATGTTATGAACATTATGTAATTATTTAAGTTAATAACGGTCGTTTTAACGATCATTGGTACTTGAGTCAAAATATGCTCTTTATAATTACAAGTTGTTCATGTATCCATTATATCCAGAGTTATAATCATGATTTATATATCATATATATCATATATATCTAGTATATACATGCATTTATAATATTACATACTAATTTAGATTTAAGAAATGAAATGCACCGTTCATGGAGACGGTAAGTCGTACGTACACATGAACGCTACATTCATTTCTATTTCATATTTTATAGAATGGAATCATAATTATATAAAGGTATATTATAATTTCAGTGTAATATCATATATAATATCATAAATCCATCCTTTATATGTCTCATATATGTTATTAACAAATCAAATCACTTTGAGGGGGCGGTAGTCCGCACTTCTTTAAATGAAGATATCGCGTTTACCCATAATGGGAACCATAAAGGTATGCCAAAATGAAAAATACAGAAGCTTAGGGAAAACATAAAGATATTATATATCATATATAAATATAGTTTCATATTAATGTCCACCTTTGAAGGTGTAAAAGAATGTTGAACAATCATCGTTTCCGAAGGCAGAAATTCGTCTTCCACAGAAACAGTATGTTCTTTAACCATTAGATGTATGTTTGTGTAAGTTTATCTCGAATCCTTATTATAAAAACATTCTAGTATATTGAATATAATCTAGTTTTTACAAAAGAAATGAATAAAAAGAGTTTAGGGGGTTGTAGAAGAAAAATAAAACAAAAGGACTCAAGTGAAGACATTACCTAAAAATCGGGTAACTCCCTTTGGTTTGAGCTCAAGGGCTTCCATGGGAAGACTTCTGCCCAAAGTGAGGCTTCAAGGAGTAAGAGAAGGATGTGGAGAGACAAAATGGGCAGGTTTTGGCCGAGACAAAGTCTTTGGAAGTGTGGGTAAGGAGATAGAGGTGGGGGCCTTTTATAAGAGGAGAGGAGGGGCACTCTTGGAAAGTAAGGAAATGTTACTTTATTTTAGAATGAGTTTAGGATTTTAATGGTCCCACATTGATGTGATTCGATAATAAGGTGATAAGGGTTCTAAATCCACCCATAAAATAGGTTTTGGACATGTGTAGGTCTTATATTTTACATTATCTTTCCATTTTATTTAAATCGTTAAATAATGAGGTCATCGATGCATCATTATGATGTCATAAATAATTTAATTTATTAAATGTCTACAAATTATAAAAAAACTACTATGATGTAGAAAATCTTTTTATCTTTCCAATTAGTATTTATAGTCTAAAAGATCATTTATGTAGACAAAATTAAAAATATTTTACTTAGGTGATACATTCTTTGTTACATTTAACATTCTTTAAAAATAAAAAGATAAAAAGTCACTTTCTCACAAAAGTGACTCCATGGGCCCCCAAGTTTTGTAGAAGGCATCCCATCGTCGGCCATGAGACAACCAGTAGCCTTAGAACACATTTTGTGGTCATTTTTTATTATTATGATATTATCTTATTATCTTTAACTACCATATTACTTATTAATCAAGATAATTAAAGATAATTACCGTCGTTACTATTCATAATGTCCAAAAACAAGAGTCTTAATTACATAATTTGGACCTTCTGATTCCAAATCTGTAATCCATTTTACCAAATTCCAAACACATTAATTTCAATAATTAATTTAAAAAAACTTCCCGTTGTCAAAACAAATAGCGTGTTTTTTAGAAACAATATTTATGAAATATTTTACATTAGTTTATGCCCAATTATAAAGTGAAATTAATCCTAATGACCACCATTGGATTAAATGGTAAAAAAATATTCAGATTAAACTTTAAGACCAATTAAAAAGATAATCTACAATATAATTAAATTAAATGAAAAAGCAATTTTGATGTAAAATGCAGTATTTTTCACTTTTCATTTAAAAAATGAACATTGTCAGAAAAATACGAAAAATTTATCCAATATAAATTTAAATGTCCCAATCATAAAGAATATGTTTATTTTGACAAATAGAGATTATAAAATTGTCAATATTTTGTTTTAAAAAGGGTTCTCCATCAAAAGGCAGTAAAACAATCTTTTAAGAATATTAGTGTATTCCATGCATAAGATTGGATTTATTATCATTTTAAGCCTCTAAAACACTATCTAAATCATTAATAGACATAGATAAAAATAACTATTGTTCATTACTTACTTGGGATTTTCAATCCTTCCCCCCTTTAGAAAATTGTGTCCCCGTAATTTATTTACTTATCAAATAAATGGGGGTACTTATCTCTCATTGCATTTTCAGATTCCCATGTTGCCTCTTTAATCATGTGGGTTTTCCACAAAACCTTTACCTGATGAATCACCTTATTACAAAACAATTGCTCCCTGTGGTCATGAATCTGGACCGGTTTCTCCTCATAAGATAGGTTCTCTTCCAGCTGAACTACCTCTGGACTCAAAACATGAGATGCATCTGGCATATACTTTCTCAATATTGATACATGAAAAACATTGTGTACCTGAGATAAACTCGGAGGTAAAGCCACTCGGTAAGCAACTGATCCAACTCTCTCCGGAATTTCATATGGTCTAATATACCTTGGACTCATCTTTTCTTTCTTACCAAATCGCATCACACTTTTCCATGGTGATACATTGAGAAAAACATGATCACCTACCTCAAAAGAGAGATCCTTCCTCCTGTTGTCCACATAACTCTTCTGCCTAATCTAAGCTATTGTCACGTGTTTCTGAATCAACTGAACTTTTTCTGCCATCTCTTCTACCAATTCCGGTCCCATCAACTTCCTTTCACCCACTTCGTCCCAAAAATCTAGAGTTCGACACCGCTTCCCATATAATTCCTGAAATGGTTCCATCTGTATACTGGAATGTAAAGTGTTATTATATGAAAACTCAACCAAAGAAATATGTTGGTCCGAACATCCCTGATAATCCATCGAAAATGATCGTAGCATATCCTCCAAGGTCTGAATTTTTCGTTCTGACTGGCCATCTGATTGAGGATGAAAAGTTGTACTATAATTTAATTCAGTACCCAATGACTTTTGAAGGCCCTTCCAAAAGTTAGAAGTAATCCTGGGATCAAGATCGAATACAATGGATAGAGGAACTCCATGCAACCTGACTATATCTTTAAGGTACAATCGAGAAAGTTGATCTAGAGAGAAGGTATCTCGAATAGTAAAGAAATGAGCTGATTTAGTCAAGCGATCAACAATAACCCAGATTGCATTATTACCTCGAGATGTCTTTGGTAATCCCACAACAATGTCCATGGATATATTCTCATATTTCCACTCTGGAACGGGTAGAGGCTGAAGCATCCCGTTCGGTAACTGCCACTCTGCTTTAACCTGCTGACAAGTCAAACACTTCACAGTAAAATCAGCAATATCTCTTTTCATCCCATCCCACCAGTAATACTCCAGAAGATCTCTATACATCTTAGTACTTCCTGGATGAACTGAAAATGGATAACTATGAGCTTTACATAACAACTATCTCTTCAACTGTGAATCACAAGGCACACAAAATCTCTTCCCAAATCTCAAAACACAATCACCATTAATGTTGAATTCAGGCAACTTACCTTTCTAAACCAGCTCTACCTTTTTTTGCAACTCACTATCTTGCTTCTATGCTTGGTTGATTCTGTCTAATAAAGAAGATTTCACTGATACCTGAAATAAAACAGAAGGACATCCTGCACCAACAACTTCTATGCCAAAGTTTATCAAATCCTTTACCAAAGGATCACATTCCAAACACAACATTGTTAATGAAGCATTACTTTTTCAACTCAAAGCATCAACCAATTTATTTTCTTTTCCCGAATGGCAATGAATTGTACAATCGTAATCCTTGATTAATTCTAGCCATCTCCTTTTTCTTATGTTCAATTCTTTCTGAGTGAATATGTACTTTAAAATTTTGTGATCGGTATATATTTCACACTTTACTCCATACAAATGATGCCTCCAAATTTTTAAAGCAAAAAAAAATAGCAGCTAATTCCAAATCATGTGTAGGGTAATTTACCTCATGAGTTTTCAACTGATGTGAAGCATAAGCAATTACCTGATCATTCTGCATTAGGACACAACCAAGTCCTTTCAATGAAGCATCACTGTATATAACAAACTCACCATTCCTAGAAGGAAGTTCCAAAACTAGAGCATTCACCAATCTTCTTTTCAATTCCTGAAAACAATCATTACACTCTTTTTTCCAGATAAACCTAACACCATTCTGAGTTAGCTTAGTCATTGGACTACATAACCGTGAAAAATTTCTAACAAACCTTCGGTAATAGCCTACCAAACCAAGGAAACTACGAATATCAGTTACATTTGTGGGTCTTGGCCATTATTCAACAACCTTTGTTTTTGCGGGATCAACACTTATCCCATCCTTAGAAACAATGTGACCAAGGAAAGAAATTTGTTGCAACCAAAAATCACACTCGCTGAATTTCCCATACAATTTCTTTTCTTTTAAGGTTTGCAAAATAACCCTTAAATGTCTTTCATGCTCCTCTTTACTTTTATAAAACACCAAAATATCATCAATGAAAACCACCAAAAACTTACCCAAGATCTCATGCAAAATTCTATTCATTAATTCCATGAATATAGCAGGTGCATTGGTTAGCCCAAAAGGCATTAATACAAATTCATAATGGGAATATCTTGTACGAAACACAGTCTTCGGAATATCTGCTTCCTTTACCTTCAACTGATGGTACCCCGATCTCAGGTCAATCTTTTAAAAATACTGAGCTCCCTAGAACTGATCAAACAAATCACTGATATGAGGCAAAGGATATTTGTTCTTAATAGTGATGTTATTCAAGGCTCTATAATCAATGCAAAGTCTCATAGAACCATATTTCTTTTTAACAAATAAAACAGGATCACCCCATGGTGATGTGCTACGTCGAATGAAACCTTTCTCTAATAAATTTTCCAATTGATCCTTCAACTCTAAAAGTTCAATTTGATCCATTCGATAAGGGGGTTTTGAAATTGGATTAGCATTAGGAAGTAAGTCAACAGTAAACTCAACTTCCCGATCTGGTATTATTCCAGACAACTCATTAGAAAAAACATCAGGATACTCATTTACCACTGGCACATCATTAATCTGAACAGGTCCTTTATTTACAACAATGTGTGCAAGGTAACATTCATTTCCATATTTTACAAGTTTGTTGGCCTCTTGATATGTTATCAATAGTAAGGATTCATTCTTGTACATAAACTGAAATTATTTCTGAATAGAAACTTATTTACCTCTACAGTCAATATTAGCATGGTAAATAGAGAGCCAATCCATACCCAGGATAACATCAAACTCTACTAGAGGTAGAACAATAAGGTTTGCAAGTAGGTTCTTTCCACAGATAAGGATAAAAAGTTTCTTATAAATTCTTTTTGCCTCAACATTTCCCCCAGGTGTTTTTACCACAAGTTCAGGAGTCATTTCCTGAGATGGTATTCACATTTTACTAGAAAAGGTTTCAGAGATGATAGAATGTGTGGACCCAGAATCAAACAAGACACTGGCATAATCTGAAAAGACAAACAAGTTACCTGATACAAATTCATTTGATGGCCCGACATCTGCTGAAGTAGTTGCAAAGGATTTCACCACCCCTTTTTGCATGTAGTCTAACTTTTTCCCATCACTCAATATCTTTGTCGGACACTCGTTTGCATAGTGACCCATCTCATCGCACTTAAAACATTTCACTAACTGTAAATCAAATTTGGTCTTACCATCACCCTGATCTTTTTCAGTGCAATCACGAGCCTTATGTCCTATCTTACCGCATTGGTAGCAATTTACAGAATTTAGAAGATATTCCCCAGCATGACTTTTGCCACATTTATCACAAACTGGAAACTTAGATTTCTTACCATCAGTCTTTTTTGAAGAATTCTTACCTTTCTCCTACCACCTTGGTCTCTTCTTCTGTTGGCTGTTATAGAACCCTTCATCATCGGCAAACTCCATTTCCACATTCTCAGCACATCGAACAAGCTTTTCATAACATTTAAACTCACGAGAAACTAATGCCCTTCGATATTTTGGATTTAATACCGAGTAAAAACGATTGATTTTACTATCAAGGTCTCAGATAATATTTGGAGCATACCTTTCCAATCGATTGAACCTTTCTTCATAGGTAGCCACTAAGTATTCCTCTTGCCTCAATTCCATGAATTGTTTTTCCATCCTAAGTCGATCATCCTTAGGAAAATACTTTTCAAGAAACAGACCTTTGAATTCATCCCAGTCGAGGGAATCAATCTCATCAACGTCCCTGATATTTTTAACCATCGACCATCACTGATCTGCTTCACCCTCCAAACGGTAAATAGAATGACTAACCTTTTGATTGTCTGAACACCCCATGACATCGAAAATATTCTCTAGTGCTTTAATCCACCCTTCAGCTAGCACAGGGTCAGATGATCCTCGGAATGATGGGGGATGTTGCCTCATGAAATGTTCCACCACTGACATGTTCCTCTGCGGTTGATATGGCTGATCTCGTCCATGGATACCACCACCATTTATTGCTTGAGTCAACTATTCCATTACTGCAACAAACTGTTCAGTTCCAATTCCGACAATCTCAGGATGCTGATTCTGAAGGTTATTTTCTTCTGTATGCCTTCCTAGCACTGCTTCCCTGTTTCCTCTGAAGAAAACCATTCTGAACAAACATGTCTTATATGAAGCAACATAGTAATCTTAAAATGTTATATCATTTCCAAAAAAAATATTTTTGGATATTCATTTAATAGAATTATAACTCCAAAAGTTATCTAAACCGACCTATGATACCAACTATAAGGCCCCAGCCTTAAACCTTACTTAATCTTGAGTTATTACAAGATTACACATTAATGATCTTTTCTGGTTTAGAGTTTTAGAGAATTAGAACATAAAACATTCATTACGTTCCACATATAAACAAAGTGGTTACATAAAGATAGTATTCATTTTTCCCATAAATGGAAACATATTTAAAATAAAACATGGATTCATTCTTGACACATCCATGACACTATCATCATATCATGTACCATTCCCTTGACCTGTGAAAAACATTTCAAAAAAAAACATGGTATGAGCATAAAAAGCTCAGTATGGGTTATAAAAATATGGAAAGGAATCATAAGTTCATATATACATAAGAATGAAATCATACTTTACCAATAAAACATAATCACTTTAACATACCTCATCAAATCATGAATAAATCATAGAAATCATAAGACATAATGGTAACTTGATGCATTCATAACATTCTTACGTAGGGAGTAACCCTCTTAGTTACGTTTGGAATACCCATCACAGTATATTCCCTAAATCTCTTCGGAGAAACCGTAACGTTTCACTCCTTCGCGTTACCCAATGCATTAGAGAGCTATATCGAGCTCACCCGCCCTTATTTTATCACAGAACCACCTGTCTTCATAATAATGCCCAAGAACCTCAACATAATCGTATCACATAAAACATGCATAAAGGAAACATAACATTTACACCTTTCAATCACAAGATATCAATACAAAACCGTGATATAAAAACATTATGAAAACCTTTTTCAATACCAAATGAAAAGAAAAGTAAAACATGGTATTTATTTTTCTTTTAAATAAAATGTATGTCTTGTAGAGGAAGTCGAAACTCAAATAATGGTCACAGTGGCTGAGAAGTCGTTGTCGCCGCATACGTAAGACAAAAACATTCCCTTTTTTCATATTGTAAAATGGTTTGTATAAAAAATATTCTTTTTGGATAAACATAAAAGTCAATGGGGTTTATACACCGTATAAAATAAGGTTGTGTATAAAATAAAATATGCCTCAATGAAAGGAGATTGAGACGAAGTCACATACCTCGGGTCCAACTTGACTCGATCGTTCTTTAATGTCTTGAATAATAAACTTGAGTTAATTTCTACTTTCTTAAGAACCTTTTTCAAATTCATTATTCCTTTTGTGTCACTTATTACCATTTTATGAACATTTCGTAATTATTTAAGTTAATAACGGTCGTTTTAACGATCATGGGTACTTGAGTCAAAATATGCTCTTTATAATTACAAGTTGTTCATGTATCCATTATATCCAGAGTTATAATCATGATGTAAATATCATATATATCATATATATCCAGTATATACATGCATTTATAATATTATAAAATCATTTAGAGATAAGAAATGAAATGCACCGTTCATGGAGACGGTAAGCCGTACGTACGCATGACCGCTACTTTCATTTTTATTTATATATTTTTTAGAAAGGAATCATAATGATATAAAGGTATATTATAATTCCAGTGTAATATAATATATAATATAATAACTCCATCCTTTATACGCCCCATATATGGTATTAACGAATCAAATCACTTTGAGGGGGCGGTAGTCCACACTTCCTTAAATGAAGATATCGCGTTTACCCATAATGGGAACCATAAAGGTATGACCAAAATGTAAAATACATAATCTTAAGGAAAACATAAACATATTATATATAATATATAAATATAGTTTCATCTTAATGACCACCTTTTAAGGTGTTAAAAGAATGTTGAACAATCATCGTTTCGGGAGGCAGAAATTCGCCATCCACGGAAACAGTATGTTCTTTAACCATTAGATGTAGGTGTGTGTAAGTGTAGCTCGAATACTTATTATAACAACATCCTAGTATATTTAAGATACTTTAGTTGTTACAAAAGAAATGAATAAAAAGAGTTTAGGGGGTTGGAGAAGAAAAATAAAACCAAAGGACTCAAGTGAAGACATTACCTTAAAATCGGGTAACTCCCTTTGGTTTGAGCTCAAAGGCTTCCTTGGGAAGACTTCTGCCCAATGTGAGGCTTCAAAGAGTAATAGAGGGATGTGGAGAGACAAAATGGGCAGGGGTTGGCCGAGCCAAAGGCTTTGGAAGTGTGGGTAAGGAGGTAGAGGTGGGGGCCTTTTATAAGAAGAGAGGAGGGGCACTCTTGGAAAGTAAGGAAATGTTACTCTATTTTAGAATGAGATTCAGATTTTATTGGTCCCACATTAATTTGTTTCGAGGATAAGTTGATACGGGTTCGAAATACACCCATACAATAGGATTTGGACATGTGTAGGTCTTACATTTTACATTAACTTTCCATTTTATTTAAATCGTTAAATAATGAGGTCATCGCTGCATCATAATGATGTCTTAAATAATTTAATTTATTTAATGTCTAAAAATTATAAAAAAAAATACTATGATGTATAAATTCTTTTTTATCTTTCCAATTACTATTTATATTCCAAATGATCATTTATGTAGACAAAATTAAAAATATTTTACTTAGGTGATACATTCTTTGCTACATTTAACATTGTTTAAAAATAAAAAGATAAAAAGTCACTTTCTCACAAAAGTGACTCCATGGGCCCCCCATGTTTGGCACAGGGAATCCCATGGTTGGACATGAGACAACCAATAGCCTTAGAACACATGTTGTGGTCATTTTTATTATTATGATATTATCTTATTATCTTTAACTACCCGATTACTCATTAATCAAGATAATTAAAGATAATTATCGTCGTTACTATTCATAATGTCCAAAAACAAAAGAGTCATAATTACATAATTTGGACCTTCAGATTAAAAATATTTAATCCATTTTAAAAAATTCCAAACACATAAATTGCAGTAATTAATTTAAAAAATCTTCCTGTTGTTAAAACAAATAGCGGGTTTTTTAGAAACAATATTTATGAAAAGTTTGGCATTATTTTATGCCCAATTCCAAAGTGAAATTAATGCTAATGACCACCATTGGATTAAATGGTCAAAATATATTCATATTACACTTTAAGACCAATTAAAAAGATAATATGACCATATAATTAAATTAAATAAAAAATCAGTTTTGATGTAAAATGCAGTATTTTTCATTATTCATTAAAAAAATGAACATTGTCAGAAAAATACCAAAAATGTATCCAATGTAAATTTCAATTTCCCAATCATAAATAATATGTTTACTTTGACAAATAGAGATTATAAAATTGTCAAAATTTTGTTTTAAAAATGGTTTTCCATCAAAAGGCAGAAAAACAATCTTCTAAGAATATTAGTGTCTTCCATGCATAAGATTGGATTTATTCTCATTTTAAGCCTCTAAAACACTATCTAAATCATTAATATACATATATAAAAATATCTATTATTCATTACTTACTTGGGATGTTACAACATTCTACAATGAATAACATCATCAATGAAGAACATCTTCCATGAAGTATGCCCCTCCAACGAAGAACGACGATACAATACTTCGACTTCTTCCTCGGGACATCCTCCAACATGGGTCATCTTAAATTGATGATCGTCATTCCCTCATCATCTATGACAACAAAAGAATCAGGTAGGGTGGTGGTATGAAATTCTTCCCTTTTTTGTTCTTGATGAATCTTCGTAATTCAAAGCGAGATTATAGCCGCTTGCAATAACTCTAATGTAGAGAGTGTGGGCCAAAAAAATGGCATGTCCTCTCCGCAATTATTTTTTTGATTATTGGTGTTCCTCTCAATGGAGGAGGTCAGAGTCCGACCACGAAGGTTCACGAGAAGGGCGTCCGGCAACACTGTCAGGTGCGTCAAAGGTGATGGCACAACGGTGCCGCTCCGTGGTCGCCGCCGACTGTGGCCGATGCCACCCGCAGCTTCCACCTTATGTGGCCACTGCCACCCGCAGCCTCGTCGTGTTGCCCTCGCGACCTCACCGCTGGTGGCCCTCGCCACCCTGCGGCCTCCCCGCCCCATGGCCTCAACGCCACGGGGCCTCACTCACTCGAGGCTTTCCGGGGCGCCCAGCGGCCTCGCCGCCCCACCGCTGTCTGAGCCACCCTACAACCTCACTTCCCTCGTGACCCCGCAGAATCGTGCTGCACATGTGGCCCCTGCAACATTTGGGCATCCCTTGCTTCCCCTATGGCCTCAGGCTGACCTCGCAGTGCCCGCAACATCGAGCCGCCCTCCATGGCCCCTGGAGGCCCTCACGGCATGTCGAACCCTGCGGGCTGGGTTGCACAATTGGCTGGGCTAGACCCTGCATGTCAGGCCAGGTCGACCCGAACTGGGATGACCCAAGATGGGTCTGGTCGGGTCGGTCTGTCCCAGTTGGGCTGGACCTGGACAGACTTCAACCCATTTACTATATTTTGGCCATAACTATGGCACCAGGCGTCTGTTTGATGAACCATAAGTGGTACTAGAATCGATGGAGCGAGGAAGTCTTTTTGAGTATACCCCACTGGAGATTTAGATTAAGATAGTGTACGGTCGGATTGGATTGAGAATGAATCCAACAGGGCCCTTGGGACGGAAAGATTAATAACTCACAAATCGAGCATTCGATTGACGCAACTTCTATTGCATTGAGACCCCTATGACAAGGTGACCCTCTGGGATACTACATAGTGAGACTTCGTGGGAGTTGGAGTATCGACCCATGCCTTGAGGAGAAGATTCTCTTGGAGATGAGCATGCCTAGTGCTGGAACCCAATAGATTGTTGTGACATGAAGAATGAAGAGAGATCCATTTCAGGTCAGCACCAAGAGATCCTCTGTGTGTCAGCACCTAGAGATCCTGTGTGGGTGAGCACCTAGAAATCATGTGTGGGTCAGCAATTAGCTATCCTATGTGGGTCAGCACCTAGAAATCCTGTGTGTATCAACACCGTGTGATACTTTTTGGGTCAACACCAAGGGATCCTGTGTGGGTCACCACATAGTGATCTTGTGTGGGTCAGCACCTAGCGATCCTCCGTGAGTCAGCACCTAGAAATCATGTGTGGGTCAGCACCGAGAGATCTGGTGTGGGACTACACTGATGTATCCAATGTGGGTCTCCCTCTTAACAAAGAATGATGATTCAGAAGTTATATCAAATTATCTCTACTACTGTACTTAAGTTATACCTAGTGTGAGATGAGTCTGTACCTGTGTGGTACTTTATTTCGTGGAAATATCTTGGTGGAAATCTATTGTGTGTCGTACCTATGTGGTACTTGCCTTCATGGTGTTACATCGATTGTGGAATAGATGATCTTGGGGATTTGGAGTTGGACTATGTGTTTTCCTCATGATTGAGATGGGTTCAATTGATAACTTATGTATATGTATAGTCATAAACAAACGTAGGATTACTATGTTGGATCCATTCTTTGTGGTTTATCCTTTGTGAATTTTGTGAAACTTTGTGGGTCTCGGGGTCCCTACAGATTATCGTTATACTCAACCCTGCACGGGCTGTGCCCAAAACTCGTTGTTCTTGGTGTAGACGACAGACAGTGTTGATCGAGGCTGAGTGTACCAGGACTAGATGGTGCTCAGAGGTGGACCATACAACGTGTAGGTACGCAGAGCAGATGGGTGGACGTGCAGTCCTGAGGAGGTGATCTGTACCTACCCTTCAGGTATGAACCTCTGAGGATGACCCAGTTGATGTCTTTCTCTTTCTTCTGTTGTATTTTATTTCAGTTGTACATATACTTTCCATTTGGTCTTGTATTCTAGACCCTTTTTCTTACTGTACTCACTCAGTTTACTATTTAGTTTACTTGAGTTCGTATCTTTTTTTGTTCTAGGTTACGTATGCTTACAGGTTATAAAGGAAATGCCTTCCCAGTTTTAGGGAATACGCCTTCGGTGCTAGTCAACATCCCCTGGCATGTAGAAGGCGGTCTTGGGGTTGTCACAGCATGGGCCCCGGGGGATGGGTCGTGACATCATTATTATGTGTGATAACAGTTTCATTTTTAATTAATGTTTCGGTTCGAAAGTTCATTTCCATTAACATGATTGTTGTTTCATTATCTATAAAATTCAATCATGATATAGAAATAAGATATATTAATTATAGGAATATTTATATAAAAAAAATATAGATATAAAATATTGTATTACACTATTCAGGGAGAATGTTTCATGTATGTACACATGAATGATATTTTCATTTTCTAATGGAAATAATGAAAAAATAAAAGTAATTATTTATCACTACAGAATAATGACAATATCATAAATTTTATATATACTCATTAAACATATCATTAAAATTTGGATGTATTCCAATGAAAAATAATTAATCATGATGAAATGTGGAGGTGGTAGTCCACATGTATGTATGAGCGATACATTCAATTACAATTTGTATGAGAAGTGGGAGGGGGAGTTGTTAAATCATCTTGATGAAAAATAATTACGAGTATTATACTATAATAATCTTGTTATCTTCTATACAATATTATTATATATAGTGGAAAATTAAATAAAATTGAATGTACTCAATACAGAGTTATACCTCTTCATAAAGAAACATCCAGTAGACTATATCTTAATCATTAGAATGATATTATTCTAATCAATCCAAGGAATATGGGAAATGGTATAGTATGTTAATAAGTTATTTAAGATTTTATTTTATGATGTAATATTAAAAAATATTTTAAATTTGGGTGGAGTTGAGGTTCCATTTTATATGGGATCAAGAGGACATACATGAAATATCTTAAAACATTGTAATATGATTGATGTATTTCCCAAATATAATGACTTCAAATGGAAAATGATTAAATCCTAAGACTATATATAGTATTAATATATCTTTAAAATAATAATTTTACATATCATTTTGGAAATAGTACACTTAAATTGTGTTTTAACTCTAATGTTAAACTGATTCTGACATTAACAATGGATACAATATTTAATTTTTTCACTAGTCCTTATAAAAAATAATTGCAGAATCTTTAAAAAAATTAAAAGATTATTAAAAATATATAATCAATTTAAGAAATTTAAATTTTGAAATACTTGAATGTAAATCATTGTTTTAAATAATATCAGAATTTTATTCACTATTCACTAAAAATATTCTTTTAAGAAAAACCCCAGAAATAATCGATTAAGATAGTATTGATATAATGCTTTTTGAAATTATATAATTTTTAGGAAATTTAATTTCAAAAATATGGAATTAATAAAATATAATACCCATATACAATATAAAAAAACAATTTATGATGAAAAAATATTTTGGAAGCATAAAATGACTTCATTAGAAATATAGATCTTATTTATTACAAATTAATAAATAAATAATCTTTATAATATAACTATATAAATTTTGTTTCACTGTATTTTTACTCTAAGTCATAACATAAATTTAATTTTTAATTTATAATCATATACAATATCACTGTTCAATTGTTATAGCGGTTTTTTATAAAGAATTAAATCAATGAAATTAAATTTATTTATTGGGAAATATATCATACAATATTGGGATGTTACAACACCAACCATTTCAATTTTCACCTTGTGAATATAAATATTAAACATATCCAAATACACCATTGAGTTATATTATTGGAACTATTAATTTACTGATCGTTGGATATTGGAAAACTGTGTATTTTTTGGAAAAAATTTCAAAGAACCTTCTATTGGAAAAGGTTAAAGTGACATTGGACTATTAAATATCAAACATATTTATTTTTATGTACGAAATAATATTTATGAAAATTGTTTTTATATATAACTCAATAGAATTACTGAGGAATTTTTTTAGTGACGCATATGTTTCGAAAATTGGAAAATATCCAAACATTTCAAATAAGAATATATAACGAACTTGGGAAGAGTGTTATGAATGTTTTATATTTTATTTTTTTAATCATTAAATGGATAATTAATGTTTTATTTGAGGTATTTTCTAATTTTATGTAAATTCACTCCTCTTAGAACACTATTATGGAATAACGATTCATTGAGGAGAAATAAAACCTTGTGTGACATTGTTAAGGAAATGGTGAGTCTGTGGATGTTGTTCTACCTAAAATAAGGCCAATAGAATTAGGGTATGGATTCTATAAATTGATTTCCTCTAGGATTATATGTATGAAATTTGGTTTTAAGTTTGATGTAATATGATGAAGAGGTTCCTTTTATATGATAGGGGCATTACTCTTGGAATATCTCAAAATATTGATTTAATTTAAATTATTTTTCAATTGAAAATTCATACAAAGTGAGTAGTTTAGAATATAATAATATTATGGTTATAGATTATATAAGAAAATAATAAATAGTAATGTTTTTTTTGATATATCTACCATTAAATATGGGTTATATATACCTCTTAAATTAAGGTATCAAAAAATACAATTACTCGAATAAAACATTCAAAACTAAAACCCTCAAAATGTGAGTCTAAGACATTGAACTTGTGATAATGCATAAAATGATAAATTCATTTTAGTATCCGAGAACCTGAAAAAAAAAATACATATTGAACAACCAAATCTTCAATGTTATCTAATGTTATCAATTATAGTAACATTTACAACCAAGGAGACGCACTACCAGATTCAGTGCTAAAAACATAGTGTTTATATTTATTATGTATATACCATTAAACATGACATAATTATAGCCATCCAAATCATAAACAAAATCTATGGAAATATTTTATATATTATGTACTGATAGTAAATTGTGTTTTATGCTTTTACCAAGTTAGGAAATACTCTCACATGTCTTGGAAAAAGAAAAAAACATTCCATAAAAAATCAATATCATCATAAATAATTTCCTAAAAAATACCAACCTTCTAGGAAATATTCAACATAAAATCTGTTTCATTTACCTGATAAATTCAATGATATTAAAAGGGTGAGCTCAGATTCTCAATAAGGTTTATATATATATGTATATATATATATATCAATGTTTACATAATAATAACACGTGGATAAGTCAATATGAACATGAAAAATACATATGAAAACAGTAAATTGAAAATAAAATATCAAAATCATCAATAATATAAGAAATAATTGGATTTCATAAGAAATGAATCATAAAGGAATCAAAGTAAATATTCCATGAGATAATCACATAGTCATAACTCATGGAATTTCATCCAAAAAACTAGAATATAAAATATTTCATTATTATTAAAATCTCATTTCCAAGATTATCATTGTAGAATAATTTCAATTCCAAATACTTTTTAGAAGCCATGGTTCACTCCCTAGACTATTATAGTTGAAAATTTCCCTTATAGAGATGATTTAAATATCTATTTAATTCAATTTTTTCTCAAGACTTATCAAGGATAACCCAATGCATTGGACGTAGATATTGGTCACACCATTCACAAAACAAGTATTATACTTTTGTGCTCGGTATAAAAATAATTCATTTATAATATCAAAAACCATGATATGAAATGGAATTCAATATCGAAGAAGATAGATTATAATTCAACTCACCTATAATTAGGGGGGAATTCATGATGAAATCCAATACCATCATAAATGTATATTATGGAATAATCACCAATGTAATTGAAAATTAATGTATGCACATTAATTTTCATTGAATTTATGAGGAAATATTAAAATTACCATTACAATATTACACTCACCATTGATTAATAGGATGAACATATTTAATAATTAGTAATTTTTATTGAATTTTATCATTATGTAAACAATTGTTTTTTTAAAATACCATAGTATATAAGGATATATTTGTTTCTAGAAATTATAATTTAAATCGCAATTAAAAGGTAAAATATTTGTTTTATGATGAATATGATAATGTATTTCATGATTAGAAATATTATATTTCTTATTATGTGAATTATTATCATTATTAGGGAGTGTAAAAAATGAATTTAATTCAAAATATATAGTAACAAATAAATATGAAATCAAAACAGCTTCCCACTGATTTGAAATATTTAATCCTCATGTGAGGATAAAATTTACAAGTGAAAATATATAATAATATTTATGAAACCCATATATATATATAAATTTTACTATTTGTAATGAATATTAATAAAATATTGTATATTTTGTATTATATACAATGAGTAAAACCAAAAAATATTCTGAATAAAAATTAATACATGAGGTAGATTTCCAATTATATTGGCTTTCCAAAAATATGAATATTCCCCCATTATGTAATTAGCGATTTATGAGATCGAGAAGATATTAGAAGAAATGATCATTTATCCAAATTTGAATTGACAATCCTTCATCCCAATTTATGTAATCCCAATAAAACTATCTTAATAATTGTTATAATTGTAATTAATAAATTAATTCTTATGAGAATTCAATAGGGATGGATAGTATGAATCGAAAATAGTAAACAATTGTTTTCACATCGAAAGATCACATATCAATACCCTTTTAAATATATGTTTGGGAAATTTTTATGGAGACATTAATATTCATTTTTTGGTGGATATTCATGTTATTTTTAGGTCCCATTTATCATGAGGATTATCGTATTTTTTAATTTACCCATCCATTTGGAAAATTTTCCAAAAAATTAAATCAATTTGAATGATGTAATTTTGTAGTTAAATTTTTTATATTCATGGTATATTTTTTTTCTAACTATTGTAATGACATAATAATGATATTTTATTTATTTTTTCACTAGTTTTTTATGTATATTAATCAGCCCTCAAAAAATTTTGGAAAAGTGATTTTTTTATATAAGTATTGAAAATAATTTTTCATTAATTTTTAAAATTTTCATTATATGGTTGAGGGTAATACATTTTATTTTGAAATATATTTCCCAAAATAGAATTTAGGTAAATAAGGCTAATTTTTTGTTGATAAATTTCATATCTTACAAAATATTTTGGAAATGAGTTATGTCATTTTATTGAGTTACAAGATTCTACTAGAAAACAATCAGGGATTATTTTATGATTTATATCATTATATATAAATTAAAATTTAATAATGGAAATTTATTGATAAATTATTGATATTATGAATCCATTAATGAGTGTATAAGATGATTGATAACTCCATCAGTGATTATTAAAACATATAGGGCATAAACATTTTAGATAAAATACGAGACTGAAAATAAAGTAGTAGGATATGTCCTTTTATAGAGAATAGGGGTTAGAATTAATTCCATTACATACACCTATAGAAAAAGATATTTTTCCCAAATATATTGTAGAACTACTAATTAGGAGTTTCCATGAGTTTGTTTTTCTTTAAAAAAGATATGATCCCAATATTTTAGAATTATCATCATTTTTTTCTAATTATAGAACTCTTAAGTACATGATGAGGAATGTTGAAGTTAAATAGTGGATTTGTAGATGTATTATTTTAATTTATTAATTTAACTGAAAATGAATAGATATTAATGGAACTGAGAATCATGTTGTTCATCATCAAATTGAAATTATCCAACCCTGATGAAGATTAATTTCTAGACCATGAACCATTAAATCAACAAATTCTATTAGATCTATTATACTTAATTGAATGAGATGTTATGTTTGTATAATTACTTAGTTGATTATATAAAAAAATCTTCGATAAAAATTTATTAAAATTCTCAAAAACTAAAATACTATTATATGAATATATATTATCATTGGTGATGATCTATTAAATTCAACACTTATCTATGAAAATGTGACAAAATAAAATTTTTGTATGGTGAAATTGAATCTATTTTGTAGTTTTTTTCAATATAACTTATATAGAAAAAATTATACCAGGAAGGATAAAAAATATGGGTTTAAAATCTTAAATTTTATGGTCTAGCCTATTTAAATGTTATCATGACTTTTTAAATATTGATAAAAATATTTTTACCCTAAAATAGTTACAAAAGACATGAAATATGTGAATGAAAGACTAGATTTTGAGAATATTTTTTATTTAATGGGAATATAATTTATATAAGCTTTCATAAAATTATTTGAAAATTATTTTATCTTTCCATCATTGGAATATAATTCAAAATAAGTTGAATCCAAATATTGTATATCTAGGGATTCTCAAGTTGTTATTTATTATTTTTGAGAAAAAATATTTTCTTAGATAAGAGTTAAAATAAACACCATTACTTATATATGGTCTCACATTTATAATAGTATAATTGATAATTTATTAAATTTTTGTGTATATTATATAACCTAAACACCGAAGTATAAAAAATCTAATGTCAATGATGAATTTTGAAATATGGAATAAATTAAATTATGGAAAATGAAATTAAAAAAAATACGATAGATTACAACCATTGATTTGAAGAAACCTGATGTGATAAAATTAAATCCTAAAAAACCTTTATGTGATTGAATTGGTCCAGTTTAATATTTTCAAAAATATGTCATATTCTTATGGAATTGAATTATAATTATTTCTATAAAAAGAGATAGTTTAATTGAGACATGTATAGTGTTTAAATATTTTGGACATTGTGACTATATGATCTAAAGGAGAAAAGAAATAATCTTTTTAAAATTTATATTTTTACAATGATAGAATAATGATGTCTTGTTTAAAGTAAATTAAAACAAAATATTCCCAACTTAGAGATCATGTGTTTTCATTTAATTCAATAATCATGGTTCTTTGTAAAAATTTATATATATGTAATTGAAATTTAAATAAACATATATTTATCATTTGGGGGATGTGAATGTAGTGAAAATAAATTTGAATACCCATTCACTTTTAATGGTAAAATGTTAATGAAATTTCTTTGATATATTCCTCGTGATCCAATAGAGGATATCACGGTCATTATATCTATATGGAAGTAAAATCCATCATGTTATGTATACATAATTACATTATAATTTCTTATTAGGATTTAGTAGCAAAATATTATAAGGTAAATATATTTGAATTCATTGAGGAAACAATATAATTAATGTATGGGGAAATAACCTTTCTAGTATGGATGTTAAAATTTTTACGTGTCAAAAATGTTGTTCCTTTTCCTTATTAGTGTATTTTTTTAAATTTTAGAATATTTTTAGAAATATTTGAGCCTAAAATGATTAACCTTTACATTTTATGATCATAATTTCGTTGAGTGATCCAATTTATTCTTTCATGCTAATGTTAATTGATTATTGGAAATATAATTATTTAATATTAAAATCAATTATATTTACATGAAAAAAGAAATTGTTCATGAATCTCATTCATAACTTCATTTTCTAGATATTTACATCACATTTCTATAATTCCTACAATCCTTATTGGCATATTCTTCATATTCACCACATTTCATGGGTGTGATAAACCATAATTGTTTAACAAATATTTGAATTTTATTTTTTAGACTATTTTTATTTGATTTAGTTCTATTTCAAAATATTGTGTCAAAATTTTAATTTTAAATGACCCATTTTCAAAATAATAATTTTTTATTCAAGTATTTTATTAAAATTTAGCCTTACAACCCTTATTATCCCTAACGAAAACTTTTCTATTAACATTATGTGTATATTTTTCCCATACAACACACTCTGGATGTGAAAAAAAATTATCATTTTAAACATGAGTGTGTAGAACGAAATCCTTCATTTTGATGACGAATACGACGATTCTTGTGCTAGAGAATCATTTGATTAAAGTTAATACTAATGTTAAAAATTTTAATCTTATTTTACTAGTTCAGATCTTATTTTTGGAAAAAAATAATCCAAATAATCCGAAAATTTTACGGTTATGAAAAAATCATATACATTTTTTTTGAAGTCAAATATATATTTATATTATAATGATTTCTGCTAAGTCACGCATACATTTCAGAAAAAAAAATATCTCATTACTTTAAAAAAAAATTCCTTAGATATTCAAAATATAATGGAAGAATGAAAATATTTTATTCTATTTGAATGAATATTTTAACTCTATTAAATTTTTAAATATTGTTCCCTTTCCTTGTAGTATTCTAAAAAATTGAAGAAGGTTTATTACAAAGGTAGAGAGAAGGATCCCAATTAATTTGTAAAAACTATATTCATGCATTTTTATCTAAAATTGCAAACTCACAATAATTTTCCTCATATAATATTTATAAAATAACATTCATACAATAAAAATGTAAACATACTTGAAAATTCAACATTCTTAAAAGAATTGACAACTCATTTTGGGTGCATATTTGTGAATATATAAAAATAATGGTGACATATGCATGTGTTTAGGATTTAAAATCATTATTAAAAATTAAAATGTGATTGGTGAGTAAATAATTAATATGATATAATTGTTTTGGGTTCATGGGAGATGAAATTTTGTAGGAATAAATTTAAAGAACTAAATTAAAATATTTAAAATATGGTTTTCAGGAATTCATTATAATTTTATATTTCATTGTGTAAAATGTTTGATCTCATGTGTGTGTGTGTGTTTAATATTCTTTTATGTGAATTGTATTTAAATATTTCTATGAGTCCTATTTTTAAGTTTGTGAACATTATAGAGTTAAAATCGATATTATTTTTAATATGTCTAACAATTATTTTATACCCCCAAATTTTCAAGTTGTTTTTATTTACAATATTTATGTTATTGTATATTTGATATAAAATTATAAAATATATTAATAACCAAAATTAATCTATTTTTTATCAAATTTATATTTTGTTCATAACATTTTTATTTCTTATCTGAATTTATTAATTAATTATTCATAAGGTTCCACATATAGTCTTATTTAATTATCAGTCATCGACCAAGATGTTGATCAATGTTTAGGAGCCTCGCATATTTCATTCAATGTGGATTCCCTATTTTTTTGTTAACTTTCATAGACAATTATTAAAGATATAATATATAATTATAAATATATCAAAATAATTTAATTCAATATATAATTTCTATATAACTCATTAAAGAACATTTGAAGAACATATCATGGAAATAATTGACCATTAATGAAGTGATTGGGTGTATAAAAGTGGATAAACTGATACATATCCCCATCTTGAAAATGTAGTCTCATGTAGTTCATGGATATAATTTTCCAATAATGAAAAATGAATCTTAAATTTTAATATAATACATTGAACATGTAGTGAAACATTTTTGAATAATACTACCTTATGACATTCATCAATATCTAGTGTTGAATATTTTTAAAACATTATGTACGGAAACTTGAGGGAAAATCTTACACAACTTTCGATAATGAATATATTTGACTACATACAATTTTTTTTTGGAATGAGATATGGTCATTTATAAAGAATTAGACCTTAGAGTTATTCAAATTTTTCTATTTATTTTCTTAGTTATGTAATTCCCTTTTCTTCCACATTCATCCCAATTACCCCTCATATGAATGGATAATATACAATTTGATTATGAATGTGGTGGATTTGGTATATTGGGTATTTAGTTTTCACAAGTTAATGAATAAAATTAACAACTTCAAATTAAATGGTACAAATATTCTTTAGAAATTAATATTTTTTTTATGTGACTATGTTTGGTTTTAATTTTATCTATAATTTTATAAGTTAGTTTTTGAACCATCATCTCTAATAAAATATTTAATTTAAATAAATGATGTAATATACTAGGGATATATAGTGAGGTATTGGGTAATTTTTTTTCTATATGGAATAAGTAGTCAACATTCATTTTTATGTAAGTGGAAAAAGTCCCACTTTGGTATTAGTTATGTTAATTAGTGTTATATTTGTAATAATCACACACTAAGTATGAAGGGAATTCTAAGATGATATCTATTTATTAAATATCCTCACCAACACCATTCAAATATTGGGGAGTGGGGAATCGATCATGGATCCTTTTGATTATAATTTATTAAAAGTGTGTGTTAAATAAATTTGATATACATATTGTAATACTATTAGAAAATCACATCTGACATGAAAACCATTATTATTTATGTATTTTCCATCTCTTGTATAATTTTATCATTTCACTCATATAATCATACAATTTAAAAAACACCAACATTATTCAAATCGATGTAAATGTTAAAATTATTTTTGTTACTCCTCAAATGAGGAAACTGAGGGTTAAGAGTATAACTAGATTAAATGTAGAATAAATTGTAGTTTTTTCTCTACCTAACAATATGATCATATCAGTTGGATTTTTATAATCATGAAAATAAATATGGAAACTAATTCTATTCTTATTATCCCACTGATGCTATGGGAAATTAGATTTCTAATACAAAAAATCAGAATGTATTTGTGATATTATCCTAATCATCCATTGTAATGGAATTTATCAATCATACAGTTAGTGGGAGGAAAATTTATCTTTGAGAATATAAAGGAAAAATAAAAATTATTCCATAGATATTGGTTAATCGTATTCCCTGAATAATTTTTCATTATTAAATAACATAAGTCACAAAATAACCTCAAATATCTTATTAGATATTATAAAATTTCATGATTTTTGAATTTCAAATATAAAATTTTAATTAGGAAATAGTCATATGTGATGTTGATAACACCTATAAAGACTCTATCGATAGTTTTCATTCAAATAAATGGATAAAATCCATGAAATGTGAAATGGAATCCATGTAAACTACTCATGTTAGAACTTTGTGGATTCTCGTGGGGAGGTAAAATATAATGGGTGGAAATGGGTTTTGAAAATTAAAATTAATATGAATGTATGATATTCAATGTATGAATAATTCTTAGTGGAATAATGTTAAATAAAATTTCACCGTATTGACTATATAAAATCTACTTTACCAGATCCAATGATGAAATAGATTAAATTTCTTTATCATATCATCTCATTTTTATTATGATATATGTTTGATGGATGTTAAGAACACAATCATGACTCAGAAATCAGTTGGTGAAGTGTATATATAAAAATAAATTTTCTCAATTGTCAAATGTTTTTTAAGATATAAACATTGTAACACTCTATCATTGGGTTGATACAGGGTTCTCGATGTTGGAATAACTAATTTTATGATTTAATAATGTAGTTTGGCTTCATCATGAATGTTTATGAATAATATGTATATGAAAATTTTTGTGGGAATATAGTTATGGTTATTATATTTTTTTGACTAAATACTACATATAAAAAATCTCATACCAAAAAATCATTCAATGAAATGGTTTATGGGATAGTTATACATAGTGAAAGACATGGATGAGGTTATCAAAAAAACTAGGTATGAAAATATATATAGATATATCAATGAGGCCTCTTAGACTCAGTCATAAAATTTTTATTTGTAAAGAACTAATGTTTTTTATAGAGAATTATAAAATGGGGACTTATCTTATTTTACCTGGAGAAAATCATAGGTGGGTTAAGGAACATTATATAGAGTTAGAAAGGATTGATTGAATTAATTTGTTTCAATCTATGTATATATCATTTCTTATATATTTTGTTCCCCACCCGAAAATACATATTCTCATAGAGTACCATGTAGATACTAATTCATCCCCAATGGATGTTGATAGAATATTTTGAAGGATGTATTAACGAAATAAAGAAGGGCTAATGATATGTTGTTGTTATTTAGAATATAATATGATATTTGAGTGATGTTTTTCATAGATCATAGTTTCTAATCCATAAATTATTATATAACATGTTAACATGGTTTTACCATTTGTCTAAATGGTGGATATATCCTCTATAATATTTCAAAACAAGCCACTATAGCGGACTGAAAAAATAAGAATATTATATGACTACCTTAAAATGAGTTAAGAAAACTATTTTGATCTAATAAGTTCAAATGTAAATTATATGAGGTTATTATCATTAAGGTACCATTCAAGATTTACTATGAAAAATATATTTCATTTTGTTCTGGTTTAGGAACCGTAGTATCACCTTTTACCAAACAAAACCTCCCAAAATACTATCTAACATGACAAAAAATTGGGTGGTATAGTATAATTATTTTTGATATTATACAGATGAAAATATATATAATTTATTGTAAATACCATTTTCCCATAAAAACAATGAGGATCATGTTGAGTCACTTTTTTAAGTTACATATGAGATTGATTTAATAGTAGAAAATAATATCAAATTATTATAATAATGGAAAGTTACAATTATTATTCTTTCATGTGTGTTTCAATATAGTATATATTAATTTGGGAAAGATGGTATCCCTTTTATGTACGATTTTTAGTTTTACCAAATAGATTGTCATCAAAGAGTATTATAGATTGTGATGGTAGGTTATAATAAAAATTAATAGAAACATACAGTTTTTATGAAGGTTTTTATATGATATATAAATAATATATAAATGAGATAATAATTATGGACATTTTAAATCAATTTAACCACCAGATAATATATCATGGAATGTGTTATAGTCATCTATATATAAGTGATTTATTGTTTATATCATTACATATTAACTATGGTTTTAAAGATACTAATAATTTTAACCATCGTAATTTGATACCCTAGTATGCATGTCAAACATGGCATAGCTAATCAATTGGTGGTTGTCTATATTGATATGCATTTTTTATGTTGAATTGAAACCAAAAAAAGATTTATCCATTTCTATGATGTGTAAATCCATATAGACTTTGATTTAATTGGATTTAAAAACACTATGAGCATTATTAGTTGAGTAAAATATGAAATTATATACTATATAGATGAGGATAATGGGATGTACTATTCTTTATGATGAAGGAAATATGACGCATTCATTAACCTCATCGCACTATATTTGGAACAAACTTAGTTATACTGCACTAAATGTTATTTTTATATTTATACTTTCCACTATTTCATGTGAAAATGGATTATATTGGTATACATATTTTTTTCATGATATATATTTTTCTCTAAATATCTGTAAGTGTATATTGATATATTTAATTTATATCACACTATACCCTTTTTAAGATTTAATTTTGTTGATGATTATTAAGTGGCAACACATTTCTAATGTATATAACAATAGATTTTTTATTTGGATTCAGTGTATCTATATTCCTCAGTGTCACATAGTTATTAAATTAGATACGGAAATATTTTTGGCTAATGTTCTTATATAAATATGTATAGATCTTGACAAAACCACATCCAAAATGTGTTTTGGATGGACTCATAATGTGCTGTGAAGTATTGAATTAATTCCATATGTATTTTATTAGTATTTGTATATTTTTTTGATATGCAACAAAATAAAATGAATATGATTCATATTACATAACAATACATTCCTTTTTCATCACATCCTAATCAATTAGCTCAAAAAAACATTCATTCATTTTAACATAGTTTCATGTGATGCAACATAATGGTGCATACATCATCCACCTCCCTAATCATGGTTTCATTTATTTATAATACATTAATAATGGATGGAATAATGTATAATAACCCATTGAATATTTTTAATTGAATTAATTAAATTATGTAACACATCATATTCATTAGACATGTTTGAAACATTATCTATTTATACAGGATCATTAAGGAGGTCTATATAAAGGTATACATTCCTCACAACTGTGTAATCATAGCGATCAATATCATGAAATGATTTATATATACACATTCTATTTAAATCTCAATAAATGTTTGATAATGTATATAACTGACTCAAGAATGCACGGAGATGGTGTCTTCTTCCATTAAATTGGCATAAGATATATGTAAACTAAATCCAAAATGACTGATCATTTTTTTATTTTTGAAAAAAAAGTGTTTCATACACAAGTTAATGTTACAACATAATTTTTTCGTATAAATTCATTCCATAGACATTAACCATTCATATATTATGTATCGCACTTCACGAAATCCTCGGGAAAAGGAAACATAAAAAGGGTGCAAATAAATGCCCAGTAATGGTAATTTATGAAAGAAGAAATAATAAATAAATGAGATTAATAAATATTTCATGGTAAATAATTGATAACACATGAAATGTTTTCAAAAACTATGAATGAAGTGATAAATCCCTATGGAATGGTAAATAAGTTAAAAAAACAATTTAAACAATGCACTATGAATAAAATGATTCCATAGAAGATGTTAAAGAAAAAATAACATAGTTGATAATAGTTGAATCTCAATTATGAAAATGATTAATTATTTTATAGAATTTTACCTACGTACATGGTACCTTTACTACCAAGACCTGTCAAAAGACGTTTTTTCATACTAATCTCAAGACCATTTAAAAAAACATAAAAATACTTTGCTTGGAAACATACTCCACTATTTAATTGCAAACTAATTTTGACCCATGAGGCAACCAATGCATTTTGGGTCTTACAATAAATAGTCACCAACCAAGGCTAAAAATGTAAATACAAATCATTAAATATAAAATAATCAATTTAATGTATAAATAACGTTCTTTAACGGATATATGAATTGAATAAAGAATATAGATTTATTAATATTTCCCCAAATAGTAAAATATCTATCAGTGTAAAAATATTTTTTAAAAATGATACGTGGTTTAAAAAATAAATTTATTCATGATATATTATATGTATGATTTTGAAATATCAATGTTCAATTATATTAGGAAATTTAATATTAAAAGTTGACTAACAAAGTAATCTAGGTAGTTAATGTAAATATTATTCTTTTTCAATGAACTAATAAGACATTCAACAAAAGAATAAGTATATTATAAATACATAATAACCTAAGGGGAGAAAAAAAGGTTGATTTAATTGTTTAATTAAAATACAATAAAAATATATTTGAAAAAAATATTGAGGAAAATAAACATTTCATTTTTGAAAAACATTTTGAATGAACTTCATTTTTAAAATGAATTATGGAAACATTTTCATTAATAATTAATAGTTTAAATTTATAGTTATTAAATATAAGAAATAAATGAGGATAATTTTGTAGATGTCATACAAGGTAAAAAGATAATTCCTTTTTCATGGTAAAAATTATCGAAAAATCCTTGTTCGGAATTAGAGAAGAACATTCTATTGAAAATAATTGATAAATAAAAACAGGTCAAATTTTATTTAGTAAATTATATTAAAAAATTAAAAAAATGTGTTATAATTTTTTATACATGGGTTTTCGAAGAAACTGGTTCTCCAATGATAGAGAAAAATAAATAAATATATATTTTAGAACATTTTTTAAAATAACTTGTTGGAAAAATATGTCGAAAATGGTACTATTACAAGACAATGGTCATTAATATCTAGATGAAAATTAAATTAATATATTTTTTAATAAATTATATAATTATTTCCATTGATGTAAATTCAATTCCAAACAATAAATAATAAAATGAAAATTTTATATAACCCCTTGAAAAGATTATAATATTGATGTGAGTTTCAATCAATAAATAGATTTTCTTTGTTAAATTTAAATCCACATAAAACAAAAGAAATAATAAAATTTATTATAAAAATTTATTTCAAAATTAATCAAATTAAATTTATGATCATGAGTAAGTAATATAACACGAAGAAAAAATTGTGTTTCAAAATCCTTTTCTTCTTGGTTACACAAAATTAAAATATCCATAGATGAAATATTTAATATTGAAAATAAATATATCAATAATAATGAATGAATAATAATATTATATGAAATATATTTTGATTTTACACCACATATATGAAATTAGGTGCAAAATAATAATGATTATCTCAATGAATGGAAATTGAGGAGAATCACCTTACTACATGGTAACTAGTGATTTATTTTCATATAAAATAAATACAATCAAATAAAAATATTTATGCCATAAGGATATAATTATTGAAAATATAATATACATTAGGGTATGTGTAAACACCACATAACTGATTTATGTCGTGAATGTTGTGTATGGATCATAGAATGAAAAGTGAAACCACAATCAACCAACTTATGTTTCCTTTCAGGTGAACATCATTTAACCTCGGTTATATGAAATTAATTAAATTAAAAAATACCCTAATCATATTTATAATATCATATATGATATTCACATAATATCATATTACCTATTTTATTACAATTGTTCGTTTTTTCACTATTTCAGATGTAATTTTCCTAGTTTCTCAAAAACATTTTAACTTGTTATTTGTCACTCCTATTACATAGATCATGATTTAATAAAATAATGAATTTAAACCATTATTTAAATATAATATAAATTCATTATATATTTATTTATATTAATTCATTGTTTTTGGGGATTAGAAATAAAATGCACCCTTCAAGGAGACAACACATCGTATGCACGCATGAAAACTAAAATTCATTTCATTGTCATATTTAAATGAAATAAAGAAAAATGATTTATATTTATATAATAATTATAGAATCACATTTATGTCATATGTATCATTTATTGTTTTTAAAAAATAATCATTAATAAATTTTAGGAATGAAGTGCCCAGATCAGTGTGAATCACTGAGAGGGGGAGGGGGTGAATCAGTGATCCCTTAAAACTTTTTACTAATTGATTCTTATCAATTAAACCTCTATGGCTGGTTAAGGCCTCAATCCACTCTTCTTATGTCTCTCAACCTTTCCCGGATAATGCAGTAATGAAAAGGCACATGACACAAGGATTTACAAGGTTCGGAACCAAAGGCCTACATCCTTGCCATGCTCTCCCAGCATGGATTCTCCCATTATAATCTGTTAGTATTACAATGGTCGATACAGCTTCCCACCGTATCTCTCCTGACTCCCACAGGAGGGTCTTTATACTGTGTCCCACAGTGTTACCAGAGTCCCACTGGCCTGCTCCAGAATCACACTGGAGACTTCTTCTCCCTGAGTCCCACATGGTCTTCTCCTGGCTCCTCGAGTCACATGAGTAGCTCTTCTTCTCTTTAAGCTTCTTCAAGTATCTTCAGCAGTCTGGGATAAAGACTGCTGGCCTTGCTCTGTACCTCTGATCACTTGTGATGATCAGGTCTTCTCGTCTTTCTCAGGCTTTATCACCTTCTTCTAAGGATGACCTGGCTTCTCTCTTCAAGAAACTTCAACAACCTCTGAAAAGGTCTGTTGGTCTTGCTCAGCTTCTGATCACTTCTGTTGATCAGGGTCTTCTCAATCTACTGAAAACTCAGACAACTGATATCTCTAACTTCAGTCTGGTCCAGTCTCACTCACTTCAACTTCATGCACTGAGTGCATGGAAGCTCTTCATCCTCATGCACTGATAGCATGGCCTTCTCAATTCTTCAAGATCTTCAAGTCTTGGACAACTCAAATGCACACAAGTAGATTTATCTTTGTTCACGTGCGCACGTGCATGCATGTAAGCATGCACTCCCCTTTCTTTATTCTTGGTGCAATAAACCCACAAAAGGGTGTAATCAATTTTAAGCACACACCTTCTCCATAATCTTCACACACTATATTCAAATTGTTCACACACTTAGAAGTGTGTTTTACTTTAGTGTGGAACTTCTTCTTCTTCTTCTAATGTGTATACACTTTTAGTGCACACACTAGGCTTCGGCCTTCACTTGTTTAGAACACACAATTTATTCTTCGTTTTGCACACACTTAAAGCTTGGCCTTTCACTTCTTCTTGCACACACACAAATGTGGTGGTCTTCCACTCCTTCTTGCACACAACCCGTAGGTGTGCACTCACATAAGGGCTACGGCCTTCTTCTTCAAATGCACACACAAAGTGAACTCAAAGGAGTCGTGCAAGGGGGTGTGTCCACTTTCAACAGCCGCACAAGTCCTTAGTGCAAGGGGCAGTCGCGCAAGGTGCATGAGCACCGCGGGGCGCACAAGTGCAACACCCGCGGGCACTTCCTCCTGCCGCACAAGTATGCGGGTAGTGAGGGTTCCAATCCTCGAGCGCGCAGATTCAAGCGGCTCGGGATCTTCCTGTCACGCAAGATAGGCACGCAGGGGACTCCTTCAGGACCTCGGGTGGTCCCGAGAACTTCAGCCGCACAAGTGGGTTGTGCGGGGCTTCTTCTTCGCGAGGCACAAGGGTGCTCTCACGGAACATCAGGTTTTCAACAAAGGATCAGCAAGCCCTCCAAGGCCTCGGGCTCTCCTTTTATAGGCAAAGGAATGCCTCAGCCCATCCGCGTGATACAACTTTGAACTCCCGAAGATTTCTGGTATTCAAGATTCTCTAAATCTTGATTTTCTCTACTTCCAAACGTGGGTTCCTTCTTCTTTATTTTTCTCCTCCACATGTATTCTTCGAACGTGTGCATGGCCTTCATTTAAGCCCAACCCATGCATAGCACGAACACACGTGGCCTCGGCACCTTTGGTTTGCCTCGGCCGAACTTCGAATTCTTTCTCGATGCATGCATGCAACATTTTAATGCATGCATGAGTTCGTTATGGCCTAACGATCACAATGGAGGTATCGGTTTGCTCGGAGGTGGCCGGGAACTCAAAACCCATGCTCGGGTGGCGCTTGGTTCGTCGGAAGCTCACGGGAGACTTCGGACGAGCTCGAGGTTGAAGACGGTCTCGCAGCCGTTGGATTGGCGATTCAATTTATCTCAGACGGCCTGGATCAGATCATCTCGCCACGGATTAGATGTGCGACTTAGATCGTCCGCGCGATCAATCGTGCTGCTGGGATTCGCTCCCGGGAATTTTTCCGCATCCCACATCGAAACGGCCTCCTGTTTTCACGCGGCTTATTACCCATGCGCTGCCTTCCACTCAGCAATTGAACTTCCCTCCTCACGGTGCCGCCCCGCACCTTGTTCTCCCTGCGGGCGCGCTCTGCGCCCACTCTCTGCTCCCTCGGGCGCGCCACTGGCGCCCACTATGCATGTCACGGGCGCGCTCCTCGCGCTCACGCTGCTCGGGCTTCATCACCGTGTGGCCTCGGGGCTTATACACAGCCCCGGCCTCTAGGGCTGGCCCCATGGGATCCCCTTGGGTGTGGTGACCTAGTCCCACATGTGCCTTGGGTTGAACCCTTAATGCTAGCCCTTGGTGGCTAATTTTTTGCTAGTGTAAAACACTAAGTAACTTTGTATAAAAACAAAGTACCAAGTGTAACATGCCAAATGCCACTTCAAGCCATCTTACTCTTCATTTATCTTCTTCATTAGAATTCCTCCATCCTCCTCACATATACTCAATACATAGAATGTGGAATTCCCGAAGGGTCTTCTTCATCAACCGAACTCCTGAATCACTTATAATCTTCAATGTTCTTTATTGATCTAATCATAGATCAATTGGATCATCTTCACGTTCACATGCACTAAGTGATAGTGCATGGACTTCATCAGGTCACTTCATCCACTTAGGACTTGTGGATGGATCTTCTTCAACTCCTCATGCATTGTCACTACAATGCATGGTCTTCTAATCATGTTGTGACTTTGTATCATCAAGATACGAGTTCTTTGAACTTAAAGAGCAGCTCAACAATCGTCAAATTTCCATGGAGAATGTTTCAACCACAATTTCCAATACCACTTAGTGAATCTCTTAAGTGACATGCATCTTAGTACCATGGCCATTCTCCTTCACCACCAACACCATCACAACCTTTGGCATTCACATCTTGACAATTCTTGACATCCATTCATTCTAAGACAACAACATGTCTCATTGACAACACAGTGCACATCAATGACAACAAATGCAACATAGTGCACTTCAATCTCCCCCTTTGTATTTGTTGTCAATACACCACTTCAGCACATATGAATGGGTCAATATGTGTGCCAATATTTCTCCCCCTTATTGGAAATCAAATGCAAAGGTGTGGTGTGGTTCTCTTCAAAAATCTCTTCCTCCCTTTGAAAAGTATTTTCTTGAAAAACACTGAGAGAGGGATGATGTCACATGTTCTCTTTAGCAAAGAAACTTTAGTAAATCAGCTCTAAGTCTACTTGGGCTAACCCGGTGTAGAAAACAAGAGTGATATGACCAAGGAATTCAAAGCTGTCCAACATTCACAATACATGTGAGATCATGATTAGAGGTTCAATTTTTCAAATATTCAATGAATTGCTGAATCCTGCACATACTTCACAAAACACATTAGAATGTTTAGGTGCAGAGATAAAGCTCCCCCATTCATCCATTTTCCTTCAATCCATACTCCCCCTTAATTGACAAGATAAACTCAATTAAGAAACAAGGGATGAAAGTATGATTGGAATACCTTCACTTTTCTCAAGATGATATTAAATCATAGAATACCATCTTCTCCAGATTGGCTCCCCCTCAAGGGGTGCACTCCATTCTTTCCAAACCATTCTCCAGATGAGAATGATCATCATCTTCAATTCCCTGCAATGTTAGCACATGTATATACCAAGAGTATAAGGGAATAAGATGGAACCTCCTTGGTTCATCAATGTGAACAACAAGGTTGAGAAGATTATCTCAACCGAGATGTCCCATTTTCACCATTCTTCACACTTGCACATTTGATCTTCATTGATGTTTGTGCTGGTGTGGTTCTCAAAACATCTTCATGTGAAACCTTCTTCTTCCCTTTTTCTTTAGCAATTGCCAGAGCTTCATCTTTAAGTCTTTTTAGTTCTCTGGCAAGTTGCAACTGATGTGGCCATATGACAAGTAAATCATTTGGAAGAGTGGCCTCAGTTTTGGACGTTCCACATGGTTCCTTAGATGCTGTCAAGCTACCTTTCTTAGGAAACTTGTTTTCAATCAATCCCTTCTTCTTCTTCTGGATTGATTGTCTTTTTGAGTTCAGTATGCTTCTATTTAATTTCATGGCTTCTTTTCAAAGATCCATGATATGTCCTTTCTTCCCACAGTAGAAGCATTTATTGGTGGTCCTTCTGGATGCATCACCCTTCTTGGATTTGAATTCCAAGGACTTCTCTTCATTCTTCAAACTCTTCTTGGGAGCATCTTCCACTTTCTTCTGCTTTCTTCCCAAGGAATATCTTTTAGCCAGGTTCAGTGATCTTCTCTTCATTCTAGCTTCAGATACAGTTGGAGATTGACATGTATCATTCTTTTGACCACTTTTGCAACCATCCCAGATGTTGTCAAGTAATCCAAATCTATTTGCAGTAAACAGATGTCTCTGGACCTGTAGATGCTGCTTCTTTTCTTCTGGCTTGCTCCCCCTTGGCATGGGCTTCCTTTGTGCTTTGACATTCAGTGGATTGTACCAACAATCCTTTGCACAGTGCCCATACTTATAACAACACCAACACTGACCCACAAATCTTGACCTCTTCAGTCCTTCTGATTGTTGGGTACATTTCTTGACTTGCTGTGTTGTTCCAGGAGAGGTCTGCTTCTTCATTTTCTTCATCCATACTTGTTTGGAATTATTTTTCCATCCTGCACCTTTTGTGGAAACACAATTTGAAGCATTAGTACAAGATGGGATGGATGGTACCTTCTTTTTAGAAGATGTTGCCCTTTCATTAGAGGATGTCTTTCTTTTAGAATCATCCTTCTCAAAGCATACATGAGTAGCAACATTTCTCCTTTCAGCTGACTGGGAGGCTTTGGCATTGGGTGATTGCTGATTGTTCAATATCACCTCCAGTTCTAAGCATTTCATATTGAGGGAGTTCTTCTCATCCTCAATAGTTCTTAGCCTTCCTTCCCATTTCTCTTCCAGCTGCTTTATCTGGTCTTCATGCACCTTATTCATTTCAAGCAATGAGTTGTCAAGATCCTTCACCCTTTTTACTTTGTCTTCAAGTTGAGCATCTTTAACAACCATTGATACTCTATGCCTCTTCTCCAGTGCATGGTAAACATCTTTGATTATTACTTTAAAGAATTCTTTCTCAGAAAGGCTTCTTTGCAATTCTTCAGCAGTGTCTTCATATCTTTTATTGCAAAGAGAAACGGTTTCATCTATAGCCTTCACCAGCTTTCTGAGAGTGTTGGTTATGCCAACCCTTTTAGCCAATTGATCTTCCATTGCATTGGCTTCTTCTTCTAACTGTGATTTTTCTTCATGAAGATCATGGATGCCTGTAGCTATACACTTTGCCACTTCCATGGGAACTGTCTTCTGAAGATATTTGAGTGCACTCTGAAGATCATTCCTTGTTTCAACTTCATCACAGCTAGGACATGCTTTCTTCATCTTCTTGGCCTGTTTCTTCTTTCTATTTTTCTGAGTCTTGGAAGATATCTCCATTTGAGGCTGGTCACTCATTTCCTCAAATCTGCACTTCATAAAGACTCCCTTGGATCTTTTAGAGGTAACCTCCCTCTGATACCAATTAAAGTGCCCAGATTAGTGTGAATCACTGAGAGGGGGAGGGGGTGAATCAGTGATCCCTTAAAACTTTTTACTAATTGATTCTTATTAATTAAACCTCTATGGCTTGTTAAGGCCTCGATCCACTCTTCTTATGTCTCTCAACCTTTCCCGGATAATGAAGTAATGAAAAGGCACATGACACAAGGATTTACAAGGTTTGGCACCAAAGGCCTACATCCTTTCCATGCTCTCCCAGCATGGATTCTCCCATTATAATCTGTTAGTATTACAATGGTCGATACAGCTTCCCACCGTATCTCTCCTGAGTCCCACAGGAGGGTCTTTATACTGCGTCCCACAGTGTTACCAGAGTCCCACTGGCCTGCTCCAGAATCCCACTGGAGACTTCTTCTCCCTGAGTCCCACAGGGTCTTCTCCTGGCTCCTCGAGTCACACGAGTAGCTCTTCTTCTCTTTAAGCTTCTTCAAGTATCTTCAGCAGTCTAGGATAAAGACTGCTGGCCTTGCTCTATACCTCTGATCACTTGTGATGATCAGGTCTTCTCGTCTTGCTCAGGCTTTATCACCTTCTTCTAAGGATGACCTGGCTTCTCTCTTCAAGAAACTTCAACAACCTCTGAAAAGGTCTGTTGGTCTTGCTCAGCTTATGATCACTTCTGTTGATCAGGGTCTTCTCAATCTACTGAATACTCAGACAACTGATATCTCTAACTTCAGTCTAGTCCAGTCTCACTCACTTTAACTTCATGCACTGAGTGCATGGCAGCTCTTCATCCTCATGCACTGATAGCATGGCCTTCTCAATTCTTCATGATCATCAATTCTTGGACAACTCAAATGCACACAAGCAGATTTAGCTTTGTTCACGTGCGCACGTGCATGCATGTAAGCATGCACTCCCCTTTCTTTCTTCTTGGTGCAATAAACCCACAAAACGGTGTAATCAATTTTAAGCACACACCTTCTCCATAATCTTCACACACTATATTCAAATTGTTCACACACTTAGAAGTGTGTTTTACTTTAGTGTGGAACTTCTTCTTCTTCTTCTAATGTGTATACACTTTTAGTGCACACACTAGGCTTCGGCCTTCACTTGTTTAGCACACACAATTTATTCTTCATTTTGCACACACTTAAAGCTTGGCCTTTCACTTCTTCTTGCACACACAAAAATGTGGTGGTCTTCCAATCCTTCTTGCACACAACCCGTAGGTGTGCACTCACATAAGGGCTACGGCCTTCTTCTTCAAATGCACACACAAAGTGAACTCAAAGGAGTCGCGCAAGGGGGTGTGTCCACTTTCAACAGCCGCGCAAGTCCTTAGTGCAAGGGGCAGTCGCGCAAGGTGCATGAGCACCGCGGGGCGCGCAAGTGCAACACCCGCAGGCACTTCCTCCTGCCGCACAAGTATGCGGGCAGTGAGGGTGCCAATCCTGGAGCGCGCAGATTCAAGCGGCTCGGGATCGTCCTGTTGCGCAAGATAGGCGCGCAGGGGACTCTTTCAGGACCTCAGGTGGTCCCGAGAACTTCAGCCGCACAAGTGGGTTGTGCGGGGCTTCTTCTTCGCGAGGCACAAGAGTGCTCTCACGGGACGTCAGGTTTTCAACAAAGGATCAGCAAGCCCTCCAAGGCTCGGGCTCTCCTTTTATTGGCAGAGGAATGCCTCAGCCCATCCGCGTGATACAACTTTGAACTCCCGAAGATTTCGGGTATTCAAGATTCTCTAAATCATGATTTTCTCTACTTCCAAACGCGGTTTCCTTCTTCTTTATTTTTTCTCCTCCACATTTATGCTTCGAACGTGTGCATGGCCTTCATTTAAGCCCAACCCATGCATAGCACGAACACACGTGGCCTCGGCACCTTTGGTTTACCTCGGCCGAACTTCGAATTCTTTCTCGATGCATGCATGCAAACATTTTAATGCATGAATGAGTTCGTTATGGCCTAACGATCACAATGGAGGTCTCGGTTTGCTCGGAGGTGGCCGGGAACTCAAAAACCATGCTCGGGTGGCGCCTGGTTCGTCGGAAGCTCGCGGGAGACTTCGGACGAGCTCGGGGTTGAAGACGGTCTCGCAGCCGGTGGATCGGCGATTCAATTGATCTCGGACGGCCTGGATCAGATCATCTCGCCGCGGATCAGATGTGCGGCTTAGATCGTCCGCGCGATCAATCGTGCAGCTGGGATTCGCTCCTGGGAATTTTTCCGCGTCCCACATCGAAACGGCCTCCTGTTTTCATGCGGCTTATTACCCAAGCGCTGCCTTCCACTCAGCAATTGAACTTCCCTCCTCACGGTGCCGCCCCACACCGTGTTCTCCTTGCGGGCGCGCTCTGCGCCCACTCTCTGCTCCCTCGGGCGCGCCACTGGCGCCCACTATGCATGTCACAGGCGCGCTCCTCGCGCTCACGCTGCGCGGGCTTCATCACCGCGTGGCCTCGGGGCTTATACACGGCCCTGGCCTCTAGGGCTGGCCCCATGGGATCCCCTTGGGCGTGGTGACCTAGTCCCACACGTGCCTTGGGTTGATCCCTTAAGGCTGGCCCTTGGTGGCTAATTTTTTGCTAGTGTAAAACACTAAGTAACTTTGTATAAAAACAAAGTACCAAGTGTAACATGCCAAATGCCACTTCAAGCCATCTTCCTCTTCATTTATCTTCTTCATTAGAATTCCTCCATCCTCCTCACATATACTCAATACATAGAGTGTGGAATTCCCGAAGGGTCTTCTTCATCAACCGAACTCCTGAATCACTTATAATCTTCAATGTTCTTTATTGATCTAATCAGAGATCAATTGGATCATCTTCACGTTCACATGCACTAAGTGATAGTGCATGGACTTCATCAGGTCACTTCATCCACTTATGACTTGTGGATGGATCTTCTTCAACTCCTCATGCATTTTCACTACAATGCATGGTCTTCTAATCATGTTGTGACTTTGTATCATCAAGATACAAGTTCTTTGAACTTAAAGAGCAGCTCAAAAATCGTCAGATTTCCATGGAGAATGTTTCAACCACAATTTCCAATACCACTTAGTGAATCTCCTAAGTGACATGCATCTTAGTACCATGGCCATTCTCCTTCACCACCAACACCATCACAACCTTTGGCATTCACATCTTGACAATTCTTGACATCCATTCATTCTAAGACAACAACATGTCTCATTGACAACACAGTGCACTTCAATGACAACAAATGCAACACAGTGCACTTCAATCTCCCCCTTTGTATTTGTTGTCAATACACCACTTCAGCACATATGAATGGGTCAATATGTGTGCCAATATTTCTCCCCCTTATTGGAAATCAAATGCAAAGGTGTGGTGTGGTTCTCTTCAAAAATCTCTTCCTCCCTTTGAAAAGTATTTTCTTGAAAAACACTGAGAGAGGGATGATGTCACATGTTCTCTTTAGCAAAGAACCTTTAGTAAATCAGCTCTAAGTCTACTTGGGCTAACCCGGTGTAGAAAACAAGAGTGATATGACCAAGGAATTCAAAGATGTCCAACATTCACAATACATGTGAGATCATGCTTAGAGGTTCAATTTTTCAAATATTCAATGAATTGCTGAATCCTGCACATACTTCACAAAACACATTAGAATGTTCAGGTGCAGAGATAAAGCTCCCCCTTTCATCCATTTGCCTTCAATCCATACTCCCCCTTAATTGACAAGATAAACTCAACTAAGAAACAAGGGATGAAAGTATGATTGGAATACCTTCACTTTTCTCAAGATGATATTAAATCATAGAATACCATCTTCTCCAGATTGGCTCCCCCTCAAGGGGTGCACTCCATTCTTTCCAAACCATCCTCCAGATGAGAATGATCATCATCTTCAATTCCCTGCAATGTTAGCACATGTATATACCAAGAGTATAAGGGAATAAGATGGAACCTCCTTGGTTCATCAATGTGAACAACAAGGTTGAGAAGATTCTCTCAACCGAGATGTCCCATTTTCACCATTCTTCACACTTGCACATTTGATCTTCATTGATGTTTGTGCTGGTGTGGTTCTCAAAACATCTTCATGTGAAACCTTCTTCTTCCCTTTTGCTTTAGAAATTGCCAGAGCTTCATCTTTAACTCTTTGTAGTTCTCTGGCAAGTTGCAACTGATGTGGCCATATGACAAGTAAATCATTTGGATGAGTGGCCTCAGTTTTGGACGTTCCACATGGTTCCTTAGATGCTGTCAAGATACCTTTCTTAGGCAACTTGTTTTCAATCAATCCCTTCTTCTTCTTCTGGATTGATTGTCTTTTTGAGTCCAGTCTGCTTCTATTTAATTTCATGGCTTCTTTACAAAGATCCATGATATGTCCTTTCTTCCCACAGTAGAAGCATTTCTTGGTGGTCCTTCTGGATGCATCACCCTTCTTGGATTTGAATTCCAAGGACTTCTCTTCATTCTTCAAACTCTTCTTGGGAGCATCTTCCACTTTCTTCTGCTTTCTTCCCAAGGAATCTCTTTTAGCTAGGTTCAGTGATCTTCTCTTCATTCCAGCTTTGGATATAGTTGGAGATTGACATGTATCATTCTTTTGACCACTTTTGCAACCATCCCAGATGTCGTCAAGTAATCCAAATCTATTTGCAGTAAACAGATGTCTCTGGACCTGTAGATGCTGCTTCTTTTCTTCTGGCTTGCTCCCCCTTGGCATGGGCTTCCTTTGTGCTTTGACATTCAGTGGATTGTACCAACAATCCTTTGCACAGTGCCCATACTTATAACAACACCAACACTGACCCACAAATCTTGACCTCTTCAGTCCTTCTGATTGTTGGGTACATTTCTTGACTTGTTGTGTTGTTCCAGGAGAGCTCTGCTTCTTCATTTTCTTCATCCATACTTGTTTGGAATTATTTTTCCATCCTGCACCTTTTGTGGAAACACAATTTGAAGCATTAGTACAAGATGGGATGGATGGTACCTTCTTTTTAGAAGATGTTTCCCTTTCATTAGAGGATGTCTTTCTTTTAGAATCATCCTTCTCAAAGCATACTTGAGTAGCAACATTTCTCCTTTCAGCTGACTGGGAGGCTTTGGCATTGGGTGATTGCTGATTGTTCAATATCACCTCCAGTTCTAAGCATTTCATATTGAGGGAGTTCTTCTCATCCTCAATAGTTCTTAGCCTTCCTTCCCATTTCTCTTCCAGCTGCTTTATCTGGTCTTCATGCACCTTATTCATTTCAAGCAATGAGTTGTCAAGATCCTTCACCCTTTTTACTTTGTCTTCAAGTTGAGCATCTTTAACAACCATTGATACTCTATGCCTCTTCTCCAGTGCATGGTAAACATCTTTGATTATTACTTTAAAGAATTCTTTCTCAGAAAGGCTTCTTTGCAATTCTTCAGCAGTGTCTTCATATCTTTTATTGCAAAGAGAAACGGTTTCATCTTTAGCCTTCACCAGCTTTCTGAGAGTGTTGGTTATGCCAACCCTTTTAGCCAATTGATCTTCCATTGCATTGGCTTCTTCTTCTAACTGTGATTTTTCTTCATGAAGATCATGGATGCCTGTAGCTATACACTTTGCCACTTCCATGGGAACTGTCTTCTGAAGATATTTGAGTGCACTCTGAAGATCATTCATTGTTTCAACTTCATCACAGCTAGGACATGCTTTCTTCATCTTCTTGGCCTGTTTCTTCTTTCTATTTTTCTGAGTCTTGGCAGATATCTCCATTTGAGGCTGGTCACTCATTTCCTCAAATCTGCACTTCATAAAGACTCCCTTGGATCTTTTAGAGGTAACCTCCCTCTGATACCAATTGAAGTGCCCAGATCAGTGTGAATCACTGAGAGGGGGAGGGGGTGAATCAGTGATCCCTTAAAACTTTTTACTAATTGATTCTTATCAATTAAACCTCTATGGCTTGTTAAGGCCTCGATCCACTCTTCTTATTTCTCTCAACCTTTCCCGGATAATGCAGTAATGAAAAGGCACATGACACAAGGATTTACAAGGTTTGGCACCAAAGGCCTACATCCTTGCCATGCTCTCCCAGCATGGATTCTCCCATTATAATCTGTTAGTATTACAATGGTCGATACAGCTTCCCACCGTATCTCTCCTGAGTCCCACAGGAGGGTCTTTATACTGCGTCCCACAGTGTTACCAGAGTCCCACTGGCCTGCTCCAGAATCCCACTGGAGACTTCTTCTCCCTGAGTCCCACAGGGTCTTCTCCTGGCTCCTCGAGTCACACGAGTAGCTCTTCTTCTCTTTAAGCTTCTTCAAGTATCTTCAGCAGTCTGGGATAAAGACTGCTGGCCTTGATCTATACCTCTGATCACTTGTGATGATCAGGTCTTCTCGTCTTGCTCAGGCTTTATCACCTTCTTATAAGGATGACCTGGCTTCTCTCTTCAAGAAACTTCAACAACCTCTGAAAAGGTCTGTTGGTCTTGCTCAGCTTCTGATCACTTCTGTTGATCAGGGTCTTCTCAATCTACTGAAAACTTAGACAACTGATATCTCTAACTTCAGTCTGGTCCAGTCTCACCCACTTCAACTTCATGCACTGAGTGCATGGCAGCTCTTCATCCTCATGCACTGATAGCATGGCCTTCTCAATTCTTCGTGATCATCAATTCTTGGACAACTCAAATGCACACAAGCGGATTTAGCTTTGTTCATGTGCGCACGTGCATGCATGTAAGCATGCACTCCCCTTTCTTTCTTCTTGGTGCAATAAACCCACAAAAGGGTGTAATCAATTTTAAGCACACACCTTCTCCATAATCTTCACACACTATATTCAAATTGTTCACACACTTAGAAGTGTGTTTTACTTTAGTGTGGAACTTCTTCTTCTTCTTCTAATGTGTATACACTTTTAGTGCACACACTAGGCTTCGGCCTTCACTTGTTTAGCACACACAATTTATTCTTCGTTTTGCACACACTTAAAGCTTGGCCCTTCACTTCTTCTTGCACACACAAAAATGTGGTGGTCTTCCACTCCTTCTTGCACACAACCCGTAGGTGTGCACTCACATAAGGGCTACGGCCTTCTTCTTCAAATGCACACACAAAGTGAACTCAAAGGAGTCGCGCAAGGGGGTGTGTCCACTTTCAACAGCCGCGCAAGTCCTTAGTGCAAGGGGCAGTCGCGCAAGGTGCATGAGCACCGCGGGGCGCGCAAGTGCATCACCCGCGGGCACTTCCTCCTGCCGCACAAGTATGCGGGCAGTGAGGGTGCCAATCCTGGAGCGCGCAGATTCAAGCGGCTCGGGATCGTCCTGTCGCGCAAGATAGGCGCGCAGGGGACTCCTTCAGGACCTCGGGTGGTCCCGAGAACTTCAGCCACACAAGTGGGTTGTGCGGGGCTTCTTCTTCGCGAGGCACAAGAGTGCTCTCACGGGACGTCAGGTTTTCAACAAAGGATCAGCAAGCCTTCCAAGGCTCGGGCTCTCCTTTTATAGGCAGAGGAATGCCTCAGCCCATCCGCGTGATACAACTTTGAACTCCCGAAGATTTCGGGTATTCAAGATTCTCTAAATCTTGATTTTCTCTACTTCCAAACGCGGGTTCCTTCTTCTTTATTTTTCTCCTCCACATGTATGCTTCGAACGTGTGCATGGCCTTCATTTAAGCCCAACCCATGCATAGCACGAACACACGTGGCCTCGGCACCTTTGGTTTGCCTCGGCCGAACTTCGAATTCTTTCTCGATGCATGCATGCAACTTTTTAATGCATGAATGAGTTCGTTATGGCCTAACGATCACAATGGAGGTCTCGGTTTGCTCGGAGGTGGCCAGGAACTCAAAAACCATGCTCGGGTGGCGCCTGTTTCGTCGGCAGCTCGCGGGAGACTTCGGACGAGCTCGGGGTTGAAGACGGTCTCGCAGCCGTTGGATCGGCGATTCAATTGATCTCGGACGGCCTGGATCAGATCATCTCGCCGTGGATCAGATGTGCGGCTTAGATCGTCCACGCGATCAATCGTGTGACTGGGATTCGCTCCTGGGAATTTTTTCGCGTCCCACATCGAAACGGACTCCTGTTTTCATGCGGCTTATTACCCAAGCGCTGCCTTCCACTCAGCAATTGAACTTCCCTCCTCACGGTGCCGCCCCACACCGTGTTCTCCCTGCGGGCACGCTCTGCGCCCACTCTCTGCGCCCTCGGGCGCGCCACTGGCGCCCACTAGGCATGTCACGGGCGCGCTCCTCGCGCTCACGCTGCGCGGGCTTCATCACCGCGTGGCCTCGGGGCTTATACACGGCCTTGGCCTCTAGGGCTGGCCCCATGGGATCCCCTTGGGCGTGGTGACCTAGTCCCACATGTGCCTTGGGTTGAACCCTTAAGGCTGCCCCTTGGTGGCTAATTTTTTGCTAGTGTAAAACACTAAGTAACTTTGTATAAAAACAAAGTACCAAGTGTAACATGCCAAATGCCACTTCAAGCCATCTTCCTCTTCATTTATCTTCTTCATTAGAATTCCTCCATCCTCCTCACATATACTCAATACATAGAATGTGGAATTCCCGAAGGGTCTTCTTCATCAACCGAACTCCTGAATCACTTATAATCTTCAATGTTCTTTATTGATCTAATCATAGATCAATTGGATCATCTTCACGTTCACATGCACTAAGTGATAGTGCATGGACTTCATCAGGTCACTTCATCCACTTAGGACTTGTGGATGGATCTTCTTCAACTCCTCATGCATTGTCACTACAATGCATGTTCTTCTAATCATGTTGTGACTTTGTATCATCAAGATTCAAGTTCTTTGAACTTAAAGAGAAGCTCAACAGTCGTCAGATTTCCATGGAGAATGTTTCAACCACAATTTCCAATACCACTTAGTGAATCTCCTAAGTGACATGCATCTTAGTACCATGGCCATTCTCCTTCACCACCAACACCATCACAACCTTTGGCATTCACATCTTGACAATTCTTGACATCCATTCATTCTAAGACAACAACATGTCTCATTGACAACACAGTGCACTTCAATGACAACAAATGCAACACAGTGCACTTCAAGGAATATCCTGAATGAATCACATCACTTCAGAGAGGCTGTGTTACGTATATCCACAAATGATGTTATCTTATTAACAAAAATTCGAAATCCTCATGGTCTGAGTTATACATGAATTAAATAATCCTATAGAAATTATAAATATTATATATAACATATATAAACTAAAAATCCATAATTATTTCCAACCATTAATGTTGCTAAATGGATGGATGTCAGACTTTGGTCCACGAGGCGTTAATCGACTATAAACACAAACAATGATTACATATTCATTTGATGGATGCATGCCAATGTTTAGGTCAAAATATTATAATAACACAATTAATCTATAATTTTGATACATATATTATTCTAATATCATGATATAATAATTTTTTAAGGGGATGATAAGAAAATTAATCAAAATTGATGGTTGAAGAATGATACCTCTTAACCGGGAAATATTTAATATTTTTAGAAAATTACAAAATGTTTTTCGTTATAAAAATGATTTGTATAGTATTATAGGAGGGATTTTGGGAGAATATTGTTGAATATGTTTTCTGAGAATAATCAATTTATATGTGTGATTATATTGGAGGGGTGAGTTTCTTTTTTATGGTGGAGTAGGAGTGGTATTGATATAAATTTTTTAAAAGGGAAATCCACCCACGTTTTTTCCATTTCATTGGATCAAATAATAACAAAAATTATATTCAAGTGTTTATGTGGTCTAAATTTTTCATTAAAATATTTTTCAAAAACATTTCAAAATTTTTTTTGGACTTAACATTATGGATAAGTCCTTTATTAATCTAATTTTTTTAATCGCAGTGATTTATTTTTTTACATAAACTATTCATTTTGTGAAAAACTATGTTGAACATATTAGATATCTTATATATTTATGATTCAAAATTTTAAATCTATTTTTAAAAATTTACAATCACAAAATTTGGAATTTGTTTTAATATAAATCATGTTGACTGGATGAGAATGCTAGTTTTTAATTTATTAATGTTCATAAGTATGCTAATTGTTTATATAGAATTTTATTGTGAAAATGATTTGGATGAAATAATTTGTATTAATTCATATGAAATTTAACTAATTAACTTATAAAACAACTCATAAATATAATTTATCCATATAATTAAATTATATTAGAACGAGGACTTGAATTTAAATTTTATTTTTTCCTATTAATCAAAAAATGAAACTTCCCTGAAAAATACCAAAAATTCACCAGAAGATAATTTTTATGTTCTGATTAAAAAAAGTAATTTTATTTTATCATAAAAATTATATAATAATTCCAAAATTTTGATTTAATATTATTTTTCCATTGAAAGGAAGAATGATTTCCTTTTTAGAAAAATTGAATGTCAGACACAGAACTATATTTATATTTATATATTCTTTATAAAACTTATTTGATTCATATATTAAATTTTATAATGAATAAATAATATATATATATATATATATATATGTTTAATTAATATCATTCACTAATAGTAATTAATTTAATTTATTTGGATAAAACACCTTTGTAATAATAAAATCATTTCCTTTATATTAATTTGGATCTTATATCTATTTATAATAAATTATATTCCAATGAATTCATTATATTTTTCTTTAAACCATATATTTTTAAAATTTAGTCAATAATATTCAAAACTATTAATTTTATTTATAGTTTGTACCTTATTATATTAAAAAATAATATTTTTGTATTATATATTTTTTGGTAATACTCGGTCTTACGTGCAATCCAATGTATTGAAGAATGTATCAGTTTAGTGTGATGAAAGCTAACTCGGCATGGAATCCGTTAAAATATTTAGAATAACTTAAAATTAGTTAAAATATTAAATATTGAAAAATGTTTCAATAAGAAATATGTCTTCCTATGTATTAAATTTTGTGACATATGCGCTAGTGAATAAAGGTTAAACTTTTGGAATTTTTGGGGTGTTATATTATACACACATTAAAAAATTATATCCTCTAAATTAAAACTTGATATCTAAAATCTTGAGTTTGATATTCAAAAATTCATTAGTTGAAATCCCATGTCTTTAAGGGACTTAATAAAATATAATCTCAATAATATGGAATGATATGTATAGAGGTCACATGGAATACTTTATGAAAATGCTTATATATAGGTGAAAATATTTGGATTATGAAGAAATGGAGTTAGAGGAAAATCGTAAATATTTATAGGGAGTGATTGAGGTCATCTATAATAAAAAACGTGACTGATTTTGGGAAAATTTAGGGCCTCAAATCCATAAATATGTGATTTTTTAAAAGACCATTGGTTCAATAAAAATAATCTATTAGCATAACATTTGTGTTTTAGGATCTTATTCCAAATTTTGAATAATTTTTTATCAACCAATAAAATATTGAAATATACTCAATTGATACATTTTATTTTGAAAATAATAATTACCTTTTTTTTGAATTTATCAAATTCTATTTTTCCCTTAACATCATTCAATTAATATACAAAAATGAATTTTTATGCTTGAAGCACTGAAATTTATAGATCGTAATATCAATAAAACAAGTTATTAATATTGTCTCTAAGTATTTTTTTTTAAGAAATATTATTAATACATTAATATCTAATCCTCAAAATAAATAATAATTATCAATTATTAATATTTATTAAATAAATTGATTTTTTGAAAATAATTAATCATTGTTAAAGATATCTTTTTAGACAATTTTAGGTGTGAAACTCTTATTGTCCTTCGTCCATGGGTTCATGTGACACAGTATTTATTGAATTGATGGGTCATCACTAGATATACATTTTTCCCTTTAATATTTGAATATTAATATAATTTCAAAAATAAATATGTTTGAAATCCAAGAAATTTACTCATTGAATAAACTTTTCTCTATGGTTATAAATAAAACATTTCATAAAGAGTTATAATATTATTTTATTAATAATTTAAGGTTATTAATTATCATAACAACACTAAAGATTATAAAAACCATTAAAATCATATCTTTAAAATGTAAGTTCATTATTCATCAAATACATTTTCAACTAAATAAATTTTATACTAATGAGTTGTATTAATAAGAATTTATAAAAAATTATCCCTAATAACATAAAACCTAAAGATTTTTTTATCAATTGTGACTTATGGTCAAACATAATCTCATAATCCCAAGATTGTATCCATTAATATCATGTTCATTAATATATATATTCTTATAAAATCAATAGTTGTTTCATGATTCATATTACTAAAATACTACTATTAGATATACCTATACAATTTAATTCTAGAACACCAGTAGAAACTTAAAAAAAAATTATTTCAACAATTGTTTTCATTGGTCAATGGTTCATTAAAGATATTTTATTTTAATTATCTATTAAAATCCATCGTAATAGATTATGAAGTAGTCGTGTGTAAAAAAAATATTTATTTTTAGGAATTCGTTAATTTTTTTGTTCAGATATTTATCCAATTATTTCCAGTAGATTTGAAAAAAAATGGAGATTATGGGATTGATGGAGGGTGACACATGATTCATATATAGTTAGGGGAAACCATGAACCATTTTCCCAACAAACATTATAGAAAATAGTCATTTTGGAATGTGTTGTCTTCATGGTTGGGACACAGTATATCAGACCATGTAGGATAATAATGCATCTTGTTCCTCCTCAAGAATGAGGGGTGTGCGGTGTCCACATATTTTTGGAAAACTATACGAGAAATCCAGGTGACATGACCATATCATATAAAATTGGAAATTAACCTGCATTCCCTCTTCAATTTAACCCTTTTCCTCCCATTTCTTCCTTATTGTGAATTAATCTTTAAAATATCCTCTTAATATCCTATGTTCACCTTCATAACATCAGTTTTGGTGTGTATTTTGTGCCACTTTTTTAAGAATCATCAGTTAATTTCCCCTATCCTTTGGTTTTATCTATCATTTGCGGTTTCTATCCATCTCAATTTGGGATCTTCATTTCTTGTGGGATATTTTAACTAAATAGGGTTTGATCTTATGTTTTGAAGCCAAATTATTGATGCTTCTTGTTCAATGATTCCATTATAAGGACATTTGATTTTGTGAATGTGGTATCATACAATTTTCTGAATGATTTCAAGGGTGAGGTTGGTTGTTACATGATTTTACATTATTTGAGGAGATTGAATTTTTTTATTGATTACATAAATGTGTTCTATGTATTATATGTGTGGAAAAAAATATTTTTTGGATGGGTTTAGAGATTCAAATTTGATCAAAATGAGTTTTCAATGGAAAAGAGGTTATGTTTTTATGTGATATTTTGGGGTGTTCCTTGAATATGTTTTATACCTTATATAAAATTTTTTAAATGTGTTTCAATGATATGTAATTATAAAAATGTGTTGGAAGTGGATTCTCATACTAAAATGGGTTTTTCTTGAATGTTATCTCATTTATTATACATTATAGATGTTTCTTTTTATTATGAACGTGTTATGAACCATGTTATGAAATGAGTTTGATGTGAGAATTAATTGGAAGGAGAATTAATCATTAAAATGGTTAGATACTACATTTTTTTTCTTGTTATATTTTTAAATGGGTTTTATAAATTATGTAAGATAAGATAAATGTATTACAAAATGGTTTTGTTATGTGAGTGAAATGTAAATTAGTTTGGTTATAGAAAATGGTGGTTTCTATGTGAGGTTTTGATCATTGGATCAAAGTTATATGATATGAGACCACTAAACCATGGGATGTTTACCCCTCTAGTTTCTCCTTCATGGGAATCCTATCTGTTATGGTTTATTATAGAGATACCAATAGAAAATGGGAAGTGATCCTCTCTAATGAATCATGCACGAGAATACTATTGGAAATCTAGTGGAGGATTTTGATCACTGGGGTATGAGATTCAAAGTTCCCCACTTGTTCTAGTTACAGGGGTTGACCCATGGTTATCTCTAGGTAAATGACGCTTTTTATAGGTTTCAGTAGCTCTAAGGATATGAAAAACTTAATTTACATCATTATTTCAAGAAATCATATTTTCAAAAAAAATAGATAAAAAGTATATCTTCTGAATTTTATCCATAAAATGTTTTCACAAAACTAGTTCAAATATTATTATGTAAATGTGTGTGTTTATTTTTATTCTAATGTTTTATCAAATAATCCTTTATTTTTCGTGGATTCCTACTGGGATTTAGATCAAACTTCATATACAACATTGTGTGTACGCTGACTTTATTACGTATAACCCATGTAGAAAAAGATGTGACATGGTGGTGATCGTAAACATAGCTTCTACTGTTCCACTTCTTGAATGTGTTTGTGGTGTTTGAGAGAGGGGGATTACCATCATGTTCCATGGATTATTTTGTCATATATTTTTGTTCCCATTACATTAAATAACTTCTTGATTTGGTTGAAGATATAGAAATTGAAATTGAAATTTTTTTATTTCGTTTCATTATCATTTATAATTATTTTTATTCTTCTTCTTGGTGGTCGACAATGATGACTTAAATGGATGAAATCATTCCCAAACCTTATTTTTGTTATCCTGTATAGTTTTTAAGTCATGTGGGATCAAGAAAACCCTTTAGGTAATTCCACTGATTGAGTCTGGTTTCAGGTTTGATTAAACACTATATTGGTTCATGAATAAATTTTATCAGAGATAGATTATTCTCTTTTTGGGAAAGAATCATTTAGATGTGTGTCGATATATAAAATCTAGTATTTATTAGGTTGGAGGTTTTTGTTGTGAGTGGGGTGTCTGGGAAACACACATCATCACAATATTTGGGTCACCATTGGTGTTGGGATACTTTGTTTTAATTTTTTTCTATGATATACATACAGGATACAGATTACATATGGATAATAGGTGGGGGTTTATTGGTTTTTTTGTCTTATTATTGTGTTGGATTTTGTAATTTCTTGATTTATGGATGTCTTTCAGATTTTTTTGTTGTTTCTAAATTTTTTTCATTATGTGTTCATGTTTCTTCTTTTTGGTTGTCTCCTATTGTAGTAAAATTAACAAAATGAGTAATCTTGTGCAATACTAGGGAAAGGATGTATAGATTTCACCATCACCAATTGATCTTATGTTACTGGTTTTTTTCTTGATTTCCACACTTTGAGAAAAGGATGGGTTTACGGTCTTACATAGGTCAGACAAGATTAATGAGACCATTGAAAGCACAAAAGCATATTATTTCTTCAATAAAAAGCCTTATTATAAATGGTATCGCATAACCTCATGTAGAATAATAGTATATTAATAATATTTGGATATGTTTCCAGTTTGTTGAATCTTCTGTGGTGGTCTGAGTGAATTGGGATTTGTTTTGTTGGAATATCCCAATCATAAGTGGTGGGACTGTGGGGTTCATGATGGAATTCATGAATATATGGCTTGGAAATACGTTTTGGTAATTTTTAATTTGTCGTATTCTCTATAGATATTGGACTTTTATAAATCTCAATTGATTCAGTGCTTATCTAAGGAAACCAAACCATGATAGATTATGATAATCACTTTGTAGAGCTAGGTTCTGTATGCACCTAAACATGTATCCCAGAAGAAGATATTGGATATGATGTTCAAGACGTGGTTGCAGATAGAAATATGATATTAGGATTCCTTATTAATGATTAAAACTTATACAATGGTTGATGAACATAACATGATTGTAGAAAACGTTCGTGGAAATTATACTTGTTTCAATGGGTAAATATCAAGATTTTGAATAGTGATTTATATGAGATGAAGAGGAAGTTGGATGAGCAAGGAAATATGGGAGGTGATATTTTAGGCCATCCATAATGAATGTAATCACAGGTGGGTTCTTATGATGGGTCATTCATGTACCATTTGTGTGGCAAGCTAGGTTACAAAATTATGTTTTTTTCATCACCACCAAGGAATTTTCATCGGGGAAGAGATATTGGAATAATATAGTGATTTTGAAAGGTGGTGCACCCATATCACTATGATACATGATCTATAGATTTCAAAGGGATTTCATCCTGGTTAAAATTGACCAGGACAGCAGGTTCAGAATTTAGTGGTCATGGTATTAGGGAAGGATCTTCTTCTATATTGGGTTAGTTCAGTCCAAAGTTGTACTTTAGTGGTTATTCTGAGGGTCTGGATGAGATAAAGAAACATCGTACAATGAATTGAGAACCAGTGGAATCTAATGCAGGTCTTACGTTAGTTTGACGTACCATTCCTATTGCATCACATGTAGCTATTGTTCTGTTTGATACTGGTGCTTTGGTTTATATTATTTCTTCCCTCCTTGATGGTATGTTAAAGTATCAAACTGATATTCTTTCATATGATATGTTTTTGGAAACACCTCTTAGAAAAATTTGATAGAAGAGTTTTAGGTGTCCGTATTGTTCACTCAACATGATAGGAGTAATGTTGGAATGATATTTTCTTCTTTTGAAAATGTAAATTTTTGACGTAATCATTGGTATGTATTGTATGGTTTGTTTTCATGTGCGTAGAAAATTATATCAGTTTTGAGAGTGTTTTGTGATACCTTATGTAAGTAACCATGTTTTTTCAGGGGAATGGAATCTTCAGTCATGATGTGTAGGACCTATATTTATGGTATTTGGAACACCATTTTATAAAATCGGAATGCTCATATTGGAGGACAATAATGGTGCTCTAGATAGTTGATTAGCTCATGTGGTTGGTTTCCTCTGAGAGTGTTTTCCAACGGATTTCTCATGGTTGCCTCTAGTACAAGATGTGTGGTTCAATATCGACTTGGTTCTAGGAACAAAACCTATATATCATTCTTCATATCATATGCCCCCAATTAATTTAAGAAATTAATTGTACAATAGTACGATTTGAAATCCCAAGGATTCATTCTCTTTAGCATCTTAGCATAGTTAATCTTATTTCTATTTGATAATAAGGGAGGTGGGTTTCTCCAATTATACAAGGATTAGAGAAATAAAAAAATTATTATGATCAAGAAAAAAACCATTTCTCTGTATTGATGACCTTTTAGGAAAGAATAAGGGGAAATTTTGTTCTAAAATATTGATTTTCATTAGGGGTATCATCATCTCATAGTTAGGGAGGTGAATTTCCAAAACATCTTTTCAAATATTGTATGACCATTTTGGGTATTTGTTCATCCCTTTCTAGTAAATACCCGGAAATTATGTGTTATTTTTTTTAATTAAACATGAATTTTATGGGTCTGCTAAATCTGAGTGAGCGCGAGTCTGATTCCCGGAGTGCCCAGAATGATCTGTCAATGTTTTTGTTAAGCCTATGTTAACGTGCGTAAGAAGTTTTACTGAAAATGTGGAATAAATCATAAACGGAAACTCGGATCAGATATCTGAGGGAAACGTTGAGCTCAGGATAGAGGGGTAACCCTTGGTGTGACTTTAGATTAGTTGGTGTGGGCCTCCTGTGTGGAAACCCAAAAACGGCATAATATTAAATAATATAATTAAATAAATTATTTTATTTTTCAAATTCTTATAACCTACAAACGGTAACTCAGATTAAAAATTTGAGACCACCTCTAAACAAGTGATTGTATGCTTTCTTTATGAAGATACTAACTTTGGCCGGAACGGGCCACTAGATAATGTTATTTTTGGCCGAAAATAAATTAATTAATTGACAATTTTTTTTTGTAAAATTCATAACTTCTAAACGGTAACTCGGATTGGAAATTTGAGAGTACCGTTGGGTTTGTTGGGGTGTGTTTCACATAGGTAGGGACTAACCTCGATCGGATCGAGTCGAGGGTGACTGGAAATAATTTTCCAAACTTTTTTTGGGTACCTTTAGTAAACGTACGGGCGATGTTTTGTAACATTTGAACCGGTTCTCGGGATTGAAATTTTTCACGACCCATCCCTCAGGGGCCTTTTCGTAACAACCCCAAGCCCGCCTTCCATAGTCCATGGGCTAGCGACTAGCACCAAAGGGATAATTTCCTAAACTGGGAATGTATTTCCTTTATAACTGTGAACAAATAAAAAAGAGTACACAACTGGAAGCAAAACACTAAACAAAACTATTTACAAAGGGAGTGCTGAAAAGTAAAACGCTATGGAGATACAAGCCCAACAAGAAAGTACATGTACAAATGAATAAAATTTACAAATGTAGAAAAGGTAAATCAAATACTAAGTAATCCTCAGGGGATTCCTACATGAATTGTAGGTAAAGATAGCCTCCTCAGCACCCCACGTCCATCAGTCTCCTCAGTATACCGACTCGTCGTATGGTCCACATTCAGGTACCGTCCAGTCCTGCTACACAGATCCTCAGTCAGTGTTGTCCATTGTCTACAACCAACACAACGAGGTGTGGGCATAGCCCTTGTAAGGGTGAGTATAATGATACTCAGTAGGGACCCCGAGACCCTCAAGGTATCACAAAATCCAACAATAATAAACCACAAAGTTGGAAATCAACGGATAACCATTACATAGGTATATGCACACACACATACCTAAGTTATCATGTAACCCATATCAATCATGAGGGAAAAAAATTTGTCACTTACTCAACTCACACAGGTATACAACATTTGTAGAGTGGTAGAGATGATCAGATGTAGTCCCTAAATCATTTATGTTGTTGGTCCCACACAAGATCCAGGACCAGTAGTTAGAACTTTCGGACCCACACAGGATCCAAGAATAGTAATCAGAGGTTTTGGACCCACACATGATCTAGGACCAGCTATTAGAACTTTCGAACCCACGAAAAATCTAGGAATAATAGTCAGTGCTGTCAGACCCACACAAGATCTAGGACCAGCAGTTAGAACTATCGGACCCACATAGGATCCAGGAATAGTAATCGAAGTTATCAGACCTACAGAGGATCTAAGACCAACTATTAGAACTGTTGGACCCACACAAGATCTAGGAAGATTATTCAGTGCTTTAGGACCCACACATGATCCAGGAACAGTAATTAGACCTATTGGACCCACATAGGATCCAAGAACAGTAATCAGAGATATTGAACCAGCACAGGATCCCGGACCAGCTAAGCTGTTGCACCCATACAGGATCTAGGACCAGATATTCTGTGTGTGTCCAACAGCTTAGCTGGTCCTGGATCCTATGTGGTTCTGAGAGTTCTGATTATTGTTTATGGATCTTATGTGGGTCTGACAGTTCTAACTGGTGGTCTTAGATTCTGTGTGGGTCCTACAGCACTGACTACTATTCCTACATCATGTGTGGGTCCGACAGTTCTAATAGCTGGTCTCGGATCCTGTGTGGGTCTTAAATCTCACATTACTGTTCCTGATCTTCTGAGGGTCCTACAGTTCTAACTACTGGTACTAGATCCTGTGTGGGTCTGACAGCACTAACTACTGTTCCTGGATCCTTTGTGGGTCTGAAAGTTCCGATTACTGTTCATGGATCATGTGTGGGTCCGACAATCCTAATTTCTTGTAGTAGATCCTATGTGGGTCTCAGATCATATATGATTCATTGACTACATCTGATCATCTCATTATCTCTACAAAATTTGTATACATGTGTGAGCTGAGTCAGTTACATATGTTTTTTCCTCATGATTGAGATGGGTTACATGATAACCTAGGTATATGTATGGTCATATACATATGTAATGGTTATCTGTTGATTTATTACATTGTGGTTTATCCATGTTGGATTTTGTGAGACCTTGAGGGTCTCGGGTTCCCAACTGAGTATCCTTATACTCATCCCTGCATAGGCTATGCCTGATCCTCGTTGTGTTTTTTGCAGACGACGAACACCGCTGACTGAGGATCAATGCAGCAGGACTGAATGGTACCTGGAGGTGGACCTTATGACGAGTCGGTACATGGAAGAGACTGATGGATGCGAAGTGCTGAGGAGGCTATCTATACCTACCATTCAGGTAGGAATCCCTAGAGGAAGACCCAGTAGCTACTTTACCTTTTCTTCAGTTGTAGTTGATATTTAGTTGTACTTGTACATTCCTATTGGCCTTGTATTTTCGAGCCCCTTTACATTTTAGCACTCCCTTTGTATGCAGTTTTGCTTAGTGTATTGCTTCCAATTGTGTACTCTGTTGTATTTTTTTACAGTTATAAATGCAATGACATCTCATTTTAGGAAATTACGCCTTTGGTGCTAGTCACCAGTCCCTGGACTATGGAAAGCAGGATTGGGTTAGTTACGACATGGGCCCTGGGGGATGGTTCATGAAAATTGGTATCAGAGGCTCAACATCAATAACAGGTGATGAACAACACATTCGAAACAATCCCCTTTTATCCAATTAATAAGATGATAGAAGGGTAAAACATCATTAAGCAATAAACCCCTACCTTTGATTCGTTGGTCATTGTTCGTCGTGTCTGCCGCATGTCCCAAATCCCGAGCTGTGTCGGCTCATTGATGACACTCAATGTCATTAGGATTTGAGGAAGGCAGTCATAGAATAAAACGTCGCTGATGTTCTTCGTGTTCTTTGTAGAGGAAGAATTCCTCTAAGTGTTGGGTGTCACGTTACTTTGCCAGTGCTTCGTCGCTTGGTGAAGTCTTCCCAAATCCTCCTCCCAAGCTCCCAATATATAGGATATGGGGAGAGGTATGTAACCATCATAGAAATTATGACTGTTCATTTATTAGGAACCTTCCTAAATTCCAACGATGTGGTTACTTAATTTAAAAAGGGGTTCAAGCGAATTAAAATGTGTTGGCGCAATTATTGAGAGGATTCTAAGAGGCTTCCCCCACATAGCTTGCATCAAAACAATTAATAGTATTTTTTTATGATGACACGTAAAATTAGTGGTCCGCATTTGATTTTATGTTGAAAAATAAAATTAAATGATAGTTTTAATTTTATGTTGTCACAAAAATTAATTAGTAACATTAATTTAATGTTGACATGTTAAATTAAATTGAAATCATTTACTTTTATGTCGACACATAAAAATAATTTAGGGGTTTGAGAGGTTTCCTCTCCCTCCACATTAATTGGGGGGGTTTTGTCTCCTGTGGTCTCCACATCATAACCTCTCACAGAAGTTTATGCTCAGGTGGGCCTCACCAGCATAACCTCTTATGGGAGGTTAGGGTGTGGCAGTCCCACCTCCAACTCCCATGTGGAGGTTTTAACCAACAACCACTCAAATGGAAACTTATATAAAATAAAGAGTTGCACACTTTATTTTATTATTATTTTTATAAAATGAAATAAACTAACTTTTACTCTCGACCAACTACCGTCGAGGTGAAAGTCTTTTTAAGAGAATATCGCCAGTGTGAGTTCAACGATTCCCTCAGATTCCAATTCCGAGCACCAGTTCAAAAGTTTATTAAACGCCACTCATGAAATTACTAAATGTACCCAAAAAATGTTTGGAAAATTATTGTCATTCACCCACGATTCGCGCCGGTCGAGTATCGGATCTGTCTAGGTGAAACAAGCCCAAAAAATCCCAACGATACTCTTAGATTTTCAATCTGATTTATCGTTTAGATGTTATGAATTTTACAATAAAAAATTTTTCATATAATTATTTTATTTGTGGCTAAAAACTAACATTCTCTGGTGGCCCGTGCTGGCCAATGTTAGTATCTGCTAAAACAAACCATACAATCACATGTTCAGCTGTGGACTCAGATTTTTTATCTGAAATACCGTTTGTGTGTTATAAGCATTTTCAAAATAAAATAATTTATTTAATTATTTTATTTATGATTATACATTTTTGGGTTTCCACACAGGAGGCCCACACTGACTAATCTTTTGTCATGCCAGTGTAAACCTTCCATCCGGAGCATAACAGTGCCCTTGTATTTATGATACGAGATACTATTTAAGAGTTCTTCTACATATTCAAGAAAAATTCATACGGGTGTTAACTTAAGATTAACATAAACTTTGACGGATCATTCTGAGCACTCCGGGCATCTGAATCGCACGCCGTTGGATTTTGAGGACCTGTATAATTTTCATTTAATTAAAAAATATTAAATTTATATTTTGGGTTGTTACATTCTCCCCACCTTAGGGATCTACATATCTGTAAGCCACAACTAACAACTAAGGGAACAAGTGGGGGTACTGAGCACGCACTTGAGACTCTCACTCCCCATGTGCACTCCTGGAGGTTCACGTGGTGCCAGAAAATGAGAACCATGGATATCAACCATCTAAGAAGGACATGCTCATGTTTATCCTCAATCTCTACTGTAACCTCCATAAAAGTCTCCCTATCGTCAATGTCCAGCGCGCCATGGTCGATGATGTGGGAAGGGTCGGGCACGTATCTCCTCAGCTGGGCTACGTGGAAGACGTTGTGCACCCGGTGCAACTGAGGTAGAAGAGCTAAGTGGTATGCCACCTCGCCTACTCTATTGAGGACCTGAAAAGGTCTGATGAATCTCGAAGATAACTTGCCTCCTCGGCCAAATCACCGTAGAACTCATCGAGGGGAGACACATAGAAAGACGTGGCCTCCATCCTCAAACTCAAGAGGTCTCCATCTCCTATCAGCATATGATTTTTTTCCTACTCTGTGAATTCCTCATCTACTCCTAGATGATCTTCACATTCTCTGTTGTAGCACGTACTATATCAGGTTTCTAGGAAGTGGGCCAACTTGGTGAGTCGGTCGACGATCACCCAAATATAGTAATGTCCCCTGCACATATGTGGAATAACCGTCAGGAAGTCCATGGATATCTCAACCCTCTTCCACTTTGGGACCTCCAAAGTCTGATCCAAGCCTGCTGGTACCATATTCTCTACCTTCACTTGATGAAAAGTGAGACATCGAGAGACAAGATTGGCTACTAGCTTCTTCACACCTGGCCACCAGTGCTATCGTCGAAGGTCCTGGTACATATTTTCCACCCCTAGATGTACTGCAAGATGTGATGTGTGAAAATCCCTTAACACATCCTCTAGAAGTGACACTGGAACCATAGTACGTCCTATGAAGAGGATGATGTGCTCCCCACCATCAATAAATGACATCATGTGCCTGTCCTGTGGGTATCTTAGCACGTCGTGTCTTGCAGTCAGCATCCCCACGCTGCGTCTCCCTGACTCGATGAAGAAGTGGGGGAGTGAATGTAAGAGACTGAAGGAAGGATTCTTCATCTCTATCCACAATGGATATTTGTAATGTAGTAATCTACCCAGTCGCCTCGCCTAGAAGCTATATACTAGATCTCCAACTAAGTGCATCTGCTACAACATTCCCCTTCCTAGGAGTATAGACTTTCTCAAAGTAAAGGTCCTAGAAAAACTCAAGCCAACGTCGTTGTCTTAGGTTTAGGACCATCTGAGAGAAAATATATCTGAAACTCTTTTGATCAGATTATATGGTAAAACGTTCACCCATATGATAGTGCCGCCAAATCTTCAATGCGAAGACCACTGCTGCTAACTCCAGGTCATTGGTGGCATAGTTCAGTTTGTGTTGTCTCAACTGCCAAGAACCATGTCTCATCACTTATCGCTCCTGCATCGAGACACATCCATGTCTTGTCCCTAATGTGTCACAATAAACTATGTACCCTACACCTTCATCTAGAAGGCTTAAGATTGGGGTAATAAACAGCCACTGCCTCAGCTCTTGAAAGCTCTACTGGCATATCACATACCACACGAATGGTTTCCCCATCTTCGCCAAAGGTGACAGTGGTGTTGCAACTCTAGAGAAGTATGTCACAAAGGTACGTCTGGATGACTCATGATTGATTGATTGCACACTCTTATGCATGATTCCATCATGTCCTACTTGGGTTTTTCTTTTGGGGTCTGACTGATTAGCTGGTCCTTGATCTTGTGTGGTTCCGACAGCTCTGATTACTCTTCCTAGATCTTGTGTGTGTCCGACAATTCTAAATGCTGGTCCTGGATCCTGTGTTGGTTCGATAGTTCTAATAGTTGGTCCCATATCATATGAGGGTCCGATAGCACTGATTAATTTTCTTGGATCTAGTGTGGGTCCGATAGTTCTAACTGATGTTCCTGTATCCTGTGGGGGTCCGACAACACTGACTATTGTTCCAGGATCAGGTGTGGGTCTGACAGTTCTAATAGCTGGTCATGGATCCTGTGTGGGTCTGATAGCTCCGATTAATGTTCTTGGATCCTATGTGGGTATGATAGTTCTAACTGCTGGTCCTGTATCCTTTGTGGGTCCAACAACTTAGATGATTCAGTAACTACATCTGACCATCTCTGTCTCTATAAAATAGTTGTATACCTGTTTGAGCTGAGTATTTGACATCTTTGTTTTCCTCATGATTGAGATGGGTTACTTGATTACATAGTTATATGTATGGTCATACACCTATGTAATGCTTATCCGTTGATTTCTTACTATTTGGTTTATCCTTGTTGGATTTTGTGAGACATTTAGGATATTGGGGTTCCTACTGAGTATCATTATACTCAACACTGCATGGGCTATTCCCACACCTCATTGTGTTAGTTGCAGACGAAGGAAAACACTGACTGAGGATTAGTGTAACAGGACTAGACGGTACCCGAAGGTGGACCTTAGGACGAGTCAGTACATAGAGGAGACTTACATATACATAGTGTTGCAGAATCTATATATTCCTACCCTTCAGGTAGGAATCCCCAAAAGATGGCCCAGTAGCTTCATTACTTTTTCTTCAGTTGTACGTGTTATTCAGTTGTACTTGTACTTTCCAGTTGGGCATGTATTTCCAGCCCCTTTTACTTTTCAGCACTCCCTTTGTATACTGTTTTTCTTAGTGTTTTGTTTCTAGTTTTTCACTCTGTTGTATTTGTTTACAGTTATAAAGGAAATGCCTTCCCATTTTAGTGATTTACGCCTTTGGTACTAGTTGCCAGCCCCTGGCCTATGGATGTTGGGCTTGGGGTAGTTATGACATGGGCCATGGGGGATGGGTTGTGATATTTCTGGTTGATGAATTCTCCAACGGAGGTCATGATTCTTATGAACATTGTGTTCCATCAGTATCTAGATGACTTTGATGTGGTATTCCTAGATGAAATCATGGAATATTTTTTGATCAAGGAGGAGGATGATAAAAACATGACAACTGTGTGGGGAACCCTTCAAGATCATCATTACAATGGGATGTTTTCTAAGTTAACCATCAGATTATGGAGGTGATGTTTCAGTTACATGTTATCATATAACATGGGGTTTCCTTGGAATCTGAGATGATTAACGAAATTATTTCATTCAAATACCCAAATAATGTGTTTGAAATAGGAATATTTTTGGGCATATAAGGGTACTAAATGTGGGTTTTTATATATTTTTCTATTCTTTCTTATTTAATGATTGTACATACACAAAATATGTAAATATTAAATTAAACTTAGACATTCAAGAATCTTGTGAGGAGAATAACATGATAATGACCACATCCCCAATTTGTATATTATTAGAATCATGGAATTAATATGTGGTATATTGTGATGCTTATTGACTGGGTCTTGGATGTGTGTAGATGCAGGATTATTACGTGGTTGCTAATAGTGCATGGAAACTCATACCACCTGAAATGACTTACACAACCCATCATATGGGGTTAGTAGTTTTGTTTCATTTCATAATGTATTGATTATATTATCTTTTCAGTGAAAATTTTCTATTCTATTCAGAAGATATGATTTTATCCTACATTTTCTTCCATAAAGATGTGAATTTGATGGAGCATCATTTGGTTGATTACCATCAGGTGTTTGATTTTGATATAGCCCATACCCTAGAAAAATGAAATCTTGTATTGCATTACCTGAGTAGGAATGTTCTGGTTCATTCTATGAAAATGTTTAATTGTTAGTGCACATTGATGGCTGATTTTTTTCAAAATTCAATTTGAGACCAACGATCGTAGTGGAGGTTTGTTCTTGGACATTTATTAGCTTACACCTTCCCTTATTGAGTTGATTTAGGAAGAGAAGGTAAGTGATGAGATATTTTAGTGTAAATGCAGTTATTAAACTATGGGATGTTCATTGTGAATGGGTTTTTGTATCTTGATGATTTTTTTATTCAAGGGTAGCTTTATGGTGTCATTTTTATTGAGGAAGCTGGAGTTAAAGGATACCTACCAGTATTAGTGGGCCATTTATTCTGGTGAAAACAAGATGTATTATGACATGTATCAGATGTTATGGAGAATAGGTATGAGAACTACTGGAATTAGAGATATTTACAATGGGATATTTTTGATTGGATCCCGGCACAAATAGGCTTTAGGGAAGGGGCCCCGCCCTAAATAGCTAGTTGTAGAAAACAGTGTCGTAAATAATATTTTTTGCGACGGGAAACTTTCACGTTGCAAATAAGTCTCTGATTATATAAATTATATATTAACAAACCTTTTGTGATGTGCCCGTTGAAAATAAGTTTCTGATTATAGACATTATATATAAAAACTTTTTGCAATGGGCCCCTCGTAAATATTATTTGCGACGGGCCCGTTTTCCCATCCCAAATAGTATTTATAAAAATTTATATTTAAATTACTAGTGACGGGCTCTAATCGCAAAAGGTCCCGTCAAAAATACTAAACATAATAAATTTTTTTAATATAATTTTGATTAATGAAAAAATTATATTGATATTATTAATATAATAAAAATATAAAAAAATTCAAATTCTCAATTTTCTAAAAAAAATAAAAAATCATCAATTATTATAATTATTATTATTAGTAAAATAAAAAAATTAATAAATATAATGCTAAAAAATATATATTTAATAAAATTATTATTTATGAAAAATTAGTACTAATATTATTAAAATAAAAAAATATAAATTTATTATAATTATTAATATTTAAAAAAATATGAAGAATCCATAAAATATTATTATTATTATTATTATTATTAAAAAAAATATTAAAAAATATAATACAAATAATAAATATTAAAATATTTAAAAAAATTAATTTTAAATATTTGCATCAATATAAAAGACAGAAACTGTAAATAGTTCATATTACAACAAATCATAAATTCAGAAGTTTTTGACATAAAAAATCATCGGGGGACCGTCTTCTAAAGGTGGTGGAGGAGCTGTAGGAGATGGTAGAGGAAACACAATCCCTAAACTATGAGTTAGACTGCGCATATACTCCATCTACTCGTGATGCTGCTTCTACTGCTGCTGCCTTCGATACATCTCTTCCTCATGTTGCTGCTGTTGTTGTTGTTGTAGCTGACACATCTCTTCATATTGCCTCAAAAAACACACTATAAGCTCAATCTGAGTTCGCAATTGCTCCAGATACTATGAGGTCGATGATGATGCCTCTCCACGAGCTCCTCTCGAGATGGACGCCGACATCACAATAATACCATAATAAGTACTATGAGTCAAATGAGAGTCGATGCCAACTACTCGGCCCTTCTCAAAGCCATAATGTGTCTCCTGCATACATGCCACCTCATCAAAATGGTTGGAATTGGTATGATCATTCGTCTCATAATGACTCTTAGCCTATGTCTAAGAGGTCGCAGCCTCATATGACTCCTTCAATTTTAATTTTAAATTAAAATTCTGAAAATATTATATAAAGTTAATTGTCAAACTGAAAAAATAATACTAACCACAATATGATGATGACGATAACCTCTAATATCTCTAGTGGCCAGATCATTGTAAATCCTCTGATAAACGTCATACTCTTTAATATCGGGATGCTCGACCTCCTACAAAAATATAAAACAATCTATTTATATTTTATGTTATATAAAATATTTTAAAACGATACTTACCAGATGATCTCTATGTGTACTAAATGTATGGATACTAGCTTGATGTGTCACCTCCTATCTCCCCCAATTCTATCGACCTACTGAAGATCTCCTCTGAAATCCACCACCCAAACAATGTAAAAAAACGATCTCAAACGTGAAATGAAATGTAATCTTTTCGGTGGGCTCTACAAGACTTATCAAATTCGGTCACTCATGCTTTCTTAATGGTTGTTCTTCTCAAATTGTGCAAAATATGACTGAAACGGTCACACATAGACACATTCCATGCCGAGTGGATAGCGTCACACATGATATCATCAATGGGATACCATAAACCCTACATATAATTTATTATATCAAGGTATTAATAAAATAAATTTCAAAGTAAATATTATTTATTTATATACCAGCCAATGATTGATCATGGCGAGCATCACATCAATGGGAATCTATTCCCATGTGATCCATGGCTGAGAATAATATTTGCGCATGATGGGCCTCCCTTGTCCAACAGCTACATGCACAATACTGTGAAAAATGAATAAATAATCAAACAATTAGTATATATATAAATTAATTAATTAAATATAACTAAAATATACATGTAACCATACATCTGGGTTCATGGATGCAAGCCAAGACATTGAAGTCACTCGGGAATAGGTTCAAGAATCATTTGTTGCGCAAGACCATACCCCCTCCGCATACCCCCTAAATTGCCTATAGGATATGGGTTAGGTGATCCAAAATCCCCCTCATCCAAAGTTATCTCAGCCTCCTACAACTCGCAAAATATATTAAGATCCATCTGAAACACAAAACCATTCTTGTTAGGAGATAATAGGAAATAAAAATTATATACAGATATATATTAATTATGATTATAACCAACATTTAACTATGTCATTGTCCATCTTCATCATCATCTTCATATTTGTCAATGTCAATGTATTCATCTTCCTCCTCACCATCATCAATATCCATATGAGTTTATGTTTTATCATCTCTTGTCATTTCAAATTCATTTGTAAAATCATTAACATCTTCGTCATCATCGATCCTTAATTGTGTGGTGTCATCATCGATATTCACGTCTCTTTGTGGAAAAATGGATTTTGAGCAGTCTCTTGAACAACTTCAATTTCTTTCACTTTAGCGGAACCACATTCAGATTGAGTAAACTGATTTTCCAGAGATTTAATTTTAATTATTCCCCACTAATCACTCATGTATCATGAAGTAGCACATTACTTTGCATAATAAATTTAATGTGCCTATTGATCCAGTAAAAATGGTTCATTTATTGCAAGAAGCCTTTTATATTTATTATCGATGGTTCCATGAGTCAGATGAACACACAAGCCTGTCTCAGTATCCAACCATTGACATTTATACATCATTATGCAATTCTGACCTAGATAAGATAACTCAATAATTTTATCCAAAATTCCATAATAGTCAAATTTCGTTTCTCTTTGATGTGATCCTCTCAAGAAAGATCCACTTTTCATTTTTTTTATTCCTCATATGAAAGTGTTTGAAATCGAAAACCATTCAATAAATATACATTATAATATTTAACAATTTTGGATGATGGGTTACATAATATACTCAGTCACTTATCAATATTTACCACATATTGAGACACGTGAATATATGAAAAACAATTATCAATATAATAAATTATAAATGGAATTGATATTAAACCCTCACTAGTGGGAAAACATATGTTAACATCGGTTTTTTTTATTTTTGACATCAGTTTTAAACCGAAGTCTGTAAAGGCGATGTAATAAATATGGTTTTCGGCATCGGTTTTTCAAACACTGACGAAAAAACAATTTCGGTATGTGTTTCGGCATTCGTTTTACATAAAATAGTCGCCGAAACTAATTTTTGACAGAATATTCTGTGTCAGTTTTAGAAAAAACCCATGTGAAATTCCGGGTGGACCGGCCCTACGGCGTCGGTCATATCTATAACCGACACTGAAGCCCTGGTTGAACCCGCTTTCGGCATCGGTTTAAGATAAAACTGACGCCAAAAGTAATTTTTTTAAATATTTTGGCGTCCTTTATTTAAATAACTGACGACATAAATAATTTTTTTCCATCGTCGTTTATTTAAATAACTGACACCATAAATAATGTTTTTTTGTTCGTCATCAGTTATTTAAATTACCGACTCCATAAATAAATTTTTTTTTATAAAATATTTCCAATTACACTTCCGAAAAAATTCATAACCCCTGTAAAAATAACACAATATACAAAAACAATTAAATAGTATTTATCATCCAGTGCCTCTTATAACTTCAATGCTTATATCTAGTTAATCAAAAAATTATCTAAAGTAAAATTAGAATACATGTACATGTAATCAATGACTTCATCAAATTTTGGGACATTTGCAATTCCCACGACTCCAACATTTACGGCATGCTCAATGTTGGTTATTATTGAAGCATTCATTTGATTATTAGTAGTTTCAAACACCTAATATATTAAAAGAGTTAGGTTTTTGTACCCATATGTATTATTATTTATAAATATTAGAATATACATACCTCAAATCTTAATCAGACTTAACAAATAGTTCATAAAATTAGATTGAATATGGGTCATATAAGATTCGGAATAAGGTTGTGAATCATTGAATGCCTACAATAATATTAAATGATATGCAATTAAAAAATAGAATAATATGGGAGAAAATATATATATAATTAATACAACTAACCTTATAAAAATCAGTAGTTTTCCCAGTAGTGATTATCTCGTACATGAATTGTAGAATATAATAACCACATTCAACAAGTCCATTTTGATGATGACACAGCAGTAATAAAACATTTAATTAAAAAAACAATATATAACAAAAATATAAAATCTAATTACATGTAATTCCACATATTTAATTTCCGTTGGTCTCTTTTCTAACATGTATTCCTTGTTAAAATATTTCCATGATCTGCATTTTTTTATATATGAACTAATAATAATTGTGTAAATAATAAAAATTAAACATAATGAGATTATAAAAAATTTAAAAAAATTTACTTATTTAATAAGGTGAGAAATGGTTTACGCACTCCTATTAATAAATAGCAAAACCAATTTAAGGGGAATTCACTTGGGTAAAATACACCTAACATCCAATGCCCCTATAATACAAAAAGTTCACAATTAAAGACATTATAATGATAATTAGTTCATAAAAATGTTGATGTTCTTACTTATCAAGAAATTTCCAAAACCAGCACCACATCTCTTTCTGTGTTAATCTCTCGGATATATATTGAACCCTTTCATGATTCTTCACAAGTTTGGCTTCCAAGGAAAAATACTCTGGATCTATAAAGTTGTAAATGACCGTTGTTTCCTTCATTAAAAGATGGTTGTGTAGATACCTAATTTAAAAAGAAAATATAGTTAGTCAATGACATAACAATCTGTTATTAATGAAATATCAATTCAAACGTCACTTTACATACATGATAAACAACTGCACCACACTCTGCGAGATCTCTTCAAAATTAACTAAATTCATGATAACTTCTTTCATTAATTTCAATCCACAATTTCTTCCACAAATATCGGGCGTCATATGAAACTCATAGATAAAATTCAAGGAATAATAGGACTTAGATAATCTTTTTAACCCATAAGAAATATCAGAAGTATCTACAAACAAATTTTCCTGAACATTTTGTTGCATTTGTGTAGTTTCTTTTTCTTTCAGATATTCCTATATGAGTTAAATGTTAGAGAAAATTAAATGTAATTTTGAATCATTTGTCATTAATATTTAAAAAAGCACATACCTCAAGTGAAATATAACAAAGAAGGGAAACTGGCCAAAGTAAAAAATGGCTTGTAGATTCCCCAACACTGGTGATCTCCACAGTAGGAAATGGTAGTAGAGCAGTAGGATCTATAATAACAAGTATCAATACTCTAACCTGACCCATCTGGAGAGGTGGACGATGTACCGAGTCCCCCAAAAAATGCACCCGTCCTAATGCAACAATATGTACATGAGGATCACCCAAAAACAACACACAATATAAGGCTTCATCGGAGGGAGGAGGTGGAGGATCATAGTATGCAGATGGGGAAGGGTAAGTAGATGGGGCAGGGTACTCCGGGTGAGGAGGCTCAGAAGGTAGAAAATTGAAAATGTAATATTAGTGTTTAAAATTTATAAAATCAAAAAATTGATTAAAATAAAATAATATACCTTGAAAGGATGCACAGATGGGGCATGGTAAGCAGATGGGGCATGGTAGTCAGGGTGAGTAGGATGATAATGCTGAAAAATGAAAAACTTATATTAGTGTTTATAATTTATAAAATAGAAAAATTGATTACAAATAAATAATATAACTTGAAAGGCTGTGTAGATGGGGCAGGGTAAGCAGATGAGGCATGGTAGTCCAGGTGAGCAGAATGGGAAGGCTGAAAAATGAAAAAATTATATTAGTGATTATAATTTATAAAATAGAAAAATTGATGACAAATAAATAATATACCTGGGAAATCTTCAGAGACTATGATTGTCTTTCCATGTGTTCTAATAAAGTCTTTTGCACTACTGCTTGAATTTGATCACCCATAGACTGTTTCATATCTTTCAACTCTTCATTTAAAGATTCTATTTCTGGATCGTTTGATTGCATACTCTTACCAAGAACCTTCCGAATACTATCACCCTCCTGATATCCTCTAACACGGTCGGGGTGTTCTGCCTTTCCCAAAGCAGTGGCTAGGATGTCCATCATACTCTGAGGGATAAAAGAGCCTTGTGTCTCTTTCTCCTGATGTTCATCCTGAAATAAAAAATAAAAAGGATATATTAGAGTTTATAAATTATAAAATAGAAAAATTGTTAACAAATAAATAATATTTACTTACAATTTTATCAGCCGCTTGATGAGCTTCCTCTATAAGATATTGTTCATTTATTCTTCTTCTTGCTCATTTCCATTTCCCATGGCAAGTGGGAAGAGATGGAGGACCAAACTGGACCTCTTCTGAACCACTACTTGATCGAGCTCTTAATGATTCAAATTTTTCTTCAATCATTTTCGGCTCTAAATACGAATACCCTCCACATGATAAAGTATTAGGGTATATGTTTTTCAACTGGATCTCTTGATGAGATCTCCTAGAGGTCTATTATATAAAAATAAACTACTAAGTAATAAGAAAAATATAGCATAAATTTTAAAATATAAAACAATTACCATACCTGAAATTTCTCTTCCTGATGACTATCAACAAATCGCTTCCATGTTTCTTCATCTATATATGGATACTTAAGACATGGGCTTTCAAAACCCATCTTTTCAAAAAATTGATTTTTTTTCAGTTTGTTTTTAAAATCTCTTTATAAAACCGCCGCTAAAGAGAGATGTATTTTCTTAATTTATTTGGTTTCGTCAAAATAAGAATGTCATCTGTAATTGAATAAATTATATATGTCATTTATAATATATAATATTCAAAAAATGAGATAATGGAAATAAATTAAGATATTTTACCGTCACGGCCTCGCAAAGCTGTTGCTTCGATGTCCTGTCCACTGACATCCAATTGGGATATAAAATACTAACCCTGCAATGGCTCTACATTGCTATATAACTGACAAACTGAACTACATTTGGGCCAACTGCATTATTATTATCATCAAAACAGATGTTTACTTTTTTATCATCACAAGAAAGTGATTGTATTTGTAAACGTGTAATACCACGTTTACCAACATGAGAACTTGATTTTTGAGTAGTAACTGGAGAAGTCTCCTCCGCCGAGGACACATCATTAGTCATGCAATGTTTTTTCTAAATACACATTTTTATTTCATTAAATAATTATATTACTGAATATTTAATAATATGTCAAAATAGATATACCTTGGTAACTGTTCCTCTCTATTTGCATCTGACATTTCTATCAGAAAGTTTAATGAAATTTTGTGTACCAACATATCATTTGAAAACTGAATAATTAAAAACAAGGAAGACAAAAATAAATATGTAAAAATAGAGGCATGCATTTGTCCGTTTTAAAAATAGAATCAAAATATAAATATTTACCATAAAAATTAGGAGACTAATTTAGTGTTTTGCCACATTCCTTCATCATTATCGGTACGTACTGCATGCACCATGTCTGTCTTATATTCATTGTAATCATCTGGAAATTGCGTAATAGATGAATAATGCTCATGTAAATCTCTAGCATCATCAGAATCATCCTCATCACTCAAATGGTATCTTTTCCCTTGAAAAACAACTGACCACTGATCATTCGACGGATCAATGACATAAAATATATATATTTCATGTGTCGCAATGATAAATGGTTCCTCATTGTGATTAAATATTTCTAAATCAACCAATTTAAACCCATATTCATCATGTTTCATGCCACTATTACTATCAACCCAATAACACTTAAAAAAAGTGACTCAAAATTTAATATAATCAATTTCCCATATGTCTTCAATAACTCCAAAATATGACGTTGATGCAGAAATTGGGTTTTTATATTTGTCACTCGAAAAAATCATTGCTTCAGCGAATACCATCACACCACTATTCTGAACGGTACTCTTGTCATCCAGTTTTTTTTGTGTAAAATTTGTAGCCATTGGTATCAAAACCAGACTAGGTGATCACATTAAGAGTTGGTCCCCCTACTTACCACTTTAATGTTTCTAATACAGATATATCTAGTGTGACTTTCCCTTTAAAACATGAAACAAATGTCTTCTTATGCTCTATCATCAACCAATTTTCATTTCTTTTCTGATATCGTAACTTTAATTCAGCAATATGTGAGGATATATATGGTTGAACCTCATCTATGTTGTTCAAGATGTATAGATGTGCTTGCATCAATTCATCGCGTGGAATGAACTTTACCTTTAAGCCTTGTACCCCACTACCATCTCTATCAACTGTCATATGTCGAGATACAGGGAGACCAATATGCTCCACCTCATTCAAATAATCAGTACAGAACTCAATCACCTCTTCTGATACATATTTTTGAACAATAGAGTCCTCTGGTTGATAAGTACTTTTAACATATCCTTTCAAAATTCTCATATATATTTCAAAAAGATACATCCATCTTAAATAAACAGGCCCACATATTGTTATCTCACACACAAAATGAATCAATAGATGAACAATTATATCAAAAAATGTGGGTGGGAAATACATTTCTAGTTGAAAATGAATAAGAGTTGCTTCATTCTCCAACACATCTAACAAATTTGGATCAATGAATTTTATAAAAATTGATTTAAAGAAATTACATAACCTGATGATTTTCTTTCTAACAGATTTTGGTAATATACCACGCACTGCTACTGGTAGAATTTGTTGCATCAATATATGGAAATCATGAGATTTCATACCTATTAATTTACAATCCTTCAATGACATAAAATTATTCACATTTGAATAAAACCCACTGGGTACATTAATACCATGAAGACACTGACAAAAGATCATCTTTTCAATCTTTCTTACTGTGTGATAAGCCGGAGGTAAATATGTTCTGTTTCCTTTTAGAGCGAGAACTAACTCCAAACGTGTTCTCATTAATATCAAGTCCATTCTAGCATGTAATACATCATTTTTCTTTCCTTTTATGTCTAACAAAGCTCCAATCAAACTATCACATATTTTTCCTCAACATGCATAACATCAATGTTATGTTTTATCTCTAAAAATCTCAAATAAGGTAGTTCGAAAAAAATAGACTACTTCTTCCAGATATGTTTTTGTAAACTATATCTTTTTCTCTTTCCAAATGTTGAATCAATATCTTTCACTGTTTCATAATATTCTTCAGATGACAATGTTCGAGGGTGGAGGTTGTATTCTTGTAAACCGTTAAATGATTTTTTCAATCTACGATAAGGATTATCAATTCGCAAAAATCTTCTATGTCCCATGTACACTATCTTTATTCCATTCTGCAATTGATAATATGAAGTTTGTTCTTCACAAATTGGATATGCTTTATGTCCCTTAACACTATATCTAGATAAGTTTCCATATGCCGGAAAGTCTTTTATAGTGAACATTATCATAGTACGCAAAAGAAAATACTCTTTCTTGTATGAATCTAAAACTTTAACACCTTCCTCCCATAGCAGTTTCAAATCATCAATCAATGGTGTAATATACACATTGATATCATTTCCTAGTTGTTTTCGTCCAAAAATCATCAAGCTCATCATAACATATTTTTTCATCATACATAGATGCGGGGAAAAGTTGTAAAGTAATTGAAAAATAGGCCACGAACTATGTTGGCTAGTGAGGCTCCGATATGGATTCATTCCATCAGTACACAATCCCATTCTGAGACTTCTAACTTCACTTCCAAGATCACGAAATTTTTTATCAAAACTCTTCCACTGTGGTGAATCGGCATAGTGACATAAGTTACTATCACAGATACGCTCATCTGAATGACATATTAACCTTTTTTCATCAATCAAATTTTCAAATAGGTGCTCCAAATGAAGAATTATTGGAAGGTACCAAATTTCTTTAGCTGGAGTTTTGATTCTGGTACCTATAAATAAATCAACACAGAATTTTCAGAATTGTATGCAAAATATATTGGGTGATATCATTGGAAAGAAAAATTTTATTATTCATAACGTTACATGGCATCACTTGAGAATGAATCTGAGTTTACTTTCTCATCCATATTATAGCGTGATGTCCCACATGTAGGACAACTTGATAAATGTTCATTTTCTTTACAATATAGTACATAATCATTGGGGAAAGCATGTATCTTTTTATACCCTAATCCCATTGGGCATAATATTTTATTCGCCTCATAATTGGAATCTGGAAGCCCATTTCCTTCTGGAAGTAGCTCTTTTAAAAGATCAAATAAACTGGAGAAACTTTTATCACTCCACCCATTTTTTTCTTTTAAGTTAACTAATTTCAAAACTGCTCATAACACTGTATATTTACTACATCCTGGGAATAATGGTTTCTCAGAATCTTCATACAATCATTCAAAATTTGGTGTCTTTTCGATGGCTTCAACACCAAAATCATGAATTATTTCTTCAATATGATCCTCTACCTCATTATGAATATCATCATCAACATTGGATGTTGAATTATCAGTTCTTTCACCATGCAAGATCCAATGTTTATAATTAAGGATAAAACGATAACAAATGAGATGATCCTTGATTTCTATGGTGTTTAAGTTTCTCATATTTACACACTTCACATGTAGACAGAAAATCAAATCAATATTTTGAATATGTCATTTAGCAAATTCCAAAAAATTATCAACTCCTTTTTCATATTCACTAGTGGTTATTGGTAAATAAACCCAATTACGATCCATTACTACCTGATATCACAATAAAATTGATGAATATATTAAACCATATAAACATTTAAATATCTATCTGATAAATTGTAAACAAAAACTTATTTAACAACAACTGTTGATAATCAGATAAAAGACATCAGATATGAAACACGTTTAAAAATAGAGTAAACAGTTTATTTTCATATTATATACATGTGTGTTATATTGATATTATAATTTAATTATAATATCATTCTTTTTAAATTTATTTGTTCATTTTAAATAGTTGCAATATTTCGATGTTGCATGTGTCAAAAATATTGAAGAGTACATTAATTTAATGGATGCAATAAGTGAAATGTGGGAGTAGATGGAAATATGTATAAATTATTGGCGATTTTTTGGTATGATATATACCTATGTACTAACAAATACATGTATCGAGATTAATATGACGGTGAATATAGTAGAAGTTATAGATAGAGGATGAACCCATTATAGGGTTCAGTGATGTAGATGATGTTATTCAAGAGGATGGATGGACATTGCGGAAAAAATGAGAATGAGAATTTGGGAGGTTTATCTGGAGGGAACACGGTAATAAAGTCAATTATGGAAAAGAAGGAAGCAATGGGAATGAAGGCGGAAACATGAATTTTGAGTTAAAGGTTTGTAGTGGGAAGGTAGAGTCCCATTGGGAGGTGGGTATTTGGTGGAGAGGCTCGGAAAGGGATTGGGAGGGAGAGGTGGAGAGGTGGTGAGGTGGAGAGTATGGATAGGTGGAGAGGTGGGATTAGGGAGGAGGGTCGGGATGGGGCAATTTTCCTGGGAGAGAATGATCAACAAGGATACGAGCTATATTCAATCGAGCTACCATAGAGGAAACCATGATGAAGAGAATCAATATAGTGGTTACACTGTTATATAGAATGCACATCCTATAGAATACATAATAGATTCTACTAAATCCATTGAAATATCTATTACAATAATTAAAAATTTACTCTTGTTATCATTTTCATATTTAATTATATGATTAATTAAATATCAATTTTAATGTACTAGATATGTAGTCAAAGGAATCAATGTTTCTTTAATTTGAGTCCTTATAATGACAATAATGTTGGAAGACAGAACACCATTAGCTAAACAATAAATTCATACAATGTATAGAAATAAATAAACCAACAAAGAATTAATAAATGTTTGTGTGAAATGCAAGCCACAAACATGGATAGTTAATTATTAATAAATCACAATTCATTATTGAAAGAAAAAAAATATAATTGGTTGTTTTAAAATGTAAAATATCAATAAAAATGGTTGCAATGTAATTTAATAACTTCAATCACATTTAATTCAAAGTCACTGATGAAATAAAATATTCACATATTAATCCCAGATAATATAGCATGACCTAAATGATAAATATAGATACAAAAAACAAGACAAACTACAACCAAACCGCACTAAGTTCATGAATAAATAAAAAAAATTATTATTTTGAAGAATAATTAATTAAAATGGAAATCGAATTAACAATATAGTACTTTATAATGTAATGAAACATCATTTTAAACTGAAATGATGATAATACAATCAAACAATTTGATGTTCAACCCGAATGGAGATGTTAAATCCAAACTGCGCTTGGTATAATGACTTCTAAAAACAAACACTATATAATCTATACCAACAATGATAATAAAAACCGTAAATAATGATAAACTACAAATCAAATCAAACCGATAATGAAAATCACACAAAATAGGGTTCTTGGAGAAGAAATAAACAATGGGAGATGAAACTTGAGATAAAGAGGAAGAACATATACCTGAAATCGTGCAAATGTCTTAAAACCTTCAACAATGGTCGTCCAAGATCACAAATCAGGTTCGAAGGTTTTCGGGAGTCCAAAGCGCCACATCGGAACTCGATTTCGACCATCGAACAAAATGAGTGTTTCGGTCCCCGAATAATTTTAAAAACTTTTCGTGTCGGTTTTAGAGAAAACCGACTCCGAGAATTAAAAAAAACATTTCGAAGTTGGTTTTTAAAATAACTGATGCCGAATAATATATTTTTTAGTTTTGGCTTCGGTTTTAGAGAAAAATGACGCAAATTTTTTATTTTTTTTATTTTCGGCATCGGTTTCCTTGAAAACCGACACTGAAATTTTTTTTAAAAATTACATTCCAGTTTGGTTTTCCTCAAAACCCATACCAAGATTTTTTTCTAATTATTTACCACGTCGGTTTTCCTCAAAAACGATGCGGAAAATATGGTTATTATTATTATCGACATCAGTTTTCTTCAAAACCGAAGCCAAAACATTTTTCAAAAAAAATTTCTGCGTCGGTTTCTAGAAAACCGATGCGAAATATCATCAGATAATTGTTTTTGGCATCAGTTTTACAAAAAAACAACACCATAAATTTCCCACACATACTATTTGTGTCGGTTTTTAAAAAACCAACGTTATTACGATGATGTTAAAACATGTATTTCCACTAGTGCCCCATTAATTTATGTTACCAGTTTTAGAAACCATTGATAAATTATTTTTATCTGCATTCTTCTAGAGAAAATGCTCTAATTTTTTAAAGTTATTTCTTAATATTATTATCACATAACCTACAAATAAAATAATTTTACAAATTATAACATAAATTATAGAATAACTGAAAGAATCACTCACAGTATAAATGATGTCATTTCTTCAAATTTGAGGAGTAAATTTTTATGTGCTCTGTGATGCTCATCATATAAAAGCCATCGTTCATGATCTCTATAGAAGCAGTAATTTTTCTGACTAAAAACTGATAAAGGATTTTCAATTTCATCATTAAAATTCCCTTCATTTTGTCCCATGTGATTTGTTTATGATAGATATTCCTATTCAGAATATTTAGATCAGAAAAAATTAATTTCCTCTTACAAATAAGCTTCAGTAGTTGAGCATTCAACTAATGATTTGGTACATACTTTTTTCATCAACTTCTCCATGTATCTAACGAATGGGTATATACATAAAAACTGTACTGGACCTCCATACTTATATTTATGTGGAAAATGTAATATTATATGTTCTATTGAGTGAAAGAAAGACAACGAAATGATTATTTTCTGTTTAAATATAATTACTGGAACATCTTCTTTCAGTTTTCATAGAACATCGTAGTCGGTTATCGCAGCACAAATGTCTCGAAAAGAATATGATATGTCTGTTAAGGAATCCCAGATCAAAGAATTAAAAAAACACTAAATCTAAATTGCATAATTATTTAAATTATAACATGATAATAATGACTTTTTAATTTAGTAATATATGAATTTTTTACAGATCTGCCCAAATTGGAAGCATAGACATCTAGAAGTCTCAAATCTGCAATCCACTGACAATATAATATGTGAATCCTTTTGGATAGTGTATAAGGTGTTTTGGGTTTCGTTATACTCTGTGATCTATCATTGTAAGAACCCATTTTTTGGTTATAAAAGTCTTTGGAATATTCTTGATGTTTTTCCAGAGCAGCGCCTTCAGACGGCGTGCGATTTGGAGCCCTGGTGTGGCCGGAATTAAATTTTCAGTGCGTTCACACAGAGAATGCCAAATAAATGGTATTACTCCTAAAAGGTGATCCGGATCAGAAATCTGAGAGTACATATGGGTCCAAAATAGGGTGTTTACCCTATGAACTACATAAAACATGTCGGCGTAGGGTGTTTGGACCCCTCGCTCGCTTCTGGAACGTTAAACAGATAAATTAAATAATTAATTTATTTGTTTCATGGTTTAACTCATGTATCTCTTAAACGGTAGCTAATATTGGAAAACCAAGCACACCGTCGAATCCTGAATGTTTTGTTTACCCTAGGGGGTGAAATTTTGGCTGGCGCGGCACATCTGTGGAAAATGGCCCTAGGGGAATTTTCGTAATTTTGCAGCCTCGGGCGTTTAGTTTTATAACTTTTGAACGGGTCCTTGGCTTAAAATTATGAGACCTCCTTTGTGCTCAGGAGGTGGATTTTACCTTAGGCAAGGTTTAATCATGACCCCGCCAAGATTTTTAGGTGCATGTCTATTGGGGGTTTTAAATTAATTAAAATTACTATTAATTTTTCTTTATTTAAACTCCCCTCACTCCCTTCCTCCCCCGTTTCCCCTAGTGAAACCCCTTCACCCTAAACCCCCACTTCTTCTCAATCCTCTCTCCCCATGGTGGAAATGACAACGGCAGGGTGCGGATCGGTGGCGAAGCTCCAGGCTATGCCCAACAAGTAGGTGTCGTTTTGTTTCATTTTAAACATCCAAACCCTCTTTGAAATGCTATATTTATGTCTAATCTCTGTTTGATGTTCGAGAAAATCACATATATGTGTATATTATCTTATGATCTTTCCAATGCACTTTTCAGATTGAATATCCAAGTTGCGAGGCGATCGCAAACATCTGCCGAAGATTTCTAGTTTTGGAGGTCGCCTGTGTTCTCCGGCAAGCAGACGGTGGTGGCATGTGTCTTCCCGGCGGCCGCATGGAGCTTCAAGAAATCTTGGTCGGCGGCTAGCTGAGGTGGAGTAGCTGCAGGTGTCAGTTGTTGGCGTTGAGGCAGAGTGGCCACGGCGAGCTAGGGACGACCGCGAGCAGGAAGGGTGAGCGGCGTCAGTGCTCGGGTGAACAGGGGTCGCGGCACATGACCCCACAGGGAAAAAGACCTGCATCCCATGGGTCTTCACATGCTGATAACGACCAGATCTTTCGGCTGGTCCGTGCGACTCAGCCGCGAGCCAGCACTGCGAGCCGGGCCCACCGGTGCGGACCATCCCAAGGAGATTCGCCCCCCCCCCCCCTTCAGATGCCTGTAATTTTCATAACGGGAGTCCGTTTTGCATTCTATCTATGGAAGTGTACTCAAGACATCAAATTGAACATTTTGAGATGGTCTCAACAATTTTTAATTCCCAAGACGAGGGGCTTGGTGCCACGATGCGTGTGTTAACTTCGCGTTTTTTTTGGGGGTTTTATTCTGGCCAGTGGGTTACCATCCAGCAGGGATGACCAGTACATCGGTGTTCACAGAGCAGTACCATCCAGCAGGGATGGCCAGAGCAGTTCTAGGTTTACCTCCAATGGGGCTGTGAAGTGGTCCCTGATGTTGGGTTTACCTCATGTTGGGCTGGGCAGTGGTCCCTAATGCTGGGTTTACCTCCTGCTGGGATGGGAAGTGGTCCCCGATGACGGTTCCGAGCCTCCCTCAAGTGGAGTACCCTTTTACGGGACTGGTCATTGAGATTTGTCAAAAATTTAGTTGGGTCTCACTCCAGTGGATTAAACTTTTACAGGATTGGGTAGTGTGGCACCCATCGACTTTTGTCGGGTCTCCCTTTAGTGGGAACCCGATGACTTCCAGGGATTACCCTCCCGTGGGGCTGGGTAGGGGGTCTTCTATCAACTATGAGGAGACCTCTTGAATGTAGGGCAGTGATGAGGTGTGGTTTGATGTTCCCCCAGAACTCTCAAGTATGAGGGGCACTTCCTCCACCGAGACGCGTCCTTGCGATTCGACATAAAACCGTGTGTGCGAGTCAGTGCCACCCAAAGCGGATAGTGTCATGGTGCGGTGATATGATCCCCTTGACATACAGTTTGGGGCAGACGTGCGGGATTATGGGCATCGGTGGGGTGTACTTTTGGGACTGTTGGATACTCACTTTCTTGGCTGAGCTACGGGACAGAGATCCCCTTACGATCTGGTTCAGGTATCTTGATTGAGCATATGTATATGTATATTCCTTATTCCAGTACCCACTCATTGGGTTTTGGTTACTCTCCATCTAGGAGAGGCGAAGATGTGCGGGGTATGCCATGTGCTTTCCCTATCTAGCTTCTCATGTTTGGACGAGTCTACTCTCATACTATAGGTAGCGAATACTAGATGAGAAGTTCATCTTCTCACTATTTCCAGATCCTTGTTTCTGGAAGAGTCTACCTCCTTTCTCTTGTTGGGTTGAGCAGGACCCTCTACTATTAAACTACTGCACTCCTTGTTTCAATCTTTACTGAACTCTCAGTTGTACTCCTTTACTTTCGCCTGTTCGATCTACTGCCCACCCTTCGGTACCTCCTTTGTTGCTCCCTCGATCCTTTGGATATCCTACTGTATATTTTTATACTCACCCCTACTTGGGATTTTCCCACACATGGTGTGCCCTTGAATACAAAGGATAGGTTGGTCGTGACATCAGAGGAGCTTAAGAGTTCAGGAGCTTGGACCATGTGAGGTGGTCGTAGTCGGGTTCCGGGTGTGGGACTCGCCAAGCTATTTTACATTTTTTTTACCTGTTGCCGGGTTGTGGCACTTTTTTGGTTAGGCGTGTGTTTTTTCCTTTTTCTTTTCAGGTTACCTTCATCTTTTACTTTGTAATGTAAGAGGTCGATGCACTTTTGTGGTTTATATATAGCATTTGGTACTTTACTTTCCCTATTACTCTGCACTACCACATTGATTGGGTTGTGTGTGTGTATATAGGTACTCAGGAAAAGGCCTCCCCGAGTTGTTGTGCCTTCAGCGCTGGTCGCCAGCCCCTGGCCTATGGAGGCGGGCTTGGGGTAGTTGCGGCTCGAGCCTGGGTAGGGTCAGGTCATGTAGAAGTGGAATCAGATGTGGTTCACTCCTTGGGATGTTGTTTGGACATCCCAATAGAGGAATTGGTTGGTATTTAGGGCAATAATGTTAACATGTCTTGAGAGCATCTCTCAGGCCAGGGAGTCCAGTGATGGTGCGACGACCGACGTATCCATTCACCAGGACCTTGATAACCCACTTGTCTACTCGACATGTTGTGGTACTCGTTGCAGGGAAAATTGTTTTGTGCATCATATAGGATTGAGTCTTTCACTATCCTTCTTGAGTCATCTTCCCATTGTTGATATTGTTATATACATATATGCTCATCTGATCGCGGCACTCCTTGATAATATTTAGGATGTCTCCCTGAAGACTGCCATCCAGGATACCATATTTGGTTCATGATGACAACCCTGTGAGCTACGAGGCCTCAGTCCAGGACCCATCATGCGATCCCCTTTCTCCGGGTGGGCCAGAAGTAGCACCCCCACCTAGTGAGCAGCAGACAGCTCCAGCAGAGAAGACGGGGATTGAGCGCAGGTTGAGCGTGCACCGTGAGTTCCAGCGGCAGAGACCGCTGAGGTTCGGTTGTGATCCAGAACCTCAAGTAGAAGAGGTTTGGCTGGTGATGGTGGTTCGCATTTTTCTGGCTTGTGCAGACATCGTTAGACCTTATGGTGGCTATGGTCGCCAACCTTTTCACGGAGCAGCATGGCGTTGGTGGAGTCTGGTGACTCAGTTTCTTGATGAGTCATCTCTTTCGTGGGGAGACTTTCAGTTGTTGTTTCATGAGGAGTTTTTCCCTCCTACTTGCGCTCCGTTCGGATTCAAGAGCTCATGCAGTTTTAGATGGGAGAGATGACAGTGACCGAGTACGCGGCTAGTTTCGCAGACCGTTCACACTTTTACCCCGACTTGGTCCATGACGGAAACTTCCGAGCACGGAAGATTGAGTAGAGTCTCTGTCGAAAGATTTTTTCTATCATATTACCCTTGTGAATTCCAAATTATGTTGGGGTGCTAGAGCAGGCACTGCTGATAGAGAGCTTCCTTTCACGGTGTAAAGTTGTGGTGACCGCAGGCTCGACAGAGCAGAGTCGTCTGCCGCAACTAGCGGGCATCAACAAATAAAATCTCCTCGCAGGTGTCTTTCTGACAACCGGACTCAGGGGCGTGGTCATACACCAAAGTGTAACCGGAGGGAACAAGTGCATCCTAGAGAGATTCAGTGTTATTCTTGCGATAGGCGAGGTCACTTGGCATGGGACTACCGGACCAGGAATGCTGAGAATATCGGGCAGGCAGCGGGTGCACCACCACGATGGGGGAAGCGTCGTGATCTGAGTAGAACCCAAAGAGGTTGTGCTTGTAGAGGACCGAGAGGATCAGGTCGTGGAGGAAAACCTTACGAGGTCTTCCCATCATCACCAAGTTGTCCACGTTAGGCTCTGGGAGCATATAGTTGGGATCGTAGAAAACCGCGAGCTTTGGATGTCTACGATCCTGCAGAGCATGAGGTGATAAAAGGTATGATCTACAGCTCTTCTACTTTTGCAGTGGAATTGTTTGACTCTATGTGTGAAATTATTTTCTCCCTCCTCCTTGTTTGAGTTGTTACTAGGGTGTCACAGGGTGTCGGTGTAACCCTTTGTTGTTATAGTAAAAGTTGTGGGACCTTTTTTTAGTCGATGGTGTCGAATCCTTCGATTTCTGAGTGTATAAGAGATTCATTGTTGAGAGAAATTGACTATGAAATCTTTCATGACCAGATACCCTTGGTTGTTTCACCATATGGATATTCTGAAGGATGGAATCACCGAGCTTTTTCCCAGGTCCAAACCGTGATTCCACGTCGCGGCGTGCGACGTAGATGTTTTATCGGGGAGTTGATCTACCCCCGAGGTCCTTCGGACCATTTGAGAACTTGCGAAGGGATGACGAGGTTACCTACCACCTTTCCCTAACCCCAAAGTTTGGAGTGGGTTCACTACGTCTCCCACATGGCTTACCCGAGAAGATGCATTCATGCTCTTATGTACGTCATCGGTAAGGGAAGACCTCATGTGAATGGATCATACACTTTTGTCTTTGTGCGGTGACGCAAGAATGTGCAAGAGTTCTTTTGGGTACGGGAGAGCCAAGTGTGGGCATAGTACCCTGATTTATTCCCTGGTTTTTCTTTTCAGAGATGAATTTCTTAATTGAGGGAATGATGTAAGAACCCAGTTTTTGGCAATAAAACACTTCGGAATATTTTTGGTGTTATTCCAGAGAAGCTCCTTAAGACGGCATGCGATTCCGAGTCCCAGTGTGGCAGGAATTATATTTTCAGTAAGTTCACAATGGGAATGCCAAATAAATGGTATCACTCCTAAACGGTGATCTGGATCAGAAATATGAGAGTATGGATTGGTCCGAAATTGGGTTTTTACGATAATAACGACATAAAACATGTCGGCGCGGGGCGTTTGGACCCGTCGCATGATTACGAAACGTTAAATGGATAAATAAAATAGTTAATTTATTCTATTAATGTCTTAAATCCAGTATCTCTTAAATTGTAGCTCGGATTTGAAAACGGAGGGAACCGTTGAGTACGGAATGTGCTATTTACCCTAGGGGTGTAATTTTGCCGAGCACGACCCTTCTGTGGAAAATGGACCCAGGGGCATTTTCCTAATTTGGAGGCCTCGGGTGTTCATTTTTATAACATTGGAATGGGGCCTTGGCTTAATATTTCTAGACAGCCGTTTTACTAAGGAGGTGGTGTTTACCCTATGGGAGGTTTAATCATGACCCCTCAAAGAGTTTCGGGTGCATGTCTTTTGGGGGTTTGAAATTAATTAAAATTATAATTAATTTTTTTTAATTTATACACCCTTCACCCCCTTCCTCCCCTTTGTTTCCCCCTGGAAAAACCCCTCACCCACAACCACATCTCCTCCTCCATCCTTTCTTACCCAAGGTGGAAGCGGCAACAGCAGGGTGCGGATCAGCGATGAAGCTTCGGGCTACACTAAACAAGTAGTCGTCATTTTGTTTCGTTTTAAACTTCCACACCCTCTTTGAATTGCAATATTTTCGTCGAATTTCTTTTTGATCTTCTAGGAAATTTCATATTTCTGTAGATTATCATTTGATCTTTCCACTGCACTTTTCAGATTGAAAATCCGAGTTTCGAGGCGATCACAAATGTCATCTGATGATTGCGGGTTTTGGAGGTCTCCTGGCTTCTTCGGCAAGATGACGACGGCGGCGTGGGTCTTCGAGGCGGCGGCACGGCGCTTCGGGCGAGCTCGGTCGGCAGCCGGCTAAAGCAGAGGGGCTGTGGGTGTCAGAGGTTGTCGTTGAGGCAGAGCAGCGGCGGTGAGCTGGGGGTGACGACGATCAGGACTGGCGCGCGGCGTCGGCGCACGGGTGAACAGGGGTCGCGATGTGCGAACCCGTGGGGGGAAAAGACCCGTGTCCCCATGGGTCTTCACAAGGCAAGAACAATGGGCCCCCAAGGCCGGTCTGCATGTAGACCATAATTCCACGGATGGCCCGCACGGATAAGCCTCGGGATGACACTGCGGGCCGACCCAGGTTGGGCGGACCGGCCGGTCCATGCCGGTCCAGCCTAACGGTATTCGCCCCCCCCCCCCCCCTTCAGATGCCCGTAATTTTCATTACAGAAGTCCGTTTTGCATGTCATATGTGGCAGTGTACTCAAGACATAATGGTGAACTTTTTGAAATGGTCTGGGGAGTTTTTAATTCCCGAGATGAGGGGCTCAGTGCCATGATGCGTGCGTTAGGTAAGTTGGCATTTTTAGGGGGTTTTGTTTTGGGAGGCGTGGACACCTCCGAAGTCTGTTTTGAGCGCCGTCAGTGGAATTGGGACCCTGGTGTGAAGGCTAATTTTACAGTATGGTTTTGGGCGTTGAAACCGTATTTGAGGCATCAGTCCCAGGGCTCGTCATTCGAGCTGCATGCATCTATTTGTAACTTTTTCATCAGACGTCCGTTTAGGGCGTGTGGGCAGTCGATTTTGGGTGTTTTTTGAAGGGAAATGCATTGGTGCAATCTGCCCTCTTTAGTTCAGCATGGTGGTGCGGGACCCACAAGGTCTGTTTTGGGCATTGAGGGTAAATTTTTATGTCCTTCACCGGGTGTCCATTTTGGACAAGTGATTAGTCAAACTATTGTACTTTTTTGAGAGGATCGCAACAGTGCGATCCGTTTGTTGTGCTTTGGGACCGGGATGCGCGTCCCACACAGCACCACTCATGTATGGTATGTCGGAACGCATCTTTTTCTCCGGATATCTGTTTCCCTCATGTGAGTATTCCTTTTGACGTGTCATTCTGAGGAGATATCAATGGTGTGATGTGCCCGACTATTATTGGGGTAGAGGATCAGGACCATGGGACGTTGTTCGGGCGTAAGGAGGTGTTGCTGAATTTTTCGTCGGATATCCGTTGGAGGTGAGTAAGTAGTAGATATCACTTGTTTTTCATGAGAATTACAATGGTGTGATCTATTTGGATGTGCAGAGTCTCTTTTGATACCTCATTTTAAATGTGGAAGCATGGAAGGTGTACCAGTGGAGGTTCTTCCTTGGGTGTTTGCAGAGAACCCTTGGCGTGTGATCATGTTCACTCCTTTGTGAGTGAAGTAAATGATTGGAGAGATGTGGTTGGCCGTGCCTCAGCCGTTGAGGTGGCATGTTGGAGTTGTTATGTTTACGCCCTTCTTTTTGACGTTGGGTGCTGTGTGAATGATAGCCTCTAGGCTGGAAACATGGTATACTCTGGAATTAAACGGGAAAATTTAGACGTACATGTGGTTGTTTGTACCATAGAACGTTTGTGAGTTTGGTTGGGGTTGACGTGGGGCCACACGTCGTGTGGTTCCCATGTCTGTGACGTGTTCTGATTTACGTGCCTTTGACCTCTCACGACATAGAGGGTCCCTCTGTTCTCATTTGTTGACCAGCAGGGTTGAGTTTTCCCCCTGTTCTGTTCTCGTTTGTTGACCAGCAGGGTTGAGTTTTACCCTGGTTCTGTTCGTGTTTCTTGACCAGTAGGGTTGAGTTCCCCTGATTCTGTTTTCATTTGTGGATCAGCAGGGTTGATTTTTCTCCTGGTATTGTTCTCGTTTGTTTGAACAATAGTGTTGAGTGGGTCCCCTGGTCCTTTTCATGATGGTTTCGACCCGTAGGGTTGAGCGGTTTTCCCCTGGTCCTGTTCTCAATTGTTTGGTCAGCAGAGTTGCTTCGTGTTCCCTAGTAGAGTTCTTATGGATTTGGTGTGACCAACACATTACGCAGGCACCGATCCTCTACCCAGGAGGTGGTTTCCTGCAGGGATGGCCAATGCGGTACCATCTAGCAGGGATAGCCAGTGGGTTACCATCCCGTAGGGATGGCCAGTACAACGGTGTTCACCGAGCGGTACCATCCAGCAGGGATGGCCAGAGAATTTCCGGGTTTACCTCTAGTGGGGCTGGGATGTACTCCCCGATGCCGGGTTTACCTCCAGTGGGGCTGGGAAGTGGTAACCGATGCCAGGTTTACCTCTAGCTGGGCTGTGAAGTGGTCGCCGAAGACGGTTCCGAGCCTCCCTCTAGTGGAGTACCCTTTTACAGGACTGGGCATTGGGACTCATTGACGACATTAGCCGGGTCACTCTCCAGTGGATTACCCTTTTCTAGGACTAGGCAGTGTGTCCCCCATCGACATTGTCGGGTCTCCCACCAGTGGGAACCCGTCGACTTCCAGGGATTACCCTCCAATGAGGCAGGTCATGGGGTCTCTTTCCAACCATGAGGAGACTTCTCGACTGGGGGGAAGTGATGAGTTGTAGTTTTATGTTCCCCCAGAACTCTCAATAACGAGGGGTGATATCCCCACCGAGATGCATCCTTGTAACGCGACCTAAAACCATGCGGGCGAGTTAGTGCCGCCGAAAGTGGATAGTGTCAAGGTGCGGTGATTTGAGCCCCCTAACATGCAGTTTGGGGAAGATGTGCGGGATGCTGGGCATCGATTGAGTTTACTTCTTAGACTGTTGGCTACTCACTTTCTTTGGATGAGCTATGGGACGGAGATCCCCTTACGATCTTGTTCGGGCTTCTTGATTGATCATATGAATATATATATATATCTTGTACCAGTACCCACTCCTTGGGTTTTTTTACTCTCCTTCTCGAAGAGGCGAAGACATGTGGGGCATGCCACGTGCTTTCCCTATCTAGATTCTCGTGGTTGGGAGAGTCTACTCTCTTTCTATAGGTAGCGATGACTCGACGAGAAGTTTATCTTCTCACCATTTCTAGCTCTTTGTGTCTGGATGAGTCTACCTCCTTCTTCTTATTGGGTTGATCTGGACTCTCTATTGATACTCTACTACACTACTTGTTGCACTCATTACTGCACTCTCAGTTGTACTCCTTTACTTTCCACTCTTCGATCTACTTATCACCCTACAGTTCCTCCTTTGTTGCTCCCTCGAGCCTCTGGGGTATCCTACTGAGTATTTTTACACTCACGCCGGCTTGGGCTTTGCCCGTTCTTGTTGTGCCCTTATAGAAGACAGACAGGTTGGTCTTGACGTTAGAGGATCATAGGATTTTGAGAGGATGGACCGCATGCGGTGGTCATAGTCAGGTTCCAGGTGTTGGAGTCTCCAAGCTGTTTTACATTTATTTACCTGTTGTCGGGTTGTGGCACTTTTTTGGTTGGGCCCGTGTTTTTCCCTTTTTATTTTCAGTTTACCGGAAGATTTTACATTGAACTGTTAGAGGTCGATGCGCTTTTGTGGTTTATATATAGCATTTGGTACATTAATTTCCCTTTTACTCTGCACTTCTGCATCGAGTGTGATGTGTGTGTGTACAGGTACTCAGGCAAAGGCCTCCCCGAGGTATTGTGCGTTCGGCGCTGGTCACCAGCCCCTGGCCTATGGAGGCGGGATAGGGGTAGTTTCGGCCTGATCCTAGGTTGGGTCGGGTCGTGACAGTAATTTTCAAATAGTTTATGTTCTACTAGCCTGAAAATATGGGCATGATCTTATCTTCCCTATACAATATCTTTCGTCTTACCTGGTGTATCATAAAATGTATGTAACAAATTATCAAAATAGTTAATCTCAATATGTATGACAACCAACATGTGACGTACCAACAAATCAGACAAATACGAAAGATCCCAAAAAAAACTTCATTTTATCAAATAATGTTCTTTTCCAAAGCCATGATTTTTATGATGAATTATTGTTGGCCCAAATGTGATGGGAGGTAATGAAAATAAAACTGATATGAACTCTGTACCAAAAAACATTTTTTGAGTTTCATCGCTTTCAAATGTACCTTTTCTGAAATGATATTTGTTCGTCCTAAAAGGATGATCGGTTGGAATAAATTTGTGATGATTGTCAAAATATAAATGTTTTTTTTCATGGATGAGCATAAAGGCTTTGTTGTCATTCATACTATAAGGAAAATATTTCAGACCATGTTTACTCTAGCCATATAACATGCCATATACAGGAAATTCACTAATCTACCACATCAATGTAGCTTTTAATATGATATTTTTTTTCGTAGCAACATCATATCTACTAACACCATAACTGCATATTGAATTTAAGTCATCAATAAATGGTTTCAAATAATCATCAATATTCTTTTTCAGATATCCTGGGATTAATAAGGTCAAAACGATATTGGGCTCTATCATCAATATCCATGTAGGTAAATTGTATGGAGTTATAAAGATATTCCAAGATATATATTGACTACATAAGATCCTAAAATACAGAAACCGTTCATATAAATACCCAATCACACATTTAGGGAGTCAAAAGAAAATGATGAATGAATATAGTCAAAATGTTTACATGAATCGCCATCAGGTTTATGATTCAAGCATTAATCAGTTGAAATCATGGTTTTGTGCCATGACATCATTGACGTTGTGTTCTGAGACATAAATAAACGCTGTAACCAGGGTGTAAGGGGGAAATATATCGACTATTTTACTCTAATCAATCTAGAATTCCCTCGTTGAGCTTCTTTATACCTCAATTTTCCACATGTGGGACAACTATCTAACCTATTATTTTCACCATAATATATGATGTAATCATTTGTACATTCATTAATCTTCCAATAACTAATGAACAGATTATGAACCACACTTTTTCTCTCATAGTAATTTTCAAGCAACTAGTTTACTTCAGGTAACAATGTTTTAACACAAAAAACATTCTGATCAAAACAGTTGTTTGATAATTCATAATCTAATTTAATAGACATAAATTTTGCAACCACTTATAATTTTATTATATTGAAAACAGGATATAATCCATCCTCAGAAGACCTCATCAACTCTTAAAATTCATATGGTGACAACACATGAGTTAAATAAAAATCATCTTGAGTTTTAGTTTTTTGAACAACTGGACCAGCAACATCATGTACTAAATTTTTAAACCGTGATGGATCCAGAATCAAGTAATTAGTATCTTCTCTAGAACTTTTTTCACCGTGTTGATATGAAATAACATAATCTGGTTGAAAACGAAACTATAATAGATGTCCCCCAACCTTGTCAAAAATATCAAACATTCTCAGAGAACATTTCTTACAAGGACACTTTATTGTTCTTTCTGAAAAATATTCTAGTTATGATGATGAAAATGATAAGAAATCTTCAAAACGTTCAATATATACATGATTTAAACCAAAACCATTTGTATTTATACACTGATTTATCTTTAAATTATCATCTAATAATGATTTTTGTTGACTTCCATGTTCCATATTATTCTACCAAATATAAAATCATTAATATTTTTGAATAATTTGAAATTATAAAAACACAATCCAAAAAAAGATAAATAATTAAAAATACTTCTTAATAATTCCCATTACTTATGGGCGACACAATTTCCAGTAGATTGACGGCTCCTCTTTTGTCTGAGGACTCATTTACATGCAACTTTATCAGAAAGAAATCACAATGAAGAATCTGCTTGGAGGTAAATGCATTCATTCTCGTGCATAATATAATTAATAGGAGAACCTATGAGTGGATTCGTGATTGTGATTTATGTGTGAGAAAGTTGCAAGTAAATGAGCTGTCACACAAAAGATCCTCATTTTCATCTACGAATCGGCTTCATGTAACTATCACTGCCAGAACACAATACAAAAAATGTGGTCCTACAAATGCATATTCAAAATCGTGCATATTAGATTGGATATGCATAAATAGAGTCAAATGTTTTATAATGTTTTGAGTTGGTGAAAGTTTAATGAAGAAGAGTCATCGAGCTGCATGACAATATCACATAGATAACATAATAACTCCTAGATATAAATCGATAGGTGATACCAACAACTCAACCTTTTTCAAATATATAATAAGTCTCTAAAATCAATGCTGGATCATCTAATTATTGTTATTATTTCAAATTAATGACAATTAGTAAAAATTAGTGGTAATTATTGCTAAATACTAATAATTACTCATAATTACTTCTAATTGTTTGTAATTACTTCTAATTATAAATAATTATTACTAATTACCACTAATTATTACTAATTACCACTAATTGTTAATAATTACCACTAATTATTACTAATTACCATAAATTATGACAAATTAGCAATAATTATTATTAATTTCTACTAATTATTAATAATTAGTGTTAATTGCCAATAATTATTACTAGTTTTAAATAGTTTATAATAAATTATTACGGCTAATTATTAGTAGTTTTTATTAGTTTATAATAATCCATTACTGCTAAAAAATAGTAATTAACAATAATTATTACTAATTACCTAAAAATAATACTAATTACCATTAATTACTACTAAATACTACTAATTACCAAAAAAAATTAATAATTATTACAAATTTTAACTAATTAATACTAATTAATACTAATTATTTTTAATTATTTTTATTTATTACTATGTATTACTATTTATTCCCAATTATACATAATTAGTGATAATTAATAATAATTACTGTTATATTTACTAACTATTACGAATTATTCCTAATTATCCCTAATTATTACTAATTATTCCCAACTACTCCTAATTATTACTAATCATTACTAATTATTCTTGATTATTTCTAATCATAATTTTTTTGTTAATGATTATAATATTTCTAATTTTTTCCTATTTTTTCCTAGTTATTCCAAATTATTCCAAGTAATTCGCAATTTTTATTAATTATTCATAATTATTTCAAATTAATAGTAAGTCTTAATAATTTTTATTATTTATACCTATTTTATATTACATAGTAAGGGATTTTGTTAATTAAAAATAATTTTAATTACTTAATAGTTTTTTTAAATATTAATATTTTTAATTTTTTTAGTAATTATTACTAATTATTACCTATTATTATTATTTATTATTATTTATTACTATTTATTACTAATTATTACTAATTATTACTATTTATTACTAATTATTACTAATTATTACTAATTATTATTTATTATTAGTATTTATTACTAATTATTACTAATTATTACTAATTATTAGTAATTATTTCTAATTATTACTATTTATTACTATTTATTACTATTTATTACAATTTATTACAATTTATTTCTATTTATTTCTATTTATAACTATTTATTAATATTTATTACTATTTATTAATATTTATTACTAATTATTACTATTTATTACTATTTATTACTAATTATTACTAATTTTTTCTTATTATTACTAATTGTTACTATTTATTTCTATTTATTAATATTTATTACTATTTATTACTATTTGTTGTTTTTTATTATTATTTATTACTTTTTATTACGAATTATTACTAAATATATGTAATTATTAATAATTATTACTAATTATTACTAATTATTAATAATTATTACTTCTTATTACTACTTATTAATATTTATTACTAATTATTATTAATTATTACTATTTATTACTATTTATTACTATTTCTTTCTATTTATTACTATTTATTACTCTTTATTACTATTTATTACTATTTTTTATTTTTTATTACTACTTATTACTATTTAATAATATTTGATACTATTTATTACATTTTATTACAAATTATTAGCAATTATAACGAATTATTACAAGTTATTAAGAATTATTACTAATTATTACTCTTTACTACTATTTATTACTATGTATTATTATTCCTAATAATTCCTAATTATAACAAATTATTCCTAACTATTCATAATTATTCCTAAGTGTTTCTATTTATTACTAATTATTCATATTTCATCCTAATCAATCCTAATTATAATTATTTATTCCTATTTATTACTGTTTATTGCTATTTATTGCTTATTATTTCTTTTTATTACGAATTATTCTTATTTATTATTAATTATTCAAATTTATTACAAATTATTAATATTTATTACTAATTATTCATATTTATTACTAAAGATTCCTATTTATTACTAATTATTACCATTTATTGCTAATTACCCATAATTATTAATAATTAAACATAACTATTACAAGTTATCATTAATTTATATTAATAACTGCAATTTACAACTACTAATTACTAATTAGAAGTAATTATTTTTATACAATACTAATTTTTGTTAATAATTGTTTTTTATTACCACTTATTAATTATTAATAATTATTAATTATTACAAATTATTAATTATTAATAATTATTAAGCATTAGTACTAATAATTTCAATTTATAATTACAATTAAATAATGATTACAAAATAATTCAATTCAAATTTATTTATAGCTAATCAAAAATAATTAAAATTAACATAAGAATGAAATGAATACTAAATTAAATAAAATATAAATACATTTTAACATTATCTCTTATTGATGTAAATGACATCAGAAATTCTCCATAAAAAAACTAACTCAAAAAAATTTTCACTCTAAAAATAGAGTTTAGAGAGAGAGAGGAAATAAGAATTGATGGGAAGAGAAAGAAAAATCGAAGGTGGTATATATAGGTTAGATTAGTTGCGATCGGACTTTTTGCGACATAAATTCCTTTGCAAAAGATTCTTTTTGAGACAGGGCTCATCACAAATACCGTTGCACGCATTAATTGCTGTCAGCGGTTAAAAGGGTATTTGCGACGTGGCCCATCGCAAAAAGTTACCCTGCGTCGAACTTTTTGCGATGAGATAACATCCCATCGCAAATAAACCATTTACCACCGCCGATATTTACGACGATTCCCGTCGCAAATACCCTCCAACCGACACAATATTTATGACTGGGGAATACCCCTATCGCAAATAACCTTCTCACACTTTGGCACGCATCTCGTTCCAAACCGTGCATTACTTTTTGCAATGGGACAACATCACTTCGTAGAAACCCATTAATCGCTACCAGTATTTGTGATGGGACCTGTCGAAAATACCCTCCGACTGGCACACTATTTGAGATGGGGGAGTCCTTCTATCACAAATAAGCTTTCCGTGATTTGGTGTGCATCTCGCTTCAAACCACGCAATACTGTTTGCACAGGGACACCAAATCCCATCACAAATAACATGTTTTTTGCGACGGGTCGAACCCCTGGTCGCAAATTACCTCTGGGATAGTCTATTTGCGATGAGAATTAATCTTATCACAAATAGCCTATCGCAGAAACTTGTTTTCCCCATAGTGGAGGTATGACATAACTGACATAGTATCGTGGTGTTATACATGTTAGTAGGTCAAAGAAAATAATCAATGCTCCTCCAGTTTGCTTCACCTGGTACCTATTCCTATAAAGAAGTTGGACAAGATCTCCATTGATTTTGTTGTTTTCTTACCTCATAATCCCTTGGGTAAAAATTTAATTCGTGTAGTGATTGACTATCTAATCAAATTGTCCAATTTCATCTCAATTATGGATTCAAACAATGTGAATCAGTTCGGTCATTGATATGTTTGGGATGATAGGATTCTTCATGGTGTATAATTGGAAATTATTTTTGACCAGGACCCCATTTCGCCTCACATCTATGGGAAGGCCATCATAAGCTGATGGGGTCATAATAAATGTTGAGAACGATGTACCATCAGAAAATGGATGGCCATATGGAGTGGGAGATTCACATATTGGAAGGCATTCTCTGGTTATGTGCGATCTATTTTTGCGGTTCGTGGAATATCCATTAGTTGTTGGATTAGTTTTTGTATAAAAATATTTATAAATCCTAGATTAGAATGGATCACATTGAATCACTTTATGGTCATCTATGTCAGTCTCATTTATATTTGGAGGACGTAGGTGAGACCTCATTAATGCTACTGAGCCTTTTGAAAGAGACATCTAATAAAGTCAAGATAATTATGAAGTATTTATTGACAACTCAAGGTAATCAAACCTCTTCTGTCAATCATAGGTTCCATGATTTTGGTTTTTCTATGGGTGACTAGGTATTTTTGAATGTGGATATTGTCTTAGGTCATCTTCATTAGGGATGAAAATTTAATCTGGCAATGAGGTAAGTCAGACCATTTTAATTTATAGACATAATTTGTAAGGTGGAATATAAGTTATATTTTCCCTATTCATTGTCACGACTCGTGATGTATTACAATTCTCTCCACTGAAAATTTAAAACCTAGATATGTCTCACAAGTTCAATTGGGAAGAGATTTTGTTGGAGCCTGATTTGTATGTGTTTGAACTGCTGGTATAGATTGTGGATTCACCAGAGAAATTGTATCACGAGATTTATATGTTATTGGTCTAGTTTCTTTGGAACCATGTAATTGATATGCATATGGCGTTTTAGTGGAAGTATTTGGTTGAGAAGTATTATACATTTAATCACTGATTAATCTTCAACTATACATTATGGTGGTGGAAATATTTTATGGTTGGGATAATGGTCACATCTATGTTTTCAAATTGATGTATTCATTTTATTAATTTTTTTATAGTTATCCCATAGTTTACCCTTGGGGTTTTATAGAGAAATGGTGTTTAAAAATAGTTAGTGCATTTTTGGCCCACTATTAGAAAAAACCATGCACAATTTCCTAGGAAACTATGTGAGAAATGGTCATTTTAGATAGTGGAGACCATATGATGGCCACACGGTTTTTCCGGAATTCCATGATTATAGTGAGTCTTGTTCTTCTTGGATAGTGAGGGGTACATGATTTCCAAAAAGCTAAGAAAACCATGAAGGGGAACTGTGTGACTTGTAATGGTCAATAATAATTAGAAATCTGCTATCCCTCCCTCTTTTGTTTTAACCCTATTTTCACTCTGTTAACCCCTTCTTAATTATAAATCCCATTCAGCTATCCCTCTCATCCATTCTCCCTTGGAAGAAAAATTTTTTGGTGGATTTTTTCTGGTTTTTTCACGAATCATCATATAAGTTCCCTTCTCCCTTGGTTTCTTCCTTCATTTAGAGATTTTATCCCTCCCACTTGGGTTTATTTATTTTCAGTGTTTTATATGACCTAAATAGGGTTTGATCATAAGTCTTTAGGAGAAAATCATGATGTTTGTTGAACTATATATCCTTTATATAGCATTCTATGGTGTGCTTCTATGGTTTCACACCCAATACCAAAATATATCACCTGTGAGGTAGGTGGTTTTATGGTTTTACATTATTGTATGAGTTTGAATTACTAACATGATTTTTTAAATTCGGTTTGTGGGTTACATTCAGGTGTTGAAATATGTTTTTGAACGTTTTTTGTATTCAAAAATGCTGAGAATGAATTTTATATTTAAAAGCAGTTATGTTTCTAGTGTTTTTTATTGTGGTGTTCCTTGATTATGATTAATTACTAATATAAATGGTGATAAATGTGAATTAATATAATATTAATGGTAGAAATGTGTTGAAAGTGGATTTCCCATTGAAATGGGTTTGTGTGTGTTTTCAATATTATTATGAATTTTAATGGTGTTTATGAATTATGAATGTTATTTGATGCATGTTATAACCTGAATTTTACGTGACTATGAATTTGAAATGGTGTTTTCCCATGAAAATGAATGGCTTATAAATGTTTTCATATTTTAATGTCTCCAAATGGATTTCATAAATTGTTCTAGTGATGAAAAATGTATTTCTAAATGGTTTTAATGTGAGGGTGAAATGGAAATTCGTATTGTTATAGAAAATGATGGTTTCTATAGGAGTTTTTGAACCATAGATTAATATTAAAAATGTAAAAGTGTTGATTTCCTTGTGTGATTGTGTTTCTTGGAACGTATTTGTGAAATTTTTGATTTATGTGATATATGAAATGAGATTTGGGGACAAACGGAACCCATTGTATATTTGCAGTGAAACATGAATATATACAATAGTTGATTCATATGTGGAAGAGTCCTCGATTCATCTAGAAGGATTGAAAATTTCATCATTAACTGAAGATGTAATATGATCAGACACCACTATAATGTGGGATGTGTTCCCCTCTAGTTTCTCATGTCTGAGAATGAGTCTAGTTTTGATTATGATATAGAAACCATTAGAACATGGTTTTGAATACCCTCAAATGGACTGTGCACAAAAACATATTGGTACTTTAGTAGATGATTTTTATCATGGAGGTATGAGGTTCAAATTGTCTCACTTATGGTAGTTGTTTATAGGTTGTTTTCCATTGTCATATATTGTGAATTGCTTCTTATGAGATGTTGTGATAGTCATTGGTATACTATACACCTTGTGTACATCTTTGATTCAAGAAATATTATTTTGGAAATTTTTTCCTAATATGTGTTTCTAGGTAATGTATTTATTAATAAGTTTTGCTGGAAATGTTATAAACATTATTATGGAAGTGTGCATGTTGATCTATCTTCTAAATTTATATAATAGAATATTTTAATTTTTGTTTCATCTTATTGGGTTTCTTATTACACTCTACATAAAAATTTGTTCATATGTATAAATCATTATATATGACACAAGTAAGGGAAATATCTACTATGGTGGTGAAGGAGGATCAGGTTTCCAGTGGTCCATTTCTTACATGTGCTAGTTCTGGGGGAATGATTGTGATGTACATCATGTTTCATGGTGGTTTTTGGAATAGTTTTGTGTTCCCATTATATTTTAGTAAATTTGGATTTCTTTTTATGTTTTAAACTTTTAATCTATGAATTGTTTTACCTCACATAGTTATGGTGCTTATTTTTTTGATACTTTTCATTTCTAGTTTTTTATTATCACATAAATGTATTAAATTGTTAGAATATCTTATTTTTGATAATCTTTCACCAGATCCCTGGTTTTGGGGAAAGGGAAAACCCATTGGGTTTTTTCACTGATTGGGTCAGGTGTCGGGCTTAATGGAACCACAATTTTGTTTGTGATAATGTGAATAATCCTAAGAATATACCCTATATGATTCAAACTAGGTATCTTATTATGGAACATTTTCATGTACTAATATTTACTTGTGTTAGGCCTTACATACCTTTTCTGAGTTGTTACCAATATGTATATCTATGCTAGAACGAAGTCTAATTGAAGTATCCAAATAGGGATTTATTTCCAGAAAAATCACATTATATCTAACTAAATTAAACAATTAGATTAAATTAAATTCTTATTATAAAATTATACCTTAGGTATGTGTTCTCTAATATATTTTTTCTTATATCTTATTTCTATGGTTTATTTTATGTATTATATATTATAACCAGTTGAAAACCAACCATAGAAATCCAAGATCTGTTGTCTAAAACCTTTATATTAGAATATGATAAAAGTAAATTGAATTCGAATTGACCGTATAGTTTAGTAGTCTTGGTAAAATATATACATAGATGTGTCTAATTCACACTATAATTTTTTTTTAAAAAAAATTCCTTCCATATTAAGTGTCCCTGTATAACATTCTAAGAACACTTGATGGAATATTGGGGTAATGGACATATAATAATGTTGATGTAAAATTATCATTAAGGTTATTGTATAACCAGAAAAAATTTATTCAATGAGAATAATTAATTTTAAGATATAAATAACAAGGACTAGATTCAATGTAGTAAATTACTGAGAAGGATGTGAGTCAATAATATAGAAAGTTAAATAATAGAGGAGACCTGAAATTTATTCAAAAAAATTGAATGAAATGTATCAATATATAATGCCAAAGACAAAATCACATGTATTAAAATAAATGTATATAAAATACAAAGATAATTAATTTTTGGAATCTATGTTTCCAATGTACATTGTACTATTACCTTTTAGACCATTAAAAATTAGGGATTGTATACTACTATCTTGTCCATCCACATGATTGTTTAAGAATACTCTAATTTTGAAAAATCAAAGTGGTTTTCAGTTGAAAATTTCATCCCATTATACTATCGATGGATCAATGGGATTACATTAAATGATCTCCATCCTATGTAATACATGTCCAAACCATTCCTTAAATATCAAATAATCAATTTAATTCATAAAAAATTTTCCTTATAAAATATCCATATTGACAAAAGGATAATAGTTTGTCAATATTTTAAAAAATAACCTTATATCTACCGAGTTATGAACCTTTTGTTAATATAGTATACAACTCTATAAATAAACATTTCCATGTCAAATGATGTGGATAATTAATGTCATTAAATGTTCAATGATACTAGGAAATTGAACACTTAAAGGGGTATAAAAAATGAATCAAGGTAGTGAATTTAAATATTATCCTTGTTCAAATTAATCATTAACAAACCTGTGGAACAATAAGGGTTGTTTGAATACTACATATCCAAAGTATAGTAATATAAAGGGGGATTTATTATTGATCTAAAATACAATAATAATATATTTTAAACAACATTTTATGGAAAATATGATTTTAATTTTATAAATCATTTTTAAAATCATGTTTTTAAATCACTTTTGATGAAATATTATTTAATAAATCTTCTTCTAAACAAAAAACTGATGATTTAATGAAATAATAGTGTCTACATTCAAACATGTCGTACAAGGTAAACGAATCACTCATTTTTTTACAGAAACAATTTCATAAAATTGATGTTTTCCGAAAGAATAATTTTGATTCTTGTGAAACCAATTGAATTATAACAGCATTTTTGAAAATTAATTAATAAATCATTCTGTAAAGGATATGTATATAATTTTTAAAAAAAATTAAAACATTTTATTCAAAGTTAATAGGTTCTCCGATTAATGAGAGAAATGAATTCATGTTTTCTTATAAACATTTTGAGAACTGAAAAGTGGAAAAAGTATACTATTACTGGAAAACATTCATGAATTTACATGGGTCAATAAAATTAAATGAGTTATTATGAAATTATCTGATAATTTATTTCGATGGAAATTCATGTGTGAACTATCCCGAACAAAATCAGATTGCGAAATAAAAACTTGAAAAGTGAAAAAAAAAATATTTAAGAATAAATAAATATATATAATGTATGTGTTGTGAAAATCCAGATAAAAATTGGAATAAAAAAATATTCTAAAAATTAATTTTGCACATAATATTTGATTATTAATGACAATGAGGATGTAATATATCCTAAAAATGGAAATTTTTGGATGAAATTATTTTCTACATTGTAATAATTAATTCAAATTCCATTAAATTAAATAATTCAAATAGAAAATAAAAATATTATGATTAATGAATTTATAATGATATTAGAGTTCATTGATGAAATTTTTGTCCCATATTTATGAAATTTTGTAGATAACAACAATGTATGTCTCAAAGAAAGAAAATTGAGATGATGTCCATTACCACTTTGTAACTATTTAATTATAATTTTCTCTTATGAAATACATTGAAATGAAAAACTAAATACCATTATGGTCTATGTATTCATGATATAAAATAAAATATGGGTATATTATACACCACACAAAAGAAGAAAATGGTGAATATGGTGTATGCCTCACTGAAATAAAAGAGAGACAAGAATCTCATACAATGTGTTTTCTCTCATGTGAAAACCGTTTTACAAACAATATAATGTATTCATGTTTTTAAATAACTTACTACAGAACCAATATCATTTTTATAAAATCATATATTATGTTCTTATAATTTATTTTGATAACATTTTTAAAAAATCATTCATTATTTTCATAATTTTGGGAGTTAGTTTCCTAGTTTTGGAACTATGGTTTGACTTATTATTTCTTTTTCTTGATATATATAATATTATAATTTAATAGTATCTATAATTTAAAAAATGTTTTGAATGAAATATATATTAATTAAAAATGAATCTATAATAATCCATAATTCTTCTAGGTAGGATATAAAATACAGAATTCCTGGATATGGTAGACGGTACATACGCTTGATCACTACTTCCATTTATTTCATATTTTTAAAAAATTATTAAATTATATATTTATGTAAATTATAATTAACATATCACATTTATATCATATATGTCACATATTTGTTTTAAAATAAACAGTAATTCATTCCATGTGTCATGGGAATGAATCACATCACATTGAGGAGGCAGTAGTCCACACATCTAGAAATGATGTCATCATATTCCCATAAATTGTAAAGAATGAAGGTAAGATTTATATAAAAATTAAAGAGTAATAAATTAATTATATTTATCATATATATATAATATATAAATTATTAATGAACTATTATTTCCAAACATTGTCTGTGGTGAATGAAAGAACAAACAACATCAATTCGCAAGGCATTAGTCTGGCATACACAAGAACGATGATTACGTATCTCATTTGATGGATGTGTATGAAATTGTAATTAAATATATTAAAATAATGAAATTAATATATATTTAGGATACTTATGTTATTATAAAATCATGTTATAAACATAATGCAAGGGGTATATCTATATAGCAATGAAAAGTGATCGTTAAAAAAATGTTACCTCTCATTCGGGTGACTCATTTTTTATTATACCATATAAATGAGACTATTTTTTATAATAATGAAATAATTATAGTATTGGGTGTGGAATTTTTTCTGAATATTTTTTTAATGTTATTTATATCCAATGATCTTGATAGGTGTTAATTATAGGGACATGTGAGTGTAATTTTATAGAATAATATTGGAATTTTATAATTTTTTTGGAATGGGAATTCCATGATTGTTTTCACAAATTAAGGCTGCTAAAATAATTATACAAATTGCATAAAATTTAGGTTAGCATCACAATATTAAAATCCATCATATTTTTAAAAAATTTCTCTGTCATTTTATTCCTTTTGTTTAATATTTAGTAATCTGTTAAAAAAAATTTCTCTTAATCGAGGTAATTAATTTTAATTACACAGCCTAATATTTTTTGTCAAAAAATAGATCGAAAATATTATAAATTAGAAATTATTATGATTGATGAAATAGAATTAATTCTTCTAAATTAAAATAACTTTATTGGCTGAAATTAATGTAAATTTCAGCCAGTCGAAATGACGATATAGCCTGTAATTAAAGAAAAAATTATCAAAGGTTTTCTATTTTTTTATACCAAATTTAATTTTGAAATTTTATCCTATAAACAAATTTTTATTAATTTATATACATTATGTCTAATAATACATTTAAAATAATCTAAAATATAACTTGACCTTATGAATATATATAATGGAAAAGTAGTTCCGAATTAAAATTCAGTATTTTCCCCTATTCAACCACAAAAATATCATCATTGAAAAATTTAAAAAGCTCATCCCAATATAAATTTGTTGTTCCTATTTCAAAAATGAAATTTATTTGTACATATAATATGTTTAAATTATTAAAAATAATTATAAAAAATTGTTTCTCCATTAAAACATGTTATGATATAATATTTAGAATAATTCAATTATTAAGCATAAAATATGATTTAGTATTACCTTATGCTTATCAATCCTATTGGATGAATATAATAAAATATTATTTTAAATATATAATATATATATATATATAATTAATCTCATTCAATTATAGTACATAATTTAATTTATTGTGAAGAAATAACTTTGTAGGCATTAAACTAATATCATTTAATTTAGTTATATCTTATATTCTTTTCTAAAAAATTGATTACCAATAAATTAATTTTATATCATCATGAACCATACATTTTAATAATTTAGTTAATCTTGTTAATAACCATTAATTAATTGACTAGCATAAATCTAATTACATTAAATAATATTAATTTAATAACATATTGTATCTCAGTATAATTCGGTCTTACTTTGAACCCAATCCATTGAAGAATGTCTCAGTCACATGTGATGCATGTTAAATTATAATTTTTTGAAATTTAATGCTTTGGAATACATTAAAAATATTTAAAATAATAAATATAAAATAAATTTTCAAGATGTTATATTCTTTTCTTCATTTGGTATTGTATTTCATAGACACTATCGAAAAAAGTAACATTTTTAGAATTTTGATAGTGTTACCAAAAATGTGAGATTCACATTCCTCATAATTGGATATTAACTCTTGGATTATAAAGATGGATCATTAGATTTAGAGGTATTATTGGTATTTCAAGATGATTTTAAACATCATATGGTTTATTATTTTTTGTTTTACCCATCAGTGGGTAATGTTAGAGAATCCACCAAACACAATTATTTTTATAAGGTACCCATACCTGAGTTGAAGTGTGATGATGTGAATATGAATTTCATGACATTATTTTTCTATTTATCTCAAGAAAATTATGTGATATCGGTTATCCATGTCTTATTGAGTAAGTTAACCCAATTGTTATTAATACGAGAGACATCTTCCATGAATTAGTTTGGCAAGATATATGTCTTAATGATTTTTTATATGTGTGGGGATCTTAAAAGAATCATATATTATTATTATTCCCATTTTAAATCATGATTATTTTTAGGGTTACAAAATTTATATGATAAAAAGGTGAATTTATTCTCAAATTACCATCCTCAAAGTAGAATGTTGTCAGAGTTCATTATGTAGGAGTTATATGTCATAGATATTGTATGTGTCGTATAATCATGGGGGTTTTGGGATAGTTATTAAGGAAAATCAGAGTATTTTTTTAATAATAATTATCATGATTCAATTCATTTGAAACAATTTTTTTTATTTTTACAGAAGACCATTTTGATAACCTATTTTCCCAATAATGTCTAGGGAATCTAAGATTATGATGACATGTCATATATATGAGACAATAAAACATAATAAACTACTCGGGGTGATTTTATATTAGATTATGAAGTGATCATATGTCCAATTAAAATGTCATCATTTTGTGTTTGAGGTGGATGAAATGATATTAATTTTAGTCTCACCTAAATTTGGATAGGATCATAGTCGTAGGTAGGTGAATATAAAATCAAGTTTTGATGGAAAACTTTACTTTTTCAAGATGATTGTTGTTATGGCATATTGGATAGCTCATCCTCATATATGTTTTTCCATTCATGGTGTAATATACGTATCACAAATCAAAAGATACATTCATAATCCATCACATGTAGTCAACATCAATGATGTAGATATAGTGTTACATGTATAAATTTTTTAAGGGTTAGATCATATTTTTTTTTAGACGGATAAGAATCTATGTGGAAGGAAAGTTCTTTTTGTATGGGAATTTCCAGAAGGATAAATAGTTTTGGGAGATAGAAACGTGCATATAATGGATAGATTTTTTTTATAATGGGTCATAAGAATTCATGGAGGTGAAAACTAGGGGCAACTAATATATTTTTTAGTGGTGGTAATATATCACATGTCATAGTGGAATTAATAATATTTAACTGATGTTGTACATTATCTATTTCAATTGTTTTTGTGTTGTTCGAGTTGTTGTTGAGGAACAATGGTGGTTTTCTAGATTTTGGGCATAGATTTTTTATAGAAATTTATTCTAGGTAGATTATCACTATACCAAACAATAGGGATGCACTACAATGAAGGTTGGGATGGTGATCATCCAGAAATATTAATGTGGATCATGGTGTAATAGGGGATGTGTTAGAGTAATTTTTTGTTTTGTTTGATTAAATGTATTCAATGTCACATGGGTCATTCTGTAGTAGATAAATGTTACATCATGATGTGGTTGTGTAAGAATATATTTTGATTATTATGTGATTAAATCCTAATATAGGCATCTGGTTGCAATATTACATATATGGGGAATTGTGATTCCCTTCTCAATGAGGGGCTTGTCATTCCACAATGCATGGAATTTCACCTTGGAGGTTGTTTTTTGAGGGATCATTGTTCATGGTGGGTGGTTTCTATGACATAAAATTATATAGTGATGGAGAACTTTACTATAATGGGGTTGGTCCTTCATTGAGTGTGAAGTATCTAGTTACTTTGTTCTACTACATTGAAGAGTGCGTCAATATAATGTAAGGGGTCACACCATAACACATGATCTGGGAATTTTTAAAATTAATTAATTTAAATTATTAGTTTTAGGTATTAAAAAAATTTGAAATTAATGTTTCTTATTTATCATAGAATTTATATTATACCTACTTTTTCTACACATTCCTCATCAACCTCTAGTTGACTCAGCAATGTTTGATCATTGAATCTTATTCTTTTAATCACAGGATTTGATCTCTAGTAAATGTTGAACTACAATTTTTTCTACAACTTTATTTTATTACGCCTTCAGAATGTGTTTATAGTATTTAAAAATTATATATATTTACTCATGGGACTTTTTTATTCCTATATCTGTCCCAATCCACTAGTTGTTTCTTAATGAAATTTGAAACTACCGCATGGAATGTGATAAAAATAGTTCACAAATATTTTTCATCAGTTTTCATGAATTATGTGCAATTAGAGGAATGTCTATTTGTTTATCTTTCCAAAATATTAAATAATTTCATTAATTTACAATGTACTGTTGGAACCCAAAAGAACCTGAAATCCCATGTGATGTGTGAATTGAAAACATTGGTTACTAATTAATATTTATTACATGTAAATTGGATTTATACCCTAAACTATGTCTCTCAAAAATATAGGAATAATAAACGACCATAATAGCCTAATTTAGTTCCCTTAGTGTAATTTTTTTTCATAATCTTTAATATATTTGTGTTTTCCTATTTTTAAATACTATAGTTGGTGCATGATTGTTAATGAATAACTGCATACCTGAGCTATGTGTTATATCAATCACTTGAATTAATCTAATTTTGATATATCATTCACTGAAAATATTTGAGTTGCGATATATTGGTCAATTGAACAATTAGATGTGTGAAAAACATTCATAATAAGATTATAACTATTGAATAAGAATTATAAAGTGTGTCCTTTGGGTGATATATTAGTCATGACTATGTTAGTGTTAGGTGTTTTTTCATACATAATTATTTTGTCAATTTTATATAACCAAAATTGGTCTCTCAACGTGGAAAATCACCATTTATCATGTTCTGCTGGAATTGGTGGTATATTAACCACTTGAGGTTCATAATAGTGGAGCATCGTCCACGTCTGTGTATTTTCCAGTGGTGTGTGATCTTCATAGGGACATATTATATTGGTATATATTCTACTCGACACATGATACACGTGGTATATTTGGAAACATACATTTTATAACAGTCGTGAATCCTCCACTTTGCTGATTGTATATGGGTTTCTTAATCCACCTATGGATTCAGTCTCGGTGGTCAATATTACACCTTTGGATTTGAGATGATGGTATGTTATCTAACATGATAATGATATTTGATGTAGATCACCTACCTATATGATCAATTTTTAGGGAACCATTTCAATCAATGATATGAACATGGTGGTGTTTCAACCACAAAATCAAATAAAAGGATGTTTATTTTCGAAATGTGATTGTGGATGCCTTATCTACTTGTGGTGAAATTTTCACCTCCAATGTTGGTTAGTTTACTACTAATTCTCATAGATGGGATAACATGGTTATGTATCATTACAATAGAATATATTATGGTGGTAACTCCTTATTATTTTCAATTACACGAGGAGTGATATATTATTCATTATTGAGATGTGTGCAGGGACCAAGGGTTAATCATCACATTCTAACACTGGTCAAAGGAGGAATGGAGAAACATGGTATGGATGGAGTAATGAATGGGTTTATTGGCTATTTATTTATTTTTTATAAAATTGTTGTTATGTTTTATTTAGAATTAATATATATTTTAATTTATTTTTTAGGGACCCCAATATTGGTGGATTGCTATGTTTTACAGAAACCCTTATCATGTGTCATAGTACCCAAGGATGCAACTTCATTCCTGACCTATTTAATTTATATGGACACATATATTTGGATGAGTGAGCTAGTGTAAATATGAGGGAGTTAGTAGGAATTTATTTCTAGAAACTCCAAACTAGTTATCGATTCCTCCTTCAGACATTAATGTTTTGGGTCCATTTTTGTATGATCCATACATAAGTGATCCAACAAATATAGTATCCCTTATATAAAATAGAGGGTAGAAAATTTTGATATAACATATTGTTATCAACTAATATTGGCTAGTATTTATAAATTATACCAATTTTACTATAACATACTGCATCATTGATAAGTTATGATATTTCTACCATTTTTAGAGTCAGTTTTATGTGAGGGTATAGTCTCCCAATATGATTTATATATTAACCGTCATGGTTTTTTAGTGGCCTCTATATTATAAAGAGGTGTTCATGAGGTTTGTGAAACTTATTTAATCCTTGAATGAGGTGAACCAGATTAAGGATGGTATAATCATCAAATAAAAAGGTTTGTAACTAAATGAAAGAAAACAAAGGCATTAAATACCATACGACCATGGTAGTGTATGATTTAAAAAACAAAGTGGATAACATGAAATGATATTGTAATTAAATTGAAATGTATTATGATTATTATAAAATATATTCACTGTTTATTATATAATTCATATAAAATAAAATAATATTGAACATGTCTCAATGAATGTAAATTCTGATAAGAATTCCTGATCATACACCTGTAAATACATTGTAGTGTGAAATATTCCAATAATGGACTACATTAAAATGATAACATTAGGACCCTTTTTTCTAAATGGATTTTGAAATTGGGGTAGGATTATAGGACAAGTAATTATAGAACTAAATGTATAGGGAATAAAATATTAGATGTTTTTTAAAGGGTATAATGTGCTCCATTTTATTACAACATTAGATAAAAAAGATTAATATAGTTATTATTCAGAAGCTAAGAAGGAAATGTTTTTGTGGAACGTTTTTTAGAGAAGTAAAATAGAATAAATGATAAAGAATATCTCATTATTTTATGAATTTATATAATTTTATAAGATTTTTGATTAATTATTAAATCATTTTTGTTATAAAATTCCATTAAAATATATGCTATGGACTCTCTATATTAATATGAATTTAAAAATATATAAAAAAGTATGAAATTATTGAATAAATATATAAATCATCAACTAGTTATTTTATTTATTCATTAAAACATTAAAATATCTAATTCATATAAAATATATTTAGTTATATATTTTAAATCCACTATTTATATATTTATCTAACTTAGAAAAATAATATATCGACACAACATATGTTTTTGGATAATTACCCCATTAAATAATTTAAAAATAAATTATTAATAAAATAATTTTTATTATTCAAAATTAATATCTTATAAAATATAATTATATATTTCTTCATCATCATTATCATAATAACATAGCTATGTTAAGAATTTTCTGTTTTCTTACATTGTGCATGCATTGAGATAAAAGTGGATAATTATTAATTTATATGTTAAAAAATTCATATATTCCATTTTTTAAAATTTGTTATTTATCATTTATATCATTTATAAAAATACTTTTACATATATCAACTCATTATTATCACAAAATACATTAATTTTAACCTTTCCGAATCTAGTAATACATTTTATGTTCTTCAATAAATATTTTCATATTTATCATGACATGAAAAAAAATTAAAATGGATACTTTTTTATATTATAATGTTTTTGTATTGTCATGAAATCGTCTTTACATATATTTTAATTATTTTTTATATAATTATATATAATAATATAACATTAGGAACAAAAATTATATAAAAACTAAAACACTTATTTTAAAAGGAGATTAAATATTTTACTCAATCAATATGCAATATAATGTTAGATTTTTATTGAAAAAATTATATTTCGGATTATTAGTTATTTTAACAAATAACAAAATTTTCATAAATTTTCAATTTAAATATTAATTGAAATATAATAATATGAATTTAAATTGAAATTGAACTCAATTTATCATTTTAAATGGTCTTGTGATTGTTTCTAAAACTCAAAAAATTTATATATTAATTTATTTAACTTTTAAATAATTTTTTTTGGTATTCTATGTTTCTAAAATTTTCTATATCTTTTAGGGAATTAAAAAAACATTCTAAAGACACATTTATCAATTTTTGATGATGTTTGATTCAAACATATACTCTTATTTTGTATAAAAAAATTTAACATTATTACTGAACATAAAATAAAATATAATATGAATATTATCTTTTAAATAGAATCATATTATATATGGAATAATATTTAAAAATCCATATATTTCTCTACTATTATAAAATACTCTATATATTTGTAAATTAAAATTTAGGAGAAATATTTTTGATTTCGCACTTATTTTTTAAAAAGATTTACAATTTAAATATATCCAAAAACCAATAAAAAATAAATTAGATTATTTACATTACAAATAAACATCTAAAAACATAAAAAAAAATTAAAATTAAAATATAATTTATTATATTTCACAATAATTTTTAGCATTAAAATACTAATTAAATATAACATAGCCTATTTATAATCATATCATGTTTATTCAAAATTTATTTTAAAAAAATACTTATCTTTTATTTATCATTTCATTAAAAATATTTAATTATTCTTTTTGGTTAATTTAAATAATTAATAAATTTTAAATTTTTAAATTAAAATCATGATATTATAAATTATAATATTTTTAGAACAAATATACATTTTTATGAAAAAAACTAAATTCATATATCATACATTTCCACAATAATTTGTATAATATTAATGAAAATAAATGTCTATATAAATATAAAAAATATCAATAGTCATTTATAAAATTTTTAAAAAATAAAAAAATCATTAAATTGATAAAATTAAGAAATATTATTAGGGAAAATAAATAATCATTTTAATAAAAAAATATTCTATATATGAATGTAAACATAATAATTCTAAATGTATAAATATAATATAATTAATCATATATTATGATTTGTAACATGAATTATAAATTTATATTTATATATATATATATTCCAAGTATTAAATAAATAACATGAATAATACATAGAATCGATACATTATTTAATATATTAGATTATTCAAATAAAAATGTTGAATAAAATGTCCACCAACTCTTGTTGTCAATTTTGTACTCATAATTGTGCTTTTTTTGGGATCCCACTACACAAATCCAATTTTTATCAAATTGAAAATGGATTGTAATGTGGATATTTTCATATTTTGAAATAACATGAATGCATTGCGAGCTCCAACAGGTAGATTATTCATTCCTACTTGTTCTTTAGGTGACATGGAAATTTAGATCACAACTATACCATTGTTAATCGCATTAAAAATGAAAAAACTTCCCTGGATTATCCGCAAAATATGTTGTGATATTTACTGAAAATCCATCATATTTTTTTACTGAAAAAACATATTATTTAAAGTAATAATATGATCATATCATAGTGCTACAAAAAATGCATGTTTTTGAATTTAAAAAGATTATATATATATATATATATACATATCCTATAGCAATTATTTTAATTCTATTTCAAATATCTAGAAATAAATTTATCACAAAACACCATCCAAAATTTCTTGTATGCTAATTATAGTCCAAAACTAGTACATTATGGCATGATCACATCTATAATTCCACATACTCTATATAACATGAAACAAAATTTACTCTACACTATTACCGTTCTCTTCAATGAAATTTATCTGTAGATTTATTCTCTTTTACATTGGATCATTAAAAACTATTTTGGTAATAAATTCTTTTGGTAACTTGTTAGGTCTTCCATTGAGTACCTCTGTTGTAACATAAGTTCCATGAGAGGTTGAATCATGTTTTCATAATAACTATTATTAAGATTTGATATCCTATTTTAGTATACTCTATTCCCAATAGAGAGATATAAATTATGGAGTTATACACACAATAGGAATGTAATGGAATGTACCTCCCTAGTTAATTACATTACAAACATCCATGTTTGGGGTCTTATGGGTGGCAACGATATTTCACATTCATATATTTGACAAAATTTTAGTTTTTTACATTAGCATCTCACATTCGTAGCTCACATCGATTGCTCTTGTTGGTAGATCAGCTATAATGGCTTAGTGTTAATGGATCAGAGTCGGTGGCTCAATATTGGTAGGATAAGCTTCTATAGGTTGAGAATCTGTAGGTTAGGCATCATATGTTTGGGAATTTGTAGCTCAGATGTTGGTAGGTCACGTCGGTGACTCACTATCAGTGGGACATGTGAGTGATTCATTGTCATTAGGTCACGTCAATGACTCCACCATCAATGATTCATTTCCATATTTTTCTAGTTTATCTAGTTTCACACATCATATTATTTTTTTGACCTAAATAACGTTTAAATATTTTCTAGATAATTTTAAAGTCTTTTAAAATGATAATAATTATATTTATGGTATCCTAATTATCAAGAGTATTTGAAATAGTCATACCGAGTGGTATTAATCTTGATATGACTTTAATGGACCCTAAACCCTTTTATATTTTGTTGATATAGGATTTTTATCATCTGACCCCAGAACTTATCTTTCTATTGTGTTTTATTTTTTCCTTTTGTATGTCAAGAGAAGTTCTTCCATGTGGATTCGGGTGTCTAAGTTATATCATTGGATTCATCCTTCCTTGGAGACAATTTCTACATGCGACTCCCCCAATTTTTGTATCAAGGAGGAATTATTGTTCCTCTATTGTTACAAGTAGGTATCCATTCCTCTCTCTTTTATATATGTATCATGTGAGGTGGTGGTAATGATGGATTATTGTGGTTACGATTGAAACCAATTTAATGAATATAGTAAGATGTAATAAATGTGGGGCTGGGAAGATAATGGTGACGTTGGCTCAATTTTATATTTTATCCATGATCTATGTAGTGTTTTTTAAGGGATGATTTCGTTGTGAAAATCATTGTCTTGTGTGGACTCTGTTTGCATACCTACAAGACTTATAAATATATTTTGTTTTTTATTTATGAACAGATGAAATATGGAAATTTTATTAATCATGAATATTCAGTTGAAATATGAATTCTGTATGATCATTCATTTTCTATGATCACCACTTAATAATGAAAGTGTAATTATTTAACTAGAGCTACTAAATCTGTATACATATTATTGTTAAGTGTGGTTGGGTGTTGTGTATCATTCTATTCGTTGTTGTGTTTGTCCTTGTCATGTGGTGTTGTGGCTGAGACTGTGGCTGTGAGTATGGGGTGGAAATGGTGGTTTGTGGGTATATTGGCACAAGATATTGATTGATTGTGGTATGGGTGATCTTGTTATGCATTAGTACTACATCTGGGAAGTGGTTGGCCAATGAGGCGATAGTTCTTTGTTGGTCTATGTTTATGTTAATAGGTGTGGTGTAACAATGCATTTGAGATTCCATGTGTGGTTTTGATTATTTCTATTTGGGATTTCCATTTTGAGAGTAAGTTCATGGAACCCTTAAATTGATGAATGATGGTGGCAGTGGTTGACCAAGTGTTCAAGTAATGAGAGTTTTTAGTGATACTGTATGCTGGTTGAGTTTGGTTGTTTTGCTGGTTGTGGTGCATTTCAGGTAGTGGGGATACTGAGGATGGTTTAGGAGGGATAATTTTCAACAAAATGAGTGATATTATGCATTGTACTTTTCCCCAGTGTTTATAGAATCTTTTGTGAAGTGAGTGTGGGTTATGACGTTACTTTTTGCGTGGTGTGTTTGGTAGTTTCCCACACAAGTATATAATAAATGCTAAATTCTTAATAGTTTCATGTGATTAAATGCGAGGAGATTTTCTTTTTTGTCAATATGGAAGTGACCATCGTTCGTGGTTACGTGATCATGTTGGTTTGAAAGTAAGAGTAATTTTGTGTGGGATGGTTTTTTATTTTGAATCCACATTGGTTAGGATGAGTGTTTGAATCAAATATATTAATATATACTTGTAGGTTCTTGTGATTTATAAGCATACCCACCTATGTTGACCACTACATGCTAAACACTCCCATTTTTATGGGGGAGGTTGTCTTTCCCAACATCCCAATGGGATGTTGGATAGCCTGTTATGTGCTCTGATCTTATCAATTATCTAAAAATTAGTGTCCAAAGACTCTTGGAGTTGGTTATGGTGTGGTTGTGAGGCCTAGGTGTGTTTGGTAATTTTTTTTCATGTGTCTTTGGGATGAGGCCAAGGTGTGTGTTTGTAGGAATGTGGTGTTGTTTTTGTCCCATGTCTGTTCAGGATGGATGTGACATTGGGGATTTTTGAATAGCATGGTAATGTCTAAACTTTTTCCATTATGGATGAGAAGTAAACAAGTAGGATGTGGTGCGGGGTACCAAAATATCAATGTTATTACTAAATTACTTTACTTAAATTTCATTGTTTGTTGAGTGTGCCTTGGTGAAGTTGGGATGGACAGTGCACCTTGTTAAGTGATTTTTAGTTTCTGACATTTACATACGTGGGAATTATTATGATTATCCCTCTTGTACATGAATGAATTAGAATTTTTTTACTATATATACATGTATCCTCACAATATATTTATAAAACTATTTTATTATTTCTAAGGAGATTTCCCTGATAGTGTTAGACCTTACTATCTTTGTTGTTTGGATAGATATAGTGTCAATACATATCTCCTTCTTTTGGTATAAACATCAAATTTTTTCATTATATTTCAATTAGTTTTTCTTTATACATGGTTGTTGGATGGATTTTGGATTGTTTTATATATATAATTCATTGAGTTGTTTGGAGGTTGATACATCTTATCATTTGATAATTGTTACTTAAAAAAGGGTAATGCCTCTCATTCTATTAGAATTATATACCCATGTAGCTGGTTTCCACCTCGAGGAATTATGATGGTGGGACTTGGGGTTCGTTATCTCTTCTTCATCTTGAATAGGAATGACATGACACGTTTCCATTACATCCCTCATCTGGATGAAGGAGGGTCATGACATAATCATATCAGAGGTTATGGTTAAGAGATAAGATGGTGTTTGGAGTTAGGCATATGGACGATTACATGCGATATAAGGGAAATAATGTTTGGTGATGATGGTGTGTGGCATAATCCAGAGTAGAAAATCTAGGAAACAACATTTTTTGTGTCCCCCCCCTGTGAACCGAAGTAAGGACTCTGAACTTACCCAACAACTAAGTGAGGCTACACCATTTATGAGGTTGATAGGGTAGGTACATGCACATGATGTATTGTGTTCTTATTTTTATGTTGTTTTTGGAAATTAAATTATACAATGAATTAGAATGAATCCCAAATACAATTCCATACTAATCAGGCATAGGATTTCTATATTCACATTCATCTATGTCACCCGGACGCCATCCGCATGTGGTCTGAGTGTTGGATTCTCAGAAGGATGATCCGGCTAATTGGAGGAGGTTTAATTTATATGAGGAGGACAAACAATGTCAAAATACACTTCATGATCTCCTACTACAGACATTGATAATGTAAGAAGGCATCATTTCAGATATAGAGACAAAGTGTTTTCATGAGGAGATGGTGATCACATTTTTCATGATCCTGGATTAAATGGAGTACTAGGTTCCATTGGTAGTCAGTGAGATTAGGGGATATTTGTTTCAGTGGTGGATGCTCTACCTAGGGGAAATGAAGAAGACTGATGTTTTGTGGGTTGAATTTTAGATAGATATCCGAGCAGAATTCCATTCAATGACAATGAACACTGAGAATAAATAGTATATTTTCTCCCTCCAGTATGGGATTATGTCAGCATGGGATCTAGGGATCTTGTTTACAGCTCTCTGTAGATTTTCTTCAGATCAATTTTCCGATGAAGATTCTCGGGTGAGATTTGTAGAAAAGGAACTCATTCCAATCCTCCATTACGTTGTTACACCATTCACCTTGCTGACATATCTAGATGTCTAGATGAAGGATGAAGTGGTTAATAGGATGCACTGACTAGGGGGTCTACAACAAGAGGGGATCCAATAGGGTTCTATGAAGGTAAATGATTCCATCAATATGTCACATATACTAGGGACATTGAGGATCCATTTAGTAGGGAGTCAACCTTAGCGGTTTTAGTTTTGACCTTCAGGTCCTGATGATCTTACCATAGTCTTTGTATCTATGTGATTCTCATATGTAGTCTCAGATCACCTATAAATTTACTTCCTATTTTGATCTCAGTATGGGGGAGGTGGGAAAGGTCAGCAACAACCTCATTAGAAGATGTCAGTCTGTTCGTTTAAGTAGTAGTGACATCGGGCTATTGGTCCTTTGAGGGGAGACAAAGTAGGTACATTCCTACATCAAGGCATTGCTCGTGGACCTCAACCCCATCATAGTCAAGGAGATAGTTGATAAAAGAGGGGAAGAAGAGCTTAGCGTAGTCAGTCGCATGCCACAGAGGTAGTAGTTCTAGCAGGGAACGAGATCATTCGAGGTATGATTGGTGTGTTCTGTACTCTTCCTTGTATTTTTTTTATTTTGGATCATTCACCTCATTTCTTTCACATGCTCTATCCCATTATTTTGGAATATACATAGGGAGACATTTTGATACCCTATTTTTTTAATTTGTTGGAGGTCAAACCGGTTTCCTAAATATTTGCTAGGGATGCAGACTAATTTTGGGCCACCATTAGTCCAATAAGGATCTCTTTTTACTACAGATGCAGCCATATGGTGTCATCCTTAGCATTGTTAGTTGTAAACTAGGCTTAAAATTATCGAGTGATTCCTGAGATTAGTCATGTTTTTAGATGAGAATGGACACTGTGTAGCTTTCATTGGGGAGTAGAGTTATCTGGTGGGAAGCTGATTTGTAGATCCTATTCGTTCTTTATTGGCCGAGATGTTAGTGCAATTAGTTGATGATGAGATGGTGGGGGTTCCAATAGTTTTCAGAGAGTTCATCAATGTTTGTTTTGAGTAGTTTTTGACTCTTACACATTGGAATGACATTGTGTACTGGAAATACTTTCATCCATGGGATTCTAAAATTTTGATAGGTCCTTATTGGATGACACCTACTATGCTGCGAGAAAATAGGATTTTGATTGATAATCTGATGAAGAAGGAATTTATCCAGCTGAGTGCATCATCATGGGGTTCTCTGGTATTATTTATGAATAAGTAAGATGGTGGTATAAGGCTATGTATAGAGTAATGGAATTTGATTTTGATAATGGTGAATAATGACTTCTCTCTCATGATAATAGAATATCATTTCAAAAAGCTATGGTGTGAAATTTGGTTCACCATGATCGATCTGTGGTTGGGATATCGCCAGATGAAGGAAAAAGAAGATGATATCTTGAAGACTACAATCTGTGTGGGTATGGTCACTTTGAGTTCATAGTTATGTTGTTTTATGTTACCAATGCACCATCCCTATTTATAGGAATTATGAAAAATGTTTTTCTTGTGTCCTGGATTGGTTCATCATCGTATTCATCGATGACATTCGAATCTACACAAATTCATAGGAGGATCATATGACACACAAGATTAAAATTCTAGAGGTCCTTCAGTTCCCCCAGCTCTAAGGAAAGTTATGCAAGTGATTTTTTCAACCTTGGATGTACACTTATATGAGAATGTGTTGACTTAGTGGGGAGTAGATGTGAAACCATAGAAAGTCGATGTAGTTTTTTAATAGGAAGCTCCTAATAAAGTGGAATAGGTTCGTAGTTTTCTCAATCTCACAAGATATTTTCAGAGATGTGGGCCCAATTTCTATAAATTTACAGTTTCGTTGATGGACATGAAAAGAAAGTATAAATCCTTTTTGTTGAGTGAGTTGTGTTAGGAAGTTCTTCGGTGTTATGCTTGGTATGGGAAGGGGTGATGTATGAGGTGTTTTGCGAGGCTCCCCTTCTGGGATTAGGGAGCGTGCTGATGCAGCAATGGGGAGTGGCCTCTGAATTGTTTGGTAATTTTTGTCCCAATAAACATAACTATGGAACCCAGAATTTGAGTCTAGAAGTGGTTGTTTTTGTGCTAATTTTTTGGTGGAATTACCTCATTAGAGAGTTCTTTGTGGTCTTCAAATATCAAAATTCAATGATTTCATTCTTTTCTTGGTGAGATCTAAATTTTCAGAAGAGTTGGTGGATGGAATTTTATTAGGACAAGGATCTTGAGATCTCATTCCCCATTGGAATGTTGGATATTGTAACTGATGCATTGAACAAAAAGTTATTGAGATATGTTGTTCATGAATTTGCGGAGTTTTTCAAGGGGATGGAGGAGTTGGTCACCATTCACATAGATGCATGGATGGATGGTGGTAGAGGTTGCCTACTTTATATGACCATGCATTCATCAGTAAGGATGATTGTGGAGGAGTCTCAGTGTGGATAATCAGATGTGGAGGTGATATGTGATTTCTTGGACTAGGGTGATCCTCCAGAGGGATGAATGGAGGGTGAGAATCAGATGATTTTTCTAGTGAATCTATTTGTAATAGTGGCAGTCTGCAGTGGATTTCTATTTGAGTTTTATAGATAATCCTTAGTGGTACATATAAGAGTTTCCTATATGTACTTTGGATTAAGAGGGTAGTTTTGGTGGCCTAAGATGAAGTGGGTTATGGAGTTGTTTGTGAAAAGGTTCCTACTGTGCAAGTAGGTGAAGAATGAGAACTGTGTTCCTGGAGGTATGTTTCATCCCATAGATGTCCTAGAGAGGACGTTTTATGACATCTCAATGGGTTTCATCACATGATTTTCTTGGAATCGGGGGGGGGGGGTCTGTGATGCTATCTAGGAATTACTGGATCAACTGAGGAAATTAGGTCACTTAATAGTGATCAATGAGTCAAGTGTAGTGGATTCCATAGAACTATGTTAGGATGATGAGGCGGTGTGTCTACATTGAGTTTTGAGATCCATCGTATCATATCCTGATACACATTTTACATATATGTCCTATAAGGGATTACAAGAATCCTTTCGTGCTCTGTTATGCCTCCTCAAAACTTTTTATCTTAAGACAGATGGGCTAATAGAGAGGACCATCCAAATGTTAGAGGACATGGTACATGTTTATGTTTTGAACATTGGTGGGACTTCGGTGAGATACATTCCAATCATAGTGTTTTTATACAATAATATCTATCACTCTTCCCTTCATATGTCTCCTTTTAATGATTTTTATGGGATACTATTTCCTTTACACTTGTATTTTACAGAGTATGGGGAGGCATCTATTATTATTCTAGAGGTGTTGTGGAGACCGAATGATAATTATCAGCAACTATGTGATAGGATGAAGGTTTCTCAGAACAAGAAGAATGTTTATGCCAATCGTAGGAGGAGACCCTTGGAGTTCAAGGTTGGAAACCATGTGTTCTAAAATTATTCCCCACGATGTGAGATGTATTGGTTCTATAGGGGTAGTAAAATATCCCCCATGTTCATTTGTCCTTTAGAGGTATTGGGGTGAGTTGGTGAGGTGGAATATCTAATACTGTTTCCACCATAGCTGAAGAAGGTCCATGAAATCTTTATAATCTCTTATTTTCATTGGTATCTTACCGGTGAACTCTATTTCATTAACAAAGGAGTGTTGGATATCGAGGATGGCGTATTGTTCATTGAGCTACTAGTGGAAATTTAGTATCATTTGTAGAAGGTGTTGTGTAGAAGTAATATTCCATTCATTCATGTTATGTGGTGGCTTGGTGGCCTACATGAGAGTACTTGGTAAATTGTAGACGTAGATGCGTTCATAATACCTAGATCTGTTTTAGGTTTTCCTTTGTGTATTTCTTTGTGATGTAATGCATAAAACTTAATTTCTATGAGATGGGGTGTTTCCTTGTTCTATAACATGCAATAATTTCTAACCATGGTAAAATGGGGAGACCGGATTCCTAATCATGACATTTTAACTGTGATAAGATAGAACCCATGTGGGTGAGTTATTTCCATATAGTTTATATAGTATATTGATATGATGGAAATAATTCTTTGATACATTTGTTTGAAGATTTGGTTCTTGTATGTGGTATCTTAGGGATGTTTGGGTTAGCCAATGTTGGAGGAGGTGTTCATGGATGTTCATGTTCCACTCCAGATTTCAAAAAAAATATGTGGTTTATTAATGAGTGGTATATTATAGGATTTTTTATGTACCCCTACATAATTTGGGATTGGTTTTGATATTTTTTGGGCAATAATCATTTTATAGTTATCTGATGTAATGTATATGACCTCATCGGTCCATTTCATTTTTCAGAATTCATGTTTGGTGTGTTTTGAGAGTCAATGATATCTCATTTTCAGTGGTTTTCACAAAGACCATTTTTTATATCGGTATCTCATGTTGGTAGCTTGCATATGTTGCACATGTCGGTAGCCCATTGACATTGACTCAGTATTAGTGGCTTAAAATTGGTGGGTTAGTGTCTGTAGTTCTGGCATCGGTAGGTCGATCATCAGTCGGTCGGGTATTAGTAGGTCAGGATTTGGTGGGTAACTACGGTGACTCATTGTCAATTGGTCACACTGGTGACTCACTATCAGTGGGTTTATTCATGACTCGATGTTGTTTACTCACATTGTTTACTCACATTAGTGAATAATTTATATCTTTTTCTACTTCTTCCAATTCTCCCCCTCTTAAATATTATTTGATTTAAATTGGGATTATATTTTTTTGAGAGTTTCTAAACGTGTTTTAATGGAAATTTGTTACATCATTTACATTGAATAGCTCATGAGGATATGAAATATTCAAAATATGTGGTATTTACCATGATCTAACTTTAACATCCCTTAAAAATATTTCCTTTCTGTTTATATAATATTTGGTTCTTCTGAGTCGAGATCTTCTCTTCCCAATGTGTTTTTTTCTCTTTGTGTGGATAGAGCCATTCATCCAAAAAAATTCATGTTTCTATACTGTAGTTTTTTATTCATCCTTCCACGGAGTATCCTTCTACATGAACGACCCCACTTTTTTATACAAGAAGGAATTTCTAATTGATTGTTTTTTCAAGTAGGGATCCATCATCTCTCTTTAAATTTTGTATTTTGCATGTGGTTTTACTGAATTCCCCTTGTAGTTAGGTTTAATAATATTTAATTAATAAAATAGGATGTTATAAATGAGGGGTTGGGAAGAAGATGATGATGATCACTCTGTTTTATATATTTTCCTTGATCTATGTCATGTATTGTAAGGATGTATTCCTTCTAAAAATCATGGCCTATTGTGGCCTCTATTTAAGAACCTACAAGTCTAATAAATATTTATCATCGTTTATTTATCGAATTTCTGGAATATTGAAATTTGATTAATCAGCCATATTTGGTTATATATATTTATTCCCCCAGAATAAAAATTTCTCTATGATCACCCTTGAATAATGAATGTGTAATTAAAGAACAAGTGCTGGTAAATCTGAATACTCCTTGATGTTTAGTTTGGTTGTGTACATTATATGGCTATGTTCATCCATGTGTTTATACATGTCATATGGTGATGTGGCTGGGAGTGAGGATGTGATTATGGGGTGGAATGGATGGTGTGATGGTATCTCGGGTTGAGAGATTGATTGATTATGGAATTGATGAACTTGTTTTATTGGGGAACAACATCAAGGAAGTTTTTGGGTAATAGGACTATAGATTCTAGTTCTCCATGATTATGTTAATGGGTGTGATTTTTTTAGGTAGTGAGGCTTCCAAGTGTGGTTGTGATGAGGTGTGTTGGGGTTTTACATGTTTAGATGAAAGACACGGAGACAATACATTGCTGAATTATGATGGAATTGGTAGAATGGGTGTTAATGTAATGGAAGTTTGAAGTGGGACCATATGCTGGTTGAGCTTTGTAATTTTTCTAGATGTGGATCTTTTCATAAAGAGGGACTACCGAGGATGGTTTAGGAGGGGTATTTTAAAATATGGTTCTTTATGATTGTGTATTCCTTTTTCCCAAATATTTATAGTCTTTTGTGAAGTGAGTGTGGATTACGATGCTACATGGGGTGTGTTATGTTTGGTAGATTCCCATGTGGGGATGGAAGAAATGTTAAATGCATAATAGCATCATGTGATTAAATGAATAGGGTTTTTCTATTTTATCATTATATATGTGACCATCATCCATGGTGATATATGCATGTATTGTTGGTAGTATGCGCAGTTTTGTGTGGGATGATTATTTGAGTTTTTAACCCATATGATTGGATGATTTATTGATTACTATATATATAAACATGTATCTCATTGTGATTTATAAGTACATCCCACCTGAGTTGAGAAGTATTTTCTGAACACTATCATGTTTATGGGGGGGTGTAATTCCCCACATCCCGTTGGGGGTGGATGGTAGGATATTTTCCCTTCTATGCTCCCTCTTCTAAGAATTGGTAGCCTATGACAGATCATGAATGATGTGTTGTGATTGTGAGGCATTTGTGTTTGGGTTCAAGGTTTATTTTCCGAGGTATATTTGGGATGAGACGTAGGTGCTTGTGGGTAGGAATGTGCTGTGGTATGTGGGCCATGTGGGTGTAGGTAGGAATGTGGTGTGATTTGTGTCCCTAGTGTGTGTGGGATGGTTTTGATAGTGGGGATTCTGAAAGAGTATGGTAGCGTCAGGATGTTCTCTATTAAGGATAAACATTTAACCAGTGGTACGTGGTATAGGGTACCCAAATATCGATGAATTACAATATTATGAAAAAACCTATAGAGAATTTGGGATAGAATGTACTCAAAACAATGTTAATAATTTGTGGTCGTTATCATTTAATAGGGGATTTTTTAATATCAATAAGTTTATATTTCTCTTAAAAAAACTCAGATAATATCTCAAGACACTCTAAATTATCTTTGATGAGGTGATACATAATATCAATATGTTTCACCCATTAATGATTATCAAGATTCATTAAAATGTTGACTTTATATTGGTTGTCACACCCATCGACCATTGGTTTTGAAACATTTACTCTCATGTATCCATCCTATGAAATTTTATAAATAATTTCAATTATATCTTGGTTTTTTACCACACACGCATCTTCATCTGAGATATGAGTGATGTGAATTTCTCATCATGGGAAAAGAACCACACCATCCTCCTAACAATAAATCATATCCACAATTTGTTTTTTATTCACCATAATCTAATTCCAAATGGTCATCGATATATCCATAAATATAAAAATACATTATCTAAATTATGAATCAATCCAAAACCATTAGTATATTTTACTTTGATTAAGACTCTATTCACCACATAATGATGTGAATCATTGTGAATACATTATAATCATGAAAACATAGTAATGAAAAAAAATTCTAATCTATAAAGTATAAAATAGATTTGGATACTAGTAACCCTTCCTAGAAATTTTAGATCTATAATACTTATATCCCCATCTAATTAAAAAATTATTATCACTATAATTGGATTTGATACCCCTATCAATTCCTCTATACCGAAGTTATTTGGTTTATAATTTTTATAATTTTCTTTTGTTAAAAGATATATTCATCTATAATTCTAACATGATGACCCAATCGAAATGTCATCTCAAAAATCCTTGAAAATTCAAACAGTTTCTTCATTTAGTGAGCAATTGCTTTGAATATATCCTCTTTGTTTCATAGAAACAAATTATGTAAAATAAATATAAAATAACTATGATAATGTTAGGATCATCTCCATTTATGTAGATGTTTGAATAAATTTTTTTTCTTGAAATATATTAACTGTAATTTATTTTTCAGCAAAGAATAATATTCTTAGGGAGCTTGTTTGATACTTTATAACACCTTATTTAAAATTCAATATCATGATGATAATTTTCGTGGTTATACCCATATAGATGCTAAATATTTACCTATAAATAATGGTCACCTTTAATGAATGATGAAATGAGATCCATTTATAATACACTATAGATTCATTTAGAAAAACAAGACAGGAAATTTTTATATAGTTTGAAAATATTTGAAAATGGGAAAAGTTTTATAAATATAAAGAGAATAAATTTAAAACTATCACATATAAACACATATATAATTGTTGAAATATAATTCTCTTTTATTATATAGAATATTATAATAACCCCTATTTTTTAGGGTCACATTATTCTAATTGGGATGTAATAATAATTCTAATTTGTAATTCCTTTCAATTATTTTATGCACTTCATTCATTGGACCAATACAATCATTATAATGTAAATATTCATAACAACTATTTGGTTTAAAATATGATTGAATGTTGGTAATATTATTATTCATATTTCACCACACAATGTTATATATATAAGGATGAATTTCTTCTTTATATGATTTTATAGTCATTGAAACATTGACCACAATATATTTAGTATTTTCACATCATTGGAATTTTTCTGAAACGCAATGAGAATTTGAAAATTTATATTTTTATTCATGATAATCTCATGGTTTACAACACTATCATCATGGGATTCTGTATTTCCATCATTATGGTTAAATACTATTAGTGAATAATTTTCAGTTTCTAAAAAACTAAAATGAAATCCATCTATTAGTTTATAATATAATAATTATATAACCAGAAAGTCCATCTACCTAGTGTGTATTTATGAATAATTCATCATTTTACTTCTCATCAAATTTACCCATTTTTCCCCTTCATTACTCATATACAATGATTATGAGAATACTATTAAACTACTTGAGGTTTTTTATTTTCAAACCATATCACATATGTTGTGTTAAAATAATATGGTTGTGGCATGAACTCATTGAGAGGCTAGATAATATTAGTTGTGACTTTTCTGAAAATGACCATTAATGTTATATTCAATAAAATCATGTATTTTCCCATATCCACCATACATTGGTTCTTCTGCATAATAGTTTTTTTAGGTTTGGACATATTTGGAGCACTATTTATGTGTCAGATTATGTTCTTCTCGAGACCTAGTTCAATGTATTTATTCTAATTCTTTGATCCATTAATATAATGAAATATTTTATATCACATCACTTTTAATTATAAATAATTATTTCAATTTATTTGAGCCTCATAAGTTATTATGACTTACATAACATGAAATTAGTATAAATCATGCCCGTTAGGAATTTAATATAAATCATGAAATACTAATAATTATTTTTTGAAAATAATATCATTGATCCACACATATTTTATTTTACCAAGTAATGATGATTATTTATCATGATTTCAACCATATCATAGATTTTATTCATCATTATTACATAATGGAAATTGTTATAACTGTTTGACATTTTCATGATGTATAATTGTAATATTTGTTATTCATTTTCACATAACAATCCAATAATTCTTACACTTTTTGGAAAAATATCATGCTCCGCAAATTCGCTTCCTCCTTTTTGCATAGGATACATAAATATTCATTAGTTAATTTTTTGAATATGTGTATAATTATTCACAAACCCTTAATAATGTTTTTTAAATCCTTTAAACTCTAAAAAACATAATTATCCTAAAAAATGACAACATTTTATTTTAATTATACTGAGATACACATAATATACCATTCCAAAATTCATTGATATAACAAGAAGACAAAATTTAATTTAAAAAATATTTTTTTATCAAAATATTTACATGTTTATTAATCCATAATTTCTAAAAGTACCTTAATTTTTTTTGTCCTAGATATTTTTTACAAGAGATTTGTTTCTCTTCTTATGTGATGACACACTAGTAAATATTATCCTATTATACTTTAATGTTTCAGATATTTATGTGACCTTAACGACAACTTATTTCATTTATATATTTCATGTAACGACTCAAAATTTATTAATTAAAATTCATCTGGATCAAATTAAATGTCTTAATATGCTAAATGGTTATATAAACCATTTACACTTCCTTGGTTTTGTGTTCATGGATTTTAAAAGAGTGTTAAAATTTTTTACCATTGCTAATATATATATTGAACAGTGAAAAAAGTATAAGTATAAATATAAACCGTTAAAAAATCCAATTTACTCAAACAAAGGAAGTGATAGCCTCATCTAGTTCAATTGATGCATACGAAGACCATTTTTCAGAGATCATAAGTAGGTATCATCCCTGGTCTTCAATCTTGACCAAGCCCAATCTAAGATTCAACATGTTAATCTTGAATGGAATCTCTTACAAGAGATGAGAAAGTTAATTGAGATTACCAGCCGGGTGATGTTATCCATGCCGCCCCTAGAGTCTATCTCCATCACACACATTACCCTTAAGTCTTATACCAGTGTTATAAGGGGTTATGTAACATAACCCTAGAATTATTATTATGTGAATATTATTTTAATGACTATACAATCATTTTATTATTGTTAATTTCTAAATGGTTGTTAAAAAATAAAGAGTATTTTTTGTTTATATTTAAATTCAATTAAGTATTCAATTTTTATGAATTAATGGATTTTTAATGAAATAATATTTTAATAAAATATTATTACTCAATTACCTTTTATTAAATATAAATTATCTTATAATTTTAATGAATACAATTTTAATTTTTATTATGGATTGAAATCTCTTTTTGTCAAAACTCGTGAATTTATGATAAATGTCAGTAATTAATTTAAATTTAAAAAATTCATGTTTTTATAAAATTATTTATATTAAATTAATATCATTTTTGGACTTAGTATCTTTAAATTATGTAATGGTGAATTTTTTATAATTTTCTGAGACAATATAATTTTTTGGTAAACCATAAATACCATTTAAAGATTTAATTTGTTTAATGACATCATAATGACGCAATAGTGATGTAATAAATTACAGTAAAATTTATGTTTTGAAAAGATATGTTTTATATTAAAATAATGTGATTTAATATTTGTTTGATAAATTTTCAGTTCCCTTAGTGGACCCTCTATGACTTATAAAGTATTTTATTTTTTTAAAATGATTTCATGGAGAACGTGACTGACCTCCCCATAGTCAAGTCAAATTTTTAAAAATATTGACCAATGGAATTATAAAATAATTTTTTCCACTCCACATGGGAAATAACAATTAGAAATATGATGGGATGGTTTGGGTTTTCGATTAGTTTAATGTGTAGTGTCCAATACCAAAATAATAATGAATTCCTTATCTTTCCTCTATAAACCCACCCAATCTCCAATTTATCTTCCCTAAAGCCATTTTAAGATCAAAACACATCTTCCCTCCTATCTATATAATCCTCACAAGGCTCCCCAAGGAACCAAGAAGCCTCTTCCAAGCCTTTTGGATCACACATCCATATAGGTGATCCTCACTTTCCTTCCTTCATTATTTTTTTCCATGTTTCCTTATATTGTTATTCCCTTTAATGTTAAATTAAAATTTATGGGGTATTATTTCAAACCTCCACTACACATCCCTACTTATGTATATATGATGAGATACCTCTTTTTATCTCATTAATTCCTTCCATGTATAGAAGTTTCCATGTCGAAATTCTGTAAGGGATTTCTCTCTCCACATTTACATTCAAGAAATTACTTTATATTATGAATCTAAATATCATTAAATTTGTTGGGATATTATATTCCATGACCTCATTACTATCCATCTCAAGGATAAATGATTAGTGAAATATTTCTATCTCATCAAACAATTTTACGATTTCAATTTGACGTCATTTTGCAGAAGTTACACCCAAATTTCCATGTGAAAATCATCATGTAAGTGAATACCATACCCATTTATATATCATGGGTATTCACCATTATGTACATGTACATTTTGATTGTGGACATACATTTCTGTATTCCACATCTCTTATTCATGGAATAGATTATGATGTTTAATGAATCCATGTTTTATGATATATTTGGGACACTCATGCATGAAATCAAATTATTAAGAATGGTGCACCAAGATACCACTCCAATGCATTGGGTAAAAATTAATATCATGACAATCCATGTGAAATGAGGGTTTACCCATGATAATTCATGTTCTATGGGGTGGTTATTCATTATAATTCATGAGGAATGAGGTTTTACTCTTGCTCCATGTGCAATGAGCCTCGGCTCATGCTAAGATCATGTTAAATGTGTTTTCCACATCTCCATGTTATGATAATCATGATACATCAAGAATTTATGTTCATGTTTCTTTTATCTTCAATTTATATATATATTTCCTAACATGTATTGTATATATCATTTTATGCCTTGTTTACCCCCTTACTGGTCTTTATATATCACTATTTTCTTATGTATGTCCTCCGATTATTCCAGGAAATGAAAAATACGATGGAATATTTTGATCATATGAAAGAAGGTTTCAAAAAAGATGTTTTATTTTATGACTCATGTTTTCATGTAATGTTCCCAATTTCTCAAGACAGTAGACCAATCGATCCTCATAGTTTTCTTAACTACTGGTTATGTAACGAATCTTTTTTATGTTTGTAATAAAGAGAAGATTTTTTATAGTTGGTAAAAGTTGGTAAGGTTAGTTATTTTTTGGGATTTGGATTACAAAACCCTATGCAAATCCTTATGTTTAAAACAATGTATAATAAAATCATCTCTAAATTTTGGTCACTATAGAGTAAGTGTTTTTAAAAAAAATACATCCCTATCTTGATACGAACAAGTAGAGGTGGCTATATCATAGATGTATTTAAGTGTAAAACCCATAAAACCTCATTGAGCTAGACTCGATTGAGAACTAGTCCACGACAAAAGGCTTTGATGAACTATTAGTTTGACATTTCTGGGGGATATACATTGGTATATTCATTAGCATATTATGAACCATTATAAAGGGAATTATAAAATCACCTAATAATATATGCTGGAATGTACATCACAGATAACAAATATTGAAGAATATAAATTCATAACTTTAGAAAGTAAATTTAATTTATATGTTATCCCTTTATTCCATTGGATTCACCTTTATGTGATACACCTAAAATTAATTTTATTAAGGCCAATGGCCTGTAATATGAGGACTCAGGCTAACAATTGATGCATAGATCAATGGGATGAATGATCGAATGAGATTCCCAATATGATGGTAATGGGAATCACAAACATTTTCATGATACTCTATCAGTTAACACGTGTTTTGAATAGAAATTTGGGTTAAGAGGATATTCCTACACCCCCCGCCATAGAAGGAACAAGAGAAAATCAGGAGATTCAATAGAGAAATGCCTCCTACATTTAATGGGTCATCCCATACCTCAATCATTGAACAATCAATCAACTACATTGAGAAGAACTTATCCATCCTTAAATGTTCCAAACTAGAAAATTTTCTTCTGATTTCTTATCTTATGGAGGGTGAATCTAATCAATGGTGGACATTGATAAAAAATACGAAGCATGAGGAAGATATTGAAGCATTGGAATGGAAGGACTTCTAGAAATAGTTTTGTTGATAAATATTTTCCTCACATCCTTAGACTTTAGATTGAAAGGGACTTCCTTTCCCTAAAAAAATACGATGAATCCATCGGATCATACGAGGAAAAAATAAAAAGTCTTTCATGATTTCTCTCAGTTTTTATTGTTAAACCTGAATGCAAGGTTGACCCCATATTTTTTGTTGGAAAACACCTAGCATACAAAAATCCTTACATATTTGTCACTTTGATATATATGAAGAAATTTTCTGATCTTCCATCAAATTCAAAATGTATATCAGTGAATCTATAAGGTATAATGGGGATAAGAAGAGGAATGTGGAATTACATTATGGTGGTTTTATGGACAAATCAAACGATTATAGGAAATCCCAGCACCCCACTTGCCAATGGTGGGGAAAGAAGAAGAAAACATTTCCTAAAGGGGATGTGGAAATGCATTCGGTGTGGACAATAAGGATGCATGGCTGTTAATTACTGACAAGGAAGAACTAATGCTACAATAGAGGATATGAAATCTTTGTTCGACCCTCAATGTATTTTTTTTTTCTTCAACTATAATTAATTATGGAACATTGCAAACCAGTTACCCAAGACATGGGTTTTTAGAGGCAACCAACATACTCAATGTAGTAATGGTGATATTTTTCCAAGACAACCACCGAAGAGAACCCCGAAAATGAATTGATGACATGTACACTAGTTATTTATTCAATAATAGTGAACATACTTTTGGATTTTAGTAATATGATTTCTTATTTATCTCAAAATCTTTGTAGAACAATCCAAACACTACCACAAATCATGGATGTAGAGATTTTGGTGAGATAGAAAAATGGGGAAATCATTAAATACCATGAATATAACTCATCCCCTATAAAAATTTGTGGATTGAACTTTTGGTGAACCTTGTTGTACTCCCTCTGGTTGAATTTGAGGCAATTATTGTCATGGATTGTATTTCTTTATATATACAACTCTTTATATGGGGAATCAACCCTTAATTTTTTACAAGTGAAAGGAGTATGATGAATTTTTGAAAGCACCATAATATCAAGAGTTGATATTAACTCCCTAGGAGAATGTGTATATTTCTCAGATGATAGAGTCTAATGATGCAATCATCCTTGATGAAATTTCTATCATTGGGGAATTCTCTGAAGTGTTTCCCAACGAACTGCAAGGTCTTCCTCTTAAAAGAGATTATGAATTCTCAGTTGAAATTATACCTGGGGAGTTTCCAATTTCCAAAACTATTTATAGAATTAGTGTTGGTGAGCATGAGGAGATAATGAGACAACTACTTGAGAATCTAGATAAAGGGTTTATTCACCCAAGTGCATCACAATGGGGTGTTCCAGTCCCCTTCCTCAAAAAGAAGGATGGGTCAATGCACCTTTGCAATGATTATATTGAGCTCAATGAAATCACGATAAAGAAGAAGTATCCTCTAAAATAATTGATGACATGTTCGATCAGCTACGTGATGTACAATACTTCTCCATGGTGGATCTACAGTACAAAAATTACCATGTACAGGTGGTGAAGGGGTAAATCCTTATTTTATCATTTCATACAAGTTACATGCATTATGAATTCATAATCATTGTTTTCAGACTCACTAATTTTCCATAAATATTCATGGACATTATGATTACATACTTTAGATATCACCTCAAAAAAAAGTTTGTGGTATTTATAGATGATATTCTAATATACTACAAAACCACGGAGGTTCGTGTGGAGCATCTAAGCATTATACTATAGACCTTGAGAATAGAGAATCTCTATGAAAAGTAAAGAATGTGTGAGTTTTAGTTGATTGAAGTCTCATTCTTGGGTCATATTATCACATGAATTGAGATATTTGGGGAAACCTACAAGAAAAATGCAGTTGAGGGTTGTCTGAGGCCAACATATGTGACATATATCCATAGAATCATTGAGATAGCTGGATATTATTGCCGATTTGTGAGACTCAAATTATATCAATGACATGTTTTCTATTATGAAAATATTCACTATCTTAGATGGTTACTATATTATTATTAAATTATCACATTATTCCTCTATTTCCTATGATTAAATAAAATTAATCTCTTTTATGATTCAATTATTTATGATATATCACCATAATGTTTACATAGATTACCCCTTATAGAGATTGTATACATATCACTTATTTATAAATTTCCCCTTGATATCACATGATTTTTTCGAGGAACATTTAAACCTTTGGGAGAATATTGTGTTTGGATATTAAATATTATGTATATTTGTTCATAATGTATCCTCTAATGTAAAAAAATTAAGGAATCATATAATTTTGGTGGATATTATGAAATTTATTATAAAGATTATTTAATATTATTTGAATGGGGTGTAGGGGCTATCCCGGTTGTGATCTGTTGTATTTTTGTTAATAATTCATGAACGCAATATGTGTTATGTAAAGATGATTAGAATCTTAGAGATAGTTTTGAAGTAAACTAACATAGATTCTAAAGAGTTCACAAATAAAATAGAATGTAGTTACAATTAAATAAAGTCAATATATAAGAATTATAATGATTGAATAACCCCATGAAACATTGATGAAGCTGATTATCATACATTATTAATTTTGGTAAACGAAATTAAGAGATAAGGTTTTCTAATAATAAATACACATTGAGATTATTAATTCTATTGGGATTGAAAATGTTCATTTAATATTCCTTATTTTAGCATCATGATATTTGATATATATAATCAATTAACTAGGATTTAGAAAGTTTAAGAGGAGATAAATATTTAAATATATTATTAATATTATTGTATAATATGACTATATGTTATTACCTATGATGTATTACATTGTCTTCATCATTTATGGAAACCACCATGTGAATATGATGAATAAATGATTCATTTTATTGAAATATAATTTGATTATTATGTGTGATTTATCTGAGAAATAATAGGTTCAACATTAGTTTGAAAAGGTTTATGTCTCGATCAATATTTTTATTCCTCATAAATAAAAACATTGATATTTTTTTATTTGATCTATGGATTCAATTGATTTTATTATAATAAATTAATGGTTTCAGATTTATGAGGAGATGGATGAGGTTGGATTATTTTTTTTTGAGAATCCTACAAATAGAATCTAGAAGTTATTATCGGATTTTAGGATGTGTAGATCCATACATGTCAACCCTATATTTCAAGGAAAATGGAAATTGAATTTTTAATATATCATAGAGCATGAATTAGAAAAGTGACCAATGATTTTCTATATGATCTGTAAATTCTATGAGTTGGTATGATATTTTCACACGAATATATATAACATCCCTCTTAGTATTGAGACATTACAATGATGTGGTTCTATAATGACATGTATGAAAACATAGAGTATATGAATGATGACTACTATGATACCAAACATATCGTAGACGATAATTAATATTTACAATTATGATAATTTCTATATGTAAGATTTAATTATGATTCTCTATAGTATATTTAAGATTATGAGATGTAAACATATGACATAAACATGGGATTCATGTGATACTTAATAGAAATTTGAGATCTCAAATGTGGTACATATGAATAACTATTAATTATATATTGTAAAACTAAAATAATTATAGAATTGTACAGTTATAACTATATTTTATGTAAAACAATTATTAAGTGATGAAAACATTTGTAAAATTTTGGGATTATCTATGGGTTATTTTTTTTATAATATTTAATTTAGAATATTTCATCATGACATAATCCTACAATAACAAAAATATCTCAATTTAAATAAGCACTCATGTATGATATGTAAGTAGTTTTAATAAAATTAAATTAACAAGTATCCAATTATTGAGGATACTTAAATGTTTAAATTTCATAAAATAATTTTGAAAGGATAATTTTATATAAGGATGAAATTATAATAATGTAAAATATCAATAATAGTTTCTAAACATAAATGAAATTTTTATTATTTTATATTTTGGATTGAAAAATTATATATAAAAAATTCAAGGATTACTTCTTGGACCTATCTCTATCTTATTATATAGTGATAAAATCCTTAAACACATGTTATCTTATAATATATTGAACAACAACTCAATGGTAGGGAATTTAAGTAAAAAAATTATTTATTTTTTGAATTTTATAGGCTGTATACTAGTTGGATATTTGGTACACATGAATTGGCCAATATATTACTATAGTTGAAATGACATTAATAGAAATAAAAATACCGAATAACTATGTTATAAGATAATAATGATTAATTATAATTAAAAAACATCAATTAGTTATTAAAAACTAACAATTCTTTATGGTCGCTCATTTTTAAATGGGAGATTAAGCAAAAAAGATTCCAAAAGAGGTTCAATAATGATTGTGTCCAATATAAAGAATTAACCATCAAAAAACAATTAAATATTATTTTATAATATAAAATTTCATTAAAATTGGAAAATATATAGGGAATTAATCCCATGATTAATAATCCTAATATGTGGTTAGAAAAATAAAAAATTAATTCTCAGTAGATTATATGAATTTAATGAGTCTCAAATTACTATGTATTAATTTTTTTTATTTTATTCCATATTTTGACTTTTTAATTAAACAAAAATTTAAATTAAATTAAAAAATATAAAATCATAAATAATCCAAATTATTTATCATCCCACTATTCTTCAATGAAACTAAACATATGAAATAAATCAAAACATGTAATTGAAATGAAGGAATATAATAAGTAGGATATATACAACCTTTTTTATTTTCTATTTGGTGGATTTGATTTTAGTTCATATATTTAAAATATAAGAAAAAAATAACCACATAACCAAATATTAATGAAATTATCTAGTGTAAAAAATTAATGATAAACTTGGCTTATCTTGTAATAGTTGTTCTGTTTAATCATCCTAACCCCATGAAATTAAATTTTTTCATCCTTTGTATGAAGGAGGATAGTTCTTAATTATTTACTTATCCTAATTCATTTGTGTGTTCCAAGAGTTTATACTCCCGTGAATATAGATAAATTATACCATCCCTATAATATAAATAATCAATGATAAAAGCTTTGGGTAGATAGAAAATAATGAATATGTACTCCATATCAAATTTTTTTGTTTTCCACTACATGTAGATTACAATGTGTATATAAAGGATTAATTCACATCACAAAATTCATCTCAAGATCTTTTTCTTCATCGTCATCCACCACCTCTTTTATGGATTCCATTAAAAAATGAATGGTTTTTTCCAATAGTTTATATTTTGAATAAAATCAAGGGGAAATCATTAAAATATTTCACTTGATAAATTTTAAAATACATATATTTTAAATACACACAAAATCCTAATTGTTATTGACTTCCATGTCAACACATACAATCCATGGAAATTATTCATAATTGAATTTAAAAAAAATATTCCCTTATATTGTGGGACTATATCCTCATAATAATCACATTCCAAGGAATAGATATAATCAAATCCTTCCAAAAAATTGGGTTAGTGTTATGTATTTGGTAAAAATGAAAAATATAAAGCATGTTAATTCAATGTCGAGTATACTGCATTTTGTTCATAAATATAATTTTCATTTTCAAATTTTTGGTTCATTGGGAGGATGTATGATATTTGTGGGATAGAATTATTTTTCAATTTAACTATGACCACTCAAATTTCATTATCAGTTTTCAATATTCATTTATATTTGACCTCATATTAATTCAATTGATGAGAATATTTTGATAAATTATTGGTTTGATTGAGCAAGGATTCATGACATTGGAACAGAAGATAATTGTTGAATCATATAATGAAATCATTATTTAAAATATTTCCACAAACTGACTTATATTTCATTTTTTACATGTATTGATAAAATCAAATATTATTTAACAAACAAAAATTTATTTACCACATATTAATTTTTTTTATCTCTTTTATGTGATAATAATTGATGAATATCATCCTGAAATTGGAGAATTAAAATATTTATCTCCCCCACAAATATTCGAATTTGATGAATTTTATCAAACACATTCTCAAATATATTTTAAATATTACTAAATATAATAATGTGTGTGACATAATTCATCTTATTAAGTAATAATATAACAAATAATAACAAATTAATATTAAATATAAAATAAAAAGAATTTAATAGAAGATAAAAAACATGTGGGTGGATGGGGGGTATGTTGAGTGGTTTTTAAAAAATATATTAAAGAATAAATGAAGAAATAAATATTTAAAAACAATAATATAGGAAATAATCAATATAATATGACCTTTCTAAATTCATTAATTATCATTCCATGTGAAAAAATACATTTAATTATGACCAGATAATATTCTAAACCCTCATACTTAATGGAAATTAACATGAACTAAACGATGGGAAGAAATGACCAAAATCTTATATTTGGGACGTCTAATCATATTACAGTACTTATATAATTAATATAAATCCAATATTAGGTAAATTATCCATTTGGAAAAAATACATAATATAAATGGGAGTAATTTGATTTTGGATATTATAATTTAACAAACTAATTTAATCCTAATATTATTACATTTATTGATTAATGGTTCTTTTTCACGATTTACACATGTTTGCCATCATGGTTGATGTGAAATTTGGGTCTGTTCCAAAGAAATAAAAAAATTATTATAATTAGTTATTTTCAATTTTTTATATAGATTCATAATAAAATAATTGTCCGCAGTATGGATTAGATAAAATTCAAACAACATCAAATATTCCAAGTGTAGGTTTTCTAAGTGGACATTTTATCCTTAGAAAATGATTACAATAGTAACATCCATTATCTTATACATCCTTATTTTTCATCACCAATAATAATAACAAAAAATTAAAATAGAAGAATAGTTGTGATTTATTAATGTAAAAAAGTTACTACTAGAATAAAATAAAATAAAGATCATAATACAGAGAGGAGATCCTTCTCTGAATGGATCATTGAAAACAATAAATAACTCATACAAGTGGGTACATATGATTCCAATAATATCACTTTCATAAAAACCATAAAAATTCATTCATTAACCATCACAATGACCAAAAATATCATCTAAAGTAAATGTGTGGCAGTTAGATTTTGAAATTAATGAAGGCTTTCGAAATTCTACCTCTAATATTTAATCAAACTAGATTTAAATTTTAAATAATTTTCTAATGAATAATTTTTCATACTCTAGTTTAATAAAATATATGAAATTTAAACCTCTAAAATATATCCAAATTTCATAACATTCCAATAAAGCTTAAAATTTTTATCACACAAATACTGATTGATGGACCTAATAATTGAATCAAGAATTTATCAATAATAATGTACATTTCATTCTTCCCAATATGTATTTCAATATTGTTAATCTCATTAAAAATATAGAGAAAATATTTATAAAAATTAACATGAACTAAAAAATAATGATTCTTCCCATATAAAGTGTTATGATAATATTAATACAGTGATGTTATAACAATAAATACCAAATTTTCATGAAATTTCAGAATTCATGCTCTAAACATAAATTTTCATTAAATATTCTAATAAGAATCATTGTGGGAATGTATATATGTTTTTCTCGATGAAATATTTGATAGAAAAATTAATTATCACTATTTTTTTATTATTCTGTGATTTTTATCGAATATTTAAATAGAAAACATTCAATGATGACTTTTTGGTAGTATATCAGTCTTGTCACGAACAAACTCATGTGGACCATGAACTGGTCACTCGAGCCGTTATATGTCATGGCCTGAGGGTGTTACAGATCCCCACGGGTTGGAAACTAGTGTTAGGCATCAAATCAAGTAGTTGTGAACAATTTAGCCTGCAAAAACAAAATATATATAAACAAAAACAAATGGACATAACATGGAAGCACTAGCAGCAAAAAATGAAATAAATATATTCTGTCAGACATACCTCTATGTGACCCCATGGGAAACCACCAACATAGAACCATGATCCCATAATAGAACTTACAACTTTAAAGTAATGTAGGAATGGGCATAGATATGGATGGTAGGAAATCCAAAATATAACAATGTCATTTTCCTCTACCTTTAATAAGAAATCCAATCATGCTAGTTTGAAAATGTAATATTATAAAATAATTATTCTCATTATTTTCAAGTTCATGTCAGAAGTTATATTTTTTAATGAAAATTCTTATATTCCACTATATTTTGAAAATACATTCCATGTATAGAATGAAGAAAAAAAGTTTAGATTATATTTAGGTTTGTCACAAATGAGACAAAAAGTATAAAACAATTGTTTTGAAAATCACATCACAAGAACCATGCAGCAAATGAGCACCATCAGAAATACATATTGAAAACTATCACTAGAGGGACCCTATAGACCTCATACCTTAGTGAAAAGTTTCATAGAAATCACAACCCATAGAAAAGGTGTCATAGAAAGAACAACCCTCATTAACCGTAGCATAAACACAATGACCTTTAATAACTGTGGCTTCAAAACCATGACCCACAGTCGTTCATATGTTTAGATAGTGGTGTTGCATCAATACTGTTTGATGAAAATAAGTTGAACTCTTATCGTTTCATCTATTGTAATATCCATTTTCAACCCCCCTCTATTTCTAGGTCTCCCATTATGCTATATTTTAAGTGGAGGTGAGTTATCATTATCAGGTTAACATATACATACATAACACATTCTTTTTCCAAAACCCATTCAACCTCTCAACACCATTATCCCTCTTTAAGAACATTCACCTTATTTCACGTCACATTAATAATTTGCTTTAAAATTAGGCACATCATTACACATTCAACATACAAATGATTTTATAAAACCATGGGTCTAACATAAGATGGGTTTTTTAGTATTGCAAAACAATTTAATGGTGTCAAACGAGTTGTGTCGATTTACAAAGAATATTTTTCATTTTATGAAACATAATTACTCAAACTGTATCCCAAACCATTTAAAATACAAATTAAACCATAAATATGTCAAATATTTAAAAACATGATTGAACCCTTTCTTAAAATAATTTTATTCAAATATGAAAGTCAACCCAGCATATGACAACTAGTTCATACCAAAAATCACCTTTGAAAATATTAACTACAAGTTCAAAAAGACTTAGGAAATCACATTTAAAGAAAAATCACATAAGTCCAAATGGGAATTGGTAATACATTACATTTCCCAAAACAATAGCATAACCATTACGTGCAACCACACTCAAATATCATTGCATGTTTATATCAAATATATCTAAAACTTTTTTTTATAACATTCAAGAAATTATGAGAACTTTATACTACAATCATAGGCATAGGGGACCTACCTGATAGTGGAATCACGTTTTCCACTTTAGTTATTGTTACTTTCTATCTCAAGGTAGGTACTCCCCCACTAAGCATACACACTTTCACATACAAGCAAGGACTCCTTTCCCCTCGGCACACAACTGCATGGCTATGAGAATGTGCAAAGGGATCCTTATATACACACTTATATGCATATGCATGTCTTCATTCACCCATGAAATAACTTTTATATGTATATAGGCACACCTAGCCCCATTCACGTATAAAAACTTCCATGAATGAATATATATGTAATGGGGGAACCTATATATATATATGTAAATACAAACCCATGCATACACAGGCGATTCGCCCTTGAAATGGAAACTCAAAACCACAACAAATAGTCCAACTCACTAGGAATAAAATATTATGAAACCCAAAACATCAAAAGAACACCATGAAACTAGTGTGAAACCAACAAGTGGCATAATAATCCAAACCTCAAAACACACAGCTTTTGATGATGGCAGTCCGAGAACGCTTCACCTTATATACATATACATTTTCATATATATATATATATATATATACCCTTTGACCTAGGTTCATATTCCCCAGGCCTTGAGATAATATGTACAAGGAGGATATACATATATAAAATGCATACCCATGTATATACATATAGGTTTTTCTTGACGATGACCAAAATCCACACTGTGATGAACAAAACACAGTACGATTGTAAAAAGGAGTCTTTAAGTTACCAAGGCCTAAAAAAACTATAATAAGAAAGGAGGAAATAAAAACGCCCCCAAAAATGTTTCACACCATCTATATGTTTTAATAAATAAACTAAGAATATTATAAATCAATTTCAAGAGGCATCACGAGTTTATGTACACAAAAACCCACTCACATTCAACTTTTGAGGCCAAATACTGACTAATTCCATAAAAAATATATTTTTTAGCCTTTACATAATTTAAAAAACAAATTTAATGAATTGGAAAACACTCCCAAGTGTTACAAAGTTGGTTTACTCATAAAAAACAACCCATTTCAACTAAACATGCCACTTAAAAATCAAACAGATATAAATATCTTTAAAAACTACTTTTATATCACATATAAATATTAATGAGAATGCTAAAATAATTAAACTAACTATCTAACTAATATAAAAATTATTATGAATGAAATCACCTACAAATTGTGGAGAGACGTCAGAAAATTGTCATGACCCTACCATAAAACCTGAAGCAAACCATAAGATGTCAAGATTAATCCAATAATGACATGATCAAAATCTAGATAAAAATATTCAACCCCAACACAAAACCCATAACAACTAAAAAATAAAAAAAAAACCTAACGGAAACTAGAAGGGGACTTACATGGAGGAAAATTGGTATGACCACTAGATAGGAGAGGTGAAGCTGCTGGAGAAGTGTTAGCCGGATGTCGGTTCACCGGAAGGGGATGGCAGTGCCGGCAGGAGGATGGCCGATGATTTTGTTGAACCGCCAAGGGAAAAAGTCTGGTGGGAGGATAGATGTGGTAATATGTGTATGATAGCAACGGTCATGGTGTGGAGAGGAGGAGGCTGACAGTGGTTGTGTCAGGGAGATGAGGAGGCCGACCGATAGTTTGGGAGGAGGGGGGTCAGGGTCGCGCAACAAGAAGGGTGGGGGGGGGGGGTCGACCACATGATTAATAGGGGATGGGTGGTTTACCATGATGTAAGGGGGAGTGTATGATAAGGTGGGTTTTGATTTTATTTTCATTCGAATTCAATTGAATTTAAAAAACAGGAAAATGAAAAAAAAAATAGAAACTCAGAAATAAATAATATAACAACGATGTGTTTGTTCAGGGTGTGTAAATTATCCTCACCATGAAACATTCTACTCTCAGAAAGTCCCAAATGGATTGTTTCTCAAAGCACAGATAAAAAAACATTGATTCTCAAAACCTATCATATACCACTTGTTCATCGATCTGTTAATTTCCTCACATGACATCCCCGTGACTCGGACTACCAAGAGAAATATCCAACAAACCTTGAATCTCATTTTTCAAAACAAAACCAAAACCATGAACACCCTAACCCTTATCAAAGAAATCATAAGATTCCTCTTGGGATCTCTGATGAACATTCACCATCCGACCCATCATCTAGCCTAACCATCTACAGTAATCGGGGTCAGCAGAGCATAGGCAAGAAGTAGACCAAATAAGAACACCATGAAGATTACATTTTCCACAAAATTTTCCTATGTTGGTCCCCAAACCATATTAAGACTCTAGCCGAATAATGTCATCCAAAATTAATATGAATTAGAAAAACAAATAGGACCCCTGATGCTTGTGTGCCCCTTTAACGTCTTGAGTCGCACCCGACCACCTTGAGGGAAGGCATTGGAGACACAAATTATGGGCCTCCCCACCATATTATAAACAAACAAGTACAATGAAAACCACATGGGAACTCTAAATTAAGTTTCAAAAATGCAGATTGAATATCACATCATTAACCCACCGACACTGGGCCACCCCAAACATAGGGAGAAACATCAACACAGACTTTCTTGAAACCATCAGTCCATAGGGAATCAAGAAAAAAGTTACTTCAGACAAACTCCATACAAAACTAGGATTCATATGCCCCCTAAACCATATACATCACCAAATGAGCATCTCCCAGAAAAATGAATTGGTCCATATAAAGACCAACCATTTAATGTTTACACTAACAAGGCGCAACTATTGAAATCATTTAAAAGTGGCCACCAAGACCTCCCAAACAGGCCCCTCTCCAAACAGACAACCACATGAAGTGAAAACAAAACCAGTCTCTTCCAAGACCATAGATGACATGTTGGATGTCCATCCCTCACACATGGACACAACCTAACTGTGTGGAAATATTCTCTCTGAGAACTATAGTCAGAGCTCTGATGTATTGAAGCATCTGATGCACCAGGTTCAGGAACCAACAACCTCCAACTAAGGCTTCATATTATGGAAAGACTGCTTATAGGATTTCCCAAGTGACCAAAACAACCACACTGGTGACACGTCTTCAGAAGATTGTGACAAACTACATTGAGTTCCCAAAACTAATACAGTGGAAAACAACATGTGTGTGGTATTAGGAATGATAAATAGTAACTTACAAAGGACACATTCTGAGAACACATGCCTTTAGATCACCCACTACACCAAATGGGGATACCATCATGAGCACCATGAAAAAATAGGTTTTCATTTCAAACAGTTCACTTGATGCGACCCCAAATAGAAAGTAGAATGTATCATTAACCCTACTCTTTCCTGAACATGAACCTTCAAACATAACCGTGTAAACACTACCTTCATAACATTTGTAGTTCCTAAAGACCAGAAGAATCACTTGACATCCTAAATTTACACCAAAAACCCTATCAAACCTCAGCCACCACAGAGAAAACAATCACCAATGAATGAAAAATAACCACACCACTCATCTATGCTCTGAGTAAAACTAACAACTGAAAATGACCCCTCATGGACCATTGGACATTTCTAGGTGGCATACATTAAACACAAAAAAGCATACCAGAATGACACCACAAAATAAGAATCCACCTTAAACCATAAATCATTACCTCAAACAAAAATCATCATTTCAACATTGAAATACCAGCTCGAAAATATACATCAAGACAATAAACTAATAGATTACAAAACCCAACCATAACCAAATCAAATATCAATCAAAATAATACCAAATCAACATCACCAGCCAATCCTAAACACTTCTTCCACACATGAACATTTTCAAAACTATCCCATTTCAAAACCATCCGAACACTAAAAAACCAGTTTATAAAACACAATTTCTTGTGCAAAATTTCATAATAAAATTCATCCCAACACATCACTAATCAGAACATTGCTTTGGATAAAAAGCATTGGAAACTGAGAACCCACCTCTGGTATTCCATGAAACCACAAGGGTGAACATTCATGTTCCATCTTGGGAACCGATACATGTATACCAAAAACCATCAAAATCCAATGTTTTTATCCAAAGATGTGAGAGTCTTTAGTAATAATAAATATAAACAAAACCATATCATTTATAAAACAAAACATTGACCCCAGATTTGAAAATCCAACCTAATTTTGATGATATCCTTTATTATTATAAAATGAAGCACCTATAAATTTCAATTTCAAAGAAACTCCCATTATGCATTCAGTAAAAACTTCCAAAAAACCCCAAGCACGTTCAAAACCATTTTAAATTTCACTTTTCACAAAACCTTTAATGATCTCAAAGCATTTTACAAAACACTTTCTATCCCCAAAAAAACTAATAACATTTTTAAACTAACCAATATTTTTATTTTTTGAAATCCAATTTCAAAAGCCTAATAAACAATATTGAAACCTGAGAAAAACAACACAAAACAAACTAAAACTCACAACATAAACATCCCAAAGCAACCAATACACTCTATAAATTAAGATTCCAAATTCTAAAATAATCAACCACTTCACACAGTGTGGTCACACGGTTTGTCTCGATCATGCACCAATTGGGTGAGAACATTGGAAGTCATCAGATATGATTTCATGGTCTGTGAATGACTTCCAAGGCCATGCACAACATCCATTCACTCCACAAGAATGACCATAAAATATAAAAACTGACCCGAAACATGAAAACATGACTAAGGACCTTGAAATCAGTCATGATTCAGACACTTACATTGAGGAATGACCTTCCTAGACCACCTTTTTAATTCAAGTGTCATTCCAAATAGGTGGTAATAAAACACCTACCCACAATTAACCACTTGGATTCAAACAAACCTAAGTCCAATCCTTCAAACAACCCCAAATTCAATGCGAACACATTCGTTGATTCCATTTGTTCATGAAACAACCTGTTTAGACCACAAACTAGTCACATGAGCCAGTATGCGTCATGGCCCAAATGGAATTCTTGATCCCCATGGGCTCCCAACTACTACAGGGAATCAAAACAAGATATAGGGAACTATTTAGCACATAAAAATTAAAGGAAGATAGAAAAAAATAAACCATTCAAAATATGTAAAAACTAGAAGCTGAGAATAATGTAATGATAACCAGCTCGAGATACCTCCATGTGACCTCATGGGTCACCACTGATGTAGAACCATGATCCCATACTAGAACCTACAACTGGAATATGATGTAGGCCTGAGCACCGAGATGCACGGTTGGAAACCCAAAATATAAAAACTTCATATGCCCCTACCTTTTATAATAAATCCCATCATGAATGTTTGAATATAAGATATAATAAAATAATTATTATCATTTTTTAAAAGTTTAAGTCACAGTTTAACTTTTTTATGGAAAATTCTTCTATTCCACTATATTTTCAAGGTAGCATCCAATCATACATTGAGATTTTTTTATTAAATGATGGTTTGTCACAAACGAGACATAATGAATAAAAAATCTAAAATGGAAATCACACCACAAGAATCATGTCTCAAACAACCAGTAAGGGAAATTCTTATAGTTAACTAGAACAAATGGGACCATACAGACCTTGGACCTCAGGGGAACGTGTCCTAGAAACCAAAATCCTCATAAAACCTGGATTAGAAACGACGACCCCTAGTATATGTGGCATAGAAATCATGACCCTTAGTAACTGTGGCTTAGAATCTAGGATCATTACTCATTAATTTTTTTAGTTAGTGTTGTTGCATCAATCCAGCTAGACGAAATCAAGACGAACCCCAACCTTGTCATATAGCGTACTAGTCCAGGTCCCCCAACCTTGATACCTTGGTTTCCCATTCTGATCTATTTCAAGTGGTAATCAGTTTCCTTTATCAATGAAACATATATGTATATTGCTCATTCTTTATCACAAACCCATTAATATTCTCACCATCGTTCGCCCTCTTTAATCACATTACCCTTCTTTCACATCACGGAAATTATAAACCACAACATTAGGCACTTAATAACACATTCAACATACCATTAATTTTCTAAAAACATGTTGTATACCACAAGATTTGTTTTCTAGTTTTCTAATCAATTTTCAAGGTGTCAAATGGGCTTTGTTTTTATACAATGAATATATATAATTTTATGAATCGTAATCACCCAAACTCTTTCCAAAAACATTTAAAAGACCAATTAAACTAAAAAATGTTTTGAATATTTAAAAATAAGCTATAACCCTGTCATATTGTGATGAAATTCATTTAGGAAAGTCAAACCACCATATAAACATGAGTTCATATCAAAATTCATCATTGGAAATTTTAATTGCCAATTCAAAACCACTTATGAAATCTATTTCCATTAAAAATAACTTAAGTCCATATGGGAATTAGTAATACATTACATTTCACAAATCAAAGGCCTAAACATTACTATCTACTGCACTCAGATTTCATAGCCTGTGTATGTAGCATATAATTATAACATGTTTTTAAAACAAGAAATAAATTATGCAATTTGATCTAAAAGCATAGGCATAGGGGGAATACCTCATAGAGGAATCAAACTATCCACTTTTGATCTTGGTGATTTATAACTCAAGGGAATTACCCACCCACCCCCCCCCCCACTAATCATATGCATTTTCAAATACAACAAAAGACACAGAGCCATTAAGTACACACATGCATGTTCATGGGCATGCACAAGGGGATCCTTATGTATATGCTTATAGGAATATGCATGTCTCCACTCACCTACCAACACAATGTTATATATACACATGGAACACCTAGCCCCATACACGTATAAATACATCCATAAACTAATATAAATGTAACGGGGGAACCTATATATATAATAAATACATACTTATGCATACGTAGGTGAGTCACACTTGACTTGGAAACTCGAAACTGCATCAAACAGTCCAACACACTATGAAAAACATAGATCAAAGCATAAACCATCAATATAGTGCCATAAAAAAAGTGAGAAACCCACCAATGGAAAAAAATACATACCTCAAAACATACTGCTTTTGATGATGGAAGCCCGAGACTACTACCCCTTACATGTATACACAATTACATATATATATATATACCCTTTAACCTATGTGCATATTACACATGCCATGATAGAATATTTTCAATGAGGATATATATATATATATACATTCTAAACCATGTATATACATATAGTTCATTACCACTAATGACCAAAATCCACACCACGATGAACAAAACTAACTACACCAATAAAAAGTAGTCTATAGATTACCAAGGTTTCCAAACAAAACTAAATTAAGTAGGGAAGCCTTAAAAACTGCACCCCAAACATGTCTCTCACTTACTATATGATTTAATAAACCAATTTAATATTTTATAATGAAATTTCAATATGCATCGGAAGGCATTGTACACAACAACCCTAGCACAATCCACTATTGAGGATAAATGCACACTGATAGCATACCAAATCACATTTTTTCGCCCTTGCGTAATTTACAAAACAAATTTCATGAATTGGAAAATACTACCATGTGTTACAAAGTGGGTTAATGTACCAAAAAACCCCATTTCAATTAAACATGCCACATAGAAATAAAACACATATAAATATCATTCAAAACTATTGTGGCATCACATATAAAAATCAAAGTGCATGATAAAATTATTAAAAAAACAAAATAACTCATAAAACAATGATTATGATTAAAATTAATTACACATTGTGGAGAGACATAGAAAAATTGGTGGGGAACTTCCATATCACCTCAATAGAACCTTAGGATGTCAAGTTTCATCATAAACCACTAAGATCATGATCTAGCTAACAAGATTCATCCCTCACACAAAACCCATTCTTGTGGAAAAATAAAAACCCTAAAGAAAACTGAAATGGGCCTTACCCTGAGTGGAAAATGTGCGGCCACCAGAGGGGGAGGTGTGGAAACTAGAAAATGGTCTACTAGAGATCAATTTGCCAGAAGGGGACGGAATCACCGGCATGAGGATGGCCGACGGTTTTGGTGTGCCACCTTGGGATGGAGGGGTGCGAAAATAGATTTGGGGAGAGGAGGAGGTCAGAGACAATCATGGTGAGGAGAGTAGGAGGCCATCATTGGTCATGGTGGTGAGATGAGGAGGTCGGAAGAAGGTCTGAGATAGGGGGAGGGGGTTGGTGGGTCGGCATTGTGCAAGATGAAGTGGAAAGGGGGGGTCGGCCATGTGAATACGAGGGGATGTGGGGGGGGGTGCCACATTTTAAGGGAGGATGGTCAGATTATGGGCTATTTTAAATATTTATCCCATTCTAATAAAATTTATTTAATTAAAAAATATTGAAATTGAATAAAATTAAATAGAAACTCAAAAATAAATAAAATAACCCTGAATTTTCGGGTTGGTGTGTGGAAGCTCATATAATATTGTGACAAAATCAATAAACACACTTTATTTCATAATTGTTTGGATAAATATTCAATAAATAAAAAATATTATATTTAGGTTGTATTATACCATGTTTTTAATTGGGATAATCTATAATGAATTTCAATTAGCAATTACTAGATGTGTAAAAAAATAGATATTTTGAATGGATATTTGGAGTTTGGGATCCCTCAAATAGTGTATTTTGGATTTGAAATGTCATTTGGAAAATGTCTTAGAGGAATCATGAGAATAAATGGGTTTGAGGCCTAGAATTATAGTGTTATAAATGTTATCATTGGGTGCATGGTTTGTTTATAGTTAGAGCTAACGATGAGGCATATATGTGCATGGTAGTTTGTATGGTAACGTGGATGGGGAGACCATGTGAAGAAAATACTATCTATGTAGATTTGGAAAATATATTTCAGGCATGTCGCAAGGTCGGAACATAGTCTCTAAACCCATTCAATATTCATATACCATTAGTCTAGTGTTTGAGATGATCCAACCAAATGGATGGCACATGGATTGGGTTAAATGTAGGACAAACATGTGTACCATTAACATGATGAATGTTTATGTTCCCCCATAATTTATATGTGGTAATATCCCTATTTTATTCACATTTTCTCCAAAAAGCCATATGAAATTCCATATATCTACTTTTCTAAATCAAAACCCATCATTTTTGTGTTATTGGTGGCCTTTTGTGATGATATTAGGTATGATATCTAATATGAAATTTCATATAGTAATTCGTCTCCATTTTTATTTATTTTAATTTCTATAGTTAGGGTTTTTTATTTTGTATTCTAACATAAGCATGGTGGAATAAAATATCTATGACGCAGAATTTTATCTTCCATGAGGGAGGGTGACTCGAGAAGTATTCATCAATTCAAATCATGTAATTTTTTCATGGAGTATTACCAAATTGAATTCATATATTTATAATAATTTTAACTAATTTTTTCGTCAGATTTTTGTTTATTAATCCTAATTCAAGTTGTATTTTGTGCCCAGAGTTGTTGCTGAAAATTTTGGTGGTGGTTCTGGAGTCCTGAGATAAACTAGTGAGGTTTTGGTCTTTATGAATTATTAGTTAAATTATTATTTTTTAACTTTTATGTTTAATTATTTATTTATTTTAGTTATTATTAATTAATTCTTGGTGGTTTAATTTTGATACATGACCTTTTACATCTCAGATGATCCTAAAATGGTCTCGTTAACTATTGAAGACCCTTGGAAAATAAATGGAATTCCCCATAATATTTTGGGGGTGTTTTCTACCTTCCAATTATTAATTATACCTATATATTGTAGTAAATGCATTTTAGGTATTACCCATAAAATTTATGACAACTATCTTAATAATTATAATAAAAAATGTAATTATTTTAATGGGTAATTGTAATGGTTTTACACTAGGGGTAACTATCAAACCATGTTCCATGGTTTCATGTTGTGAAACATAATAGGAATGAATTATCCTCAGGTACTCTTTATATGTGAGAATATATTTTTTTAGACACATCATCCCTTTTATATACCTAACTAGATAAACATTATATAGGATTAAACATCATTGGATAAGTAGAACATCATATATTAACCTTTTTAATAATATGTTCTATGATACATCTCATGATAATCTTCATTTTGGAAAGACCCAATTTAGCTAAAATGGTTACGTAACCTTTTTTTTACAATTCTGTTGGATGTAATGTCTTGGTGTGTTAGTTATTTCCTAGAGATAGTGAAACTGACATTGAGTATCCCCAAATCAATAAATCCTCTTATGCATATACATTTGGGATCTCAATATGGGTACATATATAGTGTATTGCTTTAGGGTACCCATTGGATTCCCTGATATGTTGACTAAAATTGATCATGTGGGCCATGTGTTTTGATAGGTATCAATGTGGGTGTCAACTTATAACTGCTACTAAACATGTGGGCCAAGGGTATTTGAATTTAGTGGTGGGATTCATGTTCTACCACCTCACACTTTTATTTATGAATTTACATGGTTACTATTGATACAACTATGATTCCATAGATAATTACGAGAACTCAATCCATGGGTCATAGTGTGATATTATAGTATGATCATTATTTCTTTATGTACTTACACGGATTTATCCACCTTTTCCATTTGAATGATGATAAATTCATCAAGATTCCCATATGTACTTGCTATGATCTCACATTTTTTCTAATGATTGAAAGATTTGGTAAAATTGGTTTCTCATTATTCATTAGAATGTTAATAGACAAAATATTCCATAGTAGAAATGGTGTTTCAATGAAATTATTGAGGATAGTGCACACAATGATCCAAATTGAAGAAGTTGTTCTATAGATACAATTGAGAGTAATGGGCATGAATTTCTTTGGTGGACATATAATTCCATAGACATGATTGATATTATTTTATATGGTATTTCATAGAATACGTGGAATCCATGGTTATGCTGAAATTACATTATTCATGATTATTATTATACATGGAATCAATGGTAAAATGCATTGGGTCCAAATTTAGTTTATATTAACAAAATATCCCTAGGAAATTTATGAAAATGACAAACGTTTTTTTATCATGATTAAAGACTTAAGGATCAACTTGATTATACATGGCTTAAGGGAATATCATCCAACTGAAACCCAAAATCATCTGATTACCAGCAAATTAAGATTATAGACCTTGTGATGCATTTTTTATTTATATTACTCTATTGCCTTATTTTTTATTATTAACTGGTAATTATTTTAATATTATTATTATGTTGATATGTATATGAGATAAAACTATTGTATATTTACAATATATTTTAGGTACCATTTTGGTGGTTCCATATTCAAATTTATATTCACAACTAGCTTAAGCATTCAATAAAATGGGGTACCTGAGTAGTCCTTCACTTGTTTTCAAGGAAAGGATATATTGAGCCACATGACTAATCCAGAAGTATGGATAAGATTTGTATGTGGTGATGTTATGTGGGTATGCTCAATGTTTTTAGTTGATCCCTCTAAATTTATTTATGTTGTTTTATATACTTTGGTGTAAGTTATCATCCCAGTGAGAAATCAATGTGGTATATATGTCATGGTATATTGGGAATTTTATATGTTTTTCTTATTGTTACTAATTTTTTATATTAATTACTTCCACACTCTATTAATTTTTCTTCTATGGATGATGTTATGTTATTTTCTCTAATTTCATAATCAGATATAAGTAAAAAGTCACCAAATAGTTATAGTATATGCCCTCATTTCTAGTCGGTGGCCTCTAGCGTACTGGGAGACACGCTTGAAGACATGCTTCACAACATGCCAGGTTACTGATCATAATGTAATCTGGGTCGAGATATTTAAAACATGAATCAAAAAATATCTTTTAATATAGTAATACTATTTTGGTTATGATATACATGATTAATTAAAACATATCATAACCTAAGATGGATATCAAATGGCTGCACTGATATCATTTGTTCATGTAATAATTATTTGTTTCTAGTCATATGGGATTTCTATTATTGATAGGGAATGTGTTATTTTTAAATGTTTTTTCTTTGAGGAATTCATATATTGTGTAGATTTTATGATATAATATGTATTACAAAATCTTATCTAGTGGTGATATGATAGTGATTGATTTTCTATCATGACTGGAAAAGGAATGAGTGGCCTCATTCATTATACCTAGTTTGTACGTTCCACATGTTACATCCCATCAAGTGTTCTATATTTCTTCTGATGACTGAGGTCAACTATTGAAATTGTAAACAACAAACTAAATGGTTTTTTCCAATATTGGTTCATAGTGTTATTCAACTATATTATAAAATCATGTATATATATATTTCCTTATGATGGTATGTCATGTGCATCTATTGTGACATGTTTGATAGTGAGGATGATGATTAATTCATCACTAACAGGAGTTGATGGGAGCTTACTATGTCAATATGGAACATTATTCCCGGTTGTTAGACCCATAATAGCGTGTTATTAACCTTTTTTAGTATTTTTAATTTCTATTAGCGACCTATATTTTGTTTCCCACATATCATTCATTGTTATTATACATAAAAAAAACTTTTTGTTTGTTATGAAACAAATCAATGAGATGATGATGTTCATCTATTGATGACCATTTTATGTTAGAGTTGGCTATTGTTGCATTTCTTTTAGACCCTATTTTGGGGGGTATTCTATTTTTACTACAGTTGAAAAACAATTCCTAACAACAAACATACAGTTTCCCATTTATCTTTATATTATATTTTAATTATTGACGTTCATTCATTATTATCCTGTCATATCCACTAATGCGATTTTGATTGTTACATGAATGTATATAGTGAAATATTACACATATGGGGTATAACCCTATGTCGATTCCTAGTGATTTCTAGATGATTATCTTTACTTCAATCATATTATTAGCTTTGAGGGAGTAGTTCTTTATAAACTAGATTTAAGTGGATTGCATCATAAAAACCCATGCTTTTTAGGTGATTATAATATAGTAATTTCATTATGTTAGTAGTTACTAATGGGTTTCACATATAGGGGATTCCAATAAATACTTATAAGGTGTTTTACTATATAACAATTTAGTTGCTAACCTATATAATTTAAACTATGTGGAATTATTTTGACCCTAATAGGTATATGTTATCCCTACATCCTTTGAATATGATTTATTGCAACATCGGATGACTTTCATTGAAATGGATGTGTGGATGAATCTATGTAATATGTGATCATGGTGAGAGGTTTACCAAAGGAAAGGGTGGAAGGACCTAGTGACTCATCTTTATAATTGATCAGTAATGCTAGGTGGGTGACCAAAGGGCCCCCATATTCAACTCATAACCTTAATTGTTAATGTTTAGTTGGATTGAGAGAAATCAATGACAGGGGTTGGACTATGTTGAAAAATTTCATTCATATAAAATGAATTTTTTTACCCTTATGTGGGAACGTATTCACGAGTGGGTCTAGGGTATTATGGTATTGTATATAACACAACATTGGATTATGAGGAACAACCAATGGTGCTTATGTATCAGGAATGAGTTTAAAAGGACAAACTATTTAGTTTCCTAGAATAATAAAATAACAGTTCTATTTTTGTAATAATTTCTTTAGAATGAGTAAAGACTCATGATAAAAATGATTAAATGTGTTGGTAATTTATTTAATAAATAATGGAATAAGTGGGGTTCTCATTTCTTAATGATTTGATACATGTGACCATTTAGAATAATATATATAATAATACTTGTAGTACATTAATCATGGCCATGTGATAGATACCATTTGGTAGAATGAGTTGTGTCATTAATTTTTTAGTACATGATTATACATCTTTTTTAGTACAAGATTCTAGTCGTTGGATCGACGTTTTCACTTTTAGATATGGTTGGTTAACTGAAAACTATTAAATACTGTTTTAATAATTAATCCCTAGTGCGATTTTTAATGTTGACTTGGTTAGAGGAAAATTTATAGAATTAGTCTCATTATAGTTTTTGATGATAAAATTTCATTGGATCAGTAATGTACTAATATTCCTGGAATATTATGGTGATGGAAATGGGAGAGGTGTATCATACTGCACTAGAAGCCAACAATAAGATAACATGATTGTGCTGTAAATGATATTGTTGTGCCTTTGGGTAAAGGCAGAGTGATTGTGATTTGTTAACTTACCAAATCCTGAAGTAAAATAATTTTTTGAATGTTTAGCTAATTTTTATTCAACTTGTGTTCTTTGAAAATATTGAAGATAGTACTTATTAATCATAATTAATCATTATATTTGGATAAAATGAATGTAATATTAACGTCAGTTGGGGGTTTTCATGTAAAACTAGATGCAACCATATTGCCTATGACGTCCTTGACCTATATACCACATATGAGGTGCCACGAGCCCGATGGGCCACATGGCTCCAAACACATATCCATGAATTCCATAGGATACCTACTAGAATAGAGGGCCTAGGGTTTGTTAGAGTGGATAGTATTACCATATCACCATAGTGTACCATATATGATAAATATAAATAGAGGTAAATAGAGAATGAAATATAAGTAAGAAAAATTAATAGTGAAGATAGACAAGGATACTAAAAAATGTAATAACTAGAATAACATAATATAAATGATGATGATATATCATGTGTCATTAAAATTTGAAATCTTGGATAAAAATTAGACAACAGAAATTAGATACCCAATTTAGAAAAGGGAAGTACATAGAATATCCCAAGCAACCTGATATACAACTCGGTTATCTGCTACCTGCCCCATCCCATCACAGTAACAAATCAAGTATATGAAGTTTTATGTTTCCATTTATCAACACACGCATACATGTTGTATTCCCTGGGTACCAAATGGACTTATTTGAGGGTGTAGGTTAAATCTCAGTGGGACACCACCAATGATGTCTAAAATGTTTTTACCATGTCATGGAAACGTAATAGTATGTTGGAATGCATATAAAGTGTACTGAAGTACAATGTACCTAAATTCCCAAGTACCAACTTCATATGGTGTCTAAATATATAACTTGTTCATTAATTAATTTATTACTAATTTATATAAAAATGTCACATGATGCATATCCACCGCTAACATCAAATCATGATAGTATAAATAGTGAGGGTTCTAAGATGTAACATTGATACTTGTAAGGATATTTACTAATGAATTTCCAATGTATTAATCATGGTAACCTATACCTCAAGGGGCTCCAACATAGTAATGAATATATCCTAGATATGGTTAGGAGTTCAATTCAAGGATCATAGTCCATGTAATTGTAAAATAAGATACATACCATGTCAAGGGAGTTTATTTGCGGTAAAACATGGTTGAGCAATGACTAGGGCTGATGGGATTTAACCATGGAATATACTTTTCGATGTTTTATCCAAGTAGTGTATCCACGTAATTTGGTAATATTATTTATAGGTTCCTATGGTTTCAAAATGACCATCGAAACAAATATAATGAATGAGTTCCAGAAGGTTTTTATCCAAATCAAGCCACATGCTGTAATTAGAATGGGGTTCTTGCATGATCATTGAATTCCCTTTGGAATCAAAGGTGATCTCAAGTCAGGAAATTTATATTTGAAAATTATTTCATATAAAATTTTATAAGGTTCATTAAATTCCCATTCATTAATTTGATATGTATTATTGAGCATGGAATCATTTAATTATGTTTTTAATAATAAAAAAATCATCTTTGTTTAGGTCGTTCCATTCATTATAGTGACAATGTTAATTATCATGAAACCATTAATTAAATCCATTTGTGTCAATTTCATGGGTCAAGGTTAACATATCTACCTTCAATTATCATGGTAAGTGGTCATACAGACATGCATCACTTTATTCAAATTCATTTTAAATACCAATGTAATATACATAGTATACATTCAAATTTCCTTTTATGATGTAATTATATAAATCAAGAACATACCATAGGTGGGTCATGTAGTGTGAATATATGGAACTTTTAATTATGTAATTAAAAAATTAAATCAATACATTTAATATGAAATTTCATTCAAAGGCACACCAGAATAGTGGCTCAATTGTGTACAAACACTAAAATGAAAATTATAGGAAAAAAGAGCCTACATGGGATGGATGGAGTTATGGGAGTAACCAATGTAATATAATAAAATATTTGGAAAGACAATTACCATATGGTTATAATTATAATAATCATGTAAAAAAATAAATGAACGACACACAAATAAAATGTTAGGCCCCATACAAAAAATTATAAAATTATCAAAATTGATGGATGCTTTACAGAACACCAACATTAGTATAGTATGACTCTACCCATCTAGTAATAGCCTCTAAATCATATTTTAATGGATTATATTTGGTATAAAATTAAAAACACTAACTACTCGAAAAATAGGTTGAGATAATGATGGAAAAATAATGGGTCAAATAGACTCGAGTACTTATTGTTGTGCATCCAACATGTTGAATGAATCCTCGAAAGGATATCAGATGAATGAGATCTCCTGATCACTATATTATGAATTTGATAAATAAAAAAATCATGAAAATGGAGGTTATGTATGCTATAAATTACATTGGGGATGAATTAAGTCTTAATAAGATCATTAAGGTTAAAAATATAAAATGACCCAAAATTTACCAAATTCATGTTTTCTCTGAACGGTTTTACAAACCGAGCATAACCCACTCAAAGTTAAAAGAAGAATAGGGGTACCTCATCTCTTGGTTTCATGGTAAGGGAAACTATGTGAGAAGTATCTACCTAAAAATTAAACACATCCACACTTTTATATCAATCCATACTATTACCCCTCATGGTTTACTAAAAAATTTGTTCTAGCCCTTGTTCTCTCAAAAATCTCATTTTCTGACATTTAACTAGACATGTATACTCATAAGACCTTTTATAACTCATTATTCATCCATAATAGGTGCATAATAATGAAAGATAAAAAAAATTAAATGACACAACCATGAGTGAAAAACAAGGTTCCTTCAATCTTCCCCCTTAAAAGAACTCGTCCCAAGTTCACCATCCAATGGGGGTGAATCAAATTCTAAGAATAACTATAACTCTAGGGAATTTATGCTGGCCTCATGCTACAATGTTTTATCATGCATGTAGTCGTGCTTCCATTGAACGCACACTATAGGGGCAACCTGGTCTTAAATATTTTTCATTCTTCGGTCAATGAAGCATAGTGGATACTGCTCAAAGGTAGCATCAATATCTAACTCAACATCATTAGGATTAATGTTTTGAGATGGGTCAGAATTATATTTCTTATTATATTAAACATGGTTGATATATTGTATTCCATGGTACCACATAGGTTTTATCAATCAACAGGCTATAGGCCTGACTCTCTCAAGAATCTCAGACATCCCTACATAACAAGGTGACTACTTCACTTGCTTCCGTAACCATCTATTCACTATCCAGGATTATAAATGAAGTAAAAAATATCCCCAACCTCAAACTCTATAGGTTGTTTATGGAGACCAACAAAATATTTAATTCTATATTTTTAGTAGATATACACTTACGGATATGTTGAGCCTACTCCAAAGTCTCCTTTGTGTGATGAGGGCCTTGTTGGGCTTCCTCAACTACTATTATATAGCATTGGGTAGAATGATAAGAGATAAAATAAAATGAATTAGAAGGATTCATATTAATTTTATACTAAAATATATAATATTTATAAATCTCAGTGTGAGGGATATGACTCACCCATGAACCACTGAAATCAGGGAAAAAATCTCGGAACCTTTTCTACATGATTTATAGAATACATTCCAACTACCCATCCGTCTGAGGGTGAAAAGATGTTCTTAGAAGTAACTGTGTACCCATATCTTTTGGTTATGCCTTCCAAAACATTTATAGAAAATGAGTATCCCTATCCAAAACAATATTATAGGGGACCCCATGTAGTTGGATGATCTTATGGACATACAGTCACCCCATGTCATCAACTGTGGAATTCTATCAAATAGGAATGATGAGATCCACCTTCATCAGATTTCAATAACCACTCATAAAATTTCGGTACCCCTCAAGGACATGTGTATCCCTATAACATGTTCTTTGGAAACATCTCCCATTTTCCATTTTTGGACTGGAAGTGGCTGTAATAAGACTATATGTATTTGGTTCTACACTTTCACCTGCGACTAAGAGAAACATCTGGTTAAAAATACATATATATGAAATTTCTTCCTAAAAAAACTATAATAACATCACATATCATGATAAATTTAGAGATGACAGTATAAACAACCCACTTATAAGAGTGAATCACTTTCATCCACTCCTCTATCATATCTATAAGAACCCATGAATACCCATTAATATGAAGGATATCATCTTTGTTGATAGACCAATCTAGAGGTGGGTTACCCCCTGATATACTCTCCTAGAGAACCAAACCCTCGTGATCTAAGAATATTGTACCCTTAACCTTAAAAATGATGGAATGTGTATCTGTGGTGGATGAGGGGTAAGACTACATGTCACTACCATGAATATCCAGATTCATCGTAGAGAATATGGCCATTAATTTCCATTCATAACTAGCTTCCTGTATGACATGTGTTTGAGTTTTACAACCCAGTGCATCAGTGACTATGCTTCCCTTTCCTAGAATATATGAAATCTCGAAATCAAATGACTGTAGACATTCGACGAATCATCTCTACCTCAGGATCAAATCACAACGTGGAAAGATATATTTAAAGCTATCATAACCTCTGTACACCACATAGTGTTCCCCCAAACTAATAGTGTCTCACAAAATGTAAGGTATTGACAACTGCCACTAGCTCAATGCATTGTGTCATGTAGATTCTCACTAGAGGGGTCAAATACTATGATCCATAAGAATTTATATGTCCTCTTCTATCAGCATAACTTCTAGGATGATGCATGATGCATCATATATGATATTATACCTTCTTACTTTCTTGGAAAAAAAAGAATGGGTTTGAAGATAATCTTCTCATTCATCACCTGAATGGATTTCCTGCACTCTTCTGTCCATTGGAACATAACAACTTTCTTTATAAGACTTTTAATAGGTGAATCAATGTAAGTGATGTACTTTATGAATTGCATATATTATCCATACATCCATAAAAATCCATAAATAAAATATGTTCTTTGTATTATCCTAGGAAGCTATCGTACTAATCTTTTATGGGTTAATAGAAACCGTTGATTCTGATATTAATTTCCCCTCGATGAGAACTTTTTAGATCTATAAGTGGAAATTAACAAGCATTTCATTGAGCAAATTCTCTATCAGTGTACTGATAATGATATCAAGTTACTTGAAATGGTCATTACTAGTATGGGAATACAACTACATTTCATCCAAAAATACTAAGAAAAAATATTCTTGATAGGGATGGGACACCCAATTAATTAGAGCCCTGAAAATTGTGGGTGTGTTCATAATAATGTAAGATGTAAAAAGGTACTCATAGATACAATACCTTATAAGGACACATCTACTATGTATATTTCATATACTTACTCAAAATTGGTGATAAACTGGCCTTATATCAATATAGAGAAGCCCCTACCTCCTTGAAGCTTATCGAATAGAAAATCTATTTGAGGTAGTGGATACTTATTCACCACTACAAGATGGTTCATCTCTCTATAATATAAACATTTTCATATGGTTCCATCTACATTGTTGGAGAAAATAAAGAACGATTCCAAAGATGATACACTGAGATATATGAATCGATTGGCCCCTAGATCCTCAAATTTCCTATTGTGTTCCTATAGTGTGGATGGTGTCATCCTACACTGAGGAGTGGACACTCGAGTTTCTCATGGAACAAGATCAATTGTATTCACTACCTCTCTCAAAGAAGGTAACCTATAAGATTCATCATGAAAGAAATACCTAAAACCATAAATTATTGGAGGGAATTATACATGGTATAAGCCTTGATCCTTCATGAAGAGTTTGGATATCTGGGGGTTATCCAACATATCCCATGATGCTCTGGTTGGACTCTTCTAGCTTGTAAATCCCACTCACCCTTATGTAGATAATTGTTTCCCATTGGTTATGAAAAAAATAACCTATAATGATATAAGTCTACAAAATAATGATACTAAACCAACCAATCTATCCTGGGAAATAAATTGAAGCATGCCATCTCATGAAGAAGAGGTTCTATAACAAAGGGTAACAACCAATCTCCAAGGGATAGTTCCTATATTTTTGTATTACCTATGATTTCACTCTTAATGTTATATCTAGTGTAATTACACTATAATAATATCACATCGCATATCTAATACATTATATGATTGATACAGAGATAGAATAGTATGATGAACCTATATCTAGTAAACATGATAAAATATTATAGGACACATTAATAATACCACGTACTAAAGAAGGTTCCATGCCGTATCATTAGTTTTCAACTGAACTGCATGAAACTATCCTGATCCATATCCTAGTTCAACAACTGGAGTACCATGATCATATCTTTTGTATTTGCATTGTTGGTGTTCAGGGGACTGGCTACCACGAACTTGAATTCCTCCTAGGCCAGTACTATATGTGCAATTCCAACTACATTCTAAATGCAATGAAAAAGAACCCGCTCCTATAGGTGGAGCTAACACATATCATTTTCCACTCAAAGATGGTGAAGAGTTCCTATTATAATGAAAAATAAGACCCCTTTAGTCGTAAGCCTAAAAATTCCATGCATATCTATCTTATTGATTCTATTGGTGACCCTATCATCCATACTGATGACACACTATAGAGTAATAAAAATAGGTACTATGGTTTCCACTCGTGGATGAGAATCCTTTATTGGAATGTATCCTACCATCATAAAACTATTGGTCTGTTGTAGAAATGATCCTATATAACTGGAACTATTGTTGTCCATCCATTTTTGATTGGGGATTAGATCCCGACATAATATTTACTTGATAGTAGGTAGGTGAAATACATTCACATAAGTGAAGATGGAATACTGAATCCCATCCTCAAAGCATCTTTCACAAGGAATCTCATCACTGGTTAGAAGTAGTGAAATGAACTAAAATTTCAGGAAATTCTCTTAATAATATATTACTAACACAGAATCCTACTTAAGATATAAATTATCTAGCTCTGTTAGCTCTCAGCATCAAAGGAGATAAATAATCAATGAGGTCAGTCTACAAATCTACCCAAAACATGCCTTGTTGGAAACCAGCCTCGGTAATCACATTCCACCAGTGCTTGGTCGAATCACACAACATATACCTAGAAATTATGACCATAAAATCTAAATTAATCTATATATGATCAAATATAGATAGGGTGACGTTTATCTATGACTCAACAACATGTATATTTCCATCCTCTAAGAAAGTGGGTGGATATTAGGGCTAGAACTGATGAGTCAGATCAGCCATCGTAGGTCCATCTCATGTGAAACCATGTAAGGACAACATCAGGCATAGGAAATTATTTCAAACATGAGAATCAATACCCAAATCAGGTACATTAGGAAGTCCCTCAAGTGTCACTCGTGGAGAAATTAGTGGCATATTAGGGCCCACAACATCTGGAGAATGGTCACCACCACCCTCCTAGTGTACAATACAAGGACATCATGGTGGCCTTGGCCAAAAAATTAAAAGAACACACCTCAGAACAAGATTTGATGCATATATATTGAATATATAATAGAATCTAAATTAAAGAATACTCACTACACAAGACACACTACACCAAATAACATCTTATACGTCCATGTATTGATATGTTCCCATGTATTATCCTTCCGATAATTTCTTTTCATTTAATATCTAGGTTCCTTACATTACCATTAATGAATATGATAAGTCATAATATAGTCATGAAACCAATTCATTTCATTTTTTACATCATAATAGATATCCATTCTAATTGATTTAGTTCCAATACACCCGGTCATTGAAAACGACACCGTTTTTTTATATTATAATGTATTGACTCTATATTTTACTCATCCCAGCCCATGAGGGCCTATAAAGCTCATGAATTTAGATAGGTAATCATTTAATCCAAAAAAAGAGTAATACAATTATGTGAAAAAAATCCCATCATCACTCAATAGTGACTGAAATATCAAGATACTAAACTTATGAAATACACCTATATGGAATGGAAATATGCATGAAATGTGAATTATAGGTTCCTATAATGATGTATGGAACGATTATCATTTACCTCATATCATCATTCCAATCATGATGGAAATCCTAAAATAGAATAATAATGAAAAACACAATACAACATATGAATCAACCAATGCTCAAATGATATGAATTGTAACAAAAAATAGCAGAACAAAATTAATATTTCAGGTAACATGGATTTTATGCCGAACATGGATTCGAGATGCCGAACATGTCTTATGAACATGTTCCATGAAATTCCAGTCTCTATTATTTTGTCTCATGATATTAATGTATGAAAAGAAAAAAAATCATTCTCCAATACCACCTTGTGGCGTCTTGGAACCGAATTCCACCTAGGAGGTTCCCTATGCCTGGTGGGACACATAGACTCAAGCCCATATCCAAAAATTTCCAAGGCTTTTGACTAGTATGGACATCCTAGGGTGCGTCCAAGGGTATAATATTCCCTAATTACTGGATTTTAGAACATTGATTATATATGTATAGATTTAAATAGTGTAAGCAATACAAGTACACAAAAGTCAAATTTTAAATCAGCAATGATAAAAATGAATATAATAACTAGAATAACCTACAACAGCTGATGATGATATGTAATGTATCTTGAAAACTGAAAATCAGGGATTCAAATCAGATGGAATACATTCAAAACACAATGTGGAGAAATAAAATACATAAACTATCCCAAGATTCTCGACCTACAATTTGGTCATCTACTTCCAACCCTAACCCAGCATAATAAGAAATCAATTGTATGATGCATTACACATACTTTTATCCACCCATGAATACATGTAATATACCCGAAGTCCCATGTAGTTCTCAACGAGAGTGTGAGTAAAATCTCAGTGGGCCACCACTAATGGTGTTTATAGCATACGGTATGTGTTGTGGAAATTTAATAATGTGAAAGCATGAATATATCCTGTAATGAAATACAATATAACTAAATACCCAAGTTACCACATCATGCCTCATCTGGTGTCTGACAATGTAACAACTTCAGTAATTAATTAAGTACAACATTATGTAAAAATGTCATGTGCAACATAGAAAGAACTAACATCACATCACGATAGTATAAATAGTTAAGGTTTCAATATGTGACAAGGAAAACACTAATCATATATAATAATGATGTACAATGGTAATAAACAGGTAACAATAAACATCATGGGTCACCATCTTAGTTATGATTGTATTGTGGCTTAGGGTATTGGTGTAATCTAAGTATCATAGTCCAATGAATTCAACCAAATGAATCATATTGAATCTAAGGAGTTCATTAAAGGTAAAAAGGGCTATGTAATGACTGAGCTCATTAGGCTTTAGCCATGGAACCAACATTTCACTACTATATCAAAGGAATGTATCCAATACAGCAAATAATATTTTTGAAGGGATCCTATATTATCCTACCTTCCATCCAATGCTAGACAATAATCAGCATATTCTGGTTCTTAAACAATGCAATCAAATCCTTAAATCAGATTGGGGGTCCCTAGTGATCGAGGAATTCTTAATGGAATCCCATGTGATAATGAGTTAAGCCACTATTATTTGATAATTATTTCATAAAATATTTTAAAATTTTCAATCAATTACCTTTTAATAGTGTGACAATGCTAATTGGTCATGAAACTGTTTAATTGTGTCCTAATTAATTGATAAATCCATTTAGTTCATGTGTTGCCTGTCATTAGTGTTACAAAGCCATGTATCATGTATCGATTCATTAAATTCATTTATTGTATTATCAAGAGTCAAGTATCATACTTATACATTATATTGTCATGGTAAGGGGTGTTGTAGTCATGAATTTTATTATTAAATTATATTTAAAAGGCCAAGTCATATAATTTGTATACTTTCGAATTTCTATTTCAAAATTAATTATAAACTTTTAAATAAAATTACATTAGTTTGGTCAAGTTGTGAACATAAATCATACATGAAATTATGATATTAAAATTTTAATTCAAAACATTTAATATAGAAAATATTTCTCACATAATATTCAAGCCAAGGCATACCCTAACTCCATCTCAATTGTATCAAAACACAGAAAATGAAAATAACAAAAAAACATCCCACATTGGGTCGATAGACTTGGGGGTGTAACCACTAAAAACTAACAAATTATTTGGAAAAGGAATAAATATACAGTTATAGTTATTATATTCATGGATTGTAAATTTAATGAATGACACCAAATTAAATCGGCGGTCCACGCAAGAATATTTCCTAAATCAATGAACATGAGGGGTGATTTATAGATCACAGAACATCGGCTTGTATGATCCCCCTCATCTAGTATTAACGTCTAATTTGGTATAGAATATATTATATCTATAGAAATTGAAAAATTATAACACTTCAATAACAATGATGAGATCATGGGAGATGAATAATATATCATAAGGACTTGAGTACCTACGATTGTGCATCAAACATGACAAATGGACACTCAAATGGATCTAGAATGAAAGAGATATCTTGATCCCCTAGTTATTCTTTAAAAATATTAAAAAATTTACAAAATTGAGGTTTATTCCATTTTAAATTGATTTAGGGATGAAGTAATTCTTAATTATGTCATTAAGGGTGAAAATATAAAAATACAGAAAAAATTGCATGGGAATGGTTTGTTTGCATGGTTATCTAAACCATGCCCAAACCATGCATGGGTACCTAGTTAAATGAGGGTACCACAAGGAAATGTTTTAAAGTATGGGAAACCACGCAAAAACTATGAGAGATGGATCTTCACGAAAATGAAAACCATCCACATGTATAGATCTAACAGTGGGCCCACCACGCACAATTTAATAAAAACAATGCACTAGGCCTTTTTGTCCCACAGATGTTGGGTTCTGTGGACCAAACAATCCCTGGAGAGCCATTCTAACTCAATAAGAATCTATATTATGTTCAAAATATATAATTAGAATGAAATTTAAAGGATATATGTTTGAGTGAAAATTCATGTTCATATATTGAGCTTGCATTAGTAGAATTTGACTACCTTGATCAACATAGGTATGTGACCGGTGAGTTTATGATTGATTTGGATGAGTAACTTGAAAAAAATTTCTTACTCATATTTAAGAATCTAGGGTCATGTTTCATTATGAAATTATATTAGTGGGAGTACTGTGACATAGAATTGGAAATTCGGACATAGAATAAATGGTGGGAAGAGGCATATGATAGTTAAAGGAAAAGATAATAATGAGAAATGGACTTGGGTTTGACCTGATTTAGTATACAAAATATTTATATTTATGTATTGGTTTTGAGAATTGTCTTGGGTTCTGTCAGATTATGTGTTGAATTAATAGAGGGGCACTTATAAGGGTATTGGTCCCTCATAAATGCAACACGGTCATTTGAACAAAATTATAGACTCAATTAGGTTAGGTTCTTCATTTTTATTTCCAAAATTAATTCATATGTTTTTATGTTATTGGGCTGTGAGATTGAATATGTAATGAATTTTTTATTTTTTAAATTTAGAAGTGATTGGATATTCAGTTATAGCATTGGTTAAATTTTTTATCATAGTTTTGCAATGTAAATATGAAAATAGGGATTCCTTGGAATGTATTATTAAGATATGAAATGAGGCTCAGTTTATGTTTGGAGTTCTTGGGGAGAATTTTGGTATTTCAGGTACTGGGGTAGGAATTGAGATAATGTTCATGTTAGGGAACATGGTTGGTGAATTAATATGGAAAACTATATAGAATAATGGAATGTCTTAGTTAATACTGGAATATGGTGAGTGAGTTATTTTGGAATCCTATAATATACAATTTCATTTTTTTAATAAATGACAAACTTGTTAATTTATTGGGTAACAATTTGTAAAACATCGCGCTATACTCATGAGTGTGGTGTGTTGTTTGTGAATTTCTAACTACATGTTTGGCACAATGTTTTTCCTAAAATGTGACCAAACCATGTATCCCATTAAAATGGGTGAAATTAAAGTATTCTCCCATGATAAATATGAGTATATTTCTCTATTCTATTCACTTTAATTCCCTCATTCTGGCTGGTTTTCCTCTCCTATATTTTGCCTTTTCAAATCCCACTAAAGTTGTTCTCTTGGTGGACATCTATTCAGATATGATGTATGGTTTTTCATTCTTCAGCATCACTTGTTATTATCGCCCATTTATTCTTAAATATTTCTTCTTCTGTTAGGCATTTTTTTCTCAATTACACAAGATCATGGAGGGATCAAATATCAATGATGGGAATTTTTCTTGATCTTCTGATAGGTTAACCTATAATAATGTCTACATGTCTCCATGTGTTGTTTCCTTATGTATGTACCCATAATGAATTTCTAAATACTAAATTACTTTAAATTATTTTGTAGGGCTTTTTTTCTAAATATTTCTTATGAATTAATCCAAATTATGTTTTTAGGTTTCATCAAAAAAATATTTTTTAGTGTCTTATTGTAGTTTATGTCTGACAGGGATAGTTGGTAAGGGCTTAATATTCAGGTGATGATATTTTTAATTTTTAATGTTTTATAAGAAACTATTTTTAATAATTAATTATATTAGTTATAATTAATCAATTTTTGGGGATTTTATTATTATATAGTACAGTGTTCGTATTAGATAATCAGAGGTGGGCCATGGAAGCCACTAATGTCCCTTTAAATGTAACTAAAAATATCTATAAATGGTATGCGGTTTAGTGTGCCTACCCTATTGTATTAATTCATGATTATGGTATTATGTAAATTACATGGATCATTACTAAAAAACACATGTTAAAATTATTCTAATAAACTCTTAAATTAATTAAATGTATAATTATAATGGTTGGAAAATAGGAGTCACTAATAACCCCAATATCATAGATTCATAGTTTGTCCCATTAGAGGCATATAAAATACTCCAAACATATTAAGAGATGAAATTATTCTTTTATAGACACATTTCTCATTTTATAGGTAGATATGGATAATAATTAGGTAAAATGGGACCATGATGAATGAGTTGATCACCCATACTGACCTTCAACAATGTGATGTTCCATGAGACATATCATAATCATTTCTATAACAGTGATAACCATAGTATCTAGAATTGTATTTTAAAGATTGTGTATGATGTCAAGGGATGTAATGTACTGGTGAATTGGGTTTCTATGTGAGAATATGAGTTTCACATTCGATTACCTTCTTTCTTGTATTTTCATCTCATTTTTTATTTCCATATTTATAGATGTTCAATGTGGGGCTCTTGAGAATGTAGATAATTCTATAGATAATTTGACCTAATGATCATGGATGTATATTTTTTTTGGAATTAATGGAGTTTGAGTATAAATGAGGAAATTGATTGAGATTATGTATTTTGGGTTTTAGGTTTACCCTGTAAATTTTCTACATGTTTTGACTGAATATTGATACTAATTAATTTCACATTTTGAATGGCTCATAAGATCTGAATTTTATACCAGGAAGCTGCCAGAAGCTATTATATAGCATGAAATGATTACACATGTTGAGAAGGATAATAATGAGAAACTATTATTTGGTGATTTTTTTTACAAAGGTGACAACTTTGAAGGTGTATATAAATCTATTACATTTCACATAGTTTACTCATGATTCATGTCATGTAATGTTTATGGTCTATTTGTTTTTATGTCATATACATCATGTTTTATTTTTATTCGATCATAACATCCACTCTCAAATCATTGGAGATCTTCTTGGTGATTTTGGGGATATACTATCCTTCCATAATTTTTCATTCTATGAATGATCTTCTTTTTCGTTTTGACATGTACCATCGAGAAAAGTTAAAGTTCCACATTATAGTTTTCTTTTATCATAATATAACCATATCACTATGTTTGAACATCCATTAGACTCCTTTTCTGGATTCAATATATTATTACTCTATGTATTCTTGATGTTAATATGTAGTATAACATTGTTTTTGGATTTGCAGTGGCATTGACTTTTAATGAGTAAAATGTTTTTATCTTCTTCATAGACCATTTTCCTGGTTTAACAGATACTTTGATTTAAGGATTGATTCTTGGGCCACCATTGGTATCTATACTCTCTTTTTTGTTGGTGAATCTCATTATAGTCACGTGTGAGCCATATATGAGGTAGGTGGTTATATATCTAGCATATTCTAGATGAATTGTACTGTTCTGGATTTGTTAAGAATTTATTAAATAATTTGAAATGGTTGAATTAAATTTATGAAAATTTGTTTTTAATAAATATAGTTTTCCTATTTGATTTAAAAATATATTTTGAAATAATTTTGAAATGGATTTATGAAACGGTTACGAAACCCTGGTTTTTATTCCTTGGTTTGGAAAATGATTGACCTATGAGGCCTTGGTTACTTGGGAAGAAATTGTATAAACATATCTTGTTCAATGATATTATTGGGGGTTAGTCATGGGTTGTTACTATACTCATTATGACAATTATTATATGTAGTTTTTAGAAATTATTTATTGTTCACATAATGAGGTGTTCCTTTCCCATTATATTCAATTCATATTTATAGTGACATGATGTAGATTATTTTCTATATTTTGGTATGGGTGTTCTAGATACCTTCATATGTACTGGTCCTTGATGTGATGTTACCTAGGATTCAGTTAGTTATGATTTGGATTTTACGAGATATTAGATATATTATTTGGTTTCAATTAAATTGATATATGTGACATGATTCGAAACTATTTTTCCATGATTTATTGGAACTTTGGAGAATGTGAAAATATTTATCATTATTTTGATATAATAAATTATTAACTATTTATAATTAATTTTTTTAATTATTGATGAGAATGTATATATATTTCTAAAACTAATAAAATGGACCACCAGGGTGGTAACTTACAAGTATATTTTAGCTCACACCATGTGAACCCTTTCTTCAATTCAAAGTCCATTTTATGTCTTTTTATGTATTGAAGTGATAGGTTCTATAGTGAGTAGGTAATGCTTAAATTAACTATGAAAGATAGATTGGTGTGTGCTGGTGGTAATGTTCCCATGCTATAATGATGTGTAGTTGTTTTGTTATTAGTTTTTAAATGATGTTGGTTAGAAAGTTAGATGTTATTTAGGTAATTTTTAGTTTTCAAACATCTTGTGATTTCCGTAGGATATGGAACATATTTATTTTTTACCCATATTTATTTCCATCCCATCACGCATTTATATATATGTCTTGATACCTACTTCAGGTATAGAAAAAACAATTCCCTTTAATTTTTTTGATTACAATGTGATAGTCACCATCCTATGGGGGTTTGTAATTCAATTTTTTTATTTGATAGTTTGGGTCAGGTGTTAGTTTTAGAGAGTATTAGAGTTAGCTTCCTCACAATTTAGAATCATAGTTGCAAGAATATTGTGTTTTTTGGTTAGATTTTAGACATGAGAAGTTCTCTTTATGACTTGAGAGGTATGTTTTGATGAATTCATGGAAGGTTCCTTCCATGAAGTGGCTCAAGATACCTTTGTATGTTCATATTTAGGTGTCCAATATTGTGTTCTTGATCTTACTATCATATTTTTCATATAGATTTCTAGTTTGAACTATGATTTTTGTCATTCTTATAATCATTTATTTTTTATGTGTGTATTGGATTTCATTTGAAAAATATTCCATGGATTCATTGAGATGGTGTAGTTGATTATCCTATATGGAATCAGTCTCTTTAATGTAATTTTATTGAGGCTATCATGTGGGATATTTTTCGAGTTAACCAAAATATTCCATATGACCAGAACACAATTGTTGATGTATAAAGAGTATAATTAGGAGAAAGTGGTCTATGTCAAAAGTTCATATAGGATTATACACCATCCATTATAGGTGTAAATGATCATAATGTGGATGAGAACTAGCAAGATAAGGTCGATAATATCTTCAACTACATGGATAAACCTATTAATACCAGGGTAAGGTGTCTACAATTCATACATGGTCATCCAAATAATAAACAGTGGAATTCAATGTTATATTTTGAAAGACATGTGGTAATGGACATTAAGGGAATAATGAAAAACATCATTTAGAAGTGTATTACAGATTCAATAATAATGGAAATGTGTCTAGAGTTCCTCATCGTGTATCATAGAGAGAGTTTGGTGTTCATATACACCACTAAATTCACATACATGATTTTTTTTTCAATTAATGTTTTAAATAATGACATGATCAAGGATCAAAACTATATATTAGGTTTCATGTTTGATATTAAATCAAATACAATTGTTCCAAATATGTCTACCCATGAAAATATGTTATATATGGAAATGATCTAAGAGACAGATATGGTATGAAATTTTGGTTAATCTAACTCATATGATTCACAATATGGATGATTTAGTTCAATATATGGGAGGAAAATGGTGTTTCCTGAACATCTCATTAGTGGTGGAGAGGTTCCTAGAAGGGGATTCCGTTTCTCATTCAGTTGTTTCCATTAGTGTATCTCTGACCTAGTATTAGTTTGAAAATGTTGGGCACACCCGGTCTTCTTGTTCTTCACCTGTGTATTTTTGTAACATTTTTGTATGGGATGACCATCAGTAAATTTTATGCCATGTTTTGTATACATATTTTTTGGATAAATGATATTCGATGTTAAGGGATACTACAACATTATAACATTCTTATATGACATTGAGGATTTACCCCCAATCCCCATGAGTATAGAACCTTTATGAAATTGATGAATTTTTTGTGGTATTAGATATTCATTTATAGACCTTGAGAAGACCATAATTATTAAATCATAAAAAGTGACTTTTTATTCCATACATGAGTCTTCCACTCAGTAAAATAAATCTTTTTGTTTGATGCTCTTAAACATTAAATGGATATCAAGTTCATTGTTATGTATTGAATAAACCTATTGGAAAAAAGAAAAAATAAAGGGTTTTTTGTGTTCTTATTGTTTTCTATCGATCCACAATAAAATGTTAGATTGGGGTTTCATGGTTCTTAATTTGGATATATTTGATGTCATAATTGGAATGGATGGTTAATCTCTCACAATGATAATATTTATTATTTCCATTAGTTTTTTTCCCAGGATACCAATGTATGATTCCCGGTTTTCCAACTGTAGTGGGATCTGACGTATAGTCGTGTTGCAACATCCCACAAAAAGGATAGTATTATATTTCCAAAAGAATAAATTGTTATAGATTATGTTTCTTACATTTTTTGACTTCATACTATTGATCACGTCATTGCTGAAATTTTCTGGGACGACTTCTCTAGTCATGCTCTAATGAAGGAGGTAGACTTTATAATTGATCCATTTCAAGGTATGAAAAGATTTTAAATTACATATTTTTATTATGATTAAATCATTTTTTTAAGTTTATTATGATTTAATTGTATAATACAGTGACCCTTTTTTGTCATAAATATATATTTTTATCAATTTATTTGAATATTCATTACTTTACACTATCACCTTTTTAAGGGACATAATACTTTATTATCCATTGAAACATGGAATCAAATTAAATTGGTCCTTAACTAAACTATATAATCTACAAACTTTATGTACATAACTATAAATCTCTAAATAATTATCATATGTAATAAATTTCATCATAACATGGGAAAGGGAATCATAGAAAATGGTGTGATCTGATTCTCAGTAAGCGTTAACAATAAAGATACGTATGCATTACATGAACATAATTTTATGTGTATAAGATAGTAATATTTTATAACCACGCCCTACATATCAAATATCCAAATCTTGAGTCATGGAATAAATATTTTAATTTTATAAAATATGAACCATAAGGGAATCAATGAATCTGATCCATGAGAGAATAACATTTCTATAAGGCAAATATTTCTGGCATACACATAAATATATAAAATCATTTTCATATTATCCAATGATCATTCGCTATGATATCATGGTGGAATTTTTTAACTCCCCAAAATGATCATAGTAGTTACAGATCAATCACATGAACATCATAGCATACAAAGTCCCTTAATAAGCCTAGTTCACTCATCTTTCTAGTATAGTCAATTTCATGAGATATATATATTTTCCAATTCATTAGATGTAGATATTGTTCCCACCCATAGAATAATGAAAACAATATTTAGGTGTTATAAAATATCATAATGTATCCATCATATCATATTCCATGAAATGAAGTGGGTGTAATAATCATTTATCATATAATAACCTATTGAAAAGACCCATGTTTCATAATCAATTCATTATTTCATTATAGCTTATCCCATGATAATGTTAGGAGTTTTCATAATAATTGAATCATGGTATAACCCATGGATGAAAAAATGGATTCATAAACATCATGTAAGAATTAATATAAACCCTTCATTAAATGAATATGAATTTTTTCCTTGGATCGTATCTACAATAAGTAATAAGTAACATAAATGGATTTTCTCTTTTATGTAAAATGATTTTAATCAATCATTCGATGCACACCAATAAAAAAATATCTTGTCCTTCATGAATAACACATTTTAAAACAATCAATATTTTGAAATTATTTTTATTTTAAAATAAAAAAAATCATAATATGGTATCTTAAAAAATCAATTTCTTGTTTTTGTGGTATGTTTATTTTAATTCCAAAAAAGTTATAAGAAATATTATTTTAAAAGTATCGATAAATCCAAAATAAGATTTATTTGTAAATTAAAATGAATATTATCAAAAAAAATGAAAAAATGGTTAAAAATTGATGTTAAAAATAATAATATAATAATTAAATGTTTTTAAAACATTTTTTTGAAATAATTGTTTTGGAATAAAACATATTTCTAACCACATATATAAATTACATATAGATTTAAAAAAACATTTCTAAAATTTATAGTATCAATGAGTGAGAAAATGGTACATTTAAATAATGATATCATGATGATTTTTTAATATAATACATTAGTTTCATTAGGGATGGGTTTTAATATTGTATCCTAAAAACATAATCATAATTTTTTTTTGAAAAATTATTATATTATAGAATAAAATAATTACAAATTTAGTAACATTGGATCACTATGACCATGAAGGGATAACATTTAATCAAACATCAGATATCATGAGGTTAATTGAATTCATGATTTTAAATTTCAGAGTGTCTTTATACAAAACTCATAACAGTAAATAGGTTCACAACATGACAAACTCTTCAAAAAATGGAAATTGAGACAAAAAACACCATACCATAAGTCCTAATTTCCATTATAAACATTCGTAAATAATTTATAATAAACATGGGTTTATAATAAATCAATTAAATAATAAAATTTATGTTTATTGTGATATTTTATTTTTTTATGAACTTTTATTACCGTTTTATTAATAACTACTTGTTAATTTTACATTTCAGGTAATAGGCACTTTGTTTTTCTTATATGTACTGATTTCTTATTTTTGGTCCTCCTACATTGATACTTTTTCCGTAATCTCGTAATTATTAACCATAATAAATAAATAATATATATATACTTATATATTTATTATTATAAAAAATTTAGTGATAAAAAATGTAATACATTATTCATAGAGATGGTAGGTCATATGTACGCATGATTGTTGTTTACATTATATTTATTGATTAAATGAATGAATGTTAAATGATATATTAGAAATAAAGAATAATATAAAGTTCATATATACCACATATATTTATTAAACACCTCCTTTTTAACTTCCATGTATTGTGTGAATAAATTTCATCGATTTTTGAGGTGGTTGTCCCTCGCACCCAAGAATGACAATATCATATTCTGAAAAAATTCAATTCAAGTAGTTATGTATCATGTTGTAATTAAATAAGAATAATAATATCATATAAATAATCTATACATTTAAAATACATCATTATATGTATCCTTTACATGTTGTAATGGAAAAACGAATGACATGATTCGTGGTGTGGAAGTCCAGTGTAAACACAAATAATGATTTTATAACCCAATTTAAATTATTGGATATGGTTCTATGAAATTATGTTTAAAAAACATCTCATTATATATAAGATACAATATAAATTATATAAAGATAATATAATCACAATATAAAGAGTTATATGAACAAATAAAACAAAATAGATCATTGATGACCTTTAACTCTTCATCGGGTATCCTATTTAGGTTTTCAGCTGAATTATAGTGACATATAAAAAACATATAAGAACATCACATCATTTTATATGAATACTTATTACATTATAAAAATATATTTTTAAGGACCATTATAGTTTAGTGTCTTTGGAATCATGAAAACAATATCATCTATCCCGGGGAAAGATATTCAATATCTCCCATAATGATCTCCACCTTTAGTTCTTCTACCTAAAACCATTCTTCATAACATTGGGAATGGAAACATAAGAAAAGTTTGAGATCAAATTCTCAGCGAGGGTAAATAATTGAGATTTTTAAACATAATTATGAGAATAAGGGTATGGGAACATTATCATGAATATAGAATATCATTCGATAAATATTAAAGATCATATACGTGAATTTCATCACAAATAATGGTAGTTCAGAAGAAATGAATCATAAGGAAATAAAAAACATATTCTATGAAATCATTACATAGGAATAAAGAACCATAATTTTCATAGAGACATATATGTTTAAAATCATTTCCATAGTATCCATGACATCACTGTTAAGACCATATTGGTAGTATGGGTTCACTCCCCATACCATAATGGTTGTCACAGTTCACTCCCATGGACATATTAGTAGAATTAGTTCACTCCTCAGACCATATTTGTAGCCATGGTTCACTCCCATGTCAATATTAGTAGTAAAGGTTCATTCCCAAGACCATAATATTCTATCTCATGAAATATAAATCTCTATCCAATGAATCAAAAGGAGATATAAGTCTGACCAAAATAATAATATAATCATTCACACAACTGCCAACAATATCCATAAATATCGTATCATAACACTTAAAATGATATTTGTATCACAAATGTGAAAACATATCATTACCTGTTGAAAAAGATACAGGTTTTGTAATCATTTCTTCAAAATCATAACAAGTGAAACATAAACAGATCATCATAAAAATATAACTATCTTAGAGAAATGGTTTCCATAAACATATAACGTGTGAAATAGAAATAGGATTTAGAATGACCATGACATTATTAATAAACCATTAAAGAATAAATATTAATGGAACATTTAGATCATGTCCTAGAAGGGCATGTGTAACATCAACAGATGTCATCTCAGGTGGGAATTTATTAATTTATCTTTTTAAAATGTTTCTCAAGGAAAATATCCATTCTTATTTGAAATAAACTTTTTAATACAAAATTCCATTTGAAATAATTTTCATTAAAAAATAACTTTTAATAAAACAAAGAATACTTGAAATTATTTTAAAAAAATATTTCCTTGAAAACATATAAAAGAAGCATGCAAACATTTGAATACCGATTTTGATTAAAAAAATTTGAAAAAATATAAATATATTTTGAATATATTTTGAATTTTTTTTAACTATAATACACATGAAATAATCTTGAAATTTTTTTCGATACCAAATCATTGAGAATTTTTTGAAAACTTATAAAAAAGGCATCAAAACAATATTAATAAATTATATAAAAACATATAAATGAACCCTAAAAATATATTAAAATCAAATTTTCAAGAATAATACATTTATAAATTTTATAAAAATTTACCATTTATAAATTTAGAGGAATCATCATAGAAATGGTGTATGGTAAACCCAACGATGTCTTAAAAGATAAAAAGAACCTTCTTTTTTCATGGTAAAATAGTTTGAAAAATTGGATCATTTTGAAAGAGACAAGTCCATCCCTTTGAAGTGAATAGTATAAGAAAATTAGGTAGAATGTTCTTTTGATTAAAATAGGATAATTATGAAATATTATTTAAAATAATATTTATAAAACATTGTTTTGAAGGAATATGAATTTTTTTCTGAAGGAGGGTAAAGAAAGGATTTCTTAAAAGCACCTTATTAAATATATTATGTACCAATTATTAGAATAATGGTACATGCACATTAATATATAAATATATATTATTATAGAAGAATAATAATCAATGTTCATGAGATATGGATCATAATATTTCATAAAAGGAAACAGAATCATTAACAATGTCAAAAAATAATGGGATTGTATCAAATAACTCTCACAACTTGGTAACATGGGATCATACTATAAATTTATGCAAATTTAATCATATTAAACATAAGATATCATTAAAATAGGTAGATTTATTATATAACATGTAAAATGGTGTTATATTCCCCTCCAATAATAGTTTAGGTGTATAACAAAACATGAGCCTCAAGGAAGGAAAATTGATACCAAAATATTTCACAGATTTGGTATCTTTTGAAACCTCATCCCGATGAATGAATTATCATAAAATTGATATATTAATATACATAAAATTAATAATTATACACATAGTGTTAAATAATTGAATTTTCATACACTAAAAAAATGTAAAGATTGGTGAACATAGCATGTATCTCACAGAAATATAAAAGATAGATGAAATCCCCTTACCATATGTCTTTACATTCCCCATATTCTTTTAAACCACCTTTATAATATATATAAATTTTTTATAAAACATATATATAATAATACTATTATATATAATCCCATATATTAATTTATTATGGCCTTATATTACCCATTATTTTACAATCCAATGTTAAGGTTTTACTTCGGGGAGTATTTTCATTATTCTTTATAGGTTTCATTAGATTTTCTACATATGGTAAATATAAATTATATAATGAATCATGTAATGTAAACAATGATATAAATTAAATTTATAAAAATTATATTTTTATTATAATTATATATATAATATATAATTATAAAATTAAATACATCATTATTGGAGATGGTAAGTCATATGTACACATGAATGTTGTTTCCGTTTTTATTGTTTTTTTTAAAGAAATAATGATAATAGAATATATGTATATATATATATATAATTCTCAAATTATTAATATTATAATATATATATCATATTTAATCACTAAACACTTCCTTTGTACATTGAATGTAGTGTATGTATGAATCATGTCGCTTTGAGAGGGCAGTAGTCCACACTTCCCCAAATGAAATTATAATATTAACAAAAAATGGAATGTACAATGATACTAATTTTAAAATGAAATTAAAAATATTTTAGTTTTAATAAATATAATATATTACATATATAAACTAAATTTTCATCATAATTTCCACCATGAGAGATGTTAAGGAAATCTAATCAATCATCATTTATTGATGTGGTAGTTCTCTGTATACATAAAAAAGCATGCTCATTTCATATTGGATGGTTTATTTTACAATTGCAGGTCAAACAATCAGAATAAAAAAATATTATTATAATTAGGATACTTTATTTTTTATTCATTACTAGATTAAACATAATGCAGTGGTGGAGAATGAATATAAAATAAAGGACATTTGGGAAGACATTACCTCTTAATGGAGAAACTATTTTTGGTTTGTGCCAAATGTATTCTTTAGAAGACTTTATTACCAAATGGATCATTAATGGAGGATATTAGGGATATTGGGAGTACCTTTTAGAATATTTTGGGCAATCCAAGGGGCATTATAGGTTTGTGTTATTGGGAGGAATGGATCCCTTTTTAGAGTGGAGTAGTGGCACTACTATAAAAAATTTTAAGAGGCAATTGCACCCACATTTTTCTTTTTTAATGGGGGTAAAATAAAGATAAAAAGTTGAGTAATTGGATTGTAGGGAAGAAATATGGTGATAAAATGGACTTTGGACAATAATATAGTTCGTTATGGGCCCTGCAGTTATGGTTTAGTCTCTTATTAGGATTAATTTAGCAATGATTTATATAAATATTTTTAATTACATTGACTGAAATTTTCGTTAAAACCCCATTTTGAAAGTATTATATTTTCAAACTATGATAATTCCAAATATAGAATAATTTTTATTAATTTCCAATATTAAAACTGGAATAAATTAATTTATAATTATTCCCACTGACAGGATGACACTTCATGTTTTTTAGGTAAAAATAATGAAAACATTTCTTTATTTTTATTTGTTATTTCAATGTGAAATTGAATCCAATTTACTAAATTATATTAATTGATAAAATTATTATCTAAATACACTTTTAAATAAATTTATAATAAAATGAACCTTTTAAAAAAATTACATGAAAAATAATTCTTCAAATAAAATCATGTATATTTAATAATTCATTAAAAAATGAAAAGATAAATAAATAACAAATATTTATACTAACCTATTTTTTATTTATTTATTCAAAATATGTAGTTTATTTTTATTTTTAAAATCTATAAAAATAGAAAAAGTTTCATCTAAAATGCGGTTTCTATTAAAATTCTATAAAAATACATTTATAAAAATATATGTTTTCATACTTGAAATTGGTTTATTTATTAATCACAGGAATATTAAATATATTTAATGAATACCAAAAATACTTTATTTAATATATAACATTTATTACATTAATTTCAATAAATAATTTTATTTATTTTAATTTATTTGGGTAAAACATCTTTGTGACCATATAAATATTAATATTTCCCTTTATATTCAATAGATTTTTATATTCTATTCTAATTAATTGATAAAATATGAATTAATTTTATATTTGAGTAAATTATTTATCTTCATAAATTATATAATACTATTAATAACTTATAGTTGACAAAAATGTTATTTCTTATTATATTAAATAATAATAATTTAATAATATATTATTTTTTGTTTAAAATCGACAATGCATGTTAGAAAAGAGATCAATAAAATTCATTATAACATGTAATGCAAGATATACTTGGTGTTCCAAGGGGATAAATCCATATTTTTTGTTTCATGTAGTGAAAATTAACATTTTTTATATAATTCAACCAAAATATAGTGATTTAACATATAATAAACTATTTTAAGTGTTATCTAAAATGAAAAATACCAAAAATGTTTAATTACTAAACAAAATTCACAATACATCGAGGTGACACATACCCCCATTAAAATTAATTTCACCCACCAAATTCATCTAGGTTATCAAAGGTTTTATTCTCGAAAGAGTAATTCAAAGAAACCCACATCTTATATATGGATACCAAAACATCCATTAAAAAGAAAATTTTGGAAGCATAAGGGTTAGCCTAAATAACATTTAACCAGGTTTCCACATTAAATAACAGAGGGTGGCAATGAAGATTGGACATGTAGGAAAATCATAATTATTTATAAGGAGTGATTTAGGAAATCAATAAAAACATATAAGCTATTAATGAAAACATTAGGGCCCCAAATTCATATATATGTGATGATTTATAAGTCCATTGGTTCAAAAAAATATTGAATTAGGACAAAACATTAAAATTTTATAGTTATCCAAACATTAACAAGATGAATTTTTATGTTCCCCCATAATTTTAATGAGGTAATAGCCCTATTTTATTAGCATTTTCTTCAAAAAGCAATCTGAACATCCATATTTCTCCTTATCTAATTCAAAACCATTCATGTTTGTGTTCTTGGTGGCCTTTTTTGATGATATGAGGTATGATATCTAATATGGAATTTCATATAGTTATTATCCACCATTTTTATTTATTTTAATTTCTATAGTTAGGGTTTTTTATTTCGTTTTCTAACCTATGCATGGTGGAATAAAATATCTATGATGCAGAATTTTCTCTTCCATGGAAGAGGGTGACCCGGGAGGTAGTCATCAATTCCAATCATGTAATTTTTTCATGGAACATTACCAATATGAATTCATAATGTTATAATAATTTTAACTAATTTTTTCATTCGACTGATTTTTTATTTTTTTAATTAATCCTAATTCAAGGTGTATTATGTGCCAGGAGTTGTTGGTGTGAATTTTGGTGGTGGTTCTTGAGTCATGAGATAGAATGGTGAGGTTTCGGTCTTTATAACTTGTAATTTAACTTATTTAATTTTTTTACCTTCTATGGTTAATTAAGTAGTTATTGTAGTTATTATTAATTAAGTCGTGGTGTTTTAAATATGAGACATGACCTTTTACATCATAGCTAATCCTGAAATGGTCTCGGTAACTATTGACGGCCAATTGAAAATAAATGGATTTCCCCATAAAATTTTTGGGGTCTTTTGTACCTTCCCATTATTATTTATACCTATATATTATATTACATGTATTTCAGGTATCACCAATAAATTTTACAAATTCTATTTTAATAATTCAAATAAAAATTGTAATTATTTAAATGGGTAATTGTATTGGGTTTACACTAGGGGTAACTATCAAACCTTGTTCCATGGTTTCATGTTGTGAAACATAAAAGGAATGAATTATCCTCAGGTACTCATTATATATGAGAATTTTTTTTTTGAAACATAATCCCTTTTATATACCTAACTAGATAAACATTATGAAGGATGAGACTTCATTGGATAAGTAGAACATCATATATTGACCTTTTTAATAATATTTTCTAGGAGACATATAATGATAATCTTCATTTTGGGAAGACCCGATTTTGCTAGAAAGTTCAAGAAACCATTTTTTTCAATTTTGTTGGATATAATGTCTTGGTGTATCAGTTATTGTCTTGAGATAGAGAAACTGACATTAAGAATACCCAAATCAATAAATCCTCATCAATATAATAATTTGGGATCTCAATTTGGATGCATCTCTATTGTATTTCCTTAAGGTACCCATTGGTTTCACTGATATGTTGACTAAAATTGATCAAGTGGGCTATGGGGTTTGATATATATGGTTTTGGGTGTTAGCTTATAACTGCTATTAAGCATGTGGCCCAAGGGTATTTGAATGTAGTGGTGGGATTCATGTTCTACCACCTCAAACTTTTATTTATGAATTTACATGGTTACTGTTGATACAACTATGATTCCATACATAATTCCCAGAACTCCATCCATGGTTTGTAGTGTGATATTATACTATGATCTATATTTCTTGATGTACTTCCCAGGATCTATGCACTTTTTCCATTTCAATGACTATAAATTCATCAGGATTCCCATATGTGCTTCCTATGATCTTGCATTTTCCCTACTAATTGAATGATTTGGTAAATGTTATTTCTCACTATTCATTTGAATGTTAATAAAGAAAATATTTTATAGTTGAAATGGTGTTCCAATGAAATTATTGAGGATAGTGCACATGGTGTTCCAAATTGAAGAAGTTTCTCTATAGGTACAATTGATAGAAATGGTCATGAATTTATTTGGTGGACATGGAATTACATATACATGATTGATATTATTTTAAATGGAATTTCATAGTATACATGGAATCCATAGTTATGCTGAAATTACATTATTCTTGATTATTATTATACATAGATTCAATGGCAACATGCATTGGGTCCAAATTTAATTTATATTAACAAAATATCTCTAGGAAATTTATGACGATGCCCAATATTTTTTTATCATGATTAAAGACCTATGTATGAACTTGATTATACATGTCTTAAGGGAATATCATCCAACGAAAACCCATAATCATGTCATTTCCAGCCAATTAGGATCACAAACCTTGGGATGCATTTTTTTATTTTACTCTATTGCCTTATTTTTTATTATTAATAGGTAATTATTTTAATAATATTATTATGTTGATAAGTATTTGAAATATAACTACTTTATATTTACAAGATATTTTAGGTACCATGTTGGTGGTTCCATATTCAAATTTATATTCACAACTAGCTTCGACATCCAATGAAATAGCGTACCTGAGTAGTCCATCACTAGTTTTCAAGGAAGGGATGGATTGAGCAACATGACTAATCAAGAAGGATGGATATGATTTGTATATGGTGATGTTATGTGGATACGCTCAATGTTTTTAGGTGATCCTTCTAAATATATTTATGTTTTTTTCTATACTCTAGTTTAAGTTATCATCCCAGTGCAAAATCATTGTGGATATGTCATGGTTTATTGGGAATTTTATATTTTTTTATTGTTACTAATTTTTTTATTAATTACTTCCACACTCTATTATTTCTTCTTCTTTGGATGATGTTATGTTATTTTCACTAATTTCATACTCAGATATAAGTACATAGTCTCCAAATAGTCATAGTTTATGCCCTCATTTCTAGTCGGTGGCCTCTAACTTACTTGGAGACACGGTTGAAGACATGTTTCACAACAAGTCAGGTTACTGATCATAATGTAATCTGGGTCAAGATATTAAAAACATTAATAAGAAAATATCTTTTAATATACTAATACTCTTTTGGTGATGAATGACATGACTAATTAAAATGTATCATAACCTGTGATGGATATCAATCAAATACACTGATATCATTAGTTTATGTAAGAATGATTAGTTTCTAGTGATATGGGATTTCTATTATTGATATGAAATGTTTAATTTTTAAATGTTTTTTTTGTGGAATTCATATATGGTGTAGATTTTATGATATAATATGTATTAAAAAATCTTATCTAGTGGTGAGATGATAGTGATTGATTTTTTCTCATGACAGGAAAAGGAAAGAGTGGCCTCATTCATTATACCTGGTATGTATGTTCCACATGTTATTTCCCATCAAGTGTTCAATATTACTACTAATGACCAAGGTCAACTATTAAAATTGTAAACAATAACCAAAATGGTTTTTTCCAATATTGGTCCATATTGTAATTCAACTATATTATATAAACATGTATATATATATATATCCTCATGATGGTATGTCATGTGCATCTATCGTGACATGTTTGATAGTGGGGATGATGATTCATTCCTCACTAACAAGAGGTGATGGGAGCTTATGATGTGAATATGGAACATGATGCCTAGTTGTTAGACCCATAATAGTGTGTTTTTAATTTTATAAGTATTTTTAATTTATAGTATCGACCTATATTTTGTTTTCCCGCATATCATTCATTGTCATTACACATAAATGAACTATGTGTTTGTTATGAAACAGATCAATGAGATGATGATTTTCATCTATTGATGACCATTTTATGTTGGAGTTTCCAGTTGTTTCATTTTATTTATTCCTTTTTTGTGGGTGTATTCTATCCATACTATAGTAGATAAACAATTCCTAAAAACATACAATTTTCCATTTATCATTATATTGTATTCTAATAATAGACCTTCATTCATTATTATCATGTCATATCAACTAATACGATTTTGATTGTTACATGAATGTATATAGTGAAAAATGACATATATGGGGTATTACCCTATGTGGATTCCCAGTTATTTTTAGATTATTATCATTAATACATTCATATAATTAGATTCTTGGGAGTAGTTCATTATAATGTTTCTTTAAGTGGATCATGTCTTAAAAATCCCATGCTTTTTAGGGGATTCTAATATAGTAATTTCATTATGTTATTAGTTACTAATGGGTTTCACATATATGGGATTTCAATAAATATTTATAGAGTGTTTTCATATATAACATAGTAGTTGATAACTTATATAATTGAAACTATGTGGAATTTGTTTGACCCTAATAAGTATATGTTATCCCTACATCCATTGAATAAGGTTTATTGCGACATTGGATGACTTTCCTTGAAATGGGTTTGGGGATGAATCTATATGAGATGTTATCATGGTTAGAGGTTTTCCATAAGAAAGTGTGGAAGGACCTAGTGACCCATCATTAGAATTTATCAGTATGGCTAGGTGGGTGACCAAAAGGCCCTCATATTTGACTCATAACCTTATATGTTAATGATTAGTTTGATTGAGGGAAATCAGTGAGAGTGGTTGGACAATGTTTGAAAATTCCATTCATAGATAATGAATTTTTTTTACCCTTATGTGGGAACATATTCATGAGAGGATCTAGGGTATTATGATATTGTATATAAGACTCCATTTGATTATGAATAAGTACCAATGGTGCTTATGTATCAGTAATGAGTTTAATAGGAAAAAATATTCTGTTTCCTAAAATAATAAACTAATGGTTATATTGTTGTAATAATTTCCTCAGAATTAGTAGAGACTCATGATAAAAATGATTACATGTGTTGGGAATTTATTTAATAAATAATGTAATGAGTGGGGTTCTCATTTTTGAATGATTTGATACATGTGAAATTGTAGATTAATAAGTCTAATAATACTTGTAGTACATTAATCATGTCCATGTGATATGTAACACTTGGGAGAATGAGTTGTGTCATAAATTTTTTAGTACAAGATTGTACAAATTTAATTCATTATGATACATCTACTGTGTGTTTCATTTTTTAAAGGAATAATTTAAATTGTTAATCATGGAGAGGCCATGTGTGAGCCGAGGGCCAATAGTTTTGAAAATAGGTTGATGAAATGGTTTTATGACAGTTTTTATTAAATTTGAAATGTATCTATATGGGATATGAGATATCGAAAATGGATCAAGTAAGGTGGAACTAATGATTTATCATAATACTGGTCAAGTAGCAATAGAAAACAAATCATGGATTGAGGAGAATGACACAATCTTATCAAAGTAATTGTAGTGTTCTCATAGTGTTGAGATGATCATATATGATATCATGAAGTCATATTAATTAAAATAATAGTGTGTTTCCTTTTCAAAAAGGATCCTAAATGTTATTTTCATATGACTAATGTATTACATTAGAGTTTTTCTCATGGTTCGATGTATGGATAGCTATATAGTGGTTAGTACAACAATGTACATTTTAGATAGTTGGCACCATAATGAATTGAAAATCAGAAAATGTTTTTGGTCTCAGAACTATGGAATTAGAATCTAGTTTTTTTTCTAATGTTGAAAATTTGTTACGATTGATATTCTATAAATTATAGTTTTTATGTTCTAATATATATGGGGCATGGTTTATAGTGATCACAAGCTTGTTTAATTGGAATAAAGACATGGATTATCCTATGGTGGGGATTGGTACGCTGGGAACCTATGTGTAACATCAATGTGAATGACATCATGTGATGATGAGACTTGTCATTGGATCGATGTTTTCACTTTAATATGTTTTTGGGTAAATGAAAACTATTAAATACCATTTTCACAATGAATCCCTAGTGCGATTTTTAATAGGGACTTGGTTAGAGAAAAATCTATAGAATCGGTCTCAATATAGTTTTTGATGAAAAAAATTCATTGGATCAGTAATGTAATAATATTCCTGGAATATTTTGGTGATTGAAATAGGAGATGTGTATCAAACTTCCCTAGAAGCCAACAACAACATGAAATGATTGTGTTTCAAATGACATTTTTGTGCCTTGGGGTGAAGGCATTGTGATTGTGATTTGTTGACTTACTAATAGCTGAAGTAAAATATTTTTTTGATTGTTCAGCTAATTTTTATTCAAATTGTGTTCTTTGGAAATATTGAATATAATACTTATGGATCAAAATATATCATTATATTAGGATAAAATGAATGTAAGCTTAATTTCAGTTGTGGATTTTCATGTAAAACTAGATGAAACCATATTGACTATGATGTCCGTCACCTATATGCCACTTAAGAGGTGCCACGAGCCCGATGGGCCACAAGTCTTCAAACACATAACCTTGAATTCCATAAGATACCTACTAGAAGAGAGGGCCCATGGTTTTTCAGTGGGGATAATATTACCTCATCATTAGAGTGTACCATAGATGATAAATATAAATATAGGTAAATAAAGAATGAAATATAAGTAAACAAAATGAATAGTGAAGATAGAAAAGGATACTAATTATTGTAATAACAAGAATAACATAATATAAATTATGATGATATATCATGTGTCTATAAAATTGGAAATATTGGATATAAAGTAGAAAACAGAAATTAGAAACCCAATGTAGAAAAAGGATGTACATAGAATATCCCAAGAAACCTGATATACAACTCGGTTATCTGCTACCTTCCCCATCCCATCACAGTAAGATGTCAAGTGTATGAAGAATTATGATTCCCTTTATCAACACACGCATAAATCTAGTATTCCATGGGTACCAAATGGCCCCATGTGAGGGTGTGGGTTAACTCTTAGTGGGACACCACCAATGATGTCTAGAACATATTTACCATGTAATGGAAATGTAATAGTATGTTGGAATGCATATATAGTGTAATGAAGTACAATGTACCTAAATCCCAAAGTACCAACTTCATCCTTCAGATGATGTCTAAATATATAACATGTTCATTAATTAATTTATTACTAATTTATATAAAAATGTCACATGATACATATCCAGCACTGACATCAAATCATGATAGTATAAATAGTGAAGGTTCAAAGATGTAACATTGATACTTGTAAGAATATTTAATAATGAATTTCCAATTTAATAATCGTGGAACCCCAGACCACAAGGGGATCCAACGTAGTAATGATTATATCCTGGATATGGTTAAGAGTGAAATTCAAGTATCATAGTACATGTAATTGCAGAATAAGATACCTACCATGTCCATGGAGTTTATGTGCGGTAAAACAGGGCTGGGCAATGACTGGGTCTGATGGGATATAACCATGGAACCTACTTTTCAATTTTTGATCCATGTAGTGTATCCAAATAATTTGGTAATATTATTGATAGGATTCTATGGTGTTAAAATGTCCATTGAAACATATACAATGAATGAGATCCATAAGTTTATTATCCAAATCAAGATGCAAGATAGAATTAGACTGGGGTTCTTACGTGATCATTGAATTCCCTTTGGAATCAAAGGTGATCTCAAGTCAGGACATTTATATTTGAAAATGATATAAGATTTTATTAGGTTCATTCAATTACCATTCATTAATTTGATAGGTCTTATTGTGTGTGGATTCATTTAATCAGGTTTTCAATAATAAATAAATCAACTTTGTTTCGGCCCTTCCATTCATTACAGGGACAATGTCAATTTGCATGTAACCATTAATTAAATCCATTTTAGTCAATTTCAAAGGTCAGGGTAAACATATCTACCTTTAATTATCATTTTAAGGGGTCATATGGACATATATCCCATTATTCATATTCATTTTAAATGCCCATGTAACATACATATTATACTTTACAATTTCCTTTTATGATATAATTATCTAAATCAAGAACATACCTTAGGTGGGTCACGTAGTGAGCATAAATGGTATATTTAATTAGGTAATTCAAAATTTAAATCAATATATTTAATTAATAAATTTCAAACCAAGGCACACCGGAATAGTGGCTCAATTGTGTAAAAACACTAAAATGAAAATTATATCAAAGGAGCCAACATGGGATGGATGGAGTTGTGGGAGTAACCACTACAATATAATCAAATATCTAGGAAGATAATAACCATATGGTTATAATTATTATTATCATATAATTAAAATCAATGAACGGCACAAAAATAAAATGTTAGGCCCCATTCAAAAATTTATAAAATTATTGAAATTGATGGATGCTTTACAGAACACCAACTATAGTCTTGTATGACTCAACATGTCCAGTACTAGCCTCTAATTCATCTTTTAATGGATTATATCTAGGAAAAATTTAAAAACACTAACTACTATAAAAATATGTTGAGAGAATGATGGACAAATAATGGGTCAAATAGACTCGATTACTTATCATTGTGCATCCAACATGATGAACGAGTCCTCATAAAAATATCATATGAATGAGATATCTTGATCACTCTATTATGCAATAGATAAATAAAAAATTCTTGAAAATGGAGGATATGTATTCTGTAAATAATATTGGGGATGAATTAAGTATTAACAAGATCATTAAAGTTAAAATTATAAATTGACCCAAAATTTAGCATATTCAGGTTTTCTCTACACGGTTTTCCAAACCGAGGATAACCAGTTCAAAGGTACATGAAGAAGTGGGGTACCTCATGTATTGGTTTCATGGTATGGGAAACTATGTGAGATGTATATAACTAAAAAATTCAACCCATCTGTACATTTATATCAATCCATACTATCTCCCCTCATGGATTACTTAAAAATGTGTTCTAGCCCTTGTTCTCTCAAAAATCTTAGTATACGACATAGAACTAGACATGTAAACCCTTAAAACCTCTTATAACTCATTATTCATCCACACTAGGTTCATAATAATGAATTAGAAAAACAATTAAATGACCCATCCATGAGTGAAAAACAATGTTCCTTCAATCATCCCCCCATAAAAGAACTCGTCCCAATTTCACCATCCAAGGGTGGTGAATCACCATCTAAGAATAACTCAAACTGTAGGAAATGTACTTTTGCATCATGCTACCATGTTTTATCATGCACGCAGTCGTGTTTTCATTGCACCCACACTAGAGGGAAAAACTGTCTTTAGATATTTTTCATGCTTCGGTCAATGAAGCATAGTTGATACTGCTCAAATGTAGCATCAATATCTAACTCAACATCATTAGGATTAATTTTATGAGATGGGTCAGAATTATATTGCTTATTCAATGAAACATGGATGATATATTGGATTGAATGGTACCAATTAGGTTGTATCAATCGACAGGGTATAGGCCCGACTCTCTCAAGAATCTCATACATCCCTACATAACAAGGTGACTACTTCCCCTGCTTCTCTAACCACCTATTCACTGTCCAGGGTGATAAATGAAGTAAAAAATTTCCCCAACCTCAAACTCTTGAGGTTGTTGATGGATACCAAAACAATATTTAATTCTAGATTTTGTAGTAGATATACGCTTACTGATATGTTCAGCCTACACCAAAGACTCCTTTGAGAGATGCGGGCCTTGGTGGGCTTCCTTACCTACCATTATCTAGCACTGTAGAGAATGGTAAGAGATACCATAAATGGAATCAAAAGGATTCATATTAATTTTATACTATATTCTATAATAATAAGAAAACTCAATGTAAGGGATATGATTCACCCATGAACCGCAGAAATCAGGGAAAAAATATCGGAGCCTTTTCTACATTATTTATAGAGTACATTCCAACTACCCATCGGTCTGAGGGTGAAAATATGTTCTTAGAAGCACCTTTGTACAGATATGTTTGGGTTATCCCTTCCAAAATATTTATAAAAAATTATTATACCTATCCAAAACAATAGTACAAGGGACCCCATGTAGTTGGATGATCCCGTGGACGTATAGTCACCCCATCTCATCAATTGTGGTATTCTATCAAATAGGAATGAATTGATCCCCCTTCATCAGATTTCAATTATCACCCATAAAACTTCGCTACCATTTAAGGACCTAGGTATCCCTATAACATGTTCTATGGAAACATCTTCCCTCATACATTTTGGGACTGGAAGCGGCTATAATAAAACTATATGAACCTCATTCTCCACTTTCACCTGCTAATAGGAGAAACATCTAGTTAAAAATACATCCATCTGAAATTTATTCATAGAAATATTATACTAACATCACATGTCATGATAAATTTAGAGATTCCAGTATAAAGTACCCACTGAAAACAGTGAAAAACATTCATCCACTCCTCTATCATATGTATAAGAACCCAGGCATACCCATCAATATGCAAGATATCATCATTTTTTATAGAATAATCTTGAGGTGGGTCACCAATGAAATAATCTCCTTGAGAACCAAACCCTCGTGATATCAGAATATTGTACCCTTAAACTTCAAAATGATGGAATGTGTATCTGTGATGGATGTGGGGTAAGACTAAATGTCGCTACCAAGAATCTCCAGATTCATCTCAGAGTAGATGGCCATTAATTTCCATTCATCACTGGCTTACTATATGACATGTGTTTGAGTTTTCTAACCCAGTGAATTAGTGACTAAGGTTCCCTTTCCTGGCATATATGAAATCTTGAAATCAATTGACTGCAGACATTCGACTAATCATCTCTATCTCAGGATCAAGTCACAATTTGAAAAGATATAATTAAATCTATTGTATCCTGTGTACACCACAGAGTGTTCACCCAACTAATAGTGTCTCACAAAACGTTAGGTATTGAAAACTGCTACTAGCTCAGGATATTGTGTCATGTAGTTTCTCTCTTGAGGCCTCAACTACTAAGACCCATAGGAAATGATATGTCCTCTTCTATCAGCATAACTTCTAGGCTGATGCATGATGAATCATTGATTATATTACAACTTCTTACATGCTTTGTAAATAATAGAATATGTTTGAAGATAAAACTCCCATTCAGCACCTAAATAGATTACTTTCACTCTTCTATCCATTGGAACATAACACCATTAATTATAAGACTTGTAATATGTGAATATATATAAGTGATGTACTTTATGAATTGCTTCTAATATCCATACATCCATAAAAATCCATAAATAAAATATGTTCTGGTTATTATCCTAGGAAACTATAGTACTAATCGTCTATGGTTTAATAGATACTTTTGATTTTGATATTATTTTCCCCACAATGTAAACATTTTAGATCCAGAAGTGGAACTTAACAAGCATTGCATTGTACTGATTCTCTATCAGTGTATCGATAATGATCTCACGTTACATGAAATGGTCATTACTAGTATGAGAATACACGCGAATTTCATCTAAAAACACTTATAAAATCTATTCCATATAGTGATGGGATTCCCAATTAATTAGAGCCAGGAAAATTGTGGGTGTGTTCATAATACTGAAATCTGTAAGAAGGTACTCGTAGATACTATACCTTATAAGGACACCTCTACGATGTATCTTTGATTTAGTTACTAGAACATGGTGATAAACTATCCTAATATCAATCTAGAGAAGACACTAACTCCTTGAATCTTGTCGAAGATAAAATCTATTTGAGTAGTTGGATACCTATTCATCACTACAAGATGGTTCGTCTCTCTATAATCTACACATTGGCTTCATGTTCCATCTACATTATTGAATTAAATGAAGAACAATTCCAAAGATGATACACTGAGATATATGAATCCATTTCCCCCTAGATCATCCAAATTCATATTGAGTTCCTATAGTTTGGATGGTTTCATCCTACACTGAGGAGTGGATACTCGAGTTTCTCTTGGAAGAAGATCAATTGTATTAACTACCTCTCTCAATGAAGGTAACCTATAAATGTCATCAGGAAAAACATCCCTAAAATGATCAACTACTGGAGGGAAATATACATGGTATAAAACTTGATCCTTCATGAAGATTATGGATATATGGGGGTTATCCCACATATCCCATGATGCTCTGGTTGGGATCTTATATCTTGTACATCCCACTCACCCTTAGGTAGATAATTGTTTCCCATTGGTTATGTAAAAAATACCCTATAATGATAGAAGTCTATAAAATAATGATATTGAACAAACTAATCCATCCTGTGAAATAAATAGAAGATTTCCATCTCATGAAGAATAGGTTCCATAACAAAGGATGACAACCATTCATAGTGGGATAGTTCCTATATTGGTGTATTCCTTACGATTGCACTCTTAATGGTATATCTAGGGTAATTACTCCATAATAATATCACATCTCATGTCTAATACATTATATGATTGATACATAGATAAAAGAGGTCGATGAACCTATATAAATTAAACAAGAAAAAATATTAAAGGTCACATTAATAATACCACGTACTATAGAAGGTTTTTTTTCGGATCATTAGTTATCGACTGCACTACATGAAAATAGCCGGATCCACATCCTGGTGCAACAAATGGACTACCATGATCATATATTTTATATTTTCATTGTTGGTGTTTAGGGGACTTGTCACGACCCGCCCTCGGGGCCCGTGTCGTGACTACCCCAAGCCCGCCTTCCATAGGCCAGGGGCTAGCAACTAGCACGAAGGCGTAATTCCCAGTAAAAGGGAAGGAATTGCCTTTGAAAAGTAAACAAACACCACAAAGTAAGTAAGAGGAAAAGTAAACACCAAGTAAAAACAGAGTACAACTGAAAGTGCGGAAAAGTAAATGGGCCAGTATACAAACCCAAACTGAAAGTAAAGTACAACTCGAAAGGGAAAACATCAACTGTAAAGTAAAAGCCGCTACACCGAGCTGTCCACTGGAAATCCCACCTAAAGGGTGGGTACAGATAGCTCCACTGCTCCTCGGGTCCCGCCGTCCGCTCCGAACACGTCCCGCCCAGTGGTCCACCTCCAGGTACCGTCCTACACTGTAAGCCTCAGCCAAGATCAACGATGTCCGTCGTATGCAACCAACACAACGTAGTGCGGGCATAGACCGTTCAGGGGTGAGTATAAGCTACTCAGTAGGGACCTCGAGACCCCTGACGGTCTCCCAAAATCCACAATGGATAACCACAAAAGATAGATACAACACAAAGTAACAACCGACACTGCTTAGGTATATGCCCATACATATACCTAAGTCATCAATTCCAATACGCTCCAACCTCCGAGCCCAAGTACAACTCAGTCCACAGAGGAAAGTATACGTATTCCAAACAGGAAAGAAAAACGAAATCCACACAGGATAGCACAACACAATCCACACAGGAAAGCAACAGGATTCAGCTCACACAGGTATACTTCATCGAAAGATGATAAATATGATCTCTGATCCATCTAAGTTGTCGGACCCACGAAGGATCGATAGGTAACTAACCCCCGCAAAGACCCACATAGGATCAGGCCCACACAGGACCTGTAGGCGATGGTTCACACAGGACCGCTGAGCGCAATGACCCACACAGGATCGGACCCACACAGGATCGGGCCCACACAGGACCTGTAGCACTGATCCACATAGGATCGTTGAGTGCTGTAGTCGTCGTCGAATCCACCAAGGATCTCTGTACTGTCGTCGTCACAGTCACAGTAGCAGTAGCAGTAGCAGTCACAGTCGCAGCCAGTACTAGGGTTCCCGCACACAACAAGCTTGTTCAGGAGGGTCCTCTCCATGAGCCGAGAGGATGATACATCAACTGTCACAAATTCCAGAGTTGATGTACAAAAATTTCCGTATCGCCAACAGGAACTCAACACAACAGACGACGCGTTGATCGGACACCCTGTCTGAGAGTTATTGGCTTTTTCGTTCCAGGGGCCCGATTGGTTTTTAAGGCAAAACCAACCCGACCGTACTCCACCTGCATCCAAACCTCGGGCGGAGTATGCTAAAAGATCCATCTCACAAAGAGGAACCCATCAAAGCTGATGGCACGTCAATCAGACGTCCGTAGCTTAAGATATGACTGTTTCCGCTCCGAGGGCCCGGTTGGTTTTGTGTACGAACCAACCCAGCCGAACTCAAAGTATTTTGAAACCCTGAGTCCGATACACCGAATCGAACGTTTCGATCCAAGGATCGCATCTCCGCTGACGGTTCGTCAATCGGAGGTCCGTAGCTCATGTTATGGCCAAAAGACCGAAGTCGATTCGAAAACGGGGGTCCGGGTCCGGGCCGACCCGACCCGACCCCCCTGGGTTGGCCCGAACCGGGTCGCCCAAACCAGGTCGACCCGACCCGGGTCCGACCCGGCCCGGCCAGCGGCACGGCCCGGAGAAGCGGCGCGGTCTGGCACGGCGGTGTGGCCCGGCTGGTGGCGGCGCGGCCTGGGTGCCGCTCGGGTGCCACGCGCGGGGGGCAGAGCCCCCGCTTCACTTGTGGCGGCGCGGCTGAAAGCCGCGCCTTTGAGAAACCGGCCCCCCCTCGTGGGTGCATGCCTTTGAGAAAAACGAGGGGGGGGGGGCACCTGCCCCCCTTTGTGAAACCGGCCCCCCCTCTTAATGGGGGGGGAATTCAAGCTGGCCGGGGGAATTAAATTCTCCCGGTTTTTCCCCTTCCAACCGGCCCGACCTGGCCGGCCGGTTCTTCTTCAATGGGACCGGCAAAGCCGATCCCCTTCCGGCTTCCGACACCGGCGGCCCGGCTGGCCGCCGGTCTTCCCATTTCCGCCACGGCCCGAAACCGGCCGCGGTCTTCGTCGTCCGGCGCGGTGCGACGGCATCGCGCCCCTCCGCCGTGGCCCCGCTCCGGCCGCGGCACCTTCGGTTTCCTTCGACGCGGCGCGACGGCGCCGCGCAACTATAGCTGTGCGATTCCGGCGTGGTGCGACTGCACCACGCCATCTCGTTCATCCATAAGAAAATAATAATATTCAAGAACAAAGGATGGGGGATTCGGCCATGTTTGTGCGGTCTGGCCCCCCCTCTCGTTAGATGATAGCACATAAACAATTATTCTCAAGATTTTCATGCTAGAACCAAGAACGAGAATAAATAAATAAGCAACATCAAACCCCTACCTCGGTTTCAAGAACGATGATCGTCAACGACCCGCGGAAGATGCGTTGCGGTGGTCGGCATCACGGAAGAAGGACGTCGATGTCGTGATGCGAGGATTCGAAGTTCTTTGACGATGATTTCGTCGCGGAAAATCGTCGCGGAAGAGATGACGCGGAAGAAGACATCGTCGGTGTCGCGGGTATGGCGTCGCGGAAGACGATTCCCGATAACGTGGTGTTCTTCGTCGATGTTCGAAGGTTCTTCGCGTTCTTCGTCAAAGCTTGAAGAAGAAGAAGAAGACGAAGGCACCAAATTCTCTCAAGGCGGCTAGAGAATTCTAACCCAAATAAAATAAGCTAAAGTCTTATTTTATTCACACAATTATCAATTTGAATTTCAAATGTTTGAAATTCAAACAAAATAACTCCATTAATTAACAAAGTTGTCATGTTTTTAAAAGAGGAGTGTAAGGAAGTGTTTTAAAAAGAAGAAGGTGAAGAGTTATGCTTCGTGTGGGCCCCACCACACTTAATCCTCCCAAGGGAGGTTAAGTGGATGTGGGCCCCACTCTAACTCCCTTTGGGAGAAGTTAACCAATAAGATAAAATAAAAATTTGTATACCACAATTTTTATTTAACTTATTCTAAACTCCCAAAAACTAACTCTCAACCCGCAATAAACGCAACCTCGGAAAAGGTCTTCTTAAGCGAATATCGGCGCTGCGAGTTCATCGGTGCCCTCGGAATTTGATTCCAGGCACCGGTTCAAAAGTTAAAAATTCCCGCTTGTTTGTTCACTGAACGTACCCAAGCCAAACTTCAGAAAATGATTTCGGGCACTCCGGGACTCGGAATCAGGTGCCGTCCGAAACCGCGCTCTTGTAAAATTCCAAAGAAAATTAAGAAAAAATTTCCCTTGAATTTTACGGGTCTTTATAGGACTAGCTACCAAGAACCTGAATTCCTCCTCAGCCAGTCCTATAGGTTCTATTGTAACTACATTCTTGAATGCAATGATAAATAACCCGCTCCTAGAGGTGGAGCTAGAAAATATACTTTTCCACTCCATGTTGGTGAAGAGTTCCCATTGAAAGGAAAAATAAGACCCCTTTTGTCGTTAGCCTAAAAATTCAGTGGGTATCTTTCATATAGATTCTATTGATGACCATTTCATCCACACTGATGATGCACTATAAAAATAAGTACTATGGTTTCCACTCGTGGATGAGAATCCTTGATTGGAATGCATCCTACCATCAAACAACTATTGCTCTGTTGAAGAAATCATCCGATATAACTGGCACTATTTTGTCCCTCCGGTTTAGATTGGGTACTAGATCCCGATTTACTATTTAGGGGATAGTAAGGTGATTAATTACATTCACATAAGTGCAGATGGAATACTGAAGCCCATTCTCAAAGCATCTATCACAAGGAAGCTCATCACTAGTTAGAAGTATTGAAATGCACTAAAATTTCTGGAAATTTTCTTAATACTCCATAACTAACATAGAAACCAACTTCTGATACATAAAATCTCTAGATTTGTTATCTCATAGCATCAAAGTAGATAGCTAATCAATGATTTTAGACTACAAATCTACCCAAAAAATGCCCCGATGGCGACCAGCCTCGGTAATCACATCCCACTAGTGCTTGGTAGAATCACCCATCATATACATAGAAATTTTGACCATAAAATCTAAAGTAATCTCCATATGATCATATATTGATAGGGTGATGTTTATCAACTACACAACAACATGTATATTTCAATCCTCTGAGAAAGTGGGACGATATTAGAGCTAGAACTAATGAGTCATATCGGCCATCGTAGGTCTATCTCAAAGGGAACCATGCAAGGACCGCAGTAGACATAATAAATTATCTCAAACATGAGCATAAATATCCAAATCAGGTACATTTAGAAGTTCCTAAAGTGGCACTCTTAGAGAAATGAATGGCATCTCAGGTCCCAAAACATCTGGAGAATTTTCACCACCACCCTCCCAGTGTACGATACAAGAACATCATGGTGGCCTTGGTCAAAAAATTCAAATCACACACCTTAGAACAAGATTTGATGCAGATATATTGAATAAATAATAGAATCTAAATTAATGAATACTCACTACACAAGACACACTACCACAAATAACTTCTTATACTTCCATGTATTGATTAGTTACCATGTATTATCCTTCCTATAATTTTGTTTCATTTAATTTCTTGGTTAAACACATTACCTTTCATGAATATGATATGGCATGATATGGTCATGAAACCAATTCATTTCATTTTTCACTTCATAATAGTTATCCATTCTAATTGATTCAATTACAATACACCCGATAATTGAAAATGACTCCCATTTTATATATTATAATGTATTGACTCTATAAATTACTCATCTCAACCCATGAGGGCCTATAAAGCTCATGAATTTAGATAGGGAATCATTTAACCCAAACAAAGAGTAATACAAAAATGTGAAATAAATCCCAACACCACTCAATAGTGAATGGAATATCAAGCTATTAAACTTCTGAAATACACCTATATGGAATGGAAATACGCATGACATGTGAATTATAGGTTCCTATAATGATGCATGCAATGATTACCATTTACCTAATATCATCATTCTAATGATGAAGAAATCCTAAAATAGAATAATAATGACAAACACAATACAACATATGCATCAACCAAAGCTCAATTGATATGAATTGTAACAAAAAAGAGTAGAACTAAATTAATATTTAAGGTAACATGGATTTTACCCCGAACATGTATTTGAGATTCCTGAACATGTCTTATGAACATGTTCCATGAAATTCTAATCTCTATTATTTTATCTCAGAATATTAATGTAAGAAAATAAAAAAAATCATTCTCTAATACCCCCTTTTGGCCTCTTGGAACTGAATTCCACTTAGGAGGTTCCCTGAGCCTGGTGGGACACATGGACTCAAGCCCATATCCAAAAATTCCCAAGGCTATCGACTAGTATAGAAGTCCTAGGGTGCATCCTAGGGTATAATATTCTCTCATTTCTAGATTTTAGCACATATAATATATATATAGAGTTAAATGGTGTAATAAATAAAAGTACACAAAAGTCACATTTGAAATAGGCAATGATAAAAATGAATATAATAACTAGAATAACCTACAAATACTGATGAAGATATGTAAGGTATCTTGATAACTAAAAATCAGGGATTCAAATCAGAAGGAATGCATTCAAAACCCAATGTTGAAAAATAAAATACAAAAACTATCCAAAGAATATCAACATACAATTCGGTCTTCTACTACCAACCCTAACCCAGTATAATAAGAAATCATGTGTATGATGCATTTCACATAGTTTTATCCACACATGAATACATGTAATATACCCCAAGTAACAAGCATTTCCCAAAGAGGGTGTGAGTAAAATCTCAATGGGCCACCACCAAGGGTGTTTATAGCTTCCGTTATGTGTAGTGGAAATGTAACAGTGTGAAAGCATGAATATATTTTGTAAGGAAATACAATATAACTAAATACCCAAGTTACCGCATCATCCCTCATCTGTTGTCTGACCATGTAACATGTTCAGTAATTAATTAATTACACCATTATTGAAAAATGTCATGTGCATCATAGAAATAACTATCATCACATCATGACAGTATAAATAGTCAAGGATTCAATATGTGATAAGGAAAACCCTAATCATATTTAATAATGACATAAAATGGTAATAACCAAGTAAAAATAAACATCAAGGGTCACCATCTAAGTTATGATTGTATCGTGGGTTAGGGTAATAATGTAATCTAAGTATCATAGTCCAATGAATTCAACCAAATGAAACCTACTGAGTCTAAGTAATTCATTAAAGGTAAAAAGGGCTATGTAATGACTCATCTCATTAGGCATTCTCAATTGAACCAAATGTTCAGTGATATATTAAAAGATTGTATCCAATACACCAAATAATATTATTGAAAGGATCCTATATTATACTACCATCCATCCAATGCTAGAAAAGTATCAGCATCTGGTGGTTCTTAACCAAAGCAATCACATCCTTGAATCAGAATGCGGGTCCCAAGTGATCGATGAATTCTTAAAGGAATCCCATGTGATAATAAATTAGGCCACTCTTATTTGATAATTATTTCATAAAATATTTTAAAATTTTAAATCAATTACTTTTCCATAGTGTGACAAGGCTAATTGGTCATGAAACCATTTAATTGTGTCCTAATTAATTGTTAAATCTATTTGGTTCATGTGTTGCCTTTCATTTGTGTTACAAATCCATGTATCATGTATCAATTCATTAAATTCATTTAATGTATTTTAAAGTGTCAAGTATCATACTTATACATTCCAGTGTCATGGTAAGTGGTGTAGTGGACATGAATTCTATTATTCAATTATATTTGAAAGGCTAAGTCATATATTTTGTATAATTTCCAATTTCCATTTCAAAAATAATTACAAAATTGAAAAAAATTACATTAGTTGGGTCAAGTTGTGAGCATAAATCATACATGAAATTATGATATTCAAAATTTATATCAATAAATTTAATATAGAAAATATTTGTCATAGAATTTTCAAGCCAGAGAACACCCTAATTCCAACTCAATTGTATCAAAACACAAAAAATAAAAATAACAGAAAAACATACAACATTGGGTGGATAGACTTGGGGGTGTAACCAATAAAAATTAATAAATTATTTGGAAAAGGAATAAACATATATCTCTAGTTATTATATTCATAGAATGTAAATTTAATGAATGACACCGAATAAAATCGGTGGTCCCCGCAAGAAGAATTCCTAAATCAATGAACATGAGGGCTGATTTATAGATCACTGAACATCGGCTTGTATGATCCTCCTCATGTAGTATTATAATCTAATTTGGTTTAGAATATAATAGATCTATTGAAATAGAAAAATGATAACACCTCAATAACTATTTAGAGATCATGAGCGATGATTAATGGATCATAAGGACTCGAGTGCCTACCATTGTGCATCAAACATGACAAATGAAATCTCAAATGGATCTTGAATGAAAGAGATATCTTGATCCCCTGGTTAGTCCTTCAAAATATTAAAAATTTGATAAAATTGATGTTTTTTCCATTTTAAATTGTATTAGGGATGATGTAATTCTTAATTATTTCATTAATGGTGAATATTTAAAATTTCAGAAAAAATTGTCTGGGAATGGTTTCATCACATGGTTCTCCAAACCGTGCACAAACCATACATGGGTACCTAGTTAAAATATGGTACCATAAGGTCATGTTTTACAGTTTTGGAAACCATGCACCAACTGTGAGAGATAAATCTTAATGAAAATGAAAACCATCCACATGTATAGATCTAACAGTTCTCCCACCCCCACACAATTTAATAAAATCTATGAACTATGCCTGTTTGTCCCACAAAAGATGGGTTCTGGGGACCAAACAAGCCATGGAGACCCTTTTTAACTCAATAAGAATCTATATTGGGTTCAGAATATAAAAAAATAATGAAATTTAAAAGATATATGTCTGAGTGAAAAATTAGGTTCATACATTGAGCTTTCTTGAGTAGTATTTGACTATCATAATCAACCTAAGTATGTGACTGGTGACATTATGTTTGATTTGGATGAGTAAGTTAAAAAACCTCTCAGACTCATATTTAAGAATCTAGGGGCATGTTTCACTATAAAATTATGGTAGTGGGAGTTCTGTGACATGGAATTGGAAATTCAAACATAAAATAAATGGTGGGAAGAAGCATATGCTAGTTAATAGAAAATATAATAATGAGAATGTGACTTGGGTTTGACCAGATTTAGTATAGAAAATATTTATATTTATCTAATGGTTGTGAGAATTGACTTGGGTTTCGTGATATTATGTGTTGAATAAATAGAGGGGCGCTTAGAAGTGCATTGGGCACTCATAAATGCAACACGGTCATTTGAATAAAATTACAGACTCAATTAGGTTAGGTTCTTCATTTTTATTTCCAACATTAATTCGTGGGTTTTTTAACTGATTGGCGCTTTGAGATTGAATATCTAATGATTTTAAAAAAAATTCATTTATAATGGATTTGATATTCAATTATAGTGTTCGTTAAATATTTATCATTGTTTTTAAATGTAAATACGAAATTAGGGATGTGTATGAATGGATTATTTAGATATGAAATGAGCCTCAGTTTATGTTTGGAGTTCTTGGGAGATTTTCGGTATTTTAGGTACTGGGGTAGGAGTTGAGATAATGTGCACGATAGGGAACATGGTTGGTTTATTGATAGGGAATACTATATAAAGTAATGGCACGTCTTAGTTAATACTGGAATATGGTGAGTGAGTTATTTTGGAATCCTGGAATATACAATGTCATTTTTTTAAAAAATGACATACTTGTTACTTGATTGGGTAACAGTTCGTAAAAATCGCACTATACCCATGAGTGTGGTGTGTTATTTGGGAAGTTCCAACTACTTAGTTGGCACAATGTTTTTCCAGAAATGCGACCAAACCATGCATCCCGTTAAAATGGTTGAAATTTACATTTCCCCTTTGATATATATGAGTATATTTCTCTATTCTATTCACTTTAATTCCCTCAGTTTGGCTGTTTTTCCTCTTCTGTACTTTCCCTTTTCAAATCCCACTAAAGGGGATCTCTTAGTGGCCTATTAAGAAATCTTGTATGGTTTTTCATTCTGCAGCATCACTTGTTATTATCCCAACATTATTCTTAAATTTTTTTTCGTCGATTAGACATTTTTTTTCTCAATTGCACAAGATCATGGTGGGATCAAATATCAATGACATGAATTTTTCTCTATCTAGTGATATGGTAACCTATAATAATGTCTACATGTCTCCACGTGTCATTTCCTTATGTGTGTATCTACAATGAATTTATAAATCCTAAAGTATTTTAAATAATTTGGTGGGGTTGTTTTTTTTCTAAATATTTCTTATGGATTAATCCAAATTCTCTTTTTTAGGTTTCATCAGAAAATATTTTTTAGTGTTTTATTTTACTTTATGTCTAAAAGGGATAGTTGTTATGGTTTCAATATTCACATGATTATATTTATAATTTTTAATGTTTTATAAGATTCTTTTTTTAATTATTAATTATATTAGTTATAATTAATAAATTATTGGGGTTTTTATTATTATATAGTACAATGTACGTATTAGATAATCATAGATGGGACATGGAATCCACTAACGACCCTTTGAATGTAACTAAAAAACTCTGTAAATTGTATGCGGTTTGGTGTTCCCACCCTTTTGTATTAATTCATGTTTATGGTATTATGTAAATTAAATGGATCATTACTAAAAAACACATTATAAAATTATTCTAATAAACTATTAAATTAATTAAATGTATGTTTACACTCCTTTTTCGTCACATTTTCTAAATGAATGGAAAGGGAAATGACTTAGCACAAATTGATTCGTCCTTTGAAAAAAACATCAAAAATCGAAAATGGAATGAACAAGGCTTCAAATGCACATGTGCCGCGCAAGTTCCCTATTTGTCACGCAAGTACACTTGTGTGATGCCTGATTGTCGTGCAAGTGACTTGTGCGCCCTGAGTGGTAACTGCCAGAGCTCTTCTGCAGCCTATAAATAGTCCCTATGGGCCCCCCATTGTAGAAGGAATTTTTCCAGAATTCAGGTATAGAGCTCTGAACGCCCAAGTCTCTTCTCGAGGTCTTCCGAACACTTATAAGGTAATTATTTAACTAGAATGGAATGTCTAAACAAGATGAGTATGTTCTAAGTGTTAGAATTCACTAACAATTGCATGCCTAAGGTGATTTATCCTTACGGGAAATGAACATACTTGCGGGTTGCCCTACTTCTTCACCAACAATTGTGCGCCTCTCTTCTGGAAGTACTTCAGGATAATTATAAAGTATTTGGTCGAGGATCGCCCAAGTGTTACCCTACTGGTTAAAAATTGCGCACATACCCATGTGTCTCGCAGGTATACCTGCGTGACCAGGACTTGCACGCCCACGCAGTACCTGCGCACCTGCCAGGACTTGCGCGCCCCTGCCTTTTTGGGTGCCCTTCTTGCCCATTTTACACCACTTATATCATTCCACCTCTCCTATTCAAGATTCTGTCTTCAAGACATTATTCAATGCCATTTATGGAATGTTTACTTGATTAACATCCTTATCTGAAAGGTATTATTTTGAATATCTCTCAAAACCTAGTGATTTACACATCTTTATGTCACTAAGGATTGAGATTTCATTCATTCAACCTCATCCTTTTAGATGAGAGAACCCTTAACCTGGGCTTTGTTTTCATAAGTAATTCCCCGTCATAATTCCCATTAATTTTGGGCATCCTCCTTAGGAGTTATCCCCAAGTCTGCTAATCTGCTCATCCTCCTTAGGATTAAGCCCCGAGTCCCCTAATCTTGGAATCCTCCTTAGGAGTAAGCCCCAATCTTAAAATTCCAAAATATGGGCATCCTCCTTAGAAGTAAGTCACATGTCCTCATTAACCTGACCCACTATTTCAGGAATAAGCCCCAATATCAAATATGTGAAATCCTCCTTAGGAGTAAGACCCAAGCCCCTTAACCAGTCCTAATTTACTTTTGATCTAGACTTCCTTCTCAGGAATAAAACCCAATCATAAGTCCCCTCCTAACTTGGGCATCTTCCTTAGGAGTAAGAACCAAGATTAGAGTATCCAAATCTCAATGAAGCACATATACCATTATGGACCCTGTTCCTGGATTTCTTCCCTAAAATAAATCTTAATCCTCATTTCTTATGATTGCATCTTTCATGGCACAATTGTCTAGCTTTACCAATACCTCTTGTTTCTCACACCGAGCATGACTCACGTGAGCTCAGAGTGTAAAAGTAATTATGAAATATATCTTTGATCCATCAATCATAAACATCACATTACCTTACTCGAACTACGTGGTTTCTGATTCCTTTTTGTAAAACTAAGGATACGTAGGTAGCAAATCTGTGGGTACGATCCCAACTCGGAAATAATCTCTGTCCTTTTGAATGACAATAAACTTCAAGTGCCCCACTGAGTGGTTTTAAAACCAGTTTGGTCATTATAATGACCAAGATTCATTTATTTATTAAATGATACCATTTACTAAGAATATCTAAACAAATAAAAATGATTCTCTATCAATGAAGAACCTCGAATACATATAATAGATTCTCTAAATTTTCAACATATCAATCATTGATTTTTAGGTCTAAAGGAAAGCTCATATTATACTTGGTAATGTAATAAGGATTCATGAACATACCTTAAATATATAAAGAGAGTCTCGATGTAGAAAACAATTCCCCTAAAAAAGGTGTGATGAGTCCAACCTCCCATCCTCTCGACCATTGCAAATTTCTAAGCCTCCTCAGTCTACAACTAATGACCGCCTACCTTTGAAAACTAGGTTCAAATTGATATGGAATCATTGGATGTTTTTGGTTCTACAAACAAACCCGTTAGAAACCGCTTGGAATGTTTGAACCTTAAATAGATGAGGTCATCCCCAATTCTAGAGGAAAAAAATGGTGAACCATGCGTGAATCCTTAACCATGTTAAAATGATGTTTTTCTTATTTTTTAGGCCCCTATTTAAAACTCAATGAGAGGGACAAAAAACAATCATTGCCATATGGGATCATCCAAAATATGTAGTGTCTAAATTTGTCTTGATTATGTCTGTTATATCAAATAGGCACTCTTTTCTATGATCTTTTGCATTTACAGAATGGCTTCTCTTATGTTCACATCGGTGAATATGTCTGCTGTGAAAACTTCTACTGCAAATTCCACTACTGCTACTCCTGCTAGATCATCGTCCGCTCTTTGGAAGATATCACCTACCCAGCGTCTTCAATGCTGGGTATCAAATGCGCTGGTTATGGAGTATAGTCAAAACGGTACTATTCCAACTATGGAGGCTGCCCGACAAGCCCTCCAAGTGATGAACTCACACTGGTTGTCCGGACAACGATGACCAGGGATCAAGAAGAAGGCGGACCGTTTAGGGTCGTTATCCCCGTAATGAAATCACCATTCGCTCCTTTATTCTTGGGAGGGGAATGAGTAGGTCCCTCAGGGCCTTAATTCAAGTAGACAAGAGTTCGTCCCAAGGGCTCCTACCAACAATCGTTGATATGCTCGTGCGGAAGTGTGCCCACAACATGAGGGGGGTATCAAATCTAGGCATTCAACTCAGGTTCCTTGGACCTAGGCATGCAAGACGAATCACCAGAGGCGAATTCTGGTTAACAGGGAGCAAGTTCTCATCACTACCATTTCCGTAGAATTCCACCAACCTAACTAGGTGGCAAACAATGAGCGGGAACATACACCTTCTTGTTTTAATTCCGCTATCCAGCAGACTCATCTGTCAGCATCACGCCAATCCTGCCATGCAATTATAGTGGAGTATTATAGATAGGAACGTACACCTGTTTATACGCCATCAACTAGTCAACATGGTCGTCTGACTACATATGATGGATCTCGTCATCCATATTCAGTGAAGTGAAATCAGCAGGCACATACACCTTATAGTATTGATCAAGCCTACTAATAGTCTCTCTTGGTAGCACACGGAGAAGTCAGTCAAAAATCACCGGTGACAAACATGAGGAAAAATCATCTCTCTACCCCCACACATGAGTACTGTCAGGATTCACTAACAGGAAAAGGAGGACAAGAGCAGGCACATACACCTAGTCCAATCACGGAATGGGCGTATATCCCCATTATGGTAGCTGAAGTCACCAAGAATATTCTATCAATGGTGATAGAGAAGAAGAAAATCTCTGCTCATATTCTGGATGCTTTCTAGGATATTGTAACAGCTTCAGCAACATCTCAGGGAAATACACATAAATCTATCCCAACCAGTGGAGTGACACATCAACAGTTCACTCTGGAATAGACACACACATCTGTTCTAGTCCAAGAGGTTTGTGGGGCGTACTCCCCCATATTATATGGACAACTAAGTCTGGCACATACATCTGGTTTGAGCGGGGATAATCTGCCTAACCTGACCATTTTTCTTAAGAAGGCACACACACCTGCTAAATTGTGTAAGAAGGTGTCTATGAAAAAGACCTTCCCATCACAGTCATGAAATCAAGAGCCAATCTATAACAAGGCCTTGCTCGATGCGGGAGTTATTGAAGCCTTTAGACAGTTATATGTTGTAATGTAAGATTCGACTCCCTCATTTCCCAATAGTGGGAACATTAATTCCGAAGGTCTCCAATAGACACTTCCTTATGAAGGCTCGCTTCATGACAATTCGGTCGACCTGAATGTCTCATCTTCATATGAGAGCCACAGGAACCCTCTGTGTGGTTAGAAGACAAAGGAGCAAGAGATCTCATCTTTTGTTGTAACCCATCATGGTGGTACTCCACATAATGATGAATTTCGCTACGAAAGTCCTCTCCATAGTAGTGATGCACATTTCCCGGAAAATGCTCTAGTGGACAATGTAGTGCCAAAAGATCCCTCTTATCATTAGGCACTTGCAAATGTGAAACAAGTCATGTCTGATTCTTCATCGCTAGTAGGTGATATACTTCATCAATCGGAAGATAGCCCAGGGTGTAGGTCATTGTCCGTACCACCCCTAAGTCATGCATCTTCTAGTTTGATCAGTGATTTCTCTACCAATATTGTTGAATATGATGAAGCATCAAGGAAGCACCAGATCTAGACAAATATTGTAGAAGAATATTCATTGAATGATAAAGAGGAAATTCTGAAAATGATAAAACAACTGGAAAAAGGTGAAGTGCCAGACATGTTTTGGCCTCTGGCTGACTCTCAGCATGACATTCCAAATATGTTGACAGAAGATGGAATTTATGATATTCATCTCAACATATAGAAAACTCCTTTTCAGTTGAAAAAGAAAGTATAATCTTATGATTAATATGAAAATCGTGTTAAGATAATATAAGGGATACAATGTCAAATTGACTTGGCATCTCTATCAGTCTCTCGATATACGAGGGCTAAAAAGCAGCAGAGAGTCCTTCAGTGTTCATGCCTTGGCGCACTAAGAATATTGTGCCAGTTAATTTCCAATGCCCCATCTGGTATTCATGTCATAGGATGGGATGTTCATGGAGAACTACATTTCACTATGCTCTCCAGTCAGCGAAGCCCACCAAAAATGTTCTGATGCAATGTTATTTCCCATGGCTAGCCACAAATACGTTCCTTTGTTTGTAATCAAAAGCTTTTGTAAGAACAAGCTTCAACTAGTTCCTCTCAAAATCAAGAATACAGAGAACAAGTTGTTGAATTACTACTGCATCAAGAAAATGAGAATATTGAACATGCCTCTCGTTTGGAGCAAGCACATCACCAAGTGATAGAAGTCTCAGAAATCATCCAACGGTCTTTTTAACCGTGTGATAAAAGTGGATACAGGTTGATGCATCCATATAATTTCAGGGCTAAGGTCCAAATGATCAGTAGATCTTTTAAGAAAGTCTCATACATAGCATGTCATGATCCACCCCAGCTTGTCAGACTGGGGACTCTTTTAAACCATCCCTTAGAATCAACAAATAGGATTCGAAGAGTTGAGAAAAGGCAGCAGGAACAGCCCCAGTCCATCGGACTTGGGACTTTTTCAAATAATCAATCTCCTCATCAGTGAAATTTGGTCTTTTCTTGATTGGGGAAGAAGCTACAGAAGGAACGAAGAGCCAAATTATCAAGAGATTCCCTCCAAATTACGGTTTGTCAAGAAGTTCCTGAGGGATCGAATCAACAAAATGAAATGTCTCAGAAAAAGACATGGAATAAGAGAATATCACAGAAATGTTTATAGAAGGGATGCGATCTGTTATTAATCAATCAATGGCATCAATTCCATTGTTGTTGATCCACCAGATGAGGCTCACTCAGAGGATTCAGATGAAGAGGTTCCTGATCAAGAATCAGTACGCACAGACACAAATGAAGAAGGTGTGCATACACGAAATCAAAGGAATACTCATAACCAAGGTAATATTTCAAGTAACCCACTTCCCCCTCTCCGGAAAGGATCCAACAAAGGGAATGGAATGAATCAGGTTACATATACTTCCTCTGGAGAAGGCCAATCACTCTCACTAGAGAAAAGGTTTGCACAATAGGAGGACGAAATGATGGAATTGAGGAGGTTAAATACAGAACTACTTCAGGGAATTATTCTTCTTCCTAAATGTGTTGGATTCAATCAGCCAAAGTAATATGTTGTAACTACTGAAATGGATCAAGAATGTCCTCCTCTATCAGTACACCCTCATAGGTTTAATCATATGGGTCATGTGAAACAACAGTTGGTGATACTACCATCAGTTGCAGCACCAACCACCATACATGTCCAAGCTCCAGTTATTGCACCTTCCCAAGTCCATGTTCAACCGGATGTTTCTCAAAAGATAATAAATAACATTTAGTCATTAACATTTCAGTTAAAGACTATGGAAGGGAAGCATGCGCAGGTTCAACCAGAAAAAAGAGCTTACCCTGAATGGGTAGATTCAGTCTCTCCCCCCATCATGTTTTTGGAACCTTGTATTTCATATTTTCAATGGATCAGGAAATCCTGAATAGCCTTTGATGCATTATGTGTCTTGTTGTGATCCTATGAGGGGAAATCCGAAGAATCAAGAACCAGTGAAACTCATATTATTCATGCAAACCTTGCAAGGACGAGCCTTTGTCTGGTACACAAGCTTGCAATCCCGGTCAATTACCAGATGGGAAGATCTCCGTCAGCAATTTATTCTTCAATTCAGCTCATCTTTTCCAAAGAAAACAGTTTCAATCTTACAAAATGTAAGAAAAGGGAGAATGAAAGGGTCTCCGATTTCATTTCTCTATGGAAGGGATTAACATATTCCCTAATCTTAGCACTTCCTCAAGAGGAACTATTGCCAATATGTGTGTAAAATCTGTGTGACAAATTACGCATGCTATTGATCCCTGTGAAATACATAGGAGGGTTTTGAGACCTTACTTCAATCGCTCAGTAGATTGAAGATTCTATTATACAGACTAAGGATAAATCTCGTGTAATTTCATCAGCTCCAAGATGGAGAATGGGTAAAGCAGAGACTGCTACAGTTATGGTTAAGCAAGCACTTAGACTTGCTTATACTTCAAAACCTTCATCTTCCCGAAGGGATCCACCTCCTGAGCACCAACAACAGTGGTCACTTCGTTAAGATAATCAAAGAGATCAAAGACAAAAACAATTTGAGGATTTGAAAAGCAATGTTTACTATTTTTGAAATGAACAGGTTTTTGGTTATTTTATTTTTGCTCTAGAAAATAACTTGGTTCAATTACCAATTCCCAAGAGGCCAAACAAGGAAGGAGATGAAGACTGTCCCAACTATTTCCCGTTTCATCAAATGTTGGGGCATCCCATTAAGGAGTGTTTGGTTTTTAAGGACCTCCTGCAAAAAAAGGTCGATTTGGGACACGTTAAACTGAAAGGTTTGTTAGCTCAGGTAGCATGTGTTACTGCTACAGTTCTAGAGGAGGAAGGAGAGTGGCAAGAAGTTAAAAGAAAAAATGAACAAAAATATGAAGATTGGATGGTCAGAAAGATGATCAACCGAACTCATGCCATTTTGCAAACACAATTAAATAAACCAATTGTGCCTTCTTCCATGAATCCCGCAGCAAAAACCTCTTCATCAAAGGGAAAATCCTCAATGAAATGGCACAATTCCAAGGAGGAACAATCAGAATAAGATGAGTTTGTGTCAAAGCCTAAGCTGTCTTTGACTCTGGCAGATTTCATGCCATCTACATCGATGCAACCGGCACCGTCCCACCAAATAGCACAACCTAAATTGGATAGTCAATAAGAGTCCTCATCGGATGAAGATTTAATCATTAGTTATGTTAATATGATTCAATTCATAGATCCGTATGCCAATCGTAGTTTCAATTTTGATAAGCCTGAATTACCTGTATCAAACAGAGGAATTAGAGGAAGTTCCAGAGGCTTAGGATACAGGGGAAGACGTGGATATTTCAGAAACCACTATTCCAATTCTACCCCTACTAGAACTGTGGATGCAACAGAAACTCATGGCAGATCCCTTCAGCGATCTCAACAAGAAAAAGTAAGTTATTCCACCAATAGAAAATTCATTCCTGGCACAGTTATTCTAGAAGACCGGTTGAAGGTTCCATCTTCTTCCTCCCAGCATGTAAATGGATTTAATTAGTATAATCTTCCAAAGCCAGGGATATTGCCAACTCCTATCTTGATACAAGATGCATCAACTTCCAAGACACCTGCTAAACCACATGTTCGTGTTGGAAAATGCAAGCCTTTGGATCAAAAGTGTGATATATTGAAACACTTGGCCCAATTACCAGCCAAGTTATCAATTTTGGATGCTTTGATTCTGTCAAAGGATCTTCGGGAAGCACTTCTCGAGGCCTTTTCATTTCCTTAATAGTTTGAAACTGAAATTACTGCAGCTGAAGTATACCATGTAGAGAATAATCGTACAGAATTCCATGTAGTGATATCCTTCACAGATGAAGATGAGGATGATGGCGTGCATAGACACATTAGACCTTTGTATTTATCTGTAAAGGTTAATGACATAGACGTCCAGAGGTCTTTCATTGATAATGGTTCCAATGTCATCCTCATGCCCATTCATACACTTCATCGATTGGGCCTCACAGAATCTGATTTATCTCCATCTACCATGATGTTACAAGGATATGATTAAAATGAACAAGAACCACTGGGTGAGTTTACAATCATAACTCAGTTTGGATATCTTTTATCTAATTCAGATTTCATGGTTGTTGATCAAGATTCAGCCTTCAACATCTTTCTTGGAAGACCCTGGCCCCATCAACATGTGGCTATCCCTTCATCATACCATCAATGTCTCAAATATTGTTTCGATGGTAAATTTGGGATATTTTGTGGTGATAAGGCCCCGTTCAAGACATGTGAGTCTCAATACATTAAGACGGAATTCTATCACATGATGGGAAAGGATAAATCCACAACAAGGGAGCTTACCAGAGTTAATGCTCCACATGGTTTGGAGAAGATTATAGTAAATCCATTTACACATGTGAGTATAGATTATGTGTTTCCTATCGTTCAAATTGACAAGATATACCCAAATCAAAATACTCTTATAGAATGATCCATAATATCAATTACGACAATCAAGCCAAAGAACATGGGAGAAATTGGTAACCCACCAAGCAATGATGAAAGCCCAAATGGTGAGGTCTTCATTTCATCTACTGAAATCCAACAAGTATATACTTCTCCAATCAGACTAGAAGAATTTTTTACAACATTGTAGGTTAACAATGATGTCGATTCTCGATCCATCATCTCCTCTTTATTTCCCATGGAAGACCCTTCATCATCAATTGGGTCAAAAATGGAAGATTCTTCTTCAAGATGTTCAAATTTTAACATCTCTTGGGATCATGGAAATTCTTCTTTATCATCTACTATGAAAGTAGAAATGGAAGAAATAACACATGATGAATAAGAAGAGGAAGATCTTAGAGATGCTCCTATAACATTTGATAAGTGTATCTCTACCACCGTGGATGAACTCAGAGAAATAAATATGGGTACAAAAGAAGATCCATGCCCCACTTTAATCAGTGTGGCACTGACTCTTATAGAACAGGAGATGTATATTTCCTTTTTAAATAAAAATCAAGATATATTTTCTTAGAACTATACCGAGATTCCTTGGCTTGATCCTGATGTTTCTACTCATCATTTGGGTTTACCAGAAGAACATCAAGGATTTAAGCAAGCCGTGAGAAAAACACACCCGACTTATGCTTCCAAAATTGAAGCTGAAGTGGATAAGCTTATCAAATAAAACTTCGTCAGAGAAGTTAAATATCCCAAGTGGTTGACTAATATTGTCCCAGTAAAGAAGAAGAATGGAAAAATTAGTGTTTTCATCGATTTCAGAGATCTTAATCGGCATTGTCCTAAGGCTGATTTCCCAGTTCCGATTATAGAACTTTTAATTGATGCAACAGCTGGCTATGAAGTACTTTCCTTCATGGATTGATATTCCGGATATAATCAAATCCTAATGGCTCTAGAAGATGTGGAATACAAAGCCTTCAGAGCCCCTCATGATGTGTTTTTCTATAGGGTAATTCCCTTTGGATTAAAGAATGCAGGCGCAACATAACAGAGTGTCATGCATCATATCTTATATCCCTTTTTAGGGAAGTTTGTTGAATGCTATGTGGATGATATGGTGGTAAAATCCAAACAATGTTCTAATCACTTGGATGATTTAGAAGTCATACTCTACAAACATCAGCAACATAATTTGAAGATGAACCCCTTAAAATATACATTTGGGGTAACCTCAGGAAACTTTCTCGGCTTTGTTTTATGCCATTGTGGTATTGAAGTCGATCATGAGAAGACAAAGTCAATCCTTGGTACGTCACCTCCTCAAAATTTGAAATAATCAAGAGGACTTCAAGAAAACTTAACCTATTTTCGGCGTTTCATTTCCAATTTGGCAGGAAAAAGTTTACCGTTCACCTAATTGATGAAGAAGGGAGTCACTTAACAGTCAACGGAAGAATGTCAAGAAGCATTCGATATTATCAAGAAATACCTCTTGATTCCACCAGTACTCATTCCACCTGTTGAAGGAAGACCACTTATCCTCTACATGAAAGCTTTAGAGAAATCATTGGGTGCCTTTCTTGCTTAGAAAAATGATGTTGGGAATGAAAACAGCCTCTACTACCTCAGTCGGACTATGCATGAAGCAGAAACCCAGTATTAAAGTATTGAGAAGTGTTGCCTAGCATTAATCTTTGCAGTTCAGAAGTTGAGACACTACCTGCAACATCACAAGTTCGAATTGGTATCTTGCAATAACCCACTCAAATTCATCCTTAGTCGTCCAATGCTTACTGGACGTCTGGAAAGGTGGGCATTTATTTTGCAATAATTCTCCATTCAGTATGTGTCTCAAAAGGCAATAAAGGGAATTCTCTGGATGATTTCCTAGCTGAACAGCCTTCAGTGGAAGACACATCTTTAGATATTGAACTCCCTGATGAGGAAGTGTCCTCTATTCAAGATAGTCCTCATTCATGGGAAATGTATTTTTATGGTGCTTCTAGAAGTCCAACAGGGAGGAATATGGAAAATCCTAAATTCAACAAAGTTGTATGAGGAATTGTGCTCATTTCTCCAGAAATGGAAGTGTTACCTTATTCCTTCTTATTATGGGAAGGTGGTACCAATAAGAAAGAAGAATACCAAGCTCTCATCACAGGCTTGGAATTGGAACTTTATGTACAAGTGAATCACTTAAAGGTGAAAGGTGATTTAGACCTGGTAATCAAACAAGTCAATAAGGATTATGACATCAGAAAAGAAGAACTAATCCCTTTATATGTTTACATCAGAGAGTTAATGGAGGAATTCCCTTTGGAACCGACATTTTCTTACGTCCCAAGATCACAGAATTCTTAAGATGATGCACTGGCTAATATATTCATAACTTTGGCAGATCCAAATCGGGATGAGACAACCATTAGTATTGCCCACCGTCATGCAATTTCACCTTATGTTTGAATCAGAATTGAGGAAATTACTGAAATTAGTCCCATCACTAAACTGTATGGTCATACTATAGGATGGATGTCACCTATCAGGGAATACCTTCAAAATGGAACACTTCCACATGATAGAGCCACGAAAGAACAAATCTGGCGACGTGTGGTCAATTTTAGTCTTTATGATATCACAAATCACCTAGAGAAAATTGTCTAAAAACGTGGTTTTGATGGAGTTATCTTTAGATGCATTAATGGTGAAGAGACAATGGTTGTCATTAATGAAGTGCATGCAGGAGTATGTGGTGACCACCAGTCTGGACATAGATTGTATGATCAGATTCGACGGCTTGGATACTTTTGTCCTTCAATGATACAAGATTGTGTTGATTTCACAAAGTAGTGTCATTAATGCCAAGTACATGCCAAAATCATTCATCAACCTTCATAGTTGCTTCATACAGCTAAATACTCGTGGCCATTTGCCACATGGGGAATGGATGTGGTGGGACCTTACCCTTCAGCTTCGGCCAAACAGTTTAGTTATATTCTTACTGCTACTGATTTCATCTCCAAAAGGACAGAGTCAATACCTCTTAAGGAAGTTAGTCCTAAATGCATTGTTAGATTCATCAAGTCTAACATCATTACCATATTTGGTGTCCCTCATACCATATCGACGGACAATGGCACCAAATTGTTTTCATCTGAGGTGAAGAAGTTGTATCAAGAATACAACATCAATTCCAATCATTCATCTCGATATCATGCAGTGTCCAATGGCCAGATAGAATCCTTTAATAAGACTCTTTCAAATATACTACAAGATATGGTGGATAAAGATAAGAAATCATGGCCTGATATACTCTTTTACGCTTTGTTGGCTTATCTGACTACCACCTGCACTACAACGCGGTCAACTCCATATTCACTGGTATATGGAACAGATGTCATATTCCATATTGAAGTTCAAATACCCTTTCTCAAATTAGCTATTTGTGATTAGTCATCTACAGATGAAAAATCTAAAAAGCGATTGAATGAATAGGAACAGTTAGATGAGAATCTATTTTTCACTTTGCACCACTTGGAAGTATATCAGAATCGAATAGAACAAGCTTTCAACAAAAAAGTACGTCTTCGTGCATTCACTCAGGGAGAATTTGTATTAGTTCTCAGAACTCCACTGATATCAGGAAAGAAACCTCCCAATCTTGATCCAAAATGTAAAGGACCTTACTCAATACATAGGGTCTACTCCAATGGAGCTTATTCATTAATCTCGATGGATGGATAACTCATCACTATTCCAACCAATGCCATTTTTTTGAAGAAGTATTTTGTATAAACACAAAATATATCATAATTGGTCTGGTATGACCTTAAACTGCACCACCGTCCTGCATGACATTAAAACTGCTCATCATGTCCAGACAACATGATATTAAACTATATCCCTTTCATTGTCCCTGCTATATGATGTTAAACTATATAGTAATGGTCCATGCATACGACCTTAAACTATTTGCATGTCCCTTACATCCAGCATGACTCTAAACTGCATCATCCAGGGTTAATGCATATGATCTTAAACTATTCTCACTTTCACTTAACATGACGATAAACTGTTTCCCCCTTCATCGTCCTTGCTATATGTCGTTAAACTATAAAGAAGTCCCTTACATCCAGCAAGAAGTTAAACTACATAAGCATTGGTCCATGCATACGACATTAAACTATTGGCACTTACGTCCAACATGACACTAAACAGTATCGTCCCATTTTCGTCCAGCATGAAGTTAAACTGTGAAAAAGTCCCTAATCCATCCAACATGATGTTAAATGATGTACTCTTTTGTCCTCATTGCATGACATTAAACTGCAAAATCCTCTTTTTTTCAACATGACATTAAACTGTATTTTCCCCGTTGTCCTAACTACATGACGCTAAACTGTACAGAAAGTCCTTTAATACGCCCAACATGACGTTAAACTGTATTTTGTCCCTACTACATGACACTAAACTATGTAGCAACAATAGTTTTAACTGCAAGACTTTAAACGTCAAAGTCCCTTCATATGTCCTACATGATATTAAACAGTGCATTGTTAAGGTTGTTGCTACCTCTTGTTTCTTACACCGAGTATTACTCATGTGATCTTAGAGCAAACTTACACCATAACACTCTCTCTGGGCTACTAACCATGTGTATGTCCCAACACTATTTTTTAGATCGTTGTCCCCATGAACAAATTTATCACTAATTCATTCTTTAATTGAAATAGGCGGACTTTGATCCTTGCCTTCTAGGCTGGGTCCGTAGGCAACCTCCCAAGGTTCAATCCCAAAACCAATGTCTTCACATCGGGTCACCTCCATCTCATACGATGTTGATTTGTGAAACCGTCCCTATAATCAATATCTTTACATTGGTTCACTTTTGTACTTGCTATACGACATTAAACTATACAACACTTTTTTCCTGTATGACAATAAACTACAATATACTTTGATACCTTCACCTGAGAGGAATCATTATTTACATTGATTTTCAATCATGATTCATTTCAAAGACTATGTGAATACATGGCAACACCCGAATCCATCCCCAAGTCTTTTGGGCCTAACACCAAATTCCTCTTTCAGTCCCCTGGATGAAAAGTCCCCATGAAAACACACACTATGTATTTCTTATAATGGTCCAAGCTATATGACCCTAAACTAAGATCTATAATCATTTTGTCCAAAAAGACATTAAACTATAGTTCAAGAACTACGTATGGATTGATTAAAATATTTATGCGATATGTAGTGAAGTCCAACATTCCCATTCAGGACCCAGTCACAACATGATTATGATTAGAATTGATTTGTGAATCTCTGCATACATTGGACAATACCCATATTTATGTGCCATAATCCTAACCTTAAATATTTCCATATCTTCATAACCCTTTTATTGACTTCTAGTCACAAAAAATGTCAAACTTCTGAGAATACTTTTTCCAGACTATACAGTATGTGCCCTTAGGCAGCCTTGCATAAAAAGTCTCTATAACAGATTTCTCAGCCAAAAGATGCTTTTATTTGACTGTGCAACCAATTCCCTTAGGTGGCCCTACATAATTCAACCCCCTAACGGGTTTTTCGGATACTGGTAACTTCATTTTTTTGGAAAAAACCTTTTTTGTCCTTATTAGTCTTAAATGAAAATATGTAAGGATCTGCAAAAATTTCCATCCTTAACGTACTTGTCCCATATCCTTTTTCATAATCTGAATGTATTCAAGTCTATTGTTTATATTCTCCTTCCCTACATTTGGGTCAGACCATTGTAGGAGTGATATCCATCTTTGATAATCTTGTTTGGAAATATATTCTCCATATTCATGTACCTCTTTCCATACAGCAAACTCTATACTTTGGAAAATTTGAATCTCCATAAACCTTCACTAGCTTTCGAACACTAGGAAAGTAAATTTCTGAGAGTTCTTTTGCCTGACTATGCAGCATGTGCCCTTAGGTGGCCTTGCATAAGTAGTCAACATAATAGACCTTTCAGCAAAAAGAAGCTATTTATTTGACTATACAGCTAATGCCCTTCGGTGTCCCTATATAATTCAACCCCCTAATGGGTTTGTTAGACAATGGTAACTTCATTCTTGAGAACTAATTCATCTAATGCCTTTTATCTCTTTTTTATATCATTCCTTAAATTCAATTTTTCTTAAGTCATAGTTTACATATTTTCCCTCATACTTGAGTATGGTAATATGTTTTCAGATAAATTGTCAAGGAATTTAGTCAATTTTATTTCATTTCAGTCAAAGTTATTTCGACCTTAAACATTAGCCTCTTTATGTACGACGTGCATGACTTTATACTTCCCACAAAAGACAAAGGAACTCTGAATAAAAGTCAACTTCCAGATCACTAAACATACATTTTTTTATGATTTAGGTAATATTGAGAAATTAAGAGATTCAAAGTTTGTTGGGTTATTTATAATAATCCTTGTAAAAATAAAACTATGCTTACTAGGCCCACTGGATTAGGTAAAATTTAATGTAGGTAGTGAAATAATACAAGCATAAATGTTTGAAGATAAAAGTACTCTCCATTGACGCACAAGAATTAGAAGGACATCCACAGATTGGAGTCTATTATCTTTTTTCAATAAATTAAAAAAGGCTGTCGACATAAGTCTTCACTTGATGAACCGCATCCCAAGCTTCATCTGCAGCTACATGAAGCTCATGCACTAGACCAACTTCACTCTTTTCAGCCTAATGGAGTGCTTTCTTGGAATCCGCAATGTCCTTCATACCATTCGTTTGAACTTCTTCTAGTGAATTATTAAGTTGCTCAATTTCCCCAGTAACAATATCTAACTGTTGCTGAAGGTGCATCTTATGCACGAATTTTTCGTTGATCTTATGCTTCAGCTCCTTCATCTTGGCAGCATAGTCAGCCTCATCTCGGGATACTTCAGCCTCAAATTCTCCGATGTTGACTGACAGTTTCACCCAGGTCAGATCTTCATGACACTTTTTCTCCTATTCCCTCCTGAAGATGACTTGTTTCACCGCGGTATGGATCTCTTGGTATCCAACACCGCCAAGTCCTAGCATGATGAACTAAGAAGACAATCGAGGGATCTTCGATGATATATCTTCTAAAGGAACCTTAGATATGATTTACCATATGTTGTTCCATGCCTTGCGTTGTGAACAACTGAGCACCTTAAGCACCTATGGGTCTGATTCAACATCATCATCATAGGGGGGCATGTAATCTGGGATTGATGCACATAATGAAGTTCCATGTTCTGCTCCTTCCCCCCTGACCTGTGCTTCTTCGCTTTCAATTCCCATTAGGGCAGAGGGTGAGGCCTCACCTCCAGATCTAGCCACTGCAGTTGATGGTCCTGCATAATTAATGGAAATAATTGGTTAGTTTCAAAGGATAACAGAAGAATCAAATGACTTGAAAATTAAATACAATACCAAATATTTTTATCCCTTACCCGACGGTAGATCAGCAACCTAAGAATTATCCTCTCCATCTTTCCCAGTCTCAACAGAATCTTCAAGATGGGTCTCAGGAGGGTTAAATGGGGTTTTCTCTACTTGAGCTAATGTTTCTGCAATGGTAGTGTTGACATCACTGTCTGCACCCTCTTCCGGCATTGGTAGTTCATAAGATTCTATGGATGGAACTGCATGTTATTTTCAGTCACGATTAGAAGTGTAAATTATAAGAAAATTTACTGGGCGAAGGATAACACTCACGCCCAAGGTCTTCTTAATCACATGATAACATAGCATGATCATAAAATTCATCAAAATACATTCCATAATTCATCATTTCATCCAATGATATTTCTGAATCCTAGTTAGTATCACCTGTGGGAGTGTTTGATGTGTCTTCTAAAAGACTTACGTCCTGCTGCCGCTGACCCTGGAAAACATCTTCGGATAAAATCATAGCATCAATTGCAACAGCCGCCAGAAGCTCTAATGCAAGAGTTGAACCTGAAGTGTCAAAAAATGGAAGTCAATCGGTGTTTCATTCAACATTTTTATGAAGCACTGTTAACTTACCAGAAATAGGTTCTTCTCTTCTTGCAACAGCAGCAGGAGGGATACCGAGAACAGATGTTGGGTCTTCCCCGGGAACAGCCAAGTCAGCTTGAATTTGTGACTGTTCCACAGCACCCTCCGTGGTCCTTGAAGGAGGATCAGTCCTTTCCCTCAGGGGGAAATTAAAGAATCCCCTACAGTCCCCAGAAATATGGGAAACATTTTCATGGGTATAGACTCATGATTACCCGATGGAGTTACCGCTGCTAATGAAGCGTTTAGCTGTGGACTTCCTCATTCGTTTCCTTTGATTCTTTTTTGGTAGTATAACCAGTCTCCATTATAGGTAAATGTATGGGAGAGGGTAAATCCATGTGGAACTCCTCATCCATGGCCTATTGTCTTGGAGATATCTCACCTGGTTCACGAGGAGATTCAGCAGCAGCCCTGATGGCAGTACCCCCAGGAATATACTATGGAGAAGGAACCTCAGTTCCTTTCTGTGCAAGGTGAAAGATGATGAAAATAACTTCCTTAAGTAACAAAGCATCGACTGGAATCTTGTTGAAAAGAAAATAAGGAAAGAAAAAATACATCATTAGGAGCCACATAATCATGCCACTCCTCATCTCTAGAACCACCAGCCCCCTCAGCAGCGCCACAATCAATCATTTCCTTCACCCGCCTGGTGACAAGAACAGACTCATCAGTGGCATATATGAGCATTTAAATCTCTCTAATGTAAGATCCCACTTCATTGGGGTTATCCTCGTATTGGGTATCTGTATAAGCCAGAAGATTCCCTATTCCAGGAAGTTGTAGGCCCTCGCACAAATCCTTCCAGGCATTCTCAGTACCACAGTATAAACTCTTCCATAACTGGACAACCTCTGGTCTTAGATATGAAGGATGCAAGGAAGGTCCTACAATCATTGATTTCAGTTTCTTCCAGGCTCCTGCAAATTCAGATAAAGAATAATAAAATAAGGCTTATTTCTTTATAAAGTAGTAGTGATTAAATTACCACAATGAAGTAACTCACCAGGAGTTGATGGAGTAGGTATCTTGATTCTAACTAGAGGATTATATTGTGCACGAGGCCGCTTTTCCACTTGTTGTGCCTCATCATCTCCATCATGGGAATCTGGTGAATCAGTACTAGAGGAGGAATCTGGAGAATCAGCTTCAGCAGGGGATGCATCACCTTCATGATGAAGGGCTTCTTTCTCTACAGTACTCTTCCTTTTCCCCACCTAATAAAATAGTTGATTCAGCACCCCTTTAAGGTATGATGCTATCCAGTGCTCGGCATAATATGTAGTAAAACAATGTGCCGCTTTTTTCACTGGTAGATCAAATACTGCCCCAGTCTTCCCCCTTGATATATGCAGTGACAATTTCCGAGAAACCATCGGATGTTTCTCTAACCTAACATATACTAGGGGAGATACAAAAATCTGTTGCAGACACTTGAATTGATGTTAAAATCTATATGGATCATAGTCCTTGCATATAATTTCTCCGTAAATCCTGGCAACTAGCACACCATCTCTGCAAGCTAGCATGAATGCCCTCAAATCCAAGTGGGTTGTTCCATCATCAACAAACTGCCCGGTTGGAATATTTCCATAAGGAATGAAGTTGAGTTCCTTAAACAAGCTCAGCCTCACTTTCATGTCATAGACATTAACATCAAATGGAGAAACTCCAGATAATGCATTCACTGACGGCCTGAAAAAACTTCCAGGAATTTGCAATCCATTCTATAAATTGTAAGTCCTGAAGTGAGTGGTGATCCATCCCCATAATACATGGAATGGTCCCACTATTATTAATGGATATTTACCCATGAAGACATGATGTAAACTCATGTGAATCTTTGCTAAAATGGGGGTATCCAACCCAACCATTTTCCCTCAACCAACTATGTCGCAATGAGGAACATCTCTGGCCTAACGCCTCCCTTCGAATCCCTGAATGGAAAGAGATAAAAGTTGAGCCATAAATCCAAGAATCCCGACATATGAGTCTTCTTTGGGATCCTTTGATTCACCTCCTATCCCCACTTCTTGAACTCTCCTGCTTCTAGAGTTGGCCAGAATGTGCCAGGAGCACCCCTCGTCTCCGGTTTGGGCAAGTGGTAGGACGTTTGGGCCTCTTATCCATGGATTTCATTTTCTTGGATCCTTTCTCCTTCGGCTCCTTCTCCTTTGGCTCATTATATTTCTTCTCAATAAGAAATATTCATCATCCACTCCTCGGGATGAATATCCTTTCTAGAATGAGTTAACAAGGCCTTTGAACTCTTGATCCTGTTGAAGATTTTAAATAATTCCCATGATAAGCAAGTGTCTTCTCTGAATCATTCCAAGTCACCTTGGGTGGAATGAATTCATCATACATTTCGCCCAAAATTTGATCCCCTAAGATCTTGTGGAAATCCCACAGAGTGATGCCTACTTCTCCATGAGTCAGACGGAAAGAATTATTTTCTGGGCTCCAATGGCTGAGTATCTCTAGCATGAAGTTATCATGTCTGTAAACATATGTTTTCCCAACCCAAATAGCTTCATATATCGCAACTCCTTTCAGATACTCAACAAACTCTACACAGGTTTGTCACACCAAGTATGCCCACATCCAAGTTGGTTTCACACCTCCCCCAGGACGGATGTCCCAACATTTCTTTCAGACTTTGGATTGATCCATACGAGCATTTTAGAATATTGAAAGATGACAATGTGGTTGCAGCTTAGGCATAAGAGGTTTTAAATCTGGCGTACAAAGGCTATGATGCATCATGTGAGCTTTCTTCACTATTCCAGCATTTATAAATCCTCCTCCACATGAGATATTTTCTAAAACAATGTTGTTGTAATTCTGAAACCACGAAAATGAAAGATTGTTCTTTGATTCTGGAATAGTGACTTCTCATAGATGACCATAGCCATACAATGGCAGATAAATTCTTTGGGGAATGTCCTGATGATATTTCTTTAGATACTTGGCCAAATCCAGAAGAGTGATATCTTTGACTGTATAATAATCATGGCCAATGATATCCATCATCTCATCAAGACGTTTGCTTTCGAGTTCATCAGCTATTCTGATTCTCCTGAGAGTGATTGATTGTGCACAAAATTTGAATAGTTAACTCTTAAGTAAGTTGATTTTTTTTATAAAATTAGTGAAGGAATTCAGAAAAAATGGCAAAGGCATTAAGGTGCGCAAATCTATACTTAGTGCGCAAGTATGGATTTTTCACGCAAGTGTTAATGCGCCGGACATGTTTTTGGAATGAAAGTATCATTGCACAAGTCCTATTACCTTGAAAATAGTGCGACAATAAAACAAATCAGAAAAAGAGCAATTTGCGTGGCGAAGGAGACCTGCGTGACAAGAGCTCAAAAATCCAGAAGTCAGGTGCTATGCGCGATAAATGGTCACATTTTTATAGGCCAGGCTACCCACCTGCACGCCTACAGCCGGCGCGCTCTAGCCTGGTGCGACTCGAACCTGCGTGATGATGCATGCACGCCTCTTTCCCTTTGGTTTTCTTCTTTTCCTCAGAGTCACATCCTTATTCTTTCGGATCCAACTCTGAGGGGGAACTTTTGTTGATGTTCCTTTTTCATCACATTGTCTAAAATAATGGAAAGGGAAATGACTTAGAAAAAAATGATTCATCCTTTGAAGAAAACATCAAAAATAGAAAAAGTCATGAACAAAGCTTCAAATGCACATGCGCTACGCATGTTCCCTCACTATTGCGCAAGTACACATGCGCAACGCCTGATGGTCGGGCAAGTGACCTGCGTGCCCTAAGTGATAACTGCCCAGGGTCTTCTCTAGCCTATAAATAGACCATGTGGGCCCCCCATTGTAGAAGGAATTTTTCCAGAATTCCGGTATAGAGCTCTAAATGCCCAAGTCTGTTCTTCAGGTCTTCTGAACACTTCTATGGTAATTCTTTACCTAGAATGGAAGGTCTAAACAAGAGGAGTAAGGTTTAAGTGTTAGAATTCACTAACACTTGTGTGCCTAAGGTATTTTACCCTTAAGGGAAATGAACATACTTGCGCGCTGCCCTACTTATTCACCAACACTTGTGCGCCTCTCTTCTGGATGTACCTCAGGATAATTATAAAGGCTTTGTTCAAAAATCACCCAAGTGTTACCCTACTGGTTAACAATTGTGCAAGTACCCATGTGTCATGCAGGTATACCTGTGCGACCAGGACTTGTGCACCCACGCAGTACCTGCGTGCCTTCCAGGACTTGTGCGCCCCTAACTTTTTGGGTGCCCTTCATGCCCATTTAACCCCTCTTATATCATTACACCTCTCATATTAAAGATTCAGTCTTCAAGACATTCTTCAAATCCATTTATGGCATGTTTAATTGATTAACTTCCTTATCTGAAAGGAATTATGTTGAATATCTCTCAAAACCCAGTGATTTACACATCATTATGTCACTAAAGATTGATATTTCATTCATTCAACCTCATCCTTTAAGATGAGAGAACCCCTTAACATGGGCCTCCATTTCAGGAGAATGTCCCAGTCATAATTACCATTAATTTTGTGCATCCTCCTTAGGAGTAAGCCTCAAGTCCCCTAATCTGGGCATCCTCCGTAGGAGTAAGCCTCAAGTGCCCTAATCTGGGAATCCTCCTTAGGAGTAAGACCCAATCTTAAAATTCCCAAATATGGGAAACCTCCTTAGGAGTAAGTCCCAAGTCATCATTAACTTGGGCCTCCTTTTCAGGAATAATCCCAAATATAAAATATGGGCATCCTCCTTAGGAGTATGCCCCAAGTCCCTTAACCAGTCCTAATTTACTTTTGATCTGGACTTCCTTCTCAAGAATAAAACCCAATCACAAGTCCCCTCCTAACATGGGAATCTTCCTTAGGAGTAAGCCCCAAGATTAGAGTATCCAAAATTACATGAAGCACATATACCATTATGGACCCTATTTCTAAATTTCATCCCTGAAATAAATCATAATCCTCATTTCTTATGAGTGCATCTTTCATGGCACAATTGTCTGTCATTACCAATACCTCTTGTTTCTCACACCGAGCATGACTCACATGAGCTTAGAGTGTAAAAGTAATTATGACATATTTCATTGAGCCATCAATCTTAAACATCATATTCCCTTACTCGAACTACGTGGGTTCTGATTTCTTTTTTTAAACAAAGGATACGTAGGTAGCCCATCTGCGGGTACGATCCCAACCCTAAAATAATCTATGTCCTTCTGAATGAAAATAAACTTAAAGTGCCCCACTGAGTGTCTTTAAAACCAGTATGTTCATCATAATGACCAACAGACTTTTATGTATTAAAGGATACCATTGACTAAGAATCTCTAAAAAAATACAGATGATTCTCTATCAATGAAGATCATCGAATACATATAAAAGATTCTCTAAATTTTCTACATATCAATATTTGATTGTCAGATCTAAAGGAAATCTCATTTTATACTTGGTAATGAAATAAGGATTCATGAATATAACTTAAATCTATAAAGAGAGTCCTGGAGTAGACAATAATTTCCCTCAAAAAGGTGTGATGAGTCCGACCTCCCATCCCCTCGACCAATGGAAATTCCTAAGCCTCATCAGTCTACAACTAATGAGCACCTACCATTGGAAAGGAGGTTCAAAAGGATATGGAAACATTGGATGTTTCTGTTTCTACGAACAAACCCGTTAGAAACTGCTTGGAATGTTTGAACCTTAAATCGATGAGGTCATCCCCAATTCTAGAGGGAAACAATCTATTATTATAATGGTTGAACAACAGGAGTAACTCATAACCCCAATATCATAGATTCATAGTGTGTCCCTTCAAAGGCATCAGGAATATTCCAGACAAATTAGGAGGTGAAATTATTCTTTTATGGACAGATTTCTCCTTTTATTAGTATAGATGGATAATACTTATGTAGAGTAGGACCATGATGAATGAGTAGATCACCCATACTGACCTTCACCAATGTTATGTTCCATGATAAATATCATAATCATTTCTATTATAGTGATAACCATAGTAGCTAGAATGGTAGTGTTATGATTGTGTATGATGTCTGGGGATGTAATATACTGGTGAATTCGGTTTTTATGTGAGAATATGAATTTCTAATTCGATTCCCTTCATTCTTTAATTTTCATCTCATTTTTTATTTCCATATTTATATATGTTCAATATGGGGATCTTGATAATGTAGTTAATTCTATAGATAATATGACCTAGTGATCGTGGATATATATTTTTTGGATTTAATGGTGTTGGGTATAAATGAGGAAATTTATTAAGATGAGGTATTTTGGGGTTCACCTTTACCCTGTAAATTTTTATACATGTTTTCATTGAATATTCATACTAAGTAATTTCACATTTTGAAAGGCTCATAAGAAATGAATTTGAAACCAGGAGGACATCATAAGATATTTTATAGCATGAAATGATTACACATGCTGAGAAGGTTAATAATGAGAATCTTTTATTCATTGAATTTTTTTACTATGGTGACAACATTTAAGGTGTATATAGATAAATTGCATTTCACATAGTTTACTCTTGATTCATGTCATGTAATGTTTATGGTATATTTTTTTATGTGATGTACATCATGTTTTATTTTCATTCGATCATGACATCCACTCTCAAATCGATTGAGATCTTCTTGGTGATATTTGGGATTTCCTATCCTTCCATAATGTTTCATTTGATGAATGATCTTATTTTTCATCGTGACATATACCATCCGGAAAAGTGAAAGTTCCACATTATAGCTCTCATTTCTCATAAAATAACCATATCACTATGTTTGAAGATCTATTAGTATCCTTTTTTGATTCAATATATATTGTTTCTATAACTATTATTGATCTGAATATGTAGTATCACATTGTTTTTGGATTTTTAATGGCGTTGAATTTTAATGATTTACATGTTGTTAACTTCTTTGTAGACCATTTATCTTTTTTAATTGATTATTTGATTTAAGTAATTATTCTTGGGCCACCATTGTTATCTATACTCTCTTTCCTATTGGTGAATCCCATTATAGTCATTTGTGAGCCATGTTTGAGGTAGGTGGTTATATATCTATCCTATGCTGGATGAATTATACTTCTCTAGATTTGAAAAGAATTTATAAAATAAATTGGAATGATTGAATTGAATTTAAGCATATGTGTTTTTAAAAAATATAGTTTCCCTATTTTTTTGTAAAAATATATTTTGAAATAATTGTGAAATGGATTTTTTAAATGGTTACCAAACCATGGTATATATGCCTTGGTTTGGAAAATGATTGACCTATGAGGCCTTGGTTACTTGGGAAGAAGGTGTATAAACATATCTTGTTCAATGATATTATTGGGGGTCAGTCATGGATTTTTACTATACTCATTATGAAAATTATTATAGGTTGTTTTTAGAAATTTTTTATTGTTCACATAATGATGTGTTCATTTTACCATTATATTGGATTCATATATCTAGTGACATGATGTAGATTATTTTCTATATTTTGGTATGGGTTTTCTTTCTAGCTTCATATGTACTGGTCCTTGATGTGATGGTACCTAGGATTCAGTTAGTTATGAATTGGATTTTATGATATATTAGATATATTATTTTGTTTCAAGTAAATTGATATATATGAAAATATTCCAACCTATTTGTCCAAGATTTATTGGAATTATGGAGAATGTATAAATATTTATCATTAATTTGATATAATAAATTATTAACTATTTATAATTCATTGTTTTAATTATAGATGAAAACTTGTGGATATTAATAAAACTAATAAAATGGACCACCAGGGTGGTATCCTACTAGACTATTTTAGCCCACACCATGTGAACACCTTCTTCAATTCAATGAAAATGTTATGTCTTTTTATGCATTGAACTGAAATGTTCCATAGTGAGTAGGTAAAGATTATATTGACTACAAAAATATGGATGGATGTGTGATGGTGGAAATGTTCCCAAGCTATAAAGATGTGTAGTTGTTTTGTTATTAGTTTTCAAATGATGTTGGTCTAGAAAATTAGAGGTCATATATCAAATTTTTAGTTTTGAAACATCTTCTTATTTCATTATGATATGGAATATATTTATTTTTTACCCATATTTATTTCCTTCCCATCACACATTTATATATATGTATTTCTACCTACTTCAAGTATAGAAAAAACAATTCCTTTTAATTTTTTTGATTACTATGTGATAGTCACCATCCTAAGAGGGTTTGGAATTCCATTTTTTTATTTGATAGTTTGTGTTGGGTGTCTGTTTCAGAGAGTATCACAGTCAGGGTCATCACAATTTTCAGTCAGAGTAGTAAGAATATGGTGCTTTTTGGTAAGATGTGAAACATGAGAAGTTCTATATATAACATGAGAGGTATGTTTTTATGAGATCATGGATGTTTCATTCCATGAAGCGACTCAAGCTACCTTTGTATGTTTGGATTTAGGTGTCCGATATTGTGTTTTTGATATTAATATCATATTTAACATATAGATTTCTAGTTTGAGCTATGATTTTCGTCATTTTTATAATAACTTATTTTATTATGTGTGTATTGGTTTTTATTTGAAAAATCATCCATGGATTCCTTAGGATGGTGTTGTCAATTATCCTATATGGAATAAGCCTCTTTAAAGTAATTTTATTGAGCCTATCCTATGGGATGTTTTTCGTGTCGACCAAAATATTCAATATGACCGGAACACAATTGTGGGTGTGTAACGAGGAGTATTAGGGTAATGTGGTCTATCTAAGGAGTTATTATAGTATTATAAACCATCCATTAAGGGTGTAAATGATCATAATGTGGATGGGAACTAGCAGGATAAGGTCGATAATATCTTCAACTTCTTGGATAATCCTATGAATATCAGGGTAAAGTGTTTAGAATTCATACATGGTCATCCAAATAATAATAGTGGAATTTAATGTTATATTCAGATAGACATGTGGGAATGGACATGAAGGGAATCATGAACAACTTCATTTAGAAGTATATTAAAGATTCAATAATGATGGAAATGTGTCTAGAGTTCCTCACCGTGTAGCATAGAGAGTGTTTGGTGTTCATGTACTCCAATCAATTCACATATATGGTTTTTTTTCAATGAATGCTATAAATAATGACATGATCAATGATTAAAACTATCTATCAGGTTTCATGTTGGATATTAAATCAATTATAATCATTCCAAATATGTCTACCCATGCAAATATGTTATACATGGAACTCGTGCAGCGCACTCAAGCGGCGTTCATCGCCTACTGCTGGGGCTGCTGGCATTGGTGTCCCAACGGCTGGTAGTACCGCTGGTGCCTCTTCTAGTGCCTCCACTGGGAGAGGTCCCTGTAATGAGGCCTCGTCGCTCGGTGGGCTTTCAGTATGTACAACTATCGGAGCTCTTTCTGGTCATCCCCGGGGAGGCATCCTGAAAGAAACAGATGTGATACGGTCAAAGACTATACCTATTGAGCTGACCTGGTTTGAGAAGATTTATATGAAACTTTTGATAACAAACAAGAAATTAGTGTTTCTATTCACTGAGTCAGAATTCAGAACTCATGTTCCTAGTGTATGGATACGTCGGCCGCCCGCACCAACACAGGACTCCATGAACTGAAGACCACACTTAGTACCCTTAACACTATTTCTTCACAGGAAAAAATATCAGAGTCCTAAGATCTACAGTATAACTGATGTCCTTTGATTCCAATTTTTCATGACATGTCCCTCGGGGCTCGAATCGTGACTACCCCAAACCCACCTTCCATAGGCCAGGGGCTGGCGTCTAGCACCAAAGGCGTAATTCCCTAAAAACTATGAATGCATTGCCTTTATAAAACTTAACACACAAAACCAGAGTACATGTGAAAGAAAAAACTATTTAAATCAGTACAACAAGTGTGTTGAAAGTATAAAGGGATTGGAAATACAAGCCCAACAGAAAGTTACAACTACAACTGAAAGAAAGTACAACTGAAAGACAAACAGCTGGAAGGTGACTAGCAGCTCCTGGATCGTCCACCATGGATCCTACCTAAATGGTAAGTATAGATGTCCTACACAACACTCAACATCTATTATTCCACTCCGTGTACCATCACGTCGAGTTTCTACCTCTGGGTACCATCCGGTGCTCGTACACACTGCCTCGGTCAGCGATGTCTGTCGTTTGCATCCAACACAATGAGGTGCGGGCATAACCCATGCAGGGGTGAGTATAACGATACACAGTAGGGACCCCGAGACCCTCAAGGTCTCACTAATTAAACAAGGATAATCCAAAAAGAAAGATTTCAATAGATAACCTTTACATTGGTAAATACCCATACATATACCTAAGTTATCAAGTAACCCATCCCAATCATAAGGAAAACACAAAGGTCTTTGACTCATCTCAAACCAAGATTTTCATTAACGAAACCACAAATACTGGAGAAATCCTCCACTATCGAGTATAGTGGACCTATTGTGAATATGATGTGCTACTCACTATCCTTAGACTGCTTAGGTACTCCTCCTATCGAGTACCTCAGGTCTGCTTCCAAACCGGGCGCTCCTCCACTATGGGTCTGCCGCAAAACTGGGCGCTCCCCCTAATAGTCGTCAGAGGTACTCCTCCTGTCGAGTACCACGGGTCTGCTGCCAAACCAGGCGCTCCATATTCCATGGGTCTGCCACTTAATTGGGTGCTCCATCCACTAGGCTAGTCGAATCACTCCGAGTCGAATCGGTCAAGGAGTTTTCAGGTTTACAGCTACTAAGTCTCTGCACTCTGTCTTCTTGTCTACGGGAGGATCCACTCCACGAGCTACTGGTCGATATCCAAGTGTCACGAAGTCTCATGTAGAAGTATCAAAAAGGACTACCTCATCATAGGTGTCTAAAATCAACAGACGGCACGTCAATCAGATGCTAGGTCTGTGAGTAATTACATGCTTTGTCGGGGTGTCCCGGTTGGTTATGTGTACGAACCAACCGACCATATCAGAACTGTACCCCAAATTCCCATGGGGTATTTTTTAAGATATCGATTCTCTGCGAGATTACCAGCGCCACTGTCGGTACGTCAAACGGATGTCTGGTGCCAATGATATGGCCATCACAAGCAAAGTGTCAAAATTGGGCCGCGGTCCGGTCCGACCGGGTCGGACCGACTCATCCCAACTAAATCTGGGTCGAACCGGTTAGGGTTGACCCAATCAGTCATACTAGGGCTGACCCAACCCATTGGGTGGTTCAGCCCTCTTTGTTTCGCATAGTCCGCTGGGCCCAGCCCAGCGGACTGCGTGGACAATTCGAGTCGAAGTCTCCACATGGACAATTCGTCCCCAAGGCCAGTGGGAGGTCCATCTGGTGCTGTGAGGGGCGTGGCTCGGACGGATCAGACCGATAGGCCAATAGCGGGCTGCACGGGGTGCGAGCAGGCTATGGGTGGACCGGGAAGGGAGCAAGGAGCGCCGGGCAGTCGGCTGGGGGCACTGGGCAGGCACCGGGAGGGCGCCGGGCAGGCGGCCTGGGCACTGGGGGGTGCTAGGCAGCCACCGAGAGGGCAGCCTCGGTGTCGAGGGGTGTCGGGCAGGCAGCCTGGGCGCCGAGAGACCCCAGGAGGGTTCCAGACAGGCTCAGGGCGTGCTGGAAGCCCACGGGGCACGCGAGCAGGGTGGCGGCGTGTCAAGCGGGCCGCGGTTTCGGCCAGGGCATGCGCCAGTCAGTGTGCGGGTATGCTGGTTTGGCGCCACTCAACTAGCGGTGCGGATCACGGTGGTCACAGGAAGCACCACCTCTATTCTCCATCTTCATCGTCGTCTCCACATTTCCATGCTGCTGTTACGCCGCAGTCGATCTATGGTTCTGAAACCATAAAGGTTGCAGAGGGGTCATGCCGTGTTCGTGCGGCCCAAACCCTCCACGTTAGAATGATAGCAAGAAGCTTAAGAAGTTGATTTAACACAAGATTATTAGGCATTAAACAACTTAAAACACACCCCTACCTCTTTAATTGTCGGGCGTTCGTTCGTCGCGGGGGAAGACGATGTTGTCACCGTTCGTCGTATGCTTCCAGTTCCGAGTTCGTGCGTCGGTCGATTGACGAAGAAGAGGAAGGAACAAGGGTCGTCATAGGGGTCTCGCATCGGAAGGGTTTTTCAAGGAAGAATCCGAGGAAGTAGCGTCGACGTCGATGTCTTCGTGTTCTTCATTGGAGAAGATAAGTTTCTCCAAGTGTTTGGTGTCGCGATACTTTACCAGTGCTTCGTTGCTTGGTGAAGCCATCCCAAAACCTTCTCCCAAGCTCCTTATATAGAGGAGAGGGGGAGAGGTATGTAACCGTCATGGAATTTATGACGGTTCAATTATAAAGAGCCTTCCTAAATTCCAATAATGCGGTTACTTAATTAAAAATGGGTTCGGGAAAATTAAATTATGTTGGCACAATTTAAGAGGTGGGTTGACACTGTAAAAAAAGTAGGATGCCAAGAAGTTTCCCAAACCAATCCTGCATCAAAAAAAATAAACAAATTAATTTAATGTTGACACAAAAAATTAATTTATCACAATTAATTTTTATGTTGACATAGAAATTTAATTGTGAGTAATTAATTTCACGTCGACACATAAAATTAATTGAAAAAAATTAATTTCTCGTTGACACCTAAAATTAATTGACACCAATTAATTTTACGTTGTCACATAAAATTAATTGACAATAACTAATTTTACATCGACACAATAAAATTAATTTATGGGGGGTGGAGAGGTTTCTTCTCTCTCCCCATTAAATGGGGGGTTAAGCCACATTTGGACCCCATGTCATAACCTCTCATGGGAGGTTATGCTTCTCGGGTGGTCCCCACCCCAATTATCCACCCATGGGAGGTTAGAGTGTGGAGGTCCCACCACTAACTCCGAAGTGGAGCTTTTAACAAACTAACCACACACACAACACATGACCGCTTAAAAATAAAATAAAGTGTTGTACTTTATTTTATTATTATTTTTTAAATAATAAGCCAAAAACCAACTTCAAAACTAATCAGAACACAACTGCAGTGAAGGAATTACAAAGAAATTACCGACGTTGTGAGTTCAACAGTGCCCTCAGATTTCAATTCCACGAACTGGTTAAAAAGATAGAAAATCCCGAACGCACGTTTACTGAACGTACCTGAAAAAATGGTCGGATAATTTTTATCAGTCACCCTCGACTCGCATCGGTCAAGGTTAGGATTTTCCTATGTGAAACATGCCCCGTAGAACACAATGATACACTTGTATTTTTAAAACATATCTCCATTTAGAAGTTATGAAATTTTCAATAAAATAATTGTCACTTAATTATTTTATTTGCGACCAAAAACTAAATATTTCTTCTGGCCTGCTACAGCCAAAGTTAGTATCTTCTTAAAAAAAGCATTCCCTCACAAGATCAGCGGTGGTCTTGAATTTTTAATCTGAGCTACCATCTGTTAGTTATAAGCATTTGAAAAATAAAATAATTTATTTAATTATTTTATTTACAGTTATTCCATTTTTTTGATTTTTCACTCGAGGCCTGCGCCGATGAAACTTAAGTCGCGCCTAGGGTAATCCTGACCTCTTGAGCACAATGGTTCCCTCAAAATTTTGATCTGAGTAACCATTTAAGAGTTATTCCACTTTTTCTGGAAAACTGCTTACACGCATTAATTTAATCTTAACAAAACATTAGTGGATCATTCCGGGAACTCTGGGCCTCAGAATCAGGCATAGTCAAAAACTGCGGACTCGTAAAATTCCAAGGAATTTAAGAAAAACATTTCGTTGAAATTTCTGCGCCTTTACACCACTCATCACATAACACAATTATATTTGTATAATATCTCTTTTACCATGCATTTTAATCTATTGAGATGATAACAATACCCAATGTATTGGAGGGATAAATAATTCAAGTATCACCCATCACATAATTAAATTTCTAATATGTACACGTATAGATATTCCACTTGTGGAAGGTGAACCTAAAATAAAACATATTCATGATAACCAATTATTAAATAAGTGGGTTTCATAATATTATCTCAAAAATCAAATATATGAAATAAAATATGGATTCTAAAATTAATTTAATGAACCGATCTGAGTATTCCATCCAGGGAACACCCTTATTGTTCCTTTTTTGGATATATAGGCATTCTAGATCTCTAGAGGATGGAATTAATTTCCATGTAACTATAGTAATGAACATGGTAATGTATTCTCCCCAAAATAACAGTAAATGAAAAATAGAAATATGAATAAAAAATCATCTAATATATATATTTTATGTCCACTTATAAAGAAAAATGAAAAAATAAAAAAAGACAAATAATATGGAAATTTTTAAGCACCCTGAGCACTAGTAAACCCCCTAGCCACCCTAATATTACTCTCCTTCATAGAATGGACATTTCTATAAGATGTATATTCTAATATAAAAGAATATCACTAGAACTAAATCTATAGATAAATGAAAATGTAATTGGATAAATAAAATAATTTTACTAGAAACATCATGAGAATTCTATGAATGTTAATACTGGTCCAATGAAAATTATGTAATCTGTACATTGAATAGATTATATATATTTGAATCCTACCAGATAATAAATAGTTCTCAAAAAGAATTATGAAAAAAAATATTATCCTTCAACTGAGATAATAATATAATCATTTCCAAAAATCACTAAATTGTCCATAAGTACCCAAAGAATATATGATATTCCATTAGAATAATAGAAGATAAAATAATTTTCTAATAATAAGGACTAAAATATATTTTACATTAATTATAAAACCAATCATTATTGACACAATAAAACATATATCTTTTTAGAAAAATAAACAAGTATAGTTAAAATTTTGAAATAAAACATTCAATGCAGTGAAAACAACCAAAACATTTTCAAACCAATTTAAAAATCACTTAAAAATATTATTTTCCTAAAAAAAATATGGAATCATTATTTCATTAAAACTCTTAAATAATGACCCAACCAATTTTTAATGTTATCATTTTATAACACATATAAATGCATTTTAGAAACAACTTTAAATTAAATTAACATATACAATTTATTCTCCCCTTCATAAAAAATAACAACTAATTTTTAAAGATATGTAAGGAAAAGAACACAATTAAGGAAGAAAGCTCACTATAAGACAACACTAAGTCAAGTCACACATCAAGGACAAATAAATTATTAAAAAAAATTTCCAATCATCAAAATTAGTTGTTTGGGACACAATTTATGCATAAAGTGAAATATCATAAAGGAATCCTCCAACCGAAGTAAAATATTTTAGGGGATATACACTATATTATTATGTAAAACAATCTTAAATATTAAAATAAGGACCAACCATATGTAATATGTTGTATCCCATCATAACCACCAAAAATTATTTCGTCCAGACTCATCAGATTGACAAACCCCATTATTACATATATCATACAAGAGGAGACAGTTGTAGTGCGTGCCTCCCATGTGAAATATATGTTTAGAGACCCATATAACTAAATGGGTTACCATGAACAAATATTATAAAGGATATAAGAAATTAAGAAATATATAAATCAAAAGATTAACATTTTGAAATAACCCAAAACTCACCCACTTCAACATCACAAACATCATCCCTGTAAAAATATATATTCATGATAATAACAACCTATATATAATTATAATTCATTACCCATGGTGTTATAATCCACACAAAAAACACATTGGGATAAAGGGGGTATAACCCATGCATAAAAAAATTACTGCGCACCAAAATTCTATAAATCACACCACTCGGTTTATTGATCCACATACACTATTTAAAAAGACATTTTAAATCTCATTTCAAATACTGATTGAGATTTTTAACATAAATTTTCAATAAAAATTTTTCAATCCTTGGGAAATAAAATAGTTTTAAAAAAACTTTGGAAACCATAACATTAAATGGAAAATTCAAAACCAAAAAATTTCATAAAAATTGTCATTTATTAATCCCACATATATAAAAAATGGAACTGAAATGAATCATTTGTGAAAATATATTTTCAATGAATATAAACAAATTTAGTAAAGAAAAATAGGTATATAACTGAAAACTCAAATTCTATCCAAGGTACACACCAAGGATTGAAAATAATTTTGAATCAAAAACCAAACAAATAAGGGTTTTCTTGCAAAAAATCATTGGAAAACATTTCAAAATTTGTGAAGCATTTTTATGGTTGCACACTATGAGTTTCACAAATACCATACCTAAAACTAACTACAATGATATGTTCCACTACTAATATATATATACTATCAGTCATAATAAAATATATAATATGATTTTATATCAATAGAAATTACATTAAAAGAATATAAAAATTTATAACATGTAATACAAATGATTTATTAGAGAAACCATCCTAAAGTAAATTGAAACCATTATGTGATTAACAGAAACATGAATCCTTCCATTTCAAAAACAAGTCTATGAAGAATAGACCCACCCAAACCCTATAGTCAATAATAACATTAAATAATATGATAACCCACATCCCTTAGGTTTCGGAAAAAACATAAATCATAATAATGAAATGGTAAATAATAAGAAAATAAACTAAATAAGGAATATGGATCTATAAAAATGACTAATGAATGAATATACACAGAGAATCAAGAGTGTAGTTGTGAAATGGAACAAACCAAAAAGATAGTTGTGTGAGAGAAATGGGGTTACTCCTAAGGAGATTGAAGTGATACCAAGTGACATGGAACAACAGAAGGTAGTCATAGTGAGGAATGTTTAATTATGGTGGGGAGGGGGATAATTGAATAATGATAAGGTAGGATATGTGAGGGGATGTGTAAGGTGACGATATATACAATGATGATGAGAAAAATATAGAAGTGGTTGAGATTAAAAAAATTAAAATGTTTAAAAAATATAAATGAAAAGATAAAAAATAAAAACCATAATGGAATATGGTTTACCTACTAAGATTAATATACCATGAGTAAATCAGAATTGATGAATTTGTTACCAAATACCATTGTGTAAGATTACTAATAGGAATTGGAATAGGTTAATAAACCATGACACAAAATATTTAGAAGATAATGTCGAGTGATTGACAATCACACAAAATGTGAATAGTTTATCCTATGATTTTTTACACCATGCATATGAAAAAAATTCCTTTTTGATTTTTAAAATTACAGCCCAAAACAATAAGGTACCCAAAATAATTAAAATTTAATTAATTAATTTATTTATTTAATCAACATTATCATAAATGGTGTATGAAACACCATACTATGCCACTTGCTGCCCCTAAGAAAGTCCCTATTAATTGTAAAGTCCTCTAACACTAGTATTTTTATAATGGGGACACTCAACATGTTCCAACTTGTTGATAATCACAGAAATTCAAAAAAATATCAAATCCAAAATATAAATCCTCCAAATTATTCCAAAAATAATATAAAAATGATTGGGAAAAAAGGTGTTATCCACAAATTTTAGTATTAATCTAAACATTGATGTATCAACCATTAAATCGTAAAACGTTTTCATTACATGGATAACTATGTTTCTTCAAAACTAAAAGAGAACATAATATTACACTTATCCCAGACATCCATAATGAACTCATATATAATTAAATTAATAATGATTTTATATAGCTAAATGGAACCCAATGATAATAATTATCCATGTTCCTATGATAGGTTCCCCAAAACAAACCACAACCGAGGAATCCAAAACAAATATCTCTATTACATGTTATGAAAAAAACCACATCTCCACGATACAGAAAAAAACGATTTAAAAAATTCCTCAATTATTGAAAAGAAATAACATCTATTATTTGATGAAAACTAGAAGAAAATAACTAAACTAGGAACATAAACCAAGGTTACCATCTTATAGTAAACGAAACTAGTTCTTATCTGACACCAATCAATGCATAATCTCACATGGTAGCATATATTTCACTGCCACCCAAATCAGACACCCTTAGATTTCCGGTGTATAATCAATGAATTGAATCTTTTTAAAGGCCTTTAATACAACACTAACATTTAAAAAATGAACTCACATGAAAAAAAGTTAAGAGACATGAAGAATCCCAAAGAAATGTCTTATCAAATAGGAGAAACTGAATTATCACATTAAGAAATCACCAATTACAGTCACATGAATGAAAAAAAGTCTCTATGATAACTAACAAAAAAACCTCATGGTAGTAGATCATGAAAATATAAATTTTGACCCAAGGAATCAAGAAGATCGATCCACATCACGAAATGAAACTAGCTATTTAAGGATTAAATGTTAGTATTTTCTAAGAAAAATTGATTTCTAACACAATACAGAATAAAATATAATGGGGGAGAGTAACATTATTCAAACATTATTATTAATTTTCAGTGGTAAAATTACAATGAAATATTCACCAATAATGTAATATAGTCAACCATTGTAGAGACCTTTTTTGGAGGCATAATTTAAAAACAAAACAACCTAAACTCGACTGAAAAATGTTATATACACCAAAATCACACCACCAAACAATGAGAATATAATTGATAAAATTTTCATTAAGACACTCTAAAATCCAAATGGAATAAAAAAAATTCAAAAAACAAGAACTATTAAAATCACCCAATTACTCAAGGATATTGAAAAACATTTTAACAATTTTTCTATACTACCCAATATTACATTAGATAATTTATAAATTCCTCTAAAAAAGAATACCCATTTCATATTAATTAAAGGATATTAATTTCTATTTCAGAAAAACCCAATGATGTTACAAATTTCAATATATTTATACAACCCATGTGTTCATAATTCAAAAACACATTCTAAAAACCCAATAAAATTGACTTGATGAAAAATAATCCATATTTAGTAAAACCATGTTTAATTTATAAATATAATGAGGGTTAATTACAAACTAAAATCTATATCCATAAAATTCAGTCTATATTATAAACAAAACTAAATGATTCTTTGTAGATATTTTTTTATAAAGTATTCCTCTTAAAAAAATAACCCCAAATTAAGCAACAATTCCATCAAAAAATTCGGCACATCACTATTTTAAATCCACATTATTATTATTTTACAAGACCCACCACGAAAAGTCTATATCCATTAGGTATCTATCAATATTAACTTAATAAAAATTCTAAATATCCTTTCGAGAAATTTCCTTGCTCAACCACATGAATAAATGGACAATAGTCCATATGTTAAACAACTCTAAATTTTCTTAATGATTGGTTGTTTTGTTATAACTTGGTTGATCATGCCATGAAAACTGACCTCATGCTGATAATCCCATGTCGGATTCCATCCCATAATCCTACCCACCCACAAGAAAAACTATCTATGTAATGAGGATCAACAAAAAATAACATTAAATACAATGAAATATCAATTCAAATTTCAACCCCACATTCCAAGGAATCATTAGGCTCATAATAGGAATGAACTATATTTCCAATCCCTGCAACTAGCACATGAGTTACAATGAAAAATTATAACTATATATTACCAATACAACCCAAAAAAGTGTTAAATATTATTAGGATCTATTATAATAGAATAACCCAAAAAATACTACCATTTTTATTGTATCGATCAAGGTTGTCCTTATGACATATGCCCATACTGGTCCGCCCTTATCTTGAACGGTGTTCCCAATCCCTATGGGGTAAAAACGAGTTCTAGGAAATTGTAGGAACATACATTTTCATTTTTTTATCCAATAATATGATTCATTGTGGCATATAATATATAAACATAATTCATCACTTACCATCTATATATTGAATTCTCAAACTGAATGAAAATGGAAAAAATAAGAAATGTACATATTAATGAAAGTTTTCAATTGGAAGAGAACCAAAAAAACCTCTGCATACTAACATTCTTAATACTATTGGAAAATACACACACGCTAGACAATATTCTCTTCCATAAATATATCACTACACATCTAATCACCAAGAGTAGCGATGAAAAAATTATCGATAGAAAAAATTTAAAGAATTAATTTTTCAGTTAATCTAGAAATGTAAATCCATGTCCAAAAAATCATGTAATATTAAAACTGTCCATATTAGGTAGAATTTAAAAACACTATAGATTATTAAATTATAAATGAGTAGTCCGATGAAGAATAATAAACCTACTATAAATATAGTAATGCAGGTGTTGTTAAATAAGCACAAATATGGAAACCACTACATGATAAATATATTTAAATTCATTAATCAGACAATTTAAAAAATAATAATGTTAAAATAATTCATAAAAAATATGTTTTTATATGATTCACAGAAAAAACACATGAATAAATTCAAATAATTAAAAAATTTTTAAAAAAAATCATAGTCACAAATTTAAAACTATTTACTAAAACTGAGGGAAATTACCACAAAAATTTTCAACCCACTCAAAACATCTCATGAAAAAAAATTTATAATAAAAAATTTCATGGAAACCGAATTTCATTAAAACTATTAATTAAATAACCAGACCAATTTCACATTTCTCACATAATAATACATTAATACTCATTTCTAAAAAAAATGAAGGTGATTCTGAACCACATTAACTACTCACCATTCTTATGACCCTTTATAAATTCATTTTCAATAAGTTTAAGGTTAAATCACACTAATAAAGATTAAATAACAATACTTATCCCAACTATTTCATCTCCCACATTATGGATGACAAAATGACAAGAAAATGTGTTCCAAAAATCATCATGAGAAGTACGAGATATATTGTAATCAAAAAGGCAAATCCCATATATGAATAAACTAAAAAAGGAAGTTATTTCATGGTCTACAGTATAGGATATTATATTAGACGAAACTAGACTTCACACAATAGATGACCATTTTCATAAATGCTTCAACCATTCAAAACCACCCAACATTCCTAAATATAGCCACATTAAAATGGCACACCCAATATAGTCCAATTTCATTCATGGGGGAAAACTATTTGTGTGTGGATCCCTAGTACAACATATGTCTAGAATCGAACATAGGATTATTGGATTCAATGAATAATTAGAAAATGTAATTGAGAAATAAATAATGAAATGTATAAAATATAAAATATTTTATAATTTCCACCACCATACATTTTTCATCCTCACAAGCAGCTACCCCAAAAAATATACATGTATCAGCAACCAAATTTATATTTCCACCTCAAGCACCCCCCATGAGGTCAAAATAAAAAAAATCCACGATAAACACATGATAATTAATAGGACCTCACCCATTCATAAATCCATTTAAATTTTCAAATGAACCATCAAAACACAAGACTCAAAATCTGAATACACATACACCTTTCTAAATTCATTTGAAAACCAATTTCAAACAAAACATTTAAAATGATTCACATAAATATCACACCAAAACTCTTCAATTCCCATGGTAGTGAATTATTTTCAATCACTTACTAAACTATCCTATTAAATATCTACATCAAAATAAGAACCCATTAAATAAACACTATATTAAAACACACATTTTAAAAATGTAATGTGAAATAGGTATTTTTTACTAATATATAGTTAATGTATTTAAAACCCTTTAGTAAATAAAAAACAATATCCAGCACATGTCATCAGACCAAGTTCCATTTAATTTCTATAAACCATTGTGAAATCCTACTAGAACTAATAACCGTTAATTGAAAAAATATATGGGAAAATTTTCAAAAAAAATTTATATATTATAAATCTTCCACATGGTAAATTTCAAAAAATAAATAGTATCTATTCAAAGACCATTAAATTGTTTCAATATCAATCAAAAGTTATTTCTTGAATTCTACAAGGTAAAAAATAATTTTATTTTTATAAAAATTCATTTAAAGTGGTTATGAAATTTATAAAATATAATAATGATGATTCAAATATACACCTAGCTCATGTTTAAAGGATCCATGTCCCAATGAGATGAAACACGCCTCGTTTAATGAAAAATGCCATATTAGAAAAGAAGAGATCATCAAAGACCCTTGAATAACGAATGAAATAAATAATCATCAAACTAGAATCCCCTATGTTTTATATAAATTCAATGTAATGACAAGGAAATGTAATGTCATAAAAATATATAAATAGAAGGGACGAAAGATATATTAATAGGAGGATTATACTAAGAATCATAGAGAATAAAGATAAAAACCCACTATGGAAGTGGAGTCCTGGGAGGTGGGGGCACATGCGCCATGTGGTCATAAATTGTGGGGGGGGGGGGGGGTTCTCATGTAACCAATTGATAGGGGACTAGGGAAGGAGGGTACGGGGATAGAAGGTGCATGATAGAGGATAGTATGATGCATATTCCAGTAGAGAGGGAAGAAAAAAGTGTTGTTGAAAAATGATAGTAGAGTAATGATGTGGGTGAGAGAAATGTATGGAGAAAATAGAGAAGAAATAAAAAAATGTAAATAATATAATAGAAGAAAATGTAAATAAATATTAATATAGTTCATGTTATTACCACATAGATTAAAAATATTCATAAATAATTCTACTAGTATTATGGCACAAATTGAATTTTTCACGGTAAATACAAGGAGAATGAAACATTTAATTAAACATGAGTAAACTACGTAAAATGGAAGTATCGAGTGAATACCCCTAAAATATCATTGGTACACTATTACTCCTAACCATGAATAAAATTTGAATAATGATATATCCATTTTAATTTTTATAATTCCATCAAAAAAACTATCATAATCCCACAATGACATAAAATTAATTAAATTAATAAATTATTTAATACTATTGTTTCTAAAAATGTGTCACAGTTAATAAAGGATGAATGATGTTTTTCTATTAATATTTTAAAAATGAAACATAGTTCATGTAAATTGACATCCAATGTTTGAAAATTCAATATAAGAATAAAATATAAGTAATAATAAGAACTACTCGTATAGATAATTCATTTTTAAATATGAATAACATAATTTGGAGATAAAAAAATGCATATTATTTCCAATTAGACAACAATTGAACTAATATGATTTTGTAATAAATAATAATCTCTCTAACAGGCTATTTAAAGTGGATATTAATTTTGAGGTGACCTATTTCATAAAATATAGAAATGAAGTCACACATCAGAAATAGTATGACAATGATTTCTTTATTATTATAGAAGATGAATATGATGTTCACTTATTATTACATACAATTAGGTTTCTAATTAAAATGTATAACATTATCATGTGGTGAAATTTTAGTAATGGAGGCGAAATCATTGTTCTAGAGGATGAGAATAATTCAACACAATGTTTCATATTCTGGAATGAATAAAAATCATCAATATAGAATATTTAAATGAAAATTGTCCTCTAATGATAGAAATAGGGTATAAAATATGAAATGAATAAAAAAATATCATTTATCAAATTAAACAATATAACTGAAGAAAACATATTTATTTATGAAAACTGATTAAATTTACTAAAAATATCAACTATATCCCATAATAAAAAAATTGATTGAATATAATGACCATGTGGTCCAAAATAATGAATGATTTTATAAATTAAAGCGGAATTAGTTAAACTATAGAAATTAATATTGGATAATAATATCAAATCTGACTACAATGAGGGGGGGTAGAGACGGAAACCCTTACAAGGATGCAAACTCTAGATTCAACGGAAATTCGAATAAAGGAATATTATTTGGTTTAGTATAATCCATTAATAAAAATATTTAAAGTTTAAAATATTGGTTGGACAATAAAATAAATTAACATTATTATAATTCAAACATTGTGAATATAAATTATTATTCCACAATGCATCATCATTTGAAAAGAGAATCCCCTTAAAACATGAAGAACACTAAAACATATTGAAATAGCTAACATTAAATTGGAATTAAGATACAATGAATTCATGGTTTCCCATCATAAAATATGTAAATTGAGAAGAGTATTGTTTATGTAATGAAAATTAATAAAATGAAAACAATATATCTCAAATAGATTAATTTGATATAAAACCTCTTACCTCAGATATTATTTGTTATGCACCAACGAAAACATCCTAACATCCAAGAATATCCAATTTTGAAAGGGATTAAACCCATTAGGGATGGAATTTTTTGAATACCATCTCCACTTTAAGGTAGCAGTCAATATATATGAGAGGTTTTGGGAGAGTATGAAATAAAAATCAATTTTTTTGTGATGGGATATACGGATATGTGTGATCCTATATAAGTGAAAAAAGACAAAAAATTACTAAATCAAAGAAATATTTCAATAAAAAAATTCATTACTAAGTAATATGCAGCCATAATAGGAAAAAAATATATTGGTAGATATAATATCTATATGATGAATCAAAAACCCCTTCCAACACATGTATTAGACACATTTCCAACTCATTACCATTATCTATTTCACTTTATCCATTTTAGCATTTATTATGGTAACTAGTTCTTTCCAATTTTAACATATAAATTATTCCAAAAAAGTAGCCATTATTATAGAATTAATATGTATTTATTCAATGATTTGAATACATTTCCTTTAGTTATATAAATATAATTGGTAAAAATTATTAATAAAAACCATAATGGATAGTGAATTATATTTTTGAAAAATTATAACATATGGTATAAAAATTAAAATATAATATTTTAAATTAAAAAAATTATTAAAAGTATAAATTAACATATAAAATTAATAGTTAGTCGTAGAAAAATGTTACATGAATTTTAAATTCAAAATTTAATAATAATAATTTAATAAATGTGATTTTATTTATAATAATTTTATTTTTTACTATTCAACTAAAATTGAATCATTTTAGAAAACCCAAAAAAATTATTCATAACCTAAAATTAAAATTATAAATCCTGAAATTAAATTTACTTTAGAATTTTAATTTCAATAATTTCTAATTTTATATTTTTTGTAAAATCGTGCGATATAATTTTAAATTGTATTAATATGAAAATAACATTTTAAAAATACTATTTGTTATTTTTATAATTTTTTAATAAACTCTAATAAAAATTTAATTAATACATTAAAATTATATATTATTAAAATAATCATTTAAGAATATTAAACATACTATTAAAATGATATATTCCTTAAAATAATTTTTAATTATCATTATTTCTATATAATAAAAATTATATATAAATTAGAATTTGGACAATCGTATTCATATGTAGTTTATCAACAATTAGTTTTTAAATGTCTACAAGAAATCCATTTTTAGCCTCTAGATGTGTTTGGAATAGGATATTGTTCGTATTATACTAAATTATATGAAAATATATACTAAAATCATTAGTCGTGACAAATAACCATATGCATAATATTTGAGAAAACATACAACGTGTCACTAGAATATGATATAGAGAATCTGAATTATGGAGGATTGAATGGAGAGATCATGAATCCATTATTTCTCAATTTTTTCAAACATTTAAATTTTTTTATTATTGAGGAAAATTTCACAAGATTTCATGATGATATTTTAATATAGAAGAAGTGTTATAGAAAAATGAGTGTATTTCGAGAGACAATAACATTCACCATATATACTATTAATTTTCATTGATGTGAAATAGAATAGGTTAAACAGATGACCTACTAATAATTTAGTTAAATATTAGTGCAGAAGATGATAAGGAATAGAATATAGAGAGAAAAAATTCATTTATTCGTTATCTTATGTGTTAAATTTTCCTATACTGAAATATTTCCAACAGTCAAAAATATTCCAAGACCAGAGGTAGATTATTGTGGTTGTTGCATTACTGATGATGATGATCAATAATATTCATACTTATAATGAAATGAAAACATCGTGTTTATCATTATTCAAAAATATTCTTCAGTTTTTAAATATATCATGTAGTTTCTTGTGAATCAATCACCTAATGATTTTTGAATTTACATTTTTAGTTCAATATATATTTTTGTTATTTTTTGAAATAATTGGATAATTAAATCCATTATCCTTGGTCGATTCGTGATAATTTTTTATCTATGGTAGTATAGGACAATAATGTCCACTAAAATAGAATAGAACATACATTATGAGTGAACATCATGAAAATACATGTTCCCTTATCTTTTTATTCGTTTTCATATTTTATTCTAGTAATTAGAATGAGAAACATGAGTAAGATATTGTCAAAAGAATAAAATAAAGGGTTACCAAAGAAAGCATTTATGTCTGGAAAATTAATTTCCTGGATAGATTCACCAACCCATCTAGGTAGATTCATCAATCCTTGGGAAATAATAATCACTATCAATGATCCATGACTTAACATTGATGTTATTATAAAGAAAATTTATTTCTCTTGTTGAGTTAATATACATAAAATTATCATTATGTTCTAATATGTAGGAGATATGGAAAAATAAAATAAGAAATAAATCTCTTAGATAATTATAAGAAACAAAGATTAATTAAATTATAAGGAATAATAATTAATCCATCTTGTGTAAAAATCATGAAATTTGACCAACTATATATTATAATAATAGTGTGACCTGGTACAAATAACATTACTTTATACACATTACATCATTTAAAACATTTAATTACAAAAATAATAATATCCCATGAAGAAATTGGTTTAGTGGAAAAAATATTGGTTCATTATTATATTCCTTTATCAAAAACATGATAATTTCAATTTAAATTCATCATACTACCCCATGTTATAGATATCTCATTAGTAATACTCATATTCAAAACTCTATGAATGAAAACATAATTAATGGATGTGAATAAATGCACTGTATAGTGTGAATTATCATTTTTTAAAAGGATGATTTGTTGATTATTATTAAATACACGAGAATATAGGAAATTTCACTCAATCCTCAGTTATAACCATAAAAGAAAAGAAAACACAAAATCACATGGAATAACATCTCAAAGGAATAAATTATCAATATGAAAATATATTATATATAACATGGCTTAGAATAATTTAACGTAAAATGATGAATAATAATAACATATGATCATAATGTATAGAAACATCATATTATGACAAATGTAATAATATTTGGGAAAACTAATTTCATGAGACACACTATTTGCACATGTGATTATGAGAAACTAAAATGTAATTATTAGTAAGAATATCATGACATATAAATAATTAACCAGTTAATTGTAGGGTGATATAGGATTATACCTATCATTCTTATATACATATATTATATAAATTAATATAATTAAATTTTCACATCATAAATAGCCATAGGAAAAAAGGATTCAGTAAACATAAAATTTAATCCCTTAAATTTTCATTAAGAACACAAGGAAATAATATTTTTTCCATAAAGAATATTAATATAAAAATTCATAGATAACCCACAGAAAGAAAATGGTTTTCAAAATATAATCAAACAGTATAATATAATAACATTATATAATGAGTTTGATATGAAAAATATGATCACCACAAATTAAAACCATATTAATGAAAATTGTTTCAGAAACAATAATCTTTTCTCCAATTGGGATTTTTTATTTGATCATAATTAAAATAAAATCATGAAAATTGATTTGTTAAAATATTATGTATTTATCGTTAGTAAATTCCATAGTTATTAGTCTCTTTTTAAATATAATCCTTTTAAAAAAATAAAAAAAATTAAAAAAGATACATTTTTGAAAAATGAATTTTGATCAAAAAATATATTGAAATTTAAATAAAAAATTGAAAATCATTTTAAATGGGAAATTTAGTTAACAACATGGAAAAAAATGTACAATTAATCATATAACTCAAAGGAGTATATTTTAGTAAAAAATTACATTACTATAAACTTGATATCCACTTGAGTTGTTTTACTCCTGTATCATAATGGTAAAATAATAGTTACCTATTTCCAAAACACATAAATATACATTCTTATTTTTATTCATCATTAATTATAATTGTCTTCACAAATTAGAAAGTACAAATCCCATTCGAACACCAGGATTCAAAAATCACAACAACTTATACTAATTTTGGAAAACATGTGATGATATTAATTATCATCCCAATGTTTAGCATTTTTAACACATTAAGGGTCATAAATTTTTTTTCTTATTAATAACTAAAATGTTATATTTCCAACCCATTGGTGTATTAATCGTGTTTCGTGAAGATAAAATATAGTTTGAACTAGTATCATGTTATTTAGTGATATTAGTGGATTTTATGATAATGATAATTTTATTTTTTTAACCCTAAAGAACCATATTAATTATATATATTATTTACATAAATCATAAATAGTCATTATATGAAAACTATAACTAGATGTGATGATGTTACTGAAAATTGGAACCATCAATCCATAAGTACAATAGTCAGAATATATGCTCAATTAATGATAAAATTTCATAATAAATGGTTGAAAACATTATATATGGTAAATAAATATTAATATATTTATAAATTTTAAATAATAAACTTTATAATTCATAAAATCAATCATTTTTAATAAAAAATTCATGTTTATCATGATAAATGAACAAATATTCATAGAGGTGATTATCTTCAAATTTTCATGATAGATGATATTTTGATTTTTTTAGTGGATAAAAATGATCAAAAAATTATTTCCTATTTAATTAAATAATATATATATTGTATAAATATTTTTAACCGATTTTGATAATATGGTTAGATGTGATTTATAATGTAGTAAATTAAAATAATGGTCTAGGAAAATGTAATACACATTTTAGATTCTAGAATTTTCTTTTGGAAAACTTATTGTAAATGAAGTCTTTATAAGTATATATGTGGTAGAAAGAAAAATGTGGTGTTATGTGGTTATATAAGGATAAAATTGACAAAATTCTGAAAAACCAAGTAATAGTTGATACCTAGTGCGGTTGAAGAGTTAGCCTTTTATATGTAGAGGGATTTGTAGTTTTGTATTTAAAAAATACATTTTCAAAAATGTAAGGTTACCATTAAAGTCATTATAGACAGAAAGTTGAAAAAAGATCAATGTAAAGTTATTTTGGTTTTAATCACTCCGCATCCATTCATTTTGGAGACGACAAAGAGTTTTTTAATTCCTTTTCATTTTTCATTTTATCATTTATCATAATTCACTTTTACCATGGTAGTAAATGTTTTTCCTTGTAAAATAAATTTTATAAAAAATATTATTTTAAATATTTTACTAATTTTATACATATGATTTAAAATTTTAAAATCATTTAACCAAATAAAAATTTTATGTGTTTGAAATTTTAATTTTAATTTACACATACATAACCAAAAAAATAGTTTTTTAAAAAATTTATATTTATGTTTATATTTTTTATTGAAATTTTTTTTCATAGATATGGATTTTTAGTAAATAAAATTTCATATAATAATAATAATAAATATTTTCCATTTAAATAAATTGAAAATTTCTTATCACCATCAAAACACAAAATTAGAAAAAAAAGGTTAAAAATAATTTTAATTAATTTAACCTTTTAATAGAGTTTATAAAGTAGGAGGCATATGATTTATAATCACAAAAAGAATTATAAAGCGCATAATTTTAGTCTATAAATAAATTTTTTTAACCATATTATTTTTAAACAAATATGATTTAAATAAATAATGATAATAAATAAGATGAAAATAATTTTTAGAAAAACTTTAATTTTTGGAAAAACACTTTAAAAAAAACACAATATGTTAATTTTGATATTATAAATTTAAAAAATATTAAAAAATTAAAAAATTTATTTTCTAAAATTTGTAAATGTATTTTTCTTTAAAAATTAATATAAATAAAAATAGTTTTATTGTAAATAACATTTAAAAATATGTACCCATGTTAATTCAATTTCTTCTAATGGTATTATATTTTATATGTCTACCATCATAGTATTTAATATACCTTTATCAATATATTTTTTATAACATGTCGTTGTCTATTTACTATTATTGTAGTGAGTAATGACTTTTTTCAAACATATCATTAGTTTTACCAGGTCTAAAATTTCATGTCAATACATTAATCATAGAGATGTCAGTCCTAGCATGAATGGAAAAAGTCACCACTAAGATGATAAAAAAAATATAATATCCCAAAATTGATTAATCATTTATAAATATAATTGGTTAAGAAAATTATTAACAAGATTATATTAGATATGGTCTAATTTTTTTGAAATATCAACCATCAAAATAATTCTATAATGATTCATGTATTGTTTTGAAAGTAACCCTATAAAATAACCCTAATGAGTCATCAATATTTAATTGATGATCATTTATAAAATTTTATAAGTATATCAAGAACCTGAAAATGGATCATAAATAATGGTGGGGTCATTTGACCAAAACATATTTATATATATTTGTCCCAAAAGACAAGTTGATTCAAAATGTTCTACAGTTGGAATTCTTGTAATTATTTACTCTACAATTGAGTATTTTTTAAATTTAACTCAGTAGAATGATTGATCATTGATAAGGAATGAGGTAAAGGTGCATGAACTGGATTAAATCCTTGTCAAAAAAAATATAAATTACTTATCAATGAAAATAGGATATATAAGTTTCATTGTTCACTATAAGAGTAAAAAATATATATTTAATGATTATATTAAGTTTATTACAAATTTATTATGAATAAAGAGTTTTGTTCATTAAATATCAAATGATCATTGAAAATAATAATTTCATAAGCATATGTAGAAATTAAAATATATCGAGATGTGACAAAAATTGACTCTTAAAAAATATTTGGATGAATAGCTCATAACATACAAACATATATGGATTATTTATGATTTAAAACACTAATGCCAAATGGAAATACATGAATTAAACTATCTAAATAAATATTTTCTATATGATCAGTGAAAAAATATCTTCATATAGAAAACATTGTTTTCAATTTTGAATATTTCATGATATGAATAGTTTTAAATATAAATTTTTAATAAATATGTTTTGAAAAAATAGAGAGCGACATTGTAATAAAAAGTATAAGGATAAGAAAAAGTGATATAATTATTTTCCAATTAAAGTAATATAAATTTAAAAATAATAAAGTTAAAAAAAACTACTAATTCTAAAAAGAGTGATGTTTAATAGAGGAAATCATGATTTTTTGGAAAATTTCAGAGTTAGTGAATATTTCAGAATAATTCAACTTATTTTTAGAATTAAATAGCAATATAGAGATTAAATTTAATGCTTTCATAATGTGGGGTAAAATATAAGAGTATGAGTAGTACATAAAAGAAATTTAAAACTGAATACGTCTCAAATACAAATGAGATTTTAAATAATCCATATCGATATGAAAATAAATGATTCAAAATAAGGATGTATTCCGATTTGAATAATCCAAAAACATTATTAAATAATATAAATAATGAATAACATAGGTTATATAGAAGAATTCAAGAATTTATCGTGCTCTAACATTGATTATTAACTAAAATATAAATATTAAAAATTTACTCCCATAATGGATAAAAAATACTGTTATATAAAAATATGGAGGTGAATCTACTATAGAATAAGACCTACAATGGATCATTGAAAAAATAAATGGATTTTTTTATAATTGAGATAATATAAATAAATTAATTAACTAATTTGTACATGAATGAAATAAATCTTTTAGTTTTATAGATGAAATCACTGAAAATGAAATAACACAAATTTCATGAGTGGGGGTTTATAATAATGATTCAATACATATTGTAACAATTTGTAGAATTTGAAAACATGTTTTACATGTATCTAATGTTATCGTGATCATTAAAACATCTCAAAATTTATATAGTAAATTATGAAGATAGGACCATGTAACTCATTAGATATTCTTATTAAAGTATAGAAATTTCACACATGGTTTATGATCATATTTAAGAAAAAATACTTCTCAATATGAAAATTTATTTGTAATAAAATAATCAATGAAGGTAGTGATATATAATTGCTAGATAAGGAATGAAATTTGTAAATGGGTTGACCAAAAAATTTCATCCCTATGGTTCTCAGTATATTGTGTTTTTTTAATTTTTGTATGTCATTAAAGGAGATAAAAGGAATGGAGTGATCAGTTAATGGGAAATAATGAATGATTATATAAAAGGGGAAGTATATATAGGGGAATTAATTTTATGACATTCTGTTTCTTGGAGAATGTTTAGTATATATTTTAACCTTAATGAAAAAGATAATGAAGTAAACGATTAATGGTGACATGGATTAAGAATATTATTAGAATACTAATTGAATTAATAAATTAATAAGAATCTATAATTTATAGAAAGTTATAGAGATGCAATTACAGAAGATTTATTTACAAAATTTTATCTTTTTATTTTTTTAATGAATCAATTATGAAATTAAGGGTGATTAATATGAATATTTAATGAAAAAGTGTGAGTTGAAATTTTAGGAGTGTGTTGTTATGGATTAATTTTTTTATTATATTCATTAGTGTATCTTGTATTCTATATTATGAATGTATTCATAAATGTTAATTAATTAATGATATAATAATTCAATATCATCCATTGTATTTATTTTCAACAATGTGGTGTGAATAAAATGAATGACAATATATGGACATGAAATTTTTATATATGTATCAAAAAAACATATAATATTATTGAAAAAATTGAAAAGGTATTGTATTTTTTTTTCAATTATTCATAATGTCAACATATTTGGAGTATATTTTTTGAGATATTTAAAGGAGATTTAATTTACCAGATAATATGTATACTATATTTAAAAGGGTAATAAGGCTGGTTTTTCCTACAAAGGATGTTTATATATGTCATTAAGTAAAGATTAATGAAGACCTTGAATGATGGATGAATCAATCTATTTCCCATTATTCATTTTTAAAAAGCTGATTTATAATCATATTTTTAAAATTATCATTATCTAATGAGACTATTCATTTACGAACGTAATCAAATGTATCCAATGTTATATATTTCACATTTATAATTTTTTAAATTTTTTTAGTAAGATTAATTGAGTATGAAGACATCCACGATGAATTATTATTATTGAATAACATGTCTCTCTAAATGTATGTGTGATTGAATAAGGATAAAACCAATTTTATCATTGAAAAAATAATTCAGATGAATTTATAATTATATGATGAATTTTATAAGAATAAAAATTTATGATGATGTGTGGTTGATTCAATATATAATATGATCCTAGTTAATTGGATGATGATGAAATCAATATTTTTGAGTTTAATGGATTTTTGATGATCCTTATAATACTTATTTTTGAGTTATGGGATGGCCTTGGAATTTACATGGGTTATTTGAATCATGGAATGACTCAGGTTGGCTAGAAATGTGATCAAATGCATGAATATTATATTTGGAACTTATTACATGATTTAATGTAGTTTTGAGATCATTTGTAACATCTGTGTGAATTTATAAAAAGGAAATTCTATTATGAATATCTAAATAGAATGATTTGGAAAAGTGATGGAAATACTCCACCATGATGTGTAACATCTCCACAATGATATGTATAATTCACAATAATTAAAAAAGATATCTCTCTTATTAATATAATAAATAATAATTAATGCTACAATCTGATATATAGTAAATTTTAGACTGCACGAATGACTAATCAAGTGATACATAACATCACAGTTGACATATAATTTTTTAATTGATGTGATTCTAAATATATATGATTAAATAGAAATTTTATAAATTTCATATCAAATGAAAATTAACATATGTATGATTTACTATGATGAATTTTGATACACATTGGATAAAATTTATTATAATAAGGTAATATATAAAATACCAATATATAATCTAAGATTAAAATAATTTTTTTGAGAAATATAGGGAGTTATTTCTAAAAAGTCATAATATTATTTTAAAATATTTATACAGTTAAGGGATTTTGTTATTATCTATGAATCATACCATGTAATTATACATGGTTTTTATGAGATGATTTCACCATTAATAAATAATTTCACAATAACTATTGAAGCATGTAATTGTCATGCTTTGAAATATATGGTATGGGTTTGGTAGAATTTCAATGAATAACAGACTATGTATTTTGGATAATTAAATGTGAAAATTTAATGGAAACCTAATGAATGGATGATAATGTGAAAATTATGAAATCATCGTAATGTAATAGATGTTTATTTTTATAATGCAGTGATATATTTTATCATGTTCTAGCATTTATTTCATATTCAATTGGTATAATTTAAAGGAACACATTGTGGATATATCATGGTTATACACTATTTCATTTAACATTGAAGGGAAATTTCATTGATGAGGTGGAAAGAAAAGTTATGTTAATAATTATAGATATTTTAATGATGATATCAGGATTGTGATATTTCATGGAGGTTTACATATAATTAATATTTAAATTATTTAATTACTATTCATGAAATGTAATTTTGAAATTTATTTATGGAGTACGAGTTTCATATAATCATTTTATTTTTGATATATCCTAATTATAGTTTCTTATATTATTTTATGTAATAAATGGAAATTAGAATATAATAGGTAGCTAAATGCTACTAAATCTATCCTTCATTGGTTTTGATGAATATAATGTAGAATAAAATAGAGAGAGTCTAACAAAAATGTTATTGATTACAATATGTGTCAAATTTTGTTAAGGAAAAAAATTTTAGATATATTTAAATATTCCAATATAAATTGAAACCCTTAGAGATAATTAAATTACTATATAAGATGATATATCATATTTATTTTTGTGGATATCATAACATATCTTTCTAATCAGTCATCATGAATATTTTAAATAATATAATTATCTCATTTTTGTGTTTCTAACACTAAAAGTTTATACATTTGAAATGAATGTTATATATATTTATGTATTCGTGTTGGTTTACGATTTAAATGGTTCAAGGAAAACCAATATTCCCTGATTGATTATTGAAAATAAAACACTAGTCATGTGTGTGTATGATTAAATGCCATGACCTTTTTCTGAGGTACATATCCTTTATTGTTGTTTATATAATGTATATTCTTATTTGTGATTAAGGTTTTGGGGGTTGGTAATGATTAAATAGTTTTTTAATATTGTTAAAATGGCATGCATCTAAAATGTAGAAGAAGATATGACTTCCTCACATGATGGAGGAATCAACATTTTTAAATTTTGTGTGGTTTTATAGATGTGGTCTAGTATGAGAACTCATTATGTGACCCTTCATTTCATTCATTAAAATCCATTCTGGTTGTTTTATTATTTTTTATGTTTTTATTTAACTAAATGATGTTTAAAAAAATATAGGGTAGTGTTTTCTATGGAAAAATCCATGGTCAAGCACCCCTCCCCTTGTCCACATCACATGATAATAGATATTCTGATCATTTTTTGTGGAATCAAGAACAATTCCCTTTTTGTGGAAGGTAATGGTGAATATATTCCTCCCCCAAATTTACTTCATCAATTATTTTTCTATCATGAATATTTTCATCATTTATGAGAATTTTTCCGAATTTTTAAATAATTTTACAATTGTCAAAAACAATTAAAGGAATATTATGATTCGAATGAAAATAATAAGTGCGTAAATGTATGTGATTATATGGTTGGTGGTTTATTTTATTTTCACAAAATTTATAACTATTTTCAAATTTTTATATGATTTGAAATCTCATCGACAAACTACACATTCAACCAAAAATTTATAATTAAATTATGTGGGTCAGAATTTGGAAATTGAATCTATGAAATGAAAAATAATTGAATATTGGAAAGTAGAATATGATTTAAACCATTAATGGGATATATAAAGCCTTGAAACATAATTTTTTAAATTTTATAGGTAACACAATTGTTGAATTTTTCATTAAATATGATCATAAGTGTGTGATAAAGATGTTAGTAACTAATTGTGGTCAATTTAACATGGGATAAAATGTATGTAAATTCAATGTGGTTACATTAGGTGTTATATAACATAACTAATAGAAAATTCAGGTGGATAGGGATTCCATTGATGTCATCATGAGCCATGTGACCTTATATATTTTTTGAAATAAGATATGATCAAATTAAAGGAATTTTCATTGTTTTTCATGTTTCACCCCAAACCAACAATAATATATTATTTTTTTATAAGTTGGTTTATCGCTTTTTTCCATTAATCCTTGTGTTTTCTAATCTATTCTGCAATTTTAATATGAAAGGAGGTTCTCTCACAGTTCACAAACATTTAAGGGAACCTATGAGTCACCCAACTATAAACCATGTGGCCCAAATAGAAGCACCGGGTAGCGTGAGAAAATATTTGAACTAACATTTACCCTCCTCTATAAGACAATGTTTCCTCCTCACTCTTATGATAGAGGATGTCACATGGCTAATGCATAGTGTAGTAGACTATATGGACAAACCAAGAGGACATTCAGGTCTTTAAAAAATGGAGAATATCCACTTTTCCCAACGTAGTTCATAACCCCAAATAAACCTATTCTTCCCTCATTTGTCTCTTGTAACACTAGGATCTCCTCCCTCACATATCCCTGGGTTCCCTCTCCTCCTCCATGGTTATTCTTCATATGCACTACATGTTTTCTTCTTTAATCTTCATATTATTTCCTCATTAATTATCCCTCTTCCTGTAACTTCCAATTTCATCTCGGATTTTCTTCACTTTTGGTTTTGTTGGGCTAGGGTTATATTTATTGTGTTCAATATTAGGCTTATCCATTGATCCACTCCCTGTATATCTTTGTTACTTCTATAGAACACTTTGAGGAATATTCAAGTTGTCATATTTCAAGGTTACATTTTTTGTGGTTCTTCCTCTATGTCCAACCCTTTAATTTGAAATCTATGTCTTCTAAGTGTTTTAATTTTTTGTTAACTATTACATAAAATTTATATTCTATGTATACAATTTAGTCTCTCAGAAATGGGATTTAACTTACTTTTCATGTTCTTCATGAGCATTTATTATGGTAAATGATTATTTATGTATGTTTTCTTGATTTTCATTCAATATAATGCATATTAAATATTCATTTAGTTTTCCAATTGATATCTATCATCATGAATGGAGATTCCTAATGGGTTTTTTGTTCATTTTGATATTTTAATAAATGTATTAATGGTGTGGGTATGGTTTTAAAAGTAACACTTTTTGGGATTCCCATTTTTTTGTGGACATAGAGTACATATATATATAAATATATATAAATATATATATATTCTCATTTCAAATATTCAATCATGGTTTGTGTAATATGAGCATTAGGATAAATGATCCATATATATATATATATGAATTTAATTATATATATTTTAAGAGTGAAATACTATTCTTGAACAAATAATATTTTAGAAAACATGTTTCTTAATGTGAACTAATTTCATGTATAGTGATTATGTGTCATTTTATCATTAAATTGTTTTGTAAACCTGGAAATCCCCTATTAGAGAATGTCATGGGAATAGAAAATGAATCGTGTATATTAAAAATGTGTGAAATGTGATATATTCTAGGAGAAAGGGGATTGTTTTTTAGTAGTGTTATTTGGTAAGGGTTTATATTAAGTAGAGGCATTAGACATGAGAAGGTGGAGTGTAGTTTTGATAATCAATGTGATATGTATATGTACATTAGTTTGAAAAAAGTCACCTCCATTTTTTTCAGGTGAATCCTTTGGTTATTAGTTTGTATCCTAGGAACACGTGATACTATAGATCAAATTATGCACTGAATTGTGTCCCTCTGAAGATAATATGACAATCCATGGGATTTTACAATTTGTCGAACAATGTAAGTTGTCTCCATCTTCTTGGGAAGTGTTTTATGATATCTAGAACAATTAGATATGGATTATGTGAGAATTTTTTCCTTTTTCTAAGGAAATATCAATCATTTCCCTAGAACATTGGAACAGTGTTTTTAATGTGTTCTTCATTCTTCTTATTTTTAGTTCATTTCTAATGTGACATATCTATTTTTTATTTATAATTTCAAAACTGTTTTAGATTTTTTTCTCATATATAAAAATTACTAATATTTCAATCATTTTATTAAAATTGTTTTTAAAAGATGATGTCATGTGGTTACTCATAAAATAAAACCATGTAACTAATTTAATAAAAGATTGAAAACCCCTTAATTTTATATTTATTACATTCAAACTTCTATGATTATTATTTATCATTAATGGTAAGGAATAATGAATTTATTATTCATGTTCATCCCAAATGATCATTATAGTTGTCACACCTAAATTATCTAATTTTAGTTAATATTTCTTATAATAATTTATCTCACTTGGATATAGTGTGATTCTATTATATAATTTAACCATTGGGTTACATAGCGTTATGAGTAGTGGATTTTAATTATTTCACTAAATTTGTGTTCATTTATTCTGTTGTTCTAAGTTAATTTATTTATTTTCATTAAATCACAATATAATCATTCCCAATTGAGTTAATCTTTATGAAATACACTATTTTTAAGCCTAAAATAATTTGGAAAACCTCAAAGGACATGATTAATAACCAAACAGGTTCTTAATTTGTGGTTGACTCAAGATGGTTTAGGAAAAAATGGTATCATAAAAACTAGAGCTTGTTATTTTGTGGTGTATGGATGTGTGAATATCAGATAGTACAAATTAAGGTATTAAATTGTATGTATGTTCTTGACCACCAAAAATATGGAAGGACACTTGATTTGATTGGGTTTTCAAAGATAGTTACTCTATAAAAATTGAGAATTCCCCTTAGCTGAGATGGAGGTTTGTAGTATTTATTTTTGTGCATATTCTTAGTTTTTTTTATTTTGGTGGTGGGGGTTAAAAAATAAAGAGCTTCTATTATAAATTTTGATGGGATTAGAGGGTTCATGGTAATTTTTAATGATGTACAAACTAATTTTTAGACCTTGTAACTACCAATATTAACCACCAATAAGCTCACATGGTTAGTTCCCATCCTTCCAAATCATGTAGCCAATCTAGGTATAGTTGTTGTTCTTTATGGAGTTGTAATTTATTACACATTGAGTATTTAGTTTCATTAAATTATTTTCAAATTTCGATTGGTTTTTATGGATGTGTTTCCCATATTTTTTTAAATGATGTTTGTGTCATGAAAATTCAAATTTCTAAAATGAGTGTATTGGCTTATTTGAAAATGATATTAATTTTTTTTAAATTGTAGGATAATAGTGTTGGAGTGTGAAATGTTTTTGTGAAATTTTGAGGGAGAGCTAATTTTGGAATTTTGAACGTTTATTTATGATAAGTGGTTACTTTAAAATTGGTTTGTGTAATTTAAGATTTTTTTATAAATTTATATTGACCATTTATTGGAGACATGGAATTTTTTAGAATTCACATATATATATATATATATGGATGATTATGTATGGAAAATAGATGGATATTGTTATGTGTATACAAGTTCCAATGCTAGAATTAATATGCATATATGTGAGGCTTTTCAGAATATCATTGGTATGCACCCAAAATATTATATTGTAATCTATTTCTTCAAGTGTTTTCAAAAAGGGATTTTGATGTTTTGAAAAGTGGGGCCTATTTAATATTTATTTTATATGATTATGGGTTTTTAATAATGAAATGTTGTTGGAATTTTGTTCTAGCTTTGTATTTTATAATTTTATTGAGATGTTGAATTTTTTCATATTATAAATTTTTATCTTGTTCAATTTATATTATTTTAAATTAAATTACCATACTATGACATGAATAATATTGAAGGGGTACCGTTGGTGTCTCTTCCACCAAATGTAATTTTTTAATTGAGTCTCTTCTAATTAATTTGGTTTGTACAACATTAACATAGTATCTGGTGTTCCTTATCAAACTCCTCACTATTGTGCACTGATCATGGTTTTTTATAGTTGAAACCTAATTATTTATTCATGAAAAAAGTACAATGAAATGTTTTGGAATGATTTTTCATGTAAGAACTCCAACTCAAGTAACCCAAAAGTGGGTAATACAGTTTAACATTAGTATAGATACATGGATTATATCCCAAGGGATAATTTAGATTGTTAGTATTGGGGAACTAGATATATACTCGATACCCTTTATACATTGACAATCAAATATTAATACAAGGAAAGAAATCTTTATATAACCATGAAAAACATTTATAGATTTATTCTTCATTGTCACGACCCGTCCTAATGGGGCCCGAGCCAAAACTCTACAAGCCCGCCTCTAATATGCCAGGGGCTAGTGACTAGCACCGAGTTGGCATGCTACTATCATGGGAGGCATTCCCTATAAACCTGTAGACACGCACACACATCTCCCAGCCCAAAAAGCTAAGAAGTAAAAACTATTAAAAGGAAAAGATGCATGCATATGCTAAAACCCAACCAACAGAGTACGACATGAAAGTAAAGTACACGAAAGAAAAACCCTGGGCCAAAGGTATAAGCCCACCAAAAAGAGAGTATGTAATAAAGTCCAACCTGTAAATAAAGGTTCTAGGACTGTATTCTGTAGCCGTAGGAACACACCTCGGCCTGTCTGATCTCAATGAGTATTGTCTGGTCATGGTCCGCCAAGAATCCTATCAAAGGATCGCTCGTCTGCACAAGACACGACACATGTGGGAAATGCCCGTGTAGGGGTGAGTATAACAATACCCTATAGGACACCCTGAAACCACAAAGGAATACAACATGGGAAATACCACAAAAGAAAGGTACAATAATCTCTACACAGTATATGTTCACGGAACATATAACATTAATATCCAGATATACTCACGAACAAGTCGCCATTGAGAAACCACCACTAAGATCCAGCTCGAAGATTCGACTAAGCATGCAACCGGGAGAACACACTCCTAGGTCTGAAGAAGGAGATACAAAGTACTCATTCTGGGAAAACACACTCCACAAGTACATGGGAACATGATGCTCAGATGAGGATAACCATGAAGTCATGGGGTGATTCCAACAACTTGGTCTGAGCTAATTCACAAAGCAGAGGATCGGTGCCCGGGTAATGTTGGTCTTGTAGATACCAAGAAGTCTACCTAGGGTTACAGGAATGAATAGAGGATCCGACTCTAATTCTCACATAGGGGATTCCAACAAGTCTATTCAGATGGTCCTGATGAAGGGATCATACTCTTGTATGTAAGAAATGATACCGGAAACCTTCAAGTGAAAGACCAATGGTACGAACCCTATGGAAAAAAGTCCAAGTCATATAAGGAATGTGGCTCAAGCCATGAATAATTGGTTACACGATGTGTCTTATGGTTACAAACCTTGTTCCTTGACCCTGGGTACTACCCGTGTAAACGGTCTGCGTTATCCATTCAAGTTGTGTAAAACTCAACCCCACGATGTGTACAAGAATCACAGACCGTGTTCCTTGACTCTGGGTACTGCCCATATAAATGGCATGTGTCATTAGTATCATCAGATAGAAAGTAACTACACGGTGTGTATAAGAATCAGATGCCACGTTTGAGCACCTGAGGCTCGCTCCGTATATGCTGGCCATGTGCCTGTACATGGTCTATGTCCGTGTCGCCTACCCGTGTAACATCACACGGGTTATACCATGTATCTGGCTGGGTCTGGCCATGGAGGGTTATACAGGCCATGTCCTTGGACGTGTACCCAACCCGTGTCCGTGTACTCCCAAATTACACACCAGGTGATCCGTTGAAGAACACACGCCATGTATCCCATAGTACACGCCATGTAGTCGGGATTTTTCTAGAAACGTCGTCTTCCTCCTCACAGCGCAGCTGATCCTCCGGATCCACGGTTTCTCATCCGTTCATCCCGATACTCCAGGGGTTGGTTTGTTTCATCATAAAAACACTGAAACATGTGTTTTCGGACCTTAAATCGGATCATAAACCTCGAATGATCCATCCAAAGAAAAACACCAGAAAATGCATAACTATCGATCCGCTCCGAATCGTCTGCCGAAAATGTCGTCGCACCTCCGTGACATCACTCTGGGGTTGGATCTACAATCTTGGATCATTGTTCCAACAAACGAATGTGCAATGATCGATTCCCTACATCAACATGTAGAAAAAAATGAAGAACGCGTATAAATCAAGAGAGAAAAACCCAACAATCGATAGGGAAGAACCTTGATCGATGTTCGTGTTGAGCTTGGTTCATCACCATTATAAGGATCAATGAAAACCAAATTAATTTCAAGAATCAAATCCCCACGATTCCCACAAAAATCCCATCCTGAAAATACGACCGAACCACGTGATAATCTGTTCTTGGATTAGTCCTTGTTTTTTGTAGGAATCAAGAATGGGGAAAAGGAATCAAGATGAAACATCCTACTTGGATCTGCGGCGTTCGTTGGCGAAGATCCGGTCTCCTCGTCGTCGTCGCCGGAGAAAACCATCAAGAACGTTGTCGCCGCATTGGGAGGACTTCTCCAGAGCCTCCAGAGCCACCAAGGGTTTAAGGGTTATGAGGTTTGTAACCCTATACCCCTCCGCAAGACTTTATTTAAAAAGGATAAAATATATCTATTGCAATAGATTTATAAAGATTTCACTACAGAATAAAATATTTTTATTAAATATTTTATTACTATTACATCCAAAAACTACATCTCACCACCAACCTGCGTCGGTCGTTGTTAGGCCTCGCCTAAGGTAAAATTTCTTTTCTGAACGCAACGGTGCCCTCATATTTATAATCTGAGCGCTCGTTCGGATGTTATTCCACTTTTTCAGGAAAACTGCATGCATCTGTAATTTAATTATTTAATTAAATTCAACCATTTTTTCTGGGCTCAATGGGCCTCGGAACTACACACTATCTCGAAGACTGGTCTCGAAATAATTCCCACATATTATTAAAAATAAATCATGGAAAATACGAGACATTACATCTCACCCATTTTAGGGATTTTATGTCTCAGAAAATCCAAAACAAAGGCTACTAAGAAATATGTCGGTACTGCACACAAATCTGAGCCACCCGCTCCCACGTGCTCTCCTAGAGATTCCTGTGCTGCCACCAGACACACACCAATGGAATAGCTTGCCAATGAATGATCTTCCCTTGCAGATGCTCGATCTCCACTAGGTACTCAGGAACGGTCTCTCCATAATCGATGTCCTGCTCGCCCCATTTTATAACGTGTGATGGATCATGCACGTACCTCCGCAGCTGCAACACATGGAAGACGTTGTGTACCCAGTCCATCTGAGGAGGTAGAGACAAGAGATACACCACCTCGCCAACTCTACTCAGATTCTGAAAAGCACCAGCGAACCTCGGAGATAGCTTGCTGCCTCGGCCAAATCTCCGCAATCCCCGTCGAGGTAAGACCCGAAGGAACACATGGTCTCCCTCCTCGAACTCCAAGGACCTCTACCTCCTGTCATTATAAGACTTTTTCTGACACTGTGTAGTCTTCATCCGCTCTTGGATGACCTGAACCTTCTCTGTAGTAGCTCTCACTATCTTTGGGCCCATGAGTGCTGACTCTCCTGGGCCAATCCATCAAAGTGGTGACATGTAAGGTCACCCGTATAGAGCCTTGAATGGTACCATATCAATAGTGGAATGATAACTGTTGTTTTAAGAAAACTCCACCAGTGGTTGGTGATCCTCCCAGCTACAACCGAGGTCAAGTATGCAAACTGGTAGCATATCCTCTAGTACATGGATGGTCCACTCCATCTGACCATCAGTCTGAGGATGAAACGTTGTGGTCAAGCGTAACTGAGTCCCAAAAGCTTCCTACAATCCCTTCCACAACCGGGATGTGAAATGAAAATCATGATCTGAGATTATTGTGGATGATAATCCATGAAGTCGAAGTATCTCCTGCACGTAGAGGCATCCAAGTCTCTCTACTGAACTCTGCTCTCGTATGGCTAGGAAGTGGGCCGGCATGGTGAGCTGGTCAATGATCACCCAGATGGCGTCGTGTCCCTTGACGTACATGGTAGACCCGTCCTGAATTCCAGGGATATCCCATACCACTTCCACTTTGGCATCTCATGGGGCTGAGTAAAACCTACAGGAACCTATTGCCCAGCCTTTACTTGCTGTCAAGTAAGGCACCAATAAAAAATCTTTTCCACACACTTCTTCATTCATGGACACCAGAACTGACGTCGGAGGTCTTGATAGATATTTTCCATTCCTGGATGCACCGCCCAAGAATATGTATGGAACTCCCTCAGAAACTCCTCTCGTAACGTCACTGGTACTACTGTAGGCCCTCTGAAAAGAACAATGTGCTCCCCACCTTCTGAATATCCATCAACCGCAACACCTATGTATATCTGAGCACATAGAGTCTCACAGCTTGCATCCTCACGCTGTGCTTCCCTGACTCGCTGTAAGAGTGGAGGGGTAACAACCATCGATTAAAGTTATGTTCCCTCATCTCTATCCACAATGTATAACTGTATGGAGACCAACTGCCTCGTCGCCTCCTCCAACAACTGTGAAATAGATTTCCTACTGAGAGCTTCTTCCACAACGTTCCCCTTCCTAGGAGTATAAACGATCTCAAAGTTGTAATCATGGTGGAACTCAAGCCATCGTTTATGTCTCAAATTTATATCCTTCTGAGAAAATATGTATATGATACTCTTGTAATCACAGTAGATGATAAACTTCTCTCCCATCAAGTTGTGCCGCCACATCTTCAACACGAAGTCTACCACTGCCAACTCTAGATCATGGGTCGTGTAGTTCTTCTTGTGTGGCCTCAACTGACATGAGACATAGAAAATCACTTCTTGCCTCTACATCAAGACACAACCAATCCTGGTTCCTGATGCATTGCAGAACACTACAAACTCGACACCGTCCTCCGGTAATCTCATGATCGGGGAACTCGTTAGAATCTGTCTTAATTGCTGGGAAGCATGCTGGAATCTCTCAGTCCACATGAAAGACTTCCCCTTTAGGGTCAAAGCTATCATGGGTGTTGAAATCCTGGAGATATCAAGAATGAATCTCATATAGTAGCATGCCATCCCATGGAATCTTCGCACCTCCGTCAAGCTCCGGAGTGGCTCCCATGCTAGTACTACCTCCACCTTGGCTGGGTCCACTATTACACCATATACTAAGATAATGTGTCCCAGAAAGTGGACCTCATGTATCCAAAACTAACACTTAGAGAATTTCCCAAACAACTGGTGCACTTGGAGTGTGTCCAGAACCATTCTTAATTGTCTCGCGTGCTCCTCCTCAGACACAGAGTACAAAAGATATCTTCGAGGAAGACCACTATGAACCGATCTAGATTGGGATGAAAGATCCGGTTCATGAGAACCATGAACACTACCGGGGTGTTCGTCATGCCGAAGGGAATCCCCAAGTATTCATAGTTACCGTAGCAACATATGAAAGTCGTCTTTGGTACATCCTCATCCCGTGCTCGCAACTAATGATTTCATGATAATAGATCAACCTTCGAGAACGATCACGCCCCTTTCAACTAGTTGAAGAGGTCATTGATCCTCGATAGTGGATTCTAGTTCCCCATGGTCACCTGATTCAAGCGCTGGTAATCCACACAAATCTTCAAACTCCCATCTGCCTTCGTGGAAAACAACACTGGGGCCTCCCAGGGTGAAACACTGGGTCTCAAAAATCCCTTCTTCTGCAAGTCTTCCACCTACACCCTCAGCACATGAAGCTCTACAAGAGCCATTCGATATGTTGATGCTGATATCGGTGTCATCCCGGGTTGCAACTCAATGTAGAAATCTATCTATCGACAGGGAGGTTGTCCAGGGACATCCTCTAGATAGACATCCTGGTACTCATTCACTAGAGCTAGGAACTAGAAACTCATAACATCTGCTGCACCTAGGGCTAGGCTAACCAACTGATGTGAAATCGGTTGTGCCTTCCTACGCATGAGTCCATCCCGCACTGCCTGGGTCTCTCTTTCACCGACAAAAGAGAACCTCGTTCCATCATTGCGTCCACAACACACCCTTCGCCTAAAACATTCAATCTGGACATGAACTGCAGATAGCCAATCCATAACATTAATGACATCATAAGGGTGTGACGCTACCACCAAGAGGTTCCAACCGAAACTCTAACCTCCAAGGGTCAGGTCACACTGTCTGCAAAGGTGTGTGATCTCTGAATATTCTCCATTCTGTGTTTCTAAGCTCAAGGGTTGAGTCAATGGCTCAACTAGAATCTCATTGTCTCAAACAAGTTAAGCAGCCAGAAAGGAATGACTAGAACCTGTCTCTAATAGTATGGAATCCAAAGTAGAAAATACACTTATTGTACCTCTAATTAGTCAGGGAGTACCTGGGTCATATGCATCTACCAACTACAGCTATCCCTACCTCTATCCACCAGCTCCCTGAGCATGGGGTGGACCTCATGGGGGTAGTGGTGGTAAAAGGTCAAAATGCCAACCACCTCCAGCTGCTCTCCCAGTTCTTCTACCATGTCCGCCGCGCAGCGGATCTGTCTACTCGACATGTTTCCTCTGCCTCGGTGGTCCATCCACTGCTCCCGTGTCAGTATTATGGTGGGTCAAACAATCTCGGGCGATATGTCCCCTAGAATCATATGAGTAGCATCGCCTCTCTCGATACTGGCTAGATGCACCCAGTGAACCCTATACGGTAGATACCCTATCATGGGATCTCCTCTGAAAACATCTCCCATGCCTGGGTCCCTGACGTCAGCTCCCTGTTGTCGAGGTCTCTGCTCCAGCTCGCTCACTACTGACAACTACCGGCTATCTCTGCTCTGCCAAGACTCTCTCGACCACCAAATCCTTCTTGGGCACCCCAACATAAGTAGGAATGCTCATAGGTGTGATGCTAGATCAGATATCTCTGTGCAATCCCCACTCAAAAGTTTGAGCTCTGAAGTACTGATCTCTAAATATTCCCATCGAGTACCGCGAGAGGTTGGTAAACCTCGATGAATAGTCATCCACCGTCATGGTTTCCTACTGGAGCTGATGAAGCTCATGTATACGTACTTCTCTCAGGGTAACCGGTGAAAACTTCTCTCTGAAGAGATTTTCAAACTCCAACCATGCAAGAGTTGCCTCGTCATGGGTCTGGAGAAAAAAACAACACAATAGCCATGTCGAGCCCTACAGAAGGCTCGCTACCAGGATCACCATCTAGTCTGCTGGTGTCCTGACCAAATGGAAGAATCTGGTCACTACCTCAAGCTAGTCCTCTACTGCCTGAGGTTCATGCTCACCTCGATACCTTAGGGTTCTCTATCTCTGAAACTCATGGAGTGCGCTCAGCCTACGCTCCTCCTCCACTGGTAAAGTAGGCACTAAACACTGCTCCACAGGTGGCGAGATAACTGGCACACCACCGGATGGTAAAACTGTGGGATCTAGCCCCTGAATCGAAGCTTCATCATTGAGGGGTTCATCCTCGTGATCGAGCTGCTGGATCCTAGCAGGTGCGCATCGCAGAGGTATCATGTAAGTAAACAACATGTATCTCAGTCAGTGAGTATATCTAGAGAGCTGACTTGAGAAGGCCATTGAAATGACAACCCATTCCTATATGATGCATGTACCATTATTTCCCCCATGAAAATAGTGTTTTCATGTTCCGAGTTGAAAATCACATTATCAGAGTCATGGTGTATGGATGCATGGGTCGCCCACACCAACACTAGGGTCACTGGCCTGAAATCTGAACTCGAGACACTTAACACTATAGCCCTAAAGTAGCTTATAGACTCTCGGTCCTAAGGTAGAACTGACCACCTCTGATACCACTCTCTCACGACCCGTCCTAGTGGGGCCCAAGCCGCAACTCCCGAATCCCGCCTCCAATAGGCTAGGGGCTGGTGACTAGCACTGAGTAGGCATGCTACTAACATGGGAGGCATTGCCTATAAACCTTTACACACGCACCCACATCTCCAAGACTAAAAAAATGAAAATTAAAAACTAATAAAAGGAAAAGATGCATGAATACGCTAAAACCCAACCAACTGAGTATGACAGGAATGTAAACTACAATAAAGTAAAACCCTGGGCCAAAAGTACAATCCCACCAAAAGAGAGTCCATAACAAAGTCCAACCTGTAAAGAAAGGTGTTGGGACTGCAGTCTGTAGCCATAGGAAAGCACCTCATCCTGTATTATCTCACTAAGTACCGTCCGGTCCTAGTACACCTCGAATCATGTCACAGGCTCGCTCGTCTAAATAAAACACGACATGTTCGGGCAAAGCCCGTGTAGGGGTGAGTATAAAAATACCAATTAGGACACCCTGAAACCACAAGGGAATACAACAATGTAAATACCAAAAATAAAGGTACAACCAGCTCTACATAGTATATGTTTAGGGAATATATAACATGAATATCCAAATATACTCATACTCAAGTGACCATTGCGAAAACACCACTAAGATTCAGCTCGAAGATTCCACTAAGCATGCAACCGGGAGAACACACTCCTAGGTTTGAAGAGGGAGATACGAAGTACTCGTTCTGGGATAACACACTCCACAATTACATGGGAACATGATGCTTAGATGAGGATCACCACCAAGTCATGGGTTGATTCTGACAACTCAGTCGAGCTAATACGATAAGAAGAGGATCGGTGCCCGGGTAAAGATGGTCACGTCGATACTAAGAACTCTACCTAGGGTTCTAGGAATGAATAGTGGATCTAACTCCATGTTTCACAGAGGGGATTCCAAAAACTCTATTCAGAAATTCATGTTAAAGGGATCATACTCTTGTATGTAGGAAATGATATCTGAAACCTTCCGGAGAAAGACCAATGGGATAAACCCTAAGGAAACTAGTCCAAGTCATAGAAGGCAAGTGGCTCGAGCCATGAAAAATTGGTTACATGGAATGTAGTATGGTTACAAGTCGTATTCCTTGACCCCAAGTACTACCCATTTAAATGGCTTGTGTCATCCGATCAAGTTGTGTAAAACTCTACTACACGGCATATAGAAGAATCACACAACGTGTTCCTTGACTCCGGGTACTTCCCATGTAAATCGCCTGTGTCATTTGGCTCATCGGATAGAAAGTAACTACACAACGTGTAGAATAATCACATGTCGTATCCGAGAACCTGGGGCTCACTCCGTGTACACTGGTCATGTGCCCGTACACGGTCTCTGTCTGTGTCGCCTACCCGTGTATCAGCACACTGGGTATCCCGTGTATCTGGCCGGGTCTGGCCGGGGAGGGGTATACACGCTGTGTTCTTGGCCGTGTACCCAAACCGTGTCCGTGTACTCCTGGAGTACATGCCAGGTGATCCTCAGATGAACACATTCCATGTATCCCATACTACACGCCGTGTAGTGGGGAGTTTTCCGGAAACGTCATCTTCCTCCTTGCGCCGCATCTGATCCTCTGAATCCATGATTTCTCGTTTTTTCATCCCTATACTCCAGGGGTTGGGTTGTTTCATTATACGAACACTGAAATGAGTGTTTTTGGTCCTTAAATCAGATCATAAACCTCGAACGATCCATCCGAGGAAAAACACCCGAAAACTCATAACTCTCGAACCGCTCCGAATCGTTTGCTGAAACTGTTGTCGCACCTCCGTGACATCGTTCCGGGTTAGGATCTACAATCTCGGATCATTGCACCAAAAAACGAATGCACAATAATCAATTCCCTCCAAGAACGCATAGAACTCAATGAATATTGTGTAGAAACCTGGAGATAAAAACACAACAATCGAGAGGGACGAACCTCAATCGATGTTCGTGTCGATCTTGGTTCGTCACCATTTGATGGTTGAACAAAAACTAAATTAATTTCAAGAATCAAATCCCCACGATTCCTGCAAAAATATCATCCTCCATATACGAATTATCTGCGAGCTAATCTGTTCATGGATTAGTCCGTGTTGGTCGTAGGAATCAAGAACGGGGAAAAGGAATCAAGATCAAACATCCTACCTGGATTAGTGGCATTTGTTGGCGAAGATCCAGTCGTCGTGTCGTCGTCGCCTACGAAAACCATCAATAACAACATCGCCACATTGGGAGGTCTTCTCCAGAGTCTCCAGAGCTACCAAGGGTTTCAGGGTTATGAGGTTTGTATCTCAGGACCCCTGCGCAAGCCTTTATTTAAAATGTATAAAAGATATCCGCTACAACATATTGAAAAAGATTTCATTGTAGAATAAAATATTTTTATATGATATGTTATTACTATTACATCAAAAAACTAGATCTCACCACCGACCTACGCTGGTTGATGTTAGGCCTCGCCTAAGGTAAAATTTCTATTCAGAATGCAACGGTGCCCTCAGATTTCTGATCTGATCACCCGTAAGGAAGTTATTCATCTTTTTCAGGAAAAACACATGCACCCGTAATTTAATTATTTAATTAAATTCATCAATTTGTTTCAGGCTCACCGGGCCTCAGAACTACACGTTGTCTCAAATACTGGTCTCAAATGAAATTCCATATATTATTAAAAATAAACCATGGAATATTCATAAAATTATAGTCATAATTTTGGGAAATCAATTAAAATATTGGTTATCTGAAATTCTTGTAAAGGGTTAGGTATTGTTGAAGTGTTCATGTATAAATAAGGAATAATCAATATGGAAATGTAAATTACATAAAACACATTAATTTTAATAAAAAAATTATGAAATAAATGAATCCATGAATATATTCAATATTTTAATTGAATGTATATTAACAACTCAATTATAAATGAGGGAAATGAATAATAATGGATCTCATGATATCACACATCACTATATCTATACCATCAAAACCATACAACAATGATAGTGTAAAATAATGTTTCGGAAACCGTTTATTTTGGTCAACTGATTGGTCCCAAGAGATCTGTTTGTGCATACAATGTATATAAATTGGAACCCCAACCTTCACTTCATTTAGAATGAAATCTTAAAATATAAAATTATCAATTTAGATAATTATAAATATATATCTTATCATAAAATTATTATATAATAAATATTATATATTTTCTAATAAATCCATAGAAAATAATATTCATTCACTATACAACACCATAAATAGAAATTTTATATGGTTTTGAAAATAATAATTTCTCTGGTACAAAAATATGGATACTTAAGAAAAATTTAATACCCAATGATCAAAAAAACATTATTTATTCGTGTATGGTGTCATTCAAATATATCTCTATTGAAAAATTAGTAAAAGAAATCATTGTTATCATTTATAAATTCATATTACATAAAAAACGACAATAAATTTTTTGAAATGATAATAATATTTCCATTTTTTCAATTCACTTATTAAAAGGGATAAATTATTATGAATTAAAACATTTTATTTTAAATGAACATATGAACCATATAATAGAATATTCAGAGAAAATATTAGTCATACTGGTGGAAATATCCTCTCATTACAAATATCATAAAACACATTCCTTCTATAATTTAGTTGAAATATTCACAATGTAGACTACAAAAAAGTGACCATTACCAATAGAAATTTACAGACAGATAATATATATATTTGTAAAAATGATTATTTTCATTAGATACTAAATTCGGTTCATATTATCTATAGCTATCCACAATTTGTTTACCATCATATATATCAAATTATATTAATAGTTCAATAACATATAATATTTTTACCAACAGTTTAATCAATTGACAAATAAAAATAATACAAACAATTGACTACAAATAAAAGAAGGAATTATTATTAATTATTATTACCAACAAATATTTTACCATTATAATATTTTTTAGCATTAAATTATTCAATAATATCAAATATATTACTAAAAAGTATATATATATATATATGTATATATATATATTTCTTATTAAAAACATACATAAATGTGATTATTTAAATTATCAACAATTTAGAAAATGTTATTATTAATATATATATATATGTAATGAGAAACGATATGAATTTATATATATGTTATAGTTTTTTACAAATATACACATGCAAACACATATTTGATAAAAGGGGTGAATATATATATATATATATATATGTACATAAACATGTATATGAAAATAAACACCTAAAGTGTGGCACCCATCACCCATACACGATATGTTATCTGTGACCCCCCTTCACATACCCTAACACATTGTTCTCCACCATTATTCCTCATATACTGGAGCCCCATCCCCTTTACATCTGACAACTCCCCTATAACATCATTATGTGAACCAACATCCATATTCCCACTAATAGAAAAATACCATATACCAATGATTTAGAAGACTGTTTCCTGGATTGGCATGGGTATAAATATATACATATGTTTATGGTATAATCATTCGTGTCTGACATATGAAAATTCTATTCCAACGATTTCATAAAACTGTTTTTATATGTATTTCAAAAATAAAACTCAGCCTCGTATAGTTCCTTATAAGTGAACAATACATGTGGTTTTGGAAAAATAATTAGTGTATGTCCAAATTGGTGACCTATAAAAATAGTTTTTGACACAATGTCGGTATAGGATCATATAAGTGACCTATACCAACAGTTTTGGAAAAACAGTTGCTACATGATAAAATTAGTGACCTATACTAAAAGTTCTTGACAAACCATTAGTATATGTCCTATTTCTAGTAGTGCCCAGAGCAACAACCCCCTTGAACATCACCGTGTGGACAACCCTACATGTTCTTGGCCAATGTCCCCAAGAAATATCATCATTCTGAAACACTAATTTATTCCAGGTCAGAATACTCATGTAAAATCCCTCTTTGTAAAGTTCCATACCAGCTGTTCCAAGATGTCATATCTACTCGACTGCCATCATCTTCCATCATCCGCATCACTTTAGGCTGGAGACCCTATGTGACATATTTCCTTGATGTCTTTTATCAACCCTAGGTGTCCCTGGAATCCCTTCCCTACACCCAATGTTATCACTATGGTACATTAAAAATATGAATGATGATCTAATTTGTGGAATATTCAAAATCTGAATGATGGAAAATTATTAATACATTTCATTTTAAGACATGTAAATTAAATCATTAGATAACTACGTACTAGATTTATCCCTCTAGTATTTATTTATATTATTTTTTTTTCTTATTAATAAGATTAATTTTATAATATATTTTTGCAGAATATATATTGAATGTGATACTCAATTAAAGCTGATATTGAAGGGTTAATGTGTCTCCACCATATTGGAATTTTTTAAGGAATGTTTTTCATAACTGTTGAAAAAATTTAATATAACTTTTCATCATCAATTTTCATTTTATTGTATCAAATTATTTTACTCAATATCCCATAAATCAAATATATCCTAAGCTATATTATGATCATGCACTTGATAGTAACATTATTAATGTCGGAATTTGGGATTATCTCCAGGAAGATAAAGTTCACATATTTGATGTCGATGATTTTTATATGATCATTATAACGTCCCAGTTTCAGAAGCCACCAAAAGGTGCCCCATTCACAGTTTTTCAAATGGAATGAAGCACATTTCCTCGAACTCCAAAGGCTTCCAACTAGCTGTGAGGGCCTTGGGTGTGGTAGTGGGGAAACTATCCCCTCATTGGCAGAGTAGACATCATGTGTAAACAGATATACAATAGCGAAAGCTGTAATAATACCAAACAACAGTAACAGTGGAAGACTGATAAAGGAACAACTGGATAATATGTATATAAATGAGGTGTGATACATATATGTCTAGGTAAGCAGCCAAACAAGTCACAATGCTGAATAAATTACTAAACCAATGTGCAAAAGGAAAATAGATAAGCAAATCCTCAGCATCGTAATCCTCATCTTTGTCCCATGCTCTCCAGATCTAATGCAAGTCATGTTCCGGAAGTAGAAGGGAACATGCCCTTATTTATACCTACAACAATATAATCTATTTGCACCCAAAATCATGGCCCTTATATGGTATGAGACGAATCCCAAGAGGCAACCACCACAAGATCTGTGCCTAAAATTCATTGAATATATGGATGCTTAATTTTCAGAAACTAGTAAACAAGGATGTACTCAATAGTAACAATCCACAGTTTCAGATATCAAGAAACAGGTAATCAAAGCAGAAAATCACAAACAGGTAACCCTATACGATTTACTCACAACCTATCCCCAATGGCACTACCTAAAAGATACAAGAATCCCTCTGGGAAGCATACACAATCTCACCCCTCTAGTTCAGAAAAAGTATAGACTCTTTGCGAAAGCACTGACCATCAATTCTCCCTATAGTCTCATATTGGTACTAATGACACTCTGGGGAAGCACTCAATGTCTCACTCCCCCTATGGCCCATGTCATAAAACTACAAACTCTCTATAGAAGCACTCAATGTCAATTCCCAATGTGGTCTCACATCGTAATATTATACAAGACACTTTGGAGAAGGCCTTATGTTCATTCCCCCTCTGGTCTACGACACTAGGTTTTCAAGGCCCAAGGTAAATCAACAAGTATCGCAACAGGTAACTACCAAAGTAAACCATATGAACTACATGGCTAAACAATGTACAACATATCAGCATGTCAGAACATCAATCACACCATCCTACAACAAGGCATGGGAATGATAAACATCAGTCTAATAGGCAACATGACCCAAAGGTCAAAACAGGAAAAACGTGCATGGTCAAAAACTATCAAACCGTAGCAATTAACCCTATTCACAATCAATGACATCTGCTCAAGCATACAAGAAAAGTAGGCAAACTATAGGGCTAAAACGGTAAATGCACACTACCTCATTCATCGGTATTGGGAAAATTTCCACATAAAACTCAAATAAATTCTATAGAAAGGCACAAACCACCTACCACAACATTAAGAGATTAATACACATGAACCACAAGGCATGAATCTCCTTAGAACACCATAGATCTTTGAAAACGTTCAACGAACGATAACTCATGAAAGATGAGAAGTCAATGGATAGTGCTCTAGGAGAAAAGAGAACTCACCATCACGATTCTAACACAATCAATGGTGTTTGATTCCGAAGAAGGATTATTGGTCGGGGGCGTGTCAATGATCTACGGCTGCTCGGTGCTCTTAGACGAACTAGGTTGAGAAGGAGATGGTAATATCTCTCAGACACGGCCTCAGTGCGTTTAATTAAAAAAACAAAATCCACAGCGTGTACTCTACTTTAGGAAGCCTCTAAGTCATCACACATGGCCATGTGAAAGGCTACTACATATCCAGCACACGGCTACCCATGGTAACTGAGTACACGACATGTACTCATTAAGTACACCGCGTGTACTTCAAAAATTTCCAGAAACTCCAATTTTCCCAAAAACTCTAGAAAAAATAAAAACATTCCTAAAAATAATATCCAAGCTCTTAGAAACTTCCCCCCTTAAAAAACTTTGTCCCTGAATTTCCCTAGAAATGTTGCGTAGAAGAAGAAACCCCAAATAGCTCTGCCCACTGTGATTGTATATCAACCTACCTCTACCAAGTCTCACCATGTAATCGCTCATGCTACCGTATCACCTATACCAGAGGAATAGAATAGCCATGTATAACCCTCGTTTTTCGATCAACAATCCAGATAGGATGCTCCTCAAAAGATGCATCCACTTCCAACTCAACCTCATTGGGTTGGAAAAAATGAGACAGATCTGAAAAGTAATGTCAATGTTGAGAAACATGGAAAACATCGTGCATTTCCCTGTACCTCTGAGGTAACTACAACTGATAGGCCACCGGTCCAACTATCTCCAACACCTCAAACGGTCTAACATACCTTGGTGAAAGCTTACACTATCTCGTAATCCTCTGGTGTCCCTTCCTTGGTGTAACATATAGAAATACCTGGTCCCTAACTTCAAACTCTAGAGGTCATCTCTACTAATCAGGATAAGTCTTCTGACGAGATTGTGTCGTAGCCATCCTCTTCCGAATCAACTCTATCTGCTCCGTGGTCTCCTAATCAAAATGAGGTCCCAACAAAGCTTCCTCTCCTGCTTCCATCTAACATAATGGGGATCGGCGTGGCCAACCATACAGAGCCGCATAAGGTTCCATCTAAATAGTTTCTTGAAAACTATAGTTGTAGGGAAACTACACAAGAGGTATGTGCTTCTCTCAAGAACCTCCAAAATTCAAAATTCGTGCTCGGAGCATTTCCTTAAGAACATGAATCGTACGCTTATATTGTCCATCTATCTATGGATGGTAAGTAGTACTCAAATGTACCTATGTATCGAAATCCTTATGAAGCCCCTACCAGACCCGATAAGTAAAACGAGTATCTCTGTCCCAAACAATGTAGTGTGAAACTCCATGTAAGCGCACAATCTCACGGATGTAAAACTGTCCCATCTCATCAACACCGAAGGACACTTTGATTGGAAAGAATATATCAAAATTCATTAATATGTCAATGATAACCCATACTGCATCATTCCAATGTGGTGACCTCGGTAACCCTGTCACAAAAACCATCGTGTCATCGTTCCACTTCAACTCGGGAATTGGTAACTGTGTTAAAAGCCCTGGTAGTCACAGATGTTCTATTTTCACCTGCTGACAGATGGAACACCTTATTAAAAAACTAGAAACATCCCTATTCATACATGGACACCAATATAGGTGGTGTAGATCACGATAAATCTTGGTGAAACTAGGATGAACTTTCGAAACAGTGGAATGAAAATCCTTCATCAACTCCTCGTGTATATCTGTCGGCACCCAAAAACATCCCTGGAAAAGCAAGATCTCATCCTCTCCTTTGGTTCATCAAGGAATAGGTTCATCTCCTGACACACCTTCCTATAGGACTAGGTCTTCATAATCTAATAGTTTCCTCATTCGTACACGATCAAGAAGGGTAGAGGTAACAGCTACAGAAAAAAGAAACGTCTTCCCCTGACTATCGTGTTCCCCCAAATGCATCTCATAGAATAGGCCCATAAGCTTCCACCCACTAATGGAATCTTGAACTTCCTGTATCTAAGTCCACTTTCTCAATGCATCAGCTTCTGCATTGCCTTTACCATGCGTGTATGCAAGTTCAAGGTCAAATGATTTAAGGTACTCAACCCACATTCACTGACTCAAATTCAAATCACACTGAGTGGAAATGTATTTGGGAATCCTGTTATTGGTGAAAACCAAAAAACACTCTCCCAGAAGGTTATGTATGCAATAACGTAACACATGAACAACTACAGCCAAATCGAGATCGTGCTTCAGGTAATTCCTCTCTTGTGGCATCAACTGCCGATACCCATACACAATGACTCCATCTCCCTGTATAAGAACCGCTCCCTGCTCGATACCAAAAGAATCACAGTACATAGTATATCTCCTGACTGGCTATGGAAACACTATTATCGGTGCTGATGTCAACCTCTCTTTTTTCTCCTGAAAGGATGACTCACAAGAATATGACCTCAAGAACTTTTCACCCTTATTAGTCACACTCGTCAGTGGTGCTGCTAAGCACGAAAAGTCATTAATAATGTGTTTTTAGTATCTAACCAACCCTTGATAACTCTGCACCTCAATGATGTTATTTGGCTACTCCAAGTAAAATACTTCTTTCACTTTTTCTGGGTCTACTGATACTCCTGTCTCTGAAAGAACATGACCCAAGAAGTGAATCAGATCCATCCAAAAGTGGCATTTTGAGAGCAAATCATATAAATGATTCTCTCTCGATGTACTCAAAATGATATCAAGATGGGTTTCATAGTCATGTCGAGTGTGAGATTACTCTAAGATGTCATCCATGAAGAAAACCATGAATGAATCCAGGTATGGATAGAACACTCGGTTCATCAGTTCAATGAAAACTGCAGATGCATTTGTGAGACCAAACAGCATAACAATACACTCGTATAGACCATACCTACTCTGGAAGGCTGTTAGAGGTGTATCAGATGGTCTAACGTGCCACTAATGGTAACCCTACCTCAAGTCAATCTTCGAGAACACTCGGGCTCCTAAATGATGATCAAAGTGGTCATAAATCCCTGGTAAAGGATATCGGTTCTTGAATATCAACTTGTTCAACTTCCGATAATCCACACAAAGCCTGAGGGTGTCGTCTACCTTCTTCACAAACAAGAGAGGAGAACTCCAAGGAAAATTACTAGGTCGAATGAACCAATTTTTTTGTAACTCCTCCAACTGATTCTAGATCTCCTACAAATCTGGTGTAACCATCCTATAAGGAGGAATGGACACTAGTGCCAGTCCTGTCCCAAGTTCAATCGAAAATTATACCTCACGCACTCGAGGAAAACCTATAAATTCCAATGGGAAGGCATCACTAAAACGATCCACCCCTAGAGGAATGTCTAAATGTGAACTCCCCTAGTCATCCAGATATATTCTAGAAATCCAGGCTGTAACTCCTCCTTACCCATGATGCTCTGGACCCTCTCCTCTCGGTTGGACATCCCACTTACCATTATGAAGAAACGATCCACCCTCTTGTGATATGAAACTCACCCTGTTGCAATAACTTTCAATGAATGGATGGAAGGGAACTAGCCACTAAATTCCGAGAATGACATCATAGCCTATCATTTATAGGACATAGAGATCGCATAAAAGGTGACACCCACCATCCTCTAAATGGAACACCTAGAACTGACATACACTAGCTATTCTAGTCCCCAACAGAGCGTATAGTTTCAGAATATTAGCAGGAGAAAAGATGCAGATCTGAAGGCTCTCCACAACTGCAACAGATATAATGCTATGGGAAGCCCCTGTATGAAAAATAGGTGAAGATAAAACTGAGACAACTAGGATCGTACCTCGAACTATAGAAGGTCTCAGAGCATGCTCCTGCTGGGTCTGCTCCACTACAAATGGTTGGCCTGCTCCACAGCCATGTGACCCTACTTGACCACTCTGAGCTGATCCAACCTGATGTCGCTGAATGATTGGAGACTGAACACCACGAACATGACATCCACCTCGGCCTGAACATCCAGAAGAACTCCAGTTCCCAGACTTGTGAGAAACTAGTGGTGGTGCTCCCAAATAGAGAGTCATCGAAGAACCCCTAACACCAGCTTCTAGTGAGACGATCTGACAGAAACGCTAAAGGTGACCCATCTTTCCACATGATTTGCACTCCAATGGGTATTTTGGGCAATTTTTTCTTGTATTCCCGCTCTTTCCACACTTGTATCACACCGACTAGCATCCAGAAGATTTCTCTCACATCCTCGGATCTCCAAGCGAAGACTCCCTATGGTGATTTCATATATCCGTAGGATGGATGATAACTATAGATGTCGAGCCGCCCTTGCTCACAACTCTGGAATCCCTCAGATTGTGATTCGTGGTCAGTGCTTGGTTTATGATAAAAGTGATGGAAGTCAACCAGAAGATGTTCACCTGGGAACATATGTCGGGCCTGAGTCCATCCTCAAACTTCCTCGACATGAACAACACATCTCCCACTAGGAAGGGTCTAAAGCACTGATGCTCAGTGGATCTTGGGAAATACTCCATGATAGAAAGAGTTCCCTCCTCCAGACTCATAAACTCTCAATATTGGTCAACCCTCAGGGTCTCCGGTTCAATGTAGTCATAGAAGATGCACTGGTACTCCTGCCAAGCCAAAAAATACTGATGCCCCACCTGTGAGATCACATCCCACCATATTTTGGCCGAATCATGTAGCATGTATGTATCGAGATTGAACCTCCTCTCTGGAAGAATAGTCAAATGCTCAATGATCGTCAGAATGGATTTTAGCCATGACTTGCATCCCTTGGTCATCCTTCCCCTGAGAAGATGGGAGGATTCTACTGCTGGAAAACCCGTGTCAATTCTGACATTAATAAGGTAGGAGTCAGTGCCCCCTGAATGGTCTACATCATCCTTATAAAGACTACCCTGAACGGTGAATCAACACCAGTATCAGGTATAACTATTGGTTCCATCACTAGCACAACATGAGGATCTCTAAGAAGTCCCTGATGAGCGATATCCGGTGTCAGATAAATTCCCTATAACTGGTGGACAATCGTAGGATGTCTCTGTGGCATGAAACTACAAGGTCAAACAGACACCTTAGATCATCGTTATCAAGGACTAAAAACGTGAAGTGTAAGACGGGAGAAAGAGAAATATAGCATTCATGTTTTACAAACAATGACTACACGGTGTGTATAAACCCTACAGGGTGTGTTCCCTTAAGTCATTCACATGGGTGTGTGCTCCTTCCTAAACTGGTCGTGTAACACCAAAAACACATGATGTGTTGTCTTAACAAACGGCGTGTACTTGATACCTAGTTACTTTCTCGAGTCCTTCTACATGGTTAAGCCACATGACTTTCCTAAGTTAAGACTACACGAGGTATTTAATGGAAACACAGTGTGTACTAGAGGAGCTTCATCTAGCTCATGTTGTTAGTGACATGGCCGGATACACAGATCACACTACATGGCGTGTATAAGAGGAGACTCCACCGACCCTTGTTGTTAGCTTCACAGTCGTGTTCCTAGTATTACACTACACGGAGTGTTCAATCCTGACATGGTGTGTATAGCTTAATGTTTATCAGCCTGTGTTGTTAGTTACACAGGTGGATACAACGTCAACACCACACGACGTGCACAACTGGTACACGGTGTGTTCCCGCAATATTTTTTCTTATCCTGTGTCTCTGCCCACACGACCTATGACATAGTTTGATACTTCACTTTGTCTATATAATGTACACTATGTGTACTTATGAAAAATAGTTTCTTCCCGAACAGAAGAACACATGGCATGTAGTCAAAACTCCATGGTGTGTATTCTTGGTTTTTCCAGACAGTAAGTCTCAAACGCTACTCTGGAACCCAGAAAACACTAAAAAAACCTTGAAGGTGCCAAATTCTGATCTGTGAGGGCCAATACTCCCCAAAAATTAAATCTTGGAATTATATAAATGTTATAAACATTGTAGACCAGGAAATGATCCAACAATTTCCGGTCCATGAGGGGCAAAAACACCACAAGACCCAAAAATTGGAGTTAATTCAAACAAAACCTTACACAATCAATTCTCTAAAAATAATTAGTTATTTTATCATGGCATTTATCAAAACAACATGCATATTCTACACAACATCTTTCACAACAGCATGAAATTACTAATGCACCTAAATGGAATAGTATGAATGCATGACATGTGATTTCTACCAAGTTCCAATATGATGCATTAGATGGCATACCATCATCTAATCGGGTTTAGAAAGAAGTACAACCCCAATAACATCAGCCGTAATTGTAAAAAACATGTGAGTCACCAAATGGTATAAATCAAATCAACCATAAAATTAAAAAACTAGAAAAATTTCAATAAATGATGTAGATTGGCTTTTCCCTAAACACGGTTTAGCTACTCCATGGCACAAATTATTACAAAGTACCAATTTCTCCCTATCCCAGGCTAAAGGCTCCAAATAGTAACTCAATAGAAAATAATTCCTCTGATACCAATTTGTAACATCCCGGTTCTGGAAGCCACCCAGAGGTGCCCCGTACCCAGTTGGTCACATGGCCTCAAGCGCATTTCCCTAAATTCCAGAGGATACTGACTAGCAGTGAGGGCCTTGGGTGTGATAGTGGAGAAAATATTCCATCATTGGAAGAGTACTCAATGGATGTAAACAGATATACAATACCTGAAGAAGTAATAATACCAAACAAAAATAACAGTGGAAGAATGATAAAGGAACAACTGGAGCATATGTATATAAATGATGCCTGATACATATATGACTAGGAAAGTAACCAAACAAGTCACAATGCTAAATACAGTATTAATCCAAAGTAAAAAATGAAAATAGATAAGAAATTCGTCAGCATCGCAAGCCTCTGCTTGGTCCCATGATCTCCAGCTCCAATGCAAGTTACGTACCAAATGTAGATGGGAGCCTGCCCTTATCAATACCCGTAACAATATAATATGTTTGGGCCCAAATTCAAGGATCAAACAGGGTGTGATACGAATCCCAGTAGGCAACAACCACAAGATTTGTGCCTAAATGTCAGTGAATATATGACAGGTAAAATTTCAAAAAGCAGTAAACGGGGAAGTGATCAACAGTAACGTTCCACTGTTTTAGATATCAAGAAACAGCTAATCAAAGCAGAAAATCACAAACATGTAAGCCTCTGGGAAGTACTCAAGGACTATCCCCTCAAGTTTTACCTAAAATATAAAAGAAACCGTCTGGGAAGCACACATAGTCTCACCCCTCCGGTTCAGCTAAACTATAGACTCTCTGAGGAAGCACTCAACATCAATTCTCCCTATAGTCTCATATCGGTACTATAGACATTGTAGGGAAGCACTCAACGTCTCATTCCCCTTATGCCCCACGTCGAGGAAATACAGACTCTAGGAGGAAGCACTAGACATCAATTCCCACTGTGGTCTCGCATCATAATATTATAAAAGATGCTCTGGAGAATCCCTTACGTCCATTCACCCTATGGTCTACTACAATAGGTTCTCACAACCCTGTGTAAATCAACAAGTATCGCAAAGCATAATGGCCAAATTAAACCTTATGAACTACTTGTCTAAAGAGTCTACAACATATCCGCATGTTAGAAAAACAATCACACCTTAATACAACTAGGCATGGGAAAGCTAAACCGCAGACTCACAAACAAATTGACCCAAATTCCAAATCAGGAAAGACATGCATTGGTAAACACTTCCAAATCATAGCAATTACCCCTATTCAAAATCAATAACCTCTACCCAATAATACAATCAATGTAGGAAAACAATAAGGCGAAAACAGTAAACACGCAATACCCCGTTCATCAGTATTGGTAAAATTTGAACATTAAACTCAATGAATTTCTATAGAAAGGCAGAAACCACCTACCATGGTGTTAGGAGATCAATATACATGAACCTAGATTATTGAATCACCAAAGAACACTTTAGATATAAGAAAACATATAAAATGGTCAACCCACGATAACTCATGAATGAGGAGAAATCAAGGGACGGTTCTCTAGGAGAAGAGATAACTCACCGTTGTGATTCTAACGCAACTAACTGTGTTTGATTCAGAGGATGGATGCTCGGTCTAGCAATCGTCAAACATCCACAGCCGCTCGGCACTCTCAGATAAACTATGTTGAGAAGGGGATAGTTATGTCTGTAAGACGTGACCGCGGTGCCTTTAATGAAGAAAAAATAAACGGCGTGTAATTTTGATGTACACAGCATGTACTCACCGTTTCTGTAATATACTTTATGCAGCCTCCAGGTCATCACACATGGCCGTGTTCAAGGCCACTACATGGCATGTACATGGATACCTGCAGTAACTGAGTACAAGGTGTGTACTCATAAAGTACACGGCGTGTACTTCAAGAATTTCTAGAAATACCTCTTTTCTAAAAAAAAATCTGGAAAAAAGAAAAACATACCCGAAAAGAGGATCCGGTTTCTTACAATAATAGTAATTTTTCTAAAGGTTGTGTTAATGTTGAGAATTGTTTATTTTTTACATTATCCATAATTTTGTTATGAATTATTTTTTCCCTCATTTTTCAGTTTATTTATGATGTTCTATGAAGGCAAGCCCATTGAATCACTGACGGTTCATGTTATGGATTCATACTGGTGGTTCAATTTTTTAATTAGTGTTTTTTCCTTCATTCAGTTCTTGTCACCTTATTATCTATTATTTATATTTACATGGAAATATCATTTAATCTTTGAAATAATTTTTTGGGAAAAATAATTAATTACTTTCATTTTATTATACAGATATTTCCCCTAAAACCTCGAGGTATCATTGACATAGTTGATGAAACATTTTAAAATACCACTCTTTTATCATGTCCAAGGGTACAATTTTATCTCCTTCTTCCTCAAAAAGAATTTTTTAAATACATGGCTGGTAATAGGATTAATTATTTTTCATTCACATCAAAAAATTTCGTTGCAGCATGTTTCCTGAGTCAATTCATGAAACATTTCCATAGAAACTCTATATAACATTCAATTTTCACATGTGGTTTGTAAAACCACAATATTCCTATTAATTTTTCAGTATTTCACAATATTGTTGAGAGTTATGATGTTTACAAGAGAATAAATATCCTTTAATATATTATTGTAACTATATTTTGATTCTTTATCTTTAATATTATGTTACCATCCCTATTTTTACATAGTGATATATAAATATAATGACTTTTTAGATAACAACAAAGATTATGATGTTTCAGAGAATCAGGATTAGTTGGTTGATTCCAAATTTCCATGTGTAGCTTGCCTGTTTCCACTAATCCTTGAAGAGACAAAAAAAAGATTCTAAATTTTATTAAATCACTACTGGTTTTAAAGTACGGGTGCTTGTATGTTTTTTTCTCAGCCCTGTCAAACCATACATAGTGTAGAACAAAAATTTCATATAAATAGTTACCACTTCAAAACTGGTGGATCATTCAAGAAATATTATACGATAGAAAAAAATTACATTTCATTTATTCACATTTTTCAACTGATTTTTTATATTTTAGTATAAAAAATCTTCAACTTAAACTACTGAATCTTATGGAAAAATTGAATTCAACATAACCACATTATGGTAGATATATAAAAATAACAACAATCTAGGACCTGTGTTATATGATATTTTCAATATTATGTTGCAATTGTGATGTGGAGTATGTACATTCAATTTTTTTGAAAAAATTATTTTTACTATACATAGTTCATAATTAATATTCAATTCTCAATAATTAAGGATTTATTGGATGTTTATGAAGAATTAAGCATTAGATATACTTGATCCCTTAACCGATTACCATTCTTTGAATTCATCATCAAATTTGGCCTTCTTCCACCATAAGTTGTAGGAGGGATATATGTTAATTTAAAATTGTGAAAAAATATTTAAAAAATGATTTAGGATGTTGTTTTGTACATGTATAATTTGATAATGAATTTAGTTTCTATGGTTTGTTCTTCTATAATGATCTGTTTCTATCCTATCTCATTTATGGAATCTCTAAGGAAAAGGGTGTGTGATGAATGATTTTAGAAAATAATTTACATAATGGATTTTAGGTAATTTGGGAAATATATTTACTAATGATAATATTATTTTAGGATCTTGTTGAAAATTATTCAATGAATTCATAGAATTATGATAAAAAAGCTCAAGCTTTAATTGTGTTATATGAGGATTGTATTAATTTTTTCTTTTCACTTGATGACTATTTAATTGGTCAGAAATTGATAAACTATTATGAAGATTGGTAAAACTATAGTCATTCTCTATTCTATCTAGATGGATTAATTAGATATACCTAGATCCATAGTACTTTTTAATGTGATTAAAACCATCAAGTATCCAATATGTTCTCATAATTCCCATGAATGATTCCATGAATTATGAAATGAAATAATTTTCAATTAATAAATTTGTAGAGGTGAGATACTTAATGTGAATTAAGTAAAAATGATAATTATTTTTTTTACTGATGAATAATTAAATGAATCCATCTAAAATAATCATACTCTTCTTGAGGGCTCAATTTGTTTCGTAAACAAGCTCTTTTCCTATCAAGAATTTCATTTTCTATTTTACACCATATTTATAGGTCTCTTGGCTTGAAAAGTTTTTTGGGACATAAAAAGTGTGTCATTTTTAGTTATAATTCAAATATATATGCTCATGTATTTACATATAAATTCATATGTAAAATTTCAAATATCAACGCTTAAACTACAAACATATTTAAATCCACAGTTTTATTAAAGGATTTTATATTTATGATACATACTAAAGTAGAAATTTCTATTCATGAATTTTATCGATGATTTCACAATAAATTGTTCTAGTGATAAGGATTCTTAATCACTGATGATAAATTATATCTCCATTATTTTCTATAAAAAAATAATAAATCTGATGTGGTCAATAGAATTGCTTCAAATCTTTATTCCTTACCATAAGAATCATAAGAACGCATCAGTAGTCTCTTAGTATCGATAGAGGTGTAAATTTTCAATAAGAAAGATTATGAATCTAAAGATTGTAATGTTTTTTCTAAATATCTACATGATTTCCCCATAATTGTTTATGACAGTGATTATTTTTTAACGGTCATGAATTTATTCACTTACATGAATGTGTTGAATATTGGAAATGTGGAACACTAAACAAAAATATAAGAGGCGATGTGTGATTATATTTAGTAATAAACTAGTTGGTAATAAGTCTTGATCATCAGGATTCAGGGATTTTAATTTTTTTATCTTCAATATGTGATAATTAATAATCTTTAATTATTTATCATTCCATTTTTACTTATATATCATTTTTATAACATCTTCTAAAAATGTTATCAGAACTCGAATCCTCTACATGATTTTATGGTTATATCATGTCATATTGTTCTATTTATTGTGTACACAACTATTTCTCTTCCACTTTATCAAAACAACTTATTGGTATATTAATTATGTTCCACTTATAGTAGTTTTAGTCCATATTTTAAATAGGAATTTATAGGATAAATATATAAAACACCTGTAGGTTCTATTATTTTCTGAAATGACTAATAATGTATAGACATGTGGTTTAAAGTATAAGGCTCCAGCCTTAAACCTTACTTAATCTTGAGTTATTACAAGATTACACATTAAGGATCTTTTCGGTTTTAGAGTTTTCGAGAATTAGATCATAAAACTTGCATTACATTCCACATATAAACAAAGTGGTTACAGAAAGATAGTATTCTTCATTCCCATCAATGGAAACACATTTAAAATAAAACATGGATTATTTCTTGACACATCCTTGACTCTATCATCTTATCATGTACCTTTCCCTTGACCTGTGAAAAACATTTCAAAAACTTGGGATGAGCATAAAAACTCAGTATGGGTTATAAAAAAAACATGGAAAGGAAACATGAGTTCATATATACATAAGAATGAAACCATACATTACCTATAAAACATAAGCACTTTAACATACCTCATAAAATCATGAATACATCATAGAAATCATAAGACATAAAGGTAACTTGAGGCATTCATAACATTCTTACGTAGGGAGTAACCCTCTTGGTTACGTTTGGAATACCCATCACAGTATATTCCCTAAAATCTCTTTGGAGAAACCTTAACGTTTCACTCCTTCGTGTTACCCAATTCATTGGAGAGCTATATAGGGCTCACCCGCCCTTTGTTTATCACGGAACCACCCGTCTTCATAATAATGCCCAATAACCATAACATAATCGTATCACATAAAACATGCATAAAGGAAACTTAACATTTCCACATTTCAATCACAAGATATCAATACAACACAAAAACCTTGTGAAAACCATTTTCAATACAAAAATAAAAGAAAAGTAAAACATGGTATTTATTTTTCGTTTTTAAAAAAAAGGTATGGCTTGTAGAGGAAAACGAAACTCAAATAACGGTCACGACGGCGGAGAAGTCATTGTCGCTGCATACGTACGACCAAAACATTACCTTTTCTCATTTAGTAAACGCTTCGTATAAAAAATATTCCTTTTGAATAAACGTAAAAGTCAAAGGGGTTTATACACCGTATAAAAGAATGTTGTGTATAAAATAAAATATGCCTCAATGAAAGGAGATTGAGACGAAGTCCCATACCTCGTATACGACTTGACCTGACCGTTCTTTAATCTCCTGAATAATAAACTTGAGTTAATCTCTACTTGCTTATGAATCTTTTTCAAGTCCATTATTCCTTTTATACCATGTTATGAACATCATGTAATCAGTTAAGTTAATAATGTTCATTTTGTCGGTATGTGGTTCTTAAGTCAAAAATAGACTTCTTACACTTACATGTTGTTAATTTGGTCAAAGGTTCATTATATACAGAATGGTATTCATGATGTAGATATCATATATGTCATATATATCCAGTAAATACATGCATTTATAATATTACATAATCATTTAGAGGTAAGAAATGAAATGCACCGTTCATGGAGACGGTAAGCTGTACGTACGCATGAACGCTACTTTCATTTCTATTTAGTATTTTATAGAATGGAATCATAATGATATAAAGGTATATTATAATTCCATTATAATATCATATATAATATCATAGTTCCATCCTTTATATGTCCCATATATGGTATTAAACGAATCAAATCACTTTGAGGGGGCGGTAGTCCGCACTTCCTAAAATGAAGATATCGTGTTTACCCATAATGGAAACCATAAAGGTATGCCCAAAATGAAAAAAACAGAAGCTTAAGGAAAAAATAAACATATTATATATCATATATAAAAATAGTGACATCATAATGGCCACCTTTGAAGGTGTTAAATGAGTGTTGAACAATCATCGTTTCGGGAGGCAGAATTTCGCCATCCACAGAAACCGTATGTTATTTAACCATTTGATGTAGTTGTGTGAGAGTGTAGCTCAAATAAATCTTATAACAACATCCTTGTATATTTAAGATAATGGTGTTGTTACAAAATAAGTAAATAAAAAGAGTTTAGGGGGTTGGAGAAGCAAAATAAAACAAATGAACATGAGAGAATGAATTACCTTTAAAAGTGTAACTCCTTTTGATTTGAGCCTAAAGGATTCCTTTGAAATGATTCTGCCCAAAGGGAATCCTCTAGGATGAGTAGGGGTATGTGGAGAGAGTAAATGTTCAGGTGTTGGCCGAGCCAAAGGCTTGAGGAGTGTGTGAAATGAGGTAGAGGTGGGGGCCTTTTATAAGAGGAGAGGAGGGGCACTTTTGGAAAGTAAAGAAATATTACTTTATTTTAAAATGAGTTTCGGTTTTAAAAGGTCCCACATTGATATAATTCGTGGATATGGTGATAAGGTTTCTAAATCCACTCATCCAATGGGTTTTGGCCATGTGTAGTTCATAGATTTTACATTATCTTTCGATTTTATTTAAATCGTCAAATAATGATGTCATCACTGCATCATGATTATGTCATAAATAATTTAATTTATTTATTGTCTAAAAATCATAAAAAAATACTATGATGTAGGAAATCTTCTTATCTTTCCAATTAATATTTATAATCAAATATCGGATCTTTATAACCCCATGTAAAAATTGTTTTCGTAAAACGTATTATGTTTGTGTCATTTTTACCTTTACATTAAAAAAAAAGTTATTTATGTCATTTCCCAACCAAAATGTCCTCATGGGGTCCCCAAGTTGACCCATGGCTTGTCTTGGTCTGCCATGACACAACCAATAAGGTTGGGACATGTGTATAGGTCATTTCATATTATTAAAGCATTATTTATACCTTAAACTACACTAATTACCACCAATCGCGATTAAAAACTTAATAAGTTACTATTCACCAAAAAATTATTTTAATCTCATTGAACCATATTTTACTTCTTAATGACAAACATGTATGTCGGATTTTCAAAATTCAATACACATTAGTGGTAAACTTTCATTTAACTGAAAAATCAGTTTGCTTGATTACCACTTAGTGGTTTCACTATTCATCAAAAATTGAAGTTTTTCAGAAAATTACCAAAAATTCACCCCAAGCTATATTTGATATTCCGAATTGAAAAATGAAGTCTATTTTACAAAATTCAAATCATATAAGTCACATTAATTAATTTAATACTTAATTCCCGCTGCCAAAGCAAAAAACGTGTTTTTACAAAACAATAAGTATCTAAAGATTGACACCAGTTTAAGTCTAATTTCAAAGTGAAATTGATTCCAATGACCACCATTGGATAAAATGGTAAAAATATATTCTAATTTCACTTCAAAACAAATTCAAAACATAATCTAATCATATAAATAAATTAGATTAAAAATTAATTTTGATGTAAAATGCAGTATTTTTCACTATTCATTAAAAAATGAACATTGTCAGAAAAAATACCAAAAATTCACACAAGGTAAATTTTGATGTCCCAATCATAAAGAATAAGTTTATTTTGAAAAACATTGTTTATAAAATTGTCAAAAGATAGATTCAAAAATGGTTTGTCATCAAAAGGCAGTAAAACAATCTTTTAAGAATATTATTGTATTCCATGCATAAGATTGTATTTATTTTCATTTTAAGCCTCTATAACACTATCTTAATCATTAATAGACATAGATAAAAATATCTATTATTCATTACTTACTTGGGATGTTACATCCTTCCCCCCTTTAGAAAATTGCGTCCCCGCAATTTATTTACTTATTGAATAAATGGGGGTACTTATCCCTCATTGCATTTTCAGATTCCCATGTTGCCTCTTCAATCATGTGGTTTTTTCACAAAACCTTTACCTGGTGAATCACCTTATTCTGTAACACTTGCTCCCTATGGTCAAGAATCTGGACCGGTTGTTCCTCATAAGATAGGTTCTCTTCCAGCTGAACTACCTCTGGACTCAAAACATGAGATGGATCTGGCATATACATTCTCGACATAGAAATGTGAAAAACATTGTGTACCTGAGATAAACTCGGAGGTAAATCCACTCGGTATGCAACTGATCCAACTCTCTCCAGAATTTCGTATGGTCCAATGAACCTTGGACTCAACTTTACTTTCTTACCAAATCTCATCACACTTTTCCAAGGAGAAACCTTGATAAAAACATGATCACCTACCTCGAAAGATAGATCCTTCCTCCGGTTATCCGCATAACTCTTCTGCCTGCTCTGAGCTGTTCTCATGTGTTTCTGAATCAGCTGAACTTTTTCTACCATCTCTTCTACCAATTCTGGTCCCATCAACTTCCTTTCACCCACTTTATCCCAGAAAGCTGGAGTTCGACACCGCTTCCCATATAATGCCTGAAATGGTTCCATCTGTATACTGGAATGAAAACTGTTATTATATGAAAACTCAACCAAAGAAAGATGTTGGACCCAACTTCCCTGATAATCCATTGAACAAGCTCGTAGCATATCCTCCAATGTCTGAATTGTTCGTTCTGACTGCCCATCTGATTGAGGATGAAAAGCTGTACTAAAATTTAATTCAGTACCCAACGACTTCTGAAGGCCTTTCCAAAAGTTAGAAGTAAACCTGGGATCACGATCTGATACAATGGAGAGAGGAACTCCATGTAACCTGACTATCTCTTTAAGATACAAACGGGAAAGTTGATCAAGAGAGAAAGTATCTCGTATAGCAAGGAAATGAGCAGATTTGGTCAAGCGATCAACAATAACCCAGATTGCATTATTATCTCGAGATGTCTTCGGTAATCCAACAACAAAGTCCATGGATATATTCTCCCATTTCCACTCTGGCACTAGTAAAGGCTGAAGCATCCCTTTCGGTAACTGCCGCTCTGCTTTAACCTGCTGACAAGTCAAACACTTCACAGTAAAATCAGCAATATCTCTTTTCATTCCATCCCACCAGTAATACTCCCGCAGATCTCTATACATCTTAGTACTGCCTTGATGAACTGAAAACGGAGAACTATGAGCTTTACATAACAACTATCTCTTCAACTGTGAATCACAAGGCACACACAATCTCTTCCCAAATCTCAAAACACAATCATTATCACTGTTGAATTCAGGCAACTTACCTTTCTGAACCAGCTCTACCTTTTCCTGCAACTCACTGTCTTGCTTCTGTGCTTTCTTGATTCTATCTGATAGAGAAGATCTCACTGATACCTGAAACAAAATAGAAGGACTTCCTGCACCAACAACTTCTATGCCAAAGTTCATCAAATCGTTAACCAAAGGATCACGTTCCAACCACAACATTGTTAATGAAGCATTACTTTTTCGAATCAAAGAATCAGCCACTTTATTTGATTTTCCCGGATGGTAATGAATTGTAAAATCGTAATCCTTGATTAATTCCAGCCATCTCCTTTGTCTCATGTTTAAATCTTTCTGAGTGAATATATATTTTAAACTTTTGTGATCGGTATATATTTCACACTTTACTCCATACAAATGATGCCTCCAAATTTTTAAATCAAAAACAACAGAAGCTAGTTCCAAATCATGTGTAGGGTAATTTACCTCATGAGTTTTCAACTGTCGTGAAGCATAGGCAATTACCTGATCATTCTGCATTAGGACGCAAGCAAGTCATTTCAATGAAGCATCACTGTATATAACAAACTCACCATTCCTGGAAGGTAGTGCCAAAACTAGAGCATTCACCAATCTTTTTTTCAATTCCTGAAAACAATCATCACATTCTTTTGTCCAGATAAACATAACACCCTTCCGAGTTAGCTTAGCCATTGGACTAGATAACTGTGAAAAATTTCTAACAAACCTTCGGTAATAGCCCGCCAAACCAAGGAAGCTACGAATCTCGGTTACATTTGTGGGACTTGGCCATTCTTCCACAACTTTTGTTTTTGCAGGATCAAAAGTTATTCCATCTTTGGAAACAATGTGACCAAGGAAAGAAATTTGTTGCAACCAAAACTCACACTTGCTGAATTTCCCATACAGTTTCTTTTCTTTTAAGGTTTGCAAGATAACCCTTAAATGTTTGTCATGCTCCTCTTTACTTTTAGAAAACACCAAAATATCATCAATGAAAACCACCACAAACTTATCCAAGAACTCATGGAAAATTCTATTCATTAAGTCCATGAATACAGCAGGTGCATTGGTTAGCCCAAAAGGCATTACTAGAAATTCATAATGGCCATATCTCGTACGGAACGCGGTCTTCGGAATATCTGCCTCCTTTACCTTCAGCTGATGGTACCCCGATCTCAAGTCAATCTTTGAAAAAAAACTGAGCTCCCTGGAGTTGATCAAACAAATCATCGATATGAGGAAAAGGATATTTGTTCTTAACAGTGATATTATTCAAGGCTCTATAATCAATGCAAAGTCTCATAGAACCATCTTTCTTTTTAACAAATAAAACAGGAGCACCCCATAGTGATGTGCTAGGTCTAATGAAACTTTTCTCTAATAAATCTTGCAATTGCTCCTTCAACTCTAAAAGTTCAATTTCTGCCATTCGATAAGGGGGTTTTGAAATTGGCTTAGGATCAGGAACTAAGTCAACAGTAAACTCAACTTCCCGATCTGGTATTATTCGAGGCAACTCATTAGGAAAAACATCAGGATACTCATTTACCACTGGCACATCATTAATCTGAACAGTTACTTTATTTTCAACGACGTGTGCAAGGTAACATTCATTTCCATCTTTTACAAGTTTCTCGGCCTCTTGATATGTTATCAAAAGTAAGGGTTAATTCTTGTAAACAAACTGAAAGTATTTCTGAAAAGAAACTTCTTTAGCTCTACAGTCAATCTTAGCATGGTAAATAGAGAGCCAATCCATACCCAGGATAACATCAAACTCTACTAGAGGTAGAACAATATGGTTTGCAAGTAGGTTCTTTCCACAGATAAGGATAAGAAGATTCTTATAAATTCTTTTTTCCTCAACATTCCCCCAAGGTGTTTTTACCAAAAGTTCAGGAGTCATTTCTTGATATGGTATTCCCATTTTACTAGAAAAAGTTTCAGAGATGAAAGAAAGTGTAGACCCCGAATCAAACAACACACTGGCATAATCTGAAAAAACAAACAAAGTACCTGATACAACTTCATTTGATGGCCCGACATCTGCTGAAGTAGTTGCAAAGGATTTCACCACCCCTTTCTGCTTGTAGTCTAACTGCTTCCCATCACTCAAGCTCCTTGTCGGACACTCGTTTGCATAGTGACCCATCTCATTGCACTTATAACATTTCACTAACTGTAAATCAAATTTGTTCTTACCTTCACCTTGATCCTTTTCAGTGCAATCACGAGCCTTATGTCCCATCTTACCAAATCGGTAGCACTTCCCAGAATTCAGAAGACATTCCCCAGCATGCTTTTTGCCACATTTATCACAAACTGGAAACTTAGTTCTCTTACCATCAGACTTTTTTGAAGAATTCTTACCATTCTCCTGCCACCTCGGTCTCTTCTTCTGCTGGTTGTTATAGAAAACTTGGTCATCGGCAAACTCCATTTCCACCTTCTCAGCACATCGAACAAGCTTTTCATAACTTTTAAACTCACGAGAAGCTAATGCCCTTCGATATTTTGGCTTTAATCCTGAGTAAAAATGATTGATTTTACTATCAAGGTCCCGGATAAAATTTGGAGCATACCTCGCCAATCGAGTGAACCTTTCTTCATAGGCAGCCATTGAGTCTTCCTCTTGCCTCAATTCCAAGAATTGCTTTTCCATCCTAAGTCGAACAACCTTAGGAAAATACTTCTCAAGAAACATACCTTTGAATTCATCCCAGTCAAGAGCATCAATCTCATCAGCGTCCCTGATATTTTTAACCATAGACCACCACTGATCTGCTTCACCCTCCAAATGGTAAATAAAAAGACTAACCTTTTGATTTTCTGAACACCCCATGACATCAAAAATCTTCTCCAGTGCTTTAATCCACCCTTTAGCTAGCACAGGGTCAGATGATCCTCTGAATGATGGTGGATGTTGCCTGAGTAAATGTTCCACCACTGACATGTTCCTCTGCGGTTGGTCTGGCTGATCTTGTGTATGGATACCACCGCCATTTATCGCTTGAGTCAATTGCGCCATTACTGCAACAAACTGTTCAGTTCCAATTCCGACCATTTCTGGATGCTGATTCAGAAGGTTATTTCCTTCTGTATGCCTTCCTAGCACTGCTCCCCTGTTTCCTCTGCAGAAAACCATTCTGAACAAACATGTCTTAGATGAATCAACATGGTAATCTTTAAATGCTATATCATTTCGAAAAAAAAATATTTTTGGATAATCATTTAATAGAATTCTAATTCTTAAAGTTATCTAAACCGACCTTTGATACCAACTATAAGGCCCCAGCCTTAATCCTTACTTAATCTTGAGTTATTACAAGATTACACATTGAGGATCTTTTCGGGTTTAGAGTTTTAGTGAATTAGATCATAAAACTCGCATTACATTCCACATATAAACAAAGTGGTTACAGAAAGATAGTATTCTTCATTCCCATCAATGGAAACACATTTAAAATAAAACATGGATTATTTCTTGACACATCCTTGACTCTATCATCTTATCATGTACCTTTCCCTTGACCTGTGAAAAACATTTCAAAAACATGGTATGAGCATAAAAACTCAGTATGGGTTATAAAAAAACATGGAAAGGAATCATGTGTTCATATATACATATGAATGAAACCATACTTTACCCATAAAACATAGGCACTTTAACATACCTCATAAAATCATGAATAAATCATAGAAATCATAATACATAAAGGTAACTTGAGGCATTCATAACATTCTTACGTAGAGAGTAACCCTCTTGGTTACGTTTGGAATACCCATCACAGTATATTCCCTAAAATCTCTTCGGAGAAACCTTAACGTTTCACTCCTTCGCGTTACCCAATGCATTGGAGAGCTATATCAGGCTCGCCCGCCCTTAGTTTATCACGGAACCACCCGTCTTCGTAATAATGCCCAAGAACCATAACATAATCGTATCACATAAAACATGCATAAAGGAAACATAACATTTCCACATTTCAATCACAAGATATCAATACAACACAAAAACATTGTGAAAACCATTTTCAATACCAAAATAAAAGAAAAGTAAAACATGGTATTTATTTTTCGTTCTAAAAAAAAGGTATGTCTTGTAGAGGAAGCCGAAACTCAAATAACGGTCACGACGGCGGAGAAGACGTTGTCGCCGCATACGTACGACAAAAACATTCCCTTTTGTCGTTTAGTAAACGCTTCGTAAAAAAAAGATTCCTTTTGAATAAACGTAAAAGTCAAAGGGGTTTATACACCATATAAAAGAAAGTTGTGTATAAAATAAAATATGCATCAATGAAAGGAGATTGAGACGAAGTCCCATACCTCATATCCGACTTGACCCGACCGTTCTTTAATCTCCTGAATAATAAACTTGAGTTAATCTCTACTTGCTTATGAATCTTTTTCAGGTTCATTATTCCTTTTATACCATGTTATGAACATCATGTAATCAGTTAAGTTAATAATGTTCATTTTGTCGGTATTTGGTTCTTAAGTCAAAAATAGACTTATTACACTTACATGTTGTTAATTTGGTCAAAGGTTCATTATATCCAGAATGGTATTCATGATTTAGATATCATATATGTCATATATATCCAGTACATACATGCATTTATAATATTACATAATCATTTAGAGGTAAGAAATGAAATGCACCGTTCATGGAGACGGTAAGCCGTACGTACGCATGAACGCTACTTTCATTTCTATTACGTATTTTATAGAATGGAATCATAATGATATAAAGGTATATTATAATTCCAGTATAATATCATATATATTATCATAGTTCCATCCTTTATATGTCCCACATATGGTATTTAACGAATCAAATCACTTTGAGGGGGCGGTAGTCCACACTTCCTAAAATGAAGATATCGTGTTTACCCATAATGGAAACCGTAAAGGTATGCCCAAAATGAAAAAAACAGAAGCTTAACGAAAACATAAACATATTATATATCATATATAAAAATAGTGACATCATAATGGCCACCTTTGAAGGTGTTAAATGAGTGTTGAACAATCATCGTTTCTGGAGGCAGAATTTCGCCATCCACGGAAACCGTATGTTCTTTAACCATTTGATGTAGTTTTGTGAGCGTTCAGCTCAAATAAATATTATAACAACATCCTTGTATATTAAAGATACTTGTGTTGTTACAAAATAAGTAAATAAAAAGAGTTTAGGGGGTTGGAGAAGCAAAATAAAACAAATGAACATGAGAGAATGAATTACCTTTAAAAGTGTAACTCCTTTTGATTTGAGCCTAAAGGCTTCCTTTGAAAGGATTCTACCCAACGGGAATCCTCTAGGATGAGGAGAGGGATGTGGAGAGAGTAAATGGGCAGGTGTTGGCCGAGCAAAAGGCTTGAGGAGTGTGTGAAATGAGGTAGAGGTGGGGGCCTTTTATAAGAGAAGAGGAGGGGCACTTTTGGAAAGTAAAGAAATATTACTTTATTTGAAAATGTATTTCGGTTTTAAAAGGTCCCAAATTGATATAATTCGTGGATAAGGTGATAAGGGTTCAAAATCCACTCATCCAATTGGTTTTGGACATGTTTAGTTCATATATTTTACATTATCTTTCCATTTTATTTAAATCGTCAAATAATGATGTCATCGCTGCATCATGATTATGTCATAAATAATTTAATTTTTTTAATGTCTAAAAATCATAAAAAAATACTATTATGTATGAAATCTTTTTATCTTTCCAATGACTATTTATAATCAAATATCTGATCTTTATATCCCAATGTAAAAATTGTTTTCGTAAAACGTATTATGTTTGTGTCATTTTTACCTTTACATTAAATAAAAAGTTATTTATGTCATTTCCCAACAAAAATGTCCCCATGGGGTCCCCAAGATGACCCATGGCTTTTCTTGGTCGGCCATGACACAACCAATAAGGTTGGGACATGTTTCTAGGTCATTTAATATTATTAAAGCATTATTTATACCTTAAACTACACTAATTACCACGAATCGCGATTAAAAACTTAATAAGTTACTATTCACCAAAAAATTATTTTAATCTCATTGAACCACATTTTATTTCTTAATGAAAACCATGTATGTCGGATTTTCAAAATTCAATACACATTATTGGTAAACTTTCATTTAACTGAAAAATCAGTTTGCTTGATTACCACTTAGTGGTTTAACTATTCATCAAAAATTGAAGTTTTTCATAAAATTACCAAAAATTCACCCTAAGCTATATTTGATATTCTGAATTCAAAAATGAAGTCTATTTTACAAAATTCAAATCATATAAGTCACATTAATAAATTTAATAATTAATTCCCGCTGCCAGAGTAAAAAGCGTGTTTTTACAAAACAATAAGTATCAAAAGATTGACACCAGTTTAAGTCTAATTTCAAAGTGAAATTGATTCAAATGAACACCATTTGATAAAATGATAAAAATATATTCTAATTTCACTTCAAAACCAATTCAAAACATAATCTAATAATATAAATAAATTAGATTAAAAATTAGTTTTGATGTAAAATGTAGTATTTTTCACTATTCAATAAAAAATGAACATTGTCAGAAAAAATACCAAAAATTCACACAAGGTAAATTTTGATGTCCCAATCATAAAGAATAAGTTTATTTTGACAAACATAGTTTATAAAATTGTCAAAATATAGATTCAAAAATGGTTTGCCATCAAAAGGCAGTAAAACAATCTTTTATGAATATTATTGTATTCCATGCATAAGATTGTATTTATTTTCATTTTAAGCCTCTATAACACTATATTAATCATTAATAGACATAGATAAAAATATCTATTATTCATTACTTACTTGGGATGTTACATAAAGGGTTCCAAATAGAGATAATTTTTTTTTGTAATGATGTTTTAATGGTTTGGTAGACCAAAATGAATTTCTCACATTCTGATAATAGTTGTTTTGTAGACATGTAGTTTGATGAGTTCCAAATAGGATATTTTTTTCATTCCATGGATTCTGCACATGTTGTTAATAATTGTTTTATTGACCTATGGTTTCAGGAGTTAAAAGAGGTACAAATTTCTATACCATCAATATTATACGAATGCTCATTTTATTGATGAATTTTTATGCTTGGATCATTGATGATGTACGAATTATCTTTGATTTTATTCATGGTAATTATAAATTTAAATGGTGGTATTTGGGAGCTACTAGACCTAGAGTCTTCTTAGATGAAGGTACACTTTCATGAATAGTTTAAAGATTATTTGACAAATACGAACCTATTTTATTTTGATCATGGAGGATATTGTTAAATTGCTTTTAGATTTAAATCCAGGATGTTGAGAAAGATGAGGTGGAGATATTGAGAAGATGTGTCAAGATATTTGACCAGATTCAAAGGTTTCAATTTTTCATTAGCTAGTTAGAGAGTACATCAATACTAAAATGTTGAAGGATTGAATTTATTAGTGGTGAGTTGTTAGAATTTTTTTTTGTTTTTTTCTATAAGTCTGTGTAATAATTTTCAATTTCACTAATAGATATTGTGGATAGTATTTTTCAGAAATGATCGAAATGATATTTTTTAATAGGATAGTATTTGGGATGTTGTTGGAATAGTTTTTGAGAAATTAGGCCTCAATATGAGTCATTATAACTACATATCCTTGAGATTTCAACAAATAAAATAAAAAATTATCACTACGTAAATCATTTTTTATACTTAAATTTATTTCTATTTTTTTATTAAATTCCTGAATATAATATTCATTGATTTTTGTGTGTTATTTTCGATTGATTATGATATAGATATTGGTGATATATGGAGTGACATAGTCTGGGGCTACCTCAATTTTTATCTAGCTTGTATTTATGCTTAATGATTTTTGGGTTTAATCTCTTTGGTTGTGTGTGGTGTATATCTTGGAGCAGATGGTTTTGGTATTACAGTGTCAAGTGGTCTCTATAGAGCTATCCAGTAGGTCGTGGGGCATGGATGGGTCTCTTGTTGCTGGAGGAGGCTTGTTGATATAGATGTGAATAGTTATAGAGCTGACTCATTATCATGGATGTGTTGATAGTAATCACCAGTTCCCTGAGATGGCTTGGTGGCATGGATGATATGGAGCTTCTTGCGGTGGAGCTGACTCGCTAGAGATGATGTGCTATAGCTTCAAATGCTGGTGTCGACATGTTGGGGCTACTCCCTTGGTGGGGGCGGTGGATCCTATTGGCGGGGGGGGGGGGGGTGCTATCTTGAATTTTTTTATTGATTGGTTTTATAAGGAATTCATTATTAACATTTTTTATGTCTGATCAAGTGTTATAATAATTTTTAGTTTAATAATTAAAACATATATATTATACATGATAAATTAATAAATATAATATAAATTACTACTATAAATTAAAATTAAATTTTTTTATTCAAATGTAATTTATAATTAAATATTATATTTTGGTAATATTATTATCTATAGAAATATTTTTCATCATATTCTTTTTCTAAACACTTTAACTAACATATTTATTATCTATAATAATATTTATAATTATTGTATAACTATTTTACACGTCCCAAAAACATTTATCAAAATGAATTTATCTGCAAGTTTAGTGACGATGACATATATATTGTTAAAAAAATTTACCAATAGAATATTCAATTATACCATTAAGTATGCCAGTTTTTTTAAAAAAAGTGAAATATTTTAATGTGGTTCCATTTTTAGAAAACAAAAATATATATTTCATAATGTTTTTTAAAAATTCAATCTTGAGTAAAAATTTCCATTGATAAAATATTTTACATGAGTACAAAATTTTAGGACTAAAATTATAAAAAATATGAATATGTATGAAAAATAAATCCATTCAAAAGAGAAATAAGAATCATTTCCATTAAATTATTTATTTTCCTGATTCATTTTCCAAGGATACGATATGTTAGATGAAAATTTGGAACCAAATTAAAAGAGTAATCATAAAATGAACATTAATCACTATGAATTAATATAATTTCATTTTAATTACCTTAGTGGTCTTGTATATACAACACATAAAAATTGAAAACAACATAATATGAAAATTGTACGAGTGGAGTGGAAATTGATAAAAAATCCCATACCTCATGTCCAACATGTCATGTTGTTTCTCATACCTCCATCATAAAAAATTTAAATTTAATATAATTTCATTTTATGAACATTTAAATATATATGACATCATATATGATCTATTTATTATAATTATCACCCATTTGATAATAATCATATATTATTATCATTATTTAAAGTGTTATCATCTTTTTTTAATGTATGTTTGGATTAGGTAGTTTCTATGATTATATGACTATTTAGTTTATATCATGTCAATAATATTTTTACAAGCTAAAATATCATATATAAAATATATAGATATTTCGATTCATATAGATAGAGAAAAAAAATTCATCCTTCATGTAGTGGGTATGCCTTGTTTACGTAAGAACATTGGTTTCTCTTTTCAATGGATGGAACGAAAGAATGATGAATAATAATAAATCAATTAAAATTAATGATTATATCATATATTTAATATAAATTTATTAAATATATCCTGATTAACATTAATATAAAATTTAAAATAAGAAAGAATAACATTTATTCACATAGGTTGGGTAGTATCTTTAGATGGCATATTCTGTATAGAGTCATAAGGAATAGGATGAGGTAGAAATGTGTGATCTTTGGTGTTATATAGGAACCTATGAGTAAAATTGGGGTTCTAATTTTATTTCATGTCTTTTTATATTAATTTAAACATCATTATTCCCTTAATTGGATCGATAAATATATTATTATAGGTGTCATTGGTGGTGTCCTACTCAATTTTTCTGAATCCCCACTCAACAATTTGGTGGGAACACAAGATGAAATATTTTTTACAAGATAAGAAAATGGTACATGATCTATGTTTAATTATTGATATTTACAACTATGATAGATTGTGGATGTTTTGGTATTGTCTATGACTCATGAAAATTTTATATGTACTCTATAGTTTATTCATTAGATCATTTTGGTTTTTTTATATAATCAAATGTTGATATATGAATATTTTAAATGTAACGTATAGTTAATTTAATATGTTATAGTTTATTTTTTATAATTATTTGGAAATTTTGAAGATATAATCTTACATATAATTTATCTAGATGTCGTATATAATTTATTTTTATTTTAATATTATTTTACATTACTATAACGGTATAGTATATCCATCATACCATGTTATATCTATTTTGATAGTCAATTACCTCTCGAGTATGGGGAGGTGAGCATGTGGTGTTGTGGAAAATTTAGTTGAGACAATGATTAGTGGTATTTTTTCTGTGGATGTTATATATAATAAGAACCACTCTACAATGATGATTATTAAACACATTTTGTTAAAATATATTGAAAATGTATGTTTCATAGTATTATTATTTTCATGTTTACCAATTAACTAACAGCACATGAGACTCAGCCCAGTTGGTGAGGTATACTTAAGTGCATCTAAAAGACCCAAGTTCAAAACTAGGTAGAGGCATATTTTTGGGTACTGTAGAAGTACTGTAGTAGGTACTGTAGCAGCACTGTATCAATACTGTACACTGTGTGGGTATTGTAGCAGAACTGTACACTGTACAAGTACTATAGAAGAACTGTAAACTGTGCGGTGCTGTAACAGACAATGTAGCAGATACTGATCGGCACTGTAGCATATGGAACTATTCACCATGGGCCACTGGTTTGGGATTGGAGTCCTTAAGGATTTCGGGACACCTAGGCCTTCAGTTTAGTAGGGATTTTGGGCCACCTTTAAGGCCCTTAGGCCACCTCAAGGCCTTTGGGCCACATGTTGTTTCCCCAGACACAATACAAAAAATGAGCAGCCCTAGATGGGGATTCAGAGAAGGTGGCTTTACCAGAGCAGAACCAAATGTATTTTCAGAATGAGAGGGTATGGCTATGCCATCGGTACCAGCCTGTGCTTGTGCGGGAAGCCAAGCCAGACAACCATGCAATGGTGGAGAGCTACTATCATGACGCAGATGCTGGGGAGGGGTAGTTCCTTGTAGATTGTATGGTTGAATTTCCTATTACCTTCGGGTCATGTAATCTCCTAAACCTACAGTCCTTGTAATCGCTGAGCCTACGGGCCTTGTAAGGGTTCCCCCTCATCCCTTGAAATGGGGGTTATCAAAAATCAATAAAAATGAAGGCCTTCAGGCCATTTTGGCTAATTAACTAACAGATCATGGGAACACGTTTTCTATGAGATCGAGTCACCAAGTTTTTATATATAAAAATATATTAGATTGGGAGACCAGATATATAAGAATCATCTGAAAAAAATATTCATATTGAAAAATTCTGATAGAAATGTAAATCTCTTCTAAAACATTAATGTCAAAAAATAAAAATTGATCTCATCGACATGTTTTAAAAACAAACATGTTTATAATTTGAAATAAAACAATGATAGTTCTAGCATATGGACACTATATGAAAACGAATTTGAGACATATAATACAACATAACAAATAACAAAAAAATCTATAGATTAAAATGATAGGAGAAATAGAAAAAAAATGTACCATTAAAATAAATACATTAGATATTACATAGGAAAGTGATGTAGTGATAAATAATCAATCTTGTGAGTGAAAAAAATTACTTTTACCTATGAAACATCATCAATGGAAATTATTAATATGAAAAATGAATGAATTTTTGGGTGGGATATCCCTGGGCCTTCAGGCTATGTATTGAATAAACAAAGGCTTGATTGATGGGATATACCTTGGGGGGCTATGAACTGCCTTTCAGGCCTCTGTGTGTGGTGTGTGTGTGTGTTTAATGTAATTGTACTCCCAAGAACCTAATAAAAAAGGATAGATGAAAAAAAATTTGTACTTCAAAAATAAATAAAATATTTTTTAGACTTTGAGATGATAACTGATCCTACAACCTTATGATGGTGTTATAAATATATAGTGTCAAAAAATGTTATAAATTTAATAATGAGGAAATGAAATGATAACCGTAGTTGGAACATTGGGTACCTATAAAAGAATTTGAACCAACATTACAAATAGGGGACCATGCTATCGGGTTATGGGAACACTAAAGGTGAATGAGGAAAATATTATCCACGAAGTGAATGAGACTCTACTATAATGGATACCCATTGTTGCCACAGTATACTTGGTGAACCTAGTGATATTGAGGAAATCATTGCCTGAGAAGCAATTTGTTACACTACACAAAAAGTAAAAATCCCTCACACATTGAATTTCTTGATTTGAATGAAGTAATTATATAAATATGGGATGAATCATTAGAGAATCAAAAGAGGAAGTAAAACTAGAGTTTTTTAAAATAGATCAGGTATCCTTACAACGAGTCTTGGAAATTCAAGTCAAAGGTAAGATTTCTTCTCTTGTGTGTTATTCACCTAAGAGTATAACTTCTTCCCCGGCATAAATTGAAAATAATTTTTCTAGGAAATTAATTCTAACAAACCTTGAATATAAATAATTATAATAGGATCAGGATTACAATCTCCTCAAAGGATATCCAACTATGTGAATGTAATCTATGGTGAAACTATAAATTAAATTAGCTAAAAAAACAATATCTTGATATTCATAAAAATCTCAATGGTTAGTAATTTAAAACAGAATTTATGAACATTAAAATGAAATATGATATATGAATATTTTGGTTATGGACTGTGGAAGATCTAGGAAAGACACAAAAACCATAACATTGATCAACTTCATGGTTTATAATTTATATTTGAAATGGATAATGGATATAAACCATAATGAAGAGATATATCATTGTAAGATGGTCATGGTGTACATAAGGGAACCTGATAAGAAAAAATAATGGTATATAATTTGTTAAAATGTTTTTATAACCCTAATAATTGAAAATTTAAAATTATTTCTAATAAGATAGCTGTTTCTATGTGAAATCAATGTAATTAAATCATGAATAAAAAATATATAAAAATTATTTCTAGGTTTTATATGCCACATCATGGTTTTTATGGGGAAATATTTATATATATATATATAATATTAATATATGAAAAAATTCCACTAGCCATAAGAGTTTCAGTAAAAAGATTTAGAGTATAAATACCACTTTTCGTTATTTATGATTTTTATTAGAATGATTTTATTTTGCATATAATTTTTTTATCCTTCATGGATTATTGTGAAATTATGGATGGGACCGAATCCTTATTATATGATTTTTAATGAAGAGTTATTGGATGATTAGTTATTCATATTTACATTATTTATTCTATTCAATTATTTAATACCCTATAATATTCATATTTAAAACAATTTGATGATAAATTTTTGGTTAATTGATATCCTTATATGAGTGGAGTATTTTGTATTATTTTATTAATGATTTTTGAATTATGTTAGTTAATTTATTTTTATGGATTCTTTTCAGATTCCCAATTTATATAATTAAATGAACATCTTAATCATAAAAAATTATTACTATAGTAATGTATGAGTAAATATTGTAAATTTTTTTTGTTTTTTCATATGATGAAAATAATTTTTTATCATTAATATAATTTATGTGTAAATACATAATCAACCATGATATATAATTTTTTATACAACATTATTATTGATTTTGTATTCACCAAGTTTTAAATAATTTTAAATATAATTTTTTTCTCATATTCAAACTATATTGATTAATTTTTTATCAAGATTCTCTATAATATCAATTTCATAAAAAAAACACTTTATCTATTTAGAATTATATTTAGAAGAGTTATTTATAAAATAAAAAAAATGATTACTATATTGATTTATTAACCTAACATTGTTTGTCATTTTTTTGGTATTAAAATTGGGAACTACTGAACATATACGTATAAATGAATAAATGTATATTATTAATAACATTAATAAACATTAATATTTTGAGATTTTATATAAATCTTAGTTTTCTCATGATACAATGTTTATCATTAAAATATTTTATTTATAAAAATTTGATATGGGATTACTTTAGTAAATAATGAATCTCTTTAAATATATTCTTATGAATGATATGATTTGAAAATTGAAAAGAATGAAATGAATGTGTATAAAGTGTATTATTTTTTAAACATAAAAAATGTATCAAAATTTTAATATCATTTTAATATTAATTTAATGGATGATGGTTTATATTTAAATTTTCTTGTTTCTCCAAGAATCCATGCACAATAAAGTTTTTCAATAAATATATTGATAATCCAAATGATCTAAATTTAAATTTATTTTTATAATATTACTTTAATATGTTGTTAATTATTTATCAAATGTTTTTTATATCAATATGAAACATTAAAATTTATTTCTCTCAATGATTTTATAGAGTGGATATATTTTTTATATATTTATTTAAATAAAAATAAAAATATTAGTTTCAATGATTATTAAAATAAATTATCAATAAATCCAGTGATATGATGAGATGATTCATAAAAATAGTAACACATCGCTTCAAATAAATATTCATCACTGTAGATATCATAAATTTGAATCATTTTTAAGAAAAATTATTTAGAAAAACTTAATTAGTTTTATTTATTTTTATGAAATTATTCCTATCATGTATTTGAAAATTCATTGACAATCAAAACACAATATAAACAATTATATAATTTTATATCGAAATTCATTGATGACACATTTGAGAATTTTGTGTAATTATATTTAAAGGATAAATTTTTGATTTATAGTTTGATAATTCTAGTATCATTTTTAATGGAAAAAGTGTATTATAAACTACAAGAATTCATATGGACTATTGTAATGGATTGATGTTAATAATATTGGATCCTATAATGATTCAATTGAACAAGTTTATGGCCATAAATAAATGCTAGTGTATGTGTTCGGGTGATTTGAATTATATTTATTTTAATTAAAATATTGATGGATACCCCATGTATATATAAGAGAAATGGAAAAAATTCCAAAGACATTGTTCATTATGAAATTATAATAACCATAATGAATTTCCCAAACAACTAATGCTCATTATGAGACATTATAGCCGTAGTGATTAAAATGAATAATTTTTACTTCATGTGTATAATGGAAATTTTGAAAAATTACATTTGTGGATAATGAATATAAATTTTATGATTAAAAAATTATAAAATATAAAAAATAGATGTAAAGTTGAACATTTTTAGGAAACATGGACATTTAACCATGTGGGGAATTGAATTATATTATTAATGTGATATAATAATAAAATTATATGAAATATATGGATTTTAAGGAACAATTAAATTTTATTGAGAATGAATTTAGAGAATAATAACATTCAAAATACAACACATAACTACCAGTATAAATAAATATGAACAGTGGAAGGATCAAGAAAAAATTGTGTATGTTTCTAAATTTATAACATAGATTTTAATAAATGAACAGAAATGTGTAGATATTTCTATAAGAATAGATATGATAGAATGTTAAAATTTTGAGTAGAGTAGTCTAGAAGAAAAATATTAACATCTTGGTTGTTTTTCAACTTCTATTAATATTGAATCTATTAATATTGGAAATTCATTATATGATCTATGATTGAGTTAGATTATCTATTGATACTCATCATTTTAACTCATGAGTTTTGATGTAATGAATCCCATTATAGATTCTATAAATTATAACATAAAATAATTTTATTTTCAAGAGAATTGATTAAATATGGTTTTCTAAATGTGCCAAAATTTGAGATTATTGTTGTTTTTATTTTACATAACTTTGAAAATTTTGTTATTTTCATTATATAATGATTTAATTTTATAGATGTTATATGGGCCTTGAACTCTGTTCAAACATGTGAGTTATCATTATGTGTTCTTTGTGAGTAAGTGAAGATTAATATTAATCAGATTATGAATAATATTAATGGAGGAGATTGGGGTTTTAGGGAGGATAGATATATTATTTTGTGTAATATATCTTAATAGAGAATTATAATTGAATGTTAATTATTATTATTATTATAATTATATATTGAACTATATTCTTTGATAATTTTTATATTATGATATCAGTATTTGATGTCATTCGGGAACCCGAATAGTAATCATCATTTTTTCGTATAGATATTAGTGAAATGTGTTTGAAATGAAATCAAATTTGATTAAGATATGTTTTTGTGACTTTACCCCTTCAAAACTAGAACTCATTATGGTCTAAAGAGTTGAAGTATTAAAATATGTGTTTTTTCAATGTATTATTGGATAATGTTGAGAATACTAAATAATATTAATTTTTCATATTAGATCATGTATTACCATTACTATTTATTGTTTAAAATTTCATATATATTATATTATTGTTGATTTAATTTTACGTATCTAAAATTTAACAAAACATTTTTAACTAATGCCTGAATAATAATGGTCATGAGTTTTTATTCAAAATAAATTTAATCATTTTAGAAATAAATTTATTAGATTTTTGTGATAATTACATCACATGAATAAAAAAATATTTATTCAAATATATATATATAGTTTGACCTAATATATTAATAAAGAATAACTAATTTAAATTTTTGACTATAGATGACTATCAATGATAGGAAAAGATACAAAATATGTATTTTCAATTATTAATTAAAATTATATGACATTTCAATGTTTTATAATTGTGATTATAGAAATAAATATAACATGTTAGTATATATGGGATCAATATTCCGATAAGAACCAAAATGTTTTTTACAATATTTGGTTTTCAGAACGTAAAAATATTATCTGGTAAAATGATGCGTAATGATAAGAATATTTTACCTACTGAGAGTGTATTTGTTGTATCAAAGTTCAATATATGATTATCTGTCAATTATGGATAATAAAAAATTTCATTTTATAAAAATTCACGTGTAAATTAAATAGGATTGTTGCCTTCAATTATTCATGATATTTTAATAGGTACATTGTTAATATGTTGATACCATTTAATACGTGTTTGGGACCTAAAAGTTCTCTGGATATTTTAAATAGAAATAGATTTTTTAATGGGGTATATCAATAACTCCACATAGTGTCGACGTTCTAATCTAGAGTGTAGTTTTAAATTTATTTTTTAATTAGTAATATCATATAGTATAATAAGACATGAAAATATAATGGTAACCCTTTTATAATTTATCTAATATGAGAAATAATTTTCATCATCCCTTGTTAATTCTGTCAGTATTTGAGGGTTTAAATTTTGTGACAATTTCCATGATATTTCATGATCCATCATTTTGATTTATTAAATATTGAATTGTGTAAAAATTTTGATTCTTCCTTATCATTGGTGTTTCTTGAGATTATTTCTTTAATCTATGCCTATATTTTTTGGATATTTTTTTAAAATAAAAGGGATCATTGTAAATGAGGGGTTGTGAGTATGAATCATTACAAGATCCTAACCTTTTCTGGAGTTATCTACGGCTCAATAACATGTAAGTTTTGTTTTTAATTATGTAACATATATGAGAGAAATGTATTAGGGTGGTTTTTATTGAAGTATAATAAAATTATTCAGAAAAAATAGAATGTGAATTGTTAGTCCATGGTTTGAACAAACCGTGCGGCAACTTATAAGAAATCATGCACCTGTGTTATGTTGTGGAAATAGCTTTGGAACAATCAATGTATGGATTGAGCGGCCATGTAGGTAATATTGTGAAGTAATCCCTTGAATTTGTGGCTAATGCGTTGTTAGATCATGGTTTTTCAAACCGTGCTACTAAACCATATAGGGGCCAACTGTGAGATCCTAAATTTTTTTATCTCACCGGTTTTCATGTTTTAATGACTTGTTTCACCTTATATATGACTCTATATCGGGATTCTACTCTCATAATTGTAGATGTAGGTTATATAATTAGGATAAAGGAATTCCATGTCTTTACAAACACAATTAATTAATATTGAATGCTCGAACTGATGATTCACTCATCTCTTAGAAAGTGGATTTCATTTAGATGATTTTCCCCTTATATATTATAACATTCTTTGATCAATTCATGGAATATATCATATGTTTCCTTGGATATAAACCTATGTGGTGATATTTAGATCTTCAATTATGAGATCATTATATATTTTATATTGATTTTGGTTTGGGGACTTCGATATGAATCATTTATCAACATATTTGTGCTACTCATATTTTAGGGATTTCCATTAGGAAAATAACTATCAATGAATTGAGTTTTGTGTACTTAATATAATTCATGTAGTGATGGATTTGATACATTTATGAAGAATTATAGAATTTATATAATCCTTTAAAAATTGGTATCTTTCTTTGGGTTAATTATATTGACCAACTGATTTATTGAAACTTGTGTTAAAATATGTGATTAATCCGATAATTAATGATGAGACTAAGGGGATTCACTATTAGATAATTAATTTGGGGGAATTGATTATAGGAGGTAGAGTTTGAAATCAAAATATTTAATCAGGGGATAAATTAGGAGATATTTAAATATCTATGTTAATTATGTAAGGACCAGTTTGGGATGTACCTAACACTAAGAGGGGCAGTGAATCAGTGTTGGGGACTTTTTAAACGAATTCTAACTTTTATCCCTGTACCTCTAGACCTGTTAGGATCTTGATTCTCTTATTCTATTTTCCCTGGCACATGCAATTATAGAAAGCGGTAAAGATATGCACACTATATTTTTACAGGGTTCCCCACTCAATAAGAGTAGCTACGTCCTTACCATGCATGGGGATGACCAGTGCATGGATTCTCCATTATAATGTAAAATGTTGTTACAATGGAGTGGCTAGGAAAACGATCCTCTAACCAGTGTGAGTCCCTACACTTTGGAGGGGGGTGGGAATAAATCCTCTTCCCTGGACTAGTGAAAGTCTAGTCCAACTTGTAGCCTCTAGCTGGTTCTTTATACTGCCTATGAAGACAGTCTCTTGCCGCCTCTAGCTGGTTCTTTATACAGCCTATGAAGACAATCTTATCTCTGTTAAAAGAGTTTGAAACACCAAAAGAATCGTTCACCTGTTGAGATCTATTGGATGCCACAGTGCTACTTTGTTCTTCCTCTATTCAATTATTACCTACCTAGCAGCATGCAGGTAAGCAACCACTTCTTTCTCTGCAGCAAACCTGAAAGTTGCGCAATCTTTTTCCCCTTCTTCTTCAGTGCAAAACCAGATACACTGAGATCGCTTCTGCTTCAATCTGCTGAAATCACAAACACCCATTGTGATTATCAGAACAATGAAGACCAGCTCATCTTAGCATCATCAAAATTAAATTGCCGTGAATAATTGTCATCCTTCAGTTGCGCATACTCTGTTTTTCTTCTTCTATTCATTCTCTTTGACACAGTATGATTATAGTGTTCTAATCTCATTCTTCAATTCTAAATACCAACACAAGAGTGTATTGGTATACTACCTTCTTTCGTGGTGAAGATATGAATTCATTTGCACATCTTGTTCTTCCCCACTTCACAATTCACAATGATAGTGTTAAACACCAGTCGTGTGAGTGCGGTTTAACTTCTCTTTGTGAAACCGAATGGTTGAAAGTTCTTTCTTCTTCACAAAGCTTCTTCGAGAGTGTTATGCACCTATCGAAGGCATACAAGAACCTCAAAATTTTCGCGCAAACTTCTAGGTGGCTTGCGCGTAAAATTATAGCCTTGCACATAAAAACACCTTTTGGCGCGAAAAAACCCTTTTCGTGCAACCCTTCTATTTCGCGCAGAACATCCCTTTTTCGCGCAACACTTTCTTTTTCACGCAACAATTATTCTTTTCGCACAATTCTTTATACTTCACTTTTTTAGCGCGTCAGAGCTTGGGATTTTTCTATGTGTCAAGTCTCAACAAATGGGGAGGGTTGGCCTCATATTTATAGGCAATTTGGACCCCGCGTGAAAAACACTAATTCGTGAGTAAAACCTCTTTTATGCGCGGAAAAACTCTTTCATGCAACTTCATATTTCACGCCATGATTCAATATTTTTTGCACCTCATGCCTTGGCCATTTTTCATTCTTCTAATCATGAATCACCAATTGCGCACAAAATTCCAAACTGCATTCCATATTGCGTGCAAACACATCCCTTCACGCGACATCGTATTTCGCGCAATGATCCCTTTTTTTGCACAGCTCATGCCTTTGAAATTTAATGTGCTTCTGATCTAGAAACTCCTTTTGCGCGAAAACATCATTCTTCTATTTTGCGCATCCCGCAGATATTTTGCGCAATGATCCAATTTTTCGGGCAATCCGTTACTATTTCGCACAACCCGCATATATTGGGCGCACTACTTTATTTTTCCAAGCTACATGCCTAAACTTCCGCGCACTCCATGCCTTTTTCATTTTTTGATGTTATCATATTGAATCATGCCTTGCACGCAAAAATCTAAACCATATTCAATCTTTCATGCTTAAACTGTGCTTTTCTGCCGTCCCCAGATTGTCCATTGCTTTTTCATTTTCACTCTTCACTACTTCCCATAACCATTCTTTTTCTCTTATCATGAATCCCACTATCGTGATATTTATCCATTGATAGACCAGCATTAGCATCGTCAGAGTTGCAATGAGAACTGAAACATCCCTATCCCCCAGAAGCATCATTCCTTCCAATCAAAACTTTATATGACTGGAATCATCATTTATCCCCCTTTCTATCATAAATCTTGCATCACAAGTTCTCCTGACTTATGATATGTGTGAAATATATACCAGCAATGCATCGTCTGATTTAGATATAATGAGAAATGCATGGCCACCTCAGAATTCCAAGCCCTTCCACATTCTCTCTTCTTCTTCCGCCATCATTCGACACTTCATGCAAATTATATGGTTTTATTCATCAAGTAATAACTTGCATGGATTTCTATCATGAAGAATTTCATGGTCTTCTTCAAATCCTCATTATTCTTTAATCATCCTCAGATCGATGATACTTCTCCATTATTCATTGTTGTAAACAATGTGTCACCATTGACACATGTAATTTGAGCTTAGGATCAGCTCAACAATCTTCTGAATTTATCGTCCAAGAGAATTTCTCAAGTATGAAATCCAATGCAATGATTCCATAACAATTTTCTAGACAACCTCACTTCATCTGATCTCCATTAACTTTGGAGTTCTTCTTCATATCCATCATCATTTTGACCAGCATTGAAAACTGTTGACAAAAAATACAATCTTCAAACACAAAGTTGTCCCAACACATATAAATAATTATAAATTAATTATGTTCCTTTTATAATATGATCTAGATGATTAATTATAAGATTAATTAAGGAATGTTGAGATTATAATGTAATAATTAATTCTAGAAAAACTATTATGGAATATGAATTATGATATTAATGAATTAATTTATTAATTAATTAATAGTTTAAATCATTTTGTTAAATGTTTTGTTATTATATATCTTGGATCAAATGGAAATCATGGATGAAATGTATGATGATATTACTATATGGATTGACATGTATATTTTCCTAAATCATGATGAAATGATGATCTGGGCTCCCACCCCTAACGTAATCCTAGACTCAGAGAACATATATATGAATTTGAGACATGGAATTAGGAAATGGATTGCCGAATTCAACAAGAAATGGATTCTTCAATCACAATTAAAACTATATTAGATAATTTCTCTCAATAGGGTTCTGATTGATTTTTTTTATAAACCATAGGAATCTACCTATTCTCTATATTTGACTTATGACACAAAAATAGGGAGGAAATTCTCCATCTATTTTTCTACTATAACATATCATCTTACCTTAGGAAAACTATGTTTGAAATTTTTGAGCTTAGTTCCTTGAAAGATGCCTCCATGCAAGAGTTTCTACATGCTATTATCGACCTGCAACTCTCTACACCAGTCATGTTGTAGATTTGTGGTACATGTTCCCTGATAGAAAGCATTAAATTCTATGTTATACATTGCTGAAAAAAATTCATGCAAATATAAATGAAATATTATTGCATAGAACATAGTGCAACAACATAGTGTAGGATTACATCAAGCATAGAAGACTAAAAATCTCAGGGAATTTTTCCAAGACACGTGTCACAAATGATTTTTTTTTATTCCCCCACCCACAGATGGCTCAAATGTAATATTGGGGGGCATCGAGGGGAAATCATTGGGCTGCTGGATATAGGGATATTTTTAGAGACCATTATAGTGTTGTGGTGGAAATACTCAATGGTCCATATGGTCATGACAATACCCTTCAAGATTAAATTAATTATTTCATTAAAGTTTCATGTCTTGCATGAAAAAGGAAATAGAACAATATATGGTTCGAGTATAAGTCCACCGCCATTGTCCTAGCTGTCCGTATGGGTGTGGTGCATCATTCATGTATGATAACAGCAGGGTGGCTGAACTGCCTAGATGTACTCTCCTTAATGAATAACACATTCACAAAAACATTTTGTAAAGAAAATAAACTTACTGATAGTCTTTCCAATAGATTAGTGAATGATATTGTATTTTATCACTTTATCTCACTTGTTAAATTTTTTCCATTTTTCTTCAAGAAAAGTCTAAAATCCCCTCTTTCAGACTATTGTAATTCTTTTAATATATTATCCAAGATCCTCTGTGATCACTTTTCTCAAAAAAAATTCTATTAACTAATGGATATTATTTACTTCAATAATTTATGAATTAGTAGGTGACCTGATTGGGACAGTTTATTACCAAATTAATTATGTGGTTACGAATTGGTACAGAACCATTATAATTGAGAAGCATAAATGGAAACATTGTATTCGAACTTGTGTGTAAGATAATGGGAACATGGTCATTCTAATTTGAAGTATACATGGTAACATGGTAATTATACAAATGAGTAATGAGGATGGGAACATGGTCATTCCATTGAAGGGTATGAATGTTAACCTAGTCATCTTACTTATTTTTGTGATATTGGTAACTATGGAATCGTGACTTATAATTGTGAAATTAATGAATGGAAAAAATGGATGTCCGAGTTATGGACTCACATGATAGTATTTGAACTATATCATGAGTTGAATCTGGTACTGAGATGTCATAGCGCCTATAACACTTCATGCTTTGGATATATGATGTAATTTGGATATGATATTACTTATGGAACTCTTCAAGCTCCAGTATGAGATTAAGTTAATATTGGCGAATGACTATCCTTAGGAAACCTATAGTTAATGTTGTTAGATAAGAATAAATGATAATATAATTAACTGTTTATTATTTCACTGTACATATTAACTTATTGAACTCCATGCACAATATTCTAACTGGACATGTTTTAGACACCATTGGTGGTGGCCTACTAAGTTGTAATCACACCTTATTTAGACTACCTGGTTAGTACCTGAATTGTTTATATTCTTGTAGGACTGAATAATGTGAAAGGCCCAAGGATAGGTGAATAATTATTGGTTCACCTTGGATGATGGACCAACCACAGTTCATGACCATCTTGGGGAGTCGTAGTGTCATTTTTTCAGTTTCAGTTTAGACACATTACATTTATATTGGTATTGCTTTTTTCCCTTTAGTGGAGTATTGTATTTATTGTTTGATTATCTTGTAACATGTATATTTTTTTGATTATATATGATGACTATATTGTTTATTTACATCCTATGGTGTATTAATCTAACAAATGAGGGTATTGACTCCCAACGAATGACTTACCAGACCCTTGCTACTAGTCAACAGAATCTAGCGTACATAAAGTAGTCCATGAGGTCATGTCACGAACCAGCTTGGGGAACTATTGCATGGCTCCATATTCAAGATGTTACGATCGCTATATGATTTATTACATCACTATAATCAGACTATATCACCACCAATATGATTCATTCATCGAATAACCATAATATCATGACTTATTTCTTAGTTTATATGAGATGATATAAAATTTCTATGGCACTTAAAACCGTGATCGGTGAAACCACACAAGTGGTGAAATTTTTAGGTGAATTTTTCCAATAATAATGACTTCCCTATGTACCACTACACCTAATATTTGAAATGATCTTACTCTATTAAAAATCTACTTATATTTTTATTTAATTATTAAAAATGAAATAAACACGATAGAAAATAATTTATCATGTCACATGATGGATCATTTGTTGTTAAGAATAAATAAAGGGAAATTTAATGTTAATGAATACTTCTATATCTCGAATGAAATAAATAACATGAATTCCCCATCTATCTATCACTATCCTGAACCAATGAGTTCGTCCTCTAAAAATATGTGAGTTTACTAGGTCATATTTGATGTATGACTTGTAGTGTTGGCATCCATCACTATGGAATTGTCTAAATCTTATCCAGTTACATCAAAATTAAATAATATCAAATGGATTCATATTTAAATAAAATTCACATATTCGAAATATCACTTATTTTTCTGTATTAATGATATGGAGATATCATATCCAATCCATCTCATTATTTTGGGCTATATTTTTTTATAATATAGTGTTCATGTAAGTCTATATATTTCATTTTTTATTCATTAATACTTAAGAATATATTATAAAAACCCAATTAGATCTTCTATTTACATTGAAAAAAATAATATTAAACATAACACAATTATAGGTTCTTATTATGTTCGACTTTTAATCATTTTTATTGAAAATATGAAATTAATATTATTCATAATTTTCAAATATAGAAATCCTACTATATTGAACATAATGTTTGCCTTCATACTAATATATCAACAGAATAATATGAAATTATCCCCGAGAACATGTATTTAAAATAATTATCAATGGCTCTATAATAACATATAACTTTTTTAAACCCCCCTCATCGATAAATTTACAAATACAATTGATACTGCTATCTAATGTTTTAAAGGAATACATTGGAACAATTTCTATAGCATTGAACATTGTGAATGAATTAAAATAATTATATTTGAAATATGAAATTTTCCATATAATGACCCTATTAAGTCTTCCTCAACCATTAATTCTTATAAATATTATTGAATTACTATTGATTACAAGTAACAAGAAGATATTAAAATCAATAAATTATATCCTTTCAACATCAAATTTGGAATTTTATCAATTTCTAAATTTAGGGTCCTTAAGAGGTATAATGTTTTATATATAAATAGAATGAAATCATTTACAATTCCAAATTTTAGTACTATTATAATCATAAATATTACCCTAATAAATTGGACTTAAATTTAATAACAAACCCGACATATCCAATATATTGATTATCCCAGTGGAAGTATTTTCTTTTTCAACTATTGGACTATATTTCAATTTAATATATAACATACCATTATAATATATAACATATATCTCAAATATATTCCACGTTACTCTGTATCCAATCCTTTTAGAAAAAATATAAATAAAATATATTACGTTAAATATATAATATATTCTATATGATCCAAAACATAGTACATTTCATAATTAATTTAATAAATACACTGTCTTAGGATAATGTTCAATTAATATCATTCATATGAATCAAACATCTTATGTATGACATGAATGATTTGACCATTTATGATTTTCATATAATAACCTCAAACATTCTCTCCTATATCCAATTATGAAATCATAAACATTACATTTCTAGATTAGATTACAAAATATGGATCCAATTTCTACCATCCAATCCATAAGTCAAACAATGGAAATATGGAATCACTATCAAACCCATGTATATTTTATGTTTACAATTTTGGATACCATGGATTCACTATTACATTAAAATATGCATACAATTATGTATTCCTTATTCCAATTACACACATCATTTATTTTTCATATTTTATCATAATAATCATTCATATTCAACTATAAAACATATTTAGATTCATTTTAAATGGTGGTATGAGTAAAAAGGACCTATAATGGACATAAAATAATAAAATATTCTCTTTATTCCCTGAGTTAATATAATAATTTTTCATTTAAAAAAATATTATCATCCAATTAAACATTGTTGTTCTAAAAAATAATACTTATCTACCCAATAATTTTCATAAAACATTGCATAATAAATTATAAAGAACAAAATAAAACTCTTATAATATTTATAGATAACCATTTGAATTAAAAATATTTTCATAAAAAAATATTAGTCAACACTAAATCTTTTCGGTAACCAGAGAAATCATTTTCATATAAATATTAAAAATACAATAACATACAAAGTAAATATCTATCCTCATAATTAATCAATATATTAGGTTTTGGAGACTATGATTGGCCCACCCGTCATTAGATTATAATGTAACCACTAGTCCACTAATAAAAAAAACATCCCATTACTGGTTTATAATGATAATAACCAAATATTACAAATAAAAATCAACCATCACAATAAATAATTTCTATAAACCAATACATAACCTGGTAATAAGAAATATTTAATTTTCTTCATCAAACTCAAAAAAAAATCCCCAATAGTATTTTTTGATATTTAAATATCAATTACATTTTAGAAAGAAAAATTAAAATACATATACAAAATGGAATAATGATTTTTATTTGTAGAAATGATGAAATATTGTATTCGATTCAAAAATTAAAATAAAGGATATGAGGGTGAGGAACACAATGGATGTCATATAATTTAAAATATAATATTCCTTGTGTATTTTTATCAAAACATTACATATAAAATAAGTAAAAAATCCATTTGAAATAATTAAAGTCAAAATTCAAATAAATTTCCCTTTATAATAAATAAATCTACACATAAATAAATCTATTATATAATTTTATAAATATCTTCATGGAGGAAAATGATTTAATATATAATCCTTCAAAATAATTTCAAAATAATTTCAAGAAAGGTGTCATTTACCTTATGTGTGACTCATCACATACATTATTTATCATCCTAAATAATAAACATATATAAATTACTTATATTCATAATACACAATATCATGTATATTATTTATTTTATTTTAATTATTACTTTGTTATAACTAATTACATAATCAATTAAATTAGAATTTATTTTTTTGGTGATATTTGGATAATATGTCTAAAATGACGTGGGTATGTTTATTAATGTAAAACATTACATTACTAAATAATATTAAAAGTAATATAAATTAAACAAGTATCATTAATATATAAGGAATATACTTTTGGAAGTAACTATGAATGATGGTTATAAAAATGAACTATATTAAAATCATAGAGATGGTAGGTTATAAATCCACAAGATTTAAAATTATGTTTTTGGATGACCATGTTGTTAATAAACAATGTGTTTTTTTATATTTAGATAATGATATTTTTATCATTATTGTCAAATTAAAAATCTATGTATTCTTATACATGTCATCGGTTTAGGGAGATGGTCGCCCACAAGTATACCCAAAATGATATTTTTTTCAATGGATAGAAATGTTAGAAATTTTATTTTATAATATATTTACATAATGATTTATATTTAATGAATATCATATAAAAACATAAAATATGTCAATTGTACTTGTCGCGAGACGTGGTGATGGAAAAAAAATTACATCAGTTTGTGAGATAGTGTCATGTCGTACACACGAATGATAGTTTGGTTTACCATTTGATTGAAAAAAGATATATTTATATATATATATATATCTTGGTTTTGAAATAATTATAACAAAATCTTGTTATATGATAGATACTTATGATATTATATCATTGTGGCCTAAAAATATATGACTGTTTTTCATGATGTAATAAAACAAACACTTCTTATAAATAGCTAAACCTCCACTTTTGAAAACCTCTATTCTATTACACCCCAATCCCTTTAAGATTGTAATTATTCTAAAACCTACTCCTATAGAAACAGGGGATGGATTACCGAATGAAATGTGGGAGGGTAATGGCATAAGTAAAAGACTTTGATTTGTGAATAAGATATGAGAGGAGGATCCATTTTCTATGATAGGGGTGGTGCTCTATTGGAATTAATTAAAATATTTAATTTAAATAAACCAATTTTTTTTAAAAAAATGCACCAAACATATGTTACATAATGATTGGATGGTTATAGGTCGAAATAATATAATCTGAAATTGTGGACAATTATATGATAGGTGTTTACACATACCTTTTTGTTTTATCTTGATTTAACCATTTTTTTACAATTATCTCGATAACAAATTTTTTTACTCATCAGTGGAAATAATATTTTCTATAAATGTAAAATTTTCCTATAAACAAACCATATTTGGTATATTAAACAAATTATAAATCCCATGTATGAGGATATGATTTTTAGGAATACTATTTCATTTAATAAAATACTATTTATTATAAAATACCATTCGATTTATTTTGGGAAACATTAAATTAATTTGAAAATGAATACATCATGAAAAAATTGTTTTCAATTATCATATATAATAGAAAACATAATAAAATATTTTTTAATAACAATAATTGATCATAATAATTCATTTAAAACAATTTAATAAAATTTTGAATTCATTTATTTTATTTTTCTATTAAATTAATAAACACTTTTTTGGTGGTTCATAACCCCTTATGGAAATTATTTCATCACTAAAAAGATAAATAAATTAACACGATAAAAGCCAATAAATAATATTTAAAATAACCATTTTAATCATAAAAAAGTGGAAGTTATCCATATAAAATATATTATAAATATTAAACTCAACAAAGTGAAAATTTTAACTTTATCATGTACATCAATATTGTAAAGGTAATAATAATCAAATTGTTTCTCCAAGTTCCCATATATAATAATATAGGATTTAAATATATTAAATACACTCATAAAATAGGATAAATTAATTTTTATGGAATTTCATAGTTCATTCAATATTATTTTTATCCCTGATTACCCGATTTACCCTTACTTTCAGTAAAATATTTTATATTGGTTACTAATTATAATAAAAGAAATTAAAAGGGGACTATTTAACAAATTTTTACCTCTTGATTACAAATATTATATCAATTTATAATAATTCCATTCCTATAATTCCATGAATTTATTTTACAATTAATCCCACAAAACATGATGAAAAACGGTTTTTTTAACTCCATTTACCTAAAAATTTTGTGTAAATAAAATTTCATCTATAAGATTTTTTTAAAAATACATTAATGGAATATTATTGATTACATTAAACTCATAAAATATTAAAGACAATACAAAATATAACATGAATTTTCAAATAAATTAAAAGTAAATACGATTTTTATTAAACATCATGGTTTTTCACTATTTAATGAAAAAATGTTTCATAATAGCATAAGAAATTAATACTATGATTATTTTTATATTATAATTTCAAATATGGTATCCAATTTATCAAATATAATTTTAACTTCATATAAAATTAATTATATTTTTTTATCATAAAATTTAATAAATATTTTTTTGGAAAAAAACATATTATTGAAGAGTAAAATAATTATACAAAAATTGAGTTATTTTTTATAAGAATTTAACAATAAAATAGACCAAATTTTTATGTTTTTAAACATTATATTGTGGAAATTCAAATTCCTACATGTAAGTTGGATGAATGAGTTATGAAAATCATTTTTAAATAAAAATATTTCATGGTTTGTTTAATGCTGGTGTTTAATGTCATATACTATATCTAATAATCTAGTTTTTAAAATATTTGATATTTTTATCCCCCCCCGATTAATAAATTATTTCCTCCCAATTTTTATATGAGATCAATAATCCTAGTTTTATATTTCAAAATAAATATATTCAGAGACTCCAATTTAAAAAATAATAATAAGTCATATTCATAAAATGGTTAAAGGGACATATGTTGTTCATCTGGTATAACCAATTACTAGGTTACAAATTACGTGAAAATTAGTGGGGAGTGAAAATAATGAATTGGAGGAAAAAATTTATGTACAAGTAATTATTTAAGGTGAAAGAGACCATTGATCATATAAAATTTAATTATCATCTAAATATTAATGACCAAAATAACTTAAATAATGTGTTATAAAAAACCCATCAATTCATCTAAGATGAATGTAAGAGTATTCCATTTTTTAAGATCCTTTTCAAGTTCATGTGAATTTATATTCCACAAAAATTATGAATATATTGAAATATACATTTTTTAGATTTATAATTTCATCTATTAACCAATTCCCACAACAATATCATATTTTGATTCAATTGAGGAGTATTAAAGATAAATTTTCATGACTAAATAACAAAAATTATGTTATATCAAATCACATAATTCCAAATGTGGATAATAATCTATTATGACTTCCTTTTGAAATTAAACGGAACAAAAAATACTAACATAATGTATGATACTTCTGAAAATGAATAAACCCTCATATTATGAAATATAACATTAATCTTCGAATCCTCAACAATAACACCCAGTTTTCAACATATATCAAAGGATAAATAAAAAATCTAAAAATATTTAAAATAATTTCATATATTTTATAAACGAAAAATGGGATTCTTTGGTCATATATTTCTCTGATATAAATTTAATAGTTACTACTAACTAATATTAGTAAATAAAAAATGCTTATATTAATATATTTACATTCCATAATAATAAAATATCTACAATAATATAATAAATTATAAAAATAACCTGAATCAAAAAAAATAATCCTTAAAATAAACTATGATTCCCATATATAATTCATCCTTTTTTCCCCAAATAAAATACCATCTTATATAGTAATATTCTATTTACCATAATCATATTATTTTAATTATAAATAAAGTGATATTACTTCAAAATTACATTAATAACTTAATCACCAAATCAATTTTCAATCCCGTGGTTCTCATTATAAATAATCACACATTCAAAAAATCAATTTAACATTTATCTTTAAAATATATTGAGTGAAGAAATATAATATCATAATATCAATGAAATCACATAGTCCATGATAGGCATTAAACCGTTGTCTCCCATTGGTTACGACTTCAACACTAACAACCCTGTCATATACAACAGGTTTGAGCCATACCTATGGGTTTTACTTTTTCCAAACCTATATTAATATAATTCCTATAAAATACCGAAAATAATGATTAAACACCTCAAAAATAATATTTATTACATTATATTTAAATAACTTTTTTACCTCTTAGATCATCTTATAGATTTTAGCTGATATCCCCTAAAATGTAATAGAATTATTTCAAAATAATAATTAATATACAACCTAATTATTATATAGAACTCTACATAATAAATATGTTCCAAAATATCATTAATCCCAAAAAAATCCATAAATTTTATCCTAAAATATAATTTCAATGTATTTTAAATGTTGACTAAGATTATACATATAGATATATTCCATTATCCGTACCATTATATTAACCTCACCTGAAAATAACATAATCATCACATTTATCAATACCATTAAAATAATACCATATATATCAAAACATATCTTTCACGCCTAAATCATGTACAAATAATCTTAAACATTAAATTTATGACATTAATAGCAATAAATATAACCCAATTTCAACAATAACAAGCACGGAAAATAAAAATTAAATATGTGACCACTTACATACACTAGGATCTATTTTATTTATATTTTTAGATAATTTGGAAAAAATAATATAAAAATACTCATGCCTTTTTGTTATAATTATTCATAGAATAACCACATTTTCATTTCTGATATAAAGTCTTCATCATCCTTTCTAATCATTCTTAAACTAATGTTGATTTTCAAAAAGGTGGTATGAGGACATAAATGTCAACAAAAGACATAACAAAAATGAAATAAACTCATTAGTCCAAAAAATTGATAAAAAATGCATTTCCCATAATAATCATTGGGTTTTAAATTACCATTTTATTACCACTAAATCAGTTTCTCTTCCCTAATTATTTAATAAAATATTTCACAATAAATATTAATGGTAAAATAAAGATGATAATAGTTTATCTAAATTCATTATAATCTCAAAAAATCCTTTTTTAAATTATATTTAATCCTTAAGAAGTAACATATACATAACTTTAATAACGAGTTCAATAACATAACTCTTGAAATAATAATATTGTTTAAAAATAATAAAAAAATTAAATAATTCAAGAATGTAATGTTGAACTTCATTTCTATATCACTGTTACAAATAGAATAACATACTCATCCAACATACATCATGATCATTATCAAATGCATTGGTCGACTATAATGGACCCGCATACCATTGGTTAATTATATAATAACATGTCCGTGGGTAAGAAAAAATGACCCATCCGTGGATTATAATGGAACCAATAATCCTTGTATCATAATAAAACCACCCTTAATAATAAAAAATGTATAATATACATAATATAATCATAACACAAAGAATATTAAATTTTCATAATTATACATTGATAGATATTTTTTTGGACCAATAAGAAAACATTTGCACGTGTAGACATATCGATTTAGTTTGGGACATTTTTTTAAAAAAACAAACAAAATAAATGAACGAGGCTTTATCTTATATGAAAAAATGAAATATTTTTAATGAATATATACATATTATAGAATTTAAAATGGTGTGGATATCCTACAATTTCATACATGTTATGGTGGAAAATTCGTTTTCTCTTTTTTGTTAACAATTTCGTATAAAATACTTGAAAAGATTATATTCTATGACCTTCGAATGAAATAAAAATTGTGACATAAAATTTCTAATACAATTAAATATTTTCCATATAAATTAATAATATAATTTAATTTTACAAATATGAAAATTCAAGAAGATTATTTATAAAATAAAATTTTAATGCATTGGAAATGAGGTATTTAATGTAAACTGCCCCATGTATGGAGTCTGACACATCACGTATGTTATATAATTTCAAAAAAAATATGTTGCAAATTAATTTTATTAAGGAACAATTTTTTTATTACTTTAATTTTATTTTTTACCTTCTTATAAAAAATTTCTAAATCAATTAATTTTAAATTGAATATATCTACAATATTCATCTTGCAAGTCCAAAATGACTTTTGTAGGTTGGCTATGGTATCTGAGGAAATATTTCATAATATACATATTAATATTCATCATCTATTTTTAATATTCTTTCTTTCTTTTTTATTTAAACTGAACCATGAAATATTGTTATGAGAAATGAACTATGTTATAATCATTGAGGTTAATGCTCATATGTATGCCTCAGTAACGTTTCCATTTATAAAATATATGGATGTTAAAAAGATAGTATTGATTTAAAATTTTAAAAAAATTAAATATAACATAGTAATCATACATTATCTATAAATAATCATATATGTAGATATATCATATATATTATGTGGTAATTAAAAAGTTACCTTATTTTTTTGTGAATGCTGTTGTCGAAAAATACGCACGAATGATGTTGTTATTTTTCAATATATCCAATTTTAAAAAACGAGAAGATATATTATCATTTAATAATGACAAATATTTCACCAATATAATATATTAACATTATATCCATTATTATAACTAGTCATGAGTGATGGTGATAGAAAATGATGTACAAATATTCGTGAGGTGGTAATCCACTATATACAGGAATGACATTTTTCTTTCATATTTTATTAAAGAAAGAGATGAATATATGTTATAAAGTTGATATAATAATGTTTCATTTTATGGGAGATACATATCTTGTTATATCATCATGGTTTATATATATTTTCTGTATTTGGAAGAAGAAGAAAAACTAAAACATTCAATATAAAAGTAATCCTTTTCATTGAAAAAAAACATGTTTATCAAACAATAATAATTGTAAGGACATATTATCACTTAACCACGAACATTAGAATAATTTTAGGGATTATATAAATGGATTAATCCATATATATTATGATATAAAATTTTATTCAATTAGGAGGAAAAGATTTAATAATTTCACTTTCAGATGGGACCAAAGGTGGACACATGGAATGTTAATAAATATTGAATTAATATTACATAATATTCATTGGACATATTTCCTAATACAAATAATGTTTCAACCTAGTATTATTATTATTGTAAACCCTATAATAAATTTTTTTTTTCATTTTTCCAATATATTTTTCACATTATAACATTTTATATTTTTCATTAACCCTTTTAGATAATTACCATGACTAGAATGTTATTTTCCCCTCTATGGCTTATAATTTTTAAATAAATGTTCAATCAGAGAATAAATGGACTATAATATATATTTTAATATGTATTCTAATCACATTGATTAAAATTTTATATTTATGAATTTCAAATTATTTAATAAAATATTATTTATTATTAAATAATTGTAATGTAATTTTCTGAAGTATTGATTTAATTTTACACTAGAAATTGAATAAAGACAATGAAATTTTCATAAAATATTGTAATACCTCAATGACATGATATTATTATATATAATATTCATGTAAAAAAATAATTAACTTAATTTTAAAAAAAATTAGACAATTTATTAATTTTTATATTAAATTAATTAATATTGTGTTGGGATTTATTAATCCTTTAAGGTAATTTTTTCATCAAATAAATAAAAATAAAATAACATGGAAAAAAATAATTTTTATTTCATAAAACCATTTATTATATAAGATATTTTTATAAATAACATTATAAAAACTTGATATGTATTAAAATATATAATTTGAAATTTTTGACATTAATTTTTACATAAATTATATATTGGTCAGAATCAAATAAATATGGAACAACGTTACCCTAAATGCAATGAAATTATTTAAATTTAACTGAATAAGTCATACATTAGTATAATGGAATGTTTTATGTTCATTTTAGTTATTATGACAATAAATTTAACCTCAATTACCAAATTTACTCTTACCATAGGAGTAACTATTTATAATGGTTACTATTCATAATGATAAAAAATTAAACAAACCTATTTATAAAATTTTTATAGAATGGTAAAAAATTTAGAACCCCTTCATCAATATTCAATTTAAAAAAAATTATTATTTATTTTATAATTAATAATGCAAAATTATATGAAAATCAGTCTTTCAGAAAATTCCTTTTATGTATATAGATTTATTTTAAAAAATTGATGTATACAATTATTTACAAAGAACATAATTGGAATAATATTTATCAAAAGGAACTAATTAAATATTAAAAATAATTGATCCATGGTAAATAAATATTCTCTTAGTAACCACATAGAAAATATGTTTTAATGTGACATCCTCTATTTTCCCCTTATTTATAATAAATTAAATATGTCATGACTGAGGGAGTTATCATTTCAAATAAATCCATGTCTCCCAAATTTCCCTACACTATTTATATGTGATAAATAGTAGTTATATAAAATATTATGGAATAATAAAGAGAATTAATCTATCCATTACGAAATAAGAATTTGATTCTAACTCATAAATCAATTTTCATGGTATGTTCTAATATTTATACGAAAAATACTATTTACTAAATATTTTATCATTTTTTTATAAACTAAAATTTATATACTCAACTTAATAAAATAATAAAAACATTCAAAACAATTCAATGGATTAGTATGCGGAATCAATTTATTTTTTTAAAAATAATCTTATATCTATTTTCATTGATAACATCAACTTATCCCTAGTAACAAATATACAATTTTTTCAAAATAATGATGAAAAAATATGTAATATTAGATCTGAAATTATATTTCCCATGAAATGATTCTATAATTATATATTTTCATAAATTTATTGTTTTATGATGATACTTAACTATCCCCCTCCAAAAGGGAATCATTCCTTACTTATTTCATCACGGAAAATCTTTTTTCAAACAATATTCAAGATAAAAAAAATTAGTATTAGTTTCTCAATACATAATTATAACAAATATTCATGATTTTTTAGAATGATCATTTCCTGATTTTTATTAATGAAAATATTCTTCACCTTTAAATATTCATTTACATTTTATAACCACTATATATATTGGAATAATGTAGAATCTATACATTCTTACACAGAGTGTAAAATGGATGATATCTTCTTCTCAAACTAGATATTATTATTAAATCAATATTTTTTTGAACAGTTATTTCATTAAATAATGATTTGATAGGTAAAACATTACTCGGTAATCATGGTTTCTCTATTACATTTATAAATTTTATTATGTATAATATTATTTTTCATATCATCCATGAATGAATATTTATCTCTTAGTTGTCACACCCATCGTCTTTAAATAAATTATTTTATTAATTTTCTAGGTATCAGAATGAAATCTGACATAAAATGTTTTTTCTCAGCGGGTATGTGTTCTAATTTTTTGGGTTTTAATATGAACTTCTTGGTTCCAATTCATGTTTTTTAGGTTCGTGTTAGGTTCATTGTGGTGAAAATGGAATGCGATTGAAGTTACGCACTTCAATTTAAAGATTTGACATCAATTTTTGGGGCTTTTTACACATCAGTAGGTGGTTCCAATTTTATGCATTATTTGATAAGTTAATTTTATTTCTTAGTTAATTTATGAAATTCTTCATTATTTTATTTAGGTTCATATTTTTTTAACTTGATGATTTTCCATGTGTAATAATTTTTTTGGTAGTATTTTTATGTGGTGTGGGTGAGTTCATTGACTGGAAATATGTTTTTAGTCTATCATTAGTGTTTAACAAATTATGAACTTAGATTTTAAGTTTTGGAAGTGGTGTTAAATGTGTTTTTGACATGTTGATTCATGTGTTTGGTCGTAAGGGAAGGTGTTGTTTGGGTTGGTTGGGTTGCTGTTGTGAAAACCCAAATTGAATTGTCTACTAGTGTTTCATAAATTTTGCAATTATTTTGTGAAATTGCGCAAAGTGTACAGTTTATGTTATGGGGTACCATTCATATGTGTTTTGTCAAAAAAGTGAATTTGAGTGGATCTTTGGTTTTTAAGGACTTGTTTTGTCTTTTTAATTGATTAATAAAATTTCTAGGGTTTTTTTAATACTGAAAATGACTTTTAACTGTGTGGTTGGGTTATTATTCATTGTGAGTGGTGGAGGTTGTGTTATCGATATGGAGTTGGGTGTGTTCAGTTATTAAGGATGGATGCGTTGGTTTTGTGTGTTAAGTCATTCCATATCTCTTTTTAAAGAACATGTTTACCAAGTATAATTTGTTATAGTAAATAATTATCAATGGTGATAAAAAATTTAATTAAGTTATGTAATGTCCTTTAGGTGTAAACTATTTCAAATGGTTTTTTTTGTGTGTGAAAGTGTGGAAATGGGTTTAGGTAACATCCTTTTTGTTTTGTTCTTCTGACTTTTACATGAAATGTGTAATTGGAACATCTTGATCACAAAAAGGGGAAGCTTGGGTACTAAGTGGGCGAACAAGATCTAGTGTGCTAGTGATACAGAAGCAGATCTAGCCTAATTTCACTTAACTGGTTTGATGATTAAAACACTAACTAAACATTGGATGATAATTGGAGGCCACTAGGTTATGGATGTGTTTCCCTACTAGTGAATTGTGCACGATAACATATTTTGTTGAGATTCTTATACTATTGTTCAATGATACACGATGTTCTAGGTTCTCTTTCCTTTTTCTATTACCTATAGGGCTTCTCCCACTTTTGGAGCACCTGGACTACTATACACTCACCATTAACATATGGTGTAGAATTTTAGTTTTCATGTAGGATTTGTTTTTATTAAATGCAAGGGTGTCTTTATTTTTTTTATTGAATTTTTTTCTTTACAAAAACTATTTCTTTAAGGTTGATCAAGATTTTGGTCCTTTAATTTATTTATCCTGAAAATTTATTTTTCATTTAATGTTTATAAATGGTACCTTTTTTGGTGTCATCTTAAATGGCTTTTGGATCACACCCTACATACATATTTGGTTGTATGTAGATCTTTTTCTTTGGGTATCCTAGGTCGAGGCATCATGCTCAGTGATGGTGGTTCTGGTTTATGATGGTCTTCACATGGAGGTTGGTATTGGAGTTTAAGTTATATATCATTGTTGTTGTTCATTTTGGGTTTTTAGTTGAATTGTAGTCTTAAACATTTTTATAACTTAATGGTGTGCTTGGTTGTCTATTTCCAGTTTTAGTTTATTTATCTTGTTAGTTGTTTTTCTATCTTTTATTTTGGGTAAATCGTTCCCATGTAATGTTTTGATATTTGGGCCCTTGGGCTAGGCCTTAGGGGATCAGGGCCACCTTTCGGGCCATGTCGCAGACCAGGTCGGGCACCGGGCCGGATGGTGACCCAACTTGGTTCATGACAAAATGGTATCAAAGTAAGGTTTGTCCCCATAGGTCGTGTCTATTCGGGATATAGTCACAGTAAACTTGAGTTATGGTTGTGAGGACTCGACATCCTGGCTAAGAGTAAGGTTCCTACACATCATACCATGTGACGGGACACGATTTACCTACGTATGTTGTGGATTGTCTAAAAAATTTTCCCGTGTGGTTTATCTTGTTTAGAGGAAATAAAAAGGGAGTATGGTCAGTGGTCCCAGTGCGTTCGTAGGGTCTTTCAAGACATATGGATCCGGGGAAGCTGTCCTAAAATACCCTCTATGGTGGTGGAATGATTGGGGTACGACCACTAACCATATGTCTGAGTCACCTGCCGACACTAGTCACCACTTTCATCATTCCTCACCCCTTTGATTTGAATTCATGGAAATCTGATTTTTAAGTAAAACTGATTTATCATTGAGAAATGTTTTGAAATGGCGTGCTTTAAAAAGAAATTTATGTGTATTGTTGGAAAAGCATGGGTTGAATGTTTTGGTTTTTTAAAATGGAAATTTATTGTTTTGATGTTTGGTGTTCTCTTGGAAAACCACATGCATGAGTGTATACGGGAAGAGAAATGGTCAATGGAATGAGCGAATGAATTCTTGGATGGATATGAGGTGGGTGCTGGTGTGGCACGAGAACATGCATGTGTGAGGCCATTGGACACCATTGTTGTTTGTGCAACCCACCAACTTTGTTTATTTTTATAATGTTGTGTTAAATGAAAATTTGGTGTGTTTTGGTGTGTCCTTGTGTTTCAGAAGTGTTGGACGTGAGGTGTTTTGAGCCGAGAATCCCTTTTGATGGATTTTTTTTGTTGAGTTTAAATTTTTATTGGTAAGTTGGTGTGAATTTTTGTGGTTAGTGTTTTATTTTGAAAAGTTCTTTGGGAAGCCCTTACAGTGGGTTTCCTTGCACATTTGGTGTATTCTTGTAGTATGTCTTGGCCATTGGACAAGTTTGATTGGGTCTATTTTCCTCTTTCTTGACTAGTGCACACCCCCATAAAGCATTAACACGCGATTGAAGTGGGCCACATGTAATTCTTCATTGGATGACCCTATAGTTGATTAATGTAATTACTCTTCCATTTTAGTGAGAATTCTATGTCTATCCCTTTTTCCTTCGGTTAAGAGGATCCATACATAGAAGAATGAGAGATGTAAGGGGAGTTGAAGGGAGTTTTTATCTTTTTGAGTTGTTTGAATCATCAGGTAAATTTTTTGACACTATTGTGTTTGAATATTCCACTGGAAATGGTTAAAGGAATTCAAGTGGGGGGGGGGAAGTCGGTTCAAAGTTATCGATGGTTAACAACGACTTCAGAGGCCTATAGTTCTTTCACCAGCTGCAAGGGTCATGTTTGGTGATGTCTCGCAGCGTGAGTTTTTTTTGAAGAGAAATGGTCGATTTCATAGAAATCATCAAGAATCATGGTTTTCATTATAGTGTGTCCTTCTCTTGAGTGGTTCTAATTATTTTTATGTTCAAATGGTAGTGGTTGTTGTGTGTCTTTCCCTTATTAAGTTTCTTGGTTAAGGTGAAGAGTTAATGCATGTGCGCCATCTAAACTTTTATCTTGGTGGATATACTGCGAGTGAGTAGTTGGATGTTGTGGTATGTTGTGGTTGTTGCTGCTGACTAGGTGGCGGTGTGGTGGCGTGTGTCACCAAAAAGGATATGCTCTTTATGGGAGTCTATAATACATGACTACGAGGCAAGATATGCTTCAAACATCAGGGATCCATCCAAAGGCCTCGGAGTGAAGCAGGTGCGTGGTAAGGAAACCCGGGAGTTCATGGGACCCCAACCTTATTTATATCATTGGTATTAAAGGTGAAGGGGGTTTAAATTGTTTTATGTGGGCCTGTTATGAACTACCAGTTTGGATGCATGGGGTTTCTCATGGCTATGAAGAGGCGTGGTCGTCTTATTACCTTAAAGTCCCAGGGGAAGCATCTCATCGAATGTAATTTCTTTAAGTGGTCATTATGGGGTTCATTGGGTTAATCATTCTTAATGTTGAATAGTACTCATCTCGGGATTTAGAGATGTTTTACTAGACACATTCGTAGTATTGAAACCCTGGTAGTTGGGCCCCTCCCGCACCGCCCCTTGTGATGGGGTGTTTGGTCACCATTAGAAAATCATCAACGTTTGGTATCTTATGTCAATTTTAATGTTGTGGATACCCCTGATGGGACTCAAGAAAATGTATTTGTAATGAAAAGATGTTGGCCTTTCCATAATAGTGGGGATCCCCTTAGGCTAACAGTGTTGACATTTTGGTTCTATTTCTAACGATGGCTTAGTGATAAATGATAAGAGTGTTCCTTGGACGTGGCATGATCTGGTGTGTTCATTCTAGCCAAAATGGTGTGGTTTCATTTAATAGTGCTTGAGATGTTTCGGATTGAGAATTTGGCATCCATGGGTGTGATATTTCCTTCTCTTGATGAGTCTACTGGAGGCATTCTAGCTCTTTTGCGGTGGGCCACACATATAATAAAGTCATTTTACATGTTTCTTGAAGTTATCTTTGAGTAACTTTCTCTGAGCACGATTCTTTTTCCTCTTTTTTCTTAATGAATGTGGGGATCATTTTTTACATTAATGGGGTTTTAGTTTCTTCTTTTAGTCTCAACTATTGTTGTGGCATTCTAGGGAAGTAAATATTCATGGTGGGGAGAATTGTCACAACTGTCATATGAAAATATATATTTTTATTAACTTTCTGGGTATCGGGTTGAAAATCGACATAATTTATTTTCAGCACGTATGCGTTCTGATTTTTTGGGGTCTTAACATGATGTGTTGGGTTCCAATTCATATTTTTTGGTTTGAATTAGGTTCATTGTCGTGAAAACGGCATGTGATTGATGTTATGCGCTGCAATTGAAATATTTCACATCAATTTTGGGGTTTTCTACATGTCGGTAGGTGGTTCCGAGTTGAATCATTATTTGATAATTTAATTTTCTTTATTTGTTAATTTATTATATTCTTTGATTAATTTATTTGGGTGTGGATTTGGTTATCTTGATGTTTTTCCTTGTGTTATATTTTTTTGTAGTGTGTTTATGTGGTGTTGCTGGGTTGTTTGATAAGAAACATGTTTTTAGTCTATCATTAGTGTTTAATAATATGTGCAGTGAGTATTTCAGTTGTGTAAGTGGTGTTTAGTGTGTTTTTGACATGTTGTTTCATGTGTTTGGTCGAAGGGAAGGTGTTTTGTGGGTTGGGTGGGTTGTTTCTGTGAAATCCCACATTTAATTGTCTACTAGTGATTCATATATTTTGCATTTGTTTTGTTAAAATGTGCACAGTGGGAGGTTTATGTTCTAGGGTAGCAATCATATTAGTTTTGTCCAAAAAGGGAATTTTAGTGGGTCTTTAATGTTTAAGGACTTATTTTATCTTCAGGAATTGATTAATAAAATTTATATGGTTTTGATTAGTCAATAAAATGTCTTTTAACTGGGAGGTTGGGTTATTAGTCGATGTAAGTGGTGAAGGTTTTGTTCTCGATATGGAATTGGGTGTGTTTGTTCATGAAGGAGGGATGGGTTGGTTTTATGTGCTAAGTCATGCCCTATCTCTTTTTAAAGAGCATGTTTTAAAAATTTTAAATGTTTTGAAAAATAATTATTAATGGTTCAAAAAAATTTTAATTGAGTTATTTAAAGTCCTTTGTGTGAGAACTATTTCAAATGGTTTTTGTCTCTGTGTGAAATTGTGGAGTTCGATTTAGGGAACATCCTGTTTGTTTTTTTCATTGGATTTTGACATGAAATGTGAAATTTGAACAACATCAGCACAAAAAGGGAAAGCCTGGGTACTAGGTGGGTGGACTAGATTTAGTGTGCTAGTGATACGGAAGCGACATTGGCATGGTTTCACATAGTTGGTTTGATGATTACAATACTAACTAAATATTGGATTATTATTAGACACCACTAGGTTATAGATGTGTTGCACTACTAGTGGCTCGAGAACATGTACATATTTAGTTGTGATTCATATACTATTGTTCACATCGAAACAAGTTTCTAGGGTCCCATTCATTTTTCGAGTACCTCTAGAGACACTCTAACATTTGGTGATCCTAAACTACTATACACTCACAATTGACATATGGTGTAGCATTTGAGTTATCTGGAAGGTTAGGTTTTTCTTAAAATCCATGGTGTCTTTGATTTTGTATTTAATTTGTTTTTTGAAAGTTTTTTCTTTATAGAAAGTATTTCTTCAACATTGTTCATGATTTTTTGTCCTTTCATTTATTCAGTCTGTAAATGTATTTGTCATTTAATGTTTATACATGGATCCTTTTTTTGGTGGCATCCTACTAGGCCTTTGTCTCACAATCTACATACAACTTTGGGTGTATGTAGATCTTTTTCATTATGTTTCCTATGTAAAGGCATCATGCTCAGTGATGGTGGTTCTGGTTTACGACGGTCTTTATGTGGAGGTTAGTATTAGAGTTTTAGTTCTATATATTTATTTTGTTCATTTTGTGTTTTTTAGTTGAATTTTAGTCTTAAACCTGTTTATAGTTTAAAGGCATGTTCAGTTGTCTGTTTCCAGTTTCAGTTTGTTTATCCTGTTATTTGTTTTTCTATATTTTATTTTTGGTAAATCATTCCCATGTAATGTTTTGAAACCCCAACACTTGTGCCAGCCCGTGGGGATCAGGGACGCCCTTTAGGCCATGTCGAGGACGGGGTCGAGATTCGGGTCGGATAGTGACCCGGCTAGGTTCGTGACATTGGTTCTATATTAACCTTCTTTGTAATATCAATTTATGCCAACATAATGGTCAAATGTTTATTTTAGAAGCGTCAATCTAGCATTCACTATCCACACAGATCACCATGAAGTCTTTTATCATCCCTTTTTGACACCTCTCTTCAAATTCAAATTCCTTTTTTATTGAATTCCTTTTTTCCTTATCACATTAAATCAATTTTGATTTTTTATATCATTTAATATATTTTGAAATAATCTATAAAAAATATAAAACATTATTTTGTTTAATTATTTTATTTTCAGTTTCATCGATATGGGTAATAATAAAGAAATAGAGTCTAAATTAAGTATGATTTCATTAAGAAATAAATTTTTCTTCATCAATGTTTCCTATGAGGTATATCCTATTAATTATTATATAGATTTAATATATATATATATATTTTTATATTTTATACTTAAATTATTGATTCCAAAGATTGGTTCAGAATGGTCCAAGATGTAACCACTACTTCTTTAATTGAATAATCATTTTCTTTTTATTGTTGAATACTTCTTTGTTTTCTCAATACTATTTTAAATATCACACATCATTTGTTTGTTTTCCATTGTAATGAAATATTCTATATTAACTATCATTCATTTTATCCTTTTCTGTATTTTAATCGTATTATTTATAACTTTCTTGTATCGTATATATTGGCTTCATTCTTCATATGACCACAATGATTTAAAATATCAAAGAGGTTTTCCATGTTTTTATCTATATTAAAGAAGAAAATATTATTACACTTAAAAATGTAGTTTTCCTTATCATAGTGATTATCCCACATTTGTTATAATCTTATTTATTCTAATGTATGGTTTATTATTCTAAAAAATATTTTTTTTCCTAATAGAATCCACATGAGTAACCATATCAAAATAAAATATGGTTTTCTTCTATGTTAAATAATATGTTTAGAATTGATTCCAATAATTTATCTCATTTCATCATCAATGCGTGATTATCTAAGGAAAAAATTGATTATATATTCTTAAATCAACCATATAAATAGTAGTGGGTTTATATTGAATTTTTTAAAACAAATATTTGAAAATATTTTTAATTATTAACAACATTTATCATGAATATTTTCGTAGAAAAAATTATTTTTTTCTGAAATAATTCTTACATTTCTATTTAATAATGAAATTGTTTTATCATTATATGATCTAAATATATTCCTTTCAAATGATATATTATTTTTTTTAAAGTACCTCACTATATTTGTGTATAGGGTAAGTTCTTCCCTCATCCTTATAAATAGTATTAGCTTCATTCATTTTCCGATTTTACCATTTTACTTCAAGATCAAGACACATAATATCAGGAATAATATTTTTTTTCTTCAATGTCCCCCAATTATTGTTAACATTATCTTATAATCCTCTCAGGGTTATCAATATAATTTTTTTCTCTTTCTTTCGATGCAATCTTCATCTCTTTTATCATGTTTTCTTTGAATTTCAATTGTGCATTCATAACAAAAATGATATGCATTTGTTTTTTTATAATATATTGTACTTCTATTAAATACAATTATTTTTTAATACATATCATATACTTTATTTATCCAATAAATTCCAATTTTTATGTATCCAATTTTTTATAGAAATTTCAAACTATTTTTTCCTGAACATGTTTTATGATATTTTAACTTACCAAACCCATTTAAACACCTTCCATATCAATCATATCATATTTATCTTAATATTTGGATTTATCTATCTATAAATATTTTATACTAGTATAATATAAATTTTGATACTTCTTTAGGTTGCTCTGGTAGAGTTTCCACTGGAACAGACATCAATCATCGAATGGTATAAAAAACAATTCTTCATAATTGAGATCTTTCCAACATGTTTATGATTGATCAACCTGAAAATATTCATATAAATCATTATATAATTATTATTTATATTCAAATATAAAATATAATAAGAATATAATTTTTATAATATGAATAAGAACATTTACCAAGAATTTTGTTTCATTCATGCTATCTCTTGTTTCACCCCACATCATAACAACTGACAGTATTGTTTTACCCCTATATTACCATGGAGTTTTCATTCCCATCAGTAGATTAATTGTTTCAAAAAATATCATAAGATATAATATATATATTTCTAATATTATTTCCTTCATGTAGTTGTGAATACTCTTTAAATGATGAAGATTATATTAAATTAATTTCATCATTCTTCATCACATTCATTAATGTACATGAAAATATTTCATCCAGAGTTTCATTTATACAAAACTAAAAAAATTCCATAAATAATCACTTCATATTCTGGTTAGTGGGAAAATTTATAATTTAAAACATTAAATCATTTAATATTATGAGAATAAAATTATGAGTGGTACCCTAGCTCTGATACAAATTATTGATTCTCCATACAGGAATTCGCTACACTGGGGGGGTATTAAGGATGGTGAATTTTTATTTTAAAAATTATTATTTTTTCTGAGATTAGAAATATACCACATTTGGGAATACATCACACTCCCATAAAACTCAAAATATATCTATAATCTATTAAAAAATCATAATTAAAAAAAGTTACAAGTGGATTTATAATATTCATTCAAAATGTGTGAGGTAGTCACCAGTGTATGGGTGTCATTATGACCCACATACTCTACAACTAATTTATAATCAGTAATCAACTGTGGAAAAGGGGATGACAATGAAATTTTTTCTATACAGTACCAAATGGATTACATAAAATCATATAATTATGGTATATAAAAAAGTATTACTATGCTTTCCATCCTATAATAACGCCATATTCAGATAGATATTATTTATTGTGTGATTATTAGTGTAATAAAATCTCTATCCATCATAAAATGAGTATGATCTCATTATATATACATGAATATCAAATAGATTAATACTATAAAAAATCACAAATAGGATAGTTAACTTCATATCCAGACCTAATGATATAAAGATAATGTTGGTTTATTAAATCAAAACTACAACTAGTTTGATTTTTCACTATCAGTATAATTTTTTTTCACTCTCTTTATTCATTATTATTCTAATATTCACAACTATAAACTTTAAAACATTTTCTGGATATATCCATTCCAATGATGTATATATTATTAAAGAAAAATAAATTTCCATTTATTACAATCTTCATATTCTAATATTATTATATATCTTTTTAATGATGGGAATATTTTTTCAATATTAAAATTTAGAAACTCAATTATAGTTCACAATATGATTTTAACCACAAAAAATATTCAATAAAAAATTGATGTGTATATCTCTCATTTTCCACGAAACTATTAATACTCAATAACTTCCCACAATCATAGAATATTTATTTTCTTAATAACAATTATTTGTTTTATTTCCTGTAATACCTGATATCATCTTTTACATTGAAAAAATGATTCTTATAGTTAATTTCCTTATCATTGATCTTCAATAATTATTTTATATCGTTATATTTGAAATCCTATAATAGTCATGTGACGATACACTTAATACATTACACTATTTTTTCAATATTGTGACTCAGATTGATGTATGATTTTTTAATAAAAACATCAACATATTTAAATCATTGATAAACATTTCAAAATAAAAAATATTTGAAATTTCCATACATCTAAACTGAAAAAAAATTATTTAAGAGATGAAATATCCTACTCATTTAATTATTGATATCATATAATTTTTCATATTTCATATGTGGAAGAATAAAATTTATATACTATAAGAAAAATATTTTATTCCATAGATTATCAAACAAATAATCTAAAATTTCTAATGTCACCGACTAAAATAATTCCCCTTTTCAAATATCATAATTTATTAACTTGGAATATATTCCATAACATTATAATAAATAAAATACCCTCTCAAATATATCGTGTATCAATATATCACCCTTACTTTGAAAAATTCAATGAGAAAATATCCAACAAACCCACTAAAATATATATTTGTTTCATTCTAATACATATTCTATGTCATAGTTTATTCATGACATTTCCTCATTTTTGTAATATCCTAAAAAAATATGTTATGTATAAATAAAACATCTTATGTATCACCTGGAGATCCAGTTATTTTTCAAGATTCACTTATCTATGAGATATTTCATAGTATTATAATATCATATGCACCTTATAAAATACATTTATTATCTATGTAAAATTAAGTCAGTTTTCAATTAATTAATAATATCTCAAATTTTATAATTAGAATATGACATATCCTGAGGGGTTTGAAAAAATCAGTATTTTCAATCTATAATTTGTCTAATTTGTATTCCTTATACTCATCATTGTATTCAAACACATATTCAACAACTCTAAAAATACCATGACATCTTCTTAGGGGTCTAGAAGCCACATCAAATCCCTAAAAATATATTTTGGTATATTTAAATATTATTCATCTATATTTAAATTTATTGTAATATTTATCATCAAATATTAAATAATTTAAATTCTATAAATTAGATTTTGAACATTTACATATTTATCACTTCAAAAACAATCATTATAAATATATAAATTTATTGAATATATATATCATATATGATATTTATATTTGGGGTTATTTATAAATAATAACTAGTTTAAATTAAACTATATCCACAAATAAATTTTATTATTCTTCATTGATTCTCCATATAAATTATTTTAAATCCTCAATGTTACACATCATAAATTAAAATCATCATGAAATCCTAAAATATTTTTTTTAAAATCATCCATTAGGAAAACTAATTCTCATCCTATTAACTTTTAAAATATATAATATTAATGTAATTTTCCATCAATATTTTATATATATGTGATGAATCTCCCCCCTTATTAATGAGAACCATTAAAATTTATAGAATCATTTCTATCATCAAACATAAAGTGTTAATATGTCTTCCAATCTAATAAACTTCAATATATATGAACAAAAATTTATGGGAAATCAATTATTCATACAAAACAATCACATTTACATAGAAGTCTTCTACTATGATAATTTTCCCAAAACATATTTATGTGATTCGTATTGAGAAAATTTATTACAAAACACCAACTAGGATAAACATGCAACTATTATTATTATTATTTATATTTTATTCACATTAGATAATGGATGATCATATATTGATTATTTTATAGATTTTTTTATTCTTAATTTTTTCCTATTCCTAAAAGTTTGTGATCCGTTTTAGAGTTTTTTTTATGTTCTGGTTTTCCTCCACCATCATTTTGTGGTTGTTTTTTTATGGTCCTCCAAAGACAAATACATGGGGTTTGATATTCTATCAATGAAACATCCCATATGTGGTATATAATCCTCTATAATAAGGGTTTTGTATATATTATTTCATGATAATATTCCATGATAGTTCACAATTCCAAATATTATTAATGATGTATTCTCTAATGGATGAGAGTGTTGATTATGGATCCATATTTTCATTTTTTTATCTATAAAGAAATATATTAATATTTTAAAAAAAAAATTTATTGAAGTAATATGATATTTCAATTAAAAATAATCATTGGTCATTAAAAATGATCTCCTCTCACATAACACACTTCATGGACTCAATATATTTTCACTATTTCATAAATTATATTTTAATGTCATTATATCCACCTATATAATTGTATATCATGAGATATATTCTGTGATGGAATCTATGGGTTTGCATTTGGACATTGGTGTTAAGATGATCATCATAATATTATTTTCACTATATGTTTTATTCATATAAATCAGGTGAATTATATTGTTCGGGTGAATCTATTGAGAATTGTTTTACTTAAACAACATATTGAATAATTTATTGCCCTATTATGTTGTCACTATAAATTTTGTTATAAATGAAATGTATCTTTTTGTATAGTTAGTTTCTAAAAATTATTGTGTTCAGTGGTAATAATATAATACGCTAATTGACCTTATATATATATATATATTTCATTGATGTTTTTATTGTGATTATAATTTTATTTTTAGTTGACATTAATTTTATTCTAGAATTTATACATCAGATAATTATGATTATTCAATGATTATATTAAAATGACATGTTTATTTTTTTTATATTTATCTATATTTGGATACTAGATATTTCTTATTAGAACCTAATTCTTCCCATTTTTATGACTATACTGTTGGTGATAGTCACCAATACCTAACCTACATGACATGGGATTCAAGTGGAACAATGGATCTCAACAGAGAACCTATTGAGGTCCCAACAAGATGTTGGATGGAAATAATGAATGAAGATACTGATTATAGTATCTAATGATATATATGCTCAATATAAAAGTTGTGGGGATTGTATACATTAAGAAATTCATTTGTAACTTTCAAAGATGGTGATGTTTATCAACGTTAAGCAAGGTAATTCACACAACCTCTAGTTCTACACACTTGCTTGATTTTGGAAAAATGATTTAGATAATGTAATTCCAGAAACGTGGTACCAGAAATGAAACATAATAAAAGTTTACAATGTTAATGATTCTGCTATAAAGCATATGGATTCTCACTTTATTAGAGTACATGTATAAGAATGTTTAAGATAGTTATATTTTTTTATCAATCAAAATGAAGAAGAAAACATGAAACAAAACAAATAACATGTAGTAAATCATTTAACACAAATATTAGGGTACCCAACAACCATGGATAAAGGTCCCTTGATTTATACTTTCAAGAAAGTCTATCTTACCCACACGAGGGTAAGCCCTCAATATGAATATCGGAGTCTATCGTGAAATCTCCCAAAGCCCGCGGCTTCATGGTAGTCGGTTCCTTGGGCTTCCTCATCAAGGATGTCCTCGAACATTAAGGTAGTCGGAAAATCTGACATCCTATCCACGGATGCCCTTGAATTTACTCAGAAACATATGGAGTTGAAGGAATAAATTCTAAAAAAGATTTTTAGTACGCACTAAGAATGAAAGTATCACTCTATAAATCACTTTAATAGCATGTAATCTCTAGATTCATAGAACAGTAACGAGCTCTTTCGAATGAGCTTCTATTAATAGGCACATCTCCAATGGTTGGATTCCTCTTCCAAAGGACATATTTTTCCTTCAATCTCAGAGGGACCTATACATGTGTCACTACAATAATGGTTAGTTAGAAACTGAATGTATGAAATCAATTCATAACTATATCAAGGATAGACAAAATATGGTTGCTAGAACAAAACTAATATTCAAAGTCTATGAAAAATAATATTCGATGTCTAAGAAAAATAATATTTGGATTCTATGAAAAAACACACTGGTTGTCTTTAATACATAGGTATTTGGATTCTTTTTTTCAAATGAATTCGGAACATGAATTCTAATGATTTTTGGGGTCTGAATTTTAAGGTGATTTGGAATCTGGATTCACAAGAATTCGGAACCTAAATTAGAACGTTAGGAGTCTGAATTCATAAGAATTCATTGTCTGATATCGTAAAATATCGTAGACTGAATTTAGAGAACTCATATTTTGAACTCAGAAAGGTTATGTGTCTGAATTCAAAAAATCTCGGAGTCAGAACTCAGAAGAGTTCGGATTCTGAATTCAGAGAACTCGGAACCTAAACTCAAAAACGTTTGATGTCTGAATTCAGAGAGTCCGGAAGCTAAATTCGAATCCTGAAAACAGAATGCTTTATATCAAATTATATATACGATTCTGATTTTTGGATGCGAAACAAAATTTTACACATATAAGAAATAAGAACAATGAAAACATGGTAAGGATAAATTTCCTTAGGGAAGGAAAATATTCCTTATCAAGTAAAACATAGGTTAAATGAAATTTTCCTTAGGATAAGGATTTTGGGAGTTTCAAAACAATAATGAATGGTAAATTCATAAGGAAACATTATTGAATCAACAATCTCCCCAAACATGAAGGAATGGAAATGTCATAAGGAAAATTTACTGACTTAACAATCTCCTACCTTTTGGAGAGAAAAAATACCTTACGAAAAATGATATAAGGGCTTAGATAAAAAAAATTTAATTTGAAAGTAAAACATTTCTCCCTTAGCACACAGGAAAAGATGAACAGGACTAACTCTCACATAGGCTTTGTAAACACTAAGGATCATATTCTAAATTTCTGAATTAGTCTTATAATTTTTTTGGATACAGAAATCTTCATAATGAAAAATCCACATTAGATAATCTCCCCCTTACTTAGAGATATTTCTTATTTACTTAGTATTCTTTTTCCTTGCTCCCCCTTTTTGATTTTAAAAAAGTAATTTCAAGGAATGGAAAAGAAATTATGGTACCTATAAGATTAGCACCAAACATCCAAAAGAAACTTGACTAAAAGTTCATTATGATATGAAAAATTTGCACATTAAGGAAAATATTACAAAAGATCGGATTTAAACAAAGTTATCCTTGTTGTTCCTTGGGAATCATCTTCCTGACTATGGTATTAACCATTTTTAGGTCCTTATGATCTTACTCATCTATCTTATGAATCTGATCCTGATCCTCAGCTTTCTTCTATAAATCTTTAATTCTATATTCTTGAGTCGTATGAGCCTCGGCCTGAGCCTTCAAGACTTCTTCTAGCTTGAAAATATTTTCGTCTATATCAATTTGAAGATCTATTTTTTCTATTATAGCTTCGAGCAACTGAATATATTTTCCCATTCAAATCCTTCCCTTCTTGAATCCATGAATTCTATTCCAGAGTCATCTTTTCTATAAAACTGCTTGTGAGATCCTTGATCTTTCCATATTCAATCTCAAAATCATCCATGAAAATATCTTGGAACTCATCATGGTTTATCATGTCCTCTATTGTTTTCTTTGACCAACTGCTAATCTTCCAACATTATCATTTGTGGGCTTCATAGTTGATGAAAGAATTATTGAAATCAACCTCAATATTGATACACTTATCCATCTCCATGGATGCTGAATTTGATTTCAAGATAAAGGTGTGTTGAAGCATCAGATTCCTTGAGTAAATTCTAGGAAAAATTGGAATGGTCCAAACAAGATTCTTCAATGACATAACAACTCAATAATTTCCAAGAGATGATGATCCTGAATCTGAAACTTTTCTTGGTGAGGTTTCTTTTTCTATCTCAGAAAGTTTCCTCTTTGCATATCACCCAGATTCCTTCTTCATCACAATATCTATACTAGGAGTCTCAAAAACCACCAATTTTACCTTATCATTTCCAAGATTGGATTCCTCATCCAGAGATTCATATTCACTGTTAGACAGCTGAACAGTTTTATCTTTATCTAGATGTTCCTTCTCAGTTCCTACCTCAACATCTTCAGGGCGAATAAAATGATGATTAAAAATTTATACTTTAGGAAACTTGTTCACTTATTATTCAATCATTTCATATTATTCTTTTTCTACTTTCCTAGGGGTATCCAAGTTTAAAGATTCCTCTTCAGAATTTCAGATTGTGAGCTTCTCGGACATACTTTCAATCTCATGGAAATCTCATACTTTCTTAATCAACTATGCAGTGTCACCACTGCTTTATACTTCTTATTCAACATCATCTACTTTTTTTAATTCATTGAATTTTTTTGAAGTCACAAATTTATTCCTTAGAGTTTCAGGTAAAGCTTCTACCAGGAAGGATTCTGGTAGTAGAATATTTTCAGAAGACTTCAAAGAATCCATCAGAAGGGATTGAACAATCTCTACTTCATCTATATTATTATTTTATTTCTTTTATTTCTCTTCCCTTTCTAGATATTCAGATGTCTTCCTCTTCAAAGATTTTTCTTTAGTACTGTCTAGTCTAAACGTGGGCTCCCCTTCTTTCCAGTTCCTTTTATCTTCTCTCCACATTGCTACTACCCCATCTGGATAATCTTTTTACTTCATAGGCTTTGGTGGTGCAGATTAAACATCATTGGCCATAGGTGATTTTACCTTCTCTTTTTCTTCCTCCATAATTCTCTTAATTCCTCCAATATTGTACGGTTCAACCACATCTTTTTTTTCAGAATAACTTCAGCCTCTTCCAATGGTAACTCATAAATTTCTCCGAAGTATATAGAAAAACCAATGTTCATCTTCTTAAGGGTATCATCACTGACTAGCATGACTTTTCAAATACTTGGCTTTGAGGTGGATGGAATTTTTAAAGATTCTATGCACTGAATAATTTACTTGGATAGAATGGATGGATACATGATTATCTAGACCTTAAAGTTTCCATTCTTAATATTCTCAATCTTAATGAGAATATGCTTGCCTAGATTGATCTTCAATTGGTTCACCAAGAAGTCCAAGATATACATTTCACTCTTCTTCAATGTATCCTTTTCCCCATTCCTTGTAATGATGAATCCTTAAACCATAATTTGAGAATCAAATTATTTTTAGACAAGTGTGCGATCTTTGGAGTCTTTACATCAGAGAGTCCATGACATGCCATAGCCTTCTCTTAAACAAAACATCCTTTGACATCTGGAATCTTATGTGAACAGAACTCTGCTTCCCCTTCGTATGGAACTCCAATCATATTAGCTTCCTTAGTATATGAAAGAGCATAAGTATTTCCTTAGATATTGAATGAAACCTTCTCTCTATCTTCTTCCTTGAAGAAACTGACAGATTAATAAAATTCTATTAGCAAATCCAGATATACTAATTCCAGAGCCCCTATCATCGATACACAAACACTCTCCCATCCATTCAACATAATGCTATTCGAGATGATTGAATCATTCTTAGTGAAGATGTTCAGATGCAACAACCATTCTCCATAGACCTGCCACTCCATGATTGGTTTGATAGTAGACATATGATTCTAAGAGGATTCTTCTACAGACATTCAGATCTGAGCAAGATCTGGAATGTTCGGAATGGGATGTTGTAGGAGGGAAGAACTTCAACACACGAAGGATTGAGATTTGATGTGGGATAACCATCAGGGGGTCATTTATATAGGTGTTAGAAGCGAAGATTCATCATCCAAACTCAATCCAAAGGCTAAAAGTTTTCTGATCGGATCTGACGGTTGATATGATAACCGCAAGGAAAACTTGGTAGAATTCGATCTTTTGAGGTTTTTATGAAAATTATTCGCATTTAAGGAAAAGATAATCCTAAAATTCTAAAAAAAATTAAAAATACCAAAAATTAAATGATGATTAAGAAATCTCAACAAAGAATCATACCTTTCAGATTGCTAGGAAAATTATTCATAGTGAGGAAAAAATCTTGTTGAAGAACATTAGATTCCAAAATTTTGATTACGAAAAATTTCAAAAAACTGATTACGAATTTTTTTTAAAAAATTATATTACAAAAATATATAAAATAATCATTATGATAATTTAGAAAAATATCATTACGAAAATTTTGAAAATCCTCATTAAAAAAATTTTGAAAAAAAATCATTATGAAAATTTTGAAAATCTAAAATACAAAAATTTATAAAATATTCATTAAAAAAATTAGAAATATATTCATTATGAAAATTTTGAAATACATTCATTATAAAAATTGAGAAAATCTGGCAAGCACATGTACTCCCTCTATGGAAAAGATTTTATTACAGTAAAAATATTGATTTTAACAGGAAGTTAATAAGTAAGATTACATTATGGTTATCATTCCTAACTTCTGTTTAAAGCATTCAAATCTATTAGAAGGAATTTTTTTTTTGAAAATAATAGAAAGTTGATCTTGTGTTCTGATAAAGTGAAGAATGATATCATTTTTGTGTGTGGTCCCTAAGAAAGTGAAGCCTAATATATATGTGTTTTTCAAGAGGATGATATGCAGGGTTTTTACTTAAAGAAATGACACTAGTATTATCACAAAAAATTTGTCTTTTTGTAAAACTCATTCCATAGTTTATGAGTGTGGGTTGCATCCACAACACTTGAGAACAACAACTTCTAGCTGCTACATATTCAACTTCATCATTGGAAGGTTCTACTGAGTTTTGTTTTTTTCATGAACAAAAAAATAACGAATCTCCTAAGAAATGGAATGTTCTAGATTTACATTTCACATCCATTCTACATCCACCAAATTCAGCATCTAAAAATCTTTTAAAAAAATTCATTTCCAGAAGAATACAAGAGTCCTAAATCCAAGGTTTTCATTAAGTATCGAAAAATTATTTTCACATCCTTTAAATGAGATTCCTTAGGATTAGATTGATATATTGCACATAAGAATACAAAAAAAATTAAGTCTGGATGACTATCTGTCAAGTAATGTAGACTTTCTATCATACCTATAAAAGATGCTCGATCTACTAGTTTCTCAGCTTTATCTAGATCAAGTGAATTTGAGGTTCAAATGGGAGTACATATACCCTAAGTGTTGTCATATCCATAAGAAGATCATTAATATACTTATGTTGGGATATATAGATTTCTTATGGTTTTTGAGAAATTTGGAAACCATGGAAAAATGTTAACTCACCCATAATAGTCATTCCAAACTCAGATTTCATTAGATACACAAATGAATTAGTTAAATATTGCTGAGTTGAACTAAATATAATGTCATCAACATAAATTTAAACAATAAATTTTTTTTCTTATCTTTCTTTATAAAAATCGTTGGATCATCATTTCCCTTAACACAATTATTTTGAATCAAAAATCAGGTAAGTCTATCATACTAGGCTCGAGGGGATTGCTTATGTCCTTAAAAAGAATTGGTAAGTTTAAAAACATGTTCAGGATGTTTTTTGTCTTCAAATCAAGGAGGTTGTTAAAGAAAAACATCCTCTTGAATATTACCCTTAAGGAAATCATATTTAACATCAAATTTAAATAGTTTTAAATTGATGAATGCTACAGAGGCATCTAAAATACGAATAGATTCATGTCTTGCTACTGTAGCATAGGATTCTTAATAGTCTATTCGTTCTTTGTGATTATAGCCTTTAACAACTAATATATCTTTATTTCATACTATGATTCCATTTTCATCATACTTATTTCTGAAGACCCATTTGACTCCAATAATAGAAGTTTCCTTCGGTCTTTCAACCATGGTCCAGATTTTATTTTTTTGAATTCATTTAGTTCATCTTGCATAAATTTTATCAAATCATCATCGCCTAAAGCTTCATCAGTGATTTTTGGTTCTAATTGGGAATGAAAAGACAGATGTTCTACTTCATTTATTAAGGATCTTCTTGTCCTTATAGGTTGATTTACATCAATAATGATACTATCACTGGAATGATTCTTTAGAAACAACTAATTTGGGTTTGGTAAAACATGTTCATCAATATAGGGTATGAAGTCTTTTGGGGTAAATGTTTCAAAAATATCTTCTTGGAAATTTTACTTATTATAAGGATCTTCTAACAAGGGTTGATAATCAGATTATGAAAATATATCTGAATATGTTTATTGGGGTTATTTATAAATAGAGGGATCAGTTTCATCAAATTTAACATGTACTATTTATTCAATAGTACAAATGTTTTTATTGAAAAAATTATAAGACATAGAATTTGTGGAGTAGCCTATGAAAATTCCTTTATTAGATTCTGGTGAAAATTTTTGTAGATAATATTAAGTATTCAGAATGAATACCATGAATCAAAAAACCATGAAGTATGAATGTCTAGGTTTTCTACCATTCCATAACTCATAAGGAGTTTTATTAAGAAAAGTTCGAATCGAAACTCGATTTATGGTATAACAAGAAGTACTTACAGCTTCTGCCTAAAAATTATTGGCTACTGAATACTCTCTCAACATCGTTCGTTTTATCTCTTGAGAAATTCTATTTCTTCATTCAACAACACCATTCTATTGAGGTATTCTGGGTGCTGAGAAGTTATGAGTATTGTGTTTGTTACTACATAAATTTTCAATATTAGAATTTTGAAATTCTCTTCTATAATACATATGAATAGTAATCAAAGGAAGGTTTTTCTCATTTTTTACTTGGGATATAAAACTTTTGAAATAAGAAAAAGCTTTAGATTTTATTTCTAGAAAATATTCCCACCTAAATAAACTGTAATCATCAACCAAGGAAAATACATAATATTTTCCTCCAATGCTTCTAGTTCATGTTAGAACAAAAACATCCATGTAAAGTAACATCAATGCATCATTGTTTGAGACATCACCGACTGATTTAAAACTTCATTTATGTTTCTTGAAATATTGATAAGGATCACAAAATTTTCCAGAATCAAGTCTATACTATGGTAGATCATTAAATAGTCTTTTCATAGAAAGTTCACATAGGATCCTAAGGTTACAAATACCTAACCTTCTATACCACAACCAAGAATGATCTTTCATTTCACTAAGGAAAGGTATGTCTTGGCTCCTAAGGTCTTCTATGATTAGTGTATATACATTCTCTTTCATATGGGAAGAATGACTAAACTCTTCCTTGTAATTGTGTTCTAAGCACTTTTCATTCCTAAAATTCACATGGTAACCTTCATCATATAGTTGGCATATGCTAATGAGGTTGTGCTTAAGACCCTTAACAAATAAACCATTTGAAATCAATTTTTTTCCATGAAGAATGTTGTTACCTATACCAATAATTTCTCCCTAAGTGTTATCTCCAGAAGTTACTTTTCTTCTATTCATCTTGATAATCTTTTCAAAGTAGTTTTTTTTACTAGTCCTATGCCGGGAACATCCACTATCCATGTACCATGTATTTCTATTGTTACCTTATATATTTTTCTGAAAATAAAATAGTTATACTTTTGGAATCCAAGCATTCATGGATCCATAAACATCAGAAAGAAAAATATTAGGAATCCACATCTTCTTTGAAAAATAATCCTTATGAAATCCGAAAGACTGAGTTTTGTTTAGGGAACAATTTCTTTCCCAATTCCCACCGCACTGATATTTAGTGCAGAAAAGAGCACTTTGACGAACAAAATAATTTTTTACTAAAATATGGTTTTAATCTTGTATAACCAAAACCATAGTTATTCTTAAGAGGTCGGATTTTTCAATACATATTATCAAATTTTTCCTTTCCTAAGTTAATGTTTGAAAAACTCTTCCTCAAGAAAAATATATCTAACTTCAGTCTAATAACCATGTTCTGGTCTACCAAAACATTTTATTTTGAACTAGTGATAGGCTCGAAAACATTTTTCGTAGAAATTAATTGATGTAGATCTTTAGAAATTTTATCTTTCTCAAAATTTACTTCCTCATGGTTTTATGAAATACATTCAAAATAAAAAATTATCTTATCAGGATCTTTAGAATGATGTTTTATTTCTTTAGTAAGAATAGTATTCAAAGAATTTTCCTTATCAAGATTGTTCTTGAGTTTTGAATACTCATTCTCAAGGTTCTTAGAAAACCTTGAAACTTATTCATTGGTAGGTAAGGTTTTATCATCATCATAAAAAGATTCTTCATCAAAAGAGTTATAATAATTAATATCACTATAAATAGCATTCAAGGATAAATTTCTCATAGATTCATCATTGTGTACCTTATCCAACAAACTATGATTTTCAGTAGGTAGTCTAGCTATTAGACTAAGATTCTTCTATCCAGAAGATTCATAATCTGATGATTCATTAGAAAATTATCCACCACTGGAATTGTAGAGACCCGAAGCTTATCGTACATGGACGTTACATTACTTTTGCGGAATACTTAGTACATAACAAAAACACACACACAAGGATCGTAATAGTTTAGTGTCTTTGGAAACTCGGAATAAAATCTTCTAATTGTGGGGAAAGATCTTCAACATCTCCCATAAAGATCTTCCTTTTTTTTACCTAAAAACTTTCTTTATATCCTGGGGAAAAGAAAACATAAAAGGGTGAGCTCAAATGCTCAGTAAGGGTAAACAAAAGAAATATCAATCACATCATATACATAAGAACATAGCTTTTGGAAATCTTAACCTGTAAAAGAGCTCATAATATCATAACATGGGATAAATCATAGAAGTGAAAATGAGATACCCATAATCATAACATAAAACTTGAAACTTTGTGTCATGCACACATAATCATGGAAAATCATTTCTTGCTAGTCATGACTCATTGCCAAGACTATCTTAGTGGACAAAGTCCCTTTCTGAACCGAGTTCACTCCTCGTTTCAGTCCTGTATCACTGAACCGAAATAACCTTCCGTTCCAGCCATGTCTATCTCATGAGATATAAAATCATTACCCAATGCATTGGAGGGAGATATAGGTCCCACCCATCTTATAATGAATCCTTTCTTATGTGTGCCACATAATCATAAAACATACATCATCGCATAACACATATAACAAAAATGGGATTCTTGAAACATCATGACATCATAAATCAATTCATATATGATAAAGGAATTCATAAACATAATTCCATCACAACATAGTCAAACCAATGTAAAAATATGGATAGAAACAGAACCCTTTATTATCTTAGATGGAAAATAATTTTGATAAAACACTTGAATTGAATTCTTGAGGAAAATATCCTTTCTTCTTCAAAATCAATTTCTTTTCACAAAACATCATGCAATTTTAAAAGAAAGAGATTTTATTGAAAATAGTCATGAAATCTTTTAGAGGAAGCTTCATGAAAATAAGGCTTTATAAAACAGTAGAAATCCGTTCGTGCCGTATAAGTTAAAAAAAACATTCTTCGTACTTTTGTCGGAAAAGTCAAAAAGTACCTCGTACGAAAAACGACAAAAGATTACTTTCATACGTATTACTAAAAACTCACCGAAGGGTAAAAATGGATTTAAACAATTTTAGGTGGATGGAAATAATATTACATATTGATAAAACATGGATGTGGATGATAAAATACACCCCAGTAAATACTTACGAATAAACAATCTCGGATAAAAACGAGATTGTGATATTTCCCTTACCTTAGGTCCGATTTGCTTTGTTCGTGTCCGAAGCTCCTGTATAATGGATTAAATAATGTTATTGACTTATTCCATAATCATACATATTCATATGATATCATATATGGTCATATTATTAGCTTCTTGTTAGTAATATTTCATTGTTACTTGTTACTCGGGTCTTTATAACTTTTTGTTCTTATGCGTGTTTTGTCGAATAAATTCTTATTCTTATCTTTAGGTTATAGATAATTCATTTCCAGAATGGTATTAGTGTAGTATATACCATATTCATTCATTCAATTCATTTATATAATCATTATGAAATGAAGATCATGTAGAACGAGTCGCATCACATCGTGGAGACGGTATTCCGTACGTACGCACAAGTGATGATATCGTTCCTATGATCGTGGAATTGTATTGGAGTATATATATATATTATTTCAGTATCAATATTACTTAATAATAATCATATATAGTTACTGATTACACCATTATACCCATCCTTGTAAGGTGATGGTGGAAAATAGATTACACCATGGCGTGGAGACGGTATTCCGTACGTACGCACGCGCGGTGATTTCATTTTTCCGTAGGATGGATAGAAGGTGAATTAGGGTTGTTTCATATTTATAATAACATATCAGTATGTAAGTAATACTGATGTTATTACTTTATCATGAAACAACTAAAGAATAAGAAGAAGTTGAAGAAGAAAGAAATTGAAAAGATCGGTAATGGATATTACCTCTTCTTTGGAACGCCTTTTTGAATCCTCCACTTAAGGAACTAAGATTGGTCTTTGGAGAAGACCAGGACCTCTAGGATTATTCTAGGGAAGTGGAGAAGGGAAAATGGCAGGGGTTGGCCGAGCTTGAGTGCTCAAATTGGTGTGAGGAGGAGGGGGAGGAGATGCCCTTTTATAAGGGAGGAGAGGGGCACCTTAGGAATATCTCAAAATATTATTTTATATTAAAGTCAAAATCGGTATATAATGGTTCCAAAGGGTCTTATTTCGAAGATAAAGTGGGGATGTGTCGGAATCCTATCAACCAATAGGATTTAGACAAGTTTAGGGTATTATTTTAACCTTATCAATTAGATTTAACTCTAAGTTAATTAATTTAACTTTTACCGTGTCTTTTTGTTTTCTTTCACTATATGGTTAATACACTTACTATAACATGCCAAACGAACCCCAAATTGTTTATTATTAATATATATATCCTTATCTAAGTCATTTGGCCGAACCTTAGATTTTTAGGAATAAAATAACAATTAATAATATAATATTTGATTTAAAAACTATTTTGTGTCAATTTTGACACTATTTGATATATGATTTTCGTGAAAGTCATAACAGAATTATATGTTCGAACCAAGTTGATTAAATCAACACTAATATATCATAGTAACCTAGAAAATTAGTGTAATTCATAAAAAGTCTTAAATTACATTTATTTTGGTATTTATATTATCAATTATGTCAATATTTCATTAATAAGATAATTATTGCATCATCTTTGTGTCATAAATAAATTATATTATTTGATGTCTAAAAATTACAAATAAAATACCATCATGTAGGAAAGTTTTTTAGCTTTCTAATGAATATTTATAATCGAATTTATCTTATGTATAACCCCATATTAAAAATGATTTACTTATTAAACTTTGATTTTAACTATTTTAACCCTTCTTTAAATAAATTAATAATAAATGTCCTAATCTAATCCAAGTGGGCCTAAATGGTCATATTTTATTCCTAAGTTTTTTTTTGGTCGAATTACACTTGTCCAATAGAATTAGGACATGTGTTAGGGTAATATTAATATCATATTTACCCTTAGTTACCCTATTTACTATTAACCGTGGTAAAAAAAGTAAAAAGTTACTATTCACCAAAAAATTATTTTCATCTCATTGAACCACATTTTAGTCCTTGATATTAACCGTGTCTCTCGGATTTTCGAAATTCCATTCACAGAAACGGTAAAATTAAGTTTTATGCAAAATTCAGTTTTTAACCTACCACTTAGTAGTTTCACTATTCATCAAAAATTGATGTTTTTCAGAACAATGCCAAAATTTTATCCCAAGCTATATTTCATATTCCGAATTCAAAAATGAAGTCTATTTTTCCAAATTCATAACATAAAAGTTGCATTAATTAATTTTATAATTAAATCCCGCTGTTAAAACAAATAGCGTGTTTTTAAGAAACAATATCTATCAAAAGATTGACACTTGTTTATGTCTAGTTTAAATGTGAAATTACATCCAATGACCAACATTGTATTAAATTGTAAAAATATATTCTAAATATACTTTAAAACCACTCAAATTAATGATTTATCACTATTAATTATTTCGATTAAAAAAGTTGTTTTTAATTATAATTTAGTAATTTTCACTATTTATCAGAATATGAAAGTTATTCGAAAAGTACCAAAATTTCACCTTAGGCTAAATTCGATACTCCGAATCCAAAAATGAAGTCCATTTTGAGAGTTAAAATTTCTAAAATTTAAAAAGTGGTTATTACTATTCATAACGGCTAGTTTTAATAATATTTAAATAGCATATCATTGTTTCGTGAAACTCAGGATTACGTACCACACACGCTATCGAGGAAGGTTGCGATTGCGTGTAATGCAAGGCAAGTCAAGGATGCGTGTTGTGCAAGCTCCTTTTGGTGTAGCGTATAACACAATACATTAGTAAAATAAGAAAGAATATTTTTCATAAAATCTCGGGCTGTTACATTCTACCCCCCTTAAAATGAATTTCGCCCTCGAAATTCGTCAGGGTTATAAATGGTTTACTATTCGAAAGTTTCTTTAATAGAAACCCACATCGTAAAAGGGAATACCAAAACATGGCTTTAAAAACTAAAGTATGAAATGTAACGATTACCCAAATAAACTAATCACTGGGTTTCCACATAGGTGAAAATATGGATATGGAAGAGAAATCTAACCATCATGTTCTGATGGAGAGTGGTAGAGAACATGGCTATGGAAAATCCAGTAATCAAAAATCCATAGATTTGTGATGATATAAGGTACCATCTGATTCATCAGGTATAAGATCACTAGGACAACATTTTTGGTTTTCAAGATCATTTCCCTAAAGTTGAAAATTTTCTTAGAATAAATACTTACTTTATTTTGGTACAATCTCACTTTTGTTCGTGCCTTGAACAATTTCTACTTCATCTCTTAAATAAATGAAGTTGAATTTGTTATTCGTGAAGTGTTAGCAGATCATGTGATAGAATGACGGGTCATTCCATCTGTCTCAAACAAAAGGTAAGCAAAAGTTATTAAATATACATAAGTCATTCTATAGTGAGATTAATCATATATAGTTCCTAAAATGGACTTATACATCATATATCATACTGCTTAATATAATAAAACTAGTTTCTACTAAACAGGGACTTCCTGTAGGTCAGTGGTAGGTGATAAAGGCCAGTCGCACTTCGGTTGTGGGTTCGATTCCTACAGCCTTGTCCGAAGCGATGGGCTGTCGCCCATCCTGCAGGTTGTCCTTTTTATAAAACTATATTACTATAACATCCCATCAATAATATCGAAAAAACTTCTATCCTTAAACAATACTAACTTATGTCCAACATAATCCATTCCAATCTTTAGGCTTATCCATAATACTGCAGTCCATTCTCATAACATAGTGGAAACGATTACCAGAGATTTAATACCATCGTTGATCCCCATATATCATAAGATATGTTATGTTGGTCACATTCCAAACATTCAAAGGCCTTAATCTTGTACTCTCTTGAATACCCATTGAACCTTATTGAAAACATGAATTCTATTAAAAGTTAACTCTTTTCACATACCAAAATCCTCAAAATTCTATATACGAACACCATGATATCACTTAGTCCTTATATCAATCATGAGCTCATGAATATTATTAAACATTTCATTTTCTCGTCTTCATTATGCGCATATCATATTATTTCCAAAAAATATCTCAATCACTTTGAATACCACATCAATAAATATTGCAATACTCAATGATACAACATTATTTTGGAATCCCATTACATAAACACTTAATCATTCCACCACATCGTTGTCATATTCAACATTGCCAATAGTGATCGCATGTGATTTCCCTTTGTCCTTTTCCTTCAGTGGTTGCTCATGTTGATCATCACTAACCCTTGGATTAGGGAAATTATTAGCATAATGCCCCATTTCCTTGCACTTGAAGCATTGAAGTGTTGGTGGTGCGTTCTCTGCAGTGTTTACTTTATTCACATCATTAGAAACCCTTTTTCCATTACTTCGACACTCAGCTGCTCGATGACCTTCTTTTCCACACTTAAACATTTTCTAGTCCCTTTAAAACAATCTCCACCATGCTTCTTTCCACACTTTGTGCATAAGGAAACATTCATCTTCTTTTCACCATTATTCTGAGATTTCTCCTTGAACTCCATCTTTCGTTTCTTGTCAAAACCATGAGATGGATATGTAACACCAACTTCCATTTCTACCTTGATAGCACAACGCACAATTTCTTCATAGCTACTGAAGTCTCTTATAGCTAATGCCCTTCGAAGACTTGGTTTTAAGCCACTGAAAAATCGATCAACTTTACTTTCAGGTTGGATGATAATTCCAGAAGCATACCTTGCAAGTCTTGTAAAATTTGCTTCATAGGTACCAACAGATTCATCGTCCCTTTGCTTCAGTTCAAGAAACTCTTTCTCCATCTTTGTTCGAAGAATATGAGGGAAGTACTTACTGAAAAACAAGTTCTTGAACTCGTCCCATTCCATGGACTCAATTTCATCTCTTGGCCTCGTATTCTTGATAAGATTCCACCATTGATCAGCTTCACCTTCCAAACGATATACTGCTAAGATGACTTTATCATGTTCAGAACATTGAAGAACTGAAAATATCTTTTCAGTAGTACTGATCCATTGTTCAGCCACAAGTGGATCAGAAGACCCACTGAAAGAAGGTGGACGTTGCCTCATGAAGGACTCAATAGAATATTGTTTCCTTCTCTGCTCATTTGGAAGTCCAGAATGATTCATAGCTTGTGTAAGTATAGCAATAAGATTTTGCACTCCATCTCCCATAACATTTGTTTGTTCAGGAGGGTAATCATTGCATTGTCCATTGCATTGATCAACACGGTTCCTTCGGGTTCCAGCCATCGTCTAAAACCCAAAAAGAATAGTGTGAGAGGCAAAAATCATGCTAGGGAAAACAACATAATAAAGGGGGAGTACCTTCAATATCTAACATCTTAGGTTTAATTCTATGACCGTTAGCGTAATTCTAGTACTATAACCTATACGTATACTTAACCTTAGGGACATCCCTAGACATACCTTAGAAATATCTCTAGGGATCTCACTAAAGTTCTTGCATCCTAGTTTCCAAAGGATGACTAAACCTTTCCTCTGATACCAACTGTAGAGACCCGAAGCTTATCGTACATGGACGTTACATTACTTTTGCGGAATACTTAGTACATAACAAAAACACACACACAAGGATCGTAATAGTTTAGTGTCTTTGGAAACTCGGAATAAAATCTTCTAATCATGGGGAAAGATCTTCAACATCTCCCATAAAGATCTTCCTTTTTTTTTTACCTAAAACCTTTCTTTATATCCTGGGGAAAAGAAAACATAAAAGGGTGAGCTCAAATGCTCAGTAAGGGTAAACAAAAGAAATATCAATCACATCATATACATAAGAACATAGCTTTTGGAAATCTTAACCTGCAAAAGAGCTCATAATATCATAACATGGGATAAATCATAGAAGTGAAAATGAGATACCCATAATCATAACATAAAACTTGAAACTTTGTGGCATGCACACATAATCATGTAAAATCATTTCTTGTTAGTCATGACTCATTGCCAAGACTATCTTAGTGGACAAAGTCCCTTTCTGAACCGAGTTCACTCCTCGTTTCAGTCCTGTATCACTGAACCGAAATAACCTTCCGTTCCAGCCATGTCTATCTCATGAGATATAAAATCATTACCCAATGCATTGGAGGGAGATATAGTTCCCACCCATCTTATAATGAATCCTTTCTTATTTGTGCCACATAATCATAAAACATACATCATCGCATAACACATATAACAAAAATGGGATTCTTGAAACATCATGACATCATAAATCAATTCATATATGATAAAGGAATTCATAAACATAATTCCATCACAAAATAGTCAAACCAATGTAAAAATATGGATAGAAACAGAACCCTTTATTATCTTAGATGGAAAATAATTTTGATAAAACACTTGAATTGAATTCTTGAGGAAAATATCCTTTCTTCTTCAAAATCAATTTCTTTTCACAAAACATCATGCAATTTTAAAAGAAAGAGATTTTATTGAAAATAGTCATGAAATATTTTAGAGGAAGCTTCATGAAAATAAGGCTTTATAAAACAGTAGAAATCCGTTCGTGCCGTATAAGTTAAAAAAACATTCTTCGTACTTTTGTCGGAAAAGTCAAAAAGTACCTCGTACGAAAAACGACAAAAGATTCCTTTCATACGTATTACTAAAAACTCACCGAAGGGTAAAAATGGATTTAAACAATTTTAGGTGGATGGAAATAATATTACATATTGATTAAACATGGATGTGGATGATAAAATACACCCCAGTAAATACTTACGAATAAACAATCTCGGATAAAAATGAGATTGTGATATTTCCCTTACCTTAGGTCCGATTTGCATTGTTCATGTCCGAAGCTCCTGTATAATGGTTTAAATAATGTTATTGACTTATTCCAGAATCATACATATTGATATGAGATCATATATGGTCATATTATTAGCTTCTTGTTAGTAATATTTCATTGTTACTTGTTACTCGGGTCTTTATAACTTTTTGTTCTTATGCGTGTTTTATCGAATAAATTCTTATTCTTATCTTTAGGTTATAGATAATTCTATTCCAGAATGGTATTAGTGTAGTATATACCATATTCATTCATTCAATTCATTTATATAATCATTATGAAATGAAGATCATGTAGAACGAGTCGCATCACATCGTGGAGACGGTATTCCGTACGTACGCACGAGTGATGATATCGTTCCTATGATCGTGGAATTGTATTGGAGTATATATATATATTATTTCAGTATCAATATTACTTAATAATAATCATATATAGTTACTGATTACACCATTATACCCATCCTTGTAAGGTGATGGTGGAAAATAGATTACACCACGGCGTGGAGACGGTATTCCGTACGTACGCACGCGCGGTGATTTCATTTTTCCGTAGGATGGATAGAAGGTGAATTAGGGTTGTTTCATATTTATAATAACATATCAGTATGTAAGTAATACTGATGTTATTACTTTATCATGAAACAACTAAAGAAGAAGAAGAAGTTGAAGAAAAAAGAAATTGAAAAGATCGGTAATGGATATTACCTCTTCTTTGGAACGCCTTTTTGAATCCTCCACTTAAGGAACTAAGATTGGTCTTTGGAGAAGACCAGGACCTCTAGGATTATTCTAGGGAAGTGGATAAGGGAAAATGGCAGGGGTTGGCCGAGCTTGAGTGCTCAAATTGGTGTGAGGAGGAGGGGGAGGAGATGCCCTTTTATAAGGGAGGAGAGGGGCACCTTAGGAATATCTCAAAATATTATTTTATATTAAAGTAAAAATCGGTTTATAATGGTTACAAAGGGTCTTATTTCGAAGATAAATTGGGGATGGGTCGAAATCCTATCAACCAATAGGATTTAGACAAGTTTAGGGTATTATTTTAACCTTATCAATTAGATTTAACTCTAAGTTAATTAATTTAACTTTTACCGTGTCTTTTTGTTTTCTTTCACTATATGGTTAATACACTTACTATAACATGCCAAACGAACCCCAAATGGTTTATTATTAATATATATATCCTTATCTAAGTCATTTGGCCGAACCTTAGATTTTTAGGAATAAAATAACAATTAATAATATAATATTTGATTTAAAAACTATTTTGTGTCAATTTTGACACTATTTGATATATGATTTTTGTGAAAGTCATAACAGAATTATATGTTCGAACCAAGTTGATTAAATCAACACTAATATATCATAGTAACCTAGAAAATTAGTGTAATTCATAAAAAGTCTTAAATTACATTTATTTTGGTATTTATATTATCAATTATGTCAATATTTCATTAATAAGATAATTACTGCATCATCTTTGTGTCATAAATAAATTATATTATTTGATGTCTAAAAATTACAAATAAAATACCATCATGTAGGAAAGTTTTTTATCTTTCTAATTAATATTTATAATCGAATTTATCTTATGTATAACCCCATATTAAAAATTATTTACTTATTAAACTTTGATTTTAACTATTTTAACCCTTCTTTAAATAAATTAATAATAAATGTCCTAATCTAATCCAAGTGGGCCTAAATGGTCATATTTTATTCCTAAGTTTGTTTTTGGTCGAATTACACTTGTCCAATATAATTAGGACATGTGTTAGGGTAATATTAATATCATATTTACCCTTAGTTACCCTATTTACTATTAACCGTGGTAAAAAAAGTAAAAAGTTACTATTCACCAAAAAATTATTTTCATCTCATTGAACCACATATTAGTCCTTGATATTAACCGTGACTCTCGGATTTTCGAAATTCCATTCACAGAAACGGTAAAATTACGTTTTATGCAAAATTCAGTTTTTAACCTACCACTTAGTAGTTTCACTATTCATCAAAAATTGATGTTTTTCAGAACAATGCCAAAATTTTATCCCAAGCTATATTTCATATTCCGAATTGAAAAATGAAGTCTATTTTTCCAGATTCATAACATAAAAGTTGCATTAATTAATTTTATAATTAAATCCCGCTGTTAAAACAAATAGCATGTTTTTAAGAAACAATATCTATCAACAGATTGACACTTGTTTATGTCTAGTTTAAATGTGAAATTACATCCAATGACCAACATTGTATTAAATTGTAAAAATATATTCTAAATATACTTTAAAACCACTCAAATTAATGATTTATCACTATTAATTATTTCGATTAAAAAAGTTGTTTTTAATTATAATTTAGTAATTTTCACTATTTATCAGAATATGAAAGTTATTCGAAAAGTACCAAAATTTCACCTTAGGCTAAATTCGATACTCCGAATCAAAAAATGAAGTCCATTTTGAGAGTTAAAATTTCTAAAATTTAAAAAGTGGTTATTACTATTCATAACGGCTAGTTTTAATAATATTTAAATAGCATATCATTGTTTCGTGAAACTCAGGATTACGTACCACACACGCTATCGAGGAAGGTTGCGATTGCGTGTAATGCAAGGCAAGTCAAGGATGCGTATTGTGAAAGCTCCTTTTGGTGTAGCGTATAACACAATACATTAGTAAAATAAGAAAGAATATTTTTCATAAAATCTCGGGCTGTTACAGGAATTCTAGGTGTCTATCTCTTTTAGAACTTTCCTAGATTTAGCTTTGTAGTAATTATATATATTTCTCTCATAATGCTTTTCCATTGTTTTCATTTTCTTACGAATGGGACAATCAGGCCTTATAGGTTCAGCTCTTTTGCATTCATAACTAGTTACTTATGAGTCTTTCTTATCATTCATTTATTTCTTCTTGTATTTAGACTGAAAATTCTTCTATCCAACAATCTTGTTCATCCTTAAAGAAATATTTTCTAACTCATTTTCTGAAGATTCACTTCCACTAGATTCAGATTGAATAACAACCATATTAGATTTTTATCTGTTAACTCTCTCATTAGTCATGGAATTATTATGATTTGAAGTTGTAGTAAAAGCATGAATTCCAGTTCCATTCTTCTTCTTAGCATTATCATCATCTCCCTTTATTATGGTATCATGTGGAAGAAGAGTTCCAAAATGTTCATCAAGATAAATCTGAGTAACTTTTAGGTTTTCATCAATAGTTGTTCTCTTGTATTCCCTCTCCTTGGGAATGATTTCTATGATATTTCCATAAGAGATTACTCATCTAATCCTTTCTCACCCATAGATAGAAAACTATTAATTATAGTCATGAATCATTATTGCACCTTACATATGGTTTCTCAATATGGAAAGAAGAAACCAGTACATTCATCTGTGAGCATGTCTCTACTAGTTTCAATAACTTTGGAAGTATTAAAGTGTATAACTTCAAGATTCATCAAAATGAAATTTTCTGCTTCATAGGATGAAATTTGGCTATATGTATTTCTTGTCATTGAACAAAGCAATGAATTGTGTACCTTATAATTCAGTTGATATTCATGCTTTTCAATGTTGGTGAAAGTACAAACTTCCTTGTGAGGGATTTTATATCCTCTAGTAAGCATAACAAATTTATCTACACCAGTATTTATAATAAATGTCTTCATGCGATCTCTCTAATATTCGTAATCATTTCCATCAAAAATAGGTGTTCTAGTAGGATTTAGGTTGTCTATAGAACCAACATTGATTCCTGTCAGCTTTAAGAAAACATCTTTCCACACAAAAATTTTATTAAATAATGTTTTTAAACAAGGAAAATATTCCTAATCAAGGAAAATATACAACAATGAAATAATTGAGAAAGAAAACTTATGTGTGAATTTAAGTATTTCAGAAACCTACCACTGATACCAATTTTTGGATTGAAACAATGAATAAAGATAATGATTATAGTATCTAATGATATAGATACTCTATAGACAAGAGGGGGGGGGGGATTTTATACATTAAAAAATTCCTTTGGAACTTTTAATGTTAGAGATTTTTAATAATGTTAAACAATGTAATTCACATAACCTCTATTCCTACACACATTCTTGATTATGGAAATATGATTCCGAGAATGTAATTCCAGAAAACTGGTTCCGGAAATGAAACATAACAAATGTTTACAAAGATAAGGATTCTACCTTAAAGCTGATAGAATATCACTATTTTATAATACAAGTATAAGGATGTATAAGATAGTTATACTTTCTTTATCAATCAAAATGCTGTGGAAAACATGAAACAAAACAAGTAAAAAGTAGTAAATATTTAAACCCAAAGAGTAGGGAATCCAAAAACCTTGGATAAAGGTCCCTTGATTTATACATTCATGAAATTATGTCTTACCCACACTAGGGAAAGCCCTCAACTTCAATGTGTTCGGAACCTCTATCTTACTCAGCATGGAAGTCCTCAAACTATAATGTAGTCAGCAACTCTGTCTACCTATCCCCAAAAGCCCTCGAATGTACTCAGAAACATTTGGAGTCGCACAAATAAATTCTACACAAGAAGTTAAGTAAGCACTAAGCATGATAGTATCTCTCTAGAAATAACATTAACAGCATGTGATATCAAGATTCATATAATAATATCGAGCTCTTTCAAATGAGCTCCTATTTATAGGCACAGCTCCAATGGTCAGCTTCCTCCTCCAACTGTCATATTTTTACTTCAATAATGGAGGGACTTGTACACATGTCACTCAAACATTGGTCAGTTACAAACTGAATGTATGACATCGTTTCATAACTACATCAATGATAAACAAAACATGGTTGGTAGACCAAAACCAATATTCAGAGTCTATGAAAAATAATATTATGAGTCTAAGAAAAATAATATCTAGAGTCTATGAAAAAAAAACATTTGGTGTCTGTAATACATAGGTATTCAGATTCTGTTTTCAAAATAATTTAGAACCAGAATTGTATATATTTCCAAAGTCTGAATTTCAAGGAAATTCGTAATATGGATTTACAAGAATTCAGAACCTGAACATAGAATTTTTGGAGTCCGAATTCATAAGAATTCAAAGTCTGATCGCATAAAATTTTGATGTTTGAATTCATAGAACACAGAGTATGAACTCAGAAGAGGTAGGTGTATGAATTCAGATAATCTTGGAGTCGTAACTCAGAAGAGTTCAGAGTCTATATTCAGAGAACTCGGAACCAGAAATCATAAAAGTTTGGTGTCTGACATCAGAGAGTTTAGATCCTGAATTCAGATCCTGAAAATAGAACTCATTATATCTAATTATATATATGATTTTGAGGTTTTGGATTCGAAAAAATTTTTTACACTTAGACAAAATATGAATAATGAAAACATAGTAATAATAAATTTCAGTGGGCTAGGAAAATTTTCCTTATCAACTAAAACCTAGGGAAAATTAAATTTGCCAAAAGATAAGGTGCTTGTGATTTTCAAAACAAGAAGGAATGGTAAATTAATAAGAAAACCTTATTGACTCAACAATCTCCCCAAACATGAAGGAATGGAAAAGTCATAAGGAAACCTTATTGAATCGACACAACATTAGGATATTTTATAGTGGTATTACGAATAGTGTTTTTTATTTTATTTTTAGATTAAGAATATAAAAATAATATTTCATGAATATATTTTCTTCCTACACGAATCCATTAGGTAATTTTTAATGATTTTTTATGAAAAAAATATTAGTCTAAAAATTAAAAAACTAAACAAGGAAAACTAATTCTTCCAAATTATTTAACAATTCAACTATACATAAAAAAGATAATTATGAAATATATACCCTTTCTATAATTCTCTTGTTTTTAAATTCTATTAACCATGATACTGAGTGATGTTAAATTGAAAAAATAATATATTCCTACCTAATAGGGTACCCATGTGTTTTTAAAATCTCTAGTTTCTTGGTAAGAATCTTCTCTAATGAAGAGTAAGCTAGAACCATCTATTATATCCTCAATGAAAAGTATCAAGTGGGTGGTTCTTTGTAGTTAATTTATTAGAGTCTAGGTATACCTTAAAAACAAATTCACATATTAAGATCATATTTATATGGGTCTCTACGATTCAGAAAAAATATATCAGATTTCATTCCAATTAGATTTTATATTTCCGAAATTACTTATAGGTTAAAATATTTTAAAATACTGGATATTGAATTATAATTAATTATTTAACAAATTAAAAATTAGTTTTCATGTTTGAACTCCTACAATATTTAAATAATAATAAATTAACTATACGTGATTAATTATATTATATAATAGAAGAAATTACTATGCATTATCATAGAACTCATAAAAATCCTTTTATAAACCCACATTATATCTACCCTAACTATTATACATATAATATCTATAGAAACACTATTTTTCCCCTATAAGATATTGAAATGTATATTAAGAAATATTTCAGATCCATGTGCATAGGTAGATTGAGATTTCGAGGCTTGGTGATGTCAGAATTTATATTTTTAAAATATTACATATATTAATATCATGCCTCCACAAATTTTTGTTAAAATTTTTTATATTCTGATCAGAGTATCGTATCAAAAATCAAATGCAACACTTAATTCTAGAACATGTTTTTTTTCTAGCCATAACCTAATCTTGTTTGGCACCAGACATATTTTTTGAGAAATCATTGTCTTTGTGTTTAGTTAAAAAGAATAAATTTATTTATTTATTTTATCATAAATACCCATGAACTATAATCAGATATTTGAAAATATTAAAAACTATTATCTAGGATTAAAAATGTAATACCAGGGAGAATTTATATTACAATTGTTATTTATTGGCGGATAGTGTTCCGAGCACGATTAGGATATTAGTTCAATATGGATCGACATGCAGTGAATGTTGTAGGACCACACATTACATGAAAATAAATTCTTCCCCAATGACCGTTGAATATTGATTTAGGTATCGTTAATCATTGTTTATTCCCTTTGGATAATTTTTTATTTCATGAATTTTATCTTTCTTATTTTTTGTAGGTGATTTCACCAACTTTATAGGAACACATCGATGTATTAAACATTATCATTAAATTTAAATATTCCTATTCGATATGCACATCCTGGATATCCTCAATTAAACATTTTTTGACAATAAATTTTTTCAAGTGATGATTGGTACTTTTCCCTAGTCATTTCTTCCATTCCGTTTATCATATACATCACAGTTGTCCAACAGGGTCATTATTCAAATTTTTCCAGGGGGGATTGTAGTTCTATCAAAACCCTATATTCTTTTCATAAGATTGAGTGAAAATAGATCAAAAAGTTATGTATGGATCAAGGAACAATTTTTGAAATGGATGATACTTCATGGATCTGGGATCCAAACGTGAGACGAGACCAAGCGACATGCGAATAGAAGGAATTTTGCGACACAACCAGATTTAAGGGGATCATCATATGCTAATTTCCCACAACCAATGGCCCCTAAACGATGTCTAGTAGTGATTCCAATATTTTTTAATTATTATTAATGAATAATTTATGATTAATAGATTTTATCTAAAATATTCAATTGATAAACACGAATTTATATAAATAACGAAAACACACTGCATGCACATTAGAAGAACATGCACAATGTTGCCCCTGGCTACAACACCAGGGGTTCGAGTGAGGTTAAATATCACAATCCATGTTAGTTGGACTACACATCGTTTGTCTCTAGAATGGACTCCAATACATGTCCCATTAATACAGTCATAGGTCCCCATGTTTATAGACACATTGTCTAATAATGTACATAGGTCTGGGAAAGAATACACAGGCACGAGTTTAGATGCAGGCCAATGGCATCATGGGGTAAAAAATTTCTATTTACCATGGAGTAGAAAACATGTATATGGACATGGATTCCCTAAACTATGTTAAGGGATAATAACAATTGGTATATTAGTGGGACCACACACCATGTGGACCCCATTCAGGTCATGTAATCATATATCAATTTTCAAACACTCATATCTCCTTCATTTGAATATGGATTGTGGACATTGACTATCATATAAGTAGTGTAATTAAGAATTTAATGTGATGGTGGTTTTTATTATGGCATAAATTATATGAATTAAGGAATTAATAGTGTTAATCTTCATTAGGTGATGCCCAATATTAGACATCATCGGGAAGGACAATTCGAGAGAATCCATGAAGAGATGGTACCCCCTAATCGGGGAACAAGTTATTTACCTCTATAGACTATAAAATATTGTCACACCATGGTTTTTTTCCACCATATTCATTTTTCTAGGTAAATATGGTAATTTCTTATTTAGGTAGTAGGTCCTATATCTAGGGGAAGATACTCCTCTGTCACAATGAGGAACTAATCTTCCATTATCTTTCTTCAATGTAGAGATGGGAGTCCTCTTTTTACAGATTGGGTAATCTACCTATGGGGATGGTACTCCCCATACTCAAAATGGAATTATTACCCCATAGTACATAAAATGATATAGATGGTACTCAATCACATTAGTGTGGGTCCTCCATATATAGAGTGATACACCCCCCGTGTTTGACAACAGGAGAAATGTTTGTCCTGTATAAAGCATGGATCCCAAGAACCAAGAGAATAATGGTGATGAAAAATCCACTATAATAATATTATGATGATGATTGATTAGTTATTAAGAATTAGTGATGGATTAATGGATTTATTGGATTACTCATCGACATTGGTTGGAAAATTAGACAAGTATATGAATTCTATCTCTTCTAGAATCAATTTAATGAATAGATATGTATTGATTTATTTTTCCCACTTACATTGATTTGAGATGCATTTTTTTCTTACTAATTATCCCTCCCATTTGGTTTTTGGGGTTCCCAACTGTGTATGGGCATACTTACTATTTCATGGGATTTTCCCACACATGTTACGTCTCATGTAGAGGAAAGATAGATCAGTATTTTTATAGTACATTATAATAAGGCCTTTGTAAAATAACTATGTAAGATGGTCGAGATTAGAAATAAGGATTCAAGACCCATATCTTTACATTATTCATTTTTTTCTATGTTTAGGAAATATAAATTTAGTAATTTAATTTTTCCTCTTTTATTTCAAATTACACTATCGTTAAATTTTGTATTTCCTAAAGTTTACCACATTCATGGTTTTTACTAAAGATGATACTGACATTTATTTTTAACCATATCCACTTTTACAATTAAATCTTTTGATGCATGCTACAACTTAAATTAATATATTACACATATTATAGTTATTCCTTCTTAATGATTTTTTCTACCCCCCAGCCTATGGAGGTGGTCATGGGGTTGTTGAAGCCTACACCACATATAGATTGGTATTAAATAGCGAGTTGGATCATTGTATAGTGTTATCAGAATAGTTAATTAATATGCAATGTTTTTCGAATTATCCACTTATTATTATTGGTAGGTATATGAAGATAAAATGTTACAATGTTTTGATTATGGAGTTCAGGCATGAAATTCCATTGTTGGTGTGGTAGCTGATTTATCCATTCACAATGACACTAATTACCTATTTATTAGTTTCCCATATAAATAAATTAGTTACAGGGAAAATAATACATATATCATATACTATTGAGACATTTTACTATCCTTATAAAGTCTACCATCATATATATATATATATATATATGATCGTCTAATTATGGTTTGTCGTTATTACATTTGGATTCCTCCATGAGGGAAGCCCACCTGGTTACACATTCAATATTGTAATAATGATCTAATGACTGATCATGAATCAATTCATGGGCTATCCCCTGATACCATTCTTCTAAGGCAATATGTAGAAGAATCAGGTCCTATCGAGTAACAGATTAAAAAAAAAATATATAATATTTGTGAAAGATATGAGAAATATGTGTGTTCCAATGATAAAGACACTAAGGTTATTTGGTGAGCCAATTCCATAGAGAGTGGATGTTTCTCTAGATTTAGAGATCAGATACTTCAAAATTTTGCAGACACTGACTAATCAGATGATTTTGTTGGCATCAAGACAGTACATGGTGTTATAGGGAACTATTGGATTTTAATCATGCACATTCATGATCAGTAAGAACTCGCATGGATTTACTTTCAACAGTTTCTTCATGAGGATTACAACACCTCATTATTTCACTCAGTTCAATGTCTTGTGCTTATAGAGTTTAAATAATGAATTATGCTTGAAGATGAGTATTTAATGGTGTTAACTAAAATTAAGTGGTGCTTCCTCATCATGGTGTTGGATGAATTCAACTTATTTAGAAATTTTGAGTAGGGTATCCATAGAGATGCATAAGCTGCAAGGGTACCCTTATGTCTCCAATCTTGTGAATGAGTTCAAGAGAGATAACTAATTAGTAATAGATTTATAAAATAAGGATGTTGAGGGATGGTGGTTATAGTGGCCACCAAATGGTTGATCTAACTACAATAGTTTCCAAGAAATAGAAGATTAGGTATCTACATATTAGGTGTACCCATACTTACACTCCAATATGTGGGCTTGTAGAGAATAGACCACACACATGAATAAAGTATCCCAGAGTGGTGTTTTGTTATAAATGTCATGGTAGTGGTCACATGGAACGTGAGGTCTAGATCCATAATTTATATGAGGGTGTCCTATTTGTTAATTAACGTCTGTTAGGTCCACTAGATCAAATACCCTGAGAGGGGCGTGAATCTAGGTACAAAAGATTAAAAATTTTCCTATTTGGAACTTATTTTGTTATTAAAAAAACTCAATCTTCTCTTACACTCATAGTAATAGATGAACATAAATGAAATCATGCATAGAACCCAGGGCTTTTTACTTGGTTCACCCTCACCAGGAAATGTCCAATGAGCATACACTGATGATATGTTGATGTACTGAATTCACTAAGGCTCACATCCAATAATGAGTATGATGTTCGGGCTAGTTTTTCAATGCCCAGGAATGCTACCATTAAAAGAATTAGGGTATGGTCACTGCATTCCCAATGTTCACTCCCTATGCCTATTTCTCGGGCACACTACTAACGGAAAGGGTCACTACCTTCTTATTTATTTGCTCACTGCTCTTGGAAAGGTATCCACATAGATTTTATCGACTTATAGGTAAGACATAGCTTATTTTCATGTAGGACCAAACATTTTCATGAATTTTTTCATCCTCAACTGTTGGAAGATACACTATTGATGTCCATTTTTCACTCGTAGATGAATTCCACCTTCCCGAGAACTTATAGGTACCTAGAAGTACTTTCGAAAACTGATTTGATGTTTTCCCAAGATTCCTTGTACAAATCTCAAACCAGATGATATCCCACATAATGATTCATGGGTTTGGTTTATAGATCACCTCGTCCACATACTTATACCACTTCTACAAACCACTATTACCTCATCGTGTAACTTTTTTTTTATACCTCAGCGAACTGTCCTCATTCAATGAACTTTTCTCTATTCATGGACAATATTTTATTCATGTAACAATGCTCTCCCTTCTCATAAAACATGTGGAATTAACTCTCTCACATTCTAGAGATTCCTCCTCTGTGTACTGAGTCCTTTGCAGTTTTCAGTTCTCTCAATAATCATTCAGTGGAATTTCTTCCGCGCGAAACACTTAAGCCTCTACTCTCCATTGCGAACTTTCTTCAGACATTTAAAAAATTCCATACAAAAAATATTCTCTCTAATGATATTTGGTATCAATAGTAATCGGTGGGATAAAATATTCTTATATAGGAAAAGATTTCTAAAAAACATTTAATCTGTTATTTACTAAATCTTCGATTCAGCCTCCACCGCATAATGATCCTTCATCCTCCACGAACCGCAAACCACCCATGAAATGTTTTTCCAATCTGTTCCACATATTTTCTTTGTTCCTATGTAGATATATTTTTCTGTCAGTGTCACTTCATCCACGTATTGCACTTCCATCCACCATGATCTATTTTCACTTTCATGAATTGCACCCACATAATGTTCCCTCTTCCTAGTATGCATTAGATAACTCTTCCCGGACATGGTATGAAATCCATGTATCGAGCTCTTAATTTTTCTTCCTATCATCGGAAAACACTAGCCATAATCATTTTTGGTTATCTGGATTTCTCAACAAAGAAAACCACACCCAAAACATACGGAGAGGACACTTTGTGGGATTTTTCCCAACAATCTCACCCCTTGGGATTTTTTTTGGAAAGTCTTCTCATTATAATGCTTCACATTTTGATACCTCATTAATAATCTATCCAATTTCAATCACCATTCTCTTAACGTGATATAGATAGTGATCATGGGTTTACTCAAAATAAACTCTAAGCTCATATGAACCATTCTCAGAGTGAGAAACAAGAATATTAGGAAATTTTTATCAATGAATCACTTCATTTATAATAACCAATTGTTTATAACATACTAATACACTAATACCAATAGACTTCATTAATCACAAACCTCGGCCATCGTGATATCTAATATTTGATCCATCACTTCTAGAATCGTAAAATTAATGATACCATATCTTATAGAACTGAACAATAGCTTCATCTCATCTTCAACTCCCTATTTTTCACTACTCCACTTAATGAATTCTCCTCGTGTGATTTCTCCCCCTGTAATTGGAAAAACTCTATTGGCACAAACTCCATCTTCAGAAGACCTTGTTCCACCGTCTCTTTGATAAAATTATTTTTGATTTCCATGGTCTTTTTCCATGAATGGTGGACTAGTATTTTTATTTGATTTATAGCACTTGTGTTGTCACAATAGATTTTGATCGGACATTTCAATTCAATTCACATATCATGAAGCTACTACTTCATCCACGATTGCTACATGCAACCCTGAGTAGCTACAATATATTCATATTTCGCGGTGCTCAATGAAATAAAATCTTTTTCCTTTCTTAAACAAGATATACACAACCCTAAAAGATAAAAGGTGCCTCCAAATTGTTATTTCCTATCATCTGATCAACTATCCCAATCTACATCTGTATACCACAATAACTCTTGCGGCATTTTGTCATTATAAATTTGTCCAAAATCCATTCTTCCATTGATATACTAAATATTTATTCTTAATACAATAATGTGACTCTCTTTGGTATTTCCTTGATTCCTCATTACTTGGCATGGGGAAAATACATTATTAGGCCTTGTCTCTATTAGGTACAATAGACATACAATGATCTGCCTACATTCCATGATATTAACTGCCTAGCCTTCATGATCCCATGACAGTCTCAACTAAGTAGAAACCTGAGTCTTCATCTCTTTTTAATTATCCAGTCCAACCCTAATGACCTACTTTTCATGTTTATATTGAGAAATAAAAGTTCAATTCCTTCCATGCATCCCTTGTATGCCATGGAAAAATGTCATCCCACCAATCACATACATTTAAAATTCACTTTTCATGAATTCCAAAAACTATCAGCATTGTGCATGATCTAATCCACAAAAGATTATTTCATTAGAATAAAACAGCTCCATTATCCTATAACAATTTCCTTTTTTGAAATAAAAATTGTAATAAGCCGGACCACGCAGAAAATTGGGCTTCTTTAAGAAATGATAAAATCCTCAAATACCATGCTCTTGGTAGTTGTTTCAACACAAATAATTACTTGTTCAACAAAAAAACACTATTTTCATCTGCATTGATGATAAAACCATCTAGTTGCTCAATGTAAACAACTTTCTGTAGAACTCCATTCAGAATTGTTGAATTGTCTTATATCAGAAAACTTTAAACTTTCATTGCACTGTTATGACCATGAATTATCTGATTGTCTCCAGTCATGAAACTGGTGATAATTTTTCATCAACATTTGTACCATCTATCTAGTAGTACCATTTCCACACAAGTCGTTCTTTGTTTCGAATCAAAATACTATATTCATTCATTATGTTGTGAAAAAAACAATTTTTCTTATGAAATTCTCATCTACTAGACTTGAAACAATCTCACATGTTTGATTATTTTCAATTTGGTCAGTCTTTTCATTCATGGGTTGAACCCAGCTCAAATCTATGGCTGCTACATCAAAACATTTATGTTTTATCTATGATTAGTATGTTTCTTTTTGTAAAGTTGTTATCCTTGATTTCTATATAGGTGTTGTATGATCACCAATTATGTTTTTACTATTAATTTCATCCCTAATTACTGGTCTCTAGATAGACACTGACATATTCTCATAATCTAAATCTTCTTCTGAATCATCCTCTAGAGATGGACCATCTCAAGATCTTCTCATCTCTTCATCACTATCATCCTAAGTCTGATAAAGTATTTTTTTTGATGATTCTATTATTTTTATAATATGTTCAAATCATGAATTTCAACTATCTTTCCCAGTTGATTATTGAAGAATTTATATGATTTTATCTTTATTGGGTAGCCAAGAAATATCCCTTTATCCCTACAAGATTCAAATTTTCGATGTTTCTATTCACTTAGAATAAAACATTTAATTCCAAATATTCAAATTTACTTCGATGATGGATTATTTCCATACCGTAACTCATATGGACCCTTCTACATTTATGGGTAAAGTAAAGCACTATTTTAAGTGTATATTGTTGTCATTAATAATTCATTCCAAAATTTCTCTGGATGATCATTTTCAATGACCCTTTTTTAGCCATGTTGTTGACAATCTAATTCCTTCTCTCAAAAAATCCATTCTCACTACCCGAAAACATGGCAAGGGAAGTGATGTCTTTTATCATTTCTAAATATAAAGTGCTGATAATGGGGTGCACCTTTATCATCACAAGCTAAAAGTGCTGATAAATGTCCTCTTTATCAGCGCTAAAACAATCAGTCCTAAAGGGTACATTTATCAGTGCTATTATTAGGGATGATAAAACATTTTTATATTATTTTACATAAAACTAATATGTTTTTATTCATAAATAATGATTATTTTTAACAATTAGATAACAAACCAATGTTTATAATTAATATACTTTTCTAATAATTCAAAAGTATATATATAATGTTTTAATTTATTAAATTATTTTTTTGATTATAATAATATATATATATGGATAATGAAATAATTATATGATTATAAAAAATTACATTAAATAATAAAAATATATTTTCAAATTAATTATATTTTTTATAGATTTATTATATTTGATATATTTTTAGATTATTTCATTGTATTTATTATGTCTGTTATATTTAATATTTTTAATATTTTTTTTATTAACATATAATACCTTTTAATATATATATTTATAATTATAATTATTGAATATATATGTGTTTTCCAATGAATTTGGTAAACAAATATATTGATCATGTGTATATGTTATGTATCTTACACGAATTTATTTATACATTACATCTATTTGAACATTGATGTGGAATATTGATTAATTCATAATTCTAACCATATGAACTATATATGTTATAACAATTAAAATCACATTAAAAACATATAAATAATATATATATTTTATTATATTTTTAATGATATATAAAAATAACGTTCATATACATTTGTAATTATGATTTTAATAATATATATATTTATATTAATAATTATATAACAATATTTATAAATAGATACTATATATAATGATAATTATTAATAAATAAATATGTATTTATCAAATAAATCATTTTAAATTAATATATAATAATATAAATAAATTATTAAAATTATGCATTTAGAAGCGCTTTTTTATAGCAGATAGAGGTATATATTTATCAGCGCTAACAAAGAACTGACAAAATAAGTATTTCTCAGCTCTGTATTTTTAGCACTTATAAATATTCAGCTTTATCAAAGCTAAAAAGATATGAGAAAAAATCTATTTATCAGTGATATAATTTTAGATATATTAAATGTGTATTTAATCAGTGGTTTTTTAGCATTGATAAAGGTACATTTTATCATCACAAAAAAACATATAATGGTTTTTTTATCCACGTTTAAAATTTTAGCGCTTATAAAACAATCCATTATCAGTGCTTTTAACCAGCACTGATAACAGTTCCTACAGTTTTTATAAAAGAACACTAATAGGCCCATCCACCCTTGCACCCTATTAAGCCATCGTGGAAGCTGATCCCTGTGTCGTCGACCCCTCCTCAGCCATGACCCCTCCTCTTCCTCCTCCTTTTCCACTGATGCCTTGTCCTACTCCTCCATCGCGACCCTACTCCCCCTCCTATATCGCTACTTCCTTATCCTCCTCCTCTACTATGACACCTCCTCCAACGCAATTTTCCTCCTCCTCCACTTCCACTGTCGTTAACTCATCCTTCTCCTCCTCCTCCTCCTACGACCGCCAAATCATCCTCCCCCGCCACCACAGACACCTCCTCCTCCTCCACCTCCTTCCCCTCCTCTTCATTGTGTTGTCGCATTTTCTATGTGACCTATTACGGTACACCCTCCTAATTTGACGACCATCCCAACAGCCTCCTCTATAATGCACAGATTCCCCCTGGAGATTCCCAAATGTAAATTATATTTACTCATCTTCATTATAAAAAAAAATTGGTGTGATGATCTAGTCATTGGAACACCCTGAAAGCATTGGATACTGGTGCACATGTGGATTTTATGAAATCTGGATGACTTTTGTAATCCTAGAGGCTGTTTTCATTTGCTTATTATTAGAGCCTGAGAGGATATTTTGAGCTGGGGATATATGGCATTGTCTTGGAAGGATTCTATTGGGCACACATTGGTTCATATTTGATATCATAATTTCTAGTTTAATTTGGTCAGTTTTTTACTTTGTAATCATATCGGGGGTCAGATTAGACCATAATTTATTAATATGAGCATGGAATTCTTCTGAAGAGTGTAGAATAATGCTATAGTACTTAATATAATATTGGTGGTATAAGTTGAGAATTATTTATTTTAGTTATCAATGGTTTAAATTATAAATTACATAAGATTTTTGGTTCTGACTATGATTTGTATTCTTGGTAGTTTTTTGGATTCCTTCATTGTTAGTAATTTATATTATAATGTGAGATAACCTGATAGTGGCTGCTGTCCCTTTTGAGGTAGGTCAGGTGGAGATGTCTGACTTATGCTATCATTAGAAGTTATATGTAATGATTTGAAACATGCATTTATTAATTAATATTTTATTTTATGAGAAGTTTTTAGATCTTTATAACACTTTATATGGAAAATATTTTGGTTTATGTCATACATTGATGGTGGAGGTGTATTTGTAGAGTTAATAAATTTGGGAATGAAGGAGAGACAGACATTGTACTATAATTCTCCTGTGTGGTTGGGTAAGTTTCATTGTAATGGAACTTTGTGTGTCATTAAAAACATGAAAATGGCTTTTAGTAAGAAATTATCTGGGTGGGAGGATCCATGGATTGAAATTGGCATTCATGAGTTAAGTGTTATGGTGGGGAGTGTCATAGACGGGGGGATTGACTAAACATTTTTATGATATTCTGTCAAGAAGTGAATGCTTAAGTAAGTACCGACACATCATTTTTGTGAAGGTTATTAGCTTTGGCTCAGGATTAGGTGGCTTTGTGTCTTCTATTTGGTGCTATGATTTGAATGCATGTTCAGACTTCAGGAATATAATGTGTTTTTTGACTCCATATAGACAATTGATAGTGGTGATTCAATTGTATTACCACTAGGACATATCATGTATGATAATTACAATGGTTTAGAGTTTTTAATGCCTCATCCTTCTTATAATTTTAATTTTCATGAGGATATGGATAATTTTTAAATTAGTGGGGAAACCATTCTAAAAAATGAGGGTTGGATATACAATGTATAAGTTGGAAGATCTTAAAAGAAATTTATAATATAGTTTGAGGCTTGAGATGTGTTTATGGTTATTATTAGTTTTCTATGTCTACTTTATAAAGTATGTTCAAAATACATTTCTACCATATAAATGGGGAAAACCTTAGCAGTGACTACTGTAATGTCTAATCTATAAAATATTTATTAGATGTGATACTATCAAAAACCACCCCCATAGGAACTCCAGTGCAGTTGGGAATATATTTGTGTCTGAACCCCCATCCTATATTTAAATGAACATCGGTAAGTTACAATTGTAAATGTAATGATATGGACCTGGCTGGTATCTTAACCAACAACTAACCTACTATTCCACTAACATAAGAGGCGTTCATGATCCCTACGGGGTTTCAGTGATCCCCTAGGAAAAAGATACAATAAATGTGCAATATTTTACTTTTAAATTATATTAAATTAAAATTTATCATTCTCCTAAAAACTCAAAATTTCCAATTTATAAGTTGGACATCATGGAAAATATTATATACATAAAAAAATAAACAGGAATAAGATATCATATATGGAAAATAAAATTCCTCTATTGGCCTATAAAATAGTTTTACCAGAAATTTCTCATTCCTAAATCTCATTGTACATATTCTGGATAGGTATGACATACTATTTATCATTTTTATGTTTTATTTTCAGTTAGAAATATCCTCTATCATGCGCCTATCCTCTGTCTCGAATTCACCTGTGTTGTGCACTGAACGACACCTTCGCAGTGACTTTTCTTTTCTTACACATTGGTTTCCTATATTTTTCATGTTATTACTATATGATATTGATGGATATATTTTGAAATGTACATGCTAAAAAACCAACTGAATATTGTGGGAATTGGTGGCCTTTTTTTGCTCACTAAATGAATTGCATATTGGTTGGTTATTGTTGAACATTTGAATATAAAAATTTGTAGTATATGTATACATGGATAATGAATGAATTCCCCAGGATGATAAATTTGTTTTTATAACCCATGAATTAAAAAATGGATTTGAATTAGGAATTATTTGTAAAACCTGAAATTGTGTTTTTTTGTAGTGTATGATGTGGCAATTGTGAGTACAGTTATGTGTTTGTATGGTGTTGCAGTTGTTGGCATGTTTGGTATGAAGTTTTTTTTTCCATGATGTAGTTATTATATCATTTATTATAAATCAAAATCATACCTACGTAAATGGAACCTCCACTTTGTTTCTAGTGAAATTCAAATGAAACATAGAAAACCACTTCACTAGAGGGCTTTATGGGACACCTTATGGAAACCCTAGACAAATAACCATAAAAATGTAATGAATCCTTCCAACTGCAATCAATCTACTAAAAATCATTCCATCTATTAGTTTAGTACCATATTTGTTGACATGATACATTAGGTATCTATAGAATCACTAAAAACATGTTTAAAGAAATCCATATAGATGACATCTCGGATACTAAAACATTATAGTTAAAGGGACTATCATAGCTAGTTCTATTGATCTATTCATTGAGAATATGGGTGTGATCTTTATTAGTCCGGAGTAATTCATAGAGAGGTAAGGATGTTGTTTTACATAGCTAGTTTCATTGATTATAGTTGGATGATGACCCTAGTTTAACAAAAACTATGTAATTATATTGTTACATATTAATATTACTGAATCAAATATGATGAATATAAAAAAATAATGGATGAATAACAATCTGTTGAAAACTGTGTTTGAAGATGGCATGACAATTTTTATCATGTTTGCAGAAGATCATGTATATGACCCTTCACAAATCCTTTTTATGTGTTTACATTGGGTTTATTCAAGTAAAATTAGTCCAGAAGAGTTGTAAGAACCCCTGATCTATTACGGAATAGGTCAATGTTATAAATGTTGGAATAAACATGGGGAAAATTAACGTAGGTAGTGGTTGGGATAACACTGTATTTTATGGATCATCTAATATGATTACAAGAATAAACAATGAAGACGGTTGTTTAGAGGATGTGATTAAATATGTAAAGGATGATGAATATTATATTTAGGAAATGACAAGGATAGTTGAAGATTAACATCATGAATGCCAAAAAAATTTGGAAAAGTTAAAGAGTATTTCAAAGACACCATTTAATGCTGGTTGCACTAAATATAAATCATTTTCATCCATTCTGAACTTGTATAATTTGATATCAGCCAATGCGTGGAGTGACCCCTGGTATATGGAACTACTGTATATCATAAATTATATTCTTCTAGATGACAATGAGCTCCCAAGATGAACATATGATGCCAAACAAAATCTACTTCCAATGTGTATGATCACTGAAATATTACATGCATGCACGAATTACATTATAGTTTTTTCAAGGACCAAAAATTATTTAAATATTTCCAAAAGTGTGGTGCTTCTAGATAACAGAATGATGAATCCAATACTATGAATTTTTTTTGTTACATTCCATTCGTTACAAGGATTAGGAGCCTATATGGATGTGAAGAGACTTCAGAGCAATTGACATGGCATTCAGATACCAGAATTAATGATGGGAAACTATGTAACCAGGAAGACTCTCCTCAATGGAAGATAATTGATCATGAGTATCCTGAGTTTTTAAATAAGTAGAGATACCTTCTACTTGTGTTATCTATAGATGGAGTGAATCCTTTTGGTTTTCAAAGATGCGGTCAGAGTACATGGCCAGTTGTGTTGGTAAATTATAATTCACCACCGTGGTTATGGATGAATTGAAAATAAATTTTGTTATCTATTCTTATATCAAGACAAAAACAAACAAGTAATGATATTGATAGTTATTTGGCATAATTAATTAATTATTTGAAATTATTGTGGGATTCAGGTGTTACATTGTATGATGCTTACAAAAATGAAGATTTCAAATTGAAATCCATGTAGTATGGGACAATAAATGACTTTTCTGCTTATGGAAATTTGTTGGATATAGAATTAAAGGAACTCAATGGTGTCCCATTTGTGATCAAGGTATACATTCAATTACGTTGAAGAATGCATTGATAACCATGTTTCTAGGACATCACTGATTTCTACCCCGACAGAATAAGTACCGATATTAGACGACATCATTTGATGGTTGTTTAGAAGAATGTAGACCACTATCTCAACTAATAGGTGATCAATTGTTTGATATTTCAAAGGATGTTGAAACTACTTTTGGTAAAAAGTTTTTGAAAAATCATACGAAGAGAAGCTGGAAAAATAGATCAGTTTTTTTGTGAATTACCATACTTGAATTCTCTATATGTGAGACATATTATTGATGTTATGCATGTTGAAAAAACTGTATGTGATAGTGTCATCGTCACGTTGTTAAATGCACCTAAAAAATAATTTATGGAAATAAGGCATGTTTGGACATTGTTGAGATGGAAATTTGAGAAGAGTTGGCACTAGAGAAGGGTGAAAACAAAAATTTCATCTTCAATCAAGTTACACTCCTTCCAAGAAGGAGATATATCAGTTTTGAAACTTCTTGAATGACATGAATGTTCCAAAGGGGTATTCATCAATATAAAGAACATCGTTTCAATGAGTGATTTAATGTTAAAAGTTCTGAAATCACATTACTTCCTCGTTTCGATGCAATATCTAATTCCGATAGATTTACGTTTCATTTTTTCAATAATGTAAGCCGTACATTAATGAATCAATGTTTCTTCTTCAATGCTATATGCAACAATGTTATTGACCCAGAAAAATTACCAACTATGGAAAGTGAAATTGTAATCATATTATGTGTATCCGAAATGTTCTTCCCTGTCAACTTTATTTGACATTAGGGTTCAATTTTTGGTTCATTTGGGGAAAGTGATTCGACTATGTGGTCCTGCACGTTATAGATGGATGTACACCATTGAAAAATATACAAATATTCTAAAAGGGTTTGTCAAAAACTGAATTCTTCCATAGGGTTGTATTACATCGATTAATATTTTTTAGGAATCCATTGAAATCCATAGAGAATACATATCTGGTGTTGAAAATTTAGGCCAACCGAAATCTTGTCACACTGGGTAGATTGAGGGCGATGGAATTTATGGAAGACAGGTTGGCAAAATAAATATTACAGATCAGGATCAGGCCCACATTTATGTTTTTCATGACAGTTTTGATGTTGAATGCTGAATTATGATATCATAGAGATGGTATCAGATGAGAGCATAATGGGGAAGTCAGATCCATAGTTTAGATCAGATTCTATGTTTAGTGGATGTTAAAGAACTGTAGTAAAGTGCACAATGAATCATTAGATTCATTATTAAATTAAAATGTGGATCAAATATTCCTTCTGCATAGATATAAAAGAAATTTTCTGATATAATTTCTCTATTTTAATGAAAAAATATATATTGAAACATTGATTTAGTATTCATTATTCTATACAGTGTCTGTTTATTTTAGAAGATTTCGGTCCTTGTGATATGCCTTTGCAGTAAGAGAAATGACATTGTGTCTACTCAATCACACAGGTAATATTGATGCCTGAAAGGTAAATGAATTTTATATTGAATTAATGTATTGTTTCATATAGATCTTATTTTTTTATTTTATGTAAATAATAATTATCTACTCATGTGTGATATCTTTTTATGAAATGTTTAGGTCATTATCATTGGTATTAGAGTAACTGGCCTAGTCAAAATCTAGTAAACACATTCAATTGTTTTGATACATTAGGGATATGATCCATAAGTCATGTCTATGTGTACATGACTCTAACAGTACATAGAATAGAAAATTATTAGCAGAAATCACAAAAAAAATTAATCCAAGTCATATGACAACTTGTGAACCTATGACCATCTATGTCTCTGGATGAAGTTCTCAAAGAATAAGGATTCAAAATCATTCTGAGATAGTCCCTTATGTCTGACCACCTATACCTATACATCCCACAAGTTTTATGATAAAGACCTCATGCCGATCATTCAGCAAAGTTATTTGTATTAATGAAAAACAACTACGTGTACGTGTAATTATAGAATAAAAGAGGGAGTAAAGAAGGTAGAAGACGATACTGAGAGACCTTAGGGAGGCCCCTGGGGTCACCCTCCAAGCTTGGAAGTCATCTCACCAAAAACAGAATAACCATGCCCCTATCCACTTCCAATCCCTTATTAAAAATCCCTCTCCCCACGCTAACCACTCTCACCAGTACAACAACTCTATCCGACCCAACAACCCTCCCTCCAATAATGATATTATAATTTTTTGGCCATTAATACCTCATAACCATTTGTGTACAACTCCTCCCTACCAGCATTACTTCCCAAACCTACATCCTAAAAAACTATTACAGTATCCATCTTGAAAATCACCTTCTCATAATGGTGAGAAACATGATGAATCGCTTGAGGGTTCACCACACATACAGATTGTATTCATTGATCGTCTGGTAAAACTCTTTGTTTTTTTCTCGCCTTCTCAACCCTTCTTTACATGTGTTCATCATTAATGACATTGTTAAAATCTTGGTCCTATCACCTAGTAATAAAATTCATAGAATTAGTAATTACCCAGATCTAAACACAAATATTTTTGTGCATACTGTTCTTCCACATCTGGGTAGTGAAATTACACGAGCTGACCAAGTACTAGTCACACCCCTCCCATTGGCGGATGGCAGTCCTGTCTTGTTGTCATGTGATTGTCCGTATATTTCCCTCATTTATTAGATCTATTTTATAAATTGGACAATCCACTTCATGTAATTTTTATTTTTCTATTGTAATTGATGGCACTGACACCCTTTCATAAAGAAGCTCATTTTGCTAATAACTAATGATCTTAGCATTAATTTGCCTCTAAGAGAATTCTGTTATATAAGTGGTTGGGCCACCTATATTATGGGAATGCACGTCAGCCGGCCATTGATACAAATCCATTAAATTAGTATCCATGTAAAATTCCATTTTTTTAAAAAAAATAAATGAAATGCATGAATCTTTTTTAAGTTATTTTTTTAATTATCTTTTAAAGATAATTTTACTACTTCTATGTTTTGAATTTCAAAAAATCGTCATCTAAAATTGTGATCATTAAGTTTTTTAGCAACTTACAAGAATGAAATATTTTTCATTTAATAGTAACATACCCTAATGAATAGTAACAAACCCTTGTGAATAGTATCATACCCTTAAGAATAGTAATGTACCCTTATAAAAATTAATGTACCCCTTTGAGTAGTTACACAACCAAAATCAAATGTAATGTTCCCTTATGAATAGTATTGTTATCTTTGTGAATAGTAACATAAACTTATGAATAGTAAAATCACCAATAATATTCTATATATATATATGATTTAATTGAATGTGTGGTACACCCATATCTTTGAATAAGTAAATAAATGATTTAGAATTTTAGTTTTCATAACAAAGAATTATTTCATTTAAAAATTATTTTTCTGATATTTATAAAATTATTTTGATAAAATGGAGTACATTTTTGGATTTTAAACATCAAAAAAATGATTGGTTAAATCATAGTCAATTCTCTGAAATACTTGACTTTTTATTGAATAGTTAATTTTTGGTATTTGACAAATAAATGAATTTATGCATCATGGAGTTCTCATTGATTATGTGGTGCTGATATAATCCCATTATCTCTAACTCACATGTCATTATTATTGTTTTATTCATGGAAGACTCACTATTTCTTGTATTGGGAAAAAATAATAATATAATAATTAAAAAAATGTGAAAAATCTCCCATACTCCACAATAAATACCTCATATTTCCCCTCTTCCTCCCACAAATCTCAAGCCTTTATCATTGCCTAATTTCATCCAAATTACCTCCCCAATCTCTTTCCCCATGTCTAATATCTGCTGGTCTGACACAAAAGGCCAAAATCAAAGGAATTAAGGAGGATCTCAAGGAGTAAAGGTCAAGAGGTATGAAATCCTATTCATTTTCATGTGTCTTCATTTCCATTACATTCATTTATTATAGTATATTTACATCCTCTTATCCAAGACGAATTTAATCTATAGAAATAATGAATATTCTAGATGTTCTCATGTTCATTGAAAATTCATCAAGATTATTCCTCTCCATTCCCAATTATTTATGGAATACAAATATTGTCTCTGATGTGTTGAATTACCGGCATCATGGAGGATGTGATTTCAATTTTCTTTAATTCCATCATGTATGGTAATGAAACCATTTTTATGGTTGAACCAGGTTATAATATATGTATTATTTCTCATCCATTTTCTAGAATCTTTTTATACACATGGTTTTAATTTATAAAACATAATGTGGTTGTTATAATCATAGAACCACTAAAATGATTTAAACGAACTTCATTAATATTTTAAATTATGAATATTACTAATTTTATAATTCAAAATGATATATGGAATAATTAATGATTCTGAAAATACAAATCTACCATTCCATTCCAATTAGGGTGTTTCACTTCTAATCGACAAGAACATCCATCATGAACCGATCATGGAATGTAATGAACACACCTAAAACAATGGAAGGACCAAAATAATAACATTTAAAGGATGAAATGATGTTATAAATTAATCATATAAGATGTTATAAATATTCATATTTTTTTAAGATAATAATTACACTCTTTTAACCATTATACACAAGGTTTAAGAATGTTCGATGTATGTCAAACCCTTGGTAAGGGAATTCTTAACCCGATTTCCATTCATTGGGTTAACATTCATTGTCATTATTTATGAGGTATTAAAATTGTATGTGTATTTTTTTTCTTATAACATGTTTAAGTATGTTTATTTATATTATATATATATATATATTACATACACTATATTAAGTCTCACTTCAATTATATGATTTTTAAGGGGTATTATTTGTAAAATCATCTTTTAAAAATTCTATTATACAAGATTCAAAAGCAATGTTTTTATGAAATTATTAATGTTTTGCGATTATGTTATGGTTATTGGGAATTGTTCATGATGATGTGTGGGATCTATATCTTCCTCCAATTCATCGTATATTTGTTTTTTTGAGGTCCTTTGTATGGTTACTAAATATGTAACTGCGATTGTTAAACAAATAGTAAGGTATCCATGAGGGTTACAAATTGTAAGTTACCAGAGAGGGTTAAAAGATTGTGTTTGTAATTCCCCAAGATACCTTTATGGTTCTATTTATGTTCATATGTATTGTACTAATATGGTGGATAACCAATGTTTCACAATGTATGTATATATGGGTGACAAGTATGTCTTCTGAATATGACATCATATGTTACAAGTATTCAAGGACTAATGTGTTCTTTCCTTCTTTATATATCCCTTACTGAGATTTTTCCACTCATCACATGTTTTTAAATTATTTTCATATTTAATAAGGATATTTAAGACAAATAATTAAGTCATGTAAATGTTTTTAAAAACGATCAACGAAATACTGTTTGATTGAAAAAAACTAATGTATTTTGACAATTGAGTACTCTTTTTATGGTATCTAGTACATATTATTGTGCAATTTCTTGAATTTGTAATTTCAATTTTCTCTAAATATCTAAAAATGGAAAAGATACTCAATTTGAAAAGAATTAATTTCTTGACTAAGTTCATGATTATGTATTTCAATAAGTTCGAGTCCTTATAGTTGGTACTAGAGTATGGTTCGGATAACATTAGGGGTTATGATAATGTTAATATATTACCCTAAATGTTTTTTCATCTATGGTAAATTTTAAATGATATATAATTTAAATATTAAAATGTTTCATGGAATAATATATTTTTTCTTCAGAATGATTTTCCACATAAGAAATATAGAAGCTGAAGGGGAGGGTCTTTGACATAATGAAATCCTTTTGAATCTGCAACACATAATGGTGGGGATTAAAACCGAGCAGTTTGTGATAGTAATAGCGTAGATAACACATGAAATAAATGGTGGTGGTATCCATAAAAGATAACACCCATAGGAACCAAAACGGGACATGAAAATAGTGAAACATTTTACGAGACAACACCCTCCTGCATTCAGTTGATTTTCTGACGCAGTAGAGGATGAATGATGGATTAAACCCACTGAAATGATATGTCATGTAATGGGTTGTTTAGATAGTCAAAAGATATTTCTTTCCATTTATCATTTTGAAGGTGAAGTATATCAGTGGTGGTGAAAGGTATAGAATATTAGGGATAGAGAGGATATTGATTCTTTATACTGGGATGAATTTAAAATTTTTTTCCTTGAAAATATTTTTCTAAGGTGGTGGGAATTATGAAGGAGAATAAATTACCCTAATAAAATAAAAAGAATGAAGATTTAGAGGATGGGTATGAAGAAAAATTCACCCGACTTGTGAGGTATGATCCAAATATTATTTAGGATCTTGAGAGAAAAATCAACTGCTTTTACTGAGGACGGATGCCAAGGTATCGAAGAGCACTCGCCTCCCTGAATTCAAAAGTTACGAGACACTTATATAATTTAATGAGAGGGTACATATAGATATTTCTAAATCTCATGTTAATTTTTAGAACCAGGAGAAGAAGAGTTCCAGATAGAAAGTAATGGGATATAATTAACCAAAGAAATCTGATTTTAAATAAATCCAGTTTCCAGTTTGTGAAATGTGTGGTAGAATCCCCATTGGGAATGTCTTAACAAAACTGGGAAGTGTTTTTGATGTAGTAATTTTTTACATATGGGAAAATATTGTAACGAAAATGATCCTAAGACTAATCCTGATAATAAAAATGTAAAAGTGTTTTAAATGTGCTGATATGGTTTACTATGAAAATGCCTTCCAATAGAGAGATATGAATGAAGAAAAGAATATATACTATATGGAGAATGGTGTTGTGAGATCCTTCATGACTACATCAGAAGATGTCGGGCCATCTAATGATGTTCTATTAGGTACATTGTTTGTTTACTCACATTTTTCGAAATTTTTGTTTGATACAGGGTCAACACATTTCATCATCTCTAAAATTTTCTTTGGAAAATAAGAAATATCACCTCAACAAATGAGATTGAAACATGTTGTTAAAACACCAAGGGGAAATATTATAGCAAGGATAAATTATAAAAATATTTCTATTATGGTCTACGGAAATACATTACCTTATAAAATTATTGTTTTACCCTTAGTTGAGTTTCATGTTATTCAGTAATGGATAGGTTTTCTTTTTATTATTTTAATATTGACTGTAGAGAAAAAGAAATTGTTTTTCCAAAGTAATTTTAGTTTGTATACAAGAAAATACTCATACAATTGATAACATATTATGAAGCTGAGTAACTTTTGAAAGATGGAAATGAAATTCATATTGATCATATTGTTTAAAATAATGGAACTGTTCATATTAATGATGTCCATTGGTAAAAGAATACCTTGACTCTTTACCTAATGAGTAACCTAGTGGAATACCTGATCGAGAAGTAAAATTAAAAATTGACTTAGTTCATGATGCTAATAAAATTTCAAAATCCCCATTATCCATTGTATCAAATAGAACTTCTTGAATTGAAAAATTAGTTGCTAGATTTTCTAGATAAATTCTTCATTCATCCTACCACATCACCATGGGGTACTGTTATTCGGTTTGATGAATTGTTTGATCAAATCAAGGGAGCTCAGTACTTTTCAAATATTGAATTCCGATTTGGATTCCTTCAGCTGAAGGTGAAGGGGGATGACATCCAAAAAATAGAGTTTTATAAGAGATTTGGGTATTATGAATTTGATGTTATTCTGTTTGGGTTAATTAATTCATCTAAAGTATATATGAATCTTATTAATATAATATTTCTTTAGTTGATGTATAAGTTTGTTTTTGTGTTTATTGATGAAATCATGATATTTTCTCTGAGTAAATAAGAGCATAGAAATGTATAACGGTTGATTTACAAACCTTAAATGAAAAGAAACTATATGGAAAATTCAGAACATGTAATTTTTGGTTACATCATATTTCATTTCATTTGAACATTATAAATAATGGTAGAATAACAGTTGATTATGCCCAAACAAAATTGGCTGATGAATGGCCAAGACCTAAAATTTTTACAAAGATTCATAGTTTTCCTAGATTAGGATGATATTACTGACGGTTTGTAAATAACATTGAACAGTTATCTTGCCTGATAATTAAGTTAACATGAAAAAGGGTAAAATTTATTTATAAATAAGAATGTGATGTCTGTTTTTAAGAAATGATTAAGATATTGGTGAATGCTTTGGTTTTGGACTTATATACCTGAAATAGTGATTTTTTCATCTACAGTGATACTTAATTGAAGTAACTTTGTTGTGTTATCATGCAGAATGATCTGCTAATTTTATTATGATTCAAGAAAAAATAATCCTCATGAGTTATATTATTCCACACATGATATAGATGTGGCTACTATGGTTTTTTCTTTGAAAATTTGGTGGCAAAATTTATACGGAGACAAATGTAAAATATATACTGACCATAAAAGTCTGTAGTATATATTCACTCAGAAGGAATTAAAAGTGAGGCTGAGAAGATGGATCGAAATGAAAACGGATTATGGTCACATTCTCAATTACCATCTAGGAAAATAAAAGAATGTAGAAGAATCCTTGATTCGGAAACATCATGCATCATTTACCATGTAACATTTCGAACATGATCACATGAATAATGATTTGATGAATTTTTTCTTATATGTTTTTTGTGTAAGAAATTCACTTGTGTTGATTCATTTTTCAGTGATATCATCATTATTAGAAAGAATTAAGTGATAAATGAATGAATACCATGAGCTATTGGATATGGCTGAATTGGTTAAAATGTGTAAGCTTCCCAAATTTAGAATTGATAATGATAGAGTTTTATGATTTGGAAAAAGGTTTAGTGTGACTTGTGATTCCCATTTGAAGAATGATTTTTTGTGTGATTATCATAGTTCACCATTTTTGGTTCATCATGGAACTACTATGATGTACATAGACATTATGGAGTATTATTAGTGGGATAGAATGAAAATATATATTTCATAATTTACAATGAAATGATTTACTTGTCGATGGGTTAATGTAGAGATGCAGTTTCCGAAGGGGAAACATCAGCCTTTTCCAATGCTATATTGGAAATGGGAGAATGTATCCATGGAATTCATGGTGGGACTACCTAAGACATTTCTAGGAAACAATGTGATTTGGGTTATCGTTGAATGGCTGACAAAATATGCATGTTTTATCTCTATTCAAGATATAGTATCTTGGGAATAGCTTTCTTGACTATACCTCAAAGAGATTTTCATGTTACATGGAGTTCTTATTTCCATTGTATCATACCATGATCACAGGTTTACTTGTAACATTTTTATGGGCCTTCAAAATTAATTTGGCACAAAATTAAATTTCATTACAACTTTTCATCTTCAAACAGAGTTCCAGTCAGAGAAAATGATTCATAGGTTGGAGTACATGTTTCTAGTTTGTTCAATGGACTACCATGGACATTGGGATCATCGTCTTTCTCTAGTTGAGTTATCTTATTATAATAGTTTTAATTCTAATATTCAGATGGAACCTTTTGAGGAATTATATGGGAAGCGGTGTTAGACTCCCGCATTTTGGGATGAATTCGGTGAAATAAAGATGATAGGGCTGGAATTAGGAGAGGAAATGGTTGAGAAAGTGAAGATGCCCTAGTAGCACATGAGGACAGCTCAATGCAAGTAGAAAAGTTATATAGATAAGAGAAGGAAAGGCTTCTCTTTTGATTTAGGTGACCCTATTTTCCTTAAAATATATCCCTGGAAAAGTGTGATCTATTTTGGTAAAATTGGAATGTTATGTCCATGATTCATCAGTCCTTCTGAAATCCTTGAGAATATTGGACCAGTTTCATACTGAGTAACTTTTCCACCGATTTTGTCTCATGTACAAATTTTTTTTCGAGATTCTATTTTTAAAAAGCATGTTCTAGCTTCAACTCGTGTCTTGAGTCTAAATGTTGTTTAGTTGGAAGAGAACGTTTATTCTAAAGAGAAACAAATTCACATTATTGATCGAAGGGAACATGTATGGCAGAATAAAGAAATCCCCTCAGTAAAGTTTTTTTGGGGAAACCATAGATGAAGAAGAAACATTAGAATCAGAAAAGGCACTGAGGGATAGGTAACCTCAATAATTTAATGTGTATATAAATTTTTGAGGCCGAAATTTCTAGAATGTGGGGATAATTTAACATCACAAGGTTATAGAAAAACTATATGAATTGAACGAAACATTGTTGCATGTATATATTTATAAGTATCCATTAAATATGATTTTACTACATCTATGTTATTAATTTCACAAAATGGTCATCAAAAATTGTTATCAGTATGTTATTTAGACTCGTATAAGGAAAACTAATTTTTTTGAATAGTAAAATACCCTTATTAATAGTAAAATACCCTTCTGAATAGTCACATACCCATAAGAATAGTAATATACCCTTATGGATAGTAATGTACCCTTCAGAGTAGTAACATGACCCTAATGAATAGTAATTTAACATTAAGAAAGTTATTTATACCTTCATAAACAGTAAAATACCATAATGAATAGTACCCTCACATTTGATAGTGTATATATATGATTTCATTGAATGCATGGTACACCCATATCATTGAATATGTAAATAAAAGCATTGAAATTGTAAAATCCCAAATGAAGTATTATTTTAATTAAAAATTAATTTTCCCATATATATAAATTTATATTCTTAAAATGGAATTCGATTTTGGATTCTATACATTGAAATGGGTTAAATTTTTGGTAATTTTCTAAAATACATGATTGTTTGTGAAGAGTTATTTTTTGGCATTTGAAAAATCTATGATTTTTTGCATCATAGAGGTGTCATCGATGAGGTAGTGCTGATGTAAGCCCATTATCTCAAACTCACAAGACATTATTACTATTTGTAGTTATAGAAGACTCTCTGTAGATCTTCATGAAGAAAAATAATAAAATAATATTTAAAATAATGTGAAATCTCTTCCCTCCTACACTATCAATACCACCAATTTCTCCCTCTTCCTCCCACACCTCTAAAGCCTTGAGAATTGACTATTTTGTTTAAAATTACCTCCCCAATATCCTTCCTCAAGTCCATGACATCCTGGTCTCACCATAAGGAAAAAATCAAAGACCTTAAGGAGGATCTCAAGGAGAAGAGACCAAGAGGTACGAAATCCTCTTCCTTTTTCATGTGTATTCCTTTCCACTCCTTTTATTTTATTATAGTCTCTTTTCCTCCTATTTTCAACAGGAATGAAAGATAAAAACATCTTGTATATTCTATATTTTCTCATGTTCAAGGAAAATTAATCATCATTATTCCTCTCCTATCCCACATATATTAGGAATAAAAACATTTTCTGTGATGTGTTGAATTACCGATATCTTAGACGACATGACTTCAATTTTCATTAATTCATTCATGTCTTGTCATGATACTAGTTTTATGGTTGAACCGAGTTTTAATATATATTTTTTCATCCATGGTTTTGGAATCCTTTTGTAAACATAGTTCTAATTTATAAAACATAATAAGGTTGTTATTATCAAAGAACCACTGAAATTATCTAAACTAACATCATTAATGTTTTAACATATGAATTCTACTCATTTCAGAATTCAAATTGAAAATTGGTATAATTTATGGTTCTGGAAATTTGTATCTTCCATCCCATTATAATTAGGGAGTTTCACTTCCATTATAAAAGGACATTCATCATGAAATGGTCATGGAAATCACATAAAGAACGCACCCAAAACAATGGAAGGAACAAAATAATAACAATTAAAGGATGAAATGATGTTATAAGTTTATCATATAACATGTTATAAAGATAAATATGTTTCTTTAATATAATAATAACACCCTTTTAACAATTATACATGATTATTAAATAGGTTTTATGTAAGAAAAACTCAAAGTATGGGAATTATTTACCCGATTTCCATTCTCTGGGGTAACATTCTACATCATTATTTATGTGGTATTAAAATTTTTTTAGTGAATATTTTTGTTTATAATATGTTGAAATATTTTTAAATGCCTCTTTTAAAAATTATTGTTTAAATGCCTCTTTTAAAAACTCTTGTTTACAAGATTCAAAAAAATGTTTTTATGTAATTATTCAAGTTTTATTATTATGTTCCTGTTATTGTGAATTGTTTATGATGAAATGTGAGACCTATATATCTCTCCAATTCATTGGGAATTGGTAGGATGGAGGTCGTTCGTATGGTTACTCTATGTTTATCGACAATGGTTACAAAAACTGTAAGGTATCCATGAGGGTTACAAATTATAAGGTTGCCGAGAGGGTTACGTTATTGTGTATGTGATGCCCCAATATACATTTATGGTTCTATTTATATTCGTATGTATTTTGGAATCTTGTGGAAATGTCATGTTTCACAATGTAAGTATATATGGATGAAAAATATGTCTTTTGAAAATAATTTCATATGTTACAAGTATTCATGGACTAATGTGTTATTTCCTTCTATTTATATCCCTTACTGAGATTTTTGTGCTCATCCTATGTTCTTAAATGATTTTCACAGGTTATAAGGATGTGTATGACAAATAATGATGCCATGTTATATACTTGAATAACTGTCAAAGAAATCATGTTTTATTTTGAATGTTTTATATTTTCGGATAAATGAGTACATTTTTAATGGTATCCAATATGTATTAATGTGTAATTTCATGAATTCGTTATTCCCCTTTTCATTAATGCTCTAAATTTGAAAAGACACTAAATGTGAAAGGAATTGATTTCTGTACTATATTATTAATTATCTAATGTATTAATGATGGGTTCTTATAAGCTGTGTTTCTCTTCGGGTGAACTCTAGGTAGAAAAAAATCCCCCCTCAAGATGATGGTGTTCTAGAACTCAATTTTGGGAAACATATTCCCAACCCGCATGTAAACCATGTCGGCTATGATTGTCATTAATTGTGTATCTCATGATTAAATAATCTGAAACCATATTTAGGGCCTCAAATTTTTTCCGATTAGCGTATCTTTTCAGACATGTGTGAGTGTGACCAGTCTTTCAACACATTATTCATCGCAGTCATAGAATCAGGACTATTTTTTCACAACCTGCTCTTCCTCTTATGGTGTTCCAACACTTGGAAGATCATCATTATATAATATTTCAGTCGGATAAAACACTGCTAAATGACAGACGTTATAGAAGAAACAATCCCACCTGTATCATCGCTAGTGTACTCTGTTCCAACCTCTTAAAATGGAATTTTGATGATCACAGGCTCAAATGTTTGATAATGAATCCTATTCTTACTTTTTAATATGACGTCTTAATGAATGTTCAAATGTAAAAAAATAACATATCCGAATTTTAAGATTATATAAAAGCATATCATGACAAGGCCGAATTATGAGATAGATTCCCATTCGCCACCCATAAATCATTATTTTCACCTTCAGTTAAGACCCCACCCCCCCCCCAAAGAAATCATCTTGGATAGCATCAAATCTACCAGGGAGGACTGTAACTCAATTTTCATAGGAAAATGAGTCCTGGAGCTATTGTAATGACAACATACAGACTAATTTTTCATGAATCAAAACGCCCATCCCGCTGTTAAGAACTAATGAGTAAATACACAACTACAAAAAAATTCTGTTTTTGTGAACATATGGATCATTTTGAAGAATACTCATTGATTTGGACCCTTATTTCTTCTTCCCACCATGGTAAAATTTGGGCATATGCATGGTGAATATCACCATGATATTTTCTGATACATGATAAACATCCATCTAAATAATAGATAGCAATTAAAACCTCAGAGGCCTCCTGTAGAAATGAATCAAACCTCCAAAATTCCCCTAGAATGATGAATTTCCATGTCATTCATAACAAAGAAGAAGACAACTCCAAGGTGGAATTAATTATTTGAGAACAGAGATTTAAAATTAAATTACTCCATGTATTGAATTCGGATCTCATAAGTATTCTGTATATTCCAAGTAGCATGATTGTGTTAATTCCAATGTTGTAACCTTCCAAAAAAAAATTCTACTGGTTATTCCGTGTTTTTTTTGGATGAGTCGATGATCAAGATGACATCCCTTGAAATTACAACTATCCCACACAGAATTTGGATCGTAGAACTCACTCCATGTATTAAATATTGTAACCGTTGAAATGTGTCTTGATACCAGTATCCTCAAAATAATGATCAGATTTTTTTCCCTTAGGCATCAAGTTCACATTTGGATTCATACTAATTCATAACTCTCTCTTCATCTCTTCTTTACCTCTGACACCCTTATTAATTCATTCATGGATTATGTCCATTTATGATATCTCACTTTTAGTCTGTAACTTCGAGTCTGCGAACATAATTTTTTAAAATCTCTTTGTCACCTTGATGTAATCTTTATCTCGAGATATGACTATCTCCACCCTCATATGTTCACGTTTTTGTAGAAGGTAGAATGTAGAAGGTTCACATTGAAAATTTCCATAATTTTATTCGGCTATGTATGCAATCATTCCCTGGACCAGACTGATCTGATTCGCTTCATCGCACCCGTATCCCATTTTTACGCTAGTCCCCATTGAGTGGTGCTTCCTTTTAAGGCATTCGACTAGTAACATGAGAATGCACAAGTCACTTTCCCACTCATGTCGGTTTACAAAGCATTATAGCAGTGATTCTTCTATATACTGGAGTTGTTGGTCCACCGTGTGGATCCTAGTCATCTTATCTTCTCCCCCATATAGAATTTTTTGGTAGGTCGGACCAAATTATAAAGACTTCACACCGATCAAGCTGTATAATGAATTGTGTTAATTCAAAAAACCATGGGTTCTTGGAATTACAGTATCAAAGACACAAGAAATAAGGTAGAAGAAGATACTAAAAAACCCTCAGGAGACCCCTTAGCTCACCCACCCATGTTTGGAAATTCTCTCACCAAAATAGATGATCCCTAACCCCGATTCGCATCCATTACCCTATTTAATATCCCTCTCCCCAAGATTCAAAATCCCCATAGCTAATAAATATCACACCAAAGTGTTCCACCTGAGGTGTAAATGAAATCAAATATAAAAGAGAAAAGTAAAACATATGTTTGTTGTTTTTGGAAACTTATTATGTCCCCTGTGCATGGGGATAAAAACACACAAACATAAGATATGTACCTTGTCCTTACATACTAAAAGAGAACAAGTGACACACTCAAAACCAAAATAACCTCTTCATATTGTTTTAATTTTTAAAAACAATGATCTATTACTCTTTCTTGATGTGTAGGAATCAACCCTGCATCAAGACGACACACAGTGTGACTGGTATAACTTCAAATCTTCCATTTTTAATAAAAATTGACATTTTAATAATGTATTATTTCATATTAATGTTTAATTGTTTTCATTTTTGTATTACTAACATAATATTAGATTTATTATATAGGTGTAATTTTTTTCGTGAGTTCGTATGCTATGTTTGGAAACTAAAACCATGGAAGAAAATATTTGAGAGGGAATCAAAGATGAAAAAATCTTGAATCATTATTGTTTTTAATTGTGTGTTGGATAATTGTAATTGTAAACAAATAAAAAATTGTTTGAAATTTATATAGTAGTGTGTTTTTTAATTCATTATAAAATGTAAATGTATATATAATTATTTTTGAAACTCTTCTGTACGTTATTTTGTTCTTTTGTGCTTTGTTTTTGTGTAGGTGTTATTGTGTGAAACTGTTTTGTGTGAAATTTCTATTTTGTTTTATTTCTTAGTAGGTGAAGATGTTGTTCATGTGCAGGTGCAGGTGCTGGGTGTGCTATTAAATAAATATCACGTCACAGGTATGCCAACCTTTATCGGTGCTATTTTGACTACTGATAAAGGTGCCCCTTTATCAGTGCTAAAAAGTAGTGATAAAGGGGACCCTTATCAACACATTATTTATCATGGATAAAGGTCCCCCTTTATTAGATATTTTTAGTGCTATTAAATGGGACCCCCTATTATCTTCACATAAATTAACAGTGGTTTTCTGGAGTTGTTAAAAGTAGTTTCTAGCGCTGATAAAAGCCTTATTTGTAGAAGTGTCTACAATAGAGTTCTTTCTGCTGAAACATGATGCCTTATCCCACGTTCCTCTAGATAGACCTCAAATTTTCTATTTGTGAACATTTCTCCATTATCTGTTAGAATTTTTCAAATTTTCTAACCATTCATATTTTCATATTCTCATCGATATCTTATACTGCAACTGAATACTTTGGATTTGTGGTGGATTTTTTAAAACAATGTCATTCCTCTATATTAATCAATGAAGAGGACATAATATCTCATCTCATCAATATCCATTAGTGAAATTGGATCATATACATCAATATTCAACAACTCATGTAGTCTTGTTTTTTTAATCCTTATGCTTATATGTCTTTTGAATGATCATCCCCAATTGGCATGCATCTTACATATGAGTACAATCACAAGATAATCTTGGGATATTTTGAGTTGCATCGGGATTCACTAGGTCTTCCATGGAACCTTGGATTATGAGGCAAACAGTCTTATGTCATATACTGTTTTTCTAGTCCTTGGACAAAAAGAAAATATCTTCTTCTCCACTCACGAGGTAGAGATTCCCTTTCATACGCTTTCCTAGAAACACATTAACACTATCCTTTTCCTTGATAATAAATTATTTCATGGGGAAAAATATGGCATGTTTTGAGTCACAGATTTGACTAACACTAAAAAAGTTTTGATGAAGACCATCAACTACCAATACATCATCTCACCTCATGTAATTTCTTCTGAACATGGATTTTCTTAAAACAATAATTCTCAGGCCCTCATCATTACTGAATATTACAATAAAATATTTTTCATTCATGATTCTAGTTACTAGATTATTATTTCAGATCATATGGGAAGTTATTTCATTTACAATTATCCATATCCCCATGTGATCTAATGCCTTGAATGCAATTTCTACATCCATGGCCTGCTTGACCCTTTTCTTTTTGACCCATGTTTTTGAATTCAAAACCGACATGGAATGATAGGATTGATTTTCTTCAGTATATTACATACCAACTTCAACCTGAAGAGCAACAAATCTATGTTGAATTTTCAGCTATATTGAAGAATCATTTGGCTACTAAAAAGGAACAAATTCATTCTGTCTCGACATATTCCTAAGTATTGTTTTTGTGTAATATATTTCTATATGTATAAATCCTTTACCCCTGAAAAAATAACTATCAAATGATTACCTTAAATTTCTATCTATGTATGACCACCTATGTCGGTTTTTTTCCCTTTGGTACCTCTTTTATATAGAATATAAATTTTTAGAGGGTCACATCTTACCACAACAATAACATCTTATGTGAGGTACATTCCTATGTGTCTATGACACACGACTAGTAGTGAATTGTGTTCTATGAATTATATGATTCTATTTCACATTCAAATCAATCATCAATCTTGGAGTGTATTCTTATAGTCTGACTTTAAGGGTAACTGCTTTCTATTTTAGATCAAGACCCATACAACCATTATCATTCAGTGTGGAATTTCCTTCTATTATGATGGACCATTATGCTCAAATCTCATCTACTATGTTGCCTTAATGATATTCTTTCCTAACAGTCTATCTTGATCTCCAATTGTTCATTGTTGACTAATGAATTCCACTTATAGTTTATTGATACATTTTATTTTATACTTTTTAGTTTTATTATAACTGTCAATTTCAATTTTATGTTCATAAATTTTATTTTTTTACTCAAACACCATTTCAGAGTGTTCTTGTATTGAAGACCTCATCATTTAAATTTCTACATTCAACTCATAATTCTCTAATTCCTACTACTATAATAATTGTTTTTCGTCCTGAAAAACATTGTTACCTTTATTCGTTTTGGCGCTCAAAATTTCTACCACTTCAAGGAAATCTTCTAATTCAGCATGAAGATCAACACTTCATTCAATATCTACTTCCTCATTGTCACATTATTCTCAAATTATTTATTTTTTGACAACTACATCCAAAACATCTATTTTAAGATCCTTGGAGTCCTCCAACGCTTCTACATAAGATTCATATGAACTTTATTCCAATTTTAAAATAATATTATTCTTTTTAATGATCTCTCTCCTCATACTTCTCATCCCTTTCTCAGTTGTTGAATACTTATTTTTGGTAATTTCATCATATTCTTCATTTTCATCATCAAACTTCATAGGAAACATTGTTGGGAAATTTCCAATCTTTTCGCATCGAATGTAAGAAAATGGAAGTTTACCTTTGAAATTTCCTCTTCGTATTTGACCATTGGAAGAGTGAAATGATAGTACATTATCCGTATTGTCCACCTCAATACTATATTCAACAGATATATTCTTCCTGGCCTTGAATTCCACTTCCTTAGACTTCCACATTTCCACTACATCATTATCATTGTTTCTCATTTAATACACTACAAGGGTAGTGTATAGGTTATCTAGTGTCAGCGGTTTCAGGTCATTTTCTTCCAATACTAAAACATTCAGATTAAATCGTGGGGGTATTTTTCATCATGATATGTTTCAAAATCATTATATCTTCAATGATTTATCCAAGATCCAACATGTCTTTTACTATAATATATATCGCGTCGAATAATGAACCAAAAGTCTCATTTGGATTCATTCTGAGATCCTCATACATGTTCCATAAGTCCTTTAGCGTTATTTCTCGAACTATTGAGTCACCCTCATAAACATTAAATAATTTTTTCCACATTCCATGTGATGTTTTAGAGGATGTCACCTTCATATAAATTGAATTTGATAGGGATTCCTTCAAAGCATTGATACCATTAGTATCATCATCGAATTCCCTTCATTCATCTTATAATTGATCCCCACTTGAGATATAACCACTTACATTCAACCTTTCCCTTTAATGCCAATTGTTAGGTCCAATAGTTCAAATACCCTGAGAGGTGGGTGTATAAGGGTACGTGTGATTAAAAAATTACCCTTCAGATCTTTTTTCGTTATTAAAAAAACTCAAATCTCTCTTCCTCCCATAGAAATATATGAATAAATAAGAAATCATGCACATAACATATCATTTTTTACTTGGTTCACCCTGATCAGGCTACGTCCAAGGAGAATACAACAATGATATATTGATGTACCAATTCAACTAAGTCTCACAACCTTTAATTATTAAAATGTTCTGTCTATATATTCTATAACCAGGTATAATGCGTTTAATATATAGGGTCTTCTCATTCCATTCCCAAGTGTCACTCCCTATGCCTCTTTCACTAAATCATTGTCGGTGGAAAGTCTCACTTTCCTCCTCTTCCTTCACTCAGTACTCTTGGAAAATAATCCCCACATAATTTATTGACTTTTAGGTTAAATACTATTTATGGAAATTTAGGTCCCTTCATTTTCATGAATTCTTGCATCCTCATTTATTTTTAGATGCTATGTTGAAGTACCTTTTTCACCCATTGATGAATACCACCTTACTGAGAACTGTTAGGTACCATAAAAATCATTGTCAAACTAATTTGATGTTTTAACAAGCTTCCTTGTGAAAATTGAGAACAACATGCTCTCCCGCATTCTAAGTACAAGGTATAGAATGCGGATCACCCCTTCCACATACTATTGAAACTTCTATGAACCACAATTATATCTGCGTACAAATTTCTTTGTCCTTCCTCTACGAATATCCAACTATCTGCAAAATGTTCTCTATTCACGGAATGTCTTTGCTTCCACGTAATGGAGGGCCCCCTCCACATAGCACTTGAAAAATTAACTCTCTAAAGTACCAGAGAATCCTCATCCATGTATCGACTACTTTGAAATTTTTAAGTCTCTACAATAACCTTTAGAGTAATTTCTTCTGCACAAACCACTTAACCCTTCACAATCCCTCACAATATTCTTTCAAATATTTCCAAATTTCCTAACCAAAAAAATGTTCTCTAATGATATTCGGTCCCAAGAGTAATCGTTCAGATTTATAAGTTGTAAATATCAAAAGATATCCATAAAAATGGTTAATCTATGATTTTCCAAATCTTCAATTCATCCACCACCGCATACCAATCCTTCAGCTGCTATGAACCGCAATCCACATACAACCCATTTATACTATTTATTACATGTACAATCTTTGTTCCTACATGGTCAGTCTTCTCCATCAGTGTCACACCATCCACATACTTCACCGCCTTCCACTGAGAACCGTTTTTGGTTTCATGAGTCACATCAACGTACCATTACGGAAACCTAGTATGAAAATATATACTCTTCTCAGAACTAGTACACGATCAATGTCTCAAGATCCATATGTCTCTTCCTTTTCCAACAACATCGGCCATTCCCAACAGAAATTCTCAATTTTGAGGCCCAAAAATTTGGGAAACCCTGGGATACTAAGCCGCCTTAAAAACTAGTCTTTGGAAAACACTAACCTTAATCATTTTCGATCATCTGTATTAGTCATCAAACACAACCACACAAAAAAATACTAATAGAACACATTGGGAGATTTTTACCTAAAAAACTCCATAGTAGAGACAATTCCATTATCAGTGTTCTGCAAGAAATATCCAAGGAAGCACCGTGGGAGGTGGAGTTGGTAGTTGAGAAATAGGTTATGTAGGAAGATGAGCTACTGGTGGAGGGTGATGTATTATTATATTTCCACCATAACCCCCATGTGTTCCACTACCAATTCTTGGAGCTATATATTGGATATGTATTAATCTGAAATTCATGGAGGCACATGACATAGTAGCTCAATAGAAGAAAAGAGGAATTTTTTGTGGTAATTATACACCTTATCCAATAATTTTATACATAGATATGAATCAATATTTAATTTCTATATCCATTATTGGAGACATATATATCCACATTGAGACATTATCACAATATATAATTATATATGTTCAGATAGGTTGAGATTCTTTTATATCATTTATCTCTTGGGAATGTGGGATATCTTTTGATAGAGATTATTTCACAAAGGACCTCTTGGTCATCATGATGTATCATTATGAAATCAACATTAGTTTGAACTGGTTTTACATGGTTTTCATACCAATATACTATCATCATGGGGTGTGATTAAATATTAAAAATATGTGGATATTATCTATTGTTGGTGATATATATATCATGGTTGAGTGAATGTTCCTTGAACACAAGAGGATGCATTCCATTACCCATCTGTTCAAAATATTTTTCCTATAAACAGTAGGATCATTAGGTATCAAGATTACATAATTAGTTTATGATGTTATGTACTTATTCCATTATGATGCTTCGTGAATAAATTCGAACTGATAGATGTACATTTACTTTGTGGTACACCATGGGAAAACAATGTTATCTGCAATAGCATATCTTATGACCCTTATCAAGATCCAATAGATGTGGATACTATTAGAGGTTATTTGAGATAAGAGATTAACCAGACCATGTGTGTCCCCCTATAAAGCATCAATATTGGATTTCAAAATTGAAAATTTGAGATTATTGATTTTTTATATATCATAATATCTTATACAATCAAGTGATAATGAACATGTACCCCATGAAATGTATTTATGACAATTCTGATTAATTTTGAGGCATGAGTGGGTTCTCCATGATCGATATTTGTTCTGACTAACAAAAATTCATTGTTTTGAAGCCTGATATTCAAGATTTGGAATTCTAATATCACTATATACACAATTAGTAAATGTTAGTTTGATGAATTTTACACTTTGTTTATAAATTTGATGAACCTGGTCATCCAGAAATACATGTACCAATTTTTGGTTCTCTTCATTGATTATATACTCATTTAACCTTCATTAAAGTATAATAATTCATATACCTTAGTATTTTCCTAGATTTACAACTAGAGAAACAAATTTATGGACATCACTCAAAGTACTATTTTTGGATCTGTGAGGATAACTACCTTTGGAGTGAAATTTCAAAAAAAAAATTATATGTTGACCCGGTGTAGATTGAATCATTTCTTTCATGGGACCAACCCTATAGAGTCTTATATGTGCACATTGTTCTCATATCTGTGGGTGTACTACATGAGTTTTATTGGGGAATTATCAAAGGTTTTATCCCCATTGACTTCCATAACATAGAAAGGTAGGTCATTTACATAGACTAAGATTGATTAGAGATCCTTTAAGAATTTGATTATATGTATAACCAATGGTCTTTTTACTATAATAGGATGGTGTGGAGTATGAGTTTATCATGATACTTTATGATCTAGGATATATTGTGTGTCAATGAAAATGTAGTTCAAGATCACATATGTTTTATAATAGTTGATTCCCCATTACTGGAACTACGCAACTCAGGACCCTATGCTAGTGGTGGAGGATATAGCTTTGAAAATGTTGAGGAACTATAATTTAGGAAATCACATTTATGTTTACATTTTCCACATGATTATCAGGAGTTTCTTCATGTATATAGATATGAAGTTATCATATCTCTTCTTTTCATAGATCCTATAGCACTATGACATCTTGATAATTGATAGCTATGGGAAGAGGAACATGATGGACGATTCCCTTATCCAGATGTCCCATTTCCACTTATTGGTGGAGGCTTCAAATCAATTATCTTCCTCACAACTTATTTTGGTGGAGGAGAGGGATGTATCATATCATTAGATTATTCAGTTGACTCTTCCCCTTCTTCATTATGTATTAGAGGATTAGTTTGGAGACATCCACTATGAGGTTCCCCATGAACAGACACTTAATGATATTAATTAAATAGATTTTATGAAGAAGGTGAAATGTCATGTCATTCTATGGATGAATAATGGTTCCATACATGATGTGAGAGGATGTGATGAGGGAGTTTCACACCAAATTTTTTTTCTATGAATTCATGTGTAGTTGAATTGTTTTTGAAACGTTCATTGGATGATTTTATGGGCTATAATGAGGCACTGCGTTTCTGATTTCACCTCTTAGAAAATCACATGTCTGCGAGAGAAGGCTAAGAACCAGGTTCAAGAAGATTTTACATAGACTCTCAAGATCATAATGGTGAAATAACATGGATATCTGTGGAATTTTTTGATGTACATCCATTAATAGTGAGAAACTAGGATTCCATCTGAGGGATTGTTGAACAACTCATGAATATGTCGCACATCATTCTGATCATGAAAAAGAGCTCATTAGAGAGTCTATGTTAGTTTTTCATGTGAATTATCATCTGAATCAATTATGTACCATCATTTATTATCAATAATAATGATTTTTTGCTAATTTTAAATTTACTTAGAGGCCTAAAATAAGAATTAATCACTCAGTTATTCATGACTATGTAATTTCACCACCCGATGGATGGGATGACTGAGAACTTAATCTAGGTGATTTAGAATTTGAATGGATATTGGGTATTAGACATTGTATGGAGTAAGGGTGATCACCGTTCACTATAAGAGATCACTGATAATATCATTTATCACTCTATGATTGGCGTGAAACCGATGGGGGCCTTATACAGGAGACCCTATAAGTCACCCTTATGTTGGATTGAGATTGGAGAGGCATCTCTTTCTATACTAGAGATCGTGTAGGATATGATAGAGAAGGTCCTTGTGACCCATGATAATATGAGTAAATCACAATACCGATAGAAATAAAATGTTCATCAATAATGTAGGTTATTGTACTTTGAACAAAAAATTTTCATATGATCATTCATAGTATAAGGATTTTCGAGATATTTATATATAGGAAACTTTCCTTGAGGTCCGTCATCCTATTTGAGATCATATAGTGGTTTGGTGGGTTTTTTTATCTCTTATCTCGACAACCAGTATTGGATTTGTTTCATGACATCTTCCATGTGTCAAAACAATGTATATTCATGTATTATTCAACAGAGATCATTGATTGGGGTGATATAGATATAGAGTTTGGAGCCAAATTCATATATTACCTTGTGTTAATCGAGGTCCAACGAAAGAGTATCCTATGAGGATGGATGATACCCTTGGTTCATGTTCTATGGAAGAGCTATATCATGAAAGAGACCTCTAATTATAGGGAGAACTAGGTGGGGCCTCTGTATCCCCACAATTATTTTCTTATTCATATCAAGGGTGAATAATATGTAATGGATAAATTTTTTAGTAACCATATTATTTTAATTTATAAGACATCAAAATATAAAAAAATTAATATTTTTATTGTTATGATATGAAATGTCATGAGAATCCAAATCCTGGTGAGCCCAAAATTAATTTTACGAAAATATTAATTATATTAATATCATGTATGTAATTTTGTTCAGAAATAATGGGTTATCAATTAATGAAAGCCCAAAATCAAAAATCCATGACCATATTTGAGTCCAAAATGTTGGTTTTACCATATGTGTGACACCATGTATGTTGTTTTTATACATTTGGTTGAGGTATACAGTAGTGATTCATTTATTTAAAATAACCATTGAAATTACTTTATATTATATTAAACACTCACGATCGAAAATCCACTATTTATAAAATATTGATATAAAATATCTACTTTTTTCGACATAAAACATGGGATAATTGATATCTATAGAATTCATTTTTTATATTTTTGGTTGGAATATCATGAGAGAATAGATTATGGTGGATTCGAAACTAGAGAATGTAAGAAGATTGTTAAAACACATGTTAAAGAATTTTTCACCAATGATCCATCCAAATTGAGTTATGACTCATCGAATTTGGTTTCTGATATTTTTATTTAATTTCTCAATTATGGATTCTATCTACTTCATTTTTGTGTTTGTGATTTCACTCACGTCGCACGATCCTGTTGATGAATTGAATTATTTTTTTCAATATTAAAATTATAAGGGTTTTTTTTCAAACTAGTGGTCCCCAATTAGTCTCCATAGGAATGTAACAATAGAAAAAATTATTTTACCAATATTCTTAATATTATCACCACTCCAATCACCATGTTCTTCTCCATTGTCCTTCGAGGCCGCAGTTTGACATTACTTAGGAGAGTGCTGGATTGATCAATCCCCTAGATTAATTATGGTATAATGAGAGACAGTTGGATCGATGTATTATATATGGGTTGAGGACTAACATTAGATATAAGTTATACTCTATCTATTCATGATCATAATTGTTTATAAGATCATTTTTAAGGTGACATAAGGGGGAAACAGGTCGTCATAGGCTTTGAGGGGAACACTAGATTCTGATTTCTAGCCACCACTGGTTCTAAAATAATGGTCTTTGCCCTTACAAAGTGGTTTTTGGTGGTTGTTTGGTGTGATTCATTATTATGATAATATATGTAGAAACGTTTTTGAAGAACATGAATTTCATTGAAAAACCAGACTACACTATGTGTATTCCGGAAAAACACAAGACATGTTCACCCTAGATATGGCCTTTATGTTTCATGTAATGTTAAATATCACGCACCATATGTGTAGACCTACACCTCATATGAACTTCCCATGTGTCCAAGCTATTTCTTATATGAAAATGCCTATGACCCCATGTGGATGGACATTATATGAATCAGTGTTCAAGGGAATGAAAAATAATTCACTTGCATGGGTTCTAATGACTGTCCACGACCGCTGGTGTTCATACACACTTTATAACATTGAGGTCATTACATGTACACTGATTTTAATATCTGATCTATTTCTAGGGAGAACATGTCCAGAAAATATTGAGGGGGCATATTTTGTGTCGACCCCATACACATGTTTTACTCTTATGTGGACCTTCTTCTTCTAATATATGCTTTATTTGAACATTGATTTTGGACCAGGAGTATCATGTAATAAGTGTTCCTCCTCATAAAAGATGATGTCGTCCTTTTTTTAGATTATGTTATAATATTTGAGATTATCTATTCATGAAAGTCAATTAGAAAACCCTTCAAATTTGTAGTGATGGGGAAGGATCTTCTCAGAGATTATAGATAGTAATAGTACACCCATAATTAGGGTTTCAATCCACTATAAAGGGGGATAATAATCCAATAACACACTATCGTGTATTACCCCTATAATTTTAATTATATCTAGATATGGTACTCACCAATGTAGGGAATGAGTCCTCTATTAAGTTGGTTGTACTCACCTATCACACCAGATTATAGATCTCCCGTACTCCTTATTCCATAAATAGACGGAACTCCCCAATCTAGGGTGTGTGACCCATATCTATTGGGATGTAATTCCCTATCACATAAGGGTGTATTTACCTCATATTCATTACAAATATTGACATGGTACACCCCTACACTAGGGTAGTTTCATTATATTTAGAGGTGTACTCCTCCATCATTGAGTTGTAATGATTATATGTTCCTCTATGGAGAACAACTCCATTGGATGTGGAGTGTAGTGGAAAAGAGGGGACCCCTCCCATCATATTTTTGTGAAGTTGTGTTTGATGTTGGGATTCAGTGATAGAATACTCTTAGAGTTTTTTGGGGATGTGAGATGGAGATCCCCATTCCCTCTAATGGGGATTATTTTTTAGAATTTATATATGTTTTGGATTTTGTATTGTGATTTACTTATGACAACTAAACTTATATTATATCACTATATCTCTCCATTTTAGTTTTATTTTCTTGATAAATGGTATGTATAGACCCACCAAATCATGGAATTTTCCCCCACAAATGTTGTGTCATTTATAGAAGACAGTTAAATCCATTATGATAATAATAGAGCATATTATAACATGGGTTTATTTACCATGTAAAATCATCATGTATGGAAATTATCATCCTAGATCTCCCATCCTTAAATTATTCCTATTATTTCCATGTTGGGACTTCATTTCTAGCAGGGAGGGTATTTTAAACCATATATTCCTTATTAAATTGTTTTTCTATTTATAATTTCCTAGAGGATATCAAATTCATGAACCGTAACCAAGATGTAGTTATCTTTTATAATTATTCATCTTCACAACTACATAGAGATGGTTGGGTGCATACATACATTTTATTTAGAAAAAACCATCCAAATTTATTTATGAGATATCACTGATTGTCTCCATCCTATATCCTATATATACATTATTGGGGAGGTGGGGACCTTTCGTTCCACCATCTATGAATTCCCCAATAGTTTGGTATCATATAGTAACAAAAAAACCATGATGTAGTTTATATCACCACATAATTGTTTCCTCTTTGGTATATATTTCCAGTAATTTCAAATATTTAGAAAATACGTATATACTAATTTAATTGTCACCTTATGTAATATCAAATGTTACATTCAGTGAAATTATATCCAAAATAATTATAAATATTTTCATATACTATATTTTGAAAACATACAACTCATTTTAATCATATGTAGAATTTTATTGAAAATTAATGATATTTTTCTTGAATATCCTCATAAACTATTTTAGTGAAATATGTTAGAATTTTTTATTAACATTTAATAGTAAAACATATTCCTAATGAATCTCAACATAATGTGTCTCCCTCTGGGAATTAACAACATTACCAATAGTTATGAATTTATTTATTCATAACTATCAAAAATAGTTTTCCTATATAAATGATTCAATGATAATCAATATAAAAGGAATCTAGTATGATCTCTATATGATACATGTTTTTCTATTCCTACATCCTCCAACAAAATCATATTCAGTTTTTTGTAATCCTAAAATATTTATTTCAAAGACATGAATAGATCATAGGATAAAGAGTCTATCAATTCCAAATATTCACCCCATGTATTATAAATTTTACAACTATATACTTACATGATGTATTAATAAATCACTGTCTATTCAATGAAATTAGTCATCACTTCACATGACCCTCATCCATATAGAAAAGAATATAAAATTTTCATTATATTCTCATGTACATATAATTTTCTTCCTCACTCATTTTAGGTCTTAGATACCACAAATATTAATATGTAAATTAAAATACCATCTTCATTAAACCCCATTAAATGGGCTGATTAACATCATTTGAAACTGTCATCTAATATGGTCATCCACAAGGATAATATTAGAAAATTAAGAATTCATGAATGTTCTAATAATATGAATCATAATAACATCATTTAAAAGATTTTAATATGGAGAAAATACATGAAATACCAAGTACATATAGTATGGAACTCCTTGGAGTATACAATATAGGTCATCCATTACGTAAAACTCCTTTTGTGGATTGTGGTTTAATTTTGTATCTATATATGAACCATAACCAACCCTAATAAAAAATAGTCACCATATTCTATAATAATCCATTACAATCATTGACATGGAAAAAATTCATAATTTTTGAGGTTAATTATGATTTCAATTAAGAAATACATGTAACACCCAATATTCAATTATAGTAATTATTATATTCTTTCAAAAGAAACATGCACAAAATGCACATGGGCTTATTGAATAATTTGATTGAAATATATATTCATAAATATTAAAAGGTTATTTTCTAGAAATATATTACAATTTTCATTTCACGTGGTCAATATTATATTAGTATCAATTTTGTATAATTTTCATAAATAATTGATTTTTAGGTGAATAGTGAAAATAAATTTTTTAGGAAATTTTTCACATTTATTGTATTATAATGAGATGTGAATGACCTTAATGTTAATGAAATATTTAATAAAGATATTAAATATGATTATTAAATAATATAATTCATATAAAAATATTTTATAGTTATTCAATGTTTATGAAAATATTTATGGAATTCTAGGGAATTGTTTTTTATAATAAAAACATTCTTAGGTTATTTATTCATAATCAGTTATTTGCAAGGATAATATTTTTTTAGGTATGGTTTAAAATAAAAAATATTATCCTAATAAAAAATATTATCTTTTTATATCCATTTTATTCAAAATTATACTCTAATAAGATAAAAAAACATTGTTATCCTTAAAAGTATCATTTTTCATAAAGTTATTTCTAATGATTTAAAGGAAACTATATAAAATGTAAGTTGTAACACATATTGAAGTTGAATATTCTAAAATGGATTATGTATTTGAATTAGTATAATTATTATTATTTAAATACTTTCAGCGCAATTTTTTTCATAATATAAAGTAAACATGGTAAATAATAATCACCTCAATTTAGGGTTAATTTTTGAAAAACAAATACAAGTAAAGGTATACTGCCTCAAAATAACAGTAAAAATATCTCAAACAACATTTTTAATTTTTAATTTTGGCCTTAATCTAGTTATATAAAAATATATGACATTATAGAGACAATTTCAATGGAAAATGATACTATTTTATTTAAAATGTTGATGTAATTTTGTGCGTGTCACCCTGATCACTTATTAAAGGGAACCTCCTCTCCTCCATTATACGCATACATGGACCCCCATATCATAGCATTGAAATATTCAAAATCCTTTCATTATTATTTCGTTAATTAATATTACATATGTTACTACCCTAAGTGCTTCCTATGAATGGATATTTTATAAGTTTAAGTGGTTCATTCAAAGATGAGGTAATGGTCTTACCATATCCATTCAAAAATTATTTCCTCTTAAATATAGATATATAAATTTTATTTACACTAAAATAATGATCCATTATCATAAATATTATTATATTTTTTTTATTATTGGACAACCATTTTCAACTTCAATTTATCATATGGAAAACAAAATCATTGCTCATGTGTATGTTTTGCCTACCATCTCAATGTGGTGGTGTAATTAAGATTTCATTACTATTTTAATTGTATTGTTGTAAAAATTTTATTAATGAAATATGTATGAAATTTATGAAATATTTATAATTTTTTAAATATAATATATCATCAACATTATTCCATGTCTATCTATTGAAAAATGATAAAGACACACATTTCTCAATGTGGAATGTAACTGTAACAAAGTGATGTTATTCATTTTCCAATTATCTTAATGAATGTATTATTATTAAAATCTATATGTGAATTTTAAATTTTATTTCTGATGTCTTAACCATTTATAATATAATGGAACAATTTCATGACACGTATAATAATGTAAAATAATGAAAATTAATTTTGGAAAAAATCACTAAACAACCATAAAGTGGTCGACGCCAGAAAAAATGATTCAATATATATACTTAATATTAATATAAAAGATGATAAAAATATAATAAAGATTATAATTTATTTAATAATTTATTTAACAAATTTAAATTCATTATATAGGATTGTCAAAGAGATATGTCTATTTGGACACCAATTTAAAATGATTTATTTTATAATCTAATCTTATTTTTTGAAACCTTGTTATTCATATTTCCATGTGGAAAATCTACATGATCGTATACTCTTAATAACTATAAATTTTATTCTCATATGGTTATTTTAGGATTTAAATGATTCTATTTTATTTGTTTTCTATCTTGATTAATAAATGATAATAAGTTACATGTAGGAGACATTATTTATGAAATATTTTTAATGTTTCATTACAAATCATTTTTGTCATTCCCCATGTTATTTTATATGTATAAATAATGTTTCTCATTATTTTAAAAATATTGAAAAATGGAATTTTCCTATATTTTTAAATATTTTTTGATTTTTTTTAAAACATCCTACAAATATTTTCCAAATAGTTATTTTTTATCTTTTTATAAACGTAAAAACATAATGATTTTTAACATATGTGGTTTCAAAAAACTTTCCCATAATCTTATCTATTATTTTTTTGTCAAAATTAATATAATTTTTTAAATAATTTTATTAAAATAAGTTATTTTTAAAAATATTTTTTGAATTACTATAAATAATTTAATATAGATAAATGAATTATTTAATTAAGGAAATAATAAGAAAATATTAATTTGAGTTATACCACTCTTATTTAGTGAGAAAAGACGAAATTTATTTTTCATTTAATAATTATATTATCTTTTATATAGGATATTATATACTAATAAACATTTAATATATAATTAATGGTGAAATTTTGTCATTATTTTTCTAATAATGGATTATACTTTCTTTAGAAACTGTTAAATTTCTTGTGATAATGTTTTTTATAACTCTATATTATTCATAACACATTAACTTTTTCCTTCATGTACACATTTTTAATAAAATGTATGAATTGAAATTTATTTCTATTACATTTATGGTGTTTCGATCAAATACCCTTTATATACGTTTTATCAGTTAAATGATGCTTTTTAATTTTTTTTAATTTCCAGGGAAATATTAATGTTTCCAATTCTTTATTCAATACTGATAAATTCTGATTTATAAGAAATTTTTAAAATTAATGTTGTAGATCACTCAATGTATGAGGAATAGAAATGATGATTTAGTAAGCATTCCGTCCCAGTTATATATTGACCATCGATACGAAAACATGTCTAATGAGACAAAATAATATAAAAGCCACCTTATAATTATTTTTTATTTTACATTATAGAAATATTAAAAATGATATCATAATTTAGAATAATAGTTTTATGATAACTTGTCCACACATTTCATAAAAACTCATATTTTTTCAGATTTAGAATTTTCCCCTATTAATAATTCTACTTTCCTTATAAAAGGGATTAAAATAATGATTTTATTCTAGAATGCTCATTTAACTAATGTTCATGATTTAATTTCATATTTTCAATTATCAATACATCCATATTTATTATTCATTAATTTCTCATTATAAATTCCCTTATTCATATCCATTTCTATGCATATATGATCATCCATTATATTTTCCTTATTACCCAAGATATAAAAAAGGATATTTAAAATTATCTCATAATATAGGGAAGGATTATTTATATAACGACTACATTTTTATTTATCATGTCACTTTATGAAATTATATACATATATCTGTAATATCCCATTTATTTGGTGTGGTTTTTTTGTGTCATGGTTTATCGGAATTAATATATTGAAAATATTAATAGTTAGTAAATCCTACATAAACATATTTTTAGAATTAATGATTCCCCGTTGATCATAATATTATAGGAGAAGTTTGAGAAAATTTTTATTTCCAAAAAGTGGGGATTACATTAATAACAACAAAAATATTTTCCACTTTAGGTGTTCGGTTAAATAAAACCATTGGTGGGTATCATGATAAAAATAATTAATTTTTTAGAAAAATTATTTATAATTATCATTACCCTAATCGCTATCTCTTGATTATTTGTTATAAAAATTGTACAGGGGTATTCGCATAACCATATGATATTATAGAGTAATATTGGTGATTTTTTTGCATTGGATATATAAGAATACAAATCATAATTATCTATTGCGGATAATCATCATTCGAATGGTGAAAATAGTGAGATCTTTCCATTCATTGATATTGGATGTGTTCCTCAAAAAATTCCATTCTATTCCTAATGTATGTAATGTTACATTATGTATTTATGCACACTTTGAATCACAAAATGATCATGGATTATGTTTCATCTTATTTTCATCGACTTATGTTCTTTGATGAAGCCCAATTTTAATAACTATTAATGATCCTAAATATATAATTTTTATACATGATTTTCACCATAGATTTTGAATTATGTAATATTTTTAAGTTATCCCACTATCTAGTGATGGTTTTAACTACATTCATGTTCTTTTCCCATAATCAATCTTCGCAATATTGCTCACTTTCCGATGGGTATTTTTATTATACAATGTTAAACTAGACTTGAGTATGATCGAACCCCTCTATTCATAAAGGTCCATGGTCAATGATGGGATTAATTTTTTTCTAATGTATTGAGGTTTGTTTTAGGATTCATGTTATGGAACCTTGTATTAAGACCCTCATATGATAATGGAATATAAAGTATGTTCAACAATAAATATCGGAGTTCTATCTTTAAGCCACTAGAGGCCTAGAATTAGAAACATGAGGCTTTCCCCTAAATTAACAACTTACTCGAGTGGGTAAAACAATGATAAAGTTGATATATTTGTTTATATATAGTAATCAAAAATAAATACATCAATTTCTATGAAATTAGAAACAAAACTACATATACCCCTATGAAACAGACAGTAAGTCCCAAAAATCAAAGTGATTGGGGTTTTATGTGTCATAGTTGTCACATGATGTGTGTCTGATCACAAATTGAATGTTAGCCAACCTGGACAGCCAATCCATGTTCCATAAAAACACACTCAAGTTCCCTTGTAAGTATATACATCATGTACCTTTAGATATATGAAAAGTACATGTACTTTTCTAACTAAGCCATGTACCCTATATATGTACATATGACATTTCATGAGAAGTTAAGTTCATTCACCCAAAGGGAATGACATGTATTTGTACATGGATATCCATTCTATGTACCCTGAACATGAACTCAGGTGGATAATAATTTCATTTACCCTTTGGACATGATGCATAGTAGTACATGGATAACCATGTTTTATGCTGAGAGAAAATGCCCATGAATCAATAATGGAATTTATCCTATATTACCGAACAAACATGTTATTTAGAGACACACAACTAAGCAAGCCATTTCCAGGAAATATTAGTCACATGTTTCTAACATGACTAACACACAATGTGATTCGATCTACATTTCATATACATCTTCATGAAATTTATACCATGCAAAATCAATCATCAGGATTCAAACATAGTCCCCGGAGTAACCAATCAAGATTATTATTAAATGTTTCTGATGATTGAAGCCATAATTTATCCACAAGATATACAATGTGAGGTTTTTCTAGTGGGAAACTACTTTTAGAGACTCTTAGCCAGTGACATTGATCAGTTTTGATCATTATAGTGTTTTTAAGTCTATACTCACATATATCACCCATGTGTGGGTCTCCTATATATGATGTACATATATAGATGAAACTCCCCCATGCTACCTTGGGTGAATGACTACTATATGATGAGTGTATTTCACACCTTTTATCTTAGGTTGTGAGTACGTCCTCTATTGGAGTAGTACTCTATTGGTTGTGCTTTTTAGTGGAATGGTGTGAGACCACCATAATCACCCTATAGAGGTAACCAATAATTATGGGTTATTATACTGTATCTTTAGTGCTATATCATGAGTCTTTGTACATAGATAGTTGTAGATAAAGTGATCCCCATTCTCTCATCACATTGGTTTCTTATGACAATATCTGACATTAGGATTCTTTACCCAATTTATTTGTTGGTTGAACTATCTACATTGATTTATATTTTATCCCTCTAAATTTTTAAAGTATTCATCATAGGTATATATATTGTCACACTGATGTAGACATGATCACACATTTTTTCCTGTGAAGACAATTTTGAGGTTCATAATGGATATTTGTTTCCCTGGTTTTAGATGTGGGTAGTAGTACATTGATATTCAATCTATATTTGGTGGTTAGTCCTAGGTATTGTGATCTAACCACTATTCAGTACATCCATTTTTTCAGTTGTTTAAGGATTGAATCTCATGACTATTTTGTTGTGTATTTTTAGTTTTTTTATATTTTTTTTATATTTTTTTACTTTTATTTTTTTGTATAGGTTTCTATATTAATTAATTGAACACTTGATTTGTAGTCTTTTATAGTGTATTTTAACTATTTCATGATGTTGGTTGTTTTCATTTGAACATGTACATTAGGGTAAGGCCCCAGATTTTGTGATATTCATATATGATGCCATTCACTATTGCCTATCCAATTTGAGGAGGGGGATTTGGGTTTTCATTATAGTTTACTGTAATACGAGGTAGGGTATCATTGGGTAGGGTCATGGTAGAGTGGTATCAGAATATTTTATTCCTTGGGTTGGTGTCTAGAGTTATACATGTTGTGTTATTTGGTTTCATAATATGAATTATTTATATTATTATGTATTGAGTTCACCATTAATGTTTGGTAAACTAGTAATACTGTAGTGACTGGTGTATCCATACAACTAGACTCTAGCATCATATTTGTCAACATGGAATAATAGTACATCCGTTTTAGGAAAAAATGTCCAATGGATCATATTGGATATCTTCATTTGTAATTTCATGTAATTATTGAGTTATATCCTGAGAAATTTTTATCAAACTATTTTACATCCATTTATATTTTTAATGCCTATTTGACAACATCCATCTATGATAATTTTGTACCATCATTATGATGATTATATATCAATGATTCGTAAGTTTAGGGCCCCATTCATGAGGTGTTATATCATAACGAGAAAAAAAATTCTTCTAAATACATATAATATGATTTCTCAATCAGATCAGTATGATGATGGGAACAATTTTATCATCTTACATTTTTTTCAATAAAAGAGACCTATGGGGTTTCAGGGAGAGATAGACAGTCTTGTAAAATAGGGTTATCTCATTGTGGTTTTGTTAGTCCTTTAAGCTATTCAGGCCCTAGAGGAACAAATAAATATTCTTGGTATGACCCTTCTTCATAGAGAAGTAGGGAATTGGTTGGGTCAAACCAATGAAACCAATGATGAGTTCATTCTCACATTATCATACATTTATTAGTTTATCCACGAACATTATTACCATTTTATGATGAACATTGATCAGATATAAGGTATTTTTTAGCTACGTCTATGTAAAATATCTGTTACAGAGTAAACCTCAAGGTTTAACAAACTCAATAATTTACCTCAATATATGGTGAAACATGAATGATTCCTAGAGTGGAACTGTGAGAATGACCATTTTAGATATATCAATGTATAATTTCCTACTTATATATTTCCTCAAATGAAGGAGTTATTGAGGGAGATTTAGATGTTCAAAACATTCTATAAGATGGAATTCTGGTTGCAAGAGCCGACGGTGGATATGATGGGGTAAGGTTGTCTAAAGTAGCAAGAAGGAATCAGTCATTATGGTCCCCATGTAGGATTCTTAGTTGTTCCTATATGCATACACATATATCTATGGGACAATGTTATTGGTAAGGGTCAATTCATCCCACATATGGATGATGGTTTGATTATGGTGGGAATGTTCACATGGAATGTGATTTCAAAATTCTCCATGATTTAGATAGTAGTTCATAAATTTATTATCCTCTATAGAATAGGATGATTCGTGATCATCTTTTTCCTAGGTGCTGTCATGGAACCCCTTGTAGAGGAAGTACTTAAAAGGAAATCACTAGAGCTCTAGATGGGGGATATATTGGTTTAAGATGAAGTTGTTATCTTCTTCCCCCACCACTACCAGTTGGATCACCTTTGGATCATTGGGATGGAAATTATGGTTGCATATAATTGCATGAAATTGATGTATATAGTTATAAAACTTCTTGGAATATTGATGGAATGGTTTGTTTCTTCTAAGTAGCATCTCTAGTATATTTAGTCCAAGGAATGAATTATTTATTTATCTTCATATACCTTGTGTGAGAGAAAATGATTCAAATTGAGTCATTATTCTATAAACGATGGATTGAAGACACTATATGGTGTCATTTTCTATATCAGTCATATAATATTAGCGTGAGATAGGATTTGGGGAAGATAGATTCAGATGGGAACTCTTACTCATCATGATGAAACACTATAATTTTTTTATAGGAATGAACTAGTTTCCATTATTGTGTTCATAGATAGACTATCTTCCCAGTAGCGTTATATACCATCGTTCTGATGATATTATGTTGACTATTATGGGTGAGAGTGGACTTATGGATGATAATATTGGACTCTCATGGAGGAATCCATGAACCATAACCCATCAATAGGAATATATATCCTTCATATAAACATTTTGTATAGAAATTTGAATTTGATCAATAGTAAAGGAATATATAGAATTAATTAACAATGATGAATCTACATTAACTATGAATTTGTAGTTCAACTTCATCATTGAATTTCACCATTATATAGAACATATATATACTTAATAATATAATATGGATTCTATTTACCTCCATGAGTTATGGGTGCAGTTGGAGGACCATTGACAGAATGGTTTTATTAGACATTGTTTTTTTCAAGGAATCTCTAGTTTTGTTCTAGAAAAATTCATATGGGAGATTACGGAATTATTTTATTATAGTCACTTAAATTGGGTTATTGTAATATTATATCAATTATTGCAGATTGATTTAATTTTTAGCTACTAGAAGTATGGATATTTATTTTCAAATATCGGTGTAGTGTGTTGCTACTTTCAGTTGAGGGATTTTGAGGATGTTTTCTTCAAGAATTTATTATGACATCTCATTAGAAAATATCAGTTACTGTTGATTCCTTTATATGTGACTAGTTCCCCTATTGGTTTCATGAAACATATAAAAAGAAAATATATCCATACATGGACTCATTCATAGTTTAATTTATCAATGAAATTCTAATATAATCTATATCATAGGAGGGGAATATATCTTATTTAAGAATGGTTATAGATATACTATGTGAACACCATATTTATGTAATGATTCTAATGTTTCATTTTTTCGATCTGATTTGTTCTCTTTTTGTGTTATTTCATTTATTTCATGTTTTATTTTCAAATATGACTAGTATTTATGCTTCTATTACTTTATAAACCCTTAATATCATGTCATAGTTGTGTAGTTCTCTTATATTTGTAGGGGAATATTAAAGGTTTGTGGAATAATTTTCTAGGATAGAATCCCGTTTGGCTGTTGTTACTTGGAATGTGAATATTTTTACAGGAACCGAAAATTATATGAATGAATTTAATTGGATAAGGAAGACGATAACCAGTGCTCTTATTTTGATACTATCAATAGAGGTTATAGATTAAGTGATATTTTATGATGCGTATAGAGATTAGCTCAACTATGTTTTGATGAAGTGGAATATAGTAATAACTTATGGGTTGAATAAGTTGATGCCTCAATGGATTAATTTTTTACCCAATGATATATAGTTACAATTGGAATCCTCTTACATAAATAACTGGATTCAATATCATTTGGATCTAAAAATAATTATATAATTAGTTCATAATATTCTTATTCCCATATTCACTGAGATACCCACACATGAGACAAACTATTTATAAGAGATCATAGTGGATAATGAAAATTAGATATTCAATACTATATTGAAGGGAAATGTAGTGTAGGGTTCCCTTCATAGGAAATCTATTTCTATATTTGTTGATGGGGCATTAATGAATTTAGCCTCACATCTGAAAACCATGGTGGTTGATATAGGTTCATCTAATCTTTAGACTATGGTTGTAACTCAACTAATTTATCATCATGTTAGTTAATATTAGTTGGGAGATATCGACTGTGATGTTTTTCATGTCCATATATCTTCACGATATGAACAACATAGATTGTTTAATGGAGGGGGGCTTGTTATTATTTCTAGGGATGGATCGTAGTTATACTCATTTTTTGAGAAGATTTCTCGATGTAGATTTATAACTAATCCACCCTATTTGATATTTTTTTGAGAATATGTAGATGTTCCAATAGTGGTAGTTTTGGTTTTATAGAATCGGGTTGAGCATTTCTGAGTCTGTTTCTATTTGTCGCACTATTTAGATAGTAAATGATGACCATCAGGTTCCATCATGTTTGAATCAACCTATTTAGATGCCAACATGGAAGTGGTATGGTGTATCAATTTATTTTATGATGTTTATTCCCTAGAAAATTTTAATTTATGATTCTATTTTGTTTATTTCTTACTCACTCAATATATTAACAAACGTTGCTGACTTTCAGGTGCAGTGTTTTGTTTACAGTTTTTCTCACTATTACATACTTCATATTATGTCGCATCATATACTACACATGATGAAAATATTTGAACATGATTCATAGTTCCTTTTCTATTTATGTCGAGGAAATAAATAGTCTTTAAGGACCCAATTATATATGGGAAAAAAATTTCACCCCCAGAAATATTGAAATATTGATCGGACGATCCTTGATTTAGAGAATTTGATGAGAGGGTATGCATTGGACATCATCATAAGATTTGTGTATCACTTGATATTATATAATTTTTCTCATAACTACTCATATCACTCTACTGTTAGTATATAATTTTTTTAGTCCATGTACTGAAGAAACTGATGGTCACCCTTGTGTTGGACTATAATTGGCGATGCATCTCTTATCAAACCAAAGATGGTATCTGAAAAAATATGAGATTCTCTTGATGATCCATGATCATATGTGGATAACCCAAAGATAATCTAAATTATATGTATAATAACATTTTATACTATTTCATTATGAGTGGACAGATCATTTTTTGCTGAACATCTCCATACCACTTGTATTGTTGAAGTATCACTTGGGAAGTAAGACATCCACAAGGATCATCAAATAGTTCAAGATTTTTTTAATTAATATGATGTTTCATATCATTTTACATTTTCCCCATAGTTGGATCAATTCAAATACTGCATCCACAAATCTCTGTTGAAGAGGCATTTTTTCCCTAAAACATGTTATTTACTAGGGTGAGCAGGAAATTGAGTATTGAGAAACCTTCTCAAAGTAACCAGTTGTGATTTATGAATATTTTGAGAATATTGTTCCCAGAAATCCTATTCTTATAGTTATGTTATTTTGAAGCATTAAGGAAATCTTATGTGGTCATGAGTTCTATTTGAGGTCTCATTTCCCCAACTATTATGCAAACATTTCACATTGTGATTTAAAAATACTTGAATGATGGAATAATGTAACAACTCTACTTTTTTCCTAGCCCTTCCATTGAGACACGCATGGCTATTTGTAATACATGAATCACAGAAAAAACATATCTATATTAGGTTAGGCTTTGAATAGTATTACCAAGTAAAAATATCACACAAATGAGATCCATCTTCTTAATCTAAATGTACAAATGAAAAATATCTGTATTACGGAATATTATAGAGACAATAGCCACTTGGATTTTAATTGAACATATAACATCATTCGTCCATCATAGTACATTAATAATTCAAAAATATTTAATAAAAAACGAATATATTATGAGAAAAATACAATTGATCCCATCCTACAAACAATAGGGTGATAGTTATGCTAAGAAACTCCTTGATCTATCTATGTCATGTTTAGTTCAAATAAGGTCTCCATATTTATTATATGCATATGAATCCAAAAAAGGCTTCATATCTTTAAAAGACATGATTATATTGGGCATTGAATATTTAGTGATCAGTATAACACTATGTAGAAAAAAACCTTTATATCTGAAAACATAACAAATCATGACATTATTCATATATTCACCACAATTTCACTTTAATATGAATATGATACCAAAAATAAAAAAACCATATAATGAAAAACGTAGACACTAAGTCTATATGTGAGGAAATTTACTCAATACATTCCTAGAAATCAATTGTATTTTCCATGGATTCACTCATCTCAGATAACACGCATCCTGAGTTTTATCGGCATTGGTGGAAATCACATAATAAGGCACACTCATCGAGTCTTACTATAAAGATTGAACTTGTAAAACCATGTGAAATTAAAATATTTTCATTTTATATTAAATTTATATTAATTTGTAAATTTCTTTATACTCTACACCATCTTAATTTTACTCTGACACAATAATAATTTCTCTTGAGTTACATGAAATTAATATTTCTTCAGAAAAAATATATATTATTGAAATATTATTAATTAATATAATAATATATAACCTATCTATTAATTTTGTGGTTCTGAATATTATTAAATAATATATTAAAATATTCAGTTGAATTCACTGGTTAAAAAATATTTAGAAATGAATGTAAGTACCAACTGAATATAAAGGGACTGTTTCTATAAGCTACTACTTTTATTCCCATAGACTTGTCATATAATAATAAATTATATTAATAAAAATTAGTGAATGATATTAATTTTAATATATATATTATTCATTCAATAATATATTTTTTCAATTCATCCAATGGATTAGAAAAGCATAACATAAGAACAAACCCAATATTAAGCAAAAAACAATTATTTTATAATGTTAGTTCTATTTCCTTTTACAGAGATCCTATTTTAAATCCAAATTATATAAATTCTATATATTTTATTTATAAAAATAAACCTTTTATATTAAATATTAGTATAATAATTTATTTTTGTAGAATATTTTTCTTTTTTACGGAGAAGGTTCTTTTTTGATTAATAGTTCAAATACTGCATTTTAGTTTAAAACATCATTTTCTTATTGTTTATTTATATAGATAATTTTTTTTTGATTTTTTTAATTTATAATTAGACCAATTTAATATAATTTAAAAAAATATATGTCATTTGATGAAATTTCGCATCATATATAGATAAAAACTAATAGTAAAATTTTGCATGTTTTTTACTTTGAAACACCGTTTTGCCATCACAACTACCAGATTAGTAATAAATATATGTTTTCCACATTTTTCAATTGAATTTTATAAACGGAACAACACAGTTCTAATCTATATGATAAATTTATCATAATAATATCATATTTTTTTACCAAAAATATTTTTAACGGAAAATAAAATTAATTCCAAATCTTCAGGGTAAATCGTGTAATAGATCATAAAAATAATATTATAACCATTATAAAATATCCATAAAAAAGACATAATTTTAACGGATTACTTATTTTAGAACAATAACATCTTTGGGAAGATTTCTTGAGATCTTTTCTCCACTTGTTTTACATTATGGAATTTATTGTATTTTATTATAGGGAATGTTCAATATGTCATACTCATGTTTCTAAAAAGCATGGTATCTTTTTATATGGTTAGTAAGATTATATAATGGACTATAAGTAGTAATTAAATAGATAAAATATTTATCATTATTATTATAAATTATTTTTAAATATTAGGGAAGATGTGATTTAATTAATTTCTACCCCAATGATAATGTAGTAATTGATTATTTAATAGTCATTTCAAAAAAATGTTATTAAAATCAATCAATGAAATATTATATTATATAAATTGTATCATCCCGAAATATATTATATTACCAAAACATATAATTAGTTTATTGAAGGATTAATTTGATGTTATATTCTATATTGATATTTTTTAATATGTCATGAAATTAATAGTTTCAAAATTGACAGTAATTATATTTTAGAATAAATATTAATGTATCAGATGATATAAAATTCATAAAAATATTTAATTAATAAAAAATATTGTGAAAAAAGGGTATAATTACTTTGAATATTTATTTATGGATCTTTTTTCATTATATTGTATCTATTTTAACCCTTAAATAGTAAAATCCATGATTTCATGATAGGTGTTAAATGGATTAACAAATGGTTGATTCCAAATGATAATGGTAATAATGTTACCTAAACATGTCCAAAAAACATGGGATGAGGATATCTATACCCATTAAAATTTTATATTTCAAATTACTCAATTTTGAGTAATTTTTAAATAATAATGTATAAAATTTATTTAATAATTTTAGAGTTTCGAAAAGAACCCATGACATCAATTATAAAAGGGAACCTCCTCCCTTACATCCTCACAAACCAATGAGCCTTATATCTCGACCAAAAAAAACCCAAATAAGATCCAGACATTCCAACCATCATCCAAGGATCATCAATTTTGTCATAATGAATACCATATATGGATTTGGGCATAAAACAAAAGTATTTATGGAAATAAGATGTATCATTCTTTAATGATGACATTAGTATTATTTATTACCCCACCCCATATTTTATTATTATTATTTTCTTATATAAAAAAATAATTGTCATAAATATAATTATGTGTTATTATTTTTTCTTTCAACCTACACATACACACACTTTTATATAATGGGTAACAAACTTTCAGTTCTTCTATAATGAGTACTAAACCTCACGAAATGACCTTGTTCTTTTTTACTTTTACACAATTCATGGATGATAATTTTGATAGAAAAACACTTTATATATGATATATCTGATACGTATTAATTCATTATTCTTATATACTTGTTTTATAACACATACCATTATAATTTCAATTTTCTAAACATGATGACAGTGTTTGTGGAAGTGTGGACTATTGTCTCATCAATACGATGTTATACATTCACACACTACCTGGTACATATAAAGAAGATATTAATTAAAAATACATAAAAATTTATTTATATATTAAATTAACTACATATTTAAATTTCAAAAAATATAATACACAATTTTCATTATTACCCTTTTCACACTCTAAAATGTAATAACTTCATTCATGGTCATATGGACTACCACCTCCCTGGAGTGATGAGATTTATTTTACATAAAATTGATTACAAATATACAAAGTGTTAAATAAAATGATATTTATAATATAATGATCTTATATTAAATATATAATGTTACTTAACTTATTTCCAAAATGATCATTGAAAAATGGGAACGTTACTCGTGCATAGGTAAGGCCTGCTGTCTCCATAATTGTAATGTTTGTTCATGTTTCATAACCAATATTCATGATTAGTGATAAAATTATAATTTATGTACAAATATGATAAATATTTAATTATTATTATTATGTATATCATTATATGTTAACCCCTTTGACCATAGTTGATATACAAAATCCATATATAAAAGGTCAACCAATTTTTTTCAAAATAGACAGCATATACATAATTGATGAATTAGATGTTTTTGATATTGTAATAACTAAAATAAAAGTAATGATAAAAATTAAATATGTTATGAATCAAATAAATAATAATCCTCAGTTTGTTATTAAAAAAATATGAAGACAACAATGAAATGGTGAACTGATGTTAATGGGATTTAATCTACGTTTATATTCCATTGAGAATTATTTTTGGTTATGAACTAATTTACTTTTATACAGTGTACATAATGAGCTTAGACATGTTATATCTTGAATCCCCTTATTATCATGATATTATATATTTCTTTTAATATTATTTCTTAATGGGTATTATTATTCAAATGTTTCAACATGATATGGGACACATTGGATTGTTTAAGCCTTATTTTACACAATAATGTTTTAATGTTATTTTAATAGTGTTTTCATTAAAAACATAAAAAACCATGTTGTTGATTATCATAAATTTTGAAATTATTGGGAAAACATTATTACTTTTCCAATACGGTTATTTTATGATAAGGAAAATTGTTTATTAATAAAATATATTGTTCTACATGTAAGTAATTCATTGGATTTCATAAATGACATGTCAGGGCCCCATAAGGACCTCGATGCATTGGTAGGTTTCATTGGAAAAAATAGATTTAGTTTTCTTAACCTATTACCCATTTTTAAGATTCCTAGATAAAAACAAATTGTGTATTATATTCTTTGATGAAGCCTTTAGAGTATTAGATTCAAGGCATGAATACATTATGATCTATTTTAAATATCCAAATATATTCCAACCATTGTTATGTAATCATTTATTGTTATTCCATGAGATTATTAAATCAGTAATAATATAAATGGTTAATAGTCATTCTAAGATTATTGTTTATATCCCATTTTTTAGTTATCTACCTTACCATATTGATTATTCATTATCTGTATATTTTAATGGAATGTTTTATAATCTATTAACCATTCTATGTTTATTTTTTCACATTGATTAATTATTTCTTCCTATTTAATTCCCATTACAAAGCATTTGAGTTTACACATAATAATTTTAATTTCACCATGTTATAAATAATATTTATTTGAATAATATTTTAAAGAGGTTGTTCCTTTCATTCTACAATGTATCATGTATTATTTTCTATTTCCCAACATAAAATGGGTATCATTTATGTGGTATGTAATACCCAAATAGCTAAACTAATTGGTCATTCTGGAATTTATTTTTTGTAATCCAAACAATGTGATAAATAAATGCCCAGACTCTAGGATTTAGGGTCAGGGAATTATAGTTGTTATCAATGGATGTTTAGTAGAAAAATTGGAAAATATTTTTAGAAAATATATATTATGGATCTTAACTACAAGATACAATTTTAGGATTATTATAGAAGAACATCATGTTATTTTGATAAGCTAATGGTTATGTGTGTCCTCTGGACAATACATCCTAGTCTGAGTACTACAATGGATGTGGATCTGGTACTGATGTTTTCAATGGTATCTATTATGACAAGGAGTGTATGACATGTCTCAGAAGAAACATGTACACGAAAAAGAGCCATAATGTGCACTTAAATTGTAATTCCTAAGTGATGTGCTTAGTTTAATTGAAATTTTATTTACAAATCATTTTGAGCGATTTAAAAAAAAAGATGTCCAAAATGAAACCAAATATAATGATTCTATGATTTATAATGAATTAAATATTAATTAATATTAATTTCTATATCATGTTTGGAGTTATACACTATGATACATGTTTTTATGAGCTAATATAGTAAAGTACTTTTTAGAAATGGAGCCTATGTGTACAAATGGTATCAATAATCATAGAACATATAATTATTCCCCACCATATGAATCCAATATATATGGTTGTGTAATTGAGAACATTATGTCTTTACTATGTAATTTTAACCGAGTTATGATAAATAAGATCTTCGGGATGGAGAAGCATATTCTGCAATGATATTTTCATATGTTGGGTCATTTTATATGGAAGATAACCCCATCATTTACCTAGACTACTAATTAAAATTTATTTTAAAGGTAAAATAATTATCTTGAGAAGATATTTATGGCCTCGGTATTTAGAAAAATGGAAAATGTTAAACATGTAATTTTCATCCCAATGATGATTCCGATAAATTGTGGTCATTGATATATAAGAAATAGGATGAAGAAGAAATAGAACTCATTAAGTTGATAATTTTTAAGGACGAATTATATGATAAATACATCTCGCATGATCAATAGAATGATATGGAGAAAATGTTTCTTTCTAAATAGATAATGAACATAGAATATATTATAGAGCCCGAAGCTACATTTACACGGTTATATGGTATGATAGGGATTTAATACGAAACACAAAATTTAGGATTAATCATTTATTTGTGGGACATAATCCATTTCATTGAATATTAATGGGGACTAAAATGATTTCAAAATATGATGAAATAGTTTTATTTTCTATCATGATATATACATAATCTATATGTTTGATGTCATCGAAGGGAACCAAGAGAATAAGAGTACATTATAGAAAAAGTAGATAAAAGGAAAATTGTAATGATGGATTTTTGACATGTGATAAATGAGAATGGAAACACCATGTTACGTGTTAAAATGGGAAATGTTTTTTCAACATGTGTGGATAAAAAGGTCATCATGCATAATATTTCAAGGAAATTGAATAATTTATTAATGTTTTATTCTTTAACATTATTGATATGGGGAACTACCCAAATGTATTCCCCTAGAATGAAGGGAACATACCAAATAAGAAGCTAACAAATAAAGATCAATTGTAAGGTATTGATATAGATAATTTGAAATGATTAATTATATCGTGTATATTAATCCTTAAGTAATGATGTAAAGGTATGTTGTTAATGATATCATGGTTCTATATATTATGGAATTTATAAGGATTACACTAAAAACTTTTTCATCAATGATTTAAGAGATGGTGTTGATTGGTACTAATAACCAAAAAAAATTATTTTGTAACACGTTGAATTTTTTTAAATACACTGTTAAGGGAATGATTAGATATAATATGTTCCTTAGATTGTGATAATGATGTTGGATAAATTGATTATTGATATGGATATAATAAATTTCTTCCTTATAACTTTCTTGGAACTAATTCTAATTTTTTGGATTAGAATACAAGGAAGGGTCATATGGTTAACCATTTAAAAAATGGGTTTAGTTGAACGTTGGGATAGGTTTTATAGATTAGTGCATTACTTAACCATGTGAAGAAACCTGTGCAATGAAAATAATTACAAATATTTCCAGGAAAAGGGATACGATTTTCCTTATAGAAAATTTTCATGTATTTATATTATTATATATCCTTAGAATGAGAATGAATTTATCTAGTTCAAGAAAATAGTCGTAAAATAGAAAATCTAATTATCATCATTTTTTATGATATCCATGAACTTTTTTCACAACTCTGGATTATGGTATTGTGGTCAACTACATTATAATGAAAATGTTCTGTGTCACACTCAATTAGAGCAATATAGTTAGATTTATCTTCTATATCTATGTTTTCACTAATTCTAAATTATTAAAAAGCATATTCGTGTGGTAAAAATAATATTTCCTTTTCCAAATTATTAATATGATGTGTTATTAAATATATTTATGATGTGGTATTTTCAAAAATTGATCGTTTTCAAATATAAAACCCTAGATTACTGAAATCTAGTCTAAATTGCAAGAACACAATTTAATTAAGGGGGAGAATGTAAAACCACAAGAAATTAATTTTTTTAATAGATTAAATTTCTTTAATATCATTATTTAAACTAAAAACAATGTTATTCCTATGCTACACAACATAATGTGTTTTCTTGTGTTATACACAAGACTGAGTCATAACGAACAACAATACATTTTAAAAATACTATTAATTAATATAATTAGAAAAAACAAAGATATTATGTTCATGTTTAGTAATATTATTATATAACATATAAATATATATGGTTGTGTTAATTTGTTACAAAATAATTATAAATAAATTGAAGAATGAATTGGATATAAAGGGTGCGTTTTTATAAATAACTATTTTTATTCTCTCACTACTGTTTTATCATAATTAATTATATTAATTTAAATTATTTAGTGACATTATTTAAATTTATATATAATATATTCATTAAACTAGTTTTTTCATTTAGACTATAGATATGGTAATCATATGATAATAAAAACCCCAATATTATATACAAATATTGATATTTTGATAAGGGCATTTTTACAAATTTTTAATCATGTATCTATTTTAGTTAATGTTTATGGAAAATTTAAATATATGTTTTTATATTAAATATGATCCAAAAAATTTAATTCGGTTGAATTTATAATATTTTTTGAGAAGTAAATTTTTTTTGATGAATGGTGAACATACTACATTATATTTCAAAACATTATTATCATCTAAATAATTTTTATAGATAAAATATGTTTGAAATTAGTTTTAAATTATAATTAGACATATTATATATCAATTATCCCAATATAGGTCATTGGAAACAATTTCACATTAAATTTATATATAAAAACAATGAAAACTATTCGACATGTTTTCATTAAAACCCCACTTTGATGTAATAATTGTAGGATTATCATTAAACATAATTTATACACTCATGTGAATTGAATTTTGAAAAAGAACATATATTTTTTTAATTAGTATTAAATTTTTTATTCTAATTAGATCAAAATAGTTTTGACCAAAAACTAAGTAAACGTAATTTAAAATAATTACAACTATTAAGTCTAAATAGGGTAATTAATGGTAAAAATAATATTATAAGCATTATAAAATAACCTTAACACTTATCCTAATTTTATTTGGTAAGATACTATTGCAAGAAAAAAATCATAAATGGGTCTGTTTTGGGAGAACTAAGAGCCACATGGATGACTTAATGGATTTTATTGCATTTTATCATTGAAAATTCTAAAATTTCATACTTATATTTCAAATCTGTGTTAAATTTTTAATATATAATAATATAGAAGATATATTTGGATATAAATATTAATTTTATAGATGAATGTTTTATATTAATAATGATTATTTTTTATAATTTTTTTGAATAAATAATTTATTTAATGGCCAACATAATGATGATGTAGTAAATGAATAATTGATAAAAATATCAAATAAATGATATTAAATTTTTTAAAATAAATATAATATGATATAATTGATCTAATTATTGATTTTTATAGATTTAATAGACATATTATGGGAGTATTAATGAATTTATTTTGATGTTATATTGTATATTTCATTTTTTAAAATGCTTAGAATTGGAAAGTGTCAAAACTGTGATTATTGACATTTTAAAATAAGTAATATATTATTAAATTATATAAGAACATAAAATATATAAACATCATTCAAATTAGAGGTAAAAACTAAAAATTTCATTCATGAAACACCTATGGTTATTTTTTCATTTTATAGTACCTATATTAGCCCTTAAAGTGAAAAAACAGATGTTCTCATGGTAAGAGTAAAAGAGTTTAACAATGGGTTGATGTCACAAGATAAGGGTAATAATTTCATCTAAATATATTGAAAATTTTCTTTTTATTGTATTCAGACCAATCCTATTATTATATTCTATATAAATCTCTTTTTATTAATTTTGAATATAGGATGAATTATTTATTAATTTAATAGTTTGAGTTTTCCCACTGGTACCCCATTCCTCAATTATAAAAGTGAACCATGTCCCATACCCACCTGTACCACATTGAACATTATATATTCAAAAAATCCAGGAAAAATAATCTCACAAATTCCCTACCCCCATCCTAGATAAATGAATTTTTTCATAAATAAAACCATGAAATGTTTTTTTATAAACCCTAAGGAGTTAACAAAATATAAGGTAACAATTTTCAACAATATTATTAGTTTTATTTCATTCCCCACATCATAATTTATTATTATTAAGTGATAAGATTATAAAATTAGTATCCATAATATTCATAGAAGTTATTATGATATTTTTTAGACCATCACTAACCCAAACTTCGATATAATGGGTAATGAACTTACAATTATTTTGTATCAAAAATTACAGCATCCTGAAATAAAGATGTTAGTATTTACTTTAAACCATTATTGTTTGTGAATTATGATGGGAATGATAATTATATATGATATATATGATAATTATTATTTATTTATGATTATTTTATTCATTTATAACAAATACCATTATACTTTCAATGTTTTTTAAAATACGGTAACATCATTTTTGTACGTGTGGACTACTGCATCTTCAAAGTGATTTGATATAATCAAAAACATCATGGAAGATAAAAAGTATTAAATTAATTAATCATATTTTTCATTAATGATATATATATTATATTAAATACATAATTAAATTTTTGTAAATATAATAAATTTTTTACATTATTACCCTTTACACACACTAAGAAGTGATAACATAGTTCATGGATGTGTGGAATACATCATCTCCGACTCGATGTGATTCTTTTAACATCATATAAATTATATGTATATGTTTATAAGATTATATAAGATTGTGTATATGAAATAATTTTGATTATTAAAATATATAATTTTACATACCTTCTTTCCATAGTGATCATTGAAAAATGGGAATGTTACTCATACTTATATTCAGACTAGCATCACCATGATTGAAATGATCGTTCATTTTCCCTAGCCATATTTCATGATTGTTTTTAACAGTATAATTTATTTATAAATATGTTATTTATTTAATGATTAATATAAATCATGATTTTATATAATTACCCCTTTCACTATATTTTACCTACAAATGCCTTTTCTAACACGTAAACCAAATGTGGTAAAAACACCAAAAACAAACTTAATTTTTTATGTAGTTCTTTAATAAATTGTCATAAGTGAAATAAAAGGAATGATAGAATTGAAAAATGATTTCAATCAAGTAATTAATTTATATAATTTTATTAATAATGAATATAAATACACAAATGATATGTCAAACTCAATTCAATGGATTTTTTCTCAAGTAACATTCCATTGATACTGATTTTTCATTATGCACCAATTCACTTTTGTATGGTGTATATACATCCCTTGGACATGTTATACAATGAATAATATAAATACACTAATATTATACGATTCATTTAATGTTATTTCTTCGGGGATATTATGATTCAAATGTTTCGAAGTGGTATGCGTAACATTGGAATGATTAATGATTATTTTTATCAAGAATATTTTAATGATATTTATACAGTATTTCCATCTATCGACATCATGAAACCTTTTTTTAATTATTATTCACTATGTAATTAGGGGTAAAACATATTATTTATTCAATGTAATTATTTTATTATAGGGATCATTGATTATTAAATATATCGATTATTCTACATATGAGGATTTCAATGGATTTTGTATGTGATAGGGGGATACTATAGCCTCTCGATGGATCAATAGGTTTCATGGGTCCAAATAATGTAGTTTTTTTCAATGTAGTATCCCATTTATTAGATTCATGGCATCATTACTTGATATTATTATATTCTTAACATGAAGCCTTGAATGTATTATATTCTAAGAATGAATTCTCAACAATATGTTTTAGATATCCATCATTATGTATTCCATCACTATGTTTTTTGTTTTTATTATTCCATGTCATTATTCAGTTTTATATAATAAATAAATATAAAAATCAATCTCATTTTATTTATTAAATTGATTGTGTTTCAATTATCTACCATGGGATATTTAATAATATATATATATAGTAATTTTAATGGGATATGTTATCAGTTATTTACATTTCCATAATGATTTATTCTCATAGATTCTTTATTTCTTCATCATTACATACCCATTATGAGAATTTGAACTCGACCTTATTGTGTTTCCATTCCAAATGTTATAAATAATAATTATTTAAATATTCATTCAAGGATGTAGTTCATTTAATTTTATTATATATCATGTTATATACTTCATTTATTAATATGAAATGGGAATCCTATATGTAATATAGATTTGAAAAGAATCGATAATTATTTTTTAATAAGGATTTAATTCCTTTTAATCATACCAATGTAATAAAAAATAAACCAATGCATATATTATATGGTTCGTGCATTACTGATCTAATCAAACTGAACTCAAATTTTTGGTGTTACTATGATGAAGCACCCAAAAAACTGTGACAGTCCATTTGAGATACTCACTAGATCATATTACAATGCTATTAAAGATAAAAAAAATTTAAAAGATAGATATGGGATTAAACCATGTACCTATTGGTTATAACATATATTAATTAGAATAAAGTACTATATTGGGGATTGTTACCACGTATATTGGTTATGTTGTTACTAACCCTACCTAGGGAAGAATAAAAGAATGAGGATACGACCCTCGTCTACCACATAGAGATAACTACTCTACTTCATTGGGTAAATCTATCCTAATTCTTAAAACATTATGCCACTATGGACCATCATAGAGGATAATTGAGGAAAATAACCCTAAAATAATAGATTTTGGGAACACAGATACTCACACACATGCACACACACACACACACTAATATTGTTTTAAAAAACACGCCCAATCTCAAACCAAAACTTTTATGAGAAGAATAAGGTTTATGTGCCATTTTTTAATGAGAACATAATGTGTCTCAGGGGGTACATGACATGTATCTCTATGAAATTAAATATTAGTTTGTCACCATATCACACAGAATTTCATTATCCAATTACATAGAATTTCGAATATGGTAAATGGTGTGTAGGGGTCAACCGGAATATGGTGTTCTCATTATTCTCCAAACTATCCACTCTAATCAATGATCTAGTACTATGGAAATGACCATGTACACTGGTCATTCCATTATACAATGGATTCCCCCATTCCCCTTACAATTCACTTTACTGTGTACATGGGTTATAATATACATCACACCTTAAATGTGGGATGATCTAGTTGTTGATGTGAGATGTCTCAATAGTCTGGTGTACCCTTCTATGTGCACGGTGTGTTCACCACCATACAAGGTGTGAGGATCCACATGATATCATGGTTGTGTACCCACTATACATTCTATATTATCATAAAAGGTGTTTCATGGAATGTTATCCCTCCAAATGGTGTGTGGGGTCATAGGGGATCCTATACATATACTACCTATACTTGTCGAGCCTGCTAAAAAAATGTCTGTATGACATGTGGGCTAACCCCAAGTCAAGTGATACATGAATCAATGTGAACGCTTGACATAGATCACATGGAACTAAATTGTATGTGTTCATATAGACTACACTATTTAACGTGTAATTTTCTACAACCCATTTTTATCCATGATGTTATTCTCATGTAACCTCATCCAATGCTGCAGACGAAAATATCAACCAAGAAATGTGGATCGGATATTATAGAACTCTGATCATTGTAGGTGGTTATATTTTTTTCTCCTGATATACTAATGGTTTCATCCCATCACACTATCTCACCAAACACCTAATATCGTTAATGGAGAACACATCGTCTGCCTCATATCTATATCTAATATCTCATCACACATTATCACACATTGGTGGTTACCTAGATCCAAAATTCTAAACCACTAAAATTATACATCATAAGAGATATCTAATGTGAAATTATTGGATTCTAGGAAATCATCAAATTTCTTCTCAAAGGGTTAAAAATTATGAACACAGAACAGAAAAATGTAGAAAATTGAAACCCCAATCATGAGTAATTATATTCATCCATTATTTAGGATAACCTCAATCCATTGATGTGAAAGAATTAATAAAAGTGTAATAAATGATGATCAAGAAAACATAATGAATGTAAAAAATATATCAACATAAAACAAGATTCTATATGTGATTCAATTTATAAGATTGATTTATTCAAATTTGACATGTAATAAATGAATAAAATATTAAAACATTTACTAAATTCTCTGTCAAAGGTTTGGGTCAATCACTGAGAAGGAATTTTATTCATCTTTATTGATGTTGACCTCTAATAACTCCATCAATGGAGAGGATCCTCCTAGTACTATGATTATTGACCTGTAGGCCAATAACCCTCAGACAATGTAACTACCACTAGATTTCCCCATCTCCACCCATGAATTCCCTCCAGGGTTATGATTTTAACATTATGGATTTATAAATGATTATATTAAATAGATTCCACATTATAATTTTGTGATTCAATGTCAATTAAATTAATAAATTATTTTAAGTCATTTAATCCCCCCGTGGATTCAAACTATCAATGTCCCTAACATCAAAATTATGTATATCACATGTCTGGGTAAATCATGTTCACAAATTTTAATGGTTGTCACAGATTCCACATCCGAGACACTAATTGGGATTTATTCCATAATTTATGAAAAAATATTTTACATGTGTTTCATATGTTACGTTTAACATTTTTAATTTATAATCACAAAGGCTCTTTGAGCCCTCGAATCCCCTAGTGATTCCACACCCATCTCTGAAAATATTTTTTAAAATATTAATATTTTCCTTGGAAATATATCATATTTATCATATTTTACTCACCTTGTATTCATTTTTTATTAAAAATTGGAAACCATATCAGATAGTCGAGGGTGTTGAGCATGAATATTGATCTTAAGATCCCTTATGATATCATAAGGGTTCTCGTTCTAACATAGTCCATGAACCAATGAAAAAAACATTCTTATTATGGTTCTTATCTAAAAAAATATCAAATTTCCATGGGATACTCAAAATTATAAATCTTCCATAAATTTCAATCACACTATCATTAACATTGTGTAATTGGTCATTCACATATCTCCTCGACTAAAAATTATGGAATAAATCATCCATCGATTTAGTATATGGTGTCACGACCCAATCCCCAGAAAGTGTACCCCTCTTGGTCCGACAATGTGTGAAGGGAGATAATGACCCCTGAGTCCCACCTCCAGTAGGCCCTGGGTTGGAGACTAGAACTTAGGGTATAGTAAACACACAAATGGGAGGCATTACCCACTATGAGAACACATGAGGATGAGAGATATGATAGACACCAACCAACTCCAACTCAACCAGTAAGATAAATGAAATCCCAAGTAGACATATGAAATGTCATGAAAAACTAATACAACTGAAAGTGGAAAAACTGCAAGAACCCAAAAAGGAAGTAAAACGTCAGCAACCACAAGCCCCAACAGCTCCTGCAATCACAAGCTAGTTGTAACCAGCCTGATTTCTAACCTTCTCCATGTGATCGGAAAAGCAGTTTATATATACATAGGGTGAGTATAAAAGTATAATCAGTAGGATCCTCACCAAATCCTCTCGTACAAAAGTAATGAAAGAATGCTAAATCATAGTGAATAACAAGTGAAACTGACTCGTCATCTAAACAGGTAAACTATGTTCCCAGCCTCACCATGGATACTCTCACCAAGTAACTCATACATGAATAAATCATATAATAGTGAATATCAAGTGTACCCCACTACTACTTCCCCACTGGTGTGCCTCTTTTCCCCAACATCGCATGTCCTGAGCATCTCTCTCGAAAAAGGCTTTCAAGCAGACACCTGGGTGAAGCACCACAACATGGACCTCGTGCAACAAAACCACCACGACTACGTAAGAAAATTAACCATGTATTTTCTGTGGGCCAACAATGCCTGCATAACATGTATCATATGTCGGGTATTATACCTCAATCCATTACAACCCATACACTGAGTAAGGATCCTCATGTGATGACAACCTATACACATTACACCTATAGTTGTACATAGGAAACTATAATCAGAATATATGTGTGTTAATAACCACAAGCCATTACAAACCTCTACACACTTATATGGGGAAAACTAATAGTTGCGCCTACCAGCACAAGTTAATACCAAGAGAAGAGAGCGGGGCGAAAGGAGGTAGTCACCCATTCATCCCCCCACTAGAATGTGGGGGAACCCCCCCCCCCCCCCAAGGGCTCAGTATCCCTAGGGTGTCAGTTTCCCTTACAGAAAGTGTGGAGTAGCATATAGAGACACAAAAATTATTGAATATAATATATCTCACAACCACATAATGAAAATAACCTAGTCTTAGACTCAACTATATCTAATGTCTCTCGGACTCCATGATGCCACTTCTAAGACTAGGTATCCTATAAGCACACAACCATTTACAGAGCATTAATACATTATTTCATTATATTTTTATCAATTACAGATTATGTTAATTATTTATTTTAAAATTAATTAATGAAAAACTATTCCACATTATATTTCAATAGCATCACACCCAATGTACACTTTTCCATCAAATCACAGCATTAGTATTTCACCCCAACAAGGTCCAAATCCAATGGGTTAAAATAACTAATTCAATTATTTATTTATAGAATTAATTTCCCATATTCCCAGAAATTCTATAAAAACATTTTATGCTACTAAACACAAGGGGGATTAACACGGTGAGTAAATGAACTACCTGTCAAGTCTTTTCTGCCTATAGAAAGACTGTAGACCCATTCTACTTTGTGAAGCTAAACACAGAAATAATGTGGAATACCTCATGCGTCTTCACCCCTTTTGGAAGAATGTGAAGTAAGACCAGATTCCTTGAGTATTGGGGATATATAAAGCACATAAACAACCAATAATAATCAAAAAGCATCCAAAAATTCACATCCAACCCATTTCAACATCCTTTATGTACTCCCTGACACCCACATGCATAATCAAATGCATTTCGCCGCTCTAGGAATCCAATGTAGACACAATCAATAGGCATCCCTGCCCCCATATTTCACAATGACCATCCTTGCTCACACCACAACAAAAGCAACGATAAAAACAAACATCATATCAAATGGGCTCCTGTCTCTTAAACAACCAAGAGCGCAACTCAGAACCCTACAAGGGATTATCTAAATCAAACAACCAGTTCTTTAATCCATCTTGGATTAATCGATTTTTTAATCCTAGGTTCCATCATTGGGAAACCTAACGAGTAAGTTATCACAAATAATTAATCATACTTACAACATCATTTTTATTAATAGAAAATTAATACAAGAACAAGATTCATTTACATGACTCAATATCTTTAGGAAAACCATTATCAATTAATTCTAGATTATGTTCATTATTAATTTCCATAAATAAAGTATAACTATAAGATGCAAGCCCATATATCACTCTATATCGAAAAACAAGAGGCAATAACATACAATCAATAAAAATTTATTTATCTCATTCAAATCATTATTATGTCAATTCCATTATGATCCAGTAGGATAAAACATGATAACTATATAGTTTCCCATAAAATAAGAGATAAGCAATGAATCCCCTACCTCGAATGGTACTTTTCATTATTTATACAAGAACAATCCACACAAAGAATCATGATTGCCTCCTCCCATGACAATTGTATCCACCAAAGGATGTTGCGGTGCGACTGCACCAACGAAAACCCTATAAAACACCATCAGAATTATAGTGATCACATAACATAATAGGGAATGGATAAATAGAAGGATATGAACACAAGAGAATGTAAATAGATCATTCCTTATACTAAATATTGATCGATACTGCTTGGTTGCATCAAAATATAGCAGAACTAATCCTTGGAAAAATGGTTGATTGCACAACCCCTACAGAATAGAATGAAATGTTCTAGCGTATAATAGCTGAGAACAAGGAGGAAGAACAAGGTAGGAAGATATCCTATCTCTTTAGAAGATTTAATGGAGCGGTGGTTTAAGATACGTTAGGTTTTCCATTAAAATAGGATCACATTAAACCATGCGGTTTGACTAAGTAAAAACTTCCCGAGCCTTAGGATAATTTAAATTAGGAGTTATAGCCTTTGAATTGCCCTTAGAGTCCTTAAAATAAGGTTTTAAATGCATTTTTCTTCAAAGGAAATTTTAATGGGGCGAAAATGTATGAAGCTGGAAACACTATTCATGATCTCAAAATTAGGCAAATGAAATAGAGGTTATCGAAAGAGGTTACCGAAAGAGGTTACCGATAGAGGTTATCGATAGACCTCACTATTCGGGAAACATTGTTCATGAACTCCAAATTTGTCCAAGGAAATAGAGGATGCCGATAGACCTCACCGATGTAAAAACTTTGTTCATGAACTCAAATTTTCTTAAAGGAAATAGAGGTTTCCGATAGACCTCATCGTTCTGGAATCACTGTTCACGAATTCATAATTTGGAAAAAGAAAATATATGTTATCAATATAACTGTTCACCGATAGAACTATTCATAGAGTTGGAAATTTGGAAAAGGAAAGAGTGGTTACCGTTAAAGGTTACTGACATAACTGTTCACCGATGGAACTATTTATAGAATTGGAAACTGTGTAATGGAAAGAGAGGTTACCATTAAAGGTTACCAATAGAATTATTCACAAATGGAACTATTCTTAGAATTGAAAATTTGGCAAAGGAAAGAGAGGTTGCTGTTAGAGGATACCGATAGAATTGTTCACCGATGGAAATATTCATAGAATTGGAAATTTGGAAAAGGAAAGATAGGGTGCCATTAGAGGTTACTGATAGAACTTTTCACCGATGGAACTGTTCGTAGAAGGTTATCGATGACACTATTCACAAAGGACCACCAATGACACTATTCACATAAGGTTAATGATGACACAGTTCACTAAAGGGCACCAGTGCACTGTTCATAGAAGGTTGTCGTTGACACTGTTCACCAAAGTTCATCGATGCACTGTTCAAAAAGGTTACCATTGCACTTTTCACCACTGTATGCCATTGGAACTGTTCATCAAACTTGAAAATTAGAAAAGTGTATGTGATAAGTCACATTGAGGTCCCGAATCACCTCATACATCTAATTTCAACAAAGGAATGGACCAGTGAGTTCTGGGCCATTATATATGGCCATGAAGTCTTGTTTCACACTATTTATGAAAATCTATACATAATCTAAAATTGTCTGAAGAATATCGTAGATAAGATTCCACCTAGAAAAAATCAACACAATCATAAAAAACTGGAGATATCTCTAATCACATGATCTCCGTGTAAAAATCTCATGGCCACCATAATTTGTCAGCAAAGCACTCATGATGGCTCCAGGAAGTCCCCATTCATCCGTGAATGAAGGTTACATTTTCTATCCTTGCTTATACCAAATGTATGCCAGAAATAACATTCTGTCATTAGCTATGTCCCGTACAGTGACCTAACATTTCTTTAATACATGGAATCAAATGGTGATATAAAAATTGTGGGGTTGTGACTTACATTATTTGATCACTCCACCAAGGGTAAATGACCTAACCAATTTTAACAAAAACTAACATGAAAACCTGATGAAGGTTCGCTAAAACATCAATGGTCCTCTTTAATTGATACCTATATTGTTTTATAAGAGCCACCCCCAACATCAAATGAGTCACAAATTTATCCTACATCCCCTCCATGAATGTTATGTGATGAAATAAATACAATCTGAAATTATCATTAGGTAATCCCCATGTAACATTAAAACCTACTACATGTAGTGGTATAAAAAATGATTCACTAAATTGTAAACTCGAATGGTCAATAGTTTGGTTAACTTGGTTAGTTGATCTATATTCACTCATATAATCTACTATCCACTCACATATTGTGGAATCCCTATAGTGAAAACCATGATTATACCAACCTATTAATATTCCCATCCAGACACCTTTCACATTACATGTTAGGATGTGAGGTGGAGTGAGATAAACTCAAAAACATAATAACACATATTTGGCTACCCAACCCACTATCAATGGATTTTGGTACTTCCTGAACTCCACTTGATGTACTGTTTGGGAAAATTACAAATGTTTCTTAGAATATACTCTCACAATGTTACTAGTGACATCATCAATCATCAAACAAGGTTTACATTATCCGCAAATACATAAAGTTCATTAAGAACACTTCTAGATAATATATGGACAAGAAATATATCACATTAAATGTCTATAATTCAAATTTTTTTGAATAATTAATGAATTGGAGGAGAAAATACATCAACTAGATGTATGGTACACTATAATTATCCTTAAGGGACAACATTAATGAGGTAATATAAATCATCTTCATTATTGTTAATAGAAAATACAAAACCTCATCATGAACATATTCAACCATGACCAAAATCATGGGAGCCGACCATACTAACAACTTCTAATCCTTTATTGGGATCATTTCCACTCCCACATCTATGAATATATATCCCATTAAATTGACCATCTAAATCTAGAATCGATACATCATGTTCCTTCCAAAATGTTGGTACTCTTATAGGATGTCTAGAACCATCCAAAAATGTCTCCAATGCTCTTGCACTGATTCTGAGTTTAGAATGAAAATATTGATGAAGAATAACACGAATTGATCAAATAACGACTAAATGATATATCATTTGAATAACAGAAACACTATTGTGGAATTCATCACACAAATAATCTATAAAATCATTAGAAATTCCTAATTGATAAATCCATCTGGAAAACCCATAACTACTGATATTCCATCCTATTGTTAATGTAAATGAACAACTTCACCCCAAACCACTAGTTGAAGAAGACATATTTTTATGGGTGTGGAGACTCATACATAAGAGTTAATTGGTTCATGCGACATTAAACCTTACCTAAACTCGAAATATCATATTCCCTCTTAGAGAATAACATTTTTATTTCTAAGGGAACATAACATGTCTAAAATCCCTCCTCTGGATAATTTTCAAACATCTCCTTCATCTCTCAGAACTATATGTGGTCATCCAATATGCTAGTGATAATATTGGGTCATCCATGGGTATATTCATAATGAGAATTAAAACATTACATGGAATGGTAAAAATGGGAAATCATCAGGGTTCATTTCCACATACTCCAACATCATCAATAATACTAAAGGGTAAAATCATTCCTCAACAAGGGTAAGACAATCCATATTATAATAAATTAGTTGTATCATCTTGAAGATAGACTCATCCTACTCTTCATGTTATTTAATATAATAAAGAAGAAGAAAAGATCATTTATTATACTACGAATCATTGAAACACTCTTGAAATATCAAAATTTAAAGTAGTTAATAGGTGGCTATTATATATAGAAGAAAACATCATATACTCTCACTAACATATTGTAATGATTCTTTGTAATACTTTACCTCCTCATTGAGTCAGTTTATAGTATTAGAGGATGTGTCTGATCACTAAACCCTCTTAGTAGAAGCATCCAGTCATAGGGTTCAAGATAAATTGCTTCAGTAGAATAACATTATCTATAATTGGGAATGAATCATGGGTAAAGGCTTGTGAAACTGTTATAAAACTATTTTTCGACAAGGGATATAACACAACGATATTTTCATGCTAAATTTAGGAAACATTATGCTATTTATCAATGGTTTCAAATGAATAAATCCATTAATTTTAGCGTTTTAAAAAAATATTGTAAATTTAATGTACTAATTTGAAATATTGAATATATTGGTCTTTGATGATTTATTTTATAATATATAATTTTCTATGATTTCAGATGATATTTTTGTTCAATGTTTTTTTAATTTAGATTAGATATTTAAATTATTTAATGGTATTTACCAAAATAATTCATCCATAATGGCCAACCCCAATCAAAATAGGTACCAAGATACATATTCATCTCTAAATAGGGTTAGTCGACCATGGTTATGATATCAATAAGCCTGATCAAGTCAACATGAATTGAGTCGTCATGATGAAGCCACATGAGTGCATAGCATGGGAATATGACAACTCGTAATATATAGTGTGAGTGGCTCATGTTCAGTGCATGTATGTGAATCGAAGCCGACATCCCGGTGTTAGATTCTGATGAGGCAAAGCGATGATTTCTATTATAAACTATCACACACCACATCTCAATTAATAATTTGGGTCAAATTATGCAGGTAATTCGCATTTATTAAATAAATTGATGTTGTTTTACGTGTTCTTCATGATGGCCTTCCTAATGAACAAGGCATCAACATCATCCAATGTCTACTATATATTTATTCGAATACAATTAATACTCTATTCAATAATTCACTATTTAATCTACTATAATCCATATAGAAGTTATTAATTCCTTATGAGTTACAAAATTTTGATATTTAAAAACACAAAAAAAAAATGAAATCTCAACTACTGGGTAGTATAGTATATGAATGTCCACGGTTGATCACACATATATTGTGTTGGAGAAAATTATTAATTAAATAATAACAACGTAAACTATTTATGATTTTCATAAAATAAATATAAGCAATCAAACATGGATTGGTTTAGAAGGTGGGAGATGAAAATATATAATTGGTGATTGGATGAAATTACTCCAATTTCACGAGATGTAAAGGTATGAGATAATAAATTAACAATTATGTCATTATTGGAATCGGGTCCTATCATATAAAATTGTCATGAAAAAACACTCCCAATCAAAAATTCACAATTTCACAAGGTTAGTTACTTCAGATTGAAAAGGATGGGTAACTTGAAAACCAAATTAAACATATGTATAAGATAAAACCAATGGTCATTGTGCACGTATAGACCATTTCCCTCATATCCAAAAAAAGTATTCATTATACGTAGACAAAGGAAATGCTCAAACATAGAAATAAATGAAACCCAATACAAAACCCCGCTCAAAATAATCATGCATGAAGAATTCCTGAAAGATATAGAATTTAAGAGAAATTGTAAAATACCAACATGAAATAAAATTAGTAATAAAATAAATCATACATTAAATTCCCTTCACCACTCTTTTCCTAGAACATAGAAATCATACAATCATGTTAATCATGAGTGGGTGTTAAAAAATGAATTGAATAATCCTTCAGAAATGGTGGCATAGGTGGTTGTTCCATATTCCAGTTGTGGATCCTCATTGATCAACATCTGAATGATGTTTCAATTGGGGTGGCCATGGGTGCATTTTATAAGAATTTTCAATTAAAAATCATGGAATGCATCGCTTTCATTTTCTATGCGTGATTCCATTGTCACGACATGTACCTAGAGTACATGTTATGTACCTCATATCTGGTTTTTCATCCACCACATTGAATCAGTGGAAATTAATTTGATTTTTTGACTTTGTTCACAATGTGTACTGAAGGAACAAATCATGTAATCATGGTATGTGTTCTCCACCTCATCCACATGACTCTTGCACAAATATCGTTCATTAATTTGGAACTTTGACTATCGTCGCATCGTGTACTGAAGGTACATGATGTGTACTTGTAATTCACTTTATATATGCGAATCATTACGTTTTCAACGTAGTCTACATCATGCCATAAATTCAAAACTACATGTCATGTACCAAAGGTACACATCATGTAGGATCTCTGATCCAGAATTTCTAGCTCATCATTGACATAAAAATTCTAGTGTCATGTCATTTCACCTTCCTCATTGTGCAAAGGGTATTTAAGCTCATTTCCACAGTGTTCATTAATTTTTCAAATATTAAATCTTTCCTGCCATAAAACATAAAAAATAAAAAATTATAACAACATAAAAATATTATTCAATTAGATACAATAATAAATATACTAAGACTCTAAAAAATATATTCATGAAATACGATTTTGAAATCCCTACACACTTGAATTCAAACCTTTAATCAAGGATGAAATCTCAATATACTACAATGGCATGTCACCTTACCATTCATTAAATTAATTTCCAATAAAATTAAGTGAGAAAATGAAAAATTAAATGTCTGAGTATCACATTAGAAATATTTTCAACATATCATTTTTTAATGAAACAAATCAGTAAAATATTTTATTTTCTTCATTTGAAAAATCCATGTTTCTTCATTCATCCATTTCCTTTTTCATTCCATTATCAATATGCATGTCACTTGAAATTTACCTCAGTTGAATATTTCCTCCCATTATTAATGTAAAAATATAATTACAATTCAGCACATAACTCATGTAAGAACCCGGATCTTCTTTTCATTCATGGACCTTGATTTCTGATTCTTTTTAGAAAAGAGATGAGTTTTTTGGAATTTATGGAGTACACGCCGTGTACATAGAAGTACACTCTATGTACCTAGTTTCTGTGGGTAGTAGTGTATTGATCGTATAATTTCCGAGTACATTTCCATGTGGGGTGAGGTGGACACCGCCTAAAGTAGGACCTAGTAAAGGGATATATATGCTGTAACATTTCAAATAACATGCCATGTATTTTTATTCATATTTTATAAAAAAGACTGCAGTCACGTCTCATTCAAAGATTGTTCTTCATTTGAATTCATGTCGTCCAGGAGCGACTGAAGCCGACGACTCTTCTCTGAGCCCCTGACCCGTTGTCTATTCTCCTAATAAAAATATTTTTGTTGCTTTGGAATCATATCAGTGAGTTCTTCCTTATTCCAGAGCATCCTCTCTTGATGTATCTTCTTTAGTGATATATTTTCGGTGATCGTTTTAGAAGATTTTTTTGTTGATAAACATTCTTCTAGGCCGATTAAGATGCTGAGGTTCAATTATATAGATCATAAAATGTTGAGGTAGGTGGTTTTTTCCTATCCGTATTTTTTCTTTGAATTAAATTTGAAAATGTCACAATACCCTTGTTTGGGGTATTGTTTGTTTAAGGAATTTTACCATTTAATGCCTATCATGCATTGATTTCATGATTTAGAGATCTTATTTGAGAATATGGTTTAATTACCTTGTTACAGATGTGTTTTCACATGATTGAAATGATATTGGCCATCGAGTCTAGTTTTCCTTTTTAGGATGCTCTCTTTTCTAAACCTAGTGTTGATAAGGTGAAGTGATATTATCTAACATACTTGTTCCATACATTGTATCTTTTTATCCATATAGTATATCAAGATTTACTATAGATACTAGATATCGATTTTCCGTGATTGACTTACACAGGGTTGTGGGAACCTAGTTCAGTTAGACTATATGGGAAATAGATTATGAGGTTATTCTCAGAGTATTCGTTATACCTCATGTTGCAATACCATAGTGGGTATGGACGTGAGTTCTCCCTACGAGTGTTTTCTGTTTCATATTTTGAGACCATAGGTGGAATTGGATGTTGATTGCTTCCCTATAGTGCCTTTAGTTTACTGGTACGAAACCAAAAGATGAATTGATAGTGAGTGCTTTCTCACATGGTCATTGTTAATCTGAACAGAAGTGGTTTTAATATGAGAACATCCCAAAGGTTTTCTAGATATGTGTTGGTTGTTTATTTATTGAATTTAAATGAATGTAGTTGGAACTATAAGATTTTTTATTTATAAGTACTTCTTTGTTTATTATTATTTTTTCCTATTTCGTTCCATATAAATATTCACTGACAATTAGGCACAAATCATTTGGTGGTTGCCTTTTGGGATTCGTCTCAAACCATGTTTGGGTTATGAATTGGGACCCAAAAGATTATATTGTTTCAGGTATAGAAAAGGAAAATGTCTTTATAATTATGGTACTTTATTGTTGTGGAGTTGGAGAGCATGTGACCAAGCTGAGCCTTCTGATGCTACTGGTGTTATTTTATTTGTTCTTTGGTAATTTTGTTTAGTACCGTATTCCATCCTTGTGACTTGTTTATATACTTTCTTAAAAATATATGGCATGCATAATTTATGTATGTGCTCTAGTTGTTTATCTACTTGTAGTATTCCGATGTTTACTATTTCATGTTATTATTACTGCTTCTACTACAGTTATCTCATTATTTACCATTCATTACTCTACCAATGAGGGCATAGTTTCCCCACTATCCTACCCAAGGTCCTCTCATCTAGTCAGTAGCCTCTGGAATTCATGGAAATGCACTTGAGGCAATGTGACCAACTATGTATGGGGAACATCCTGGGCATCAACTGAAATCGGGACTTTTCAAAGTGGTATCATAGAAATTATTTTCTTCTATGACTTATTGTTTGGAGACTATACTCAGGGATAAGAAGGAATATGTAGTTGGTGATAAGATGTGCCTATAATAGCTTACCCATGTACATACAATATCTAGTTTTACACCAGATAGATGTCCGTTAATTGACACCATACATGGTAGATCACTAACTACCAATTGATCCTCTCATCGTTCATGTCTTGGTACCAGATGATATCCTTGATATAGGTTCCAATGAACAGTTCTGACAAGGCTTCATGAGGTTTATGCAGACCTTCCCATGAGTGCCACATCATGCCCTCTCTAAGGAAGAACTGATGCAGGTCATTCAACAGCTGCCATGTCCTAATTTCTCAGGGGATGGAGGACCTCAAGCTGTAGAGTCATGGTTAGAATCCATGTTGTCGATATTCGAGCATCTGCAGACACCTCCAGAGAGCATGGTGATGCTTGCTACTTATATTCTTCAAGATTCCTCCAAGATATAGTATGATGTTATCTCATGGGAGGGATGTCAATAGGATATGTATTGGGATTAGTTTGAGAATTCCTTCTATGATTACTTTTACCCAAAGACATTGAGGGAATATTGAGCCCGATTGTAAATGAATTTGGAGTAGGGTACTATCTCATTCATGGAGTATTCTTATCACTTCACAGTGGTGATGTGATTCACATCCATTCCCAGGGGTGATGAGTTATTTATGGCATGGAAGATAGAGGATGGTCACAGGCATGACATCTGGTCTCAAGTGAACATATTTAGGTTGAATACCATAATATCCATAGTCAACCACACACCGATCATAGAGTGCAATCTGAGGGACTTAGGGGCTATGAGCTAGGGCGGCTCAGCCTCCGGAGATTGAACCCCTCTCGCTAACAGTAAGAAGCACCATTGGAAGTCCACGTGTTCAGATCTGAGTAGGTGAAATACTTCCTCTAGTGGCCAGGTGGTGTTCTACCATTGTGGGAAGCACGGGAATATGAGGTCGCATTGCCTGATAGACCCAATGGAGTTCCGATCAGTTGGCAAGATGGGTCATCTTCAGTATTTCTGTCAGATATCCTCACTAGCAGCTAGGGATAAGGGATTTTTTTGGACTCCTCATATATGATAAAGACCACCAGTCCCACATTAGAATCTGGGATGGAGTTTTGTGGGTCATTTAGGCCGAAGTGGAGTTTGTGGTCATAGTGGTCAGGCATAAGGTTTTTGACAGCGGTAGGGTGAATCAGAATCAGGGATCTCAGTCAGCTTCACAGGGCCGCAATGTAGGTAAAGCTTTTGCTATTGAGAATATTCTGTAGCAGAAGGATCTAGGACCCTCTACAGTTAGAGGTACGATTATAGTTGCCTCAGATATATCTTCTTCAATTTCCAATACATGGGATTCCCATAGTTTCATATCATACACTATAGTGGAGATCCTTGGGATCTGTATCTTTACCTCAGCTAATATCTTGACACTAGACACACCTTTGGGGACTAGAAAGGATAGAGTATGTCAGTACAAGGAGTTCCCTTTTGAGACTGGTGGGTGTCACATCTTTTGGAACCTTTATGTATTATTGATGATGGGGCATGACATCATTCTTAGAGTGGACTCACTATTTTCCTTCCGTGATGTTTTTGATTGTTATCACAGAATGGTGAGTGTCCCATCACCAGAGGGCGGATCGTTTCTTTATAAGGGTGATTTGGATTTCTGGGCGAGCATAGCGGGACCCGAGCATCATGTGTTGAGAAGAGTAACATCCCATATTACTATTTGTTATCTGGATGACAGGGGAACACCAATGATGTTCTTTCCTCGAGTGGTGGATTGTTACAGGGATGTCCTTCTATATGACTTTTCAGGTTTTTCTCCAGAGCGAGAGGGAGACTTTTCTATTGAACATGTTCCAAGAGAATCCCCAGTGTCTATTCCAACTTAATGGATTTCTATAGAAGTGTTACAAGAGATCAAATAGCAATTAGAGGAATTTCAGGAAAAATGTTTTATCTGTCTCAGTACCTCTCCTTGGGGTTCGCCTGTCCTGTTTGCAAAGAAGTCAGACGGTACCCTCATACATTGGGTGGATTATCTGATGTTGAACTAGTTTATGGTCAAGAACCAATATCCATTTCCGAGGATTGATGATCTCTTTGATTATCTTCATAGATCCCATGTATTATTGAAGATTTACTAGATGTCTGGTTATCATCAATTGAGGGTTAGACCATCTGATATACCTTTTGAAGCCTTTCGATGTAGTTAGGTTTTATATGAATATGTGGTTATGTCGTTCAGTCTCATGAACACGCCTACAAATTTCATCGAAATGATGAACTGAGTGTTTCATCCATTCTTGGATTCGTTTGTGGGGGTTTTCTTGGAAGATATCTTGGTGTACTCTCACACTCAACATGACCATCCTACCCATCTTGAGATCATTTTGAGTACACAAATAGAGCATCAGTTGTATGTTATGCTCTAAAAACCCACTTTTTGATGGACCAAATTCACTTCTTGGGTCATGCTATCTCATATATAGGGGAATCAGTATACCTAGAGAAAGTGAGAGGAGTAGTTTCCAAGACGAATCTGAAAAATGTATTTGAGGTACAGAGTTTTCTAGGGTTGGCAGTTTACTAGAGACGTTTAATACAAGAAATTTCACACTTAGAAGTGCTACTAATTGGCCTAACTAATACTGGTGTGAATGCCTATGGTAATATTCTTTTGAGTCAGCCATTCGAGAGCTAAAATAGAGGTTTACATCAGCCGTGATTATATTTTTTTTCAAGGCCATGCAAGAGATATACTGTTTATGTTTCGATACATGTACCGGTATGTGAGCAGTTCTTATGCAAGGGGATGGAGTTTTTGTGTACGGGGTCTTAGATTTTGAGGCCACATTTTGATTAATAATTCCATCATATTTGATTTTCTAGTTTTGTATGTTCCATTTTGTTTCTCAGAGGAAGAAAATAAAACAATAAAATCACCTACTGAGGAACACATGGAGCTCCCTGATTACAATGAAGATTAATTATAGGAAGCCCAAAAATTATTTCATGTGGATGAAACTAAAGACAATAAGAAACATGTTTCCCACTTAGTCAGTAATAATTTTTTTTATTCATGAAAAGGTACCTTCTGACATTACAATTAATCATTCATTTCATGTATAACCTATTAATCATGTATGGTAAATGAAATAGGAAGAAGCACATGTAGGTACTTAAAATAAGGATGATCTGTTTTCCATCCTACCCCCTCTACCCAAGCTATACTTAATATTAAAGGGGGTGGGTTATGTGTGTTATATACTTGTTTTACTCATAACCACAAAATAGAATAAGTATAATATAGGAATAGAAACCATTGGTAGCTAAGATCTTAGAAGATCCACTCTCCATCAGATTATGGATAACAACTATTACATATCATCTATTGGATGTAAATATACTTTGCCAGCATCGAGGGTTTAAAAAAAGTCTTATATTTCAATTAATTTATTAAAATTTATATTTAAATTTAACACCTATTATTATAATATAATACATCCCAGTCTACATATTATTTTGATATCAAATGAAAAGTTCCTTGAGTTTTATAAATTGATTTTCTGTTATCATTCAAAAGTGGAAAATAGAATCACCCAAGTATTGGAGGAAGTGGAAAAATTCTTCATGGGATTGGGAAATAACTTTTTCTCAATATCATTCAAACTACCAACATTTTTTTCCTAAAACTTGTATTGTATTTTAAACTTGAATTTACTTGACCATGAGAGAATTATTACATTACATGACTTGTGTGATGCCCTGAACCCAGAAGCCCGGATCCGGTGCATTATTTTAATACATTGGCTTTATTACAAGGAATCAAGTCATGAAGGACTAATCATTTTAGTAGTCATGGAAAATAGATTATCTAAATGAACATTACATTAAATTTTCTAACATAAAACTCATCATAAGTAATAAATTTAGAACACCATTTTACCCTAGCTTAACCCGACATATCAATCAACATAAACTTCTTGGAATCCAGGGAAAATAAAACATAAGAAAGGGGTGTGCAAAGATGCTCAGTAAGTGTAAATAAATTAGCAGATGTTATAAATCTTATATGGTAGATGTGTAATAAAAACAACATCCTTTTAAGAATTAACATGAACATAATATGGAGAAAATAAATCAAACATTACCTTATAAACATGCACATGGATATTATACTAGTCGATTACTCAAAAGTAATAATTTATTTCATAATAAGGGAATACCTAACACTGAACATCATTACCACATAGTCAAGGCCTAGTGCCAAGACAACATATATAATTTTTGTCAATGACTTATGCCAAGATACTAATTTGTTTAATGAGACTGACGGATGCATCAAGAAGCAATAGCAGGATCCACCCGTCACTTACTAAGTCCACTGCATTCCTCATATGAAATTTTTGAAACATAACATAAACATTCATATTAAAACTATCATACCAAATTACAATACTTTTTCCTTAAAACAAGAATGGTAAAAAATTGAACATCCACAATAAAACATATCATAAATCATTAAATACAAAATAAAAGATTGTATTATAATATATCAACCTCAATCAAGAATAATATCTAGTATAGGATGATTATATTGTTGAAAATGATTAGTAAAACTCTTTAAGTGAAGTACCCCTTTTTCATGAAATCTTTTATTGTTAGAAAAATTTATAAATGAATACCATTAAATGATATTATTGAATCCAAGTGTCTCATAAATATTTGAAATATTTTAAAGGAAGTAACATTTGAAAACATTCATGTCCATATAAATATACCCTTAAAACCATTTTGAAAACATGGAAATTAATGAGAAATACATAGAAGAATAAATATTTTTAAAATTTAAAATGATGTTTTAGTTAAAGATTACCTTAAAAAGAATACTTTTGAAAACTATTTTATGAATCATGGAAATGGGTAACAAATATGTCATAGTAAAAACATACACATAAACAATATCGGATCATAATGGGATTGAGGAATTAACCCTTACCTTGTTGTTTCCATTGGTCGAGAGTACGTTTAACCTCCTGTATAATGACCATAGTTTGTTATTAAATTATACCAGAACCATATTCATATTCATTATATCATAAATGATTCATTTATGACTTTATAATAGCCATTTATTAATGATTTCCATGTCAAATTAATATTTCATGTAATAATCGCCTTCTTTAACGTACATGTTTCTAACTTGTTATTATTGATCGTATCACATAGATAATGTTTCAAATAACTCTAGAATATAAAACATGATTTATATATAATATATATTTAGAATATAAATATGTATTGTATATATATTTATATATGAAATTAAAAACACAGTTTATAGAGATGGTAGGCCGTACATACGCATAAACGTTGTTTCCGTTTTCATATCGTATTGAACGAAACTATGTGAATAAGATATATGTAAATATATATATATATATCCAGTATAATTATTATTTCATATATTATATATTTATTCATAATATATATTTCTATAATTGTCTTTGAATAGTGAATGTGGAAATGAATCTCATCACGTCATGGAGACAGTAATCAGTACGTACACACGAGTGACAATACCATTCTATTGATAGTGAAATTGTATATAATTTGATGGTATATCTTATATAAACAATAACTAAAATTTTATAATTACTATTTACATCAGTTATAATCATTATTATACACATCCAAATAATGAAGTGTTTGATTAACCAACTACAGTAGGACCTGGAGACGGTAAACCGTACATACGCACGTGTGGTGACTTGTCATTCGTAGGATGGAGAGAATAATGAATATGGTTTTACCATATTTATAAAAAAATCACATTATGTATAACGCACTGGAGTTATTATTTTGGAGTGGGAATAACAAAAAATGATTAATTGGAAGAAGAAAAGAACTTTGAAAGAGGTGGTGAAATTATTACCTCTTCTTCGGGTGTTTCCTTCTCAGTGGATCAAAAGGGGTTCATAGGTTGGATCTATGATCAATTAAATTCTTCTAGGTATATTTTAGGGTAGTTGGGAGTATATTTGAGCCTAGTTTGGATAAAAAAATGTGATTTGGCGGTGTGATTTTGAGAGAAGGGGAAGTACCCTTTTATAAGAGAGGTGGGGGTCACTTTAGGAAAACCATGAAGTAATATTTTATTAAACAATAATATTCAGTTTATAATGGCTCCAAAATGATTTATACACAGTATATAGTGGGTATGGGTCGCAAAATCACTCATCCAATAGGTTTTATATAGGTTTATGTCCCCATATTAAGCCTATCTTTTATATTTAACTCTTAGTTAAATATTTTATTTTTACCCTGTATTCATGTATTATTATATTATATTGGTAATAATAATAGTATAAAATATTAAGGTAACCCCATGTGGTGATTAATGATAAATATATTATTATATAATTCTTTTTGTTGAACCATTTATTTTTAGGACTATTATATCATTTAATAATATTGTAATTGTTTTCAAAACAAATTTATGTCAATTTTGAAAATATTTAGTAATTGATTTTTTGGAGGTCATAACAGGATGATTACTTCGTACAAAATTCATTGTGTAAACCCTAAAAAGTCATTTGAATCTATAGAATTATATTAATGCATCAATAGTCTCAATTTACATTTATTTGGATATGTATAAACTCAATTACATTAACCATTCATTAAAATGATAATTACTGCATCATCATTGTGTCATAAATAAATTTAATTAATTAATGTCTAAACTCTATAAATAAAATATAATTATGTATGAAAGCATTTTAGCTTTATAATTTATTTTTATAGTTGAATTTATCTTATGTATAACCATATATTAAAAATGTTTTAGTTATGAGAATTTGAATTTATCAATTTTAACTCCTCTTTAAATTAAAAAATAATAAATGTATTAATCTAATAAAAGTGGACCAAAAGTATCATATTTTAATACTAAGGATGTTTTTGGAATAAAGAAACTTATCCAAAAGAATTATGACATGTGTTAGGTTAATAATTATGTCATTTTTTACCATTAATTATCCTATTTATATTTATCCATGGTAAATAAAAGTGAAAAGTTACATTTCACCCAAAATTATTTTCAACTTATTGAACCACATTTTACTTACTTATGTCAACTATTTATCTTGGATTTTAAAAATTTAATTCACATTACTGGTAAAATTACGTTTTATGCAAATTTTGAAATGTTCTTTGAAAGTGGGTAAAAGATGTTAAAAAGTTCAATAAAATTCTATACATCTAATTTTATTATAAAATGACTCCAATGAATTAAATTGATTTTATATAGGTATTATATATATATATATTAAAATAAATTGGAATAAATTAAATAATTATTTAAATAAAAAGTCAGTTTTGACCAATTATGGAATGCTTTTTACAATTCATTAAATCTTGTATGTTTTCATAAAAATACGAAAAAATCACCATAAATTAATTTTGATATTAAAAATTAAAAAATTATTTCTACTTATCAAATTCAAAACCTATATTTTGCATTAATTAATTTAAAATTAAATCTTGTTGTCAAAACCAAAAAATGGTTTTTTAAAAAGAAAAAATATCAAAAGATTGACGTGTGTTTATTTCTAATTTGAATGTGAAATTACTTATAATGACCAACAGTGTATTAAATGATAAAAACATAATCTAATTATACATCAAAACATTTCAAATGAAAAATTTAACACTATAAAATATTCAAATTAAAAAAATTGTTTTCAATTAAAATTGAGTATTTTTCACAATTCATAAAATATGAAAGTTATCAGAAAAGTTCCAAAAATTAATCCAAACTAAATTTGTATGTCCCAAATCTAAATAAGAATTTAATTTCATTAAATTGATTATATAAAAGTGTGAAATATTGGTTTTGAAAAGGGTTTTCCATTAAAAGGAGGTTAAATTACATTTTTTTTAAAAATACATCTTTTATATTAAAAAAATGAATTTGTTCATATATTATTTCTATGAAACACATGATATGGATTATAAAATTATATGGATAATAAAAAAGTAAAAAATTATTATTACTATACATAACCGCTTTTTGAACGGCTAGTTAGCTAAGTTATGGTGGACTCGAACTCGGTGTTGCGTGTAGCACATGTTATTTTATGAATTGAAGAGATAACATACTATGAAATCTTGAGGTGTTACATTCTACACTCCTTAATTAAATTTCATCCTCACAATTTGAAATGTTTTTTAGAAAATAGAAGGAAAAAAATATAAATATACCTTTATGGAAAACCCACATGAGAAATTGGTTTAATGAAATATACTCTTAATAAGAGGGAAAGGGAAATGAAAAAGTCACCACCAAATTATTATCTCAATTAGGGGAACATTGGTGGAAATTATAGAAATCTAATTGGAGGAAAATCATAACTATTTATTAAGAGTGATTGAGGTCATCAATCACAAACAAGTGTCAAATTGTGGGCCTCAAATCATTAATCTATGATGACTTAAAATATCATTGGTTCAACAAAACATAAGGAATTAGTATAATTTTTTTGGTTTTAAGATCCCTTCCATGTTCTTTAAGAATTGTTTTATTAATAGAATAATAGATTTAAAAAAATTCTTGACAAGTAGATTTTCATCCTTTAACTAATGTATAGCAAAAACTCATCTTTTACTCCAAAAGATAATAGAATTAAAAAATATTCAATGTATTCTAATTGTATAGGGTTCCAAAAATAATGAATTTATAAATCATCTTTCAGAATGATTAAAAACTAAATTATAAAAACCAGGACATCACGTGGGCAAGTGGTAGGTGATTCACCCTTATCGTCGTTCGGTTGTGGGTTCACGTTTCACAGCCTTGTCGGATGCGATGAGTTGTTAGCCGACCTCCGGGTTTTTCTCTTTATAACAACTCAAAAATAATCTTATAAAATTCTTTAACCTTAACAATATCATCCAATGTAAAACATAATCCATTATAACCTTTTGACTTATCCAACTTAATTCTGTCCAAATTCATAGAATAAACTTTATAAAGAAGGTAAACACAATGTAGATCTTTATTTCCATGTAATAACAAGTGAATACCTTCATCATGTATTGTTTTAGAACATAATAACACCCTTAATTACCATGAAACATTATATATTACATTCATTCTCCCTTATTATTTATATAATACTAGATAAAATCCTTATATCCAAAAAATAATTTAATATCCATCAATTATGGAGTAAAAAAACAATTAATTGGTTCCAAAGTAGTCAATAGTATCCAATATAATTTATCCAAATCATTAATCTCTATTTTCAAAATAAATACCTATGTATCAAGAATATATTAAATTTTATCTTTCCTTCAACCACGTTTTATCCGAAATGTTTAACATGCTATTAATTCACTTTTCTTGGTACTACACTATCTAAAATCCTAAATGAAATAGTACTGTAGTACTATCATCATTTATTTCAATAATTCATATAACATGTACAACATTGATAAAACAATCATATGAACTAATTATTTAATAACAACATAAGAATACTAGTCTTTCCTTTATATCTATGGTAGTATCTTTACTTGCTTATTATCCAATATCATCATTTGGGGAATACACTCATGATTTGTACATTGATTTGGGTAGTGTCCCAACTCATTGTAGGTGAAGTATTGTACATTTGAAACATTTTCCCCTGAAATCATGTACATGGTGTCCTTTCTCTCTAAACTTATAACGAACTCCCATTCCCTTCATTCATTTACCAAGGAGATTCTTTCTACAATTATCACATATAGAATAATCATTCTTTCCCTTTTCCCCATATCCATATTTCTCCCTAAATTCATTTTTCATCTCTCGAATCCCTTAAAATCCATACGACTCAGTGAATTCTTTTCTTATCTTATTAACACATGATATTATTTCCTCATATGATGAGAATACATTGGAGAATATTTCCCTGCTAAATGTTTTCTTAAGACCCTTAAAGATATGACCCTTCTTACTCTTTTGATCATGCGTATTGTTATAGTTCTCATTCTTTCTAAATGGAACCATTTCTAAACAATAGAATGCACTATGTTAATTTATGAAACGTAATTCATAATTCTAAATGTGTAAAATACCTAACTTAATTGAAATGTTTATACATATAATCCATAATAATAAAAATGGTTTCATTGGGTTAGTATTTTCTATTAAACCCATCATAATTATTTGTAAAGAAAATATAAAATATCCTAAGCATATCCCCTAGAAGTGTCATAACCAAAATTGAAGAAAGTCCCAATATCGTGTACCAGGATACCCCTGCTCAATCCTTATTCTCTTTGTCATTTTCTTCACTCTTAGGTACATTTGTTCCAGAGCCACCTCTACCTACTCGTATCCAGACAAGGATGTGTTTCTTGGAAAACTCACAAAATCTATACATTACCAATATTCTAGGATATTATTCTATAACAATAATCATTGTCTATCTTATAGTAATGTTACTTAATCATTTTTTTCCTAAATATATTTTAAATGGATTTTACCAAAAATTATCTGATACCAACTATAACACCTCTATCCCTAATGCCCAGAGGTGGTGCATTATTTTAATACATTTGAATTATTACAAGGATTCAAGTCCTGAAGAATCGATCAGTTTAGCAGTTTTGGAAAATATATTAAAAACATGAACATTACATTACAATTTCTATCATAAAACATAGTATAAATAATAATTTTATAATTCCATTATTCCCGTAGCTTAACCGTACATATTAATCACAATACATTTATCATAATCCTGGGAAAATAAAACATAAGAAATGGGAGATCTCATATCCTCAGTAAGGGTAAATAATTTAGTGGATGCTATAGACATTTAAGGAATTATGTGTAATAAAAACAAAATCCCCTTAATCATAAACATGAACATAATATAGAGAAAATAAATCAAACATTACCATATGAACATGAAAATGGATATTATACATGTCGAATACTCACATGTAATAATTAATTTCATAATAAAGGAATTCCTAATGCCGAACATCATTACCACATAGGCAAGGCCTCGTGCCAAGACTAAAAATAAATTTTTTGTCAAGGCTATAAGCCAAGACACTAATTTTTCTCTTGAGACTGACTGATGCATGGATGAGCTATAGTGGGCTCCACCAGTCACTTACTAAGTCCACTACATTCCTCATATGAAATTGTTTATACACAACATAAACATTCATTTAAAAACTAGCATACAAAATGTAAATTCATTTTCCTTAAACCATTAATGGTATAAAAATACCACCTTCATAGTAAAAAATTTCATAACTCACTCAATACAATATATATTATTGAATTATAATAAATCAACCTCAATCAATAATAATATCCAGTAATCGATGATGATATAGTTTCACATGGAAAGTAAAACACTTTCACTGAACTAACCTTTTTTCATGAAATCCTTTAAATGTCTCACAATTTATAAAGGAAGACATTTATATGATATTTTTGAATCCAAATTTACCATATGAAATTAAATTATTTTAAATAAATTATCATTTTAAAACATTCATGTCTATATAAATAATTCCAAAACCAATTTTGAAAACCTAGACATTAATGAGAAATACATAAAAGAAAAGTTATTTAAAACATTTAAAATGATGATTTAGTTAAAGAGTACTTTAAAATAATATGTTTGAAAACTATTTTATGAATCATGGAATGGAAAATAAATATTTCCAAGTAAAAACATACACATTATCAATCTCAGATAAAAACGAGATTGAGGAATTAACCATTAGCATGCACTTTCATTTGGTTGAGGGTATATTTAATTGACAATATAATGACCATATTATGTTATTAAATTATACCAGAACAATATTCATATATTTATAGCTTACATGATTCATTTATGACTTTATACTACCCTTTTAATAATGATTTCCATGTAAAATTAGCATTTTGGTTAATAATCGCTTACTTTATCGTACATGTTTTAACTTGTCATTCTTGATCGTAACACCTAGATCATGATTTAAATACATCCAGAATGTAAAATATGGTTTATATATCTTGTATATTTAGAATATATATATGTATAATATATAGATATATGAAATGGAAAACACCATTTATCGAGATGCTAGGTCGTACGTACTGATAAATTATGTTTCCGTTTTCATATCGTATTGAACGGAAATAAGTGAATAAGATATAAGTAAATAAATATATATATATATATTAAGATTAATATTCCATATGTTACATACTTATTAATATTATATATTTTTATTATTATGGTATAATGGTGAACGTGGAAATAAATCTCGTCTCGTCGTGGAGACGACAATCCATAAGTACGCACGAGCGATAATACCATTCTATTTATGGTGAAATATTATATAATTGGAGGGTATATCATGTATATTGAATCCTTAACATGATATATTTATTATTTATATCATTTATAATCATTATTATACCCATCCAATTAATGAAGTGTTTGAATTAACAAAATACACCATGAGGTGGAGACAGTAAGTCGAACATATGCAGGTTTGGTAACTTGTCATACATATAATGGATAGAATAATGAATATCATAGTACTATATTTATAATAACATCATTTTATGTATATAGTATTGGATTTATTATTTTTGTTTGTGAATAACACAAAAATAGGAAGTGGAAGAAGAAACGAACTTTGAAATAAGTGTTGAAATTTTTATCTCTTCTTCGGGTGTTTCCTTATAGGATGATCAAAAGGGATCCATAGGATGGATTTATGATATATGTAATTCCTCCAAATAGAATTTATGGTAGTTGGGATGACATTCAGATATTTTTTGGCTGATCCAATGGGCATTGGAGGTGTGATTTAGAGAGAAGGGGATGATCCCTTTTTATAGGAGAGGTGATCGTCATTTTAGGAAAAGCATGAAATATTATTTTATTAAAAATCATAGTCAGTTTATAATGGCTCAAAAAAGATTTATTTCGAAGATAAGGTGGGGATGAGTGGAAAAAAATTCAATCAATAGGTTTTAGGCATCCTTAGGTTACAATAATAAACTTATCTTTTAGATTTAACTCTTAGTTAAATAGTTTAACTTTTACCATGTATTCTTGTAGTATTATATTATATGGATAATAATTATACTATAAATGTAAATAGAACCCCAAGTTTTTCATTAAGTATATTTAAATTACTATATACATCCTTTGGACAATCCTTTGATTTTTAGTAGTACAAAATTATTAAATAATATAGCATTTATTTTAAAAACTTATTTATGTCAATTTTGGATGTATTTAGTAACTGATTTTTGTGGAAGTCATAGCATCTTTTCTTCTTCGAATTGAATTCATTGAATCAACACTATCATATTATATTAATCAGGAAAATTATTTTAATGCATCAAAATACTCAATTTAAATTTATTAGGATATTTATAACATCAATTATTTTAACGATTCATTAAAAAGGAAATTTATTCATCATCCTTGTGTCATAAATAAATTTAATAATTCAATCTCTAAAAATTATAAATAAAATACCATTTTGTAGAATTTTTTCTAGATTTATAATTAATATTTATTTTTGAATTTATCTAATTTAAAAACATATATTTAAAAAGTTTTAATTAATAAAATTTGAAATTTACACATTTAACACTTCTTTAAATAAAATAATAATAATTGTCCTAATCTAATCTAAGTCAACAAAAAGGATCATATATTATTTCTAAAGATATTTTTTGTGTAAATAAACATATCTAAAATAATTAAGACATGTGTTTGTGTAATAATAATATCATTTATACCTTTAATTACCCTATTAACTTTTAACCGTGGAAAATAAAAGTGAAAAGTTACGATTCACCAAAAAAAAATTAATCTTAATGAATTATATTTTACATACTAATGTATACCATGTCTCTCATATTTTTTAAATTAAATACATAGAAGTGGTGAAATTTGGTATTATGAAAATTTTCAAATGTGCCAATATGTTGTGTAAAGGAGGTCACAAAATTCAATAAAATTTGATACATATAATTTTATTATAAAATAAATCCAATGAATTACTTTGAACATATATAGGTATTATATATCTATTTTAACTTAAAATTAATTTAAATAATATAAATTATTATTAAAATAAAAAGTTAGTTAGAAACAATAATGTAATGTTTTTCACAATTCAACAAAAATTAAATGTTTTCAGAAAAATACAAATAATTCACCATAATCAAATATTGATATTATGTATTCAAAAATTAATTATATTTAACCAAATTCAAAATATATAAGTTTCAATAATTAATTTAATATTAATTTGTTGTTGTCAAAAACCAAAAAGTTGGTTTTTAGATAGTTAAAACTATCCAAAGATAGAGATGTGTTTATTTCAAATTTAAATGTGAAATTACGTATAATGACCTAAATTGACTTAAATAATAAAAATATAATCTAATTATACTTCCAAACCAATAAAATTCATAATTTAACACTATAATTTATTTCAATTTAAAATGTTGTTCTCTATTAAAATTTAGTATTTTTCACTATTCATCAAAATAAGAATGTTATCAGAAAAGAACCAAAAATTTATCCAAACTAAATTTATATTACTCGCATGTAAAGAGAAACTTAATTTCCGGAAATTTAATATATAAAAGTGTAAAATATTGGTTTTGAAAATGTTTTTCCATTTAAAGGCGGTAAAATTTCATTTTTTGAAAATTACTTATTTTATATGGAAAAAAATGAAATTTTTATTATATAGTGTCTAAGAAACACATAATATGGATTCTAAAAATATATGGATTATATAAAATGCCAAATTCGGTTATTATTATGCATAACTGCTTTTTGAATGGCTAGTTTGGTGTGTCGTGGTGTGCTCAAAATCGATGTTGCGTGTAGTGTAAGTTATTTAATTATTTTTGAAGATATAAAGTACAATAAAATATTGGGGTGTTAGAACATCTCTAGGAGAAATGAGTTTACTATGAATCATATGATTCAATTTTTTATATTTGAATGATAACATTATTGAGTGAGTAAAAGTTATAATTGAATCATTAGAGATAAGAAATGGTATTAAAATGAGGAATAATGATTTGAAAGAATTTATTAATTGAAGAAAATGAAATATACCTATAATTTTTCAGACATTCGGTTTATGAAATTAATGTAAATATAATTATTATTATTAGTCATCCAAAGGGTGATTATCCAATATCATATTATTCATTCACAAGTGTATTTCTGAACCAAATTATTACTATTTTAACTTATCAATACATTAGGATTTATATTGGGACATGTAACATGCTATAAATTGAGTTATATTTTTCCAATTCTATGGATATTTATAAACACATTTAAAATTATTCATTTGACTTTTGATAATACCTTATACATAAAACAACATTTAATTAAATCCTCGTTTTTTCATAGAAACCATGAATGAACTCGTTTGGAATGATCCATGATTAATGATAAATTTTATCCATTCCTACCCAACTCTTAGTACTATCATGATATATTAATATTTCTATGTATGAATGAGGTATCTCATGGTGAATGAGATGAAATTAATTGTGTGGGAATATTGTGGGGTTTCTATTATTAGGTAATGATAAAGGTTTTAAATTCATAAATTTTACTCATCATTGTTTTCCCCGCCTAAATAGAAAATGAAAACATGAATCGGATTCGAAATCAAAGAACAAAAAATAAGTATTTTTAGAGGGATGATATTTATTATATGTGTTTATGTGGTGGGGGTGAGACTAATTATAAAACGAAAATAAGAATATAAATGAAAAAATATAAAAGGATTGTTAATGTGGGATAAAAATGGATTATTGTGAAAAAAACAATTCATTCTTATTTATTGAATCATAACATGATAATTGAGTTTTGGGAAGTTATAGTTTCAAATTTGAAATATAGAATTTCAATAATCGTGTACTTGTGATGCCATCTTGTATACATTAAGAAACAATCCTCATACTATATCTCTAATTTTTAAGCATCAATTACTACATTCCATAAGCCTCATAGTCATTGAGACCATAATTTCAATCTACTCATGATTTAATATTAACATTTTTTTTATGGTAGAGATAAATTAGTTCATTTACCGGCCTATAGAAAAAGAGCATGTTCTCCAGATATGAGAAAAAATCTACATGAATTGTATCAAGAGTGATAATAGAAAAGATAAAAAGTTATATAAATTCTGATTTGTAATATTCTAATAACAATTACTTTATAATATTGATTGAATGAAAGGATATGATCTACTAATTTTAACAGGGTGAAAGTAAATTTTTTAATTTATTATACCATTAAATATTGATAAATTTAATAGTTATTTTATATTTATTTTTCACAATTTGATTTAACAAATAGAATCATTTTTAATTTTTTTTATTTTTTAATAATTATTAGAGTGGTTCCCTATAGATTCAATTTTGAGATTTAATTTTTGAGTAACAAAATAGTTTAATTGTAGGGCTATTTTTTACAATAATTGTTTTTAAAAAAATCATCAATTTCTATTATTTTTCAATGATTTTAAATGAAAAAGTCCGTGTATTTCAATGTTTTATTAAATCATGGAAAATTTAAATTATCAATTTTAAATGAATTTATTTGATGGTTTTTTATGGTAAATTATATTAAAGATTATTTTATGACATTTTGGTTGATGAATTTTCTAAGGGTTTAGAATTTTTACTGAGACTATTAAATTATTTTTATGTGAATTCTAAATAAATACATGCATGTCAGGCAACACTCATCCAAATGGGGACAAAGTCACATAGCTATACCATAAGTGGGCCATAAAACAATGGTTTCCTTATGGTGAGACAATTCCCATCGGTCATTAAATGAAAGACCACAATTAGCCTATGGATGCTTATATCTTGTCCATAGGCCTCCTTTGGCCACACAGTATATAATACCCATTTTTATTGTGTGAATGTGAATCATGTTTCACACCCTAGTCTAGGATTATATAGATCCAATGTCTTTCACTATATTATAATCCATCTCATTCCTCAACCACACTTTTGATGTGGGTCATATTATATGAGGATTTTTAGTTTTTAATGGAAGTGATGTTGTTCAATTTCACCATCATGGTCGCCATATTCGAGAAAATTGCAATGCCCTCACCTTTTGCACATTTCATTCATCATAGATTTCGCCCACTTTACTCATAGATAAATCACTATTGAAGAAACAATTGAATCTCAAGGTTGAGATGACTCTCCTTATCCAATCGTGAGTATACCTTTGAGAACAATGGGACCCTCATACAGCCACCATGATGCCAACTACATTGATGAAAAACGCATTGAAATCCCATTTTTTTCTTTCTCTGGACACTGTAAATGATAGATGTTTCTATGGAGGCTAGGAGAACCATATAACCATTTCAAAAGACTTATGTATATTCCACATATGATTTCCCAATCGATACACATGGAATAAAGATTCCTCATTGTTTTTGGACTCTATATTGAAGATATGAAATCCCATTATCAATAGGTGTTTTTGAATTTACCCATTCAATTGGGAATACATTATAATGATTAATATATTTTAATAATGTGGAAGGAAAAAAGTACAGCTCTATTAAAAGGGGATGAGTTGTTTCTACTTAAGAGTCGACACCTGTTGGAATAGAGTTCATAGTGACGATTCAAATACTTGTTTTTATATATTTTTTTTAATATTATATTTTTTTAATTTTAATTACGTTGAATAATTTTAATAATTGGATATTATTTAAATATATTTTATTTCATCAATGATGGTTCATCTTCTTCTTCACTTCATTATCTTTCTTTTCATTATATTCCAATAATGTCCATATTTTTTACACATGTTTTATATTTTATTATTTATTGTATTATTATTATTTTTAATTATTCTTTTTCAAAATTTATTTTATCATTTTCCACAAATTGTTTTTTATTTTTTGTATTCTATCCCACCCTCTGTCTTACAACTTCATCTATTTTTTATTCATGTGTTTTCTTTCTTTCTCTCTCAAATTTTTTTCTTTTATTTTTTTCTTCTTCTCTTTATTAACCTTGTATAATAACGTCCATCACTATATAATTATGGGATAAATGAATTCTTGATCCATTAGAGTTAAATGTAATATTCATTCATTCTGTTATTCATTTCAGATTTTTTATTTGTATTTGGAGTGATAATAATTGGTGTGTACAAGTGTTGAAATATTTCACCATAACACATCTGTCAAACTCATTTATATTATATCAGCTTAATATTTTATTTTATTTATTTTGAACTCTATCTCTTCCTATGATGAATTTGATATTTTCATGGGATGAAGTAACATACAATATAGTTGGGTCCTATAATGTGTAACACTCTCGATTGAGGTGTCCGAAAAATGATACTTATAGGAGGATGAATCTAGTTTTCATATGTACTCAGTGTTTCACAATCAATAAATATAAGACAGTTTCTTAAGAATTAGATTTTATTATTATTATATCAGACTAAATTTAAACATTAGTAATAATAACTATGGATCCCATTAACCAAAAAAATGATACCAAGTTCTTTTTTATTTTTCTTTAAAATTTCATTGTAAGGTAGAGTTTCAGGAATTTCATTATTATAGAAAATAAAAAATCTTTCACTTAAAATTATATTATAGAATATTAGAAACAAAACAATAGTTCATTGGTGAAATTAATTATATATATATAAAGTATTGAATATACACGAGTGGGGTGACTCTGGTCCGTTACTATGTTGCACTAATTGTTTTTATAAATTTTTTTCCACACACAATAATAGTTATGATTTCAGGATGAATCATTAAATTATATAAAGCATACATAAAGCCTACAGGTTACATTATTCAACTCCCTAAATCCATCAATAAGCTTATCCAAATTTTCACCAAAAGATTATCCTTCTATGACCCTTGTGACATAAAATTCTAAGGAACACACTGACCACACATTGACACTATCTACTTTGGGTGTGACAAACTCACCAATATGTTTTAAATTTTCATTATAAGAACATTTATTATTTGTTAATGTGTTAAAATTATATGGGTACATAGTTTTATATAAAAAATTTCCATCATGGATATATTGAGGCCTTGTATCACACTAAAATATTCTTTCTACCACGAACACCATCATAATGAATCATATCCAAAATAGAATAATTTCACCATAAAATAAAGTGAATCCTATATAATATGACAAGGGGGTCTGGATCACCAAAAATGAATGTTGTATATATCATTGAAAGTCATTAATTACACTCAAAATAGATACATCATCATTTGGTACTAGTAGAACCATGTAATGATAAATCTATTGGGGATCACCCACCTGAACCATTAGAGGTTGGTCAGCATACTACTGAATGGGTAGAGAAATTTGCCTCTATCCATTTGTAAGAACATCCATCATTGCATTTATCTATAATAAAACCTTGAATCTAATTAAATCATTATCTTGATCCATCTGTAGAATCCATACTGTTTGTCTTCATGAAGGAATCAAATGACAATTGAGATACACCACATTGAAAGATAATATCTATGTTGATGACTCGAGAAAGTCTTTGTAAACCAATAATCAATACAATATGATCAATGATAAAAAAAATTCTATATCCTAGTACCAATATGTGTTAAATGAAAAATAATTTTATAAGTATCCTAGTGAATGGATTTGTCATAAAATGATCCAATAATAGATTCACTATCATGATATTCCAATATGTGACTCATTATCATTATTTCCTCATTTCCCAAACCAAACAACACTACATGACAATCTCTAAATAATGGTCATAAAATTTCCATATATAATACCACTATTTTATGACCAATTCCATCCAGGTCCCATGTGGTAGGTTGAATGGGAAGAGTGGAAGTATAAGATGACTTATAAGTTGAATTGTGATGGGGAATTGAACTAAGTAGTCTTATCACAAACATGGGGACTTAACCTGAAGTTCATATACACACACATATCTCCACAAATTGATATATATTGAAAAAATATGAATCAAATTTAAAATTAATGTATAAAATTTATCAAATTACATAGTATATAAAGATGTGAATCCAATATAAAAGGGATGAATACAGTTTCACGAAATAAGAAAATAATAAATCACATAGAAAAAGGGGTAGTTACACAAAAACAACACTTAGATTTGTATAAATAAAATATAAAATACTATGATCCACAAACTCCTAGACCATATAGTCCTCTGATGAAATTACATTTTTCTAAACAATATATGACATGTGTTAGTAGTTCCCATGTAGCGACGAGTACAAGCATAGCCCTTTGTACACCCAAAAATCACTAAATCAAAATAATAAAGTCAGTATTTAGATTATCAAAATATAGTCATGTTAATCAAAATATATGACATAAAAATAACAACCCGTATATGATCTAAGGTAGTCCCCAAGTCTCAATATAAGGTCACATCCTCAATTCTATCCATTGATTCTACATGAATATCAATGGTAACAAATATCTAGTGGAACACAATCTATGATTGATGGTAACAATATTGAAACTCATCTGAGAGGATACACTGATTAAATCATAATATACTGATGGAAATACCCCTAGAAAACATTTTCATCATGTATTTCCATGAATCAGTTCCAGGGAAACAATGAGGAATTATCCAAGATACTCACTCGATCAGACAAAAACCTTTGAGAGTAGACTAAATGATGATACATACGTTTGGGAAACACCAAGGGCCTATGATTGGTAACATAACCTAACTATATTAATTCATTATATAGGCTACCATGATCATGTAATCTTGTCATCTATTTTCCTAACCATCGTTAGTGAATAATATAGGAATGTGTATTCAAACCGTGGACCTCACATATGGATTCATTCTATAGCGTGCTGACAAGATCCTTCATAGAAATCTGAACAAGATAATGCACTAATCCCTCATGGAGGTGAAATATGAAAACTAATCATATATAAATGAACTACGGAACAGACATAAAATTATACGGTTTGATGGTACACACACAATATTACACCATGGATGGTCAATGTATAATATGGGATTTATCATGCCCTTTACAAATCACATGAAGTGTCTCAAAGTGTATATGTTGTGTTTCATTGAGTATGGATATTCCCAGGTCTCTCGGTTTCACATGGAATGTTTTAATCCAAATACTCATGATTTATGCTTGGGTATATTCTTTGTAGTGGTTTACCTTCTCTCATCATGTGTAATATACTCCAAAAAAAGTAATCTAGTCCATGACTATTCCTTATTTTCATATCAGTGTACACTAGTAAAAACTATGTACACTGTCCAGGATCGGTCCCTTAAACCTTCACTTTCTAAAGTATACATGATTTTCTCTAAATCACATTGTGTATGGGGATTTGGAAATATGTTATCGTATTATTTATTAGTAATACGGTGTTCCATCCAAAATATATTGAATGTCATATTTCATTCATATCATATGGGGTTGTATTTCCCCCTAGGTGTGTGATCAATATACATGTTATGTTGTCATACATGGTGTTACAAGGATTGTGATCCACCTAAATAAAATTTGAAGGCACATGACCTCTGGATAATTTACTGACTATACACAATGAACTTTATATCTATGGTACAAAAAACATACGAGACCACAACACAATTCATGATATATGACTCATTGAGAACACTATCCAATTGTCGGTGGGGATTACATGGAAACTATTCATCATAACTACACATTTCTTGACACAAGGTTAAATGAAACCTTATGGTATCTATTTAATTACATGAAAATTAACACATCCTTATAAATAGGGAAAATTCATGGACACCAAATTTGGATCTACATTGATCGAACTCTAATTGTCTCTAGAGATGGATTTTATGAAATCGATATGCTCGTGGTTCAATCTCATTGTACCGTCTTGCTAAATCTTAAAACCCATAAAAAATTAAATAATCTTACACCATTTATCCATCTCCAATTTCCTATCAATAAAAAACAAACCACATCCACACCATTAATCTAGAATCTAAACCCATGTAAATGGTCCATTTTGATAGATATCAAATGAGTAATAATTGATTTCTTAGTATTCATCAAACCAATGGTCCAAGAAATATATACAATGAATGCACAATAAAAAAGGGAATAAAAGAACATGAAAAAACATGTGGAATAGGCCACAAACATTTTTTATGTATCCCCTAATATATTAACCTGAATATTAATAACGCAGAGGAAAAAATGAAATAAATCATAATTCATGTATAAAAATATATCGACCATAAATCCACAATTGACCCAGGAATCAATCTATTAGAAGGATTGATTCATGTTTTACATGGAATAAATAACTATGGGACTAAACCAATAAATAAATTCTTTAAATCATGTTTTTATAAATCATTGATGAATTTCTTTTTAATATCAATATTGATGGTGAGAAACAATAACTCCATTTATTATAATTATCCACACAATACAGTAATCATTAAAACATGATCTCATGGCCATCAATGAATTTACCATCCATAAGAATGATTCCAATCCATATTATTAATAACTCATGGGTTATGTAAACAACTATGGTGACCCATGACGTTTACATATATTATTACATTATTTTAAAACATAAATACCCAATAATTACAACATAATGGTCATAATGGCCAGGTGTATTTAGAAGACTTTGTTCATCATACATAGAAGAAAACAAAAACATGGAATCCTTATTGTATTCAATATATTGAGATCATAAAATCCATTTTATATTCTATGAATTAATTTTATAATATAGGGAATACATGAATGAAAGGGGGTGATCTCAAAATACCTATAAGCAAATAAAATGATACATAAGAAAAACTTTTGAGTCAATGGTATTAGAAGATATCATAGAAGAGATGGTACATGAGTAATAAAGTGGAAAAATAATATAAAGATAAATTTATAATAATAACATGGAAAAATGGGAATGTAGAAACTACATAAAACATGATATAAACACATGTTAAGGATAACTACAAAGGCAACATCACATTCTGGATAGATTCCAATAATGGATTTGGTTCACTCCATATTACAATACTTGTTGTCTCATGATACTAAATAATTACCCAATGTGTTATAGGGAAATATAAATCAAATTATACCCATAATATTCATTTCACATTCATGTTTATCCATGCTTCAAAAGGATACCAATCATATGTCCTAAACATAAGAATTACCAACAATATTAAATGTGTTGTATAATCTTCCCTCATAACCTAATGAAAAGAGATTATTTAAAGATATAATATGAGAGATAGTAATAAATATTATATTACCCCATTGAAAAAGGAATAAAATAGTAGTTCATAAATTTATAGGCATATAAAAATTATTTATAAACGAAAAATAACTTCAATCAGATAGAATGATTGTTATAAAGAGAATAGTCATTACCTGAAGAAAAGGCTTGTTAGAAAAATCCCCTATATTGAGGATAAGTCATCATGTTCATTATTTATCTCTTTGGATTTAAAAAATAGATATGTATTTAATTGTTTGTGAACAATTTTCCTTAATATTATTCCTTTATTATTTTTCATTACCATGTCATATTAAATTACATATCCAATTAATTTCGTGACGAATATTTTAATGATAAGTGGTAAATATGTCCAAAATCAGTTACATTAGTTGAATAAATTAAAAGTGATTAACAAGAAATCATATATATAATTTTAAACATGAAATATATATTAGTTATATATATATTTTATACCTCTATTACCCTCCATGAAATACGGTTACGAATAATGAACTACATTACAATCGTGGAGGTATTTAGTTTTACATACGAATGAGAAACATTTATTTTTTTGAATATCATGATGGAATGAAAGTAACTATTATTTGATCATAAAATTATGATTATTTTATAAGGAAAATACTATTATTTCATTACATATAGTTGCACATTCTATTTATTTAATGCCGTATTAAAAATGAATCACATTTCATCTTGAGACGATAGTCTACCGTATACACTAATTAACTTATCTTTTTACTCAATCAATGATTTCACATGAAATTTAATGGTATATTTCATTTCAATAATTATTTATGAAATTAATATTGAATATAAAAATCAAATAAATCCTTATTAACGTCCACATATAGGGTAGCTAAAAACATTCTTATCCCTTCATGAGGAGGTAGTTCACCGTACACATGAGCTATGTTATCATATTTTCTACATAAAGGAATGTAATAATGTATAAGTATTATTATTATTATTAAATAATTATAATAATATCATAAATATTTTACGTATACATTATATTAATTATTATATCTATATGTGAGAAGTAGTGATGGAAGATGATTTACATCGATTCGTGAGGCATTTGTACTCCATACACACGATCAATGATTTTGGTTCTTATTTTAGTGAGGAGGAGATGGTCACAGGTAATTCAATTAACATAACAAATATTGCCGAATTTAATATAAATATGATATTAATCATAATGGTATAATAATATATCAATTATGTGTTGGAATAAATTAGTTAAATTTCTCAATTATAGATGTTACATCAAATTCAGTAAAAAAAATTGGTACTCACCAAAAGCCATCCTAAGATAGTTTTATTCAAAATAACTTCTGTGATGGTCTTAGGGATGTATTTAAGAATAATTTTAAGCTATATTTTTTACTAATGGGTTATGTATGTTTATAAATTATAGGATAGGGGTGGACATTTATAAGGTGTGGAGGGGTCACACATCAATTATTTTAAAATATAGAAATACACCCGATTAATTAGCATGCCCAGTGACTCCAAATGGCCCACTTTAAGTTTATATAGTATATTAGTTATAAATATTACAAATATAAATTAAATATACTCGTTTTTTTGATATTTTTATCCTATAGTTTAAACCATAGTTAAACACAGTTTTATAAAATCTACGGTAATGAAATATTACAATTTTTAATATTTATTCTGGTAAAAAAATAAGATGAAAATGTTATATAATATAAATTATTATAAATAAAAATATTTATTCATGTTATAAAATTTAATCTAACATAATATTTATATTTGTTTTAATTATTCCCCCATAGGTGTTGAGAAAATTATTTTCCAAAAGAAAAACACTAAAAAGTTGAAATGGATTTTCTAGAAATAATAAATTGGAAATCTATTCCAATGAAATAAAACGTATTAATTAATACATAAATTAATTAATTTTTCTTTTAAAACCACATTACAACAAAATGGTTCATGTATCATATTTAATCTAAATATTATTCTATAGTAAATATAAGTATTTTTCACTACTAATCGAAAAAGGAAACTATTTAAAATAAAGAAAAAATGTCACCATCAAATAAAATTGATATGTTAATTTAGGAAAATTTGATCAAATTTTAAAATAAATATTATATAATTATTAAAAAATAATTTTAAATTATGTGTTCAAAGCCTAAATAATCTATCTTTTAACAAAAAAATTAAAAACATTATCCTTCTCTCTATCATGGCTGTTATTTTATTTCCAATAAGTTTATAAGTATTGAATTTATCTAATAAATTATATAAATATATAATTTTCAAAATTTATTTAATCATATCATTACCTGATGACATAACAGATAGTCCTTCATATAATTATTAAAATGATAGTGTATGAGGTTTTGTTTATTCTCAGTGTTTCATGAATCGTATATTAACAAAGCGATTTAAATTATTTGAAAACAAATGTATCGTATAGTCTTGATGTGTTAAAATAACCCTAGTCAATAATACTCAAATGATATTATATAGGGGATCTATTAGGATTTTGAATTACATGATATTTAAATAATTTAATTAATTTAATACACCTATGAATTCACTCTTTCATATAGTTCAATGATGACTTCACTTATATGACATAAAGGATGAAACACACTATATTTAACGGTGTTCTTGGTTTTTCCCTGTGAGACAATATTTGTTGTTATTACATAATTTTTGAAAGAATGCATGTATGTGATATATAAAATTTAATAATCATAATAAATTGTTACTTTCGATCTCTAATCTATGGAATCTTATGCCAAATTTGTTCCCAACTCTAGAATCATTCTTTAAAATATTCTAAAATATCTAGAATAAAACATGGATTTTTTATATTTTTTATTATGTTTTCCAATTTAAATATTTTGATATATATTTTGGTATTTTTTCTTAGAGTCAAAAATATATTTAGGAGTTATAGGACACTATAATTAATCTATTAAAAATAATAATAAATATTAATATCATGTGACTGCATCTTTAAAAAATAATTTTTTTTCATATTAATTAAACCTTTTGATCAGAAATATAACTCTATGGTTGTTTTTGGACTGAGGGTTTACCCAATGAATGAAATAAATTTTTTCCATGTTGTATGTTTAGCAGAATTAAAGAATTGGAAAGTTAATTAATTGAAATAATTTTTTTTATTAAATTAATATTTTATATTACACAAAATATTTTCTACATATATATCTCATCATGAAATATCACCTGGGTTACCCACATAACCATAGGAGATGTGACAAGAAGATGAGATATTTATTGGTGTTACAAGATAATGAACATGTATTTTCAGTTATGATTGAGGTGAATGAAGAGATGAATAATGAATTCTATGATATATTTAGATTCATTGATAGAAGGTGCATTGTTCATCAATGATTTCTTGGTTCTTGAGATAAGAAATGAAATTTCAAGGATTCCCTCCAAATTTAATTCAGTTTATGATCATGGATTATATATCTACATATTTTCTATGATTTACATTCTCCAAAGTAGAACAATATTAATTAGTGTTCTTGATCAAGATTATTTAACCATTGAAACAAATTCCAAAAATTATTTTTTCAATATATAATCATTAAATGGGGTTTTTTACCAATAATGTTGTTCACTGCATTATAATGGTTTTCCCATAACTGTAATTAATGTTCTTTATCAGTATCCAAATGAGTTTTTGATTTTCAATTAATAAGCTGGATTAGAGCATGATTGATTCCTTTGATTATGAGTAGACAAAAGATTGGTGTAGGTACCAATGTTTTTCGGGATTGATACATGTGTGTTATAGGATTTTGGTGATGCAACCACTGACTGGAACCTGTATACGATGATCACAATGTTTATGGATATCGTACAAGAGATTAGAGTTATGATTTTTGGAAACTAGTGGTATATAATGGATGATCAATGGTTTTACCCTTACTTTTATGGAATCACAGGGTTCAAATGGGGAATAAAGTTGTATAAATTTTGGTAGTGGAATCAATGTGAATAAATACTTCTGTTTTATTGAAATAATTAAAATGCACCATGTTCCACAGAGTTAATCACACTATTTTGTCAAGGTTATTGTGGGTACTAGGTTTTCAGGTGAGATAAAAATTACATGACATCTTTTAAATCATATATACAGTGTCACCCAAATTATGTATCGATTATGTTTGTTAATGGAACATTAACAAGACCACCTGTAATTATTAGTGATATGTACCCTGATGTACAAATGTTGTATATTAACCTAGATTTTCGAACTGTGTACCCTTTTTACATGAACATGAATCCATGTGACAATATAACACATATCCCTTTAAGTAAATATTGTTTATTTTTTTCATATCATTATGAGCATTGTATAATGAACTCAAACTCATGAACTCTATTGGAAGAACAAATAGTGTACCATAGAGAAACGTCACATAGTAGTATACGGATATCCAAGAAATGTTCCTAGATCCCCTTCACAAGAACACATTTGGGTATACAGACCATGTTACATTATGTTCCTGACCTGTAATGCCACAGGGTTTCCCAACCATTTTTCGTGAGAGGCCACACCCATGATTTTATATATAATCACAAGGTAGGTAACATTTTGTTCATGCAATGTTATATTTATTGACATTTTTATCATCTATAAGTACTTAGTTGGATCTCATATTTGGGACCATCAGTATCCTATAAAGAGTATTTTCTAGTTGGGACATGATGGTGTAATTAATTTGGGCATAAAAGATAATATATGAAGTTTTCTGGAACATGATTAATTATTTAGAATTCTATTTTATGGAAGTGATTAGGTTTCATAATCAGATTGTTGACAAGGATGGTACTATCCTATCCCTCCATGGTGCTGGTCCCCCAGAATCCTATATTCTAGTTGAAAGAGAACACCCCAATAATATAGATTTTTTGTCCCCTCTATCTTTGGATTGGACTTCATATCATTGAGCTTAGGTAGATAGTGAATCCACTATTGTAGTAGTGTTTCCTCAGTTGTGTTATATATTTCTGAGGTCTGAGACCATAATACTCAATATATATATGTTGAAAATGATTTTTAGTAGATGTAACCTAAAGAAATATATAGGTATCCACTTAATTATTATTTATTTTTTATGATTGAGATTCCATTTGTCTCTTCACCTGGGTTTCTTATGAGAATTTTTGACATTGGATTTCTTTAACACATTAGTTTATTGGTTTATATTAATAAATATATTCTATCTTTTCCCTATTTTTTGGGAAATCTTAATAGGTACAAATATAACCATATATTGATGGGTTATTCCAAACTTTTTTATTATATAGAAGAGAGATATATCAGCAATGAAATTGGTGGTCCTAGTTTTAGAGTAGAAATATAGTTCAGAGAGGTGATAGAAATGTTCATTTATCTTAAATTGATATTATGAGCTATTTTATCTTCATTTATTACCTTTTTAAAATTGTTGTATGTTTTTATTCTCATTTCTATTTATTAATGTATTTTTTGAGTTTTAATTATTTTATATTTCCTTTTTATATATTGATTTATATCAATGAGGTTCATGACTTCATGGATTAAACTATCGAGGATTAATCATTATGGTTATCTATACACTATTTTGTGTTTTTGGTTTTTTCCATACATAAAATCACATTAGGATAAGGCCTCCCATTTGAGTGATATTCCTACATCTCCCTATTCATCTTCCCTAATCCTATTAGAAGAAGGCTTGAGATGTCCCCAATGACATACCATGTAAGGACTAGATCTTTTATAAATAATTCTATGTGTGGTTGAATTTAACATCCTATTAAGAATAATAGTTGCCAAAATAACATGAACTTCCTTGGTTTTATTATATGTGATTATATTTAAAACACCATTTAGAATCATAAAGATTGATACTATAGCTAGTGAATATTGATCCTGTTATTATTATAAATATTGTGTTTTTAAGAATCCAATTTACATAGAAAAAGGAATTGATTGCATCAAAAAGTAGGATCATGCACTATGAAGCAAAATTATTGGAACTTCTATGTGAGATAAAATCAGATGGAATTTCCCTTGACCATGTCGAAGATGTGATTCAATAAAAACAACACAAGTAGAAATGTTTATGGAAGAAGTTAAAGCATATCAAGATCCAAAACAAAACCATGGACGATAAAACAGCACAAAAACTCTCACATTGTGCATCTCACCCATAGGGCATTTTTTTTGTAACTATGAATTGTTTACAAAGACCCTAATAATATGAATATGTATATTGTATATAATAGTGAATAAATTTTAATAATCTTATTGTTACTTTATAAATAATTGTGAATTTGATATAAAAAAAGAAATTTTATTTTTGGGTAATATTCAAATTTAATAAAAAATGTAATGGATTAATGGGTTTTTTAAATAATAAAAATTTCAACAAACTATTATAATTAAATATATTTTAATAAATAAAAATTACTCTGTAATTTAAATGAAATCAGTTTAAATTTTTATCCGGGTTTGAAAATGGTTATCGTGGATAAAACACTATATTTATAAATAGAAGTTGATTCATATTTTAAAAGAGAGATATCACATTTTTATAAAAAAATTGATAAAATATATTTTATTTTATTTAATGAAATCATCAACATGATTCAATGATTAATGTTTCATTATTTTTTGAGACATTCAACTTGTCAAATAAAATTTAAATATGGTATAAATACACAGTTTGTATTATGACATCATAAAGACCTGAAATTGATGTCATAAATAATATAAATTGTATCCAAAACCAAATATATGTTTAACCATTATAATAATTTTATTTTATGTTTATTTAATTAATTATCAATTACTTTTTGAATCCTCGAATTCCTATAATATATTTTAATATTTTAAATTAATTTATTTAAGGGTATGACTCACTTCCAAATCAAATGGGGTAATATTTTGATAATATTGGATGTTTACATAATAAAATAAAATAAACATATTTATATTTAAAGTAAACCATGGGATAGATTTATCTTTTGATTAAGATATTATACCGAGTCTAAAACCTATGTTTGAGAAATATGGGATAATTACCCACTAATTTCAAATATAAACACACCAGGTATCCCATTGACCTACAATAAAAAACCTTATATAAAGACCTTAATATTCCCTCCCTATTATATAGAACTCCCAAGGTTCCACATGTTCTCAAAAAGCTTCTCCCAGGATTTTGGAATCACAAGACCACGGTAGGGGATCTCCTGCTCTACATTTTCTTCAAGCACCTGTTTTGCATTATGCCTCTTGATTTTCATTTGATCATGTGTGGGTTTTTTATATATCTTTATAAATAACCTTATTTCACATTATGAAAAAATACATTTCACTCCCATTAATCCCTCCTATTTTCCATTATGTACTCATTTTATGATATGGAAATTTAGTTAGTGATCCTCTTATTTTCCTCTTTATTCAAGAATTTATATAATCTTATAACATTTTCCATTAATCATAAATATTGGAAATTTTCATAAATATATACATTACCTAAACTATTATATATAAATTATGATTTATAACTTTTACTCTCATTAATCCATCCAATGAATATTTATGTTCCCCTGTTATACTGCAAAAAAATATCACTATAATTTTGCATCCCAAATAATAGTCTAGTCAATTCCTATACCCATTTCCTATTGTGGTTTTTACCTGTTATGCTGAAAAATCTTTCACTCTCATTAATCCATCCAATGATTTCTCAATCCACTACCATCATGGGAAAGTTAATAATGTAGAAAATACTCTATGTAAAAAATTAAAAATCAATTTTATCATTGATAATAATTAAGAATGATCTAATCTAATTAGTCATGAATATCATGGGAATAAGAATCATAATGGAATGAACACCATCAATCCTTTCAAAAAAATATTCTCAAAATTCCATTATGGATATGTTAAAGTGTGATATAAGATATGATGTTGTAATTTAAAAGAATGTGGAAACTATTCATATATATAAATCATTAGGGATCAAAGTTAATTAAGGTGATGTGGTGATACATGGTTCATGACTATGCGTACTATTAAAAATAATGTTAGTGAAGTATTTGTTGGTTGATTTACATAGTTTGATTGTAACCATACATCTATGGAGCATAAATACGTTTCTAGGTCATCTAGATGAGTATTGGTTAGAAAATATGATGAAGTTTATCCTAGAATATACATCAAGGTGTTTTGTGTTCCATATGGTGAAGGATGGAAAGAACAACTCAAAGGGGTGATGCATCCATTACCCATACCTACATATAAATTAGAAATAATAAAAAATAAGTTTTTCACAAGTCTATTGAACATAATAAGTTGATATAATTCAATATGTGTTGTTGTGGATCATCTTAGAAATATTACTCACTTCATTATAATTCAATAGTACTTATCAATAAATCAAATCAGAGGATATACATTAGAGATGTAGTGAGGATGCATGGAACACCAAAATTTGGTCAACCTAATTGAGATCCCCAATTTAACATCAAGATATATAATAATATTCAACATGATTTAAATACTATGTAAAACATCATCATGTATTATCGCCCCCAATTTCATGGCTAGTCTGAGAAGACTATCTATAAACTCTTGGGAATGTTTATATCATTCTTAGTTGACCTCAAAGGTAGATAGGATCAATATATTTCTCTTTTGGATTTCTCTTACAATATTTTTTTTACCCAATAATTGAAATGGATCCCTATGGATCCCTTTATGGTAACCGGGTTAGCACATCAAAATTATGGGATGGCGCTGAGGAACACAAACTGCAAGGTACTAAAATGGTCAAGGAAATTGAGGAAAATGGAAATACCATTTTACTACACATAATGAATGCTGCAATTTTACCAAATATATTTACTAAGTTTTATGTTATCGACTATGTAATCCTATTCATATCCCCTGGGATGCAATAAATGAGAATAGGGATGAAGGGAAAGTTAGGTCCATGTAATATCTTCCCATTTGATATCTGTGATTACATTGGAATGGTGGAATATAAACTAGTACTCCAACCTAACCAATCTCAAGTACATGATGTGTTACTTGTATAACTATTGAGGGAGTACATACCAAAAACCTCACATTTTCTATATTTAGAGTTGTTACTATTGAAGAATGAGAATTCATATGAAGATCATCCGGTGATGACCATATATTGTATAGACAATGTTCTACAAAATAATATAATGAACATGGTCAACGTTTTATGGGGATACCAAAAGTCTAAAGAGGAAATATAGTGGATAGAGGAGGTCTTGAAATAGAGTTACCCTCATCTGGTTCATTATCATAAATGAAACTATTGTGGGAGAAATTCTTGAAGGGGGAAAGGTTGTAATGACGCGAATGTTAAAAATAATAATCTTTTTGGTAGAATGAATAAGCATAGTTATTATTATCATTATAGATAAAAACAAGAATACAATTGGTTTTATTATATCCAAATGGATTTCAAATAATGTTATGAATCCTATATTTTAATACTATATCTATTGAAATGTGATCATATGATTAGTATAAATATAAGGTTTCAAAGAATGCAATTGACACAAATGAAGAAATTGATGATTTAGAATAATATGATCATAACTTATGATGTCCAGTTATCATTACTTATGTGTATAATATCATTTTAGTAATTTCTATTGACCAATCCCAAGATGAAATCCAACATCAATTGTTTTAACCCAGCCATTTATCGTATAAGTTCATTCATAATGAGATATCTTCCAAAACCATGTATGTTAAACCACCACATGAAAGTCTCACCATTACAAACCATATTCTTATGGAATTAAAGGGGTAATAATGGTCTATATATAAAGACACTAAATTTTTGAATATTTTTAATGTATATAATTTTAAATATATTTTCATCTTATTATTAATAATCAACCAATGATTCAGACAATGAAAAAATAAAACATAAATATTTATTTTGGTTAATATTCAAATTTAAATAAGGAATTTATGAATTATTGGATTTTGGAAATAAATTATATTTTAATAAATTAATTTTATCTTGTAATTATTCTTAAATATAAATGATCCTATAATTTTCTTGTAATCAAATGTAATTTTTATTCGAGTTGGAAAAGAATTATTTTTAGAAAACTTAGCCTTTTTCAATGAATGTTGATTCTTATTATAAACATGAAAATTAAAATAAATAAAAAATTATTTTCCTTAATTAAATATTATTTTATAAATTAAAATTATGATATTTTATTATTGTGATTTTTTATTTCATTTTTTGAGATCGGGAATATTTTTGGTAAAATTAAAATGTTTAAAAAAATACAATGTGTGTTATGACAACGTAATAACAAAAAAATCTTTTAATAAATAATATAAATTTTATCCATGACCAAATATATGTACCCATTTAAAATAATATAATAATAAATTTATATTATGAATTTTATATCACCTTTTTAATCCTTTAAAAATTATTTTAATATTTTGAAATCATTTCATCAACGACAAGACTCGCTTCCACAAAAAAAAGTTTAATATTGAAATATTTTGGTTAATGGAATAATAAAAAAATATAAACACTTCTATTTGGAATAAACCATGGGTGATACCCATGGTGTGGTTTTTCATTCTGAATACTTTATTATTTATATTCCAAGTCCTATGTTTCGAACCCAAAAAAGAATACCCCACACATTTCTTATATAATCCCACAAAATTTATCATTTATTTTCATTAAATAACATTTGATCTGGAATTTAATATTCTATTCCATATATATTCCTACCAAGGTGCCCCAATAGCTAATGAAATATCCTCCAACACTTCTCGAATCACACTCTCAAGGTAATGGATATCCCCCTATTCTTTTCATTCAAAAACCTATTTTATGTTATACCTCTTCATTTCCATTAGTTCATGTTTTAATTTTTTTCTTATACATAACTATTACTTCCATTTTGATTTAAATGTGATTATTGACCCTTTTCACCCTTATGAAAACCTATGATGAACCCTTAAGTACAAATGAATTCATAATAAAATTTCATAAGGGATCCAACCATTTTCCTCATTGCTAAATAATTTTCATTATAATATACTATTTTTCTCAAATTCATAACAATGTGATATGTTATTAAATGACCCAATTTCATACCTTATAGTTCCTGGATGGTTATATACCACATTCAATATAATTAATCTATCCCATGCACATTTACATTCTCCCTTTATGCTGCAATGTTTTCGACCAACTTTTCCAAGCCAATCAATTATCTAGTGAATATGCATAACAATTTCCTATAAAGGGATTTCAACATTAATCACGTACAAATAATTTTTTTCATACATAAATGTATTTATTCAAAATTAAATTATCATGGAATAAAAATTGTGTAAAATTGATTCCATGTTGTATAATCTATGTGGAACCTAAATTCAAGTGATTGAAATTATTTTTATTGGTGCAACCAAAATTATGAATCAGTCCAATACATTGGGAAATGTGTTAAATTCAAATATTTTATGAAATGTATTATTGGGTGAACATAATACATCATGTTAATTTATCCATCATGATTCCTTGATTGTTATGGTTGACCTAAGTTCATGACTCATGTCTATAGTTGTTTCCACATCTACCATGTAGCAGTTTATATCATGTTATATCATGCCCAACTATTCATGTTTATGATTATCACCCCTTTCATGTTATATTGATAAGATTATTGCCTAAAATTTAATAATTTCTTCATTTTATTTCATGTTTATTCATATATTGGTAGTTATATATCACATCATTCCTATTTATGTCCCATGTTATCTCATGTAACGTTACGTACGGAAACATATAATGAGAATATTATAGATGTTTTCAAAAATTGTAATGCATTCCCTTTTTAAAATGGTTATATAATGTTCTTAATTCCTAAATACACAATACTTATCATTCATTATCATTGTTTTATATTTAATCTTATATAATAAATAATGTATTAATGTGTAATAATGAGCAGGGTTTTCATATAGTGGCAACCTAATAGGGATTCTGATGGGTCGGTTAATGATATATACACTATGTTTTAATATTTCCAATGTTATTGGTGAACTATTATTTATTAGTATTCCATGAATTCTAAATTGATCAATCATGGTTAGTGAGATCCCATATATCCATTATCAATGTAATATAATCATGGTAATTATTAATAGGGTCAGGGATATATAATACATATATCCAACATGAAATAATGATAATGTGGATACTAATTTTTTTATAGTAAAGTATATTTTTTATTCATAAACAAAATTAAAAATTCTAACATAACTATATTTCAGAACTCATCTAATCATATAAAAATTTATATTCCTCTAAGGAAGCCTTAGGTTTGAAAACCTATTAGGGTGTTTGATGGATCATTACATCTCTATATAGTACATACCACATCTCTATGTGACCATATAATAATTTAGCTCACTAAAATACATTAATTAGATATATATATATATATATATATATATTTAAATATAGTTTTATTAATTATGATATATTATTTTTAAACCAAATGTTCAACTATATGATTATCAGTATTAAAAAATATGTACTGCACAATATAAGATGTTAAAATGAGGAAATCTTATGTTTCCTACATAAAACACCTTCAATGATCATTACAATAATATTGATATCCTTCTTTGAAAACATTCCCTTTATGTTTACTTGGATTCTAAATAAAATATAAATATTTAGAATATTAATTATTTGTAATAACATATCCGAATATTAATTAATAAATAAAGTGATAATAACATTGAATTATAATATTACAATAATTTATTTATTGTAATTTGAAAATCTCTAAGATAAAATGTACACACACTTGTCTCTTAAAAATTATATTTCTAGTAAAATATATTTTTATTACGAAATATTATTTTCCCATGGAGAAACAAAAAAAATCCATTGTGGGAATATTTAATAACTATACTATTTATAATAATATATTAAAATATATTTTACGTGTCAAGAGGAATATTTTAATCATATTTTCTATAAAAAAAAATGGTGGCGGTGTAACACCCCGACCCCAGTTACCCAGAGTCGGTGCATTATTGCATAACATTAGCATGATCACAAAAGATCAAGTTTCGAAAGACCGATTATTTTTGTAGCCTTGGAAACACTAAATACATTCATAAATGTTACATTACATCATAAAGTGAAAAACTACAATAACAAAGTCTCCATATTCCACACTCATATCCTCTTCTGACTATCCCTGCAGGTCATTCATACAATACTTCTTCACATCCTAGAAAATATTAAAATATTGAAAGGGGTGAGCTCAGATGCTCAGTGAGGATAACAATATTGTGGAAGCTTTCATAAATAAACATTAACATTTATGGAAATTTATAACTAAAACAAAAGCCTGTTTAAACCTGAACTTCATCATAATATTTCAAAAATAAAAGTAAATAATGCCATTTACTTACTCACATGGATATTCTACTAGTCGAATAATCACATGCAATATCACTAACCACTTTCATAATGATGGAATGCGTAATGACAGACTATCATAACGACGTAGCCAAGGCCTCGTGCCAAGACCAAAAATAAGATTTTGTCAAGGCCTCGTTCCAAGACACTAGTTTGTCTCATGAGACCTACCGATGCATCAAGGAGTTATAGCAGGCTACACCTGTCACTTATTAAGTCCAATGCATTTCTCATATGAACAGTTTTAAACATATCATAAACCATAACATAATTGTATCACATAAAACATGCATAAAGGAAACATAAGATTTCCACACTTCAATCACAATATGTAACGCCCTGACCCTAGTTACCCAGAGTCGGTGCATTATTACATAGCATTGGCATGATCACAAGAAAGATCAAATCTCGAAAGACCGATTGGTTTAGTAGCCTTGGAAACACAAGATATATTCATAAGTTTTACATTACATCATAAAATGAAAAACTACTACAACAACATAATGTCTCCATAATCCACACTGATATCCCCACATAATATCCCTGCAGGTCATTCATAGTTTACTTCTTCACTTCCTGGGAAAAATAAAACATAGAAAAGGGGTGAGCTCAAATTCCCAGTAAGGATAACAATATAGCGGAAACTTTCATAAATAAGAATAAACATTTAAGGCAATGTATAACTAAAACAAAACCCTTTCAAACATGAACTTTCAACATGGTATGGCATAAATAAAATGAAATAATGCCATTTACTTATTCACATGGATATTCTACTAATCGAATAATCACATGCAAAAATCAATAACCACTTTCATAATGTTGGAATGCATAATGCTAGACTATCATAACCACACAGTCAAGGCCTCGTGCCAAGACTACAAATAAGATTTTGTCAAGGCCTTGTTCCAAGACACTAGTTTGTCTCATGAGACATACCGATGCATCGAGGAGCTATAGCAGGCTCCACCCATCACTTACTAAGTCCAATGCATTCCCATATGAAAAGGTTTAAACATAACATAAACATTCGTATTAAAACTAGCATACGAAATGTAAATAATTTCACCATAAACTATGAATGGTATAAAAATATCACATCCACAGTCAAACATATCACAAAACCTTCAATAAAATATAGAAGTTTTGTATCATAATAAATCAACTTCAAATAATCTTAAAATCCATCAAAGGATGTTGACATAGATGAAATCAATATTCTTTTTAAAGAAATATCTCCTTTTATTTTGAAATCATTTATGATCCATATAAAATAAAACATTTTCTTTGAAAATATTCTTATAAGCTTGTAAGGAAAGATTTGAAGATTTTATAATGGCGGAAAATAGCCGCACCCGCCGTATAAGTTAAAAAAACATTCTTACCTTAATTCTGTCGAAAAGGTTAAAAAGGACCTTATTTTGAAAAGGATGGAAAGATTCCTCTTATAAAAAGTCAAACAAGGGTATAAATGACTTTAAACCATATTATTTTAAATAATAAAATTGTTTTGAAATACATTTTTAAGAAAACATGGATGTGGATGATAAAGAGATCCCAGTAGATTATTACATATAAACAACCTCGGATAATGAAGAGATTGTGAAATAAACCTTACCAATTTGGTAACTTATGAAACATACAACCCATGAAAGAGGTATCATACAATGAATATGTAAATACACATAAATTAGAGTGTATTACAGAAATAATATAATTATGGGCAGTACATACACCACACAAAAGGTGATGGTGGCAATATGGCATGAATCTCACGGAAATAAGGAGTGAGATGAAAACCCCTTAACTTGTACTTTTCCTTGGTTGGGGTAGGTTAAAATCCTATATAATGGTGAAATAATTTTTATTAAATTATACAATAATCATATACATTAATATGATATCATATATGATCTCTTAATATTGATTTGATAATAATATCTTAGTATTATCGTTGTTTCGGGTGTTAACTTACATGTTTTCTTTTATATGTTTTGTTACGTAAGACATGTTTGTAAAGGATAGGTTTATATTATTCATATCCAGAATGATATCAAGTCCATAAACATCATTTTTTAAATCATCAAATGATAATTATACTTGAATGGATACGATGGAGAATGAATCTCATCGCGTTCGTGGAGATGGTAGTCCGTACGTACGCACGAGCGACAATATCATTCTTTTGATATTAAAATAATATATAAATGGATGGTATATCATATATACAGAATCCTTAACATGTTATATTTATTATTTACATTAGTTACACATCATTATTATACCCATCCAAATAATATTATATTGAATAACAATTATACCACGACGTGGAGACGGTAAGCCGTACGTACGCACGTATGGTGACATGTTATTAAAAGGGTGGATAGAATACTGAATATGGTTGTACCATATTTATAATAACATCACAGTATATATATGATACTGGATTTATTATTTTAGAATGGTAACAACAAAGGAAGAAGAAGTGGAAGAAGAAATGAACATAGAAAAGGGTGGTGAAATCATTACCTCTTCTTTGGGTTCTTCCTTTTGATTTGATCAAAAGGGCTCCTTAGGTTGTATTTATGATCCAAATAATGCCCCTAGGTTGTAGTGAGGGAAGTTGGGAGAGTATTTTGGAAGCGTTTGTCTGAACCAATAGGCTTTGAAGGTGTGAAGGAATGAGAAGGAGGAGTGCCCTTTTATAAGAGGGGTGAGGGGCACCTTTGGAAAAGCTAGAAATATTAATTTATAATAAATTCATATTCGGTTTCTAATGGATCCAAAGTTGATTATTCAAAGGTTAAGGTGGTTATGGGTCTAAAACAACTCAACCAATAGAATTTAGACAGGTTTAGGTACTTATATTAACCTTATCTTTAAGTTTTAACTCTATGTTAATTAGTTTCACTTTTACAATGACTCTTTGTATTTTTATATAATATGGTTAATAAACTTACTAAATACATCCAAGAGACCCCCAAGTGGTCCATTAATTAAGAACCTATCATGATATAAGTCTCTTGGCCAAACATTAGATTTTTTGGAATTTAATATCAATTAATAATATAATATTTGTTTCAAGAACTCTTTTATGTCAATTTTGACACTATTCAATAGTTGATTTTTGTGAAACTCATAACAGATTGATTACTTAGAACAAAGTCAATTAAATCAATCCTAATATATCATGTTATCCTATTAAATTAGTTTAATTCATTAAAAGTTTCATATTATATTTATTTGGGTATTTATAATATCAATTATTATAATTTTTCACTATTATAGTAACTACTGCATCATCATTGTGTCTTAAATAAAATAAATTATTTAATGTCTAAAAATTATAAATAAAATATCATTATGTATGAAATCATTTTATCTTTCTAATTAATATTTATAATCTAAAATCAAACATATATAACACTATGTAACAATTGTTTTTTTAAAAGATATATGCTTGTGTCATTTTTGTATTCATTTTAACTTAATTAAAATAAAGTGTCATTATCACTTACAAGTGGATCCATGGGGTCCCAAAATCGACCCAAAGATGTCCATGGTCGACCATGTATCAACAAATAGGTTTAAGACACGTTTTAGGGTAATTTAGTATTATTATAATATTATTTTTTAACCCTTATTTACCGGATTTACCCTTAACCATGGTAAATAAAATATTTACCGCAGTAATTATTTAAAATGTATAAAAATAAAAGTTACCTATTTACACAATTTGAACATTCTGATTCCAAATATGGAGTCCGTTTTCTTAAATTCAAAACAAAGAAGTGGCAGAAATTAATTTAAAATTAATTCCCGCTGTAAAAAAAAGCGTGTTTTTAAGAGATAATAACTATCAAAAGATTGACACTTGTTTATGTTCGGTTTAATTGTAAAATTATGTCCAATGACCAACATTATATTAAATGGTAAAAATATATTCTAAATATACTTTAAACAACTAAAATTCATAATTATTCACTATTAATTATTTTGATTAAAAAAGTTGTTTTTAATTAAAATTTAGTAATTTTCACTATTTATCAAAATATGAAAGTTATCCGAAAAGTACCAAAATTTCACCTTAGGCTAAATTAGATATTCCAAATCCAAAAATGAAGTCCATTTTGAAATATATAATATATATAATTTTAAAAAGTAGGTATTACTATTCATAACGGTTAGTTTGATTGGTTATAGTGTGTTAGAACTCGGTGTTGCGTACAACACACGCTATCACATTATTCAATGAGAAGCGTACCGTAGAAGCTTGGGGTGTTAGAAAATATATCAATACAACACATTGATATAATAAAAAATTTATCAAAACCATTTTCAATACCAAAATAAAAGAAAAGTAAAACATGGTATTTATTTTTCTTTTAAAAAAAGTTATGGCTTATAGAGGAAGGAGAAACTCAAATAATAGTCACGGCGGCAGAGAAGTCATTGTCGCCGTATACGTAAGAAAAAACATTCCTTTTTTAGTTTAGTAAAAATGATTTGTATAAAAATATTACTTTTGAATGAAAGTCAAAGTCAAAGGGGTTTATACACAGTATAAATGAATGTTGTGTATAAAACCAAAAATGCCTCAATGAAAGGAGATTGAGACGAAGTCCTTACAAAGATCATTTTTAAAATAAAAGAGATCTATTATGTGTATTTACTATAATTACACATAAATAAAGTATAAAATACAAGATAGGACATAATAATATCATGACATAATTTTAAAATAGGAAATTTACCCAAAGAATGGAAATTGTGTTAAGAAGTTCCCTTACCTCATGTCCGACTTGACTCGACCGTTCTTTATCCTCCTGAATAATAAACTAGATTTAATTTATAATTTTTTAAGAAACATTTTCAAGTTTATTATTCCATTTATATTACTTATTACCATGTTATGAACATTATGTAATTATTTATGTTAAAAACGGTCATTTTGTCTATCTTTGGTACTTGAGTCAAAAATAAATTTCATAAAATTACAAGGTCATTATGTGGTAGAATATCCATTATCTCCAAAATTATATTCATTATGTAGATATCATATATATCCTATATATCCATTATATACATGAAATTATACTATTACATTACATTTAGAGGTAAGAAATGAAATGCACCGTTCATGGAGACGGTAAGCTATACGTATGCATGAACGCTAATTTTATTTCTATTTCGTATTTAATGGAATGAAGTTATAATTATATAAAGGTATAATATAATTCCAGTATAATATAATGTATAATACCATTTACCCCATCCTTTATACATCCAACATATGGCATTAACGATTCAAATCACGTTGAGGAGCGGTAGTCCGCACTTCCTGAAATGAAATTATCGCATTTACCCATAATGGAAATCATAAAGGTTTGATATAAATGAAAAATACAGAATCATAAGGAAAATAAAACATAATATATATCATATATAAAAATAGTGTCAACATAATGGGAACCATGAGAGGTGTCATATGAGTGTTGAACAATCATCGTTTCGTGAGGCAAAAATTCGCCATCCACAGAAATAGTATATTCTTTAACCATTAGATGTAGGTGTGTATAAGTGTAGGTAGAATAATTATTATAACAACATCCTATTATATTTAAGATAATGGTTTTTTTACAAAATAAAGGAATAAAAATCATTTAAGGGGTTGGAGGAGAAAAACAAAACAAAATAACATAAGAGAAGACATTACATTAAAACCTGGTAACTCTTTTTTGATTTGAGCCAAAGGCTTCCTTGGGAAGAATTATGCCCAAAGTGAGGCTTCTAGGAATATGAGAGGGATGTTGAGAGAGTATTTGGGCAGAGGTTGGCAGAGTCAAATGGCTTCGATGGTGTGAATAACGTGGTATTGGTGGGGGACTTTTATAAGAGGAGAGGAGGGCACTCTTGGAATGTTATAAAAGGTTACTTTATGATACAATGAGTTTAGGATTTTAAAGGTCCCACACTTATATATTTGGAGGGTAAGGTGATAAAGGTTCGAAATATACTCATTTTATAGGTTTTTGACAACTGTAAGTCTTAGATTTTACATTATCTTTTTATTTTATTTAAATCGTTAATTAATGATGTAATCACTGCATCACAATGGTGTCATAGGTAATTTAATTTATTTAATGTCTAAAAATTATAAAACAATTATCATGATGTATGAAATCTTTTTATATTTCTAATGAATATTTATAGTCAACAATATGACTTGTATAACCCCAATTAAAAATTGTTTTAGTAAAACAACTCATGTTTGTGACATTTTTATCTTACCAATAAATAAAACGTTTTTAATGTCATTTTCCTACCAAAGTGTCTCCATGGGGTCCCCAAGTTGACCCATGTATTGTCTTGGTCGTCCATGACTCATCCAATAGGGTTAGGGTAAGTGTAACGGTATTTTCATATTTTTATAATATCATTTTTACCTTAAATTTCTCTAATTACCTTTAATCGCGATTAATTAATCTTAAAAGATACTATTCACCAAAAAAATATTTTAATCACATTGAACCAAATTTCACTTCCTAATGACAACCATGTATGTTGGATATTTTAAAATAAAATCACAGAAGTGGTAATATTTCATTTAAACGAAAATTCAGTTTTTTTAACCACCACTTAGTGGTTTCACTATTCATCCAAAATTGATGTTTTTCAGAACAATGCCAAAATTTCACCCTAATCTATAATTGATATTCCTAATTCAAAAATTATGTCTATTTTAAAAAATTCCTAACATATAAGTTTCATTAATTAATTTTATAACTAACTCCCGTTGTTACAACAAATAGCGTGTTTTTAAAAACAATATATATCAAAAGATTGACAATTGTTTATGTCCAATTACAAAGTGAAATTAATTCTAATGAACACCATTGGATAAAATGGTAAAAATATATTCTAATTGTACTTCAAAACCACTCAATAGTATAATTTATCACTATAAATTATTTTGATTAAAAAAGTTGTTTTAATTATTTTTCACTATTCATAAAAAAATGGGAGTTCTATGAAAATTAAAAAAAATTCAACTTAGGATAATTTCAATATTAAAAATAGAAAAATGAAGTCCATTTTGAAATATAAAATTTCTATAATTTTAAAAAGAGGGTATTACTATTCATATCATCTACTTTGATTAGTCGCGGTGTGTTAGAACTCGAACATGCGTACAATGCAAGCTATTGCATTATTGAAAGAGAAGTGTATCGTGGAAGCATGTGGTTTTATATTCTCCCCTCCTTCAATAAATTTTGTCCTCACAATTTAAAATTTTTCTTTGAAAATAAAAGGTTGAAAATACAAAATACCTTAGTGGAAAACCCACATCGGAAATAAGGTTAATAAAATTTTGCCTTAGTAAGAGGGATATGGAAATGAAAAAGTCACCACAAAATTATGATCTTGATAAGGAGAACATTGGTGGAAATTAAATACATATAATTGGAGGAAAATGCAAATATTTCTAGGGAGTGATTGAGGTCATCAATCACAAACAAGTGTAAAATTGAGGGCCTCAAAGCCTTCAATCTATGTTGATTTAATATATTAAATGTTCAACAGGACATAAGGTATTAGGATAACACATTTTTTGTTTTAATAACAATTAATTTATTCATAGAGATATGTATATATATTTATGCTTTACAAGTAGAGTTTCAACCATCAACTAATTTCTACCGCAAACTCATCTTTCAATCAAAAAGATAATATCAGTCAAAAATATTATATTTATCCTAATCGCACAAAGTTAAAAATATTAACACATACCATTTAGATTAGGAAAACTATTTTGTAATAACCAGGGACTTCTTGTAGGCTAGTGGTAGGTAATAAAGGCCTATCTCACTATGGTTGTGGGTTCGATTCCTACAGCTTTGTCCGACGTGGCGGGTTATCCCCCGACCTACAGGTTGTCCTTTTCCTAAAACAACAGTATTATAATATTCCAAAAATATTATTCAGAAATGTTTTAACATTAAACAATACTATCCAAAGTTCAACTTAATCCATTCCAACCATTATAGTTATCCAAAATACATCTGTCCAACTCACAATCCAAATTTTATAAGGATGTTAAACATAATGAAGAACCTTTTTTCCACGTAACAACATGTGAACTCCATCATGTATTCTTTTAAAACAGTGCAACATCCTGAATAACCATAAATCTTTATTGATAACATTCATGATCCCTTATTCTTTATATAATACTAGATATACTCCATGTATCCGAAATGTATACAAATCATTAATCAGTTTCAAGGAAGTTAAGAATATCCAATATAATTTATTTAAATCAACCATGTATTATTCCAAAATTACTATCTCTATATCAAAACCATATTATGGTTTATCTTTCTCTCAACCATATATTTTCCAAAAATTTAACCTGCTATGGTGTCACTTTTCTTTATTCCCCACAATCTCAAGTCCTTGATGAAATAGTACTGCAGTACAATCCTTATATAGTCCATAATTATTATAACCAGTACATTATTGACGCAACACTCAAATGACAAAATTATTCAATAGCAACATAAGAACTATAATCATTTCTCCTTATTTGTGGTAGTATCATAACATGATTATTATCCAATAACATCATTTGGGGAATACTCTAATGATTTGGACATTGGTTTGCATAGTGTCCCCACTCCTTGCAGATGAAGCATTGTACATTTGAAACCTTTTTCTTACCCTTGCAGTCATGCACTTGGTGTCCATTTCCACCACACTTATAACAAACTCTCATTCCCTTCAAGAAATTTACAAGGGGTTTCTTCACACAGTTATCACATATTGGAAAATTCTTCTTTTCCCTCGTCCCTTTATCCATCATTTTCTCTTCCATCCTTTTCTTCTCTTTCTTCCCTTAAAATCCATAAGACTCAGAGAATTCTTTACTTATCTTATTAACACATGATACTATTTCTTCATATGTTGAGAACACATGGTATAATATTTCCCTTCTAAATGTTGGATTAATACCATTAAAAATATTATCCTTCTTACTCTTTGGATCATACGTATTGATGAAGTTCACATTCCTTCTTCTAGGAGCCATTTATAAACAATGGCATAAACTAGATTAGTTTATGAATCAAAATACATAATTCCAGACTTGTAAAATACTTAACATAAATTGAACTATTTATGGATATAATCCATAATCATAAAAAAAAAATTTCTTTGAGGAAGTATATACTCATAACCCTTCATAGTGGTTTGTAAAGAAAATGAGAATTATCCTAAGCATATCCCCCAGGAGTGTCGTAACCAAGAGTGCAACAAGGCCCGTTGTCGTGCACCAGTTCCCGTTCGAGTCTTGCTCAAAGTAGTGTTTTTGGGTTTTACCCCTAGGTATATTTGTGCCAGATCCGCCTATACCTGCTCGTATCCAGACAGGGATGTATTGCTCGGAAAGCTCACAAAATCTCTATAATACCAAAATTCTATGAAGTTCTTCTATACAAATCCTCAGAGTCTATCTTATGGATTTGTACTGTAATTAGAGTTTACCTAAATCTAGCTTCCAAGGTTAGTACTAAACTTTCTCTAATACCAACTGTAATGCCCAGACCCCAGTTACCCTGAGTCGGTGCATTATTGCATAACATTGGCCTGATCACAAAATATCAAGTCTCGAAAGGCCGATTAGTTTAGTAGCCCTGGAAACACTAGAAACATTCATAAATGTTACATTAAATCATAAAGTGAAAAACTACAATAACAATGTCTCTATAGTCCTCACTCATATCCTTTTCTGACAATCCATGTAGGTCATTCATACAATACTTCTTCACATCCTAGAAAATATTAAAACATTTAAAGGGGTGAGCTCAGATGCTTATTAAGGATAACAATATTGCGGAAGCTTTCATAAATAAACATTAACATTTAATGCAATGTATAACTAAAACAAAATCATTTTTAAACTTCAAATTCAACATAATATGGCAAAAATAAAATTAAATAATGCCATTTACATACTCACATGGATATTCTACTAGTCGAATAATCACTTTCAATATCAATAACCACTTTCATAAGGATGGAATGCATAATTACATACAATCATAACCACGTAGCCAAGGCCTTGTGCCAAGATCACATATATGATTTTGTTAAGGCATCGTTCCAAGACACTAGTTTGTCTCATGAGACCTACCGATGCATTAAGGAGCTACAGCGGGTTGAACCTGTCACTTATTAAGTCCAATGCATTCCTCATATGAACAGGTTTAAACATATCATAAACCATAACATAATTATATCACATAAAACATGCATAAAGGAAACATAGGATTTCCACACTTCAATCACAAGATATCAATACAACAAATTGATATAATAAAAACTTTATCAAAACCAGTTTCAATACCAAAATAAAAGAAAAGTAAAACATGGTATTTATTTTTCTTTTAAAAAAATTATGGATTATAGAGGAAGCCAAAACTCAAATAATAGTCACGGCGGCAGAGAAGTCGTTGACGCCGCATACGTAAGAAAAAACATTCCTTTTGTCGTTTAGGAAAAATGATTCGTATAAAAATATTCCTTATGAATAAAAGTAAAATTCAAAGGGGTTTATACACCATATAAATGAATTTGGTGTATAAAACCAAATATGCCTCAATGAAAGGAGATTGAGACGAAGACCATACTGTAATGGCCCGGACCTCTCCGGTCCACTACTTTTTGAAAATGTGGTGTTGGAGGTATTCCGGGAGGTCAAGGTGACATATCCCCCAGCCGCTGCCTACCGGTAGCTCGGTCTACCTGTAGCCGCAGCCTACCGGTACCTCGGTCTACCGGTAGCCGCATTCTGGCAGTAGCTCGGCTAACACTTTGCCAAATTTCTAGATCTGTGAATAGTATTTCTATCGGTGATCTTCTATCTGTAGACTTGAATAATGTTCTATCCGCGAGGATCTAACAGTAGACTTGTGTTTCTATCGGCAAGGTTCTATCGGTGACCTTTTCGTTCCATTTCCAATTTTTGAGTTCTGTGAACAGTGTTTCCAGAATTTTATGAGCTACTGATTCCATCCTTTTCCAAATTTCACATTTGAACAGTGTTTCTAGAATCCTAAGAGCTACCGATTCCATCCTTGTCCAAATTTCACGTTTTAACAGTGTTTCCAGAATCCTAAGAGCTATAGATTCCTTCTTTTGCCAAATTTCACGTTTGAACAGTGTTTCCAGAATCCTAAGAGCTTTTCCAAATATCACGTTTGAACAGTGTTTCCAAAATTCTAAGAGCTACCGATTCTTTCATTTGCCAAATTTTGAGTATGTGAATAGTGTTTCCAACTTCCAACAGTTTCTCCCTTTGACGTTTTCTTTGAGGTAAAATACATTTTAAAATCTTATTTTAAGGACATTAAGGCCGATTCAAAGGCCATAAATCCTATATTAATTATTCCTAAGGCCGGGATGTTTTTACTTGGTCAAACCGCGTGGGTTAATGCGATCCGTTTTTAATGGAGAATAAATCAGATCTTAAACCGTCGCCTCTCTAAATATTTTTTAAAAGGAACGGGATATCATTATCCATTGTTCTTCCTCCTGGTTCTCATCTACAAGACATTATAACCTTGCAATCATTCCCGTAGGAGTTTCACAATCAAACGTTACTCGGATCAGTTCCGCTCTATTTGATGCAACCAAGCTGTGTCGATCATTCTTCCATATAAGTTGACGCGAGAGAAGGATTGTGGCCCATTGTGTGGATAAAGGACGTCAAGAACTCTTCGAGTTAGGGGATTCATGGCTTCTCTAATTGTATATGTGCAATCATATAATTAGCATGATTTATCCCTTTGGATCACAATGAAATTGACCTAATTAAATACTTGAACCGAATTAAAAGAATTCGTTGATCGCATGTTGTTGCTTTATACCATGATAACGGTTTGCCTCATGTTTTCCTAGATATAGTGATATCTATGTTTTCTTTGATTTGTTGTTCGTTCATGATAGAAATTGATAATGTGCTTAAAGCCGGAATTAATTGTTAATTAATTGGCTAAAGATAAAGAGGCATGTAAATTAATCTGGTTATTGCTGTTGTTGTATTTATTCTAATTTTAGGATAATCAAATTAGGGAAGTAAGCATGGTTATTTAAATTTTGATAGCTTACTGATTAGGTCTCCCGTAATTTGATTCTACGAATAACTAATCTTCTAGTTCAATATGGATTAATGAACAGATTGTGTGAGAATTTCTAAAAGGGCTCTGAGTTACCCTCTTGTTGTTAAATGGTCAAGAGCCATGGTTGTGATTGTTGTTTTCCAACTTCTTGTACTGTGATGTGATCCTAGATGGGTGTGGTGATATGTGGAGGCCTGGAGGCCTTGTGGTTGTGGTAGCGGATGACTCCTAGAGTGGCGAGATGCATCAGTTTATGCGTGTGGGTGTCGGGGAGGACACAGAGGGTGATGGAATGGGATGGATGTTGTTGTTGGATTCTTGTGGGTTCTTTGAATGTTTATCTATTTTGTCTTTCCCCACTTTTCACGGCAGTTGTTCTTGCTTGCCCTTCTTCTGAAGGAGGCAAAGACACGCGGGGTATGCCACGTGCTTTCCGTGTTTAGCCTCTCGAGGGAGAATGGGTATGTGCTCTTTCTATAGGCGGCAAAGACTCGATGGGTAGTATATCTACTCACCGTGTTGAGCCTCCATTGTGTATAGTAGAATAGGATTATTTTCTAGAATTCTTAGGAATGTGGGAAAGTAACTCTATAATGAATGTTTGATTAAATGGTGATAATCCACGGGGATGGAGGTGTTGGAATTTAAAGGTGATGTGAATCTAAAAAGGAGAAGTTGATTTTGAATGTGATTCCATTAAAGTTTAATGTGAAAATGTTCATTCTTAATTAATGTTTAAAGAATTAATTAACGTACAGTGGAACTTGTAAAATGAGAATGGAGTAATCTAATAAATCTCTTCAAATGTTTGTGTGCTTATAGGATACCTAGTCTTAGAAGTAGCATCCTGGAGTCTGAGAGACGTTAGCTGCAGTTGTATCTATAAGACTAGGTAATGCCCATAGTGTAGATGTGAGTTATATATATATATTCTGAGCTTTTTGTGTTTCTATACGCTACTCCACCCTGTCAGTCAGGGTAACTGACACTCTAGTGATTCTGAGCCCTCGGGGGGTGTTTTCCCCAACATTCTGATGGGAGGTTGAATGGATGACTACCCCCTTTGGCCCCGCTCTCTTCTCTTGGTAGATCTTGGTGTTTTTAGGAACAGTGGATAGTTTTACCAATATATGTCTGTAGAGGGATGTAATGGCTCGTGGTTATTTCACAAACATATATTCTGGATATAGTATCCTATGGACTACTATATGTGTAACGTGTATAGGCTGTGATGGCTTGAGGATCCCTACTCGGTGTATGGGCTATAATGGATTAAGGTATAATACACGATGTATGATACACATTATGCGGGCTGTGGTGGCCTCCAAAACTTACCTGGTTACTTTTGGTTGTGGGGATGGTGTGGTGCTTAGCCCAGGTGTCTGCGGGAAATCCTTTGGAGAGAGATGCACAGGATGTATGTCGTTGGGGCAAGGCGGAAAAACAGCGGGGAAGTAGTAGCGGGGTACCCTTGATCTTCTTTACTATATTCTATATTATTGTATGCGTTACTTGGCGAGAGTACCACGGTGATGTTGGGAACATAGTATACCTGTTTAGATGACGAGTTAGTTTCACTTGTTGTTCACTGGGCTTTAGCATGCTTTCTTTACTTTTGCACGAGAGGCTTGGGGAGGATCCTACTGAGTATACTGTTATACTCACCCTATGTATATATAAATTGTTTTTTAGGTCACTTGGAGCAGGTTGGAGATCAAGATGGTTACTACAAGCTTGCGGTTGGAGGAGGAGCTGTTCGGGCTTGGGGTCCCTGTCGTTTTACTTTCTTTTGGGTACTTTGAGTTTCCCCTTTCAGTTTTAGTACTTTTGCATGAAATTTCATATATGTACTTGGTTTCCTTTTATATCTCAGTTCTAAGATGGAGTTTATTGGAGTCTATTCTATCTCTCTCTTCTGCATGTGTTCTCTTAGAGGGTAATTCCTCCCATTTGTATGTTTATTATACCCTCGGTGCTAGTCGCCAACCCGGGGCCTACTAGATGCGGGACTCGGGGGTCATTATCTACCTTCTCACATTGCCGGCCCAGGAGGGGTACACTTTGTGGGGAGGGGGTCGTGACAGAGTGGTATCAGAGGCTCTGGTTGAGGGATAGGATGGAGTTTGGAGTTAGGCACAGGTGAGGATGCATGGGATGGTAGGGCAACGATGTCATTCATGTTTAGCAAGTGGGGTAAACACTGGAGACCGGCAGAGACATAGGCGTTCAGGGCCCCCTATGATCTGTTGCACGGACCTTTAAGTTTTCGATGGCTACTAAACAATGTGATACCGGTTGCAGGGTAGAGACCTAGGAAAGGATAATTCATCATTTTTCTTTGCGCATGTGTTTGAATTGGTAGACCTTGGGATAGGTAACCTGAAATTAATAAAACAAAACAATTAATTAATTAATGTTGAGTCTTCCATATTCCAGGCTTAGGAGTTCTAACAGTTGTTATTTTACAGGTATGGATCCAGGTTGACGTCCTCGTCAGGTTTGGGCAGAAGATGCCCAGCAGGTTGTTCCATCAGATCACCGCCGAGTAGAGGTTGAAGAAGATGACACTTGGAGGAAGAAACTTTGAGAGTTTCAGCGCCAGAGTCTACAGAAGTACGAGGGCTCCATTTCAGATGCATTCAAAGAAGACTGGTTGGAGGAGATCGAGATAGGCTTCAGTTCGATTCGTGCTCGGAAGGAACACTGGGTGTCCTTGGTTGTGACGATGCTGTGTGGAGAAGCGAGGCAGTGGTGGTTCTTGTTCTCGGGGGATCGCGAGGAGTCATAGATCTCATGGGAGGAGTTTCAAGACAGGTTTAGAGTCGAGTTTCTTTCATCGACTGCGAAGGCGTCCAGTCACCAGGAGATTCTTACCCTTCGACAGGGGAGCTCCAGTGTTCGGGAGTTTGGAATCCGTTTCAGGAACCTTCTACAATTTGCTTCATACCTGTTACCAAATGATGAGGCCATGGTGAGGAATTTCGAGGAGGCTTTGCGTCCAGAGATCCAGCGCCAGGTCACCCCATTTATGCTGAAGACATATCTTGAGGTATTGGTGAGGGTAGAAGTTGTTGAGAGGAATTTGGCCAGGACTGGATCGTCACGAGAGGGGAATCGTCATGATTCCTCACGAAGCAGAGCTGTGGTCCGGGGTTCACAGTTCTCAGGACATAAGAGTTTCCGTTCACCTGGGGGTAGGTTCCAGCCCTTCCCATCTCGTTTCTCCGGAGGCAGCAACTCTCAGGCCTATGCCAAGGGATCAGGCGCTTGTTTCTCTTGTGGTGGTCATGGTCATCAGCAGCGGGAGTGCCCGACTTTTCAGAGAAGTCATCGTGCACCGGGCGCTCCACTCTGGGATCCTCCGTTAAAGCAGTTCTAGCAGAGGCAGCAGCAGCAGGTTGTACCAGCTTTAGATCACCCGAGGGTAGATGGAGCAGGCAGAGGACAGCCACATGACGCTCCCTGTCCTCAGAGAGCAGAGCGCGGCCATGGTGGTGGTCATCATTAGGGTCAGAGATGCCGTGGAGGTGGTCATGGTCAGCATCATGCTCTAGCATTTCCATCCCCAGGCGAGGCAGATGTCGTTCGAGGTACCCTTTGCTTGTTTTCTACCTTGGTGTATGCCTTGTTTGATTCAGGAGAAACACACTCCTTCATATCACCTACACTTTTCCATGCTTTGGGACTTGAGTTAGAGAGGCTTCCAGTGCCCTTGGCGTTGACTACGCCAGTTGGAGGTCGAGCTAACTTGTTTGAAGTATGTAGAGACTGTGAGCTAGTGTTGGGGAAACACCGCTCTTGGGGAGATTTCCTATGTTTACGAATACAACCATATGATGTCATACTCAGCATGGATTGGTTGTATTCGGTGCAGGCTCTTATGGATTGCTACGGGAAGAAGGTCGTTTTCCATGATGTAGATGGAGAGAAGGTGGTGTTTGTTGGTGAGAGAGATCCTCGGATGAGTCATAGACGAGTTTCATCCTTATCATCCATGATGGATGGGATGATGCTGAGTTCTTCAAATGTTCAACAGTTGGCATTTCCCAGGGTCGTAGAGGAGTACCATGACGTCTTTCCAGGAGAGGTTGTATCCTTACCCCCTCGACGAGAGATTGAGTTTGGGATCGAGCAACAGCTAGGAGCGTCCCCTATCTCTATGTCTCCATATAGGATGGCCCCTTCTGAGTTACGAGAGCTACGTATTCAGCTTGATGGTCTGTTGTAGTGTGGTTTTTTTCGGCCAAGTGTGTCACCTTGGGGTGAACCAGTTTTGTTTGTGAAAAAGGCTGATGGCAGTTTGCGGTTGTGCGTCGATTATCGTCGATTAAACAAAGTGACAATAAAGAACCACTATCCTCTCCCACGGATTGATGACTTATTCGATCAACTGAAGGGTGCAAGTTGGTTCTTAAAGATCGACTTGTGGTCAGGATATCACCAAATGCATGTAAAGGATGAGGATATCCCAAAGACTTCTTTTCGTTGTCTTCATGGGAATTATGAGTTTGTTGTAATTCCATTCGGCATGACGAATGCTCCATCTGTTTTCATGGGGTTGATGAATGCTATGTTCCGTGAATTCATAGACATGTTTGTTGTGGTTTTCATCGATGACATCCTTGTGTACTCCACATCTGAAGAAGAGTATGCAGAGCATCTACGAGCCGTTTTGGGAGTTCTTCGCCAACATCAGTTGTTTGGGAAGTTGTCCAAGTGTGAGTTCTGGGCTCGAGAAGTTCATTTCATAGGGCATGTTGTGTCCCAACAAGGAGTAGTTGTGGATCCGTCGAAGATAGAAGTAGTGGTGTCTTGGGTAGCCCCCCAGACTGTGTCATAGGTGCGATGTTTCCTTGGTCTCGCAGGCTATTATAGGAGATTTGTAGCCAATTTCTCCCGAGTTGCGAATCCTCTGACAGCTTTGACCAGGAAGGATCAAGCATTTATATGGACTGATCAGTGTGAGGAAGCTTTCTAGTATCTAAAGGAGAAGTTGGTAAGTGCTCCAGTCCTTTGTCTTCCAGCAGAGGGAGTCCAATTTGATGTTTTCTGTGATGCTTCACATATGGGGCTAGGCTGTGTTCTCATGCAGCCGAGGTCAGTTGTTTATTATGGGTCTCAGCAGTTGCGCCCCCATGAATGCAACTATGCCACCCATGATCTTGAGTTGGCAGTCATGGTGTTTTCTCTAAAGTTGTGGAGACATTACCTCATTGGTGAGCACTTTGTGGTTTTCACCGATCATAAGAGTTTGAGGTATGTTTTCTCCCAACGTGACTTGAACTTGAGGTAGCATTGGTGGATGGAGTTCTTGCAGGAATACGAATTTGAAATATCATATAAACCTAGAAAAGGGAATGTTGTAGCTGATGCACTAAGCTGAAAGAAACGTAATGATGTTGTGCGTGAATCTGGTGATTCCTGGAGAGTGATGGAAGAGCTATCAGCTTTGCATCTTGATATGGGAGAAGTTGGGGGTAGAGGTTGTCTTTTCAATATGACGGGGCATTCATCCCTGGTGCAGAAGGTGGAAGAGTCTTAGTTGGGTGATCTAGAGGTGGATGTCTGGAGAGACAAAGTTGTTTGTGGTGAGGCCCCTGATGGTTGGTCGGAGAATGAACAACACCGAGTATTGTATCATGGCAAGCTTTTTTCCCCTGGCGATGCGCGAGATGGTTCTCCGAGAGTTCCATAGTTCACCCTTGGAAGTACATCCTGGTGTGACAAAGATGTATCGATCCTTGAGGAGTCAGTTTTGGTGGATTGGGCTGAAATTTACGGTTGCTGAGTGTGTGTCTTGATGTTTAGTCTGGCAGAAGGTCAAGGTCGAACACCGTGTTCCTGGTGGTCTTCTCCATCACATAGAGATTCCTCAGTGGAAGTGGGAGGACATCTCGATGGACTTTGTTACAGGTTTACCTCGAGATCCGGGAGGACATGATGCTATATGGGAGGTAGTGGATCGTTTAACAAAGTCGGCCCACTTCATAGCGATCAAGGAGTCGAGCTCAGTGGAGGTTTTGTCGAGGCAGTATCTAGAGGAGGTGGTGAGACTCCATGGAGTACCTACGACGATCATTTATGATAGAGATCCTCGTTTTACCTCCAGAGCATGTAGAGGTGTCCAGCATGCTTTTGTCTCTCAACTATGCCTTAGCACTGCTTTTCATCCTCAAACAGATGGTCAGACAGAGCGAACCATCCTGACTCTTGAAGACATGTTGCGCTCTTGTGTTCTTGATTTTGGAGGTTCATGGATGAAGCACTTACCCTTGGTAGAGTTCGCTTACAGTAATAGTTTTCACTATACCATCAGTATGGCACCGTTTGACGCCTTGTATGGCCGGCCATGCCATTCTCCATTGTTTGGACTGGGTCGGAGAGTCAGCAATTCTCGGACCAGAACTAGTGTAGAATACAACAGAGATGGTTCAGGTGATTCGTGAGAGGATGAAGACAACACAGGATCATCAGAAATCATATGCTGACCAAAGAAGGACACCGTTAGAGTTTAATGTTGGGGATCATGTGTTCCTAAAGGTGACTCCCCATTGTGGGCAGCGAAGGTTTGGTCGTGGAAGTAAGTTGACTCCTCGGTTTGTTGGGCCTTTCGAGGTGTAAGCTCGTGTTGGAGCTGTGGCGTATTGAGTAGCACATCCCCCTCAGATGAGTCAGATACATGATTTTTTCCATGTATCATAGCTCCATCGTTACCTTCATGATGAATCTCATGTTATCGATTGGGGAGAGATCGATATTGATGATGATGCAACCATCGAGGAGCGACCTGCGGAGATCCAAGACCGCAAGGAGAAGGTGTTACGTGGGCGTTCTATCCCCTTATTTCATGTCTTGTGGCGACACGGTGGCATGGAGGAGAGTACATGGGAGCGTGAGTCACAGATATGTGCTCATTACCCAGAGTTGTTTAATGTTTAACTCTTTTCATGTAATGATGTTTCCTTGATGGTTAGACCTTTCATGTTTTATTTATGTACCTTTTGTGTGATGTTATGATTGAATTGTTTGGATATGGATTGTTTGTTTCCATATTCTCGAATGTCGTAGTTTTGTTCCAGCTTTCGAACAACTCATGGTGGTTTTCCCCTGAGAGGTATATTGTGGGGTGGTTGTTCGGACCCCTCTTTTCCTCTGAGTTGGTTTTTAATTCTCTAGGATGAGAATGTTTTGAGAGGTAGCTAATGTAATGGCCCGGACCTATCAGGTCCACTACTTTGTGAAAATGTAGTGTTGGAGGTGTTCTGGGAGGTCAAGGGGACTTATCCCCCAGCCGCTGCCTACCGGTAGCTCGGTCTACCGGTAGCCGCTGCCTATCGGTAGCTCGGTCTACCGGTAGTCACTGCCTACCGGTAGCTCGGTCTACCGGTAGCCGCCGCCTACCGGTACCTCGGTCTACCGGTAGCCGCAGTCTAGCAGTAGCACGGCTAACACTTTTCCAAATTTCTAGTTCTGTGAACAGTATTTCTATCGGTGACCTTCTATCGGTAGACTTGAATAATGTCCTATCGCTGAGGATCGAACGGTAAACTTGTGTTTCTTTCGGAAAGGTTCTATCGGTGACCTTTTCTTTCCTTTGCCAATTTTTGAGTTCTGTGAACAGTGTTTCCAGAATTTTAAGAGCTACCGATTCCATCCTTTTCAAAATTTCATGTTTGAACAGTGTTTCCAGAATTCTAAGAGCTACCGATTCCATCCTTTGCCAAATTTTACGTTTGAACAGTGTTTCCAGAATCCTAAGAGCTACTGATTCCTTCCTTTTCCAAATTTCACGTTTGAACAGTGTTTCCAGAATCCTATGAGCTACCGATTCCTTTTCCAAATATCTTGTTTGAACAGTGTTTCCAGAATTCTAATAGCTACCGATTCATTCCTTTGCCAAATTTTGAATATGTGAATAGTGTTTCCAACTTCCAACAGTTTCGCCCTTTGACGTTTTCGTTGATGTAAAATACAATTTAAAACCTTATTTTAAGGACTTTAAGGCTGATTCAAAGGCCATAAATCCTATATTAATTATTCCTAAGGCCGGGATGTTTTTACTTGGTCAAACCGTGTGGGTTAACCCGATCCGTTTTTAATGGAGAATAAATCAGATCTTAAACCGTCGCCTCTCTAATTTTTTTTAAAAGGAACGAGATATCATTATTCATTGTTCTTCCTCCTGGTTCTCATCTACGAGACGTTATAACCTTGCAATCATTCCCGTAGGAGTTTCACAATCAAACATTACTCGGATCAGTTCCGCTCTGTTTGATGCAACCAAGCTGTGTCGATCATTCTTCCATATAAGTTGACACGAGAGAAGGATTGTGGCCCATTGTGTGGATAAAGGATGTCAAGAACTCTTCGAGGTAGGGGATTCATGGATTCTCTAACTGTATATGTGCAATCGTATAATTAGCATGATTTATCCCTTTGGATCACAATGAAATTGACCTAATTAAATACTTAAACCGGATTAAAAGAATTGGTTGATCGCATGTTTTTGCTTTATACCGTTATAACGGTTTGCCTCATGTTTTCCTAGATATAGTGATATCTATGTTTTCTTTGATTTGTTGTTCGTTCATGATAGAAATTGATAATGAACGTAAATCCGGAATTAACTTTTAATTAATTGGCTAAAGATAAAGAGGCATGTAAATTAATCTGGTAATTGCTATTGTTGTAGTTGTTCTAATTTGAGGATAATCAAATTAGGGAAGTAAGCATGGTTATTTAAATTGAGATAGCTTACTGATTAGGTCTCCCGTAATTGGATCCTCAGAATAACTAATCTTCTAGATCAATATGGATTAATGATCAGATTGTGTGAGAATTTGTAAAAGGACTCTGAGTTACCCTCTTTTTGTTAAAGGGTCAAGATCCATGGTTGTGATTGTTGTTTTCCTACTACTTGTACTGTGATGTGAGCCTGGATGGGTGTGGTGATATGTGGAGGCATGGAGGCCTTGTGGTTGTGGTAGCGGATGACGCATAGAGTGGCGAGATGCATCAGTTTATGCATGTGGGTTTTGGGGAGGACACCGAGGGTGATGGAATGGGATGGATGTGGTTGTTGGATTCTTCTTGGTTCTTTTAATGTTTATCTGTTTTGTTTTTTCCCCACTGCTCAAGGAAGCTGGTCTTGCTTTCCCTTCTTCTAAAGGAGGCAAAGACGCTCGGGGTATGCCACGTGCTTTCCGTGTTTAGCCTCTTGAGGGAGAATGGGTTTGTGCTCTTTCTATAGGCGGAAAAGACTCGACGAGTAGTATATCTACTCACCGTGTTGAGCCTCCTTTGTGTTTAGTAGCATATGATTATTTTCTAGAATTCCTGGGAATGTGGGAAAATAACTCTATAATGAATGTTTGATTAAATGCTGATAATCCACGGGGATGGAGGTGTTGGAATTTAAAGGTGATGTGAATCTAAAAAGGACCAGTTGATTTTGAATGTGACGCCATTTCAGTTTAATGTGGAATTGTTTATTCTTAATTAATGTTTAAAGAATTAATTAACGTACAGTGGAACTGGTAAAATGAGAATGGAGTAATCTAATAAAGCTCTTCAAATGTTTGTGTGCTTATAGGATACCTAGTCTAAGAAGTAGCAGCCTGGAGTCTGAGAGACGTTAGCTGCAGTTGTATCTATAAGTCTAGGTAATGCCCATAGTGTGGATGTGAGATATTTATATATATTCTGTACTTTTTGTGTTTCTATACGCTACTCCACCCTGTCAGTGAGGGCAACTGACACTCCAGTGATTCTGAGCCCTGGGGGGTGTTTTCCCCAACATTCTGATGGGAGGTTGAATGGATGACTACCCCCTTTGGCCCCGCTCTCTTCTCTTGGTAGATCTTGGTGCTGTTAGCCACAGTGGTTAGTTTTACCCATATATGAGTGTAAAGGGTTGTAATGTCTCGTGGTTATTTCACACACATATATTCTGGATATAGTATCCTATGTACTACTATAGGTGTAATGTGTATATGTTGTGATGGCTTGAGGATCCCTACTCGGTGTATGGGCTATAATGGCTTAAGGTATAATACCTGATGTATGATACACGTTATGTGGGATTTGGTGACTTCCAGAACTTACCTGGTTACTTTTGGTTGTGGGGATGGTGTGGTGCTTCGCCCAGGTGTCTGCGGGCAAGCCTTTGGAGAGAGATGCACAGGACGTATGTCGTTGGGGCAAGGCGGCAAACCAGCGGGGAAGTAGTAGCGGGGTACCCTTGATCTTCTTTAATATATGCTATATTCATGTATGTGTTACTTGGCGAGAGTAGCCATGGTGAGGTTGGGAACATAAATACCTGTTTAGGTGACGAGTTAGTTTCACTTGTTGTTCACTGGGCTTTATCATGCTTTCTTTACTTTTTCACGAGAGGCTTGGGGAGGATCCTACTGAGTATACTGTTATACTCACCCTATGTATATATAAATTGTTTTTCAGGTCACTTGGAGCTGGTTGGAGATCAAGCTGGTTACTACTAGCTTGCGGTTGGAGGAGGAGTTGTTCGGGCTTTAGTCGCTGCCGTTTTACTTTCTTTTGGGTACTTTGAGTTTCCCCTTTCAGTTGTAGTACTTTTGCATGACATTTCATATATGTACTTGGTTTCCTTTTATATCTCAGTTCTAAGTTGGAGTTGATTGGAGTCTATTCTATCTCTCTCTTCTGCATGTGTTCTCTTAGAGGGTAATGCCTCCCATTTTTATGTTTATTATACCCTCGGTGCTAGTCGCCAACCCGGGGCCTACTGGTGGCGGGACTCGGGGGTCATTATCTCCCTTCTCACATTGTCGGCCCAGGAGGGGTACACTTTGTGGGGAGGGGGTCGTGACACATACAAAGATCATTTTTAAAATAAAATAGATCTATTATGTGTATTTACTATAAGTACACATAAAGAAAGTAAAAAAATACAATATTGGACATAATAATATCATGACATAATTTTAAAGTAGGAGATTAACCCAAAGAATGGAAATTGGGTTAAGAAGTTCCCTTACCTCGTCTCCAACTTTACTCGACCATTCTTTAACCTCATGAATAATAAAATTGAGTTAATTTATAATTTCTTAAGAACCTTTTCATGTTTATTATTCCTTTTATATCACTTATTACCTTGTTATGAACATTATGTAATTATTTATGTTAATAACGGTCATTTTGTCGATCTTTGGTACTTGAGTCAAAAATAAACTTCTTAAAATTATAAGATGTTTATGTGGTAGAATATCCATCATCTCCATAATTATATTCATGATGTTGGTATCTTATATATCTTATATATCCCATATATACATTCATTTATAATATTACATAACATTTAGAGGTAAGAAATGAAATGCACCGTTCATGTAGACGGTAAGCCGTACGTACGCATGAACGCCAATTTCATTTCTATTTAATATTTAATGGAATAACGATATAATTATATAAAGGTATAATATAATTCCAGTATAATATAATATATAATTCCATTTACTCCATCCTTTATACATCCCACATATGGAATTAACGATTCAAATCACTTTGAGGGGGCGATAGTCCGCACTTCCTAAAATGAAATTATCGCGTTTACCCATAATAGAAATCATAAAGGTATGCTATAAATGAAAAATACAGAATCATAAGGAAAAAAAACATAATATATATTATATATAAAAATAGTTTCAACATAATGGCCACCATGAGAGGTGTTATATGAGTGTTGAACAATCATCATTTCGTGAGGCAGAAATTCACCATCCACAGAAACAGTATGTTATTTAACCATTAGATGTAGGTGTGTGTAAGTGTAGCTTGAATACATCTTATAAAAACATCCTAGTATATTTAAGATACTGGTTTTCTTACAAAATAATGGAATAAAAATCATTTAAGGGGTTGGAGAAGCAAAACAAAACAAAATAACATAAGAGAATACATTACCTTAAAATCGGGTATCTCTTTTTTGATTTGAGCCAAAGGCTTCCTTGGGAAGAATTATGCCCAAAGTGAGGCTTCTAGGAGTAATAGAGAGATGTTGAGAGAGTATTTGGTCAGAGGTTGGCAGACCCAAGTGGCTTTGATGGTGTGAATAAGGTTGTAGAGGTGGGTCCTTTTATAAGAGTAGAGGATGGTACTCTTGAAAAGTTATAAAAGGTTACTTTATTATATAATGAGTTTCGGATTTTAAAGGTCCCACACTTATATATTTTCAAGGGTAAGGTGATAGGGGCTCGGAATATTCTCATCCAATAGGTTTTTGACAACTGTATGTTTTAGATTTTATATTATCGTTTTATTTTATTTAAATCGTTAATTAATTAGGTAATCGATGCATCATCATGGTGTCATAAGTAATTTAATTAATTTAACGTCTAAAAATTATATAAAAATCATCATGATTTAGGAAATCTTTTTATCTTTTTAATAAATATTTATAGTAAAAAATATGACTTGTATAACCGCATTTAAAAATTGTTTTAGTAAAACAACTAATGTTTGTGACATTTTTATCTTAACATTAAATAAAAACTTTTTAATGTCATTTTCCTACCAAAGTTGCTCCATGTGATCCCCAAGTTGACCCATGGCTTGTATTGGTCGGCCATGACTCATCCAATAGGGGTAAGACATGTGTAACGTTTTTTTCATCTTTTTATAATATCATTTTTACCTTAAATTTCACTAATTATCTTTAATCGCGATTAATTAAACATAAAAGTTACTATTCACCAAAAACAATTTAAACCCATTGAACCACATTTTACTTCCTAATGACAACCATGTATGTCGGATTTTTGAAAATCAAATCACAGAAGTGGTAATGTTTCATTTGAATGAAAAAATCAGTTTTTTTAACTACCACTTAGTGGTTTCACTATTCATCAAAAATTGAAGTTTTTCAGAAAAATGCCAAAATTTCACCGTAAGCTATAATTGATATTCCAAATTCAAAAATTATTTATATTTTAAAAAATTCCTAAAATATAAGTTGCATTAATTATTTTTATAACTAATTCCCGTTGTCACAACAAATAGCGTGTTTTTATGAAATAATATATATCAAAAGATTGACAATTGTTTATGTCCAATTTCAAAGTGAAATTAAATCTAATGAACACCATTGGATAAAATGGTAAAAATATATTCTAATTATACATTAAAACCACTAAATAGTATAATTTATCACTTTAAATTATTTTGATTAAAAAAGTTGTTTTAAGTATTTTTCACTATTCATAAAAAAATGTATGTTCTCAGAAAATTAAAAAAAAATTAAACTTAGGATCATTTCGATATTACGAATAGAAAAATGAAGTCCATTTTGAAATATAATATTTCTATAATTTTAAAAATAGGATATTACTATTCATAACGGCTACTTTGATTAGTCGCGGTGTGTTAGAACTCGAACATGCGTACAATGCAAGCTATTGCATTATTGAAAGAGAAGCGTATCGTGGAAGCTCAGGGTATTACAGGTGGGATCACAACACATATATTTTATCAAATATTACGCTTAATTATGTTTTTCATAGATAAAAACATGTTTTCATTTTTGTTATTATCAAATCATGTTTTATAATCCTATAAATCATAAAACATGTGTTTTAATGACTAGATATCATTTTTTTATAAAAACTATTTTTATATGAAATGTATCTTATCATATAAACCAAACTAGAAGGAAATACAAATACTTTATTCATGATCCATTGTTTCATAAAAAATGACATTAGATAAGAATTAATTGATCATACACACTTTATATAATTACTTGAATGATAAATTCATGATCGATCCATTCTTACATTAATTATGAACTATTTTATATTTATTAAAATTTTAATGTATATATTTTATCATATTCCTTAAAAATTTAATGAATTGATTTCTATACCATTAAAACATATCATTTAATCTAAATTTATTCTCATAAACAACTTCAGGTATTATTATAATCTATATATCTATTACGAAATGTTGCTTTCCTTATGGACATATCATTTAGTATATAATGACCTATCATGAAACTTTGATTATCTATTCTTCTTCTATAATCATATATTTTTATACGTATACATTATAAATAACAATAAAATAAATCCCACATATATAAAAACAAACTCAACTATTCTAAAAAGAATTTATGATATTATGTAATAATTTCTCAAAATAATATATATTATTTGATCCTTTTGATAAATAATTACAAAATAAAATACATTTCCTAGTGAATATGTAATTAATTAATCATTTCCCATCAATTCATTGATATTACAAAGAATATTAAACATATGAGCATAAAATGGAGTTCCATTAGTCATATTTCATATAAAAAGATATAATGTAACAATTAAATGAGTCATTATAATCTTTTGATAACCATGCACATCAACTACATGATCAAATTCAACAATTGGAAACCTGTAATTATGTTACTCTTACACATATACATTTTTTTATTAATTTATAACTATATTAAAATTCTAATAGAAGTCTATGAATTGTATTCTAATATGATTTTATATTGTTTAGTATTGTTCATAATATCATGTTTGATGGTGAATATTACATTTTTATACAATTTACATATATATTTGTTGAGTTTCATGTTTGAATTTAATTTTAAAATTAAATTTAACAAAATATCAACCACTAAAATGATAGCAAATTTATTTAAATCATATAAATTATTGAGATATGAACATTATTTCGTTATGAAATTATTTACCACTTCCATTCTTATCATTGTTTATATATTTTAATAGGAAACTATTACAATCAACCCATATATGAATCTTGGATAGTTGACTTGATAAATATCATCTGAATTCATCCCATGGATTATATCAACTCTATTACTCTAGTATCTGATCATTAACAGTTTATTAACATAGTGTAACCATAATTAAATAACAAATATGGGAAATATACCATATTATGTTATCTAATAACATATTTTCCTCAAAAAAAATACAAAAGCAATCCATATTTAGCATTAAGCTACCATATTGCATGATTTAGGTTATGTAACATGTTTACATTTTAAGTTATCTATTTTTTTTAAATTGTGTTATAAAATTCAACAGTAATAACTAATTTATTACCATTATTTTTTCACGTTTCCAATTATTTATATTTTAATATAATATACATCTGAAAAATTGTAGTTTGAAAACATATTAATATATTACTCATTCTAAAACACAATATTTTTTATTCAATTGAAAATTAAAATAATATTATATTCATATATAATTTATTTCATCTTATTAATACAAAATATTAAAATATTTTATTTGAGAGATATGATTCATAATAATAAAATATCATTATAAGAGAAAATTTGGTTTAAAGGATAACCAAAATCACATTCTAGATAAATCCTAAGAAAGTAAAATGGTGAGGATTCCCATAATGTTTACCAATATCCATAGATCAACACTAATGATATACCTCAGTTAGAATATAATCCTATGACCCAATATTTAAAATTCACTAAAAGACATTTAATTTCAATCACATAATCCATAATGAAAACATTTTCATGGGAGAATGAAGCTAGATATTTATAGTATTCATAAAATATATCTTCTGATAGTCATGGTATGGAATTTAAAAAACAGGATTTTAATGATTTAAACTATTGAATACGTTAATTCATAATATTGATCATTATATTTTTAATTATGAGTTTATTTTATTTTTCATTTTTTGGGGAAAATTTTCATTTAATATTTGATCATAATCTGTGTGACCTAGTTACAAATTTTTTTCTACAGATAGATCATCCCATATTGATAGGATATGGAAATATCATGATATGGAGGAAATGAATGAGACCATTCATATAAATGGGAGGAATCACGTGGTTTAGTAAATCACTAGAACAATTTTTTTTATCATTTTATCTTGGATTCATATGTGGTGTTTATATAAATTTTGATTATAAGAAGTCACACTATGGACTGGTAGTCCTGTGGTGGTAATGACCTCTATGCATGTTCACACTATGGTGATGAGCATAATTATATTTCTGTGAACCATATTTATGGTGTTTTTAAACCATTAAATATTGTTTTTGTAGGTAAATCGTGGATAATTTGGTTTATTATTTTACCCCTTGGTGTATCAAATTGTGATTTTAAGATATAGTTATCAATAAATAAGTTCTATTTTGTCGATTGCTTCTGAAACAAACTAAAATGAGTCTAAATGATCCATAATATAATATTTTGTTATAGAATAGATATTAAATTTGAGGAATGAAAATGAATAATAAACTATGAAAAAATATATATTTCAAGGTCTATGATAATGAAAATATTTTTTTGAGAAGTAATTATATATTTTGAAAATATTAATTTCCACAAAAATGATTTTTAATTATGTTTTTGAAAAATTAGTATAAATTATTTATAAAAATTTTATCAAAATTATTTCATAAATAAAACGTCATTTTTGAATTCATTATGTAAAAAAATTTAAAAAATTAATTTCTTAAAACAACATTATAAACATATTGATTTTTAGATGTAATAATTTTTATTAAACATAAATTTTTAGTATAGATATTTTATAAGTAAACATTGTTAATTGGATTTAATGTAAAATTATTTCGTATATATTATTAAAAATCATGTTATGTATATTGTAATTAAATTTATATTGAATTTTAGTATAGTAACTATTTTTAATATAGAATGTTATTCTTCAGAGAAATCTATATTCATTGTTTTTTACTAGATTAATATTCAATTAAATTATTCCAATTGTGTGAATTTAATCATGGAAAATGGATTATTCATTTTGAGTTATGAGTATTTTAATTCGTAAATTATTACCTCTCATTTTTTTCATTTTGATAATTAATATTTTTAAATATTTATCACATTTTCAATGGTATAATGGGTACATTAGGGATAAAACAACAAGACAAGGTCTCTAAGTCAACAAAAAAAATTAATTTACCTCCTTGAATTGTATAAATTATACAATATCAATGAAAATTTATAAAATTTGTATTTTTTCCATTGTCCCTTCATAATTATTTTTATATTATTTTTAGTAATGAAAATTTTTTAATGTCACTGTCATTATTTTAATATAATCCAATTTTATACATAAATAAAAAAGACTGATATGTTTAGTTATTGATTTTAATTTTAAATATAATTTATTTTATTCTATAATGATAATTTATTTTTATAATATAGTGATGATACAATTACATTAAATACTTACACAATACTGACTTAGTGATTGTGCATGAAGAAGAAAAATCATTTAAATTATATCAAAAAACTATAATTATTATTTTCTGATTGAGTTAAATTTCTAAAAAAATTAGGTATTTTTGAAGGATTATATTCTAATAAAATTTCTATCATTATATCGTTAAATACAAATTAAGAAAGTACTGTCAAAATTTAAATTAATTATTTTTTATTAAAAATAATATTCTATTAAATTACCTAAAAATAATAAAAAAATTTAAAGAGGAGAATAATTATAATGAATGGTGTAAAGTTTTATGACATTCCAATTCAAGAGAAAATTATAACCTTACAATTAAAATCCAAACACAATAGGATTAAAAAAAATCATTACCAATGTTATGGATAAAATTGTTTGATGAAGGGGTTAAACCAAAAGATGTGGTTAAAAAAATCATAACGTGTCTAAATTTAATTAGATGAGGGGATTTACAAATTAACATCTTTTCTAATAATTGGGGATTATTTTGAATAATTATAATTGAAAAAGGCATTAATTATATTTAAATGATTTTAATAAATCCTATTGTGCCATTTCCCTCCTATATAATAGGACACCCCTTGTGCCTTTTTTACGCTTACTTGAACAAACTGTATCAATAAAAACCAAAAACATTACAATTTTATAATATTTCACATTTTTAATGGATATTATTAATTTTTAAAATATCATTCCAACTGTCCTTATGAATGTATAATAAGGAGGTATACAAAAGAAGAGGTAAACCTTTTACCCAACCTCTTTGAAATAGTATCTTTTTCAGCCACATTTAAATCATCAATATTCATCATAATGTAATAAATATTGAATCATAAATATTCTAACAAATTTTTTTATTTTTTACCAAAATATCCCTTCCTATAATCCATAGAATGTGATGTGAAAGTATCAATTGTGCTTACCTTTGGACTCTCATCTCCATGTAGTTGTACAATTAAATTTTCATTGCCATCATTCATGAATTGAAATTATGGTCAGTTAGTGTTTATATATGATATTTATGATATATTTATACTTATATAATTATAATATTATATATATATTCTTACCTTACAATCCATTGGAATGTGTTATTGTTTCTTGTGCGTTTTTTTGGAATACCACCTCTATAAAGAGATTTCATTATTTTCATTTCCACATTACATGAATGATGTTAAGGATAGAGATATTGAATTTATAATATTTATATTCAATAATAAGTATTCTTTATATAAAGACCCATATTTTACACACATTGTTAATAATTACAAATTGAAGTACACTTATTACAACATATTACAAAACCATGAAAGGACCATATAGGTATATAGTCTTTGGAAACTGGGTAACATAAACAACTGGTTCATAAATCATCTACATTGTCACCCTTTTATTTTATCATATCTAGAGTCCCTTTTGGAATATCTTACTTAATTCCCTTCTTATTGACCTGGGGAAAAGAAAACATACAAAATGGTGAGCTCAATTGCTCAGTAAGCGTAAACAAAAGAAATATCAATCACATCATATTCATAATAACATAACATTTCAGAAATCTTATCCTGCAAAAAATATCATAATATCATAACTTGGGATAAATCATAGTAGTGAAATTTAATCCTAATAAACATAACCTAAATCATGAAAATTTGTGTCATACACACATAATTATAGAGAATCATTTCTTAGTAGTCAAGACTCATTTCCAAGACTATCTTAGCAGACAAATTCCATTTCTAAACCTAGTTCACTCCTCATTTCAGTCCAATAACACTGAACCGGATTAACCTGCCATTCCAGCCATGTCTATCTCATGAGATATAAATTTTTACCCAATTCATTTCAAGGAGATATAGGTCCCACTCATCTCATAATGATACCATTCTTTTATGTTCCACAAGATCACAAATCATACATCATAGCATAACCCATGTAATGAAAATGGGATTCTTAAACATCATGCCATCATAACATAATCCATATAAGATAAACGGACATCATAAAAATAATTCCATCATAACATAATCAAATAAATGTAAAACTTGGGATAGAAACAGAACCCTATATTTTCTTATATGGAAAATAATTTTGATAAAATGCTTGAACTCCATTCTTGAGGAAAATATCCATTCTACTTCAAAAACATTGTCCTTTCTTAAAATGTCATATAATTTTAAGATAAAAAAAGTTGATTAAAAATAAACTTTAAAACTTGTAAAGGAATATTCATGTAATGAATTTTTTAAAAATCCATTCATGTCGTATAAGTTAAAAAAAGAACATTCTTCTCATACTTTGGACGGAAATGTCAAAAAGTACCTCGTACTAAAAACGACAAAAGATTCCTTTCATATATTTTACTAAAAATTCACCAATGGGTAAAATATGATTTAAAAAAATTGTAGGTGGATTGAAATAATATTACATATTGATGAAACATGGATGTGGATGATAAATATCCCCCAGTAAATTCTGAAGTATAAACAATCTCGGATACAAATGAGATTGTGAGATTTTCCCTTACCTTAGGTCTGATTTGATTCGTACGTGTCCGAACCTCCTGTATAATGATTTAAATAATTTCATTGACTTATTACAAAATAATACCCATTTTCATGATATTATATATGGTCATATTCATAGATTCTTAGCTTGTTATTAGTAATATTTCATTGCTACTTGTTATTCGGGTGTTAATTTCTTTTTTGTTCTTATGCGTGTTTTGTCGAAAAAATTCTTCTTCTTATTTTTAGGTCATAGATACCTCATTTCAATAATGGTATTAGTGTAATATATATCTTATTTATTCATTCAATTGTTTTATATAATCATTATGCAATGAAGATCATGTAGAACGAGTCACATCACATCGTGGAGACGGTATTCCGTACGTACGCACGAGCGATGATATCATTACCATGATCGTGGAATTGTATTGGAGTGTATGTATACTATTTAAGAATCAATATCAATTTACAATAATTATATATAGTTATTATTTACACCATTATTCCCATTCAAGTAAGGTTGTGGTGGAAAACAGATTACATCACGGCGTGGAGATGGTATTCCGTACGTACGCACGCGCAGTGATTTCATTTTCCATAGGATGGATAGAAGGTGAAATAGTTTTGTTTCATATTTATAATAACATATCATTATATGAGTGATACTTATGTTATTAATTCATAATTAAACAACTAAAGAAGAAGAAGTAGAAGAAGAAGTAAATTTGAATGAATCAGTAACAGATATTACCTCTTCTTCGACATGCCTCTTTCAAACATCCTCCTAGGGAACTAAAAATGGTCTTTGAAGAAGACCAGGACCAATAAGATATTTATAAGGAAGTTGAGAAGATAGATTGGCAGGGTCTGGCCGATCATGAAAGCTCAAAGTGGTGTGAGGAGGAGAGGGAGGAGGTACCCTTTTATAAAGGATGAGAGGGGCACCTTTAGAAAAACTAAAAATATTATTTTATTATAAAGTCATATTCAGTATTTAATAGCTCTAGATTGATTTATTTAGAATCTAAGATAGGGATTGGTCTAAATTATCTCATCCAATAGATTTTATACATGTTTAGGTTACTGTGTAAACTTATCATTTAGATTTAACTTTAAGTTAAATAATTTAACTTGTACTGTGTCTTCTAGTTTTTTTACACTATATGGTTAATAAACATACTATAACAAGCCTAAAGAACCCCAAGTTGTTCCTTATTAATATATATAACTTTATATAAGTCATTTTGCTGAACCTTATATTTTTAAGAATAAAATAACAATTAATAATATAATATTTGTTTTAAAAACTATTTTATGTCTATTTTGACACTATTTGGTAATTGATTTTTTTGAAACTAATAACAGCATGATTAGTCCAAAAAAATTTAATTAAATCAATACTAATATGTCATATTAACCTATAAAATTAGTATAATTCTTAAAAGGTCTAAAATTACATTTATTTGGATATTTATAATATCAATTATGTTAATATTTCCTTAATAAGGTAATTACTGCATCATCGTTGTGTCATAAATAAATTAAATTATATAATGTTTAAAAATTATAAATAAAATACCATTACATATTAAAATTTTTATCTTTCTAATTAATATTTATAGTAGAAATTATCTTATGTAAAACCCTATATTAAAAATGTTTTAATTATTAAACGTTGATTTTATCTTTTTTAACTCTTCTTTAAATAAAATAATAATAAATGTTCTAATCTAATCCAAGTGGACCTAAATGGTCATATTTTATTCCTAAGGATGTTTTTGGTCCAATTATACTTATCCAATAGAATTAGGACATGTGTTAGGGTAATAATAATACCATTTTTACCCGTAATTACCCTATATACTTTTAACCGTGGTAAATAAAATGAAAAAGTTACTATTCAACAAAAATTATTTTTATCTTATTGAACCAAATTATACTAATTTATATTAACCTTACCTCTCGTATTTTAGAAATTACACTCATAGAAGTGGTAGAATTATGTTTTATGTAAATTTACGAACTCTCCTAGGAGGTGGGTAAAAGACGGTGAAATGTTCAATAAGATTTTTGTATGTCTAAAATTATTATAAAATGACTCCAATGAATTAAATTGGACTTATATAGGTATTATGTATCAATTTTCACATAAAATAAATTTAGATAAATAATTATTTAAATAAAAAGTTTGTTTTTAAATAGTAACCCAGTGTTGTCACAATTCATCAAAAATTGAATGTTTTTAGAAAAAAACAAAAAAATCATCCTAGGCTGTTTTAGATATTCCAAATCCAAAAATGAATTCCATTTTGAAAGGTAAAATTTATACAATTTCAAAAAGTAGGTATTACATTTTATAATAGCTAGTGTTAATAATATTTTAATAGCATATCATTGTTTAGTGAAACTCGGTATTGCGTACAACGCAAGCTATCGAGGAAGGTCGCGATTACGTGTAAAGAAATCCAAACTAAAATTGTGTGTAGTGAAAGATTCCTTTGATGATGTATATATCATAAAAACAAAATATTTTTCATTAAAGTCTCGGGTGTTACACTTTAATAGTGTATTATTATATTCATTATTTCTTTCTATCATGAAAAAAGTGAAAAAAGTGTTTAGGCATACGTATAACATACTGTCTCCACTAAAATTTCCATTAGTTTTTTTAATATCTAGTATTTAAGGATGGATATATATATAATGATTATTTATGATATTTTTATAGTTATTATAATTCTATATATGATGGAACCATAATCAATATAAAAGGATAATGACTTCTAAACAAATCACTTAACATCTAGAATAGTGAATCTAATAAAAAATTGTTTTTAAATATGTGATACTATGTCATAATTAAATAATATTATCTAAAATATATATATGGTTATCTTTATAAAATACATGTTTCATAAGTATATATTTATTATACTGGGTCATCAAACTGATATGGAGAAATAAATCACTTTAGGTTTTGGATTTATGATTCATTACCATTATAAAATGGATTTTTCATGTTATAATTTCAAAATAATAAACTATATAATTATTATCTAATAATATACAAACCCCTAATTTTTATAAATATATATTAAATATTACATAGAAAGATTTATTAAACATAATTATGAACCATGATAGAATCATATAGGTTTAATGTCTTTGGAAGGTTAGACACATAAACAAATGGTTCATAAAATATCAATATCATAACCAACCTATTTCATCACAACTACACCCCTTCAAATAAAAATCAAACATAATACATTTCATCACGTCACTGAGAAATAATGACCTAATAAATAGAATTAATATATTCTCATTAAGGGGGGAAATGGTAGATATCAGGGATCATATTATCATAACATGATCATAATGGGTATTTGAACAAAATCATAACATTTTAAAATAATTTTCATTATTTTCAAAATTTAAAAAGTGTCATGGATTAAATATTTCATGTTCATAAGATATTAATCATGAAGGTATAAAATAATATGATCCCTGATATATGATCATGTCATTGGAGAGGCATAAAGTTCATAATAATCATAATTATAGAAATATTATGTTATGAATACCCACCAATTAAATCATAACTTAATAGACATGGTCTAACAACAAATATTCTCAATACTATCATGGGATAACCTCGAATTTACCTTATTTTGGTCATAGGATAACCAATTGTACAATTGTTTAATGCTTAAAACATTAATATTTACCCAAAACATTAGTGGGGTATATAATTGATCTCACATCCGAAACATAATCATAATAATATTTATATGTATTGCTAAATGTCGTAAAACATTCATCAAACTATACTAAAGAGAAATAAATATCTCAACAAACTTCAATCATCATAATTGTAAACAATCTAGAAAGAGAATAAGGTTTTAATACTTGGTAATATCTCCAGAAAATCATATGAAATCTCATAGGATATTATTATAGATTAAAATTACATTAAAAGATCACTAGATTTATTATTTATGAAAATACCCATTTTTTTTAAAAAAAAGTATTAAAATTTAATAAAAATGAAAAAATTTATGATTTTTTTTTTAAAATAATATATCAAAATTTAAAATAAACATAAAATAATTGAATGATAATGATATTATAAAACCATGTTAATGTTGGTTACGTTAACATAATAATTCCTTCCACATTTGTTTGAAAACGTCACAAACACATTTTTAGGAAACCAAAAATGAAGATTCATTTTTTACAATTTATTAAAAAATATATAAGGTTTAAAAATAATTTATAAAATAATTTAATAACCTCATATTTTTAAAATAATAAACATGTACATTTAGGGAAAATTATTTTTCACCCTTATAAAAAATAATGTGTTTTTTTGAATAATATTCTTGTGGTCTCTTGAGTATTTAAATAGAGTAAAATGAAAGAAAAAATATATTATTTATAAATAGATTGAGAATTATTATAATTAAAGGTATTTATTATATAATGATAATATAATCTCTTTAATTTATATTAAGTAACAAATAATTAAGATTAAAATTGTATTGAGAGGTAAATCCCTTACCCTGAGATTGACATGATTGAAAATCACTTTAACCTTATTTATAATAATATTAAATTTTTTATAATTTTAAAACATATTGATGTAAATAGTTTTAATATCATATATGGTATACATCAAAAAATTTATCATTGTTTTATTAGTAACTATTTATGATATATTTATATTTGGTTGTAGAAAATTTCATTTTTTCTAGATAATTTGGGTTTAGTAGTTTTGTTCCTTGTACGTTGATCCTAGTTTAATCATATTAAAACTATTTTTTTATATAAATAAAATATATATTCAATATATATATATATATTAACATTAATATATAAAGGATGTAGATATATAAATAAATAACTCTATTTTCTGAGATGACTTGTTTTATATATGGGCGAACATTGTTTTCACATTTTCAAAAAATTGAATGAAATAAAGGTAAATAAGAATTAAAATTTATAGAATAATTATTATATTATATATGTTTATATCATATATATCATATATATTTAATAAATCCATGATTATTACTGTCTATGGAAAGTGTACGTGAAAAACGAATAACATCACTTTTTTGATAATAGAAAATTAATTGGATCATTATGTAAATGTAGTAGTCCTTATGTAATCACCATGGATACATTCAAATAATTTTTATTAAAAATAGATTAAATAGTGGTCTTTTTATGGTCATAATAACCATTATGTATTTTTAATATTATATTGTTACTATTTTATGATGATAAGTAAAATTTAAAATAGTTAAATGAATAATTAAATTGAAAGTGGTCAGGTAAGACGATTAGATCTTCTTCAGGTGACCTCCTATAGACCCATTATTATGATCCCATTAAATATTATTTTAGTAAGTTAAAAAAACACTACATTGTGGATAAGTAAGATTATAATTGTATTTTATATTGTTAATTGGAGCCATATATCTCCAAATTTGGTAATGAAATATAGAAAGACTGTCCTTTTATAATGGAGGGATTGCAAATAACTACAATTACATAACATATTTAAAGATAATTATTGTATTTTTCAAGTATAATTTGTAAAAATATTATTGTATTAAAATAAAAAGATTATATAGTCTAAATATAATCATTAAATAGAATTTTTATAGGTTATGGTGTCATTTTAGATTTTCTTTTATTTAACCCCATGTGAAGGATTTTTTACGTTAACCATGGTATCATCAATTTCAAACATAAAGGGATATAACATTATATAAAAGGTATAAAGTATATTGTAAATTGTCAAGGTATATTATTTCAGACCATATATTATCCTTGCTGACATTATTAAATATTTTAATGATTTTTAAATAATTTAGTAATTAATTATTTTTCATAAAATATCATTAATGTCATTTTGACTCTATTAATTTAATTAGACATTAAATATATAGCGAATGTAATTTAATGATAATATAATCCTTTAACACTCCAATAATATATTTTATTGAGATATAAAAATCATGTGGAAATAAAAATATACAAAAAGATATTTTTTTTATTGTTTTGATATTCATTTACTAAACATTTCTACATCTACAACAAGAACCATGTTAGCTTTGTGTATACATTTTAAGTTATTATTTCATTACTAAAAAAATTATAAACCTCATTAAAATTTTATTTAATATTTCAAATATAAATTTAAAATAAAATTATTCATTTCATGTCCTTAAGTAATAATTTTAGACACAAGATGATACGAAGATTGGAATTTTGGATTGTTATTTACGTGAAATATTATAAATATCATTATAATGTGAAAAAGACACAAAAATGACATGTATTAATATTATAGATTACTGTGGTTAAATTAAATATGTATAATTAAAAAAAATTACTGATTTTGATACCTTAATTAATGGTTTTATTCCTACATAATATTTACTATGGTTACTATTCATATTGAAAAGTAGTATAAGTAATCTATATAGAAAATATGATAATTTGGATTCTTTATATTTTATACATATTTTATTTTTATATATATATAATTTTTTGAATGAAATTTTATTATAAACTCAAAAAATGCAATGAATTTTTTATAGAAATTCAATTTTAGACATAGAAATAAACATACATCATAATCGTGAATATTAACAGATTACTTTGAAAATAATTATATTTTTTTATATAAACTGGTTCATATTTCATTTTAAAACTAGATCCAAAATATAATGTGATATTAAAAAGGCATGATTTTTTAGAATATGAAAGTATTAGAAAATTTTAATTTTTGCACTGCTCCATGAATATAAATTTTTTTATAAAAATTAAAATTTCAAACTATGTTAATTTAGATATGATAATTTGAAAATAAAAAATAATTTGTTTAAAATAAAAATTATAATATTAGAGTAAATTAATATTATTATTTATTCAAACATATATATAAAATGATTTTTGGGGAATTATTGTTATGACAAAAGAGAATTTAAAAAAAATACAGTCCTTATTTATCAATAAATTTGGTTAATCTAATAACATTAAACATATTTTTTTAAATAGCTTTTTATCTTTTAAAAATAATGGATTGGTTAATGGGATATTGTATATTATTTTTCATTTTAACAAGTAGTATTTTGTATCACAAGCTGTCAAACAAAAACTATTATTTAAAGAAAAATTTATCAAAAAATCTCTAGGTGTCATATTTGTACATCCTTAATTTGAATTTTCAATTGAAATTATATTACATCAATATTAAAAATTATCATATCTATAAGTCATTGCATCCTTTGGTTCACAAGTGACTTCTCCATTTTTATAATTCCTTCTAAAGAACATCTATTAGGTGAGTTTTATTTTTATGTAGGACATTATATCTATGATGTAATATTTTTACTAGTTTTTTATATTATGAAACTTATTATCTAGTGGTAAAACCTCAAGGTTCATTACATTTTATTGATCACTAATTATTCTTCACATGAAAGAAACATGGACATATTATGAAATTGATAGAGGTTTTTTAGAAGAACTAAGTGGGTTGCTTTGACACCTACTCAAAAATAAATTTCATTGGGGAAATATATATATAAGGATTAAATTTACCCTCATTAGGATTCTCATAAACTTATAAAATGGAAAAATTAATGGTAATATCACCTCACCGTCTTGAAATTAAATATTTCCCTAAAGAATGTAAGGATAATTTTTTTTATCAAATACGAGCTACCGTGATAGATTATAGTATAGATTGGGATTTCATTATGACTTCCTCATATTTTATAGGCCTAGTAGATTTATTTCTCCAACTTCATCCAAGAATACATGATTTATATTATTATTTAAATTGAGCTGTTTATAAGGATCCATGTTCACAATCAAGAGAAATATACTTCTATTAGAAAACTCGACTAGATGATGGTGTTTACCCCAAACATCATTGAAATCCAAATAAAAACAACTCAATAGTTCTTTGAGGGATTGAATCGTTCTATCAATCCGACCATATTTTTATTGATGATAAAATGTATTGAAAAAAATCTATATCTGGATACTGTAGAACTGTGTTACAGAATGATGATCAATACCTTGGATCGTAATATTTTATAATAGAATGTGGAACATCATGCAACATTACAAATTATTTAATGTATATTCTAGAATAGTTTTCAAGAGATAATATGGATCTAATAGAAATGATGTGGGTTGAATCTGTACCATAGATGGCTATAACCAGAATATAATTATGACATTTAGATATTTTTGGGGGTATAAGGTTGAAATCCTCTGTGTTTTTTCCTATTTTCATCTTTGGTATGAGTAATGTTTACAACAACACCTAATAATATTCTCACCCCACCATAACATTCAGATATAACAAGAACATAGATACATAACCTAAAAATTACGCTTTTCATGATATCCCATTAAAAATGCTCTTTAAAATGCATATACATTTCCAAACATTCAGTATGAATATATTACAATAACCAATGAGTTTTATCCATGTTTCACAGCGAGGGGAGGTGATTAGTTCCCATGTCTGATTAAAGGGAGTCGATGATTTTTAATCATTTCTATTTGTTTCCCAAAAATCCTGGCTTCACTTGATCTGCAACGGGTTTTTTCGTGGATCCCGAAATGCCCAACGGTTCTTATATCCAATGATCTATGGACCTTCATTCCAAAGTCAGGTGCTCGTTGTGTGATATGGCCAACGACACTTAATAACTCACATTGGTTGATAGGATGGGATGTCAGGCTCATCAAACCTTTTGGGGGATTATGGCCTATTCCCGGATACTCGTATAGATTTAAGTCATGTTCATATGTTTGCAATTCTTGGGTTTATCCCCATGCATAGTATCCAAAGATTACCCCTGGGTTGCAAGGCATAGGTATAAATAGGGATTCTGAACCATCAATATTTGAGGTTTACCATCCCTCATTTGATTAGCGAATTTGGTTAAGTTTGAGTTTGTTTAGACAGCATTGGACTTAATCATAATAATTGGGCACTATGGAGTTTGTTGTCATCCAGGAGGGAGAGAGAGTTACTTGATCATCTGGATCAAATCGGTAATATAGGCTGCCTACGTATCCTTGTGAGAGGAATCAGAATCCATGTAGTACGGGGCCACTGTATAGGACACATAACCATTTAAGGTCACATGACAATGACCCAACCGAATAGTTTAATGTCATTTGGCACGTAAGTCTAGGAGAAAAGTGCATATTCATGGTTGGTTTAGCCCTTATGCTGAAGCATCCAAGAGGACACTTTGGAAATGATTTCTTGGGCCCAAATGTGGTCATGTTAGGGGTATGAGGACACAATCTTATAAGGATAAATGGGTATCTGACCTGGGTGTTGGGATTATGCCTCAGAGAGGATCTATACGACTCCCAGTTAGTTGGGAATCCATCTGTTTGTAGTTCTGGATGGTCAGGTCTTATGCATGATATTTTCCTATCAAGAGTGTGATTGGAAACTAATGTCGGGGTATGGTTGGTGCTTACATGTGGTTGGTGGCCAGAGTTGGTATTGAACTAGACTGAGGTGTCCTATGTACCCTTCTTAGGAGTCAGGGATTAATACCCACATAGTTCATTCTATCATCGTTATTGTATAGACATTGTGACCATCTAAAATATCTAAGTCCAAGTGTGCCCTAATCTATGTTAGAAACAAGTGAATGTAAATGATTCGGAAAGATACACACTTTTTCCTTACATAGTGGAGATGAGGAAGATGATGGAAGAGATAGAGGGCCGAGACCATGAGACTTTCATTCCCCCTACTCTCGAGGATGGAAGAATGGTATAAGTCATGTCGGAGAAGGTTGTGGTATAGTGGCAGAGGGAACAGAGCAATGAACCATCCCAAATGGAAGGGGAATGTCTATTGTCACTTGGAGAGGACGGTGTGGGGCTTACTCAAGGAGGGATGCCATGTTACTCCATTCAGGACAGGAGATAAGTGCTCATCGCGGGATCTCATGGAATGGAAAGGAAAGTGTGATCTCTCAATCCTGATTCATGGAGAGGCATAAATGGGATCCTTCGATCCGTCTCTGGACAACTGTGGGTATGAGAACCTATGAGTAATCCCAATGCCTATTCAAGGGATGGGGTAACCTATTTTCTCTTCCTACCATGGGCATGTGAACTGATGAGGCTGCACACATTCACATAATGGTTTCAACATGACAGTCTAGTTTCTTTGGGAGAGGCCATGGCTTAGTGATGATGGATACGCTTCTAAAGGGATTCTATTGGATTGGACTAAATTGGAAGGGGCTTATCTTACTAAGGGTTTAGAAACATCGAAGGTCTTGGTGGACCACATATCCATATGAGTAGTGGAACCCTTCACATAGGTAAGTGCTATGCGGACGGAGAGGCCATCCACATACCAGTGTGGTATGCGGATGGTGGGGCATCCCATGTACCGGAGTGGTACACAACTTCATGTTTGGTCTGCATAACAAGTTGGTTTACGGTGCTAGATTCTACTCATGCAGCTACAGCTAGAGTAGTGTTGGCTAGGGTTTCGCCTACGTAGGAGGGTGTTACTCGACGAGATGGATCGAAGAGGGGGAATAGGCTCATTGGTTAATGGGGAATGCAACTACATAGGGCCCATGGTTCGTGGTTCACCGATTTTAGGTTTTCGGTTTAAAAATTTATTTATGTGTTCTCTAGTTGGTAACAATTCAGGCCTAGTTTATACTTGTTTCTGGTTGGAGAATTAGAAATGTGAGGTATGAGAAATACTAACCTCTTGATAGTCTCTTCCTTCTCCAAAAGTCTGAAGACATATTTCAAAAATTATATCGCGAAGAATCAGATCTTCAAAAATCTAATCCCCTTCCTCTCCCCTAGGATTTTCTTTTATAGAGGGGGGAAAGGGTATTATATATTGTCATGTGGTATCATTTTTGGATGACCATGAATGATACACCAGCCTTCTAATGACTTATTCATCTAAAGTTTTTCATGGTATATTGGATGCACCTCTCCCACGAACCAGCTCGGTCATGGGGGTACTTTGCGGCTGCGTAGGTCTCTGCCACCATTTCGTGAATGATGTGGTGCACGACAGGGGGGTCCACATGGTGTGGTTCGTGACTATGGATTGGTCTGGCCACAATCGGCTACCATTTGGTTAACAGCTGCATAGGAGCTCCCCCTCCATTTCACGAATGACACTTTCGTGGGAGGGCAGTTCGCCGAACCGGCCGTATACCACTGATGATGAACTGGTGTGTAGGCCGGTCAGGTCATTTACCATTACTTATAACCATTAACCATATTTTGCCCAAATTATTTATGAATATTGGGTAGATTCTTCCAATGATTTCAAGGGAGTATTTTTTCCCCTTCTCTAGAAATTTTTCAGGACCCAACAAATGCCACCCATCGGAATGGGGTCCGATCGGAACGAAGAGGAGGATATTCCAATATAGAGTGGTATTGACCCTCAAGTGGTTTATGGTATATGGATAGACCTAGTGGGAGACCACACCTATATAAAGGGGTGCCCGTGACTTATCTTTTATAAGGTGCTTCGGAAAAATGCTCTATTGTTCCCTACTTCTGCGCACTGCATCATTGTATGGCTTTCTTTGCGAACTGCTTTGTACATGATACATCTTCAGATTCAGCGAAAAAATCCTCATCTATGCTCTCCCCCACCCACAATCTAATATTCCAACCACGATCTAAAATCTAACAACATTAAAAAGTAAGTCATGGAGGGCCACGTAGGGAAAATGTTCTGCGGTTCAGCGGTCCACCGATTGGAATTATCCTACTAACATTGTAAATTTCATTTCGAACTTCAATTATGTCTGGAATTATGAGAACCCTCATAGGGGATTGGTACATTGTTTGATGAAAATCACTCATCAGGCCTAGTTTCCACATACCTCTTCCATGTACAGCTGGTTTGTGGAATATGTTCATCAGGAACCAACTCTGGGGTCGGTACACAGGGTGTACTATGCATACACATTGGGGAGTCTTTTCCAAATATTTGGTATTCTCATAAATATTATCCTTTGGTCTAAACTTTTTAATCATTTAACAATTCATGAATAAGACATGGTTTATCCATGAGTTGTTATTGGGCCTATCGCTACTCTCCATCCGGTTGTTGACCAAAGAAAAAAATATGTGTCCATCTTTGCTGAGGATGAAGTTTACATCACCCCTTGCATAAATCATTATCCAATATACTTAATGAGACTCAATGAGAATACACATTTTCCAATAGCCTACCGGATTATGGGTTCAACCTATAATCAAATACATTGATCCTAGCACCTTATTGTGAAAACCACCATGTGGCCTGGATAATATGCAGTACCATCCCAAGAGCTGTGATCTCATAAAGGGGATGTCTTATTCAGAAGGAAACAACAATTGGGTTAGTGATGAATCATATTCATGTGTTTCCTACAGGTGAGAAACATCACATGATCAAGTAATTAATTTTCATCGTAGCATTGTGCAGAATTCCACGATCAATGAAAATCAATGATGGTCACCAGGTCGAGATCTTAGGTATGGATGTGTGTATCTGTTGGATTCTGGATGGCCCTTCCAAGTCACCAGAGATTCGAGGATTCCCTAGTGGAACAATGAATCACGAGGTTTTATGATGTTGTCTGGGTATCCCAGACATACACCCTTCGGACTAATTCACATGCCACATATCTCCTATGTTGATGGAGACCAGATTCCAACAAATTAAAAAGATTCCACGGGTAAGTTGGCATCAGCTTTTGGGACATCTCAATGATCTCTAGGGCCCCCATCGTCGAAGATATGTATGGTGAATTTCTACCTCCCCCTTTTTCATTAGATGATGATGAGAGGACTCCTCCTTTGGTTAATAATGTCATTGATCAAGCCCAAAAGTGCTCCAAAGTTATTTCTCTGGGGCAGATCATCCCCTATCCCAAATGGATTGATGCATTTTCCATGAACACCAAATATGTGAACCATTAACGTAGGCCCACTTCATGTCTCTCAAATGAAGCCAGGATGCATGGAGAACTTAATGGCCAATTTGGGAGAGAGATAATTCAATAGTTTGGGATGGGAGCTTATGTCAAATGGTGATTAGCTGCTTCGACCGACAATCATCCTGGCTATGTTCATGATTAGCTAGGTTTTTTCAGGTACATGAGTCAGGAGGCATATAGGTTTCCACCTCTGTCATGGCGGTGTAGATGGACACTGGAAAATGCATCTACCTGGTAATTCTGGTATTGGCTAGGATTTACTGATTACATGACCACATCACGGAATGGAAGCAACCAAATTGGGTGGTCAGTCCCTATAAAATCATCTAGGGTTGGATTGGGGCGCACATGAAGAAATGATACACCTTCATGAACCCCATAGAGAATCAGGGTGCCACACTATGGACATGTCCTCATTTGACCAATGGGGTTATGACCGATGTATGTGCTTCCCAAGAGAAGGTAGAACATCAAACAGTCCAAAATAAGAACCAACTATCATGATGAATCGCTATCTATTACAACATTAATTTTCATCCGTACCCCTCCCTGACTAGAATTATTATGAATACCTGATCAAATGACTTTAACAAGATGGGCTACATAATTTCACTAAGGGAGGGTATCATAGTTGATCACATAGATGTGAATCTTATCTGAAAAGGGTACGTGCCCTGCAGATTCGGTCATCAGTTCAGTTGTGTGGAAATATTATGTCCCCCTTCCAACAATGGTGCTCGCGAGAATCAATATCTGATGGTATCCAAGAAGTTGCGGAAGATGTTCACTCAAGAGAACACTAGTTGCGAATTCATGACTCCTGAGTTTGAAGACCCAATGCCTTTTCTTTACAAAAACAATTCCAGCTCCTGGGTGTAGTCATACCCATATAGCCAGTTGGAAATAGTTGTTCCCATTATTCAGAGTTCAATACCGTCAAAGGGTAAGGGAAAGTAGAAGGAGTTTGTTGTTCCATCTAGGCCTAGAAAGGTTCTCTGGAATCCTATTGGCCCTATGCTCATGAGGAATGTTTTGACACATCGAGGTGTCTCTTAAAATGCTATTGAAGCAATGGCCATGGGCCAGCCATCCATTCACATCGAGGATTCTTTCCCAGGTGCTTGAATGCAATGGGATGAGTTGAAAAATCATTCAAACATCCACTATCAATACCACATGCACTATGGAAATATCATCCAGGAAGGGAAGTGTTGTTTTCATGAACTAGGATATATATCTGAGTCTAGACAAATTTTTTATGACGATAACCCACCAATGGTAAATCGTTATCCTAAAGATCTCAAGGTTTGCATCCATGCTCGTCGGGGTTACTCTGTGTCATCACACTGGGTCTGAGCCATGGTACGGTAAGTGACCAATGACAAAAAGGATAGAAGCAGTCATTCTCCATGGGGTATAATCCTACTGATCCTCCTATTGTGAATTATACAAGGTAATTTCCTTTCTTTCACTTGGTGTCCCACAAACAAGCAGTTACTGAGTGTTCCAGGGTGGTGGTAGCACCGAGGAAGCAGTCGTGACTAATGGCACCCCTGCCAGCTTCATTTGCTGCTCCGACCCTACAGGTCGATCCCACTAAGATATTAATTCCTGTTATTGATGCTTTCCCATATGCCTGGAGTGTTTAGGATGACTTGAGGTCCAGTGGCTTTGATGATGATGTCTGGGAACTACTTCAAGAGGTACCCTTTAATCATCCAGAACATGGAGCAGTTTTTTCTTCTTCTTATGTTGTGGCTGAAGAATATAATTGTGTGGTATATTCATGCTCAAAAGTCACGGATAAATACTTGAACACACTCAATAACTAGAATTATGGATCTTATTGAGTGGCTCTAATGATGATACACTCTAAGCCATCTAATACAATGGAAGAGGTCATCTTACATATATATATACACCACCCTTTTCCATCAAAATTGTTATGATTCTGACCAATTATTTCTTGTCGCATGATGCTGATGAGCCCCAAGAAGGGATACCATCCCCAGATTACACCCCCCGGTGTACTACAGCTTGAGAACATGTGCCTTCTGTTGTTGGGGTTGTTGGGGAAGGCTCTCTTGGAGCGACCGAGCATATGGAGGAAACCATCTCTGACCCGAACATGGTATTACCTCCGTCGGGTCCACCCTGTGTCTCGGGTGGGGATCTATCTTGTTGAAAAATCATGGAATTTCTATAGGCATCCTGACTACTAGAATATATCATATAGGGAATCACTGGTAATAATTATTCAAGCTTCTCTTATTATCAAATAGAATGCTTTGAATTTTCTTTTTATTGATTGTTTGTGTACTTTGGGTAAGATCTGATTAGTAATATGGCTGCAACTTTCCATGTGTTTATGGATCATTCCCCTTTGATAACAGAGGAATTTCCTATAGCCACATTCTAGCATGGTAAGGGGACATTTTCTGTTGAGGAATACAGTGATATGGATATCCCTATCCTGATTTTGACAGCCGAGAATTCGATGGAGGAGGGAAAAATGGGGGCTAAGGCTTCTACAGCTTCTGTGGTCTCCACAACTACATGGGAATATGATCCACCCTTGTTAATGATAGCTGAAGGGAGCGAAATGCATTCATCACACCAGGAAATTGAAAAAGCATCAGATCTTATGGAGTCACATGCCTCAGATTCTATGGACCATGCTCCAGTGAAGAAAGAGCTCCTCAGAGAGGTTACTACACCAGCTCCGGAAAACATAGAGTGGGATATCGTCATGTTTACTAGGGGAATAATTTCCAGGAGCTTTATTTATGTATGAAATCATTTTGGGACCTCCTGGGAAGATGCTAGTCTCGCGCATGTACTCAGGTCTTGGGCACCTCCAGGGGTCCTTGTGGCTCATATACAGGTTGAGGACACTGCATTATCTTCATCAAGAACTAGTGGTGGTGCAGTGATTGAGGAAACCAACATCTTAATTATTAGTGGTAATCCTCTAAATAATGTTACCACTAACCTCCTTTTCTTCCCTCCTCTAATTAAAGGTACAAATCAACATCATTTTGTTTTTGGAATCTAGGGCCACAACTGAAGGAGTTCGAGATCGTATGAATAACCCTAATCATGTCCTTGACCATAACCGGGGATGATATTGTCGATTAATTTGAACATATTTTCGAGAATGGATCAAATCCCTCTATTGTGACATTGATCCTTGATTATATTTCATCATCTGGGAGTGATTCTGAGGCCAATCAAGGGAACCACTCCAGCATTCGAACTTCTCATCATAGGTCATGGACAAAGATCTCGATCCTCATTTCCCAAACACCCCTAGTCGATATTATAGCCAAATTACAGAGACTGTGCAACCAGTTCATGGTGATGTGATTTGACGACATCGACAATCGTGGCATCTATGACATACTTAAACTGGTGGTCGCTGCCCTGGAGAAAGTTGGTAGACTCAAGTCTTGAATTTCTACCATTGAATCTGAATCCTATCTCACCATGATCCAACAACATTAAATGATGGAATATCATGATCATGATGGGGAAGTTGAAAGGCTACCGAATGAGCTCCCAAGGCAACGATCTCATGCTGAGGCGTTGGATCATGAACTGGAGAAGGTGAGTCGAAAATGGAACAACTGACACAAGAGTAAAGTAGATGAGGTGAGAGAGGGCTCATGTTTTAGATAAAATTATGAGGGGTATCATCATTTAGATTATGAGATGAGGGAGAGCTCTAAGGTTTCATCGGAGGTAGAAGCATTGAGGGTATGTGTAGAGGCCGACATGGCCACCCTATTGTGTCATCGTCGAGTTATCTAGGATTCTCACCAACACATGATACAACGTTTTTAGTCTCTTGAAAACCTCAATTAGTAGTCTTTCCTTACCGTAAGAGTCTATTGGTTGTGAAGACCATCCATAAATTTTTTTTAAAAGAACATAAGATTATTATCCTCAATACTTTTATGTTGTTTTATCATGTGATATGAATTAATTGAAATGTTTGTTGTTTGAATAACTTACTGTTGATCCTTAATTAATCATGGTTTGGGAAAATCAGATTTAAATGAAAATAACTAGTTGTAAATTTTTATTAGATCTAGGGATCGAGTGAGCATGGTATTACTACTGGTAGAGTTTTATTGGAAAACCCTAAAAAGTATGTGTCTTTTTTGATGACTCCATGAATTTTTCCTAGGACCACTTGGCATGAGCTTAGCGATTTCAGTTTTACTTTTGATCAGGAAGTAATTTGTAGCTTCATGACCTAAAAAGATGTATGCCAACTGATTTTTTATTGCTCTATGTTTTGGAGAGGCCATACAATGTGTACGCCTAACGATCTGATTCTCGAAATTTTCTCAAGACGCCATTTGAGGGTTTTCTTCTCAGTGAGTTTCATACCAATTTCTATGTGTGGTTTAATGTCCCATAGATAAGACTATCATTACTGACATTTAAGGTCAAAAATCATTTACAAATGTGGTGGGGCGAGGGCCCTGATGATGGTTTTACTGATTTTGGATGCCTTAATACCTTTCAGACCTATATGGTGGGAATTTTCCACTTGACATTGAACAGCATGCAAGTCATGCCATTCGGTGTTGGATCCACATGGGCGTTCAGAGGTAGTAAAGTATAACCTAAGGAAGACATGCCTTTAGTAGATGGTACATGGGCCTCATTATGTAGAGCCTATGAGGTAATAATATTCTTAGTCATAAAAAGGTGTCCTTTAGTCAATGACTATCTGTTTCTGATGGTCGGCTAAATTTATTGAAGATGGATTATGAAGACAACCAAGGGTGAATCAAAGAAGGTTATGGAATCCCAAAGGGGTGGATTAAAAGTTACATTGAGTCTGAAGGGTTTGGGGACATCAATATCAATCATGGATATGGAAAGAGACCACACCTACGCATAGATAGTTTTTTTCAAGGAGGGTTGGAGCTTGACACAGTATAAAGTCATACAACTAGGATATTATTTTTAAATGGAATGGTTTTCCATAGTTGTCAGGAAATAAACCAGAAACGTCCCACCATACTTAGATATGATTGTGGAATGATTTTTCAACTGTAGCTGGGGGGGTTTAAAAATCCTAGGATGAATATGAGGGCTCAGAGGCTAGGAGGAATTCGGAAAGAATCATTGCCTAAGGAAGACTTCCCAAGGAAAACGGGCCTTGGGAAAAAATATGCAGAGCTGTTTGGGGAATGGTATTCATAGTCATGAAAAGGTGTCCTTAGGTCAGTGGTTTTATTCTTCTGATATTCAGAAAACTCTAGAGGAGATTGGATTCAAGACCACCAGGGGTGGTTTATGGGAGTTCAGTTCATTCTGGTTATAGAGCATGGTTCATGAGGAGGGGTTTTCTGGACACGGGAGAGGTATTTTCTTATATGATATCCTAGGAATGGGTGATGTCAGCCCACTCATGTAGATGTGATACCAGGATTCATGTAGGTATGCCTTGTGCACTTACGAAGAGAGGGAATACCCTTTTCTTGACTGAACCCTTGAAGAGTTATTTCATGACCATGTAGTCTAACGTCGTGCAAAAAGGAAGGAAGGAAATTTTTAATATATATAAATGCATGAAACTGGGGACATTTTCTAAATTCATGGTGCTTGGCCTTTCCAATTTATCATCGGGCGGTGAGGACAGGCTCCGTGAAGTTTATCAACATGTGGTAAGGACATTGCTGTAAAGGTCAATCTTGATTAGAATGTACCCAAGTCTAAATAACCTGACATGTCCAAGATGTGGGAAGGATGTAGATAATTTAAAATTTGATTCCAGGTGTCATAAGATTGTTCCATAAGGATGAACTTCCATTGGTAGATGGGCCATGGGAGATCAATATGCAGATCTGCTGAAATCATGGTATGCATAGTCATGAAAAGTTGTCTGCTGGTCGATGAAAATTCATGTTAGATGGCATGGGAAGTTTATGATAATCCATGATTATCCTAGTCACAGAGTCTGATTTATAGAAAGGGTATGACTGATCATGTTGGAGATTTTAGGCCACAGTTGTCTTTGAAGCTCAAGAATTTACCTATGCTCAATTACCCTATACATGGGGTACTCTTTTATTCTGTGTAGTATAACATCATGTATTTATGATAATCTGCTCTTAGTTTAACAGAAGTGGAGTTAAAACCACTATTGTTTTATGCTATGGTTACGTCTGGGATAATTGAATTGGGATGATCGGGCATGATATTATCTGAAAGGGGGAGGAAGGTGTAAACTCTAATCCTATGGTCTCTTGAGTGAGGAGATGTTGTGTGGGGTCTCTAAGGCTATTAAGCCTACAAAGATAGAAAGTGTGTCTCCTAAGGAAGACTTTCTTTTGGTAGACGGGGCAGGGGCGATCAATATTCATAGCCGTAGAGGGAATGGTATGAATATTCATGAAAAGGTGTGTGTATGTCAATGAACATCCACTTCTGATGGCCATGAATGATTATGATGATCTGGGATCGCTCGTGACATGGATTTTAGAAGATGTGGAGAGATGTGTGTGAGCATACGAGAAACAACCATATTGAAATTTTCTTTTGGGATAAAGCAGTACAAGTCTGGAATTATGTTTTGGATACAAACTTTCATAGGAACCATGGGTGGATAGGTAAATAAACCATGTAGTGGAACCCTAGAAAAGTCTGGAAATGAAGGGTTCAAAAATGTAAACCATTATTGCAGAAATATTTTGGGTTGGGAAATATGATATGGGGGATCTAGGGCCCGTAAGCTTAAGGAGCTAGGAAGAGTGTCGGCTAAAGAAGACATTCCTTTCGTAGACGGGCGAGGTGCGATCAATATGTAGAACCAATAAGGTCTTGGTAAGCATAGTCATGAAACGGTGTCCATAGGTCGAAGACCTTCCAATTCTGATGGCCATGAATGATTATGATGATCTGCAATAATCCAGTTCATGGAGTCTGCTGCTTTGAAAGGATGCATCCAAATGTGAAAGGAGTGTTCCATCGATTGTTTAATGTGTATCATGAATGGATTATGACTTGTTCCATGTAGTTTATTGTCATGTGGTAATGACGATTGTCGTACACATTATCGTCATTCGGTAAGGACAAAAAGCATTTTTAAATCTGTTCACTGTATCATCATGCTGTAAAGATGAGGGGAATTTTTTTCAGGGTTGGCTGGGACATGATACTAAAATCCCAACATCACTACATATATTGCAAGGGTAGGAATCAAGACACATGTAGTTCTCTGTGTATCATTCATCTTTTGTTCACGCAAAGGAATCATTCCCTAATTCCTAAGAATGTGTGATAAGTACTTATTGTGAGAAACAAGGACTAACGGGGGTTCCCACCATGTGGCACAAAAAATTGTGTTACAAAGGGATATTTTTTTAAGGTGGTGGATATAATAAGATACAAAAATACTGACATCTCTACGTATATTACGAGGTCAGTAATCAAGCCGTACGTAGTACTCTAAAACACACTGAGCCCAATTACCTAGATTCTGTGCATTATTAAATAACATTGGCCTGATACAATGAATCATGTCCCGAAAGACCGATTAGTTTAGAATTATTGGAAACAAGATACATAAATAAGTTCAACATTACAACTTGAAATGAAATACAACACTAATTTATTCCGTTTGAAACTTCAAAGCCTCCTATATTATGCCTGAAAATCACTCATAACTAACTTCTTCATATCCTAGGAAAATGAAACATAAGAAAGGGGTGAGCACAAACACTAATTAAGAGTAAGTAATATATAAAATGATAACATAAACATTAGGCATGGTGAATCATTTAAATCACATGCCATTACAACTAATAAACATAAACACTTTATGGTAGGAATGTGTGCTGAGTAAATAATGCCATAATAAAACATAGTCATGGGTATTATACTAGTCAAATAACCACATGATCCATCAATATTATTTTCATAATGAGGGAATGTATAATGTGGGACATTATAAAACATTTTTTCAAGACCTCATCCATGACGTCTAAAAACAATTAAGGCCTTGGCAAATACCATATATCAAATTGGAAAAGGCCTCAGCCAATTCCACATATAATGGTCTAATGAGACCAACTAATACACCAAGGAGATATGGAATTCTCCACCTGTTTCTTTCTATGTCCAATACATTGTTCATATGGAAAGGAGGTAACATAATCTAAAAAATCATTTTAAAACTAGAATACGAAATGTCAATATTTTTACCATAAACCATGAATGGTAAAAAAAATTGTACATCCACAGTCAAACACGACTCAATCAATAGAATATGGAAGATTATATTATAATAAATTAACCTCAATCGATAATAATGAAGTATATTATCATATATGAAAATAATCATCAAAACTATTTGACATAAATATCCCCCTTTTTCTTGAAAACATTTAAAAGTATCTCTATTTATCAAGAAGCCGTTTAAAATAGATGCTTGAATCAAAGTATCCCATACCAAATTGAAACTATTAAATGGAATTTTAATTTTAAGAAATTAATGTATATATAAATTAATCCATAAAACCATTATTAAAACATGGACATTAATGATAAACATTTAGAAGAATAAATCATAAAAACATTTAAAAATATATTTTTGTTCGAGTTACGAACAAAATGAGAGGCGCATGAATACAAAAAATTGAGGTAATAAAAATTTTATAATGTCATGAAAATAAAGGGATTCATGATATACTATGTCAAAGTACAGAATATACACATTATAAAAGTTTAATGGCGCATAACAACAACGAAGTCTCAATGGAATGTAAGTTGAGATGAAATCCCTTATAAAGACCATTTTCTTTGGTTAAGGGTAAATCAATGAAATAATTATGTGTGAAAAATATAAATACACTCATATGTTTTTATATTCTGTGTAAATCAATTAGAGGACATTCAAACATATTCTAGTAAAAACAACACCAGTGACTTGAATGTTTAACTCAATGAATAGAAGTTGAGTTAAAATTGCTCTTATCAAGTTCATATCGATTACTTGATAATTTATCAATGGAGTGATTACGTGTATCAAATGAATATCGACACTAAGTTTAGTGGAAAGTATACATAATTAAATAAATAGTTATTTCACACATAATCAAGGAGTAAAATAATCAATGAAGTTTGCGTAAAACTGAATGAGTGGAAATTGACATTTGAGATTCCCTTATCAATTTTATAACTTACGAAACAAGCACCCCATGAAAGAAGGATCATGAAATTATGATTTAAATACCCATAAATTAATGTATGGTACACAATGAATACAATCACTGGCAGTACATACACCACACAGAAGGAAATAGTGGAAAATATAACAAGAATCTCACAAGAATAAAATTTAGATGAAAATCCCTTACCATGTACTTTTCCATTGTATAGGTTATTCTACCCTCCTTTATAATGGTGAAATAATTGTTATTATATTATAAAAGAACCAAATACATAAATATTACATCATATATGATCTTCTAATATTTCTTTGTTAATGATATTTTAGTATTATAATTTTTTTGGATGTAAACTGATTCTTTTTCCTTTATATGTTTTGTTATGTAAGACTTGTTTATTATGTATAGGATGTATTTGATTCATATCCAGAATGATATTAAGATCATAAAAATTATTTTTAATTATTAAATGATAATTATTCTTGAATGATTACAATGGGGAATGAATCTCATTGCGTTTGTGGAGACGGTAATCTGTACGTACGCACGAGCAACAATATCATTTTATTAATGGTGAAATCATATTTAATTGGATGATATATCATATATACGGAGTATATAAAATGTTATAATTATTATCTATATTAGTTATACTCATTATTATACTCATACAAATAATGATGTGTCTGGATAACAATCTAGACCACGATGTTGTGACGGTAATCCATACATACGCACGTATGGTTACTTGTCATTCATATGATGGAAAAAATAATGAATGTGATGGTAAAATATTTATAATAACATCATAGTATATAGAAGGCACCAGATTTATTATTTTTTATTGTAAATAAAATATAAATAAAATATGGAAGAAGGGAAGAAAATTGAAAGTGGTGACAAAATAATTACCTATTCTTTTGGTGGTTCCTTTAGATTTGAAGAAAAGGGCTCCATAGGATGGATTTATGATCAAGGGGAGGCCTCTAAGTGAAGTTATGGATGTTGGGAGGATAATTAGTCCAGGTTTTGCAGAGTCAAATGGATTTGATGTTTTGATTTAGAGAGAAGGGAATGTACCCTTTTATAAGAGAGGTGTGGGTCACTTTAGGAAAACCTTGAAATATTATTTTATTATACAATCATATTCTATTTATAATGGAACCAAAATGATTTATATAGAGAGTCAGGTGGTTATGGGTCTAAATCCTCTCAAAAAATAAGTTTTAGAGAAGTTTGGGGTACCATATTAACCTTTTCATTTAGATTTAACTCTTAGTTAAATAGTCAATCTTTTACCATGTATTCTTGTATTATTATATGATATGGTTAATAATATTACCATAAAATTCCAACCGAACCTAAAGTGGTTCATTAATTAAATCTTAATCATTATATATGTCCTTTTATTGATCCTTCGATTTTTAGTAAAATTATATCATTTAATAATATAATTTTTGTTTTGAAAACACATTTATGTCAATTTTTGCACTATTTAGTAATTGATATTTCTGGAAGTAATAACAGAATTATTATACCAAAAAAAACTTCATTGAATAAACACTAACATTTCATATTAATATTTAAAATTATGTTAATGTATAAAAAGATTCAATTTACTAATATTTGGATATCTATAACACAAATTATTTTAACCTTTCATTAAAAAGATAATTACTGCATCATCATTGTGTAATAAATAAATTTTATTATTTAATGTCTAAAAATTATAAATAAAATACCATTATGTTGGAAATATTATTATATTTTTAATTAATATTTATAGTCGAATTTATCTTTTGTGTATTCCTATAATAATTTTTTTTAGTTATTATACATTGAATTTATCACTTTTAACTCTTCTTTAAATAAAATAATAATAGATGTCTAAATCTAATCCAAGTGGATCGAAAGGATCATATTTTTTTCCACAGATTGATTTTGGTCGAAATAAACTTATCAAATAGAATTAGTACAAGTGTTAGGGTAATAATAATATCATCTTTACCTATAATTACCCTACTTATTTTTAATCGTGGTAAATAAAAGTTACTGTTCTCCAAAAATGATGTTCATCTTATTGAAGAACATTTTAAATACTGACATCAACTCTATCTCTCAGATTTTTGAAATTCAATTCAAAGAAGCGATAAAATTATGTTTTATGCATGTTTTCAAATCCTCCTAGAAGGTGGGTAAAATTCGGTAAAATGTTCAATAAAAATTTATATATATAATATTATTATAAAATGACTCCAATAAATTACAATGTACATATATATGTATTATATATATATATATATTATTACCCAAAATAAAGTTAAATAAAATATGTAATTATTTAAATAAAAATTTATTTTTAAAACATAACATAGTGTTTTTATTTACTCATAAAAAATTGAATGTTTTCATAAAAAATACCAAAAATTCATCCTAAGATAATTTCGATATTCTGAAATCAAAAATGAATTCCATTTTCAAATATAATATTTATAAAATTTAAAAAAGTTGGTATTACTATTCGTAACATCTCTTTTGATTGGTCATGATGTATTAATGCTCCAAGATGATTACACTACAAGAGACTACATTATTCAAAGAAAAAACATATTGTAAAAGTTTGGGGTGTTACATTATTGCCTCTTTCAATACATTGCATCCTAAAAATTTGAAATTGTTCTTCGGAAATAAAAGTTAATAAAATAGAAATTACTTTTTTGGAAAACCCACATCAGAAAAAGGGTTAACAAATTATAGTCTTAATAAGAGGGAAATGGAAATGAAACAGTCAGCACCAAATTAGGCTTTTGAATTAGAGAAAATTGGTGTCCAATATAATTGGAGGAAAAATGTAAATATTTATACGGATTGATTGAGGTCATAAATCACAATTCAGTTAATGGAAAATTAAGGGCCACAAAGCCATAAATCTATGATGAATAACGTAAGGTACTAGGATAAATGTTTTTTGGGTTTAATATCTTTTCACTAATGTTTAAGAATTAATTTCATCAAATAATAAGATAAAAATACTTGATATGTAGAGTTGCATCCATGAAAATAAATTTACCACTAACTCATCTTTCACTCCAAATAATGAGTATTCAATATGACTTTGTCATGCCTGAAGGGTATGAATCAACATAAAGAGATTCACATAATCCAAAAAGGATAAAATATATATTTCCCATGTCTTCAAAGATACACCAAAACCAAAATGGTTAGTACAAGATCAGATGATCCCAAAAAAGGATAATCCTATAGAGAAAGAAATATTAATCTTAATTTGTAAAATTAAACCAACAATACCAATAGTTTAATAAATACCATTCAATAAAAAAAATTTCCTTAATATACTTCAATATAATCCAATATAAGATTAAAACCCAAAACTCAGAAGAATTTTATTATGTAGTCTTCCACGTTAAATGGTATCTGCAAATAACATCGACTACTCTTAATGTCACATAATTAAAATTAATCAACCTAATAACATATTATCTATGATAAGTTAATAATTTCATCAAATACCCTAAATCTCTATAATTACACAATAATAATACACCATTACCCCTCAAATGAAATCCCATAGTATTCTGTTTTCCTTAATAATATAGTGTTCCCAACAAAGAGAATGTCTTCCAAAAAACATTTATCACGTAATCACCAAATCAGTTTTGTATAATAAGGATATCCATTTGATAAACATAAGATGAAAAATATACTTATTATTAATCAATAATATCATTTAACTAAAATGAATTAGTCACACTAACTAGGGACTTCACGCATTCCATTGGTAGGAGACAAATCCCAATCGCACTTTGATTGTGGGTTCAATCCCCACATATATTTCTGGCATGATAGGTTGTCACACGGTCTGGGTTTTTCCCTTTTTCAAAAACGATATTTATATCATTCCAAAATTGAGATTGATTCTTGAAAATAACCATAACATAATTTTACCATAAAGGATTTCTCATACCTCTTATTTTATACCAAAATTTAATAAATAGTCATTGCCTCAAATTCATGGATCATATAAACCCAAATGGTTATTTATAACTATATCCACAATAGAAAATTTAATTCTTCATCAAATAGAATTTTCACATAACAAAATGTAGGTTTATACATACAAGAGAAATGTCTACCCATGTAATCTCATAAACAAGAAGCACTAAGACATTTAAACGTTTCCCCATTTATTTAATTCTACATAGGTTATTCAATGACCATGTGGTTATCATATAGAATAGGGAATTTACATAGGTAATTCCTAGGTCCCCTATATTTATATAAAATGACTATAAATAGATTTTTGGGATCATTTTTATTTTCGTCAATAATACTCTTCATTTTTCCTTGGCAATTATTTATGTTATTTACATCTTTCCCACACATAAGTCATTTATTTGTTCCACTGAGACACTTTCCTAGGTTTCTCCTTCTACATTTCCATCAAGATGGAAATTGAACATTCTTTTATCCAAGGTCATCACTATTTCAGTTCTTATCTGTCACCGAATTTCTCTTCATTGTTGAGTCTGGGAGTTGGTTAATACATATTTTGTTGATCATATTTTTGGAAAATTGATTCACCATGAACATGATATGTTATAATCCAATCAATATTCCATTTATTTTTTCATTTCTACCACTATTCCTATCATGTACATCATGATCAATACTACTTTGAATTCCATGGAATCCAGCCATTAACTAGAAATAGAATGCATTGTGTGAGTAAAAATAGTCATAAAATCATCTAAAGAATGGCATGAAACCTTATTTTCAATCTAAAACACCTTATTATTATCCAAGGTTATTTATTATAATCATATATTAAAATCCTTCAAAATGGTTTCTATATAAATTTTGAATTATACTTATCATATCCCTGGGAATGTCATAACCAAGAGTGCATCAAGGCCTGTTTTCATGTAGCAGGATACCCCAGGTCATGCCCGAAACTCCATTTTAGAGTTTTCACTACTATGTACATCTGTGCCAGAGCCGCCTCTACCTACTCGTATCCAAAAATGGATTTATTGCATTTAAGACCCACACAATATTTACATTACCAAAATTTTTGGATGTTCTTCTTCACTAATCCTCAATGTCTATCATATGGTAGTGTTCTCTAATGATAGTTTTTCTAAATCTAGTTTCCAAAGATTGTACAAAAATTCCCCTGATACCAACTATAACAGCCTTACCCCAGTTACCCAGTGTCGGTGAATTATTAACTAACATTTCCATGATACAAGGAATCATGTCCTGAAAGACCAATCAATTTAGAATTATTTGAATCAATATAAAAAAATATTTTCAACATTACAACATGAAAATTAATACAACAATAATTTATTCAATTAGAAACATCCAAGCCTCCTAGATTATGCATGAAAATCACTCATAACTAACTTCTTCATATACTGTGAAAATTAAACGTAAGAACAGGGTGACCTCAAATGCTAAGAAAGAGTTAGAAATGCCAAAAAAGATAACATAAACATTAGGCATGGTGAATGATTTAAAACACATTCCTTTAAAAATAATAAACATGAACTCGTTGTTGTAGGAATATAATCGGAGTAAATAATTCAATAATAAAACTTAGTTATTTATATTATACTCATTGAGTAAACACATGGGCCATAAATATTATTTTCATAATGAGGTAACGTATAATGCGGGACATTCTGAAATTTTTTAATAAGGCATAGGCCAAGACGTCTAAAAATGATTATGTCCTCGACACAAACTATATAATAAATTTTGAAAGGCCTCAAACAATTCCAAGTATAATTGTCTCATGATACATACAGATGCACAGATGAAATATAGCAAGATCCACCTGTCACTTACTAAGTCCAATACATTCTTCATATAAAAAGGTTGAAACATAATCTAAACATTAGTATTAAAACTATCTTACAGAATGTCAATTTTTTAACCACAAACCATGAATTGTATATAAATAGAACATCTATAGTCAAACATAACTCAATCTATACAATAGAGAAGATTTTATTGTAATAAATTAACCTCAATCGATAATAATGAAGGAAATTGACATAGAAGAAAATAATCAACAAAACTAGTTGATATATATATATCCCCCTATTTGTTGAAAACATTTAGAAGTATCACTATTTATCAAGTAGCCATTTAAGATAGATTTTTGAATCAAAGTTTTTCATATCACATTAAAACATTTAAAAGGAATTATTATTTTAAATAATTTATTTCCATATAAATAAATCCTTAAATCAATTTTTAAAACATGGAAATTAATGTGAATGATTTATAAAAATAAATATTTAAAACATTTAAAATGGTATTTTAGTTCCAGTTACTAACCAAATGAGAGATTCCTAAATACTAATAATTGAGGTAATTAAAACATAATAATATCCTGATAATGAAGGTATTAATCATATACTATGTCAATGAAAAGTATATACACCATATAAATGTGAAATGATGCATAACAACAAAGAAGACTCAATGGAATGTAAGTTGAGATGAAACTCATCATAAATATTGTATCCATAGGTTAAGGATAAATAGATGAAAAAATTATGTGTGAAAAATATTAATACACAAAATATGATTGGATATTAAGTGTAAATCAATCTGAGTACATCCACAAGTATTATTGTAAAACAACACCAATGACTTGGATGTTTAACTCAATGATTGGAAATTGTGTTAAAATTACTCTAATCAAGTTCATAACGATCACTTGAGAATTTATAAAAGGATTGATTATGTGTATCCTAATTATATCAAAACTAAGGCGAGTGTAAATTACTACATAAGTAAATAAATATTGATTTCACACATAATCTTGGTGTAAGATTATCAATGATGTTTGCGTAAATCAGAATGAATGGAAATTGAAATTTGAAATTCCCTTACCGATTTGGTATCTTAAGAAACATACACCTCAAGAACGAAGGATCACACAATGATGATATAAATACCCAAAAATTAAATTATATTAAACAATTAATACAATCAAGGGATTTTTATATACCACACAAAAGATAATACCTCCAAATATAAAATAAATCTCAAGAGAATAAAAGTGAGATGAAAACTACTTACCTTGTAATTTTTCTTATTATTAGGTACGTTAACCTCCTTTATAATTGCGAAATAATTTTTATTAATTTATAATTTAACCAAATACATAAATATGATATCATATATGTTCTTCTATTATTTATTTGTTAATGATATTTCAGTAGTATCATTATTTGGGTTGTTAACTGATTTGTTTTCCTTTATATGTTTTGGTATGTATGTCTTCATTGTTATGTATAAGATGTATTTTATTCTTATACATAATGAAATTAGGTTCCTAAAAATTATTTTTAAACATAAAATGAATATTATTTTTCAGTGAATACGATGGGGATTGAATCTCATCGCGTTTGTCAAGACGGTAATCCATACGTACGCACAAGAGTGAATATCATTATATTGATAGTGAAATATTATGTAATTTGAATATATATCTTATATAAATAATTTTTAAAATTTTATATTTATTATTTACATCATTTATAATAATTATTATACCAATACAAATACTGAAGTGTTTGAATAACGAATAACACCATGACATGACAATGAGAATCCGTACGTATGCACATATAGTGTCTTGTCATTAATAGGATGGGTAGAATAATGAATATGGATGTACCATATTTATGTAACATAACATTATGTAGAAGGTACTGAATTTATTATTTTTTTATGGAAATACCAATGAAAGAGAGAGTGGAAGAAGAAAATAACTGTGAAAAAGGTTATAAAATAATTACCTCTTCTTTGGGTGTTTCCTTTTGAATTGAAAAAAAGGCCTCCATATGATGGATTTATGCTAAATGGAAGGCCTAAAATTATATTTGAGGGATTTTGGGAGGTGATTTTTGTAGTGTTTGGTCGTGACAAATGGCTTGGATGTTGTGATTTTTAGAGAAGGTGAAGTTTCCTTTTATAAGAGAGGTGAGGGTCACTTACAGAAAACCTTGAAATATTAATTGATTTATAATGGCTCCAAAATGATTTATTTAGATCCTTAGATGGTCATGGGTCTAAATAAGCTCGAACTAATGGTTTTGGACAAGTTTAGTGAACCATATTAACCTTACCTTTTAGATTTAACTCTTAGTTAAATAGTTTAACTTTTACCATGTATTTTTGTATTCTTATATTCTTATGGTTAATAATCGTACAATAAAATTCCAAAAGAACCTAATGTGGTTCATTAATTATATATATATATATATATATCATTTTATATGTCCTTTGGTCTGCCAATATATTTTGAGAAATATTATATCATTTAATAAAATAATATTTGTTTTAAAAACTCATTTATCCCAATATTGACACTATTTAGTTATTGATTTTATTGTAATTCATAACAGCATGATTAATTCGAAAAAAATATATTGAATCAACCCTAACATTTCATATTAATCTAGAAAAGTATTTTAATGCATAAAATGTCTCAATATACATTTATTTGGATATCTATAACAACGAATATTTTAATATTTCATTAAAAAGGTAATTACGGCATCATCATTGTGTCATAAAATTATTTACATATATAATGTATAAGAATTATAAATAAAATACAATTATTTAGGAAATTTTTTTAGATTTCTAATGAATATTTGTAGTTTAATTTATCTTCTGTGTAACCCTATATTAAATTTGTTTTAGTTATTAAACATTGAAATTAACTCTATTAACTCTTCTTTAAATAAAATAATAATAAGTGTCCTAATCCAATTCAATTTGAAAAAAAGGATAATATTTTATTCCTAATGTTTATTTTGGTCGAAATAATCTTATCCAATAGTATTAGGCCATGTGTTAAGGTAATAATAATGTAATTTTTACATCTATTTACATATTTAATCTTATCCGTGCTAAATAAAATTTAAAAGCTACAATTCAAAAAAAATAATTTTAAAACTATTGGACCACATTCTAATTACTAATATAAGCCATGCCTCTAAGATTTTTAAAATTCAATTCAAACAAGTGGTAAAATTATATTTTATGAAAATTTGCAACTCCTCCTAGCAGGTGGGTAAAAGATGGTAAAAAGTTCAATAAAATTTTATATATCTAATATTATTATAAAATGAATCCAACGAATTACATTGAACACATATAAATATTATGAATATATATCTACCAAAAATAAATATATATTAATATATTTAAATATTTAAATAAAAAGTTGGTTTTAAACAAGAACGAAGTGTTTTCAGTATTCATAAAAAATTGAATGTTTTCAGAAAAATACCAAAAATTCACCATAACGTAATTTCGATTTTCCAAATTCAAAAATGAAGTCCATTTAAAAAAAATATTAAATTTAAAATAGTGGGTATTACTAATCATAAAATCTAGTTTGATTGGTTGTGGTGTATTAATACTCCATGTTGCGAACAATGCAAGCTACCATATTATTTAAAGGGAAACATACCGTAGAAGTTTGGGGTGTTACATTCTATGTGTATCACTTCTATTTTAATCTTGCGATGGAACATTTACAGATTTCTAAATACCACGGGAGTAATACTCATTGTGATAAATAAGAAATGATGGGGGTCCACTCCACATGGCGTGAACAATGGTGTTTCAAAGAAGTTTTTTTTAATGATAGTGGTTTGAAAATGACATAGAAATCCTGACGTCGCTATGTATCCTGTGAGAGAAGAATCATACCATACATAGTTCTTTGAACATGGCATTATAGATGAAAAATTATGGGAGATCAATTTTTTCTCAAGCAAAGAGACTGTCTTGTTATGTAGTTTAATGTCATGCAACTAGGACATCATTCTAATAGTTTAGGGTCATAGAGTTTAGGCTGTCACATCACAGTTTATTGTCTTGTAATAGGGACAAATTACAATGTAGTTTAACGTTATGTGGTAAGGACACTATTTTATGATGTTTATTGTCGTAGAGTAAGTAAATTCATGGAATGGTAGTTTAAAGTCATGCAGCGTTGAAAAAAACATCTCTAATGGTTACACAAAAAGTTTCATCAGAAATTCCTCGTTTGTAGGAGTGGTGGTGAGCTACCTATCGATTGATATTAGGGATTATATTCCATTTGAGTATACCTTGTGTATTATATATGGTCCCTCACACATTGTCTCTAGCTTCAGTGGCTTCTTTCCAGTAATCATTGGGGTCCAGAGGACTAATACCAATTCTCCTTAAAGGAATGACGGAAGAGGAAGCATTTAATTGAATTATCATGCAATCTAGTTCTGATATACATCCAGAAGGTGAAATGTGTGAAACTTCTTCTCATCCAGTTGCACCAATTCATCAATTCTCTTTTCTTCTTGATCATCGACGGACAGTTATTCACAAATGGCATCATGGAGTGACGTAAATTGGGGTTCAATGGGAAGTACTTCTTCTGTTCCATATACTAATGATTGTGTAGTTTCTTGTGTAGCGGTGCGAGTTTTGATTCAATATGATCACAAGTCATGGAAGAGTTTTTCTAGCCATGATTTCTTGTCTTTGTCCACCATTTTCTAGTGTATGTTAGATAAGGTCTTCTTGAAAAACTCTACCTATTTGTTCACTGATGCATGGTAGCATGATGAATGGTTGGACTTGATAATATATTCCAGGTATATTTTCTCAAATTTGGTAGTGTATAAATTTGTGAAATTGTCTATCAGTATTGTATGAGGGACACAAAATCTAGTTATGACATTGTCTTTCATAAAGCTAACAATTCTTCTTTCCCTGGATTCCTTAAGGGGTGCTACTTCTTCCCACATTGAAAAGAAGTCAATCGCTATGACAATATATTTGAATTTTTTGACCATGCTAGTAGGATATGGTCCCTTGATGTCCATTCCCCATATGGTGAAATACCATGATTACTTTTCTAGGTGAGGTAGCTCTGGGGGCTGAGGAATGAAGTTGGAATGAATTTTTTCTGAGTGACATTTCACAGTAATTTAATCTCATTTCTATTCCAAGGTGGGACAATAGTATCTAATAATTTTAATTTGGAGAGAAATCTTGCATCCCGATTGATTTGTTCCACACAATACAGCATGCATTTCATTATTGAAGGCATCTGTCTCTTCTTTGTCAATGCATCAGAAATGGAAACCATCAAGGCCTCGCTTGTAAAGAACCTTCTGTTGGCCCGTGCTTCCATATATTAAAAAATTGATTGCCCTTATCCATATTTTCTCTTCCAGCCCAATCTGATGGATGTTCTGCCCACTGAAGGTAGTTCGTAATAGGGGTCATGCAGCCGGTAGTAGAAGCATATGCCTCAGGTACATGTCTGATTTGATTGATTTATTCTAGGTTAGTTTGAACTAACGATAAAACCATTTGATTGTAATCAACGCTGATAACCAATTCATCCCATTATGGGTCAGCTAGCATTGTGGAAGAATTGGATAACACATCGCCCTGGGCATTCTGAGACTGGGGAAATCAGGTCAATGTTGGTTCTATGGGGAACTCCTCCATTAAACCATGGTCATAGTTGAACAGGGGGAACAAATCCTACTTTTTAATATCATGGTCACCTTTGAATTTCTTGAGGGCCACTTTAGAGTCCCCTTTTACATTAAGGTGATGCACTTGCACCTAGAGTGTGAGCATTAAACCTGCAATGAGGGACTGGTATTCTACCTCATTGTTAGTGAATCCTTCTGACAAGAGGATGGAATATGGAAAACTACCTACTCTGGGGATATGGGTATGATTCCCATCCCCACCTTATTAAACATTGGGTTATAAATTCTAATACCTGTCGGGCTTCTAGATGTGCCATCAAAGTACATTTCCCACATTTGGGAATAATTTTTCATTAAGAAGACATCTTCATCGGGGATTTTGGCGTCTAATGAGGTGGTATCTATTGAGTGATTCTTTTCTTGAAAATATGCAAAATTTTGGCCATTGATATATTTTTGAGGCACAAATGGGAGGTCAAACCATTTTGGATTATTTCCCATCTAGATAGGCATCCGGTCAGCATTGGGTGTCTAAAGATGTACTTCAGCTGATTATTGTGTGATATTATATGGGTATTATGATGTTTTAGATCATGTCGCAACATTTTGAGAGTGAAGACCAGATCCAAATTGAACTTCTCGAAATTTTAATATCATGTATCAGTATCAATAACGGTTTGGATGAGATAATATAGGTTGTTTTTTCTACTGGCATCATTCTTCAGTGCAAGGAAGGCTCTTAGTGATCTTTATAAGGTTCTTGAATACAAGGTAAGTATCCTTCTTTAAACCAGTAGCATGATCACTGGTGGACTCAAGATATACTGCATGATTTTTTCAAATGCCTCTTGGACATCATCTGTCCATTGGTACGTAACTCCCTTCTTCATCAACCTAGTAATGGGTAGACGTTTTCCAGCGATGTTGGCTATAATATGCCTGATATTGGACAATTTTCCTTTGTGTCCCCTAATCTCAGTGAGGTTGTGGGCCGGTGGAAAATCGTAGATATCCTTTGTCTTATTATGGTCAACTTCAATTCCAAGATGGTGTATGATGAAGCCGATATATTTCCCTGAAGTAACCTCATTAGCTCATTTCAAAGGGTTCATCTACCGGATGTGTTGCCAATGTTTTCAAAAGATGGTTTCATGTTCAGACAGGTGATCTGAGTACTTTCTTGATTTTACCACTAAGTCGTTGACATAAAACATGATTAAAATTCCCTGGAATGGTTTGAAAATGTGATTCATGGCATGTTGATATGTGGTGCCATCATTTTCAGACCATAGGGCATGACCATGTAGAAAAATACGCCCCGGGGAGCCTGAAGGCATTGAATTATTCATTTTCACGTGACATTATAATATGATTATATCCACAATTACTATCCATGAAGGAGATAGCCTCATATCCATTCATCTAATCGATCATTAAATCAGTGATCGGGGCAGAGAAATCACCTCTCTAGCATTGCCAATTGAGATCTCCAAAATCGAAGAATACGCAGATCTGTTCGTTCTTATTTTTGAATGGGATAGGTTTGGCCAACCAGATGGGATATTGGACCTCCCAAATGAGGAATTATTTTTAGATCCTGTAAACTGCATCCTCTATCATGGACGCATGTGTGGTTTGCATCCTTCTGGAGGCTTTGTTTATATCCTTGACGATCTTCTGATAGGCCAAGGTTGTGCATCACCACCACAAGATAGAGTCCTGGAATTTCTATGTAATTTCTGGAAAAAATATCTCAATACTGCCTCAGGAAGAAGGTATATACCCCTGGTTCCTCAAATGACATGGCTTCGATAATGAGAGAGTGTCTTGGTTCTTCTTCGGTACCCAGGTTTATTACCCTTAGTTCACCAACTGTGATAGAGGTACCCTCTTCGAATGTTGGTGTGGCGTCTCTATGATCTTCTTCCTTTTCATTCCCCAAATTATATTCCTCTTACCTTTCTAACAGGGGGAGAGTTCTTAATATTGGCTCTCTAGAGCTCTATGGAAAGAAGTTTCATGGGAACTCTGTGGAATAAGTTACTTATTCTAACTAATATTGTTGTGAGGAAACCTCTAGAGAGGGAGATATAGTTATGTGACAAGTGTATTCTCCTTCTACCGCTTTAGAGAGTGCAGCATGGATATATTGAGATTCTAATGATGTGGTGTGGGAACCCTTGCTCATGAATTCTTCCTCATAATTAGGGTCAGTAGTTTCTTCTACATTGTCAAACATGGAGGTCATGATTGAGATCATGAAAATAACTGAATACATGTCTGGACTCGGATCCCTCCCCTCAACATGGTTAGTGGGAAGCACGTACTCTTCACCAAGTTTCATGAGGGGGTCATAAGGAACCATTTACAGACCATTTATGGTGGTTAACCAGCCAATACCATGGATTGAATATGTCTTTCCTTTTGCTTGTAAAATCTAGCATCAATGTAATGGGACTCGAAGAGCTCTAAAGGGGCCTTATCAGCGCGAAATTTCCCTGCTTGTCCATTGATGAAATATTTGATACATTGGTGGTAGGAAAAAGGAATGTCCATGTGTTGATGTAGCCATGGACATCCTAACAGGGGGTTGAATGTCGTGTTTTCTGAACCACCATGAATTCTGTGTGGGACACAAGGTCCCCAAAATGTGTTCTGAGTTTGATTTTTTCCACTGGCTTCTGTTAGTTCTTATCACAACCCAAGATAGTTATGGCTAATGTTGTCAAATGTTTCTCATTTTAGAACAACCTGTGAAGTGTTCCCATTGAGAGAAGGTTGAATCAGGAACCATTTTTGATGAAGACGTTCTGGACTTCAACATCATTCAGCATTCAGGACATATATAAATGTTTGATGTGTCCTTGCAGGGTTTTATTTTAATCCTGACCAGTGAAGTAAATCACTATATTACATTCAGCCGGGCTGTTCTTCGTTTGATAAATCTCGACGGAAGCAACATCGACTTAGAATTTGTTAGTCCGGAGCAGGGCTTTAATGATTTCCTCCTTGATATCTGCACACATAATTAGGGATCATTGATTGGTAGCATGGCTAGTACTAAGGACACATGTTTTAGGATATCATAATTTTACTCCATAGGTCAGCACTTCTACATTTTTGGGACCTCTTTAACGGTCACTTTAGGGGCTATAGCATGAGATGAGGAGGGACCTGTCCTGGGGGAAATATTTGGTGGTGCTCTTGTGTTTTGAGGACTTGACATGTTCTCTTTACTTGTGTGACCTTTGTGGCTAGACACTTGTTCCTCCTATGATGGGTATCACAAAATAATGGGTCCAAAGAAGATTCTCATGGAGTCAGGTTAATATTCTTTCTCATGCTGGGTCTGTTGAACGGATCTCCAATGAGATTTAGCAATAATGATGGTTTGTGTCGGGGTATAACAATATGGTTTGTTTTGGCCATAGTTGCTTCGGCCCTGGTATCCCCTGCTTTTGTGAATCCCCCTTTAGGTCCCCTGATTAGGTGTCAAGAATTTGGTTTCATAACCATATTCTTCATCAGAGAAAGGTTCCGTTAAAGCGACGATGTTGTTGAAAATAAATTATTTCTTCATTTGATGAATTATTTGCCTGGTTGGCATCCTATTATTGTGTCGTTTGGCGGGTCGGTGCCCGTTTTCGCAAGTACAAGGGCATGAAATCTGAATGTGTCAAGTATATATTTCACACATTCACATAATTCTCCTCTCATACATGTTTCTTCCCTCTATGATTATCCCTGTAAGACTAGATTGTGGATGGTTGTGTGGATGAGGACAGTGGTTTTGTTTAATTATGAGTTATTGGAGGCACAGCTGGTTGCTGCAATTGAGATCAGAGTATTCCATTTTCTCGGTTGACCATCATCTGAGTCATTCAAAAATCATATTTCTGCTCTCTTTTGTTAAAGACATTCTTCCACTCCTCACCCTCATCTAGGTCAGTGGAAGAAACATATGTTATGTGTGCTGGGGGTGGTCCTAGCTTCACCTGACACGATTACACCATCCATTGTAGAAGGTCATTGAAGACGAAGCATTCTGGAATATTGCATCCCAACATCTGATTGTTAGGACAATAATGTGCTTGGTTGTCGAGGATGACTTCTTCTAGATTTCATAGCTGTTGTAAGTGGATATGTTTCAATTCATAGAGGCTATGAAATAGTTGCAGACTTGGTCCTATAGAAATTTGTAAAATATATTCCTTCATTCCTAAAATTTGTTTCGCCTTGATCATCTCACAGGGGTGGAGGCGGTCGTTGATATGCAAGAGGCCCTTGGCGATTTGCCAGAGGCCTATGTAGTGGAGCAGGTGCAAGGTTTGGCTTGAGTGTGACAGAGGATTCTTTACCTCTACCTTATTTATTTGAAGGATCATGTGAGGTTATTTGGGACATGATCTAAGTACATCCCATGAAGTATTCTATTCTATGGGAAATAGCAGAGAAATCTCATAATCTGGTGGTTCATTTCACTGGTATGAGTGGTGTTCGTAGCTCATATCGAAGGATGTAGATACATATAGATAACATCTCATCATGGGGAAGTGGCCTTTTTAGATAGTATGCCAGAACCTTCCATCAGGTGATGAAGTCGATGACCATCTCGTTCTGCCAATATTTGCAATTAATGAGGTTGCTAACCGTCATCTTGGGAAACATTGAGCTGATGTGGAACATGAATTGCTACAAGATCATCTCATACATTTATTGAATGATGTAGAAAACTTGTATACCAGATGAATCCTAACCATATATTGTTTGAATGGATAATCTATGTTTAAATGCATCCTGTTGATATGGATTTCCATTCATAGGGTCGTAATAATACATATAGTGCATCAGATGTTGTTATGGGTCCCCTGAGCCATTGAATATAAGGAATACAAGGCTCCAAAAATTTAGTGGAGGTGTTGTTTTTCTCACCATGTATGGGTAAGGATTTCTCTCAAGTTGTATAGGTGTTTTCCGACCTTCCATTTGTTTTAATTGAGTTTTAGTTATTCTATGATGTTGGTGAGACCCCAGTTTACTTCTTGTTGGGCCTATTCCTTAACGGGTATATCCGGTGGTGCTACTTGAGGGGCTAGCTCGACTGGTATCGGAGGCACATATCCCATCATGGGTACCTTCCTAACATTAAGATGTACTCACTTTAGTTAATTCTTGAGTTGATTAAATTCTTGGTATTCTTTTGAATCCATGTTCGGGTAGTTGGTTGGGCCAGGTGCAACAATGGGTGGGGGACCTGGTCTTGTTTTGTTATCTGTGGAAAACTGTTGTTGTTGGGACGCACCATATGGAAGTGATTATTGTGACTCCTCTTGGGGAATGTATTTTGCAGGATGATCCTTGTAGATATTCTTGCTGTTAATCCAAATTAATTCCTTCATTTCCTCCTCCTACAGAGTGAGTATCTCTTTGAGTATGAGAGGATTGTTTTCTTGAGATAAGGAGATGGGTTGGGGATAACCAGGACTTTGTTCATATCTCTATTGGAAACATGCAGGGGTAGTGGAGGAGGATTTTCTGGAGTGGACATGTTCAGAGCAGCCCTCTGGTTCCGGGTGTGCATGCCTACCGGATCATTTTGAATCAAAAGTTGAACGAAACCATCCACTCATGATCAATCAAGAATTTAATCATCTTTGGTGTCATCTATGGGGATAACATCCATGATTTATACAGATGCGTAATATGGGGTGGAGTAGGTGACATCATCCATGTAAGAAGAGGACCTTTCGATCCTTAAAATGGTTTTCCCACTTATGCCCCGAAATTTTCTTCGGGTCTCTTGATGAAGGGTGACATGGAAGGATACTTTGTGTAACCTTATAGAATGCCTCCCACATGGAGGGGATGTTGATTCAATGGACGATACATGACATTATCTTATTATTATTACTATCCTCTCCGAACCAGATAATACTGATTCTCGTGGGGGATGTTGTTGTTGTGGTAAAATTTCCCCAACCCGGGGAGGGGGTGGCTTCATTCCTTGGGTGTTGCGCCTCACCCAATTTTTTTTGGGACATACATGGAAATTTGTTTTTAAATATTACCCCAGAACTACAGTTTTTGGTTGGTCCCATATTGCTACTGATATTTCTTCCCGACTCATCACGTGTGCTCCCATTCGATGGTGAGTCGGACCTAGTGTGGAGTTCAATTGTAAATTTCTTCCCTATGGGGAGGCAAGAATTGATCTCTGATTTGATTTTCATAGGCGAGAAGCCTGCTAAATGTTTTTGGTACCCAGATTCAATAGTTTGTGAATGGCTCACTCTCTTCGGACCTGAAGCTTTCGAGACTCACTCGTGGCATTTTTCTGTTGGGTGTGTCACATCTCCTAAAATGGAATTCATTTTATTTCCATATATAAGTGATGTGATTTCATGAAATTATGCTGAATGAGTTCTACTGGATGGGAAGTGGAGTAAAATTCACACCTCTAGGTTCTCCCCATCCCAGGATATGAACTCCCATCAGAGCATCATCAATAAGGTGAAGCAATTTGTGCATTGCACAGAGGAATGTTAACTTAAGGTCCTTTTTGAAACTCTCTGATCACGGTCATTTCGCCAATGGAAGGGCTTCTAGGTCAATTTGAAGTAGGATCTCTCCTATAGTCATTACATTATCTACCTAACCTTCATATGGTAGGAAGTAATATTTTCACAGGGGAATGGTTGTCTAGATATTGGATAGAATTTTATGTACGCTTCCTTATGACAACTCTCTAGGTATGTCGAACTGAGAGGTGGATGTGGGTCAAAACCTTACTGGTATATCATTCCTGGAAAACCATTCCATCAAATTAAACACATCATTATGTGCCTCCTCTAGTGATTCCACTAATTTATCATCCTAGATGAGACACTCCCTGACAGTATGATCGCAGGTGGCAGGGATGGTAGTGATCAAATCGTTATATGGGTGGCTCTTGGGTGGTTTTGAGGAGGAATGTGGTACCAACCCATCTCTTGATTGAATAAGGTAGTCGTTGATAGTTGACTGGGAATATGACTTGCTCGATTCCATCCTTCTGAGTGCCTTAGCATTAGAGGGATTTCCTATAGTTGATTCGGTAGGGGGAGGACCGTCCTGTTAGTATGATATGTTACCATCTAGAGGACCTAGGTAGTTTCTACTATTGTGTCGAGGACTACAATTAGTTCTTGAAGAGAAACTAAAAATAATAATTCCATAGTGCAAGATCGGGGTAAGACCTCAATAGGGGACTACAGAAATGGGAGGACATTTTTGTTGTTCAAGGACATTGTGGGGAGGGCCTCTAAAACAACTGAAATCATGGTGAGGATGACCATAATTGTTTGACATTCGGTGTGCATCCTGTGGAGGTCCTTTAGCGAAAACGACAACAAGGGGAGGACCTTATAGTTTTTAATGTCAATTGTGGGGAGGATCTTTGCAATGGCATCCATGATGGCGAGGACTAATATCATAGATATCACAGGGAGAATATATGTGGGGAGCACACTCTAGAGGGCCTTTAGAACGTACCGCAATGAGTGAAGGGTAGTCTCTTTGGTTGATGTATCTTCGGTGAGGACTTCTACTATTACAGTGGAGAGGACTACCACCATAATCTGTAGCATGGCTATGTGAGATATCATTGCAATGTCACCCATGGGGAGGACCTAAAGGGAGTTCCATGATCAAGGAAGGAGATTCATGATGTGATGAGACGTCAATGTGTGGAGGACCTCCATAGCTTCAACTACGATGGTGAGGACTACCCTCACAATATGTGGTCCCACTGCACGAAGATTGTTTGCGGCATATTCCCTGGGGAGGACCATCAGGTCAGACCGCAGAATGAGGAGGAACTCTTTGTTTCTCGATCTTCTAGGCACACTGAGGTTTCTGTGACTCGCATCAAAAGAGTGACTCTCATGATCTATCATTAAATTCCCATTACAGAGGCCCTCATGGGTGATCTGAGGAGCTCCTTCAGAGTAGCTGGTACCGACATTGCAGTGAGGACCTTCACAACTGCTACTGCGGATCCCATATTATGGTAATTAGTTGGAAGGATCTTGATTTTTTGAGACATGTTTGGTGGCGTCCGGAACCCCATATTCTAGCAAAGTGGAGTTATGGACCCACTGTTTAATTTTTTTCTTCCTTCAGCATGTTCAGGGTGCTCTCTTATTGGAAGTGGGGACTGTCTTATATTAATAACGACCATCACCTCTAGGTCCCTATCTAATTGGGTATTGTGATTCTGCCAAGATATTCTGACTAACATCATGAGTTTTAGAAGGGATATATGCCATTCATAGAGAATCCACCATGATGGATGGGTGTCCCCCAGTTGGAACGAGTGAGTATGCTCGATTTTGTTGCACTTGTATCCTGGGATATACCTGACATGCCTCTTTGGAGGGAGTAGGGTTGCAGACTTCTCGGAGGTTTCTATCTCATATTTTAGATGAGTCACCTCAATTTTGGGAGATCAGATCACAGGCCCGAGTCCTTTTTGTTGTCATCGATGTAATTAAATTCTTGATTTTCTACAAGATATGATATGTTATCAATACTTTCTGCTCTATCATTTTCGGGATTTTTAAAGAGACATCCTTGAATGAATCATGTTTGAGGGCCCATTCTGCGGTTGGAGTAGGAATTTCCTACTCCAGTCCATCAGTGGTCTATGGATAATGATGATTCTCATGTTTTGGGGTTGGTTAACAAGAATTCCACGGTGCTGGGATATTTGAGCTAACATTTATGCTTCCCGCCACATCGTGATAACAGAAATTACTTGCATCCGCATCGAGATGGCCCTACATATGTTGGTGTCCTACTGCATCGAGTCAGCTTCCTTTATTGTCTGGGATACGTGCCCTCCTATGGATCACCACCATATCATTATGGCAGATTTTAGGATCTTCTGTGTGGAGCTGGTCTTGCAGGCGTTAGATTGCCACCAAGTCTGGTTGGTGGGCATCATGATCCTAGGTAAGGAGAGACACCTGCCAGTTAGGTAATGCCTTGTATGGGAGATGAGCTAGATAAGGCTCTGCATGGATGCACTACTTATCGTATGTTTTCTCCATGTCGGGATAGTGGATTTTTAAAGTCGTACATGTTCATGGGCCTACCCATGATATGACTCTGGGTCTAGGAAACAAAGTTCTTTATTAGGAATGAGGGTGATGACATGTTCATGGTTATATGTTTCCCTCCCTAGTTGGGAGGTATGAGGGCCTAGACACTGGGAAGTATGGGCATATATCCTCACGGTGGTATCCCCTTTTTGGTGAGGATACGAGGTCAGGACGTAGATTCTGTGACGTCTTCTAGTTGGGGAAATAGAGCGGAACCCCCTTTCGGTGGGGATGAAGTTGTCATCATCGACCACATAAAACTCTCTATGTTAAGGGTTGTATTCATTTTCTTGTTCTAAGGATAGGCTCTTGAAACAGGTTGAGAGAGCTATAGGGGCCTCTTGGATCTTCTCACTCGTTTTCTACTAGGTAGGAAGATGACGAGACAAAGCTAACTAGAGGATGTACATAGCAGCCTCTATAGTTGAGAGGGCACTATTCATGTGGTATTCTCAGATCAATGAATCTGAGAACCCGTGTGGAAGATGTTGGGAGGGGGAAGGGGTTCTCCTCCAATTTAGAGCGTCGATATTCTCTATTATCATCTTTTTTGCCTCTTAATTCCATATTAATGCCATTGTATTTAAGGAAGCACCACTTTGTACCTGAACAAAATTTGGAAAAAAAACATCCAAACCCATCACCATAGAATCTCATAATCCCATGCATAATTAAGGACATTGATTGGACTTCCCTTTAAGCATGAAAGGAGAAGAATGTTGGATTATTTCACCCCCTCAGTTGAAAGCTCACAACCGGGTCCATTTTGATGGATGGAGAATGAAAAAAATATTGCATTGGATATTAATCAACCATTTTTTGATATAGATAGTTTCATATTAGGTTAAATCTATCATGATATTTAAACATTCGCGGTGGGTTAACCATTTTTTGATTCACGTCTATGGCACTTCATCAATTCTCATGTCTGATTAAAGGGAGTCTGTGTTGTTTATTCATTTCATTCGGTTACCTATCTTCGTGGCTTTGCCTGGTCTCCAATAGGTTTATTCAATGAGCCAGAAAACCCAACGGTTCATCTATCTAAGAATCCAGGGAACTTTATTCTAAATTCATGTGCTTGTTGGTTGATATGTCCAACAACACATAAGAACTCACATTGGTTGAGAGAATGTGATGTCGAGCTCATTGCACCCTTCGGGGGGGGGGGATTATTTCCTATTCCGGGACACTCTTATATATTTATGATGTGTTCATATGTTCACAAATCATTATATTATCCCCAAGCATAGTATCCATCGATAACCCCAGGGTTACAAGTCACATGTAGACGTATGGATACATAACCCTCTACTTTTGAGGTTAACCCTCCAATATTGGGTTAGCGATTCTCTGAAAGATTGAGTTTGTTCAGACAGAACTGGTCTTAAGCCTCCTAATTGGGCATTTTGAAGTTTTTTGTCATCTAAAAAGGATAAAAAATGACTTGATCATCTGGATTGGACCAATAATACGGGCTTCCTACGTATCCTTGTGAGAGAAATCAGAATCCACGTAGTTCGATACCACTTAATGGGACACATCACAATTTATGGTCGTGTGAAAACTACCCGACCATACAGTTTGACTTCATGTGGCAAGGGAGTCTAGGAGATAGGTTCCTAAACATATACGATGTTGGACTTATGTCTAAGCGGACCATATGACCTAAAGAAAATGCTTTCCTTGGACCATTTATTGACCAACTAGGGGCACGAGGACACATTATGATAAGGATAGATGCGTATCGAACCTGGATGTTGGTCTTGCGCCATAGATAGTTTTCTTACATCTCTTAGATAGTTGGGAATCAATGTGTACATTGTTTTGGAAGGTCAAGGCTTCATCATGGTAGTTTCATGTCAAGAGATTTATTTGAAACCTATGTTGGGGTACGATTGGTGCTTCCAAGTGGATTGTAGCTCGGGGTGGGATTAAACCTCATGGAGGTGTCCTACAAACCCTGCTTAGGAGGAAGGGATCAAAACCCATGTATTTTGTTATACCTCTGTCATCTTACAGATGTCGTGACAACCACAAATCTCTATTCCCACGTGAGTCATGATCGGTGTGTGAAACAAGATAATCTGAATGATTCGGCAAGCTACACACTTTTTCATTACTAAGAGGATATGATTAAGATGATGGTAGATGGAGAGGGCCAATACCATGGGATATTCATTCCCCCTGGAGTTGAGGAGGTAAAAAATGTAGATGTTGTGTCAGCTAAGGCTGTGGTTTAGTGGTGGAAGGAACATAGCAAAGAAACATCCATGATGGAAGGGGAAAGGTTATTGTCTTCTAGCAAGGATGATGTGTGGCATAATCCAGAAGGGATGTCCTATTACTCCATTAAGGGTAGGGGAGAAGTGCTCACAACTGGTGCTCATGGAATATAAAAGAAAGTGGGACCCCTCAATCATGTCGAGTAGAGAGGCACAAATGGGCTCCCGAGCTCAAACTCTGGACTACCATGGGTATGTGAACCAATGAATGCTCTAGATGTCCATTCAAAGGATTGGGTAACCCCTTTGCTTTGGGTATGGTGAATATGTGAAATCAAGAGGGTGTGCTGATGTACCTGAAGGTTTCATCATGCCGGTATGATGGCTTTGAGAGAGGCCTTTGCTTTCATTTGAAGGATATGCTACTGAAGGGATTCTCTGGGATTGGACTGAATTCGAAGGGCTTTATTTGACTCAGGTAATGGAAACACTGAAGTCCTTGTTGTACCACAATGAAATATGAGGAGTGGAGCCCTTATCATAGGTAAGTGCTACATAGATGGATAGGTCATCTGCATACTAGTTTGGTGCATAGAAAGAGGGGAATCCCACGTAACAGAGTGGTACACAGCTTCTTGTTTGGTCCAAGTACAAAATTGTTATACAGCGATGGAGTATGCTCGAGAGGCATTGGCCTAAAGAAGCTCTGGTCAGGGATTCGCCCATGTAGGAGGGTCATACGCTACATGCTATATCCAAGAAGGGGAATAAGATCCCTTGTTCATGGGGATTTCATCTTCGTATGGGTCATGGCTCATGGTTCACCAATTATTGGTTCGCGGTTTACAAATTTATTTATGCATTCTTCAGTTCATAACAATTCATCCACAATTAATACATGTTAAGGGTTCACGAATTGGATTTTCATGGTATGTGAAATCCTAATCTCCCAAAAGCCTCTTACATCTCCAAAAGTCTAATGCCTTCCTTCTAATAGTTGATCTCCAAGAATAATATCATCATAAAGATGATCCCCTTCATATCCTCCTTGATGTACTTTAATAGAGGTGGGAGTGTGTATTATCTATGGTCATGCAGCACCTTTTGCAAAGGACCATGAAAGAAAACCCGGCCTACAGATGAATTAGTCAACCCGAGGTTCACAGGGTATATTAGATGTACCTTTCCTGCGAACAATCTCAGTTACGGGGGTGCATCGCGGCTCCCTAGGGCTCCACCTCAGTTTTTTGAATGACACAGTACACGGTGGGGGGTGGGGGGTCAGCCTGGTTTGTGGCTGGTGAGGTTCTCAACTAAGGATCGATCCGACATTACTCAAAAAAATTTGGATTGTGCAAACGTAGGTGCTCTGCCTCCATTTCTTAAACGACAACATCTGTAGGAGGGCGGTTCGTGGAACTGCCCACGTTCCACAGATGATGAACCGGTGCATGGACTGGTTAGGTCCTTTACCATATCTTGTAATCATTCTTCAAAATTTTCCAGAATTATTGATGAGGATTGGATAGTTTCTTCCACTGATTTTATGTGAGTATTTTTCATCCATTCTGCAGATTTTTTTCAGGACCCCACAACTCCCATAACTCCTACTTCGTTTCTGGTGTTGATGGGAAACATACATTTTTCCTAAACATATATTTACATAAAAATCATGGTTGATCTCAAGTATATATTCTATAGTGACTCAAACCCTAGTATCCTACTACAGGTGCTTTACATTTTGACATTGGAATAGATAAAATACTTAAATCCTTAAGGGATAATCAGTTTAGTAGTTTGGGAATCTATATTATATACATAATTTTTACATTACATAGCGAAATGAAAACTGACATAGTAACTCCTTTTGAAACACTCTAATTCCATTTCCTTCTATATACAATTTTTTCATTATATTAATTATAACATCCTAGGAAGAAATGTAAGATAAGAACAAGGTGCAATCATATGAATAGTAAAGGTAAAACAAATAGTATAAGGTATCCTAAATAAACATAAACAATAATTATAGGTGAATAATTAGAAAAACCTACCATTAAAACATAATATTGAGAATAATATCGAAGTTATATAATTATATAAAATAATTCCATATATATATATGATTGTTAAATACACAAAACGATTTATATTCTAGTATCCGAACAATCAATGGAATATCAATAACTTAGAATTAGAAAATGCATCATGCATGACATCATAAACATACCATCAATTCTTTTTTCAAGAAACCATACAAAAATGGGTAAGATGATAGCAAATACCTAAAATAAATTGTCTCGTGAGACTTACTGGTTCATCAGGGGGATATAGAGGGCCCCACCCCACACATACTTAGTCCAATTCATTCCTCATATGAAAATGGATAAACATAACAAACATAAACCTTTGTATTAAAAATACTGTACGAAATTGTGATACATTAACCATAAATAATGAATGGTATCAAAATTAATCATACATTTCCAAACATATCATAAATCCTTTCAATGAAGTATGGTATATAGAATATTATGATACTAACCATAATTATGCATAAAATATAACAATGTATATTGTATTTGATGACAGTAGTATAATGAACTCATTAGAAATTTTAGGAGTGAAATGAACATTTTAGATTAAATTATTTAAAAAGGACATGAAAATATTCTAGAAAATATTTCGAGTGAAAAAAATACTGGAATATGGTAATGGAATATTTTCACATTCCTTATAATGTAAAAATTATAATTCCTTACATATTTTTTTTTGAAAAGGACATAAAGTAAATCATTTGGAAAATGAAAAAAAATTACTTCCAATACTATTTATTAAAAGAAAAAAAGGGAAAATTAAAATTAATTTTTTTTAGAATAAGTGAAAAAAAATTAAATACATTTCTAATAAACACGGACACGAATGATAAATATTTTCCATTAAATACAAAACTATAATCAATCACTTAAAATAAAGAGATTCGGAATTTTACCCTTACCTCATACATTCCGTTAAAAGAGGGTGTGTTAAACTCTAATATAATGGATAAATCATGTTATTAGAAAATTACTAAATCCATATATATTTTTATGTTATCAAATAAGATCCTTTTAAAACATTTTTTTAACAACATTTCATTTTTCAAATTGTTTTGAGTGTAAACTATTTCATTTTAATATGCATTTTTTGACATGTATGTCTTATTTCTAATGAATATGATAAATATTCATCGTATAAAGAATGATATTATGTTCATAAATATTATATATATTCATAATATAAAATATTAAAATAAATCCTAAATTGTTTCCACGGATGATGAATCACATCGAGTCGTGGAGATGGTAGGTTGTAAGCCTCCATGAGTAGTGGTTTCATCCCATAATGGTAAAGTGGTAAGGAATTTCATGGTATATTAATTATAAATAATATATATCATGTCAAAATTAATATTTATATACATTATATTCATCATTATACCCATCCAAATAATGTGGTGTTAAAAATCAAATGACACCATATTCTGGAGAGGATTAGTTGTACGCACGCACACATGGTGAAGTTTTTTACTTAGGATGGATAAATGTATGAATATGGATGTCCCATTATCATAATAAAAACCAATAATATAAGTAATACTTTATATATTATATAATTTTATAAAAATAATAATAATATGATTTAGTCTGATAAAATTACAAGAATGAGTTGGTAAAACATAAGCATCATCTTCGATGGAATTTCATTAGGTATATTATTAGGGATACTAGGGGTTTTATTTTAAGAAGACCATGGACTCACTAACATATCTAAGAATTTATGGGGGATAAATTAGTAAGGGTTGGTTTAGATTTAATTTTAATAGTGGTGTGAGGAATTGAGGAAGGTGATGCCTTTTAAAAGAATGTGTAGCGGCAGTTTTGTGAACTCTTAATAAATTAAAATAATATAATTTTACATTAAATTTAAAATGAATTAAAAGAGAAAAAGTTCATAGATAAGATGAGTATGGGTAAAAATTCTCACATTAAATAATTTTTAGAAAATTTTAGGTTACATTATTACCCTTATCCTTTCGATTTAACCCTTAGATAGACCCTTTTACTCTTAATAAGAAAACTTGTCTTTTTACACTCCAAGGGTTAATATAGATACAATAAAATGTTAAAAAACCAATATAGACCCGTTATGACATATATAACATTTTAATAGTTATTTGGGAAATTTTATGTTTTTGTTAAATTTTACATCATTCAAAAAATATAATTTATTTTAAAGTGTCATTTATGACAATTTGAATACTATTCATTATGTATCATTTTAAAAATATCATAAAAACAAGATAACTTAGATACAACACCTATAATATATCAATAACTGGTTTATGTTGTCTAAAAATGTCTTTTATTTCATTATTTATGTAAAATTTTATTTACTTTATTATTTTAAATATCATTAATTATATATTTCCATTTATTAAACAATTACTCAGTAAATAATAAATCCATTTATTAAATTATATATTCCCTAAAAATAAAAAATAAATTATCATGATTAATATAAATTTATTAGATTTAAAATTACTATTTATAGTATAAGTTATCTTCTGTATAACCATATATTAAAAATTAAATACATATTAAAATCGTGAGTATGACATTATCAACGTATCTTTATATAAAAAATTATAAAGGTCATATGCATACCCATGTGAAATAAAAATGTTATAATTTCATCCTATGGTTGATATTGGTTGAAATACACTCATACAATGACAATTTGAGATGTTTAGGGTATATTAATAAAATTATAATACTATATTTTCCTATAATTACATGATTTCCACTTAATCATAGTAAATAAAATATTTACTAAAGTCACTACATATAATTTTAAAAAAAAGTTGATTCTATTGGACTATAAATTCCATACTAATTACAACCATGTATATATATATATATTCGAATTCAATTCCCAGAATTTTCTAAATTATGATTAACACTAATCCCATAGATGTTGTGAGAAGGCAAGTAAAAGAGGCTTTCAAATGTTCAAAAAGTTTTTATATGTAATTTTAATTTAAAAATTAATGTAATAACCTAAATTCAATTAATATTTGCATTAATGATATATTTTTCCTTCAAATTTAGATTAAATTAAGTTTAATATGATATTATTTAACTAAAATGGAATATTTTTGAGTAATCATAAAAATTCAAACCTATAATAAAAATACAAAAAATTCACCCCACGTTAATTTTGTTATTTCGAATAAAAAAATATGGCACATTTTGATTGATAAAATTTGAAAAATTTCAAAAAAAATTGATTTCAAATAGGTTCACTATTAAATGGTTATAAAATTCCCCTTTTAAAAAAATATAGACGTTATGAGTAAAATCAGATTTGTTCTTATATTATTTTCGACAAATAATTATTTTGAATATACATAAATTTTATAATTTGGATAGTATTATTAATAACAAGTATGTAAAAGGATGTGGTGAAATTGAACACTGTGTTACATGAAACAAAAACTGTTGAAATTTCTTAATAGAAAGTTTATAATCTAATCTTTGGGTGTTACGTTCTTCCTTATAAAAATTTCATCCCCCTAACGTCTAGAATATCAACTAATAATAATACTTTGGTGATTATTCATCACAAATTACTCATGCTCTCAAGCAACTTGTTCCATTTTATTTTTCAACCAGAAAAACATTACCAATTGAGTCATCTGATTACTCATCACTCATTTTCTAGTGTCATGATTTTCAATTGTCCCTTCACAGTAATAGAAAATATGTTCCAGTTCTATTTCAACATGGGTGCATACATTCCTTGGTTCTTTCATGTATTTACATAAAATTGAAGTGTGGAACACATCATGAACCATATAAAGACAAGGTGTCATTTCTAAATGGTATGCCCCAACTACAATTCATTAAATAATTTCAAAGGGATTTATTTTCCAAGGATTATAGTTTACTTTCTTACTGAATCATAAACACCCTTCCATTGTGATGACTTCATGAAAAAATGATCTCCCAATTGAAATTAAAACTTATTTCTTCAGTTATTAACATAATTATTTTTCCTACCTTAAATTGCCTTGATATGGGAATGAATAGTCTAAAAATTTTCCACAGTTTCTCAAATGGTTCTCGGATTATATGGTTTCATTCAATAAGAGCATCCAAATAATTTGGAGTTCGAAATATCTATACATATAACTCATCATATGATTCTATTTTAATACATTAATGTAATCTATTTTTGTAAGAAAACTCTAAAAAAAGTATGTATTGATCCTACCAACACTGAATGTCATGTGATCATGACATCAACTTTTATTCCATTATTGTAATTGATATTTCATACTTTCAATCAGTTAGAGGATCGTAAGTAGTCCTCAAATGAAGCTCAGTATATAAGTCCATCTAAAGCATTTTCTTGATTTATTATGTAAAATAGGGATCACAATCATGAAAAATTAATAGAGTTACAATATGAAATATTAAAATTTCTTTAATAAAGAGTCTGTTGGGGCACCTAAGAGGCATATCTATTCTTATTTAAAGGAAACTTTCTTATTTTTTACACGATAAATGAGGGAACATATTGAATCTTTATTCCTAGGAGTCTATGGATGTACCATGAAAATGTCAATAATAATTTCAACCCCTTCCTAGAATGGAATAGAAAAATTTTATTGGTATCCATTAGGATGTTTCCTCAATGATTTCACTTTTTGAAAAACCAAACATCTAAACATATAATTAGAAACGTCCCATTTCATGTTTTCCCTCCAAAAAAATTTCCCTCAAGTCCATGTAAATATTTTTTCTACATTTTATTATTGAGATATTTGAGCTATAGACATCATCTATCTAATGAATAATTATATATGGTATAGATGGGATACATATAATCTCTCTAAATTTTAGAACTCCATCATCACAATCCATGATTGTTAATTTTATTTCATTCTCATATTTAATATTCTTCTAAAATTCCTCGTTATCAGATTCAAAATTATTTATATTCTCTAATAAATATTTTTTTTCAATCATTTTAATTATTATTGATGTTTAAACATCGAATAAAATTCTTATATACATCTTTACTAGGTTCATTACATTGTATCCCTCTTAGTCCTCATTTAGGTCTGATCTTTGTGATCCTTCCAACTCTACGCAACAACTACCTTATTTACATTCCCTGTGTCGTAGTGTATTGAGAAATAAAAATCCTTGAGAAACTCAGTAAATCAACTCTATCTCATGTTGAGATTGTTCTATGATAAGATGTATTTATTTATTTTATTATCTGTTTATATCTCACATCAATTCCCATAGAGATTACGTTCTTATATTTTTCATGGAAATAATGCAGTGGCTAGTTCCAAATCATGGTTTGGAAACTTGTTTTCATGACTAATTAGTTTTCATAATCAATATAAGATAACATTATCATTTTTCATTAAAAAACTACCAAATCCCCTCTTATGGGAAGGAATATAAATGATAGACCCATATATTCTATATTGTACTGTAAAAAATGGACATTGACTAATCTTCTATTTAGTCCGTAAAAAAATTATTTATTATCCATTATACAAAACAATATTTATCCTATCGAATGTTAACTTGGTTTGTGGGTATGCTAATCCTGAAAAATTCTTAGTAAACCTTCGATAATCATGATCCAATCCAAAAAAACTATGTGCCTCCGTTATGAATGTTAGTGTAGGCCATTATCTGACAACCTTTATATTTGTAGTGTCAATTTATTTTCTATCCTTGGAAAAATATTATAATGAATATTAATATCTTTAATCCATAAATCATATATACAAAATTTATTATTTATATATTCTATTCGAGAATTCGTTTGAATAATTCGTGAGTGATTCTTTTAATCTTCATAGATATTAGAATACTTCATAATATCACCAATTAATAAAACCAATAAATAATAATGATATTCATTGAATAATCAGTTCATTCGGTCTATAAGAAATATGGTGGATTTTTCAATCCAAATGAAATTACTGTAAACATGCATTGTTTATACCTCTACTAAAAATATGTCTTTTAAATTTCATCATTGTTTTCTCACAACCGGTGAGTCCCAGAATAATGATCAATATTAGAGAAATATTGGGCTCTATAATATAGATCAATCAAGTCTCTAATATATGGTAGTGGGAAATTTTCTTAACTATTATTTCATTTATTTACTTATAATCATTTCACAACCTCATTGACTAATATTCCTTCTTAACGATGAGAACCGGGGATTCCCATGGTGAAACACTGGGGTACATAAATCCCTTATTTCCCAAATCATGAAGTAGTTTCTTTAACTCCAAAAATTATAGAGGGGACATTATATGGGGAGCCTCTCATATTGGCCATTCATCAGGGACTAAATCAATGAAAAATTTAAATTTATACTTTGGGAGTTGTACAAATAATCCCTCATGAAATACATCAATTTTTTCCATTACAATAGGTACATCCTGAATTTTATGATTCCCTCCATCTTCCCTATGTACATTTTTCTCTACCTACCTTCAACTTGGGTTAGATATATTAATGAATTAGATGATTTAATTTCTTCATTAATGACATGGGTTTATTCTTCATCCTCCCAAATGGTAATTTATTTCTTCTTTCAAAAAATTTCTACATCTTATTTTGAAATCCTATTCATTCTAATGATTATATTCAAATCAACTATAGGTTTTATGATAAGGTTATGATGTAAAATATGTTTTTGTGTCATAAAGGGGACTATCAAAAACAGCTTTATTGAATGGAGACTTCCCTTTTGTCTTCTAATTTTCAACTACCTTATTATATCAAATTATAAATGAATAATTTTCTTGTAAAACTGGGATTCTATAAATGAATAAGATGACCTAGAACCAAAAACACATAAGATAAGTTTGAGGATAATATTAATGTACCTACCACTAGATTATTAGGAAGTTGAACCTCATTAGTTGTGATATCCTAAGAATGTACATTCTACCTTAGACTTTTTTGGAGATACAATCCTTGGAACTTAAGAAAACCATTTTCATAATGTCCAATTTCATTAAAATTTTATAATTCATATTTGGATGATTCCTTATTTCCCTTGCAATCATGGGTCTGGGGGCCTTTTCCTCCACACTAATAAGAAACTTTCATTCACAGCAGGCATGTACCTACGTTTTTCTTCCCATAATTATTATAGGATGGAAAGGAAACACTTCCATTCTTATGATTTTAGTTATTTACACATTTAGGGTGTTCATTATCCATTTTCATCTCATTGTTTACTTGAATATTTTATGACATAAAGAATACCATTTATTCCATGATAGCACAAGACACTATATCTTCATATGATGTGAAATTTTGTGAGAACTGTGCCTATCAGAGGAATGGTATTAACACATCAAAAAATCGATCAATAATACTTTTTGAATTATTTAATTGATCGACATAATTAATTTTCAACTTTGTGATGTTAACTTCATACTTTGAAACATTATCGCCCTCCTCTTATCATAGAATAAGAAATTGTATCTCTATATTTTTTCATTGATCATTAAAAAATATAATTCTAATAATGATCTTTAAATTTTATCTATATGTCTTTTTCTATTTCATCATCCTCCATCGTGTTTTGAATCAAGGACCATTATATATCTACAAATCCCAAGGGGAGATAAATTTCCGGAACAAAGGTCTCTATTTCATTACATCACAAATAAAGAAATACCTTCTTTTAATAAAAAATTCATTTCTAAAATAAAATTGGATTAATAGTCCAATTGAATAATGGAGGATGTTGTCTCATGAAGTTGTCTAACATTGTTCCTCTTTGATGTGGATCAAGGGGATATGTATGGGTAGGGTTTTTGTTCAAAACCTAATTTTGTTTCCCCAATATAGTTATATGTTATAAAGCACCAGTTGTAGCTCTATCTCCAATGTTTATGTATGGTATAATAGAGAAAAACCTAAATGGATTGAGTGTGTAGATAAGGTTACCATTTAGTCCACTGGGAACCATTTCAAAAAAAATCATACACAAGATTAGGTCCTTAATCGCGCATCAAAATTTAAATCCAGAGGACCATTTCACAAAAATTGAAAATTCATTCACATAAAATCTCATAATCATAAGAATTATTTAATTGAAGACATAATTACTTATAATTTCATCATAATGGTTTTTAAATAATATGGGAATTATCCGAATCATAAATATTTGGAGTGTCAAACGAGGTGCGCAATAAGGATCCTTGGTATCTATTAGGTTAAGTTGAGTCCAGAATGACACACCTTGTTGGAATTATTCTTATATGTAAATTTTTTCCATAACAACATCCACAAGTAGAAACTTCAAATATATTTATTTCTAGGAATAGAAACATAATATATACTTCACTAATATTCTAGGATGTTATATTAAACTTATCAACAATCATTTAGTCCTGTACTATAATATTTATTATCTAAATATTGTTTCCAACATTTCTAAAAAATATCATGTGATACCATCTATAACAACCAATACACTAGTTCCTCAGAGCTGGTGCATTAATTTATAACATTTTCATCAATACATGATTCAAATACCAAAGGACTAATCATTTTTATAGTTTTGTGAAGCCGTGTTATATACATATTTATTACATTATATCTCTAAATGAAAAACCACATATAAACTACATTGAAAAATATATTATTACATTTTATTATCTATATAATATGTTATAATATAAATCTTCACATATTATAGAAAAATGAAAAATTTGAAATGGGGTTGCTCAGATGCTAGGTAATGGAAAAAAATACACAGGAATCTATCCTAAATATAGAGAAACAATATAGAAATGTGAAAGAATAATAATATATTACATTAAATCATAATATTGAGAATTATATTAAAGAGATATAAGAGTACTTAATATTAACATATAAACATTCAAATGAGAAGTATATATATTCATGGATATTATACTAGTCAAATAATCACATGGAATATCAATTACTCATAATGATGGAATACATAACGCCAGATATCATAGTTATCCAGTCAAGGATTCGACCAAGACCTAATACATGTACAAGAATAATTCTATCCAATACAGAAACATGTTTTTTCTCATGATACTTGTTGATGCATCGATGGGATATAGCAGGCCCTTCCCAACACATACTATGTCTAATGATTTTCTCATTTAAAAAGGGTGAAACATAACCAACATAAACATTGATATAATAACTAGCATATAAAATGTTAAAAAATTAAATGTAATCCATTAATAGTATCTAAATAGAACATTCACATTAAAAAATTAAAAACCCCTAAAATTAATTATGGTTGATGGTATCTTAATAAGAAAACCAAAATTTAAAATATAATCCATCAAAGGATGTAGAAATAGATGAAACTAGCCAAATGAAATTATTAAAATATTCTTGATAGAAATACCATTTTCTATATTAAATTTATTATAATAGGGCCATATATTTTTAAGAACTAAACATTATAAAGAAAATAATCCTAAAATATTGTAATGAATTATTTTCTCTCGTATTATAAGTTCTAGAAAGAACATTCATTCCATATTTTTTAAAATAGGTTATATAGTACATAGTTTAGAAAATGATAAAAAGATATCATTGAAAACATTTTATAAAAATCCAGACATGGGTAAAAATGAATTTAATAAAAAATATAATAATATTAAGAATATTTTGGAATTAATTTTTATGAAATATAGACATGGATGTTAAATATGTTATAGTAAATTGATACATATAAATAATCTATAATAATAATGTGATTTTGTAATTAACAATTAAATCATACAATACGTTATTCAATTGTGTGATAAGCTATTATATATTGGTTAAATAATGATATTAATTTATAATATAGCTGTATATATATTAATTATACCATATATGATCCTCTTATATCATTTTGATAATAATATTTCATTATTACCATTGTTTCGGGAGTTAATTGTTTCATTTTATTATACATGTTTTGTAATTTAAGTCTTATTTCAAATGAATATGATATAATTTCAATAGATAAAAATGATTTTAATTTAATAAATATTATATTTATTCATCATATTAATTTTTATAATCATTCTTAAATTTTTATCATATAGGATGAATCAGATCGTGTCGTGGAGACGGTAGGCCGTACGTATACACTAGGGACGATATCATCCCGAAATGGTAAAGTGGTAAGGAATTGGGTAGTATAGTAATTATAAATAATCTATATCAAGTAAGATTTATTATATATATATATCTATTATATTCATCATTATATTCATCAAAATAATGTGGTGATGATACGAAATGTACACCACATCATGGAGATGATATGTCGTACGTACACACACATAGTGATATTGTTTTTCATATGATGGATAAAATAAGGAATATGCCTGTAAAATAAGCACAAAAAGAATAACAAAATATGTGATACATTATTTATTACTTATTTGATAAAATTTATAGGATGATGAATAGAATAATAAAAAAACCCATAATGAGTTGGAAGAATAATTACCTCTTTTTCGACATACTTTCTTTGGGTGTCCCATTATGGACACTAGGGGTGGCCCTTCTGTAATACCATTGCCTCATAAAATAAGAAATTAATGTTTTAAGTATAAATTTATAGTGTTTTTTTATCTAAAAGTCTCAATGTGGCGTGATGATTAGAGGGATGAGATTTATTTTTCAAATAGAGTTGAGGGGCACTCTTGGGATCTTTTAATTTATTACATTAATATAAATTTATTTTCGATTTAAAATAAAAAAAAATTATTTATAAGATACTATATGTATGGGTATAAATATTCTATTAAAATAATTTTTTGACTTGTTTTGATCACATTCTTACCCTTATCTTTTGTCTTCATCCCTTAGTTAATCATGTTAACTCTTAATATGACATGTTGTCTTTATACACAATGAGGGTTAATATAGTTATGATACAATTAAAAAAAACTTGTGACAACAGGGACCCGGTGACAGCACAGACACCCCGCCTTAACATGGTCGTCGGGTCCTGGCCCACTAAGTACCACCGGTTGCCACACAGACACATGTGGCCCACACTAGGGTCCACCCACATGCCTGAACGGTTTTTCTGACTAATGACAGTCCCCATAGGACAACACTTGTCCTTTCCAGTGTGCTTTGTCCTCACTCACACACACCCTGGGAAACTTTCCAGAAGGTCACACATCCTGATCACTACTCCAGGCCAAGCACGCTTAACTGTGGAGTTCTAACCAAGTAGGCTCCCGAAAAGGAAGGTGCACCTTGTTGACATGAGTCATATCATTTAGTCATTTAACCCTTTATCATTTGGGGATGTTACAATCACCCCCCTTTAGCGCACAACGCCCTCATTGTGGGCCCTATATCTCTACCCAGGCAGTGCACCGCGCACTTAAGGCTGGGTTCCTGCTCTGATACCAAATGTAACAACCGGGTCCCGGTGACAGCACAGACACCCCGGCTTAACAAATTCATCGGGTCCTGGCCCACTAGGTACCACCGGTTACCCTGCAGACACATGGGGCCCATGCTAGGGTCCACTCACATGCCTGAATGGGTTATCTGACTAATAACACTCCCAACAGGCCAACACATGTCCTTTCCAGTGTGCTTTGTCCTCACTCACACACACCCTGGGAAACTTCCCAGATGGTCACCCATCCTGATCACTACTCTAGGCCAAACATGCTTAATTCTGGAGTTCTAACCAGGTAGGCTCCCGAAATGGAAGGTGCACCTTGTTGACAAGAGTCATATCATTTAGTCATTTAACCCTTTATCATTTGGGGATGTTACAAAACCAATATGGATATGCTATAAAATATTGAAACCTATATTTTTTTGTTGGGAATTTTCCATATTTTTATAAATTTTATACCATTTAATAATATATTACATATTTTAAAATATCAGTTATGCCAATTTCGATACTATTCAATATTTGTGTTTTTAAAATATCATATAAAACTATTACTTCTAAAAGTACATTTGTAAAATATCACAATCCATGTATATGTTTTTTATATAATTCATGTTTGTCATCTATTATGTCAAACTATATTTATATTAAAATTTTAAGTATCATATGTTTGATATTTCATTGATTATCCAATTACTTCATCATTATTAAAAAAATCCCATAGATAATTTATTTATACTCTTAAAAATGAAAATAAATTATTAGGATTAATATTAATTTATTTTATTTATTATGAATATTCATAGTCTAATTTATCATCAGTATTAACATTTATTTAAAATGTAATACTTATTAAAAAATGAGTTTGATATTTTGAACATATCTTTATAAAATATATTATAAATGTCATATTCTTACACAAGTGGCATAAAAAGACTATAAATTCAGAATAATGTCTATTTTCATCAATAACCTTTCATACAATGAAATTGGGAAATGTGCTACGGTAACTGTATAATATTATAATATTGTTTTCACTTTTAATTATCTGATTTACTTCAAACCATGTTAAGTATGTTTCTTCTAACATTGCTATTAATTATAACCAAGAAAATTAAGTTTATACTATTAGAATATAAATATAATAATTATTTAATCCATTTATTTCCATTTTTACGAATTCAATTTGTAGTAGTGAATAATTATGCTTAACATTAATCTTGTGGATTTGGTGAGAAGGTGGGTAAAAGAGACGTTAAAAAGTTATTTTAGTTTTTATATCTAATTTTAATATAAAATTTAATCCAATGACCTTATTTAGATTAATATATATATTTTTGATATATTGAAAATTTAATAATCAATGTATAATAATTTTAAATGAAATTCTATTTTTAACCACAATGTAGTATATTTAACTATTAATCAAAAAATGATTCCTCTTAGAAAAATAAAAATAATCTGCTAGCTAATTTTGATATTACAAATTCAAAAAAGATGTATACGTTGAAAAATAAAATATATAATATTTAAAAAAATTGTTTTAAAATAGGTTCTCCATTAAAAGATGGTAAAATTACCCTTTTAATGGATTATAGTTTTTAAGTTTGACATCAGATTTGTTCTAATATTTTTTTACACTAAAATTTTTATAACATATATGAATCATGGTTTTATTTAGACCATCCTTTAAAAATTCCATTTATATCCTGGACAAATAACATCACCTTGAGGAGTTAGTACACCACAATTCCACAAATAATGTTATCATATTCCCAAAAAACCAAAATTAAAAATGTATTTTTTTAATAATAATTAAAGAAGAATAAATCCATTATAATTATATTATATATCATATATAAATATTATTCCCATCATATTTCCCGACTATTATAGATGGTAAATAAAAATCAACAATATTTATTTCAAGAGGTAGTATTTCATTGTTCCTGAACGGTGTGTTTTGTTACCTATTTTATAGATGTTTCTGTAATTTGTGTTAAAAAAAATTAGAACAAATAAATTTTATTATATTTAAAATATATATTTTCTTATTTATTCTTAGAATATGAATATTTTAGAGGGTAGACAACGAAACTAAAACAAATGATCTTGATGAGGGATGTTGTGAATTTTATTGGCAGCTCACTAAGGATGGCACCAAAGGTATTTGTTGTATGTATTTCTTCTAAAAAAAATATTATTGGTTGAATTTAGGAATTTTTGATGTTTAATTGATTATATATTTTTCAAGCTAAATTTCTTGAGAATTTTTAATAAGGGGGAATGGTGAGATCATGTTTATAGTGGAGGAGAAGTTTCATTCTTGTAAATTTTTTAAAAATGGTTTTTGACACACATTTTCCAATTATAAGGGTCTCCAATAAAATAAATAATGGCATATATTGGATTATAGGGTCAAAATATTGACATATAGTTTATTTTTAACATGTTTATTTGTCATTTTGTCCCTTTTTAATAAATATTTGTCCATTTTTATGTTAATTTTTCTCTTAATCACTATAATTAATTTTAATCACCTTCCCTAATAATTTCTATTGAAAATAGGTTAGAAATATAAGATATTATAAATAATTATTCATCCAAATAAAGAATACATTTTTACAAACATTAATCACATTATTTGTAGAAATTAATTTAAATTTAATCCAGCATACAGGGTGACCAAGCGGGTTTTTAAGGTAAGATGTTCAAAAGAATGATATTTTATTATATCCAATTTAATGTTGAATTAGATTCCAATTTCAAAAATTTCATTAATTTATATAAAATTTAAATAATTAAACTACTAATTAAATATAAAATATAATTTTAACTTATAAATAATTTAGCATAAAAAAATCATTGAATAAAAATTCAGAATGTTTCACTATTCATCCAAAAATAAATCATCATGGAAATGTAACAAAAATCCACCATAAGATAATTTTTGTGTTCATAATTCAAGAATTAAGTTTATTTTTTCATATAATATTTATCAATTTTCTAAAAATTTTATTTAAATTTGGTGGTCCATTAAATAGTCATAAAAGAGCATTTAGAAATATATTGATATATATACAACATATTGGGGTCATTATTATCATATTCTTATCAAATAAATTCTATTAAGGTAAAAAATATATTATTCAATAATATATATATATATACATTACATTAATATCATCGACTAATTTTATGTAAATAAATATATTAGGATAAAATATCTTTCTAGGTATAAAAGATATTTTCTATAAAAACATTCCCTTCATATTTAATTGGTTATTATATTCATTTATTAATATATTGTAAACAATTAATTAATATTATATTTTTATAGATAATATTTTTTCCTAATTTTTTAACACTATTTATAAACTCTAATTTAATGGAGAGGTTATATCTCATTAAACTAAATAATAGCATTTAAATAATACATTTTTATTCATTGAAACTCTATCTTTGATGTAATGAAAGTCATCTATGAAATCCGTTGTTGTGTGTGATTCATAATAACTCATTATTGCATGAATTTCAGGTTATGTCATAAATTGAATATATCTAAAATTTTAAATATATTATAATTTCTTGTGATATTATGTTCCCTTACACACATGGTATTACGTCTCAAATACGTCATTAAATAAAATGTTCTTAGTTTCAAATTTCAGGTCCCTGCAATCTCTCCATCATAATTAAATTGATTCATAAAAATTTCAACTCAAACATGGTATTAACTTGTTTTATATGTCATATATTTAAATCACACATCATGAGAAGGGTTTTTAAAATATCCTATATAAATGAGGGAATGGAAAGTAAAATGGTCACATGTACTAGAATATATATCTAGGTGTCTAGGTAAGAGAAAATTAGTGGAAAGTGGATATTTTTACATGAATGAAAGGAATTCATAATTTTTTTTACTATTTTAGGTAATCGATCAAAATCAAGTGAATTATAATTGGAATGTTGATGGACTCAAATTTATAAATATGCGATGATTGAAAAAAACATTAGTTCAAAAAAAATTATGGTACTAGGATAACATTTATTTCTATATCATTTTCATAATGTTTGATATTTCATTTACATCCCAAGGATATGATGAAATATAATTACATACAAAATTTATATTAGAACTTTTTACCCTTTTTTGGTTCTTTGATCAATTTGTAATTTAATAATTACATTATGAAATGGATATCTAAAAATTAACTTTGATTCCTTAAGCAGTAAAATTTATTTTTAATATATCATAATTCCCATAAAATATTTCATTACAATTTTTTCTAACTATTCTACAAAACTGATATTACAATGAAATTATTCTATAAACCGAAAAATTAACACAATTAGTTTAGTATAAAATTTTATTCAACAGTTTCTTTTAACTAAAACAATGATTAATTATCCATTATATCATGGAGGGAAGTGGTAGGCATGACACACTTATCATCATTAGGTCATTGGTTCATGTCATGTGGCCTTGATAGACATTATAGGATACCACCCAACATAAAAGTTATTTTTTTATAAATATGCATTTATATAATTCCAAAAATATCATGGAAATTCTTCAAATTTTATTATTATATAGAAATTTAACTATGTTTTTTATTGAAAACCCTATAAATAAAAATTTCATCCATTTATTTTCCTAGAGGTCCTTCCTTGGATTAATTATTAACCTACGTCGTTCAATTCCATTATAAATTAAAATATTTCATAATGTTTTGTATAGAAAATGTAAATTATCCTATGAATATCCATTAGGAGTGTCAAACTAGGTGTAGTGGAAATCTCGTTATCATGTACTAGGTTTTGCTTCTGTTAGGCCTGTTGTACATCGACCGAGTTGTTACCCTATATATATATTTTCTCTAAAAATAACAACATGTAGTATCCTAATAGGGATATAGTTCTCAGAAGACACAAACAATCTATACCTTACCAAAATTCTAGGATGTCCGTCCACACATATCATCAAATCCTGATTTAAGGATGTGCTTTCTAATTTATTTTTCTAAAATCAAGTTCCCAAGGATTCTACATAACATCCCTATATACAAACTATGGAACCGTGACCCTAGTAAACCTAGAGTCAGTTTTTAATATAATAACAATGGAATGATTACAATTTATACAATCCTAAAGTATGAAATAGTTATATATTAATTATAATCCATATAAAAACAAGATTATTGTACTAATAACAAACTATCTAATTACAATATATTTTCTTCCAAGGATAAAAATATTCTGTTATAGATATCCATGCATTCCTATATTAGTAAAGTTATTTGATTCATAGGAAAATGAAAAAAAAATTATGGATCAACATAAATTATTGGTAACATTCACATATAGGGGAATTGATAATAAGTCCATGAGAATAGAAAATATGATATGTTAATATTCGAAGAGACAAGTCACCAAATCAATACACTGAGAAGGAAGTGTCAAAAAAATATAGAAAATTAAATATAGGGAAACACATTCAATTCACTGAAGTGGATTTGAAAAAATAAATGTGGAAAGGTAGTAAACTAAAAAAAACATTCCAATTAATCTATATACTAATAATTAAATGCATCCATATTATTTTTTATTGTGAAAAAATCATGGATATCAAATACTGAATCAAAATGAAGTTAATTATTAATTATTATATGTCAGGTCTAAGGAACATGATAACATATAACTTTATATAATTTCAGAAGATAGAATAAATATATTATTAGAAAACTTCTTAATTTTAAAAACTAATTTCTATCATGATATCATACAGATGCATCGAGGGGCAATAAACATTCTGGGAACCACCAGCCACTTCATCTTTAAATCATTACCCAAATTAAGTAATAAATTTAATTATTAAAAAATATGCTTTCTAAAAAATATTTATTTATTAATGAATATAGATTTATCAATATTTCCATAGTGGAGGATAACTAACAACAATGTATTTTTAGGTTAATGAAAGGATATAACATTAAATGAACATTAATCCATTAGTGAAGAAAATAAACATTAAGCATTCTGAAGTGTCCCAAACCACATTGCACCATTTGAATCGTAATTCCCCTTGAATTTAATGGAAAATAGAATATAATGAGAATAACTAGAACCATCATATAACATGTAAATATAAACATTGTAGGTAAAAATGAAATATGTATTAGGAAATATACACAATCATGATCACATATATGGATAATTAGTGTAAATTCAACATAAAACGATCATAGTAAATTTATTATTTAAAATGTTACTAACAATGGAACAATGGAAGTGACTTTCAAAAAAAATGAATGTCAAAATCCTTAATAAACCATATAAAGGAATAATAATTATGTAATAAATATAAAATTTCAAAAAAGAGTTAAATAAATTGTTGTTGTTGTTGTTTAATTGAAATATTATACAAAGATATTTTAAAACATTCGTAAAGAGAATCTAAATTTTATTTTTAAATATATTTCGGAATATAAGTTTCATGGAAAATTTATTATTGAAACATCTTAAATTAGAATTTACCTTTTACACTTACATAGTAAGCTTCTAATAAGTGATGGCAGATAAATCTATACATATCATACAATGTAAAAATAACATTCATTTTTCATGGTGAATGGAGTTAAAAATTAATTATTAGTAATAAATAAGAGTAATCCTTTGAAAAAATAGGTAATATATAAAATTTAAAATATTTCCTCAATAATTCATTTATCATTGGTTAAAACATTTATATATCCTTCTTATGAAATGTCTTTATTTATGGAAATAGGTTCTCTGACTAAAGGGGTAAATGATTTTAGATTTTCATTAAATATTTTTTAAATAATTGTGGTTACCGAAGAGTTAAAATTGGTACTATTAATTAAAAGGGTTCTTAAGTGAAAATAATATAATAGAATTAAAGGTCTTATAGAAAAATTTTCAAAATATTTTCCTAAAATGTAAATTCATGTGTAAAAAATCCCAAATAAAATGAAATTGCGATGTAAACCATTGAATAAAATAAAACCTTGAAGTGAGGCTCAACAATTGAATGGATTTTTTATGTAAAATAAAAATTGAATTAAATTTTATTTTAAAAAAAATATCTTTAAACATTTTATTACATTCATAATATTATAATATTAATGATAATGAGGAAGTAATATAAACGAAAGAATATAGACTAGGTTACAAAATTCTATTACACATGGTAATGCTTAATTAAAACACCCTTAGATAAAATAATTAAAATTGAAAATAATAATATCATGAATAATTATTTAATAGTGATATTACCTATCAAAGTGGGAATGTGCACACCATATATTATAAATTAGGTTTACAATAATAATGTATGTCTCGATGAATGGAAATTGAGACAATGTCCCATACAACATAGTAATGTTTGAATCATAATCCAAATTAAAGATATAAACATAAAAATTAACACTAAATATTATTAATATTATATAATTAATTATATAATATACAAAAGGGTTATTAGATACATAACCAAAAAAGTACACGGAGAAAATGGTGTATGTGTCATCGAAGGAAAAGTGAGATAGGAATCCTTTAACATTTGTTTCTTTTTGAGTGAACACAATTTAAAAAATTGAGTAATGATTTTCAAAAATATAAAAAATTATTATGGACTCATATAAACATTTTTTAGATCATTTAAAATATTCTTATAAGATCTTATTACCTGTTTATTAATATTCATTCATTATTTTCACTATTTTAGGTGTTAATTTCCTAGTTTTTTTATTATGTTTCAACTTGCTACTTATATATATTATTAGTTGGGTCATGATTTAATAATAAACTTAATAAAAATAATGTTATTAATATAATATATTTATATATATAGTGTTTTTTTTAAATTCTATATCATTGGATATCGAAAATGAAATAAAATGTTATCAGTGATTGTAGGTCGTGCATACGAATGAACACTACATCCATATCATTGAATTATTCTTAATGAATGAAAATTAAATGATATATATATATATATTATAATTAAAGTATATTTTCTATTTCTTAAATTTCAGTTAGTTTTATAAAAATGATATTTTACACATTCCATGTATAGCGTGAATGAATCACTTTCTTTGAGAAGGTGGTTGTCAAAACATCAACAAAAGTTTTTCATCATAATACCAAAAAATGGAACATATGATGGTAATTTTTAAATAAAAATAAATGAATCATAATGACATTATAACTACCATATATTTCATATATACAGTTTTTTTCAATCATAATTCACTTCCATGAGAGGTGGTAAAAGGAAAATGAATCGTCATCATTTTGTAAGGCGGTAGTTCGATTTACATGAACGTTATGTTCGTTAGCCTTTAGACAGATGTTATTTTATATTTCTATTGAACTATTAACAAAAAATATTATTATATTTATGATATTATTGATATTATTTAATCAGGTATTAATAATATTTGAGGAGATTATAATGAAAATAAAACAAAATATCTTCAAGAAGGACATTACCACTTATTTGGGTAACCCCTTTTGGTTTTATCCAAAAGGTCTTACTTGGACGGAATTTTTTTTCCAAATGTATGATTCTAGTATGATGGGAGGGATGTTATGTTATTATGTGAGAATATGTTGGGAAATAATAACGCCTTGAGAGGTGTGAATAATGGAGGCGGGTAATTGCTATTTTTTGGTGGAGAAGGGGTAGCTTTGTAGTAATGTTTTGTAAAAGTGAATTACAACCATGATTAATGTATGGAATGTTGATACAATAATAGAATAAATTATATATATATATATATTTTATATATTCCAAAAATAAATATAAAATGGATTTTGGACAATTTTCTAGGTCATTTCAGCCCTTATGTTTATGGGTTACCCCATTGTTAAGCAAATTTTCTCTTAATAACTCCAATTATGTTTAATCGCATTAGCACATATTTTGGGACAAAAACATAGTTGAAAATATTAGACATTATGAATTAGTTTTATTAAAAACAAGGAATCAAATTTTCTAAATATTAATAAAAAAGTGGATGAAATTAATTTAAATTTAGTCCCATAGACGGGATGAAAAAGAATGTTTTTAATTTATGTTGTTCAAATGTTTAAGACGTTTTTATATCCATTTTAATTATCAAATTGATTCCAATAACCTAAATTCTATTATATTTATATAAAATCTAGCTAATTAAACATTAATACTAATAAAAAATATAATTATATTTATAAACAATGAATAATAAAAAGTTGTTTTGAATTAAAATTCAGTTTTTTACTATTCAACAAAAAATGAAACGTGATAGAAAAATAAAAAATTAACCCTAAGATAATTTTAATGTAACTATTTCAAACTCTAATTTTATTTTTAAATATATTAATTTTCCTTCATATCAAGTGATTAGAAGATATATTTTATTAATTTATAAAATATTTTATAAAATAAATAATATATATAACATTTATATCAGTCACTAAATTATAATATTTTTATTTATTAGGATAAAACATCTTTTTGAGCACAAAAGTTGTTTTCTATAGAAGCATTCCCCTTATATTCAATTGGTTCTTATAATCTTTTATAATAATTAGTAACCAATTAATTAGTCCAAAAATTTTATAGACCATATATTTTCAAAATTTTGTTAATAATATTCAAAACCACACATATAATATCTAGTTTCTATCACGTCAAACTAAATAATAATTTTTTTTAATATATTGTTATTTAAAAAAACTCGGTCTTCTATACAATGGAAGTCATTAAAGAATTTTATTATTGAGTGAGATGTAATATAGCTCAGTATTGGATGAACTTATGGCTATATTATAGATTGAATTTATTTAAAATTTTAAATATATTAAATAGTAATGGGTTATTATATTCCCTTAAAATCTTAGTGTCATATTTCAGACAAACAACTAAATACAGTGTTCTTAATATAGAATTTCTTGGTGTTATATTTTCTCTAGAAACTTCAATTTCTTGGAGGTATATGAAACCAACATATTATTACATAAGATGATGGATCCTATCACATTCTTCAATGCATCACTATATATATAAAGACACTACTACACTATAGTGTACTATAAGAGAATCATCACTAACTATCCTTATCTTTAGTGCCCTATAATATTCCTCTCATTTGTCTATCAAAAGTATCTTGGTTCCCATGTTAGTAAACTTGGTGATTAGATTAAATGGCTGTGTAATATTCCTCCCAGTGCATTAAAAATGACAAACAAAGCTATGAAAATAATAGATAATAGTAAAAATAGTTTGTATATGAAAATGATTAATAACAATTTTCTTAGATGGATCCACCTTTATTCCATATCATGAGATTATATGACCCCAAATTGATTCATTCTTCCTCTTGAATTAAAAAATTCTAAATTTTTCCAAAAAAGAATTTTCATCATTAGGTTTTTTATTAAAATCATTATGTAATCATAATTCTTTTCCTTATTCATTAATTATATATGAATATAATCAATATAGATTATCCAAAAACAATCAATTTAATCTATACTGTATATATTCATAGCATATATTATTATAGATGGGTATTTAATTAGAATAATTGGTATCACTAAAAATTCATAGAGATTATGCCTGGTAACGAAGTCTGTCTTCTGTACACCGCCTACTTGACCCAAAAATGATGATATCCATAATGATGGTCAATCCTTAAAATTTATTTATCTCCACATAGTTGAACTATGAAGACATCAATTCTGGCCCAAAGATTTTGATTCAATATTTGGATCTAGTTAGTCTCTCAAAAAAATGGAATAGTTACATTGTTCTATCTTTTTTCTTAAACAAAGGAAATGTAAAAACCAATGATATATAGTTATCCAAGTGAATACATTATCAGGATTCTCCTAGAGTTTCATCCACAAAACATTATTCTATATTGGGGTCATTCTATATGTCACAATCCTACCTAGGTCAACCTAAGTCGGTCACATGATATGACCCGCAAAAAAGCCTAATATGTATTCCCGATCACACCAGGAAGGTAAATAGTTTCGAGTATCAAGAATATCTTATTGGGAACAATTTATCCCATTAGAAAGGGACAAATGAACAAAAAATTCTAATGAAATACTAGTTGAGTAAAATAATGGAATACATTCTGTACCTATGTGTGACCTCATGAGTCACCTCAATCTAATGTACCGTGTTTGCTCCCTAGTAAATCCATAGCTGAGAAATACTTAATTCTAAAAATAATAATAAAACAATTAGGTGTTACCAAATTTATTCATAATATGTATTCCAAGAAAACCCAATTCAATATTCTTATCATTTAATGTGAAATTCATTCATCCCTGTTTAAAAATGTGATATATATAAATATGAATTTTCATCCTTTTCAAAAAAGTGTTCAAATATCCCATTTCATTAATGATAAACAATCCTCCATTACGCTTCAAAAATAGTTTCCAAAACATATAAAAAATAATTTAGTTAATTGATCAAAAAGCCACCACATCTAATACATGTTTCTCAATGAAAATAAAAAAAATAAGAATGAAACTTCATAATGAAACTAGAAAATATCATAAAATAGTGTACATGGAAAACATATGTCATGGGATATAAGGGGTTGTTCGAGATAACATTGGAAAAGATCCATTACATAACACAAAATCAATCTCTATCGATATCAGTTATCCCTAAACAATACTGAAACACTCAGTGACACCCCAACTAGCTCAAATGAGGGGAAAACCCCTGGGTAGTTAGGTTTTCTACTCAAGGCCACTTGTCAGTATATAATATCAACTCGAGTAGAAAGTGTAGAAAAAATCCCATGTAACTACCCAAGTCTTCCCATGATAATCAAATGAAAGTGACATTTTCTGTTCTATTTTATAAATATATATCAAAATATTTTAAAATATATATACCATTTATTATCCCTCTCATGGCCTCCCTCATCAAGCTCATATAAAATTATATTATAAATAATCATTATCCCATCACTGGAACACATATAATACACATAAATCTCATTCAATCTCAATGTTCATGCCCTAATATTTGTTTTTCAATTTTATTAAAAGAAGACAATGTGACAATCGAGCCACTCCAGTACAAAGTAAACACATTAATTTAGAAACCCTTTTATTTATAAAACCTCCCAGATTCCCAAACCATACCCCATCATCTTGAAATCAATTTTTTTATGAAGAAAATAGTTGGAAACAATTTATTCAATAAATGTATATTTCCAGCCAAAAAGTCATCATATCATAAATTAAAACTAGTGAAATTCATAATAAAAACTAATTAAGAGGTTTAAAAATAAACAATGATCTTTTTTCCCATTATCACAACCCTTACATATCATATACATATCTTTTATCATTAAAACACCAATAGATAACACCATGAAATTATTGATATCATGTTAAAAAATTTGGCTATACGGATAACCTACATCATTTTAGGATTAACATGACTATGGAAACCCAAATTATTTCGTCGAATACTAAGGAATCATAGGGAAATATGATGAAATATAAAAGATCAACACCACTCATTTAAAAACATGGAAACATGAATCCTTGATCATAGATCCCATAGTATGAAGATGAACAAGAGGATAGTAGATAAAGAATGGTGTAATAGAATTATGGAGGTAATACCTTTGTGAATCCACCTCAACCCTTGATGGAAACAACATTATCCAAGATTCATAAAGAGAGGAATCCAATGGAGTGTCGTGGGGAGTGAAAAATGGGTGGTGATGGTTTAATAAAGGAAATTTATGGATATTTGGATTAAAACTGAAGGAAGGAAAAGTGGTAAAATTAATCTTTGTAAGTGACTTATCACACCAAATAGTTTTTCTAAATGTTCTTCTAGACCTTGCACCAATAGTTAGGTAGCCTCTATCCAATGGAGGATGATGATGAATGGTTTACAATATGACACCACAAAACCATGATCCAACTATACTTCCTAGAAAGTAAAAATATCATGGAAACATATTTTTAAAAAGAATATCCCACAGTTTCTACTAACTAGGCACAACCACATGCCTCCAATAATCTAGAATTAAAACCAACATTTCTCTATTAAAACATAGGAAGAAACATAGAAATAAAAATAGATAAAAAATATACAATGTTTAAGGGTCATTTCATGTCGTGGTTTGATAATTATCCCCACTATTGACACATTGTTGCCAAATATTTTCCTGAAAGATCTAGCTGACGAAAACCCTATTTAATGATGAACTCCAATAATATGAAACATCAAGCACCGGTAGACTGACAGGAAAAATCTCACTTCCCATATTGAATTAAATACACTAAAATCTAGATAAGATGATAAGAAAAACCTTAATAAATTATCCCAACATCCAAAGGAGCAACCCAAAAAAATAGAAGATTCGGACATACCTAATGAGAATCAAGAGAGTCAGAACTCTATAGTCATTCCCATATATGGACAACCCAGACCTAAAATTAGATATTACAGAATAAAACTTGTTTTTTTAGTTTGGGTTCTTCATAAGGATCAACTTCATCAATAATAAATTTCGATAAGTAATCATTATGTTGGCGTCAAGAAGGATTGGACAAGGAGTTTTTCCCAACCAGAGAATTGTGTATCTATTCTAACCCTAAGTACTTCAATAATTCCCCACCAATTTTTTATCATAGATAAAAACTGATTTATTAAACATTTATTGTCTTACCAAATCAATTAAAAACCAAATATTATGATAGATGAAATTAAAAATAAATAACAACCCATTCCCATGATGAAAAGATTCAGAATTTACCAAAAGAAATATTTATTAAAAATAGGGATCTTTGAACGATATACAATATCATCCCTTATTCACAAAAAAATATCAGGACATCATGATCAACACATAAAAACAAAGAAATATTACTATAAAATAGATTAAAAATAGAATCTATATCAGCCCCATGATTCTCCAAATGAGTTAGTGATACTTATATGGTATGGATTTTGAACCACATCACTTCTCGGAAACTCCCAAGAAAAATTGTTTCAAGCATATGAAGAATCCACAATTACAGAAGGTAATCGTTGCTTCTAAAAATGAAGGCTTATTGTTTTCCAACATTCTAACCTGATGAAACACACAGAGCTTACTACCATACGATTTTTTTGAGAAGAAACACGAAAACCACTTAATATAACATTACATTAGGAATGATATTGCTCTCATACCATAACCATTACTTGAGTTACAACAATTTATCCCATTGTGATGGGAGATAGGCAGCTTCTCTACCCATTATATTAGTCTATTCTCGATCTGAAAATCCTACCTCACTACTTATTCATTTGTTTTAGTAATGGATGAATCCATCTGAAATAGTATTTGTCGAAGCCTCATTTCAATAAATCGGGCATATGGGAATCCACCCTTATTCAATTTTCTATGAAAATACACCAAATCTTACGAACTAGTAGTATAATACAATATCAAAAAGATTACTTAACTGAGATGATACATATCAAACTCATTTGAAACCATCATAGTTTTAGAAAAACACTACTAGATAAACATGTCCTTGATGGTTTCCCATAGATTTCCATAATGTGGTTTATGCTCCTAAATAGACATAAACCACTTGTAGAATCGACAATAATGAATAAAGGTTCTCAACATGGGATTAATGTACTCAAGGACCTCATGATGAATTAAAATATCTTAAATGATTCAAAAACAATATTCACCCTTCTTCTTCCCTAACTATATGATAAAATGTGAAGGGTTTATATAATGAATCATTAAAATGAAATTCTAGCATTAAGGACTACAGAGATCCTTATTAATGATATATTATACAAGCATGGTAATAATTGATAACAAAATTTACACCCAATGGATGGAATAAACCATAATGTATTTTTAGACACTTGTAGCTCTTAGTTGGGGTACACCCTAAAACTAGAATCAGAAGACTAGGTCAAAACAAAACACAAAAAACATCACGTCACAATTATGAACCAGAAACCCAAAATCAAACAACATTTTAACACCACATTCAAGGTAGTGAAATATTGTATGGTCAAATAGATACCCAAAAAATAGGTAAATTATATCTCCACACCCATATTCAGAAATATGTAACCCCCCTTTCAAAAAAATATAATTACAAACTGAAAACCCTCCATTTTTATTCCATGAAGCCTCAAATATATGTATATTCTAACTGGCTTCATCATACCTTAACACATACAACTAACCTCTCTGATTCATACAAAAATCCATATATATGATCTTTCACAAGTGATTCGTGGGTCAAAACAATATATTATCATTTTGAAAACACATTATCCAACAACATTATCCAATTCCAAATTTTTATCCCATTATCAATTTTTTAGAACATTTCATGACCTAATATTATTTCCTTCCATTATTTTTTATAAAATCCATTTCATTTACAAATTACTGTGAAACATTCATGAAACATTTACCAAAAAAACAAAAACAAAATATGTTATCAATAGAAACGTATGATTTACATTTAATAAAACAAAAAAATATATCATAAAAAAAATTATTTTCAAATCAAATCAATTTCAAGAACAAAACATTTCATTTTACGAAAAATATGAGATTTTCATTTTGATTATCATCCTTGAAAAATAAACATTGTTCAGATATCCAAAATAAAACCTATAAAACAAACTAAATGCTAATAACTGAATAACTATATGTTAACCACCACCCAATGATTAAGAGAATCCCAAAAATATTGAAAACCCACTACATATGGCTTGGATGAATGGTTGGTAAACCATGGACAAACTAGGTGAGTGTATCGAAGGTCATCAGGGGTTGTTTTATGGTCTATGTTTTGATTGTCATACCATTCACAAAAAATGTGCATCCTTTGATCCCCTCCCAAAAAAACCACCAAATCATCAAAATCAACTACAAAATCTAATTCATAACTATATAACTAGAAAAAACCTAAAATTCAGGAACATATTTTGAGGCAGCACCATCCAAAAATACCTTGGAAATACATGTTTACTTCTAGATAAATGGTGATCTTGCACCTACTAGTGAATTATTACATGAATTCTAGAAATATTACCTCCAAAACAACAGGACACCCCAAAATAGAATTGCATAAACTACCTTTGATAAATAAAAATTCATTAACGAACTAGGACCAACCCTGAACTAGTCAATCGAGCAACACCACAATAGGGCATGATATTCCTTCCTGATCCTCCTGGGTATAATACTAGTGTCACCCATATAGAATATATATTTTTGATCTTTTTATACCATGAAAAATATTTATGTGAACAAGAAAAAAGATTAATATATCAAAGAGGAAAAGAAATAAAAACAACACATACCTCTGTGTGACCCTATATGTCACCTATAACTGATGATCCAGGCTTTCTCCTTGAGAAATCCTATATAGAGTATAATATAGAGTAAAAAATTATATTAATGAGAGTTGGCCTATGAACCATGATGCCCAGTAGGTATTCCATGTATAACCAAGGCCTTATTCCATACCGTTATGGTAAAATACAGTCTTTCATGTTTGGAAATAAGATATATAGAATTATGGATTTTAATTCCCATTGAAAAAGATGTATCAAGATCCCATTTCATTATAGATAATATTATAACATCCAGGATCAAGATGACACTGAACAGGTGCTTCGTACCTGGTTGGACATATGACCCCAATAGCATTTCCTCAAACCCCAAAGGATACTGACAAGTAGTGAGGGCTTAGGGTGTGATAGATAGGAAACTATTACATCAATGGAAGAGTGCAACATAGTTGAACAATACTATTAAATAATGGAAGTTGTCATACCATACAACATAAATAAACAGTGGAATACTAATAAAATAAATAACCTAGTATCATTCAATACAAAAGATAATGCATCTTGTCAAATTTTCTAGGAAATCATTCAAAATAGGATACATTGCAGTCAGATACAAGAAACATTACCAAGGTAAAAAAATACAATGGAAAAATAATAAGCATCACAAGACTCAATATGGTTACATGCTCTCGTTCTCCTATTAGAAATCAAGTTCCTATAGATGTGTGCTTTTACTTATAGACACATACAATCATATAATCTTTTTGGGCCCAAAACATGAACAAAACTAAGTGTGAGAAATAAATCACAATAGGAAACCACCTAAAATGTGTTCCAAACTGTTGTACTATAGTGATAGAATTAAGTGGGATGTACTCAAAAGTAAATAGTTCTACATGAACAGGTTTCCATTTCCATTCATTATGTTTAGTTCTACATTTAAATTATATAGAATTATATATATATCAAGATCCATCCTAATCCCATATATCACCCATGTACAGGATGCAAAACAGACACCATAGAAGGAAATCTAAAAAACTAATGTGTGTACCAAATAAAAGATTCTTCTTTGTCTGGGCATACCCATCATAAATAAATCCATTCAGTATTCAATTAAACACCTAGATTTTAGGAATAACCAATACTTACCCACATTCATGATATTAAATCAGTGTCAAGTGCAATATATCATCATTTTAGTAGGTTTCTGGGGAAAATCATGTATATAATCATTTCATCATGATTCATGGCCATCATCGATATATAATAATTTCATCATGTTTCCAAGACAATCCATGTGTATAATCATTTTAATATGTTTCTGGTCCAATCCAAGTGTATAATAATTTCATCATAATTAAAAACACATTTAATTTAGACTATTACGTGGTTAACATAATAACAACTCACAATGGCCATCGTACACAATAAGAAACATGTGAATTAAACTGTCAGAAGTCTTAACAAATTACACTCACATGGGAAGTTCATATCATAAGCCAAATATGTAATCTAAGAATTACGGGGATTAAAAAATATATTCATGTGGGATGGTTATATATAATAGGTAAAAATGTATATTAAACTATCACAAGGCTTATGAAATTTTCATCTCACATAGGAAACATTAAATTATCCAATTTAATTTTAAAAAACACTTATTAGGGAAACAAAGGCAAGCCCAAGGGCATCCTAGCACAAACGGCTAAGCCATGTTCATATAAGGGAAACACACCCACGAGGTGGCCCTTTATCAAACCAAACTAGCTCAATATTTCTTAAATTAATATAATCCATCATCTAATCATCATTATTAAACAATAATTCTCAATTTCAATTCAATACCAAAAATTAATCATGGGATAACGGAACTACAAAACATTAAAAAAATTCTTCATTAAGAGAAAGGAACAAGACCAAATACCTCATAATCGTACGACTCTCCACATATAGCATTGGAATTTGATTAGACCTAGATCAGAGTAGATCGATTGGGTTGCAATGAATCCGACCATACTTGAATTAGAGTTCAGTTAGATAATGGAATGGAAAAATCTAGTCTGGTGCTGTTGTTCATCTAATAGGTTGATCCCTCTGTCCGTCTGACGAAACAAAAGGATACTACCCGTTTTATCCAAAAAAATAAATTAGATGGAATGTAAAAAAAACTACATTCCATGTAGTCCCTTTATCCATACAGGTCCTAACAATACCATCACATGGAATGTACTGGGTAGTACACAATGTGTACCTCTATTACACAGTGTGTTCTGTATAAATACATGACATTCAATCCTCTTTTTCCTCCATTTCCTTAAGTACAATATTAAAAGGAATGATTCATACCTCAAAGAAATAACTGGAGTCTTACAAACATCCCCATTATAGACATACTTCCCCAACTTTAGATTATATGAGTCGTGAAGAAAATATATGAGAACAACTCCATCCAGTATGATCGTACATCTACCTCCTTCTCCCAGGTCTCTTCCTAAACTCAATCTTACGGTCATATCGCCCATACTAATGGAAGAGACTGGCCAAATAGAATATTCATGTTATGAGCCAAAATTCAAACAAGATGCTCCTCAAATGACACATCTACCTCTAACTCAACCTACTCAGGTTGAAAAGCATGACATGTTTCTGAAAAGTAACATAGTAATAGGAAAATGTGGAAGACGTCGTGCGTAGATTAGTACCTATGAGGAAACATCATTTGATAGGAGATTGGGACAATGATTTCTAGGATATCAAATAGGCTAATGTATCATGGAGAATTTGTACCCTATCTCCTGGTCATCTTTTATCACAAACTCATTATAACACATAGGAAAACTCAATCCCCTGCATCGAACACCAGATGTCATATGCGGTGATAGGCATAATATTTTTTGATGAGGTTGCATAGTAGAAATATGCTTCCTAATCATATGAACCTGGTCGGTGGTCTCCTGAACAAGTTGATGGCCCAGAATAGCTTCCTCTCCTACTTCCATCCAACACAGGGATGATTAGAATGGTCAACCCTACAATGCTTCATAAGGAACCATTTGAAAAGTATATTTACATGTATTGTTATATGAGATATCAACCTAGCGAATGTATCTATCTAAAAACCCTTGTAATTCTGGAATCACGATCAAATCTTGTCCTCCGGCACCTGGACCATGCACTATGACTAGTTATCCATCAAGAGGTGGTATGTTGTGTTAGAATAACCTGTGTACCCATATCCCTCTATATCACTTTCCATAAATGAGAAGTAAACTATTCATCCATATAACAAATGATAAAATACAAAATCCCATGTAGTCTTACAAATCTCATGGATATAAAACCATCCATGATCAGGAACACTGAAGGTTTTTTAATTGGTAGGAAGAGTCTAACCTTATTTAGTTTTTATGAACAATTATGAAAACATAATTACCACAACAACTCAACAATTCTAAAATTACTACACTCACTCCCATGACCATTATTTAAATGCTTCTGGAGTGATTTTCCTTTAACTGGGAGAACCCGAACATAACTAAGGTCATAACAGCGACCTCGTAGAAAAGAAAAGTCAAATGATGATTGACCTCATCAAAAAAAATCATCTAATAATTACACTAAATACATTTATGACTTGAAAACCACACCCTCCTAAAACTAGATAAGTGTTTAAATTGTTCCATAAGAACTAAAAATGATAAAAATGAATCATAATGAATTAATCCATCACTGGATGACTTATCTTAGAAACGCCTTGCTTAGAAGACCAGCATATTGAAAAATAACACAACACCTACTCCCATGATACCATACACCCACAATTATCCTATTTACCGAATATCATACATGTCTTTTAGTGATGATAATTTCCTTATACATTCATTTATCAATTATAATGTCATTCCACAACATGAGTAAAAGTGTAATTCCAAATCCATCCCACTAAAATCATTTCCCCATTTCAATGAATCACATATGATCTATACTATATGTTTGATATAACCTTTGATTCATTAACTCGAAGTCCACGGAACTCAATGAAGTGGTCCACACTCTCTGTTACAAGTATAACATTTGTACAAGGCCGAACATCCACATTATAACATGGATTGAACCAAGAGCGACATATTCCCAGTGGTCAGGTCGATGAAAATGGCAAGCATCCCAGAGTCAATCCAAAGCATTCCTACACAGAAATCTGTGTATCACTCTGGATTAACCAATCCTCATTTAAAACTAGGCCCATGGATTTCGATTGTAGCATTGAGTATAAATAATTCTCTATTAGTGCATCCAATATGATATCAAGATAGGGTACTTGAAGTTTTCTCCAGAATGAAAACACTAAGCTTTTTTCAAGGATCCCTTGAAAAAAGATATTTGAACCACTACTTTTTGACCTCCTGATAGAAACTCAGCTTCACTTGTTGATGCATTTTCATTTAACCAAACACAATTCCATTATCCCAACTCATTTCCGTTGTAGATCATACATATACACTGATGTCCATTCATGACCACTGTTTCCACACTAGGGTTTCACACACAACCATAATGAAACAACATAAACCAGGACTAGCAGGTCTCAAAAGAATTCCTGTATAAATGACCATCTTATAATTGTCTATGATTGTGATCCTTATTCCTAGAAGAAGACATTTAAATAGAACTGACAAGATTATCCCAACTGAGGAGTGTATTAAATGCAAAGAATAAAGAAAAACTACTCTATGATGAACTAGTTAATAGAAAACCTAAACACATGTGTATTGTTCCATGAACTACCATCACATCATCATATAACTTGGCACGAAAGGCGATCATTAAACTGACTGGCATGTCAAAATATATGTGTCGTATAATTTCATCTCGAGTAGTGGGACACACTTGGTTCAATAAAATTTGGGTCACTATACTCGAGAGAAAACTAATAATACAAAAAGAAGCTCAGAGATCAATTATTTAACTAAACTCAAAGGCACACTTTTATAATTTAACACTCGATAGGTACTGAGAATTTCAACATGTACTACCCCGAGTTTACAAGAACCAATGGCACTTTATGGGTACTATTCATAAGTTTTTTTCCATAGAAATTCTAGTACCAGATTTCTCACACAAGAAATTGCTCGAAATCACTTCATCAAGATGACCATTTATAATGATGACCGCGTACAACATCTCCAATAACATAAACATAGAGAAGATCACATGAAATCTTAAGAAGCTGACCATGCTCGAGGCATGTCTAACCAACTAAACTGAGCATTCCCAAATGCTCATTCACATATCAAGGGTTATGATACAATGATCACACATACATACAAGGGTGTCCCCTTTAATGATTCAAGAATCCTACTAAGGACAACGACACCTGGGTTATATAATCATTGGAATGATATACCACAAGCTAGCCCCTTACAAAGCGTAAGAGTCATAACACTGAGAGGCATCCTACTCAGAATCGTCCAGGTAATAAGAAATGAAGCATACTTCTTCGGATCCTTATCTAAAAAGGAAAAGGGGGAATCCCACATGGTATCCTCAATTGATAAATAGAAAAGTCATCCTACAATAGGGTTCCTCTCATATGGTACATAGGATATAGATCCAACGATGGACTCCCTAGAACAATATGTAAGAAAAAGAACCCCTCATGGGATCATTAAAAGAAACAAGTCTCACGTCCTCAAAGTCTAGAAGGGAACATCTCACATGGGAAAAATCCTCGGAAACATTGGCCATGAGAGATGTATCACATCTCATCTCAGGTCAAAACTATTAACTATGTATGTTTGAACACCTAACTTGTCATTCATGCCACGTTCACTCGGAAGTGAGAACTGAAAATTGTAACTGGAGGAGGAACCTCTCCATTTATAAAAAATCCAAAAAACCCCATGAGGAGTCCTTAGAAATATCCACATGATTCACCATTGCAATCATTGTTGAAAACTACTCATAAAGGTCTACTCTCATGTCGAAAACTGACAAGGGGGATAAATTTGTGATGGACCCTTAAATGGTACCAGAAATGAAGTACACAACATAAAGAAACAATAAATGAATTTTAACAAACATATTTTACATAGGAATGTACTCCCACCAGACGAGGCATGTAAACATCCCAAGTACATACTGTTTCATCCCTACAGACAATGTGTACTCATGTTATTCCTCCTGGACATATACATCCACATGGAGACAGACACATGGGGTCTACCTAAGTAAAACTAAAGGGTGTATATCTAACGTACATGGAATTTACTAAATATAAACAACAAACATTCGTTACCTATCTCACGGCCAGACACATGGTCAAATACCACACAACCTGTACTCCTAGTACACGACGTATACTAAAGAAAATTTTTTCATCCTTAATAGACTAACACATGGAATGTTTTCGTAGAATCACATGCTGTGTTGTCTGGGTATCCAGAAAATATCATCAAAAACTTCCCTGGAACTCCTGATTCCTCAAAATAAAGAAATGGTTTTCCAAATTATGATTCATTGGGGCCCATTCTCCCTAAATATCAAATATTGGAATCACATATAGCACATAACAACACAATCTATATCCTATGGCAAAAACATGATCCACCAAAATTGGATCCAAGAGGGACCATACTCTCCAAGGACTAATGTTTGGATTTCATCCAATTCATCCCTAACATGTTCCAATACACCTATAACAATAGTAGGCATATCTATCATGGTACCAATCTAAACAATATGAACATCTAGAACGAAATATATCACAAAATCATACAATCATTAATGATATCTAAATGTAATTGAAAGAATTTATGTCATGTGATTTATAATAAGTGCTTATATAATGCATTTGATGGAATACCCCCATATCATCAGGTTTCAACAAAATCGAACAACATTATTATTAATAATAATAGACCAAAAAAAGTGTGTCACCCAATAGTGACATCAAACCAATTGTAATAGATCAATATATAATATCAAATATAAATTTGAGATAATTTGAATTTTATCTCTACATGAGGTATCTAATCCTGGGATTAGCTAATTACCAAACTCCATTTCCTTTCTCTCCCTTTATAATGTCGAAAAACAATAAGACACAACAAAGAAAAAAATATCTGATACAACATTCTAACATCGCAGATCCAGATACCACTTTGCTGGTGCTCCATACCTGGTTGGTCAGACAACCTCTATCTCATTTCCCCAAATTCAAGAGGATTTCGACTAGTATCTAGGGACAAGTGTATGATATTGTTCAAATTATAAAATCATGGTTTTAGTTTAACACAACTGGAAAATAATATACACTAGAAGATGCAGTAATACCATAAAACTGAAATAAACATCGGATGACTGAAAAGATAAATAACCAACCATCAGTCAATATAAAAGATCACACAGAATGTTACATGATCATGGGAAAAGGCCAAAACATGATACACTACATTCAGATATAAGATACAATACAATGGTAGTGAAATAAAAAAGGAAAACTCAGATGAAACTCAACCCTCGGCTTAGTCTCATTCTCTCCTGCTCCTAAAAGAAATGAAGTACTATAGATGGGAACGAGACAATATCGACACATGAAATTATATAATCAGTTGGGGCACAAAACATGATCCATACAGGGTGCGAGAAATAAATCCCTGTAGTCAACCACCCATGATTTGTGCCAATATATTAGTGAGAATATTGGACAGTAGTGTACAATAGTGAATGAATTGACTAGGAAGTACTCAAATGTAAACAATCATACATTCACAGGTTTCTATTTTAATTCAATGTGTTAATATTAACTATTCAGTTATATTGAATTATATATGTTTTGAGATCTGTCATATGCCCATAAAACCCCATATAAACGATGCACAACAGTCACCTAAAAAGATATGCTAATATGAAAAGTGAAAACAATATCGAAGCTTTTGATTTGTCTTGGAAGACATATCATAAGTTATTCCATTCAATATTTAATTCAGCAACTCACCCATAGTCATAACAAATCCTCACCCACAGTTGTAACCCTAAAAAAGTGTCAAGACCAACATATAAGCATTCTAGAATGTTTTACTATAAAAACCGGTATATAAGAATTTCAACATGTTTCAGGGGAGACCTGGTATATAATCCTTTCAGTATGTTTTAAGGATAAGCGCAGTGTATAAGTAATATAGAATATTTAAGGGCCATGATCAATTTATAATCATTTTCTCATAATTAACAACCCATGTAATTTACTATATTGCATGGTTAACACAATAAGAACTCACGTGAGAATCACACATAATAATAAACAATTGGATTAAACTATCATAAGGACTAAACAATTATACTCACATGGGAAGTTCATATCACATGCCTAATATGTAATCTATCTTTTAGAAGGTTTCAAAATATACTGACATTGTTTGTTTATATATAAGAGGAAAAATGGGTATTTAACTATCAGAAGTCTTAAGCAATTTTCATCTCATATTTGCAAAAATAAATAAATTAATTTAATTTTTAAACAACCCTAAACAGTGAAACAAAGTCATTCACAGAGGCATCCTTGGACAAACACGTAAACAATGGTCTTTCTAGGGAAAAACGCACATGGGGTGGCACTTTATAAAACCAAACAAGATCAAACCTGATTAAATTAATTTAATCCATTACCGAATATTCATTAGGAAACGAAAATGGTCAATTTCCAATCAATAGTACACCCTAGACATTAATTAATGGTACTACGACACATATACACCACTCAAAATTAAGCAAATAGAAAATAACCACCTAACTAATACTCATATGACTCTCCTCATCCAGTGTTCTGATTTGATTCGTCCTAGAATAAAGTAGATTTATTGGGTTCCAACACATCTGATGGTGTTCACCTCATAGTTTGGATGAAAAAATGGGATGAAAAATCCCATCTGATGCGGATGTTAACGTAATTGGGTGAGCCCTCTTTCTGTATGAAAAAACATGAGGATACTTCCCGTTTTAATCACACAGAAAAACTACCAGACTTCTATATAATACTACACACTATGTGGTCGCTTTTTTTATAATGGTCCAAGCCACACTATCACATGGCATACACTGGGTAGTACATGGTGTGTCATTATATTACACGTGTTCTGGAGAAATACATGGCATGTAATCCACTTTTTTCCAATTACTCTAGTATATACTTAAAAGGAATGATTTTCACCTCGGTGGAAGAACTTATTTCTTAAAAACCATTGTCCATTAACATTCCATAATAATAGAAAAAATATATTAAAACAATTTCAATGAATTACTCACAATATGTAAAAAAATTTAATACATTTTTCTAAATGATATGAACAACAAAAATGTATTAGCATTCAAAATGTAACTATAAAATAGAATAAAATAGTGGTCATGAATAATAGGCCCCATTAGATCTTAGGTTTAGGTTGAGAAAAGCAAGGAAAATCTCAATTTAATATCATATATTCAACAATGACCAGAACCATTTTTCAAAAAACACATGGTGAAACTGCCAGTAGCTCGACCGAGGGATTCATTCCATGGGTGGTCAGGTTATCAACATGTGGCCACAAGAAAGACCTTAATCTCAAATAGTGAAGCAAGTGTACATAATCCCCCACCTAACATCCCATGGTCTATAAAGAAAATAAAATTTTAGTTCTTTTTCCTCATCTATTTTTTACATACATATCATAAAAATTTTACAACAATCTACCATTCACTCTCTATCCTCAACCCCCTGTAATGAAAGCCCATTTTCCAATGTAGAAAATAATTATCCCTTCACCAGGAACAAATTTCTTATCACACATATAATAAACATATATCCCATTCCCATTTAAGTGGAATTCTATAATATTGGATTTCCAATTTCACTAAAATAAGACAATGAGAAAACTAGGCCATTCAATTTCAAAGGAAACAAATATACATTGGAAAAAAATAGTTATAAAAACCATAAAATTCAAAAAAAAACATAATCTAGAAATAAATTTTTTTATTATAACAGCTAGAAATCAATTGTTCAATAAATTGAACATTCCACCCAAATATAATATTGAATTAATTATTTAAAAGCATTTTTATTCGTGATAAAAAATAAAGGAGAGGTTTTGAAAGATTGAAACATCCCATTTAAAAGGATATAAACACATACATTGAATATTCATACCATTTAACATTGAAAAACAATTATAAACCCATTAAATTAATGGAATCTATTTAAAATCAGGAACATTTGGGGAACCTGCATCAACTCCTGATTTTCACATTAACGGTAACTCAAAATCACGTCTATGAAGCCCAAGGAATAAAATGGATCTAAGAAGAACCAAAAACTATAAAAACCCTAATTTAAAAATAGTATACCTTGGTCATTTAATCCCTATATATAAGGGTAACATGTGGAAAGCATAAGAATAATGAAGTAATATGAGAAATAATGGATTAATTTAGAGAATCTACCTCAAAACATGATGACAAATCAAGACTCTACCATGGAGGAGGATATGATACCATGGTAGAGGCCTCGAGGGTTCTCTATGGGATCTGGGGGTCGAGTGGTGAAAATAAGGTTATTTGGGTTAAATACCGTGGGGGAAAATGTGGTATGATACAATTTTTATGTCACCTAGTCGATTATATGTTTTGTTTACAATGTTTGAAAAGCGATGGATTGATGATTATACTAGTAATGTCGCAGTTGTGCACCTCCCAAAACATTTTATACTAGTTTCAGTTTGGCGTGTAAAAAATATAGAGTCATTCAAAATGGTATATCTCAACTTATTAGTGGAATTGAAAAATAAACATTACTATTTGAGTGGACATAAACAATTTTTTATGGAAAATATCAGTTATCATAGAAATATCAATGATGTTTATTTTATCCCCAACCATAGGTGATAACCAACCAATATTAATTTGAAACAAGACCATTAAAAGTTATTCAATTTTCATCAGAAGTCCATGTTTATCATCTGACATATATGTGGTCATAGGATGGTTCTGAATATAAATCATGGAATCCATTATATATAAATTAATTTAATATTTATCTAAATAGATTTAATATATTCTTAATAAAAATTCAAATTCATTGTTGTGGAGAATATTAATATTCTATGGAATCATATTCCCCAAAACATTTTTTGGGTTTCAATCATATACCTGATATTTGATCGTCATACCATTACAAGTACTCACTGATAATTCCACATCTAATTGGTGGGGTGTAATTCTGATTCCCATAGAGAATTCATTAAATTGAAATTAATTTTTGATCCAATATAAAATAATTTATTATAATTTATAATATATATTGTAAGAGTTACTTTCAGCACATTTTTTCATACCCACATCATTTATAGTTATTGTGTGAGATTTCCATTTGTATTATGATTAAATTTTTTCTAACATATATAATTATCAGTATCAGTCATATTTGAGAAAAGGTTAGAAACATTTCCATACACCTTTAATGTGACTCCCTAAATCATGGGTCATACTCTCTATTGTGTTTTCCCTGTATTATTAGATAACTTATTCTCTTCACATAGACATTAGATTTCAAGATATCCTTCCTCTATAAACATTAATAATATACTATACGGCATAATAAATTTTCTTCCAGGTATCCTTCTAAAGTTTGATTGTAATAGTAGGATCACCTTCATCCCTCTATGGTTTTTATTATTATAATTTTAAAATAACTCCTCATTATTTTTCATTTTAAAACCAGACACTGATGGGTTAATCCAATATTTATTTCTGCCTTCGTATCACAACTAACAATTTCTTCATTACTACTAATGTCAGTTATGGATAACACCCTTGTGATAGATAGTTTTTCTAAACTAATGATTTGATAAATATTACTTTTTTGTTTAATCATAATATTTTAAGCATACCTCACATGTCTTTTAATGTTTCATCGTGTGTAGAAATTGATTCATCGTCATTTTTATTTAGTCCAAGGCACACATTAACAATTTTTTATGAAGAATACATGGAATGTACTTATAAAAAAATGAAAATCCAAACTCATCCCAGTCTAAAAATTATGTTTCTTCATGTTTCAATGTTGAATAGAGTCCACCAATGTATATTTTATCTATCTAAATGATAGATATACAATATGAATTTGTCTTGATTATAACACTCGTCAATGGGAAATATGTTTTAATTATACTGTTCTATTTCCAAACAACAAGGTGATCATCCAGCCCGATAAAATAAAGGGGTGTTTCCTCATAAAGGAGTCAACATAACATTATTCACTATTTATATGGTTTACAATATAATAATTATTCATGTCTGGATAAATTTACATAAACATATTTATGAGATTTTCATTCCAGATACCATAAAATTGGGTTTCTCAGTAAGAAAATATTTAAACTATAAATCCTATTAAAAATTAACCATATATGTTTGGGTTTGATCATTAACTAAAATGAAAATAAATAATTTGAGAAATAGTAATCATAGTTTGAAGCAACATAATAAGGGAAAATTATATAACATCTATATGATGAATGATTTCTTTAAATTTATGAAACTTTGGTGTTAAAAAAGGTCATTAATGGTCATTATATAATAAAATCCCTTATCTTAGTTCATAAAGACAATGTGAATCAATTGAACCATATTAACTGAGAGTGTCAATATGGGTGTAAATTAAAGGAATACTCACTATGAATAATAATAATGGTTGATAAATACATGACATACTATTTTTTGGGTTAGTAACCCTAGATGTATTATTTCTAAAACCACATCAACATATTGTATATATAATGATATTTTTTCCTAGGAAATATATAATCCCTTATTAATGAAAGCAAATATTCATTATATATACATAAAATTACCCTATTGGGATTCCCAATGATTTCATTTCCTAATTTCAAAACGTAACTTAAACCTCTTCTGATATCAAATATAGAAACCCATACACTTCGTACATAGATATTAATTATTAAAAAATTAAACTATATTAGATAACTTTTTTATTCTTTACATATTTTTATATTTATAGTTTACCTTGAAACATGGATGAAAAAAAATTGTTTCATAAAATTATATACATCATTTCCCTCTTAGAAATACTCAAATAGTACCATACATAGAAACAACATACATAAATCATTTATTCATATCATTGGGAAAGAAAACATAATAACGGTTAACAATAGATACACAGTGGGGATAAACAATAGATAGATCAATGACCATTTAGACAGAACATGAGTATACAAGGGATGATGACATGATATTAATAATTGAATTGAATTTCTTATTACTGATATATCATAAAAATTTGACATGGAGAAATGCATTGTAGTTCATAAAAAAAAATCCTAAATTGAACAATTTGCATTATATAAGACATAATATCATGTAATTAAAGAGCGGCATAATTTATAGAATAATCAATATCCTATAGTTCTTCTATCATGTATACCCACCAAGATATTCATAACATGGTAGGATCAGGCTAACCACCAGTGTACCACTATTAGGCAAGGGATTCCATCATATAACCCCTCGTAATATATTGGGATAATCAGAAATATAATATTTCAACTCATAAAGCATTAATATTTTTCAATTTCATTAATGGGATATATTATTTATGTCCCAACCATCACATCAAAATATATGTTTTATATGTATACTAGAATATGACAAAGATATTCATCCCAACATAACATGTATAAAAAATTATCTTTCATCAATATTTTATCATCATAACCATAAAACATCTATAGAATGAATAAATATGGTTTTATTGGATCATATACCTAGTTAATCCAGTTTAATGTGAAATGATTATGTCATAGATAATAAATTCTTATAAACATCCCTTGATTATTTCTTGAGGATTATATCATTTTCATTTTTATATCAAATATTAAGATTAATTTTTTTTAATTTTGAGGAAATATTATTCATTTAAAATCAACTCAAAATCCTATTAAGGAATCTTTGAATAATTAAGTGTTCATGAAGGATGGTTATATTGTTCATGTCAAGCATGTTAAAATAATGATTCCTTTATAATTTTTAGTAAATATTGAAAATTAAAATATTATAAAAATGACAAGAAGAATCAATATAAACAACATTCATAAAATAGAATCGTAGGTAAAAATTAATTTAAAAAATAATCTAATAATATAAAAATAGTTCTAATATATTTTTCCAAAAACATGGATAACAAAATAATAATGATTTATAACAAAAAATTGAAATCGTTTTTTTCCTTGAAAACATTCTTTTGGTCTCTTGGGTATGCACAGATAAGAAATTTTTTGAGAAACATTTACTATAAAAATTAAATATTTTTGATAAAAAATGAAATTTATTTATTAGATAAACATCATATAATTCATTCAATAGATACTCAAGTGCAATCAATTTCAATTAAAATGTAATTTTGATAGAAATATTAATCCTCATGTTGGAATAATTCAAATGCAATTTAAACTAATGAAAAATAAATTTAAATTTATTATCATTTCATGAAATAGTAATCTACATACTTATAATAATATATATAATATACATATACCATCTAACACTCATTTATTAAAATACTGATTGTTAAAAAATTCTTTCCTATTAGTTAAATGTTAATTTTTTTTCATGATAATTACATTTTAGTAGTTCTGGTCCATTTAATATAATCATAGTTCCACAATATCGACAATATTAGTTATGATTCATTTCTAACTTTTATTCATTTGATATATACTAAAAGTAATCATTAACAAATATAAAATAGAATTACACTATTCATGGTGATAATCGTCAGAATGTATACATGAATGTGGGTTTTCATTATTTGATTAATAGAACAAAATAAACGAAAAAATAATTTTCTTATAAAAATCATTATTATTTAATATATATGGTAAATTTTTATTCATTAAATCCTCATTACCATCCATATGAAAATTAAATGTAAAATTAGTCACACTTGTTCGTGTAGGATGTTGTCTATTTTCATGGATGAGGGACTGTATAATTATATTGAGAATGGTATATTAACAATGTAAATATGATATTATAATTATATAATCACATTTATGTTTTAAAAATAATATATAATCATTAAAACTGTCATAATAATCTCCCATTAAATTGGTATTTGAAAATTGACAGCATCACAACATGGAGGAGGTAGTCCACACTCACACCCATGTGATACAGTCACTTCCCATATAATGGAGAAGATGGTATATAAGGTGATTAAATTTTAATTAATAAAATTATATATGCATAATAGAATAAATTTATTATTTTATTATGAATACTGTAATTATATATGATGAATACGACGAAATAAATTTAATGTTTTCAAAGAAATATGATAACATATTAATTGTTAGACATCATTGAGATCATTTATAAAGATCCCAAGCATTTAAATTTTGATAATTCTAGAAACTATATAGTATTGATTGTGAATTTACAAAATTATTTTCCATTTTTATTCAAATAATATGACATTAAGTATTGTAATGAAAATAGATATGTTGTGTTCTTTTTCAATGGAGGAGAATGTGGTAATAAGAATTATACAAAATATTGAAATAAAATTAATGTTTTTATTAATATTAAAAATCCTAAATAGATAAAAAACTAGAAAAAATATTATGCGGTAAAAATATGTTTATAAAATGAAATTTTTATACGGGTTTTTTTATTTTTAACAATTTTTTTATTAAATCCTTTTTCACCATTTTTACCCATATCCCTAATAATATTCATTTCATTCATAATGTGTTGTTATTATACGTATAAGGTAATAACTTTCTCATATTATCCTATGAGATAACATTTTGTACTATATATTATCCAACCTGACCTCTTACATGATTTTTTTTTAAATTATTTAGTAAATGATTATTCTCCATAAAATATCATTAATTTCATTTTGATAGTATTCATTTAGGAATACATGGTAGAAATAATTCAATGGCGTGTCATCTCATTAATGAAAAAAAAGTGGTAGTTGGACTTCAAAAACATAAATATAATAATATAATTTTCACATTAAAAATTAAAAAAACATTTATATGTTATGTTAAAGCACTGATTTCCATAGGAACTATAATGTTCTCAAATATATTACATAAAGTGTTTTTAAAATAAGTTTGATTATTTTTATACATATTTCACATGCATTGTGCCGTAGTTATGATACTATTTTAAGGTAATGATTTCGACACAAAAAATTATAATAATTTATGATCATAAAAATAATAAATATCATTTGAAATTAACATTTATAATATAACCTAAACACTTCTTATCATTAGGTAATAATTATAGAGATATTAAATTTAATAGATTGACATAATGGAAATTACTTTTCAAAAATTATTAGATTGTATTTAATCGATATAAAAACGATAGTGAAATTGCATATATTCCATTATGGGATGCATATTGTATAATTTTATTCCTAACATTAAATAAATTCATGATTTTGGTTTCCTTGGAGACCTTATATAATGGGTTTGATCACATTTTACCCATTTTACCTGTTCTAAAGAGGTAAATATATACGATGGATAGTATTTATAAAGACCAAAACAAAAAGTTGCCTATTTAAAAATGTAAACCTAATAATTAAATATATTAATGCATTTTTTTGATATTAAATTTCAAAAACTGTTAAAAAAAATTGAACATAGATATGTAAAACACATTAAAAAATAATTTTCATAATAAAAATTTACTCCTAAAAGTTAACTGATATTAATATCAAGAGTATTAAATATTTAATTTGAATTAATTATAAATTTTTATATAAAATTAGAAAAAAAGTAATTTAAAAAAAAAATCATATAATGGACCATTTAAATAACTTGTCTAAATAAAATAAAAGGATGGTTTTTGTGATGCATCAGTAGTGGTGTATTGGTGAAGGTGGTGAGCATAACTGTGCTGTTTATTTGGAGGTGCATGATTGGATTCTTGAGATTTTTCTCATGGGAGAATTTCCTCGTCCCTCAGTATCGATTCATATATTCAGGTCCATGGGTTTATAACTAAGTGGGTGAAATGAGGAAAAACCCACCTATGTTGATGGATTGTTGTCTTGAACCATTTCTCATCAGGTTTTCACACCTCAAAACATTCAACCATCTCCGCTGGTAATGGTTCCTTCATGGTTAGGGCTATCTCTTGAGTGACCACTTCATGGGGAGCGGTGTTCCATTACGTGGAGGGTTTGAAAATGACACACATGCGGATTCCCATTATAACTATAATGAAATAATAGTATTTGAAACATTTTTATTTTAACTATTGACAAGAAAATAAATCAATTCAACAAAAAATCCCAATATTTCACATATTGTTGATTTTGATATGGGGATTTCAAGGATATTTTTTAAATTAATTTTATATAATTGTACAAACTAAAGTTTATTATTTTGTTCAAAATTTAAATAAAAAACATTTTTTATAAAGATGTAATTTTAAAATATATAATGAATTTAATAGAAATTGTGTACTTATTTATGAATATATTCTCGTAATTTAAACCCTTTTTATATATTATTTTGAAATATTTAATTATATTCACTCCACATATTTAGAGGCTATGTTAATATAGAATAAAATATTATAGTACAATGTGAAGTGGGGTTGTCTATACCACAAGCTATCAAAAAAATATTTTTAGTCAAATAAAAATATAGAAAAATATCATGAGGGTTTTATTGATAAATCCCGTTTATCTTTCATATTCTCGGGTATTTTCTGTAATTTTGATGTTTTTTTACCATTTAACTCTCTTGGTTACTCCATTTGGCTTAATGTTTTTTTATGAAAATTCATCCTTATTTAATATTTTTTAGACAGAAAATATTTTCCTTCCATATTAGTGTTTAAAAAAATTAATAATTATTATATATTATAAAATGATTATTTGAATTCATTTTACACTCAATTTACTTCTTAGAAAAACTTTCAGAAAAAATATTTTTTGTCAAATTCTGAATCAGGAACATATTAAAGAATGTGTGTATAAAATCATTGTATTTTGAAGCAATTAGTCATCTAAAATAATATTTTTTTAGTTTTCTTATAATTTATCATGTATACGATCTATTGAAAAAAACATTAATTATTCACTAGACAGTTTATTATTATGATAAAGAAATTTTTATGAATCCCATATTGTTTCCATGGGGTATGATATGATGATATGATGAATATTTTGTAGTCATTTTTTACTCATATGTATGAGTTTCATTGTATTATAGGTGGACCTAGAATTATATAGCCCTCTAATATATTGGGTAATGCCATATATATCATGCGATAACTACAGGAAGTGAGTTAATGTACTCAATATACTACAAGAAAGTTTTATGGATTCCAGATAAACATTGGGTACAAGTTAGCAATTCATAATCTACTATGGGGTCTGAATGTTGTATGACCTGTCATAAAATGGGAAAGAGCTTTTGATCCTGATCCACTGTGAATTGGTGGTCAAGGTAGTTAACCATATCATATGAAATGGTTTCCAATCATATGATTATGAAACACTAGTTCTGAAATTTTCGTAAAATTATAATCTCAACAAAAGGGTCATGATTAACATAATATGATTCCCCACTCTTTTTATTCATTTATTATAAAATAATAATGTTTTTTTCTATAACCAATTTTTTTGAACTATAATATATTTAATATAACAAATTTATGATACTTTCATTATTTAATACCTTTATTCTTATCATCTAAATTAATATTATTAACAATTAATATCTTACATTTTCACCCTTACTAATTATAATAGATCACTCTTTCTTATGTTTCCACTCCATGAGTTATGAATAGTGTATTTAATTAGTTTAAGTGAATAAGGGAAAAAGTGAGAAGACTATTATGATTGATGATTAAGAATTTACCAAAATAGAATGTTAATTTATACAATCTCATTATTCATGTAACCATTATAGTTATTATTTGGATCATAATATTATTAATTTTTTAGTCACCTAATAATATTCATTGACTATGTAAAAAAATTATGGGTTCTATAGTTGGTATCTATGATGGGTTTAGTTAATATTTGGATATTAGAGTTTTAAGACATTGATGAAAACCCTATGGATAAATCCATGTATATGATGACATCTTAATGATTTGGTAAGGTATATATTATATAGATTTCCTAGTAATACATCCATATTGTAATAAAAAAAATTAAGGTAATTTTGGAAGAAATTTTTTTTCGATTAATAACCAAAAACATAGTATGTTGAGTATTCCTTATCATCATTTGGGTGCATGGGAAATATTCCCTTTGTACAGAACTGGTATGACACAAAAAAGAATTATTATTATCATAATTATAATTTTATTTATAATCCATTATCATTAAATCGAATAGACGATGGCCATAAATTTCATTGTTTAATCCTAAGGGGTCATAGAATGGAAAAATGATGTAAAAGTTATGGATATCATTATTTTTTTCATAATAAAATGATCAAACATTGGTGAAAGTATGATCATGAACATCGATAGGTAGATTCATTTGTTATGTAGGTATTACTATAAATTCATTATTAATTTTTATCAGAAGTATTTGGGGAGAAACTACATATTTAAGATATGTATATTTTGTGGGAGTTTGTTATTTTGTTATGGAAGTGTTTCATAGCCTTACTCTACCTCATATAGATTAGTTTTGAATATAAATCATCCCTAGTTCTATACATATTTCAACGAATCCTTATATAATGATCCAAATTGTGTTGTAGGAATTAATGATGTTACTCCCATAGAAATTATGATAAGGGATCCATATACATTAGTGTGTCTCCGTGGGGTTTACTTGTTCCTCTTGATCATAATATTGTCCAATGAATACCTTTATTGATTTTCAGAAACCTAAAAAGATATATATCATAAAAAATATATCATTTAACCCTATCAATTAATATTTTTAGGATAAATTCTAAATAGTTTAATACCTTTTTATGATTGATATTTATTATATATATTTTCAATTGATGTTCAAGAAGATATATAAACCCTATAAAACCATTCGTGTCATGTATTGGAGTTACTAACTTATGTTGATTCTATTTCAATATACTAATTAAACATATATCATCATGAATTTAATGAATATATTATTTAGATATTACTAAGATCAGATTTTGGTAGTCCTTGTATGCTGAATTATTATATATTCAAATTCCATGGAAGAGCAATAAGTTCATTTCAGAATTGTTTTCATGTACACAATTGGTTAGAGAAACTGTATGAAAAAAATTACCAATTGTAATTTTTCTGTATTAAAAAAATTATTTATGGTTCCTTAAATCATATTTTACATTATATCACTGTAACATTCATTATTATAAGTTATTGGGAAATTTTCATAGACCATCAATAGTAATACAATCAAAAAATTTCTTAGTTTAGCAATATACTTCAATTTTTTTGAATATTTCTCATGATAATTTTATACAAAATCATTGTTGAAATGATATGAGGGTATGATATTATTGTAAAAATAGTGTAATGATAATATCAAGGAGCTCATGATAATTTTGCTTCCTATAATTGTACTAAGAATACCATGAAGTGGAGATGAATTTGGGATCTATATTGTTGAATAAGATATGGGACTCATATATATACTATTTTTAAATTATACCATTATGGTATTGCTTCATGAAAATTCAATATTCATGTGTTTAATTACACCACTCACGATTTGGAGTAAGAAGATATAATTTTTGGGATAAAGCTATAAAGGAATTATAATTATGGATAAATGCGTCATATTTTGATTTATAAAAATGATAAAGTATATATTCACTTATAATGAGTTGAATATGCACTAGAAATGAAGGATGAAATTTATTAATAATTATTTTTTTAATAAATTTCTACTATAGGAAGGTGAAATTTGTGGATATTTCTCTATGTCGAAACAACCATTCTAGTTGGTAAATGTTTAGTTTTAAAAGAGAACTAATAAAAATAATGTTTTAAAATATGGAACAAAATATCCTAAGGAAATATGGAATATCATATAATTCTCATATAATTGTTGAACCATACATCTATGTTTGGATTGAATAGTTTTAAAATGAATATATATCACTTTAAATGAAGGTGATAAATTTTAATGAGTTCAAACAATATTATGACAGAATGATATGGATATGGAAAATCTTTTACAACCTATCAACAATGAACATCAAGAATGTGTTCTTGGATGAATATCATAGTTCATCACACTTTATTTGACATAGAAGTATGATATTTTATAGATGTCTCAAATATTACATATCTAAATTCACCATGATTGTGACATTTTATATATTTTATCTCGGTTCCCTATATTTCAGAAAGTTAAGGAAGATATACAAATGATTAAGGGAATGTTACAATACTTACCAATAATAGAATTGAAATGGGACTACATCACCATGTATTTAATAGATAGAGTCCTTGAAATATTTAATTGGTACATTTATATGTGAGTTTTAAAAACAATTGTATGAAATAAAATCATTTCATTTAAATTATAGAATATTTATCTCTAGATTTGATTTCCATGTTATACAGTTTGGAAGTGGAACTATTTAAAGAGTACAACATTCTTTTCTATTAAATGGATGATTTGTTTGAATAAATGTTTTTGTGATGTCATCAATAGGGTGTAACTAATTATTTTTTATTCATTAATATTTATCATCATCATATAAGTAGTAATATGTAAATCAACAGACAATCTATAGAATATAATTTGTGATCATTCACAGTATATTTCCAAGGTGGGTTTTATTAATACCTTATATCATTAAATTTTAATTAAAGAACACAATTAACACCAGAATTAGTATTGATTAGTATCAATTAATCTATTTGAATAAGATAATAAATAAAACATTATTAGATAAAGTTAAAGAAATTAATCCATTACTTCCAAATCTTTCAGAAGAAATGGAATTTAAGGTTAGGGCCACTTTACAACACATATGAGAATATTTTTTTACAAAAACATTTGTTCTAATAATTATTAGATAGATATTGAATTATATTTTTGTGAAAAGATATTCCAATTAATATCCCATTTAATGATTTTTCTGATGTTTTTATATTTTGGATATGAGATCCCTCTTAATATTTTCTTATTTGAGATGCATAATGGAATCAGGATGGTTGCTTATCAATATTAACTTCAACCAAATCTATTTCATGTTTTTTATTTTTTTCTGTGTATATTTCTTGTGGAAGTACATACTTAATTAACCATATGCATAGAACATTGATATCATAATAATAAATAATGAATATTTTATGAGGAATTCTTGGTTGGGATTTTGGATAATATATAGAATGTGATATGAAATATGTCCACTCATCTAGTCAATGTATTGTAGAAAAAAAACAATTTACAGGAATCTATGTGGGAACACTAGGATGTGAGGAAGTAAATGTATACTCATATAATTTTATCTGAGTCAATATATTATGAAGTATATATTATTATAATTCATTTATAAATGAATAAAATTATATTTTATGATACAGTTCATAGTAAATAATTTTTTTCTTCTTCGATAGATTTGGATAAACAAAACAACAAGTATAAATAAATTGTAATATAGTATACAACTATTATATATATGTCAAATTGGATGAATGAATCTGAATAAACAAAATTTCCAATGGTATATTTATAATTTTTTTAAAAAATGAGAATTTATATTTTAGTAAATTCATTATATGCTTTGAATATACATTTCTCATCAAAAAAGTTTTTTAAAATTAATTTTATTGAAAATAATATAATTAAATTAAAAAACAATTAAAAATATATTCGATAGGAATAAAATCATAATTTAATTCAACATTTCAAATTTATGTTTTTGGTGATTTTTAAAAATTTACTAAATTGATTGATATTTCAAAAAATAGTTAAAAATTCTACTTTTTATTGATAAATTTCAATACATTTCATGAATATTCAATGTTCCACTGGGTTTAAAAATTAAAAAAAAATTCATTTATAGAATGAATAATAAAATTATGGTAAAATTAATTTCTTTTAAGTTAGATTTTAGTATATGATATATTAATAGTTTAGAAAAAAATATTTCGCAAAACTGATTTGCATTAGGTTTTGTGGGATCAATTTCAAATTTAATTGTCCCCATTTAGTGAATTAAACCCTGATAAATGGATTAAATATTTTCAATCATGAGGATAATTTTTTTTTAAAAAAATGCATTTATTTTGTAATAGTATGAACAGTAACATTGGTAAATAATTTTCTGCTCTTTTTGTGAAAAATGGGATAAAATGATTAAACCATGATTAGAAGTGTAAATATGATAAAAAAAATTACTTTTAATTATTTTGAGTGTATAAATTAGACCATATCTACCAAAAAATTGATTATTTGGTTTTTTTGATCCATTCATATTTGATAATGACATTTATCATATTTGATGTACTAAAAATACCAAAATTTAACTATATTGATTTCAATATCTTCAAAAAATTACATAAGGTTAAAATTGTATTATTTTTTGTTATAAAATTTAATTTCCAATATGGAATAAATTTTTTATCATCATAATTTATTTTTAGTTTTCCTTGGTGGAATAATTACCTTAAATTCTTACACAACACTAATATAGTTCTTATGAGAGTAGTATAAAAATAATGTTAATGAATTTAAAAATTCGAAAATAATATTTTATTGGTGTGTTATAGTTCCCCATGAAATTTTTAGATGAAAAAAATTATGATTTTTTATTGTTATAAATTTTAATTACATTACTATCCTAATGTCATTGAAGTAAAATTAATTTAATACTTTCAAAAATATAATTAATGATATTTATGAAATTAATATTAAATAAAAATATATAATAATAATAATAATAATTTAAGAATAAGATTTTTATTATAAGTTGTATAAAATTTCATACATTTTCAATTTATAGGAATTTTTTAACTTATATGTAGAATTATATCCCTTTAAGAATGATAATTTTGTTACCAAATTTATGGTTTCAATTGTTTAATGAAGTGGTTAAACAAAAATTTTAGTTTTAAAATGTAACCAAACCCAACTAAATTTAAATGGATAAATATCTATTTATCATATAATCCTTTTCAGTAAATTCATGGATATTTTCATTCAATAAACAAGTGAAATAGATTAAATATATTTAAATAACATTTGTAATGCAATGTGTGCCCATTCATCCCTTATAAAAGGGAACGTGTTATATATTTTTATTACACTTAGATGATCCATATATCTCCCCAAAAAATCATAATTAATATTTTAAATACCCATAACATGAATTTGATTTTCTCATATTATAAAAATGAAATTTCATGGTTTCTTATAATGGGGTATAAATGTGGCCTATATAATAAGAAGTAATTATCTTACGAAAAATAATCTGAATTGTTTATTATTTTACCACATCTAAATAATTAGATTAATAATAATAATAAATAATGTATAATAAATATACTTATAAGTTATTATGAGTAATTAAACACAATTATCCTCAATATGTAACATGAAATGTTATGTGAATGTATCGCTCATGCGTTAGTGTGGACTATCGCCTCCATGTATAAAAAATCTCACTTTCAATAAAAATATATCAAAGATAATTATTATGTTGGTTTAAATTATAAAAAATATATTCATGAAACTATTAAAATTTATTAATTATAATATTACTTATACCGTTTTACCATCCCCTCAACTAGAAAATGATAATGTCACTTATGTTTACGTATTGAGAACCACCTCCATAAATCAATTTGGCTTATTTTTCATTTTTTCATTAAGTAGATAAAAACAAGTATATATTTTAGGATTATAATTTTATTCTATGATATTATTAATATTTTAAATCTAATTTATTATTTATTTTTCTTTTGTTCCATCCATCATATGTTAAAATAGTGTTCACATGTACGTATGTACGACCATCTATATAAAATTTTAAATTAATATATATATATATATATTACTGATTAAATTAAATATATACATATATGATGAAAACATATCATATTTAGATATTTATTAAAAAAAAAATTGAGATTATGGGACCATCAGTAATTTATATAGACCAATATTTCAAGACCAAAACAAACATAATAAACGATGTAGTTATCACATGAAATAACGATTTTTATAAAAAACCTGATAAACATGTCATTATAATTAATAAGAAAGACATATATGAAATGATATTTATTGTAAAATGGTTATGTAAAACCTTAATAAAAAATATATATTTATTTTATGTGATGTTTCAACACATATGAAGAAAGATAGGATATGATGTAAGAGGATTTATTTTTTAATCACATTTTAATCAAGAGTACATATAATTTAATTTAAAATGATGAAATTATATTAATCATATCTGATAAATCCCTTTTTTATCCTATTATTCTATTTATTTATAGAATATTTCTATTTCAATAACATTTCTGTAACACCCCAGGCTTCTACGGTACATTTCCCATTGAATAATACAGTAGCTTGCGTTGTACGCAAATTGGAGTTTTAAAACACCACGACCAATCAACTTAGCTGTTATGAATAGTAATACATAGTTTTTGAAATTTTATAAATTTTATTTTTCAAAATGGACCTAATTTTTTAATTCAGAAAATTCAAATTATCTTAGGGTGATTTTTTGGAATTTTTCAAAAAACCTTAAATTTTTTATAAATAATGAAAAACAATGCGTTATTATTTAAAATCATATTTTTATTTAAAGAATAAATTATTTTATTTAAATTTAATTTTCACAAAAATTGATACATAATTATTATATATGTTAAATTTAATTCATTGGAGTCAGTTTATAATAATAATAATAATAGATATATAATATTTTACTGAACTTTTTACCATCTTTTACACACATTTTAATAGGTTCTGCAAATTTTTGTAAAACATAATTTTACAACTTCTGGAAATTGAATTTCAAAAATCTAAAAGACACTTTTGATATCAGTAAGTAAAATTTCGTTCAATAAGATGAAAATAATTTTTTGTAGAATATAAACTGTTAACTTTGATTTACCACGGTTAAATGTAAATAGGGTATTTATAGGTAAAAATGATATTATTACTACACTAAGACATGTACTAATTCTTTTGGATAAGTTTATTTCAACCAAAATCAGCCTTAGTATTAAAATGTGATTCTTTTCCTCCACTTGGATAAGATTAGGACATTTATTATTCTTTTATATAAATAAGAGTTAAAAGTGATAAATTCTGCATTTAATAACTAAACCATTTTTCGTAAATAGTTACACATAAGATAAAATAGACTATAACAATTCATTAGAAATCCAAAAAAATATCCTATATAAAGGTATTTTGTTTATAATTTTTAGACATTATATAATTGAATTTATTTATGACACAATGATGATGCATTGATTACCTTTTAAATTAAAATTTAAAACAATTGATGTTATAGATATACAAATAAATGTAAATTGATAATTTTTATGCAATACACTGATTTTATAGATTAATTTTACATGTTAGAGTAGATTAAATGAATTTTTTTTAAATAATTCTATTGTTATGACTTTCTACAAAAATCAATTACTTAATATTGTCAGAATTAACATAAATGAGTTTCTAAAATAAATACTATATTATTAAATGATATAATATTCCTATAAATAAACATATTGTCCAATGGACTTATATAATTATAGATATATCATCAATTAACCTCTTTTGGTTTTCATGAAATTTTATAGTATGATTATTAACCATATAATATAATAATACAAGAATACATGGTAAAAGTTAAAATATATATCTAAGAGTTAAATATAATAGATATGGATAATATAGTACACAAATCTTTTCTAAAACTTATTAGTTGAGAGTATTTAGACCCATATCTTCATAATGCTCGAAAAAAATTATTTTCGAGCCATTATAAACTGAATATTATTATATAAACAAATAATATTTCAAGGGTTTCCTAAAGTGACCCTCACCTATCATATCAAAGGGTACTTCCACTTATCTCAAAATCATAACATCGTATCCATTTAGATCAGAAAAAACCTACCCAAATCTCCTCCAAACATCCATCAATTATACCTAGAGGCCATCCTTTGAGCATAAATCCAACTTATGGAGACCTTTTCTCAAATCAAAAGGAAACACCCAAAGAGGAGGTAATTATTTTATCACCTGTTTCAAAGTACTTTTCTTCTTCCACATTCTATTTCATTGTTATTTCTATAAAAAATAATAATAAATACAATGACTTCCATATAATGTGATGTTATTATAAATATGGTACAACCATATTCATTATTCTATCCATCCTATGAATGAAAAGTCAATATACATGTGTACGTACGGGTTACCGTCTCCCCGTCATGGCGTAGGTTGTTATTAAAAAACATCATTATTTGGATTGGTATAATAATGAGTATAAAATATTTAAATAACAAATATAACATGTTAACGGTTCTTTATATATGATATACTATCGAAATACATATAATTTCATCATGAATTTAATGATATTGGCTCTCATTTTTACATACGGATTACCATCTCCACAAACACGATGAGATTCATTACCCCATCATACTAATTCAAGAATAATTTTCATAATATGATTAAAAATAATTTCTAAGAACATAGTATCACTCTGGATATGAATCAAATATATCCTATTCATAACAATCATGACTTTCATAAGAAAACATATAAAGGAAAACGAGCCTGTTAACAAACAAAACAATGATTCTACTGAAATATCATTAACAAAGCAATATTAGAAGAACGTGTATGATATCATATTTATGTATTTGGTTATTTCATAATTTTATAACAATTATTTCACCATTATAAAAGTGTTTAACCTTCCCTATACTAAGGAAATGTAAATGGTAATGGGTTTTCATCTCACTTTTATTCTCAGGAGATTCATGTTATATTTTCCACTATTACCTTTTGTGTGGTGTATATACTACCCATGATTGTATTCATTGTGCAGTATAAATTAATTTATGGGTATTTAAATCATCATTGTATGATCCTTATTTCATGGGTTGTATGTTTCGTAAGTTACCAAATCGATAAGGGAATTTCATATTTCAATTTCCACTCATTCGGTTTTACGCAAACTACATTGATTATTTTACTCCAAGAGTATTTGTGAAATCACTATTTATTTACTTATTTAAGAATTTACACTCTCCTTTGTGTGAATATACATTTTATATACCTAATAAATCCATTTATAAATTATCATGTCATTGATATGATATTGATAAGAGTAATTTTATCTCAAAATTTTATTCATTGAGCTTAACATCCAAGTCATTGGTGTTGTTTTTAAAAGAATATGTTCGGTTGTCCTCTGATTTATTTCCCAAGAATATCCAATTATATTGAGTGTATATATTATTTTCACAAATAATTATGTCATTTATTTATCCTTAACATAATGATATAATCCTTATAATGGATTTTATCTCAGCATACATTCCCTTGAGATTTCATTGTTATTAAGCCCCATTTCACTTTGATATGTTGTATATACATTACATTTACATAGTATATCATGAATATTTTTATTATCATGATATTATAATGTTTTTATTACCTCAATTATTTTTATTCAAGCATCTCTAATTTGGTTAATAACCAAAACTAAAATATAATTTTAAATGTTTTAAATATTTATTCTTCTAAATTGTTCTCATTAAAGTACCTAGTTTAAAAAGGTCTTTAATGATTTATTTACATAGAAATTAATGTTTTAAAATTTAAATTCTTTTTAATAGTTTCAAATTTGTATGGGAGACTTTTATTCAAGAAATCTATATTAAATGGAATAATGATAAATTGTGATACTTTTAAATGTTTTCAAGAGAAAGGGGGTATTTATCTCAAATAGTTTTTAGGATTATTTTCACCTTTCTCAATATCCTTCATTATTATTGATTGAGGTTAATTTATTATAATAAAATCTTATAAATTGTATTTAATGTGTTATTTTTTACTGTGTATGTGCTATTTTTATACCATTCATAGTTTGAGGTTAAAATATTGACATTTCATATGCTAGTTTTAATATGAATGTTTTGATTATGTTTCTACCTTTTTATATGATGAATGTATTGGAATTTGTTAGTAATGTTTGGAGCCCGCTATAGCTCCTAGGTGCATCGATAGGTCTCATGAGACAATTAGACGTGGAATTGGACGAGGCCTTTCCCTATTTGATAAAAGGTTCAGGCCAAGGCCTTAAATTATTTTTAGACATCTTGGATGAGGCCTGGAAAAAATGTCTTACAATGTCCTGCTTTATACATTCTCTCATTATAAAAAAATATTAATGGTTCATGTGGTTATTCGAATAGTAGAATACCCATGACTGTGTTTTATTATGTCATTATTTACTAATATCATATTCCAACCATAATGTGTTCATGTTTATTATTTATAAATGAATTTGTTTTCAATTATTCACCATGCCTAATTTTTTTTTTATCATCCTTTGTATTTCTTACACTTACTGATCATTTAATCCCACCTATTTCTTATGTTTCTTTTTCCATGAATATGAAGAAGTTATTTATGTGTGATTTTTAGGAATAATCTAGGATACTTGAATGTATCTTATGAAATAAATTAGGGTTGTATTAATTTTCATGTTGTAATGTTGAAAATATGTATGTATATTGTTTCCAATAATTCCAAACTCATCAGTCTTTTGGGACATGATTTCTTGTATCTTGCCAATGTTATGTAATAATGCACCGAATATGGTTAATTGGGGTTCAGGCATTGAAATTTCCTTATATTTATTAGTTATAATGATTTAAATAATGGTTTAACAAAACCAGAACATATTTCTCCACTTTAGGTTGGAAAACAATTTTACTCAATATTCATATTTTCTATGAAAAATCTAACACTGTTTTTATACTCTCTAATTATCGATTACATTCAATGATAAAAGTTTTTTTAGTTTTGAAATAACTTTTTAAGAATTTTTTTTGGAATTTTATAATTGAGGTACCTTTTAATAAAGGTATGAACCAAATATTTTTTTTAATGATTATGGTACAAATAGAATTTCATGCTGTCATTACTGCTCTATGATTTGATTCTTCATTATGTGTTTCTTTATATGCATTCAAATAAAATATTTTCCATAATATTTTATTAATAGTTTTACTTTTAACCACAATTTCAAAATAGAATAATATTTTTATCAATAAATATACTAATGATATTGTGAAGACATGTTAAACTACAAATAAACCATTTGAGGTGACTTATGATTTACAGGGTATATGATACAATGATAATATCAATATTATATATCTTTATGGTTTATTATAATTATGATAAAATATTTTTAAATCTAATATTATTTCAGATTGGTATTATATAATGATATATTAAATGATTTATGATCTTCAGGTACACATATGTATGGTCGTAACTATATGAAGGTTGGGTGTGAAATTAAATTTCCCACCAATGACTGGTGTAAATCCTTATATATCATGACATAAATATGGTAAATGAGATGATGTGCTCGAATAACAATGGGAAACAAGTAGGTATTCTTGATCCACATTGGGAAAATGGTATGGATGTATGATCAAATATGGGAATGTGGGGGTGATTCCCAAGGCATTATAATATAGGAAAATGGTTTTACTTCATATTATATTCTGATTTAATGGTCATAGTTCTTATAAATTCCATTTGATATTTTTTTATTATTATGATGGTATAACACTTTTAACATCATTTTCATATGATTACTATTTTAATGTATAGTTCATGATTGATAAATTTTGATTCCACAATCGTATGATTTATGTCTTTTGAGATGATAAAATTTTATTTGATTAACAATTTAATGATATATGGTATTTTGGTTATGAAAGTTTCAATTTATAGTCACGATATCATAACCATGCACTTATCGTTTTATTTCATAATATGATTAATTGATATTTTCTATGTTTCCACTACAGAGTGTCTCATCACACACTTTCGTATATTTTCTTTCCCATGGTTATAAAGAAGGTTTTTATGTATGGTATCCTAAGAAGGATAAAAAGTTAGTAGTCCATTATGAGAGATGATGAATAATGTACCAAAATAATATATTTTTTTATATAGTCTCGAATGAAACTAAATTAGTACTATTATGGAATGAATCGTAATCTTAGGAGTTTAATATTTATAAAAAATAATTTTATATTTATATAAAAATATTATTTTTATTATTATACTACAAAATATATAGATATAAATGAGGAGGAATCAGTAGGTACAGTATGATTATTTTCCCATGGGTATGGGATCATGGGGGGGGGGCATGACATGGTGTCTTTGAGTGATGGATGTCCATTCTACATGAGCAATATGTTCCATTCCATGACTATAGGGGCCATACTATGATAGATATCGAAGAGGTTGGCATAACAATATGACCATAGATCTCAACCATGAGGGCTTAGCCATGCTATTTTTTATCTAACACGAATACATGGAACCACTATGTGAAAAGGGGGCCTGACATGGATCTGAATTCTGAGGATGACCTTGCACTGACATGTGTGACCACACCATAACACATGAAGTAGATGATTTTTAAAATAAATGATTTTTAATTTCATTGGGGATAAATATATGTGGTATCCATTTTTTTCCATTAAATATTCACTAATCCCATGCTTCCAACATGTTCATCCATAACAAGGGATATATACTTTATCTATCAATGAATTAATGTGCAATATGAATTTGGAGGTTTCTCTCAAAAAATGATAAGGTAACCAAATAAATTTTATTTTTTATTGTTTTTTATAATATTGTTACCAAATAACAATATTTTAGGTAATATTTTCATAAATTAATGGTATTTATGAATGAATAAGTAATATGTTGTTATATTGGATGAGTTGAATCCTTTAGGAACATTGTGTGTAGTTATTTTCATATACTAAAAGAATCTATGTGACTTTTTGTTACATCTCTGGGTTCCCTTGGTTCTATGATAGGTATTTCCATAATGTTATTGGATGAGATTAAGAGAGTGTGGTGGGATAGGGTATATATTCCTTATTATCAATTATGTGATCAATATATTTTTTAAGTGTATTTTAGACTCCCCATCAGATACTCCTCTAAAGAGCACATATTATAGTTTTATCCAACTGATTTTATAATGCATATAAATATCTTAATTTTCATGAGGAAAACTACTATGATGTCATATGTGGTGATTTATGGTCTTCCACATGATGTGGGACATTTTATGTGACTTCAACTAGTGCGGTTCTTTTGATATTCGATGGAAATTTTGGTAGCATTGTATTATATACAATGAATACACTTTTCTGGCCTATTTGTTGATATATATTTTGAAATATCACTGTATAGTTAATCATGAGTAATTTTCCAGGATCAAGTGGACATTAGTAGGTGATAACATTGAATAGTGAAAGGTGTAAAACATCAGATATTCCATGAGAGTTTAGTGAAATAGAAGGTTAGATAGTTTCTTAGTGGAAGAGTATACCTTGTATTATCATTTATGGTGATAATGGTGTGCATATGTATAATGAAGAGATTCCCTAGTGGTTTTAGGGATCAGGTGATTCCATTGAGAGAAATCATTAATTAATATAGTAAATTTTATTCAAATAACTACATAGTAATAAAATTGTGGTCATAATACCTCAAATAGATCATAGGGTGTTGTCCATATATGGATGTGTATGTATAATTGAGTATAGTGTGAAGATACCTAGTATTTGATGGTGATACTTATAATTGTACATTTAATAGTAGTTCATTAGATATTTCTAGTGGATTTTCAGGGACTCAAAATAGAAGTTTTATTTTTTTTCTTATTGTATATGTTATATTTTATTAGTATTAAAAAAAATTAGTATTGTATATTCATGGTATCACATTTAGTAAAAAGTTTATGTTATGATCACACCTCAAGTGAGAATGTATTGGTCATGTTGGGTGTGAAAAATACACATTAAGAGAGGGAAGTTTGTAGTCTAATGTGGGAAATGAATGGCCATAAATTGAGAGAAAATATAGTGTAAAAACCCTACCTTCATTTATAATTTAGTGGTTAATATAAAAAGTATGATAATGGGAATATATGAAAATCCTCATCTTATGGAAGACTAAGATATTATAACATAGGATTCTACGGAAAGACATCAATCAATGTGATCGTGAGATGAATATATTGATTTTGGATGTTATTATGTGATGTGGTATGGGTGTTAACGATGATTCGTAGGTGGAGTAATGAGGTAGTATATAATATTAGGATTTATTATAGGAATTTACCTCGAGTAAGGGGGTAGGGGTTGAGAAATTTTTCTAATCTTATGTAAGGGTGGTTCGACCATGGCCTGATTGTGTTATGAAAAAAATAATTCCTCTTATGTTTTATAGGATTGGTGATATTAGTATAATGGTGTCTTGTTTATGAAGAGATGACCTATAAACAATTATTTTTATTTGCTTGTTAATTTTCATACACACAAAAACTTCATATTTTTGTATATTATGGAAACCCTGTTATTTATACCCAATTAGTATTTCTTTTCACAAAACGTGTTTGGTTACCCGGGATTACATGTTTCTCTATGTGATTCAATTTCAGATGGAAGATAGTACCAAATATCTTGTTGGGGTAGATATACATATATTTTTGGGATGGGTCTAAGGAGGGATAAATAATTTGATGTTGAGTATCCCATTGTCTTATTTTATATTTTATTTTTATCTAATTGGTATATTAGGATATCAGTGTCTTTATTTATATTTGCATTATGTTTACCGAATCTTTATATTATACATTCTGTCATTCTTTAGAGGATTTGAGTTAAAAAATAACTTCTTTCCAAAGGTAGGTTTTATCTAGGTCTTTACTTGTGATGCATTTGGATGCACATTGGTTGAGAGGATGGAAGGATGGATTCATATAACTCAATCGAGGGGGTTAATTTCCAATTATGGGACTCTAATATATATTTTGTACATATCTATTAATCATCTTTACTATTTGTAGCAATTATGAATAATAAATTAATTTATTTACAACCTAAAAATAACGGGACAATACACAATAGTATTATACTATATTTTATTAGATATGTCTTTTTGACCAATTTTTATTTTAATTAATTTGTCTTGGAAAAATTTTGTTTATCATTATTCCAGGAGTATTAAGCTCTTAGGAAAGGTGGGAAGATATGTTTTATACTGTTTAGAAGCTCATCATTTAACTGTTAAGAAATGAATTTATGAACCAATTTTTTATATAAGTATTGGGACTACGGATGACTACAAAAAGGATATTATTAAAGGGGTGTTCTTGTATTGTTTAATGGGTATAGAGGGTTAAAACATAGATTACATTAGGTTAGTTTTGGATTAAATAATTAATATATTCCCATATACTTGGATTTCATTTTTTCAACCTATTAAATCATGATTCCAATTTTCTATCTAGATCTACCACAAATTAGAAAAAAATTAATTATTTACACTCCCCTGGTGATTTAGGATAAAGAAGTGACATGAAAAGATCAATTAAAACACTAATATTTACTATAATATTGTTTGGAAAAAATCAATAAATCCAAGATCCCAAAATATAAATATTCTATGTGGTAAGTTAGTAGAAGATAAAACCTATCAGCAAATACAATAATGGATGTAGAATAATGGAAATGACATTACCAAGAGAAATAAAACATTATTAGGGAAATAAAACACATTTAAATAGAATAATAATAGATATAATGAATTAAAAATCATATTTTATTAATATTATGTTATAAGGAACCATTTGACATAACCACTATTGCCTTATGGCTCCATCACTAAAGAATTTAGAAAACTAAAAAATAATATTGGAAAGTAAAATCTCAAATCTATGAGTGAAATCATATTTATTTGAATAAATATTCTAATCTTTATATAGGTTATTATGTTTCCCTTCTGTGCTTCAAAAACCATTCTTCCCATGTCAACAGAATATTCTCTTTACCCAATTCTAATTATTCCTAAACCATCCAGATTTTTTTTGAAATTCATTGATGTGGTATCCTTTTTCATTGGATGATCAACACATGTCCAAATTGAGTGTAATAAATTCAGTAGGTGTTCAATATCAATAATTTTATCCTATATTACTCATTCATTCTCTGATCTATGTATCATTACACTATAGTATGCACATCATTTGTGTCTCATTACAGTTTCTACATGATTAGGAAAAAATTATTATTTATTTATTTTAATAATAATATATAATATTATTATTTTTGAACTAATATATATTTGACCTTGAAGTCACAATATTTATTATATTTATGGATCACCCCTTTTAAATAAAAATCCAAATTTCTTGGATTTAACATGTTTTAGATATTTTCATACAATCATTCTTGTAGTTTCATGAAAAATAAATATTTTTTCACTTATTTTTTATTTTATTCAACCCTTTATGACATATTGTATTTAATTTTGTTTTAACATTGAATAATTTGAAAAACTATTATTCCATATGGTTAGGACTATTTTTGACATAGCTTAAACCATTGTGAGAACATTTGTTCTTTATGGTTCATACTCAGATACAATCAATGAGAAACTATAGACCCATACCGTGATAATCCAATTATTCATAGAAATTAATAAATATTATGATTTATAAGTATTAATTTTATGGATTTATATTCATCCAAATATTATAAATAATTTTATAAATGTTTTTTGTAGAGAAATAAATTGGAATATTTACATAAAATGATTCTCAATGAATAAAAAAAATTTATTTAAAGGAAAATTGATTGATTTTGGAAATTGAATTTTTAAAAAATGTATTATTTATTTTAATCAACAAATCTAACATAAAATAGGATATATTTTTTTTCAAAAATGATTTAATTTTTTTTTTGAATAGTGAAAAATTCCATTTTATGCAAATGTGTAATTTCATTTCATTAAATACACTAATTTTTCAAGTCATGTTATATTTTATACTTTGTATTAATGAAAAATAATACCCAGTTTAATAAAAAAATTATAATTATATCTTATTTATTATTATATTTGATTCTTGTATAAATTCATTTTATTCTAATATATTATGTTTAGAAAAACAATATTTTATAACATTTTGGAAACTTATATTGAAATTAATTTCTGAAATATAGACAAAATGAATTAGAAAAAACGACATCCATTTTTTCAATCATGAGGAATTAATTTTATAATGAGTCAGACATCATTTCTTATCATTGTGAATAGAAACAATGAAAGAAATTTCTCACCAAAGTAAAGGTTAATTATGAATAATTAATGTAAAAAATAAGATATAAAGCCACAATATCTTATCTTACATCTAAATATATTTTTATATTTTTAACCATATCAAATTATATACAAAATATTTATAGTTTTGGATCCACTTTCAAAGGATTAAATCATTAATATATTTAAATGTTTTGAATGAGTACATGATTTCCACCCATATCACTTATAAAAGGGTACCTCAATTTCATCTATTCACAACATATATTTATCACTCTAGTTTGGCCAATAAATTCTCAAACCACACTCTTACACACCTACAAAAATTATAAATTTCATAGAACCCATAAATTACTAACACTAGAAGTATTATAGTGTAATTTAATGGGATATATATGAGGAGAATGTAGAATTACTATCTAACCTATTTCTAGTGTATTTCATCTTTTGTTTCCATAAATTCATATTCAACAATGATGAAATAAAAAATAATTATATAAATAATTAAATTTTATTATGATTATTTCACATCCAATTAAATGATTCTTTTCATTTCTATAGGGAATGAAAACATTTATTGTTCATATGCATAGAATACCACCAACGTTTTGGGAGGAGCTTCATTTTTTATCATGGATCATAAGATTTATAAATTTATGGAACTAATGAATACATATGATACTGTGTAAATTATTATTATCCAATAATATTTTTATATTAGTTAACATAATATCCTTTGAATCTATTGGAAATTGATGGTGACACTCATGTATATGTGTTGAATGCCACATCTACGAAGCGATGATATTTATTTTTAATTTTCACTATATAAGTATGGTCATAATGATTCAAATAATGAATATATATATATATATATATTTGTAACATATTTAATATTTCGTAAGAGTTTTATATTAACTATTATATTTTGTTTACACATTCCATAAAAATGAAAACATTCGTTATGCGTATGTACTGACTATTGTGTTCATGAAATGATAAGGTAATTTTTTTAAGATTTCCATTCATTGATGGTTTTAATAGTTTATTTAAAATATAAATATGATAAATATTAAACTAATATCATTTTGTAGATTATATAACAATAACCCCTATTATCACAATCAATGAACAAATGTGGTTTTGAGATAATAAACAGAATGACCCCAAAATGTCTAATATGATTTTAAAAAATATAATGATGAAGTAAAACATGTTACAAAATGATATAAAATAAATTATATTAATGAAATGAAAAAAAAGTTTATTTATAACTTTCTAAACTTATATAATTTTATTATTATATAGTTAGAGAGAATACAATTCTCTATGTGACATAATCCATCATATATTCTTTTAAAATATTATTTCACATGATTAAAATAATTCCTCATCCATATTCATATATGTTAAATGTTTTAATAATATTATTTAAAATTTTTTAAACGTATATTTCCTTGTTTTTCATATAGGTTATGATCATCTATTGATAAATTTATAATAAGTTAATATTATTTTACACGTACGACTTGGACAACATTTCCCAAACAAATAGAAATTATTAATTATAAAGAATAATTCCCATGATTTTTTATATTAGATCATATTAACTAACATCTACTATTTTTTCGATTCTGTGTCTTTTTTATGAAAAAAATAATTTCTCAATATGGAAATTTGAAAATGAAATGTGTTTGTATTGTGGGATAGAAAGAGTTTTTTCATAATTTTATTATGTAATGTTAAAGAATATAAATATTTACATGAGTGTGTTTTACATTTGAATTATATATGATGGGTGTTTAGACTTATATAAATCACAGTGATAGTCAAGCCTGATATTACCCTAAAATTTATTGGGTAAAGACGTGGTCTTCAAATGTGAAAATGATGGGGATAACCAAGTTGGTTATTCCTATATAATTAACTAGGGACCAATTATTTTAAATTTATATTAATATGAGTGAGAACAGGTTATGAATATGGTGATCCAAGATACCTATTTTATTATTTAATTTTTTTTTATTGAAATATTGTTGATTCATATAGTTAGAAAAGTTTAATTATAAAAGGATTTTTTATTCAAATGAATGGTTTATTAATTTTTCACATGCCTCAAGATGTCAATAGTGCTTTTGAAATTAATTATAATTTGGTTTTAAATATATTTTTTGGTTTTTTTAATGTGGATATTTTATATTTATGTTTTTAAATATTTGTTATGAAAAATTTAATCATATTTAGAGTTATTTAGTTATCACATGATCAAAAGTATTCAATATTTGTTTTATTTCTAACTAAGGTTTTCTATCATACCAAATTATGAGATATTATTCATAATATTGAAGGACGATTTGAAATTTTATTAGGGAAAATATTACAGTTATGCTGACTTAATCGAAATGAAGTAAAAGTGTGTTGAATAAATGATGATATTGTTATTAATTATATATTTTCATTGAAAAAATGAATATTGTATGATGTTATCCACATTAATATATTATTTAATTTCATAGTATTTTTAATATTTTATCATATAAAATGTAAAAAATGTAGCATAGAGGAACCCATGTTATATATCATGTAATATTGGTTTGAATAAGTCATAGGTCATTATATTTTTCATAAGAGGGATGTTTTTGATACCATTAGAGATTAGGAGAATATTAAAATAATCTTTATAGATTATATATTTTATTGTTATATTATCATTATGTATCTTTTTAATATTTCCTTTTTTCTTCTTCTGGTCCTTTTTTTAAATGGATTTCTAGAGAAAAAACAAGAAAGACTTTGTAAGAAGGAATCAAGAGGATAATGAAATTAGACATTATTAAAGTATAATGGTTCGAACTAATAAATTTTTTATACGTTTGGCTATGTTGATGTAGTCCATTAATGGGGGAAATATTGAAATAGGGATGTTTAATTCTTTATATTGGAACATGTATATATTGAAGCATTTCATGGAAGAATGCTCTATTTTAATCAGTAGATCCTTAGACATGATAAATGATTAAGGATGGATCAATGATTTAGGAAAATATTTCTTGTTTTAGGATTTATATAACAAGAAAAGAAAACTCATACTATTAATCATTTTGATGATGAGGCCAATAGATAATTTTTTCAAATTAAAAAATGTTATTGAAAATGATTATGGAGAGGATACATTTGTATAGTGAGAAATATTTTCACAATGTAAATTGTATTAGAATAGAAATAAATTTTTTGAAGATAAAAAAAGGACTAAGACTCTATGACCACATATGTGTTATTTTTTACTAGACTTTGCAGGTATGAATTAATATAATTATGGAACATGAGTATAGAATTGTTATATTTTTAATAGGTATATATTTATGTTAATGAAGAGTGTTGAAATTTCATGATGTTTAATAATAGGAATTAATTTTCTATTATCCTCAAAATATAGAAATGGAAATTTATAAAAATTATGTTCTTTATGATGAATAATGTATGAAGTAGTTACAATGGTTCCCAATGGAGAAGTAGTCAACAATTAGTTTTGGAGTTATTACACCTATATATTCTAAATGTGGTAAAATACATTTTATATAAGTATTATTATGGTCAATATAGTACTGTCAATTTGGAATTATATTTTAGTGGGTTCATTATTATAAAAAAAAGATCCAATTAAACCAATATTGTGTAAGAATATAGTCAACCATTAGTGAGGTGTTTTAGTTTCAATGATTTCAGTCATTATAATAGTTCATTTCATATATAATTCACTCAATGTTGGAATAATAAACATTGAATATATTAAGGTGTGTAAATACATTTAACTATGATGATGGAAGATAATGGACCATAAAATTAAGTGATTTATGGTATATTACTTGTTTATTCATATTATTCGAATTCCTTATATAATATTATATAAATTTTATTATTTTTTGAAAAAATATATGTAAAAACAAATATCAGTAAATTAAGAAATAGTTTTTTTAAACTACATGGGTTATTTTATATGAATAAAAAATTTATATAAATCATTATATTATAAAAAGTGGAATACATATTATTGAAAACATTATTATCAATCCCATTATAGAGATTAATTTATTTTGGGATTGTATTAATAAGAAAATTTATCCTTCTAACTTGATTTATGTGATAAATAATTTATTTTATAGATTGAGATACTATTTGTACATAAGAATGAAAAAAAAATTTATATCAAATCATGAATTAGGGAAACTGATAAATGATAAATGTGAAATTAATCATAAAAATATTATTGATAAGAATTAAAAAGTTTAAATTTTTGTTTTTTCATTATGAAATGAATATATTGATTCATTTATAGATTATTTTCCATGTGTTATTCAAGATCTGGAAGCTCAGTTTACATTTGACTTAGTTCTTTATCTATACCAATTTCAAAACCTCTATATCTAATGAAATCAAATGTGTTATTCTAAAAACAATAATGTACATGAGTTTCTTAATAAGGGCTTAATCATTACTAGGACTTATCAAAAGGACTCTCATATTATTATTTTTTGTATTATATTCATGGTTCTATATGGTATATATTGATTACAAACCACATAATCACTTCATTATTAAGAAAAATAAATGGTTTCCTCATATAAATGTATTTTTTATAATCTATAGGGTAAAATTTATTTCTTAATATTTTGAATTATGACCATTTCTAATTAAATAATGGTTAAGGAGTAATAAATTTCAAAGATCAAAATATCTTATTATTTTAAGGTCATTACAATTTTTTTAAATATTATTTAAGGTAAAAATAATCCCAATATATTTATAGATATAATGAATGTAGTATTCTATAAATATTTTGATAAATTTTATGTATTATTTATTGATTATATTATTATATAACATGAACATTATAGAGATAATGAGAAAAACATATGGAATGATTTTAAAAAATTAATAAAAAATATGTTTCCTTGAAAATTAGGTGAATTTGAATTTTCGAAGGAAGAGATTTATTTTCAGTTGAACATTATTTATAAAGCTAATATGACTATTTAAATTACTATTACTAAAGTGGTGGAAGAGTGATTATGGAAAAAAATTGAAATTTAGATTTGATGTTTTTTTAGTTTATCGAAATTATACAAACTGTATGTTGAGAAATTTTCAAGGTTATCTATTCCACAAACAATGGTAACTAGAAATGGATTTAAATACATATAGATGAAGGAATTTGTTGAATACGATCATTATTTTCATTGAATATATTTTTATCTTTATAGTGTTATTTTTTCCAAATATAAATGGAGAATTATTTATTTATAATCATTCTGATTTTAAGGGTCACAGTTGTGTATTGATTCCAAATTATTGGGTTATAATGTATGATTATTTTCAATTGAGACTCCATAAAAATAAGTATCATAAACATGAAATATTTTTAGTTACATGAGTTGTTAGAATAAAAATAATTAAGAATATTTTGAATTAAAAAAATGTGAAATACATATTGATCATAAAAATTTAATGAATACATTAAATAAATGAAGTTAAAAAAGTGGTAGAGAAGGTTTCTTGAATTCATTAAGTATTATGATTTCAAATTTCAATATAATACAAGAAAAGTAAACAAGTTATTCAGATCCTATATTCAAAAATATAATTAATCTTTACTGATTTTTTGATTGGAAAATGATCTTTCTGTAATATATTAATTAATTTTGTCCAAGAAATTCAATATGAAAAAACTCATTCTATTTTTTATTAGGTATCTGTTTAATATTCAATATCAGAATAAATTAATGAGTCTTGAAATAATGATATTCTTTTCTATAAATAGTATAATATTACAATAAGGGTAAGATTCAATATAATAGTTTAGATAATTTAGGGGTTATCAGAATTTTGAAGATGTTATTTTTTCATGTGATTCGATAGAAGAAGGTCCGGGATCAAGGTAAGCCTGATCTTACAAATTTATTAAAGAAAAACTAAATAAGAGTATAATATCATTCATTACAAGGGAGATTTCACATTTGGGAGTGAATAACACGTCACATGTAATCATTAACATGATTTATATAGTGTTCAGATGTCCTTAACATCCAAATTATGGTTTCTTACAAGATTATCCTTTCTGATAAGATGTTTTTCACCTGGATGGACTCTCTATATGCATCTGTGATATGTAGCATAATTTGAGTGGAAGACCTCCAACATTTTACATAATAGGGTAGGAGATTCCATAGGAAATTCGTTATTTTTTATTCCGGGAAATGATAGAATTTTCAAAGTCTGATTCGATCCAGAGGGAATTCCATTTTTGATGAACAACATACTTGATTGTGTGTATTATTTCCCACAACTCAACACCATAAGTAGTTCTAATTCCAATATAGTGATGAAATCATCTTTTAATAAAGACACAACTTGTTTGAAATTCAATGACCCAAACATTCATTAATATAAAATCCTCTTGATCTAATTAAATGTATCATTTTGTAAAATCATTATTTAAAATGTGAACTTCAATGGTTTTATGTTTTTGGATTTTATGATACTGTTATGAATTGTGATAGTTTCTAATATAGCAGTTGAACATTGATCACATGATTAGTATAAATATAGGCCTTTAATGAATCCTATTTACTCAGATAGAAGAACTGATGGCCTCATCAAGTAGACTTTCCCCATATGCATCACATTTTTCAGAGATCTAAATGGATGTGGATTCTTTGGGATTATTTCATGACCAAGGCCATTATGAGCATGAATACGTTAAGCTCGAGCAGAACCTCATATGAGAGAAGTGAAAGTTGATAGAGATTTCCACTGGAGCAATGTTATCTGAGCCACCCAAAGAGTATGTCATTGTCGCACACCTTTCCCTAAGGTCTTATGCAGGTGGTTTAAGGGGTTATGTAACAATACCCTAGCACTATTATTTTGTGAATTATTTTTTATATAATAATGAATAAAAATAATTTTTTTTATTGTTAATTTTTTAATAGCTTTTAAAGAATGCATAGTATTTTTAGTTAATATTGAACTAGAAATATATTATAAGCAATTAATGGATTTTTGAATTAAATAATATTTTTATAAAATATTGTTATTATTAAATTAAACTTTATTAAATATAAATGATCCTATAATTTTATAATGATATTTTTATTTTTATTTAGGATTCAAAGCTGCTTTTGTCAAAACCCATAATTTTTCGATAAATGTCAATTTTTATTTTACAAGTAAAAATTCACATATTTATAAAATTATTTAGATAAGATGATTATTATTTTTGGAATTAGGACATCGAAATTATCCAATGTTGAATTTTTCATATTTTTATGAGACAATCTAATTTTTGGGTGAAAATTAAATACCCTTTAAATATATATTGTGTTTTATGATATCATAATGACCCAATAGTGATCTAATAAAACACTATAAATGATATTTTCGGCCAATATATTTTTTATCCTTAAAATAATTTGATTTTAGATTTGATTGATTAATTTTTTGATTACTTAGTGGACCCTCCATGACTTATAAAATAGTTTTTCTTTTAAAATTGTTTTCCTTGAGAGTGTGACTCACATCCACATACGAAACCCAATTATTTTAAGAAGTTAGGACATTGGACATATAAAATATTTTTTACACTCACCATAGGAAAAAACCATGGGCAAAAACCATGGTCTGGTTTGTGGTTTTGATTAGTTTAATGTGAGGTGTCCCAAACCTAAATAATAAATAATCCCTTCTCCATTCCTATATAAACCCATAGAAGCTCCCAATTCCTCTTCACTCAAAGTTATTCGAGTTCGTCCAACCTCGTAAATCCTCTCTCTAGAATCTTACCAAGGCTACTGAAGCTCCCAATAAGCCTCTCTCAAGGCTCTCCTAGGCCTTTGGAAGCACACATCCAAGTAAGGGTTTTCCCCTTTTTTCATTTTTGTCTAATTTTTTTGAAGTTGTTATCCCATTTTAATTTTAATTATAATTTTTTGGTTATGGTTTCACACCTCCCCCATACATCCCTCTTTATGTTTTAATGATGTGATACCTCTTTCTCTCTCATAAAATGCCTCCCATGTACACCCGTTACTATGTCAAAATTCCGGAAGGAATTTCTCTCTCCCAATTTACATTCAATAAACACATTTAAATCATGAATCTAAATTCCATTACAGTTGTTGGCACATGTATCTGTATGACCCTATAAATTCCATTTCATCTACATATGATTAGACACCCATATCTCTCTCATCAACCATTTTTGTGAATCCTTATGTCACGTTGTTATGCTGCCAAAATTAGACCGCATTTTTCAATGGCAATATCATTATGTAGTGAATACCATAGACATGTATATATCAAGGGTATCCACCTTTACGAACATTTAGTTATTGATTATATAGTCTCATGCATGAATTACACATTCATTTACCATTTAATTAATGATTATGTTTAATGAATCCATGTATTATGATCCTTGTGGCACACTTATGCATGAAATGAAATGTTTATGAATGGTGTGACCTAATAGTGCTCCAATGAATTGGGTAAAGCATAGTATAAAGATACATCATGTGTAATGAGTGTTGAATCATGATAATTAATGTGCAATGAGGGTTTACTCGTGCTTCATGTGCAATGAGGGTTTACTCATGCTCCATGTGAAATGAGCCTTGGTTCATGCTAATTCCATTTAAGTGTGGTTGCAACATCTCCATGTTATGATTATCATGCTTTATCATGCCATTTTGATCATGTTTCTCTTGTGCTCTACTAATATTCCTATTTTCTAACATTTATTTTTTTCCTCATGATATTCCATGTTCATTCCCTTTTTGGTCTTTATAGATCACCCTTTTCTGATGCATGTCCTTAGGTTATCCTATATAAGGTGAAGTATGAGGGAATGTAGTGGTCATTTAAAGGATGTTTTCAATAGAGATGTTGTTTTTCATTTTTATGTTTTCATGTAATGGTCCTAATCCCCAAATATACTATAAAACATGATCTTTTATGTTGTATCAAGTTAATATTGTGTAATAAATCATGTTTAAGTGTGTAATAAAGAATATGGTTGTCATAGTTGTTATTAGAATATAGGTTCAGTTATTTTTGTGATTAGGATTAGAAAACCATAGTAAAGCATTAGGGACAAGACTATGTATAATAAAAACATCCCTATGTTTTGGTGAGTATTGAATATTTGTTTTATCAAGAAAATACATCCCTTTCTGGATACGTGCAGGTATAGGTTGCCTTGGTACAAATGAATCCAAAGGGTAAAACCAGAAAACACTGCTTTGAGATAGACTTGAAAAGGAACTAGTGCACGACAACTGGACCTGTTGCACTCTTGGTTACAAAACTCCAGTGATATATGATTTGGTAAATTGAAAATCATAGTATAAAATATTTTTAATGGACACAAAAATAAATTCCCTAAGAATATATATTAGGAAGTAGATCATGGATAACAAAGAATAAAGACAATATATTCATAAGTTAAGGAAATAATGGTTATTTATAAGCCATCTGTTTTTTATTTGGATTACTCTTTTATGTGTTACCCCTAAAATTACTTTTATTCTAGACAACGTCCTATAAATGGAGGACTCTAGCAAACAACTGATGTGATGTTTGATACGATGATTGTTCTAATGAGATACCAAATCCGATGGGAGTGGGAATCACGAACATTGTCACGTTTCTCTCTCAGTTAACACAAGCGATGAAAAGAAACATGGGCCAAGATGAATTTTCACCCCCCCCCCAATAAAGAACTAGTTGCTATCAAGAGCTTCATGAGAGCAAGGCCTCCTACTTCTAATGGATCATCTAATATACTAATTGTCAAACAATGCATAAAGTTCATTGAAACGGTCATCTCCATACATAAATGTTATGAACAAAAAAAGGTTCTCCCTGCTGCTTATCATATGGAGGGTGAAGCTGATCAATTGTGGATGTTGATAAAAAATACAAAGACCAAAGAGAAGATAGAGGCGTTGGAATGGAATGATTTTCGGAAGATGTTTTTTGATAAAAAAATTTTGTGATCCCTCTGGCTTAAGATGGTAAGGTACATCCATGCCCTCACGAAAAAGACGAAAAATCTATCTGAGCATGTGCGGAAAAATTCAAAAGGCTTTCATGATAAGCTTTCGGCTTTGTCGTTACCCATGAATGCATGGTTGTCCGCTTCTAGGGTGGGATAAAACCTAACCAGTGGAAAGCACTGATGATCCGTGACTTCTAAATCTATGAAGAAATTCTCTGATGTTCCCCCAAGATCGAAATAGAGATAGGAGATTCGTAGGGTTATCATGGGGATAAGAAGCATAAGGTGGACTTCAATACTGGTGGTTCGATGGATAAATACAATGGTGCGAAGACGATCCAGCACCCCACTTTCCAAAGGTGCAGAAAGAAGCACCATGGAAATTGACTAAAGGTTGTGAAGAAATTCTTTAGGTGTGGAAGTGATTTGAACCTATATATTAACTATCGACAAGAAAAAACATTACTTACAAAAAAAGAGAGGAATGTTCTATTCGAACATTAACGCATTGTTCATATCTACAACTACAAAGAACTGAGACATCCTACAAATCAGTGCCCAATGCCAAGGGTTTTCGGAGGCAACCAACATCTCCAAGGCAGCAAGGGTGAGATTGTTCTGTCACTAATACCTATGTGAAACCAACAACTAAGTGGTCATAGGTACTCTAGTTATTCATTGAATAATAGAGAAAATAATTTTAGATTCAGGTTCTAGGAATTTTTATGTCACAAAAGATTAGTTGAACAATCCCAAAACCACCACAAATCATGGAAGTGAAGATGTCGGTGAGTATAGAAAATGGGAAAATCATTGAATCCCATGAATATAACTCCTCCCCTATCATAATCTGTGGATTGAACTTCCCATAGAACCACATATTACTCCCTCTAGGGGAATTTTATTCAATTCATGGCATGTATTGGCTTTATTTATATAGAACCAACAGAAATTTCCATGAGATAGAAATCACTCTCCATGTGGAGAATCGACCCCTGATTGGTTACAATTGAAAATTGGAGGATGAATCTTCTTTAGCTCCATCATCTCATGTGTGGATATTAGAACCCAATGAGAATGCATATCTATCATGGATTATTGAGCCTATGGAAAAAACCATCCCAAAAGACATGCCTACTTTGAGGAAATTCGATGAAGTGTTTCTTGGGGAATTTCATGGTCTTCCTCCTAGAAGAGATGTTTAATTCTCAATTGATCTTATACATGTGGAGTTTCCAATATCCAAGACTCCATATAGAATGGCTGCTGTGGAGCTTTAGGTGATGAATAAATATATACATGAGAGAATGGATAACGGGTTTATATGCCCAAGTGTTTCACCATGGGGTGCACTAGTTATCTTCATTCATAAGAAGGATGGGTAAATGTTCCTTTTCATCGATTATCATGAGCTAAACATAATCATGATTAATAAAAAGTATCCTCCCCCAAAAATGTAAGACTTATTCGATCAGCATCATGGAGCACAATACTTCTCTAATGTAGATTTGAGGTTGGGATATTATCAATTAAAGGTGAAGAAGGAAGATGACACAAAGAATGCTTTTTGTACAAGTTACGAGCACTATGAGTTCATAGTAATTCCATTAAGACACACTAATTCTTATGTAATCTTCACAGACTTGGTGAATAGAGTCTTTATAAATTACATCAAAAAAAATTTGGTAGTCTGTATTGATGATATTCTGATATACTCCAAAACCATGGAGGATCATGTGGAGCATCTAAGAACTGTACTAGAGACCTTGCGGAAGGAGAAGCATTATGAAAAGTACAATAAGTGTGAGTTCTAGTTGATAGTGATGTCATTATGGGTCCATATCATCACAAGCAGTGGGATATCTGTGGATCACTCCAAGTGAGCTGTAATAGTGGGATGGCCGAGGGAAACATCGGTAATGGATATCTGTAGCTTCTTGGGGTTGGCTGGATATTATCAATGATTTGTGATAAATTTCTCATGATAGTCCAACCCCCATACCAAGCTTACTCAGAAGGGTGTAATGTATTCTTGGAGTGATGAATGCGAAGAAATCCTCAAGGAGTTCAAAAGTAGGCTTATCACTGCATCGGTTATCATTTTACCCCTAAGTGGAGAACATTATTTGGTATTTAGTGATGATTTGAAGAAGGGCCTAGAGTTTTTGTTGATGAAAAATTCAAAATTTGATGCCTATTCTTCATTGCAATTGATGGTTCATGAGTAGAACTATCTAAAACCTGACCTTGAGTTTGCTGCAGTGATCTTCACTTTGAAAATTTCGTGGCATTATCTCTTTGGGGACAAGTGTGAAATATATACGGACCATTAAAGCCTCAAATATATACTCACAGAGAACGAGTTGAATATGGTCCAACGAAGATGGTTATAAGTGATCATAGTATATGACTCCTCAATGCATTACCACCCTGGGAATGCGAACAAGGTGGAAGATTCTTTAAATATAAAGGACCCAGAAAATCTATAACTGATGAGAATTGAGAACGATAAAATATTCTTAGATTTGATGAAATTGGGAATTTGAATCATATAGAAGGGAAAGTCATCAATCCTTTCAAAAATTATTGATCAATCATATATTTTGTAAAGGTTAAATGATTCTCAAAAGGATGATATGGGAATTCAGAAAAAAGTAGAAGCTATCAGAAGAGGGAAATCCTTGTAGAACAATGTTAATGAAGAATAAATTGTGAGATTTGTGAAAATACTATGTGTTCCATCATGTTTAGAGCTGAAGAAGGATCTTTTTGATGATGATCATTCTTAAAATTTCTCTATTCACCCATGAAACACAAAGATGTATAGAGATCCTTGAGAGAATAATTTTTTGGGACAATGTAAATAAGGAGATCACTGAATTTACATCAACGTGTCTGGTGTGATAGCAAGTGAAGGCTGAGAGACAGATGTCTAAGTGGATGATGCAACCATTACCCATACCAGCATGGAAATGGGATAACATCACCCTGGACATTGTCACCAGACCTCCGAAGACATCCAACGTCAACAATGCAATCTGGGTTGTTGTGGATCTTCTTACAAATTATTCATAGTTTATTTCAATTTGGGAGGATTTATAATTGGATCAACTGAAAAAAATAAATTTATATATATTAAGGAACTGGTAAAGCTTCATGGAGGACCAATATCTATTGTATCATATCGAGATCCAAGATTCACATCTATGTTTTTGATGAGTCCTCATCATGCTCTAGATAGTGAGCTGAACTACAATACAACTTATCATCCTTAAACTGATGGCCAATCTGAGAAGACTATCCAAAAACTTGTGGACATGTAGAGAGCATGCTCGATGGGATTTATAGGAGGAGGGGATCAACATCTATCGTTGGATGAATTGTCCTATAATAACTATTTCCACTAGAGAATCCAAATGCCACTATATGAATAAATTTATAGGAAATGGTGCATAACACCAATGGGTTGGGATGAAGTTGGCGAGCATAAGCTTCAAGGACCAGAAATGGTCGAAAAAATGGTGGAGTAGGTGAAAACCATTCAGCAGTATGTCAAGGTAGCCCGGAGTCGGCAGAAGAGTTATACAGATAATCATCAATGAGACATTGATTTTATTGTTGGAGACATTCTACTTCGATGCATATCTCCATGTAATAGGGTCATGAGGTTTGGAAAGAAACGGAAGTTATGTCCTAGTTACATTGGCCACTTCGATATTCATGATCATATCGAGGTCATGGGATATCGAATAGAACTTCTATCTATCATGGATAAAGTACATGATGTCTTTATTGTATCTCTATTAAGGATGTACATACCCAATCCTTCACATGTACTATGTTTAGAGATGGTACAGTTATAGGATGATCATTCTTATGAGGATCCACCAGTTAATATTATAGATTCTAGAGAAACAATTCTACGAAATAAGACAATGCCCCTCATTAAGGTGTTGTGGAAAAACCACATGTTTGAGGAAGTGATGTGGGAATTAGATAAAATGATGATGCAGAGTTACCCACATTAGTTTTATTGTGGGATAAGGAAATTTCAAGGGTGAAATTTCTTAAGGGGGGAACATTGTAACGGCCAAAACATTCATTAGTGAAAATTACTCTTCATCTAATTAAATGTCTCATTATGTAAATTCATTATACAAAATGTGAAATTCATTGGTTTTATGTTTTGGGATATAAAAATAACGATATGAATTGTGACAGTTTCTAAAATAGTCGTTGAACATCGATCACATGATTAGTAAAAATATTGGCCTTTAACAAATCCAATTTACTCAGACAAAGGAACCAATGGCCACATCTAATAGACTTTCCCCATACGAAGCCCATTTCTCAGAGCTCAGAAAGGAGGTGGTGAATTTTGGCATTGCTCTTAACCAAGCCCAATTGGAGATTTAATACGTTAATCTCGAGAAGAACTGCCTATGGGTGATGTGAATGTTGATAGAGATTACTACTCGAGAAATTCTATCCAAGCCACCCCAAGAATATGTCACCATCACGCACCATAACATAAGGTCTTATGTTGGTGTTTGAAGGGGTTTTGTAACAAGACCCTAGAAATATTATTATGTGCACTATTTTTTATATAATAATGAATATACATTTGTTTTTTTATTGTTATTTTGTAAATATTTTTTAAAGTACAAATAGTATTTTTTAGTTAATATTCAACTAAGAAATCCATTTTGATGAATTAACAGTTTTTAAAATTAAATAATATTTTATTAAAATATTATTATTATTAAGTTAACTCTTATTAAATAAACATGATTGTATAATGTTATGAATGAAATTGTATTTTTTTTAAGGTTTCAAATATATTTATGTTAAAACCCATGATTTTTCGATAAAAGATAGTTTTTTATATTAATAGTGAAAAATCATATATTCATAATATTATTTTGATAAAATGAATTTTATTTTTTGAATCGGGATATTGAAATTATTCAACGGTAAATGTTTCATAATGTTCTGAGACAATCAATTATTTCTATAAAAAAAATACCGTTTAAATATATATTGTGTTTTATGACATCATAATGACCCAATAGTGATGTAATAAAATACTATAGATGATATGTTCATCCAATATACGTTTTATATTTAAAATAATGTAATTTTATATTTGTTTGATTAATTTTGTGATGCCTTATTGGACCAACCATGACTTATAAAACATTTTATCTTTTTAAAATTGTTTTCCTTTAGAGTGTGACTCACCTCCACATAAGCAACCCTATTATTTTAAGATGTTCGGCCACTAGCCTTATAAAATATTATTTTCCACTACCCTTTAGAAAACACCATGGGAAAAAACCATGATTTCGATTGATGTTTTGACTAGTTTAATGCGAGGTGTCCCAAACCTAAATAATAAATAATTCATTCTCCTTTTCTATATAATCCCACCCATGCTCCCAACTTATCTTCACTCAAAGCCTTTGGAGTTCGCCCAACCACTGACCTCCTCTCTGTAGAATCCTCCCAAGGTACCCCAATATCTTAATAAGCCTCTCTCAAGAATCTCCCCTACCATTGTAAGCGCACTTCCAAGTAACGGTTTTCCTCCTTTCTCATTTTTTTCAAATTTACTTTAATTTGTTACGAAATTTTAATTTCAATTATAAATGTGGGGGTATGTTTTTGAACCTCTCCCATACTTCCCTATTTATGTTTTAATGATGGTATACCCCTTTCTCCCTCATAAAATGCCTCCCATGTACACTTGTTACTATGCCAAAATTCTGAAAGGAATTACTCTCTTCTCATTTACATTCATGAAATTATTTTCTATCATTAATATAAATTCCATTACATTTGTTGGGACATGTATCTATATGAACCAATTAAATTACATTTCATTTACATATGATGAGACACCCCTTTCTCTCTCATCAACCATTTTTGTGAATCCTTTTGTCATGCAGTTATACTGCCGAAATTACATCGCATTTTTTCAAGACAATATCATTGTGTAGTGAATACCATACCCGTGTATCTGTCAAGGGTATTCACCTTTATGCAAATTTAGTTATTGATTATATAGTTTCATTCATAAATTCCAAATTCCTTTATCATGGAATAAATGATGATGTTTAATGATTCCATGTTTTATGATCCATGTGGCACACTTATGCATGAAATGAAATGTTTATGAAGGGTGAACCCTAATAATGCTCTAATGCAATGGGTAATGTATAATATCATGATATGTCATGTTCAATGATTCTTGAATCATTCTTATTCAAGTGAAACATGGGTTTACTCATGCTTGAAGTGTAATGATGGTTTACACATGCTCTATGTGCAATGAGCCTTGGACTGTGATATTTCCATGTTAAGTGTTGTTTCCACATCTCTATGTTGTGATTGTCATGATTTATTATGACTTTCTGATCATGTTTATATTGTGATATATTGATATTCCTATTGTCTAACATGTATTTTTTTCATGTTATTCCATGTTTGTTCCCTTACTGGGCTTTATAGCTCACCCTTTGGTTATGCATGTCCACAGGTTATCCATTGCAAGGTAAAGTACAATGTAATGTAGTATTCATGTAAAGGATGTTTTTAATAAAGTTGTTGTTTTTTAGGTTTAAATTTTTCATGTACTGGTCCTATGCCACAAAGAAACTTGACCTATCAATCTTCTATGTTGTATAAATTGAAGGTTATGTAATAAATCATGTTTAATTGTCTAATAAAGAACTTGGTATTCATAAGAAAAATACCTCTGCTTCCTGAAAGTCACGACTCACCCAACAAAACATCATCTATATTCACTTTGATCTATGATTCAAAAGGCGGTATCCTTCGAAAAGATTTTAGAATTTGTGGTTTCTTTGAAATTCACGAATATCTCAATATCCTGTGGATATTTAGACCATTAATATCATTATTCCTCATGAAAACCATTATTTTTGTAGCATCATGGATCTCTTCGTGCATTAGTGGGATTTCAAAATGAGTGGAAGGAATCAGCTCCTCAAATAGTTTCAGATTCCATGCCCTCTATACAGATGCAAAAAATAGCTTCATTAACCACTAGTAGCAGGTGATGCAGTTTCTCCCTGTACCCATCAATAAAAATAATGGTCGTCAGCTCTTCCCGATATTTCCCAGCACTGAGGTTCATCCCAAATATGATCTCAACATACTACCATATGGACCTCGATAAAGAGAAATCAATGAAAAGTTTATAAATTTCATCACTAGTACAAATTCATAAGGAGAAAATATAAGCAATACTCTTCCATGTTCTTCTCATCTGGTCACATGTGGGCAGTTTCCTCTTCCCAAATTTCCATAAAATAATGAAGCTTTATTGTTGGATGAAAATTGTTTTGATTTCAGTGAGACATAAAGGTATCTTGGTAGAGAATTTAGTCTTGATCTTATAATAATCCTTGGGAGTGATGTGTCCATTAACACCCGACCTTCAAATAAGTGTGTAAACATCCATGAAGGCAAAAAAAATTATTTCTAAACCAATCATCATGGGAACAAATCTAAGAGTGATATAATGTTCTCGAAACAAAGAGATTTTAACTTACATTTTATCTGTGGTAGAACCATTCTATCCCACTGGTCTGGTCAAGCCAGCATGTATTCTATAATTTGAGATCTGAGTGGCTATTCCAAATACATTTAGTGTTCTACATGATTTCTATAAAGGAGATTCTAATTGTATCCAGATAGATGATTTGAGATAACACGGGTATCCATTCAAAAAAATAATCTTGAACCTGCAAATTTTGAAATCACAAAAGGGGTCATTGGTAGAAAGAATATTCCATGTGAATTTTCCAATCATTTTATCATTCATGATTTTCAGATCCATGATACCAAGTCTCCCCTTCTCGACAGGTATGACACAATCCTTCAAATCAACAGTAGAAACCTTTCTTTCATACGCGGTTCCAGTCCATATGAATTTATGGACCATGCATTACAACTCATTTATGAGGCCTCCAGGCCACCAATACATGGATAAAGGGAAAACAAACATTTACGTAATAATTGAATTCACGAGGCACTCCCTTCCAACAAGTAAAATAGTTTTTCATTTACATATGGTCAATTGATTGATGATGCACTTTATAATTCAACTATGAAAATTGTATTCACATTTCCCCAAAAGAGTGGAATTCCAAGATAAGTCAAAGGGTGGGATCTCCTCGGAACAACTAGATTCATTGCCACTATATTTTTATTTCCCATTGAGGGACCACCTACAAAAACAAGAAAATATTTTCCCCAACAAATGGTTTTCCCCACAACCTATTCATAATGAGGAAAAATAGCTTGAATGATGGAAATGGTTCTCTTTGCTTCCCTCTAAATCATAAATTTCTCATCTCCATAAAGACAATGTGTACGGATAGATCAATTCTGACAGAATTTAATCTATTGTAAAAGAACCAATTGATCAGGTTTATTGATACACCTACTTAGATAATACTCAGTAATAGCAAAGAGTATTCTAAATAGAGGGTAACCTTGTCTTACTCCCCTGGCGCATAGAAAATATCGTTTCGGGGTCACATATTTTCGTATGGATTTCCATGATGATGAGAGAATACCTCTATTTAAACATATAAAGGATATGAAGAAACCAAATTTAGTAAGGATATTGAAATGAAAATTCCATTTAAGAGTATCAAAATCTCGATAAAAGTCGATCTTTGTGGAATGGTTCCCCTCATTTTTTTCTTCTATAGGATATTTTCACATTCTGAGGACATGAAAAGACAATTCCATATAAATATTCAATGAACAATTACATCTTCATTTTGGAGTATTAATTCCAGAAACATTTACTCCTAATATTAATAGTTAAATAATTTATTTCATTTTAGGAACGATATTACTGAGGACCACTAGATGAAAGTCATTAATGTCTAAGGCATTATCCTTCTTGGGAAATAGAGAAATAATGTTTGAGTCAATTACATATGGTAGAACGTGATGAAAAATGAAGTGTCTCCCCAAAATAACAAAACATTTTGGAGAATATACCAATAAGACATAACGAATATGTTGTTGAAACCTTTAGGTCCAGCAGTACTCTTCATGTTAAGAGAGAAAAGAATTTTTCTGATTTACTATCTCCATAGAACCCTTATAGTGTCTTGATTATGTTGATCATTAATACATGGGGTAATGTTACCAACCTTCATGGATGTGTTATCCAAACCAGAATCATTTATAATGTTCACAATAATATTAAAACAATTCTTGATAAATATCATATGCTAATGTATAAATGAGTCTGTTAATGATAATGAAATTATTTCCCATCTTGACCCTAATCTCCCATTAGATTCAATGTTTGAATATTGTGTTTCTCCCCATCATTCATCCACTTAACATTCCTGAAGCCCCTATAAAACCACTCACTGATAGTTATAATATCGTCCAACTTCATGTGGGCAATAATTTCTTCCAAAAAAGGAGTACATTGATTCTGATCCCTATTTTTAATGCATGGATGTTGCTGTTTAGCTTACGGAACATCATGTTCTAGCTTAGAAAATATGTTTTTAATCTACTTCCATAAGAGACAATTTTTATTAGTTAATTTATCTAGGATCCTATGAAGAGGGTTGCCCCATAGCTTGATTTTCAAGACACTATTATGGTTTCACTACAACAAGGATGTCAATCCACCCAGTATTGAAACGAACAATAAGAGGGGATGAACATTCCATAGTGGATTGCTCCACAAAATACAGTTATGATTAGAGTAATATTTGGGGAATGGTATTCTTGGAAATCCCATTTTAGATAATTATATCATCCATTTAAACCAATCATTTATTATGATTTCTCCCCTTCCTTCCATCCCTCGAGATCATGCTCCAATTTATGTCCTCTCTAGAAACTGGGACGTTAGTGAAGATGTGCTGATTAAAACATTTTAGGAAATCACTGGATTCTATCCAAATAAAATTTTCTCCAGTTAGTTCATCGGGTGAGATAAATCACCACACCCTACTCATTTTTGAGATGTATTACCAGAGATGTCTCTCAACTCCCTTTAGGGATATCATCTTCTAATGTATAATGTCAAGGAATAAACAATGGTGACCTACACAATGTTTCACAACACATAAAATTTTTTAGTACTACAATTATTTCCCTAATTACATGTTACTATTTGAGTACTCTCATGTTTGAGAATCTATAGGTGATCCATGCCGCTAGATGGAAGATTCTAATCGACAAATTTATAACCCAAGGAGGACTAATTAATGTGTTTCTGATAAAAAAAGATGATTTTTTTCAAAATACCAATGAGCATTGGTTTATTGGCCATAAAAATGTTCCTCAGTGCTATGTCCCTTAAGTGGTACCCTAGCCTATAGCATTTATAATAAAATATGTTCATTGTTTCGGTCCTCTTCTACATGTCACCAGTCCTTAATTTTGTGCAATCAGGCAATGCCCCTTTTATTTTTTCATTCTCCCTCTCTTATTCCCACCATGTGGGAAGGAATCAGTTTTAGGGGCCTCGATACTCTAAACCTCATCTTTTCTACCCCTCCTAGTCTTCTTGGGGGATTGCAGAGCCTCATATGAATCATCCCTATATGCACCACATTGTGGAGTAATCATATTTTGGGATTGTATTGGTTCCAGTGCTTGCACTACAAGTGTCAATCTCTTAGAATCTTTGTCACTATGGACCTGAGAGATGTGATTTGTCATGTTTAATTTAGTTTCACTTCTCCCCCCATTAGTTGTTGTCATGCATGGGAATTTCTTCTCATCTTCGGCACCAACACCACAAACCAACTGTTTTGGAATATTCTCATGTCTGAAGATAGCCTGTTGACATGCTATAGATTATACCTACTCCATACCCATAAATCCATTGCTGAGAAGTTATTCTGAAGGTACTAGTAGTCACAAGGCCAGTAATAGAGAGGCCACCTTCTTTTTGCGCAAAGAATGGTTACCAAAGGTCATTGTAACATGTTGTTAAGAGCCCCCTCACTGTGGGAAGCACCCAATTTTGTGCATGCATTAGTGAGGTCAATGGGTGTAGAGGTTGATGTCCTAGATTGATCTATTGGGGGTGCATGAGAAATGGAATCATGTGTAGCCCATTTATCTTGTTTCACCAGGTTATCACCAAAATGACCACTCAAAAGGGTTGTCCCCGCCTAGTCAATAGCTAGGATAGAACCTGTGACTGCTTACGATGTTCTTAAATTTCCACGAAGATCAAGATTAGAACCATTATCATCTAATATTTTTATCATCATAAAAGTCCTGAAAACAATCAAATTTAGTCAATTTAGATCCTTGCTTTCCATCCATGGAAATGTCGTCGATCATATTCACATTTGTGTGAACAAAAATGGTCTAAATCGTAAGATCAAAATGTGGTATTATATCACTGGAATTACTTTTCAGTCTGTTGGAAACACCAAGCCCCTTCATATTGTAGAAGGATAATTCCTTGTCCCTATTACAATAAGGGAGAATATGACCAAAGAACATACAATTCATGCAGATCATTGGGTATTGTTCGTATTTAATCATCAACTTGTAACTATCATCTATTGTGGTAAGGATCAATTCTTCTACAATCGTGCATGACATATCAACTTAAACCATAAATTCCCTCATAGTGACCAAACCATGGGTTGTCAGTATGTCGATCCATCCGAAATGAAATCCCCACAGAGAGGCAATGTCCAATAGGATGTGTGCGTTCCAAAACAAACCAAGATCAGTTAGAAAATATGGATTCTGTTATGTGTGCGATTGTTCCTTACCATGTAAGGATCAAAATTTATATCCCGTTCTAGGATTCTTATAAAACAAGACAACAAGGAAAGCGAGCCAAAACTCCTGAATTTTAGTATTAGGTCATTAGAATGAATGAACGTGTGGAAATATCCACATCCCATTGCAATCATCTTAGATTCACCAAAACCCCAATGTTCATCAAATCCACATCGTTAGATCTATGAATTTACAATAGAGATCGACTTTTTCCACTAGAACTCTCGAAATATTAGAGTATCTTCAAATATTGAATCTTTCCTTAATAGCCTCTTAGTATTCTAAAATGTGAGTTATTCTTCCCTTACAAATAATCCATCCAGGGATGTAAGATCAAAATAAAATGATAGATTGGAAGACAATTTGACAACCTCCTTGAAATTTTTCTTCACTCAAACAATGTTGTTTCGGGCCTGATCCTCCCATGGAAATTTTTAGAAGAAGGGTAATATAGCTCCTTGTGACCAACATGGTCCACTAGAGATGGATCCTTTTGAATTTCTACTGGAATCGTCTTCTCATGAAAATCTCGATCGGCGATATTAAAGAATTCGCCGGTACCACCTTCATATTCCATCTCCCCTTTTGATGGGATTCTATGTCGATGGGTGATTTTTTATGTCAATATCCAATAAATCTATTTTACATTAAAACATCAAACACTGTGATGTAAAAATATCTTTTAGAATGTTTTTGGTTGGGAGGTTTAAAGAAAGGTATATACAATTTTACTATAAAATTATTTAATTGTCAATAGGTTAAAGATTATATAAAACTACGAAAATGGAAACATCAGCATCTTATAGTTTTTGTGTTAGAAATTTAAAATATATCCCTGAATATCATGGTAAGATTTCCTCATATATCTTGATATAATTAGGTGATTTTACTTATTGTTTTTAATTTATTATCATAATCACATTTTATTTTTATTTAAGATACTTGGACAATGGATCAACTAGATTTAAATTGTGTAAAATAAAATTTAAAATTACACAGAGTCCATCACTATATTGTATTTGATCTTGATCCGAGAGTTATCTATAATTTTTTTGAAAAGAATTAAAATTTCATTGTGTATGAAATTAAATATCAGAAAAAAAATTCACCCTTAATATGATAGAAATTCACAATAAACAATTTCGATAATAGAATATATGCTTATGTATTTCAATTTATATTATCAATTATGTTGGGTTCAGAATTTTTTTATATTTGAACTTTCATATTATTATACTATTAATTTCAATATAAATATGGATTTTATATATACATTATAAAAAACTTTGTGTTGAGCTCCATTAGGATTGGATGATGTCAGTCAAAGGAAGCAGTTGCAATGAGTCCTAGAGACAAAATCTTACAGAAATATTTTATGATGTATTTTTACATGAGGGTATCACATAGCAGGTTGAATAGTTATACCGATAATAGTAGAAATGATATCTCATTTGAGGTATGTAGTCCCGATTTTTATAATTAAAATCCTAATAAAATTGTAATGAATTTTGGAATAATTTGAAAGTTATGTTCATGGTTTATTATTCTCTATTATATTAAAGAAAAGGTTAGATCAGTCTTTATTTGATTAGCTTAACCTGAATTTATATCTTTCTTCTTGATTGGTTTCATGATTCCATACATAAGAATATGATGGAACTCTATGTAATTTTTTAGCGGAATAATGAAATTAGTGAAAAATAAATAGGGGAAAATGAAATTTTTATGTTGGAAAAATACCCTCACTTTTTTAAATAGTAAATTATATTAAGAGAAAACATTTTAAAAGGGGAAGAATCAATAAACACAAGTAAAAATATAAATAAATCAGTCTTCTGATTTATAATTATTTATTTTAATCATTTTTATTCCTCATAATTTTATCAATAATTTTAAAAATAGTAATTTGAAAAAGGAATATTTTTAATTAATTTAATTCCTTTTCAATTAATTTCATTGTTTTTTTAAAGATTAACATAGTTACTTTAGATGATGAATTTTATAAATAGTTTCAATTTTTTAGACCAAAATGTTGACAGAATTTCATTTATGTTTTGGGAATTTTTAGAAAGTATATGTTTTTGGGTGAATTTTGAAAACAATACCATTTTTAAAAATTGTTATTTAATTTAATTAAATCAACTATTTTAAAATCATAATTTTATTTTTTTATATATACATTATATAAATTTTGTTAAAATAATATAATTAATTTCATATAATTCAACATAATATTAAATTCTTGAATAAGCTCTCTTTTTCATAAAAAATCAATTTCTAATAAACAATTTTTCATTTCATTTTAAGATAAAATATTCAATCTAATTTCTTCATGATTAATAAATTGATCATCTAAAAATGGATTAACATTTTTTTGTCAAGTGTATCAGATTTAGTAATGATACAGGTTTTATTATATTGATTAAGAATAGTAATCATGGGTAAAATTTATCAACATAGTAAAGCATAAATAGGTATAATTAAGTTAAACACTAAATGATTAGGCCTTGAAATATTATAATATTTTTTATTAGATGATGGTATTTTAACACTTATTACCTTTTATATTGAATTGGATTGTTTTGGATCCACTAGACATTGATTAAGACATTGTATTAATTAAATTATTTTTATAAATTACAAGTGTGTCTCTCACCTCACTAATAAAAGGTTACCCCCTCTACTCTATTCCTCACACCATTTGGGAATAATAGTTCTTACACTCACTTCCAAGACATATCCCAAAATCTCTTACAATGTTCCAATGATCCTAGTATCATAAAATGGAAAATAAATTATGTATTATTGTTTAATCAAAAGGGTGATATCTGAGGTGAAGGTATAAGTCCTAAAAAACATATTCCATGTTCTTTTCTTCTAAATACATTATATATTATTAATAATTAATGAAAAAAACATATTTATAGTAAGTATAAATAAAATTTATTATATTTTTTTAACCGTTGTTAATTGTTTTTCTTCAGATGGGAAATGATGTAATCACCCATGTCTATATATGGACTACCACCACCATGATGCATTTTATTTTGGTTTACATCTCTGGATAAAATTTCAAGTTAAATTCATAAGAAAAAATTAATATATTTAATATTTATTTTATAATAATTATTTTTTATAGTACAATAGTAAATATCAAATAACCCTTTCAATCCTTTGGTAATTGATAATGTCTCTTGTGGAAACATGTAGAGTGTCATCTCCGTGAAGAGATGTTAGTGATTTTTCAATTTCACATAATAAGGATGGTTATGTGGATGGTTGTAATGGATAACTATTAAATTAAAAATATAATGTTATATAATTTATTTTTTAACCACCCAATTGAGGTAAGAAAGTGTTTTTCATACTTTTGTAGAATCTACTATCTCCATGAGATGATATGGCTTAGTTTTCTTAACCTTCATGCATGGTTTATTATAAAAATGTTTTTAATTTATAAGGATGACAAATAAAAAATATTCATTAATGAAAAGATAATGGAACCATTAAAAATTTTCTATGTTTAGGGAATTTTTGTGGTTTTTGTGTAAAGAATAAAATGAAACCAAAATGTCTAATGTGATTTTAACCATTTTCACAACTAAATAAAACACAGAAACAAGTAAAATAAGAATAATAATAACAACAAAATTAATAAAATAAATTATTAAAAAAATAAATAACTTAATATCCTTTTATTATTCACGAATGTGAGAATTTATGAATCTACATAAGACGAAATGTATGATTATTTATTCTAAAACATTGTTTAAAATGATTTAATCACATTTTAATCCATAACCTTTTTCCATTAAATGTTTTAATAATGTTATTATTTATTATTTAAATGTTTATAAATATCATTTTATTATATATTATAAATTCATTAAATGTTATAAAAATTAATAAATTAATCATTTTACATCTGGGTTAATTTTTACATTTTATAAAACTGTAAAAATTGATTTTTAACCCCTAAGTCTTAAACATATTTCTCACTCTCTTAGTTGTTATTACATAAAAATAATTATCATTATGCTAACATGGGTTTTCAAACTAAATAATATTCCACTAATTTGGAAATATTTTAAAAAGTTTGTTTTTTAGTAAATATGATATTTCTCATTATGTTATTTGAAAATTTAATGTGTTTTTACAATAGGCTAAAATATAATTTTCATGGATTTTATGATGGAAAATTGATATATTTTTTATTTTTTATTCATTATATGGTATCTAAGAAGGATATATGATGATGGTAGATCCTTATATGTATCATAACAGTGGTTTAGAACTATATTACCCTCCAATTCATTTGCGTAATGATATATTCTTTGAAGGTGATATTGAATAATATAACATAGATTGTTAATCATATAGAAATAATTATGCTTTATTTATTATAAATATTTTAAACATTACTGAACAGGGGTAATGAATTTAATTCTCCAGGATACATACATTATCCTAAAAAAGTGTTTTTAAGAAATTATTTTGATTTTTTATTTATGAAAATTTTAAATGTGAATGATTTTTTATTATTTAATGGAATGTTGTTATGAGTTTCCACATGACTAAAAACACATCTAGTTTGTTGATATTAATTATACTATGTTGAAATATTTTTTTTATTAATGGTTTATTTTTTTATATTAATATTATATATACATGTTTCAAATGCTTTAATGTGAAAAAGATATATATCCCTATCAATTTTTAGGTTTTCACTTGATTAATAATGAAATTTCATTTTTAAATCCCTTATCGAGTTTTTATTTTCTAATATACTATTTTCCAATTTTTTTGGTAGGATGATGTGATGTTTCGAAATTTTAAATTGGTGAGTATTTCTTTTGTGAATACTCAACAAAATAAATTAAATGTGTTTCAAATGAAATGGTTTTGTAAATATTATGTATCATTTATCTATAAGAAAATGTTTTCTGTGTGAAATTGCCCAATTTTATGGGTATTTATTTTTCCTAATTAAGTAAATACCTATGTATAAAACATCATAAAAATTTATAAAGGTTAAAACATTTTAATAAATTTTTCATAAGGAATCTATCATTATACAGAAACTCGAGTCGGGTACAAAAAACACAGACATTTTCAAATTAAAATTGATTCCAATTGAGATGATCTAAGAAAAAAATGAAAAATCATTACATTAGAATTACAACTAACAACAATGAAAAAACACATATATAAGCTTTAGGTTTGGCTACATCAACAACTGGACAAGTAGAAAACTAATATAATAAAATATATGAATATTTCTCAATAATCAATCAATACTAGGAAACATTATTGGATTCTAATTAGTTGCATTCATATTTATAACATGGAGTAATAGAACCATAGTAAATGGGTGGTCTCAAATTATCTATAGAAAAATAACTTTTGTTAATAATAAAATATCAGAAGAGGTCCTAATAGAATGATATAGGTATAATCATGATATATTACAATGATATACCAAACAAACCTTATATTATAATTTATTGGATTAGGAAAAATTCATGAATTAAATGATTATGGAAACAATAATCAATAAACATGATCCATGAGAGCATAACATCAGTATCCTATATTAATTTATACCAATAATTAATATAGGAAACATTAATTTTTTCATCCACACCATCAAATCGAATTCATTCAACAATATATCATGTACCTGGGAATACTAATATCCAGAGATATTATAAATTAATCCAATTCATTGGATAGTGATATTTGGACCAATTGGTATTCATTTATACTCATGTGTTCCACTAGAAAAATTAATTAACATATCATATCATAAAGACACCATAGGAATTATGTGGGTTTCAAAAAAAAATTAAAACAAAATAATTCAATTTTCATAGAATATATAACCCTTTGAATAAAAATTGGAATCAAATGAAATCATGTAACTTTCAAGGTAAATAACATCAGTCGTGATAATAATAATTTTGGTGTATATAATTTATAGATAATTGGAATACTGTTATGTAAATAATGTAAACAATAAATTTTTGTATTTATCTGAGTGAACAAACATCAATCAACTAAATAGTAATATATGTATTTATATAGTTCCAAATATTATTTCCAAAGACTAGATAGAACAATTTCCCAATATAATATATCAATAATAAATTTTATTGATCGAATAATTTCTATCCAAAAATTATAAATATATATATTTGATAATAAATAATGTTACATTATTCTCATTAGTATAAATAATCATGAATATAAATAGTAAAATATAGGTGATAACATAAACTATATTTTAAAATAAATTTATAACATGGATGTAAAATACAATCATATGCCTCACATTCAAAATTAACTTCTTAAATGGTGGAGGGAATTATTTTGATAAAAAAATTAAATTAAACTAAAAAACCTACTTCAAAATTGCCTAATTTTTTCTAAAGTATATTTTGATCCAAAATATAAACAATTTTATTTTTAATGAAACCTTTTTAAAACATAAAAAATTTATTTTTTCCCCAATTTAAAAAGAGTAATAAATCATTTTTTATATTATAAATATATATTATAAATTATAATTTAAAATTACTATATTATAGAATATCATAGGGTGAGATCCCATGAATGGAAGATAAAATTTCATAATGAAACATTATAACTCAAGGAAAGGGAATTTGAGTTATCAATATCTATTATACTCAATATACTCAATAAGGTATAAAATATTTAAAAAGGGTGTTATGTGATAAACATGTTAACATCAGTATAATATCTTATAATATTATTCCATGTTTAAATTTAACCAACAAACATGAAATAATCTTAATAGAATGATAATAACACAGTAAAGAGAAGTTGTCTTAAAAAACTCGAAGGATAATGGTAAATGATGACTCATAATAAATTAAAATAAAATGATTATTTTGGATTATTATATTCAAAGAATTAGAAGGAAATAATTAATAGTACATTAATGGGAGATTAATTAAATAGAACACTATACAAAGTAAACATTGATCACAAAATGTAACATGCCTACTTAAACCAAATGCGATACCATGGAAAACCATTAGTTAGTTCGTGATTACATGCAATGAACATTATCCACTATTTTGAAAAAATAGTATTTAAATAACCGATATATGATCATTTGTTCATACATACAACCATATATAACCAAAATTTACAATTATTAATTACTTCTGTGTTAGTTTTTTATTATTTATTTATTTATTTTAGGAATAAGTATTCATGATATTTCTTAACTAGTTTCATACTAGCAGTTTTGTTATTCATTCTTGTCCAAAATTTTATTATTATAATATTATAAATAGAAATTTAATTTATGTTTTATAATTATTTATAACAGGAATATTTTATTTTATGGATTTATGGTAATGATCCTTAGAGACAGAGTTAGTGATATTCATGTTTCGGTGATTCATAGTTAACCATGTGTGTTTTATTAAATAATTAATTTATTTTTATATTACCAATATAGAATAAAATAACTATTATTTAAAACTTTATATCATATATTAATATTAATTAATTTCCCATACCCAACAATGCTATATTCTGATAGCACTATTCAAGTAGGTGGAAAAACCTAACCAAATAAGAAGATATCAAAATTAATGCATGATTACTTATCTATATAATAGAAAATAATTATTAAAAAAGAATAATGAGCTTTTGTATTATATATTTGTGTGTTTTATATGAATTTTATTAAATGGTAATAATAATATAACCAATTTGATGTAATTTAATAGTAAAGAGAAATAATATTTCTTTATTATAATACTCTTTCGGGTGGCTAAATTTAAAATAGTTATTTATTGATCATATTGTTAATTTTTATACGATTTTTTCATATATAAAAATAATAATTTCATAATCATAATATTCTCCCATTAAAAAATGTTTCATTACAATGAGTGTATGTTTTTTATGAAAATATAATTGGAAACCAATACATACAAGGATACAATAGTGCATACATATTCATGGATAGTGATTTAATTTTCAATATATTGATTTAATTATCAATTTTTTAAATGTAAAACTATATAATATTTAATATAAATAATGATTATATTTTAAATTTATCGATCGGAATATATATGCATGTAGGTGATAGAAAATGACACATTTTACCTAAGACTGGTGGTAGTCAGTAAAATGCCTGAATGGATGTTTAACATTTTTTTAAATAAAAATTGAATGGTATTTAATACATAATATATAATAATAATAATATTAAATAATAATAATGAAACAAATTAATTTTTTTAAGAATAATTAATTCAAGGAAATAAATCTAAATGAGAAATAATAAGATAGAAAATTATACACCACTTCTTGGATTATCACCTATGTGATGTAGAGAATATTTTGAATCATGGTATTTTATACAGAATAGAACCACCAAAAGGTGAAAATAATGTAGAATGGAGTTTTTGGTATAATATTTTTAAAAAAATTTAGGACATAGTGTGAGGGAAATTATAGAGAGGATAACACTTTATATAAGTTAAAAGGGAGGATATATTTTTAAATACCAAAAACATTTTAACAATGTGAATATATTATAAAAAAAGTTGATCAAAATGTTAAATAATTGATATTATAAGTGTTAAGGTCATTTGAGTCATTAAAAATACATTCCTACATAAATTAAAACATGTTTTAGTTCCTTTCCACATAGATTTTTCACTTTTACCATGTTGGCATCTATGGTGGAAACTAGTTTTTACCTATGTTAGTGTAGCCATTATGAATATACATTTATTACAATTTATTACATAATTTGTACCTAATGATTCAATATTTTCAATATATTTTATTTTATTCATTTTATAATTGTGATAAAATCAAATTTTGAAAAAATCATTGTATAATAAAATAAAATAGTTTTTTGGGAAAATATAATATATGTTCAATAATCTAAAATATGGGGTTTTAAATTAATACCAACTTTTTGTAGTTCTAAGATTCATTATAAAATACATATTTGGTCTAAGAATGTTTTTTCATGAATTTACAATCCATGCATATTCTTCATGAAATTAGTCACTAGGTAATTTTCCACCATTGAACTAAAAATAATTTTTATTGGAAAATAAAATATCATCAAAATATATTATTATCATGTATCCTGAAAAAATTATTTTGTTTTCATCATATTCAGATTCTAAAAAGTAATTTTTATTTCAAATGATGATACAATAAATAATTTAAAAAATAAAATTTTAAAAAAAATAAACTATCAAACATCATGTCTCTTTAATATTAGTTTTCATAAATTTTTAAATAAATGAATATCGATATATAATAATGTAAAAAAATATTTACTATTTTATTATATTTTAAACTGTGTACACTTTAATTTATTAATGTAAATTTCATTACATCCCACTATAATTGGTAATTTGTAATCCATCCATTTTTGAAAATAAAATTAAATAATATATAGTTTGTTTATTTGATTATTATCATTTTATCTATTAATGATTATATTATTCGAGTAAATTTAATATTGTGGTGTTTAATTAGATCAGTGTTTCCATTTTGATAGAACAATTAATGGATGTATATTTTTTTATGAAATACATGTATTAAAATGTTAATTGATTAATCTCATAGCAATTTGATTATATTCGTGATCTGGCCTTGGATATGATGTATAACTGAAAATAAACACAATGAGAGATAATTTTAAACAAGAATGAACATTTAAACATTTCTTGAGGATGCATGGTGTGAAACCAAAATATTTATGTTTTAGTTTGAAACATGATGTAATGCGGATAAGAGTTATAAAAATATGTCAAAAGACATTTCACATCACAAAATCCATTTACATTTTTGTGGTGAAGAAGAAGGGATAAAAATAGATTCATGTTTCCTCATCAAATAAAAAAATTTCATTGTACAACTCATTTATATCATATTTTTTGGGAAATAAGATTATAGATGTTGTAGAAGCACTATTTATGACATAAATTATTTTTTTCATGTCAAAAATAACAATCAACTAAAGAATTAATGATCTTAATTTTATGAATCATGGGAAAATATTGAAATATTTTCTACAAATATGTTTTTCTCATTTTCCATGGAAATTTAAAATCTCATTTTAAATGCATGGGGTATTCTGGTGGGATATTAATATATTGAATGGATGAAAGGAGAATAAATTTTGACTCAAAAGGGGATGTGATAAAAGTGAACCTTAACTACAATAATATATAACCATTTTATTTTCATTACTATTATTTTATCACATTCTTATAATACCTACCCCCTCCCAAATCAACTCATTTTCCTTATCTTTTAAGGGGTAATTTATCAATTTGACTGGTAAAGGATATGATCAAGTAAGTTAAATCATTGATTTTTTTATGTTGAATATAATAAAACATGTTATAAAAACATAAAACTGGTTGAATTTTTTATTTAAAACCTTAATAAAAAGTGTATTTGTGTTGGGTTTTGTATATATAAATTTCAATTTCATTGATATATGATATGAAAAATCCATCCACATAATTGTGTTCGATATAATTTGGAATAATATAGGGTTAAGGGTGAGTTATGGGAGTTCTCCATCACATGTTCATAATTGTGATAGGAAGCATTAGCAATTACAGAGTAACAATAAATGGTTGGGGATTGGCTTAATTGATTTAGGGGAAAACCAGAACTGATTTCCCACAAATGAATAAGGGTAGACCAACCATAGTTTTTAGATAGCTATATTATATCAATAGAAATACATTCATGGAGGATATAGGAATAAGTCATTGAATAACTCTCCTACCATCCACCAGAAGAAGAGTAGATACAACAAGAAACTATGGAAGCATATCACTAGGTCTAGAAATTCCGAACCAATTAATAATTTTTAACAAAAATATTGAATATATATTTTTATATTATTTATTTGAATGAATATTTCAGAAAATATTATTGAATAAATATTCATTAAATAAACTAACCTTTTTTTATCATTTTGGTAAACACTCCTCTCTAGAGACCACCTATGGTAGATCATTAATCATTACCAAGGAAAATTAACTATTTAGAAATTCCCTACAAAATGTTGTTTGGAAATGTTATAGGGGATATTAAAGTTATTATTTATTTAGATTTAATAAAATATTAAGTCGCTACATTCAACCCCGTAAAATAAATTACAGCCTCACAATTTAAATTTTTACTCATTGATGATATATGGTGAGGGTAACATTAACATTTCCATCGTTATTGATATTGATTCTAAAATAAAATATTTTTTACTCGCTTATGTAACACCATGTTATTTATATTTCATCAAAAAACATTAATCAATAATAGAATATTATACACAAGTATGCATATATTCCAATATTACATTCTAAAAATTAAACAATATACTCTTCTATAGATTAACATTATATATAACCCTAAAATGTATTAACCACAATTTCACAAATTCAAACACTAGTTACTAAATTTATTATGATAACCAAATTGGAATAAACCTTACCCAAAATTTTATGAATTAATTATCAATATTGTGGATACCAAAACTATATTACATAATTTTTCATCAAAATAAACCATCCCTTTTTCGTCTAAACATAGATACAATATTAATCTGAACACTTATCCTTAACTCAATCATGGATTCTCCTATCTCTATTGCCAAAAAAATATCCTTGATAGATCATAACACTTATGGGTAATTGATACCATATTACATATCATTGAATATCTTTAAGAAAAAGTTTCTCAAAAAAACCTTATTTTTTTCACATTTTTCTTATTAATTTTTATGAGCACTACTTTGATTAATAATGTTTTAAAGGGGAGTTATCAATCTAGGAATTTTATATTAAAAACATCTCTTTTTGGATTGTGTTTTGTGTTAAATAAAAAAATCCTCTCATTCCTTATCATTTAAATATATTAGATGAAAGGAAATCATTCATGACTGAAATCCAATTTAATATTTTAACAAATAACATGGATTATCTAACGAGCCAAAAATATTGATGTGACTATATTGAAATTACAACTATAGAATATTATTTTTATAATGTTTGAAGATGAATAACATCAAAACCTCATTTACACTGAAACATAACATGAAATATCTCTATAGATTTTCTAATAATGTAATAAAAATTATAGACTAGTAAAATAGTTTAATTGTTTTCATTATTTCTGAGTTGGTTCACAGGTCGAGGAGTCTCCGATTGTGATTCTATTTCATCAAAGAGGTGAGAATACCCTTTTAATGTAAATTTATACATTGAGTGTGTATAATTTTTATAGTGTGTAACAATTAATGGATTACACAATCATAAACTTCTATCATGAGATCACCAGAATAAGACTCGTTGTGAATGATTAGTTCATTATTTGTTACCACAATTCTCTATTTAGGTGAATTGAAGAGATTAATCCACTAAATTACTTTTGAATTCTATGTTCATGTAATTGAGTGACCACCTTCAATTTTTTGTAATATTCTTAGTTTATTAATATAACATGAAATATGTAATAACATAACTTGAACCACATCACATGAAACTCCTACTTTGCTCTACATCTGTGACATTGATCATATAAAATCCAATACATCATGAAAAACATCTCTGAACTATTCATCATATTAGACCATTTAGGTAATTCCATGTAATATTTATTGATTTGTTAATGGGAATTTATTTTTATAAATACAATAATGTAACTCTTAAAACATAGTTATCAATCTACTCAAATGCCTTAGAAAATGTCCCACCTCAGTGTTAGTACATTCTTGATACAACATAAAACTCAAGCAATTGTTTGACCCCCCAGCAAGAAAACCAGACACAAGTCCCCATGGTTTTTTATCTAATGATCAATTAAATCAAATAAACAATACCTTCATCACATTACAGAACCCTCAATAATTCAAACAATGTAAGTAATTATTTAATATTTTCATCACTTCATGATATGAACCATTAACACCAATGTGATTGCATGATTCCAATAGACCACAAAGAAAGACTATCACAGATAGTAATTCTTAGATAACGCGATTAAATTATGTTGTCTTGATATAAACTTTATCTTATGCATGACAAAAAAAATATGTATGTCACATGATTTTGATAAACATTATGAAATTCCCACCTTGGCCTATGTTTATTCACATTATCCACTTTATCTTATGCCATCACACGATCAACGTTACATGACATGATAACCTTACCAACAATGGTTAATGTGATTGTGTCATCCTAATTTATTCATTAAACAAAAAATACATTTATAACTTATTATCCAAAACATATCCTTGAAAAATTTCACCAAAACCTCAAATAATCATCACATATCTTTTTATAACCTAATTTTTACGATAGTTTCCAACCCAGTAAAGAAACCCAATATCCCTAAAACACCACATAGATGTATGTTTTTATAACAATACCCACAATTTTTTTGTTAAAAACATTTAAAACCCATCAAATACTGTTTTCCTTTTTCAACTCGAGATAGTTTTGAAGACAATTTGTAACACATACACTAATACCATTTATGTTGTGATTATAATGATACATCAGAATATCAAGAAGGGTTCATTAATGAGTAAATTTTTTTGACAATCATTCCTAATCCTTATCAAAAACATGTAAAAAAACATAATCATACCTCAATATATCCTCTCAACACATATACATAAACTGTTGTAATCATGAATGTAGAGGATAATATATTTTATGATTATTAATTATTGTTAAACTATCTAAAAACATCATTATATATAAACTCCCACTATTTCAATAATCACATAAATAATCCCCAATTCTTTATCAATATATTTACATCTTTTTCAATAATCCAAAAGGGCATACCATTTTTTTAAGAAACATGGAAAAGAAAAAATATTATCTCATAGGGTTAAACAGACCATCCCAAGGGGAGTGGTGGTCCCAAATTTAAACCATTCATTTTTTTAGTTGACGAAACTCGAAGAGTCATTCTATGACTTTCAAATTACTCGTTTCAAAAGGCCCTAATCAGGATGTTGGTATCCTCTAATTCAATTAGAACATAATCATGATTTGTAATCACGTACTCCACTTTAACCTTAATAAAACAAAAATTCATTTTAATTTGATTATGCCATGAGTAAAGGAAATTATTTTTATATAGAATTATATAACATGAACTATCAAAATGGATTTTGATCATAGAATTTAATTAGTATCCCTATTATTAAACTTGATGATTCATCCATAATAACATCATGCAATCTTGACATTCAATAATATAATTAACTTATATGGCGATTGGGAAATCAAATCATGTTTCTTTCACAAATGAGAAATATAGAATTCTATAAGGTAACATGAATCATATGTTTTTGACATTCAGTCATCTACGTACTACTCTAAGATCCATATGTATTACATAGTTACTATAACAATGATTTTATCATTATAAAAAATATAAATCTATCATTCCCATGATATATAGATGTTTCAATTTCCCTATATGTTTTTATATCTCATTATGATTATATTAATATTTTTCTTCCATGAAAGATGAAAAATAGTAACTGGTCAATTTGATTTTATGTATAACAATGCACTAATGATCTTCTTATATTATGTGATATTGACCTCATTTTTAGTATCATCACTTAGTAACATCATATAGGTATTAACCTGAGTATTAATATAATTTTAAATCAATATATGAAATATTTCAAAATCACCATCGATAATTTGGATTAGGAAACAAATTTTCCATTTCTTCTCGTATTTAACTCCACACTAGGAAGAAATATTATCTCACTAATCATTGATAATTCAAAATCACATTTCATTAATATTTTAATCTATTTACACACTACTTCATTTGATCAATTAAATAGTATTCTCTAATCCTGTTCCAAAAACATTATAATTTGATAAATATACATATTGAGAAAGAAAATGTAACAAACTCTACCATGATGGAATATAATATTCCTAAATACTGAGGAAGTCATGAATACCAATAACATGGTGCTTTGATTAATATATAGAGTTTATTTTTTAAGTGATAAAACATTATATCTATTAATTAATTGTAAAACCATATGATTTTTTAATATATACATCTTCTTCTATAACCTCATTCATAAAGACATACCTTCCATCTATTTGGAAAGTATTGAATTTACATTACACTTGATTGGACATGGATAATCGAATTTCTCCAATCCTTGCAATAGGTTCAGATGTGTAACACCCCATGTAAATAAAGAGTATGCCATTTTCACATTTATCCATATTTGTGAATAAAATATTAATATAACTTTAAAGGGGACTCTATGCTCGATGTCATACCCAACACGCAACAACGAATTTCTTGGGAATCTTACGTTGCACTCTAATAATAAAATAATATTATTTTAAATGGCAGTTAACGCCTAACTGTTGTGATGGAGGGAATGAATAGAACTAACTAAAAAATGATTATATATGTTGGTCAAATATTTTTACTTTTTACAATAATTTATAGAGGATTAAAAATGCGAATGAATCCAATTTTAAGCGTAAACATTCTAATATACTTTAAAAGGTCGATTAACTGCCTTTTAATGGATGACCTCTTTTAAATCCACTTTTTGACAATTTTATGTGTTATATTTGATAAAATCAAATTCTTCTTTCGAATCCAGACATCAAAATTTACTTTGTGTAAATATTTGGTATTTTTCCGAAAAAGATCAATTTTTAATGAATAGTGAAAAATGTTGTATTTTAATTCACAACCTCTTATTAATCTAATTTATTTATATGATTAGATTACCTTTTGAATTGGTTTTAAAGTTAAATTTGAATTCATTTTTACCATTTAATCAAATAGTGGTCATTGGAATTAATTTCACTTTGAAATTTGACTTAAACTAGTGTCAATCTTTTGATATATATTGTTTCATAAAAACACGCTATTTGTTCTGACAACGGGAATTAATTATTAAATTAATTAATGTAACTTATATGTTATGAATTTTGTAAAATAGACATCATTTTTGAATTAAAAATGTCAAATATAGCTTAGGGTGATTTTTTGGTAATTTTCTGAAAAACATCAATTTTAGATGAATTGTGAAACCATTATGTGGTACTTATAAAAAACTGATTTTCCGTTTAAATTAAATTTTTCCACATTTGTGTTTTGAATTTAAAAAATCCAACATACGTGGTTGTCATTAAGAATTAAAATGTGGTTCAATGGGATTAAAATAATTTTTTTGTGAATAGTAACTTATTAAGTTCTTAACAGCGATAGGAGGTAATTAGTGTAGTCTAAGGTAAAAATAATGTTTTAATAATATGAAATGAACTACACACATGTCTTACCCTCATTGGATGAGTCATGGCTGACCAAGACAATCCATGGGTCAACTTGGGGACCCCATGGAGCCACTTTGTTTGGAAAATGACATAAATAACTTTTTATTTAATATTAAAATTAAAATGTCACAAACATGAGTTGTTTAACTAAAACAATTTTTACATGGGCTTATACAAGTCATATTTTTGACTATAAATAGTCATTGGAAATCTAAAAATATTTCCTACATCATAGTATTTTTTTTTATAATTTCACTACTACAAATGCGGCCTTTATTAGCGCTAAAAATGGACTTTATCAGCGCTAGAAAAATCGCTGATAAAGCCGGCGTAGATAAAGGGGGGGGGGTTCTCTTTATCAGCGCTCCGAAAAGCACTGATAAAGACCACTTTTATCAGCGCTAAAAAAAAGATCTGATAAAAGGAGTCCTTTATCAGTGCTAAAAAAGGCGCTGATAAAAGTACCCCTTTATCAGCGCTTTCGTTTTAGCGCTAACAAAAGTTAAAAAAATTAAAAAAATTTAAAAAAATTAAAAAAAATTAAAAAATACTTCCAATCGGGGGGGGGCTTTTATAGCGCTTGAACCCGAACTTTTACAGTGCTTTTCGGCCCCTATACAGCTCCCCACGCACCCCCCTCTACCTTTTAATAGCCCTTGCTCCAATATTCCCCATGTGCGGGCACCCCTGCATCCACCAGGATTTGAACTCGAGACCTCCCCTCTGCGCGTCTAAGCCCTTACCACTACACTATTTTTATTTTCTTTCCAATTCATGATATCTCTATATATATATATTTTTATATATTTAGTTATATTTATTTGTATAGTAATATATATTTATATTAATATATATATAGTTATATTATAATATATATATATAGTTATATTATAATATATATAGTAATATTAATATATATATATATTGGTATTAATATATATCTATATATATATATATATTTAGTTATATTTATTCGTATATTAATATATATTTATATTAATATATATATATAGTTATATTAACATATATATAGTTATATTAACATATATATAGTTATATTAACATATTTATTGTTATATTAATATATATTTATATAGTTATATTAATATATATATAGTGATATTAATAAATATATTTATGGTCATATTAATATATATATTTATAGTAATACTAATATATATATATGTAGTTATATTAATATATATATTGTTATTAGATTAATATATATATAGGTAGATTAATATATATATATATATATAGTTAGATTAATATATAAATATATAGTTAGATTTATATATAGGTACATAAATATTCATTTTATTTTAAATAAAATGGATGTTATTTATTATTTAGATAATGCTAATATATTTTATTTGTAAATATATTTTATTATTTATATTTATAATTAAATTTTTAGGTGTGAATATTTAAAAAATATGAATATATTGATATATATTTGATTATAAATAGCAGTTCATTTTAAAAAATGATAAATTTAAAAGACATAATATCAATATGAATGTAATACCTTGGAATAAATTCATACCCCACCAAAAAAATCCAATAATACCCCCTTAAACGAGGGTAAAAATCCACAAAATGTTAAAAAATCGGGGTACCCCGACTAAAAACTCAGTTTTAGAGGCCTTTTGGGCCTCTTTTGGCCTCGAAAATCCCATGACCGGGATTTTCCGGGTCAAAACGACGTAGAGATCGTCGCAGGCTTCGATTTGATATGTGGTAGAGCTCAAACGGACACCCAGATCAAAAGTTATAGCTGGTTGAAGTTTGAGTTGCGTTTTCAACATATTTTGGATCTTTTTTTAATTTTTTTAATTTTTTTAGTCTTCAAATTGTAATTAAATGATTATTAATCCATAAATATTAGAAAATTATTAATTAAAAATATTTTTTTAATTTTTTAAGAAGCCATTTTCACTAAATATCTTATATATTATGTATAATAAGTGTAAATGTTTATTTATTGTTATCTAAAATATATTTAAAAATTATATATTATATTTATATATCAATATAACTATATTTATATAATAATAAATTAATATATTTTTTTTTAAAAAAACTGAAGCCGACCCTTTATCAGTGCTTTTAAAAAAAGCGATGATAAAGGCCCCCCCCCCCCCCATTATCAGCGCTACTAAACAAGCACTGATAAAGGCACCCCCCTTTATCAATGCTTTTTCGTTAGCACTAATAAAGGGGCGGGGGGCGCTGTGAAAAACTATTTTTGTGGTAGTGTTTTTAGACATTAAATAAATTTAATTATTTATGACATCATGAGGATGTAGCGATGACCTCATTATTTAACGATTTAAATAAAATGGAAAGATAATATAAAATATAAGACCTATAGATGTCAAAAACCTATTGGATGGGTGGATTTTGGACCCTTATCACCTTATCCTTGAAACCCATCAATTTGGGACCATTGAAATCCGAAACTCATTCTAAAATAAAGTAACACTTCTTTACATTCCAAGAGTGCCCCTCCTCCCCTCTTATAAAAGGCCCCCACCTCTACCTCCTTACCCACACTTCCAAAGCCTTTGGCTCGGCCAACCCCTGCCCATTTTGTCTCTCCACATCCCTCTATAACTCTTAGAAGCCTCACTTTTGTCATAAGTCTTCCCAAGGAAGCCTTTGAGCTCAATCCAAAGGGAGTTACCCGATTTTAAGGTAATGCCTTCACTTGAGTCCTTTTGTTTTATTTTGCTTCTCCACCCCCTAAACTCTTTTTATTCATTTCTTTTGTAACAACACCAGTATCTTCAATATACTAAGATGTTGTTATGTTATGGATTCGAGCTACACTTACACACACCTTCGTCTAATGGTTAAAGAACATACTATTTCTGTGGATGGCGAATTACTGCCTCACGATACGATGATTGTTCCATCCTCTCTTAACACCTTTCATGGTGGCAATTAAGATGACACTATATTTATATATGATACATAACATGTTCATTTTTTTCCTTAAGCTTATGTATTTTTCATTTATGGAATATCTTTATGGCTTCCATTATGGGTATACGTGATATCTTCATTTTAGGAAGTGCGGGCTACCGCACCTCAAAGTGATTTGATTCGTTAATACCATATGTGGTACGTATAAAGGATATATTTAATGATATTATATATGCTACCATACTGGAATTAAAATACTATTAAGTATCATTATATTTTAATTCCATTAAATATGAAATAGAAATGGAAGTAGCGTTCATGCGTACGTACGGCTTACCGTCTCCATGAACGGTGCATTTCATTTCTTAACTCTAAATGTTATGTAATATTATAAATGCATGAATATAATGGATATATATGATATATATGATATCTACATCATGAATACAATTCTGGATATAATGGATATTTTACCAAATTAACAACATGTAATTATAAAGAGTTTATTTTTGACTCAAGTACCAATAATCGTTAAAACGACTGTTATTAGCTTAAATAATAACATAATGTTCATGACATGGTAATAAGTGATATAAAAGGAATAATGAACATGAAAAATGTTCTTAAGGAAGTAGAAATTAACTCAAGTTTATTATTCAGAAGATTAAAGAATGATCGAGTCAAGTTGGACCCGAGGTAAGGGATCATACTCCTCTCATTCTTTTTAAGTACACTCTTTTATATCATTCCTTTTAAGATCATAATTCTTGTGATTGGGATGTTCTTTTATATTACTCTTACTGTAATTTTTATGTTCATATTATGAGAGACTATATTCTCTCTTATCAATCCATTTTGTAAGTTTTGAGTGGCGCCGTTAGGCTGCTGAATTTTTGTAAGAGATCTAACCTCTCTCTTTTTTTAAGTATTCTCCTTTATGTCACTTCTTTTAAGATCCTCTTTGTTATGTTGGGATATGTTCTTTTATATATTCCCCTTGATGTAAACATTATGTTAATATTATGAGAGACCCTATTTGATATCATCAATCCATTTTTTTGTAAGTTTTAAGTGGCGCCGTTAGGCTGCCGAGTTTTCGTAAGGGATTTTTCATCTCACTTTTAGTCCCGTGAGATTTATTCTACATTTTCCACCATTTCCTTAGAGTGGTGTATGTACTTCCCATTATTATACTCTTTATGTAATATAATTTCATTTATTGGTATTTACATATTTATTGTATGACCATTCTTCAATGGGGTGTACGTTTCGAAAGTTACCCAAGTCGGTAAGGGAACCTTTCACCCTCCTCTTTTTAAAAGACTTATTTTGTTATGTCTTTTAATTCACATTCTATTATGTTGGGATATGTTCTTATATGTCCTTATTGATGTAAATTATATGACCATGTGATGAGATACCATTTTTTTCTCTCATCAACTCTTTTTCTGAATTTGGAAGTGATGTCGTTATGCTGTCGAATTTTTGCAAGGAAACTTCTTAACCCAATTTTTATTATATGGGAGAAACCTATACACCTTTAATATGTCGTTCTATGATTATGTGTGAATGTACCCTGATTTTTTTATACTTAAAACACACTTATATTTTGTGTATTCGTTTGTCACAAATAATTATGTAACTGATTTATCCTTAATCCAAGGATATCGTCTTTGTATGGGACTTCGTCTCAATCTCCTTTCATTGAGGAATATTTTGTTTTATACACAACATTATTTTATACGGTTTATAAACCCCTTTGACTTTTACGTTTATTCAAAAGGAATATTTTTCTATGAAGCGTTTACTAAACGACAAAAGGGAATGTTTTTGTCATACGTATGCGGCGACAACAACTTCTCCACTGCCGTGACCATTATTTGAGCTTCGGCTTCCTCTACAATCAATACCTTCTTTTTAAAAGAAAAATAAATACCATGTTTTACTTTTATTTTATTTTGGTATTGAAAATGGTTTTCATAATATTTTTATGTCAATGTGTTGTATTGATATCTTGTTATTGAAAGGTGGAAATGTTATGTTTCCTTTATGCATGTTTTATGTGATAAGATTATATTATGGTTCTTGGGCACTGTTATGAAGACAGGTGGTTCCGTGATAATCTAAGGGTGGGTGAGCCCGATATTGCTCTCCAATGCATTGGGTAACGTGAAGGAGTGAAATGTTAAGGTTTCTCCGAAGAGATTTAGGGAATATACTGTGGTGGGTATTCCAAACATAACCAAGAGGGTTACTCCCTACGTAAGAATGCTATGAATGCCTCAAGTTACCTTTTATGTCTTATGATTTGTATGATTTATTCATGATTTGATGAGGTATGTTAAAGTGCCTATGTTTTATGGGTAAATTATGATTTCATTCTTATGTATATATGAACTCATGTTTCTTTTCCATATTTTTATAACCCTTACTGAGCGTTTTATGCTCATCCCATGTTTTTTTGAAATGTTTTTCACAGGTCAAGGGAAAGGTACATGATATGATGATAGTGTCAAGGATGTTTCATGAAATAATCCATGCTTTATTTTTTAAATATGTTTCCGTTGATGGGAAAAAATGAATATTATCTTTTAGGTAACCACTTTGTTTAAATATGGAATGTAATGCATTTTTATGATCTAATTCTCTAAAACTCTAAACCTGAAAATATCCTCAATGTGTAATCTTGTAATAACTCATGATTAAGTAAGGTTTAAGGTTGGGGCCTTATAGTTGGTATCAGAGGTCAGTTTAGATAAATTTAGAGGTTAGGGTATTCTTTAAGCAGAAGTGACATTACCATAATGGTTAGGATTTCAGAAAGAGTCCGAGTTTTAGATAAAGTGAATGAGTAATTATATCTTAGTGTTTATCTTCCTCATTAGTACATGATGGTTTTGTGGATATACTCAGACTGGCCTTTTTAGTTTTAGTAAATGGCTGGATCTAGCAGGCACCAAAGTAACAATGGATGTGAAGGAAACTGTGACAGTTTTTTGAGCGAGCAACTGAATGATATGGGATCTGCAATGAGAACTCTTGTCTTTATCCACAACCAACTATCTCGAGTCATGATTGACCACCTAAACCATGGTGATTTCTCTAAGGCATCATATATGCGAGAAACAAATCCCTATGGAACTACAGGTAACAATCATAAAGTTAAGTGTGTTCAAAAACCTATGTGTCAAAGATATGGAAAGAAACACCTAGGAAAATGTTTCAACAGGATAGAAATATGCTATAGATGTGGAAATGAATTTCATAAAGCAAGAACATACCATGGAAAAAGGAAGCATCCAGTTGACTCAAGGAAAGGGAAAGAAGTTCTTTCTGAGGGATCAATTGAATGTTTTAAATGTGGTGTGCATGGTCATTATGGAAACACATGTCCTATGAAGAAGTTTCGTGAATGGGATCACCAAGATCGTACAAATACTTGTTTACCAATACCTAATTCCATTCCGATTGAGGATGAAGAAACTGACAATGACCAATCAAAGGTATGGATTATTTCATAAATTTTGTTTTCCTATTTTGGAATCTTAGGATATGATTCATGATTTTGTTTGTAAGAAAGAAGTAAATCAGAATAAGTTGGAAAGGAATGGTTAATGGATCATGAAGAATGTTGAATGAGTAAGAAGTCATCATATAAGGGCTTCAAGATTTATGGTGAAATTCTTAAGAGAATTAAGTCTCTTTTGATGATGGGGTTACATTAGAAGACTTTTTATAGTATGTGTAACCCTGATGTTTAATATATGAAAATTTTATTCAAGGAATAGTTATCTGTTCTTTTTTGGACATAGTTATAAAGAACCATTTGGGTTTATATGATCCTTACTTTTGAGGTAATTATAGGTTACTATATGTTATGATGGAAGTGAAATGCATGAGATAAGAATGAGGTTAAATTATGTTATGGTTATTTTTGATGATTTTGTTTCTTTTTGGGGAATGATTTGAGAATTATATAGTTTGGAAAAAGGACAACATGCAGACCGTGTGACAACCCGTCGTGTCGGACAAAGCTACGGGAATCGAACCCACAACCAAAGTGAAACTGGTATTTATCGCCTACCACTAGACTATGTATAGTCCCTGGTTAGTATGACTTAATATTTTTAGTTAGGTGACTTTATGACTTAAGAGTAAGTTGATTTTGGGTTATTTATGAAAATTATTAACCTATAATGGAGGATATGTGATTAGGTTAATTACTTTTCAATACGAGACTTTAGGAGAAACTGATGTTGTTTGGAAATAAATGTTACGATTTAACTTGGAAGACTATGTGACTAAATCCTTCAAATATTTGGGTTTCAATCTTAGTTTGGTTTACTTTGAATGATTTTATGGAAAAACTGTTTATCGAATGGTCCTCGTTGAACATTGGGTTTTGTTGGACAAATTTTGGAGATTAAGAATAGATTTTCTTTTTATAAAGGGTTATCCTTTTCTGGATTATCTGATCTTGTACTATCCTTTTTGGTTTTGGTTTTGGTTAGAGTCTAATTACATAGGAAGTATATAGTTATCTTTTGTGGATTAGGTGATTCTCTAGAAATTGATTATAGTACTCTTAATGCAAACAATTCTTCCTAAATACTCGTCTTTTGGAGAAAATATGATTTTGATTATGGAATCTAGTAAAAGATTAAAGTCTACATGACAAGTAAGTATGTTTCATTATGATTTAGTTAAGCTCAAAAATAAATTCCTCAATAAAAAGTAACGTAAAACAAAAATGTTATTTGTTAACATTTCCTACTGGGGAATCGAATACCATTTAACCCATCACAAGTTTGTGATTTTCTTATGGTTAACTTTCTCCTAGACATGTTTACTATCACTCTCCATCAGAACATGACCCTTTGTTTTTTCCTCCATGTCCATATTTTCATACTTGGAATCCTAGTATGGGTTAACTCGGGTGACCTTTGTACTTATCTTTCTTCATTTTAAAGTGATTGTTTTACTGACTCTTGTTCCGATGTGGGATTTTCAATGATGTTTCCAAGCCCAATTTTAAAATTGCGAGGACACAATTCCCAAAAGTGGAGAAGGATATAACACCCCAGGTAAATAAAGAATGTGACATTTTCACATTTATCCATATTTGTTAATAAAATATTAATATAACTTTAAATGGGATGCTATGCTCGATGGCGTAACCAACACGCAACAACGAGTTTCTTGGGAATCTTACGTTGCACTCTAATAATAAAATTGTATTATTTTAAATAGTAGTTAACGCCTAGCTGTTGTGATGGCGGGAATGAATAGAACTAACTACAAAATTATTATATATGTTTGTCAAATATTTTTACTTTTTACAATAAATGTTAGAGGATTAAAAATGCGAATGAATCCAATTTTAAGTCTAAACATTCTAATATTATTTAAAAGGTCGATTAACCGCCTTTTGATGGTAAAAATCTTTTAAATCCACTTTTTGACAATTTTATGTGTTATATTTGAAAAAATAAAATTATTCTTTAGAATTCGGACATCAAAATTTACTTTGTGTAAATTTTTGGTATTTTTCCGAAAAAGATCAATTTTTAATGAATAGTGAAAAATGTTGTATTTTAATTCAAAAACTCTTTTTAATATAATTTATTTATTTGATTATATTATCTTTTGAATTGGTTTTAAAGTTAAATTAGAATAAATTTTTACCATTTAATCAAATTGTGGTCATTGGAATTAATTTCACTTTGAAATTTGACTTAAACTAGTGTAAATCTTTTGATATATATTATTTCATAAAAACACGCTATTTGTTCTGACAGAGGGAATTAATTATTAAAATAATTAATGTAACTTATATGTTAAGAATTTTTTAAAATAGACATCATTTTTTAATTCATAATATCAAATATAGCTTAGGGTGAATTTTTGGTAATTTTCTAAAAAACTTCAATTTTGATGAATAGTGAAATCACTAAGTGGTACTTATAAAAAACTGATTTTCCATTTAAATGAAATTTTGCCACCTTTGTGTTTTGAATTTCAAAAATACAACATACATGGTTGTAATTAAGAAGTAAAATGTGGTTCAATGGGATTAAAATAATTTTTTGTGAATAATAACTTATTAAGTTCTTAATCGCGATTGGAGTTAATTAGTGTAGTTTAAGGTAAAAATAATGTTTTAATAATATTAAATGACCTAGACACATGCCCTACCCTCATTGGATGAGTCATGGCCGACCAAGACAATCCATGGGTCAACTTGGGGACCCCATAGAGCCACTTTGGTTGGAAAATGACATAAATACCTTTTTATTTAATGTTAAAATTAAAATGTCACAAACATGAGTAGTTTAACTAAAACAATTTTTACATGGGATTATACAAGTCCGATTTTTTACTATAAATAGTAATTGGAAATATAAAAAGATTTCCTACATCATAGTATTTTTTTATAATTTTTAGACATTAAATAAATTAAATTATTTATGACATCATGATGATGCAGCGATGACCTCATTATTTAACGATTTAAATAAAATGGAAAAATAATATAAAATCCAAGACCTACACATGTCCAAAACCTATTGGATGGGTGGATTTCGAACCCTTATCACCTTATCCTCGAAACACATCAATTTGGGACCATTAAAATCCGAAACTCATTCTAAAATAAAGTAACATTTCTTTACATTCCAAGAGTACCCCTCCTCTCCTCTTATAAAAGGCCCCCACCTCTACCCCCTTACCCACACATCCAAAGCCTTTGGCTCGGCCAACCCCTGCCCATTTTGTCTCTAGAAATCCCTCTATAACTCTTAGAATCCTCACTTTGGTCATAAGTCATCCCAAGGAAGGCTTTCAGCTCAAACCAAAGGGAGTTACCTGATTTTAAGGTAATGCCTTCACTTGAGTCCTTTTGCATTATTTTTCTTCTCCATCCCCCTAAACTCTTTTTATTCCTTTCTTTTGTAACAACACCAGTATCTTCAATATACTAGGATGTTTTTATGTTAAGTATTAGAGATAAAATTACAAACACCTTCGTCTAATGGTTAAAGAACATACTGTTTCTGTGGATGGCGAATTACTGTCTCACGAAACGATGATTGTTCAATCCTCTATTAACACCTTTCATGGTGGCCATTAAGATGTCACTATATTTATATATGATACATAAAATGTTTATTTTTTCCTTAATATTCTGTATTTTTCATTTATGTCATACCTTTATGGCTTCTATTATGGGTATACGCGATATCTTCATTTTAGGAAGTGCGGACTACTGCCCCTCAATGTGATTTGATTCGTTAATACCATATGTGGTACGTATAAAGGATATATTTAATGATATTATATATGATATCATACTGGAATTAAAATACTATTATATATCATTATGTATTAATTCCATTAAATATGAAATAGAAATGGAAGTAGTGTTCATGCGTACGTACGGCTTACCGTCTCCATGAACGGTGCATTTCATTTCTTAACTCTAAATGTTATGTAATATTATAAATGCATGAATATACTGGATATATATGATATATATGATATCTACATCATGAATAAAATTCTTGATACAATGGATATTTTACCACATGAACAACATGTAATTATAAGGAGTTTATTTTTGACTCAAGTACCAATGATCGTTAAAACGACCGTTATTAGCTTTAATAATAACATAATGTTCATGAAATGGTAATAAGTGATATAAAAGGAATAATGAACTTGAAAAAGTTTCTTAAGGAAGTATAAATTAACTCGAGTTTATTATTCAAAAGATTAAAGAACGATCGAGTCAAGTCGGACCCGAGGTAAGGGATCCTACTCCTCTCTTTCTTTTTAAGTACACTCTTTTATGTCATTCTTTTTAAAATCATCATTCTTGTGACTGGGATGTTATTTTATATTACTCTTACAGTGATTTTTATGTTCATACTATGAGATACCCTATTCTCTCTCATCAATCCATTTTGTACGTTTTGAGTGGCGCCGTAAGGCTGTCGAATTTTCGTAAGAGATCTAACCTCTCTTTTTTTAAGTACTCTCCTTTATGTCACTTCTTTTAAGATCCTATTTGTTATATTGGGAGATGTTCTTTTATATATTCCACTGGCTGTAAAATTTATGTTAATATTAGGAGAGAACCTATTTTATCTCATCAATCCATTTTTTTGTATGTTTTAAGTGGCACCGTTAGGCTGCCGAGTTTTCATAAGGGATTTTTCATCTCACTTTTAGTCCCGTGAGATTTATGCTACATTTTCCACCATTTACTTTGAGTGGTGTATGTACTTACCATTATTATACTCTTTGTGTAATATAATTTCATTTATGGGTATTTACATATTTATTGTATGATCATTCATCAATGGGGTGTACGTTTTGAAAGTTACCCAAGTCAGTAAGGGAACCTTTCACCCTACTTTTTTTAAAAGACTTATTTTGTTATGTATTTTAATTCACATACTATTATGTTGGGATATGTTCTTATATATCCTTATTTATGTAAATTTTATGACCAAGTGATGTGATACCCTTTTTATCTCTTATCAACTCTTTTTCTGAATTTGGAAGTGACACCGTTAGGCTGTCGAATTTTTGCAAGGGAACTTCTTAACCCAATTATGATTATATGGGAGAAACCTCTACACCTTTAATATGTCGTTCGATGATTATGTGTGAATGTACTCTGATTTTTTTACACTTAAAAACCACTTATATTTCGTGTATTCGTTTGTCACACATAATTATGTAACTGATTTATCCTTAATCCAAGGATACCGTCTTTGTATAGGACTTCGTCTCAATCTCCTTTAATTGAGGAATGTTTTGTTTTATAAACAACATTATTTTATATGGTGTATAAACCCCTTTGACTTTTACGTTTATTCAAAAGGAATCTTTTTCTATGAAGCTTTTACTATATGACAAAATGGAATGTTTTTGTCATACGTATGCGGTGACAACGACTTCTCCGCCGCCGTGACCATTATTTGAGTTTCGGCTTCCTCTAAAAGACATACCTTCTTTTTAAAAGAAAAATAAATACCATGTTTTACTTTTCTTTTATTTTGGTATTGAAAATGGTTTTCATAATATTTTTATATCAATGTTTTGTATTGATATGTTGTTATTGAAATGTGGAAATGTTATGTTTCCTTTATGCATGTTTTATGTGCTAATATTATATTATGATTCTTGGGCATTGTTATGAAGACAGGTGGTTCCGTGATAAACTAAGGGTGGGTGATCCCGATATAGCTCTCCAATGCATTGGGTAACGTGATGGAGTAAAATGTTAAGGTTTCTCCGAAGAGATTTAGGGAATATACTGTGGTGGGTATTCCAAACGTAACCAAGAGGGTTACTCCCTACGTAAGAATGCTATGAATGCCTCAAGTTACCTTTTATGTCTTATGATTTCTATGATTTATTAATGATTTGATGAGGTATGTTAAAGTGCCTATGTTTTATGGGTAAATTATGATTTCATTCTTATGTATATATGAACTCATGTTTCTTTTCCATATTTTTATAACCCTTACTGAGCATTTTATGCTCATCACATTTTTTTATTAAATGTCTTTCACAGGACAAGGGAAAGGTACATGATATGATGACAGTGTCAAGGAAGTGTCAAGAAAGAATCCATGCTTTATTTTTTAAATATGTTTACGTTGATGGGAAAAATTAATACTATCTTTTAGGTAACCACATTGTTTAAATGTGGAATGTAATGCAAGTTTTATGATATAATTCTCTAAAACTCTAAACCTAAAAAGATCCTCAATTTGTAATCTTGTAATAACTCAAGATTAAGTAAGGTGTAAGGTTTGGGCCTTATAGTTGGTATCAGAGGTCGGTTTAGATAACTTTAGAGGTTAGGGTATTCTTTAAGCAGAAGTGACATTACCATAATGGTTAGGATTTCATAAAGAGTCATAGTTTTAGATAAAGTGAATGAGTAATTATATATTAGTTTTTATCTTCCTCATTAGTACATGATGGTTTTGTTGATATACTGACATTGACCTTTTTGGTTTTAGTAAATGGCTGGATCTAGCAGGCACCAAAGTAACAGTGGATGTGAAGGAAACTGTGACAGTTTTTTGAGAGAGAAACTGAATGATATGGGAGCTGAAATGAGAACTCTTGTGTTTATCCACAACCAACTATCTAGAGTCATGGTTGACCACCTAACCCATGGTGATTTATTTAAGGCATCATATATGCGAGAGAAAAATACCTACGGAACTACAGGTAACAATCATAAAGTTAAGTGTGTTCAAAAACCTATGTGTCAAAGATGTGGAAAGAAACACCTAGGAAAATGTTTCAAAGGGACAGAAATATGATATAGATGTGGAAATGAATGTCATAAAGCAAGAACCTACCATGGAAAAAGGAAGCATCCAGTTGACTCGAGGAAAGGGAAAGAAGTTCTTTCTGAGGGATCAATTTATTGTTTTAAATGTGGTGTGCATGGTCATTATGAAAACACATGTCCTATGAATAAGTTTTGTGAATGGGATCACCAGGATCGTACAAGTACTCGTTTACCAATACCTAATGCCATTCCAGTTGAGGATGAAGAAAATGACAATGACCAATCAAAGGTATGGATTATTTCATAACTTTTGTTTTCCTATTTTGGAATATTAGGATATGATTCATGATTTTGTTTGTAGGAAAGAAGTAAATCAGAATAAGTTGGAAAGGAATGGTTAATGGATCATGAATAATGTTGAATGACTAAGAATTCAACATATAATGGCTTTAAGAGTTATGGTGAAATTCTTAATAGTATTAAGTCTCTTTTGATGATGGGGTTACATTAGAAGACTATTTATTGTATGTGTAACCCTGATGTTTAATATATGAAAATTTTATTCAAGGAATAGTTATCTGTTCTTTTGTGGACATAGTTATAAAGAACCATTTGGGTTTATATGATCCTTACTTTTGAGGTAATTATAGGTTACTATATGTTATGATGGAAGTGAAAAGCATGAGATAAAATTGAGGTTAAATTATGTTATGGTTATTTTTGATGATTTTATCTCTTTTTGGGGAATTATTTGAGAATTATATAGTTTGGAAAAAGGACAACATGCAGACTGTGTGACAACCCGTCGTGTCAGACAAAGCTACGGGAATCGAACCCACAACCAAAGTGCAACTGGTATTTATCGCCTACCACTAGACTACGTAAAGTACCTGATTAGTATGACTTATTATTTTTTGTTAGTTGACTTTATGAATTAAGAGTAACTTGATTTTGTGTTATTTATGAAATTGATTAACCTATAATGGAGGATATGTGATTAGGTTAATTACTTTTCAATATGATACTTTAGGATAAACAGATGTTGTTTGGAGATAAATGTTACAATTTAACCTGGAAGACTATGTGACTAAATCCTTCAAATATTTGGGATTCAATCTTATTTTGGTTTACTTTGAATAATTTTATTGAAAATTTGTTTATCGAATGGTCCTCGTTGAACTTTGGGTTTTGTTGGAAAAATTTTGGAGATTAAGAATAGATTTTCTTTTTATAAATGGTTATCCTTTTCTAGATTATCTGATCTTGTACTAACCTTTTTGGTTTTGGTTTTGGTTAGAGTCTAAAGACATAGGAAGTATATAGTTCTCTTTTGTGGATTAGGTGATTCTCTAGAAATTGATTATAGTACTATTAATGCAAACAAGTCTTCCTAAATACTCGTCTTTTAGAGAAAATATGAGTTTTATTATTGAATCTAGTAAAAGTTGAAAGTCTACATGACAAGTAAGTATGTTTCATTATGATTTAGTTAAGATCAAAAATAAATTCCTCAATGAAAAGTAACTTAAAACAAAAATGTTGTCTATTAACATTTCCTACTGGAAAATCGAATACCGTTTAACCCATCACAAGTTTGTGATTTTCTTATGGTTAAATTTCTCCTAGACATGTTTACAATCACTCTCCATCAGAACATGACCCTTTGTTTTTTCCTCAATGACCATATTTTCATACTTGGAATCCTAGTATGGGTTAACTCGGGTGACCTTTGTACTTATCTTTCTTCATTTTAACGTGATTGTTTTACTGACTCTTGTTCCGATGTTGGATTTTAAATGAAGTTTCCAAGCCCAATTTTAAAATTGCGAGGACAAAATTCCCAAAAGTGGGGAAGGATGTAACACCCAAGGTAAATAAAGAGTACGAAATTTTCATATTTATCCATATTTGTGAATAAAATATTAATATAACTTTAAATGGGATGCTATGCTCGATGGCGTACCCAACACGCAACAACGAGTTTCTTGGGAATCTTACGTTGCACTCTAATAATAAAATAGTATTATTTTAAATGGTAGTTAAAGCCTAACTGTTGTGATGGCAGGAATGAGGAGAACTAACTACAAAATTATTATATATGTTTGTCAAATATTTTTACTTTTTACAATAAATGTTAGAGGATTAAAAATGCAAATGAATCCAATTTTAAGCGTAAGCATTCTAATATTATTTAAAAGGTCGATTAACCACCTTTTGATGGAGAACCTCTTTTAAATCCACTTTTTGACAAATATATGTGTTATATTTGACAAAATAAAATTCTTTTTTAGAATCCGGACATCAAAATTTTCTTTGTGTAAATTTTTGGTATTTTTCCGAAAAAGATCAATTTTTAATGAATAGTGAAATATGTTGTATTTTAATTAAAAAACTCTTTTTAATCTAATTTATTTTTATTATTAGATTATATTTTGAATTCGATTTAAATTTAAATTAGAATAAATTTTTATCATTTAATCAAATTTTGGTCATTGGAATTAATTTGACTTTGAAATTTGACTTAAACTACTGTCAATCTTTTGATATATATTGTTTCATAAAAACACGCTATTTGTTCTGACAGAGGGAAATAATTGTTAAATTAATTAATGTAACTTATATGTTATGAATTTTTTAAAATATACATCATTTTGGAATTCGGAATATCAAATATAGCTTAGGGTGAATTTTTGGTAATTTTCTGAAAAACTTCAATTTTTGATGAATAGTGAAACCACTAAGTGGTATTTATAAAAAACTGATTTTCCGTTTAAATGAAATTTTTCCACCTTTGTGTTCTGAATTTCAAAAATCCGACATACATGGTTGTAATTAAGAAGTAAAATGTGGTTCAATGGGATTAAAATAATTTTTTGGTGAATAGTAACTTATTAAGTTCTTAATCGCGATTGGAGGTAATTAATGTAGTTTAAGGTAAAAATAATGTTTTAATAATATTAAATGACCTAGACACATGTCCTACCCTCATTGGATGAGTCATGACCGACCAGTAAAATCCATGGGTCAACTTGGGGACCCCATGGAGCCACTTTGGTTGGAAAATGACATAAATACCTTTTTATTTAATGTTAAAATTAAAATGTCACAAACATGAGTTGTTTAACTAAAACAATTTTTACATGGAATTATACAAGTCAGATTTTTGACTATAAATAGTAATTAGAAATCTAAAAAGATTTCATACATCATAGATTTTTTTTTATAATTTTTATACATTAAATAAATTAAATTATTTATGACATCATGATGATGAAGCGATGACCTCATTATTTAACGATTTAAATAAAATGGAAAGATAATATAAAATCAAAGACCTACACATGTCCAAAACCTATTGGATGCATGTATTTCGAATCCTTATCACCTTATCCTCGGAACACATCAATTTGGGACCATTAAAATCCGAAACTCATTCTAAAATAAAGTTACATTTCTTTACATTCCAAGAGTGCCCCTCATCTCCTCTTATAAAAGGCCCCCACCTCTACCTCCATAACCACACTTCCAAAGCCTTTGGCTCGGCCAACCCCTGCCCATTTTTTCTCTACAAATCCCTCTATAACTCTTAGATGCCTCACATTGGTCATAAGGCTTCCCAAGGAATCCTTTCATCTCAAACCAAAAGGAGTTACCCGATTTTAATGTAATGCCTTCACTTGAGTCCTTTTGTTTTATTTTTCTTCTCCACCCCCCTAAACTGTTTTTATTAAATTCTTTTGTAACAACACCAGTATCCTCAATATAATCGGATGTTGTTATGTTATGGATTTGAACTACACTTACACACACCTTCGTCTAATGGTTAAAGAACATACTGTTTCTGTGGATGGCGAATTACTACCTCACGAAACGATGATTGTTCAATCCTCTCTTAACACCTTTCATGGTGGCCATTAAGATGTCACTATATTTATATATGATATATAATATTTTTATTTTTTCCTTAAGCTTCTGTATTTTTCATTTTTGAATACCTTTATGGCTTCCATTATGGGTATACACGATATCTTCATTTTAGGAAGTGCGGACTACCGCCCCCTCAATGTGATTTGATTCGTTAATACCATATGTGGTATGTATAAAGGATATATTTATTGATATTATATATGATACCATACTAGAATTAAAATACTATTATGTATCATTATGTTTTAATTCCATTAAATATGAAATAGAAATGGAAGTAGCGTTCATGCGTAAGTACGGCTTACCGTCTCCATGAATGGTGCATTTCATTTCCTAACTCTAAATGTTATGTAATATTATAAATGCATGAATATACTGGATATATATGATATATATGATATATACATCATGAATAAAATTCTGGATATAATGGATATTTTACCACATGATCAACTTGTAATTATAATGAGCTTATTTTTGACTCAAGTACCAATGATCGTTAAAACGACCGTTATTAGCTTAAATAATAACATAATGTTCATTACATGGTAATAAGTGATATAAAAGGAATAATTAACATGAGAAAGGTTCTTAAGGAAGTAGAAATTAACTCAAGTTTATTATTCAAGAGATTAAAAAACGATCTAGTCAAGTCAGACTCGAGGTAAGGGATCCTACTCCTCTCTTTCTTTTTAAGTACACTCCTTTATGTCATTCCTTTTAAACTCATATTTCTTGTGATTGGGATGTTCTTTTATATTAATCATACTGTAATTTTTATGTTCATATGATGAGAGACCCTATTCTCTCTCATCAATCCATTTTGTAAGTTTTGAGTGGCGCCGTTAGGCTGCCGAATTTTCGTAAGAGATCTAACCTCTCTCTCTTTTTAAAGTACTATCCTTTATGTCACTTCTTTTAAGATCCTCTCTGTTATGTTGGGAGATGTTCTTTTATATATTCCTATTGATTTAAAATTTATGTTCATATTATGAGAGACCCTTTTTTATCTCATCAATCCATTTTTAAGTTTTAAGTGGCGTCGTTAGGCTGCCGAGTTTTCGTAAGGGATTTTTCATCTCACTTTTAGTCTCGTGAGATTTATGCTACATTTGTCACCATTTCCTTTGAGTGGTGTATTTACTTCCCATTGTTATACTCTTTTTGTAATATAAATTTATTTATGTGTATTTACATATTTATTGTATGACCCTTCTTCAATGGGGTGTACGTTTCGAAAGTTACCCAAGTCGGTAAGGGAACCTTTCACCCTCCTCTTTTTAAAAGACTTATTTTGTTATGTCTTTTAATTGACATACTATTATGTTGGGATATGTTCTTATATATCCTTATTGATGTAAATTTTATGACCAAGTGATGAGATACCCTTTTTATCTCTCATCAACTCATTTTCTGAATTTGTAAGTGACACCGTTAGGCTGTCAAATATTTGCAAGGGAACTTCTTAACCCAATTTTGATTATATGGGATAAACCTGTACACCATTAATATTTCGTTCTATGATTATCTGTGAATTTACTCTGATTTTTTTACTCTTAATACCCACTTATATTTCATGTATTTTTTTTTCACACATAATTATATAACTGATTTATCCTTATTCCTAGTATATCGTTTTTGTATGGGACTTCGTCTCAATCTCCTTTCATTGAGGAATGTTTTGTTTTATACACAACTTTCTTTTATACGGTGTATAAACCCCTTTGACTTTTACATTTATTCAAAAGGAATATTTTTCTATGAAGTTTTTACTAAACAACAAAAGAGAATGTTTTTGTCATATGTATGCGGCGACAACGACTTCTCTGCCGCTATGACCATTATTTGAGTTTTGGCTTCCTATACAATCCATACCTTCTTTTTAAAAGAAAAATAAATACCATGTTTTACTTTTCTTTTATTTTGGTATTGAAAATGGTTTTCATAATATTTTTATATCAATGTGTTGTAATGATATCTTGTTATTGAAAGGTGGAAATGTTATGTTTCCTTTCTGCATGTTTTATGTGATAAGATTATATTATGGTTCTTGGGAATTGTTATGAATATGGGTGGTTCCGTGATAAACTAAGGGCGGGTGAGCCCGGTATAGATCTCCAATGCATTGGGTACCACGAAGGAGTGAAACGTTAAGGTTTCTCCGAAGAGATTTAGGGAATATATTATGGTGGGTATTCCAAACGTAACCAAGAGGGTTACTCCCTATGTAAGAATGTTATGAATGCCTCAAGTTACCTTTTATGTCTTATGATTTCAATGATTTATTCATGATTTGATGAGGTATGTTAAAGTGCCTATGTTTTATGGGTAAATTATTATTTCATTCTTATGTATATATGATCTCATGTTTCTTTTCCATATTTTTATAACCTTTACTGAGCGTTTTATGCTCATCCCATGTTTTTTTTGAAATGTTTTTCACAGGTCAAGGGAAAGGTACATGATATGATGATAGTGTCAAGGAAGTGTCAAGAAAGAATCCATGATTTATTTTTTAAATATGTTTTCGTTGATGGGAAAAATGAATACTATCTTTTAAGTAACCACTTTGTTTAAATGTGGAATGTAATACAGGTTTAATGATCTAATTCTCTAAAACTCTAAACCTGAAAATATCCTCAATGTGTAATATTGTAATAACTCAAGATTAAGTAAGGTTTAAGGTTGGGGCCTTATAATATTCATCATGTTATACAATGTCATCTATCTTTTTAATTATATACACATAAGTCATGCATTATTCCAAATTATTATATCATTTTTATTTAGATTACTATAGAATTATCATTTAGTCAGGATGAAATTATTATATATCATTCCCAAAAAACCCAAATCATATGAAATTTTATTTTGTTAAGCTCATTATTAATTTTAGGACCAAAACTATAATATTTTAAAGAATCACAAAAACACATTAGATCAATCATATATAACAAGGACATTTTTTTAGAGTCTTCAATCCCCATTTCATTATTGGTTTTTACTGATCACTGATTATTATCTTCTTATCAATTTCTTCTTAGTTCTGTAACTTCTATATAAAAAGTTGTCTATATTTATCCCTATCATCATATGAATTTTTTTAATCATAGTTTGGTATGTTTACTCCACATGTAACAACCCAAGACTTCATAGTACCTTATATCCTCAATGTAATTCAATAACATGCGCTACACACAACATCGAGTTCTAGCGCATCGTGAAATATTAATCTAGTCATTCAAAAAGAATTTATGAATAGTATTAACTGAATTTTGAATTTTATATACTCCATATAATTTTTGAGTCGATATTATGTGTTTCCTAGACATAATATAAGAACAAAATAATTTTTTCCTAGAAAAAAGAAGTAAATTTAAAAAAATACAATTTTACAGAATATTAATTGAGAACCCTTTTTTAATCGATATTTTACACTTTTATATATTAAATTTCATGAAATTAAATTATTAAATAGATGTAAGCCATAAAAATTTATTTTCAATAAATTTTTGTTACATATCTGATAAATTTCATATTTTCATAAATAGATAAAAAATACAATTTTTTATTTGAAAAAGACTTTTTTAATTTAAACAATTAACTATGTTAACTTTTGAAATTGAGTATTTTGGAAGTATAATTAGATTATATTTTTATAATTTAATACAATTTATGTAATGATAAGTATTTTCACATTTAATTTTGATTTAAACAAATGTCAATCTTTTCAATGTTTTTACTTTTTAAAAATCTGCTTTTTAGTTTTTACAACATGAATTAATTTAAAATAAATTAATGAAACTTATATGTTTTGATCACGGTAAAATAGAAATCATTTTTTGTTTCATAATATCAAAATTAACTTAGGGTGTTTTTTTTGGTATTTTTCTAATGAAATTCAATTTTTTATGATTACTGAAAGACATTGTGTTATTGTTTAATAACGACTTTTTATTTAAATTATTATTTCTTTTATTTAAATTTATTTTAAGTAACAATTGATATATAATTTATATATAAGTTAAATTTAATTCATTGGATTCATTTTATAATAAAATTAAATTTATAACAATTTATGAAACGTGTTAACGTCTTTTACCCACTATCATGGAACATTTGAAAATTTGCATAAAACGTAATTTTACCACTTCTATTAATTGAATTTAAAATAATCAAAAGACACGGTTTATATCAGTAAGTAAAATGAGGTTCAATAAGATGAAAATAATTTTCAGTGAATAGTATCTTTTAAATTTTATTTACCATAGTTAAAAGTAACTAGGTTAATTTAGGGTAGAAATGATATTATAAGTACCCTAACACATGTCATAATTATATTGGATAAGTTTTTTTCAACAAAAATAAAACATAGGAATAAAATATTAAGCTCTTTGATTTACATGGATTAGATTAGGACATTAATTATTATTTCATTTAAAGAAGAGTTAAATGTGTAAAATTCAATGTTGACAAACTAAACCATTTTAATATAGATTTATACATAATATAAATATTACTATAAATATTAATTTTAAATATAAATATATTTCATACATCATGGTATTTCATTTATAATATTTAGATATTAAATTATTAAATTTATTTATGACACAATGATGATGAAGTGATTACCTTATCAATGAACGAATAAAATAAATGGTTTTATAAATATTAAAATAAATAAATTTTCAATGTTTTATTGACATACACGAATTTTATATGTGAATATGACATGTTATGGTTTATTCAATATTTTTTTTAATTAATCAAGTTGTGATGACTTTCACAAAAACCAAATACTATATAGTGTCAAATTTGACATAAATGAGTTTTTTTAAAAAAAATTAATGAAATAATATTACTAAAAACATATGGTTTGTAAAAAGGAATCATATAGTGATTGATATGTCATTAATCAACCACTTGGAATTCCCTGGTCATTTTATAGTATGTTTATTAACCATTAATTATAATAATACCAGAAGACATGGTAAAAGTGATACTATTTAACTTAGGGTTAAATCTAAAAATATGGTTAATATGGTGACCTAAGATTGTATAAAACCAATTGGTTAAGATTATTTCGACCCATCCCTACATTACCCTTGAAATAAGTCCATTTGTAACTATTTTAAACCAAAAATGAATTTATAATAAAATAATATTTCAATCTTTTCAAAAAAAAAGACCATAACCTCTCTTATAAAAGGGTTTTTCCCTTCTCTAATTTTCACACCTCCAACCCCATTTGGCTCGGCCAAACCCTACCAAAATCACCTCCAAAATTACATCACAATAACCTAGAGTCCTTACATTGAGTATAAATGGAACCTAAGGTTCTCTTTTGTTCCAATCAAAGGGAAACAACCAAAGAAAAAGGAATTATTTTATCACCTAATTCAATGTTCTTTTCTACTTCCACATTCACTGTATTTGATATATCCATACCGAAATAATAACACCAATACATTTTATATACTTTGATGTTATTATAAATATTGTACAAACATATTCATTATTCTATCCATCCTATGAATGATAATGTCACCATGCGCATGTATGTACATCTTACCATCTCCACGTCATGGTATAATTTTTTATTCAAAACTATGTTATTTTGGTGGATATAATGATGATTAAGATTCATAAATATAAGGAAAATAACATTATAATTTCTCAGTAAAATGAATATACCATCAAACTACACACTTTTTAATCATTAAGCAAATGATATTGTCGCTCGTGTGTATTTACGACTTACCTTCTCCACGAGGCGATGAGATTAATTTCCACGTTCACCATTAAAAGATGATTATATAATTATATATTATTAATAAGTATTTAATATCTATCATAATAATTCTAATGGAGATATCTCTGTGTGTGTGTTTTTTTGTGTGTTTGTACTTACATATTTCTTATTCATTTACTTATGTTCAATACGATATGAAAATGGTAACAGTGTTTATGCATACGTATGGCCTATCATCTGCATAAACCGTGTTTTCTATTTCATATATCTATATATTATACATATTTATATTATAAATATATATGATATAAAAGTCATGTATTATATTCTGTAAGTATTTAAATCATTATCTAAATGATACGATCATGACTAACAAGTTAAAACACGTTCGATAGTGAAAGAAATTATTACCTGAATTGTTAATTTAACATGAAAATCATCATTAAATGGGTATTATAATATCATAAATGAAACATTAATGATATAATAAATATTAATATGAATTTATTATAATTTGTTAACATACTATGGTCATTATATTAGAGGTAAAATGTACCCTCGACCAAAGGAAAGTGCACTATAAGGTTTAATTCCTCAATCTCATTATTATCTGAGATTGTTTATGTGTGAGTATTTTTTAGAAAATATTTTTTATCCAATTACATGTTTCATAAATGAAATTTCATAATTATTTTTTCATGTTAATCATTAGAAAATACATCATTTTATATGTTTTAAATATTTATTCTTCTAAATAGTTCTCGCTAATGTCCATGTTTTCAAAATGGTTTTAAGGATTTATTTATATGGGCCTGACTGCTTTAAAATTTAAATTCACTTCAAAAGTATCAATGATTTAATGGACAGTTTTATTCAAAAATTTCATTTCAATGTTTTCCTTTCTAAATTGTGTTGCGTTTAAATGATTTCATGAAAAAATTATATTTCTCTCAAAGAGTTTTACTGATAATTTACAACTATGTCAACATCCTTTATATGATATTATTCTTGATTTAGGTTGATATATTATAATAAAATCGTCCATATTTCATTGTAGTTTTTTATATGTTTGACTATGTATGTGTTATATTTATACCATTCATGGTTTATGCATCATGTATTAACATTTTGTTTTCTAGTTTTAATACGATTGTTTATGTTATGTTTCAAAAAATTTATTAGGGGAATGTAGGGGACTTAAATAGTGATAGTTGGAGCCCAATATAGCTCCTTGATGCATCGGTAGTTCTCATGAGACAAAATAGTGTCTTGGCACAGGGCCTTGACAAAACATTTATTTGTGGTCTTGGCATGAGGCCTTGGATATGATGAATTATGTTTGCTGTTAGACATTAACTCATTATGAAATTAAGTATTTCATGTGATTAATTGAATTTTAGATTATCCTTATGCATGTTTATATGGTTATTTTTTATTTAGTTTCTCCATATTATGTTATAGTTTATGTTTAGAAGTCTGTTGTTTTTTGTAGGCATTTTTCCATAAAACTATATAGCTTCTGCTAAATTATTTACCCTTACTGAGCATCTGAGCACACCCCTTTATTATGATTTAATTTTCCTGGATTGTCAGAAGTGTATTATGATTGACATGTTGGTTTAAAATATGTTATTAATGGAGTTATCTAACGATCATTTATGTTGTGTTTTATTTTTCAATTTTTAATGTAACATCCATGTATGTAATCTATTTTGCAAGACTGCTAAAATGATCGGTCATTCATGACTTTATTCCCTGAAATCATGCCAATGTATTAAAAAATAATGCACAGGCTCCGGGCTTCTAGGTTCCGGGTGCTACAGTTGGTATCAAAGGAAGTTTAGAAATAAACATCGAAATATATTTAAAAGACATTGATTATAGAACATTTCCTTAAGATAAACTTGGAGGATTAGTATAGTAGAAATTCATAGAATTTTGGTAATGTAGATTTTTTGTGAAAATTACAAGAAATATAACCTTTTCTATATTCAACCAAGTAGAGGCGGATCTAGAACAGATGTACATAGGAGTGAAAACTCCGAAAAGGAGTTTTGGGCTTGAACAAGGGTATCATGTTAAATGAAAATGGGTCATGATGCACTCTTGGTTACGAAACTCCTGGGATTTTTTCATAGTATAATTCACATTTTATTTACATACTATTAGGAATGATTTATGAGTAAATATTTCCTCAATGAAAAATATTTCATGGTTACGGATTATATGCATGAACATTTAAATATACGTTAGTTAATTTTCATGTTTGGAATTGTGCATTGCCATTCCTAAAATAACGTAGTGTATTCTAGTGTTTAGAAATGGATCTCAGTAGAAAGAATGAGAACTCCCACAATACGCATGATCCATAGAGTATGAATGATCGTATCTTTTATGTTTTTATGCCATCATTTAGAAGTAAAATATTCCCCCATGTATTCTCATCATATTAAGAAATAGTATCAAGGGTTAATAAAATAAGTAATTAATTCTTTGATTCATATGGCTTTGAAGGGATTTAAGTGACGAAAATGATGGTATAGAGAAATATGGATAAAGGGATGAGGGGAAAGAAGGATTTTCCCATTTTTGATAACTGTGGAAAGTATCAACATGGTAAATGCATGAAGGTAATGGGAGTAAGTAATAATTGTGTACATAAAGGACACTGATCATGTGATTTCAAGGGTATGAATAAGGTTTCAAGTGTATAATGCTTTATCTCCAAGGATTTGGGTCACTATGTGAATCAATGTCCCAATAATCAGAGAACACCCATATGATGTTGTGGTATAATAATCAAGTTATGATACAACCACAGATAAAGAGGAATGATTAGTTTTCTTGTATTGTTATTAAATAATTTTTTCATTTGAGGATTTTATTAATGATGTACAGGTAATAAAAATTTTATATTATATAATGATTGTACTGTAATACTATTTTATTGAGTATTTTGTATTTTATTGTACTATTAAAAGTAACTCAATAGAATGTTATTATTTTTATAAAATACATGGTTGAAGAAAGATAAACATTAATATAGTACTTAATAATTAGGTAGTGATTTTGGAATAAGATATTATTGATTTCGATAAATTATATTGGATATTGTTTACAACCATAAAACTAATTAATATTTTGTATATTATATAATTGATTTTGTTTACAACATTTTTGGATATAAGAATTAAATTCAGTATTCTATAAGGAATAAGGGAGATTAAATGTAATCAATATTGTTTTATTGTAATTTAGGGTGTTTCCAAGTTTTATGAGAATACATGATGAATGTATTCACATGCTATTATGTGCCGAAAAGTGATCTTCATTATGTTTTACTTCCTTATAATTTTTGGACTCTGATTTTGGACACAAGTATTTTGGATAATTCTAATGGTTGGAATGGATTATGTTGGACATTGGATACAATTTTTTAAGTTTAAAACATTTCTTAATATTATTTTTGGATTGTTATAAAAATGACAACTCGGAGGTCAGGCGACAACTTGTTGTATCTTTTAATGTTGCGAGACTTGAACATGCAACCGGAGGGAGACATGGGTTCATCACCTACCACTGGCCCAAGCGATGTTCTAGTTTGTATAATGTAGTTTTTTTATAAATGGGTAGACAAAATAATTATAAATTCATTTTTTGTAACCTTATATGATTAAAATAAATATAATATTTTTGAATTCTAGTATCTTTTAGAGTGAAAGATGAGTTTGGGGTAGAAATTAGTAAATGGATGGAACATTTCTTGTAAATTATTAATTTTTTACTTTTTCTTTAATGAAATTAATTATTAACCTCTAGGAAAGGGATCCTAAAACCAAAAATTTGTTATCATAATACATTTTGTTTTCTTGAACCAATGATATTTTAAATCATTATAGATTTTGGGCAATGAGGCCCTCACATTTAAACTTGTCTGTGATTGATGACCCCAATAACTCCTTACAAATATTTAAAATTTTCCTCCAATTATGTGTCAGTAATTCCCACAAATGTTCTCCTAATTGTGATCATAATTTTTTGGTGACTTTTTCATTTCCCTTTCCCTCTTATTAAGACTAAATTTTATTATCCCAATTTCTGATGGGGGTTTTCCTCAAAGGCATTTTTATATTTTAAACAATTCATTTTTGAGAAACAATTTCAAATTGGGATGACACAATTTATTAAAGGAGGGGAGAATGTAACACCCTATGATTTCAAATTACATTATCTTTTCAAAGTAATTTAATAACATGTGATACACACAACATCAAGTTCGAGCGCACCATGACTTACTAAACTAGACATTCAAAAAGCGGTTGTAAATATTATTAAATGAATTTTGTATTTTATATACTCTATATAATTCTATAATAAATATTATGTGCTTCTTATACATAATAAAATAACAAATTCATTATTTTCATAAAAAAGAATTATTTTTCAAAAAATGCAATTTTACCGCCTTTTAATGGCGAAACCTTTTTTAAAACCAATATTTGAAACTTTTATATATTAAATTTAATTATCATAAATTATTATATATAAGAGAGACATAAAAATTTATTTTTAGAAAAATTCTGTACATTTTTGATAACTTTCATATTTGATGAAAAGTGAAAAATACTAAATTTTAATTAAAAACAACCTTTTTAATCGAAAAAAATTATTGTGTTAAATAATAAATTTGAGTATTTTGTAAGTATAATTATATTATATTTTTAACTTTCAATTCAATTTATGTAATTATAAGTAATTTCATATTTAAATTTGTCATAAATACAATTTAATCTTTTGAATGTTTCTACTTTTGAAAAACCTGCATTTCAGTTTTGACAAAAGTAGTTAATTTTAAATAAATTAATGAAACATATATGTTTTGAATTTGGTAAAATAGATAAAATTTTTGGATTAAGAATATCAAAATTATCTTAGGGGAAATATTTGGTATTTTTCTAAAAACTTTCAATTTTTTGATCAATAGTGAAAAAACTGCGTCGTTGTATTAAACCGATATTTTATTAAAATAATAATTTATTTTATTTAAATTTATTTAAATTACAAATAGATATATAATTAAATATATGTTAAATTTAATTCATTGAGGTCATTTTATAATAAAATAATATGTATAAAAGTTTATTGAAATTTTTGACGTCTTTTACCCACCTTTTAAGCACAGTTGAAAATTTGCATACAACTTAATTTCAGGCCATCTGTGAATTGAATTTTAAAATTTCAAGAGACATGGTTGACAATAGTAATTAAAATATGGTTCAATAAGATGAAAATACTTTTTTTGGGAATAGTAACTTCTAATGTTAATTTACCATGGTTAAAAGTAAATATGGTAATTAATGGTAAAAAGGATGTTATAAGTATCTTAATAATTGTATTCAAAATATTCAATAAGTTTTTTTCGACCAAAATCAACCTTAGGAATAAAATATTAATCTCATTGTTCAATTTTGATTAGATTATGATATTTATTGTTATTTTATTTAAAGAAGAGTTAAAAGAGTAAAATTCAATGTTGATTAACTATACCTTTTTAAAAAAAGAGTTATAAATAATATAAATTTTATTATAAATATTCATTTGAAATATAAAAATATTTCATACATCATGGTATTTTATTAATAATTTTTACACATTAAATAATTAAATTTATTTATGACACAATGATGATGCAATAAATACCTTATTAATGAAAAAATCAAATAAATAATATTATAAAAATAAAAATAAGTAGAATTTCAATGTTTGTTTGAAATCCAAGAATATTAATGGTGAATATGACATTTTAGGGTTGATTAAATGTATTTTTTCTAATTAATCAAGTTGTGGAGACTTTCATAAAAAACAAATACTAAATAGTATCAAAATTCACATAATTGAGTTTTTAAAACAAATCAATTATTATTAAATGATATAATATTCCTAAAAACTGTAGTTTCAGAATAATGACTCGTAAAATGATATATATTTCATTAATGAACCACTTGGTGTTCTCTTGGAATTTTATATAATGTTTATTAACAATTTATTATAATAATACAAGAAGACATTATAAAAGTGAAACTGTATAAGAAAGGGATAAATCTAAAAGATAAGTTTGATATGGAGACCAAAACATGTATAAAACCTATTGGTTTAGAGTAGTTGGACCCATATCGATCGTATACTAGAAATAAATCTTTTTTAAACAATTATAAACTGAAAATTATTTTATAATAAAATAATATTTCAATCATTTCAAAAAAAATGACATGAACCTCTCTTATAAAAGGGTTTTCCCATTATCTTATTTTCACACCTCCAAAGCCATTCGGCTTGGCCAACCAAACCCAAATATCCTCCAAAATTCTATCAGTTCAACCTAGAGACCTTAAATTGAGCAGAAAACTATCGGATGTAGCTATTTTGTTCAAATCAAAAGAATACACCTGAAGAATAGGTAATTATTTTATCACCTCATTCAATTTTTTCTTCTTATTGCACATTATATTTATTTATTATTTCCATACAAAAATAATAAATCCAGTAACATCTATATACTGAGATGTTATTATAAATATGGTACAACCATATTCATTATTCTATCCATCTTATGAATGATATTGTCACCATGTGTGCGTACGTACGGCTTGCCGTCTCAATGTCATGGTGTGATTTGTTATTAAACACTATGTTATTTGGGTATATATAATGATGAGTAATATGTATATAAATAATTTAAATAACATGATAATTTATTGGTAAAATTAATATACCATCCAATTACACACCATTTAATCATTAATAAAATGATATTGTCTTTCATGTTTACGTATAGCTTATCATCTCCTCTAGGCGATGAGAATTATTTCCATGTTCACCCTTCAATGATGATTGTAAAAATATATATTATTAATAATTATGTCACATATAACATAACAATGCTACAATATATCTATATATGTACTTAAATATATCATATTCACTCACATCTGTTCAATACGATATGAATACGGAAACAACTTTTATGCGTACGTACGGCCTACCATCTCCAAAAGTGGTGTTTTCTATTTCATTTATCTATCTACTATACATATTTATATTCTAAATATATATGATATATAAATCATTTTTTATATTCTGTTATTATTTAAATCATGATCAAAATGATACGATCATGAATAACAAGTTAAAACACGTACAATAATGAAAGTGATTAATAAAAAAATGTTTATTTAACATAAAAATAATTATTAAATGCATAGTATAAAGTCATAAATGAATCATGTATGATATAATAAATAAAAATATTGTTCTGATATAATTTATTAAAACAATATGGTTATTATACAAGAGGTTAAACGTAACCTCGACCAATGAAATGTGAATGGTAAGGGTTAATTTCTCATCCTCATTATTATTTGAGATTGTTTATGTGTATGTCTTTTTATAAAATATTTATTATCCATGTCCATGTGTCATAAATAACATTTAAGAATTATAATGTCAAGTTACTTTTTAAAAAAACATCATTTTAGATGTTTTAAATATTTATTCTTCTAACTCTTTCTCATTAATGTCCATATTTTCAAAATAGTTTTAGGGATATATTTATATAGGCATGGTTGTTTTAAAATGTTAATTCCCAACAAAAATATAGTCATGGTTGGTTTAAAATTTTATGGGATACTTTGATTCAAAAATATATTTTAATTGTCTTCCTTTCTAAATTGTGTTATATTTAAATGATTTCATGAAAAAATGAAATTTCTCTCAAAGAGTTTTACTAATCATTTTCAACTATGTCAACATCCTTTAATAGATATTATTCATGATTGAGGTTGATTTATTATAATAGAATCTTCAATTTCTTATTGGAGGTTTTTTTGATATGTTTGACTATGGATTTTTTATTTTTATACCATTAATTATTTAGGGTTCATGTATTAACATTTTTTATAAAAGTTTGAATATGATTGTTTATGTTATATTTCAAATTTTTCATTTGAGAAATGTAGTGGACTTATTATGTGATGGGTGGATCCCAATATAGCTCCTCGAGGCATCAGTAGGACTCATTAATCAATCTGGTGTCTTGGAAAAAGGCCTTTACAAGAAAAAATTTATAGTCTTGGCATGAGGCCTTGGCTATATGGTAATGATGTCCCATGTTAGATGTTCCCTCATTAAAAAATTAATTATTTCATGTTATTAATTAACTAGTATAATATCCATATACATGATTATATGTTTATGATTGATTTATTTTCTCCATATTATGTTCGAGTTTATGATTAAATGTTTTTTGTTTTTAATTGGAATATTTCCATAAATGTTTGTAGCTTTCGCTAAATTATTTACCCTTACTGAGCATCTCAGTTCACCCCTTTATTATGATTTAATTTCCCAGGATTATAATAAGTGTAGTGTGATTGATATGTTGGGTTAAGCTAGATGATTAATGGAGTTATCAAAACATCATTTATGTAGTGTATTATTTTTCAATGTGTAATTTTTCGTTCATGTATGTAATATATTTTAAAATAATATTAAATTGATCAGTATTTCAGGAATTGATTCCTTGTAATCATGAAAATGTATTAAAATAATGCACTAAAACTAGGCTTATAGAGTTGGGTCACTACAGTTTGTATTAGAGTATGTTTAGCAACAAACATGGAAATAGATTTAGATAAACTCTGATTAGAGAAAATTACACTAAGACAAAAATTGATGATTAATATAGAAGAAATTATAGAATCTTTGTAATATAGAGATTTTGGGAATTTTACAAGTAATAGAACTCTATCTAGATACAACCAGGTTCTCTGTGCCTTAGGAACAGTTGTACATAGAAGTGAAAAATATAAGGAGTTTTGGGCTTGACTGAGGGTATCCTGGTAGACAACAACGAGCCTTTCTCCACTCTTGGTTAGGATACACCCTGGGTATTTTCTTATAATAATTCACATTATCTTTACAACCCATTATGATGGAATTAAGAGTAAATTCTTCCTTAATGATTTTTTTTCATGATTATGGATCATATGCAAAAACCTTCCAATTTACATTAGGTATTTTTGATGTTTTGAATTATGCGTTGTGATTCATAAAATAAAGTAGTGTATTCCGTTTTTTTAAATGGGGTTCAGTATCGGTAATGAGAACTCCAGCACTACGTATGATCCAAAGAGTAAAAATGATCACATTTTTCATGGTCTTAAGACATCATTTAAAAGGGAAATATTCCCCCATGTATTTTCATAATACAAAGAAATAGTATCTTGTTATAATAAGATAATTAATGAATTCTATGAGACCTATGTCTTTGATGGGATGTAAGATAAGAAAATTATGGTAGAGAGAAATATGGATAAAGGGAAAAACGGAAAGAAGGATTTTTCCCATATGTGATAAATGTGGAGAGAATCACCTTGGTAAATGATTGAATGGAATGGTGGGTTATTATAATTGTGGAGAAAAAGGATACCATGTGATTAGACACTAAATTAGGCTAATATTCATTGGTAATATATATAATATTCATGTTCTTTATTATTCATAAACACCATTTTAGTGCATTTTACACTTTGAACATCATTTAACATTATGATTGTAATACCTTCTTGAAATGCACTATTATGTGGTACATTTTTGAAAATCATTTAAAGTACCAAATGATTCATATGATTATACATATTTTAATTTTATAATTTATCTACACTCCAATATGAACATGTTTCATTCAGGGATCAATGGAGAATTTATGGAGGATGATGGAGATATTTGGCAATGAAAGGAAGCAATTCTGGAGAGGGCAGATTGGACATCAGCCCACTGATGAGACTGTGGGGCCCAAAATACAGGCCCGATTAATCCCAAATTTTGTGGGATGCTATAATACATTTATAGGAACAAATCACTATTCAGGAGTTAATTCTGATTCGGCTTTCATGGTGGTCATTTAGGCGGCCCCAGTTAGAGATACAATTATGGGCCAGATTCTGCGTCCCAGAAAAACAGCCCACTAATTTGATCATATCTCGGAATAAACAACTCCAAATGGGTCCATATTTTACATAACGTTAGACGACATCCGGAGCTCCATTTTCTTCTTCTATGTCCCACTCTGATTCGGCCTTCTAGATGGTCTTCCAGACGCGTCTATTCGGTGAAGGAAAGATGGCTTCCACCTCGGGTCAAATGTGGAAAAGTTCAAATTCCACAAGCTTTCCACCACCAATGGTCTACCAAAATTAATTGAGATGCTTTGTACTGTTGGAGGCTCGACCCAAGGCTCCCAAAATGCCTATTTAATGATGTGGTGGTGAAGGAGTTGAAGATCTTGGATGCTTTGTTCAATTGTAATGTTATGCTGCATTTTTGTTGCCTCAATTTTGTCTTTCAAATGTAAGTTGTTCAATTCATTTTAGTTTCTTAATAAAAGTTCTTCTTATACTCTTATTCTGTTGTTCTTAATATCACTTTGATACCTTTGGATCAAGGTGTGAATTTATTCACAACAACCCTTGTGAAATTATTCACACAATGGTGGAGTGATCATTTTATTTTTGTTGTTTTCATTACTTCTCCATTTCCTCCCTCATGAGTCTACTTTCCGCTTCCATTGAAACCATGGGATCAATGGATGGCTAACCCACTTATGGGTTGATCCAAGGGAGTATCAAGGGGCTGGATTGGATGTTATTTATCACCTAATTAATGTATAATCACTTCTTTAATTTGGATTTTTATTTGATGATTTTTGAACTCCATCGTCCTTGTTGAATTTAAGGCCACACACTTCAAGTACTAATATGATCCTTAACTTGAAGTGCTTGAAACATTGAACCTTCAAGTGTATAGGTGATTAGTATTAAAGGGTGTAGGCATTAAACCAGTAAGTGATGATGTTGTTTTATCTCCTTAAATGAACCCATCTCAAATTGAAGAATTTCAAATCATTAAAAAGAAAATGCGTCCAATCCACCCCGAGTGATATCCTAGGATCAACTCATTCTTTTAATTTGAATTCACTTAAGTATCTTAGAGTTAACTTAAACCCATCTAAAATCAACCCAAAGTTGGCCACTTCATAGCCAAAAATACATCCCTTAGGTTGTGTATCTTAGGTATCTTCTTAGGTCTCTGTGGAATTGACAACCCAAGCTACACTACAAGGACCGTTCTACCCTTCTTCTCTTGGGTAAATTTGGGCGTGAACCAAATTTTGGCGCCATTTCCGGGGACCATGTAAGTACCTTAGATCCAAAAAACCCTTCTTTCCTCACCTCCATTCTTCTACTCTCACCCAAGATCTTTTATCTTGTCCCTTTCTCGTTTTTTTAGGCGCATGTCCGCCTACACCCGCGATTTCTCGAACAGACTAGTTAGGGTGGAAAGTCCTAGGATAGGGGAGTCAAGTGCACCTAGGAGATTGTTTAAATCAGATTCAAAGATACTTGAAACCCCAAAGTTAGAACTTGAAACAAGTCCAATGGAGGTTCATCCACAAAATCAAATTGTAAACCCTGGGGGGAATCAAATGGGAAACCAAAACAAAGAAGCTAGAAACTTAGGGAATGTAGTTGATCAAACCATGAACGACTACCTCACTCTAGGTGGGACCAACACCCCCTCATGCATTAGACAGAATTCCATAGGAGACACCAACTACATATTCAAACCCCATGTCCTAAACCACCTTCCAACCTTTCATGGGATGGAGTCATAGATGCCATACCTTCATGTCAAAGAGTTCAACGACATTGTTGAAACCATGTGTCCCCCACATCAACTAGAATCCTCTAAGATGAGGCTCCTTCCCTTTTCATTAAAGGATCGAGCTAAAAATTGGATAAACAACTTGAGACCTGCATCAATGCACTCTTGGGACAAACTTCAAAGAGAATTCTACAAAAAATACTTCCCTCATCACAAAACAATTGCACTTAAAAAGTGCATCCAAATTTTTTTTGAAAAAGAGGGAGAGTCATTTTATGAAACATGGGGGAGTTTCAAAGACACCCTAAACTTGGTTCCACACCATGGTTTTTCCATACCTGAACATGTGAGAATTTTCTATGAAGGGTTGGGTCCGGGTAATAAACAATTCATTGACATGATGTGTAATGGAACTTTTAAAAACAAGGCCCCAAATGATGCTTACAAGTATCTGGAAGGTCTGGCTGAACAAAACCAAACTTGGGGAACATCGCCTTATTCTGAAAAGCCACAAAGAACCACTGGAATTCATACACTTAGAGAAGAGGATAGCCTTAGGGCTAAACTCACAGCACTCTCTAGGAAGGTTGAAGAGATAGACCTTCAAAAAGTCCATGAAATCCAAAATGTAGACCTTGTTTGCATAACTTGTGACAAACATGACCATAAAACAGACAACTGCCCAACCATTCCATCCATCAAGGATGTTCTTCTAGGAGGACCCCCAGCGGAAGTCAATGCCCTAAACTTTCAAAAGCCCCAATAGCAAAACACCTTCAATCCAAGGTACAATGACCACCCAGGCTTCCGATGGAAGGATAAACAACAACATAGCCAACCACATGGACAAAATCCTTACCCCCATCAGAACTACCAAACCCATAACCAGTTCCAAACCCAACCTATCCAATACCAACAGCCACTGGTCCATTTTCAACAAACCATCCCACCTCCAAAATATCCCCCTGGGATAAACCAACCTACTCAAGCACCAACCCAAACTATTCCACAAAGCCTACTAGAACAACTGTGAAAACAAATGGAGAGGATGAACTCAGAAGTATCTTCCCTAAAACAAGAACTTCAAACCATCAAAACTGGAAAGGCACCCATGCCTACTCAGGAAGTTCCATCCTTAACTTCAAGGGGAGAGTCAATTTGTGCTCAAACAACTCATGAAAAACTAAAGGCTGTGACTGTTTTAAGAAGTGGGAAATCAATTGAGAAACATGAACAACTAATTCAGAACCCACCTGAAGATTCAAACTTGGATGAAAATTCAAATGAACCACAAGATCAAACTGAGGAAACTGATAACAATGTGAAAGAAACAACTCTTCAACAAAGAACCCCACAACCTGCACCATTTCCCCAACGCATGAGGGGGAAATCCAAGCCTGAACTGAGTGAAACGTTGAGGGAAATATTTTCACAAGTCAAGTTGAACATACCCCTTCTCGATGCCATCCAAACTATACCTACCTACTCAAAGTACCTTAAGGACTTGTGCACTTTTAAAAGAAAATTTTCACATAAAAACCAAGTCCTTTTGGCTGCTAATGTGAGTACCACCATTCAAGGGACCATTCCTCCTATGTTGAAAGACCCAGGTTGCCCTTACATCAATGTTGAACTAGGAGAAAGCAAAGTTGTCAAGGCCTTGTGTGACCTAGGTGATAGTGTCAATCTCATCCCATATGCTGTGTACTGCCAGTTAGGCCTAGAAGAACTCTAACCCACATCTGTCACACTTCAGCTTGCTGATCGTAGCATTAGGGTTCCAAAGGGGATTTTAAAGGACATTCTGGTAATGGTTGAAAACGTCATCTACCCTGCTGATTTTATTTTCCTTGGCAACCATCCAAATTTAGGAAATAAGGAACAAACCCCAATCATCCTTGGTCGTCCTTTCCTTGCAACAATCAACTCTGTTATCCGAGTCCGAAATGGGAACATGACCATCACCTTTGGGAACATGAGTCTAGACTTGAACATCTATAATGCAAGCTCACAAATAGGGGATGATGAGGACATTCATGAAGTAAACATGATAGGAAGCATTGATAATGAATCCATGGAACATCAAGGAATATTTGATGAATGTTTAAGTCAGAATGAGATTTATTTACTTTGTTCATATGAATGACGTTTATCTCCTTGGCTTGAATCATTTTCAAATTGCTCTTATGATGAAGTCTTAGGTCCAAAAATCAGTGAAACCTTTCAGGAAACCAATTTCATAGAGACCCCTCTAAATTCCTTCCCTAAATCGGATCAAGCCAATCTAGTAGCTGAAACTTCTACATGTGAGGAATCAATCCTATCTGAACCTCTAAAAAAAGAAATTGATCTTGATCCAATGTCCCAAACTTCTGCTGAAATTCCGAACCAACCTGATCTTGAATTGATGGAACTTCCTGCTGCACTAAAGTATGCCTTCCTAGGGTAAAATCAAACACATCCTATTTTCATTTCTTCTTCTCTTGAAGACAATCATGAGAGGATTCTTCTAGATGTCCTTAGGAAGCATAAGAAAGCCATTGGTTGGACCCTTTCTGATATTCCTGGGATTAGCCCACTTATCGGGACTCATAGGATTGTTCTCGAATCTGATTCAAATCCATGACGTCAACCTCAACGGCGACTCAATCCTAATCTCATGGAGGTAGTAAGGAAATAACTTCTGAAATTGTTGAAATCTGGTATCATATATCTCATAGCTGAGAGTGAATGGGTGAGCCCAATCCAAGTGGTTCCAAAAAAGGCTGGAATCACAGTGATAACCAATGAGGATGGAGAGATTCTTCCAACAAGGGTGAGTAGTGGATGGAGGGTCTGCATTGACTATAGGAAACTAAAATCATTCACCAAGAAGGACCATTTCCCCTTACCATTCATTGACCAAGTCCTTGAGAGAGTGGCAGGTCGTGCCTTCTACTGTTTCTTAGATGGGTACTCGGAGTACAATAAAATTGAGGTCTCCCTAGAGGATAAAGGGAAGACTACATTCACATGTCCTTTCGGTACCTTTTCCTTTAAACACATGCCCTTCGGGTTATGCAATGCCCCTGGAACCTTCCAGCGGTGCATGATGGGAATCTTCTCAGACATGGTAGGGGATTTTCTTGAGGTCTTCATGGATGACTTCTCTGTGTTTTGGGATACTTTTGAGGGATGTCTGCATAATGTGGAGAGAGTCTTGTCAAGATGTGAAGAAAAAAATCTGGTCCTAAACTGGGAAAAATGCCATTTCATGGTTAAAGAGGGACTTTTTCTAGGCCATCTGGTCTCGAGTAGGGGGATTGAAGTTGATAAAGCAAAGGTTGACATCATTCGTCACCTTTCATCACCCAAAACTATCAAGGAAGTGAGGTATTTCTTAGGACATGTTGGATTCTATAGAAGACTCATCAAGGACTTTAGTTCAATATCTCGTCCCCTTTGTGCTCTCTTAGTAAAGGATGCTCCATTTGTTTGGACAGAAAGCTGTGAGGGTTCATTATCAACCCTCAAATCCTCTCTCACCTCTCCTACCATTATGAAATCTCCAAATTGGAACCTTCCTTTTGAACTTATGTGTGATGCCAGTGACTTTGTTGTTGGAGCTTTGTTAGGACAATGTTGTGATAGAACTCCTTATGTCATTGCTTATGCAAGAAAATCCTTAAATGATGCCCAAATCAACTACACCACCACTGAAAAGGAGTTACTTGCTATTGTGTTTTCCTTAGAGAAGTTTAGGTCCTACCTCTTAGGATCACCCATCACTATGTTCACTGGCCATTCTGCACTAAAATACCTCTTCCAAAAAACAAGATGCTAAGGCTAGACTGATTAGGTGGGTCCTTCTCTTAGAATAATTTTACCTCACAATCAAGGATAAAAAGGGAGTTGAAAATGTTGTAGCTGATCACCTCTCGGGGATGGAATTCAAAGACAACTCAAATCACCTTTCTGTGTCTGATTCGTTTCCTGATGAAAAACTATACTCTGTGAGTGACTGCCCTTGGTATGCTGACATAGCAAATTTCTTAGTGACAGGAGTCATTCCAAAATTCTTAGGGACTCAAGCTCGAAGGAAATTCCTTTATGATGTTAGACACTATGTGTTTGATGATCCATACCTCTATATGTTCTGCCCTGACCAAGTCATTAGGAGGTGTCTTCCAGAATCTGAACAAGAGTCTATCCTTAAATTCTGTCACAGTGAGGCATGTGGAGGTCACTTTTCCTCTAAGAAAACATCTTCTAAGATTCTTCAATGTGGTCTTTTCTGGCCCACCCTCTCAAGGGACTCCTACACATTTTGTCAAAGCTGTCCTAGGTGTCAACAAGTAGGGTCCATCACAAAAAGGAATCAAATTCCACTCACTCCCATCTTAGTGGTTGAAATATTTGACTGTTGGGGAATTGATTTCATGGGTCCCTTCCCAAACTCTCGGGGATACCTCTACATACTCTTAGCTGTTGATTATGTCTCACAATGGGTTGAGTCCATTCCCACTAAGTCCAATGATCATCAAGTTGTGATTTGATTTCTAAAAGAGAACATATTTTCAAGATTTGGAATTCCTAGGGCGATAATCAGTGATCGAGGAACCCATTTCTGCAACCGCCCATTCGCTTCACTCATGTCTAAGTATGGTATTTCTCATAAAGTTTCCACTGCATACCATCCTAAAACCAATGGTCAAGCTGAGTTAGCGAATAGGGAGATTAAGAAAATTCTTGAAAAAACTTTCAACCCCTCTAGGAAATATTGGTCTGAGAAACTCTTAGATGCTCTTTGGGCCTATAGAACTGCATATAAAACCATTTTAGGAATGTCCCCGTATAGGTTGGTTTATGGTAAAGCATGCCATTTTACAGTGGAGATTGAACATAAGGCCTTTTGGGCAATTAAGAAAATGGATTATGATCTCTCATTGGCCGGAACAAAAAGGAAATTAGATCTCAATGAACTGGAGGAACTAAGGATGGAGGCTTATGAAAATTCAAGGATCAATAAAGATAGAGTTCAAGCCTACCAATCTAGGAATATCAAGGTCAAACATTTTGAACCGGGAAAACTTGTGCTCTTGTATAGTTCAAAACATCATTTACATCTGGGAATGTTAAGGTCTAGATGGTCAGGACCTTTCATAGTGCATCATGTATTCCCCCATGGGGCAGTAGAGATTCAAGATCCCACAAGTGGTCACATTTTCAAGGTCAATGGTCAAAGGTTAAAAACATTCTTTGAATCATTCAATAAACAGGAAATAGATGTTGATTTAATTGATCCAATCTATGAACCAGGAAAAAATTGAAATTTGGGATCTATGTCGGGCTAACGACGTTAAACAAAGTACTGCACGGGAGGCAACTTGTGGTTTTTATGTATCTAATCTTTCTGAATCATCTTTATTTTTCAAATAAGATTACTTAATCATTTTTATATTTAAAAATAACAAAATAGACTTTTGAACTGTTCTTCTATTATGTGTATGGATGGGTACGAAAGAGGAGCACCATATTCATCCGTGTCACGTGGTGTGATCCTTGAGTAATACCTTACCCAGAAATTTAAAAAAGAAGACAATGTATCATCTGTTTATTTTGTTTTTATTATTCAATAGGTTAAGAAAAAAAATTAAAATATAATAATACAAAAAAAAATTCCACGCCATAGGCTGTGGGGCAAACCCCGTCACAACCGGCGAAGCCGCGGGGACTCGAACCCGGGACCAAAGGGAGACAGGGGCGCGCGCTTACCACTGACCTGCGGCTTCTTGTGCTACCTTATTCAATAATTTTTATATATATTCTTATATTTCACTTCCTTTATTATATAAATATATATATATATATATTGTTTGTTTTTGTTTGTTTTGTTTGTTTTGTTTTTTCCTTTTTCCACTAGGGAACTTTGCAAGCGACATGGATATCAAAGGAATAAATTCGAGCGGCAAGAAATTCAAACTTCAACCACCAGGTGACTTCATTCCATAATCCATATTTTCAATTTCCTTTTTAAATTTTTATTCCCTGCCTCTACTCCTAATTTTTCATTTCATCAAACACTGGGGACAGTGTTGTTTTAAGTTGGGGGGGAGATAAAATAAAAAAAATGCTTTTGTGTCAAAAACAAAAATTGAATGATTTGAAAAAAAAATGGAAGGAAAAATTCCTTTAACTTTGAACATGGTAATACACATTGCACACTTTGAAACTGAATATCAAATAATTTAGCATGCCTTGATTCTGATTTTAATCCTTGTATAATTTCATGAGCATAGATTTTGGAAAGTATGGTTGTCCAATGTGATATTTCATCATTTATATTTTCATCCAAATAAAAAAAATTCCACAATGCACGTCCTCTAGACTGTGGGGTACTTATTTGAATTTTTGGGGTCCCATAATAAATAGCATAGGATGGTTTTATTTTCATTAATAATATGAGTATTCAAAAAAAAATTGCGTGTAGAGAAATGGATTGATAAAATGTGAGGCTTTGGGCACATGGGGATTGTGACTCCAGAGTTGTCTGGCCCTGTGTTTTTCAATCTATCTCTATTTATGGTAATATGACTTTTTTTTATTAATTTAACTCGAGACAATGCCCGAGTATGTTGGTTTCACTTGATGCCCTAAGGCCTTTGAGTCTGGGAGTCATCGGCAAAGTCTTGCTACATGGGTTAATTTGATTAATTGCAATCTCAATTACTATAGCAATATTGCAAAAAAAATCAAAAAAAAAGAGGGATGAAGAATACTCATATTATGATTAAATGTGATTCCACATAGCGCTTCCATGATTTTCCCCTTGAATGAAAATGAACCCCCATATCTATTGTGATTCACAACAAATCGTTACACCTAATTGAGTTGGATGAAGAATGATGATTGATTTTATCAAAGGAATGGGCTTGGGATTGGGATCTGCTTATGAAACTATCTCGTATTAAAATATTTTGATGGGTTTCATGATTGTTTGGTATAAGGTTTTTTGGTGATCATTGTGTATTAAAATGTTTTTGGAAAAGGGAATTCGAATTTCTTTTTTGATGAGATATATTTTGCTCGGGACTAGAAAAACTCAAGTTGGGGGGTGTGATTAGCCACTAAATGAGGCTAATATTCATTGTTAATATATATATTATTCATGTTCTTTATTATTCATAAACACCATTTTAGTGCATTTTACACTTTGAACATCATTTAACATTATGATTGTAATACCTTCTTAAAATGCACTATTATGTGGTACATTTTTGAACATCATTTAAAGTACCAAATGATTCATCTGATTATACATATTTTAATTTGATAATTTCTCTACACTCCAATATGAACATGTTTCATTCAGTGATCAATGGAGAATTCATGGAGGATGATGGAGATATTTGGCAATGAAAGGAAGCAATTCTGGAGAAGGCAGATTGGACATCAGTCCACTGATGAGACTGTGGAGCCCAACATACAGTCCCAATTAATCCCAAATGTTGTGTGACGCTAGAAGACATGTATAGGAACAAATCACACTTCACGAGTTAATGCTGATTCGGCCTCCATGGTGGTCATTTAGGCGGCCCAAGATAGAGATACAATTCTGGGTCAGATTCTGCGGCCCAGAAAAACAGCCCACGAATTTGATCATATCTCGGAATACACAACTCCAAATGGGCCCATATTTTCCAGGAGGTTAGAAGACATCCGGAGTTCCATTTTCTTCGTCTATGTCCCACTCTACTTCGGCCTTCTAGAAGGTCTTCCAGACGCGTCTGTTCGGTGAAGGAAAGCTGACTGCCACCTCGGGTCAAATGTGGAAAAGTTCAAATTCCACAAGCTTTCCACCACCTATGGCCTACCAAAATTAATTGAGATGATTTGTACTGTTGGAGGCTCGAACCAAGGCTCCCAAAATGCATATTTAAGGTAGTGGTGGTGAAGGAGTTGAAGATCTTGGATTCTTTGATCAATTGTAATGTTATACTGCATTTTTGTTGCCTCAATCTTGTCTTTCACATGTAAGTTGTTCAATTCACATTAGTTTCTTAATAAAAGTTCTTCTTATAATATTATTCTATTGTTATTAATATCAATTTGATACCGTTGGATCAAGGTATGAATTTATTCACACCAAACCTTGTGAAATTATTCACACAACGGTGGAGTGATCATTTTATTTTTGTTGTTTTCTTTACTTCTCCATTTCCTCCCTCATGAGTTTACTTTCCGCTTCCATTGAAACCATGGGATCAATGGAGAGCTAACCCAATTATGGGTTGATCCAAGGGAGTAGAAAGGCGCTAGATTGGATGTTATTTATCACCTAATTAATTTATAATCACTTCTCTAATTGGGATTTTTATTTGATGCTTTTTAAACTCCATCGTCCTTGTTGAATTTAAGGCCACACACTTCAAGTACTAATATGATCCTTACCTTGAAGTGCTTGAAACATTGAACCTTCAAGTGTATAGGTGATTAGTATTAAAGGGTGTAGGCATTAAACCAGTAAGTGATGATGTTGTTTTATCTCTTTAAATGAACCCATCTCAAATTGAAGAATTTGAAATCATTAAAAAGAAAATATGTCCAATCCACACCGAGTGATAACCTAGGATCAACTCATTATTTTTATTTTTATTCACTTAAGTATCATAGAGTTCACTTAAACCCATCTAAAATCAACCCAATTTTGGCCACTTTATAGCCAAAAATCCATCCTTTAGGTTGTGTATCTTAGGTATCTTCTTCGGTCTCTGTGGAATCGACAACCCAAGCTACACTACAAGGACCGTTCTACCCTTCTTCTCTTGGGTAAATTTGGGCGTGAACCACCATGTACGTGATTGCAAGGGTAAGAAAAAGGTTTCAAGTGTTTAATGCTTCATCTCTAAGTATTTGGGTCACTACACAAATTAATGTCTCAATCATCAGAATACACCCAAATGCTGCTATTAGATAATAATCAAGTTATGAGATGACCGTAGATAAAGAATAATGATTAGAGTTCTTATGTTGTTATTAAATAGTTGTGTCATTTGAGCATCATATTAATTATGTACAAGTTATTATAATTATATAATTTTTAAGAGTGTACGGTAGTACTATTTCATTGAGTATTTGATATTTTATTGTATTATGAAATGTGACTCAATAACATGTTAATCTTATTGAAAAATACATCGCCTAGGAAAGATAATCCTTAATATAGTTCTGATAACGAGGTAGTGATTTTAATATTATATATGATTAATTTGGATATATTATTTTGCATATTTTTTACTACATTGAAACTGATTAATGATTTTTATATTTTATAATTAATGGAGTTTACAACATTTTTGGATATAAGGAGTATATCCAGTATTTTATAAGGAATAATGGAGTGTGAATGTAATCAATAAGGTTTTATGGTAATTCTGGGTACTACCATGTTTAAAGAAAATATGTGTTGAATGTATTCACATGTTATTATGTGGAAAAATGATATCTTCATTATGTTTTCCTTCCTTATAAATTATGGACTCTCAGTTTCGATATAAGTATTTTGGATAAGTCCAAAGGATGGAATATATTATATTGGACATTGGATAGAATTGTTTCATGTTAAAACATTTCTTAATATTATTTTTGGATTGTAATAAAAAGGACTACTCGAAGGTCGGGGGACAACTTGTCATGTCTGGAAAAGCTGCGAGACATGAATCTGCAACCTAACGGTGACAGGGGTTCTTCACCTACCATTTTCCCAAGTGATGTCCCTGTTTCTAAATTGTCTTTTTTTTACCGGCTGAAATATTAATTTTAAAATCATTTTTTGGAACCCTATACAATTATAATAAATAGAATATTTTTGAGTTATATAATCTTTATGAGTGAAGGAAGAGATTTTAGTATATATTAGATAATGGATGGAACATTACATGTCAAATATTCTTTTTTTACTTATTCTTTGAAGAAATTTATTCTTAATCTTTAGGGAATATATCTTAAAACAAAAAATGTGTTATATAATACATTATGTTTTATTGAACCGATGATATTATAAATCATCATAGATTTATGTCTTTGAGTCCTTCAATTTTACATTAGTTTTTGATTGATGATCTCAATCACTCACTATAAATATTTATGTTTTTTCACAAATTATATGTCTCTAATTTCCACAAATGTTCTCCTAATCAAGATCGTAATTTGGTGGTGACTTTTTCATTTCCCTTTCCTTTTATAAAGATTAAATTTTATTAAACCCATTTCCATTGTGGGTTTTACTAAAAGGTATTTTTCTATTTTTAACCATTAATTTTTGAAGAACAATTTCAAATTGCGAGGATGAAATTTATTGAAGTAGGGGAGAATGTAACACCCCGAGATTTCATAGTACATTATCTATTCATAGTAATTAAATATCATGTGTTAAACGCAACACCGAGTTCGAGTGCACCACGACTTATTAAATAAACTGTTCAAAAAGTGGTTATGTATTCTATTAACTGGATTTTTAATTTTATATACTCCATATAATTTTAGAATCCATATTATGTGTTTTTAGACATAATATAAGAAACAATTAATTTTTTTTCAAATAAAAGAAGTATATTTCAAAAATACAATTTTACCACCATTTAATGGTGAACCCTTTTTTAAAGATGATATTAGAAACTTTTATATATTAAATTTTATGAAATTAAATTATTTATTATAATTGGGAAATTAAAATTTATTTGGGATAAGTTTTTGGTAATTTTCTGATAACTTTTATATTTTGATGAATGGTGAAAAATACTAAATTTAAATTGAAAAAAACATTTTTCATCATCAAAATTTATAGTGTTAAATTATTAATTTGAATATTTTTTAAGTATAATTAGATTATATTTTATTTTTTTAATAAAATTTAGGTCATTATAAGTAATTTCACATTTAAATTTGTCATAATCACGTTTCAATCTTCTGATACTTTTCACTTATCAAAAACATGCTTTTTAGTTTTGAAAAAGGGAATTGATGTTAAATTAATTAATGAATATTATATTTTTTGAATTTTGTAAAATAGAAAAAAATTTGGATTCATAATATCAAAATTATATTAGGGTGAATTTTTTATATTTTTCTGAAAACATTCAATTTTAGTTGAATAGTGAAAAACACTGCCTTTTTGTTTAAAAATTACATTTTATTTAAATAACTACATATTTTATATAAATTTATTTAAAATAAAAAAATATATATATAATACCTATATAAGTTAAATGTAATTAATTGAGGTCGTTTTATAATAAAAGTAAATGTATACAATTTTATTGTACTTTTTGATATCTTTTTCCCACATTCTAGGCACATTTTAAAATTTGCATAAAACGTAATTTTACCACTTCTCTGAATTGAATTTTAAAAATCTAAGAGACACGATTAAAATTAAAATGTAAAATTTGGTTCAATAGGATGATTTTTTTGTGAATAGTAACTATTAAATTTTAATCACCACGGTTAAAAGTAAATAGGTTAATTGAAGGTAAGAATTATGTTATAGGTACCCTAACACATGTCTTAATTCTATTGGATATGTTTTTTAGACCAGAATCAACGTTCGGAATAAGATATGAACTCCATTGATCCACATGGATTGTATTAGGACATTAATTATCATTTTATTTAAAGAATAGTTAAAAGTGTATAATTAAATGTTTCTTAACTGAACGATTTTTAATATAGAGTTATACATAATATAAATATGACTATATATATTCATTATATATCAAGAATTTTTAACTACATCATGGTATTTTATTTATTATTTTTAGACTTTAAATAATTAAATTTATATTTGACACAATGATGATGCATTAATTACCTTATTAATGAGTGAATTAAATAAACGGAATAATAAATTTTAATATAAACATAATTTCAATGTTTTGATGACATCCACAAATTTTCTATTATAATATGACATGTTATGGTGGATTCAATGTATTTGTTTCAATTTAATCAAGTTGTGATGAATTTCACAAAAACCAAATACTAAATAGTGTCAAAATTGACAAAAATTAGTTTTAAAACAAATATTATACTATTTAGGGATAAAAAATTCCTAAAGCATATGGTTCATCAAATAGACTCTTATAATGATAGATATTTCATTAATGAACTACTTTGGGTTCTCTTGGAATTTTATAGTATGTTTATTATCTATTTATTATAATAATACAGAAAGACATGGTAAATGTGAAACGATATAAATATGGGTTAAATCTAAAAGATAAGGTTAATATTGTGACCTATACTCATCTAAAATCTATTGGTTGCAAGTATGTCAACCTATCCCCACAATTTCCAAGAAATATATCCATTTGAAACAATTATAAACTGAAAATGACTTCATAATAAATTAATATTTCAATCTTTTCCAAAAGTGACCCTAACCTCTCTTATAATAGGGTATTTCCTCTTATATAAATTTCACAATTCAAAATCCATTTGGATCAGCCAACCACTACACAAATACCCTCCCAACATCCCTCAATTCTTCCTAGTTTCCTTCTGTTGAGTATAATTCCATATTATGGTTCCTTTTTTATCAAATCAAAAGGAAACATCCAAAGAAGAGGTAATTATTTTATCACCTCATCAATGCTATTTTCTTCATCCACTTGATAATTATTTGTTATTTACGTTAAAAAAAATTACTGTAGTTCCTTATATATAATGTGATGTTATAATAAAATAGGTACAACCATATTCATTATTATATCTATCCTATGAATGATAATGTCACCATACCTGCGTACATACGGCTTACCGTCTCCACAACATGGTGTAATTTGTTACTCAACACTATGTTATTTGGATGGATATAATGATTTCTAATATGTATATAAATAATAAAAATATCATGCTAATTTCTCTGTAAAATTAATATACAATCAAATTACACACTTTTTAATAATTAAATAAATGATATCATCACTCGTGTGTACGTATAGTTTACCATCACCATGTCGTGATGGGATTAATTTCCACGTTCACCATTCAATGATGCCTATAAAAATATATATTATTAATAATTATGTAATATATTAGATAATAATGCTAATTGATATATATATATATATATATATATATATATATATGTATGTATGTATGTATACATTTTTTATGCATTCGTACGGTCTACCATCTCCATAAACTATGAATTCTATTTCATATATCTATCTATTATACATATTTATATTCTAAATATATATTATATGTAAATCATGTTTTATATTCTTGTTTTATTTCAATAATGATCAAAATGATACGATCAAGAATAACAAGTTAAAACACTTACAATAATGAATGTGATTATTACCCAAAATTTCAGTTTACCATAGAAATCATTATTAAATGGGTAGTATAATTTCATAAATGAACCATGTATGATATAATAAATATGAATAGTCTTTTGTTATAATTTAATAACTTACTATGGTCATTATACATGAGGTTAAATATACCCTTCACCAAAGGAAAGTGCAAGATAAGGTTTAATTCGTCAATCACATTCTTATTAGAGATTATTTATGTGTAAGTATTTTTTGGGACATATTTTTTATCAATGTCAATTTTTCAAAAAAGAAATTACAAAATTATTCTTTAAATGTACTCATTCACCAAAGCATTATTTTAAAAGTATTAAATATTTATTCCTTAAAAATCATTCTCATTAATGTCTATGTTTTCAAAATCATTTTAAGAATTTATTTATATGGTATTGATTGTTTTAAAATATTAATTACTTTCAAAATATTCAATGATATATGAGATATGTTGATTTAAAAATATATTTTAAATTTCCTCCTTTCTAAAATTGGTTACTTTTAAATGATTTCATGAAAAGGGTATATTTCTCTCAAAGAGTTTTACTGATAATTTTAAACTACGTCAAGATCATTTAATGGATATTATTCTTGATTGAGGTTGATTTATTATAATAGAATCTGCCATATTTTGTTAATGGTTTTTTTGATATGTTTGACTGTGGATGTGTTATTTTTATACCATTAATGGTTTATGGTTTTTTATTAACATTTCGTATGCTATTTTTAATAATAATTTTTATGTTATGTTTCAACATTTTACTATGAGAAATGTAGTTCACATAGAATGTGATGGGTGGAGCACATTATAGCTCATCTATGCATCGTTAGGTCGCATGAGACAAACTAGTTTCTTAGAACAAGGCCTTGAAAAACAATATTTTGTTGTCTTGGCACGAGTCCTTGACAATGTGGTAATGATGTCTGACATTAGGCATTACCTCATTATGAGCATTTGAGATCACACTTTTTGATGATTTATTTTCCCAAGACTTTAAGAAGTGTATTATGATTGATATGATGGGTTAATCTAAATGATCAATGGATTTATCAAATAATAATTTATGTTGTGTTTTATGCTTCAATGTATAATGTAACGTTCATGTATGTAATCTATTTTACAAGACTGCTAAACTGATTGGTCTTTTAGGACTTGATTTCTTGTAATCTTGCCAATTTATTAAAATAATGCACCAGCTCAGAGCTTCTGGGTTCGGGGCGTTTCACCACCTGATAATCTCATCACTTCCCCATTATCCTCTTAATATATTTTTTTGACTTACTTAATAATAATATAATTTTCTAAAAAATAACATCATTTTTATCCACCACCTCGATCATCAGCTTATTGAAGAATTTATATGGTCATATTTTTCCTTAGTATCCAATATATATCCACTCATATCCTTATGAATCAAAATTTTAGTATTTATCTTTATTAATAATGAGTCAATTACTTCTTAAGGCAAAACTTTACTTCAATGAATAATTCATTCCACACCACAACATGTATGTGGCCTTTTTTCTCTGGCACACCACATAGAAATATTATAATTATAGATAGTTATAAAAACTAATTATTTATATAATATCATTATTAGGTCCTTATAAATAAGAATAATTCTATAAATTTTATTGATAGACCCATTTTTTCTCGAAACCATCCCATTTTTGTAGGGTTCTTAATACTATGAATTGGTGCCTTATCCCATGACAATTGAGATATTCTTCAAAATGGTTGTTTATAAACTCTATTCCAATTTAAATGTAAATATTCCATTTTTTCATCAATATTATTTTTAACTTCTCTATTATATTGAATTATATAACTATAATCTTCACTCATCTTACTTATAATAACAATCCATGTTTTTCTATAATAATGTCAATGAAAAGTACATAATATCACTTCCCATCAATATCTCATGATGAAATAGGTCTACACACATCAATATACACCGCTTCAATCGAAATTAATAACATTTTAAATTTTTTATACGTATTTCATGTTCATATCTCGTTTGAAAATAACACACATATCTATATGTTCACATTATAATTTTGGGAGATAACAAGTGGGAACACATTTCTCCAAAACTATCATGGAATTATAACATAGATAAATAATAATTTTATTCTAGAATTGATATTCTTCTTCCTAGGAAATAACTCATATATCTTTTTCTCCACTCCCATGGTAGAGATTCCCCTTCTTGTGCGTTCCTTATATTACCATTCAGTCACACAATTATAATACACTAATAAATTTATGAATGAGTTTTTAAAATACAAGGTGATATATATGTCTCATATCTTCTCCTGCAAAAATAAATATTCATGAGTTAATAATCTAGAGAGTTACATCATTTCAAAATTGTACTAAACCTATATTTTCATTATTGATTCTTATGACTAAATTTTTGTTTCCTATCATTTGGGAAGTGAATATAATATATAAGATCCTTAATCAAGCATGATAATATTATATTACAGAAATATATTCAACCTCTATCTTCTCAGACATTTTATCCATGACTCATGTCTTTGATTTCATATTTTATGTTGAGTAGTATTTTTATACTTCTTTAGAGTATAATGAAAAGAAAATTAGTTTTGGAAATCTAACAATCAGTGTTTCATTTTTAGTTCATTAAATTATATCATGACATACTATATATAAACAGATTGTTTCTTATATGAATAATTATACTATATTTTCAATGAAAAATATATGTCCTCGAGTTTTAATCCTCAACAATAATAATAGTGATTATAAAAATAATTTCTATAATATTATTTTTTTGGCTATTTCTTTTTAATTGATTCCCTTTGGTGCTAATTTTTGTATTCAGAATTCATTTTTGGAATGTAAAATCATCTCATAACATGAATACATGATAAGAGGATTATCCCTAAATAAAATTGTTCAATCACATGTTTTCCCTTGGAGTATATGAGTCTTTTATTTCAGATATAGAATGAATTCAATATTCATAATCAGAGTGTTTTTTTGTGGCTAGGAACAAATAATCAATGATTTAAATTTATTAACATGAATTATTCCAACATTTTTATTCTTATGTGTTTTTTTCATTCTTCACACAAATATTTGACTGTTTTTATTGAACTTCGTACTCAAATTTACATCATATATCACCCATGTGACATATATCCTCATTTTCATTCTATGGGTCAAGAGTATCTCATGATCTTCTAATTTTAACTATATGTTGATAATTTTATCTTCAATTTAATTTATATGTTTTACTTTATCTTATATTATGTTATTCAAATTATCGAAATGTTATGTTTCTTATCCAACATTGAGCTTGTAGTTGATGACATTCTAAAACACATGTTCCTTCTTATATTTGATATTTTCAATTTCATCATTCATATCAGGCTTATAATCTTCCTATTTCTATAACCAGTTTTAAAATCATGACCCACCATGATGGATTTCATTGTTTTGGATCATTAATTGTCAACAACCTAAAAATTTTCTTCTAATTCAACTATATTTTCAATTCATCCTTCAACATATCCTTCAACATTATCATTTTCATAACTTTTATAATAATATCCTTCTACAATAATAATGAAATTTTTAATTTGTTAATTAATGTCTTCAATGTCGTTAATCATAGTTTATTTTAATCAATAATTATCATTTTAATATAGTATATTCTTATTAACATAATTTCTATTAGTATTTTTCATACCATTTATTGGATGAAATATTCTTTGTGGGGATTTAATTTACATCATCATCATCATTCGGAATATTTTTTGACATATTTATATAGGATTCCAAACCATCAAATAGTGAAATAATTATAGAAAACGATTCACTTTATACATTCTATTTTTTTCATTATAGATTTAAGGAATAAAATTAATTGACCTCGTATACTTCTCCATCTTCCCAGAAATCCTTTATAGCGAGATTATTCTGGGAAATTACCAGAATATTTTAGATAATAGCACCATAAGTGGTCATGAATCAGGGTTTATGCCATTTTTTCATAGAAGAGGACTTGATTCTCTCTCTTTTTGAGGTACACTTCTCTTTTTATCAACCTTTAAAATCAATGATAATTGAATGATATAAAAAACACTTTCTATTTTACATTAATCTCCCAAATTATGATATGTCTAAGTAGTATGCATTATAATGCCTATGTCGGCCAAATTTACTTAATTCTCACTAATTTATTCTTTAAAATATAGAGTTGACTCAGTGACTCTCCTAGTTCACTACCATGAAATGTTGGAGAACTACATGTGATTATTGATATAAGAACACACTTATCCATCGATTAAATCATTATTCATTAAAAAAAATAATGATATGAACATGGACTAACATTGGTGTTTTCATTTAAAAAAAATATAAATTTATAATGAGGATGAGTCACATATAAGTGAATGTTCTTCGAACATCAACCATATAGATGAGATATGGAATAAAACGTCTAGAAATATACTCCTCCTCTACTTTATTTTTTTATAATTTTTTTGTGTTTTTGTTTCAAAATTTTATTATCCTATTTTAAAATAATTCCAATTTTTTTGATTGATCCCTATAACTCCATGATTGTTCTATATTACCCAATGACATTTAAAGGACCTAAAAACCCTTAATTTCAAATTAATAATTTATTGATTCAAATTATAACCCCCTAAATTAAAACAATCACTAGTATGAATACATAATGTTTCAGGAATTTTTTAAGGAATTAATTCATGTAACCTATAATATTTTACATTATATGGTATATAAATCCTATCTATAGTGAATTCCTGAGTCCCTTCATTTATTTTTTGGAAGTGTAAAAAACATTATGGCATGGAGTCTAATGGTTAACCAGGTCAACTACTACATGATAATAACCTCCACTTAAATACCATGAAAATGTTTCCTACACTCTCTCATAATGAATAGTATACCGTGTGGTGAATATTTCTATGATATATTATACTTTACTATTATGAATCCCAAATTACATCTTCAACCTATTTCAGATACACTATGTTTCATGGAATGGATGTGTCATAAAGACCCATGCAATTCTATTGGGGCCCAACTACACAATTGTTGGCATTATTTTGTGGTCTAAATAAATATATTGTAGAAATTACTCATACATAATTATTATAATTTAGTCGTAACAACTATTTAATGGGAATCACCAAATTTCCATATGCGTTGAAATTTATCTGTTATACAACTTTTATGTGTTGATCTTTATTGGGATGTAGCCCAAAATCCACATACCAACAACAGAATTCCATCTAAATAAATAACATAAAAATTGTTTAATAGTTCAAAAAACCAACAAGAATTTTGTTTTGAGGTCTTCCCTTGCCCTCCTCTATGGTTCCACCCTACATCATGGTTCACATCCCCCACATTCCCAACCATACGACATGGACCACTATACAATTTTTCATAGTAATATATGGGTGTTCTTTCCTTCCTTCCTATTTATTCTTGACTAGATGTCCTAGATAGATCACATATGTATTCAATATTTCTCCAACATATGAAAGGTTGATCCACCGTGGATAGAATAACCATGTAGGAACTAATTTTTATATTGTAAATTTCAATGAAAAAATATATTCTTATTAACTATAGTGATACCCCTCTCAAATACAATTCAATTCATCTTTACTCATTCCTTCTATATGGGGTAAATAATCATGATACATAGAATCCTTTAATAATATATTATTAAAATTTTATCACTCTTTGGATATGATAAAAATTCTAAAATCACTCCAACCATAACCACATTCAATGAGCATCAAAGATAAAATAATAATGAACGATATGACCACATGAGCAATGAACCATTTAAATATAAGAATTTGCTGATAAGGTTTCCATTAGAAAATTTTATTAATAAATTCAATGAAACTACCATGGAATTTTCATTGACATACCCCCCTGATTTCCTATTCCTTCTCCTCATATCCAGTTCACATTTGGTTTGCCCCCTATTTATAAATAAACACACAGGGAGAGCATCCCTAAATGAATAATGAAGGGATTAGAAATCAAATTTCTTGGTCTAGAAACCATGTCTTCCTCATCAAAGAATGTACTAAGAGTGGGTATCTATCCCAAATGAAATAAAGTGGGTGAAAATTTTTAGACACTATGAGAAAACTATTGCTTCTCAATCACCAATCATTATAGTTCCTTTGTTAAGGTATATTCTACATTATTTTGTTTTACCCACAAACTGAAATGAATACACCTTGGTCCATTATTTATTTAATGAAATTACATTTTTTAACAATGTTCTTGATCTACAGATTTTCTATAGGATATTTTATAAGATTGATCACCCTTGTTTTTTCAAACATAATTGAAACAATGGAAATCAAATCATAACACATATCATCATGTTGTATATTAATCTATGGTAAATGGGTGAAATCTTGAGTGGAAGTAAAATAATGGATATATTTTTTGATTAAAGAGATGAATTATTTATTCTTAATTTTCAATGAAATACATATAACAAAATGATAAAAGGAAGAATAGGATTGTTATTTCTTATTATCCGACAATCCATTGGTATCTTCTTTAGTGATTCCCCTTAAAATATTATGTGTATTGTTTTGGTAGAAAATCAATAGACCATTATATAATCCACGCATCTAAGAATAAATTTTACCGCATTACAGTGAATCCCCATGGGATAACTCTAATAATTATAATCTTGATATGTGGTAGATAATATATCTTGTTGATTATAATCCATGTTTTATATAATTTTAATAATCATTTTATATATAGTATCATCGACCTTGATTACCATATAAATTTTTGATAACTTGTGTCTTGTCCCTGCCTTATATTTAAAGGTCCTTAATTAATCTTCATTAAATATTGTTACAATCACATTGTAATATATATATTTCGAGGTAATAAACATATCATATCTTAAAACTACATTAAAGACACATTAAAATGACATTTTATCAATTTTTGACATCTCAAATTTGTAGCTCATGGGTTGGGAAAACTATTATCATGTATAATTATTCATGACTAAAAGATTTATATAATCAAAATATGTGATCATAATAATCCACTATTAATTTTTTTTTCAATATATAGAGAATGGGATAAAATCCTCCTCATTGGAAACAAATCTTCAATTGGTATTTTGTATAATTTATAATTCCATGAGTGTGGTTTTTCATGGAGTTAGTAAAAAGAATTATTTAGAGAGAAATTTTCCATTATCATCAATGATAATCCTACATAGATTCTCAATAAATACTTCCTCTTCATTGATACAATTCAGTAAGGATGATTTGATATCACATTGAAGATTTTTCGAATCCCATCTAAATTTAAAATGATAAAAATAATTCAATAGTATCAAGTCATGAACTCTGTGCATATGTCTCTTTTAAAAAAATTCCATATATTTGGGAATAATATTTTTAACATGTTATTATTTTTTCTTAATTATCATTTCATATTTATTTTATTTGTTTTAGAACACCTAGTTGGTTTAGCTGACATTATCATTTATGGTCGTGAAACAACATCCCCTTCAATTTTTTCTCATTATTTTCTAGCTCCCCAATCATTTCATTAACCTAAATATCATTATTTTATCCCCTTTTAATTATATAGGATCTTTAATACGTAAAACAGATACCTACTAAATAGAAATAATTATTCTAGATTGTAATAGGTTTTTCTTGTAATGATAAAAACTTATATTAATGATTTTTTATGTATATGTTACTATATATGAAAATGACGAAATTTGATGGTATTATTCATACTCTAATTGTTTTACAGAGTTCACATAATGCATTATAACTCCCCTTAAACCGAAAAACTATTCACCACTGTCATATTATAATATTTCATAGTTCTCTTTTAAAATTTACTGTGGTGTTATTATTATTGGTCCAATTTAGTCAACATAGTATCATTACTCTCAAAACTACTTTCAAACCATTTATTGTTGCATTCATTTTATTTTTTATTTTATAAATATATGATACATAATCCATCATATCCTTAGTGTTAATATTTTAATTATTAATCATTATTGATAATAAATTATTTTCATCCAAACCCTCAAATATATTTGAGAGTTGATTTTATTCCACAAAAAAAATCAAAAAGAATTTTCTATATGTTTCTAAATGAAAGTGATATTTTTGAGATGTAAAAGTAGTATAGAAAATATTAAATCATATATCTTTAAATATATAAAATTTTAATCCTAATAGTTCAAGCCATTTTGTTAATTATATGATTTATTCTACCAAAAACCCCATTTTGATTGGGTGTTCATGCTTCCAATACATGATATTGAATGAAATTAATTTCATGATATTATTAAATTTTATGATTTGTTAATTCAGTCCCACTTTCATTTTCAATAAAATGGATCGTCACACAAATCATATTTTTTCAATCCTGTAATATATAGTGATATATATTTATACAATTTTATTGTGTGTGATGGGAATAATCAATTAATTTTTTTTAATCATCTAACGAAATCACATAATACATGTTCTATTCATTTATTTTGGTGAATTGTTCACATATATATCTATTAGAATGGTCAAATCAAAACATAGTTCTTTATGATTCATCATCTGATATGAAATACATATAAAATTTCATTTTTTAAATGAATACCATATGTGACTATGATCATATGATATAAGGGAAAATAATGGGCTACATTTCTCATTATAAACCTTTCCACATATGTTTGGATGAAAGGTCTAATCAATAAAATACATATCTGGTTCTCACTTTTAGTGTACATCATATAAATGTTTTTATCTCAGATGATATAGATTTCCATTTTTTCGTCATTTCTATAAAATGAGAAATCCATTTTTTATTTGAATGTTCAAAACCTTTGACTGAACTCCAAATAATATACAAGGTCACAAAATGTTATGACACTAAAAAAAAATGAATCATCCCATCAACTAGTAGAACTTCAATATTCATAAGATATTTTCTACCAAACATTTATTTTATGAAACCTATAATATTAATACTATCATCATTCACAAAAAGAAGAATTCTATCTTAATTTTTCTTTATTTTCCCAATGATCTCTTTATTTGTAGTCATATGTGATGTTTATCTACTGTCCACAATACAATTTCATGAGATTTATACTTTTCTAATTCATATTTCCAGAACAATATCCTATTCCAAGATCTCATTCACAATACATTATGGTGATGAGTATGTATCCTCATAATATAGCTCTACATTCTCTTATTCAACTTGTCAAAATGAAAATATGTTCTGAGTCTCTATAATTATGGCTTTAATGACCATACTCACCATTCATCTATTTCAATTAATTATAGATGCCTCATTTTCAATTCATGCTGTTAAATAAAATTCTATTTTTTACAATGAATTCCTCAAAAATAAATATCTTTTAAACACTGAAGAGATATTATAATTTTTATATTCCTACTTTATTTGTTTTTTCTTCCAAAAAGGCTTCAAAAGAATAGATCCAACATAGTATTTGTTTCACAACATTACATGGAAAATCATATAACTCCTGAAACATTGTATTTTTTCTTACTCACATTGTAAAATTAAATTTTAGTTCTATAATGATCAACCTTCTTTTAAGGAGTTGGAGCAAAATGATTTGAAACAATTACTAATTTGTGTCAATTTATTAACATGTGAACATGGGAACAGACAAGAATTCCTCTGAATAAATTTTATTTTATGACATGATGATGATTCATATGTTTTCCTTATTATCATTCATAGTCTCACAAATCATTATTTATCATCAAACTTTTGATTCAAATTCATTGCATCTTATCCAATCTATTTAATTCAATTTAATCTATAATTGAAATTTTTATCCAAACCATCAATGATTTGAGTTATTTCTTTAATTTTATTCTTTAGTTAAATGTAATTCCCTATGGTTTCTGAATTATAATATCTGATTCCATCTATTTCATCAGGTTGGGTGTTTCCTCTTATTGTTTTTGTATGAATAGTATTGAATCCTAAACCACAACATTAGAATTCATGGAATTTTATCTCCCAATTTAATTTTATAAGGGTCACATCAGGATTTTCCATCATGTTTACCCTTCATACATCACTATCATTTTCAAACATAATATAATAATTTTGTTGTATTATATGTATAAATCATCAATTCCTCTTCACATATTTATTTATTAACTTCTTCTATCTGTTTTATTTTTAGAACTATTATCTTTATTAAAAAAATGATTTATCTTTTAATGGACCTCCTTTAAGAATTATTTGAACATTAATCTAACATATTTTTAAGAGGATTATCTTCAATATAATCTTCTTGATAGTATTTAGGATATCATTCTACATGATGTAGCAAATTTTAACTATTGGTGAAATAAGCTCAACCTTTCACTAAAATCTCAATCATCCATATTTTAAATTATAAGACATAGATGATAGAACATCGTCATCATCGTATAATTTAGTGTTATCTTTGATTTAGATATTATTCACGGAATAAAAATCCAACTTTAGAGTTATTTAAAAATTTACTAACTAAGTTTTCTATTTATCATAACATACACTACTAGAATGTTGTGAAATATATCAAGAGAGAACTATTTCCTCTCTCTATCTTCTGGAATTGACACATTTAATTGAAAGGGGTATGGAATCCTCTACTGATTACCTTCATGATATTTTCACCATTACAATGAAGACCACACAAATCTCTAATAAGAACATGTAGAGCATCAATAAGATAATAAATCATTTCATATGAATTCAATCGATAAACATTATACATGTTCATAAAACTCATACCATGGTCTTTCTAACCATATAATATTCATCATAAATATTAAAAATATTTTCCCACATAATATGTAGTGTTTTTTAGGATATTTACTTAATGATAATGAGATTGGAAATATTACATCCCAAATGATTAATGGATTTGGAATCCACATCAAATACTTTAAGATATCTATAAATCATGGACCAAATATAAATAATTTTAGTTACTCTATAAGGGTTTGCTATGTTAACATCCACTCCCATGAAAATAAAATAATATTGTGTCTCGATATTCAATTACTAAAAATTACTACTATAAATTATAGTGACACGATTATGTTTTAAAAATATTCCCATTATTCCTAGTGAATATAAGTATGAACCCCCTCCCCACCCCATAATACCACATTTTATATTCATATAGATGATAAAACCATATAAGGGTGGTTGAATTAATTTATAATGAATTTTTAATCAAATGAGTATACTTTTCTATAACAATGAGTGACACATTAATATATCCCCACATTTCCCCTTAATTATAGATAAATGTAGAAAGAAATATAAGAGATTTTACATTATCCACCTATAATAGGATATATAAAAGGAGTGGGAATCAAAAAAGGAATGTGCGGTAAATTATATAAAATATCAGAACTTCTTGGTTCAAAATTTTTTGTGATCTCATTGACCCTATTTGATCACTAAAATGAAAAATTGGAAAACTCGCTACTCTTATTCAATAAGTAAATCACCACATTATTGATTAAAACATGTTTATATATAAATATGTTTGATATAATAATACACCAAAAATGATGTTTACCTATAATAAAACTATTATTAATTCTAAAGATGATGTGACTCCTAGAAGATCTCCTTCATAGACCATCGAACATCAATATTAGATCTGGACCAAAACATATAGAGATATACTCTTCCTCACCATAAATATAATTATATCAATTTTTATATCTGTTTGGGAAATCTATATTCTCCACTTATAAAATAAATAGATGATTGTACAAATCCCTCTAAATCTATAATATTCTTATAAGGCCCCAGCCTTAAACCTTACTTAATCTTGAGTTATTACAAGATTACACATTGAGGATCTTTTCAGGTTTAGAGTTTTAGACAATTAGATCATGAAACTTGCATTACATTCCACATTTAAACAAAGTGGTTACATAAAAGACAGTATCCATTCTTCCTATCAACGGAAACATATTTAAAATATAACACGGATTCTTTCTTGACACATCCTTGACACTATCATCACATCATGTACCTTTCCCTTGACCTATGAAAAACATTTCAAAAACTTGGGAAGAGCGTAAAAAGCTCAGTAAGGGTTATAAAAATATGGAAAGGAAACATGAGTTCATATATACATAAGAATGAAATCATACTTTACCCATAAAACATAGGCACTTTAACATACCTCATCAAACCATGAATAAATCATAGAAAACATAAGACAAAAAGGTAACTTGAGGAATTCATAACATTCTTACATGGGGAGTAACCCTCTTGGTTACGTTTGGAATACCCATCATAGTATATTTCCTAAATCTCTTCGGAGAAACCTTAACGTTTCACTCCTTCGCGTTACCCAATGCATTGGAGAGCTATAACGGGCTCACCCGCCCTTAGTTTATCACGGAACCACCCATTTTCATAACAATGCCCAAGAACCATAACATAAATGTGTCACATAAAACATTCATAATGGAAACATAACATTTCCACATTTCAATCACAATATAAAATTTTAGTATATTGAAATATTGAATCCATTCAAAAAGAAACCATTTCCAAAACCATTTAAAACATTTAATAAAGAGATTTTTGAATCAAAGTGTCCCATACCACCTTGAAGCTTAAAATTTTAAACCATTAATATCCATATAAATAAATCCTTAAAACCATTTTGAAAACATGGATATTAATAAGAACAAATAATTAAAACATTTAAAACGATATTTTGGTTAAAGGGGTTTTACCAAAATCAGAGACACTTGAATACAATAATTGAGGAATAACATTTAGTCAGAACTTTATAATATCATGAGAATAAATGGATTCATGATATAATACTCTAAAGGACAGTATATACACCATATAAAAGTTAATTGGTGCATAACAACAATGAACCCTCAATAGAAATGTCAAATGTGATGAAATCCCTTATAAAGAAGGTATCCTTAAATTAAGGACAAATCAATCTCAAAAATATGTGTGACAAATATAAATACCCACAATATAAGTGGATATTAAGTGTAAAACAATAAAAGGTCATTCACACATATTCAATGGATGACATATTCAATGACTACATGTTGAACCCAAAGAAATCGAAATTAGGTTAAAAATTTCCCTTGACAGCCTAACGGCATCACATCAAAAAGAGTTGATGAGAGATAAAAAGTGTATCTCATCACTTGGACAAAAAATTTACATCAATAAGGATATATGAGAACATATCCCAACATAAGAATATGCAAATTAAAAGACCCAACAAAAAATGACTTTTAAAAAAAGAGGAGGGTGAAAGGTTCCCTTACTGACTTGGGTATCTTTCAAAACATACACCCCATGAAAGAAGGACAATAGATCATTGATGTAAATACTCATAAACGAAAGTATATTTCACAAAGAGTAGAATAATGGGCAGTAAATACACCACTCAATGGAATTTGTGGCAAATGTTGCATAAATCTCACGGGAATAAAAGTGAGATGAAAAATCCCTCACGAAAACTCGGCAGCCTAACGGCGCCACATAAAACTTCCGAATATGGATTGATGAGATCAAATAGGGTATCTCATCACATTACAATATAATGTACAGCAAGAGGAATATAAAATAACATCCCCCAACATTACAAATAGGAGCTTAAAAGAAGTGACATAAAGGAGAGTACTTAAAAAGAAAGAGAGAAGTTAGATCTCTTACGAAAGTTCGGCAGCCTAACGGCGCCAATCAAAACATCCAAAATGGATTGATGAGAGAGAATAGGGTCTCCCATCAAATGAACATAAAAATTACAGTAGGATTAATATAAAAGATCATCCCAATAACAATAAAGATGAGCTTTAAAAGGAATGACATAAAAGAGTGTACTTAAAAAGAAAGATAGGAGTAAGATCCCTTACCTCGGGTCCGACTTGACTCGATCGTTCTTTAATCTCCTGAATAATAAACTTGAGTTAATTTCTACTTCCTTAAGAACCTTTTTCAAGTTCATTTTTCATTTTATATCACTTATTACCATGTTATAAACAATATGTAATCATTAAGTTAATAATGATTGTTTTGTCGATATTTGGTTCTTAAGTCGAAAGTGGACTTCTTACAATTACATGTTGTTCGTGTGGCAAAATGTTTATTATATCCAGTATTTTATTCATGATTTAGATATAATATATTTCATATATATCCAGTACATGCATGCATTTATAACATTACATAATCATTTAGATGTAAGAAATGAAATGCACCGTTCATGGAGACGGTAAGTCGTACGTACGCATGAACGCTACTTTCATTTCTATTTCGTATTTTATAGAATGGAATAATAATTATATAAAGGTATATTATAATTCCTGAATAATATCATATATAATATCATAGTCCCATCCTTTATACGTCCCACATATGGTATTTAACAAATCAAATCACTTTGAGGGGGCGGTAGTCCGCACTTCCTTAAATGAAGATATCGCGTTTACCCATAATGGAAACCATAAAGGTATGCCCAAAATGAAAAAAACAGAAGTTTAAGGAAAACATAAACATATTATATATCATATATAAAAATAGTGACATCATAATGGCCACCTTTGAAGGTGTTAGATGATTATTCAACAATCATCGTTTCGGGAGGCAGAATTTCGCCATCCACGGAAACCGTATGTTCTTTAACCATTTGATGTAGTTGCGTGAGTGTGTAGCTAGAATAAATATTATAAAAACATCCTATTATATTTAAGATACTGGTGTTGTTACAAAAGAAATAAATAAAAAGAGTTTAGGGGGTTGGAGAAGTAAAATAAAACAAATGAACATGAGAGAATGATTTACCTTTAAAAGTGTAACTCCTTTTGATTTGAGCCTAAAGGCTTTCTTTGAAAGGATTATGCCCAAATGGAATCCTCTATGATGAGTAGAGGGATGTGGAGAGAGTAAATGGTCAGGGGTTGGCCGAGCCAAAGGCATGAGGAGTGTGTGAAATGAGGTAGAGGTGGGGGCCTTTTATAAGTGGAGGGGAGGGGCACTTTTGGAAAGTAAGAAATATTACTTTATTTGAAAATGTGTTTCGGTTTTAAAAGGTCCCACATTGATATAATTCGTGGATAAGGTGATACGGGTTCGAAATCCACCCATCCAATAAGTTTTTGACATGTGTAGTTCATAGATTTTACATTATCTTTCCATTTTATTTAAATCGTCAAATAATGATGTCATCACTACATCATTATTATGTCATAAATAATTTAATTTATTTAATGTCTAAAAATTATAAAAAAATACTATGATGTAGGAAATCTTTTTCTCTTTCCAATTATTATTTATAAACAAAATTTGTACTTGTGAAACCCTACTTAAAAACGGTTTTAGTAAAACAACTCATGTTTGTGTCAATTTAATTTTAACATTAAATAAAAATATATTATTGTCATTTTCCAACTAAAGTGGCTCCATGGGGTCCCCAAGTTGTCCCATGGCTTGTCTTTGTCTGCCATGACTCACCCAATAGGTGTAGGACAAGTTTCATGGTGTTTTCACATTCTTATAATATCATTTTTACCTTAAACTACACTAATTACCACTAATCGCGATTAAAAACATAATAAGTTACTATTCACCAAAAATTATTTTTATCCCATTGAACCACATTTTACTTCTTAATGATAACCATGTATGTCGGATTTTTTAAATTCAAAACACAAAGATGGGAAAATTCCATTTAAACGGAAAAATCGGTTTTTATAAGTACCACTTAGTGGTTTCACTATTCATCAAAAATTGAAGTTTTTTAGAAAAATCCCAAAAATTCACCCTAAGCTATATTTGATATTATGAATTCAAAAATGAAGCCTGTTTTAAAAAATTCAAAACATATATGTCAAATTAATTAATTTAATAATTAATTCCCGCTGTCATGACAAATAGCGTGTTTTTATGAAACAATAAGTATCAAAAGATTGACACTAGTTTAAGTCCGATTTCAAAGTGAAATTAATTCCAACGACCAATATTGGATTTAATGGTAAAAATATTTTCTAATTTCACTTTAAAACCAATTCAAAATATTATCTAATCATATAAATAAATTAGATTAAAAAGAGGTTTTGAATTAAAACATTACATTTTACACTATTCATTAAAAAATTGAACTTTATCGGAAAAATACCAAAAAATTACACAAAGTAAAATTTGATGTCCCGATTCTTAATAAGAGTTTTATTTGGTCCAAAATAATGTATAATAGTGATCAAAACTATATTTAATGACGGTTCGCCATCAAAAGGCGACAAGTGAACCTTTAGAGAAAACTAGGGCATATACGCCTAAAATTGAATTCTTTCCGTATTTTAAGCCTTTATCTTTTATTGTATAAATGTAAAAACATTTAAAACATATATAATCATATTTTAGTTATTTCTATCCATTCCCGCCATTAAAACGTCTACATGTTAACTACCATTTAAAATAATATTATTTTATCATTAGAGTGCAACGTAAGATTCCCAAGAAACTCGTTGTTGCGTGTTGGGTACGCCATCGAGCATAGCGTCCCCTTTAAAGTCATATCAATATTTTATTCAAAAAAATGGATAAATATGAAAATGTCATATTCTTTATTTACCTGGGGTGTTACATCCTTCCCCCCTTTTGGGAATTGCGTCCTCGCAATTCTAAAATTGCGCTTGGAAACATCTTTGAAAGTCCCACATCGGAACAAGAGTCGGTAAAACAACCACTTTAAAATAAAGGAAGATAAGTACAAAGGTCACCCGAGTTAACCCATACTAGGACTCCATGTAGGAAAACATGGACAATGGAGGAGAAAACATAGGGTCATGTTCTGATGGAGAGTGATAGAAAACATGTTTTGGAGAAAGTTAACAATAAGAAAATCACAAACTTGTGATGGGTTAAATGGTGTTGTGTTCCCCAGTAGGAAAAGTTAATAGACAACATTTTTGTTTTAAGTTACTTTTTATTGAGGAATTTATTCATAAGGAAACATAATCACTTATCATGTTGACTTTCAACTTTTACTAGATTCCTTAATCAAACTCATATTTTTTCCAAAAGACGAGTATTTAGGGAGACTTGTTCGCATTAAGAGTACTATAATCAACTTCTACAGAATCACCTAATCCACAAAAGAGAACTATATACTTCCCATTTCTTTAGGCTTTAACCAAAACCAAAACCAAAAGGTTAGTACAAGATCAGATAATCCAGAAAAGGATAACCCTTTATAAAAAGAAAATCTATTCTTAACCTCCAAAATTTGTCCAACAAAACCCAATGTTCAAAGAAGACCATTCTATAATCAATTTGTCCATAAAATTATTCAAAGTAAACCAAAATAAGATTTAAACCCAAATATTTGATGGATTTAGTCACATAGTCTTCCATGTTAAATCGTAACATTTATCTCCAAACAACATTAGTTTCTCCTAAAGTCTCGTATTGAAAAGTAATTAACCTAATCACATATCCTCTATGATAGGTTAATAATTTTCATAAATAACCCAAAATCAACTTACTCTTATTTCATAAAATCATATAACTAAAAAGAATCAGTCAAACTAACCAGGGACTTCACGTAGTCCAGTGGTAGGCGATAAATACCAGTCGCACTTTGGTTGTGGGTTCGATTCCCGCAGCTTTGTCCGACGCGACGGGTTGTCACACGGTCTGCGTGTTGTCCTTTTTCCAAAACTATATAATTCTTAAAACATTCCCCAAAAGAGATAAAATCATCAAAAATGATCATAACATATTTTAACCTCAAGTTTATTTCATGCTTTTCATTTTCCAGCATATCATATAATAACCCATAATTACCTCAAAAGTAAGGATCATATAAACCCAAATGGTTCTTTATAACTATATCCACAAAAGAAAAGATAACTATTACTTGAATAAAATTTGCCTATATTAAACATCAGGGTTACACATATATAAAAAGTCTTCTAATGTAACCCCATCATCAAAAGAGACTTAATACTCTTTATAATTTCACTATAACTCTTGAAGCCCTTATATGTTGACATGTTACTCATTCAACATTCTTTATGATCCATTATCCATTCCTTTCCAACTTATTCCGAAATACCTCTTTCCTACAAAAAAAATCATGAATCATATCCTAAGATTCCAAAATAGGAAAACAATAGTCATGAAATAGTACATACCTTTGATTGGTCATTGTCAGTTTCTTCATCCTCAATCGGAATGGCATTAGGTATTGGTAAACGAATATTGGTATGCTCTTGGTGACCCCATTCACGAAACTTCTTCATAGGACATGTGTTTTCATAATGACCATCCACACCACATTTAAAACATTCAATTGATCCCTCAGAAAGAACTTATTTCCCTTTCCTTGAGTCAACTGGATGCTTCCTTTTTCCATGGCAGGTTCTTGCTTTATGACCTTCATTTCCACATCTATAGCATATTTATGTCCCTTTGAAACATTTTCCTAGTTGTTTCTTTCCACATCTTTGACACATAGGTTTTTGAACACACTTACCTTTATGATTATTACCTGTACTTCCGTAGGGATTTGTTTCTTGCATATATGATGTCTTAGAGAAATCTCCAAGGTTTAGGTGGTCAATCATGACTCCAGATAGTTGGTTGAGGATAATCATAAGAGTTATCACTGCAGCTCCCATATCATTCAGTTGCTTTCTCAAAAAAACTGTCACAGTTTCCTTCACATCCACTGTTACTATGTTTCCTGCTAGATCCAGCCATTTACTAAAACCAAAAAGGTCAGTGTGAGTATATCAAAAAACCCATCATGTACTAATGAGTAAGATAAACACCAAGATATACTTACTCATTCACTTTATCTAAAACTAGGACTCTTTCTGAAATGCTAACCATTATGGTAATTCCACTTATGCTTAAGGAATACCCTAACCTCTAAAGTTATCTAAACCGACCTTTGATACAAACTATAAGGCCCCAGCCTTAAACCTTACTTAATATTGAGTTATTACAAGATTACACATTGAGGATCTTTTCAGGTTCATAGTTTTAGAGAATTAGATCATGAAACATGCATTACATTCCACATTTAAACAAAGTGGTTACATAAAATACAGTATTCATTCTTCCCATCAACGGAAACATATTTAAAATATAACACAGATTCTTTCTTGACACAACCTTGACACTATCATCACATCATGTACCTTTCCCTTGACCTGTGAAAAACATTTCAAAAACTTGGGATGAGCATAAAAAGCTCAGCAAGGGTTATAAAAATATGGAAAGGAAACATGAGTTCATATATACATAAGAATGAAATCATACTTTACCCATAAAACATAGGCACTTTAACATACCTCATCAAACCATGAATAAATCATAGAAAACATAAGACATAAAGGTAACTTGAGGCATTCATAACATTCTTACGTGGGGAGTAACACTCTTGGTTACGTTTGGAATACCCATCACAGTATATTCCCTAAATCTCTTCGGAGAAACCATAACATTTCACTCCTTCGCGTTACCCAATGCATTGGAGAGCTATAACGGGCTCACCCGCCCTTAGTTTATCACGGAACCACCTGTTTTCATAACAATGCCCAAGAACCATAACATAAATGTGTCACATAAAACATGCATAATGTAAACATAACATTTCCACATTTCAATCACAATATAACATTTTAGTATGTTGAAATATTGAATCCATTCAAAAAGAAACCATTTCCAAAACCATTTAAAACATTTAATAAATAGATTTTTGAATCAAAGTGTCCCATACCACCTTGAAGCTTAAAATTTTAAACCATTAATATCCATATAAATAAATCCTTAAAACCATTTTGAAAACATGGATATTAATAAGAACAAATAATTAAAACATTTAAAACGATATTTTGGTTAAAGGGGTTTTACCAAAATTAGAGACACTTGAATACAATAATTGAGGAATAACATTTAGTCAGAACTTTATAATATCATGAGAATAAATGGATTCATGATATAATTCTCCAAAGGACAGTATATACACCATATAAGAGTGAATTGGTGCATAACAACAATGAACCCTCAATAGAAATGTCAAATGTGATGAAATCCCTTATATAGAAGGTATCCATAAAATTAAGGACAAATCAATCTCAAAAATATTTGTGAAAAATATAAATACACAAAATATAAGTGGATATTAAGTGTAAAACAATAAAAGGTCATTCACACATATTCAATGGATGACATATTCAATGACTACATGTTGAACCCAAAGAAATCGAAATTGGGTTAAAAAGTTCCCTTGACAGCCTAACGGCATCACATCAAAAAGAGTTGATGAGAGATAAAAAGTGTATCTCATCACTTGGACATAAAATTTACATCAATAAGGATATATGAGAACATATCCCAACATAAAAATATGCAAATTAAAAGACCCAACAAAAAAAGTCTTTTAAAAAAAGAGGAGGGTGAAAGGTTCGCTTACCGAGTCTTTCAAAACATACACCCCATGAAAGAAGGACAATAGATCATTGATGTAAATACTCATAAAAGAAAGTATATTACACAAATAGTAGAATAATGGGCAGTAAATAAAACACTCAATGGAATTTGTGGCAAATGTAGCATAAATCTAACGAAAATAAAAGTGAGATGAAAAATCCCTCACGAAAACTCGGCAGCCTAACGACGCCACATAAAACTTCCAAATATGGATTGATGAGTTCAAAAAGGGTATCTCATCACATTAAAATATAATGTACAGAAATAGGAATATAAAATAACATCCCCTAGCATTACAAATAGGAGCTTAAAAGAAGTGACATAAAGTAGAGTACTTAAAAAGAAAGAGAGAAGTTAGATCTCTTACGAAAGTTCGGCAGCCTAAGAGCGCCAATCAAAACATCCAAAATGGATTGATGAGAGAGAATAGGGTCTCTCATCACATGAACATAAAAATTACAGTAGTATTAATATAAAAGATCATCCCAATAACACGAAATATGAGCTTTAAAAGGAATGACATAAAAGAGTGTACTTAAAAAGAAAGAGAGGAGTTAGATCCCTTACCTCGGGTCCGACTTGACTCGATCGTTCTTTAATATCCTGAATAATAAACTTGAGTTAATTTCTACTTCCTTAAGAATCTTTTTCAAGTTCATTATTCCTTTTATATCACTTATTACCATGTTATAAACAATATGTAATCATTAAGTTAATAATGATTGTTTTGTCGATATTTGGTTCTTAAGTCGAAAGTGGACTTCTTACAATTACATGTTGTTCGTGTGGCCAAATGTTTATTATATCCAGTATTGTATTCATGATTTAGATATAATATATGTCATATATATCCAGTACATGCATGCATTTATAACATTACATAATCATTTAGAGGTAAGAAATGAAATGCACCGTTCATGGAGACGGTAAGCCGTACGTACGCATGAACTCTACTTTCATTTCTATTTCGTATTTTATAGAATGGAATAATAATGATATAAAGTTATATTATAATTCCAGTATAATATCATATATAATATCATAGTTCCTTCCTTTATATGTCCCACATATGGTATTTAACGAATCAAATCACTTTGAGGGGGCGGTAGTCCGCACTTCCTTAAATGAAGATATCACGTGTACCCATAATGGAAACCATAAAGGTATGCCCAAAATGAAAAAAACAGAAGCTTAAGGAAAACATAAACATATTATATATCATATATAAAAATAGTGACATCATAATGGCCACCTTTTAAGGTGTTAGATGAGTATTGAACAATTATCGTTTCGGGAGGCAGAATTTCGCCATCCACAGAAACCGTATGTTCTTTAACCATTTGATGTAGTTGTGTGAGAGTATAGCTCGAATAAATATTATAACAACATACTAGTATATTGAAGATACTGGTGTTGTTACAAAATAAATAAATAAAAAGAGTTTATGGGGTTGGAGAAGCAAAATAAAACAAATGAACATGAGAGAATGATTTACCTTTAAAAGTGTAACTCCTTTTGATTTGAGCCTAAAGTATTTCTTTGAAAGGATTCTGCCCAAATGGAATCCTCTAGGATGAGTATAGAGATGTGGAGAGAGTAAATGGGCCGGGTTGTCCGATCCAAAGGCTTGAGGAGTGTGTGAAATGAGGTAGAGGTGGGGGCCTTTTATAAGAGGAGGGGAGGGGCACTTTTGGAATGTAAGAAATATTACTTTATTTGAAAATGTGTTTCGGTTTTAAAAGGTATAAAATTGTTATAATTCGTGGATAAGGTGATAAGGGTTCTAAATACACCCATCCAATAAGTTTTGGACATGTTTAGTTCATATATTTTACATTATCTTTCTATTTTATTTAAATCGTCAAATAATGATGTCATCACTGCATCATTATTATGTCATAAATAATATAATTTATTTAATGTCTAAAAATTATAGAAAAACTACTATGATGTAGGAAATCTTTTTATCTTTCCAATGACTATTTATAAACAAAATTTGGACTTGTTTAACCCTACTTAAAAACTGGTTTAGTAAAACAACTCATGTTTGTGTCAATTTAATTTTAACATTAAATAAAAATATATTATTGTCATTTTCCAACTAAAGTGGCTCCATGGGGTCCCCAAGTTGTCCCATGGCTTTTCTTGGTTGGTCATGACTCACCCAATAGGTGTAGAACAAGTTTAATGGTGTTTTCACCTTCTTATAATATCATTTTTACCTTAAACTACACTAATTACCACTAATCGCGATTAAAAACTTAATAAGTTACTATTCACCAAAAATTATTTTTATCCCATTGAACCAAATTTTACTTCTTAATGACAACCACGTATGTCGGATTTTTGAAATTAAAAACACAAAGATGGAAAAATTCCATTTAAACGGAAAAATCAGTTTTTATAAGTACCACTTAGTGGTTTCACTATTCATCAAAAATTGAGGTTTTTTAGAAAAATCCCAAAAATTCACCCTAAGCTATATTTGATATTCTGAATTCAAAAATGAAGTCCGTTTTACAAAATTCAAAACATATAAGTCACATTAATTAATTTAATAATTAATTCCCACTGTCATGACAAATAGCGTGTTTTTATGAAACAATAAATATCAAAAGATTGACACTAGTTTAAGTCAGATTTCAAAGTGAAATTAATTCCAACGACCACTATTGGATTTAATGGTAAAAATATTTTCTAATTTCACTTTAAAACCAATTCAAAATATTATCTAATCATATAAATAAATTAGATTAAAAAGAGGTTTTGAATTAAAACATAACATTTTACACTATTCATTAAAAAATGAACTTAATCGGAAAAATACCAAAAAATTACACAAAGTAAAATTTGATGTCCTGATTCTTAATAAGAGTTTTATTTGGTCCAAAATAATTTATAAGAGTGATCAAAACTATATTTAATGATGGTTCTCCATCAAAAGGTGACATGTGATCCTTTAGGGAAAACTAGGGCATATACGCCTAAAATTGAATTCTTTTCGTATTTTAAGCCTTTATCATTTATTGTATAAATGTAAAAACATTTAAAAACATATATAATCATATTTTAGTTATTTATATCCATTCCCGCCATTACAACGGCTACATGTTAACTACCATTTAAAATAATATTATTTTATCATTAGAGTGCAACGTAAGATTCCCAAGAAACTTGTTGTTGCGTGTTGGGTACGCCATCGACCATAGAGTCCCCTTTAAAGTCATATCAATATTTTATTCACAAAAATGGATAAATATGAAAATGTAATATTCTTTATTTACCTGGGGTGTTACAATTCCTAATTTTCAAATTTATTAATTAGAGTCATAATTCATCGTTAATTTTGAATTAATCATTACTTGTTTTAAATCAGTCACCTCACTTTCTATAGCCACCAATATAAAACCAGCCTTATTGAGGTTTATTATGTCACACTATATCATAAAACCTTTTATTTTTGTAATTTATTTGGTGTAACCATTATCAATACGGTGATTTTATGGATCCCTATATTTATTTTTTGTTTTTCTCCAATCAATTGTAACATGGAGAGCTCCAGAAGACCTTATAGACATCTCCATGGTAAATAACCATTCATAACCCCTCTTCTTAACTACCATGACACTATAGTGCATAGTATTATACCATGATAAGGATTTTGACATGGTCAATATTTCTACATTGTAGAATCATGTAGGATCGGAAATCCCAAAACATTACTTCTTTCATATTTTTGTAACACAATGTTGTGGAGAATGAAAATGGGGTGGGCACCATGAAAATTCCAATCAGACAAAAATGCACCTTTATTTTCTTTATGTATTCACATAATTCATTATAGTCTATATTTTCCATAAACATCTATATCAAAACAAATACATGCTTGCTATGGTTTAAGAACGTTTAAAGATCCAATGGGTTTAAATTCATTATTTTTTTACTTTACATCATGGATAAATTTGCAACCTCATAAATTGAAATACATGAGTCTCACATTAGACTTCATTCCAAAACAATCTTATCATATTTTCCAAAATTTTCTACATATTGGCAAGAATCTAGTATTTGTATCAGATCAAATCCCTCTCCATGGTACTTCTCTATAATGTGGACCATGCCCTTAGTTATTTCTCCCTATTTTTGTTGAAATACCCAGCATTTGGACACACAACCACATGTTTTATCACCAACATTATTCCTTCCATTGTGACTACCTATCATGGATTGTTCCCCTTTATTATTGAGCTTGCTCCCACATATGTGTGGTTAGCCAAATTAGATGGAATTTCAATTGTTAACTTTGTTTCTGAATCATGGCCACTATTTTGGTGGAATTTTCAAGATAACTAAAACATTACCCCTATCAAATAAAATACAATTCATCATTACATGTTCTTTCTTTAATTTTTAATAAACATAATGCATAGAAACTTATAAAGGTATTTTTTATTCAAATACCTTGAATTTTAAATCTTTATACTTTTCATTTTAAACATCATCATTATCCTTATTTCATATATTGTATATAATAATAGTATGGTTGAAGATATCCAATGTAAACCCATTTATTTTTTCCACCAATATAGAGACCTTAGTATTGACCTGAAGTGAAATCCTTTTCAAGATGCACTTAAAAATATTTACATCATCTCAGGGTTCATTAGGAACAAACATTCCATCCAAAAATACATTCACCCTATCAAATAATTCTTCAAAACAATTACTAGGGTGTATCCTCAAGTCCACATACATTTTTAAAAGAACCATTAATTTATATTTTAGTACTTTTGAATCACCTTCATAATTATTTAATAGCTCTCCCCAAATGGAATTCATGACATAAATGGCATCTCCTTCAGGTATATTTTTTTAATAAGTAACCCCTTTATTATGAGAATCCAATTATCATTTTAACAATTCTAATAATTCTCCAATATCTATACAAACTAAAATACAATGAATAAGGTTTATTAAAACATCCATAAAATGATATTGAAATTCGTGTTTCATCCAATTCATCCCAAATTTTTTTTTTCATATACGATCAGAATCACATTGTGATTAACATCATCAATTAAATTAACTGATAGAAAAAGAATATATTTAACCCATTCCTTGTGATTTTAAATTTTATCCCTACCTTGATTAAGACCCTGAGAGAGAAAGGGTTTAATTAGGTATTGAAATATTAAAACAATTCCCTTTTTAGATCTTATATCATTTATAAAAAACAATATTCTTACCTTTTATAATATAAATTAATGATCCAAAATGTAATCATTCCAAATACATGATAATTATAATCGGATTAACCTTATTTAGGTCAGTGTAAGGAGAATACCAGGATAATGTATTGAGGTGGAAATCCACTTAAGTGCATTATTGTTAGAATGTTCAAATACAATTCCATATACATCTTATTTATCATCCAAATACAACTTGAAAGATTAATAATCTATTTGACTTTGATATAATGAAATGAATTATCATCTAGTATTTTCTTCTATTGATATATAATAGTTTTCAGTTGGTTTACACATAAATAACTTTTTCTTTATGCACCAGCGTTATCATAGAGATAAAAATTAACATTTCAAAAAGATTTTTTCTTGGAGTAAATAACCATGTTTCTGGGAAAATGTAACTCTTAATAACTTAAATGATCAACATGTTCCATCATAATGCTTTTGGAGAATGACTACAAGTGTAAGACTCATTCTACTATTTCTGACCTCGATTCCCTTGTTACAATTCTATGGCCATGCAATTTTATTACTCCTTCTTGAATCCATATTTAATAAAGTTGATTGAACTACTTATATTTAAGATAAAACCATTATGTTGTTATTATATTTGGAATGAAGTGGTCATGTAACTGCCCATTTATTTATTGAATAATTTATTTTATTTTAATTAATATTTTTGCATATAATAGTAATTCTTAAAAAAATTATTAGATGTTTATTTATTTTAAAACATTGATTTGTGAATTATAGTATTTTATTTTGACAAAACTATTTTCATTTTTTGTTTCAGCTTATTGAAAATATTTTAGTATAAATTTTTTTTTTAATTTTCTAGAATATTTGATTTTTTAGGAATTCTAAAAAATAATGTTTTACTATTAAATATGATATTTTCTATGATGTCAGGAAGACATTTTTGTCATATAAAATATTAAATTTATTAAAAAATAAAATAATTATATTATAATATTATAATTTTATATAAATTAATTTGAATAAGAAAATTATTTTCTATTCAAGATATGTATAAATATTATTATCAGTGTCGACGTAGTGTCAGCGAGCAATGGAAATGTCAATTTTGGTTCTATATAAATAATAAATGAGTGTAAAAAGTTATTTTCACAACAAATTTATTAATTATAATTTATGACTGTTTTTTCTGTAATTTTATAATTTTATAGTTATATAACATTAACCTTATCAAAATTCATGTGTAATTCTTGAGACGGTAAAAAATAGAAGATAATTCATTTATGATTTTATATTGCAATGTATATGAGTCAATATAAATAATGAATAAATCTAGAATTTTTTTAAACCTAATAAACTTATTCTTATTACATTAATTTATTATGAACTTTGTTACATGCAATAATTGACATTAATTCATGTGCAATTCAAATGTAGTGCTAGTACAAGAATAAGAAAAATACATAAAATGTTTTTATTAAATTTATAATAATAATTAAATGACTAAAATTTAGGAAAACACCTTTTATATAATCCAAAAATGACCAATTTAATGTTTTTATATGAATTAGGGACATTCTGGCCCCACATGTATCAAATTAGGCCCATTGTATAATTTTATTAAAAATAAATAAAAGTGTTCACAATAAAACATTCAATTCGTATAATATTTTCATTTGAGGTTTTGAAGAATTTTTTTTGGACCAAAAATATGTTTTGGAAATATAACAGAATTATTTGACTCATAAAATTATATTTTTTATTTTTGGTTATTAGGTAATTGTGTTAATGGCTTAAATAATTAAGTTGTAATAAATATTTAATTATGGAATAAATAAAATAAATAATTTGAAAAATGTAAAATATATTTAATTTGATATTTATATGTAAATTAACAATTTATATAGGTAAATAAAATATGTATAAGTTTCAATTAAAAATTTTAGTTGAATTTTAAGCAATTTTTGAAGTGTTTACTTCCATGACTGTGAATAGTATTCAATTAGACAAAAAACTTTTTCATGAATAAAGTAATTTTTTAAATTATTTAAAACCCACAAAATAATTTAACATTCAAAAAAATTTATTATTTTTTTGATAATTTAATCGTCTTTCTTTTTAGGCCCTTTTTAAGCCTTGATCCCTATAAAATTATCAAATTTAAATAATTTGAGAAATACCAATGTTACCCCTCACGCCATTATAAAAGGAGGTTTCCTCTTTCACAAATTTTCATCATCTCAATCCATCTTCTTCAGAAATCCTCTTCCAAATTCCCTCATCCTCATCACAATCCACATTCTGGACCTTCTATTCTATGAAAAATTGATGACTTCCGAGATCCTTGTCATTGTTTTCAAGGATGAATTTTCAAGAAAAGGATTAAACACATTTGATGGAAGTCGAACCCACGGTAAGGGACATTCCACATAAAATCTTTTTAATTGTCACCTTCATGAATTTCAAAATGTTTTTCCTTTTTTATATGGCATGAGTAGTTTCTCTAGAGTCATGATTAAATATTACTCTGGTATTTCCATTATATATTTTCATAGTTATTTTGTGAAGAATATGATTTAATTATTATGTGAATGATTTTTACATTTTAAATGGTATTTGTTTTTGAAAAAAAGTATCTTGAAAATATAAATGTGTTTTTTATAAATTCTTAAAATGAATTATCAACTGATCTATTTTGTATATGTTCCTTTTAAATAGATTCTGTTTGCTTGAGCTAATTATAGCATGAGATATGATAGGTTGATCCCCATTGTAGCTCAATATATGTTAGGTTGATCCAAGTATAGCTCAATATATGATGGGTGAGACCCATTATAACTCTCTAATTCATTGGGTACCCTATAGATGGAAGTATACATTATGGTTATTCCATGTGTAAAGTTGAATGTAAGAGTGATATGATAAATATATTCCAATAAAACATTGAGGCGATTCTATTAATGTAAAAAAGTTTTCATGAAATTTATTTTATTGTTTTTTATGTTATCACATGACTCGTGATTTCTTTAATTATATACCATATAGAGTGTATCTTCTCATCAAATGTTTTCAAAATACTTTCACAGGTTATAAGGATGGGTAATAGAAAAAATCATGTCAGCATGAAAGTTATGTAGGTTTTTTAAAGGAATCGTTTTTATATTAAATGTTTTATATTTAGATAAAAATGGATATTACCATACTAGTATCCTCTTTTTTGAATGAGTTATTTTATTTATGTATTATGTTGTAATATTCTAAAATAGTAAAACAAAAAATACCTTAAATGTGAACTAATCTATTCTCTTGACTAAAATTCAACATTATGTAATGTTTTGAGGCTCGGATATTATAGTTGGTATGAAAAGACAGTTTTGAAAACATTAAGAATTATATTGATGTTAATATAATACCACAAATTATATTTACATTATGGTTTATTTGAAATGATATAGATTTTAAATAATACAATATTTCTCCAGCTATGATATGTTTATCCATAATGGTTTTCCATAGAAGATACTGGGAAGCTGAAAAATTAAGGCACCAAGAGAATGATATCATTATGAATTTTCAACATAGTATGGAGGAAATTGATATTATAATTTTGAGATAGTAATGGCTTAGTTGAATCATGAGATTAACGGTGGTGGTATCCATCATAGAGAGAAACCAGATCTACCATGGTGAAACTTGTCTTCTCTGGAGCATTTTTAGGGAACATCTTCCTCCATTCAATGGCACCACCAATATAGTTATAGTCTAAGGATTCATCAGTGATCTATAAAATATATTTGATATAATGGGATGTTCATAATGAAAAATGTTAAAATAATATATTTATAATTTTGAGGGTAATGTTGATCAATGGTGGTCTCTAGTAAAGAATATGAGAGAATGAGATCATCATGACACTCTGTAATGGGAGGATTTTATGTGTATTTTTTTGGAATACTATTTTCCAAAAACTATTCAAATCATAATAGTGATTCATTTCATGGAACTAAAGAAATAAAATTTATGATTAGGTGTAAATATACGAAAAAAATACTACTAGTATTTCCATGTATGTACCAGATCATACACAGTACATTGATAGTAAAACTAAAAAATTATACTTTGTTATCAAGCCATTTTTAAGATGAGGATTGAATCTAGGTGATTTTAAAATATATAATAAACTCATTTATTTTCCTAAAAAATTAGAGGCGGTGTTTTTTTACATCTATGTCTCGTCTGATGATATTAATAATAAGTGGTTATGTGGGTAGTCATTAAGGAAGAATTCATAAATGAAATATAAAGGTAAGAAAATCAATTTCCTTTTTTGGGGAAAGTATGGCAAAAAGCATGATGGGTAAGTTCTTATAAATTATTTAAAATTATACCGATGTAGAATTTCAAGGAATATGTATCATGAGTTCATAGAAATTGACCTAAATATTAATTAGATATTGATGGTGAGATTTTTTGTTTTTTAGGCATCAGGAAATTTATCTTATGTGTGTCTGATTCAAGTCATATAGGCACGAAATTAACATTATTGGAATGAGAGGATTCGAGAAAAATCATTTGCAACCACTTCAACAGATGTTTAGTCCTCAAACAATATGGTATATTAAACATTTTTTGTTTTCACATATTTTTAAAATGTGATATTTGATTCAAAGTCTACACAATCCTTCATTGTTGAAAATTTTTTGGCTAAATTTTAATTCCACCTCATAAAATGAATCTCTAATTGATGGTAAAAATATCGGGTGAAAATTTAATATAAAAAAATAAATTATAAGAATCTACATATATTTGCCAGTGGAATGTTTCTACCAAACAATAATGTTGTATTTCCTATAGTATAGTTTGATTTTATTATAGGTATAGATTTGATTCCTTTTTATAATTATATAAAATATTTTAGAGAAAATTAGGTTGTTTTCAGAAATATCTTTAGTTTGTATAATGATTTAACCCATATCATTAATAACTTATCAGAAATTAATGAAACTATTAAAAAATTATAATAAATTTTATCTTTCACACATTGTTGAAAAGAAGGGATGTGTTTAGCTTAATGATAATCTATTGGTAAATGTGTATCTTGATGTGTTTCTAAATGATTTTCCGAGTTTTTTTAAATCATGATGGGTTTAGATTACTATTTCTATAGTTCCAAATTCTCAGCTGATTTCTAAACCCCCTTAACGAGTAGATCAAATAACTCATTTAGAGTTGAAAAAGAGGCTACAATAATTATAAGATAAAGGATTCATCTAACCCATAACATCAACACGGGGTGAACTTATTTTATTTTAAAAGAGAAGGATGGTTCAATGAGACATTGGATTGATAGTAGAACCTTGAATAACACCGCTATTAAGAAAAAAATATCATTTTCATATATATAAGATGATTTTTCTGATCCGATCGAGGTAGAAAAATAAATTTTGAAGGTTGGCCTGAGGTTGGGGTTTCATGAGTTGAATTTAAAGGAAGTATACATTTTGGAGACTATGTTTTGTACTAGATATGAGAGTTATGAATTTTTATTTATATTTATTTGGTTAACTAATGAACCATATGTATTAATGGATAATCAAAATTGAATATTTCATCACATATTGGATGCATTTTCTGTTGTATTTATTGATTAAATTTTTCTGTATTTTAAAATTAATGGGGATGATGAATGAAAACTAAGGGTTGTTTTGCAAAACCTACATTAAATGAAAATATATGGAAAATCTATAATGAATTAATTTTGGTTTCCAAAAAATTCATTCCTTGGTGACTTTGTGTCTAAATATGGAATAATTATTGATCCTTTAAAAATGAGAGTTGCTGAAAAATGGCAAGGACAGATAAATATAACTAAAATTTAGAGTTTTCTTGGTTTGGAAGGCTTTTAGTAGAGGTTCATTGAATAAATTTCAAAGTTATATATCCCACTAATTATATTAACTCAAATTGATGTTAAATTCATCTGGATAATAGAATCTGATGCATGTTTTCTTGAATTAAAATGATGATTGGTGAATACTCCAGTTCTGTCCCAGCCTTAGAGATGTTTTGAATTTTTCAACTTCAATAATGCTTATATGAAGGAAAATTTTAGTTTTATGATGTGGAATGATTAGTTAATATCTTTTTCTACGTGGTAGTTGAAATATGATGAGTGAAATTACCCTTCATGTGATTTCTAATTTATTGTAATTGTTTTTCATTAAAAAAATTTAGGAATTATTTTTATGGAGTAGAATGTAAAATATATAAAAAATATAAATGAATGAATTATAAATTTACGAAGAAGGAATTGAACATGAGACATCGAATATGGCAGGAACTAATCAAATATTATGATTTCATGATCCATTACTATCCATGAAAATAAAATATAGTTAATTATGATTCAAATTAAAAAAATTCTAGATAAATTGTAAAAGATTTGGAACATGACAGCTTGGTTAATGATTTTATAAATATTTCCTTGGAAGTTGTTAGTGCAGGAAATACCTATGTCATGGTGATACGAATGAACATTTTGCCTCCTATTTGGGATTAGGAATTAATAATGTTAACATTATAATAACCAGTATCTATATCACACACTATCATAACTTCATTGTTATATTTCTCTTCCATGTAAATGTTTACACTTTCCACCAATGTTCTTTTATGTGGAAACCTAGTAACGTGTTACATTGGGTACCCTTTATATTTCCATATTTTCATTTTAAAAGTACCTTTATGTATTAATTTTTATGATGTCTAATTCAATGAATTGAAATTTTAAATATAAAACCGTTGATAAACACATGAATTTCAAGGGTGAATTACATTTTAATCAGCATAGAGGGTAAGACACTGAGCTTTTGTGAACTAATTTTTTCCATTACATTATGTTTAATTGAGTTATAGTATTTAATTAAGTCAAAAATTCCATTCAAATGAATCCAAAATGTCATACTCTACATGAAACCAAATTTCCATGAGTTACACAGAACAATGAAATGGAATTTTTTCCACGAAGCAATAACTTTCCATATGTAACATGTGTATCGACATCGCGTACGTTTTATGAAACAATAACATATATACATAACATCATTTTATTTTTATAAATATTTATATTAGATAATTATAACAAAAACATTATACTTTGTAATATTAACAATAATAAATACATTTAAAATATTTTTTAATTGTTTTAAATAAATACAACTTATTTATAAGGAAAGATATAATTTTTGGAAATGTTTATATATGTTAAAAATATTATTTTCTCTAATTAGCAACTTTTAATTACCTTATGTATAAAAATAAAAAAAATTACAATTAAAAAAATATAGAGATTTAATTTTGAAAATTAAATATTATTTTAGAATTTATAATGACAATATTAACTTAGAACGAATTTATTGGATTTTTCAGTGAAACATTATTTTTTGATTAACAATTAAAAATACTATATTTTAATTAAAAATTGAATTTTCATTTTATTTTTTATAAGGGTAAATTATATATTAATTTTGTCTTTAATGTTTAATTATATAATATTCATATCCATTAATATATTTTTCATAATTTGAGTCAATTTCACTTGGAAATTTTTCATGGAAACATAGAAAACATTTGGATGTTTTTACATTAAAAATATGTAATTTCATCCCATTAGTGATATTATATTTAAATTCATTTCTGAAATTTTATTATTAAAATTTGGAAAAATTGATTCCCTATATGTAATCCCAATAATTTATAATTTTCAATAATTTCTTCCTATTTTTTACCAAAAATATTTGTGAAAGTACTTCAAAATAATTACAACAACTAATAGAAAAGGATGATTAAAAAATAATAACCCAAAAATTTTAAAAAAATAAACATTGAACATTTCCAACAACCATTTTCTAGACCGTATTTACCTATGAACCTTCCATTATTTTATTCTTTTGTTTCGGTATTTATTTTTTATGTAAATATATTGGTACACCAAACTTGTTTTCAAAAATTTCAAGTATATACATTCCCTTACATATATAAGGCCGCAGAATATCCCACTACATAAAACCTATTAAAAATATTATGTTTGGAAAATATATTCCCAATCCAATTATCAACATCCCTAACTTCTTACTATATTCCTCCCATTTTGATGAAATAAATTCAAGGATTTATTATGTGACAAACGAAAAGGAGTTACCCAATTAGGAGGTTACATCTTTTATAATGATCATTTCATTTATTTAATTTCTGAACCCACTTTAATATATTTATTCCAAGATTTTTTTCCAAAAAAAAATATCCTTCTAATATTTTTCTTTTTTATATATTTTATACAAAAACATAGACACACATCTCTTTAATGGGTAACAAACATGTTGTTTATGTGTACGATGAACTACTGCCTCACAGAAAGATGAATGTTTATTTATTATTTACCACATATCTTAGTGGTAATTATGATATAAACTCCATTTTTATATAATATATATGACATTTAGAATTTATTTATTTTTTATTTTTTAAAAATAAATCACCCCTTCTTTATTTATATATTGTGTATATATGATTACTTCCCTTGTCGATGTGTAGACTACCACCTCCTCAAAATGAGGTTATTTTCTAAACCGTACATCAAAAATATTTAGGATCATTTTGGTAAAAATGTAATTATCACATTAACTATTAATTATAATATAATTATAATATATTATAATATATTTTATTTATTTATTTATTTACATTTTATTTAAATTCATTCATTCAATGCATCAAGAAAAAAATAGAGTTCATGCGTACCTACAAACTATTGTCTCCCTAAATGGATTATTTAATTAAAGTTGAGGATTATTATAAACAGTTACATAATTAATATACTATATATTTATATAAGGTATTAATTGTGGAGATAAATAATTCATTATAAATTTAATAATACTATGACTAAAAGTTAGATAATGTATGATTAACAAGGCATTTTTCACCTGAAACATGAAGTAAGTTATTAATGGCTAATTTAATACATAAGATAATCGTATATTGTATTATATATATGTAGGTGATTTATTTGTGAATTTATAATCTAATTATTCATAACATCCAAGTGGTTTTAATGAGTACGATGAATGTTAAGATATAATGTAAGGGGATTTCATCTCATATTTAATTACAATGATATACATTCCTTATTCAGCACCAAGTTTTATTGTGTGGTAAATACATATCCATTTGAAATTTTATGTTAGGAATCTTACTGTTTCTATGATATTATAAGATTCCTGAATTTTTTTGTCTTACATGGGGATTATTATCCTATGTTACCCTGTGATAATAGACTACTGAAACAATCTCATTGTTTATATAGCTTGTTAACGATTATGATTTGATTGATATAATCACATCATACATCTATCAAGAACACCAAAGAGTTATCTTACCCTAATTAAATCCTTGATATATTAATGTATTAATAAAATTTTTAAAGTAAGTATTACCTAGGATAACTCGGAAAATGTTTTAATTATAATATGACTTTATTTCTCTTTTCATTCGGAAATAATATTTCTTTCAACACCATGATTTATAAAAATGTTTTCAAAAATATTTTATATTTATCATATTATGTCAATGTAAATTTTTACCCATGATTTTCCTCATATGTTTTCATGAGGAATACTTTTTCCCTATCAAGGCACTTATCTTAACTTTTAATGTAAAAAAAGAATGTTTAGTATGTAAGGACTTACAATGTGGGGACTATCATTTCATAGAAACATCCATTGAATGATGACACGTTCAGTTTAATGGAATAATATTTTCTTAATATTCTATAAATATATTTTCATGAAAGTGATTTTAAATGAATAAGATTTTAAAATAAGTTCTATGGATTTTTAAATCTTGAATTAAAAAAATTCAAATATATTTTAAAAGAAAATGTTTTTCGTGACGGTTTTATGTTTATAAAATGTTTTCAAAAATTCCAATAATTCTTTATATGTTTTAAAATAAATTTAATAATGATTATTTGAGATCAATTATTATATTTTTTCATTCATATTTTCATTTAAATTTATTTCAAATGGTATGATGTTTTAAAAAAGGATTTTCGTAAAGAAAAATGATATTTTTCTCAAGAAGTTTTTTTAAAGATCATTCCAAATTATTACCCATAATATATTAAAACCATTTCTATTACTAATTCTTTTAGAGTGAAATTATTCTTTTCATTCATTCATATTATTTCTATGAATGGTTAATGTTTTACTAGTATGGAGTTAATGAAACTTGTTTCTCTTTCACAAGGTGTATAGTTTTGAAACCTGCTTCATTTAATTGGTCATAATAATGAGACCAACCACTATTCCAATGGAAATGATTTGAATAAATACTTGGGATTGATATCTCATTTCATGGGTTATGAAGGGAATATTGTTTAGAATCTTCTCGCACATATATGTTTTATTTTGTTATATACTGGGTTAGATTTATATCTCCCTCCAATGAATTGGGTAACAATGGATGAATCATGAGTATCTATGTTATGGATGAACCTAGTTTCATGTTTGCAATTTTATGAGTGAACCTAATTATTTGTTCTCTATGTTATGCATTGAACTATTTGTATGTCGATATGTTTAAGTGTGAACATGATTACATGTTCACAATGTTATGCATGAACCTGATTATATGTTCATAATGTGATGCATGTACCTGATTACATGTACACAATATTATGTATGGACCTAGTTTTTTGTCCATAATGTTATAGGTGGATAGTATTAAACATTAAAAATGTAATTCTTGGACATCATTACATGTTTATAAGTTGAAACATGGGCTTGATTTCATTTTCATTACATAATGAGATCCCACGTTTGTGCTTATTCATATTCAAAGCATTATAATCTATTGTACAAATTGAAAATTCAATTTCTTATTCATATGTTATAATATCATGAAGGATTCTCTTAATTATCTTATGATCCATGTCTTATAAAAATTCAATCATTGTTATGATCTTTAATATGAAGGGAAAAATCTTAAAATGTTATGCTCATGTTCTTTACCCTTTTGTGCATGTTTTGCTTATGTATTTCCTTTATTTACCCTAACAGATCTTTGGAGCTCACTCCTTTCTTACGATTCATTTACCCATGTTATGAATAAAGTGTTCAGGTAAAATTACTACATATGTGTATAATTATGAGATATGTTGAAGAACATCACCTGGATATATGATTTTGCTTCCATATTTCCAACGATACTAAACTTTTACAGTCCTTTGGGGTGTATTTTTTTAATCTGAAAAATATTCATCTAAAGTGATATAATATCCTTAAATGTTAAGCTAGGGTTTTGATAGTCCTAGTTATTATTATAATTTCTCCATATTGATTAGTGAGATGTTCAGTTGGGAGGATTATCAATTTTGACATTGATGGATGAATTTTAAGTTGAATTGAATAGGACACTTATCAACTAAAAATATTGTATATTTCATGTTAAAGTAAAAATTAAAAAAAAGTAACATAATTTGAAAAAATATTTTCTACAGATGATCCTTTTGGATCAGCTATTTTTTTTTTGAATGGTTCATTCATAAAAACATTTATCATATATGAAAATAAATAGTTTGAGAAACATAAAAGGATGATATTGGGAAGAGTTGAAGGTGTATTGGTTCCTTTGGTGGTCGATTAATCCCCAAGATCATTGGTGTTTAGAGTATTAGTATTTTGGGGAAAATATTATGGGGTTCCTCATTCATTCATAAGTATTGTTAAACATGCGTCCCAACCATTCTATCTAATTTATATTAGATGGTGATTTATTTAAATAGTGTAGTGGTATCTACGATACTGTGAGTCCTCTATATATGATTGAAATCAATTAACACACATAGTGAATAGTTTTCGAAAACATGAACACTAAACATGTAATGGGGTGAGACACTTATAGTGAGGTCCATATGGATGGCACAACGCATCACTAGCATTGTGGGTAACCCATTTTCCACATTTTAAAATACTTCAGTTTTAAAAAAAATAAACTCTAAACCCATTTTTTAAACCATATTATATCCCCATCCATCCAACATGATATTTTTGTTCATTATAAAGAAATAAAAACACAAAAATAAGGAGTTAGAGAAACACGACTGCCTCATGTTCAGGGGGGGCCTAAAGTAGTGCAAGCCGAGGGCATCCCCTCTAATCAAATTAAAATTCTCAGGCTTTAAATAGATGGTGTTGAGAATACAAGTGTTGATAGGACGCCGAAAAGCCAGCAAAGAAAGCTAAAAACCTACCTTTTTTTCCTCCAATCTTATGTGGGTTACATGAATATGGCTGTTAGGATGTCCTCTAGAGGTTCTTACGGTGTACAAAACTAACCAAGGGGTGGAACCTTTTCCAATTAAGGATTTGTGGAGGATTAGAGAATCAATATCAGCTTGAAAAATGTCTAGCCTCGCCTGTCTACAGAATATGTTGTGGTGAATAATTCTTTGGCCTCATCATGAAGATCTGACCACTTACCATAGAAAGTAGTGAATGGCATAACCACCCTCCCCGCAGAGTCGTGAACCACTACTCCTCCACGTATATCCCCCCCACAGCATGACACATTAGTATTTAGTTTGTAACATATATATATAGGGTGTCAGTAAATCCACTGCCACTATAATTTTTCGTTAGATAACTGAATCAGGGGAAGGCCGACCTGCAACACACTCAGCAAGGGTGCTTCCCACTAGTTTTTTATAAGAAAAACCATGTCCATCAGCAAGGACTTCATTCTAAAAATTATGGACCACATTGAAGTGAGGACCCCTTCGTGCCTGGCCAAGTTCCTTGACTACCACAGACCCTAGAAACCATCACATAACACAATAGACTGTGCCACCCTTTTAGGGTCTTAATTATAAGACGTGTAAAACCATCTGTCTGAAAATGAAATATAGCTACCAAAAAAGGTCCAGATAGCATGAGACCAATTGTCTTCAAAAACATATGATTCATACTATCCTCCAGTGGATTATTACAGCATTAAAATTTTGAGACCAAATAAATACCCACCAACGTAATATTATCATCAGTAGCCACTGCATTATTCCTTAACCTCAAAGAGAAGAAGTTATAATTTTCTAGTATCTTACTGCACCAAACCACATCATTCCAGTTGCCTTGTTGGTCATGTGAGGACATAAACTAGTTGAAGTCTGTGGTCATGAATGCCCCCAATGTAGATGGAGTGAACACCCACCATATCTAGAAACCTTATGTTCCCCTCCTCACAACCTCTGATTCCTAATGTGGGATCTATCTTATTCCAAGATTTATTCAATTTCCATCGATTGAATTAGAATCCCTTGGTTATTATATAACTTCTCTTCTTTATTATCTTATTTTCTATCACATACCTAATCTATCTCGTTTGATAGCTATAATTAACTCTATTTTCAATGTGTTTCCCATGATTTTCAATTAATTATGATTTAGGATAAAAGGGATCCCGATACTACATTTGGAATATATCATTTTCATTAGGTAATTAGTCATAGACAATTATACTGTAGTTTTAACTTTTTTATGACATCATGTTTAGTGCGGTAAAAACTATTAAAGAGACTCTCTAGATGTAGATAAATTACTTATTTTAAAATTGAGTCTTTCCAAATTAAATTACACTATTAAAATTCTTTGAACATTAAAATGTGAACTCTAAATATAGGTCCTTTAGACTTAGTTCGACAAAAAATATGTTTCAAAATGGTATTGTTTCATTTAAAAGTAAAAAATATATGATAAAGAGACACATATATTTATTTTATATAAAACTATATTATGTATTAGTTCTTTTTTTATGAAATGTAATTTCTCAACGGACGATGTTTTAATGGAATTAGAGTATTGAATGTATATATAAGTTTGATAATGATTGGACTCTAATTATAAAATTAAATGGTTGTATTCGAATGATTTCATTTAAAAATGTAATTTTTTTTGAATTTTATTGATTTGGTTTTTAAAATGTAGGAGAAATATTATAGATAATTATTTCTGGGTAAATTCAAAATTACAAAATATTGTAATAAATTGAAAATTAATTCTTTATAAATATAAATAATTGGGAAAAATAATGAATGTAAAGTGATAAATTTGAATTTTTTATGTGATAATTGAGAATTTTATGATGAAAATAATGTATTTAATTTGATATGTATTACCTATGATTAATTATAGTAGAACATATATTCTATATGAGAGTTGATAGTTGGGAATGCTAGGATGATCTCTTAGATTCCATTTTATTTTTTACTACTTGGGAAGGTTAGGAGGAGTTGGTATACCAATATTATTTTTCATGGCTAGTAATATAGATAGGAGTGCAAAAATTACATTAGAATATTAGGTTGATCATCTGGATTTCATGGCATGACTTTTTATTTTGGGAATGCCAAGATGGGTTTCAAAATATATTTTTGTACTAGGATTAGTGATTCTATTACATGTGATAAATCAGTATATTAGTAATTATATGCTGAAACCAAGATTCATTGTTGTTATTTATGGTTGAAATAATTAACAACATGATCTTAGAGACAGCCTAATATTTTTTAAATTAGGTAGGATCCATAATATTTTCATTACTGAGGATTGAAAATGATATATGTAACTTATTTTTATTTATCAAGAACATGATTAATGAATGTTATTTATTGATTTCATATAAATTATTTTAAATTTTTTAACATATTACAATGATCTATTGGATATGAATTTTTATATCAGACTTGTTATTTAAAGCATATAGTTGGACCATTCCTACAAAGTTTTACTCACACTATGATAATGATGCCATGGAGCTTTGGTAAATGACAGTATATCACTATGTGATCATAGGGTACAACTATAAGTAAATTATCAGTGATTGTGATAAATATCATCCAATATTCGTATGGGTGGGTTTCCCACTGGGGTCAGGGCATTACAATGGTCCCTATTTTTTCCAAAGGGGGAAACCCACCGAATCTTGAAATTTTTAGGGATGATATATGTTTTTTTCTTGTTTTAGTGGTATTTTATTTTCATATTGGGTGAGTTATTTGATATGTTTTGGAATATATTCACTTTAACTATAATGGGATGAGTTTTAGGGTGTTTCGACACTTTATTTATTTCCCACGGGGTATCATGGCATGCATTATGCTAGTGACATGGGGTTTGGATGTCAATTCGAATTTGTATGTGATTTATATCAGTTTATAAATATTTATATATGATATATTTTTATCTATATTTTGTATTAATATCTATCATTAAAATATATATTGTTATTTTAAATTAATGATGTTAATTATTGATATTTTTCCATAGAAATCAATGGTGGAATCTTCCATGACCAATACCAAGGATGATTTATTGATGTAAATTCATATATAAATAATAAGCTAAATTTTATTATCTATTAAATAAATTAATAGAATGTAATATATATATTTTTTCCTTAAAATATATTTAATGAAATTATCTCTAACCAAACCGGGAAATGGGAATGTTGTAAAAAAAACTCATTGAATTAATTTTTAATCAAACTAATCGTAAGAATTACAGAATTTGATATTGAATTTGGTGACTTGAACACAGTATGTGTTTCTATTGACCGTATTAGTGGTTTTTGGGGAAATAGAGATAAATATTTGGTTTTGAGAACCGTTGGTTAGGTGTTTGACAATTTAGATTGTATTTGGTCCAGATAAGGGGTCTAGCCAAATGTGGTGAAACGTGTGAGGTTAGTTTATGGGCTAGGTGTAATAACCTATTAAACCTTAAATGAAACCTAGGATTTTTGATTTACTACATTATGACTATATAAAATAGGTTGTGATAGGGGTCTCCCCAAACTCTTAAGATTATTGGGAGGTAAAAGGAATTACTAGATAATATTACATAAAGAATAGGTGTATATTCATTGATTACAAGTTCTAATGTATTTGTAATTTGAATCATTAATAATTGATTCCTTGATTATTGTCTAGGTTCTATGGATAGTGTTTTTTGGATTTCTTCCCATGGATGTTTTGGGAGTGATTTGGGTATGTAGTGGTCACATAGGTGGCTGTTATGTGGTTATGGAAGTGAATCCTTACTTTATAGTTGGTTATTCACGTGATCTTTGAGCATCTAGGGTTTCTTTATTATTATTAGGGATAATTAGGTATTATATTTGTTAATGGAAAATCCCATTATAGTAGAGGGTGTATTTATTAATATATGTGACATCCATATATTTTTTATTCTCATATCATGGGATAATTGTGTGATTTATATAAATATTTCACTATGGATCATATGACATTTGGAATTTCATGATATCATATGGTGAGAGAGAATAACTAATAATTAGATGAAATAAAATCCATTTTCTAGAGCGTGGAATAGTGCATTGGAGGTGTGATAGGGTGTACATGTGAGGAGAAATGATGCTTTTTATGGTTTTCTCCAAAAAAAAATACATATGGTTCGGTGATCATTTTCTGTGATGGGTGTTTATGGGAAGATCATTTGAGTGACTTTAATTGAAAATATTAATATATTATTCTAGTATATCGATATGAGCGAAGGTAGGTGATTTCTATTTTGGAGTGATTCTAATTTATGGGAAACCAATTATTGGTCTGGGGAATAAGTGACATTCCCAATTTTGATGTGGATTATTATGGTGTCCCATGGTGGTGTAAGGGTTTCCACTACAACATTATTATAATAGGTTTAACTGTGATACCCATGTTTTTTTGATATGTAACTGAAAGGATAATCATTTATGGAATTCTTCATGTTGTATAGAGGTGTTTTCTCTCATTTTGCATCACTTGTTTGATGTAGTGAACATTTCAATGTGTAGTTACTATAAAAAATAGGGTTAGTGATTAGTTGTGTGAAACTCAAGGGATACACAACTAGAAGAATTATTTTGGGTTAAAAAGCATGAAGGTTTTATGGAGAAAGAATGAACCTTGGATGAAATTAGTGGAATCATTTTAGATCGAATTATTGTATCATGGTAAATCCAATAGATTATTATGGGTCAGGTTTTGATATGATGGTTAGTGAGTTTTGATAGTATTCACCCATGTGTTCTTAAAGAAATACCCACTGTGGTTTGTGTTTTAGAAGTAGTATTTGAGAATTTATATGATGGGGATGTTGACATAAACCTTGTAATATGTAACCCATACATCAAATGAAATTCATTTTATACAAGTATTGGAGTACTATAATTGGATGATGATAGTGATTGATTATTATTGTGATTCTCCATTATAATAAATTTTAAAACATCTAACCATTGAGTTTTGGAAAATATGGGTTTCCATCCATGATAAGGGGTTTGGTGTAGTGGAATTACGAGAATGAAACCCCTATAGTGTGGAGAATAATTTCATTCTTGGGTGGGTGACCTGTATGAATGAATTGTTATTCATGTGTGGAATCAGGAATTTGACGATCATGATTAATTCACATTATAGAACTCATATAGTTTCTATGAATCCTGGATCCCTCAAGGTATGATAAAGGATATTCTTATCTCAATATTGGTTGGGGTATAAAAATTATTTTTTGCATGCGTTGAAAATATTCTGACCAATGCATTGTTATTTCCGGGAGTATTGCAGGGGAATAGTTAAAGGGATTGGTTAAAGATGTAGACTTGTGGTTTTTTGAACATGGAGATTCATGAGATGGTCATAGTCAAAACTCAATGTGTTCTTGGTACATTTATATAATTCAACTAGAGATAATGTTATCATTTTGTGGAGTTTTAGGGGACCATCTATGGTAGAAATAAATTTTTCATACGATTTTTTGGATGAGGGAGGTTTTCAAAAATATTATATTTTGGATTTTATGTTATAGGATAGGAATTGAATCAAGAAAATCTTTAATGATGTAACATACATATTTCAATATTTTCACAAATATTTTCAAGTACGAGTTAGTGTTTTTGGGAGGTTTTTGGATTGTGGATGCCCATCTATTTAGCTTTGAAAGAGGAAATAAGAGTTGGTACGATTCTGTCTAGTTATCTCATTCCTATTTAGGTGTACTTCATCAAGAACATTGAAAATATGATCTGAAGACCATTGAAAACAATTTTCAATAATGAAATTGATATGATATGTGGTGTCAATCGTTATAATTAGCCTCATGAGATATATAATATTGTGGAAATAACTATATGATAATGAATTCAATTTAATATTGATATTTGTGTGTCTTGTGTTTTACATATGACATTGAGCCTCATTATATTGTTGACTGTAACTCAAGAACTACTTTAGGATCAATTTCTCCTCTATATTATTTTTATAGATGTTAATTATAAAACTCATGGGTGTTTTTGAAATGAATGGGGTAATGTGAAAGGGATTTCATAAATGAAATAGATATTTGGATAACATTGAATGGACACCTTGACATCATGGGGATGATTAGTATTATGGTCCAGAGTTATATATATTGGGTTAATGGTTGTTCCTTAAAGTTTGAGGTAAATATTAATTTTTGAATTTAGTTGAATTATCATTCATAAAACCATGTATTCAATCATAAATTAGATTATTAGAAAAATGTAATGGGATGTTTTGGGGTGTGGTTGAAGGATGATAGGTGCCTCAAGTGCTTGATTAATTCCCATTTCCTCTAAGGTTTCAAATTATAATTTTATTGGATATAAACAAGGGAACCCAATTATTTAATTTTCACTCTAACACTTTCACCCAAACCACAACCCTAATATATATAGGTATGCTTTATTTTTAAAATTAAAGAGGGTTTTTGGATACCATGGTAAATGTAAAAAAATGGAATTGGAATGATAAAAGGTTTGGGGAAATTTCTTATAACCATGTGCACTAACTATAAAATTTTTGTTTTTATATATAGTGAGGTTTTCATGGATGGAACAAAATTTTGAAATCATTATTTTCAAACAATTTCCTCTTACAAATAACAATGTTCACAAAAAATCATCTCCTATTAGCACATGTTTTAACCCATATTTTCTCCCCATTTTGGTCAAGAACCCTCATAGACAACATTCCTCCCTCCACTTATCACAGTGGGATATCTTTCATTCCAAGGACAAAAATTGTTTTTTCACTTGAGACTGATATCCATGTTGATTATGAAACTCATCTTCCTCCTAATCATGTTTTTTTAACTGTCTAGTTCTCTATCTTCTCTGGTGTCTAATAATACCAATTTTCATGTTGTTTTCCCTATTTCTCATTTTCCTCTAAATCATCTAAAATACATAATGTTGATCTATTAATATACTCTCTTAAGAAGGAGGTAGTTGGTCCCTAAAATCTATAGTTTTGTCATACTAGGGTTCAATGTACATCTTGGTGTAGTCCAGATGGATATACCACATCATATGCTCAAAAGAACTAATTATTCCGAAATTGGTATTTTCATAATAAAATTTCCTTATTAACATTCATTGTATAATATAATGAAAAATTATATTGGTGATTACTAGAACATAGATGTCCATATAATTGGATAAACCAATGATTTGTTTTTATGGAATGGTAAACTGTATATCATAAAGGGAATGTTACATATGATTAGTATAAATGTACTAGGGGATTAATTTAATTGTTGTGTAATGGAATTTCACAACAATAAATGTTGTGATTTAATTAGAACATCAAATTAATATATGAGTTAATGACTAGTAGTTTTATTATTATATAAATTTATATTGGATTTATAATGAATTTTTATTAAAATATGGTTAATTTTATTTTTTATTTTTTATTTTTTATAATTATAAATTTTAATTATTCATCATGATGGATTTCATAAAATATATATTTTTTACTTTTCATTCATATGATAATTTTATTCCTTATAATGTGAATTAATGGAATAAATTTTGTAAAAAATATCAAATCTAGTATTTGATGCATGATGGTCAGGAATTTCATGATGAGCTCCCTGGATTCCATATGATATATATACCTTATGAATTTTGGATGATTCTCTATATTCCATATAAAACTATATATTTTGATATTCTATTATGATCATTTAGATTCGATTTTCATGATGTTGAATTTATAATTACAATTGGAGTCCCAAGATCCATATGATTTCTGACGGTTGGGAATGATGGGATGTGCACAAAAATTTTATATGTATTCAAGGAAGATAGTTACAATTCATTTTGATTCCCATTGAATGTGAGAATACCAGGACAAGAGACCATATTCTACGAGAATGGCAAGATGGACAGTAATATAACATGTTACATGTTGTTTTACCTTGAATACAATGTTGAACCGTGGATTCTATGTGAATATTTATTCTTGGAACAATCATGTGTACATTTTCATAGAAACCACAATAATGAATTATGTAGGTATGTTTGATTATGGCCATGTATATAAGGATAAAAAATGCTATAGACAATATTGTGTGTCATCGTTAACATATGGAATCTGTGTAATTTTTTTAATATTTGTATTTCCCTTCTCAAATTTTTAATTATATAACATTAGAAAATATTCATAAAATATTATATCATACTATTTTTTTCATGTATTAGGTTAGTGGTGGTTTGATAAGGCTTATTCTCAACCTACTTGTTCCATGACACATAGGCACTTTTGTAGATTTCACAATTTGGTTTCATGTGGTATGTATTGGGAAAGACCTAATATTTATGATTGTTGGTGTGACATTTTAGTATGGGTAAGTATGATGGGACCATATAGTAATTAAGATTAGTTTTGAAGGAGACTCCCCCTGGGGTTCAGTGAGATGTAGCGAATACCCATTATTATTCTATTTGATAATATTATTATTTTTGGAGAATCACAAATTCTTTGTGTGATGTTTATTGATTTATATATGTTTTCTATGGTTTAATATAATATTAATACTCTAAAAAGAAGTAATAGTCTTCCCATGGTTACAATATAGGCCATTTATACTTGTTTTTATCATTTTTATATGGGGAGGTATGCCTGAGGGATTTTTGTACACTAGGCTAGGGAACATATAAAACGGACTCCAGGGAATTCAATTCAAATATTGATGGAGAAAAATATCAAAAAAAATCATTCATGTATTTCTATATCTAATTAAGTTGTTAAAGAGCTGATCAAGGTGGTCCATGTAGATGATAATAATTTTCACCGTATTTCATTGAGATTGATATCAGCCCACAATTTTAGTGATAAAAGCATGATGAAAAATTTAATTGGTCTCAAACCATTCAATATGATATAACAATTTTTTTTATTTATATTACATTTAAGAGTCCCATTCAAATTCATCCATATTTATGCATGTTTAATAATTTCAATCAAAGGGAATCATATTAATTTGATATTGGTTCAAAGGTGAAAAATTTTGCTCTCCATTATCTTTTGACACACCTATGCTAACAATAATAAATATCGGATTCTTCAATAGCAAGGGTATGACCAAAGTCTCTACAAATACATATTTAAGGTAGTGTTAGTAAATTTAATAGTAGTATGTAATGTGTGATTTCATTTTTCATCCATATTGATATTTTTCATGCATGTTATTTTTTAGATAATTGTTGCTTGAATACCACTAGTTTTCTAATAAGATTTCAAATTTTTCCCAAAATATATTTTTATTATAAATAATTGGATCATTTAGCTCATGGTTAGAATTTATTCACACCAAAAGATGTTAAATTATTCACAGAACTATGGAACTTTTATTATTTCCATATTTTTTCTTGTTCAATTAGGACATAATTTATCAACTTCTATCTTCTATTTTGTTCTTACAGTAAACTAAGGGATAACCATTTGTTATGATGATCCAGGGAAACTAATGTGGGATATATTTTATGTTATTTATTATTTATATAAATTTTTCATCTTATTATTTAGTATATATTCTTCATTGATGATTTTATTTTATCCATGTTCTTATTGAATTTTAAAGCAATACATTTGATATACCACTATTTTCCTTTACCATAGAGTTAAGAAAAATATAGTTATTCCAATTTGTAGGTTATTTAAATTTAATTTCTATTATTATTATAATTTTAAAATATTTGGTAATTCTTCATTTCATCAAATGGATACACATTAAATTTATGAAATAAAAACATTTTAAAAATAAATCCATTCAATCTACCACTAAAGAGGATCTTGGATTATCCATTTCTCCAAAATCAAATTCTATTAGGTCTTATTGTGATTTAGAACCCCCAAAAAAATTAAATAAAGTTGGTCACTCTATATTGGAGGAAAACTATATCATTTTGATGTCTTATTAGGATGATTCGTAGGACTGTAAGGATCTTGAACCTAAATTTCACTATAAGAGACCAATCTAACCCGCTGGGTGAATTTGGGTAAACCAATTATTTATACTATTTTTGGGAACCAAAGAGAGTGATTTTAGAATCGTTCTTTCTATTAAAACACTATTTCTCTATTATAATAGGTTTTTTCTTCCAACTTCAATCATTCCACGTATTTTATCATACATCCATTATTATAAAAATAAATTAGATAGGTCAAACTATTATAGGGGTGGGATAAATTGAACATAGGGGTATTATTTCTAGATATTCCTATATTGTTAAATAATTTTATTTTTAAAATTTTAATATTCGTATGTATGGTATTCTACACAATCCAATCATAATATAAGGTCATAACCAAAAAAAATCATATGAGGAATCTCCTCACATATGACATGTGGTTGAATAAATCATGAATTACAAACTAAGATCTTTATAGAACAAAAAATGATATTTAATTAGAATAGATTATCTAAGTTATTCACATTATTCCTTCTAATTACATGCCCATAAATATATTTCCTCCATTTATGATATTCAATGTGAAATTCATTACATTCATGTTAAGGAGTTTACTGACAATATTTATCCAATATTCCCCCACATTAAAAGTAGTTATATAAAATTGGGATATATTTTTCTCCCTTAGATACCGAGGAGTAAATTTTTTAATTAATTGTATTCCATAATCAATCCATTAATGTGACCATTTACAATGAATTTCCAATAAAAAATTTCCTTGACACAATTTATTTTCATACAAAGTTCATTAGAAACTAAAATGAAATATAATGAAAATAATTTTGAAAAACATGATATATTTTTAATGATACACTAAAAATGGAACCAATCTATGGGTTTTCAACCCTAAAAATGAGATAGTACTTCATGACCGTATTACGCCAGGATATAAATTAATTAACATGATTTGTAATGTTACATTCCAATGAAAGATCCAAAATGATGCTTGTGAGTATTTAGAAGGAATCTGTAAACAAAACCATACATGGGAACCTCCCCATAATAATAAAATCCTTTTATATGTAGGGGTATGAACAAACTACGGGACATTTAAACAATTAGGGATAAATATAGAACCCACACTATGAAAATAATGGATTTTCTATATTATAAAATTACAAAATATTCAATCCTTACATCCTATTTTCACATTTTTTGAGAAAAAATTACCCTAAAATGATAATTTCATAACTATTTAGTATAAATAGTACATGATTATAGGGGGAAACCATCAGAGTTCAGTGTTATGAATTTTAGGAAGCTAAAATAATAAATCACTTTTATCCAATGTCAAATGACTATATAGGCTATAACAAGAAATATAATCAACTACCAAATTAATAATTACCTAATATATAATATTTATATTATAAAAAATATCTATAATTATTCATCATACTAATTTACTTCATTCCCAATACAACAATAGTTTTTATTTTTTTTTCATTCTTTCTATATTAATAATCAGAGGTATGATCTTCAATGTATATCATGAATAAAAGGAATTTATATCCCTGGTTTATTTAAATACTTTTTGTTTTATTAATATAATAGTTTTCTTAGTGATATTTAATAATTTATTATCATAATGTATGAATGATAATATTAAATTATAATATTTTAGATCAATTAAATATATAATTGTTTTGTTTTGGTTTATTTTTATTTTTGAAACCTAATATTCTACAAAATATTTATTTAAAGGAAGATATATACTAAAATATAAAGGATTTATATGTTGGGTGTGTTTAGGGGCTTGGAATTGGGATTTATGATCAATATAATTTTGGATATCCTATGTTGGCCATCTTAGATATCATATAGAATAAATTTTTTGTTTAGTACTAGAGAGGATGAGTAATGTAATGACCTTGAATTATATCAATTAATTTTACCTTCTTATAATTTTCTAAAAACTATAAATAAAATATAATTACACTGATAAAAATTTAATACATTATAAAAAAATAATAAATTAAATAATAAGTTTTGATTCATATTAAGTAACCAAAACCAACTAAAAAGTTACATGACATTTAAGATAATAATGTGACCATTAAGAATATTAACCAGTATATTTGAATAATATCCTCACTTATTAATGTATATGTAAAATTTATGAATCAAATAAATGAAAATATCATATATTTATATTATTGAATAAGAAAATAAATGTTTTATAAAATGATAAATAATTAATTTATATTATTTTGAATCCTAATTGTTTATTTACATTTTTACAATTAATAAAATAACTAAAAATATAATTTATTTTAAATAAATAGATACATAAATTTATATGTTATTGTATTATTATTAGACGATATTTTCTTGACATCCTAACTAATATATAAAGTTGTTATGGAATTTTTTTTAAATTTAAAATTTGATTTTTTCAAATAAATAATTGTTTCAATTTAAAATTTAAATTACAATAGTTAGAAAATTATTTTAATTAAATTTAGAACAATTTTGATTTAAAAATAACTAAAAATTGTTATGATTACTTTTTATCATTTTTCTAAAAGATTTTAGTTTTTTTGTGAATAGAGTAATATAATAAATTAATGTATTTGCTAAATACATAAATTATTGATTCAATGAGGATGGATGGATGATTTCAGTTCCATTTATTTGATGTCACTAGTAGATGTTACTATATGTAGTAACAAGAATCCAAACTATTGACAGCACTAGCACAAAATTATAATCAAATGAATAAAACAATCAGAAATCACCTCTCCCATCCACTGAAAATTCTACCCCTCACCACATATTCTACACTCACATAAAAATATTCGAAGGATGTCAAAATTATCAATAGTAATCATCCAATTTTTCTCCACCACATCTAGAATTTATTGGTTTCAATATAATAACAATATCATGTTTCATAAGGATCCTCTAAAAGAGAAATAATTCAAAAGTAAAAGACACTTTTTTTATGATTTATTCTATTTTGACATTCCTTTGTTTTATTATCCTATCCTCAACCCCTCCCTCGTTATCCAAAATACATGATAAATCATGTATTTTTTTTATACATTAATTTTATTGTTTCAATGGAATAACGCAACATAAATTCTCTTCCCCTATTCATGTGTTCCAAACATGAAAACTACTTCTGTATTGTGCTGATTTGTCACATTCAAGGAAGACGAGTACTCAATTTACATTAATGCCTTCAAGACTATAAATAAATACATTTTTATGGTTGAAACTGATTATAATATATCTATGTATTTGAAGATATTATATATAAGATCATATAATATTTTCTATTTCAGTTGAGGATATATAATTTCTATTCTAGAAAAATATTCTCATTTTAAAGATTTTCCTTACATGAATACATGTAAGCAGATCATGAAACCCATGGACACAAATGATCCTAGAATGATGAAATTGAATATCACAACTCCTCAAAAATTTGATAAATTATCAGAAACAAATTAATATAAATATAATACAAATATAATATATTCTTAATTAATTAATTTAGGGATCAAATTTTATTATCTTGTATAGTATATTAATGTGAAGGAAAATTTTTGACCTAAGGAAAGATATTCTTTCTGATCCTCCATTATTACATGAGGTTACACTTTATTGCTCACTAATATTATTTAATTATCAATTCATATTACACAATCTTGATCATTCTACGTGTATGTTCCAAACATATGTTCATATCTAAATTTTACATTCTTTTATGGGAAGTGAATGTTTTTTAAGGTTCCCCATTTTAATTCCTTCGGAGAAGCAAGCCCTATTCAAGGGACCATCCTGATTTCTTACCCATTTTAAAGTGCAATGAATAACTTTTAAGGCTTAAATTATTGTTCTAAAATAAATAATATAGACATGAAAAACAATCGTGGTTTTTTTATGGTTTTATTCAATCAAATTATTCATTTTTAATTTTAAAGAATCATTAAAAATATCACTTAAATTGCACAAAAGTGGATCATTTCTAAAGACTCATTAACACGCTATTTACAAGATTTAAATTAATTTGGAAATAATTTATCATTATATAAACCTATTGTAAATTATTAATTTCTTTGATTACTAAAATCCATTATTTTATGAACATATGTATGATATACCGCTTACTTATGCATTAAAATATTATTTTGATTCCCATTTCATTCCATGAGAAACCACTATCTTTATTCCTTATGTAAGGATATTCATGTTTCACACATATGAATAAACATGTTATTGGTGTACCCAAATAGTTCTCTTAGGAATTCGGTAATGATTAGTCTCATGCGACGTTATGATAGGACATGGACTGAAAACGATTCATTTACGGGGCTATGTATTCAATTTGAAATGGTCCTGGTAGTTATCCTTACTCATGTTCAAACATGTGTAATGGTATTGGAATTTTTCCTTGAGTCGTGCTTTTTCATGTTGTATGTTGTTTCTACATTCCATTTATTGATTGATTATATGGTCCACTATTTTAAACGTTATGGACCCTTATGTATATTAATTTCACTTCGTTTAAATATAATCATGTTATGCCTTCTAACCAATGTTATCTACTTTATTTCAATGTTTATTTACCATTATAGAAATTTTTTCTCATCCCATTGTCCATTTATTCCCGAGGATATCTAATGTTGATGTATCAGATAACTGTATGATAAAAAATCGTTAACATTATTATATAAAATATGTTTTACTCTATTTTCATGATATTTAATTATGTATCTAATCTTATATATACACTATGATTTATAATCCTTGGATTGTTTTGGTTGTTTAATTATTCTTATAATCATATAATTAAATATATAAATGTATATATTCTCTATAGTTAGTATCAGATCATGGTCTAGTTCTATATGTATATTTTGACAATATAACTTTAGTATAAACACCAAGGATAATTATATTACCATTGATAACCCTGATTAAAACAGAGTAAGTAATGGGATATTATATAATTTTCATTTAAATGATTTCTTGTGTATGTTCACTGATTCATTTATATATGATTAATAATTATTTATCTGGTCCGCATAACTGTAATTTATTTTTTGTTAATGGTTGAAAATAGGAGAACCAATGTCAATTATCATTGTGATATGAAATGTGATGAATACTGAATTGAAATTACAAATCTGATGGTAACAGATACTGTAAACATCAGGACATTACATGCTAAACTTGATCAAGTTATCAATGATTGGATGAATCTTTTAAAATACCCTCCTTCTCATAATAAATTAAATGTTTTTGTGTAATAATTCATTTGGAAATGCCAACAATATATAGTGGATCTTCTGAACCCCTCTTCAATGATAAATAGATCCTCTCTATTGAGAAGATATTCTATATACTCGAATTGGAATAATAAGATAACGTTTTCCTAGTGTTTTATAATTTTGATGTTAAAGATGATCAATAGAGGACACTAATCCAGAACCCAAATTCATTGGAGAAAATTGACACCATGTAATGATATGATTTCCAGAAAATATTTTTTAATAAATAATTTCCACAAAAAATCTATATTAATATAGAATAGGAGTTCTTCTGTCTGAATATAATGCAAGATGAGTCTATCGGGGTGTATGAATCGATCATCACAAGGAAAGAACTATATGCCTCCAAAATTGCATGTTCACCGAAATCATTATGGATATCTTATTTTGTGGACTAAGGAAATGTACCTAAAATAATATGGAGGTTCATAACATTAATAGACATTATAAGACTATTTGTTGCGACCATAAGGTTGAAATTGTGATTCAAGACACCCAGTGGTCTTATGTGACCCAATATAAAATTATTAAAATTTATTTTAATATGGGATGATAAATATATAAATCCCATGATGTATATAAACCCCCAAAATTCATTTTGCAACATTATGATATAGATGAAACCTGGGAAGGATTTAAATAGAACCAAGTGATTCCAAAATGTTTGGAAGAGTTGGGAATCTGGTTAATAATTTTCAAATGGATATGTAGAATCACACTAATGTGAAATTGGAATGGAATTTTTAGATTATCACTCAGCCTATAGTGAATGGTTTCAAATACATGGAAAATGGTAAATAAGCAAGACAATTCGCCAATCCCAGGGATATTGAAAAAAATAAACAACAACCTCCAAGTCATCAAGGAAGGGAACATTAAATCACTACTATTATGGTGGATCCTAGAAATGAAATTGTGAAAGGTACATAATTTCTCTATTCATAAATACTGAATACAATATTTGATTATAGATTCATTCATTATTTTATATCATTCATGTTTAGTAGAACTATTCAAACACAAACTCAAAATATAGCCGTTGAGTTTTTTATGGGAATATAAATTGGGGAAATTATTTTGTCCAATGTATAAAATCCTACCTAGTTAATGTTTGTAGAATTATCCTCCCATAAAATATCATCTTACATCCTTTCATGGAGTTTAATGATTTATTGGGCATGTATTGTTTGTCTTTATACAATTTCTACATCAATATTCATGAAAGGGAGATCACACTTCATACACCAAGGAATCCGTCAATTTTTTAAATGTTAAAGAGGTGGATTAATATCTATTAGAATCATCATCTCAATTATGGATAATATTGATTAATGAAAAATTATATATGTCTCAAATGATTGATCAAAAAGTGGGAATCATTCTCGAAGAAATTCCCATTATGGGAGGCTAAACTTATGTATTCCAAAAATAATTTTATGGTCTACTGCTTAACAAAGAATTTGAGTTCCCAGTTGAACTTATTTATTTGAATCATGATATATGAATGAAAACTTATATAATGGCCACCATTGATTTGGAATAAATTAAGAATAATTCACAATGGAATCTAGACAAGGGTCTTATATTCCCGAGTGCTTCACAATGGGGTGAGAATATCCTCTTTCACAAAAATAATAATGGATCAACATTCCTCTGTAATGATTATCATGATCTTAATAAAATAATTATAATGAAAAACAACACCCTTCTATAGATTTATGACTTGTGATATCAAAAAAGTGGGGTCACATATTTATTTATTGGGGACCTTCATTTAGTATATCACCAATAAATAATTAGAAATGAAGACATTGCCATGAAAATCATTCTACCAATGAATGAGCACTATGAGTTCATAGTTACTCCCTTCAGACCCTCTGATTTATTTTCGATTTAATGTAAATATTGAATAGTGTATTTAGAGAATAACTCAAAAAATTGGTTTTATTTATTGACGATATTCTGATTTACTCCAAGGGAGTGGATAAACTAAAGAGCATTTGAATATTATGATAATGGATTTTGAAGGGAAATAATGTATGGAATGTATAATAAATGTTAGTCGTGGTAGAGAAAGTATCATTCCTGGGGAATGTTATCACCAACAAAAGAATATCTATAGACCCATATAACAAATATGAAATTGTGGAGTGGCCTACAGAAACATTTATAATGGAGACCCATAGTTTCCATAGTCTATCTTGGTATTACTGGTGATATTTGGAGAACATTTCACAACTGTAAAACCCAATGAAAAAGATGACTTAGAATGGGGAGATGTTTTTTCGGAACTAGTGTACGTGACTACTACATCAATCAGTTGAAAAAGAGGCTTATCACTACACCAGTGCTAAGACTACCAACATTTAGGGACCTTATTATAGTGTCCATTAACTATCTTAATAATTTAATTGGTTGAGTGAAGATGATAAATTATAAAGTGATAATATACACATCAAGGTAATTGAAAAATTATGAGAATAACTATTCCACACATGATATGCAGTGTGAAGCAGGGATCATGGAATTAAAAATCATGAAACATTATCTCTATCAGAAGAAGTGTGATATATATACTAATAACAAGAGACTAAAATATATATCCACACTGATGTTTTATAATATGTGCCAATTATGATAGTTAGATCTCATCAATGATTACAAATTATCATTCCACTACCACACAGGTAATATAATATGGTTGTGGATACTCTATGTAGAGAATATCCCGCATCTTTATCAATAATGATAATTTAGGTATCCAAACCTCCTAGATATGAAAATGATAGACATAGGAATAATTATGTATTTAACATTATCAATACATTCCAAAATATTATCTCAAATATCTCTCATGGAGAAAATGAATGATGTAGAAATAATTTATGTTAAAATTCCAAAACGGTTGTATGATATCATAAATTGGAAATCCAATGACTTAAATTTTTATGAGGATGGTGTTTTGAGATTTGGGTCACAACTATGTATACCATCTAATCCATAGAAAAGGAAAGACATTCTGAGTGATGAAAATAGCTCACATTTCTCTATTCCTCATGGGATTATATTGATGTATCATGATCTTCGACAAAAATATTAGTGGAAAAATATTAAGAAATATATCTTTGAGTATACATAAAATTATTGGGAATCCCAAAAGGTGAATTATGAAATGATAAGTAATAAGGGGATGATGAAAACATTACCCATTCCAACATGTAAACAAAAAAAACATGGACATTGTCACTGGACATCCAATTATATCTTGAGAAAATAATGCTATATGGGTTATTTGGGATCATCATACAATGATTGAACACTTTATCAAAATTTTAGTGGACTTTTCACTTGATCAACTTTCACGAATATACATCAAAAAATTGGTGTGGTAGCATAGAGTATCACTATCGATTGTATCGAATCATGATATAAGATTCACATCCATGTTCTAGAAAAGTCTCAAGCATGATCTAAACACAAAGCTGAACATCGATATATATTATCATCTTCATAGTGATGGCCAATCAAAGAATACTATTCAAAAACTTGAAAAACTGATGAGAAAATGTCATATAGAGGTCAAAGGAGGATGGGAATAACACCTTCCTTTTCCCAATTTCTTCTAAAATAATAGTTTCATATCAAGAATCCATGTGGATCCATATAAATCCCTTTTTGATAAAAGATTAAAAACACCAACATGTTAGGATGATGTTGTTGAACCTAAAATTCCACGACCTGAAATGGTATATGAAATGGAATAAATGGTGACTACAATTTATTATCCTTTACATGTGTCTCAAATTCAATAATGGATCTATGGAGACAATAAAAAATGGGACGTGATGATTTATTTGGAGACACGGTATTCCTCTAAATATAACCAATGAATATTATCATGATATATTGGAAGAAAGGTAAGTTAGGAACCATTAATATATACCACTTCAAGATTATTGATCATCTCATAGTCGCGGTCTATCACCTATAACATCCACCAACCATTTATCAATTACATGATGTATTCCACATATCACTCTTTATGAATCATATGCCACAGATGTACTTAATTTGGAGGTGGTTGAATTGGAAAATGATAACACTTTTGGGGAGAATATGATTAAGACACTAGAATGTAGATATAAATTTCTACACAAAAACACTACTCACATAGTCAATGTAATATGGATGAACCATAAATATAAATAGTAAGCATGTGATCTAGAGGAAACAACTAAAAATATGTACCACCACCTATTTATATATTAGGGTGTAAAATAAAATTGAGATGGATATATTAAAATAATGGGGTTGTGTTTAAATACTAAAAATTATATCAATGTTTTTTACATTATTGAAATAATTTTATATAGTATAAATCATATTAAATAACTTCTAGAACACAACAAAAACATTATGTATGAATATGGAATGAAATAATAAGTATTTATTGAAATTAAGGAATATAAACCAATGAAATAATACAATAAAATTTGGAATCATAATGTGACCATTATGAACAGTAAGCCTTCCAATATAATAGTAAAATCACTTATGAAATAATAGATTAAATTTCAAAATCATATAATTGAAAAAAGATATATTTATATCCTGGAATATTTAAATAAATGTTTTCAAATGAAAAAATAAGTATTCATATATACGTGAAACATAAATTCTTATATAAAATTTTATAACTAACATATTTATTTAACAAAAAAATCATAAACATCATTCATATATTAATATTTTCTTGTCTTAATATTATAAGACAATTTTATGAGACTATAATTAATATTTCAATTTTCTATAAAATCAATTATAAATTTAAATTTGGAATGTTTCAAATTAACTATGGTATTAATTAAAAAATATATTTCATATGTTTTGAAAATATTTTTCATAAAATGGATTCAATTTTTTATATTACTTCTATATAAATTATTAAGGTGAGTTTTTTGAATTTTTCAAAAATTGTAGAATTTTTTACAGATAATGAAATATGGTAAATTATGTTGTCAGATAATTACATGAATTACTGAGTCGTGGTTTATGTTTGGATGATCTAAAATCCATTTTCTTAATATCACATGCACTATTTATTTTTCTTAATCACCAAAATTCGTTATATTCATAGTTTTGGGCCAAAATAGTAAAAAATGAATAAAATAATCATAAAACACACCTCTACTCCACTATAAATTCCATCTCTCACCACCTCTTATCTTCACAATGAAAAATTCATAGGGCTTTTCCATATTCATTGTAAAAATACTCACAAAAATCTACCCCACAATTATGATCCTATGGTGTCAATAAAATACCTAACTCAAGGGCCTCATGGAGTTTCTGTAGGAGAAATAATTAAAGAGGTCAAATCCAATTTTTTTTCATTTATTCAATTTTCATTTTTTTTATATTCATATCTTATCCTCAAATCCCCTTATCCTATAGACATGGTATCCCTATTATTTTTTATATAATATATTTTTTTATGTTAATGGTACAAACCATCATCAATTCTTATTCTCATCTAATTTTTTTATAAAAATGAAAAGATTGTTCATGATGGGTTCATTTAACGCATTCTTGAATGACATGTTTTCAATTTCCATAACCACCTTCAATTCGGGTCATAAAAAAAATATCCAGGTTAAAATTTATTATAATATATGTATTATAAATTCTTTATGTTATGGAATTAGTATAGAAACATAATAATTATTAATAAAGTAAAACATGTCTGTGATGATAAACACCAAAATAGTTTTAATGGTTATCATTAATGTTATGTAAAATTAATCATACATAAATTTTGAAAAAAATGGAATATAAAAAAAATAAATATTAATGATGATAATTAATAATGTATAATTTCTATACTGGAAAATGATTTTCATTTTACATGATTTTATGTACATATATATAAGTAAACCATTCATAAAAACCAAGGAATCAAATTCCTCCAGAAATATGAAATTGAATTTTATATCTCATTAGAATTTCTATAAAAAAAATAAACAAAATTATAGTAAATAAAATTAATATAGTGGGGATTCTTAATTAATTAAATTATGGATTTTACTTTATTATCCAAGACAACAACTTAATGCTATGAAAACCTTAGTACATAAGGTAAGGGACTCATTCTGAACCTTATTTTTTCCTTTATGTTACATATTATTTATATTTCATCTAATGTATCTCGTAATTATAATTATAATAACCTCATAAAATCTATTTATAGGTTCCAAAAATATATACCTAGCTCAATAATTCTTTCAGTTATGGATAAATTTTTACTTTATAAGGATCCCATTTTTATTCCTTCTAAGAAGCAAGCCTGGTTGAATGGAAAATCATGATTTCATACCATTTTCAAGGAAACTCCAAAATGTTTTTTAAGAGACCAGTAATTTTATAAAATGAATCATTTTATCATGGAAATAAATTTTTTTCATTTATGGTTTTATATAAACAATTATGGATTTTCCATTTAAATGAATCATTAAATTTTACATTAATTTTCCTAAAGTGTATCATTTCTAAATATCAATAAACACTATTTTTATATGTTTTAAATTCACATACACATAATTTACCATGGAATATTATTATTTTCCGTTAATAATGTCAATTTTTTTAGAATCAATTATTCCATGGACACCATTAAGATACAACCATTTTTAATGTCTTATGGCATTGTTTCGATAAATATTTCAAGCATTGGGGAACCCTTACGTAGACTACGAATTCACTATTCTTCATGTGGAACAAATATTCCTGAACATGTTATGTTAGGTTCATCTAGATAGTACCCCAATGAATTGTGTAATGTTTTTTCACTTGAGGAGTCATGAAGGGATAGGGAGTGAACCATATTATTTTATTGGACATTGTCTTCCATGTGAAATGGTCTTGGTAGCTATCTTTAATTGATTATACACCATATGATATGGTCTTTGAAGTTATCTTTGACACATGACTGTGTCATGGTTAATTTATTTCATATTCTTATGATTAAATGCTTACATGATCCCATGTTTTATATTTTATTATTCATTATATTTATTCATGTTCCATAACATTTTATATCATTTGTAATGCCTTCTAACCCATGTTCTGTAATTATTTCAACGTTTAATTACGGATACCAATACCATTAATTATTTCATCAATTAAATAATCAATATTCACAAAATCAAAATCACATTATAAATTGTGCAATTGATTATCTTATTCGAAATCTCAATACTTTATAATTATATAGATATTTAATTATATAAATTCAAAAATCATAATATCTCATAATTATTTTATCAATTAATTAGAATATTTTATCAATTCAATATCTGAATATTCCATATTAACTGATTTTTTAATTAATTATTCAAATTTATAAATCATAACACTACATCAATTAATTATTTCACAAATTAATTAATCTAAAATACCTCCATTAATTAATTCGATATTTAATTAATATATCTCATACCGTACAATTTATTAACCATTTAATTATCCATGTCAATTCCATTAATTAATTTCCACAATTAATTTAACTAATTAAATCTCGTAATTTTATTCAATAATTTAATAACGACTCTACTCCAATTAACTAATTCAACAATTAGTTATTCTGAACATAATTAATTGAATCACCTAAATTAATTCATCAATTAATTTTTCCATGTCAATTAATTCAATAACACCAATTAAATCATCAAATAATTATTCTATCTATATTAACCCAATCACCCCAGTTAGTTCCTCTATTAATTTTTCACTTTTAATCAATTAAATAGTTATAACAACTATAATATTTAATTCTATAATTAATTTTCCCTATTCAATAATATCAATAGCATAACAATAAATTCATCAATTAATTATTCAGTCTCAACAATATCTTTATTGGGATAATTAATTTAATAATTAATTATACAAAATCACAATTTCATAATCCCAACCATTGCAAATAAATTTTTCAAAAATGATTTAATAAAATTTAACCATATCAATAACTCCATAATAAATTTTTGAAATTAATTATCAAATTCATGAATCCCACAATATCATAATTAATTATCTCTTAACACAATCCATAAATCTAACAATTTAAAAATTTAATAATTAATTAATATCCCAAAGTAAATAATTCTATTTTAAAATATAATTTTAAATTATATCTAACAATTCTACAACTTCCATATACTTAATTAAAATTAATAAAATGGTATTGGAATTCAAGACCACATACCTCAAGATCAATGATAATGAATGCATTCCAATGAATACCCCTAATGTGAGCACAATCATTCAAGAACTCATTGAATAATCGGATTTAGAAAATACATCATGATGTTGGAATAAGAGGTGAAAAAACATTATGTCTATGATAGCAATCAGCTTCTGGATTCCTCTCTTCATGAACCATATAATTTGTTAGCAATAATTCTAGAAGCAAATCAATAACCGGAAGGCATAACATAAAAATATAGGTCTAGAATTATATGATCTAATGAAAGATCGCATCCAGACCAAAATAAGACTCCCAGAAATTAACGACACAAGACCCGCATCTGGGTAGGAGGTGCACAAAGGGCCTTTAATCGAAGATTGCAATTCATAAGGGAGTTTCGGTCTATGGAATTGGTGTGTTGAGAAGTCTCGGTCAATAAATGATTGTGCACAGGGAATTGACATGAAAAAATATGTTTTTGGGGATTAAAACAGTGTTAGATACGTTTTTTTTACGCTTGGTGTCAAAATTACATGATATGAATTATTATTTCCCATCATGTAAAAATTGTAAGTCATTTCCCCATTTTCTTGAGTGAAATCCTATAAAACAATTAAATAATAATAATTATGATTAATTGTTGAGTGATCTACTCACATGTGTTGTATTTTAATTACCCATGGTGTAATCCAATTTTGAGACATGATGAAACATGGTGAATGACAGTTACATAGGGTGTAATCTACATTCATGACACATCTTCATTTGTTGAAAACCACATAGAGGGGGTCTAAAATTTTTAGGGTTTGAATTAATTGAATCCATGAATTAAATTCAAAACAACCCATGTTGATCATAAATTATAAAAAAAATTAAAAAGTTTCATACCCAAAAAAATAGGGGATCATTTAATGTCCCCACTGTGAAATTTCTATTTTTCGGGCGTCACTTACAAGACTTTCTATGATTCCGTGTAAAAAATATCAGACCACTGAGCCAGCATATCTTCTTCCATTTTCCATGTATCTTCCTGCAGAAGTCTGTTTTTCCATAACTCAAGAAAAACCAACAAAATCATTCCCTACAACACATTTTTACTAGTTTCATAAACACATTTCAAATAAACCACAATGAACACGTTTGTATCAATCTCATCTTCCAAAACATACCAGATACATTCCCCAACACACAATCCCTAGGAACCATAAGAAACAATTCAACATTGTCACTAAACATTTCTATCAAAATATCATGGAATGAATCTACATCCACCACCTCCATGGCCCACTCAACCTTTCTCTATAAAATTAAACAAAGAACCTTACATGTTTCTCATTGGTATTCTAATATTGTCACATCAAAACCAAGTTCTTACTCTACATTCATACTAAGGAAATATCATTCCCTACATTTGGAGCATCGTTAGAACCACTTTTTAATGAAACTCGTCCACTAAGGTATTAGTTAACCTATAGTATATCCTAAGAACCTCATATGTAAACTACCGATGACATACCTCACAAAATCTATATTTACAAATACAGCTTTATAACAACAACCTCTAAGGAGTCCCATATCCTAAAAAAACAGGTATCTTGGTGTAATACCATATCTTTCTTAGTGTCCTAATGTGGATGTCAGTGTAGGGTACATGATTGTTTTACATTGTACTTATACTAAAAAGATATTAGTGAAGATCAATTCAAATAATCCATTAAAAATGTTACCTATAACTATGGAAACATCTTAACTTTTCAAAAACATCGAGCTTTCATGCCCACCAATATATCACCATACTATCAAAAACCATACAGTCCCTCACACAAATCCCAACTGAGTTCCAAAATTGGAGAAATTTTCATTATTCAAACCACACACATACATGGAAAATTAAAAAAAATTATTCTTATTTCTCATATTAACTCAATTATCACGTGATATTTATAGAAAACCACATGAAAACATTCTTCCTTTTTTCTAACACATTGTAAAAAATATGGCATTATCAGTACCATTAATAATCCAACACCTAGATACATGTTAAAAATGGAAAACACTTTATCATTATTCAATTTATCTCATTTAAACACCAATTTATTCTCATTTATCATAATATTATAATCATTTTCAATTTCATATTGTGATAAAATTTCCATTAAATTTTCCAAGCAAGTAAAAATAGTTGAACTTCAACAACATCCCTTAAAACAATTTTCATGTGAATTCACACAGTGCTTTATGTCATTAAATAATCATATGTTCCTAGAATGATATATGCCGACCCGTAAAAAATATTCGGGTATAATATATTGGGAGTTCAATATGATTATAATCTCAATGAAGTTAAGGATTATATACATTATTATAATTCAATATTAATAATATATAGTTGAGTCATTTAAATTTTAGTAGATCATAAAACTTTTTCATCTTCTCTTCTAGTCTTTTGTTATGCCTCGTTTCAAAAATTGTTCCTCTTTAATTCACATGATACTCATAGATAATATGAGGTTTAGACCCAATAAAAATTTCCACTATTTTTATGAATAAATTTGATCCCTAACATTCCATTAAAATCATTAAATAAATTCATTATATTGTATTTAATTAATGAAAATTAATTAAATAGATGTGATATTTGAATCACCAATAAAACTAATTTTTTTATTACATAAATATGTAAGCTGAAAATAGAGAATAATTAAAAAAGTTTCTGTTTTTGATAGATTATACAATATCTCGATAAAGTCCTTGAACAACCATTCCTCAAATCTTATGGATGATATCACCCAGTCAAAATATGAAACTGTTTTATTATTACATAAATAGGTAAGGGCAAGATAACGAATAAGTTGAAATTTGGATATAATTATATAATTTATTCAGTATCTTGATTAATACCATGAATAACCATTCCTCAAATACTAGGGAATATATTTTAACAATTTCTAATTCCACTTCCTATAATTCTATTAAAATGTAACTAAGGAACAACAAGAGGCCCATCCTCATTCACCTTTCAGTGAATAATTTAAAGTAATGGGAAACACATTAATGATAATTTACCTATATAAACTAATGGAATTACTTTTTCTGTTGTTTAAATAATAATAATAATAATTTATATTTAATAATTTAAAGGTAGTCAACCTAACTAAGGATTTAATTATTTTTATTATACATTACTAATAAATCCCATTCACTATAATGGTTTTTAATTATAAGAATAAGCACCTATGATGGACCTTGTGATTAATGAAGGATAATAAAATTATACCACCTATGAGATTGTAGTGGATTATTTTGAATAGGGTGCCACTTTTGAATTTGAGTTCTTTGAATAAAAAAAACTGAAGATGGAAGTGAATCCTATAACATACAAGGGTTGAATGAAACATCTACAAGAGGATGGTTCATTGAGAAAATATCCCCTTTCCCTTCTCCATCAACCATTTATATTCATTCCCATATAATAACAATTTTAATGAAGATTAAATTTTTCTTTTTCATCCCCATTCCCAATGTACACTTATGTACGTTGAGAGAAAACACTTGTGGTGGTTTACATATCAAAAACCACACCGTCCTTCATATTTTTGTTAAAATATAAAAATATTAATGTTGTTGATATTATAACAACAACACCCTTAGTGATTATTTTACACCCTTTCTATCCATCATTCTCATTTTACTTTTCAGTGAATAAATTTACCTTTTTTATAAGTTTCCTTTTTTAGGTTTCAGTTGGAAACTTTTAAGAGATTATCTAATTGATCCAAGAAAGGATGCAAAGGAATTATCTCTCCATTCGACTAGTTTATATTACTTATTGTTTTAGTTTTTATTCTTTAAAGAGGTATTGAAATTAATTTTTTTTCAATTTATATTAATGTAATTTTATATTTGTTTTTTCCCTTTGGGTTTTCATTAGAAGGGAGTTTTTATTTTTCACAATTATATGAATCTTATTCATGTGTTCTCTAGGAAATGAAATTCACTTTTAGAAACATGGAATCAATTATTTTATGACTATTTTAACATATCATAAATGAAAATTAATTGAATTTACCATAACTTATTATGTATGAAATGGATAAAAGAACATCAATAATAGTGAATTAGTATAATGTAAATTTCAATTAAAAAATAATTATTAAACAAGCATTTTAATTACATCATTTCAATTACACTAGTTTGATTTGTTTGGATATAAATAAATGTATCAAAAAATTTCCAAATCAATTGTGTCTGTGTGTGGAGAAAGTCAATAACCAAAACAGTTGTAAATAAAAACCTAATAACAGGTTTTCAAGCATTACATGAATACCATGGTAAACACAATTAATCATGGTGGAATACTTCAATTAATAACATTTTTTTTGGATATTTCACATACATTATTTTTAATATCTGATATAAATACTAATTTATTAATTAAAATTGTTTGAATATGATCTTGTTTATAAAGAGGTGTGGAAGGAGTGTTGAATTTAAAACATGAATAAAAAATAGTAAAACAAATTTATCCAATCATTTAATATTAATTGACAAATTTTTGTGAAATTGAAATATGTAAAAACAATATTGATCAATAGGGAATTGAAAATGTGTTTTCAACATAATATTATAAATTACATAAATATTTTAAAAACTAACATTCATTGAAGGATTATTGAACTTGGTATGAAATTAATTCTACATATATTTTATTGTTTAAATAGATCACATTAATAAATTTTAATATTTAAACTATAATTTATGGTTTTATCCATGTTTTTATACATAATATATTTATATTTATAATTATAAAAAAAAAATATTTTATAATATAATATGGTAAATAATAAAATTTATTTTCTTGAGTAAATAAGAGGCCTATATGAAATTTATAAAAATAATGAATTATAGTGTCAAAAATAATAGTAAATGTTTAACTAGACTAATGGAAGACATTAAAAACTTAAAATGTATTAATTCATTGACTAGTAATTCTAGTTCCTTAAAAGAAGTGAATCATTCAACGTTACTCTACATACATTCATACAAACTATCCATATTTTGGAATAGGATAACCAATTGTATAAATTTTTTTCTATTTTAATAAAATCCATTATTACTTATTTTTGTCATGGGATAACCACTCATATACCCTTTGAGCTCATATATTATTACTCTTTACCCAATAATTTGTATGACTATTTTAGACACACCTATCACAATATCATAATCGATTCAACTGTATTCCATAAGACCATAAAAACACTTCTCATCACATCATATACTAACCAATATAAATGAAATTAGTTTCATCCTGATTTCATGATAAAAATTAACAAGAATCCAAAAAATTAATAAGAATAATATCATAGATTCATATTACCAGTGAAGCAGAAATCATAGTAAAGGAAATTATCATTGATGGAAAATTTCATTGAATGATCATTTGAATTTTCAGGAGTAAAATTATTTTGTCATTTTGAAATCACTTATAACAAATATATAAATTTCCAAAATACCAAGAGATAAATATATTTTAAAACAACCATGTAAAATTATAAATAAATGTTTAAACCCTTCATGATCTACATGGGATACATAGAGAATGATTTGACATATTTAGGGACACTGATGCGGTGTTGCATTATTCACTAACCTGTAAAATTGTAATGTTAAGAATAAATTGGATTCTTGTTGAATTGAAACAATGGTAAATTTGATTACTTGTTAGTTTGAATGATAATTAAGGACTAATAGTAATTGATTCAAATATTTATCATGGAATATGTGTTTTTTGGTAAAATTTTGTTGTTTTAAATGAATTATTGGTGGTGCAAGATAATTGGTTTATTATAAAAGTCATTTGGATCACAGAACGGTAATATGGGTTATGGTATGTAAATGAGAATGTGTAAATGGGTTAAGGCATGAGAATTGGTGAATGTGATAAATCATTAAATGATCAGGATTGTGGAATATTATGAATGGATTAAGGTATGAGAAAGTAAATTTTGTAAAATGGGCTGTCAAATTTAATTCGTAAATGTGTGAATGGGATAGATCTTGATATTTTATTCAGGATGATTAAATTTTTAATGTGAATGGGGTGTAACAAAATATCATGGAATGAAAATGAAATTTATTTTAATGGAACTTAATTGATTATATTAATTAAGGAGGATTTAGGATAACATTAATGGTTTTATGAGAAATGAATTGTAAATGGTAAATATTTCATCAGGGTTTGGCATGATATTTATTTGTTTATTAAAAGATTTATGACTATTATTTTTTTTTGTTTATTGTTATATAGTATATTTATAGAGGAATAAGTTGTCAATATTTAATGAAGAATGTTCACAGTTTTTTGTAGTTATGGTTTATTGGATATAAGTATGTACACCTATGAGTTTGTTCAAAATGAGTTTCTAAACCCCACCTCATAATACATGGGTTAGGGAAGGGGATTGTGGCTCTATTCCCCTAACGATTTCTCTCAATGAGACTACATGGACTAAGGATCCAAGGTATGTGTGTTGTAATGGTGTTTAAAAGTTTATCCTTAGTTATATATGGATATTGACATTCAACCTTATGAATAGTAATTTATAATAATAGTCATCTTTGTAAATGATGTAAATGCCTAACCCAAGGTATAAATACTGATAATGGAATAAGTAATTAAAATGATTGAAGTTAATATGGTTATCCAATTGAACTTGATTTTCATTTTGTTACCTGATCATTCATTTATTAAATGAAAACACTCTCTATATATAGTTGATATTTTTAATATTACATTGTTGGTGTCCTATTGAGTTTCCTTGACACCTAACATGGGATGCCTTTAAGTACCAGGGGAGATTTAATCGATGCAGGTCAGGAAAAGGGCAATGGCCATATCCTTTGGAGTATAGTTTGGCATGGGATGTGAATGGGTGGGGATCATGAAATGGGGTCTGAACACTTTTTGGGTTTCAATTATTTACCTTCTTTTAGGTTTTTACATTACCTTTGACATTATTAGAATGACATAAAATATTTATTATTTGGTTGTTGTTTGAACCTTGATTGGGGAAGTGGGCAGAAATACATGTTCTAAGATTTTTTATTGATTCATTTATCTCATATATTACCCAATTTTTCTTACACTATTAAGGACTGTATTGTACCTCTATATGATCCCATAGACATTAACTCTTAGTTGAAATCCTCGAGAGTTTGGGGAGGTGGCTTGTGGTCTTTTGGAATCCTTAATCGGGGCACCAATTTAGTTTCTTTGAGGCCGCGACATTTAAAAATGAAAAAAATAAGAGTTCTTTTCTCTGCATTACTATTTTGGACTATTATATTGGAGATTATGATGTGTCGAGTATTGGAAATGAGCTAATTCTTGGGAGTAGATAACCCTTGTATGGGGTAATCCCTAAGTTCATAGGGAAGGATTATTGTTCATGGTTCGTTTTGTTATGATTGAATGATATTTCACCAATTGGTGATGCACATTCTACGTGATGTGACTATTTTATGATATTTTTCCAAAGTATTGAAATTAAATGGGTATACATCCATGCATCATTATAATCACTAAGGGAAATATAATGCACGCATCATAGTAGAAACACATGGGACATGTTTGTGGTACATGTAGTGTACAAAAATTCATATTCCATAAAAATTAAATCAATTTATTGTCATAAAATGATGATGAATATTGAAAAATTTAAGGAATGTAAAATAATGGTTAAATAATTATTCATAAATAAATGGTTGAAAATGAGTAAAAATATTTGTTGTGATAAGTTGTAAAATAGGAAATGTTCATAAGATAAAAATATCATCATTGATAAGAAGGAAATTGTTAAAAAGGGATGTGTAACAAAAATGACTTATGGTTTTTTGAGTCAGTATGAAACTATTGACCAAGAACTATGGTAGATATGGTCTAGTTTTGTGTCCTTGATGTGACAGTGTTTATTGGGATTGTGTTTGAGAAATGGGATTCTTATGGATAGTAAAGAGCCTTATATTTTGAAAATTATGAAATATTGATGTTATATATTTTCAGATTCATGTTCGGAATTGTATGTGATAAGTTCTTGTTAGGTAACATGGGTGTATCACTAAGAATTATATTATAGTTGCAGTGTAAGGTTCCCCATTGGTCCAGGGTGACAGGGGAGAGGAGATATTCTGTAACAATGATGCTAGTTTTATGAAGATGATTGAATGGGACCTAAGGTGGGTCCTTATGATCGTGTTTGATTTTAATAGATATTTATTGTATGTATAACACTCTTATGTTGTCTATAGAGTGTGTACATGATTTTCAAGCATGTGATGGGTTGGAATAGGAAGGGACACATGAATATGGTATCCTTAGTTTTGTGAGTAGACCATATGTATGGGTGGTATTTTCTTTGAAATTTCCATGGTATTGAGAACATGGAGAGTATAATGTGTTAATATATTGATTTTTTCTTATTTTACCATTAGATAATCTATGGATTTGAGTTTGATGTTTATTTTTTGGTAACATGGATGTGTCTACCCTTGTGGGATGTGATGGGGAAGGTTGTGATGGGTTTTGGAATGGACATCTCAAATCGTGGTACCAATAGTGGTGGTTCTGTTATTATGTTCTTGTAAGATAGAGTAAATTCCGTTTATGTTGTACTGGATATAGTGATTTTGGGTGGGGGTAGAATATATACCCTTGTATGGTGACATGTTACCTATAACCCTATTTATTGATGTTGGTATCATTCGGCCATTGATAGAGACCCATGAGAATAGGTTATGGTCCCTTCTATTAATGAGCCACATGAGGATATTTTGGATTTGGGATATTTTTCATGGGTTGTGTTAATGAGTTAAAAATATTTGTAAAATTAGGGGTGACCTTGAGGGAGGTTTCCCTAGTGTTTTAGGTGCCTTGGAATGTGATGTAATAGTGGGTGATTCAGAGGAGGAATCGATGTCTATTTGGGGTTATTGAGTTTCAAAAAAGGGAGTTATTATTTCTTGTTTTCTATTTTAATGAAACACTATATCCTTTCAGGGTGTCTGTAATGTTTGTTATAGTGTAAGGATCATTACAGTGCCTTAAACTATGGTTTATAACATTTAATATGGGTAGATGTTTGAATTCTGTGGATGAGACAAGGACAAACAAGGCATGTATGGGAACATTCTATATGAGTGTGACACCTAGGGTGATGAGTGGTAATGGATTAGGGATTATTGTGTTGAATGGTGGTTTGGTGGATGATAACGTTGAGAATGAGTAAATTCGGATAATGTAAATCAACCAAGAGACATGATTCTTTAGGTAAGCGGATGTTTCGTTTTTTTGATCTATGGGTCATGAATTTTGGATTTTTTGTTATTATGTCAACGCAGGTAGGTATGAGACATTTAGGGATCATATGAGATCTATATGTGGTCATTCGTTGGTAATTCATGGTTCCATTCAAGATGGGTGAATAGGTGTCCTGGGCAAATTGCATATTTTTCTCTATTATACCAAACTATAAAGCATGACATTAATATGGACCAGTAGTTTTTTTATTATATGGTGGGACATTTTGATCCAATTTTTTTACTATAGCAGTGGTTTTATATAAACTAGTTATTTATGGGGTAATAGTTATATGGGAATAATTAATTCATGACAACTTTGTAGAGAGCTAGGATGTGGTGGTGAGATCAGTTGGAACCCCACATGAGTGGAGTTGGTATGTTGATGGTGATGTTTTTTTGGAAAAGAAATAAGAAAACATTCAATGGGTCAATGCTTCATAAAAGTGGGAAGCGTTATCAGTGATAGAAATTAAGGGCATTGTTCATTGTCAATGTCCTATTGTACTTGTAGCTAGTGATGATTAATCTATATAACATGACATCAACTCAGGTATGCTGATAGTTCATTGGATTTAAACATAGATTAATTTTTTTATGTGGGGCCCTTTGGAGGTGGCACTCATGAAGTGGTGCTAGGGGATTTGAATTTTGGGATGTACACCATCGACCATTTATAGGTGGGGTCCTTTGTATGGACCAATGGTCGACAGATATCATGAGTTTCATTCAAAAAATCTGAGAAGATGGATTTTAATATTTTGTTTTCTATTTTTGGTGATAGTAAGTGGCCACATATATATTTTGAGGGTTTATCTAATTCTTGAGGCATCATTTGTGGTCATTGATTGAGCTAGTATTTTTCATAAAGATTTGGGTAGTTTTAGAAATAATATGTCATGAGTTTGTTAAAAATCATTGATGGGCCTTGAAGCTGGGTTTGGGTGTTAGAAAAATATCTAAAATTAGTAATACACTCCATTAGGTAGGTCCTAGTGACCCTTGAAAGCATATTGGGGTAAAGGACTCAGGGATATGTGAATTAGTTTTGTGCTAATAGTGAGGCTGGGTGTTTCAATGATGAGTCAGTTGAGGAAGGCTCAACTGAGCTAGGAATAGAAATGAAGGTGGTTGGTTGTCAACCTCCTACAGTAAACATTTTAGTATGATAAGTTGGCTTTTAAGGTAGAATCAGTTTTAGGGGAGAAAAAAATTATTCAAGTCAATTTATAAGCGGATAAAGTACTTTTTTAGGAATATTAATGTGAGAAGTGAAGCATGATGATATTTTGAAAGGTAGTGGATGCTTCTATGGTTGACTTTACTATATATCATGTAAATTACGCAAAATGTGCATAAAATTATTGTAGTATTCCTTATGTAAGGAGGAACCATACGTAGATGTTGGTTACATCATGTCAATTGTAGAAAAAATGGTTATTTTGAAACAATCCATCTGGTATGGTGTGACATGATTAGAAAAGTGAGGGAAATTTTTATGTTGTAAGACATCTTGAATTTTGTATTTTATGAAATTTTCATTTCATAAATGCTGAAAAACATGAGACAGGTCAAGTTATTCTTGGTATTAAATGGATGTGGATGCATGTCCATTTTTGTTAGTTTTGATAGTAAGGCTATATATCAATGTTGTTTAGAGTCCCCATGGATGTCTGGGCACAGTGAGTTGGGAAACACATCAATTATGTTGTGAAAGTTGATCTATGGTTATGTTGTCATCTTTCAATGGTGGGGGTGTCAACAACTTGAATTTGGTGGATGTGTGCTACATTTCATGGTGAGGAGCTCCGTAGTGGGCAAGAGATCATTTGAGGATGTGACCTATGGTTCTAGTTGGATGGGCCAGATTATGTAACAGTGTAGTTTTGTGGCCTTGAAAATGAGTGTGGGCTTTGATCATGATCAGTTTACTTATTTTAGTGTTTAGGCCGTGTTTTGATGTTTGGTATTGGAATTGGACCATTCATCTCATGTTGTTGATCAATTTTGGTTCAGATCAATGGTTAGAGAAACATATATGATTCTTCAGGTGGTTTTGGTTTTCGGTCATTGTTTGAGTTTCAAAAATTATGAAATTATGGACCACGTGATTTACTCAAAATGAATCAGAGAGATCAAGATTGATAGGTTACTTATTGGATCTTCCATGATGGTATGATGTTTTGTTTTATGATTCATTATATTGAAATTTATCAATATTTTCTTGAGGCTTCCCTGTATAGTTAATGGTGGTGATGTTTAATATGTGGTTGATGCATCCTATAAGTATAATTCATTTCGTGCTGTGGATCATAGTGAAAAAGTATTCTGGTGAAAGACTTTTACTTTGGTTCTAGGTGTGTGGATGCATATTAATGTTCACAAGAAAACATAGGATATGGGGATGGATTTTAATTTTTAGTGTCCCAATATTATTTACATAGAATGATAAGTGATTCTTGGAAGTGTGGATGATGTATGATCCATTATAAGGTCATAAGGGTGTATGATCCTAAACATCAAGGAGGTTTTTCCATATTTAAATATTGGTTTCAAAATCATAAATTTTATTATTTTAATTTTTATTGAATGTGAGAGGACTCTCGGGTGTTTTCTTAGGGGGTTTAAGAATCGATTGAAAATGGAATTTGGAAATCCATTGAAATTTTCATTGTTGCCATATGGTTTGAGATAAGTGTGTACAAAAACTATTCTATCTAAGATTTTTGGTGTAACATTATCTAATCCATTCAAAGTGGGATTCCAACCCATTAAAACATGGATAGATCCATTCCTCATGGATCATTCACGGTTTGACAAAGCATGTGGGATCCCTAGGTAAGTGTGCGGAATATCCCCCCCCCTTGGACACATTCTTGCGTATTTTTTATTCATTATTTTTAAAAACATCTGGCCATACCATGCACCCCATTATAATGTTTCAAATCACTTTTCCCCTCACTATTGTTTGTATTTTACAACATTTTCTTCTTTATTTTCCATCTCTTTCCATAGTGATAAATTTAATAACCAAATAAATCCCAAAGGTTGATCTCATTATTTTCTAGGATATGTTGGATTCTCATTAGTTTCATATCAATGCCCCAAGTGTATTTTAATATTCAATTTCATCATTTTCCCAGATTACATAATGTGGTTTAACAATTTCTCTCATGAATACATAAAACCAACTTTTTCTATTCGATCGTATGTAAGTAATCAAATGGTTCTTGAATCCTTATATGAGGAAAATATTAAAAAATAATTGATCTACAGATTCATGGTACATTTTGTTCAAGTTATATCACATAGTCTTAATGTCAATTTCTTCATCTTTGTTTGTCTTATTGTTTCATTCCAATTGTGAAATTGATTCCTTTAGTAAGGTTTGGTAAAATGGTTGGATAAATGATGATTTTTCCCCTTATAATACCTTTGGGATGCATTGATAATGATAACACTAACATAGGGCATCCATGGGGTGCACCAATATTCTGGAACACATAAAATTATAATTTTAAGAAAAAAGTTGAATTATGTTGAATTATAGAATGTGTAAAATATGTTGTAAAGTTAGTTAGATTGATAAAAAGATAGTAATGTAAATTTAATCTATTTATTAGAATAGACTACGTGTTTTATTGGATAAATTTCCATTGGTTAAATGAGTTAGGAATGGTGAAGGGTTATTGGTAGATTGTCTCAAGCATGTGAATGTTAAATGGGTAATCTAGGCTACCATATGTAAATTAAAATGTGTAAATGCGATATGGAATGGGATTAGTGACTATGAGAAGTGGTTTAACGAATATGAATGGTTGAATATGTTAAACAAGTTATGTTATGAGAAAGGTAATTGGGTTAAATGGGTTATGAAATGTAAATGGTATATAAACTAATGTGTTAGAGCATGAGGACAGTTTCTATGTTGAATGAATATGAAATATGATTGATTTATAATTGGTTAGAATGAAATTGATAAGAAAGTGATATTAATGGAGTTTAATTTATGACTAAGAATCAATTTTTATTAATGAAGGTTATCCTGTATAAACAAGATGTAGTAACACAAAGGCCCCTCAATGTGGATGTAAATGATCGAGACCAAGGTCATCCCCTTAGATAATAATTTTACATGCCAAAAATAGATAACCCATACTATCATAAACAATAAGATCCTCTATTAGTATTCCAAAATGGGTAAGAGAGTATACCACAATGTTCATATCTATCCAGTTATGATTAATAATCTTTTTGTGATTTTTCTCCACAATGCATCTTCAATCCAAATAGTCTAACTCCCATGGAACTGAAAAATTCCCCTGGATAGACCTAAATAGAATTTATGAATTTGATTCAACTTCTGAAATGTGTAAACCGTACCTCTTGCAGATAGTAATCCAGAATTTAGTGCTCATGTCTCCACCCCCAAATAACATACCAATACATAATAAGCCCAAAACCCCCAAATTATTGAACCCCATGAATTTTGAAGGACCCCACCCCTGCCTCTCATTATCGCTTCCATTAAGGATCCATCGAACTTCTGTTTCATCCCACTGATAGGATTTGTCCACTTGATCTAGTATCCTACATCCATATCATGTACATGTGGTCTATTGATAAGGTTACAGATGAGGAATGAATACTAAGCCTCTTTCAGTAGTGAACCCAACTCCACTATCAGTGCCCTACACCTCTTCTAAAGGAACAAAATATAATTGTGAGAACCCATCCGAACCTAGTTTTGAGTCTCCCATATATTTGAACAAATGAATGAGTGAATAATGGCCCTCATTTTTAATTAAATTCTACTTCTTTCATAGTCGTGAAACCAAGAAATAAATAACCCATTAATGTCAGGTTTTACGATATTGATGTGTGGATGTGGAGATAATAATAAATAAGGAAAATTTTCCAAAATACTATAAAAAAGGGTGAAAATATTAATCAAACCATAGATTCTCTCAATTTAAACAATGAGAAGAAAACAATATACCCTATATCTAGTGGTTCTCATCTATCAACAACTCCTTGTTCCTGATACGCCACATAAGGAAATTTAAATTTATTGGAATGTCACTACAACACACATTTTTTTACCATTGATAATGGGAATTATCTACATGAATCATCCTCCTATAGTCCTATGAAAGAAGCCTCCCCGAACGTTATCCCATCAAGAAGAAATGAGTTGGTTCATCTATCAGAATAATCCCCTCAAAAACCATCAGATGATAATTATTAAGAACTGACCAAATAAATTAATGTTTCCTTCTATCCTTGAAAAATTAATTCTCAAGAGAAAGAAAATACTATAAATTATAGCCTCCCTTATTCCCAGTAAACGTTTAAAAAACTCACCTCACCTTTCTCTGTAATCCATTGAGCCAAGCCATGATGAACCTCAAGGTGAGAGAACATGCACCACACTAGACATGATAACCAAGGGACACATTTCACATTCACATCAACATCACCCTACATTAAACTAATGAAATATTTCCAAATATAATCCCCAATAAAAATTTTGTAGGATAACCACCCTTGCATTTCTTTCATGGCCTCATTCCAATCATGAATCCCCACACCCCTTTCATCGACAATCATTTCAATGTGAGACCACGAAGCCCAGCGTGAACTCCCCAATTGTTTATCATCCTAGAGGAACACATTGATCATTTTAACCACTCTCCCAACAACCCCATTAGGATGATTGGTAATCGAAAATACATGCATTATAATGGTTTAATGTATGATATTTATCAAGGTTACCCAACCTCCAAATAGAAATAACATTATTTTCTAGTTGAATATTAGTCCAAGAAGGTGTTTGGAAATATCCTCAAAGAAGTACTTCTTGATATAGTCAATTAAATTTGAACAACCAGGTAAATTTGGAGTAATTGTATCTATTGATAACATATTATCTTCTAAATTACACTTCACATCTTTGTGGGACACTTGATGGAGAGAAAAACATGGGTCTTCCTTGAGCTAACACCATAAGCACAAAAGTGCCCATAAGTATAAAAGATCTATATGTAGATGTATATGGACCTCCAAATTGCATTAGTAAAAATAAAAATATCTTCAGGGAACATAAAGTTTGAAATTCTTTCAAAACCACCTCGATTGAAATTCAGAACCAATATACTATCCTCCAAAACACTTTGAAAATTCTGAGACAATGCTTCTGGGGCCGAGTTGAAAATTCATGGGGAAAGAGGGTATCCCTGATGAACAATAAGAACAATCTTAATGAAACCAAAGCACCATCACATGATATATATAGATAGTCACGGTTAAGAATATCACTTGACGTACAATTCACAAAACCACTCTTGAAATCCAAGTTTCTGCATCACATGAAAAATAATGCTCAACTCCAACTTTTCATAACCCTTATCCATATAAACATGTAAAATAAACATAAACCCCAAAAAACATTTTATTAATGTCAATAAAAAGTTCACTAGCTATATCTATAACTCCTTGAGTGCTCCGAAAACTAACAAAATAATGTTTCAACCTCCATACAAGTCTTGGATTGATCCAACTCATCCTCTTCCAATGAGAGAAGATAAGAGCTTATATAAAACCATCTGAATTAAAGTAGTATGAAAATGGCAGAGACTAGTGGGATCTGTCATTTTTTGAATACACACCACCCTTGAAGAATAAACACTCATGTTTAAGGAACTATATCAATAGAACTCTCAGACCACCCCAACCACTTGGGGGGAGAATATTCCCCAAGAAGCAATATAGAAAGAAACTGGAAAACCATCCGGCACATGGGAACTACCATGGATCATAGAATGAATCATAATCTTCACCTCATCATCCTCAGGTAAAACTATTAGAAAATCATTCTACGAAGCGCCCTTCATATCTAATACAGAAAAAAATAATTCCTACACAGCCACAACATCAGAAGCCCCCTAAAATATGGAAGTTATCTATCGAGTAGAAAGGCCATCAAAGGGTTCCAGAGCCATCTATCCCTCCATCTCCATGTATAATGTGAAATATCCATTTCAAGGACTCAGGTTGATCCACTTTAGGTTGTGGAATGAACATGATTTCTATATTGAATGATTTGTTAATACTAATTTTCTTTTGTGTGTTGTGGAATACAATTTTTAATTTGGTGTAAGTGTTAAATTGTTAAATAATAATTTTCATAGGGCTTGGTAGTTGTGGGGTATTGGACATGAGGATTTACGGCCCTAGGTAATGTTAGACTAAGGCTCTAAACTAAACCACATAATTCACAGGTTATGGAATGAGACTTATGCTCAATTCCTATAATTGTTTCATTTGATGAAATTACATAGACTAAGGCTACATAGAATGTGTGTTGTAACGGTTAATGAAATGTGTATCCATAGTGACATAGGGAACTTGACATACACCATTATACATAATAATGGATCTTCATAGTCTATTGTGTAAATAGTGTAAATTCCAAACCAATGGAACATGTAATGAAAATGGAATAGGTGATAATCATTTTTAAAGATAATATGTTAATCTAATGGACCATGTGTTGTCTATTGTTACCTTTTCATTCATTTAGTACACGAATGTATTATCTATTTGGACATGATATTTTGTAGACACCATTTGTGGTTTCACACTGAGTTGTATACACACCCTCTCGTGCCACTATTGGGTACCTGAGAAGATTACAAGGTTCTGGGTCAAGACATTGGAAAAGGCCAAATTCATGGGACTTTTGAAAAGAATTTTATTTTCATGGATTAGGATCTATACATGAGGTTAGCACCCTTTTGTTGAGTCAATGTTTTTCATTATTTAGGATTTTCCATCATCATTGGCTCTGTTTGCATGACATGAAATATTAATTTTTTTTGTGGTTATTACCCAGTTTGGTGAAATAGATATTAATACATGTTTCTTATTTAGTTTTAATTGTTTAATTTATCTTATATGTATCCTATTTTGGATTAAACTTGTAAATAGGTGATAAACACCCCATAAGAACCATTTGAACGTCATTTCTATTTAGCAACCACTGGAACATGGGGAGGCACAGTTGAGGTCTTGTGGAAAATCTGCTTAGGAAAATACATTAGTGTCTTCGAGGTTTGGCATATTATATGAATAATTTTATATTTTAAAATAATAATTGTTTTCCTATATGAGATCATAATATATTTTAAAAATAAAAATTAATTTTCTTTATTTAATCAACCACTAGACATTAATATATATATATATAATAAGTTATATAATAATAAATATTTTCATATTTATGTAATAAAAATTACATACATAAAAAATAATTTCTTTTTGTACATAGTCCATCACATCATACACATATCATCGAGGCCTCATGCCAAAGACATCGTAAACAATTATTAATGTGTACACAAAATAACATAGATAGTTTTTTTAATGAGACATAATAATTCATTTATAAGATATATGTGGACCCACTAAACATTTACTAAGTCTAATTAATTCATAAAATTAACTAAATTAATATATAATCAACCCATATTAAACATAATCATTTTCGTTGAATGAGTAGCCTACAAAATGATAAAATTTTACCAAGATATTAAAAAGTAATACATGGTCATAAGTAATATTGTGTGATGAGAGGATGTAATCATTAGATTATATCACCAATATATAGTTATAATAATTAAGTGATTTTTTCATAGGTGAAAATTTATTTAAAGGAAAATTTGAACATTTATTTTAAAATATTGTAAAAATATGTTTTGATTTAGATAAAATTTTACATAAAAATTTCAATAATGATCATAAAATTAATTTCAAAGAATATAACCATGGAAATTTAGTAATTAATCATCAAATCAAATACTGGTAATGATTTTGGGATAATTTGATCATATTTTATATGTTAAAAGAGAACATTATTTTTAATCATTTTAAAAAAGTAAACAAGTTACTTGTATGAAAACCCATTCATTTTTACCATTATTTATGAATTTAAAATGTTTCTGAAATTTAAAATTATAGATGTTTAACATTTTAATAATTATTATTTTTTAATTATATTGTTTTCATGGTCATAGTGGAGAATTATTTTTAATGGAACGCCTTTTTAATATGTTTTAAAGAAAAATCTGGTGCCTTGAGTTTAGACTCATTTCAAGCCTTCATTAACTCCCTATGAATATTATTTTATTAGTTTAATAATTTATTTATAAGCATTTTAATATTAATTATATTATAATTATAACATTTTTCATTTGTTATCATGATTTATCTAAGTACTAAATGATTTTCTTTTTCGAAGGACATCTTATGGATGTTCAATTCATAATCCCAAAACAACATCAGTATGTGGAAAATGGGAAGGTGGTTTATAGTTACATCATCTATAGAATATTAATATTGACATTATTATCCTTTTTCTATATTAAATAATATTTTATAATCATCCTTGAATGAAATATATTAAAATTTAATCACTTCTTTTTATGATGGTGGTAGTCCACAAAAACATGAGCGATTCTAGCATTTTTTATGGGTAGAATGATAAGAATGTAATTAAGATCATATAAGAATAGAAAAATAATTATTTCATGATTATATTATATGCTAAATCAATATATCAAAATAATTTTCCATGGGATGCAGTGATAAAAATTAAACACATGTTCTAGTAGAGGTGGTAGTCTACACATACGCCCGATCGATGTTTTCATCTCTCATATGATGGAAAATCATATGAATAAGGGTTTAAAAATCATTAGAATACTATTTAATAATATATAGGATACAGGATTTAATTAATAAAAATGGATATGATATATTTAATGGATGAAGAACAAGATATAAAATGAATGAACATAGTTACGATTTATATATTATCTATGGAAATCCACTTTTAGAATAGACTATAATCCTTAGTGGAATGGTATTAGGATAATAAACGAAGATAAATAAAGTATATAAAAATGATAATAATTTATTTATGATTTTCTTGTATGAAATATGTTTCTTATGATGTGTGATTAATGGAGGAGATGTAGTTCCCTTTTCCAGGTGGGGTGGGTGTATAATATTTAAATAAATAAAATATTAAAATATAATATGTTTCTAACTAATGAAAAATGTATTTAAATTGGTATATATTTAAATAAAAGTATTATAAGATATATGTAGTATATAAAATATAATTTTGACATATTTAAATTTCATTTGTGTCATTATATATTTTTAACACCCTCATTATTCTTGTTTAAACCTACAAGTTTAAATTTTTTCACTCTTTAAAAGTCATTAATGTAATTTTTAAAAGTAAAATATGAAAAAAAATTACCCAATAATAATTAAATATTAAATTCACCATATAGTTGTTTCAATAAAAGATTTTTAAAATTTTTAATTTTGAATTTTTTTAAAAAAATCTTATCTGCAATAAATTAGATATGTTAAAAGAAAAAGAGTGACATTTCATAATTTTTTATCACAAAAAATAATATAAAGTACATATTCAACAAAAAACTATTTGAAATTACTGTAATTTATATTCTAGGATGATTTTGGTAGAAATACACTCATCTAGTAAAATAATTTTTTGTTTAATATAAATTTTAATACTTTATCCTAATGTTATTAATCTCTTTTATTCAATTTTACCATTCATCATATTGATAATATTAATTCATGGTTAATATTTACTATTACTAAAAACTTTAATTGAAATATTAAATAAAATTGAAACAACATATTCAAAAAATGAAATCAATTTCTCAGTATTAAAATTTTTTAACTAATAAAAGTAAATTTTAATTTTTTTTCTCAAAACGGAACGCTAAACTATTTTGACAAGAAATAATTTTCCCACATAAAGATGAACTTATTCTAAAATAAAATATAATTATGACTCTTCTGGAAATAAATTAGATTATTTTTAATCAAAGGGGTATTATTTTACTTTAAATCAATATCAAAAATTAACATGTAACTCTTAAATTACATTATTTTAAGAAATGAAATTATAGTTTCTCTAAAAAATAATATTTTTCACAATCCACTGAAAAAAGAATACTTTAAGGAAAATACTAGGAATGGAGGAATTGAATATTGTGAAATTTTGATTTCAAAAATTAGATCTATATCTTCAAATAGAATTTATAAAATTTTGTGAAATTATTAATAATATCATGCAACCAAATAAAATATAACCCATTTATAAATAAAAAATAGTTTTCCAAACATAAAAATAATTTATTATAATTATGTTTCATATAAGCATAAATAAATTAATATAAATTCATTAATCCTGGAACATAACCACTTTATTTAATTTTACTCATTTACTTAGTGTGATTCATCTAATCAATGAAAATATAAATACATTACAGACAAAAAATATTTTGTGAAGTACATTTCTTTTACCTTCAACAGAATATATCATCATTTCTAAGCAATTAATAATTAATTTATTATTGATTATAAATTTTAGTATGTAAAAAAATATTAATATTTTTTCATAATATTGATATTCTAATCATAGTCACCAAACTTATGGCTATGTTATAACTATCATATTCAAATAGTGTAACTACTATACTTTATCATTGTTTTCTTGACATTATGTTTCATATACCACACAATTTCTAATATATGATACAAATAAAACAAATTCTAAAATTATCTGGTGATATATTTGAAGTTTCTCCTAAATACTATTTTTATTTCTCAGTGGATTTATTACATTTGTAATAGGAAAAGGTTATAACAGTGGTGGGTGGGAAGACTATCTAGATCTATATGAAATGTTTATAATTTCATTGCATCACCTACTAAACTAACATTATATCTATTCACATTAAAATATATATATAGACACTTTAGTTGGGTTGGTCTAGGGATGAAATAACATATGATTAATTTTGGTTTAAGATTGTGCCAAAATCATTCTTGTGGTTTGATTATCCTTAAATACTACAATTGGAGGTGAGATCTGATGTAATGAATATATTTCTTTGATATTATTTTACTCTCATTCTAATTACTGGTTGGCAACTCGTTTATAACCAATTATTGTCCTGAAATTTGTATAAATCAATTTTAATGTACAATGAATGAATATGAGTAGCTAAAAACATGATTGATCCCTTTCCCAGTAAAATTTAGGTATTAATTTTTTTAATCATATTATATATTTACCAAACACATTAATCAACAAAAAATTACCATATTTTAAATATTAAAAATATTAATAAATTTAAATAAGTTTAGGTTGAGTGAGTTATTAAAAATTTCACCTAGCAAGATTTCCTTTTTCAACCACTTTCCATTTGTTGGATTATGAACAATTTGTACATTATTTATCCCTATGATTGATCTTCAATCATTTTGGTTGATTCTTGATGGTTATAGAATAATGATAGAATTATGGATGATCTGATGGTAGGAATCGGAATATGTGAGATACCATAGGATGTAATAAAAATGGGACTAAGGGTGATTATTGGATTGATTATCTTGTTAAATGTAATTGTATTCAGCTATATAGACATTAAATCCAAGGATTGGTTATGTGAAACTCGTGGGAAAATCTGTTGGTTTGTACGGTCTGAGTTTTATAAGTGTGATTACTATTTAAGTTATATAGGTTAATTAAAAATTTACTATGGCCTTTGAAAAAGAGAATGAGGTGATTCATAGATTGTCATGATATTTTTTGGTTTCTAAGGGGTAAATTCATGTTGGTTATGTATGATTCCAATTTTGTATGTGGTTTGTTATTTTAGGATATGTACTATGTCCACTAAGAATAGCCTAGGATTTTATACAATCCAATTTATGTAGTGAAATTTTAATTTCTAGAGGGAACTCTTTGATTAATTAATTTCATAGAAATGTATTAATATACTCTACTGGGTGCTAGTGAGTGGACTCTTGGTGTGTGTTAAGAAATGATAAGTTGGTTATCCATCCATTTGAAAGGGTAATGTACTAATGAGATCAGTGAGTTGATTATAGTATTTTCTAATCTTGATAAAATAGAAATTAGAGGTCATGAGGTAGTTATATTTATTATAATATAGGACCTCAATGTGGATATCAAATATTCCGTCTATACTTTATTACATTGATTGGATGGAACACGAGAATTTTTTAAATGGTAATTAAATTTACTATTCTGGGTACTTTTTTTAAAGTCTTATTTATGGGAAATAAACCGTTAATATATTTGAACTACCATCGGTCAGATCACTGCGCAGCTATCAATCCTTGAATTCCATAAGAGGTGTGACACTCATATGGTGTTATAACACATTGGGAACCACGGTCAGAAAATGAAAGTAGGATATTAATATGCTTGTTAGAGTCCCATGTATTATTATTATGTTTTGTCATGGAATAATTTAAATTCGTTTAAGTGTTTAGGGATATAGTATTGAGAGTACTATGTTTAGAAAATATTAAATTTTTTAGTGCATAGGTGTGAGTGATTTTTTTCTATCAATTTTTTTAAAATATTAATGGATTCAAAAATCATGAGAATTGGATTATTATGATGATAATAAATATTCCCATTTTATGAAATCCCTTTCATATTTTATATATGTATGATACTTGAACTGAAAATATCATGATGTAGTGGGACTAGAAGGAATGTTATTATGAGGATTCTTAAAGAGAAAATGTACTGGATAGAAATTCCAATTTAGTTCCTCAGTAAACAATAGAATTTCGATCATAATAGCTAATATTGTAGAGTGGATTCCATGGGAGGGTAACATGCATTGAATTTTGTTATTGTATTTGATGAACTCAAATCATGGAATTTTTTGTGCTTTTGGAGAGAGATTGTTGATGGATTTTTATGGGTTGATGGATCTTGAAATGAAATTAAACTAATAATTAGGGTTGTAATCTTGTGCGGTAATTCATAGAATCCTTGATACAATTCATAGATGATGCTTAATGATTAGTTGTGGTAATGTTTTTTCAATATGTACAACACAATGTTATGATGAAAAGATAGGAAGTGGGGGGGTAGTTTGTGTTTTAGATTAAATTTTATGAGGTGATATAACAAAAATCATTATCATTATATTATAATTAGTGTTTTCTTTTTTGCAATAGAATAAAGTTGTTTTTTCATGAACCCCTCACAATATATTTACCCCTACTGTTCTATAAATAAAGGATGATAGATAATGACTTATGAGTCCCAACCTTATTAGAAAATGTGTTTGGGACTATTAATGAGGGTATAAAAATATCCCAAATTGGAGGCATTACACTCTATAAAAATCAGATTATATGTTAGCATAAATCCAACCGAAAAAAACTATGAAATAACATAAAATATAATTGACATAAATCATCCCCTACTAAATTTTTATATTAATAAGACATAGAAAAATGTATTAAATGAAAATATCCAAAATAGTATCTTTACAGTCGTGACTCAACTATGTATCCAATGTTCCAATATACTAATATCCAAAATGGTATATATAGGACAGAAGGAAATCTGAAAATAGTTAATTGACTAAAAATTACAATTTTTATTTACATGAAAACACAAACAACAAACAAAAAATCACATTATTGTGGTCTAAAGTACTGCAATCCCAACACATCATTGACAAAATTCTCAACCCCTCTCTAAAAAAGGAACCCATGTCAGAGAAAGAAAACATACATTGATCTGGAGTAGCGATAGACGCCAAAAATTCAGCCACCATATTACCCTCCCCCTGGTGTGAGAGACCTCCGTGTGAGCACCCATTAACAGATTGCACCACCTAACCATGTAAGTAATAGCCCACATAATCCTTCCCTTGCCCTACAGCGCGTTGAACAGCACCTTGGAGTTTGTCTCCGCCCGACCCAAGTGAAACTTCCTGAGCATGCACATATGAAGACCAGTAGCGAAAGCCAACACATCTATATATAGCGTGTCTCCTCTCCCGTTCCACCCAGCGAACGCAGTGATCACAGACCCAGACTGGTCACAGATGACACCCCCACCACACATCTCCCCTTGGATCACCGACCCATCCATGTTGAGCTTGAGCCCCATGCTCGGAGGACTCCAGTGAACCCAATGACCCTACCTTGAAGAGCCATTCTGTAACAAAATAGGTAAGTTGGAGGTGATGACATGGACATATGGCGCATCACACCACTCGGGACACAGCCTAATCAAATCCAGAAATGTATTCTTCATCTTGAATAAAATGTTGACCAGTGATCCAGAGGAGTTTCTGTAACATATATCATTCCTAGCTTTCCATATCTTCTAGCACCATGCAGGTAAAATGATAGTCCTGGATTTTCTTTCATCTCCATGATTCCAAGATCCTCAAAACTAGGCACTGAAAATATCACCATTCATCCCATCAAAACCGCTCCACCCAAAGAAGGACCTGAAATTCGGCCAAACACTCCTATCCCACTCACTGTTATAAAAGAGATGCCCCACTGACTCCTGATTGGAGAACCTGCAACACCAGCACCTTGAGGGAATGTTAACTCCCATTTGTTGTAGGTTCTAATCCATAGGTAAGGCCCTATACCTAATTCTCCATAACAGAAAGTTAAATTTGGATGGTATTTCCTTGCACCACAAAACCTGCCCACAAAGATCATTACCCTAGGTGACCCTTGATACCCAAACATAGTCATTGATTGAGAAAGAACCCGTCGTAGAGCCAGTGAAGACATGTTTATCATCCTCATCATTAGAAACAATATTGTTGAAAAACTCAAATTGTCGCTCAAGCAGAACATCTTGAAAAAACCTGGGGTGACTACTTGCCTCCTTATAGGATATGTCAGGGGTGGGGCAGCCCAGAAACCACATCTTACCCACCCCCAACTCTTGTTTCCAAAAATTTATATTTTCCTTTCCCACAGTCCATCAAGAATGTTGTTGTATATCCTCAAGATATAGATTGGTCAGGATCCAGATTCTAGAGGGTCGACTCCTATGAGCATTAAAATTCATACCATAAACACCCTACATTATTCTTCCCCAAAGAGACTTTCCCTCTAGAGATTCCCATGCCAGATTTACATGTGACCCTTGAATGTTTGAGGAGACACATCTCGTATTAATTCCCCCTTATGATAGAGGTCTGGCCAACAATTTTCCTGAGGCCCAATGGTGTCTACCTTCCAATTTCTCATCCCAAATGAAGGGCATCATAATCTATTCCAGGTTGACAACCACACACTTGGGGAACTTAAGAGTTGATAGGATATGCATAGTGATGGAAACCAAAACATTGTTCACCAGAGTAATGTGACCTCTAATGGAAAGAATCTGTTTTTCCAGTTATAAATGCACCATGTGTTTTTGCCTATGATTTTATCAAAATAGTGCACCCAAAGAGCAAGGGGGTTGACTGGTGCTCCAAGATACTCCATGGGAAATGATCCCCTGCCCATACTCAAACTGGCGCCCGTGGATCTCTCCCTTCCCTCAAAGGTTTTCCTGGAAGTAAAAAAGAGACTCTTCTCTTTATTCACAGCCTGACCACTTCACTTGCAGCATTACCCTAGGATTTCATTCAACCCCTACACTGACCGCCTACTACCATTGTTAAAAATAATAGTTTCATCTGCGAACATCAAGTGAGTGACTCCCCTTAAGCCTTTCCTATTATGATAAGTCATAATTGTACCCCTACTAAGACCCTGATTAATATATAGGCTAAAATCATTTTGTGAAAGAATGAATAAGGTAGGGGACAAAGGATCACCTTTCTAGAGGCCCCAACAAGACATAAAGAAACCAAACTGTTTACCCATGAATGAAGTACAGATCCAAGCCGAACTGAAATAGCAGAAGAGTATATCTCTGTTACAATATGAGAACCCCATGCTAGCCAGGACTCTTAGGACAAAGCCCCACTCCAACCTGTCATAGGTTTTTTTCATGTCTAATTTGACAACCAAATTACCCCCAAGGTATTTGTTATTAATTCCACTGATCATTTCTTGAACCACTCCAATCTCCCCCTTAATCAACCTCCCTCTGATGAAACCATGCTGCTCATTGTTCATCCAAGAATCTAGATGTTCAGCCAGACGCTTGTTAAGAATGCTAGCCAAAACCTTGTACAGAATATTTCACATACTAATGGGATGGTACTGATCAATAGATTGGGGATTACTAACCTTCTGAATAAGAACCATTTTTTTCACAGGCTATACATGGTAAGTCCCATCCTTGAATGAAATCCTAGACCGCACCAACCAGATCCTCCTTAGTAATGTCCCAGGTAGCCCTGTAAGAGGATCCAGGAAAACCATCTGGCCCTGATGCACTTTCTGGGGTCAGAGACAAAACAACCTCTTGGACCTCATCCTCCTACAGTGATCTCCTCAGGCCCTCATCAATGACCTCAGTAAATGTTCTTAGAATAACCTCAAAGATCACAGCACCATCTGTCGGATAACCCCCTGTCAGCATAGGGTTGGGAGCCGCCAGAAGAGCCTGAAGAGCTCCATTGACCATGTCCCCCACCTAATCAATATCATAGGAGAATGATAAATCCTCCCTTAAAACATTAGGCCTCTGAACATTGAGGCATTCTTGGATGCAGGCATGAAAGTACCCCGAGTTTCAGTCCCCGTCACAAAGCCATTTCACCCGAGCTCCTTCCCTGGCGATCCCTTCATGCTTCAGAAGTTTATCTGCTAATTTATCCTTTTTAATCCTCAAAACAGAAAACATATTTTCATCCCAACCCTATTATAGGAAACCCTCCAGGAAATCCACCTCCATACTTAGCTCAAACACCTCTTGATCACGAGTAGGAATCGTCTTCCTCCAGGTCTGAAGACGAGTCTTAAGCCTCCTCAACTTTCTGTGTAGAACACTCCACGGGTTCCCCTGGTGATGCAAGACCCAAGACTCCCTAACCACCTTGATGAAGCCATGTCCCTTGATCCATGATTTTGAAAATTGAGCATGATTCTCCCTCATCACCCATGCACTAAGAAGAATATGAATCAGAGAGTGATTAGACAGCCCTCTGGTCAGGTGACAGACCATAGTGTTTGGAAATATAGCAATTTCATCATTATTCATCAAGCATCGATTGAGCCAAGAGTATGAGAGTCTCGCCCCACATTGATTATAACACCTGGTAAAGATACTTCCCTCAAAACTGACATCCATAAGACCATTACTTTCCATGAATGAGAGATAGGCTTGGCTAAAAATCCTAGGAAAGGCCCCACCTACTTTTTTCTTTTCTGGACTCGCAATGATGTTGAAATAGCCACAAAAGATCCAAGGGGTACATCCAGGATTAAAATACTCCAGAACAATCCATAAAGACTCCATGTCCTATGTTTTACACTTTGCATAGATGAAGGATAAAAGGAACACATGAATCCCCACCATGATCCTAGTATTCAGAGCTTGATACGACAAACTGGGAAGATCAACAATAATATGATCCTTCCAAAAGAGCCATATATGAGAGTTGGGAAGGTCCCCATGTATGGAACCTTGAATTATAAGGCGAAGATAATACTCCGGAATCTTGATAGAGGATTGTTTTGTCTCCAGAATAGCCACCAAAGAAACATGACTATTACTCATCTCACTCATGATAAAATCTGTCTTGACCATGGCTCCAAGTCCTCGGGAATTACAAAAAATAAATCGAGACATAGATCTGATCATGTATGGATTTGGCCCTGTAATACTGGCCTATATATTGAATCAAATACAAAGCACCTGCTCACACCTTGAGCTTTAACATTGGACGAGTGTGAACCCCAGATTGCACCTGCGAGGACACTGCCACTGGAGAAACCCCACTACTGGTACACTCCCTGCAAAGAGCTTCAAGAGATACAAAACACAGATTTCCAAACCTAACCTGGTCCGGCAACGGGAATGCTGGGGGAGAGCTTGGAGGAGAGGGCGGAGAAGGCGAAGTGGTCGGTGGTGGGGGAGAGTAAACCCCTGGACTGGATTCCAACATTAAAGTGGGAAGACCTTCAGACACCTGAAAAGCCTCTGGAGCACCCGAGTTTGAAGCCACAAAGGAGATGCCCCAAATGCGCACTAACATGGGAACCCAAATCTCTGAAAACACAATCCTAAGGTTGAGCACATTGCTGAAAGACACCCCCACGAGGGAAGGACCTTCCTCAGAAGACTTCACCACAGCTTAACTACTGAAACATTGAAAATCTAGAACCAAGTAGCGACTGAGAGGCACACTCCTGTCATCCTTAGGAATGGAAGAAGAAGCCCCAGAGGCCTGCACAAAAGAAACAGAAGGAACTCCTTCACTCTAAAAGAAACCCTTCAACCCATCATTCCAAAGTGAACGATGTTACCGAACTGAGGACCTCAAAGTCTCCTGATGCACGACACCCTTTGATCGGGCCTTGCGAAAGACCTGCAAAGAATTCCCTGAGAGATTACTGGAGGAACAAAACCTGGGGTAGACTGGGTATACCAGAGGTTTATTAATATCCTTCATACCTTCGATTCTGATGACAAGATGCTCGTGAATTGGCCGAGATATATCCACCTCGACGCTGATCCTATCAACCGAAGCCTCCACCAGATGCAAGGTTCGATCATCCGTGCACAAGAAGCTCCCCATCGAATCCTAAATAACCTTAAGAAATGCTTTGTTCATGAGGGGAAGGGGCATCCCTAGGAGCGAAACCCACACCACCGCGCTAGAGCTCTCCCTGCAAAAATGTGCATCCATCGACCACCGTGAGAGGGAGAACCCCCAATGCCCCACAGAACACGGACACCTTCTCCAAGGTGAAACAAAATCTACCCTAGAATCCAGCACAATACAGAATAATTTTCGATCTAGAATAGACACTGAGGCTAGTAGATCTAAACACCATCTCCTAACAAAATCTTGAAAATGCGGAAAGGAAAGCTTGTCCGCACCAAACCTCGCAACTAGATTCCACTGGAGATTCATGGACTTTGCCGCAAAGGACGCTGCTGAGACCTCGAGCATGGGGGAACCTTTCTCCGAGAAAGAAGAAGCGACCTCAAGACCGGCCGACGAGCCATCCTAAAATAGGTCCAGACTTCGAGTCTACCGCAAAAGAGCTTCCTTGAAAGAGAACCCCAGAGAACAAACTGAGACCGCACTGGTCACCGGAGATCCAGATCTGGAGAGAACCCACGGAGGCACCGCAGCAATGGGAGGGAGTGAATTTGAATTCATTTTCCCAGAAAATATTTACTTATATGAAGGTTTAGAACAAAATTATACTCAGTAAGAACATACCAAATCCTCTCATGCAAATGTTAATAGAAAAAAATAATGCATTCTAGAGAAAACAAAAAACCCAACAACACCTTGAAATTTATGTTATTAAAACATTTCCTCAATAAGTAACACTAACCAAAAAAACACATCGAATACTGATAACATAATATGGATTATATCGATTATGGGTACTACACACCAATTACCCACTAGGTAATCACTCTCACACCCCAAAAAATGTATGTCATGGAACTCACATGTCATTAGTGCATTCCATCACATAACATACCATCTCTCATAAAGACACATGGGAAATCAAATAACACCAACTATCTCCTAAAGAAAACTAACCCATCATATTACACCATAACCCACTCATAGTAACATAAAAAACAGATCATAACTATGTAACAAGAGTAGTAGGTTTTTTCACACATAAAGGTCACAATCCTTCTTCCCTCATCCTATTAAGGAATCCCACACTATAATACACCTCATCAAACATCAAAATAATTCACTTTTGACTTTAGGACAGAACTATATGTGCCTGCAATCTTTTCTAGGAAGAGAGATCTGTAAATAGGGGGTATCCAACAATCCATCCCTGTCACGGAATGTTGGAGACATACTTTCAAATATATATTTCTTGTAACAAGGTGTATGGTGTGGGTGGTATTTCTCTATGAATGAAAATAAAATGCATGGTACATATATAAATATATATATTCGTTGTCCAAATCAACCTATGGGGTAAAAATTTGTATTCCAACTCACAAAACCACCTCCCAACATAAAAAAAAAGCAACATTCACTACCACCAATAAATTCACTACATAAACCCACAACCAACACTAAAAATTCCTAATACCACCACTCATTAAAAATTTATCATTTTTATATATTAAGAAATAAATAATATTTTAAATTAAACAGCTAAATACTTTAATTATTTAATTACTATTCATTTCATTATTTAATCTAGTTATTTAACATTTAACATTAAATAATTTTTCCAACACCACCAATAATAAATCAATATTATTTTAATCATTCCACATCATTCCATTTAAATTAAAAATGTCAATTTAAATCCATCACTACGCATAAATCTAGAAAAACATAACAAATCAACACATCCATTTCACTCATTCTAATAGCCAAAAAAACACCTCCATTTCATAACCACAACAACATTCCATAAAACCGAAAAATCATTATATCAATGAAAAAAACATAACCCCAATACATATGTCACATACCAACCACATGTCATCACATCTCCCATAGACACCCTATATCCAAAACAGACATAATTATCCAACATCACAACCACACATCCCAACCCCTCATCACAACAACTTTTACAACAAATTCAAATATCCCTTACCTATTTCGCAATGGGGTTTTATCATTTTGTATAATGTTATTCAAGGGAATTATCACCCAACCCATATATAAAATAATAAAATCATGTTATTTATTGGATATTCATGGTAAACCAATATCCATATTAGTTGATAATAAAAAAAATTCTCATAATCAAAACAAACAAATTGAAAACATGTCCCCTAACAACGCTTATTTTTATTAAGGAATAAATCGCACAAAGTTACAACATCAATAATATAAAAATTTGTAAATAATTTGTTTTCATTTATAATCACCCTTTAATTCAATTTTACCTAATTCTATATATTTAAAAAATATTTTTTAAACTATAATCATAAATTAAATAAAAGAGTATACCCCCCTACTTGATATAGTCAATTACAGTCAAAAGATATCATTATTGAAAGGGGAATTTTTTATCGATTTCAAAATGTATGGCCGAGTGGGATGAAACCATTGAATACAGAAATAATGGAAATCACATTTATCCACAAATTAAACAATAAATAATTTAGTATCCCATCCATGAAATAATTAATCTACATTTTTATGCTTATGAAAAGACATCCAATATGAATAAATATCGAAACATGGGGATAAAGATACAATGGGAACTCACTAAATCAACCACGGGTTGATCCTCTAATATCGGTGAAAAATCCACTAAGAAGGGATGAAATTTATTTATATAGAATAACATGAGCATGAGAATAAAAATGCAGAGGATGGATAGTTTTGGTGGCTCTAATGTATTTGGGTTTTATACCCATCATGCAAATAAGTATAATAAGACACATGACCCAATACCATCATTTATAACTACTTAAATGAATGGGATTGTGACACAGTGGGAAGAATCATGCCACATTATGGGGGTCAACCGATCTTATGATATTTAATAATATTTACAAATCATTGATCCTATAAAATAAGGAGAATTCCATGGAGGATCCTATATCAGTATACCATTTACACCAATATATTATCACAATGGCTATCCAGCAACCCTCTAACACAGTGTCGTAGCCTCATAGAATACACTCACCTCCATGCTACAAATATAACAAAATTGTTAGTACATCCATGAACACCTTCCTTGGGAAAACTATTGTTGAATGGTCCTCTCTATGCTACATTTTCCACCCCTATGGTTCAACTACGTACTCTACATCATATTATGGATTTTCCAACAACTCCTTCCTTTTACATCTAAATGCCTCTTGTCATCCCCAAAAACCTCCACTATAATAATATTTACAATGTAATAGAATTTAATTTCTATTATTTTAAATAATATACCAATCAATCTATTAATTTCCAAAAAAAACAAAAAAAAATCAATAAATGAAAATTAATGGGAATCCCAACAACCATCCCATAATATACCTCTCATTTTTATCATCATAATGAAAAAACCCATTAACCCAATGCACCAATGCCGACAAAGATCATTCAGTAATCATCCAAAACAACCACATTACCAAAATATTATACCATCCAAATGAGACCGCCCTTTTCCAAAATCAATATACTAATAAATATCATCCTTCAAAATTCCACGAACAAAAATCACTATCACAAACATAAACATTTTTTCAAGAGAAAAAATAAAGGAAATTACCTCTCCAATTTCCTTATATTATATTATATAGGATGAAAAAACTCACCCACATAGTTTTGATCACGTCAATGTATAATGACTCTAAATTAGGAATCCAGTTTCCACTCTTCATATTCTTGAATTATTAATCACATGTCACATCCTCAAGGAACAATACATTCAATAAATAGTAATATCAAAATATTACATCATCAAGAATAATAGAACAACAAAAATATCAATACAATTCGTGAAATTGTTTATGCATATTTGTGTCATGTAACCATTTACCATTTTAATGGTTACCATTCCTCTACAGAACATGAAACAAAGTAATAGTGTTTCATCTAAATACCATCTCCTGATGATCTTAGATCACCACTAGATTCAAAAAAAAATTACATCATCTATGATATCTTACTCATCCAAGTAAATGAAATTTATTTCATTATAAATATATTGAAATGTAAATAATATTTAAATTTTTTTTGAATATTTTTCATTAATTTTGATGTGATAACTGATAAATAACTTCACAAAATTACAAAACAACTCAAAAGGTCAAAAATCCATGTGAAGAACATAATATCTATAAAAATACATATAATACCCACATCGATTTGAGGCATTCAAGAAGCCATGGTCTCTAACCTCGAACTTTTAGGACCTCCTCATACCTGTCATATAAGACTTATTAAGATCTTATACTTCATTCATCGCCTTAAAAATAACCCAAACCACATATGTCATGATATCAAACACATTAGTACTAAGAACCAACAACATCCCAACCATGTACTTACACAATGTGTAATGACATGAATTATCATATAAAGATTCAAATGGGACCATGAATATAGATGAGTGATCTTTTTCATAATATAAAACACGTCCAGGGATAGTCATGTTCCAACAATCCCCCAATATCTATGAATCATTCTTAAACCATGTAATCAAGTTTCCGGAGAGCCAACTATGAATTCCCTTATATATGAGGGTGTATATAAGTGTTGAGGCATCTATATGTGCCAAAATTTTGATGCAATCACCTAAAGACTCTGGATGTATAAAATGGATCCAAATAGTAGATAATGGGTTTTTAACTCTATATAGTTTCACAAGATTATCCACATAGCTTTTAGAAAAAACAATCATGATGCTTGACTCCCTGATCTATAGAAAGTGATATTATTTTATTAACCAATTTAAAATTACATGAATCGAACCACAATATCCTAGATCATGAGGTAACATAGTGATGAATTACATTGATATTTCATCACATTTACACTAATGAACTCCCAAGAGAAACATAAATCCCCTAATAACATGATTATATTCTATTACCTAGTGGAAAATTAAACACTAATCTATAAACACTTATAATTACCATTTTATACCGAGAAATAAAAACTATGTCCCCAAGAAATAATAAATCATTGAATATTGTGGGTGCACTACCAAAGGTGAGTTATGGAACTCTCAATGGACTCCCTCATGAATCCCTATTTTAAAAAATAGCCTCCACTCATATAACATATAGTACTGATCATCATCAGACAATCCCACGAGAGAATCATTATGGAAATCACGATCATGAATCACCACTGTCACCATGTATCGAAACTAAGACTCTTATAACTTCTATATTGTAGAATTAAAAATTTTCATTTGAAACAATAAAACTCAACTATAAATAGGTCTCATGTATATGTGACGGGATGTTAACTACTCTATTTTTATATGAGAATCTCTAAAAATTTAAACCACATTCTTAAGGGATGACCTTCTCAAATAAATGGGCACAGAATTACAGTTTCATGAGGTGTGTGATATGTCATATTTTAGACCTAAAGAAACTCCATCCTACTAAACTACTTCAATTTTATATAATATTTGAAAAATAAAATCCATAAACTATTCTTAAACCATGAACACGATAATGGGCTTCCAAATAAAGTAATTTCAGAATATATTATGTGAAACCACAACCAATACCCCCTATAGATCAAGAATTTCATAATTATGATCATAGGAAAAAAAATGCAATTCTTATAAGAGATCACCACCTTCTTCGGCATCAAGAAACACCCCAAGACTATACTTGAACTATTAAATATTAACTTAATCATCACCACTCTTATATAATTTGAAGCACTGTAACACTAATAAATCTATAATTCATATATATAGATTATTATTGACACTAATTTGTCTAAATATGAAATGTGTCCTTCCATTTTAATGCAGTGAACAACTTTTATATTCTTGGGTATCAGCAAAGAATAAATTACCTTGATTTTTTACAGGTCTAAAACCACACCCTTATAAGACATCACAATCTTAAGGACACACACCTCTAACATAAGGGAAATAATAATGAAAAATATTACATAGATACTATGGTGTTGAATAAAATGCAAAAACTTTGATGATGATCAATATTGTACTCCTATAAATACTCGTAGATCAATATGGAATCCATAAACAGATCTATAAACCGGTCAATTAATTCATAGTTTAGGATGGTCATTGTACCCATAAAAATATATAGTACAATAATGAAAACAATTGAATGACCAAAGACATGATGTTTTAATAATTCAATCTGAAGGAATAATTCAATATATCTCTCCCATTTACACTCAATTATTGACATCGAGGAAATCAATTGATCTAGAACACAAAACCCCTCACCCAAAATTGGTCAAAAGGATTATTTATACATTGAAGAATGTAAAAATTATTGATTTTTACATGATTCGACATCCAATTTTTTATAATCATCCATATACAACCATCCTTATTATTAGAGGATAACACTGGATCACCCCATGGTAAAATAATAGTCCTGATGAAACCATTATACATCATACCATCTATCTTAACCCTAAACTCATATAGATCCTAGGGTATACTCTAATATAGATTTCTCAAAATTGAAAACTGATTGGTCTCTAACTATTTCATTAAAAAAAATATTTTTAAGGGCTTTGTGTCACAACCACATAAGGAAACAAAATTCAAAGACTCCCCAAAAAATCATAGAGTTTCAATTAACCTAATTTCTACTGATTTCACACACAACAAAACCCTCAACGAGATAATGGAAACATTACACATACTATGAAAATTAAAACTCCAATAACTAATTATAAATGCATATTGAAAAACCTCATATAAGAACATGACACTCCACAAAATGTAGTCGATAATAGTATTCAAATAATGAAATCATTAAATGCCATGTATAACTTCATACTACTATATATATTGAAATTGTAATTCCCCATGAGGTTTCTGTCACCAATCATTAGTCTACACCCTCTAAAATCATCCAAAAAACTATATTCTCATGTAATATGTATACTCAACTATAGGGTGAAGGTATTACTATCTATGTTTCATACATGAGAAAATACTATATAAGACAAAATAAAGGAATTTGAATCTCTTTAATCAAACATGTTATAACCAATGATAGAAAAAAACTATTCCTACCTCGAATGATATATGCCCCCTATGGCACTACCACCTCCACCACATGAAAATGAGTAGACATAGATCCATTTACTCTATAATAACTACCCATTCCATAAAAATTATTTTGTTTAGGACCATAAACACAAGGGAAAACTAGAGTTTATCCCCTTTCTTCTCTATTGGTTGTAATTGGTTCATAAACATATTTTCACTACTAAAGAAACACTCTCACTAGAAACTACTATTAAGGATAACTCTAAACATGTGCACCTCCACCAAACTAAGCTTGAGGATCCATTAATAAATAATCATAGTGATCATAAAACCCTCAAATCAAATACAATTATCCAATAAAATTCTAGAAAATACAATGAAAACATTATCCCTAGATGGAAAAAATAAAAATGTTGTGGTTGAATCTTAAATGATCAAAATCTCGAAGGCCTTGATTCCTGAGACTTCCCAATAACAAATATACTCCTCAAGGATCCTTTATATTTCACCTCTCATACTAATCCTCATCAAAATATCACACACCTGATCTTCAACACCATCTATTAATCATTTTAATGGATCAAAAAATGAAAGGGAGTAACCACATTATAGATAGAAAGATGAAGAACCGATTGAATATTCTATTCTTGAGGATCCTCATCTGAATAATATACATGGTGTATTAAAAAATGGCCATTGGACTAGATTTCAGACTCCCGCAAAGATAGATTTCCCCACTAAAGAGAGATAATCTCCTAACACATTACTATCATCACGATCAGTGAGAGGAAATATACATAGATCTACTTTTGAATGTCAACATACAAATAATATTAATCCATAATTTCACTGTTATATCAAATCAACATCTAACACAAAACTCCTCACATATAATAACTGCAAATGGTGACAAATAATCTATTGAGGCCCATATCAATCTAGAGGATATCTCAAGCTACTCTAACAGGCTCTAAATCTAAAGATCCAGAATACATCACTCATAATCCATAAATCGCTCAACGAAAAAGAATTATACCCTTTTAAGAAATTATTATCCTTCACAAAAGGGTCAAATATAAGGGAATGGAATTAAACCATAAATAATCAATTTTCTTTGAACTATATTTTCTTCTCTATAATTCCCAAAGATAATTTTGGATTTGTGTTTTAGATAATTATGTCCTGGATAATACATAAGAATCCAATATATTTAATCGGTTACACTTTTACTTTTTATCCATTTTTCACACAATGTATCCAAATTATAGTGACACATTATTTATTTAAATAAAAAATCTTCACAATATTAATCATTATTTGTTTTACATTACCCATCATTAATCCATACGAATACACTTTAAAATAGGTGATGATCATAAAAAGGTCATTATTGTATATAAAAAAGAAAATTTTTAGTCCAGTATAAACATTTATATCGATTAAGTGATCACATATCTATCAATAATCTTTGATAAAATGAAAAAACATTATTTTTATATGAAAAACATGGACACTTTTTTCTCATAAAATTCTTTTAAAACCCATGAAAATAAACAAAACCCCATTATTAGGTCACTTTTGGAATTCTATTATTAACTGATTTTAATCCCATGTCAAAAAAAAATTATACTTATTAAATACAAAGGAGAAACCACATATGTTTACTGCCTCTTTCATTCCATCGAAGGCAAGGGACATTACCCTACACCTTTATGATCTATAGTGGGATCAACCATCATTTAAACTATTTATAGATCGCCATTTTTTAATAATATATAATTGGGATGAACCCATAATATATGCTACATCAGGCTCAACCATTTTACAAATATAATTATCATGTACTATATTAGGAATATAACATTAATTCTTGTACATTTTCATTATAATACATTTGAAACACTCTTTTGAATCCAATTTCAAAGACACTTTATATATTTAAAACAACCATTCATTTCTAAACCTATTTTCAACAATAAAACACCCAGAAGGAAGGGATAGGTCATATTTCATTAAATTATACATGACATATTTTAAAGTAAGTGAAAAATAAAACAATAGTTATATTAGTGATGAAAATAATTGTTCCCAAATATGTCCAAAAATAAAATTCCTTTTTTAGTTTTCAATGCATGTCAACACATATTGATGAAGCATTCCTTTTAAAAAATCTGAAATAAAGAAACAATTATATAAAATTTACATCATAATTAATTTATGTCCACATAAAAACATCGATAAATTATTTTTCAAAATATGGTCATAGATGAAAATGATTTGTCAAGGGATACATTGAATGTGTATTTTTAAAACAATGTCGCTTACATAAATCCTTAAATAGATTATTTGTTTTTTTTTAATTGTTATAATTTGTATATGTTCTAAATTACATTTCGAATACCTTGATTTATATATAATTAACTTTCATAAAACACTTTTTTTAAAAGAATGCAGATGTGAAATATAAATTTGGAAACATTTTAAATGTGGTTTTTTAATTAACAAGTCTATTACCTTGAGCCTTAAACTTCACTTGTTTTATTTATCATCATAAATATTAAACAAATGTTAATTCTATTATTTCCTATGAATAATTTAAATGTTTATTATTCCATTTATATTGTTAAAATAAATAAATAACTAAACTAATTTCATGTAAGACTTTTGGAAGACATTCTACTTATATGTCCAAAATGAATTTGGTATCACGAATATGTTAAAAAAGTCATTTTCCATCTCATATTGAATAATAATGATTTAATAATTATCTGTTTTACAAAAAAAGTATAATTTTATAAAAAATAGTGATTGATAGTTATGAAAAGTGAACTACATTGCAATCATATAAATGGTAGGGCATGCATACGAATGAGAAAAAAATTTATTTTTCAATGATTGTTATGAAAAGAAAGTATTTATTATTTTATTTTTATAGAATTTTAATTACATCAAACATAATATATTATTTATTTAAATACTCTTATATATATCATCATTATAATATGATGAGGAATAAACAATTACATAGCTTCATGGATGTGGTAGTCCACAACTATCCACTTATAACATTATAATTTTCAGAAAAAAAAGGAATGAAAACAATGTTGGTGTAATATTACCTTTGATAAATGATAATTATGTCATAAATATAAAATATTTGAATTAAAAACATCATTAAAACATCCAAAATTAGTGATGATGGAAAAACAATTTCACGGGTTCGTGTTTCGGCGCTCTGCTGTACAAATGAATGTTGGATTCTATTCCTATAAAATAATGATTAGAGAGGTATATATATTATTTAATTATAATAATAATATAATATAATATGGGAGATGGTTTTATTTTAATATAATCATTGTTACGGAGGATTTCATGGAGTTGGGTGATGAAATATGTAAGACAAAACATTGTTAAAAATCAAAGCTCTTTTTCAGACATCATCAGTTTATTTACAACTTAACCATAATGGTTCGATGTATTCAAACAATAAGGCATCTAAAACTTTTATAATGATGAAATTAATGTATTTATTTTGGTAATTTTGAATCCAAATATTTTTTATGTGTGAGGAAATGAGAAAAATAGGTGACCATTTATAACATAGGGGAGGAACGCTCTTAAAAAAATTATATATGAATTTATTATAAATTAATTTTCATGTCAAAATTGATCCAAATTAAAATAATTAGAATATATGATGCTAATTAATTTAAATACTATCATATAATAAAATATTTACAAGTTTAGATCTCCTTTTTACCAAATTTTTTTACCCACTCTTAGCAATTTTAAAAATTATAGAGATATCATTTTTAATTACTTATAGTGGCTTAATATAATGAGAATAACATATAAAAAGGCTTATAAATAATAAATTTATGATTTAATAATTAATATCCCAATAAATTTATGGAATAAATATTTTTTGGGTTTTTTATTCATTTAATGAAATATTATTCTCTCTAAATTATCATTATTTTCAATTTTAGAACTATTAATTTACATTGACTTTTAAAACTAAAATATAATAATATAATTTTAATACAATTCAACAAAACCTATATAATATTTCATTTTTTCCTAAATAATAACATAGAACAGAAAAACTCAAATAATATAATTTTTCATGTATTTTTAATCATTTTATATATATTTTAATACTTGTATAAGCACTATGTTTGTAATATGTATGCAGTTATGTTTTTTTAGGAAATTATCTTATCACTGAAAAATAGAAATAAACTACCATTTTGAAAAAAAATTATATATGAAATTAATATTTCTAAATGAGAATATCTTATGTTTATCACTTGGTCGAAAATTCAATGATAACAAAATAAATAAAATTTTAAATTTGAGTTTTCTTTATATAAAATTGAATAAAGGGTTTGAATCATTGGAAATGGAAAAAGAAAATATATTAAAATTTTAAAGGATTTTGTATGATATATAATCATCCAATAAATTTAATTCAAGTGCCAGTATCATTTTTTATTATATATCATTTTTTACCTTAATTACCCAATTTACTCTCTATCGTGGCAAAAATATGACTAAATTTACCATTAATAATGTCCAAAATTAATAGTGAAATATTTTATGAATTTAAAACCTTTGATTCAAAATTTAGAACCCATTTTTCATGATTCAATTATGCAACATTGGATAAATTAAATTGAACATAAATTAGTAAAATGAAATTAAAAAACGATTTTTGGAAAATTCTCTTTTTATCAAAAAATAAATTATATAAAAATTAGTTAAAATGAATATTAATTTGAATATAAATAGACTATTTATATTTAAATAAATATTATTTTTATTATATATATTATTATCACCCAAATGATTATTTTTTAGGAAAAGAAATTAGATGTTTAACAACAATTGATATTTTCCACTACTCATTGAAATGAAATAATTCTGAAATAAACCAAACATTTAAAATATTTTTAATTATGATATGTTCATTTTAATTTTTTTAAATTATCAAAATAATATATAAAATTTCAATAAATTATTTATATTTATTTTCAATTAATAAAATAATACCAATTTTTTTAATATGTCATTTTGATTAATAAAGTAGATGATATAAAAATTAAGAGCCTATATCATAGTAATTAATTATAACATTTATATTGAGTAGTAAAATTATATATATTTCAATAAATATATTAAATTTTTAATAAATGTGAATATAATGAATATGTTATAATAGTAATATTAAAATTATAATATTTCATGATTCATTTGGGATTAGTGTTGAATTTCATATACACTATTGAACAGAGTCATTCATTTTATATATTGGGATATTACATCATCTCATACATTAAGAAATTTAATCCTTATTATTTTAACTTTATCATTGTAATAAATGGTATTCTATATGAAAATACCATTGTTGGAATCATAAATCATAATTTTAAAAAATACCCCAACAAAAGAAAGAAAGGGATGTTCAATGGTCATATTGAATAACACATATCATGGTTTTTATTAACTGAAAAAATAGTGGCATGTGAAAATATGTTTGGAAATGAAAATATTAATTGATAAATAATTTTTTAAATTGATAGATATCATTGATCATGGGAATTTGAATCATAAAGAGAAAGATAGTGATCAAACAACCATAAAACAATGTGTTTTGAAAAATAAAATATATTCATTAGTAGATAATTCAATAGGATAAAAATATGTTTTTATAAATTTTACCTAAATTATAATAATCTATTCTACGAACATAAGGAATTATTCTTGTCAAATACAATTTTATCTTTTAATCAATATTCAATACAATATCATTTTTTGGTACTAATTATGATTATTCAAAATGATTTTTTATTCCTGTAATACTAAAGGATATTTTTAATGGATCATATAATTCTAATAAATGATAAAGTTATATAACTCCTATATTTAGAGATTAACCATAACTATAATTTTTTTATAGTGTCAGATAATTCAAAAATTTAATAAATATTTATACACTGAATCAATACATTAATCTCTAAAATTCAACACTAAATCACAAAGTTCAATCTAAATTATTATCTAAATAACTATTCATATATTAATAATTATATTAAAATGTTTGATTTTATGCCAAATATTTTAATGATTTGATCAAATATAATTCCAATGAAAATTTTAAAGTTATCTTCAAATAACACCTATGTATCTTAAAGTATCATATCAAAATGTATATGACATAATCAAATAATATTCAATATAAAATAATCATTTACACAAATAACCTATATCACTCTTAATAAAAAATAAAATAATATATTATTCTATAATATAATTCAACATTTAATCCTAAATTAAAATACCATATGTATATTTTTACCTTAACTATACGATGTTCATAAATATAGTGTGGTCTTCCTCTAGAATAACATTAATAAAATAATTATAAAATTGAATTTCTATCACATTGTTATCTATATGATAAATCATATATCCTTAAAATCAACTTCATATTTGTTAATAATGTTAAACTATGTAGTAAATAACATAGTCTAGTGATTACCATTGATATCTTCTCCCTCATTGGTTATGGGATCAAGCCTCATTGCCTCGACATTTGTGATCAGTTGTCATTTGATCTGAACATAAAATTTTATGTCCAAAACAATTAATGGTTTTATTCCTCTAATAGCACTTCTTGTTAATATGATAGGTCAAAATTACCTCAACCTACAAAAAAATCTAAAAAAATATAACATATAATTTCAAAAATAATATCATGTATAGCCTCATTAGTTGTATCTAAGACTCTGGACATATGATCAAACATAATCTCATTCATATATGACGATATTCATAAATCTTATGATATCCTCTAATGGAAACATAATAATATCTGAATTTATATAAACCATGAATTTATACCAACGGTAAGGACCCAAAAATAATCATTTTAAATTCAAGTTTCCTTAGGCTAGATTTCCTTTTCATTCATTCCCATCGATATTTTGATAGAATGGTTTATAGAATTATCTCATAAATAGTATATAATAATAACATATGTTATAGATTGGAAACTTTTACTCAGTATCCTTTCTTTACAATGTTAAACATTTAATGTAAAACATGATTTCATTTCATGAAAAATATTCATGACTTTTAAAATGACATTTTTTTCTTACCCGTCCTTGAACCCAATTATTAAAAGTGAGATGACCAAAAAAACATTAGGAAGGGATATAAAAAAGAATAAGTGATTTATTCTTGTGAAAAACATGATAAATTATGGAAAATAATTATTTTATATCAATGTTCTTTGAGAAAATTAATAATATGTTTCACTTCAATAGAGCACACACTTTTTCTAAAATAAATCCATTAAAGGACATGAAATAGAAATGGACCCCATTTTTTAGGTATCCTTCAATGATATATTCATAGCATTTTTTAATACCGTGTCATAAATAACCATATCATTATTAAACACATAGGAGAAACTATCTTACTTAAATCCCTCATTCATTCTTTTTATAAAAAGTAACATTACCGAATGAATTGAGGGTTGTAATGGGGCTCACCCTTTGTAAGAGCTATATCATGATAGCCCATTTTTAAGGATCTGTAATGTGTCTCAACCCATTATATATGTAGTATCAAGAACACCACAATCATCATTATCATTAAAAAACACATCAGTTACTGTTCATTTCCACAACCACTTTTTATAGTAAAACTATTTTCCACATCATAACATCCACATAGAAACAACATCCCTATACATCTTAAATATACAAACCACATCTGAACAGATATTCCATTTACCAAACACATATAATCCATAAATAACCACCCCAAATCCCTATCACACAACTTCTTTCCACATCACAACACCTTTCAAAACACCATATTATATAATATTCTAATTTATCAAAGTGGAATTTAATGAAATTACAAATCTCTATTGAATGGTATTACTAAAAAAAGGCATAATTCTTCTAGGGAGACCATTTAATATCTGAATATATTAGGTTAATAAATTTCCATTTTTGATGATAACAAACAAAAAAAATAATGATTCCATCATCGTAAGAACAAATGTACAAAAAATTTCCCCATCAACAATTATTTTCTGTAAAGAGTCTATCCCATAGAATCATAACATCAATAATATCAAAAAATATAAATCACATGATTACAATCCCCTTTCCCATTCAATTAAATATTAAATAATTATTTTTCTTTAATTACTATGATGATATCTATTTTCAAAAAATATAACAAGAGTTTGAACATCCTAAATGATACAATATATTATACACTATCGATTTCCTACAACAAATTGAGAAATTCTAATCTGTTTGTGCAGGGAAGAAACATGATAGAGTCCACGACCGAACATCACAACTAAAGAGATCTCCATGAAATGTATATTATATGATAACCACATCATTACACCATTTTAGAAACTCCAACAAGGGATTAATCTTAATAATAACCCTTCCCAGATGGGCGAATAGAAGAAAAATATGGAGTTAATAATAGGGGTACTCACCAAAACCACCATGGATTGATCATGAAAGTCTTAGGTAAAATCCACATTAATGGGGATAAAATATAACTAAACAGAATTATTGGTTTCACCAAAAAAATGGGTGATAAAAATATTAATAATTATTATTGAAGGATTTTTTGGGTTTTATACATATCTATAATATCATAATAAAACATCTAAACACCAAATACCACACTATAGTACTGATTTATAATGCAGGAAAATAGAACATCAGAGAAGACCATGCTATAACCATAATATTCAATCCAACATCTCATAATTGTGATAATTTACACACTAAAGAAACAATAAACATGGGAAAGACCATTATTCATCAAAAACAATTTTCCTATATCCCATTAGAGACTATATGAAATGTTATCTTGTTTCCCCAGACACTACATCCCGTCCTCATGCACAAAAAATTTCCACCACATTGTTCCCTTCCTCCTAATATCCAATATTAGAAATTGTAATTATTTTCAAAAAAACCATACACATGCATCCTATTATAAGGTAGACCTTTCCATGTTATAGTTTTAACTCCAACAATGCATCCCCATGCTCAACATCACATGAAGGATTTCCCAATAAGTTCCCCATTTTCAATAAACATATATAATGATCCATAAAACACCTCCTCCAAATAAATTATATTAATATAATGGTTTTGAAGGTCTCGAAATTTATAGTTTTCCCAAGAAAATTGGCAATATTTGGGTACTTTTCATGTAAATTTCAATTGTGTCCAATTCAATTGGGATTGGAAATAAGTATTGTAATAAAACATTGGCTAATGTATTATAAGATATTAGTTGTTATTGGTTCCTTATCAAAGATGATAACCTATGTGATTTTTTTTCATGTGTCACAAGGTTCTACTTATACAAACCATAATGAAAAATAAATTTTATATCTTAGACATTTTTCTTATTGTAGAAGTGGTACGTTGATTAGGATTCAGATAGTTTAAACAACCCATAGATGTTTTTTAGATATGTTTAGAAGTTATGGGGTAATTATAGAATAATATGAAAGAGTTGGAGTATGTTACACATTCATCCATGTGTGTTTGTCACCACCAAGTCTCTGGTTGTGTTGGAATGTGTACCCAGTGATGTGGAGGTTTTGTTAATGTTCTTTTAGAAACCATCGGTTACCTAGTAGAGGTGTATTGGGTACCTACTAGTGTCCCATGATGGTTTCTCTTATTCCACAAACCATCAAGTACCCAATTATAGTGTATTAGGTAAGTTGTATTGTTTTCAAATATTATAAAAAATTTGGTTGTTGTTTTAATTTCATAATCATTCTCTATTATTAATTTGATAGTATAATTGGCATATAATAGAGTTATTCAGCTGACCTGTCCCGACGTTATTTTTCTGTTTTATTATCCATGTTGTATTAAGAATGGTATATGTTTTCATGGTATTTTATATGTGTTATTACCTTAAAATTATTTTATTATTCCACAAACTAGACATCATTAATTTCATAATGGTTTTGGTTGATGATTTTGGTAATGATCCCACTGAAATATGGTGGAATAAACCATAAAAAATATGATATAAATTATGTTCGATGGAGGATGTCAAGTAGAATTTAACAAATTATAGAATTCAATATTATAGCTATTAAATATCATTTAATATATTTGTTTAATTATTTATAATAATTTTAAAATTTAATTGATGTTTTAAGTGTCAAAATATAAGGATTTATCTTATATTTGTTATATGGGTGAATTATAAAACACCACATTCCATCAGTGGTGATTTCTATTGGAAGTATACTTGTTTATTATATTTGACGGTTTATTCAAATTTATTTTAGATATATTCATTATATATAATTTTATATAATTTTTTTAGTGTTATGGATTTATGTTGAGGCATGATAGTTGGGGAGGTTGGGAGAGCATTGTTAAATGGGAGTTACTCCTTATATAGTGCAGGTGATCCATATAATATATAACCATGTAAAAAATTTTGCTTTATTTTTTAATCATACATAGGTTTTATACATGATCCAAATTGTTTTAGTGTGAATTTCCTTCAAAGATTTAGTATTTTTGAATCACTCTTTTACATTGTCATTAAGTGGAAAAATAATTGTGAAGTGTGTTAAGGGACAAAAATTTGAATCATGGATCAAGATGTGTGTCAATGGACTAGGTTATTTCTCTAAGTCATTTTTTCAGTGATTAATTAGGCGTTATACTAGATAGGATAGGTAAATTTATGTTTGACATGTAGATGATCTGGAGAATCCTTGAGAGGGTCTGTGGGAGTCTTGGTATTAGTAGAGAGTGTGAATAATTTGATGGGTATTGGTGGTGTAATATAAGTAAGGTATATTTTGGATAACTATTTTGATAGATATATTTTTAAAGGAATATATTATAAAATACAAAATGTTTTATGGTGATTGTTTTTTATTTTGATGGGAGATGATTTTACCTTCTAAATTCGGTGTTATGGACCTATGGTGGTCTTGGGTTATCATGTTGATGATAGTGATGTGAAATTAAAAAGAGGATTTCGACCATCCTATTGGGGAAATCATATGGTATGGCCAATGGGATATGGTTATCCATAGTTTACTAGATGTTCTATGGACATAATTAGTTAAAATAATGTTGGGATTTTGGCACCTAAATTTTTTCCACATTGGGTATGATTCTTGTTCATATTGGAAAATTATTTTTTTATTTTCTATTATAACCTATACTGGAATGAATTTCTTCATAGGCTACATGATGTTTTGTTTTGATTTTAGATAAGTGTCATTGTCTTTCATGACTTGAACACTAGTGGGGAGTTTGTTATATGACATGTTGATGGTGTGAGAAGCTATATGTGATAGGTGGTATGTGATGTGTAACATAAGATATGAGACCTCAAACATAGTGATAGTATACAGACAGTTGCATTGGGCATGTACTATACTGTGAGTGACATTTTATTTGTAATAGGTTCCCAAAGTCTATTGAGAGAGGGTAACCATATGATATGTCCCCTGAGACAACCAATTTAGTTTTTGATGAAAATATGTTCCCTTGGAACACTAAAAGAGGGTCCCATGATTATATATACAAGGGACCTATGGGAGAGGGTACATATATTATTTATGGATATATACTAACAAGATATGGTCCCCATATGATATGTTAATTAGGATCACTACAAGAGGTTCCCCAGTGATATATTCTATTGGAACTTTGATGGTGTATACCCAGTGAGTATATGTCATGGGACCACTAAGAGAGTGACCCTACATTTTCCATGCATGAGGCTCACCGTGAGATATTTCTTACATTCTTTGTATACCTGAGTCAATTGGTTCCAAACATTTCCCTTGATTGGATTATTATGAATACATAACAAGATAAAAAACGTTCACTAAATTCTATAAAACAAGGTACAATTTAGATTCATGATGGCTTAGTTATCATGTGATTAAATGACATGAATATTTATTTGACATGTGCTTCTATATTTTATTCTCATAATGTATATAAATGTATATGATGATTTACATTATCAATTAAATGGGGGTTCCATAATGATTTTATCACTCACACCATGAATAGGTGGCCTATTTCTCATGTAGACTATCAATTTGAATTTTAGGTCATAGGAAACAGGGTGCATCAATAAAAAGTTTTATGATAAGGATAAATATGGGGTTAAGATGAGGCTCTATGATAGTATTAAAGAGTATTTATATAAATTTATTTATCTATTAAAATTATATAAATGATTTGGTTTGTTTTAACATAATTTTATTGTATGACTGTATCATAAAACTATTCATTTCTTAAAACCTAGTTGTTTGATTATTTATTTATAATTTTATAAGGTTGTAATTCTACACGTTCATTCTCTGAATTTTTTTATAGTTGTTGTTTAGTTATTTAAATATTTTTTATTCCACTAATATTGAGAGTATTATCCCCAAAACATTGATCAAATACACTCCCTATAGGTCATCATAAACCGAATACAATGACATATGCTTGATTTATTGTGGAAAAATTGTATTGAGTTTGTTCAGTAGTTTTCTCAAGGTAATTACACACTCTCACTTATCGAGAATCGTTAAATTCTTTTCTCGGAAAAAACCTTCATATTTTATACTTCCTCACCTACACATTTTATTTAACCATTATATTAATATTTTTGATATAAAATTTCACTAATTAAATGAGATAAAATCCTTATCAACATCACAAATCAAAAATTATAGACATTCTTCTCTATTTAGAACATATTTTTCAATTAAATCCATGAATTTACTAAGTTAAACCATGATTCATATGATATATATTATTATTTTAGTTTATAGTAAAAACACATGTTGATGCGTATTAATAATTTTTAGTTTAATTACCAAAAGTTTCCACATTGAAAACTAACCATTAACATGCCTCATGAACTCCATGTTACTCATCAATATCCTCCATATTTTACTCACAACATGAGGGTAATCAATATCATACTTTGTAATTTATATTTATCTTAAATACCTCTATCTTGATTTTATAAAAAATACTATATAAATGCCATTAAACATATGAATTCAAATACACAAAAACTCTCAAAAAATATAAATCATTTAATTGATAAAAACATGATGACTATCATATTATACCACTTTATATTATTTTATAAACACTATTCATTCATGAGTATACACATTTTCGTGAAAGAGTAATTGGATAGTATATATAAATTTCACATTTATCTCTTGCTTAAAAATTCATCACAATATGAATTAATTATATTAAAAAAATTATAAAAGTACCTAAAGTGAATCCCTAAAAATAATTTCATATACAATTTTTTAATTTATTTTCATATTCTAAAAAACCAACAATTGCTGAGAAGATATATTTGTAAAAAAATCATATTTCAATCATTATCACCTGAATATGTCCCATATTTTTAACACATATACTAAATAAATAAATAATAATATTTCACCCAAAATATAATGGATTTAAAATTTTGGCCTTAAATTTTCTCCCGGTAATTTAATTTTCTCACCTAATTGAAAAAAAAAATTGTATCACCATCATTATCTCCCCATAAGATAATAAGAATAAATTTTTCTAAGGAAATGGATTGAATATAGATAACTAATTGATATCTGTTAAACATCCAACATTATACACTACTTTATCACTCCATTTTTCTAATGATGTTTTGTAATAAAACACTTTATTAACTCTTAACATGAATAAACTCCAACATTGAAATAACATTACTCACAAATTCATCATGATACATTAAATATGTATGAGTTTTCATCCCTATCGTTCATCAGATCATAATATGTGCATAATTATTTTAACTAGTGTTTTTATACTTATTTTATTCCAAATAATAGGAAGAACTAAGAAAAAAATCTTGCATAGCCACAATCCTTTTCTTTTTCTGAATCCAATATTTTTTTGAAAACATATTTTTCTTATATGTGTATTTAAACATCAATATCAATAGATTAATGATATAAATAATTTTATAAACTCTAAAAAAAATATAATTTACCTTCACCCTAACAAAATATCACACATTATTTCTATAATTAAAAACCTCAGTATATATTTTTTTCATATTAGTTTCTTCTTTCATGATTAATAAATATCTGTTAATTAGTTACCGATTTGAAATAATCACCTCACATTTTTTATACATTAATCAATTCAGAGACATATTTTATAAAATTTATAATCGGACTTCCCCTAAATTTATTTTAATTAAATTATATAAAAATAGATGCATAAATAAATTTTTACATATATCAATTAATTAATAATATGACCTTTTTCTTTTATTCCATTTATCAAATTTTAGTTTATAAACACCTTTAACATTCATTTAATTATAATGAATAATAATTAACATTATCTATTTTTTCTTCTTAAAACCATTATAATAATTTTTATACTTTATCATATGATATGAGCACTGATTTTTCACCACCTGTATACACTCACTTCTTGAATATATTAATGGAATATTTTAATCATTTGATGTGTCCTATCATTAAATCATTATATGAAAACATTGATATCAAATTATAATAATAAACAATCTAAAATATTTTGATATATTTATAATATAATCATATAGTATTTTCACATATTTCACACACATAACTCAATAATAATTTTTCTACTAGTTTGAACTTCTTGAATTTTCAAAGTTTATATAGATTTGTGGTCATTAATTGAAATAAACACTAAAATTCTACCTCATAATTTATATTGGTGATTTTTAATGTCAGCCAATATAGAAAAATCACATTATCATATACCTATATCCACCATAACCTCAACAATATCAGTAATATGTAATTACTTTTCTAAAAAAATATATTATTTAGAATATCACCTTATTCTTATTTGTCTTTTTGAAATGTGTTTTATCCCCCATTTTCATCTTTTAATTGAAATTTTATATAATTGAAAATAATAAATATGTAAATAATCCCATAATTGTTTTATAACCTAATGTAACAAATATTTTCTTCATATTTAGAATTAATAGACTTTGTAATTTTTTATTAATTATTAAGGTAACATTGTGATGATCAATAAAATACATATCTAGATACTCTTTATTATTTTATTTTATCAAAAAATAATTGGGAATATATGATGTATATTTTTTCTTAAATTATATATTCACCAATTATTTTTTATCTATGGAATGTTTAACATCTTCATTAAAGATTCTCCAACTAGTTCTAATTATTGTGAAAATAATCATGAATATGTTCTTGTGTTTTTAATATCAATTAAATGTTCAACATTTTATTTATTTCTTTTAGGAAAGTAGATTATATTCCAATTAAATCAATTATCATATAATCCTCTAGATACAACATTAACAAATAAACTTATATCACAAATATTATATCCTTATCAACAATGTAACCATCTTGACAACAAAATATTTCTGAATTTTTATTTAAATTTTTAATGTCACTTTTATGATCTGTTATATATAATTTTATGAACCTAATAAAATATATAATATGAATTAAAAATTAATAATTTTTCAATTAAATTTCCATTTACATCAACACTTGATAAATCTGCATTGTTGATTTCAGCAATAAACATCTTCCATTCATGTTTAACATATTAATTTCATTTGTTTACTATGAAAACCATTGTAAATATTGATATAAATACATTTAATAACTAATTAATAATCAATTTATTTATTTAAGTTAATAACCATATTATAAATAATTTAATAAAAAAATCAGTGATAAAAGAAAAATATTTATTTCACTAAATTAATTATTCCATGAATTAAAATTTCATTTTTAGAATATAAATTTATTATCTATATAAATAAAATATGTTACTAAGTTATTCAATTTATGAATCCAAATACAAAATATAACATAGATTTAGTTTTTGTTGATTTTCAAGAAATATTGACTTTGGTTAAATAGTGAAAATACGCATATTGTCAAAACACTTATTTCATTTCACTAAATTAATTAATTTAAAATCCAAAAAATTAAATTTGGTTGTAATGTAATATAATAATAATTTTATATATTATAATCCAAATAAAACTATTAGATATGAAATAATATTTTATTTCCATATAATTTAGTTTTTATACAAAAAAGAAAATATCTAAAAACAATTTCATTTATATTATAATAAATTTTATTAAAATAAATTTCAAATATTTCTAAAAATTTAATTCTCAAAAATTAATTCGAAATTTTTATTTTAGTTCATTAAATTGTTCTGAGTTTAATTTAATTTATGAGCATTTTGAATAGTTTCCATTGAAAAAAAAGTCACCACACTCTTGGGAAAATCGATTTATTTACTATAAAAACTATTTTATAAGGCCACACCTGATGATATAATTTTTTATTGGATGATGGAATTTTTAACCTTAATACCTTGTATTCAAAATTTTAATATTTTTTAGAAAATTTTGAAAAATTAAGTTTTTATAATTTTTTGTTTTTTAGGTTCATTAAAAGATTGACACACCCCTCACAATTAATTGGGAAACTCCTCTAATACCACACAAAATATGTGAATACATATTTAGAAAATACATAAAACCCACTAATCATCATCCATCCACATGTCATAATGGTCATTGAAATCTGAAAAGTAAAATCCTTTATGGATTAAGTTTTAACCTAATGGGATATAACTGAAAAGATGGTATAACTCCAAAACGACATTTTTCGTGTCTATTTGTTGTTATATCGTCTTAAAATATTCATCATCCATGGTGAAATAATAAAATCATAATCTTATATATACATAAATGTAATAATAATTATGTTATTCCCATTTTCATCTCCTTTTTCATTTTAGGTAATGAATACATCATCCATGAAAATGTGTGGAGTACCACCTCCAACAAGAGATGTGTTTCATTTTTTATTACAAAATATTATAGTTTGTTGAAATGATTGAAACAATAAATATATGTGGTTTTTATTAAATAATTTGGATTCTAGAAAAATAATATATCACATAACTTATTATTATTTATTTCCACTGGAAATTGATAACATGTATTGTGTGTGTGTGTGTGGAATACCAACTCTTTAAATAAATATGCCCCATTTTTCATTTAAAATTTTTAACGATGACCACAATGACACATCTAACGAACAAAAAATAAATTTATAACATATATATGATTATATATAATAAAAAAAGTAAATAATTTATAAATATTATAAATATAAAATCAGTATACTTATAGAAAAAATGGGACAACATCCAATTTGTCCATGGTCCATAAACAAATGCAGTTTTAATGTTATAAACCGAATAACCAAAAAATGGTTACTATGAAAAAAAATTGATCAAATAAATAAATCATGGTAATAAATGAATTAAAAGTAATAATAATATTAAAATAAACATGGAAAAGATTCTTTGTCAAGAAAATAATTAATAAATTATTATTATTCCAATGATTGAGTGATTATAAATGTTGATATGACTTATGGTAAGTAATTTTCCTTTAAAATGACGTTTAATAGTTTTTAAAATCATTTTATTCCTTGTACATGATCAATAAATGTTTCTAAAATGTTTTTATTTATGTTTAATATATTTTTTAATTTTACTTTAAAAAGATATTCTTGTTATTTTTAATAGTTTTGAGATGAATATTTTGATCTTTTACCTATGGGTCATTTTATGTATTTTTTTTAAAAGGTGGAATGATGATTTTTGAAAATATGTAGGTTGGATTCCGTTTTAGGAAATAATAGATTTTCTTTTTCATAATGAATCATAAAAAAGTATGCTTACATTTAATGAAATAATTCCTCTTAATATTATATAAATTATTCATATTAAAATGTTTTTATAATGAAAGAAAAACATTTTCTCAAATTAATGTGAGGAATGAAAGGTTTGTTGATAAAGTTATTGAATTCAAATTTAAATGGATTTTATTATTATTGTAAAATATATATGGGTTTTATTTTTGATATGGATCTAGTAAATTTTATACAAAATATTGGATTACCTGATATGGATATGATGACATGTGATCCTAATATTGCACTCCAATGGATTTGGTAAATTAATAGAGTTTAACTTTTATATGTTACTCCAAAGAGATATGAGAATTGTATAGTCAGTTGATTCCATTGTAAGGATTATTTGATGTCTAAATTTAATTATAATTTCCAAACCTACCAAAACAATATTATTTTAGTGGTTTCTAAAGGAAGTATTTGTTTTCTATAATGTATGAAAATGAAGATTAGTTTTGATGGACTGTTTTGACCATTATCTATTATGGCGAAATGATGGGTTGGAATTCATGAGTTCTCTTGTTTTCTAAGAAAACAATATTTTTTTACTTTCCATTATTGTTTCATATGAAATTTTCCATGAAAGATAATTAGAAAAAAATATATTTTTTTCAAAGAAATATAAATCAGTATTTTGGATAAATTATTTATTCCAATAAAGGAAAAAATAAAAAAAAATTATTTTTCATGTTTACAAATAGACTAATGAGTTTATTTTCAATTTTTCCCATACTATTTTTTCACATTCGATGGTTTCTAATGAATTTTTATTATGCATAAGGATGGGTATAAATATTAAAAAACCCAATTTTCAAGATATTGGAGTTACCTTGAATAATGAATTTGTGGATTCATAAATAACTTATTTTTTGGCATAAAATAACAGTTTATGGTCATTTAAAATTTTCTTCTATAATTTGATTACATAATAATCTAAATACATACATCAGAAATATCATGGAAGTATATGAAAGTATAAAACTAATCATAAATCATTCAATTATAATTTTTTTATGCTAAAATATGTTATAGATGGTTTTCTAGAATTTTTTTTAAAAACATTAGGGGTTAATCTGATGTTAAAATACACATTAAAAAGATTCTAATTTACGTTTACATTGTTATAATATAGATTTTAATGATTTCCATGAGGCTTAATCTACTACATATCTATTCAGAAAGGATTTCTATAGAGGAAACAAGGAAGATATGCTATAAAGGCATCCATAAGATAATATCAATTAAAATATCTCACTAAAATGGTTGTAATTTTTACAATTTAGTTATTAGTAGTCTTTATCATGTCGTATGATGTCAATGGAAGATACATTGCATGAGATATACATCATTATCCATAGAAGAACGTCTATATAGTAAACCATTTCTTGAAACAACAACCTTTGGATTTTTGTGGATCCTCAAACCCAATAAAAATTGAAATATGAATTAATGATCTATAAAATATATGTAATAATCTAGGAAGTTCAAACCATATAATTTAACACTTTATATTTATTGTTTTGAATGTCACTCCATTTTTCGGTGGTATTTGGCATAGAAAAATAATCAAAATGTTGAAATTAATGCCATATAATGGATGGTATTCATTGATATCTTCCATGAAAATCACATTTTTAATGATCTTTTATATGTAATTAAAATACAATTATGGAGTTATATTAAAATATTGATGACATAGTGTCATGTTATGTGGAATAATTTAGTAGACTTTACAGATGTCGTTAAAATCTCATTCTCTACAATGATACTAAAATTGACTAATTATACAAATGATGTATCCATACATATATGTGTATCTAATCAAATATAAGTTCAAATGTTATAACAAAACTCTATAGTGGGATTATTATTTTTAATGTTATTCAAAGTTTATAAAAACATGGAATGGATGAGATATGGGTTTCATGAAATGGAAATTTATTCATGAAAGTAACAAAAAGGAATAAAAATTACATTACCACCTTTTGATAAGTGTGTAAATAAGCATTCTAATGAGTGTATAATGAGATATAGAATGTCTTCCCATTATGGATATTCTGGAAACATGGATTACGAAAGAAATAAATGGAAATAATTATACCAGTAATGAAAATAATGTAACGGAATTTTTTAATTATAATGAGTATGGTCATTATATTAATGCATGAATAATATTATTTATTATTTTTGGATTAATCCTGAAATGGAAATAAAATATGTAATAAATTTTTTTTATATTACTACTGTAAATTTTGGAAATTAAATTGATGTTTTTATGAGTAAATTAGTTATATATTTTGACTGTGAGAATATATAGTATCATTCAAGATCCATTCATTAAATTATATATGGGAAATTTTCAATTAAAATGGAAGCACCGTATCAAGAAATAAATTATATTTTTTTTATAAAATAGATAAATTTTTGTATAAGGGTAAAAATAATATTAATAGGAGTTCATATTATTATATGTGGGAGGATTATTCATGGAATCATTTTAATATATCCCATTTTATTGTTTGATATTATTCTTGGTAAGGATTTTCCATTACATTTTCCTGATAATATATAATTCAGTATTAAATAAGTTTTTACCAATAAGGATTTCTTATTTATATATAAAAATAAATTATTCTATTGAGAACAAATCTAGTGTCCATGAAACCAATTAATGATAAAAATGAAAGGTATCAATGAAATTATCTTAAAAAATGTAACTATTCAAGTTGGTTATATTCCTAATATAAATTAATATATAGATGTATTTTATATTGACTTTTCTTGTGTTATTCATAATCAAGTTGTTGAAATTACAATTAACTTAGTTCTGGATGCTAATCCAATTTGAAACCCAAATATCAAAACTCTATAATTTAATTTTTTGAATTGATAAATAAATTACAGAAGTTTATGAAAATGGATTCATTCACCCAATCACTTTTCATTAGGGATATAATGATCTATTTATTATAATTATGGTTGGTTCCTTGAGACATTACATTGAATATACAACAATCAGTGACATTACTGTTAAGAATAACTATATGTTTCCATATATTCATGAAATTATTTATCATCTCAAGGGTATATATTATGTCTCAATGATTGATCTTGGGTCTTTGTATCACTTGCTGAAGGTGGATGATGTAAACATTCTATAGATCTATTTACATAATATATATCTTTATTTTGAGTTTTTTAATTATCATTTCTAGTTAGAAACACATCCATTGTAGTTATAATTATAATTAATAGAGTCTTTCAAGAGTTTTGAATAAATATTTTGTTATTTAGGTTATGAATATTCTTACATACTCTAAAATATATAAATATTATGAGATACACATAAGGATTTATTTTTAAAAAATAAATAGAATGATTTTGTATCTAAATTTATTTAAATTTCAATTTTGGATGCATTAGAATTCATTTTTTGTGAATATTATTTCTTAATAAAGGATATAATTTGATACTTTTAAAATTAATGTGGTTTAAAAATGTATTTTATCTAAAAATAAAATTTGATTTCATGTTTTATTGGATTATTAGATGATTACTGAATTTTTTTTGAAACCATTCCTCAATTCTCTCACCAACAAACTATTATAATATGAAAATGATTTTAATTAATATTGATAATGAAATGTGATGAATGTTATTTAGAATTGAAAATAATGTGGGATGATTTTACACTCATAGAATATCAAAAAAAAGAAATTTTGATTTTTTTCAACGATGCTTTGTTAAAAAGATTTTGTATTGTCTTAATGAAGAATAATTGGATTATTCCAAATCCATCTATTCCACTGAATACCAATGAGAATTATTATCCTACATATGACCAAGAAGAAGATACAAGATTTTTCTCTTTAAAAATAAGTGAGAATCATTTATTTGGGGATAAATTTTAAATATATATAGATCATAAAATATTATTGTATATTTTCTCTCAAAAAGAGTTAAAATTGATCCAGAGAAGATGGCTATAACTGAATAAGGATTTTTAATTCACTCTTAAATATCATTTATTAAATAAAAAAATCTATATGATACCATTAGTCCAAAAGATAGTGAATCTTTATGGTTTTCAAGATTGGAACATGATCCATTAATATATTAGTTAATGAATGTTGGCCTGAGAGTTATTTACGGATACCTTCAATAATTTTTTAGTTTTGAATATATGAAGTAAGATATGGATTTTATTGACATTAAAATTTTGACATACCAATAGGATAATGATGAATGATAAACACCAGAGGTGATGCTTCATCAATTGAATGAGACATATATGAAATGATAAAATATATTTATTGATGTTGTGGTTGGATTACGAAAGACATGTAGAGGTAATAATGTGATATGTGTTATTATTGATCATTTTACAAAATTGGAACTATTTTCCTTATAATAAATTTTATGTATTTTAATCAGTTATAAGGTCATTATCTTAATGTTAAAGTCATTTTTAAAGAGTTTTTTACTCTATTAAATGTAACCATTTTTGCAAATTTTCCTCAAATCATAGAAAAGGACATCAATGGTCTATTGAGACTTAAATGACTTTTATCACAAATTTTAATCCAAAATAAAATGGTAAATTATAAAAAAATAATATAAATTTTAGATGAAATGTTTTAGGATTTATCATTAGATTATAATGGGTATTGGGATAATCATATATCATTAGTACAACATTTATGAAATAAAAATTGTACTTTAGGTATCGATATGGATCCTTGTGAGGCATAATATTTAAAATGATGACATCCCTCAAGTATCTGGGTTGAAGTTAGTTAGAGAAAGTTATTAGGACTATAACTCATAGAAGTAACGGTTTTTAATGTTAACATAATTTAACCATACATTTTAATAACACAGTGTTGGAAGAATACTTATACATATCATATTATAGAAATATCTCTCATGTGAATTTAAAAATATTGCATTCCTTAAATTATATACATAGAAAAGTGTAACATATATTCACTGAAAATAATTTAACTATGATATTTAATGGTCAATACAAAATTATTTCAAATGATTCATTATTTTCTTATAGATTATATTTTATAAAGTGATTGTCTCTTGTATTTGATCAATTATTGATAGCCCCACTTTGTTAAATACCCTAAGGGGGTGAATCAAAGTGTGATAGATTAATATTATTCCCCCTTTGGATATTGTTTCACGGATAAATAAAATACACATCTCTATTTCTCCTATATTAATATATGAAAACAAATAAAAACATGCACGAGAAAAAAATATTTTACTTGTTTTACCCTCACATGGCTACGTCCAAGGAGAATAAAATGATGATTTAACACTACACCAAATCAATTAAATCTAATTACCAATTACTAGGATCAGAATAGAACACATTTATTCCTAGGCATACATCCTTTACAAGGATTTGTGTTTTTTAAATAAATTATGAATGGCCACTCCTTGTGTCTCTTTCTCTGGGTCACTGTCAGTAGAATGGAGCTCTATCTTCCTCTCCCTTTTCTTGCTAATCTTTGAAGGGATCCACACACATATTATGGACATTTTGTTCACATCATTATCTCTAATGAATCCACCATCCACTATATGTATATTCTCTATTTATGTCCCACTTCCATCCAATGATGAATATTGTATTACCACATATGTACTAGGAAACATTAATGTTTTCATGCAACATTATGGTGATCTAGGTGACACTCTATTCCTTGAGTGCATCGTTGTTCTTTGTCATGGAAAACCCATGTGTGCGCCACTTATAAATTGCACACAACTTCATTCTTATAAGTAACTCCCAACATTAACTCAACAAAAATTTTACAATAAATCCTTACATAATAGTAACCTTTCTAAGTGTGTGTCACTTACTACATGCGTAATATAGAGAATTAATTTCCTCTATGTGTTGATAATTATTATGTTTGGATAGTATCTACATATTTTTAGGAATTTTTCCGACCCTACGTGATGCTTAAACATCTTCTCCGCAAGTGCGCAAGTCTATCTACAGAAGTCTCATTCATGAAAACACACATTTTGGGGAAATTCCATAACATGAGTTCCCTTCATTAAATTATCACATATTCATGTATTGTTCATTAAAAATGATTGGTGAAAAACATTACAAACCTCCAAAATACTTGCAAGAAACATCCATTACCAAAAATACTTTCTCCAATAACAACCCCCACCCAACAAGGTGAACCCCTCCTAGGCCAAAAATGTTATAAGAGAGATGGTGACCCCAGGGTGCCACATCTAGTAGGCCCAGAGTTAGAGACGGTCACCAAGTGTATTGTAAACACACAAAATGGGATGAATTCCCATCAAATAGAACACATGAAAAAGATACCAATAAGATATACACCAACCAACTCCAAGTCAGACTGAAATATAAAATAAATTCCAATTACACACATGTAATGTCATGAAAAAACTACAACAATAGAAATGGAAAACTACAACTACCAAAAGAAAATAAAAATAGTAGCGACCACGGATCCTAAACAGCTCATGCAACCCCAAGATAATGGCAACCATCCTCATCTCCAACCTTCTCCATGTGACATGAAAAATTGTTTTTATATACATAGGGTGAGTATAATAGTATACTCAGTAATATCATACCCATATCAACTCATGAAAAATTAAAGAATGCAAGATAATGCACACTGAACAACAAGTGAAACTAACTCCTTATCCAAACAAGTATACTATGTTTCCAGCCACACTATGGCTACTCTCACCAAGTATCCTATAAAAGAGTATATAATTTAATAATGAATATCATGGGCACCCTGATATCACTTCCCTAGTATTTTTTCACTTTTCTACATCATATCACGTCATAAGAATCCTTATCCAAAAAGACTTGCTCGCACACACCTGGTCGATGCACCACAATATGCACCCTGTGAAACAGAACCACTATGTCTGTGTAACCAAATTAACCAGTTAGATTCTAAGAGCCTATATTTCTCTTATAAAATGTATCATATGTCTGTCATTATACCAAAATCCATTACATCCCATAAGCAGAGTAAGGATACTCAAGCCATCACATCATATACATGTTACCCCAATAGTAGTCCATTTAAAACAATATCCAGAATGTTTGTGTGTGAATATCCAAAATCCATTATAGCCCTCTACAGACATATATGGGGAAAATTAAATGGTGTGCCTACCATCACATGTAACAACCATGAAAAGAGATCGGGACTAAAGGTGGTACTCATCCATCCATCCTCCCATAAAAATGTTGGGGAAAATACCCCTAGGGCTTAGAATCCCTAGGGTGTAAGTTTCCCTATCTGACATGGTGGAGTAGCATATAGTAAAATAATAACAATAGAATATACTATATCTCACAACCACACTATATTCATAACCTAGTCTTAGACACGACTGAAACTGACATCTCTCGGTCTCTCGGGTGCCACTACTAATACTAGTTATCCTATAATAACACAACCATTTTAAGAAAATTATTACATTAATTAATTCCCTTTTTATCAGATTCACATTATGTTAATTAATTATTTAAAAATCAATTAACAATTAAGAATTCAACATTATGTATCATTATCATTCCATCCAAGATCCACAGTTACTTTTAAATTGAAACTGAATATTGCTTCCCACCATGATCCTATTACATGTGTCAAAATCATTTATTCAAAAATTTATTACCATGATTAATACATTCCCATGTTCCCAAGAATTCTAGAAAAACATTCTAAGCTACCAAACACATGGGAGCTCAACCTATTGTGTAGATGAACTACCTGTCATGTCTTTTCCACATATAGCCAGAGCATAGAAACATCCTCCCTCAAGAAGATGAAAACAAAAAGCATGTGGCGTACCCCACACATCTTCAATCTTGTTTGGAAGGAGGGTATAAAGACCAAATACTTTGAGAAGTGGGTAAATTGAAGCATACAAACAACGAAAAAGATTCTGAAAGTATCTAACCATTCACAGCCATCCTATTTCGTCATCTGTAGTGTCCTCCTCGTCATCCACATGCATAAACTGATGGATCTCACCTTTTTAGGAATTAGCTGCAACCAAAAACAATGGGACTCCCTTATCCCACATCTCACGACATCCATCCAAGATCATAACACATACAATAAAGCATTAAAAAATAACATAAAATAGGTTCATGGCCCTTAAATAATGCATTTATCCATCATATATAATGTGCACTCATGTCTCCAATTTACAAGACACTCGGCTTAACAAGCTAGAGGGTAACTCAGAACCCAACCAGGAATTATCTTTTTATCAAAAATACGTTTACAAAATCCATATGGAATTTAACGATTTATTATTTGTTGTTTCCAACTACAAGAAACCTAAAAATAAATCTATCACAAATAATTAAACATGCTTAATGCATAAATTTGATTAACATCAAATTACAAAAATAAGAAATATATTTATTTAAAGGATTCTTTATCATTAGAAAATAATTAAAATTAATCCAATTTAATGTTCTTTACCAAATTATGTCATGAACGACATGATAAACAAGGAATGGTTGATATCACACTATCTAGAAAAAGAATATTCAATAACATACGATCGATACAAATTTATTTATTTTGATTAAATATTTATTACATTAATTTCATTATTATCCTATGGGATAATTAATGAAAACTCTAAAATTTCATGTAAAAGAATATAGAGGCAAGTAATACCCTACCTCGTAAGGTTTACATGAGAATGATCCACGTAACCGCTCAGGATCAACAACCCAGCGACAACTATATCCACCTGATGATGTCGTGGTATGACCACACCAACCAACACCCTAGAAAACACCATTAGAATCATGTATATCACATGAAATAAAATGTAAAGGATAAAAAAGAGAATAATGATCGAAGAAAACAAAAGAAAAGGGGTAGATCATACCTTCTATCAATGAAATATCGACACTTGTTGCTTCCACCTAAACAAGGGGTGTGCATGCACTAGGAAGAATCATTAAGGGAGAATTATCCAAGGGTTACAGTTCATTCACAACACTCATGTGGTAAAAAGGAATGTTTTGAGAATCTTAGACTTGGGGAAAATAAGGTAGAACAAGGAACTAAGATATCTCGTCCCTTTAGAAGAATTAATGGAGAAGTAGTTTAAGATACACTGGATTTTCCATTAGAATCCGATCGCATAAAACCACACAGTTCGACAATGTAATGGCATTCTGAGCCTTATGAAAATTAATATAGGAGTTATGGGATTTTAATTGGCCAAAATCACTTAAAATAATCACATGAATGTGTTTTACGTCAAGGAAAATGTCAAAGGGGTGAAACTGTAGGAAGCTTGAAACATTGTACACCTACCCATGATTGGAAACATTGTAGTCCTACCAACAATGAAAATACAAATGACTCACCGATGTTGATATTACAAATTAATCACCAACTTGGGAAGTAAAAATGACCCACTAATGCCAACAGTACAAATGACTCACAGACAACGGTACTATAAATGACTCACCAATGTTGATAGTGCAACTAACTTGCCCACACTGAGAGTAGAAATGATGCACTGATGCTGGAAGTAAAAATGACATGTCGATGACGACTGTACAAATGTCTCCCTAACACCATCACTATAATTGACTCCCTGATGCTGATAGTACAAATGAATCTATGATGTCGATAGTACTAATGACTCATAGACGCCGACAGTAAAAATGACTCACTAATTCCAATAGTACAAATGACTAATTGATGACATTGTTCACATCTGCCTCACCAATGACACTATTCCAATCTATCTCATAGATTATACTTCTCACATATATCTCACCTTTGATATAGTTCACATATGTCTCACTGATGAATCTATTAACATCTACCTCACCAATGACATAGTTCACATCTATCTCACCGATGACACTATTCCATTTTTATCATCGATGAAACAGTTTCAATTTATATCATTGATGACACTAGTCACATATTTCAAACAGAGGAAACTATTCACATATCTCTCACTGACGACACCATTGCCATCTATCTCACCGATGAAACTGTTCATATTTGTATCACTGATGAAACTATTCACATCTAAAAATTTGGAAAAGTGTTGGGGATAAATCACCTTGCCCTCCTATAACACCTTAGACACTGGAATTCAATAATGGAATATAATAGAGAGGTTAGGTCCATTACATTAGATACCACTCAAATCATTCTTTTCCTCAAGAATTAAAAACTAACTTAAAAGGGAACTAAATGGGGGTATGATTAACCACCCATCAAGATACATCTCAAGAGGGAGGATCCATAAATAAAAACAATATAAATACATATCATAAACATGAATGGTCTATAACAACAAAGAGAACATCATTACAGGAAAAGACATAAACATCAAACAGCTTGGGGTACTGAGAACATATCCATGACTCATGTTCCCATGTACACTCATCCAGAACACAGTGTCGCCATAAGAAATGAACAAAGGGGATAGCCTTCCCACAAAACACCTTGTCCTTGTATTCCTTGATCTCTACAGAATGCTCTTCAATGGTCGCATCATCGTCAATGTTGATCTCACTACAATCAATGACATGAGAATCATTATACAGATAATGATAGAGTTGTGACCCGTCAAAAACATCCTGTATTCGGGTCATTTTAGGAATCTATTCTACATGATACACCATGTCTCTAACTCAAGAGAAGACATCGAAAGGCCCTGCAAACCTAGAAGGAAGCTTACTCCCACAACCAAACCTTCATTGTCATTGGAAGGAATTGAACTTTAGAAATGTGTGATCCCCAACATCAAACAGGAAAAGTCTCCTCTTGTAATCATTGTAGGATTTTTGATGATCATGTGTAGCCTTCATCACCTCACAGATCACATGAACCATCCCTATCATGTTCTTTACTAGTTTCGATCTAAGAATTGCTGAATCTCATACCCTAGTCTAGCACTTTGGAGAATGGAAAGGCCGTCCATAAAATAATTCAAATAAAGTCATACTGATGTTGGAGTTAATAATATTGTTGTAAGAGATGTCCACCATGGGTATGTTCCTAATCCAAAAACCTCCTAAATATAGGACAAAAGACCACAACATTTCTTGAAGAGTCTGAATTCTCCACTCAGTTTGACTTCTCTTCTATGGATTAAAAAAAGTTTTGAGGCATAGATGATAACCAAATTCATGTTGGAGACCTCTCCAAAACCTATAGGTAAAATCAGGATATCGATTGGAATTGATCATCCTCGGGACTCCATGGAGTCTCACCACATCCTCTAGATATTACCTCGACAAAAACTCCACTGATCTTGACTCCAAGATCACTAAAAAGTGGGTTTATTTAATTAAATGATCCACTACCACCAAAATAGAATCATGGCCACCCTAAGCTCAATGTAAACCAGTAACAAAGTCCTTTGATATTTCCTTCCACATCCACTAAGGAAAATCTAATGGTTATGAAATCTGTCATGGAAATAGTTCTCGACCTTCACCTTCTGTGAGACCAATCATCAAGAAATAAACTTTAAAATTACAGGCTTCAACCCAAGTCCCCAAAACAGACTCCTCAAGTATGTGTACAACCTTTTCATGCCAGGATGATCCGCTAAAGGAGAACTATGTAACCTTCTGAGAACTGCCTCATGCTTCACTGATGGAACAAAAATCCTTCCCTGATACAACAAATGATGTTATTCATACTCAGACTAACATCATGGGTCTCGACACAAACAACTCGGTCTCTCAAGACCTCCAACTCTTTATTTCCCACATGGGACTCTTCCACCTGCAGTACCATATATGACTTTACCATCATCTAAATAATACAAAATCTTCCCCCAACTTTTCTCATATAAATATGTAATTCTGTTTATTCTTCCATTACTCTCCATTAATCACCATATTCACGCACTACATGACATCATACTCCACTCATTAGCTGCAACAATTCCCTTTCTTGGTGTATATGAGATTTCAATGTCATCTTCTAATATGAACTCCATCCATCACCACAGTCATGAGTTCAATTCATGCTCTAAAAAAACATACTCAGGCTTTTGTGATCGGTGAAAACCACAATGTGCTCTCTAATGAGGTAGTGTATCCAAAACTTTAGAGCAAACACCACTACCTCAAACTATAGATCATTAGTGGTATAGTTAAATTCCAGGGGACACAACTATCTATACCCATAATAAATAACTAATATCTACTTCATTAGAGCACAACATAACACTAGATGTGAAGCATCGCAGAAAAAATCAAACGGGGATCCTGCTACTAGCCGAAAAAGAGCCAGAGCACCAACCAACTTCTCAAGCAGATACTCAAAACCTACATAACACTGATCAGCCATCATGATTGCCTGATAATTTTTGTTCAATTCTATAAGAGGAGTCAATAGTCGAGAGATATTGGATACGATCCTACTGTACTAGCATGTGAGACTAAGGAACCATTTCACCTATACCCTTGTATTGGGAGAATCCTAAGAAAAAAAATCTTATATATTTGACAAATCCATTGCTACTCTCTATTAAGACACCACATTCTCTATGAAATGAACTACTCAATCCCAAAACACAAACATCGACATCCTCCCAAATAGATACTATTGATGAAGAACTCCCAAAATGGCTTGAAATTACTCTACATGGTTCTTTGTAGACGCGGAGTTCAGAAGTATGTAATCGATGAAAACCACCAAGAACATATATATGAACATATAGAACATTGATTTCATCAATCTCATGATTTGATCTGGAGAATTCGTTACACTGACCATCATTACAACGATCTTGTAATTCCCATGATGACAATAGAAAGCAGTCTTCCGGATATCCTCATCCTGCACACACATCTATTGATGTCATGACCACAAGTTTCTCATTTAGAACCAACTTTTACCCTTTAGTTCATTGAATAAATCATAAATCCGTGGAGAGATTCTTCAGTGTCACTTTTTTTAAGAAATAATAATTAATACTCAACCTCAAATATTTGACATCCTTCTTCACAAAAAAAATTGGTGCACCCCACGGTGACACACTCAGTCGAACAAAACCATAATATAATAGACCATCAAGTTGTTTATGTATCTCTTGTAACTTAGAATGATCCATCAAATATGGATACATAGAGATAGGAGGCACTCATGTTTGTAGCTCAATCCCAAACTCGATCTCTCATCATGGGGGTAATGCTACAACCTCTTCTAGAATGACATAAAGGTACTCTTATATGAACCTAGGAAACACCATCTTTTGAACCTCTAATAAATTTAGCATCAGCTCCTCCATCAAGGTTGAAAAGGACAGAACACACTTCGGATCCATCCAAGGGTCTCTCTTTCCAACAAACACCACCATCCCTCCATTACAATCAATTAATACCACCGTCCTTTTGAAAAAACTCACAATATCCCACACTTAATACAAACAATCCATGTCATGGATGACATAATATCGTTTTATCCTTAAATTTAGGAAATAACCCCATGAGTAGTGCATCCCCATCACTAGCTCACAGTCTCTACATGCGTCAAACAAGTCATCTCGACCTCTAACTGGCATAGTCAATGTCAAGGGAAATGGAAGCCTCTCTACCTCAAGTATGAATGCATGGAAAAGGGAAGATGATATAGAATATGGTGTTGATCTTATCAAACAAGGAATAATCCCAGGTAGAAAACTAGAAAAGGTTACCTCAAACGACATATGGCTCACTTGGCGCTAGAAGTGATAAAGAATAATTCTGACCACATCCTCCTCCACAACCTCTCTAACCCTTATGATGACCACCACTACAGTCGTGATCTTCTCTATGAGGATGGGGAGTACCATAGTGATACCCTCTCTGTATGCCATCTTCTCTCTACTTATCCAAAGCAGGTGAAACCATCTGTTGTCTCCTCAATTTAAATTTTTTCAATGGGGGAACCTAGAGAGGAAGGTCTGGTGTATGATGACTAATCTGAATGTTCTGGAACTCTCTCTAGTGAGGACCTCATCCTCTACAAGTGAAACAAGCACATTTCCCCTTGGAATATCCCTAATAGATACTTCCCCTATAGAAATGACATTGTGAGGGGTGGGACCTACCCCTAGAAAAATAGAAACTCTTCAACCATGAAAATAGAGAACCATGAAAATATCAATTCTTCGTGAGGACTCATGACGACTCTTATCTCATGATTAACTGGTTCTAGATAATTTCCTCTTGATTACTTCTTCCCTTCCTAGTACCTCAACATATTTCATCAGAATAAATGGTGTGACCATGGACTGGATCATTGGATGAAAAACCAACTCAAAATGCCTTTCCTTGGCCTCCTCATCTTCTTATAGGTCCGAAGCATATATTAAAAGGTTCCTAAAATTGGATCCAATGTCTCACACACTATATCTACCATATCTATATGTATGTATATCATATCGACTCGAGTTAATCATAGTTAATGAAAGAAAGTCGACTATAAACATGCCTCGGAACTCATCACATGTGATTGATGAGTCCTTGCGATCCTCAAAGAACAAGAACCATCATTGCCTTGCTGCCCCAAACAGCATCATCACAAAAAAAGACACCTAGTTCTACATCCAATCATCGATCAAACTAAAGGATATATCAACATCCTATAACAATTATTCTATGACTTCATCTATAATTGTGTCCTCGTACTTTTGAATACTCTAGCACTAAATCTCTCGGTGTGTCCTCTTCCATGCTTCATCATCATCCACCTCTACCCATCGGTGATCTGTTGACATATCATGTTGGACATCTTCTTCCCGAACCATACATGGGCATTCACCAGGATCCATACCTACAAAATAAAAAATAGTTAGTGATCCTCAACCTGGAAAATTGAACACTCAACAATAATAAGTTAATTTTTTATTTTATTCAATTTATTTTATCGGATCCTATGGTCTACCCATTCAAACACAGACATAAAAAATAATGTTTCATGACCCTCTCCTAGGTCTCTACCTTGAAACCAGAATCACCTCATTTGTTAGATACTTTATACATAACATTTTAGACATTAGATCACAGGTGAACCTAAACGCCTATGTCTCAGTTGATCTCCAGTGTTTGCATCTGTTGCTAAACCTTAATGACAACATTTACCAACCATCCTATGAAACCGCACCTATGCCTAACACCAAACTCTACCCTAACCATGAACCTCCTATTTGATACCACGATGTCATGACCCCATCACCACAAGGTGTACCCCTCCTGGATCGGTAATGTGGGAAGCTAGAATGTGACCCCCGATTCCCGCCTCCAGTAGGGCATGGGATGGTGAGTATCATCACTGGTATAAAAAACACACAAAATTGGAGCCATTTCCCTCAAAGATAACACATGAAAAAGACCGAGGTAAGATAAACCCCATCCATCTCTAACTCAGACGGAAATAAAAAAGAAATCCCATGTAAAAATATGTAATGTCAGGAAAATATGACTACAACTGATACAGAAAACAGCATGTACCAAAATAAAATAAAAACCATAGAGACCATGAATCCCAAATAGCTCCTACAATCCCAAGATAGTAGTAACAAACCTGATCTCCAACTTAATCTAAGTGAGCTGAAAATTAGTTTATATATATGTTTTTTGAGTATAACATTATACTCAGAAGGATCATCACTGGAGCCTCTCATGCAAATATAATAAATGCATGATAAAGAACAATTAATAACATGTCAAACTAACTCATCATCCAAACAGGTGTAGTATGTTCTCATCCTAGCCATGGATACTATCACCATGTATTTCATCCAAGACTATATAATATAATAATGAATATCTAGGGTACCCCACTAACACATCCCCAATGGTTTTCTACTTTTCCCCAATGCTTCACATTCTAAGCATCCCTCTTTAAAAAGGCATTCCCATAGACACCTAAGAAGAGAAATAGAATATGTAACCCATGGAACAAAAGCACTACATCTAGGTATCCATAGTAAGGAGGTAGTTTCCAAGATCCACCACTGGTCGCATAATCTGTATCATACGTCGGTCATTATACTGAAACCCATTACCACCCATTCACCAAACAAGGATACTCAAACCACCAGAACCTATACATGTTACACCTATATAAGTCCATTGGAAAATATATCCAGAATATATGTGTGCGAATAACGTTTTCCATTACAGCCCTATAAAAACATATATGGGAAAAGATAACCATTATTCCTACCAGCACATGTAACATACAATAGAAGAGAGTGGAAGGGGGTAGACATCCATCCCTCCTCCCACTAGAATGTTTGGGAAAACACCCCAAGGTTAAGAATCCCCTAGGTTTTATTGACCCTAAATTAAGGGGTGGAGTAGCATATAGAAAAAAAAGAACAAAATATAATATTGATCACAACCACACTACGGGAATAACCATGTCTTGTACTCAACTGCAGCTAACGTCTATCAGACTCCCAGATGCCACTGATAAGACAAGGTATCCTATAACCACATAATCATTTAAATAGATTTATAAAATTAACTCATTCACTTTTTATCATTTTCACTTTACGTTAATTGATTATTTAAACATTAATTAAACATTAACAATTCCACATTACATTTTAGTATAATTCCATCCAAGATCCACAGTTCGATTAAATTACAACCTCTGTATTGCAGTCCCACCGAACTAGAACCCCATGGGTTAACATCATTTATTCAATCATTTATTAACAACATTATTACTTTACCATATTCCATGTAATATTATAAAAACCTTCTATGATACCAAACACTAGGGGGCAAAACATAGTGAGTTGATGAACTACCATTCAAGTCATATCCCCCTATAGAAAGAATTTAGACCCATCCTACTTTGTGAAACTAAACACAAAAATCATATAGAATTCCCTGCTCATCATCGCCTTTTTTTGGATGGAGGCTAGCAAGACTAGATACATTGAGTAGTGGGGAATGTAAAGCTAATAAACAACCCATAAGATTTAGAAATCTTCCAATTATTTACATCCAACACATTTCATCATCTTTAGTGTCCTCTGCAACACCCACATGCATAAACCGATGCATCTCGCCACTCAAGGTGTTGGATGATGCCACATAAAATGGGCCTCTCGGCCCCCAAATCTCACAACATCCATGCAGTCTCATAACGCATCACATGTAGGAGGAAACAAACATCATAACAACTTGTCTATTTTCCATTAAATAATTTATTCAACCTTCATACATAATAATCATGCATGGCTTTAATGAACAAGGCAGTCAACCTTACAAGAATGAGGGTAACTCAGAACCCTACTAGGAATATTCAATTTATCAAACATCCAGATTGTTAATCCAACTGGAAATAACTGATTTTTAATTTGTATGTTCCAACTATGGGAAACCTAAAAAAGATAGCTATCAAAAATAATTAAACATGATTACAGAATCAATTTGATTAAAATCACGTTACAACAACAACAACAACCAGATTCATTTACATGATTCATTATCTTTGAAAAATTAATTAAAATTAATCCCATTTTACATTCCCTACCAAATTCTTTCAAGAAGGAAATTCTATAAAAGTTAACATTATATATCACACTCTATAGAAAAAAATAGGCAATAACATAAGATCAATAAAAAGTTACATATTTGGTTTAAGTATTTATTAATTTAATACCATTGTGATCTAATGGGTTTAATCATGATAACTCAATGATTGCATGTAAAAGAATATAAATGCATTGAATCCCCTACCTCAAAAGGTTCTCGACATTCCTTACACAATAATGATTCACGCAAGTGATCAAGATTGCCTCCCTTGTAACAACAGCATCCACCGGACGATGTCGTGGCATGACCGCACCAATGAACACAAAAGAAAACTCCATTAAAAGCATGGAGTTCACATTCCATAAAAAGGAAAGGATAAACAAGAGAATAATGATCAAGGAAAACAGAATAATTTAGGTATATTATGCCTTATTTTGATGGTATATCAACAAATTTTTCTTGCACCAAAACATGAGGTGCACATTATGGAGGATGAAAAATTAAGGGAAAAAAATTGAAGTATTAAGATTCAATCACACCACTCCAATGGGAAGAAGGAAAGGATTGATCGTATCCCACTAGGAAATAAGAAATTTTATCGGTGAAGGAAGATATCTAATCTCTTTAGATTATTTAATGAAGCAATGGTTGAAGATACACTGGATTTCAATTAAAAGAGGATCTCATTAAACGATGTGGTTTGACCAAGTATAGGTGTCCTAAGCCTTAGGATAATTATAATAATAATTATGGGATATGAGTTTGCCTTAAATACCGTTAAATAAAGACATGAATGTGCTTTACATCAAATAAAACGTCACAAGGGTTAAATTGTATGATGCTAGAAACATTTTACACCTACTGATGGCTAGAAACACTATACGCATACCGATTGCTGAATACATTGTACATCTACTGACGCCGATGACACAAAAAAATAACTAATGCCAATAGTAAAACTAACTCACCAATGCCAACAACAAAAATGAATCACCAATTGTGATAATATAAATGACTCACTGATGCTAAAATTACAAATGAACAACCAACACTGACAGTATAAATGAATCATGGACAACGATCGTACAAATGACTCACTGACGCTGATGGTACAGATGTCTCATCAACGATGAAAGTACAAATGACTCTTTGATGCCAAGAGTAAAAATAAATCACCAACGATGAATATACAAATCATTCACTAATGCTGATAGTATAAATTAATCATCGACACTAATAATAGAAATTACACACCAAAACTGAAAGTACAAATGAATCTCTAATGAAATTGTTCATATCTATCTCACCAATGACATTATTCACCTCTGTCTCACCAAAGACAATGTTCACATCTATCTCACTTATTAATTTTTTCACATATGTCTCTCTGATGACACTGTTCACATTTTTCTCACCGATGACATTGTTCACATCTCTCTCAATGATGAAAGTGTTCACATCTGTCTCACCGATGAAACTATTCACATTTGTGTCATCGATGTCAGTGTTCACATCAGTCTCGTTGATTACACTGTTCACATCTATCTCACTGATGATATTGTTCAAACATGTCTCACTAATGGCATTGTTTACATCTGACTCAACAATGACACTGTTCACATCTAGAGATTTGGGAATGTGTTGGGGATAAATCAACTTGACCTCCTAGAACACCTTAGACACCAGATTTTAGAAAACGAATGGACCAGAGAGGTTTGGGCCATTACATCTCCATTCCTCAATTTTCCCCCATGAAAACTGGAAAAAACTTGTAAACGGTACCATCTTGTACACATTATTTTTGTACCACCTATAGATGATACATTCCATTGAAATGCATCCATCTCAACATATTTTTTCAACAATGAATCTAAAAATCATCAATGGACCATGGAACCATAATTTTTCCATAAACACAATCAACCAAAAAATGCTTCAATTTTACCTTGAGGGATTCTTTTTTCTAATAATCTCCCACATGGTGTTTATTGAAAACTATTCACATATAGATACCTTGTGAAATCATCTTCCATATTCACCAAATATTCTAAAAATGAAATTCAAATAGTGATTAAATATTTACCCAACACATAATCTAAGCCCACATGAGAAATACATGGAATGAGAAAATAAGTGTATATTTCCTTGTTCATTAATGAAACACTTCATTACAATACATGTCATCTTCATTCATCACAAAATACATGTGTCATGACATGTAACCTTTGATAAATCATCTTTAGCATCATCATATTTAAAACTCTCCCTATCACACTACTCCCTCAATCTTACTCCTCTACCTTTTAGCTTCTCCCCATGTATTGACTAATACATTTTCACCCTATTATAGAAACAATTTCTCCACTCTATTGGTTAACCTAATGGTCATTTCATCAATAAACACAAAGGTCATGAAATTATAGTTTGTAATAGAATAATGAACACATAACCATACATGAAGGATAAAAACATCATACCTCAGGTAAACGGGGTCCCACAACCACACTTTTTCAAGTGTGGGGAGTTAACTGAACTCCTAGATCCAGTAAAATCCTCCCAAATGCTTCTTTAGGTAAGACCTCTATCTGAATTTTGAAAACATATGGGTCTATATGCACATAATCTAACTTCAAAATGCCTAGATATACCTTCTAATTGATAATGTGGAACTTGATTTCATTGTGTTATGTCCCTATGTTATGGTATTTATTTTTTCCAATATTTATATCACATTAAATATCATAATATATTGTGATCGGAGAAATCACATCTACTCCCTTATCATCATGTGGTTGCTTCATCCATAATAACTATGTGGAAGCTTGAGTGGCTGCAATATATTCAGTGTCTGTGGTGCTAAATTAAATGTGATCCTATTTCTTTTTTATCCAATAAATTCACAATCCCCAAAGATAGAATGTACATGCCGAAGTTGATTTCCTATCATCTGCTAAACTGTCTCAATATTCATCAATATAACCACAAAACATTAGCTGCTAGTTTTAATTATACATCAATCCAAATTCCACCCTACCACTGATATACTGAAGTTTTGTTTCCATTAAAATCATTTTTCATTCCTTGGGATTAAATTTATATAATGTTGCTTGACAATTGGAAGTACCATTATTCAGTTTTGTTTCTATCATGTAAAACATTCCACCAATGATCTTCTTGTATTCAGTGATGTTAACTACATTACCGTCATCATCTTATGGAAATTTCATATAGGAATCCACAAGAGTCATCATATCCATGAATTATATATCCTAAATCCTCTCAAAACATCAATGGAATATTTATATTGAGAAATTAATGTGCCATTATTTATCTATTTTACCTGAAATCCATGTAAAAACATCAAGTCAACAATCACCGACATTTCAAAATCATTTTTCATGAATTTTTCTAAATTCCTTCACAACAGTTCATATGACCCTCAGAAGATTATTTTATTGACATATACTATAAAAATCAGACATTGATTACTATACTTGGTCACATATTGATTTTAATCAACTCCACCACACTGGAAACTTATTTTTTTCAAAAACTTATATAGTCATTAATACCAGGATCTTGGGGCTCGATTCAATCCATATGAAGCCTTATTCTACCAAAAAACATTGTTCTCAATTTTATGAGTGAGATGACCCTATGGATTCTCAATATAAACATTTTCATCCAGAACCCCATTTAGAAATGGTGACTTGGAATCCATCTAGAAATAGTTGAACTTTCTTAGCACTAATGAATAATATGATTTTTTATAGCCATGAAATTTGTGAAAAAGTTTCATCAATATGAATATGATCGATTTGGGAGTACCCTTTTTGTAGCAGTTGTGAATTTTTCAAATCATTATTCCATATTCATTTATCTTGATACGAAAGACCCATTTAGACATAATGAAATTCTTATCTATTAGCCTTGAAAAAATTACCAATGTCTAGTTATTCTCAATTTGGTCTTTCTCTTCATTCATTCCCTGAACCTAATTATCAACGCCATCTGCTTCATCAATAAATTTAGGCACTACTTGTGAGAAATACGATAATTGTTGTAGAGTATTCATTATTATTTTTGGAACTGTCATTTTCTGATCATCAATTATTTTGCCTATATCAATTTCATCTATTCTTGTTTCTTTCTGTGTATATTTTAATTTATTCATATAATAATCATGATTTGTGTATTCTTTTGAATCATTCATTGGAACTGGAATATCCCATTATCTATTATCTCTTCATCGCTATCCTCTGATCCTAATCATGTTTTTTCTAAAAAAATTGCTCAGTCTCTATAATAGTTACATCATTATTTTCAACTACCATTAACATCCACCTATTGAATCATTTATATGCTTTACATTTCATTGAATATCCATGAAATATCCCTTCATCTAAACTAGATTCCGACATCCTTTGATTCTCCATGCAATGAATGAAACACATACTTCTGTATACTCGAACGTACATCAACATTGACTTCTTCCCACACTAAAGAACTTAGAAAGTATATTCCTATTTTAGGATACAATTACACTCTATTTGATATATAGACCGATGCCATCACTTATTCCTTCCAAAAAATCATTGCAAGGTCTTTCTGAATTAGCAGTATTCTATCCATATTGTATATAATATGATTTCTATTCACTACTTATATATTGTATTGTGAAGTTCTTATAACAAAAACATGATTCCTTATCTGATGTTTTTTATGATAATTATACACTTGGAAATTATTCATCATTATTCCTTTATCTATTTAAATCATCATGATTGTTTTAACTAGATATTTCTCAACTTGTATCAAAAAAATTTAAGACAACTGAAGCCCTCATAATTGTTTACAATGATTCAAACACATGCCATTACGCTAAAATCCTCAATGAAGTGAACATTATATCTCCTTCCATAAATATCACATGGTGATATAGGTCATCACACATCAACATGGACTAGATCATGATATTTTGTAAACCTTTTCCCTTTTTCCTTATATATCATTCAAATGATCTACCATTGTTGACTTGTATCACATTTATGAGTGTGATCTCATGATAGTATTTAGAGGTATCGACCTGCATCATATTTCACCAGATCATCCGAGGTATTTTATCTCTTGTCTCAATGATGTTTATGAAATAACATATTTTCATCTTAAATGGATAAGAATCACATATATGTTTCTATATTTTCGATGAAAATATTTCTCTTTGTACACTATCCCTGAAAAACAACAGCACCATGTTTTCCCATAACGATACATGACTTAATTGTAAGGATTATACATGTCCCAAGACACGTAGTTGACTTATAGATATTAATTTATTACTAATTAAATCAAAAACCATGTCATATAGACATCCTATGTATTTTCCCCATACAGAGATTACCCCAATCCAACAATATTATCACCTTTTTCATTACTAAATAATACAATATCTTGTTATCAGAATTGATTCTTGTTACGAGATACTTATTTCCCATCATATGGGAAGTGCTTCCATTTTCAACAATACATATTCTAGTGTTAATTTATACATAAAAATCTATATCTACAACCACTCCCTTCTCATCTCGTTTCTTATTTATCCATGTTTTTTATTTCTTAAATGTTATAGATTGATAATCGTTATATTATGTGGGGTATGATGGACCAAATTTATATGGCAATATTGAATAATTATTTTTTATTTTCATCTCAAATGATGGTTCCTAGAATTTATTCTTGTGACCAATTTGGTTCTACTTCAACATACTCATCTTCATAGTTGATGTACAATATCTGTCAATGTGGCCAAACATCTGCAATAAAAACAATAAACTTAGAATTATATTCAAATTTACTGCAATAAATTTGGTATTTATTGTTGTTATTTTTACCTTTGGTATCTATTTTATATGGAACACATATTTTATAAGTTTCCCATCATTCTACAGCAATTAAACCTTATGCAAGGTGCATTATTGTGTTTCACTTCTACACCACTAGTGGTCCATTGAGTTTTCTAAATATGCTAACTCTGCTTCATACTCAAATCAATCATCACATTTGGATTAGGTTCATGTGGTATGAAATTAAACACAACACATTTTTTAATCAACCCATATATAATACATATCATTTGGATTTGACATTTTCTTTTCTTCTGATGGAACATTATTATCTACCTGAATCAACTTAGTGGCCTAAACAATCTTATTTTTTTGAATTTTTATCAATTATCAACAATCTTTCTTGAGCCTTAACATTTCATCACTGACCCATTACCTAATCATCATTTTCATAGATACATTTGATTTTATATTTTCTATATTTTTTTAATCTATCATATTTTGTTTTTTATCCTTATATTTTGAAAATTTACTCAACAACTCTATATAAGCTCCACGTCATTTAAGACATTAGTTTTTCAAAAAATTTATTCTTCTCAAACTAGTATTTTTTCCTTCTACTCTATATATATTCGGGCATCATGAACCATATTAGAGTATTTTACTTTTCTTTCTCTCAAAACATTTATTTCGACAATAGTGGATTCGAATTCTACTTGATGATCAACTCTGCCTTCAACATCTCCATATTCATTTTCACCTTCTTCCTTTATTTTGGAATTTCTTATAATATCAACCATAGGATTCACTTCCTGATCCTTGATTTCTTCCAACTCTTCCTCCCCATATCATTTTGAACTATCATCTTACTTTTAAAAGAGACTCTTCTTTCTAAAGAATTTTTTAAAACAAAATTTCTTGTAATTCCCAGAGGTTAAATACATATTCATGAAAATTTCAACCTCTCCCTCTTTATATTCTCCAAAAATGTAAGAGAACATTACTGTATGATGTCCATAATTTCTATAATGAAATAATATAATGATCTTTTCCCTAGGAACTTTCATTTTCCACATCGGATATTTAAGGAATGAAAGAACATAACCCCATCTATCTCTTAATATTTCTGGTAGTCTTTGATCGGTAGCTGATTCCATGATTTGAATACCACTAATTTAGACATCCCTTTTTCCAAAGAATCATTATCATCTTTTCTCATTTCGTATGTAACATGAATATTGTGCAATTATCTAGTTCCATATACTTTGGATATTTTTCATCCAATAAAATCATTTGGATTAAACTGGGGTGGTAGTTTTCTGAATATTTGATTGGAAATATTTTTATCTTCAATAAATTCTAAGATACCACACATGTCTTTCACAACAATATTTACCTTGCCATATAATTTATCAATATTATCATTGTGGTGAATTCTAATATCCTATTATTTTTTTCATAGAACCACTATATTATATTATCTAACATTTGAGTCACTGTAATAAATATTAAATATCTATTCACACATACAAGGTGATGACTGAAATGAAATCACCGTTGAATGTATCTTATTTTATAGGTCGCCCTCTAAAGAAATGATTCTCATAGAATCAATATCCAATTCTTATCTTACAGCTTCTGATAAGGATCCACTATTGATAATAAATGGAATTCCATGCATAGATATCGTAAAGACATATATTCTTAATGAAAATATCTTGTGCTACAACCTATTCTTCAATATTTCAAAATTGTCCCCATCAATGATTTGAATCCATTTTTGAATAAAAAACTATATTTATTCAAAAGAGATAGATTCATTTAATTTAATCAGTCTCTCTGATACCAATTTTTAGGAACACTATATCAACTACACTGAGTGGTAGGGGTGAATCATGGTTTGAAAGATTAAAACTATAGCCCCATTGGATGATGTTTTATCATTGAATAACACACATCTCTCATTATCCTAAATAAATATATGAATATAAATTAATTCATAGACATGACACCTAAATTTTACATGGCTCACCCTCACTAGGCTACGTCAAAGAGCATACACCAATGATGTGATGATGCACCAAATCCACTATAACAGACTGAAAATTACAATACACAGGCAAGATAAATTATATACATAGGAAAACTTTTTTACAAGGATTTAGGCTGCCTCACTAAATTCCGAAGGAAAACTCCCTCTGTCTCTTTCTCTGGATCACATCTAGAGGAAAGGATCAGCATTTTATTATCTCTTTTTTTTCAACTACTGGATGGGATGCACACATAGTTTATGGAACCATAGTTACCTTAATTATCTATAATTAATTCTTCCTCTAATATATGTAGATGTTCTCTTTATGTCTCACTTTCATCCACTGAGGAATACCACTTTACCAAAGATGTAATCGGCAACTTCACTCTCTTCACACAACCTTAGGATTACTTGAATGTAACTATTTCCTTGTGCTAAATATCACCCTTTATAGAAAAATTACCACTTATGTGCCACTAATAACTTGCTCTTAGCTTCATATTACATGAAACTCCCCACTTTTAATCAAATACCTTTTTACGTAACTGTATACTTTTCTGGAAGCTTCCTACATGTGCGACACTCAAAACATACATGATTTGTAGCACTAATTTCTTGAAAATATTGATCAACATAAATTTTGGTGGGTAAATTCATATTTATTGGAATTTTTCTGACCCTTCGAGATGTTTTCACAACTTCTCCCTGAACACACAAGCCCATTTAGTAATGTCTCTTTCACACAAGCTCCCCTTGTGTGGCAAGTCTATAAATTGTGCTCCATTCATTCATTTCCCATATTAAGATGTACAAATTTTAAAAAATAGATGGTGAGTAAATTTCTAACCCCTTTAAACACATGAACACAACTACATTTTCAAAAAACAATTATCTCCATTCACCAATTTTTGTTCCAAATAAATTTGGCGAACATTGGGAAACAGTGTGAACATGTATATGATCATTTTGTACCTCCTTCATATCATTCGTTCAACTAACATGGATCCTTATAAACATAGTTTTTCATCAATATCTCTGGAAATCCACAATGGAAAATTTAAAATCTCTTTGTCAACTAACATAATCAACCCAAAAATGAATCAATGTTACCTTAAAGAATTTTTTTTCAAACAGTTTCATGTGTCTTTTATATAAAATTATAGACTAGATGTATCATATTTCTTGATAACTAATGTTGTACAGTTAAAGGGTAATATCTCTAATGAAAAAATTATTATATTTTTGATGATATATAAATGTTTTTCCAAAATATGGTGATTAACTATCTATTGGTTTTATGGATGAATCAAATTATTGTGGAAGCAACAATATAATCAGAAAATTATTTGAGTGAAAAATACTCTAACATGGTTAAAGAATGAGAATCCTTTGTAGTAACCTAATTCCATAAGAGGTGACAATTTGAAGAATTATTTTTAAGTATAAATAAATAAAAATACGTATATTTATTCATTTATTATATATTTTTATATTCATAATAGTTTTATATATTATATTACAAAAAAGAAGTTCAATAATGAACCATTATATTTAAAAAAACTTAAAATATATGACTGACATGGTTTTAATTAATATATATTTTTTTTAATTAAATTTAATTTCACAAAGATTATTTATTTTTAGAATAGATAAAAAGCATAATAAAAGATTTTATTTTCATATTTATCAAAATATATAATTTTTTGATTAAATAATGAAATTGTTGAATTTTGAATAATTTTCATTACATTTCCTTGAAATAAATAATTCAACAGTCCAATTTTATTTTGAATTTATTATTAAGGTAAAAAATTATCAATTTTATTCAACAAATATAATTCATTCCTTATGAATAAACATTGTTTTTTGTTTGTGAATATGTTTATTTATATGACTAAATATACACATAAAAAATATTTTCCCCATTTTTTTATAAGATATTAAATGAAATTTCAAAGAAATATAATAGTTAAATATTAAAAAATGGATTCTATATTATGAATTAAGATATTACAATTTTTTAATGAGTTTGATTTTTTTTCTTCTCATGATTAATATTTTAATTGGGAAACAATATTTCACCATGGAAAATGGTAAATTATGTTAATTAAGTTAAACACTAAGTGATAAGGCTAAAACAAATATTATAATTTTTCTTGGATAATATTATTATTACCCAAAAAAACTAATTTATATTATTTTATATATTTTTAGATACATTACTAGGATTTATGCATTAAAATATTTAATTTTTTTTAAAATTTATGACTAAGCAACTCCAATCACTTGTAGATGAGATGCCCTTCTACTCTGTTAATCACAATTTTTAGGCAATCATGTTTATCAAATACCTACCACATCCTCTCCTCAATTTACCTAACTATTCCCTATAGGAAATTTTATTCTCCAAATTCCAATCTATGAAGCCATAAAGTGTAATATATATGGAAATATCTGAAAATAAGATATAATTCCAAACCAACATTTTTCAAGTTTTGTTGTTCATATAACTAATTTAAATATTATTCAAACATGATGAAATAATATCTTTTTAATCATAATTACACATTAAAATTATTATTATTATGGTACAACAATATTTCTTCAACTTTATCATCTTATAATAATTGAAAACATCGCTTCTCAATATGTGTGGACCACTGCGTGGAGGAAGTGACACGTTTTGTTTTTCAATATAAAAAAGTATGGTTGGTTAATGTGAATGAAAATATTAATATATATTCTATAAAGAAATATTTTTTAAAGATAATATGTACTGTTATTTTTACTATTTTGGTTTCTTGTAAATTAATGATGATTCTCAAGAATTTATGTAGATTACCACCCCCATTAAGAAATGTTATAAATATTTCATTTTATATTATTATGGATGGTCATATAGATGAAACTAATTAATAAATATAATATTTTCAACATAATTATACATTGATATATGTAAACTATTTTCAAATTTATTTTTTTCCCACCCTTTAGGAAAATGGTAATATTGTTCATGCATATGTATGGAATACTGTCTCCATAGAACATTGCAGTTCATTTTTCATGAAACCCATAAATGGTTATAATTGATTGTGTATATAATCAATAACGATGGTAGATAAATGTTTTTATATTTTGGATATAAAAGCGAATGTCCCCTAAAAAATGTTCAATTAATTGATTTGGTTGTTATGTTGTAAAGTAAATGAACCTAAAACAACCAACATAAAAGAAACTATTTTGGTGAATAAATAAATGTAAAAAGTAAAATTAATGGAATAATTATAACAAAACTAACATGAATTCTTTTAATAATCATGAATAAAGAAAATTTATTTTATTATTTATGAGTTATATAATATATGTAGGTATACAGGACTTATGGAATATCCTTTTATTTTTAAATCTCCCATTCGGTTATACTCCATAGAGGTTATAGTTAGAATTTAATTTTTTTCTATTTCATGGTTTCTGGTTATTTTTTACCCTGATGTTGTAGTTCTTAGTGGTGGTTGGATTTTCATGAGGCTCTATATATAGAAGGTTAGGATTCTGGTGATTGTCTCCCATTGTGATGTGGTGTTCAGTGTGATGAAATGTCTTGGGAGTATTTGATGATGGTTGTTGTCTGGTTCTTCACTTACCAATGTAGAATTTGTTTGATTTCATACTCAGCACATTTTTAAGTATGGGTAGTTCCTAGAATGGTGGGTCCCCTTGGTTATGGCCTTGTTTTCATTATGATTTTTTTGGTTCTCACCTATCCATAAAGTGGTTTTTTATGAATATAGTAAAAAATGTTTGTGGTTGTGCTTATCCTTTAAATCATTGTTTGAAAACTTTTAAACTATTTTTATTCCATTTAAATATTCTTCAAAATGTTTCATAATGTTATTATTTATTTTTTAAATATTACATACTGTAAATTTAAAATGCATTTTACATTACATTTTATTTCTAAAATATCAATATAATAAAATTTTAATTTATGAGAAATTTTTATATTATAAATAAAAGTTTAAAAATAATATTTAATAACATATATTATATAACCATAATTTACAACTATATTATATATTATTCATTATAAATATTCCTTTACATATTACATGGTTATTTTTAGAAAATTATCTCTCAATATTTTTGAAATTTATAGTTTAAAATATTATTCTTTGGAGATTTTGTTTTCCCATCCTAATGAAATAACATTATGTTTTCTTTCATAATGTGGTGTGTTCCAAATCAAATGGGTTTTAAAATTAATGTGAATGATATATCTGTATTGATGATGCTATGTTATTTTTATATTTTATAAAGGTGATACTAATATAGATCTCAAATACAATTTCTAAAGAGGTGGAGTTTACCAATTATAGGATACAACAAATCAATATGGGAATTATCTTGTTCGGTGATTCTATTATAACAATTATTATGACCGTGAATATAAAGATATTATCCCAATGTACCAGCATGATTTCTATTCAATGGTTTATAAATTAAATGTTTTGTGTTTCATATTTTAACAATTTGTGATTTTTTTAAAGAATTTTTTTTCATTTTAATAAGGGGTGATAGATTTTTTTAAAGTAACCATATTCATGAGGTTTTATTTTTTAATAAAACCAAAGGATTATAATTTTTCATCCAGGTTTTCTTATGAAATATTTCTAGAAATATAGTAATCAATTCAGTTGTTTTCATATAAAATTATTAAAAAATGTAGTTCAAATGATTCATTTAAATACCCGAAAAACTTTTAATGGATTTTTAGGTTTACAAATATACAATTAAATTTAAATTAATTAATGTCTCTTACTGATATTTTTTTTTCTGACGCCATGATTTCAAATAATTTTTCTTATGAATTATGTATGGGTATAAATTTTAATAAATGGATTGTTCTAAATATGGGAGTTACCTAGATTAAATAAATAATATGTTTATAAAGATATTGATTTATGGGAAAATTGATATTATTTCAAAACTTCGATTTTTTTAATGATTTAAAACATTGTCTCAATATATATATATATCAAAATGTTTCAAAAAATAAATTAATGATCACACACAATTATAAATATTTCAATTATGGGGTTTTAATATATGGGGTGTTATATCTATATTATCCTTAATTGTTTTTCTATTTTACTGTGAAATTTACCACTTTTAATCAAATAGAGAATATTCAAATTGAAATTATAATTTATTTTATAAAAATTATTATCATTATTAATAATTTATTTAATAAATATCAATGAAAGAAATCTTTAAAATCATATTCATCCACTTAATATTTTTTTTAACGAAATGTGTCCATTTAGGCTATAATTGAAACACATTTATAATATTTTTCAATGATACTAACACCATACTTTGAAATCATATCACAAATTGATGAAAATAATCTTCTTGAACATTATGTAATCATATTATTCGTTCTCATGTAAATTTTTCAACGTTCAGAGTCATCATGCATATTATGATCATTATTATACTTTATATATAACTCTATTTATTTTATAATCCTATTAATGGATGATATCCCCTTTTTATATCTCATATGAAATAAACATACCTATCAAGTCGTGAAGAAAACATAAATCTAGATCCAGAACATCTTGAGTAAATACCAAAGGATCAAACCTATTGTGAAGGATTTTAAGAGTCTTCTATATAATATTTGAATATTAATACATTGTTCCAATATGACTTGTGGGACTTAGAATTTGATTCACTCATGTGAATAAATGAAACACTATCTTAGTATTCTTTATACAAATCTCATCAAGCCATAATCTATATATATATATATATATATTAGTCTCTATTACCTTTTTTTAAACATCATACATATTAATGAACTTAGCATATAATATATTTTATTTTGATTCACATGAATTTAACGAAATATTTCTTTGAATGTGATCATATTATTTTAAAATGTAGTTTATTTTTATTCTCAATATTTATTTTATCTATAACAATAACTAAAACACCATGGTTAATTATAACGTAGGGAATATTGAAAATATAAGGAAAATTTCATCCCATTCAATGAAACAAATGTACTAGGTCACAATGTTTAACTACTTTAATTATAGTGTCCAAACTCATTGATACATAATAATAAAATAATTTTTTACCAAAAACCTAATAATAAATAAATCTATTATAAAAATAATATTATTTTTTGAAAATATGGTTTTCGAAACATAATAATTTGTAAAAAAATTAAACATTATATAATTCCTTCACCATGGTCATCCTATTATAATTAATATTCTATTATTTACATTTTATCACAATATGTTATACAATACATGAATAGTGAGTTAAATTCCCATTGTGGTGAGGAATAATAAGACAAAACCATTACACATCAACCAATATAGTCCATGGATTGGAATAACCATTACACAAACATCATAAGAATATAATCATCATCATAAACATGAATGGATAATTTTAAAATATAATGGAATATTATAAAACCATAATTACGATACAATTTAATATAATGTTGAAACACCACTCAAGGGTTATGCAGAAATCTAAATTCTTTTACGTGTATATATTATTTTAAAAAACTATTACATGATAAACATTGAATAATGATTATAAGTTGTTAAAACAAAATAAAATAACCTCATGAGATGCATCGCATTGCCTAATTTGTTAGTGGTATATATAATATCCTAACAACTAAACATGATATAAACATCCAAAAATCAAGTAAGGGAAAATTAAAAAAAAACGTAAATCAGTCTAAAAATATATTTTCCTATGGAAAAATAATAAATTTAAAATATTTCATAAATACCATACCAAAGAATTATTCTAGAGGCTCCAAAAATATGAATATATAAAATAATGTTAGTCATTAATTTTTGGAGTGAGAAATGAAGAGATAATATTTCTTGGAATAAAAAAGAATATAAATTAATAGAATAATAGGGTCTTTAAAATATAAGTTCTTATAAAAAATAATGATGTTATATAATAATTACATTCAAACAACTTGAAAAATGATTATCCCTATAAAAAGGTAACCAATTATAACGACCCAGACTCCAGTAACTATGAGATGTGGTATACATTATTACATTATCTTTAGATGTATATATTTTCATCAAGAAGGGATAAATAGTTTACGTTCCATAGTAAATTAGACGCATACATGAAAAGTAAATTAAATTTCATACATAGAATAAAGAATTCATTTTCATTGAGAACACCATTATTCCTCATATCGTAGCCATGAATATCTATCACAAAACAATTCATGGTATCCTAATGAAAATAAATAATAATAAATATGTGAGTTCATATTCTCAATAAGGGTATGTGTAGAACTGAATTCATCATTAAGGAATAATAATTAATAATATGTAAATGTAAATAATCAAAACTCATGAAATTCAATGAAGAAATTGTTCATGATATTGAAAAACTAAAAGACGATCAAATAAATCCATATAAGTAATAACATGATCCTAAAACTTATCCAGGGATATTATAACCAATCAAATAATAACATGGAAAAATTGCCTCATAATGAGGGAATTAATAATGCTTGATATTTGAAACTAAAAATTCCTTTCACACTATAAATTATATATATTGGTACAAACCCATATTATTATCTCTAACAAATTTGTCTCTTGAGACCTATTTATCGATTGAGGATATACCTATAATCAATATTATCATTAAACATACTATGAAAAATTAATTCATATTATGAATGGGGTTAAATACAATCATCATCATATTTTTTTCTTAAAAACTAACATATCAAATTTTAATATTTATTTCAATCAAATAAATATATTCATAAACAATTAAATTTAATATAGTGAATAATAATATATGTTTTAATCTATATCCAATATAATCATAAACCATGAAAATAAATAATTATTATTATTTCTATAAAATATATCCGCAATGTATCGTAATCCTAATTACGGTTAGATGTAATTTATGAATAGAAATATTATTATAATAACAATAAATTTTTTTTGAGAATAAATAATTTTCAATTTTAAAATATTTATGAAACAATTCACAAAATATTTTGAATATGAAATTTATTAAACTTAAAAATTGAAGTCATTTAATATAATTTATAAAACATTGAGTGTTCATGATGATGGAAAATTATATTCATGTTGTACATGTGGAAAAATGATTCCTTTCACATTATTGGTAAATTCTAAATGAGACTTGTTTTGAAAAAGACATTAAGGTTACATAAATTTCTTTTGTAAAAATTTATCTTGGGTAAAATATTATTATATATATTATTTTTTAAAGGTTAAAAACATTTTTAGGAAACATGGATTCTGATGAAAAATAAATTTTGATCAAACAGATAACTAATTTCATATTTTCATAAAAACATGTTATCAATAATGTAATGAACCAATGAGTGGAATAAAGATAAATTTATAAGAAGAAATTATTGAATTACTATAATAGAATAAAATAGATTGATTTTAAGAAACAATTTCTAAAATTATTTTCCAAAAGGATTATTATTGAAATACAATCCTGAATAATGATGAGATTATGAAATAAACCATTACCACATTTGTCTCATTTGAATAATAGGACCATAAAATTAATAATCATGAATTTAAAACATAAATAACATTATAATTATTAGAATAATTATATAAACTTTGAAAATTTAATTATATAAAATATAAAAATGAATAATTAGTGAGTGTGGCATTGTTCTCATTGAAGTAAAAGTGAGGCGAAAAACCCTCACATCAAGATATACATCCATTTTATGTATCAATGTCCCTTAACTAAAAAACATAGGATTATTATAAAGTTATAAAATAAAAATAATTATATATATATTTAAATATAATATTTAATTACAGTCTTTTATCACAAATTTTTTAACAATTATTTGTTAAAATCAATGTTTCTTATGGTAATTTCTTCGTTTATCAGCTATGTTTTTGTTAATCCATTGTTATTATTTTAATTTCATCTTGGTGAAATAATATTCATAAATTTAACAATTGTATAGAAATAATATACATTAAATATATATAAATTTTGTGTAATTTTTTAATGTTATAGATAGAAAATGTATTACATTAGTCATGGGGATGGTAGGCCTTTCGTACGCATGATGGTTGTTTCCATTTTTTGAAAGAAAAAAATAAAGAAAAATAACAATTAATTAAAAATTAATTTATAATTAATATATAATAGAAATAAATTATACCCACCAATTCCATCCTAATTAACATCCATGTAAACATAAAATGAGAAAAATTCACATTAATAAATAGAGGTTATTGTCCAGACATACAGACGGTAGACATTATTATTTTGGAAGAGATTGTATGGTAATAAGTAATATTTGATATTATAATTCTTAAATTAATATTACATAAATAATATTGACTATATTAATTCATCTTAACATTAATATTTTTCATATAAAACACAACCGAAAAATTAATCGCTTTGCATCACAAGGAGATAGTTCTCCTGACACAAGAGTAATGGTATCATATCACCAATGTAACTGAATTTATGAAGTTATATGAAATACAATAAATTAAATAATTATAATAATGTTATAAAAAACATATAAATATGTTAAATAAATCATTATATCTGGCCTTCAATGATTATGATGGAGAAAATTACATCGGTTCACGATGTTTAATATGTGAGACACATGATCGATAGATTTGTTTCCCACATGGTGGAACTAGAGAAGGATCATGATAATTAAATTAACAAAATAATATATAATAATATATAAGATATTTTTTTACTATTTTAACATTCATTAAGATAGATTAACGGTGGTGGAAGATGTAGTAAAAAAATATTAACGTTTAATAATGTTACCTCTTCTTTGAAGAGCCTCCTTATGCCAATATATAAATTCTTCATAGGAAGGATTCATAAAAAAAATATTTCACCTAGAATATTTAGATGGAATTATGCTTGATATTTGAGTAGTTATTTATTGATCCCAATGTTTTTTAATTGTAATGATAGATGAAGAGTGGGTTCCCTTTTATAAGTGTGGGAGAGGAAAAACCTGTAATATTTGAAACAATAAAGTGATACCCATGTTTTTATGATTAAAATAACCTAACAAATTTGTCCATAAATTACATTAGATATTATATTCTCTGTATGTGTCCATAAAATATTATTTTGACCTATTATATATCATTTTTACAGTTATATTTTTCATTTATCCCCCCGGTATGAGAATTATTACCGTAGTCATGGTAATTAATTTATACAAGATTAACTATTAATAATGATAAAAAAATTATTTGAAATTATTATTTAATATAAATTAATCTTATTAAAAATATTGAATCTAATTTTCAAATCTCAATTCACATAAGTGAGAGAATTTAATTTAAAATTTCACTCTAGATATGGATAAAGTATCGGTTTGTAAAGAGAAAATTCTTCGAACTAAAACAGTTTTTAATATCGAATATAATAATGAAATTAATTCAAATTATATAAATGAGTTAAATTGTAAAACTATTTATCGAAATATATATTAAAAAAATTTATAATACAATTTTTCTTTTCAAATAATTAAGAAAATGATGTTTTTTAAAACATCTGTACATATCACTACTCATAAAAAATTTAGTTTTTTAAATATATTTTCTAGAATTTATGAAAAGATAATTATGAAATGTATATTTAAAAGAATATTTTTTTTTCAAATAATTTTCAAAATATGGAAAAATTGAATATAAAATATGTAAACAATGTTCCAATAAACTACTTTTAACAATAATAATTTTTTTAGAAAACACATCTTTTTTGAGTCAAATTATTATTATATTTGTTAAAATAAATACTATACAACTTAATATATTTTATACCTATGTAATCCATGAATTTTGAACAATTTAGTTAGTCTTATTCAAACCCTCTATCTTAATGTATATGTTATATTGTTTACATATAAAGGATAATGAATTTATAGATTATTGTGTTTTGTTTAAACTTGGTGATGCCTGCATCTTAAGCTATTGAAAAGATTGATTTTATACATTTATATCATAAAGTATCATGGATATATTTTATATTATTATATTGGTTTTTTATGCCATACATGATTTTTAACATGATTTGTTTTCTTTTAAAATAATGGTTTCTTCCATTATATCCCCTTAAATAAATTTGATCATCATACTATAATCCCTATCTCAAAAAAGAAGGGTTTGAAATTTGAAAATTCCTCTCATAAAATACCGCCCAATGAGAAGGGATAATAAATTATTATCAATATAAAATATAATGGTAATAATTAAGGTCTTCAATAAAAATTAGATAACTAGGATTCCATAGTAGAGACCATAGGCTGTATGTGAAGATATAGACCTAGAATAAAAGTGTAATGCACAAATAATAGTAGAGGGTGATAAAGGCCATATATCACATAGATGTGAATGATCATCATATTTTCAGAAAATATTGTGCCATAAACCATTGATGGGCCAAAAGAACATTGATTCATTGGACATGAAGGTAACATGATAAAATTTTTGTTTTAAAATCCTTTTTTAATGTTGAAGAATTATTTAATTATCATGACATATAAAACCAGAAAATATAGAAAAAAATATCCTTATATGAATAATTTCATCCACTGGTTTTACATCATTTAATACTCCATGAAGTGAATATTCAAGATTAATTTTTTTGACTGATGAACTAATATAGACTTTTAAAATATCATATGTTACGTAAAATATAAACAATTTATTCCTCATGTCATTAAAAACGAAAAATGGTTAGATAAATTCATACAATATAATACATTAATCTCTAATACCCCAATATTTACTTTTTATATTAAACCAATTCTATATCATAAATATGGAACCATAACAATAACACACAATATGTATGATCAAATTAAATTCAACAAAGTTCATAAGAAAGGATAGTAATTTATATTCCCCAGAACATATAAATTTGACCTTAAGGTCACATTCCAATTTTTTTATACCATGATCGCCAAAAAACATATCAAAAACAAGAATAATTTAATAAATAATATTATTAAAAATATTCTGTGAATCCACATATGCAGTAAACTCATGAAAAGATATCACAAACAATCAAATCACTTAAAGATTTTATTATTTACAATAATATCACATAAACCTCTATTTTTCTTTATTATCTCACGGTAGAAGACATAATAAGTCTTATAATCCTTAAATAATGTGTTTTATAAGTAGTTCCACATTCCACTTAATAAATTTTCATGGGTATTGATACCATCCACAATATCCTATGAAATCATTAATGAAAAACTAAAACATCAAAATATTTATACATTTCATAATTCATATAATCAAAATATCATTTGTAAAATTAAACAACATAAATAAATTGAATAAAAACAAAATAAAATTAATCATTCAACTTATTCTATATTTATATCATTTTCTTGACCTCGATAACATACCTTATTCTAATTTATTTTCCAATAACACATGGGGAATAGGTTTATGTAGTGACTCATCTCCATATAATTAAAACAATGAACATTAGAAACCTATTTCAGTCCATTAAAATAATGATCATGGTTGAATTTCTCTCCACACTTATAGAAAATTCTCATTCTTATCATGTATGTTCCCTGGTTTTTCTTACAAAAAAAACCACTTGAGGGAAACCATTCATTCCCTCCTTCCACTAATCCTTTTTTACTCAGTCGTACCCTTCTTCTCTTGATTCCCTTGAAATCAATTGTAGATAGATAATTATTTATATTACTTGATTGGACATTATAATATTTCATTATATGACGAGAATTATTATAATACAAATGATCATAAAAAAATTTTCTTAATCCCATCAATGAAATGGACATCTATAAACTTTTAATTATGTGAATTGATATGGTTCTCATTCCTTCACCAATATAACATTTATAAAATGTTTAATATTCTATATAATATCATAACATTCTTATTATTGATTTATATTCTCAAAAATGTGAAGTAATTACCATTAATTAAAAAATATGTTTGTGTCTAATCTCAAAATCATTAAAATTGATTATTTAGGAATGCTTCAAAATAATAGAATATTTTATAATCCATGATATTGGAATGAAAAAATTGTGAATTAATCCATAAAATATCCCCATGGAGTGCCAAACCTGGTTTTCATTATGTCACATTGTATTTTTCTAGGGGATTATCCGAACATCCACAATTCCCCCCTTTTGGTGTTTTTACCCATAGGTGCAGATGTGCTAAAACGATGTCCTATTTTAGTATCTAGACTATGATGTATTACATGGAAACCCAGATAATCTATACTATATAAAAACAAGAGTATTGTAATATATAAATATTCTAAATGAATATCATAGAGTTATGATCCCTAATTTTTTCCTTCCAAAATCCAGTTCCCTAGGATTCTACTAAATATTATCTATTACAAACTATAATGACCCAAACCCCAGTAACCTATAGACATTTTCCACAATATTACATCAGAAATAAATACAGGGTAACGAATCTTAAAGGTCCGAGTATTTTCATCTTATTTTAAAACTATATACATAATTGAAATTAACATTATATTTTACACATAAAATGTGCAAAGTGTTTTCTTTGAGAACATCATTATTCCTCTTAATATATCCCTGCATATCAATAATATAAAACATTTTTATATCATAGGGAAAAAACATAATAAAGGAGTGAGATTTTATACATAGAAATGTAATTTTTATAGTGTAAACTATAATTATTAATAATAATAATCAAAACATCATGGTAAATAAATAAAATACATTTCATTTAATTAATAAACATGACATATTATGGAAAAATAAATGTTGATTAAATAAATCCCAATGAAAATCACATGATCCTTGAAATTATATAAGGATATTATAAAGATATGGATAATCACATGGAAATAAATAATTGATCTTATAAGAAGGGAATTCATAATGATGTAGATCTAAAAATATCAAATCCTTTCATAAGATAGTTTAAATTTCTAGGTAAAAACAAGGGAAAAATAAAAACTAGTCGCATTAGACCTATCGAGGAATCGAGGGTCAATATATAATCGGGCCCCACCCATCATATATTCTATCTAAATTATTTCAGATTTGAATGTATTGAATAATTTTCAACATTAAATTTACTATTAAAATATAATATATGAAAATGTAATATATAACAAATTACAATAAACATAATCATCAACCATATAGAGTAATATAGTGAGTGTTAAAAAAATTATACACCATCAATAAAACACATTATAATCTATCCAAATAAATAATAGATACTATTTCATTATAATGTATCTCCATTTCATCATATTTATAATGATCAGTTGATTTCATTAATAAATATAAATGCCAAAAATACCCAAAAAACTATTTTTTCGAAAAATTAATTTCAAACATAGAAAATATTATTAAAATAAATTGAATATGTAACATCCCAGGTAATTAAAGAATAAATAATTTTCATATTTATTAATATTAGAGAATTAAATATGAATTTTAATTAAAAGGGGTTGCTATGTTCGATAGCGTACCCGATACGCAACGATGAGTTTCTTTGAAACTTACGTAGCACACTAGTAATATAATAATATTATGTTAGTTAACAAGTAGCTGTTGTACTGGCGGGAATGAATAGAAATAACTAAAATATGAATAGATATGTTTTTAGATGTTTTTACATTTACCCAATAAAAGATAAAGGCTTAAAATACGGAAAGAGTTCAATTTTAGGCTTTTATACTCTAATTTTCACTAAAGGTTCACTTATCACCTTTTAATGGTGAACCGTCATTAAATATAGTTTTGATCACTCTTATACATTCTTTTGGACCAAATAAAACTTTTATTAAGAATCGGGACATCAAATTTTACTTTGTGTAATTTTTGGTACCTTTCTGATAAAGTTCATTTTTTTTATGAATAGTGTAAAATGTTGCATTTTAATTCAAAACCACTTTTTGATCTAATTTATTTATATGATTAGATTATCTTTTGAATTGGTTTTAAAGTGAAATTAGAATATATTTTTACCATTTTATCCAATGGTGGTCATTGGAATCAATTTCACTTTGAAATTAGACTTAAACTGGTGTCAATCTTTTGATACTTATTGTTTTGTAAAAACACGCTATTTGCTCTGGCAGCGGGAATTAATTATTAAATTAATTAATGTGACTTAAATTATTTTAATTTTGTAAAATGGACTTCATTTTTGAATTCGGAATATCAAATATAGCTTAGGGTGAATTTTTGGTAATTTTCTGAAAAACTTCAATTTTTGATGAATAGTGAAACCACTAAGTGCTAATCAAGCAAACTGATTTTTCAGTTAAATGAAAGTTTACCACTAATGTGTATTGAATTTTGAAAATCCGACATACATGGTTATCATTATGAAGTAAAATGTGGTTCAATGAGATTAAAATAATTTTTTGGTGAATAGTAACTTATTAAGTTTTTAATCGCGTTTAGTGGTAATTAGGGTAGTTTAATGTATAAATAATGCTTTAATAATATAAAATGACCTAGACACATGTCCCAACCTCATTGGTTGTGTCATGGACGACCAAGACAAGCCATGGCCTAACTTGGGGACCCCATGGATCCACTTTTGTTGGGAAATGACATAAAATACTTTTTATTTAATGTTAAAGTGAAAATGACACAAACATAATATGTTTTACGAAAACAATTTTTAAGTGGGGTTATACAAGTCCAAAGTTTGATTATAAATATTCAATGGAAAGCTAAAAAGATTTCCTATATCATAGTATTTTTTTTATAATTTTTAGACATTAAATAAATTTAATTATTTACGACATAATAATGATGCAGTGATGACATCATTATTTGACGATTTAAATAAAATGGAAAGATAATGTAATATCTATAAACTACACATGTCCAAAACCAATTGGATGAGTGTATTTCGAACCCGTATCACCTTATCCACGAATCCTATCAATTTGGGACCTTTTAAAACCGAAACACATTTTCAAATTAAGTTATATTTCTTTACTTTCCAAAAGTGCCCCTCCTCTCCTCTTATAAAAGGCCCCCACCTCTACCTCATTTCACACACTCTTCAAGCCTTTGGCTCGGCCAACCCCTGCCCATTTGCTCTCTCCACATCCCTATCCTCATTCTAGAGGATTCCCTTTGGGTATAATCCTTTCAAAGGAAGCCTTTAGGCTCAACTCAAAAGGAGTTACACTTTTTAAGGTAATTCATTCTCTCATGTTCATTTGTTTTATTTTGCTTCTCCAACCCCCTAAACTCTTTTTATATACTTCTTTTGTAACAACACCAGTATCATCAATATACTAGGATGTTGTTATAATATTTATTTGATCTACACTCTCACACAACTACATCAAATGGTTAAAGAACATACGGTTTCTGTGGATGGCGAAATTCTGCCTCCCGAAACGATGATTGTTCAATACTCATTTAACACCTTCAAAGGTGGCCATTATGATGTCACTATTTTTATATATGATATGTAATATGTTTATGTTTTACTTATTATTCTTTATTTTTCATTTGTGTCTTACCTTTATGGCTTCCATTATGGGTATACGCGATATCTTCATTTAAGGAAGTGCGGACTACCGCCCCCTCAAAGTGATGTGATTCGTTAATGCCATATGTGGGACGTGTAAAGGATGGATTTAAAGTTATTATATATGATGTTATACTGGAATTATAATATACCTATATGTATCATTATCATTTATTTCCATTAAAGTATGAGATAGATATGAAAGTAGCGTTCATGCGTACGTACGGACTACCGTCTCCATGAACGGTGCATTTCATTTCTTTTCCCCAAATGTAATGTACTATTAAAAGTAAATGTATATAATGGATATATATAATTAAAGATATATCTAAATTATGAATATAATTCTGGAATTAAAATATACATAAGTCTCATTTAGTTTTAATTCCATTAATATGACAAAGAAATGAAAGTAGCGTTCATGCGTACGTACGGCTTACCGTCTCCATGAACGGTGCATTTCATTTCTTACCTCTAAATGATTATGTAATATTTTAAATACATGTATGTACTGTATATATATGACATATATGATATCTACATCATGAATACCATTCTGGATATAATGAAACATTGACCAAATTAACAACATGTAAGTGTAAGAAGTCTATTTTTGACTTAAGAACCAAATACCGACAAAATGAACATTATTAACTTAAATGATTACATGATGTTCATAACATGGTATAAAAGGAATAATGAACTTGGAAAAGATTCATAATCAAGTAGATATTAACTAAATTTTATTATTCAGGAGTTTAAAGAACGGTCGGGTCAAGTCAGATACGAGGTATGGGAACTTCTTAACCCAATTTCCATTCTTTGGGTTAATCTCCTACTTTCAAATTATGTCATTATATTATAATGTCGTATCTTGTATTTGTACTTTATTTATGTGTACTTATAGTGAATAAACATAATGTATCTATTTTATTTTAAAAATTATCTTTGTATGGGACTTCGTCTCAATCTCCTTTCATTGAGGCATATTTTATTTTATACACAACTTTCTTTTATACGGTGTATAAACCCCTTTGACTTTTACATTTATTCAAAAGGAATCTTTTTTTTATACGAAGCGTTTACTAAACGACAAAAGGGAATGTTTTTGTCGTACGTATGCGGCGACAACGACTTTTCCGCCGTCGTAACCGTTATTTGAATTTCGGCTTCCTCTACAAGCCATTCCTTCTTTTTAAAAGAAAAATAAATACCATGTTGTACTTTTATTTTATTTTGGTATTGAAAATGGTTTTCATAATATTTTTATATCAATGTGTGGTATTGATATCTTGTGATTGAATGGTGGAAATTTTATGTTTCCTTTATGCATGTTTTATGTGATACGATTATGTTGAGGTTCTTGGGCATTATTATGAAGAACGGGTGGTTCCGTGATAAACTAAGGGCGGGTGAGCCCGTTATAGCTCTCCAATGCATTGGGTAACGCGAAGGAGTGAAATGTTAAGGTTTCTCCGAAGAGATTTTAGGGAATATACTGTGATGGGTATTCCAAACGTAACCAAGAGGGTTACTCCCTATGTAAGAATGTTATGAATGCCTCAAGTTACCTTTATGTCTTATGATTTCTATGATTCATTCATGATTTTATGAGGTATGTTAAAGTGCCTATGTTTTATGGGTAAAGTATGATTTCATTCTTATGTATATATGAACTCATGTTTCCTTTCCATGTTTTTTTTATAACCCATACTGAGTTTTTATGCTCATCCCAAGTTTTTGAAATGTTTTTCACAGGTCAAGGGAAAGGTACATGATAAGATGATAGAGTCAAGGATGTGTCAAGAAATAATCCATGTTTTATTTTAAATGTGTTTCCATTGATGGGAATGAAGAATACTATCTTTATGTAACCACTTTGATTATATGTGGAATGTAATGCAAGTTTTATGATCTAATTCTCTAAAACTCTAAACCCGAAAAGATCCTCAACGTGTAATCTTGTAATAACTCAAGATTAAGTAAGGTTTAAGGCTGGGGCCTTATAGAATAAATAATATTTTTAAATTTATTTTCATTAAAGTTTACCATTAAATAATTATAAAATATTATTTAAATATTATTGGTCATGATGGTGGAAAATTTTGTTCTTATTGAAAATGTTAAAAATGGATTTTCTTTGAAATTTTTAGTAAAATGAAAAATGTAATAGTTTTGAAAATAATAAGAATATTGCTTTTATTATTTCAATGTTAAAAGAAAAAATTGGTTAAAATTTATTCAATAAGTAATTTTTCTATGGTTGAAACCCATTTTGAAAAGATTTTATGAATACATGGATTTTTATGAAATATGAATTTCGACTAAAGAGAGAAATAAAATTATATTTTCATAAAAATATTTTCTCACTTTTTTAATTACCAATGTGTCTGACATTGAAATATTACATTAATATGTCATGAATAAATATTTCATAATAAATATTTTAATTTTAATAAATTTATATGAAATTATTTTATAATGGAAACATAACAAATATTGTGAATAGTGATGAGATTGTGAAAAAAACCATTACAACTTTGGTATATACACCACAAAAGGTATAAGTTTTGAATATGTACCCAAATAAAATATGTAATAAATATATAATTATTATAAATCTATAGAGGAACCATTTTTAAATATTTGATACCATATATAATTAAATTATAGTATATTATCAACTGTTTGTTTACATTCCTCAGTTAAAATCATTCTTTTCGGTGATTATGACATCATTTTTCGTATATGTTTTAAGTTAGTAAATTTTGTCCTTTTTTTTATTCTTGGTTAAATAATCTTTCTATGTTATCCCTGATAAAAATATAATATATATTAATAATATATTTACTTATTGTAATCTATTAATGTTAGATATCTAAAAATTTTTACACCATTCATAAAGATGATATGATGTATGTGTACAAGAATGTTACAATTTTATTGAGCAGGTGGAACTAAATGAATATAAACATTAACTTACCTATTAAAATTATTATTATGACATATATATTTGTTATATTAATCAAAGACATGTTTATTTTAATCCTTGTAAATAATAAAATGTAAATAATTTCACATTGTGGTGTGAAGGTGGTAGTCCACAATAACGCACAAGTGACATTATTGTCTTAAACAATATAGGATTGTTATAAATTAAATGTTATAATATATTTATATAATCATTTTTAGGTCATAAGTATAACATATATTTATTTAATTGAAATTGGACACTTTTAATGTAATACATAAGCAGAAAAGGAATCACTTCCTTTCGTGAGGCGATATTCCTTTATTCACATGAACAACATTTTCATATCCCCCAAGGAATGGAATATAAGAAGATATATGTGATATAACAAATAAATATGTAAAAAAATTATATACATCAATTTAATATGTTAATTGTATCATTATATACATATTTGAAATGTGTTGATGGGAATGATTTAAAATCGTTTTGTGAGGCGGTAGTTCGTCACACCCATGAATGATAGTTTTGTTTCCAATTTGTTGGAAGTGGATAATTATCTAGGATGTTATATTAAAATAATAAAATATCAGTTTATTTAGAAAATTTTGTAATTATATTTTCATTTTTTAGTATGGATTGAATAAGAGTGATCAAGAAAAAAAATTAAATATGCATTTTTAAGAATTTTAACTATTCTTCATAGATTTTATTTATTTTTATAAAAAAATCCAAGATAGGATGAATTTATGAACAAAATAATTCATAGAGGATGTGATTAGATAAATAAATAATTAATTTGGTTATTTATTTTCCAAAAAATGGTTCAGGATTTTCGAATAGTGGATGAGATGTGGTGACCTTTTATAGTCAGAGGAGAGGACACAAATGATATTTGGGAAAAGTAATGTGATTCCCATTTTTTACACCTAAAAATGGCATCCAAATGGTTCATATAAAAAAATAGATATTATACGGTGGAAATATGAGTATAAAAATAATTTTAGATTGGTTTTAAGGACATTTTTAACCCTTATCTCTTTATATAACCCCCTAGTAAACCTATTTTTTCATAGTCGTAGTCATTAAATTTAAAAATTGTCACTATTTATTATGGGAAAAAATTATGTTACCCTTATTAGACAATATAATAATTATAATTTAAAATATGGAATCAATTTTTACAAATTCATTGAATTGATGTTTCATAATAGAATTAACAATTAAACAACAGATGTGATGAAGAAGAGGTTTTCCAAAGAAACAAAGCTTATAACTATAGAATCTTTTAGTATAAAAATTTTATATTAAATTTATTAAAATGTCAGAAATTAGTTTTTTATACAATAATTGAAAAAAAATTATTTTAAAACAAATTTATATTATAATTTAACAATGTACATAATTGAAACGAAATATGACTTTTTAATAAAAAACTTATTCTATAATATTCCTTGAAAAATTAATCATTTCAAAAATTTATAAAAAAATCACCTATAGAATATTTTTACATATAAATTTCAGTGATTATGTTTATTTTTTCCAAGAAATATTTTTAAAATTTTTAACATCCCAACCTTCCACGGTACGTTTCCATTAGAATAAAACAGTAGCTTGTGTTATACGCAACATCGAGTTCAAACACACTACAACCAATCAATCTAGAAATTATGAATATTAATAGGAACTTTTTTAATTTTTATAAATTTTATCTTTCAAAATTTACTTCATTTCATATTCATAATATCAAAATTATCTTAGGGTTATTTTTTGGTATTTTTTCCGAAAACATTCAATTTTTGATAAATAGTGAAAAAAACTGAGTTATTGTTTAAAAAAATTACTTAAATAGTTAGTTATTTTATTTAAATTTACTTTATGAAAAAATAGATACATAATACCTATATAATATCAAGGTAATTCATTTTATTCATTTTATAATAAGTTTAGATATATAAAAATTTTATTGAACTTTTTACTGTCTTTTACCCAAATCCTAAGAGCATTTGAAAATTTTCATAAAACATAAATTTAACACTTTTGTGAGTTTAATTTCAATAATCTGAGAGAAACGGTAAATATCAGTGAGTAAAATGTATTTCAATAAGACGAAAATAATTTTTGGGGAATAAAAACGTTGGACTTTTATTTACCACGGTTAAAAGTAAAATAGGGTAATTAAGGGTAAAAATGATATCATAATTACCCTAACACATGTCCTAATTTATTGGATAAGTATAATTCAACCAAAACAACCATTGGAAAAAAAGTTAATATTATTTTGTCCTCTTGGATTAGATTAGGACATTTATTATTATTTTATTTAAATAAGAGTCAAAACAGTTTAATTCAAAGTTTAATAACTAAACCATTTGTAATATAGGGATAAAAAAATATAAATCCAACTATAAATATTCATTATAAATTTAAAAACATTTCCTAAAAATGTTATTTTATTTATACATTTTAGACATTAAATAATTTTATTTATTAATGACACAATGATGATACAGTAATTACCTTATTAATGAAATATTAAAATAATTGATATTATAAATATCCAAATAAATGTAAATTGAGACTTCTGGGGATTTAAAATAAATTTATATGTTAATATCACATGTTTTTATTGGTTAAATATATTTTATTCTATGTGATAAAGTTTTCATGTCTTTCAAAAAAATCAAATACTAAATATTGTCAAAATTGAAATAATTGTGTTTTCATAAACAAATACCATATTATTAATTGATATAATATTATTAAAAATATAAGGTTCACTCAAAAGGATTAGATAAAGATATATATTAATAATGAACCACATGGGGTTCTCTTGGATTTTTATAGTATGTTTATTAGCAATATAAAATAAAAATACAAGGAGACCTGGTAAATGAAGAATTATTTAACTAAGAGTTAAATCTAATAGATAAGGTTAATATGATGACCTAAGCATGTATAAAACATATTTGTTGAGATATTTTAGACCCATAACCACCTCAGCTTATAAATAATTTGATTTGGAGCCATTATAAACCGAAAATGATTTTATTAGAAAATAATAATTCTAGATTTTTTTAAACTGACCCTCACCTCTCTTAAAAAAGGCACTTACCCTTCTTTTAATTTCACACCTAAAAAGCCATTTGTATCATCCAACTCCTATCCAAATATCCTCCAAATATCCTCCCTTCATCTTAGAGGACTTCCATTTTCCAGAAATCCAACTTAGGTAGCCCTTTTGATCAAATCAAAAGGAAGAACCTGGAGAAGAGGTAAATATTTCATCACCTCATTCTTGTTCTTTTCTTTTTCCAATTATTCTTTCATGGTTGCTTCCATTATAAAATATTATATCCAGTATCATCAATATAATTTTATGTTATTTTAAATATTTTATAACCATATTCGTCATTTCATCCATCCTGTAACGGAAAATATCACCATATGCGCATATGTACGGCTTACCATCTCCACGTCATGGTGTAGTTTGTCATTCTACACTTCACTATTTGGATGGGTATAATAATGATTATAATTGATGAAAATAATATATATAACATGTTAATTATTCTATATATATATGATATACAATCCAATTAAATATGATATCAGCATTAATATAATGATATTGTCGCTCGTGCGTACGTACCGATTACCGTCTTCACGAACACGGTGAGATTCATTTCCCCATCGTAACCATTCCAGAATAATTTTAATTTGATGATTAAAAAAATTAATAATATCATTCTATATATGAATAAAATACATCCAATGGAAATATGAATCGGTTAACACCTGAAATGATGATACTAATAAAATATTATTAACAAAGCAATATTAAGAGATCATATATGATACCTTTTTTGTGAATATGGTTATTATATAATTTAATAACAATGATATAACTATTATATAGGATTTTAACGTACCCTCAACCAAGGAAAAGAACAAAGTAATGGTTTATTTCATAATCACATTATTATTCGTGGTTGCTTTTACGAAGATATATATCAGGACCTCTTTCTCATCCACATCAATGTTTTCTTAAAAATGTTTTTCAAACAATTTTTACTATTTACAATACAATGATTTATTGTCATTTATTCCATTAGTTGGCCTTATATGTTTTGAAAGGAATATTTCTATCATTTTCCAAACATGGTACTTTATGACCTTATTGACAAAATTAAGGTATGATTTTTTTAACTTATATGGCGGGTGCGACTATTTTTCACAGTTATAACACCTTCAAAGCTTCCCTTAAAAGATTATAAGAATATTTTCAAAATAAATGTTTTCTTTCAAATGGTTACAAAATATAAAGAGGTATTTCTTTCAAATAGTTATCATTTTAACTTTTTCAATATAATTTGATGGATTTTTAATATGTTTGATGTTGATTTATTATTATACAAATCTTCAATATTGTTTTTAAGGTTTTGTGATATTTTAGACTATGGATTTGTTATTTTAGACCATTCATGGTTTAGGGATTAAGTATTGAAATTTCTTATGCTAGTTTTAATACCAATGTTTATGTTGTGTTTAATACTTTTTATATGAGGAATGCATTGGACTTAGTAAGTGATAGGTGGGGCCCACTATATATCCTCGATTCATCGGTAGGTATCATGGGAAAAACTAGTGTCTTGGCACAAGGCCTGGAAAAAAACCATATTTGTAGTCTTGGAACAAGGCCTTGAATATGTGGTTATAATGTCTAGAATTATGAATTCCACCATTATGAAATTGGTTATTGATATTCCATGTGATTGTTTGACTAGTAGAATATCCATATGAATATGTTAATAGAATTATTTGATTTTATCTTTTATATATTATTTTTATGTTTAGTTGAAATGGATTTTGTTTTTGTCATATACATTGCCTTAAATGATTATTCTTATTTATGAAAGTTTCCACAATATTGTTATCCTTACTAAGAATCTGAGCTCACCCCTTTCTATGTTTTATTTTTCCAATAATGTGAAGAAATATTTTATGGTTGAAATGTAGGGAGAGGCTAAGGATATATGTTTGATCAAAAGGGAACAAAATGTTGTCGATATTATTATTTTGTGATGTAATCTAAAACTTATGAACTTATCTAGTATTTTGAAGGATACTAAACTGATAAGTCTTTCAGGACATGATTTCATTGTATCATATAAATGTTATGTAATAATGCACTAACTCAAGGAAACTATGGACGATGTGTTACAGTTGGAATCAGAGGATGTTTAGTACAATCCTTGGAAGCTTGATTTAGAGAAACTCTAATTAGAGAACATTGCCCTAATGTAGTCTTTAAGGATTATTGTAGAAGATATTCCTATAATTTTGGTACTGTAGATATTTTGTGAGTTTTCCAATAAATACACCTCTGTCTGGATACAATCCAGTAAAGGCGGCTTTGGCACATATGTACCTAGGGGTAAATCATGAAAACACCACTTTAAGCTAAACTCGAATGGGAACTAGTGCACGACAACGGGCTTTGTTTCTCTCTTGGTTATGACACTCCCATGTGATATGCTTAGGATAATTCATATTTTATTTACAAACTATTATAAACTGTTTGTGATTAGATAATTTCTCAAAGAAAACATTTTATGATTATTGATCATATCCATAAATTGATCAATTTATGTTAACTATTTTACATGTTTAGAATTATGTATTGTGATTCAAAAACTAATCTAGTGTATTCCATTGTATAGAAATGGCGCCTAGTGGAACTAATAGACATATTAACATCGCATGTAATCCATGTATGTATTTCCCTCCTACTCAAGATAATTATAGTGGATCTGGTGATGCAACTAGTGTTGATCATCTTATAACCATACTGGGACAACTCACTCAGGTTATGAATAATAAACTTACCTGTATGGAGCACACTGATCCACAACATAGAGGATCAATGTTAGACCTCTTTATTACACAACAACCACCATCATTGAATAGAACTAAAAATCCATTTTTAGCTGAGCAATGGATAAGTTCCTTCGGGAAAATATATCACGCTTTTGGGAGTAGCGAAAGGGAAAAAGTTTCAATGAAATTTTATCACCTCACGGGAGATACAGATCAATAGTTTTCATTAATCCAAAACCCAAAGGAAGATTAAGAAGTATTGAACAAGGAATAAAGGGATTTTAAAGACATTTTCTTATAAAAATACTCTCCTCGTGACCATCGAGCAGATATAGAAAGACAATTTATGAGTTTGAGGAAAAAAGGGGATGTGAATATCGTAAAGTATGAGGCTAACTTTACAAGGTTAGTAAGGAATGCTGCAGATTATATATGTAACCCAAGAAGTATGATTGATCATTTCTTATATGGGTTAAAACCATTTCTTCGTCGAGCATTAGTCTCACAATCCTTCTCATCGTATGAACATATGGTCTCACGTGCAATCAAGAGAGAAAAGTAATTTTCTATGTCTTACGACTTTAAAGAAATAAAGGAGAAGAAGAGACCAGATTAACACTCTAGAAATATAATTAAGGATGAAAGGGAAAAGTTTAATATATATCCTGTATTAAATGTGGGAAGAAACCCCCTAGTACTTTCCGAAAGGGAATTCGAGTCTGTTATAAGTGTGGTGAAAATGCCACCAAGCTCGTTATGGAAAAAGGAAAGAAAGAGGATGTCAATGTTGAATGCTACATTTGTTGAGAAAGAGAGAATTATGCAAATTAATGTACTAAGAGCCAAGGATACATACCTCAGACAATGTCAAGGGATTTAGTCCAAGCTTATTCGATCACAACTGTTGTGGTTGAAGCTCCGAAAGACATGGTGGCATATAATTTAATGGTTTCCCCATGTTAAAAAAAATTCTAATTTGATTTTATATCATTGAATTGTTTCATATATACCTAGTTTTCTATGAAAATAAGATATTTTCAATTTGACTTGACAATGGAGTTGTCAGTCAAAACACCTATGGGAAGTATCATCACAATAGTTTTTTGTGAATCAGTTCCCATTTGGGTATATAAATGTTCTTTATCTGCTGATCTTATCATCATATCCAGGATTGAATTTGATATAATCCTCTGAATGGATTGGCTTTCGTACAATGATGTGAAAATTTATTATAATTAGAATGAGTTTACAATGTTTTATGATGATAAGGAGTAACTTATATTTAGAGTAGAAACGTCACCACTTGATTCTTATCTAGATCCACCCCGAGTAGCTCTACTAAATTCAATTATTTGGGAGGAAGATAGTGAAATACCTATGGGGGAGGAAAATAATGTTCAATTGGTGGATGTATCTATTTTTCAATAATATGTTGCTGTGTTTCATGAATATTTACATGGAAATCCTCTAGAACATGAAATTGATTTTTCCATTGATTTATTTCCTAGTTCAAGGCCCATAATGAAAACCTATTATAGAATTTCCACTATGGAACTAGTGGAAATAATGAAACAACTAGAGGAATTGAGTAATAATGGATTTATTCTTCCAAGTGTTTCTCCATGTGGAGCCCCTGTCATTTTTCTTATGAAAAATGAATTAATGTATGAGGTTGTACATTGACTATATGAATATTAATGCTATGACAATAAATAAAAAGTATCTCATACCTCTAATTGATGATCTATTTGATCAACTTCATAGAGCACAATGTTTTTCAATGATTCAACTTTGATCTAGATACCATAAGTTGTGCGTGAAGAAGGAATAAATTCTGAAAACAGCATTTCAAGCCATGTATAGGCATTAATATTTTACAGCAATGCCTTTTAGATTGACTAATGCACCCTCTGTCTTCATGGATATAATGAATAGTGTTTTCAATGAATATCTTGATGACTTTTTACTGATATTTATTGATGATATCTTGGTATACTCAAAAATATATAAATATCATGAAAATAACATGAGAATTATTCTAAAGACTCTTAGAAGAAATGAATTATATGGGAAGTTTAGCATGTGTGAATTCTAGATTCAATATATTTCTTTTCATGGCCATATTGTCTCTAAGGATGGAATCTCTGTTGATCCTTCAATGACCAGGCAATCCAAGAATGGCCAGCACCGATGAGTATAACTGAGGTATGCAGTTTTATTTGATTATCAAGTTATTATCAACATTTCATCCAGAATTTTCCTTGGTTGGCTAACCAATTAACCAAGCTCACACATAAAGGGGATAAATTTTTTTGGACAAAAGAGCCTGATGAATTTTTTGAAAAAATGATGAGAAGAATAGTTAGTGCCCCTATATTGACTCTACCATTGGGGAATGATGGGTTTGTTATTTATAGTGATTCTTCAAAGAAAGGACTTGGTAGTGTCCTTATGCAGAATGATAGAGTTCTTGCCTATGTATCATGACAGCTAAAAATTCATGAACAAAACTATCCTGCTAATCATCCTATGTTAGCAGCTGTAATCATTGGATTAAAAATCTGGATATACTATCCTTATGGTGAAAAATGTGAGATTTATACTGATCACAAGAGTTTGACGTATGTTTTCTCACAGAATGAATTGAACATGAGTCAAAGGAAGTGTCTTGAACTACTCATGGATTATGATTGCACTATACACTACCCTCGGGGAAGGAATATAAGGTGGAAGATTCATGGAGTATAATGGATCATGGAGTTTTGATCAAGATGAGTGTTGAAAGGGATCCTATTTTCATGGATCAAATAATGATGGATATGGGAATAACCATAGAAAGTTGAAACATCAATATTTTTTCAAATGGTTTCCAAACCAACTTTACTATAAATGATAAAGAGTTCTCATACTGATGAGGAGGAGTTTAAAAAGAAGATTAAAGTTGTGAATGATGGGGGATTGAGTGAATTCATATATGAAGATGCATTTTTGAAATTTGGGAAGAGACTTTGTGTTCCTAACATACCTGGTCTAAAAAGGGAATTGTGGGATAATTCTCATAGATCCAATTTCTCTACACACCGTTAGAGAACTATGATGTATAGTTATTTGAAGAAACATTTATTCTATGAAAACATAAAGAGGGGGATTTCTAATTTTCTGTTAAGATGTATGGTTTGTCAACAAGTGAAAGATGGAAGGCAACAGCCTAGAGGAGTCATGCAACCTCTTCCCATATCTTAGTGGAAATGGGATAATATTATGATGGACGTTGTTACAGGGCTACCAAAGACTCGTAGAAGAAAGGAAATGATATGGGTCATTATTGATCATCATACCAAGACATCACATTTTCGTGCTATAAGAGAAGATTTACCACGTGAACATCTAGCAAGACTGTATATTAATGATGTTGTAAGACATCATGGAGTACCCCTATCGATTGTTTCTGATCGTGATCCCCGTTTTACATCAAGATTAAGGAAAAGTATTCTGAATGAGCTAGATTCTGAAATTCATTTGAGCACTACCTACCACCCTCAAACCGATGGACAATCAGAATGGACTATTCAAACCATAGAAGACATGATGAGATCTATCTCACTAGACTATCAGGGTTTGTGGGATAAATATTTACCTCTCGTATAATTTTCATATAACAACATCTTCCATTCAACTATTTAGATGGCACCATATGAAGAATTATATGGAATTAGATGTCTCACCCCAACATGTTGGGATGAAGATGGTGAAAGAAAACTAATATTCCTAGATCTTGTTGAGGAAACCACGGAAAAGGTGAAGGTTATCCAAACCCACATCAAAGTTGATCAAAGTAGGCCAAAGAGCTAAGCCGATAACTGAAGGAAGGATTTGGAATTTCAAGTAGGATATCATGTTTTCTTGATGGTGTCTCTATGGAAGTGAGTTATATGATTCAGCAAGAAGGGTAAATTATGTTCCAAGTACATCAGAACATTTGAGATTCAAGACCGAATTCGAGTTGTAGCTCATCATTTGGCTATGCCTCCATGTTTCTCCAATGTTCATGATGTGTTCCCCGTATCACTGTTGAGAAAATACATGCCAAACCCAAATCATGTAATCACCTATGAAGAATTAGAAATTGAACATGATCTGTCTTATTGTGAAAGGCATGTCAACATTATTGATACATGAGAACAAGTGTTGAGAAATGAGACGATTCATCTGGTAAAAGTTCAATGGAAAAACCATAACATCAAAGAGGCAACGTGGGAACCTAAAGATCTTATGATGAAGAACCAACAGAATCTTTTAATGAAATAATTTTCTCAAAATTTCGAGGATGAAATTATTTTAAAGAGGGGATAATGTAGCATCCCATGCTTCCATGGTAGGTTTCACTTTTAATAATACAATAGCTTGTGTTGTATACAACTTCGAGTTCAAACACATCGCAACCAATCAAACTATCATTTATGAATAGTAATACCCACTTTATAAAATTTTATAATTTTTACCTTTCAAAATGGACTTCAATTTTTGATTTTGAATATCGAAATTAGATTATGGTGAATTTTTGGTATTTTTCTGAAAACATTCATTTTTATTAATACTGAAGAACACTGAGTTATTGTTTAAAATAGAAATTTTATTTAAATAATTAATTATTTTATTTAAATTTATTTAAGGTAAAATAGATACATAATACAAATATATATATTCTTTGTAATTCATTTTAGACATTTTATAATATGTTTAGATATATAAAAATATAATTTAACATTTTAACGCATTTTACCAACCTCCAAAGAGCATTTTCAAATTTGCATAAAACCTAATTTTAACGCTTCTGTGAGTTTAATTTCAAAAATCCAAGAGACACAGTTAATATCAGTAAGTAAAATTTCGTTCAATAAATTTAAAATAATTTTTTATGAATAGTAACTTTGGACAATTATTTACCACCGTTAAAAGTAAATAAGGTAATTAAGGGTAAAAATGATATCATAATTACCCTAACACATGTACTAATTCTATTGGATAAGTATAATTAGACCATAAAAAACAATTTGAATAAAATATGAACCTATTTGGTCAACATAGATTGTGTTAAGACATTTATTATTATTTTACTTAAAGATATGTTAAAAGAGTTAAATTCAAAGTTTAATAACTAAACCATTTTTAATATAGTGTTACACACAATATAAATTAGATAATAAATATTCATTAGAAAGGTAAAAATATTTCATACCTAATGGAATTTTATTTATAATTTTTAGACATTAAAAAATTTAATTTATTTATGACACAATGATGATGCAGTAATTACCTTATTAATGAAATATTAAAATAATTGATATTATAAATATCCAAATAAATGTAAATTGAGAATTATGATGAATTATAAAAATTTTATTGCTTAATATTACATTATAGTGTTGGTTAAATAAATTTTATTCAAAGTGATAACTTTTATATGGCCTTCAAAAAAGTCAAATAATAAATAGTTCAAAAATTGAAATAATTGAGTTTTCAAAACAATTACTATATTATTAATTGATATAATATTATTAAAAATCTAAGGATCATCAGAAATACTTAGATAAGCTTATATATATTAATAATTAACCTCATGGGGTTCTCTTGACTTGTTATAGTAATTTTATTAACCATATAATATAAAAATACAAAGAGACATGGTAAATATGAAACTATTTAATTATGAGTCAAATCTGAAATATAAGGTTAATATGATAACTTAAACCTATATAAAACCAATTGGTTAAGATTTTGTCAACCCATATCTACCTTAGCATCAAAATAATTCATTTTGGAGCCATTAAAAACCGAAACTGATTTTATTATAAAATAATATTTCAAGCTTTTCCTAAGGTGACCCTCACCTATCTTATAAAAGGGAACATCCCCTTCTCTTAATTTCACACCTCCAATGCCTTTTGTATAGGCCAAACCCTCCCCAAATATCCTCCAAACTGTCCTCCCTCCATCCTAGAGGCCTTCATTTGGTCATAAGGACATCTTAAGGAGCTCATTGGATCAAATCAAAAGGAAGAACCCAAAAAAGAGGTAAATATTTCATCACCTCTTTCAAGTTCTTTTCTTCTTCCACTTCATCTTTATTTTTTGTTTCCTTTGTAAAATAGTATATCCAGTATCATCTGTTTACTGTGATACTATTATAAATATGGTACAACTATATTTATTATTTTATTCATCCTATAAATAACAAAGTCACCATACGTGTGTATGTATGGCTTACCGTCTCCACGTCATGGTGTAGTCTGTCATTCAACACTTCACTATTTAGATGTGTATAATAATGAGTATAATTGATTTAAAAAATAAATATAACATGTTAATTATTATGTTTAAATTATATACCATCCAATTACTTCTGATCACACCATCAATATAATGATATTTTCTCTCGTGTGTTCGTACTGATTATAGTCTCCACGGACGTGGTGAGATTCATTTCCCCATCGTACCCATTCAATAATAATTATCATATGATGATTAAAAATTATTTTTAAAGAACATAATATCATTTTGTATATTAATAAAATACACCCTATCCATAACAAACATTACTTACATAACAAAACATATAAAGGAAAACGAATTAGTTAACACCCGAAATGATGATACTACTAAAATATTATTAACAATGAAATATTAGAAGATCATATATGATATCATATTTACCTATATAGGTCTTATATAATATAATAACAATAATTTAACTATTATACAGGAGGTTAACATACCCCCGTCCAATGAAAAGTACGAGGTAAGGGTAAATTCTCACAATCTTGTTATTATCTGAGGTTGTTTGTATGTAAGTATCTACTAGGAAATCTTTATCATACACATCCATCTTTTCGTAAAAATGTATTTCCAAATATTTTTACTATTTACTATACAATTGTTCAAAGTCATTTATACCCTTATTTGACCTTATATTTTTTTAATGGAATATTTTCGTTGTTTTCCAATCAAGGTACTTTATGACCTTTTTGACAAAATTATGGTATAAATGTTTTTTAACTTATATGGAGGGTGAAGCTATTTTTTATTGATATAAGAACTTAGAAGATTACTTTAAAAGATTCTAATAATATTTTCAAAATAAATGGTTTTTAAATAGATTCAAAATAGAAATAGGTATTTCTTTTAAATAGTTTTTATTTTATCTATGTAACCATCCATTGATGGATTTTAAATATGTTTAAAGTTGATTTATTATCACATAAATAATCCATATTGTATTGAAGTTTTTGTGATATGTTTCACTGTGGATGTTTTATTTTATACCATTCATTGTTTATGGATTATGTATTTAAATTTTATATGCTATTTTTAATATGAATGTTTATGTTTTGTTTAAACATTTTCATATGAGGAATGCATTGAACATAGAAAGTGACAGGTTGAGCCCATTATAGCTCCTCAAAGCATCGGTAAGTCTCATGATACAAACTAGTTTCTTTGCACAAATCCATGAAAAAATCTTATTTTTAGGCTTGGACCAATACCTTAAATATGTGGTTATGTTGTTTGGAATTATGCATTCCATCATTATGAAATTGGATATTGATATTGCATGTGATTATTAGACATGTAGAATATACATGTGAATAAATAAATAGAATTATTTGATATTCCCTTTTTCAAATTATGCTGAGGATTATGTTTAAAAGGATTTTGTTTTAGTCTTATACATAGCCTTAAATGTTTATACATATTTATGAATGTTTCCGCTATATTGTTATCCTTACTGAGCATCTGAGCTCACCCCTCTTATGTTTTATTTTTCCTAATATGTGAAGAAGTATTTTATGGTTGACCTGTAGGGATAGGATAAGTATATAAGTGTGTTCAAAAGGGGACAAAATGTTTTTGATGTTTTTATTTCATTACGTAATGTAAAACTTAGAAATGTATCTATTATTTCAAGGTCTACTAAACTGATTGGTCTTTTGGGACATGATTTCCTTTTATCATGCCAATGTTATGTAATAATGCACCAACTCTGGGTAACTGCGGTTGGGGTGTTAAAAAAGTGGTAATAATTAATTTAAAATTTTGAGCACAAATGATGTATAAATTGTTCTTATCAAAAAACAATTTTTCAAAAAAACATGTCTTTTTCATTCAAATGATTTGTATTTTATTTATAACACATATATAACCAGTGAATTTATAATTAGTTTTTGTCGGCCCTATAATTTTCATAATTAATATTTTCATATTTATACCCACAAATTTAATATGTAATTTATAATTAAGTTGTATAAATAATAAAATTTTAATAGTGTATCACATTTTTTTAAAATTTGGTGTTGCATGAATCGAATGTTATCAAAGAGATTGAATTTAAAGAAATATATTATATAATATCATGGTGTTATATTTCATTTTATTTTTTTTATTGTGATTAGTACACAATATTTGATTTGAGGATCTTATTTTAAAATATCAAGGTTTTTCAAAAAAAAATAACTACATTGCAAAACATGTTTTGAATAATCAAAAATAAAATATGGAAGATCGAAAGATAAGTCCAAAAGAAGGGTTAGGTGAGGGGGTATCATTATGAGAATATAATGGTTTCCATTCAACATAAATCATTGATATTAAAAATAGTGGATATATAAATCCAAATAAATATTTAAATAATAAATTCAATATGATAATTTTGGTAGAATATGGCTACAAAACAATCTTAGGAGGATTTGAAAAACCCGATAATCATTAAGTTAATGGTGAAGAGAAAATACCCTAATGAACATTATGATGTATACCATATTCAAATATATATGATATTACAATTATAGGATTATTTATGTCCCTATAAAATCATAATAATTAAATAATATTTAAAATTTTGGTAGAAAATACAAGAATTATTTTGAAAGAATATTAATAAAAATATAAAATACTATGGGAAAGATTGAGATAAATTCCCACAAAACCATTTCTAATTATATATCATCAGATTTGTGACTATTTTAAAAATAATTATTTTAATTAGGGCGTCAAAAAAATAAATAACAGTTTTTTATTACTATTTACCAATTAATATCCTTGGATTTTATTTTTTACTCATTTTTGTTAACTGATAAATGGTTTCATGGAATATTTTATTTAAATTATCCCATCTCATTGGGATTTCATGAATTATATGATTTACAATATACCGTTTCAAAAAAATTATTTAATTAATTTATTAATGTATTAATATATAATTATAATATAAAATATAAACCAACCATCCATATAAGTGGTGATAAGTAAACCATTAATTGTGTCCTCGTTGGAATATGTTATCATTAAAAAGATATCTAATAGTAGGGTGAGGGAGATTATATATATTATAACTAGAAAAATATTGTCCTTCTAGTATCATAATATATATATATATACATGTTATTTATTTATAAATTAAGAATTTTTTATAGTATAATAGGAAATATACTAAAACTAGTTTCCTTAATTTTTTCATTCATGTATAATCTTTTAGATGTTTTAGGCTCATATAACATGTTCTAATACATATTATACATTATTTATACCTATTTTAATTTTATAAGATAATTTTTGGTATATATACCCTTTTACAGCTCATATGAAATTATTATATGATGCAAGTCATCAAGAAGATATGAATTGAGATCTTAATCTCCGTGAGAAAAAAAGGATCAAACCAATCAGGTATGATTTTATAATATCCTATATAATCCTGAAATACTCTTACATTCATTGATAATATTTTCAACTAGGTAGATATTAATAAAAAATTATCAACACTATTTTTTTATTCCCATGCATTTAATTAATAGTTTCATTGAAAATTATAATATTATCTCATTTTTGTTTTAATATTGTTCTCAATGTTTCTATTATATGTGAAAATTATTGAAAAACCTTTTTCCATTTGAACATATTAAATAGTTAAAAAATAATAACAAATAGAAGAACAAATCTATTCCATTCATGGAAACAATTATTCAAACATGACGTTTGACTACTATCAATATATTTACGTGAATTGTTTGTACAAGATTATAAAATAATTTTTATAATATTGAAAATAATATCAATAAATTAAAAGATAAAAAATGTTGGATCTTGAAAAAATTATGTATTTGGATCATAATAATATATAAAACATTATTCTTTTTTTTTATTTTCATTATTATAGTCATCCTATAATATTTTTTATTCTATTTAGTATGTGAAATCACATTAAGAAGGACATTATAAAAACAGAGAGTTAAAAAACCCAGTAAGGCGATGAATAATAGAAAAGAAACAGGAGACATGGATTAATATAGTACATGAATGGGAATAATAATTAGCATTATAGAGTTTTAAAAAATAGAGATATAAAATTACATGATTTATAATAGAGTTATATTGGCCTCAATATTCATATTTTTTCATTTTGTTACTACAATCATACCCTTACAAAAATTTCATCCATGTACTCCTAAGTGATTCAACATCAAATTCAAAATATGCTATAATAAACATCATTTATTCTTCCCATTAACATTTTTTAACACTTACAAAATCCTTTGATTTATTTTTTCTTATATACAAACAAACATTAAATTCCTTTCCCACAAACAAAATTTTCTAAATTTATACTTCTTCACTAATTTTTATACATAACCATTACATTATATATATAGTGTAGCTTTATAACATTTTATAACCATAAAATACTTATCCCCTATAACATATAATTTATAATTATATAATTATACAATTAAAATATATAATAAATTAATTTTATTGAATATATGGTGTTATAGATAAATGTTTTTTAATTATTATATATTTAGTTTATTTTAGTGAATTTTTCATGCCAATTTTCCAAATTATAGGGATTTTCCTAGAACTCAATGTCAAAATACATGGTTCCAAATACAATGGTATGGGACCAAATATGATGAAAAATCTATAGAATTGAAAATTCATGTTATATATCATTTTACTAGTGACCCTATATTCCTACTATACATCATTTATAAAATTATATTCCTAACTCTAAATACATATTCATGAAAATTCCATAAAATTCATATTTTATAGTATTTTTATTAGATTAATAGGTTCACATAACAGATCCTCCCGTCCAACCATATTATCGACACTAATTCAATGTTAATCCTTAAAGAAACTCTAGGATATAGATTCTTTTTTCTTCCCTTATAACTTCTCACACATTATTTAATCTCTCTTTTCCCTAACATGACATGGATAGATGATTATTTATTTGAGTATTGATAAAATTATTAAATTTTTATAGGTTTTTTTAATCAATTGGAAAACTCGGATGTACCTTTATTGATATATTGTTGTTTATCTGTTCTGTATTAGGGTAATCCAAAAAATTTCATTTAATTTTCGTATAAAATTATTTATAGGTAGTTTATATAGTATTTATATCAAATTAAAAGTTCTTTTAAAACTCATATTTCTATTTATATGAATGGATCATGCCACACCTGGTTTTGTTTTCTTTTCATGTCTTGGCTTTGATATGGTTCATTGGAAATATTGATCCTTTTCCTGGGTTTTGTGAGAGATTTATTTTGATTTTTGAACTACCATATAATGCCTAATAATTATACCATGGGTTCCCCATATATTTGTTGGGAGTTTTAGAGAAAAGTGTGGTTACTTCCGGATTATAGCCAACCGTAAGCCCATTTCCTTGTTTAAAACCCAATTTTATTCTTTTATAAATCCTTAATTTTCTATAATTGTTCACTCATTCATCTTCACATGTGGCCTCCACTAACAAATTCAAACCACCATATCCTTTTAAACCCCATAATAATTCATAAGCATGGTGAATTTGGGTTATTTATTCACGTATTAGGCTAGCCCTTGGGCCCATTTCAAATTTTAAAAATATTAATTTGTTTCTTTCATATCATATTCATTTTTAATAATTTAAAGTTATTGCACCTCCTATACGAGGCCAATAACCCTAGTCACAACCCCATGTTCCATTTTACCTAGTTGGAGCTCATCTTAGTCACAGATTGGGGAAACCCACTCAATGTTTCTCAAATCATCCTGATTTCCCAATGGTAATTTCTCTCATTCATAAATCATTCAATTCATACATTTTTTCCCAAATATCCTTTCACTAGTTATTCTATGCCTTAATATCCCCTAAATGTAGTTTCAGGCCTTTCACATTCCTTTATGGGTGAAAATCTAAGGGAAGATGAAGAGTCCTTTAGTTTCCTAGGTGATATTCCTTCTCATTTATCCTCCCACTTCCACCTCCTTTCATTATTTCTGGGTTTTCAATTTTTTTGTAGTCATGATCATCCTAGGGATCTATTATTCCATGATTTTATATTGGGTTACTATTTTTTGGGGCTGTTCTTCATAGGTTTTGGGTTTATAAACCCTTGGATGGTGATATCTGGTGTGTGTTTCCATTATGCCAATGATTTGAGGTAGGATATCCCTTACTCATGACATTGTGATATATGTTTCAACATTTTCATATTTTTAGAACATGATATATCTTTTTATTATTCTTTTTCAAACATTGGAAAATTTTATTGGTTAGAAAAAAGGAAGTTTAAGACTTGTTTCGTGAAAGGTATTGTTGTTTTGTCATAAAAGTGAAAACCAAGTCATTGTTTTAAGGTTAAATTACCATTCCCACCTTGTTTGTGAGGTTTAGAACCTATTTTATGGTATTGTTAACATTATTCAGTATGTCGAATAAAATATGGCATGAACTATGTGTTTATTTATTGTCAATTTTTTAAAATAAATTATTTTGTTTAAAAGTTCATGTTAGGTGGTTGGTGAATTGCCTTATTGGAATTTATTTGTTAAGTGTGATTTAAAAATTATTTTTCAGGATTTATATTTGCATTGGAAGAATAATAAATTTTATTTTTTCTTCGTTATATGGATTTCCAATTTGGATTTCTTTTTTCAAAGAATGGTTTTTTGTTTACAACAATTTTTTGCCCAAGTTACTGGAAAATGGCCCCTTTCACATCCTTATGAAAATGGTTGTGTTTTGGATAAATAACTTGGGTGTTTTAAGGGATTTATAAAAGTGTTTTGATACTGTAAATTTATTTTATAAACATCCTTAAGAATATTGAAATACAAACCTTCTTCAAATTACAGTTTTGAGAAAGGTTTAAAGGCATGTTTGAAATTTTACCTAGTAAAATTGGTTTCCAAGTGTATTTTTTATTCTATCTTTTGGGTCCATTTTATGTTCCATGAAATTTATTTATTAATTGGTTTTAGAGATACCAAATATTCTTTGATATGATATTGATGATTTTTTTTCCATAAAAATTCATTTTTGAATGGATTTTATGTACAATGCCTTGTTCTGCATCTTGAAATTGTTTTATGAAAATTTAGGTGGTTTACTGATCCATGAAAGAAATGTGAGACATGTGTGTATCCTTTTTTATTTGTGTATAATTTTTTAATTTAATCATAATGATAAAATGTTATTTTATAAAGGATTATCTTTTTTATCACAAATAGGGGAAACCAGGGTATCTAGGTTGGTGGACATTTACTAGTATGTTAGTGATCTAAAATGGTTTTCTCCATTATTCACATAGAAATTTTGAAAGTGAACACACCAACTAAACTACGATGAAGATGTTGTTGGGGACCACTAGGTTATGAATGATTCTCTTCCTAGTAGATCATTTTCATGAGAATTTATATTCATTATTGTTACTTTTACACCAATATATGAGGTGCTTGGGGCCCACAACAAACTAATTCCTAGGGGTGTTCTTGATACTTATGTTAATTGGCTATTTTCTACTTACCATTAGCATACGGTGTTCTTAGTTGGTAAATTCAGAATAGTGTGTGTTTTATTTAACATTTTATCTTCTTTGAAGAATCCCTGTTGAAAATTATTTTTATTTTAAAGTTTCACCTCTTTGAAAAATTGTTACTTGCATTTTTGTCTATAAAACATACAATTTTTTGTATGATAATTATTATAGAGTGGAACCAAATTTGAAAAAAATACTTTTATATATTGTATTTAAAAGTTGAAATTGATATTTCTTTTATTTTAATGTAAATTCATTGGTAATAGAATATTGGTCTACCCTACTGAGTTTTAATACTCACGCCTATAGTTGTCTTCTGTTTTTAACCCTTGTGAAGGTTTCATCTTAAGTTCGACCACATTGAGAGACATGTGATCATTGTGTTGGATAGTTACCATATGTGTCACATAGAGTTAGTCTGTTGTAGTGTTTGGTCAATTGAGTTGTTGGTTTAGATGTACATTTGATTTCTTGTATAAATAATTTTCTATTAGATTTTTTATGTAAAAGTATTTTGGGATGACGGTTTTTTCCTTTGTTTGTTTTTTTGTTTATATTTGGGAAAAATTATTCCATTTAATACACTATTGAAGACCACGGTGCTTGTATCCATCCCCGGATGATCTGGAACGCATCTTGGGACTTGTCGCGGGTTGCAATAAGTTACTGGTTGAGGGTCGACTCGGGCTAGTTTGTGACAAAATGGTATCAGAGGTGGTCGGCTCTTAGAAGACCATTCTTTTAATAGTGTTCTTGTTATTTGGTGGATGTAAAGGTAGATGTAGTAGTATTTTTTGGACATGAGGGGTTATTTTAGGAAGAGTGCTGCAAACTCTTGGTTGTTCTGGTCCTCGAGTTTCCATGAGAATTCTGGTTTTATTAGTGTCCTTTTTTCTTATTTATTTTTTAGTATTGGTAAATGACATGGGGAGATTGACTAATGGACTCTGAGATATCTTAGTGTCCAGCAAACCATGTGGAGCTGAGGCATGGTATGAATAATTCCCTTAGTGTTTGTGTTGTGTTTGAAATATATCCACCAACCATATGGTCATATCAACCACTGACACTAGTTCCCCTTTGTGGGTCTCTTCGACAATTCCTAAATTCTGAATTTTTGTTTTGAAAATCCTAGTGTGAGAATTTTGGAAATGGGTTTTAAAAGAAGGGTTTGAATTTGAAAAGTGTAAAAAGAGTTTTTCAAAAATTAAATAAAATAATTTTTTGTAGGATATGTTTTTTTAAAACAATTTTTTTGGAGGAAGTGGAAATGATTTTTTAGGATTGTATTATCCCTAATCTAAACTTTTGGTTTGTTGGAATAAAATGTTTTTAAAGTGTGAACCATTTTATGGTGATTCTAAATCAATGGTTTAAATGGAATTTTTTAGGATATTGAAAAGTGTTATAATTTGATGAATTGGTTTTGGAAATTAGTTTTAAACATTTTTTGTTTTCATAGAATGGGTGTTGGTCTCAATGGCCATATTATTATGAAATGATACCATGATTAATTTTAGAAAATGGGAAGGGGTTGTATGGAGTAGCTTGGTTGTTTTGAAAGTTGTAAAAATGAAAAGGAGTGGGTTTTTAAAAAATGGTTCTTGATGAAGTGTGGATTGTTTTGTAAAATATGAACAGGATTTTGACTTGGTTGTTAGTCTTCTTTTGGAAGGTACATGATTTTTGGAATGAGTGAATTTAGTTTTAGCCTTTGGTGTTTTCTTGGGTGCTCACATTCATGGTCTTATTCATATGTGGAAGGTTGTCCTATATGGAATGGTGGTTGGATACCTAGGGTGAAATAGAAATGTGCATGTGAGTGAGACTTGATAAAAACCATTGGTGAATGTGGAAGTCCACAAAGTTAGATGGTTTTTAAAAAAGTGTTTTGAGATGAAACATTAGAAAAAATATTTATAAACCAATGGTTATGTGGATAGTTTTTTCTCTTTCATAGAATAGTTTTTTTCAGTAGGATTCCTTATGATTTGGATGTCATAATCTTGTTGTGTTGTGAGATGGTATCTTGTTGGTGTCATTGTTTTTGTGTAATGATCATTGGGTTTCTAAAGATGTGTTGGATGTTGTGACATGTATATGGATAGATCTCCACAAGAAAAGATTACTTTTTATAAACCTAAGGATTCATTACAAGTGTTAAATACACCTCTTCGAATGATGAATCATCCCATTTGATGGAATATAGATATGTTTGGTATTGATTTATAGTTTTTCCTGGTTGTGATAATTTTTTTGGGCATTGTAGTTGTGTTCAGTGATGTTGATATGTTTCATAGTATTCCTTGTCAATTTGGCAACTCATTCTGAGTGAGAGATAATTTTACTATGTATCAGTGAGTTCCTATTTAGATGAAGGTGTGTTGTTGATAAAGTGATTTTTTTAGTGGTGTGATCCTTACCAACTGACTGCGGTGCAGCAGATGCTTCAGGAATAAGGGCTCTAGACACAGTCCTTGGAGTGACCCTTTTCACGCAGTCAGGAAATCATTAGAGTTTTGGAGTGCTCAGATAGGCTCTTAACTGCACCATTTTAGAAAGGTATTTGTAAAGACCCATAAATTTAATGGAAAATTTTTTATTATATTCTTTGGGATTTTACGAATACGTAGTTTCTGACGTCGCCTGATTCCAAGGCCCGGTGTTCCCGGAATCAATTTCTGAAGATTAGCTCGGGTACCTTCAGTGAACGAATGAGTGGGTTTTTCTAACTTTTTAACTGGTGCTTATAATCGAAATCGGAGGGTAGCGATGAAACCGTAGTTCCAGTTTTTGCTTAATAAGACCTTTTCTAGAGTTGTCTTTCCTTAGGAGGTGTTGTTAAATAAATGGATTAATTGAAGAGTGAAAAAAAAATATATGTTACAATTTTATTTCCTTTCTAAGTAATTACAACATATGTGTGGATGTTGGGGTGGGACCAACTACATCCTAACTCCACTTGATAGGATATTAGTGAGTTGGGGCCCACATGAGCCCCACCCTTTCAATATCCCTAACTCCTCAAAACCTCCCCTTTTAAAATTATATGACTCTCCCTCACATTAATGTTGCCAACTTAGCACACCATTAATTTTGACAACTCAAAATTAATTAGGTGAATTCAACTTTTGACGTTTTGAATTGTTGAAATAAGTAAATAAAATAAGGAAAAGCCTTATTTTATTTTATTTTTGGCTTTTTCTATGCGAAGAAAATAAGAGATCCCTTGTGTTGTTCCTTTGAAGAGCTTCAACATTCCCCCAAGAACAACACTCTTCGTCGAAGAACGCCGACCCCGTAAGAAGAGATCAACGCTCCGTTCCTTCTCCTCTCTGTAGCTGGTGTGAGGAGTCATTTCCTCCTCGGACGTCCTCCATCCACGTATATGGAGCCACACCCCGCTATGTCATTTTCTACGACGCTAGCTTTCGCGAACTACTTTGAGGTAGGGGTGGCTTCATTATTAAAAGATTATTATTTTAACGTTCTTCGTTAATTTCATTTGGTGTCATGTTATCAATATAATGGGAGGAGGTCGGTCCGCATTAACATGGTCGAACCACCTCCCCTTTTGAAGTTGATCACCGTCGTGGTTTGGAACGGAGGCGACGTGGTGCATCAGCACCACGCTAAAACGAGGGAACTGCAGCTGGAGCGGTCTTTGACGAAGGACCGCGGTGTCATCACATCGCGCCAGTGAAGCCGAAGGAAGCTGCATACAATGGTGGGTCAAGGCGGAGGGACGCCGCGCTGTCGTGCCGCGTCGGAGCACCATGGAGATCTGCGGCCAGGGCGGGCCACGGTGGAGGGGCGCGGCGATCTCGCTCTGCGCCCGTCGGACAGGGGTCATGGACTTCACCCACGACGGATCATCAGGAGGAACCTGTCCATACCGGCCGCCGGCATTTAAGGATGCGAGACCCCCTGTGGGTCCCGCGGGGCACAAACGTCCGGCCATAATGGCTGGCCGTTTCCAAGAAAGTTGGGGGTTTGAAACCCCCGGCAGCCACCTAGGTCGGACACCACAGCGGTCCGCTGTTTTGGGAAGAGAGGGGGGCGGCGCCACCCCCCCCCCCCCCCCACATCCAGCTCGGCCTCGAGTCGAGCCATGACCCATGCCGGGTCGGGTCGTACCGGGCCCGAACCCCCTGATTTCTGGACAGATCCGTTCAAACGCCCATAACTTGAAATCCGGACCTCCAATTGATGCACCGTTAGTTGCATAGAGATCCTTGGATAGAGATGGTCATTTTGATATATTACACTTAAGGTTTTGGAGAACTTTGGGTACGGCCTGGTTGGTTCAAACACAAAACCAACCGGGCCCTTGGAGCGGAAACGCTTATAACATGAGCTCCTGACGTCTGATTGACGTGCTGACGACTTTATTGGATTCCTCTTAGTGAGACGGTTCGTTTTCCTTAATCCGCTAGAGGTTTGAACACAACTAGAATATGGTCGGGTTTGTTTTAGCTTAAAAACCAACCGGGCCCCCTAGACGAATAAGCCAATAACTATCAGACCGTGCGTTCGATTGACGCGATGTATGTCACGTTGAGTTCCTTTCGACGATACAGAACTTTGTGATACATCAACTCTAGACTTCGTTATAGTTAATGTATTGACCCCCCCTGGCTTGTGGAGCGGACCCTCCTGGAATCGAGCGTGCTATGTGCGGGAACCCTAGAGCTGGCTGCGACTACGATGACGATGACGACAGTACTGGGATCCTCCGTGGGTTCAGTAGCGACGATGACCATACTGGAATCCTCCATGGGTTCGACGGTGATGACTATTGTTCTTGTATCCTATGTGGGTTTGACAGTATTTGACTACAGTTCTTTTATACTAAATGGTTCCGGTAGTATTTGACATTGTACTTGTATACTATGTGGGTCCAGTAGAGTAGTTGGTCTTGTATCCTTTGTGGGTCCGACAGCTTAGTTGGTCTTGTATCCTATGTGGGTCCGACAGCTTGGATGAATTAGTGGCTACATCTGATCATCTCTATCGTCTTACAAAGTGTATACCTGTGTGAGATGAGTCTTAACTTACAATCATTATCATTGATATGATTGTTGTGCTTTCTTGTGTGGATTGGGTTGTGCTTTCCGGTGTGGATTGGGTTGTGAATTCTTATGTGGAAAGGGTTATGTTTTCCTGTGTGGACTGGGTTGTATTTGGGCTCGTGTGTTGGAGTCGAGCTAGACTATATGACTTACTTATATGTATGGGCATATACCTAAGTTGATTTGGTTGTTACTTCGTGATTTTATCTTTCCATTGTGGATTATCCTTCGTGGATTCTGGGAGACCTTCGGGGGTCTCGGGGTCCCTACTGGGTATCGTATACTCACCCCTGCGCAGGCTATGCCCACACTGCATTTTGTTGCATGCAGACGACGGACAACGCAGATCGAGGTGGGAGCTCATTGAGCTGGACGGTACCTGGAGGTGGATTACTAGAAGGGATGTACACGGAGTAGACAGTCGGAGTTGAGGATCAAAGAAGACTATTTGTACCCACCCTTCAGGTGAGATTTCTATAGGATGTCTCAGACTCTCTAATTTACCTTTCAGTTGTTGTACTTTCTTTTCAGTTGTACTTTACTTTCAATTGGGATTGTATTCTGAACCATCTACTATCCACCACTTACTTTTGTACATAGTTTACTTAGTGTTTACTTCAGCTTTTATAGTCTGTGGTTTTTGTTTTCTTTATAAAGGCAATGCCTTCCCTTTTATCGGGATTTACGCCTTTGGTGCTAGTCACCGGCCCCTGGCCTAAGGAAGGCAGGCTTGGGGTAGTCACGGCACGGGCCCCGAGGACGGGTCGTGATAGTATTATCTAATATATTTTGTTTCCTCATCACTATGAATTTCCCTTTGTCTCAATGAGTGTGGTGGTGTTACCCCTCACACAATGTCTATGGTGTTTCCTTTATGGATGGGGGTTTCTGATCAATGTCTATATGTAGACCGCCAGTGCAATTAGGGTGCAGTATTGGTTTAACTTGTTCATAGATGGAGAGTTTTTGGTAGTTTATTGGTTTTGTTTGTGGGTTTAGTGGCTTAAATATTGGGTCCCCTTCCCTCCCCTCCCCAAGTTGTGGAGGTATGGATTCATGAAGAATGTGTTGGCCCATTTCATTTCCCCTCCATTTGGGAGTAAGTGGTTTATATGTTCATCTTCTAACACTCTTAAAATGGGTTCTTAGGTTGTTGTAGGAGAGTTTTTGTGGGTATTTGTGGGTGATCCTCAATTATAGTACATATTGAACTCTTTTTTGTTCACTTCTAGTTTGTCTTTAATGGTTGGTATACCCACTATAGGTCTCAAAGAACTATCTTTTAATTATTTTTTGGATGGTTGATGTGATTTAATGGTGGGGAACCCATTCCAAATTCCAACCCAAGTCATTGGATTGAGTGATTGAACATTGGTTTGGGTGATCTTTGGGTTCATTGGGATAAGGCCCAACAATCTAGTTCTTGTCTTCGTTGTGGAGGTGGAGTCTTGATCTTTTCCTTGACTCTTAGGAAGTGGTTGTGAGTTGGTGTTTTGTTTGGGGAAGTTGAATATGTTCCTTTGATGTTAAATGATATTTCAATGGCTTGATAGGTTGGATCATATTTATAAGAATCCTTAGGTGTAGTTCTATCAGCTGTAAAGTGTTATTTCTCTCCAGGGGTGGAAAGCTTTAATGGTTGGGAGAACTATCACACTCGGTTGTTTTTCATTTCATGTCTAGTTTTGAATGGGTTCATTGGAAGTCCTTGTAATTATCTTGGGTTTTGGGTGAGATTTATTTTTATTGTTTTACATCCATATATTTATAATAATCTCACCATGGTTTCCCCATATCTTTTTTGGGATTTTTTAAGAAAATGGTCGTTACATCATGATTTAGGTCAATCGTGAGCCCATTTCCTGATTTAAAAACCAAATTCATTTATTTTAGAACTCATTAATTTTTAAAATAATTTCACTAATTCGACATAACACATGGACTCCACTGAAATATTAAAACCACAATATAATTCTGAACCCCTTTGAAATTCATAATAATTGTGAATTGGGGATATTTATTCATGTATTATGCCAACCCGTGGACCCATTTCCTGTTTTAAAAAAAATAATTTGATTCTTTTATATCATATTAATTTATATGATTTTCAGTGATTCCACCTCCTGCTATAGTCCAATACCCCTAGGCGCACCCCCCATGTTCCATTTTCCCTCCTTGGGGGCCATATTAGTCATGTATTAGATAAAAGCATCTCAATGTTTCTCAAATTGTCCAAATTTTCCAAAGGTAATTTGTATCATTCTTAAATCATTAAATTCGTAATACTTTTTCCACAAATATTCTTTACCTGGTTCTTCCAGAACATAGGAGAATCTCCAAGTTTTTTCATGCCATTCACTTTCCTCTATGGTTGCAGATCAAATGGATGACGAATAGTTTTGTAGATTATAATATGAGATTCCTTCTAATTTTTCATCCCTCTTCATCCTACATTCATTATTTCATTGTTTTCTACTATCCTATAGGCATTATAGACCTATGGTTGTTTTCCCATTAATTTGTATGTGGGTTTTGTTTTTTTAGGGACCGGTCGTCATAGTTTTAGGTTTTATAAACCCTCGTATGATGATATTGGGTGTACGTTTCCATTATGCCAATGATTTGAGGTAGGATATCTCTCGCACATAAATTTATCAAATAACTTTCATAATATTCCTATAGTTATCATATGATATATATGTTTATTATTGTTTTTAATCTTTTGGGGAATTTTCTGGGATTACAAATAGGTTGTTTATGCTTTGTTTAGGGGTAGTTACTGTTGTTTTGTCATAAAATTGAACACAAAATGGTTGTATAAATGATCTATTATCATTCACACCTATTTTGTGAGGTTTCGAACATGGTTTACGGTATTATGAAATTTTTTATGTATCGTTAATAAAATAAGGAATGAAATTGTTGTTTTATTCCTTATTATGTATTTAAAACAAATGGTTTTGTTAAAAATTTCATTTCATGCGTTTGGTAAATTTCCAGGTAAGATTTTATGTGTTATGTGAGATTTAAAAATAATTTTTCTAGATTAATAAATGAATTTTATGCTTGAAAATGGTATTATTTGGTACTTATATGGATATAAAATGTGTATTTTATTTTAAAAACAATATGGGTTTTGGTTTACAACATGTTTTTGCACAAGCTACCTAAAAATGGTCTGTTTCACATCCTTATGAAAATGGATCTGTTATGAATATGTAACATGAGTGTTCTAATTGATTTATGAAGGTAGTTTTCTACTGTAAATGGTGTGTATACACATATTTAATAAATATAAAATTCATACTTTCGTCAAATTATAGTTTTGAAAAGGCTTAAAGGCCCGCTTGGCATTTTTTTCCCTGTAAAAATTGTATCCATATGTATTCCATGTTCTATATCTTGGGGACATTTTATGGTCCATTAAAGTGAATTATTAAATTTTATGGGCTACCAATACAGTTTTTATACGGTATTTAAGGGTTTATTTCCTTAAAAGATCATTTTTAATGGATTTTATGTGCCAGGCTTTGTTATACTTCTGGAAATTGTTTTAGGAAAATTTAGGTGGTTTATTGATCCATAAAAGAAATGTGAGACATGTTTGTGTCTTGTTTGATGTGTATTTGATTTTTAAATGTAATATCCAAGATAAAATTGTATTTTATAGATGTGAAACATTTTTTAGAACAAAACGTGTAAACCTAGTTATCTAGGTGGGTGGACATGTACTAGTATGCTAGTGATCCGGAGGGGTTTTGTTCTTATTTCACGTTGTAAGTTTGACATTGAATACACTAACTTATATATGATAATGAAGATGTTGGGTACCACTAGGTTATGAATTATTATCCTTATAGTGTCTTGTGATCACAAGAGTGGGTAAATGTTATGGTTAGTTTTACACTGAGATACGAGGTACATGGGGCCCACAACAAACTAGTGCATAGGGGTGTTCCTGATACTAGTGCTCATTGGCTATTTTGTACTCACTATTTTCATATGGTGTGATTGGTTGGAAAATTCAGAATCATGTGTGTTTTATTTAGAATTTTAAATTCTATAAATCATCTCTCCAGAAATCATTTTTCATTTTTAAGTTCCACCACTTTGAAAAAACGTTACTAGCATTCATTTTTATAAAACACACAAGTTTTTGTGTGATAATTATTATTGCATGGAACTCTATTTGAAAAAAAAATTATATCTTGTATTTAAAACATGAACTTCATTATTCTTTTATTTTAACGAAAGATCATTGAGAATATAATATTGTGAAAACATACGGAGTTTTAATACTCACAACAATAGTGTTTTTTGTTTGTAGCCCTTGTGAAGGTTTCAGTTGAGTTTGATCACCCTCTTCCATGTATTATCATTATGTTAGAGACTTAACAGTGGGGTCACATGGAGTTAGTTGGTTGTCAGGTGTGATATTTTTAGAATTTGGATTATTTTTTTACTTTCAATTTCTTTTACATATAATGTTCAGTTTAATTTTTTATGTAAATGTATTTTTGGTAGTCTGTTTCATTCCTCTATTTGTATGATTGTTTATATTTTCACGAAATCATTACCTTCTATACTCTATTGATTCTCTGAGTGATTTTCACCATCTCGAGAGGATTTGGAATGCCTCCCGGGACTTGTCGCGGGCTGGCCTAAGTGACCGTTCATGGTTGAATTAGGATGGTTCGTGACAAATCACCTAGTACATGATAATTTACTTGAGTTAATGTGTTTTATATGTATTATACAATTTTTTCCATGACATATTTTTTGGATATTAATTTTTTTGGATAAAGGATTATTAAATTATATTATATAATAATAATGTTTCATATATATTATATGTTTTATAATTTAATTTTAAATAATATTTTTATGGTTTTATATTCTATTTTATAGGTATAAGGGCTTGTTGAGAATGATATAAAAGTAATATTTTTGTTATTATTCCTTTATAATGTGTCACAGATTATAATATATATTATCATTTCATTTTTTGTACAAAATAGGTTTATGTTAATATTTTAGAGATATTTTTTAGATGTTTTGGGTTGTTGTGATGTGATAGTTGTTATGAAATTCCATGTTTATATAATTACTACATATTTTTTGGAAAAACATATATAATACTGTGAATTTATTAAATATCTAATTAAAAATAAATTTATAGTCCATCATTTTACTATATATTTCAATTCTCAAAATAGATACTTTTTTTATTTTCTTCATTATAAATGATAAATATTTTTTAGATAAGTTATTTTGAGGGACTCTATTATGTAAATATTTCACTCCAGATAGTTTCATACTTCAAGATAATGGAGGGTTATTAGCATCAAAATTTAAATAATTATTTGTACCTAGATATTTATTATATTATAGTTTAATTACAATGTGATGATTTAAAATTAATCTGTATAAGTGTGTGTGTCTTTACGATATGTATTAAATGATTATTTTTTATGAATTTACTAATTTCATATATATGAATTTTCTTGTCTGAAATAACATAAACCATATATTCAATTAATTTCACATTTTATTATGTTTATGTATTTTTTTTGTATTTTAATACTAAGATATATGTTTTTTATAATGAATTTAAATATATAAAATAATTGGATTCTTCTAATAGTGTTTATAATCACTCTCTATACATAAAACAAGGTTATTCAGGTATATTTCAATTCATGATTTATATTGTAATTATATTATTATTTTTCTTTTTATAAGAGTTGAACCATAGAGTTTGTTGATGTTACATTGCAGTTCCAACAAACATAGTTAATAATATTCCCCATAGAGAGAGACGTGTAATCCATTTTACTTTTATATCAAAATATGTGTTTTCATCGTACCTGATTTTTCTTTAATTTTCACCTTATTTAATCTATGGTAGTTATATCAATTTGTTTCTTATATTTTAATTCCTACAGAGGGATGTTGATTGGTCATTATTTATAGTTGGTATTCATCCTTTTAGAATATTTACCTTTAATGTTTTCTTATAAGTCCAACATATAGATGTTTCATGATTTATTGTTGAAATTTATTATTCATTCACTATTTTTTATTCATGGTATATCATTCCCATTTTGTATGTTTGATAGAATTATCATTTTTGATATCACTTAGTGAGTAGGAATATACCATTGGTTAGTGATAGGTTTATTAATTTATTCATGTAAAATAGCTATATTGTTTTGTTATAAATTATTATGAGTGTTCGATTTGGTATTTGAGTCATTTTTTTAGTGGATATAAAATTTATAGGAAAGGATAAGTAATCCAAAAATATATTTTATTAATCTATTTATGTAGAAATATCATGTTACTCAGGATGTATGAGATTAAATAATTATGGACAATCGTTAAGTGATTTCTTATTTTATTTAATTTGGTTTTACTAAAGTGTTTGGAATATAAACATTCAATTATAAAGCATTCTAAATTTATATATAACATATTATTTTAATTGATCATATTCAAATCATATAATTATTCCTTTAATTATTAAATGGTTAATAGGTGTAATATAATTTATAATAAAATATAAATATGTGATATTGATATGTATTATTTGTTTCTTCCTGTTATGCAGGATGATATTTATTAATTTAGTTGGCATTAGATTTATAATAAACATATACTTAAGTTGTTAAAAAGAACATTGTTGATTAGTTTTTGAGTTTTATTGGGAAATTTGGTTTTCTCTGTATTATTTTTAAATCAAATGTAATATGTTTTTTTATATTTTGTTAATGGATATATGAGAAGGGAGTTTTCAAAATGTAAAATAAAAATAGTTAGTAATTTTTAATACTTTAAAGTGATAAATATATTTCATTCATTATAAATTTACACTTTATTTTTTATCTTGTAGATACGATAAATGGTGATGATTATATTTTGAAACTCATCCTCAAATTATAGAGTTTTATTATATATATTGAACATATTTTATATTATTTTAAGGAATATTGGGATTAAAATTTTAATTAAAAAAAATTCTTTTTTGTTACTATATTATTCACGGGATTAGTTAAATTCTGGGTTTGGTATTAGGGAGAATTGTTTTCGAAATCTGTTGGATTTATATTATAAAAATTAAAACTTATTATAATATTTCGGTTAATTATTATCATTGATTTTTTGAGAATGAAATAAATGTATTAAAATTAATTTACTTACATGGTATAATGGTTTGACATGTGGATTTCATTTTTTATAATGTGTATACATTTCAATATGTTTATTTTGGTTATTATAATGAGAAAATATGTAACAAAAAAAATACATTTTTTTATTAAATTGAAAAACTATTTATCATAGCCAAACTGGTAAACTATTATCATGAAATAATTGATAAATCATTTTAATTCATTTTGTATTGGTGTGCTTCTTTATTGTAATTTTATATAATATTTTTTAAATGGGATGATGTATATGTATTTTATAAACAATTTATTACTCTTCGTACATATTCCATTATAGTGTTTGGGTATTTCTGTTTAAATATCATTTCATAAGATACAATTGAAAATATTTATATTCCCAATGATAATTTTTTTAAATTTCTTAATCCAAAAATATGAATTTAATTTTATAGGATTAATTTATTATAATGAATTTAATTATAATTTTGTAAGAGGACAATAATTTAAATGGATAATGGTCTTAATTGATTCATGAGGGAAATTATCTTAAAATTTTATTAATGTGTGAAAACATTTTTAATCAAGTTAATTTTTAAATAGCTATAATTTTTTAAATCTCTGATATATGTCAGCCTAGTACTATAATGAAATTTTGAATAATTTTCTTGTTTATTGTTTTTTCATTTATAAGTGGATTTAAAAAGATTATAATATAAATTTTATATCTATGTTTATTTTTTTATTTACTTATATAACATTTAATAATTTATTATGTTAAAATGTATTAAATTATTGATATACATGAATTATCATTTTAGATGATTTTTTGAATGGATTTATTTTGAAGTGATTTGTTAAAAAAATAACATTTTGTTAAAAAAAATTATTTTGGTATAAGATAGACTTGTATAAAAATATTAACTATTCGTGATTGTCTTTCACATCTACAGGTAAGGATATATTCATATAAATTCAATCTTCATGTAATTTATATTTTGTATACCCTTGATAATTTCATTTAATTTAAAATTATTATGTAAAGAATGTAGTTGAATTATATTATTTATTCATTTTATTTATATATTTATTTTATATGATAAATAAAGAATTATTTCAAATTTTAATAATAAATTTACTTGGTTTTTTTTTTAAATTTTTTTATTTGTAAATATTTTGTTTAACAAAATAATTTTATTTATTTTCAAAATATTTTAGAATAATACATGCTGATATAGTTATTATCTAGATATATTAAATTAGAATGAAAAAGTTTTAATATTTTTATTTTTAAAAAATTTAAATATTCTATTTCTATTTTGGTTGTCTAATATATTAATTTTTTAATGAAAATAAATGAGTATTGTAATGATACTTCCTTATTTTTTCCCATATGCAAATGATTTTTCAGCACATCAGCTTTTTCGTAAATAATTGAATTGAATTGAAATTAATTTTTTTATATATGAATTGAGTTGTAATTTGTTTAAAAGGGTACATGGTTTCAATCATGTTATTTTACTGTCGAATATATATTGAAATAAATAGTAATTTTTTTAATATAATATTAGTTTTTCATTTAAATTTTAAAATATTATTCCATATTTATTTTGGGGTGGGAGTATTAAAAAGATGTGGATGGTTTATTTATAATAACATTTTATGATTAGTTTTCATTTTTTTTATTAATGTTATATTAATAAAATATAAATATTTTTATAATAATTTCTATCTAATTTGAAGTGTTTGACTTTGGGAATGATTTTTTACTTATAAGATGAAATTTTGGGTTATGTTGTTTTTGATTGAATAAAATAACATGAAATTGATTATATTAGACAATTTATTTTATAAAACATGGTTATGTGGTATTTCAAAGATCATTTAGATTAAAAAGTTTATAAATATCATATAACCATGATTAATATACCTAAATGGACATAATAAGTCTGAATTTGAAAATATATTTTTTTCAAATATGATATTGATATATTGAATGTATTATGGAATATGGTATTTGTAAAAACTATTAATGTTATTGATAAAAATGTTCTTTAGTGATTGGAAATCCTTGAAACATATTTTCAAAGTCTAAACGGTGTCATCCTGACCCAGGTGCCACTAAATGGTTCCCTGTCCCTGTTGGTCATATGAACTCAAACGCGCCTCCCCATATGTTATAGGGTGCCGACTAGCTGTGAGGGTTTGGTAAGTGAGTCTTGGGGAGAATATACCCTCTTTTATGAGAATAAAACACCAACGGAAGTAAACAAAAATAACCATGTGTGGATGAAAAAAAATAACCAGAACAATACCATGTCATATGATATTCAAAAAAAGATAATAAAATACTCAATTGAAAGGTAAAACATTCTATGATAATGAAAAAGTCATGTTTCATCAATGAATCTAAAAGTAAAGACACAACTACACACTTGCAGGTCCCGAAACACATCTAGTTCCCTCGCATTCTCTGATCCCAAACATCATCTTATCGTAGGGCCTTTCCCTTAACATATATTACAACAATAAAGTCTACTCGGTTGTCGATCAGGTGGCCCAAATAAGGTGTGACAATAGCTCAGTAGGCCACCACTAATAGTGTCTCAAACATGTCCTGTTAAAAGATAGTGTATGCAGTTTTATGGATAAATAAATACAATTCATAATTATATAGTTACCACATTGTCATTTAATCATTGATCATCACATTAGTCCCACATTCAATTAATTTTTTCTATTTGAATCATCATCCCTTATTATCATTAATTTGGTGTTGAAATCCAAGTCAAACACCCCAAATATCATTCAGTGTAGGTTGTTATGCCTTACACTCCATATCTCCTTTGGTGTAGGTCATCAAGCCTATAACCCCATTATCTCAAGCTTAGATAACTATTGGGGAGGAATCCCATGTTCATGTCCCAACTTCTTATTGGTTTAGAATTCCCTATCTAGAACCACAAAAATCATAGCCATTTAATGATTCATTAATTCATAAAATTTAGCCACATCATTCCATTACTAATCCAACAATTAGTTAATCATTTCAATGGCCACTAGTTAACTCCACATTTAACTAGTCACATTACCAATTAATTATTTCATTAATTAATTAATCAATCAACACAATTATCATTCCATAATTAATTATTCACAATTAAATATACATATTAAATATCAACATTTCGTAATTAATTATCATAATTAATTGTCTTTGATCAACATCATGGAACATAATTAATTCTCACAATTAATTATCATACATATCCAATCATCATTTCATAATGTATTTCCCCCAATTAATTATCTTAACACAATAAATTCAATATCTCAATTAAAATATCTCAACCCATAACCAATCTCCAAAAAAAATTCAATTTTGGATACTCACTTTCGTTTGTTCCATGATTCAATTATCAATTAATCCCCAAGGAAATCATAAATCAATTCCAAATTCCAAATTACTACAATTTTGAAAATAAATTATAAATAGAAACTAAAAATCCATAAAATCGCATTCACATATCAAAACATGACTATGGGAGTTCGATTTAGACTAGATTCCTCAGTTTATTGATGGATGTACGCCCAAACTAAAACTCCAAAATCAGTGTGGCACAACATCACCGATCAAGATTCAGATCTAAATCCATAAACCAAAATTATGATCAATGGCATAAATATCATGAAAATTGATATCTAGATCCACAATACAAGATATATATCTCAAATCATTTGTTTAGATCCTTGTATGTGGTCAAAATATTCCATGAAAAGGTCAACGGAAGATAGAGGAAAGAACGTGAGAAATAACAAAATGAAATCCGCTTACAAGGAAGATAGAGGATCTTCAATCTTGGATTTTGATCTTGAATAATAATTTTCTATTCACCTTTTAATCCCTCTATATGGATCTGGGATCACCTAAATTTTTTCAATCCTAATCCATTGTCAAAATATGGGATTTTTGGGGTATCATGTGGTATTAAAACAGATTTTCGGATAATTAAATCCCACATGCACTGTTTCCGGCGCAGGGGTGCACAGTTAGTGAAAAGCGTGCACCAAATGTAGAGACCTATCTATCTAGGTTCTCATGGTTTACACGATATAGTTTCACGTTTTGTAAAATCGTGCACAAATCATGTAGACCTCTCTATCTCGGTTTGTTTTGTTGGCACAATTTTGTCGCATGGTTTGTCGAACTATACGCAAACTGTGAACAAACTATTATCTGTTAGTTTTTCAAAAAAAAAGTCACCCCAAGACACTAATCCAAAACAACAGTGCTTATAAACCTCAAAAAGTACTTAAAAATATCTGGAGATGACTTCACAAAAGGCCAGAATCACACAATCTCTCCACCTTATAACAACTCATCCTCGAGCGGCACTCTCTAACTTCTCTATGATTTTGAGCCAAAAATATCGGTCCATTTAACCCTCATGTGTGCTTACCATTCCCATGTTTCCTCTTGAACACTTCAATGTTTCCATAACACAAGAACTAATGACACGGTCTTTCCACATAAGACTTTATCACTACGACACAACCCACATATCGGATTCTCCCCAAAGGGCATATCTATCTCGAGGTCATCCTCCTTTATATCAATCCCATGAGAAGGGTCAGGGTGATACCTCAATAGTAGTGAAATATAAAAAACACCATTAATAGTGTTTAATTTCTATGGAAGGTCTAGTTGGTTAGCCACTTCCTAATTTCATCATCACCTCAAAAGGTCCTACATTCTTGGGAGCCAACTTGCCCAACCCTTTTGTCCTATGGTAACCAAATATAGGATACACCCAAAGGAATAAAATATCACCATATATAAACTATAGGTTTCATCTCTATCTATCAGTATAAGACTTATACCTACTCTATGTTGTAGCCACACATTTCCAAATCATCTCTACCTGCCCTGATGTCACTTGTACAAGACTAAGTCCAAATAGCTCTAACTCACTCGCCTCTAACTAGATTAGTTGTGATCTTCTAGGTCTACAATAATGTTCCTCATATGGTTCCATCAGTATATTTTCATGATAACTATTGTTATATGAGAATTACACTAAATCTAATTGTTCCTCCCTATAACCACCAATGTCAAGCACACATTCCAATAGTATATCCTCTAACACATATATGTTACACTCTAACTGCCCATATTTATGTGGGTTTAAGGACATACACAACAAAACCTGTGTACCAAAAGCCTTCGGTACGACCTTCCAGAAGGTTGAAATAAAGAATGAATCGTGATCTAAAACTATAGTCTTTGGCACCCCATGCAATCGAACTATCTCTTGTACATAGAGTTCTCCAAAATGTACTAATGTAAAGGTTTCAATGATAGGAATGAAATGTTCTAAATTTATTAGTTGATCCAAAATGACCAAAATAAATAATACTTATAATGAATTTTTGGATGACCTAGCATAAAATCCATTGTCATGTAGTTTGACATACATTCTGAATATGCAATGGATACCATAAGCCTCCAGGTCATTGATGTTATGACTTTACCTACTAAGAGGTGAAACATCTTGTTATGAACCCTAATATATCATTTGTCATGATTGGACAACAAAACTATTGTTGTATGTCATGGTATATTTTTTCACCACTATATACTAATTGAAAATTACTTTTTTATTACCAAAACACTTTTGAGGAAGAATGTGAGAAACCACACAAACAGACTGAACAATATCAAAACTACACAAGAATATAAAGTGAGAACAAAAACACCAAATCAAACACTCGGACCTGCACCAACCCAGAAATTGAGTCATGAAAGCAAGCCTTCACCAACATAGTACCCTTCATCAAGCAGTCCCATTCAAAGTGCACGAGCATCGTACTGATGGCGTAGCCATACCCTCTCAAGCATCCCAATCAAAAGGGCCTCCATCAATTAAGACTTTTCACTCTGATACCCATCCAGCGCAGGTCCATGTAAGAGATAGAAATAAGAACCAAAAAACCAAACAAAGACAACAAGTAGAAAAACCCAGAGGGTTCCGCATTTCTCACAATAATCCTCTCAATGAAACTGGCCAAAACCACCAACTTGATCAGATTCATTAAGAAGAAGTTTTGTATTACCTGAGTCCCTCTCCCTAAAAAGTTTCCAGGATAATGATGAAACCTATAAGTAAGAAACCTCCAATATCCTCTAATCAAACTCAAAAGCATATTGATCCCACGTTTGAATGTACTCTTCAATGTTGATTACCCTTCTATTGAAACCCACTACTAGAATTGAGTCATGTATGTCAATCCATGAAAATCGCTCCTCATTAAGGGACACCTCAAGAAACCTCCCAATCATCCTACGTGCCTCCTCCTCCTCAGTTTTATTGAGCATCAATACCTACTCCATCACTGCTTCTTCCAAATTTAAAAGGAGAACCAAGTCTTCATCACCCTGTTCCCCTGGCCTCTGAAGGTGCATATACTCCTTTTCCATCTTCTTGTCCTTCATCGTATTTTTAGAGTGGGTCTCTAAAGGAGGAGGTAATGAAGAGTAGTCTTTCTTCCCATTCCTGTTTTCAAAACCCTTTTTAATACTTAGGCATGAATCTTGCTATGTTTTTTATGATGATAACTCCCTTTGAAAGATTGTACTCTGGCCTCGACTCCCTCACCTAGGGTAGTGGGATAAGAATTCACATCAGCCTCTGGATGGCCTTAAAACCTATTTTGCAATGAAACTGAAGTACGAATCGGATCCATACCCCCTCCCACATTCTCCATTTGATCTTCCGTTCTAGTCATATCACCACTACCACCCAAAAGAGTAATCTCCATACCCAAAACAGTTCCCCCATCCAGCGACATCTGACCAATAGTCTCATCTTGTCTTGGATTTAAGAAGCTGCGCCCCATGAACTGAGGCTGCTTGCAAAAATCCTCTAAAACCACACCCTGTATAGCACAAGTAGTTTTACCTTAGGACACTCCTTATTGATTTCAGATTGAGATTCACCTACAGTTATATACAGACTATGTCTAGAAACTGCATGATGATCTGGCAGTATGACTAGCCTGCTCACACCACTAAGATCACCTAGCAATCTGCTAACAACTTTTTATACTTTCAGATTAGGAGTAAAATCCATTGGCTGCTCCTACCTCACCTTGTTAGCTACATAGGAATTCAAAAGGCCTGATCCAACTAAATTTCTGCTATCACCTTGTCCTCATAGACTGGACAAGGATTGTGAGTTTGTATGCTATCACAAACTGATCCATTACCTATTAATTGATGTTTTGGGACCCCTAAAGTTGAGGAACTATGATTTATAGTGGTCTGGGGATCATTGAACAATCTCTCTCTCCCATAGAACAATTTCACTTCCATGTAAATTCACACCTTCTGCTTCAGTTTCCACAACCCACATTGATACTATTTTACGCCTTTCCCCAGTCCTCAATTTATCCTTTATCTGATCAGAGGCTCCTGACAACAAGGATTCAACACCATGCCTTTCAAAAGCATGGAACTACACCACGCCAGCTGCTTCCTTCCTCGCCAGCTCTACAGTCTTCCCCTACTCTCTGCCCTGTCTGCATGTGTCGCTCGCATGTACTAGCTGCCATCACGAAGAGAAGAAATCCACCCACTACGCATATACAACTGGTTGTTTACACCGGATTTCCATACCATCTTCTATCTACACAAATTCAACTGGTGCTCTCGACATGTCGACCTCCACACACATTCGTGGATTGATCGGATGACAAACAGCGGCAGTATGTGAATCGACATAATGAAATTGTCACACCACATTCCCTAACATGCACATAATAGCAGTATTTTGAAGTGGAAGATGAAATTGAGAATGAATTACCCAAATCAGAACCGTAGGAGAGTCGTGGTTGAGATAGAAATCATAGCTCCACCATGCCATTTTGAAACCGCTGTCAGCGCACTTCCTAGGAGCACATTACATACCACGAACAAGGTCCACCATCAAAGAACATCACACCTTCAAGTTCCTCTTATCTAACAGGTCGACTACTGCCCGATCATGATGCCCCCAAAAATCGAAGATGTACCTATCAAAGTCGTCCACCGATGGTTGTTTGCTCCTAAACCATGAAACCATAGTTAGATTAAGGAATCTGTCTTCCTTTGTAAACTCCAATGCGATAAAGGATTCACTGGCATGCCTATCGAAAACCAAGGACCTTTGAATCCATGTGTATCAAAGGGATCCTCTGAATATAATCTAGTTTGGTGGAAGGATTAAATACATATCACCCGCCATTATGAAGTTGTCACGCCACATTCAAGGATTTACAATAATGATAAACACTCTAGATCCTCATACATTCTAACCCTAATCAACCTCAAGAGTGTAGAATCCACTACTACAAAAACCAGAGTCTTCCTCTCCTGACTCTACTGAACAACCACATGCATTTCATCTAGCAAGCTCATCATCGTTCACTCTACATTTTCCTTATATACCAACTGGGTATGAGTTTTCATACTCATGGAATCATCCACATTATTCATTTTTCCATGTGTATATTCCAGTTCAAAATCTTTGGACTACATATACTCTATCAATTTTTATTGATGAAGATTCATGTCGCGATGTGAAAAGATATACTTTAAGATTTTATGATCCATAAAAACTAAAAAAATTCCTCCCAAATGATAGTTTCAACAACACTTAATTTCATATACCACTACATCCAACTCATGTCCATGTGTATGTTAATTTCATTCATGTGGCCTCATATGCCGAGAACCGTAAACATCGACTCGATCTCCTTACATAAACATAGATCCTTGTTTGATCCAAGAAGCATCACAATACACCGTGTTCTCTTCACCAGACTCACGTAAGATCAAAATTGATACCAATGTCAAGTGCTTCTTCAATTATAAGAAATAATTCTCATGTTCTTCAGTCCAATCAAATGTTTTCAATTTCATTGTAAAACCTGAAAGAGGTGCTTGCAGTTGGAAAATGTCTTGGATGAACCTCATTTAATAATAAGATAATCCCAAAAAGCTTCAGATTTCAAAAACATTCATGGGATTATCCCATGAAATCACTTCTTTCACTTTTTTTGGGACCACTACCACACCTTATTACTAGATGATATTCCCCAAAAAGTGTACCATGTTAATCCAAAAATGACATTTGTAAAGCTTTGCATATTGTAGATTCTCTGTAAGTATACCCTAGATGAGGTCAACATGTTGGGAATGATCGTTATGAGTCTTAGAGTACGCCATGATGTCGTCCAAAAACATATACAAAGATCTATGTGCAGATGAAATAACCTATTGACCAAGTACATAAATACTAGTGCAGAAGTTTTCAACATAATCAACATTTCAACAAAGACATAATGGACATACTTGCTTCTGAGAGTAGTTCTTGGTAGATCAGAGGTCTGAACTCTCACCTGATGATTCCTAGATATCATATTGATCTTTGAGGACACCTAAGATACTTCAACTGGTCAATCTAATCATCAGTATGTGGAATATGATATTAGTTCATCACAGTCATATTATTAAAAATATGGTAATCTAAACACAAGCATAAACTCATGGCGGCCTTCTTTACAAACAATACAGGTGACCCCCAAGTCAATGAACCTTTATATATAAACAATTTACCCTCCAAATCCTCCAACTATATTTGAGCTCTTGAAGCTCAATTAGTGTCATTCTGTATGGTGGAATATATATCGGCTCATCCCCGACATGATCTCAAAAGTAATATACACAACTCTATTAAGTGGAATCCCTGAAATGTATTTTGGAATGAAATAATGAAATAGTTCTACTACTAGTGAAAGTATGTATTTAATAACACTCCCATAATCTAGAAAAAGAATAGAAATATGGGATATGAGCTCTACCAATTGCTGAGAATTTATCCCATTTCATCCTACATGGACATCACATTCTCCATGATGAAAATAATGGTCGACCTTAGGAGATAGAAAGGGAAATCTCCTATGGTAACAATCTATGTGGGATCGGTATGCAACTATCCCGTTTTTACCCATAATCACGATGAAGCTATTTATATCATGGACATAGATATCCCAAAGAAAACGATACTCTCCAATCTATAGAGAACATTTCTTGCATATAAAGATAACCCAAGACCATGTTCCATTCATTATATCGATGTCCATCACCCTACATATGGACTCCACCTCCATGATCACACCATTAACAATATTTCAAGATATAAAGGAATGATAGGAACCCTAATCAAACAAAGGATTATATAAAGTATAAGCATCTAGAATATTACCTCTCAATGTTGATGGAGAAGCCTCAATCTCCACAAGTGTAAGCAAATCTACATGTAACTGTCCTTCCCCTACTCAATGTGGTCTCGTCTGACTCCCTTGAGTAGAACCACTCTAACAATATGAGCTCTCATACACTTGAGAACCACTTCCACTACCTCTACAACTCATTCCAGTAGAACACCAGCTTCCAGACATATATGGGGTAAAAGTCCCCCTTCCCACACACAGACTCTAAGGAGCTTCTCCTCAATACCATCTTGTCCCTCATTCCTGCTGAACCTCTATAACTGACTAATCATGACACTAAATAGGAACTCCACTAGTGGTCGAGGAAAATGTGTATGATTTTGTCCCAGCCTACCGCAATGGTGGTAAAGCACATGAGTACTATCTGCTGCAACTATTCTTCCTGGCTGTCCACCTTGCTTTCCATTGTTCTGACTATGGTTCTCATTACAGTGCTTCCTACTATCAAAAGGCACATTCCATGATCATCCAGTGATAGCTACATCTCTAGTACTGTAACCCTCATTCAATTTCCCATCTGAAATCAGATCAAGATTAACCACATCTGAGAATTTCTTCAGCCTAATAATATTTATGAATGGGATAATTTCAGACCTAAGTCATTCATAAATTTTTTTTGCCGAATTGGCCTCATATTCCACCAATGAAAGAGGCAAATGCTATAAATCATTGAAACGTTCATCATAATTGATTATGGACATTATTCCTTCATTAAGATGCCTAATCTATAAGGACTTCTCTTATCTCAGTATCTCTGGATAGAAGTTCTCCAAGAACATATATAGAATGTCATTCCATAAAATATTATCAGTCTATCTAGACCATACCTGAAAGTCCAACCAGTGCATTTCTGAACCCCATAGCATATAAGAATCCAACATTACCATCCTCCCATCCAATGTATCCAATTGATCAAGTGTCTTCAATATGGATTCAATCCATTATTCATCTCCCTCATTTCCACATTCTCTTATAAAAGTTGGATGGTGCTACAGCTGAAACTCCCTTATCAACTCAAACATGATTTTCAGAACCCACACTCAGTCCCTCTCCATGAATTTCCTAAAACGAGAATATTTCACTTAGAACTATTCACATTTCTATTCATATTCCACCAATGGTGCTTCATGTTCCCTGTCTGAATGTCTATTCCGGGCCATACCACTCGGTCTATTTTTTGAAAAGTATCATTGTGTCATATCTATACAAGTCCAAGCACATGTATTAGGTCTTTTAGCACAACTTTATAACATTTACACAAGAGGAGAATCTAACACAACAAGTTTTAACATGTGCTTTTACAATTTTCCTTTCCACACAATCAACACCAAGGCTTTATCAGTACCATTAACCATCCTACTCTGTTGTCTTGGTTAACATGGTTATATGCAATCTCATTACTTAATTCAACCATTAATTAATCACATTATCTAAAATAAATAAATAAATTAATTAATTAATTAATTAATCATACACATTATATCATTAATGGTTCACATTAAACACCCATTTAATCTCATTTTTCATCATTATTTCAATTTCACAACAAATAAAAACTGTTCTAGTTCAACAACTTACCCATAACCTGTTTTATCATGTGTTTCTAGAATGATGCATGTCACAAAAACCCTACGTGCCTTCAATGATGCATGGAGACTCAACTATCATACCGCATTAGGCCGTGAATCAAAATTCAACAATTGTCAAAAAAAATATCACATAACACCAAAAGTGAATCAACTAAGGTAAAATAATATATATCTTTAACAACAAACATCAATCACAACAATCCTTCCATGAGAACATGAAATTTCTTCCATACATGGGTTTGCTAATTCCGTGTGCGAGCACATTAACAAGACTCGACTCTTCGTAGTCTCATGACTACCATTACATAAACAGTAATACAAAATAAGAATAATGATAGGAAGAGTCCCATGATACCACATTGTGATGTCCCAACCCGGGTTCCACAAAACAAGGCCTGGAGCCGGTTGACCACATGCCCTAAAGACCGCTTACCCGTACGACAGAGGGTTCCGACTAGCAGTGAGTATCTGGAAATTTAGTCTTGGAGAGACTATACCCTATTTTATCAGAATAAAACACCAATACATTCAAACAAAACTAACCAAGTGTGGAAGCATATAAATAACCATAACAATACAATTTCGTAAGATATTAAAAATAAGAAAATTCAATACTCAACTGAAATGTAAAACATGCTATGAAAATGTGAATGTCAAGTGCCTACAATCCAACTAAAAGTATAAAAAAACGACTCCTAAGAGGGTCCCAAAAAAGAACATGTTCCCTCTCCCATACTCTAATCACAAACAAAAACCTATATGAGGGCCTTCCCATATCATGTCCTACAACAACAATGTCCACTCGGGTTCTGATCAGGCGGTCCAAATACGGTGTGAGAACAAATCGGTAGGCCCACACAAATGGTGTATAAAACAAGTCTAGTCAAAAGATAGTGTATACTATTTTAGGAAAAATTTAATAAAATGAATAATTAAATAGTTCCCACGTAGTCATTTAATATCTAATAATCACATCAGGCATAGTTTGAATTCATGTTTTCTATTTGCATCATCATTCATTATTATCATTAATTTTTTGTTGAATGCCATGTCATGAACCCCATATCTCATTCAGTTTAGGCCACCATTCATAACAGTCAATATCTCATTTGGTGTAGTTCATCATGCACAGAACCCTGTAACCTCAAGGTTCGATAACTATTAGGGTGGATCACCATGTCTATTTCCCAATTTCTAATTGTTAGAGAATTCCATATCTAGAACCAAAAAAATATCATCCATTTAATCACTCATTAAATCAAAAGGTTTAGATACATTTTTCTATTAATTATCCACTGATTAGTTAAACATTTCAAAGAACATTAATTCACTAAATAATTAACTAAACACATTTCCCATTAATTGATTCATCAATTAATTAATCAATCAACACAATTCCCATTACATAATTAATTCTTCACAACTAATTATCCATATAAAATATCAACTTTCCATAATTTATTCTCACAAATAATTATCTTTGATTAACATCATGTAACATAATTAATTCTAAAAATTAATTATCATACATATCCAAACATCATTGATTCATTAATTTCCCCCAATTAATTATCTTAACACAATCAATTCAATATCTCAATTAAAATATCTAAACCCTTAATCAATCTCCAAAATAAATATCTATATGGGATAACCCCTTCGTTTTTACTATCATTCATTTATCTATTAATCACCAAGTCAATCTCATGTCAATTCCACATTCCTAATTTGTCCAATTTAAGAAAAAAAATAAAATGTGAAGTTAGAGAATCCATAAACTCACATTCACAAAACAAAATTACACGACTATGGGAGTACTATTTAGACAACCTACCCTGATTTATTGATATATGTTAACCCAATAGAAATCCCCAAAATCCTATAGGCATGAAATCACCGATCATGATTCAGATCTAAATCCCTAAACCAAAATTGAGATCAAAGGCGACCAGATCATGGAAATATATATCTAGATTGCTAATCCCAGATAGATATATCAACTAAAAGGTTTAGATCAATGGAAATTGTGGATATATTCCATGAAAATATATTGGAAATATAGAGCTAATAGTGGGAGAAGCAACGAGATGAAATCCATTTTCCGGGAAGAAAGTGGATCATACATTCGGGCATTTGATCTTGATGAACATTATTCAAATCCACTTGGAATCCCTCTAGATGGAATTGGGAGTACCTAGAATTATTCAGGCCTCAGAAAGGTCTAAATTATTTTCTTATAAGGGGTTTGTGTGGTTTTAAAATAGATTTTCATATAATTAAATTCCATGTGCATGGTTCCCTAGGCAAGGGAGCACAGTTATGGTAAACTATGCACCAACTGTGAGGACATTACTTCTCAAGTTATCATAGTTGGCACGGTTTAGTCAAATGTCTTTTCAAACCATGAAAAAACAATTTTGACCTCAATATCTAGGTTTTCATGGTTGGCACGGTTTCTATACATAGTTTTTAAAAACTTGTGCAAACCCTGCACAACCCACTATCTGTTTGATTTTCTTTAAAAAACATTCACTAAAATGCACCCCAAACCACTACTCCAAAAAAAATGTACATAAAAATATAAATATTTACCTGAGAAAGAACACAATATGGCTCCAAAAAGGCCTAAATCATACAAAAACATACATTTATTAATTTAGTTTTATTTTTTAAAATTTAAATTTTTTATTTTGAAATAACTATATCAAAAAAACATTTATAGTTAATTCTTAGTAGTATAAAAAAAAGTCATTGTATGGATGTACAGTCTCCCAGAAAATTCAACGATAGAAATAAATTATTGTGGGGAATACATGGGTGACTTATCCATCTATAAGGAAATTCCCCATTGACATGGACTTCTAGAAAATCCCTTATAGTAAAAAATCCAATATAAAATGACTATAAATTATGATTTTGCTGTCTATTTTAACACCATAAGAAATATTTGTAAATATAACAGATTAAACTATTCTTATATCTATATGTTGTATGCATAAAATGCCAATTTTTCATTAAAAGTGGCCAATAATGTGATGAGAAATAAGTTGAATATAAAGTATTAAATGTTCTTTTATTGGTGAAAATTTAGATGTTTTCAAATGGTACATGAGAATTTTAATATTATTTTTCTTACATCCAAAATTGGATAAAATAATTTCATAATAATTTATAAACTAAATTATGATTTTAAATGAGTTATATTTTATTAAACTGTTGTTTTCAATAAAGTATATTATTATTTTTGAAAAAAAACATCAAATTTTTTTGTTTATTGATTATATAATTAAATATGTACTGGATGATGGATACAATATTTTGAGTTAATGAATTATAATAATATTCTATATAGTGATGAGTGGCCACATGTAACTAGATTTATAAAAATATTTATTTTCAATTTTTATTTTTTTTATAAAGGAAAAATTATTCTAATTATCGTAATTTTTTCAAGAGGTCAATGTATTTTTTTCATTAAGCAAAATTTTCTTTTAGAGTAATGAGAATGTTTTGGAACATTTTCTTGAGAAAAGTCGAATTTTTTGGATTATTATTGAAGATCACTAGATAGAAACATAAAAATGTTCTTATACTACAATAAAACTTTGGTCAAATAACATTAAAATTGATTCGAAACTAAATTTACCCATAATAATTTGGTTTATAGTATTTATGTATAGAGAAATTAAACATTACACTATAACATCAATATCTATAATAAGAATATCATAATTTTTTCTCAAATTATATTTCATATCTATCATATAATATATATATATATATATATATATACTAGGGATTGAGTAAGTAGATGAAATGGGTGAGAATACATGGTCAGTATGGTTAACAATAAACATGGTATAGAGTTATGGAGTATAACTCGATGAAGTATGAAATAATCATAATAATGACTATGATACTTTGTAAAATAATGATACATATATAAGTCATGAAAAATGTAATATCATTAAATTTCATTAATGAAATTGATAACAAAGTTACCCACTGAATTCATTGTATCTAAATGGATTTTATGGAAAAAGATATTGGCTAATAATTTTCATAACCACTTCCCTCTAAAGAAATTTTAATGAGGGGAGAAAGATAATGGCCCCCAAGTCCCGCTTCAAGAAGGCCCTGGTTTTGTCACTAAAACTGAGGGTATAAAAATATCATGTTTCAGAGGCATTACCCTATATGATAATATTGGATCAAGAGATAAGATGAATCATCCACAAAAACACCATGATATTATATAAAAGTGAATTCTAATACCATACTACATGCTTATATAAATAGAACTGATATAGATTGAATTATCAATTGTAAATACATAAAAGTAAATCTAAAGTAGTGACATGATAGTTGTTAGTGGTCCGAACTATTAATCTCTACCAAGGTCTACATAATCATCCCAGAAAATAAAAAATTGTTTTATATATATATATGGGGAGTGTAAAAGTATACTCAATCATAAAATCTCTGGTTTCTCATGCATATGTGAAAGAATAATAGTAATTCTCCTATGGGAAAATAGTAGAACAAAAAAACACCTAAACAGATATATAAACCATACCAACCTCACCAAGGCATCCATAACAAATAACACAACCCAAGTAATATAACATAAATTAGAGAGGATCGATGATATTGTACCTCACACCACTTTCCTGCTAATTAACCACTCAAAAACCCCAATAGACAATTTGAAGGTGCCCCCACCACTTCAGAATAAACCACATCACATCCTTCCATCACACAAATGGGAAACACATCAGAACATTTCATGCTAACAAACTCATGGGCTACACATCTCATCCAATATCATCTTGGGGACACCTGGGAAAACACATCACAACTCATCCCGAATACACCAAGGACACCACATCACACTTCATCCATAAGACACCTCAAACACCACATCACCACTCACTCAATGAATTTTAGGCAATCATCACCTTGACGATGTAGTAGGAAAGAGAGGGTGGCCAGTTGTCCATAGTCCCACTGGGATGTTCGGAATAACAACCCGACATGACTATGTGGGTGATCGTCACATAGTTCTCAATGTAGGTGGGGTGTTTATAGAAATCATAAGGTATATATATATATATACAACCATTCACTCAAGCACAATCTATGGGTTCTTCAACAAACTACCAACTCCAAACACTTTCCACTTTACAACCACCTATAAATGAATAAGTGTACATAATAAGACACAAACCCCACTTCACATTTCCAACAAAACTCATTTAACCATTCCATTCTTTTATTTATTTTACATAATAAATTATTTAATTTAACAAACATTCATTTAATTATCCATTAACCATTTCAATACCATTATCCAAAAAAACCAATGTCATTCCAAACATTATTAAACAATTATTAATTTATTTATTCCCTCACTAATCATGTATCTAGAACATGGAAACCACATATATGAAATAGATAAACATCCGCATCACACCATCACCTCACTTCACAAAAGGAACAGTAATAAAACCACCTCCCTACCACCCCAAAATCTTTTTCAAATAGACCACATATTCCCCACTCGCATACCAAACAACTTCATCCCACATACACAACCACACATACTGAAACATAAAGAACCATTTATAGATTTATAAAGGATATTTTATCACATTATACATTAATTTATGGGTGTCATCACACATAACATCATAGTTAAACCATTTCATTATCCAATTATAAGTAATCAAACTATTTATATTTATAATGATATTAAAAAAATTAAAGCCAAATAAGCAATCACATCACATACATATTGTAAAACTGAAGCCCCAAAAGAGAAAAAGCTTCAATTTGGCATCATGCACGAACAATTGAGAACATTAAAAAAATTATGTTGTAAAATAATGTGAGTAATACCACACTTTACACTTCCAATTCAATGAAAAAATTCCTATCATTGGTTAATATGTAAAAACAATAAAACATAGGTAATAAAATTACACCCCACCTTCATGATAAGAAAAAAGGAGAGATGATAAAATCCCTACCTTAAATAAATTATTAAACTCGCAGTTCACCCCATGGGAGAAAAATAAACCACCCTAAAACCACCACTATACATGAAACCTGAGGATCAACATATACCATACAAAAGGGAGGTCAAAATGGAACCAAACACACTCTAAACCAAAGAAACCCCAAAAAAGTGGAACCATGAAAATTAATTGAAGAAAAATGGTAGGAAAAAGAATATAACTCACAAAAAATTGATGAATGGAGACCAAGGAGTGATTCCCATGAAAAGGAATCTCCAAATTTGGAAGGAGAAAAATGTTAGATTCTAGGAATAATAGGAACACCACAACTGTATGGTCTGAGAAATAACAAGAGAAGATGAATCATATAGATCTATACGAAATCGGGGAATTAAAGGATTTGTAATCACATTTCTAATCATATAATCTTGAGATTCTATGTTCTGCTTAAAAATCACGTCACATATTTATTATTAATACATGAAAAAAACATGTCATGAACTGATCCTGGAAAAGATGGGAATAAGAAATTCATTCCATGTAATACACTTACATGATTTGAATTTCAAATAGTTATTCATATGTACCTCCAGCTTCCATAGAATACTCCTACAACCTCCCCCAAACATCTCCAAAATCAAAATCAGGAATGTAAAAGACTTGGAATGCACAAAAAATTACATTAGATACCTCTCAAATTATTCTCAACATCCAGAATCCAAAACCAGTCCAATAAGAAAGTTGGTTCTGAGAAACCATCTCATGAGATAACTCTCATGGGTATCATAACACCTTAAACTCTTCCATAAAAAACACTAAAACAAAATGTTTAAATACACAATGAACATACACATCACCACTAACACAACTCAAAACTATCTCCACCCAGATAACCACACTATCAAATATTTACTACACAACTATCTCAACCTTCATATATCCAAAACCAAAAACTACTACCACAAACAAACGACACCATCCTAAACACATTAATTTGAGACTTATTTCTCCAATGTCAAGATATTATCCACTCTGGGTGGAACTGACTCTCCTACACAGGTCTAATCACATCACAATTAATGTCTCTTGATGAGGAAACCGATTATCCCTTTTTCATATTTCAAGAATTTGTCGCACATCACACCTACCACTTCATAATCCAAGAAAAAAACACATCCCATAAAAAATAGAGATCAAAAAATCACAATAAAAATAAAAACATAGCAAATTAAAACTCTAAAAAAAATCTGAGTAATGGGAATGCATCTATGTATCTCTCTCCCATGTACTCTCCTCTAGGCCACCATGCCTCTACAACACAAAAAAATCAACAAAATGACATTTCACATATTGACTTCTCTTGGGGATCCTAGATCTCCATTGGATTCTCCACATATGTCATTTCGTCCTTGATATCTGGCATTCCCCATTCAAGATCATGGGAGTAATCATGAAGATACTAAAAATTCTAAGAGATATAGAAGACTTCCTGGATACTCTCCATCTGCGGTGGAAAACCATATAATATTCCACTTCACCAACTCACCCCAACACCATTAAGGGACCAAAAAACTTGGGAGAAATATTACTCCCTCTTCCAAATGTCCACTTTCCATGTTTTTTGGAATCCATCTAGAACACAAAGTACCCAACATCAAATTCAAAGTCCTCCTTTTTAGATTAACAGAAGACTTTTGTAGGCCTTTCACTGCTTTCACTCTCAAGAACAAGATGAACATTATCTGTCGAGATCTACACCACATCAAGACTATGAACTACTGTCTCCCTGAACACCTCCCGTCATAAGGGAGAATAACAAGGAATCCCATACAATGTATCTAATGAAGCCATGCCAATGGAAGAGTGATAATTATTATTATAAGAATACACTACCAAAGGTATGTGTCATAATAAATACCCATCAAAGTCTAAGAAGCGTGCCCAAAATACTTACTTTATCATTCGGATAGTCTGTTATGTTTTACCATTAGTTGGTGGGTTGAAAGTAGTGTTGAGGTGTAACTGGGTTCCAAGAGCATGCTGAAATCCCCTCCAAACTCATGAGGTAAAATTTACATCATGATTAGTGAAAATGGACCTAGGAACTCTATGAAACCGTAAAACCTTGTCCAAATAAATCTTATCCATGAATCCATTGTTCCTGAATCCTTGGTTGCGAAGAAGTGGGATAATTTCATCAACCAATCCTTGAACACATAGATGCCATGTAATTTGGCCTATGCTCTAGGTATCCCTAGGGAGAAATCCCATGATATTTCATCCCATTCCAATTTGAGAACATCCATGGGCAGCCAAAAACATATAGGAACATGATTCGTGACATTAACATATGGTAAAAAACACTAATCCACAAACTCCACCACTACCCAGTTCATTCAGGGACACCAAAATTACACCATCAAGCCACTATACATCTTATAAATTCACAGGTGTATTGTAGAAGATGATACATGGAACTCACAATGAACTCAATAACATACAACTATCATAAAAAAAATCCTTCCATATCACAAAATCTTTTTATTACTATCCTCCAACCATACATCTAGAGCATCAATATGGTCAACTGTATTGTAAATCACTACTACCTATTATTCTCCCCATTGATACTCCTCCACCTAATGCATTAGATAATATGTGACCATCATCTTAAAAAAAACTTCTTCCACCATCCACTCCTATATAAAATAGCAAGGATTCGGCACCTCTATTACTCCCTAACCAGTCATAGACTCCCGAAAAACATCCTTCTGTGACTTTATGATCATAGCATTGACCATGACATTCCTCAATAATGAGGTATATGATATCTCAAAATCATAGTCTCTAGGGTACTCAATCCACCTACACATGCTCATGTATGGATCCCACTGAGAAATGATATAACTAATGCTCTTTTGATTCGTGGAAACCACATACCTCACCCTAATGAGGTAATGACACCACCATATTAAAAAAACAACCAGTGGGGGAACTAGATATTGGGTGTTGTAATTATTCACATTGGTGCATAACTCTATATACCCATAAGATACAACTTCCCACTTATGTATCGGCATACATGCCAATATCAGAAGGGAATGGTCATAGAAAACCACAAACAATACACCATCCTCCTACAACTAAAGAAAAATAGAGGTGACTAACATCCCCTTCAAGTAACAGAACACTACCTGTAAATGATCACTCCAAACAAAATCTTAGTCCTTCTTATTCAATGTTTTCAATGTTTTTGAAATCATGATAAATCATGTAAAAACCTCTGACAATATACTACGTGACCAATGAAACTATGAACATATAGGATGTTTTTGGGTACTACACAAGTACGAACTACTCCAAACCTTGATAGATATTCTTCCACACCCGTCTAAGAAACCACATGCTTGATGAAATCGACCTCTCATGTCCAAAAAATACACTTGGAAATATTTTTATAGATCAAGGGTCACTAAAGAACCATAAAAGAAAACTAAAGGACAATCAACAAACTTCTCCTATGAATTCAAGTATATCAATATATATTCAATTATTTTTATGATGAACTGATATCTGATATCATGAAACATGAAATTCATAAGTCCCATGAACACGACCTGTGTGTTCGTAACACCATGTAGCATGACTACAAAATCGAAGTGCCCATATGTTGACCTAATGGTTTTCATTTAAATATCTCCCTCCTCCACCTTCAAACGGTGATATATAGACCACATATCAATCATATAAAACCTACTCACCCCTCATAGATGATTGAAAAGAATATATATCCTTATAAAAGGGTAATGGTTCCTGACTTTCACGGATTCAACCTCGAGTAGTCCATATGTTACCTTAGACCACTATATAACATCTTGAAGAAAACAATGGGAGCTCCCCATAGAGAAAAACTATACAAGATGAATCTATTCAATATTAGATCACTTTTCTGAACCCTCAACCCCCAAAAATCAGATGGTTCCATCCAGTAAGGATCCATTGAAACCAAATAAGAACCAGGAAGCATGTCTATCCAGAACTCAACAGCACATCGAGGGGGTATCATAAAAATCTCTTTGGGAAAAAATTTATGAACTCCCTAATGATCCTAGGTACCTCTACCATCCCAGCATCCACTGATTCAACTGAAAACTCAGAAAACAAGGAAGTAAGGGGGCTCCACATGTTGGATTCCTACAAAGAAACACAGATCACTGAATAAAACCACATCATTATTATCCACATATGAAAATAATGACTATCATATTAAAGTAGGTGGTAAAGGGACCTATGGAATACAACCAGTCATTGATGAGGATGAAATTGTATGACTATATATATTTCAAGAAAATATCATGATAGGACTGAGGCAGCCATATCAATATTATACACCCCTGGAACACATCATACAAGTTGGTCTAGCCTCATACTGGAATAGTAATCACTCAGGGTATGGGACGTCTCCCAACATATTGTATTAGTGAATCGGATAGAGCGGGTGCAAAAACGAAGTGAGAAGCTTCTGAATTATATAAGGGAATAAAATTGTAATAGAAAAACAGATCATTCTTTGACGATATATAGACCCTTTTATACTACTCCCCCACCTAGTGAAACTGACCACACCCAAATACTCTACCTCTCTACAGATGACCACCTCCACTGATAGGACCAAGTCGCATCCCCTAAAGATGAGGAAAATATTGAAGTTGGTCTCTACCCTATCCATATACCCTTGGCGGAGCATAATCCTGCTATCCCTTCTGCTGAATCGTCCACTCTGGAAACTGCTACTAAGGCTGGAATTAAACCCGACCACTTATAAAAAACTAAGCTAGAGTAGCCACTGGGAACTGGTCATGAAGATGGTTGTAAATACCAGATATGAGACACATTGACCATAACTTAATAGTAAAAGTCACATAATCTAAATGGTCTAAAGAGAAGATGTCGGGACTGAATCCCGGTTCATCGATACCTCAAATTTCCTTTCACCTAAGACCTGACACTAAAAACTCTATCCATCAAGGAACCTAGATGGTTCCCATTACATGGTATGCTTTTTATCACCCCATGATTTTATAGAATGTTATTTCATCAAAGTAATTCAATAAATTGTGCTACACGCAACACCGAGTTCAAACGCACCAAGACCTACCAAACTAGATGTTCAAAAGCAGTTATGAATAGTATTAACTAAATTTTTTGTTTTATATATTCCATATAATTTTCAAATCCATATTATGTGTTTCTTAGACATAATATATGAACAAAATCATTATTTCCATATAGAGGAAGTATTTTTCAGAAAATAAAATTTTTCTCCCTTTTAATGGAGAACCCATTTTAAATACAATATTTGGAACTTTTATATATTAAATTTGATGAAATAAACTTCTTATTTATAATCATGATATAAAATTTCGTTTTGATAAATTTTTGGTGTTTTTCTGATAACTTTCATATTGGGGAGAATAGTGAAAAATACTAAATTTTAATTGAAAACAATTTGTTTAATCAAAATAATTTATAGTGTAAAATTATAAATTTGTATGGTTTGGAAGTATAATTAGATTATATTTTTATCATTTAATGCAATTTTGGTCATTATAAGTAATTTCACATTTAAATTTTTCATAAACACGTGTCAATCTTTTGATTGCTTTTACACTTTAAAAAATCGCTTTTTGGTTTTGAATATGGGAAATAATTTTAAATTAATCAATTAAATAACTATGATTTGAATTTGGTAAAATATACTTCATTTTTGAATTCAGAATATCAGAATTTTCTTAGGGTAAATTTTTGTATTTTTTTGAAAACTTTCAATTTTGGATCAATAGTGAAAAACACTGCGTTGTTATTTAAAACTGAATTTTTATTTAAGTAATTAGTTATTTTATTTTAATTTATATTTGGTAAAAATAGATACATAATATCTATATTTATTAAATTTAATTCATTGGATTCATTTTATAATAAGTTTATATATGTATAATTTTATTGAACTTTTTATCTTTCTTTACCAACCTTCTAGAAGTATTTGAAAAATTCCATTAAATTTTATTTTATCGCTTCTGTGAGTTCAATTTAAAAATTTTGAGGGACATCGTTAAAATTAGTAAGTAAAATGTGGTTCAATATGATGAAAATAATGTTTGGTGAATAGTAACTTTTGACTTTCATTTACCATAGTTAAAAGTAAATAGGGTAATTAAGGTTAAAAATGATATTATAATTATCCTTATTAATGTCCTAATTCTATTCTACAAGTGTAATTCGACTAAAAACCATAGGAATAAAACATGATCCTTTAGGTCCACTTGGATTAGATTAGGACAATTATTATTATTTTATTTTAATAAGAGTTAAAAGTATTAAATTCAAGGATTAATAACTAAACCATTTTTAATATAGGGTTACACATAAGATAAATTAGACTATTAATATTCATTAAAAAGATAAAATTATATCCTGCATAATAGTATTTTATTAATAATTTTTATATATTAAATAATTTTATTTAATTATGACACAAGGATTCTACTGTAATTACCTTTTTAATGAATGGTTAAAATTATTGATATTATAAATAACCAAATAATTGTAATTTGAGACTTTTGATGAATTATATTAATTTTATAGGATATCATGAAATGATAGGGTTGATTTGATAAAAAAAATCAATGTGACATGGTTGTTAGGACTCTCACAAAAACAAAATACCAAATAGTGTCAAAATTGACAGAAATTAATTTTTAAATCAAATACTATATTATTGGTGGATATAATATTTCTAAAAATATAAAGATCGGCCAAAGTGATTAAATAATATTATATATGTCATTAATGAGCCACTTTAGGTTCTCATGGATGTTTAGAGTGTGTTTATATACCATATAGTGTAAGAATACAAGAAGACGCTATAAAGGTTAAATTGTTTAACTGAGAGTTAAATCTAAAATATATAATTAAAATGGTATCCTAAACTTGTCTAAAACCAATTGGAAGAGAGGAGTTCAACCCATAACCACCTAGGCTCGATATAAATTCAGTTGGATCCATTATAATCCGAATTTGATGGTATAATAAATTAATCTTTTAATCTTTTTTTAAAGTGACCCTCACCCCTCTTATAAAAGGGCACTTACCCTTCTCTCAAAATCACACTTCCATGGCCATTTGGATCAGCCCACCCCTACCAAACTATCCTCCCGAATTCCCCCAATTCAACCTAGAGGATTTAGTTTTATCAGAAATCCATCCTATGGAGCCCTTTTGATAAACTCAAAACGAAGCACCCGAAGAAGAGGTAATAATTTCACCACCCTTTTTCATGTTCCTTTCTTCTTCCACTTCCTCTTTATTTTTTGTTTCCATACCAAAATAATAACTCCAGTACCTCCTTCATACTGTTATTTTATTATAAATATGGTTCAATCATATTTTTTATTCTATCCAAAATATAAATGACAAAGTCACCAAATGTGCGTACGTACGGCTTACCGTCTCCACGTCGTGGTGTAGTTAGTTATTCAAACACATAATTATTTGGATGGGTATAATAATGAGTATAACTCATTAAAATAATAAATATAACATGTTAATGATTTTTTATATATGATATACCATTCAATTATATACAATTTCACCATTAATATAATAATATTTTCACTCGTGCGTACGTACTGATTACCGTCTCTACGAACACATTGAGATTCATTTCCCCATCATAACCATTCAAAAATAATTTTCATTTGATGATTAAAAATAATGTTTAAAGAACTTAATATCATTCTGGATATTAATCAAATACATCCAATTCATAAAAAACATGATTTACATAACAAAACATATAAAGTAAAATGAATCAGTTAAAACCTGAAACGACGATAATACTAAAATATTATAAACAAAGAAATATTTGAAGATAATATATGATATCATATTTATGTATTTTGTTATATTGTTATTTAAGAACAATAATTTACATATTATACAGGAGGTTATTGTACCCTCAACCAATGAAAATTACAAGGTAAGTGTTATTTCCTTAATCTTATTATTATCTGAGATTGTTTAAGGGTAAGTATTTACAAGGACATATTTATCATAGATTCACATATTTCATAAAACTGTATTCAAATGGAATATTTTATGGTTTGATGGGAGGTTATATTTAACTAGATCATCATTTAAAATGTTTTATATATTTATCTTTCTAAATCCTTTTAAATAATGATTATGTTTTCAAAAAGATTTTAAGGATTTGTTTATATGGACATGAATGTTTTGATATGATAAATATTTTCCAATGTTTCAAAGAAGAATGGGAAACTTTAATTCAAATATCAATTCTAAATGAATTATTGTATATATTGTGACACTTTTATATGATTTCATGAAAAATGGGTATTTCTCTCAAAGAATTTTACAAATCATTTTCAACTATGTTCACATCCTTTACTGGATATTATTCTTGTTTGAGGGTGATTTATCATCAAAAAAAATTCTATCTTGTATTGATGGTTTTGTGATATGTTTGATTGTGGATGTTTTATTTTATACCATTCATAGTTTATGGATAAATAATTCACCTATCATATGATAGTTTTAATATGAGTGTTTATGTTATGTTTCAAAAATATAATATTTTGAAAGAATTGGGATTAGTAAGTGATGGGTGGATCCCGTTATAGCTCCTCGATGCATCGGTAGGTCTCATGAGACAAACTAGTGTCATGGCACAAGGCCTTGAGAAAAACATATTTTTGGTCTTGGCATAAGGCCTTGACTATATGGTTTTGATGACTGGAATTATGCATTCCATAATTATGAAATTGGTTTTTGATATTACATGTGATTATTTGACTAGAAGAATATCCATGTGAATAAGTAAATGACATTATTTGATTTATCATTTCCATATTCTGATAAGTTTATGTTTAATAGTCTTGTGTTTTAGTCTTATAAATTTGCTTAAATGTATAGGCGTATTTATGAATGATTTCATTATATTTTTTTCCTTACTGAGCATCTAATCTAACCCCTTTCTTATGTTTTATATTCCCAGGATTCCAAGAAGTGTTTTATGATTGATAAGCAGGGTTAAGATAGGGTAATAATGTAATTTTCCAAGGATCATTTATGTTGTGATTCATTTTCTAATCTGTAATGTAACATTCATGTTTTAAATCTATTTTCCAGGACTGGTATAGTGATCTATTTTTCCAAAATTGATTCCTTGTAATCATGAAAGTGTATTAAAATAATGCACCGACTCTGGGCTTCTGGGGTCGGGGTGTTACAGTTGGAATCAGAGGACGTTTAGCAATATCCTTGTAAATATATTTAGATAAACACTGATTCGAGAACATTACACTAAGATCGACTTTGATGATTTCCATAGAAGAACTTCATTGAATTTTGGTGATGTATATATTTTTTTATTTTCTATGAAATACATCCCTGTCTGGATTCGAGTAGGTTGAGGAGGCTCTGGCACAGTTTTACCTAGGATTGAATACTCTAACAAGGAGTTTCAATCTTAACCTGGGGTATTCTGGTACATGACAATGGGCCTTGCTACACTCTTGGTTACGAAACTCTCGGGAGATTTGCTTAGGATAATTCAAATTTTCATTACAAGCCATTACGAAGGATTTATGATTAAATACTTTCTCAAAGAAAACATTTTATGAAGATAGATTATATTCATAATTTTTTCAATTTATGTTAGGTATTTTACATGTTTGGAATTATGCATTTTGATTCATAAACTATCCTATTGTATGCCATTGTTTAGAAATAGAACCTAGTATATTGAATGAGAATTCCAGCAATACGCATGATAGAATGATTAAGAAGGATCATATATTTCATTGTATTAAGCCTAAATTTGAAAGGGAAATAGTCACCCACGTATTCTCTTCATATAAATAAATCATATCATGTGTTAATAAGATGTGTACAGAATTCTCTGTATCCTATGGCTTTAAAAGAAAGCAAGAGAAGAAAAGGATGGTGGAGAGAAGGATAGATAAACAGAAGAGGGCATAGAAGGATTTTCCCATATGTGATTAATGTTGAATGAATCACCTTGGTAAGTTCATGAAGAGAGGGGAAGTTTTTTATAAGTGTGGAGAAAAAGGACACCAACTACGTGATTTAAAAGGTGAGAAAAAGGTTTCAAATGTACAATGCTTCATCTTCAAGGAGTTGAGACACAATGCGAATCAATGTTCAAATCATCAAAGCATTCCCAAAATTATTATATTTGTTAAAAATCATGTCATGATACTACCACAGATGAAGAGGAATGAATAGTGTTCTTCTGTTGTTATGAAATATTTATTTCATTTGAGTATTGTATCAACAATGTACTGGTTAAAATAATTTTGCAGTACATTAGGATTGTACTACAGTACAATTTAATTAAGGATTTGAGATTGTGTGGTATCATGAAAAGTGACTCAATAGCAAGTTAAACTTTTTGGAAAATACATGGATGAAGGAACGATAAACATTAATATGGTGTTGATACTGAGGTATAGATTCTGGAATAAGATATGATTGATATGGATAAATTCTATTAGATATTATTGACATACTTGGAACTAATTAATAGTTTGTTTATTCCAACATTGTTGGAGTATTTATAATTTTTTGATTTAATGAGTATATATAGTATTCTATAGGGAACAAGGGAGCATGAATTTATTCCATAAGGGTTTAGGGTAATTTTAGGTGTTAAAATGTTTTAATAGAGTACATGATGAAGGTATTCAAATGTTATTATGTTGCAAAAAAAAGATCATCATTGTGTTTACTTCCATATAAATTTTGAGCTGTGAGTTTGGACAAAAGTATTTTGGAAAATTCTAAAGTTTGTAATGGATTAAGTTTCAAATTAGATACTATTTTTAAGGTTAAATAAATTCTTAAAATTATTTTTGGATTATTATAAAAAGGACAACCTAGAGGTCGGGCGATAACTTGTTGTGTCTGGAAAGGCCGTGAGACTTGAGCCCACAACTAAAGGTCCATAAGGGTGCATCACCAACCATTGGCCAACGTGATGTCCTAGATTGAATAATGTAGTTTTTTAAGGTATGATAGAATAATTATAAATTCATTTTTTGGAACCCTATAATATTATGATAAATAAAATATTTTTGAATTATATTATATTTTTGAGTGAAAGATGAGTTTGTGTTGGAAATTAGTTAACAAATGAAGATATACTTCTCAAGTATATTTTTTCCACTTATTAAATGAATGAATTAATTCTTAAACTTTAGGTAAGGGTTCTTAAAACAAAAAATGTGTTGTCCTAATACCTTAAGTGTTATTGAATTGAGGATATTTTAAATCGTCATAGATTGATGGCTTTGAGGCCCTCAATTTTACATGTGTTTGTGATTGATGAACGCAATCACTCCCTATAAATATTTACATTTTCCCTCCAATTATATGTCTCTAATTTCCTCTAATGATCTCTTAATCGAGATCATAATTTGGCGGTGACTTTCTCATTTCTTTTTCCCACTTATTAACACTATATTTTATAAACCCAATTTCCGATGTGGGTTTTCCACAAATGTATTTTTCTATTTTTAAACATTTATTTTTGAAGATCAATTTTAAATTGAGAGGGCATAATTTATTGAAGTAGGGGATAATGTAACACCTGATCATTTCATAGAATGTAATTTTTACAAAGTAATTAAATAACTTCCTCTACACGCAACACGGGGTTCAAGCGCACCACAACTTACCAAACTAGTTGTTCAAAAGTGGATATGAATAGTATTGAATGAATTTTAAATTTTATATATTCCATATAATTTCAACATCCATATTATGTGTTTTTTAGGCATAATATAATAACAAATTCATTTTTTCAGATAAAGGAAGTATTTTTCAGAAAATGCAATGTTACTGCCCTTTAATGGAGAAGCCTTTTAAATAAAATATTTGACACTTTTATATATTAAATTTGTAAAAATAAACATCTTCCTTATAATCAAGACATAAAAAGTTAGAATCGATAAATTTTTTGTGTTTTTCTGATAACTTTTAAATTTGGTTGAATAGTGAAAAATACAAAATTTTAATTGAAAACATCTTTTTTAATCAAAAATATTATATTTTCCAATTATAAATTTGAATGTATTTGAAGTATAATTATATTATATTTTTATCCTTTAATTCAATTTTGGTCATTATAAGTAATTTTACATTTAAATTTGACATAAACACATGTCAATCTTTTGATATTTTTTTATCATAAAAACCTGCTTTTGGTTTTTTACAACCGAAATTAATTTTAAATTTATAAATGAAACTTAGATTTTTATAATTTGGTAAAATAGAATTCATTTTTTAATTTTTTATATCATAATTATATTAGGCTTATTTTTTTGATATTTTTCTGAAAACATTAAATTTTTTATGAATAGTGAAAAACACTACATTACTGTTTAAAATCGACTATTTAATTAAGTATTTTGTTATTTTATTTTATTTTATTTTATGTAAAAATATATACATAATACTCATATATTTTCAATGTAATTAATTAGAGTCATTTTATAATATGTTTAGATATATAATATTTTGTTGAACTTTTTACCATCTTTTACCCACCTTCTAGGAGCAATTGACAATTTGCATAAAACATAATTTCACCGCTTCTGTGTGTTGAATTTAAAAAATCCGAGAGACACAATTAAATAATTAAATAAAATTTGGTTCAATACGATGAAAATAATATTTGGTGAATAGTAACTATTGACTTTTATTTACCTCGGTTTAAAGTAAATATGGTAATTAAGTGTAAAAATGATATTATAATTACCCTAACACATGTCCTAATTCTATTGGATAAGGGTAATTCAACCAAAAACAAACTTATAAATAAAATATGATCATTTCTGTCCACTTGGATTAGATTAGGACATTTATTATTATTTTATTTAAAGAATAGTTAAAAGTATAAAATTCAAATTTTAATAACTAATCCATTTTTAATATAAGGTTACACATAAGATAAATTAGACTATAATTATTCATTAAAAATATAAAAATATTTCATACATAATGGTATTTGATTTATAATTTTTATATATTAAATAATTAATTTAAATTATGATAGAATGATGATACGTTAATTACCTTTTTAATGAAATGTTAAAATAATTGATGTTATAAATATCCAAATAAATGTAATATGATATTTTTGATGAATTACACTAATTTTATGTTTTAATATGACATTTTAGCGTTAAATATATAATTTTTTATTGATGTCATAAGGTTTTTATGACTTTCAAAAAAACAAAATACCAAATAGTGTCAAAATTGACATAAATTAATTATTTTAAAAAATAGTATATTATTTGTTTATATAATATTCCTAAAAATGTAAGGTTCAGAAAATGGGATAAAAAAAGTAATATATATGTCATTAAGTAACCACATGAGGTTCACATGGATGTTTAGAATAATTTTATTAACCATATAGTGTAAGAATACAAAAAGGCACAGTAATAGTTAAACTCTTTAACTGAAAGTTAAATCTAAATGATTAGGTTAAGATGCTAACCTAAACTTATCTAAAACCTATTAGTTGAGTGTATTTTGACCCATAACCACCTTAAGCTCTTAATAAATTCATTTGAATCCATTATAAACCAAATATGATTTTATAATAAATTAATATTTTAATCTTTTCCTAAAGTGACCCTCACCCCTCTTATAAAAGGGAAATTCATCTTCTCTCAAAATCACACCTACAAAGCCATTTGTCTCAGCCAACCCCTCAAAAAATATCGTCCCAAAATTACTAAATTCAATATATAGTTCTGGTTTTGATCATAATGCCAACCTATGTTGCCCATTGGATTAATTCAAAAGGAAGCACCTAAAGAAAAGGTGATTATTTCACCACCATTTTTCATGTTCTTTTCTTCTTCCACTTCCACATTCATTATTGTTTCCATACCAAAGTAATAAATACAGTACCTCCAACATACTTTGATGTTATTATAAATATAGTACAACAATATTAGTAATTCTATCTATCCTATAAATGACAAAGTCACCATACATATGTAAGTACGACTTACCATATCCACATAGTGGTGTAGTTTGTTATCCAAACACTTCATTAATTGGATGGGTATAATAATGAGTATAAATACTATAAATTATAAATATAAAATTTTATTTATTCTTTATATATGATATACTATCAAATTATATATGATTTCACCATCAATATAATGATATGTTCGCTTGTGCGTACGTACGGATTACCGTCTCCAAGAACGCGGTGAGATTCATTTCCCCATCTTAACCATTCAAGAATAATGTACATTTTAGGATAAAAAATAATGTTTAATGAACATAATATCATTCTGAAAATGAATTAAATACATCCTATTCATAAAAAACATTATTTATGTAACAAAACATATAAAGGAAAAATAATCTGTTAACACCTGAAACGACGACAATACAAATATATTATTAACAAGACAATATTAAAAGAACATATATGATATCAAATTTATGTATATGGTTATTTGATAATTTAATAACTATGAAATAACTATTATACATGAGTTTATTGTACCCTTAACCAAGAAAAAGTACAATGTAAGGTTTATTTCCTCAATCTCATTATTATCTGAGATTGTTTATGTTTAAGTATTTACTAGGAATTATTTATCATAGATACCCATATTTAATAAATTGTTCTCTAAAGGAAACTATTAAGGTTTTATGGGAGTTTATATTTTACTATATCATCATTTTATATTTTTTATATATTCATCTTTCTAAATCCTTTTAATTAATGTCCATGTTTTCAAAATGATTTTAATGATTTATTTATATTGACAAGAATCTTTTGATATGATAAATCTATTCATATATTTAAAATTGTTATGGGACTCTTTTATTCAAAAATCTATTTTAAATTACTTTATAAATTTTGAGATTTCTAAACGATTTCATGAAAAAGGGGTATTTCTATCAAAGCATTTTAATGATCAACTTCAACTATATCAACATCCTTTAACGGGTATTATTCTGGATTGAGGTTGATTTATCATGATATAAAATCTTCCATATTGTATTGAGGGTTTTGTGATATGTTTGACTATAGATGTGTTATTTTTTACCATTTATGTTTTATGGATAAATTATTGACATTTCGTATGCTAGTTTTAATATGAATGTTTGTGTTGTGTTTCAACATTTTTATATGAGGAATTCATTGGACTTAGTAAGTGACGGGTGGAGCCCGCTATAGAACCTCGATGCATCGGTAGGTCCAATGAGGCAAACTACTCTTTAGGAACAAGTCCTTGAGAAATTCATATTTTTAGTATTGGCACAATGCCTTGACAATGTGGTTATGAAGTCTAGCATTATTCATTCCATCATTATTAAATTGGCTATTGATATTACATGTGATTATTCGACAAGTAGAACAACCATGTGAATAAGTAAATGGAATTGTTTGATTTATCATTTCCATATTATGATGAACATTAAGTTTAAAATTTTTATGTTTTAGTCTTATACAGTTTTTTAATTGTTTATGCTTATTTATGAATGTTTCTGCTATATTGTTATCCTTACTGAGCATTTGAGCTCACCCCTTTCATATGATTTATTTTCCCTGGATTCCAAGATGAGTATTATGATTGATAAGCAGGGTTATGCTAGGCGACTAATGGCATTCTCAAAGGGTCATTTATGTTGTGTATCATTTTTTAATATCCAATGTAACGTTCATCTATGTAATCTATTTTCCAAGAATGATAAATTGATCAATCTTCAGGGAATTGATTCCTTGCAATAATGCTAATGTAATAAAACAATGCAATGACTCTAGGCTTCTAGGGTCGGGGCATTAGAAGCATCCTCATGAGTGCATTTGCTCAATCACCTCTAACTTCTTTTAAACCTCCATGTATGATGGAAACATAACATTAGTAAATAAATACAAGATAAAAGGATAGAGTGCCTCCTCAACGCATTGTGTATGAGGCTCGTCATCTAGAAAATAGTTTTGCAAAACAATAAAGATCCTTGAACATGATTTCAAACTCTTACACTAACATGAACCCATGTATAAGAGAAATATGGTCTTTCCACTTAACCACCTTCATGGTAAATGAAAGTAACTCTACATGGAACTCATTGTTTAATCTGAACAACAAAACATCTTCCTCATTATGCTCTCCCAGATACAGTATCCACCGTTGATGCACAGATCCTCGCATCTGACTGACTACTAAAGTGTCTCAGAACTACTTCAAAGCCTAAATCAAACTAAAAGAAATCACATTCTCCTCTATCTGGATCATTATTTTCACACCTAAAACACTACCCTTATAGTTACGCAATGTCTTCATCTAGAAATCATATAATGTTCCCCTCCACATATTATCCTTTTCAACTGGATCTACATGCTGTCTATAAATTGGGTTAGCCTGTTGAACCTCAACATTCTGAGCTACATGACGATGATTCTAAAATTCAAAAAATTAACTTCCTATGTCCAAGAGTATGAATTTTTCATTATGTTATATTTTAATTATGATCAATCAATTTAATTCCTTTTAACCATTTTTAATTTCCCCTAACAACCTAAATTAAATCAATAACACAAGTTATCATGGTGCATATACCACTCATATTCCACTACCTTATATGATATGTAGCCTCACATGATATTTCGGTAGGCTTAGATTATTTACATTGGATCACATGGCACTCTAAAATTTTGTTTCCAAGCCGGTATTCAATCTCGTATGTCATAAACCAGGATTATCTTACATAGTTTTACTACCACCAATGCACTCCTCATTATTCATAACTCCAAACGCCATCCTATTTCCCATCCATAACCTTTGATACCTCTCAATATTGACCCCCTCCCATAAAATATACGTCAATGAGGGGAGAGAGATAATGACCCCCCCCCCAAGTCCCACCTCATGTTGCCCCCCGGTTTAGTGACTTGCACTGAGGGTTTTAAATTATAATGTTTGGGAGGCATTACCGAGAATAATAATATAGGATCAAGAGTTAAGATGGATTATACTTAAAAAATTCCCAAAATATATAAAATAGAATTCCAAAACCAAACCATTTTCATGTATAAATAGCACTAATATATAAAATAGTATCCAAATTAAATAACCAAAAATAAAGCTAAAGAAACGACATAATAAATGTCATGGGTCTGAACATGTAATTTTTAGCATGGTCCACCTAATCCTATTCGAAACCTAAAACACTGTTATATAAGTAGGGTGAGAATACAAGTATACTTAATAGGAAAATCTTAAGTTTATCATTCACATGTGAAACTAGCATACTAATTATCTTGTGAGAAAACAATAGAACCAAACATCACCAAAAATGTTATACTAATCATCCCAACCTCACCAAGCCATGCTCCCCAAAAAACATATTCTATATAATTAAATATTCAGTAGATCACATTGATGATAGGGTATCCTGCACCATTTTCCTGTTGATTAACTACACACACACCCCAAGGGAAAATTCCCTGGCACTCCCACCTCTTCCAAATATATAACATCACATCCCTCCCACACAAACCTAGGCCACACGCCACATCACATGACACCAACACGCACTTGAGACACACACCACAACACATCTCTCCTGCACACACCTGGTCCACACATCACATCACATCTCATCACATCTCATCCCAAATACACCAAGGAAATCATATCTCATGTCATTATGAAGACACACATTACACCACATCAAAACTAATCTTGATGAAACCTAAAACACCACAAGAAAAATTTCAGGGATAATATTGGGTATTCTCCACCTGGATGAGGAGCAGGGAAGATAGGGTAGCCGCCCATCCATCCTTACATTGGTATGTTGGGAAAGTCACCCTGAATAACAATGTTTGTGGTTCGCATGTACTGGTCAATGTGGGTGGGTTAATATATATAAGAAAAGGTATGTACAGGTATATATATATATATAGTAACAAACACTAAATCCCAACATTTGTGTTATCAAACAAACAACCAACTCACAACACTTTCGCCTTTATTTCTGCCTCCATATTAATAACACCACACAACGAACCACAAACCCTGCCCCACATTTCCATCCAAACTCAGTTAAAAATTTCATTATTTTAATTATTTAGTATCATGCGTGTTTAATAAAAAACTCATTATATAATTATCCATTAAAATTGTCCATCTCATTAACCAAAACAACCCTTGTCATTCCAAAAATTAGTAAATAATTATTAATTTATTTATTCCACCACCACATAGACATATAGAACAAGGCAACTACATATCACAAATGGCTCAACATCCCCATCATATAGTCAACTAGCCACACTAATGGAACTAAAAAGAATCCACTACCTCACCACCCCAATCAAACGAAAAAACAAAACTTATATCTAAACACACCCAAAACACCCATTGATGTACCTTATGAATAGCCACACATCACCACACATTCAGATCCATTTAAAAATTTATAATGGGTATTTTATAAAATTCAACATTAAACTATAGGTGTTATATCAGAAACTAAAATAAATAGGAAACCATTTAATTATTGAATTTAATGTAATTAAAAATTTTATATTTAGGATCATATCAGAACAATCACAACCAAAGAAGAAATCACAGCACATACACCTAGCAAAAACAAAGCCCCCAATGACTATAATTTTTAGCAGATCATCATTCTCGTACAATTCACTATATCGAAAATAATATCGAAGCTATAAACTCATTAAAATAAAACCAATATTTCCCCTTTCAATTAAATTAACATTTTATTCATCTTTGATTATGATGGAACAACCATAACATATAGGTAAAAAATTAAACCCCTCCCGTATGATACAAAATAGGGAGAAATGAGGTAATCCCCACATCAACAAATCATTTCAACTCGTTGTGCATCGTAGGGAAATAAGAAATTTCTCGTGAACCACCATTGCACAAGAAACTTTAATATCAACCAACAATAAATCAAAAGGTCATAAAAAATCAAAAAACCACCAAAAAACTAAAGAAATACCACTTCCATGGAATCCCAAGGAATAATGAAAGGAAACTGGTGAAAAGGAGAGGAGAACTCACCAGCGGTTGAGGAAGGGAGGCCATGGATTGATACCCAAAAAAATGAATATCAAAACGTGGAAATAGAAGTTTTTCAGATGAATATAATGAAAGAAGAGCCACATACATAGGGTTTTAGAAATAACATAATCAGGTACAACCTTTAACACTGCACAACATCAGTGAATTACACAACTTGTAATCCCATTTCACTTCATGTCATCCTGTGGTTCAAGGTTCTGCGGAAAACATTGACGCATTTTTATCATTTAACCCTGAAAAACTACATGTCTTGAACCGAACCTATAAAATCTATGAAACCAGCTTGCACAACATTAAACACACTTACACTACATGTATTTCCTGTATTATTTATACTACACCTATGACTTCTACCGAAAACTCTAATAAGCTTCCCAAAACACCTCCAACACTTATACCTAGAAAGTCAATGGAATTAGAAGCCACAAAACATTATAATACTAGTATGTCATAATTCCTCCTATGGAAGGGCTACAATCAAACACCATGATTCTAGAGTGTATCTAATGGAAATGATACCACCATTAATAGGAAACTTTATTTTATCCAATAGTTAGGATTCCAGGAAATACCATGATATATATGTGGTTCTTATGTTAAGTGTAATTACATTGACATTGTTCAATATTTTTTTTATAAGAATTATTTTTTGAATTGATGGGGAAATTTAAATTTTCAATCTCTAGATAAGGGTACATTTATAAATATAGTATCGAGTAATCTTTTGGTTAATTAGTTATGATTTATTGGGTATTTATTATTTTGTTTTGAGTCTTATAGGATATTCAAGGTTTCATGTTGTAAATTAGTGGATCCACCTAATGTTCAAATACATACGGTAGCACCTCATAAGAGGTGTTGGGTATTGAGGACCTGGGGGTCCTGGGCATTGAAGGGGTGATCCTAGACGATGACTGGGTACTAGATGGCCTTCTTGAGGGTACCTATAAAATATATCATTGTTTTTAATTTATCATTGGATTTTTTTCAAATTGTTTATTTTATCATATATCTCTTTCCATTAGGATTAATTTTATCTTAAGAGTTGGGAGCTCCTCCTTAGAATAAAAATGTCACTCCTTTCTACATTTTCTAATACCTTAATCCCATGGTGATTCCATGGGGGGTCTTAATACCAAATAAATGGTGAGACCTCCTCCTCCTATACTTTATCTGAATTTTTCACTATTCTTTATCCCGCACCATTTCAAATGGTTCTATTAATTGTAATATCACCAAATACATGGTAAAATCCATTATAATTCCTTAGGTTCTACTCGGATGTGTTTGGGATGTCCAAGTTGACTTTTTTACATATTTCTGTTTTATATTTTGGTAACTATATATTATGATATAATTTCCTTAGGTTCTTGTGATTTTTATATTTGATTTCGTGATATTTAGGTTAAATGTAATTAAGGATTCATTATTATTAATGGTTTATTGGATTTTAGAGTTATTTTTTAAAATTATTTGGGTAAATAATTTTTAGGTTTTATTTATTAACCTATGTTTTAGGATCTATAATAATAAAAATTATTATTATTATTATTATTTATATCAAAAAATTTAAATAAAAAATATATATCTTTTCCAAACATCTAAAATAATAATAAAAAATTTTCCCTACAACATTTTAAACAAGAAAAATACAAGTCATTAATTTATAAATGGAAAATAAAAAAATATCAACATAAATATAAGAACTATACAACATGGATTATTACTCACCATTTATTGAGTATATCCTCTTAGATTACATAAATCCATATGGGACAATAAATTTATATAAAAATAAAATATCTATTATTAGAAAATATCATGGAAGATCTTCAAACATTATGACTAGAAATAATAAATAAAATCCTATAATGGAGAAGATAACCATTGAAGGATAAATCATAATTCCAAATCTATAATATGATATAAGAATTTTCCAATTTGATGTTAGTGTGGAATGAACACATGATTTTGTAAGTGTTTATTTTGGAATGAAATATTGCTGTTATAAATATGGTAATCCAAAATAAGGTAATTGAAAAATTTATCATTAAAAATTAAATAATTCATCAAGTATCTATTGTTTATATTACAATCATGTATGGTTAATTAGATATTTGAAGTAATATAACTCACAGCAAATAAAAATTCGATATTAATATATATGTGTGTGTGTGTGTCTGTCTGTCTGTTTCTTTGTGTTACATATAAATATAATTATTATAATTATTAAATTATGAAATTATTTATATATGAAATTCAAATGACTATTTTAACATAAATGTGGTAGTAAAATTTATTTTAGGCATTAAAATAAAAAATTTATTTACATTGGTTAAATTTAATTAAATGTAAATGTAATTATTGTTTTCAAAAAAGAATTTTATTAAGTAATATTAATTTTATTCTAACAAATTAAAATATATATTTTAATAATTAGTATATATTATTTATTTAATTAACATAAAATAAATGAGAAATTGATATTAAATAATATTAGGAACATAGAACACATAAAAACATAATTTTCTATAAATGGTATTTTATGTGTAATTTATATTTTTATTTTAAAATAAAAAGATATAAATTTTTGAATTATAATTTTACCAAATAAATTAATTTTAAATTTATTATCTTAAATTTATTTTATTATTGATTTTTTATATTTTAATGAAATAAAATATTTCTAGATGAATATTAAATTTTGATTTTGTTAAATAAAATATCACATTTATAAAACAAGAATAAATTTTAATTTTTATAATTTTTTCCTAAAATAATATATTATAAAATTAAATTTATTATTTTGAAATATAATGTGGATATATAAAATCCATGGTTATAATTTTATAATGTTTTTTTAATGGTCTAATGATAAAAGTTTTCGACTCTTCTTCATAATTGTTTTCCACATCGTGTAATTGAATTTTAGAGTTCTATTAATGTTAATGAAATGTTATTTTAAAAATAATTAGTATCAATTTTATATAATTAGAATAAATAAAATTGATAATTTTATACTACACATAAAATGTTTTCTAAAATGTATAATTTCTATGAAAATTAGGTTTTTTACTTTACAAACACTAATGTTAACATTGATTTTTCATACACATATAAATTTTATTTGAAAAATTAATCTTAATATTTATATTTATTACTCCCAAAATATATAATATGTCTCATTATATATTTAAATTTAAAATAAATTACTTCTATAAAAATAGTTAACTAGAAAAAAATCAAAAATGGTAATTGTAAAAATATACGAGTAAATTATTTAAATAAAATTTTTAAAACATTTGTATAAATGTGTTATTACATATTTCACAACCTGAACCCATCTAAAACTCTGTATTTTTTCACATTCGATTCACATTCCGTGAGAAACTTGTGATCTCATTATATTAGTTAGTTATATTTTACAAAATATCCCTTCTCTCGAATTATTAATGGAACCACCCGTTATCCACCTCTCTAGACATCATAAACCCCTTAAGATAGATCATCAATCTGACTTATTAACTCCTAGAAAATCTCATAATTTCCTTTAAGATTTTATTATTCCAATATACCATGCTAAAATTCTTTAAGGTGGTGACTAATAGACAACATTCATAGAGGGTTGTTATGTTTTTCACCAAACCTTCTAAATTATTTTCTACTTCAACCACCCCACTTACATTCAATAAAAAAGTGTTTTAAAACAAACATATTGTGTACATTCTATTATTCTTTATTTAAATGTAACATCCATTTTATATGATCTTCTAAAACCTATCAAAATATAATAATGTGGACATGTGTACATGTGGACTACTGCCTCCATGAACATCATGTTTTCATTTTCATCACCACCATTAATATATGGCTAAAAAATTTAAATTACAATTATAATATGATATTTAATAAATTTTTATGGTTCTAATATGATAATATATTATTTTGTTCTTTAATCCTTATATTCTTAAAAGGAATGATTTTCATCTATGGGTATGTGCTTACTACCGCCACATCATTCTGATGTTTCTATTTCAATTTAGACACTGAAAAATTGGTATGGAGTAAATAATAATGTCATATAATTAAATTTTACTTAATGAAACATTAAAATTATTAAATTACAAATTTAGACATTCTAAAAATGGATATAAACCATAAAATATTACAATATATATAACAAAAAATGGACATATCAAAGTTTATTTTCTATTTTGATTCCATTTAGGTAAAAATAAAAAACTAGATAAATTATATTGAAATTTAATAATATATGATATAATACTATATAATTTAATGTATTATGGATATATTTTATTACAAAATTACTATAGTCTTCATTCAATGAAAATTTCTGAGTAGTTGATCAAAGGAAATCAATGAACTCAAACAATGAAAAATGTTGTAATAAATTTATGAAACATGATTTTATATTTATCATTTAAAATTAGACATGTATTTATAATTATATTATAAAAGATTTAAGAATCCTACTTTTTGTTATATAGGATGTTATGTTCATGTGTAGAGTGTTATCATACCACCCATTCTACTTTTTAGATACATATTCTCTTTATTTTTTTTTCTAATTTTATAAAATATATTTCCCAAACAATTATTATATTTTATTATATATTTCCCTTATATATAAACCAAGTAAAATATAATTTTCATTTCAATGGTTATACATGTTTTTAGACCTTTTAAATTCACACTTTTATTTAAAACAATTTTAATTGAACTAACCTATTTCTTGTCTCATGTCGAGCATCATATGCAAAAAAAAGTGTTTTTAAACACTAAATAACTTATAAAACCAGTCATTTTTAGAGATACCTATCTATTCAATTAATATTTTATGGATAATAATAAGGTATTTAGTTATTCATAATTAGTCATTACATATTAATCTTCATTATTGTGGTACACTTTTTTAACAATCTTTTTCTATATCATTTTTACGAATTTTCAAAAATTTGAACACAATGTTCACATATTATATTTATTTTTATGATATTAAATTACTAAATGATTTAATTTTTTCTTCATTGTGGAATCCTAATATATTTTTTATACCTTTAATAAAATTAATTAAACCCACTCCCCTTTCATGGAGTTGATCGTGGTTATGGTTTATATAAGGGTTATTTTCCCTTATGTGGGATGCATATGAAAAAATTTAATTAATGTAATGGTTGGGACTAGAATTAAATATACCTATACTAAATTGGGTAACATTTTATATCTCCTGAGATGTTCGGTAAGTTATTTTTGAGTGAACCAAATCAACTTCAGGACATTATCCAATTGATAGTGATTGCTTGTAAGTGACCCTTGCCATATTTTTATGATGTCATGCCTTGTGTTATTAACCAATATTATTTGACTGCATGATATCATTAATTCATTTTATCATAATGTGTTTCCATGATTATGATCATCCACTTTATGATATCATCAATTCCCCTTGACTATTATGTTATTATTTATTGACATATTTATTCCATTAATAGGCTTTCTAGATCATTGTATTCTACATATATTTTCCCTATATATCCTATCTAGTTTCAATAATATATGGGAGTCAGTAGAAAATTGTGGAAATTTAAATAATGATTATATTTTTATCTTTAAAATGATGTATTCATGGATCTATTTAATTAAAGATACTTTACGTCAATATTTGCAGCATGTATTTGTTTGAATAGAAGGTTAATATTTATGAAATAATATGATTTTGAGGCGTGGATCACTATTTGTGGTATCATAAGGAGGTATATTGTTTTTGAATATTTAGATGATAAAAACATTGAGAAAACCATATGGATATGTCGAACGGATATTATTATGTATATGATATATTCCAAGAATTTTTATATTGTAGAGAATGTGTGTTTTTTCATTAAATTAATTCCAACTTTGGATATTATCACGTTTGTACAGGATATAGAAACATTTGTAACTTATGAAAATAATACTAAAGATGGTATATTGTGTGTATGTTATGATATGACTTGGTTAATGAAAAATATGTTAAACTAGACACCTGGTCATATAATCATGAATTATATTATATGGTTAATAAAATTCTGTCTAAAAAATTTTATGAATTCATAGTTACATTAAGGGAATATGTTGTTAAATATAAGTTTATCCAGCATAGAGTATCCTAGGTAAAACTATTATGGATAAAGGATAAACAAAATGAACTATGGGCTAACAATATGGTGAAAAGGGTAAAATGTTTTATTGGAAAATCTCTTTTATATTATTTATTATTATTTCCCCTATAATGTTAAATTTCCACCACTAATGATAAAATGATATTATTTAGTAATTGGAGGAACTACATGGAACCGAGGTGACCGTTACTGTTAGGGATAATGTGATGATTAGCTTATTGTTCCAACAATTATGAAGGGTGATCGATTGAGAAATATAGTGATTATTTCAAACTACCTATCATGAAACAGGATTAACAATGTGACCATTGGATAAATATTGAGTTCAAGAAATAATATAAGCATATATTCTCATGAAAATTCATGAATTTATGATTTTCAATAATGGGATGTTCAACAACTTGTATTTGAAAAATGTGGGATGAGGCAACATGAAATGTTTCTCACAGGGACTATAAAATTCATTACTTGTGGATAAGGGTGTCATTGATCATCAAAATAATACATAAATACAATGAGGCCAGTTAGCATAGTGGGAGTGGATTGGATGAATCCAAAAGTACCACAACTGATAAAATTTCTTAATTTATAGATACAAAAACATTTCCAAAGTCATTTTCATAAATCATTGAATTATATGACTAATAACATTGAATCACTATCATATTAATGGGAAATATGTGAATCCAATTCAATGACTATATAAGAGTTATTTTTAACTAAATCCAAAACATAAATTTTTTTAATATGGGATATTTATTTGATCCAATCTAATATTCCAATAATTTTTTATATGTGCACCACACCGATGAATCATCTATCAGTCAAAAAATAATGTTCTATCGTAGTGTCAGGTAAAAATTTATTATTATGGGTACAAAAAACATTGAATTTGAATTTTATATGGATTATATATTAATATAGTAATTGATTAAAAATTTTAATATAGACTTGCTATTTTCCAATCGTGGTAAGATACTCTAAACTGTTAATAATATTAGAAAATATGGATTGGGGTAGATTCATTAAAAAATCAAAAAACTGAAAATAATATAATGTCACTGGAACTGTAGGTAATATAAAAATTTATCATACACATCATTCTTCAATGAACTAACACTATATATAGGAAATGATGTTTATGGATATGTTAAAAGCACCAGGACAATGGTGGCTTTTGAATACAACCAATCACTACCACCACAAGTGAAATAAGACTCAGTGGTTTTGTGAATAAGGTAGAGGAAACCTAGTGACATAGATAATGATTTTACTACCATAAATATGTTTTATTCACCATATAATTTGATCACATGTAATATGTGAGGTAAATATTTTTTCTCAATAAAGGCATTTCTTAGGTACATGAAGATCCCTCGAGAGATGATGTTGTGAGCTATCCATCCTTATTCGAACATTATCCTATAAGAATTTATCATGTATGATATACATGTACGATTGAAATAAGTGAGAAATGAGATGTGTGGTTATATTTTGATGCTAGGGATGTAGATAAAGGATTAGAAGTAGAGGGTGGATACTAGTGTGAAAAATTAGACTACTCCTCAAATGGGATGGGAGGTCTTTGTATGTTGATATTAATAATCCTTATCATAAGGATGATCATTACTCATCTTGTTCATCATTAAAACTCAACATTATGCATTCTCAAAAAAAACCTGAAGAACTTTTAAAGAATAGAGATGTGTGTGTTGTGTATGTATTATAAAATATTGAATCACGTTTCACCCATGAAATCAATTTATGATATTTTATCACTAGATGTATGAATAAATTCTCATGGAAATAATGTTTTCAAAACACAAAACATAGTGAGGTGATCAATTCAAATTTTTATGAAGGATCACAATATATGTATTGTGATTATTATTTGTAAATTTATGTGTTTGATAGATCATTATAAGATTGACTCTAAATCATTATTATTGATAAACATAGATATCTAATCTAGTATGTAATAATTCTATTTTTGAGGACTAAATTTTTTAGGGGGGAATATGATAACCAATTTTATTGGGTTCATTAATCGTTATCTTTATAGAAACTATGAGGCCTTGTGAAATATTAATTGGTATAGACTATCTATACAAAGTTCATTTGTGGAATGACTATTTTTTGGAGTGGATGTTATGTTCTCCTAGAAAATGAATAGGGTTTTACATCATGGGTATGAAGAAAATTGAGTTCGAGTAGGATGGTCTCCTATGTGGGATGATACATCAAATTACTCATCATTTGTCTTGTATAACCATTATAGTGGTGGATGAAATGGGATTTCTGTCTGTTATAATGGTTTCAGTCTAAAATTAATTCATTCATGAGGATGTTTAAGGAATAATAATGCATCTTAACACATCCATATCGATATAATTTTACCCATGGACTTCCACGATATCTACTCCACCCAATCAGATGTATCTCATACAGCTTCATTATAATATCTTTGATTTTCTATATAATAATTTAAAATATTATATGCACTAATTTTGAGACCAGGCAGTGAGATGAAATGTGATTACTAGATCATGTGTGTCATAAATAAATGTTTGAAATATATTAAATATATTAATTATTATTCAAATTTAGTTTTCTCGAATAAGGGGTTAAAACATATAAATGGGTCCCCTAATCAGAAATATGAGGGAACTGTTCAATTAATATTGGAGTTCTTTACCTTGGAATGACATAAAATTAGTTTTTGCGGTTCATTTGTGAAAAATTAGTTCTAGGAGAAAAATTAATAAAATAATTCAATGAAAATTATTTCATTTTATTTTTCTAATGTAGCGTATTGATATAAAATAAATAGGTGATTCTGTATGAAATATATGGTTAGTTGCATATCCTTGGAGACATCATATAGTCTCTAATGGGAGATTACGAGAACCCTCTCTAGAAAATGGCATCATAACATGGATCAATCAATATGTGCAACGTCATATTCAGTAGATCTTGAAAATGATGATAATAATCAATCATGCTTCATTGATGACTGAAACGGATCGAGGTAGGGCATGATTTTTGATTTTTTTGTGTTTACTCTTAATTGATTCCTATGTGAATGTAGACTAATCAATGAGAACATTTTCCAATGGATTGATCATTATGTTGGATGGGTTTATTTTCATGGTTTATCAGGGGATTTATTCATGGATGTTGTTCATTAAATTTTCATTTTATTGGAAGTTAATTGAGATCTAGAATAAAGTCTACTGAGTTTCATTCCTCTAGTTTTTATTTTATCTTTTCTCCCCTGATTCACTGTTCTTCATCATGTTCATTATATTTCCTTTCAGTTCAAAATTTCATTAAATTATCGATCATTACACATCCAATTCGTGGGGAAATGATCCAAATGTGAAGATCTGACATCGTTAAAACTCACAAGATTTGTGACTATGGTTTTATAAGTGCATAGAACAATAGTTTGTGCCAATTTCATATTCTTTGGTGTGTATTTAATACATAATACAATCTTGTTTTTTTAGTGGATCGTGGAAGAGGAATTGTTAGACCATTGATATCAAGGATCGAAAAATTAATTCCCTTGATTATCCTAGAAAGGATGGCTAGAATGTTGTAATGAGTGATGGAAGAGCTGACCAGAGTAAAAACCTAGGATTTTGGAAAATCATGAAGAAGACAGTGTGTAATCCGAAATGACATTGCATGTTGAGTCCCTGTGGCAGTTTCTAGGGTTTTTGGTAGGATATGAGTACCAAAACCATGTGGCATGGCCTGAATGGGGTTTGATCTCATCGTAAATACATGGAATGTACATCAGAAAATAAATTGATATGAGTAGACTATATGACTTGTACTACCCCACACAGACATGGGTTATACTAGGTACACAGGTAGAGTATATGGGATCCCTAGAACATGTGTACTACTAAATAGACATAGTTTGAATAACATGGTTCATTTTTTATGGGTAGAACCCTCGTTCAAGTGACACAGCATGTACCCTACTATACAATGTTTACACAATCCAACATGGATTGAATATATTATCCTCTATATCTTGGAAAAGATTCATTAGGGTTTCTTCCCCATATTATTTCTATTATGGTAGGTGTGAATAGTTTCATACTCCAATTAGTACAATACCTAAAATATGATTTTTTTTTATAGTGTAGTTGGAATCCCCAAACCCACCCACCACCAAGAGTCCCAAAGTTGGATCCTCTACTAATATTATTTCCCTAAGTGGAGTTATTAATTTTTAATTGTCCAACACAACGCAGGAACTGAACCTCTACATAAGAGGGTTAATCCATATTGAGTTTATGGTGTCTTCATATGGCCCCGGATGTGATCCTTATCTATGTATTGTATTTCAATTAAGACTATAATTGAATCAATCTCCTATTGAGGCCCAACTAAAAGTAACTCTTAAACGAACGTCATCAATGTTATTAGACTCTAGAGTTTGTTCTCTAGATTGATGGCTTTGTGGAATCATGGAGTTTGAATCCTATGGTAGGTATATAACAGTTTGTGGTTTACCTCTAGAATATGTGTCTTGGAATGAGTATGTCTAGATATTTTGGTTATATGTGTTCTATATTTGTATACATGTAGAGGTGAAGGTATTTCCCATGATATATTGCTTTGTGGATTCGTAGTTTCCTAATGAGTATGGTTATACTCTCCTAGCCGTAAAATTTTTGAGCACATGTCATGTTTTTTAAAGATTATCTACCTTTGGATGGGTTCGTTGGCATTTAATGACCAAACTATTTAGTAAGATATGGCAATCCAAGATGTGGTCCTACAGCTAGGGTCAATAGTCCCAGTAAATTTACAATTATGATGGACTTTTGTTATATACAATGTATGGTGGGATTGTGTTTTCCTTATTTACTTTACAATACATTCATTAATACTCTGTTTGTGGGATATATTTGTCTCCATGCATTGGTTTTTATTTATTTTTTCATTTCAGTATTTTTTTGGTCATGGAGATGTGTGTGTGTGTGTGTATAGGTACATTGAAAATTCATCTCATGCTCGTGATGTTCCTACTCAGTGCTAGTCACCAGTACCTATCCTATTGGATGAAGGATTGTAGGGTAATGGAATGATCCCCCCGTGGATGTGTTATGTTAGAGTGGTATCAGAGGGGGGGGGGGGTTCTACATTAGGACTGTGAGTTTGTGAGATAGATATAAGGAAACCATTTTATGTGTTTAAAATTCAGTTTTTTCAGCAAGTGACTCTAGTGTTGGTGAAGTAGAAGATGTATCCACACACCAGTAATTTGATCACAATATTTTTTTTCTTGGTACATGAGAACATTAGTTTTAGGGAAAACAGTTGTAAATACATCATATAGGAATGTTTTGTGATTTCCATTTCATTATTGAGTCGTCTTTCAAGATATACTCATTGTTCATGGAAGATATTTTTTATTTTCAGGATTCCACAATGAAAAATTTCATTTAGTATTTAGTATCTTCATCAGGGTGATGACCCCATCAGTGTTGAGGCTTAGATATAGGGACTACTTCCCAATATGTTACCTTCGGGTGGTGAAACAACCATACCACAACTGTATGGCAGCTTGTGGTACCCAATTTTCTAGCGTATGTAGAATAGAGGATGATCATGATTCATGAGATACATCAGAAAAGACCCCTCAAGTTTCAAGGTGAGCCCGACTGAAAAGCGAATAAGGACTGGCTTGAGGTGGTGACCCAATTTTTCTATCTAGTCAGGAACCCAGCATATCATACGGTTGTCTTGGTGGCAAGCCATCTTCACGGATCCATAAGTGGATGATAGAGTTTGGATATCCAAATATTAAATGAACAAAATATTTCATTGGAAAAGTTAAAGAACCACTTCATAGAGAAGTTCTCACCATCCATGCAGAGGGATATACATACCTAGGAACTTCTACAGTTCCATTAGGGATGCACATGAATGAAATGTTTTTAATCAGTGTTTTGTAACCTTTCCATGTACTTGATGTATATGTTATGATATCAGTTCTTCAAGGATTAGAAATCTGAGTGAGGACATCATAGAAACATTTGATCCCTTGTTATCCTTCAAATTATTTCTAATTATTCTAGGGTGATTGAGTGAGATATTGTGGTCGAAATATTCATGGTTGATCAGATATAGCTGATGGTAGTCAGTAGTGGGAAATAATGAGAAGAGACCATTTTAATAGGAAGCCTACATTAGTCTCATGGACTGAGATATTCGATATTATTCACCAGAATGTCCCAAGATAGATTTTCTATATTATATGGCTCACAAGGTGGGCCTAGTAATCCTATATAGAGGCATTGATACTCATGTAATGGCTAAGGAAATCTCGTCTGATATTGTATGTCTCAATGTATAACTAATATAAATACCATATATTTTCCACATAAGAAGTGATATAGAAATGAATGGGTATAACCATTGGAAAAAAATGTGGAAGAGGAGCTATGAGAGTGGTGGGAGATGGTCAATGTTTCAACTTGTTACCACTACCACCCCCCAGTGGTCCATGCCAAGCTCAGGGTACTGGAGGATAGGTGTGGGGCTGCTACAGGTAGACAAGGCTTAGGACTCGGAGGATCAATGAATGATTCGAGGTATGATACATATCATTTATACATGAACATAAGAACTGATAGGCATGGGTTATAGTTATTCCATTCATCCTAGAAGCCATGTAAGATACCTTGAGATTTTAGTGGAACCATTAACGCATCCATTAAACTAGATAAACCTAATGGATAAGACTCAGTGATTGCACACTTGTGATAACAATATGACAATACACCTGGAGGTGAGAGTTTAGGTTGGGACCTCTTGGTAGAAGTGTCGATGACTTAGGATGATATTATTTGTATGGATTGGCTATCAACATTTCATGACCATATTGACTAATTTAGGTGAAGTGTGTGGTGTGTTTGTAGTGATGGAACTAGGTTTCTATTTTTCAGTGACAAAGAAACCCAGGAAGTGTAATATAAACTCATGCATTATAGAATTCAACTTATTTCTCAATGGTTAGATGTCCTAACCCAAGGCGTAGTTGATGTTATGAGTTTCTAGTTTTATATTGTGGTGATAGAGTATGAGGAAATATTTTCTAAATATGTTCTATGTTTACCTCCCTAATGTGAGATAATTTTCTTAATTGATCTACACCCCCAGACAACACCAATAACAAAACCAATATATCATATGAATCCCACTGAGCTTTTCAATCTGAGTGTGAAATCAGAGGAATTGTAGATGAAGGGATTTCTGATACCCAGTGTTTCACCATGGGTATCATGAGTTTTGTTTTCTAATGATAATTGTTGGAAATTGAAGTTATGTGTGGAATAAGAGTTCTTTAACAAGTAAAAAATGAGGAATAATTATCCACTCTCGAGGATTGATGACCTCTTTGATCAGTTGAGAGGGGTGTGTTGGTTCTAAAAGATTTACCTCTAGTATGGATATCACCAATTATGAGTATCTGGTGAGCATATACCAAATACAAAATTCAGATGTTTCTATGGATCGAATGAGTACAATGTGATTTTCTTTGGCATGAAAAACTCCAAATTAGTGTTCATGGGACTCCTGAATCATGTATCTAATCCTTTTTATACTGGTTCATGGAATTTTTCCCCAATGATATCCTTTTGTAAATGGTGTCCTAGGTGGAGAATGTGAGATATTTAAATATAGTTATGGATGTACACTGAGAGTGTCAGCTTTATAGAATGAACATAAAGTGTCTGTTTTGGATACATGTGGTCAAATTTCTAGACAAATTATCACTGTGGATATACTTCCACTAGTCTCGAACATGTTCAAGGATGTGTTAGCATTGTAGAAACCCTAAGAGTGTGATTGAGGTGCACAACTTCCTTCAGTTGGTAGGATATTATCAGAGATTCATGCCTAATTTCTCTATGTTATATACAACTAGGAAAACATTAAATATAAAGGGGAAACCATTTGTGTGGATAGAAAAGTGACATTGGTATTTCCATTAGTTCAGGTATAGTTTTACGAGAGATATAATATTGAGAATTTTGGAGGAGGGTGTCAACTACGCAGTGTACATTGATTCATTTGGGACTAGGCTTGGAAATGTCCTAATGTAGAGGAAACCATTTATTTCTTATGTTACATTCCAATTGATACCACATTGAAAAACTATACGAACCATGATTACAAGTTAGTATCTCAAGTCTTCGCATTGAATATATGGGGACACTACTTAATGGGAGAGTAGTTTTTCTTCTACTACGATCATAGTAGTCTCAATTATATCATCCCATTGATGGATATCATCATGAGATGGAGGCTATGGCTAGAGTTCCTACTTGATTGTGACATCAAAATTTTGTACACTCCTTTGAAGGGGTACGTGGTAGAATATTCACTCAGCAGATGATCTAGTTCACAGTTTCTAAGAAAGGTTTCAGATAAATTGGCCTCATTATAGTTATAAGTTTTGGATGTGTATCGTGCATCTTACCTCTAATCAATAGATTTTCCCCTCAACTCATACAGTGATTTATGGAGGAATATCTTGTGGATGAAGACTATGAGACCCTACATGCTTAGAATACTACAAGGTTTGTTACTAATAGATATTTTAATGGTGTATATAATGTCATTAATTAACTAGATGGAAGATGGTACTAGTGATTTTGTGGGAGGAGGTTCTGAGAGGGTTTCATACACATCCATTGGAGGTACATTTAGGTGTTTCAACGATGTACCATGACCTCTAGCATCTTTTCTTGTGGCCATGGAAGAAGAATGTAGTTTTATATTTTCTCTCATTATGCCTTAATTGTCAACAAGGGAAGACTAATAAAAAAGTTCTACTGGGTTTATATCACCACATTAGGTGTTATAATTGAATTTTAATGTGATTTTTATGGACTACCTAACAATAATACCACATATTTCCATGGACAACAATGACATTTGGATGATCATTGACTGACTCACCAAGTCCACCAACTTCTATACAATACGACAACATAGTTCAATAGAGAGATTGGGATGAATATACATTCAAGTGATATTCTGACTATATTGATAATAATTAGTGATTTGTTTATCGTGATTCTTGTATTACATCCTGACTATGCAATGGATTACATGAGGTGTTTGGGGCCAACATATGCTTTATCATGGTGGTTTTTTCACAAAATAATGTCTAGATGGAGCATATAATTCAACATTTGGAGGAAATGATATGATATTTCATGTTATAAATTGGATATATTTGGTAGGATCACCTTCTACTGGTAAATGTTTTATACAACAACAGCTACTATTCCACCCTCAATATAGAACCACTCGAGGAATGGTGGTGAATAACCTGCATGTCACCACTTTTTTGGAATTATCCATTCCATTTTGTATTCATGGGCCCAAAGGGGGTATGAGCTACATCATAGAAAGTACAATAATTCAGGAGTGGATGAAGAATTCATAGATATTTTATAAGACTTAATCTAATATGAGATATAGGCCATTAAAGTTTTAGGAAGGATACCATGTGTTCTTATGGGTTCACCTCGACGTGGATTGCATGGATATGTCTAGGGTGGGATGATATCTTGGAGGTTCAACATCCCTTTCTAGATTCTGGATTGAGTTGGTGAGGTGGAATATCGGATGGCTCTACCATCGTAGTTAGACGGGGTACACAACATCTTCCAGAAGTCATAGGTGAGGATTTATGTCCATGACCCATTACACGTTATCAACTAGGGTGAGATGCACATCAAGGATGGACCCACTTTCACTGAGTACCACATGTAAATATAGGATAATATGGAGATGATCATTTTTGGTTATAGATTTATTTTCTTCATGTTTTCTAGCTCCATGATAATCTCTATGAGATAACATGGGAGTGGGAGGCTCTGATTAATTCTCAGTAAGAACACATTTTAGAGTAACCTTTGTTTTATCATTTCTAGGAGATTACCCCACATGGTAGAGAGAATTTAATGGCCTAGAGTTTACAAGTATAAGTTTAAAACATTATATTGATTAATTATTATATCAAGAACTGATACGGTATATGATTCAATGACCTGGTGATTCTGAAATAAATGTTTGAAATATATTAAATATATTAATTAATACTCAAGCATGGTTTTCATGAAAAAGTTGAATAACTACTAAAAGGGGGCCCATATCATAAATATGAGGTCACCGTTGAATTTACAATGACATTTTTACCCTATTCGTGACTTAACATTAGTTTGTGTGGGTCATTGGTGAAAATGGTTTTTCATGCCTAATAAGAATAATGTTATTTAATAAAATTTATTTTAATTATTTTTTCCAAGGAATCAACATAATATAATTTAAATATAAAATAATGTGGTAAATATATGTTTTGATGTATAAATTTGGAGACAACGGAGGATTTCAATGGAGATATTTGGAGCGAAATCTCTAGAAATAGTGGAAAATCATAGATTGATCGTCAATGTAACCTTGGATTCGAAGGATCTTTTCAATGACGATGAAAAATGACCATTCTGCATCAAAAATTGAACTAAGTCGAGGTAGGGAATGATTCCTAAATTGTATCATTTCCATTTTCTTGATTATTATGATGCATTTGGACCGATCAATGAATAGATTGGAATGAAAATTGATTGGTATGAGGGATAGGTTTATTTGCGGGATTTATCGAGAGATTTCTTCATGGATGGTGATTATTCAATTTTTGTTCTATTGGAAACATACTAAGATCGTCATTAAACTAATTTGAGGTGTCTTTCTATTGTTAGGATGTGGGGTCTTTTCCCCTGATTCACCATTTTCCCCGATGTTCTTCATTTTTCCATGTGAATTGTCTTTTCCTTGAATGATCAATCGTTTCACATCCTATTCATAGCACAATGATCAAAATTCGTAGACATGACATCAGTAAAAATCGGTGGAGGTGTGATAGTGGTACGATAAATGAATTGAATGATTATTTTTTACAATTTCATGTTTTTGGCGCACAACAAAGAAAAATAATGATTTTATTTTCAGAGAAAATCAAGGATCTAGAAGTTTTAGATCAGTACTTGAATGTCTTGGCAGAGGCCCTGCCATGATTTTCCTAGAAAGGAATGGTCAGAAATAGGGTAGGAGAGATGGAGGAGATTACTGGAGCACAAACTAGGGATTATGGAATGTATCAAAGAACACAAAGTGTAATATAGGATTACATGATGTGTGAGGCCCTTGTGGTGGTGGATAGTTTTTTGGGTAAGGGATGAGTACCACATGGTGTGTGGATTTTCCTACTCACCATGTGATCCCTTCCTAGATGCCTAGAGATTACCTAGAAAAATAAACATAAATGGGGTGCACTAAACACCACACCTACATGTTGTGTACTCCCCTAAATAAACAAGAGTTGCACCAAGTAGATAGGCTAAGCCATGTAATGTAAGAAGGATAAGGTACATGTGATTCCTACACATTGCATACTACAATATGGACACAATTCAAATGACGTGGGTCATTTTACATGGGTGGTAACTTAGTTCGAGGGACATTGTATGTACCCCTAATAAACAGCATATACCTTTTCCTACATGTCTTGAATTTATTTTCCTCTATATCATGGAAAAGTTTCATTTGTGTTCGTTCAACTTATTATTTCTCTAATTGTAGGTTTGAAACATTTCCCACTCCGAAAACTATAATCCCATCATCAGGAAATCATGGATAGAGTTATACGAATCCCCCCCCCCCCCCGAGAGGCTTGTAGTGGGATACTCTATTCATATTCATATGGTATGTGGAGTTCGTGGTATTTTAGTGCCAAAAACTACACGGGAACCAATCCTACACTTATTATGGTTTGTATAGATTTATTTGTTGGTATCATGCCACGATCCGGGATACGATCATCATCTATATATGGTATTTCTCCTTGCACATTTAGTGTATCCTTCTCATGGAAATTTCTGATGATTCGTACCTCTCAAATGGACATCATTAATTATATGAGACTCAAGAGTGTGTCACCCCAGATATTACTTTGTGGAATCATCAATTTTGGAATCCTAGGGATGGTATATTATAGTTATTGTGTACCTCTATACTATGTGTCCTTGAATGAGTATATCTTGGTATTTGAGTTATATGGGTTATTGATATATACATTTATATAACATATTTTATTTCATTTTTTATATTACATTATTTTTTCAGGGTCTCCTACTGAATATTTTTATACTCACCCTTGTATGGGAAGTTCATGCATGTTTCATGTATTTTGGAAATGAGCAAATATTTGATGTATTCCTAATAAGAACATGACCAGATGGTTAGTTGTGAGACTGAATATACTGAGTTTTGTTCTTATGGATACAGATAGCAGTCCAAATACTTGTACTTTCATGTGGTACTTTTGTTAATGACAATGTTTAGTGGGATTTTATGTTGACCAATTTACCGTCCTTTAATTCCATTCATACTATGGTTAAGGGATTTAGTTGTATGCATGAACTGGTTCTTTATTTCTTCTTACAGTTCATAAATTATTGGTCTTGTTGATGTTTTATTGTGCACAAGTAAATAGTAAATTTCACCCATGTTAGTGATATGCCTACTTGGGAAAGTCTCCAATCCCTAGCCAATTAGAGGTGGTCTTGTAGAGTCACAGAACTATCCCAACATTGGAATATTATGAAATAAAATATGTGAATTAGTATTTAGTGGAATTATGATTGAAGGAATTTATCATACATAGGGAAACATTGGGGGAAGAACCTGATTTTTTCTCTAATAAGGAGGTCATGAGATTTAGGTTGTGTATGGATTACCTTCACCTAAACAAGGATGTCGTAAATAATAAGTATTTATTAGAAAGGATCATAGAAAAATTGATATGTTGAGAGGGGATAGATGAATCTTGAATATAGAACTCAAATCCGGCATCACAATCTATGATAATAATATTTTTATATACCAACGATGTTATTCCACTGCCTATATAGTCATTATGAGAACATTGTGATTGTTTTATGCACTATGAACAACAAATCTATTTATAAGAGACTCAGTAATATAAACCTTCATCATTTTAAAGATAGTTTTATGATGGTGTTCATTAATGATATCTAACATTACATTGTAAATGATGTGGAGAATGACACATTAGGATGGTCTAGTAGATACTCTGATAGAATCATATTTGTGAGAACTACCCAAAGTTTCAATTTTCAATTTGATTGGTCCATATTATGGGACAATATATCTTAGAATAGGGTATAGTAATGGAATCAATAAATTAATATGGTGCTCTATCTTGGGATCCAACCATGAGTGAGACATAGATGTAGATATTAAGTAGTTTATCATGCTACTATATGATATTTTTCATGATTTATCCAAGATACTAGCACCATTGACTACAAATACCTATAATTGGAATCCGTTTGTATGGATGAAAATGTTCTAAATAGATTTAAATGTGTTTTAGTAGAAGCTAATGACCACCCCCATTTTGATATTTTCTAAGAAGGGTGTTGAGTATGTTTTGCTTTGAGATTCCTCAAGGACCATAGTTGGAGGTTTTTCTGATACAATGATGGGATGTGATTTTATATGGGTCTCAAATGATGAGACCAAAAGACAAAAAAAAGTCATATGATCTAGAGATGTAAGTTATGATATATATTCTAAGGATGTGGTGACACTACTTACTTTTTTATCAGTTTATCATTTATTCATATCACATGACTATCATGTATATCTTCTCATAGAAATATATTATCTAGAGGTGGAATAAATTTACAAATTTCATCTAGGATTATGACTTTGATATTGTATGTTCTCATAGAAAGGGAATCATGGTGGAATATTCTATTGGATGGAGATGTTTTTTGTAGTTGTTTGATGATTCATCAGAGTAATTTTCCTCAATGTAGTTGTCCCATGTGGATTAGGATGGTCCAATATTTCCTTAGTTGATGGTTGATACCCCCAAAACTCCTACAACATTTCAAGGATTCTTAGCTAGGAGAAGTAGATGATGATTACTTTACTACTCATATATCTACATGACATGATCATGATGAATTCAATAATAGTAGGGAGGACATAATCCCATTTAGAGTATGTAAAATGGAACCAGTGACATGGAATCAATAGGTTATGATGGTTTTTCATACAACCTCATAGACAAACATCATGTTGTGGAAATAATGTACAAGGTCCATCAGAATTAGATTTGGTGTCCAGGGATGAAGAACTATGTTGTAGAGGTTGACTCTCAATTCCATCCATGTCCTCAATAGAAGGCTGAAAATAATGATCTAGTGGGTAAATCTCAAAACAATGTGGTTCAATAGTGTATGTGGGATTTTATATATATCCACATCATGATAGGGATAAAAAAACAACTTGTTGACATCATTCCAACATAGTAGATATTGAAAGACTCACCATGCTGACCAAATCATAGAAATATGAGAATAGGGTTCTTTAGAAATATTGATGCATCATTAGATATAGTTGATTGTATAACAATGTGGAGTTATCTTGAAGATCATTTTAAACCATGATTCCCTCTTCGTGTCACAATTATTGAGAGGTTTATATGAGGACTTTAGGACTTAGTTTCATTTGAGAATGGGTTTTTAACCCCATATTAACGACAAGAATAAGGGGTCCATTTATGTTCGGGAAGGAAATTTTCAGGCTGGCATATTATTCTTGGGAAACATTTGGTAGGATCACAGAGAATTTATGGTGTTTTTGAAAAAAAACTAAAATTCCACCTTTGCTATGAAACCATTTGATGGATTTTATGGGATACAATATAGGTATCAATTACATTGGAAATATCCTTTTGAGTTAGTATTAATTAGCCTAGTGATGATTTCATCTATGAACAAGAAGGTTTATATCATCACGGAGTGGATGAAGGCAACTTAGAGATGATATAATTCATACACAGACTTATGAAAGAGTCCATTGATGTCTGATTAGGGAGACCATACATTCATATGGGTCACACATTAGTATTCTAATCATAAAAATTTCTATGGTGAGAAGTTATATCCTAGATTCATTGTCCCTTCATGGTTACTTTATAGGGTTGGTGAGGTGGTATACTAATGGGACCCACCCCCAAAGTTATACGGGGTTCACAATATATTCAATTTGTAAGATATGAAGATGTATGTGAAATATCCATCACACATTATCTTCTAGGTTGATATGATCACGGAGGATGGAGATACATTTTAGAGTGATCTATAGTGATTAGGGTTATTAAGAGAATAACATTCATGGTAGAGATATTCCCTTGGTTCTGGTCTAGTGGAACCAAGAGAATCTGTAGGAGAGCACATGGGAATGGGATTTTTTTATGAAATATATGTACACTTATCTTATTTTTAATAATTCTTTATTAATGTGATGAAAATATATATGTTGGTGAGAATTTAGAGTCCCTATGTTTTCTATGTTATAAATTTAAATATGTTATGATATATTTTAAAAGACTTGAACATATACAATGTTAGATTTTGAGGCTTGTTGTGTCTCAATGATGAGATAATAAAATTATTAAATATATTATATCATTCATGTAAAATATTTTATAAATAATATTATAAGTTTTTAGAATGGATTTGTATGTAAAATATGACACAAATATTATTTCGGGAACACGATTTTTACCATAGGTGTCACATAATTGTTGTAAACGTTAGGTGTTTCGATTGATAACCATTATGGGTGAAATAATTAAATAAATTTAAATATTTATTTAGTTGTTTTATTTAATTAATAAGTTAATTTTATCATTATAAATTCCATATTTTCAAAAACCTAGGGGGTTTTAGGCATAACCTTGGTGGTTTGGGGAGAATCCATTGGATGATATCATAGAAAATGACTGTAATCAAGGATCCTGATTTACTTTCAAAGGGATTTTCATGGTAAAAAAACTCATTGATCTCATTAATAATCATTACTCAGATCCATTATTCATTATTTTTTATCCGAACTATTTGTAGTGAATATTATTTTTTTGGATTTATCCTTTTTTAATATATTATATTGAAAAAGAACCAATTCAACCAATAAAATTGGTTCACAGATTGATGGTTAATATCAGTTGATGATTTTCCTTATTTTTTTTAAGAATTTATTCATTTTATTATTTTTGGTTCTTTATAAAATAATGTAATGTAAAAAAATCATAAACCACAACAACAATGGCTAATGTTTATTCCACTTTTGTGATTTGTGCTTTTCTTCCCAATTTCAATTAACATTAGTCTCTGAAAAATCCTTTGGTTGGTGGTTCATCAAATACATAGTCTTATATTGATAGGAGACCATTTATTTGTAATTTATATTGATATAGAGGGTTTGAATTCATGATATATGTAGTGATTTAAATTATATAGAAATAATGAGTGCTCAGAATAGATCATGATCAGATTCAGAGATATTTTTGTTTGGTTTGGTGTGTGACATGCATCATAGACTGATGGAAACCAATTCCATAAAAGATCAAATGGATGGATCTATTCACCTGTGGTTTCAAAGACCAACAACACTTATATTTATGAAGAAAAATGAATTTTTCATAGGAATATGAGGTAGATTTAGCAGATGATTGATTCATATAAATGCCTTGAATTTTAGGAAAATTATCTATTACATGAATTGTAGTCCAATGATTAATCATCATGTAATTCACCTTATCCATTGATAGTGATTTTTTGAATAGAAAATTGTCAAACATAATTTGAATCATGTAACACACAATTTGAATGGGTTCTAGTGGTTCTAACTGTAACATATGAGTACACAAGAATGTATACAACTTGATACATGAGCACAAGTAGATTACCCAAGAATGACATGGTACACATACCTAACCAGGTACACGTGTGTGAATCATAGTACACATGAATGAACATATGTATATGTTCAAAAGATAATGGAACCAGTAGTGAAAATAAACATATAAATTCTTTGTTTCCAAGGAGAAAATTCATTTTATAAATAGTATTATATGTCTTGTGAATTGGTGAGACATGGGAAGATCTAGGTTAGGAGTGATTCGTCATGTTTCCCCTTGTACAACAATTGTACTTCTTCTAATGCAGGATGAGGACCTCTGTAAAGTCATTTTAGACTAGTGTCGGTTGAGTATGTTCTCTTCGTATATACATAATTATTTTATACTATGATATTAAATCCACAACGTATTATTCTTATCCCCTCTATGATTTAGTTTCAAATTATGTTTCTATGAATCCCTCTATGAGTCATATGAAAAAAACCTCTATTGTATCATCTTTAATAGGTGGATTTTGGGAAAAAGATTCACTATCCTACGGAGGAGTATGATCCCATGCATATTGGTTTCTTACACAATGGCTTTATAGAACCCCTCAGTGTTCTTGGTCATAACATCCTACCTCAATATCTATATCCTTGGAGATCTAGGGAGTACTTATTTGGTATGGCCTGATGAGCATGAGCTATTAGATGAGTGCCAACAAGGATAGTAGAGATCATGGAGTGAATTATCCCTAAGAATTATTACCTTTAACGCTATAGAATAATATAGAGGTTGGTAGAATGGTTGAGACCTTATTGAGACATGGAGTCTATTATAAGTTTATCTTGGTTATTATTTGTTCTTGTTGATACATCTCGTATCATATTGAAATTTATTATGATAATTTGGTTACCATCATGTGTCTTTTATTTGGTGATATCAAGGTGTCCTAATGGGTATTTCTATACACATCACTACATGGTCTCTTAATAAAACATGTCATGACATTGGTAGATAAAAGACCACTTGAGGGTCTCAAATGAGGATCGGGAGCATACAGAGCATAGTGAGTAAGACTGACCGTAGTTATACATGCAGTTTCATGTGATAGAAATCCCCTCCTACTCGGTATGTTAGAAAATTTAATATTCCAGTGTTCTTATATTTGGCTATTAAGCCTCAATACCTTTTTTACTATAATTGAACGATATATATATATATATGAATGAATTACGATTTCAGATTTATTTATTTATCATTCATTATTTAATGTGCATTTGGAAATGTGTAGAATGTTTATTGCTACCTTATTCAATGTCCAACAAAGTTTGTGATATACATACTCATTGTTAGTCATAAGAACATAAATTATTGGAGGTAGGCATGGGGTGTCATAATTGTCCTGTCGTCGGCCATGCTGTCCCCATTTGTCCACATTGAGATATTAAATCCAGTTTCTAAAGAAATAAAATTATGGACTTTATTAGATTATTATATATTCCATAATAAATTAAAAATTCATAAATTAGAAATAGTTATTAAATAATATAATAAACAAATAATCTTTAATACCACCATTTTAAATAAAAATAATAATATTATTTGTAATGTATATTTTCAATTTAGAATATAAAAATATAATTTTCTAAATTTTAGTTTTAAAAATGAAATTTAATTTATAATTTATTATTTTATATTTATCTTATAATTCTATATTGTCGGTTTTTTTGAAATATTCACTACTTAGTTGAGTAGTGAAAATATATATTTATCTAGAAGAAATCACCGGTATAATACAAGAACAAATTAAGACATTCGAAAAAAAATTGACTAAAAATATTTTTTTTATTTTAAATTGAAGAATTTATATTATAATTTGGATATATAAAACATATACTAAATATTTTTCAATATTAAGGTAATGTTTCAATGAAATACTATTTTTAGACTCTTTATCCTAATATATATTTCAAATGGTGGAATATTGTATTAGAAACATTTTAATGTTAATTAAATAATTTTTTAGTAATTATTATCATTATTATTTCCACATGTTCAACACCATTGATAGTTTTATCCTAATCATAAAACATATAAATACAATACACATTCTATAAAAATAGGTTATTTTATTTTACATGCACTGTTGTTAAAATTAATTTTTCCTTCACATATAAATTTTAGATGGTAGAATATTTTAACTATTTATTATATATAGGTTTATATCCAATAACATGGATCATTTTATTTTAGGCAATAGAAAAGTACTAAGTACAAAACTAGTCACCTTAGTAAAAACCAAAAATTATAAAAGTACATATATGAGTTTAAATGGAATAATATGATTAAAAATATTTTTAAAACATATTTTTGGGGTTCCTAGATATTATTTCATCACATATTATATTACTCTACACTCAGGATTCATATTCAATGCGAAATGTCTAATAATGTTTTATTAAAGAGTTATGTTGCCAAAAATGTCTGTCTGTTCAATTATAAATTTTTCCACTACCAATCCATACATAAAAATACTATTAGTATTGAACTACACTATAACATAGTCTATAAAAAATATCAAAAATTTTCCTAAAATTTTTATCTTAACAAAAGACCATGCTAAGGTATTATACCTCGGTGACCAATGATAAACATCCACTGTGAGATGTAATATTATTCACCAAAACTTCTTAAATAGTTTCCACTTTTACCACCCAAAAACCCTTATATCAATGAGAGTATTATTATACTAGTATTATTAATAATTTTTTACCTTTTTTATAAGATGGAACATCTATTTTATACTATCCTCAAAAATATTTTTGAAAAATCAGAACCCCATCAGGCATACGTCTAGTCTACAACCTCTATAATAGAAATGTTTTATTTTCACTATCTCTATTTATATATAGTTGACAAAATTTTTAATAGGATAATATATTATTTATAAAAAATTTATGAATTCAAAATTATATGATATTTTATTTTCTATGTTCAATAAATTCTGTAATCTAAATATCATTATCATTGAGTATGTTGGGAAACAAAAACCACGTGATGATATTTCTATTTTGTTTTCTACATAGTAAAACAAGGATGAAGTAAAAAAATTATTAATTATATTAAAATTGTGTTTAATAAAATATTTCCATTATTTAATTGTAATATTGTACTTTACAAAATTGATATTAACAATAAATGCTTATAGTAAATGAAACTGCTAAAATGGAAAAATAAATTAACATTATCTAGTTTGAGTCCACTCATAGACCAAACATTTTTCTATATAAAACATCAAGAAATATAATAATAAAATATATTTTAATATAATGTAATTTATATTATTAATCAATTTCACAACTCATTGATTATTTCAAACACAACATGAGTGTTTTTTAGAAATCGACTTAAGATATTTATATGACTATCAAAAGTGGATACAATTTAATATACTAGTGACACATTATGATAAATAGCCATTTTAAAATTTAATATGTATTGAAAAATATTTTATAAAAAAATTCATTATTTTTCTGGAATATTTGATATATAAAATGCAATTGAATATTTCATTAGAACATGTGGTAATGTATCATTTTTACCACCATCTCTAATTTTGTGTAAATCATTTTCTTCCTTTTTCTCTCATTTTAAAAAAAAAATTCAAAAAAATATTCTATTTATATATAAATATAAATTAAATATATATCAATTAATATATTATATTTTTTTGGTATATAATTTTTTTAAATTCCAATTAAAATTCACTCTTCTAGTTAAACCCGATATAAGATTGAATATCTATTTCTCTTTTCACATCAAGAATCACACCAATCAAATGTTTTATACATTAATTAGATTCGAGATAAAATAATTCATTTTTGTATAGAAGATTATTATTTGAATTCATGTTTTATAGAAAATATTATGTACATTCATTAATAAAAAATAACCATTACTTATAATGAATCATCCATATGGTATGTTTTTTTTCATTATTTTTACTCCATAATAATTGTTATGAATTATCTATAATAGAACCCAATTTTAAATAAACACATTTCTTTATCATATATGAACATACTAAATGGTTTATTTATATATTATCTAGGGAATACGAATGATTTAACATTCATTTATGTCTTTAATTGGATTGATGGAACCAAAATCCTTTTCAGGGCTTTTATCATGCTTATGGTTTATATATGGTATATTTTTCTCATTTATAATGCATGTGTATGATTTTTATTTACATGAATAGTGGTCTTAAATTTATTTGTGCCTAAATGCATTGGTTATTTTTTATATCTCAAGGATGTTATATAATGTATTATGGATTGAACATAATTGACTATTGGACTTTATCCACTTTAGATTGATAGTTGTGGGAGTCCCGCTTAAAATAAATTTATGATGCCATATATGATTTGTTTCCCACATATTCATTGATTGAAAGATAATATGATTTCATTTAATTCTTTCATGTATTCATGATTATAATTATCCAATTTATGTTATTATGATTTTTCCTTGACTCTCTTGTTTTGTAATATATTCATATTTATTCCCTTATTGGGATTTATATCACTCACTTTTCAATATTTATTTTTCAGAGGATATCATGTATTATGTAAGAAGATAAATGGGAGTTAGAAAAACTGTATATCCATATTATATATTGTCTATAAATAGGATATTGGGTTAAATTAATGTTTTATATTTATTAATTGTTTTTCCTTTCCACCTCATTCTCTCGGAAATGTTTTGGTTCCCAATATACTCAACATTATCTATCAATGTATCCTCATGCAATGTTATATTAATAGTGAAGAAATAAAAAATTATATACAATGATTTGAAAAAATATTACTCCTTTATGAAAGTATTTTTTTCCCCATGTTACAGATTACTCACTATTAAACAAGTCATTACACATATTCATGTAAAAACTGTAGGACTTCTTCATTTAATTAAGCATGACATGAATTACTTTTCCTAATCCCAAATCCATCTATGAGATGTTATACATTTCTAGGACCAACCAAACGACTTATCATACGTCCAAATAAAACTAATATGCCTAATATCCATCCATCACCAACTAAATGAATTCTCCAGGTTCTAGAAAAAAACATAAATACCATATCGCTCCTATTAGGTAGATCCACAATTAGAATTATTTTAAAACTAATGGATAACTGAAATTATCCTTGAGCCTATAGAATCGGTTTTTATTTTGTACATTTCATATAACATCAATAGTCATTGATCATAACTATCAATATTTCTTTATATTTTTGATCTTGTATATATAATTAGTTGGAATAATGTAACTACTGATCGTACAATTCAGGCCATTAAGGATGATGTCGTATCCTCAATTAATATTTGTATGTCATGAAAAAAAATTATCAATATTTAATTCAAGAATAAATTATCAAAAGATAATATTTTTCTCTTCTTTAATTCTCAACCACATTAAATCAAATCTGCATATTGTATTAAATTTTAGTTACCGTCACATGACATGTGAAACCCTAAAACATTTATTTTTATTTTTATTTTTTTCTTTATTTTACTCTAACATCTTATTTTCACATAAAGATTCACATATATAACTCTATGTTGTTGTATGTATCACTAATAGGCTCGGTTATTTGATTGTTTTCATGATCCTTCATATAATATCATCTTGTAAATGTATAAAATTATAATCGTGAACTAGAATTCATGTTTATTTTTACATTCATGTTCTTTTTCATGTTCTTCATATTGTAATGATTACATAAGTTCACTATTCATATCAAACTACTTATTCCTTCAAACAAGTGAGTGTATAAAGATTATAATTTTTGTAACTATAAATAGTTACATTAATATTATTCTTTTAGAATGATTAAAGAGATTCATAAAACAAATTCTTCAATAACCCCTTCCTATTTTTTAAACAATATTTAAAGTCATGTTTTATCCTAGCCATATTATTCATGAAAATGTAGTTATTCATCAGATTTCCTATATATGAAATTTCAGTTTCTGAGTTCGATGATTCCCCTTGGAAAATTTTATTCCTCTTTTTAATCATAGGAAATAAATATTTTATTTTTTTGCATTAAATTTATATGTTTGGTATCACTACATTTCCTCTACGTTTATTTACATAAAAAATATCCAAAAAGGAAATATTAAATATCATGGATTTAATATCATCATTAGATCACAACATACAAAATATTTCTTTATTAGATTCATAATACTTCTTCAAATTCATTTGATGTTAAAAATAATGGAGTCTTCTCTTTTCAAGAATCATTTTCAATATCTAATAATCTCATGCCTCAGAATTTCATAACGTTGAACTCTTAAAAAACATGAGTGGCTTGGTAAAACATCATTTTCATTCATCCATATAACATTATTTAAATTATCACAAGTGTGGATGATTTATATTTCTATCATGGATAAGGTTATTTAGCCTTTTCTCAATATCCCTATTTGATAAATGGAAGAATAGAAGTTGACTGTTGGAATTCTGATGTATTATATAATGAGATGACATGAATAATGTAAATGGATGGAGGTTGAAGACAATTAGTTATCATTCTATCTGATGGACATAGTGCATTGAATGTGATCTCCAATGGTATTAACATATATTTTAAATAGGGGTGAATAGTACCTTAATTCACCCATCCCACATTACATGAGTAATCACTCTACACATCCTTATGGACCAATGTGTTCTCTTTTCCTCCTTGTATAGGTTATTGGACTTCACTAAAATCACATGCTTCCTGGAATGGATCATGGTTAACCCAATCCCACCTAAGTAGTGGCTATGAGTTCCATTCATCTATATTCATGGTTAGAATATTTTATTCCAAACTCTAAGAATATATATTCCATATAATAATAAAAGTGAAAAACACCAAACAATAATAATCAAAATACTATATGAAAAATATAAATTCATTTTCTATAAACTCCATTTATAATCATGTAGAAAAAGTGTATTTCCATCCATAATTGTCATTACTTATTGAATGAAACCATTCCACTTCAATATAATTGAAACATTTCATTAAAGCATATACAAATTAACAAATAATTATAATTATCAGGGAGAATTCATCAATAGTGACATCCAGTTCCATATAATGAATCCACAATAATTATTTAAGAATTCCCCCTTCATTTTAACTGACCAAAAACATATTAACACATAAATTATAACAAATATTGTACGTGGTCACAATAATCTCCCCCATTGTATTTTTTATCAATATATTGTCATATAATGAATTTTGATATGTTTTCTCAAATATCTTATTCCCCTAATTGATAATAAAATGAAAATGCTATGTGTGAGGAATTAACAACTCTTCTTCAAACATTTAACTACCATTAGGATTCACATCCCCAATTTTATAAATAAGTATGATACAATATGGTTCATTTAGTAAATATCCATTTGTTGGTATACTCTATATCTACATAGGGTAATGCAGTATAGAAAAATATTAGATACAACCAATGATGTATGTATTTTCCATAAATTAGCATGTATATGATATCTTGATTATAAATTATTAGTTATAAATATAGGGGTTGTTAATAAAATAAATAAATTATACTATATAAACATTAACAAACACATCAAAAGACATATATTAAAGGGGAAAAATATATCCCACATTGTATCATCTCATAATCAAAAAATAATTACCACTAAGTTGATATGATTAATTAAATTCAGTAGGAGAGATAATAGTTTGATTTTCACACGATAAGAAGAATTTCTAAAATATTTCAAGTATTTTTAGATTCATTTAATTAATTATTATTAAATATTATCCAAAAAATAATCATTCATCAACCAATGTAGTAATCATATTCTTCATTTTGAGTTTCCAACCATGAAACATCATTAAATAAATCACTATCTTTTTTCAATGGAAGTGATATCATCAAATTTTTCCTTAAATTAACGTAATGTTTTATTAAAATACATTAAATAAAATTTAATAAGAAGAGATCTCTTAAATTATCAAAACTAACATTCTATGTGACATTTTCCTCTGTTCATGATTTCATGTTCATTTAATTATCAGCCATTCTATTTTCTAAAATCAAATTTTCTATTATAATCATTTTAGTACATGAATCCTCTTGATCAATCTATTATATTTTATATATATCTCACTATTTGTGTAGAATCTCTGTGTTGTTGTGTATACCATTTGTAAATTTACCACACTATTCACACAAGTCAACTTCATGCTCCATGTTGATCCTGATTTGAATTTTATATTATTTCATTGATTTCATGGGATTTTATAGATAATAAATTTCTATTTCTTTCTCCTTAAGGTATTATAATATTAGAATGTCTATATAGTTACATTTAATTTAGAATGTTCTTAAACCTCATTCACCTTCTTCATATTGGTTTTTCAAGATTCACTCTGGAAATCCACTTCCTTATTTACCATTAGATTCATCCTGGATACATCCTTCATCATGAATTCTACATTACATTTTCATCCACCTGCATCACATCTAGAATAACCAATTTTTTCATCATAATTTCTCATCTTTTTCTCCAACATATTTTTTGTGATATATAATGGATTTTTTTTTAATCCCTTTTTCAGGGGCACTTTTATTGTCCAAAACATTGAAAATATTGTTTATCTAAAATGAAATTTTTATAGGATTAAATGTTATATTGTATTTCATAGGAATTGAGTTTCTTTTTATGAATTTATTACACTTTAATAAATTAATCAAATTGTAATACACATAACCATGTTTATAATAAATAAATAAAATTCAAAATGATAGTTACACATCATTTGGGCTCTCTATGATTCAGATATTATAAATAATATTGTAACTCTAACATCATTGGGATTATTAGATTTTAATTATAAAATCATGATTTAATATCCTATATTATTATAAATGAATTTTCATTTCAAATAATCTCCTCATAGATTAATATCCTTAATGAAAACAAATAAAATATTATATTTTAAGGGTTATAAAAATTTCCAACTGAAAAATATGAAATAAGATATGGCCTTGAGAAGATAGATTATATCATAAGAATTCAATTAATCAATGCTTCCATGGGAGATGAAATAATTGTGATTTTCCCTTGACTAAACCAAAAAAAATTATTTAACAACAAAAATCACTTGTGAAAATATTTTATAGACATGTTCTATATTAACAAGATCATTTCATAAATCCTATTAACTCATACACCCTAATAATGTGCACCATCTCACACCTTACCCATAGAGAATAAGAAAGTGTAATAAGGGGATTTTTATTTGGAACTTGATAATATGAAATATTATATTTTTTTAATATTACAATGAATATATTGGGCCCATTTTTAGTTACTAAATCAATGATTATATAATTTATTTAAAATGAAATTATATTTTCATATGAATACATAAAAAATGTATTATTCCGAAATATACCGTTTTAATTAATTATCGATTTTAATAAATTCATGAATTCTTGAAACATGAAATTCATTTAAAAAATATTTTTAATATAATGTAATTAAAAAAACTATAATAATATTTGATGAATTCTAACATATTTTATATGTTCATCTGAACGATTTTAAAATATTTGGAACCAAAATTTTATATTAAATAAATATATTAATTTAAAAGACATAATTAATATATATACACACTTATTCTTATAAATTAATATTTTTTCAAATTATAACATCAAATTTATCTAATGATGTGTTTCTAATAGTTTTTTGAGGTATTAAATTTTTTGTGTAATCATTTCTTAAGTAATAAATATAAAGTAGGCATTATAAAATTATAATAGCACAAAAGTGATGTAATAGGTTCCATAAAATAAATACAATGATAAATATATATTTATCTCTTAAAATAATTTATTTATGATGTTATTTGATTAATTTTATATACCCTTCATTAATCCTGCAGAACCTATGTTATATTATAATGTTTTAAATTTATTATATTATGAACATTTCACACTAAAATATCATGAATGTTATTATTTTCATATATTTGGTCATTGGAATTACCCAATACTAAAAATAATACTTTTAAATAGAAATCATGGGTGAAACCCTTGGTATGATTTGTGGGTTTTATAATATTCTTATATAGAGTCCAAATCATTTATTTAGATATTAGAAATTAATTCCACGTACTTTTTTAATAAATAACCAATCAAACTACAACTCATATTCAATAAACACCCATTGAACATGATATTCCTCTCACTAGTAATCTCAAATGCTATCCCACGATAGTCTCATTATCATAAGAATCTCTTTTAGGGCTTTTTGAATCACCCTCTCACAGTGAGGTATTTCTCAATCTTCATTAACATTCGATACAATTCATTGTATTTAAACTATTTAATTTTAATGTTTTATGTTATCAAGATTTTATAATTTTCCAATTATTGTCCAATTGATTTCTAATTAACATGATATCATTTTTTTATATCATTATAATATTTATATAACCCATTAAAATGTTGAGTTAAACGAATTCTCTATGTACATTATTTATTCATGCTTATTAATTGTGGTATACCATTTTATTTCCAATTTTTCTTATTGTAATGTTTTTTTACACATAAATATTCTCTCTTTATTATCCCCATATAATTATATTACACCTATAAATATCATTAAACAATTACTTTAGTTTTTATGTACACCCAAAATGTAGCAAAAATTAATGAGAGATTTTTAATTCTAAACATTTCATATCCTGAATTCCCATCCTCATTTTCAACCATTTTTTTCACCTTGATGAGACTATACAATAATTAATAGAGGATAGTATGTATATAAACAATACTCCATAATCATGGGATTTAAATGGATTAATTGCCTATTTATTATGATTGGACTATGTGGTATACAAAAGTATTTACATTATATGAGTGTGATAGGTAGGATCCAGATTATATTACCATACAATGATTTGGGTAATTTTTTTATCTCAAGAGATGACAATTATAGTGAATGGAAGTGTGTCCTATAGAAACTATTTTATGATGTCTCAGTTTTTATCCTTGAAAATTTCTAATAATCTCATTTTTTATGTTTCAATCACATTTTATGTTTCCTTGATATAATCATATTATATATTGTTTCAATGTTCCTATTTAGAATTATTTAACATTAATGTCACTTGGATAGACCTATGGAATTACTTGTATTAATTTCACCATGTTAAACTATTATTATTACCTTATAAAAAGTTAAAAAACACCCAATTTTATACTAAAAATATAGATTTTTTCGTGAAATTTTAGAAGAATAAGGGAATTATAAGGGTATGTTGTAATATTTTAATTTATGTCTGTGTATAATTATTTTATGTAATTGTGATGTTCATATAATTACTCAAATAGACCATTAATATTGATCTTTTTTTTGTATTATGATCTCTATTATTAAATAAAACATAAAATAATGTTTTTATAAGACATGTGTTATCATGTTTGTTATAAGAGTAATTTTCTAGTTATTTTGGGCAATTAGGTTGAGAGAATATTAGAGAAATCCATATGAGTAAGAGTAAATATTGGAAAATATACCAAAATTATGGAAAAGTATTTTATATTTATATGGAATAAATAAGATCCATATTTTGATACTAAAAATGGATATAGATATGATAGAATTTTACATTTGGTTAACAACAACAAAATTGTGCATTGTGTATTTACATGATCATCCCATTGTTTGAGACAAAGTGGAATATTTAAACAATTGGTTTGATAATCTTAGGGAATATTCTTTGGTAAATTCATATGATCTTTATGAACCATTATAAAGGGAATAAAAAGAATGATGAAATAATTTGTTGTGAAATTGATGATGGAAAACATATATTGAAAAATTAAAATAGTTTAGATAATAAATATATATCTTTTATGATTTATTGCTTTTATTTTTGTACTTTCTCTTTTATATGATTAATATCATCAAAATTATTATCCCTAAATCGATTTTGGAGATGTAAATGATTAAAAGAAGAATCATGATGTTAAAGTTAGTATTATCATCCATTCATGAACATAAATTATCCAATATGTTTTTGGTTCTAGGAATTATATCATATCACACATGTTTTATAGGAAAATTAAAACATTACAAGGAAACAGGGAAGTAGGGATACCTATGAACATTGAGAATTGAGAAATCATGATATCCCAAGTACATAACATCACCCTTTTCCATATTTGTATGATTAATTTCCCATAGAACCCAATGATAATACCTATAGTTAAGTTTGATGCATTTATGGGTATGGATAGGATTTACTAATATGAATAATACCTGAATTTCATGGAGAAGGATTTTTCCAGTCATTTCATGAATCACTATTTTATTCTATAAAATTGAATGGGGAATGATAAATATCAATTAGTATAATTATCTCAAGTGTGGTTATTATTTCATTATTAGAGAGAGTATCTTGATAATATGATAGAGACTGAATATCATACCATCCATGATAACCTTCCCATTATAATGGAATATTCTTATGTGTTTCCTAAATAGTTATTGGGTCTTCCTCTTATGCATTAGGGTGAGTTATCAATAAATATTATACCTTTTTATTTTCTCTTATCTAATACTCTATATTGAACTTTTAATACAGAACTTGAACATATTGAGAAGAAACTATAGGATAATATAGACGGGGGGATTATACTCCTTTCTACATAACCATGAAGTGAAACCATCCTTTTCTCTAATAAGTGGAATGTGTTAATAAACCTATACATTCATTAATATGAGATAAATACGATCATGATAAATAAATTTTTCATCTTCCATGAATTAATGAATTTATCTATTTACTATGTGGATATTAGTACTTTATTAATGTTGACCTTTGATCTAGATATTATCATATAAATGTTAGGAATATGGATACCACAAATATTTAATTTTGTACAATGAATGTGAAATATGATTTTATAATTATATTATTTGGACTCGACAAAACTTCAACTATATTCACTGAAAAAATAATACAATCGATAGGGATTACTTCAAAAAATATTTGGATTTATTTGTAGATGACATTGTTGTCTACTCTATAATTGAGGAGGAATATGAAGATCATTTTTATTCTTTAATAAATTCATTGTTAATGGAATTTTTTTTGAAGTATAGAAAATGTGATTTTTGGAAGGGGAATGTAAGATTCGTGGGTCATGTTATCACCAACCTAGGGATATTAGTGGATCCTTAGAAAAGAGGAAATTAAATGATGATCCATACAAATATTTTTGATTTGTATTAATAGTTTTATTTATTTATATAGTAACTATTATATATTTGTGATAAAATTTTCCATATTTTCGTGAATCGAAACCATGATAAATTTAAAGTTATTTAAATTTAATTATACTGATTATTGCATGGGAGTTGTAATTATTTAATGAAGTGGGTATTCACCCCTCCAATGCTCACATTACCCACTAGGTTTGAATGATTTGTTCTATAAAATGATTCATCCAAAAGGGGTTGTGTTTTTATCCCCATGAAATATATAAAATTGATATTTTATTTCCCCCTCTAATTAAATATCCATTAATAGAACTAACAAATTAATTATCTATAATTATCTGTAGGTATCATAACATTGAATTTTTTGTTACAATATCATTTTAGGGATGAGTGTAACATTTATATAGATCATAATATACACATGTTTATGTTCACAAAAAAGTATCATAGTATGTCAAAATGATATTGCTCATACAAAATCAAAGATAATGATTTTTCAATCCATTAATATTTTTTTATGTAAAAGAAAGTAGTATATGCTCTAATAAAGAATAATCGAGCAGTCCTATCCATTATGTAGATTTAAAGGGATCCAGTACTATTAGTCATTAATAATATAGACATGGAATAATAAAAGAATATTTATCTTTCCTTCCCCAAATTAAATCCCAACCATACATTCTTGAGAGGATTATTGATTCCCAAATATACAATGAAATGTTATAGGGGTGCAATTGAATATTAGAGTGTTTAGAGTTTCTAATGAAGTAGTTAATGGCTTGGACCCTGAATATGTTTCATATAAAAACTAGATATAAAAAAATAATTTCAAGATGATTCTCATAGCTCATCTAACATTACTAATCAAGGAATAATAAAAAATTTGAAGAAAAAAATTTGGTTTGATAACATGTTGTGGGATATTTCGTAATTTTTATCTCGATGGATAGCCATCCTCTATATCAATGATGAATGATAGATGTCTAAGGGTATGATAAAACTATTTACCTTAAAATTATTTAAATGGGAGAACCTACTGATGAATTTCATAATATGGCTCACTAGGAAACCTAAAATAAGTAATTCCATCTGGGACGTATTTGATTACTATACATTGTCAATAAAATTCAATTCTATCATGGAATGGTTCACTCATGTCCAACAAGACGTGATAAAACAAAGGGGATGTGGTCAGACTATATGGAGTTCCACTCTCCATTTTATCTGATCAAGGTATAAGTTTTACATCATGGATTAGGATAATTTTTCAACAGATATTTTTTATAGAGATGAGTTTTAGTACTACTCATCACCATTAGATGTATGATACGTCTAAGAGATCATTCCTAACTCAAGAGGATATATTGATATCATAATAAATGGATTTATAAGGACATTTAGATCAACACCACCCCTAGAGTATTCCCTATACAAAAAATATTCAATTATTTCAATAATATGGAAGTTCATGAGGTTTTTTACAAGAATATATGTTGGATTCTGACATGCTGGGGTAAAGAGGGATAGGGGAAGCTAATGGGAAATGATCTTATCTTCATTATGATAGAGAAGTTTTAATCATTTCCTGAAATACACACAATTTAGATAAAAAAATTTATACATACAATCTTCAATATGACTTTTAGTTTGAGTTTAGAGATATGTTTTCCTTCATTTATCATTATGGAAGAAAAACATGAGGATAGGGGGAAGTGAAATATTAGTCCTAGTTAAATCAACCCTTTGAGATCCCCAATCACATCAGAGTTGTGGAATATTGACTACCACACCCATGTAACCTATCTCAATTACATGATGTAATATTTGTATCCATCTTATGGATGTACCTACAGGACACCTCTCTTGTACTAAATCCAAATGTCGTTCCCATGGGGAACGATCATTCATAAGAGGAGAAATATGTTAATATCCAATGTCATATATAAAAATTCCATTGAAAATTATAACTCACCGTATCAAAATGATATGGAAGAACCAAAGGTTTTACAAAAAAATAGGAATTAGAAGAGGTGATAAAAATTAATTTCACTCATCTATTTTAGTGTATGAATTAAAATTTCAACTATGATTTTTATAAAGGGGGATAATGTATTGATAAAAACTTTTATAAATGAAATTCCTATTTAAAATACATTATTAACTTGTATATATGGTTATATAAAACACATGCACTACGTTTGTTATATTTTTTCAGTATAACCTGTTGGATTTAAAATATAATTAATAATATTTACCACTGACAATGTATCTATTAAATATTTACCATTATCAAAATTATATATTAAGGGTTATGATAATGTGTAGTGACACAGATGGAACAATAGATGTCCTTAACAAGTAGGATTGTACCATATGAATCTCGTTTGGATGAGAATCTAAGGGATATGTAATCCTTTGAATTTTACCTTGACCAATTTCAAGATATAATGAAAAAACTAAACATTGATAAAAAAACATTTATGGGATAAATTCAAGCTTATCGCTACCACATTTGAAACCATGTTAAATGAACCATCCAAAGAATCTGACAGCATTTCAATCCATACTATTAGGGTATGGACTAGTATAATATGGGTTTATGTATCTAGACATTGATAATATGATTATTTTTTGAAAACAAAATAATTTTTATATGAATCCCTTTTTACTATTTATTTTACAAATATTATATAATGCATTTGATAAGAATATTTATTTTGACATGATAATTTTGGAATTTTATTTTTTGTAAATATATAGTTTCAATTAATCCACACTTTTTATAAAGGGAAAAAATTTAATTAATAAATTTTATTAAAATAAACTTATTATATAATAATTATTCATATTTAAAGGATAATATAATTTAATTAACTACATTGTAATTTTTAAAAGTTTCAACAGTGGTAAATATCATAAATACAAGTATTTTCCAAAAAACATTATATTTTATTGTAAAGTGAAAATTATCATATTATTAATGTTTTTATGGTAATGTAAATATTTCATTTAAAATGATCACATTAATATTAATTAATGATTAATATTTTACAATTTTCTATGATAGTCAATTTGTAAGGAAAAAAATTAAATATAATAAAAATATACATTCTATGTTATGACATCATAATAGAATAATGTCAAGTAATAAAGTAAATAAAAACAATCCATGAAAAAATATACCTTTCTAATTAAAAATATAGATTTCTTAATTTATTAAATTACTTTTTAACACTAAATAAAACTTCCAAAACATATATTATATATCAATATTCTAAAGTCAATTCACTATTCAAATGACTAATGTACACATAATTAATGGTATAATTAAATGTTTTTGGTATATAAACAAATATAATATTTAAAAGCACTCAAATTTGGGAAAAACATGGGAAACCCCATGGGGTTTTTTATTTTTGTTGGCTAATTTTTTAATTTGATTCTAAAAAGTGTATTTATAATTTTTAAGGATTTCCACTCTCTTTCACATAAAATAACAACACAAAATCTCACTAATATTCACTCAAAACAAAATTATAATGTATTTATTCTTCATATAACTCTCTAAATTCCTCTTAATATGTTTTCATGATGTTTAAAAGATTCTCTAGATATTTTAGAAGTTCCTTCACCTGGTATTATATTTCTATATATTCTATTAATTGAATTGGCTTATTTATTTTCATAATTTTTAATATCAATTTATTATTCTTCCATAAAATTATAAATAACAATATATGATCATATTTTTCTTCGAAAAATGATAAATAATTTATCCGCTCTCATTATAACCATTAGTTATGTTGTTGCTATGTCGAAGTACGATGATTCTCTCTCTCCATTCTATATTTAAGAACCATATTCGTGTTACTCTTTTTAATTTATAATTTTCCATTTTGGAATAAGTTTTTTATCATCCCAAAACCATCCATATTATTTCCAAGTAATGATATACTACCTTTAACTCTAATTAAAACCTTCTAAAAGTTTTTATTTACACCGATTATACTGCCAAATATATCACAATATTTTCTATGCCAAAAATTCATTTAGTGAATTACACTACACATTTCCACTCAATGGTATTACTCTATATGGATATATGATTCAATTATTTTGTAAATAAATGTGTATAAACCATAATCCTTAATTGTGATAATAAAATTTATGAAAATCATCTTGATTTTTTATGGGAACTATTGAACACAAATTCATTATGTGATATTAATGTTACAAGTGGGCATAGAATTATATTTACCTATAAATATTTTGATAATGTTTACATTTAATGAGATTCCATTAATGTTTCTTGAGGTGTTTTCTTAATATACACATGTTATGATGTATTTTTTTTTTGTTTCAACATTCCTATGTTTCCAAGATGTTTAAATAATATATAATGTTTTTATGATCATGATTATGATTCTAAACATTTTCCATTACCTTGTTATTCTCTCGAGTCATATGAATTACTTTAATCATTTTATTCTTTCCTTATTCCTTTATGGGGTTTTATAGCTCACCTATTTCATATGTACATTCCCTAGTCATCTCGTGCAGTTTTGGAATGTTAATGGAATTCTAAGTGAATGTAATGATGTTTTAATTTCTATAGTTTTTCCCTTATTGTAACTTATTTGATATAATTATAAAGAAAAAAACTCACAAGTCCTATCATTCTTTGTGTATTGTATTATGTTCTTATTTTAATAATAAACCATGAAATATAGTTTATACAATATATGTTTCTCATACATGATGTTAGATAATCATCCACAACATATAAAATAGGGATATATCATTGTTCAAGAAACCATAATAATATATTTTGAAATAGGATTAATATTTGTTTCTATAAAAAGTTGATATATATTATATTTATCTCCATATAATAATTAGAGTTGTTAAACCTCTTCTCATGGAATCATATTTTGAAAACATTATCTTTAATATTGGAATCCATTTCATTCATATTTGAAACAACATTCAAACATGATTGTCAACATTCATTATGTAGGGTCTTTAGAGGAATGATAGTCTCATTAATCCTTTCCCTCAAACATTTGGTTTAAATATATTTGGAATTACTTTTACTCGTATCACTTTTATCTTAAATCATGGTACCCATTTTATTTTTTATGAAATTCAATGAAAATCATCTCCTCTGAAGAAAATATTTTCTATGGATAGTTATGTTACTATTTAATAGTAGTCATTATTCAAAATTATCCATTGGTATTCATTTTCATTGCAAGGGAATTGCATAGAATATAAACAAGATGTTATTTCCTCTTTGACGCCTAAATCACATAATATTTCCTTCTCCAACTGAGTGTCTAAAAATTCACAAACTTTAACAACATGTGGTTTACCATTAGAGATTACGTATGGTTTTGATTTAACATTGGATCGAATGAAAAATATATCAGATGACTTTGTCAAGTTAAACTTTTTGTCCAATTCTAAATAAGGGAAATGATCTCATTGAAATGTTTATAAGATTCGGTCATAAAATCATAAAGTATATTTAATTGTAACAATCCAATTAAATGACTTATATATCCCATGTCCAGATTGGAAACTGATAGGTGGGTTAGTAAATGGCCATTCTTGATGATTTTTTTCTCTATAATAATATTTCTTTACCATTTTAATGTTATCAATCAACATAACATTATCCACTAATATCAGTATGTTTGGACTTGTAATTATTTAGGGGGAATTAATAATATTTACAATCTTTTCTAAAAAAAACTCCTTGTTGCACTATTTTTTTCACCATAGTTATATATTTTTCACTATCAAACATGAAATTAAACTACATTCCATACCAATTCAAACAACAATTCCATGTTTCTGTCACCAAATAAAATATTTATCCTACTCTATGCTCCAACGTAGAGTCTTATTATACTTTTGGAAGTAACTGAAATTATAAGTCCCAAGCCCTAAACAATACTTAATCTTGAGTTCTTTCAAGAATACACATTGAGGATCTTTTTAGTTTTAGAGTTTTAGAGAATTAGATCAAAACTTATGCATTTCATTCCACATTTAAACAAGGTGGTTACATCAAAGAAAATATTATTTTTTTCCATTAAAAGAAACATATTTAAAATAAAACATGGATTCTTTCTTAACATTTCCTCGACACTATCATCACATTATGTACCTTTCCCTTGACCTGTGAAAAACATTTCAAAAACTTGGGATGAGCATAAAAAGCTCAGTAAGGGATATAAAAGTATGGAAAGTAAACATTAGTCCATGTATACATAATAATCAATGAAATCATACTTTATTCATAAAATATATGCACTGTAACATTCCTCATTAAATCAGAAGATTAATGAATAAATCATAGAAAACATAAGACATAAAGGTAACTTGAGGCATTCATAAAATTCTTATGTAGGGAGTAACCCTCATGGTTACGTTCGGAATACCCATTATAGTATATTCCCTAAATATCTTCATAAAAACCTTAAAGTTTAACCCCTTTGTGTTACCCAATGCATTAGAGAGCTATCTCAGGCTCACCCGCCCTTAGTTTATCATGGAACCTTTGGTCTTCATAAACAATGCCCAAGAACCATAACATAATCGTATCACATAAAACATGCATGAAGGAAACATAACATTTACACATTTCAATCAAAAGATGTCAATAAAAAACATGGATATAATCAAAACATTATCAAAACCATTTTAAATACCTCAATAAAAGAAAATTTAAACATGGTATTTATTTTTCATTTAAAAAAACTTATGGCTTGTAGAGGTAGTCGAAACTCAAATAATGGTCACAGCGGCGGAGAAGTCATTGTCGCTGCATATGTAAGACAAACCATTCCTTTTTTTTTGTAAAACTCTTATTATAAAAAGATTCCTTTTGAATAAAAGTAAAATTCAAAGTGTTTTATACACCATATAAAATAAAGTTGTGTATAAAACAAAATATGCCTCAATGTAAGGAGATTGAGACGAAGTCCCTTACCTCGTGTCCGACTTGACTCGATCGTTCTTTAATCTCCTGAATAATAAACTTGAGTTAATTTTTAATTTATTAAAAACCTTTTTCAAGTTCATTATTCTTTTTATATCAATTATTACAATGTTATGAACATTATGTAATCATTTTAGTTAATAACGGTCATTTTGTCGATCCTCGGTACTGGAGTCAAAAATAAACTTCTTATAATTACAAGTTGTTCATGTGGTAAAATTTCCATTATCTCCAGTATTATATTCATGATGTAGATATCATATATATCATAAATATCTATTATATACATGAATTTATAATATTACATAACATTTATAGGTAAGAAATAAAATGCACCATTCATGGAGGTGGTAAGCTGTACGGACGAATGAACGCTACATTCATTTATATTTCGTATTTAATGGAATGAAATAAAAATTATATAATGGTATATTATAATTTCAGTATAATATCCTTAACTCCATACTTTATATGTCCCACATATGAAATTTATCAATTCAAATCACTTTGAGGGGTGGTAGTCCCCACTTCCAAAAATGAAATTATCGCGTTTACCCATAATGGAAACCATAAAGGTATTCCATAAATGAAAAATAAAGAATCATAAGGAAAAAATAAACTGAATATATATCATATATAAATATATTTACATCTTAATTTCCACCATGAGAGGTGTTAAAATAATATTAAATAATCATCATTTCTTGAGTTAGTAATTCGCCACCCACAGAAACAGTATGTTCTTTAACCATTAGACGGGAGTGTGTGTAAGTGTAAATAAAATAAATCTAATATAAAAATCCTAGTATATTTAAGATAATTTTTTTGTTACAAAATAATGGAATAAAAAGGGTTTAGGGGGTTGAAGAAGCAAAATAATACAAAAGAACATAAAAGAAGACATTACCTTTAAATCGGGTAACTCCCCTTGGTTTGAACCAAAAGGGTTTCTTGAAGAGCTTTCATCCTAAGGTGAGGCTTCTAGGATGAAGAGAGGGATATTGGGAGCTTATTTTAGTAGAGGTTGGACGAGCCAAAGGGTTTGAGAAGTGTGAGAAATGGGTAGGAAGTGGTGTCTTTTTATAAGGGAGAGGAGGGGCTCTTTTGGAAAGCATGACACTATTATTTTATTATATAATGATTTTCGGTTTCTAAAGGTCCAAAAAATTATTACTGTCCAATATAAGGTGTACCATGTTCAAAATAAAATCATTTAATAATAATTCAATGAGTGTTGGATATTATTTTAAACATTATCTTCTTATTTATTTAAATCACTCATTAATGACGTAAACACTGCATCATCATTGTGTCATAAATAAATTTATTTATTTGATATCCAAAAATTATAAAAAAATTACCATGTATTATTAAATATTTTTATATTTATAATTAATATTTATATTAGAATATATCAATTATATAACCCCATGTAATAATAGTTTTAGTAAAACTATATATGTTTGTGACATTTTTATTTTTACTTTAAATAAAAGGTATTAATGTCATTATCTTACCCAAGTGGCTCCATGGGGTACCATAAATTGAACCATTGATTTTACTGATCGGCCATGACTCATCCAATAAGTGTAGGACATGTGTCAAGGTGATTTCATATTATTATAACATTATTTTTACCTTAAATTACACTAATTATCTTTAATTGCGATTAATAAAACTTAAAAGATACTATTCACCAAAAATTATTTTCATCCCATTGAACCAAATTTTACTTCCTAATGAAAACCATGTATGTAAAATTTTTGAAATTAAATTCATAGAATCGGTAAAATTTCATTTAAACGAAAAATCAGTTTTTTTAACTACCACTTAGTGGATTCACTATTCATAAAAAATTGATGTTTTTCAGAACAATACCAAAAATTAACCCTAATCTATATTTGATATTCCAAATTCAAAAATGATGTTCATTTTACCAAATTCAAAACATAAAAGTTGCATTAATTAAATTTATATTTAATTCCCGTTGTCAAAACAAATAACGTGTTTTTAAGAAACAATACCTATCAAAAGATTGTCAATTGTTTATGTCCAAATTCAAAGTAAAATTATTTCTAATGACCCCCATTGGATTAAATGGTAAAAATATATTCTAATTAATCTTTAAAACTAATTAAATATATAATCTAACAATATAATGAAATTAGATGAAAAAGCAGTTTTGAAGTAAACAGCAGTATTTTCCACTATTCATTAAAAAATAAACATTGTCATAAAAATACCAAATATTTATCCAAAATAAATTTCAGTGTCCCAATTCTAAAGGATAAGTTTATTTTGGCAAATAGAGCTTATAAAATTTTCAATAGTTAGATTTAAAAATGGTTTTCCATCAAAAGGCTGTAAAACAATCTTTTAAAAAAAATTAGTTTATAATATGCTTAAGATTGGATTTATTCTCATTTTAAGCCTCGAAAACACTATCTAATTCATAAATAGAAATAGATATAAAAATATATTAATCTTTAATTACATGTGATGTTACATCCTTCCCCCTTTAGAAAATTACATCCTCGCAATTTATTTACTTATCGAATAAGTGGGAGTATTTATCCCTCATTGAATTTTTATATTTACATGTCTCCTCTTCAATAATGTGTTTTTTTTTCACAAAACCTTTACTTGATGAATCACCTTATTCCGCAACACTTGCTCTTTGTGGTCACAAATCTGGACTGGTTGTTCCTCATAAGTTAGATTCTCTTCTAGCTGAACTTCCTCTGGACTCAAAGAATGAGATGGATATAGTATGTAATTCCTTAACATTGAAACATGAAAGAAATTGTGTACCTGAGATAAATTCAAAGGTAAAGTCACTCGGTATGAAACTGATCCAACTCTCTCCAGAATTTCATATGGTCCATTTAACCTTGGACTCATCTTTCCTTTCTTACCAAATCGCATCTCACTTTTCGATGGTGAAACATTGGGGAAGACATGATCACCTACCTCAAAAGAGAGATCCTTCCTCCTATTGTCCATATAACCTTTCTGCCTACTCTGAGCTGTTCTCATGTGTTTCTGTATCAGATGAACTTTTTCTTCCAACTCTTCTACCAATTCTGGTCCCATCAACTTCCTTTCACCCACTTCATCCCAAAAAGATGGAGTTCGACACTGCTTCCCATATAATGCCTCAAATGGTGTCATCTGTATACTAGAATGAAAATTGTTATTATAAGAAAACTCAACCAAAGAAAGATGGTGGTCCCAACTTCCCGGATAATCTATTGAACAAGCACGTAGCATATCTTCCAATGTCTGAATTGATCATTCTAACTGCCCATCTGATTGAAGATGAAAAGTTGTACTAAAATTTAATTCAGTACCCAACGACTTCTAAAGGCCTTTGAAATAGTTATAAGTAAACTTGGGATCATGATCAGATACAATGGAGAGGGGAACTCCATGTAACCGGACTGCCTCTTTAAGATACAAACGAGAAAGTTGATCAAGATAGAAAGTATCTCGAATAGGAAGGAAATGAGCATATTTAGTCAATCGATCAACAATAACCCAAATTTCATTATTACATCGAGATGTCTTTGGTAATCCCACAAAAAAGTCCATGGATATATTTTCCCATTTCCACTCTGGCACCGGTAATGACTGAAGCATCCCTTTCAGTAACTATCGCTCTGCTTTAACCTGATGACAAGTCAAACACTTCAAAGTAAATTCAGCAATATCTTTTTTCATTCCATCACACCAGTAATACTCTAGAATATCTCTATATATCATAGTATTGACTAGATGAACTGAAAACGGAGAACTATGAGATTCACATAACAACTCTATCATCAACTGTGAATCAGAAGGCACATTGTTGCTCCGATGGTTTTTCCGGGGCTCGCGCATCCGTCTGTGGAGAGGACGCGCTGCTTGTTACCCCGCATTCCCACTTTCCAAAGGCGGGAGTCATCTGTTCCTCATTCAGGGACGTCTGCTCCTTGATCAAAACCGGGATGATGGGATGTCAGTTCTTTATTCTGTGGATTCCTCCTCGGAGCTCATCACCTAGTACGGGTCTCCCTCATAGATTTAATACGGGTTCGTGAAGACCATTCTTGGTGCCATATCTACATGGACACCAGTTAATTACGCTGCTTCCGTTGAGACGCTCCAAGGGGTATTGTCGGGGCAGCAACCTTCGGTGAGGAGAATGGTCACGTTGGGGCGTCGTTGGCATGTTTGTCTTTGGTCCCTCATCACAGGGCTTCTTGAGGGCGCGGAAGCCCGAGGCATCCCACATCAAACATGGGGAATGTGTACCACCTGAGGTTTTCCTCAGCTTCCCAGGTTTAACATGGGGTATGTTGCGAGTTTAACGTCTTGCGGAGACGGATCGGGTTGAAGGACCCCTAGGGGGGAACACCGATGTTGGGGCCAGCACGTGGGATGCTTCCCAGATGCCATGGAGTGGGATGGTGGTGGCATCATCTCACCGAGATTTGGCGGCCCGGGTAAGGATCAGTATGGATGGTGGAGTGAGACATGGGGCTTACGTTCTGAGACGGCCCAAGAGGGGGAATACAGTTTAACATCATGCGGGATGAGATACAGTTTAACGTCATGTGGGACGAGATACAGTTTAACGTCTTGCAGGATGAGGGGTTTGGGTCTTACGCTCTGAGGCAGCCCAGGGTCGCCAGGGAACCGACATGGAGAGGTCGGGACGACCAGGTGGTGGGCTTGAACCTCATGGAGGCTTCCTACGTACCGTGTGTTAGCACGGATCAAAGTCAATGTAGTTCGCTGTGATGGGTCTTACACTCCGGGGCGGCCCATAAGAGGATGTCATGATCGATGTGCGCTCTAAGCCCACGTGAGTCTTTCTCGGTGTTGGAAAGAAGAGGCAGCAAGGACCAGACGATCACGTTGTGAAGGGTGAGTCCGTGAGAAGCGGAATGGGGCTTACGCATTGAGCGGCCCAAAGAGGAAACAGGGGCTTACATTTGGTTAGCGGCCCTTGGTGTTGGGGCTTACTCCAGGGTGGAGGCCCATGATGCTACAAAGCGTAGTGGTAAAAGGACTCCACTGGCCTTGGTAGGGGGGAAGTACGGAGATGCACGGGTGCAATCATCCACAAGAAAGGCTACGAACTTACGCTCTGAGGCATCCTTCCCCCATGGATAGACGCCACTCCGACAAGGAGGATCTCATTCCATGTGAGGAAGAGTCCATTCATGTGGAGACGAGGTGGGCGTAAAAAATTTCCGAGCTGGGGGGACCCTGCGTACGAAGCACGGGGTCGGACCACAGTTTAACGTCTTGTGTTAATGACGAGGTGCATAGCAGTTTAACGTCCTGCATCTTGGACAAGGTGGGTTCGCTCCACACCCCTAGGGCTTACATGCCCAACGCCCTCTACCCGTTGTGGTAGGGAAGCATCGGCAAGGCCACACTGAAGGGTGGCCGCAGGGCGAACCACCGGGGGGGGGGGGGGGGGGTCCACGTTAGCAAGCCTATGCGAATAAGCAATAGTCGTTAGCGTGCCTATGCGGAGAAGAATAAGGCAAAGCAACTCAATGGGAAACACGGCCCAGGGGACCTTGATGTTACTTCGCACGAGCTTGGAAGGCCGTACGGGAAAACAACGCATGGCGTGCATGCCCGGCAGGGGAGACATCAGGTGCCGGTGCAGGGGGGCAGCCAAGGGGCGTCAAGGTGAAGGGTCCTAGGCTTTGCGCGCAAAAAAGAAGGTTTGTGTGCAAAACACCGGGACGGCGCGCAATTGGAGCAAGGGAATTGTGCACGGAGGGGGAATTACGTGCAGGGTTTTGCGCGCACGACAGGGTATTATGCGCATGAGACACGGATTGTGCACAAGGTGGGAATACGGGGAAGGGGGAAAATTCACTGATGCTGGAGGAGTTGCGTGCAAAGGCGGACTCCGGGGCAAGGTTGCGCGAAATGAGGGATTACCTGGAAGCCATCTTGTGCGCGGGGGAAGCTGAATTGTGCGCACGAGAGTCGCTTCGAATTCAGGAACCCCCAAACCGTTTGGGGTAACCTTCTATTTATCAGAGACCTCCAGAGCGGAATCCAGGCAGCGCGCGAAATTCTTCACGCCGAGCATAGCTGGCACGCAAAAACTCGTCGCGTAGAACCGCGGTGCGAAAAGATTACGCGCCTCATCGGCTCAATTGCGCGAAACCTGGTGATTCTACGCGCGCATAACAATTTTTCGCGTAGATCCTCCTTTATTTCACACACCACATCCCAGGCCTTCAGATTGGGTCTCTGATTCCGAATATGACTTCGCTTCATCATTTCGAAACTTCCTCCGAGAGTTACAGTCTTTTTTCGGCGTCAACAAATTCCCCCCCTTGGAATTGGATCGGCAAGAGGTCGCAACAATCGGATTCCAAGGGAAACGCCGAAATGCCGAAGGGCTGAGTCTCCTGGTCAAGTTGCGCGCAAAATTCCGATGGGGCGTGAAAATCCTACGGACGCGCGTGGAATCCTCTTTCCGCACGGCGCGGAACCCTAGCCTCGCCTATAAAAAGGGGTGATGGGTCCCAAATCCATACTTCCGCTTTTTCCGCGCGATAAGCTCATCGCTCTCGTGCATGAAATTGCTTTGACGGCTGCGCGTAAAAATGCTCTGGCAGCGCGGAATTTCATCCGAAATTCGGCCATGATTTCACACCTGTTCGGGCTTTTCCGCGCTTCGTGTGACGATTGCGCACTCATCTCCAGGATTTCACGCAACTCATTCAGATTTCGCACAGAACTCTCCGATTCCGCCCACTGCATCCTGATTTCTCCCAACTCCCGAAAGTTTCGACATGGCTAAAAACCGAGTTGATGAGGGGGAAGCCACTGCCCGTGGGACAGAAATGGCGGTGAATGAGGAGGTTTATGGCGCCAAGGTGATTGTCTCCAACAATCTTACCTTGTTCAATATGCTGACTCCGGACCAGAAGACATATCCCTTGTCGGACAACCTCCATCTCTTGAATTTTGGCATCCTGGAGGAGGTGCCACTGCCGGGCTTCGAGGTGGACATGCCACGGTCTTGGATGACTCGGGAGGACGCACTTCCTCACTACAACATCGCCAAAAACGGCCATCGTTCCAGGGAAACTAGACATATAGTTGTATATGTCCTGAACCTGAGGACTAGGACCATTACCAGGGACGAGCATGTGGAAGAGGATTCTCCGGCCCTCTACGCGAGCACGTTTCGTTAGAGCGTCACGGATGACACGAAGGGCTGGCTGAAGGATTGGGACCTGCAGTCTGGGGGAAACATTACCAGCAAATGGTCCTGGGCATTCTGGGACCGCCATACCTGTGACCGGTTCGGGGATGAACTGTGGTATATCAGCCTGTTCGAGGCGGTATGCACATCGCAGTTCCACTTCCACCGCTAGCCTGAACTCAGACCGGAGCTATTCACCCGGTGGTCTCCTGACACCAACACATTCCACCTTCATCATGGGGAAGTCAGAATCAATCTCCAGGATGTTCACTGCATCGGAGGTATCCCACTGGAGGGTTTCCAATAGGATGAGTTCGTTCATCCAAAGAGCACCTGGGGATACAGGTCGCGGACGCATATGCTGACGTGGCACCTGTTGGAGCTGGCCAAACAGAGGCTGGGGGTCAAGGACCTCCTGAATGATGTTGCCTTCAAGGGCTGGTTCAGCCTATTCCACGAAAGGATCTGGCCATCAAGATGCCGGGACGGGGTAAACGGTGCCCAACCGCGACTCAGAGGAGCAGGGATGGGTCATACTGGAGGACCCTGGAGGCGGGGCAATACCAATCATGGGGCTACCACGTCATTGAGGCACGCGACCCGAACGTCCAGTATACCGGATTCCTTGCCGCCTTCCTGAGCGGGTGGCTCCTGCCGGTGCGGGACGCAAGGATGGGCGTCTGTCTAGGAACATTGGTGATGGCGGGCTCCATGGCCGCCAACAAACGTTTCAACTTGGGCGTCCCTGTACTAGCCAAGATGTATGCCATCCTGGGGAACATCTCACCAGGGGGTCACCTCGGAGAGTATATGGTCCCTTCCAAATCTTCCATGGCTGGGTGGCGGCTCATCTCGGCGGGTATACTTTCCCAAATGTCGTCCGTCCTCCGGGCAATGGTCTGCAACCGTCCTTTCTAAACATCACAGGGGTGGCGCCGATGATGCTCAATGAGGAGGGTGTGAGGATCCGCATCGGCAACCATGCCAACTTCAACTTCATCCCATTCCCCACCCCAGTCGGCCAGCTAGTGGACAACGGTCGAGTCTCTCTGGAATAGCAGGAATACTTCCAGAGCATTCGGGGCGGGGTGCTCATGGCTCAGATCGACGGGAAGGTAATCTACGAGCCTTACGTACCATCCCAATTCGCCAGGCAGTTTGGGTTCCTCCAACGAATGCTGAAGAAGGTATTCATGGCTGTCTGGCAGGTGAAGAATCTATGCGTCCTGCGCCAGATGTGGTTGATGTTTACCACCTTCGGTTCTGGCGATGTCGTCACTCTTCCCCCCACCGGGGTCGATGTCGGCCTATCAACCAAATACGCCGAACACTGGACCATTGCGTACCCTGAGGGGCTATTACGCATGCACGTCCGGCAACTCGAGGTTACTCGCACGGAAATCGGGCGACAGTAAAGAAGGAATGGTTCTGTCGAAAGGGGAGGACCAAGGGCGCGTCAGGCAGCGAGGCCTACGCAGGCTGGGACTTCGACAGCGGGAACATCACATGGTGTTGCCACATCCTCATTACCGGTAGGGGGGTCACATGAGGCGGCCAGGGAACTGCCCGGGAAGCAGATAAGATATTAGCTCGAACCTTCCCAAGACGCAATTCTCCCGGAACTATGGTCGGCCTGGATGACCCTATGGAAATCGCTGAGCATCGAAGCCGTCTGGCAGAAGATAATGCAAAACGGGATCCAACTGCCAGAGGTTGGGCTCGTTTGAATTACCGACCGAGTAAACTTCCATCGGTGGAATGCTTATCTAACGGCCATGGATGCATATGCATGCCAAAGGGGGCAGTGTGCGGAGCCACATTTCCTAGTGAAAGTGATGCTCGACCAGGAGCGTGATCTGGAATCGATGCCGCCGGGAGAAGGCAACAGTGGTGAGGAGACGGAGGGGGAGGAGGAAACCGGAGAGGAAGAAGGTGAGGGAGAAGACGAAGAAGAATAGCCCGAAGGTGAGGGGTCTCAAGGGGCGACCCACCAAGGGAGTCTCCAAGAGAGCGGCGAGATTGCTAACTCTAATCTCAACATAACCGAGATTCTCGAGGTTTGTCTCTGTCTTCATTCAGTTCCCTTATTCATCCATTCTCCTTTCCAACTTCTAACAAACTTCCCCATCCTACTCAGGAGCAGTTGAGCGTTGGACGGGCATCCCCACCGAGGGGAGGAGAGGAACCAGTGGGACATGATGGGGATCTGACACCCATCATTGAATTAACAAGCGTTGAGGGGTCTCCCATTACGGCAGCTCTTGCAGTGGTCGAAACACTGGGGACTGATGCTCGGGATTCTTGTAAGTCTCACGCTTCACTACTGGTGCTTGGTGTCAAAAGATCCCGTCTGACCAGCGTATTCCTTGCGCAGTGATCTCAACACTGGAGGCACATCAGGTTGCGGAGCCCGGGCCGTCCGCGAGTGGACCAGCGACAGACATACCACCTCGTTCAGAACATGCTCCTTGCACTGAGTCGGCACCGAAAATTGATGAATAGGGGGCGGCGAACATCAGCGGTGCTGTTCCCGAGACGAGGTCAAAAGCTGGTGGAGGCATCATTGCTGCTGGGGCGAGAGAAGAAGGTCGCCTGGATGTCGAGGATTCTATTCCTCATGAAGGTGTCCCTGTGGTGGATCCTCCTGCTGATCTGCTGGCTGCCTTCCCCATATACCGACCCGCTGACCCCAAGGATATAGATGACTCAGACTCAGAGGTAGTCGAGGAGAGCCGAATGAAATGGTGCAAGGGGTGAAAGTGTATCCAGCGCTTCCTCAGACAGCTCCAGTTGTATTGGTTGAGGCAGATGGGATCACATCAGAACTGGCTGCGCTTCCTGTGCGTCGGAGGGGCTGACGCTGAACGTCTTCATCTGACGGTCCATGATTACATGGCCGTGATGATACGCGAGAGTAGTCGGGGCACCGATATTGCCCAGTGCCGGGGAGGATCGGCAAGAACTCAAGTGCTGTTGAGGGTGGAGCATGAAGTCCGGCACCTCGAAGGGCAGGCAGTAGATAAGGAGGCCTTCATCACAACATGCTTTGAGCTCGTGGAGAAACTGACGGCCCAGCTGGCTGATGCGCAGGAACAACTGGTGGAGGCGAGTCACCAGATGACCGTACTTCGAACCGAGCAGGCGCAGGCACAATCTAGGGCTGGCGAGCTGCGCTCTATGGTGGTCGACGAGGAGAGAGTCTTCAAAGAGTGAGAAGCGGTCCTGGAGGCTACCAGCCAAAGGGTAGAAGCGCTGGAAATATCGCTTCAGCATGCTAATCCCTTAGGGATTTATTTTTTCCATCTCATGAACTCTCTGCTTGTACTACTCATCGTCTCAATCCAATATAGTGCCAAATCCATTCATTTGTACCCTTGGATTAATGCACTCAACCATATTTTCGAAACGAATAACAACTCATCCCTAGGCTCATGTGGGTCATGCCCAACGGAAGAAGAAGAAGATGCTCGTACCATCATTTCATTCAACTGCGGGGGCATTGACCAAGCTTCAGGCATCCAAAATTGGGCCTGGACTTCTGAGGAGACCCCGGGCCAATTGATGTATCGACTCCTCAATGTGCTCTAACACACGAGCGGGGCGATGCCAGGGGCATAAAAATCCCTCTAAACATAGGGGGGTGGAGAGGAAGGGTGAATCACGCTGCCCAAATTCGGAACCCAATGGGGCGCAACCATGGAGGATAACTGTCAATCGTGGTGGAAACACAGCATCCATATCATGCTGGCCTGGAATGGGGGACAATAAATGAGGGTTGACCGCTGACCGTGTTCGCAACATGGGGCCTAACTCAAATATCGTCGGTCAGTTTTCCAGAACGTTGGCCCAGGACAATAGGCGGACCATAGGTCTGTCATCCATACTGTTAGGGGGTCCTGTCAAACATGACCAGTCCTCCGGAACGTTGGCCCAAGACAGTAGGCGAACCATAGTTCGAGCATCCATACTATTAGGGGGTCCCGTCAAACATGAAAGGAAATGAGGATTCGAATAAGGGGGGACACAAATCGTGGAAGGTGGAGTGGTGGTTTGTTCGAACAGAGTCCAACCCTCCCAAAATTGCGCCACTATGGCGAAGGCGCATTAGGCGGACATACCGACCTGATCACGGGTCGTCCGAATTTCTAGGAGGGACCTCTTTGGTGAGAGAACTGTCGCTTCCCATTATTATCATGGGGCATCCCGACCCTACTCGGGGTAGATGTCCTGATTACACCACTTCCCATGAAGTCGGGTCGAGGGCCCGACAATAAGGAAGGATGGGGTTCAGTAATCCCTGGGGATGGACCCAAGATGAAATGTTCGGGCGGTCCTACGTATCTCATTAGGATGAAAATCAAGCCACACGTAGTTCTTGAAACACAGTTTAACGTCATGTTGGACGAAATACAGTTTAACGTCATGCGGGATGGAATATAGTTTAAGGTCATACAGGAAGGAATACAATTTAACGTCATGTGGGACGGAATACAGTTTAACGTCATGCGAGACGGGGAACATGTCTCGTCTGGGGATAAGCACAGCACGACGAGTAACCCGACGTAAATGAGGAAATAATCTCTCACCACATTGCGCAATCCCACAAGAGAGAGCGAGTCGTAAAGAGTCAAATAAATGATCTTAGTTTTAGGTCTTAGAACTCGGACCAAAGGTCGGACAGAAACATAAGAGGCACACGGTGGAGTAACTAAAACACCTGGCGTGAATGGGAATAGGGGGTGTGTACGGTGCGGTGAACAAACCCAGGTGAATGAGGACCTAAGCCCTATTTACCATGTGCTCCCCGGGGAAATGCTCGAGTCGAGGGACCGAACACGAAGGTAGGCTGGGCCTGTGGGGAAGTGCCCCAGGCGCTCTTACGTATCTCATAAGGATGAGAATCAAGCCATACATAGTTCTTGAAAGCGTCTTAGTTTAAGGTCTTAGAGCTTGGACCGACAACATAGTTTAAGGTCGTATGGTTTGGACCAGCACACAGTTTAAGGTCGTAAGGTTTGGACCAGCAACACAGTTTAAGGTTGTATGGTTTGGACTGGCACACAGTTTAAGGTCGTATGGTTTGGACAAACAACACAGTTTATGGTCATAAGGTTTGGACCAACAACACAGTTTAAGGTCGTATGGTTTGGACCAACAGCATTTTTTAAGGTCGTATGATTTGGACCGGCACACAGTTTAAGGTCGTAAGGTTTGGACCAACAACAAAGTTTATGGTCGTAAGGTTTAGACCAACAACACAGTTTAAGGACATATGGCTTGGACCGACACATAGTTTAAGGTCATATGGTCTGGACCAACAACAGTTTATGGTCGTATGGTTTGGACCAGCACACAGTTTAAGGCCATATGGTTTGGACCATCACACAGTTTAAGGTCGTATGGTTTGGACCAGCAGACAGTTTAAGGTCCTATGGTTTGGACCAACAAAACAGTTTAAGGTCGTAAGGTTTGGACCAAAAACACAGTTTAAGGTCGTATGGTTTGGACCAACAACACAGTTTAAGGTCGTATGGTTTGGACCGGCACACAGTTTAAATTTGAAAGGTTTGGACCAACAACAGTTTAAGGTCGTGTGGTTTGGACCAACAAAAGAGTTTAAGGTCCTATGGTTTGGACCAACAACATAGTTTAAGGTCGTAAGGTTTGGACCAACAACACAGTTTAAGGTCGTATGGTTTGAACCAACAACACAGTTTAAGGTCCTAAGGTTTGGACCAGCACACAGTTTAAGATCGTATGGTTTGGACCGGCACACAGTTTAAGGTCATATGGTTTGGACCAACAAAAGTTTAAAGTCGTATGGTTTGGACCGGCAACACAGTTTAAGGTCGTATGGTTTGGACCCACAACACAGTTTAAGGTCGTAAGGTTTGGACCAAAAACACAGTTTATGGTCCTATGGTTTGGACCAACAACACAGTTTAAGGTCGTAAGGTTTGGACCATCTGAGAGAGGAGCCTCGGGCTAAAGGGGCCTACGAGGGTTCAACAATCAGTGGGGCCAGGAGATGCCAGCTCCCAGCTATGCTGGGCCCGAAACTCAATGTCTGGGCGACTCCTCGTTCCCCATGGGGATGAGGTTCAAGCTGCACGCAACCTGTAAAGAAGATACCCAAGCACATACTCTAGCGCTCAGATCGCGGGAGCCCCGAGAGACACCGTTACACAGCTCGGTCTGTCCAATGTGCGGGGGTGTACTGAGGGTTAGTACAAGGAGTGTCGAGATTCCACCTTGACATAGTTGGGCGGAACATGAGATAAACCATGCCACCAACATTCAGGGCCTGTGGAAACCGGCGTGACGACTGAGGATTACTGCTGACCATGTTCGCAACGTAACATCCTGTTGTGTCAGCCATGGGGAACAAAAAATGAGCATCAACCACTGACCATGTTCGCAACGTGGTATTTGTATCAATTTGTTGTCTGAAACCCTCGGGGGTGTTGGCCCATGACGGTAGGAGAGCCATTGGGCGTTGTATCCAGGTTGTTCATGGGGGTCCCTATGGGTGTGAAGGATGACGGGGGCCCAAATGAAGGGGAACACGAATCTTGGAAAGTGGATGGAACTTGCCTAAGTCGAATCTGGCACTCCAAGTCCTAGACCAGAGTGCCTTGAGCACATCAACAGACCAGTGGAAAGGGTCAGAGGGCTCAGTCCGAGAGCGGCCAAAAGATGGCGGATCCCCGGGCAAAAGAGGGGGTGTAATGCCAAACAACTTGGGAACAGGGAGATCGTGGGATCTCCTAAGAGATAGGGTTAGACCTGACATCTAGGTTTTCAGACGGTCCTACATATCCCATAAGGATGGGAATCAATCCATATGTAGTTCTTGAAAGCGTCTTTTAATTCCATTGGACATAGGAGGGCTAAATCCTGAGGATAGTGTGCGCATGGTGCAGCTATTGCAAACCCGACGTGAATGGGGACATAATCTCACACCATGCCATGAGATCCTATGGTCAAGGTCCCAAAGGCGAAACAGACGCGATAGCGGACCTCAAGCTGGACCCAAAGACGAAAGGTCTGGGCGTTCCTACGTATCCCATTAGGATGGGAATCAAGCTAGACGCAGTTCTGGAAATACAGTTTAACGTCATGTTGGACGAAATATGGATCGTAGTTTTAGGTCTTAGAGCTCGGACCAAGAGGATCTTAGTTTTATGTCTTAGAACTCGGGCCAAAGCGCAGTTAGGGTCGTGCGGGACCATACAGTTTAAGTTCATGCAGGACCATACAGTTTAAGTTCATGCAGGACCATACAGTTTAAGGTCATGCAGGACCATACAGTTTAAGGTCATGCAGGACCATACAGTTTAAGGTCATGCAGGACCATACAGTTTAAGGTCATGCAGGACCATACAGTTTAAGGTCATGCAGGACCATACAGTTTAAGGTCATGCAGTACCATATAGTTTAACTTCGTGCAGGACCATATAGTTTAAGGTCATGCAGGACCATAGAGTTCAAGGTCCTGCAGGACCATACAGTTTAAGGTCATGCAGGACCATGCAGTTTAAGGTCATGCAGGACCATACTGGTTAGGCAAAGTACTTCTTGAGGAACCTGGCATTGGTGGGAGGAGTGATACGCTCACCATCCATAGTCACCAGGGAATAAGCGACATTGGGATAGACATTGTGGACAATAAAAGGCCCCTCCCACTTGGGCTCCAACTTGGGTGGTTTCCTGCCGGGAATCATTGGCGCTCTAAGATCCAGCACCAAGTCACCTTGCAGGAAGGAGCAGAGGCGAACCTTCTTATCGAAAGCTCGAGCCTTCCTGCTCTGATGCCTTTCCATGTTATGTAATGCGTGAAGCCTACTTCCGTCTAGTGAATCCAATTCGGCTAGATGGATCTCGACAACTCTATCTGGTGCTTGCTGGTCGTAGGCCGCCGTGCGCAATGATGGCAGCTGGACCTCGATGGGAAGGACGACCTCAGCACCGTATACTAGGGAATACGGAGTCACCTGGGTGGAATTGTGAGTCGTCGTCCTATAAGCCCAGAGGGCGTTGGGGAGCTTGTCCGGCCAACTTTTCTTGTTCTAACCAACCATTTTTTTGCAGAATGTTAGAGAGGGTTTTGTTAAACGCCTCAATCTGTCCATTCGCCTACGCATGATAGCGGGAGGTGTGGTTAGAGCGAATGTTGTACTTGGCGTACAATCTCTTCAGCTCAGATGCTTGGAAGTTGAGCGTGAGGTATTCCAAACCGGTGGATGATATTGGAGCTCATGAAGTCAGCGATAGAACCAGCCTTGACTTCTGTGAGCGGGGCTGCCTCTGCCCACTTTGAGAAGAAATTTGTGGCAGTTAAGATGAACCGGCACTGGCGGGCCGTCGCCAGCGGGTAAGGCCCTATGACATCTAACCCACAGACCGCAAAGGGCCAAGAATACTTAGTAGTATGGAGAGGCTCCAGTGGCTGATGCACAGTGTTATCATGAACTTGGAACGCATGAAACCTCTTGGCGTACTCGATGCAGTCGTGGATCATGGAGGGACAGAAGTATTCCAACCTCCGAATCTAGTGGGACAACTTCGACCCGGCATGGTGGGCGCCACAGAAACCAGCATGCACTTCCTACATGACCAGTGGGATCTCAACTCCTTGAAGACAATGGAGGAGAACACCGTCAAACCTGCGCCTGTAAAGGAGCTGCTCACGGTTGGGACCGCTCTGAAGGGTGAACTGCGGCGTGTGGCACCGGATTCATTCCCGCTCTACTCAGTTCATCAGAAGATTTTCGTGCCGGAGATATTCAACCAAGGGTGTCCTCCAGTCAGTAACTGGCTCGATCACAACGCCCGAAGCCCCGGGGGGTCCTGACGCAGGGGAACCAACGGTGAGATGGTTCACTCGCGGGCCACGATCGCCCTCTAGGATAACAGGATCAATGACTCTCCGGTGCGCCATGTGGATGATTAGGTCATCCTGTTTGGGCTCCGCGAGTGATGCGGCCAGGCTGGCCAAAGCATCTGCTCGACTGTTCTGCGACAGGGGAACGTGAACGACATCTGGTCGGGAGGGGAACTTATCCAGTAGATGGAGGGTGCACTCCAGCAACGGCATGAGTTCTAGCTTCCTGACAGCAAAGTCACCGTTAACCTGCTTGATGACTAGCTCAGAGTCCCCTTTTACATACAGGTGGGGTACATTAACCTCTAGAGCCAACTCGAGGCCAGTGATGAGGGCATGATATTCTTCCTCATTGTTGGTGCAGCATTCTAACAACAAGAAAGAATATGGCAGAACGGCTTGCTCCGGGGTGATGGAGACGATACCCAGGCCCAGTCTATTAAGCATAGGATTGTTGATCCTTCTACCAGTAGGGCATCGAGAGGCGTTGTCAAAGTGCATCTTCCAGCATGGGGTGGTGTGATCGACTGAGAGGATTGCCTCGTCAGGAAAGCCCAAATCCAGTGGTTGATCTGTAGAGGTTGGGTTGGCAGCTAAGAAGTCTGCCAACGCCTGTCCTTTGACGGCCTTTTGAGGTACAAACCTAATGTAGAACTGCTATAGGATCACCGCCCAGCATTCCAATCGGCCGGTCAACATAGGTCGGCTCAGGATGTATTTCAACGGGTCTACTCGAGAGACCAGCTGTACCTCATGGTGATTCAAGTAGTGCTGCAATTTCTGTACGGCGAATACGAGCGCTAGGCAGCTCTTCTCGATGGGAGAATATCTAATTTCCGCATCAAGGATCATGCGGCTGAGGTAGTAGAGGCTATTCCTTATTCCCTCATTGTTCTTCTGGGCGAGAAGGGTGCCGAGGGAATGCTACAGGGCTGCCACGTAAAGGATCAGCGGCTTTCCGGGAAAGGGTGGCATCAGGATCGGAGGTTGAAGCAGATACTGCTTGATTTCCTCAAAAGTGTTCTGACACTCTTCGTCCCACCCATAGGAGGCACCTTTCTTCATGACTCGAGAAAAGGACTTACACTTTCCGGCTAGATTCGCAATGAATCAGCGTATATAGGCTAAGTGGCCTTGAAGGCCTCGAAGCTCCCAAATATTATTCGGGTGAGGCATCTGACTGATGGCCTTGATCTCCTCAACGTCGATCTCGATACCTCAATACCTAACATTGATGCCAGGAAACTTTCCGGAGGTGACCCCGAAGGCACACATCAATGGGTTCATCTTCAAGTGGCGAGAACGGAGGAAACCAAACACTTTCTCAAGGTCTTTGAGATGGTCCCAACGCTGATGATATTTAACCACCAGGTCAACTACGCATCATTCCACTAGTGTCCCGAGGATCGGTTTGAATATGCGGTGCATAGCCCATTGATAGGTGGCTCCTGCATTCTTCAGGCTGAAGGGCATAAACCGGTAGCAGAAAGTACCCTGGGGGGCCCTGAAAGAAGTGAACTCTTCATCCTCGAGGTTCATCCGGATCTGATTGTACCCAGAGTATCCATCCATGAATGAGAGGGCTTGGAACCCGGTCGTTGCATCGATCAACAGCTCTGCCATGGGAAGGGGAAATTCATCATTCGGACAGTGGTGATTAAGATCGAGGAAGTCAATGCAGACCCTGATCTGCCCGTTCTTCTTCCTGACAGGCACAATGTTGGCCAGCCACCTGGGGTACTGGACTTCCTTGATGAATTTGTACTTAATGAGGTTATCAACTTCGGCCTCAAACATTTCACAATGAAAGGGGTGCATTTTCCTCGGACGTTGCTTGAACCCGCGATGGTTTGCTGGGAGGCCAAGGCGGTGGATGGCTACCTGGGGATCTAGTCCCGACATCTCGTCATAACTCCAATAAAACACATCACGGTTCTTTCTGAGGAAGTCTATGTACTATTGTCGTTCCTTGGGAGGCATAGCGGTGCTGACCAATGTGGGTCTCGGGTCCGCCTCACTACCGAGGTTCACCTATACTAGCTCGTCGACCGTGGTGGAGACGCCCTCCTAAAAGGCAGGAGGAGCATCTTCAATGTCTTATTCCCCGCTTGTGGAGGATCGTCCATGGGGGGAGCAGTTTCGGGGCTGCTCGACCCTGATGGGGAGCTAGCACCGGCTTGGGCGGCAGAGGTCATCACGACGGGAGACTCATGCACCGCGGAGACCATGGCGACGAAGGAGGTTGATCCAATCTCATCCGCCCTTCGGCCCAAGGGGCCACACTTTACGACATCAAAGAAGTGGTGACACGTTGGCTTTAGCTGGTCGATTCTGGCTTGGAGAAACAAACACGTATGACGTGTTTTCTTTGCCATGAGCCCAACGTCCCGATATCGTACAGGGGTAGCAGGCTCAGGGAAGACCTGAGCCTGGTTGGTGTAAGAGTACGAGGTGATTTCCCGTCATCGCTTAGACCCGAAAATATGCCTTCCTTTGGTACCTGAGACAAAAAATCACTCTCCCATATCAGGAGCCGTGGCCTCCAACCGATGGATTGGGAAGACATATGTGTCATCCAAACCTTCCTAGGGATCACTCATGACAGCGGCGGGCTCAACCTCACCTGCTAGGATTTGCTTGTCTTTTCTCTTGTAATAGTTAGCGTCCAGGTAACAAGCTTCACAAGAGGAAAACGGAGATGCATCTCCTTGGAGAACACCCACTCAACCCTTAAGGGAGTATTTGAGGCACTGATGGTATGATGAGGGAACTGCTGCATGAAGGTGGAGCCACGACCTGCCCATCAACGCGTTGTAGGTGGTGTCCTGAGAGACAAACATGAATTCAGTATTAGCAATTAAGCCGCCGAACTGGGTATTCAGACAAATCTTGCTGAGTGGAGTTTTCTCAGTCCTGTCATACCCCTGGATTCTAAGGTCGGAGGGAGTTAAATCATCCTCAGACAACCCTAGTTTTCGCAGTGTCCGAGTTGGAATCAAGTTAATCCCAGAACCCGTGTCGACAAGATAGCGACATACTTCCATGACATTGAACTGGTCAGTGATGTACAATGTGTGGATGTGCCCCGGTATGGGAAGGTCTTCATCTTCAACAGAAAACGAGATATCTTCCTGACATTCTGCGTCCTCAATCACCTCGGTGTGGAAGGCTTCTGCGGCCGCTACCTCCGTTTCAAACTGAAGGGGGCTCCTTAGAGCCTCGGCGAGCACCTCACGCATTTTTGACGACAGGCAAAGGGCCTCAAGGATGGAAAGCCTTGACGGAATGCCGGCCAGATGCTTCAGGACATCATACTTTTGTTCCAAACATGAGCTTCTGCTTACAGGAGGTCGCTATGCAATTGGGGGCATGACGGGCCCTACTGGCGGGACCGGTGACTGACCGGTACTAGGAACGTCCATTTGTTCACTAGCTGAATCCCAGGAGGTGGCTGTCGTGCTAGGACCGTAAGGCCATAGTCGTCCAGTGGCAGGGATGGGCTGGTTGTGATGTAGGCAACGCGGTTCCGCCCGATACAGCAACACAAACGGTGGTGGAAGCGAACTTGTTGTCACCGGGTGAGGGAGCCGTGAGTGCTGCTCTCTGTACCGGGCTTGCTACCAGGTCTCACTATCATGCACGGCCTGACTGGAGGTGACGACCGTCGTGCCCCGGCGATTCACATAACCACGGCTCCGTCAACGTTGGTGATGGTTGGGGACATTGGGGAGGTCCACCTGGCGCTCCTCATCGTCGGGAGCCAAAAAGGGATTTACCAACTCTACGGTGTTAACCGAAGCATACCCCGGGCATTCGGGGAGGTCGACCTGGCGCTCCTCATCATCGGGAGCCAAAAAGGGATTTACCAACTCTACGGTGTCAACCGAAGCGTACCCTGGGCTTTTGGGGAGGTCCACCTGGTGCTCCTCATTGTCAGGAGCCAAAAATGGATTTACCAACTCTACGGTGTTAACCGAAGCGTACCCCAGACTTTCACTTGAGGAGTCATCCACTACCGGATGGGGTCTTGGAGGGATAACCATTTCCGGGGGCATGAAATCTCCAAGCGTGCGAGAAGATGATGGCAATGGAATGGCGCGTTCTTTCTTCTTGCATCGCCGCCTGCTCCTCTGGGAAGAAGTAGGCTGGGACGACGAATCTAAAGCGGCGCTCGCAGACTCCGAGGGATCTGGATGACTCAGGCGGGCATGGATGATGCCATGGGCATGGGTGACCATCTTGCGGGCCATCCAGTCATTATACATCCGGGACCCATGGTCGGAAACATGTTCCCACCCATCCTCGTTTTCACTACTTCCATCTGATCCAACAAAGACACGTGCCACCTATGCCGGGGCTGGGCCCAACCTGACTATGTTGTTGTAAATCTGTTCTTGGAGCCAGTACTTGAACACATAACATTGCTGGATGGTGTGTCCCAGGATCTGGTGATAAGGGTAGTAGGTAGGGTGATCGGTGAGACACGCCTCTTCTGGCTTCCATCACTCAGGCAGTCGCACGATCCTCTGCTCCAAGGCGCTACAATAATAACCAGGGATATGGGCCTCGCAAAATGAGTAATCCTGATTCCTTATGACTGGAAAGGGGACTCTTGGGGGCTGACCATGACCTGGGGCTGGAGGAGCAGGACGAGGAGGTGGAGCCGGATTACCTTTCCTAGGTGGTGGCGGTGCATTACGCGGAGGCGCCTGCCGATTTTGAGGCGGTCGCTATTGGGCCAGAGGCTGTGCCCGTGGGGGTTGACCCCTATGAGCTTGCTGAGCTAGCCTTACTGGCAGAAACTCTAGCTATCTGGGGGACTCTATCTGGGCCACAACAGCGGTCTTGGCTCTGGCGGCTCTCCTTGCAGAGATTACAGGAGGCAGCGGGTATGCCTGACCGGCCTGTTGCAGGGCTTCTTCGAGGCGCTGAGCCTTGTCCGAGAAGTCCCGAAACCCTACAGGGTAATTCTGCATGATCAGAGAAGGAACCAACTCCGACTTGACGTTCCCTACACACATCATCAGTAATTTCTCCTCAGTCAGTGGCATTTCAAGGGAGTATGTGAGCCCCTTCCACCGGGTGATGAAGTCGGCGACTTGCTTGTCGGGCCTTTGCTTGCACCTAAAGAGGTCTGCAAGGTTCGTCTTCTAGGTTGTGGAACTGAAATGGTAGAGTAATTGCCGGAAAAGTTCCTCCCAGCTAGTCACAGATCCAATAGGGAGCTGGCTGTACCAGACGAATGCTGGTCCTTCCAGTGTCTGAACGAAGCACCGGAGCTTGGCATCCTCCTGCTGCGCCGGAGTCCCTAACATAGGCCCACACCTCGAGTTGAAGTGGTCCAAGTGTTGTGGCAGGTCTCCAGTCCCGTTAAAGGGGGAAAATGTGGGGTTCCCAAATCCTGGAGGATCGGGCATGTCATCCACCCATGCTGGGTACGGCTTTCCATCCGGTGGGATTGCCACCTACCGAGTTTCCAGGGCCTCCAAGCGTGCGATGAGTAATTCCATCAGATCATCTGGTTGTGGATTCATGTCCTGACGGAGATCTCTAACCACAAGCGCGTTTTCAGGCTCTTCAATATGGTAGTTGTGCTAAGCGGCTCGTAGGGCAGCTGGCGGAGCGACTCTCGAGGCGGCGGGAGGAAACCGAGCAGGGTCCCCCAGGTGGTCTCACCACTCGGGAGGGTTCGGAGAAACATATCATGCCCTCTTTCCATGGGTCCCATTCTGTCCCCAGTCGGCAAACACGGCACGGTCACGGTTTTTCGGGGGGATCTCAGCAAGGGGTAGATGCTCTTGCCCCTGCTGTCCTGGTCCAGGGTCACCATAGTTAGGCCGCCGCTCTGCAATGCATTCGGCCAGGAGCTCATCAACCAGCCTCTTTTGCTCAACTAGCTGTTGGTGTAGCATGGCCTTCTCGGGATCTTCCTCTACCTTCTGCACCTAGGCAGATGGCTCGGTGAGTTTGATAGACCCAACGGTCTCTTTACCCTTGATGATGTTTTGGCCCAGTGTCAGTGCCTCCGTGGGTACAGGAAAACCTAGGAGGCTCCTCTGTTGGCGAGTAATCCTCCCAGATGGGTACAGTAACGGCCTGTCCTCGAGGGGTAATTACCTGTCGAGGGGCTCCACAACATTTCCCTCATCTTAAAGGTCATCCATGTTGACTGCCACTGCCCTTGGCGACGTTCCCTCAGGGCCACCCAGTGGATCGGGCTGTCGGTGGATCGCACATAAGAGTAGAACAGCGTACTGCCCCCATCCGCGGACGTGCGCGTGGGGGGTGTCTTCCTCAATAACTCTGCAGAGTACTTGAAAACTCTGGATGCATTGTTGCTGGAGGGCCTCATGGGGGTCCAGCAACTCAGGGCCCCGGACCGCGTGGAGTGCTGCTAGGTCGACCCGATGGCACTGCTCATCGATCTCCTCGAGATACGCTTGGCTCCCGGGATAAGGCGTTATTTAATGGCGGAGGCGGGAGTGAGTCACCCGAAGTATCTGGCGGAAGCATTCAAACTCTCCCAGGGTGAGTGACTCTGGAACATCAAAATCTTATTCTGCGACCGGCCGAAACTTCTCAGGGAATTTGCCCGCTGCAAGAACGGTCCAGAAGCTCCACGGCTCTGGTTCGGGGTCCGGACCTTGCCGCCCCTGCTCATCCACCGAGGAAAGTCAGGAAATTGGAAATGGCGCTGATTCAGGCCGTCGGGGCGGTGGGATGGCCGATGGGGAATACGTAGAACAGGCTGATTGGCCGCCAATCCCTGGGTCATCCTCTAGGGGTTGCAGTTCCCTGGCTGCCATGTCGCGATAGGATGGGCCGACGAATGGGCTTCCTGTCACAGCGTCGATGCTCGATGAGGGTGTGTCGCCTCGCGAATCTTCCGTCGGTCCACAGAAAAGTTCCCCACCCTCCATAATAGGGCTGGGAAGTGCTCCTAAGGAGGCCAGTGGAAACTGCGGGCTTAATCCTTGGCAGTACATCAAGTCCTCGTCCTCCTGGATATACCTTCGAAGGGAGGAGGGAATCATACAGATCTCGCATTCAGGGAGTACGAGACTGATGCACCACGTCCCCATCCCTGCCCTCAACTCGAAGGGTTGGGGGGTGGCTCCATCGTCGAGTCGTACTCTACCTCAGAATCTGAGAAACGGACTGGTCTAATTTTCGTCCAGACTCCCCTGACATTCCTCCTACGGTGACGACGCCCCGCCTTCCTACCCCTGGGTAGCTCCTCAGGGTAAGGACGATTTTCATCATGGGGTCCCCCGGCCACAACAGAGCTGGGACAGAGGGGACCGAAGGCCGAGGTGCGAGAAGCACCGGGACAGATGTCGAAAGGGACATGGGGAGGACCTCCATGTGAGTGAGCAACTGGATACACAATGGCTCCATACACACGGCCGACAGTAGGGGGAGTGACCTCATACCCTATTTAGTGGGCACTATAAGGAGTCATACCCGGAGAATAGCCGTCCCGAAGAAGCATTCGGCTTTCCAGATCGGTGGCACGGAATGAGCCTTCATGGTGAGCGGCACTACCGCGGATTGGTCCGCAGTGGCCATTGCCAGTGTCCGTGACCAGGAGATTCGACCCAACTTTCCTGCAGGGCGGTCGGGGTTTCGATCCAAGTCGGGCACTTGGCTGCCCCTGCTCAACGTGCGCAGGGATCTGGTAGTAGGAGTTATCAGTGGCTCGGGCCACAGTGGTTGCTGATGTTGATGCCCCAGGATGGGCATTCTCTCCCGCTCACGCCGGACGCTGGCGTCGAGTCAGATGGGCCCGAACCGGTGGTGCGGGCATGATGATTGCCTGCTCCTCGGCTCGGGGAGTCGGGCGGTGGCGTCGACGCAGACTGGCGGGGGTTCTTTCCATTAACCCCTGGGATGGATCACTGATCGAGTGGACCCGGACGTCCCCCACCTCATTGGCGTAGGGGAGGGATGTGTCAAGGCGCTCCGGGGATAGGTTCCCGAAGTAGTTGAATGTCGGCGTGGGGAACGGAGGCTCCATGTGCAGCCCTCGAGGGCGGTGATGGTGGTGAGGCACAGCCGCTTCTAGATCCAAGCGGTCCTTGCCCCTGGCGGGGATGATCCCATCCTCATCATACCTACGAACTAGGTCATAGATCACCCTCCGCTGGATGATTTCTGACAGGGAGAGGGGGTGCGAGCACCCGACTTCTATGGCAGTCGAAGTCAGAGCGACCATGGAATAGGTGGGACCGCGAGGGGTAGCCGCATCGGTACTGCCCCTGCACCTGTGCCGGTGGGCAGGTGGTGATCAAGCTCAGAATGCAGTGATCTTATTCCTGGAAGCAGGGAGATGAACCCATTAGTGTCAACAGGAAAGGATATCACCAACCAAGGCCCATCGCCATTCCTTCTTCCATGGTCGGCGAGAGGGATCCACGCTGATGACATCACAGAACAGAGCGGTCAACGTCCTGACGCCCTCGACCCCTGGCGGGTTCACGTCCCGGTGAAGGTTACCCGGACCAGGTGACATGCTATCCTTCCGATGACCTGATGGCTACCATTCCCCGTATTGAGGATAAGAGCTTCACGTCAGGTTCACCATTTTTCTTTTGAGGATAAGAGCTTCACGTTGGGTTCACCGTTTTTGTTTTGAGTAGAAGAGCTTCACGTCGGGTTCACCATTTTTGTTGCTCTGATGCGTTCTTCGGGGCGTGCGCATCCGTCTGTGGGGAGGACGCACTGGTTGTTACCCCGCATTCCCACTTTCCAAAGGCGGGTGGCATCGGTCTTTTTTCAGGGACGTCTGCTCCTTGATCGAAACTGGGATGATGGGATGTCGGTTCTTCCTTCCGTGGATTCCTCCTCGGAGCTCATCACCTAGTCCGGTCTCCCTCATAGATTTAAGACTGGTTCGTGAAGCCCATTCCCGGTGTCATATCTACATGGACGCCAGTTAATTACGCTGCTTCTGTCGAGACGCTCCAAGGGGTCTTGTCAGGGCAGCAACCTTCGGTGAGGAGAATGGTCATGTTGGGGAGTCGTTGGCATGTCTGTCTTTGGTCCCTCATCACAGGGCTTCTTGAGGGCGCGGAAGCCCGAGGCATCCCTCATCAAACGCGGGGAATGTGTACCACCTGAGGTTTTCCTTATCTTCCCATGTTTAACACAGTGTATATCACGATTTTAATGTCTTGAAGAGATGGATCAGGTTGAAGGACCCCTAGGGGGGTACACCGATATTGGGGTCAGCACGTGGAAGGCTTCCCGGATGCCATTGAGTGAGATGGGGTGGCATGATCTCACCGGGATGTGTCGGACCGGGTAAGGATTAGGATGGATGGTGGAGTGAGACATGGGGCTTACGTTTTGAGATGGCCCAAGAAGGGGAATACAGTTTAACGTCATGCGGGATGAGATACAGTTTAACGTCATGTAGGACGAGATACAGTTTAACATCTTGCTGGATGAGGGGTTTGGGGTTTATGCTCTAAGGCAACCCAGGGTGGTCAGGGAACCGACATGGAGAGGTCGGGACGACCGGGGTGGTGGGCTTGAACCTCGTGGAGGCTTCCTATATACCATGCGTTAGCACAGATCAAATTCCACGTAGTTCGCTGGGATGGGGCTTACGTTCTGGGGCGGCCCATAAGTGGATGTCATGGTCGATGCACGCTCTAAGCCCACGTGAGTCATGCTCGGAGTGGGAAACAAGAGGCAGCAAGGAACAGACGATCACATCACCAAGGGTGCGTCCGTGAGTAGCGGAATGGTGCTTACGTGTTGAGCGGCCCAAAGAGGAAACAGGGGCTTACGCGTGGTTAGCGGCCCTTGGTGTCGGGGCTTACTCCAGGTTGGAGGCCCGTGGTGTGACAAAGCGCAGTGGGAAAAGGACACCACTGTCCTTGGCAGCGGGGAAGTACAAAGATGCACGGGTGAAATCATCCGCAAAAAAGGCTAGGGGATTACGCTCTGAGGTGGCCCTTCCCCCACGGACAGACGCCACTCCGACAAGGAGGATATAATTCCATGTGAGGAAGAGTCCATTCCCATGGAGACGAGTGGGCATAAAAAATGTCCGAGCTGGGGGGACCCTACGTGTGAATCACGGGGTCGGACCACAGTTTAACGTCTTGTGTTAAGTATGAGATGCTTAGCAGTTTAATGTCCTACATCTTGGACGAGGTGGGTTTTCTCCACACCCCTAGGGATTACATGCCCAACACCCTCTACCCATTGTGGGAGGGAAGGCATCGGCAAGGCCATACTGAAGGGGGGCCGCAGGGCAAACCACCAGGGGGTCCACGTTAGCATGGCTATGCGAAGAAGCAATAGCTGTTAGCGTGCCTATACGGAGAAGAATAAGGAAAAGCAACGCAATGGGAAACATGGCCCAAGGGAACTTGAGGTTACTTCGCACGAGCCTGGAAGGTCGTACGGGAAAACAACGCATTGCGCGCATGCCCGGCAGGGGAGACATCATGTGCCGATGCAGGGGGTCATCCAAGGGGCGTCAAGGTGAAGGTTCTTGGGCTTTGCACACAAAAAAGAAGGTTTGCGCACAAAACACCAGGACGACGCGCAATTGGAGCAAGGGAATTGCACGCGGAGAGGTAATTACGCGCAAAGTTTTGCACGCACAGTAGGGTATTGCTCGCATGAGACATGGACTGCGCGCAAGGCGGGAACACGGGGAAGGGGGAAAATTCCCTGAAGCCGGTGGAGTTGCGCACAAAGGTGGACTCTGGGGCCAGGTTGTGCGAAATGAGGGATTACATGGAAGCCATCTTTCACGCAGGGGAAGCCGAATTGCACGCACGAGAGTCGCTTCGAATTCCGGAACCCCCAAACCGTTCGAGGTCACCTTCTATTTATAGGCGACCTCCGGCGCGGAATCCAGGCAGTGCGCGAAGTTCTTCGTGCCGAGCGCAGCCGGCGTGCAAAAACTCTCCGCGCAGAACCAGGGCGCACAAAGATTGCGCGCCTCAGTGGCTCAATTCCGTGAAACCCGGTGATTCTACGCGCGGAGAACAATTTTTCGCATGGATCCTCCTTTATTTCGCGCTCCACATCCCGGGCCTCCAGATCGGGCCTCTGATTCCGAATATTACTTCGCTTCGTCATTTCAAAACATCCTCTAAGAGTTAAGGCCTTTTTTTGGCGTCAACACACACACAATCTCTTCCCAAATATCAAAACACAATCAATATCAATGTTAATTCAGGTAACATACCATTCTGAACCGACTCTCCCTTTTTCTGCAACTACTGTCTGGCTTTTGTGCTTTCTTGATTCTATTTGATAGGGGAGATTTCACTGATACCTGAAACAAAATATAATAATTTCATGCACAAATAACTTCCAAGCCAAAATTCATCAAATCATTTACCAAAGGATCACATTCCAAACTTAACATTGTTAATGAAGCATTACTTTTTTGACTCAAAGCATCTGCAACTTTATTTTCTTTTCCTGGGTGGTAGTGAATCGTGCAATCAGAATCCTTGATTAATTCTAGCCATCTCCTCTATCTCATGTTAAATTCTTTCTGAGTGAATATATAATTTCAACTTTTTTGATCAGTATATATTTCACACTTTACACCATACAAATGATGCCTCCAAATTTTTAAAGTGAAAAACACAACAGCTAATTTCTAATCATGTGTAGGGTAATTTATCTCATGAGTTTTCAACTGACGTGAAGCATAAGCAATTACCTGATCATTCTGTATTAGGATGCAACCAATTCCTTTTAATGAATCATCACTGTAGATAACAAACTCACCATTTATGGAAGGTAGTGCCAAAACTGGAGCATTCACCAATCTTCTTTTCAATTCTTGAAAACAATCATCGCATTCTTTTCTCTAGATAAACTTAACACCCTTCTGAGTTAGCTAAGTCAATGGGTTGGACAACCATGAAAAATTTTATCAAACCTTCGGTAATATCCTGACAAACCAAGAAAACTAAAAATCTAGGTTACATTTGTGGGTCTTGTCCATTCTTCAACAACTTTTGTTTATTTAAGATCAACAGTTATTCCATCTTTAGAAAAAATGTGACCAAGGAAAGAAATTTGTTGCAACCAAAATTCACACATTCAGAATTTCCCATACAATTTCGTTTCATTTAAGGTTTGTAACATAACCCTTAAATGACTTTCATGCTCCTCTTTACATTTATAAAACATCAAAATATCATCACTGAAAACAACCACAAACTTATCCAACAACTCATGGAAAATTCTATTCATAAGGTCCATTAATACAACAGGTGCATTGGTTAACCCAAAAGGCATTAATACAAATTCATAATGGCCATATCTTGTACGAAATGCAGTCTTCGTAATATCTGTTTCCTTTACCTTCAACTGATGGTACCCCGATCTCCGGTCAATCTTTGAAAAAAACTGAGCTCCCTGGAGCTAATCAAACAAATCATCTATATGAGGCAAATGATATTTGTTCTTAACAGTGATGTTATTCAAGGCACTATAATCAATGAAAAGTCTCATTGAACTATATTTCTTGTTAACAAATAAGACAGGATCACCCCATGGTGACGTGCTAGGTCAAATGATACTTTTCTCTAAAAAATCTTGCAATTGCTCCTTCAACTCTAAAAGTTCAATTTGATCCATTCAATAAGGGGGTTTTGAAATTGTCTTAGCATCAGGAACAAATTCAACAGTAAATTCAACTTCCCGGTCTGGTATTATTCCAGGAATCTCATCAGGAGAAACATCAAATTAATCATTTACCACTGGCACATCATTAATTTGAACGGTTCCTTTGTTTTTAACAATATGTGAAAGTTATCATTCATTTCCATCTTTTACAAGTTTCTCATCCTCTTGATATGTTATCAACAGTAAGGGTTCATTCATGTACACAAACTGAAAGTCTTTCTGAAAAGAATCTTCTTTAGCTCTAAAATCAATATTAGCATGGTAAACAGAGAGCCAATCCATACCCAGGATAACATCAAACTCTACTAGAGGTAAACTAATAAGGTTTTCAAATAGGTTTTTTCCACGGATAAGGATAGGATGATTTTTATAAAAACAATTCCTCAACATTTCTCCCATGTGTTTTTACCACAATTTCAGGAGTCATTTCTTGAGATGGAATTCCCAATTTACTTGAAAATTTTTTAGAGATGAAAGAATGTGTAGACCCTAAATCAAACAACACATTGGCATAATCTAAAAATAACAAAGTACATGATACCACTTCATTTGATGGCCCAACATCTATTAAAGTAGTTGCAAAGGATTTCAATACACCCTTCTACTTGTAGTCTAACAACTTCCCATCATTCAAGCTCTTTGATGGAAACTCGTTTGCATAATGACCCATCTCATTGCACATGAAACATTTCACTAACTGTAAATCAAATTTGGTCTTACCATCACCCTAATCTTTTCCAGTGCAATCACGATCCTTATGTCTCATCTTACCACATCGGTAGCACTTTCCATAATTAAAAAGAAATTACCCAACATGCGTTTTACCACATTTATCACAAACTACAAACTTAGTCTTCTTACCATCAAAACTTTTTGATGGATTCTTCCCTTTCTCCTGCCACCTCAATCACTTTTTCTGTTGGTTTTCATAGAACACTTGATCATCGGAAAACTCCATTTACACTTTCTCAGCACATCGAACAAGATTTTAATAACATTTAAACTCATGATATGCTCATTCCCTTAGATATTTTGGATTTAATCCTAAGTAAAAATAATTGATTTTACTATCAAGGTCTCAAATAAAATTTGGATCATACCTTGCCAATCGAGTGAACCTTTCTTCATATGCAGCCACTAAGTCATCCCCTTTCCTCAATTCCAATAATTGTTTTTCCATCCTATGTCAAACAACCTTATGAAAATATTTCTCAAGAAACATACCTTTGAATTCATCCCAGTCAAGAGCATCAATCTCATCAGCGTCCCTAATATTTTTAACCATCGACCACCACTGATCTTCTTCACCTTCCAAACAGTAAACAGCAAGACTAACCTTTGATTATTTGAACACCCCATGACATCAAAAATCATTTCCAGTGCTTTAATCCACCATTCAACTGTTACAGGGTCAAATGATCCTCTGAATGATGAGGGATTTTTCCTCATGAAATGTTTCACCACTTACATGTTCCTCTACGGTTGATCTGGCTGATCTCGTGCATGGATACCACCACCATTTATAGCTTGAGTCAACGGTGTGATTGCTGCAAAAAACTATTCAGTTCCATTTCCGACTATCTCATGATGCTGATTCAGAAGGTCATTTCATTTTGTATGCCTTACTAGCACTACTTCACTGTTTCCTCTACAAAAAACCATTCTGAACAAGCCTGTATTAGATGAAGCAACATGGTAATCTTCAAATTCTATATCATTTTCAATTTGACCATAAAAAAATATTTTTGGATAATCATTTAACAGAATTCCAACTCCTAAAGTTATCTAAACCGACTTTTGATACCAACTTTAAGGCCCCAGCCCTAAACATTACATAATCTTTAGTTATTTCAAGAATAAACATTGACGATCTTTCCAGGTTTAGAGTTTAAGAGAATTATATCAAAAATCATTCATTACATTCTACATTTAAATAAGGTGGTTACATCAAAGACGGTGTTCATTTTTTTCCATCAAAGGAAAAATATTTAAAATAAAACATGGATTCTTTCTTAACACTTCCTAGACACTATCATCACATCATGTACCTTTCCCATGACCTGTGAAAAACATTTCAAAAACCTGGGATGAGCATAAAAAGCTCGGTAAGGGATATAAAAGTATGGAAACTAAACATCAATCCATGTATACATAAGAATCAATGAAATCATACTATATTCATAAAATATAATCACTTTAACATGCCTCATGAAATCAGAAGATTTATGAATAACTCACATAAAACATAAGACATAAAGCTAACATGAGTCATTCATAACATTCTTACGTAGGTAGTAACCCTCATGGTTACGTTTGGAATACCCATTATAGTATATTCCCTAAATCTCTTTGGAAAAACCTTAGCATTTAACCCCTTCATGTTACCCAATGCATTGGAGAGCTATCTTGGGCTCACCTGCCCTTAGTTTATCATGGAACCACTCGTCTTAATAAACAATGCCCATGAACCATAACATAATCGTATCACATAATACATGCATAAAGGAAACATAAAATTTCCACATTTCAATCACAGGATATCAATAAAACACATTGATATGATCAAAACATTATCAAAACCATTTTCAATACCAAAATAAAAGAAAATTAAAACATGGTATTTATTTTTCATTTTAAAAAAAGTTGTGGCTTGTAGGGGAAGCTGAAACTCAAATAATGGTCACGGCGGTGGAGAAGTCATTGTTTCCGCATACATAAGACAAAACATTTTTTTTTCGTTTAGTAAAACGCTGGGTATAAAAATATTCCTTTTTAATAAAAGTAAAATTCAAAGGGGTTTATACACCGTATAAAATAAATTTGTGTATAAAACAAAATATGCCTCAATGAAAGGATATTGAGACGAAGTCCCTTACCTCGTGTCCGACTTGAATCGATCGTTCTTTAATCTCCTGAATAATAAACTAGAGTTAATTAATACTTGATTAATAACCTTTTTCAAGTTAATTATTCCTTTTATATCACTTATTACCATGTTATAAACATTATGTAATCATTCAAGTTAGTAATGGTCATTTTGTCGATCCTCAGTACTTGAGTCAGAAATAGACTTCTTACAATTACATGTTGTTCATGTGGTAAAATATCCATTATCTATATAATTATATTCATGATGTAGATATCATATATATCATAAATATCTAGTATATACATGCATTTATAATATTACATAACCTTTAGAGGTCAGAAATGAAATGCACCGTTCATGGAGATGGTAAGTCGTACGTACGCATGAACACTACTTTCATATCTATAGCGTATTTAATGGAATGAAATAAAAATGATATAAAAGTATATTATAATTCCAGTATAATATCATATATTATATCATTAACTCCATCCTTTATATGTCCCATAAATGGCAGGGGGCGATAGTCCGTATTTCCAAAAATGAAATTATCGCGTTTACCCATAATGGAACCCATAAAGGTATGACATAAATGAGAAATAAAGAAACATAAGGAAAATATAAACATAATATATATTATATATAAATATAGTGACATCTTAATGGCCACCATGAGAGGTGTTAAAAGAATATTGAACAACCATCATTTTGTGAAGCGGTAATTCGCCACCCACAAAACAGTATGTTCTTTAACCATTATATGGGAGTGTGTGTAAGTGTAAATCAAATACTTCTCATAACAAAATCCTAGTATAGATACTGGTTTTGTCACAAAAGGAAAAAATAAAAAGATTTTAGGGGTTTGGAGAAGCAAAATAAAACTAAAGAACGTATGAGAAGACATTACCTTTAATTCGGGTAACTCCCCTTGGTTTGAACCAAAAGGGTTTCTCAAAGAGCTTTCATCCTAAGGTGAGGATTCTATGATGAATAGACAGATATTGGGAGCTTATTTGAGTAGAGTTTGGACGATATAAAGGGCTTGAGAAGTGTGAGAAATGGGTAGGAAGTGGGGTCTTTTTATAAGGGAGAGGAGGGGCTCTTTTGGAAAGCGTGACACTATTATTTTATTATATAATGATTTTCAGTTTCTAAAGGTCCAAAAAATTATTATTTTCTAAGATAAGGTGTCCCATGTTCAAAATAAAATCATCCAATAATAATTGAACGAGTTTTGGATATTATTTTAAACATTATCTTCTTATTTATTTAAATCATTCATTAATGACATAACCACTGCATCATCATTGTGTCATAAATAATTTTATTTATTTGATATCTAAAAATTATAAACAAAATTACCATGTTTTATTAAATCTTTTTATCTTTATAATTAATATTTATAGTAAAATATATCATTTATATAACCCCATGTAATAATAGTTTTAGTAAAATAATATAAGTTTGTGACATTTTTATTTTTACTTTAAATAAATGGTATTAATGTCATTATCTTACCCAAGTGGCTCCATGGGGTCCCATAAATTGACCCATGGATTTTATTGGTCATCCATGACTCATCCAAGAATTTTAAGACACATGTCAACGTGATTTCATATTATTATAACATTATTTCTACCTTAAATTACACTAATTACCTTTAATCGGTATCAATAAAACATAAAAGTTACTATTCATCAAAAAATTATTTTCATCCCATTGAACCAAATTTTACTTCCTAATGACAACCATGTATGTTTGATTTTTGAAATTAAATTCACAGAAGCGGTAAAATTTCATTTAAATGAAAAATTGGTTTTTTTAACTATCACTTAGTGGTTCCACTATTCATAAAAAATTGACGTTTTTCAGAACAATACAAAAAAATTCACCCTAAGCTATATTTTATATTACAAATTCCAAAATTATGTTCATTTTACCAAATTCAAAACATAGAAGTTGCATTATTTAATTTTATAATTAATTCCCGCTGTCAAAACAAATAACGTGTTTTTAAGAAACAATACCTATCAAAAGATCGACAATTGTTTATGTCCAAATTCAAAGATAAATTAATTTTAATGAATAACATTGGATTAAATGGTAAAAATATATAATAATTACTCTTTAAAACCAATTAAAAAGATAATATAACCATATAATTAAATTAGTTGAAAAATAAGTTTTGAAGTAAACTGCAGTATTCTACACTATTCATTAAAAAATGAACATTGTCAAAAAAATACAAAACATTTATCCAAAGTAGATTTCAATGTCCCAATTCTAAAGGATAAGTTTATTTTGAAAAATAGAGCTTATAAAATTGTAAATAGTTAGATTTAAAAATTGTTTGCCATCAAAAGGTAGTAAAACAATCTTTTAAAAATATTACTATATTCTATGCTTAAGATGGGATTTATTCTCATTTTAAGCATCTAAAACTCTATCTAATTCATAAATAGACATAGATATGAAAATATATTACTCTTTACTTACTTGGGATGTTACAAAAATACCACTCCTACTCACATCTATAACTAAGAGACTTCTTCTATATACAACACCAACTAAAGTACTTCTCCATCTTCTAACAACAAATTATATAATTATACCCCTATTTCGGGTTAATACATTGTTATAATGATCTTCATCATTATGGATGGTTTTCTTCCTCCATTGTCTGATGGGTCCAGGTTCAGTCATGTACACATCAAGTACCTTCAATAATAACATATTATTTCTAAAAGTATTATTCATTAATTTTTGATCCCATGTATATGATCAGTTGCCTTAATGTAAAATGTTTTACGAAAATTTTTCTATCTGATTTTTATTTAATTACCAAAATTAATGTGAGAAAGAGGTATAAAAAAATATTCAATATTTTAGGCAACAATAAATATAACAGAACTCAAATTATAATAATCCAAATTTTAAAACTGAGTATATTAAACGAACTAATTCAATGATGTGAAATTCATGGTTTGTGAAATATGAATCACTAAGAAATTTATTTTAATTATTATTTTATGTTCCTTTTGTTTCTCATCCTTCTAATTCACATGGAATGCCTAAAATGAATAATACAAGTTTCACGTTGTTATCAAAACAAATTTCAAGGATATCACTATTCTCATGCTCCTTCACGTGGTTATTCCAAAAAATATATATTTAACTATACACATCAGCCAATATAAACTTTTATTAGCACATGAATATTGTTTATATTGATTAATTTATAATTAATATTATAGAATTTCTCTTATCACTTCAAACTCCTCGTTCTTTTATACAATAGATTATGAGGAGATTCTCTTACCTGAAAAATTAAATATATTCAAAGATATTATTCTTCTCGATTGTTTGAAAAGATACATGAATCCAATTCATAATGAATCTCTTTGAGTGTGATAAAAATATATTGATGGCATGAAGTATCTCATTTTTCATATTTAATAATAAATATTTCATTATTGGATATACTCTTTGAAAAATAATAGTTTCATTGAGCTATATTTTTCCTCATTAAAATAAGATCATATCTTCTGTTAGTATTAATTATTCGTTTCCTTGATTCTTTAATATATTAAGGGGAGATCTCATAGTCACTACTCCATGTTTTTACAAGTTAATGGGTCCCATAAAATATATTATTTCATATATTTTATTACACCCATAGATCAATACACTCAAAATAATTCCACATGGGTTTATTTTTATTTATTTGGAACATTTTGGTGCCATGAAAATTAGTGATTTAATGATTTTTTATTTACATGAATTATTGAATAATCCCATGACTCATCTTTTCAAAACATTAAACTCATCGATGTAGTAGAGTGTCCCCCTAAAACATCAATTTAATTTATCAAAATTATGTTTTTTTGAGTAATCAATTTCATGAAATACATCGGGTTTCTTGCACAGACTTGAGTTAACTGAACTTTTCTTAATATCTTAGTTTTATCACTAGGATGATGGATTTAAAATTATTGAATGGTGACATCAATTGTTTTAAGGACATGTGAAGAACTTTAATGGATGGAGATTGATGATGAGCACCAATGGATCGATCATATGGTTTTGGTTGATCAAATTGGACAAAATGTGTAATTTTTATTTGTTTTAAACATGATTTAATTGTACCAGAGTTCACCGATCCAACAATTATTTTTCTAATATGATCTGTCCCTTATAGTTACATTTTTTAACTTTTTATCATTATGAAGTATCATCATCATCATAATTTTTTTTATTAAAAGTAAACAGAGGATACAAGGTAGCCAAGGTCAAAGAAAAAAGGCCAAAAAAGGAAGAAACTAAGGGGGTCTAAAATGTTGGAGACCGAGGGAATCACCTCAAATAATATTCACCCCTTCTTCCTTCAAGATGTGAAGATCATGAAAGACTCAGCATTCCAGACCAATCATATCCACAGAGGCTAAGTTGTCTACCACCTTGTTCACCTTTCGCCATGTATAAGATACCATGATATTTTTTCCCAGAATGATGCAGAAGTTTATAATGGTATAAAGAATAGAACTAGGAATCTTACCCACACTATGAATGGCGTTATGCAGGAGCATAGAGTATGTTTCCTCTTCCCTGATTTCTATGCCCCTCTCCCTGAAAATTTTCAGACCAGTGATCATGGCCATCGCTTCTGCCTAAAGGGCCGAACCCTGAACAAGACAAATTGAGAAGGCCAGAATGACTGATCCACTATCATCATGCACAACCCCACAACCACAAATGAAACCTGATACATAGGACTTGTCACTGTTGAGATTCACGCCTACTGACGTAGGGCGCCAGCATACCTAGTTAACCAGGCGATGGATATTCTCCGTAAGGGAGTGGCAAGGACCAGACATGATGTACTGTAAGGAGGGAGCCTCTCTCCAGTTATCCAGAGCCCTGACCAATTTTATGAGCGTACATAAATCCTTAGACTTAATCAAGAGACCAGTCAAGACTACCCCATCATTGATCGACTTATTGCGTGCTTGCTACTTACACCAACACCTTGATTGCAAGATTACGGTACGTGCAGCCCTCTCCAAACAACCATCACCTGAACCACGATACCACTGAGAAGGGATGACCACCCATGCTTGGAGTAGAGATTACAGTAAATACCCCCAAAAATCACCTGACTTCATGAGCCCAATCGCTATCAAAAAAGAGGTGGCTGGAGGTCTCCACCTTATGTTGCTTACAACAAGCACATCTATAAACAAAGAAAATACTGCAACACATAACGTTATCATCCATGGGAAGTGCTCTATTCATGATTCTACATACAAGGATGTCAAAATTGGTGGTTATACTATTGGCCCAAAGGATACCATTCCATACCACCCCATTATCCTGTATAAAGATGGTCTGACGATAGTCCCGCGTCGTGAATTATCTAGAGGAGGAAGGAGTGACAAAACACATATCTGGTTCTAGGGAGGGCTCTATGAGGTTACACATATAATATTTCCCGTTGTTCAGGTAATCCTTGATAAACATCGAGAACTGGTAGGAATCCTTGAAACAAATATTAGTGGCTGGACAGAATGGGTAACCAAAAATCTCCCCACTCGAGTTTTGAAGCCAGAACGAGACTTCACCTTTACTGATGATCCAAAGAGAATGGATCCTAAGAGTATCGATGATGGGCCCAATACTAGTCCAAAACAGAGAAACACATCCTTCCGAAGAAACCTGGTTGCCTATAGCATTACCATGCATGGTGTGACCCCATAAGGTATTGTTCTCTAACACCTCCCAAGCTAGCTTAGCTTACATGAAAGGGATGGTGTTCTCGAGACTTATAATAGTAATCCCACCCTCGATAACCGGTCGAGCCATCTTCTTCCATGAAACCCATTGCCTTTTTCCCTCAACTTTGGGGTCCTAGATGAAGTTGGAAAGTATTCTATCAATGTTTTTAATGAAACATTTAGGAACATTGACCTAAAAGAGAGTGTGTGTCGGGGTGGCCCATAACACACTATTTACCAGCTCTATTCTGCCACCGAAAGACTATAGAGTATTATTCCAATTAAGAACCCGATCAGTGATTCTGTTAAGCAGAGGATCGAAATCACGAATACGATTCCTTCTTAAAGATAAAGGGTCCCCTAGGTATTCCATTGGAAACTCCCCACTCTGCATGTCCAATATGTGGATCATAGTAGAAATACGGATCGATGGAAAATTGAATTAAATGTAAAAACTAATTTTCCTTTTGTTAACACTATGGACACTCTAATGATAGTAGTCATCCATCATCCTGATCAAGATCCTCAATGATGTACTAGCATCATTCATAAAAATAATAGTATCATCCACGAACATTAAGTGGGACACTAATGGTGACCCCATTCTGTGACGATACGGAAGGATAACTCTATTTCTCAGGCTTATGTCGATGAGACGACTGATGACTTCTTGGGCGATGATAAAGAGACTCGAAAAAACATCCCCCCTATCGAAGACCCTGAGTAGCCTTGAAGAAGCCATAGGTCTTTCCCATAAACGATACCGGTATCCAAGAAGAGTTAAAACATCTGAAAAGAATCCCAATATTCCAATAAGAAAAACCCATACCTTCCAAAACTCTATTTATATAACTCGGTTCCATACGATCATTGGCTTTGATCATGTTGAGCTTGATGACTGAGTTTTCACCATAAGTTTTGAGGTTGATATCCCTGATCATTTCTGGGGCCAAGGTAATAGCCCCTTGGATAGATCACCCCTTCACAAATCCATGTTGTTCCATTGAGATCCACTGAGGAAGATAAGAAGACATCCTAGAGTGGATAATATTTGTGAGAATCTTGTAAGGTAAATAGATAATTTTTATAGGGAGAAAATGGATGGTGGAAGTAGGATTTTTGGACTTGGGGATGAGCACAAGGGTAGTGGCACTTGCAACACGTGGAAGAATTGAAACCCAAAAGAAGTCCCAAATAGAAACTGTAAAATCAGTTTTAACAACCTCCCATGAGGCTCTCTAAAAGGAGGCAAGAAACCCATCCAGACCAGCCGTACTATTAAGATTTAAATTCATCATAGCATCAAAGACCTCTTTCTCCTGATGAAGGTCCCCAAACCATCATTATCTATGGGAGAAACACTAATAGGGATAACGTACAAGAAATTTGTAGGTTCACTCAGATACCCCATCAGCAAGTGCAAGTCAGGACCTGCAAGAAGATTCCTAACACGCGAGTTATCCAATGAACCAACGACATCCTTGTCATCGGTGAAGGACCTATCCTCAAGCCTGATATTTGGTTTAACGAACCTATTCATCTCCTTGATGCAAGCATGAAAATAAGCAGTATTCTGATCCCCATCTTTCAACAACTTGGTCCTTGTTGTCTCCCTAGAGAGGTGCGCCTTCTTCTGTATCATTTCCGCCTGGATATCTATTTTACCCACATGATCCTCAAGTACGCAATCATCCCAAACATCATCTAGGTTCCTTTCAAGGGGATCAACATTCATCATAGTGACATATAAGTCCCTATCCAGAGGAGGATGGTCCCATGACCACACCTATAGCATACCCATGAAGTGATTCAATTTGTTATGAAAAGTAGTCCATGAGTGCCCTTGGATTGGATCACTTTAGGCCATTCTAACAATTTCAAGGAAACCAACAGTGTCGAACCACAACCGAGAAAACCTGGAACTCACTCGATTTCCATTCCCGGAGGAAAGACAGATTGGAAGTGGGGAATGGTCTGAAATATAATGAACTTGATGAACCATAGATGTGTCATCATACATCGAAAGAGAATGCATGTTGGCCAAGAATCTGTCCAAGCGACTCCATGATCTACGACCTTCTCTTGGGTAGTTTCACCATGTAATGTTATCCCTTGAGTAACCAAGGTCCAAAAGACTTTTTCCATCCATTAATTGGTTGAAATAAAAACTAGCCCTTCTAGTTTAAGGACCTCTCCCCTTTCTCTCAACCGGGTCTTCCATGGCATTAAAGTCACCACCCCAAGCCACAGGAGATTACCTGGGTCGAACAAGATGAGCTCATTAGACAGGAGCACCCTCTGCTGGGGATCAAAGCTCCCATAAATGAAAGAAAGAAGAATGATATGGAAACCATGGGTTGCCAAAACCATGATAAACTGATCTTCAGACCCAACCAAATCCACCATGAAAGACCTATTTTAGAAGATCCAGATGTGCCTATTATTGGGATTCACATGCAGACAACCCTGCATCTTGAGTTTCCTAGAAAATTCACCAATATTGATCGGGTGTTGTTTGCGCTTGAGAATACTATCCAGTGAAATCTTATGCTAGTTATCCTCATAATCCACAAAGTCTAATTTAACTCGGGTGCAACACCTCAGGCATTCCATATTAGGATTGGAATCGTTGGTCAAAAAGGGTTTTGGGATTGGCTCTAGAACTTGTAGAATTGTCAATGTGGGAGTTTAGACTCACCTTCAAGCTTATATACTGAGACCTGGTACAAATTCTATTAGTCATGGACCAGAGATCGACTAGGGATGAACGAGGGGCCTAGATATGAGTAGTCATCCTTTGACTCCTTCCTAGGGTGAATGAAAATTTGAACCCTGCACCATCTGATCTCCGGGGAACATAGACCACAGCCGGTCTCACATACATATAGGACAGAGTAGAACGAGGATGAACTGTTGGTGACCCCAAAGAAGGAGGATGAACCATTGGAGAGCCTCGAGAAGATGGATGCAAATCCAACATGCCCTCATAGCCACCAGAAGGGCCCAAAGAAGAAGGGCACAAACCCAACATTCCCGCAAAGCTACCAGAAGAACCCACATGCTGAAGATGCGCCGCCACTAGAAGACGGGGGGATCAAGGAAATGTTGCGGAATCACTGGGAGACACAACGAGAGAAACGAGAAAAAACGAAAGAATGAAAGAAAACAAATGACACAGTGATTTAGTAGTTTTGGAATAATCCCTACATCCACGGGAGAGGCAGAATATTTCACTATTCGGGAGCACAAATCACAGCGGGTTTTTTTTCAGTAGAAACCCTGGCCCGAAAATGGGCTATAAAACAATGGATAAGACGAACATTGTTCGAAAAAGTGGTCCGCATCGCTACAGTGAACGGCGGCTGGCTTTGTCAAAAGCGCTACAATAAAGTTGACCTCGAAGTCCGCACCGCTACCGTGTCTGTCGGTGTCGTTCGGTCAGCTCCGCTACAGTGGTCAGCATTGCTACAGTGCCGATAAATTGGGCTGGCGGCCTTCAGCCCCCAGACCCCCTGAGTAGGGGCGCGTTGCCCCCTGCAACCCCCAACGAGCTCACTGCAGAGCTCGGCCCGCGACAGTTGTGGGCCACAACCATTAGATCCAACTGGATCGGGCAACACCAAACCAACAGGAAACCCACAAAGAACATCCATGATACTAAACCCTGCAAGCTTCAAGCCCAAATTAAGAAAAGACACAAATTCACCTCCTGAACAAAATGCGTCCATCTTGGAAGGTGAGGCACTATATCCCGGCATGCCCCTCGCTCGTCCAGAATCTGATAAGAGGACAATACCGGTGTAGGACTACCATTGAGAGACCATTTATGATGAAACACCCCCTAAGACCCTCTCGGGGTATACTCCTCAAGAGGGGTAGGATGACTGCTCACGTACCTTTGCGACGACCTCCTAGTTGGCGACGACATCACACCTATAATGAATACCCCGGAAGCAAAAAATTGGAGAAGAAACGCCGGAAGACATGATACAAAATCCCTTGATTCCAGAAAAAGGAATCATGCACCCGAAGTGGAAGCTTCTCGGACACAGGGTGAGAGAGATCCAGTTACACAAACAGACGAGCCACTGAGGAATCTGCACCAGACTTGGTTGTTCGATCCGGGTTAAGAAACCTTCCATGGGAGTAACCAATCACCTTAAGGAAACCTCCGTCATTAAAAGGCAGAGGAAGCCCATGGAGATTGACCCAGACCGCCGCCGACGGGTGTTTGTTGCCCATGTGCACATCCAATGACCATATCGTGAGGCTGAAGGACTAACGCCCAATGGAGCGCAGAGCATGACACCATGCCTGGATGAAGTCCTCTTGGAGCCCAGGACTAGGAAGAAGGACGAAGGATGAATCGAGGAGATTTGTGCCGGACAGAGGAGGCCCCACGACACCACAAAGCGCTGGAAAGCAGGAAGGGGAAGCTTCGAGGAACCAATGCGAGCAATCAGCGTCCACTTTAGATAGACCGAAGCCTCCACGAATGAACCCACATGAATATCAAGGCAGATCCACGATCCATCACGAGACACCGACAACCGATCTACAGAGATCTCGGAGAAACAGGCCTGGGAGGCAGAAGAAGAAGCACCACAGAGAGCATCCCTAAAGTAGATCAGGGTCCTCTCCTGAAACCTCACTACACTAATGTGATTCATTGACAATGCCCCCAACACTATCTCACCAACCCATTTCACCTGTGCACTCGCAATTTGAATCCATGTGGGCCCTATAAATCCCTTTATTCTCCATCTGTATGTGGTTAGCCATCACTCTATATAGCCACCATCGTGGTTTGACGGAGGATGACCCTGCCAATAAAAGAAGAGGTTGTGGGGTTCCGTTGGATAGTTAGGTGGTTGTGGTATTTTCTATCCAACACATTGAAAATATCTCCCATATAATAAAAAATGTGTAATTTTCAAACAAAAATACTCAACATATTTATCATGAAAAATATAAATATATTTTTTATGAACTTTATTGAAACTTCTAATGTAATAATATTTCATGAACTTCATTAATTCCTCTTATTGTAAATAATGTGTAACCTTCGAAACAACAATTGATACTTTCCTTTGATCCAATGTCCTATTAAAAAATAATCACAATTATAAATTATAATTGTTCAATATTTATACCAAATTCCATAAAATTTTTCCATTACAATACTCTTGGAAAAATGAATTCCTCTTAACTCAATATACATATATTGATATTTCAATTAAAATAAATGAACCATTGGGATAATGTTGAACTATGTTATTTATAGAATAAACATTATTATTTTATATTAAATATAATTTATTTTAATGTATAATATTCAAATGACATTAGACCACTAGATCATTAGATCATATTTGTTGGTAATATAGGTCAAGAATTTTGAAATAAGATGTGTTTATGGATTGTGTAGCTCTATTATTAATATGGTAATTTAGTAACATGGCTAACTACTTATAAACATTAATAATTGGTTTTTATATTTTTATAGACGCTTATAATTTTGTTTGAGTACAGAAAATGGATTTCAATAGATCAAATATTTTTTGGTTTTTTCGGGACCATGTGAAATATCTGTGTGATTGATTAAGAATCATTTAGTAGTTATTTTTTTGAACAGATAAAGGAATGTATCAATCATTTTTAAGGATTAAAATAATAAATTTTAAATGAATACATTAAGAATAATTTTAAATTAATTATCTAGGAAAATATAAAATTAAATATTAAGGATTTTTTTCAATTAAAATGTTTTGGATTTAAATTATTTTGTATAATTTTTTAGATAAAATTGATAATGTTCTATAATTTTATAATTTTTTTATATTTTTCAAGATTACTATTGTCTCAATTCATATTCCCTATTATCAACTATAAAAAATGACTAAAGGCCATGTTCAATTTTTTAACAAGATTCAGGTGGATATAAAATTCATTTTAGGGCCTTTTATGAAACAATAAATGTTAATATTATGTGATTAATGTTTAAAAAGGATTCTATTAATTGTATCATTTATCACAATCTATTTGGTTCATATGGTGACTTTCATGTACCTATAAATGTGATAACATGATTTATTCTAATATATTGAATAATTTTTGTAAAAGGCTTTTATATTTTCACTTAATATGAAACTTCACTCTTAATCACATTTTAACATGAAATATATAATAAAATAACATCCAAAATATAGTTTTTAAGTCACATGGGTTTCATGATGTTTTTGAACAGAAGAATCCATTCTTGAGACATTGAAAATTTTCTACATGAAATAATAACTATCGGCTACAACATGTATAAGTTATAAGTCAATGATACAAATATGACATTGGCTAAGGGTTTTATCAGTGGTGAGGTGATGAATGTGTTGGTTTTATGTGAAAATAAATGATATTATACATAAACACGATTAGTTTAATTAATTGTGGTCAACATGTACAATATACTCTATATGGAAAACGTTAACATTCATTCAATCCATAATAACATGGAAACACTATTACTTTTATATAAAACCATTTTACTATAACATTGTTTCATAAAAATAATCCCCTTCATTAATAAACCATTTTTACTATAACATAGTTTCATATAAATGATCCCCTTATAAAACCCATTTATATATATTTATCACAATATTCATGGTTTAATTTAATGTCTTTGATCACATTGGAATGTAAGGGTTTTATTTAAATAAATTAAATTATATATATAAAAAGAAATCTGTATTAATTTTTTAAAACATTATTATGTAATATTTTATTAATTAATTCCCCAAATTCAGTGGATATTTATTTACTATAACCAACCCCACTCACATATTATCACAAAGAATACTTTAAATTTATATTAGTTAATACCCACGAAGGAGTTAGAGTGAAAGTACATCTCATTAAACATTACATATTAAATTATATTTGAACTATAATTCACATTCTAACAGTCCCTCAGATTTTGGATTTGATTTTTAGAGAATTCGATCATTACTCATACATAAAAACTCATCTATTACAATTTAGAGACATTTACTCAATATCCATTTATTCACAATGCGAGTCTTTTTAAAATAAAAAAAAATCTTTTCATGGAAAATTTCCAGACTGTATACTTGACATCTTATTTAACTTTACACATCCATAAAATCTACTTCAAATAAGTTTAAAATTAGGGATAAGTAGAATAATCTCATAAAGGAACATAAAAATAATAAATCACCCAATTTCATGAAAAAAATTAGAACCCTTCAAATAATTACCTTTCTCTCAATGATATATAAGATGGTAGAATAAATCATTTTTCACATGAAAACAAAAACACTTTTATCTCAATGAAAATCATTAAACCCCATAAAATAAAATAAAAACTCATTTTTGAAACTTAGAGAATCAAATTTATACCCATTTATAATCCAATATTTGATATAACTAGAACCCATTTATGTCTATAGGTGTAACCCTTCACAAACTCCATAATTATTTTCTTGAAATATAATGTATATTATCTATTTTAATGGAGAGTTTATTAGGCGCATCCAATGCTATAACATGATCACCCATTGATATATAGGTGAACCCATCATATAAATAATATCTCCCCCACCATTGTTTTATAATAGGGATCAACCATTCTTATGAGTTATATTAGGCTAACTCATTTCACATATAACGCTCATGTAAAATATCAAAAAAAAAATATTTCACTTTAATCATGTAAAAATTAAAAAACAATTTAAAACCAATAAGAAAATTACTTTTGTATATAAAAATAATCTTTTTTTAAAACCTACTCTAAATACCAAAATACTTGAAAAAATGTAAATTGAGTTTTTCATTTAATATTTTCCCAAAAAATAATTGTGAAAAAATAACCATTCCATTTTGAAAATAATTAATTTATAAATTGCATAATTCTCAAGGAAAAAAATTTCATTTAAACGAACCGTATAAACTTCTAAAAGAAGATTCAAATCAAATATTATTCCTGAAAATAGTATATTCCAGTCATGTTTTATAAGATAAAAATATTCATTCCAAACTTTTTTTTTAATATGTCACAAAGTATGTTGTTTTGAAAATGGGAAAAATATCATTCAAACCACTTTGTAAAAAGTAAAAAATGATTGAAAATGACTATAAACAATAAATGTAGTATTATAAAAAAATTGAACATATTTTTTTTAAAACGGACATGGAAGAAAAAATTTGTTTTATGTGAATCTTTAGGAAGATAATTAAATAAAAATGAATGTCTATTGCCTCAAGATTGATTCATATTGTAAATTATTTATCGTCCTGGATTTTAAAAATAAAATATTTTTATACTTGATTAGGAACCATCTTATTTTTTTATTCATTTAATATCAATTAATTCTATATTTTAAAAATTACATAATTATTTAAGTTCATATAAAACATTTTGATGATATTCGGTTCATAAGTCCAAAATGACATAAGTGTGTTGACTGGTGTCCAAATAGCCTTTACTTCAACATCTCTATAATAATATTCATCGCATAATTTTTATTCATAAAATAATTTATAATTTTAAATTCATCCATTAGATAAGCTTATGAAAAATTAACTACATTACATTTATATAGATGATAGGTAATACGTACACATGGGAAATATTTCTATTTTTCAGCAATCATTATAGAAAAAAAGTATAATTATAAATTTCAAGAATTATAATAATATCATAAATATAATTTTTCTTATTAAAACATTATTACATATATCATTCATATGATGTGGTTATAAAAAATTAATCATGTTACTACATGGATGGGGTATTCCACATGTACGCATAAACGATGCCCTCATTTTTCAGTTCATGAGAAGGTAAGAATTTAGATTATATATTATAAATTTTTAATGATAAATATGTCTTTAATTTAATATATATACATCAATTACATGATTATAACCATTCATTAGAGATAATGAAAAATGAAATTACAACAGTTTGTGAGGCAGTAGTCTTCTGTACACATGTATAATGATTTCATTTCCAATTTAACTGAAGATGAGATGTATATAGGGTTTTACAATGAAAAATAACATATATGTATTTTTATCATATATATTTTATTATTTTATCATGGTTTAATAAGGTTATAAATATGTGAAATATGAATAAAAAAACAGGGAGATAAAAACTATACTTATTTTTTAGATGTCCTCATTTAAATTAAATATTCAGACCAATATAATTTGTATTATGAATTTTGAAATAATTATTGAATCTGAGTAAGGATTATGTTATGGTATTAAGAAGGGTTTTTATAAACCAATTATGGTATTTTGATTGAGTAAATGAGAGGAAGTGGATCCCTATTATAGGAAAGAGGATGCACTCTCATGAAATTTCCCAATATATTAATTTAAAATAAATTATTTTTTATTTAAAAATAGAACAAAAAGGGATTTATATAGTTGTGATAATATGATGATGTATGAAGATAACATCTTCCAAGACAAAATATACATGTTTTGACACTATTTGTACCCTTATCATTTCATTTTAACCCCTATTTACCCCCATTAACTCTTAGAATGGAAACAATGATTTTTTATCATTGAGGGTTAATATAATTAAAATAAAATTAAAAATGACCCATAAAGGGGATATGAAATTTATTTTTAACCCTATACATATAAAGTTTTTAAAATTAATATCTTTAGTAACGTAATGTCATTTAATATAATATAATTAACTATAAAATATCCATAATGTCAGTTTTTCAAACTATTCATTACGTTAAATTTATTAATATCAATTCAACAAATAAAATTTAAAAAAACATTATTATATCACTGAAATTTATTAAAATAAATATAAATTACCAACTATATTATTTATCTCACATTATATTTATTACTATAATTTTATTATCTTTTATTTGGTTTTATAATAATTAATTAGTCACAATATGAACATTTTACAATCATTTAAGGTAATTGTTTCCCCACAAAAAACTAAAAATAAATTCTTATTGTTATGATTTATTTGTTAAATTTTAAATTTATATTCATATTTGGAAATTTTCTATTGATAACCCCATATTAATAATATGACACTTATTAAGAATAAGTGTCTGACATGTTTGATATCTGAATGAATAAAATTCTATAATTTTCATAATATCATCCATGTGGCCAAAAAAAGGTCATAATGTAGACCTTTAGATGATCATAGCATAGATATATTCATTCATTAATATTTAAGTATATATTTATCCCTCTGATGGTAATTATTATTTTATTTGTAACCTAAATTATCTGATTTAGTCTTTCATGTGGTAATTAAAATTACAAAGATTAGTATTTAAATTATCCTAAAATAAAAGGTAAATATCTACTATATTTGAACATACATATTTAAATTGTAGAAGATATCTTTAAAAATAAAAAATAAAAAAAATGTTGAATTTATCTTCCAATTTAATAAAACACAGTACTACAAAACGAGGTTTTAAAAAAAATCCCATTTAAGAAATAATATTATTTTTGTGGAAAATTCATATGTAAAATTAAATTATAACTTATAATCAGATTATTTTAATTAAAAATTAAATAAATTAAATATAAAAAAATTCCTTGTAAATACATTAAAATATAAATCATTCACTAAAAATAAATAGTTTTCACCATTCATTCAAAAATATATATTTATAGATAATTTTCAAAAATTTATTTTAAAATAATTTCTATACTATTAATTTAAAAAATAAATTCGTTATTTTAAATTTAAATTAATTAATTTTAAAGTTAAACATTTAAATAAGATGTTATATGTAAGTGATTTAATAAAACCATTTCATTTTTTGATTTTTATGAATTATATAAAATACTTATAATGAATATGACTACATAATTCAAGAACACTAATAAATATTAAAAATATGTATTCAATCATTTTCATAGTTGTTACATTCTCCCTCCACCATTGGAAATAAATTCCTCGTAATTTTTATCTCAGTCTTAGTAAAATTATTTTGACATTTCAATATACTTTTATTGAAAACACACCTTGTTCGAAGTGTCAAAAAAACATCAACTAGAAACGAATGAATGGGATTTATAAAGATAATATGAAATAAAATATAATAATATTATATATAGGATAACATTTTTGGGAATTTAAAACATTTTTATTGAAGATAAAACTACCTCCCAAGGAAATATAAAGTGAGATAGAGCACACGGTCAAGAGAAAGTAAACCTCCAAAAATGGTAAAATAAATATAGGTTAAAACGACATTGTTTTATCGTTATAAAAAGTAAAAATATATTTTCATTTGAAAATCATTTTCCTAATGTTAATTATTTCATTTAATGCTTAGTATAATTACATAATTAAATTTACCCACAAGACAAAAAGAAATTTAATTTTTACAAATTTCCAAAACAATAAAAAAGTTTTCACTAAAGGACGAGTATTCAAGATGAATTTATAATTCTTGAAGAATTAGAATAAACATATCTAGATCAATGAATAGAAAATAATAAAAACTTTCTATTCTTATTGTATTTATTAATTTATGAATACAGAATTGGTTAATAAAATATAATCTATTTATCCAATATGAAGAAACCATTATATGATAAATACTAAATTACAATGAAAATATCAACAGTAATACCCAAAATTCAACATTAATCATTAAATAAATAAATATACAGAAAATTTGTCCAAAATATTCTAGACCATGATTGAAACCCAACACATTGAAGTATTTTCTCAAAAAGTTTTGAAATATAAATATTTATATTTATCTCTAATTAATATAAATAACTCTTAATGTCTCATATGAAGAATCTATTTTCCTAAGTGACTCTATATCTATAATATTCTAATCATTTCCATAAATAATATAAATCACCATAAATACATAATAAAATAATATAAGCTTCCAACATATAATTAATCATTTAATCCACAAAAAATATCAATGTATTTTTTCACCATATTCATATTTTGGTTAAAAAATTGTGAACATCTCCTAAATTAACATTAACCACATAACACAAAATAAATTTATAGTCCCATGGTGATCTAAGAAATAATGTCCCCAACATGAACATAACATTTTTCATTTATATAATTTAAATAAATTAAAACAATTACATACTAACTAGGATATGATATAGGCCAATGATGTGTGTTTTACCCTTACAACCATTAGAGTGGATTCAATCCGCATAATCTTGATCATCAGTTCGTCTTTTTAACAGTTATAAGATTATTATTTTTTCAAAACATCTGTTTACATAATTATTTTAAAATTTAAAAATATAATAAGGATACTAAAAATAAGCTTAAAATATTAAATATTAATTAAATTATTTATCCTCAAATGTTTTCTAATTACTTCCCATTTGCATCCCAAAAATAAATAACCCATAATTAATAGAAAATTAAAAGTCTTCGAAAAATTATTTAGTCACCATAATATTTCTTATCTTTAATCCTCAAAATGGGTTTATGAAACATTAAAAATATTATGTACATTAAAATTATAACCCATAATGTTATGAATAAATCATAAGATAACATCTCATGAAATTATCCGAATCTAAAATATTGTAAAAACCCTCATCTAATACCAACTATAGGGATGCGACCATAAACATTACATATTATAGTTCCTTTGAACTAGATTTCACTTTATTAACATGTTGATGATATTTTTGATTCAGGTTTTTATAGAATTAGGTAAAAAACAAACTTAAAAACTCATGTATTACTATTTATACACTACTACTCAATATCCATTTTTACAGTTTTCAAATTGTAAAACCAAAAAAAAAAGATTTCTTTTCATGGAAATTATTCATTAAATTAAATGAGACTTCTTATTTTCCCATACCCATAGTTAAACATTATGAAAAATATTTAAAACATGGGATAAGAACCAAAATCACACTAAGAAACATAAAAATGAATATATATATTAATTAATACAAAGATATGATTACCTGTGAAATATTAATCATTCTATCAATGATCATTGAGATAATAAAAACCATTTTCACAAGAAAAGACACACATTTAGATAAAATAAATTCATTAAAACCAGAAATAGTATAATAAAAACCCTACAGGAAGCACAAAGCATCAAAATCATGACCTTCTCTAATCCATTGTAAGAAATTACTAGAGACCTTTTAAATACAATTGAGAACCCCATCAATAACATCTTTATTCTTTCATTGAATTAAATGATACATTACCACATGAAATGGATTGCTTTCTTCTTTTACCAAAAAAAATCACATGCTCACCATACTCAATCTGGTCATGCCCATTATGTAAGATATATTAGGCTCACCTGGGAGATATACTGGCGATCAACCTTTCCTATAACTATTTCACATATAACTATACTGTACCATATCATGAGAAATACATTTTATGATTGAACTATTCATCATAAAACCTTCGAAAAACTCTTTAAAGTAAATATAAAAACACATTATTATATGAAAATACCATTTTTCAATTATGGGAATCTTTTTTTAGTGACTTAATAAAATTTAATAGTCATAGATGGGTTTACATTGATTAAAATATCATTAAAATTATTCTAGATAAAAGTATCATTTCAATTTGTTAAAAACATATTTTTAAAACTTTTCATTTATAAAGGAAAACATTTCCTTAAAAATAACTGTTTATACATGTAAAGGATACTCCAAATAAAGGATTATTCGTCATGAATGAAAAATTTTCTCATGCCATATTGGCTAAAAATATATTCAATATTTTTTTGGAATGATATAAAGTACATCATTCAGAAAATTTCATGAAACAATATACTTTAAAAATTATTTTTAATTATTAATCATGGGTAAAATTGAAATTACCCAATCCTAGTGGAATAAATAAAATTTAAAACCTTTCTTAGAAGGCATCAACACTGAAAAAGAAAACACTATTATGTGAATGTAAGAAAAGAAAATTTTATAATACAACATTCATTGTGTTCGAATAGTCACATATATTTTTTATATTATCTAATAAAAAAATGGATAATTTGGTAATTTATAAAGATCTTATTTAAATTTTAATATTTATTTTTTATCATTTATTACATTGTTAAAACAAATATATAATTTTATAGGTTCAGATCATATGTTTTGATGATGTTCATGTTCGTAAGTCAAATTTGACTTCGGTATAATGACTATGATCAAAGTAGTTATTAATACAAAATAAATATAATAGTATTCATTAAATTATTAATATTTTGATATATCACTTAAAATTTTTATGGAATCCATTACATATGGTTATGAAAAATTAATGATGTTACAATCATGTAGATGGTATGTCGTACGTAAGAATGAAGAACATTTTAATTTTTCATAGATCCTTATGGAAGGAAGGTAAGTGTGATTTTATCCTTAAAAAGTTATTATAATAGATTAAATATAATATAAAATATTTAAATTTTGTTATTTATATCATCCATGGGATGTGGGGATGAAAAACAAATCACATACCTTAATGAAGGTGGTTGTCCACACGCACACACGAATTAAATTATCATTTTCTATGAAAAGAATTTTAATAATGTAAATGATATATTATTATATAATAATGATAAATATGTAATTAATATAATTTATAAAATTTAGTTTCATCAACATTATTATTCTTTATTAATGGTGATGGAGAATGAATTACGTTGGTTTATGAGTTGATAATCTTCCATACACACGAGTTATGAGTTAATTTACCAATTTATTGAAGATGAGATTGATATAGTTAATTAATCCAACATATTAACATATATGTATATTTTTTATTGTTTATTTATTGTTATTTAATTGATTAATATGTTTTTATGGATATGGATTATGAAACAAAACTAATAAAAGAAGATAAAAACTGTACCTCTTCTTTTAAAAAACATATGTTACAAAACACCTTAAGACCTATATGATTGGTGTTATGCATAAATAATACATATTTAATATGTGGATGGATTGAGGTGATGGATTTGGGTAGGTATTGGATGAATAAAATTTCTTTCCATTTGTTTATAATTGGGAAAAAGATGTTCTCATTTATAAGATAGGGCATAGACACTCTTGGAATTTCAAAAAATAATAAATTTAAATAAATTATTTTTCATTCAAAATGGATAAATAGTGATTAATTTAGATTATATGATAATTAGGGGAAAAAATAAACTCCAAAAATATAAACTATACAAGTTTTGAATATATTTCTTCCTTACTCTTTCAGTATTAATTCTTATTAAACCCATTTTACTCTTACAGTGATAAAATAAATTTTTTTACTCATAGAGGGTTAATATAGTTAGTATAAAATTATAATCATACCATTAATGTTAAATTGTTGAGGTTTTAATACTTATACTTATTAGTTGTCAATATTTACAATTGTTATGAATTATATATCATTTAATGAAATATTCATTAATATAAAATATCAAAAAAGTCATTTTTTAGTAGGATTAATCAGATTGAATTTAGTAATATCATGAAATAAATTAAAACTGGAACAAAAAATTTTATTATATCCCTAAAATTTCATTTTATTATAATCATTAATTGATCACATTATTTATCTCAAGTTATATTTATTTCATTAGTTTTATTATGTTTAGTTTTATTTTTTCAATAATTAATTAATTACTCGATGACCATTATGCCTGAATTTATTGAAAATAATTCTCAAATAAGGAAAAAAATAAATTACAATGATAAATATATATAATTTTGATTTCAAATTACTATTTTTAGTTGAAGATGTCTTCTAGATAACAACGTATTGAAAATATTACACATATTTTAAAAAACAGCTTGACATGTATGACATTTCACTAAATGACATATTATAATATTTATATTCTAATCCAAGTGGCCCCAAAGGATATAAATTCTAAACATATATAAATTGGGTTGAAGAATAATCATACTAAAAGATTTAGATATGTTATTTTTGTTAATTCTATGATTCTTATGATTTTACAAGTAACATAATTTGCCTAATTTAATATTTTCTATGGAAATAAAAATAAATAAGGTTATTATTCATATTTCTAAAAAAAATAAAATTGAAGTATTTAGTAAATTTGGAAACAATGAATCCAAATATGGAATCTATTATATAAAAATTCAATATATAGTGTTTATAGAATTAAATTTTATATTAAATTGAAAAAACACAACAAAAAAAGTTTTTTAGAAAAATTTTATATTTATATATAATCTATTAGTATACTAAATTATATTATAAAATATATTTTAATGCAGATGATTGTATTATTATTAATAAAATATAAATAATTTAAATTTAAAAATTATACAAAACATAATTCTACCTTGTAAATATTTTAAAATAAAATTAATTAATCAATAAAAATCAATATTTGTCATATTCCTTTAAAAATAAAATTTTCAATAAGATTAAAAAAAATATTTTTTAAATAATTTCTACATGATGAATTTGAAAAATAAATCAATTTCTAAAATTAATATTATTTGATAATTAAAAATATTACACACTCCCTTATAAGAAATGACTTTAATAAAACCATTTCATTTTTTATGGATTTCATAATATATTTATAATGAATATAACTGTATAATTTAGGAATTATAATAAATTTTAAAATTACTTATTCTTTCATTACCTTGGTTGTTACAAAGATGCTTATTTGTATTAGATTTAGTGAACAATTGTTTACCCCCTATTTTGGTATCTATGAGAATGTGTGGGATATGTACATCACTACACTCTTCATTTGGTAATTAATAAAACACACTAAGATATACACATTTAGTTATTTATTTGTTGTTTTTCTGGAGAATCATTAAAAATGAATGGACACCCACCTCAAGACTTATGAATAAAATTGTTGTCTCTAATATTTTTTTAAGTATAATATTCCTTGGTTTTTTTAATCTCTCACTTACAATTATTTAATTAATTATTTTATGTGGTATAAGTTATATAGAATCACATCTACATTATCTCATATTTATGTATTTCCTCTCATGTCATGAATATTAAAACAATTCAATACCATCCATGTAGATTAAAGTTCTAGTATTATTGATTTGGAGAATATACTAGTATATTTTTCTCTATATACAACATTATTAGATAATGTATAACAAAAAATTGGTTGAATACATATAAGGTGTCATAAATACCTTACTATATATTACCTTCTCATTATCATCCATCTGGAAAAAGGAATTGAATGGTTTTACATCATTATTCATCTCTGCCTCTTCCTTATTTATTTTGGATGGGTGACATGGTCTCTATAACTCATTCCATCATTCATTTTTACCAATTTGATGAGTATTTCAACCAAAAATACTATAAAAACCTATAATAATACATGTTAGTAATTATAGGTACATGTCTGTTACTAGTTTCAAGGTTATTGGGTTTTTAATCATGGTTAATAAAATAAGTATAACTTACATTCACAACACTTTGATCAACAAATATTGTTTAGGTATGGAACCACATAAGATAGGGAGTATTTTTTGATATTTTTTATCTTTTTAAAACATGAATTTATTGATTTCATTATTTATTGGAAATTGTCTTTAAATATATTTTTTATTTATGTAAAATATTTTATTTATCTAAATGAAATAGGAGAGATTATTTCATATAGGTTTAAATCATATTGCATAATTACAAGTTATGTCATGCTCAATCCCTAAATGTGCACTAAACTAGATATGTAGTTCCACAGTTTCTAAGAAACATAAAGGTACTATAATATAAAATATGATATTTTTAGGTTGTGTGTGATCATAGTGATTATGGTTTTAGATTCACACAATGTGGGGGATATGGGTTCCAGTTCAGGTTTAGAATATGTACATGTCTGTTACAGACTGGTTTAATATTGTTTATCAGATATTGGAGAATATTTTAATTTTATAATATTAATTTAATTCATATATTATAATTTCACTTTGTACAGTATTTTCAAATCAATGTAGAAAAACCCATCCTTGTCTATAATTTGTGATCCATTGTGCCGGTTACCACCCCATAGGGATTATGGAGTTCCCATACAGACATATAAAATCACTATTCAGATACCATATATATTACTTAGTTAACGATCAATACAATGTGGTATCATATAGCGGTAAAATGTTATTATTGAACACTTATCTAGTTTGTTGATATTGAGATTATCCTAGATAATTTAAATTTGATACTTGTGAAATGATCTAAAAAAATCTATGGATTACATCTTCGTAGTTTAAGATCAAGTTTCAAAGAATGTTTTGGTTGCTAGGTTGGAACCACCACTATTTTTATGGCATTACATTGATTAGGACATTCATAATTAAGTTGGAACTTGTAAGTGTACTAGTTATCATCAAAGATACTAACTCTATAGTGACTCAAGTATCATAAGTAGATATAATTTTATAGGAACCATGGAGTGGAATGACATACTATGTGAATTAATGTGTTTTTTATATTTTATATAGTCTAACGACGCCTGTTTCTTCAGAAAATAAATTTTATTAGAAAAAATAATTTTTTTCTCTAATGTTATTTAAAGGGGAAAAATTGATCTTTTACACTAGAATATGATCATAGTTAATCTTTCGTACCAATATGTTGGTCTATTAATAGTATGTTTACCCTAGGACTGGAGTTTTGTTCAATTATTAACTACAAAAATATTAGTGGAATAAGTTAGATTTAATATATATATATATATACACACATATACTTATTAATTTATCCACACACATTAATTTAGATATTTTTTATTAATAGATATTTGTATTGAGATTCCATATCTTCAATTGTCTCTTAAATATAATGTATCTCTATGGAGGGGAATAAACTAATGTTTGATAACTGGGATAGAAAATTCTTCCATCAACCCAATGATTTATCAATAGAAATTGCCTTCTTATAATTACATCACATAAAATCAAATTAGGAAACCCAATTACACATCATGCATAAACAAACTACAAAAATCTTGGTTACCTTTAATCATAATTTTTACACTTATTTGATTTGAATTTCAAAAATATGCCTTACATGGTGGAAATCCCTAAGATGTTTAGAGTCTGATGGGACACAATTAAATTTTGGTGAATAATAACATACCCTTATGAATAATAATATTCCCCTTATGAATATTAATATGACCCTTATGAATAGTAAATCATCCATGTGAATTGGATGCTTAAAAATGATAGTATAAATCAAATTTATCTACCCTATATGTGCCTATATGATATAATTATACTATAGTGCTGGTATTTTTGTGAGACATTCATTATTAATTATTAATTTAATAATTCAAAAGAGAAATTATTTTCATAAAATGTATTTATAAAAATTTGTTTTTATGTCTTATGATTATATGATAAATTTTGGTGACATATATTAATTTTTCAAACTGTTAGAAAAGAGGTTTTAATTTTTAAATTTCAATTAATCAAATAAATTATAATTTTAGATAAAAAATTATATTACTCGCATTTATAAAATCATTTTCATAAAATGGAGGTCATTTTTGTATTACTCATCTCAAAACATGGTTAAGTATAATTTTAGTTATTTTTATAAAATAGTTGAATTTTTGGAGAGTAGTGAAATTTGATAATTTACAAAATATGCTAAATAAATGAATTTTAACATCATGCATGGGTCATTATTGATGTATATGGGAATTGGTTTAAGAACACACTCCATCTTTACTATATTTATCCATGTAGTCATAACTATTTCTTTTCTTTTACATAAATAATAAATTAATGATTATAATCTTGGGGAACCCACTCTCCCCTCCACTATACATACCACCCCGCACAACCTCATTTCCTCACACCTCTCAAGATTCGTGCATTTTCAAAATTCGAGAAAACCCTATTCATTATACCCTTTCTGATTTCTAGGAGCACTTAGTCCCATCTAAGGACTTATCAAAAGTTCCTTGCGCATGTTCTCAAGGGGAGAAATCAAGAGGGAATTTATGTCTCTCTCTTTTCAGTCCAATTCCTTTCAAAATTCATTTCTATTTTTCTCTTATCCTAAAAATATCATATCCAAAATTCATGATAAATCATGTATGATTGATATAATAGTATTATATCATGTTATTGTAATATTATTCATTAAAAACTTCTATCTCTCTCTCTCTATTTTATTTGTTAAAAAGAAATCAATGTCGTGATGTGTCAATTTACCATCATCGAGTGTGATGCACCATCATTTTCCTTAAGAAACATATAGGCTATAAATAAAACCATTAAATGGTTTAAAACAGATTCTAATATGTATTTGGTTACCCCTTTTATGTTATGTAAACAATTGATATACATTATAATTAATTCTAAAACAATACATGATCATTGTGATCCAAAAAATGCCCAAATTAACCTCAAATGACCATCATTAAACATTACATAATGATTAATCCACGTTGTATATAACAAACTACATTATAATATCATATAAACTCATGTATGATCATTAAATACATGTAATAGCAATTTTGGATGTTTAGCCATATTCTACACAAACTTTAATTCATGTGTAAAAGTGAATCGTTCATGAGAAATGAGAAAAATAACATTCCCAAACAACGAATTTAAACTCTATAACTCATCAAAAGATCCATAAAAGAATGTAATAAAACCATAATAAAACATATTCATATATAAATGGTTCTTAAATTATTAATTAATGAATCTAATGTCATTATACCAGAAAGTAAATTGAAGAAAGTGTTTAGATACAAGGTAAGGGGAATTCTGGAACCCAACTTTATTTCATCAGGTTTTCCCTCTTTTGCTCCATTTTTATTATGTTTTTTTATAAAATAATATATTTATAACTATCATACCTTTTATGATTTATATATGTTTTCCATTGGAGTTTATGTGAAACATAATGTTTTCAATAATTATTCTTCATTCAAAAACACACCTTTTACTGCCCACTCAAGGTTGATGGTTCTTGTATCAACTATGTTATTCCTTATTTCATTTGGGAACTCTAATTTTATGAATGTATTCATTATGAAGTGAAACCCATTCCATATCATGGGTTGTTTTATGATAAATATTGACATATATTCAATGTGTCATGCATGGAACTTCTAGAGTTTTGATGTGATCGGTGTGCCCAGAATTATATTGCACAGTATTTATGTTAAGTTGTGATAGGTGCGATTAGAATTACGTAGTGCTCCAATTAAAAGTGTAATGATAAAATCATCATGAGTAAAGTGATGTATGTTTGAACATAATTCTAGCTTTTTTAAAAACTAAGTTTGGTAGTATCCCACTAAGTCATGTTGTTTTATTTTTTGTATTTCCACATTCAATAGTATTATTTAATGCTTCCTATCATGATTAAGATGATGATGTTGTGACTATTCTCAACAAATGTTATATATTTTCATGTTTTTATCTATCCTCTTACCCAAATTTTATCTCACCCATTTTTGATGTATATCCTAAGGTGACTAAAAGTAATAAGGAGTTCACAAAGGACAGTAAGAAGCTAGAGATGAATTAATTAAATAATTTTTTTTGCTTTATGGTTTTCATGTAAGGTATGGTCCAAGATTCCCAAGACACTGATCCATGGGAATCTCATTGTGTAATTTTATTATTGGTTTTTATCATTAAAATTATGAATAAATTAATATATCAAAAGTAGGGTAACTATAGTTTTTATTAGATGCATAGTTTAGTTAATTTTTTAATTAGGATTAGAGAATCATTTTGAAAACTCTAGTATGAGACTAAGTATATATAAGCACACCGGAATATTTTCTAAACATAGGGATTCCATTATATTTGATTTTAGTGTTAATTACACAATCTAATAAATTATTTACACAACAATTTTTGACTTATGTTTCCTTTAAACAATATCTATATTATAAAATGGTGGGAACCATGATAAACATGGAAAACAACCCGTGTGAGGGATAATGCAGTGATTTCCCAAAAAAATTCTCAATTACTTGGGAGGTGTAGTACATAAATTTTTGGCGATGCATACTAGGTTGTCTCAGGTTATGAATAATATCCTGAATAATTTGTAACTTCCTCCTTCAAATATGAGGTAGTAACATGTTGTTGAGTATTTTATGCAGCAACAACCATCGATGTTTAGTGGATATTCTGATCAACTTGTTTCTATACAATGTGTCAAACAAATAGAGGAGATCATTCCTATAGATCACTATTCTGATATGGATAAGGTGACATTGTTCATTTATCATATTGATGGAGAGGTTGAACCATGGAGGTCTATGATTAATAACACCATGTTGAGGTATGGCATGAGAAGAAAATAAGATAATGTTTAATAACAAGTATTTCCCCAGAACTCTTTATACGAAGAAGGAGAGAGAAATTAGAGAAATAAGGAATAAGGATAGAGAATTTGTCATAGACTATAATGTGAATTTCAAAAGGCTTTCTAGTAATGATTTGGTATTTTTTCCAAAAATTACTAATAATTGATAGATTTTTATGGGAATAAAACAACACGATCAACAGGCTCTTGAAATTAGAGACATTGGGAGTTATGAATAATTCGTTATCATTTCACTCAAAGTGTTGATGGAGTTTGTAGAATGGTCCCATGGGTTTGGTGATAAGATATGAAATATAGAGATTCATGCCTGAGGATCTAATGAGGAAGGTGTAAAGAAAACTCAGCCACCCACATCTCCAAAATGTGGGACAAAGCATCATGTGAATTTCCTCAAAGTGATGGGGGAAATGCTTCATGTATGGGTGAGAATTACACCAATCTCAAGAGTGTCTATAAGACATGAGAAGACCATATAATTTGGTGGAGGAAAGAAGAGCACCACACATGGTCGAATACTAAAATTATAGGGACCATGGGCACTATGGAAGCGAGTGAAGTAAAACTCGATCCCTTGAGGGTAATCTGCATCATCCGCTGCCAAATATGATGTAGAAAGGGAAGTATTATGCCATAACTACTATGGAAGTCAAGCAAGAAAATAAATTCATAAAAGGTACACTTTCTTTTCACTCATGAGTGTAAAAAGTATTATTTGATTTTTGTTATACGCATTCTTTTATATCATATATGTTTTCTAGAACTATAGAACTGATGCCCCTAAACCTTGAAATAGAGATATTTTCAAAAACACCAAGTGGTGAAATCATTCCAACCCAAGTGTTGGAATCTTCTCATGTTGGCGTATGTGGGATGATTCTTCCATTTAATCATGTGCTACTTATCTTGATGGAATTTGACAATATAATGGGGATGGATTGTCCCTCGTTATATAGAGCACATATCAACTATCGGTAAAGAAAATTGATTTTCATACTATGAACCATCCCATGGTCCTCTACAAATACAAGGAAGATCATGAATCTCAATTGAAAAAATCATTCAATAGTGTGTGTATTGGTTTTCTTTGAATAAATATATATTTCTCAAATGGTTGAGTAAATATAATGTGTAAACCGATAGGAAATTCCCATCAGGAGGGAATATGGAAATGTATTTTCCAAATAGTTACCCAGACTTCACCTGGACCATGTGGTAGAGTTATGCATACGAATCATACACAGAGCTACTCCTATCTCTATGTATACCTATAGGATATCTCCTATCAAACTGTAGAATTTAATGAATTAACTACAACAGTATTCGGGAAAAAAGCATCATACTCCCAAGTGCATCACATTGGGGTGCACAAGTTCCCTTGGTTAATCAGAAGTATGGATCAATGTGGTTGTGTATCAATTATCAAGGAATCAATAAAATCACAATAAAGAAAAAGTATACTCTTATAATTTATTTTTGACATGTTTGATTTGATACGAGGACAAAAATACTTCTCAAAAGTGTATCTTCATTCTAGACATCATCAGCTATAGGTGAAGAAGGAATCTATTCTGAATACTACCATATGTAGAACATATGGGAACTATGATTTTTCAGTGATTCCATTTGGACTTACCAACACCAATGAAATCTTTATGTATTTGATGAATAAAGACTTTATACATTACCTTAAAAAATTTCTACCAGTGTTTGTCAATTATATTTTTATCTACTCAAAGAGAAAGAAGGAACAAGAAGAACATCTAAGACTTCTATTAGAGACATTGATAAAGGATAAGTTACACGCCATGTTCAAAAACTCTGACTTTTGGATGAAGAATTTCATTTCCTTGGGAGATGTGATAACATGTTTTGGAATTTCTATATACCCTCCAAAATCGACGATGATTGACTAATGGACTAGACCCTCTAGTTTCACAAATCTATGCAGATTTCTTGGATTAGTTGTGTACAACCTACTTTTTGTGAGAAATTTCACACAATATTATATCCCGCTAACTAAGATAACATGGAAAGTGGTAAAGTATGTAGGACCAGAAGAATGTGAAAATATATTCAATGAACTAAAGATAAGGAAAATTACTGCCACTATACCCACATTACCAAAGAGTGGATTTTTATGATATACAGTTATGATTCAAAGAATGTATTAGGTTGTGTACTCATGAAAAAACATAATTTGATAGCCTACACCTCAAGATAGTTGAATATACATGAGAAGAACTATCCAACTCATGATCTAGAGCAAGTTGTTCTGTTTTTTTTTCATTGAAAATATGACAGCACTACCTCAATGGTGATAATTGTGACATATATGCCAATAATAAGAGTGTAAAGTATAAATTAACACAAAAAAAGATCAACATGTATCAAAGGATATGGTTAGATCTAATAAAATACTATGATTCATCAATTCACTATCATCATAGCATGGGGAAAAAAGTATATGATGCTCTTAACATAAAATAACATGTTACTCTATCCGTGTTGTGGATTGAGAAAGACACTACATTCATTGATATGCAAAGGATAGACTTGGAAATCATAATTGAAGGGAATGCATCTTAAAATTACTAGATTATTGTGAGAAAACTATCTAAAATATTATTAAGAAAGAATGATGGGATGAACTAGAGTTACAATAGAAGGTGAATACAGTAATGAAAGAGAAGCTATAAGAGTTCCATACTAACGATGATGGTGCTATTTGGATTTTAATGTGGGAGTGTGTGCCTACATCACTGGGGATAAAGAAGGATATTTTTAAAATGCACATAACTCAACGTTCTATATCTATCATGATTGCACCAAGATGCACTGTGATATTCAGGAATACTTCTGGTGGGATAGCATGGATAAGGAGATTTCACAATATATATCATTGTATTTGATATGATAGAAAGTTAAAGCCGGGCGAATGAAGTCCCAAGGGATAATAAAACACCTACCTATACACATCCATAAATGGTATAATATCACTATTACCATTTTCATGGGTCTCTCAAAGATATCCTAAAAAAATATTACCATATGGGTTGTGGTGAGTCGACTCACCAATACTACCCAATTTATCACTATTAGAGAAGATATCTCACTTTATAAACTTTCAAATATATAGGTGAAATAAGTGGTGAGACTGCATGTGGTTCCACTCTCGATTATTTCTAAATGTGATCTTGGGATCACTTCTAAATTCTAGTGGAGTCTTTAATATGCGTTGAGTACTGAATTGAATTTCTTCATTATATATCACCCCCAACCGATGCCCAATCAGACAGGACTACTCCAACACTCGAAGATATAATTAGAGCCCGCATTCTAGAATTAAAAGGTGTATGGGATCAGAATAACACATTGGTTTATTTTTTATACCACAATACCTTCCACGGGAGTAATATAATTGCCCATATGAAGCTCTCTATAGAAAGAAATATAGAACTCAAACCTATTGGGATGAAGTTGGAGAATGAAAGCTACTTGGACGTGATTGTGTGCAAGAGATGACAGAGATGGTTTATGTCATCCATCAATATATCAAAGCTAACCTGTGTCAGTAAGAGATCTATGAAGACAACAATCTAAGGGGCTTAGAGTTGGAAACTGTAGAAAATGTACTCCTTTGAATATCACCATATAAGAGAATCATACAATTTAGAAAGATAGGGAAGCTAATCCAAAGTTACATTGGCCCTCTTGAGATCCTTGACGACTTAGGATTCGTGGTCTATCATCTTGCACTTCTACTAAATACTGCTCATGTTCATGATGTGTTTCACATATCACTCCTGAGTAAGTACATACCAAATTACTCAAATGAACCGATCTCATATATGGTACAACTGGAAGATGATACCTCTTATGAAAAGATACCAGTAACGATTTTGAACCTGAGAGATAAGGTTCTAAACAACATGATAACCCAACTCATCAATGGGGTTTGTAGGAACTGTATGTATGAAGAAGAAACATGGAAACCAGATGATGTGATGAAAGAAAAGATCCCTAACCTATTTATGTAAAATGAAATTTTGAGGGTGAAATTTCTAAAGGGGGAAGAATGTAATGACCCAATGATTTATCAATAGAAATTAGCATAATATATTTATGAAACATAAAATTAAATTTTAGTCACAATAGAACATCATTCATAAATGAAATACTTAATGATATGCGACCTTTATAATTTTTTTCCACTTCTATGATTTTAATTTGGAAAATATGGCATACACATTTAGGATTATTAAGAGGTTTGGAGTCTGATAGGAAAACTATAAATTAAGATGAATAATAATGCACCCTTATGAATAGTAATGTTACCCTTATGAATAATAATACGACCCTTAAGAATATTAAGTCTACCTAGGAATAGGTATGTTACCAATGATAGTATAAATAAAATTTATCTATTCTATATGTGATAATATGATATAATTATATTATAGTGTTGATTTATTTGTAATTCATGAATATTTAATGATTAATAAAATAATTTAAAAGGAAAATTATCTATATAAAATTTATTCATAAATATGTATTTTATGTCTTATGATTATATGATAATTTTTTGATACCTTAATTATTTTTAAAAGTGTTAGAAAATAATTTACAAATTTAAAATATGAATTTTTTAAATAAACTATAATAATAATTAACATTTAAATTACTAATATTTGGAATATTATCTTCATTAAATGGATTTCAATTTTTTATTGTACATGTTGAAATTTTATTAGGGTGATTTGTTGGTATTTTCCTAAAATACATGAATTTTTTGAGAATAGTGAAATTCGATAGTTTACAAAATGAGAAAATTTAATTAATTTAAGAATTATGGTTGAGTCATGGCTAATGTAAATGGCCTTTTCGTCAAACTAACATGCTATATTTACTTTTTTAGTCATGGAATCATAACTATTTCTTTTCTTGTGGAGAAATAATAAATTAATGAATATATTATTGAGAAAACCCATCTCCCCTCCACTATAAATACTACCCATCAAAACCACATTTCATCACACCTCTCAAGCTTAATTGTCATTAAAAGTTCTAAAAAACCTCATCCATAGGCCCTACCCCACATCCATGATCTCTTGAAATCATCCAAAGACCAATCATAGGTTCCTTGAGGAGGATCTCAAGGTAATAATTCAAGAGGTAATTTCTCTATCTCTTTTCATTTTAATTGCTTTCAAATTCCATTTATTTCCTTCTATTATCCTAAGATTCACTTATCTAATTTTCATGATTACTATAGTTTGATTTATATAATTGTATTATATCTTGTTAATGGAATATTATCCATTAAACTCTTCTATCTCTTTCTCTTTTATTTTTTAAAATGAAATCATTGTCCCTGATGTGTCAATTAACCATCGTCGGGGGCGATGCACCTTCATATTTCCTCAACACATTAAAGTGTGATAATAAAAAAATTAAATGGTTGTAAATATGTTTTATTATTTATTTTTAACCCCTTTTACATTTTTTAAACAAAAATATTACATAATAATAAATGATAAAACAAAACCTTGTCATTGTGATAAGAAAACTGCCTAAATTAACCTATAATGAACTTTGTCAAATATTAACTAATGATTCATTAACATGGTATATAAACAAAACCATTATAAGTTCATTTAAACTAATGGTAGATAAATAATAACATTTAATAGAAATTTTTTATGTCTATACATATTCTATAAAAACATCTATTCATGTGTACAAGCGAACCATTCATGAAAACATAGAAAAAGAACACTCTTAAACAATAAATTTAAACTATATAACTCATAAAATGGACCTTAAAATAACATAATTAAACCATAACTAAACCTATTAATGTATAAAAGGTTCTATAATGGTTAATTAATTGATCTAATTTTATTATACAAGACATTAAAGTTAATTAAGTTTTCATATACAAGGTAAGAGTGATTCATAAACCCAACATTCTTTAATCGGGTTTTCCTTATTTCACGTAATATTTAGTATGTTTATTCCATAAAAAGAGTATATTCATCATTATGTTAACATTATTGTGATATAAATGTTTTACAATGAATCTTATTTCAAACACAATGTTTTATAAATTAACACTTCTTTCAAAAACACACATTTTACTTCACACTCAAGGATAATTGTGCTTGTATCAAGTATATTATTCCCTATTCTATTTTGGAACCCAATGTTTATGAATGTATGATTTATGAAGTGAAATAAATTCTGTTAAATGGTGGTTTTTATGATAAATATTGTTTTATGTTCTTTGTGGGATGCATGATAATGTTACCATTATGATGTTATGGGTGCACCTAGAATTATATAGCTTAAGGTTGATGTTATAATGTGAGGGGTGCACCCAGAATTTTACAAGTCTATAATGCATTGGGAAATTTAAAGAACATCATAAGTAAATTGGTCTATTAATAAACATTATTATTGATTTATTTCCAACTATGTGTCGTATTATACCACTAAGACACGATGTTTCATTTTTATTCATTACCACATTCCATGCTATTATCTAATGATTCCTCTCATGAATAAAATGATGTTGTCATAGTTATACTCACCCCATTTTATATTGTTTAATGTTCTTATCTATCTGATTACTTGTATTTTATCCCAACCCTTTTTATTTATATCCTCTGGTGAAAACATTTACAAAGGCTCCCATAAGGGCCAATATAAATCTTGTAAAGAATGAATTAAATAAATATTTATGATTTATGTTGTAAATGTTATTTATGGACCTCTATTCCCAAGAATGTAAAACATTGTATCCTCATTGTGTAATGTTTTTAATTTTTTTATCATTAAAAGTATGTAAAATTAATGTATGATAAGAAGTGCCTCTTTAATTCCACCTTTTTATTTTTCATTTATTTTCTCCCTTTTAAATTATTTTATATTCGATTCCTTCGTTTCCATCCAAGGATTCTCATTCACAGCTAGGTGGAATCCTCATTTGGGTGACTAAGATATAAATGTAGATGGATAGAGTGTGAAATATATAGAGATGATGTAATGTAACGCTATAGAGATTGATATGAGTCAGATCATCATAAAGTAGGCGTGGAATGTAGAAAACGTATATGATTCAGCGAATTCCAACCAAATGATTGAAGGTTTTTATAAATCACTATATATTTATCATTTTCATGTTCTAAACCAATAATATTAATTATTAGGACCTCATGATAGTTGATATATACATTTGGTGGAGAAAAAGGAGGTTCCCATTTGGAAATCCTAACCACACGGTATTAATTATAGAAACTCACATCATTTGTTTATCTAATTTAGGGAAGATGACTTTTTTGTGGTATATGTTGTGTATAGGGATTTTACGCCAAGTATTGGATTTCAACTGTGTTTCCGAGTATGTGGTCATATGATCTGTGTATGGGTATATGGATATGTAAAGTAGAGGGCTATACCCTATGTTCGATGGATGAAACATATACATACATGTCCAAGTTGAATACATTTTTTGGTACCCCATGTAGTGCACCCGGCCAGATACCATGTGGGTTGAATTCTAAATAGAAGTACAATAACTGGCTATATACATTGCCAAGCCATGTGATGTACATTGGAAGGTACCATGTGTAGAATCTACAACATGTACATGACTAACACACTATGAACATTTGTTTTACATTCCATGCCTGATTGATGTTCAGGATGAGGTGGATATTTGAGGGTACACACCATATACTAGGGTATAATTATCATGTACTCTTACATTTATTTCCTATGTAGGTTTATTCATAACTTTATTCCATATAGTCTTAATTGGAAATATGTGCATTATATTTTGATTGTTTTTTCATGTAGATTTGATGGTGCTACACTTTAGGTGATTTGAGGAATATATGGATATGTTTCATGATTTTACTCAATGTAGAGGTTCTTCCTATGGAAATCAAATTCAGTTATTCAATGTGGGTGATACCTAGTATCTAAGATTGTATACGATCTATCTCTCTAATATAGAATTAAATGAATTTTTACTTTAGTCAAGGCGGTAGTTTTAAAATTTGAACTTGTTGATTCCATGTACGATTCCTATGTCTCAAAACAATAACTGAGGGATCACTGTGGGATTAATTTTATTATTTTTTGACCAAAGGAATCCATTGTAAGATCTTGCTATTTATATAATCTTTTCAAGAATCCAGTGATGGATTCCTATTCCTACATGCTCTATTATTAAGGATTCCATGTTGGATGATGATTTCTATGTATCATTATGAGGATCCCAAGTATAATTTTTAAGTTTACTAACCGTCATTGATCCAATATAATATATCCCTTTAACCTTCACTGGTGATGAACATGAGTTTGATGGATTTTTTTATAAACATTCTTTGATTCTCCAAATCAAAAATCTTCACCTATTTTTTATCAGATGGAACCAGTGGGTTACATAGTGTTTGGACCACAATGGGAATGTTCTTTGGGGGTTTGGATAGTAATGGTAGTGGGTATCAACATATAAAATCAACAAATATTACAATCCTCTCATACTGTTGAAGTAGTGTTGGGTTTAGGAATTCTGCGTACCTCAATATTTTTTAATCATTCATATTGTTATAATTGTTGAAGTTAAGATAACCATAGGTTCTTTCTAGTTTTTGGATGACGTTCATAGAGCGATATGATCTTTGGATGGCTAGACATACTACTTGTGATAATACATATGTGCCTATTCATTTTACAAGGCTCCTATACATATTTCTATTGATCTGGACTCTAATCCCTAAAATTTATATATTATGTATCGATGTACTATATGGTATTAGATAAATTTTATTATTCAATTATTAATAATTTTAGTCCCTTAATGTATATACATAGAAAGATGTTGTGGGGATATCCATGTATCATTCCAATAGTGATACATATATTCCAATGAAGAAATTTAATGTACTAACATATTGGGGTTTGAGAATTATATCATGATATGAATGATACATAAATTCATATACAGGAATTATGCAGACGGATTCAGAGGTTTGGTGAATTAAATTATACATTGAGTGATACATGGATTCTAAGGTAAGAATTCACCTAATGGAATCATTAGTAAGATGGATTATATACACAAAGAGTGATACATAGCTTCCCATATAGAAATTCCATTGATGGACTCATAGGGGAAAAAATATATAATGATTGATATTTTCATCCTTAGACTCCTTGGTTAGATGTTATGGGTCCCATTATTATTTCTAAATAGTAAGTGTTCTATATTTAAAAGTTGTATATATTTCCAATAACCATTCATTATAGGGATTGGAGGCGAGTATGGGTGGACAAGGTGATTGGAAATATATCACCCAATGGTGATATAACATTCCCAGAGACATTTCCATCACTAGAAAAAGTAAATTTTTTCAATTGGGTTCATAGAGCTAGGGGTTTACATAATTATACATGGCATGAGACGCACAGAATCCATTTAAATTCTATTTTAAAATGATGTTCATATTATCGAGATTACAGATTTAAGGATCAACTATTGTTGGTTTTTGTTATTTCATTAACCTTTATCATTTATATACATGTTTATTTATATAAAATAATTTATGAGAATCCATATATATATACACATATAAATATCTAAATACATGATGGTACATTTTCCTAGATTATCAAGAACATATAAGGGGGAGAAACTCTAGTTTTTCTTGATTAATATTATTTAATTTTTCGGTTGTGTCTTAACTAGGGTTAGAATTTTTTACATGTATTCACTTATTATAGAAGATTTATAGGATCATCATTGGTGGTGTGAAATTAATAATTTTTCTCACCCATGTATGTATACCTTGGTGTGTGTGAAGAACTAATGTACTATTATTTTTGTTTGGAACATATGGTTGGATGGAAAGATATGAGGACTGTGGTCTCCTAACTAATTTTGAGCCACTCATGTGGATTATTATAATTGATCTTCTGTACTATGGATTTTTCATAATGACTAGATATTTGGATTGGATTAGAGTTTTTAGAATACCCATATACATTATTTCTATATTTCTTTATGTACTCAAATATATGTGATCAGACTAGTGGGTGTTTAGTGTTTTATATATGACACTATTTTTTGTGATTTTATATAATTTCATGTATTATTAAATAATGCTTCTAATTTAGTTTATTTTCCACTTATTCATTCTGTTTAGTAACATATATGGATGATTTATATTTATTTCCATAATTTTTACTCTAATATGATGGAAGAGTCTCTCCATTAATACACCATAGTCCCACACTTTTATTCAGCATGAAATGGCCTATAAAGAGGCGCACTTGGGGGCTTGTAGTGAACTTGCTTATAGATCCTATTTTAAAGAACCCCAATATGGAATTTATAAATTCATCTCAATGTTGTTTCATTATTTTTTATTTACTATTTTTTATAAGGAAGATATGAATATTAGGAATATGTTTGACCATGTGATGGATGTATGAGGGGTGCATCAAGAACACATGTTCTTGTGAGAATTATATGTTTCCATGTATAATGGGATGTTGTTCTTGATATGTGATGTTATAGTTGTATATGATTTAATTTATATTCTATTTCTGTTATGTCATGGTAAGTATGATCATATTGATTTATCATGAATTAATAACATCATATTTATAAGATCATCATTTGGGTGACCTTTTGAGATTATTTCTCACGACATACATGCGCCTCATTTTTCTGGTAGATGTTATGTGTTATATTTAGGTGGAAAATAGATTTCATGATGGATGGGGATGAGGCCCAGTGTTTCTTGATAACATAGAATCACTCGTTTAGACTCTTATGGTCGGGCTTGCGTAGCTCAGTATTGTCTTGGATTCCATGATTGTTGTCTAGATCAAAGTTAGTAAGAGTGAAATGTAATTTTATTTCACATTCCTTTATGAACACTTGGATATGTGATTGACCCAATGGGTGATCAGTTATGTATATGTGGAATAACTATTCTAGATTTTATAACATTTAATTTATTGTTACATCATTCTTATTTTAATTTTATATCATACTTCTTCACTCTTCATAGTTACTACTTTGTACAATATCATGTTATTTTGACTATTATTTAATCTTAAATGAGGGAATAGTCACTAAAAATACACCCTAGGCCATCACTACTAGTCATAATCCTATTTCCTATAGAAAGGTGTGATTTTTTCCTTTTGGTAAACTAGCTTGGAGCACATGTTTAGTGGAATTTAGATAGGGATATTACAGAAAGAATAAATAAAAGGATTCCATTTAATAAAACATATTAAATATATATTTGTTATATATATATTCATTACTATTATATAAATATGAATCAATAACTTATTATTCTTATTAATATAATTCTAAATATTTATTTCAATGGATAGTTTTATAACAAGAATCGCTATTAAGAAACCTAAATTTTTACTTTGTTATGAAAAAACTAGTGAATTATGACTCTCATAGTTTATATTCTCTATCACCGTTATTGATTTAGAGATATAACTATTTTGTTTTATTGATTAAAAGATACATTTTTTAATTGTAATTGGTGGAAGAATTATTTCATTGATTTCATTAATAAAACAAATCTATTTAATATGTTATGTTAATTTCTATACTGTGTAAATTTTTTAAATTTCCCATTAAACATCATGGAATCATTCTCGGTCTAATTTGTTGTTATATTTTTACCATTATTAAGAGATTGTTCTCAGAAGCCTATAATTATGAATTTATTTTCAAAAGCAGCTTCTGGAAATGATTGCTTAATTTATTATTTTATATGATAAATATTACGGGATATTTCCAGTGGAATTAAAAAAAAATCTATGTGTACATTTTAAATAAAAAATATTTTGTTCTTGAAAATATAATATAAAATAAATTGTGGAATGGAATCCTAAAGTGGAGTTAGAAAATGATTCATAAATAAGAGGATAGAAGGTATTATATTTCTAAAGGATGTAATTTTTGGTCATTATTTAAAATATATTAAAATTATTAATTTAAATTATTTTTTAAAGAGTTATTAATTTTTACGAGTATAAATATGATATTGTTATGTAATGAGTAAGGCCTATGCAATTCTTATAGTTTGAAGTACCATATGATGAATTGTACTTTTATGAATTGGTACTTTTGGAATCAAAATATGGTTATAAATATATTTTAAATTTGATTATATTTTTATATACTTCATTTATAGGTATATTTTTAGAAAACAATTTAATGTCATTTGGGTTGTATCTAGTTGAATAAACTCATGAAATCTAGATAATTATTATTTTAATTTCCAAAATTATTTGGGTAGGCTCAATTTGGTATTATTTTTTAATGATGTATGTGTATATGAAATTTCTTATGTAACATATTTTGTTTTATGATAAGTTATTGATGCGGTTCATTAATGTAATTTTCAAATGATTCATTATATTGAGACTCTATGGATTATCATCCAAGGGATTCTATTGATATACAAGGTTAAAAAGTGATACTATGATGTGTTTTCAGTGAAATTAATAATTTTTATTATGTATAAATAACATTTTTTTGGAAAATTATTTTGAATTTTGGATCTCTGATTGGTGGTATTTTTTCAATTCCATGTTTCTGCTATGATTTTTTTTGTAATCGAAGATGAATTATAGAGTTTATGTTACAATATATGAGGATAAGAAGAAGGTTTTACTCTTCTGATCAACATGAAATAAAACCAAATATAGTCCTAAGATTAAAAGTAGAACCAAATACTCATTGCATTATACCAGGAACACAAGGGACCTGGTAGTGAAGGTGGTTACCTTAGAGGAATAGCAGGTACCATGTGGTCTTCCTATAACTACATGGCATGATCAATATTGTATAATGGTTAATAATGGGTTTTTTGTGTTTCCCCTTGTCAATTTTATCACATTTTTTCTCCCATACATTTTTCATTTTCTTGTAGCCATTGAGAGATCCTCTAATCTATCCTCTTGGATTTCCATTCACCTTCATATTTCCCCCACAATCCATACATATTCTATAGTGATCATCCAACTAAATCAAATGAAATCCATAAAATTCCTCATATCCATTAAAATTTTATTCTCTTATCTATCAACCTTTTGGTTAATGGGTTTCAAAATTAATGATTTTACAAAATCCATATTTGATACAATTTCAATTCCATATATTTTTTTAAATTAGGTTTGGGGAGACCTAAGTGTGTCTTTTCATTGAACATCCATAATTTTTTAATAATGAGTATATGATTATGAATATATTTATTGTTTCCAACTTTCAGATACTAAATTATGGATCAATGTATTTAATCAAATTTGGTATTACATATGACTAACTACTATCTATATTTGTTGTGGTATTTTATTTGTGTTTCAACTATGTTCTAATTTAGTTTTAAATATGGTAAACTTTATATCGTGGTTAGTTTATTTTAAGTGATTACCGATGATTTTTTGGTGATTTTTAGAAAATATTATGATTACATTGTTGTACGGTAAGGTATTTTCCATGGTATTTGAATTATCGGTGGTTTCTATTTCACATGATAAATTTCTAAGAAAATTAAAAAACATCTGACCTTATGATTTTGAACAAGGAACCATAAGATCAAGATGAATCATGTTTCCATTAGATTATTAGTATATAATAAAAAAATTCATCCAATATAAGCATGAAAGTTTACCTCACAATCCCTATAAATCAAAGGTAATCTCATATCAGACACTCCAAGAGAAATATTCATAAAATCATACTGAAAAACAATGTAACATAGAAAATTAACCTAGTTTAGACAAGTTAACAATCCAGGGGAATATAAAACATTAAAATATTATTTAGAAGTATATATTAAAATAAAAATATCATTGAATCATAAGTGGATTAATTTTTTATCTAGAGTAATTCCCTCTTACTATACGCAATACATAGAAAAAGTGACCCCAACTCCACATTTATAGTAGTTGTTTTCATTAATTCATGATCCATAGTTAAATTATTACCAATGAGTGATTGAACCAAGGATATAATCTTTTAAGTCATTGAATATCCAGATTTGGAGGGATATATACATCAACTGGATCATCAGGTGAATAGTACCATCTTCTGAAGACTCTATTGAATAAATTTGAATCCCATAAACCTAAACATCTAATTATTCCAGAATCATGAACAATAAATCCTCCGTCATTGACATGAATATCTTTTTATGCATTGAACAATATCAATACCACTGTGTATTAGAAAAATAGTTTTTTTAAAATTCAATTATACATCTATGGAATGTTGGAGGAATATGATGTTGATTCTTTTAAATGGATTAAAAAATTATCCATAAAATTACATATAATTATGATCCTAATAGAAAAAATCATGATAAATTTTACAGGATCCATCACCATGTCCATGGCGTTGCAGGATAAAAAATTTATAACTATCTTCATCAACTGAATGAGCTTATTTTGTAAGAGGTTTGAGATACTAAAACCCCCTATTTATATAATCCTCGCTAAATTGAAACACATATGTGTTATTTCGTGACCAATAAATTTTGTTAATAAAATAATGTTCTTTTATTCCCATAAAATTTAAATAACTTGGTAGCCTCATCATATATTCTATTCTAGATGATGTGATATTTTGGGACAACATTATTCATTTGGGAGTTAATTGATAAAGTCTTCGCCATGTCACTCTCACTCTCAATAAAATTTTATAATGAATTAATATCATGACAACTTAATATATCCTGTAATAAACCCATCAACCACACCATATCCATCAAAATATTAGAAAATTTGATGTCCTCGATTTTTGGGGTTGATACTGGATCCACCAAATAGAAAATAAATATCCATATCAAAATAGTTCTTCTAAATGTAAACACAAAACCAATGGTACTATTTCATGAATAATTATATCCACTAGAATTAGTAACAAAAAAACACATATAGGGTATTATTATTTATAAAATTGAGTTAAATATTTCTTGAACCATTGAGATACTAGTAGGTTCACTTTTTAGCTTCACAATGATACTTTCATGAATTTCCTTGTTATCTTTTAACCAAATCTTCCACTTTAGAGATATCAGGACTACCACATAGAATGTTATACATTATGTTTTTAAAAACTAACACATTCATATATTTCCCCATGTACTCAGAATAAATTACCATTTTATTTGAATTTCCTATTGAAAGGAATAATGTACAATGAACTTGAAATGAATGATCTCGGGGAACTCAAGTGTCTTATAATCATCATCCCAAAAAATCCATTGATAGAAGATAATATCTTCTACTTGGATGTACATTAACAAATAAATAAAAAAACATTGGACGATATGTGGATTACTGTGATCATAAAAAATATTCCAATTAGGGAATCCATGATCATTTATCTGGAATGAACTGAAGAATTCACACTTGAATCCTTTCAGCCTTTCAATCACATGTCCATCCAAGAGTAATTCATCAACATTGATAATAAATATAGCAAAATGACTATTTACCTACACTATATGGCAGTGAGACATGTTTTTATTTCTATAAAGAATGAAATTTTTTGTTAAGATGGTATTTATATTCTTATTACATTACATTGGTAACTTTATAATCTCATCGATAGTTATCTTGAAATTTCAAAGTATTCACTAGTTCCATTATAATGTAAATGATTTTGGTTTCTGAAATAAAATTTATTCCACCAACTCATATTGATGGACCACATTATTGACATCATGTAGATCACAATAAACCCTCAATGGAAAATATGTAAATAACTGTCTGTATCACTATAAGTTTAACAAATTTAGTGATAATATAACTAAATTCCACTATTTATGATTGATATAATTCATAAAAACCCATCCACTAATTATATCAGAATTTAACATACACATTATGCTTCATATGATAAAACTATTTGGAATGTAGTGAGTATATGATATCAAGAAGATATTGTTTCTCCATTCTACTATAAACATGAAATTAATTAAGTTAATCCTTTATTGATAACTCTCTCTACAATTTGTTATTCTAAATGCTTGACTCACATAAAATCTTAATTCCTTCACCATCTACGAGAAGTAGAAAATCATATATAAATTTAACCAATTATTTATTTTACTAATATTAGTCAATATATTCAACATTAGAGGTTGTGCTCCATTAAAAAAATCCCTTCTAATAATCTATCCAATTATTTCCATGTCCTCATGCACTCCGGTAAGTTAGAACATGGTGTTTTAGGAAGAGGACTATAATATTAAATTATAGAACATCGTTTCAAACTGTATAATCCATTATCTATTCTCCATGATTATATTGAAACAACCCAGACTTATATTATCTCAACCTAAGCATTATCCCCAATTTCCATTCTCTATATATCTTATTACACTAAGTTCTAGTAATTTTAAATAATTACTTTATTTAATAGTGTTTCTTGTACTCTGATAAACATTTACAGATGGTTATCTAGTAGACTAAAATAAATATTTTCATTATTGTATCCTATAAATAAACAACTATATGAAATTTATTTTAAATTTTCCTTTTCCTAAGAAGAAAAATGAAGGAATGTAAATAAATTGAAAACTATTAGGTAAGTGTTGTACAAAATTTATTCAAACCTAATTTAATCAAAATATATCATTCCAAAGGTTCTAATGAAGTAAAAATTATAAGATGATCTACACATATGTTGAATCAACCTATTGTTCACTCAGGAATACAAAACATAACATCATGATTCCAAATCTCTCATTTAGAATCCAATTATTCAATTAGATAATACTATTCGGCTAAGGTTTCCATAACACTACCTTTTCCATTTAGATTATATTTATCCAATATATAATCTTGAACTTTAATCCACCATAACCATGTTTATTATCCAACCTATAGTATTTATACTTTTATGTGGGCATGCCAACCACCAAGTATATATATCAATAAAATTTATAGAGTACATCATACATTAGTTATAGGAAAAAGTCCCACACTTTATATTTTGAATCATTGATGAATTTAGTTTAATAATCTCCCAACTATTGAGGTTGAATATTTAAAATTAATCATTACTACTTATAAACTAACCCAATTTTTCAATTCACTTAAATCTATCTATCAATATTTATGAAACATCTAATGACTCACATGTATGCAAACCGAAAAAGTTCAAAAATCTATATGATAAAACAGTGTCAATCCCATTTTAGGTAATGTATATAAAAATTTAATAACAATGTGACCAAGACCATCGTGATACAACTCTATTGATACAGATGATGATTTGAATGTTGTATCAATATCATTAATTATATATCCTGGTTCACTAGTAAGGTAAAATGTTCTATATTTCACACCAAGGAACACCACAAATAAACCACATGTGATCTTCCACTCACCGTCTTCAATCCAAGTGAATAATATTGGTTCATAAAGTAAACAAATAGATATGTGGTATATATATAGTCTTGGAATTTTTTAGACCCAAAGAAAATGTAGAAGATATAAATTTTTCATTTTGACACTCACATGTCCTATTCCAATGAACTCGAGTCCCTCTTCAAATAAATGATGAACCCTAATAATTATTTTAGACACATAATAATGCATAAAAAATTATATAATCTTGATTGAATGAAATATCTAGATTCAAGGATCCATGAATCCAATATAATCATGATACTTCAAACAACTGATCCACATTCCCCATCAGTTGTGTGTTTGTGGATGATCCCAATCAAAAGCTTCTATAGTGTCTTCATCCCTTATGGAAATCCATTTATATTTATCCATTAATTTTATAGAGATATCACATAGAGTCACTAGGACTATCATAATTACCATTAACCATCTCTATTATATTTTTTATATTATTTCAAATATATTTGATTAATGAATCCACTTTATTAAATGAATGTTTTTAAAAGAAAAAGTATAAAAAATTTCTTTCCTCTACATTTATTCATTCAATATTTTAACACATATCACATAAATGAATATATACATATTTTTATAAAATCATCTAACTATAGAAACCAAAGTATCCCACGATTCAATAATTGATGAAAAAAGAAAAAAATACCAATAATCCATAAAAAAACTACTCATATTAACATTAGATTATTAAAAAGGATGTTTAATTAAATATTATTAATGTTCTCTATCCTATATCCAACATAATTTTGTAATAATTTTTCATCCAAATGATATTCTATTCATGTTGGTTGGATTTTTATTTATGTTCTCATGATTGGTCATCAACTCTATAGTTTTTCTAAAAAATTTTATTTTTAAGGCCACATTTTGGGACATTATAATTCATATAACACTAATTAAATCACCATTAATCATTTTTTATTCAATGTTTGAATTTTTTTAGAATTATTCCCAACCAGTGGAAGATCAATATCCTAATTGAAAAATTATTATTATACTTAAAAATTCTGAAATCTTTGATTATATTCTTTCATACATGTCTATAATACACTATATAAACTATCATTACCTATAATAATTATTTAAAACTCTTCATAAAATAATTTTATTTCAAGGAAATGTACCTCAAACTTTATATACATTGCTAAATCAATTTCACTTCATAACATCATACCAAGATCTAACATTATTTTTTTACTAGAAAATGTTCTACAAGAATGAGACAACCATATGTTCTCTAAAATGGAAAAGAACTATATAGTATTTTAGAATTATGAATTTATAGGAATATGCCCCTATAATTTGGAATCCACTAAACATGTTCATGTACCTTGACCAAACACCTTTTGAAACTTATAAGAGACACAAATAGAGGACACTCCAAGTGAATCCTTTAATTAATATTCAAAAATAAAAAAAGGAATATAAGTAAATAATATGGTTTTGAAAATTACCTAATTCATTGGAAGTAATATATTTACAAGTTACATGAATAAGTATGATTACAATAAAAGAAAAATCAGAAGAAAAAGATGTCAAAGGATTTTACGTGACTAATTTACTCAGACTAAGAAAATAAATAGTACATGTGAACCTAACCAAATATATATAGTTGCTATTATAAACTAATAATAGTTCAAAAAAATATATTTTGTTTCAGATGAATCTTCATAAATATAATGATTGTGGTTATTGAATCACGTATTCTTGGGAGATCACCACCACTATCGGGTCATCTGGGTAATCACAGAAGTTGTTATGGGTTTTCTGAACCTAAAGGATGATTGAATTTTGGTATGGAATGAAGGTATGTTCAATAAATTGTAGTTTGGGAATTGATCCATTATAACATGTACCTTAGTTTTTTTGGACATGGAATGTGGCCTATTAGTGGTTGATGTGCTCTTGTGAGTGTTGGATAAGGGTGAGGGTGATCCTTAGTTAATATATTGGCTATTGGAATCCACCATTATATGATGACTAAGATCAAGAGTGTGGGTTTTCTGTCATGGAGGCTATGAAATATACTATTCAGGTTGTGCTGTTTCTATTAAATGTGGTGAATTCCATATAGAGTGACCCTCAGATTCCAAGATGGAGAGGAATATTCATCATGGGCTATACCTTTACTACTTTTTCGGGTGGTTGTGTTGTAATCTAGAGGCCCTGAAATAATATTTACCTTGTCGATGGATATCATAGGGTAATTTCAAAGGTACACACAATGATGTTTCTTCATGTAGTTCGTCATCATAGTTATCACCATCAACATTCAAGGAGGGTTATTCCATAGATTTTTACATCATGTCATAGCTAGAGGATACGAGGGGACCTTGGAGAATTATCTAGTTCATTTATCAGTATTGATTAATATGTGTGGGTCCTTACATAGAGGAAAATATAAAAATTACAGAAGGTAGAAACCATGAATATTAATTTAATGTGGGGAAACATATATTTTCTTGATTGTCCCATATGTTATTTAAGAGCTAGGGGATCATGAGTGGTTCATTTTATTAGGTCTCCCCATCCCAATCCTCGCATGGATCACTAATACAATAGGTTTTTATTGATGTTTTACAATAAATATTCATCATATATTATTGATTTTTATCAATCCATTATTCCTTCCACTTTGTCCTTTTGATTTCACAGTAATTTTAGTTAGGTTTTGACGAATATTTACCTCAGAACATGGTGGAAATTTTATGAAATGATGGGGATTTCAAGGGATATTTATTAATATATACTCAAAAGGTGGTACACACATTACATATGATAGTTTTAGTGACATAGAGATTCCATGGGAGTATTTTTCTTATTCCATAGTTTTTATGATGAATAGTTACTATAAAATAGTTATAATTTACTATTGGTACTATATAGATTGTTATCAAATATCAGGATATAGATTTATCATAGAAGTGGATTTTTGGAGTTGATTGATGTGGTGTCGAAAATATGAAGTGATTAACTATATTATAAAATTTTCATTTCCATTTAATAAAAATCGACAAGACTATTCTTCATGATTTCTTACCTAAAATATATTTTTTTCATGGTTGTTTGTTGAACTATTATCAATCGAGATAATTCTAGAGATTGAGAGAGAATGGTCATGATCCTCCATAGGACATAATAATTGAACTTTAGTAACATTTTCATTTAGGATATCCAAATAACTATATCACATATGTGATAGATTGTGGACTGAGATTACATGAGGCCTTGGGTTTGTCTTGGGGAATGAGTGGAGATGCGATATATTCAATTTTGAGCTCCTAGTGATAATTGGTAGTTATAGGAAACTTGGGACAAGTGATACATTGAAATATTATTGTCTATATGATGAGTGACTAGGATATCCATTTAATGGTAGAAGTAGTGTATTGGTGTTTGATATGGGTGAGGTATGTCCTCTATAACTCTTAATGGTTAATATATGGGGTTTTCTATAGGGTTTTATGTCGATATATCTCCCTTAACAGATTTGAAATGAGACCTAGGTAAGAGTAGTGGAAAGTTATTTTGGGATTAGCATCGGGATTCCATGATCATTTCAGATGGAAGTTAGACCCACAAATTATTTCCATGTATTAATTGAGAATACTGGCTATGAAGTCACCATGGGTTGATGAACATGTGGTGGTTCTAGGGATTTGAGATGTGGGGCTAGGTACCTAGTGACTAGTTACCTAGTGATGAGTGGTGAGTATGTGTGATGGGTTGTATTCCATTGTTTGTAGTTACATTCATATTATTTGCATAATAAAAAGATTATAATGTTGTTGATATATATTCCATGATTTTCTTCCCCCATGAGTGTGATATAATCATCTAGTCTAATGTGTGTGAGATAGATTCCTCATTGTGTACGATGTATGGACTTACTATAAATGAGAAAGCATAGATTAATATGAGTAGATTCACATTGATCTAGATAATAATTTTATCGATCTTTCCATGAGTGAAAAGGATGTTATGGGGGAATGAAATATGATGAAGGAACTTACAATGAGTGATAGAGTTGAAGATGAACCACCATGAGTAATATGGGGCCCAGGTTATGACCTGGGGATGGATAAAAAGGGGAGGCCACCATATGTTAGACGAAGAAAAATATATGATAGTGGATCAAAGTGAATAGATTAAACCTACCTTGTGTGGTAATGAATAGGTTGATTATTGGGTGTATGATCCTCCTACTATGTGGGGGTAGTATGGGTTTCTAGTCTCAAACATTACTCTAAGGGAGTAGTGGTTATGTCTTGGGGAACACTATTCCTTACATATTCAAGTATTTTATAAGGCTTAGTGAGATTACCTACCTATATTTGTTGGGAATGATATATGATAATATTATAAATAAATTAGTGTTTTAGTATTGGCATTGTGTCAAACCTTTTATGGTCGAATATCATGGCGATCTAGAAATAAATCGATAATCAGACTCACATGGACTTAGGGTATCCTACTTAGTATATGATGATTGATTCACTTTTATTACATGTTTACATTATTCATTAATACAAATATACGATATAAATTATTATGAAAAATTTGTGATATCATACATAGTTTTATGATCACACCATACATGGGAACCACATTATCCTATATGAATTATGTCTATTTTTATTTGGAGCACATGATATTTAGTATATCTATCCAGGTTATTATGATGGATATTTGTAGAGAGGTTTGATGACTTCTAATGATAGAAACATTGATTCTGTTGTATTTATTTAATTTTGTATATGTGATCATCCTAGTAGGTGGCCATTATTGATTTATTAATGTATGTTTTCATGTGGTGAAATTGCTTATATGAAAAAAAAAATTATTTGATTATGAAAAATTTTATTTTAATTTTTATGTACTATAAATTTTATCTTTATTTTTAAATAGTTTTTTCATGGGAATAATATAACTAATATATGGATTATTCTCTTACATGTAGTTGGTTTCCCCTAATATATTGAGGTGTTTTTTAAATATTTTATTCATTTTATTTTTATTTTGGCATAAGATTATGAATAATTTTGATTATTATAACTAATTAAATACTAATAGTGAGTTTGAGTACTAAATAATAGTTCTTATATCATCCATGACTCGAGGAATATTTTATTTTACTTACAATGTATTTAAACTGCAAATTACCATATTTTATTATTAAAAAAAGTTCATATATTTTAGAAAAATATCAAAAATTCATCCTACCTGATTTTCAAAGTGAATTATTAAATAATGAATTCCATTTTAGGAAAATAATATTCTATATATGATAAATTTATTTTTTAAATAAATCTTTATTTACTCAAAAAATAATGACCTTAAAATTACAAATTATTTTATAATACATTGAATATAATATTAAGGTCTTATGAAAACATCTTAAAACCATAAAGAGGCAAAATAATAATTTTTGAGTCCATTTAATTCTAATATTCTTTATATTAAATTATTATACTAATAATAAAATTATAAGTAAATATTTACTACATATAAATACTCCAATACATAATTTATCATCCATAAACTAATATTCTGCTTAATCTATGATATAAAAATACCATGTTTTAATTTATCAGATACCTAATTTTATTATACATTAATAATTTAATTTTATATTCTAATGGCCACATTACTATTACTAGTGGTCCAACTAATATTACAATTTTCACATTACTATTCATAAAAAATGATACTTTTTAGAAAAATAACAAAAAAATTAACCAAAGTAAATGTTTACATTAAACATTTTAAAATAATGTTTAATTTTTATAATATAATTTATAAAATTTTCTAACAATGTATTTAAAAACAATTACCCATTAAAATGTGATAAAACTATATTTAGAAAATAAAGCATTTTTATGTGTAAAATTGGATTTATTATTATCTTATGCTTATAAATTTATTTTTGATGAATTTGAGGATATTTTATTGAATATATAAATGCAATTAATATATTTCACAAATATATAATATTATTATTTATTTATATAAATTTTTATGTGGGGAATAAAAGTAGTTTTTATAAAAAAACACATTATTTATTTTCCATTTTTTTCATTTCTAATTAGTTGGTTACCAATTAATTATATTTATTAAAATATCGAATCTATATTTTCAAAATTTAATTATTCTCATTAATTTCTTCCATTCCAAACATTTATGATATAACTTTAATTATATTTATTCATTTTTAAGCTCGCAATCTATTGAATAAGTAAAATTTAAAATTCTATATATCATAAAATCTTGGGGTGTTACATTCTCACGTCCACTAATAAATTTAATTCTCTCCATTTGAAATTTGTTTAAACAGAAATCAAATATTGATACATAAAAATTCCCTTTTAGAAACCGCATATAGTTAAAAAAATGTTTATAAAACACCCACTTAATAGTGGTAAAGTGAAATTTGAATGTCACCACAAAATATTGATTCTGAAATAAGAGTACATTGATAAAAAATGGACATGGAATAAAAATATAACTATCATGTTCTAATTGAGTGTGATAGAGAACATTGTGACTAGAAATTCTACCAACACGCAATCATAACTTGGTGATTAAATAAAAGTCCACTGATTAATCAAAATGAAATTTAAATCTATAAGGTTTTTAAGTAAACATCATTTTCATATAGTGGGAGATTTATTTTAAAAATTAGAGAAGTATATGAGAATATAAAATCAATTATTTCAATTCAATTTCATAATATAATCCTCTAGTTTTTATTTAATCTATCTCTACTACATTTCTTTAACCAAAATGTGGGTATTTGAGATGAATTTTTCATACCTAAAGTACTTTAAAAAAATCACGTGGTTCTTAAGTCAGTCCTTCTTCTTTGATAAGTTTACTAAAACCAAAATAGTTAGCACATGGTATCCAATATTTTAAATCATTCATTAATCCAATTAAATAATATAACTAAAATATTCTATAATTAGTAAATCATTTGACTCTTAAAAAATATGTCTATTCAAATTCATATACAAAAAATTTATAAAGAGGGTCACTATATATCTAGAATCAACATAACAAAATATTCAAAAATAGTGTATCACTTTTTTCAACATACAAAATATTTAAATACCTTATTCTCATTTAATCCTTTATGAAACATTCATGCTTCTAGCAGTAATTCCCTTACATTCTAGTAACTAAAAATTCCAGCATTAGATAAACCATCACAACACTAACCAAATTCATGTTCACTTATAATATCCCACCAAAATATATTTTTATTTTTCTTGAAAAAATTAATATATTGAGGGTTATATTTACAAAATTCATGTGTTTTTAAAATAACAGTCTATAAAAGAATCAAATCCCATGATTATTGGTTATATTCATCTCATATTTTCAATTCCTTAAATAATATGTACTATAGTAAAATCCTTATATGTCTCATGATTCATATAAAAAGATGATTATTGATAAAATACATAATAAAATTATTTCTGAATACAAATATAGGCATAATAATTTTTTTATTCATATGTGGTATATCATACTCTTAACCAAGATCCATTATCCCTTTTTGGGATATATTTGTTTCACAGTTGAGACATTGAATTTCAAAGTGTATCATCTCTTTGTAGTTGAATAAATTCACATTGTAATCCTTTTTCATACCCATGAAATTGGTGACCTTTCTATCCATAGTTGTATAAAACTCCCATTCCTTTAATAAAATTACTAGGGTGTTTCTTTTCATAATTATCACATGTGAAAAAATACATCATTCTCATTCTCCCTTTATACATTATTTTCTCTATCATCATTTTCTTATATTTCTTTATTTAGATGTCATATAACTTGGTTAAATATTTCTCTACCTTGAAATCACATGATATTATATCATTGTATGGTGAGAATGTTGGGTATAATTGACCCCTTTGAAATATTGGCATAATAACATGAAGGATATAAACATTATTAAAATTTAGAAAATGTGCATTTTTTAGTTTCTCATTCCTTTTTTGAGGTACCATTTCTGAAAAATGGAATACACTAAATTAAGTTATAAATAATAATTAATAATATCAAACCAGAAAAACACATAACATAAATTGATAATTTAGGCATAACTAATCACACAATCCAAAACATTGATTCATTGGGTACAAATTAAATTTTAATATCATCATAATGGTTTGTGAATAAAATGAGAATTATCCTAATAATATACCCTAGGAATATCAAATCATATGTACAGTAATGCCTTTTTCATGTGACATGTTACCATGAGTGAGGGCCAGGAAACCCTATCAGAGTTTTTACCCTTATGTACATCTTTCAAGAACCACATCTATTTATACTATATAGAAAAATATGTATTTCAATGAAGATTGACATAGTCTCTAAGTTTTAAAAATTATTTTATGTACTTATATTCATATCCTCAATGTCTATTTTAGGGTAATGATCCATAATCTATGTTTTCTAAATCTATTTTAAAAGGAATATAATAATCATTATCTGATAGAAATGGAAAATACCTTGACCCAATTAGCTCTAAGGCCTTTACTTAATTTATTACACTATCAAAAAAAAAACAATTCTTGAATCCCAATGAAAAGATTAGTTTAGTAGTTATGGAAAACCAGACACATACAAAAAATTTAAATTTTATCTTGAAAGGGAAAAAAACTAGACACTACATTTTAAACACCCATAATATCCAAGATTATCCCTAGATGTTGTTCATAATATACATCTTTTCACCCTAGGAGAAAACCAATGTTAGAACGGTATGGCCACAGATGCTCGGTAAGGGTAAATAATACAGCTAAAGCTATCAGAAACATAATCATTATGGATAGGTGAATAACTAAAAATCATTCTAATAAAATATAATCATGAGCATAATATGGAATTAACAAAATATGAATAAATAATTCCATATAAATAATTACATGAAACATAAACATGTGTATTTTACTAGTGAAATATTTTGATGATTGATTAATTAATGAAATCATAATGAGGGAATTCATATGCCATACAACATAAAAATACCATCAAGACATTAGTCATGAATTTTTATAATAAATGGTTAATACCATAGCTGATATCTATTTATATTTTGTCTCATGAGACCTACCGATTCATCGATGGGCAATTACATTCTCCGCACATCACTTACTAAGTCAAATCCATTCATAATTTTTGTAATAAAAATTTATAATTAAATAAAAGAATCCAATAAATTTTTTCAATATTTTAATTATATATATTTGTTAAAATAATATAATAAATTCATTCACAAATTCACGATGAAAAAAATATTTAAACATTCTAATGTGTCTCAACCCACATTGAATCAGTTAAATATAAACCCTATGATATAATAACATTAAATGAAACTTATAATATGATAATAATAATAATAATAATCATGATATTATCAGTAAAAGGGATGTACATTCATCACATAAAAGGAATAAGTGGTGAAAAGTTATATATCTCATATATGTAAATGTGAGACATGAAAAACCCTTTTACATTGGAAAAAGGGTTATTTTTGAAAATCAATTATATTTTACAAAAAATAATACTATAACCATGTATATACCTTAAAAAAAATAAAAAATAAAATAAAATTATATTTTATGCATAATTTATTGCCTAAATAAGTAAAAACATTTAAAATGAGTGTTTATTAAAATTTATAAATGATTCCCTTTAAGGCGGTTTAATGAAAATATTATAGCGTATTTAAAATAGAACATGGGATAATTGTTTATTTAAAGCCATAAATTATAAAATATATTTTTTCAGGGTAAAATTTGGAATTTTATTTAAATATTGGTAGCTTAAAATATATTTTGGGTGGTTCTGGAAAATGGGACAGAAATGGTAAAATACTCTTTAATCAGGTTTACATATCAGAAACAAATGAGCATGGATCCTTATAAAACATGTATTTTCCCATTAAATAAATTTCAAATATCTAGATACATGATTTTGGAATGTGTAATTTGTTCTTTGAATAATTATATAAAAATAAGTAAGAATTACATTTTGGTAATTAGAGAAGAGGTGTAACCCAAAGGAAAAAATAGAGGTTCAGGTAAAATCCTGTATCAATTTGTAATCAATCAAATCGTATAACCAAAAATCAATAATCATAAAATTACTCATTTAAAAAAAATTAAAATTTAGATATTAATTATATAGTATATCAAATTTATTCATAAATACATAAAATACAAGAAATAAGGGGAGAATAATGTAAATCTTACAGTAATAAAAATGAGATGGGAAACGTCTTACCATATGTCTGAATGTGATCTACACTGGATCTTGTTTTCATGGATAATTAGATTAAATATATTAATTAATTAATTAATATCCTTTTATAAAATTATTTTATTTATTTATGTTTTATTTTGTTCATATATGGCCTTTCTGATTAGTTATAAAATAATATTTCATTGCCTGGGAGCGTTCATTTACTTGGATTTCATGATCGATTTACTTGTATATAACTATAGAAGTTCATTCAATATGGGAACATATATCTAGAATTAAAGTTATATTTTATTGGTGAACATATATAATATCAAATGGTTATATAATTTCTTAGGTAAATTTTGGGTGATGATGAATTAATATAAAAGACGTTAGTGAAAATCGTTTAGATTGTTTTGGTGGTTTTTCAATAATCAAAAACTAGTTTTCTTTTATGGATTCACATTATGATTATGTTGTGGTTATATAGAATTAAATAGATATAAAAAATATATTATAATTTTTCTAAATAATAAAATGGTTTTATGAAAGGACATTAATGTGTTAATGGAAAATGAAAATACATCAACCATGATATCAGTAAGTTGACACATCACATATGATGTATTCATTTATAAAATAAAAGAGAGTGCGAGAAAAGAGTTTGATGAGGTATATTCAATCAAAATTATATAATACCATTATATAAATAATAATGGAATTATCATGTCTTTTTCGGTAGGGTATTTTAGTTAATTATAAGAAAATAAAAGTATATGAAAAAGAAAATAAAAAAACATATAGAGGGTTTTCAACTATTGAATTCTCCTCTGTACGAACCTACTTAACGATATTTGTTTTTTTATTTTACAGAAAGAAAATTATTTTTTATGGGGGTAAATCATTTTCATAAGATTTCGTAGGAATTTGATAAGGTTAATATCTTATAAGGTGTGAGAAAATGGGATGGTGAGTGTTGTATTTATAATGGAGGAAGAGGATTTCTTTTAAATATTCTATTCATTTTTTTTATTTTGGCGGAAGGATATGAATATTTTTTATTATTATGACTTAGTTCAGTAACTAGTTTATTTTAGTTCTAAGCGTCGGATCTTACATAATCCAATAATAATGTAATCTTTTATTTTACATATATTGTATATATTCTATAAATTATAGTATTTTACTACTCACAATGAATTAAAATATTACATAAAAATATAAAATATTAATCATTAAAATTTTCCATCGTATAGAAATAAAAAATCTAAACCATTTTATGAAAATAATTTTCTCAATATGTTAAATTTAATTTCTAAATAAAATATTTATTTATTCAAAAACTACTGATTTTAAGGTTATAACATATTTTTTAACACCTTGAAAATAAATTATGGTCTCATAAAATAATCTTACAATAACAGAAAAAATATATTTTATGAGACAATTTTTTGAAAATATATTTTCTTTTATATCATTATTTTAATCATATTATAGAAGATGTATATTTATGACTTATAAAAATACAAATACTTCATTCATCAATTTAAAATATTAATTAAGTTATTCTATGACACAAATATACAATTTTTTCATTTATAATATACATAAATTTTGTTTTTCCATTAATAGGTGAGCTTATAGTTATAATGGCCACATTAATATTCTTAAAGGTTAAATTATTTATCCAACGATAACATTACTATTCATTAGAAATGAAACATATCAATAAAATATAAAACATTTAACAAAAGAAAATTTTTATATTATGAATTAATTTTTTTTTTATTTTTTCAAAATATAATTTATTAAATTTCAAAAAATTTATATTTAAAAAAGTTTCATCATTAAAAGATAGAAAAATTGTGTTTAAAAAAATATTGTCGTTTGTGTATAAAATTAGATTTATTTTTTTCTTATTCCTCTAAAAATAGTTTGGATGAATGTAAAAATATTAGATTTCATATATTTATTTAATTAATATCTTTCAATAGTTTTCATTAATTGTATTTATTAATGTATAATTTCATAGTGGGCATAAAAATTGTTATTATAAAAATACATCATTTATATTCAATTGGAAACCAATGAATTAATTCTACCAACGTGTGTAATATATATTTTCATAATTAACTAAATATAATTAATTACATCCATTCCAGACATCATGGAGATAACTATAATAATATTTAATCATCTCCTAATCTTATAAGCTCTCATAGAATTAATATTTTTATAAAAATAATACTGAAAAATCGTGGGGTGTTAGAGATGAGGGAGATAAGATGTGGAGGATTTTATTGGGAATTAAACCAACACTATAATGTATTAATTCTACATTCACATGAAATGTGATTGACTAAGAATCATGGGAATCGGAAACTCGTCCATAAACTGATCTGTTTTCTTGAGATGCTCGGTAATATGCTTTTATCATATTTGAGTCCCTAGGATGCACAACATGTTTAAGATCCTATCTCACTTTATATTGGTGTTTATTAATTTCTTGAATAATATCCAAATATATGGATGATATATGATAGGATATCTATAGGTCGTACCTAGGATCCATCATTAAAGCTATGTGATTTCACACATGTAGAATTTTACTGGATGGAATGGGTTCATTTCATACGATGATGCCACTAAAAATAATTGATTACTTAATTTAAATGTTGAAACCTTTAGAGAATTGTGATTTACTATTATTTTGAAGAATTTAATAGTGTTATGAGTATCCTAATAGATGTATATCCCAAATAATAGAATTTTTATATTTTTATGGTGATTGTTAGATCTTGTCGATTGAAGCATTTGATACCCACATTGATCAGTTGGATGCACCTGAGAATGTTTAAATGAGGAGATGTATGAAATTAGATGACAATGATATTGAATATTTGAATGATAGTGTGTATTCACATTAATTAATTTTTTTCCCTATGAATCAATCATAACTTATTATGTATTATTTATTAGGAATCCCCCTTATAGGAATTAGAAATTATCCTCATAGATATGAACTCTTATATACTATTATGGGGTATGAACTAACTATAATTTGATGAGGGATACCTGGTGATGACTTTGGATCGTCTATTACTTCTAGATAGAGGCTTGAGCATGGGAACCACAATGTATGAAAATATGTTCCCATGGGTGAATCATATGCTGAGAAACATGTTGAAATTGGAAGGGGAAGATATGGTCGATTTGGGTAACAGACTAAGGATCTATTATATTTACTAGGTATGGACCAGGTTATTTGTGTACTCCCATGGGCGGGTGGTGATACTAGTTTTAATGATTATCATAATTCTCTTTGATATTTTCTAGAATCATGATAATTAAGGTACTTATAGTTGTTTTTCAATTTTTTTCCCAGATATATTTTTTTAGTCGAGGAAATGAAAAAATATTAATAAATTTCTAGATAAATTTCGGAATATTATAGTGAGTCCCTACAGATTTATGTACTCACAACCTACATGGACCTCTATTAAACTGTGTTACCTAATAAAACTCAATCATGGATGCCAAAGTACGTTGTACTATGGTTTGTTATTATATATTCATGGTGGAGAAGATTGATTTGGACATGGATATCGGGATGTGGTATACCTCAAATCATGAGTATTCCTCATTTCATTAATGTCATATATAAACATACATGTGATTAGCCTATTGGTTCCATTCAATTATCTTTTATGACCAAATTTCAGTTTTTTAATGTTATGTTATGTTTATTTATTATCTCTTTATACTCTAAAGGGTATGGTTCTTATTAATTATTTCATTTTTCAACATTTGTCGTGGGGTATATCCTCCCCATTTAACATTCTCAGACCCCCAATGAAGATATCTAGCCTTTAGAATTCAGGGAGGCATTCGCGAGGTAAAATTGTGGTCCAACCAAACAACTATTTGGAGTATAATAGAATGGTTCATTAGAAAATTGCATCACTATTATTTAATTTGACATTCTTTTATAGATGGTATCCATGAGACAAAGTGATTTTTTAGTTCCCATGATGGATATTAGATTTATGTCACATGAAAACTTGTTCCTGTAGAAAATCAACATAAAAATTGTGGGGATTTATGTTCAAGTGGTTTTATTTTATGTTTGTATATGACCATCACATTGAGAAATGAAAAAAAATATATTTATAATGATGATTACTTATTGATTTTGGATCTTATCCTATATATGTAAAATTCATTTCCTGATTAATATCATAAAAATATGATTTATATAGAATATTCAACTTTCTATAATGGATTTAACTGGTTATTCTGGCTCTGTTGTTTGATGTTTCAACAACTACAGATATGGTGTTTTACTATATAAGTATGTGGATGAATTATACAATGTTGTGATGAATGGAATATCATCTTTCATCTAATGTATGTTCATGTGGATAGATGATATGGTTCTTCTTAATGTTGATGATATAGTCTGTGTTTATAGACTATTCAATGAATCTATTGGATCAGTAGAGGAATGTGATGGCTTGAACATTAACCCTGGAGGTTTTTAATTTCATGGGTTCAATTATTAAAGGTCTAGAAATAAACTATATGGTGTTTCCTTATATATCATGGAATTCAACACAAATTAGTTGAATAGTACAATGGACTATCATTGGATACATATCTTCATATGGTGATTCCTATTATATATACACTATTGCATCTTTTATTTAAATTTCAAGGGAAAACCTATATGATGTTTCTCCATATTGATTTGAATGTGATAATTTTTACCCAAAACATAAATTTATGATTGATTTTGACCAGAAAAATTGGATTATTTAATTGTGTAATTTTGTCCCTAGATGAGTATTCACTGCCATTGGTTAATTCATTGGATGGATTCTCAAGGAGAATAAGAATATGTTATGTATATGATGCCATCGAGTGGGAGTTTTTTATGTCAGATAATGTATTTCATGATATGGTATAATGGATGGAATCTCCTAAGCTATTTACATTGATGATATTTGTCCGTTTGGATTGGTGGGACACCTAGATTCCATGAGACAGTACTTACGAACATGGTGATTTAGTGACAACAATAATTGATTGAAACTAGTTATATAAGATAATGGGGGGATTTGGAGTCCTTTATAATTGAAATGGAATGTGGATATGGCAGTATTTGAGATTGATCAACTAGGGGTTCTATTTTGTTATGGTAAATGAATGGTTCAAAAATTGGATTTATTATATTTATGAGAACCTTGACAGATCTATCCATTAATGTCAATGTTTGGTTTTTTGGTAATCACAAATCAGAGGCCTAACCATCTCAACATGGGATTCACCTTAGAAATAAGATGATATAATAGGTCTATGATCATTAAACAAATTATTTTTGGTGGATTCTAATCGTTTTATTTTTCAAGATTACCTATCATGTCATGGATCATGGTCAATGATAATGACACATAAAGAAAAATTCTATGATGAGTGACACATGTGAGGGTGAGTTAGGTGATTTGACTATGTGTTATTACATTTCACTCATATTGTGTATAGTGAGGTTGGAATGGTATATGCTGGTTATGCATGGTACCCAATTAAAATAAAGAATTATTGTGTTCTCGAGTTTGATGAGACGACCAAGGGAGTTTGTGAAAGACATGTTTTCATGGAAGTCTAGGGTTTTTATTTATGTAGATACATCCTTCTTCCGTAAAGGGTACATTGGTGTTAAATCATGTGTGGTGGTATGATTGATTAGGGTTAATTTGTGTCTGGTATTAATGGGATGAGTTGAGTGATCGTAATGAGAAGTGGAACATGTTTAGTTGTGGAACTTGTTGATAATGTGATCGAGGGGGAGGGTGATTGAATCCATGTAGTGGTATGTTAACTAGTATATAGTTTAGTGTGGTAACCCTATTTATTACTTTTGATTCATTTGATGTCTTGGGAAATGATAACAATGGATAGAAATACTGATTAATTGGATTTGTGGGATGGATATTACGAATGAATGAGATTCGAAACAACAATAGTTATGTTCATTGAGGTTATATTTTATGATGATCTATTATATGGTTCAGTAATTCAATGAAAATTTAAACCCAAAGGTTTAGAGTGGCATTTATTTCATGTTTATAAGATCATTGATCTTGAGGGGTTATGTGACAATGAAGCTAACCGTGGGATGACCATGATTTCATTTCAGAACTGATGTGTGATGTGATCGATACAAATCTGGATTCTATGAGGAATTATACATTTAATCAAATGTAATCATGCATCTGTTATATGAATTTTATTCTAGATCAATTGGATTTGGATGATCCAAATATGAATTGATTATTTTGGAAGGTCATGACGATGGTCACGAATTTTTAAGGATACAATAGTTGATATACATTGTAGATTAAGAGAAGTATTTAGAAAATCTTTTTGGATGTTCATGGGAGGACTTTGGTCATGGATGAATCTTGATTTGTTGTTTTGGTGATGTTTTCATGGGTGTAGCCTGGATTTTTCAAGGATGGTCAGCCAAGTATAGTTCTATAAATTCATACATTTAGAGTGTACTGAGAATTAAAAATGTTCTATTATTTGAAATTTTTAATTTTACCATTTTAGATTAAAAAATAGGAAATAAAGTGGGAATATCATGTGTGTGAAATTTAAATGAGTTTGGAACAATACAAGGTGATTTTTGTAAAGTATGATTTAATTTAAATAGTATATTCCTATGGACAAAATTCTATATCATTATAAGTAGTTCATATAAGCTAGGACTTATGCTAGGTAGCATGTTAGGCTAGGTATCTAATTGAATGAGTGGATGCGAGTGTCTCCAGTTAGAAATGGGGTGTAGAGTATAATTTTATTCTTAAAGAGATTTATATAATTAGCTCAAGAATTTCAAAAATACCTGTCATATGTTTAAAGTGGTGATTTGGGAATTCATTGACATTAAAATATGAAACATTCCCACATGGGTGGGACTTGACCAAGGAGGTTGGTCAGGATGCATGATTCAATGACCATTGAGACTTATTGGGAATGAGAAGTGTTATGGTGGATAGTTTTAAGACCTTTTAAATGATCCTAATTTTTTGTCATTATACGAAATGGAATTAAACAATCATATGATCCTCAAAACTATTTTTAGATAAGTGTTTCTGTTTGTAAGAGTCACTAGTGGGACCAAGTGAGTCATAGAACTATCTTAGGGGATGAACGAGTTGTTATATAAGAATACTTCATACACTATATAGGTGTTTATATGACATTAGAATCCCTATATAAAATTGTTTCCACTATAAATATGATAAAATAATAATGTATAATTGAAGTGTTATTTTTTTGTGGCAATTTTCCAAATTTTCCATGACGGAATTTTTAGGGGAACCACCCCAAAAAGGTTTTTTATTAAAGTATTAGTAGGGGATCCAAACCCCTTTCTCTTCTTTGTTTCCCCTTTGTATAAGGTTTGTGTATTCTATGAACAATTTAGGTACATATAACCTTATGTTGTCTTCCAATTGCCTTATCCATCATACATTGTAAACATGTATATCTATGAATAGGTATTTGGTGAAAATTACATTAGAGAATGGTATAATATTATTATTCTCATAGGTATTTGGTTATACATAGAGAGGGAACATCAAGAGATGATTTGTGAGGGTCTTTACTTGTTGTTTCATAAATGGTGTCTCACTATATAAATTTTCATGTTTTCCCATTTAAATTATATTTAATTTCTTTTTGAATTGAAATTTCTAGTTGGGGATTTTTCTTAGTAGGGGAATAAGTGTGTTAGATGGTCCAATGAGGTGTCATTAAATGTGGTTATGATGTGTTGTTTACATTTAGTGAAAAATTAGGCATTATTAATATTTTATTAATTTTGTGTAATGTTTCATATATAATTATAATTAATTATGTGTGATTATGTGGTGTTCTTTAGATGTTGTGAGAGAGATAAGTGACAAGTTAATATAGTGATTATGTCATCCCGGACCTGGATGCCTCAAAATGGGTGCGCATTAGTTGGTGGGCCACATGGCCTCAAGCACATCTCCTTGAACACTATAGTATATCGACTATTAGTGATGGTATAGTATGAGTCCATACGGATACTATGCCCTCATTACCAAAGTGGTGTGTAGTGGGTGAATGTAAATATAGGGTAAATAGTAGTTGTAATATAAGTAAACCAAAAGGGAAAATGGAAAATATAGACAAAAGTAACATTAACTGAAATAACTTGAAAAACATCCATGAATACAATGAAATGTCATATCACTAGAAAAAAAGAATGAATTGATACAATATAGTATTTATAACTTGTTCCACCAATGTATAATGGAATAAAAAGTCTATCCCAAGAATCCCGAGCTCCAACATGGTCATCTGCTATGATCCTCCATACAAAATAGCATGAAATCAAGTGTTTGAATAAATATGAATCCCATTTCCGACACCTGTAACAAGGTAATATACTCGAGGTACCAAATGACACCTAGAGAAGGTGTGAGATAAATCTCAGTGTTCCACCACCAATAGTTTTTATAAAATCCGGCATGTGTAATGGTACTGTAATACTGTCCAAGCATGCATATATAATTCAATGTTGTAAAATGTTACTAAAAAATAAATAACATACCTCCGCCTAGAAATGGTGCCTAAACTTGTCAACAACTCATTATTTCATGGTTACTAGTTTATAACATATAACATGTTACGAATATTGAAGGTTCCATTTTATAATAAGGCAACTAGTAATGATATTTAATAATGATGTCCCATGGTAATAACCAAGGCGATGTAGACCTCAAGGGCCGCCAACTTAGTAATAACAATATCCTTGCATGGGGTATGAGTGTAATCCAAAGAATATTGTTAAAGGCATTCCACAATAATATCCCTACCTAGTCCATGGTGAACATCCAAGATAAATGGGGATAAGGAGAGATAGAGACCTATGAGCTATAACCATGTAACCAAGTTGGAAATACTAGATCCAAGCAGTGTATCCAAGGAAACATTAATAATATGAAGGGATATTATGGTATCATAGTAGTCATCCAAGAATAGACAACTATTGGGATCATGGTGTGTCCCATCCAATTTAAGTTGTATCGTTGAATCAATCTTGGGTTCCCGAGTGCTCATAGAATTCAACAACTTGAATCCATGGAGATCTCAAATACGGTCATTCTTATTTGATCATGATTTCAGGTAATATTTCATTTGTAACACTAAATACCTTTCATTATTTTTATCAGTTCATATATCAATGAACTGTTTGTTCAAGCCTTGCCTTTCATTAGTGTGATAAGGTCAAGTAGCATGAAACAATTTAATTAATTCATAACTAATCAATAAGTCCATTGTGTTCAATCCTTTACTTTAAATTGTGTCATAAGGACATGTAGAATGAAAATGTTCATGAAAGTCATTTTGTTTATTCCTTTACATTCATTAGTGTGACCATTCCATATTGCATACAACCATTCATTTAATCCATTAAATGAATATTCTGTACTCTAGGATTATTCTACAACCTTACATTAATGTGGCAGGGGGTTCTAATGACATTTTACATTTAGTTCTCATATTTAATCACTTACCTTAGGCATGTCATGTGGTGAGAATATATGGTACATTCCATTATGTAATAATCATTTTAAACGATCCATTTAATATAGGAATGCATACACTTAGGAAGGTCAGGACATGTCACACCAGAATAACAACTCAAACAGATCAAAACACTAAAAAAACCATTATGGCATAACATCCTACATGGGATTAATGTTTTTGTGTGTGTAAGAACCAATAATTAACCACATATATGGAAATATCAAATCAACATGGTTATAATTATTATAATAATAGAAAATACAATCAATTAATAGCACCAATTGAAATTAGTGGGCCCCGCATGACAATTCCAAAATCCTAAAACATGAAAGATGAGTTATATACCACCCACCGTAGGCTTTTATGAATATTCTCATCCAGTGTTGGCCCATGATTTGGATCATATCATAGTATATCAATGAAAAAGGAGAAAATGATCATACCGTTACTGTAAAATCCCAAGTAAATAAAGAATAATACATTTCCATAATTATTAATATTTGTGAATTAAATATTTAGTTTACTTTAAAAGGGATTTTATGTTCGATGACGTACCTGATATTCAACAATTAGTTTCTTTGAAATCTTACGTTTCACACAACATTGAGTTATACAGAAAAATAATAATTTAATATTATTATTTTTAATGGTAGTTAACGCCTGGACGTTGTATTTGCAGGAATGAATAGAAATAACAAAAATATGATTATATATGTTTTTTAAATGATTTTACATTTATCTAATAAATTTTAATGTCAAAATATAAGAAAAAAATCCAATTTTAAGCATAAATATACTAATATTCTTTAATGGGTCGATTTACCTCATTTTGATGGAGAACTCTTTTTTAAATATAGTTTTTGTCACTTTAATACGTTCTTTTTGAAATAATAAAATTCTTATTTATAATAAGGATATAAAAATTTACTTTGGGTAAATTCTTAGTATTTTTTTGATAAAATTCATTTTTTAATGAATAGTGAAAACTACTGTATTTTAATTCAAAACTACATTTACATATAATTTATTTATATTGATAAATTATATTTTTTATTAATTTTAATGTGTAATTAAATTATGTGTTTTACCATTTATTCCAATTTGGTTAATTGGATGTAATTTCACTTTGATATTGGACATAAACGAGATTTAATCTTTCGAAAAATAATTCCTGAAAAAACATATTATCCTGACAACTAGAATTAATTTTAAATTAATTTCTTCCACTAATGAGTTTGGAATTTGAAAAAATTGACTCAATATTTGGAACTAATAGGTCCAAATTTTTTAAATAGGTACCTTTTATTTTTAGACATTATGAAGATTTACTCTAGTAAATGTCATATTTACCATGATTAATGGGTAAATATGGTAAATAAGGGTAAAATATAATATTATAATAATATTAAATTACCCTAACATGTGTCCTAATCCTATTTGCTGATACATGTCCGAACATAGTCATCGTTGGGTAAATTTTGGGACCCCATGAAGCCACTTGGGAGTGATAATGTCAAATTATATTAATTATTTTAAAGTAATGACAAAAATGTCATTAACATATATCTTTTAGTAAATAAATTTTTACATGGGGTTATATAAGTTATCTATTAGAATATAAATATTCATTTTAAATATAAAAATATTTACTATATCATGGTATTATATTTATAAATTTAAACACCAATCAAATAAAAATATTATTGACACAATAATGATGTTGTGTTTACCTCATTAATTAATGATTTAAATAAATAAGGTTATAATGATTAAATTTTTTTTCCAAACCTATAAATTTCTTATTGGATGAATTTATTTTGATCAATAGTCATATTATCTATGACTTTAATATGTATTGGACCATTAGAAACTGAAAATCATTATATAATAATATAATATTTACAAACATTAATAAAGAGCCCCACCTCATCCTTATAAAAAGCCATCACCTCCAACCCATTACTTACACCTCTCAAACCCCTTGGCTCATCAAAACACTTCGAAATTAAGCTCCATAAATTCTTATCTTCCTCTTATAAGCCTTCCCTTATGTATAAGGAACTTCAATAAAGCCTTTTGGTTCAATCTAAAGTTAGTTACCCGATTTGTAGGTAACATCTTCTCCTAAATTCTTTTCATTTATTTTACTTCTCCAACCCCTTAAAATATTTTTATTACTTTATTTTATAACAAAAATAGTATACTGAGTATAAAATGTTGTTTTTTTGAAAATAATTCGAACTACACTTACAAAAACCTCCTTATAATGGGTAAAGAACATATTGCTTCTCTAGATGGAGAACTACCGCCTCACGAAAGAATGATTGTTCAATCTTCACCTACCACCTAATATGGTGGACATTAAGATGGAAATGAATTTATATGTGATATATATTATATTTATATTGTTTCTATGATTCTTTATTTTTCATTTATAGAATACCTTTATGATTTCCCAAGTGGGTATATACAATAATTTCATTTGAGGTGGTGCGGACTACTGCCCCCTCAAAGTGATATGACTCATTTATGCCATATGAGAAACATATAGAGGATTGAGTAAATGAAATTATATATGATATTATAATGGAATTATAATATACCTATGTATTGTTATTCTTTCATTCCATTAAATATGAAATAGAAATAACAGTACTGTTCATGCGTACGTACAACTTACCGTCTCCATGAACGGTGCATTTCATTTCTTATCTCCAAATGTTATGTACCAGTACAAAGAAATATATATACTTTATATATATGATATATATGATATCTAAATAATTAATATCATTATTTAGATAATGTAATTTTTCTCACATGAACAACTAGCGATTATAAAACATTCATTTTTTTATTCAAGTTCCAAATATCGGCTAAACGACCATTATTAACTTAAATGATTATATAATGATTATAACTTGGTAATAAGTGATATAAATTAATAATAAACTTGAAAAGGTTATTAATCAAGCATATATTAACTTTAGTTTATTATTTTATATATTGAATAATGAACGGGTTAAGTCAGATGCGAGGTAAGGGACTTCATCTCAATCTTCATTCATTGAGGCATATTTTTTTTATACACGTATTTCTTTTATATGGTATATATAACCTCTTTTACTTTAATCTGTATTAAAAAGGAACCATTTCTATAAAAATTATTTCACTAAATGACAAAAATAAACGTTTCATTTATCAAAAGCGGTGTCAATGACTTTTTTATCGCTTCGAGTATTATTTGATTGTTGGTTTCCTTAACAAACCATAATGTTTTTAAAATGAAAATAAATACCACATACTCTATTACATATTTTAATATTGAAAATGGATTTTATAATGGATTTGTTATGTGAATATATTGAAATGATATAGTGTTAATGAAATGCGGAAATGTTATCTTTCCATTATTTTCATTTTTTGTGTTAGGAATATGTTATTGTTCTTGGGAATTTTTTTCATTTATGTGTGGTTCCATGATAAACCAAGGGTGGGTGATCACGAGATAGATATCCAATGCATTGGGAAATTTAACGGAGGTAAACATTAATGTCTATACTATGATATTTAGGGAATATATTGTGATGATTATTTCATTCTAACTCTTTATGTAACTTTGATAACTAAAACATAAGTATGATATGGATTCCACATGTTAACATTATGATTTATCATTTCTATGTGTAATTCACAAATATTACTATTTCATGAGGTATGATAAAAATAATATGTCTCGATGGACTAGTGTTTCATTTCTTTATTTTATAACCATTACAGAGCGTTTTATGCTCATCCCACATTTTGAAATGTTTTTCATCGGACATAAAGATGAGTAGGGTGAAGGATGGGATCATGGAAAAATCATGTTGTCTAAAACATTGAACTAGAAATTACTTCTTTTTTAAGAGTTTTAATTTTATGAAAAATGGAAACTTAGTTGAAGTGTATAAATTGTAATTTTTTAGATGTAATGTAATAGTTGTGGCATAATTATCTAAAACTCAGAACTTGAAAAGATCCTCGATGATAATTATTAATTTAATTCATGATTATGTAATGTTTTAAGGATGGGTCCTTATAGTTTATATCAGAGGTTGGTTTAGATATCATTAAGAGTTAGGATATTGTTAAACTAATTTATGGTAAGATTAATATGATATATGATTTAGATATTACCATGTTTCATTGCCTATGAAATTTCTTTGTTCAAAATGACTTTTCTTGAAGGAAATAGGGATGCTCTGATGGGAATGCATGGAGAGGGAAATGGTCTTCCAAACCAGTATCTTGAGATGGTCAGAATCATAATTGAACATTTTTTTTGTATTAATGGCTCAGTTGACATAAGTTTTAAATGGTGGTTGTGTTTATTGATGATATTTTGGTTTATTCTAAAACTAAAGAGGTACATAATATCCATTTAAGGGTTGTCTTGAAGACCTTAAAACAAAAGAAATGAAATGGGAAATTCAACAAGTGTGAGTTTTGGTTAAAAAAAATTTCTTTACATTGTCACATTGCTTAAAAAAATGGAATATCAATTGATCCTACTAAAAAAGGGTGTTGAATAATTTCCAAGACCAACCAATATCACATATATTTGTAGTTTTCTTGGTTTGGAAGGTTATTACCTTAGGTTTGTTGAAAAGTTTTCATGGTTATATAGATGAATGACTAATTAAACTCGAAAAGGTGTTAAGTTAATTTGGAAAATAGAATGCGATTATTGTTTTTAGGAATTGAAACGAATATTGGTGAATGTTCTAGTTTTGGACTACCTTCCAGAAATAGTGAGTATTTCATCTTCAGTGATGCTTCATTGATTGGGTTTTATTGTGTCCTTATACATAATGATTAGGTGTTAGTGAAATAATATCTATTAGATATAATCAAGAATGTAAAGAAGAAATAGAGTGAGTTATAGAAAAAGGTATAGTTGGATCAGAATGGTAATTTTCCTGAATTAAACATCGATAATTATTGTATTTTGAGATCTTTGAAGAGATTATGTGTGACTTATGATTCAAAGATAAAGAATGAGTTGTTATGTTAATATCATAGTTCTCCATTTTTAGTTCATCCTCATAGTACTAAGATGTACATAGTTCATCAATATTATTACTCATGGTATTGAATAAAAAGATATATTGATGACTTTACTATGAAGTGCTTGACTTGACAACAGGTTTAAGAAAAGCGACAATTACTGAAAGAGATGCTTCAGTATTTACCAATGCCAGAGTGGAAATAGGAAATCATATCTATGGACTTATTTGAGGGATTACCGAATACATCTCGAGGTAATAATGAAATCTGAGTTACTATTGATCGATTTAATAAATCTGCTCATTTCCTTCCTATTTGAGATACTCTATCTCCAAATGAACTTTCCCGTTTTTATGTTAAAGATAATTTTAGATTGCAAGGAGTTCCCCAATCCTTTTTATCTAATCGTGATCCCTGAATTACTTCTAACATTTGGAAAGGCCTACAGAAGTCGTTGGGTACTGAATTAAATTTTAGTACAGATTTTCATCCTCAATTAGATGGGTAGTCAGAACAAACAATTCAAGCATTGGAGGATATGTTCTGTGCTTTCCTAGTAAATTACCAGGGAAGTTGGGACCATCCTCTTTCTTTGGTTGAATTCTCATATAATAAAATTTTTCATCCCAGTATACAGATGGATCCATTTGAGGCATTATATAGGATATGGTGTCAAACTACTGCTTTTTGGGATGAAGTAGTTGAAAAAAAGTTTATCGGACCACAATTGGTAGAAAATATGAAATAAAATGTTCAGTTGACTTAGTAGCACATGAGAACAGTTCAGTTTAGGCAAAAAAGTAATGCAGATAACCAGAGGAAGGATATTTCATTTGAGGTAGGTGATCATGCCTTTCTTAATGTTTCTTAATTGAAAATTGTGATGTGTTTTGGTAAGAGGGGAATGTTGAGTCCAAGAATCATTTGACCGTATGAAATCATGGAGAAAGATGGATCAGTTTCCTACATATTAGATTTAACTCCATGTTTATCATAGGTACACAATGTTTTTCATGTTTCAATGTTGAGAAAGTATATGTTGTATGCGTCTCTTGTTTTGAGTCTAGTGGTAGTTCAGTTGGAAGAGAATCTCTGTTATGAGGAACAACCAGTCTGGATTCATGAATGATGAGAAAAAATGTTGTGGAATAAGGTAATTAATTATGTAATGGTTTTTTGGAAAATCCATATGGTTGAAGAGTCAACGTGGGGATCTAAAAATGCAATTTGGGATAAATACCCCCACTTATTTGATAAGTGAATAACAATTTTGAGGACCCAATTTCCAAAAGGGGTGAAGGATGTAACATCCCATGTAAATAAATAATAATAAATTTTTATAATAATTAATTTTTATGTATTAAATATGAATTTTACTTTAAAGGGGATGTTATGTACAATGGTGTACCAGATACGCAATAATAGATTTGTTTGAAAACTTTTTTTACACAACATTGAGTTATACGGAAAAATAATAATATAATATTGTTATTTTAAATAGTAGTTAATGTCTAGCCATTGTAATGGAGGGAATGAATAGAACTAACTATAATATGATTATAAATATTTTATAAATGTTTTTACATTTATACAATAAATTTTAGAGGCTTAAAGAAATGAAATAATCCAAATTTAAGCATAAATACTCTAATATTCTTTAAAGGGTCGATTTACAGCCTTTTAAGGGAGAACCGTTTTTATATCTAGTTTTGGACACTTATATATGTTCTATTTGACAAAATAAAATTCTTCTTTAGAATTGGGACATAAAAATATACTTTGGGTAAATTCTTGGTATTTTTATGATAAAAATACCTTTTTAATGAATAGTGAAAAATATTGTATTTTAATTCAAAACTACCATTTAATCTAATTTATTTAAATGGATATATTATATATTTAATTGGTTTTAAAGTGAAATAATATTATTTTTTTACAATTTAATCTAATTTTAGTCATTGGGAGTAATTTCACTTTGATATTGGACATAAACAAGTGTGAATCTATTTATTTATTTTTTCATAAAAACACACTTTTTTGTTTTGACAACGAGAATAAATATTAAATTAATATCTTCCACATCTATGTTCTGAATTAGGAAAAATTGATTCATATTTGGAATTATAAGGTCCAAATTGTGTAAATATTTAACTTTTAGTTTTATACATTATGAATATTTACTCTAGAAAATATTTTATTTATCGTGGTTAAAGGGTAAATCAATTAAATAAGGGAAAAAATAATATTATAATAAATTTAAATTACCCTAAAAACTATCATAATACTATTGGTGGATATATGATCGAACATTGGCATCCTTGGGTCAATTTTGGGACCCCATGTATCCACTTTTGAGTGATAATAACACTTTATATAAAATAATTTAAATATGGAAAAAAATGATATAAACATATTTCTTTTAGTAAATAAATTTTTACATGGGAATATATAAGTTATCTCTTAGACTATAAATATTAATTTGGAATATGAAACTATTTACTACATCATGGTATTATATTTATAAATTTTATATATCATATAAATAAAATTATTTATGACACAATAACGATGCAGTGTTTACCTCATTAATGAATGATTTAAATAAATAACATTTAATATTTAAAAAATATCCAAAACCGATCCAATTATTATTGGATGATTTTATTTGAAACAAGAGTAATATTATATTCAACTTTTATATGTTTTGTAAATTTAGAACTGAAATTCATTATAAGAAATAATAATATTTTCTAACATTCCTAAAGAGCCCCTCTTCCACCTTATAAAAAACCATAAACTCTTACACATTAATCACACCTCTCAAGACCCGTGGATCATCCAACCTATGCCCAATTAATCTCTCTGCATCCCTATATTCCTTTTATAAGCCCTATCTTATGCATAAGTCACTTCAATAAAGCCTTTTGGTTGGAACCAAAGGGAGTTACCAGATGTAAAGGTAACATCTACTCTTAAATTCATTGCTTTTATTTTACTTCTACAACCCCCTAAAATATTTTTTTATTTTATAACAACAACAGTATCCTAAATATAATAGGTTTTTGTTATGATACTTATTATAACTACACTTACACACACCATTGTCTAATGGGTAAAGAATATATAGTATTTGTGGACGGTGAACTACAGCCTCATGAAAAAATGATTGTTCAATCTTCTTCTACCACCTCTTATGGAGGGTATTAAGATAAAAATATATTTATATGTGATATATATTATATTCTTAGTTTATCTATGATCCTTTATTTTTCATTTATATAATACCATTATGGTTTCTATTGTGGTTAAATAGGATTATTTCATTTAAGGAAGTGCGGACTACCGCACCCTCAAAATGATATGGCTCATTCATGCCATACATGGAACGTATAATGGGTGGAGTTAATGAAATTATATATGATATTATACTAGAATTATAATATACCTATAGATAATTATGTTTTCATTCCATTAAATATGAAATAGAAATGAAAGTAGCGTTCCTGCGTATTTATGACTTACCATCTGCATGAATGGTGCATTTCATTTCTTATCTCAAAATTATATGTACTATTATAATACATATATATATACTAGATTATATGATATATATATATGATATCTAAATACTGAATATCATTCAGGAGATAATGAAATTTTGACCACATGAACAACTTGTAATTATAAAAAGTTCATTTTTGACTCAAGTACTAAATATAGACTAAAGGATTGTTGTAACTTAAATGATTAAATAATGTTTATAAGATGGTAATAATTGATATTAAAGGAATAATAAACTTAAAAAAGGTACGTAATCATGTATAAGTTATCATTATTTTAGTATTCTAGAGATTAAGTAATGAACAGGTCATGTAAGACACGAGGTAAGGGACTTCGTCTCAATCTTCATTCAATGAGGAATATATTATTTTATACAAGACTTTATATTATACAGTTTATAAACCCCTTTGACATTTACTTTTATTCAAAAGGATTATTTTCTCTATGAAGCATTTTACTAAATGACAAAAAATAATGTTTCTTTAACGTATGTGGTGACAACAACCTTTTTCTCCACCACAAGTATTATTTGACCTTTGAATTCCTTAAAAAGTCGTAATGTTTTTAAAAGGAAAATAAAAACCATATACACTTTTACACATTTATGTATAAAAAATAGTTTGGATAATAGACTATTTATGTCAATATATTTAAATGACATATTTGGATTGAAATGTGTAAATGTTATCAATTATTTATTTTTGTTTTATTTGTTATGAATTTCTTATGGTTCTTGGGAATTGTTTTCATATAATGATAATTATAGGAAAAACCTATGGTGGGTGATCCTAGGATAGCTCTCCAATGCATTGGGTAACATGAGAAAGGTAACCATTAACGTTTCATCTAAGAGATTTACGGAATATATTGTGATGAGTATTCCAATTTAACTCCCTATGTATCTATGATTGCTACAATATAAGTATGATATGAATTCCACAAGTTAACTTTATGATTTATGATTTCTATATGTTATTCATTAATCATATAATTTAATGAGGTATGTTAAAAGGATTATGTTATGATTTACTAATGTTTCCGTTCATTATTTTTTTACAATTACTGAGCTTTTTATGCTCATCCAATGTTTTGAGATGTTGACAAGACATAAAGATGAGCAGGGTCAAGGATGGGATCAAGAACAATTCATGCTATCTAAAACATGAAAGTATACATGACACTTTTTTTAAGAGTTTTTATTTTATGAGAAATTGAAACTGATTAGAATCGTATACATTGTCATTTTTGAGATGTAATATAATAGTTAAGGAAAAATTTGGTAAAACTATAAACCTAAAAAGATCCTCATTATGAATTATTAATTTAATTCATGATTATGGAATGTTTTAAGGATGGGTCCTTATACTGATAACTAGGTCGATAGTAAGAGAGAATAGGAAAGGCTTAAATAGACTCGAGTACATATTGTTGTGCATATAACAAAAAGAAAAGAAGCTCTAATATATCCCAGATGAAGTAGATCCCTTTATTCCAAAATTAGGTCTTAAAAAATATACAAAATGAGATAAAAATGGTTAATCCCACTTATTCTTATATTAAGAGGAATTAGGAGGGTAACTAGATTATTAATGAAGAATTTGTAAAATCACCCATAAAATTACCATGTGCAAGATTTTTTTTCATGATTTGAAAAACATTGCAAAAACCATGCACATTTACCTAGGAAGATGGGTGACAAGAATTGTTATACTACACAATTGTGAGAAAACTGTTTAATATGGTTATGTCCGAAAATGGACCATCCACACAGTTATGAAAATTGGGTGCAAACCGTGTGACATGGAAATTTTTCCCAAAAAGATATGTTCCGGGCTCAGAACAAGCCCCAGACACCGTAAAAACCACTATTAACCCATTAATCATCCATATTACTTCCAATGTATAGATCTATACTTGAATTTGAAGGATCCATAACTGAGTGAAAAATCATGTCCCTGTAGTCTTTCCCCTTAAAAGAACTCATCCTAGAGTTCACCATCCATGGAAGTAGAAACACTATTTGAGAACAACGCAGGCCATTGGGTATGTATGTTTGCCTCCCAGTTTCATGTCTCTTCCTACATGTGGTTGTGCTACAATAATACTCATACTAAATGTATAGACCGACCTCGAAGATACTTCTCTGTCTGGCCAACAATGCATACTAGATACTCCTCAAATGTAGAATCATAATCAATATCATATTATTCATAATAAAATGTATGAGACAGATATGGATGATACAATGGAAGATATAAAACATGGAAGATGTTGTTCATGGCATATTACCTCTGAGGTAATAGCAACCAATAAGCTACAGGCCCGACTCTCTATAGAATTTAATAAATCCCTACATAAATAGGTGACAACTTTCCATACATTCATGACCATATATTCCCTGTCCTAGGTGATACTTGAAGTAAAACATGATCCCCAACCTCATACTCAAGTTTTCAACAGCGACGATCAGTGTAATATTTTTTTTCTTGACGTAGTAGTAGTGATATTCTTTCTGATCAGGTGAACATGCTATAAAGTCACCAGAATGAAATTATGACCTAGTAGGGCTCCCTCACCAGTCTCTAGCCTTCAAAGGGGTGAGTGGAATGGTATACCATGTAAGGCCTCAAACAAATACATCTAAATTCTATCCTAAATGATATTATTAACAGTGAACTCAATGACTGGGATATGCTTATCCTATGAACTACTAAAATCAATAACACTTTGTCAGATCATATCATCTAGAACTTGTATTTTCCTTTTTTATTATCCATTGGTCTATGGGTGGATTTTTTTTGTTATAAGAATCTAGGTTCCCATAGCCTTCTGACTTCCCTTTCAGAACTATAATGTTAAATGAGAATACCTATCTAAATTAATAGTATGAGGGACTGCATGGAGTTATGTGATCTCACGGATATAAAGTCTTCGCAGATCGTCAACTAATAAATTCTCCCAAATACGAATGATGAAATATGATTTCATTAGTCGGTCAATGAGTTCCCATATAGCATTTCTACACCTTCGTGACAAAGGTAATCTGACTACAAAATCCATTGAAACATCGTCCCATTTCTATTAGGGGATTATAAGTAGTTGTAGCAGGCCTGCAGGTCTCTCGTGCTACAGCTTCACCTTCTAACATGTGTAACACCTAGTGATAAAGGATGATATATGATGTTTCATACAAGTCCACTAATACTTGGGTCACATATCTCGATACTTCTTATATATTCCTAGAGGAGATGACCACTGATATGCATGTGACTTATACATCAACTGCACTCTCATATCTGTTGGAACCCCGATTCATCGACGTAGATGAAGGGCATTTTATTTATCTATAGACAAATCCATAGGCAGTGTATCTACTAAAATACTCTCATAGAGAACTAAGCATTCATGATCAAAAAAATAATTCTCTTCACCTTCTCAAAAAGGTAAGAGATAACTCTTAAATATAAGAGTTAAGACTACTCTTGACAATAATGAAACCCTAGATGCAACATAGAAAATAGGTCTATTTAAACTCATTCATCACTAGCTTCCCATAATAAATGTGATTGAGTTTTCCATATCAGTTATTCTGCAACTACACTGACCTTACTTGGTGTAGAGGAAAATTAAAAATCAAAGGTTTGTAGATATTCGACCCATATCCACTCTCTATGTTTCAAGTCACGATGTTAAAAGATATATTTTAGGATCTTGTGTTCTGTGTAAACTACTAATTGCTCACCCTACAGATAATGTCTCCATCAAAATAAGGTGTGAGAAATGGTTGAAAGATCAAGGTCATGTTTTGGGTAATTTCTCTCATGAGGCATCAACTGCCGTGATACATACAAAACTAAATTGTTCCCCTATAACAGCACTACTCATAGTCCAAATAATAATGCATCAAAAAAGATGGTATAATATATGTCTTTCACTGGATGAGTCAGACTAGGTGCTGATACAAGCCTTCCATTCAAATCCTGAAAGTATTAATCGCATTATTTTGATAATGGGAACATGAAACCCTTATTTGATTGACTAGTAATAGGTGATTCAAGACATGATAAGTCGTTTATGAAATTCCTATAATATTTAGCCCGCCCCAAAATACTCTATATGTAAAACATGTTCTTAGTTTGTTCCCAAGAAACTAAATTTCAAACTTTTTCTAGTTCCAGAAATACTCCTGATTCTAATATTATATGACCCAAGAAGTGAAATTTTTTAATCAAGAAGTGTGACATAGAAATCATGGAATAAATCTAATTCTATATTAGTGTGCTTAGAAAGATATCAAGAATATTTTAATGGTCATTATAAGTGTCATAATACACAATTATTTCATCCACAAAGACTACAAAAAGAGTGAAAATAGTTGTGGAAACCACATTCAGAAATTACATGAAAACGACAAGCAAGTTCATATGACCGAATGACATAACAAGGTACTCATACATACAATACATGTTACAGAAACCTGTAAGTGGTATATCTGATGGCCTACCTAATACCTGATGTAAACCTGATCTCAGGTCAATCTTGGCGAAAATATTTTCTCCTTAGATCTGGTCGATGTGATCAAATATTAAAAAAATAAAGAAATTGGGTCCTGACTGTATGTTGGTTCTACTCTATTTAATCCATGAATAAGTGTAATTTTCCATTTTACCTATTGGAAAAAAGCTCGATAAATCCCTAAGAGGATGTGTTGGGCCATAAAAAACCATCGAAATCTAAATCCTCTAACTGGTACTTGAGCTCATGAAGCTAGGTCCATATTGTACGATGGAATGGACACTACTGATGATCCTGGAAGAAGATCAATCACAAACTCTACCTCTCTCTCAATAGGTAATCCAGAAAATTCAGGTGTAAATACATTCCTATAATGATCAACTAATGTATTGAAAACATATTTTCTAAAACACTAACCCTCCATGTATATATTTTCAATTTATGATATCACTCAACATAGACCAGGATGCTATGGTCCTACACTACCATCCTTGGCATCCCTCTTTCCCTTATGTTGATAAATACTACCCATTGTTGATGTTAAAGATACACTATGATGATTCAATTCTACAGAAGTGAGTTATTGAACCAACCAATCCATCCTAAGTATGACATAAAATCCCATAATCTCATGAACAAAGAGGTTCCACAAGAAAGGATAGCTTCTTATCTCAAGGCGATAGTCCCTACACTGGCGTATTCCCTCTGTCTGTACCCCTAGTGGTGTATCTAGGTTCATTACAACATAGAAATATTGTATCTCCAATCTAAGACATTCCTTGATATATATAGACATAAAACTGTTCAAATATCCTCTATAATATATAGAATATATTGTGGTAGATTCCACAAGAATAGAACCTCATATTTTATATGGTCCCATAGCATGATCCTTGGGTATTGGTTGTAGTGCATTCAACAGACCTGATCCATGACCAAGTGGAACAGATGGGCTACCATGATCATAACTACTCTTATTGTGCTAGTGATGATTAGGGGTCAACGTAATATGGCCATGACCTCCTCCTCATCCAAAAATACTAGTTCTATTCCAACTCCCACCATGATGCATCATAAAATAACCTGCTCTAGAAGAAGGATCAGGTGATAATCCCTTTAAAGTCAAGGCTAGTGGAAAGGTCTTGTAGAATTACTAAATTTTCCGGATTCTACCATAAGTCTGGCAGTAAACCGGTATATGTAACACTGAGTCATCAAATTCCCCAATTTTCCACACTAATGACACACTTTAGAGCTATCAAAAAAGGAACTTTGTTTTTCACATCCCTGACAAGAATCCTCGAGTGAACATTTTCGGCCACTGGAAGAACTACTAGTATGATGCGACACTGGTCCTTTATACCCAGTTATATTACCACCTCTCATGTTTCCATCACTGATAAGAGATTGATTAACTATTTTAGATATGGATGGTAGGTTAAAGACATTCACCTACATACATAGGGCATACAAGAGGAAATCCTCAAAATTTATTCCACAAGAAATCTCGTCACCTGCTGGAAGTAGTGAAAAATGATACTATTCTATGAAAAAAGTTGAATATTACATAAATCACATAGTACCCTACTCATGATTCATGAAATATATGGATGTATAAGCTCTCACCATCCAAATAATGAACTGATCAAAGAAGTCAGTCTGGAAAACAACCCAAAACATGCCCTGATGTCCAACGGCTTGGGTAATCACATCCCACCAATACTAATTTTAGTCTTGAAGAATGTATGTAGAATGATTAACTCTCCACTATAGAGTCACATCTAGATTATAAATGATATATATGATGTCCTCTATTCAAGAATCACCAGCCTAAGGTTGTCATCCTTTGAAAAGGTAGGCCGATTCTGCAACTGGAACTCACGAGTTAGAGCATCCATCATATGGGCAACATGTAGAGAACCAAGCATGGATTTCATCAAACATAGGAAAATATACCGAACTTTTGAATCAATGCCCAAATTAGGTATAGTAAGCAGTGTCTTATGTGGTACTCTTATAGGTAAGTGTTGTGGTTGAGGGCCCACCATGTATAAAGCATAGAATTATCCACCCTCTTGGTGTACGATGCGAGGATGTCATGGTGTAATTGGTATATAAATTCCAAGAGTATGCCTCATAAAAATATTAAACAATAATAAAATGTCATTAGAGGAATCTAAATATATGAAAACTCACTAAGCAAGGCACACTACCCAAACTACCCTCTTATACGGCTAGGTATCTATAAGCTCTCGACTATAAGTTTCATTTCATTTTAATTTAATTTCCTGGTTCAGTCCTTCACTTTTCATAAACATGAGAAGTCAGTATAAGTATTTTCAACCAATTAAATTTATATTTCAGGATTAAATTTATAATGGATTATCATTCCCATTGAATCAGTGCCCATACACCTATCGCAAGAAACAACACCAATTTATTTGTTACCTATTTTTTTGACTCAATAAATTACTCATCCCACCCCACGAGGGCCCATAAAACTCAAGAATTGAGACATGCAATCACTCAATCACAAGCAATATTAAAACATGTACAAGATAACTATCATAACATCTATCAATAATCATAGGCATATCAAGCACTAAAAAGTAGTTAAATGAACCTATATGGCATGAAAATGTGCTTTACATGTGAATTATAGGTGCCTATAATGATGTAAGGAACAATTCCCCATTCCATCATCTCATCAGTCCAATGATTAAAGAAAATCCTCAATCAGAGTAATAATCAACAACTCCACAAAACATGTGTTTCAACCAACAGTGAAATAAAATCAACTATTACTGGAAAATCAGAACAACAATTATAATTTAAGAAATATGGTTTTTACACTAAATATTGGTCTTTGATGCCCAAGAATAGATTTTGACCAAGTACCAAGAGTTCCTAATCTACAATCTATTGTATCCAAATATTAAAGAAAGAAATGTAACTTCTTCTAATATCACTTTGTGATGTACTAGTCCTGGATGCCTCTTAATGGGTGCCCCAAACCCGATGGGCCACATGGCCTCAAGCGCATCTCTCTAAATTCCCGATGATGCTGATTAGCAGTGAGGTCCAAGGGTGTTCCTGTGGGGAGACTAGGACCTTAAAACCAAAGAGTAGTGTAGTGGTTGAATGTAAACGTAGGGTAAATATCCAAAGAAATATAAGTAAATAGAAGGCACAATGTGAAATAGAGAGAAAAGTACAAATAAAGTAAATAACTGGAATAACATCCAATCATACAATTATATGTCACGTTATTAGAAAACTGGAAAACATTGATACAAGTTAGTAGGAATAACATGTTCTATAAAATTATAATACAATAAAAAGACTATCCCAAGAATCATATGCTTTGGATCGATTATCTTCTATCTAGATCCATATTAAACAAGAAGAAATAATGTGTTTGATGTATTATTCTTCCCTTTGTCAAAACCTAAAAAAATATCATCTACTCTGGGTACCAAATGACATCGGAGAGGGTGTGAGATAAATCTTAGTGGGCCACCACCAATTGTGTCTTTAACAACTAGCCAGTGTAATTAAAATTTAATAGTCTAAAAGAATGCATATGTACATTAAATGATTAAATGTAACTAAATACCCAAGTACCTCCATCAACCATCAGCAAGTTTCTAAACATGTCAATAATTCATTATTTTACTATTACTAGATTTTAACATATCACATGTTACAAATAGTGAAGGGTCCTTGTTATAATAAGGAATCTAATAATGATATTTAATAGTGAAGTCCCACATAAACAAACAAGGTGACATTGAAATCAAGATTCACCAAATAAATAATAATTCTATCCTGGTATGGGGTATGAGTATAGTCTAAGTAGCATAGTACGAGGAATTCCACAATGAGGTGCCTACCGAGTCCAAAGTGATCATCCAACAAAAAATGTCGCTAAGAAGAGAAAGGGACCTATGGTATGTAACCATGAAACCTACTAGTCAATGTGGTATCCAAGGAGTGTATCTAATGCACCTAGTAATAATATGAAGGGATAATATGGTGTCATACCATGAATCCAAGAACATATACAGATTAGGATCTAGGTGAGTCTCAACCTAATAAAGCCATATCATTGAATTAGAATGGTGTTACAATGTTCTCATGGAATTATAGGATCCGTATCCAAGGTGATCTTGAGTCAAGTCATATACATTTGAATATAAAGTCATGTAATGTTCCATTTGGTTCAATCCTTTCCTTTCATTAAGGTCATGTCTCATGAAACTGTTTGTTCAATCCATTCATTTCATTAGTGTGATAAGGTCAAGTAGCATAAAAACATTTAATTAATTCATAACTAATCAATAATTCCATTTGTTTCAATCATTTCCTTTCATTAATGGGACAAGGCCTAGTAGAATGAATCCTTTTAATTAAGTCATTTGGTTCAAACCTTTCCTTTAATTAGTTTTACAGGGACAAGTAGCATGAAACCATTCATTTATTCCATTTAAAGAGTATTTCATATTAATGATTAATTCATATACAATCCATTAATGTTGTAAGTGGTGCTATGTATATGTATCCAACTATTTGTTGACTTTTAAGGCCAAGTCATATACTTAGTATACATTCGAATTCACATTTCACATTTTGTTATCAAATTGATCCATGTATATTATCTAGGTCAAATGGTGACCATTCAAGGTAATTTACATTATACAATTATCATTATAAATGATTAATTTAATATTGAATTTATTACACATTGGAAGATCAATCCAAGGCCCACCCGAGCGGTTGCTCAAACATGCCAAAAAACTAAAATGAAAATTATGAGATAACATCCTACATAGGATGAATGGAGTTGTAGGTGTAAGAACAAATAATTAAATCAATATATGAAAAGAGTGAATTCATATGGTTCTAATGATTATAATCATGGAATATAAATTCATTAAATGACACCCGATGAAATTGGTGGGCCCCACACGACAATTCGAAAAACAATGATCTTGAGGGATGAGTTCTAGACCACAGCCAATTGGGTTGTATAAATCTCCAACTCTGGTCTTTTCAGTTGATTTGGATCATATCAGAGTAGATCTAAGAAAAAGGATAAAAAGGAAAATACCCTAAAAACTAGGTCAAGTTCAAGAGAGAGGAGGAAAGGCATAAACACACTAGAGTATTTACCTTTGTGCATACAACAAGATGAATGGAATCTGTAATGTATTATTGATGAAAGAGATATTTATATTCCTACATTAGTTTATGAAAAATCTCTAATATGAGAGGAAAAATGGTTAATCCTGCAATTTCTCATATTAGGAGGAATAACGAGGGTTAATAGATCCTCAAGGGAAAATTTGTAAAATTACCAAGAAAAATAGCCAGCGCATGGTTTTTCTATACAATTTGACAAAAAATGTGAAATATTTACATGATTTTTTGGTAAGAAGGGTCACTTTAGTGGATAGGATAAATTATAGTGCACAAACTGTGCAATATGGTTCGATCAGAATATGGACCATTCACAATGTTAGGAAAATCTTATGCCAACCATGAGGTAACCATGTAAAAAAGGCATGTTTTCTGAAAAAGTTGTTTTCTGGGATCTGATCAAGCCCTAAACTCCCCTAAATCCTATTTTAACCCATTAATAATCCATATTATGACCAACATAATGATTTAGACCGAAATTTAATGGATCTATACATATTTGAAAAAACCGGGTTCTTACGGCGATATCTTGTGTGAGTCTAGGAAGTGTGTTCTTGGGTGATGCAAAAATGGAAAATGGGATTCAAAATATGGAATATAGTACCATGTACTATCCAATTGGTTTTTTTGATTTTAGTATTTATAAATTTCAGAAGGAGAGTAAAACCACGATTTGGGGCCAAATTAGATGGTTATTTTAAAAAATAATTAGATAAAATATTATTGTTATAATTGGAGATTGTTTCAATGGCCCCATTAGACCCCCAGGAAATGGAATATTTTACTCATCCACCTATATTCATGGTCTAGATGATAGTTTATTTACGAAAATTACTAGAGTAGGATCCTTTATATACCTCTAGGTAGATGGAATATATGATAATAATGTTTTTCATAGTGGGGAGTATCGTGACCAAGATAGAACATAGAGCCTTGGTATAGGCCGAATAACAGTGGGGTGGCACTGATCACACAGAATGATGTGACTACTAGGTTATTAGACCCCTTATAGAAATATATGTTAAGTTAGGTGTCATGAAAAACCTTATGGTAGTGTGGAAGATGAGATGGTCTTAACAAAAATCACTCCAGTTATGTTTGAGTGTCTAAACACTATGGGGTTAAAGATGCCTTGAGAACATTATGACACCACTGAGGTCTGTGATTCCCTCTAAGTGATAGGTGATGACCGATGACATTATATGGGACTTTGGACACCTATGAGGGTTCCCTTATAATTGGGTATTATGATTAGGACCCAATGGGTACCATTATGAAATGGTGATAAGTGGTTGTGTAAAACTATGAGAATATTTAATTATGGGTGGATCAAAAAACCCATAATTTTTTTTAATCTTGAAGTGGATATAAATATAAGGATTTTCTTGATCATTTGAGTAGACCAACTATATTTTTAACTGATTTTTTATTTCCCATGATGCATGGAAATTATTAATTGGACCTGTCAGTAATGAGATTTCTCGAGATTCCCAGACATTATTATTGACTTAGATGACAAATTAGTATGGAAAATATATTTTGGATATTGTATCATGTTATATTTTTAACACCCATAGTTTTCATTAAAATTTTTATTCAAAAAAATTAAATTTTGTTGATAACATGCATTACACAAAACAATGGGATGTCACAAACCATTATATATTAGTAATACTCTAATTTAAATAAGACTATTATAACCATTATTTTAAAATATAAAAATATGTAGTTATAACTACATATTAAATCTTAATTATAATGGTTTAATAAAAATAAATAATATTCGTTAAAAATGTATTTAAATTTTTGCCGATCTCTTTATATGTTTCTAAAATAATACTTTTTTATAAAAAGATGATTTTTATTTCATCTTATGAAAATTTTTAAAAATATTTTTTACACATTTAAATATTCTATTTGATAAAAAATAAAGATATATAAATCATAATGTTATCATTATCATAGGTCAAATATATTTTATTATTCAGAAAAGGTTACTTTTTTTTGTGAATGGTGAAAAATACTTGTTTATATTGAAAATAGACTTTTAATTTAAAGAATTGAAAAAGGTTAATTTTTAATAAAAATGCTCTAAAAGAAGAATTGAAACTATTATAAGTAATTTAATCTAATATATTTCATTATAATCATTTTCATATAGGGGTTTTACATATAATTTTTTAAATGTTTTGAAATTTATTTCTTTGGAAAACTTCTTCAGCATCCCTTATCTTGGTTTCATTTTAAATTAAATTTATTCATATCTATGAGTGGAATTAAAATATGATTAAATATTTGTAATTACTATAATACATACTATATAATAATCTAAAATTAATTTAATAGTATATTTATTTGTATATCCATAATTATTATTTGTCATGGTTAACATAAAATTGTGTTTACTAGGGGTAAAACTATACAAATAAGGGTTAAAAAAAGACTTAAAACTTATCTAAACCCAATTTTATTGATATAATCACTACATATCTCTTATATGATCACTAATTGTCCATTTTAAAGAGTTATGATATTTGATAAACATGGATACACATTTTTCTATTCAATGAATTACAAGTATGCCACTCAAAACATTTATAAAACGCCACCCATTCTAATCTCCTATTGAATCATCCAAAAAACTTAGATTTAAAAATAGCATCCAAAATACATTATTTACTTCCCTATTACCATCATTGAACCCCTATTTGTTTTGTAAATTATTCTTAGGTATCCATTTGTTTTAAAAAAACGTAGTTTTCTGAAACAGAAGTAACACCCTTAACTAAGAAGTTCATTTTTTTCTTCCTCCTCGTTGTTATAGTATTTCTAATAAATGATAAAATAATATCTTAGTTATATGGAATATAATATATTGTTATTATGTAATGTCAATTACATAAAAATGTATCCTTTTTCATGAAATGGGATGTGAAATAATTATTTGTGTGTATGGCACACTTCCTCCCCGCGAAGGGATGTTATTCATTTTCAATCACCACAAATAACATTTGGATTGTCACAAACCACCCCCGAGGACCATGTCGTGACTACCCCAAGCTCACATACCAAAGTCTAGGGGTTGTAGAATATTTCTAGAGGAATTATCCATCATGTGGGAGGAATTTAGCTATGTAACTATTTGCACACACACACATCCACATCACACAATGATGAAATGTAAACATGCATACCACTAAGACAACCATTTTGAGTAACAGTACAATATTGGATGTAAAGTGTCTAAAATAAAATCCCATTAAATGATAAGTATAATTTATTTATTTCCATATGTGTAAAATTCTACCTAATGTGTAGGTGAAGGGGTTTTCTGCATGAAGTTGTAGAAGTATGCCCCGTCTGTCGGATCTCACTAGGAAACAACTTTCCCCTGACCACCATGGTGTCTAATAGATCGAATGCCATCTGCATACGCTACAACATGTGTGGGCATAACATGTGTAGGGGAGACTAAAAAAATAATCTATAAGGACCCCAAAACACAAAGTTAATACCATGAAGTAAGGTATGAAAAAAATTTGTGCCAACTCACGCTTGTATAATCTAAAGAATAAAAATAAATACTATCAGTCGTAGAAAATGAACACATTTTACAACTGAGGCACTCATCCCTGATGAGTCACTTAGTCACGCTAGGACACCTAGACCCATTTATCAATTAATCATCTAGGTTCACCTAGAATATTTCATCACATATGCTTACTATGTCACCTAGACCCACTCATCACTTAGTCCTAGAGGGTCACCTAGAACTGATCATCAGAGTTCTATCATCACATCTAGTAGAAGGATTCAAACTCATAGCGTGATTGATTATATAAGAATATAATCATCAAGACATTGTTCATATCACAACTTCCATGAAAACCAAATTAGTGCATATCAAAAGGAACAACTCATCCCTAGGGTCCCAACACCACAAAGAGCTAGTCAATCGGAAATATGGTTTGGATGTGATGAGCCATTTACTGAACATGGGTTGACTTGGTCTGTGTCTAATCTGACCCGGTTAGACCAACATGACCAAACATGGCCTGGGGTCCAGCTACCCAACCTAATGGGTCTGACCTGACCCTTTATGCCGGCTTGGCCCATTGAAGTGGGCTGCTTTGTTCCTCTTATAACATAGTAGGTGCCATGTCTCCAAACTACCCCTTGGGTCACCATAGTGTCATGTCGTCATAGTCCAACTCATACACAGCTCTCCAGCCACATGACCCGAATCTCTATCCATGTGATGAAGCTTTCAATCCACGTTATGTGAATCACTTCAACGACTGTCAAATCCTGCTTCCAACTGCCAGATAGTTCCCCATGTCTGCCGCCCGAGGCGATTGTCACGACCCACCCTGTTGCAGGCCATCGAGCTGGTGGCCCTTTTCGTGGCCACATCTGTCTATCTCCACCACGACCTACCAATCAATGACCATCAACCCAAAATGGATCTCATTTCAGTGGTCGATTTCCTAGAACCGAAAACTTTTGGGGCCTCCTATTGCAGGTTGATGTGTTGATGTCTTCCCACCTGGAGCACAGGTTGTCATTGGTGTCGGTTGTCGAACTGGAGGATTGGATCATCACACCATGAAGAACAATACCATAAAGAATTTAAAAAATGAATTTACATGATCCTTGTTCGTGATGGCCCCAATATATCAATATTATAATTTAAAATCATGTGTAATTAGAGAATAACATTTATAAGAATGTATCATATAGAAATGTGGATAACCCCAATTAAAAAACTGAAAAACAAAACCATCTCACATACGCAAACAATCTGTGGGTTAATATGTTTGTGGTTTGATCCATGATCGTTGCTCAGATCCAAGAATGGGGAATAAGAAATTCAATTATAATTAAACTAATACATGAAAAAAGAATCATTTTTCAGTGAAGAACGGAGTCATTCCACCATCATTTGTGGATCCTCGATTCCCAACTCTCATCGATGGAAAGATCATTCAAAGTAGATGGAAGGAAGAAAGGTGTTCTTCATCATAATAGATTTTCCGTTTTCCAAAAGTAATTCTCCAGAGCCTCTAAGAAAAAATCCATGATCGTGGCAATGATCCCAAATTTTGGTTAGGCTATTAATTGATGAAACATATTTCTGTGTTTCTATTATGCTGAGTCGACATGCTGCTATACTATTTAATTTATGATATGAAACAATGTTTTTGTTATTATTTAGGTTCAATGTTGTTATGATGTATCATTTATGAAATGTCATAGCATGCTCGGTGTTTCATCACAAACAATCAAATTTATAATAATATAATATTTCTTAAGTATTTTTTTTAAACACTCAGAATTTAACATTTACCCTTGAAAAGTGTTGGTCGCGTTTTGTTCCTTCCTTGTGTAATGTCATCATTCCAGATAGAATTGTGCCCTTAGATTTTTAATCCAGACATCCTTATATATGTTTCTAAAAGCATGCACATGCACTTCTATAAATAACTAAAAACAATTCTAACATTTATTCCCTGCTCGTCAGGCCTCAGAATCATGGGTCGTCTCAGTGCGTGGTCTTCAAAAAATCCCATATAATTTTCATAAAAATTACACGGAATTTCTGGGACATTACAATCTCCCCACCTTAGGGATTTATGTCCTTTAATTTCAAAACAAAGGGTAAAGAAACAAATGGGCATGCGTAACATGATTCTGAGCTTCCCGCTCCCATGTGATCTCTTTGAGATTCTAGTTCAATCACTGAACATGAACAAGGAAAATCAACAACCCAACAAGGATCTTCTACTATCAATCCCATATCTCAATCGAAAATGTTGAAAATGACGCCCCATCGTCAATTTTCTGATCTCCCAAGCCAATGAAATGTGATGGATCATGCTTGTACCTCCTCAACAAAAAAACATGAAATACATCATGCACATGGTGCATCTATGGGGGAAGGGTTACGTGGTATTCCACCTCACCAAATATACTCAAAATCAATAAAGTGATGATGAATCTTAGAGAGAACTTGTTTCCCCGACCAAATATTTTCAATCCCCATCGAGGTGAGACTAGAATGGCCAACTGGTCTCCTTCCTTAAACACCATGGGACACCATATTTTTTCATTATAAGATTTAAACATACTTTGTGTAGTCCTCATCTACATCTGGGTGATCTAATCGTTTTTGATGGTAGGTCGTATTAATTCTTTCTCCATTAGTGCCAACTCCCCTTGTTCTATCTATCATAACGGTGATATGCACGATCACCCATATATTCTCATGAATGGTTCCATACTAATGGTAGAGTGGTAGTTATTGTTGTATGAAAACACCACCCAGGGTAGATGGTACTTCCAACTGTGACCAATTTCCAGGATGCAATATCTAAGGATTTCCTCAAAAACCATGATAGTTCTTTCTGTCTGACCATCCTTCCAGGGATGAAATTCTATGATCAAAGGAAGGTGATTCTAGAATGCCTATTTTTGTCCCTTCAATATCCGGGATGTGAAGAGATAATCATGATCTGAGATGATCATCGAAGGGACCACATGAATCAAAACTATCTCATGAACATAGAGTCGTCCCAATACCTCTAATGAACCATACATTCATATGGGTAAGATGTGGGAGAACTTTTATTGTTGTACCAAGATCACCCAAAAAGTATCATTCCCCATGGACGTGAGTGGTAATACTGTCACGAAGTCCATTGAGATACCATCCCACATCCACTCGGGCACCTCAAGTGGCTGACCAAAGACTACTAGAACTTGATGCTCTGCCGTCACATACTGTCAAGTGAGGAACCATGAAACAAGATCCTCCACTAACTTCTTCATCCAAGACCACCAGTACTGACATCATAGTTCTGGGAACATCTTTTCCACTCCTAGATGCATCTCCAAGTGGTAGGTGTGGAACTCTCATAGAACCTCCTATTGCAACGCCATGATTAAAATGGTGTTCCCTATGAAATGGATTATGTGTTATGATCCTATTGAATATCCATTAGGGGACTTATTTATTTCTAATTGAGGACATTAATCCTCAGAGTCAACATCCACAAGATGTGTCTCCCAAAATTTCTGAAAGAGTAGGGGAGTGACAACTATAAACTGAAGGTAAGCTACTCTATCACCATCCACGTTGGATATCTACATCGTAGCTAACTGATATGATTCCTCACTATGTTACTACAACCAAGTTCTCCTTCAGAGCATGCCTTCCCCCATGTTCTCCTTCCCATAATTATATACTATATAAAAGTCATAGACTTGGAAAACTCTAGCAACCAATGCTGGTGCAAGATCAGGTCCTTTTGGGTAGAGATATACTTGAGACTATTTTGATTGGTGTAGATGGTAAACCCCTCACCCATCAATTAGTTCCACCACATATTAAAATATAAGACCACTAATGGTCATACAAAATTACGGATCTTGTATTTATGTTCATGTTTCCCCAAATATCGTGAAATGTAAGCAATTTCCACTTCTCCCTACATCAAGACACAACCCAGTCCAGTCCCTGATACATCACTGAAAACTACTTACCCAATTATCTCATCTGTCAGTTATGGGATACTCGTAAGTCTCCTCCTCTACTCTAAGCAAATTTTCTAGAACATCTCTATCAAAATGACGGGTTTTCCATTCTGTGGGAAAGCTAATAATGGTACTCCTACCCTAAAAATTTTTGTCACGAACCTCCTATAGTATCATGCCAAACCCAAGAAACTTTTCACCTCAGTCATGGTCTTGGGTGGCTCCCAAGCAAGAACTGCATATATCTTCACCTGATTCACTGAAACTCCAGCTTCCAAAATGATGTGTCTTGGAAAGTGGACATCAATAATGAATAACTAAAAATTTGAAATCATCCCATAAATATGGTTCTCTTAGTGTGAATCTATGTCTATCCACAGCGGTGTCTCATGTTCCTCCTCAAAAATAGAGTACACCATTATATCATCAATGAAGACCATGACAAACCATTCAAGGTAAGGCTTGAATATCTTGTTCTTGAGTCTCGTTAACAATAATAGGGAATTGTTCATGCCGAATGGAATCATCATGAACTCATCTTTTCCATAACAATATATAAAGGCTTACATTAGTACATCCTCATCCAAGAGACAATGCCGATGACAGTAAGAACTGGGATCTATCATTGAGAACCACCTCACTCCCTTCAGTTTTTTGTTAATTTCAACGATTCCCAATAGTTGATAATTTTTCATCATGGTCACCTAATTTAGGATAATATAGTATAAATTTTTTTGAAGCTCCCATTTTCCTTAATGGAAAAAAATAAAGTTTCCCAAGGAGAAACATTGGGTCTGAGAAGACCATCCTCTGCAGGTCCTCATGTTGTACCCTTAAATCACGTATCTCTACATGACCCATTTGTTATGATGACATACATATCAGTTTTTCTCGAGGTAGAGGTCAATTTAGAAGACATCCTCCCTAGGATGAGGTAATCTTGCAACATCCGTAGGAAATTTTTCCCCATACTCATCCACCACTTTATAAAATTGAGGACACCTTTTGTTCACTGCATTGAGGGTAAGGAAATTGAACTGGTGAGAGATCGGCAGAACCCTCCTCTTAGAAAGTTTGTCATACACTACAAAAATTACAATTTTTTCAGTTAAGGAAAACTAGGTCCCATCTACATAGAAAAAATGAACTATGCACCAAAAAATTCAATATGACATGGAATGTGAATAACCATTCCATACATAGAATAACATCGTAAGGCCTAGAATCTGATATTATTAGATCTCAGCTAAATATCTCACCTCCAATTGTAAGATCTCACTACTGGGATCAGTGTGTAATCATTGAATCCCCTCTTGTATGAGTCTATATTTGTAAGGATCGATCCATGGATCTACAAGAATCTATGGTCTCCAAATAAGGTCCATGGAATGTAAAGAGTGAATGACACTTATTTCAATTAGAACTGTAGCTATGGTAGTGAAGATAGATATTGTAACACTATTCATCTCTGAAGCATCAAGATCATATGCCTCTATCACCTGAAGCTGGGACCCACCAATCCACCAGCTCCCAAAGCCCGTGGTGAACCAGCTAGAGGTTCGAGTGGTAGTACCTCGAACCTCCACCCACTATCTTATGCTTTTCCTTCTCCCTTTACATGAATGAAACCATGTGTATCACCCTGCGTGAGCTTCTACCTCTTCCACGACGGTCCCTCGACTGTCTTCCAATTGTCTCTATGGAGTGTTGGGCAATCACAAGACATGTTCTTTTGACCTCTGTTTGAGTAACACTGCCATCTCCTATTCTGACTACCTTTGTCCTAGTACCCTCGTAATGTCAACCCTATGTCATGGGGGTGTCCCATAAAAGTCATGAACCACTTGGGTCCCCACGTTTGTTTCATGATACCCACTGCTGAAGGCTCCACCACCTGGTGTCTGATAGTAGATACTACTATTAGCGCATACTTTTCCAAGATTATCTCCACAAGTAGGGATCTCTCTCGCACCCCAACCGCATTAGGGATGCTAAGAGACACTATGGAAACCATGATATCTCATAGTAGTCCATTCTCAACATCTCGGGCCTTGATGTATGGGTATTGAACTATATCAATGGATTAGTGAGAAAGCGCAATGAATCACGATGAGTACCCCACTAATTTCATGCTACCCTGATGCATGCTTAGTATCACTTTTATATGCAAATAATGTAGGTTCTCTAGAATGAACTCCCTGAAGAGGCACTCAAAGTCTATTAGTGTGAGTTTCTCCTCATCATGTGTGTTGTTCATCAAGATCCATTATCTCCCCATTGAACATTGAATAATACTCGTGGCTATGATTTCCATCTGGTAGATAGGTGTTGTTAGTAGGCCGAAGACTCGCGTAACTAACTCAAGATAATCCTCAGCCAAGTGGGGGTCAATCTCACCCTTAAACCTATGTGTTCTCTACCTTTGGAATTCATGTAAGGAACTGAGCCTCCATACATCCTCTACCAGTGGAGTTGGTAGGAACTTCTAATCGATGAGTGGTAGTAACCCTATTACACATCCTAGTGGGAAAAAATCCAGTACATGTACCTATATTTATGCCTCATTACTATGTGCACCATCTTCATTGTCATGTACTAGAATCCTGATTGGCTGTCTATGTGGTGGCATCCTGTAATAGATCAAGATGAACCATGGTTAATATATTATAACTGGTGAGCTAACTTTGAGTCAAGTAGTATATGAGAACACAATAAATTCCTATATGCTTCTTGCAACTAGGGTTTTCATGTACCAATTCGACAAGAAGAATTCAGGGTCCTGGTGTATGGATATGTTAGTCGCCGCCCCAACACTGGACTCCTTGAGCCTGAAAGTCAAACTCAAAACATTCAAAACTATTTCCCAAAAACAAATCCATAGACTCTTGGTCCTTATGGTAGAAATAACCACATCTGATACCAAATTGTCATGACATGTCCCCCAGGGCCCATGCCATGACTACCCCAAGCAGGCCTCCAAAATGACAGGGTCTAGTGACTAGTGCCAATGGAATTATCCCAAAAGTGGGAGGAATTTTACAAAGTACTGTTATACATGAACAAAAATCCCCATCCCACAATGCAGAAAAATAAACATCTATGCCTCTAAGGAAACAACTGAGAGTAACACTACAAAACATATGGTAAAGGGGATAGAATGCATGCCCAACAAAAGAAAAGTAAAATCTACTATTTTCCATCAGTGAAAAACATACATGAAGGGTAGGTGAAGGGGGGTGATGACTAAATACCTAGAATTACGCCTCTCGTGTCGGATCCCACTAGGAATCACCTTGTCTCAGACCACTAAGTTCTATGTCAAAGAGTAAGTCATATGTACAACACACAACACATGAAGGTGGATCCATTGTAGGGGTGAGTTACAAAATACACACTATGGACCCCAAAATACCATGGTAATACAAAAAATTATTGTATGAGAAATGTTTTGTTAGATCATGCATGTATAATCCAAAGTATTAAATGAAATACTATCTATTGTAAACATTGGACAACATGTACTATTGTGGCACTCATCCCTGATTAGTAACATAGGCCATATGGGTCACCTATAACCGCTAATCACATTTTCCTACTGGTTCACCATGACTCACTCATCACATAGGCCTGATGGGTCACCTACATCATCTTGACACTTTGTACTACTAGGTCACCTAGACCCTCTCATCACTTAGGCTAGATGGTCCACCTAGACCTACTCATCATAGTCTTCTCGTCATATCCAGCTGCATGATTACTGCTCGTTGCACACTTGATTTCAGAAGAATCTAATCCTCAAGACATCTGTCATATCTCAACATCCACAAAACCCACTTAGATTATAAAAAAAGGACCTCCTCATCACAAGGGTCCTAACAATGCAAACAACTCATCGATCAAACATATAGTTTGGTTGTTGTGAGTCTTATAGGGAAAAGGGTTTAGATGGTTCAGGGTTCAAAATGACCTGGACAACCCGACCCGGTCAAACCGGCCTGACCTGACTAGACCTGGGGTCCACAAATCCAACCCGTTAGGTCCATCCCACTAAAGTGGGCAATTTTTTTCACCCATTAATTGGTTGGTTCCACGTCTCAAAACCACCCCACAGGTTGTTGTGAGGTCCTACCCTCCTTGACGTGGATCACTGATGTGTCCACCGAAGCCCATCGACAGACCCTGTCCACCACTCGCAATGGTTTTTACAGGCCACCCCACTGCCGACCTTCGATCTGGAAGCCCTTGACACCTCCGCATCCTTCTTCCACTGACATGGCCTACTTGGCCACGACCCTCACCACCGTACAGTCCAACTCCAGTTATCTATCACCTAGCACTGCCCACTCCAACGGCCTCTTGTTGTCGGTGGATATGTCGCTATAGTCTTGGAGAGAACGTGGTTCCCTATTTCTGCAAGCTATCAATCTGGTGACATGGATTGTCATGCCATGGAGAATGGGAAAACATAGAATGCCAAAAAATATATGCATCTGAGCCTTGTTCCTATCCGCCTCAATCCATCCGCGTTAGAATATAAAATTATGGGGATGGAAAAATAACATCTCTAAGAATGGATCACATTGAAATATGGATAACCCAAATTAAAACCCCTGAAATCAAAACCATCCCCCATACATGATCGATCTGCGGGACAACCTATTCATGGTTCGATCTACAATCAAGGCTCAAATAAACAAATGTGTGAAGACAGAATTCACAGAGAATTAAACCCCTTCATACAAAAGGATCATTTGATAGAGAATAATGGAATCATTCCACTGTCGTTCATCGATCCGTGATCTACAACTCTTGTCGATGGTGAGATCATTCGAATAGGAAGGAAGGTGTTCATCATTGTGGGTGATTAGTATGTCACCCATGGTAATTCTCTAGATCCTCCATGAAAATATACATGATCATGGAAATGATCTCGAATTCTTGTTTGGATATTAGTTGATGAATATTGTATTAGTATATATACTACCCTGAGTCATCTCCCTGTTTAGCAATTTCATTTAACACATGAAACATTGTTTTTGTTACACTTTAATTTTAGTGTCATTATGATCATTAATTTATGAATTGAAATAGTAGGATTGACATTTCATTGCATCGAATGAAATTTTGAATAAAATAATCCTTCATATGTTTATTTTACATTTCATTAAAATGCTCAAAAAATTACTTTTACCCTTGACCCGCTCGGATCGTGGTTATGTCCATCCTTATGTAAATTCATCATTATATATACACTGGTGACCTTATGTTTTTAATATGAGAATCCGATTAGAAATTTCAAAAATTTCACACATGTGCTATTTTAAATAACAATAAATTAGTTCCGACAATTATTCCAGGATCACCGGGCCACAAAATCACATTCCGTCTCAGTTTCTGGAATTGAAATTATTCCATATAATTTTTTAAAAAATTTACATTGAATTTCTGAGACATTACACAGATATAATGATAGATAGAATGTTTCAATACTATTTTTAATATTTTAATAAATCTTGAAATACAGTATCATAAATACATTCATAAATTTCAATTTTTTGAAATATGATAATGTCTCTCATGTGTATGATATAATACCACATCGCGAAGTGATATGATTAATTCACTCTATAAATGTAATATAATAAGGGTTAGTTCATTTAAAATGAGTGAAATATAAGGTATTAGTAATATTATTTAATTTTAATATACTTTTTTATCATTATTTCAATCAATACTTCGTAAAAATTGAAACAACATCCACATGTACGTACGTCCTAGCATCTCGAGGAATGTTGTATTTCATTTTCTATCTTTAATTATTATCGATTACTCAAAATAATATATAAGTATTGTATATGATATTTATATCATCATTCAAATTATGGATATCAGGATCTATAATAAACGTTATACAACGTGAAATTAAAAATAAACACATATACGAGAGACCAAGCAATTGTTTCTCAAAATATGACTTTGTCATGAAATTGTTACTAAATAGGTAATATAAGGTCATAATAAAATCATTGACGTTGTGATATATATATATATATATATAATTTTATAGATTTATATGACAAAAATATTTATTATATATGAGTTTTGAACATGTAAAATGGATGTCAAAAATTAAGGTAAGGGATATTTATATCAATATTTCTTCCTTGATACATATGTTATATTATTCAATTATCTTTTTTAATTAGGTGTTTGTACATAAATATTCAAATGTAATATTATAAATTTATTTATTTTTGTGATTTTTTCATATTCATTTAATTTTATTACTTCAGGTGGATTGTAATTCTATGTTCCAAAATTTTGAATGATTTTATGTTTCAATCTCATGGTTTATCAGGACAGTTTAGATCTTGTTTCGGATGAAAAAAATCATACAACCCAACTATCAAGAAACTCATGGATTTTAAATTCCACTATTAATTTATTAGAATAGATATTTTCACTTCATTTTACTCAATTTACTTATTGAATAGGTCAAAATATTTTTTCTTGAAAAAACATCATAATTTATATTTCCGGTCAAACACCCTTCTTATTCTAAAACCATGTTCATTAAAATATTTTCAAAAGTGTTTTAATCATTAATAAAATTATTTTAAAAATAAATTTTCACTCTATTGTAAAATATTAAAAAATATTTCATAATGAATCTTCATTTACCTTTCCAAACAACATCTATTTGTATTCTGCTAAAAATATTAATGAGCTATTTATTTTGATATAAATTTCATGAACTGTATCTCTAGGATCCATGACATCTCAATGATTTCAATATTTCCATAACTCTATTCATGGTTCATTTTGAATAATGTTATTTTCATTATATTTTTGAAATTTTTATATTCTAAATAAATTATTTCAATGTAAAAATGTATTTTTCTTAGTAAATGATTTATATGATTTATAAATCTATCATTATAATTTTGTTGGTTATTTTCATAGAAAATGGTTTCTTAAATATTTTATGTATTTTTAGTTTTAAAATTATATTTCATGGACATGTTATTTTCCCTAATTATTTACCCAATTTGTCATTAAAAATTATTTTCCTTCTAAAATTAAATACATTGATTTTAATTATTTTTTAATGCGGATATGTTCCAAGGATATCATTATAATATTTTTATTTATGTTTTATATTCATTATTAGAATAATTTTATAAAACATGTTTCTCTTATATGGTTTATACTATGATAAAATGTTAATGAAACACACTTCTTTTAATGGGTTATGATATAATGAAATGATAGAATTATTTTTAAACCAATATATTTTCCCTAGGTTATGATATGAAAAAATTGTTATGAACCCATTTAATTTAAAATGATATGATAAGATGATTGATTTTTGATCTTAATGGGAAATATATATGATTTTCATTATTTGATTAGTGATACCCATATATTCATCTAATGCATTGGGTAAGGATTTATGTCTCAGGAGGTAGGCAGTCTGTATTGGTGAGTAATACCATTTCAATATGTGATATTTTACTCAATGACAATCTTATGAGTGATTGTTCACTTATATTATGATGTTATGACTAAACCCATTATAGTAATATTTCTTTTGCAGCGAGCATGTACTAATCTGAAAATTATTTTTTTTGCTTATGTGTATTCTGAAATTCCATGTATTATCTCAATATTATGGTTATCATGGATCATGTTCATTGATTTTATTTGGATTCATGTGTTATGTTCTTTTAATTTTTACTCCATAATTAAATACTATGACATTTTACAGGTATGGATTTTTTTACTTCATATTTAATGAAAATGTTCTCATTTCCATAGGCTCATGTTATTATGATGTGTCACCCTTGTTTACCCTCACTTATCATTATATCTCACCATTTCATATTTTTCATTTCCTGATGTAATGATGAAATGTATTATTTATGATATGAATAAGAAGAGTTATATATAAAGAGAACATACAGAGGGAGATAATATCATTTAAATACGAAAAGTCTATTTTTGTATTCATGCTTCCAAATGTGCTATAACATCAAAAACATTAGGCTTTCAATTTTTAAATGTAGCGAATAATCATATATAATATGCAATATCTATATATGAAAATACTCAATCAATATAGTTCTTATCATCTGACACGTTAATTTATCACATATAAAATATAATGACAAATCATTTTTGAGATCCCTAAGGACATTTCTAATGATTAGTCTATAGATGAGTCAAATATAGTAAAATGTCATGGAATTTTGGTAATGTATAGATTTATTGGTTTTCAGAAAATTATATCATCTTTTGGATACTAAAAGTTGATGTGTCATTGTAATAGAGGTATATAGAGGAAATAAATATAAAAAATGTGAATTAGGCTACACTTGATTGTAATAGGGTTCACAACAATGGGCCTCACTGGACACTTGATTCAACACCCATGGGGGATATTATTTTTGTAACACCCTGAGATTTTATGAAAAATATTCTTTTTAATTTCTTTAATGTCTTGTGTTGTATGATTCACTAAAAGGAGCTTTCACAACACGCATCCCTGACTTACCTTTCATTACATGCAATCACGACCTTCCTCGATAGCGTGTGTAGTACGCAATACCAAGTTTCACTAAACAAGATATTATTATAATATTTTTATGAACTAGCCGTTATGAATAGTAATACCCACTTTTTGAAATTTTATAAATTTTATATTTCAAAATGGACTTCATTTTTGTATTTGGGATATCGAAATTAGCTTAGGGAGAAATTTCGGTACTTTTCGGATAACTTTCATATTCTGATGAATAGTGAAAATTACTAAATTTTAATTAAAAAAACTTTTTAAATCAAAATAATTAATAGTGATAAATTATTAATTTGAGTGGTTTTAAATTATATTTAGAGTATATTTTTACAATTTAATACAATTTTGGTCATTTTATGTAATTTCACATTTAAACAAGACATAAACAAGTCTCAATCTTTTGATAGTTATTATCTCTTAAGAACACTCTATTTGTTTTGACGATGGGAATTAATTTTTAAATTAATTAATGAAACTGATATGTTTTGAATTTGGTAAAATAGACATTATTTTTGAATTCATAATATCAAATATAGCTTAGTCCTAATTTTTGGTATTTTTATGGAAACTTTCATTTTTTGATGAATAGTTAAACCACTAAGTGGTAGTTAAAAAACTGAATTTTTAATAAAACATAATTTTACCGCTTCTGTGAGTGGAATTTCAAAAATCCTAGAGACACAGTTAATATCAAGGACTAAAATGTGGTTCAATGAGATGAAAATAATTTTTGGTGAATAGTAACTTTTTACTTTTTTTACCACAGTTAAAAGTAAATAGGGTAATTAAGGGTAAAAATGATATTATCATTACCCTAACACATGTCCTAATTCTATTGGATAAGTGTAATTCTGCCAAAAACAACATTAGGAATAAAATATGACCATTTATGACCACTTGGATTAGATTAGGACATTTATTATTAATTTATTTAAAGAAGGGTTAAAATAGTTAAAATCAAAGTTTAATAACTAAATAATTTTTAATATAGGGTTATACATAAGATAAATTCAACAATAAATATTCATTAGAAAGATAAAAAGATTTCCTATATAATGGTATTTTATTTAGAAATTTACACTTAAAATAATTTAATTTATTTATGACACAATGATGATGCAGTAATTATCTTATTAATGAAATATTGATATAATTTACGTTATAAATACCCAAATAAATGTAATTTGAGACTTTTTATGAATTACAATATTTTTATATGTTAATATGACATGCTAGTATTGATTTCATTAACTTTATTTGAACTAATAATTCAGTTATTATTTTCACAAAAATCAATTACCAAATAGTGTCAAAATTGACATAAAATAGTTTTTAAAACAAATAATATATTATTAATTGTTATTATAATCCTAAAAATCTAATGATCGGCCACGATACTTATATCATGATAGGTGTATCATTAATGGACCACATGGGGGTATCTTGGATGTATATTGTAAGTTTATTAACTATATAATATAAAAATACAATGTGACATGGTAAATGTCAATCTAATTTACTAAGAGTTAAAACTAAAAGATAAGGTTAATATAATGACCTAAACTTGTCTAAATTATATTGTATTAGAGGATTTAGACACATATCCACCTTATTTTCTAAATATATTAATTTGGAGGTATTAAAAACCGAATATGACTTTATAATAAAATAATATTTTTAGTTATTCCATAGGTGCCCTCTCTTCCCATATAAAAGGGCACCTCCTCCCACTATTCCTCACACCACTTTGAGCCTTAAATCTAGGCCAACCCCTACCAATTTCTCTTATAAACTTCCCTAGAAACATCCTAGAGGTCCTGTTCTTCTTCAAAACCAATTTTAGTGCCCTAAGGAGAGTTCTCAAAGAGGCGCTTCAAAGAAGAGGTAATGTCCGTTACCGATTCTTTCAACTTTATTTCTTCTTCCACTTATTCTTCTTAGGTTGTTTAATTATGAAGTAATAACATCAGTATCACTAATATGATTATATTTTATTATAAGTATGAAACAACCCTATTTCACCACTTATCCATCCTATGGAAAACGAAATCACCACGTGTGCGTACGTACGGAATACCGTCTCCACGCCGTGGTGTAATCTATTTTCCACCACCACCTTGCTTGGATGGGTATAATGGTGTAAATAATAACTATATATTATTATTGTAAAGTGATATTGATTATTTAATAGTATACATACACTCCAATAAAATTCCACGATCATGGGAACAATATCATCACTCGTGCGTACGTACGAAATACCGTCTCCATGACACGATGAGATTTATTCTCAATGATTCACAATTCATAAATGATTATAAAGTATATATAACAATTAATCATAAAATATATGACATAATAATTATACTGGATTTATGTTTAGATATATGTATTCCATCCAATTAATTCCATTCAATTCAATGAGGAAATGAAAACAACGTTCACGCGTACGTATGGCCTACCGTCTCCATGAACGGTGTATTTCATTCTATTAATCAGTCTATTATATATATGTATATTATGAATATATATATTATATATAAATCATGTTTTATATTCTGGAATTAAGTAATCATGATAAAATTAATCATATGAATAATTACAAGTCAAAACAAGGATGACAAATGAAACGAGTTTACCCGAAATGCTCTTTAACATGGAATTTACAAAAGAACGGGTAATATAAAGTCATAAGTGAACAATATATGATATCATAACAATGAATATGATTCTATAATAAGTCAATGACAGTATTTAAATCATTATACAGGAGGTTCAGATACATACGAAGCATATCGGACCTAAGGTAAGGGATAATTTTGCAAATCTCATTTTTATCGGAGATTGCTTATTCGTAAGTATTTACTGGTGTTATTACTATCAACCATGTTCATGTTTTATAAAAGTGTATTCATGTATGTTTAAAGTCTTTTTACCCATTTTGACTTTTACCCCATGGTATTGAAGAATCTTTCTTTTATTTACCCTACAAGGTACTTTTTGACTTTTCCGACAAAAGTATGGGAAGAATGTTTTTTTAACTTATACGACACGAACGGATTTTTACGGTTTTATAAAGCCTTATTTTCATGAATATTCCTAAAAAATATTTCATGATTATTTTCAACAAAATATTTTTTCTTTTAAAATTGCATCACATTTTGTGAAAAGAAAATGATTTTGAATAATAAATGTTATTTTCCTCAAGAATTCATTTCATGTGTTTTATGAAAACCATTTTTTATCTAAGATGACATTATTTCATATGTGTATGTTTCAAGTATAATGTATCTATGATTTAAATGGTTTCACTTTTCTAATTATGAAATGATATCCATTTCTTTTATATGGATTATGTGATGATGGGATTTTGTTTATGAAACCCATTTTATTTGTTGGGTTATTATGAATGATGTATGTTTATTTTGTGGAACAAGTAAGAATGATTTCATTATGATATGGGTGGGACCTATATCTCCCTCCAATGCATTGGGTAAAGATTTATATCTAATGAGATAGACATGGCTAGAACGTTAAGTTAATCTGGTTCAGTATTACAGGACTAGGACGCGGAGTGAACTCGATTCCGAAAAGGACTTTGTCCACTAAGATGGCCTTGGTAGTAATGCCTTGGCTACTGTGGAAATAATTACATTTTCTTAATAGATTCCACAATTACATGTTTTAATCCCATACTATGTTATCATGATTTATGATCCATTATGATCTATGCCTTATTTACTTCCATGTTTTAAGTCATTGCTCATGATTTTGATGTTTAAATATTATGTTCATGTTTTTAAGTTCAAATGTATATGGTATGTTTTATTTTATCCATTCTTACCCATAATGAGCATTTGAGATCACCCTTTTTATGTTTTATTTTCCCCCATGATTAAAATAAATGTTTTAGGTAAGGAAACAGAAAGTGTAAGATATTAATGGGAGATGTTGAAGATCTTTCACCATGATTAGAGGGTTACGTTCCACGTTTCCAAAGACACTAAACTATTACTGTCCTTGTGTGTTGGTTTTTGTTATTTATTATGTATTTTTCAAAAGTAATGTAATATTTATGTATGTCAATCTTCGGGTCTCTATAGTTGGTATCAGAGGAAAGGTTTAGTCAGCCTTTGGAAACTAGAATGCGAAAACTTCAGTGAGATCCCTTGAGATATTTCTAATGTATGTCTAGGGATGTCCCTAAGGTTAAGTATACATATATGTTATAGTCCTAGAATTGAGATAATGATCTTATAATTAAACCTATGAAGTTAGATATTGAAGGTACTCCCCCTTTATTATGTTGTTTTCTCTAGCATGGTATTTTCCTCTCACAGAATTCTTTATGTGTTTTAGTCAATGGAGGGAACCAGAAGGAATTCGGTTAACATTGAATCCAATGGAAAAATTGGTGACTATGATCAACGAAATTGTGTAATGCCTAGAGAGAAAGATATTGTGATTATGCCGAATCAGTCATTGCGATATATGATTAACAAGGTAAAATTTAGTGGTATTCCAAATTAATCAAATGAGAGGAAGATAGAATTTTATGCATGTTTGCATGTTGAGGAGCATAAAGAAAGGAAGATTGAGATTTTTAAATAAGAGAAGAAGAACCCTGAGGAATACCTCAAATGGAGGGAAAGATGTTATCTGTATGGAGAAAAGGGTCATAGAGTGATACACTGTTATAGAGTTCAATGTATTATTTGTGGAGAACATGGGCATTACCCAACTCATCGCCCTGACCTATGAAGTTACTTTTAAATAAAGGAAGGACTTATTCCATGAAAATAATTGAAGAGGATGGATTGAAGTTTTTATGTATTGGTATTCATGAATAATGTTGTTCAGGTACTTTTATTGTGTATTGGAATATTTTGGTATTATTCTGTTGTGGTTTTCAATAATTATATGGTACCAGTAACCATGGGAAGTGATTGAGATATTTTTGGGAAAAAGATGATATGCACATAATGAAGGGATAAAAATAAAATGAAATGTTTGACAGTATTCATGAGCTCATGACTGATATAAGAAAATAGTTATATCATGGTTTGAGGTTTTTGTATGTGAAAAGAGTTAACTTTTTACAGCACTCATGTTTTCACTAAGATTCAATGGGTATTAATTTTTCAAGAGAATACATTATTAAGGCCTTAAAATGTTTGGAATGTGACCAACAAGACATATCTTATGATATATGGGGATCAACGATGTAATTAACATGCTTGTTATATGAACTCTTTAGTAATCATTTTCACTATAATATGAGATTGGACAACATTATTTTGGATAAGCCTAAAGATTGGAATGGATTATGTTGGACATAAGATAGTATTGTTTAAGGATAGAAGTTTTTTCAATATTATTTATGAGATGTTATAGTAATGTAGTTTTAGAAAAAGGACAACCTGCAGGATGGGTGATAGCCCATCGCGTCAGACAAGGCTGTGGGAATCGAACCCACAACTGAAGTGCGACTGGCCTTTATCACCTACCACTGGCCTACCAGAAGACCCTGTTTAGTAGAAACTAATTTTATTATATTAATCATTATGATATATGAAGTATAAGTCCATTTTAGGAACCATATATGATTAATCTCACTATATATAGACTTATGTATTTTTTGATACATTTTCTAACCTTTTGTTTGAGACAGATGGAATGACCCATCATTCTATCACATGATCTGGTAACACATCACGAATGACAAATTCAACTTCATTTCTTTGAGAGATGAAGTGGAAATTTTCCAAATAACGACCAATAGTGAGACTGTACCAAAATCATGAAAGTATTTCTTCTAAATCAAATTTCATCAACTTTAGGGAAATGATCTTGAAAACAAAAAATGTTGTCCTAGTGCTCTTATATCTGATGAATCAGATGGTACCTTAGATCGTCACAAATTTATGGCTTTGTGATTGTTGGCTTTTTCATAGCCATGTTCTCTACCACTCTCCATCAGAACATGATGGTTATATTTTTCTTCCATATCAATATTTTCACCTATGTTCTCCTACGTGGAAAACTAGTGATGAGTTAATTTGGGTAACCATTACGTTTCAAAATTTAGTTTTTAAACCCATGTTTTGGTATTCCTTTTTATGATGTGGGTTTCTATTAAGGAAAATTTCAAGTAGTAAACCATTTATAACCCCAACGAATTTCGAGGGCGAAATTCATTTTAAGGGGGTAGAATGTAACACCCTGAGATTTTATGAAAAATTTTCTTTTTAATTTCATTAATGTCTTGTGTTGTACGCTACACCAAAAGGATCTTGCACAACATGTATCCCTGACTTTACTTGCATTACACGCAATCACGACCTTCCTCTATAGCGTGTGTAGTACGCAATACCGAGTTTCACTAAACGAGATATTATTATAATATTATTATGAACTAACTGTTATGAATACTAGTACCCACTTTTTGAAATTTTAAAAATTTTATCTTTCAAAATGGACTTCATTTTTGGATTCGGAATATCGAAATTAGCTTAGGGTGAAATTTTGGTACTTTTCGGATAAATTTCATATTCTGATGAATAGTGAAAATTACTAAATTTTAATTAAAAACAACTTTTTTAATCAAAATAATTAATAGTGATAAATTATAAATTTGAGTGGTTTTAAAGTATATTTAGAATATATTTTTACAATTTAATACAATGTTAGTCATTTGAGGTAATTTCACATTTAAACGAGACATAAACAAGTCTCAATCTTTTGATAGTTATTATCTTTTAAGAACACGCTATTTGTTTTGACGACGAGAATTAATATTTAAATTAATTAATGCAACTGATATGTTTTGAATTTGGTAAAATAGACATCATTTTTGAATTCATAATATCAAATATAGCTTAGGCCTTATTTTTGGTATTTTTATGGAAACTTTCATTTTTTTGATGAATAGTGAAACCACTAAGTGGTAGTTACAAAACTGAATTTTTCATAAAACATAATTTTACCGCTTCTGTGAGTGGAATTTTAAAATAAGAGAGAAATGGTTAATATCAAGGACTAAAATGTGGTTCAATGAGATGAAAATAATTTTTGGTGAATAGTAACTTTTTACTTTTTTTTACCACGGTTAAAAGTAAATAGGGTAATTAAGGGTAAAAATGATATTATTATTACCCTAACACATGCCCTAATTCTATTGGATAAGGGTAATTCGTCCAAAAACAAACTTAGGAATAAAATATGACCATTTAGGCCCACTTGGATTAGATTAGGACATTTATTATTAAATTATTTAAAGAAGGGTTAAAATAGTTAAAATCAATGTTGAATAACTAAATCATTTTTAATATAGGGTTATACATAAGATAAATTCGACTATAATAATTCATTAGAAAGATAAAAGGATTTCCTACATAATGGTAGTTTATTTATAATTTTTATACTTAAAATAATTTAATTTATGTATGACACAATGATGATGCAGTAATTATCTTATTAATGAAATATTGAAATAATTGATGTTATAAATAACCAAATAAATGTAATTTGAGATTTTTTATGAATTAAAATAATTTTCTATGTTAATATGACATTCTAGTATTGATTTTATAAACTTTTTTAGAACTAATAATTCTGTTATGATTTTCACAAAAATCAATTACCAAATAGTGTCAAAATTGACATAAAATAGTTTTTAAAACAAATATTATATTATTAATTGTTATTATATTCCTAAAAATCTATAGTTAGGAAAAGATACTTATATCATGATATTTTTATCATTAATGGACCACTTGGGGGTCTCTATGATATATATGGTATGTTTATTAACTATATAATATAAAAATACAAAGTGACATGGTAAATGTCAATCTAATTAACTAAGAGTTAAAACTAAAATATAAGGTTAATATAATGACCTAAACTTGTCTAAATTCAATTGGATGAGAGGATTTCTACCTATACCTACCTTATCTTCGAAATATATAAATTTGGAGCTATTAAAAACCGAATATGACTTTATAATAAAATAATATGTTTAGTTATTCCAAAGGTGCCCCTCTCCTCCCTTATAAAAGGGCACCTCCTCCCTCTCTTCCTCACACCACATTGAGCCTTCAAGATCGTCCAAACCCTGACAATATCTCTTCTACACTTCCCTAGAAACATCTTAGAGGTCCTGGTTCCCTTAAAAGACCAATTTTAGTGCCCTAAGAGGAGGTCTCAAAGAGGCGCTTCAAAGAAGAGGTAATGTCCGTTACCGATTCTTTCAACTTTATTTATTCTTACAATTATTATTCATAGGTTGTTTCATTATTAAGTAATAACATAATTATCACTCATATAATGATATGTTATTATAGGTATGAAACAACCCTATTTCACCATATATCCATCCTATGGAAAATGAAATCACCGCGCGTGCGTACGTACGGAATACCGTCTCCACGCCGTGGTGTAATCTATTTTCCACCACCAACTTACTTGGATGGGTATAATGGTGTAAATAATAACTATATATGATTATTTTAAAGTGATATTGATTCTATAATAGTATACATACACTCCAATAAAATTTCACGATCATGGGAATGATATCATCGCTCGTGCGTACGTACAGAATACCGTCTCCACGACGCGATGAGATTCATTCTCAATGATTAACCATTCATAAATGATTATAAAGTATATATAATAAGTAATCATGAAATATATGACATAATAATGATAATTTATTTATGTATATATATATGTATTTCATCCAATTAATTCCATTCAATTCAATTAGGAAACGAAAACAACGTTCATGCGTACGTACGACCTACCGTCTCCATGAACAGTGTATTTCTTTCCTTTCATCGATATATTATATATATGTATATTCTGAATTTATATTATATATAAATCATTTTATATATTCTGTAATTAATTAATAATTATCTAATTAATCATATGAATAATTACAAGTCAAAACACGGACGACAAATGAAACGATTTTACACAAAACACTTTTTAACATGGAATTTACAAAAGAACGGGTAATATAATGTCATAAGTGAACCATATATGATATCATAACAATGAATATGATTCTGTAATAAGTCAATGACATTATTTAAATCATTATACAGGATGTTCAGATACATACGATGCATATCAGACCTAAGGTAAGGGATAATTTTGCAAATCTCATTTTTATCCGAGAATGCTTATTCGTAAGTATTTACTGGGGTTATTGCTATCATCCATGTTCATGTTTTATAAAAGTGTATTCATGTATGTTTAAAGTTATTTTTACCCATTTTGACTTTTACCCCATGGTATGGAAGGAATCTTTCTTTTATTTACCCAACAAGGTACTTTTTGACTTTTCTGGCAAAAGTACGAGAAGAATGTTTTTTTAACTTATATGACACGAATAGATTTTTATGGTTTTATAAAGCCTTATTTTCATGAAGCTTCATAAAAAATATTTTATGACTATTTTCAACAAAATCCTTTTTTTTTAAAATTGCATCACATTTTGTGAAAATAAAATGATTTTGAATAAGAAAGGATATTTTCCTCAAGAATTCATTTCAAGTGTTTTATCAAAACCATTTTTTTATCTAAGATGAAATTATTTCATATGTGTATGTTTCAAGTATAATGTACCTATGATTTACATGGTTTCACTTTTATAATTATGAAATTATATCCATTTATTTTATATGGATTATGTGATGATGGGATTATGTTTATGAAACCCATTTTATTCGTTGGGTTATTATGAATGATGTATGTTTATTTTGTGGCACAAGTAAGAATGATTTAATTATGAGATGGGTGGGACCTATATCTCCCTACAATGCATTGGGTAAAGATTTATATCTCATGAGATATACATGGCTGGAACGGTAAGTTAATCCGGTTCAGTATTACATGACTGGAACGAGGAGTGAACTCGATTCAGAAAAGGACTTTGTCCACTAAGATGGTCTTGGCAGCAATGCCTTGGCTACTATGGAAATAATTACATGTGCTTAATGGATTCCACAATTACATGTTTTAATCCCATGCTATGCTATCATGATTTATGTTCTATTATGATCTATGCCTTATGTACTTCCATGTTTTAAGTCGTTGCTCAAGATTTTGATGTTTAAACATTTTGTTCATGTTTTTATGTTCAAATGTATATGGTATGTTTTATTTTATCCATGCTTACTCTTACTGAGAATTTGAGCTCACCCTTTTTATGTTTTATTTTCCCCCAGGATTAAAAGAATGGTTTTTGGTAAGGAAACAAAAAGTGGAAGATCATTATGGGAGATGTTGAAGATCTTTCACCACGATTAGAAGATTATGTTCCATGTTTCCAAATACACTAAACTATTATAGTCCTTGTGTGTCTATTTTTGTTATGTATTATGTATTCTGCAAATGTAATGTAATATCTATGTACATAAAGCTTCAGGTCTCTACAATTTTGAAATTAATGTACTCATTATAAAAAAATCATTACACATTTAGATCGATAATGAAAATTAATGACCTGAGATAAACCTAATGTGTAATTTACTAAAAATAAGGTTTCATGATTTAGAAAATCTATAAGAAACTTTTCTAGATTATGGGGTTCCCCATTATGATTATTTTTACTTACATTAGGATTTTTGGTTCTATTAAATGGATGGAACCCCATGGAAAAATTATAATCCTATGTATGAACGGAAATTAAATAATTGTCCTCCTCAAAATAATAATTTTGTTGGATATATAATGAAAAACTTCATTCCTATTCTCATACATCATTCCCAAGAAAAGAATCATTCTGAATATCTAGACAAAAAAATTATGGAACACTTTTTTATTGATTCTTTTAGGAGGAAATTTCAATTTAATTTAATTGGTCTGGTGATAATCAAGTTGTTGAGAAAAAAATCATTAAAATTGAACAATATATTTCCACTTATTAGAGGTTTTGAAGATGAATTTTTTTTGTTTTCTATCATCTATTAGTAGAAGCATATCAATAGTGGTCTCTCATAAAGAATACAAGGGAAAAATTAGTAATTGAGACAATAGATTAGGACAAGGTCAAGAAAATATATTCCAATATTAAAATTCCTATATTTAGTTGTATTATTATATGAAAGGGGATACATGATCTAAATCAAAAGGATGATGAACTGATGGTTACCAATAAAGATTATATTACCAAAAAATTGATGATCACTTATGGTATTATCATCCATCCTGAAAATAATGTTGATTCATTCTTTGGAGGAAGATAACCATATCTCTAAAAGGAGTTTGCAATAAAAGTCTTCAAATGATATGAAGATATTTTTTGATGTTCTATCAAGGTGTACATAGAGGATTAAACTACATATAAATCTAAAAGATATGATAGGATGAAAAAATTGAATTAAAATGTAAATCTATGAAACCTGTATGGAAGAAGATGATTAATAATTTTTTTTCAAATTATGGGTATAATCATGGAGGAAGTTGTCTTAATGGTATTAGTAATGTTTGATGTGTGGAAGGAAATGTCATCAAGAATTCGAATGTTGATGTGAGGGGACTAAGTTAGATAATGATGTGAATATAAGGAAATATATACATAGTAAACCAACAACATTGTTGTGTTTCATATGAATGTATTATGAGCATTATAGTATCTAGTGCCCAAATATATAGTTAAATGAAAATTATTTATTTCAGTATAACATTAAGTAGAGAGAAAAAAGTAAATCTCATGTGGTCAATATTTATAAGGATGGATATGATAAATCATGGGGATTGATACACTTAATATCCAATCAAGGACTACTAATGTCTTATTTGACACTTAGTCTACTGATTATTTCCTATATAATAAATTATTAAGGGTATCATGTCTTCACCCAAGTGATTATATATTTAAATATCATTGTAACTCTTTATTTTTAGGTTAATCACATGTCAAGTATTTGATTATTCTCCAATTGAATTTATTCATAATGGGATTCCTTCAAATATTTTCAATCTTCCTCATGTTAAAGTTTTTGTAATCTTGGGTATCGATTTTATTTTATACATATATCAAAAATAAATTGCTATGGAAGGGAAGTCACATTTTATATTCCTAGAAAAATTGTGATCATCTATTAGTGAGATAGTAAATATGAACTTATTACGTAAATCTCATACATTGTATAGTTTTTTATTCTAATTTAGTACGAGAGATTATCATAGATGGTTGGGGATAAAAATAACATCATTTATAAGACTATTGAGTGGGTGTTTTTAAATGTGTTAACATTATAATTTCCTACCCCTCCATCAAAAAAGAAATGTTTAATTCAATAGAGAACTGTTTCCTAGTGCTACACTAATTTCATAATATTTTTAATTAATAGATGATAATGAGTTGTATGAATTACATAACTCAAGGAGAACCATGATAATAGATTCATGTTTCAATGTGTGTATCCATATGTTGATCATATTTATTTATTTAAATTAATAATTGATAAATGAGAATCTAATTTGATTATTGAGAGATAAATAAGACCACGATCTAGAACAAATATTCTCTACCATGTATTGATGAACTATTTGATCAACTATTCAGAGATCAATAATTTTCCCAGATTGGAATTCATTTTTGATGTCATAATTTTATGGTCAAGTAGGAGGGTGTACCAAAAACATATTATATAAATACTACAGAAACTATGTATATACATATATGAAATTCAATCTTACTAATTCCCCACTATCTTCATTGATTTATTGAATAGATTCCTCAGTCACTACCTTTATCAGATGGTGGTTTTCATTATATATTGTTTTCAAATCTATTCCAAGATAAAAGAATATAATAATATCACAATATAATTGTTCTTTATATACAAAGGTAGAAGAAACTACATGATACTTATAGAAAGTGTGATATTTTTAGGAAAATGTTTTCATTTGGGGTCATATAGTCTCATGAGGGTTTACATCAGTAGATCCATCATTGTTGGGGAATATTGAGTGTTGGCCCAAAAAGACCATGGAAAATGTGATCCATTGTTTCGTGGTTTTGAAGGATATTATCAATGTTTGATAGATAATTACACATGACTATCTCATCCCCTATTTATGGAGAAACGAAAGGGATCCTCATTCCTAAAAATAAATGATTGTGGAAAAAAATTCATGTTATAGTTGATAATATTAGCTAGCACACATGTTATTACATTACCCATCAATGGATAAGGGTTTTTAATATACGGTGATGCATCCAAGAATGGATTGTGTTTTTTAGTTTTTTAGGATGAAATGGTTATTGATTGTTCCTCAAAACAAATGACTATTTGTAATCAAAATTACAAAACAAATGATTTGAAGTTATCAATAGTAATTTTTTTTATTAAATATAAGGATGCACTAAATTTGTAGAGAAAAGTGATATACACATAGAGGACACATAATTATAAATTATATATTAACATAAAAGGATATTAATAGAAAACTTATATGTTGTATTGAGACTACTAAAAATAATTACTTCTTAATACATTATGGCCCTGGTAATGAGAACAAGGTGGCCTATACCATGAGTTTAAATGATCATTCTAGAATATCGATAATGGGGATCAAAAGAGATCCAATAATTATGGATTTTTATGTTCTAAAGGATGGTTATAAATCATATCATTCTTAATTGAATGTTCAATAATTCATCCTTGTTAAGAATAAAGTGGCAAGGAAGGAACGTATATATATTAAACAGAAGGATAAAAATGTTCACGAGTTCAACCAGGATAATAATGAAATGATATGGTTTTCGAAAACTGTATGTGTTCCATCAATACCATATTTGATGAAAGAGTTGTTAGAATAATCTCATAGTTCTTCATTCTCTATTTGTCCAAGAATTATAGAGTTGTATAGAGAATTAAAAGTGTGTATTTTGTTCCATGACATGAAGAGAAATATCATAGTGTTTTTATCACAGAACATAGTATTTCATTAATAAAATCCTAAGAGACAATCATATGAGGGGATGTCACGTCAAGTAGTTATACCAGAATAGAATTTATAAAAAATCATGCTACATTTTTTCATCAGACTCACCAAAACAGCTAAATTGAAAGAATGTATATAGATTGTAGTAGATTTCCATAAAAATGAATGAAATTTAATTTAAATTAGGGAAGAGATAACACTTTATAATCTTCTTAGTATATACATTAAAGAGTTTTTAAGGTTTCATGGAGTCCCAAAATAATTTTTTTATCAGGATTTATGGATTACTTTAAACAACTATAGATGTCATATTCCTGCTCTTGAAACAATATTTTTAAGCACTGCATATCATCCAACAAAATATGGTCTTTATTGTAGAATAACAAAAACCCTAAAAAATATGTTTATATTTCATTAAATAAATTTCAATGGTGGTTAGGATCAACACCTACATCTAGTTTAGTTTTCAAACAAAAATATATTTCCCTCAATCATTAATATTTCTCCATATGAAGTAAGATTTGAAAATATGTTTAGATCTATAATGTTACCAAATTAATTCATATAATGAGAAATATTTTTAACTATGATAGATTAATATATGGTAGGAAGATATATATCCATTCAAAATCACATCATGGTAGATTTGATTTGATTGAAAAGTTGAACTGATGATCACTGGTGAAATCTATAATTTGAACATTTTGATAGAGAGTTTTAAATAATTTCTCAATGGAATAAGGTAATGAAATTTGAAAATAAGGGGAAAAAGCCTTAGATAGGTTGGTCCCATTTAATTTTTTTTATAATTTTCACAACCCTTCCTAGTGTGGAACTTGTCGCATCACACCAAACTCATATCCAATAGGATATGGGTTTGTGACTAGCGTCGAGTAGGCATGTCACTATCTTTGGTGGAATTCACTATGTACCTATACACACACACAAACACCACAAATCCCACAAAATGGTGACATGTAAAAATAAAACTAAAAATGCATCCACAAAACTATATCTCACAAAATGATTATAATAATAATTAATGAAATGTAAATAGTGCCAAATACAAGCCCATCACAATAAATCTATAACACAAGTCTAAAACCAATGTAATGGTATTTGGACTGCTGTCTACAAGTTGTAGGAACCTACCTCAGTCTGTCCAATCTCACAAAGTACATAATGGTCATGGTCCTCCGATGAATCCTTCTAAAGGACATCCTTTTTCACAAAACATGACATCTGTGGGAAAAGCCCATGTGGGTGTGAGTGTAACAATACATTATAATAAACCCCATTACCATAAAGATTGAAACAAAGTAAATATAATAATCTCTACAATAGTATATTTATAAAATACATATATTAAAAATATTCATAAATTCCTATTCCCTAATACACAGTCGAGAGGTAAGCCACAACCATAATATACTAACAAGATGTTTTTAGCTCTAAGATTCCACGAATAACTCATTCGTGATAACAGACTACTGATTCTGATAGTACTAATGACATCTCTCCATGAGGCAATGTAGGTTGGGTATCACTGTGAGAAGGATATGATGATATTTCAAAGAGGATATGATACAAAAATCGGGATAACATCCTGGTCCATGGGTTGAAACCAACAAATCAGGCTGGATTTACCATATTAAGTAAAGGATAAGAGCATGTTTATTATTGGTCATGTAAATACATATAACCGAACCTAGGGAATGGATATAAATGGGGGATCCCACTCTGGGAAACTTGTGGGGATTCAAAAAACATTATCCAGGATGTCCTCCTGAAGGGATCATAGTCCTAGGAGTAGGAAATGATTCACACCTTCCTTCAGAGAAAGAACAAGGTGAACAAGTTGTAACCAAACATTTCCAATATATGGAGTATAATAGATTCCATACAAGTGGAAATGGGTACACAACATGTAAAATTTTTACACACCATGTCCCATGACCCATGTTTATGCTTATGTTAATGTCTTATGTCATTCAAACCATATCAATGTTGAAGGATAGTATACTAAATGTAGAGGTGTTACACAACATGTCATTGAATCTGGGGTCTCACCCATGTACAAAATTTGTGTGGAAGTATATAATTTCATCCCTTGTATTCGTTCCCATGAAAAAATATGTTGGGTAGTTCGTGTACATGTTCTAGGCCATGCTTTTTGGGGGATTACAAATAATATAGGCTAGACATGTAGTCCACCTTATGTCTATGTACATCCCAAGGTACACGTCGAGATAACTGGGAGATCTCACAAACTGGGTGACATGGTCACATGTCATGTCACTCTTAAGTTTCAACTAAAACTCTATCTAAATTAATGGGGCACCACATGACGTGTGATCCCGAATTACACACCGTTGATTATGGATTTTACAAAATCCATGGTCTGTGATCCATTCATCTTCTACATCGCTTATTCCACCATTCTAGAAATGTAATTTGAGGAAATTCATGGGGAAACCTCACCTAAGCCTTTCCATTTCCGATCTACCTCTTCCGGGTACACTATATGATTAGAAGAAAAGATCATATTTTTACTTCATTGCACATTGAATAATGTGGAATTCTAACCATCTGTTGTTCAATCTACTTCATCAACCACCATCGCACTTCCATCGAGTTGTATCGATTCCGGATCTTTGGTTTCAGTGTGGTTTCCAAAAATTGTATGCCCAATGATCGGTCTTTCAATGAAATGTCGAACCATGGGGAAGAACGAAGAACATGATGAATAATGATAAACCAAGGGAGAAATGATCAAATATAAACTAGATGAATGAACCTCTATTGATTTTTGTGTCGATCTTAGATCATTGTCATTATAAGGATAAATGAATAAATCAATAATCCTGAATAAAATATCTCGATAAATACATAAAAGAAAACCACCCTACACAATATTCAATCCATGGGCCAATCTATTCATTGATTGGTCAAAGTTATTCATAGAGATCATGAACTAGCAAGAGAAACAATTCAAATCCACACCCTACCTCAATTCAGTTTGATCACTGATAAATAATGATTTGTTGTATTTTTAATTGACACAATCCATCATCTCCATGTAGTGTCGATCCTCGATTCCCAACTCCATCGTCGTTAATTTGAGAGGATTATCATTAGGTTCCCTCCAACTAATCTCTAGAGGTTCCGAGGTTATGGGGTTAACCATGGATTTCCAACATTACGATCAATTTTAAGATGGAACAACCAATGCATAAAAAAAATAGACTAAAACAATTTTATTAGTTTATTTTATTTAATTATATTCTTGCAAAGACTTTTCATAAACAACTTATTATGACCAATATTATTTATCTCTTATGGTTAAAACTCCATTTGAAACTCATGGGTTCCCATAGACTTCTAATCCAGGAAACCATTTTGATGTTGTTTCTCTTTTTTAGAAAAATAGTTTGTGTATGCTATTTAATATATTTAATATACTTCAAACATTTACTCTGGGTATAATGAACAGTGGAATTGTACACTATATCAATGCTTGGTCTAAAACACAATCCATATAATATTTAAAAATAATACATTGATAATATAAGAAATTAATATATCCCCACCTTGGTGATTTAAATCCCAGAAAAGAAAAAAATGCTACTAAAAAGTGTTAGGGTACTGAGGACTAATTTGATCCTCTAGTTCCAAAGGGATTTCCTCGTGAATCATGTGTTTCCAATGAACTAGAACCAAAATAATTGATTCCACAAATTAGATCCTCTCATGCTGATCCTCAATCTTCAATGAGTACATAGAAATTATTTCTCCTTCATCGATGTCCACCACTCCCCAATCAATAACATGTGATCGGAATTTCACATTCCTACTCAACTATGACACATGGATGAAACCTTGTACTTGGTCTAACTGTGGTGGTAGAGCCTAGAGATAGACAAACTGTCCAACACTATGTAGTATTTGTATTGGGATAATTAACCTCAATGATATGTTTCCTCCCTATTCAAATCACTTCAATCCACATCGTGGTGAAACCAATAAGAAAACATGGTCTCCATCCCCAAATTACAAGGTTCATCATTTCTTAACAACATAAGTAATCTGAATACTATGTGTATCCTTCATCTTCTCCTAGATGATCTTTAACATCCCTTTTGTAGATCACACCAACTATGGCCCCATTAGTGCTAACTATCCTGGGAGACTCCCACAAAGTGGTGACCTGTAGGGTTTCCCGTAAAAAGTTTTGAATGGTTACATACATATGGTGGAATGATAGTGTTGTTGTACACAAACCCCACATCTGGTATGTGATCCTCCAAACTATGGAAAAATTATAACATTCATGCTCACAGCATGACATCCTGAAGCTGAATGGTCTGCTCTATATGGTCATCAGATAGTGGGTTAATTTTTTTGTTAAATAATAGTATGGTCCCAAGCGCCTCAGCTAACCACTTCCACAACTGGGATGTAAAGTTACCATAAAGATAAATAAAAATAGTTGTTGGAAATTTATGGAATCAAACTGTCTCCAGAATGTAGAGGCTTCCCAAAATCTATATTGAAATCTATTCTCATATATCTAGTGTATAGACCCATGGTCGGCATACACGGGCATTGCATTTCTTTTGCGGAATACATAATACTTGACCCAAATAGATGCCAGAAAAATGTATTATTTTAGTGTCATTGGAAACCCGGAACATAATCTTTTTATCATTGTGAAATATCTTCAACATCTTCCATAATTTTCTTCCATTTTTGTTATCCTAAATAAAACCATTTTATATATTATTAAGAAAAAAACATGAAATGGGTGAGATAAAATGCTCAGTAAGGGTAAACATGGAGAAAATAAAACAAAATATTTACATTTGAATGTAAAAACATGAACATAATGTTTAAACATCAAAATCATGATCATGAAATAAATCTTGGTAGTACGTAAAACATAGATCATATATAAACACTAATGATGATAAAATATAATGGTAATAAAAGAAGGAATTTTTTCAAACCATTAATCACATAATATGATTTCCATGGTATCCAAGGAATTGCAGCCAAAATCATCATAGTGGACGAAGTCCATTACTAAATCGAGTTTACATGTTGTTACATCCCTGTATTACTGAAGAAAATTTACTTACGATTCCATCATTGTCTATCTCAAGTGATATAAATCTTTATCCAATGAATTGAAGGGAGATATAGGTCACAACCATCTCATAATGAAATCATTCTTAAATGTTCCACAAAAACATGAATCATTCATCATAGCACAACCCATGAAATAAAATGGGATTCATAAACATAATTTCATCATAACATAATAAATATAAGATAAATAGAGTTCATAAAAAAATTCCACCATATGCACAGTAAAATAAATTTAATAATATGGATAGATACAAAACACTTTGTCATATTAAATGGTAAATAATTTTGATAAAACAATTCAACTTAATTCATGAGGAAAATATCATTTCATCTTAAAAAATGTTTTCTTTTCTAAAAATTTTGGGCAGGTTTAAAAGAAATAAAATTAGTCGAACATAAACTTGAAATATTGTAAATGAATATTCATGAAAAAAATGCATTATGAATGCGTAAAAATCTGTTCATTTTATATATGATAGAAAAAGAATTTTTCTTGTACTTTTTTCAGAAAAGTCAAAATGTAACTCTTATGGTAAACAAAAGAAAGATTCCTTTGATACCATTTAGTAAAATTCAAAATGGTTAAAATTGAATTTAAACATATATAGAATAATAATAGAAATTTTATTGTAACATTATAAGAAAACATGGTCATTGATGATAAATATATCCCCAGTAAATACTTATGTTTAAACAATCTCAGATAAAAATGAGATTGAAAAATTATCCCTTACCATAGCTCTGATTTCTTCCATATGTGTATGGAACACCATTATAGGGGGTTTAAAAATATTACTAACTTGTAACATAATAATAATAATATTTATGATATCATATATGACACACTTATGACATTGTATTACCCATTTACTGTATTTGTTTGGAATAGTTATTCTTGATATTATTACTTATATAATGATTAATTACATCCATAATGTTAAAAATTATATATATTATATATATTCAGTATATATATATATATATAATAGATACATAAATGAAATGGAATACATCGTTCATGGAGATGGTAGGTCGTAAGTACGCGTAAATGCTGTTTTAATTTTCTTATTAAATTGAATGGAAATAAGTAAACAACATATATATATATATACATAAATCCAATAGAATTATTATGTCATATATTTCACTATTAATTATTATATATACATTATAATTAATCTTGAATGTTTAATATGGAGAATGAATCTCATTTAGTTGTGGAGACGGTAAGACGCACGTACGAACGAGCGATGATATCGTTTTCATAATTGCTGAATGGTATTTATGTGGATAGTGTATAATATCTCATAATTATTACCATTTTATAATAATAAAATATATTATTTATTTAGACCATTATACCCATCCATTTAAGGTGGTGTCGAAAAAACTGATTACACCACGTTGTGGAGACGGAAAGCCATACATACGCACGTGCAATGATTTCATTTTTCGTAGGATATATAGAAGGTGAAATAGTATTTTTTTTCATATTTTTTATAACATATCAGTATATTAGTGATACATATTTTATTAATTTTTTATGAAACAATCAATAATGAGGATGGATAAGAAGAAATAAATTTGAAAGAATCGGTATAAGAGATTTACTCTTCTTTGATGTGCCCTTTAAAATTTCTTATTAGGACACTAGAGTTTGATTTTTGAGAAGAAGAAAACCACTATAATGTAACAAGATAAGTTATTAATATATATGGTATCGGTTTTTTTGAGTTTTAAGACTCACAATGGAGTTATGAGAAGAGGGAGGATGCGCCCATTTATAAAAGAGGATTGGGACACTTTACGAATGTACTGAAACATTAATTTATTATAAATTCACTTTATATTGAAAAATGTCGAAAACTCATTCCATTATAATATAAGACGATTATGTTTTTATTAAACATCATAAAATAATTTTTAGACATGTTCTGTATATATTTCTTCTTATCTTTTTGGTTTAACCCATATTTTACCCTTTTTAATCTTACTTTGATATCATGTTATTTACACATTATTGGTTAATGTAATTCCTATATCATGTAAAATGACCCAAAAATGGTATTTATGAAATATTTGGACTTATATTAACCATTTTCAATATCATATATTTTTATCAATGAAATATCAATAAATAAAATATGTTATGTTTTATGTTATCAATTATTTCAATATTGGATAATATTCATATTTGTTTTTTTTTTATAAAAATTCATAAAAACTTGATTCCTTAAAAAATAGTCATTAAAACATACCTAATATTTCAATTTTATCCAAAAAATTTCATGTCATCAAAATATACAATTAAATTTATTTTAATATTCATAAATTCATTTATTTGTAAATTTCATTAATGAGGTAAATACTAAATCATAACCATGTCATAAATAATTAAATTAATATAAATTATAAACTTTATAAATAAACTAACATTATTTATTAAATAATTTTATCATTATAATGACTATTTATATACATAGATATCAATTATAAAATTTTATATTAAAATCTATTTAGTAAAAGATAAATGTTTATGTCATAATTATCTTTACATCAAATTAATTATTAGAAAATGTAATTTGACATCAAAGTGAATTCATGGGGTCCAAAAATTGATCCATGTATGACCATGGTTGGAAATATCTCATCCAATAAGATTAGGGAATTTTTAGGGTAGTTTAATATTATTATAATATTATTTTGCACCCTTATTTATCAGATTTACACTTTTACCATGGTAATTAAAATAATTACTGAAGTTACTACTCATAATGTATAAAAATAAAAGGTGCCTATTTACACAACTTGGAACTACTAAGTACAAATACGGACCAATTTTTGACGAATTTCAAAATACATAAGTTTCATTAAATAATTTATCATTAATTCTCGTATTTAAAACCAAAAAGCGGGGGGTTTAAGAAGTAATAACTATAAAACATGAAATCTATTTATGTCCAATTTAAAATTAAATTACTTCCAATGAACAAAATTGGATTAATTGATAGATATAAAATCCAATTATATTTTAAAATAAAAAAAATTACAATATATCTATATAAATAAATTAGATTAAAATGATGTTTTGAATTAAAATACAGTATTTTTCAGTATTCATTAAAATATGAATTTTATTAAATAAATACAAAAAATTCAACCAAAGTAGATTATTATATTCCACTTCTAATGAAGAAATTTATTTGTTCAAATTCAAAATATAAAAGTGAGAAAAACTATATTTAAAATGGTAGCTCCATCAAAAGGCTGTAAAACTACATTTAAAAAAAATACCTCTTTTATTTTAAAAATTGATTTTGTTCTCATATCATGTTATAAAAAATCTGTAATATGAATGATAATGTTATATAATATTAAAAATTTTGGTAATAATATTCATAACATATAGTTTATATTCAATTAAATAATAATAATTTAATAACATATCATTGTCAAGTGAAACTCGGTATCGCGTACAACACAAGCTATCGAGGAAGGTGTCTCTTCTGTGTAATGAAAGCAATGTTTGTGTTTCGTGCAGTGGAGGAATCCATTGGGTTTTCATATAATGTACTCCAAACATAGTTTATTTTTATATTAAATAAAATCTATATGCAGTTTTGACTTCTATCAAAAGTACTTGAAATTGTGTGCAACAAAATCCAAGAATAGTGTTGCATATACTACAAGATAATACAGTGTTGTGTATCGTGCAAGATATTATTGGTTTAGTGTACAATTCAAGACATAAATGAAATTAAATATTATATATTATAAAATATTAGGGTCTTTCATTCCACCCCCATATAATGAATTTCACCCTCGAAATTTGTCGGGGTTATAAATGGTTTACTACATGAAATTTTCTTTCATTGAAACCCACATCATAAAAAGGAATACTTCATCTTAATTTTAAAAATGAAAGTTAAAAACATAACGGTTACCCAAATTAACTCATCATAGGGTCTCCATATAGGGGAACATAGGTGGGATTTTAAAACATGGATATGGAAGAAAATGTAACCATAAAGTTCTAATGTATTGTTACAGAGAATAAAGATTCGAGAATGCTTACGACAAGAAATACATAAATATGTTATTATTTAAGGAACCATCTGTTTCCTTAGATAATAGGGTCCTTGAATAATATTTTTGGGTTTAAATAACCTTTTCCTATACTTGAATAAATTTATATAAGAATAAATACTTACTTGATTTTGGTATAATCTCACTATTTTTCGTTCCTTGAACAATTTCCACATCACCTTTTTTAAATAAATGTAGTTGAACTTGTCATTATTTATGTGTAAGAAGATCGTGTGATAGATTGATATGTCATTTTATCTTCCTCAATAAAAAGGTTAAAACATGTAATAAAATATTCATAACTCCATATATAGTGAGATAATACAATAATCTAACAATCATAAAATGTAAAATAACTTATAATATCCATAAATAGATAACATTAAAATCCTTAAAAAAATTTAAATATTAAACATTAGAAAGAGATGAACTAAGTCTACATAACATTTTTCTCCCATATCTTATTTGGTAGTTCTTAATTGTCACATTTCAAACATGTGAATACCACAATCATGTATTCTCTTTAAAAATTAATAGTAACAAGAATTGCCATAGAACCTCAGCGAAAACATGAATTCCATCAAAATTTAACTCCTACCATATACCAAATTCCTAAAAATTCAATATATTCAAACGATTATATCACTTTGTCCTGATATTATTCTTGAGGTTATCAATACTATCAAACATCTCATTATCTATTTGTCCCTTAATTATCCACATATCATGTTCTTTTAAAAAATTATTTCAATCACTTATCATGGTTACCCATACCATATAATTATGGAAAACCATAATAAACCAATACCTAGATATTCCAATATTCCCTAATACTTTAAAGAGAGTAAATAACCCTATTTTTAAATCCCATTACATGAACACTTAATCATTACACCTCTTATAATTCATACTCAACATCACCAATAGTGATCATATATGACTTTCCATTGTATTTTACCTTATGAGGTTACTGACATCGATCATCATTAACCCTCATATTAGGTAATTGGATATCATAATGCCCTATTTCCTTGTAATTGTAACATTTATGTGTTGGTGGATAGTTCTCTGTAGTCTTTTATATATTCACATCATTTGAAAAATTTGTTCCATTACTATATAAATAAAATAATAGATGACATTTTTCCCAAAATTGAAACATTTTCTTGTCCCATTATGACAATATCTACCTTGTTTATTTCCAAAATTTGAGCATAAGGAAACATTGGTCTTCTTTTAACCATTGGTTTGAGATTTTCCCTTAAACTCCATATTTAGATTCTTTTCAAAATAATGAGATGGTTGTGTAACACCAACTTCCATTACTACCTTGATAACATAATGCTCAATCTCATCATAGATACTTAATTCTCTTATAGAAAATTCCCGTAGAAGACTTGGTTTTATGCCTCTAATGAATCGATCAACTTTAAATTCAGGTTGGATGATAAAGCCAGAAGCATACCTTTCATGTCTTGTGAAATTTTCCTTGTATGTACCAATAGATTCATTATTCGTTTTCTTATGTTAATGGTACTACTCTTACATCATTTTTCGAATATTATGAGGGATGTACTTATTCAAAAATATGTTCTTGAACTCATCCCATTCAATGGATGAAATTTCATCATGCTAACTTGTATTCTTAACTACAGTCCACCACTTGTCTGCATGACCATCTAAATGATATATTCCAAAAATGAATATTTCATGTTTTGAACAGAGAAAGATGGAAAATATATACTCCATGGTACTAATCCATTTTTTTAGCAGCAAGTGGATCATATGACCCACTAAAAGTAGTTTGGAATTGCCTCATGATGGACTCAACAGAATTTTGTTCCCTTATATGCTAATTTGGAAGTCTATAATGATTCATAGCTTGGGTAAGTATATATATAATATTTTTCATTTCATATCCCAAAACATTTGGTTTCATAGAAAAAAAATCATAGCATTGCCTAGTGCATTAATAATTGACATTGTTCATTCGGGTTCTGGCCATTTTCTAAAACCCAAAAAGAATAGTGTGAGAGGAATAAATCATACTAGAAAACCAACATAATCAAGGGGGAGTACTTTAAATCTCTAAAATTCTAGGTTTAATACTATGTTATTCATGATCTATTTCAAAATTCTAGGACAATAACCTATACATAAACACAACCCTAGGGACATCCCTAGACATACCTTATAAATACCTCTTGAGATATCACTAATGTTTCTGCATCCTAGTTTACAAAGGTAAACTAAACCTTCACTCTAATACTGACTATAGAAACTCAAGCTTTATGTACATAGAAATTACATATCTTTTGGTAGAATACTTAATACATGGCACAAACAGATTACCAAAGACCATATTAGTTTAGTGTCATTGGAAACACATAACATAATCTTCTAATCATGGTGAATGATCTTGAACATCTCCCATTAATATGTTCCTTTTTTTTACTAACTAAAAGCATTATTTATATCCTTGAAAAAATAAATCATAAAAAAGGTGAATATGGATAAATTAAAAGAAACCGTTTAAATTTGAATGTAAAAATATGAACATAAAGATTAAAAATAAAAATATTTAGTCATGAAATAAATCTTAGCAGTACGTAAAGAATAGATCCTAAAGTAAAATTAATCCTGGTAAAATTTAAAGGTAATAAAACATGTAATTGTGAAACACCATTAAGAACATAATATTATTTCCATAGTAGCCAAGGAATTATTTACAAGACAATCTGTTAGGTCCACAAGGCAAAATACCCTAAGAGGTGGGGGGGGGGGGGGTGAATCGGGGTGTCACTAATTTAAAATTAAAGCTTGTTCTGGTCTTGTTTCACTGTTAAGAAAAACACTCTTCTCTCTCTTTCCCATTGCACAATATAAACATAAAGTAAAGCATAAACTGGACACATCATTTTTTACTTGGTTCACCCTCCATCAGCTACATCCAAGGAGCATACACCAGCAATGTGACGATGAACCAAATCCACTATAAGCACACTGTTTTTTACAAGGTTTAGGATAAATAACTTCTATTCATAGGATCACTTACTTTACAATGTTTTGGGTTAGATCACTGCTTTCCCAAGGGTCACTCTCTATTTCTCTCTCTCTAGATCACTGCCGATGGAGAGGATCACCTTATTTCTTTTCCTTTACTCACTATTCTGGAAAGGATCCACTCACAGTTTATAGAACTGTAGGACTCTCCATTATCACTAATGAATACATCCTCTATTGTAAGTAGATGCTCTGTTGAAGTTCAACTTTCACATGTATATGGATCTCACTTCGCACCGAAGGTACCGGGCAATCTTCCAGCTTCCACGTAGCCCTGAATCACTACCGGGAATCACCCTTACATGGTGCCCTTCTCTAAGTCGGTGTTCAAGTCTCATCACATATGTCAAAACTGGAATGCTAGTCCACCTCAACCACTTACACGACACACGATTCTCCAACTCCAAACTTGCCTGACGCACCCCCCTTTTACGCCCAAACCAATATTGGTGCGCAACCAACAACTTTCGTGCTTCTTCAAAATCTACCATGAAAGTGTCACCAAACCACTTGCACGACGCCTTCATCTTCAACTGAAAACATGCACGACTCAATTCCTTTCATGCCCAAACCTCCATAGGCGCACAACTATCACCTAGCACACAAATTCTACTTTCACGACAATACACCACTTGCGCGACCACCACATCTGCGCGACAGGAGATATTATTTTTCTAAGTGTTGATCTCTACACCGAATGAGGAGGGGTTGTCCTATATTTATAGGAATTTGGACACCCTACACAACGTCGTGCATGTCTCCCCTCAGAGTGCATGTTTTGGCGCGCAAGTCTCCTGATGCACAAATCACTTGTGTGACCAGACCCAAAACTTGCGCGACACTTATCCTTTTGCTACATTTTGATGTTTTGATCATGAATAAAAGTAGGCGCGCAAGGTTCCTCTAATTTAAGTACATGGCAAGAAAGCCCCTTTTCCAAAAAAGCTTTTCTCCATTTGTCGATTTTCAGGCACAAAAATTTGGCAAACACTGGAAAATGGTGCCGCCTTGTATCTGCTCTTTTTGTACCGCCTCCAGATCATCCATTCCTTTGTCGAAGTTCTTGAATCAATCATGGATCATTAACCACAACCCTTGAACTTGAGATGTAACCATTAAATCCTCTTTTTCAACAAACTTGTATTTTATGGTTTTTTTTTCAACAATCACAACACAGATGTCCACTTTGTCAACAAACACAACCACCTCAAAAATGCTTCAATGATACCTTGAGGGATTTTTTCCCAACCCAATTATAGTGGATAAAGTCTATTTATGAACTGGGTTTACTTGTCATTCCAGCCCGGCATTACTGAACCAAATTCACATTCCATTCTAGCCATGTCTATCTCATGAGATATAAAAATTTACCCAAATAATTGTAGGGAGATATTGGTCCCAACGATCTCTTAGTGAAATCATTTATACATGTGCCATAAAATTTTATAAATCATTCATCACAACATAACCCATGAATTGAAATGGGATTCTTAAACCTCATTTCATCATAAAAAATTCATATAAGATAAATGGACTTCATAAAAATAATTCAATCATAAAAAAATAAAATAAAATAAATAATATGGATTGAAACATAAAAATATGTTATCATATATGGAACATAGTTTTGATAAAACACTTGAACTTAATTCCTAATAAAAATATCCATTCTTCTTAAAAAACATTTTCTATTTTCAAAATATTATACAATTTCAAAGGAAAAGAATTTAATTGAAGAAAAAAATTAAATCTTGTAAAGTTATATTCATGTAAATAATGAGTTTTGATATCATAAAAATCTATTCATGCCGTATAAGTTAAAAAATAATTTTCCTCTTTCTTTTTCTAGAAAATTCATAAAGTACCTCGTATGGTAAACAAAAGAAATAAACCTTATATACCATGTAGAAAAAGTCAAAAAATGGTTAAAATTTACATTAAATATACATAGAAGAATAATAAACATTTTATGTTAACAAAATTAGAAAACATGGTCACGAATGATAAAAATATTCCCAGTAAATACTTACATATTAATAATCTCATATAAAAATGAGATTGGAAAATTATCCCTTCCCTTAGTTTTGAATTTTTCCAAATATGTCTGAAACTCCAATATAGTTGTTTTAAACATATTATTTACTTTTAAGTGAACTATAATAATATTTATGATTTCTTATATGATTAAATTATGACTTTATATTACCTGTTCATTTGTCAATTCTACATTAAAAAACGGTTTGGGTAATAATAATTTTACTTATCTATTTTTTTTGAATTTTTATTCATGATATTATTAATTATACCACAATTTAATTATTTCTAGAATATAAGAAATGATTTATATATTACATATATTAATTATATGAATATATATATAATATATAGATATATAAAATCGAATACTCTGTTTATGGAGATAGTTGGCTGTTTGTACGCAATAATGCTGTTTTCGTTTCCAAATTAAATTGAATGGATGTAAGTAAATTACACATATATATATATACATAAATATAGTAGAATTATTATTTAATATATTTAATTATTATTTATTATATATACTTTATAATCATTCTTTAATTGTTAATGTGGAGAATAAATCTCATCGCGTCATGGAGACGGTAAGCTGTATGTATGCATGAGTGACAATATCATTCCCATAATTATTGAATGGTATTAAAGTGTATGGTTTATAATATCTCAGAATTATTATCATATTATAATAATCATATATAGTTATTATTTACACCATTATACCCATCCAAGTAAGGTGGTGTTGAAAAAACATATTACACCACAGTGTGTAGACATCAAGTCATAACTACGCACGTAAAGTGATTTAATTTTGTGTAGGTTAGATAGAAGGTGAAATAGATTTGTTTCATATTTATAATAACATATCAGTATATGAGTGATAATGAATTTTTTATATTATAATAAAGCATCGAATGACGATTATTTATAAGATGAAATAAATTTGAAAGCATCGGTAGAAGAGATTACCTCTTCCTCGATGTGCCTCCTATAAATTTCCACATAGGGCACTAGAGATGGCATTTTGAGAGGACCAAGACCTGTAGAATGTAACTAGGTAAATTGATAAGAGATTTGGGTAGGGGTTTTCAAATATTTATTGCCCTAAATGGACTGAATAGGAGAGGGAGGAGGTGTACTTTTATAAGAGAGGAGATAAGAACTAAATAATTTCCTAAAATATAAATTTATAATAAATTAAATTTATAATTAAAATGGTCCAAAACATTTTTTATTCTAAGATAATATTATTTTTGTTCGAATACCCATCATCCAAATAATTTTAATATATGTTTTGAATATTTTTTATCCTTATCGTTTTGGTTTAACCTTTATTTTACCCTTTTAAATCATACTATGATATTATGTAATTTACACGTTGCAGGTTAATGTAATTAAAATATCAAATCAATTGAACCAAAAAAGTTATTTATTGCATATTAGTACTTATATTATTCATTTTTCTTCATTTCATATTTTTTACTAAATTAAAATATTTTAATAAACAATTTTATGTTTTATGTTATGACTAATGAAAATTTTCGATACTATTCATACTTGACTTTTTTAAGACATCATATCAACCTGATTTCTTCGAAGAATGGAATTAAACAATCCCCAATATGTCAATGTCATACAAAAAATTTGTGGATGGAATAAAAAATTTAAAATTATAATAATTTTAATATTTATATGTTCATTTAACTTAATGTATCATTAACGACGTAATCACTACATCCTAATTGTGTTACAAATAAATATATTTATACAATGTCTAAAAATTATAAATAAAATACGTTGATGTAGGAAATATATTTATATTTATGATGAATATTTATAGACATAAATATAAGTTATAAAACCCTATATTAAAATCTATTTAGTAAAATATATTTGTATAGGTAATAATTATTTTTATTTTAAATTAATTATTATAAAATGTAATTTCTCATCCAAGTGAATCCATGTGGTCCAAAAATTGACCCAAGGATCACCATGGCTGGAAATATTTCACCCAATAAGATTATTTCATGTGTTATGGTAGTTTAATATTATTATAATATTATTTTTTACCGATATTTACCTAATATACCCTTTAACCATGGAAAATAAAATAATTACTGAATATACTATTCATAATGTCTAAAATTAAAATTTACCTATTTACACAATTTAGAACTTCTGATTCCAAATATGCAATCCATTTTTTTAAATTCAAAACAATATATTTTTAGTAAATAATTTAATATTATGTCCTGTTATCAAAACTAAAAATCTTGTTTTTAAGAAGTAATAACTATCAAAAGATTGACCACTGTTTATGTACAATATAAAATGAAAATTATTTAAAGGACCAAAATTGAATTAAATGATAAATATATATTCCAATTATACTTTAAAAAATTTATATTACAACATATCTCTAATAATAAATTAGATTAAATTGTAGTTTTGAATTAAAATATGGTATTTTTCAGAACTCATAAAAATATGAATATTAACAGAATAATACTAAATTTTCATCCAAAGTAAATTTTTTTGTTAATATTATATATAAGATATTTAGTTAGTCAATTTCAACATATAATAGTAAAAAAATTATATTTAAAATGGGCGTGCCATCCAAACGGTGGTAAAATTGCTTTTTTTGAAACATACTTCATTTATCCGAAAAATATATTTTGTTCTCATATCATGTTCTATAAAATGTGTAATATGAATTCTAATATTACATAAAATTCATAATGTGTTTAATAATATCTATAATAACTAGTTTATATCCCATTAAATAATAATATTTTTATAATATATTTTTGTTTAGTGAAACTCTGTATCGCCTACAACGCAAGCTATCGAGGAAGGTGCCTTTTTCATGTAACACAAGCTACGTCAGTTTTGTGTGTAGTGGAACATTACAATGGTATTGTGTATAACATAATCCAAAGTTATTTAATTTTTACATTAAACAAAATATATACTCGGTGTTAAATTCTATCAGAATAACTTGAAATTGTTTGCAACACAATCCAAGAATAGTGTTGTGTATACTACAAGCTAATACAGTGTTGCATATAGCACACAATAATCTTGGTGTAGCGTACATCCCATGAAATCAATGAAATTAAATACAATTCATCTCTTGAAATACCTGGGTGTTATAGCTAGGATGTGTGATGACATGGTGATTCAGTCTACAATCACCCAAATGGCATCATGTGCCTTGGAAATATATGGAAAGAACACTATGATGTCCATAAATATCACATCCCACTTCTGTTTTGGAATTTCAAGGGGTTGAGTCAAACTTGCCTGATCATTTTTCCCAGTATTTACTTCTTCACAAGGCATCAAGAGACAATCTAATAACTCCCTTATTAGTCAATGACCCCTAAAACTAACATTGAAAGACATGGAACATCTTTTCCACCCATGGATGTAAATCATAAGAAGAAATCTGTAACTATTTTAGAAAAACCTATAAAAACTCCAATGAAGAAATAGTTTATTAGTTTAAAATAACATAATGATATCTACCATTAGAATATACATCTAGAGAATTCCTTTTGGTTATATGAGAATATAGGGTCTCACCATCGGTATCCTGAAGTTACACCTCCCTGACTCACTGTAATAGTATAGGGGTCAAAACCATCAATTGGATGTAATATAATCCATCACCACCCAAAAATTAATAACTACAATGAGGCCAAATAATCATACACCTCACTCTACTACTATGAACTCAATCTTCTGCAGGGAGAATTTTCCACCATGTTCCCCTTCCTAAGAGTGTAGAAAATTTCAAATTCATAATTGTGGAGGAACTTTGGCAATCAACTCAGTCTCAAGTTGATATAGTTTTAAGAAAATATATACATGAGACTCATTTGATCTATGTAAAAGGTGAACCAATATCCAATAAGGTAGTTTCACCACACATTTAAAGAGAATACAACCACATCTAACTCAATATTATGGGCTATTATGTTATTCTCATGTGGTCGCAAGTAGAATGAACCATATGAAACCACCACTTACATCTGCATCATAACTCAATAATTCCTAGTTCTAGAGGCATAATAGAAAACTATGTAATCGAAACCTTCCCTTGGAAATCTAAAAATTGGTGGTCTCTTTGTACTCTATATCAATGGATACAAATCCTGCTAAAAATTCCTTTTTTGGTTCAATGTATTCATGGGTGATGATAGTATATATAAATAATGTTTGAATCTATTGTAATATACTACCAACCCATGGAATATCTGCACCACTGTCATCATCATTGGTGGATCCCATTCTATAACTACAACAACCATAGAAGGTTCCACTACCACTCTATTTTCTAAGATACCTAGTCCCTGAATGTGGATTTCCGGAATCCATAAATGACCCTTCAGATCATTCTACAAATTTGGTGCTCCCAAATTATGTTCATAACTATCCTTAGGTTTTTTGAATGGTCCTCCTTGGTGATTGAGTACACAAGGATATCATTGATGAATACCACCATGAAATATACTATGTAAGTATTAATGAACGAGTTCATAATTCCCATGAATAATTTTGGGGTTTTATTCACAAAAAAAAAAAGAATCACCATGTACTCATAGTGACTGTTGCGACATGTGATTTCCATCATAAGTATACCCTCTAATAATACAAGCAGCTGGTGGTAGCCTGACCAATGGAAAACCTTTGGAGCCTTCTCAATACTATCAACGGATCAAATAGGTCATTAATCCCCATTAGTGGATTATTTTTCTTCAAAATCACATGGTTCAAACAACGATATCCAACACAAAGCCTCAAGATCCCATATCCCTTCTTATCAAAAAAATAGGGTCGACCAAGGTGAAACACTAGGTCTCACGAATCCATTCCTCTGTAAGTCCTCCAGCTGCACTGTCAATTCATGAAGCTCTGAATGAGCTATCCCATATTCAATTGTATATATATGTGTCATCTCAGTGTGTAGTTAAATGAGAAATTATATATAATAGTGGGGAGGTATAACTATAACATCCTCAAGAATTTCGTTCTCTTACTCCACCACCTCTATATGAATCTGGGAACTCATAACATCCACTACACTAAGGGTTAGTCTATCCAATCGATGATTAATTGGCATCACCCTCCTATTTAAGAATCCATCTTACACTGGTTGGGTTTCCTGTTTACTAACAAAGTGAAACACACTTCCATCACTATGTACACACATGACCCTTCTAAAAAATTTGACAATCTGGGCATGAAATTTAGATTACCAATTCATAACCAGAATGTTTCCCTACGGAATCGACACTACAACCAAGAGCTTCTTATCGAAACATTAAACTCTAATGTCCATGTCACACTGACTTAGTAGGTACATTATCATGGATTATTCTGTTGTATGAGTTTCCAAGAATAATGGTTGATTCAATGGTTTGAGCAGAATCACTAGGTTTCATTCAAGGTGTGTGTAAAGAGAGGAATGACTAGAACCTATGTCTATCAATACATTAGCTAAATTATAAAATAAATAGATGATACTTTGAATCATTCCTAGATATGGGTCATATTCCTCGAACAGCTATATATTTCCCCATCCATGTCCTCCAGCACCATGAGCCTGGCATGGATCCCATGGGGGTGGTGATGGTAATAAGGTGAAACATCGATCACCTCTTACTGATCTCCCATATTCTTATACATTTACTCCACCATGAGGACGTTATTTCTCTTGTAATTTTATCCACCTCTAGGGTTCATCCACAATCTCTCTATTAGCTGTATGATTGTTCAGAAAATCTCGAGAGAGATGTCCCTTTCCATCATATGAGTAGTACCGCCTCTCTCTAGGCTAACTAGACCAACCTTATTAGTTCTTAAATATAGATACTCAGTTTTGGGACCCCCTATAGAAAAATATCTCACATCCAGGTACCATAGGTTGATGTCGGCTCTATTTGGAAAATGTATAATCTCTTTCTTGTCCACTACTAAATATCACCAGCTATATCTTATCATCTGAGAAGTTTTGAACCGCCAAATCTCACTCAAGAACACAAGAATAATTAAAAAATAAAAAGAGGGATAAAACTGGCTAGACTGTATCCATACATACCTCACTCTATGGTTTCATTCTCTATGAACTAATAAAGAACCATATACATGAAGTACCTATAAATGTTGGCAGACATCGATGAATAACCATCCACTAACATGTCGCACTATTGGAGAAGTATAAACTCCAAGATACAAATTGAACGTATTGTAGATAGTGATAACTCATATCTTATGATTACCTAAAACATGATTCTTTAAACTATCACCACATCGTATGTTTGGGTAATGAAACTCCAACACCGTCCTACGGATCCACGAAGAAGGGTTTCAACCCATACCGTTGTCTAATCTGATTGTTTCCTGACCAGATAGGAAACTCATGTCACAACCTCAAGCTAGTCCCCATCGACCTATGGTTTGGGATCACCTCAAAACCTGATGGGTATCTACAACTAAAAATCATGATGTTCACTCATCTGGTGAATCACATCTTCTATTACTATTGTCACCACATTCTTTACTACATGTGGTGGTATGGCTAGGGAACCACCGGATGGAGACCCTGTATCGAACCATCTTCACTAATGGGGTCATCCTCCTTATAAAGCTTCTGAATACTACCCTTTATATGTCATAGATGTATCCTGAAAATAAAAATTATCTAAAAAATTCAGTGAGTGTATCTGTAGAGATAAACTAAGAAGGACATGGTAATAAAAACCAATTATTATATGATTCATATAGCATTTCTTCACCTATAACCAATTTTCTAATGTAGTGAGTCAAAAGGCAGATGGTTAGAGTCATGGTGTATGGATACGTTGGTGGCCCCACCAATACTAGATCCCCTAACATGATATCTAAACATGATATACTTAAAAATGTTTCCCCAAATTATTATCCTAGACTCGTGATTCTAAATTATAATCGTTCCCCCTTTGATACAACTTTTTCATGACTCGTACTAGTGGGGACCATGCCGCAACTACCCAAACCCGCCTGAAATAGGCCAGGAGATGGTGACTAGCACCGAGTAGGACTATCACTAACATGGAAGATATTTCCTATGTACCTATACACATGAACACACATCCAAGCACACAGAATACTGAAATATAAAAAAACTAAATTCCCAATGCATGCATACAACAATATCACACAACCAGAGAATAATAGGAAAAAATGGAATGTAAAAATTTCGAAATACAAATGCACCAAATAGAATATGTAACAGACTTCCAACCTGGAAGAATTGGTATTTGGAATTATATCTAAAATATTAAAGATCACACCTTGGTCTATCAAATCTCATTATGCTACATGTAGTTCTAGTCCACCTAGGACTCTATCAATTGGTCAATCGTCTTCACAAGTTACGAAATGAGTGGGAAAAGAACCCTATAACCATAATGAATTTAAATATGGAAATACAGTCAGGACTACATAGGTACATATCAGAAATACATATTAAATTAATATCTATTTATACTCATTCCATGATACACAATCTAGAGGTCATCCATAATCATAAAATCCAGGCCCTAAGATTTCAGCTTGAAGATTCCATGAATCACTCAAACGAGAGAAAAAACTTCTGAGTCTGACAGATTATGTCCATCCGAGATATAATAATCACTAGGTCTCACTATGATAAGGATATGTTGATAGTCAAAAAAGGGTGATATACATGGAAAAGGATCATAAGTAGGGCGATGGGGTGACACCAACAACTCAATTTGAATTTAAATTACTAAAAATATGACCAAAGCACATGTAGTGGTGGTCACGTCTATAATAAGAACTCCCAATATGTAATGAAGACAAATAGAGGATCCAAATTTGGGCCTGTCAGGGGGATTCAAACAACTCTATCTTGGAAGTCCAACTGAAGGGATCATGGTCCTAGGAGTAGGAAATGATCTGTATCTACCTTCATAGAATGAATAAGGTGAACGAAACCTAATGAATCATGTCTATGATACATAGGAAAAGATATTAAATCCTTTTGTAAGGAAGTAAACGATGTATAGAAGGGTTACACACCATATCCTTTGGACCTAAGTTCTTCCCATGTAAATAGATAGTTTCATTAAAACTAGGACTCTATAAAAGGAGAGTACACGATGTGTAGAGGGGTTCCATGTTGTGTCCATATATCTGGTATCCTACTGGTGTACTCCATCTTTGTTATTGTATAATACTTCATTATGTGTATCCATGCATGTGTACTAGTACATAGGGTAGTCCATGAACATGGTCCAGGTCATTCCATGTGGGGGAGTACATGCCCTGTAGGCCTGTCATGTAGTCCAACTTGTGTCTGTGTAATACCAATGTTAAAAACCATGTTACTAAATAGAGGTGACATTACATGTGACCTGGTCACACATCATGTAATAATTAACTTTACCCCTAAATCCTAGACATCGTAAGGGAGCTACAAATGCTTTATAATTCTAGATTACAAGCTATATGATGCATAATTTTACCAAATCCATGGTTTGTGCCCTAATCATCATCTGAGTTTCTCTAACCACCATCATGGCCTTGCCTTTCTAGGGAATTCAATGGGAATCCTAACCAAAGCCTTTCCATAACTGATCTACCACTTCCAAGTCATCCATATTCATGAAAATGAGATCACTTATGTTCTTTTTTGCACACTGATGAATGAAAAATCGGCACCAACCATTATTTGATCCATTTCCGCAACCACCATCCCAATTCCATTGAGTCTTACCGATGACAGATCTATATTTTTACATCATTTAATGAAGAATCATATATTCAGAGATCGATCATTCATAGAAAAGTTTTACCGTAGTAAAGAATTTAAATCATAATTTAGAATAGAGAATTAGGGCTAGAAGAAAAAAATGAATAACAGGAATGAAACTCGCTTTATGTATTTTTGATCTCCGTTCATTCACTATATAAATTAAAATGATTAATTTAACAATCATGAAGATAATCTACAAAAAAATCAAACAAATAAATTCATCCCACATAACAATCGATCATTGGGATAATCTATTCATTGATTATTTTGTGTTAATAGTAGTGATCATGAATGGGGAAAAGAAACTATTCTTCTCACACCCTACCTCAATTCGGTTTGTTCATTGATGAATAATGATCTCTTTTCGTCATATCTTCCATGATACATTGAATCGTACATGCATCAATCCTTGAATTTAAAATCATTCATCATTCGTTCGAGATGATTCTATGAGGTTTCTCCCCAAAAAACTCCACATAGTTTACATTAATATGAATAAAAACTTCTATTTCCAACTTAAAGATCTATTTATAGATGAAATAGATACTACGTCAAAAGAATGGAAAACAAAAAACTTATTTAATTATTATATTTATTTCTAAACACGTGATGAATTTTCCACAAACAACCCATGCCAACCAATGATAAGTCATTCTTAGGGTAAAAATGTCATTATAAACTCAATGGTGCCCTTAGAATTCTAATTTGGAAACCCTTTTAAGATTTCTTCCATTTTTTCAGTAAAATAATTCAATTTTCTTGTTTAATATATTATTTACAATAAAAAAATTTTTCTAGACACAAGAGGCCTCTATAATTGCACATCATCTCACCTCCTGGTCTTTAAAATTATCCATATAATATTTAAAAATAATAAATGGAAAACCCGAGACATTATAATAGTATTGGGGTGATACCCAACCATTTTTCACTTCCACCAAAAATATATCATGTTCATGATGGGTTCCATGTATCTCAGACATGAAAGTATATACTTAATCAATATCATGTACTGAACACAGATGTCATACCACACGAGAAGGATCATTCTTTTGAGGAACAGTAACTGAGGATTCTAGATGATACAAACAATACTCTATGAACAATTCCATTCTCCTGATCAATGATTTGTGGTAGAACCACTAGTTTAACGAATCTACGTGGGAACATAAAGAAATTATCAGACTGAAGTATTCTCGTTTATTTGTGATGAATTTTCGTGGTGAAATTAATATTAATGGGGGTAGAATGTATCACCTCGAGTTTGTATAAATTAATATTATTTTAATATATTAAATTTTATTGATAGATTAGGTTAAATGAAACAATGAGTTTCCAGAAAACAAGACATATCATTATTGTTATGATTTAAACAAGGCAACTATGACTTAGTCATTAAAAATACATATTAAAGAATGTTAATTTTTTTAAAAATATTTTGTATAATGGATTTATATTATGAAAATAATATTATAAAATGTACATAATTTTTTTAAAAGTCATAATGGGTTTCTAAAATATTATATTTTTCAAAAAGATTTGATTATTATTCATTGTTGTGAAAAAATAATAAAAATAATATTTTATTTTTAATTTTTTTATAAAAGATAAATATTAATTATGAAATAATCATGATAAAAAATATTAGGGATTATTTATGTATTTTTTCCAAAACTTTTTTTTAATAATGAATAACAAAAGTTTTTATTTAAAACACAACTTTATTTTAATGATTTTTAAGAATACATTTTAAAAAATTGAATTTAAAATTAAATTTCTTCAAAAAAATGTCATTTAATCCAATTTAGTTCATTAAATCATTTTTTTATTCAATCATGATATACAAACATGTAAACACATTGATGATTTCTCTTTGGACAACTGCTTTATCATTGCATTTATAGGTCAAATTTTAACTTAAAAATTACATTTAATTAAAATTAATTTGGAAAAATGAATTCCATATTTGGAATCAGGACACATTATATCATCACATTAGATAAATTTAATTTTTAACCATAATTAGTAGTAAATAAATTGTGTTATTTACAGATGTTATGGTAAAAATGGGTTTACCGGGCAGTAGAAATAATAAATAATTATTAATAATGAACCAAAAAATCTAAAACACTCATTTTATTTATATATTTCAAACATATATATTATAAGATCTATAAGGGTCCATTTTTATCCTTTTTCAATGATAAAAACATGGTTAAACATATTTATTTTCAAAAAAATTTTAGAATGCCACTCTGCTCAATTATAAAAGGCCACCTAATATCATATCATCTTCACACACCCAAATACAATTGGTTTAGAAATTACCTAATAAATAACAACATAAATTCCCTACTACAATCCTAAATTTTGTTTCTTATAAATCCATCATATGATTCCTTATTTGGAAAACCCATAAATGTTTTCTAAAGAAAATGTATCACCGTTAACTACAAATTTTATTTTATTTCATCCTCCACATCCTTCAATTATTTTAAAACCATGATGATATAATAACTTCAATATATTCCATATATATAGTTTTTTTATTTCTTTAAATTACTTAATCCCAAATTCTATTCCATAAAATTGGATTCAAAATTAACATTTGTGTGTACAATGGACTATCACCTTATGAACAAATGTTATTCGTTTTCAGACATCACCTTACATAGATGAATATAATGATATATTATATGTTTAAATAAATTATTTATGAGATTATTATTCTTATTGAATTATTATATTATATATACCATCATATATTCAATTCTGTGGGAATGTAATAATGTCCCTCGTGTGTACAAAAGGCTACTACCTCACGAATTGATGTAATTCATTCACTAATTACAAGGAATGTAAGATGTATTATTTTATGGAAAATATATAATATATATTGTTTTCAAATTATTATATAATTTATAATTATTATTATACTTTGTTTCTTTCAATATGTTGATAATGTGGAAATAAAGTTCATTAGTACGTGCGAGTTACCATTTCCATGAACATTGTATTTAATTTTCTATCTACAAATCATTTGGAATACTCTAGAAACATATATTTAATATATAATATATTTATAAGATGGTTAAATTATTAATATTATTGAACATGATAAAATTAATAATACCAAAAACATACATGAAAACAAAGCAATTATTGCCTGAAATGTGACATAAACATGGATTAGATAATAAATGGGCAGTAAATGTTCATAGTAAAATAATATTTGAAATTATATATATATATATATATATTTATGGTTATTCAAAAAATTTATAATTTATATACATTTATTATATATGTGTTTTGAATGTATACGAGGGGCATTGAGTCCTATTGTATCTGATTTTTTTTAATTCTCTTCCCTTGAGATGTATGGTATATTATAAACTGTTCTTATTTTATGTGGTGTATATACAGCCCCTTTAAAATGTAATATCATTAATTTATTTATTCATATTACATTTTAATTTTCATTTAATATTATTCCAACATTGTTCCAAGATTGAAATTTTACTAATGTGGAACATATTTTACTTTATAATCTAATATTTTATAATGACTTTTTGTGATTGTGTTTCTGATGATAAAATAATGTAATACATCTCTGAGGAAACCAATTAGGTATATTATCCTCTTTTTATGTAGTGATATTAAATTTCTTTACTTCAGTTTCATTTATTTATTTATGAAATAAGTGAATAAAATGTTTTGAAGGAAAATATTCTTCATTTCTCTATTTGGTCAAAATCAATTTCACGTCAAATTTTTTTTCTAAAAATGTTTTAAATTATTTAAAAAAATCATAAAAATATTTATAAGAGATATTTTTACCAATGTTTTGCACTTTTAACAATATTTTTAATGTAATATTCATGTCATTTTCTGAAAAAAAATTCCATATAATTTTACCAAAAATATTAATGGAATAAATGTATTAACAAACCCGATGTGATTTATATTTCATAGTTAAATGACCACTCAATGTTTTCAAGATTCTCCTAAGAATTTTCAAGGTAATTTTCATATAAACATACATCCATAATTTTTGGGATGTTATTATATTATGAATAAAATTTTCCAATATTGAAATGTAATTTTAATAAAAAGTGTATCAAATGGGTTTTAATGATTCCATTATAATATTTGATGGTTATTTTCAATTAAAATGATTTGAAAAATATTTTATGATATTTAATTTTTATGAATTAATATTAAATTTTTTTTCCTTAAGAAATGGTCAATGTGATCTTTAAAAATCATTTTCAATGTAATATGAAATCCATTTATGATACTTCTGGTTTACTGGGTATATAATCCAAGGATAATATTCATAATTATTCCCTTTGTTGTTTATGTTTATGATGAAAATATTCTTATGAAGTATTTTAATCTTTAATGGGGTTTACCATGATAAATTTATTAGAAAACTCACTTCATTTCAAATATTAATCTTTGATGAAATTATATAGTGATTATAAAACAATTACCTTTTCCAGATGTTATGATATGGTGAAAGAATTATGAAACCCATTCCATTATATGGGTTATCATTTGATTAATTTTTTTGCGAACCAATTATACATATTAATATGATTTTCATTATGGGATGGGTGGAGCCTATATTTTCCTCTAAAGAATTTGGTGTCACAACTCGTCACTCGGGGACCATGTAATGACTACCCTAAGCCCGACTTCCATAGGCCAGGGGCTAGAGACTAGCACTGAAGGCGCATTCTCTAAAACTGGGAAGCCATTGCATTTATAACCTGTAAGCACATGTATCCAAGCACAAAACATGATATGAACTAAAGTAAACTGAATTGTAAATAGAGTGAGTGCAGTATGTAAAAGGGTTAAGATTACATGCCCAACTGGGAAGTACAAGAATCTTAAAGTACATGTAAAATGGAACAACATTTATGAACACCCGCCTTGTTCCTACCTAAAGGGTTGGTACCGTACTCGACTATTCGAATTTTCAATACACCTAGTCTAAGTCCACCTCTGAGCTACCTCAAGTCCGGATACTCCCATCCTCAGTCAGCATTGTCCATCATCTGCATCAAACACAATGAAATGCGGGCATATCCCATGCAGTGGTGAGTATAACGATACTAAGTAGGGACCCTGTGGCCCCCAAGGTCTCACAAAATCCACATGTGATAATCCAAAAAGAATGAAATCAACTGACAACCCTACTTAGGTACATGACCACTCATATACATAATTTATCAAGTATACCCTTCTCAATAATGAGGAAACACAAAGTCCAACTCAAAATCCCAAAGCTCAAATGTTCCACAAAGGAGGAAACACCATGATGGAAAGTACCACACATGTACGCCACATAGAAGAATATCAAAAAGGTATAGAATCAGCTCACAAGAGTTTTTTATTAGGTACAATAGTAGCAACAACTGAATCATATTACTCTATTAAAAGGAAGACCCATGAAGGATCCCTAATTATTATCAGACCCATAGAGGATCGTAGTACATCGTCAGTACGTCGTCAGACCCACATAACATCTCTAGGTGATGACACACACATGATCACTCGGTACTGACCCACACAGGATCACTCAGTGATTACCCACATAGGATCACTCGGTGCTGACCCACACAAGTTCGATTGCTGCTGACCCACACAGGATCGCTTGGTGTGGACCCACACAAGATCGTTATGCATTCTTGATGTCACAGCCAGCTGCTTGCCTCCCACATTATGCTCGCTCTTCTCTAAGAGGTTCCAATCCCCAAGCCACTATTTAATACTCCAAATACAATGTATTCAAATGAAAACATATCCCAAAGAACCGCCACATCATAGGGGTCTCAACACAACATACAGTGCATCCATCGGATTCCCGGTCTTTATGTTGTTATCCTTTTAGTCCCGAGGGCCAGGTTGGAATTGTTCGTGATCAAACATGACCGTATCCCAACTTTATCCAAATCCCATGTGGGGTATACTAATTGAGCGTTCTTGCTCCAGGTATTTCAGCACCACATACGGTTCGTGAAATGTATGTTTGGTGCCAATGTTATGGCCAAAACGCGTAAATGGGTTGAAGTTGGCCCAGGTATGGTCCCACCTGGTTTGACCAACCCGTCTCGCTGGGCCTGGCTTGGTCCGTGCTGGGCAGCGGCCTGTGGTTCGGTGCGGGGGCTGCGGGACCACGAGGGCGTCGCAAGGCTATAGGTGGGGTGAGGGTAGCGTGGAGGCCACAGGGTCATGAGGGCAGCATGAAGGCCATGGGGCCGCGATGGCAGCGTGAGGCTGTGGGGGGCACGAGGGTAGCGGGGATGCGGCGGGGCCACGAGGGTGGTGCGAGGACACAAGGCATCGAGTGAGGTGCAAGGCCACGTGGGCTAGTGAGGGCGGTGCTGAGTCCGCGGGGCTACAAGGGCGGCATGGGGCCATGAGGTGGTGGAGGCCATAGGTGGCGTGGGGCCACGGGGTAGGAGAGGGAACCGGTGGAACGATGGCCGCGAGGCGGTACCGCCGCCTTTTCCACAGCCGGCGGTGGTGTCGATCGCCGTTCTCGTGCCCCACCATGGTTTTTAACTATCATCCTCTATCGCGAAAAACACAAAAATAATGAAGAACGACGAAGGGGTCAGGCCATGTTTGTTTGGCCCGCACCCTCTGCGTTAGATATGTAGCAAGCGACTCAAAAAAATCTTGAGTGAAGAACATCAAACTCTACAACCCCCTACATTGATTATTCCAAAACTAGAAAAAACAAAACATCCTCGGATCAACTAGTTAGAAAGTTGATCCGTGTTTTTTTAGAAGGGAAGGACATGGGAATCCATAATCACACATAATAAAACCCTTACCTCGATTGATCGTTGATGTTTCCGTGAGAAAGAAGTCGAAGAAGGAAATGAGGGTGCCAATGATCGTCGCTTTCGAAACCATACTTCGATGTCATCTCGTACGTCGTCCTCTTCCTTGATTTTGGAAGAACGTTCTTCTATGGTGTTATTCATTGGAGAACTTTGTCCCACCAAGGAACTTCTTTTCCAACCAAAAATCCTCCCAAACAAATAGTTTCCAATATAATTATATTAATTAGATTAATTATGTTGGCACGTTGGCATAATTAATTCTCTCATTTTATTGTACCATGTTGGAAAAATTAATTGGACCAATTAATGAATAGTGTTGGAAAAATTTAAAGTAGGGGAATTGAGAGGTTTTATTCCCCTAAAGGGGGTTGTGTGGCCCCTGCCTCTATAACATACATGTGGGAGGTTTTAGTTCAGGTGGTCCCCACCTATATACCATCCACATGGGAGGTTTCAACTAAAAATAAAATAAAATAAAAGTTTATTTTATTTTATTTCTATTTCAACGAAAAACCCAAAAACTATATTTCATCCTTGACCCACTGTTGTCGAGGTGAAGGTAACCTTAAGAGAAAATTAGTGCTTCTATTTCAATAGTGAACTCAAATTTCAATTCTAAGCACTAGTTAAAAATTAAAAAAAAACCTGCTCACACATTTACTGAGCGTACCTGAAAAAGTTCAGAAATTCATTTCGAGAACTTCAGGCCTCGGAATCATGAACTGTCACTTTTCACGGGCTCGTAAAATTCCCATATAATTAAAAAAAATTACATGGAATTTCTGGGTCTTTACATTCAACACAACTCAGGGTTTTACGTCCCCGTATTCCACATCACAAAACATGGTAAACAAGTTGGGGTACTGAGCACGTATCTGGGCCTCCCCCTCTCATGTGCTCTCCTAGAGCTTCCCGTGCTGCCAACGAACGTGAACCAAGGGTATAGACCGCCCACGAAGGACCAGCTCTGGTCGATCCTCAATCTCTACTGGAACCTATGTAAAAGTCACCCCATCATCAATGTCCAACTCATCATGGTCGATGAAATGAGAAGGTTCGTGCACGTATCTTCTTAGCTGGGATATGTGGAAGATGTCGTTCACCTAGTGCAACTGAGGTGGAAGACATAAGGAGTAAGCCACCCTGCCAACTGTGCTAAGGACCTGGAAGGGTTCAATGAACCTCTGAGATAACATTCCACCTCGACCAAATCTACGCAAAACCTCATTGGGGTGATACCCGTAGAAAGACGTGGTCTCCATCCTCAATCTCTAGTTGTCTTTGTTTCCTGTCGGCATAAGACTTTTTCATAATATGTTTAGTCTTCATCCACTCTTTGATGATCTTCACCTTCTCTGTGGTAGCCTATACCATCTCTGGTCCCACAAGTGTTGACTCCCCTGGGTCAGTCCAGCACAAAGGTGATCTGCAAGGTCACACGTACAACGCCTCAAAAGGTGCCATCCCAACTATGGAGTGATAGATATAGTATGCAAACTCTTCAAAAGGAAAGTGATCCTCCCAGCTATGATTTCAGTCGAGGACACAAGAACACAGATTGTCCTCGAGGGTCTGAATGTCTCACTTAGTCTGGCCATCCATTTGAGGATGGAAGGCATTTCTCAAATGAAGCTGCATCCTAAAAGCCTCATGCAACCCCTTACATAGCTGGGAAGTAGTATTTGTATCACGATTGTAGAAAACAGTCAAGGGTAGGCCATGTAACCTCACAATATCATGAACATATAGGAATCCCAATCTCTCTACTAAACACTGCTCTCTGAACGGTAGGAAGTGGGTCGTCTTGGTGAGTTGGTCTACGATCACCCAAATCAAGTCATGATCCCTACATGTACGTGGATTTCCTGTCACGAAGTCCATGGATATCCCATCCCACTTCCACTCTGGGACCTCTAAAAGGATGAACCAAGTCTGCTGGTACCTGATACTATGCCTTTACATGCTGAAAAGTGAGGATCTAAGAGACAAACTCTGAAACTGTTATCTTCATTCCTGGCCACCAGTGCTGTCGTCAGAGATCCTGGTACATCTTCACCAATCTTGGATGTAACACTAGAGGGGATGCACAGAACTCCATCAACAATTCCTCCTGAAGAGACACTGGCACCATGGTATGTCCTATGAAGAGGATGACATGTTCCTCATCTTCAAAAAATCCATCAGGTTCCTATCCTGTGGATATCTGAGCATGTTGAGTCTCGCAATCAATGTATCCATGCTGCGCCTCCCCGACTCGCTGAAGGAGTGGGGGAGTGACCATAAGAGACCGAAGAAAAGCTACTCCATCCCGATCCACAAAGGATATCTGTAAAGTGGGCAGCTACTCTGTCACCTCACCTAGCATCTATATACCAGACCTCTTGCTTTTTGTATCTACTACAATGATTATCTTCCCAGAAGAATAGACTGTAATGAAGTCATAATACTTGAGGAACTCAAGCCAACATCACTATCTGTAGTTTAGGTCCTTTTGAGAGAAGATATACCTGATACTCTTGTGATTAGAGTAGAAAATAAAACACTCACCCATCAGATAGTGTCTCCAAATCTTCAAGGCGAATACCACTACTGCTAACTAGAGGACATGGGTAGCGTAGTTCTTCTCATGTTGTCTCAGCTATTGTGAACCATATGTGACCAGTGCTCACTCCTTCATCTGGACACATCCGAGACGGGTCACTGATATGTCACAATAGACTACGTACCCTATGTCCTCCTCTAGAACCCTCATGTTGGGGGCACTAGTCATCCTCTGCCTCAGCTCCTGAAAACACCGCTGGCATCTCTCTACCCACAAGAAGAGTTTCCCCTTCTTTTTCCAATGCTCATAAAGGCGCTGCAACTCTGAAGAAAACTGGAACAAACCTCCGGTAGTATCCAGCCAAACCCAGGAAACTCCTTACATCCTTCACACTCCTTAGTGGATCCCAAGAATGTACCGCCTCAATAATCACTGGATCCACTGCAACTCCATCCTCTTATACGACGGGTCCCAGAAAGTGAACCTCTCGGATCCAAAACTGGCAGTTTGAGAGATTACCATAAAGATGGTGCTCTCGTAGTGTGTCCAGTACTACCTGAAAGTGATAGGCATGCTTCTCCTCAGTAGCTGAGTATATCAGAATGTCATCGATGAAAACTACTACAATGTGATCATGGTATGGACGAAAGATATTGTTCACGAGCCCCATGAACACTGCTGGAGTGTTGGTTTCACCGAATGGCATAACCAATAACTCGTAATGGCCATGCTGAGATCTAAGATCCATCTTCTATACATCATCATCACTTATTTTGAGATGGGGATAGTGTAATCTGAGGTCTATCATAGAGAACCACTATGCTCCCTTCAGCAGATGAAAGAGGTCTTCAATCCTTGGAAGTGGTTAATTTTTCTTCACGGTCACCAGGTTCAGGTGCCGATAGTCAACAAAATGTCTCAAGCTCCCATATTCTTTCATGGCGAACAAAATCGGGGCTGCCCAAGGATAAACACTGGGCTGAATGAACCCTTTCCCCTGTAAGTATTCTAGCTGAACTTGTAACTGAAAAAGCTCTGCAGGAGCCATCCGATACACTGGTGTAGATATCAGTGTCGTACTAGGGTACAAGTCAATGTAAAAGTACACCTCTCTGCGAGGAGGTTGACCCATAACATTATCAAAGAAAAAATCTATGTAATGGTCCACCAATATAGGATAGCTTGGACTCCCTACATCAACTTATATGAGGGTAAGGCTAGCCAACTGATGTGTGATCATCTCCACTCTCTTATAGGTAAATCAATCCTATGCTGCATATGCTCCCTTCTCGCCGGTGAAGGTTATCCTAGTCCCATTCGTGCAGACACACCACACATTGCACCTAATACAGTCAATCTGAGCATGGAATGTAGATAAACAGTCCACAACCAAGATGAAATCATAAGGCCTTGACGCCGCTACTAGAATATCCCACCTGAAGATCTCGCCTCTTAGAGTAAGCTCACACTACCGGAACCAGGGCGTAATCGATGAATCCACTCCCGTAAGAATATCTAGCCGTAAAGATCGAGCCAACGACTTTGTTGGAATCTCCATGCTTCGAACGATGACAGTGGAAATAAAATAATGAGTGGAACTTGTGTCTATATGTACTGCAGCTAAGGTAGAGTAGACACAGATCTGACATCATATCATCTCCGGAGCACCATGATCGTAGGCCCCAACTCCCTGGAGTTGAGCTCACCCCTGTTCTCCTGCTACCTGTGGTCGGGGTGGTCCTCCTGGTGGTGGTGGCGGTAACATTTAAAATAGTCACGCACCACCACTTGCATGACCAAATCCTCTGCCATGTTCTGCAGCTCCCTACAGACCTCCTAGGTCAAACCTATGTCTCTTCTTGGTCGGTCCTTCGACCATATTCTGATCATCTATAAGGTGGGTCGGACAGTCACGATCCATGTAAACCTGACAACCTCATGCGTAATACTGACCACTCTAGGCATGATTGGCTCTGCATTGGGTTCCCCACACAACCGACCCTAAATCATATGGTCATCCACATGTAAGTCTGTTACTCTTGGACCTCTTAATATATGTCTGCTGCCAGCTGCAGAAGACTCCATTACATGACCACTGGTGGTGGTTCTCACTTCTACTGACTACTTATCCAGGAAACTCCCCACAAAGAGGGATCTCTCTAACACCCCCCTCCTGCGTCATGATGCTAAGAGAAATCATCAAAGCCCTAATCTCTCGTCTGAGCCCCTGGTCGAATTTATGGGCCCGGAAGAATGTTCCCTACACCATATTTGTGGAGTATCATGAGAGGTCAATGAACATCACTAAGTACTAAGCCACAGTCATGCTACCCTACTGAAGATGAAAAAGCTCCTATATGCGCCCTGCACGAAGAGCCGCTGGAATAAACTCTGCCTGAAATAGGCTCTCGAAGTCTACCCAGAAAAGTGTCACCACATCATGAACCTGGAGCATCAAGCTCCATCATCTGCCAGCTACATTCCTGTAGTATACTAGCGGTAAGGACCACTGTGAGATCAGCTGGTGTCCCTACCAGTCGGAAGACTCTCACTATGGCCTCCATCCAATCCTCAGCAGCATGTGGGTCCATCTGTCCCCTTAACCTTGGTGGCCTCTACTGCTGGAACTCATGCAACACACTCAGGCAATGTGCACCCTCTACTGCTGGGGCTGGTGGCATCGGTGGACCAACATGTAATGGTACTACTAGTGCCTCCGCTGGTACTTATACTATAAAAGGGCCTTGCATCGAGGCCTCTTCGCTCAGTGGGATATCAGTGCGTAATATATCAGGAACCCTAGATGGATTTCTGTGTAGAGGAATCCTGAAAAGAAACAGGTGAACCAAGGTCAAAAAGTTATACATGGTGAGTTGACTCAAAGATATCACAAAGAAAACTCTTCAAAACACACACACAATCAGTGTTTTTGCACACTGAGTCAGAAATCAGAATTTAGGGTCCTGGTGTATGGATACGTCGACCATCGCACTGACACTAGATTCTATAAATTGATAACCACACTCAATACACTTAACACTATTGTCGATAAAAAGAAAGATCAGAGTCCTTTTTTCTACGGTAGAACCGACTCCTATGGTACGAATTGGTCATGATCAATCCCCCGGGGCCCATGACATGACTATCCCAAGCCCATCGTTCATTGGCTAGGGGCTGGCGACTAGCACCGTAGGCGTATTCCCTAAAACTAGGAAGGAATTAACTTTATAACCTATAAGCACACGCAACAAGAACACAACAAGATAAAACTCAAGTAAACTAAATAGTAAATAGAGAGAGTGTAATAAGTAAAAGGGGCCTGAATACAAGACCAACTAGAATGTACAAGAAAATTAAAGTATAAGTAAACTAGAATAGCTCTTGTGAACACCCGCCAAATATCCTACATGAACGGTAGGTACATCACTCGATTGGACATATCTGCGGTACACCTCATCTATGTCCACCTCCGAGAAACCTCCTGCCATGGTACTCTCATCCTCAGTCAGCGGTGTTCTTCGTCTGCACCAAACACAACGAAGTGTGGGTATAACCCGTGCAGGGGTGAGTATAACGATACTCAGTAGGGATGATTAGATATAACTATTGAATCATCTTACTCTACGAAGAGGGAGACCCATGAAGGATCCCTAATTATTATTAGACCTGCAGAGGATCATAGTACATCTTCAGTACATCGTCACACCCACATAGGATCTCTAGGTGATGATCAACACTGTGTCACTCAATGCAGACCCACACAAGATCGCTCGGTGCTGACCCACATAGAATCCATCAGTGCTGACCCACATAGGATCGCTCGGTGTTTCCCCCACATGATCTCTATTCATTCTTCACATCACAGCTAGCTACTGGGTTCCCACACTATGCTTGCTCATCTCTGAGATGGTCCACTCCCCAAGCCACTTGTCGATACTCCAAATGCCACGTAGGCCCACGAAAATGTATCCCAAAGGACTGCCACGTCATAGGGGTCTCAACATAATAGACAATGCGTCAATCAGATGCCTGGTCTATAAGTTATTTTCTTGTTAGCCCCGAGGTCCCGGTTGGATTTTTGCTCGATCCAACCCGACCGTATCCCAACTATATCCAAATCTCATGTGGGGAATACCAAAGGGGCCCCCTCTCTCTAGGGTTTCCAAGTCCATAGATGGTTTGTCCAACAGACGTCCGGTGCATGTTATTTCCAAAAGACCGTAAATGGGTCGAAGTTGGATGGAGTCTAGTCCGACACAGACGGACCGACCCTGAATGGTCCGTCCTGTCCCGGTTTGGGTCAACCCTTCTTATGTTGGGCGACCCACGGTGCGATGCGGGGGTCGTGGGACTGCGAGGGTGGCGCGAGGCCGCGTGTGGTGGGGTGGGTGGGGGGGGGGGAAGTGCGGTGCGGAGGCTGCGCGGGCTTCACGAATGCCGTGGGGTCGCGAGGGCTGCACGAGGCCATGGGGCCACGAGGGCAGTGCGAGGGCGTGGGGGGCCCCGAGGTTGGCATGGGCCCCTGGTCCGCAGTACGGTGGAGGCCGCAGACTTCGCGGGGCCCCGGGGTGGTAGAGGCCATGGATGGTGCATGGCCGTTTGGGGGCAGAGGTCATGGGCGGGGGAGGCCGCATTTGGCGGAGGCCGCGGGCGGCGCGGTGCCGCAGGGTGGCAGAGGCCACATGCAACGAATGGTGCGGGCGGCGTGGTGGCTACGGGGCGATGCTGTTGGGGAATCTTCTTTATCGTGGCCGACAGTGGTGCTGCCACTGTTCTTGTTCCCCATCGAGTTTGGTTGCCATCCTCCTCCATCTCAAAGATCAAAACAATAATGGAGAACGACAATGGGGTCGGTCCATGTTAGTTTGGCCCACACCCTCCACGTTAGAGCGGTAGGATGTGCCTCAAAAAAACATTGAATGAAGAACATCAAACACTACAACCCCCGGAAATGATTATTTCCAAACCCAAAAAAAAAAGAAAACATCCACGGATCAACTAGTTCGGGAGTTGATCGACACTATTTTTTTAAAGGGAAAACATGGGAATCCATAATCACACATAATAAAACCCCTACCTCAATTATTCATTGACGTTGGCACATGAAAGAAGTCAAATAAGGAGAATAGGGTGCCAATGATCGTCACTACCGAAACTACACATCAATGCCGGGCTCATACGTCGTTCTCTTCCTTGATTTCCAAATAACGTTCTTCGATGGCATTTATCGTTGGAGAAATTTATCCCACCAAGGAACTTCTTTACCAACCAAAAATCCTCCCAAACAATGAGGTTCCAATATAATTAAATTAAGTAGATTAATTATGTTGGAACATTGGCATAATTAATTGTCTTATATAATTGTACAATGATTATAAAATTAATAGGCCCAATTAATGAATGGTGTTGGAAAAATTTAGCGTAGGGGAGTTGAGATGTTTTCCCTCATTACAAGGGTTTGGGTGGTCCCCGCCTCTATAACATACATGTCGGAGGTTTTAGTCCAGGTGGTCCCCACATTTAAACCATCCACATGGGTGGTTTCAACTAAAAATAAAATAAAATAAATGTTTATTTTATTTTATTTCTGTTTTCACAAAAAACCCAAAAACTATTTTTCACCCTCGACCCACTACAGTCGAGGCGAAGGTCTCCATAAGCAAAAACTAGCACTGAGATTTCAACGGTGCCCTCATATTTCAATTCTGAGAACCAGTTTAAAAGTTACAAAAAACAGATCACACGTTTACTAAACGTACCCGAAAAAGTTCATAAATTTATTTCGGGAACTCCGGGCCTTAGAATAATGCACCATCAATTTTCACACACTGATAAAATTCCCATATAATTTAAAAAAATTACATGGAATATTTTGGTCTTTAAATTTGGAATATATTTAATTCACATGTCTTAGATAGGACCAGAAGATGGAGTGAACATTGTTCGATAAGACAAATTTTATACTAAAATGTTATTGGGTGTGAACCAAGACTATTATGATGTTTTGGGGTGTGAAACTATTCCACTACGATAGTATTGGTGGTGATCATTGAATACTATTGAATGTTTGTTATATTATTTTGTACATTCAAAATTCATTGAATTATTTCAATTTTATTCCCTAATGGATCATGTTATTTGATATTATTATGATTCATGTCTTATAAACTGCTAATGTTTATTCCCTGACTCATGATTATCATCTTGATATGTATGTTGTGGTTTCAATGGTTATGATCATATTCTCATACCCTTATCCTCATATTTTGAAAACATATTTCCCATGTTAAAACTTACTGAGCATGTGAGATCACCCTTTCTTATATTTCCTTTCCATAGATTATGAAGAAATCAATGAATTATGATATGTCTATGAAGGGTGATATTTATTATGATCTAAATTGTATATAATCTAGTTCAAATATGAAATGGTTGTGTATATTACATGTCTCCAAAGGAACTATATCTTTTTGATACTCAGTTGAGTGTTTTTATAATGTAACAAATATTAATCTTAATGATGTAACATCTATGTATAAAAATCCTATGAGACTATAATATTTTTGTTAGATTCCTAGGAAATATAGTATCTAATAATATGGATGATTCATGAGTTCATTCCTAGATGTGGTACCTAGGACACAATATCCATCCATTATTATTACATGACTGTTAAAATTTCTAATATGGCAGGGAATCCTTAAATATTATGATTCCATTGTGAATTCCCTATTTTCATGATTAAAATGGTAGTACCAATAGACCAATGAAAATTTCTGTGATTCATAAAATTTTAATAACCATATGAGGTTACTAGTTGGTGTAAATCCCAGAGAAAGCATGTTGGAAATCCTAAGGGAGACTCTTAGATCTTGTTTATCAATTACCAAGAAAAAATTCATATATTAGATTGAAACACTATAGATTGATTCGATTAGGATCAAAAAGATATTTGATGGGTAGGTTAATGAAAAAGGGATCAAGAAATGTTATTATCTTTAATTTAAGTGTTTTCCCTATAATAAATCATGTTAGGATGTATATGATATCATATAGCCTGTAATCAATTAAATCATTCTCATCCTAATGGAGATGAACTTCCAAATACAACTATTAGGTTCAACCCGAGGGTTTGGGGATATGGGATTAATGGTGATTCCCTAGGGTTTTAAAATCATTGTGATAGAAGAATCAGTAGTGAGTCCCTAGATACATATAAGGGGATACCTTGAGGTTATAATTAATCCATGATACATTATGAAAGTTTCTAAACTAATTATGGTTGATCAGTTTAATGAACCTGAGGATCAATAATTATTACTGGGAATAACCTAGGATATATTTTTATTCCCATGGGGTATTAGTGATATTATTTGGTAAGGTCATGATGATGTTCTTTGAAAAAATTTCATAGGGATGAAGCATGTATTAATATTAGTTTATTTTTTTTCAAGATGTTATTTATAGTTTTTATACCATAATTTTGTACATAAAAATTACATCATTGTTGGATATGTACAGAACCAAATTGGTGGTGCCCTTATGTGAAGTGTATTAACACCATGATAAGTCAATAATTTCCCAAAGATACATACGAAGACCCAGACTTATATATTGACATTGGTTGAGCTAGGGTCTAGTAATATTAATTTAAGAAATAGAAACATGAATGATACATTGTGATTTGTATTAGGTAAGTATTGAAGATAGATTAGATCCTCAAGTATTCTATTTATAACTAATCTATATATATTTATCCTTGTGGTTTATACATATTGTATTACTATATATTTACATTTCATTATGTTGTCTTTTGCCCAGATGATTTATTATCAATGAATACTCTGATCTTTATGCTTATTAGTTATTTCATCATAGTTTGACACTCTTATTTAGGGAATATAGACTCAGCATAATACCTATTTACACCCCTATTTCTAGTCAAAATCTACTTCTCCATGGAGAGGCATGTTTTAGGACACATGGAGATCTAGTTGAGTAACTGTTTTATGTGATCAGATATGGTGTGTCAGACATGCTAATAACTATGGATAATTTAATTGATGATTTATATATGGATATTGGCATGATATATGTTGATATTATTTATAAATATTTTAAATTATTAATGTAGAAAAAATATACATAAAAATATAAAAATATTACTAAATGTTTTTAGATCAATATCATAGGTATTTTTAAAATAGAGGTTGAGGATCATGGGATTTAGTCCACATAAGGACTTAAACATGTTTTATAGATTGATGCTCATGAGGTTAAAATCGTGTGTTTTTTGAGTAAATGATAAATTATATAACCATGATTAATTTTTTATAATTGAAAACTTCCATAATTTAATTACGGAAATTTATTATTTTCTCGTCCTTTGAATATAATATTTATAAGTAGAAGATTGATTCAATATAGTGATACCGAGAAATTATATCACTAAATTAATCCATTACGAATATAAAAAATGAGATAAATAATTATTTACAAGTAAATAAATCATTCTTATGTTTGGAATAAGTAAAATAAATAAAATAATACTATCCATCTTTGAATATACTATATATAGTGACAATCAAAGGGAACTAATAATATATTCACCTGATTCAAATATATCTTAAGGATCAATGATGTAATAAAAATCTGTTGTTATTTTTATACTATTTAAATCATATTGTGATTATTAATAATTAAATAAGGACATTAATATAATCCTTATAGAATATACATATTAATATGATTCCAATTATACCTCAAGGAAGAGCAACAAAAATTATTTATTTTTAGAGTAATGCTAGTTGGATCTAGAGTTTATAAATAAGATGTTGGTTATTTCATGTAACCATGTTTTTTTAATTATAATAGGCTCAATTATATACCCATTAAAGATAATATATAGACAATAAAATAAATTATATGAATGAGGGCTATAACAACCAATTATAAACTATGTGTTTTCTCCTACAAATTGAAGGTTATTTTTATTATCAATTTTACACTTGTCATGACTTTTGGTTTGTTGATAGCACTTTATAGGTGAAAAAAATGTGAGATAGAAGTTATGTGATATCTACTCACTGAAATGCTATTGAGGTTAGAGTGAATTTTTTTTTCTAAAATTATATCATAGTGATTCAACTATCTTTCAGCACGTTGCACTATTCATACATGAAAATAATAATAATTTACAAAATATGTTACGCCAGGTGTTGTGACATTTTTGGAAAGATCATATTTAATTTATTATTTTATACAATACGAGTTTCATTGTTACATTACAACATTATGGCTAATTTATGTGTACCATTTCATTTCTAACAAATTACTACATTGAAAACCCATGACTATTTATTAATAATTATAAAAATATTAATATTGGCCATAAAATGGAATTTAGATATATTTATATATATATTTACATTTATTAGGATCTCATTATTAGAAAATATATTTGATGTGATGAAACTAGTATTAATTCCATGACATCATAAGCCCTATGCAATATTTTTAAACATGTAAAATGTCTAGAATGGACCTATGTACATTTCCACATATACATAATCATTATTTATCTATGATGGGTGAATGTGTTTCAATAAAAATTTCCACTATTCCATTTCCCTTATGGGAGATGTTATTTTCCATTATTCATTATACACACATCTACTCTAACGTGAGAGTGACTAGGTATACATATGTGTTATTGGATTATCGATTACTAATATGGGGAAAATTTTTTTAGGGACTAGTATATCTTAGATTTTGGTTGATCAAAATAAAATAAGTTGTTCTTATTTGTAACCTCCTATATAGGGAGTTATTTTATAGTAAATTTTATCTATATTTCTACTACTTGATCTTATCAATTCCATGATATAATAGTAATTTTATTTAAAACTATTGTCATTTATATTTCTATACATATTTTAATTTCCTAAAGCATAAACATGATATTGTTTCATATATTTTGGAATCTAGTGGGATTCCACCTATGCTTTTCATGTTTACACACTACATGTGAACACATGTGGATGTGTGGTTTCCTATATTGTTTTGTAGGAAACTAAAAGTACTAGAAGATATTGGATGAATTTTTTATATTATGAATGATCATTATGAGTGTGGATTTAGATCAAATTAGTATAGTAGAAGGAGGGTAATGTTTATTCTTGGATCATATCTCTATGTGCTTGAGAAATGTTTCATATTTCTTATATTACATTCCATGTGTTCTTAGCTATATGATACTTATTAAATTAATATATTATTATTTACATATACTTATTATTGTTTAATTCACAAAATAATGTTGATCCCCATATTCTATTTTGGACCGAATACACAATTTTCCAAGACTTGAGGATCTACATTAACTTTTGGGGTCATGTGTTCATCTGATGTTTTATTGATTTAGTGATATTGGTTATAAATGTTATAATAAGATTACCATAAAATATTAAAATATCTAAAGACACCTAATGGAAATGATTCATCCCAATAATCTTATATCTAAATGAATATAATTAAAATTCATCCCACGAGATCCACAGTATTATAAATCACCGGATCGAATGGACACCCACTAATATCACAATATTATAATTACAATATTTTTATACTAAAAAACATAACCATGATATTCTGTTTTATACCCTTTCATGGTGTATGTTGGGATTCACCATGACATATTGACAACCATTATTTTGGATAGTGTGCATGAACCTGAATGTTATTTGATAACATGTTGGTTATTTTTGAATTCAATTATAATTAGTAACATATAGAGTTCCTTATCATATGATGATGATTATTAGGAGTTTGAATATTTTATATAATCACTAAAATTATAAATTATAATTTTCATGAGGGTACCAAATGTTTCAATGATTTTAAACATTTATTGAATTTTGTGAAACCCAAAATAAATTATGGAAAAATGATTTTTGTTTTGTGGATACCTGTAGATGTAGGTCTGATATATATTAGATAAACTGTATAAAAGATAGTATATAATTCTATAAAAAATCTAGTATACCAATATAACACTTTAATATAGTTATATCGATCATTTAATCTAATGATTCAAGTAGACAATGGTTAGGAGGGAGTTTTACTCGATCATTGGGGATCCCCACTACCCATGGATACCCTACGTGGGAGAAACCCTTCCAGTTACCATTAGTGTTCTCAATTAAATATAAATTTTAACCCTATATATGTCAATCAATGATTTTATAGGTATATATTTTCATTCCTTTTATTTATTAATTAAAAATATTTAAATAAATTATTAGATTAATGGTGTTTTTGAGTTGTACTAACACTAGGTTTTGGATGGTAAACATCCCTCGAAAACCTATCAAAATATCAGAGTCAGAATATAAATATTTAGTTTAAATTTTAAATAAATTATGATATTGTAAAATAATGTTTTCCAAGATAAAATGAATAAAAATTTTGAAATTGGTGTTTTAGATTGTGATTTTTCTTGACCATGAAAATCTATAATGAAAAAATGCTTATAGTGAATATAATATTTATAACCAAAAATTCATTAAATATCAGAAAAATATATTATAGGAATCATAAGAAAAATATATTAAATACAACATCAAAATAAGCTACACAAAAACATTGTAATTATATTTCATAACCATAGTCATTGTTGTGGTAACATACCATGTCATAGTGCATGTGTACTAATCCAATTCACAAATCATGTTCTCCATTCTAAAATAGATTTTTCATATGAAATTGTTTTCAAAAACTACTTATTCCTAAAATTGATTCCACTGAATGTGTCTTACATAATAATCATGATAATTCCCATGGATAAGTTTATCACTATGGCGAGGACCATATCATTGCTTTATCCATAGAGGGAATAAATTTAATGATTTTTTTTTGTAAAAATGGAAAAAACATTCCCCATCGAGGACCCTTAGGGTCCATTCTTTATAATACAAGTGACTTTAAAAAACAAAAATACTTTGGGGAGAGAAGAACATTGTTTGAAATTAACATACATGGTTTAGATAACATTAAACGAAATAATTGATTATATTGATTAGTGATTACATAATAAATTTAAATATAAAATGATTATATTTTTAACCATAATTGAAATAAGTGTTTGATTTATGTAAATGGTATTATAATTTTGGAAATGTTTAGTATTTTTTAATAAAAGTATTCATAAGTATCCTGCATATCTAAAATATAAATAATTTCAAATTAAAATATTGTGAATGATGATATTAAATTTTTATAGTGGATAAAAGTTAATTATTCATGTTTAAATTTCACATAATACTAAACTGCTTATAATTTATAGTATTTTTGAGTTTTTAAGAAATTTTTATCTTATTCATAAATTTATATAATTTTCATTTATTTATAATTCTTCACTGATTTGTTTTTGTAATTATAAATATTATATTATAAATTATTGTGTTTTCTTCCATTTAATGATTTATTTTCTTTAAATTTATCATATATATATTTAAGGAGTTACATATTATATAGAAAAATTGGATTAATTTAATTAAACCTATTTTTCGATAAGTATTGTAAAGAGATACATGTCAACCTTGTTTGAAAATAATATTCTAGAGGGAAAAATAGATTATAAACTAAATAAGAAGACACATTTTTTTCATATAGATGGAATACATGAGATAAAAAGTTGAGATTTAAAAACATACTAATAGTTTGATTCATTATAAATAAAACACAACTCAATAAATCAATTAATACATTTGGTAGGTTGTGAAGGATTCATGTGTAGTAAAAGGACTTATCAGGAATATCAAACTCAAATATGTTTTCATAATATATGAATAGTTTTATATTTTTATTACAAAATATTTCATGACCAAGAAAATTAAATCATAGATTAATAGTCTTTAAGAATCATTGAACATAGAATCCATGATCTTCACATATAATTTATAATTAAATCATGTATTTCATATAAATTTCCTTATATTGTAATCATTTATGATGGAAAGAATTGGTATACTACTCTCATGGTCACTTTATTTCATTTTAGTATACATGGGTTTAGTCCCACTAGATATAATCCACACATTCTCACAAATATCAGAACATCACTATTAAATCAATGGGTGAATGAATAGTCTATTCAAATCTATTTTTTCATTCATCATCGATCACCAAAGGAATCTATTGATGATTCATTTTTTTTGTTATTATCATGATGGATTGAGATAAATTTTTAATATAATCTATATAGTTCTTGATCATGTTCATGAGTGTAATTTTTCGATGGATTGATTTAATTCTCTCTTGGTTTGTTATAAAAAAAGTAGCTAACCCAAGATTGTCATATAACTGTGTATTTATAAATATATACTAGGTTTTTAAAATTCATATAGGCCCTTATCCAATCCCCTATTCAATAATTAACACCATATGTAATAATAATATAACTATTATTTTTATTATATTAACATAAGAAACACCTAATGATAATTAAATATACACTGATAAATTAAAAAAATTAATATTTATTTCAATTATATTTAATATATTTGTTATAGATGGAAAATTCATATCATTTCTTAACCCTCCGTTATATTTTTCTAGACATAAATAATTAATATTAATTTAATAAATACACTTCAAAACGTTATTTTTTGATTAATTTCATAAATAAATTTTTCATTAAATCTTATGAATATATATTTATTATTATTTCTTTCTCATATTTTATCATAGGAAAAAATGATTATTATGTTATTGGGTTCTACCCATCCACAATAATTACTATAAATAATGTTGCAATGCTATTAATTTTAACTTGTTAAATTTAAATTCAATATATCTGTTATTTAAAATCAGAATTTTTTTGTCACCTACTAGGCCTCAATTTTAGTGGGGTTAGGAAGAACTACCAAAAGTACATGGTAGAATTATGAAAACATTACAAGGCACCCGATGAGATAGAAGATAATGTTGCGATGTCATAAAACTATAGAATAATTTATACAAGGTAATATAAACATTTTATCAGGTTATCTCCAATCAAATATTTTTTATATTGGTTTCATCGTCCTATATGATCGTTAAATATTTCTTATACTTTCTCAGATAAATCCTATGAAATGAACAACATGATAATGGGTTTAGTTAGGAATTTCCATTCTCTATAAGAGGCTGGAGATATCAATATCATTATTGAATAGAAGGGATATATCGTTTCATGAATTATCACAAATGATATTTCAAATATAATTCCCTTAAAATATCATACTACGCTATGAAAATATGTCATCATGGTTTTTAAAATATTTAAAATATGTGATTAATGGTATACATTATTAATAATAAAATTTTTTATAGATCAATAATTATTTTTTCCTATAATAACATCTAATGACACATATAAATTTTGATTTCCTATAGGTGGGTTATTTTTTCATAATCAATAGCACTAAAAATTACCATAGGTGTATTCCATGATAATTTATATAAATGTCCAATGAGAATCCAACATTGATATAATATGTAATTTTCATCATGTAAAGTGATTTCATATTGATATTGAACATATATTTAATAATACGATTGTGGTATTTATGTGATGTGATCACAATAGGTAACTGTTATGATCATTTATTTTGATAGATACTCTTTTTTATATTATCACATACTATGGTACATTGAATAATAATCATGATGTAGTAATAAGATTATTAAAATTCAATAAAATTAACACTTGTAATTAAAAATCACCTATATGTTTGTTACAAGGATCAGAATCCAATTAAATTCCACTTTCAAAATATCCAACTACTATAAACCCTTATTCCACTATACCTCAGATCATACTCATGCTTTTGGTGATATCGGGATTTATTCGATATGTCCACCATGATATCATCTAGGGAGACCATGCTCACAGATACATCACCCCTATGAGAAAAATTATTCAAGAGGTGATACATTTAATGTAGGTTCTTTGACATTTAATGTGATATTGGCTCATTTTTGAGAGCCACAACTATAATATTATCACAATATAATGTGAAAGTTTCATTAATATTTGTCACGAAATCAAAATCATGGACTATATTTCATATTCAAAAAGATTAATTGGCTACTTAAAAAGCATTCCTATGCTCAGACTCCACTGTAGAATCAATGAAAACTAGCTACTTTGGACATTTCCATCTCATAACTCCACAATTGAGATTGATGATGTTTTGTGAATGGGGCATGAGATCATTTTCATATTTTTAAACATGTTATTTATTTAACTAGGTATGAATACCTCCTAATCACCAAAATATAATTAGATCATATCCTTAGTTCTCCACGGATACTGAAGGTTATCCTTAATATAAAACTATTGCAGTTCACATTGATCAACATGATACCCACCTACCATGGTTACATAATATGAAACATCAGTTCTAGTACATAACATGATATACCTTATTAAACCTATTACTAAATCATATGGGATATTACCCATTCTCTCTAAATATTTTTGGGTTGGTGGATGCATTTTCATGGAAGGAAATATACCAAGTGACACTCGACCCAATAATATATTGGATTATTCCGTAATAAATATAATTTCTATATATTTATTTTATACAGATTGAATTATTCAATGTTACCTATTTAATTTATAACTAATGATCTTGATCCCACTAATGTATACTTCTTCACCTATTCCCTTCATTATGGTGCACCTTTTCAACTTGTATTTAAGTAACTATAATACTTGTTTGTTGTTTAAAATATTTAATATGTTGTTGAAATATATTACTTGGACAATGAAAAACGCCTAAAAAATAATATTAAAATCATAACTCACCCTCATTCATAAAGAAACAAAATTCCTTAATATAATCTTTGAATCAAATGTTCTTTGACATAGATATATTCATTAATCCATTAATTGATCTATATAACATTCATTCCTTTTTCCCTTTCATTTTATCAAAATCCATTTAAGTTGTGTCATAAAGACATCTTCCAATAGGTTCCTATTAAGTGTGGATATTTTGATAAAAAAAATAACCAAATATAATAGTCATTGAAATATATTATTGAATATATAATTATAAATTATTTAGACATTGGAAAAATTAAAAAGGTATAATTATAGTCAAAGACATTACACAGTTTAAACCATTTCTCAACTCACTATACTTTATAAATATTTACATTCCATTTAATTTCATGTTTTATTTAGAATAACAATTTTCATCCAAGGGATTCTACATCAACTAGTGTGTTGTGTAGAACTAAAATATGATTCTCATTCATGGAATTCATGTCAATGTTCATGTCTATATTACATATTATATTTCTAGTTTATCTATTTACTCTTTATAAGGATGAGGGCCATTATTATGAATCAATAATGAATCACCACCCCCAATGACTATAAAATAGGATTATTTTTGGTTCTCTAATAACATTCATTAACCAATATAGTACTTGGGTTTTTTGAACAGCATCACCCATTGGGACATGTTTAATTTATATTTGATCAAAAAAGTGTGTATATTGACCATAAATTTATCTATTTTAATCTCGCAAACTCAATCCTTAATGTTATTGGTCACCATATTAAGATAAATACAATATCATTTGATGGAAACCATTTTTATGACTTCTTATATAGAATAGAATTCGTTGTTTCATTTAAATCACTTTAAAGATACAGTTCATTTAATAGGGGTCTAATTTGTTTCATGACTTTCCTTGAAAAACGTGTTTTTATCCCAATGTTTGAGTATGTGATGATACAAATTTATTCCCATGAATTAATTAATATGGTAATCCACTTATGACCTTAGATGGAACTTAGTTTAGAATGTTTGATTTATTGTGTCATGAATACCATAAAAATGACAATGGAATATATAAATGACTTATCAAAAACCTAAACACATAAAACAATGTACAATTAACCTTCTCACTAAAACCAATCAATCACTGTGTATCAGGTGTGGTGTGTTGTGAATAAAACACCAAACACCTATAGACAGGTGATAAACTATTAATTTTTATATTCATAACTTTGATAAAATCAATGATACTCAATTATATATCAAGGTTTATTTTATACATAATTATTTTATTATTTAAATTTATCAATGGATTTAAACTAATACCACACCAACTAAATATACCCATATCTACTCAATTTAACAGTACTGGTTTTGAAGTGATAATGGTCACCTCTAGCTTCTACTTCAAAAGTTCCTAACACATTAGTGTGTTCCAATTATAGAATCTCTTTTTACCTTCAACATTATCAATGAATATGTTGTGTAGTTATCATTCCTAGTAATCGAAAATGGAATTATTCATGCGGTTTTAAGAGAAAATAGTCAGAATAACAATGGTGATCGAGATTTGTAACAGTTTTATCATCTATGTGACTAACAATGTAACACCACAATAGGTTGTTAAATGGATCATACAGACATGATTCATAATAAATATGAAAATTATTGTTTTCATATTTTAATTCATAAATACTATTATTATAAATCACTATATTATAACATATTCCATCATTGTAAGAGAAATATATATAATTTAGATACATGAATAAAGAACCATATGAATCTAAAAAATATATAAAAATCAAGTCCTTTGTAACAAATGTAAAAAAATGAAAATACATTAATAAAAAAATATTCCCTTTTGGAAACAGAAGGATGTAATCTCAAATTGGAAAATGAGTAAGATATTCTTTATTTTCTTCTCGAATATCCTCATATAATTTTAAATCATTATGGAATTTACTCTTTGTATACATTTTAATACGTATGTGAGCACCACGAGATGTAAATAATAATAGCCTTTTAGATATGTAAAATTTTCAATCAATGATAAACATACCAAATGAAACCATCTACTTTATATAAGTATAGTTATTCTACATATGGACATGATTTCAAGATGAAAAACATATTTTTATATGTTCCTTTCATTTCAATTGGATCAACTACTTATGAAAGGGATAGTGCTTAGTATATTTATACATTTAGAGAGTATTTAATCCCTTTCCAATGTTATTACATATCATATTGAACATAAGGGACACATGTTTTTCCAGACCCATGTCCTTATCAACATGGAAAAATAATTTAATAATTTACAAAATATTCTACTAACTATATCTTGGGTTTTAATTGAAAATGGAAATGTACTAGACTTCTAGTAGTGTGGATAAACTGAGATATTTTCAAAGATGATTGGGGACCCTGAAGATGAATCTATCTACGAATATGATTTAGAAAATTATCTTAAATATCGGTGGTCCATATTATTCAGACTCTCTATGAATGCACATGAATGGTGCATTTTAAATCTCAAATCCATCATGTATTTATTTTTCTAAATAAGGATCTAAAGGGATATATATTATTCTATCAGAATTCATATTCTAATTCTTTGATAAAATATCAATAAATTATGAGGATAGCATAATTCATTGGACATCCATATAATCAGCCACATGTTCCATGTATAAATATACATAATCCGTAATAGCCTATTTAATAATCATATAATGATGTGTACTTTTCAACATATATAATATAATTTCATGGTGTAGTATAACATTCACGAACCTATACAATTTCATGAAATTTGAGGGGGTGTAAATTTTATCATTATCTAGTATGTATCAAAATGATAGTAATTAATTTTATGTGAATTTTTATTTCTATAATAATTTAGAGATAATATAAAAAATTAGATAGTTTTTAATATAGAAAAATAAGTATTAAATTTATTAATTTATCCATCATTATGTATTTTTTAAGCCATTCATCTCTCACCATTGGTTTTAGAATATCCTGTTACCTGTATAATTTGGGGAAAATGATGTATACATCTATTATCATATCCCAAATTGAGGTATGAAAATATATTCGTGGATATTTATGTAGTGTTACCACTCAATTTTCATTAAATTGCATATCTTGTACCATTCATGTGGATTACCATATCCTAAAATCAAAGATAATGATTTCATCAACCTTTTCCTACCAGTTTCACAATGTTTCATAGAGGAGGACAACCCTTGACGTGAACATGTTTATGGAGACCCAAAATAGAAGTTGGAGATTTCAAATAATTTAAATATACATAATACAAGTTGTTCATGTATATTTAATTATTATTTTATTTCAATCAAATGTAGAGGAAGGATATAGTAACATATTTTCTAATTTGAGGGAATTGATCATTACGTATAAAGACACTTTTTTAGTTATTTTTTTCAATATTAAATTTATTTTCATACTTTTGTAATAATGTGTTGATAAAAATATTAATAATACAATTATTTATTTATGTTTTTCTCAATTAGTTAATTAATTTTTTAAATGTAAACACTATTAATTCAAATAATTAAATAACCCTGAAACTAAAAAAAGTGTTATGATAATGAAAACTATATAGTATTTGTTTTATCTAGTAGTTGATTAACTATATATGGCCCTAGGGTAATAACCCATTAATCCTATATAGGATCCAACTATAACATTCTACCTATTGTCCTATGAATCTATTAGACTGGTTTCACCTTGACACTGAACATTAAATGCATGTACTCACATGAGAGATCTATACATTACATAGTTATTATTTATATGTCGGTCAGTGTAACAAAAATATTGTTTTAGGGAGTTTATATAACTAAAATATGGGAATACATTCTCATTCATAAAAATAGGAGGCAATAATGCGTAAACAATCAATTTCATTTAATTATAATATATTATAAGGAACCCACTCATTTATAGTAGTATAGTAAATTCTTATATGCATCCATAGTAAAGAAACAAATATAAAATTTTATTCTGGTTATAAAATACATAAATTCACTTTGCAATTAAGATAATACCACATGATAATCCAATTTGAAATCTAATTAATTAATTAATTAAATTTATATTATTTCTACCCAAATCATCCTAAACATTACTTCAACCAATGTTTAGTCAATAATTATCAAATAATAATATATAAAAATATCAAATTACACAAATGTACCTAGAGGCTTCAACATATACCCATACAATGAAGTCAACAAGATCGTTATACTATTTATTCACATGGAATCTACCGAACATTTTGTGGCCTATGATTTCAAGGGGTGATTTTGTAAATAAATGGAATTAGATAACATATTTATTAGGCTACGTTTGATTATATTAATTAACACTTAGTACACTAAATGTTATTTTTATACTCATACTATATTTTATAATTTATTATATTAATTAATTAAATATATAAATATTTTTCATATTTCTAAGAATGTACTATTAATTAAATTCCACAATAAACACATGTGAATATAATTAATTCAATCATTATTTTTTATCTCTTTATTAAGTTAGTAACATTAGGTAGAAAAAATTATATGATGTGTACATGGATTATATAAAATTTAATCAACCATTCCCATAACAAAGAAACATTCCAAGGTATTGAGAATGTTTTTCATCCACTAATGCATGTGAGGTATATGATATGTATACTAGCTATGTGTCATGTGTCCTAGTAGATTCAGGAATTTATAAATCACATTTTGTGTAGTTAATATAATATTAGATTATATCTCTAATATTTTTCATTAGAGATTCACATGGATAACAAGACATTTAAGTAAATTACACATCTAATTGCCATGAAAAAATATTTTCCACCTTATCCTGGTCCACATTTTATGGTCATTTTATGAATTATTTATGATTTTAATACACAATGAACCAATTTTAGTGTGAGTATTTGAAGTTCATTTATATTCTATACACAAACTCTAACTTCATCTTATATGTCCTGTACTCCTATATTATCTAGAAAAATCTCTCAACATCACTTAATAGAGACATTGGATGTTCATTAACATGTTCTTCACTATAATATATAAAATATATATATCATGTTTGAATTTAAATGATTTCAATAATATAATTAATAATCAACATGTAAAAATAATGTAAAAAGAAAATTTTGAATAAAAAATTAATCTATAATTATTTATTAATTAAGAGGAAATTAGTTTAATACTTGATTATTCATGGCTATGAGTTGTTCTTTAAATAAAATTTGATATTAATTTATAGATAGGTCTATAATTATAATATGTTGTAATTAATTATTCATAGATGAATCACTATACCACTATCATCCAACCATCATTGGTTTATAGAATCCACGGGTCGAATCCCTCAATTAGTGATTCACCTGATCTCCAAAATAAAAAAAAATAATATAGAATTACTAGGTACTAGAAACATTGATTCTAATTCCTTGTAACATTTTTCACTAACCACATCAGGAATATCATCAAGAATTAATGAATCATTTCACACTCTCTATAGTATGATATAAATGACGAGGATGAGCTCTCAAATTCTTGAGTGAGTTCTTGAGTGTATTTATTTTAGTGATTGAGATAATTATGTCTAGATTATTGTGGTGACGATGATGATAAATAATAAATGGTATATAAATAGGTAGATATAATGAAAGGTTATGGTTTTTTATTTCACAGTGTCCCTTATAAAAAACATTATCCTGTATAAAACCTCATTTGAAATAATAATATAAATATTATCAATATTCTCATACCACATGAAACACCACCAGATAAATATATATCATTTGTTAAATAAATTAAGAATATTAATTTAATTGATATTTAATATTTCATTTATACCATGATCGATAAATTCAATCTACAACCATCCCTAAAATTTATTAGGGATAAAATAATAATTATTTATTTAACTACTAAATTTAATTGAAATATTTAATGATAAATAAAATAAATATTTTATTAAATAAATTTTTGGAATAAATATTTATTATTTTTTGTTAAAATATTTTATCTTCTTAATAAATAATGATTAAATCAAGAAAATTAATAAGTCCTAAATAATTATTATACTATAATGAGTAAATATAACATAATCTTACGTTCAAAATTAAAATAGAATTTAAATGAAATTCCAAACACTTGGAGTTTGTTACCCTCTTATCCACATTCATAGTTTCATTATGTGGAAAATTCAAAAGTCCAAGGATAACACTTACAGCACCCCCAGATTGTGATATGTAGCCTTTTTTATGATTTTTAAGTGTTTAAAGTGTATGGGATGAGTTGAGAAGATAATGGGAGAGTGCGGAAATGTTTTGAATAAGTTTGGAGGCTTTTCTTATGGAGCATGGTTTGAGAACAGTTAGGGAAACTGTGAGGATTCTCTAGGAAACCATGTAGGGGGAGACATGAGGCTTCACATGACCTGTGCATGGTTTTCAAAACTATGTGAGGAAACCATGTGGACCCCTCATATCCATATAGTGGCGTGCACACGATTAGCGCCTGGTTTGTCAAACTGTGCAGACTGACAATGTGACCAATTAAAGGAAGGGTTTTTAAATTTGGGTTCACTCAGGATTGACCTATTTCAATCTCAATCATCTCCCACTTGAGCCTCACTCAGGGTTTGGGGTTTTCCAAGGTTGAAGGTTCTCTCCCCCTCATTTTGGAAGTTATTTAAAGGGGTTTATAGGTGTTTTGAAGGTGGTTTCTCTCGTGTAAGTCTGTCCTATGGGTTTCCTTGTGGTTTCCTCTAGATCTTCATCTCCATCTCTCTCTCTCTCTCGGTTTTCTATATCTACACCTATTTCACGTAGATTTGTTTCGGGGGGTTTCCTTGGGTGTTGATTTTAAGGATTTTGGATGATAGGTAAGGAGATCTAGAGTGGTTTTCATGAATCATTTTCCCGGATTGTGGAGTGGTTGCTTGTGGGTCGATTTCGACAAAACCCTAAAGGTAGGTGGATTCCCTCTCGACTCCACATGGTTAGAAAAAGTGGTTTTTGGTTACAATTAAATTTTGCTGATGAAATTAATTGTGATAACGATTTGAAAATCTTGTTGGAAATCCATTTGGTGATGATTTGGGGGATTTTGAGGAAAATGGTTTATTGTTGGTAAAGGGGCATTATTATGTGATTTTAAAATTTTGATTTTAAAATTTTCAGTGAAACATTATAAAAAAATGTTTGATGAAAAATGGTCTTCTATAAATATTTTTTATTGAAATGTTGTTTGGAATGGAAAACAATTAAAGAGTGTTATCAATAAATGGTTGATTTGATGAAGTGAATTGGCATGTGTTGAAAATGTTTGTGTGATTATTATACGACCTTGGGGATTTGTTCTTGTTGGTTGGTTGAATGATATGGATTGTGTTGGTTATGTGGAAGTGGACAGGAAGTATCACTATAAAATGTGAAGGATAGTGGTTGGAAGAACCACCATTTTGGGTAGTGGTCAGGAAGTACCGTTAGTTGAGAATGGGGTGAACAGGTTGGGCAGAAGTCCCACCATTTCAGTTGTCTCGTTGTGCATTTCTTTTCAAGATCGAAATTGTTGTGCTAATTTTAAATGATGATATGGCATATGGCATGATTTATTGGCTTTCGCTTGGGTGCTTGGTTTGGGTGAGGTGGCTTGGTAAGAGTATGTTTTAGCTCATGGAATTGGTTTCACTTGTACTTTTTTATATAAACATATTTATATAAATGTGCATATAGTTTAATCCTAGTGGCGTATATAGGGAATTCAATTGGGGAAAACCTACTGAGTATTAGTACACAGCCCCTGCATTGGAACTTTGGTTCATCTGAAGATGTTGTATTCCGAGATAACGGTAATTGTAAAACATCTCATTTTTAGTGGTTCCTGGTGATGTTTGGGATATGAGGTGGTGCATGGAGCATGGAGCTTGGTGTGGATCCGTGGTCTGTGTCTTGGCTTATTTTGGGCCTCTTGTTTAGCCATCCCTATAGTACTCTGATATCATGTTGGATTGTATTGGTTTTGGGTTGTATTGTGGGAAAACTTGATTGTGTTTTGGGAATTCATGCTTTAATGTTTTGTTGAAATGAATCAAATAGTGACTGTTAGTGTATGGTTTGGTTGGTTTTTTCTTAAAGGAAAATTGTTCCCCAATTTGTTCTCAAATCCCTTGACATTTACTTCCAGCCTTTGGCAGCTTGGGAATGTCGCTTAAGGCCATGTACCATTCCCTCCCCCTCTCAAGCCTATGGGATGGGGTGGGATGTTACAAGTGGTATCAGTTTGTTCGGTCCTTAGATTTCATGTGAGAGAAGTTGTTTGATCCTTGGTGTTGATCATTTGTCTTGGTGTTGACATTCATTCTTGGCCTATTCCTCGAGTTGGGATGGTAGCAAGGTGTAGGATTGTCGGAACATGGAATGTATAGAATAAAGGGACATAGAAAAACCTTTTATGCTGAACTTCATGTTACCAAGGAGTTCGGTACATAAGTGTTTTGGAGACACTTATAGGCATCAAAAATCTCATTGTCATGGGTGTAGCCAATGAGATGTGCATGGTATATATGGTTGAAATGAATTCCCTATAGGAATCATATTTTATTAGGCATAATGATTTCTAGACTGAATTGAGAAATGGTTTTTCAAATGTGTGAAATTTTAATTTGAATAAATTTTCTATTTTGAAAATGGTTTGGTTTTCAAAAACGGCGAATCATGGAAAATGTGGAAAAGTAGAAAGACTCATTGTGATAGTGTTGTGTAATGCGATTTGAAATGGGAATTATTGATTCTACCGAAGTGAGACTCAGGGTTGTTTTTTTCTGTTTATAGAAAGGGTATCAGATATGCATTGTAGAGACCAACCAGAAGTGGACAATGAGAACATGGTTGCACCTGAGCCCTAGGTGAATCACCAGTTAGTCCATATCATAGTGAAATAATTCCAAGTTGTGGGATGTGTGAATAGAGAATAAGGGAAAAAGCATCCTAATTATGTGGCTCAGTTTCAAAATCAGGATCCACCCATCTTTAGGGGTGATTCGGACCTAGAAAGGGTAGAGGTATGGCTATCCAGAATGAACAAAATTTTCGAATTCTTGGGGATGTCAGTAGAGATGAAAGCAATGATAGAAACTTATAAGCTATAGGATCTTGCTCATACATGGTGGGAGTTGGTTGTGTAAGCGGGAACAGAGCATGGTATGATGTGGAAAGTCTTTTAGGAATTGTTTAATAAACAATTCTACCCACATACATTCATAATTCAGCGCACAACTGATTTATTTAGTTTGAACAAAGTGCATATGTCTTTGACGGAGTATGCAACTAAATTTTTGAGCTTAGTGTGGTTTTCCCCCGAGGTGGAAGGTAGCACATCGTTGAAGGAAAGGATCTTTGATGTGTTGTTAAGTCTATAGATCCATTCAAAAATAGCAGTGTTATTTATCAGTGATTACTCAAAGATGGTGAATCGAACATCATTCGCTGAGATGGATCTGTTGGGAGCTCTGGGTGAAGGAAGCATGGTGCTACCCATGTGGAATAGTGGTAACTCTAACACGAGGTTCAACCAGAGGAGGGACACTTATTCCTAGGATGGGAGAATGGCACATAATCTGATGGAAGGAACGATAAATATTCCTCTGAAGCCCTATAAAAAACCAGGTTGTTTTCAGTGTGGCTCTATGGAACACATCAAACTAGACTGTACGATATAACCTCGAGCATGTAACAATTGCAGGAAGGTTGGGAATCTTCAGTTCTATAGTAGGAATGCTCTGAGGTCGGTTGTGCTTGACACTCCTCAGGGATCGCAAAAGTCGTGTTCTTTGACGGGACAGGGACCAGAACATACCCCACGTCAGTAGAGAAAAGTGACTCATGGTGATTCTCGGAACACTAAAAATACTCACTAGGGAAATTAAGAGTAGAATGTGGAAACCAAGGCGTTGTTCGGAGCTGAGCATGTTATAGTGGATGATTAGTTAAGACCATCCACGATGCATGGTACTATTATTTTATTTTCTACCTTGATGCAGGTGTTGTTTGATACGGGTGCTTCACACTCTTATTTCTACATGTGTGGTTGAGCTGCTGGGTTTAAGGGTAGAAATGAAGCCTTCAGTTTTGAAACATCAAACTCCTCCGGATTGAAGAGTGTGCTGAGCCTTCTTATGTAGAGCATGTTGTATAATTATGGGTGAGGTTGAGCTGTTGTGTAATTTCTCAGTGCTTGAGATGGATGGGTATTATGTAATCCTGGGAATGGATTGGATGGTGGAGTTTAAGGCCCACATCGACTATAATGCGCGAACAATGTATTTTACAACACACAATGGAATTAGAAATATCTTTATAGGAGAGATTCATGAACGGTTGGGTGCAATGGGGTTTTTGGCACCATTAGTGGGAAAATTATCATATTATTTGGCGGTGTTGTCATTGGATTCGGTAGTTGGTGTTGAGAAGAGTGTTCTTCCGGCAGTGCTAGATCAATTCATGAATGTTTTTCGTGAAGAATTTTCTAGGTAACCTCCCGTAAGAGTAGTAGAGTTTACGATTGATCTCTTTTTGTGGACCAGTATTATCTCAATTCCTTCATATATAATGGAGCCTACTGAGTTGTGGTAATTGAATGTCCAGTAGGAAGAGTACGAAAAAAGGTTTTATCTGGCCTAGCACGTCTCCGTGGGCCGCACCGGTGTTGTTTGTGAAAAAATCAGATGGAAATTTGAGACTCTGGGTTGATTATTGTAGACTAAACCATGTTATGATAATGAATATAAATCCACTTCCATGCATTGATGACTTGGTTGACCAGTTGTAGGGAGCTCAGAGGTTCTACAATATTGACTTGCAATCAGGGTATCATTAGTTTTGGGTGTGGAAGGAGGATATTCCAAAACAACTTTCAGAAGTAGATATGGCCATTATGAATATGTGGTTATGACCTTTGGTCTACCGAATGAGCCTATGGAGTTCATGGTATTGGTGAATAGGATATTTCAGAGATATCTGGAATCATTTGTGGGGATGTTTATAGATGATATTTTGGTGTATTCAAAAACAAAGGTTGAACATGATTAGCACTTACCGATAGTGCTGGGGATCATGTGGGATCATCAGCTATATACCAAATTGTAAAAGTGTGACATTTGGATACAAGAAGTCCGTTTTCCTGGCTATTTGATTTATGAAAGGTGTTTTTCAGTGGATTCAGAAAAGATAGAGGCTGTTATATCATGGAAACCGCCAAAGAATGTGTTTGAGGAATGGAGTTTCCTCATTCTAGATGCGTATTATCAGCATTTTGTTCGAGATTTTTAACATTTGGCTTCATTGATGATAGATTTTACAAGAAAAAATTTTCCATTCCATTGGAATGAATAGTTTCAATAGTGTTTTGAAGAGATAAAGGGCCGCCTTACATCAGCACCAATCATGGTTTTTCCAGAACTAGGAAAAGGCTACGTGGTGTATTGCGATGCATCGGGATCAGGGATGGGGTGCGTTCTCAACCAAGAGAATCATGTGGTTGTGTATGGATCATGAAATTTGAGGGTACATGAGAAGAAATACACAAATCATGATTCAGAATTGGAATTAGTGGTCCATGATTTGAAAATGTGGTGTCACTATCTCTTCGGTGGGAAATTCACGGTATATACAGATCATAAGAGCCTGAAGCATGTTTTCACACAAATGGATTTGAATGGGAGGTAAAGGAGATGCATGGAATATCTATAAATGTTTTATTTTGACTTGATGTACACACCGTGCAAGGGAAATTCGGTGGTGGATGCATTAAGTATAAAATCATATGCTTAGGTGGAGAAACTAACATCAAACCAGTGGCAGTTGATGTCAGTTATAGTTGACATGTGGTTGGAATGTGAGGACCAGGGTGGTAGATCAGTCCTCTTTCCAGTTTTTTTGAAACTTGATTTGGTTGTCCTAGTTAAAGAGGCACAAATATCTGATTATGAGTGTGTGACCATGAGGTAGAAACTCAATGTTGGGGAGACCATTGAGGGTTGGAAACTGAATGTAGATTAAATTTTGTGTTTTTGGAATCAGATGGTTTTACATGTTTCTTTTCATAAGGATCTATTCAGGGGGTATCATTATTCCAGGTGGGTTGTTCATCCTGGAATTTAGAAAATGTATAAAGTGTTGAAAGAACTATTCTGGAGGGATGGTATGAAAAGAAGAGTGGCTGAGTTTCCTTCGAGATACTTGAGTTTACAGTAGGTCAAAGCAGAGCATCAGAGGCCAATGGTAATGTTGTAGTCTTTACCAATCCATGTTTTGGAAGTGGTAGCAAATAGTGATGGATTTTGTCACAGGCCTCCCATGAATGGTTAGAAATAATGATGCCATCCGGGTGATAGTGGATCAGAAAATGAAGTCGTCCCATTTCATTCCAATTTGCGAATCTCATATAGTGGAGGATCTACCAAAAATCTATATCTGGGAGGCGGTAAAGGGGCATAGTGTTCTGGTTTCGATCATATCTGACAGAGTTCCAAGGATTACATATCATTTCTGGGAATCCTTACAACAAACCCTGGGAACTATGTTGACCATGAGTAAGGTGTATCACCCTCAGACAGATGGTCAATCCGAGAGTATGATACAAACATTGGTGGATATGTTGTGGGATTGTGTCATTGATTTTGGTGGCTCGTTGGAGGAGAACATTTCATTGGTTGAGTTCTCATATAATAACAGTTATCAGGAATCCATACATATGGCTCCATTTGAAGCCTTGTATGGATGGCCATGTCATTCTTCACTATGCTGGGTGGAAATGGGTTAGTCCTGGATGGTTGGACTGAGGCTTGACCATGATACTACCGAGTAGATCATGTTAATTAGGAAGAGAATGGAGGAGGCTCAGAGTCATCAGAAATCATATGCGGATCATCTTCAACGACCGTTGTCATTCGTGGTGAGTGATCATGTTTTCTTGATGATTTCTCATAGGATGATACATCATTAGTTTGGGAAGCAGGGAATGTTATCTATGATGTATATTGGACCTTTTTGGATTATTTAGTTGGTCGGTGAGGTGGCTTATCATTTGGATTTACCAGATAGGTTTAGTATGGTGCACAATGTGTTTCATGTATAATAGTTGAAAACTATCAACCAGATCTGGGTCGTGTTATTCGATGGGATCATGTTGAGTTAGAGTTAGATGCTTCATTGGTGGACGTGCCATTGTGGGTTATGGATAACCAATAGAATGATGTGTGGGGTAAAAGCGTCGGTCTGGTTCCCATTTGTGGTAGCATGTCCAGATCTAATAGGAATCATGGGAGAGGGAGAAAGAGATGGTCGAGCAACGACCCGTTCACTTTCAGTGAAGGGTTGGTTCACTACATTCTGAGGACGTAAAGTCCAATGGTGGCGTGAATGTAGCACCCCTGGTTTGTGATATGTAGGCTTTGTTTAGGGTTTTTATGTGTTTAAAGTGCATGGGATGAGTTGATAAGAGGTTTGTAGTGTTTGGAATGGTTTTGAATATGTTTGGAGTCTTTTCATATTGAGCACGGTTTGATCCCGGTTTTGGGAAACCGTGCGGGTTCTCTAGAAAACCAAGTAGGGGGATGCATTAGGCTGCACACAACATGTGCACGGTTTTCCAAACTCTGCAAGGCAACGTTGCAGACCCCTTTTCTCGAGATAGTGGCATGTGCACGGTTAGCGCATAGTTTTTCAAACTATGAAGAATAACCGTGCGACCACTTAAAGGAACGATTTTTAAATTCAGGATCCTCCGAGCTTGACCTATTTCACTCCCAATCTTCTACCACTTGAGCCTCACTTGGGATATTGGGTCCTCAGAGGTTTAAGGTTCTCTCCCACTTGTTTTGGAATCTATTCAATGTGGTTTCTTGGTGTTTTGCAGGTGGTTTCTCCTGGGTAAGTCTCTCCTCTTGGTTACTTTGTGGTTTCCTATAGATCATTATATCCCTCTCCCTCTCTGTTTTCTAGATCTACATATATTTCATGTAGATCTAGTGTTGAGGTTGCCTTGGGTGTTGATTTTAATGCTTTTGGATCATAGTAAAGAAGATCTAGAGCCGATTTCGTAATGTGTTTTCTGGGATTGGGGTGTGGATGCTTGTCGGTCGATTTTGCTGAAACCCTAAAGGTAGGTAGCTTCTCTCTCAACTCCAAATCGTTAGAATGAGTGGTGTTTGGTTTCAATTAAAAATTTTCTTGGTACTAATTGTGATAATAATGCAAAAATTTTGTTATAAATCCGTTTGGTGATGATTTGGGGGATTTTGGGGAATATGGGTTATTGTTGATAAAGGGGATTTATTATGTGATTTTAAAATGTTGATTTTAAAATCGTTAGTGGCTGATTATAAAATAAATGGTTGATGAAAAATGATTTTCAATAAATATTATTAATTGAAATGTTGATTGGCGTGGAAAACAATTAAAGGGTGTTTTCAATAAATGGGTGATTAGTTGAAGTGAATTGGAATTTGTTGAAAATGGTTTTGTGATTATTGTATTTCCTTGGTGATTTGTGCATGTTGGTTGGTTGAGTGTTATCCCTTATGTTGGTTATGTGTAAGTGGGTTGGAAATATCACTATAAAATGTAATCGATAGTGCTCGGAAGAACCTCCATTATGGGTAGTGGTCGGGAAGTACCGCTAGTTGGGAATGGGGTGAACGAAAAGGGTGGAAGTCCCACAGTTTTGGTTGTCTTGTTGTGAATTTCTTTGGAAGATGAAAATAGTTGTGCTAATGTTAAATAGTGATATGGCTTATGGTATGATTGTTTCTTATTCCCTTGGGTGCATGGTTTGGGTGAGGTGGCTTGGTAATAGTATGTTTGGCTCATGGTATTGGTTTCACTTGTTATTATTTTATATAAATTGCTTTATATAAATGTGCTCATAGTTTTATCCTAGTGGAATGTTCAGGGAAGTCATTTCGGGAAAACCTACTGAGTATTAGTACTCACCCCCTGCTTTGTAACATTGGTGCTTTTTCAAATGTCATATTATAGGATACAAGTAATGGTAAAACATCTCATTACTAGTGGTTCGTGGTGATGCATGGGATATGTGGTGGTGCATGGAGCATGGTGATTGGTGTAGAGTAGTGGAGTGTTTATAGGCTTATTATGGGTCTCTTTTTTAGTGTTTCACATTGTAATTTGTTATCATGTTGGGTTATATTGTTTTTGGGTTATATGGTAGAACAACATGGATGTCTTTTGAAAATAAAAGCTTGAATGTTTTATTGACATGCATCATATAGTGGCTGTTAGTGGATGGTTTGGTTGTTATTTTCCTAAGGGAAAATCCTTCCATAATTTTTCTCAAAGCCCTCGACAACTATTTCCAGCCTTTGGCACCATCAGAATGTCTCTTAAGGCCAAGTAACATTCCCCCACCCTCTCAAGCCAATGGGATGGGGAAGGATGTTACAACAGTAGAAACATGTCAATTATTATATAATGAAATAAGTTTTTGTTGAAATGACATATATCCTAAAATAATGCTTACTATGTTATATAATACCTTTATCATGATTGAACTATTCATTAATTTTTTATACTGGTGTCTTCAACCAATGTGATCGATGACACTTTCATTGAATTTATAGAATTGAAGCATTCCATATGAAGATATGTCAATGGGTTTAATAAGGCATTCCTGTCATTGGTAATGAGACATCACTGTAAATTATTTAATATAAGAGAAAAAACATCTATCACATTAAACCATAATAGAATATCACTCATGATGCCCCCAAAATATCTTACATCAACATGAACGTATATCATCATGGTTTTCATGAATACATAAAATCATGAAACTACTGATAATAATTGATAAAATCATTAATTTTAACGGACCAATATAATTTTATTTAGATATTTAAATCAATTAACACAAATAGAAATGGATTTATTACTAGCTGGTTGTTTTCTAAAATTCTCATGGACGAGACATTTCTGAGGGAATACACTATAAAAAAAGTGTATCACAGTTTTATAAGAGTCCAACCCTAACACTCTATATAAGTTTCCTCCCATAAAATTATATTATATAACTACATAATATATATTTATGAATACCATTATGTATCTTCTAGGTTTTCATCATTGTGGGAAACTTCCAAGACATTTCAATGCAATAGTTACACATTGGACTTTATCACACACTATGTCAGATAAAAAACAAAAAATCATTAGGTAGTAGATAATGGTAATTGTCAAAATTAAAAATTATATTGATGTATATAAAAAAATGTAAACTTTTGATAGATTTAATCTCATTAAATTGATTAAAATCATAAATAAGTTATTTCAAAATAAACTAAAAATCAATGTATCACTATTCATAAGCATGAATCAAAAATCCCATGTGTTAATGTAATACCATACTATTAAATAAACATTTCATATTTTTGAAAAAATATTTTAACGTCCTATGAAAATCATTGATGTATTCACATAATTTTTTCAACCCATTATATGAAATATAAATTATGTATGTCTTATTCTCCAATCATAAACTAACATGGATTGAGTATTCTAATTAATGTTAAATATTGAAAATATCATTTATAGAATGTTATTTCTATGGAACTAATTATGTAATCAGAATTGGATATGTTTGGAGGATGTGAATGAGTTCTATAAATATTTCACCAGCTCTCTTCATTTGTTAAGGATTAATGAGAATGATTGGTTATGATTACTATTTAGAATTATATTTATTATAAAAGTGGCTAAAAGTTTAAATTTGAAGAATAATTTTTATTATGGATGTTAGAAAATGTTTCTTTAAGTATCTAGTCAAGGATAGTGGAACCTAGAATAATTTTTATAAAATGAATGAAATTATATATATATATATATATATATAATATGGAATTGTACAATATATCTAAATGAGTTTCAGAAATTCTTGGAAGGTCCATATAATGAACTAAAGTTATAAAATAAATATTTTATCTTGATGGGTATATGACCCAAAATTAATATTTTAATAATTTTTCATAAATATTACAGTTGAAAATAAATGTACTAATTAGTGATACTCAAATCATTCATTCCAATTGTAATGAAAAGTGTTGTGAAATCATAGTGTCAATGAAAATTAATATTTCAAACACATGTGGACCAAAATAAATAATTTATAATTTGACATAAATTTTTTTATATAATAAGTGAAGGTGTTTGTAGAAAAATAGTAGTTATGAAAAAAATAAGATGATGTTTTTGATAAACATGGTATCAGATATATTAATTTGTTTAAAGGGATTTAAAAAAATTCATAATGAAAAAAGGAGTAGTATATTTTATAAAAAGTGTTTATCTTTGAAATTTGAAAAAATTTGAAGAATTTAGATTCCACAATCCATCAGATTAATGAACAAAATATTCCAATCAAAATACTACATCGTGAAATATAAATAATATATATATATATATATATATATAAATATATAATTTTTTATTTGTGATATATTCCCACTAGGTAAATTTAGTGTAATTTATTTCAAAAAAAAACTGTTTGTGTACCTTAATAATATATTTTGGAGAGAATATAGTTTCCATTATCCTAATGTGATAATATTCAAACATAGAGAAGTCAAAATTTTACATATACATGATTAAACAAACAAAATGAATAGTAAATATTACCTTATATCCTAATATAGTTTTGGATATGTTGTATGATAATAAAATAAAGAGTTATATTAAATAAAAAATGATCTAAAATAAATATTTTATGGAATTATTCTATATTTATTAATGATGATGAAATTAAGACATTTATATAAATATAAAAATTCATTAACATCACATAATTAGATGATATGATGTATAAGAGTTTCAGTACCTTGTCCAAGTATTGAAATTTTTTTAATATGATTCATAAGTCTAACGATTAATTAAATTAAATTTCATTAAAGATGCTACTCACCAAATAATCTTAGTAGGAGAGTTATATTTTATGGTTTCATGGATATTTGGATTTTATTTCATTGAGATATATATACATTAAGAAAACCCTAAATGCTAATTAAATAGAAGGACACAATATTTATCTATAGTATATAACTTATTTAGATGTCTTCTTACATATAGTTTTGTAAATTTTCATAATGTTCTTGGATTAATAAATGTATCATGGTATTTGAAAGGTTGTCCATAGTTTATCATAATTTTATGATGGATTCATATTGTCTTCAGGTATTGTGTAAATTGTAATTATAATTAACCTATCAAAATATGACAATTAGTGATCATTATTTAATTTTCATAAAGAAGTATTATAGGATTTTATGAAATATTATGGTTTATGTGGATATTATTTTATATAGAGAAATTAAATATATTCATTATGAACAATTTATATTGTGGGAACTAAATGATCCTCCAATTATACAACATGGAGTGTCCTATATATTATCTTTAGTATGGAAGGTCTACATGATTCATATTTAATAACTACTACAAAATATGGAATTATTATAACAATGATAACATTCATACATTGATAAATGTTCGATAAAAACCTTAAGACATTGCTAATTCTATCGTAGTTGGGTATATTAGTGTCTATTTCATTAGTTTACTCTTATCTATTACGATATTGTTCCTCTTTTATTTTTCGTATGACACCCAGACCACCAATTGAGATTGAGTAATGTTATGTATGCCTATTCCAATATATGATACATATGATGTAAATTTCTATCGGGACGAGTGACATGTGATATGATCAGTGTTTCATGATCACATGAGGTCCTATACAAGAGAAATATTTTATTATTAATAATGTTCAGGATATTGTTGTTGGACACAGGTTAACATATTTGTGTGTTTGATAGATATTATGTAGTATCCAGTTATAGATTGATTAGAAATATAGATTTTTTAAATTTAACACATTTAATATATTTATATATTCATAAATACATAGTCATTTCCAATTCTATATAAGAATACGTGGTCATACATTGTGGTTATGTGAATTAAGATTCTAGAAAATATTATTGTTGTATTTTCAAATGTTTTTTCATATGATGTACAATTTAGGAAAAAATTTGGATAAAATGTTAAAAATAATTATCTTTAAAATAAAAATGGTTTTTCTTATATTTTCTCAATGTTTATTTAATATGATGTTACATAATATCAATATTACACTTTGTACTTGAGGATTCTGAGAATGTGGGTGGGTTTTGTAATTATTAACTAATGGACATTATCATGTATTACTAATTAAATCATGTTGGTATATATGTTAAAATCCACGAGATTATAACATGATTCACCACACCGTGGTGGTGTGAAAAAGAATTCATGTTATGTAATATCATGTAAGCACTATTACTCTTATACTCTGACTGATATCATTTACATTTTGTATCTTATTAAAATTATTTTAAAATGATTGAATATTTCATAAAATTATCAAAATTTAAAATTATAATTATGAGGATTAGACAATCTAAATAAGTAATTTTAAATGTTTCAATCATTTTTCTAAAAACATTCATTCAATATTTTTAGAAAAATTTAGAGTTTATTGAACAAATAAATATGGTAGTTTGTTCCGCATAGAACTTTTTACTTGAATGATATTGAATTCTCCCAAAATAATTACATCAAAATAATATTATTCTATGATTTCATCCAATTTATTAATTTAACTATATTCTCTAGAATCCCATGTATAGTCTGGGGTTTATACATGTGTGATGGGTGATTCCCCTGACTCATGGATACCCTAAGGCGGAGGAACCACTCAATCTATACTCATTTATGATGACTAATTACATGATTGAATCTTATATATGTCAAATCATTATGAAGAAAGGTATAAATTTTTATTAATTTTGTCATTCATTCCAAATGTATAAATACTTTCTAGGTATAATGAATCATTATTTAGGTTCTTCCACTTATTTTTTTATATCAAACATCCATATTAAACCCATAAATAATAGTTATGATGAAAGGGTACCCACCAATAAGAAGATATCTTTATGGATACAATAGAAATTCTACCCATTAGAACAATAATATAATAATAATAATTTACAAAAAAATTATTCAATGATCAATCATAAACTAATTAATTTACGAGATATATATCCGAACCCATAAAATTTATATTATTTTCACTGTATAATATAAAAAAAGATATATACATTCATTAAAAAATATATATAAAAAATTTATATTTATTATATATATATATAATATTAATAAATGAGTAATAATTGTGTGCCTTAATATTATAATGCTATATTGTTTGGAAGGTAATTGTTTCTAAATGTATTTAATTTAACAAGAACATGTAAGTATAAAATATTCATTAATGTTGTTATATGAAAAATGAAACATGTACAAAAATGTTGCAAAACTGTCACTTTCCAATAAATTAAAAATTCAAAAGAAGAACCCAAAGTCAAGATTATTTAAATTTGAAAAAAATATGAAATATGATATCATTTGGTAAATACATAGAGTCTATGTTACCTCATTTATTCTCTAGAATTTCAATTTTATATAATAATCCATCAACATCTTTCTACAAAATCACCTCATGTTTGTGATTAAAATGAATTTTCTTTTTAAAAAATTTAATGTTAATGTATATGAATAAATATAAATATTCATGAGTTCATCAAAATAATAAAATTAAAAATGGTAATTATGGATCAATCCCCACAAATAAGATTCATTTCTATAGACTCATTGAGTAATGTATACTTTTGAAATGAAGTTGTATTCATTTGATTATTTTGGATAGTAAATGAATTATGATAAAGGAATAATCAGAACAAATGAGTAATGTAATATTTATTACAGATATAATGTTTGATAATATTCTATACATATGATTTTATAATTAAGCTAAATAATGTATTATAAAATTATATGACCAAAGAATCATTATATTAATTGAATGTGAAAAGAAAAGAAATATATATTTTTAACATGGTATAAAATATGAAAATGGAATAAAAAAATTAAAGTCTGATCCTTAATTGATAAAATATTACACACTATTTAATACCATAAAATAATAATAATTAAATAATATTATGAAATAATTTAAATGAGGTTTAAATTTTTTTTATAGAAATGAATAGATGTTGAGTAACATCTCATACATCGGCATCATAACAACTTATGATATGGGAATTAATGAGATTAAATTATTAATATATTGTGTAACAATACAGAAAATGGATTAAAATATTTTTTACAATTAATAATGTCCTAATATATAATATTATTTAAAATTATATTATTAAAAATAATAACATTTGTAAATGTAGATTGACAAATAAATACACATTCGTTTTCACTATAATGGTATATTTACAGTGTTAAATGAGAGGTATTTTCTAAAATAATATAAACTGAATGTTAAAAGAATGATAAAACCATTGAAATAAAATCATTTCAACATAGTAAGTATTAGATTAGAAGTTATTTATACATAACAATTTTATATTCAAATGAATTAAATTGAATTTTATACACTTAATTAAAAATAATAATGACTTCATAAAATTAGAATAGAGAGATTTAATTAATAAAATATCATGAAAAATACATAAATCTAATGATATACTGCTAGAAATCTACGAATAGCATAATGTTAAATGTAATCTTAAATGAGATTTATGATGAAGAATTGCAATTATAAATCAAAATAAGAAAATATGAATGCTTATCTTGGCTAAATTTAATGGTTTATAGCCATACCATAAAACCACTAAAACTAATCAATATTATTGAAAAATATATGTGAGAGAACTTTTGATATAACTATTAAGAGAAAAAATGATATTTTTCCTGTGATAAATGGGATGAGGGTATATGTATTTATTATTGTGGTAAGTGGAATCCAATGTAATTAATCATTAGAGGTTTTTTAATTCCATTATCTTAATTCTTATATTATAAAAAAGATCCACATTACCTTATTTATTTTTCAAATATAACTTTTAGTGTACAAAATATTCTAATAGAACTGAATTGGGAAAAAAATACAATCTTATAAATGTCTAATTTTACATTTATTGTACATTGAATCATTTTATTATTTACACCATACATTTCAATTTTAACCAAAAGCTATAAAATTTATCCATGAACTAGTTTTTATATAGTAATTATTAATATATAAACCATATTATTAAATTGAACATATAGTTCTGTGAAATTTCTATTTGTAATATATATTCTTGAAAACAAATTATATGTAAAGACCGTTAATAAAAATTTCTACATTATAATTATGATGACCACATTATTTATAAAATCACTACCTTATAAATATATGACATCCATTTTATGATAATAATATTCAAAATATGAGATATTTATCTAAGAATGAAAATAACATATACTTTTATTTATTATTGTATCAATAAAAAATATGCCGGATAACCCTTAAAGGAATTGTTTTTCAGTATCCAAACATGCACATAGAATATTCTATTGTTTTATTAAAAGAATTATTATTTGAAGTTATAAATTCTTCATAAGATAAATTTTTTTCTCTAAAAATATTATTCAACCATTTATAATATATTTTGTTTCACATTAATTGTAATTTAATGTCGATCATTTATACTATAGTATAATATGTCACTTTGGTTACATGTAACTATTTATATAAATATTATTATGTGTGTAACACCATTTTAAAACTTATATTCTAATGACTAAATTTGAATTAAAAATCATATTTCTAATAATAAGAATAAATGTAAGAAATAATATTAAAAAAGGAACATGACTTATGTAAAATATATTTTTTAATATTTTAGGGGAAATTATTATTATTCTAATTAATGATATAAAATATTATTATGATGCATTTATTAATAAACCATATTTTTGTATAATAATTACAGTAGTAGGAATGGACACTAATATATACAGAACCAATGTAATTTACATCACTCTAGCAACCCAGTGTTAATGGTAACATTATTAAATTGGCATAACATACTAGGATTTTAAATGTAAAGGTATGAGTAGTCTGATTGTATTGTAAATCTAGTTATATACATGATTATCATTTTACAAATTAAAACATAATGTAAAATATTGTTTATTGTTTACATTAATAATTATTTCCACTAAAATAACCCTAAAAACCATTAATAATATTCATACAGGTATCCCATGGAATGAAACATAAGAATGGGGTGAGGTCAAATGATTAATAATGGCATGGGTACAACAAATTCTATGAATATATTATGTATAATCAATATGTGTATGTAGATAATTGATGCACTTTTCATTTAATAAATATTTTTTCCCTATATGACATGAATAAATGAAGATCAAATAATGACAAATAAATAATTACACGAGTTTAAAATATATCTATGTAGATTATCATTAATGAAAAAATAATATAGAACATTAGTAACTAGTCTCACATTGACTGAATTAATAATTTAAAACATCATTACCATACCACAAAGGCTTCATGTGAGGATATTTTTCATAAATGGGCAAGGTCTGAGCCAAACAATCTTGTATTATTATCTCATCAGACCCATATATTCATCAATGGGATAAAGAGAGTCTGTTTGATCACATATTATGTCTAGTTAATTCCTCATATGAATAGGGTAATATATAATAAATATTATCATTCATATTGAAAAATAGCATATAAAATGATAATAATTATCCAAATCATCAAAAATAATTATTAATCTTCAAGAGTGATATGAATGGATTAAAATTAGCACATCACAAGTCAAAATGATTTTAAACCATCAGTATAAATAATAATTATTGTATCATTTCAACATATCTATTATGGGGAAATACTTATAATAACGGGTTTATGCTATTAATGAATTTATATAGATTAAAAATGAAATTCATAAATTGTTGTAGAAAATAATTTTTCCTTAGAAAATGTTTTTAAACTAACATTGAAAATATATATTTTTAAAATCATTTTCATTAACAATAACCATTGGGTCATATAATATATCTTGAAACCATTGATTGGTCATGATGGTAGAAATTAATTTTATTCCATTCATGGTAAGACAATAATTTATTTTATATATTTGATATAATCCAAATTTTCCTTGTTTACAAAAATAAATGAATAATACATTCAAATAATTTAGGAAAAATTAAAAATAAAATAAAATTTTAGTTAATAAAAAAATTTTATAATGAGAAAAATGTTTTGAGAAAATATTAATATAACATGGTTTTGAAATAAAAATGATTTTCAACTAAAGAGCGAAATAAATTCAATTTTATTAAAAATAATTGTCAATACTTTTAAGTTCCAAAGATATTAATATTTAAATATTAAATGATTAAGTAATAACTAGAGGATAATAAAATTAGAGGGGGTTTTTATAAATTGATAATATAATTTTCATCAATTGGAATTCGTGTTTAAAAAATCTTTTTTACAATGAGTTTGAAACATAAATCTCATACCACTTATGTATATATTGAATCATATACCAAATTATAGGGAAAAAATCAAGTGAAAAATTAAATACTACTAAGATAAATATATTCATGATATAAAATACCATATGGTCCAGTATATACACAACCCCATATGAATAAGTGGTGAATATACATATGTGTCCTAGAATGAAAAGTGAGATGATACACCCCTACCTTAAGTGTGATTTTCTTCACACATGTTTATACTAACCTATCTAAAATATTGGTTTATTGTAAATTTCTTATAGACCATATATATATCATACCACATAAGATTGACTTGTGACCTTTTATGTGCAATTTATTATCAATTCCTTGCTAAAATTACATTTCAGGTACTAATATATTTGTTTTACATGTATATCTTGAATTAGTATTATTTATCATTTTAAATTGATCATGGAAAAATCATATCGATAATTTAAAACTTTATTAAAATATAATTTTTATTTGTTAAATATTTCTTGAGATTAATCAATATATTTTAGAGAGTAAAAACGCATTACAACTTTGTTTGGGTATGGTAGGCCATACGAACACATGGACGTTGTTTCCACATTCTCTATGGTGTGAATGAAAGAAAAATAAATATTATGTAACATCTAAAAAATAATTATTATATAATTTATATATCATTTGAATTAATAAAACTCATCTGTATTAATAACAATTTCAATAGAAAATTAATAACAGTTCACATCGCTGCATAGAGGTGGTAATACACAAGTAAACAAGAGAAATGATGCTACTTTTTAATGGATCTGATGGTAATAAGAAGCTTGTTATATCATTTTTACAATATTATTTAAATTAATTAATCGAATATGTAATATCTAACATTATCCTCACTTCCATCCCATTAAATCGTAATAGGAAATCATATTTTATCACTTTTTGAGTCGTTTGTCCTCCATACACATGAGTGACGTTATCATATCCCCCATAGAATAGAATGTTAGAAGGTATAAAAATATAAAAATATAATTAATATAAAAAATATAACTCAAATCAAATATTTTATCCATCAATGAATGGGGGTTACAGAAAAAAATTACAACGGTTTGGGATATTGTAGTCTTCTATACATGCAATCGACACTTTCATTTTCCATTTGATAGAAGTGGATATGGATTTAGATTATTCCATTAAATTAATTTATATAATTATATATTTCATAATTGTGTTATAATGTTTTGAATTTTAAATATTGTTTTACGGAGTTATACGATGTAATTAAAAATATCACATTTAATATATTTACATTCTCTTTAGAGAGCCACATGAGGATTATACCTAAATATTTCATAGGATATATTAAAAATAACAATAAGGCCTATAGGATGTTTTTAGGGAATTAAGAATGATATATGGGGAGGTATTAGATGAATTAATGGGGTTTGTAATTAAGAAGATGTGAGGATAGATGTTTTTATTTTATATGGTTGGGAGAGGACACATTTAGAATTTTTGAAGAGATAAAGCAATAAACAGGTTTCCTCATTTCAAAAATCTAATAAATGGGACATAATGAAATCAAAGAGGATATATTTCCATAATATATATATATATAATGGCTTTTGGGAAATTTTCCGATCATTTTCAAACCTTATCCTGTTGGTTTAACCCATGGTAAACTTGTTTTTACTATAACCATAGTCATTAATTTTAACTAGCTTCACGAATAATTATAATAAAAATTAATTTTAGTATAAAATATAACAAACATTATTATCTACAAACATATATAATCATTAATTTCAAATTACATTAACTGAATTGGGGTAATTCATTTAAAAATTAAACATAAAAAACATTTGGAAAAATTGATTTTTCCAATGATAATGATAAAAAAAAATTAATATATTTTATATCAGAATTAAATAGTAAATAGTTTCCAATGATATTAATTAGTTAGATTTTAAATCAATTTTACTTTTTTTACATATTAAACCAATTTAAAAAATCATTTAATTTGTATATAATTTTAATATGAAGGAAGTATTCATTAAAAATCACCATTTTTCATTATTTATCAAAACATAAATATTTTCCAAAAAAATAAAAACAAATCAAAATAATTAAATTTTGAAAATTACATAAAAATTATTAATTTTTTTATCAAATAAATTTTATAAATGTTCATTATGCTAATTTTAGTTAATTTTCCCTATGCACAACAAAATACACTTACACAATTTTTTTTTTGAGAATATTTCTTTTTGTGAATTAATTTCTTATAAATTTATTACCAATGTGTTTATATATATATATATATATATTACAAATATATTTTTTTATTTAATTATTTATTGATTCTCATACCCTTAAATTTAACAACTACATTATAATGGTTTACTATGTTATAGTTTATTTAAACTCGAGTTTTTCTCTTCTACACGTCATCGTAGAGATAAAATTTATTTAAAAAATATATATCATAGAGTATTGGGTAACTAAATTAAAATCTAATACAGGAGGTTTAGATTATATACACTATTATACATGATATTTATCTATTTTTAATCTTCATGTGTTACATTGTAAACATAATTAAATTGCATCCTCATAATTGAATCATGGCTATAATATTCAACGGGTTGACATTTGGTAATTAATATATTTAAATTACACATTTTAAAAAGGGATAAGAAAACATCCTCTTAATAATTGGTAAAGGGACGTATAAAACTAATCAATACTGAAATATCATTAAAGTGTTCATGAAGGATTGTTTTTTGAATGTGATGATAAGGGCATTGGATTAAAAGTATAAATTAACATGGAGTGTAGTAGAGATCATTGATAAAAAGAATTTGAATTATTATTATAATGTTAAGGACCTAATAACAAAAAATTTAATACTATTTAAAAATATGATTTATTTATCATATATGATGTTAATATGAAATAATTATAGTTTTAAGATCCTTTTTTCTAATGATGAGGAATTATTTTATTATAATGATAGACAATACATGATAATATACTTAATTTAAATCTTTTATGCATTATTTATAACATTTGATATACTAAAATAAATTAACAGTTCATTTATGAGCCCTTAGAAGGAATATTCAAAATTAATTTTTAGGACTGAATCTGTAAACATATCTTCTAATGGATGGTAAGATCTATATAAATGTAAAATAGCAATTCCTCATGTCATTACTAAGAAAAATGTGGTTAAAAATGGTTTCCCAAAATATTTATTTAATCTCTAATATCTCAATAGTAACCCCGAGAATTTAAATTAATCCTTTTCATCAATTTTTAACCAATATAATAATATAAACTAGGAATTACCAAATTCAATGTAAGAAAATCTAGAAGGAAGTTCACTAAAATGACATTGTATTCATTTGATTATATTAATTTTCTATTAATGTCAATTTTTAAATATGTTAATACATTGATCACCGTAAAATATATATAAAAACATGCATGATTATAAAAAAAATATCATGATTTCAAATATATTCCATAAATCAAATCATTGAGTAAAATCCATCAAATATAATGTAAAAAATCAAATCACTAACCGATTTCATATTCCTCAATACTATCCGATAAACATACCTTTATCATTGTTATATAATATTGGTCACATTATATGGTTTATATTACCTTTATAATGTGTTTTCAAAAAAGATAAACTTGCCAATAAATCACGTTTATTTGTACCATTCAACACATGATTTGAAATCATTATTATAAAACTACTACCACAAATTTTGTTTACAATGGATGATTATTATAAATATATAATTTTGGTAAAAATAATTATACAATTTAATTGTTATAAAAATATATAAATACTTCAACTATTTTTTTCAATACATTTCCTTAATATGACTATGTTTTATCCATTATAATAAGGATTGGACTCAGATAATTTCAAGGATCTCCATACTTAAAAATGAACAATAAATGGATCCATAGGGATAAATTAATTTTTTCTATCATACTCTTAATTTTTTAAATTGAAATTAATTTCTTTATAGCCTTATTTAAATTACATTAAAAATATTCTGTAACCATTGAAGAACTTCCCTAGGTTCCTCTTTCTATATTTCTAACATAAATTCAATCTAGCCTTCTAATCTCTAATGTATTCATCAAATGAGGTCTATGAAAACACCATGTTTCTCTTACATGGTGATTTCAAGAGTCAATTTTGTTATAGTTTATTAATCATATTTACTGATATGTAATTCGTCAAAATAACAATATCCTTCACTTGAGACATCAATCAATTTGGTTTCTCATATTCACCACATTTACATTAATATTCAATGTTAACAAGATTCCTTTGGGTTCCAACCATTGAATAAAAAAATTCATATTCTCAGAAAAAATATACATTTTTATAAAACAATATAATTATATATAGGATGTTAAAATCATGACATATTTTTTTTAATGTAAGACACCCTACATTTAACCAATGTAATTAATTTTCATCATTAATAAAAATTAATCAGAATGCTATTTATTGAAAATATTTATTATCTATAGAATATCCAATGGGAGTGTTAAACCATGTTTATAGTGGGGAATGTTGTCTATTATGACGTAATTCTTTAGCAAATACTGAATTTTTTTTGAGTTATAACCCTATGATACAATTATACCCTAACCGTGTCCACTTTTTTGTATCCATATAGAGATTGTTATATGAAACTTTACAAAAACTCCACCTTTATTAAAACAATAATATGTAATTATATACATATCATCAATTCCTATCATAGGGATATATTCCCAAATCAATGTTTTCATAAATCTAGTTCCTAAGTATTCTATTAGACATAATTTGATATTATCTATATATACCCCAACCATATGAGTCAAGAATTAAGGGATAATTTATTACCCTATATAAAGATATGATAATCACATTATAATATATGTAACAGTTTTTTAGTCTTGGTAAACTAGGAACTTACTTGCATCTCATATTAAAAATTAAGACATAAATTACAACAATGTGTCTTCTTTTAGTGAATCATTATTTCATCTGGAATAACCACGCATATCAATAATTACACTCATCTCAGAATCCTGGGGGAAGAAATATATCATACAAATAAGATAAATTTATCAGTTAGGGTATGAGTTAATTGGATTATAAATTTTTTTAAATCTTTGTCAATATGGAATAGTAAATAAGAAAAACAAATTACATTTAATCAAAAACATGATCACAATATAAAATGAATAAATGATGATCAAAAAATCATATATAAATACTAAAATGAGTTTGAATATAAAACATGGATATTATAACAAATATAATAATGACATGGAAAATAAATAAATAATCTCTTAATAAGGTAATTCATAATGTTGTACATTATAAATAAACGATGAAGGCTTCATTCAAATAAATCTTACAAAAATTTGAAGGAATCTTCCAAAAACCCATGCTAATTTGTATTATGAGTCTTACTAATTCATTAAGTGGATATAGGGCCCCCTCTACTAACTTATTAAGACAAATGAATTCTTTATATGGAAGGGGTGAAACTTGTTCTACTAAATCAACTTTATTAGGAAAAAAGTATACCAAATTCTATCAATTACAAAAATCGACAAACATAATCATAACACATAAAGAGTAATATGAACGGTATCATATTGGAACTTTCCCAATCTAAATTTTCATTTTTAAATATAATTAAATAATAATGATTTAATCCTAACAGTGCAGTCCATAAGATAAAATGAATAAATATGGTCCATGTCTTTATCGAAATGAAATACTATATGTATGTCAAAAATTTATTAAGGAATGTGACTTCTTTACACTGGAAATATTTTTTAAATTAAAATTTTAAAAAATATTTCGAAACAATATTTCATTGAAAATATAATTCAAAACATAAAATTTTAGAATTAAAACATTTATTTTTCCTGGCGGTGGAAATTATGTGCATTCCATACATAATAAAATTATGTTATCCCTCACATTTTCAATAAAGGATAAATGGGTCTTGTTTATAAAACAACTTTATTACTTCAATGAAAAAAATCAAAAATATAAATTGTGTTAAAAATTTATTAATAAATAATTTGGATAATTTTTTGATCACTTTTCATTATTATGTTTTAAATAGTGTTTTGAATGAAAATGAATATTTTACTGAAGATAAATTTTTTTTTGAGTTTCATAAAAAACATTTTATAATAAATTTTGAGTACCAAAGAGTGTTATTAGGTAAAATTACATTAAAAATTCATGAATATATATATAATTTCAATGTTAAATGGGGTTTTTCATACAATGTACATATAATTTCTATCAATGTTAATTCATGTATAAATAATCCTCATTAAAATGTGATTGAAACATAAATCTCTTTCCACTTTGGTATCATTTGAATCATAATTACCATAAATGGAATAAAATAAAATGAAACATTTAATTCCCTGAACAGAAATATATTCATGATATTAATTTTCAAAATGTGTAGTTCATACACCACAACAAAGGAATAAGTCATTAATATGACATATATCAAACATAAGTAAAATTGAGACAAGAAACCCTTACATTAGTTCTGATTTCCTTAATATGTTTTCAAACATCCTATATAATACACATATTATTTTTATTATTATATTAGAGAACCATAATTATATATATAATAACATATATTATTTATATATGCCATTTTATAACTAGATTATTAATAATTTTCTTTTAAAATCATGTTATGGGCAATAACGTATTTCTTTTAATTATTTTTTATTTGTTATTTTTGGAACATTTACAGCGATCATTGTCGAATAATTGAAAATATTTATATCATTATATACATATAAAATATCTGATTAAAATATTTATTTATAGTAATCATTATATATAAATAATTTACAATTCATTACACCATTTATTGAGACATTGGATCCTATATACACATTAATAATGACTTCATTTAATTAATAATAATACCAATCAAATCTTTTTTCCATTTTCATAAGCCGGTTTATGGGTTCCCAGGACCCCGCTACAAGAGACCGAAACAACCACATTCACCAGAACAAAAGTACACCAGAACCACAAACCATGACAAATAAACCATGAACTAGGGCGCAAGAACATCAGAAAGGATGACCAAATCCACCAAGGATTACCTTGGGTGTCCCCCGATGCGACCATCAAGACCGACCCAAATCCTCCCATTAGAAAACTCAAGAGGAAATCACCCAACCTTCAAGTGATGGAATTGACCTCCTGGATCCACCCCAAAGGACATCAAAGAAAACCAAAGTGGAGATGACCATATCCTGACGTCATTAGCACCCTAACTTGTAGAAAACCCAAAAGCCCCACCAAAACATTTTAAAAGCAACGTGATAAATGAGCGCAATCAGCCCAGAGGTGAAGCCTCATAAGAAAATTAAAAGTTACCAAAACATAGTCTTAGCCTATTAGTGCTTTCCTCCCCATAAGGATTCCACTTCATTAGCCATACCTTAGCATCAGGATCTTCACCAATAACATCTTCAAATCAGTCCGCCATTTTTCCCCATGATCGAATATATTCTTATTTGCTGATTTTTCGATCATTGGAGCCTCCAATTAGGATCAAATCCTGTTTTCAATCATCTTAGCCTGCTCGCCGCTGACCTCCACTTTGATAGTTCTTCCCATCATATAAGCCTCTTCCTGTGGGATTTTAACATATATAAATTCCTCTATCTTTTCCTCCTTAGAGAAAATGATAGGTTCTTCTATGTTTTTTTCCATTTTAGTATCTATTCATATTTCATTATTGTTCTCCTTGTCCAAAACCTAAGAATCCTCCTACATGAGAACCATGGAAGATGACATTTCCTTCTCACCTAATTTGGATTTTTTACCTGACCTTATTTCCAACGGCATCGGTAAAAATGAGTAGTCCTTGCATTCTATCCCATTATTCTTCTTAAGTAACGTACCCTCCTCTTGGACCTTGTCAACTCCCGAACCTCCCTCAATCTATCCATCCCCTCCAACCTGACCAGATTCATTGGTGTCCAAACACGCAAAGGGGTTATATGTCATAACACCATCCTGGATCAAACTCTTCCCTATTGGTGTCTTGGTGCCCCCCCCCCGAAGAAGCAACACACTTATCAATAGCGGGTTGAGACACCTCCACCCCCCCATTCAAAACCACTATTTTCTTATGAAACTGCGAAGTAGACTCCTCATCCAGCTTGACCACAGATTTCCCCTTTTCGGAGCCCTCAGATCATCCTTGGTCCGAGAAAACACCTTCTACACAGAAGGTTCAGCCGCCTGCATTGAGATTGTATTACTCTGCTTCCCCTCCCTTCTCACAGCCTGTAGACCAACATCAACCTTCCACGTCTGCATTGAGACCTTTCCCTATTGAACACCTCGTCTGCAATCTGGAGCCGCATGACCCAGTCGGTAAAAAGCTGAACAGAACTCCACCCAGTGTTCGAAAACAACCGGTTGCTTCCACCGAACCACTTCCCTAGCTTCAATCCATACCAACTCAACGGGAGCCTTTGACACATCAACCTCCACGCACATACGTGGATTGATCGGGTGACTCACATAGGCAGTATGCACATCAACACAGAGAAATCAACCCACTAAATTACCTAACATACGCATAATCGTAGGGTTTTGAAAATGAAGAGGAAATTGAGGGAGACATACCCAAAATGGAATTGTTGTAGAATCACAGATTAGATAAATATCAAAGATCCAACAAAAATGAATAAAGATGCATCCTCCGAACTTCCTGGGCACACTCGAAAGAGCTCGAGTCAGATCTTCCATTGTAGAACATCTCACCATCAACTGTCTTCTATCCAAACGGCCGACAACTGCCCGTTCATGAAGCCCCCAAGAATCGAAGATGAATCTACCAAATTCATCCATCGAGGGTCTTTTATTCCTAAATCGCGCAACCAAAGTAAGATTAAGGACCCCCTCTGCCTCCGTAAACTCCATAGCCGACAACGCAATCCTAGGCACGTCATCCCGAAGACCAGGAACCTACGAGCCAAGGTCACACTCCGGGAACAACTGGATGGAACCAGGTTCAGTGAAGGGTTGAAAATCATGCCTCTGGTCATTACAGGGAAACCAAGAATCCTCCCCCCTCCTCCCGACAAGCGGTTGAGGGGGGAAAGTCGCCGAAGTCATAGGGTTACGCCATCGTTAGGGTTACGCCATCACCAAAATCACAGAGCCTCGACTCCATTTAATTGAATGATGGAATGAAATATAAATAAAAAATAATTCACCATTTAATAAATATTATTATATTATATCTATAAGTTATATTCATCATATAAATCCTTATTACCATACATGTGTATATAAAATGAAAAAAATTCAAATCAATTAATGTAGGAAGTTATCCACATGTATGCATGACTGATGTTATTATTTTTCAATGGATTGGAAGGTAAGAATTTACATATGATATTAAACTTATAAAAGTATATTTAGGTAAAAAATATTAGATATATTGATTAAATTTATCATTAATACCCACTATATAATGTGAATTTGAAATAAAATCACATTGCTTTGCCAGGGGATAGTCAGCCGTACACACGAGGGTATTATCCTGTCCCCAACAGAATGGAAATATTGAAGGTATTTGTGATATAATTATCTAATAGGTAAGATAATGTAATCAATTTTTTATAAATAAGTCAAATTCATCATTATATACATCCTAAAAAGGTGGTGGTGGAAAATGAATTGCATTTGTTTACAAGGCAGTAGCCCTCTATACATATGATCGAACATTTAATTTCACATTTCATTAAAGTGGAGATAGATATGGGTTATTAAATTCAAATAATAACATCTACATATTATGGGGTACTGTTTTTATTATAATATATTATTTTATTATCATATTCTGGATGTGGAATAATATATGAAATAAATATTTACATTTATGAATTTTATCTCCTCTTCTGAGAACCTATTTAGGATTAGATGAAAATAATTATTAGAAGTGAATAATAATAATAATAAGGAATATACGATGTGTATAGGTAACTAAGAAATTCATTTGGTAGGTATTTTCAAGAAAAAAATGGTTTTTGATGTGTGAAGTGTATATGTGATTGGGTGTCCTTTTATAAATTGGGAAGAGGAGAAACATGGAATTTTCCAAAACATATAGTGATACCCAGGTTTTTGACTCGAAAAAAAAATATTATGGAAAATTATTAATTCTAACAGATTATAAGGTCTAAATATTTTAATTCAATTTTTGATGGGAAAATTTCACATCATTTATACCCTTTTATGTTATTTTAACCACAGGAAAAGCACAGTTTCACCTTAACCATGAAATAATTTATTAATATTTTCATAATTACTTAAAATAAAATTTTAAATTTATCTTATTTTATAATATAGGTTTTCATGATTAAAAATATTGATTCCATTTCCAAATTAAATTCAAATAATTGGTCAATTTTATTTTAAATTTAAACTTATAAAGGCATTGAAAAAACAGATTTCCAAAGAAATATTTTCCAATGTTTAATGACATTTATATTAAAATTTAGTACGAAGATAATTCGTATGATATAAATTAGTTAACATGTATAATACTTTGAATAATTTTATTTATAATATTATTTACCTTTAAAAAAAGTAAATTAATATTAAATATTTACTAAAAATATTATTTTTCACTATTCCTATAAAACTTTATCCTTTCTTAAAATGTTAAATAATTGTTCTCAGATAATTTTATAATGTATATATTAAAAATGAAATTTATTTTTTCAAATGTATTACCTGAATTTGGAAAATATTCATATTAAAATATAATTTAAAAGCATGATGAAACCATATTTTAGAAAAATACAATTTTTTGACACAGCTTTATTTTCGTTTTGAATGTTTTTTAAATAAATTTATAAACATTTTATAGCAATTTTTTTATTTTATATAATTATAAACAAAATAATTTGGATATTTTACATATTACTATTATTAAATCTGGGTTTAATGGCTCTGTTATAATATTATACAATATAATGGTTCATTGTAAAGACCTAGAGTTTCAGTGGAATTTTTTTCCATAAATTCATGGGATTTTTATGAGTCCGCGAAAATTGACGGAGCATGATTCCAAGGCCCGATGTGCCTGGAATCAATTGTTGATGTTTTTTTCTGGAACATTCAGTATATGTACAAGCAGGTTTTTATAACATTTGAACCGGTGCTCGGAATTGAAATCTGAGGACACCGTTGAACTCACAAAACCTTTATTCACTTAAGAAGACTCTCACTTCGATGATAGTGGGTCGAGAATAAAAGTTAGTTTTTGGGTGTTCGTGGAGAATAATAAAATAAAGTGAGCATCAATTTATTTTTATTTGATCCCCCATGTGGGTTTTTTAGGTGGGTCCCACTACATCTATAACCTCCTTTAGGAGGTTGGAAGTGGGGACCACCATGCCATAACCTCTCTTGAGAGGTTATGATGATGAGAACCACCACGCCTCAACCTCCCATGTGAGGATTAATGTGGGGGGGGGGGACCACCCGAGACCACATAACCTCCCAATTTGAATATTAGGTGAGGGTACCACCCGAACCCTATTAAATGGGAGGAGAGGAAAACCTCTCGACCCCCTCTTTAATGTGGAGGAGCCTCTTGAGCTTCCTCCACATTAAAGATGCAAACACACCCAATTAATGTGGCCAAATCCTCCCATTAATTTGAAAGTGTCAACAAATGTTTAGTTTTCTTTTTAAAATCTTTCCAATGAAATATTAGATTTTATAATCTACTATTTCTCACATCTTGTCATTTTTGGGGGTTGTAGAGCTTGGGAGAAAAGGAGTTCTCCAATGAGGAACTTTATCTTACAACAATTGTCAAATAACACATTCTCCCAACGAAGAATACCAACAATGATCTTCTTCGAACTTCTTCCCCGAACACCTACCTACGTGGAGCGTCTTCCACAACAGACGTGCGAGCTTAGGATTGGAAGTTTGCGGCGGACATGACGAACAATAAAAACACCATCTTCTTCTCCGCGACTCCGTCAATGACCAATGATCAAGGTAGGAGGTTAATTTGAGTAATACTACTTTCCTTTTTCTCTTTTTCAATTGGAAAGGAATCATTGCAGTGGTTATAAAACAATTGAATATCATCTTTATTATTTCTTGATGAGAAAAATGTTACCACCTTAAACACGGAGGGTGTAGCCAAAACCAACATGGCACGAACACTCTGTCATTCTTGTTTGTGATGATCTACAACATGGCGATGAGGCGATGGAATGACAAAGGAAACGACCGCACTACCCGTGGCCTCTGCCAATCGTGCCACCCTAACGACACTCCGACTGAACTGTCTCTGCCACCTCATGCCGAACCGTGCCACCGCCTGCTCTCGAGCTACCAGCCAGCTCCCGACCACCAGCGGCCTCCCGTGCGCCCCGACCAAACCCCACCAGCCCGCGCCGAACTGTACCGGCCCTGCCACCCCGCCTCTCGGCCTCTCGGCCGCCCATCTGCCCACTGGCCCACCTGTCAGGCCTGCCCGGCCACCCACTGGCCCACCTGCCTGCCTTCTCGGCTTCCCGCTAGCTTGCCCGCCCTACCCACTAGATTCCCGGCTCCAGAGTGGCCTTCCATCTCCCAGCTACCCAACCTCCCGAGCCATGTCGGCCACCCGACCGAACCTGTGCCCTGGCCGCGTCAGCCTACCGGGCCGGCCCGCGGTACCCCCTTGCGAAATCCTTGCCGAACCAGCCCGGCTGCGCCCTACGGGCCGAACCGCGCCAGGCCGCACCCTCGCGGTGCTCCGGGCGGAACAGGCCCCGAGACGAGGCTGAACCACCCACGAGGCCCGCTGGGCTGGGCCGAGCGGTCTGGGCCAAACCTAACAGGCTGGCCCACCCAATGGGCTGGGCCAGACATAACAGGCTGGCCTGCCAAATGGGCCGGGCCAGAACCAACGCGTCAGATCGGGTCGGACCGGATCGAGGCCCACTACGGTCCTTTATTTTGGCCATATCATTGGCACCGGACGTCTTTTTGACAAACCGTAAGCGGTGATGGTATTCATGGAGCGAGAAGGTCCCTTTTAGTATAAACCACTAGAGTTTAGGGTAATGTTGAGATACGGCCAAGTTGAATCATGCACAAATCACACCAGGACCTTGAGACTAAAAGACTAATAACCCACAGACTGTGCATCCGATTGACATGATGTCTATTGTTTTGAGACCCCTATGACATGGAAGACCTTTGAAATAATTATTTTTGGTACTTCGTGACTGTTGGAGTATCGACCAGTAGCTCTTGGAGCGGATCATCCCAGAGATAATCATGTATAGTCTAGAGACCTAGTAGCTGGCTAAGACCTGATGACTACTGACTGTTTTGACTCGGATTGACTCCACTAGCCCATCGGGGAACACCATGGTGTTACGGCAGACCCACAGTGGGGAGCACCTTGGTGTCGCGGCAGACCCATATTACAGGACAGGAGAAGTACCTTAGCAGGCTATGAGGGGGAGCACCATGGTGATTCGGCAGACCCACAATGGGGAGCACCTTGGTGAGGTAGCAGACCCATGGTACTCGATAGGAGGAGTATCTCAGTAGTTCAAGGTTAGTGGCTAGAGCATTGGTGTTGTGTCAAGCCCATTGTACTCGATAGAGGAGGAGTTCATCATTAGCTAAGGGTTCGATAATAAAAATCATGGTTCAGCTGAGTTAGTAACTTTTGTGTTTACCTCATGATTGAGATGGATTACATGATAAATTAGGTATATGTGTGGGTATTTTACCAAGTGGGGTTATATGTTGAATTTATACTTTATTCTTTGTCATTGTTTGATTTTGTGAGACCTTGAGGGTCTTTGGGTCCTTACTGAGTATCATTATACTCACCCCTGCATGGGATATTCCCAAACCTCATTGTGTTGGATGCAGATGACAGATAGTGCCGACTGAGTATGAGTGTACCAGAATTGGACGGTACCCGGAGGTGGATCACACAACGTGGCGGTACACGGTGGAGACAGACAGACATGGAGTGCAGTTGAGGATGTCTGTACCTACCCTTCAGGTAGTATTTTCCTGGTGGACGATCTAGGATCCCTTTTCCCTTTTTCCAATTCTTGTATTTTTAGTTTTCTTTACTTTACAGTTTGGTTTGTATTTCTAGACCCCTATACTTTCTGCACACTTTTGTATATAGTTTTACATAGTGTTTTTGCTTCCAACTCGTACCCTGTTTTGTGTGTTTTTAGGTTATAAATGAAAATGCCTTCTCAGTTTTAGAGAATTACGTCTTTGATTCTAGTCTCCAGCCCTTGGCCTATGGAAGGAGGGCATGGATAGTCACGACACGAGCCCCGGGGGAAGGGTCGTGACAAATTGGTATTAGAGGAGTCAGTTCTACTACAGAACTTAAGACTCTGATCTTTTCTGTGAAGAAATAGTGTTAAGGGTATTGAGTGTGGTTTTCAGTTTAGGGAGTCCATTGTTGGTGCGGCGGACGACATATCCATACACCAAGACCCTGACTACTATTTTTTGACGCATTTCACAAAAATACTAATTGTGTGTGTATTTTCAAAAGTTGTCTTTATGTCAGGTAAACCATGTCATCTCACCAGGTATAATCTTTGACATTGTCGGATTTTTTTCTTTCAGTATTCCTTCCCACAGACGACCAACTAGAGTCCCAATAGTTTTACGCACAGATATCCCACCAAGCGATGAGGCCTCGGGGAAGGGCCCTTTTGCAGCGGAGGCACCAGCAGTACCACTCCCTGTTGGGCCACCGATTCCACCAGCCCCAAATTTAGATGATGCACTCCACTTGAGCGCATTGCACGATTTCCATTGCCAGAGGCCACCCAGGTTCAGTGGAGAGACGAACCCACAGGCGGCTGAGGATTGGCTGGAGGCTGTGGTGAGAGTCTTTAGACTGGTAGGGACTCCACCAGACATCATGGTGGATTCTTGCTGCCACCTTTTTATAGGAAGAAGCAGGTATATGGTAGAGCATGATGCTATAGGTCCATGATGAGAAGACTCTTCTCTGGGTAGACTTCAAGATCCTATTTCAGGTAGAGTTTTCCCCATCCACCCTATGTGCAGTGTGGGTAAATGATTTACTTCATCTATAAAAGGGTAGCATGATGGTGGCATAGTACTCAATGAGGTTCCCCGACCTCTCGCGCTACTCCACAGATATGGTACGAGACCCATTCTTCAGGGACTAAACCTTCGATAAGGGAAACAGGCGAGAGATCAGAGATTCAATGATCTCCATCAGCATCCCGACGGAGGAAGGGGTGTTGGAGTGAGGCTTCTTAGTTTAGAGATTACTTGGTGAGCAGTCTCTAGCAGCGAGACCCACCACTAGGTGACATGCAATGGAGTATTCTACAGCTGGCAGTAGACATATGTCATAGAGGTCCAAGAGAACCATACCTAAGGGTGGATGACTAAATGACTCAGGATTGGTTGTACGTGGCACTAGATATAGAGACATACATGCCAAGAGTGGGCAGTGTAACTTATGGGGCGGGCAGGTTCACATGGCTCGTGACTGTCCAACCCGCCGCTCGGATGATTAGCAGACGGTCAAAGGACTACCAATGAAGAGACATCGATTTTATCGAAGTGGTCAGTTGGGTCGAGGTAGATGTGGAAGAGGAGCTGGTCGAGCAACTGGAGGCGGGATACATTTTGAGTAGTTACCACCACCACCACCAGGAGGTCCACCCCGACCGCAGGGAGCAGGTGGACAAGCGAGAGATCAGCTCCAGGTAGGTGAGGCATACGATCATGGTTCTCCAGAGATGATTTGAGGTATGATCTGTATCTACTGCACCTTAGTTGTAGTACTTATAGACACATGTAACAGTCACTCTTTCATTTCCACTTCCCTCGTTCGGGGCTCAAATATTCCGACGGAGCTGTTGGCTCGATCCTTACAGCTAGAGACTCTTACAGAAGAAGACTTGATGATTACGTAATGGTGCTATCAGTGTGAGCTTACTTTAGGAGTCGAGAGTTTCGGCTAGGATCTCCTCGTAGCGGCGTCGAGGCCTTATGATGACATCTTGGGTATGGATTGGTTATCAACGGTCCATGCTCAGATCGGATGTATTAGGTGTATAGTGTGGTGTGTCTGCACGGATGGGACAAATTTTACCTTCATCTGAGAGAAGGGAGACTTTTCAGTACAAAAAAGACTTACTCGGAGGAGGGTGCAGCTGATCGCCCATCAGTTGGCCTTCCTTACCCTCAGATTAGTAGATGTTGATAGTACGAGCTATCTTGTAGTGCTGGACTAGCATGCAGATGTTTTACATGATGATGTCCCAGGTCTAACTCTGCACAGAGAGGTGGAATTTTACATTAACTTATACCTCAAGATGACACCTATATCTACACCAGCGTATCAGATGGCTTCTGTGGAGCTACGCGAGCTATAGGTAAAACTAAAGGACCTGCAGGGGAATGGATTCATATGTCCCAATGATTTTCCCTTGGCAGCCCTATATTATTTACCAAGAAGGCGGATGGGAGCTTGAGGCTTTGTGTCGACTACTGTTGTCTAAACCAGGTGACCGTGAAGAAAAAATAGCCACTCCCGAGGATTGATGACCCCTTTGATCAGCTGAATGGAGCACAGTGGTTCTCGAAGATATTTCTGAGATCAGGCTATAACCAGCTCAGAGTTCGAGATGAGTTTGAGAAGGAGATGACTTTTAGATGTTCGTACGACCACTATCAGTTCTTGTTTATGCCTTTTGGTGTAACCAACGCACCAGAAGTGTTCATGGGACTAATGAACAGGATTTTCCAGCCATACCTTGATCACTTTTTCATATTCTTCATCGTTGAAATACTGATCTACTCGACTAATAAGGATGAGAATGCCTACCATTTACAGGTAGTACTGGACAAACTCTGAGAGCACTGGCTTTATGGAAAGCTCTCGATATGCAAATTTGAGATCTGAGAGGTTCACATCTTGGGATATGTTATCTCGGAGGCTGGATTTACAGTGGATACAGTGATGATTGGGGGGGGGGGGGTACTTTCTTGGGAGCCACCCTGGAGTGTGACGGAGGTACGGAGTTTCTTGGGTTTGGCTGGATACTACCAAATATTCATTACTAAATTCTCCAGAGTTTTAGCACCACTATCAGCCATGACGAATAAGGGGAATCCCTTCATGTGGTCGTAGAGATTCCAGTAGAGCTTTCAGAAGCTGAGGTAGAGGCTGAATAGTGCCCCCATATTGAGGCTCTTAGAGGAATGTGTAGGGTACATAGACTACTATGACACATCATGGACCAGACTCAGATGTGTCCTGATGTAGGAGAAAGCAGTGATCGCATATGGTTCTTGACATCTGACACATCACGATCAGAACTATTCTACACATGACTTAGAGTTAGCAGCAGTGGTCATCACCTTGATGATGTGGCTACACTATTTTATGGGTGAGCATTTTATCATGTACTCTGATCACAAGATTCTCAGGTATATCTTCTCTCAGAATGACCTAAACCTGAGACAATGGTGATGGCTTGTGTTCCTCCAGGACTATAACTTCGAGATAGTCTATACTCCTGGAAAGGGGAATGTGGGAGAAGATGCACTTAGTAAGAGATCTAGTATACAACTCCTAGGCAAGGCTATGGAGTAGCTGGCTGCATTACAAATATCCTTTGTGGATAGAGATGGATAAGCTTTCCTTAAGTCCCTTACAGTCACTCCCCCACTTCTTCATCGAGTCAGGGGGGCACAACATGGGGACACTGACTGTGAGAAATGACGTGTTCATATATCCATAGGACAAGCACCAAATGGATTTTCTGAATGTGGGGAGTAATAAATCATCTTCAGAGGACGTACTATGGTACCAGTGTCACTTCAATATGATGTGTTGAGGGAGTTCCACACACCCCCTTTAGCGTTACATCTAGGAGTGGTGATGATGTACCATGACCTTCGATAATAGCAGTGGAGGCCAGGTATGAAAAAGGAAGTAGCAGAGTTTGTCTCTCGATTCCTCATTTGTCAGAAAGTGAAGGCAGAGCACCAGGTACCAGAAGGCTTGGTGTAGCCTATAGAGGTCCCAAAGTGGTTGTGGGATAGGATATCCATAGACTTCGTGATAGGACTTCCATGTACATTCAGGGGTCAAGACTCTATTTGTATGATCGTCGACCGAATCACCATGTCGGGACACTTCCTACCGATCAGAGAGCAGGGTTCAATAGAGTTCCTAGGACACCTTTAGTGCAAGATATTGTGAAGCTACAAGGAGTACCTTTGATGATTGTCTCCGATTGGGATGCATGATTTACTTACAGGATATGGAAGGGGTTGCATGAGGCTTTCGGGATGCAGATTGGTCTGAGCACTGCCTTCCATCCTCATACCGATGGTCAGACTGAGAGGACCATTCACACCCTCGAGGAGACGCTACGTGCTTGTGTCCTTGACTTCAGTTGTAGTTGGGAGGACCACTTACCTTTGGTGGAGTTTTCATACAACAACATCTATCACTCCACCATAGTGATGACACCTTTAGAGGCGTTGTATGAGCGTCCTTGCCGATCACCCTTGTGCTACATTGACCCAGGGGAGTCAGAACTAGCAGGACCAGAGATGGTAAAAGATTCTACAAAAAGGGTGTAAATCATCGAGGAGCAGAGGAAGAATACACAGAGTAGACATAAGTCTTATGCTGATAGGAGGCAGAGACCTCTGGAGTTCAAGTATGGAAACCACGTCTTTCTACAGGTCTCAGCTTGACGAGGTCTACAGAGATTTGACAGTGGTGGAATGTTATCTCTGAGATTCATTGGACCCTTCCATGTCCCCACTAGGGTTGGAGAGGTGGATTACTTCTTAGCTATTCTACCTCAGTTGCACATGGTGCACGACGTCCTCAATGTATCTCAGTTGAAGAGATATGTGCACAACCTTTCTCACATCGTCAACCATGGATATCTGGAAGTCAATGATTGGGCGACTTTCATGGAGGTTCCAGTGGATATTGAGTATCGACAGGAGTGGGTCCTATGTGGACGGTCGATTCCTCTAGTGCGCGTTCACTGGTAGCATGAGAACCTCCAGGAGAGCACATGAGAGCGGGATGTTCATATTCATGCTCAGTACCCCCACTTGTTCCCTTAGTTCGAGTTGTAGCTAACATGGACGTAAATCCCTGAGGTGGGGAGATGTAAAGACCCGTAATTTCCATGTAAATGCTATTATTAAATACATGGGAATTTTATTTGTCCGCAAAAATTGACGGCGCATTATTCCAAGGCAAGGTGTGCCCGGAATCAATTTCTTATGTTTTGTTTAGGTATGTTCAGTAAATGTATGAGTGGATTTTCATAAATTTTTATACGGTGCTTGGAATTGATATCCAAGGACACCGTTGAACTCGTATCATCGGTCTTTTCTTAAGAAGACTATCAATTCAATGGCAATGGGTCAAAAATAAAAGTTAGTTTTTAGGTGTTTGGGGAAAATAATAAAATAATGTGAGCTTCACTTGATTTTTATTTGAGACACCATGTGGGTGTTTAGAGGTGGGTCCCACTGGATCTATAACCTCCTTGTGGAGGTTGGAAGTGGGGACAACCAGGCCAGAACATCCCATTAGAGGTTATGGTGGTGAGAACCACCACGCCTCAACCTCCCATGTGAGGATTAATGTGGTGGAGACCACCCGAGACCACATAACCTCCAAATTTTAATATTAGCAGTGGGGACCACCTGAACCCTATTAAATGTGGGGAGAAGAAAGTCTATCAATCCCCTATATAATGTGAAGGAGCCTGTTTAGCTTCTTCCACATTAATTTTTCCAACACACCCAATTAATGGGGCGAAATCCTCCCATTAATTTGAATGTGCCAACAAATGTATAGATTTCTTTGGAAATAATGAAAAATAAATAATATATTTTATAATCTATTATTTGGAACATCTATTCATTTTTGGGGAGAGGAGGGATTGGGAGAAAAAGAGTTCTCCAACGTGGAACCTCATCTTCCAATGAAGAACGAAGAACGTGTTCTTCCAACGAAGAACACTGGAAACGATCTTCTTCATTCCTCTTTCCTGGACACCTACTGACATGGAGAATCTTCCACAACCGATGTGCGAGCTCAATATTGGAAGTGTGCGGCAGACGCAACGAACAAAGACAACACCATCTTCTTCTCCATGACTCCATCGACTACCAATGATCAAGGTAGGGGGTTAATTTGAGTAATACTACTTTCCTTTTTCTCTTATTTGTTTGGAAAGGAATCGTTGTAGTGGTTATAAAACAATTGAAGTTTATTTTTCTTAATTCTTGATGACAAAAATGTTACCAGCCTATATGAGGAGGATGTGGGCCAAAACAACACAGCCTGACCCCTCCACCGTTCTTATTTGTGATGATGTACGACATGACTATGAGGTGGCGGAACGAAGAAGGCAACAGTCGCGCTACCCACAGCCTCCGCGAACCGCGCTGCCTTCACCGCACTCCGAACGAACCGACTCCACCAACTCAGGACGAACCACGCCACCACCAGCTCTTGATCCGCCCCCTGACTCCCAGCCGCCACAGGCCACATGCGCCCCCCGACCGATCCCCACTTGCCCATGCCGGCCCGGGCCATGCCTAACCGTGCCGACCTGACCTCCCAGCTACCTCCCAGCCGCCCGCCGGCCTCCCGGCTCCTGAGCTGCCTCCCGGCTTCTAGCTTCTCGGCCTCCCAAGATGCACGGACCACCCAGCCGAACTGGAGTCCTTGCTAAGCGGCCCTCTGTAGCCGGCACACAGTCCCCCTCGCAGTGCCCTAGCCAAACCGGCCTGGCTGCGCCCTCCGAGCCAAGCAACGCTGGGCCGCACCCTCGTGGTGCTCCGGGCCAAACCAAACAGAATGGCCCACCCAATAGGTCGTTCTAGACCCAACAGGTTAGACAAGGTCGGCCTAGATGGGGTCGTTCCGAGTAGGTCCGACCAAGTTGGTCAGACCGGGTCGGACCGGACCCGGGCCCACTATGACCCTTTACTTTCATTTGGCAATATCATTGGCACTGGACGTCCGTTTGGTAAACCATCAATGGAGATGTTATCCTTGGAGCATGATGGTCCCTTTGAATATACCTCACTAGAGTTTGAGGGAAAGTTCTGATATGGTCAGGTTGGATCGTGCACGAATCCAACCGGTCCCCCAAGGACTAAAAGGCTAATAACTCAAAGACCGGGTTTCCGATTGATGCGACTTCTGTTGTTATGTGACACCTATGACATGGCAAACCTTTTAGATACTTCTTTGTGGTACTTCATGACAGTTGGAGTATCGACCAATAGCTCGTGGAGTAGATCCTTCTAGAGACGAGCGTGCATAGTGTGGAGACGTAGTATCTGCTTGAGACATGACGACCGCTGACCGTTTTGACTCAGAGTGACTCTACTAGCCGAGCGGGTAGCACCATGGTGTCGTGGTAGACCCATGATACTCGACAGGAGGAGTACCTTAGCAGGATATGAGGGGAGTGCTTTGGTGATGTGGCAGACCCATGGTGGGGAGCACATTAGTGACACAACAGACCCATATTACTTGATAAGAGGAGTACCTCAGAAGATCATGTTTAGTGGGAAGTGCCTTGCTGTCTCGGTAGGCCTACTGTACTCAATATAGGAAGAGTTCTCCAGTAGCCGAGGTTTCGATAATTTAAATCCTGGTCGAGCAGAGTGAGTAACTTTTGGGTTTACCTCATAATTGAGATTGATTACTTGATAACATAGGTATATGTAAGGGAATTTACCTATGGTGGGTTATCTTTTGATTTTATACTTTGTGGATTATCCTTGATGGATTTTGTGAGACCTTGAGGGTCTCGGGGCACCTACTGAGTATTGTTATACTAAACCCTGAACAGGCCATGCCTGCTCCTCGTTATGTTGGATGCTGACGACGTACCGCGCCGACCGAGGCTGAGTGTACCAGGACTTGACAGTTATAAGGCCCCATCCTTAAACCTTACTTAATATTGAGTTATTACAAGATTACACATTGAGGATCTTTTCGGGTTTAGAGTTTTAGAGAATTAGATCATAAAACTTGCATTACATTCCACATATAAACAAAGTGGTTACATAAAGATATTATTCTTCTTTCCCATCAATGGAAACATATTTAAAATAAAACATGGATTATTTCTTGACACTTCCTTGACACTATCATCATATCATGTACCTTTCCCTTGACCTGTGAAAAACATTTCAAAAAACATGGGATAAGCATAAAAATATCAGTAAGGGATATAAAAATATGGAAAGGAAACATGGGTACATATATACATAAGAATGAAATAATACTTTACCCATAAAACATAAGCACTTTAACATACCTCATCAAATCAAGAATAAATAATAGAAATCATAAGACATAAATGTAACTTGAGGCATTCATAACATTCTTACATAGGGAGTAACCCTCTTGGTTACATTTGGAATACCCATCACAATATATTCACTAAATCTCTTCGGAGAAACCTTAACGTTACACTCCTTCGCATTACCCAATGTATTGGAGAGCTATATCGGGCTCACCTGCCCTTAGTTTATCACGGAACCACCCGTCTTCATAACAATTCCCAAGAACCTCAACATAATCTTATCACATAAAATATGCATAAATGAAACATAACATTTCCACCTTTCAATCACAAGATATCAATACAACACATTGATATAAAAACATTATTAAAATAATTTTCAATACCAAAATAAAAGAAAAGTTAAACATGGTATTTATTTTTCTTTAAAAAAAAGGTATGGCTTGTAGAGGAAGCCAAAACTCAAATAATGGTCACGGCGGCGGAGAAGTCGTTGTCGCCGCATACGTACGACAAAAACATTCCCTTTTTTTGTTTAGTAAATTCTTCGTATAAAAAAGATTCCTTTTGAATAAACTTAAAAGTCAAAGTTGTTTATACACCGTATAACAGAAGGTTGTGTATAAGACAAAATATGCCTCAATAAAAGGAGATTGAGAAGAAGTCCCATACAAAGATCATTTTTTTAAAATAAAGTAGGTCTATTATGTGTATTAACTACAAGTACACATAAATAAAGTACAAATACAAGATAGGACATAATAATATCATGACATAATTTGAAAGTAGGAGATTAACCCAAAGAATTGAAATTGGGTTAAGAAGTTCCCTTACCTCAGGTCCGAATTGACTCGGTCATTCTTTAATCTCCAGAATAATAAACATGAGTTAATTTCTACTTGTTTAAGAACATTTTTCAAGTTCATTATTCCATTTATATCACTTATTTCCATTTCATGAACACTATGTAATTATTTAAGTTAATAACGGTTGTTTTAACGATCATTGGTACTTGAGTAAAAAATAAACCCTTTATAATTACATGTTGTTCATGTATCCATTATATCCAGAATTATAATAATTATGTATATATCATATATATCCAGTATATACATGCATTTATAATATTACATAATCATTTAGAGGTAAGAAATGAAATGGACCGTTCATGGAGACGGTAAGCCGTACGTACGCATGAACGCTACTGTCATTTCCATTTCATAATTTTAAAGAATGGAATCATAAGAATATAAAGGTATATTATAATTCTAGTATAATATCATATATAATATCATAGTTCCATCCTTTATCCGTCCCACATATGGTATTTAACGAATCAAATCACTTTGAGGGGGCGGTAGTCCGCACTTCCTTAAATGAAGATATCGCGTTTACCCATAATGGAAACCATAAAGGTATTCCCAAAATGAAAAATACAGAAGCTTATGGAAAACAAACATATTATATATCATATATAAATATAGTGACATCTTAATGGCCACCTTTGAAGGTGTTAAAAGAATGTTGAACAATCATCATTTCGGGAGGCATAAATTCACCATCCACGGAAACAGTACGATCTTTAACCATTAGATGTAGGTGTGTGTAAGTGTAGCTAGAATCCTTCTTATAACAACATATTAGTATATTTAAGATACTGTATTTGTTACAAAATAAAATAATAAAAAGAGTTTAGGGGGTTGGAGAAGCAAAATCAAACAAAAGGACTCAAAAGAAGACATTACCTTAAAATCGGGTAACTCTCTTAGATTTGAGCCCAAAGGCTTCCTTGGGAAGACTTCTTCCCATATTTAGGCTTCAAGGAGTAAGAGAGGGATGTGGAGAGCCAAAATGGTCAGGGATTGGCCGAGTCAAAGGCTTTGGGAGTGTGGGTAAGGAGGTAGAGGTGGAGACCTTTTATAAGAGGAGAGGAGGGGGACTCTTGGAATGTAAAGAAAAGTCACATTATTTTAAAATGGTATTCGGATTTAAGAGGTCCCACATTGATGTGTTTCTAGGATAAGGTGATAAGAGTTCGAAATACATCCATCCAATAGGTTTTTGCCACGTGTAGGTCTTAGATTTTACATTATCATTCCGTTTTATTTAAATCGTTAAATAATGAGGTCATCGCTACATCATCATGATGTCATAAATAATTTAATTTATTTAAAGTCTAAAAATTATAAAAAAAAATACTACGATGTAGTAAATATTTTTAGCTTTCCAATGACTATTTATAATAAAAAATATGATCTTTATAACCCCATGTAAAAATTGTTTTAGTAAAACATCTCATGTTTGTGTCATTTTTACTTTTACATTAAATAAAAAGTTATTTATGTCATTTCCCAACCAAAGTGTCTCCATGGGGTCCCAAAGTTGACCCATGGATTGTATTGGTCAGACATGACACATCCAATGAGGGTAGGACATGTGTCAAGATCATCTCATTTTATTAAAGCATTATTTTTACCATAAACTACACTAATTAACTCTAATCGCGATTAAGAACTTAAGAGTTACTATTCGACAAAAAATTATTTTAATCTCATTGAACCACATTTTACTTCTTAATGACAACCATGTATGTCGGATTTTTGAAATTCAAAACACAAAAGTGGTAAAATTTCATTTAAACGAAAAATCAGTTTTTTTAAGTACCACTTAGTGGTTTCACTATTCATCAAAAATTGATGTTTTTCAGAAAAATACCAAAAATTCACCCTAAGATATATTTGATATTCTGATTTCAAAAATGATGTATATTTTAAAAAATTAAAAACATATAAGTCACATTAATTAATTTAATAATTAATTCCCGCTGTCATGACAAATAGCGTGTTTTTATGAAACAATCAGTATCAAAAGATTGACACCAGTTTAGGTCCAATTTCAAAGTAAAATTGATTCCAACAACCACTATTGGATTTAATGGTAAAAATATATTCAAATTTCACTTTAAAACCAATTCAAAAGATAATCTAATCATATAAATAAATTAGATTAAAATGTGGTTTTGAATTAAAATAAAACATTTGACACTATTCATTAAAAAATGAACTTTATCGGAAAAATACCAAAAATTTACACAAAGTAAAATTTGATGTCCCGATTATAATGAAGAGTTATATTTAGTCCAATATAATGTATAAGAGTGACCAAAACTATATTTAATGAAGGCTCGCCATCAAATGTTGATAAGTGGACCTTTCATGAAAATTAGAGTATATAAGTCTAAAATTGAATTCTTTTCATATTTTAAGCATTTATCATTTATTAGATAAATGTAAAAACATTTAACAAACATATATAATCATATTTTTTTTATTTCTATCCATTCCTGCCAGTAAAACGGCTACGTGTTAACTAACATTTAAAATAATATTATTGTATTACTAGTGTGCAACGTACGATTTCAAAGAAAAACTTTGTTGCGTATCGGGTACGCTATCGAACATAGGAACCCATTTAAAGTAAAATTAATATTTAATTCGTAATTATTAAAAAATATGAAAATTATTTACTCTTTATTTACCTGGGATGTTACATCCTTCCCCCCTTTTGGGAATTGCGTCCTCGCAATTTTATTCACTTATCAAAATAAGTGTGGGTATTTATCCCTCATAGCATTTTCAGATTCCCACGTTGCCTCTTCAAACATATGGTTTTTCCACAAAACCATTACCTGGTGAATTACCTTATTTCGCAACACTTGCTCTCTTCAGTCAAGAATCTGGACTGTTTGTTCTTCATAAGAGAGATTCTCTTCCAACTGAACTACCTCTGGGCAAAAAACATGAGATGGATCTGGTATATTCTTTCTCAACATCGAAATGTGAAAAACATTGTGTACCTAAGATAAACTCGGAGGTAATGCCACCCAGTATGCAACTGATCCAACTCTCTCCAGAATTTCATATGGTCCAATAAACCTTGGACTCATCTTTCCTTACCAAATCTCATCACACTTTTCCAAGGGCAAACCTTGAGAAAAACATGATCACCTACTTAGAAAGATAGATCCTTCCTCCGGTTATCCGCATAACTCTTATGCCTGCTCTGAGATGTTCTCATGTGCTTCCGAATCAGATGAACTTTTTCTGCCATCTCTTCTACCAATTCTGGTCCCATCAACTTCCTTTCACCCACTTCATCCCAGAATGCTGGAGTTCGACACCGCTTCCCATATAATGCCTGAAATGGTGCCATCTGTATACTGGAATGAAAACTGTTATTATATGAAAATTCAACCAAAGAAAGATATTGGTCCCAACTTCCCTGATAATCCATAGAGCAAAAACATAGCATATCCTCCAATGTCTGAATTGTTCATTCTGAATGCCCATCTGATTGAGGATGAAAAGCTGTACTAAAATTTAATTCAGTACCCAATGTTTTTGAAGGCCTTTCCAAAAGTTAGAAGTGAACCTGGGATCACGATCAGATACAATGGAGAGGGGAACTCCATGTAACCTGACTATCTCTTTAAGATACAAACGGGAAAGTCGATCTAGGGAAAAAGTATCTTGTATAGAAATGAAATGAGCAGATTTAGTCAAGCAATCAACAATAACCCAGATTGCATTATTACCTCAAGATGTCTTCAGCAATCCCACAACAAAGTCCATTGATATATTCTCCCATTTCCACTCTGGCACTGGTAAAGGCTGAAGCATCCCTTTCGGTAACTGCCACTCTGCTTTAACCTGTTGACATGTCAAACACTTCACAGTAAAATCAGCAATATCTCTTTTCATTCCATCCCACCAGTAAAACTCCCACAGATCTCTGTACATCTTAGTACTGCCAGGATGAACTGAAAACAGAGAACTATGAGCTTCACATAACAACTCTCTCTTCAACTGTGAATCACAAGGCACACACAATATCTTCCCAAATCTCAAAACGAAATCATTATCAATGTTGAATTCAGGCAACTTACCTTAATGAACCAGCTCTGCCTTTTTCGGCAACTCACTGTCTTGCTTCTGTGCTTTCTTGATTCTATCTGATAAAGATGATCTCACTAATACCTGGAACAAAACAGAAGAAATTCCTGCCCCAAAAACTATTATGCCAAAGTTCATCAAATCCTTAACCAAAGGATCACGTTCCAAACGCAACATTTCTAATGAAGCATTACTTTTTCGACTCAAAGCATCAGCCACTTTATTTGATTTTCCCAGATGGTAATGAATTGTACTATCATAATCCTTGATAAATTCCAACCATCTCCTCTGTCTCATGTTTAACTCTTTCTGAGTGAATATATACTTTAAACTTTTGTGATCAGTATATATTTCACACTTTACTCCATACAAATGATGCCTCCAAATTTTTAATGTGAAAAAACAGCAGCTAATTCCAAATCATGTGTAGGGTAATTTACCTCATGAGTTTTAAACTGTCGTGAAGCATAAGAAATTACCTGATCATTCTGCATTAGGACACAACCAATTCCTTTCAATGAAGCATGACTGTATATAACAAACTCACCATTCCTGGAAGGAAGTGCCAAAACTAGAGCATTCACCAATCTTCTTTTCAATTCCTAAAAACAATCATCACATTCTTTTGTCCAGATAAACTTAACACCATTCCGAGTTAGCTTAGTCATTGGAATAGATAACCGTGAAAAATTTCTAACAAACCTTCGGTAATAGCCTGCCAAACCAAGGAAGCTACGAATCTCTGTTACATTTGTGGGTCTTGGCCATTCTTTAACAACCTTTGTTTTTGCAGGATCAATAGTTATCCCATATTTAGAAACAATGTGACCAAGGAAAGAAATTTTTTGCAACCAAAACACAGACTTGGTGAATTTCCCATACAATTTATTTTCTTTCAAGGTTTAAAAAATAACCCATAAATGTCTTTCATGCTCCTCTTTACATTTAGAAAAAATCAAAATTTCATCAGTAAAAACAACCAACATTTTTCACCTGAGTCAACTGAGCCATTACTGAAACAAACTGTTCAGTTCCAATTCCGACCATCTCAGGATGCTGATTCGGAAGGTTATTTCCTTCTGTATGCCTTCCCAAAAAATATGTTCTATTTCCTAAATGAAAAACCATTCTTAACAAAGAAATATATTAGGAGAAGCAACATGGTAATCTTTAAATGCTATATCATTTTCAATCATACCATAAATTCATTTATAATTTAATAATTTTCTAACTCCTAAAGTTATCTAAACCAACCTCTAATACCAACTATAAGGCCCCAGCCTTAAACCTTACTTAATCTTGAGTTATTACAAGATTACACATTGAGGATCTTTTTGGGTTTAGAGTTTTAGAGAATTAGATCATAAAACTTGCACTACATTCCACATATAAACAAAGTGGTTACATAAAGATAGTGTTCTTCTTTCCCATCAATGGAAAAATATTTAAAATAAAACATGGATTCTTTCTTGACACTTCCTTTCACTATCATCATATCATGTACCTTTCCCTTGACCTGTGAAAAAAATTTCGAAAAACTTGGGATGAGCATAAAAAGCTCCGGAAGGGATATAAAAATATGGAAAGGAAACATGGGTATATATATACATAAGAATGAAATCATACTTTACCCATAAAACATAAGAACTTTAACATACCTCATAAAATCAAGAATAAATCATAGAAATCATAAGACATAAAGGTAACTTGAGGCATTCATAACATTCTTACGTAGGGAGTAACCCTCTTGGTTACGCTTGGAATACCCATCACAGTATATTCCCTAAATATCTTCGGAGAAACCTTAACGTCACACTCCTTCACGTTACCCAATGCATTGGAGAGCTATATTGGGCTCACTCGCCGTTAGTTTATCACGGAACCTCCCATCTTCATAACAATGCCCAAGAACGTCAACATAATCGTATCACATAAAATATGAATAAAGGAAACATAACATTTCCACCTTTCAATCACAATATATAAATACAACACATTGATATAAAAACATTGTGAAAACCAGTTTCAATACCAAAATAAAAGAAAAGTTAAACATGGTATTTATTTTTCTTCAAAAAAAAGGTATGGCTTTTAGAGGAAGCCGAAACTCAAATAATGGTCACGGCGGCGGAGAAGTCGTTGTCGCCGCATACGTATGAAAAAAACATTCCCTTTTGTCGTTTTGTAAACGCATCATATAAAAAATATTCCTTTTGAATAAACTTAAAAGTCAAAGGGATTTATACACCGTATAAAAGAAGGTTGTGTATAAAACAAAATATGCCTCAATGAAAAGAGATTGAGACGAAGTCCCATAAAAAGATCATTTTTTTTAAAATAAAGTAGGTCTATTATGTGTATTCACTATAAGTACACATAAATAAAGTACAAATAAAAGATAGGACATAATAATATCATGACATAATTCGAAAGTAGGAGATTAACCCAAAGAATAGAAATTGGGTTGAGAATTTCCCTTACCTCGGGTCTGATATGACTTGGTCGTTCTTTAATATCCTGAATAATAAACATGAGTTAATTTCTACTTGTTTAAGAACCATTTTCAAGTTCATTATTCCTTTTATATCACTTAGTTCTATGTCATGAACACTATGTAATTATTTAAGTTAATAACAGTCGTTTTAACGTTCATTGGTACTTGAGTCAAAAATAAACCCTTTATAATTACATGTTGTTGATGTATCCATTATATCCAGAATTATAATAATTATGTATATATCATATATATCCAGTATATACATGCATTTATAATATTACATAATCATTTAGAGGTAAGAAATGAAATGGACCGTTCATGGAGACGGTAAGCCGTACGTACGCATGAACGCTACTTTCATTTCTATTTCGTAATTTTATAGAATGGAATCATAAGGATATAAAGGTATATTATAATTCCAGTATAATATCATATATAATATCATAATTCCATCTTTTATACGTCCCACATATGGTATTTAACAAATGAAATCACTTTGAGGGGGCGGTAGTCCGCACATCCTTAAATGAAGATATCGCGTTTACCCATAATGAAAACCATAAAGGTATGCCCAAAATGAAAAATAAAGAAGTATAAGGAAAACATAAACATATTATATATCATATATAAAAATAGTGACATCTTAATGGACACCTTTGAAGGTGTTAAAATAATGTTGAACAATCATCGTTTCGGGAGGCATAAATTCACCATCCACGGAAACAATATGAACTTTAACCATTAGATGTAGGTGTGTGTAAGTGTATCTCGAATCCTTATTATAAAAACATCTTAGTATATTGAGGATACTGGAGTTGTCACAAAAGAAAATAATAAAAAGAGTTTAGGGGGTTCGAGAAGAAAAATCAAACAAAAGGACTCAAAAGAAGACATTACCTTAAAATCGGGTAACTCTCTTAGATTTGAGCTCAAAGGCTTCCTTGGGAAGACTTTTGCCCAAAGTGAGGCTTCAAAGAGTAATAGAGGGATGTGTAGAGCCAAAATGGGCAGGGTTTGACCGAGCCAAAGGATTTGGGTGTGTGGGTAAGGAGGTAGAGGTGGGGGCCTTTTATAAGAGGAGAGGAGGGGCACTCTTGGAAAGTAAAGAAAACTCACTTTATTTTAAAATGGTATTCGGATTTAAGAGGTCCCACATTGATGTTTTTCGAGGATAAGGTGATAATGGTTCACAATCCACCCATCCAATAGGTTTTTCCATGTGTAGGTCTTAGATTTTACATTTTCATTCCATTTTATTTAAATCATTAAATAATGAGGCCATCGCTGCATCATCATGATGTCATAAATAATTTAATTTTTTTAAAGTCTAAAAATTATAGAAAAAATACTCTGATGTATGAAATATTTTTATCTTTCCAATGACTATTTATAATCAAAAATCTTATCTTTATAACCCCATGATGAAATTGTTTTAGTAAAACATCTCATGTTTGTGTCATTTTTACTTTTACATTAAATAAAAAGTTATTTATGTCATTTACCTAACAAAGTGGCTCCATGGGGTCCCCAAGTTGACCCATGGATTTTCGTGGTCAGTCATGACACATCCAATGAGGGTATGACATGTGCCAAGCTCATCTCATTTTATTAAAGCATTATTTTTACCTTAAACTACACTAATTACCTCTAATCGCGATTAAGAACTTAAGAGTTACTATTCACCAAAAAATTATTTTAATCTCATTGAACCACATTTTACTTCTTAATGAAAACCATGTATGTCAGATTTTTGAAATTCAAAACACAGAAGTGGTAAAATTTCATTTAAACGAAAAACCAGTTTTTATAAGTACCACTTAGTGGTTTCACTATTCATCAAAAAATTAAAGTTTTTCAGAAAAATACCAAAAATTCACCCTAAGCTATATTTGATATTATGAATTCAAAAATGAAGTCTATTTTACAAAATTCAAAACATATAAGTCACATTAATTAATTTAATAATTAATTTCCGCTGTCATGACAAATAGCGTGTTTTTATGAAACAATAAGTATCAAAATATTGACACCAGTTTAAGTCCAATTTCAAAGTGAAATTGATTCCAACGACCACTATTGGATTTAATGGAAAGAATATATTCAAATTTCACTTTAAAACAAATTCAAAAGATAATCTAATCATATAAATAAATTAGATTAAAAAGAGGTTTTGAATTAAAATACAACATTTTACACTATTCATTAAAAAAATGAACATTATCGGAAAAATACCAAAAATTTACACAAAGTAAAATTTGATTTCCCGATTCTAAATAAGAGTTATATTTTGTCCAATAGAATGTATAAGAGTGACCAAAACTATATTTAATTACGATTTCCCATCAAATGTTGATAAGTGGACCTTTTGTGAAAATTAGAGTATATAAGCCTAAAATTGAATTCTTTCCATATTTTAAGCCTTTATCCTTTTTAGATAAATGTAAAAACATTTAACAAACATATATAATCATATTTTAGTTATTTATATCCATTCCTACGAGTACAACGGCTACGTGTTAACTAACATTTAAAATAATATTATTTTATTACTAGTGTGCAACGTACGATTTCAACGAAAATCTTTGTTGCGTATCGGGTACGCTATCGAACATAGCAACCCCTTTAAAGTAAAATTAATATTTAATTCATAAATATTAATAAATATGAAAATTATTTATTCTTTATTTACCTGGGATGTTACAATAGTACCCAGAGGTGGATCACATGGCCTGACGGTACATGGTGAAGACAGACGGACGATGGGCTTGTATTTACAGTTGGGCTTGTATTTCTGTCCCCCTCTACTTTCGGAACTCTTTTGTATCCAATTTCACATAATGTTTTTGCTTCCAACTCTTACTCAATCGTGTCTGTTTTCAGGTTATAAATGCAATGCCTTCACAGTTTTAGAGAATTACGCCTTTGGTGCTAGTCGCCAGCTCCTGGGCTAAGGAAGGCGGGCTTGTGGTAGTCACAGCACGGGCCCTGGGGGACGATTCGTGAAATTTATTTCGACATGGGGTTGTGTGTTCCACAAGAAATCAGTGAGATTGAATTTTTTTGAAGAGAAATATATCATAAATTCTTGAGGTGTGATATTCTATTAAATGAATGATGTTTTGTGTTAAATTCACAATGAAAAATTATTTTTCTATTTTAAAATGATGTGGTAATGAATTTTTTTTATGAAATTACATATAAATGATAAATAGAGCATTATAAAATCATGATTTCAGGATGAATGATATTTTAATTATTTTTAGAGGAATATAATATATTTATATATAAATAATTTTTCATCTATAATGATGTAAATTAATAATTTGAGAATGTATTATCTTAATAATTAATTAATAGGGATTTAAATTTAATATGATCCCAATATTCTTGTATAAAAAAATTGATCCCATATAACTTATATTTTTTATTTATAATTGGAATTAATTTTCCATATATACATATATGAAAATTTAATTATTTTTCATATATATTTTTATTCTTTTAGGTGAAATTTTTATTGGATACTTTGTACTATGATATAGTATGTAACATTTCATAATCATATTTTTATCAATAAAATTGATATAAAATATGATACAGTACTAAAAAAATATATTAAATTTATATTAACAATAATGCCCATATTTTTTATTGGAAAAATAATAATAGTACCTCTAAATGAATGATTTTAAATGTCACATTATCTCCCTCACCCTAAAAAATGTTCCCTCAAATCATTCTCTCTATTTTGAAAAATATATATTATCATGTCTCTAGATATATGTTATATTTAGAAAGAACTCTATACATTGAATATATAGAAACCCAGGTTTATCATACATATATATTTCATCAATTTTTGTTTCATACACATAATAATTGATATTTATTTTAATACTAGTCAATGTTAATTACAATGGATATCATAGTGAAATGGGATAAGGACCCAAACTATAATATTAGTCCTGGTTCACTCCCCAGACCAACATAGTAGATAAAGTCATATACATAATAGGGTTCTCCCCCCATTATATTCATATCTATCCCAGGAGATATAAATCATTACTCTAGGCATTATAGGGTCTTATATGACATATCCATCTCATAATGAACAACAAATGTATGTGTTGAAAAATATAATAAAACATTCATCTTATCCTAAACCGTGAAATGATATGGGTTTTAAAAACATTTAATTATGTCAACACTTGTGTAAAGGTAAAAAAACCCATTATCATTTCATCATTTAATAATATCATAAACCATGAATATAATTTGGTATCAACATAATATTATCCCGGTATAACCCATTGAAGATAAATGGGATTCATAAAAACCATTCCAGAATAATCATATACCATTCAAATAAGGAACTATTATTGTATCCTTGAATTATATCCATTCTAATGTATAGGTACCATCAACCGATATATGCATTGATAGAAAATTATTTTAAACGATCATTTAAAACATTTAATGATATTTGAAAAACATTTCTAAATTGAACGAATAATTAAAATATTTTTCTCTGAATATAAATATTAAAAATTATAATGGGAGCATCATAGGAATTAATTTTCAAGATTTTGGGATTTTTTTTTAATGCCATGCCCGATAAAATGAATATTCCGTTCGCATTTTTAATAAATTCCAAAACTAGATTTATTAGAAAAGTGCACAAAGATTATATAAAAACCATGTTTTTAAAATCTCAAACAATTATAGATTTTATTTAAAAATAATAATATACAAGTAATAAATATTTTTTATATTTTTTTATCAAAATTAGGGGTTTGGAAGAAAATTAATTTCAGACTGAAGATATAGATAATTTCACGGTTCATTAAAAAACTTTTCCCTATTATTTTATATTCCAATGAGTGGGAAAATCGTACTTTTACATGAATATAAGATGAATAAATAGAGGATAATAAAAATAATGATTTTTGGGGAATTGATAATATAATTTCATCATACAAAACAAAATCTTAACAAAAACTGATAAATAATAATATTATAACATAACATATTTTCTACTTTAGTAAATTAGAATTGTAATCCCAAAGAAGGGATAAAATAAAATTAAACAAAAAATTTCATGAGGATAAATAAATTCATTATATTACCTGATAATTGGAATTTATATACACCATGTGATATAATATAGGTGTATAACATAACATATGTCTTATATGAAGAAAATTTACAAAACAAATATCTTAATTTAATATGTGAAATACTTTATTCTTATTACAACCTCATTCTTAAGATATATAATTTCAGTATAAATCTACTAAAGAATCATATACATATTTATTATACCATATATGATTTTCTTATGACTTTTTCCCCAGTTATTAACATTTCCATGTTAATGTTTTGTTTCCAGTAACATCTTCTTTGTTTTTGTATATATATATATATATATTTTATTTGTGGTCATATTAATTTTATCATGATTTATTCACCTTTATAATTTTGAACAATATATTAAAATCATATATATAAAGTATATATTTATTTATTTTAATCCATATGATTTAATGATAGAAACAGATATACATCGTTCATGGAGGCGGTAGGCCGTACTTATGCATGTAAGAAATTTTCAATTTCTTATAGGATAAAAATGATGAAAAATAAATGAGGTATATTATCAATAAAGAATAACTTATATATATATATATATATATATATATCTTTTTTATTAAACCCATCTTTAATACATTTCATGTAAAATGTGAATAGATAACATCTCTTTGTCCGGTTGTAGTCCATCGTACTCATGAGGGAAATTATCTTATTCCTATAAAATGGAGTGTATGAAGGTCTCCGTAATATGAAAATTCTATAATAATAAATAATCATATATATTATACAGAATTAATAAATCCATAATTATTTTCATCCTTGAGATGTGGTAATATAAGAAGGAGAAAAATTAGTTCGCAAGCTTGTTGCCTGCCTTACACACAAATGATGTTTTTATTACTCATTTGATGGAAGTGGAGATGGTCGTAGGTAATTTCCATCACCTAACAAAGTATTGGTATATATAATATGAGGATGATATTATATTATATTATTATAATGAAAATTTAAGGAAATGGTTGAATTAAAAAAGGAAAACCTTATTAATGAATGTTTCCTCTTATTTGTGTATCCTCTATAAGTTTTCACAAATAGAATTTCTATTGTAGAGGAATGCCAAAACTAATACTACTATGATTAAAGGTGAAACTTTGTGAAGTTATTTTTGATGTTTTTCTGACAATATAATAGTTTTTATGGTGTGAATATTTCAGGAGAGAGGTTGTCCTTTAATAAGTGGGATGGGTGGTACAATATTAATTATTCGAAAGAAAGTATTCCACCTACATTTTTCTATATCAAAGAATACAAGATATAAGGTTGAAATATGTCAATATAAATGGTGTTTTACATTTTTGGGTTAATTTTAACCATTATATTTTTATATTTCCCCGATAAAATCATTTTTTCATTAACTTTGGTCGATTTTTTGAATGTTTTTACAATGACTTTTGGTCGAAAATTAATTTAAAATTATAAAGTAATATATATATTGTTGATTAAAAATATGGAATCCATTTTTTATATTATATTTATATATGTGGAAAAAATTAAAAAAAATTCCATTGATGGGACAATTATGATTTGTTTAAATTGAATATTTTCAGATTATTGAAATTTTTTTAAAAGTAAATTTAGTATAAAATTGATTAAAATAAGATTAATTTGATTAATAGAGGATTAGTTTAAGTGATTTTAAATTTAAAACAATTTAAAATTAAATTTATCTATATAAATATATTAAATGAAAATATATTTTTCATTTCAAATTCATTATTTTTCACTATATCTCAAAAAATAAAACTTTTTATAAAAAACCTAAAAATACAACCTAATATAATTTTTTACATTAATATTTCAAAAGTTACTTATATTTAAAAAAATATTTCATATATAATTATAAGAAATTAATTTTATTAATTATAAATATATATATATGCAATGATTCATTGAAAAAATATATTTTCCACACATATAAATACATTACCGAAAATTAAGTAAATTTGTAATCAATATGTTTCCTTAATATAAAACCACTATAATAAATATTTAAAAAGTATTTATTACTATTAATATCACTATGTTTAACATCCCGGTCATAAGGATCACTTTTAAATAAGAATATTCATATCATTTCATAGTCTTGTTAATACTCAATGTTATGTGTAATGAAATTTGACCTAGTGCTATTTATAATAAAATATTTTTATGGTGTTTCATGTAACACTATATATCAAAAAAATTAATTTATTTGATAAATAATATTTCATAAAAACACATGATGACACATTATTCCACCTTTAAATTAAGCCCCCCTATTAATTCATCAAACTGATACAAATAACTAAATATAATAATGGCTTATCATATCCCCACGTTTCCACATATCTTTAAAAAAATAGAGGTTTCACCACAACACAGTTACCAGTAGAGTGGACTTGTTTCACTGAAAAATCTCTATATGATACATAATATCCACTAGTTGTTCCTCATATGAAATATATTTCTCTAGTGGAATGACCTATGAGTTCATTACATGTGAGATTATGTGTATGTAATTCTTAAATATAAATAAATATAATACATAGTGAACATGAGAGAGGTTTGGTGTATTCACCAAGAGATAGTCTATCATCGATAGATGGTATATAATTTCAATGTTATAGATATATCATAGGATTATTTTCCCATTATTCCAGAATCACATCACCTATTTCCATGATAAAATTAATAGAAACTCCTTATCAATGGCATAAAATTCTCAATCACATAAAAAATAATCATCATAAATTTTATCTTGTCTCTGATCAAAATTGACGTGTTAAATGATGTCATTAATTTTATCATTAATTTTATCTTCTATCTCTAGTCACAATAGATTTAATTCCTCATATTCAATCTAAAGTATTATAGAACTATGTTTATTTATATTTAGGGCTTCATAAGATTCCATATAAATTCTTGATTGAAAGATATTGTTGTAAGAAAACTCAATCAAAAAATAGTTTTGACTATAGACAACATTAAAATTCAATGAACATGATCTCAACATATCCTATAATGTTTAGAATGTTATCTTATAATGACCATCTTTCTATAAATGGTGTATAGCTTTCAAACTCAACTTCATATAAAGAGATGTTTTAATAATTTTTAGAATATTTATGTAAACCTTAGATCTTGATAAAAAACAATGTAATTTTCTACTTTATTCAACCTTACTACATAAAAACCATATATCCTACAAAGATGGTCAATAGAAAGACCTTCCTTAATAGAGATAAATTGTTCTCACTTAGTAAGGTGATCCACTACAACCCATATAATATTATTCTCTTTAGATATTCAGTGGAGTCCAATAAAAAACCATGGTGATGGATTCCCATTTCCATTTTTGTATTGTTAATGGTCTTAACATCCAATTATAATTTATTATTTCATCATTAAATTTTAAAAATAAACAAGGAATGAGATAATTGATTTTTGATGTGTCTCTTTATTACATCATACTAGAAATAATCTTTTAAATATATATACAACACTATAATTACCTAATGAATATATAATGAATTCCAATTATACTACACTAGAAAATTATTCATAAAAACTATTATGGATGGAATGTAAACATTTTTCCCAAACCTTATTATTCTGGAATGATCAAGGATAAGCATATAATTAATTCTACCCGACTTTTTATGCCCTATATTTTCCTTCTAGTCCCCTATAATCATTACTTAAATATATGGATAAACATTCAGTTGATATAGATAATAATTTTCCACATAATTTAATATTTCTAAATCCATCCTTTTTAAATCAAGAAATTTTGGATTTTTTAATCCTAATCATGGATAATCTAAGATGATAATTTTTACTTAATTCATCATCAACCATGTTTTATTTTCCATAGGGGTTAATTTTTTGGGAGGTAATACTATTTATTTATCTCTTAACATCTTCTTTCGTACATATTCAAATCCTTATTTGTGAATATTTAATTTAATATTTTATGATAAGTATATATATCACAACATTCACTACAAAGATAATTCTCATATAACAATAATGAAAAAATTTATCAACTTACTCCAAATCATGAGTTGGAGAATTTTCTCAATAATCATAAATTATCAAAATGCATAAGATATTAAAATATCATTATTAATAATAAATAATCTTATTAACTTATTGGATTCTACACTATATTTTATAAACACTTCTCCAATGTATAGTAATGTAAAAACATGTATACTGATAAGTATTCTCATTTGTTCCACGATCTTTTCCTCACATTGTTCCATCCATATGAATATGATTCTAATTTGAGTTAAATTGGACATAGGATTACATATTTATGAGATATTATACACAAAAAAAATAATATCCCACAAAAACAAGAAAACTATCAATCTCGAACACTACAGTTTTTCATATATTTTTTATTTACTAGGGGTTTTTATAACAATTATCAAGTGATATCCATGTTCCCCCTTTATCATTTAGTATATAAGAATATTTTCTATAAGGACTATAACAAACTGATCAATGTAATCTATAAATAATATATTCCTAAAACCCAGTAATATATTGGTAGAATTGGTAAGAACAAATGGAATCACTATATATTCATATCGTCCATACATTTTAAGGACTGTTGTATTTGGTATATCCTTATTATTGACCTCAAATTGATAATATCAATAAGTAAGGTTATTGTTGGTACAAAATTTAACACCACATTTTTTATGAAATAAGCTATCCAAAAAAGAAGGATGATGCAAATTTTTATCAGGGTATTGTTCGTCTATCAATAATAAATGTAGAGTCACATTGATCCATAATTAATTTTATAATAAATTATTGGTGCCCACTATAGTGACACACTTTTAAAAATTAATATGTTTTCAATGTTTTCCTTGAAATTATTTTTAATATTTGGAAACCCAGTAAGGGATAATCTAATGGTAGTCTATGAATGTAGTATATCACCATGTATGAGTTCTATTGAGAACAAAAATTAAAATATTAGTGTAAGGATAATAAACTCTCTAAAAATAAATCTATAATTAATTAAAAATTTGAATATCATATGTATCGAGTTTCTCCCAAACTATATGAGGTATTCATATCCTCTATATGGGAAATAAGAGCCATATAATTGATTTTATCTCCTTTATACATTTTTATATAAACTAAGTTTGATATATTATAATAGGTTGGTTTATAATATAAAACATTACTTCCCTTCATCGAAAACTGATGTGATATTATTTAATATAAATTCAATCCATTCAGAAGATGACATTAAATTCAGTTAGTGGAAGAATGAAATTATTTTTATGAATTGAATTTCCACCAACATATATTTTATAGGATTCTTAAGCATGATATGCGATCACCATACCATTAGGGGTTATCAATAATAATTCTACATCTTATCATTCGGGTTGCATCTTGATACCATTATAGAATTCATTGGATATGAAATAATGGGTAGAAACATAGTCAAATAAGCCATTAAGAGTAATAGAGTTTTTGGTATGTGTACCTCTAACCATGTCATTATCATATCACTCTTCCTAAAAACTGATCACACTATATTTCACTTTGTCTATCAGATTAAGAGGTTGATGATATGGATCATCGCCATTAACCATTATATTTGGGCGTTAGTAAAATAATTCATGTACTCCATGAATATGAAACAGTGGAGTGTGGGTTGAAAATTATTTATAGCTTTCTCTCTATTTTCATCGTTAGATAAATTCTTCACATCCCATATGAGTTCAATTTTTACTAACCATACCATACACACAAAAAACATTTACTATCCCCCTTATAAAATTTCCTCCATTCTTCTTCACGCACTTTGAGAATAAAAATATTCTCATCTTCTTCTCTCCATAGTACTCTGATTTTTGTTTGATTTTCATTTTTCTATTCTTATCAAGACCCTGATATTATCATGTAACACCAACCTCATTTTTCCAAATGATACCACATAATCAAAATATCTTTATAGATACTAAAGTATCTTATATATAACACCCATTAGAGACATGTTTTTAGGACACTAATGAATCGATCGACCTTACATTCAGGTTGGATGATAATACTAGAAGCATATATCAAAATACCAATAATATTTTACTCATAGGTACCAATGGGTTCATTGTTATTTTTCCTTTTCTCAATGAAGACATTATCTATATTAATTTGAATAATTTGAATAATTTACTTATTGAGAAGTATGTTATTGAAATCATACCAATCTATGAATTTAATTTTATCACATTTTTTGTAATTCATGGTAAGTGTCCACAATTAATCTGCATCCCCTTACAAATAGAAATAAAAGGAAAATGAATTTTTTATGTTAGAAACACTAGTGAACAGGAAATAACATTTTAGTGGCATAGAATCATTATTTAGAAAATACAATATCGGTAGTCCCACTAAAAGAAGGTGGGTTTTGGCACATGAAGCACTCAATAAAATATTGTCCTCTCTTTTGTTTATAGGGAATTATATCATGATTTATAGTTTTCGATATTTGTGTGATGAATGTAATGATAGATTTCACTCAATTTCCAACAATATTGTATTAATGGGAGAAACATAATTTCATTATCTATCACACTCATCATTAATTTAGTTTCTTTGACTTTCATCAATCGACTAAAACCAAAATTCATATTCTAAGAAACATAAATCTTGTTTGGTAACCACATAATCTTGAAAAACATGTTCTATGATGATTCAATAATGAGTTCTTTATTAATCAATGACACCATAGGTTTATCCAATAAAATTTATATTCATTATCTATTAATGTCATTCATGATTTCCTGTAAGAAAATTGTAAATTAACAAAGAATAACCTTCGTGAGTGTAAAAATAGGTGTGCAACAAGACCATTTTTCATACACCACGTGATGATCAAGTAAAGATCAATTTGACCATTATGGAGTTATTAATGTAGGATACCTATTTTTATGAGTCATATCCACTTGTAGAATCAAAATGGAGTCATAGTTCCAAAGAAACCACTCGCTCAATCATATACCAAAAAAACCATGAAATTTTATTACACCTTAACTCATCCTTAGACTTATCTTCGCACATGTACTTAGTGATCTCACAAAGGATGTATCCCCCTATATTCTATTAGTTAACTAAAAACATCATTTTATGCCAACTATATCAACCGAGTATTATCATAATGTGGTATTACATCACTTTTAAAATTTTTATTTAATTATAAAAACACATGCTAGAGGACCATATTAGATTAATGTCATTGGAAACATGGAAACAAAAAAGGTCTATAGGTAATGTAATTTATCTACCACTAAGATATTCATGACCAGAATCCTTATTAACGATATCATAAAAAATAAAAATATATAAAACACAGATAAATGAAACCTAACAAACGTTGATATTTGGTGCTCTATAAGGGAAAGAAAGAAATATATCTAATAAAAACATATATATAAGGGTATAATAACAAGAGAATAAAATTTCAAAACCATAACTTGTATATAAAATATCATAATCATGAGTCATGGATTAATTATTTTCAATTCATAACACATGAATCAAAATGGAATCAACTAACATGATTTATAAGATCACAATATTGGAAGAAGATATAGATTTGTTGCATACTCAAAATTATAGAAATTCATTTCTATTTTAGTTGATGCCAATTTATAAGGCAATCATAGTAGAATGAGTTCCCACAAAAAAAATCACAGCAGTCAAGGTTCACTCACAAGACCAAAATAAAAGAAAAATTCCCTTATTGAACTAGGTTTCCACTTTATTTCAGCTCTATCTATCACATCAGATATAAATAATTACGAAATTAATTGTATAGAGATATAAGTCCCAAAATTATCCAAATAAAAAAAAAATATTTATGTGTGATACTTAATCATAGGAAAATATCAATATCATAAAACAATAAATTAAATGGTTTTATTAAACATTACATCATATAACAACCTATGGAAAAGGTACTGGTTTCATAATCAATTCCCCATTTCAACATAGTATATCCAAGTTTATTAAGTTGGTTTCATATGAATTTTATCCTAGTATATCATGCATAAGATAAATGGTTTTCATAAGAATTATAACATCACAAAAATAAAACATTCATAGAAATAATAATCATGTTATTTGGATCAAATACCTAATAATGAGTAGGTAACATCAATGGGTGTCATCATATATGGAATATGGTTTTTGAATGATCATTTAAAATATATATAGATGAACATATGAATTCATTTCGGAAAAAAATTTCAAAAAATAATTAACATTTAATACATTTTATATTAAATTATCTTTGATATATAATAAATTATCATTCTAGGTAATGACTGGCCATGACATCATGAAATTTTGTTCATGTCGTACATGTTAATTCACATTTTAAATAAAATCTATGTGGGAATTGACTGTAAATAAAATTGAATATACTGTTTGAAACATTAATTTAATAAGTCTATAATGGGAATTTTTTTTTTAAATCATGTGATATTAATAAAACATTTTTCATGATGTTTTGAGAAAACCTGATTTTTAGAGAAAATGGATTTCCGAGCAATCGAATAGATAATGTCTGGTTTTCATAAAAATATTTTAAAAAATATTTTACATTAATAAGAGTGTAAAACTTATAATTTTACTTGAAATTTTTAGGAATAATCATATGATGAGAAATTTCAAGTGTTTTTGATAGTTGGTCATAATAATTTTTCATTAGATAAATAATCATAAACAACCTTAAAAAATGATGTGATTGAAAAATAACATCATTGCAAATTTTGTAACATTGAATCTGCAGCCCCAAAAAAGGGTAACATAAAATGAAACAGAAAATAAAAATTTGATAAATATATTAATGATATTAATTATTAAAGGGGAGTTATATACACATTTTTAAACCATTTTGGTGCATAACATAATATATGACTAATGAAGGATAATTGAGACAAAAATACCATTTTATGTATATTGAAAACATTTATAATAATTTGAATAATATAAAAAAATATAAGATTATTATGAATATATTACAAAGCTATATTCATATATATCAAACACTGTACTATTTTATTATGACTTTTTATCACCTTTTCATTAATAATTTCATGTTAATGTTTGGTTTTAGGTAATAACCGCATTGTTTTTCATATATATTTTGATTTTTTATTTCTGGTACTCGTATATTTATGATAATATAATAATATATATAATTATAAGAATGGGATAAATATATATATATATAGAAATCACATATTTAATTATAGTTATCCATAAAATTTAGTAATATAAAATAAAATACATCCTTCATGGAGATGGTAGGTCATACATATACATGATTAATGTTCCCATTTTCTTGTCGGACTGAAAAAGTAATACTTAATGATATATTTTATCATTCTAAATAAATTTTATTTCATATATAACACATATATTTATGTAACTAATCCCAAATATATTACATTTAATGTGAGAATGAATCATATTTCATTATGAGGTGGTACATTATCACACACACGAGCAAAATTATTATATTCCAAAAAATGGAAAATATGATGATATATGTGAATTAATAATTACATAATCATAATAAAATAATTATTATAATATATAAATAATCAATACATCATTATGTACATCTTTGATTGTTGATAATGGAGAATCAAATGACATCGTTTCATGAGGCTGTATTCCACTATACTCACGAATAATGATTTTATAACACATTTTTGGATGTGGATGTGGTTGAAGGTAATTACCTTTAGAAAATAATATTTTAATATATGGAGAATATTTAGCTTATTTTATCATAATTTTATAATAATAATTGAATTAGTTGGAGTATGAACTCAGTGAGAAATTCAAGATGACTAATGTTACCCCTTCTTTGGGTACCCTCTTAAGGTTTGAAGTAAAATAAATATAATGGTTTATTTTTATATAAAATAAGGTTTCTAGGATGTGAAGTGGGATGGTTGTAAGTTATTTTGGATGGTCCTAGATAGAAAAATAGTTTTAATGTGTTAATAATAGTGAATTCGGTTGGCCTTTTATAAGTGATGCAAGTTCCACACATGAAATGTTTTGAAGGAAATAATTCCTCAGACATAATTTTTCTAGGTCACAAGGCTCAAAAAATGAAACATTTCTGACACTATAACATATAAGATCGATTTATCAAAAAAGGGGTGTTTGAAATGTTTTTTTATTTTTACTCTTTATCATTTAATTTAACCCCCATTTAAATAGTTTTTACGTTAGTAGATGTAAATCATGATGACTATTTTTACTATTAATTTTTGTCAAAAAATATATGTATCATATTACATAATATATATTTTCTGATTATAAATATGCAATCCCTTTTTTTAAATTCCATTGATATAATTTTAATATTTTTTATTTAAAAATAATCCCACATATGCATTCAGATTGAATTTTATAAATAAAATCGTTTCAAAATATTGAGTTATTATTATATAAAAAAATCAACATATAATTGATTAAAATTACATAAATTGGATTAAAAGATATATATTTTAACTATTTAAACATTAAAAAAATAACAATATAATTAGTCATTTTTAATAAATTAAATGAAAATAAAGTTTTCAATTAAAATTCAGTACTATTCACTACTCATAATAATGAAATGTTATAGATAAAACCACAAAATCCACACTAGGATTATTTTTACAAGGTTTTTAAAAAGTGATTTTTATTTTATAAAATTAATGTTTCAAATGAGTGAAAAATAAATTATATTACTTTCAATAAATAATAATATTTTTGAGAAATTTTTTCATTCGAATATTTTAATTACTTTACTTATTGTTGGGTATTTTTTAAATTGATTCTCTTTATATAAAATAGTTACAATTAATATTTTAAAATTAATTAATAATATTTCTATATATTTGATTAATGGTTGGGTTGTAGCAGGTGAATTTAAATAATAATATTAATAGTATGTCATGGCTTTGTTAAAACTAAATGTTATGAGTAACACATGATCAACATTTCTTGTGTGTACCACAAGAATAACATGGGATTCATGTAAAACATGATATAAATGAAATTTAATTAATTAGAAAATTATAATTCATAAAATCACAGCTTCATTCATAATATTTTTATGAAACAACTCATTTCTATCACAATAGACATATTTTGAGATTTAGTCCCAAATATTTATTCAATGTATCCCAAATTATTTGGATTTAAAATCATACTATTGAATTAGATATCATATGATGTTCATAAGCCACATTCCAACATTATAGGTTTATAAAATGCTAGTTTATTCCAAATGAAATTTCTCTAACCAATTAATTTATGTTATCCTCATATGTATATAGTTAATCAATTTTGAATAGTGATTTAAAATATTCTAAATGAATAATTACATAATTTTTATAATGTTAGGCCCAAAAATTATAATTTTTTATTATTTATAGACATCAAAATTTTTTATTTCACAACTATGATTTTTTATGTTTTCATCATATATAATCATTAAGGTGGTCATTCAATAAAGAAATCAAATATATAAATTTATTTGGTAATACAAATAACTGGAATCTAGTTAGTCATTCATAGTTTAGGAATATATAATAAGCGTACCTTTCAAAAATAATCAATTTTCAATGATCCTTTTAAACATTAGTTTTTTTAAAAAAAAATTACCAATCTTTTTTAAGATAAGAGGTTGTTATCATAAATATTCTTTATTAACATTATGATTGGTGAATTTGATTATGTAGTTCCCAAATTCCTTGTAGTAGAATAATTGAATAATATTTGGTGTATTTTATGGAATATTATTATCCATTATCATATGAAATATGTTATTTATTATTTATTAGTTCTATTGTAAATGGTCACATTTATTATATATAATAATCATTTAGTTTTGTTGATAGAATTACCTAGGGGCTTCTTCACGCATATAAGAGATTGAATTCGCTTCTCTATATGAGATTCATCATTCAAAATTTCATTAAATTTTTTACATTCTCTTATGAAATTTTTTGTTATAACATTGTTTATGATATTAATCAGAGTATTGTATGTATTTCTTAGAACACAAAAATACAATTTTCACCCCATATCATATTCCATTTGGTTACTCATCAAAAAATATTTTGTAACAAACATGACTCAAATAGAATTATAAAATTTGTATAGGCCATAACATGGACACACTAACAGGTCTTAGTAACCAAAAGATTTAATAAGTACTAATGATCTATGTTGATTGTTTTTTTACCCCATAAATAAAAAATAATATAGAGATTTTTTCTTCAAAGAATTATGTAAGACTGTTGGGGTTGATAGATATCCAAACTGATTACTCCGATAACCGCAATAAGTGATCCTAAAAATTAATACATATAGAAAAAAAATATTTAAAATGACTATGAAACATAGTTCATAAACATATTACTAAATAAAAAATTATGTAATGTCCAAATATTAAGAGAAATAAGAAAAAATGAGGTAGAAACACAATAAAAAAAGCATTTTCTAAGGGCCAATGATGGGAGGTACCATGTCTAGAAACACAATAGGAATAATTATCTATGACCCAGATATATTAGATATATATATCCTCAAAGAACAATAATAACCATTACCCATAGTTTTATATCCAGTAACTCCCAATACCAACAGATCTATAAATATCACATAACTAACAGCAAACCTCAAATACATGTTATGAAGACTCTTGTACATTATTTTGCCCATATAGTTTGTGTACATATACATACCCAATAAGGCATAAAAATTTGAAACTAAATAATATTTAAATTTTTTTTATTAAAAAACATGTCTACTTATTTATATATTTATTTTTAGAAGATCATTAATAGTAAAAAATTAAATTAAAAAAATAGAATTACAGTGAAACACTCCATTGAAAAGTGACAACTAAAACTAATATCTACCTACACTAGTTGGGTCCATATTTATCATACCATGTCTATGACTATCCCATTAAATGATAAAATTATTGTTGTCCATGTTATATGGGTGGAAACACTAATTCATTAAATTTTATTAACCCAATTAAAATAATAATCCACATATATTGGTATATGTGTGAAATTAAATGATGTAACTAGTTCATATCCTTTATATAGTAGCAATGCTATCCGTTCAAGGGAGTCATATAGTACATCCCATAGAATATGATAATAAATATAAAAACTCTCATAGTTTTTAGCCTATCCAATATAAGTGGATAAAAAATAATGAATCCTATTCCTAAGGGACAAGTACTGAAATAGATAATGTATCCATATTTAGTTTATGTTTCAAAAGTAGATGTGTTGATTTCTATTCTGGAAAGTAAATTAATATTAGAAATAAAAACATTTTTTGAATGTATGTCATGCAGATTAATTATAATGTTATAGAACCTGAAATATAGTCTATCATTCAATAATATATATGAAATTATATTAACATTTAATTTATTATTGTGTTGTATATACATTTACTAAATAATAAAACTTATAAATATTAAATATCATGATTTCAAATACAAATATTATTTATAACTAAAGCATAAAATATGTAATTATGTGTCTCTAATCATACATAACAATGTACTCTAGACAAATCAATGCTTAGATCATGATATTGTTCAACAAAAATTAATAATTTAGAGAACCCCAAATGAATTTAAAACAAACAATTTTTTTCCAAAAAGAAAAATAGTAAAGACATTTTTCAGAATTAGATTTCCCAATTTAAAATTAAATTAAATAAATGTTACTTATTCATAATAATTCAAAATTATAAATCATAAAACTAAAACATATTGTATTATATTAAGAATAAATTATTTCTATAGAGGTATAAAATTATTAGACTTAAATATCATACCCATATTAATTATTACCTAAATAATTACCCTATGAATAATTGAAAATAGTTATTCATTTATGAAGGAATATTTTTTATTTCCTAATGGAGTATTTTTTTTAATAAAGTGGCAAAATGCTTTAGGGATTTAAAAAATAACAAAAATATTATTAACTTAAGAAAAAGGCGCAATTATTATTCATTGAAATATTAGGTTCTATTTTGGTAAAAATATTTTTTACAAAACTAATAAGGTATATATGTTGGTCATCCATCCCAATAAACCATACTATCCATTATATTTCAACAGATGCAGCTATAAAATGTGTTTTGGTTTAATAATAGGATTAAAACTCATTCAAACCATTGTGTAATGAGTTGGTCATTTCTATGAAAACATTTAAAAGAAACACCAACTATATGAGAGTGGTATGTGGCTAGGATTACTATATTATTTATGATAAGGTATGTTATATTCCTATCCTAGAGAATAATAAGGAATATTATGATCAATATTATTTATCTTACACCCCCAATAATGTATCTTATAAAAAGTAATGGAAATGAATATTAAAAATGAATTATATGGCTTGAAAATAATGATGTTTTAAAATAAATATAAATTTATGAATTATGTTGTAAAAAAATTAATTTTATTTATAAAAAATGAGGGTCAAAATTTATAATAAACTAGGAAAATAGAAAATTTTAATGCCCTACAACAAAATAATAATGCTAAAAATTTAATTGTTAATGATTCTTTTCAATACATTTTATAATATTTCATGATATTTTATTAAATATATTACACATTAAATATAAAATTAGCTTCAAGATAACTAATAGGTTCTATTATAGTGCTCTATATCTATTATTTACATATAGATAACCAGTGGTAGTAATTTCATATGCATAACCTATTAAACAAAAAAAGTATTGATAAATACATTTCTTAACCATGGGTGAATCAATATCCAAACTATCATCAATTTACAAAACATACAAAAGAAAATATTCCCTGAGAATAATTAATTAAAATTTTATAAGCTCTCAACTATAAAACTTTTAATACCACCATTAATGAAAGGTAAATCTCCAATGAAAACGTGTAAAATTACTTCAAAATTCCACTAAATAGTATAACAACCATAATAACCAATTATAATAAAAAATTAAATATTTAATCTTAACTAGATATCTTGAGAACCCATGATCTTATTACATTCTATCTGTTTTATATAAATATAGTGAGTAAATATATAAATATCATACCATGTGCCTTATTTTAGGAAATTTATTAGGAATACCTATGATTATATGTCATTTAACCATAAATAGGTGACATCATAAATAAAATCTCTAAATATGGTGTAATTAAAAAGGTGAATGAATATGACGATTAAGGTAGATGATTTACGTTATATATTATAGAATAATGATCCATTGGATCACCTTTTGTTGGAAGACATTTATGGATGAGAAAATAGAACACATGAAGGAGTCATGGATTGTCCCATTATAGATAGTGAAGATAAATTACATGATGGAACATAATTGACTGTCCAAATATGGAAATAATGATATTATAATGAAAATTTTTATATTTATAATCATCATCTTAAAAAAATACCCAAAAAATGGACACTAGGTATATTAGGGAACAACTTTGGAACCCTAGTCTAAGTCATGATCACAATGTACTCAGGGAATTATATAGACATGGGATGTAGGTTAATAAATTTTGTAGTTTACTCGATCCTTTATCTCACCCAATAAACCCCAACCAAAACCTATGATGTTTAATATATTATCCACAAAACTAAATATCAATAAATATATCCAATAATTAAATCTAACCCCTAAAAACATATATAAAATTTAATAAAAACTATATTTTTATTTACAAAATATTTAAATTATACATTTAATTTTTTCTATAATGACCTAAATGTTTCAATTATTTCCATAATAAATATTTTCATCCCCATGTATATGATCATACAATTCACTCAATTAACATATAACCTTGAATTGTATCAAAGTATCATTCTGAAATCCACTAAATACCAAAATGGGCACTTTTATATACTAATATCAAACCCGTAGTATATTCTAACATCAACATATCACTATGAAATCCAATTTTAATCTAATAATCCACAAATAAAGTTTATAAAATGTATACCAACAATTATCACTCCAACACGTATACCAATCATTGTCTCTTCTGCAAAACAAATCACTAAAAATAGGTATAATTACCTGAATGGAATACTCACCATAATTATTGAAAAAAGATTATAAATGGTAACCCAAAACATCTATATGGAAAAAATATTATTATAGTATCCTACTATATAGATAAATATTTAAAAATAAAATGTTGTAATGTATGTATTAAAATCATTAACATGTTACCACCAAAAATACTCCCTATATTATTTTATCCCCATTATACTACTCATGTCAGGTCAATTAATAACCTAACATAGAGATGAAATTTATTACAATTTTCACATATCAAAAAAAATACTAAAAAATTATTCTATTTTCAGAATAAATAATGATTTCGATTTCTCATAAAAATAATGTTTTTGAACTCAATATCATTATATCCAATGTTAAAAAAACACAAACCCAATTATTAATTTTCCAAACCAAAAATGAAAATACCAAACCCCTAAGAGATTTTTCATAAGATTCATATTTTATGAATACATCCCAAGATAAGGTTTTAAAAGTATATCCATCCTAAATAAATAGTCCATTTTTTGAAAAAAAATCTATTTATTTATAACATGACAATTTAAAAAGTTCATAAAAAATATATTAATATCAATACGTTCAAATTTTGTGAAAAAAAAATATTTTAAAATATTTAATATGTGAACTCAACAAAATATGCCATTTAATTGAAAATTAATATGTTTAATTTTTCAATCATAATACAATTCATCCTATATATAACTATAAAAGATACATGAAGTGTTCTAGAAAATAAACCCGTGAAATAAACATATAGCCTACTCCAAATGAAGATTAAATAAAATTAGAAGCAAAATACTCATACAATAATTGTCAATATGTAAAAATTAAACATGATTCATCATATAATAGTAAACAAATACCAATTGACATTCCTACAAATTAAATTTATATCAATTTTTTATAATATATTTCTAACAAGAGAGATATAATATAAAGAATTACATAGAATTGTCTATCAATAACATTAATTAATTAGATTAAATATAATATTGTATATTGGAAAACGTTTATTACATTATCAATGGTTATTTAATTAATTATGATTATTTAAATGTGATCATAATAATAGTTATTATCAATTTTGAATACATATATCAAAATGAGAATCTTGACTATATGATGTAAGAATATAAATTGAGGGGAGCATAGTTTTTCCCTATAATATCCTTCCGAAATTTTACCAAACTAAATTTTTAAATAATTGAGATATAACCACACCCTTGAATAATGATCTGAAATGACACTCTTACTTATTCTTGATAACTCGAGTTTCTTGGGAGAACAATAAAATTTAAATTAAATTAAATTTTAAAATAAATATCACAAGTTGATTCATTTGAAATAATATAATATACTAACTACTATATAATTCTTACTATAATTTTGTTAAGTAGATACTATTGTGATAATCTCTCATCATACAACATCTTTAAAATGAAACTTCTACTTGGTGATAGTCAATTAGGAAAAAGATTTTTACAACTCAACAATTTTGGAAATCCTCTGTAGATTATTATCAATGGGAACTAGAGTCTATATTGTACGATCATGTATTCTTAAGAGTGAAACCTCAATAGGTATAATTACAATATAGTAATTTATGGAATTAAGAACCTTGTTAAACTATAACTATAATATTCATTGAATGGGTTGTGTTTGTAAAATATAATTTTATATTTTATCCATATAATGTTCATTATTAATTATTTTTATAGATTTACAACTAATGATGTAGTATAAAACATGTTTTTTGTTATTCAGTGAGATTTGGTAAATTTGTTTCCTCACATGAATATTATTGAATGGTTTTTATAGATTACTGATAGGTTAGAAAATATCACGCGCAGATGAAATATCATGTTTTTTCATGTTTTTCTGGAAGCTAGGGGATGTTCTTGAGCATATATAAAGATAATGTCTAATATGAAAAAATGATATTATATTTTCTTGTAATTTCATGCCCTCTCACATTTAAATTGTAGAAATTTTAATAGTGGGTTGAATTTTGATACTCTAGGACTGATATTTTACAATTCCCTAGAATTTTTATTAATTTTTATTGTTATAGTTTTTGGGTGATTATTTTATAGAATGTGTGGGTTATATATAGTATAATAACAATCCAAGAGTCATTCAACTTATTTTTTTGGGATAATTCAAGATTCATAATTAGCTTCATTAATAAAAATAATTTTTTGATAAAAATTCATATTTTATAATATTGGATAATTAGAAATGTATGTATTATGAATAAATAAATAACCACATATAAATTGAGGTTTTTTGAGGAAATTTTTATAGATTTATCTTTAAAATAATGACCATCCATTGAAGAGCTCCATTAAACAACTAAAAAATTATATTAGATTACTTTGATCAATTATAGTGCATTTTTTTGAATGTTTCTCTCATTAACTCAAGAATATAATTCACAAATATGAATTAGATCATTTCATATATAATTAAAAAATACAAGATTACGCTCCACATATTGTGGATAATTAATTCTCTCTCACCTCCCCTATTTTATTTTGTTGTCTTAGTAGTTATACAAATTTTGAAATCTTATTTATATGAAAACTAATAATTTCTTTTTTAAAAAATCTAAATATTTTGGGTTAAATAATCCATTGATCCATACAAATAGTTCTAGGTTGATAATTTTCTGTATAGTTTGTTTTGATAGGTGGATTATGTCATTTTCTAAACTAATTATACTCCACGGATGTGTAACTAATTAATTTTTTTTTCATGTTTAATTATTATTTTTGTTGAATTAATTATTTATAAAATCATGGAATTCAATTTCTTTTTATAATTATAGACGGTAAAATAAAAATTTCATTTTCAAACAATATGTTCCAGATAAATCCCAAATATGAGCTATTGTGATATTTTCAAAAAAATGTATTTTATTAATTATTTTAATTAATTTAAAATATTTAATTTTAAATTAAGTTCACGTAAAATAATTATTTTAATGTAACATACCGGCCCTTGTTCCATGAAATAGTGCCCCGATTTGGTCGATCACATGCCCTCAATCATGCCTATCTATATGCTACAGAGTGTTAAATAGCAACGAGGGTCTGATAAATCAGTCATTGGGAGACTGCACCCACCTTTATTAGAGTACCACACTACTAGAAGAAAACAACAATAAACAAGTGTAGAGGCATATAAGTAATTTGAACAAAACCAATGACACACCTGGGTCTCTATCCTTGAATATCATGAAATGAGAAAAGTTCTCTTGGAAATGTTCCCCTTCCTCCTGAGCTGGAACAAACAGTGACTCATGTTCCTAGACTGGAAGACCAGTCCAAGACCTACCCTTCAGTCTCTATCTCATTAGGATTCCCAGAGGGATAGTCTCTACAATTCCAAACACACATCATAGCTCTCATAACACAACCTTGTAACATTTACGTAAGAGGAAAATGAACCAATTTTTTTTTCAACATATCCTTTCCCCATTTCTCACCACATGTCAATAATGAGGCGCTATCATTACCCTTTACTATCATACTCTTAGGTATTGGTTAAAATGGGAAAGAATATTATAATTAATTAATTCACACAATAAATAAATTAAATAATTTCTAATTAAATAAATTTCTCATTAGACACTGATTTATTTAGATATTTATTTATTTTACAACATAGCTCAATTCATGTTAAGAAACATTTTCATTTCCAGTAGATAATAATGAAATAATCTCAAGTTCATTAACATACCCGTAACCCGTTTTCCTGTGAGTGCCTAAAATGATGCATGCCTTAATAAACATGAGTGCGTAGAATTATGCATGAATACTCAACACTAGTGCATCTTTTGGACACAAATCAATAATTGACAATTCTGCAAAATAATAATCACATCACAAAACTAGTGTATCACGCAAGGTGACATAATATGAAATTGTAACAATAAACAACATCATCAAAAATACCACCCAGAGAACCCATACTTTCTCATATAAATGGATTTACAATTTCAATGCAAAAGTTCATTACCAAGCCCCAACTATTCCTAGTATCCTATCGATATTTTCCAAATCTGTATGATAAGAAAGAAGAAAAAAAAGAAAAATCCTCATATACCGCTCTGTAAAGTTCCGACCCCAGTGCAACACAATGGTTCCCTAAGCTGGTTGGTCACATTCCCTCAAGTGTTCCCCCCTTATGCTGAAGGGTGTTGATTAGAAGTGAGGGTCTGGTGAATTAATCCTGAGGGGACTATATTCAAATTTATTAGAGTAAAATTTTAGCGGAAGAATACCAAAATAAAAAAATGTAAAGTATATAAATTATCATAACAACACCACTGTCACATGATAGAAAAAACATAAATTCTAATATTCAGAAAAAAGTTAATGCATGATATGACAATCCATGATTCAAGTGACTACAATGAAATTGAAAATAAATACAAAAAGACTCACATGATGTTGTTGAACCACATTTGGTTCCCTGACCTATACTCCATCCCTAATCTGAAATCTCACCTAGGGACTTTCCCTTATCCTATCGTGCAACAATAAAGTCTTCTCTAGTGTAGATCAGGTGGCCTGAATAGGGTTTGAGTACAAATCTGTAGACCACCACCAATAGTGTCTGAAATAAGTCTAATCAAAATATTGTGCATGGAATTATTTGAATCATTAAATACATTGCGTAATTTACTAGTTATCACATTGTTTATTATTCTATTATAATCACATAAAACAGTAGTTTGATTCATGTATTTAGTTCAACTAAAAAATTTATAAATTAAATATTAGTTTGGTGTATAATTCCTTTTATAACACCCAAAATATCAATCAATGTAGATCACCATGTCTCACACCCCACATTCTCAACCGGTGTTGATCACCTTGTCTACCACATCACTACACAAGAACTTTTATAAACTATTGGGGTAGAATGTCATATATAATTCCCCAACATCTCCATTAGTCTCAAACACCATGTCTAGCACCGACTTTCTCATTCAATCACATCATTAATTAATTCATAAACATTTAACCACAACATCTTATTTTTAATTCAACGATAGTAAAATTTATCAAAATCCATTAGTTAACCCCATAATTAACTATATACACAAACCATTAATTAATTCATAAATTAATTAACCAAAAAAATAAAAATATAATTCCACAATTTATTATGCAAATATAATCTGAAAATTTCATATTTAATGTCATAGTTAGTTATCTTAATCAAACATCAGGGCATATAATTAATTAATCATTACTTATCTCAACATAGGAAAATAATTATCTCATAAATTATCGCCACTAATTAATTATCTCAAACACAAGAAATTAATGGTCTTGAATAAAATATCTCAAATCATAATCAAATTTCTCAAATCAATTATCGATTTCGGTATCCCCTTAGTCCCATGATTTAATCATCAAATTATCATTTATATATCGAAAACATCAACATGAAAATTTATCATTCCTAATTCACCATATTTAGGAAAAAAATTACAAAGGGATGATACAAAATCAATAATATCACATACATGTATCAAATACATGACTATGAGAATTAGATTTGGACCATATACCTTAGTTCTTAGAAAAATTATAGTCCAAAAAAGCCTCCAAAATCTGAATAAAACAACAACATCAATCATGATCTATATATAAATCCCTATATCTAAAATTACGATAAAAGGATTGAAGATCTTAAAAAAAATCTTCATAAAATATCCATGATCTAGATCTAGAAAAAGATTATATTTATGGAAATAGTGGAGATCTCCTCTGAAAATATTAAACAATGATAGAGGAAATAATGGGTGAAGAGTTCAGGTGAAATACACTTACCGAAAAGAGAGAGTATTCTCAATATGAGCATTCAAGCTTGAAGAAATGTGTTTAAATCTCCCTGGAATCCCTTCATAATTCATTTGGATGACCTAGAATTCGTTAATCCCAAACCATGGTCAAAATAAATGTGTTTCAGAAGTTTGGGTTGTTTTAAAAACTTTTTTTTGTAGAAAACTGTTCTACGCGGATAGTTTCACATGGCATGGGTGAACGCTTATAGAAACCATGCAGACCACATTGCTCATGTTTTCATGATTACTTGGGTTTGGGAACACCATTTTTTAACCCATTTGAATTCCATTCACATGTATCTGTCAATATAATTTTCTAAAAACTTACCCTAAACGCACATCAACCCATGATTCCAAAGAAAACATACACCAGAACAACAAAATTTACCTGAAAAATACCCTCACGATGTCTCTATAAAAGGCCAGGATGTTAAATATAGTGTCTATATTAGATTATAATTGATGTAACCACATTTTATGTAAAAATATTTTATAAATAAATATGTTTTTAGAAATTTTTAGGATATTTAGAAATAGGTTTCCATGGTTTTAAATAATTATATAATGTTTTAAAAAGGATCATAGAACATGATTAAAAATAATCGTATGTAATGGTTAATAAAATTTGTTGAAACAAAAATAGACAATTATCTAAAAAAATGGTGATTCCTTATGGATAAATTGAACATTACTTAACATGGAGTGTGATTAAACTGTTCTATTCCTAGGTATATTCTATTGTAAAACTATATGTTATCTTGCAAATAGAAGTGTACATGAGACCTTTTTATATATTTTAGTTATTTTTAGGAAATAATTTTTTTGATTTGGATACTGAATTTTTTATATTTTAGAAAGTTGCTTGAATGATTTATTTAAATAATTTACATGAAGCCTGATCAGTTCAAAAATGGATAGTGTTAGTTAAATTCTATCATGGTTTCCAATTTTTCCATCCCATATTATGCTGACTAGTAAGGGATATATTCCTTTGTGGATTCCCCTCTCTCCCTTGGCCAGATGGTGATGGTGAGGATATCCTATATAGAAATCCCATGTAAGTATACCCTTCTTCTTATGTGTGTGGCATTACATCATGACCTCTTGATTAATTACTAAAATCCATAATCATATAAAATTATTCTCTAATGAACTGATAGTTACAACATACAATTCAACATAAATTATGGAAATAATCAATTAATCACCACATAACCCTATCATGTTCCACCATATAAATACTATAAATTAGTAGAGGAGATAAGAATCATCAACTAGGGTAATTAATATTTAAAAAATCATAACCTAATACAAAACATTTGGTACGAAAAAGTAAAAACCAATTGACAACATATATATTATGCAATAACTATTTCTATAAATTTAAGAACAAATATATGAGGCATTGAAATTTCGTACAACATTTAATTCACCTATTTAAAAAAAATTCCCCTCCATGTGAAGGATATTCAAGAATATTTAAGAGGAGTAATTCATTAAGGAAATGAAATAAAATTAAATAATGAAAGCCTGGAATTAAAGTAGAGATAGTCCACCATCTAGTGATTCCAATTTCCAATAATCACCCTTTCAATCCCCAATGAAATCTATTTATAGTCATACATCCCCCCATGGGTAGTTATTCACCTAATAAATTGGTTAATGTTCATACTGGTTCATTATATGGCACAAAATGGTAGTTTATCATTAATGTTAGTAAAAAATCATGGTTTCTGCGACCACATGAATATTTCATCAAATAAATAGTGTTTTAACATCCTAATTTCCTTAAGGATAATATTACATCGAATGATTTCATGGAAAAATTCATCTTCTAAAAGTATAAAAGTTGTTTAATTGTGTGATTTTCATGATTCATGTGTTGATACATTTTGATTTTATCCCCTATAAATTTTTTCACATGTTTTATGTTAACAAACCGAATTCATCAAATTTCACATCATAAATTGATAGTTCAAAATATTAATTGGTGTTTTCCATTTGTGTGACAACAATTTAAATTGATTCTTTATTTTCATACCTCGGTTATGGTCCTTTAAATGTCTCGTAACATAGAGAATAAATTTCCCTATCAATACACAACCATTTCTATCATTTTAGACCATATATTTTTACCTTCCTTAAAATAAAAAAACAATTTATTATCAATAGGGTTAACCAAATAATGTGAAAAGAAGATTAATATTAAAATATATTTTATGGAAATGGTTATCTCAATTACCCTACTGATATAATTCTTTCCTCAATCATAAATTTTATAATGATTTCTATTGGAATTCCATGTTATCAATATATAAATACCATTCAAATTAAATAATATGGTTACCAATGGGAGATGAACCTGTACTGTTCTACATAAAAAATAAATTTAACATCACATTCACTAAATGGGGCTAATATAAAAAAGTATATTACTTTTTTTAATTAGTTAATGGTTTATTATTTAATTCCATTAAATCATATATAATAATTCATTATTTATCATACCAAGTCAATATTTTCCTTTTAACTAATAATTTTCTCTAATAACTTATTATATTGAATCTAGTAGAGTAAGACCTATAGAATGTGTACATCATCCTTTTGGATAATCATTCAATGGATCTAAATTATACACATTATAATGTTATAATTCACATTAAATCATGAGGACATAGAAAAAAAAGGTTTGATGACACTGATGCTTATTTATGGTAGTGATTCAGGTTCAAAATATTAACGATAAAAATTAATGCTTATCTATATATCATATTACATTAAATAAAATTCAAATTTCATAGAAAATAAACTCTTTAAAATGATAACCCCCACATCCCAAAACAAAATATATGGTGATGATAATTGAAAGAATAATAATATTTATTCATAATCTTGATTTTTTTCTCAATTTTAGTTTTATTAAATATTTTAATATATTTTATAACACAAAATGTCACATCCACATACTAACGCCATATGAAAAAATTTAAATTCTAGTAATTGTGAATTTTAAAAATCCAAATACACAACCCAACCATTAATAAATAATTTTTTTGAAGATAAAACTACAGATGTGAGATAAATGCAATATGATCCAATACAATTACCAAAAATGACACCCAAAACATTTAATATACAACCCTGTATATCTCTTCAATAAAAAAACACACATCTTCAATGTTAAATATTAATATATTATTCAATATGAAACCATAAGTGTTGGAATGGATATAAATTTCATCTAATGAGACTCTTTCCAAGTGAGGTCATCTAAAAATTATTTTGGATAAAAAACTATTTATTTAAATTGTGGTATCATGTATAAGATATTATCGATAAAAATTTATTAATCATATAAAATTTTATTTTAAAAATACTTCAATTTTGACAATTTCAAATGAATGTTATAGTTGGTTTCATTCCCCCAGATGCCATAATAAATATAATCACGATTGAAATTATTATTTTTCAATAAAACCTCTTAGGAATAAAAATTTTGAACTTTTTAAAAATAAACGATAGAATTAAATAAATATAAAAAATCAAACCATATAAATTTCAGAAATATAAAATAATAATATGGCAATAATGATTCATCCACCTAAATAAAAAAAGTACAAAATAATGATTCACGAAAATTAGCATACGTTGATCTTCTCTAATAATTTAATTATAAATTTTTATCATTAAATATGATTAAAATTTACAACCAAAACACATAATTATATATTACTAAGAAATTTTTATCTCATTGAATTTCCAGGTAATGAAAGAAGACTAACTATTGTCAAATAATTTTCATTTAAATAATAAATATAATAATAAAATTATTGGGGTAAAATAAAATAATTATTTGAAAATAATACTCCCCTTTTTAATGTTACATATAATCAGTTTTAATGGATATATTTTTCCCTGAATTGTTACATAATTTCCATACCATAAATTCTTATTTCAAAACATGAATTCCATTTACACAATTGCGCCCACTTTTACTAGTATTGATTCTATATATATTTATCATGTTTCCTTGTGAACTGTTTACAGACCTAAAAATAAGAATACAAATGAGTTCTGATGAAGGCCTATTCCAGTTATCATTAATAGAAGTTAGTGGAAGAGTGTACTAATGTAAAAAACATTGATTTCATTATAGAATTAATTTTGGATAATTTTATTTGATTAATTGAATGTTAAATATTTTAATTAAATCCTATACTATTTGATTATATCAGCTACACATAATTGACTTACTGTCTAAAATTAATTCAAAATGATTATTCTAGGAATTTTATTTAAAATGGAACTATATAATTAAATAAAATGTAAATAAAATATACATGGTGTTGGGGTGTCATACATAATATTGTTGAAAGAGTATAATGTCCACTATTGGCACTTCTAGTAAGGTCATGTGGTAAATATTTATCCTATTCTCTTTAATATTGAATTGGTTTACTCTTTATTATTTTTAATCTATTCAAAACTAAAAGGTTGTATATATATTATTGTAAAAGGACCTTCTTATTTGAAATTATGTTTACCTAACATTTTTAATATCTATATTTTTATACAATAACATTATCTTTGTGGTTGATGGTTCCTGGTTGAATTATCTTGTTATTTTCCATAATTATTGTATCTTTTTAGATCATTTAATTTTGAAGATAAACAATTATGATTTAATCTAAATCTATTAACTAAATATTATCTCTTTTTTTGGAACTATTCAAATATAAATTATTCATTTTGATATCCAATCATTCATTCTCATCCAATTCAATAGAGAGGTGAACTCTATCCTCAAAATTTGTTATATAAATGATCATCTCTATGAATGTATTTTTGGGAGACCTATATTCCCATAATATTTTGTCAATATTTTTCCACCATTCATTTTTCTTGGATAGAAAAATATTATCTATGATTCATTTGATTTATCCACAAAAACATTTACATGGCCATTTTTAAGAAAATGATACGGTGTTGAAATTTTTCATTCATCCCAAAAATATTCAATAATTGCACAATTTTATTATTTTATAAGAGCTTCACTTGGTAATTTATGATTTATTATGGTACTCCAAACATACATAATATATAATCGATAGAATATTAATTGAAAAACATTGCATTATCAGTCTTGGTGATTTTTTATTCCATCCAAATAGAATTATATTATATAGCTAGTAGAATAGAAAAATTACCAAATAACATCAGAAATATTCCCATGATGATTATTCCACATACATAAAAGATATTATATTGTAATTTTTTTGTTTCATTTCATTTAATTTTCAGATATTATAATAAAAATAGGGTTTTATCAATTAATACAAAATTTATAATCTTAGTTAAATAATTTAGGATATCAAATTATAAATTATATGTACTTACTATACATTTTTTATGTTCCAAAGTTTCATCCAATATATAATGTGGGTCAAAATTCAAAAACTAATTCTACTTCACTTTTTGGAAATCAACTTCTTATTATTTGGTCACTACAAATTTTCCACATGGATGGATTTTATAAAATATAAAATCAGAAATCATATTTATTATTGTGTTGATGATGAGAGTTATATTAATATGTAATTCGATGTTTGACTATATAAATAATAAGGTCACTATACCATGGTAGATATCCATCTATGATATAAAGTTTTTCATCATGAATTTCATCATTGAGTTAGTTATGATTGTGAATTTATTGTTCAGTGGAGTAGGGGAAGTGGACTCAGATGATTGACTACCATATTTTATACCCTCATTCTATCTTTAGATCTATGGTGGACATCCTATTATTTTAGCATCAATATCACATTCCGTGAATTAAAAAAATCATTTTTATTAAGTACCTAATTAATCAATGGTCAAAAAGTAAAAAATATTAGCTTTAATAAGATATTATACAGATTTATCTAGTGAAAAAATGAGAGGAACACTTTCTAAGTGGTATTGTAGTTGATTTGGTTAGTATATAATGTATTATAGACATAGGTTTTGAATCATACATGGAATCGATTCTTTGTAAGAGGGGTGTTGATACAGATTGGTTGATACATTACATATCGTCTCAAATGCGTGTTCTTAGTTGGGTAGTTGTGTTATTGGTAGTGTAATTAGTCTTTTATTAAATTAATTAAATGTCTTCCACCAATCATTATTAAAAATGAATTCCAAACCCTTTAAAAAACTAATCTTTATAGGGATAGAAGTCTTATATAAATAATTTATAAATTATCTATAGAATCTTGCATGGGTTAAAAAATGTCTATCTTGATTTAAAAAAGGTTGATATATAAATGAATATATTTATTGATTATTTGATTTAAATCCATTTATAACTTTTTGTAAAATTATTTTTCTGGATAGTATTAATTTTTCAACAATGAAATAATATTTTTCATGTTTTTTTTAAATGAAAATTTTAATATTTTTATTAAAATATATTTCCATGATTCTTAAGAAATGATAGAAAGAATTATGTCAAATAATGTTTTTTATGAAATTCATCTAAGAATTATTAAACATGATCTGAGAAAATAATAATCATGATATGTTGAATTTTACTCGTAATATTACATATCGGAAAATGAAAATTCATAGAGGAGAGGTTTTTAGAGTTTTATTTGAAATTTATCTTCCTTGGGTATTACAGAGCAATTGGTAACTAAAAGTTTCCAAAAAATATATAAATATAAATAATGATTTTTCATTAATAAATTTATTTCATTTTATTGACAAATGGGATGAAAAATTAGTCTTTTGATAACTTGACTCATCATTCCGTAATTTATAAAAACTAACCAACTCTTTCTTGCTCCAAAGGGAATGACAACATTTTTTTCATTATTAAAAATAGTGAGACATGTTTGGATTGGAAATATATTGATTTGGATATCCCAATATGAATTAGATACTAGGTAAACTATGATGGATGATAACATATTTTCAATATTTGTAATAAAAAGTTATGTGATGGACTGATTAAATTTTATATGGGGTTATTTAACAAGACTAAAACCACATTTTAACATGATTTTACGTGAGAAGGATTTATAGTTGATTCATTATATATCTACTAGAAACAATCATATAGAAAATATTTTTTGAAATGGTTATTTAGAGTTTATTGATGTATTTTTGTATAAATTATGGTGGTGATTGGTTGTTATTTTTTATTTCTATTAGGTAAATATGTTTTAAATAATGAGGTATTGGTTTTCACTCTTAAAATGGGGTAGTTCAAGGATAAAAATTTATATGAATTTTCTAACTCCCGAAGCATGGAACTCCATTATCATGTCATATTCATCAATATTTGTTCAAAAAAAAATAGATGTAACCACATCCTCTATATTGAAATTAATATTTTTGGGTTTTATATATATTATTATTTTAAAATGAAAAATGTAGTCATAATGCTATAAATTCTTGATGCATACAAGAATCCAAAATTATTTCTGTTAATTCTTTATGAGAAAATGTATAATTATTATGACTAATTAATGGAATTATTTATGTATTCAAGGATAATGATGGGAACTATGATATCTACACATACTACTGTGACGATTTCATCATCAATATTGATGATCGCCTTGTTAATTTTAAGAATTTTCTCCCTAAAATGTACGGTGAAGGAGAAATACTCTTATCTTATTTCATGTTTAGTACATAGAAGTCATCTTCGAAAAGTACATCATTGAATTTTTAAATTACATCTTCCAAAACACTAACTTGATTACCTATTTTTTATTTATATGAATTGAACCACTTATCTAGTTGGTTTTAATTTTCATATCTACAATGATATTAAAATATGTTGAATCATGGTGTTCATTAAAACACCCATATCACATTATGAATCCGAATAAATCAACGAAATAATAGTACATCGAATTGATAATTTCAAAATGTATTGATAATTTCTAGTACCGGTGGCCCTATAATGGTTGAGACACTACTCATCAATAAGAATCATTCATTTCCATCAATCCTCCTTCTCTTGGTTTATTTTTTTAAGAAACATCACTTACGTTGTGATTCATCAAATTTCATCGAATAATGGAATATTGAGGTTGCATTTTTAAAATTTATCATGAATCTCATATTAAATTCATTTCATTTTTGACATCATAAGCAAATTAATACTCAACTGGAGTGGTTCCAAAATGTACTATTTTCCCCACTATATCATTTTTTGGAGTGTATTTGTTATTTTTTTTTGAAATTGGTTCCCACTTATTCATTAATTTTAGACAATTCTCTTGGATGGATGATCTATTTTTTATAATCCCTCATATAATTTTATGAACTTCTATCAAAATTATGTATTTTATTTAGCTCAAGAAGATGAAACTCCATTCCACTTCATTTGGAAATCAATCAAATGATCTATTCAGGATTTGGTATACTATTATCTCATAGTTTTCTTGGGTTCTTATTCAAAAATTCAATAAATGTTTTGAAATTTTTTTTATAGTATCCATCGTTAATTCATGTCCCAAACTTTTGGACCATAAAAGTTTGTATTCACTTTATTGTCACAGGTATAAAGCTACATCTTGAAGGAATCATGTAGGATTATTTAAATAGAAGTTAAATCAATTATTGTTATTTTTGGATTGGAGGATGATTTTTGTCTTGGTTTTCATAGAAAAATAATAATTGGTATTATTTTTTCTATATCATATTTAGGAATGAGGTTCTGATTTATATGTCTTATATTTCCATAATTTCCTCTACTCGAAAGATTACTCACAGGTTTCCATTCCTTGGACTTGATCACAATAGTTAGTATAGCTGTTAATAGTAGAATATAAATATCAACCCTAAAGTGGGCCATATTGTCCACTAATTTGCTTCACATAATGTTATATCAATATTATTGATAGTTTATAAAAAACATTATAAATAATGTTGATAAATCATAAGTTTTTACATTGTGTATTCCTCTTATATGAGTATCACTATTGAAAAATTATTTTGTATTTTGGAAAATATTTTCAATCAAACCTCGACATTATACATGTTATTTTTTAAAAGGTCTTCCCTAGATGTTGAATAATTAAGGCTTCAAATGTTATCATTTTCTCCTTAAAAAACTAAATGATGAATATGTTCCCTTGTGTTTTATAATTTGAGAAACATAAATATACATTTTTAACCCCTTATAGATATTTATAAATGGAATATCCATATGTTTGTTAGACTAACAACATTTCTTTTCTAGTTCTTGTGATCCTAATTTTGGAAAAAATAATTGAATGAATTATATTTTGAGATATTCCTAGTCAATTTTCATTCTTTAATGTAGATTGAAATACCATTAATTTTATAGTCCCCTATGTTAGAAGTGTAATTCCCTCAAATTAAATTGATCTTTATGTTCTCCTATCAGACTAAATAATAAGCATAAGAATCAAAAACTCTAAATATTAATATTAGAATATTCATCTTCAAGGAAAAAGGATATATATATTAAATGAATCATTTAAATATTCGATTAGAAATAATTTCAAAATGTTGTCATAATGAATTGGAATTATTGGATAGGGTTTATGTATAATAGATATCTCAAAATATTAGGTTGGTATTGGAAACTATTATATCAGTTCGAGTGTGGAAAATAAAATTTTCACTTGTTTCTGAAGTGACTAATTCCCCTATAATTTTTTGTATGTTTTAAATTAATAACTACATCTCATTTTTTTATTTACATTTCAATATAAATTAATTGGTTATCTTAATTGTGGTTCATTCGGGGTTAACTGATTATTTTTCCAGTTTTGAGGCACAACATCCCGAGAAACAAATCATTTTTTATGAATGAATCTACTTAGGATATGGAATAAAAATTATTACTATGTATAATTTATTGGTTAACAATATGTAGTATCCTAAATAAAATTTCCAACAAAAAAGTTTATATATTTTTTATCCATTTTCTTAGAAATTGAATTGTGATTAGTTTAGTCCATTTTGAAATATTAGACATGAGATTATATGATTGATTTAAAACAATTTATATTAAGGGTGATAGGGTTGGTATTTCCAATTCCGAGTGAAATGATATCATGGTTTCCAATTTTTCCAATTCTTATTCTATTAACTGATTAGTGGTATATTCTTTTCATAGTTCTTCTCGACCTCATATCCAGAGAGTGATGATGAGGATACATAAAACTGAAATCTGAATAAATTCTACCGTCCTTCTTATGTGTGTGGCACTATATCAGCTTATCTTCATTGATTAACAAGATCCAAAATATAATATTTGTTTTTAAAAAATTTGTAATAGTTACATATTATAATTCAATACAGAATATAACAATCATAAGTCACTACCCACCTAACTGTAGCATGTTTTATCAAATAAAATCTAACAGTTTTTAGTGGTAGATATAGATCCATGACATAGAATATTAACATTAATAGAAGATAATACTAAATTTTTTATTAAAAACTAAAGAAATAAAATTATACAATATTGAGAAAGAAATAATGATTTTGATAAATTTAAGAAAAAAATACTTATCTTTAGTAATTTTATCCACCCTCCCAATCACTTCTCAATGGAGGAATTTACTCCTCATTGTAAATTTAAAATGAAAATATTCATGAGGAATAATAAATTGGGTGAATAAAAGAATATAAAATAAATAAATCAATAATATAATGAAGCAGTATGACATCATCTAATGTTCACCCTTATCGAGTGGCCCCCATGGAATCCCCTATGGCTATCTATTTATAGGCCTCCATTATCCTCCAATAACAATTAATATCATCAAAAATAATTCAAGAGACTAACATGTTAATCATAGGGTGGAAATGGTTATTGGAAATTAATTTTCATCAAAAAAAAATTCTTCGTATGTCTAACTATTTAATAACAACAATAGTGTTTTCAAGTCATGAGATTTTTAATGACGATGACATAGTGAACAATTTCATGTATTAAAAACATTAAAAAAGAAACTATAGATTGTCACATCTTGGCATATATGTGTTACAATGTGACCAAGATTAGGAAAGTTGTGAAGCCTAGTTTTTTCACACATTGTATGTTCACATACAAAATTCATCAAAATTCATCCCTTAATTTCATCATTCATGAGGTCAATCAGTTTTTTCTATTACTTTTTACCATAATTTCACTTTATTATTTAGTTTTATGACTCGGGCATGGGCCATGACTTGTACCACATCACATGGAAACTATTTTATCATCAATTACATCAATTCATCTAATTTCTGACCATTTCATTTCTTCAATAAATAATATTAAAAAACAAATAAATATTAGTAATATTATCTAATTAACTTGAATATATTTCCTTAATATTAAAATATACCTAATTAATGTGGTTCTATCAATGTTATAAGAACATATTTGTTTACCTAGTTGTTTTATTTCATTGTCATGTGGTTATGTACTTGTTTACTATTACAAAATTTCTTATGATTCCTACAAGTGTTAAAATTTTGATTTTTTATAGTATCATAATTTGAAATATATATATATATGCTGGTGGTGAACTAAATTTTATTTTTTAGGGCATCACATTTATAGGATATCTCATAAATTATTTATTCTTCAATATGTATGAATGTCTTGGTATTTTCATTTGTAATGACAATTTTTTTCTTAACATAATAAATTTTTCTTACAATATTTATCAAATATAATATAATTTCACTAGTATTAACCATTTTTCACTGATATTTCATTTTTAATTTATGGTCTTGAATATGGTAAATCTTATAAAGTATTGTAATAATCTATATATATTCAATTCAATTTACATAGAACTTATTTTGGAAGATATATAGGAATAATATATATATATGTATATAACAATGGTGGAAAGTGATAGATCCATTATGGATGTTTGGTTTAACACCCTGATATTTTAAAATACAATTCTCTTTAAAAGAATTTCAAATTTTTGAATACTAGATTGATAAATAATATTATAAATAAAATAATTTTCATATATTGTAACATAGATGTTGAATTACTTGTTTGAATAGTAAAAACTAGATTTTTCAAATACCATAATACGTTTTTCAATAATGAAAAATAATTTATTAATTCATAATAAAGAGACAATAAATTTTCATTAAAGTCATTTAATTCATAAATAATAATGTAACATTGAAAATGGGTTTTTATAAGTTCTATGGATGAGCATCATATTTAGTTTCTCATATTTTGGAAGAATGTTTATTTCACAAATGAATGTTATTTGTTTAAATAATCTTATCAATATTATATATTCCATATATATTTTTTGATTTTTTTGAGATTTTTTTCAATTGAATATTAAGAAATATAGATTTTTATAATAATATAATTTAATTTAATAAAAAAATAATTAAAAAGACACACTAATAATAGAATAAAATGAAACAATTAGGGTATCAAATAATCTAATAAATTACAATTATAATGATATTATATTTAATTATCGTTTAAATTCACTTTTAAAAATATAAATTCATTTTTATAATAAATAATTTCATTAAATTTTACAAAATAATATTTAAATAGTTTCTTATAAATTCAAAAAATTTGATCAGGAAAAAAGAATTCTATATTTGGAATTAGGTGGTTCAAATTTTTTAAATTTGCGCCGTTTATTTTTAGTCACTACATATAGTAACAATGTTAACAATTTTCCGTATCAGTGAGGATAAAATATGTAAACAATGGTTAAAACAATGTGATAAGGCCTTAAAAACTCCATAATAGTTGTATTTATATTATTATATTGTTTTTTATGGACGAAATGCATCATAGAAATGAAAATAAGGTATTTTATATCACATTATTTTAAGATAAAATTTATATTATTTATTGGAATGGATATCCCCAAAATATAAATTTAGTGAATATAATTTTTAATACATATTTTCTTATTGATAAAAACAATTTATGAATGATTTGTATAGGTTAACCTGAAAAAAATATTTTTTATCATATAATTTATTTATAAATTTTAATTCAAATTATATATACCACAAGTGATTATGAAATGATGATATAGTGCCTATACAGGGAGTAGAAAAATTAAAGAAAATGATTTATAATACAATAAAATTAATACGTTCTATTTGAATAGTGGTTTTCAAAAAGATCAATAGTTAAATATAAATTATGAATAATATAAAATATGTTTATATTGTAATTACCTTTTTTCTTAATGTATTTGAAGCCGAATTAAATGAATAGTCCAAATAATGGATTAATTGATATAATTTGCTAATTAATATTATAATAAATGATTTAGAAATCGCAAAAAATCATGAAAGATTTCAATTTGTTGTGAAATAGTGGAAAATATCATCCATGGACCATGTTTTATAATATTTTCACATTATATGTAAATTTATGATCCTTAATGGGAAGAATGTGGTACATGGGTTATGGTTCAAAAATGTTAATGAGGGGGGTAAACATAAAGAGAGTGTTTATAATTAAATATAAACATACTTAAATTTTATTTATTAAGGTATTTTTACATTATAATTTCCTACCATTGAAATTTTTATTTTTTAGTTCAACCTTACCAGATTATGGTATATATTTTATTCATATATATTATGCAATTCAAGTGTATCATTTACCTCAATTAATAAAGGGATAATAAACATCTACATTATTATAAACGTTAAATAACTCTATCTTAGTCAAACACATTAATAATAACATAATTTATTTCGTCCCTTGGTTTGTTTCTTATTTTCACCCCATATGACCAACCTATGAAGGCCTAAAATGCCAGGAAAAGGAGTTCTCTCAAAGAAAAAGTAATTACCCTACCCAGATCTTCCAAATTTTATTTATTCCTGTTCTTCAAATAAATTAGTTGTATCCTACCTATCATGACTACTAAAGTATCATAAATATAATGGTATTTTATTATTATTAAAGTATTATCAATTTAACCTACACTAAATTTAATCGTAAATGATTGTATCACTCAGCTGTTTATGTGGACTACCACCAACATGCAACAATATGATTAATTTAAATCAAAATACATCATGGTTGGGTATTTTAATTATTCACCATTTATAAATGATATTTTTTATATAATTATTCATATTTAATTATAATATGTTATCTAACTTCATCCCTAAACATTCGTCGGAAATAAATAATTTATCATATGTGTATGTGTGGATTATCTCCTCCACGAACTGATACACTTTAATCATTTTAGATTTAAAATATTTCAAAAATTGATAATTTTATTTAATATATATTTTATTTATTATATAATAATAAATATTAAAATGTGAATTATTATTTATATTGATATCAATCAATCGATCGATAAGTGGAAACATAACCTTTTTATGCGTACAGATTAACATCTCGCTAATGTAATATATTTCATTATTCATCACCAATTTATTTGAATAGATAATTAAATGAGTATAATTATTAAAAATTAAAATTATTACATGATTAATATAATGTATTTAATGAAAATATGCTTGATGTATTAGGATTTTAATTGATGTAACGAATCATTAATGAAAATAGAAATAGTTATCACAAAAAATAGTTACTCAAATAATAATTTGTAAATACGTGGGTGATAATATGTGATAAGTGAATAATATATGGTAATATATATATTATTATTATTCATGAAAATATTTATACTAATTATATATTTATTATATAGAATGTGTTAATTCGTATGAATAAATATGATACTTGAGGTATGAGTTCTTCATCAAAATGTATTTTCATTGAGACATGTTGGATGCTATACACCTATTTATAATTGTGAAATTTATATGCATACACTTATACATGATAATTCATGGAAAAATATTCATTGATTGTATATTTATATAAAATTGAAATTATTTCATCGAATGTGTTTCTATTATAAAGATACAAAAGTGATAAGTGTTTATCATCCCGAATTGTCTTCATTAGGATATATATTCTTTTATTGAACTATATTATTTTATGACGTGAATGTATTTCTTATTTGATATGTTTTATAATGAATATAATTATATTTATGATATTTAATGTTTCATTTTTAGATATTTAAATCCTCGGCCTTATCAATCGTAACATACAATACAAGTTAGGGATTTATATTACAACATATCATTTTTTCTATGATTTTTAATGTTTAAATTTTACTATAATGAAATTATATGATATTTCTATAAAAAATAATATTTAATTTATTCTCATATATCAATTTCTATAAATAAATTGTTTTCTTTTTTATTTCCCTCTCTTTATATACTCAAATTTCTAAGGGAATATTTTTAAGAGAAACTGACATAGTTTTCTATTCGATCTCAAATATTTTATTCAATTAGAATATTGTATTTAAAATATTTCTTATTTTTTTTATTCTCGAAATATTTATTAAATTCATTTTCAAACTTTTTTTACATTTTTTTGAAATATTTAAAAATAATCATCATAAAATTTTACGAATGAGGTACATTTTAACCATGATGTGTAAGATATATTTGTTTAAGTATACTCCACATTAATGGAATCTCCCACAATCATGTCAAATAATTTATTCAAATATTAATTTTTGAGTTTATTTAGTAATTTCCAAAAATATTGAATAAATCAATTATTTTATATATGTAATTGAAATATCATAATTGTATTTTCCTCAAAAATGTTCTAGTTATCTTTAAATATAACATAATTTAATATCAAATCTACTGATAATATATAGGACATTTTTAGAATATTATCAAATTACATAATATAAATTAACAATCTAGGTGTATTATTATTATGATGGTGAAATATTTTAGAAACATGTTTTATTTTCGATGGTTTAAGCTATTCTAAAATTATAATTTTTTTAATGGTATTATGGTATAAAATTGAATGGATTATGTGATGGTGGATTCATTATATCCCTATATTTCATTGGTTAGTGGCTATTATTAGTTATCATAATGGGTATGTTGTGGTTTATCCCAATACTAAAAGATGCTACGTATGGTTGGTTTTACACAGCCTGAAAGATAGTACATGTGTGGTTATCTATATATTAATGTTGATACATATGTGTTAATTGCAATTGTATCATGTAATGAATGTATTATTGGGTAGACTAGAAATAATATATTTATTATTAGGATAATTCTATAGTTCTTATGCCACACACTATGAAATTTTATTATTTATATGACATGATCTCATGGCACAATATCTTTTATTCTTCTAGGATTCATGTAATATGATCCATAAATTCCTCAAGCCATGATTATTATCTAATAATTATTCAATAAATATTACAAATAATAATCCTATGTTCTAATAACCTTATGGTTATTATATTTTAATATATTATCATTAATTTTTATATAACATTTTTACCCATATTGAGCATTTAAGCTCACCCTTTCACAGGATTTTATTCCTTAGGTTGTGAAGAATGGTTTTAATCAGGGTATGTCTAAGAGGTGTAATATGTGTGGAAAACATAATTTGATATATTGAATATTTTTTTATAAATATGATTATTATGTATCTAGTACTCAAAATAAATAATATATTCTTGTTTTGGGGTGTATTGTGTTATGTGATGTAATGAATATTCATTTAAAATGATTTATTTTTTAGGTATGCAGTGTTTGTGATTCCTCAGTTTGTATCAGAGTAGAAAATATATTTTTTACAAAATGGGATTTGAAAACTGTAGTGAGAAAAAATATGAGTATATTAAATATTATTTAACATCTTCATGTTTTTTATAGTTGATATTTTATGGTTTTCTGAGAAATTACATCACTTTCTGGATACATGAATGTGGATGTTGTAGTGGCATATATCAACCAATGCTAGTGACACTAGATAGTGAAATGTTTTCTTAACATTATTTCTATGGTGTATAATGGGGTTCCTAAGGTTGTAAATATAGCTTTAACCTTCTAGGGGATACTATCATATTAATTCTAATTTCCATTTTCAATTACCAAAAATAATTTATTTGATAATTACCATGGTTGACCATTGTAAAAACTATGTTATCATGTACTGTAATAATTTGTCATTATTTTGGCACACTATGAATGATTTTTAATTATTATATGATTTCCTAATGTGATTATTGATTCACAATCAATGATTTTCATTATTACTAAATGGATTGTTCAAGGAGGAATTTTGGTAACACTGATTTTTTTGGAAGATGAAATGATTTTCCTCATGGTAAACCAATTTAAATTGGAGATGGAATGAGAAAGCCTGTTATTATTCCTAATTATCTATCTGAATTTAATATTTCCTATGTTGTTCTATGTTAGTCACTTAAGAGAAATAAAAAAAATATTTTCTTGAATATTCATGTGATAATAAACAAAGATAAATGAATTTTAAATTTCCTCCTTGTATGAAATGTTGAATTAAAAAAACAAGGGAATATTTTAGAGGAAATAGCAAATATAATTTTAATAGAAAATATTTAATAAATCCGTAAATTTTTGAGAAAAAGTGAAAACATTGATTAAAGTAGTTTATGGGAATAATTTATTGCATAAGTTATTATCAACAATTTAATGTAGTAAATGGGGGATATATTGGCATAATGACATTTTTTTCCTTGGTTGAATGATTGAAAAATGTAAATTTTTTTTATAAAATTAGTGGTTACTTTTGATGATGAAGATACTATTAATTACATATAAAATGATTTATGTATTAAGGAATATGATGAAAAAGTATCATTAATAGTTTAAGAATGATTTTGAATGATTTATGAGTTTATTTATTATAGAAAAATAATTTTATAAATTGAATAAAAATTAAACTCTTCAACAATTATATTCCATTTATAAGAATCCTAAAAAATTTAAGAAAAATAATAATGTGTTTTTTTAGGATTTGAATGAATTTTTTCAATAGAACTAAAAAATTAGAAAAGTGATTTAATAGTAAGGTGATATTTTGGGAAAATAATGATTTATTGAATGATAACATATAATATATACCACATGGTGACATAATAAGGTTCACAATTGATTAAGGGATGATTGATATTGATAAATAAAACTAGATATATTGTGTAAAAATAATTATTGAAAAAATATATGATAATATTGTTTCATTATAGTGATATAAAACATTTCTGTAAATTATTAGTATATATGGGATTAAATTATTTGTGAATATGGATTTTTGTTATATGAAATCATATGTGACAACTGTTATTTAGAGATGACTTTTAATTTGATCATGGATGAATATATGATCAATTAATTATACTCTTTTGGTTTTAATCTATATATGAATTATATTGTATAATTTTATGGTTAGATATTTATGGAATTATTAATTTTGATCATTGGGTGTCATTGTAGATATGTTGAATATTGGTGTATGAAACTTTTTTTGATGTTGGAAAATTTGTGATAACTGTTTATGTTTTTCTATATATATATATATATAGATACATAAGGAATGACTTTTAATTTCATTTTAGATGTTAAATTAATAAATAATTTAATTTTAGGGATTTATTTTTTAAAATTGAATCGTTATGGTTCTTTTATTATATATAATATGAGATGAAGTAAGGATTTAAAACTTGTCATTTCATAATCAAATAATTAAACTAATATATTGGTATGGAATGATATTTGATATGCATGTTATCATATATTTTGTATAATCACGGTATATTACATCCTCAAATCAAGAAGGATAAATATAATTCAGTCAAGTCATATGTGGAAATTATCTCTCAACTATTATGGTATGATTTTGGAAACTGATGATTCTTATAATGATACATACATGGCCTTAAAAATACTTAATTTATGAATACTATTTTTCTTAGAGGAGAAATAGAAATTATTTATCATGATATAATCTATAATGGGTTATAATAAAATTTTCTGATATGATATTTATAATAAGTGAAAATTAAAATAATGAGTGTTTGAGTAATTTAAGAGGGTAAAATGTAAGAATATGAGATTTTATAATATATTTCTCTTTAAATTAAATGTAAGTGTCGGATATCATTCTTTACATGAAATACAGGGATTAAAAAACCAAAATATAATATATAATATAGATGTAAAAGTGGTGGTATTAATATAAATAACTAAATTATGAGAGATATCTATAAATAATTTATATAATGATATTTTGTTGATTATTGAAAGATAAATATTGCTTAATTTTTTTAATGTTGATCTATAGTCGAATACTATTATGTAATCAAAAATTGTTTTAGTTAATTTTTATATAGAAATTGTTTTTAATTTCATCAATTTTATAGATATTTTATTTTAGGAAATTAATAATAATTTTGATTTCCTCATGTAAAATTAGATTATTTATGTATTTTGTGATTGTTTTGATAAGTGTAATATTTATGTAAATAATAACAGAATACTAGTTTGTTAATCTTAACATTTCATTCCTTTAAATAATGTAACATAAATGTATCATTATTTTTTAAAAAAATTATTAATTTTAAACAATAAATAATATAATTAATTTTATGGGAATCATCATTATACTTTATGGTGTTATATGTTCATTTTAACCATAAAAATGATTTTTTTACAAAAGTATTTGTCTCTGTATTTTTTCAATTGTGAATAAAATTTATTTCTTACCATTAGAGTAATTTAATATTTAAAAAATTATTTCATATTTTATATTATGAGGTACAAATTTGGTAAATATGTCACTTATAATTAAGATTTTAATGAATAGTAATATTGGTAAATATTTGATGCCTTAGTTAGGGTAAAATGGGTTAATTAATTTTGCAATTAAAATATAATGCCTAAATAATACATAAAATATTTCATTATCCTACAGTATGGGTTTTTTATACCAAATTAATAATATAAATGACTCTATTGAAAAATATTTGAACATTATTTTGATTAAAACTTTTATCAAATTTTACGGGAATTTAAAATTAAAAATGACCCTTTCACGATTTTAATTACTCTTAAATATTTTCATAGGGATAAAGATATGTTATAAATAAATGAAAATTTTATTTTTATAATAATTAATTTATTTTAAATATTTTTGATTTTATGATTACTATAATCACTTATGAAAAACTGATACAGTGCCTATAAAATTAGATAAAATTTATTGTAATTAATTTTAAAAATATTGAAATTAGTATTTTTTAGATAAAATGATGTATGAAATGAAATTAATAGTTAATTATGAATTATAAAATTTATTTAATCTATTATATATCATAATTATATATCTATCATTATGTCTTTCAAGTCAAATGAGATTAATATTCTAAATATGAATTAAATGATATTTTTTCCAAACTACTAATTTATTAAATGATTTAAAATTCAAAAAAGTCATGAAAAAATTTAATAATGATTATAATGTTTCTAAAATGTCATTCATAAACCATTTTGGGATACTTTTAACCTTATAAATAAATTTAAGTCCCTTAATGACTAATGGGTTTTCCATAGATAAAGATAAAATCGGTTAGTGGGGGTGTTAAACCAAAAATAATTATTAACATAAAACACACACATATATAAATTTTATTATATTTAGTTTTTTTAATTCATTACTTCAGAAATTGTATATTATGTCCATTCTGTATATCATGATGATATTATGAAATATATTTTATTCATACATTTCAGGTAATTCTAGGTTTATCAATTCCTTGACTTATAAAAGGTCGCATCCGCTTATAAATTTTCACAAATTTTGAGATCATTATATGGTATAATACCTACCAAATTATATACCAATATATCTTATATATATACTAGATGTTCCTTTATCCCCTAATTTCATCCAATCAGGATTGATGTTGAATGAAAAAGGAGGTTTGTCAAAGAAGTGGTGATCATCTAGCCAAATTTATTATGTTTAATTATTCATGAACATCCAAAAAATATACATTATCTATCTAAATTTATGAATAATGTACCAAAAATATACATAGATTATATTATGATTAAGATATACCATTTCTATCATCTTTTCCATCAAATGAGAAATGAATGTATCACTCAAGTATATGTGCAGGCTACTACCTCCACAAAGAAATATGATTCATTTTTCATCACTATAATCAATGAGTTGTATTTATACTCAATTTAATATTTATATATTTTATCTATAACATAATTACAGATCATGATTTATATGATCTTATCTACCTAATTACCTTCCCATTCATCAATGAACGTTAATTTATGCCATCAATAGATATGGGTTATGACCACCAGAATGTGATGAGATTTGTTTTTCATTTATTCTTCACATGGATGTTTATAAGGATATATTAATATATATAGTGAATATTTATAATTTTTCTAATATAATACTAATTATGAATAGGTGAAATAATATTTTTCCATTTTTTCATCGATCATAAACAGGGAACATCACTTTTTTTTATGTATGAATTGTTGTCTCTATTGAGTGACGTAGTAAATTTTTCATCACCACATCATATGAATAGTTATAAAAGTTAATATGATGACTAGATAAGATAATTATTTAAATAATAATATTATTTAGATGATGGAACAATGATCAAATTACATGTACCAGAAAAACCAAACCAAAACATGTTATAAGAACAATATCATATCATCTCGGATAGTGATTTTAAAAAATAATTATTAATAAACAGATGATAATATATTTTAAGTTAAAAAAATTTGGTATATTATTTTTAAATAGGGTTATATAAAATATATATAAAAAAATTATTGTTATTATAATAGAAGTTTGAACCCATATGATGAAATACAAGGCATGAGGTAATGGTTTGCAGTATCAATATTGTTTCTATGAGACATGTTTAATGTTAAGAATCATTTTTTATTATCAGGTTTATATACTTCCCATATGAAATTTTATATCATTTATCTCTATTAATTAATTTTATATATGGTTTCTATTAAAATTATTTACTCTAAAATAAGATTTGATTCTAATTGAATCAATATTATATGGGTTTATCATCTAAAATTTACTTATTTAGGGAAAATGTTATGTTATACAACAATATTAATTTATGAACTGTATCTACTAAAAGATTCATATTTTTAAAATTAATATTTCTATTTTCATGGTATTAAAAATTTCAATTTACGGAATTTATTTAATGGGAATTATTACTAAAAATTACCAAAGAAGTAAGCATTTAATATTAGAATCTTATGTTTTAGTGGGATTATTTTGGCTTAAATTTTATAATTATGTAATTTTATTATTAATTAAACAAAAATCATATTTATTTTATTATTATATATTTATTTTAAATAATCATACATTTTACATTAATTTTAATCTTTATACATTCTCAAATTTTTAAGGAATTGTTTCTAGGAAAATAATCATCTTTTGTTTAATAAAGAATGGTTTCTCATATGTCGATATTTTATTTAAAATTATTTCAATAGTTTTTTAAGGGTATCTAAATAACTATTAAAATCATTTTTACTGGTTTTTTTATTTATAAAAATGTTTAATGTAATCATAATTTTATTTCATGAGTGATAAATTTTTTACCATTGTTGTTAATGAAAAGGTATTTTTAATGTAAATCATACAAATTTTTTTCCTTACATCACTACATCTCTTTACATTTAATATTCCTTTAAATGTTTTAATTTTTCATTAAAAAATAAAAAAAAATTATTGTGGAAATTAATATATTTATAATATTTTATTTCAAAATAATAGTGTATATTAAAAAAATTGATTCAATGGTCCTTTAAGGAAATTTTCATCTATAAAAACAACTCTTGATGTTATTTATCCTTCACTTGAAATATGAAAAAACAATATCATCATTATTAATTCTTAGGATGATCTATGATTATGATTATGATATATTGACAAAACACATTTTCATTTTCATGGGCCAGTCTATGATGAAATGATAATAATTTTCATAATTTTGTGGCATATATAAGAATGAATGGCGTGATAGTTTTGTATGTTATATAAGTCTAACGAAATTTTTAATTATTAGTGATTGTGAGATTAATCGGTATATGTGAGCTTATATAAATCCTGAAGGAGGGTACATGGTATGTTATCCTAATCCCAACAGAGGGTATATATGGGGTTATGCTAAGCCAGCTAGAAGTACAAGAGTGGTTAGCCCATAACTAACATGTTATTATTTCCATTGTGGGGAATCAATGAAATATTATTTATTTTATAATTATTATTCTATATTGTTCATGGTCCTCTCTATGGAATTTTTTTATTCTCATTATATGATATTATAGCTAAATATCATTGATTATTATATGATTTTTTATTATGATCTAAAAACTGTCATGTCATTATTATGATCTATGAATGCTTGGGATTCAATTTAAAATGTTTATCTAATTTTATCTCACACTTATACTTGTGATATGTTTATATGTGATCAATTATTGATATCTCTCATGTTTAACCTTTCTAGGAATTTTTCCCCATTGTTTCTTATGTTTCCTTTCCATTGGTTATAAATAATAGGTTTAGGAATGGAATGTTAAAGATGTTTACGATGTGTAAAGGGGTTTATTGGATATATTGAATATGTCTCCTGAAATAATATGATTCCTTATCTATCTTTAAATTTCAATAAACATTTAAAATTATGGGTCAAGTAATATCCTAAGACGTATTGAAAATTTATCTAAAATGATGTCATATTTATGTTTGTATTATCTAGGTCACAACAAATGGAAATGAATATAAATGTTGAGTAATTTTGATCTATAATCATAGATATTTATCAAAACATTGGTTTATCATTTTGGAAGAAATATTATTTTTAATATTTTACTAATATATCATTTCCAAACTAAAATGGGTTTAATTTAAATATTATTTCTATATAACACATCATTTATGATACTTTGTTAATAATGATAGAAAAATAGTTCCCTATGAATTTGTTTTGTTTCATATCCTTCATTTCCATCTTCCCATAATTAGAAAATTCATTGAAGGCATTATGGAACCCCATATTAGGTCATAGTATTTGAGAATTCTAGTCAGATTTTTATATTGAACACCTTATATGTCAAATTCATGCATTTTATATTCCTTCAGTCTTCAGATAAGTCAATTCTATTGGTTTAAATTTTATATTATTAAATAATATTTTTTTAAATCATATTGATTTATTGAAAGAAAAAATTGATCTCAAATATATATTGAATTATGGAATTATTTTTTTAATAATTCTATGAATATAGGATGTTATATTGATCAAACATTTACTCCAATAACTAGAAAATACAATGAAAATAGTTTTTATAATTTTTTTATGAAAACTCTTCCATGTTTTATCATTTTAAAATTAATTATATTATTTCCAATGTGTTTAATTATAAAAAAGACACATTGAATATTTTCATGAACACTGCATGTTTGATACATACACATTATTTTCAAATAATTAAAATTCATGAAATGCTTTTTTTTATATTTTTGCATAACAAAAGAGTTTTTGTTGCTCATTTTTGATCATTTAAATAATATTACTGATTTATAAATTATTTTTAACTCTAACATAGAAATATTAAAAAAATATCAGTCATATTAAAAATTATATTGAATCCCAATTTCTCTGATTTATTATAAATTTATTATGCATCATCTTCTAATATATTAATTATAAACAAATCCTGTATCGTACTATTTTTTTTTGGAATTATTTTAATATAGTTTTAATTCAAAAATTGGTACATAAAATAATTATTCATGAATTGATCAATATATTTATGCTTAGATTATTATGATGGTTCAAAAATTAATCATGTAATGTTTCATAAATAATATCATTTACAATATTTTATCACATAATAATGATTTCATGTGAGAAATTTATTTTAAAACAATAAAGAAATATTAGATCATTTCTCTCTTATTAAATAACTGATTGGTATAAAGTTTATTCTTCTATGAAAATAAGGGAAGAAAAATAATTTTATAAAATTTACATAAAAATTCAATCTATTTTTTTGGGTTTTTTTGTTTCACCCATGTTTATTATATTTTTAATTATAAAAACATACTTATATTTATTACAGTTGAATAAATATTTTGATTGATCTAATGTACATTCCAATAATTTATAAAATTAATCCAAAAGCTTTATCATAATTTTTTGATAGGTTATGATTATTTGGTAGATTTCAAACTTTTATCACATTTTGAACAATTATATGAATTTTAATTCTCAAAAATGCATCTAAAAATTTTTATTACATCAAAAATTATATTGAAACATATTTTTATATTATTTTATATTATTTTACAAAAAAATGTGATAATAATTCACCTAAATTTACATGAGAATCAAATCTTACTCTTTCGTTATTTAAAAAATTAATGTTTGTGATGTTTATAATTTTTTATTCAATGTTACAAAATCATTTGAAGAGAACATATTTTTTCATTAGAAATGTTGTTTTTTTAGATGTAATAATAATGAAATATTTTATTTATAAATTGTCATAAATTCCTAGATTGTTTTGGCATGAAATGATCAAATTTTAATGTCCCCGAAATTCCATGTTACTTTTTTTTAATAATATGGTAATTTTATGAGTCCGTGAAAATTGACTGCATGTTATTCTGAGGCCCAGAGTGCCCAGAATGAATATTTGAACATTAATTTAGGTACATTCAGAAAAGGAGTGATATGATTTTTGGAACATTTGAACCTGTGCTCAGAATTAAAATATGATGGCACCGTTGAACTCACAATGCCAATATTCACTTATGGAGACATTCACCTAGACCGCAGTAAGACAAGGTTGAAATTTAGTTTTCAAGATTTTCTTGGAAATACAAATAAAATAAAGAAGCAATTTTATTTTATATTTATAACATCCCAATTGAAGGTTCAGTGGTGGGGACCACCCAAACATAAAACATCCAATTTTGAAATTAATGGTGGGGACCACCCGACCGCCTTAAACAACCTCTTTAATGAGAAAGGTGACTCTTGGTTTTCTCAAAAATGATTGTACCACCGTAATTTAATTAATGTAAAACTTTAATTAAATTAGACTCTAAAATATTAAATTGGAACCACACCTCTCATGGGAAAAAAGTTTGGAATATGAGAGGAGATATTTGGGAGATCATTCTCCAACAAAGAACATGCTCCAATGAAGTACAAGGAACCGACCTTGAGCCCGCATCAGAAGCGCCTGGGGGAAGCAACAAACTAAGACGTTATTCATCCACTTCATCTACTTCCTCATGTATCATCCTTCAGAACCTTCAAGGTATGGGTGTGTTTTTTATTAATCTTCATTATTTTATTTTACGTTCAATCTCTCCCCATTAGTCTCTTTCTACTTCTCTAACGTGAAGGGTGCGGGCCAAACGAACATGGCCTGACCAATCCGCATCCTTTGTGGGTTTTGAGGCATTATTCACGAAGGAGGAGGACAACAACCAGTGCCAGTGACTGTAACCTTTGGGACTCGAGGGTGGTGTCCAACACTCTGGTCTGCCTCGGGGAAGGCGGCGACACAACTATGATGCTAGAGAATTGTCGTGGCCCTTCGGCCGCGACGGAGTGAGGGTGGCGGCCGACCACGCGACGGTGGCGGCGGCGCGCGTATGCCTCACCCGGGGTGCTGGTGTAGTGGCGTAAGGCCATGGCGGTAGTGGAGGGGATGTCATCTCACTGTCTGCAACCTATGGTGGCACGGTGCGCGACTGTGCTACATAGGAGGGCTGGACATCCGGCCAGCCGTGGAGCCGAGCGGGGCCCGAGGTCCCACGTGCATGCTGTCAGCACCACGTGGCGCTGGCTAGTCGGCATCCCATCATGAATGACCCTACCATTCGAGGAACCCAAGGGGTGCCTTCCCCTTGGGTGGCAGCTAGGGTGGACCCCACTGTGGGCTACCCAGCCATGGGCTACCGGGCCCTCCCGCGGGCCGGGCTGTGTCGCCGGCCTGGGCCCAGTTGGTCGGTTCAGATCCCACAATCCGGGTCTGAACCAAGGTGGGGCATGGGTTAGGCTGGGTTAACCTAAACCAGGTCGGATCAACCTAGGCTGGGTTGGGGCGGATCGGTCCTACCAGGAAAATTGGACCCGGACCAACATTGACCATTTTCATTCTTTCTGCCATATATTGAGCTACGGGGGTCCGTTTGACGAACTGTTTGCAGCCCCAGAAACCAAGGATTGAGAAAATACTTTTTTATACCCATATTGAGATTTCGATAATGTTGGCGTATGGCTGGTTTGCATCAGACAAGAATTCAACTGGGCCATCGGGACTAAATGGCCAATATCTTACAGACCGGGCGTCCGATTGATGTAACGTCTATTGCGTTGAGACCCCTATCTTGTGGAAGTACATTGGGATACTTTTTCATGTGACTTCATGGTAGTTGGAGTATCGACATATGGATTGAGTACCAGACCCCACCTTGGAATCAAGTGAGCTTAGTGAAGGAACCATGTAGCTGGCTGTAACATGAGGAAATGTTCTTATGTGGGTCTGTGCTTTTGGACTATATGTTGGTCTGGGATTTGGGATCCTACATGGGTCTGTGTTCAAGTGTATCAATTGGATCTACTCTATGATTCCATGTGAGACTACTCTATGATCCTACGTGGGTCTACTATACTAGGATCCAATATGGGTCTTCTTTAATATGATCCTATATGGGTATTCTAAACTAGGATCCTATGTGGGTATGATGATTTAAAATCTTATGTGGGTATGCCTCTTAATAGAGTAAGATGATTCAGTAGTTACATCTAATCATCTTTACTACTATACCAAAGTTATACCTTCTGTGATCTGAATCCTTACCTTCATAATGATACCTTTGTGGTATTCTTCTCCATTGCGTACCTTTGTGGTACATACCTTCGTGTTGATACCTTTGTGGTATTATTCTGTGGGGAATAACATTGTGGTAATTACATTCATGGTGATACCTTTGTGGTGTTCTTCTGTGAGGCATTACCTTTTTGGTACATATCTTTGTGGTTCTACTTCATGGTATTCCATCCTTTGTGGAACAATTGTTTGGGATTTTGAGTTGGGCATTGTGTTTCCTCATGAATGAGATGGGAATACTTGATAACATAGGTATATATATGGGCATATACCTAAGTAGGTTTTACAGTTGTTTCCATGTTTTTTGGTTGATCCTTTTTGAATTTTGTGAGGCCTTTAAGGGTATCAAGGTCCCTAATGAGTATCATCATACTCACCCCCACATAGGATACACCCACACCTTGTTGTGTTTGGTGCAGACGATGGAAAATGCTAACTGAGGATGAGAGTTCCAGTACTGGAGGTAGCTTGTAGCTGGTCATTAGGCGAGGTGTACCGCATAGATGACCATTCGAGAGTTGTACATACACTTTAGTTAGGATCCCTGGTGGGAGTTCCTAGGAGATGTTTTAGTTTACTTATACTCTTCTGTTTTCTTGTACTTTAGAGTTGGATTTGTATTTTGGCCCCTTTTTCATACTATACACAATCTCTTTTACTATATAGTTTCCTTGTGTTCGTAACATGTTGTGTGATTGGTTGTGTGTGTTTACAGGTTATAATGGTAATGCCTTCCCAGTTTTAGGGAATACGCCTTCGGTGCGAGTCACCAGCCCTTGGCCTAGGAAGGCGGGTTTGTGGTAGTAACAACATGAGCCATAGGGTACTGGTCATGACAAATTGGTAATAGAGGATTCGGTTCTACCCTAGAACATTGGACTCTAATATTTTTAATGGAAATAGTGTTTAGTGTAGTTAGTGTGGTAATTAGTATATGGAATTCAGTGTTGGTGCAGTGCCCGACGTATCCATACACCAGGACCCTGACTTCTAATTTCTATCCCAGTGCATTAAAACATTGGTTGTGTGTGTGTTTTGAAAGCTTTTTTTGTGATCCCATTAAGTTAGCTAACCAGGTATAACTTATTGAAAGTGGTGCACCTGTTTTTTCAGGATTCCTACATGCAGATAGCTAGTTAGTGTTTTGGGTATAGTACGCGATTATAGCCCACCAAGTTATGAGGCCTCGGTGTTGGGCCCTTTATCAGTAGAGGCACTAGAAGTGACACCAACGGTACCATTACCCATTGGTCCACCGATGCCACCAGCCCCAACAGCAGAGGGTGCATGCCGCTTGAGGGAATTGTTTGAGTCCTAGCACCAGAGACCACCCAGTTTCAGTGGTGATACGGAACCACAAGTGGCCAAGAATTGGTTGCAGGCAGTGATGATATTCTTCTGACTGGTAGGGACACTAGTTGATCTCATGGTGATCATTGTCACCAGTATTCTACAGGCAGCAGTAGGCAGATGGTGGAGATTGATGCTCCAGGATCACGACAAGGTGACACTTCTCTGGGAAGACTTTGAGAGCCTGTTTCGGGTAGAGTTTGTCCCAGCGACCCTTCGTGCAGCGCACATACAGAAGATTTTTCATCTGCAGCAGGGTCACATGACTGTGGCTTAGTAATTAGTGAGGTTCTCATACCTCTCATGATACTCCACTGAAATGGTGTGTGACCCATTATTCAGTGCTCCGACCTTCGACCAGGGACTCATGCTAGAAATCAAGGCTTCAGTGATTTCTATAAACATCCCAATGCAGGCAGGGGTGTTAGAGAGAGCCCATTTAGTTGAGAGTTCTCTTGCTGAGCGGTTACCAGTATCGAGACTCACCACTAGGCGCCATGTTGCAAGGCCATCTGTAGTTACCAGTAGACATATTTCACATAGGTCCAAGATGACTAGACCTACAGGTGTTTGACTGCAGGATTTAGGGTCAGTTGTGTGGGGAACCAGAGATAGAGCTAGTATGGCAAGGAGCAATCACTGTTACACAAGCGGCAAGCTGAGTCACATGGCTCGTGACTGTCCAACCCGCCGTACAGATGATCTTCAGATGGTCGAAGGAACACCCACGAAGGGATAGAGCTTCAACTAAGGAGGTACACAGGGAGAAGGTGGATGTGGGAGGGAAGCTGGTCATGATCCTAGTGGTGGGAGACGATTCGAGGTGTTACAACCACCACCAATAGGGGGTCCACCCCGACAACAGAGCATAGGTGGACACAGGTGAGCTCATCTCCAGGCAGCTCATGCCTACGACCACAATGCTTCAAAGATGGTACGAGGAACGATCTTTGTCTACTCCACCTTATCTGTAGAAATTATAAACATAGGTTCCATTAATTCATTTATTTCCACCGCCCTCATTTAAATATCAGAGATTCCGACGGAGCTGTTGGCTCGATCATTACAGCTAAAGACTCAAATGGGAGTTGATTTGACAATTATTTACTGGTGTCAGTAGTGTGATATTACTCTAGGAGGCGAGAGATTCGGCTGAGATCTCACTGTAAAGGCTTTGAGGCCTTACGATGACATATTGGGTATGGACTACTTATCCAAAATTGATGATCAGATTGACTGTATTAGGTGCAAAGTGCGGTGTGTCCGCACGGATGAGACTAGTTTTTCCTTCACCGTCAAGAAGGGAGCCTTTGCAGCACAGGATGGACTAACCCGGAGTAATGTGCAGCCGATCACTTATCATTTGGCTAGCCTTATCCTCAAAGTGGTTGATGTGGAGAATCTGAGCTATCCTAAAGTGGTGGACTAGTATGCAGATGTATTCCCTGATGATATTTTGGGTCTACCTCCATAGAGAGAGGTGGAATTTCACATTGATTTGTACCCTGAGAAATCACTGCTATCTACACAAATGTATCTAATGGCTCTCGTGGAGCTTCAAGAGTTGCGGGTACAACTAGAGGATTTAAAGCTGAAGGGGTTCATCCGGCCCAGTTTTTCTCCTTAGGCATCCCTGATTTTGTTTTCCAAGAAGGAAAATGGGAGCTTGAGAATTTTTGTTGACTATATTCACCTGAACCAGGTTAATGTGAAGAAAAATTAACCACTATAGAGGATTGATGACCACTTTGATCAGCTGAAGGGAGCACTGTGGTTCTTGAAGATAGACCTCATACCAGGCTATCACCATCTCAGAGTATGAGATGAGGACATGCAGAAGATGGATTTTAGATGTATGTATGGACACTACGAGTTTTATGGTTATTCCAAACAGCGTGACCAACGCTCCAGCATTGTTCATGGTAATCATGAACATGATATTTTAGACATACCATGATCGCTTTGTAGTAGTCATCATCGATGAAATTCAGATCTACTAGGCTACCGAGGAAGAGCATTCCTATCATTTACAGATAGTTCTAGAAACAATCCAAGATCACCGCCTTTGTGGTAAGCTCTCGAAGTGATAGTTTTGAATCTGGGAGGCTCACATTCAAAGACCTGGCATCTCAGAGGCTATAGTTTTGGTGGATCTCGCAATGAATGAGGTTGAACATGCTTGGGATCCACCCAGGAGTGTGATAGAGGTATAGAGTTTCCTTGGATTGGTCGGAAACTACCAGAGGTTTGTGACAGTTTTCTCTAGAGTTGCAGCACCATTATCAGTGTTGATGAAGAAAGGGCAACCCTTTGTGTGGTCGGAGTGATGCCAATGGAGTTTTCAGAAGCTCGGGCATATGCTAAATAGTTCCCCCATCTCGAGGCTACTGGAGGAAGGTGTTGGGTACGTAGTCTAATGTGACACATCAGGGACTGGGCTCAGATGTATCATGATGTAGGAGTGATAAGTTATCGCATATGGTTCTCGACATTAGAGACATCTTGAGAATAATTATGCTACCCATGAAACGAAGTTATCAGCAGTGGTATTCACCTTGAAGATGTGGCAACATTACTTGATGGGAAAAAAATTTACAGTCTACTCAGACCACAAGATTCTAAGGTACATATTATCTCATAAGGAACAGAACCTAAGACAAATACGTTTTCTTGCTATCCTCTAGGATTATGACATCAAGATAGTCTATACTACTGTAAAGGGGAATGTTGTAGCAGATGCACTCAGTAGGTTATCTGGTAAACAACTTATAGGTCAGGCAATAGAGCAGTAGACCGCTTTACAGATATCTTTTGTGGATTGAGATATAGAAGATTCTCTTCTGTCTCTTACAGTCAAAAAACACTTCTTCAGCAAGTTGGGGAGGCGCAATGTGGGGACACTTATTGTGAGGATCTACGTGCTCATATATCCACAGGACATACACCTGATGGATTTTCTGAATGTGGGGAGCACGTCATCCTTTTCAGAGGACTTACCATGGTACCAGTGTCACTTTAGGAGGAATTGTTGAGGGAGTCCCACACATCCCCTCTAGTGGTACATCCAGGAGTGGTAATGATGTACCAGGATCTCAAATGACAACACTAGTTTCCAAGAATGAATAAATTAGTAGCAGAGTTTGTATCTCGGTGCCTCACTTTTCAGCAAGTGAAGGCGGAGCATCAGGTACCAGTAGTCTTAGTTTATCCTTTAGAGGTCCCATAGTGGAAGTAAGATAAGATATACATGGACTTTGTGACATGAATTTAACATACATCCAGGGGTCATGATTCTATTTGTGTGATCGTTGACCGAATCACCAAGTCAACCCACTTTCTACCGATCCGAGCATAGGGTTCTACAGAGAGCATGGGATGCATCTATGTACAGTATATTATGCGGCTACATGGAGTACCCTCGATGATTGTACCTGATCATGATGATCTTTTCACTTCCTAACTATGGAAGGTGTTGTAGGAGGCTTTCGGGATGTAGCTTTATTTGTTCATCACCTTCCATCCTCATACGGAGGGCCTGACATAGTGGACCATTCATATCCACAAGGACATGATGCGTTCTTGCGTCCTCGACATTGGTCACAACTGGTAGGATCAATTTTCCTTTATGGAGTTTGCATACCACAATATTTATCACTCCACCATTGGGATGGCACCATTCGAAGCTTTGTACAGCCGACCTTGCAGATCCCCATTATGCTGAACTGACCTAGGGCAGTTAGCACTCATGTGTTCAGAGATGGTATGAGCTACCACGAAGAAGGTGAAGATCGTCCAGTAGCCGATTAAGAATACACAGAGCAGTCAGAAGTCTTATGTCGACACGAGAAAAAGACCTCTAGAGTTTGAAGACGGTGACCATGATTTTCTATGGGTCTGACCTCGATGAGGTTTGCGGAGATTTGGCCGGGGTGGATAGTTATTTATGGGGTTCATCGGACCCTTTCAGGTCCTCAATAGAGTTAGCGAGGTGGCTTACCGCTTAGATCTTCCATCTTAGAAGCACCAGATTCATGACATCTTCCACGTATCATAGCTGAGGAGATACGTGCATGAACCCTCTCACATCATTGACTGGGGAAAGCTGGAAATCGATGATGGTGTGAGGTTTACAGATGTTCCAGTAGATATTGAGGATCGATAAGAGAGAGTCTTTCATGGGTGATCGATACCTTTGGTTTGTGTAAATTGGTATCTCGGGAACATATAGGGGAGCACATTAGAGTGGAAGGATCAAATTGGTGCTCAGTACCACCACTTGTTTTCCTAGTTTTTTTAATGTGGATTTTGGGGATGCAAAGCCCTGAGGTGGGGAGAATGTAAGGACCCGGAAATTAAATTTATTTTTTTAATTATATGGGAATTTTATGAGTCCAAAAAAATTGACAGCGCATGATTCCGAGGCCCATAGTTCCCTGAAGGAATTTCTGAACTTTTTTTAACTATGTTCAATAAAAATGTGAGTGGTTTTTTGTAAATTTGGTACTGGTTCTCAGAATTAATATCTGAGGGCACTATTGAACTCACAACGCCGATATTCACAAAAGGAGACTTTCACTTCGACCGTAGTAGGACACGGGTGAAAGTTAGTTTTCATGTTTTCATGGAAATAAAAATAAAATAGAGAACATCTTTTATTTTATTTTTATAACCTCCCAATTTTATATTCAGTGGTGGGGACAACCCGATCTAAAAACCTCCAATTTTGAAATTAATTTTGGGGACCACTCGACCCCGTTAAACCCTCTCTTTAATGACGGAGGTGACTCTTGGTTTAGTCCAAATTGATTGTGCCACCATAAATTTAATTAATATACTATAGTAATTAAATTAATCATTAAAATTTTAAATTGGAACCACAACTCTCGCAGGAAAAAATTTTGGAAAAGGAGAAGAAATATTTGGGAGAACACTGTCCAATAATGAACTTTCTCCAATGAAGAACGAGGAATGAACCCAGATCCCGCATCGGAAGCGTCTTTCGGAAGAAACAAACACCGAAATTCTTCAATGACTTCATCTTCTTCCCCACGCCTCATACTTTGGAACCTTCAAGGTAGGGTGGTGTTTTAATTAATCACCATTATTTTCTTTTATGTTGAATCTCTCCCAATTAACCACTTTCTACTGCTCTAACATGGAGGGTGTGGGACAAACGAACATTGACCGACCACTTTTAATCTTTTTTAGTTTTTGATACATTCTTTGCGATGGAGGAGGATGGAGACTGGTCCCAAAAAATGGCACCGGTGGGTCTAGGGAGCAAGAGTCGGCACTCCGGCCGGCCATGAGGATGGTAGCGATGCAACTTCACCGCCAGAGAAGGCCCATGGCTCTTCTGCCGAGGAGGAGCGAGGAAGTCGGCCGGTGCATGGACAACCTTATACGGCGGTGGTGGTGCGCCGCCATACCACCCGGCATGCAGGTGTTGCTGCACAAGCCTGCGGTTGGTGCATGGCTGGCCACGTGACGGCAGGGGCTGCACATGTCCACACCGCCGGGAATACAGGGGCTGTTGCACAAGGCCACATCGGCTGTGGAGTGGTGGCATCTTGCTGCCGGCCACCGGTGGTAGCACGACATATGACCACACCACGTAGGAGGGCGGGTCGTCCGACTAGCCATGGAGCCGAGTAGAACCCGAGGTCCCGCGTGCGAGCTTTCGGTGCCACGTGGCACTGGCTGGTCGACCTCCTAACCCAAATGGCCCATCCGTTTAGGGAACCCAAGGGACACCATACCCTTGGGTGGCAGCTAGGGAGGACCCCACCACAGGGCCATACTGTCGCGGGCCAACACAGGCCAGCGGGGCGCCCAGCGGGGCGCCCAGCGGGCCGGGCTGCATTGCCAGGCCGGGTCGCACTGACGGTCCAGGCCGGACCGAGTAGGTCAGGGTCCGATCCTACAGGCTGGTTCAGATCCAGGGATGGATCCGGGTTGGGCCGGATCAAACCGAATCGGGGCAGGTCTGGGTGTGTCGGTCCGACCGGGTTAGACCGGACCCAGGCCAACATCGACCCTTTTTTTTCATTCTTCCGTATTTTGATCTACTGGCATCCATTTGATGATCTGTCTACGGTGATGGAAACCTTTGATCAAGACGGTCCTTTTTTTATACCCCACATGAGTTTTTTTTAATATTGGGGGATGGATGGGTTGGATGAAACATGAATCCAATCGAGCCCTCGGGACTAAAATGATGAAAACTTATAGACAGGGCATCCGATTAACACACCGTCTATTTCGTTAAGACCCCTATAAATTGGCGATCCATTGGGATACTTCTTCATGGGTCTTCGTGGTAGTTAGAGTATTTATCTATGGATTGAGAAGAGGACCATCCCGGAATCAAGTGAGCATAGTACAGGAAACCTATAGCTGGCTGTAACATGAGAAAAAGATCCTATGAGGGTCTGTGCTTTTGGATCCTATGTGGGTATGTGCTTTGGGATCTTACGTGGGTCTTTGTTTTAGAGTCTTACTTTTATCCACTTTTGGAATCCACATGAGGCTAATCTATGATCCTATGTGGGTCTATTATACTGTAGGACACCAGGACACCCTGAGAGGGGAGGGGTGAATCAGGGTGTCAACTTTTTCTTCTTAAATTTGTGGATCTTGTTCCCACGTTGGTATGAACTCGTTAAATCTGTATGATGGATATCATCAGTAATGAAACATTCACATGCAGAGAGATGAAAAATCTATTTTTACTTGGTTCACCACTAAGGGATACGTTCAAGGAGCATACGCCGACAAGTTATCGGTCGTACCTAATTCCACTAATCTTCACTAGTTGTGGATTACAATTGTTCGGGCACAATCACTCTGTCCCAGGCTCACTGCCTTTCCAAAGGTTCAGAGATAGCTCACTGCTTCCCTTGGATCACTCCTGTTGACTCCCCCAGGCTCACTGCCATTTGTGAAGTCTCACTCAGTTTATAGACGTGAAGGTCTCTTCAATAGATAGACATGAAGGTCCTTGTCTCCTGTTCAACATGAGAATTTGTTTGCATCAGAGTCCTGAGTTGATGCTCTGTTAAAGTCCAAATTCCACCAACTGATTAATATCCCCTTTTCCCTTGTCCACTGGGAAAACAACCTTTGGAAATGGCCTTCACAAAGTACCCTACACCGTAGGACTCCCAATTTTGCAAAGCTCAAACAAGCCTTCACGGAGTCCTTGTCTTTTCATGAAGCTCAATCATGAAGCACTCTCGCGATGATCCAGCCTTCACAATGCTTGACTGTCACGGAGCTCCTGCCTCTTCGCGAAGCTCATTGAGCCAACGCAGGGCGCATGCCTTTCACGGAGCTAGAATAGCCGTCGTGAGGCTCCTCTTTCGCGAAGCACACTGCCCTCGTGAGAGACCTTTGCGAACCGAGAGAAAAGGAATTTCTCTGAAAATCTCTCTACTTCTCTTGAGGGGGTCATCCTCTATTTATAAGCGATTTCCACCAACCCTCGAACTTTCCACGCGAAGTCAACGCCACTTCATCTCAAATCGCGAAGCTCCTAAGATTCCGCCAGAATTCTATCAAAATCGCGAAGTACCTCAGAAATTTTTGGATCGCGGAGCTCGTCGTAATCGTGGAGTATCACCGTCATCATTCCTTTGCGCCTTCTCCGTGAAGCTCCCTCGCAAAGCACTTCACCGCCGCGAAGCGCTTCAACTCTGCCGTTCGCGATGCTTTGACGTAATCACGAAGACTTACTGCCTCCATTATTCTGGTCTTCACTATTTCCAAACCATGCATCCTCTCTTCGTGAAATTCATGCCTTTGCCATATTTAATTATTATCTTAGTTGAAATACACTTTTTGCGTTGCTCAGCAACTTCCAGATTTTGGACCCAAAAATTTGGCAAACACTGGGAAACAGAACCACCTTCAATACTGTTTTCTGTTTTAATGGTATGATCTCTTTGCTGGTATACGATCCGAACATCCATTGATGATTGAAAACAAACACAAACCATACTCCAGATCATGCATAGAAGACCATGGTTCCAACAATCTCCCCCTTTGGGTTTGTTGGCAATCAGAAAATAAATTCAATAGATCTCCATCTATGTGAAATAAAAAAACACAGGAATTATCTCAGCCAACACACTAAGTCTACGTGAGCAATGCTCGGTGTAGAAAACAACAGAGGAGGCTTGAATTGGGTTCCACTGTTTTTCTTTCTCATTATTCTCATCACAGAAGTTACCTAAATTTATTCCTTTCTCCTTTCTCTCCCATTGACAATAAATCCAATGACCAGTAATTTTTTTACGTTTAGCTCAAACCATACTCCCCCTGGATCGTATCTCCCCGATAAACCTGCATCATAGCCATAAACAGATAAAAAAAGTTATCACAAATGGGGAGAGGGGAATTCTGTAACCTCCTAATGCACTGGGAGGTGGCCGAACACCGAGGTTCAACCGATGCTTCTCAAACACAGCCGCTGACAGTGGCTTTGTCAGGATATCAGCCACTTTCTCATATGTTCCCACATGATCCATTCTAATCACGCTTTGCTCAACTTTCTCTTTGATAAAGTGATAGCAGATTTCAATTTGTTTTCTACGAGAATGCTGAACATGATTCTTCGTAAGATCAATTGCTCTCTTATTGTCATAGTAAATCACCATTGGTTGCTTCACCTCATCTCCAATATCAGTTAATTGTTGCTTCATCCATAGCAGTGGAGTGCATGTCTTTGTGGCAGAGATATACTCAGCTTCAGCAGTACTAAGAGAAGTACTTTCTTCTTTCTTGCTCAACTAGCCAACACATTTATTCCCAATATAGAAAGCTCTACCACTGGTGGACTTTCTGTCTACTACATCACCAGCCTAGTCAGCATCAGAAAACACCGACAATTCACTGTCCCTACCTGTAGGAAAATGTAATCCAAAGTTGTGTGTACCTTGAATGTACCGCATGATTCTTTTGACTACCGCCATATGTTCATCCATTGGACTAATCTGAAAGCAGTCTACAAGACATGTGACAAAGACAATATCTGGCCATGTCGCTGTCAGGTACAGTAGGCTCCCAATGATTCTTCTGTACATGGTGGGATCTACATATGTCCCTTCCTCATGCTTTCCAAGTTTGGTGCCAACTGCAATCGGAGTTGACATTGGTTTGGAGTCTTGCATATTAAACTTCTTCAGAAGCTCTCTGGCATAATTTTCCTGAGAGATAAAAGTGAAGATTTTCCTTTGAGTCACTTGCAGTCCCAAAAAATATGTGAGCTCCCCAATCATTGACATTTCAAATTCTGATTTCATATGATTGGAAAATTCATCCACTGATTTCTGCCTTCTGCCTCCAAATATAATGTCATCGATGTAAACTAGAAACATGAACTGATCTTTCGAAGAATTATTCACATAGAGATTGTGATCTACTCCTCCTCTTTTGAATTCCAGCTTCTTGAGGTAAGAATCCAGTCTGGAGTACCACGCATGTGGTGCCTATTTCGGGCCATAAAGTGGTTTCTTTAGCGTGCAGACCTTTGATTCATCAGCACCAAGAAGAAAACCCACGGGTTGTTCAATGTGGACTTCTTCTTCGAGTACACCATTTAAGAATGTTTTCTTGACATCCATTTGATATACATTATATCCTCTTTGGAGATCCATGGCAAGAAACATCCTGATTGACTCCAGTCTAGCCACTGGAGAAAAGGTCTCTTCATCATCAACACCTTATATATGAGAATACCCTTTACATACAAGTCGAGCCTTGTTTCTGATAACACTTCCATTCTTATCAAACTTGTTCTTGAATATCCATTTTGTTCCAATAAAATTGTCACCTTTTGGTCTCTGGACAAGATCCCATGTCTGATTCTTTTTTATCTAATCTAAATCTTCATGCATGGCTTTCACCCATGATTCATCCTTTGCAGCTTCTTCAAATGAGGATGGCTCCACAAATGACAGAAATGCAGATGGTGTGTTATTCCTCATCCTCCTTGTCTATGTAGGTGCATTCCTGTCTACAAATATGTTAGATGGATCAATTTCTGCACTTCGATTTTTCTTATGACATTCAGTCGCATTCTCACCATCCATGATTTCCACTTCAGATTCTTCGTCTGAGTCAACATCATGATGTGACCCCTGAGTGTGTTGTACACCATCCTATATTTCTTTATTTGTATTTATTCCATGTTCACATTCATTCTCATCTTCTATCTCATCAGCATAGGTACTATTTGAAGCATTTGGAGTTTTTTCTTCAATGATCTGAACATCATTTCTTTCCACAATCCTCCCCAAGCATTTATTTAATCACTTGTAAGCTTTTTTGTTCATTGGATACCCAAGAAAAATTCCTTCATCAGCATTGTCACCATACTTTCATTGGATTTCGTCTTTATTCCGAATGAAACATTTCCTTCCGAAAACACGAAAGTATTTCAATGAAGGCTTCCTTCCATGCCACAATTCATATGGTTTCTTCATTTCTCCCATATAAAGCCCTGTTCGATTCCGAATGTGCACTGCAGCCTCAACATCTTTCTTCTAGTAATGGCGAGAGATACCGCTCTCAATCAGTATAGTCCTAGCCATATTGTTGACTTGTCGATTATGGTGCTCAACAAATCCATTTTGTTGCGGAGTTCTCACAACAGCTACCTCATGCTATATTCCATGTTTTTCTAAGTAATTTTCAAACTCAATGGATGTGTATTCCCCTCCATTGTCAGATCACATGACTTTTATTGTCTTTCCAGTATCATTCTCAGCAATCCGTCGATAAGTTTTCATACAATCAAGTACTTGTCACTTCCTGTGGATCGCCATTATACAATCCATTCTGCTATAATCATCAATGAAAAAGGACGAAGTATCTTTCTCCATTGGTTCCAACAACATTTATTGGGCCACATACGTCTATATGAATGAGATCAAGAAGATGCGATTCCCTTTTCTTCTTTGGCCGATATGAACAACAAACCAGTTTCCCACGAATACAAGCATCACAAGACCTTTCCCATTCATGTTTTAGAATGGCAATATCCATGACTATCTTCAGCATAGATATCTCTTCCATGTCTTGTTGGTTAATGTGCCCCAGCCTTCGATGCCATAAATTTTTTTCTTTGTTCAACAGCCAAATAGAAAGAGCTCACTTTGCTGTCAACCTGATATAAGTTTCCATCTCTTCTATAGCCTTTCATAAGAGAATTTCCTATTTTTTCTTTTATAGTGAAGCTTTTTTATTGAAGGATAATATGAGCCCTAAGTCACAAAGTTGACTTAGACTAAGGATATTGTAGCGTAGACCGTCCACGTAAAGAACTTCAGTCTTCTTCATCTCCCCGTTGGCGAGAGCAGTATTTCCACTGCCTTTAATCTTCAAAGCACCATCATTACCAAACCATACTATTCCATCAACCTTCTTTTCAATGTTCATCAAGAGGTCAGAATTTCCCGTTATATGGGAAGAGCACCCACTATCAAGGATCCAGGTGCTGCTGCCCTTTGTAGCTTTGAGTTCTACCTCTGGAAGATTGGATTTCTCAATCTTCTTCTTCTCTATCCATGACACATTGGATTGAGAATAGGATACTCGTGGGATTTTAATACATTCTTCCACATAATGTTATTCTTCATACCCATAATCTTCTTCCAGAGGGGAAAAACTATTTGTGAGAACAACATCATCAGGAGGATGAACACTGTCCCATCTTTGAGTGATGTATGAATTTCTCATGTCGTACCACTGCCTGCAATACATAGCTTTATGACCAAAGTTAGAACAATTAAAACAGTAACCATAGAAGCTATTTCTTCTATAACATGGAGGATATGAAATCGGTCTCCTTTGTTGACTTCCCAGATCTTCTCCATTCAAGTAGCTCCTTGCCTCTTGGAAATATGACATGGTATGGCCCGGATAGCCACATAACTGACACTTCATGAGAGGGAATGTATTCTCACCTAAATTTCTCCTCATACCTTCATCCTTGGGAGAATAGTTAAACAGCCTATCATTTCTGAATGTTTGAGGATAGTTGTCAGTTCTCCTTATAGTTTGGATTGAGGGTTTCTTTTTCAGCACTTCATGCAATGTTTCAACATGTTCAACCTTCGTTTTGTCTTTCTTTTGGCTCTCTTTATTTCCAGCAGTTGATGTCCTAGCTTCATAACAAATTCCACTCTTTCCCATGAAAGTGGGTCTTTGAACACTCAAGATATTTTCAACCACATCAGAACCACACTTGGTTCTTGCCAGTAATTCTGCATCTGAGAATCTTCTAAACAATATTTTCTTCATTGGTTCTTTTGAAAATGATTCAGTCTCATGTTTACTCCTAAGAGTAATAACTTCCTCCCCAAGACCCTGAGTAGTCTTGGACTTTTTGTCTAGTCTGGACATGATCTCATTGATGACCTTTCCCTGTTCCTCAATTCTCAGCTTTAGATCCACTACATCATCATTGCTTTCAAGGATTTTAGAAGGAACTTTCAAAAATTCTTCCAGACGTTCAATTTTATCTTCATGTTCATCAACATATTCTGATGATTCTTCCACCATTTCCTTCCACTTATTACATCTCTTACATTTACTCTCATTCTTGGAGAAAGTATCCTTAATTTGAATCTCTAGATTACCAATAGCAGTAGTCTGATTATCTCTACCTTTATTGATTGAGGATTCTGATATTTTAGTGGTATCCATCATGGATGCATGGTTTCCGGTTTTAAATTCTGGTTCTTCTTCCTCACAAAATTCAATATCATCATCTTCTTCTTCACAGACAAAACTCTTCCTCTCTATTTTGTTTCTAGATTTGAAGTCACCCTTTTTGAAAAACCATTTCCGAGGATTCTCAATGTCTTCAGCTTCACTCTAATCATCATCTAACTTTCATTGGCACTGAGAGGCAATGTTCCCAACTCTTCCAAAATGGAAACATGAAAGAGGTACCTTACCTCTAAATTTACCTCTTCCCTTTTTCAACTTCTTGGCGATGAGAGAAAGAATTTCTTTTTCTTCATCATCTTCACCACCACTGTTTTCTGAAATTTTCATTTTGTCCATGGATTTGAATGCCATTTCCTTGTTCACGCAATTCGTGGCATCTTCGGGTTTCACTCTCATCTCATATTCCACTAAACTACTTAATAAATCATCTAGTGATAGTTTAGATAGATCTCTTTCTTCAAGGGCTGACACATTTGCATTGTACATGGGAGGAATTCTTCTCAAGATTTTCTTTACGATATCAATGTCTTTGATTTATTCTCCAAGACCTCGAATTACTCCCACTACATCAGTAATTCGATTAAAAAATGAATCTGTATTCTCATTAGAATACATCTTTAGATCGTAAAACCTGTTGTGTAAAACCTGAATTTTTTCCTCCTTTACCTTGCTATCTCCTTCATAAATGTTTTCATGTTTATCCCACATAGACTTTGCAGAAGTTAAAATCATCACCTTTAGATAGATCTGATCAGAAAGAGTTCCGGTGAGTGCATTTTGCGCTTTAGCATCTGCATCGAGAATTTTCCTGTCTGTGTCAGTCATAGCCAGGCCTGTTGGATCAGTGACTTGTTTTCCTTGTACAGTAGAAAACAAAACTTCCATTCCAAGAGATCTTAGATGAGATCTCATCATGTTCTTCAAGATCTGAAAATTACTTACATCTAAGAGAGGGACTCCCGTAGCATTGACTGCATTCTCCATGGAGACAAAGGACAGATTCAACGCCAATAACCTCTTTTTGATACCACTTGTAGGACCACAGGACACCCTGAGAGGGGAGGGGTGAATCAGGGTGTCAACTATTTCATCTTAAATTTGTGGATCTTATTCCCACGTTGGTAGGAACTCATTAAATCTGTATGATGGATATGATCATTAATGAAAATTTCACATGCAGAGAGATGACACATCTATTTTTACTTGGTTCACCACTAAGGGCTACGTCCAAGGAGCATACACCAACAAGTTTTCGGCCGTACCTAATTCCACTAATATTCACTAGTTGTGGATTACAATTTTTCGGGCATAGTCACTCTGTCCCTGGCTCACTGCCTTTACAAAGGTTCAAGGATAGCTCACTGCTTCCCTTGGGTCACTCCCGTTGACTCCCCCAGGCTCACTGCCATAGGTGAAGTCTCACTCAGTTTATATATGTGAAGGTCTCTTCAATATATAGACATGAGGGTCCTTGTCTCATGTTCAGCATGAGACATTGCTTGCATCAGAGTCCTGAGTTGATGCTCTGTTAAAGTCCAAATTCTACCCACTAATGAATAACCCCTTTTCCCTTGTCCACTGGGAAAACAACCTTTTGAAATGGCCTTTACAAAGTACCCTACTTCGCAAGGCTCCTAATTTTGCAAAGCTCAAACAAGCCTTCGTGGAGTCCCTGTCTTTTCGCGAAGCTCAATCATGAAGCACTCTCGCGATGCTCCAGCCTTCACAATGCTTGGCTATCACAGAGATCCTACAACTTCCCGAAGCTCACTAATCCAACGTGGGTCCCACGCCTTTCGCGGAGCTAGAATAGCCTCCGCGAAGCTCCTCTTTCGCGAAGAAGACTTCCTTTACGAGAGACCTTTGTGAACCTAGAGCAAAGGACTTTATCTGAAAATATCTCTACTTCTCTTGAGGGGATCAACCTCTATTTATTGGTGATTTCCACCGACCCTTGAACTTTCCGTGTGAAGTCAACGCCACGTCATCTCATATCACAAAGCTCCGAAGTTTTCGTCGGAATTCTATCCAAATCGCGAAGAACCTCGGAAATTTTCAGATCGCGGAGCTCGTCATAATCGCGGAGTATCACCATCATCATTCTGTCGCGCCTTCTCCGTGAAGCTCCCTCTCAAAGCCCTTCACCACTGCGAAGCGCTTCAACTCTGCGGTTCACGAAGCTTTGATGTAATCGCGAAGACTCACCGCCTCCATTCTTCTGGACTTCGCGATTTCCAAACCATGCATCCTCTCTTAGCAAAATTCATGCCTTTTCCATATTTAATTATTATCTTAATAGAATTCCACTTTTCACAATGCTCAACAACTTCCAGATTTTGGACCAAAAAATTTGGCAAACACTGGGAAACAACGCCACCTTCAATACTGTTGTCTGTTTGAATGGTAAGATCTTTTTGCTAGTACACGATCCAAACATCCATTGATGATTGACAACAAACAAAAACCATACTTCAAATCATGCATAGAAGACCATGGTTCTAACATATACTAGGATCCTACGTTGGTCTATTGTTCTCGGATCCAACGTGGGTCTAATGATTTCAGATCCTACATGGGTCTGCCTCTTAATAGAGTAAGCTGATTCAGTAGTTACATCCAATCATCTTTACTACCGTACCTAATATATACCTGGTGTTAAATTAATCCTTACCTTCATGGTGATACCATTGTGCTATTCTTTTGTGTGGTGTACCTTTGTGGTATTTACATTCTTGGTGATACCTTTGTGGTATTATTCTGTGTGGTGTACATTTATTGTGATTACCTTCGTGGTTATACCTTTGTGGTATTCTTCTGTGAGGTGTTACATTTTTGGTACGAATCATTGTGGTGTTATCTTTGTGGTATTCCATACTTTTTGGAATAGTGGTTTGGGCTTTTGAGTTGGGCCTTGTGTTTTCTCATGAATGAGATGAGTATACATGATAACTTAGGTATATGAATGGGAATAGAGCTAAGTTTGGTTGATTGTTGTTTCCTTGGTTGTTTGGTTTATCCTTTGAGGATTTTGTGATACATTTAAGGGTCTCGGGGTCCCTACTGAGTATCTTTAACCTCACCCATGAACGGGCTACGCCCGCACCTTGTTGTGTTTTGTGCAGACGACGGACATCACTGACTGAGGATGAGAGTACCGGGACTAGAGGTAGGTCATAGGTGGACATTAGGCGAGGGGTACCATAGAGATGACTATTCGAGAGATGTACATACCCTTCTTGTAGGATCCTTGGTGGGAGTTCATAGGAGTTTTTTCAGTTTAATTATACTCTTCTGTTTTCTTGTACTTTCCAGTTGGGCTGGTATTTTAGCCCCATTTTCTTACTATAAACACACTTTTTTCTTTACCGTTTTCTTTTGTACGTAACGTTCAGTGTTCTTGGTTGTGTGTGTTTATTGGTTATCAAGGGAATATCATCCTGGTTTTAGGGAATATGCCTTCGGTGCTAGTCGCATGCCCCTGGCCTATGGAAGTTTGGCTTGGGGTAGTCACGTCACAGGCCCCGGCGGACGGGCCGTGACACATATGGTTGATGTTTGAAAACTATGGAGGAATGTTTAAAATCAAAATACACTATTAATCATTTGACATCATGTGAGGTTAGTTTTTTAGTGGTTTGATAATAATGTTTAACAAATGGAATCAGTATCACTACTAAACAATTACATGATAAATATTTTTTGTTCGAGATGTTTTGATAATTTTCATCACATTTTTTAATAACATATAATGTATAAAAGAAACATTGTATTGAAGTAGAGTTTGATATAAATTATTAGATTTATTTTAAATCATGATATTTTATTTTTATTCCATATTGATATTTCTTGATCATTTTCTCACATATATTTCATTATTAAAAAAATATAAATGAAAAATAAAATTTTAAAAGACACTATATTTTTTCAGGGAATCATGGAATTAGTTGGATTTATTGTTTTTAGACAGATTATAAAATTTTATAATCACAATTATAATATGTTTTCATAAAAATCCCTGATTATTTGTTTAGTCATGATCACATAATTGATGATGAATAATTAATTAATTATTAAAAAATATAATTTGAAAAAAATCTATAGTTTAAACTATAGAATAAAAATGATTTTTCTATTAAAAGATAAAAAATTAATGGATGATTATTGTAAAAAAAATCATGAACAACAAAAAATATTTAATCTATTTTGAATGATAAAAGGATTTAAAAGAATATTAATAATAAAAATAAATATTTTAATATATTATGAATATCCAATATTGGATTAATATAATTTTTCTTCGTATAAGTAAAATAAATTCTAAGAATTTATTTATTAAAATTTAATGACTAACTATATTCATTTTATTATGTTTAATCGATTGATTCTTCATTATTATTATTTTAATCATAAAAAATGAACATTGAATCATCACATGTTTTTCAATTTTTGGAGTCATTTGAATTCTATTTTTAATGTTAATAACATAATCGAAACATATTTTACCCAATTTTAATGAGAAAACACAATTATTTGATCATATTTGAATACTTGATGCACATTTGACAGTTATTAATGAATTAATAACATAAAAAAAATACTTTTAATCATTTTTGATACATTTATTGATGGATTAATCTATGCATTATTCCAATATGATAAAAATGAAATCACTAGGAAAAATTTGAATATATTTATATCCAAATAAAATAAGGGATAATATTTTTATGTGTCAAATGATTAATTTCATGATCATAAATCATCATTACAATGTTGAATCTATGGTCATTATATATCCAAATTATCATGAAATACAAAATATTAGATCAAACTTAAAATTTAAAATAATACATTATAAAATATTGATAGCCAAATGTTAATAAATCATACATCATAGAAAATCATTTTAAAAACATGTATTATTAAAGTTTCAATGAATCCTTTTATTCTTCTAGTTGAGATGAAATTGATTATGTGGAGTAATAAATAATATATTTTTGTAATTTATATATATATATATTTATTTTATTATAAAACATAATGATTAAAAATAAAATAACATGTTTAAATAAAATTAGTACACTAAAAATAATAAATAATCATACATATTCAGTTTTTCAAGGAACCCTTAATATTTATGTTATATTAAAAAAAGGGTTGTTAATGTAAATTGAGATACACTTATCAAAATTTCATATAGATAACCATATTATTTTGATTTCAAGGACAATGAAAATCGAGTATATATATATTTAGGTTCAATAAATTATTTATTTTATAATCTATGGGTTATCATAAAAAATATTATATTTTTTAAAAAATATTTTACAACATACCTGATAACAGAAAATAAAAAATAAAATATGTGTTCTATATACTTTTAATGTATTCTCTAATATCAATACATAAAATCATAGTTAAAATACAATTTTGAAAAATTCATGCAATTTTTTAGGATATATTGTCTAATAATGTTAGATTAATACTAAATTTATCAAATTTAGTATCCCTAAATAAGACATAAATACTATTAATTGGTGTAATATTTATTATTAAAATATAATGATATGAAGCAATATGTCATTACTATGATTAAATATTTGGAAATAATGTAATCAATTTTATTCTTTCCCGAGCATACAATGTCATAAACTAACTATGGATACCTATTTACCATCTCCTTAGGATAGAACAATAAAAGGATGAAAGCATGATCCCAATCATTATGGGTTGGATACATAATTCACTATCTTAAAACACACATCATTGACAACAATTTCACCAGAGATAAATATTAACTATAGAGGGGGATTCAAAAAAAATTACAAAAAGACTATTCTGTATGTGAGATGATCACAAACAAAAGTTATAAGTAGTTATAGAATAAAAAACAAAATTATGTATAAACCAACAAATATTACTCATAAATAATAAAAAAACATCAAAAAATATATATAATTCATCTCAACATTAGTGAAACAACACTACAAACAATAAAAAAATAGAAATAGGAAAAATATTGTTGGAGTCCATGATACAAGACAATATTATACATCAAAAAAAATAACAACATAAAACAAGGTCCACAATAACCTATCTCCATGATCCTTGTAAAACGTGTCCAATTGAAATCCCCAACATACCCGAACTATAATTAAACAACTGACCACCACATCTATGTGGATCCTATACTTAACCCATAATATAATAGATGTGATAACAATTGCATATTATATATCCTCTAAACAACCCTTGTATAAACATTAAAATCAATTCAATTCTATTCATAGTTTGGAGTAGAACTATAATGTATAATTTTAAATTCATTTAAAACCAATGAAATTCTCTGTTAATCTAAATACATTTAATTTAATACATTGAATCATCACATTTTAAAATAAAATGTCCCATTAAAATTTTAATAAAAATTAATTAAATAGTTTGAGAAAACATTTTTACACCATAAATTAGTAAATTTGGTTTATTTAAATATATATAGAATAATTTATTATTTTAAAATTGATATACCAAGGAGAACAATAAAACGCATAAGAATATAAATAATAGTAATAATGGGAAATATAGAGTAAAAATATAAACAATAATGAAAAAATGTGGAAGAAAAATTATTAAAATAATATAATGTATTTGTAATCATGGTAACACATAAGAGTAGAAATAAATACCTAGAAAAAACTGAAACTAAACTCATCAAATTATAAACTAATTTGAATCAATCTCTATAAAACTCAATCATACCCTAAATTTATTCTCTATAAAGAAACTCCTCAAATAATGGAATAAAATGATTTTTTTCAACTAGAAAATAAATGGAATACACTGTTGCACAATGTGGACCCTAAAATCCAACTCATCCACTCATGGTACTCTGTGATAAATATAATGGTGATCAAACATAACAAATAAAAATTTATAATAAGAATTAATTATATAAAACTCTCAACTCTGAACCGCCTTTCTAGAAGCAGACCCATTTTTTAATGAATGATATATAATAACATATTTCTCCTATAATTTGGATAATATAATTAAAATTATACAAAAAACTATAATGGGGCATAAATTAATGTTCTGAATACATTAATAAAACTTTTTTAAAAAGTGCCTATAAGACCTTCAAAACATTTTTAAAAAATTATTTTACAAATTCATATTTTGAAACCATATTGTATAAATATAATAAAAGCCCTTAAAAACCAACGTAAGTTTAAAAAATTTTCAAAAGGATTTAAAAACACCCATATATTCAATAAAAATACTTTATTCATTAGTTATATTTATTATAAATAAAAATGAATCAAACACCCACTGAATTTATCAAATCTATTAGAAAATAGGCACTTGTATATCTAGATAAGAAAAAGGAACAGACAATTGAATTGAAATTATTTTTTGAACATATAAAAAAGATAAAACTATTTTCATTAGTAATTTATTATTATATACAAATAAAATTTAAATTAAACAGTACATTTCATGTGGTAAAATATGATAGCAATCTATGGATTTAAATATAAATTGCTATACATAAAAGAACATACCTCAAAAATTACCCTTCAACTATACATGGGGTTAAACAACAATAAAATGGAATGTGGTACCCATAAAGACTATTAAAATCCCTAAAATAGAAAAATAAAACCCTAGATCAATAAGAATATTCATAGAAGATAAATTAAATGTGAATATAATAATTAGAGTTTGGGGATGAGTTTTACAACATTACCTTAAGAATTTGACATGAAAACTTTATTATTTACCATGGTAAATAAAAATGTTTTTGAGGAGTAAGGGGGAATTAAACAAGGAGATTTTTGGTATAAGTGTTTTTAAATCAGGGGAGATATTCATGGATTCCTTATTGTGAAATTATCAATTTTTTATAAATCATACCATTTATATTGTATTTATATTGTATTTTTTAAAACATTTACTAATCATATAGATTATAGTGGACTACTTAGGGTTGGTTTCATGGGTTTTTCTACACTATTTTAAAAACAACTCACCAACAATGAAAATTTATAGAAGAGATTTTACATCCTTTTTTAATCAAGTCACATAGTTTTCGCTAGCTATTTAATAAATATGCGACATGCACATATCCTTTAATTATATAAATTTTCAAAGTAAAATATATAGAAAAATAGATCAAATAAATATATTAGTAAAATGAAATATTAGTAAAATAATATATAAATATGAGGTAAATGTGTCATGACCCGACCCTACTCGGGCTTGAGCCGCAACTACCCCAAGCCTGCCTCCATAGGCCAGGGGCTGGCGACCAGCGCCAAAGGCACAATAACTCGGGGAGGCCTTTGCCTAAGTACCTGTACACACACACACAGCACACTCAATGCAACAGTGCAGAGTATAAGGGAAGACAAGTAAAGAAAAGGGAAACTTCTATATATAACCACAAGAGTGCATCGACCTCTAAACAGTACAAGTAAAGCGCTGAAAAGGAAAAAGGGGAAAAACACGCGCCCAACCAGAAAAGCTGCCACAACCCAGCAACAGGTAAACAAAAGGAACAACTAATAGGTCCCCCACCTGGAACCTGACTACGAACACTACACGCGGTCCAAGCTCCTGAACTCCTATGCTCCACTGAAGTCATGCTCCATCTATCCGTCGTCTGCAAGGGCACACCAAGTGCGCGCAAAGCCCAAGCAGGGGTGAGTATAAAAATACTTAGTAGGATACCCCGAAGGCTCGAGGGAGAAACAAAAGGAGGTACCGAAGGGTGAGCAGTAGAGCGAACAAGAAAAGTAAAGGGGTACAACAAAGAGTATAGTAGAATACTAGTAGAGAGTCCAGCTCAACCCAACAAAAGAAAGGAAGGTAGACTCGTCCAGACACAAGGAGCTGGAAACGGTGAGAAGATGATCTTCTCGTTGAGTCTTCTCTACCTATATCAGGAGAGTAGACTCGTCCAACCATGCGAAGCTAGAAACGGAAATCACGTGACATACCCCACGCGTCTTCGCCTCTCCTGGAAGGAGTGTAACCAAAACCCAAGGAGTGGGTACTCGTACGAGGTATATACATATGTATGCCCTGCCAAGAAGCCCGAACTAACTCATAAGGGGATCTCTGTCCCGTAGCTCAGCCCAAGGAAAGAGTATCCAACAGTCCCGGAAGTAACACCATCGATGCCCAGCATCCTGCATGTCTGCCCCGAACTGCAAGCCAAGGGGCTCAATCACCGCACCTCGACACTATCCGATTTGGTCGGCACTGACTCGCCCGCACGATTTTAGATTGCGTCCCAAGAACGCATCTTGGTGGGGAATGTGCCGCTCGTACTTTAGAGTTCTGGGGGAACGTCAAACCACAACTCGTCACTGCCCCACAATCAAGAGGTATTCTCAAAGTCAAAACTGTTCCATCACTGAACCGTAAAACCAATGGGTCCCGATCCGGTGATCATAGAGGAAATCCAAAGACTAGCCTAGTAGATAGGTCTGAGTCTGGAATGTCAATGGGTGTTCCACTTCCCAGCCCTGCTGGAGTGTAATTCATAACCAGATATCAGGTGACCCACTGCCCAGCACCGCTGGAGGGTAAACCATAACACATCATCAGGCGACCCGTTGCCCAGCCACACTGGAGGGTAAACCATAACACATCATCAGTTGACCCACTGCCTAGCCCCGCTGGAGGGTAAACCATAACACATCATCAGGCGACCCACTGCCCATCCATGATGGAGGGTAGACCTATTATAAGTCAACAGGCGACCCACTGCCCAGCCTTGCTGGAGGGTAGACCTGGAACAAGACGACGGACGAACCACTGCCCAGCCCTGCTGGAGGGTAGACCCTAAGAGGTCGTCGGGTGACCCACTGACCAGCCTCTTCTGGAGGGTAGACCCTACTGGCGTCGGGTGACCCACTGCCCAGTCTCTGCTAGAGGGTAGACCCTAATAGAATCAGGTGACCCACTGCCCAGTCTCTGCTGGAGGGTAAACCCTAGAAGTCAGTGAGCAACCCACTGCCCAGCACTGCGGGAGGGTAAACCTGAAGAGGTCGATGAGTAACCCACTGCCCAGCCCTGCTGGAGGGTAGAACTCAGAATTGCCCTGGCCATCTCCACTGGAGGGTACAACACTGGCCAACCAAACATGGAGTGGGCACCGCGCAACCACCCAACTCCAGCACAACTCACCCAAAGGGGTTCAGCGCCTGTCCCATCACTAGGTGTCACTAACATCGCTACCGGATGATCCATCGAGAACAAAACCAGGGGGAGACCACTCAACCCTGTTGGTCAAACAAACGAGAACAGAGGGACCCTCTATGCCGCGAGAGGTCAAAGTACGCAAAGCAGAACACGACATGCACATGGGGTATACACGACGTGTGGCCCCAAGTCAACCCCAACCAAGAGCACGAACGTCTCAGGTACAAACCACAAATACCTACAAGCGCTCTCTTATACTCCTAGAGTATACCACATCTCTAGCCCAAGGGCTATCGTGCATACAGAACCCGACGTCAACGCAAAGGCGTGACGTAACAACTCCACCTAAAAGGCCCAGGCACAGCCAACCAAAACTTGTGAACCATTTACATCACTCTCCCAAGAGTGTGCGATCATACAACAAGGTTCTGATACAAACAAGGTAGGGCGAACCACCACTGGAGCACCTTCCATGCTTCCGCTGTTAATAAGATCGTGCAAGAGGCTCTGCACATCCATACAGATCGCACCTTTGTAATCCTCGCGGAAAAACACGCAAGATCAACTACTTACTCGCCTCCAACGAATATCCGACAGAAAAGTGGCCAACACCGCCTCACGCCCGAACGTCGTCCCGTGATCTCGAGCCTCGGCCCCGAAAACTGTCGGGCACATCGCACCATTGCGACCCCCTCGGGAAAACACGTCAAAATTACTACTCACTTGAGTGCAACGGATATCTGGAGAAAAAGATGCATTCTGACGCACCGCACATGAGCGGTGCCACGGGGGACCCGCATCCCGGTCCCAAAACTCAATGAATAGAATGCACCGTAGCTATCCTCTCGAAAAAGCACACAAGATGGACTATTCACTTGTCCAAAACGGTTGCCCGGTGATAAAGCTGGAAAATCATCATCGACGCCCAAACGGCCCTCGTGGGCCCCACACCATCGTGCCGAAGTAGGGTGGGCGGATTGTACCATTGCAAGCCCCTCAGAAAAATACCCAACATCGACTGCTCGCATGCCCCGAACGGACGTCCGGTGAAAAAGGCGTGAAACGCTACACGCAGCTCGAAAGACGGGCCGTGGGGCCCACACCTCAAATCCAGTCTCAACGCCTGAAACCGCCCTAGAAAGCTCCGCCTCGGTGCCTAGGTCCCAACGCAACTGACGACACTCAATGCAGACGTCGCATGCGTCCGCGCCGCTCAAAACAAGATTCCCGGAAAGACGAAAAACCCTTCGACGTACGTGCCGTGCCACCAATGCCTATCATTTCGGGAATTAAAAATTCCCGAAACCATCTCAAAAAGACCAAATCGTCGATATGGTTCCACCGCCATAGACGGCACGTCAATTGGACGCTCCGTTTAAGAGTTACGCCCCCCCCCCTGAGTGCAAGGGGCCCTACCCGGGCCTGTCCACCCCGGCTGGCCCGGTCCGAGCCGCCGGCCCGTTGGCGGCGGCCCACCTCAAATCGCCGGACCCATGCGGGTTCGGACCTCCTCATCCGACCGGAAAAAAGGCCAGTCTCCTGTTTTAGCGCAGGACCCGCCTCATGCGGGTCCTTGCCTCCTTTGAAACGGACCGGCCGAAGCCGGTCCTCGTTGACCCCGGGAAGACCGCGCATGAGTCTTCCCTCCTCCGCCGGACGCGACCGGCGCGCCGGCCTCCTCCACGGCCGCTCCGCCTGACGCTGCTCCCTCAACCTGGCCAGTAGCCTCGCTTGCCCGGTCCTGTGCCAAACCCCCGCACTACCGACCGCCGAAACTACCCGCGCGCCGCCTTCTCCGCCAAGCCGCGCCACCGCTCGAACCTGCCGGAAACCGAAAACCCGCAATCTTCGGCAGATTATTTCAGGTGCCACCGAGCTCGGAATTCGAATCCGAAAGATGCGTTGGGAAGGGAAGAATCTCTACTACTCATTCATTGGATTAGTTAGAAAATACGACAGCAATTAGACGTATGATTATGGGTTCAAAGGATGTGCGGGAATTAAAAACAAAATACGCACGATCCAACCTCTTGGGACTAACCCTTCGCTTCACCGTCAACCCGCCGGGGTGGCCGCACCTCGCCGGACCGCTTCGCAGGAGTTACCTCGCTGGAGATGGAGGAGGAGAGGGGAGAGGCTTGCCAGGGGAGGGGAAATTAGGGAGAAGAGAGGGGGGGGGGTTTAGGTTAATTAAATAAATTAATTAACTTAAACACCCTCCCGCGGCCTCGTACCCGAACTCCCGACGGGGTCGGGATTTAGCCTCTCCTAGGATAAAGACCATGCTCAGAGCGCAACGGCAGTCTCGGAATTTTATTCCGAGAACCCGTTCAAATGTTACTAAACTTAGCGCCCGAGGCCGCCAAATTACGAAAACGCCCCTGGGGGCATTTTTCACAAACGGCCCGCGTCCGCGAAACTTATACCCCTCCTAGGGTAAACGGCACGCTCCAAACTCAACGGTGCCCTCAGTTTTTCAATATGAGGCACCATTTAAAAGATAATAGCGTTTATCCATTAAACGAATTAGTTAAATTATTTAATCCGTTTAACGTTACAGAAGCGGGCGAGGGGTCCAAACATCCCACGCCGACAAGTTTTATGTCGTTCCTAGGGTAAAAACACCATTCCAGACCCATACGTACACTCGTATCTCTGATCCGTAACTCCTTTTAGGAGTTATGCCATTTATTTAGCATTTCCATTGTGAACGCACAGAAAATTTAATTCCGGCCACTCCGGGGCTCGAAATCGCACGCCGTATGAAGGCGCTGGTCTGGAATATCATCAAAAATATTACAAAGTCTTTCATAGAAAAAAATGGGTTCTTACATCATTCCTTCCTTCATGATTTTCGTCCTCAAAAAGAAAAACCAGGGAACAATAGAGGGTACTAAGCCCACACATGGCTTTCCCATACCGAGAGGAACCCACGCACATCTCTGTGTCACCACACACAGACCAAAGGACTGATCTATTCACGCTAGGTCAGCCCTTGCCGACGTCATGCACCCACTCTATACTTTGGTGTTATGGCAAGGCGGTAGGGTACCTCGCCATCCCTTTGCACGGTCTCACACGGCCTGAAGGCCCTCAGGGGTAGCTGACCTCCCCGGTCAAACCTCTACGCCGCACACCGTGACTAGAATCACCGCCCGCACCTGAAACAAGGCCCGGTGATTCCCTACTTCATAATATCCATATGGTGAAACACCCAAGGATATCTGGTCACACAAGATTCAACAGTCGATGCTCTCTTACACGCTCAACAGGCGAAGGAGCCAACACCATCAACAAAAGGAAAAGGTCTCACGCCTTTTTCCTTACCAACATAGGGTTACACCTGATGCCATGTGTCACCCTGGTAACACCTCAAACAAGGAGTAGGGATATACTAATTTCACACGCAGAGCCTAACAATTCTACTGCACGAAGTAGAATAGTCACAAGGAGTACCTCTCACCATCCCGTGCTCTGCAGGATCGTAGACATCCAAAACTCGCGGCTACCCGCGGTCCCAACCGTCATCTCCTGGAGCCTGACATAGGCTGCCTAGTGGTGATGGGGATATCTCGTAATGTCGTCCCCCACCCCCAGCTCCTCCCGATCCTTTTCTAGCACCACCTCTCTGGCCACTACTCCGATCACGGCGCCGCCTCTGCCGTGGTGGTGAGCCTGCTACCTTCCCGAAGCTCTCAGCAACTCGGGTCGGGCAGTCTGGTGCCAAGTGACCTCGCCCGTCACAAGAATAGCACCGAATCTCTCCGGGATACACTGGTTCCCTATGGCGCCACTGTGGTGTACGACCATGCCCCTGAGTCCAGTTGTTAGAAATCTACCTGCGTCGAGGTCTTGCTTGCCGACGCCCGCTAGCTGTGACAGACGTCTCGGCTCCAACGTGTCTACTGCCACCACCAACTCTAGTACGTGACAGGAAGCCCTCTGTCACCAGCGCCTACTCTAGCACCCCGACATATGTGGAAAATCCCAAGGGTACTATGACAACACGAATCTCTCAGTAGAGACCCTGCTCAAACTTCCACCCTCGGAGGTTGTCGTCATGGACCAAGTCCGGGTAAAAGCGTGCACGGTCTGCAAAACTAGCCGCATACTCGGCCACCGTCATCCCTCCCTGCTGAAAATACAGGAGCTCTTGAATCCGAACGGAGCGCAAGAAGGAGGGGAAAAACTCCTCATGAAACAACAACTGAAAGTTGTCCCACGAAAGTAACTACTCGCCATGAAACTGAGTCACGAGACTCCACCAACGCCAAGCTGCTCCGCAGAAAAGGTCGGCTTCCAAAGCCACTATCTGACCTGTCGGCGTCTGCACAAGCCTGAAAAGGAAAACCACTGCCTTGAGCCAAACCTCTGCTGCCTGAGGGTATGGCTCACCACTGAACCTCAGCGGTCTCTATCACTGGAACTCACAGAGCGCACTCAACCTGTGCTCAAGCTCAGCCTGCTCTGCTGAAACTTCCTGCTGCTCAACAGGTGGGGGTGCTGCTACCGACCCACCCAGATTAAAGGGATCGCACGATGGGTCCTAGACTGTGGCCTCATATCTCACAGGGTCGTCGTCACGCACCCAATGATGGTATCCTGGCTGGCTGTCTTCGCAGAGACATCCTGAATATTATCAAGGATTCCGCGGTCAAATGAGCATATATGTATATACCAATAGCAACTATGGGGAGATGACTCAAGAAGGACAGTCAAATACTCAATCCTCTGTGATGCACAAACAAATTTCCCTGCAACAAGTGTCTCAGCATGCCGAGTCGACAAGTGGGTTATCAAGGTCCTGGTGAATGGATACGTCGGCCGCCACACCATCACTGGACTCCCTGGCCTGAGAGCCGCTCTCGAGACACATTAACACTGTTCCCCTAAATCCCAACCTATTCCATTTATTTTAGGGACGTCCGAACAACGTCCCAAAGAACTGACCACCTTTGATACCACTTTGTCACGACCCGACCCTACCCGGGCTCGAGCCGCAACTACCCCAAGCCCGCCTCCATAGGCCAGCGGCTGGAGACCAGCGCCAAATGCATAATAACTCAGGGAGGCCTTTGACTAAGTACCTGTAAACACACACACAACACACTCAATGCAACAATACAGAGTAAAAGGGTAGAAAAGTAAATAATAGGGAAACTGCTATATATAACCACAAGAGTGCATCGACCTCTAAACAATACAAGTAAAGTGCTGAAAAGGAAAAAGGGGCAAAAAACGCGCCCAACCAGAAAAGGTGCCACAACTCGAGAACAGGTAAACAAACGAAATAGCTAATAGTTCCCCCACCTGGAACACAACTACGACCACCATACGCGGTCCAATCTCTCGAACACCTATGCTCCACTAAAGTCACGCTCCACCTGTCCGTCGTCTGCAAGGGCACACCTAGTGCAGGAAAATCCCAAGCAGGGGTGAGTATAAAAATACTCAGTAAGATACCCCGAAGGCTCGAGGTAGAAACAAAAGGAGGTACCGAAGGGTGAGAAGTAGAGCGAACAGGAAAAGTAAAGGGGTACAGTAGAGAGTATAGTAGAATACCAATAGAGAGTCTAGCTCAACCCAACAAAAGAAAGGAAGGTAGACTCATCCAGACATAAGGAGCTGGAAACGGGGAGAAGATGAACTTATCGTCGAGTCTTCGCTACCTATAGCAGAAGAGTAGACTCGTCCAACCATGAGAAGATAGACATGGAAAGCACGTGGCATATCCCGCGCGTCTTCGCCTCTCTTGGAATGAGAGTAACCAAAACCCACAGAGTGGGTACTCGTACGAGGTATATCCATATGTATTCTCTATCAAGAAGCCCAAACAAACTCGTAAGGGGATCTCTGTCCTGTAGCTAAGCCCAAGGAAAGAGTAGCCAACAGTCCCAGAAGTAACACCATCGATGCCTAGCATCCCTCATGTCTGCCCCGAACCGCAAGCCAAGGGGCTCAATCACAACACCTCGACACTATCCGCTTTGGGCAGCACTGACTCGCTCGCACGAGTTTAGATCATGTCCCAAGAACGCATCTTGGTGGGGAATGTGCCCCTCGTACTTGAGAGTTCTGGGGGAACGTCAAACCACCACTCATCACTGCCCCGCAGTCAAGAGGTATTCTCAAAGTCAAAACCATTCCATCACTGACCCGTACAACCAAGGGTCCCGCTCTGGTGATCACGGAGGAAATCCAAAGACTAGCCTAGTAGATAGGTCTGAGTCTGGAATGTCAACGGGTGTCCCACTGCCCAGCCCTGCTGGAGGGTAATTCATAACCAAATATCGGGGGACCCACTGCCCAGCCCCGCTGGAGGGTAAACCATAACACATCATCAGGCGACCCACTGCCCAGCCCCGTTGGAGGGTAAAGAAAAACACATCATCAGGAGACCCACTGCCCAGCCCCGCTGGAGGGTAAACCATAACACATCATCAGGAGACCCACTGCCCAGCCATGCAGGAGGGTAGACCTGGAATAAGTCGACAGATGACCCACTGCCCAACCTTGCTGTAGGGTAGACCTGGAAATAGATGACGGGAAACCCACTGCCCAGCCCTACTGGAGTGTAGACCCTAAGAGGTCGTCGGGTGACCCACTGCCCAGCCTCTGCTGGAGGGTAGACCCTACTAGCATCGGGTAACCCACTGCCTAGTCTCTGTTGGAGGGTAGACCCTAATAGCATTGGGTGACCCACTGCCCAGTCTCTGCTGGAGGGTAAACCCTAGAAGTCAGTGAGCAACCCACTGCCCAGCCCTGATGGAGGGTAAACCCAAAGAGGTCGATGAGTAACCCACTACCCAGCCCCGCTGGAGGGTAGAACTCAGAATTTCCCTGACCATCTCCACTTGAGGGTATAACACTGGCCAACCGAACACGGAGTGGGCACCGCGCAACCACCCAACTCCAGCACAACTCACCCAAAGGGGTTCAACGCCTGTCTCATCACTAGTTGTCACTAACACCACTACCAGCGGATCCATCGAGAACGAAACTAAGGGGAGACCACTCAACACTGCTTGTCAAACAAACGAGCACAGAGGGGACCTCTATGTCGCGAGAGGTCAAAGTACGCAAAGTAGAACACAACACGCACATGGGGCACACACAACGTGTGGCCCCAAGTCAACCCCAACCAAGCACACAAACGTCTTAGGTACAAACCACACGTACCTCCAAGTGCTCTCGTATACTCCCAGAGTTTACCACGTCTCAAGCCCAAGGGCTATCATGCACACGGAACCCGATGTCAACACAAAGGCGTGACATGACAACTCAACCTTAAAGGCCCAGGCACGACCAACCACAACTTGTGACCCATTTACATCACTCTCCCAAGAGTGCGCAATCATAAGCCAAGGGTCCGCTACAAACAAGGTAGGGTGAACCACCACTGGAGCACCTTCCATGCTTCCGCTGTTAATAAGATCGCGCAAGAGGATCCGCACAGCCAAACAGATCGCACCGTTGTAATCCTTGCGGAAAAACACCCGAGATCGACTACTTACTCGCCTCCCACGGATATCCGACGGAAAAGTCGCCAACACCGCCTCACGCCCGAACGACGTCCCGTGATCCCGAGCCTCGGCCCCAAAAACAGTCGGGCGCATTGCACCATTGTGATCCCCTCGGGAAAACACGTCAAAAGCACTACTCACTTGAGTGAAACGGATATCTGGAGAAAAAGATTCATTCTGGCACACCGCACACGAGCGGTGCCATGGGGGACCCACATCCCGGTTCCGAAACTCAACGAACGGATTGCACCGTAGCGATACTCTCGAAAAAGCACATAAGATGGACTATTCAATTGTCCAAAACGGTTGCCCGGTGTTAAAGTTGGAAAATCACCATCGACGCCCAAACGACCCTCAAGGGCCCCGCACCATCGCGCCGAATTAGGGCGGGCGGATTGCACCATTGCGATCCCCTCGGAAAAACACCCAACATCAACTGCTCGCACGCCCCGAACGGACGTCCGGTGAAAAAGGCGTGAAATGATACACGCAGCTCGAAAGACGGGCCATGGGGCCCATGCCTCAAATCCAGTCTCAATGCCTGAAACCGCCCTGGAAAGCTCCGCCTCTGTGCCAGGGTCCCAACTCAACTGACGACACTCAAAGCGGACGTCGCATGCGTCCGTGCCGCTGAAAACAAGATTCCCGAAAAGACGTCAAACCCTTCGACATACGTGCCGAGCCACCAAGGCCTATAGTTTCGGGAATTAAAAATTCCCGAAACCATCTCAAAAGACCGCCTCATCGATACGGTTTCACTGCCGCAGACAGCGCGTCAATCAGACACGCCGTTTAAGTGTTACGGCCCCCCGAGTGGAAGGGGGCCTACCCGGGCCGGTCAACACCGACCGACCCGGTTCGAGCCGCCGGCCCGCTGGACGCGGCCCGCCTCAAACCGCCGGACTCGAGCAGGTCCGACCCTCCTCATCCGACCGGCCAAAAGGCCGGTCTCCTGTTGCAGTGCAGGACCCACCTCATGCGGGTCCTTGCCTCCTTTGAAACGGACCAGCCGAAGCCGGTCCTCGTTGACCCCGGGAAGACCGCGCACGGGTCTTCCCTCCTCCGCCGGACGCGACCAGCGCGCCGGCCTCCTCCGCGGCCGCTCTGTCTGACGCAGCTCCCTCACCCTGGCCAGCAGCCACGCTTTCCCGATCCTGCGCCGAACCCCCGCACCGCCGACCGCCGAAACCACCCGCGCGCCGGCTTCTCTGCCGAGCCGCGCCGCCGCTAGAACCCGCCGGAAACCGAAAACCAACAATCTTTGACGGATGAATGCGGGCGCCACCGAGCTCGGAATTCGTATCCGAAATATGCGTTGGGAAGGGAAAAAGCTCTACTACGCATTCATGGGATTCGTTCAAAAATAAGACAACAATTACATGTATGTTTATGGGTTTAAAGGATGTGCGGGAATTAAAAATGAAATACGCATGATCCTACCTATTGGGACTAACCCGTCGCTTCGCCGTCAACCCGCTGGGGTGGCGGCGCATCGCCGGACCGCTTCGCTGGAGTCGCCTCTCTGGAGATGGAGGAGGAGAGGGGAGAGGCTGTCCAGGGGAGGGGAAATGAGGGAGAAGAGAGGGGGGGGGGGGGTGGTTAGGTTAATTAAATAAATTAATTAACTTAAACACCCTCCCGCGGCCCCGTACCCGAACTCCCAACGGGGTCGGGATTTAGCCTCTCCTAGGCTAAAGATCACGCTCTGAGCGAAACAGCAGTCACCGAATATTATTCCGAGACCTCGTTCAAAAGTTACTAAACTTAGCGCCCGAGGCCACCAAATTACGAAAACACCCCTGAGGCCATTTTTCACAAACGGCCCACGCACGTGAAACTTATACCCCTCCTAGCGTAAACGGAACGCTCCAAACTCAACGGTTCCCTTGGTTTTCCAATCCGAGCCACTGTTTAAAATATACTAGCATTTCTCCATTAAGCAAATTAATTAATTAATTTAATCCATTTAACGTTCCAGAAGCGGGTGAGGGGTCCAAGCATCCTGCACTGACAAGTTTTATGTCGTTCCTAGGGTAAACACCCCATTCCGGACCCATACATACACTCGGATCTCTGATCTGGAACTCCATTTAGGAGTTGTCCCATTTATTTAGCGTTTCCAGTGTGAGCGCACTGAAAATTTAATTCCGACCACTCCGGGGCTCAGAATCGCACGCCGTCTGAAGGCGCTACTCTGGAATATCATCAAGAATATTACAAAGTCTTTCGCAGAAAAAACTGGGTTCTTACAAAATGTGTGAAAATTATCCAAACCATATCACTTTCGGCACATTCAATTTCTTAGTTGTAAATGGATTATCAATGAAATCATGATGTTAAACCAACTAAAAGTAATTACATTTAAAAAAAGGTACACCATGATATCCTATGAGAAAATTTTCACCATAATAATCAAAATGAATTCCACAATAGAACTAAAATTAACTCTTAAATCAAACTTAGAGGTCATAGATAAAACCCAAATAATCCTCAACTTCTACACATTTGTGTAACCATAAATTAATATAAATTTTATTTTAAAAACAACAATGGTCAATATAACAACAATGGATACATAATTAATTAAATGATCTATTTAATATCAATCACCTCTAGTGGCATCCAAAAAATAATTTAAATACAATGATACAATAATTCTACAAGAAGAAATAAATAATTCCACGATCAGGAAAATGGTTGACATTTTTAAATATGAATAATTCTTAAAAATATATCAAATAGACTATTGGAATTCACAAATAATTAAGTGATAAAATAATAGGATACCATCCACAATATATTTTTAATATTTCATAAAAATTTAAAAAACATAAAAAATAAACCTTTTAGTTAATATAAAATTTTATAAAATAAGCGAAAAAAGAAAAAAAAACACAATATAAAATACATCCAGCATCCAGTATATCTGTATATGGTTCTATATGATAAATGTGAGTATATAATAACCTAAACTATTTTAATTGATATTTCCATTTTGATTTAATTAAATGTATTAATTTTTAGAATGGATATAAAAAACACATGCACTAGATTTTTTTAAAACCATTTAGATTTAAATGACTATTAAATATCATTACAATTGATAATATAAAATTTGAATAGTGTTCACATGACTAGTATATATTTATGGTTTTAACAAATCCTATCGACATAGAAAAAGCAGGTAATGGACTCAAGCCATATGAGAATTCCCTATGAATACCATTTATCAGATCTTCTGAGAAAGATATCATTTTTGTTATTTTCCTAAGACCAACTCCATGCTAATATCCAATAACTTAAGCATAACAAAAACTGTTTAAGGGAGAAGTTTGGGCTCATTGAGTTAACGAACCAAACCATGTTTATCGAACGACCCCCTGAAATCCGCAAAATAACACACCTTTATATTAGGGTGTATGATAAGGAAATAAAGGGATATATACCAATACCAAGACATTATGATTATGTAAAATATTTTTTTGTAGAATAATAAATATACGTTTATTTTATTTTTATTTTTAAAGAATAAATAATAATTTTCGTTAATATTAAAAATTTAACTACGAAATAGATTTTGATGAATGGATAAATAATAATTTAATAAAAAATTATTATTAAATTACTTTTATTAAATATAAATGATCATACAGATTTTATGAGCCTAAATATAATTTATATTAAGGTTTAATTTTTTTATCAAAACCCACCAATTTTTAGTAAATGTGTATTTATATTTAAAAATTGAAATTTGGAATATTTATAAAATTATTTAGATAAAATTAATATAAATTTTTTAATAAAGTCATTAAAATTATCTAATTGTGAATTTTTTAAACTTTCTTGAGACAATCAACTTTTTGGGTAAAACTTAATTACCATGTAAATATATAGAGTGTTTTATAACAATGTGATGGCCCAATAGGGATGTAATAAAAGTAATAAAAATGATATCCAACCAAATATATGGTTTAACTTTAATGTAATGTGATATTATATTTTTTACATATTTTATAAAGCCTTAGTGAATACACGAAAATGTATAATATATTTTATGATTTTAAGGTCATTTATTTAATAATGTGACTCACCTCCACATAATCAAATATAATATTATAATATCATAATCCCACATCCTTATAAAATATTTTAATCCACTCCTATTTGGAATAAAATATGGTAAAACCCATGGGAAGGTTTGTTGTTTTGAATATTTAATTTTATAGATTTTATAACCTATGTATGTGAAATATTAAAGAATTACCCTCTCTTATCCTATATAAAACCACCCAATATCCCACTTATTCTCACTCAAAATACATTCATCGTGTTCTTATTCCCCCCCGACACTTCTAAATTAATCCCAAGGTGACCCAATCTCTCTATAATCCCCTTCACAAGCTTTTGAAGTCACACAATCAAGTAATGGTTCCTTTTATTCTCATTTTTATCCAAGTTTCCTTATATTGGTACAAACATTTATTTTCATTTAAAAATAATGGGGTATGATTTATCACCTCACTCATACTTCCTTTATTGTGTTTTAATGACGAGAGGCCCCCTTTTCTCTCTTTAATCCCTCCCATATACACCCATTATCATGCTGAAATTACATAAGAGTTATTCCATTTATCATCTTTCATCATGTTTCCATATCATGTTATGAAATAAATTTATTAATTCAATATAGTATGAAAAGTAATTATATTACCCTATTACATTCTATTTCATGTACATATGATTAGAAACCTCTTTCAATATCATTAACCCTTTTTTTGAATTTTTATTTCACTTCATTAGGCTGTTGAAATTGGATTTCAATATCCATTAAAAACAATTATGTAGTGAATAACGTACTCATTTCCTATCAATGGTGTTCAATTTTATACACATATACATTTTTAGGGCTTACATGTGTGTATTCCACACCCCGTGAGAGTGGAATAAATTAGGATGATGAATGAATCCATGCTTGATGATCTTTTTGGCACACATTATAATGAGAATGGAAAAAAAGTAATGAGTGATCCCATAATTATACAGATCTCCAATGCATTGGGTAATGTTTATTATCATGATATGACATGTTGGGATAGGGTTTTACCTAATTACTTTTTGGTACTTGTACCACTATGATGTCTTGGTAGTTGATCCTTGACCTATGATGTAATTGTTTAAGTTGTTTCTATATTTTCCATGTTATTTTTATCATGCTATATCATTCATATATTTACATGTTTCTTTTATGATCCACTGATAGTCATATTACCTAATATTTGTTGTATTTTTCGTTTTATTCCATTTTTATTTCCTTATTAGGCTTTATATCTCAACCCTCTTTATGTATGTCCACATGTTATCCCATGTATTGTTAATTATGAATGAATGTTTTGGTCATGTAAAGTAAGTTTCAATAATGATGTTGTATTTCATGATTTATGTTGTTTTCCAATGTTCATAATTTCCAAAGACATTGTACTTATCGATCTTTCGTTTTTTATTTAGTGTAATTTTCTTTCATTAAATCATGCATTAATGTAATAAAATGAACAAGGTTGTTATAGTTTTTTATCATATGAATGTGTACATATTTATGGGATTAGGATTAGAAAACTGTAATGAAATCCTTAGGGATAATAATTCGTATAAGAAACATACATAAATCTAGGTGAGTATAGATTAAGTCGTTTATCAGGAAAATAAATACTTTTCTAGATATGAACATGTGGATGTGGCTCTAGCATAGATATATCTAGGGGTAAAAAAGTAAAACCCCGCATTGAGCTAGAGTCGAACATAAACTGGCTCGTGACAATGGGCCTTACTCTACTCTTGGTATGACACTCCCAATGTGTTTTAATTGATAAATTCATCATCTTAGCACAAAACATTGTTAAGGGAACAAAATACAATAATAATATACATTAGAGAATAGATCATGGATAACATATATTGAATCTTAGAAGTAAATATGTCATGAAAATAAATATAATTTATATGTTACCCCTTTAATGTCATTTTATTCCACATTATTTTCTTAATAGTTTAAAATATTGAAATCTAATTTTACATTAATTCTAGCCAATGGTCGGTAATAGGAAGAATAAGGTTGACAATCAATATGAAGATAAATTTTGTGACTTCCCTAATGAGATCGCTAATCTTATTGGATAAATAATCACAAATATTGTGATGATAATCTCTGTGATAACTAATGTTTTTAATGGGAACCTGGATCAAGGAAAAAAAAACCACCCGGAGAAAGAACAAGTTTTAATCATGATTTTTATGAAACAAAGGCCTTGTACTTTTAGTGAATCATATGATCCCTCAATCACCGAGAAAAAGATCAATTATATTGAGAATATCTTATCCATCCTTCAATGATCTGAAAAAAATAATGTTATTTAGTAATTTGATCGTATGGAGGATAAATGTGATCAATTGTGGGAATTGATCAAAAAATATGAAGCTGGAGGAAGAGATCAAGGCGATGGAATGGAATGATTTCGAGAAAATGTTTTATTGATAAATATTTTCATCACAAATTATAACTTCATATAGAAAGGAAATTATATAACCTCAAGTAAACAAATGATGAATCCATTAGAGCATATGAGGAAAAAATCACAAGTCCTGCAAGATACACCTCTAGATTTAATGTTACCCCATAATTCATGGTCAGCTGCTTCATTGGTGGGATAAAAACTACTATCTAGAAATCCTTGTAGATCCATGAGTTTGATATCTGTGAGGAAATTTTCTGATGTTCCCTCAATGTCAAAATGGTGATCAGTGAAGCACCATGGAAATTTCTTAAAGGGGTTGAGGAAAGGCTTTAGGTGTGGGAAGGAAGGGAAACTCTCCAGTGATTAATAGAATGAAAAAATTGCTACTACTATAGAGGAAAGGAATCCTCTGGTAAACCCTAAGAACATTTTTCATTTCTATAACTACAAAGGACCATGGAATTTCTCAAAAAAATTCACTGAGGTAATGGATTTCAAGTGATTCCATCAACCTACATGGTATAAAGGGAGAGATTATTCTATCACTACCATTGAAGTTAATCGGGAAAATGATATGGAAAAAGATACTCAATTTATTCATTCATGATTATAAAACATACATTTTTATTCCAGTTCATCCCATTATTTTAAATCTTTATAATTTTATAGCACAATCCAATCCCCACTACAAAGTGGGTATGTATATATGTTGGTGAAAATGGAAAATGGAGAAATTATATCATCCCATGTATATAACTCCTCCCCTTTCATGATTTATGGATTGAAAGTCTTGGTGAACCTTATCGTACATTTATTTTTGTAATTTGATGAAATTATATGTATTTATTGGTTGTTCCTATATAGATCTAAAATAAAAATCCATGAGAGGGAAATCACTTTTAATTTGAAAAATCAACCCCCAATTCTATAAAGGTGCAAGGAGGAGGATGAATCATCATGGTCCCCATCATCCTAAGTATGTATATTATTATTATACTATAATTCTTATCTTGCTCTGATGATCGAGTCTATGGAAGGAATCATCCTCGATTATATGCCTACTGTGAGCTAATTCCCTGATGTGTTTCTCGAGGAATTTTTTGGTCTTCCTCCTAGCAGAAATGTTAAATTCTCTACTGATCATAAACAGATGGAATTACCAATATACCAGTCCCTGTATATAATGGCTATTTTAAAACATGAGGTGGTAAAGAAATAACTACATGATAACATGGATCGAGGTTTTATACACCCAACTGCTTAACCATTGGGTTCATTAATCCTATATATCATGAATAAGGATGGGTCAATTCTTCTTTTCATTGATTATCACGATCTCATCAAAATCACGATAAATAACAAGTATCATATTCCATGACATGATGACTTGTTTGATCAGCTATGTGGAAAAAAATAATTCTCCCAAGTGTATCTGTATTTAGGATATTTCCAATTAAGGGTGAAGAATTATGATATCCCTAATATTTCTTTTCATTCAAGGAATCAGAATTATGAGTTCACATTGATTCCATTAAGACTCACTAAAGATAATGTAATCATCATGGACTTGTTGAATATATTATTTAAAAATTATGTTGACAAATTTTTGGCAGTATTTATTGATTTTATTTTAAAATAATCTAAAAGTAAAAAAAATAAAGAAGAGATTTTAAGTATTTCACTAAAGACATTTCAAATGGAAAATATTTATGCCGATTACAGAAAATGTGTGTTCCAGTTCAATGAATCTCTTTCTCACAGAATATCATCACAAGAAATGGGATATTTATTGAAATATCAAAGACTATGGCAGTTAAAGGATAGTTAATTCCAATATCTATGACATATATTTATAGTTTCTATGGATTTGCTGGGTATTATTATCAATTTGAGGGAAATTTATCATGATTTTCAAACCTTATAATCAAGATAACATGGAATAGAGTCAAGTTTGTTTGTAAAGATAAATATTAACAGAGATTGTTGAAGTTGAAAAGGATTCTTATCACTATGCACATGATCACACTACCCACAAGTGGAGAGATTTATATGGTATTCAGTGATGCTTTAAAGAAGGTCATGGGCTATGTGTGGATGGAAAATAAAAAACTTATTGCCTATGCTTAATGTCAGTTCAATTTTAATGAGTAGAACTATCCAACACATGATCTGGGGTTAGCTGTAGTGATCATCACTTTTCATATTTAGTGACATTACTTCATTGGGGATAAGTATGAAATATATACGGATCAAAAAATCCTTAAGTATATATTCACTCATTAAGAGTTGAATATCCACCGATGATGTTTGTTAGAGTGGATCAAAGACTATGACTTCTCTATTCACTACCATCCAGTGAAAGTTAATATAGTGGTAGACACATTATGTATAAAAGATCCAGAAAATATTTTATTGATTAGAATTGGGAAGGATTTGATCTTATTAGACCTGAAAAGGATGGAAAAGGGAATGATAAAGGAAGAAACATCATCAACCATTACAAAAATGATTTCTAAACTATGTACTATGGGGAGGTTAAAGTATTCTAAAAAATATGATGTGGAAATTTAAAAGAAATAGGATATAATTAAAAAAGGGAAATCCTAGGTGGTAAATGTTAATGATGAAGGTGTTGTCTTATCTGGGTCAAGTCTATGTGTGATATCAAATCTAGAGTTATAGAAGGAGCTATTTGATAATGCAAATATATCAACTGTTTCTATCCACCATGAATGAAGAAAGTTGTATCAAGACATATGAGAACTCTATTGGTGGAACAATACAAATAAGGTTATAAAAGAATATACAACAAGATGTCTTGTATGTCAAAAAGTGAATGCAAAAGGGAAACAAATGTGGATGATGCAACCATTAACCATGTGTACATTGAAATGGAAAAAGATCACCATTGAATTTGTCCCGAGGATTCCAAAAAATAAATAGGGAACAATACTATATAGGATTTGATGGATCATATTAAAAATACTGCACACTTCATTGATATTCGAGAGGATTTGTCATTAAATCAACTTGCACAGATATAAATAAGATATGTGGTTAGTCTGCATTGTGTACCACTAAAAAAAGACTCCAATCGAGATCCATGATTCAACAATAAGTTCTTATTGAGTCTCCAAAAAGTCATAATACTGAGTTAAACTTCAACACGACCTATCACCCTCAAACTGATGTTCAATCTGATTACACTATCCATACACTTGAGGAAATGTTGAGAGAATTTTCAATGGACTTCAAGGAACGGTGGGATCAACATCTTTCTCTGGTCAAGTTTTATTCCAAGAACATTGTCCTCTCAAGCATCCCAATGTCTCCCAATAATGCCCTTTATGGGATGAGGTTCCGAACACATGCATGTTGTGGTGATGTTAGGGAACAAAATATTCTAAGTCCTAAAATGGTCGAGGAAATGGTTGATAAGGTTAATACCATTCAGAAGCACACCAAAGTATCTCAAAGTTGATAGGCGACATATGCTGACAATCATCTAAAAATCCTAGTTTTTTATGTTAGATACATATTATTCCTCTTCATATCTCAATGGAACAGTGTAATAAGATTGGGGAAGAATGGAAAGAATAGTTCCAAGGAACATCGGCCTTTTGGAGATCCTTGATCACATCAGAGCGGTGGCTTACCGACTAGCACTCTTACCTAACATATGTCATTTTACGTTATGTATTCCATGTATCCTTCTTGAGAAACTATATACCTGACCCCACTCATATTCTCAATCTAGAGGTGGTACCATTTGGGAATAACCTCTCTTGTGAGGAGAAGCCAGTGAATATCTTAGATTGTAGAGAAAAAGTTATACTAAATAAGACAATTATCCTGGTCAATGTCTTGTAGAGAATCAACACGTCTGAAAAAGGAACATGGGAACACGATGAAGTGATGAAACCTATTTACCTTCATCTATTTTAATGTGAGAAATGAAAATTTTTAAAGTGAAATTTCTTAAGGGGTGATGATTGTAATGACCTAAACTATAATAATTTAAATTTCCCTTTTGATTTAATTTAATGTCTTATTTTCTAAAATGGATATATAAAACACATGATTTCTATTTTTTATATTATATCAAGTTGGATTTAAATGAATTTTAAGTATCATTACCATTTATAATATATCTATTGAACAATGATCGCATGACTAGTATAAATATAGGGTTCTAAAAAGTCCATTCGACACTGAAAAAGGAGGTGAAGACCCCAACCAGTAGGATAATTCCTTGTGAAGACCATTTATTATATATTTTGTGGGGGTTATCATTTTTGGGATTTTCGGTAGACCGATCTTAAGCTCATATCCAAAAACATAAGCATCAGCGAAACTGTCTATGAGATAAGTTCAAGATCATCGAGATCACCACCCAAAAAATGTTCATCGAATGACCCCATTAAAGTCCCCCATCCCACATCTTACTCTTGGGGTGTATACTATTTTAATAAAGGGATATAAATTAATAACCTACAATTATGAATTGGTACATTAATTTTTTATAGAATAATGAATATACTTTTTTTATTCATTTAAAAGAAAAAATAGAATTTTTGGGTAATATTAAAATTGAATTTAGAAATTTATTTTTATTAATTAATAAATAATATTTATCTAAAATATTATTATTTAATCATTTTTATTAAATATAATTACCATATAAAATTAAATGGACCAAATATAAATTTTATTAATGTTTAAATTTTTTTTTTGTCAAAACCCAAATTTTTTCAATAAATCTCAGTTTTTATTTTAAAAGATAAAATTGATATATTTATAAAATTATTTTGATAAAATGAATAATATTTTCTGAATCATGATATAAAACTTATCCCCTAGTCAAATTTTCACCATTTTCTAAGACAATCTAATTTTTTCATAAAAATTTAATACCATATAAATATAGAGTGTGTTTTCTAGTATCCTATTGGCCCCAAAGTGATGTAATAAAAACCATAAAAATTATATTCAGAAATAATTATGTTTTACCATTAATATAATGTGTTCGGAGTTTTTTAAATAATTTTATAAAGCCATTGCAAATCCTATATAATGTATAATATATTTAATGATTTTAAGTTCATTGATTGAATAATGTGACTCACCTCCACATAATCAAGGGTAGTAATTTAATATATTTATCCCACTGACATATAAAATAAAATTTCCCTCTCCCCTTTGGAAAAACCCATTGGAAAACCATTATAAGTTTTGCAGTTTTTAATATTTTATTATATAGTTTCTAAAACCTATATTTGTGAAATTATAATGAATTACCCTCTCATTTCCTATATAAACCCACCCAATATTCTACTTATCTTTAATTAAAATACACGGATCACATCCTTACCCTGTTATAACCCCTATAAATTCCTCCCATGTCACCACATGATCTCAATAATTCCCTCTTCAAGCATTTTATGTCATTGAATCAAGTTAGGGTTCCTTTTATTCCCTTTTCTCTCAAAGTTTCTTTATATTGTTACACTCTTTTATTTTCATTTAAAAATGTGTATTAATGATTTGAAAACTTCCCCATACGGTCCTTATTATGTTTTAATGATGTGAAATCCCTTTCTCTCTCATTAACCCCTCCCACATACACCGGTTACCATGCTGAAATTTCATAAGAGTTATTCTATTTCTCCACATTCTTAAAGTTTCATTATTATGTTATTCCTTATATTTCCAAATTACATTGGATGAGACATTTATTTAAATGACCCTCATAATTTTAATTTCATTTTTAAATGATGAGTGACCCCTTTTACTCCTATTGTCCATTTTTATGAATTTTTACATCACACCGTTTGGCTGCCAAAATTGCACTATGAATATCCATTTCCTAACAATTTTGTAGATAATATCGTACCCATACCATGTTAATTTTATAAACATTTATACACATATAACTTTTTATATAGGGAATAAATTTATGTATAAAACATCCATTTAAAATGGAATAAATTGTTAAGTTGAATGAATCCGTTTTTTATGTTCTATATGGAACACTTAATCATTAGAATCAAATGAAAGTGACGGGTTCCCCCAGAAATTATATAGTGATCAAATCAATTTGGTAGTGTTTAGTATTATGATATAAAATTATGGGATGTGGTTTTACCAAATTATTTTTTGGGACCTTGTCCACTGTGATGTATTTATATTTTATCCTTGACCTATGATTCTATGTTTTATGTTTTTACCACATTTCAATATTATGATTATCATTTCATATCATGAATTTAAGTTCTTGTTTCTTTTATGCTCTACTTATTTTCCTATTTTATAACACGTGTTTTCATCCTAATTTTATTTCATTTTTATTCTCATACTAGCCTTTATAGAAGACCCCTTTCTTATGTATATCCTTAGGTTATACCATAAAATGTTCAGTGTGAAGGACTCTTCTGGTCATGTAAAGGAAGTTTTCGATAATGATGTTGTATTCATATTTTATGTCTTCATGTAATGTTCCAAATATCTCTATGCACAAGTTATCTCAATCATTCAGGTTCTGTTAACTATACTTTTTAATAATTATATCTTATGTGAATGTAATAAATTGAACATGGTTTTTATATAAAAGATTTTGAAGAAGTTGATCTGTATTTTTTTAAGCATACATATTGCCTTTATAAAAAACCATTATAGTTGACCCAATCAACCACAACCACTATAATTCATTTGTTTATTCTTATCTGAATTGTTATATGATCCTTATAGATACATGGATGGTATTCTAGTGATATAATCTTGGATGATTTTTATGGATGAAAAAATATGTCTTCTTGATTCCATAATGCATCTGGTAAGATTTATTTTTCTTTCCCTTTCCAATTTTTGAATTACCGTAACTAGTCCCAAGAATAAGGGGTATATCTATCAATTTAAGAACTCACGTTATGATTTATTTTATTTAAAAGGCATTATTCAGCACCATATTTAATATGTTAAACCAAACTCAAATACCCCCAGTATAATATTCTAACAATGATCCTTCCTAATAATATTACTTTTAATGGATCATCTAATGCTAGCTCATGAAGATAAGAAACCATCCCCTGGAATTATTTTCATACTCAAGAACTGATTATTCAAACTTCTTAAGGTAATATAATCAATATTTTGGGACACTGATATAGCATTGGGGAAGTATTTCATGATGATAAATTCATTAAAACCTTCCCATTAATGGCCATTTTTTGGTGAAGTTGATATAATAGAGCTACTACACTTATTACTTAGACCATACACCATAAAGGTAGAAAACATCAGCTTATCATATTTTGGAATGATAAGAATATCGTAAATTTACTCAATATTCCCCAAAAACATTATTGACTCATGAGAATCTAACTAACCAAAATGTAATGAGCACTGAAATTCCAAACGTCTTCAATATTAAATTAAGGTTTAGGTAGAAAAAGAATGTAGTAATGCTCAATGGATTAGGTACAATGAACAACCGTACTAGGAATAAAACCATCAACTAAAGGGTTTACATGTATTGAACCATATAAATATCCCTCTTTTGAACTTCACAACATTTGGTGGGATAATACGCTAAAATTATAACAGAACACATGAAGCATGACCAACACATTTCTCAATATTAATAACACTATGAAAATTAAAATAAATAAATAAATTTTTATCTACACATCAAGGAAAATACACTCAGACACCCGAAAGACACATCAAATACTAAATGAAATAAAAAATATAATAAAGTCCTCAAATCATACTCTTTTATTAAACACCCATTAGTAACCTCTTTAGCACACTATATCAGATAATGAAAAAAACATTTTAATATTAGGCATCAAAAATCAAATTCCTTTTCAAAAAATTTCAAATCCATTAAAATTAATGATTTCAATGGAAATTTATAAACTATTTTAGAAATTTCAGGATTTTTTTATATTATATCATAAATAAAATCCACTTTTTACAGTTGAAAACATTTCATTATCCCCATTAAAAACCATAAAAATCACCCTTTCATTCTCAAAATCACTATAAAGGTTCACATTTTTAAATCCAAAATTAAATAATCCCTTGAAACCCAAATATTCAATAAAAAAATTAAACTTATCTGAAATTAACAATTATTAATATTAATAACATAAGAATTTTAGAACATCATTGAATCATAACTCAAAAAATTCATAAAATCTTATCTACAAACAGATTTGGTTTATGTGTCTACAAAACTATTCACTAACATTTTGAGTACCACTAGATGCTTCCCAAACCAATATACATGGTTTAATAATGGATTTCATAAAAACTACATTGACCGAAATCACTTTAGATTCATCAATATTCTCACTTTAAAATGATGAGTTTTATAAAATTTCTTATAAATCATCTATTGAAAATGAAAACTGTCAAATAAAGTCTAAAAATATTGAATGTAGCTATAATGTGGGATTGAATTAAAGACTCATGCATCATAAACAATCATGGTTACATATTTTTCATTATTAAATGTAGGAATCAAAATCAAATTTAAAACCTACCACTTCATTTATAATATTTCCATACTTATACGACCTAGCACCATAAATAAAATATATACAATGAAATCATTTTTCGGCACAATCCTCCCCAGGGAACCTATGATTTGAGTTCTATAACTATACCATTAAATGGAATAAGACATGTTATCTATCACCATGGGTAAGAAAAAATTGTCTATGTGTCAAAAATATTATATTTTGAATCACTATTACACATAAAAATAATTATCAACGTTGGTATTTCTCCCATAAATTCATCCATGACCAATCTGTATATCAGATGACAACAGACATAAATAATATGTACATTCATAATGATTAAAACCAAATGACATATTAAAAAATAATCCCTCAAAAATAATAAACAAGTCTTGAAACCACATATAACACATCCCAACAACAGTAAAAATAAACTATAAAATCCATCACTAATGTATAATATGAAATTATAGGTGAATAATTGTCTCCAATAATGCATGATACATCAAATTAACCAAATACAAATATCATAAAATGTTCCACAACCACCTATATACATGTCCCATGTTAAACATTTTAACATTTCACCTCTATCCTACCTGTAACATCCCAGGTAAATAAAGAATATGAAATTTTCATTTTTATTAATATTTTTAAATTAATTATTAATTATACTTTAAAAGGTATTATATGTTTGATAGCGTACCTGATACAGAACAATGGGTTTCTTTGAAATCATACTTTGCACACAACGTTGTGTCATACTAAAAAAAATTTATAATTTTATTTTTAATGGTAGTTAACACATAGCAATTTTAATGGTAGGAATGAATATAAACAACTAAAAAAAATTATTATACATGTTTTTTAAATGTTTTTAATTTTATCTAATAAAAGATAGAGGCTTTAAATAATAATTGATTTCGATTTTAATCAAAAATAGTCTAATATTCACTAAAAAGCCGATTTACTGCCTTTTGATGGAGAACCATCATTAAATATAGTTTTGGCCACTATTATATGTTCTATTTTACAAAATAAAATTCTTATTTATAATTGAGACATCAAAATTTACATTCGGTAAATTTTTGGTATTTTTCTGATAAAATTCAATTTTTAATGAATAATGGAAAATAATGTATTTTAATTCAAAAATTCCAACTAATCTAATTTATTTATATTGTTATATTACCATTTTATTTGGTTTTAAAGTGTAATTAGATTATTTTTTTCCCATTTAATACAATTTTGGTCACTGGAAGTATGTTCACATTGAAATTGGTCATAAACAAGTTTCAATCTTTTGATAGTTATTATTTCTTAAAAAACACGTTTTTATTTAAAGTGGTAATAAATTTTATATTAAATAATGAATCATATAGGTTTTTAATTTTGTAAAATATTCATCATTATTTATTTTATAATATAAAATATATCTTTGGCTAAATTTTATGAATTTTTCTGAAAAACATCAATTCTGGATGAATAGTTAAACCACTAAGTAGAAGTAAAAAAATGACATTTTCATTTAAATGAAATTTTACTACTTCATTGAATTGAAATTTAAAAATTCTAAATACATGGTTTTTATTAGTAACTAAAATGTGGTTCAATAGGACGAAATCATTTTTTTGGTGAAAAGTAACTGTTGACTTTAATTTACCACGGTTAAAGGTAATTATGGTAATTCAAGGTAAAAAGAATACCATAATAATACAAAATTACCTTAACACTTGTCCTATCCTTATTGGGTCAGTCATGGCCGACCATGGGATTGAATGGGTCAATATTGGGGACACCATTGATCCACTTAAGAGTAATAATGACACTTTATTTTAATTATCTTAATCTAAGGACAAAAATAAAACAATCCAATATCTTTTTATAAGTTAATTTTTACATGTTGTTATATAAGTTATACTTTATACTATAAATATTCATTGGAAAGATAAAAAAATTTCATACATTATGGTATGTTTTTATAATTTCTATACATCAAATAAATTAAATTATTTATGACACAATAATGATGCAGTGTTTACCTCATTAATAAATGATATAAATAAATAAGATTATAAAGATTAAAATAATTTCCAAAACCTATCCAATTATTATTGGATGATATTATTTTTGACCATTAGTCATATTATATTCAAATTTAATTAGTTTTGGTCCTTTATAAACCGAAAATCATTATATAAAAAAATAATAATTCTACACATTCCAAAAGAGCCCCTCCTCTCCTTATAAAAAGTCGTCACTTATAACACAGTCCTCACACATCTAAATTCTCGTGACTCATTCAAACCCAGCCCAAATAATCTATAAATATCACTATATTCCTCCTAGAAATCTTACCCCAGACAGAAGGCACATTAAGAAGTTATTTTGGTTCAAACCCAAGGGAGTAATCCGAATTAAAGGTAGTTGTTTCTCTTAAATTCTTTTATTTTATTTTACTTCTTCATCCCCTAACCTATTTTAATTAATTATTTTATAACAACCCAAGTGTTTAAAATATACAAATATGTTTTTTTTGAGAAGTATTCTAACTAAATTTACACACATCTCCTTATATTGGGTTAAGAACATACTTTTTCTGTGGATGGAAAACTAATGCCTCACAAAACAATGATTATTAAATTATGTCCTATGACCTCTTATGGAGGACATTATGATAAAAATTTATTTATATACAATATTTATTATGATTAGGTTATTTTTATTTTTAATTATTTTTAATTAATATCATTATTTTACATTTTCCATTATGAGAAAACTCAATAATTTCATTTGAAGAAGTGAGGACAACCACCCCCTCAAAGTGATGTGACTCGTTCATACAATACGTGGGACATATAAAGGATGAATTTATTAAAATTATATATGAAACTATACTGGAATTTTAATATTACGATGTTTAAATAATTTTTCATTCAATTTAAATATAAAATAGAAATGAAAGTCGCGTTCATGCGTACGTAGGGCTTACCGTCTCTATGAATGGTGTATTTCATTTCTTATCTCCAAATGTTATGTACTGTAAGAAATACACATATATATAGGATATATATGATATATATGATATCTAAATCATGAATATAATTCTAGTGATAATGGACTGTTGACCACATGGAAAACTTGTAATTATATGGTGTTCATTTTTCACTCAAGTACCAAATATCGACAAAACGACCATTATTAACTTAAATGAATACATAATGTTTATAACAAGGTAATCAGTGATATAAAATGAATAATAAAATTTAAAAAGGTTTATTAGTATTTTATAAATTAACATATATATATTATTTAGGAAGAACTAGGAAGATACAAGTCAACTCGGACCCGAAGTAAGGGATTTTCTATCTCGCTTTTAATTCCATGATATTTCCATTGTTCGCCACTTATTTATGGAATGTGGTGTATTGTTTAATAAAATTGTTATATTTTATCATGAATATTATTATATTCATGGTATTATATGATTCATATGGTGGTTATTAACTTTGGGTCATACGACTCGATTGATTACAACGTGGTAACATGTTTTTATCTCACATTTTATTCCTATGAGATTCATGCCTCATTTGCCACCAATTATTTTTCTGTGGAGTATGTACTACCCATGAATATATTAATTGTGTAATATAATCTAAATTATGGGTATCTAAATCTTCATTTTACGATCCTTCTTTCATGGGGTGTATTTTTCGTATGTTACCAAGTCGATAAGGGAAACTTTCACCCCCCTCTTTTCAAAAGAGTTATTTTTGTTATGTCATTCAATTTACATATTCTTATGGGGGATATGTTATATTATATACTTATTAATATAAATTTTAAGTCCAAGTGATGAGATATACTTTTTTATTTCATCAACTCTTTTTATGAAATTTTAAATGACGTCGTTAGGCTGTCAAATTTTTCTAAGGGAACTTCTTAACCAAATTTCAATTCTTTGGGTTAAACTTCTACTTCATGATTATGTCATACTATGATTATGTGGGTAATAACTATTTATTTATTTATTATGTAATTTCAACTCCCCTTTTAGTGGATATAATTCTGATACACATAATTCTTCCATTGATAAATTCTCAGGTCATCAATATGAACTTGATACGAGTAATTTTAACTCAATTTACCATCAGTGAGTTAAAAATCCCAGACTATGATTTTGTATTAAAAAGAATATGTGTGAATATTATATGATTGATTTATAATGAATATCCAATAATATTTAGTTTATTTATATTTGTCACACATTATTAGATAATTTATTTATCATTAATCTAAGGATACCATTTTATAAGGGATTTCGTCTCAATTTACATTACATTGAGACTTCATTGTTGTTTTGAACCAATTCACTATTTTATGCTGTATATACTGTCATTTGGAATATTATATCACGAATCCTTTTATTCTCATGATATTATAAATTTATGATTCAATGTAATTCCTCCATTATTTGTATTCAAGGGTCTCTCATTTTGTTAAAAACTCTTTAACTAAATTATCATTTTAAATGATTTAAAGAATTATTATTATAAATCATTATCATTAATGTCCATATTTTAGAAATGGTTTTAAGAATTTATTTATATGGACATTATTCTTTTCTAATAATTATTTATTTAAAAGTTTCAATATGTTATAAGACACTTTGATTCAAAAAATCTATTTTTAATTTTTTTAAATGGTTTTGAAAATGGTATGATAAAGCATTGTTTATTTCTGTATCCTAATTTCATATATTGTGATTAGAATGTGGAAATGTTATATTTCCATTATGATTGTGTTATGTGTTACGATTATGTTATGTTTATTGGTAATTGTTTACATATATGGGTGGTTCTGTGATAAACCCAGGGAGGGTGAGCCCGAGATAGCACTCCAATGCATTGTGTAACATGACCGAGGTAAATGTTAATGTTTCTCCAAAGATATTTAGGGAATATACTATGAGGGGTATTAAAAAAGTGACTCCCTTTGTAGCTGCTATATCCATAATGTACATATGTTATTAATGCCATAAGTTTCCTTTAATATTTATGACATCTATATGTTATTCATAAATCTTATGATTTCATGATGTATGTTATGATTGAAAATTATGGTTTCATTGATTTTTATTTATTGATGGTCTAATGTTTATTTTCATTATTGTATCACCCTTAGTGAAATTTTTATGCTCATCCCATGTTTTGAAATGTTTTTCTATGGTCATAATAATGAATAGGATCAAGGATGAGATCAAGGAAAAGTCATACTCTCAAAAACATGGAACTAGACATGTCACACTTTTTAAAGAGTTTTTATTTTATGAAAAATAGATACTGGGTAGTAGTGTCTACATGTAGTATTATTGTTGTTATATAATAGTTGTGGTGTAATTCTCTAAAACTCTACACCTGAAAAGTTTCTCAATGTGAATTCTTTTCATAATTCAGTATTATGTAATCTTTAAGGCTGGGTCCTTTTAATACCCAACCCCAAATCCATACATCAACAAACACATCATTTGAGAACCTATAATTAACATATAATATGATAGGGTTGTAAAAAATGGTTTAGTAGGTATAAACCCCAGACCCCATGCATAACCCTAATAAATAAATTCATTTTAGGATAATTTGAAATAAAACTATAGAGATAAAATTATAAGAAACTAAAATCGTCCAATCATCTTTTAAATCCATTTAATTTATAGCGTGTATTTTATATAATTCACAATAAAATACTCCTTTAAAAATATACAGAAATTAATGAATTTGATATGAGGTTGTATTTTAAAAAATATATTTTTTAAAATATTTTAATTTTAAAAATGAAGACACATTTTTTCTATTAAAATGTGAATTCAATGGAAATAAGAACAATTATATGAAAAAATAATATCATATTAAAACATATAACAATATAATCATCAATTAATTAGTGTGAAAAATGTTTAAAATTTGTCATCATACTATACCAAGAATCATTAAACATTGTAAAACCTATTTGATTTAGGGAATATCTTGGAAAAAATGTAATCCATCATATCAATCCATTATGTAATAAAATCTACCAATTATATAATTTTAATTTACATTTCTATACTGATGGAAAACACCACAAAGAATGGAGTTTCATTACATTGTTTTACTAGAAGAGAAATATTAAACACTAGTGTAGTTTGTGAACCCAAAAATTACACCTAGACACTCGTGGTTAAACCTGACTTTTAAAATTTATGTGATAAATAAAAAGTTCAAAATAATTAGTCATACTAAAGAAGAATCACTAAAAAACATCAAAATTTAACATCCTTCAAATAGACAATGAAATTTTTACAAGAATAAAAAATATGTCCTATAACAACAGAAATTTCACCAAAATTATACAAATAAAAACAATATGGAACACATGACGGGATAATTTAAATTATTAAAACCTTTATTGATAGTTATAATCAAGAAATTAGAACATTTTTCATAATTTTATGTTTTGAATTAATCATTAAAAAAGAAATCTAATTAAAATCATTAGAGTCAAAGAAATAAAAAATTAACTGAAAGGTGATTGTAGAAAAATCATAACACACCCCTAGTATGAAATAATACAGAACTATATATTTATTTCATTAAAACCAAGTAATAATTAAAAAACTAGTTTATAAATAAAAATATTTCAAAAAATGGTCTCTTGGGTAATTAATTAATAAATAGGCATGCCTAAATTATATGAAAACATGTATTGATAAAAAAATGAGAGCGTCAACATCCTTATTCTCAAATCAATAGGAAAACATTATATAAATTTTAATGGGATATAATCATTATTTAAAATAATAATGTAATCTAATATTATATTTTTTTAGTTAAATACATTGGAAAAACTATCACAAATATTATAATTACACTATCCATTGTGTTAGTTCAACACTATATAGTGATACTATTGTATATAAGTTGATTTGTAGAAAAAATAAAATAAAGAAAAAAATTAATTAAATAAAATTCATAGGTAATTGATACCAATATATATAAAACAAATAAGAATAATTTGAATGAGGAGAGTAGTTGGAAGGGATTATAACATATTAACTTTATAAATTAGAACCACAATGTTATAATATCCCATGGTGAAAGACCTAAAGGAAGGTAATATCATGAGGGGATGTGTCTTGGTAAGTTGGAGACTAAATGGGATTATTAGAGGATGATAAAAGGTAAAATTTAAAATGATAATAACAAAAAATTGGTTTTTGTATGATTTCGATATTCCATAGGTTTTATCTATATGACTTACCAAACTACACACTAAACACGTAGATGATAGAATAATTCCTATTGGGTGTTGCATGATTTTTTATATATTGTTTTATAATCCATCTGCTAATAATGTTCACACAATTGAGATACGATGAAGGATATACATGGATGGTTCACATAATTCTCACTAAATGTGTATAAATTGTGTGATATAAAAAAAATTCTCTAATTAAAAAATTTCTATGGAAAGGTCCTAGAAAAATGAAGAATGGTAAAAATAAATAAATTGATAAATTATTATGGAAAAGAAAATCATGTTATATAAAGAGATTTATGAAATAACATGATGTTTCAAAAATAATTATTCTGGGGAGAAAAGAAAAAAATCTATCCTAGAATTGCTCCAATAATATAGATAAATTTTTATTTTAACGTAATTTCGATGATAATAAATCATAACTGAAAGACATAATATTTTTTACCCGGCATATTATGTATATATGAATACTCATATATATGGTAGGAATAATGAAGATTCTGAATAAATTTCATATAATTTCCCCTAGATAATTTTATTTGAATATATATGTTTTTATTTTGTTTTAATGTTCCTTGAAAATTTATATTGTTAATTGGTTTCAAAACTATAAAGCATAGTTGTTTCCATGGAGTCTATTTTTACAATAGGTGAATATAAACTATTAAAATAACGAACTAAGTTTCTACATTCTATTTTAAGGATATAAATTATTATGAAATTAATATTAATCACACATATTCAGATAATGTGTCCATAATGATTCCATGAATAATTCCAAAAGGTGTTTTATATTGTTTTTTATATTACATTTTATAATGAAAATTTCAAATATATAGATTCCATATATAGAGTTTCACTATGAATAATACATTAACATTAAATTTAATAGGGGTAAAATAGACTATTTTTTTACAATCCTCTCTTATTTCTCATAACTAGTGTATTTGAGAAAAGAATTAACATATATATGATGCTGCAATAATTTATTCCAAACAACAAAGATAAATGTATATATATATATATTATTTCTTTAATTGATATAAAAAACATATATTTTTTATATATGGAAGATAAAATATTGTATGAATAATTTAGTACTCATAAAATAATTTATATAAGTATTGTGTGATAAAAAACAGATTATTATTATTTTGTTTTGAATCATTCTATTTTTAATACAAAAATTTATGATTTTTTTAGAATAAATGTGCCTAGAAATAATAAATACATACATGTGGTAAATATTAAATAATAAATATACATATTCAATATAATTACATCCATGATTCACAAACACTATTCCAAGATAAACATAATGTATCTTAACCAATTACATCAAATGTAGAAATTTATGAAAATATGTTTTATTTTTAGCATTTTAATACCAATAAATCAATACATTAAACTGAAATCTAGTTAATTTATTTTTTAATAGAAAAAATATATATATATATCCACCCATTATAGAAAACATTTATCTCATAATAATTTGATAATGATAAAATAATAAATAACATCATGAACTATTTAGAGATAATTTATTATAACGCCCCAAGCCTGCTCTTCCGGACTCAGTGCATGAAAAAGTAGTGTAGTTATTTTTATAAAATGGAACTGGTTCATTACACAACATATTACACAAATGAAAAAGTTTTACCAGTCTATATTCTGGAGGATTAGACAACACCTTACATTTATAACAGATGAACAGAAATAAAACTATTAAATACTATGATTCTGTTTGTGCTAACACCAAAAGAACCAATGTCCTATTTAGAACATATATGATTCTTGTGAAAAATATTAAAAAACAAAGGTTTGAGCATTTAATTTCGTAGTAATCAATTTTTTAATTCATTAAATACTAATAAGAACATATCTATTTTAAAAAAATTACATTCACAAATTGTTTTGAAGACTATATCAAAATGCATTATAAAACACCCTATGAAATATATAATTGAATGTACATATGTTTTAAAAAATATATACCACTTTTTAAATTACATACGTACAAAAATCACATTAAAAGTAATTCGGTTATTTTTAGAAAACTCTACACAAGATTTTGAAAACCAAACATGGTGGCTTGTGTAAACTTGAAACATTGAAGGATATCTTAGGCCTACCCACTTGTTGAGGGATTATGTCATGAACCGATTCTGGTCACCACCAAACCTGCCCCCATACCCAGCCCGTGACAAGGCCCGAAGGGCGTTCCCAATCTCCATGGGCTGTAACACATTCTTAGGTATCATATAATTAGAATTGGGAACGATTTACCCGATTTTATAAACATTAAAGAATAAACAAACTCAATAAAAAACATCTGTATTTTTCAACTAAAACCGTCTTTTACAAAATTTCAGAACTGAATTACATAAGTTAAAACTATGTTCAAATACCATTAAAAATTTACAAAACCAAATAAGGATATCCCAAGAACCTCCACATTGAATGATGCACCTCCCTCAATCCATCCCCAGAAGATATTACTACCAAGGACCTGCAAGAAACCTGAACCACTGGCACTAAAAACAGTACCCAACATGCGACAAAAAAAACCAAGTCTACTTAGATGAAAGGGTGTAAGTAGGGTGTTAGCCAATGCCTAATAGGATACCACCACTAAGATATTACATGTGATAAACACTTAATGATGAAAAGCATGCAAGTTTTTAAAAACTTGGAATGCTAGTTACAATTTTTAAAAGATGCAACATTAAATAAAAACAGTTTTCATGTGGGATAATTTAAAGAATAAACACTTTTAAAATAAATAACAAATCCACTGAATTTTCTAGCCACTCATACCTTATGCCGATGGTAAGCACAAAATATCTACTGAGCACAAGCAATGGGAAATAACCCCTAGGCACTAGCTAGTTGTGGGTCCCAGGTACCTCGTATCTCGGTGAAGGTAACCATCACAAATATTTGTTCTCATGCATGAGCCACTAGTAGGGAACAAACCCAAAAACTAGTGGTCCCCAATAATAATCATCATCATAGTTTAGTTAGATTTGTAAGCATCAATCGTGATAAGTGAAACTGTGGCCAAACCCCATAGATTCACTAGCGTACTAGTACACGTCCACCCATCTAGATACATGGGTTTTCCCTTTGTGCTAAAAAAAGTTCAACAAGAAAAGAAATATAGATTTCACATGAAAATATCACTTCCACCTCACACATTAACCAAACATCCCCATGTACATTACACAAGTAAAAAATTCCACTATTCATTTAAATACATTTTTAAATCAAACTCACACAAAAATAGCCCACACACTTTTGGCATAACTTTCAAAATCCAACACATCCTTTAAAAATTTTACGAAGTCTCTCCAAATAAGATAAACATCACATAATAGCCAACTGATATGTTTCATAAAACCCTTTTTATAAAAAAAATCCATTTTTCACATCGCACTCACACAAACAGCCCACATCACGTTCACACCTCTTTCACATTTCAGTAAATCCAGTATACATTTTTATAAAAAATTTCCAAGAGGATAAAAATCACATGACAGACCAATTCACATTTAAAATGGTTCATTTAAATTATAAACAATCCAAAACAGTTTTCCAATATGGTTTCACCTCTTACATAAATCATCAAACCACTCAAAACATTCATAAAACAATTCTAAAGAGTGTACCAAAGCCTTTAACATAAAACCCATTTCAAAATCGTATTTCAAGGAAAAAATAACACCAATACAAATTCAAAACAGAATTGGTATCCAAAAAAACATTTATTAAACTACCCCCAAGTGTTATACAAACACCTCAAACATTAACACAAAAGATCCTCATGAAGAGAACACGTTTTCAAAATCACTATCAAGAAGTACAATAAGGGTTTACACCTAAACCAACTAAAAAAACCACTTTAAGACCTAATGGAACACAAATACTCTACCAAATCAGAATTTTCACCCCAAACAAGATTTATTAAAACAATTTCATATGTTATAAAACACACCCAAACAATACCCAAAGGGTTGCACAATAAAAACACCCAATTTTAAGTTAAAATTAAACTATAAAAACAAATGATTTACCAAATCCAACATAAACAGTTCCTGCACCACACACAATATGTTAGGAACATGAATAATAAGTAATTCAAGTAAACTAACTCATCTAGAAATGATTACACATGTAATCACCTACCTTTTATGCTGAAACCCTCAAAACATGGTGTGAAACATCAACCTCACCACTACCACACCTCAAGGAATATAAATACAGTCCGAGAACACAATATTTGATCAAAAAGACACCAAATGAAACCCTAGTTTATAACCTCAACTTATGGACATGAGTAACATCATTAATGGGTGAAAGAAACCCTAAGGAAGGGGATGAAATCAAGGAGAGAAACACTTACTTGAAACATCTTGAATAAAACAAACCAAATACACCACAATTTGAATCTCGTAGCAACCAAACCTGATATAGAGGCTCTGATGGTGATGATAAGGTAATTGGGGACTGAAATGGGGGAAAAAGTGCAGAAATTGAAGGAGTTATGAAAGAAACGATTTATCTCTTCAAATCTGGACGATTTGAGAAATCCGGAAAATTTTTGCCTGAATTGGGGACACAAATGAGCTCCAAAGCGGTGAAATAGATATTGGGAGTGATCATTGGGTTTTTGGCTTCTAGTGGGCGGTAGAATCAACGAATTATAGTAAATATTTAATGAGATATTAAAATATTAAAAATAAAACATAAAGCTGGAAATGGGCTTTCAGGCTTGCCCAAAACCTTAATAAAGAACCCAAATCCATCATGATTAGGGATTTTTGTGAGGCCCAATGGGATATGGGGATTTTAATATATTAGGTTATGCCAATTGGGAAGTGTAAGAGGTATAAAATAGTAAAAATTGAAGGAGTTATAGAAGAAACAAAATTTATTTTTAAAGAAGGAATTAGGCTCACGGTTTGGGCCAAATTTTCAAAACCCTCCATTTTCAGCAAAATGAGTAGTAAACCCCCAAAAAAAATCAGGAATGGAAATTAAATGAAAAATGAATTTTAAAAAAAGTCATGGGTGTGAAAATTCTCCCCACGATAAAACATTCCACCCTCGGAGTGTCACATTAAGGACAAAGCAAAAATCAAACCTAACCGAAAGGCAGAAATGGACTCCATTGCTAAACTTCACCCCCAAAGGCCAAAACACCTCTAATGATCAATTAAGGAAGGAATACTTCATAACCAAAACATACACCTCTTTACTAAAATGATCAAGAATATTCATGATTTATCTTAAAAGAAAATTCCTCAAACAATATCTGAACAAGGCTCATGCAATTTACCCAAACAATCAAGAACATCGAACAAGGTTACACATACCTTGATATAACTAAACCATTGGTAACTCTCCAATCACAATGTTTACCCAAAGAAGATGTAGGTTGTTATATAGCTATGAATAAGACTACCCAATTCCAATCGAACAACACGTACAAAAGTGAGTTAATGGAACAAGGATACACAAATGGGCTCCCCACCATAAGAGACAACATAAATTTTTTTGAGACAGAATCAAGACACTAACAGGGGATCCCCAAACAAACTCCCCAGTAAAAGGGGTAGAATCCCATTATAAATTTTCAAAATAATATACTTTAGAATCATAGTGGGTCTCCACACCATAAGAACCAACCATCTTAACTGACCAATATGGGTCGGTATAGAAAAACCCGAAAACATAAAGTGTTGGGATGGCCGCACGATTATCCCTCATAATTTGGGAAAGTGTGTTCTAACCATGTGGATCCTTATACCTACATTGTTTTTTGGGTAATGGTTACTACTAATTGTTCTCTCAACTTGTCTTGACAAATCTAAAACCTTTCCCCAGAACCCAAGGGAAACCAAAGTGGAAAAGAAATTAATTAGAAGATAACAAGGGGATGAGGCCCTCCACCTCTTTCCACCGAACGAAAACAAAAGATGCAAGATGACAACACCAAATTTTTCAACTATTCCCATCTATCATAATGAAAAAAGCTCTTTGTACAAGGTTAAAATCTACACTAGGATTTCCTCTGACTACGTGCCAGCTTCTATCCGGGACCTATGGCTGGAGCAGGAATGATTGAAGCATCTTCGGCCTCGCAGTTAGGATTTGGAAACCCCAGAATAGAATTTCTTCTTTCGATGCTAGAAACAACTACATGAAATCCCAGATGGGTTCACCAAGACAAAACACACTCCATAACTCACTTTTCCCTAACATGGAATTTCACTGAAATAAGGGTTTAGTGGATGCACTCACATCACACCTTGTTTCTTCGGGTGATAAAAAACAGAAATAAAGGACACATATAAACACATTTTTCTAAAACAGAGGATGTGGAGATCTCCTGAAAGGAGAAACAATTATGAAAAAAAGACTTTCAAAATATTGTACAATTTCACCTTTCAAATCAAATGAGCACGCGACATCACAATGCGTCCCTAAACATGACCATAGCGACTCATAGAAAGAATATAAGGATAGGGTCTTATACAACATCCCCAAATATCACAACATTCCAGAAAGTGTCCATAACAGCATCTCATGGCTAGATTTTCGACACGGGTGGTCTAACAAAAACCCATTCTTCGAAGAGACTACGAAGGACTCAGAGGCCCTCTTAGACACTATCCATAGTGACAACCCCAGACAACTTCCACCTTTGACGAATCTGGTAGCTTAGGAAACTAAGGTCTCTTTCAACCATCCACGAGAACTCATCCACAACAAGAGGATCTGAAAAGAAAAACCATGAATGTAAATGTTGTAGACTTATTCTAAAAATCTCAAGAAAATATTCCTTAAATTGATCAACTGGAGGATTTTCCAACGGTGAAATAATTTGGGTTACACTTCAGTTGTGCACTAAACCATAATAGGGTGTACCTTATACAACTATTGAACCCAAATACCCAACCAAGATGGTCCATTGGTCAAGATATACAACAAACCAGATCCAAACACATTAAGGGAACCACTTTAAAGGCATCCCAAAACATTTTTCAAAAGAGACCACTAACCGTCCCTACAATACAACTTACTGACCAAACCCAACCCCAAAACACAGATCAAACGGGAGGGGTTCTTGGACTCAAATCATCCCACAAAATCAACTTTTTCAAAAACACATAATACACACCATAAAAAACTACTTATCGGGACATCATGATTTTCATTAAAACCATTGCTTTGAAAACAAACAGTTCAGCGGTAAGCATATCAACCAATGGTGCCCCATGGGCCTCACACATGCATGTTTTTGTGCCACACTAGCACCCTACTCATATCCATCCTAGCACTCATCCAGTCATGCCATCAACCATCCATCATCCTATATAACTACATGCATGTGGTCACTCACAAAAATACCAAAGGTTAAAACAAGGATTCTTTCCACTTTTCAAAACCAAAACGGTAAACCAATACTTCATATTTCTCAAGACCACTAACCATGGAATAAAAAAACCAATCATTCAAATGAATACTCACTTTTAATTCATATACATCATTTTCAAAACATCTCATCCCATTAAAACACCCTTGGATTGTTTAGAAAACTCTATTGGAAACACTTTTTCAAATAAAAATTCAATATAGTTCCTGCTTTCAAAAGATGTGTAAAAACCCCATTTTCCATTTCAACATAATTCTGAAAATTTAGTTCCACTATTTCATTTATCAAACCATTCCGTCTTTATTTGAAAATCATTTCACAATTTTTTTTTGCTTTTTAAAACAATGTCACTTTAAAACCAATGTTCCAAGATTTCAAATCTAAAGAACGCAAGACAATGCGAGAGGAAACTAGTTTCAATGGGTGACTTGGACATATGGTTGGAAGCCAAATTACAATCACTTTTCTATCATAGAGAGTGTTCTAGGGAATATCCCCGGCACCACATGGATTTCCAGGCCCTGCGAGCTCACTGAGACCATTAACCCAACTCTCTTTTCATTTCCCCTAATCATCATCATACCAAGAAAACCAAAATACATAGATAAATCCAAACTTCTCCTAGAAACATGAATCCCGTCATGAGGTGTGGTGATCAAGCACACTACCGATAGTTGGAATTTCATGTTCCGACCATCTTAACTCCAGACTATCTCAACTATTTCCAAAATAACATGACTCAAATAGAGCGAACCTCCTTTGATACCATTTTGTCACGAACCGAATCTAGTCACCACAAAAACCCGGCCCCAAACCCAGCCCGTGACAAGGCCTGAAGAACATTACCGATCCCCACGGGCTGGAACATGTACCCGGGTATCATATAATGAGAATTGGGAAAGATTCACCTGATTTTATAATCAATAAACAATAAACAAACTCAATAAAACAAATCTGGATTTTTCAACTAAAACCATCTTTTACAAAATTTCAGAATTCAATTACATAAGTTAAAAATATGTTTAATGACCATTAAAAAAATTAAAAAACCAAATAAGGACAACCCAAGAACCTCTACATGGCAGAAGGCACCTCCCTCAAGCCATCCACACAAGACTTCACCACCAAGGACCTACTAGAAACCCGAACCACTAGCACTAAAAATAGTACCCAACCTAAGAAAACAAAAATAACCAAGTCTACTTACACCCAAGGGTGTATGTATGGTGTAAGAAAATGCCTAGTAGGATACCACCACTAATAAATTCAATGTGATAAAAAATTAATGACAAAAATTATCCAATTTTTCAAAAACATGAAATGATAGTTACAATTTCTAAAAGATCCAACATTAAATAAAAAAAGTTTTCATGTGGGATAATTTAAAAATAAACACTTTTAAAATAAATAACAAAGCTACTTAATTTTTCAGACACGCATACCGTATGCTAATGGAAGGCACAAAATATCTAGTGGGCACAAGAAATGAGAAATAACCCCTAGGCCCTAGCTTTTTGTGGGTCCAAGGTACCTCGTATCTCTGTGAGAGTAACCATCAAAAATATCTGTTCTCGTGCACGAGACACTAGTAGGGAACATACCCATAACCTAGTGGTCCCCAATCATCATCATCATCATAGTTTAGTTAGAGTTGTAAGCATCTATCTTGCTAAGTGAAACTGAGGCCAAACCCCACGGATATACTGGCATACTAGTACATGTCCACCCACCTAGATACCCGGGTTTTCCCTTTGTGCTCAAAAAAGTTCAACAAGCCAAGAAATATAGTTTTCAAATGAAAATATCACTTCCACATCACATATTCACCAAACAGCCCCATGTACATCACACAAGTCACAAATTCCACTTTTCATTTAAATGCATTTTGAAATCAACCTCACACCAAAATAGCCCACGCACTTTTTTCATAACATTCACAATCCAACACATCCTTTAACATTTTTTTGAAGTCCCTCCAAATATGATAAAAATCACATAACAACCCACTCACATATTTCATAAAACCCTTTTTATAAACAAAATCCAATTTTCACATCGCACTCACACAAACATCCCACACCACATTCACACCTCTTTCACATTTCATTAAATCCATTAAACATTTTTATAAAACATTTCCAAGAGGATACACATCACATGACAGACCTATTCACATTTGAAATGGTTCATTTGAATGTATAAACAATCCAAAATAGTTTTCTAATTTGGTTTCACCTCTTACATAAATCATTAAACCACTCAAAACTTTCTTAAAACAATTCTAAAGAGTGTACCAAATCCTTACACATAAAACCCATTTCAAAACCGTATTTCAATGACAAAATAACACCAATAAAAATTGAAAAGAGAATTTTCAGCCATAAAAACATTTATTAAACTACCCCCAAGTGTTATAAAAACACCTCAAACATTACCACAAAAGATCCACATGAAAAGAAAATGTTTTCAAAATCACTTTGAAGAAGTACAATAAGGTTTTACACCTTAAACCAATTAAAAAAAATTCTTTAAGACCTAATCGCACACAACTAACCTACCAAATCTGAATTTTCATTCCAAACAAGATTTATTAAACCAATTTCATATGTTATAAAACACACCCAAACAATACACAAAGGGTTGCACATGAAAAACACCCAATATTAAGCTAAAATGAATCTATAAAAACAAATGCTTTACCAAATCCAACATAAATATTTCCCACAACACACGAATCATATTAGAAACATTAATAATAAGTAATTCAAGCAAACTAACTCATATAGAAATTATTACACATGGAATCACCTACCTTTTATGCTGAAACACTCAAAACATGGTGCGAAACATCAACCGCACCACCGCCACAACACATGGAATATAAATCCAGACCTAGTCCACAATATTTGACCAAAAAGAAACCAAATAAAACACTAGTTTAGAAACTCAACTTCTAGACATGAGGAACTACATGAAAGGGTGAAGGAAACCCTAAGGAAGGGGAAGAAAACATGGAAAGAAACACTTACTTGAAACATCTTGAATCAAACGAACCAAATACACCACAATTTGAATCTCCAAGAAACCAAACCTAATATGGAGCTCTAATGGGGATGATAAGGTATTGTGGGGACTGAAATAGGGGAAAAAGATCATAAATTGAAGGAGTTTTGAAAGAAACGATTTACCTCTTCAAATCCAGACAATTTGAGAAATCCAGATAATATTCTCCCATATTTGGGACACAAATGAGCTCCAAAGAAAAGAAGTAGATGTTGGGGATGATCATTATGTTTTTGGATTCATGTGGGTAGTGGAATCACTGAATAATAGTAAATATTTAATGAGATATTAAAATATTAAAAATAAAACTTAAAGTAGGAAACGGGCTTTCGGGCTGGCCCAAAACCTTAATAAAAAAACCCAAATCCCCCATGATTTTGTATTTTTATGAGGCCCAAAGGGATATGGTGATTTTAATATATCAGGGTATTCTAGTTGGGTGTGTAATGGGTATAAAATTGTAAAAATTGAAGGAGTTATTGTTAGGGCCAATAGGGGCCTATATACCCTGAGAGGGGGGGGGGTGAATCAGGGTATGGATATTCTTTTTCAAGTTCTTCCTGCCCCACTGGATCTTGAACTCTTTGTTACAAGGGTCACTTGGTTTGAACTTGTGTGGTTACTATGATCACTTGTCTCCTTTACCTGATGATGATGCTTTGAATGCAATGCAGGAAAGTAAGCAGGCAGACACAGAGATTTTTACTTGGTTCACCGCTAAGGGCTACGTCCAAGGAGCATACGCCGACAAGTTGCCGGTTCGTACCAAATTCCACTAGTCTTCACTAGCTGTGGATTACAATGTTCGGGCTAGATCACATCTATGCCCAGGCTCACTGCCTATACAAGGTTTAGGGTCAGCTCACTGCTTTCCCAAGGGTCACTCCCTGTTTCTCTCTCTCTGGCTCACTGCCGGTGGAGAGGATCACCTTCTTCCTCTTCCTAAGCTCACTGCTCCAGAAGGGAATCCACTCACAGTTTATAGACCTGTAGGTCTCTTCATTTCCATTAAGGAATGAATCTTCCTCAGTATGTAGATGCTTTGTTGAAGTCCATCTTTCACTCGTAGATGAATCTCACTTCGCACCGGATGTACCGGGCAACCTCAGTTTTTACGCGCAACCCTTACGGTGTCTTGTGCGCAATTTCTATGGTTTGCGCGAAATTCCTTTTTCGCGCAACCTCCAAATATTACGCGCAGCCTGGAAACTGCCTTGCGCGCAATTCAATGCTTTTGCGCGATATCCACTTTTCGCGCAACCTTCCTTTTACGCGCCAACACCAAATTTCTGCGCAGCCTTAGCTTTTCGCGCAACAGCTGACTTTACGCGCACACTTTAAGTTTACGCGCAACACCCTTTCTAACTTCAATTTCGCGCACCAGAGCTCGGGTATTTTCTATGTCTTGAGCTCTCCCGAATGGAGGAGGGTCACTTCATATTTATAGGCAAAATCGACCCCGCGCGAAAAACCCTCTTTGAGCGCGTAATCCGCTTTGATCGCGAAATACAAATCTTCCGCGCACAACCATTTTCCGCGCACTGCTCCATAATTTCGCGCACCTCATGCCTTTTCCATTTTCCGAGCTTCGTAGCTCGAAACACCTCTTGCACGAAATACTTCATCTGCTATTTCGCGCGCCACTTCAATTTTCCGCGCACGCCTCCAAAATTTCACGCGCCTCATGCCTTTACCGATTTTCAAGCTTTCGGCCTTGAAACATCGTTTGCGCGAAATACAATTTTGCGCAACCCGCTGTTTTGTGCGCCAGACTTCAAGATTTCGCGCAACCCGCTAGTTTTGCGCGCCACGCTTGATTTTTCCGCACACCTCCTTCATTTCTCTCTCCTCAACCTTCGCCAACAACATATCACTCCATTTTCCATTGGCGATTTTCAGGCCCATAAATTTGGCAAACACTGGGAAACGGTGCCACCTTGTACTGCTATTTTGTACCGCCTCCAGATCGTCCTTTCCTTTGTCATAGTTCTTTGTCAACATGGAATGTCAACAACTTCTCGGGAACTCGCCAATTCTCCATGGAAACCTGCTTTGTCAACAAACACAATCACCTCAAAAATTCTTCAATGATACATTGAGGGATTTTTTCCCAACAATCTCCCCCTTTGGGTTTGTTGACAACTCTCCACAACTCTGCTCAGAAACATTTTCTGCACTTTGATACCTCACTGAGTCTTCTTCCAGCTGCTACCACCATTCGCCTCTTGCGACTATGATAGAGTTCAAGGATTCACTTAACACGTACTCTAAGCCCACATGAGCAATGCTCGGCATGAGAAACAAGAGTAGTATGAAAAGTTCATCAATGAATCACTTCATGTCAGACCCCAATTGTCGATTCCACCCTGATACCAATTCTTAAAATAAAACCAGTTGTTGAACCACACTGATACCAATTGGTGAATTCTTAAGTTGATACCAATTGTTGATAGCTGGACACCGTCTCACACCATTCCAACACCACTGTTCTGCTTTTATCACGATCCTCAGCTGTCGTGATTTCTATGATTTGATCGATCACATCTAGCATCGTCAGATTTAAAAAACTCTCCCCCTTTCTCACTGCTCCCCCTTTCTGGCTGCTCCACCTGTCAGCTTCTCCCCGTTTCAATTATGATTTATCAAATATCCGCACGATTTTCTCCCCCATTAACAAACACTTTTCTCCCCCTTTGTCAATGAACCCAAAGGTCACTCCTTTGTAGTCTGTAACATAGTAGAGAACACAGATCAGCGTATTAGGGAAAAACACACCATACCTCGGGGAGAGGGGGTGGACCACATCCACTCTATTTCATGTGTGGGGAATTGACTGAACTCCCAGAGCCAGTCGATGCCTTTCAAAAGCTTCCTTGGGTAAGGCCTTTGTCAGAATGTCTGCAACCTGTAGCTCTGTAGGCACATACTCCAACTTCACGATCCCCTGCTCAACTTTCTCCTTGATAAAATGATACTTTATCTCAATGTGCTTTGTCCTAGAGTGATGGACGGGATTTTTGCTGAGATTTATAGCACTTGAGTTATCGCACTGGTTTCCGATCGGAGACTTCACTTCAACTCCCATATCTTCAAGCTGCTGCTTCATCCAAAATAACTGTGTGCATGCTTGAGTGGCCGCAATATACTCAGCTTCTGCGGTGCTCAATGAAATGCAATCTTGTTTCTTGCTTATCCAAGAAATACACAATCCACCAAGATAGAAAGCACCACCTGATGTTGATTTTCTATCATCTGCTGAACCGGCCCAGTCTGCATCAGTATATCCCAATAACTCTGTCTGAGATATGTCATTGTATGTCAAGCCGAAGTCCACCGTGCCCTTGATATACCGAAGTATTCTTTTCACTGCAAGCATGTGACTTTCCTTGGGATTACTCTGATACCTCGCTGCTTGGCATGTGGCGAAAACAATATCAGGCCTTGTTGCGGTTAAGTACAACAGACTTCCAATGATTTGCCTGTATTCTGTGATATTAACTGCCTTGCCATCCTCATCATCCTTTGATTACTCTTTATCTGGGAGTCTCCTTTGCACATCAGTCGTGCTTTGTTCCGAATCATCATGCCATATTCATTCATCTTGTCTTGATAGACCCATTTTTTCTTGATGATATTTTTATCATCTAGCCTGGAAACAATCTCCCACGTCTGATTCTTCTCAAGTCTGATCTATCTCTTCATCCATGGTATGATCCCAGTTTTCATCTTCAGTTGCATCAGCAAAGCATTTCGGCTCAACCTGAGATATAAAAGATGTTTTCTGCACTGATTTCATTCTTCTTGTCTAAGCTAGAGCTAACTAATCACCAATGATATTCTGCATGTCAATTTCAGCTCAACTCTTTGACTGTTGTGCAGATGAGGATTTTTACTTCCTTGTACTCACAAACTAGACACTTTCATGTTCATCATTGGTGTCTTCTTCTGAATCATCATAAGCCACTTCTGATCTCCCTATGTTGCTTTCGTCCTCAATAATTCCATCAGGAAGTTGTTCACTGACTCATTTTTTAGTGGCTTCATTTCTTTCAGCTAGGTTTCTCAAATTTTTGTTGAGACGCCTTTGATTTTCTCTTGCAGCTTCTTGGTATCCTGAAAACAGTCAGCTGATACCATATTGTTAGAGAAAATAGATAAGCATGAAATGCATTGTTATTGCTGCTTCTCCCTGTGTGTCTTTCTACCCTCAATAGGAAACACCTGATCCGAGTCATCCAATTATTGCATTGATGGCTCTTGAATCTGATTTGGATATAGAATGCTCCCCCTATGTTATGAAACTCTTCCAGTTGTTAGGCCCAACAGTTTAGACCCATAACACGTCTTTTCCTCCTGCATCATTTGTTCTCATCTTCCACTCAAATTTGAGCCATTAACAAAATCTCTAAGCCTACGGAGTTGAAATTCTGTGTAGGAAACAAGAGATAAAGTTAATAACACAATCACTTCCTATTGTGCTCTATTGCTCCCTTTCTTCATCCACTCTAGTACATGATTTGAATCAATTCAAATTCTAGAGCAAATCACTTCTCCACTTCGCATCCTTAGATGCCACTACCCCATGGATCGTATCTCCCTAAAACCTGAAACACATGAATCATCAGTTAATAGCATTTAAATATATAGGAAGAGGGGTATTTCTTCCGGACTCCTCAAGATGAGGATTGTGGTTGATCCTGATGGGTCAACCCTTTGATTCTTTCTTGGATGGCATCACACTCCTTTCTTGCTTCCTCCAACTGCCTAGCCAACTTCAACTGTTCTGGCCATATGACTAGGCATTCATTGCCTACATTCTGAGCCTTTTTCTGATATGTAGATTTGGTAGGCTCGACCTTTTTCACCATTTGGGGTTTAAACCCACTGGTACACATTTCTGTCTTTGATGTTCCACCGAAATTCTATTTCCCTTGATTCCTTCTTAGGGTAGGAACCTCTCTACATGCCATCTTCCCCTGCTTCTTCCACCATTGCAAGGATCTTGCACCTTCCTCCACTTTTCTCTGTGGAACACGACAGGCAAATTTTTCAACACATTCTTTATTCATTTTTCTTTTATCAGATGTCTGAGTCACCACACTCTTTTTCACTGGTGATGATTCCTCCATTGAACGTTCATTCTTCTTTATCACAGCTGGAGTAGATATCCCCTTAATCTTCCAGGTTTGTTCACATTCTCTCCTTGAGAGTGGTTGAGAGTACGACAGAGGAGGTGACTGATACACCTTTCGTTCAGCTCCATGTGATTCCCCTGAGGCTCTAAGCCTATTTTTAAACTTACCACTTTGTCTCCCAGTGTGTAATTTCTCATTATGTACCACTGGAGTTGGTAATCTCTTTCTCGGGTCTTTTTCCTTCCCTGCTTTCTTATTGCTGCACTGTCTGGACAAATGCCCATGATCAGAACATATGAAACATTTTCTATTAAAGCCATACCTCATTTCATCACTTCTCTGTTGAGATGTTGATGTAACTTGTTTTCTTCTTCTGGCATCGATCTCTTGAGCTTCCTGACACATACTCATGGTGTGCCCCATTCTTCCACAGTAATAGCATTTTATAAATGCTTTCCTTTGAGAGACTCTACTGTCTGATTTCTCCGTATGCTTCTTCTTATTCTGGGATTCAGCAAAGTTTCTATTTTCACAGCGTGATATGTATTCATGAGCCTCTAAACAAGAGCTTGATGTGTGGCCGTGAATCCCGCAGAAATAGCACATGTCATCACTTATTTTTGTAATTGCCCTTTTAGGCCTATCTCCAGCACCTGCAGGATCTTTTCCATTTCTAGAACTGTTCAAGGATCTCTTTCTGTCATGCACAGGAGGGGATTCATCAAATCCAATACCAGCTTTTCCGAAACATGCTGGTCTTTGAGCTGAAAAGATATTCTGTTGTTTCTCTTCAGAAAGAGCATACCTATTCTTCATTTTAACATCACTTGTCGAAGGATGATCAAATAGAAAGTGTAAGGCATCCTTCATTTTTGGAATTCCTTTAGCATTGGATTTCTCCACATCCTTCTTTACTGATTCTAGATCCTCTTCCAAATTTTTAATCTTCATATCCCTTGATTCAAGTTGGACATCCAGTTCTTTCTTGAGAAGCTTCCTGCTACTCAACTCATCTTCTAGTTCCTGTGTGAGCTTTTCCACCATTGCACTTTGCTTCACTACTTTTAATTTTTCCTCAGAAACAGATTTAGAGACAGATTCATTCTCTTGTTGTAGGCTTCGATTCTTCTGAACTTCTTCAGACAACTGTGATGCTAGATCTTCATTTCTAGCTTTCAGATTTTGTACTTCATCTGACTTTTGATTCTTTTCATAATCATCAGCCTTTTGTTTTCCTTTCATTTTAGCCATCTTTTGTAGTTCATTGGCATGAGAATCATTCTTCTCTGTTAGGTCAGTAACTATGTCAATAAGCCTTTGATTTAAGCCTCTTAGCTTGTTGACCTCAATCTCCAATACTTTGATCTGAATATCTTTAGATTTGACTTCTTCGGTGTTTCCAACGTCAATTGTAATATCAGGTTCTTCGATGCTTTTGAATTGATCTTTCACTTTTCTGTTCAAGCCATCGATCTCCCTTTTTTGTTCTTCAATCTTAATCTTATACTCACTAACCGATTCTGAGTTCTCTCGTGTTGATAACTTGAGTTTCTCAATTTCTTCCATCAACTCAGACTTCTCTTCTTCCTGCTGCTGCATGTAGAGTTTGGCATCATGAACAACTTTGTTGGATTTCTTTGTTTTTGCTCTGCAAACATATATCTCCTCAAGAGCAGCCTCCAACTCAGCTCGCATGTCTATTCTTCCTTCAATTTATTCTTCTGTTTCAGCATCACTCTGATGCTCATGTACTTCACTCATTCCAACATCATGATTGAGTGAATCAATCTTTTCCCTATCAGATTCATCCAGACCTTCCTTCAGTAAGCTGTTTGATTATTTTAGTTGAATCACACTTTTTCCGAAAACACTTCCACACTGAGGGAATTTACCTGACTTCTGATTCTTCTTTGATGCTTTTCCTTTTCCCATGGCAGATTGAGAGATAATAGAAAAATGTATCTTCAACCACACAGATCGACTACAATATGTCGAAGAAAACAAATCTGATAAAAGCAACCTATCCCTCTGATACCAATTGTTAGGACCAATAGGGGCCTATATACCCTGAGAGGGGGGGGGGGGTGAATCAGGGTATGGATATTCTTTTTCAAGTTCATCCTGCCCCACTGGATCTTGACCTCTTTATTACAAGGGTCACTTTGTTTGAACTTGTGTGGTTACTATGATCACTTGTCTCCTTTACCTGATGATGATGCTTTGAATGAAATGCAGGAAAGTAAGCAGGAAGACACAGAGATTTTTACTTGGTTCACCGCTAAGGGCTACGTCCAAGGAGCATACGCCGACAAGTTGCCGGTTCGTACCAAATTCCACTAGTCTTCACTAGCTGTGGATTACAATGTTCGGGCTAGATCACATCTATGCCCAGGCTCACTGCCTATACAAGGTTTAGGGTCAGCTCACTGCTTTCCCAAGGGTCACTCCCTGTTTCTCTCTCTCTGGCTCACTGCCAGTGGAGAGGATCACCTTCTTCCTCTTCCAAAGCTCACTACTCCAGAAGGGAATCCACTCACAGTTTATAGACCTGTAGGTCTCTTCATTTCCATTAAGGAATGCATCTTCCTCTGTATGTAGATGCTCTGTTGAAGTCCAACTTTCAACCGTAGATGAATCTCACTTCGCACCGGATGTACCGGGCAACCTTAGTTTTTACGCGCAACCCTTACGGTGTCTTGTGCGCAATTTCTATGGTTTGCGCGAAATTCCTTTTTCGCGCAACCTCCAAATATTACGCGCAGCCTGAAAACTGCCTTGCGCGCAATTCAATGCTTTTGCGCGATATCCACTTTTCGCGCAACCTTCCTTTTACGCGCCAACACCAAATTTCTGCGCAGCCTTAGCTTTTCGCGCAACAGCTGACTTTACGCGCACACTTTAAGTTTACGTGCAACACCCTTTCTAACTTCAATTTCGCGCACCAGAGCTCGGGTATTTTCTATGTCTTGAGCTCTCCTGAATGGAGGAGGGTCACTTCATATTTATAGGCAAAATCGACCCCGCGCGAAAAACCCTCTTTGAGCGCGTAATCCGCTTTGATCGCGAAATACAAATCTTCCGCGCACAACCATTTTCCGCGCACTGCTCCATAATTTCGCGCACCTCATGCCTTTTCCATTTTCCGAGCTTCGGAGCTCGAAACACCTCTTGCGCGAAATACTTCATCTGCTATTTCGCACGCCACTTCAATTTTCCGCGCACGCCTCCAAAATTTCACGCGCCTCATGCCTTTACCGATTTTCAAGCTTTCGGCCTTGAAACATCGTTTGCGCGAAATACAATTTCGCGCAACCTGTTGTTTTGTGCGCCACACTTCAAGATTTCGCGCAACCCGCTAGTTTTGCACGCCACGCTTGATTTTTCCGCACACCTCCTTCATTTCTCTCTCCTCAACCTTCGCCAACAACATATCACTCCATTTTCCATTGGCGATTTTCAGGCCCATAAATTTGGCAAACACTAGGAAACGGCGCCACCTTGTACTGCTATTTTGTACCGCCTCCAGATCGTCCTTTCCTTTGTCATAGTTCTTTGTCAACATGGAATGTCAACAACTTCTCGGGAACTCGACAATTCTCCATGGAAACCTTCTTTGTCAACAAACACAATCACCTCAAAAATTCTTCAATGATACCTTGAGGGATTTTTTCCCAACAGTTATAGAAGAAACAAAATTTGATTTTAAATTTGGAAATGGGCTCACGGTTTTGCCCAAATTTTCAAAACCCACCATTTTCACCAAAATGAGTGGTAAAACCCCAAAACAAATCAGGAAAGGAAATTAAATGAAAAATAAATTTAAAAAAAAGTCATTGGTATGAAAGATTGGGTTCCCTCCCCAGTTTCCTACCATATTTTCAATATTGAAGCACCATTTTTTATAAAAATACATTATGATTGATTTAAATATTTGTACAGTAATTCAAAATTTTAGTATTGAAAACTTGTCACTGAATTAAAATACACTTTATACATATATTTATATATATCAGTATGTATATATATATAAATATTTGAACATTCATTTTATTTCAAATTGACGATTTGTTTGGACAAAACATTTATCAGATAGAACTTTCATAGAAATTCATGTACCAAAACATTTTATGAAATACATGAATTCCTATTGTTATAACATCAATCATTTCTAAAAATAAATCCTGAATAAAAATTTCCAATGAGATAATTTTTTAACTACTTTTATTCATGAAATAATGACATGAATATATAAAGTAATATTAATAATAATCACATGCAATTTATATGTCGCGCATGAAATTATCAATATAATTTCATATACAATCACTATTTCCAATATATATATATATATATAAATATATGTTTTGAAGAAACAGTCATTAATAAGTACGTATAAAAATACGAAACCATAGAAGTGAAGTTAGAAGGTATTGATCTCGAATGTCGAATAAATAATTTTTTTATGTTTGATTAATATTTACACATATATGTATACCCGTGTTAGATACTTACATGATTTATTTAAAGTGTAAAAAAATATCTCTCAATATACATACATATATTTATAATTATTGAACAAACATAAAAATTTAAACAAAAAAACGCATATTCAATTAATTAATTATAAATATCGACATGGATTTTTGGTAATTATAAAACATTTAAGCATAATAATATTCATTAAATTAATAAATTTCATAAAAAAGTATGAAATTATTGGATATAGTCATTACTCTAATATGTAATACTTCTAAATAAAATTATGTTTAAATAAATTTTATTTTCTAAAATAAAATTGCAGCTTCAATATTTTACAATATCAATTTATTTTAAAATAAATTCTTTTCATATGATTAATTCACCTTTAACACACACCGATATATAGAGATATATATAAATAAAAAGTGAACTATGTTTGAAAATAATAATCCCTTAGAAAAATATGATCTTAAAATAAATTGTTGAAAAATATATTTATCCCTTAGTAAAACATAAAAATTAATGCTTGAAAATCATTAAAAGGTCAATTATGAAAAAATATAATCATATTTTATATCCATAAAAACAAATAGTTTTAATTAAATGATCACTTATGAGATATTTTGAGACCATTCCTCGAAATTTTCTTATTCCTGTTGTTTACACTCTAATTATCATACAGTCATAGGATGGCTATTGACCATCAAATATGAAGCACCTAAATAGAGACAGTGAATAGCCAATGCTCCCCATTACTTATAGCCAAGCCCAGATTTATAGACATAGAGTTACTATAATGAATTCATATTTTATATGAAACTAGTTGATAGATTTTAATTCATGGATCTGATATCTGCAACATATCTTACTATTTTGGTTATAAAAACCAAACAAAATATTCAGCTAACCAAATTCTCGAATCATAAAATAGATATATGAGAACAAAAACCAACTCTTAAGGAATTCTTGAGTATATATTTTCAAAAAAAAATCACATTGATCGATAGAAAATACAAATAAATATATTTTTTCAATTGATTGAAATAGATGAATATGAAAATAATATTTAGCTGAAATTGTTGACGAACAGTATACAAAACAATATCAGTTTTTTTAAAATAAATATCTAGTGGAAGAAAAAAATTAGACAAGGATGAAGATGCAAATTCCAATAGCAGCCGAAGGAGAAAAGGAGGGAAGAATAAAACCTTTTGTCTTATCATACCAAACGTGATAATATTTGAAATGACATGGACCTACATTCTATAGGTCTGCAAATATTGACAAGTTATATGTGATTTGATTCCGAAATATAAGCCACAAACACACCTCGATCTTGATCTCACATGTCCGTGAGTAATCATTTAAACTCAACAAAACAAAATCTTGTAGACATTCTCAGATATGCGTCGACCATAAATTCAACATGTCCTTCGATTCAAAGCATACTTGTCGGATTTAGATCTATAATCCCTACTCCCGGAAATATTTCCAGCCTTTAGCTTTGATCGATCATACACTCGACCTCCGAATCACGCTCACCTCCCATCCTTACTCTTGAGCTTGACATCATCTTTCGTCTCAACTCCTACACTAGAATAGACCGACATACTAAATCACGATTCTTCAATTTTTACGTTTTTTAGTTATTTTTATTAAAAATCATTTATCATTTTATTTTTATTTTTTCAAATAAAACAATTATATTAACATATATATATATATCATTTAGATATATATATATATATATATATTCAAAATTTCAAATCATATAATTTAATGTTTTTATATTTAAAACATTTTTATGACTTTATATGTTTACATAACAATATTAATTTTTTTAATTTCAAAAAGTGATTCATTATTTTTATTGTATTTAATGTAATATGAGTATTTATAATATTTCATATTACTTCAAATAAAAACAAAACATAAAAGGAAAAAAACTTATTTTAAATAAAACCTATTTTATAGAAGAATCATTTATACATATTTTAATTTATTTCCAAATCTTATTATTAATATAATATTGTATTTTCTAATGTTCAAAATGAAATTAAAATTTATGTTTTAATTTCCATAAATAGATCTGTTATGTTTTATTTGGTTTTTAAAATATTATTAATTTAATATAATTTTATGTCAATAGAATTTTAAAATCATTTCAGAAACAATTTTTATTAAAACAATTTTAATTTTCTTTTGTTTTGTTTTAATTATAGTATTAATTTATATATATTTATTATTTATAATTTCATATTTTAATGAAAAATACAACATTTTGAAGAGTAGTATTTAATAAAAATATAAATAATAATAATTTAATATTTTGTTACAAATTTGATTTATTATAATTACTAACATTGATTCTTTTATTTATACTCGAGGTGTTATATCCCCCCCCCTCTATATGAAATGTTCCCTCGAAATTCATTCATCAGACATGCAAAAATTCTAAATTTCATTCTTCAGAATTAAAAATTTTCTAAGGGGACTTTACTATCCAAAAAAACTCTAACATGAAAATCTGGATTCTTTCAAAGAGAATATGAAATATCCAAAGTTGTCTTGACCAATCCTTTGATACCAATTATAACATCCTGAGCCCACTCTTCGGGACCCAGTGCTTGGAAATTTTGGGTATATTTATTTATTAAATAATACTAGAAAATTACACAACATATTACACAAATGAGGAAGTTTTACCGCTCTAGGTTCTGGAGGATTAGACAACACCTTAAATTTATCCGAGTTAAGAAAAATAAAACAATTTCCTACTATGATTCTATGCACGCTAACACCAAAAGCACCAAATTACAATTTATAACTTCTATGATTCCTGAGAAAAACATTTAAAAACAAATTGAGCATTTAATTTCCCAGTAAAGAGTTTTTAAATTTATTAAATCCAATATAGAAAATACTTCTTTTAAAAAATAACATTGATAAATTATTTCAAAGATAACATAAAAGTAATTTTCAAAATACCCTTTGAAAAAAATTATTGAAATTACTTACATTTTAAAAAAAAATTACACCACTTTGGAAATTATTTATATACAAATATTACTTTATTATTAATCCATTAATTTTTAAAAAACACTACGCATAACTAAAAAAACATTATTGATATTAGATACATGAATCATTGGAGACAATCTTGGGAATACCCACTTGTGGAGGGATTGGGTTCACTCCCCAGTTCCCTACAATATTTACAATATTCATGTGTTGATTTTTATTAAAACACATTCATCTTGATTTACATATATATACTTTCACTGGAAAATTTAATTTGGAATAAATTTCACTACATTAAAATAAATATCTCACTTATATTAATATATATGATAATGCATATGCATAAATATATGAACTTCCATTACATTTCACTTCCACATTTGGTTTTGACCAAAAACCTTATCACATAGACAGTTCATAAATATCCATTTACACAAATGTTTTATAAAGAACATGATTTCATATTGTTATAACTTCAACCATTTTTAAAACTCATTCTTGAATAAAAATTACCAACAATATATAAGTTTAATTACTGTTATGCATGAAATAATGAAATTAATATTCAAATTAGTTGTAATAATTTTCACATGAAATTTATTTTTCTCACATGAAATTATCAATCGAATTTCATATGCATTCAATCTTTTACGAATATATATATATATATATATATATATATATTTATGTTTTAAAGATCCAAACATTCATACATACATATAAAAATACAAAATCCAAGAAGTGAAGTGAGAAGGTAATGATCTCAAACATCGAAAAAACCATTTTTTGTTTCGTTAATATGTACTCATGTATATTATACCCATGTAAGATACTTATAAGATTTATTCAATGTGTCAAAATATAACTCCTGATATAAATAAATATATTTATACCTATAGAATGAACATAAAAATTATTCAAATAAACACATATTAAATTAATTAATTAAAAATATTGACATGAAATATTTTAACTTATAAAAGATGCATGTATAAACATATACATAATATTAATCAATTTCTTAAACAAGATATGCAATTATCGGATACATTAATTCTTCTAATATGAATTAATTCAAAATAAAATGATGTATAAATAAAATCAACTTTCTAAAATAAAATAGCAGCATCAAAATTTATCAACAAAAATTATTATAAAATGATTACTTTTAATATGATTAATTCAACTTTAACAAACACATATATATAGATATATTTATAGATTAAAAATGAAATATGTTTAAAAAAAATCACAAAAAAAAACATAATCTCGAATTAAATGTTCGAAATAAATATTTATCCCTTACTAAACCATAAAAATTAATGCTTGAAAATAATTAAAAGGTGGATTCTAAAATAAAATATATAATTTGATTTAATATCATAATATAAAATTTATTTTAATAAAATGATCCCTTCCCATATTTTTTTAGACCATTCCTAAAAATTATCTTCTCCTTATTATGGACACTAAAACTCTCATACACTCATACAAAAGCTACTGCATATCAGAAAATGAAGCACCTAAATGGAGACAATGCATTTACAATGCTCTCCATTACATCCAGCCAATGCCAGATTCATTGTCATATTGTTGCTGTAATAAGTAAATATATTATTTGAAACTAGCTGATAGAATTTAATTAATGGATTAGATATTTGTAGCATATCTTCCTAATTCATTTATAAAAACCAAAGAGAAGATTCAATGAACCAAATTCTGGCATCATGAAACAGAAAAATCATAATAACATCCAAAAATTAAATAAATATTGCGTATGTGGGGTCAAAAGAATGATTTTTTATCGATATAAAATATAAATACATATATTTTTTTATAGAAACAGATGAATATGAAAATAATATTTAGCTAAAATTATTGACAGACGGCATAAAAAACAATATCAGTTTTTAAAATATAAATATACCGTTGGAGAAAAAAAATTAACTAGGATCAAAAAAAGATTCCCAATAGACACAAAAAGGGAAAAAGTGGGAAGAAGACAAATTGGTTACTTATCATACCGAACGTGATTACATTCACAAAGATTTGGACCTAATTTTCACATATCTTCAAATAAAGTCAATTGGTAGTCGATTTTCAACCGAAATATGAACCACAAACACACCTCGATCTCAATCTCATAGATCCATGACTTGTTGTTTGGACTTGACAAAATTAAATCTCATAGTCTTTCTCGGATATGTGTCAATATTAACATCAACCTGCGCTTCGATTTTAATCATACTGCTCAGATTTCGATCTAAAATCCTTGTACCCTAAAAGATTTGCAACCATCAGCTTCGATCGATCTCAAACATGACCTTCGACTTACATTCGTCTCCTCATCCATGATCTAGAGCTCAATTTCATCTTCTAACTCTACTCCTACACTCAAAAAGACTGACACTCTAAATCCAGATTCATCATTTTTGTTTTTGTTATGTTTTTTAAACTTTTCATTAAAAATAGCTTATTTTTTTAGTTTGGGTTTTTAAATTAAAAAAATATATTAATATATATCATTTAGTTATACATATATCTATATAAAGATCAGTATTCATAATTTCAAAATACAATTTTTAACGTTTTTATATATAAAACATATATATGACTTTATATGTTAACATTATCAATATTAATAATATTAATTTCAAAAATAAATCATTATTTTTAATTTTTAAGTAATATGAGTATTTATAATCGTAAATAATTCTTTAAAATAAATACTAATATTCAAATAATAAAATAGTCATTTAAATAAATCATTTTTTAAAAATGCATTATTTATAAATATATTAGTTAAATACTGAATTTTATTATTAATATGATATTCTATTTTCTAATCATCCAATAAAAGATAAATTTTTGTTTAATTTTATTAAATAGTACTTCTATAATTTTGATTTTAAAATATTATAAAATCAATATAATTTCAAATCAATAGTGTTTAAAAATTATTTTAGTAATGAGTTTTATTGAAACATATATTTTTGGTTTTTTTAATTACTGCATGTATTTATATATATTTATGAATTATAATTTCATATTTTAATGAATAATATCACATTTTTATGATTATTATTTAATAAATAATAATAATAATTTAATTTTTAGTTAAAACTTTTATTTATTGTAATTACAAACAATGATTCTCTTATTTAAACTCATGGAGTTACATTTATTCTATTGGATAATAATATCAAGTGATCATATAAAAATAACCAAATACATATTCAAATAAATTGATATGTTAATATAACAATATAATTAAATTTTTTTAAATATATATAAGCACATATAGTAATAAATAAACATTAAATTGAGATGAAAAAAGATATGAACTTCATAATTGATAATACATCTCAAAAAGTAGTAATGAAATTATTTCTCTATAGAAGTATATAATTATAAATGGTAAGAATATTCATCACTGTTTTCGTCATCATTTATAGCATCATGTCTAATAAAAAAACACCACTAGAAGCATCAGTACCAATATCATCATCATAAGGTGGGTCGCTATGATTATGTAAAACACAAAGAGAAATTGATATTTGTACATTGGACATTCTTGCATCTAAATTCGATGATATTTCACTAAAAAGTATTTATCATATAAAATTAAATCATGACAAAAATTATTAATTCATATAATCAAATTATATTTGTTCCTCATTTCCTACATGAATTTAATTTTATGCATCTTTAATGAAAATTTTCAATCACTACTCTAGAAGAGATGAGGTGGACCCATATTAGTACACACATTAGTTCAATACATAGTTGGATATTTTCTTATCAACCAATAAAAATTATTATCAAGGATCTTCTAACTAATAGAATGATAGTATTGATGATCATGAACTAAATAGTTACCTTTTTATCACTCGTGTACCTCAAATGTTTTCTACCAAACAATTAAAAAATCATAATAATGTACATAAATAAGTGATTAAACAATAATGTTTCATTATTTTTACTATTAATTTTATTAAAATTAATATAAATTTATAAATTTATTATTTTAGATAAATGTATTTCAGTCACAATATAAAAATAATTATATTTATGAGAAAAATGGTAACAATTTTATTTTTAATGAAATTATTAGTATTCATGGATTAATTGTAAGAATCTGTATTGTTAAAATAGTGTTTTTAATATTTTTAAATTATTTGGATGTCATATTTGGTGATTATATCAGACTACATATTAATAAAAATTTTATGAATCATGTTGTCTATGTATGAATTGAAATGAGAAGTGTTGTGTTTGGTTTACTAGTGCTACAACCTACCTATATCAGATCAGATTGACTGGAATAAAAGATAAGTGATACTAAAATCAAATTCATAGTTGGCATGGAATAATTAATATGCATGGGTAGTAATATGTTGGACAAATTGGTAATGGTGAGAACTAAATTATAAAATACAGTGTCACACATGACCCATTGGAAAGAAAATCATCCTTACATAAGACAAAACAACCACACTAAGCTCCAATGATAGATAAAAAAATAAGCATTCATTATTATGTATGATTAATCCATTGTAGTCATGTTGATATGTGTGATTGAAGAAAAAATCTAAAAGACACAATAGATAATAATAAGGATACATGCGATTAACTCAATAAATTCAACTTCCATGTAATAATAATATCATGATAAGGAATAAAAATTTATTTCTTTTAGGGGATATTGTTGTGGGAATTATAGTTCATTATCCACATTGCTATACTTCCCAGAATATCCAATTAACTAACATCCATCAATCCCATCAATAAATCAAAGACGCACATGTATAAAAATTTACATAGAGAAAATTATCATTTGATTTTTTCAATCACATTGGTTGATTCAAAAACAATCATCCAATTTTTCAATCATACTTGAAAAATAATTAGTAGGATATTATTCTATGAATATATTATTCACTTAGAATTTATGTGTTTTATACTCGAAAATATAATCTTTGAAATTTATATTTTTGAATTCATTCATATATACAAAATAATCAACTACTATTTATAAATAAAATCCATATACTCCATTATAAGGGATTCAGAAACGTGATGATGTTCCACATAATTTAACATTTTATTTTAGTTGTTATTAATTTTAATATATATATATATAGTATCTTATTATTACATAAATTTCATTAATGTTAGAAGTGTATCACTCCTTTATCTCCCAAAACTCATGGTCATTAACAAATAACAAATGGGTATGTCTTGTGTGTGGTTTGGATAGAGCTCCCAAATACATTATCATTACTTCTATAAAATTTAAAACTACTTGTTTTGGGGTATTTGGAGTCTAAAATATTTTTATGTGAATGTTTCCCACATTCTCTCAATATTTATCAATAGCTCAGTTTTTCCCCAACACAACTATTTTTCATAAAATATATTAAATACTTTCATATAAATTGGAAAAATATTAGTTCAAAATATTAATGATGTATGATTGGATATGGTTAAGATTCATATAGTATTTATGGTAGTACCTTCACTTTACACTATAGATATGGTAGGACATGATGTTCATGAGAGGTTTCCAAATCTGAAATGATATTCACAATATAATTTTAAAGGTGGTGGTCCATTAATTGTATAAATATAATCTTGAAATGTATTTTAGGTAATTTAAATATATTGAAAAGGAAAAATTCTAGCTAAACGTAGGATGTACCCTTTTCATAATATATTTTTTTAGGTTTATACCATAGAATTTATTAATTCTATATTTTTTTAATAAACCATAAACATCCAATAAAAATTTCTATTCGTTTAAATAATAATTAAAAAATAACTAAAACAAGAATAAGTGGATTATAATGATAATTAAATTTTGACATTACTGAATTTAGACAACCCTAGTTGTCCATAATGGTTATATTCCATGTTTGAAAATTTATATTGATAAATGCCTCATGATAAGTACATAATCATTTTACTATCTTCACATGTGATAAAATTTATTTTATAACATATTAAATTCATTTTTTTGTATTTCAATTACAATTATTTAATTAAAAACAAAAAAAATTTGTTTAGGACTGGACTAAAATCTCACATGGAAGAAGTAGATTAATTATTTTATGGAGTTCCACTGGAATTAATTATTCAATTAATTCTAGTGGAACTACCCATAAGGGAGTATATGATGTGGAATGTGATAATGAGTCTACACTAGAGGTGGTGAATGGATAACAAGAAAACATGGTCCAAAAAATAGAATCATTATTTTATATAATATTATCATGAATATAATTTATAATAGTAAACTATAAGAAGGGGTCCCAATTTCATTCTCAAACCCCCATTGTACTACTCTAGTTGTTATCTAATTATAGGTGTGGGAATTTTTTTTTCTGTTTTATTAGTGGTTAAATTCTCATGAAATCAACTTATGGAATCTGGGACCCACAATATGTGGTTGTTGAAGAGAAAAAAACCTCATCCACCATCATATTGGGGACTATAATCCTAAAATACGAAAATAAGAGGCCGAATAAATAAAGTAACTATATTGGTCTAAAAAATAGTTTACACTAATTTTTATATATATCCTTTTTCATTCCTTGCATAAAATTACAATTTCATTATTAAATTTATTTTATAGGTTAAAGAAGATATAACCACATATCATAACTCATGAAACCTAGTACAATGATAAGGATGTTTCTCTCTATCACAAAAAAATTTCATCGACACATATTATTTGTTTTTATACATAAGTGGGTAGGAATATAATTTTTAAAGATTTCCCAAATATAGTAATACCTTTTACATATTTACATTCTACTTTTTCTACACTGAATAAATTTTTTTTTTCATCAACACAAATAAATTATATCCTTGTGTTATTTAGGTGACATAATTCACCTATAAAAAGTACATAGAATAATAATTTTAAAAAATCTATCTAGCCTACAATTTAATAACCATGAGATCAATAAATTAACATGAACATTAGTGGATCTATTACGATGACATATTTCTATATAAACATTTAGGAAAAAAACAAAAAAGTGCATATAATTATTTGAAATGGAGTTGTTTTAAAAGGTGGAATCTAAACTATTGTTTCTTAAATTAATGAAAATATCTATTTGTGGGATTGTGTGAGTGAAAATTAAAATCCATTAATAAATATTTAGATATATTTTAGAGCTATTTTTATAATCCCTGATTTTATGCCTTGTTCATTATTAATTGCCTCAATCGATGTCTATTTTTTTTGGAAATAACCATTCAATATTTGGAATAATCAACAAAAACATTCTAGGAATTTGATTGCATTAAGAAAAATAGTTGATATTTTCTTATTTTTCAGGACATATTAGGGTACGGTGAATGTTGAACCACACTACGCATGAAAATAATAAATTCATATATTCTAATTTCATTATACTTATTTAATGTTTGCGAGATTTACCTAAATATTGATAATCATGAATAAGTGGAAAATAAAAAGGTTATTTCAAATTTATATTTTTATTTACCAAAATCCTTTACCCTTAACATTAATTGATGATGGATTTTACAAGGGTCGAGATAAATATTTGTTGAATATAGATTTGAAGAGAAATTTATAGATGATAAGGAACAATTTATGTGTGGGGGAGTGGTTCAAACACAACTTATTTATTATTTTTATTAAACATTATAGTATAATAAATATAAATATATTATTATAATATTCTAACTAAATATATATTAATATTATTATTAATTTAAATATATTAATGAGAAAATTTCGTAAAATTCTATTTTCATTGAAATTATTATTATCTAGTATTTATCTGATATTTTTAATATATTAAAAATCGTTTCATAATGCGTTTATAGTTTTTTGATATAATCATATAAGGGGAGTTAAAGGTGAATATAATTAAAAATAATTTCCTTAATTTATTATTGGATTAAATTTTCCTCAGAAGTGTTGTGTGATAATAACTTGAAAAATATAATTCCTATGTTAGATATTCTTTGTTAGAATGAGGGTTAGACAACATTAAATGAAATTCACAACCTCCAATCATGAATCATCAAGTTTTAGGGAGTGATAAAATATATTTATAGGTCATCAATGTGTTTTGTATCAAAATAATCAATAGGACTCATGTCTTACAGATGATAAAATTTACCTCAAGTCATATTAAATAATCATGATAAAAACTCATGTTATATTATGCCACATTTTTCCACAATAAATTAGATTTACCTGTGAATTTGGAATCATTTAATATATTTGATATAATTATTATAAAGGAATATGATATTCAAATGAGGAGATGTGTTATTTTCTTGAATAATGTGTTTCCCGTGTTATAATAAAATTATGGGAATGATGATATGAATGAATAATTTATTGTGATATCGTTATACACACCACTATTCATTGTTATCTTTTTCATGCTTCAGTGATTTTATAATGCTTCCAAAATCAACAATATATTTTAAAATATTCATTATTTAATTCACTAAAATGTATATAGAGTATATTTTTTATTTTATTTGTTTTACCATATCCCAAAATCTGATATTGTTCATCCCATATATCGACCATCCGAGATAAACCGTTAATATGATAAAATGGGATGAATATATGAGCCAAAGAATAATAGAGGATTTTTTGTGAAGAAAATATTATCTGGGAATTTTATAAAAGTAATTCATCATTATATAATTAGGGATATTTTAATATCAAAAATTCAATTCATCTCCCTCATTATAATGGAATGAGAATTTGATTTCACAATGTATTTTAATCTTCAATAATTTTAAATTAGTCATAGTATGTTCTTCTTTCTCTTAATTCATAACTATTTTTGGATTCTCCATTCATCATATCTCAAATTTAATAGGAAAAAATCACATGAATTATTCATTTAATAGGATTAAATAGACATTCAAAGTCATTGATCTTCACTTATATGAGTTTTAAGAAGTTTTTAATTATGTGGTGGGGGTATACAAGGGGTTTGTCTAAACGTTTCCATGTTTTGATAGGTATTTATTACAAAATTAACTAATATATTAAACATTATTTAGTTTAAAATAAATTAAATTTGAATGAGATATATGAAAACACATCACCAAGTACCAGTTAGATTATTTTCCTTGAAGAGTCAGATATATACATGATTCCCTTTTTTGAATGAAAAGAAAATATAAAATATGGTAAAATTTGTTATTATTCATCCTTGAAACACATTAAATGATTTATTAATCATATCCGAAGGTATGTTAATAAATAAGGGAGATCTAAATTAGTTAATCAGGGTTTTATACATCAGAATATATATTCATTAACTAAGTCATGATAAAAATAAAAAGGTAAAACATATTCCATTTAATTTGAAAATTGAGAAAGAAATGAATAAATGTATAATATAGGTAGAGTAATATTTTTGATAATAATAACAAAATTATAAATGATGAATATTCATTTGGTCGAATATATTTATCAAGTCCTTAAAAAAAGGATTCTTTCAAATATTGTAGGTATACAAAAAAACCATTTAATAAGGATAGTTAATTAGTTTGTCTCAATAGTCCTATAGATACATCAAGAGGTTATCTATAAATAATACCATTGTGTACCTACATGTGCAATGAATTCCCCATATATTTAATTATTAATTTAATTCATAAACATCATGTCACAACCCGTCACACGGGGCCCATTCTGTGACAACCCCGTGCTCGTCTTCCATAGGCCAGTGGATGGTGACTAGCACCAAAAGGCCTTTTCCCTAAATTTGGGAAGGCATTACCTTTATAACCTATAAACTCACATAATTTAGAAAACAGAAGGATACAAGAACAACATAAAATTATATAGTAAATATGGTGTGTACAGAAAGAAAAAGCTGCAATAATACAAGCCCAACTAGAAAGTACAAGATAACTAGGACGTACAAGTAAACTGGAAAAGCTCCCATGAACACCCACCAAGGATATTCTCTGAAGTGTATGTATAGATCTCGAATGGTTTTCACTATGATAAGCCTCGTCTAATGTCCACCTTTAAGCTACCTCCAGTCCTGGTTCCCTTAGCCTTGATCAATGTTGATTGTGATCTGCAACAAACACAACAAGGTGCGGGCCTTGCCCATGTATGGGTCTGTTTAACGATACTTAGTAGGGACCCTGAGACACACGAAGGTCTCACAAAATCCACAAAGGATAAACCACAAATCATAAAAACAACTGATAACCCTACTAACGTATATGAACATATGTTTACATAAGTTGTTGAGTAAACCCATCTCAATCATTAGGAAACACAAGGCCCATCTAAAAAGCCCAAAGCTAAAATTTCCCCTGATGGAAGGAATACCACGACGGTAACACCATGAAGGTAAGTACCACAAAGGTAACACCACACAAAAGAATACCACAACGGTATCACCACGAAGGTAAGTACCACAAAGGTAATGCAACATAGATGAATAACACAAAGGTATCACAACAAAGGTATGCATCACAGAGGTACACCACACAGATCATTACCACAAAAGTAACAACTCAGATCACATCAGGTATAACTTACGTACAAAAGTAAAGATGATTAGAAGTAACTATTGAATCATATTACTCTGTTAAGTGGCTAACCCACTTAGGATCCTAAATCATCAGACCCATATAAGATCTTAGTACAAAAGACCCATAGAGAATCATAAATCGCCAGACCCACATAGGATCCCATTCTCATCTGAATATCTGTTATAGGGTTCCTGCACTAAGCCCACTTGATTCCGGGAGGGTCCACTCCTCAATCCACAGGTTGATACTCCAACTTCCACGAAGTCCCATGAGGATGTATCCCAAAGGACAGCCACGTAATAGAGCTATCAATGCAAGAGATGGTGCATCAATCAGATGCCCGATCTGTATGTTATTGGCCTTTTAGTCCAGAGGTCCCAGTTGGATTCGTGTTCGATCCAACCCTGCTATACCACAACATTATCAAAAACTCAAATGGGGTATACCAAAAAGAATGTCTCGATACAAGGTTCTCTGTTACCATATATGTTTCTCCAAACAGACACATGTAGTTTATGTTATGGTCGAAACATAGAAAAAGGGTCGAAGTTGTTCTGGTCCAGTCTGACCCGGTGGGACTAACCAGGTCCATGCTTGGCAGCCTGCAGTGCATCCCATACTGGGTGGCCTGCTAGCATGTGCTGGCCCGCAGCAGGGTGGCCCCACTGTGGGGTCCGATCCACCGTCCAACCTAGGGGGGTGCCCCTTGGTTACACCAAATTTCTGGTTTGTATGGGTTGGGTAGCCGACTGGCCAATGCCACATGGCACCGACAGCTGGCAGACAAGACCCGAGGGTCCTGATCGGCTCCCCTGCTAGCCGGACGACCATCCCAACCACACGGTGTGGTCATTCGTCGTGCCACCACCTATAGATGGTAGTGAGCCATCCAACCTCATTTTCCACCATAGCCTCGTTCCGCGGCACCTGCATGCTCAGCGGTGCGGTCTTGCACCGCTGCCCCCTTCACACGATCATCCGTGCGTCGACCGCCGCCCTAGCTCCACCACGGATGATGGGCTTCAACCCTTCTCTGGTGATTTGGTCACGCAGCTAACATCGTCGCAGCCGTCCGGTGTAAGTCAACCATTCCCAAGCCCCATTGGTGTCGGCCGCTGGCACGGGTTACCGAAGACATTCCTCAGTTCACTGGGCGCACCCTAGTGGACCATTCATCATTATGAAAATTCCAATACTCTACTCATAACATCACCATCGATTCAAGACCATCGTAAACAAGAAAGGTTACGGAGAGGCTGGGCCTTGTCTATTTGGCCCGCACCCTCCACATTAGAATGGTAACAAGAGACATAATTGTTCTTAAATCAAGGATATTGACAAGAACATGTTAATGGGTATTCAAAAAAAAATTCCCTACCTCGATTTATTGTTGGTGGTGTTGTGAAATGAAGTCGATGAAGGCGAGGAAAAGATAGGCGTAGGTTCATCGTTGTTGATGACATTCCTCTTTAGGGATCCTTCAACGGATTTCTTCGTTGGAGAGATTGTTTCTTAACAATTCTCCCAAGCTATCATTTTCCAACCATTTCCCCCAACCATGCGGTGAAATAAAAAATAAAATAGTTATGTTAATTAATATAATTAATTTTGGGCCATTAATTAATTTGTTGTTGTCACAATTAATGGGAAAATAACCCAAGAGTCACCCCCTCATTAATGTGGGAGTTCAAGGTTCGGGTGGTCCCCACCACCTAATTCAATTTTAAAGGATTGAATTTCAAAAATAAAATAAAGTAACATTATTTTATTTTCTCCCACAAAAATCACAAATACTAACATTCACCCTCATCCTACTCCAGTTGAGGTGAAGGTCTCTGTAAGAGAATACAGGTGCTGCGAGCTCAGCAATGTCCTCTGATTTCAATTCTAAGCAGCAGTTCAAAATTTATAAAACCGACTCGCACATTTACTGAATGTACCAGAAGAAAAGCTCATAAATTCATTCCATGCACTTTGGTTCTCAGAATCACACACCTTTAATTTTCATGGACTCGTAGTATTCCCATAAATTCAGAAAAAAATACATGGAATTTCTAGGTCTATAGATTCTCCACACCTCCGGGCATTGCGTCCCCAAAATCCACATCACAAAACTAGTAAAAAGTGGGGGTACTGAGCATGAATCTGAGCCTCCCTCTCACATGTGCTCTCTTATATGTTTCTATACAACCTACACACACGCACCAAAGGTATCGATCGCCCACAAAGGACTCTCTTCTTTCGATCCTCAATCTCCACCAGATCCTCTGAAAATGTCACTTTATAATAAATTTCCAGCTCACCCCAATCAATGATGTGTGAATGATCATGTACGTATCTCCTCAGCTAGGATACATGAAAAAAATCGTGCACCTGGTGCAACTGAGGGGGAAATGCTAAGAGATATGCCACTTCTCTAACTATATTGAGTACCTGAAAGGGTTAGATTAAACCTCGGAGATAACTTTCCGTCCGACCAAATATCTGCAAACCTCGTCCAGGTGAGACCTATAGAAAGACGTGGTCACCATCCTCAAACTCCAGAGGTCTCCTTCTTCTGTCAGCATAAGTCTTATGCCTGGTTTGTGCAGTCTTCATCCGCTCCTGGATAAAATTTACCATCTCCAGGGTAGCCTGTACTATATTTGGTCCCATGAGGGCTGACTCCCCTAGGCCAGTACAACTCAAAGTTGGTCTGCAATGTCTGTCGTACAGAGCACTGAAATGTGTTGTCCCAACAGTGGAGTGATAGATGTTGTTGTATGAAAATCCACCAAGGTAAATTGATCCACCTAGCTATGACCAAAGTTGAGGAAGATTGAAGACAACATGTCCTTGAGGGTCTGAATAGTTTGATCAACCTGGAAATCAATCTAAGGGTGGAAGGCGGTTCTCAGAAGAAGCTGTGTCCTGGAAGCCGCCTGCAGCCCCATAAAAAGTAGGGAAGTGAAATGTGAATCAAGATTGGAGTCAGTCGTCGAGGGTACTCCATGTAATGGCTGTTGACGCTAAAAAAGACTGTAACTCTCGGAGGATGTTTCGAAATGATGAAGAGAAGTCATATTCAGAATCAGAGGCCCGATCCGGAGGCCCGGGAAGTGGTGCGTGAAAAATTGGATGAGGTGCGTGAAAAAAGATGTCCAGCGCGAAAGGCACCTGAGATTCGCAAAAAGTTCCTACACGGGCATGTAATAATTTCGCGCACGCGTCTCGCGTGGTTGATGTTTTCGCGCCGCTGTCCCTGTCGCGCAATTATTTCGCGCGTCGCCTGGATTCCGTGCCTGAGGTCGCCTATAAATAGAAGGTGACCCCGAACGGTTTGGGGGTTGGGGAATCCGAAGCGACTCTCGTGCACAAAATTTGGCTCCCCCACGTGCAAGATGACATCCATGTAATCCCCCATTTCGCGCATCCTTTCCCCAAAGTTCGCCTTTACGCGCAACTCCACCGACTTCAGTGAATTTTCCCCCTCCCCTGGGTTCCAGCCTTGCGCGCAATACCCAGCCTTGCGCGCAAAACCCTACGCGTAACTCCCTCTTCGCGTGCAATTCCATTGATCTAATTGCGCACCGTCATGGTGTTTTGTGCGCCAACCTTCCCTTTTGCACGCAAAGCCCAAGACCTCTCACCTTGACGCCCCTTGGCCGCCCCCTTCACCAGCACCTGATGTCTCCCCTGCCGAGCATGCGCACCATGCGTTGTTTTCTCGTGAGGCCTTCCAGGCTCATGTGAAGTAACCTCAAGGTCCCATGGGCTGTGTTTCTCATTGCGTTGCTTTGCCTTATGCTTCTCCGCATAGGCACGCTAACAGCTATTGCTTCATCGCAGAGCCACGCTAACGTGGACCCCCCGGTGGTTTGCCCTGCATCACCCCTTCACGACGGCCTTGCCGATGCCTTCCCTCCCACAAGGGGTAGAGGGCATTGGGCATGTAAGCCATAGGGGTGTGGAGCAAACCCACCTCGTCCAAGCTTCAGGACGTTAAACTGCTAAGCACCTCGTCCTTAACACAAGATGTTAAACTGTGGTCTGACCCCGTGCTTCGCACGCAGGGTCCCCCCAGCTCGGAAATTTTTTATGCCACTTGTCTCCACGAGAATGGACTCTTCCTCACATGGAATGAGACCCTCCTTGTCGAAGCGGCGTTTGTCCGCAGGGGAAGGGCCGCCTCAGAGCGTAAGCCTCTGGCCTTTCTTGCGGATGACTACACCCATGCATCTCCGTACTTTCCCCCTTCCAAGGCCAGTGGAGTCCCTTTCCCAATGCGCTTTGTCGCACCATGGGCCTCCACCCTGGAGTAAGCCCTGACACCAAGGGCCACTAACCACGCGTAAGCCCCTGTTTCCTCTTTGGGCCACTCAACGCATAAGACCCATTCCAATTCTCATAGACGCACCCTTCGCGGCATGATCGTCTGGTCCCTACTGCCTCTTGTTTCCCACACCGAGCATGACTCACGTGGTCTTAGAGCGCGCACCGATCATGACATCCTCTTATGGGCTGCCCGAGAGCGTAAACCCCATCCCAGCGAACTACGTGGACTTTGATCCGTGCTAACGCACGGTACGTAGGAAGCCTCAAAGAGGTTCAGGCCCACCACCCGGTCGTCCCGACCTCTCCATGTCGGTTCCCGGACCACCTGGGGCTGCCTCCGAGCATAAGCCCCAAACCCCTCGTCCCACATGATGTTAAACTGTATCTCGTCCTGCATGACGTTAAATTGTATCTTATCTTGCTTGACGTTAAACTCTATTCCACCTCTTGGGCCATCTCAGAACGTAAGCCCCATGTCTCACTCCACCATCCATCCTGATCCTTACCCGGGCCACCAAATTTCGGTGAGATCATGCCACCCCATCCCACTCCATAGCATCCGGGAAGCCACCCACGTGCTGGCCCCAACATCGGTGTTCCCCCCTAGGGGCCCTTCAACCTGATCAATCTACACAAGACGTTAAACTCGCGACATACCCCGTGTTAAACATGGGAAGCCGAGGAAAGCCTCAGATGGTACACATTCCCCGCGTCCGATGTGGGATGCCTCGGGCTTCCGCACCCTCAAAAAGCCCTGTGATGAGGGACTGAAGACAGACATGCCAACGATGCCCCAACGTGACCATCCTCCTCACCGAAGTTTGCTACCCCAACAAGACCCCTTGGAGCGTCTTGACGGAAGCAGCATAATTAACTGGTGTCCATGTAGATATGGCGCCAAGAATGAGCTTCACGAACCCGTCTTAAATCTATGAGGGAGACCCGGACTAGGTGATGAGCTCCGAGGAGGAATCCACAGAAGGAAGAACCGAAATCCCATCATCCCGGTTTTGATCAAGGAGAAGAATTACCTGAACAAGGAACAGATGTCGCCCGCCTTTGGATTGCGGGAATGCGGGGTAACAAGCAGCGCATCCTCCCCACTCACAGATGCGCGCGCCCCTGCAAAAGCATCGGAGCAACAAAAATGGTGAACCTGACGTGAAGCTCTTCTCCTCAATATGAGGAATGGTAGCCGTCGAGGCGTCAGAATAATAGCATGTCACCAGGTTCGGGTAACCCTCACTGGGACGTGAACCCACCAGGGGTCAAGGCTGTCAGGACGTTGACTACTCCGTTCTGCGACGCCATCAGCATGGATCCCTCTCGCCGACCATGGAAGATGGAATGATGCTGGTCCTTGGTTGTTGATCTTTTTTCCTGTTTATAATAATGGGTTCATCTCCCTGCTTCCAGGAATCAGATCACTGCATTCGGAACTCGGTTGCCACCAGCCCACCAGTGCAGGGGTAGGGGCAGTACCGACGTGGCTACCCCGCGCGTTCCCGCCCATTTCATGGCCGATCCGACTTCGACCGCTGTAGCAGCCGGGCGCTTGCGCCCCCTCTCCCCGTCAGAAATCATCCAGCGGAGGGTGGTCAATGACCTGATTCGTAGCTATGATGAGGAAGGGGCCATCCCCACCAGGGGAATGGTCCATTTGAATCTAGAGGCGGCTGCACCTCACCACCATCGCCACCCTCGAGGTCCGCACAGGGAGCCACCACTCCCCACGCCGAGGTTCAACCTCTTTGGGAGTCTATCCCCGGAGTGCCTCGACACATCCCTCCCCTACGCCAATGAGGTGGGGGATGTCTGGGTCCACCAGATCAGCGATCCATCCCAAGGGTTAACGGTAAGAACCCCCACCAGGCTGCGTTGATGTCGCCGCCCGACTTCCCGAGCCAAGGAGCAGGCAATCTTCATGCCCGCACCGCCGGTTCCGGCCCATCTGACTCAATGACAGCGTCGGGCGTGAGCAGGAGAGAATGCTCATCCAGGGCCATCAACATCAGCAACCACTGTGGCCCGAGCCACTACTGACTCCTGTTACTAGATCCCCGCACACATTGAGCAGGGGCAGCCACGTGCCCGATTGGGATCGAAACCACAACTGCCATGCAGGCAAGTTGGGTCGAATCTCTCGGTCGCGGACACTGGCAATAGCTACTGCGGACCAATCCGCGGTAGTGCTGCTCACCATGAAGGCACATTCCGTGCCTCCAATATGGAAAGCTGAAAGCTTCTTCGCGACGGCTATGCTCTGAGTATGACTCCTTGCAGTGCCCGCTGCATGGGGTATGAGGTCACTCCCCCTATTACTGGCCGCGAGCATGGAGCAGTTGTGTATCCAGTCGCCCACTCACATGGAGGTCCTCCCCGTGTCCCTTTCGACATCTGTCCCAGTGCTTCTCGCACCCCGGCCCTTGGTCCCCTCTTCCCCAGCTCTATTGTGGCTGGGGGACCCTATGACGTAAATCGTCCCTACCCTGTGGAGCTACCCAGGGGCAGGAAGGCCGGGCGTCATCGCCGTGGGAGGAATGTCAGGGGAGTCCGAACGGAAATTAGACCAGTCCGTTTCTCGGATACTGAGGTAGAGTATGCCTCGACGATGGAACCTTCCCCCCCAACCCTTCGAGTTGAGGGAAGGGATGTGGATGCGGAGCGTCAGTTTCGTACTCCCCGAATGCGAGATCCGTATGATTCCCTTCTGCCTTAAAAGGTATATCCAGGAGGACGAGGACTTGGCGTACCGCCGAGGGTCAAGCCCGCAGTTTCCACTGGCCTCCTCGGAAGCACCTCCCGCCCCTGTTAGGGAGGGTGAGGAACTTTTCTGGGGACCGATAGAAGAATCGCGAGGTGATACAACCTTGGCGAGCACTGACACTGTGACAGGAGGCCCATTCCCCGACCCATCCTATCGCGACGTGGCAGCCAGGGCACTGCAACCCCTGGAGGATGACCTAGGGATCGGCGGCCAATCGGCCTGTTTGCCGTATTCCCCGCTGGCCAGCCCACTGCCTTGGCGCCATTGCCAATTCCCCTACTTTCCTCGGTGGATGAGCAGGGGCGGCAGGTTCCGGACCCCGAACCAGAGCCATGGAGCTTCTGGACCATTCTTGCAGTGGGCCACTTCCCTGAGAAGTTTTGGCCGGTCGTAGAATCAGATTTTGATGTTCCAGAGTCACTCACCCCGGGAGAGTTTGAATGCTTCAGCCAGATTCTTTGGGTGACTCACTCCCGCCTCCGCCATCAGCTAGCGCCTTATCCCGGGAGCCAAGCGCATCTCGAGGAGATCGGTGAGCAATGCCATTGGGTCGACCTAGCAGCACTCCCCACAGTCCGGCACCTCAAGTCACTGGACCACCACGAGGCCCTCCAGCAACAATGCATCCAGATTTTTCAAGTACTCCGCAGAGTTATTGAGGAGGCCACCCCCACGCGCACATCCGCGGATGGGGGCAGTACGCTGCTCTCCTCTTCTGTGCGATCCGCCGACATCCCGATCCACAAGGCGGCCCTGAGGGAACGTCCCCAAGGGAAGTCTCAGTAAACATGGGTGACCTTTCAAATGAGGGAAACATTGTGGAGCCCCTTTACGAGGACTCACCTCCCGAGGACAGGCCGCTACTGGACCCATCTGGGAGGATTACTCTCCAACAGAGGAGCCTCCTAGGTCTTCCTATACCCACGAAGGCACTGACACTAGGCCGGAACATCGGCAAGGGTAAAGAGACCGTTGGGTCTGTCAAAATCGCCGACCCATATGCCTTAGTGTAGAAGGTAGAGGAAGATCCCGAGAAGGCCACGCTGCGCTAACAGCCAGCTGAGCAAAATAGGCTGGTTGATGAGCTCTTGTCTGAATGCATTGCAGAGTGACGGCCTGCCTACGATGCTCCTAGACCAGGACAGTAGGGGTAGGAGCATCTGACCCTTGCTGAGATCCCCCCGGGCAACCACGACCGTGTCTTGTTCGTCGACAGGGGAGATACTAGAACCCATGGCAAGAGGGAGAAATATGTTTCGCCGAACCCTCCCGAGCGGCGAGACAACCTGGGGGACCCTACTTGGGTTCCTCCCGCCTCTCCGAGAGTCGGTCTGCCTGCTGCCCCGTGAGCTTCTGAGTGCGACTACCGTATCGAAGAGCCTGGAAACGCGCTTGTGGTTAGAGATCCCAGTCAGGACAGGAATCCGCATCCGGATGATCTAATGGAAGTACTCATCGCCCGCTTGGAGGCCCTAGAAACTCGGCAGGTGGCAATCCCAGTAGATGGAAATCCATACACAGCATGGGTGGATGACATGCCGGCTCCACCAGGATTCGGAAACCCCACTTTTTCCCCCGTTAACAGAACCGGAGACCCGCCACAACACTTGGCCCACTTCAACTCAAGGTGCGGGCCTATGTTAGGGACTCCGTCGCAGCATGAGGCTGCCATGCTTCTGTGCTTTGTTCAGACACTGGAAGGACCAGCATTCGTCTGGTATAGCCAGCTCCCTATTGGATCGGTGAATAGCTGGGAGGACCATCGCCGGAAATTCCTCTACCAGTTCAGTTCCACAACCCGGAAGATGAACATTGCAGACCTCTTTAGGTGCAAGCAAAGGCCCGACGAGCGAGTCGCGGACTTCGTCTCCCGGTGGAAGGGGCTCACGTACTCCCTTGACATGCCGCTGACTCAGGAGCAATTACTAACGATGTGTGTATTGAACGTCTAGGCAGAGTTGGTTCCTTCTTTGATCATGCAGAATTACCCTGGAGGGTTCCGGGACTTCTCGAACAAGGCTCAGTGCCTCGAAGAAGCCCTGCAACAGGCCAGTCATCCACGCCCGCTGCCTCCTGTAATCTCTGCAAGGAGAGCCGCCAGAGCCGAGCCCGCTGCTGTGGCCCAGATAGGGGCCCCCAGACAGTTGCAGTTGCTTCCAGTGAGGCCAGCTCAGCAGGCTCATAGGGGTTCACCTCCACAGCCTCTGGCCCAGCAGCAACCACCTCAAAATCGGCAGATGCCTCCGCGTAACGCACCGCCACCACCAAGGCAAGGTAATCCGGCTCCGCCTCCTCGGCATGCTCCTCCGGCCCCTGGCCATGGTCCTCCCCCAAGAGTCCCCTTTACAGACAGAAGGAATCTGACTTAATCTCTTGGCGAGGCCTAGATCCCCGGTTATTTCCATAGCACCTTGAAGTAGAGGATCGTGCGGCTGCCTGAGTGCCGGAAGCCAAAAGAGGCGTGTCTCACTAATCACCCTAACTGCGGCCCCAATCACCGGATCCTGGGACACACCATCCGACAATGCTATGTGTTCAAGGACAGGCTCCAAGACCAGATTGACAACAACATAATCAGGTTGGGCTCAGCCCCGGGACAGGTGGCAGGTGTCTTCGTAGGATCAGATGGCAGCGGTGACGACGGGGATGGGTGGTAACAGGTTTCCGACCAGGGGTCCTGGAAGTATAATGACTGGATGGCCCGAAGCACGGTCGCCCTTGCCCATGGAATCATCTGTGCCTTCCTGAGTCAGCCAGAGCCCTTGAAGTCTGCGAGCGCCGCTTTGGCTTCGTCGTCCCAGCCTACTTCTTCCCAGAAGAGCAGGCGACGACGCAAGAAGAACGAACGTGCCCTGCCATTTCCGTAATCTTCTTGCACGCTTGGCGATTTCATGCCCCCGGAGATGGGGATCCCTCCAAGACCCCATTAGGTAGTGGATGAATCCACGAGTGAGAGCCCGGGGTACGCTTCGGTTAACACTGTAGAGTTGGTAAATCCATTTTTGGCTCCCGACGATGAGGAGCGCCAGGTGGACCTACTCAATGTCCCCAGTTGTCACCAACGTCGACGGAGCAGTCGATACGTGAATCGCCGGGGCATGGAATTCGTCACCTCCAGTCAGGCCATGCACGCTACAGAGGCCAGGCAGTAGGCCCGGTACAGAGAGCAGCACTCGTGGCTCTCACACCTGGTGACAACAGGTTCGCTTCCACCACAGTTTGTGTTGCTGGATCGGGTGGAACCGCATTGCCCGCGTCGCAACCAGCCCAGCCCTGCCACTGGCTGACTACGGCCTTTCGGTCTTGGCATGACAGCCACCTCCCGGGCTTCAGCTAGTGAACAACGGGACGTGCCTAATACCAGTCAGTCACTGGTCTCCCAAGCAGGGCCCGTCATGCCCCCAATCGCAGAGCGACCTCCTATAAGCAGAAGCTCGCGTTTGGCACAAACGTATGATGTCCTGAAGCATCTGGCTAGCATTCCGGCAAGGCTTTCCATCCTTGAGGCCCTTCCCCTATCGTCTGAAATGTGTGAGGCACTCTCCGAGGCTCTAAGGATCCCCCTCCAGTTTGAAACGGAGGTAGCGGCTGCAGAATCCTTCCACACCGTGGTGATTGGGGACGCCGAATGTCAGGAGGCTATCTCGTTTTCCGGTGAGGATGAAAACCATCCCATATAGGGGCACATCCGCCCGATGTACATCGCATGCCAGTTCAATGGCGTGGAAGTCCGTCGTTGTCTTGTCGACATGGGTTCTGGGATTAACTTGATCCCAACTCGGACACTGTGAAAACTGGGGTTGTCCGAGGATGATTTAACTCCCTCCGACCTCAGAATCCAGCGGTATGATAGGACCGAGCAAACTCCACTCGACAAGATTCGTCTGATGTCCCAGTTAGGCGGCTTAATTGCCAATACTGAATTCATGGTTGTCTCTTAGGACACTGCCTACAACACATTGATGGGCAGGCCGTGGCTCCATCATCACATAGTGGTTCCCTCATCATACCATCAGTTCCTCAAATACTCCCTTAAGGGTCAAGTGGGTGTGCTCCAAGGATATGCGTCTCAGTTTGCCTCTTGTGAAGCCCGTTACCTGGACGATGACTATTACAAGAGCAAGGAAAAGGAAATCCCGGCAGGTGAGGTTGAGCCCGCTGCTTCCGCAGGTGATCCCTGGGCAGGTCTGGATGACGCATATGTCTTCCCAATCCATCTGTTGGAAGCTACAACTACAGATATGGGAGAGTGCTTTGTTATCTCGGGTACCAGAGGAAGGCATATTTCTAGGTCTAAGGGACTGCGGTAAATCACCCCGTACTCTTATACCAACCAGGATCAGGTGATCCCAGAGCCTCTTACCCCTGTACGTTATCGGGACGTTGGGCTCATGGCAACGACAGTACATCATAGGTGTCTATTTTGCCAAGCCGGAATCAATCGGCTCAAGCCAACGCGTCACCACTACTTTGATGTCGTAAAGCGTGGCCCCTTGGTCAGAAGTACGGATGGGATTGGATCGACCGCCTTCGTCGCCATGATCTCCGCGGTTCATGAGTCTCCCATCGTGACGACCTCTGCCGCCCAAGCTGGTGCCATCTCCCCATCAGGGTCGAGAAGCCCCGAATCGGCTCCCCCCGTGGATGACCCTTCCTCAAGCAGATAATAAGACATGGAAGATGCTCCTCCTACCTTTGAGGAGGGTGTCTCCACCACGGTCGACGAGGTAGAACATGTGAACCACGGTAGTGAGGCGGACCCGAGACCCACATTGGTCAGTGCCACTATGCCTCCTGAGGAACGACCACATTACATATACTTCCTCAGAAAGCACCGTGATGTGTTTTCCTGGAGTTATGAAGAGATGCTGGGACTAGATCCCCATGTATCCATCCACCTCCTTGGCCTCCCAGCAAACCACCGCGGGTTCAAGTAGCCTCCCAAGTAAATGCACCCTTTTCATGGTTCCATGGTTGAGGCCAAAGTTGAAAAGCTCATTAAGGCCAAATTCGTCAAGGAATTCCAGTACCCCAGCTGGCTAGCCAACATTGTACCCATCAGGAAGAGGAACGGGCAGATCAGGGTCTGCATCGACTTCCGTGATCTTAATCGCCACTGTCCGTAGGATGACTTTCCCCTTCCCGTGACAGAGCTATTGATCGATGTGACGACCAGGTTCCAGGACCTCCCCTTAATGGATGGGTACCCCAGGTACAACCAGATCTGGATGGCCCCTGAGGATGAAGAGTTCACTGCCTTCAGGGCCCCGCATGGCACTTTATGCTTCCGGGTTATGCCCTTCGGCCTAAAGAATGTGGGTGCCACCTATCAACGGGCTATGCACCGCATATTCAAGCCGATCCTCGGGACACTGGTGGAGTGCTACGTAGATAACATGGTGGTTAAATCTCGTTAGTTCCGATACCATCTCAAAGACCTTGAGAAAGTGCTCAGTTTCCTCCGTTCTCGCCACTTGAAGATGAACCAGTTGAAGTGTTCCTTCGGGGTCACCTCCGGAAAGTTTCTTGGCTTCATTTTTAGAAATCAAGGTATCGAGATCGACCCCGAGAAGATCAATGCCTTCAGTTTGATGCCTCCCCTGAGTAATATTCGGGAGCTTCGAGGCCTCCAAGGCCACTTAGCCTATATACGCCGATTCATTGCGAATCTGGCTGGCAAGTGTAAGCCCTTCTCCCGGCTCATGACGAAAGGCACTGCTTATGGGTGGGACGAAGTGTGTCAGAACGCTTTTGAGGAAATCAAGCAGTATCTGATTCAACTCCAGTCCTGATGCCACCCATTCCCGGAAAGTCACTGGTCCTTTATGTGACCGACCTGGAGCGATCCCTCGGCGCCCTTCTCACCCAGAAGAACAACGAGGGAATAGAGAATAGCCTCTACTACCTCAGTTGCATGCTCCTCGACATGGAAATTAGATATTCTCCCATTATGAAGAGCTTCCTGGCGCTAGAATTCGCCGTATAGAAATTGCGGCACTACTTGTCGCACCACGAGGTACAGCTGGTCTCTCGGGTAGACCCGTTGAAATACATCCTGAGCAGGCCTATGTTGACCAGCCGATTGGCACACTGGGCGGTGATCCTCCAGTAGTTCGACATTAGATTCATACCTCAGAAGGCTGTCAAAGGGCAGGCGTTGGCAGAATTCTTCGCCCCCACCCAACCTCTGCGGACCAGCCACTGGATTTGGGCTTTCCTGATGAGGCAATCCTCTCAGTCGATCACGCCACCCCATGCTGGCAGATGCACTTTGACGACACCTCCTGAAGCCATACCGGTAGAAAGCTCAATGATCCTATTCTTAACAGAGTGGGCATGGGTATATTCTTCATCACCCCGGAGCAAGCCGTTCTGCCATATTCTATCTTATTGTCAGAAGGCTGCACCAACAATGAGGCAGAATATCATGTCCTCATCACTGGCCTCGAGATGGCTCTAGAGGTTAACGTACCCCAACTATATGTAAAAGGGGACTCTGAGCTAGTCATCAAGTAGGTTAACGGTGACTATGTCGTCAGGAAGCCGGAACTCATGAAATTGCTGGAGTGCACCCTCCAACTAATGGCTAAGTTCCCCTCCAGACCAGATGTCGTTCACTTTCCCCAGTCGCAGAACAATCGAGCAGATGCTTTGGCCAGCCTGGCCGCATCCCTCGCGGAGCCCGAATAGGATGACCTAATCATCCACATGGCGCACCAGAGAGTCATTACTCCTATTATCCCAGAGGGCGATCGTGGCCCGCGAGTGAACCATCTCACCACTGGTGCCTCTGCGTCAGGACCCCTCAGGGCTTCAGGCGTGGTGATCGAGACAGTTCCTGACTGGAGGACACCTTTGGTTGAATATCTCCAGCACGACAATCTTCCGATGGACCGAGCAGAGCGAGAAAGAATCTGGAACTGCGTGCCGCAGTTCACCCTTCAAAGCCGTCCCAGCCGTGAGAATCTCCTTTATAGGCGTGGGTTTGACGGTGTTCTCCTCCGTTGTCTTCAAGGAGTTGAGATCCAACAGGTCATGAAGGAAGTGCACGCTTGATCCAATGGCGCCCACCAGGCCGGGTCGATGTTGTCCCACTAGATTTGGAGGCTGGGATACTTCTGGCCTTCCATGATCTACGACTGCATCTAGTACACCAAGAGGTGTCATGCGTTCCAAGTTCATGCTAACTTTCAGCATCGGCCACCAGAGCCTCTCCATACTACTAAGTATTCTTGGCCCTTTGCAGTCTAGGGGTTGGATGTCTTAGGGACTTACCCGCCAGCGATGGCCCACCAGTGCCAGTTCATCTTGACCGCTACAGATTTCTTCTCAAAGTGGGCAGAGGCAGCCCCGCTCAGGGAAGTCAAGGCTGGTTCTATCGCCAACTTTGTGAGCTCCAATATCATCCACCGGTTTGGAATACCTCACGCTATCCTCACGGATAACGGAACCAACTTTTGAGCGGCCGAGCTGAAAAGATTGTATGCCAAGTACAACATTCGCTCTAACCACACCTACCGCTATCATGCGCAGGGGAATGAACAGATTGAGGCGTTTAACAGAACCCTCTCTAACATTCTACCGAAAATGGTTGGTCAGAACAAGAAAAGTTGGCCGTACTTGCTCCCAAACGCCCTCTGGGCTTATAGGACGACGAATCGCAATTCCACCTAGGTGACTCTGTATTACCTCGTATACGGAGCTGAGGCCGTCCTACCCATCGAGGTCCAGCTGCCCTCATTTCGCACGGTGGTCTACAACTAGAAAGTGCTGAATAGAGTAGTCGAGATCCGTCTAGCCGAGTTGGAGGCGCTAGACGAATGTTTTCTTCATGCTTTACATAACTTGGAAATGCATCAGAGCAGGATGGCTCGAGCTTTTGATAAGTTGGTTCACCTCCGCTCCTTCCTGCAAGGTGACATGGTGCTGGCTCTCAGAGCGCCAATGATTCCCGGTAGGAAACCACCCAAGTTGGAGCCCAAGTGGGAGGGGCCTTTTGTTTTCCACAAGGTCTACCCCAATGGCACGTATTCCCTGGTAACTATGGATGGTGAGCGTATCACTCCTCCCACCAATTCCAGGTTCCTCAAGAAGTACTTGGCCTAAGCATACGGTCCATCATGACCTTAAACTGCATTTTCCCTACATTTGGGCTCTACCGTCCAACATGACCTTAAATTACATTTTTCCCAACATTTGGGCTCTATGGTCCAGCATGACCATAAACTGCATTTTTCCCTACATTTGGGCTCTACGGTCAAGAATGACCTTAAACTGCATTTTTCCCTACATTTGGGCTCTACGGTCCAGCATGACCTTAAACTTCATTTTTCCCTACATTTGGGCTCTACGGTCGAACATGACCTTAAACTGCATTTTGCCCTACATTTGGGCTCTACGGTCCAGCATGACCTTAAACTGCATTTTGCCCAACATTTGGGCTCTATGGTCCTGCATGACCTTAAATTGTGTGGTCCCGCACGACCCTAAACCGCACCTTGGTCCGAGTTCTAAGAACAAAAACTAAAATCACCTTGGTCCGTGCTCTAAGACCTAAAACTAAGATCCATATTTCGTCCGACATGACGTTAAACTGTATTTCCAGAACTACGTCTAGCTTGATTCCCATCATAATGGGATACATAGGAATGCCCAGACCATTCGTTTTTGGGTCCAGCTTGAGGTCCGCTATCGTGTCTGTCTCACCTTTGAGACCTTGACCGTAGGATCGCGTGGCGTGGTGTGAGATCATGTCCTCATTCACGTCGGGTTTGCAATAGCTGCACCATGCACACCCTGTCCTTAGGATTTAGCCCTCCTATGTCCAATGGCATTTAAAGACGCCTTCCAGAACTACATAGGGCTTGATTCCCATCCTTATGGGATACGTAGGACCGCCTGAACACCTAGATGTCAGGTCCACCCCCATCTCTTAGGAGATCCCATGATCTCCCGGTTCCTAGGGTGTTTAGCATTACGCCCCCTCTTTTTCCCGGGGATCCGCCATCTTTTGGCCGCTCTTGGAATGAGCCCTCTGACCCTTTCTAGTGGTCTGCTGATGTGCTCAGGGTACTCTGGTCTAGGACTTGGAGTGCCAGATTCGACTTAGGCAAGTTCCATCCACTTTCCATGCTTCGTGTTCCCCTTCATTCGGGCCCCCGTCATCCTTCACACCCAGAGGGACCCCCAAGAACGGCATGGAGACAACGCCCAAGGGCTCTCCTACCGTCATGGGCCAATGCCCCCGAGGGTTTCAGACAACAAATTGATACAAATCCCGTGTTGCGAACATGGTCAGCGGTTGATGCTCATTTGTTTTTCCCATGGCCAACACGACATGATGCTGCATTGCGAACATGGTCAGTAGTAATCCTCAGTCGTCACGACGGCTTCCACGGGCCCTGAATGTTGGTGGCATGGTTCATGTCATGTTCTGCCCCACTGTGTCAAGGTGGAATCTCGAAACTCCCTGTACTAACCCTCAGTACACCCCCGCGCACCAGACAGACCGAGCTGCGTAACGGTGTCTCTTGGGGCTCCTATGATCTGAGCGCTAGAGTATGTGCTTGGGTCTCTTCTTTACGGTTTGCATGCAGCTTGACCCTCATCCCCATGGGGAACGAGGAGTCACCCATACATTGCGTTTTGGGCCCAGCATAGCTGGGAGCTAGCATCTTCTGCCCCCCTGATTGTTGAACCCTCGTAGGCCTCTTTGGCCCGAGGCTCCTCTCTCAGTCGGTCCAAACCATACGACCTTAAACTGTGTTGTTGGTCCAAACCATATGACCTTAAACTGTGTTCTGGGTCCAAACCATATGACCTTAAACTTTGTTATCTGTCCAAACCATACGACCTTAAACTGTGTTGTTGGTCCAAACCATAAGACCTTAAACTCTGTTGCTAGTCCTATCACACGACCCTAAACTATGACATTATCGTCCTGGCCGCAAGACGAAAAACGGCACTGCATCGTGATAACCTCGTTGTAGATGACATCACGTTGGGTATTGGTCTTGTGCCATGCCATTTGTCAACGCCTATCATGGATTGATTCTTGTAGAGACCCCACGGCCTACCTCTCTGGGCCTGTCGCTTCACAAAAAAAACCCACTCACCTTAAAGGACAAACAAGATTTATCAAATTCCCCTTCTTTCAGTTCCAGGGCCATGCCCACACTCCCCTTTTCCCTGGCACTGGTATCTTACCATGTCACCTTCCAGAACTACATATGGCTTGATTCTCATTCTTATGAAATACGTAGGAGCGCCTGGGGCACTTCCCCGTGGATCCAACCTACCTTTGTGTTCGGTCCCTCGACTTGAGCATTTCCACGGAGAGCACATGGTAAGTATGGCTTAGGTCCTCATTCACGTCGGGATTTGTAACCGCCTTGCCATGTGTCAGTTTCTCCCCCTTCCCATTCACGGTCTAAGCTCTAAGACCTAAAACTAAGATCCATATCCCATCCCACATGACATTAAACTGTATTCCGTCCCGCATGACATTAAACTGTATTCCGCCCCGCATGACGTTAAACTGTATTCCGTCCCATATGACGTTCACCTATATTTCGTCTAACATGACGTTAAACTGTATTTCATCCAAAATGATGTTAATCTGTGCTTCAAGAACTACGTGTGGCTTGATTCTCATTCTAATGAGATACGTAGGACCCCCCAGACATTTCATCTTGGGTCTAGCCCCAGGGATTGCTGAACCTCGTCCTTCCTTATTGTCGGCCCCTCTTCCCGAGTTCATGGGAAGTGGTGTAACCGGGACATTTACCCCGAGTAGGTTCGGGATTCCCCATGCTAATAATAGGAAGCAACAGTTCTCTCACTAAAGAGGTCCTGCCTAGAAATTAGGACGACCCACGATCAGGTTGTATGTCCGCCTAATGCGCCTTTTCCATGGTGGCGCAATATCGAGAGTGTTGGACTCTGTTCGAACAAGCCACCACTCCACCTCCCATGCTTTGCGTCCCCCTTTATTCGGATCCTCATTTCCTTTCATGTTTTACGGGACCCCCTAACAGTATGGATGCTCGACCTATGGTCCGCCAACTGCCCTGGGCCAACATTCTGGAGGACTGGTCATGGTTGACGGGACCCCCTAACAGTATGGATGATAGACCTATGGTCCGCCTATTGTCCTGGGCCAACGTTCCGAAAAATTGACCGACAATATTTCAGGTAGGCCCCATGTTGCGAACATGGTCAGCGGTCAACCCTCATTTATTGTCCCCATTCCAGGCCAACATAAATTGGATGTTGTGATTCCGCTACACTTGACAGTTATCCTCCATGGTTGTGCCCCATTGGGTTCCGAATTTGGGCAGCGTGATTCACCCTTTCTCTCCATCCCCCTGTGTTCAGATGGATTTCAATTCCCCCGGAATCGCCCCACTCGTGTGTTAGAGCACATTGAGAATTCGACACATCAATCGGCCCAGGGTCTTCTTAGAAGTCCAGGCCCGATTTTGGATGCCTGAAGCTTGGTCAATGCCCCACAGTTGAACGGAATGATGGTATGAGCATCTCCTGCTTCTCGCGTTGGGCACGTCCCACAGGAGCCTAGGGGTGAGTTGTTATTTGTTTCGAAACTATGGTTGAGCGCATTAAACCAAGGGTGAAAAAGAGTGGATTTGGCCATATATCGGATTGAGAATATGATAAGTACAAGCAAAAAAGTTCATGATATGGAAAAAACAAAGCCCTTAGGGATCATCATGCTAAAGCGATCTTTCTAGTGTTGCTACCCTATGGCTGGTAGCCTCCAAGGCCACTTTTCGCTCTTTGAAGACTCTCTCCTCATCGGCCACCACAGAGCATAGCTCGCCAACCCTAGCTTGTGCATGTGCCCGCTCGGTTCGAAGTACGGTCATCTGGCGACTCGCCTCCACCAGTTGTTCTTGTGCATCAGCCACTTGGGCCGTCAGTTGTTCCACGAGGTCAGAGCATGTTGCGATGAAGACCTCCTTATCTGCCGCCTACCCTTCGAGGTGCCAGACTTCCTGCTCCGCCCTCAGCAGTGCTTGAGCACTCGCCAATCCTTCCCGGCACTGGGAAATGTTAGTGCACTGGATGCTCTCGCGTATCTTCTTGGCCATGTAATCACGGACCGTCAGATGAAGACACTGAGCATCAGCCCCTCCGGCGTACAGGAAGCGCAGCCAGGTCTGAAGTGATCCCATCTGCCTCAGCCAATATGATTGGGGCTGCCTGAGGAAGCGCTGGATACACTTCCACCCTTTGCGCAGTGTCATGTGGCTCTCCTCGGCTGCCTCTGAGTCTGAGTCATCTATCTCCTCAGGGTCAGCGGGTCAGTATATAGGGAAGGCCACCAGCAGATCGGCCGTAGGATCCGCCCCAGGGATGTCTTCATGAGGGATATAATCCTTGACGTCCAAGAGACCTTCTTCTCTTGCCCCAGCAGCAATGATGCCTCCACTAGCTTCCGACCTCGTCTCAGGAATAGCGCCACTGATGTCCTCCGCCCCCTGTTCATCAATTATCGGGGCCGACTTAGTGCCGATAGCATGTTCCGAACGAGGTGGTATGTCCGTCGCTGGTCCACTCATGGACGTCCTGGGCTCCGCAGCCTGACGTGCCTCCAGTGTTGAGATCACTGCACAAGGCATATGCTGGTTAGATGGGATCTTTTTCCAGTAGTAAAGCGTGAGAGTTACAGGAATCTAGAGCGTCGGTCCCCAGTGTTTCAGCCGCTGCAAGAGCTGCTGTAAGGGGAGACCCCTCCGCGCTTGTTAATTCAATGATGGGTGTCAGATCCTCATCATGTCCCACTTGTTCCTCTACTCCCTCCTCTGGTGGGGACGCCCGTCCAACACTCAACTACTCCTGAGTGGGATGGGGAAGTGAGTTAGAAGTTGTGAAAGAGAATGGATGTATAAGGGAAATGAATGAAGACAGAGACAATCCATGAGAATCTCGGTTATGTCGAGATCAGAGTCGGAAATCTCTCCGCTCTCTCAGAGACTCCCTTGGTGGGTCACCCCTTGTGACCCTCACCTTCGGGATCATCTTCTTCGTCTTCTCCCTTGCCTTCGTCCTCTTCGGTTTCCTCGTCCCCCTCCGGCACCTCGTCACTATCACCTTCTCCCGGCGGCATCGCTTCCGAATCATGCTCCTGGCCGAGCATCAATTTCACTAGGAAAGGTGGCTCCACACGCCGCCCCCTCTAGCGTGCGTATGCATCCCTGGATGTCAGATAAGCATGCCGCTGATGGAATTTTACTCGGTCGGTAGTTCGAACGAGCCCGACCTCTGACAGTTGGATCCCGTTTTGCATTATCTTCTGCCAGATGGCTTCGACGCTCAGCGATTTCCACAGGGTCATCCAGGCCGACCATAGTGTCGGGATTATTGCGTCTTGATAAGGTTCGAGCAGATATCTTATCTTCTTCCCGAGCAGTTCCCTGGCCACCTCATGTGACCCCCCTTCGGGTAACGAGGATGTGGCGGCACCATGTGATGTCCCCGTTGCTGATGTCCCGGCCTGCGCTGGCCTCACTGCCTGACACGCCATTGGTTCCCCCCTTCCGACGACACCGTGCCTTCTTCCCCATCGCCTGGTTTCCGCACGAGTGACCTTGAGTTGCCGGACGCGCTTGCGTAATAGCCCCTCAGGGTACGCAATGGTCCAGTGTTCTGCGTATTCGGTTGCTTGGATGGCATCGACCCCGTCGGGGGGAAGAGTGATGACATCGCCAGAGCCGAATGTGGTAAACATGAACCACATATGGCGTAGGACGCATGGATTATTCTCCTGCCAGACAGCCATGAACACCTTCTTCGGCATTCCCTGGAGGCACCCAAACTGCCTGGTGAATCGGGATGGCACGTACGGCTCGCAGATAACCGTCCCGTCGATCCAAGACACGAGCACCCCGCCCCAAATGCTCTGGATGTATTCCTACTATTCCAGAGAGCCTCGACCATTTTCCACCAGCTGGCCAACCGGGGTGGGGAATGGGATGAAGTTGAAGTTTGCATGGTTGCTGATGCAGATCCTCACGCCCTCCTCATTGAGCGTCATCGGCGCCACCCCTGTGATATTTAGCAAGGACGGTCGCAGACCGTTGCCCGGAGGATGGACGACGTTTGGGAAAGTATACCCGCCAAGATGAGTAGCCACCCAGCCATGGAAGATCTGGAAGAGACAACATACTGTCTGAGGTGACCCCCCTCGTGATATGCACCCCAGAATGGTATACAGCTTGTCTAGTATGGGGATGCCCAAGTTGAACCGTTTTTTGGCGGCCATGGAGCCCGCCATCTCAAATGTTGTTGGATGGACGCCCATCCTCGCGTCCCGCACCAGCAGGAGCCACCCGCTCAGGAAGGCGGCAAGGAACCCAGCATACCGGACGTTCAGGTCCCAAGCCTCAATGACGTGGTAGCCCCATGATTTTTATTGCCCCGCCTCCAGGGTCCTCCAGTGTGACCCATCCCTCCTCCTCTAAGTCGCGTTTGGGCACCGTTTTCCCCGTCCCAGCATCGTGATGGACGGATCCTTTTCGAGGAACAGGCTGAACCAGCCCTTGAAGGCAACGTACTTTAGGAAGTCCTTGACCCCCAGCCTCTCTTTGGCCAGCTCCAATAGGTTCCACATAAGCATAGGCATCTGCGTCCTATCTCCCCAGGTGTTCTTTGGAGGAACGAAATCGTCGTATTGGTAACCCTCCAGTGGGATACCTCTGATGCAGTGAACGTCCCAGAGACTGATGCCGACTTCCCCATGATGAAGGAGGAATGTGTTGGTGTCAGGAGAACACCGGGTCAATAGATCCGGTCCGAGTTTAGGCTTGTAGTGGAAATGGAACTGTGATGCCCATACCGCCTGGAACATGTCGATATACCACAGTTCTTCCCCGAACCGGTCGCAGGTATGGCAGACCCAGAACGCCCAGGCCCATTTGCTGGTGATGTTTCCCCCGGACCGCAGGTTCCAATCCTTCAGTTAGCCCTTCGTGTCATCCGTGATGCTCTGACGGAACGTGCTCGCATAGAGGGCCGGAGAATCCTCTGCCACAGGTTCGTCCCCGGTAATGGTCTTAGTCCTCGGGTTCAAGACATATACATCCATATGTCTAGTTTCCCTGGCAGGATGGCCGTTGTTGGTGATGTTGTAGCGATGAAGTTCATCCTCCCGGGTCACCCAAGACCACGGCGTGTCCACTTCGAAGCCCGGTAGTGGCACCTCCTCCAGGATGCCAAAATTCCAGAGTGGGAGGTTTTTCGACAAGGGGTACATCTTCTGGGCTGGAGTCAGCAGATTGAACAAGGTCAGATTGTTAGAGATAATCACCTTGGCGCCATAAACCTCCTCGTTCACCGCCATTTCTGTCCTACGGGCAGCGGCTTCCCCCTCATCAACTTGGTTTGCAGCAATCTCGAATCTTTCGAGAGTTGGGCGAAATCAGGATGCAGTGCGCGGAAACAGAGAGTTCTGCGCAAAATATGAATGAGCGGCAGGAAATCCTGGATATGCGCGCGCAATCGGCACGTGAATCGTGGAAAAGCCCGAACATGTGCGAAATCACAGCCGAATTTCTTATAAAATTCCGCGCTGCCAGACCGTTTTTACGCGCAACCGCGGAAGCGATTTCGCGTGTGAGAGCGATGAGCTTATCGCGCGGAAAAAGAGGAAGTACAGATTTGGGACCCAACGCCTCTTTTTATAGGCGAGGCCAGGGTTCCGCGCCACGTGGAAAGAGGATTCGGTGCCCGTCCGTATGTTTTACGCGCCCCATCTAAATTTTGCGCGCAACATGACCAGGGGACTCTACATTTTGGTGTTTCGGCGTTTCCCTTGGAATCCGATCTTTGCAACCTCTCGCCGATCCAAATCCAAGGGGGGGCATTTGTTGACGCTGAAAAAAGTCCGTAACTCTCGGAGGAAGTTTTGAAATGACAAAGAGAAGTCATATTCAGAATCAGAGGCCCGATCTGGAGGCCCGGGAAGTGGTGCACGAAAAATTGGATGAGGTGCGCGAGAAAAGGTGTCCCACACGAAAGGCACCCGAGATTCATGAAAATTTCCTGTGTCGACGCGTAATAATTTCGCACCCGCGTCCCGCACGGCTGATATCTTCGCTCTGCCTTCCCTGTCGCGCAATTATTTCGCGCGTCTCCTGGATTCCGTGCTAGAGGTCGCCTATAAATAGAAGGTGACCCTGAATGGTTTGGGGGATGAGGAATCCAAAGCGACTCTCATGCGCGAAATTAGGCTCCCCCCGTGCACAAGATGACATCCAGGTAATCCATCATTTCGCGCAACCTTGCCCCGGAGTTCGCCTTCGCGTGCAACTCCACCAGTATTAGTGAATTTTTCCCCTCCCCCGGGTTCCAGCCTTGCGCGCAATACCCTGCCTTGCACACAAAACCCTATGCGTAATTCCCTCTTCACGCGCAATTCCATTGCTCCAATTTCGTGTCGTCCCGGTGTTTTGCGTGCAAACCTTCCCTTTTGCGCGCAAAGCCCAAGACCTCTCACCTTGACACCCCTTGGCTGCCCCCTGCACCGACACCTGATGTCTACCCTACCGGGCATGCGTGCCATGCGTTGTTTTCCCGTACGGCCTTCTAGGCTCGTGCGAAGTAACCTCAAGGTCCCTTGGGACGTGTTTCCCATTGCGTTGCTTTGGCTTATGCTTCTCCGCATAGGCACGCTAACGACTATTGCTTCTTCGCATAGCCATGCTAATGTGGACCCCCCGGTGGTTTGCCCTGAGGCCCCCATTCACTACGGCCTTGCCGATGCCTTCCCTCCAACAAGGGGTAGAGGGCGTTGGGCATGTAAGCCCTAGGGGTGTGGATTAAACCCACCTCGTCCAAGCTGTAGTACGTTAAACAGCTAAGCACCTCGTCCTTAACATAAGATGTTAAACTGTGGTCCGACCCCATGCTTCACACGCAGGGTCCCCCAAACTCAGACATTTTTTACGCCACTCGTCTCCATAGGAATGGACTCTTCCTCACATGTAATGAGATCCTCCTTGTTGGAGCGGCGTTTGTCCGCGGGGGAAGGGCCGCATCCGAGTGTAAACCTGTAGCCTTTCTTGTGGATGACTGCACCCATGCATCTCTGTACTTTCCCCCTGCCAAGGCCACTAGAGTCCCTTTCCCACTGTACTTTGTCACACCACGGGCCTCCACCCTTGAGTAAGACCCAACACCAAGGGCCGCTAACCACGCGTAAGCCCTTGTTTCCTCTTTGGGCCGCTCAACGCGTAAGCCCCATTCCGCTTCTCACGGATGCCCCCTTCGCGACGTGATCGTCTGGTCCCTGTTGCCTCTTGTTTCCCACACCGAGCATGACTCACGTGGGCTTAGAGCGCGCACCGACCATGACATCCTCTTATGGGTCACCCCAGAGCGTAAGCCCCATCCCAGCGAACTACGTGGACTTTGATCTGTGCTAACACACGGTACGTATGAAGCATCCACGAGGTTTCAAGCCCACCACCCGGTCATACCGACCTCTCAATGTCGGTTCCCTGACCACCTTGGGCCTCCTTAGAGCGTAATCCCCAAACCCCTCGTCATGTATGACGTTAAACTATATCTCGTCCTGCATGACGTTAAATTGTATCTTGTCCCACATGACGTTAAACTGTATTCCCCCTCTTGGGCCATATCAGAATGTAATCCCCATGTCTCACTCCACCATCCATCCTGATCCTTACCCAGGCCGCCACATTTCGGTGAGATCATGCCACCCCATCCCACTCCATAGCATCCGAGAAGCCACCCACGTGCTTACCCCAACATCGGTGTTCCCCCCTAGGGGCCCTTCAACTCGATCCGTCTATGCAAGACGTTAAACTCGCGACATACCTCGTGTTAAACATGGGAAGCTGAGGAAAGCCTCAGATGGTACACATTCCCCGTGTCCGATGTGGGATGCCTCGGGCATCCGCGCCCTCGAGAAGCCTTGTGATGAGGGACTGAAGACAGACATGCCAACGATGCCCCAACATGACCATCCTCCTCACCGAAGGTTGCTGTCCCGACAAGACCCCTTGGAGCTTCTTGACGGAATCAGCATAATTAAATGGCATCCATGTAGATATGGCACCAGGAATGAGCTTCACGAACCCATCTTAAATCTATGAGGGAGACTCAGACTAGGTGATGAGCTCCGAGGAGGAATCCACAGAAGGAAGAACCGACATCCCATCATCCCGGTTTCGATCAAGGAGCAGATGTCCCTGAACAAGGAATGAATGTTGCCCACCTTTGGAAAGTGGGAATGCGGGGTAAAAATCAGTGCATCCTCCCCACAAACGGTTGCGCGCGCCCCGACGAAATAATCAGAGCAACAACGGCACAATCTCATGCACATAGAGGCATCCCACACTCACTACTGAACCCTACTCTCTGATCGGTAGGATATGGGCCGACTTGGTGAGTCATTCAATGATCTCCCTGATAGAATCATGATCCCAGGATGTACGTGGGAGTCCTGTCACGAAGTCCGTGGATATCCCGTCCCACTTCTACTCTAGGACATTTAAGGCTGATCTAAGCCTGCTGGTACCTGATGTTCCGCCTTCACATGCTGAAAAGTGTGGCACCGAGAGACAAACTCTGATACTGCATTCTTCATTCCTTGCCATTAGTGTTATCGTCAAAGGTCCTGGAACATCTTCTCCAGTATTGGATGTACCGAAAATGTGTATGTGTGGAACTCCCTCAACAATTTCTCCAGAAGTGACACTAGTACCATGATACATCCTTTGAAAATGATGATGTGCTTCTCACATTTGGAAAATATTTCCGGTGCATGTCCTGTGGATATCTGAGAACGTCGAGCCTCGCCATCATTTTCCACACGCTGCACCTCCCTAAATCACTGAAAGAGTGAGTGAGTGACTGTAGGAGATGGAAGAAAAGCTACTCCATCTAGATCGACAAAGGATATCTGCAAGGAGACCAACTGTTCTATCGCCTCACCTAGAAGCTGTATACCAGATATCTGAATGAGTACATCTGATACAATGTTCCACTTCCTAGGAGTATATACAATCTCAAAGACAATGTCAGCGAGAAACTCAAGACAATGTCATTGTCTCTGGTTCAGGTCCTTATGATATAGGATATACCTGAGACTCGGGTGGTCAGAGTAGACCATAAAATGCTCGCACATCAAATAGTGTCGCCAAATCTTAAAACAGAAGACCACAACTACTAACTCAATGTCATGGGTAGCATAGTTCTACTCATGTTTTCTCTACTGTCAAGAACCATATGTGATAACTACTTTCTCCTGCATCAGGACATATGTAATCCCAGTCTCTAATGCATCATAGTTGACTACGTACCCAACACCCTTTTCTGGAATCTTCAAGATGAGAGCACTAGTTAACATCTACCTCAACTCTTGATAATTTTTCTAGAATCTATCCAACCACACGATGTGTTTCCCTATATTTTCCAATGCAGATAAAGGTTCCTCAACTCTGGAGAAATCTTGCACAAATGTCTGATAGCATCCTTACAAACCCATCAAACATAGTACCGCCTCAATCTTCACTAGATCCACGACAACTCCAGCCTCCGAGATGTCATGTCCCTGAATGTGAGCCTCTCGGATAGAGAACTTTCAATTTGAGATCTTACCATAATGCTGGTGTTTTTGGAGTGAGTCCAGAACTACCATAAAATGATAAGCATGCTCCTCCTAATTAGGCGAGTAGATCCGAATGTCATCGATGAAGACTACTAAAAAGTGATCAAGGAATGTCTGAAAGATTCTGTTCATGAGTTCCATGAACAATGCTTGACTGTTGGTCACACCAAATGCCATAACCAAGAACTCATAGTGGCCATACCGACATCTGAAATCCATATTTTTCACATCCTCATCTAGTACTCTGAGTTGGTGATTGCCTAACTTGAGGTCTATCTTAAAGAACCACCTTGCTCTCTTCCACTGATCAAGGAGGTCGTCAATACTCGAAAGTGGGTACTTGTTTTTCACAGTCACGTGGTTTAGGCACTAATAGTCAATACAAAGTCTCATGATCTCATACACTTTATTGGCGAACAAAATCAAGGATGCACAAGGAGAAATTGTAGGCTAGATGAACTTCTTCCCCTATATGCCCCCCAACTGTAACCACAGATCGAGAAGTTCCAAGGGAGACATCCAGTACGTTGGTGTAGATATTAGTGTCGTCCAGGGTTACAAGTCAATGTAAAAGTCCACCACTATGTGAGGAGGTGGACCTGGAACATCATCAAGGAGGAAGTCCACATACTGGACCACCACTACAGGATAGCTCAGACTCTCCATATCAACCACTCTGAGGGTAAGACTAGCAAAATGATGAGTGATTGGATGCTCTCTCCTCCGGGTAAGTCCATATTGTGCTGAAAAGGATACCTTATCACCGGTGACAGTAAACATAGTCTCATCAGTGCAGACACACCACACTTTTAACCAAATACAGTCGATCTGAGCATGGGCTATAGATAACAAATCCATACCCAAGACGATGTTGTAAGGTCTCGACGCTGCTACTAAAAGATCCCCGCCGATGATCTCATATCCTAGAGTAAGCACACACTGTCGGATCCTATGTGCAATCGTTGAATCATCTCTCGTAGGAGTCTCTTGCTGTAAGGATTGAGCCAACGTCTCCACCGGAATCTTCGAGCCCCGAATGAGGGAAGCGGTAAAAAAAGAATGACTAGAACCTTTGTTTATAAGTACTAAATCTAAGAAGGACTAGACACAAATCATACCTCGCATCATCTCTGGAGCGCTGTGGTCGTATGCCTCAGCTTCCAGGAGCTGAGCTTGCCCCTTTCCACCTACACCCTGTAGTCGGGGTGGACCATCTGGTGGTGGTGGCTGTAACATCTCGATCCATCGCCCACTACCAGATGCACGACCAACCCCTCTACCACATCTGCCTGCACCCTGCGGAGCTCCTCGGTCGAACCTCTGTCTCTTCTTGGGAGGTCCTTCGACCATCTGCTGATCATCTATATGGCGGGTTGGGTAGTCACGAGACATGTGAGCATGCCCGATACATGCGTAGGAGATCCAAATCCTCGCATGACTGGCTATGTCTCGGGTGCTCCACACAACTGACCCCAAATCCCGCGGTTGTCCACCTGTAGGTCTTGTCCTCTTGGACCTCTGTGACATTTGTTTGCTGCCAGTTAGAGAAGTCTCTTCTACGTGACAACCAGTGGTGAGTCTCGCTACTAGTGACTACTCAAAAATAAAACTCTGAACTAAGATGACTCACTTTAAGACCCCCTCCTGCGTTGGGATGCTGAGAGAAATCATCGAAGCTCTGATCTCCTGCTTGAGTCCCTACTCATTGGTACGGGCCCTGAAGAATGAGTCCTGCATCATATCAGTGGATTAGAATTAGAGGTTGGTGATCCTTTCTGAGTACTAAGCCACAATCATGCTTCCCTACTGCAGTTGAAGAATCTCCTCCTGTATGTGCAGTGCGCGATGGGTTATTGGGACAAAATCTACCTAAAACAGGCTCTCAATGTCTCTCAAAAGAAATGTCACCTTTTTGTGAAACTGGAGCATCAAACTCCATGATCTGCCTGCTTCTATTTGTAGAAGACTGGGGGCAAGGATAACCATGATATCAGCTGGTGTCTTTACCAGTCGGAAGACTCTCATCATAGCCTCTAGCCAATCCTCACCTGCATGTGGGTCTATATCACCCCTAAACCTGGGTGGCCTCAGGCACTGGAACTCGTCGAACACGCTCAAGAAGAGTGCACTCTCCGCTGCTAGGGCTGAGGGTATCATTTCCAAACGTGTAATGGTGCCACTGGTGCCTCCACTAGCGCCTCTACTGATAAAGGGCCTTGCACTGAGGCATATTTGCTCAGTGTACGGTCATCTCGTGCGCTTCCTAGAACCCTAGCTGGCTGTCTGCGTGGAGGCATTCTAAAATGAAACAGTTGCGCCACAACAAATAAGTTATACCTAGGGAGATGTTTCAAGAAATAAAAAGTAAACAATTTTCAAAACACACACACAATTAGTGTTTTCATGCACTGAGTCACAAGTAAGAAGTCAAGGTCCTGGTGTATGAATACATTGGCTATCGCACCAACACTGGATTCCCTAAACTGATAACCACACTTATGACACAAAAAACTTTTATATTTATAAGATCACAGTCCAATGTTCCACGGTAGAAATAACTTCTCTGATACAAATTTTCACGACTCATCCCGTGGGGCCCGTGCCGTGACTACCCCAAGTCCACCTTCCATAGGTTAGGGGCCGACAACTAGCACCAAAAGGCATTTTCCCTAAAACTGGGAAGACATTTCCTTTATAACCTATAAACTAACACAACTAAGTACAAAGATAGATACAATAATAAAGTAAAACTATATAGTAAACAGGTTTTTTACATAAATAAAACAGGGATAGAATACAAGCCCAACTGGAAATTACAAGTAAACTGGAACAACTCTGGTGATCACCCGCCAAGGATCCTATCTGAAGGGTAGGTAGAACTCTTGAATGGTCATCACTGCGTTATGAGTCGTCTAATTTCCACCTCCGAGATACCTCCAGTACTGGTACCCTCACCCTAGATCAATGATGTATGTCGTCGCACCAAACAGAACAAGGTATGGTCGTAGACCGTGCATGGTGAGTATAATGATACTCAATAGGGAAAACGAGACACTCGAAGGTATCATAAAATCCATAAAGGATAACCAAAAAGAATGAAAACAACTGACAACCCTATTTAGGTATATGCCCATACATATACCTTTGTTTTCATGTAAACCCTTCTCAATCAGGAAGAAAAACAAGGTCCAACTCAAAATCCCAAAGCTCAATTGTCATACGAAGTAAATAATACAATGTAGGAAACCCCACGAAGGTAAGTACCACAAAGGAAACACCACACATAAAAATACAAAAAAAGAATCAACATGAAGGTATGTACCACAAAGGTAACGCGACATAGAATAATGACAAAAAGGTATCACCACAAAGGTATGCATCATAACGGTACGTCCCACAGATTATTACCACACATGTGAAGACTCAGCTCCCATCAAGAATAACTTAGGTACGGATGTAAAGATGATTAGATGTGACTATTGAATCATCTAACTCTGTTAAGAGGCAAACACATGTAGGATCCTAATTCGTAAGACTCACATAGTATTATAATACAACATACCCATGTATGATCATAAATTATCAGACCCATAGAGGATTCCTTTATCATCTTAAAACCATCTACAGCGTTCCCGCACTAAGATTTCTTGATTCCGAGATGGTCTCCTCATCAAGAAATAGGTTGATAATCCAACTCCCACAAAGTCCCACAAATAGGTATCCCAAAGGTCCACCATGTAATAGAGGTCTCAACGCAACATACATTGCGTCAATCGAACACCCAGTCTGTATGTAATTAGCCTTTTAGTCCCAAGGGCCCGGTTGGATTCGTGTTCGATCAATCCCAGCCATACCACAACATTATCCAATACATAAATGGGGTAAATCAAAAGAACCATATCTATCCAAGGTTCCTAGAACTATAGATGGTTCATCAAATAGACTCTCTAACAACATGTTATGGAAGAAAAAGTGAGAAAGGGTCGAAGCTTGTCCAGGTCTATCCCGACCCGGTCATACCGACCCGGACTGACCCGGTCTGTGCCGTCCCAGATCTGGTCATGGTTTCGACCCGGCCCACTGGGTGGCCAGCGTAGGGCAGCCTACTGGGCAGCCCGTACTGGGCGGACCGCTGGACTGAGCTTTCCCACGGATGAGTGGCCCTACGGTGGGGTCTACCCTACCCTCCACCCAGGGGAGAGGCGCCCATGGGTACCCAGAATGAGTGTGTCGTTCGGGTTGGGTAACTGATCGGCTGACGCCACATGGCGCCGACATCTGGCATGCGAGACCCTATGTCCCACTTGGCTCCCTGACTAGCCGGACCGCCCGCCCACCTGCGTGACGCGGGCGCGTATGGCGACGCCACCAGGGGCTAGCAGTGAGTCGTCCACCAACCTTAGATATCCGGGATTCTTTCCTCAGCTCCTGCATGCCCGATGGCACAGGCATGCATCGCCACCCCCCATTCGTGTGGCTGGCAGTGCGCTAGCTGCTGCCCTAGCTCCACCGCGGCCGATGGACCATTACCTTCTTCGGGGGTACGGTTGTTCCACCGATGTCATCGCAGGTGGCTGGAGGGTTGGTCACGGTTCCCGAGCCCCACCGATGTCGGTCACCAGCATGGGTTGCCGACGATGTTCTTCAGGTCACTGGGCGCGCCCCAATGACTCATTCTTCATTATGAAAACTCCCGACTTGACTCGGAAAGTCGCCATCAATTCATGACCATCATAAACCACAAATGTTTTCAGAGAGGTCAGGTCGTGTTCATTTGGCCTACACCCTCCACGGCAGAAAATTAGAAAGTAGCATAATTGTTCATAAATCAAAAATATTGTCAAGAACATGTTAATGTGGATTTAAAACAACATTCCCTACCATGATTGCTCGTTGGAGCTATCGCGAGGTGAAGTCAGTGAAGGCAGGTAAAATACCGATGTCAGTTCTTCATCATTGAAGACATTCGTCATTGGAGATCCTTCAATATAGTTCTTTGCTGGAGAGATTGTTTCTTCAAAACCCTCCCAAGCCCTCATTTTCCATCCAAATCCCCCAACCAAGAGTTGAGATGCCAAATGAAAAAAATAACGTTAATTAATACAAATAATGCTGGAACATTAATTAATTTGATGTTGGAACAATTAATGGGAAAAGATCCCAAGAGCCACCTCCCTCATTAAAGAGGGAGTTCAAGGCTCTGGTGGCCTTCACCACAAAATTCATTTTTTTTGGGTTGAATTTCAAATATAAAATAAAGTTAATTTTTTTTATTTTCTCCAAAAAAAGAAATAAAACAAACATTCAACCTCGACCTACTACAGTTGAGGTGAAGGTCTCCTTAATCAAATTCTGGTGTTGTGAGCTCAACAGTGTCCTCAAAATTCAATTTTGAGCACCGATTCAAAAGTTACAAAAACCCACTCGCACGTTTTCTGAACATACCTGAAAAAAAGATCAGAAATTCATTCCAGGCAATCTGGTATCGGAATCACGTGCGGTGATTTTTTGTGGACTCGTAATATTCCCATATAATTAAAAACAATTCATGGAATTTCCGTCTCTTTACACATCATAAGTTTAAAAGATATATTAGTAATATGTATAGAATATGGAATATCAGGATTTCCATATAAAATCAAGTAAAATTCAATGTTAACAATCCATATAAATATTTTTTTAGATTTAGAAAATATAAATTATGATGATAACAATAATATGGAAGTAGAAGAGAAATTTTTTATTTTATCTAATATTATCAAAAGAAAGTGAATATTTAATGTGGTAGTTAATGTCCAAAAATTAATAAATGATAAAATATGACAATAAATTCATTAGAAATTTAGGATGTTTAATAAAATTATATCTTGTGATGAATAGTAATAAATTGAATCAAAATATTTGAAATAAATATTCATTTTAAATAATTTTTCCTATAACTCCTTGGGAAACATCTTAAAAATGAAAAACATAATAAAATTATTATGGTGTGGGAAAATAAATTAACTTTATATATTATAAAAAAATTATTCAAGACTTTTTGAAAATGAAATAATAAAATTTACAATATGTAAAAATTAATTTAAAACAGTGTAAATAAAATTAATGAATATATATTATGTATTTAAAAAATTATTGAATTAAATAAAAATATATTTCATAATATATATTTCCAAAAATGTGGATATGAGAGAAAATTATCCTTGATGTAGAAGTGAAATAAAATAAAAAATTATTTTATGATTTTATTTTGTTGATTAAATTAAATAAGAGAGTAAATTTCTAACCAAAAGAAAGAATATATTTAAATATCATCACTTGAATATTATATATTTTTTAAGTAGGTTATATTAAAAGATATCTTCAATGAATATAAAAGAAATCCCAAAATTGAGATTGTAAAAATAAATTCGTACCGACTTGGTAACATTTGAATTTTATCCCCTTAAAATATCAAACATAAATTGAAACATTAAATAGAATGAATAAATTGTGATTCATGTTAAATATAAAAATGTGATCATATATGAAAAAAATAAAATATAGGTACGAAATAAAAAAATATGTCTCAATAATGTAGAAATTGAGACAAAAACTTATTTCATTATGCTTCTACATTATTGACATGATTTTTACTATATTATAATGGTTTAATGCTTTTCATTAATTTATTATGGGAAAATGTTCATATTTATATTAATTGATATATAATATCATCACCAATTCATTTATAGTCTTCCTTGATCTAAATCATTGGATGATAACTGTTCAATTTGTATAGACATGTTTCATAACAAAAGTTCCAGTTCATTGGAAAATGTTACGGATTAATCACCTCCAATATTTCATAAATGTTGTAAATATCATATTTATTCATTATATAAGTTTTCATAACAATCCATTTATATAGGAAACGATAAAATAACCACATAACCTTGTGGAGGTGGTAGTTCACATGTACGAATATGCGACGTTACCATTTCCATCATATATGAGATAAGAAAGAATGTATTATTTTATAAATTTAGAATGAAAAATATATCACAATTGTAATTTAATTTCCTTATGTATAACAATCTATACTATCCAGTTTATGCATTGATGAAGAATTATATACCACAAATCATTAGACAATGTTATGTGTCTATATATGGTAAAGGTTTATATTTTTTATTATATGAATGAGTATATGAAAAAATTTGTAGAAACAAAAACAAAATATAATTAAATTAATCCTTTCAAAATAAATTTATTTTATTTTTGAGTTAAAAAATATTTATAGGAGCTAGAATAATAAATGAAGATGAAAATAATATTTTTAGATTATTACATATTATTTTAAGATACTCAATTGGATCATAACTTAAGGAGCATAGGGTTGGTCTATTGAGAATACCAGAACAAAAAAATGTATATAAAGATGTAATTGATATATTATTTCTAGGTATGGTTTACGAATGTTGTTTATGGTGTTTGAATAATAGATGATATGTTGTTTCCTTTTATAGTGAATTAAATGAAACACTTGTAATTACATAAATTATTTAAATACAACAAGTTTATTTTACTATTCAAGTGGAACCAAGAGCACAATGCCTCTATTATAAGATATCATATGGTTTATATAATTTTAAAAAATATTTTTTTTAAATATTTAGTGGGTATTTCGAACATTATATTTTGGATTAACCCTTTTATTAAAAAATTTTAATCTGAAACATGGTAAACATATTTCATTCTTAAAAGCTTATAAATTTTCATCTAATGTAAGTCATTGGAAAAAAAATTATATGGATGAAATTTTGACCATAATACATCCATAATTAAGTTTCTTAAACATTTTATTTCAAAAAATATAAATATAATCAACAATAAAATATCATGATGTACAATTAATATAATTTTAAAAATTATTCCCATATTATGATGTAAATACAACAATATAATATTTCATTCAAAATATAAACTCTTTAAAAATAATTTAAAATTTTTTATTATCTATATAATTAGTGTGATTCTATAATTCATTTAAAAACAATTTATATTGATGTTTTAAAAATAATGTATTTTGATTTCACTATTTCCTTAACAATCATTTTTCAACATTGTATAAGATTTTAATATAATTATACCAGCACTAAAAATTTAAATTTCCATAATATAAATTAATAATAATAATAATATATATAAAATAATCTATTATATTAATTAATAACAAATTGTTTTTTCCTTTTTTCCCATATAATGTAAAATAAAAGAAAGACAATAAAATTTTGGAATTTTCCATTACATGACATAATATTAAGGTATTTATCAAATAAAAATTACATCAATATTCAATATTTTCTATTTTATGTAAAAAATTCTAAAATCATACTCATAAAATGAAATATATAATTTTTATGGATGATTTCAGTTAATTATTAAATTGATTTAACATAGGTTATCTCATTGTACCCTTTATTGAGGTGATAGATTTTCCCATAGTTATTATTTATATTTAACAATATAAATATAAACAATTATCCAAATTTTAACCCCATGTTTCTAAATATGGAATAACTATTTTGAAAATAACTATTAATAGATTTTTTTTAAATTTCCAAATAAACCCATAAAAGTTAACAAATTTTTTTTTCGAAAATGAATTTTTCAATCATAATATTATCACACATTAAATCTATCACTATTAATAATCATTATATGTATTTAAAAAGTTAGATAAATATATATAATCTATTACATTACTTTCAATCCATAGAAATTTGTGTTTATTTTTATTAATATAATGTTAATATCAATATATACAAAAAAACTACCTTCGGTGAAATACTTATTTTTACCACCAAATGATCTTTTCTAAATTTATGTGAAAATAAAAATCATAATATGATTAATGTTTATAAATAATTATTAAAAATAAATGAGTATCATATATATAATAAATTTTAAATTATTAGAAAACCATATTTATAAGAAAATATATCATAAATTCATTCTCAGTTTATTTTGAAAAATAAATTAGAAAATTGATAATGATCCTATAAAATTCATATTTATGGTAATTTATATATTTAAATAATTATTTTAAAGTTTATTTAATATAAATATTTCCCTTACTATAATTGAATTTTAATTTGTTTCATTAAAACCTCCATAAAAAATTTCATCCATTAAATCACCATGAATATTTATTTCAAAATAAATGAGGGTAGTTCATATTTATAATATCATCACGATCCCACACTACAGCTTAAAAATAACGACTTATCTAATTAAAAATTACTATTTGAGTTGTATAATTTCTAGAACCATATCTCTAGTTTCATAAATCTGGATAAGAACTTAATAATAAGAAACATCAAGTTATAATTATATTTCTTTAGAAGTGAGAACATGTGTTGGGTATAGTGTATGAAAAAAATATAATGAGATATGGAAGACATCATTCACATTAGGGAGAAATGGTGGAATTTACAAATAGGAATTCACATATACGACACTTTCAAGGATACACAAAGTTCTCATATATTTGGGTCTCTATTTCTCTTTCTTACTTACACTTATAATACCCTTCCACATAGATCATTTCAAGAGAACATGCCCTCCAAAATGGAATTCAAAATCATTCCTTCATTTATTAATATGTTATTTAAAATTATTTTAGCTACTTATGTATGGATTCGAATAGTTTTCTACCTTTTTATTGTCTCCTCAACACGTTTTTGGACAATAAACATACATTCACTGACAACATCAAAAAAATATTGAATATGTTATCAAATTAAATATAATGCATCATTGGTTTCCATATGAATTATTTAATTGAATATATTGTCATATAAATACTATACAAAAGGTAAATAATTATCTCAAGTACCATGAATATTAGTAAATACTGAAAAAATTTACTTCTGATTTTCAAATTTTCTTTTCAAACTATCCATCATTTATGGGTTGATAGATAGTTCTCCAATGAAACTCAGAATCAAGAGACATTATAATACTGTTCAATATTTTTTATTTAAATCTTGGATCATGATCATGTAAAATTTAAATAGTTTAACCATTTCTAAAATAACTACATTAATGTAGTGGTATTCAATATGATATAGTGGAAATTATTCTGATCTGGAAGTTAAAATTGTGGGTTTTGAATGGTGACCAATAATAATCCATATGAAACACTTATTTCAATGAGTCCATAGATATCGAGTAATATTTTACAATGTTATTTCCACCCAATTATATGTATTAATTGCTAGTGGTTTCATGACTCAGATATAGTCATTTCTATCTGGCCATACCTACTAAATAAAAAATCATCATGACACATAATTGGAAATTTATGACTTCATATTACCCCACAAAAATATTCCTTAAGATACCTATAAATATTAGTTATACTAATTTATATATATAAATTTTTTCTACAAGAATCAACTAATAATTTATTTCTCAATTATTATATATATTGAACACAAAACCACTTCTAAAATTTCATTAATCCATATCCATTAGCTAATTTTTAAAATATATTATCATTCATAGAATTAATTTTCAATAGAAAAATATTATTATCTTGGTAAGAAAATAGTATATTTTGTAATAAATATGGTATACAAATTATTTTGAAAATGATTTATGTATCCCCTTCACAAAAAATTACCCATTCAATATTTACAAAATCTATAAAAACTGAATCCTTCTTAATCCACATTTTATTCAATACGCCATGATCATTCCTATTTAATGTATCAAATAGGTTGTATGCATTACCTTGGAGGTATTTTATTGAGAAATAACAATCATATAGTTGATTAATTCATATCATTTGAAAAAAAGATATATATTTCTATATGGTCATGTATTTTCTACTATAATGTTATTTTTTATAATAGACATATTTATCGATGGAGATAATTACTACATATCATGAAATAAAGGATTACAAATTCAAAATCAATATAATGGGTCGGATATTTATGATCACAAGTCATTAATCTCTTTGATAAATATGTAATATATTTATCATTCTATATAAGGACACACCTGATTTATTTGGATTATGTATTTTTGTACATCTTATATCAATCCCATTAGAAATCGTAGATTCATTAGCGCAGAATTGTAAAATTTCATCTTCAGTTAATAAACTTATTTGATAAATTATATTTTCCAAATAAACATAACCAATTTATATGTTATATTTGATTGAACTTTTTCCAATTAAATATATTTTTATTTAATATCTCATATTAATTTACCAAAATGGGAAAACCACCAACATAATTTATTATTGTTACCATATGACATTATTTTTTTTTCCTTTTTAGGTAAATGATCAACTATGATTCCATCATTGTTTAAAAAATATAGAATAATCAAGAAATTTTGAATTAACAAATCACACATGATAAATTAAACATATATCAATTTTTCTCAGTGAGTCTCTATAAAGATTCACCACTTGTTTTCATTGTTATTATATCTTTTATTATACAATGTATATAATCAAAAATGGAAAAAATAAAATTATATTGATATTCCATGAATAATGTATTGATAAAATATATTAAAAAGAAGGAACATTAGTAAATAAAAATGTAATTACTATAAACATATAATTTCTATTCCTTATATTAAATACTCTATTTTTAATTAATTTTTTATATACTCTAAATTGATCATACCAAGAAAGAGGGTCATTCCTTGAAAAATATTGAGATTTAGTAATTTGATCATATTAAAAGATATCTCAAATAATATAATGATTTTTATTAAATTTTATAGAATTTATTTCCCTATAATAAATTTAAAAACTCATGGATCCACCTACCTTATTATCATAATGAATAATCTATCCCAATGTGGATATACTAAGGTGTATGAATAATTTATCACACAACTCATATAATTGTTTATTTTGATCCATTAATTTCACTATGGGAACAATATATAATGTCTTGGATATAGATAATTATTCATAAATTAAATCAATGAAAAACAAAACATCATTATCTCGGGAATGTCCACATAATTCTTCATAAAAAATATCAATGTATTTCTAAACAATAGTTATATCATCAATTTTATAATTCTCATTACCTTATATAATTTTCATTTTTTACTTATTCCACAATAATATTATTTAGTATATCTATATGTGGTGGATCTATATAACACTTAGATGATTAATTATACAATCCAATGTAATGGGATTCCACATATCCTTCATGAATAGTAATCTAACTCTCCTAGAAATAATTTGATGAATTGCAATTTGAAATCCAATCCATATAAATTATTATCTCATAATATAACTTATCTATAAAAATATTTTCTGTAAATTCAGTATATCTTTGTGTCATAGTGGGAACTGGTTGACACAACCTAATTGTGATAATATTTCCACTAATAGACTAGAAATATAACTCATCTCTAAATTTTCTAAAGAAATATATAAATTTATTGGAAAAAATAAAAAATATAAATGATCTAGAAGGTCTATAATTTATTAGTGAATTATTTTAATTGTAAGATATTATTTATGTAAATTTCACCATCTATTTAGGAACTACAACTTTTACTTTAATGATCACATAATTATGAAATTCTACGCTTAGCCTATTTTGTAGTAGGTTACCCTAATTCATGGGACATTAGGATGAATGATGGCTCATTTCTCTATAGATTAATCACACGACAACATTGGTTTTTTATTTATTAAATTAATTTACAATAAAACCCTTATAAATATACATTTAATGAAATATAATGTCTTATATGAATTTTATAGGAAGTTTTCATGCACAATGATCACATTATGTAAATTTATATGTTCCTTTATTCTTATTTAATGAATTCTCTTTTTCATGGTTCTTATTAAACATATTATTCTATATATTTCCCTATAAGATATGAGATATAGAATTACCCTTCAATTTTCTGATGGAACATAAGACTATTCCATCATTTAATGAAAAACATTTATAAACATGTTCCCTAATGAGGTGTGGTTTAAGCGTGAAAATTTAAAGGTCAAATTTAATTTCAGTTATATATATGAAATTTCAATTATACATGTATTGCCTTGTAATGGAATCATCAAACTCTGTAAAACCCTAATATTGCATCCACATTAATATGGGGAAATTTCACTTCATTTCAGTTTATTTCTTATTAGGGAAATATTTTTCTAGGAATGTTTCCTTAAAAAACATAAATTATATATATTCTATTTACTCTAAATCCATATAATTATATATCTATGAACACTATTTATTATAATAATATTTAAAAAACACTATCATTATAAAAATTCCCTTTAATGTCATAATAAGAATGGAATGCCTTTTCTTGTGACTTAATTCACTAGTCAACTACCAATAGATTAGTAGTTGTAGTAAATGATGGAGAATTATATCATATTAATTGATCCAGTATTGGTAAATCATGTGTTGTAACATGATTCAGCTATGTATGTATTGGGTTAACTGTTGAAACTTGGAATAGCTAACCTATCATGGTAAATATCGTCTCATCTCCAACACTAGTTATATTGGATTTCCTAGAATATAAATATATTCAAACATAATGTGTATTGATTCTATTGTTTTTACCACGAGACATTAACAAATGGTATATATTTAATTATATAATTACATTATGTAACTTTAATAATATTATATAATTCTAAATTAGGTGTATCACATGACACAAATTGAAAATTTATTGACATGAATTGGAGAGTCATGGACACAGTTTCATTGGGAGTATTATAAAATCGTTAAAATATTTTGGAATCATTAATAATAGATATTTATGTGAATGAGAATTAACAAAATCATATAGCCTAAGAGAGTTTGTCTAGGTGTTCTTTATTACTTTCACTCATTATTCATTAGTAATGATTGACTTAATACCAAATCTTTCCCATTCAGATATTTTACCCCTATAGTCTACAATTTTATTGTTTTATCATTTTTAAGGAACATACAAGGGAGTATTTAAAATTAATATAACACAATATCTATATTATACATACATGTGATATTTTCATATACATATAATTATTCTCAATGTCTTAAATAAGGTTATCATCTCACAACTATATTTTACTAAATCTAATAATAATGTTCTCTCCTAAACATACTCTAATTCCAAGAACAATAAACCAAAAACTTGTATCCGAGTGTTGGTGTATAAATTTTTAAATTATCATGAGATACAAGGTATAAAATCGCTATGGGCCGATCAATTTTTTTTGTATTAAAGAACAATATACATATATGAACTATATACATAAATAATACCCATTATACAATAGAAATAAAATATAAAACAATTTAAATTTAAAAATTTTACATCCTTCTAATAAATTAAAAAATTCATTATTCATATCCTAGGGAAGTTAAAAAGAAATAAGGGTGAGATCCAACACTTTTAAAGGGTATTGTATCAAGGAATCTATCATGAGTAAATATGAAATAATCAATATTGACTGTTGGATATCTAAAAGAATATGGAACTTGATTAATAACTTGATCATGAAATAAATATTTGGATTCAAATAAATATACTCAAAGTGGAAAAATCATAATTCCACATGAGTTGACTAAGTCATTGTGCCAATAAAAATTCAAATATAGGTAGGTTAACACAAAAAAACTTATATATTTCAGTCCAACAATTTTTTCTCATGTGACCTATAAATTCATATTGGGTATATCTATAATGAGGCCTGACATATTACTTTATATCCACTGTGTTCTTATTATATTGAATCTCCAATTTAATTCATACAAAATTCACATTATTAATAAATATCAGTATTGTGTGAATGATACTTTTTATAAATATTTAATCTATAAATTAAAAAAATCCTAGTAAAACCTGATCTATATAAATGATATATGAGTAAGGAAACATACATATAAATGATTCAAATAATATGGATATGAAAGAGATTTGTATTGTTTGTTGAATTATAATCACAAGTAATTAAATATCATTAGAGATAAATAATGATAAAAAATTAATAATAGATAAAATATGACATTGAATTCATCAATAATATAGTTTTCATAAATAATTAATATTTTTTTTAAATAATTGAAAATTAAATAAGAAGTCATTTAAAAAATATTAATCATTTCTGCAACAATAGTAATACTTATGAAAAATCTAAAGATAAGAAAATTATTATAGAAATGGTCAAAAACATTAATATTTTATATGTTAAAAATAAACATTCATTTTTACATTTTGAAACGGAATTTAAAAATCACCAGTTTTGATATACTTTTTTAAATACTTGATATAACATAAAATGTTACATATTTTTCCCTTAATAACGTATGTAAATATATAAAAAGATCTTTTATTAAAGAATTCTAAAAAAATACGGATACAGAAAAAAAATATTATCAATTAATTAGAATGATATGATCAAATATTATTTGAAACATATTTATTCTAGATTCATGTGTAAAAGTGTCAAAATTGTTAAATAGAACAATAAATTTCGACTAATATCACAATTAGAATAATATATATGGGGTTTATAATGTGTAGATTATAATTTTCAGCTATTTAAAATACAATTAATCCCAAAAGCGTGATTGAAAAAATAATTTCATACGCCTCGGGTATTTATCGAATTGTAACCACATACAGGATTAAAAATGAATTTAAACAGTAAATTAAATTAGTAAATAGTGATACATGTTATATATAGTAATAGGGATGTATATATACCACTTAAAATAAAATGTGTGTTTAATTGAAAATATGTCTCAGTGAAGGGGAAATTGATTTAGAAACCGCATACATAAATATTAAACATAGCTGATTATGATATAAACTTTTATACAACGGTTTTAGACCACTGATTAATTTTTCATAGACCCATATTTATTTTTAAATTAATTGTTATATATTCTTGATACCATTCATTACTAAATCATTGTAAAATATTCCATGTGGTGATAACTAATTATACTTCTCGTGAATGTTTCCTCACATATTTTCTATTCATATAAACATGTTTTTTTGTTAATTATCTAAAAAATTAAATTCCTTTTATAAAAATAATATTTATTCTTTAAATTATATATTATAAAAATTCAAGTATTGTTTTAATAAAAAATGAATCAATTTACATCCTCGAGGTTCAAGTCCCCAAGTAGACATGAGTGACATTATCAATTTACAAATTATATATTGGAATGTAGGAAAGTATTATACTATAATTTTCTAATAAAAATTTTATAATAAATTTAATTTTTTTAAACCCACCTTTATATACCATCCTAGAGAGGTGATGATGAAAAATATAATACTTCGACTCGTGAGATAGTTTCTTGCATGTGTAAATAATTTATGTTTAAATTTTATAATATATGGATATGTATACAAGAAATTGGTAATAACCTAAACATCATAACACAATTGTATGTAAATTAAACTACTATTACATTATTATAATTTCAAATTAATATTGAGACGATGTAGAATATGAAATGAACTTGAAAAAAATTGGTTAAGATGATTTCCACTTCATTTTTAGACCTCCTTTATATATTTTCTTAAGTAAGATATGGTTGGTATTTTTAAAATACTAGAACCTATAAATATAGATAAGTACTTTGGGATGTTTTTATTAGGATTTTTTAATGATATGTTACTCCATGTGCTGTGAGAAACAATGGAGAGAATGTGTCCTTTTATAATGAAGGGAAGTAAACATATTTAATTATATAAATTTTTTGAATATTTTAAATTCCATTGAAAATGAATGTGGAACCAAGGGGGAAAATTTTCAACATTAATATTATTTAAGGATGAATTATTATACACCAATAAAATTTAGGTAGGATTATTTGGATTTTAAATCATTATCAATTCATTTAAAACTTTTTATAATTAGTTTTCACATTAAGCATAGTAGTTGCATTTTCAATCTAAAAGGGATAAAAATTTTCATATAAGAATTGATTTTCCCCCAAAAAGTTCAAAAGATGACATTTTATACCATTTCACATCTCTATTATTGTATTAAGTATTTTTATGATTTTTCAATAATATAATATAATATAATTTAATTTTAACAACTATTAAATTCATTCGAAGAATTATTCAAATTTTTCGATATTAAATATACCATGATAATTATTTAATTCAAATATAAAAAAGTAATAAATAGATAAATTATTAATTATTATTACTACAAATGTTTTTTGAAACCATAATTCATCCTAAAATTTAATTTTTTTATCTTTTTAAAATCGATTACATTTATTTTTTTAACATCTTCCCTAAAAATTGTGTGATTGTTTTATAAGTTTTTATGGAAGATATAAAATATATAGGATTTAAAAATAAATTACCATTATAAAAATAAACAAATTCTATTTAAAAAAAAATTTACATTCATTGATAACTTATTTGTAACCCCATGTAAACAAATATGATAAATTAAATGTAAGAGAGTGAGTTTTTTTAATTTACCTTCACATAAAATAATATCAATATCAATATCATTGAAAAATGAAAAACCCAATATTATTAAAATATGAATGTTTTAGGTATAACTATACTCAAATAAGGAATTATTTTAATTTTTATAGAAGATTTTGATTATTTCTTTTGTAATAATAACCTTGTTTATCATATTTTACCATTTATCATGGTGCTACATTTTTCAAAGGAAACAATTCATAATAAAAAAAATATATGTGATGAGTTTTAAAAAATTAAACCTCTTTATTCAAAATATGGGATAAATTTATAAAAATTAAATTTATATAAGTGAAAAATTTAAAAATAATCTTTTAAATCATGAAAAATATAAGTTTTTAGAAAATTTTATTTTTCATATTTAAGATGATCATAAAATAACTGTATGTATAGTAATGAAAATTATATGAGTTCAAATTAATATATATATAATCAATATATTTTATTAAAATCATTCATCATTAGGGGTTATTTTATTTTATTAAAAAGGGAAATAGTTATATACTACAATAATTCTAAAAATATCACTTTCACCTCCAAATGATTATTTCATGGTTACTATATAATTAATAATAAGTATACCATTAATTAATTTAAAAATTTATTATAAATAAAATTAGGATTTTGTAAAAAAATTAAAATTATCAATAAAATTGCATTTTCAATGAAATTTTCAAAAATTCATTCTATGTGTATGTAGGAATAGTATGTTTATAATTAATATCCATATAATCATATTAGAATTTTTCACATGAATAATTTAAATATTAATATTATAAATGTTTCATTAAGTAAAAGTGTTACCATAATATAATTTAATGTTGTGTGTTACATTTCTCCCCACCATAAATTTTCATCAACTCATCCATTCTCCCTTCCTTGACACAACTCATCCTTTATACATAAGTAAAAAATGGGTTGATACATTAATGTTTACTAGTGGGATTTTTTTAGTAGATTTGTAATTTTTATGTCTATTCCAAGTTTTATAATTAAAAACCATTAAGAGTTTTCCCATGATGTCAATATGAGGTCATTGAAGGCGAATTGAGCCTCAAAAAATTATGATAATTGTGATAGTCCTTTAATGTAACTGATGGGTTCCTTAAAAAAATTTATTTAATTTAGATAGATATTGAATGAACCATGGTAACAAAACCATGGACTCGAAGCTTTCATGATAATACTGATTTATGATTATTTCATGAATTTTATAAATTCCATGCATTTTACACATTCGAACATCCTCACAGATCATTTATGTTAGAATATGAAATATAAAAAACAAGCAAGCATACTAAGATGTGGTTTTTAATAATGATGAATAGATGAATCACATTAGGTGAGGTGATTATGGAAATCCCATTAGACTACATTTTAGGATTGAAAATGATTATTGGTAAGGAACCCATGGAAATATATTTAATAAACATATAATTAAAATAAATATATATTTTCATAAAAATAATATAAATTTGATAAATTTTCCCTTATTTATTTCACTGGTCACGTTATACTCTATTTTACTTTGGATCAAGAAAATTTTCATTTATGGAACCCAACCCTCATATTCATTACATTTTGAAACATTAAATTTTAAACATGGAGAAAAACAATTTAAATTCTTTTATGTAAATAACTAAATATATTAATATATAAACTTTCTAGTAAAAATTATGATTTTTTTACTACATATGAGTATAATGAAGAGTATTTATCAATTATATTGATGGATTTTATTATTTAATAATTCTTGTTGTGTCAAAATTTAAAATCTCATTTTATAAAATTAGTTATCATAGTAATTTTATATAATAAATAAGAAATAAAAAATTATAAATTAAAATACTTGACTTGACCAATATATATTAAAAATGGTGTATTAAACAGAAAAACTAATTAAATATAGTAACAATACACTTTATAGTTCCAATTCACATTCCCTACTAATGATATAGTTCATATTTTTATTACATCATAATCCAACCAACATGTATGATGTGAGACAAAATATCATTTTTATATAATTAAAATTATAATGAAAATATATATATTAAATAAAAATTTATTTTAATTAATATATCTAAATGTGATTAATTAAAAAATATGTATCATTACCCACAACATGGCTCAATGTATATCTTTAAGTAAATACTAAACATTTCATGAATGGATTGGTTACACCCTATAATCCATTTTCAATAAATTAATTATTTCCAATATTTTTTTTGATAAATCAAAACAGAAACCATGTATTTCTCTTAGATAATTTTCATTCTGTTAGTTCTTGTTATAATTTTTTTAAACATCCCAGTCTTATTTTCTAGTGAGCGGAATCAAAACCCTGAAATTCATTTAATACCATGAATAAATAAGAAATTGAACAAATAAAGAATGGAGTTGAATATTTTTTCCTTCTTACATGTCCAAAATCCATCAAATTTTACCATTGGGGATTTATTTACAATAAAACATATAAATTTTGATTGAGGATTTGAGGAATTTATTCTAAAATATAACAATTTCAATTAAACATTGAACAATATCTATTATTTCAGGGAGTACATTGTTTATTGTATTAATGTTTTTTGTAAATAATATATATAAGTTTAAATTACCATAAAACATATGCATTTTATTATTGTAAACGTTATTTTATACTTTTTGATTGATCTATTTCTGGGGACAAGAATTAGATCTTTTGAAAATTCATTTCATCAATTTTCATATATATGACTTCTTATCAATTGTATGATCTATGAGGATCCTAGGGACAAAGATTTAATAATCTAAAACCCTTAAATTAAGTTTTTTTTATATAGGTATCATCAAATGAACGTGATTTTTAGTGTTTATAGGGAATTAGAACTTATATCCTTTGGATCATGGTACATTATCTCCAGTAGCAATTTATAAAATGTGAAGAGTTACTTTGATTGGAATTTTTTATTTGAATTAATAATAAATAGAAAATTGATTATGAATAATCCTATAAAATAACATTTAATTGGTTTATTTGAAATTATAGTATTTAAAACGGATTATTTTCCATGGATAAATATTAAAATCCCATAAATTTAATTAATATTAATTTTATTACTATTACACTGATGAGTTTAAAATTTATAACTTTTATACCATACACTAAGTAGTGTATGAGAATTTTTCTATTAAATCATAAAATAACCCCCTATAAAAATCACAACTCCAATAACATGGAAACAGTTCCCACTATATTAAAATAATATTAGATAAAATAAATCAAATCCTAATGGTCTGACCTATTTATTAGTCTTAAAGAACATGAAATTTACATGATTCTTATATTAATTTGTAAATATAAATTCATAGAATAAAACATTCCTCTATCAATTTTATTATTCATAATATCTTAATTACATTCCTATTGAAATGAAATCAAATATTGGATGAGATAATAATTGTTGTACATTTTACATATTACAAAATCTATAATGTATATATGAGTCACAATCATGAAGGATATATAAATAAATAAAACACATTCAATTAAATAAATAACCTCACCATGGAAAGAATACATCGATAATATGAATGAAGAAATGTAATTGACAATAACAACAAATTTCTCAATTAATTAAATGACTAATATAGTAAATCATGATATATGATTTCATAATATATTATCAATACATGACTTTTGATAGGATGGTTTTATTAATTGGTAGGAATACATTAAATAACCATTTATTATGGCTCCAAATAAATTTGTCTCGTGACATATATTTATTGATTGATTTCATATCTATAATTGGGACCCACCCAAAAATACGTGTCGAAATAAATATTCATATATTGAATAAATGATTTAATTTACAAATAATATCACTTTCCAAAAAAATCCTCATCTAGAAAATATAAAGGAATATTAATATTTTTCTTGCCAATAAAATAGCATTCATAAAAAATTACCATATAAAGGAATGGTATAATTTATATGAAGTAATAAAATTCATGATACAATGAAATGGATATTTAAGATAAATTTAATGTTCAATGAAAATTTACCAAAATAAAGAGGATTCTTCAAGAGAATTTTAATAACTACTAAGTTAATAATATATTGAAGTCGACTATCAATTCATTATATATATAGGTTTTGTAATAAAATCATGTTAATTAGAGAATAAACTAAAGGGGAATAAAATAATTAAAATAATATTTTTTGAAATTTATTTCTTTTCAAAAACATTGGAATCCTGTATAAGAAGATAGATTTTTTAAAATAGTTATGGAAGTGAGAAATTATTCAAAAACCATTTTCATTTTAAATAAACAGTACTTTTGACCTTTTTTTAATGAATGTTGAAAATGAAATTTCAAAAGAAATTATAAATTTTATTTTCAATCATTTTAAAATTTAATTTATGACGTTTAATTCCCTTAACACGTCATTTTTGTAAATAGAAAGGACTTTTTTATAATAATTTAAAAAAATCTGCATGAATGAAAAACATAACCAACTAGAATGAGAAATAAGTTCATATTTTATATTTAATAATTAATTGAATGATTAAAAATAATTAGATGGATTTTTATTGAAAAAATTAAAAATTTTAAATATTCCTAAAAATAGAAAATATTATGATTTTATGCTGATTTTTTCAAGGAAAATATAAGAAATTCCAAAAAAAATGTAAAATAAATTCTTAGCTCTTTGGAAGCATTCGAATTTTGACACCTTAAAATATTTAAAGTGAAATGAAACAATAATAATACTTAATAAATATATATTCATTTTAAATACATCATTGAGGCATTATATACACTATATCAAAAAATAGGAACCTAATACCAAATATCTCTCAATCGAGTGGAAATTAAGATGAAATATTTTACATCATGTTTCTAGTTTCCATATATGTTCTTTTAACTACCTATATGATACATATATATATATATATATGTTTGTGTGTGTGTGTGTGTGTTATAATTTCACATAATTTCCATATAAATAACAATAAAATCGTTTATGGTCTATTTACGTCACACTATCTCCCATTTGTCAAAAATATTTTATTATTATCATTCTTTGGGCTGTAAATCACACCATTTTTCATGATATTTAAACATAGTTTCTATAATCCTTGTATATTTAATATAGATATATAATAATAAGAATGTAAATTATTATATAATAATAATATATTTTCATTATATTTATATATTTATTTATAATGATCCACTAGATTTTGAGATACAAAAATAAACTACATCGTTCCTGAAGGCGGTGGGCCATATGTACACATGAACTCTTATTAAACATTAAAATGAATATAATTAATGAAACTTTATTAATAAATCACCATTATATAATAATTATCATCTTATATATATAATATATAATCATTAAATATATTATTATTACAATATTTTAAATTAGAAAAAATGATTCACATTGCTTCAGAGTGGTGGTAGTCCACTCGTACACATGAGTGATGTTATCAAATTCCAATGGAATGAAATTTAATAAGGTTTACTTGAAATTATAATTAATGAATTTTAATAATATAATAAATATCCTATATTTCATCAAAAGAATATTTATAATTACCCATGTTAGTTGGTAATTAAAAACATACATTTTTTTTTCACGAGGTGGTAATCCACCGTACACACGAATGAAGGTTTTGATTCCCATTTTATGGATAAGCATATCGATAAATATTACTTCTTCAACAAAATGACGTAATTATATATCATAGATACTATTTATGTTATATTTTAATTTTTTTTGAAAAAAATTAAAGGTAGAAATATAAGAAGAATAATTAATGATCATGATAGAGATGTTAACATATTCCTTGAAAGAGTTATATTAGATATCCTCTTAATAGATCTAGGGATAGTCTTCTAGGATGAAAAGAACATCCAAAACATTGAATATGATATTGAGAACCGTATTAGGTATGTTTTTTTGTTTGGACCTAGCCTTAAACATCAACAAATCTAACTTATTTATACTACAATTCACTTTCATTTATTTTAAAATATCAATTAGGTTTAATGGTTTTAAAAATTTGGATAAAATGTTACAAAGTAAACCAAAATATTTTAAGAGGACAATTCAATTTAGAATCCATTTTTTTTTCAAAACACAAGTTACATTAAAATAAAAAATATTTTCTTTTAAAGAAAATACTTCATTTATTTCAATTTCAATTATTATTTATCCTTACATATCCATTAAACATATTGAAAATATTTTATAAATGTTTTATTAGTACAATAAAATCAGTAAGTTATATAAAAATAATAATGAAACTACCAATCCAATAGCACATATTAAAACATGAAATTTAAAATAAATGTTGTTTTAAAAATAAAATTTTTATCAACAATGAAATCACCTTCTGTTCCAAATGATTTAAATAAATAATTTCATTATAAATATTAAAGGAACAATTAAACTCTAAATGTTTCCTTTTAAACCATTATAATATCCCAATTACTACTCTAAAAGATATACATTTCATGATTGAAAAGATAAATACGCTTTCTATAAAAAAATTATATCTTTTTATGACCTTGATAAATATTATGATTCAAACAGAAACACATAATATTAATAGATAATCAAATTGGATAAATGGGAAATAAATTTAATATCACTTTTATAATCAATATTATATTATTAATAAACTTGTGGTTGACTTCCATCCACAACACGTTAGAGTTTATATCATAACCTCTAATACTTTGTAAATTATGGAACCATACATCCTTGGATTATAATGTATCCACCAATACTTATTTTATTACAAAACTACACATCATCTTAAAAACTCCCCAAATCCATAACATAATAAAAAACATGAAATCTACTCATTTCATTATTATGATCAAGAAATATTCATGAGGAAAATAAACATTCTATTTTGAAATAACTTATTTAATATAATGATCACTTATAAATGAAAAAAATAATCTTTGAAAGTATAATTTCATATATGTATAGTAATATTAAAAAAACATTATTCATGATGGTGGTAATATCTTCTCATGTTTTCTATGTTATGAAGTCATTCCCCCAAATCTTTTTCACAAAAGCATCCAAATACCTCGTTTGAAAAAATAGAAAAAGAGTCATTAAAAAAAAGTGAATCATGTTTAAAAATTAAATAATTAATTAATTTTATAATATTAAAACATTATATTTCATTAAAATATTTATATGGAAGAAAAATTCGATTTTAAGGGAAACAGAATTTTTTTGACCTAAATGTCCATTTCTATGAGCCAAACTCACCCTGTATATTATTTCTCATTATAAGAATAAAATTAGTTAATTTTTATATTTATTAATAATTTTTATGTTAATTATAACTTTGTATGATTTAAAAACATGTAATATATAATTAATTAATAAATTAAAATCATATCATTTGTTTTAATGATATTCGCTTCATATGTTAAAAATGAGTTTTGTAAGTTGATAATGGTCAAGGAGAAAATTATTTCACCATCCAAGGAATAATAATAACTAGAATATTATATTTTTTAAACAGAAATAGTTTTATTTAAATCCAACAATTATGTGTGGTTATGAAAAATTATCTAAATTACAATCATAGAGACGGTAGGTCATACATATTCATGAGTATCATTTCCAATTTTCAATAATAATTTTTGAATAAAGGTAACTATTATTTTATATTTACATATTTATAATAAAGTCAAAAATTTGATATTTATTATTTTAATATGACTAAATGTTATCCAAGTGTTGTGGTGATAGAAAAATGATTAACATTGCATTATAAAGGTTGTAGTCCACACATACGCACAGATGATGGTATCATTTTTTACTTCATTTATATGTGTGAAGGTAAAATATATATTATATTAAAATAATAATAAATATAAAATTATTAATATATATATATATATATATATATATATTAATTCAAAAATTATAATCCATCCAGGATACATGGTGATGAAAAATGAATTGTATGGGTTCGTGATGCGATAGTCTTCCGTATAAATAAATAATAGTTTCATTTATCATCTGATGGATGAGGATATGTATATAGGTTATTATATTCAAATAGAAAAATATATGTATAGTAATGATATAGATTTAAAATTTTATCAATAATTTATAATATTTGATTGAGGATAGTGGATAAGTAAAATAGAAACACTTGATATAAAAAGATACATCTTCAGAGAACCTCTATTTTGTATCACCTTAATAACACTAAATATGGTTTTATACATAAAATGGAAATCTAGAATTTTGATAGGTAATATATAATGATATTTGGAAATGGATTGGTATAACCAAATTGTTTTTATTATTATCTAATTAGATGTAGAGGATTGATTTTATAAGAGAGGAGGTCAACATTCAAAATTTCAAAGAATATTAAATTTATACGTATTAATTTCTGTTAAATATTTGTGAAAACAAATTTATTTATAATACATAATGAATATTATTCTAAATTCTCTATCCAAATAATTTTTTACATGTTTTGATCAATTTTTATCATTATTAAAAATTTTAATCCCACGTCATCACTTTTTAATCATACAGTGACAATAATGATTTTTATACATTAAGGGTGAATATAGTTAATATAATTGGAAAAAGACCAATTAATAAGCCATAGATGATATTATAAACCATATAATACTCACTAGTCCAAATATTATATTTTTGTGATTTTACATCCTTTAATAAATTATTATTTATTTTAAAAATTCACTAATGTCAATTTTTAGAAGTATTTATTAGTATGAATTTAATAATATCAAGATAACACATAGAATTTGAAAAAATTATTTTAATACATCTCTAATGTGTCTATTAAATATTTAAAATTCAAGTATTTGATTAATTATTTCAATATATATTACATTAATATTTTTAATAACATCTATTTTGTTTCTTAATTAAATAAAAAAGTGTTGTATCAATTTTTTGGAATAATTTGATATAAATATTTGTTCACTACAAATAAAAAAATGAAAATTATTATGATTAATATAAATATTTAAAAATAATATTTATATTAAATAATATCATATGGTTATACCCTTATTAATAATATTTTTTTTATTATAAACAAGATTTTAACATGTTTAAATTCTCTTAATATTAAATAATATATATTTAATAATCTAATAAAAATAAAAAGAAAAATACATATAAAAACTATTGGATTATTATGAAGGAAATTAACACAAAGAATAAAATTAAAAAAACTATTATGTTCATTTTATAATCCTTATCATTTTATGTTAATGGATAATAACAGGAGTTACCATATAACGTTTTAATTTTTTTAATAAGGTTACTAATAGTATTGTATAAAAATAAAAAGTTAATAATTTATAACATTGGACCAACTGATTCAAAATATGGAATCATTTTTAAAAAAATTATCAATCACTACATGTCAAATTCAATTTAAAATTAAACGGGTAAAATGATATCAGAAAATATTTTTTAAAAACTCATTTTAAGTATGAAATGGTTTTAAATTAATTTGATGTATAAAATTTATTTAAAAATCCTAAATTGAATAATTTAAAATTAAAATAAACATAATTAAATTCTAAAACAAATAAAAAAAATATAATTATGATTTAAAACTAAAATATATGGAAAATATATTTTTCAAATAAAAATAATTATTTCTCAATACTTTAATATGTTAGTGCGTGTAAAATATTCTGAACAATTTTTTGAAATAATTTTTTTCAGAATTAAAAAATAAATTTACTTTCTTAAAATAAACATTACAAAATTCCCTTGAATTAACTATAATATTCACGTAAAATAAGAAGGAAGATCCATTTTTGAATAAAATGACTTTATAAATAAAAAAATGAATTTATAAATTTAACACCCCAAGATTCCACAATACGCTTCTCTTTGAATAATACAGTAGCGTGTGTTGTACGCAACTTCGAGTTCTAACACACACCACAACCAATCAAACTAGCCGTTATGAATAGTAATATCCACTATTTAAAATTTTATAAATTTTATCTTTCAAAATGGACTTCATTTTTGGATTTGGAATATTGAAATTATCCTAGGGTGAATTTTTGGTATTTTTCTGAATACGATCAATTTTTGATGAATAGTGAAAAACATTGAGTTATAGTTTAAAACATAATTTTTATTTAAATAATTATTTATTTTATTTAATTTTATTTTAGGTCAAAATAGATACATTATACCTATATAAGATCAATTTAATTCATTTGAGTCAGTTTGTAATAATTTGAGATATATAAAAATTTTATTGAACTTTTCACCTTCTTTTACCCATCTCCTAAGAGAACTTGCAAATTAACATAAAAAATAATTTTACCACTTCTATGAGTGGAATTTCAAAAATCAGAGAGACATGGTTAATATCAAGGAGTAAAATGTGGTTCAAAAAGATAAAAAGAATTTTTTGTGATTAGTAACTTTTTACTTTTATTTACCACGATTAAAAGTATATAGGGCAATTAAGGGTAAAATTGGTATTATTATTACCATAACACATGTCCTAATTATATTGGATAAGTATAATTCGACCAAAAACAATCTTATGAATAAAATATGAAGCTATTTGGTCCACTTGGATTAGATTAGGACATTTATTATTATTTAATTCAAATAAGAGTTAAAAGAGTTAAAATCAATGATTAATAACTAAAATATTTTTAATATATGGTTATTCATAAGATAAATTTGGTTATAAATATTAATTAAAAAGACAAAAATATTTCCTACATAATTGTATTTTATTTATAATTTTAAGATATTAAATATTTCAATTTATCGATGACACAATGGTGATCCAGTAATTACTTAATTAATGAAATATTAAAATAATTGATATTATAAATATCCAAATAAATGTAATTTGACACTATTATTAATTAAACTAATTTTCTAGGTTAATATGAAATAATATGGTTGGTTAGATGATTTTTTTTAAGTAATAATGCTGTTATGAATTTAGAAAAAAGAAAATTACAAATAGTGTCAAAATTTACATAAAAACATTTTCTAAAACAAATATTATATTATTAATTCATATTATGTTACTAAAAATGTATGGTTCAGCCAAAGGACTTATATTATTAAAGGTGTATCATTAGTGAACCACTTGGGGTTCTCTTGGAAGTATATAGTATGTTTATTAACAATATAATATAAAAATCCAAAGAGACATGGTAAATGTCAAACTATTTAACTAAGAGTTAAATTTAAAATATAAAGTTAATATAGTGACCCAAACCTATCTAAAACCTATTGGGTGAGTGGTTTTCGACCCATCCACAGCTTAGACTTTAAATAATCCATTTTTGGGCGATTAGAAACCGAAAATGTTTTTATTATAAAATAATATTTCTATCTTTTCCTATGGTGCCCCTCACCCCTCTTATAAAAGGGAACTCCCCCTTCTCTCTATTTCACACCTTCAGAGCCTTTTTGCTCTGCCAAAACCTAACCAAATATCTTCTCAACTTCCATAAATTCATCCTAGACGCCTTCCATTAGTCAAAAATCCATCTTAAGGATCGCTTTTGATCAAATCAAAAGGATGAACCCGAAGAAGAGGTAATAATTTCACCACCCTTTTTAAGTTCTTTTCTTCTTCCACTTCTTCTTTATTTTTTATTTGCATTAAAAATGTAATAAATCCAGTGTGTTATATATACTGTGATTTTATTTTAAATATGGTACAACCATATTCATTATTCTATCCGTCCTTTGAATGACATGTCACCGTACGTTCGTACGTACAGATTACCGTCTCCACGCTATGGTGTAATTGTTATTCAATACATTATTATTTGGATTGGTATAATAATGACGTGTAATTCATGTAAATAATAAATATAACATTATAATTATTCTTTATATATGATATACCATCCAATTAATTATTATTTTAATATCAAATAATGATATTTTCGCTCATGCATACGTACAGATTACCTTCTCCAGAAACGCGATGAGATTCATTTCCCATTGTATCCATTCATGAATAATTTTAATTAGATGATTAAAAATAATGTTTATAGACTTGATATCATTATGGATATGAATAATATACGTCCCATCCATAACAAATATGACTCACATAACAAATAATATAAAGTAAAACGAATCCGTTAACACTTCAAATGGTGATAATACTAATATATTATAAACAAAACAAAACGTAAAGAATCGTATATGATATCATATTAATGTATATGATTCTTCTATAATTTATTAACAATTATTTCACCATTATACAGGAGTTTAACCTACCCTAGACCAAGGAAAAGTACAAGGTAAGGGTTTATTTCACAATCTCTTCATTATCTGATGTTGTTTATACGTAATTATCTACAGGGACCTCTTTATCATCGACATCCATTTTTCATAAAAGTATATTTTAAAACATTTTTACTATTTAATAGACAATTGGTTAAAGTCATTTATACCCTTTTCTTAATTTTTATAAGTTGTTTATAAATGAATATTTCCGTCGTTTTAAAAAAAGGTTCTTTTCAAACTTTGCGACAAAATTAAAGTAAGAATGTTTTTTAACTTATATGGTGGGTTTGGCTATATTACGTCATTATAACAACATCAAAGCTTCCCTTATAAGCTTATAAGAACTGTTTCAAAAGAAATGTCTTCTTTATAATTATGTGACTCTTAAATGATTTCAAAATAGAAAGAGATATTTCTCTAAAAAGGGTTTTGATTTCATTTATGTCAACATCCTATGATAGATTTTAAGTTTATGTGAAGTTGATTTATTATGATACAAAACATCCATACTGTATTGAAGGTTTTGTGATATGTTTTACTATGGATGTGCTATTTTTATACCATTAATGGTTTTTGGTTAATGCATTTACATTTCGTATGCTAGTTTTAATACGAATGTTTATGATAAGATTAAACCTTTTCATATGAGGAATGTATTGGACTTAGTAAGTAACTAGTGGAGCCCGCTATAACTCCTCGATGCATCAGTAGGTATCAGGAGACAAATAGACGTGGAATTGGATGAGGATTTTCCCATTTTGATATATGCTTTTGGGTGAGGCGTTAATCATTATTACACGTCTTGGCTGAGGCCTTTGAAAAATGTTTCATAATGTCCGTCATTATACATTCCCTCATTATGGAAATAATATTGATGGTTCATGTGGTCATTAGACTTATAAAATACCCATGAAAATGTATTATTATGGCATTATTTACTCAGCTCATATTCTGGCCATAAAATCATTCATTTTTATTATTGGTAAATGAATGAGATTTCAATTATTCACCATGCTTAATATTTATATTATCTTTCACTGTATTGTTTACCCTTACTAAGCATTTGAGCTCACCCATTTCGTATGATTCATTTTCCCAAGATATGAAGATGTTTTTTATGAGTGAATTTTAAGCATTATCTAGGGTTCTTGGAAGTTTCTAATGGAATAAATTTGTGTTGTATTTTTTTAATGTTGTAAAGTTGAACTTATGTTTGAATCTTGTTTCCAAAAATACAAAACGGATCTGTCTTTCAAGACATGATTTACTTGTGATCATGCTAATGTAATGTAATAATGCACTAACTCTGGGTAACTGGCGTTGGGGCATTACAGTTGGTATTAGAGGGAGTTTAGTTCAAACCTTAGAAACTAGATTTAGATAAAAACTGATTAGAGCAAATTGCCCTAAGATAGACTTTGAGGATTAGTATAGAAGAACTTCCTAGAATTTTAGTATTGTAGAAATTTTGTGAGTTTTCTAAGAAATACATCCCTGTCTAGATTTGAGCAGGTAGATGCAGCTCTAGCATAGATGTACCTAGGGGTAAAAACCAAAAACACCGCATTAAGCTAGACTTGAATGGGAACTGGTGCATGACAACGGGCCTTGCTGCACTCTTGGTTACGACACTACCGGGGGATATTCTTAGGATAATTATCATTTTCATTACAATACAGTATTAAGGGTTTAGGAGTATATACTTCCTCAATGAAAACTTTTTTTATGATTATGGATTATATCCATAAAATTTTCAATTTATGTTAAGTGTTTTAGAAGTTTAGAATTATGTATTTCGATTCATAAACTAATCTAGATTATGCCATTGTTTTGAAATGTCGCATAGTTTATGGAATGAAACTTTATCATTGCATACACTCCATATAGGGATTTCCCTCTTTCTCAAGATAATTATAGTGGAGCTGGTGATACAACTAGTGCTGATCACATTATCACCATACTGGGACAACTCACTTTGGTTATGAATAATAACTATACCGGTATGGAGCACCCTAATACATAGAATGGATGGTCAATGTTAGATATTTTTCTTGTGGAAACAACCATCAAAATTAAATGAGAGTACAAATACATTAGTGGCTGAGAAATAGATGAATTCCTTACAGAAAATTTTCCACACATTGGGGAGTAGTGAAAGGAAAAAAGTTGTCATTGCAGTTTACCACCTCACTATAGATGTTGATTAATGGTGGTCATTGATTCAAAATATAAATTATGATTAGGAAGTATCAAATATGGAATATAAGGAGTTTAATAAAATTTTCTTATAAAAATACTTTCTTCATGACCATCGAGCGGATCTGGAAAGACAATTTTTGAGTCTGAGGTAAGAGGAGGATGAAAATGTCGCAAAGTATGAAGCTAACATTACAAGGTTAGTGTGGAATGCAATGGTTTATATACGTAACACAAGAAGTAATACTTATCTTTTATTTGATGGGTTAAAACCATTTATCCTATGAGAATTAGTATCACAATCCTTCTAATCATACGAAGATATTGTCTCGTGTGCTATCAAGACAGAAAAGGAATTCTCTAAGTCTTATGACATTAAATTAAAGAAAGAGAAGAAGAGATCTGCTGAACACTCTAAGAAAGGAAATAAGGAAATAAGGAAGAAGGTAAGAATTGAATCTCTACCATGTGATAATTGCAGAAATATGAACCCTGACGCCTGTCTAAAAGGAAAAGGAGTGTGCTACAAATGTGGACATAAAGACCAGATTTCTAGTGAATGTAAGGGAAAAAAGATGATACCAATGTTCAATGATACAACTTCCGGGAGATGGGAAAATATGAAAATTAATGACCTATGCGTTAGGGAAACTTACCTTAGAAAAGGCCAAGGGATCAAGGCCAAGCTCAGGCGATCACTAATACTAAGGTTGAAGCTCCAAAAGACGTAGTGGTAGGTAATTTAATAGTTTCCTCAAGTTTAGAAAATTAATTATTTTATTCTAGATCATCACATTATTTCATATCATCATAGTTTTCTAAGAAAATTAGATATTTAAAATTTGATTTAACAACGGAGTTGTCATTCCAAACTCCTAAGGGAAGTATCCTTGCAATAATGTGTTGTGAATCTGTCCCACATTAGGACACATAAATGTTCTTTATCTACTGATCTCATCTTCATAACCATGATTGAATTTGATATAATCCTCGTTATGGATTAGATATCAGACCATGATGAAAAAATTTATTTTAAGAAAAAGTTGGTTATTATTTTTGATGACGATGATAAAGAACACCTTATCTCTAGAGCAGAATCGTCACCACCTGATTCTTATCTCGATCCACCCCTAGTAGCTCAACTAAATTCAATTATTGGGGAGGAGAATCAAATAAATGTTGGTGAGGAAAGGAATGTTCAAATAGAGGATGTACCTATTTTGAATGAATATGTTGATGTGTTTCCTGAAGATTTACCTGGACATCCTCCAGAATGAGAAATTGAGTTTTCCATTGATTTAATTCCTGGATCAAGGCCCTTATCGAATAACCCTTATAGAATGGCCACTGTGGAATTAGTGGAAATAATGATACAATAAGAGGAATTGAGTAATAGGGGATTTATTGACCCTAGTTTTTTTCCATGGGGATCCCCTGTCCATTTTGTTAAGAAGAAAGATGGATCAATATTGTTATGTATGGACTATGGGGAAATCAATGCTATAACAATGAAGAACAAGTATCCCTTATCTCCCATTGATGATATATTTGACCAATTCAATGGAGATAAATACATTTCAAAGGTTGACCTTAAATATAGATATCATCAATTTTGTGTAGAAAAGGATGAAATTATGAAGGCAGCATTTCGAACCAGGTTTAGGCATTACGATTTTACAGTAATGCCTTTTGGATCGACTAATGAACCGTCTGTATTCATGGATCTAATGAATAAAGTTTTCAAGGAATATATCAATGATTTTATGGTGGTATTTATTGATGATATCATGGGATAATCCAAAAGCTATGAAGATCATGAAAATCAATTGCGCATTATCCCAAAGACTCTTAGAAGACAAGAATTATATGGGAAGTTTAGCAATTGTGAATTCTGGCTTCAGGAGATTTCTTTTCTTGGACATATTGTCTCAATTGATGGAATCTCTTTAGATCCTTCTAAGACCAACGAAATCCATGAATGGCCATCACCGATGAGTATAATTTAGGTATGCAGTTTTATTGGTTTAGCGGGTTATTATCAGCGTTTCATCCAGAATTTTTCCCGATTGGCTAACCCATTAACCAAGCTCACACGTAAATGGGATAAATTTGTTTGGACAGAAGAGTGTGAAGAATGTTTGGAATAACTGAAGAGAATATTAATCAATGCTCCTATTTTGACTCTACCATTAGAAAATGAGGGATTTTTTATTTATAGTGATGCTTCAATGAATGGATTTTCTTGTGTCCGTATGTAGAATGATACGGTTATAGCCAATGCATCATGAAAACTAAGAATTCATAAGAAAAACTATCCTAATCATGATCTTGAGTTTGTAGCTATAATATTTTCTTCGAATATTTGGAGACACTAGATCTATGGGAAAAAATTTGAGATATATACTGATCACAAGAGTATGAAGTATATTTTCTCACAAAAAGAACTCCACATGAGGCAAAGGCGATGGATTGAAATACTCAAGGATTTTGATTGCACTATACACTACTAACCAGGAAGGTAAATATGGTGGAAGATGCATTGAGTATAATGGATCATGGAGTTTTGAAAAAGATGAGAGTTTTATGGATATGGGAATAACCCTGGAAGGTGAAACATAAATACTTTTTCAAATGCTTGTCAAACCATATTTACTATAAATAATAAAGAGTTCTTAGACCAGTGATGAAGAGTTTCAAAAGAAGATTAAATATGTGAATGATGGGAGATTGAGTGACTTTCTGTATGAAGATATAATTTTGAAATTTGGGAATAGACTATGTGTTCCTGACATACCTGATCTAAAAAGTAAATTTTTAGATGATGCTCATAGCTCCAATTTCTCTATACACCCTGGAGGCACCAAAATGTATAGATATATGAAAGAACAATTTTGGTGGGACAACATAAAGATGGAGATTGCTGATTTTGTGTAAAGATTTATGGTTTGTCAATAAGTGAAAGCTGGAAGGCAACATCCTGGAGAAGTCTTGCAACCTCTTCCCATAACTGAGTGGAAATGGGATAATATTACGATGGACTTTGTCATGGGATAACCAATGACTCATAGAAGTAATGAAGCAATATGGGTAATTATTGGTCATCTTACAAAGTCAACACATTTTCATGATATAATAGAATAGTTACTACTTGAATGATTTGGATAGACTATATATAAATGAATTTGATAGACTTCATGGAGTACCACTATCGATTGTATCTGATCGTGATCCACATTTTACTTCAAGATTCTGAAAGTCTTTAGAAAGCCCTAGATATGGAACTATGTTTGACAACTACTTACCACCCCCAAACTGATGAACAATCAGAATAGACTATTCAAACCATAGAAGACATGTTGTGATCATGCTCACTTGACTTCCATGGTATGTGGGATCAATATTTACCTCTGGTAGGATTTTTTTATAATAATAGCTTCCATTTAAGTATTAAGATGGCACCATTTGAAGCATTATATGGAAAGAGATGTCGCAGACAAACTTGTTGGGATGATGTTGGTGAAAGAAAACTCATAGGCCCAGAACCTCTGGAGGAAACTATGGAAAAGGGGAAGGTAATCCAAAACCACATCAAAGTAGCTCAAGGTAGGCAGAAGAGCTATGTCGATAACCGAATAAAGTATTTATAATTTTAGGTAGGAGAGCATGTATTCGTGAAGGTATCTCCATGGAAGGGTGTTATACTTTTCGGCAAGAAGGGTAAATTGAGTCCCAGGTACATCAAACCTTTCAAAATCATAGAACTAATTTGGGTTGTAGCTTACCATCTAGAAATGCCGCCCATTCTTTCCAAATTTCACGATGTGTTCCATGTATCACTGTTGAGAAAATACATGCCTGACCCAATGCATGTACTAACCTCTGAGGAATTAGAACTGGAACCCGATCTATATTACTGTGAAGAGACCATAATGATTCTTGATACAAGAGTGAATGTACTGAGAAACCAGACGACTCGTCTGGTAAAATTTCTATGGAGAAACCATAAGATGTAAGAGGTAATGTGGGAACCTGATGAACTTATAATGAAGAACCATCCAAGTATTTTTATGAAGTAATATTCTAGAAATTTCGAGGACCAAATTATTTGAAGGAGGGGAGAATGTTGCACCCCAAGCTTCCACGATATGCTTTTCTTTGAATAATATAGTAGCATGGGTTGTACACAACATCGAGCTCTAACACACACCACAACCAATCAAACTAGCCGTTATGAATAGTAATACCCACTTTTTCAAATTTTAGAAATTTTATCTTTCAAAATTGACTTCATTTTTGGATTTGGAATATCGAAATTGGCCTAAGGATAATTTTTGGTATTTTTATGAAAACCTTCAATTTTTGATGAATAGTGAAAAAAACCGAGTTATAGTTTAAAACTGAATTTTTATTTAAATAATTATTTATTTAATTTAAATTTATTTTAGGTCAAAATAGATACGTAATACCTATATATGTTCAATGTAATTAATTGGATCCAATTTATAATAATTTTAGATATATAAAAATTTTATTGAACTTTTTACCGTCTTTTACCCATCTCCTAGGATAATTTGAAAATTCATAACAAACTTATTTTTTCCACTTCTGTGAGTGGAGTTTTGAAAATTTCAGAGACACAGTTAATATCAAGGAGTAAAATGTGGTTCAATAAGATAAAAATAATTTTTGGCGAATAATAACTTTTTACTTTTATTTACCACAGTTTAAATTAAATAGGGTAATTAAGGGTAAAAATGATATTATTATTACCCTAACACATGTCCTAATTCTTTTCGATATGTATAATTCGACCAAAAACAACCATAGGAATAAAATATGAACCCTTTTGGTCCACATGGATTTGATTAGGACATTTATTTTTATTTAATTCAATAAAGAGTTAAAAGAGGTAAAATCAAAGTTTAATAACTGAAACATTTTTAATATTGGGTTATACATAAGATAAAATCGATTGTAATTATTAATTTAAAATTTAAATAATTTACTACATAATGGTATTTTTTTATAATTTTTATTCATTAAATAATTTAATTTATTTTTGACACAATTAAGATGAAGTAATTACCTAATTAATGAAATATTAAAATAATTGATATTATAAATATCCAAATAAAAGAAATTTGAAACTTTTTATGAATTCAAGTAATTTTATAAGTTAATATGACATATTAAGGGTTGGTTATATGATTTTTTGAAGTAATAAAGCCATTATGAATTTAGTAAAAACAAAATACAAAATATTGTCAAAATTGACATAACAGATTTATTAAAACAAATATTAAATTATTAATTGATATTCTATTCCTAAAAATATAATAATCGGCCAAAAAAAATATGTGAAGATAGGTAAATCATTAGTTAACCACATGGGGTTCTCCTGGAAGTATATAGTAAGTTTATTAACCATATAATATAAATATACAAAGATACATGGTGAACGTCAAACTATTAATCTAAGAGTTCAATCAAAAATATAAAGTTAATATAGTGACTCCAACCTATCTAAAACCTATTAGTTTTGTGGTTTTAGACCCATACCCACCTTATCCTTTAAATAAACTATTTTTGAGGCATTATAACCTGAATATTATTTTATTATAATATAATATTTCTAGCTTTTCATAAGGTGTACCACACCCCTCTTATAAAAGGGAACTCCCCCTTCTCTCTATTTCACACATTAAAATCGTTTTCGCATGGCCAAACCCTTCAACAATATCCTCTAAAACTCCTTCAATTAATCCTAGAGGCATTCTTTTAGTCAAAAAATCCATCTTAAGTTTCTATTTTGATCAAATCAAAATGAAGAACCCGAAGAAGAGGTAATAATTTCACCACCCTCATTCAAGTAATTTTCTTCTTCCACTTCTTCTTTCATTGTTATTTCTATTATAAAATAATAACTCCTTTATCTTCTATATACTATGATGTTATTTTAAATATGGTTTATCTATATTCATTATTCTATTTATCCATTGAATGATATGTCACCATACGTGCGTATGTACGGATTACTATCTCCACGTCGTGGTATAATTGTTATTCAATACATTATTATTTGTATGGTTATAATAATGATGTTTAATTCATAAAAATAATAAATATAACATGATAATGATTCATTATATATGATATATCATCCAATTATATATAATTTTAATGTCAAATAATGATATTGTCACTCCTGCGTACGTACGGATTGCCGTATCCACGAACACTATGTGATTCGTTTCCCATCGTATCCATTCAAGAATAATTTTAATTAGATGATTAAAAATAATGTTTAATGACTTGATATCATTCTGGATATGAATAATATGCATCCCATCCATAACAAATATGACTCGCATAACAAAGAATATCACGGAAAATGAATCCTTTAACACCCAAAATGACGATAATACTAAGATATTATTAACAAAATAATAATAAAAGATCAAATATGATATCATATTAATGTATATGATTCTTGTATAATTTAATAACAATTAATTCACCATTATAAAAGAGGTTATCCTACCCTCAACCATGGGAAAGTACAAGGTAAGGGTTTATTTTACAATCTCATCATTATCCGAGGTTGTTTATACGTAAATATATATTGGGACCACTTTATCATCCACATCCATGTTTCATAAAAATATATTTTAAATTTTTTTTAATATTTAATAGACAATGGGTTAATATCTTTTATACACTTCTTTTACTTTTTATAATATGTTTATAAAGGAATCATTCCGTCATCTTCCAAACAAGGTCCTTTTTAACCTTTTTGACAAAATCAAGGTAAGAATGTTTTTTAACTTATATGGCGGGTACAACCATATTACGTCGTTATAACATCATAAATTATTACCTCACAAGTTCATAAGAACATTTTCAAAACAAATGTTTTCTTTATAATTATGTGACTCTTAAATGATTTCAAAATAGAAAGGGATATTTCTCTAAAAAGGGGTTTAATTTCATCTATGTCAACATCCTATGAAGGAATTAATGTTTATTTGATGTCGATTTATTATGATACAAAAAATCCATATTGTATTGAATGTTTTGTGATTTTTTTTACTATGGATGTGCTATTCTTATACCATTCATGGTTTATGGTTAAAGTATTGACATTTCGTATGCTCGTTTTAAAATGAACTTTTATGATATGTTTAAAAAAATTTATATGAGGAATGTATTGGACTTAGGAAGTGACGGGTGGAGCCCGCTATAGCTCCCCGTTGCTTTGGTGGGTCTCATGTGAAAACTAGACATGAAATTGGCCACGACCATTACCAATTTGATATATGGTTTTGGTCGTGGCCTTAATCATTTTTAGATGTATTGGTCGAGACTTTGTCAAAGTGTTTCAGAATGTCCGACATTATACATTCCCTCATTATGGAAATAATATTGATGGTTCATATAGTCATTCGACTAGTAGAATACCCAGGATTATATTTTATTATGGAATTATTTACTCAGCTCATATTACTTCCATAAAAGTATTCATGTTTATTATTAGTAAAGGCATGAGGTATCAATTATTCATCATACTTAATATTTATGTTATCTTCTACTTTACTACTTTCCCTTACTGAGGGTTTGAGCTCACCCCTTTCGTATGTTTAATTTTCCTTGGATTTGAAGCAGTTAGTTATGAGTGATTTGTATGCATTATCTAGGAGTCTTGGAAGTTTCCAATGGAATAAATTTATATTGTATTTATTTTCAAGCTGTAATGTTGATCTTATGTATGAATATTTTTTCCAATAATACTAAACTGATCGGTCTTTCGAGACATTACTTCCCTGTGATCATGCCAATTTTATGTAATAATGCATCGACTCTTAGTAATTGGGGTCAGGGTGTTATAGTTGGTATTAGAGGAAGTTTAGTACAAAAGTTGGAAACTAGATTTAGATAAACTCTGATTAGAGAACATAGCCCTAAGATAGTCTTTGAGGATTAGTATAGAAGAACTTCCAAGAATTTTGGTATTGTAGAGATTTTGTGAGTTTTCCATGCAATAAATCCCTGACCAGATACGAGCAGGTAGAGGAAGCACTGGCACAAATATACATAGGGGTAAAACCCGAAAACACCGCTTTGAGCTAGACTCGAATGGGTACTGGTGTAGGACAATGGGCCTTTCTGTACTCAAGGTTATGACACTACCGAGGGATATGCTTAAGATAATTCTCATTATCATTAAAATCCATTATGAAGGGTTTATGTGTATATACTTATCAAAGAAAACATTTTTTTTATGATTATGGATCATATCTATAAACTGTTCAATTTAGGTTAAGTGTTTTAGAAATTTGGAATTATATATTTCGATTGATAAACTAATATAGTTTATGCCATTGTTTTGAAATGTAGCCTAGTTGAAGGAATGGAAACCATATCAATGCACACACTCTATGCAGGGATTTCCCTAATGCTCATGGTAATTATAGTGGTGCTGATGATACAACTGGTGTTAATCAGCTTATCACCATACTGAGATAAGTCACTCATGTTATGAATAATAAACTTACCCGTATGTGGCACCCTAATCCCTAGCATGAAGGATCAATGTTAGATCTCTTCATGAGGAAACAACCGCTAAAATTCAATGGGAGTAAAAATCCATTATTGCCTGAGGAAGGGATAAATTCTCGGAGAAAATATTCCACGCTTTGGGGAGTGGCGATTGGGAAAAGGTTGTCATGGCAGTTTACCGCCTCACTAGAGATACTGATCAATGGTGGTCATTGATTAAAAACACAAAGGATGGCAAGGAAGTATCAAATATGTAATAGTGGTAGTTTAAAGTAATTTTCGTAGAAATCTACTTTCCTCATGTCCATCAAGAGGATATAGAAAGACAATTTCTGAGTCTGAGGCAAAAGGAGTATGAGAATGTCGCAAAGTATGAAGCTATCTCTACAAGGTTAGAGAGGAATGAAATAAATTATATACGTGACCCAAGTAGTAATATTGATCTTTTCATTGATGGGTTAAAACCATTTCTCCATCGAGAATTAGTATCACAATCATTCACATCATACGAAGATATTATCTTGTGTGCTATCAAGACAAAAAATGAATTCTCTAAGTATTATGACTTTAAATAAAAGCAAGAGAAGAAGAGATCTGCTGAACACTCTAGGAAAGGATATAAGGAAACATGAAAGAATGGAAGAACTAAATTTCCACCACATGATAATTGCAAAAGGAAGAACCCTGGTGCTTGTCTAAAAGGAAAAGGAGTTTGCTAAAAATGTGGAAAGAATGACCATATGGCTGGTGGGGAATGAAGGATGCCACCAATGTTCAATGCTATAATTACATAGAGATAGGACATTATGAAAATGAATTTATTAAGATTTATGGAAACTTACCTCATAAAAGTACAAGGGATCACAACCAAGATTATGCGATCACTACTACTGAGGTTGAAGCTCTGAAAGACGTAGTGGCAGATAATTTAATGGTTTCCTCAAGTTTAGAAAATGCAATATTTTATTCTGGTTCATCACATTGTTTCATATCTTCCCAATTTGCTAAAAAATTATATATTTCCAATTTGATTTAACAAGGGAGTTTTTAGTCAAAAATCCTAAGGGAAGTATCATTGCAACAATGTTTTGTGAATCGGTCTCCATTAAAGCACATAAATGTTCTTTATCTGCTGATCACATCGTCATACCCATTATTGAATTTTCTATAATCCTTGTTATGGATAGTATTTCAGACCATGATGTGAAAAATTATTGTAAGAAGAAGTATGTTATGATTTTTATGATTATGATAAAGAACACCTTTTCTTTAGAGTAGAAGCATCACCACTTGATTCTCATATAGAACCACCCCCAATAGCTCAAATAAATTCAATTATTGGGGAGGAAGAGATTTAAATAATTATGGGTGAGTAAAGTAATGTTCAAATAGATGACATACCTATTGTTAATGAATATATTGATGTGTTTCCTGAAGATTTACCTAGATATCCTCCTGAATGAGAAATTGAGTTTTCCATTGATTTAATTCTTGGCTCAAGGCCCATATCGAAGACCCCTTATTGAATGGCCACTGTGGAATTAGTGTAACTAAAGAAACAACTAGAGGAATTGAGTAATAAGAGATTTATTCTCCCTAGTGTTTCTCCATGGGGATCCCTTTCCCTTTTTGTTAAGAATAAAGATGGATCTATGTGGTTATGTATCAACTACTGGGAAATCAATGCTATAACAATAAATAATAAGTATCCCCTACCTCGCATTGATGATTTATTAGACCAACTTCATGGAGCTCAATACTTTTCAAAGATTGAACTTCGATCTGGATATCTTCAGTTGTGTGGATAGAAGGATGAAATTCTGAAGAAAACATTTCGAACCAGGTACAAGCATGATGAGTTTACAGTAATGCATTTTGGATTAACTAATGCACCCACTATATTCATGGATCAAATGAATATAGTATTCAAGGAATATATCGATGATTTTGGGGTGGTATTTATTGATGATATCTTGGTATAATCCAGAAGCTATGAGGATCTTGAAAATCAATTGCACATTATCGTGAGGACTCTTAGATGACATGAATTATATGGTATGTTTAGCAAGTGTGAATTTTGGCATGAGGAGATTTTTTTTCATGGCCATATGGTATCCAATGATAGAATCTCTGTTGATACATTTATGACCATGTCATTCCAAGAATGGTCAACACCGATTAATATAACTGAGGTACACAGTTTTATTTGTTTTGAAGGTTATTATCGGCATTTCGTCCAGAATATTTCCCAATTGGCTAACCGATTAACCAGGCCCACACGTAATGGGGTTAATTTTTTTTGGATAAAAGAGAGTGAATAATGTTTTGATGAACTGAAAAGAAGATTTTTCAATGCTTCTATTTTGAATCTAACATCGGGGAATGATGGGTTTGTTATTTATAGCAATTCTTCAAAGAAAGAACTTGGTTGTGTCCTTATGCAGAATGATAGGGATATTTCTTAAGCATCACGATAGCTAAAAATTCATAAGAAAACTATCCTACTAGTGATCTTGAGTTAATAGCTGTAATATTTGATTTGAAAATTTGGAGACACTATCACTATAGTGAAAAATGTGAGATATATACCGATCACAAGATTTTGATGTATATTTTCTCTCAAAAAGAACTCAACATAAGGAAAAGGTGATTGATTGAACTACTCAAGGATTATGATTCCACTATACACTACCACCCAGGGAAGGAAAATAAGGTAGTAGATGCTTTGAGTAGAAAGGATCATTGAGTTTTTATAAGATAAGTGTTATATGGATCAAGTAAAGATGGATATGTGGATAACCCTGGAAGGTAAAACATCAATACTTTTTCAAACGGTTACCAAACCATCTTTACTAGAAAGGATAAAGAGTTCTCAGACCAGTGATGAAGAGTTTCAAAAGAAGATTAAAGATGTGAATGATGGGAGATTTAGTGACTTTTTGTATGATGATGGAATTTTGAAATTTTGGAAGAGACTTTGTGTTCCTGATATACCTGATCTAAAAAGGTAATTGTTAGATGATGATCATAGATCCAATTTCTCTATACACCCTGGGAGAACCAAAATGTATATACATTTGATGGAACATTTTTGGTGGGACAACATGAAGAGGGAGATTTCTCATTTTCTGTCAATATGTATGGTTTTGTAAACAAGTGAAAGCTGGAAGGCAACAGCCTGGATGAGTTTTGAAACCTCTTCCCATACCTGAGTGGAAATTGGATAATATTACGATGGACTTTGTCATGGGACTACCAAAGACACCTATAAGTAACGATGCAATATGGGTCATTGTTGATCGTCTTACCAAGTCAGCACATTTTCTTGTTATAAGAGAATATTTAATACTTAAAATATTGGAAAGTCTATATTTTAATGATGTTTTTAGACTTCATGGAGTACCATTATCAATTGTTTCTGATCGAGACCCATGTTTTACTTCAAGATTCTGGAAAAGTCTCCAGAAATCATTGTATACTAAACATCATTTGAGCAATGCCTACCACCCCCAAAATAATGGACAATCAGAACGGACTATTCAAACCATAGAAGACATGTTGTGATCATGCTAACTTAACTTCCAAGGTATGTGGGATCAATATTTACCTCTGATATAATTTTCATATAACCATAAATTCCATTAATTTATTCAGATGGCACCATATAAAGCATTATATGGAAATAGATGTTATACACCAATTTTTTGGGATGATGTTGGTGGAAGAAAACTCATAGGCCTAGAACTGGTGAAGGAAACGATGGAAAAGGTGAAGGTAATCCAAAACCACTTCAATGTAGCTCAATGTAGGTTGAAGAGCTATGCTAATAACAGAAAGAAGGATTTGGAATTTCAGTTAGGAGATCATATTTTCATGAAGGTATCTCCATGGAAGGGTGTTATACATTTCGGTAAGAAGGGTAAATTGAGTCCGAGGTACATCATACCTTTCAAAATTCCTGAAATATTTGGGGCTGTTGTTTACCGCTTGGAAATGCCGCCAAATCATTCCAAAGTTCACGATGTGTTCCACGTATCACTGTTGAGAAAATAAATTCCTGACCCAATGTATGTACTAACCTATGAAGAATTAGAACTGGAACCCAATATATCTTATTGCTAAGAGCCCGTCAGGATTCTTGATTCAAGAGAGCAAGTGCTAAGAAGCCGGACGACTCGTCTGGTAAATGTTCTATGGAGAAACCATAAGACGGAAGAGGCAACGTGGGAACCCGAGGAACTTTTGATGAAGAAACACATGAGTCGTTTTATGCAGTAAAATTCTAGAAATTTTTTTGAAAAAATTATTTGACGGATGGGAGAATGTAACACCCAATGATTCCATGTACGCTTCTCATTGAATAATTCAGTTGCGTGTGTTGTACGTAACTTCGAGTTCTAACACACACCACAACCAATCAAACTAGCCGTTATGAATATTAATACCCACTTTTTGAAATTTTATAAATTTTATTCTTCAAAATGGACTTCATTTTGGCTTTAGATTATTTAAATTAGCCTAGGGTGAATTATTGGTATTTTTCTGAAAACGTTCAATTTTTGATGAATAGTGAAAAAGTACCGAGTTATAATTTAAAACAGAATTTTTTAAAATAATTATTTATTTTATTTAAATAAATTTTAGGTCAAAATAGATACATATCACCTATATAAGTTCAATGAAATTCATGGGAGTCAGTTTATAATAATTTTTGATATATAAAAATTTTATTGAACTTTTCACCGTCTTTTACCCATCTCTTAATTGAATTTGAAAATTCACATAAAACATAATTTTTCTGCTTCAAAGAGTGGAATTTAAAAAATCCTAGAGACACTGTTTTTATAAAGGAGTAAAATGGGGTTCAATAAGATAAAAATAATTTTTTTATGACTAGTAACTTTTTACTTTTATTTACAACGGTTAAAAGTAAATATGGTAATTAAGGGTAAAAATGAAAGATTATTACCCTAACACATTTAATAATTCTATTGGATATGTATAATTCGACCAAAAACAACCTTAGGAATAAAATATGAACCTCTTTTTTCATCTTGGATTAGATTAGGACATTTATTAATATTTAATTCAAAGAAGAGCTAAAATAGTTAATATGAATGTTTACTAACAAAATCATTTTTTAATATAGGGTTATACATAAAATAAATTTGATTATAAATATTAATTATAAATCTAAGAAGATTTTATACATAATGGTATTTTATTTATATTTTTTAGATATTAAATAATTTAATTTATTTATGACACAATGGTGATGCAGTAATTACCTAATTAATGAAATATTAAATTTATTGATATTATAATTATCCAAATAAAAGTAATTTTAGACTTTTTATGAATTAAAATAATTTTATATGTTAATATGATATATTAGGGTTGGTTTGATTATTTTTTTGAAGTAATAACGCTGTTATGAATTCAGAAAAAACAAAATACCAAATAGTATCAAAATTGACATAAAAGAGTTTTTTAAAACAAATATTATATTATTAATTGATATTTTATTCCTAAAAATCTATGGTTCGGTCAATGGTTTTATATAATGATAGGTTTATTAATAATGAACCACTTGGGGTTATTTTAGAAGTATATAGTATGTTTATTAACCATATAATATAAAACTACAAAGAGACATGGTAAATGTCAAACTATTTAACTAAGAGTTAAATATAAAATATAAAGATAATGTAGTGACCCAAACCTACTTAAAACCTATTGGTTTAGTGTATTTCGACCCATCCCCACCTTATCCTTTAAATAATCTATTTTTAGCCATTAGAAAATGAAAATTATTTTATTATAAAATAATATTTCTAGCTTTTCCTAAGGTGCCCCTCAATCCTCTTATAAAAGGTCACTCCCCCTTCTCTCTATCTCAAACCTTCAAAGCCTTTTGGCTCAACCAAACCCTAACCATATATCCTATAAAATTCCCTAAATTAATCCTATAGGCCTTCCTTTTGTCAGAAAGACGTCTTAGGAATCCATTTTGATCAAATCAAAAGAAAGAACCCGACGAAGAGGTAATAATTTCACCACCCTCTTTCAAGTTCTGTTCTTCTTCAACATATTCTTTCTTTGTTATTCACATTCTAAAATAATAACTCCATTATCGTCTATATACTGTGATGTTATTATAAATTTGGTACTTCCATATTCATTATTATTTCCATACATTGAATGGCATGACACCATACGTGCGTATGTACGGATTACCCTCTCAACATTGTGGGGTAATTGTTATTGAATACATTATTATTTGGATGGGTATAATAATGATGTGTAATTAATGTAAATAATAAATATAACATGATAATTATTCTGTATATATGATATACCATCCAATTATATATTATTTTAATATCAAAGAATGATATTGTCGTTCGTGCGTACGTACGGATAACTATCTCCACGAACACGATGAGACTCATTCTACATCGTATCCCTTCAAGACTAATTTTCATTAGATTATTAAAAACAATGTTTAAAGACTTGATATCATTCTGGATATGAATTGGATATATCCCATCCATAACAAATATGATTCACATAATATAGAATATAAAGAAAACCAAATCCATTAACACCCGAAACGACGATAAAACTAAGATATTGTTAACAAATCAATATTAAAAGATCATATATGATATCATATTAATGTATATGATTTTTGTATAATTTAATAAAAATTATTTCTCCATTATACAGGAGGTTAACCTACCCTCGACCAAGGAAAAGTAGGAGGTAAGGGTTTATTTCACAATCTCTTCATTATCCGAGGTAATTTATACGTAATTATCTACTAGACCACTTTATCATCCACATCCATGTTTTTAAAATATATTTTAAAACATTTTAAAACTTTAATTGATAATGAGTAAAGTAACTTATACACTTGTTTGACATTTTGTTATATGTTTATAATGGAATATTTCTGTCATTTTCCAAAGAAGTTCCTTTTTATCCTTTTCAACAAAATTAAGGTAAGAATGTTTTTTAACTTATATGGTGGGTACAACTATATTACGTCATTATAACATCATCAAAGATTCCCTTACAAGATTATAAGAACATTTTCAAAATGAATGTTTTCTTAACAATTATGTGACTCTTAAATGATTTCAAAATAGAAAGAGATATTTCTCTAAAAGGGGTTTTATTTCATTTATGTCAACATCATATGAAGGATTTTTTGTTTATTTCAAGTTGTTTTATTATAATACAAAATTTCCTTATTGTATTGATGTTTTTTCAATATGTTTGATTGTGGATGTGCTATTTTTATACCATTCATGGATTATGGTTAATGTATTTACATTTCGTATTCTAGTTTTAATACGAATGTTTATGATATTTTTAAACCTTTTCATATGAGGAATGTATTGGAAATTGTAAGTGACGGGTGGAGCCCGCTATAGATCATTGATGCATCGGTAGGTCTCATGAGACTACTAGATGTGGAATTGGCCACTGACTTTCCCAATTTGATATAAGGATTTGGTCGAGGCCTTAATCATTTTTAGACGTCTTGGACGAGCCCTTGACAAAATTTTTTAGATTGTATGGAATTATACATTCCCTAATTATGGAAATAATATTGATGGTTCATGTGGTCAGTCGACTAGTACAATACCTATGATTAAGTTTTATTATGGAATTATTTACAGATCTCATATTCCAGCCATAAAAGAATTCATGATTATTTTTTTGTAAAGGCATGAGGTTTCAATTATTCATCATTGTTAATATTTATTTTATCTTCCTCTATATTACTTACCCTTACTATGCATTTGAGCTAACCCATTTCATATGTTTCATTTCCCAGGATATGAAGAAGTTAGTTATGATTGACTTGCATGCATTATCTAGGAGGATTGGAAGTTTCCAATGGAATAAATTTGTGTTGTTTTTCATTTCATGTTTTAATGTTGAACATATGTATGAATCTTGTTTCCAATAATACTAAACTGATCGGTCTTTCGAGACATGATTTCCTTGTGATCATTTCAAATTTATGTAATAATGCACCAACTCTGGGTAACTGGGGTCAGGGCATTAAAATAAAAAATTGATTTATTATTTAAAAATTATTAATTATTAAATAATAAATGAGTAGGAACTATATATTTACATTATAAAGAGTTTAATACTATTCATTACTACCAATCTAATGGATGGATTATAACTGTAATAATAATATAGTAATAATTCATTGTTAATTGATAATCAGTGCAATGTATCTCGAACACTGTATTTAATTTTTTAAATCACTTTATATTTCATTCCAACATTCTTTAATAAATCACAACCTCACAAATTGAACATTGTTGTGGTAACCAAGGGTGGAATTTTCAAAATACCATTATTGAAATCGAGAATCATTAAAAAGGGTCCATAATACTTACACTTGATAAGAGTGAAATGGGAATTAGTAATGTCATCATGAACAACACATACTATATTTCCATGAGTGAAACTATTGGTCGAAAGTGAAAAAATTGATATGAAAGAAAAAAATAACATCAAAGGATTGAAAATGAGAGATAAAAAATATGGAAAATAGAATGATAACTAAAATATGTAAACCTTTGATTGGATAAAAGGTCATTAATTTTTTAATTATAAAATAAAATAGAAAACATATTTTATTCAAGATACTTTTAATAATGTATAGGAATTATTTGACATCATACACTAGAAACATAACAAAATATACATACTTGAAAAGAATAATTTCATCGAAAAAGAATTTTCCCCACATATTAATCTTTTTAACAAAATGATGAGTATTCTTGATGATTTTTTTTCATTCCTAATAAACTATAATAAACATATAATAAATCATATAATACCCAAAAAGGAAAAATATATATTCATATTTCTTTTACATACTAATCTCTACCAAATTATTTATCACATGACCAAATGATTACTTAAATTAATTAACCTTGAAATGATGAAAACATGATTCATATTCTAAAATTTTATAGTTATACAAAATAATCATCCTAGATCATTCAAAAAAATTGTCCAAACAATTTTTAAAAAATATTTAAAGATGATATTTTAACTCAAATATGAGAGAATATGCTCACATAATCATCCAAGATAAATTAAATATTTATCTATAAATAACATCAATGACTGTTAATGTCTCATATTAAAATTGATTCTTCCTTAGTTATAAAATATCAAAGATATACTAGTCATTTCTATAAATAAAATGAATCACCATTAAAGTAAAATAAAATCACATGTCCTTAAAATATATTGTTAAACCATTGTTCCTCAAATAATTTACGATCATATAATATAACATTCAAAATTACTCATCTCATTATGAAATAAAATTAGTCACATAATCACCAAATCCCATTATAATCCCGTGAATATCATTACAATAAAACTTATGTTATCATAAATTAAATTATACTTTATCTATTAGTTCATTTAAATGAAAAAACAATTTCACACAATCCAAGACATCATATCGGTCATTGGTAGTCAATTCACCTCTATCACCATTTAGTTGTGGGTTTAATTATCATGGCCTTATTGAAAGTGGAAGCATGTTTCATGGATTTACAGTTTCCCATTTTCCGAATTTTTTATATATAATAATTATATGATTCAAATAAAATAGTAGAAATATCCAAAATTAAACATAATGTATTAAAAATTAAATAAAATAATTAACCTGAAAGTTTAACTCATACCTTTATTTTTCCATCAATAAGATGTAATTACCTATAAATGCATAAAAATATATAATAATATAAACCCAAAATGATTCCAATAACATTAACGATACTTATATTAAATTTTACATCATTATTCATAAAATATTATTTTCTAAATTGTAATCATAACGGTTCCATGTATCTCAACCTTTTATCACACCCTAATAAATATCTCCCAAAAATTATCACCCATTCAATGTACTAAATTTAAATGGAATATATCCTAGATAACATATTTATCTCAAATTTGAATAAATAAATACTATATAATTACCTTTATGTTTTTCATTATTCAATTGATACTTATAGTCCATACAAATAGCAATGAAAAACACATCAACCACTCAACGTCTTACATAAAACTTTAAACAAATTATTTTTCCAATTCCTTAATACTCTACTTCTATTAATAGATTCTTGGTTTGATTACCTTATGAGGGGTGACTTGATTACCAAATTAAATATTATAGATAAAATGGATTAATCTTAAATCCCATAATTATTTTAAATTATCCTTGTTAATCAATATAGTATATCATTATAATTTAAATTCATTCAAATGGTTTCATAAAGAGTGATTAGTTATATAGTATGCAATATAAAATATTACATAGTGTTTTGAAAATAATTAATAATTTAAAATATTAGAAAAATATAAATACATATGAATGATAGTATTATTAGTTTTTTTATAATTATTTAAATTTTAAAATTCTATATCAAATAAAAAAAATAAAAAATAGAAATTTTAGTTAATAGGATCATTGTCACGATGAGACTTTGTCCTATCCACTTTGAGATCACCCTCTACAATCCATTTTATATAAAATAAAAACGTTAATCCATAACATGGATCATGTTTTAAAACTGTTAATAATTGTACAAGTCCCACATGACCTCTTCCATAGTTATACTTGGGAGTAAAAAAATACCACATAATGACCCTTAACAAATTTATATATGGGAGTAAAATAAAATACATATAAGAAAATATACATTATCTTCTAGACCATTATAGGAGATAGTGTTAATGTGATAAAACATAGTGTGAATACACATGGTTTAAAATGTATTAAATACAAATAGTACAAATAAATATTACTGGGTAGTGTTTCGAAATACTAAGTCTATTTAAATATAACTCGTGTCTCTTTATTTTATTTGAGGTAATCTTGAGTCGTGTTATATTGAAAACATCAAAAGAACATATCTTTGAAAACATTTTTTATTAACCTGTGGAATGTAGGTAATGTATATAATCATTTTAATCATCAATTGAGTGTTTCTCATGATAAAAAATTTTATTTCATCAACTATATGTCAATGTTTTTATTAACCACATGATCTATTCTTGATAACTCTCATCTTTTAGCATATATTTTATCTATTTTCAAATGATTTGGGCTGCTTCCTTTATTAATGTAACATCCCAAGTATTTAGAGAATAATAATTTTTTATATCTATTAAATTTTATGAATTAGATCTTGATTTTATGTTAAGGGTGTGCTTTGTCTGATAGCGTACTCAACACGCAACAATGAGATTCTCTCAAATCTTCTATTCCACACAATATTGAGTTATACAAAAAAATAAATCAATAATATTAATATTATTTTAAATCGTATTTAACACCTAGCTGTTTTATTGAAAATAACAAATAGAAGTAACTAAAATAAGATAACACATGTTTCTTAAAAGTTTTTACATCTATCAAATAAATTTTACTAGGTGAAAATGATATTGAATCCAATTTTAAGGATAAAATATAGTAATGACATTTAAATGATTTTCTACCATGTTTTAATGGAGAACATCCATTAAATCTATTTTTTGTCTCTTTTAGATGTTATATTTGAAAAAATAATCTTTTTCATTAGAAGTGGGACATTAAAATTTATTTTGGTAGGATTTTTTATATTTTTCTGATAAAATTCATATTTTAAGGAATAAAATAAAAATATTGCATATAAATTCCAAACTATATTTTCTCCTAATTTATTTATACAGTTATATTATATTCTCAACTAATGTTTAATTTGATTATGTTTTTATAATTTAATAAAATGATTTTAATTGGATGTAATTTCATAATGAAATTCGATATAAACAAATGTCAATCTTTTGTTGTTTTTACTTTTTAAAAACCCATTATCTTGTTTTGACAACGAGATTTAATTTTTAATTATTTATCTAAAATTCTATGATTTGAATTTATAAAAATGCATTCAATTTTTCAATTCATATGCTCCCATTTTTTTAAATAGATACCATTTTTTAGATATTTTGAGTATTAAGATCAGCAATTCTTTTTATTTACTACAGTTATATGGTAAATTTGGTTAATAAGGTCAAAAATAATAACATAACAACATTAAAATACCCTATCATATATCTTAAACTTATTGGATGAGTCTCAGGTGACTATATAAATCCTTACACTAAACGTTTTTTAAATTTTTAGCAACTTGGGTGTGTTAATGACATGTTATAATAATTAATTTTAAGTAAAGAGAAATATAACATAACCAAGTATATTTTTACTAAAATAAATAAATATAGGTTTCTATAATGGATATATTTGAATATTAAATGTCATTAAATTCTAGTAATATTTCATACATCATGGTATTTTATAAATAATTTTATTCATTAAATAAATAATTTTATTTATGACACGATGATGATGTAGTGATTACCATATTAATGAACGATTTAAATAAATGATACTATAAATACTAAAATAAATATAATTTGAACTTTTTAATTCCATACTCATATTTTATGGATGGTTATGAAATTTTACCTTTGAGTTAATGTAGCTTTTTCGAATGAATAGTTTTGTTCTTACATTAACAAAAATAAATTAATAAATACTATCAAAATTGACATAAATATGTTTAAAAAAAAATATTTTATTAAATGATATAATTGTCATAAAAATATATTATGTGGCCAACTGAGTAAGATAATATTACGAATTTCATTAATTACACAGTTGAGGGTATTTTGGAATTTTATAGTAGCAGTATTAACTATATAGTGGAAAAATACAAGAAGACATGATAATTATTAATTAATTTAACTAATGGTTAAATAAAAAATATAAGGTTACATTTGTGGCCTAAATATTTATAAAACATATTTTTGAGATTATTTGGACCCATACACATCTTATTATATATATATATATATATATCACTTTAGATCTATTATAAATCGAAAATAAATTAATAATGAAATAATATTACAATACTTTCCTAAATTTACCCTCATTCCTTTTATAATAGGCCACTACCTCTACCAACATAATCAAACCTCTAACGCTGCTTGGATTGTCAATATTCTACTCAATTTAGCAACCAACATCTCTCACATACCCTTATAATCCTTTCCATAGTTTGAATGTAATTAAACAAAGCATTTTTACTCAAATCAAAATGAGTTATCCAATTTTGATGTAACGTCTCCTCTCTAGGTCCTTTCATTTATTTTCCATCTCCAACCTCGTAACCTATTATTATTCCATTACTTTATAAAAAAACAGTATCATATATATACTAGGATGTTATAAAGTTATGTTTTTGACATTCACTTACCCAGCTCCATCTAATTGATAAAGAACATATTGTTTCTGTGTATGACGAACTTCTGCCTCATGAAATGAGGATTATTCAATTTTCTCCTACCACATCTCATGTGGGAAATTATGATGGAACTGTATTAATATACGATAAATATTACATTTATATTTTCTCTAATATTCTGTAATATTTATTATAAAATAGATTTATTCTTTGATTAACTTTTATATATGATAATTTCATGCGAAGAACTGTGGACTACCACCCCCTCAAAGTGATATGACTCATTCATGTCATACATGGAATGTATAAAGGATAGTGTTAATGAAAATTTGTAACATATAAAACATATATATCACACTAAAATTATAATATATATATATATGTGTGTGTGTTTTTGTGTATAATTTAGTTTTTATTTTTTTATTATGACAATGAAATTAATGTAGAGATCTTGCATACGCATGACATACCATCTCCATGAAGGGTACATTTCATTTATTATCACAAAATATGATAAACTATTATAAATATATATATTCTGGATATATGTGATATTTAATTTATTAATATCATTATTGTTATTATGGATTAAATATAAAATCAATAATATGCATCAAAACAAGTTCATTTTTTTTTTGCAAGTGCCGAACATCGAAAAAATTTATGATATGAACTCAAAGAATAAACTAATTGTTATAATATGGTAATATGTGATATAAAATGATTAATAACATCTAAAAATGTTCTAATGCATGTATAAATTAACATCTGTTTAATATTTTGGAAATCAATGAATGAACGAGACATGTTGGACTCAAGGTAAGGGAATTTATCTCAATATCTATTCATTTAAGAATACTTTATTTTATATATAAAATTCTTTTATGTTGTATATTATGAATCCCTTTAAAATTTAATTTCATTCAATGGTTTTCAAAATGAAATCTTTATCCATGAATTGTTTTAATAAATGATATAAGTTTTGTTTCACTTTAATGGATGCGATGAAAAAAATATTTCTATAGCTGCAAGCATTATTTGATATTTGGATTCCTCATCAAGCTGTATTGTTTTCAATAGAAAAATTACCCCCCAAAACACTATAAATGTATTTTGGTATTGAAAATGTTTTTATAATGGATCTATTATGTAAATATCATGAAGTGATCACTTAAGATTGAAATGTGTAAATGTTATTTATCTTCTATGCTTGTTTTCTGTATTACGTTATAGTCCTTGGGAATTTATTATGTATACATATTGTTCTATGATAACCAGAGGGCGGGTGAGCCTGTGATAGCTCTCTAATGCATTGGGTAATGTGATTGAGGTAATCGTTATGGATTCTAGTAATAATTTTATGGAATATATAATGATGTGTATACCAAACAAAAACATGAAGTTTACTCCATATGTGGAGGTAAAATGTTACAAAGTTAGAATGATGTGGAGTCCAAAATATACCTTTATGATTTATTTTTTTCTATGAGTTTTTATGGAATCCTATGATTTCAAGAGGTGTGTTAAGGACCTTATGATTTATAAGTGAAAATTATGATTTCATTAGTTTTTATTATTTCAGGGACTATCATTTTCTTTCCTAATTTTATCCAATTCTATTTTTTACCATCTAATGTTTTTAAAATGTTTTCATAGGGTATAAGGATGGGTAATATAATATTAGATGGAAAGAATATTTTAATTAAGAAAATATATAACGTTTTATTTTAAAAGGTGTTCATTTGGTGGAAGAAATGGACACTCTTTTGATAGTATCCTCTTGTATGATTATGGGATACTACATATTAATAGTGGCCTAATTCATTAAAAATATAATCTGGAAATTATCAACAATTTGAATTGTTGATTTAACTCTTGATTATGTGGCGTTTAAGGATGGAGTCATTATAGTTGGATTTAGTGGACAATAAAGACTATTTTAGGGTTTTAGATATTTATAGTATAATATAAAAAAATTATTGTAAATTAATGGTAAAATTTAAAAAATATAGAATATGAGGATTAAAATGTTTCTTTGTCTATGATATGTCTTTTAAGAATGGTTTTCTGCATAAGAAATAAGGTAGCTCTGTTGGGACAGAATCTAGAGGAAAAAAACTTCTAAATCAGTAACCTGAGATGGTCCGAATATGAACTGAATAGTTTTTTAGAGTGATGTCATAGTTGACACAAGATATTAATGTTGGTGGTATCTATGTGTGAAATCGGTCAGATAAACCACAAAGGATCGTGTGGGTAGTTAATAATTTCATAAAAAACATCCTCTATCATTCAGAGGATCATATGTCCATGTGATAGCAGAAGAATGGATTTAATCACTAGAAAAGTATTTTAATGTCATGCGGGGTTCATAAAATCAGATGGTTAGTCTTGTTGTATACAGTTTTGAAGGTGAAGAAGGCCAGTTGTAGTTGATTTTTTAGAATATCAGTGATAATTAAGAGGTTCATGCTCTTGATTAGGATGAATTCAATAGTATTTATCATGATAAATATTTTACTAAGGCGGTTCGACATAGAATTGATAATCAATAATTTTAATTAATGCAAGAATATGACTCAGTGGATGCTTATTATGTTAAATTCACTCAAATAGCATGGTATTCTCCAAATTTTTTATGATCATTATATTAAAATAAATCTGTTATACTCAATATTAAATCGAATTTTTATAAGGTAATTATATTCTTCTGAGTTCAAAAGTTATAAAATACTTGTTCGATGTGCATAGAATGGTAAAATAAAGTTCTATGATAATCAGTTCTTATTTAAGAAAAAATAATAATTAGAGGCCAAGGTGGTGGGTAAAAGAGAAGAACTAATCAAAAAATTTCTTATGGTAAGAAAATTGAGTGTACTGTTTGTGAAAATTATCATAACGACACATTGGGGAAAGCATTTCAAATTTGAATAAGAGCTTCTGATGTGGTAAAATGGGATATCATTCTAGTAATTACATTGAAAAAGATCAGAGTAGTGGTAAGAAAAAATATGATCTACAATCATTAAAATGTTTTATGTGTAACAAAATGGGTCATTATAAAAACGAGTGTCTGATGAAGAAATAAAATGATGGGAAGCATCTCAACTACAAGTAGAAAGGGGTGGTGACATCTTTTGAAAATACGTTAGTAGATGTTGGGCCATCAAATGAAGTGGTATCATGTATATTTATTGTTTATTTAGATTATTCCAATGAGTTTATTCATTCCAGATCTACAAAGTCATTCATTTTAGATAAATATTCTATTAAATTGGGAATTCCATCTCATTAAATGAGCTTAAAACTTATAGTAAAAATACCTGGGTGAAATTTTGAGACAATAAAACATTATATGAACTTTCCCTTCTTTGTCTGTGGAAATAATCTCCCTACAAACCGAATAATTTTCTCCCTTAGAGTTTGATGTAATTCTGGGTATGTTTGGGCTTTTTGTTTACCATGCTAAGATTGAATATCAATCTAAAGAGGATTCATTTCACAAAGACATTCAATTTGTGTACAAGAATGAACCGTTATTATTGACAACATATCAAGAAGATGTAAAACTATTAAAATATGTAAATTCATGTTACCTTACACATATCATTGAAAACAAAAAAATAACTATTTCGATTAATGATGTTCCATTGGTCAATTAGTATCTTGATGTTTTTCCTAATGACTTTCCTTGTATTATAACAAATTGGGAAGTTGAATTTACTATTCACTTAGATCCTAATGCTAATCCAATTTGGAAACCCCATTATAGTATTGGTCATATTGATCTTTAAGAGTGAAAGAATAAATTGCATGATTTATTACATAATGTTTTCATTCGACCTTGCATATCACCATGGGGTGATCCTCTCTTGTTTTTTGAAAGGGAAAATGGTTCAATGAGACTTTGCAATGATTATAGATCCATTAATAACATCACTATTAAGAACTAGTATCTTTTCCTCATATTATTGAATTGTTTAATTATCTCTTGGGAGCTTAGTATTTTTTGATGGTATTCATGAGGTCGTGGTACCATCAGTTGAATGTAAACGAAGCCGTTATTCTGATCATAGTTTTTCATTCTAGATAAGGATAATATGTATTTGTAGTTATTTCATTTGGGGTAACTAATGCACCTACTATATTAATGGATTCTATGAATAGAATATTCTATGAGTTCTTGGATATGTTTGTGGTTATTTTATTTGATGATATTTTGGTATATAATAAATGTGAAGAGGATAATGAAATTCATTTATGTCTTGTCTTACAAACGATAAAAGAAAAGTAACTTATGTGAAATTCAAAATTTATGAGTTTTTGTTTCAAAACAATTTAATTCCTTGTTCAAAGTGTTTCCAAATATGGCATAATTGTTGACCCTTCTAAAACAAAGGTTGTTGAATAGTTTCCATGAACCTTAAATATGAGTGAGATTCATTGTTTTCTTAGTTTATAAGGCTATTATTTGAGTTTTTTTGGAAACATTACATGCTTATCTATCCCACATACTTTGTTAACTGAAAAAGTTTTATTTTTAACAGAAGAAAAGAATGTGATGATTATTTTTAGGAATTGAAAAGATGATTTGTGAATACTCTAGTTTCTTCACTTTCTTCAAGAAATGGTGAATTTGTTTTCTATATTGATGCATCTTCGAAAGGACATGGATGTGTCTTAATATATAATAATCAGTTAGTTAATGATGTTTTACTTGAGTTTAAAACTCTTGAGTCAAATTACATTATGCATGATTTGGAATTAGCTGTTGTTGTTTTCTACACTAAAAATTTAGAGGTTTTATTTGTATGGAATAATGTGTTGAATATATACTGATCAAAAAATTTAAAATTATATATTAACTCATAATGAATTGAAAATGAGACTGAGGAGATGGTTGGAATTAATCATGGATTATGATTTCAATATTCATTACCATATTGGTAAATATAAAAAAGTGGCTCATGGTTTTAGTTAGAAAAGTAACGTTACACTAACCATGTTATATTTGGAACGTGACACATGGATTAATTATTTGATGATTTTTTCCATGGAAGTGGTTGGTGTAGTAAATTTCTCTATTTTGTTTCAGGTTTTAGTGTAATAATCTCTAGCAGAACGAATATTGCAAGTACATAAGGGCGACATTGCATTGAATAAAAAGGTAAAATTGGATTAGAAGGGCATGTATCATTAATTTAACAATAATAAAGATTGTATTTTTGTGTTTTCAAAAATATTATGTGTTCGTTGTGGTTCACAGTTGATGAAAGAGTCTTGATGTAAATCTCATAGTTCTTTATTTTCAGTTCATCCTGAAAGTACTAAGATATATGGAGATATTTGGGATAATTACTAGTGGGATTGAAAGGAAATATATATTTCTAACTTTACTGTGAAGTGATTAAACTTTCAACCAGTGAATGAAGAATGACAGTAACCAAAAGGGATGATTTAAACCTTTCTAGTACTGGATGGGAAATGGTAAAATCTATCCTTGGACATTGTTGTGGTATTACCAAACGCTCCTTGAGGTAATAATGTAATATGGGTAATTATTGATAGATTGACCAAATCATCACATTTTATTCCTATTCTACATGCATTGAATTTAAGAAAAAAAAGTCTATATTGTATATTATATATATAGCTACGTTACATGGAGTTACCCTCTCTATTGTATCTTATCTTTATCTCAGATTCACATCTAACCTTTGGAATGCCCTTAGGAAGTCATTGGGAGTTGAATTAAATTTAATTATTGCTTTTAATCCTCAATTATATGGGATGTCAGAACAAACAATTCATCCCTTGGCGGGGTTTCTATTCTCTTGTTCAGTGGAATACTTTGGTAGTTTTCACCAACATCATTCATTGGTTGTTTTTTCATATAATAATAGTTTACAGTCCAGTTTAAATATGGCACCATTTGAGTTATTATATTGAAAGTAGTGTCAAAACCCATATTTTTGGGATGAAGTATATGAAATGAAGTTGAATGGAATATAATTGGTAGAAGATATGACAGATAAAAATCTTTTGATTCAGAATCACATAAGGACAGATCAGAGTAAGAAAAAAATTAATGTAGATAACCGTAGAAGGGATCATTCTTTTGAGGTAGGTGAACATTTATTTTTAAAAGTATCCCCTAGAAATGTGTGATTTGTTTAGGTACGAAAGGGAAGCTGAGTCCTCATTTTGTTGGACCTTACAAAGTTCTAGAGAATGTTGGATTAATTGCCTACCCAATGGCCTAACCTCCATGATTATCTTAGGTACACAATGTTTTTCAATTTTCAATGTTCTGAAATTATATCCTTGATCCATATCATATTTTGGGTCCAAAAGTATCTTAGTTGGAAGAGAATAGTTTTATGAGGAATAGCCCGTCCATTTTATAGACCACAGAGAGAAAGTGTAGTAGAATAAAGTTATTCATAAAGTAAATGTTTTGTGGAAAATACATATGGTTGAAGAGAAAACATGGTAATAAGAAAATCATATGAGGGGTAAATACCCCCACTTATTTGAGAATTGAATTAATTTGCAAGGAAGAAATTTACAACTGGGGGGAATGATTAAACATCCCATGTTTTTATAGAATAATAATTTTTAATATCTGTTAATATTTATGAATTTGATAATAGTTTTATGTTAAGTGTATTCTATTTTCGATAGCATACTCAACATGAAATAATGGATATCTCTGAAATATTACACACAACATAGACTTAAACTGAAAAATAATACAATAATATTATTATTAATTTAAAATGTAGTTAACACCTAGAAATTATATTGTAAGGAATTAATAGAACTAACTACAATATTATTACACATGTTTTATAAATGTTTTTAAATTTATCCAGTAAATTTTAGATATTTAAAATGAGAATGAATCTAATTTTATCAATAAAATAATAAAATATTATTAAAATGTAATTTAACGACCATTTGACGGTGAAATTTTTTTAAATATTTTTTGGTATCTTTTATATTTTTATTTTTCAAAATAAACTTCTTATTTAGAAGTAGGACATAAAAAATTATTTTAGTTAATTTTTTTATTTTTCTATTCAAATTTCAAATATAGTGAAGAGTGAAAAATATTGCATTTTAATTCAAAACTGCAATTTAGTATAATTTAATTATATATTCATATTATATTTTTAATTAATGTGTAATTGGATTATGTTTTAATAATATAATAAGATAATGTTCATTGGATGTAATTTTACAATCAAATTCGATATAAACATGTGTCAATATTTAGAGGGTTTTTACTTTTTGAAAACATATTATCTCATTTTGAAAATGTGATTTCATTTGTAATTAATTGATGAAAATTATATTCTTTGAATTTCTCAAAATGGATTCCATATTTTTAATCATAATTTACAAATTTATTAAATAGATAAATTTTATTTTTGGACACTATGAATACTAACTTTTGTAATTATTTTAATTCAAAACGATTAATGGGTAAATTTAGAATATAAATGTAAAAATAATATTATAATAATATAAAACAACACAAAAACATTTCCCAATCTTATTGGATGATTCATGTTAAACCAAAAAAATAATTAGGCCAAACTTTTGGAATTTGGGAGCCAATTGGTTTTGATAATGACATGTCATAATAATTAATTTAATGTAAAGAGAAATATAACATAAAAATGTATTTCTTTAATAAAACTACTATAATACAGGATTATATAATCGTTATTATAAATCCCAAGCCTTAGAAAATTATATAATCTTATGATAAGTCAATAATTTTACTTTAATTCACATTGATGTCATTTTTAGGGTTATATTTTTAAGGAATTAAGCCATTATAAATACATTACATCTCAAATATTACAATGTATACACTTCTACTCTGTCCAATTTTTTTATAGTAATAAAGTCCCCTAAATAAAACAATATTTTATTTCATTAAAATAATATATTCTATAATTATTATGTTCTCTTACCCTTTCTTATACCTTGTGAAAAACATTTCAAAAACTGGTGATGAGCATAAAAAGCTCAGTATGGGTTATAAAATAAGGAAAGAAAACATTATTCCATGAATACATACAAATCAATGAAATCATACTTTTAAATCACAAAACATAATCTCTTTAACATACCTCATGAAATCATTTGATTTATGAATTATTCATATAAATCATTAATCATAATGGTAATTTATGGTATCCAAAACATACTTATATTACAGCTTTCACAACTACAAAAGGAGTAACCTTCATGGTTACATTTGGAATACATATTATTGTATATTCCCAAAACCACATATGAGAAACCTTATGATTTACCTCCATCATGATAGCCAATGTATTGGAGAGATATATTGTTCTCACCCACCATCAATTTATCATGAAACCACCTATATATATAAACAATTTCCAAGAACCATAACGTACTCATAACACAAAAAACAAGCAGGAAAGAATGAAAACATTTCCACATTGAAAATCGCAAGATATCTGTTCAATATATTGACATTATTAATCAACTAAAGAAACCATTTTCAATAAAAAAATACACTTAAAATGAATTTGGTATTTAATTTTCTTTTTTAAAAACAATACGACTTTTCGAGGAAGCTAGATATCAAATAGATCTCATGGTAGTGAAATGGTCGTTGTCGTCGCATATGTTAAAACAGAAACATTTATTTTTTTCATTTAGTAAATTGTATAAAAAAATATTACCTCTCAAAATAGTTGAATTAAATTAAAATTAAAAGGGTTCAATTATAAACCATATAAAATATGGATGTATATAAATTATAATTTTCCTCATCGAAAGGAGATTGAGATGAAGTCTCTTAGCTTATGTCCAAATCCTCACATATAATACTTATTTTTTCCCAAATAATAAAATTGAGATAATTTCAACTTGTTTAAGAACCCTGTTCATGATTATTTTTTATATCACTTATTACATTTTCATAACAATCACATAATTATTCAATTTCATATCCGTTGTTCAGTCGATATTTGGTACTTGAGTCAAAAATGAACTTATTTTGATGTAAATTTCCCATGATGTAAAAAGTTCATCATATCCATAATGATATTCATGATTTAAATATCATATATAATAATTATATAAGAATATATAATAGTACATTAAATTTTGACATAAGAAATGTAATGCACCATTCAAGGAGATAGTAGGTTGTACGTACGATTGAACACTACATTCATTTCTTTTTCATCTTAAAGGAATGAAAAATAAATTATATATATGTATTTTATAACTCTAGTAAAATATATATGTTATATATGTTACATAAGTTCATTAATTTCATCATTTATATGTTTCCGGTATGCCATGAACGAGTCATTTCACTTTGAGGGGGTGGTAGTCCGTACTTCGTCAAATGAAATTATCGTATTTACACATTACAGAAAGTATAAAGGATAATATTTAATAAAAATAAATAATAAATAATACAATATAATTATATTATATATCATATATAAATAAATTTTCATCATAATGGCCTCCAGGAGAGGTGGTAGGATAAAATTTAACAATCATCTTTTTGTGAGGTAGTAGTTCGCCGTACACAGAAACAATATGTTCATATCCATTAGATGGAGGTGAGTGTAATTGTAGACAGAATGATCATAATAATAAAATTCTAGTATATTTTTAATACTATTATTATAATTTAATCATAGAATTATATGTGCATTGGGAGTGGATAAGTAAAATAAAATAAAAGAACTTGAGAGAAGATGTTACCTCTAAATCGGGTAACTTATTTTCATTTGAGCCAAATGGAATTATTGAATTTACTTATACCAAGGATAAGGCTTTTAATATTATGGGAGGGATGTTGGAATATGATTTTAGAAGAATTTGGACAAGATAAATGGATTGATATATGTGATTTACTTAGTAGAGTTGGCGGCCTTTTCTAAGGGGAGGCGGGGCACATTAGGAAAGGCTTGAAATATTTTTTTATTATAAAAATATTTTAGATTAAAAATAGTTAAAAATTGATATATTTATAGGATAATATTAGTATTGGTTTAAATAATCTCATTAAATATTATTAAGATAAGTTTAGGTCAAAAAATCAACCTTATCTTTTAGTTTTAACCCTTAAAAACATTATCTCTTACCTTGTCTTCACATATTTCTAAAATATATGGTCACTATAAAAACAATAAAATTACAATAGAACAAAAAGTGGATCACTAATGAAATTGGTAACATTGTATATGTCATTACGAAAAATATTAGATTTTTAGGACAATTATATAATTCAATAAAATATTATTTATTTTAAAGACTCATTAATGTACATTTTAATACTATTTAATAATTGATTATTGATAATGTCAAAATAACTTTATTAATTTGAAAAAAGTGAATAAACTCAATTATAATATGTCATAATCATCCAGAAAAAATTTTATATCATAAATTATGTCAAATAATGTTTATTTTAATGATTATAATATCATTTATTTGAATCATTTATTAATGAATATATCACTATATCATCATTGTGCCATAATTAAATTTATTTATATAATCTGAAAAAATTGTAAATAAAATACCATGATGTAAAAAATAATTTAATATTTATAATTAATATTTATAGTCAAATATATCAGTTAAATAATTTTAAATTACAATTGTTTTACTAGAAGATACATGTTTATTCTTTCTTTCTATTTACTTTTAATTAATTCTAATAACATGCCATTATCACACACAGGTGGTTCCATGGTGTCCCAAAATCGACTCAAGGGTGACCATGTTCAAAAATATCTCATACAATTGGACTAGTACATGTGTTTGGGAAGATTTTTATGATTATAATATTATTTTTTTACCTTTTTTTTACTGGATTTACCCTTTAACCATGGTAAATAAACATAATTAGTGAAGTTACTAATCATAATGTCAAAAAATAAAATGTACTTATTTAGAAAATGTGGACCATATGATTCCAAATATGGATCTCATTTTTTTAAATTAAAAAAAAAATAATTTTTTGAAATAAATTTAAAATTAATTAGATTTGTCAAATCCAAAAATAGATTGTTTTTATGTAGAAAAACTATCAAATGATAAACTTGTGTTTATGTCCAATTTAACAGTAAAATTAATTAAAATGATAATAATGGGATTATATGATAAAAACATAATCCAAATACTCTTTAAAACCTATTAAAGGAAAAATATCTATATAAATAAATTTCATGAAAAGATAGCTTTGACTTAAGTATATGTATTTTCACTATTCATTAAAATAGATCTTTATCTGAAAAAACCAAAATTTTAACCGAAGAAAATATTGATATCCGAATTGTAGGGAATAAGTTTTTTTTCAAATATAATATATTAATGTGGAAAAAATATATTTCAAAATTTTTTCCCTTCAAATGGAATTAAAACTCCCATTAAATAGTATTAGAGTATTTTACACATAAAATTGGATTCATTCTCATTTTAACCCTTTAAATTTTATTGGATAAATGTAAAAATAGTTAAAAAACTTTTATTATCATATTTAAATTATTTATATTCATTCAAAACTATACAATAACTAGGTGTTAACTACCATTTAAAATAATTATATTATTTTATTTTTCAGTATAACTCAATGTTGTGTGTAACATAAGAATTCAGAGAAACTCGTGGTTGCGTAATGAGTATGCTATCAAAAAAGTGTCCAAATAAATGTATAATTAATATCTTATTCATACATATTAATTGAAATAATATTTAATTATTCTAAAAATACCTCAGATCCTACATTATTCCCCCCTTTTAGAAACTATGTCCCCACACTTATATTTTCTTTTTCAAATAAGTGGGGGTATTTATCCCTCATAAATTTTCAGATTCCCATGTTTCATCATCAACCATATGTTTTTTTTCAAAAAACATTAACCTGATGATTTACATTATTCTATATCACTAGATCTCTATTGTTAAGAATCTTGACATGCTCTTCCTCATAAGAATTATTCTCTTCCAAGTAAACGAAATCTTATCTCTAAACATGAGAAATATCCAGAATATACATTATTATCATTGAAACATGAAAAACATTTTGAACCTAGGATAAACATGGAGGTAAATCCACAAGATATGCAATTGATCCAAATTTCTCTAGGATTATATAGGGTCTAATGTTCTGCAGACTCAATTTTCCCTTCTTTCAAAATTGAATCCCACTTTACGATGGATAAAATTTGAGAAAGACATGATCACCTACCTCGAATGAAATATCCTTCCATCGTATATCCATATAAATTTTCTATCTTCTCTGAGATTTCCTCATGTGCTTCAAAATAAAATATCATTTTTTAATCACTTTTACCAATTCTGTGCCTATCAACTTCCTCTCTCATACTTCATCTTGAAAATCGGAAGATCAACAACTCCTTACAAATAATGCTTCAAACGGTATCATATGTATACTTGAATGAAAAATTTTATTATAAGAAAACTCAACCACAGACATTTGTTTGTCTAAACATACCTGGAAATCCTGTGAATTTTTTTTCATCTCTTCCAAGGTCTGAATTGTCTGTTCTTACTAAGCATTAAATTGCATATGAAAATCTCAATTAAAATTTATTTCAGTACCCAAAAAAATCTGAAATCTCTTCCAAAAGTTAGATGTCAATTTGGGATCACTATCAAATACAATGGAGAGGGTAACTCTATGTGACCTGACTATGTAATTAATATACAATCATTAATGTTGATCAAGAGATAGAGTATCTTGAATAGAATAAAAATGAATATATTTATTCAATCAATCAAAAATAACCCAGATTTCAATGATACCTTTATAATTATTTGGTAGTCGCACTAAGAAATCAGTGCATATATTTTAACATTTACACTATAGAACTAGAAAGGGATGAAGAATCTATTTTGATAACTACCTCTCTACATTAAGCTGAGGAAGAATCTATCCTCTTAAGGTAAATTCATAATGATTTCATATCATTCCATCCCACCATTAATAATCCTAATGATCTATGTATATCATTATACACCAAAGATGAACTGATAATAGACAATTTTGAGCTTCAAATAATAAGTCTTTCTTCAACTGTGAATCAATCGAAACTCATAATCTCTTTAAAAAACTCAAAACACAATAGTTATCAATATTAAATTTAGGTTACATTCCCTTCTGAACCAATTGTACCTTTTTATGAGACTCACTTTAATATTTTTTTCTTTCATAATTCTGTCTGATAGAGATGATTTCACATCCAACTGAAATGATATAGAGTGATAACATTCACTAAAAACATTATATACAAAATTAATCAATTGAAAATGTAAAGGATCTCATTCTAAATAGATAATTTTTAATGTTGGATTACTTTTTCAACTCAGAGAATCAGCCACTTTGATTGTCTTTCAGAAATGTTATTGAATTGTGTAATCATAATCCTTGATTAATTCCAACAATATTCTCTGTTTTATGTTTAATTTTTCCTAAGTGAATATATACTTCAATATTTTGTGATTCGTATATATTTCAATCTTCACGCCATACATATTTTTCCTCCAAAATGTTAATGAAAATACAATAGTAGATAACTTCAAATAATGTGTAGTGTAATTTAACTCACAAGTTTTCAACATTCGTGAAGCATAAGCAATTACTTGATCATTCTGCATTAGGAGGCTATCATGTTATTTCAACGAAGAATCACTGTATATAAAGAAATCTTTATTTATAGAATTTAGTTCCAAAATAAGAGCATTCAGTAATCTTATATCAATTCTTGAAAAAATCATAAAATTATTTCTTCCTGATGAACATAGACACTTTTACAGTTAACATAGTTAGTGGGATATATAATAATTCAAAAAATTTAACAAACTGCTAGAAATAAGCTGATAAACCAAGGAAACTATGAATTTAGATTATATTTGTCGGTCTTGGCCATTATTCAACAAAGGTTGTCTTAGCAAGATCAATAGTTATGCCATCGTTGGAAAAAATTTGACCTTGGAATAAAATTTGTTGTAATGAAAACTCAGAGTTCCTAAATTTCCCATATAGTTTTATTTTATATAAGGTTTTCAAGACAACCCTGAAATTTCTTTCACACTCTTATGTATATTTGAAATATACCATAATATCACAAATAAAAAAAACCAAAAACATATCCAAGAACTCACATATATTTATATTCATATGACCCATGAATACAGAAATGGCATTGGTTATCCTAAAAGGCATAACTTTAAACTCATATTGGCCATTTCTAGTACAAAATTTTGTGTTTAAAATGTATTCTTCCTTTACATAAAACTGATTTTACCCCAACCTTTAGTCAATCTTTCAAAAATACAGATCTTTCCAGAGCTGATCAAACAAATAATTGATAAAAGAAAACTGATACTTGTTCTTGAGAATTATGTTATTCAAGGCTCAATATTCAATGAAAAGTTTCATTTAACCATATTAATTTTTATCAAATAAGAAATGAGTACCCCATGGTGATATTCTAGGTTTAATGAAACCATGATCTAATTACCCCAACAATGGATTTTTTAACTCTAAAATTTCAATTTGAGCCATTCTATAAGGGGATTAAAAAATTTGATAGAATCATGAATCAAGTCAACAATAAATTCATATTCTTGATATAGTATTATACTAGAAAGATAATATGTAAAAACATTTAGATACTCATTGACCACAATCACTTCAATAATCCAAATATTTCCTTTTTTAATAACAATGTGTTAAATGTATCATTCATTTCTATATTTTACCAGTTTCTCATCTCCTTGATATTTTATCATAAGTAATTGTTCATTAGTTTACACAAACTATAATTTGTTACTAAATGAAACCTCTTTATATATGATGGAAATATTATAATGATAAAGGGAAATAAAATACATACACAAAATAAAATCAAACTCTATTAGAGGAAAAACCACATAGTTTGTGAATATATTCATTCCACAAAAAAAGAAATAATGGTTCTTATATTTTTTTGTCTCAGCAATTCCCTCTACTATTTTTAACACATGTTCAAGATTTATATCATGATATTGAATTCCTAATTTACTAGAAAATTTCTCTGATGTGAAAGAATGTGTAGACCCTGAATCAAACTCATTAAAGAGTTCAAAAGATATTACCCAACATGTTTTTTATAATAATTTTCACAAAATATATATTTATGTGTCTTACCATCAATTTTTATTGAAGAGTTCATCCCTTTAATCTTCCACATCATCCTCTTATTTTTTTTTATTCAAAGAACATCATTTCATCAGAAACCTCCATTTATTCCTTCTCCTCACAACAAAAAAGTTTTTCATTACTTTTGAACTCACAAGAAGCTAATGCCATTAGATACTTTCGCATTAATCCTACATAAAATGATTGATTTTACTATCATGAAATGAAATGAAATTTGGAGCATACCATTCCAATATAGTGAAATTTTCTTCATAAGATGCTACTTAATCATCATCATACCTCAATTCATCAAATTTTTTTTCAATTATAATTTGAACCTCCTTTGGAAAATATTTCTCAAGAAACATTCCTTTGATTTCATCCCAAATAATAGAATCAATCCCCTTAATGTCACTAACATTTTTAACCATAGACCATCAAATATAATATTTACACTGAAAACTTTATACACTAAGACTCTCCTTTTGATGTTTTGGACACACAATGACATCAAAAATAATTTCAAGTGCATTAATCCACACTTCATCTAGAATATGGACAAATGATCCTCTGAATGATGGTGATGTTACCTCATGAAATGTTCCACTATTGAAATGTTTTTCTGTGATTGTTCTGGGTAATATCATTCATGGATACCACCATCATTTATAGCCTTAGTCAACGGTTCCATTATTGCAACAAACTAATCGGTTCTGATTTGGACCTTCCCTGATTGCTTATTAGGTAGGTTGCTTTCCTCTTGATATCATCCCACCATTTCTGCCATGTTTCCTCTAGGGAAAACCATTCTGAACATGTATTTATCCTAGATGAAGAAACATGAAAATAGTTAGATGCTATATCATTTCAATTTGACCATACAGTAAATATAATTTATAAATATTAAATTAGTAATATCCCATCACATAAACTAATCTAAACTATCCTATGATACCAACTATAAGGACCCAAACATAAAACATTACATAATATAAAGATATGTCAATATTATGACTCTAATTTACATAGAGAATGAATTAAGGTTTATATTTTTATTAAATTATTACATTATTGATACATTACATATCAAATATTAAAAAGTAGAAACTTTTAATCTATCCAATTTATTTACAGTAATAAAGCTCCATAAAAAACATGAATTATTTTCTTGTTAGAAAAATTATTCTCGAATTCTTCCTTTCACTTACCCATCTTTATTCCTAGTGAAAACATATGAAAAACAGGGGCTGTTCATAAAATGCTCAGTAAGGGTTATAACATAAGGGAAGAAAACATTAGTTCATAAATACATACAAATCAATGTAATCATTATTTTCACTTATAAAACAAAATCTCCTAAACATACAACATGAAGTTATAATATTTATGAATAACACATCGAAATCATAATTCATGAAGGAAACATTTTTCATCCATAACATACTTACATTTTATATTTTACAACTATACAGGTAGTAAAATTCATAGTTATATTTGAAATACCCTTCATAGTATATTCCCTTAATATATTATGGGAAACATTATGTTTTAACTCCATCATGGTACCCATTGTATTGGAGAGATACCTTAGGCTCACCATTATTTAGTTTATTTCAGAACCACCCATATTTGTAAACAATTCCCATTAATAATAACAAAATCATAACACATTAAACCACCATAAATAAATGATAACATTTCCACATTGCAATCAAAAGATATCAGTTCAATATATTTACATGATAAATAAATTAAAAAAACCATTTTCAATACCAAAGATACCCAAAAAATGAATATGGTATTTAATTTTATTTTTCAAAACATTACAACTTGTATAAGATTTCCAATATTAAATAATTCTCTTCATAGAAGAACGATTGTTGTCGCTTCATATGTTAAAAAAGAAACATTCCATTTATTGATTAGGAAGAAAAATTGTTAGAAAAATATTCCATTTGAAAACCATTAAATAAAATTAAAATTAAATGGGGTTGATTATACAATGTCTGAAGGAATGTTGTATATAAATCAAATTTTTCCTCAACGAAAGGATATTGAGACAAAGTACCTTACCTTGAGTCCAAATCATCATGAATGTTTTTAAACATCCTAAATAATAAACTGCGGTTAATTTATAATTGTTTCAGATACTTCTTCATGATTATTATTCCTTTTATATCACCTATTAACATGTTATAAGGATCATATAATTATTCAATTTCATATCGGTCTTTTTGTTAATATTTTGTACTTGAGTAGAGAATGAACTTGTTTTTATAAAACTCCTCCATATAGTAAAATGCACATCATCTTGATAACGATATTCATGATTTAAATATCATATATATCCAGTATATATTTATTTATAATTGTCCATAACATATAAAGATAATAAATTAAATGCACCATTCCTGGAGAAGGTAGGTCGTAAGTACACGTGAACGTTGTATTCATTTCATTGTCTTCATAAAGGAATGAAAACTAAATAATACATAGTTATGTGATAATTACATTATATTAAATATTCTATATATGTTACATATGTTCGTTAAATCCATCCATTATTTGTTTCATGTAGTGAATGAATGGCTCATATCACTTTGAGGTGGTAGTAGTTTTCACTTCCTCAAATGTAATTATCATATTTACTAAATATCCAAAGAATAAAAATATGATATAAATAAAAATAAAAATCTTAGAGGAAAATAAATATAATGTAAATCAGATATAAATACATTTTCATAATAATGGTCACCCTAAGAGGTGGTATGTGGAAATTGAACAATAATCATTTCATGATGTAGTAGTTCGCCGTACACAGAAGTAATATGTTAATATCCATTAGATGGGGGTGTACGTAAGTGTAGTTCTAATACTTCTCATATAAATATCCTATTATAATTTGGATACTGGTGTTGTTATGTAGTCTAATAAAAAATAATAACACAGGTATTGGAGATGGTAAATAAAAGAATGGAACATAAGAGAAGATGTTATCTCTAAATCAGGTAACTTCTTTTGATTTGACCCAAAAGACATTCTGGAATTTTCTGATTCCCATTTTAAGGATTTAACGAATAATTTAGGTACGTTGGGGAATTAGTTTAGTAGAAATTGGATGACCCAAGGGGATTTATTGGTGTGGGTAAGTGGGTAGAGTTGGTGGTGTTTTATAAAAGAGAGGAGAGGAACTTTAGAAGAGTCTTGAAATATTATTTTATCATAAAATTAATTTTGGCTTTTAATATTTCCAAAGTGATATATGTCGAGGGTAATATGGGTATGAATTGAAATAATCTTCATAAATATATTTTAGACTAGTTTAAGTCATAGAATTAACATTATATTTTAGCATTAACCCATACTTAAAAACATTAAGTCCTACCACGTCGTCCTGTATTTTCATAATATATGAGTAGTATATTTACTAAAATATACCAAGAAAACCAAAAATAGATCATTAATGATATTTGTTACATTATATAAGTCATTTGGACAAATAGTATTTGTTTTGAACTGTTATATCATTTAATTAAATAGTATATGTTAAAAAATCATTTATGTACATTTTGAAACTATATAGTAATTGATTTTTGTTAAATTAGTAACAACTTGATTCCTTAAAAAAAGGCATTAAATGAAATAAATATTTCATAGTAATCCATAAAATTCGTGGATGGAATATATTATTTCAAATAATTTTTTAACATTTATTATATCATTTATTTGAATATTTTATTAATTATGAAATCACTCCATCATCAATGTGTCATAATTAAATTTATTAATTTATTCTATAAAATTTATAAATAAGATACCATGATGTATGAAATCGTTTAATCTTTATATTAAATATTTATAGTGAAAGGGATTAGTTATATAACCCTATATTAAATTTTTTTTAGTATAAGATACTTTTTTATGTTATATTTCACTTTACATTAAATTAATTATTATAACATGTCATTATCACACCAAAGTGGCTCCAAGGGGTCCCAAAATCTTCCTAGGATTCCCATTGTCTGATATATCTTATCTGATACAATTAGGTTGTGCATTAATATAGTTTCATATTATTATATTATCTTTTTTGTCCCCTTATTTACCAGAATCACACTTTAACCATGGTAGACAAAAAAATTTACTGAATTTACTATTCATAATGTAAAAAAATAAAAGGTACTAATTTAAACAATTTTTACTTCTTTATTTATAATATTTAATCAATTTTCAAAATTAAAAGCCCAAAATTTCCATAAATCACAATAAATTTAATTCCTGTTCTGAAAACAAAAAAGCAGGTTTTTAAGAAGTAAAAACAATCAAAAGAATGACATGTGTTTATGTCAAATTTAAAAGTCAAATAAAATAAAATAAAAATAATTGGATTAAATGATAAAATCATAATACAATTACACATTAAAAAATAAAAGGAAATTCATACCATATAAATAAATTAGATGAAAATTCATTTTGACATAAATGAGGTATTTTCCAGTATTCATTAAAACTGAACTTTATCAGAAAATTTCCAAATTTTCAACCAAAAAACTATCGATGAATATCATCAAAATAAATAGATTATTTTTTCAAATATAACATATAAAAGAGGAAGAAACTAGATTTGAAAAGGGTATTCCTTCAAAATGCTGTGAAAGTTCCATTTTAAATAATAGAGTATTTTATGATTTAATATTGATTCATTCTAATTTTAAGACTCTAAAATTTATCAAATAAATGTAAACATAGTTAACAAATATGTATAATCATATTTTAGAAAATTCTATTAAATTCCATGAATCGAATAGTTAGGCATTAACTAACATTTGATATAATATTATTATATTATTTTCGGTATAACTCAATGTTGTGTGCAACATAAAATTTTGGAGAAACCTATTATTGCGTATCGGGAACACATTCAAGCAATGTTTCCCCTTTAATGTAAATTTAATATATTCATCATAAATATTAATAGATATACAATTGTATTATTCCATAAATATGTGGGATCTTACATTTCTCTATGAATATAAATAGTCATTTGAAGGCAAAAAAGATTTCTGACATCATGGTATTTTTATATATAAATTTTACACATTAAATAAATTTATTTATTTTTGACACAATGATGATGAAATAATTATCTTATTTATTAATGAATCATATAAATTATATTATAAATATTAAAATAAATGTAGTTTGAAAATTTTTATGCCATCCAAAAATTTTAGGGATGATTATGGCATGAAATATTTTAGTTAATATAGTTTTTTAGAAAGAAACCATTTTTTATGACTTTTAAAAAATTCAATTTCTAAATATTGTCGAAATTGGCATAAATAAGTTTTTAAAAAAACATTATTTAATTAATTGATATAATTTTCAATGAAATATGACATTTGTCCAACTGATATAGATAATGTTTAAAATGTCATTAGGTATTCACTTGAGGTTTTTTGGAATTTTATAGTTAATAAAATAAACATATAGTGTTAAAATACAAGAATACATGGTAAGAGTTAATTAATTTTACAAATGGTTAAATCCAAAAGATAATTTTATCTTTTTGACCTAAGCATATCTAAAACCAATTTGTTGAGAGTATTTATAACTATCCTCATATTATCCTAGAAATATATCACTTTGGATATATTAAAATTCAAAAATCAATTTATTATAAAATAATATTTCAAGACATACCTAAAGTGCCCCTACTATCTCTTATAAAATTTTATCATCTCTACCTGCATGCTCACACCTCCCAAGCCAATTGTCTCATTAAATTTCTACCAAAATAATCTATCAACATCCCTCAATTCTTTTTATAGGACATACATTGGGAATAGGAAAATTCAATAATCCCTTTTGACCCAAATCAAAAATAGTTATCTGATTTAGCAGTAATGTCTCCTCTCAAGCTCCATTCAATTATTTTCCTTATCCAAACACCGAACATATTTTTATTCTTTTATTTTATGAAAAAACTATTATTCTAAATATAATAGTATTTTATATTCGAAGGTTTCGACCTACACCTTCACACACCTCTATAAAATGGATATATGACATATTGTTTCTATGTATAGTGAACTATGACCTGACGAAACAATCAGAGTACAATTTTCTCCTACCACCTCTCATGGTGGAAATTATGATTTAACTATATTTATATATTATACTTATTGAATTTAAATTGTCTCCCTGATTTTTTAATCAGTATTATAACATATCTTTATTCTTTTCATAATTTGTAAATATGATAATTTTATTTGAGGAAGTGTGCACAACTAGCCCCTCAATGTGATGTGAATCATTCATGAAATACTTGGAACGTATAAAGGATGGTTTTAATGAACCTATTTTACATATATAACATTTATATTAAACATAAATTATAATATATTTTTTTATAATTAGGAATTCATTCTTTTCATACGATAATGAAATTAAAGTAGTGTTCATCCTTTTGTACGACCTACTATCTCCATGAATAGTAAATTTTTTTTATATCAAAATATTATTAAATATTATAAATACATATATAATGGATATATATTATATTTAAATAATTAATATCATTATGGATATTATAGACTTATGAAAACATTTATTATTTTCTTCAAAATAGGTTAATTAATGACACAGGTACTGATAATTGTCAAAACATCTGATATGAACTCAAATAATTAACCAAATGTTATTATTTGGTAATAAGTGATATAAAATAAATTATAAATTATGAAATGATTATATAGAAATTATAAATTAACCTATGTTTCTTATTCAGGAAATTAAAGAATAAACAAGTCATGTATACTCAAGGTAAAGGACTTTGTCTCAATCTACATTCATAGAGGCATATTTTTATTTATACATGACTTTAATTTATATGGAATATAATAAACCCTTTTGAAATTGAATTTTATTCAATGGGTTTTAAAAGGGATCTTTTTCCATGAAGGGTTTTACTAAATGACAAAATGATTGTTTCTTTTTAACTTATCCGGCTAAAATGTCATTTTCACCACCAGAAACATTACATGATATTAGGCTTCCTCTAAAATCCATAATTTTATCAAAATAAAATTAAATACCATATTCCCTATATAATTATTTATATATTGATATTTGTTTTGATGAAGTATTGAATATATTAATATATTGATGTGATCTATTATGATTACAGTGGGGAAATGTTATTATTCCTTGATGCTCAATTTATGTGTTATGTTATTGCCCATGGGAATGTTTTATATATATTTGGGGTTCCCTTATTAACAAAGGGTGGGTGATCCCGTGATAGATCACTAATGCATTGGGTATTGTGAAAGAGGTCAAAATTAAGGTGAACCGATAAGATTTAGGGAATATATTGTGATGGGTATTCCAAATGTAACCATTAAGGATACTCCCAATGTGGCTATGGATGCTATAAAGTAAGTAGGATATGGATTCAACAAGTTACCTTTTTGATTTATTATTTTAGGTTTTTTTTGTAATCCTATGATTTCATGAGGTATGTCAAAAATAATATTTTTTATGAGTGAAAATTGGGATTTAATTGGTTCATATGATTTCATGGACTGGAAATTTATTTATTTATTGTATCCCTTACAGATTTTTTATCGCCATACTCTGTTTCCAAAATGTTTTCACATTGTATAAGGATGATTAAAAGAAAGTTAGAATTCAGGAATATTTTTACCAATAAAATAAATAATAATTTTTTTAAAAAGTGTTTCCATCGATGTGAAAATTGATATTGTTTGTATATTGTCCTCTTGTATGATTATGAGTTGTTATATATTAAAAAATTCTTATTTCTTTTAACTATAAACCTGAAATGATCCTCAATGTGAAATCAAGTTTTAACTCAAGATTGTGTAATGTTTAAAGACATGACCTTAAAATTAATAGTAGAATAATAGAAAATATTCACAAGCATCCAGATATTAATATTCCTTTTAGATCACATATAACATTCTATTTAATGTGTTCTATTAAAAATTTAAGAGACCACCATTAAAATAAAACTATACATTAACATCAATGATATAATCATTATAATTGTTTAAATGAAATTATGTAACTTATTAGTGTTAACTATTTTGACTGGTGGTGTCTCTGGGTGTGGAGATGTCTTGTTTTGGTGGCATGAAACTGACTGTGTCTTAATCTAGTGGTGTCTCGTATAGTGGTGTCTTAAACATAAAAAGTTATATGCTCTGGCCTTATGAAATTACGATGGTGATATATTCTGCCCATATAACATACATTATTGATTTTATACTCTGGTTTTGTTTAATCTAATGGTGTATCAGACCTAGCCAGAATCATATACTGATGGTATCTTATGATATCTGTGTCTGGAAGTTAGTGTCTTAGAATTTCTCTCAAAATTCTATCTTGGGGGTGACATGTTTGGTGGTGTGTTAGCTCAGGGGTGAGTTAGTCTTAATGATGTCATAATCTCATTGGTGTATTAACTAAAACATGGACTAGTGGTGACTCATAATTATTAAATTTCATCTTTTATTTTATAATATATGATACTTATTGAGAAACATGAAATTCATTAACATAATTATAATCATTATTTTTTATCATTAAAATAATGATCTAAAAAATCTCCCCCTTTTCATTGTCACAAATCACTTCATTAAAGGTATCATAAATATAACAAATGATATAAAATGTAAGATCAAAATATATCAGTTGAATGAGTACTCACAGTATGTGTAGATGGTTTGAATTATTAATACTTTAAAAATAATGATAATTATATAGTACCAATGGGAAAATGATTAAAACTAAAATTTATCAAAGGAAGTATCACTAGGATTCCATAGTGTTCTAACCCTTTTGGGATTATCCAAATGATAGAACACTATAATATTAAACTAGTAAATATTGTTATATAATAAAAATATCAATTGAAGATTAATGAATAATGTGTATCAAATCAAATGAAAAATGTAAGAAAACAAACTATATTACAAAACATTAATCCCATCAAAACAAAAGATTTACTCCAACACTCTAATGTTAGGATAGAAGAAGCTAGTGGTTCTTTTCCATTTCCTTTGTCTACCTCTATATTTGAAGAAACATGATATGAAGTGGAATCATGAAATGTACAAGGAACCATTGTTGAAAGTCTAGTGATAGATCATAGAAGATTATCTTCTAAAATAATAACTAGTCAACATTGTCATAGATCATCGGTATGAGAGAAATAAGGAAAGGATAGATATAGGGAGGTAAAATTGCATGAGGATATGTGGTAACATATGGGAAGAAAAATATTTTAGGAGTTATAGGAATGGATTCCTATTGAACATCTATAGTTCCATGTACCTGAGGAAGTTGCTTCAATAGATTGACGAAATCTAGAATAATCTATCCTTCTCTTCCCATTGCACTTAATAAATGTACCTTGTCTTCAATAAACTGACACAATATATAACTTATTTCTATCAATATGCGATCTTTCTCCTTGAAAGCAATATTCATAGTGGGAATCCAAATATTCTCAACAAAAAACATAGAGTATTGTTCCATATAATTATTTGTGTAGGTCCTTTATAGATAATAAAAAATATCCTTGATGACAGTCTCTCAATTTCATTTCATGTAATGAGAATATGAGTGTATCAAGTTAACAAAATGGTCACTATTATCTCTTATTACGCTCAAGGTTTATTGGAGCTGATCAGGAAGAACCGTTGATGCCCATTGTGAGGTATATCTCAACTATTCTCTGAATTTTGATCTGATCCCATCTACATCGATCATTTTAGGAGAAGTATCACAAGATCTTAATTCCACTAAGGTAATATTTTTAATTATTTAAAGTAGAGCATACATGCGTGTTGGAAATAAGGATTTCATTACATCCATAACATCCATCAAACACTCTATTTCACCATTGATTCTCTTATATTTAGTCTCAAACTATGAGATTTTATGAATCATGTTAGGTTGAATTTACTGAATTAAAATTTCAAAGAGATAAATTTCGTCATTATCAATATGATTGGTCAGGAGAGTTGATTGATTTTTCAAACACATATGAAAATTGGACAAAAATATTTTACCAAATGTTCCCCAATCAGCTTCTGTGTCCACATCCACTAATATAATAGGATATGCATTAGAAAAAGGTAAAACTGAGACACATTGTTTTGGTAAACCATCAGAGTCTCCTTAATCAATCATATATACCTTAGGGACTCTTTCGTGTATAACCTCTAGTCCACCAAAAAAAATTTATCACCTTACTCTAAAATTATAATTTATCCCACACTTCAAAACATGGGACCAACCCATTGGTTTGTGTTTTCTATAATATCTTGTATAGAAACAGGAGATACAACACCTATAGGTACAATTTCACTAGTGCCAACAATATGAGTAGTAACAGCCTATTCACTAACTTTTAATTCTTCCATCTCGACATCATGTTTCTAAACACACGAGCTCGGTAAAACAACCTTATGCCCATCATATGTTTTGACCTCTTGAATACTGTCAACAAGAGGATCATGAAATGAAAAAATATTACGGTACTCACCACTTCTTCACTCTGAAGAATAGTCCCCTTTTAATCTTTCCCATCCACATGTTGTTCAATAGAATAAATAACACTCATTCATGTAATAATTTATGAATTAGAATCTATTTGAATAGTGTAAAGATAGTTGTTATAAACACCATATACCACTAAAACATCATGAAATATCCCCACATTTGGGTGTTTCTCATGCCCAATAAATGCATCCTTTTTTATTCATTGGGTCCCTTTCTCCATTCAAGTGTATTTTCTCAAAATATGCACCATGTGGAGTATAAATTTATGGTGGTATCTCTACATATCACTTAATTTATTCAGGTGATACATCAGGTTTAGAAACATTATCATCAACATCACATCTATTCCATTCATATCATCTCTATATTGATTTACATTTTCATGTTCTTCATATTCATCATCATCCACTAAATCAATATTAATTTCTGAACTTCTCTTAAAATGATACTCATCAAAAACATATATTTGCTCTATATAAATTTTAATAATTTTAGCGATTTTGTTAGTCTTCTAAGAAGTCATGGAGCTCAAAAAGTGATGGGATAAGACATAAAAGTAATGTATGGATCCATTTCATAATCAAATGAAGGTTATTTATATTCTTACCTAGAGGCAGCAGTCTTTTACTCCTCATATGGGTAATACAAATATCCAAATGGCTCCAAACCATGGTCAACACTCTCTCATAGTATTTTAGGTTGATCCACCAAGTTAAATTATGAAAAAAACCATCTAATTATCTCCAAACTCCTTTCTATTCTAGGGTTTCCGACTTATTTCAAATATTTAACAGATAGACCTAGAAATACAGAAACCACCACATTCAACAATTATTTCCTCATATTCTATGTAGAATTTTTTTTCCATTAGAAAGGATGAAATAATATTTTTATATATCAAGGAATTTTACCTTGAATAATGTTTTATCATCTTTGATATATGAATGATAAGATGACTACACAAATTGATTCTCATTCATTTTTCCATATTACGTGGAAAATAGAAATCATGATATCTCAATGTGGAAAAATATCATTTCCTAGTGTAGAGCACTTGTTCAATAAAATTGAAGTAAATCAGAAACTCCCAATATAATTTTGTATCCACTGGCCTTCATGTTATACCATAACATGATAGTGTGTTCAAAGAATCTTCATAGATCAGGTAGTCAGTTTCCTATATATAGATCCTTTATAATCTTCATAAATTCCTTCATGTGGAATTCCAAATCACATGTCCCACTATTTTGAGAAAAAAATGATTTTTTTACCTTTTACTCGTGTTCTCATCCTATATTCTTCCTCATTATTTAATCCTAACTCAACATATTGAAAAAGAAAATGAAAAATATTTGGAGAAAAGCTTAATTTATTTGATGAAAACCAATCTAACCAACCATGGTCTTAAAGAACACTGAGAAATATAGAATTTCTATACAACAACAATTTTGATTCTACATCCCTGTTAAAATACAACAACTTTGTTATGATGCTCATTATGAAAAGGTTTTATAAGAACTAACACACTTTCCGTTCCCTTTTTCTTTGAAGTAGGTCTCCACTCACCTGAAGATGATTTAGAAGGATGTAGTATCATTGGAATGGAGATCAGTTTGACATGCATGATCAGTGGCTAATAGAAAATTTGATGGTTTTAACATTATGAGAAGATTGGAATATCTGGGCTCGAGATAAAAAAGAATAATAGTAGGTATGTTGTAAATAGAATAGATATGTCTTCATCATTTGGGAATGAATTAAAAATCATAATGATATCTAGAAATTTATTTTGAAACTGAGGAGAATATATATATATATATATCATTTTATGAAATTAACAGAAACCATAGAAAAAAATTAACTAGCAGTTGAAAATACATAGAATCAACAAATTCACAATGGAATGAATAACCAAATCTGTGTCACCCAACAGTGTGTCACCCAATGGAAATTCACCCAATTGTGTGTCACCTAACTATTTGTCAAACTAAAATTAAAAATTAATAAAATAATCATTACTAACTCATGTTCGATGTGGTTCATTCTCTCAGAATTTGGAGTCATAGAAAAAATTATTAACTAACTAATGTTATGTGAAAATAAAATAAATAGTCACATCACTGTTTTTCAATTATATCTCTAAAATTGATGTCATATATCAATGTGATTTGTCCAAGAATGTGAAACTGGGATCTTGGAAATATTAGTATACCTCTTATTCTAATGGTTTTTGGGGGACATGTCGGAATTGATATCCTTAGTCTAGAAAAGTGTGTTTTATCCACAAAAAATTTTCATTGTAACTTCTAATAGCTATGTATACAACATCAGTAGTGTTAAATTACACAAAATTTCTTTTCATACTACACAAGGAACTTAGACAGATACACAAAATGTGACATGTTCTAAATTTCCTTTTTCAATATAACATGGATCCTCAGAAATCAGCATCAGAATAACTCATTAGATCAAATAATTTACATTTAGGGTAAATAATACTAAATTAGTTGTATTCATGAGTTAATAATAAATTCATTTCATATCAGTTAATTTTATCTCTTTTTTTCCTGAATGTGAGCACACATACATAAACTAAACAAAACATCTGGTCATCTAGAAGTCATGTAGATAATACTACCAATCATACCTCGAGAAATGGTTTTATCCACTAATTTCACACATACATTAAGAAATATTTTATTTGGGGAACTCATTAAAGTTTCATTACTCATTGTTGTATCCTAGTTAAAATTATATTAACGATATTTTTCATATTTGTTTTTCAAAAATTCTATCATTATTTTTGAATGATTTGAAATCCAGCAAATAATTTGTGTTCACCCATTAAACACATTTCAAATTCATTTTTTCAGCATTTTAGAATAATGAATACAAATATAATTTCATGAATATCCCAAAATAATAGCATATACATTGATTTGTTCTACTAAAAAGTCTCTTAAAATTATTTTTATGAAATTAGTTGGTTAGGAAATACCTTTTTAAAATAATCTTGAAATATGAAATATTATGATCCTACCATTCCATGATTTAAGAGCCTCTTTTAAACAATATAATTATTATGTTAATTAAAAAATAAAATTTCAAAATTGGGGATTTTGATAACCAGGGGGTTTTCAACAAAAACAATCACAATTATAAAGAAATTCATAAATGAACTCTTAACATCCATTTGATAAATTATGATATTAAATGGGTTTCATGGGAAAAAATATTCTTATGGACTCATGTATGGATATAGTCAAAAAGGGGTTCTTCAATATATATCCATTCTTCTTGACTATAACCATGTGAAAAAAGTATATCCTTGTTTATAACAATTGTTCTTGATTCACTAACTGTTCTCATTATAACTCATTTAGTGAAAATTTTAAATGTGTCATTGGTTCTATATACAATTTCCGACAGATTTTTTCTTTTTAATTGATTTAAATCTTCTTGCATGGCTATTACACAGAATACATCAATAATGACTTCATTTTTTATTAGTTAAATATTGAAATAAGTAATATTGATGTTAAAACTACATTATTAGAGAATATCTATTTTTTTCTCCTCTATTTAGGTCACCTACATAAATATATAAAGGATGATACATAATAGTTTTAATTCCTAAATAAATTGAGGGACTGGATACTTATGGTTCTACATATTTAGGTTTAGGGTGTTTCGTAAATTCATAAGAACTGGATTATTTTTCTAATTATTCGATAGTATAATATAAAGGTTTATAATTTATGTTTACAGAAGTTACATCATACATAATTTTTTCTAGGTAGTTTTTATGATCATATTGATCAAATTTATCAAATTTTATATAAAATTTTTATTCCATAATTTTGGAATTCTTACTGAAAACTCAATTCCCTATTCTAGTGGTTAAATATCCAAGGAATAATCCTTTATAAATTTTAAATAAAAAATTAGTCCAAATTAACCATAGTATTATGAATGATGAATTTTCAACCAAAAACATGAAATTAAATAATGTTATTTTTTCAATGGTTCCGAAGATAAAAAGGAATTTTTTTAAGGATAGTTCCAATTAAGACACTATTTCTGATGGAATAGGTTGTATTGATATCTTCATCCCAAAAATAGATTGGCAGGTCATACTCATTTAACATGTTCTTATCTATCTCTTTTGATGTTCTATTTCTCTATTCTGAAACTCTATTCTATAGAGGTTTCCTTGGAGAAAATAAGTTATGAGTATAGCCATTATGTGAAAATGAAGATTCAAAATTTTTATTTTCAAACTCATGACCATGGTAAATTATTAAGGTATAATCCTAATTCCACAAATATTTTCTACAAACCTATCACACATGGTAATTTATGATAAAGCATTAAATTTGTGAGAAAAAAATTATAACCATGTGTACCTAGAGAAATCATCAAATAGAATATAAAAAATGAATCTAATTGAATATAGAAACCCAAAAAATGTCCAATTAAATTAATGTGAACCACCTAGAGTGGTTTAGAACATGAACAATTATTCTTTGATTTAAAACAATATTTTGGTTTCTTCACTTTTAATAGGGGTTACACAATTTTTCAGTCCAAAACTCTCGCATGGGTAGACCCCAAAAAACCCATTTTCTTGAAATTTTCCTTATTAAGTGAATGTTGAAATTTATAAGTCACCTATTCCAAAACTATGCATTTTTTAAGTTCTCTTCATCATGCAAAATTTGGAGAAACTAGATAATTGGAATAAATGGAATAGACATTATCCTTTATCCAAGTAGTAAAAAAAATTAGAATAAAAAACATTACAATAAATTTTTTCAAAATTTACATAAAATAAATCATCTTCTATTATGATACAACAAGTATGTTATATTTTAAAACAACTGAAAATAATAATTTATTGAATAAAACTAAATAACTATTAACGATTTGGCCAAAGACCATGATTGTTTTTCATTTTCATCAAAGGTGTCACGACCACTATGAACATTAATAAGGAAATTCAATAGTAAATAATATATTACGATATTCCTTTAATATCTGTTAAAAATTTCCATATACTATTATAGGCATACTTCAAACAAATTTCCTAGAATACAAAATTTATGAAATAAATGAATTTGGTACCAAAATAAATTTGGGTTTAGAAATATTTCTAATAAAGGGTCTGTGAATAGAAAATTGATTTTAATGGATTAATATAAAAATATTGAATACTTTTAGTAATAATAACTCTATTAGGTACCATAGAAAAATAGTTGGTAGTTAATCTTTCTAGCATAGACTTAGGAATAAATTTACTCTGTAATTTTTCAATCACCAGGATGATACCAATTCTAGTGGAATATATAGGTGCAACTGGGTTACATAAAATCTAATTAAGATATTCTATACAATTTCATAAAATATATAGTTAAATAAATAATTGATAATTTTAATGATTAATTTCTGTTTATTCTTTTAGAAGTTGAGCATTTTTCACTTTTTTCAACAAACAATTCATAGTTACTATTTGTAGTTGGAGGATGTTGTCTATTGATAATTTTATACATGTTCTTTAATTAATCAAATGTGTCTTCTAGAATGTTGGAATTTTGAAATAATTCATCATCTTAAATTTTATCATTGATTAGTCACTAAAAGTGGATAAAATTAATAGTTAATATCTTTATATTTATTTTTCCAAAGTCCATAAACATTGTTTTTAGTGCATTACACAAATAGAACTTCATTTGTCATCTTAATTTCAATTCATGTTTAGAAATCAAATTTGGGACCAATAATTCATATATTTGTGGACAAAATTATATTCCTTTTCTGAATTTGATATTTTGAGATATGATTTACCACTTTGTTTGGAACATTTTATCTTTTAGGTCCGATGGATTAATCCCAAGGGAAAATGATTTTTTTGCGCCTGAATGCATAAATTTGCTGGAGAATTCATAATGGGCCTAAGGCCCATCAATCAAATGTGGGGCCCAAAAAACAAGCCCAATAAAGCTCAAATTGGTACAGTTGAAATAGAACATTATGAGGATTATTTTATTCAACTATGTCCAGAGTTAATTCCGATGTTTTCATGGAGATATATGGATCTGAAGATTACATTTAAATGGTGGGACCGATATGAACGCCCATAAATTCTTCTCACCATTTCAGGAATAACATTCAAACAGATGCACCAAGTGACCTTAAAATTTGAAAGTTGATATAGGAAACATGGAGGAAGAAATTTTGCTACTACAACCACTAATGATTCTACAATATTTAATTTCAAATCCGAACATCCAAATGGAGGATGAATCTGGACAGTTTTCCGGGTCAACTTCGAAACATCAATTCCCTTTTGATTCTTCACCCCCTTTTGACTCTCATAATTATTGGGGGGTAAATTAATTTTTGGGGGGTGGAGATAAGGCTCCTAATATGCCTATATAAGGAGTTGGTGGTGAAGTGAATTATCATCTCATATTTTTCTTTTGAATCCATGTTTTTCTTTCCTTTGTATTGTCATGCTTTCATTTTGTAATCGTTTTGTCAATTTCTCCCATGTAAGTATTTTTTTCACCTTCATTTAATTAATAAAAGATCATCATATTATCATTCTTAATTTATTATTTAGTTTTCCATAGCTTTTTGATACCGTTTCCTTAGGGAGTGAGGTTATTCACATAATCTTTTGTTAAAATCTTCACAGAATGGTGGAGTGATTATTATTTATTTTTGTTCTTCTCCAATTATACCATCACAATTATACTACCTGTTTCATTGATAGAATAGAATCAATGGTGGGATAATCCTCTAAAGGGTTGATCCAAGGGAGTATAAAGGGGATGAATTGGATGTTATTTCTTAATTTAATAATTCCTAATCAATTCTATTTTTGAGATTTTCATTCAATGATTTAAGTTCTCTTTTAAACTCACCAATTTTATGGATTCACACCCCAAGTGCTAAAAACGATCCTCTACATTAGAGTGCTCATAAATATGATCCTCCCAGTGTATATGTGATTAGCCTTATGATAGTTGAAATGTTAAATCCGTTAGTGATTTGGGATGTTTGTATTTTGTTAAAGGAAACGCTTAAACTTAAGACATTGAAATAATTTAAAAAGAAATTCATCCATTTCAACCCATTTGATACCCAAGGATTAACTCGTTCGTTTAAATTGAATTCTCTTAAGTCTTTAAAATATCAAATAATCCAATCAATTCAATCCAATATTGGCCACTGCATAGCCAAATCAACACCATCAAATCACCTTCATAGAATGCATGTTTCTTAGGTTTCTTCTTAGGTCTATGACGATCGATAACCCAAGCCATACTAAAATGACCACTTACACCATACAACATGGGTAAATTTGGGTGAAAAAAAATTTTGGCACCGTTTCTGGGGACCATGTAAGATACCTTAGACACTCATCTTCTTTTTCTCACCCCAAATTCTCTATTCTCACCCAAATTTATCTTCTCTTTTCCCCTTTCTTTTTCTGTGTGTCGAAAAAAAATCCAAAAACCAGTTTTCAATCAACTCAAATGGATTATCATGCAAAATAACGCTTCATAAACCAATGCTGTAATCAAGCTAGAAATTAATATTGGGAAACACCTCAAATAGGGAATTTCATTGACCAAAACTTAATTGAATACACCACACCAGATGATATGTATAATCAATGGGATGCTGATGTTTTAAAGGTTCAATTTCTATAACTCTCAAGGATTATTGAAGAGATCAAACACAAGGAAGTTAATGATGTCCAAACATCCATAAATACTAATTATGAAAAAAATCTTGATCATTTTTGTGAAAAAATGGTTAAAATGAATTCAGATGTTTCATCACTGAGATTTGAAATACAAAGCATTGAGACTTGTGAGGAACCCATTTTTAATCAGGATGTCTCTTACTCATCACTAATACAAGAATCGTGTCTCCCACAAACCTCAAATGAATTTATTAATGAACCAAACATTGGATTTGGGATAATTGAAGATAATCAAGGAATTGTTGATGGGTGATTAAATCAAGAAGAAACTGATTTTTTGTATTCACAAGATGGAAATGTGACATTGTGGATGGAGAGTCCTGAATATTTCTCCATTGATGATATTTCAAAAACACCAATCACTGAACAATTGGGAGAAATACCAAACATTGAGCCCATACACAATCATAATATTCAACTCGACACTTTTTGGGATGAATCATATTTTCAAATGGAACCAATTATTTCTAAAATTTTGGAGAAGAAACAGACTTTCATTCAAATTTCCAATCGTCATTAAGAAATTTCAATAAACCCAATCTCAAAATAATTTTCCTTCCTCCCCAAATTAATTATCCCATCATAGATGATAAGAAAGACCTTGTAGTTTTAGTTCATTCATCTAAAGAAACCAATAATTTCTTAATGGTCATTGATTTCTTAGGTTAAACAATAGAAGAAAATCAATTAACCATTTCAGATATTCCTTGGATTTTCCAAATCATTTTAGAAAAAAGGATTTTACACAAAAAAAAAGTTCAAAACAATAATCAATATCAATATTATTGAAGTGGAAAATGATGGGTTGACTAAAATTTTGAAAGTTGGAATTGGATAATTTTGGGGGTTCAAGTCGAGCTAATGACGTTAAACAAAAGCACTCCATGGGAGGAAACCCATGGTTTTCATAGTCTAATAATTGTGAATTATTTTTTTCATTTAAAAGATTACCATAGGATGTTGACATGTTCGTCTTTTATGTGAAAGGATAGGTATGAAAGGGGATCACCGTATTGATCCGGGTCACGTGGTGTGATCCCTGAGTAATACCATACCTAGGAAATATAAAGAAGACAATGTATCATCAGTTTGATTTTTTTTAAAAAAAAAAACATGGAAAACCATAAAAATGACGATACATGGAATTAAATAAATCATTGTGTTATTTGTTTTTTCTGATTTGTTCATATTTTTATGATTCATGAACTATTTTTGGTGATACATTTTCAATCAAGGAGGTACCTACACCCCCAAGAGATCAAATGAGTAATCTGGAGCATCATGAACTTAAACTTCAAAAACCAGGTGAATTTTTTCCTTGTTTATCATTTTCAATTTCTTCTTTGAAATCCTCTCCTACCCCCCTTCTAACTTTTCTTTTCTTTAAACACTGTGAAAAATTTTATTCTATGTTGGGGGGAGATGAAATAAAAAATGATTTTTTCAGTAAGAACATGCATGTAAATAAATATTCCATTAACCTTGAACATGATAACACACATCGAAAACTCTGAAATTGGACATCAAATAATTTTTCATGCCTTGATTCTGATTTTAATGCATGTTTAAGTTAATGAGCACAGTTTTTTGAAAGTGCAGTTGTCCTTTGTGATTTTTCAATGTTTACATTTTCAATCCTCTAAATAAAAATTCCACAATGCACGTCCACTAGATCATATTGTAAATTTGAATTCATGGGTCTATTTCGTTATAGAATAGTGTTATGAGGTCACTTTTAGTTTAATTTGAGTATCCAAAATAAATTGAAAAAAATAATGACCACATAGAGAAATGTTTTTTCCAAATTCATGACATTCAGAACATGGGGATCGTGACCTCATAGTTTTCTTTCCTAGAGTTAAGATTTATATCTCTATTATAGAGCATGGAATTGACAATATGTGTGGCATCCAACACTTGGGGATCATGACTCCAAAATTTCTTTTCCCGGATATAGTCTTTTCATATCTATTGGGGTTAAAAAAACAAAAAAAATAAAAAAAATGGATACTCATTATAAGGTTTAATTTGTTTCCCACCTACCTCTTCCATTTTTTCCCCATGAATAATAAAATGGGCCCCAAATCTTTTGCGATGCACAACACTTTATCATGCTTAATCGAAATTGTATGAAATGTGGAGATGAATTTGAAGAAAAGAATTGGCTTGGGATTGAGATTTTCTTATGGACCTAGCTTTTTTTAAATGTTTTTATGGGTTTCAAAAATAGTGATTGTATGAGGACTTTGGGTGAGAAATGTGTATAAAAATGTTTTTGGAAAAGAGGATTTGAATTTTATATTTGTAATATATTTTTCTCGGTACTAGAAAAACTCAAGTTGAGGGGTGTAATTAATCACTGAAAGTGGCTACTATTCATTATTCCAAAGTCCATAAAAATTGTTTTTAGTGCATTACATAAATAGAACGTCATTTTTCATCTTAAATGCAATTCATGTTTAAAATGAAAATTTGGGCCCAATCATTCATCTGTTTGTGGACAACATTATATTAATTTTATAAATTTTATATTTTGGGATATGATTTATCACTTTTTTTGGAACATTTTATCTTTTAGGTCCGATGGATTAATCCAAATGGAAGATGTATATTTTTTCTCCTGAACGCATAAATTTGCTGGACAAAGCATAATGGGCCTAAGGACCATCAAAAAATGTGGGGCCCAAAAACCAAGCCCAATGAAGCACAAGTTATTACAGTAGAAAGATAAAAATATGAGGGGCATTTTATTCAACGGTTTCCTGAGATAATTCCGAATTTTTCCTGGAGATATATGGATCTTAAATTTACATTTATATGGTTGGACCGATATGAACGCCCATAAATTCTTCTCACCATTTCAGGAATAACATTCAAACAGATTAACCAAGTGACCTAAAATCATGACAGATGATAGATAACACATGAAAGAAGATATTTTTCTTCTACAACCACTGATAATTCGGCCATATTTAATGTCAAATTCGAATGTCTAAATGGAGGTTGAATCTGGATTGTTTTCTGGGTCAACTTCGAAACATAAAATTTCTTTTGATTCATCACCCTTCTTTTGTATCTCTTAATCATTTGGGGCCAAATTAATTATTGGGGGTGTATCTAAGGCTCCCAATATGCATATATATGGAGTTGGTGGTGAAGGGAATTATCATCTCATATTTTTCATTGGAATCGAAGTTTTTTTTCATTTGTAATTTAATGCTTTCATTTTGTAGTCATTTTGACAATTTCTCCCATGTATGTTTTTCGTTAACTTTAATTTAATTAATAAAATTTCATCATATTATTCTTCTTAATTTATTATTTCATTTTAAATATCATTTTTATACCGTTTCCTTAGGGATTGAGGTTATTCACATAATCTTTTGTGAAAATTTTCACACAACGGTGGAGTGATTTTTATTTATTTTTTTTCTTCTCTAATTCTACCATCATAAGTCTACTACCCTATTTAATTGATATAATAGAATAAATGGAGGTCTAATCCTCTAAAGGGTTGATCCAAGGAGTGTCAAGGGGATTAATTGGATATTATTTCTTAATTTAATTATTCTTAATCAATTCTATTTCACATATTTTCATTCAATGATTTACGTTCTCCTTTAAACTCACCAATTTTAAGGATACACATCCCGAGTGCTAAAAACGATCCTCTACATTGGAGTGCTCATAAATATGATCCTCCAAGTGTATAGGTGATTATAATTAGGATAGTTGAAACTCTAAATTAGTGATTGATTTGGGATGTTTTTATTTTGTAAAAGGAAACACTCAAACTTAAGACATTGAAATAATTTAAAAAAAAATTCATCCAATTCACCCCATGTGACACCCAAGGACCAACTCATTATTTTAAATAGAATTCAATTAATTATTTAAAAAATAAAATAATCCAATAAATTCAATTCAATTTTGTCCACTTCATATCCAAATAAACAACATAAAACCACCTTCTTAGAATGTGTGTTTCTTAGGTTTGTTCTTAGGTCTCTGAGGATCAATAACCCAAGATGTACTACAATAACTGCTTACACCATACATCCTGGGTACATTTGGGCGCAACCAATCATCATCATTATTTTAATTGATAGAATAATCAGAATTATGCATAGGTATAATAATAGAAACACTGGGTAAACAGGTTCCTCAATAACCTTAATAAGGAAATACTTGTTTTCTCTATCATGTTTCAACACATTTAATGAATCTAAATCACTTAATAATTTACTATGAAACACTCCATGTGTCTTTAGTAAAATGTTTATATATTATATCTTTTTAAAAAAAAATTCTTGTATTCGATATTTGGATCGTCTAATTTTATATTTCATTTCCTCTTACATTCATTGAATACAAATTATTTCAGATCTTCATATTTCTTCAATTCTTTATTCTAGTATCCTATTTAGTCATACTTTTCCTTTATAGTTTTATTTGTTGAGAATTGTTTTCTATAAAAAATCATAAAAAATATGCTATGTGAGCCATCACATCCCACTTTTAGGAGGGTATTCTATATCCCAAGAATTTGTAACTTGATCTTTTTTCCTTTCCTTTCTCATTTTTTTCTATTTGGGTGTAGTAGTCTTAGTGGATATTGATATTCTTTTAGAATATTCATATTCTTAACAGTTCAACATTATATGTTCTAAATACATAATAATTTACTAATCATCTCAATTAATGGATTCTTGATAACCTCACAAGACTCTCTAATAGAGATATATGCGCCTCTCTATCAATTAGGTAGAAATCACAAAAACCACATAATTTTTTCCTTATTAGACACTGGTTTTCCAAGAGAGATCATGGTCTTCACAATTTTTTGAAACATGAGGTACATGTTAGAAATTGATTTATCAAGCATCACTGGAAATTAATCATATTTAATTGTATATGATTTATGGTGCATTTAGTTTACTTTGGATGTTACATCATGTGAAATAGGAAAATTGTCCTACATTTCATAAATATCTTCTAGTTCATTGTATAGGGAATTAATTTCAATGAAATTATTATTGTATGCTAATTTTCCTGGATCATCTCATGTGTTTCTAACAGTATCAGGTATAATATATTCATCTTTAATAGTATATCAAATATCAAAATACATGATTTCTATATGTGTTCCCATATTAAATTTTTATTTATTATACTTATTTCCATTAAATAAATAAGGATTATCTATAGAAAAACATTCGTTTCGATTATCCATTTATGGAATTAAATTTACAAATTATTGATAATTAATATCATTAAATATTAACTAACATCAATGTTGGAAACAGTTTAAAAAACAACATTAATACCAAATAAATTCATACCATTGATACAAAAATTTGTCAAATTGAGTATCTCAAGAGGGGTAGGAGTTAATTGAGTACCCAATTATTGTTTCTATTTAAAATGTATAAATTAGAAATCTCACAATAAATTTTACCTACCATATTTAATCAATATAGAAGATTTATATATGTCATAATCTTTTTAAATCATTCGTAAAGAGTGAATACGTTTCAGCTATGTAATATACAATAGTACATTTTATATTTAGAAGAATATACTTATTTAAAAGAATGTGAAAACAATAGTCAATATTAAGTATAAAATTAATTTTTTTGGATAAAATAGATTCCTTTTAAAAAGAATAAATAAAATAAACCAAATCACTTAAAAAAAATTGAAACAAGAAGTTCAGTCATTATATGAGAATTAGTTCTCTCCAAATGCTAATCATCCATCACCATGAATTTTATATAAAATAAAAAAGTTTATCTAGAACATGGATATGTTTTTACAATATTTTAAAACATTCCAGGTCACACAAAACGTCTTCCACAGTTATATGTAGGATTGAGAGGGAGAAAAAATGCCATAGAAGGACATCAACCACTCTTATATGGTGGAGTACAATAAAATATTTTTCACTAGATATCATGTATCTTATAGTTTAGAAAAACTCATAATATGAGTGTGATAAAATATTTTACACCCACACACTATAAAAAATGGGATACAGACAAATATAAAAGGCATGTATAAGAGTGTAGTGTTTAGAAATTCTCGGTCATTTGAAATGTAGCTCATGAATTATGATTTTATTTTTAGTGCAGTTTCAGTATAGATCTCTTGAAAAATTCAGAAGAAAAGAGTGTCGCATTATTTTTATCTTGACATGTGGAATGTTGTTGATGTGTATGCTGTTTGGAATCATCATACATATGTTTCTCAAGATACAACAGTTCAGTTTATCATCCTTATGTGGGTGTTCTATAAGAGTGTGATCTGTTCTTTCTAACTATCAAATTTAAAAATATATTTCATATCATTTAACATCATGTGGTCTATTAATTTTTTAAAAAATAGAAACACAGACAATATCCCCTTGCATCAGGATATTCTACTTCCCCAAACAGCACGTCTTACAACCTATTCAATTTGTTCTGTCTAGAATTTAAGAGAAAATAATTAACAGAAAGTTATGTATTATCTTTAATGATATATAAATTATAATAAATTATAATAAATAATGTAAAAAAACAGTTTTGGTGGTTTATTTTGGTTGTGTTTCAGTGTTTGAATGTGTATCAATGTCTAGAGGTGTCTTAATCGGGCATCATGATACTCACATTGTCTCGCTATGGTGGTGTCTCCGTAGGTGGTGTCTCAAAATTATCCAATTATATGATCTGTCGATGTGAAATCCTCACAATAGGATATCCTAATGATGTATCATACTTAAATAATTTTATTATCTGGTGAGGAATATTCTGTTGGTGTCCTAGGATAATAGTGTTTGGATTATAGTGTCTCAGACTTTTTCAAGATTTTGTCACAACAGTGACATGTCATTTGTTGTTTGAACTCAGTGGTGAGTCAGTCATGAAGGTGAAATAACCTCAGTAGTGTATTAACTACAATGGTTACTAGTGATGAATCATACTTATTCAATTTCATCACCTATATCGTAATACAAGATATATACATAGAAACATGAAATTCTTAATTATCATTAGGATCATTATTTTTTATCATTAAAATAAGGAGGTTAGAAAAAGATGATATTAAATATATCCTAATTATTTTTCAATATCAACCATAAATATTAATAATTATAGTATATGAAAAAAATTCATCCCTAAAATCTATACATTAGTGACTTCCTTCTTGTTGTTGGTATCACATTTATCTTCCAACATGAACTCCATTTCAATGTAACAAAAGTAGTAATGTTATTTTTTTAACATAACTTATCTAATTTTATGGATAAATTGATATTTTGAAATGAGACGAAATATACTACAAGATATATTGAAATTTGAGAGAAATGAAAATTTATTGGAAATATCAAATAGTTACACGAAATTGATTCATAAGGTCAAAAAACATTCAATATTATTTGAAGAATCTTTTTATGTCATAGTAATGATTAAAAACCCAGTTATGGATAAAAATCACATGTGAGATCATATCCCATTAATTCTTATGAGTGATATTTAATTAGTTGAAAATACCATCATTAATATTTGAAATGAATTATTCCGTGTTAAAATGAAAATTTCCATTCGAAATATAAAACCATTAGAAACTCTATAATACATTAACCATGAAATCATTTATACCTATATTTATTACCCATCAAAATCCATTCTCAAAAAATATCATTAAACTCCTAAAAATACATCACATTAAATTAAAGAATGGGTTTCTATGAATTTGATCTGATAATAATACGTAAAATTGTTGTTCGATGATTTTATCCAGTACTCTTTACATCATCACACCTAAAAAAATATTAATCTATAATGTTTTCTAAACCATTTCCTAAAACCAAATATATTTACCAAGTTATAAACATCACATAATATAGTTCAATTAAAAAATAATTATATTTAATTTTTTAAATGATATATTTTTGGATAAATTTTTTAGATAATTAAGATAAACTCATAAATAGTAAACCCATATATTATTAGGGGTCACTTCAACATATTTTTGATTCTTCCCATAAAACAAAACTCCTTAAAACAAAAAAAAATCCTTTCAAAAAAAAATCATCACTTATTAATTTCATACGTCATATATTTTATTAAAACTAGTTAATACATTTTAATGACAATTTAATGATAGTTTATGGTAATATAAATACCATTAAGTGATATAATATGATAAAAAATAAATCATTAGTCCATTAACACTTATAAAAAATATCCTCTTAAAAATAATAATTGGGTTCAAAATTTACATTTTCTTATAAAATAAGTATTTTTCATCAGATATATTTCCCTAAAGAAATCTTAAGTAATTTAAATTTAAAAATAAAACACATAATTGTTTCTATGAAATCATTATATTCTCATAATAACCTTTACAAAATCTTATACATTTTACCATTTAAATGTTCCATATTAGTTCCTTAAAACATAATATCACCATATTACGCTGAAAAATAATAAGATTCAAGTAAAACCCCTTGAAATCACAAATAAATCATGTTTGATAATTAAGATAAAAATTTCATATCACACTCATAATCACTCATAAAAATTTAATTACTATGAAGTCGACTTCCATACCAAATACATTGGAAGTTAAAACATAACCAACCATCTATAATTTATCCTAAAAACACCCATCTCTAGTTTATAACACTACCACCCAGCTTGTGTATATCACTAAATAATTTGTCATCATAAAAATTCTTTTGAACCGAAAAATCATAATAATATAAGAAATAATCAAATTTTATAGTACATTACGAAAATATTATTATATAATATAAACCTTTAATTTTGATATCACTTATTTAAAAAACTATACAATTATAACGGAAAAAAATTTAAAAAAAATTTACTTGTATTCTTGTAAATAATTTTTAATTAAAATACTATCCATAACATTGGGAAAATATACTATATCAATATATTTAAAAAAAATACATTTCATCTTTTTTATAAAAAGTCGCAATGTAAAAATGACTTCGACCATTCATATAAAAACATTATAAAACATCTTTAATTTTTTTTAAATATGGATATTGAAGGAAAAGAGAGATTTAAGAGATTTTTTATAATACATTTTTAAAATAAAGTCTCTTTCCATGAGTACATATCATAACATAATTTTTTTTCCGAAAAGTTAGGGCAGTGCCCTTTTATGAAGAAGAAATGAAAACAAAGAGAGGGTGAACGAGGTCATACAAGCAACATGCCCTCATGCCAAAAAAAAAAAGAAAAAACCTCAAAAAACATAGCCATAGTAGGAAGCATCATAATCATCATCCCAATCAGACTCATAATCAAAAGGACCATGGGACCGGGTAACCATAGTTGGCTTCAGATGTGAGTAGTCTTTCCTCGGTCTTTCATTCTTAGGAGGAACAGGTTGGAATCCTTCGTCATTCACAACCTCTTTTCCTTCGGATAAAGTCTGGATATAAGTTATCTTTCTTGGGGAATCATCCTCAACGTAATCCCACATCCCATTGATGCCCTGTGTCTCCCTTAATATGGTAATTTCTTCCTGAATCTTTGAAACGTCACTTATATTTTGTTTCCCCTCAAGTGCAGGACAAAAGTCATGCTGCACTATTCCTGAGACCATGCCGCCCTCAACAGCCTGTGCATGAACCAACACGAGGGCCAAACCTGGCTCAAATCTAGTCATGTCATTCCTACCTTCCTCCTCATGCATAGGCAAGCTTGATTCAACCTCATGAACCACCTGAGACCCTTGTACCAATTCACAAGGAATATCTTCCACCGCTTATGGAACACCAACATCAGTAAAGCTTTTGTCGTTTGTAGCACTACAATTCTGCAATGTATGCTTCTTAAACTTCTTCTTACTAGAGGCCACATGGTTACCTTTCCGTGAGAAAAGAGAGCATATAATGTTTCTACAACACTTATCTTTACATGACCATTAACTTTAAATTCTGAGCAGAAAAATTGTAATCTCTCATAATCAATTTTTAGTGAGATGTCGTCATCCAATGAAGACAAAACAACATTATGAATCAGACAAGAACTTAGATCAACTTCAACAAGGACCCTAATATAATGACTAAACTTCGCATCTTCAGTGGTTTTATCCATTTTTATTGGGATTCCCACAGTAGAGGCAATGTCAAAAAGAATCTTAGGATGCCACAAAATCCAATGAAGACCAAAAAATTCAATCCAAACATGAGCCCTATTATTTTTTACTAAGAAAGGATTTAAGCTAAAGTCCCATTATTGAAAAAAAAATCATACCTGGCTTTAGCACTGCTGATCCAATCCCCCAATCACGTCGTTTCAGATCATCTGATGGAAAAATAATGTGAAATAATCCTTGACCCATTGTTATGCATCGCCAATAAGAAAACCCCCAAATAGAAGTCAACTTCGTGACTAAATCATCATTCATACAACGCTTTCCTCCATAAGGAGTAACAAGTCAGGCAATGAGTGAATGTTTTTCAATGTTTAAATCTATCCATTATGATTTCTCTATTTGCAACCACATGAGTTGTATCACCTTTTTTCACAATTTTTTCAGTCACACCATCACCCACAGATTTGAAATGTCATCTGGAAGAATCCCCTTCCATCCAGACAGGATACCTGCTAGGTTTTCCTGTTCCTGTCGTGCCAGCCACAGCAACATAAGACCTCACCGCAACCACCGTGGATTTAGACCATATCACCGCTGCACAAGACTCCCCTCGTGGCAACACAACCTCATCCCCTAACACCGCTGCAGACATCGCTGGAGCCCTGCAATCATCAATTTTTCTAGATCTATCCATAATCGGGACAAATCCCCCATCCAATTCACTCTCAACTACGGTGGCTCGCTCAGAAACCCCACCCATGACCGACGCATCACTCCGCGCCACTGCCATGACCACCGCATCACTCACAGCCGCAGACATTGCTGAAGCTTTGCGGCCTTCTCCATTATCAGATCTCACTAAAATCGGGCCATCTACCTCAGATCTGCAAGATAAACCTTTCTTGGCTACCGCTACCACTTGCTGGCGCTCATCCTCGGTACCCATAACCTGATCACGAAGATCTGCATCACCTGCAACCAGCGCCGTCAGTCCATCAGATTTTCATACCTTTGTCACAGAGTCTATTGCCTTCACCATAGCCTTCCTGGGAGGGCCAACAAACACCTCGGTAGGATTGAAGAAGTAGATTAGATCGGCCATCTTGCTCAAAGAAACGAGACGCCATGGCTGCGTAGAGAGATACCCTCAGACCCGCATGCCACCATCACCTCATAACATACATTATTAATCATTCTGGATGAATAAAATATGCTAATTTAATATATTTATTAAGATTCTTCTGAAGTTAATTATTAAATCATTTCATTTTATACCATGTCATGTTCAATTTTGTAACAAATTAATTCATGTTGGGCATTTTGATGATATTTTTCAAATAGGTGAAAAATGTCTTTGGCCGATTGACGATGGTCAAATAGTTCATTCTTCCACCATATACATTATATTTATTATGAAATAATAATAAATTTTATAAATAAATGAAGAATTTAAAACCTAATATTTAATTTTATTATTAAAAATGAATTATATTATAATCCTAGATAGGGTAGGTCATACGTACGCATGAGTAACATTTCGTTAATTCAACGTAAATTATGTAATGAAGGTAAAAAATATTTAATATTTATGGAAAATAATAATTTCATAGAAATTATATAAATACACTTATATATATCATCTATATGATGTGGTTATTGAAAAATAGATCACATTGCTATGTAGATGTGGTAGTCCTCACGTATGCTACATGATATTATCATTTTTTTTGTAAATTGAATGGTATGTGGGTAAATTATAAACTGACATATAATAATGATAAATATGTCATGAATTTAGTATATGAATATTAATTCCATAATGTTAATCCATCCATGATAGATAGTTATGGAAAATGAATTATATCAGTTCATGTTGTGGTAGTCCTTTAGACAGATGAATAATAGATTCTATTCAAATTTCATTGACTATGAGATGGATATATGTTATTATATTATCATGACAATGTATTAGTATATAGAGGAGAATTTTGTTTATATTTTATCATGTTTTAATATTACTTGAAGATATGGAAGATAAAATAAAAAATAATCGCTCGATTTAAAATAAAAAAACTTTTACGGACAACCTCTTATTCATTACACATTAAGACAACTATCGTTGGTGTTGAGCCTAAAAAGACCTCTACAATGAGGTTAGGATTTACAAGAATGTATTTTATAAGGTATTGGACTAACAAAATTGGTTTGGATGTGTGAATAATTAGAATAATATGTTCTATTTTTTCAGATAGAGGATTCTCAGTCATAGAATTTCTACTAATATTAAATTAATATAAATTAATTGTTAATTACAACTGGATCTAAAAAAATTATTTCGAATAAAAGAATATTATGGGGTGAAATATTGTCATAAAATATGTTTTAGATGTTTTGGCCTCATTTTAATTATTATAATTTGTTTTTAACCCTTATTTATTTGGATTTAAACATACCATGACAAAAATGATTTTTACTATTTGAGCATCAATATATTTACTATAAATGGAAAATAGACACTTGAATAGAAAATATATGATATTATAAACCATATAATAATAATGATTTTGAATCTATTATTTTTAGTAATTTTATATCATTTAATAAAATATTATATATATTAAAATATCACTAATGTCCATTTTTAGGACTATTAATTACACTCACTTTAACAATATTAATATAATGTTAATAATTCGGCTAAATTATTTTATTCAATATTTAACATTTAAATTAGTTATAGATAATACATCAATTACAATAATTATCTCAATGTATATTAATTTTATTATTTCTAAAATCATTTATTAGTTTCTTCCATTTGTTAAAAAATTGAAGCATCAATATTGTGAAAACATTTAAGGTAAGTATATTTTTAACAAAAAAAATTTAATAAATTTAAATGATTAATATAAATATAATAGATTTTAATATTCTAATTATATTCTAACATATCCCCTATATTTCCCCATTATAAATTATTATAGTTATTAATAAAAAAAGTGTGACATGTTTGACATTTCTTGAAACAGAAAAGTATAAATGTCATAATCTCATCCAAATGTAGAGAAAATGAACTAAAAAAAAATAAAATATCAATATGGATTCAATTTACAATTAACAATAAATTATAGAAAGTGTTTCTGCTAATTTATAGTCTTTATCGATACATTTTTTACTTTAATATCCATTTTTACCCTTACTGTGGTATCAAACATTACTAATATATAAGTATAACAATTGTAATTTTAAACTTGAACAAAAAATGAAATAAATTGTATCGGGAAAAAGAATTTTTTAAGTGTATAATGTTGTTATACTTAATTGAAGTATAAAATTCGTTTAAAAAAATTATTAGATCAGTTTATATTAAAAACAATTATATTTTATTTTAAAAATTATCCAAAATATAATTTAACTAAATAATTATTTATATGAAAATAATGATTTTAATTTAAAGTTAGTAATTTTTAATATTCATAAAAAATCAATTTTTAAGATGATTCTAAAAAATTCACCCCACGATATAATTTTCAGTATAATTTAAAAGTGTAGTTAAATTTTTCAGATACATATTCTAAACTTTTTGAGAACTAATTATAATATTTACTTATATAAAGAATGATTTTTTTAGAAAACATATTTATGAAGACTAAAATGACATTACTAAAAATACATTTCTTATTAAAAAATAATTTACTAATAAATTTGGAATTGGTAGAAAAAATATATATATTTCAAAATGTTTTCAATACTGTTTAATTATGTCAATTTAATAACTAGGTAATCACAGTCACATTAAAATAATAATAAATCTTTTTTTGTTATATCTCGGTGTTATGTATCATGAAAAAAGTCATTACTTTTTATAATTTTGATATATTATATTTATTAAATATATAATTTATTCAATTTTTTATAGAGAAAATTTATATGGTTTTTAAATTTATAAGTGATTGTATTTATACTATAAATTATTTTAATGTATTAAATTAATTTGAATTATATATCATATCCATGTGTCCCCATATTGATATAAATTTTTGATAATATGATGATAAATCTTAATTTTTTTATACAATAAAAGATATGTATGTTTGATTTATTATATCATCTGAATATTTTATTTTTAACCCCCATTAACCCTTTTGACAATTATGATAGTGTGAAATATTTCTACCCTTTAAGGTCCATGAATGATTTCTTAAAATTAATTAAGAACATAAAATGAAACATGATTTATTTTAAAACACTTATCCCAATAATGTGGCCAATGATATCATTTTTTTGAAGTATACATCATTTAATAAAATATTATTCATTATAAAATAACATTAATTTTATTTTGACATATTCACTTAATTTTACATTGAAACAACATTGTGGAAATTTAATTATAATATAATCCCTTAAAGAATAACTAATATATTTTTGATTTCTATAAAATTCATGGGACAGAATTACTCACACAACTTATATTACTTTTTATATTATTAAAATCATTTATTTTATTTCTCGATTAATTGAGTAATTATTGTGTCACCAGTGCATAAATATTAAAATTAATTACAATAGTATTGAATTTTAATAAAATACCATGAATTATTTTAATAAATCATTCAAATGATCATTTTTAATTCAATATAACCACTTTTTATCATTATGTAAAAACAATAGACATATTAAAGACAAAAGTGTGACATTCTATTTTTATTCGTTTAATGAAATAATATAAATATCAATGGATAATAGAACCATGAAGTATATATTTTAAAGTTGTATATACATGGTTAGGAACAATTAATCTGAATAAATAATATCATATTTTATAAAAAATTTAAATCCTTAAAATATTAGTAATTTACCTTAATTTTCTAATTTATACTTGCCTGTGGTTATTATTCTTAATGAAATAAGAAACCAATTTTAAAAAATTTGGACCTCCTGATTAAACAATATAGAATCCATTTTATCATTTTTAATTCACAGACATTAAATAAATAAATTAAAGACAAATATTTATAATGCAATAAAAATAATTTTTAAAAAAACTATGTTTTCTCTCAAAAAATGAACATACACTACAATTCGATATATTAATAATTGAAATTTAAATAATTATAATATATATATTACTAAAACCAGATTGTGTAAATTAAATTAAAATAAATATGGGGCACTTTTTCATTTATAATAATTCATATTCTTACAAAAATAATAATCTTTCACTACTTACTGAAAAATAAATCTTTTCAGAAAAAAAAGAAAAATTTAAATCTACCATAATATTGTCATTATGAATTCAAAAATTGAATAATTTTAACATAAAAATATTTTCTATTTTGTTTTTAAACACTTTTATTTTGGAAATAGAAATATAAATGAAATTTATTTAAATAGATATTTATTATAATATATTATGTTACTATATTCTTCCACCATATAAAAATTTCACCAGTGAAATTTAGTCGCACTAATACATATTTTTTTTATGATTCTACTTCATCCAATCCCCATTCTCCCATGTATATTCATTAATTTTATTATTTCACCACAAATATTTTACTAGATGAAATGTATTCTTTCATAAAATTTCTTCTCTACAATCAGTTATCTCCATTGGTTTTTGGACATAATTAGATATTTTCCATATGGTATTAACTATGAGATCATTAAAACTGGAGTATTAGGTCTCTAAATTATCATGAGATATAAATGGAAAATGTTATGATCATGAGAGAGAATACATGAAGCCAGAAGTGATATGCTACTATCCTGATATAATAATTAATTTCAAAGGGACATATATAACTATGAACCATCTTTGCATTCACTAAAAATATAATAACCTTATTTTATGGATATATTCATTGGAATAAAATATCACCATATTAATACTCAATATTTCTCTGAATATTTTCATCATAATTTTTTTCATGTCCAAGATGAACTTATGTAACACATCGAGTTTATATGGACCTTTTTATTTGGAATAAATTAAATTTTCATTTATTTCATGAGATGCACTAAGTAAAACATTCCTCTCAAGTGGAAAAGACATAGAATACACAACATAGAACCCTACTTTTTCATACATTACATGGTATATAGATTTGGTATACGTTACATGGGAAATTAACTCAGTTTATGTTACATGCAACACCGACTTGGCATACGTTACACGCAACACTAATGATTATACGAAACATCATTTTCCTGTTATAATTATTTAAATAAAGTAATTAGAATCTATCCATTAAACATAGTTATATGAATTATATAAATTATTTTCAAATATTTTTTATAATGGATAAAGAAATATATGATTTTTGGTAAAGCCATAATATGTTTTAAAATGATATTTTCTCAAATGAACTTATTTTAATAATATTATAAATTTTTGACACATTCATAAATATAATTTTATAAAACAAATTTCATTTTTTTATTTATAATGTTAATATTATATTTGGATGAAATATTTGTATTTTTATGAGAAACATTATTTATTAGATTAATAGATAAAAATACACGATTTTAATTCAATATTCATTTTTCATATAATTTATTTTTATGGATAAATTAAACTTTAATTTGTATAAAAAGTTTAATTAAATTATATTATTATCAATTAATAATTTTTTTAATTTGAACCAATTTGACATTGAAATTATATGTATAAACATAGTGACCTATTGATCATTTTTTCATTAAAACTCTGCATTGTCGACCCATCCACAGAATTAAATATAGAATAATTTCGACGAAATATGTGACTTTATGTTGGAATAATGGATTCCATATTATCAATAAGAATAATTTATAATGTATAATAATTTCAAAAAAAAATTTTGACCACAATTATTAGTGAGTGTAATTGAAATCAATTAAATCGATTATGGTTAAATTAAGTATAAATAATGACTTAACATTAAATTTAAGACCCAAAAAAACATAAACACATTTTCAAAACCCATGATAATTATTTTATTCTTCCTTATACTTTCAAATCTTGTGTTTTTTTGTGATGTCTAATATTCGGTAAAAACGTTAGTAGAGCAAACTTGTTTTAGAAAAATACAACTGAGTCATTTCCCTTCACATTAAAAGGTCACCACCTATCCTTCTACATAAAACCTCTGAAACCACATAGTATTGTCCAATATAATCCCAATACACTTCCCAACATTTGTCCCTAAATCCAATAATCCTTCAAATGGGAATAATTAAATCCAAGTATTTCTTTTGGAACTAACTAAAAGGAGTTACTTGAGTAAGAGGTAACGTCTTCTCTGATGTCCTTTCTTTTATTTAATTTCTCTACCTCCAACACTATCAATATAACATTATTGTACAAAAATAAAGGTATTATATATATGATAGGATTTTATTGTTCTATTTTGTCAACATAAACTTACGCACACCACCATCTAATGGATAATGAACATACTGTTTATTTGTACGGCGAAGTACCGCCTCACAAAACAAAAATTGTTCCATTTTATTTACCACCTCATTAGGTGGAAGTTATGAAGAAAAAACTATTTATATATTCTATATATGATATTTATAATTTATTTAGGCTTCTGTATTTCTTTTACAACACATGTCCTTTTTACATTACATTTGGTGTTATAATGATAATTTTGTGTGAGTAAGTTTTGACTATCAACCCTACAAAGAGTTATGATTTGTTTACACCCAACATGGAATGTATTTGGGATGGGATTAGTAAACATATATGATATATATATATATATAATTATACTATAATGATAATATATATATATATATGAACCCATATTTTTCATTTTCTTTTCTTCTTTCTTTAAATATAAACATAAAATTGGAAACATAGTTCATGTGTACACACGACTTACTATCTCCACCAATGTTTTATTTTATTTCATACATATATATTCTATAGATTATTATAATATGGAAATAATTAATATAAATTATATTTATATCATTTCTACCATATATATTCATGATAAATATTTAAGGATAAAACATATAACAAATTAAGACACATATAAAGAATAAAGAAAATATTACCCGAAATAAGACCGTAAAATATGATAGTTAACAACCGAGTAATATAAGGATGTAAAAAATAATATATGGTGATATATATATGAATATGTTTCAATTAAATATGTATAATAAATTTATATTTACTAAATATGTGGTTTGAATGAGTTATATGAGAGTCAAAACATAAGGTATGTGGATTTGATCTCACTTTTTATTTCCAATAGATAATGCTATGATCGCTACTCCTTCATTTTTTGTGTTTTATGTGAATCCCATGATTGTAAAATATTTATATTATAAATAAATGTATGGGTTTTCACATATCAATTTTTTATTTTTAATTCATGGGGTCAATGTTTCAAATGTTACCAAAATGGTAAAATAGTTCTCTCTCAGTTTTATTTCATTGAGACTCAATTTATACTATGTACCTAAACTATTTTTCATGGTTTATATACATCCATTTTACATATTATATAATTAATTTTCTTTTTTCAAGGTATTTGTCTCTCCATGTAATTTCATTTTCATTCTTATATAATATGATCTTAATGTAGAAAATCATAAGAGTTTACTAAAACAATTTCATCATTTTTTCAAGATTATTTGTACCAGTAAAGATAAGTCAGGGGATAAACCTATGAATATTTAATAAAATAAATAAAATGTAATACAAGAATGTACCAAAATCCAAAATAGACAATCACATATCATAAAAACAATACCTGTCGTCGTATCCCTGGTAGAAATATTTCACCATAGTAGTTGATTCCCATTCTGAGCATTCATAACGCTTCAGAACCATATCACGCTTCCTTCATAGGATCTTCTACTCCAAGGATAAAAGATAAGTATTTATAATGGAATAAATGGTGGACACCGACATTTGAAGACAGGTGTATTCCTTCCACGACCATTGTCGTGATAGAGCAGTTATGACTTCATAATTCCCGGTTATCTTCATCATCCTTCCCTGAACCACATCACTAAATAAAGGCCTGATCATATCACCCTCAATCTTTTTATCACTCTCAGAGTAATCCCCACATTTACTGGAGATATACATTGCATGATATACATATTTCACTCCTTTTACCTTCTGAAATTGACTATTAGTGTCAATCCCTGATATATATTTTGAATGTTCTACAAACTCATAACCAACCATTTCCCCCTATAGGAGAATTCAAATTTTGGTGCCATCCTCTAGATAATAAAGACTAATCTACATACTAATGCCTTAATTCCATGAAATTCACTCCTCCTCTTTCTCCTTCTCCAACTCTTGGAAACGACTCCCAGTTGCAATTGTGACCACCACACCTCCATTACTTGTAGCCCCCCTTGTATCCCATTAGAAACATTCAAATCCCCCAAGGGACCACTATTATAACCTAAAACATCCAAATTATCCTCAACCATAGGAACTGACCCCTTGCACTCACCCTTATCCTTCTTATTTGTAACTGACAACACAAAGACTTCATTCTATATTTCCATTGTATCTATATTCACACCTAATGGACCTACTATGTCTCCAGCACCAGAAAAATCCTTGGAAGTAACCTATTTCACACCATCCATCGAATTCAGATCATATCAATGCCTACTGGACAATGTATAAATAGTTGGATTAAGGGGCGCCACGGCATAATCCCCCGAATTTGTTGCAGCCAGTCTCACCACAGCACCTGCATTTATTCAAAAAGAATCTTCAACATAAATCACCCTCTGACCATATGAAATACCCAGTCTATCCCTGAGATCAGAGGTCCTTCTGTTCATAACGTAACATTGAAATTTAGAGTACATATGCCCCAATCGAAAGCAGGTCTTTTAGTAGTCCACCCAAGATTCAAAGAAAACAACATTCTTCCATCTGAAATCTTAACTAATTGTAATCCAGATCCAGTCGACCAAAGGCCTCAAATCATCCACCTCGACACAGAGGTCGGGTTTGACCGAATGACTTATAGTGGATGTTTTAACATCAGAACAGAGAGATCGACCCACCATATTACCAATCATATGAATAATTTCATGATTATGTAAAGGTAGAGGGAGTTGAGGGAGACATACCCATGCCGCTATGGTGGACGTATCATGATTTATATATTGATAAAATGACTTGTTAAGGAGTTGAAACATTCATCCATTTCATCGATGGGAGGAACTAGACCATGACCGGACCATATCTTCTTCCGAAGAAAACCACATCATGAAGTGTTGTTTATGATGAAGACCGACAACCACACGGTCTTGAAAATCCCACTTACCATAGACAAAACATACGAAATCATCGATCGAGTGCCATAGAAGGTTGAAATGAGCCTCCAGTTTCAGATCTATAGCACCCCATGCTTCCATGGTATGTCTCCATTTGAATAATACAATAGCTTCTTTTGTATGAAATATCGAGTTCAAACACACCACAACCAATCGAACTAGCAACTATGAATAGTAATAACCACTTTTTGAAATATAATAAATATTATATTTAAAAATACACATCATTTTCTAATTCGGAATATCTAAATTAGCTTAGTGTGAATTTTTGATAATTTTCTGAAAACGTTCAATTTCAGATGAATAGTGTAAACTGGTGAGTTAGTGTTTAAAACCAACATTTTATTTAAATAATTATTCATTTTATTTTAATTTATTTTAGGTCAAAATAGATACATAATACATATATAAGTTAAATTTAATTAATGGGAGTTTGTTTAATATAACTTTTGATATATAAAAATTTTATTGATGTTTTTACCATCTTTTACCCACCTCTAATGAGCATTTGAAAATTTTCATAAAACATAATTTTACCACTTATGTGAATTGAATATCAAAAATCTGAGAGACACATTTAATATTAGTTAGTAAAATGTGCTTCAATAAGATAGAAATAATTTTTGGTGAATAGCAACTTTTAACTTTTAATTACCACTGTTAAAAGAACATTGGGTAATAAGGGTAAATATGATATTATTATTACCCAAAACATGTACTAATTATATTGCGTAAGAGTAATTCAAAAAAAATCCTTAGAAATAAAATATTATCCTTTAGGTCAACATGGATTAGATTAGGAAATTTATTATTATTTAATTCAACGAATAGTTAAAAGTGCTAAATTCATTGTTTAATAAATAGAACATTTATTATATAGGGATACAGAAAAGATAAATTTGACTAAAAATATTCAATAGAAATATAAAAAGAATTACTACATAATTTTATTTTATGTATTATTTTTATACGTTATATAATCTAATTTATTTATCACACAATGATGATGCAGTAACTACCATATTAATGAAATATCAAATTAATTGATATTATAAATACCCAAATAAATGTAATTTGAGACTTTTAATGAATTACACTAATTTTATAGGTTAATATGATATGATAGGGATGATGAACGGAATTTATTATGAATAAATAATGCTGTTATGAATTAAACAGAAACAAAATACCAAATAGTGTCAAAATTGACATTAAATAGTTTTGAAAACAAATATTATATTATAATTGATATTTTATTCCTAAAGATCTAATTTTCAGACAAAGGTATTAAATAATATTATATATGTTATTAATTAACCACTTTAGGTCTGCTTGGAATTGTATAGTAAGTTTATTAACCATATAATATTAATATACAAAGCGACTTGCTAAATGTCAAAATAAATAACTAAGAGTTAAATCTAAAAGATAAGGTTATTATGTTGACCCAAACCTATATAAAACAATTTTTTTGATGGAATTTCAACCCATACCCTCCTTATACTTGATATAAATCATTTTGGAGACATTTTAAATCTAAAATTATTTTATTATAAGAAAATATTTCAATATTTTCCTAAGGCGCACCTCACCCCTCTTATAAAAAGGCACTTCCCCTACTGTCAAATTAAAACCCTTAAATAAATTTTTCTCATCCAAACCCTACCCAAATAACCTCTAATCTGTCCTCACATAATCGTAGAGGCCTTCCTTTAGTTATAATGCTAACTTGAGGTTCCTTTTAATCCAACCAAAAAGAAGAACTTGAAGAAGAGATAATATTTCATCACCTCTTTCAAGTTCATTTCTTCTTCCACATAATCCTTCCACGTTGTTTCCATTATAAAATAATAACTCTAGTATCATCTATATACTGTGATGTTATTATAAATATGGTACCACCATATTCATTATTCTATCCATCCTTTGATTGACATGTCACCATACGTGTGTACGTACGACTTACCGTCTCTACATCGTGGTGTAGTTGTTATTCAACCCATTATTATATGGATGGGTATAATCATAATGTATAATTGATTTAAATAATAAATATAACATGATAATTATTCAGTATATATGATATACCATCCAATTATATATGATTTTAATATCAAATGAATGATATTGTCCCTTGTGCGTACATACAAATTACTATCTCCACGAATGCGATGAGATTCATTCCCCATCGTATCCATTCAAGAATAATTTACATTTCATTATTAAAAATAATTTTTAAATGCTGAATAATATTTTTAATATGAATTAGAATCATCCAATCCATAAAAAACGTTACATGCGTAACAATGTATATAAAGGAAAACGAATCAGTTTACACCTAAAACAATGATACTACTAAAATATCACTAACAAAGAAATATTATAAGATCATATATGATATCATATTAATGTATATTGTTATTTTATAATTTAATAACAATGATTCCACCATTATACAAGAGGATAACCTACCATCAACAAAGTAAAAGCACAAGGTAAGGGTAAATTTTACAATCTCTTTATTATCAATGATTGTTTTTACATAAGCATATACAGAAACCTCTTTATCATGGACATCCATGTTTCGTTAAAATGTATTCAAAACATTTTTACTATTTACCAGACTATGATATAATTTCATTTATATCGGTGTTTTAATTTTTTATAAATGTTTTGAAAGGAATATTTCCATCATATTCCAAACAAGGTACCTTATGACCTTTTCGACAAAATTAAGGTAAGAATGTTTTTTTAACTTATATGGAGAGTGAGGATATTTTAAACAATTATAAAATCATCTATGTTTCCCTTAAAGTATTATAGGAATTTTTTCAAAATAAATGTTTTTTATAATTATATATCTTTTAAATGATTTCAAAATAGAAAGAGATATTTCTCTAAAAAGTCTTTTGATTTCATCTATGTCAACATCCATTGATGGATTGTGATCTTATTTGAAGTTGTTATATTATGATGCAAAACTTCAATATTGTATTGGTGGTTTTTTCATATGTTTTACTATGGATGTGTTATTTTTATACCATTCCTAGTTTATGGATAATGTATTGACATTTCGTATGCTAGTTTTAATACGAATGTTTAGGTTATGTTTTAACCTTCTCATATTAGGAATGCATTGGACTTAGTAATTGATGATTGATTCCCTCTATAGATCCTCGATACATTGGTAGGAATCATGAGACAAACTAATTTCTTGGCAGAAGGCCTTGACAAAATCATATTCGTAGTGTTGGAACAAGGCCTTGACTATGTGGTTATGATCAATGGAATTATGAATTCCATCATTATGAAAGTGGTTACTGATATTGCATGTGATTATTCGACAAGTAAAATATCCATGTGAATATGTAAATGTAATTATTCGATTTTTTCTTTCTATATTATGTTGATGTTCTTGTTTAAAAATATTTTGTTTTAGTCTTATTATAAGGCCCCAGCCTTAAACCATACTTAATCTTGAGTTATTACAAGATTACACATAGAGGATATTTTCAGGTTTAGAGTTTTAGAGAATTAGATCATAAAACATGCATTACATTCCACATTTAAACAAAGTTGTTACATAAAAGATAGTATTCATTTTTCCCATCAACAGAAACATATTTGAAATAAAACCTGGATTCTTTCTTGACACTTCCTTGACACTATCATCATATCATGTACCCTTCCCTTGACCTGTGAATTTTTTTTCAAAAACATGGGATGAGCATAAAAATCACAGTAAGGGATATAAAAATATGGAAAGGAAACATGAGTACATGTATACATAAGAATGAAATCATACTTTACCCATAAAACATAACCACTTTAACATACCTCATAAAATCATGAATAAATCCTAGAAATCATAAGACATAAAAGGTAACTTGAGGCATTCATAACATTCTTATGTAGGGAGTAACCCTCTTGGTTACGTTTGAAATACCCACCACAGTATATTCCCTAAATATTTTCAGAGAAACCATAACGATTCACTCCTTCGCGTTACCCAATGCATTGGAGAGCTATATCGGGCTCACCCGCCCTTAGTTTATCACGGAACCACCCGTTTCCAAAAAAATTCACAAGAACCATAACATAAACTTATCACATAAATCATGCATAAAGGAAACATAAAATTTCCACATTTCAATCACAATATAAAATTTTAATATATTAAAATAATGAATCCATTCAAAAAGAAACCATTTCCAAAACCATTTAAAACATTTAATAAAGAGATTTTTGAATCAAAGTGTCCCATACCACCATAAAGATTTTAACTTTTTAAACCATTAATATCCATATAAATAAATCCTTAAAACCATTTTGAAAACATGGATATTAATGGGAACCATTTATAAGAATAAATAATTAAAACATTTAAAACGATATTTTATTTAAAGTGTTTTTAACAAAATGAGAGACACTTGAATACAATAATTGAGGAATAAAATTTAATCAGAACATTATTATATCATGAGAATAAAGGAATTCATGATGTAATATTCCAAAGGATAGTATATACACCAAATAAGAGTGAATTGGTGCATAAAAACAATGAAGTCTCAATAGAAATGTAAAATGAGATGAAATCCCCTATAAAGAAGGTACCCTTAAATTAAGGATAAATCAATCTCATAATTATGTGTGAAAAATTAAAATACACCCAATAAAAGTGTATATTAAGATTAAAACACTCAAAGGTAATTCACACATATTAAAATGAGGACATATTCAATAACTACATGTTGAACCCAAAGAAATCGAAATTGGGTTAAAAAGTTCCCTTGGTAAAATTTGAGAGCCTAACGACATCACTTCAAAATTCCGAAAATGAGTTGATGATAGATAAAAAGGGTATCTCATCACATGGACATAAAATTTAAATCAATAAGGATATATAAGAACATATCCCAAAATAATATTATGTGAATTAAAAGACATAACAAAAGAAGTCTTTTAAAAAGAGGAGGGTGAAAGGTTCCCTTATCGACATGGGTATCTTTCGAAACATACGCCCCGTGAAAGAAAGACAATAAAAAAATTGATGTAAATACTCATAAATGAAATTATATTACACAAAGAGTAGAATAATTCATTGTAAATACACCACTCAAAGGAAATTGTGTAAAATGTTGCATAAATCTCACTGGAATAAAAGTGAGGTGAAAAATCCCTTACGAAAACTCGACAGCCTAACGGCGCCACTTAAAACTTCCATAAATGGATTGATGAGATCAAATAGGGTATCTAATCATATTAAAATAAAATTTACAGCAAGAGGAGTATAAAATAACATCCCCCATCATAAAAAAGAGGAGCTTATAAGAAGTGACATAAAGGAGAGTACTTAAAAAGAAAGAGAGAGGTTATATCTCTTACGAAAATTCGACAGCCCAACAGCGCCACTCAAAACATCCAAAATGGTTTGATGAGAGAGAATAGGGTCTCTCATTACGTGAACATAAAAATTAAATTAATAGTAATATAAAAGAACATCCCAATAACAAGAAAGATGAGATTTATAAGGAATGACATAAAAGAGTGTACTTAAAAAGAAAGAGAGGAGTAGGATCCCTTACCTCGGGTCCGACTTGACTCGATCATTCTTTAATCTCATGAATAATAAACTTGAGTTAATTTATACATCCTTAAGAACCTTTTTCAAGTTCATTATTCCTTTTATATCACTTATTACCATGTCATAAATATTATGTAATCATTTAAGTTAATAATATTTGTTTTGCCGATATTTTGTTCTTAAGTTGAAAGTGGACTTCTTACAATTACATGTTGTTCGTGTGGCCAAATGTTCATTATATCCAGAATTATATTCATGATGTAGATATAATATATATCATATATATCCTGTATATTCATGAATTTATAATATTACATAACATTTAGAGTTAAGAAATGAAATGCACCGTTCATGGAGACGGTAAGCCGTACGTACGCATGAACGCTACTTCTATTTCTATTTCATATTTAATGGAATTAAAACATAATGATACATAATAGTATTTTAATTCCAGTATGGTATCATATATAATATCATTAAATATATCCTTTACACGTACCACATATGGTATTAACGAATCAAATCACTTTGAGGGGGCGGTAGTCCGCACTTCCTTAAATGAAGATATCACTTTTACCCATAATGGAAACCATAAAGGTATGCCATAAATGAAAAATACATAAGCTTAAGTAAAACATAAACATATTAGATTTCATATATAAATATAGTGTCATCTTAATGGCCACCTTTTAAGGTGTTAGAAGAATGTTGAACAATCATCGTTTCGGGAGGCAGAAATTCGCCATCCACGGAAACAGTATGTTCTTTAACCATTAGATGTAGGTGTGTGTAAGTGTAGCTCGAATCGTTATTATAACAACATACTAGTATATTTAATATAATGTAGTTGTTACAAAAGAAAATAATAAAGAGAGTTTAGGGGGTTCGGAGAAGTAAAATAAAACAAAAGGACTCAAGTGAAGACATTACCTTAAAATCGGGTAACTTCCTTTGATTTGAGCTCAAAGGATTTCTTAGAAAGGATTCTCCCCAATGTGAGGCTTCAAGGAGTTAGAGAGGGATGTGGATAGAAAAAATGGGCAGGGGTTGGCCGAGGAAAAGGCTTTGGGAGTGTGGGTAAGGTGGTAGAGGTGGGGGCCTTTTATAATAGGAGAGGAGGGGCACTCTTGGAAAGTAAAGAAATGTTACTTTATTTGAAAATGATTTTCGGATTCAAAAGGTCCCAAATTGATATAATTAGAGGGTAAAGTGATAAGGGTTCGAAATCCACCCATACAATAGGTTTTGGACATGTGTAGGTCATAGATTTCACATTGTCATTTCATTTTATTTAAATCCTTTATTAATGAGGTAATCGCTTCATCATCATGATGTCATAAATAATTTAATAAATTTAATGTCTAAAAATTATAAAAAAAATAATGATGTAGTAAATATCTTTATCTTTCTAATTAATATTTATAGTCCAAAAGATCATTTATGTAGACAAAATTAAAAATATTTTACATAGGTGATACATTCTTTGTTACATTTAACATTCTTTAAAAATAAAAAGATAAAAAGTCACATTCTCACAAAAGTGATTCCATGGGGGCCCCATGTTTGGCACAAGGCATCCCATGGTCGGAAATGAGACAACCAGTAGCCTTAGGACGCATTTTTTGGTCATTTTTTATTATTATGATATTATCTTATTATCTTTAACTACCCGATTAGTCATTAATCAAAATAAATAAAGATAATTACCGTCGTTACTGTTCATAATGTCAAAAACAAAAGAGTATTAATTACATAATTTGGACCTTCTTATTGAAAATATTTAATTCATTTTACCAAATTACAAACACATAAATTTCAATAATTAATTTAAAAAAACTTCCCGTTGTCAAAACAAATAGCGGGTTTTTTAGAAACAATATTTATGAAAAGTTTGGCACTTGTTTATGCATAATTCCAAAGTGAAATTAATCCCAATAACAATCATTGAATTACATGGTAAAAATATATTCTATTTAAACTTTAAAACAAATTAAAAATATAATCTAACCATATAATTAAATTATATGAAAAAGTAGTTTTGATGTAAAATGCAGTATTTTACACTATTCATTAAAAATGAACATTGTCAGAAAAATACCAAAAATTAAACCCAAGGTAAATTTCAATGTCCCAATCATAAATAATATGTTTATTTTGAAAAATAGACCTTATATAATTTTTAAAAAGTGGATTTAAAAGGGGTTTTCCATCAAAAGGCGGTTAATCGACCTTTTAAAGAATATTAGAATGTTTTCGCTTAAAAACTGGATTCATTTGCATTTTTAATCCTCTAAAATTTATTATAAAGAGTAAAAATATTTGAAAAACATATATAATTATTTTTTAGTTAGTTCTGTTCATTCCTGCCATTACAACGGCTAGGACTTAACTACCATTTAAAATAATATTATTTTATTATTAGAGTGCAACGTAAGATTCCCAAGAAACTCGTTGTTCCGTGTTGGGTACGCCATCGAGCATAGAGTCCCCTTTAAAGTAATATTAATATTTTATTCACAAATATGGATAAATATAAATATGTCATAATATTTATTTACCTGGGGTGTTACATCCTTCCCCCCTTTTGAGAATTGTGTCCTCGCAATTTTAAAATTGGGCTTGGAAACATCCTTGAAATTCCCACATCGGAACAAGAGTCGGTAAAACAATCACTTTAAAATAAAGAAAGATAAGTACAAAGGTCACCCGAGTTAACCCATACTAGGATTCCATGTATGAAAATATCTACATGGAGGAAAAAACAAAGGGTTATGTTCTGATGGAGAGTGATAGAAAACATGTTTAGGAGAAAGTTAACCACAAGAAAATCACAAACATGTGATGGGTTAAACGGTATTCGATTCCCCAGTAGGAAAAGTTAATAGAAAATATTTTTGTTTTACGTTACTTTTTATTGAGGAATTTATTCATAAGGAAACATAATCACTTATCATGTTGACTTTCACCTTTTATTAGATTCCTTACACAAACTCATATTTTCTCCAAAAGACGAACATTTAGGAAGACTTGTTCACATTAAGAGTACTATAATCAACTTGTAGAGAAAAACCTAATAAAAAAAAGAACTATATACTTCCCATGTCTTTAGACTTTAAACAAAACCAAAACCAAAAAGGTTAGTACATGATCAGATAATCCGGAAAAGGATAACCATTTATAAAAAGAAAATCTATTCTTAATCTCCAAAATTTGTCCAACAATACCCAAAGATCAACGAGGAACATTCGATAAACAATTTTTCCATAAAATTATTCAAAGTAAACCAAACTAAGATCGAAACCCAAATATTTGAAGGATTTAGTCACATAGTCTTCCAAGTTAAATCGTAACATTTATCTCCAAACAACATCAGTTGCTCCTAAAGTCTCATATTGAAAAGTAATTAACCTAATCACATATCCTCCATGATAGGTTAATAATTTCCATAGATAACCCAAAATCATCTCATTCTAGATTCATAAGATCATATAGTAAAAAGAATTAGTTAAACTAACTAGTGACTTCACGTAGTCCAGTGGTAGGCGATAAATACCAGTTGCATTTTGGTTGTGGGTTCGATTCCCGCAGCTTTGTCCGACGCGACGGGTTGTCACACGGTCTGTTTGTTGTCCTTTTTCCAAAACTATATAATTCTAAAATCATTCCCCAAAAAGAGGTAAAATCATCAAAATAACCATAACATAATTAACCTCAAATTTATTTCATGCATTTCACTTACATCATAACATATAGTAACCCATAATTACCTTAAAAGTAAGGATCATATAAACCCAAATGGTTATTTATAACTGTGTCCACAAAAGAATAGATAACTATTCCATTAATAAAATTTTCATATATTAAACATCAGGGTTACACATACTATAAAAAGTCTTCTAATGTAACCCCATCATCAAAAGAGACTTAATACTCTTAATAATTTCACCATAACTCTTGAAGCCCTTATATGTTGACATCTTACTCTTTCAACATTCTTCATGATCCATTAACCATTCCTTTCCAACTTATTCTGAAATACTTCTTTCCTACAAACAAAATCATGAATCATATCCTAATATTCCAAAACAGGAAAACAATAGTCATGAAATAATCCATACCTTTGATTGGTCATTTTCAGTTTCTTCATCCTCAATCGGAATGGCATTAGGTATTGGTAAACAGACATTTGTACGATCTAGGTGATCCCATTCACGAAACTTCTTCATAGGACAAGTGTTTGCATAATGACCATGCACACTACATTTAAAACATTCAATTGATCCCTCAGAAATAACTTCTTTCCCTTTCCTCGAGTCAACTGGATGCTTCCTTTTTCCATGGTAGGTTCTTGCTTTATGACCTTCATTTCCACATCTATAGCATATTTCTGTCCCTTTGAAACATTTTCCTAGGCGTTTATTTCCACATTTTTGACACATAAGTTTTTGAACACACTTACCTTTATGATTATTACATGTAGTTCCGTAGGGATTTGTTTCTCATATATATGATTCCTTATATAAATAACCAAGGTTTAGGTTGTAAATCATGACTCCAGATAGTTGGTTGAGGATAATCAGAAGAGTTCTCATTGTAGCTCTCATATCATTCAATTGCTTGCTCAAAAAACTATCACAGTTTCCTTCACATCCACAGTTACTTTGGTGCCTGCTAAATCCATCCATTTACTAAAACCAAAAGGTCAGTGTGAGTATATCAAAAAAACCATCATGTACTAATGAGGAAGATAAACACTAAGATATACATACTCATTCACTTTATCTAAAACTAGGACCTTTCTGAAATCCTATCCATTATGGTGCTGTCACTTATGCTTAGAGATACCCTAACCTCTAAAGTTATATAAACTGACCTCTGATACCAACTATAAGGCCCCAGCCTTAAAACTTACTTAATTTTGAGTTATTACAAGATTACACAAAGAGGATCTTTTCAGGTTTAGAGTTTTAGAGAATTAGATCATAAAACTTGCATTATATTCCACATTTAAACAAAGTGGTTACATAAAAGATAGTATTAATTTTTCCCATCAACGGAAACATATTTGAAATAAAACATGGATTCTTTCTTGACACTTCCTTGACACTATCATCATATCATGTAACCTTCCCTTGACCTGTGAAAAACATTTCAAAAACATGGGATGAGCATAAAAAGCTCAGTAAGGGATATAAAAATATGGAAAGGAAACATGATTACATGTATACATAAGAATGAAATCATGCTTTACCCATAAAACATAAGCACTTTAATATACCTCATAAAATCATGAATAAATCATAGAAATCATAAGACATAAAAGGTAACTTGAGGCATTCATAACATTCTTACGTAGGGAGTAACCCTCTTGGTTACGTTTGGAATATCCACCACAGGATATTCCCTAAATCTCTTCGGAGAAACCTTAATGTTTCACTCTGTCGTGTTACCCAATGCATTGGAGAGCTATATTGGGATCACCCGCCCTTAGTTTATCATGGAACCACCCGTTTCCATAACCATGCCCAAGAACCATTACATAAACGTATAACATAAAACATGCATATAGGAAACATAACATTTCCACATTTCAATCACAATATAACATTTTAGTATATTGAAATAATGAATCCATTAAAAAAGAAACCATTTCCAAAACCATTTAAAACATTTAATAAAGAGATTTTTTAATCAAAATGTCCCATTCCACCTTGAATATTTTAACATTTTAAACCAATAATATCCATATAAATATATCCTTAAAACCATTTTGAAAACATGGATATTAATGGGAACCATTTATAAGAATAAATCATTAAAACATTTAAAACGATATTTTATTTAAAGTGTTTTTAACAAAATGAGAGACACTTGAATTCAATAATTAAGGAATAACATTTAATAAGAAATTTATAATATCATGAGAATAAAATAATTCATGATATAATATTCCAAAGGACAATATATACACCATATAAGAGTGAATTGGTGCATAACAACAATGAAGTCTCAATAGAAATGTAAAATGAGATGAAATCCCCTGTAAAGAAGGTACCCTTAAATTAAGGATAAATCAATCTCATAATTATGTGTGACAAATATAAATACAAAAAATATAAGTGGATATTAATTTTAAAACACTCAAAGGTCATTAAAACATATTCAAATGAGGACATATTCAATAACTACATGTTGAACCCAAAGAAATCGAAATTGGGTTAAAAAGTTCCCTTGGTAAAATTCGACAGCCTAACGGCATCACTTCAAAATTCAAAAAATGAGTTGATGAGAGATAAAAAGGGTATCTCATCACTTGGAAATAAAATTCAAATAAATAAGGATATAGAATAACATATCCCAACATAATAGTATGTGAATTAAAAGACATAACAAAAGAAGTCCTTTAAAAAGAGGAGGGTGAAAGGTTCCCTTAACGACATGGGTATCTTTCGAAACATACACCCCGTGAAAGAAGTACAATACAATATTGATGTAAATACTCATAAATAAAATTATATTACACAAAGATTAGAATTATGGATAGTAAATACACCACTCAAATGAAATTGTGGCAAATGTAGCATAAATCTCATGGGAATAAAAGTGAGATGAAAAATCCCTTACGAAAACTCGGCAGCCTAACGACACCACTTCAAACTTCCAAAAACGGATTGATGAGATCAAATAGGGTCTCTCATCATATTAAAATAAAATGTACAGCAAGAGGAATATAAAATAACATCCCCCATCATAACAAAGAGGAGATTAAAAGAAGTGACATAAAGGAGTGTACTTAAAAAGAAAGAGAGATGTTAGATCTCTTACAAAAATTCGGTAGCCTAACGGCGCCACTCAAAACTTCCAAAGTGGATTGATGAGAGAGAATATGGTCTCTCATCACATGAACATAAAAATTACAGTAATAGTAATCTAAAAGAACATCCCAATAACAAGAAATATGAGCTTTAAAAGGAATGAAAAAAAGAGTGTACTTAAAAAGAAAGAGAGGAGTAGGATCCCTTACCTCGGGTCCGACTTGACTCGATCGTTCTTTAATCTCATGAATAATAAACTTCAGTTAATTTATAAATCCTTAAGAACATATTTAAAGTTCATTATTACTTTTATATCACTTATTACCATGTCATAAACATTATGTAATTATTTATGTTAATAATATTTGTTTTTCCGATATTTGGTTCTTAAGTCGAAAGTGGACTTCTTACAATTACATGTTGTTCGTGTGGCCAAATGTTCATTATATCCAGAATTGTATTCATGATATAGATATCATATATATCATATATATGCAGTATATTCATGCATTTATAATATTACATAACATTTACTGTTAAAAATGAAATGCACCGTTCATGGAGACGGTAAGCCGTACGTACGCATGAACGCCACATCCATTTCTATTTCATATTTAACGGAATTAAAACATAATGATACATAATAGTGTTTTAATTCTAGTATGGTATCATATATAATATCATTAAATATATCCTTTATACGTACCACATATGGTATTAACGAATCAAATCACTTTGAGGGGGCGGTAGTCCGCACTTCCTTAAATGAAGATATCGTGTTTACCCATAATGGAAACCATAAAGGTATTCAATAAATGAAAAATACAGAAGATTAAGTAAAACATAAAAATATTAGATATCATATCTAAATATAGTGTCATCTTAATGGCCACCTTTTAATGTGTTAGAAGAAATTTGAACAATCATCGTTTCGGGAGGCAGAAATTCGCCATCCATGGAAACAGTATGTTATTTAACCATTAGATGTAGGTGTGTGTAAGTGTAGCTCAAATCATTATTATAACACCGTACTAGTATATTTAAGATACTGGAGTTGTTACAAAAGAAAAGCGTAAAAAGAGTTTAGGGGGTTGGAGAAGTAAAATAAAACAAAAGGACTCAAGTGAAGACATTACCTTAAAATCGGGTAACTTCCTTTGATTTGAGCTCAAAGGATTTTTTAGAAAGGAATATTCCCAAAGTGAGGCTTAAAGGAGTTAGAGAGGGATGTGGAGAGAAAAAATGGGCAGGGTTTGGCCGAGCCAATGGCTTTGGGAGTGTGGGTATGGAGGTAGAGGTGGGGGCCTTTTATAAGAGGAGAGGAGGGGCACTCTTGGAAAGTAAAGAAATGTTACTTTATTTGAAAATGATTTTTGGATTAAAAAGGTCCCACATTGATATAATTTGAGGTTAAGGTGATAAGGGTTCTAAATCCACCCATACAATAGGTTTTGGACATGTGTAGGTCATAGATTTCACATTATCATTTCATTTTATTTAAATCCTTTATTAATGAGGTAATCGCTTCATCATCATGATGTCATAAATAATTTAATAAATTTAATGTCTAAAAATTATAAAACAAATATAATGATGTAGTAAATATATTTATATTTCTAATTAATATTTATAGTCCAAAAGATCATTTATGTAGACAAAAGTAAAAATATTTTACTTAGGTGATACATTCATTGTTACATTTAACATTCTTTAAAAATAAAAAGATAAAAAGTCACTTTCTCACAAAAGTTATTCCATGGGGCCCCCATGTTTGGCACAAGGCATCCCATGGTCTTCCATGAGACAACCAGTAGCCTTAGGACACATTTTTTGGTCATTTTTTATTGTTATTACTTTATCTTATTATCTTTAACTACCGGATTACTCATTAATCAAAATAATTAAAGATAATTACCGTCGTTACTATTCATAATGTCCATAAACAAAAGAGTCTTAATTACATAATTTGGACCTTCTGATTCCAAATTTTTAATTCATTTTACCAAATTACAAACACATAAATTGCAATAATTAATTTAAAAAACATCCCATTGTTAAAACAAATAGCGGGTTTTTTAGAAACAATATTTATGAAAAGTTTGGCACTTGTTTATGCCTAATTCAAAAGTGAAATTAATCCCAATGTCCATAATTGAATTACATGGTAAAAATATATTCTATTTAAAATTTAAAACAAATTAAAAAGATAATATAACCATATAATTAAATTATATGAAAAAGCAGTTTTGATGTAAAATGCAGTATTTTTCACTATTCATTGAAAAATGAACATTGTCAGAAAAATACCAAAAATTAACCCAAGGTAATTTTAAATGTACCTATCATAAATAATATGTTTATTTTGAAAAATAGAGATTATAAAATTTTCAAAAAGTTTATTTAAAAGGGGTTTTCCATCAAAAGGTGGTTAATCGACCTTTTAAAGAATATTAGAATGTTTTCGCTTAAAAACTGGATTCATTTGAATTTTTAATCCTCTAAATTTTATTGTAAAGTGTAAAAATATTTTAAAAACATATATAATTATTTTGTAGTTAGGTCTGTTCATTCCATCCATTACAATGGCTAGGTGTTAACTACCATTTAAATTAATATTATTTTATTATTAGAGTGCAACATAAGATTCCCAAGAAACTCGTTGTTGCTTGTTGGGTACGCCATCAAACATAGCATCGCCTTTAAAGTAATATTAATATTTTATTCACAAATATGGATAAATATAAAGATTCCATATTCTTTATTTACCCGGGGTTTTACACTTATGCATGGCCTTAAATGTTTATGCTTATTTATGAATGTTTCAAATATATTGTTAACCTAAATTAGTATCTGAGATCACCCATTTCTAGGTTTTTTTCCTAGGATGCGAAGAAGTGTATTATTACAGACCTGTGGGGATAGTCTATGGGATATGAAATTAGTTAAAGAAGACAATGCTGGTTTGTGTTTTTATTCCATGATGTAATGTAAAACTGATTAACGTATCTGGTATTTCCAAGGCTACTAAACTTAACAGTCTTTCGAGACTTGATCTTTTGTGATCATGCCAATGTTATGTAATAATTCACTGGATCTGGGTAACTGGGTTCAGGGCATTACAGTTGGTATCAGAGGAATTTTAGTACAAACTTTAAAATCTATATTTACCTAAACTCCGATTAGATCGCATTACCCTAAGATAGACTTTGAGGATTAATATAGAAGTAATTCATATAATTTTTGGATTCTAGAGATCTTTTGAGTTTTCCAATATATACATGACAGTATGGATATGAGCAAGTAGAGGTAGATCTGGCATAAATTTACCTTGGGGAAAAACCTGAAAACACCTCTTTGAGCAAGACTCGAACGAGAACTGGTTCATGACAACAATACTTGCTGCACTCTTGGTTACGAAACCCTCGAAGGATTTTCTTATGATAATTATCCGTTTCATTACAAACCATTATGATGGGATTATGAGTATATAATTCCTCAATGAAATTTTTTATGACTATATATAATATCCACAAACTGTTCAGTATATGTTAAGTGTTTTACATGTTTGGAATTATGTATTTCAATTAATAAACTAATCTAGTTTATGACTATGTTTAGAAATGGTGCCTAGTGGAAGGAATTGAATCCATATCACTGAACGTCATCCATGTAGGGATTTCCCTCCTACTGAAGATAATTATAGTGAAGCTAGTAAAGCGACTGGTGTGAATCATCTTATCACCATATTGGGAAAAATCACTCAAGTTATGAATAATAACAATGCATATATGGCGCACCTTGATCCACATCATTGAAGGTCAATTTTTGATTGCTTCTTGATGCAACAACCACCAACATTCAATGTGACTAAAAATCCATTTGTAGTTAGGAAATGGATATGTTACATAGAGAAAATATTTCATGCAACGGGAAGTAGAAAAAGAGAAAAATTTATCATAGCAGTGTATCAACTCACGGGATATGCCGATCAATAGTGGTAATCAATTCAAAACCCAAAGGAATATGAAGAAGATTCAAGTACGAAATAGAGAGAGTTTAAAGAGATATTCATAGAAAAATACCTTATCGTGACCATTAGGCAGAAATGGAAATGAAATTTCTGAGCCTGAGACAAATGGAGGATGAGAATGTCGCAAAGTATGAGGCTAACACTACATAGTTATCAGGACATGCTACGGATTATATATGTAACCCAGGAATTAAGATTAATCATTTCATTGTAGGGTTAAAACCATTTCTCCATTGAGAATTTGTCTCACAATCCTTCTCGGTGTACGAAAATATTGTCTCATGTGATATCAAGACAGAAAATGAAATCTCTAGTCTTATGAATTTAATGAAAAGAAAGAGAAGAAGAGATCTACTGAAAACATTGGAAATGGAAATAAGGGGAAGAAGGGAAAAGTTGAACATCCTACCTGTAGTAAATGTGGGAAGAAACACCATGGTACATGCCTGAATGGATGGGGAGTCTGTTACATGTGGTGTGAAAAAGGCCACCATGCTCGTGATTGCAATGGGAATAAAGAGTTTGTCAATGTTGATTGCTATAATTGTAAAGAAAGGGGAATAATTGAAATTAATGTCCTAAGCACCAAGGAAACATAAATAAAAAAGGCCATAGGATGAAGTCCATGTTTATTCTATCACTACTGCTTAGGTTGATTATCTGAAAGATGTGGTGGTAGACAATTTAATGGTTTTCTCAAGTTTAGAAAATGTTTTATTTGATTATGGTTCATCACATTGTTTCATATCTTCCAATTTTTCTAAGAAAATTCGATATTTCCAATTTGATTTAACAAGGGATTTGTCAGTCAAAACTCATTTTGGAAGTATCATTCTAACAATGTTTTTTGAATCAATTACCATTAGGGAACATAAATGGTATTTATCTACTGATATCATCATCATACCCATGATTGAATTCGATATAATCCTTGGAATGGATTATCTTTTGGACCATGATGGAAAAATTTATTTTAAGAAGACAGAGGTTACAATTTTTGATGATGATGATAAAGAACACATTATCTTTAGAGAAAAATCGTCACCACCTGAATCTTATCTAGATCCACCCCCAGTATCTCAACTAAATTAAATTATTAGGCAGGAATAGAATAAAATAACTGTGGGTGAGTAAAAGAATGTTCAAATAAAGGATTCCCCTATTTTTCAAGAACATGTTGATGTGTTTCCAGAATATTTACCTGGGTGTCCTCCAGAACGAGAAATTTAGTTTTCTATTGATATAATTCCTAGTTCAAGGCCCCTATCGAATACCACTTATAAAATATCTATTGTGGAACTAGTGGAACTAAATAAACAACAATTAGAATTGAGTAACAAAGGATTTATTCTCCCTATTGTCTCTCCATGTAGATCCCCTGTACTTTTTGTTAAAAAGAAGGTTGGATCTATGAAGTTGTGCATTGACTATAGAGAGATGAATGCTATAAAAGTAAAGAACAGGTATCCTATACCTCTCATTGATGATTTATTTGACCAATTTCAGGGAGCATAATATTTTTCAATGATTTCCCTTCGATCTGGATACCACCAGTTGTACATGAAGAGGGAAGACATTCTGAAGACAACATCTTGAACCAGGTACGAGCATTACGAGTTAACAGTAATGCCTTTTGGGATAACCAATGCACCCTCTGTCTTCATGGATATAATGAATATAGTTTTCTATTAATATCTTAAGGAAATTGTAGTGGTATTTATTGATGATATATTGGTATACTCCAAATTCAATGAAGATCACAAAAATCACTCGTGAATTATCCCGAAGATGCTTAGAATAACTGAATTATATTGGATGTTTAGCAAGTGTGAATTTTGGATTCAAGAGTTTATTTTATTGGCTATATTGTCTCTATGGATGGAATAACTATTGATCCTTCAAAGTCCATGGAAATCCATGAATGGCCAGCACTGATGAGTATAAATGAGGTACATAGTTTAATTGGTTTAGCATGTTATTATTAACATTTCGTCCGGAATTGTGCCTGAATGGCTGACCCATTAACCAAGCTCACAATAAAGGGGGATAAATTTGTTTGGAAAAAATAATGTGACAAATTATTTTAAGAACTAATGATAAGATTAGTCAATTATCATATATTGACTATACCATTGTGGAATGATGGGTTTATTATTTATAGTGATGCTTCGAAGAACGGAATTGGTGTGTCCTTATGTAGAATGATATAGTTATTGCCTATGCATCACAACAGTTAAAAATTCACGAGTAAAATTATCCTATGCATGATCTTTAGTTAGCAGCTGTAATCAATGATTTGATGATATGGATACATTATCTCTGTGGTTAAAAATATGAGATTTATACTGATCATAAGAGTATGAAGTAAATTTTTTCATAAAATGAACTAAACACGAGACAAAGGTGTTGTATTGAACTACTCAAGGATTATTATTTCACTATACATAACCACCTGAGGAAGGAAAATAAGGTGGCAGATGCTTTGAGAAGAAATGATCATGGATTTTTGAAAAAGATGAGAGGTGATAGGGATCCTATTTTCATGGATATAATGAAAATGGATATGGGAATAATCATAGAAGGCGAAACATCAAAACGTTTTCAAATGGTTCAAAAACCATATTTATTTGAAATGGTAAAGAGTTCTCAAGCCAACAATAAGGACTTTTTAAAGAAGATTAAAGATTTGAATTATGGGAGAATGAATGACATCGTATATGTAGATTATATTTTAAAATCTGGGAAGAGACTTTGTGTTCCTGATATACCTGATCTAAAAATAGAATTGTTGGATGATTCTCATTGCTCCAATTTCTCTATACACCCTGGGATCACCAAAATGTATAGAGATTTGATGGAACATTATTGTGGGACAAAATGAAGAGGGAAATTTATGATTTTGTGTCAAGATGTATAGTTTGTTAATAAGTGAATGTTGGAAGGTAGCAGCCTGGAGGATTTATGCAACAACTTCCCATAACTAAGTGGAAATGGGATAATATTACGATGAACTTTTTCATGGGACTACCAAAAACTCCTAGAAGGTATGATGCAATATGGGTCATTGTTGATCGTCTTACCATGTAAGCACATTTTCATGCTATAAGATAAGATTTACCACTTGAACATCTAGAAAGACTATATATTAATGATGTTGTAATACTTCATGGAGTACCCTTATTTATTGTTTTTGAAAGTGATCCCCATTTTCCATCAAGATTTTGGAAAAGTATTCAGAAAGAACTAGATACTGAACTTCATTGGAGCACTACCTTCCACCCTCAAACTGATGGAAATTCAGAACGGAATAATCAAACCTTATAAGACATGCTAAGTTCCAGCTCACATGACTTTCACTGTATGTGGGATAAATATTTACCTATGTTAGAAGTTTCTTATAACAATTGGTTCCATTCAAGTATTCAGATGGCACCATTTGAAGCGCTATAGGGAACGAGATGTCGCACACCAACCTTTTGCGATGATATTGGTGAAAGAAAACTCGTAAGCCTAGAACATGATTAGGAAATGATGGAACATGTGAAGGTTATCCAAACCCACATCAAAGAAGCTCAAAGTAGGAAGAAGATATATGCTGATAACCGAAGGAAGGATGTGGAATTTCAGGTAGGAGATTATATTTTTCTTGAAGGTATCTCCATGGAATGAAATTATACGATTTGGTAAGAAGGGTAAATTGAGTCCCAGGTACATCAGACCTTTCGAAATTCTAGAATGAATTGGGGCTGTAGCTTAACGTTTGGCAATGCCGCCAAGCCTGTCCAAAGTTCACGATGCGTTCCATGTATCACTGTTGAGAGAATATTTTCCTGACTCAACACATGTACTCACCTATGAGGTATTATAAATGGAACCTGATATGTCTTATTTCGAAGTTCCTATCAAGATTCTTGATTAGAGAGACCAAGTTTTGAGAAACCAGACAACTTGTATGGTGAAAATACTATGGAGAAACTGTAAGATGGAAGAGGCAACGTGGAACCTGATGAAGTTATGATAAAAAAACCACCAGAATCGTTTTATACAGTAATATTAAAATAATTTTGAGGAACAAATTATTTTAAAGAGGGAAGAATGTAACACCCCAAAATTCCTTGGTACATTTCCCTTTGAATAATACAGTAGCTTGTGTTGTACGCAACTTCGAGTTCAAACACTCCAAATCCAATCAAACTAACCATTATGAATAGTAATACCCAATTTTTTAAATTTTATAAATTTTATCATTCAAAATGAACTTCATTTTTGGATTCAGAATATCGAAATTAGCTTAGGGTAAATTTTTTGTATATTTCTGAAAAAATACAATTTTTGATGAATAGTGAGAACCGCTGATTTATTGTTTACAACCAAATTTGTATTTAAATATTGATCTATTTTATTTAAATATAATTTAGGTCAAAATAAATACATAATACCTATATATGTTCAATGTAATTCATTGGATTCAGTTTATTATAATTTTAGATATATAAAAATTTGATCGAACTTTTTTCCTTCTTTTACCCACCTTCTAGGAGCATTTGCAAATTTGCATAAAACATAATTTTACTACTTCTGGGAATTGAATTTAAAAAATCCAAGATACACGGTTGCTATCAGTATGTAAAATTTTGGTTCAATAAGATAAAAATGGTTTTTTTTGTGAATAGAAACTTTTGACTTTTATTTACCACGGTTAAAAGTAAATAGGGTAATTAAGGGTAAAAATGATATTATTATTACCCTAAAACATGTCCTTATTCTATTGGATAAGTGTAATTCGACAAAAAAACCTTATGAATGAAATATGATCCTTTATTTACACTTGGATTAGATTATTACATTTTTTATTAGTTAAGTCAAAGAAGAGTTAAAAGTGTTAAAATCAATGATTAATAACAAAAAAAATAAGTAATATAGGGTTAAACATAAGATAAATTCGACTAAAAATATTCATTATAAATCTAAAAATATTTCCTACATAATGGTATTTTATTTATAATTTTTAGACATTAAATTATATAATTTGTTAATAACACAATGATGTGGCAGTAATTACCTTATTAATGAAATATTAAAATAATTGATATTATAAATACCCAAATAAATGTAATTTGAGAATTTTAATGAATTAAACTAATTTTATAGGTTAATATGACATGATAGGGTAGATTAAATTAATTGTTTATGAAGTAATAATGTTTTTATGAATTAAACAAAATCAAAATACCAAATAATTTCAAAATTGACATAAAAGAGTTTTTTAAAAAAATATTATATTATTAATTGATATTATATTTCTAAATATATAATGATAAGTCATAGGTATTAAATAATATCATATATGTCATTAATGATGCAATTTAGGTTCCCTTTTAATTTTATAGTGTGTTTATTAACAATATAATATAAAAGTAGAAAGAGTCATGGTAAATGTCAAACTAATTAACTAAGAGTTATATCTAATAGATAAGGTTAATCAAGTGACCCAAACCAGTATAAACCCTATTTTTTTAGTGGGTTTCGACTCAGACCCACCTTATCCTCAAAATAAATCATTTTTGGGCCATTATAAACCAAAAATGAGTTTATAATAAAATAATATTTCAATATTTTCCTAAGGTACCCCTCACCCATCTTATAAAATTTCACTTCCCCTTCTCTCAAATTCTAACCTTCAAATTCATTTGGATCAGCCAAACCTGGACCAAATATCCTTTGGAATTTCCTCAATTCATCTTAAATTCCAGGTCGTGGTGTAGTTGTTATTCAATACAATAATATTTTTATGGGTATAATAATGATGTATAATTGATGTAAATAAGAAATATCACATTATAATTATTATGTAAATATGATATACTATCCAATTAAATATGATTTTAATATCAAATGAATGATATTTTCGCTCGTCTGTATGTACGGATTACCATCTCCACGAACATGATGAGATTCATTCCCCATCGTATCCATTCATGAATAATTTCCATTTGATGATTTGATTTATTTTTAATGACTTAATATCATTCTTAATATGAATATATTACATCATTTCCATAACAAACATTACTTATATAACAAAACATATAAAGGAAAACGAATCAATTAACACCCAAAATGATGATACTACTGAAATATCATTAAATAATCAATATTAGAATATCATATATTATATCATATTAATATATATGGTTCTTTTATAATTTAATAACATTTATTTCACCATTATATATGAGGTTAACATAACCTTGACCAAGGAAAAGTACAATTTAACGGTTAATTTCACAATCGCATTATTAACCAAGGTTGTTTTTACGTAAGTATCTACCAGGACCTCTTTATAATCCACATCCATGTTTCATAAAAATCTATTCCAATTTTCTTTACTATTTACTAGACTATGGGTTAATGTCATTTATAACTTTTTTAGGCTTTTTTATTAATGTGTTTAAAGGAATCTTTCCGTCATTTTCCAAACAAGGTACCTTATGAACTTTTAGACAAAATTAAGGTAATAATTTTTTTAAACTTATACGGAGGGTGCGAATATTTTCATCCGTTATAACATCATAAAAATTTCCGTTAAATTCTTATAAAAATATTATCAATTTTTTTTCTTTTATAATTATATGTCTTTTAAATGATTTCAAAATAGAAAGAGATATTTCATTAAAAAATGTTTTCATTTCATCAATTTCAACATCCTTTGATGGATTGTGAGCTTATTTGAGGTTGATATATTATGATACAAGGATTCCATATTATATTGAAGGTTTAGTGTTTTTTTACCGTGGATGTGTTATTTTTATACCATTCATGGTTTATGGATAATGTATTGACATTTTATATGATATTTTTAACAATAATGTTAATGTTATGTTTAAAAATTTTCATATGAGGAATGCATTAGACTTAGAAAGTAATGGGTGGATCCCACTACAGCTCCACAATGCATCGGTAGGTCTCATTAGACATACTAGGGTCATGTCACAAGGCCTTGACAAAATCATATTTGCAGTCTTGGCACGAGGACTTGACTATGTGGTTATGATGTCTATCATGATGCATTCCATCATTATGAAAGTGTATATTGATATTGCATGTGATTATTCGACAAGTAGAATATCCATGTGAATATTTTACTGGAATTATTTAATTTTATAATTTCCATATAATTCTGAAGTTCATGTTAAAGAAGATTTTATTTTAGTCTTATACATTTCTTTAAATTTTTATTCTTATTAATGATAGTTTCCACGATATTTTTTACCTTACTGAGCATCTGTGCTCACCCCTTTCGTTGTTTTCTTTTTACCTAGATGTGAAGAAGTATATTATGACTAACATGTGGAGATATTTTGTGGTATATAAATTTGGTTAATGAAGACATTTGTTTTGGTTTTTTCATTCCCTAATGTAATGTAAAAATGATGAATATATCTAGTATTTCCAAGGCTACTAAACTAATCGGTCTTTATAGACATTATCTTTTGTAATCATGATAATTCTATCTAATAATGCACTGACTCTTGGTAACTGGGGTCCGACCATTACATGTTGCATATGAATATATGCTTCATAAAACTCTGATGCCGAGATCGAAAACATAGTGTTACCAATATGAAGATCAAGAACATTCAGGATTAATAAAATAGTCAGTAATTCTGGGAGAAAGCTGGGGTTTGAGAAAGGAATGAATGGTCTCCATGAGATTAAGGGTGTCAAGATCAGTTCCTCCTCTACTATCCAACATCCTGGAAGGGGGGAATCACCCTCTATCAACTCCTTGGGTTCCATCACTATGGGTTGTCAAAACATGTTGTTGGGAAACGTGGTATTGGGGCGACCACCCCACCTACGCGTCGAATGCCCCCCATGAGGCCAAAGGTGGACAAGAATTGGACTTAATCTAGTTAAAAATTGGGTAGAGGGTCCCATGTGGAGATTTATATCAATTAGCCTGTGTTTCCTAGCGAGGACTTGAACCCATAACCTCTGGGTCTGGATGCCGCCACCTTTAACCAACTCACTCGTTCCCCATGAGTTCCATGATTATTTATATTTATACTTCTTACGATGAAATATTATTATCCATATCTCAAGAAAACTATTGAGATTATTTAACCACTATTAATTCAAGATATAACCTTGAATTTTTACCATTTTTTCATTATTTGGTATTTATTATAATGTTTCTATGTAAAATATAACCATTTATCTCTCTCTCTCTCTTTACCCGGGAATCTATTTTATTCAAAATCCATGTTTTAAAAAAAAGTTTTAGAAAATGTTTCTAGATGATCTATGAATAACACTATCATAGAAAGGGGATATTAATTTTTTATAGTTTTCCATTCTGTATTTATATGCTTTGAAAACTATTTTCAATGAAATATGTTTTCAAAATGGTTTTATGTTTAAAAAATCATTTTCAATCAATAAATTATATTTTCAAAAATAATAGTTTTTAAAAGATCATTATGAATTTTTCCCGTCTATGATAAAATAAATTTGTGTTACTCATGAATTTAGGAGTAATTTTGTTTATTCATATTCATTATCCAAATGGATTTTATTTTGATTTAATGACTTTTATGAATCATATTTTCCTTTCAAAGGTTATATGATTTTGAAACCTGGTTCTCATTCAAAAGTTATATGATTTTGATACCCTCTTCATTTCATGAGATTTGTTAAAGATGAAATTATTATGAAACATGTCTCTTTCTGGAGGTTATGAAATGATTACATGTTTATAATACCCATTTTAATTCAGGGGTAATTATATGATTATTTATGATATTTTGAATCCTATATGTATAATTTCATTATGATAAGGGTGGGACCTATATCTCTCACCAATGAATTTTTTCAATATTTATCTATCAAGATATAAAGACTGCTAGAATGAGAGAAGAACTCGGTTCACTATGATAGAGACAAACCTGGAAATGAAATTGTTCAGAAATATATAGTAAGAACGAGGGGTGATCTCAGTTGAGTAATATAGGGATTGATTGGGGTTTGATCCCAGTTCTTTAAGAGACATTTCTTACTAAGAAGGTATCAACCTCAATTTCATTAATTACTATGGAAATAATTATATATGCTTATGTTTTTATAAAAATAACATGATTTACTCGTATATTACTCTTTTAAGGCATATATTCTTTTTCTCTTTATCATTCTTCTCTTATGAACTACTAAGAATGATTAAGATTTTAATATTTATGATCATTGATATATAGGAGATGATATTATATTTTATTTATCATTTTCTCACATTCTTATTCTCATAATGTTTTTACATATATCCCTTGTTTACCCTGACTATAGATTTGAGCTCACCATTTCTTCTATATTTCCTTCTGCCCAGTTATGAGGATATTTATTCTGCTGGATGTGACTAATAACGGTTTTAGTCATGAAGAACCTAGTGGGAGATAATGTATATCACATATTTTTCAGTTTTTTTGTTTCCATATTTCTAAAAGGACTCTATTAGTACAGTCATTGAGAATCTCTTTGTATAATGTTTTATGTATTCTGAAAATTTTATGAAATGTTAATGTATGAAAACTGATGGTCTCTATAGAAATTAATAGGGAAAATGTTCTGTAAACCATTCGAAGCTAGGTTGAAAAAACCACACTTCTAAGCCTAAGGAAATATATTGGTATATGTATAAGGTTAGTGAAATGTTTAGGAAAATGACCTAGAATTTTTCTAAAGGATGTAGTGAGTGGCGTCCTAGAAATACATCTATGTATGTATACTACAAGTGGATCTAACTCTTACACATTTGAACCTATGAATATTAACTACGAAAATATTTACTGATCCTGACTTAATGTAATATAATTCATGACAACATGCCTTTTCACTCACTTGTATTAACACAAATGACATATATTCTTTGGGTATTCGCAAACTCCTTGAGAACCATTATAATGGATTTAAATAGAAGTTAGAAGTGAAAAAAATAGATGAACCCTATGTTTCTATAGATTGAGGAATGTGTCATAATGTTGACATCATATAAGTAAATTTTCATGATTACATGGTTCCTCAATATGATAGTTGTTTCTTACTCTATGATTTTTTTGTTTTAGTCAATGTATAGAAACTGAAGGAACCGTGTTTATGGTGATTGTGATAGACAATGTAATGATTTTCCTCAAGAGCAACCAAAATCTATAGGATCTTGAATGAAAAACCATGATTTTTATAATCATAAATCTTTCTCAAGATATGAATAATAGTATAATTCCAAATAATAAAATGAGGGAACAAAATTCTTTTGATTCATTCATTAGGAAACATTCATTCAGGGGGTCTTATATTCTACTTATTGTGGAAGAATGGATCTGCACTACTAAAAATATATTCTTCATTTTTTAGTGATGAGAGCATGAGATGGTCACTCTGTGTATATATTGGGTTGAAGGTGAAGTAGATTAGTGGTAGACTCTAATTAAGAATATGATGAATCAATATTAAATTGAATCCATGGAATGAGAGGAGCTCAAAAACTTATTTTTTATTAAGTACATTCCTTTTATTCTTCATACAAGGATGGATAAAGAGTCCATTGAGTTGAAGAAATGTGATGATGATTCTGTCAGTACCTATGTGGATTATTTCATGGTACATGTGGGGTATGCTTCATGAATTATCATCCAACATAAATGTAATGTAGATAGGTCCATCAGTGGCATAAATCCATGTATCCTAAGGTCATTGGCAATTAGAGACTATAGTATCTTTTAGGATATTAGATTTTGTGAAATAATATTTCCAATATATGTTGGATTGATGTATCAATATCTTGGTTTTAATAAGAATAGGATCTTGCAGTTCAAATAAATCTATAAATTCCAAGTTGAAAATAAGATATGTTTTCCATTATGCCCTAAATGTGGGAATAAGCAAGTTTGGTTTTATATTAATGGATATGGTAAATTTTTTATGTGTGGAATGGAATTTCACTAGGAAATTTATTATCAAAATGGTGGGAAGAATTTATCTCAAAATTCAAATGGGGAAAATCCACACAAGATACACCTCCCATGATTTAGTACTATAATTGTAAGGAGAACTATCATTATGATAAACACTACACAAACACAAGGGCTAGTGATGATGACCTATGTTATAAACCTCTTAAGCTAAGGGAAAAGGTGAAATCTCTTGAAAAATCTATTTTCTTGAAGGGAGGTGTAATAATGATGTGTTGAAAGGAACACATACCAACCAATTTAAAATTGTTAATTTCATATTTGATTATTTATCTACTCACTCTATCATATCAAAAAAATTTACTAATGTTTATACGATTACACTGAAACGTTTCGATGTATAATTACAAGTGAAACCCACTAACGGTATGATGATTTCATCTCAAGTCTAAAATTCTTCTACGGTTGACATTTCTGGGATTTTTATTCCTGAAATCTTTTCATTCATCCTTTGGTTTAATTTGATGTCATCATAGGAATGAATTTTTTTATGTACATAAATATCACATCAAATGTCGAGGATGGTAATTTTCATTTGATAGTTCAAAACCTCTTATGATCATCCCTCAATGTGATGTTTAGCATTAACTTCTGATGGATATTAAATCCACTATATGGGTCTTAATTCCGATTAAAAAGGGCTGATTATCTCAATTGGTTTTAGAGAATATCAGCATCGATGATATTCCAATTATTCGGTATTTTTTGGATTTCGATCTAGAAGAGTTACCTATACTTTTTCAAAAATTTGAAGTATATTTCTAAATATATCTTATACCTAGTACACCCCAATTTCAAAAACACCTTATAGAATTACCACAATTTTGGTTTAGTAATTGAAGAAGAAACTCCAGGAAAACCTTGATAAGGGTTTCATTCAGCCATGTGTTTCAACTTGGTGGGAACCCATTTGTATTTTGAAAATGAAATTTGTATTGTTGATACTCTACATTGATTATCGAGTGTTCCAAATGATCAAAATCATGAAATGTTATCTCCTTCCCCATATTGGTGGTTATTTTTGATCAACTACACGGAGCTGAATAAATTTTTAAGGTTGACCATCATTCTAGTTATCATCAATTGAGCATCAATAAGGAGGATATACACATGATATAATTCATTATAGGGTATAGACATGATAAATATATATATATATTGATGCCTTCTTTTCATACTAATTCTCAAACTATTATAAGGGATTTAATGAATATAGTCATTAGAGAATTTCTCGGTCAGTTTGATGTCATTTTTATCAATGACATTCTTATATATACAAAGAGAAAATAGGGTAATTAAGATAACTTGATAAATTTACTAAATACTCTAAGGAAGAAGAATTTATTTAAAATTATTAAAAATTGTGAATATTGTATATGAAATGATTCATTTATAGGTCACATAATCTTAATAGATGGTATAGTAATAGTTTCATTCAAGATAGAGTCTATTGAATGCTGGCCTGGACCAACCTTGGTGATAGAGATCCATAGATTTAATGGTTTATCTGGATATTATTGATGGTATGGGGAATATTTATCATGACTATATTTTTCTCTATCCATTTAAACTCGAAAGGGTGTCATGTTCATCTGAACATATAAATGTGAGGAAAATATCAAGGAACTAAAGAGACATTTTGGTCAGTGCACATTTGATTACATTACCCTATAGTGAAGAAGGGTGTTTAATCATTAGAGAATAAAACAAGAAGGGATTGATATTTTTTATTATTTATAATAATATGGTATCACATATTCTCCATGGAAGATGTATATTCTTGAGAAAACATACCCAAATCATGATTTGGTTTTAGCAGAATTTTGTTTTGTAGTGATGATATAGATTCATTATAATTATACATAAGTGTTTCATATATATATATATATATTGATTATAAATGTATGAAAAATTTATTAACATAGAAGGAGTTGAGCATGATCCATTATGGATAGTTAGATTTGATAAAGGATTATGACTGCCTGATATATTAACACCCTGGGAAAAAGGAAAATGTGGATAATTCATTATGTCAGAATGATCATTCTTTATTATCCATGATAAGGATCATAAAAAATAAAGTATTTCTAGTTTGTCAATGGATTAATAAATAAATACTAAAGGAAGTGGAAAATTATTATCATTCTCAAATGACTGATCAGACCTATATCCATGTGAAGATCAAGGAGGTGTATAATGAATATGATAAGCTGCAAAGGAGAGTTAGATAGTTTCCTCACATAAAACATCATTAGGATGCAATGTTAAGTTTTAGGAAACATATAAGTGTTCCTTACATACTATATTTGAAGTAGTAGTTGTTAGAGTAATCTCATAGTTCTTCATTATATATTCATAATGAAATTACGATGATGTATAGAAACATTAAATAATACTTATGGAGGGATGTAATAAATAGGGATATCACAATGTTTGTATCCTGATGCTTGGTATGCCAAAAATATAAGGATGAAATAAAAAATTCTAAGGGGATGATGGATCCATTGCACACACTGGAATTGAAATGGGAAAACAACACTTTAGATTTTTTTTGTTGGACTAACCAAACCCAATAAATGGTTTAATGATATATGGGTTGTAGTCAATCACCTTACTAACTCAGCAAATTTCATCACTGTCGGATAATACTTCTCTCTTGATCGTCTTTCAAGGATATACATTAGGTAATTTAAAAACTTTCATGGAGTAAAACATTATATTGTGTCAGATCTGGATCCATGATTTACGTCAATGTTTTTGTGATGTCATCAGCAATAACATTATACATAATATAATTTTATAACTGCTTATCATCCTCAGAAAGATGGTCAAGCTGAAAGAACAATTCTATCCCTGGATGATATATTGAGATCTTATTATATGGATTTCATAGGTGGTTGTGATCAACACTCTCTTATTATTGATGTTTCTTAATATAATAGGTTTCACTCAATAATTCATATGACATTGTATGAATCCCTCTATAAGAAGAAATATGGAGCTCTAATGTATAGGGAGGAGGTTTCAGAATGAATGATATTAGGACTTATGAATTATGAAGAAATGGTAGAGAAGGGTAGAAACATATAATAACAAATCAAGGAATATCATAATAGGAAGAAAATTTAGGCCTATACCTAGAATCTGAAGTTGTTGGAATCTTTTTCCTATGAATATCACCTTGGATAAATATAATGAGATTTGAGAAGAAATAGAAACCAATCCCTAGGTATATTGGTCCAGTTGAGATTCGTGATTATATCGGGATGGAAAACATTCACTATAAAATTATTCAAAATATCTTTCAGGTCTATGATGTATTATATGTATCTCTCTTGATGAAATAAATACCTCAACCATCACAAGTACTGAAATCAGAGGTCATAAAGCTTGAGTATGATCTTTCTTTTGAGGAGAAACTTGTTAAAATTATTTACCAATCGGAGAGAATTATATGAAAAAATACCACTCACCTTGTCAATACTTTGTGGACAAATCCACAGTTAGATGAACCTAAGAGGTAACGTGAGGATACAATGAAGCAATATTATAACCATTATTCACCCATGGGACAAATTTTAAAGGACAAATTCCTTTTAAGGTGGGTAGAATGTAACACCATGATTTTTATAGACTATTTTTTTGAAAAAATTAAATTTTCATTTATTTCTTAAAATATACTATGTCAAAAAATACATTTATATGTAATGGACATGGAATAAAAAAATAGAACAAGAACATTTGATATGTTACATGGAACATCGACTTGAGATATGTTAAATGGAATAACAACTCAGCTTATGTTAAATGCAACACCAAACTAGTGTATGATACATGCAAACCCAATATTTCAATAAAATATTATTTTGATGTTATAATTATTTAAATAATATAATTATATCATATCCATTATATATAGTATTATGAATTTTAATAAAAAAAATTTAAAAGTCATAATTTATAATGAATAATAATTTTTTTTGTAAAGTCCTTATATGTTTAAAAATATAATCTTCATTAATGAAATTATTTTGATAATAAAATTAATTTTAGACAAACATATATATTTAATTTTATAAAATAAAATAAAATTTTAAATGTATAATTTCTAAATTACCTTTGGGTGATTCTTTTGGATTTTTCTGAGAAACATAAATTTTGGATGAATATTGAAAATTACTAGATTTTAATTCAAAATATCTTTTTAATATAATTTTTAATAAGGATAAGTTATATTTTATTCAAGTATAAAATTTCAATAGGATTATATTATTATAAATTATTACAATTCTAGTAATTTGAACAAATTTTATATTGAAATTCGATATAAAAACATAGCAATGTTTTGATCATTTTTACCTTAACACCGCATATTGTAGACCTGACTACAAGATTAATTTTAATTTAATTTCTGCAACATCCATTAAGGTAAATGGGAAATAATACCCATTTTTATAATAATCATAATTTATAATTTATAATAATGGAAACATAGTTTTTAAACAAAAATGTGAGTTAATGTAGAAAAAATTAATTAAATCGATTAATGAAAAATAATATTTAAATAATAATTAAACCTTAAATTTAAGACTCACAATGACATATAAACATGTCCAACAGAAATAGGACATCCAATAGTCAGTTATGAAACTTCAATTATTCAGTGGTTTTGGTTTTTTATGACAATATTATTTGATAAAAATGTGAGTCTACCTAACTTGTTTTCGAAAATACCAAGTGAGTCCTTTCCATTCCCTATAAAGGCCGCCACCAATCCATCTTCTTCATAAAACTAAATTTAGTAGTTAATGAAATATCTATCTATTAAACTTCCTAAAAACCCTACCTAACTTATATGGGAATTACATTTGGAATTATTTAATCCTCGGAACCCTCACAAAGAATAAGGAGTTACCAATTTAAGAAGAAACATCTTATCTCAAGTCCATTATTTCATTTTCTTTCACTAACCCCTCCACACACATTATTCTATTATTTTATACCAAAACAATTATACATAATATTAAATTATAATTTTTATGATAAGGTTCAACCTACTCATACACACACCTCCATATAATGGATAACAAACATACAATTTATGTGTATGGTGAACTACTACCTCAGAAAAAAATGGTTGTTTAATATTGCATACCGCTTCTAACTATGGAAGCCATTATGTAAATTAAATTTAGATAGGATATATAATATTTATTATTATTTAATATTATTTTATCATTTTACAACACACATATATTTACCTTCCATTATTGTTAATATGATAATTATGTATGAGGAAGTGTGCACTAACCCCCACTCAAAATCGATGTGATTCATTAAAAGAATACATGGAATGTATTAAGAATATGTTAAATGATCCTATATTATATATATAACATTAAAATTATTATTTAATTATATATATATATATCATTTTTTATTCTTTTTTCTTTTAGTACAATAATAAAAACAGAAACATTATTTATGGGCTCGTACAACTTAACATCTTCGTGAATGTTTTAATCCATTACATTATTATATATTATACAGATTATTATAATATAAATATAATAAATATAAATTATATTTATATCATGTATTACATTCTGTAATCATGATATAAGTATAAGGAGGATATATTTAACAAATTTTGACACATGCGAAGAATTAAGCAAATATTTCCAGATGTGAAACCATATCTTGGGATTGTTAACAAAAGGTTAGTATAATATCATAAGAAAACGAAATATAGTGATAAATATAATAAAAGAGTTATTTAAAACATGTATAATAATTTTATATTTATTATACGAGTGGTTAGAATGACTATGATAAGATTCAAGACCCAAATTAAGGGGATTTATTATCACTTTTTATTGTCCTAATATACATATTATGGTCACTATTGTTTCCTTTTTTGTGGTGTATGTACTAACCATGATTTTATATTATGTATATTGTACTTAAATTTATTGGTATTCAAATATCCATTTTATGATATTTATTTCATGGTTCCTCTGTTCCAAAAGATACCAAAACGGTTAAATAGTTTTGTCCCAATTTTTCTCCATTATGAATCTTGATTTATGATGCACTAAATTATTTTTCAAGATGTATATACATCAATTTTACATGTTATATCATTAATTTACTTATTTTAATGATATTTTAAGTTTCATGTAATATCATATTCTTACATAGTGAATATGATCACATGTTACCAATTTGTAAGAGTTTATAGAAAAACATTCATCATTTTTTGAGAATATTTATGTTTATGCTTTGTATGATGAATTATTAAAATAAAAATATCATGAACTTATGAATTTCCATATAATATATTTAATAATGATATATCAATGTATTGATACCATTTTCCCACACTTTCTTACTGGTGAAATCTTTTTTATCTAAAATTTGACCATATCTCTCTCTGGTCTGAAATATATTATATTTAGAATCCATGTTTTCAATAATTTTTTGAAATGATAATTGAATCTCATTTTATTAGAAAATGGATTTTAATAACATTTTGTAGCATTCCATGATTCAGTTTGAATTTTTATAAGAAATTGTTGAAGAAATTATTTTTCATAATTGTTATATGTTTTAAAAATAATTTTCAATGATGAAAGAATATTTCCCACTAAAAATATTTTTAAAATATATCTCAAAATTATTTCCCATATAATATAGAATCAATGGTTTTTACTGATTCATTTATGAGGGAATTATTCATCTTTCCATTGATATTTTGTCTCTCAATGTATTATGTTTTGATGGCATTAATTTTGTGAAACCCATTTCTATTTCATGTGTTATATTCCTTCCAAACCCATTTTTTATTCATAGGTTATATGATTTCTGAAACCCCCTTCTTTTAATTGGTTATGTTGACAATGAAATGATTATGAAACATGTATCTTTCCATAGGTTATTATATGATTACTTTTTTATAATACACATTTAATTTCATGGTTAATGATAATATTATTTATGATCTTGTAGAACATGTATGTTTGATTTCATTATGAGATGAGTGGGATGTATATCACCATCCAATTCATTTGGTAAAATATATATCTCATGGGATAGACATGGCTAGAATGATAAATGAACTCAGTTCAATATAATAGGACTAGAATAGTAATTGAACTCAGTTCAGTAATATAGGGATGGAATGAGGGGTGAACTCATTTCAGTAATATTGGGATGTAATGGTGTTTGAACCCAACTCAGTAAATTATTTTTCCACTATAATGGGCATATAAGAAATTCATTTACTACAATGGAAATCATTATATACAATTATGTGTCTTCAATAATTCCATGTTCAATTACTATGTTATGATTTCTTGGATTATGTTTTTTATATCCTTATGATTCATGTCTTATAAACTTCTATGATTTATTACATGATTCTTTTATAGGATCTTTGATATATAGGGTTTGATATTATATTTTCATTATCGTGTTATCATAACATTATTATCCTTATTATTCATACGTATCTCCCTTGTTTACCATAACCGGGCATTTTAGCTCCCCCCCATTATTTGTTTATATGCCTAGGTTATATAGATATATTTTATGTTTTAGGTTTATAAGAAGGGTGCTAGTAATGATGAACATAATGGGATATAGTGTATCTACTTAGTTACATATGTTTATGTTTCCTTGATTCTAAAGGAACTAGACAAGTATAGTCTTTTGACATATTTTTGTATAGTGTTTTATGTATTTCGAAAATGTTATGTAATGTTATTATAAGAAAAAAGAGGGTTTATATAACATGCATGTTGTTGAATAAAGAAAAACTCCTCTTCGATTTACCCACATAGATGAAGTCCCAATTTAATTTATTCTTTAACATTATCCTATAACTTTGGAATTATGAACCCACACCCATACATGTATATGTAAGGAGACATTTGAATGCTTTATTAAATGCAATTATTGTATTAAAATTATCACAATTTAAGTTGTTGATCCCCACTACCTTTAAAATCCATGTTGAAAAATCTCAACAGGGAATATATTTTTTTAATGTTCTTCTCAGATGGACCATATATCCATGGATGATAAATAGTACACAATCATGGATCTATATCTAGAGCCTATAGAAGGATTATCTAGAACATTTAGGAAAAAAATATATCCCTAATAAATATGTTAGGGGGTATTAATACATGAAATATAACAACTTATGAAATTTATAATGTAGTATAATGGTACAGTGTGAAAATTCACTAATAGTGATAAAATATGTTGATTTTCTAAGAAAATATAATATAATATAGAATATCATAATTCCTTATAGATGTTTTAAGGATTCCAATTTTGAAATATATGTGAATGTTATCACATTCCCATTATGTAATGGGTAATACTAAAAAAATATCCTTATAATTTTTTATATCAACCTTAACTTGTGAAAAACATTGCATTAGGATACATACAGGACAATATTCTATTGCATATTAACCCACTAGAAATATTCCTTGGGATACTTGTACATCATTTTAATTCAAGGATGAATAGTAAAAGAGAAACAATGATATTTATCCCAAAAATCCTTCATCAAATCAGTTATTTATGGGACAAATACTCAATTCATGAACCATGTCATATCGGAATGAATGTTGATGGTCTGATGAACATTCTTAACCTTATTCTATATCTTCATTCCATGCCTTCTTATTTATATCATAAGTGGATCAGTGAACATTAATTTGAGAGAGATATGATCTGCCCCCTTTCCTAATGAAATCAAGATCTAATTTCCACAAATCTATATTCTTTTAATGATTTTAATCCACATTATGGAAAAATGAACATGATCTTTCTATCTTAGATCTTTATACACATTTTTTCCCTCCATGGTTGGTAATGTGTTTAAAAGTCATTATCAGTGATAAACATTAACAATATTGACTAGAACATATTAAAATAATTTTATAAATCTATAATTAAATTATATATGATTTTTATATAAATCAATCAATTAAACATATATAATATGTCTATACATCTTTAAGGAAAATTACACTACTTTTATATCCATATAATAATTTGGTTAATTCTATTGTTGAAGTGTCAATTGGATCGAGGCATAATGTTTCACCATATAATTTTTAAGAGGTATTATCCCAATATCTCTATTTATGTATCAATATATATTAGATTACTATGTCCACAATAAGTTAATAAAATCACATTCACACTTACTATCCTTCTCTTATGTTAACTTGATCTATCATCACAATCATCATTTAATAAGAAATTAACCCCCTTATGAGGCTACTTATTCTCTTCATTGGATAATTTTAATAATATTCCAATAATGTGTTAGTAGTATCCAACTAATCCCCAAAAACTCACGATCTCAGTTAATGTGGTTGATAGAAGACATTTACCAAAAAATTAAATCTTTGATGGATCAAACAATTTACCTTCAATTTAAATTATATAACTTTGGAATGAGGCTTTATGTAGCCCAAATTCACACATGGTAAATTATAAATATAACCACTCTTTAAATAGGGACTTCATCACAATTGACAAAATTTCTCCATGTTATTCCATTATCTTTTAATACATAAGAATATAGTCAATAAATACTACAAAAATTTAATGAAGTTAATATCTAATGAATTTATTCACTAAATCCATGAATATCAGAGGTGAATCTTAAATTCCAAATGAAATATCTATATATTCAAAATAAACCGCCCTAATATTGAAGGTTATAGTTGGTTTATTATCCCTCTTGTCCATTATATAATAATACAAAGATTGACGATAAATATTTTAAAAATATTGAGCTCATCACAATTTATCAAATAGAAAAAAAACCAGAAGAGGATCCTTTTCTTAATTGTTGTATTGTTATATACTGGATAATCAATGAAAATATGGACTAAATAATTTTTTTTCTTAACAAAAAGAATATGTTCTCTTTTAAGTTAATTCATAAGGATGAATTAAATCATCGTCTATATACTATTTTAGTGGGATATTTAATTCTTAAAACTTAATTAGATGTATTTTATGCATATTTTTGATATATGGTTCACGCAATGTGTATGTTTTATAGAAAACACAACAACATGACTGGGGGGAGACTAAGAATCTCATATTGAAAGAAAGAACAACTTAAATATGAACATATTAAAATTTGGGTTTCCCACCAACCATTGAGATAAATATATCTCATTTATAGTCAGTAATATCTATATTATTGATGACATTTCCATTGGGAGTTCATGTTCATCATCAATCTAATATACTTTCGTAGGTTTATTATTAATACATAATATAACTCCACTAATTGAAAAGAATATATGGACTCTATTATATGACATACCATCCATTCACAATATTACATAAAATTTAACTATAGAAACAATAACATCATTTCTAGGAAGTATATTCCCAAAATCTCCTATCAAAGGCGAGTTATAGACATCAGATGAAATCATTTTACCATTTGGAGTTTTCATTGTCAAATCAACATCTAAATATTAATATAATGATGTGATTTAATTATTTCATTATTTACATATAATTTTTTTAGAACCATAACAAAATAATTACAACTCACTTATAGTTTATATGATACATGTACCTTTAACACATCAATAATAAAATCCACATTGGATTTAATAATTCCATAAAAATAGACTTAAATCCATGTAATGTTTTCTAGTAAGTCCCATTAGTTCATAGGGTAATGGTTTAAATAATTTCACTTATAATTATATTTAAATCAATGGATAATAGTGGTCTCTTTATTCTCTTTACAATCATTATCCAGATTAAACTTATCTTAAAACATGTAAAAAATACCATATTATTTAAGTTTTTTCCATTACTATTCTTCCCAAATTTTTTATATGATGATAATTTCATCATTCACATATTCATCTATGATGTGTTACATTTTTATTTGTGCTCACATAGCCTTTACATCCCTTGAATTCCATTAACGATATATGATTTTAAAACTCATTTCTATATCATAATGTTATTTTATACTATATCATCATAAGATAATTGTTTTTAGAAATTATTATTATTCTGAAACTCGTCTAATATCCATAATAGAAATTTTAATATTTTAATTTTAGATTTTGTATGTAGTATTATTTATTCATAGACAATATATTAAATTTCATCATATACATCACCACACCTTCTTCTTATGAATTCTTTATGGTGACAAACTACCACTCCATTTTAGCTTGTTGTTTTCTTGGGAATAATTTCTCAAAGAATATCACATTAAAATATCTATATTCTATGTTTTTAATTTATTCATCCTCTATTGTGTTAGAGATAAATTAACACCTTTGAATAAAATCTCCCTATAAAAATAATCTATTATACTTTCCATTTCATTTTTCATTAAATCCTAAAGATATTCATATCTTTTCTATGTATTTAATCTAGTTTTTATAGACCAATGTATTTGTAGTTCCATTAAAAGTTAGTTATTTTTGTCACCTGTGGCAATCCAAAATTGGTGAATCTCTATGTGGAAAAAAATTTTCTCTATTCATGCAATTTTATTCATCATAATCTTAGTAAGATTACCCAATATAGCCGTTATCTTCTATGTACCAACATCATCTACATTGTCCAGGTCCATAAATGGAATTCATGATTTTTTTTGGTTATGTTTACAATTATTCAATTAGTAACCATCAACAAATAATAATGTAACTAAATTAACTCAAGATAATTGTTAATATAAATCCAAAAAATAAAATTCCCTCAAATAATAGAATTTGGAAAATAAATTAATGGATTGTCAAAATTATATTATTTTATATGTTCATTTAAAATATAGTTATCAATTTTACTTCTTTATTATTTTTGATAATAACTATTAAAACACCATCTCTAGTAACCCATATCTTATATTTTCATTATTATATAGGTATAAGTTAAAGGGGATCTTATCACATAGGACTTATTAGTTAAGTTGTCTAGTAAAATCATATGCAGAGATGATTCTCATATTATATTGGATATATGAAATAAATACAAAAAAAATTCTTGAATCTAATATATTATTAATTTTACAATTATTTATATCCGTGATAAAGAGAAAAAATAAAGTTTCAGCATAAATTTTTAGTAATAGTTATATAAAATTGAGTCCATCAAGGGAAAATAAGTCATAATCAATATGGAAAGGTAAATAACTAAAATACATTTTGTTTAATACATATGTTAATCAAAAAATTAATCCATGGATAATTTCAACGTAGTAATCTCATCAATAAACATAATTTAATTATCAATGAAGAAAATTACTAATATTGTGTGTCGTTATATTATAAATATGATATCTTTACAATAAAATCAGTTTTCCATTATAGTTTAATTGATGGGTATGTGTACACCAAAAACCATCTTAATAAGGGTAGCTAATAGATTTTTTCATGAGACGTGTTAATATATCAAAGGGTTATATATTACATATAATCACCCATCATTTCATGCCCAATGCATTACTCATATATTAAATGGTAGTTTTAATTTATAAATAATATCCCCCATTAAAAAATGTATATATCGAGTATGTAATAAGAATTATCAATACATACCTATTCAATTAATTAACCTTCATAATAAAACAGAATTTTTAGAAATGGTATAAGGATTTAGTAATAATCATATCCTAGATTCAAATAATATTAATATTTATGAAAAATGTAATGTTTAATGAAAAATTAGGAAAAATGAGTGTTTCAAAATAAATTTGTTGAATATAAATATAATAATAGACAAAATATGACCTTAATTCATCAGGAATATCGTTTTTGTAATAGAATAAAATTCATGTATAATAATTAAAAATGGATTGAAAATATTTTAATAATATTTCATGGATGTGAATTATTTTTAAAATTATTTAAATATTGTAGAAGAAGCAAAATTGGCTAAATGGTTTTGGAGGTTGGAAAATACGTTAAAATTTTAAATGTTAAAACAAATTCCCATTTCCCATTTGGAATAAATGTCATAAATATCCCTTTATAAAAACATTTTCAATATTTGAATTAATTTTTTTTAAAATATATAAGATAAAATTTAATGTAATTATAAATAATTGGTCTATATAAAATTAATTTTTTATAAAAAGTTTCAAAAAATATGGATATTGATGAAAAATATATCTAAAAAATAAGAGTGAAATGATAATATTTCATTTAATAATGTTAACTTCCAGATTCATGTTCCTAAGAGACGAAAAGTATGCAGAAAATATGGAAACATGTTTAACATATATAGTATATTAATATAAATTTATTTCATGGATATTATTTAACAGAAAATGAGTTTAATAAAAAAGGATATTATATAATAAATCATTACATCTTTAGTAAAATTGAAATTTTAACAAAATGAAAGTGTAAAAATGACAATAAAAATTAATCAACATGAATTGATAGGTTCTAATTTTAAATAAATCAATTGGTTATTATATACACCACATATAAACAAATATGTGCCTAACAAAATATATGTCTCAATGGAATGAAAATTGATACAAAATCTCTTACATCATGATTGATACACCTCGAAAGTTATTTTAACCTATTGTATAACAAAAATATATTTATTATAATTAAATTCCATAATTATATAAACATATATACTCTCATATATGTTTTAATTATTACATCTCATCACCCATTTGTTAATAATATTATATTATTTCCATTGTTTTGGTTGTTAATTTCGTTATATTTCAAGTTATTTTTGTCATAGTTAGTTCTTCCCTTATTCTTTGACTATAATTTCCTAATATAATGAGAGATAATTATGTTATAAATATAATATATTATATATATATATGTATATATTTATAGCAATTCCTAAAAAATAATGGTTAAAATGAAATACACCATTCATGAAGATAGTAAGTCGTGTGTATTCATAAACACTTTTTTCAAATCTGGAATAATAATAATCATAAACAGTAATTTTCTTTTATAGATTAAATAGTATCTCATAAATATCATATATATTCATAAAAAAAATACTCCTTACCATCATTGTAAATAAGAAAATAAAATGAATCACCTCACTTCAAGTATGTGGTATTCCACATGCATGCAAGACTGACATTATAATTTTCAAATTAATTGGATGGTAAGAAGGTATATATGAAACTATAATTATAGAAGTATTATTATATAAAAATTTAAATATATATATATATAAATTAATTTAATATTTATAATAATCTACGTGAGGATATAAAGAAAAAAATTATACCATTTTGAGATGTGGTAGTCATTCCTACACACAAGAGATGGTTTTGTAACCCATTTGACTAATAAGTGGAAGGAAAAATATTATTCCATCATTGAAGAAAACATCTCATTATACATCAGTTAATTACAACATTATATTTTTGTTGTTATGACTTAATTGTATATGGAAATGGAATTATAAAAAAGAGTGTTCTTTGTGAAGAAGATTACCTCTTCATTGGATAGAATCCTTTTTATATCCCATTAATGTAATATGGGTTAGTATTTTGTGAAAAAAATATCCACCATGACATAAATATGGAGCATTAGAAGATTATTTGGTATGGTTTTGAAATTACCCTAAATTTGATCAAGTTTATTTCAATTCTTATAATTATTCTATATTATATGAATAAAAAAATCACTTTGAGAACACAATACCAACTTTATAAATGAAGAATTAATGAAATAAGAGAAAATTTAGGAAGTAAAGCAACTTATACAAATGAAATAGTAAATTTACATTGAGAATAGTAATATGAAAATTAGGAATACTAATCCCTCCAATATTATTGTAACCCGACCTATGAATTTAGAACAAAAAATTATCCACAATATATATAATAATAAGATATAATTATAACATTGTATATATAAAAAATTGTTTTAAATTTAATTAATTGAGTGATGATATTTATATAAATTAGAACTGTTTGTTTAAAATTTTATAATTAATATAATTATTGTAAAGACCCGTAAAATTCAAGGGAAATTTTTTCTTAATTTTCTTTGGAATTTTACAAGAACGCGGTTTCTGACAGCACCTGATTTCGAGGCCCGGAGTGCCCGGAATCAATTTTCCGAAGTTTGGCTCGGGTACGTTCAGTGAACGAACGAGCGAGAATTTCTAACTTTTGATCCGGTCCTCGGAAATGAAATCTGAGGACACCGATGAACTCGTAGCGCCAATATTCGCTTAAGGAGACCTTTTCCAAGGTTGCGTTTTATGCGGAATGAAAGTTAGTTTTGGGAGAAATTATAAGAAGTTAAATAAAAATGTGGAAACACTTTTTATTTTAACTTGTTGGTTATTTTCTCCCAAAGGGAGTTAGAGGTGGGACCCACATCCACTTAACCTCCCTTGGGAGGATTATGTGTGGTGGGGCCCACACGAAGCATAACTCTTCACCTTCTTTTTTTTAAAACTCCCTTAAACTCCTCTTTTAATGATCATGACAACTTGGTTAATTAATGGAGTTGAGTTGTTTGAATTTCAAACCTTTGAAATTAATTTTGATAATTGTGTGAATAAAATAAGCCTTAGCTTATTTTATTTGGGTTAGTCTCCTTAGCCATCTTGAGAGGTTTTGAAGAATTCTCTCCATCTTCTTCAAACTTTGACGAAGAACGCGAAGAACATTCAGACATCGACGAAGAACTCCACGTTCTCGGGAACCGTCTTCCGCGACGCCATACCCGCGACACCGAAACGTATCCTTCCGCGTCATCTCTTCCGTGACGGTTTCCCCGCGACGAAATCTCCGTCAAAGAGCTTCGAATCCTTGCTTCACGACATCGACGTCCTTCTTCCGCGACGCCGACCACCGCGGCGCTCGTCTTCCATGGGTCGTTGACGAACATCGTTCTTGAAACTGAGGTAGGGGGTTGTTGTTGTTTAATTTATTTATTTGCATTCATTCTATAATGTCGAACATTGAGGATAACGAATAATTGATATCGTTTAACGTGAGGGGGACAGACCGCACGAACATGGCCGAACCCCCTCCTTTGTTCTTGAATGTTTCTTGCGGATGAAACGTGATGGCGTGGTGTCGTCGCACCATGCAGATATCATTCGACAATTATTGCGCGGCGCCGTCGCGCCGCGCCGTGGAAAGATTATCATGAACGCGACGCCGTCGTGCCGCGTCGAAGGAAACGGAAGGCGCCGCGGCCAGAGTGGGGCTGCGGAGGAGGGGCGCGGTGCCGTCGCACCGCGCCGGAAGACGAAGACCACGACCGGTTCCGGGCCGTGGAGGGACGTGATGACCGGCGGCCAGCCGGTGCCGAAAGATGGAAGAGGACCGGCCCATGCAGGTCCTGTCGAGAAGAAGCCGGCCGGCCAGGTCGGGCCGTCCGGGATGGTGCAAAACGGGGGGAATTAAATTCCCCCGGGCGGTTAAATTGGCCCCCCATAATGGGGGGGGGGGGGTTTCACAAAGGGGGGGCAGCGCCCCCCAGTTTTTCTCAAAGGCAGGCCCCCATGAGGGGGGCCGTTTTTCTCCAAGGCGCGACATCCAGCCTCGCCGCCAGCTGAAGAAAAGCGGGGGCCTTGCCCCCCGCTCGTGGCACCCGAGCGGCGCCCAGGCCGCGCCGCCTTGCTGGACCGGGTCGGACCCGGGTCGGGTCGACCCGGTTCGGGCCGACCCAGGGAGGGTCGTGCCGGGTCGGCCCGGACCCGGACCCCCCGTTTTCGAATCGACTTCGGTCTTTTGCCCATAACTTGAGCTACAGACCTCCGATAGACGAACCATCAGCGGAAATGCGATCCATGGATCGAGACGGCCGTTTCGGTCTATCACACTCAAGGTTTCGGAATACTTTGAGTTCAGCCAGGTTGGTTCGTACACGAAACCAACCGGGCCCTCGGAGCGGAAACGCTCATATCTTGAGCTACGGACGTCTGATTGACGTGCCGTCAGCTTTGATGAATTCCTCTTAGTGAGACGGATCTTTTGGCATACTCCTCCCGAGGTTTGGACGCAGGTGGAGTACGGTCGGGTTGGTTTTGCCTTAAAAACCAACCGGGCCCCTGGGATGAAAAAGTCAATAACTCTCAGACCGGGCGTCCGATCGACGCGCCGTCTGTTGCGTTGAGTTCCTGTTGACGATACGGAACTTTTGGATACATCAACTCTGGACATTGTGACAGTTGATGTATCAGCTTCCCGGCTCGTGGAGTGGACCCTCCCGAACGAGCTTGCTGTGTGCGGGAACCCTAGTGCTGGCTGCGACTACTACTGTGACGACGACGATTGTGCAGGGATCCTCAGTGGACTACGACGATGAAGACAGCTGGTCTTGTATCCTATGTGGGTCCTAGCAGTGCTAGTCTTGTATCCTATGTGGGTCCCAGCTTAGATGATTCAATACTGGTCTTGTATCCTATGTGGGTCCCAGTATAGATGAATCGATGAAGACAGTTGGTCTTTTATCCTATGTGGGTCCAAGCTGTGCTGGTCTTGTATCCTATGTGGGTCCCAGCATAGATGATTCAATACTGGTTATGTATCCTATGTGGGTCCCAGTATAGATGAATCGATGAAGACAGTTGGTCTTGTATCCTATGTGGGTCCCAGCTGTGCCGGTCTTGTATCCTATGTGGGTCCCAGCTTAGATGATTCAATACTGGTCTTGTATCCTATGTGGGTCCCAGTATAGATGAATCGATGAAGACAGTTGGTCTTGTATCCTAAGTGGGTCCTAGCTATGCTGGTCTTGTATCCTATGTGGGTCCCAACTTAGATGATTCAATACTTTTCTTGTATCCTATGTGGGTCCCAGTATAGATGAATTGATGAAGACAGTTGGTCTTGTATCCTATGTGGGTCCCAACTTAGATGATTCAGTATCTATGTCTGATTATCTCTTTCACCTTATCGATGATGTATACCTGTGTGAGCTGAATCCTGTTTCTTTCCTGTGTGGATTGTGTTGTGCTATCCTGTGTGGATTTCTTTTTTCTTTCCTGTGTGTAATATTATACTTTCCTGTGTGGAATGAGTTGTACTTGGGCTCGGAGGTTGGAGCGTATTGGAATTGATGACTTAGGTATATGTATGGGCATATACCTAAGCAGTGTCGGTTGTTACTTCGTGTTTGTATCTCACCTTTGTGGTTTATCCTTTGTGGATTTTGGGAGACCTTCAGGGGTCTCGGGGTCCCTACTGAGTAGCTTATACTCACCCCTGCACGGGCTATGCCCGCACTACGTTGTGTTGGTTGCAGACGAAGGACAACGTTGATCGTGGTTGAGGCTTGCAGAGCAGGACGGTACCTGGAGGTGGACCACTGGGCGGGACATACTCGGAGCGGATGGTGGGACCCGTGGAGCAGTGGAGCTATCTGTACCCACCCTTCAGGTGGAATTTCCAGTGGACAGCTCCGTGTAGCGGCTTTTACTTTATAGTTTTTGTTTTCCCTTTCGATTTGTACTTTACTTTTAGTTTGGGTTTGTATACTGGCCCATTTACTTTTCCGCACTTTCAGTTGTACTCTGTTTTTACTTAGTGTTTACTTTTCCGCTTGCTTACTCTGTGATGTTTGTTTACTTTTCAAAGGCAATGCCTTCCCTTTTTACTGGGATTTACGCCTTGGTGCTAGTCTCAAGCCCCTGGCCTATGGAAGGCGGGCTTGGGGTAGTCACGGCATGGGCCCTGAGGGCGGGTCGTGACAATTATTTCATAGAAAATTTATTTTAAAATTTGATATTCATATATTACTAATTTTTAATATTATTTTTTGAAAATAAATTTATGAGAACTTAATTAATTATTTAAAATGTTATAAAATCATTTATAATTTTAAAATAAGCATTTTCAATTAAATGATTGTTTTAATTACAAATTAAATTTCTTTTATCGAAAAAATTATTTTAAATAAATGGTTTTCATTTTGAAATTTTAAATGTAATAAAATATTTATGTGGAATTTTTGATATTTTTCTAAAATACATGATTTTTGTTAATTATGATATACAATAATTGATGGTTTTCAACAAATACATGAATTATCATGTCATAAATGATGTATAGAATATAGAATATTATAATCTAGAAATATCATTTTTTATTATAATATATTTTTTGATATGGTAAAAAATATTTATAGTCATGAGAAAAAAATAATAAACTAATGAATAAAATATTCAAAAAATACCCCTCTCCTCCCATATAAATAACACACCCAGCACCTCTTATCCTAAAAAATCCAAACCTTGAACCTTGTCCAATTTAATCCGAATACTTTTAAAAATAATTTTACCCGTGTGTGAAATCTCTTTTTCTCAACTGAATACCAAAACCCATTTCTCTAAGGATGTTCTAAATGAAAATAATTCAAGGGAAGGAGTAATATTTCTTTTACTTGTAATTTCTTTTCATTTTATATTTTATCATCACCTACAATAAATCTTTGTGGAATGATGACCCCATTATCTTATATATATGGTAATTTTATTATATTTATCGAAAAATTCATCATCAAACCTCTTCTCCTCTCCCTTTTATTTAAGAAAACGAAATCATCATTCGTGGTGTGTCGATTTTCCGCCATTATGAATGATGCATTATCATTTTACGTTAACACCTTAAAGGATTGTCAAAAATAAAATTATAATAATTGAAAATTATTTTAAAATATATTCTATAACCTTTTTTATATTCTTTATCTAACTTTTATACATAATATTAAATATTAACACAAAATAAGTTGGTTTTGAATGAAAAATGCACAAACTAATCTAATTGATTATCATTGATATTTTATAAAATTAATCATACTAATATCTATAAAAAATAATATATAATACCAATTAAATGATTACAAGTTCATTAATAGCATATAATTTCAAATATTTATAAATACCCTCAATTTACATGATCTCTTATGTGTGTATACATGCTAACCAATAATGAAAATCAAGAAAACAAACACTCTTGATCAATGAAATTGAACATTGTACCTCATCATAATGGCCATAAAATAACATAATAAAATTATTATAAAAAATATATATATCTTTTTGTGTGTATTTATTTATTTATTAATAATTATATATAATTTTATTATCCAAGATTTTAATGTGAACAAATCATTCTTACATAATGTAAGGCGATTCTCATAACTCGTTCCATTCATTGGGTTATTCTCTCTTACATCGTATGAATGTTCATATTATGTTATTAAAATTTTATTTCCCTTTTATTTTCCAACAAATAAATGTTTCCAACATTATTTTATGAATAATCAAAAGATTTTTTTCAAAAAAACTCTTCTTTTTAAAAAATAATTTTTTTACTTCCCTGAGAATGATTCGTATTCACTCAATATTGGCGATTCTTATGACAAGAATGTCATTCCATTTTTATTTTCAAATAGAAAAGGGTTATTCAATAAAAAATGATTTATAAAAATATCTGAAACCCATTTATCCATTGTTTAGTTTATGTTCATCATTTATAAACATTATATGTGGTGTGAATGATAATATAAATATTATGATTTAAAGGGTGTGTCCAAAAATATATTTTTCTCTAATGTATTTGATAATGTGTTGTATCTCGTAAGATAATGTGAAATATGAGTGAACATGATTCTATATTTGATCACAATGATGATTTTATGGCTATGATTTTATGTTATGAATGAACATCATGAAATCCATATTTATGACTATATGGGGTTGTTTACCACTAAGTCATGATGTTCAATTTGTTTGAATTTCAACATTCCATGCGTTTAACTAATTCATCCTCTCATTATTTTGATGATGTTCCCATTTTAATGTTATGATAATGAAGATTATGCTCACCTATGTTAATTTGATTCATATTCTTATCTATCATCTTTATGGGATTTTAGGTCACCCGTATCTTTGATATATATCCTCAGGTGACTACATATACTAAGAAGTACAATATGGCCACAATGAAGAAATAGAAGAAGGAATTAAATATATATTTTTATTATGTTAATGTAATTTATAGTCATAATTTTCCCAAGAAACGAATACATTTGATGATATATTTTTATTTTTATTTCATTGTTTTTCTTTAAAACTATGAAAGAGTAATGTATGAAAATTAGGGTCACTATAGTTGGTATTAGATCACAGATTAGTTAATTTTGGTATTAGAATTATAGAACCATAGTGAAACCCATTAGTATGAGATTATGTATATATAAGAACCCATGAAGCTTTGTTTTATAAAAAATCTAAACATACGTATCCCATAATACATTCATTTAGAGTTAATTTCAGAAAGGAATAAATTATTAAATCAGGAATTATTGAATTTTTTTTGTTAAAAAATTTATAATTTAGAAAATTGGGGTAACCAAGAGAAACCATGACAAAAATACTTGTGAGGGATACTACAATGATTTCTTGAGTGACTTCCCCAATTCCATGGGTGGTGGAGTTTAAAATTTCATGGATATTCATACCCATGTATCTCTTTCTATGAAAAATGACATAAAAAAAGTTGACTTTAAACCTTCCAATAAGAGGTATAAACATGATATTGAGTCTTATTTGTGGAAACTACAACCAGTTATTAGTGGATCTTTTGATCCACTAGTCATAGAAATATTAGTCAACTCAATGGAAAAAATATTTGGTATTATTTACTATTCTATGATAGAGAATGTTAGTTTGACTGTTTATAATTTATATGTGGAGTCTAATCAATGGTGTGAATTATTTAATAACCCTAAGTCAAAGGATGTAATTGACCATAAGAAGTGGAATGGCTTTATGAAAATATTTTATATCAAGAATTTCCCCCAAAATAATCAAACAAAGATGTAGTGGTAATTCGTAGATATGAACAAAAATAAAGGTGATTCATTCACATCTTATAGAGAAAATTCCAAACTGCATTCAATGTACGCCCAATGTTTTGTTATTCAAAAAGATAGAAACATTGATAGATTTTTTTTCTATTTTAATACCAATACATTTAAATTATCTATCAATTTTATACTTTGGATTATCTGAAGTAGTTTTTCGATCCACTCTCACAGTGAAGATGGAAATTGGAGAATGGACCAAGTAATATGGAAATATGACATGCATGATGGAATTTCATGTAGGGGGATCTAATGAAAAATGGTGAAAGAAAACTCAATGTGACACACCGAATTTTACATTAATTTTTATATTAATATTTCTTGGATTTGGGTTCTCACACCAAGGTCCAGGCTAGGTCCCGACATAAATATTTTGACGCATAAATATTTTTAATGGGTTATGGACCCATGTTCGGTCACCGCACAGTGGGTTGTAGCTGCGTCATTATCTCGGGTTCCCACATAAATGTATAACTATTAAAATAAATAATTTTTTTGTAATTAAAACGGGTTATGTGTTTACATTTTATTAGTAATAATTATATTATTTAATAAAGAATCGTAATATTACTAAGGTGTTATTTTGTTGATATTGTTAACTTTTATTATTATTATCATTAAAATTATTATTATTGTATAAATTAAATTATTACTATTCTTAATATTGTTATTTTTAGTTTTATTAATATTATTATTGTAAGAACCCAAAACTTCATTTTAGGTATGTTTTTACTTTTTCTGATGTTTTTTAGAATAGTGGAGTTTCTGGAAATTTTTGAAGTACACTCCATGTACATTATGAGTACACGCCATGTACTTCGTTTCCATGCGAGACCATGTGCTAGCCGTGTAAGGGACACAAACGATCGGGTGTGGTGATGTGGAGGCTACCTAAAGCGGAGTGCGACAACAGTAAGTACACTCTGTGTACTCTAAAACTACATGTCGTGTATTTTGTTTTCTTTCCTTAAACACATCGGGGTCGCATCTGTCGGATATAACACCTTCCATTTAGCTTTGGTTCGTCCGGGAGTGGGGGTACGACCGTAGATCTTTTCCGAGCCCCCGAGCCTCCATCAGTTCTCTGAATCGACTACTTTCTATTGCATTGGAACCGTAGCGGTAATCTCTCCCTTATTCCAGAGAATTGTTTTCCAATTCCTCTTATTTTCCATGTTATGATGGGTTGAACTTTTTGTGCATTTTCATTGATCTATGACATTCTAAGGAATTTCGATCCCCATGGTGCAAGTATATCAATCTCCCAGCATCATGGTAGGTGGTTTGTGCCATTCTATAGATAATCTTTGAGTATTATTTGAAAATTCCACCAATACCCTTGAATGAGGTATTGCGTGTCTCATGTTTTTACCTTTTTATTTTCCTTCATTGCTTATATGCTTGAGTAGAGGTTATTAATTGTGAATAGGGTAATTTTACTATGCTTTAGATGTTTTTCTCATGCATGTTTTGCCTGTTTATGACCGTTTAGCCTACTTTTTCCTGTTAGGAAATTTCTCGTTCCACGGCTTGTTGGTAGGATGGTGTGACTATTTTTCCATGATGTAATGCTGTAGACTACTATCCAAGTAGTTCTTGAGGTTCACAATGGCCATTACGTGATGCGATACTTACTGACATTACATAAGGATGTGTGAAACTAGTGTAGTAGACCACATGGATAATGGACATAAGGGCTTCTCTATTGTGTATATAATACGTTGTGTGACCACAGGGGGAATTGATGTTGAGTGCTTCCTCAGAGTGACTATGGTTCCTTGATGTGGGCCACAGGGGGAAGGAGACGTTGAGTGCTTCCCTAGAGCTCCTTCAGTACAACACGAGACTATAAGGGGAATTTATGGTGAGTGCTTCCCCAGAGAGTCTATTCATTAGATGAAATCGAGGGGTGAGACTGCGTGTGCCTCCCAGAGGGTCGCTAGTACTAGTTGGTTGAACCATAGGGGTTAGGCTGTGAGAAAAACCTAAAGGGTTACCTATTTGTTGAAATTTCTTGAGTGGCTGATTACATGTTTGTCAATTATATTCAAGAAACTCTGTATTGTTTTATGGTGAGTGCATTACACATTACATCTTTTCTGTATTTTGAATGCCATATATTCACTGACTGTTAGGCATAGATCTTCGGGTGGTTGCCTACTGGGATTTTGTCTCACACCCTCTTTGGGTCATTCTTTTTGGCCCAAAGAGATTATATTGTTGCATGTATAGATAATGGAAAGAGCCCTTCTTCTTCAGGTTCTTGATTGAAGTGGAGTTGGAGAGCATGGGACCAAGCTGAGGCTTGCGATGCTGATTAGTTGTTTATCTGTTTTCCTTTTTCACTTGGGTTTATTACTGTATTCGACATTGTGACTTGTTTATCTACTTTCCTAAACACATATGCATCCCGCATCATTTATATATTTTCTCCAGTTTTTTTCTTTAATCAATCTTTCACTATTACTGTTGTTTGGTATTTATTGCTTCCGCTATTTTATGATTGTTTATCTTCCACTTTGTTACTCTGGAAATGATGGCATAATTTCCCAATTATCACACCCAAGGCCTTTTCTACTAGTCGCAGCCTCTGGTGTTCAGGGAAATATGCTTGAGGACATGTGACCAACCGGGTACGGGGTGCCTCTAGGTGGCTTCCAGAACCGGGATGTTACAAAGTTGTATGAAATGGATTCTTTTCTTTCTCATGACATACAGTTTGGAGCCTATAGCTAGGGATAGGAAGAAATAGGTACTTGGTAATAAGATGTGCCCAGGAGTAGCTAACCCGTGTACAGGGAAAAGCCGTACGACATTGTTTATGGAAATTTTATTGGTTTTAAAATTTTACAGTTTATTTGATTTCACCATTGGGTGATTCACATGCTTTGTGCTATTACCATTGTTGTTATTATGGTTCTATTTCTGTAGCAACTCGATGAGATGAGGTTATTACATATCATGCATAATATATGCACTTATTAGAAATCACATGTCATGCATTCATGCCACACCATCCAGGATGCATTAGCGATTTCATGTTGTTGTGATAGACGTTTTGTAGATTATACATGTTGTTGTGATAGATTCTTTGATAGAATCCATTCTGTCTGATAGAGAACATGTTTGTATAGTGATTTACTTTGATGGACTCCAAAAATTGGTTTTTGAGGTATTATGGGACCTCATAGACCAGAATTTGTTGGATTATTATTGCCTTGTTGTAACTTGTATAAGATGTCAAAAATTTATTCCCAGGGAGTATGGGCCCTCATGGAGCAGAATTTGGCACATTAACGCTGGTTTTCTGTGTTTTCTGGGCTCCGAAGTAGTCTTTGAGGATACATCCTAGAAATACACAGAATACATGACATGTACTTTATGAATATGCACCGTGTAGTCTATAGCAGTGTCACTGACTTTGAGAGAAGGGACACCGGGTAGTGAAAAATCATGTAGGAACACGTCGTGTACTAGTTTAGCATGCCGTGTAGTATGAAATAGGTACCCCAACCATGTCACGAACAACATGCGTCATGTTATCTTTTCACATAAACGCCGTGTCTGAATTTTACATGCCATGTAGTCTGATCTAGGTACTCGGCCATGTCACGAACAACATGTGTCGGGGTTACCCTTTATCGTACACTCCTTGTAGTGTCATCCATTTGTCAGACCGTGTCACCAACAACATGGGCTAGGTAAGGCATCTCTAGTACACATCGTGTATTCCTTGAACATACCGTGTATTTTTGTATTAGAGGAGCCATGTGTCTTAACCGTGTAGAAGGACTCGAGCAGAGAGTAGGATTCAAATACATGTCCTACGTTTTGACAACAAGTTGTGTATTTGGGGTGTTACATGACCAGCTTAGGTAGAAGTACACGCCCATGTGAATGAATTAATGGAACACATCATAAAGGGGAAGAATACATTGTGTAGTCATGTTTTTCATAACTTTAGTGCCTTATTTGACATTTTCCTTCTTGTGCCTTCATTTTTTCAATCCATGTTAATCTTGAATCTATGGTGTGCATTTGCCTTTGCATAATCATGCCACCTAGACAACCTCCGATTGACCGCTAGTCGCAGGGGAGTGATCAGACGACCGATATGGCTGATCAAGGTCTTCTTATAGATCCTCATGTTTTTCCAGCCTTGGCACCAGTGGTTATACCTGTTTCAAGTGACGATGCACGGTTTAGGGAAGGATTTTTTATGATGATGTAGACCTTCCTGGGAGCTCCACCTCCAGACTCGAATATGGAAGACATGACACGGGTTTTCCAGCTGCAGTATCCTCCCACCTTCTCAGCGGAAGGAGGACTATAGGATTCTGAGTCATGTCTAGAAGCCATTATGATGATCTTCGAGCATCTGGAGACGCATCCAGAGAGGCGGGTCATGCTCGCTACCTACATTCTATGAGACTCTGCCCAGATGTGGTGGGAAATGATCTCACAGGCGGGACATCAACAGGTTATGGTGTGGTAGGGGTTTAGCACGTATTATATGACTACATCTATTTGTAGACCCTAAAGGCCGACTGAGCCCGAGAGTTCATGAGCCTAGAGTAGGGTACTCTTTCTGTCATGGAGTACTCCTCTCTTTTCACCGAGCTTTAGAGTTTCACACCACTCCAGGGAGGAGATGAATTGTTCTCGACAAGGATGTTTGATGACAGTATCAGATGAGAGAACCTCTCATAGGTGAATATATTCAAGCTGACATCCATCGCATCCATTGTCAACCAGGTATTTATTGTGGAGCACAATCTTATTGATTCTAGAGCTGAATGCCAGGGTGGTTCTACAACAAGTGTTAGTGATTCACCAACTGACAGTTGGAAGCGTCGTAGTGAGTCTATGCGTAGTGATTCGAGGTAGCAAGACACATCTTCAGGTATCCACGTGGTATGCTACTAGTGTGGAAGGGCTGGTCATTTGAGGTCATAGTGCCAGAGTGAACTAGTGGAGTGCCGATCTTGCGGCAAGATGGGTCCCATTCAGTGCTTCTGTTAGATTTTCTCACCAACAGCAGGTGAAAATGGTTATTCCAAGACTCCTTGTTCAAGAGCAGCGCCACCAGTTTCTCACTAGTCTGAGAACTGGAGTTCTTCTGGCTGTTTTGGCCGAGGTGGAGGTTGAGGACGTGGTGGTTAGTCACTGGTCTTTCAACGACTGTAGGGTGGATCAGCTCAGAGTGGCCAGGCAGGGGCACAGGGCCATGGTGCAGGTCCGGATTTTGCAGTGGAGCATACATAGCAGAAGTAGTATACAGTACCATCTACAGTTCGAGGTACTATCTTAGTATCATCAGTTTTATCTTCTTCTATTTTCAATACTGGTGCTACACATAGCTTTATTTCTGTTGTTGTTCTGGAGAGCCTTGGGCTCCATATCATTTCTTCTGATGACATGTTGACACTAGACACACGATTAGGGACTAGGACGGCTAGTGTACATCAGTGTAAGGATTACCCTCTATAGGTGGATGGGAATCACTTTATATAATAACTTTATGTCCTAGAGATGACATGATATGATTTCATTCTTGTAATGGATTGGATAGTTCTTTTCCAGGCATTTATCGACTGTTATCGCTGCAGGGTGAGTTTCATATAACCATAAGGTGTATCTTTTCTTCATCGAAGCGAGTGTGATGTCCAAGAAAGTAGAGAAAGACCCAAGCATCATGGGCTAGGAGGAGTTACAACTCAGATTTCCAGTCCGTATCTGGATGAACAAGGGACTTCGCAGTTAGACTTTCTTCTAGTGGTGGATCTTTTCAGGGATGTCTTTTCAGAGGACTTTTCAGGTTTTCCTCCTTAGTATGAGGTAGACTTTTCTATTGAGATCATATTAGGAGCGACACTAGTGTCCATTTCTCTTTATAGGATGACTACACCTGAGTTGTAGGAGCACAAGAATTAGTAAGAGGAGTTGCAGGAAAAGGGTTTCATCTTACCCAGTACTTCTCTTTGGGGTTCTCTTGTACTGTTTGCGAAGAAGGTAGACGGAACCCTTAGTCATTATGTGGATTATCGGAATCTGAACCATTTGATGGTCTAGAATTGATATCCCTTCCCTAGGATTGATGGCCTCTTTGATCAACTTCAAGGAGCCCGGGTGTTCTCGCAGATCGATTTGAGGTCCGGTTATCGTCATTTGCGTGTTATACCATCTGATACACCTCTTACATCTTTCTGGAGTAGGTATGGTCTATACGAGTATATGGTTATGTCGTTCTGCCTCAAGAACGCACCTGTAGTGTACATGGCACTGATGAACCGAGTGTTCCTTCTATAAATGGATTCTTTCGTGGTGGTTTTCATGGATGACGTCTTGGTGTACTCTCACAATCGACATGACCATTCTACCCATATTGAGATCATTTTGAGTACACTGAGAGAAAATTCTTTGTATGCTAAGCTCTCGAAGTTCCACTTTTGGGTTGATTAGATTAACTTATTGGGCCACGTTTTCCAAGAGACAGAAGTAGCAGTGGACCTAGAGAAAGAGAGAGTAGTAGTTTCTTGGGAATAACCGAATAACGTATTTGAGGTGAAGAGTATTCTAGGACTAGATAGATATTATAGACGCTTTATACAAGACTTTTCACAAATAGTAGCACTGTGGATGGGTCTGACCATGTAGGGATCAATGTTCTTTTGGTCAGATTATTGTGAGTCAGCCTTTCAGGAGGTGAACAGGAGATTGACATCAGCACTAATACTAGTCCTGCCAGAGTAAAGAAAAAGCTACACTATCTACAATGATGCCACAGGTATCGGGCTGGGAGATATGCTTATGTAGGGAGATGGAGTCATTGCATACGGGTCTCGGCAGTAGAGGCCATCTAAGAGGAACTACCCGACACACGTTCTCGAGTTAGCGACATTTTTTCATGACTTACACTATAGTAGATATTATCTTCTGGGAGAGCACTTTGTGGTTTTCACTGACAACAAGAGTCTCAAGTACATCTTCATTCAGCGTGTTCTGAATTTGAGACAGCACATGTGGGTTGAGTACCTACAGTCCTTTGACATTGAGCTTGCCTATACACTGGGTAAGGGAAACACTGTGGCTGATGCGTTGAGAAAGATGACTCAGATATAGGTAGTTCAGGATCCCAACAGTGAGTGGAATCTTATAGATCTGTTCTCTATGATGCATCTAGAGGTGCACGACAGACAGGGGAAAACCTTTCTTTCTTTTGTAGCCGTTACCCCCACGCTTCTTGACTAAGTTCAAATGAGGATGCTATCAGATTATGAAGGCCTAGTCCTACGTGAAAATGTGTCAGGAGAGGACCTATTCCGGGATGGGAAGTAGGCAAGGATGAGATCTTGCATATTTGGGGAGGCGTATGTCTACCAGAAGACATACGTGAGTAGCAGATGCAGGATTTTCATTCCTCAGTTTGGGAAGTTCATCCTGACGTCAGCAAGATGTATCGTGATCTACACCTCTAGTATTGGTGGCCAGGTATGAAGGGAGATGTTGCTAGTTTTTTCCTGAGGTGTTCCACTTGTCAGCATGGGAAAGAAGAGCATCAGCGACAAACATGTCTTTTACAACAGTTACCCATCTCGGAGTGGAAGTGGAACAATGTCGTGATGGACTTCATGACTGGTTTTCCACGATCACCTCAAGGGACTGATGCTATCTTGGATGTCATCGACATGCTTAGGAAGGTTGCTCTCTTCTTGGCGATCAAGGAGACCTTCTATGTTGATGATCTGGGATGGTTGTAAATCCTTGATATTGTACATCTGCATGGAGTTCCACAATCCATTGTTTCAGATAGGGTTGCATGTTTTAATTCTCAGGTCTGGTAGGGGATAAAAAAAGCTTTGGGTATGCAGGTGCATCTGAGTACAGCCTACCATCCTCAGAAAGATGGGAAATCTGAGCGTATGATTCAGGTGCTTGAGGATATGCTTTGAGCTTGCATTCTGGACAATGGAGGTTATTGGGAGAAGAATATACCTCTTGTGGAGTTCGCCTACAATAATAGTTTTCAAGAAACTATTCAGGTGGAACCATATGAGGATTTGTACAGTAGGCCATGCCGATCACCCTTATGTGGGATGGAGGTAGGAGTGGTAGATTTCTTGGGACCTCGTCCTGTTCAGAAGACCACCGAGTAGATAGAGTTGATTCAGAAGTGGTTGGATACTGCACAGTCTCATCAGAAGTCTTGTGATGATTAGTGGAGATGACCTCGGGAGTTCGAGGACAGGGATCGGGTTTTCCTACGTGTCACACCGAGATTGGGGCACAAGAGGATTAAGAGGTAGGGTAAGCTTTCACCCGGGTATGTTAGGCCGTATGAGGTTTTGGATAGAGTTGGGCCGGTTGCCTATTGGTTTGCAGTTACCTTAGAAGTATCAGGATATGCACGACGTCATAAACATTTCCCAGCTCTGATGTTACTTTTCAGACACGTCTCATGTCTTTCAACCTGAGGATTCTGAGGTCGAGGTGGATGCATTGTTTGAGTAGAATCCTTTCCGGACTATCGATCACAGTACGAAGGTTCTCCATGGCCGGTCTGTTCCTCTAGTGCGCGTGCTATGGCGGCACGATCGAATACAAGAGGATACTTGGGAGAGGGATGCCGATGTACGATCGTAGTGGCTGGAGCTGTTCGAGGTTTCTTCTTCTAGTCCTTTCTAGGGAAATTTGGGGATGATTATCTTTAATGGGGGAAGTTTGTAAGAACCCAAAACTTATTTCCAGGTATGTTTTCCTTTTTCTAGAGTTTTTGAGAAAATAGGAGTTTCTAGAAATTATTTACGTACATGTCGTGTACTTTATGAGTACACGTCGTGTATTCGTTGCCACATGAGGACGTGTGCTGGCCGTGTAAGGGCCACACACACGGTCATGTGGGGTGATGCTGATGCTTCCTAATGTGGAGTGCATAAATAGTAAGTAATCATTGTGTACTCCGAAAACACATGTCGTTTATTTTGTTTTTCATTAAACGCATCGAGGTCGCGTCTGAAGGACAGAACACCCTCCTTTTAGCTTGGGTTCATCCAAGAGCGAGGGTACGACCGTGGATCTTCTCCGAGCCCCCAAGACCTTTTCTTTTAACCAAATCATCTGACGTAGATTTCATTAGAACCGCAGTGGTATGCTCTACCTTATTCTAGAGAATCATTTCCCAATTCCACATCTTTTTAATGTTATCGTGGGATTAATGTTTTGTGAATTTTCGTATATCTGTGACATTCTATGGAGTTTCAAGACCCGTTTTTCAAGTATATTGATCTCCTATCATCATGGTAGGTGGTTTGTGCCTTTCTGTAGAATGTCTTTTGTATTTTTATGTTTTTCCCTTGTAATTTTTTTTATTTTCTTATATGCCCGAATAGAGGTTACTGTTTATGAATAGGGTAAATTTACTATGCTTTGGATGTTTTTCCTATGCATGTTTTACCAGTTTATGACCGTTTGGTCTAGTTTTGCCTGTTAGGATATTTCTGGTTCCATGCCTAGTTGGAAGGATGGTGTGACTGTTCTTCCATGTTATTATGCTGTAGACTGCTATCCAATTAGTTACTGAGGTTCCCTTTAGCCAATATAAAATGCGATACTTTCTTACTTTACACAGTGTTGTGGGAACCTAGTGTAGTAGAACATAGGGAGAATGGACGTAAGGGCTTCTCTAGAGTGTCTTTATAATATGTTGTGAGACCACAGGGGGAATTGATGTCGAGTTCTTCCACATTGTGTTTGTAGTTCCTCGACACGGCTCGTAGGGGGAACGAGACGTTCAGTGCTTCCCCAAAGTGCCTTTAGTACGACACAAGACTATAGGGGGAATTGACGATGAGTACTTACCCAGAGAGTCTATTCTTTAGCTGAACCAGAGGGGTGAGATTGTGTGTGCCTCCTAGAGGGTTTCCAGTACAAGTTGGCTGAACCATATGGGTTAGGATGCGAGAAAAACACAGAGGGTCCCCTGTTTGTTCAACTTGCTTGATTAGCTACTATCTTTTTTGTAAATTATATGCTAGAAACAGTGGATTGTTTTCTATTGAAGGGTTTCCTGTTTACTGCTTTTCTATAATTTTACCTTCCATATATTCACTGACTGTTAATTAAAGATCTTCCGGTGGTAGTCTTCTGGGATTTTGTCTCACACCCAATTTGGGTCATGATTTTGGGCTGAAACAGATTATATTGTTGTAGTTATAGATAAGGGAAAGCACCCTTCAATATCTGGATTCTGATTTCATTAGAGTTAGAGAGCATGAGACCAAGCTGAGGGTTGTAATGCTGAGGAGTTGTTTATTTGTTTTCCTTTTGTACTTGGTTTTAGTACAGTATTCTGTATTGTGACTTGTTTGGCTTCTTTCCTAGACACAAATGCATCACATATAATTTATATATTTTCCTCTATTTGTTCCCTTCATCAGTTTTTCACTGTTACTTTTTTTTGAATTTACTGATTCTGCTATTTTATGACTATTTATCATCAGCTGTGTTACTCTTCCAATGAGGGCATAGTTTCCCCATTATCAAAACCAAGGCCCTCACTGCTAGTCGGTAGCCTCTGGTGTTTGGGGAAATGAGCTTGAGGCCATGTGACCTACCAGGTACGGGGTGCCTCTGGGTGGCTTTCGAAATAAGGACATTACAATTATAATTATTATAATGATAAAATGGAAACAAACAAACAAAAAAATCCTAAGCCTAGTTGTGTTTCTTCCCTTCCGAGGTTTTTCTCAGCACAGATCCTCCTGCACACTACCTCTTTCCCTTTCATGTCTTGACAGAAATCTCCCCCCTGACCGCTACCTTTGCACTCTCCCAGGCCTCACCTAGCTTCTCTCCCCAGTGCGAGTTCCTCCTCGTGACCCTCCCTCGCTATGTTGACCTCTCCCTCACACTAGAATCTCCCATGACCAGGCCCTCCACCCTCGCTTTTCCCTTTCTCAAACCTAGCCTCAACTTGGCTTCCAGCCTCCACTAACCTTGACACCCAGTCGCACTGTTCTGGCCCTCTGCACCCCTTCCCATACTGTTCCAGCCTCCTTCATCTCAGATCTGACTCCCCTACTCCCACCCAGCCAGCTCTATCCTCCCTCACCCTAGCTGCTCCATTAGGAACCGCGACCCCTGCATCCACATCCTTCACATCATGCACCTGACCAGTCCACCTTCTAAATCCGGACAAAATCACCTGCACTCAACCATGCTCTCGCCTCCCATGTTCCTGGTCTCCCTTGAACTAACTAGTTGTGTACCCTATCCTTTTCTCTGGCCTCCTTGCTATGGCGTGGCTACATCCCTCCTTACTAAAATCTATTTCGTCATCTGGTATTTTTATTAATTCATTTTTTATTTCCTTTTTTCCATCTGTGGTGTTTTTATTTCTTTTGGATGAATCATAATAATGTTATATGTTTTTTTACCATTCTTATCATGGTCTAGGGTGTGAAAATGGTCTGTTGGGTGTTGTTTATCTTTTTTTCAGACGCATAGTTTTTTCCGTTCTCTACTTTGAGGTAGGAGGATCTACATTTTTTTTATTTTATACTGATTTAATGATCGATTGTTTTAATTAAATCTGTGATGTGATTTTAACTATTTAAATAAATTTAGTTAATATATTATAGAGTTCGAAGAAAAGTGGTTTTTCCAAAAGTAGTTTTGAATTCTTCCCCCTAATTATTTTTTTATGTCTTTGTGGGAATTATGTTTGCTGGATGTCAAATGTTTTCTTGATGATGTTTTAAGTATGACACACACATTATATATTCTCTACAATATGTTCTGACATGGATTCTGGTCTGAATGAATGGGCTATAATTTATCTGGAATGTTTATTGAATTTTTTATAATATTGTTTCATATGTTTAGAAAATATTAAATAAATTGTCATACATTGAAAAGGAAAATGTGGGTTTTGCATGCTAATTTGGGTAATGTTTTGGCTATGTGAAGATAATGGTCCAATTGGTAACCCTTGTGTTTTTAAGGATATATTTTATTGCTTATGTGATCTGATGACATGTTTGATTACTTCAACTTTAATGGTGATAATGGTTGAATGGACATTTAGAAAAGATTGTTTTTAAAAACTGTGTACCTTCTTGACTACCATAATATTTGTTTTAAATTGTTATGGAACTATATTTTGATTATAAGTAAATGGATTGTTGGTTTTAATGTAATGAGTTGTGATTCCTAAACAATGTTTCCTTTAAAGCGTGGTATTTTTTCCATTGAAATGTTCTTTGGCGTGAGAATGAAAATGGTAAAGGCTCGTTTGATAGTTGTAAAATGATTTATTGTGTGTTTTGGAACTCATGTTCCAGTTTTTCACTTTTGACCCAAGGGATGAGTTTGTACAATCAATTAAAAGAGATTTTGTTTTGGAGAATGTGTATCCTGATTGGAAACTTCGATCATTTAACATAATGGTTGAAAAGTTAAATGGTGTAATGGCCCAGTTGGCAATTTGTTAATGAAAAATGATAGAATTTTTATTTGGGGGAGGTCCTCTCTAGGATAATCCTTTATAGGTGATTTCATAGGAATTGTCCATGTTTGGGGGTGGAATGGGATGTGAGATGAGTCTCGTGTGTGAAGGATTTCCTACTGACACAGTATTAATATTACCACCCTCTGTTCATGGGAATATTTTAGTTGATCGAGTGACAGTTGTTGATCAACCTCGATTAGAAGGGTTGGTACCCTTGGATTTGTTATTAGGCTAGGCGGGATTTTCCACTAGATTTTTCAGTTTAGGGTGACTACGTTTATATAGACATAGGAGCTTCACTATATGCGGATAGGTGGTTTTAAAACCAAGTACATCCAGGGGACTTCTAGGGATGTTTTGGATCACCCATGATTTTCCATTCCTTTTCTTGTTTACATTAAACTATACTTGATTTTTCAGCTTATATAGTCATATGTTTCTATTAGAGTTGCCTTATTTTCCTTGTTTGGATTTTGTTTGAAAATTTGTAATTTGTTTCAGAGATGTCACATGGTGTGCATTGGTTTTTTAAAATTGGTAAATGATATTGTATTATTAACATGTGGAATACTTAATTTTATAATTTTATTTCAAATGTCCATTAGTGGGTTGTTTCAGAAAAGGAGGTGTTGGATTATATGGTTTATCATGGAAACCATAATGAGAACTTTTAATTCTCATGCCTATCTTTATAATTTTATTTTCATGTTCCATTTTCCTTGGTTTTCATGGCTGATTTTATCATTATCTGATCATGGTTATCCAATGAATTGGAGGTGACCTGGAAGGTCACATAGAGGTAAATTGAGTTGTACTATTTATTTTATTTTTCCCCTACTTAAGTTTAGTTTTATTATTCTATTAATTTTAGTTTATTTATTATTATTTATGGGACAAATATTTCCCATCAATTAAATTTTGATTCCATGCACTAGTTTCCACGCCGTGGAGATCGAGAAATCTCATGAGGTCATGTCGCAGACTGGCTCGGGTTACTTGTTTAGGTTCGACCCTAGTTGGTTCATGACACCCAACAACCCACATGTCGAAGATGTGATAAGAATCATCATGTTAATTTTCTAAAAGGGACAATGAGATTCTCCATGTGTGGGAGTGAATACCTCTAATATAATGAATGTCGAAGATATGCATGGAAGATGGATTATGTGGTGGGGGAAAGGAGAGCACCACCCATGTTTCAATGTTACAACTGTAGGGTAAAATAGAACTATGCAAGAGTGTGAACATAAATTTTTGTCTTAGAGGGAAATCAGCATTAGTATCCACCAAACCCAATGGAGAAAGTGAAATATTATTCCATCACTACTGCTGAAGTGGGTCACAAAAATAATGTGCTGAAAGGTACCCATTGTTATTAATTCATGAATAGAGAATGTACTATTTGATTCTAGTTCTTCACATTATTTCATATCTTTTATGTTCAATAGAACTATTCAAACACCACCTCAAAATAGGGAGGTAGATATATCTATGATACTATAAAAAGGGGAAAGGATTTCATCCAAAGTATATAACTATTCCCATGTTAATTTTTTTGGACTAAACTGCCCAAATAATATAGTCTTACATCATTTGGTGGAGATTGATAATATATTAAGAATGGATTGGATATCATTATACTAATCCATCTTGAATTTTTGAGAAGGTATATCACTCTTCCCATATAGAAGAATCCTCCTATTTTGTACAAGTGTAAGGATGAGGAAGAATCTCCTTCAAGATCATCATATTAACTATTTATATTATTTCACTATTATAATTATTATTTATCACAATTTATTGAGACAAAGGAGAAAATCTTGATCAAATACATGTTGAATGTGAGGGACTATAATGATGTGTTCCATGATGAATTTTATTTTCTTCCTCTTAAATGACAGTTTGATATCTAAAATGAAAATCTTCAAAGATAATTTCTTAAATCAAAGAAAAAATTTAGAATATTCACCATTTATTTGGAAGAACTGAAGAATTAGTTACATGAGAATCTAGAAAGTGTTTTTATATGTACGAGCACTACACAAAGGGGTGAACCATTCCTCTTATTCAATAAGAATTATGGAACAACATGCCTATGAATTGATTATTGTGAACTAAAAAAATCATGAAAAACAACAAAAATCATCATCCATGAATAAATTAATTATTAGATCAACAATGTGGGACCTATTAGTTCTAAAGTTATATGCTCATTCGGGATATCATCAATTAATTGTGTGGAAGGAAGATATTCCTAAGACTACCTTTCATACAAGGTAAGGACACTATGAGTTCAATAAAATTCCATGAAGGCTCACTAATTCTACATTAATATTCACATACTTATTGAATATAGGCATTAGAGATTACCTTTACAATTTTCTAGTAGTATTTAGAGATGATAATCAAATATAATCTCGGAAAAATGGGGAAATTGAGGATCATTTTAATAAATAGGTAGAGGATTTTCGTAGGGAGAAAAATTATGAAAAGTATAATAAATATGATTTCAAGATGGAGGAAGTGTTATTAATTTTGAATTTCATCACCAAAAAAGGAATATTCCTGGAGTCTTCCATGACATAGTCAATTGATAAATGGCCCATGAAAACATTTTTAAGTAAGATACTTAGTTATCATAGACTTTTTATGTATTGAAGGATATTTATTATGAACTTATCATGATTTAAAAACCCACGATATAAACTGGACATGATTGAAGAAATATTTTTTAATCTACTAAATGAGAAGACTACATCAAAGAGTTAAAATAGGGCTTATTACCATTCCAGTACTCACACTTTGGATAAGTGGGAAACTCTTTGCGGAATACAGCGATGAATCAAAGATTGTATTAGGATTTTTAATGACAAAAATTGAAAATATTATATTCTACTCCTCATGTAAGTTGAATATTTAGATGAATAACTATCATATGCAAGATCTATATTTTGAGGATGTGATATTGGTATTGAATTTATGGTATAATTATCTCTATAGGGGAAATATGAGATATATACTTATCATAATATCCTCCAGTATATATTTACACAGACGAAGCTTACTTTTTACCCATGAATGTGGTTATATATCATCATGGATTATGACTTCTAAATCCACTACTATCATGGAAAAAAGAATAACGTGGAGGATACTTTATGTTTTATGGATCCTATAACATTATAAATGAATAGAATTTAGAAGGATCCAATCTTATTATATTTTTAGAGGCTTGAAAATGGAATTATTAAGGATATAACATCATCAACCATTTCTTAAATTATTTCTCAACCATCCCTCAATGGGAAAATTAAGGATTATCCAATAAATTATATGAAAATTCGGAAGGAGGTGGAAGCCCTTAGAAACGGTTAATACGTATGTTCAAAATTGATGAGGAAGTATTTTTTTGATTTGGGTCAAGAAAAAATGTACAATCCAATCTAAGTGGAAACAAAGAGATTATGAGTGACACACATATCTCAACCTTCCCTATTTACCTAGGGATCAAAATGATATATCAATATCATAGAGAGCACTATTAGTGGGAACATATAATGAATAATATCACTGAATATACATCAAATTTCATGGTATGATATCATGTGAAGGATAAAAGTAAAATGTATAGTTAAGAGATTAAAACACTTCCAATACCAACATTGAAATGGAAAAAATCAGCATGGGAGTTTTCATCGGACATCCAAATACATATGGAAGAAAAAATGTTATTTGGGTTGCTATGGATCATCTTACAATGACAACTCACATTATCTAAATTCAAGAGGAATTCTCAATAGATCAATTTATATGGATATATATCACATGAGAAATAAAGATGCCTATAGTACCATTATCAATTGATTCCGAATGAGATCCAGGATTCACTTAGTCATTTTCGAAAATAATCTAGCATGATCTATACACTATATCAAACATCTATACGGATTACCATTCCAAATTGATGTCCAATATGCGATGAAAAATTAGATACTATAATAAATGTTGAGATAATTCCATATTTACTTTAGTGGAAGATGTGATCAACATCTTCTTATAATTAAGTTCTCTTACAAAATAGTTTACACTTGTGCATCCAAATGGCTACATATTTATTCCTTAATGTGAAAATATATAGATCATATACATGTTTTATTGGATTTGATGAATGTTGGATTCAAGGAAATGAAATTTTTAAAAATTGTTGGGAATGATGAAAACCATTTGGATTCACATCAAGGCATCCAAATGTCGATAGAAGAACTACGAATAAAATCTCCAATGGGACCTATAGTTTGAGCTTGGATACATTGTATTCTTTTGAATAACTCAATGGAACGTGATGATGATATTGGGGAACAATGGATACGTAAGTCCTGGGTTCAATGGAACCATATAGATTATTGAATGTGTTAGATTTGTGTCCAATAAACTAGCACTACCACCATCCATGTCTCAACAACCTGATGTATTCCATGTATCCCACATGATTATTTACATATGAAATACCACACATGTTATGAATATAGAGGTCATACAGTTGTAAAATGAACTCTCAAATTATGACCATACAGTGAAGATATTAGACCATAGAGATTAATTAATACACAACAAGAAAACTAACCTAGTAAATGTTCTATTGTCGAACCCTAATTATAAATAAGAAACATGGAAACCAAAGTAATTTATGAATAAAAAATAACCTCACCTATTTTAACAATAATATTTAAAACCAAACATTGAGGGAGAAATTTAATAAGGTGGGAGGAATAAATCAACCCAAAATTTTTGGAATTGAAATTAGATTCTTATAATTATTCCACATAGTATAAAACACATAAAATAACTTTTATAACTAAATATAAACTTTATAAATGAATAATGTATGAAATAATATGTATTTTTAGAAACTAAATAACCTATAACAATGGAATAACAACTTAACATTGGTAATAGTAGCATGGAAATTATGAAATATAATCCAGCCAATAGAATAGTAAACTCATCTATGTCATTATATATACATTTTATCCATCTTATAAATGATAATATGATATAGTTATGTCATATTATAAGTAAATAAAGGCTTTAAAAGTATTTATATGTGTTGGTATTTTAATAAAACCGAAATGATTATTTACAATTTCATAATTATTATAATGATTTAACATACAATTTTTTTTAAAAATTTCATATTCTTAAATTAATATTTTCATTCTAATGATTATATGTTGAACTTATGAGACCTTAAAAAATTTTCAAAATGATATAAATTTAGTTTTATTTTTAAAATTGTTATTTTACAATAAATGATTATTTTAAAAAATAATTAAATTTATCTTTTTTAGAAAGATATTAAAAAAGAGAGTCTATTTTTTAATTCTACAAGTATAAAAATTGGTTAGGGATAATTTTGTTTATATTTTTCTAAATTAGATGAATTTTTTGGTGAATAGTAAAATGTGGTAATTTACTACATTTAACAAAAACAATAATTATTTATTAGTAAAAGACGTATTTATAAGGTAGTCCAATAATATCGAACCTTCCATTATTATTCTAATATATTTAGTGATAAGATTCAATCTATTCATATTCATGAAACAATATAATAAACTAATGAATAAAATAATTATTAAAACACCCCTCTCATCCCCTATAAATACCAACCCACACCACCTATTATCCTCAAAAGAACAATGTCCTTATGATTATAATACATCAACCCATGACTCTTACTAATATTCTCCTTCATGTTTAAGATATTTTTGACTTAATAAAAGACCCAAAAAAATTTATATAAATATATTTTCATGGAGTGGAATTAAAGAGGTTAAAAACCCTTACAATTTAATCTAATTTCATTTAAATTTAATTATTTTATTCTTCTATCCACACATAAACAAATCCATGTGTCATGAAAACACTATTATATTAAATATTGTATAATTTTAAATTTTAATGGAATAATTCACCATCAAACAACTTCTCCTATCACTTTTATTCAATAGAAGAGTCCATCCAGGATGATGCATTTCAATTTTATTTTACCTCACAAATTTTTGGTCATAAAATAATTATAATGGTTGAGAATTATCATCAAATTTATTTTATAAACATGTTTATGTTCTAGAACAAAATTCTATACATGATATTAATAAATAAAACAAAACTAGTTCGTTGTGATTGAAAACCACCAAACATAATCTAAATGATTATCATTAACATTTTATCTAATTAATAATCCTTTTATATGATAAAAAAGTATATATTACAGCATTTAAAAAAATATTATTTCAATAATGACATATAATTTCATTTCTGTATAATTATCGTTATTTTAAGCAATCCTTCATGCATGTATACATGTAAACCTATCCTGAAAATCAAGGAAGCAAACACTAATGAATGATGAAATTTAATAATATAACTCATATTAATATCCCTATAACAAAATTTTAAAATTATAATAAAACATATACATGTATAATAGGTTATGGATTTGTTAATTATTGAATCTAATTTTATTTTCTAGGACATAAAAGTGATGAATTATTTCATACATATGGTAAGGGAATTTTCGAATCCAATAACTTTTTTTGGGTTATTCTATCTTTAAATGTATGAATGTTCATATTATGTTATCAAAATCTCATTTTACTTTTCCTTTAAAGGATAGAAATGATCCTAATCTAATTTTATGATAATTGAAAATATTTATTCAATGGAACTATTTTTTCCAAAACACACCTTTTTAATTAATTTTAGAATGTTTCTTCTTTACTCATGATTGATGATTCTTATCCCATGTATCTTATTATGTTTTTCTTTTGGGAACCCCATTTTTTATTTATGCATGTATTCATTATGAAATTATCAGAAAAACCAATTCATATCTATTGTTTAATATAATTATGATATTGATAACCATCATAAGTGGTATGCTTGATTCTGAAAATATTATGATTCGACAGGTGTGCACATGAAAATATTGCACTATAATATATTGTGTAATGTTATGTATCTCATTAAATAATGTGAAATATAGGTAAAACAGATTCTAGATTTCTTCAAAATGATGATTTTATGGTTATTAATGTAAGTTATTCATGAAAATGTTGTGGTCTTTGTTCAGAACTATGCGTGGAAGTTAAAAACTATGACAAAATGTTTCATTATTATGCATTGCCACATTATATGGAATTTTTTAATGATTCCACTCATGATTATGATAATGATACCATGTTTATGTTAGGATCATGATCATTGTTATCAACCCTGTAAATATTCATGGAAATATTTATTTTGGAATTATATTAAATTAATTGATCCTTAGGAATTTTTTTTTATTTTTTTTAAATGTTTTTTTAAAAATTATGGAAATGATGTTAATACCATACATTTTTAAGTGTAAAATAAAAAATGGAACTTAAGTTCAGAATAATACATATAGATTTTATACCCTAATTTTTCTAGAATGTGTGGTTTATCAACCCTAAATTATGGATGGAATAATAATTATTTAAATAAGGAATGTCTGAAAAGAGAATCCTACGTTGGTATGTAACACCATGTTTTAGGGAACAAATATTTGGTACATCAAAAAAAATATTATAGTAAATGGTAAATTTTAATCCATATGTTCTACGTATTTCAATTATATTAAATAACACTAAAAATGAAAATTTAATGATAGAGTTTGAAATCCTCGATATTGTCCCTGAATTATGCAATGGTCTGGAGGGATGTCAATATCTGCTCAAAGATATTTTATGGATAATTAATAGGCTAGTTGTGTACATTTTAAAGACTCTTTTAAATAGAATAAATAATTCCAATTTATTATGGAAGTTACAAATCATTTGAATGAATTAAATTTGAATGATTTTGATATGTCATGTTATACTCATGGATCTACACAACCGAAATAAAGGATCAATGTTCTATGAATTATTCCGTGGTATTATTTATATTGAAATGATATAAACGTGAATATGTTTTTAATATTTTTTGAATATATAACTTATAAAAAGATACAGTGATCCTATTACTGCTGAATAGGAATCACTTTAAATATATAAATATTTCAGCCTCATTCTACTGTGCTACTATTGTTTGTTTGTGGATACTTTTATTTAATATTATTTGAAACCAATATCTCCTCAAATAAATCTGTACATGAATACATTCATAATTTAAGAATAATATGTTTATTTTTTTCACTTTATGTTACAACTGTCATCACAAACCTATCAATTCATAAAATCAAACTCTTTGGATTTATTGGAGTGTTGACTGCTCGAAATCAATTGTGGAAGAGTGTAAAAATCTCAAGATAAGTTGTAGAGAAAATAATTACCTATAAAAGAACTATAAGGCTTTATTTTTCATTATTGTAAAGGCTTCGAATGACATCACTCAGTGGTGGTTTAACGGTCTTTTGATGAGAGGACATTGTCTATTAAAAATCACCAAAATCACATTGAGGGAATTAGTAGAGTAGACTATAGGATCATTGTTCATGAACTACTATAAAAATATATTTGTTCTTATTTATTTTTAATCCAATACTCAAATCACATAGATAATATAATTCATCACATATGCATAAAATGAATGGAATGTTAAAATTGAGAGTCTGTCCAGATTATAAAAAATACACAATTCACCCCCCCCCCATAGTGGGTATATTTTTATTATTTAGAGATAACAATTGGTATAAATGGATATATTTTTAGATATATCCCAAGAAATATTTACTGTATATGTTATACTCATAATAAATATCAATGGATGTTCTTAGAGAATTTATTCCCATCATTTGTGCTCTATATTTCAATAGTTAAAATTATGGATGTTAGAAATCACGTATAATCATCTATATAATGAATCATGGATTTAAAGTGTATATGAATATTATCATAATCTATGTAATTCCATAGAATCTAGAAACATTGTATGATTCATAATAGGATGAGTATGAACTAAAATAAAAATAAATTGATTCTATCATATATGAAATTTTTCTGGATGAATTGCATCATGTATCTCAATGACCTAAATCCTCTTAAATGTGAAGGTTGATTACTGTTGTCTAATAAGAAACATAAAATTTCATACATCTAATGTATGATACTATAATATTAAAATTTGACACCATCAGATTGTATAATGGTTAATACAACACACAAATGAATGTATACTTAACAAAAATTGGAATTGATGCGTCCAACCTGGGAGATCCAATTACTTAATCAGATAAATAATTCAAATTAATCTAATTAATAACCTCAAAATGTAATGTCATATACCTGGAAATTCTATAATCATTTCCAATAAAAAATATAACAATGAAAGAATTTATTGGAACACTGATGATTTATGAAGCTGAGATGCATGTTGATGCTAATGATAGTAAGATATTGAAAAGGTAATAGACATCCCTTAAAATTTAATATTGGAAGCGTGAAATGAAGTAAAAAAAGATAACAAAATCTAAAAACATTATGAATTATTAGATTCAGAAATGTAACTCGCTTACTAAAAAGGAAATTTATGATAATTCTATTAGAATAAGTGACTCTTCAGAAAATCCATCATTACCAATGAGAAAGGAACTATGTAATATGATGCTATAAATTTTTGAAAATGTTTTGTTTTATAAAATATTAACCACAACTAAATAAATATAGATGAAATATGAAGAAGAAGAATTATAGGAATACTAATTATGAACAAACATGAAAATGATCTATGAAAGCAATGTGGAGTGTCTCTGAAGTCTCTATAAAATCTTCCAAATTTGATTTAAAAAAATATACAAAAAACTCAAATAAAAATTTCTCTTTATGGATATGTTTGTAAATTATGTAAAAACCTAGTACTCTTAATCTTATGACTGTGATAGATGCTAAAATAGAAATAAAAATTAATACAAAATACATGATGAAAAATATGATTCATTAATTAAGAATCACAAGTCACTTACAAATATTCATAATGTTGTTTTATGTTAACGATATGAAATGCTAAAACCACCTCAAGAATTAATTGAAAATTTTTATAGATGTTCGTTAAACTTTAATATTCATGAAAATAGAATAAATAAATTATAGGATGATGCTGAATAATATAAATCTGTTTCTAGTAATTTAACCAATGGAGAAAAGACTATGAATGGGATTATTGGAAAAAAATGTTATTAGTACTGAAAAATATGAAGTATTAAGCAATAAAAAAAAATAAAAAATATAAAAAAGATTGTACAAATATCTAAAAATGATATATGCTTCTTCTGGGAAAATATAGGAGACTTCTATAATAATGATTACTTAAAAAATCCATAGATATGTATAATATATCAGTCTTACATTTCTAAAAATATTTTGGAACTAATTAATAATATTTTTGGTAAAATAAGTAAAATTTAGATTCACAGACCATTTCTTGTAGATATTGCTAGACCCAATAAAATTTTGGTAACAAAGAAAACATGTGTTTAAATAATTCTATAGGAAAAGACAACAAGAAGAAAAAAAAAATCTTATATAAACATTTAATTCTCAAAAAATATATGTGGATACTATTTCAATGTTCATGGTCATAAAAATTGATAGATTAATAGCCATGATTAGATTAAATGGAAAAGGAAATATAGTATAATTTGGATTTCTGGAGATCTAAAGTCAATCTCAACTTGTAAAGTAACATATTTAAAATGGTTAAATCATGACATAGTGTGTATTTCCCAAAATTTTCATGATGCTGTTAATGTAAATTTCTCCATAAATTCATTCTCACCCTTCAAAAATAAAAACCATAAATTAAGATCACCTAAAAATAAAAATGATTATAATTTGTATCTAAATTTCTTGTGTGAGAAAAAAGTTAACTATCTAACCATTGACATGAATAAGTCATGGATTTGTAATAAAATAATTAGAAAATGTGATATAATATCATGGCTAAAATTTTCTATGAAAAATTTATTTTTCTGTTTTTCAAGTATTCAATTTTATAATATTAGATTTTTTGATTCATGCTAAATATTAAAAAAACAAAAAACAAAATTAAAATAAATTAATGAAGTTTCGACATCTAAAAAACTAAAACATATATATATGGATTTTTTTGGACTATATAGATTATCGAGGTTAGATGGAATATTATATCATAATGTTTTAGATGAATATTTATGATGACTTACCTTTTTAATTTTCTATAACTAAAAATTGAAATATTCACACTTAATGAATGTTTTTATAAAATAGTTCAGAACAAAAAATATTTTAAAATAATTTCATTATGATGTGGTCTTGGTGAAGAATATTATAACCATTAATGTAATTCATTTTTCACAAATCTAGGTATTAAACACACATTATCAGTGTTAAATTCACCTAAAAATGATATTGTTTAATGAAGAAACAAAACTATTACAGAAATTGAATGGACAATGCAGAATGAATACATTATTCCTTACTATTTTTTGTAGAAGTTTTCGGTACCACTTTCTAGAACATTAATAGATTTTTAGTAAGGTAATTTATAAAAATGACACCCTATTAAACTTTTAATAATAGAAATCCTAATAAAATGTACATTAACGTATAGGTAAGAAACGTGTATATCATGAAAACTAAGGATAACCATGTTAAATATGATCCAACGTGTGATGATACAATCATTCTAAGATATTAAAATATTTCAAAAGACTATAGAGTGAATAATAAAATTTCTTGGATAGTTGTTGAATCAGTTTATGTAATATTTTATGAAACTGTCCATTTTGATAAAATAAAATATCAAAAAGATGAAATTGTTAAATATCATTGAAACGCGAGGGTCTAGACCCAAAATAATTATTTTAAAAATATTGATGACATTTAGTATGATCCATGAGAACAAGATACATAAGATCCTTAAATTCTCATTCCTAGATAGTATATAACCATAAAATATTATCCATTATAAACTATTCTAGGAATCCTAGATGTGGTTGTAAGAACTAGAAGAAATATGGGATCCTTAGATGAATTTTCAACATTTTTATCACTATTATAACTAAATCATTTTTAATAAGCATTAAATAATGAATGTTAGTTATTAGTTATACATTAATAGACTAATACATTCAATTCAATTGATGTTTTGGAATTAATAGATAGACCAACCAATTATATTATGATAGGAACAAAATGAATGTTTAGAAATTAATATAGTTATGAATGGATATTTAATATAATCAATGATAGATTAGTAGAAAAATGTTAGTACTAGGATTAAGGAATAGATCATGATAAAATGATTGATATTTTTCCAAGGCTATAAGTAATTAGAATCCTTCTAAATTATGCATATCAGATGGATTTTAAATTATATTATATGGATATAAAATAATCCATTTTAAGTGGATATTTAATGGAGGATGTTTATATTAAACAACCACTACCTTTTGAAAACCCTAATTTACCAGATTTAATTTTTAAACTTACCAAAAAACATTATGAACATAATCAATAACCTATTGCTTGGTATGAGAATTGAATCTCATTTTATTGGAAAATAGATTTTTTGTGGGATGAGAAAATACTACACATTTTATGAAATTTTGTTCCACTGATATATTGTTTTTGAAAATCTATATATATGATGTTATTTTGAGATCAAAAAATAAAAGAAATATAATGATTTTTCAATGATTATTCTTAAAAATTAAAACGACTATGATGGGAGAATTGAATTTATTTTCATATTTAAAATTTACGAAGAACATTTTTGAACTGTATTAAATAAAATTAAATATATTATTGATTTATTGAAATATTTAGGACTAAAAAATAGTAAGAAATACACCGTACATGTGTATTATGGTGAAACATTATTTTGATGAACCTAAAAACCAGTTGATAACATGTTATACATAGGTATGATTGGATATTTATTTTAAATTTATACTAAAAGACCACAAATAAGGATTTTAGTGTTACTTTTTGGTAGATTTCATTCAAACCCAATAGAACCCCATCATAATTCAATTTATAGTACATTTATATAATAAAAAGGAAATATGTTTCAATCACTACTATAGTTGAAAACGTTTTATTTAAATTTAATTTCCTACTCAGATGTTGAAATCTAAAGATGTAGATTAGATAAAAAATTATATCAGCAACCTATCGTATTTTTGGGACATAGTTATTTTCATTGTTTATTAAGAAACAACATTCGATTTCTCTCTCAATAGCCATAGGATAATATATATCTACTGCTAGTTTCTATGAGTATGTGTTATGGATGAAACACACCTTACAAGACATTGAACATAATATTAATACCATAACTATTTTTTTGATAAAACCACTAGAATTAATAATTATATAAAAAATATTTTATGGCTTTCTAGAACCAAGCATATTGATATAATGATTCATTTTTCATGGTGGTATTTTCGAGGTCGAGTCTCTCATGTGGAACCGAAGCCTGATTTGAACTCTGCTCTGGTTTCAAGTACCATCACAGCTCACCCAGTCGGTCTGTAGAGGCGGTTTCAAAGAGGCTCTGGGATGTGTTGTCTGATCGATCGATGTTGTTTCAGGAGGCACATCCTTCGCTTGATTTTTTCCTAGTCATTGTGGTTCTTTCAATATGTTGTTGCTTGATGGCATGTGTTTTGGGGTGTATTCCTCCAGTGATGTTCCGTCGATGAGGATTTCTGGTAAGGTTAAAGGTTTTGGCATTGGTCCTTCTTTCTGAGGAGGCCTCAGTCTACTCAACCTCCGCTCAGCCTTCATGTTCAATATCTCCTCACTAGTTCGGTCTGGTAATATGGTTCTAATTAGGCATTGGGTCTCGTTGGTGGAGTGGATTATGGGGTTCTAGTAGGTGAGTTATGCAGTGGATACTCTTCTTTTTCTGGGTTCCAGTTGTGTTTTTTCTTCGATTTTTGGTGATTTTCAACTAAAGTTGATATCTATAGTGGTTTTTTCAATTTTTGTGGTAGTGGAGCATTTTCTTGTGGTTTTCTGGCATGTTTTTTAGGGCAGCGTCTTTGGGCTCCACTGGACGGTTCGTGGTGCTTGTTGTGAACCAGTTTTGAGTTTCAGTGATTTTTGTTTTTGGAATGATGATGAAAAGGGTAAAGCGATGATAGAGTTGATGAGTATTTTATGGGATTTTGAAGATGGTGATGGGGAAGGTGAAGACGATGGTGATGATGGTTTCCTTGGCGACGACTGGATGATTGTTTTGGCTATGTTTCTTGGGTTAATTTTTCCCGTTACCGGCTCCGGTTGTGGTGGGGTGACGACGGTGTCAACAGTGGAGATGTAATGATGGTGGAGGTCAGTGACGTGACTTTGTCTGATTGTGATTGATCTTGGATCGAGGCTTGAAGATTTCTTGAATATTGTTATATTGATGTTCTGGCAGTGGGCACATGAATCTACAGGATTTGAGGGGGAATTTTTTTTATTTTCAAATTTTAAGCCTTGGTTGATCAATGTTTGAATATTTGAAACTTTAATGTATGGTGAAGACTCCTCCTAAGGTGGATTTTATAGTAAATTAAAAAAATGTTTTGAAGAGACATCCCACTTTAAATTGTGATTTTATAAATGAAGATATAAGAATAAATAATTTTATAAAAAATCTTATTTAATTTATTTCTAGAAATTTATGTATTTTTTATTCGGTTATTTATTTATTCATAAAAAAAATTATTTCATTTTATAAAAAAAAAAGTTAATATAAATAATCATAATTATTTAAGTAATTATTTGGATAAAAAACTACAACCAGTTCACCCAAAACTATTATAAAACCACGTTATATCTTTTATTATCTTACTACTCTTCGATTTCAAAATTTTTCACCATACAAAGATCTATTATTCCTTTAAAATAAAAGAATTTGAAACCCCTATAATTTCATATTCACAAATATTTAAATGAATAATAGAATATATGAAGATGAACCAAGAGACTTGAAACATCGAAGAATCCCATTTATTTACATACTTTAAGGAAATTTTTTCTAGTATGATTTTTTAATCAGAAATATATAATGCTAAAAAATGTCCATTCATTACATGGATTGGAATATGTATTTAATGATTTTAATAGATTTTATTTTATGAACAATAAATGAAAAAAAATATATAAGAATGTTCATTTTAGTTTTATAGAAATAGGTGATACCGTTACCTCATGAGTAAATGGTATTGATATTTCAGTCTAGTTAGTTTAAATATAACATATCACAAAATTCCTTCATGATAGAGTATTCCATTTTTATTTTTTATTGTTTCGATATCAATATCATATGTCATAAAAATAATTTCATTTAATTATGGTTCAACAAAAATTTGGAAAATGATGTTTAAGGATCTTCATGATGACCAAAAGGTACTGTTTAGATTCATCAAGTCAATTCTCCACCCAAGAATAACTGAATTACAAAATATTATTTACCATGACATGTATTTAATTTTTTATTTCATTAGTGATATTAAGATGAATTTCCACTGATATATGGGTGGTTACCTAAGTTACCACTATAAATTAATGGCACATATGTCTTTCTATCAGTATGGCCAAACTATTTCTCTTCTTTTATTCAGAAATAATAAGATTCTCCATTGAGATGTTCATAAAAATTTTCATGAATGAAATGTTCTAAATTATGGTAAATTGATAATTTGTGCATTATTTTGGAATAAAGATAAATATAAATTATTGATTTTGGGTGTGGATGAGAAATAATAATCTGGCCCTATTTCTCAGCTAGAGAAAGGAAAATATTTTGGATTAGTTCTTCTACATCATGAAGAATTTAGTGAATCCCAGATATAAATTTCTCCTCATTCGATATAACTATTTCATTTATATGATAATAATGATCATTATGTGGAATAAAAAATGTAATAGATTTAGTAATTCCCTTCACATGACCTTGGAGCATAGGATAACCACTACCTAAGAACCCATCATTTGATAATATTGTTCCTAGAGAAGACCCTCCATCAGTACATTTAGGATAAAATGTTTCTCCTAGGGAATAACAAACTTAAATTAAAACACAACACAAAAAAATTGAACCTAGAAAAGACCAAGTAAATAAATAATGACAAGGCAGTTTAGAATGTTCAATCCTCAGCAACTAAAACAACTGATGTTATGGAAAATCATATTGAATCTATTGTTGTACAATTTATTAATAGAAGACCTTCTGTATCAAGATGAAGAACAATTTTTTTTTAAATATTTATCTTTATAGTGAGAAGACTATATATAATTCAATATATGTTGTGTAAATCCTCTTCAATAAAAAATAATGGAGATACAACATCTGATTCACTCAGTAATCGGATCGATGATCTGGTAATCATGTTTAACAAAATAAAGGATAAGAACTCCAGTATTTAAGAATAACTAGAATTTTCACTAAACTATTTTGAATATTTGAGGAATTAAAATGTTACTAAAGTGCAATTAAAAACTATTCAGATTCAATTACAAAATAGTTGATAACATTCAGTTTTTAAAAAATGTTTTAACGCTTTGCAAGGAGAAATTTTTAATCAGTTTGGAAAAATAAAATTTGATTATTTATTAAATTCAAGTTTCATATATTCAAAATCGTGTATAATAAGTCATTTAGATTCTATAAATGGTTTTCATTAAATAAATAACATCTACTTCATCACTAGTAACTTCTTCATATGTAGTCAGAATATTTCATGTGATTATTTCTGTGATGGATGATTTGAATAATTTAATGCATACACTTCAATGTGATATTTTACCTCTAAATGTTGTATTAGATAATAAAAAATATCTAATTGAAAAGTTTTCCTCATGTGAACAATCAATCAGAATGCTTTTTAATGTGTCAAATGATGATCTTACGATGTTAAATCTTCATGACTTTCTAATAGTCAATCTAACTAAAAGTCTTAATGTGGGTCAAGACTCAAGAATTTTGATAATATGGATGTCATAAAATATTTTATAAAAATTAAAAGATTATATTGATTAATTAAAGGATGATTTTAAAGCATCCCAATCTTCATCAGAACCCGAAACCTCTACTCTATGTATCATTTCACCTTCATTCAACTCATATTTTCAAAATATTTCTAATCCAAAATCACTATTTTAATCATTCAATATCCTATTAATGATAATTATTCTATTTATTTTATTATTAATTAATAGTTATGTTCTATTATACTTCCTAAGAACATGTTTATCTTTTCTATAATGTACAAAGAAATCATTAATTTACTCTAATGTGAAAAAATGAATGTGTTTTAACGGATTTTTCAAAAAAAATATTTTTGATATCCAAAATGGTTGGGAAAATTGGCTAAGCACAATATTATAAAATCAATAATAAGTTTTATGATCTATCAATAAAAATAAGAATATGAAAAATTAATTATCGATAAACATAATCTGTATCTTTTTAGGAGATATAGTTTTTATTTACAATTCCTATATATTATATAAGATATTTGATGGGTTTTTTGATCTTAAAAAGGAGGAGATTTTTGGGAATGCATTGTCACAAATATACACTATAAATATTATCGATTTTGAGGCTCACATTTACCCTTTATTGTTTTATTAGTGAATTAACATTATTTAAATTTCAATATATTAATATTCATGAAAATATTTAGTGTGGAATTCTATTAATGTCATTAATCCATGTAGTAAATTTTTTATTTTTAGTGGAATGTTGTTTAACATTTTTTGGAAACACAATGCATACCATATGTTTATTAGAATAGTGTATGGAATCAACCATTCATTCTGATCAGGTTATATATGTCATGTACCCTACGCTCTTAAGAATGTATGGTTAATCAACCATGGATTAAGATGAAACCTTATGTCTGAAAAAAAATTATGTATGGATAAATAATCCAACATTGTTAAGGAAACATAATTTTGAGGGAACAACCATATTGTACATCATCCATAGTTTTGTAATCAACCATACATTGTCAACCATATGTTTGGTATTTTTTATATGAAGGAACTGTATGTTTGACTATACAACAATGGATTTTTAAATCCATGATTATAACCTAGATTTATGAAATTGTCTTGATGAATGTTAAGACATGTTTAAAAATATTTTATGATTGATTAAAAGGATCATTATGATCATTTTAAAGACTCTATTCCATGGATTTAATCTTTTCGATTTCTAAATGTTTTTACGCATCTCTTGAAAAAATAAAATTTGAATGATTGTAATCTGTCTAGAGACATTCTAGGATATATACATCTAAAATAAAGGATGTGAGATCTATAAATTTATCCAAAGTATTTATTCATTATGCATGATATATAAATACATATTTTTTAATATATTTTTCAAAAAAACTAATATAAATATCGATTTATCCTATTTCTACTGAAGATTCTATAAATTGAATACATACACATTTCTACTAATTATATTGTATAATGCTTTATACTTGTATGATTATAAGTTTATTTATGATCATTTTCATCATTTATCACTTCAAATGATTCTATACTTGAATAAATTCAAATCTAAATAAAGAAGATCTCGATTATTTCATATTCTATTGTAACATTGATCATGAACTAGTCATGTCAACAAATCATACTCTTTTGATATATTATAGTGTTGACCACTCAAACCCAAATTTGTTTGTGTATCAGCTTCTCTAACTAATAGTGATGAAATAGATTCCCTTTAAAAGAACTATAATACTTTACATATCTATTTTTAAATGTGCTAACTGACTACCCATGATTTGTAATGGTCTTATAACAAGAGGGAATTATCAAAGGGAAAATCACCAACCTCACGGATAGTGCATTGGTGGATAGGACTAGGGGATATCTTTTCACCGAACCAATATAAATTCTATTGTGTTCACCTTTTTCATTTTTACACTACTCAAATCACTTATGTAATGTAATTCTACACATTTAAAAAAATCACAAGGAATGTTGGAAGATAGAATCTATCAAGATTGTATAAAACACACAATTCAAACCCTTATTGTATATTTCATTATTTTGACCTAAAAATATTCCTATGTGACTTTGTAAACTAAGGGTTGAATGAGGGGAACTGTGAAATGAGAGTAAATAATTATATAATGTTTATGTTTTATTATGTAAATGTTATGTATTGTCCTAATTTTCGCATGACACTAACCCTTTAGATACTGATTTTGTAATTCTTTTATGTTTTTTATTTTTATAATGTTGTTACTATAATGTAAAAAAATATGGGTCACTATTGGTTTTGAAGAACTATATTTTGAATTGAAATAGTATTTTATGATGTTAACAGTTACAAGAAATGGGAGAATTGTCCTTTAAAAAATATAAAAATCATAACATAATACCTCTTTATGAAAAATGATAAGAATAAAAAATAATCTGATAATTAGAGTAATTATATGGAAACTAAAATTTTTATGATTAATTTGAGTCTTTTAATCAGTGTCACAATTTTTCGTAAATGTGTAGTTTTTTAAATAATGAAAACATTAAACATTCGAATACAATGCACATCGGAAAAAATAAATGAATCATAAAAAAATTATTATAAGATATTATTGACTAATAGGTTATATTAAAAGGTTTAACTATTTAACCATATTATTAAATATAATAAAAACCATGAACAAATGTATCAACCATTTCATAAATCATGTGAAGGTATGTCATTCCTAATATTGAAATACCTCGATGTGATGTTTAAATAAGCTCTATATTTCTATCCATGGAAGCACTTGATATGATTATTGGAATCTATATTCCTTAGCAATGACTCCTATAATCTAATAGATCATATTCACCATCTCGCAATCCTTGGGACAGCTCGAACAGTGAAATTATTAGATGAAAAATACATAAGGAAATGTTCTTAAGAAACTACAATTATTACGAGTATTTTTTAGAAAGAAAACTCTCAAACACATTAAAATGACTAAGAATGGATAGTTCACAATAAATATCACTAAAAGGATTAATTTGAAAAAAATATGTGATTCTAACTCATTAAATTTCCTTTTATTTATATGTGATATCACAATAGTACAATTTATGAGTTAGTTTTAATAACCTCTAATAACATGCTATTGACATCATAGAAATAACTAAATGACCAAAATAATTTTGTATTGATCCTTTATAATGATAATTTGGATTATGTATAATAGAAAATAATCTATATTCTACAATTATAAAATTTTGGATATTTCAATAGACATTCGTAATGATTTTAAATCCAATATACATAATGAGGTTTAGTCTGATGTATTGGAACCAATATTTGTCTACAAGTTAGAATTTTTTTTGTAATCCAGATGTATACTAATGGGTTTGAACAATGTTCAGTCTGATAGATTTGACAAAACATCGATTCCATGGATTATATTTAATAATAAAAAAATTTATATTCATAGTACTTTAGAAAATTTTATATGTACAAGAGAAAGTATGTTTTTCATTAAATAAATAAATAAATATTTTTGATATAAAAAGTTATTCAACATGGCCTTAATAAGATGTATATTATTTCCAAATATAAACGAATTTAAATTTAAGAATTAATACCACTCACCCAACAAGCTCCCCCCTTTTGTAAATTACACAACACAACTCATAAAATAAAAAACATAATAAATTTTAAATAAAAAATCCAATTTTATTTTTATGAATATTGAAAATGAACTTAAAATAATTACTCCCACTAAGTATATTACCTCTTCAAAAAATGATATTATGTATTTATTCTTTAAAATATCGCCCCATGTAGAATTCAACTCCTTTATAAATCTATTAAGACATTCTCCCCCATCAATATTTTCTCAAACCATCTCCCCTTCGTGAATTAAAAAAAAGTATGAGAAAAATCGATAATCTAAATTATTAGTCAGAGATAACCTATGAAACAATTATTATATGAATCAAATATTCATCAATTAAAGAAATAAATGAAAATAAATACAATTTTAATTTGAAAACATTTAAAAAAAATATTTGATTGAAAAAAAAACATTCAAATGTTTCAAATTACTACAACATGAGATAAAAATAAAAGTTCTCATTCATTAAGCATTAATTTATTCAAAATGGAATTTATCTTTTAGAAATCCTTGTGATCCTTCCAATTCTTCACAATCATTTCATAAATGGCTAGTTAGATGTTATATTAAGTCTTCAAAAATTTATGTTCCTCGTACATATTATTATTTTATTATTTTATTAGAATCTATTAACCTCCATAGGATCTATGAATACTATTCTCTGACTCCAAACAATGAACATTTTCTTTCAATACTTTTACTTCCTCAAATGAATCATTTATTGTGTCTCTAAACTCTTATGAAAAATTCACTCTTAAAAAATCATATATTGAAAATAATTTAGATGACTTTTCAATATAAAGAGTATGTTTCTTTAGTTTTATGTAATATTCATCATAGTAACTTTTTTCCTTGTCAAACTAATTCAACCATATTTCAAGTTGATTATATGATCTTTTCAAAGCCTTATAGTTTTCTTTGAAATTTTTTCAAATCAAGATCAATAAAAAAAATTGATTAGGGATAAATTTACAAGTTTTTATTTTATCATTAATAATTCTCTTAAATATTTTACACCCAACCTTAATATTAGGAATTTTCGGAATGGTTTCACTAAGCCTTCTTATGGTTTGGAAAATGAATTCAAATACATTTTTAAAAAATTTTTACATGAGTATGATGAAACTAATGATACTTTTGGATGTTTTTATATAATATTTAGAATCACCTTTTTTAATTCATCATAATTTCCTTTTTTTATTTGAAACATTCATTGGTTTTGAATCTTCTACAATATCATATTTATCCTTATCAGGTGAAACATTTTCAAAAACATTGTTGTTTGATTTTGGGTCTTCTTATTCATTCTTTGTTGATGAGTTTTCTTCCTCCTTAGATTATAATTTTTTTTCATTTATTAATGATTATTTTTTTCATTATACTATTATATATCAAAATTATAATTATACTGAGGATGTAATGTTGATGGTAATGAGTCTGAATACTCATTTTCTTTTAGGTAATAATCTATTTTAGTTGTCTCATCATTAGAATATTATTCTTCTTTGTCTTTTTGATTTCATTCTTCTTCTTATTATTGGTATCCTTATTCTTATTATACTAAATATTCTTCTTCCTCTTAAAATTTATAAATTACCTTTTGTAATTTTCATTTAGTTCGGAGCTAATATTTCGCATCCAATTCAGAAAATGACAGATTTTATTTCTAAATTATTTCATGAATTTTCATAATAACATATATCGTTACTTACTCAAACATTTCATTTCCCTTTCCTTTGTTATCCAGAAAATGTATCATTAAATGACTAGTTAATTTTTTTTCCAAAATGAACACCAACATCCGGAATGTTTCGATCAGAATGAGAAACTAATAAGTTGTATTTTTTAGGTTCTCTATTCATTATTTAAAATAAATAAATAAAATAAATCATTCAAAAATCATTTCTTATGTATTTGTGTTATTTTATACCATTTTTTACTCCTCATTTGATTGAATATTTAAGGCGAATTCTTTTTCTACATCGACCCCAACCCTAGTGTCCCATGGTTTCTTTAGTGCCATATATTCAAATAGTTTTTTTAATTAATCATCATTCATTATCATTTATTTTATTATATGGAAGGATTCATACAATAAATTATTCACATTGTAATCAAATTTCTTGGACGATTTTTTTTTTCAAAAAAATTAACATCCACCATATAATAAAACTAGTTTTACATACAATCAAATACAATATTCATTCATGACATAATATCATTACCTATAAAAGAAATAATTTTTCACAATGGATAAGTAGTTTTCTCAAATTTGAAATGTTTATTAACCATTACAAGACACTTCTTAATAAAATCATGGAATATAATAATCACTGTATATATTAATGAACTTCTGAATTCATCCACCAAAATGTAAATATAATTTGTAATGTTTATTTTCCACATATTTATCATGATGTTAAAAAATATTTCATAAAAAATAATGGTGTATCTATCACCCCTCAATTTTCTTAAAAACCATAGAATCCCAATAAAATGATCCTAGTGTCTACTGATAAGTTTGATACTTTCATGGAATTTATATAACACAGGAACAATGATTCCTCTTCCTAAGTTCTCTCAAATGATCCATGTATTTAAGGTAACTTATGTAAGGGGACATAAACTTCTTCATCATTAAAACACCCTACAAAATTTAACAATCCTTTGTAATAATGATTATATTTCTTATTAGTCAATTTGAAATTATTTGATAACAAATATCATATGAAATTAAATTTATAGAGGCATGTAATTGTCTATTATTTTTAGGATAATACAAATAAAAATCATTGTCTGATTTTGTAAACGAAACATTTTCCTGTCACTAAAAACTTAAGACCTTTCTATGAATATAATCATACCCCTCAAACCAATACTTCACCATGAGTTTTTCTCTAAAAAACTTCGTATTCATGTAATCCTCTATAACGGTCATTGTATTTAGAGTGATGTCTCTTTATGAATTAATGAAAAAAGAATCAGATTGAGCTCTTAAATGGGTGGTGTGGGTTAGTATAAAAGTATGTCTGAACTGATGTTGGATAGGGAGTTTCCCACACATATATAAATATAGGTAGTGACATCAGTTAATATCTGAAAACATTTAATCATATAGATAAAAACCATTAACTGATCTAATGACTATGATTAAATTGATGTATATGTTAAATGTTTTTTTGAACACTAAATACTTTAACAAAACATTTTCATTGGAATGAAAAAAAGTTGGGTTAGAAATTTTTTGGGTTTGATAACAAATCAATGTTATATAAAAACTAAAATATTAATTAAAAAATAATAATAAACTAATGTAATGAATAAATGGAAAAATTAAGAGATGAATACCTTTAGGAGTATAACACTTCATCGGTATGAATAACCTTTTCTTCATGGATTTTTAAAGGAAACTGATTATGATAGTTTTATTAAAAAAATAATTATAATGGATTAATAATTAAATTAATTACAATATTTTTTAAAAATATTACAATAATTTTTTAAGCGATTATGAGTAAAAATAGTAATTACTATAAAATAGTTTATGAATGTTTAAAAATTTTAAGAAATATAATATTACAAAAATAAAAATAATAAAAAAATTATTATGAGTAATAAATATAAACCCCACCACCTATAAAGATAGTATATTAAATGTATGTAAACGTATAAACAAGAAGTGGATATGAATTATTAATTAATATTGACAATTTCTTTCTACTATTTAATATATATATATATATATAAATTAGAACTAGAGGTTTTTCTAGAAATATGAGTAATTTTTTCTTGTGTTTTGATGGACTATAAAATTATATCTCCTTTATTTATGTGATCCTGATGGAAATTATTTTATGTATATTGGGGTTTATAATGATAGTTATTTTATGGATATTTACACAATGAAATGCAAATTTTATTGTCTCAATGTTTTTAAATTTTATTTAAATTCATTATATAGACAATGAGCTTATGTTACATTCACAACACTTCAACAGAACATCATCCAGCTGTGACATATTCTTCTTTAGTAAGATATATTTCTAATAAGGGTTTTTTCAATGCATAAACACAAATATATAGAATCTTTGAGGAAATGACATTTCCGAATAATACTTTTCTAATCCATTAAACATCCAGAAAATTTGAATCCTAAAAATATATTAGATCCAAATAATTTCCATAGGAATATAATATTCCTAAATTCAAAGATCACTTCTGATGATCAAGGATTCTTTTTTCAGCATTGTGATGTGATTATTTTGTATTCTATTAATATTTATCACAAAATTATACTAAAATTTTTAAATCTAGACTACTAGTTATTATGTTATGTTAACATCCAATCAAACCTCTAAAATTATTTTGATAAATAGATTTACAATCTACATTGAGATCTAATGTATTTCTTATACCAATAGGCGTAACAATATATTTAGTTATTCCAGACCAGAATTGTTTAACTAATCCTTTTTACATATGTTGAGATATAAAGGTTCTTTTTGGATTTTGTGATATTTGAAACCTAGAAAGTATTTTAACACACCTATCATACTATTTTGAAATTCATATATCACAATGTCTATAAAATAATATATTAATTATGTTTGAGTTGAGAAAAATATAATTTCATCAAAAAATATTTCAAAAATGATAATATTTTTATCAAAATATTTTATAAAAATATTGGGATCTGAATCTCTCTTTCCAATAAAATCAACATGAATTTAGTTAGCCTACCATAACAAGCATTAAGAATATTTTTAATTCAATGAAGTTCTTTTTTATGATTATAACATGATGGTGATTGTTCTTATTTTCATTAAAAGGGGAATCTTCTACATAAACTTCCTACTAATCATATCCAATATAGAATGTACTATTTTCATCGATTAGAAATAGGTTAGAATATTTTAATGATATATAATATATAAGTATTATAATATAATCAAGTCATAATAACTGATTATATATTCCTTCATAGTCTAATCCATCTTATTAATTATAACCCTTATGAAAAAGTACATCTTTATTTCTATCTATTATTACATTTTCATCACATTTCTTAAATAAAACATATTTTACTACCATTAAAAAGATATATTAGGATGTTCAACAATAGTCAAATATTAGTCCCACTAAAACTTATGGAGTTTATCTTCCGTGTATTTTATCCAATCCATAACACATAATGCTTAATTATGGTTCTTAGGTTGGAATTATAAATATGATTATAAATATTAAATTTAATTTCATAAGGAACTTCTAGTCCTAACTAGTGGATCTACATCGCGAGTGATATTACCTGTAGGATAATTCCTGTAAATTTTGTTTTCTGGGGGTTTCGAAAGACTTTTATTCTATATAAGGATGAACATTTTCTTGAGGAGTGTCTTTAGAAAAATTATCTTGACTTGTTTAACTATGAGAAGATATTTCTAACATAGGTTGATATAATGTCTTAGAAATAACAACTAAGGATGTAGATAGTTGTTGTATGAAAACCAAAGAATTATTTTCATCAAATTTTACTTATACTATTTCCTCAACAGTACATGTATTTTTATAAAAACTATATAATCCTTACTTGTATTAGAATAACTAAAAAAATCATTCATCATACTTTGATTCAATTTTATATATACTAACCATACTGTATAGTATGAGTACTCTAAATCCGAAAACATCTGAAGTAATAAGTTTTTGGATTTATACCAATTGGAAACTCATAAAAACTATTATGTATAGAAGGTTTTGTTCAAACAAAATTTATATTATGACAGGTAGTAATAAGTACTTCATTCAAATAATGATTAGTAACTTATTATTTATTTAGTATGGTTCTATTTATATCTTGATGAATTATATTAATTCAATTAACAAATCCTTTTTTGAATATATTTATATCTTTTCAAAATATATGTACATTGAATTTTGAAGTAAAATAAGATTGAAAAAAATAATTTTTAATTTATCTGTGATGATTATAATGAATAATTACTAGGCCAAGGTTCTTCTCATTTTTAACTCTGGGTATAAATTTTTTAATATAACAAAAGGATTCATATTTTCTTATTACAAAATAATTCAATGTGTATCTATTGTAATAATCGACTGGAACATATACATTACATTTTCCACTAATTTTTCTAGTTTTTAATGGCCATATAAGTCCTTATTCATTAACTATATTGCATAATAATTTGATAAATCAATAGTAGATTTAAATGTTGACATATGTTTCTTAACAAATTTAAAAGGGTCATACGATTTTGAAGAATCGTATTGATGTTACGATAAATCCTTCAAAATTCAATTATTTTCATATTGATTGGTTTATAATGATGCAATGTCCTGATTTTTGCTGAAATTACCATGATTGATCTTTAATATCACTATGTCAAGGCCTGTATTGGATCTTGATGTCTTATATACTTATTGATTTTACATTCTCATGATGATCAGATGAAAGAATAAATTCTTCATTAGAGATATGTTTTGTACAATTTTAATTTATAATGATCAAAATATAACCTTTATCATGTAATTAAATTATCCTTTTATGGTTTTTATTAAGTCCCACAATAATAAAACATTTTAAATTTATGGTTTTCTAATAATAAAATTGTAACATATAACAATAGTATCTCATTGATCATTATCTCTAAATGTGAATTTTACACCTTCATATTTATAGTCTTCTAAATGATTTCTTGGTTCTTGTCATGCTTATAGAACATCCGTTATTCATATAAAATATTTCCTTATTTTTAGTACTATAATTATTATCCCGAAAACAAAATAATTAGTTTTTTTGAACATAAAAATTCTTGGGTATAGTATTATCAGATTATAAGATTCTGGGTAACCCCATGTGTCCAACTTTTGTTTTGGGAAAATGAGATTTTTATAGAACAATTATTTCGATGAAAACCTGAAAGTGAATTTGGTCTAATAAAAACATATATTTATTATTTCAACCACTTGAAAATTTAGTGGAAAATGGAGAACATTTAACAATTTAAATGCTATTAATAAATTTTGGTTGTTATGTGTAAACCCAATTCTATAATTATTACAATGAGTTATAATTTTTTTATAAATTTTATAAAATATTATCAGACTATTAAAAAACATAGATAAATGTTTTGTAATTATGAAATTTATTAATTTAGTTTTATAAGTAAAGTATTATACTCATTAGAATTGGAAATAGATTATTGTTTTAAAAAACCATTTTGTAATCAATTTTTCTTAGAAATTGTATATTTATAATATTTAATAAGTATAAATTTTTATAAATTATAATTTTCACCATGTTTAAGAAGTTATAATATTTAATTATTTAAAGTCGCTATAATTGATTATAACCTTTCAGGTATTTTTAAGTATCTTATTCTTTATTAAATTTGAAACTCTCATTTTCTAAATTTTTTTAAAATAATGAATCATCATCATAACTAAGTATAGTATTATCCTCGGTAGTTGATGATTCTTCAACAGATGGCTTAAAATTTTTAACATTATCAAAAATATATTTTTCTTTTAATTATAAATTAGTAAAGGATTACAAAATTTGTTCCTTATCAATAAAACATTAATTTAACAATGAAATTTCTGAGAAAAAGAAGATGTTCCTCTATCTGGAACCTTAATTATTAGATGAATTTTGAGATTAACTATCTCCACCACTAGAACTCTAAGTATTATAATATTTGAAAATATTCATTCCTTATAAATTATAATAATTAAATATATTTATGCATTAATTTATTTACATAAATTCTATACTCCAATCATACAAATATATTGTTGATTGTGTCAAGTTTTCTTAAATACATAACAAATACCTTCCAAATCCATCATGAAACTTAATTGTTTATAAATTTTTTGTATCTATACTAAAAATATTTCTTTCCCATGATATTATACATACATATTAAATGTTTATGCAAATCATTCATATAATTTTCAAATGAACTTTTTTTAATTGAATAAAAACATTCTTGTTTACTAAAAGCGTCACAACTTTCTCAGCAGATTATAGGTTGGTAGTAATAGTATATGTTTTTTTCGAAAGAACAACCTCCATTTTTCGTTAAAATTTTAGAATATATTTTAAATAATAACTAATATATTATTGTAGATTCAATATAATTATCATGTTTAAAATTACTAACCTTTCTTCTGTCACAAAATTAATTCCTATTGGATTCACAATTATTTGGCATGATCAATATATAATTTTCAACAAAGAAACTATATTAAATACATTTCTCTCTAAGGTATTGTAATCTATTGATAATACTAGAAAAACCATTGGTGTATTCTAGAAATTGTATCCCCATATTGAAAAAATAAATGTGATGATATTTTACATGAAGCATTCCTCATATTAATTCAACATATTTTGAAGATTACAAATGTGTTACTTCAAATTTAATCCAAATACATTTTTAAGATTCACATGAATACATATGGATTTATATTCTTTTAGTATTGGAATATAAAACAATATTCCATAGAATATATTTGAGTTTATATTACAATTTTTATTGATTATTTAAAGAAGTAACATGCTTATTTGGAATCATGTAATTACCAATAGTCTTCATAAAATTGAATACAATAGTGTTAATATCAATTTTTCTCATCTGATCTCTCTAGTATTAATAATAATCGCCATAAAATATATGTGGTCATCTTAGATTACTACTTTAATGTGTTCCATAATTTTACACATAAATCCTAAAATCTAGAGATTATTTTATATAAATTCACATTACTGTAACCTTGTTTATAAACATGTTGTTTAAAAAAAATTAATAAGACTTAATATTGTTAATGGATTTAAAAAATGCCCAAATTATGAATAGTATAACAAAAAATAATGCCAATTGTTTTATGAAAATTTTATTTAATGATGGCTTTAATTAGAATAGGGTTCGAATGGTAGTTTAAAAAAATTAAACTAAAACAAAATACAATAATTATTTAATTAAAATAATCAGAATCACATATCATCTGATGGTTAGATTAATTCAATCAAAAATAAAAACTATCTTATTTATCAAAAAAAATTTTATCCATATCCCATAATTTTTAATCAAATTTATATTGGAATGGTTGAAAACATATATCTTTCTAATACAATTCATAGAAGACATAGTAATAAATCTTGTATATATAAGAAATAAAGAATTTAGAAATTAAGAATGACTTAGAAGATATATTAAAATGTTTCACTAATTATAGTTTAGAGTAATGCTAGTTAGAAAACATGGCTAATGGTATTTATATTTTCATACCTATTGAAATGGTCGGAATTTCCATACTAGGATGGACCTCGGAATAATGAAATGAACATTCTCTATCTTCATATCCAAGGATTCCCCAATACGATGATTAATTTCTAGATTTATAGACCTAGAATCCATCAATTCCATGTATTGGATTCATCATCTTCCTATCCTTGGAATCCATTGATCTGTACAATGATCAAACAAAAAATGAAAAATAAAATGATATTTAGGAATTAAAGCCATCACAATGATTCCTTAAAATGATAACTATCTGAATTATTATAAATACTAATAATTAATAGTTCACACAAATAAATATTTAGAATAATTAATTTAAAAAATTTATCAACTAGTAACTCTTAAAATTATGATATATTTATAGGATATTTCATAATGGTAATATTTATAAGCTAGTAAAAAAACCCTCAGAAAAATTCCATTTCACATCTTGGTAATAAAATAATGTCGGAAATATTTGTATTTCGCACCATTACAATGATAATTTTTATTTCATACTAAATAATCATATCTATATACATTGATTAAAAACATATCAATATTCGAATATACTTTGTTATTGATTACCAATCTAATAAATTTAATGAGGATCATTCTAATGTATCAGTTCCAATATTAGTCTGATGGTGAAGACTTTGGTCAGTAATACTTATGTATAACAACTGATTGGAACAAAGTTCAGTGCTATGGATCATACACAACATCAGTCTAGTGGATCATATCAAAAAATAATAAAATATTATGTTCAGGAAACATTAGAAACATTTAATTAATTGCTAAAAAGTATAGTTTTCAGAAAAAAAAACATAATAAATATCTTTCAATATAAACATTAAATAGATTTGGTTTTATGAATATGTGTGTGATTTCCAAGACCAATGGAATGGAAAAGTAAGAAGTAATAATTCTAACTCAACAATTTATGAAAAAATGTGGTGTGAAGAAAAATATAGTTGGTATCTTTTTATATGTTAGGGTTGAGGAATTCATGGATGTTACCAAATTATGGAAATAATATAAATTACTAATTGCACCAAAAAAGGTTCCCAATTTATATTATATGAATACAAGATAATAATGAGTCAAATTAATATTATAAAATAAAATGTAGACATATTTCAGTTTTTTTCTCTTTATATTTAGTATTATCCGCTCATTAATCTGCTATGAGCATTACTGTAATATTAATGAATAATTTGAATTAAGTGTTAATAATGTTTACCTAAAATAAAATGAGGCCCAAAAATGGATCACAGATTTTTTTATCAGCCATTTCTATTTCCCATGAATGAAGATCGGATTTATATGAATTTTAAATCATTTAATAATATATTAATTATTCAAAGTCATCCTTAATGACATTTTTAACTACTAATTTAATATCAACATTAAAAATAATTTCAATAAAATTAATCCAAATTGAAACCTTTAAAAGGTAAATAATACGTAATATATATATATATATATTTATATATATATATTTATTTATAAAACTATTGTGACACTATTACTCAATAAAATTATATTGGTTTTAATAATTTTTAGATCAATTTTTTATTTTTATGTAGATTGAATGTATATTGTGTTTTAATTTTTTAATCCACCATGTAATTATTCTATAAAAAAAATTAATAATAAACTACCATAAAAAATAAAATTTAATTCCAATATCTAATTAAAATTTATAACTGAACAAAAACCCTACTTGTCCTTTTAGGAAAACATTGGAGATATAAAATTCAACAGTGTAAAAAAATTACACATTTCATAAAGTAATTTCAAGGTAAATACCATAGAATAATATAACAATGTGTCAATAATTATGATAAATTTATGCAAATTTATAAGCACCAATAATCCACTAAGTTACATATATGTATTAAAAAAATTAAAAGGCCTTATTAAATAAGTTTTTACATTATCTACCTAATTTTCTCATTGTTGGGATTACTCCAAAAAATGATCAAAAATTAAAGAAAACTATAAAAAACATGAAACTTCTAATTAAAAGTATGTGATAACTTTTCTCAAAATCAATTAATATAAAATTTTAAAATTATTTTAATCAAAAAATGTAAAATGAAGTAAATAACAATATTTCAGGAAAAATCTATTTTTCACCATATAAATCAGCCTACACTAAAATAAGGTATAACGACAATGAAAATTTAACTAATTATGTTATTTATAACTAAAGGAGGCACATTTTATTTTATTAAAATAAAAATGTTGTTTTTTAAATTTATAAAATATTATTTCTACAATAAATGATATTTTCAATATTTATAAAAATTCCATATTTTCAGAGTAATTATTCAATTCAAACTGAAGATAATAATGAAAAGATAATTTCAAAAATGATATTATGGTCACATAATATTATTATTTATTTATTATATTAATCATGGTGTTTCATGAAAATAATGTTATAAAAGTAGTTTTTTACTTTAGAAGATATCATACATAATTGGGTTCTTACACCAACTCTTAAAGATTACATATTTGGAGACAAATTTACCAGATCTATAATATAAATTAAATTTATAAATGTGGTACCAAATACATTTGATATCATGTATATATTATCTCCCATATTTTTACTTTTTAAATGTCTCTTTTCTCTTTGACCTAACATGTAGTCGATGAAAAATACAATTATATATGGAAGGCTTAAATGTGGAAACATTAGAGTATGAAAATATAAGGGAACCATCTATATAATCAATAATTATAAATCATAAAAACATAACTAGTTTCACTAACCTAAATTATTATAATTGAATGATTTTTATTTATTTTTATATACATTATTTATGGAAAATTGAATTTAAAAAATTTATAAACACCAAAATCTCTGAAACATAATTGGGTATTAGAAATGAGGAATACAATACAATAATAAATTATTCAGTTTATGATGTTTGAATTGTGAATTTAAAATAATTGTTTGGATGAATACATTTGTATTTAATGTTTCTTAAAAATTTTATTTCTAAATTTCCATATTTAAAATAAATAAATCTTAAATTATAGAATTTATGGATGATAAAGCACTGTTACATTAATATTTTTTGGTTCAAGTTATTCATATTGAATAAAAAAATAAATCTGATTTATTTAATTATAAATATGATAACAGAATATTTTTCCACACTCAGTTATATGTAATGATTATCATGTTTACCAGATATATACACATATCATTAAAGAAATATGACATGTTTATTTTTAAATAGATAATGCTTATACAAATATATAATAAAAAATTTATGAAAGTAATAGAGATTGTGTTTCTAAAACCTCTTCTGATTCACATCTATTAATTAATATTGATACATAGTTAACTATGATTTTTGATGTTATCCAAATGGAAGATTCTCATTTAGAATATGAGTAACAACCTTCATTTTTTACATAGAAAATAGTAAATCTTACAGATTCATCCCAATGATAATATCATGAGTTATGTAGACCAATTTTATGGAACTATAAGTTATTCCTGAAATATGTGTGATCATATTATGTTCTTGTCACAATTTGAAAGCTAAAATAAAAATGAATCTTTATGTTATGAGAGTTAGATAATTTATTTTTATTAAGATAATAATTAAATCAAACAGAAACATATTTTGAAAATTTGTTGAATGTCTATATGATCATATATTTATATTTGTTAAATAAGTCATTCAAATAATTTTTATTTGAATGAAACAAATTTTGTAAATAATATTTCACTTGATTCTAAAATTTACAATCAGGAAGATCCTATAAACTATGGATAAATGATTTCTACATTAGATGGACATGTATCGTTATGCATTATATTTTCCCTTATGAATAATTTAAATATTAATCATCTTCAAATTAATTAAATGATTATTATTAATATTGGTAATTTTTAGTATGAGGATTACATTGAAAAACTTATTCGTTTGGAAGATATAAATTTTCTGCGAAATTTTCATATACATATTAGGGAATTTAATGTACCTAAAAAGGTTATAAGAGTTTAATATGATAGATGTTATAAATTTTTCATTCAAATATAATTTTTTAAAATAATTTAAGATGATAATATTTTTATCCATAATATTTTTAAATTGACTGTAATATATTATTTCAATAGTTTATTCTTGTATGTGTGTTTTTTATACCATACACACATCAGACCCCAACCCATACCCCATGAAGAGTTTACTCTAGAGAGATCCCCAACCATGAAAGAGCCATTGTGAGCTAGGATGGAAGAGTGTCTCAGAGGATGTAATAATGATCGGTGATGGTTAAATAGAGTAATCTGTTAACATCGGTGGGTTTGAACTCTTTTTTTCTAACAAATGAGGGAATGGGTGACTCGGAAAGATGAGCAGATCCAAGGGAAGGGGAAATTCACAAAATAGTGGGCTACATGAATTGAACCATTCACCTCCAAAATTAATTTTTTTACCACATCCTTTTCCATTGCGCCACTACTGAAGATGCATTAATATCATTATAATCATAGAAATATATGTTTCTAAACGTATTTTTAAAATCAACTCTAAAAACCATCCATTTAGATTTTCTATTATTATTAAAATTGAAATTTTGACCTGTTTTATGGGTGAAAAATATTAATTTATTGGATTTAAAATTACCCAAAAAACAAAAGAAATTATCCTAACTCCGAAAACAATATCATAGATTTACTAAATGTATTTTCTAATTATTCTAGTATATATAATTCAATTGGTTCTTTATGAAATCATGATCTGGATGAATATAAGAAATCTGTATGTAAAGAAATTTATATTGGAAAAATTGTAATTTCATAATACCTACAAATAGTACAATATAAATAATTTACTATATGTTCATGTGTTCATTATTGTAAGTCTATACCAAATAGTATCATCACTGTGGAGTCAAATAGACCTCTAGTTACATTAAAGGAAGATAAAAATCGGAAATATTTTATTTTATTAAACTACATATTATTCTTCAGAATAATTTTGATACAGATTTCATATATTGTCTAATGGATAGGATAATTACTTATATAATATATTATTAACTTCATAAAGATTTATTTTCTCTATATATTAATAACAAAAAAATTATTTTCAATTTTCACATCTAAGTAATTTAATGGATAAAAATAATGTTGTTGAATCCATTTTTTTAATGTAAAAACCAAACACTTATATCAAAATGAATTTTAAATTCATTATAATACATTATCTATATACTAGAGAAATTTCATTGTATATGAATTTATAACATCACTAGAATTAAATTCAATAATATATACGATAAATAATTCTTTAGCATCACATACTTAAATGACGTATTATTAAAATATTTATTAGTACTAGAAACTGGATTATTAATACATTCAAAAATAAATTGCATTTAAATGAAATAAAAAATATATTAAATAGATTATTATTTTGATAAGTGTAATGTAATAATTTCATACATTTTTTTTACATTTCCCAATCAAAAAAATCCACTGATAAATGATATAAACAATGATTTTTTATTATAAACAATGACTAATCTTTATTGAAATACATTATATATTTTTAAAAAAATATATAAATGGTTTCCATTACATATATCATAAATTTCATCTTGAAATACGTCTTATAGTAGTATTTATTCAAATTACCTGTTTTTAGTTATAATTCAAAAATAAATTTTTTTAATTTCACATTTTTTATCATGCATAATTATTCATAAAGAACCCCTATATGTGGTTTTATTTACTCATAGTAACACATAAAATCTTTTTACTCAGGATTTTTATTATTTTTTTACCCACTCTTACTATGACAACTCACCAAACATAGTGTTGTTGATATTTTTTATTTCATGAGTTTGAGGATTGGATTTATATTACATGGAGTTTAAAAATATAACATGAATATTTAAAAATGTATCATTATATGCATGATTATGAAGAAAAGAATAAGGTAATCGATGATTGAATAGTTTATAGTAGGGAATATTTTGTTAATTATTATCTTCATATGAATTTCATTGTGGAATGTGAAAGGACATTTCCAAACCATGTATCCCCATAGATGAAACTGTATAGGTTCTCTAGTGTGTATGAGGTGTGTTATGTGAATTTTATACAGTTTGTTAAATTGTACGGAATAGATGAATTTGGAATCATCATTTTTATATTTCTAAATGGAATAGTGGATTCATAACATTTACAACCTTGTGTTTCCAAGGTTGAATAGTGTGAGGTGTTCATAGCCTATGTAGTGGATAGTATACTATTTAGAATCCTATAGGGAAAGAACATTGTGATTTTACCAAGTGTTTATTTTTATGGTTATTTCATATTTCATCCTCATTGAATATAATTGGTTTCAACCCGTCATTGCCTCCTATTATGTTATCTGACCTTTGTATCCATGTAAGAGATACCACATCTTTCTACACATTATTTTTTATATAACATTTTTTTCGAAAATATTTTTAGGTGTCTCTCACTATATATACCTCTTCATTTATTTATCATATAATTTCTATTGGTTTTGGTTTCCACTATTACTCCAGGATTGTTTATAGTCTATTATAGGGGTTTAGGTGGATAAAATGTTGTGGAATTTTTTTCTAGGGTATCTAGATATAATTTCTATTCTCATTGGTGTATTTTCCTTTAATGGTTGACAATTTATAAAGTGTTTAATCTTTATTCTCATCTCTTTGAGTAGGTTTTTAGATGAAAATGTTTCATTTTCCAAATAAATTTTTTCTTTTGTTTTCTAAATTCATTTTATTTGAATTTATGTATACATGATAAATCATTAATGTGATATGAAACCATTTCATTCTATTTTGATCTTGGTATAAATTGGTTTTCTTGAAAATTCAATTTTTTGTTGGTTTGAAATAGATTTTTAAAGGTTTTATGATTTGGTGAAAATCCTATATTTATTTTGAAATGGTGTTCATGACATGAACTATATTTTTTTATTCATTTTAGTTTTTAATGAGTGAAAACTATGTTTTAATTGGAATTTGGTTTCGAAGTGAGATGATAGCCTCAATGTTTTTATAAAGGGGATATTTATTTGATATAAAAAGGTTATTTAATTTTGTTTCTAGTTTACAACTACTGAATACTCCATGATGAATCCATTAATGTTTTTTAATTTAATGGATGTAATTTGGATTTATTTTAATTTATAATGATGATAACCATTATTTAAGTATATCTTAAAAATTATTTTACAAAGTGGGTTATTTCATTAAACATGTGACCATTTTTTATTTAGTATTTTATGAAATTTGAAAATTTCATAGCATCCAAATAAATTTTTTTCATATTAGTGGTAATGTTGGAATGTTAGTTTTAAAAATACTTTTATGAATGAAAACCCTTTATTTTCACTTCATTTTTATCCCTCTATGTGCTTTTTAATCATATTGTTATTCTTATTCTCCCCACAAAGTGAGAATGTGTTTGTGATATCTATGTGTATATTATATTTGGGGATTTTCATTTTTTGTGTTAGGGTTGAGGTATATATGTTTCAACATTGATTGTAATACTTAGATTTCTTATTATTATGAATCAATTCCACTATTGGTAATGGGATATATAATAATAATTGGTAGCTCAAAATTTTTATGCTATTTAGTTCACATTACACAATTGGAACCCCAATAATTCCAGTTAAAATATATTATATATTTTTTATTATAATGATACTTATTTACGATTCTTGGATGAATTATGTATTGATTTTAAGCCTATCATATTATCTACTTAGTGGGTTGGATTAATCAAATAGTGTCACATGGTCTCCGAGTGAAGAATATCATGGTAGATCTTGTGAAACATTCTATTTATTTTATGGTTATTTATTATGGGCAGTTTGATATAGAATGTGTTTGTATCATTTAAAATACATTAATTAATATGGAACATCATCTAGTTTATAGTCAATTCATTCTATTTAATACATGGATTATTCATGTTTGGTTTGATCCATTGGTGTGTGTTGATTTGATTCCTTTGGGCAATTAATTTTTTAAGATGTTTTATAATCCTCTTTTGAATCTAATGAATCATGATTTAGTTATTAATTTGGATATAAAAATGGTTATTTGTATATTGAGAGGGATTTTAACAGTGAAATTATTTAAATGAAATGTACTCATTTTTATAAAACAAATTCTTTATTTTTTGAAATGTTTAAATGTGTGTACTTGTTAAATGGTTTAGTCTACTGTATTCATTATCAATGATTTGTTTATTAATGTAATATGTTATTATTGAATAATATTGTGTTCTATTTTTTTAAAATGGTATATCAAAAATCATACATTATATCTTAATTATCAACAATTCATTGATTAATTACGTTATGAAAATAATCCATTTATTTGAAATGTTGTGATGATATACAATTCTTTTTAGCGCATTCCTATACATTTCAGGTTCCATGATTCTTATTAGATCTATAAATAATTCATTAAGGCCAACAAGGGGTTATTTTTTGGATTGTACATAGCTAGATATCTTATAGATATTATTTATACTCGTAATGAGTTGGATTATAAGAAATTTTTTTTATTTTGGGTTAGGGATTTATTTTTTTCCCTTCCTTGTTTTCTATTAATTATTTTGTTCATATAAATGGTTTGTTTTAGTTTTTTTGGTTATTAATTATTTTTATTGTTTCTTTACTTTGGATGTATTATTTTTTAGTCATATATTGTTTATCTCTCATTTGTGTGAAATCGTTTCCAAAGTGATTCTTGTGATAACCATGCACTAGTTTACAGCTAGTGGGGATCAATAATTCCCTTTGTGCGTTGGGGTAGTCTAAGTTAGGTGTTGAGATTTATATAATCCCATATCAATTTATTACAACATGTTATTATATATTATGTTTTATTTTGTATAATATTAATCCATAACTATATATATTATTATTTTGGGATATCCTCATATGAAAAAGGATAAGGATATAATATCATGATAGGTGAGGGAAAAGAGGGTCTATATAACTCTTTCTCATCCGATGTATCAAGATTATAGGGTACGTTTTCTATTGAAATGGGAATTTGAGTTTTATTAGTTATTCCTGAGGTGAACATATATATTTTTTATCTATTTTGATTATGAAGGTGACTTTTTTCCATTATTTTCTACCAATGAGAGTTTGTGGAGATCATGAGATATCCATGTTTCTCAAACAACATGTGAAATCCTATCGTGATCATGTTGTTTAGTCAACATTCTTTATGAAGTTTGTTTCTTTATTGTAATGTTGTTTCCCACCCTCTACAACCAAGGTGTGGAAAATGCTCTTTCTGCCATGGTTATCCTATTTTGAATCTTCATTGTTTTTTCCTCTCTAATAATGATTGTCAATTTTTAGATATGTATTAGGGAGTTTTTGGATACCATTTTTTGATAGGGTCCTTGTGAACCATGTTTTCATTATTAAGTGGGTATTTTATTTCCCTTGGATTTTAAATCCTATTTTTGTAAAATAAAATAATTTTTTGAAACATTCATTTTTGAACCTGGTATTATTGAATAATGGGAAAAATAATCATTATTAATCAAGTATGCAAGGTATTATCAAAATAATTAATTGGTTGTTAAGGTTATATAAATGTTTGGTTTTCAACATGTAGTAGAATTTTATTGATTTGATTCCATGTTTTTTTGGGAAAAGACTCTGTTCTTTATTGATTTTTTTGGAATTTAATGTTGTGTGGTCATGGATTTTAGTAAAACATATTGGGGGAATATTTTTTGAAAATTCCTCAGTGAAAATAATAGTTTCAAAATAAAGGATGTTTTGGTATTAATGACATGTTCCTTTTTATGGTATTCCTATTTCCTCTTTGATTACTACCTTTTCGATGAATAAATGATATTTTTTCATAGATTAATTTTGATGTTCATATATTATATATTATTATCCCCATTATTGGTCATAATGATTTATTTTTTTATTATTCATACCAAGAATTTTATTGTAGTGATGATGTTTAAAACATCATTAAGATCGTACCTAATCTTGGAATTAAAGAGTCAATATCCTTCATCATTTGGTGATGATCAATGGCTAGCGGAATTATTCAGATATTTTTAAGATATTTATAAAATTTTGATTTTGTTTTCAAACTGCTTATGTTTCAAGGGAGAAATCTTTTGAGAGTTTTCTTGTTTATTTTATCTATGTTTATTGATCAACTATTGTTTGTATTCTCTTTTGGTAAGGTTAATATTGGATGTATTTTATGATGCAATTATTTCAGTGGTTAATTATTGAGGATGTGAAAGAACAGAACTAAAATTACCTTATAATCTATCAATATGAAGTCCAATTAGTGGTAGAGTATATCAATGACTTTCTAAATTTGGTCATATTTTCAAAAAAAATGTATCAATATTAATTGTGAGAATTCATGTTTCATTTAAGGAAGTATGTGCCATGATTTAGGTTTGACTATACTTTTTTCTAGAATGAAATTTTTTAGGAGGTTTTCATTTAGTCTATATGAATAGAATCCAACCATTATAGGTTGATTGTAGAGGGTGATGCCTTAGTTCCATCTAGTTAGAAAGTATAACCCATCAAACGAGAATAATGAGCTGGACGAGACAATGTTTGATGCAAGTATTCTTTATCATTTGAATATAATATATCTTATTCCCTTCGAGTGTGATGATCTTGGGAATACTAATCCCTCCTATCATAAATACACCAGGTTTTTCCTCTATTGTGTCTATTTAGGTCGTATTTAGATTATTTATGATGGTTTTTAAGAATAAAACCTTGATGTAATAATCTTAGGGATGTGTATTTGTTCTGGGGACCATTTCATTGAAAGTTGTAACCTTTCTTCTAGTACTTTGGCTGTTGTTTTATGATCTTTTTCATAGTTCCAATTTTGGATGGCACTTTGGATGGTTTGTATTGTAGTATATCTAATGAATTATTACAATGTGGAATGTTTCCTTTCACTCCGTCATTATTTTATTGTTTTCATGGTTTCTTATGAGTATTGATTAATGAGGATTATAAATTTGGGCGTAACATTCTAGAGTGTTTTTTTTATTCCATTTTCTCCCTTTGAGGTGCAAGTTTCTTAGGATTTGAGAAAGGACATGGGTTCTTGGATTAGCGTTGAGAGTGAGTAATTTATTAGTTGTTATTGGTATACTAGATGGTTTTAGCCATGGATGTTAGGGATACACCATTAAATGTTGATCTAGTTTATGACCATAGGTTATCTTTGAATATTTTGTTCTAAGGTGAGAGATAATGTCCTCCTTTTGGGCCTTCATGTTCTTTTCCTCCCATCCATTGGTTTTGTATGTTTTTATGTGTGATTTTCTCCGATTGATTATCCATTATTTGAGGACATGTTTATTATAATTTATCATTTGTGACACCATGTTAGAGGCCCTAAAATTTGTGAAGGATTATGTTTAGCCGCCCATGGGTCATAGTTCATTTTTTTGAGGTTCTTAATTTGGTTCCTTTTGTATATGTTGAGAAAAAATTTTCATGATTGGTTTCATCATTTTAAAGATATCGGTTGTGGAATTCAAGGTTATATCATGTGAATTAGTTATTTAAGTTCAGTTACACCATGGATAATTTGTTTTCACTTTAATTTTTTTATTGACCATGTCATTTTTTGGGGAATAATGTAGAATTCATGTGATTTTTCAAACACCCCACATGTCACAATGTAATGGATTTTGGGTATTTCATGAGGTTGTGGATCAACACGTTTTACCTTACAATTCCAGCTCATAATATGAAACTTTTGAGGGGTTAATCTTTTGTGTATGGTAAAACTACATAGTTGGATAGATGCCATGAGTTGACACTTCACATTTATCCATGAAAATTAATTCAAAATCTTAATTTTTTTCCTCTTAGTATCATATTTTATGTAAGAATATCTTGAATGACTCTATGAAACCATGATGGTTCCCTAGTGTGTTTGAGATGTGATTCACAATATGATCTATGTTTGAAAAAATGTATGGTAAGACTGTGGTATGGCTATGGTTTCTGATTGTACTAATTATAATTAATATATATTTATCTTTATAGTTATACAATTACTTGGGTGAACCTTGTGAGGTGTTTATGGCCTTGGTAGTGGCCAATCTATGGTTGGTGCACGATTTTCAATATTGTGTGTCCAAACCACACATCTTCCCAAATGGTAATTATTTTTGAATTTTAACATTTTTCCAGTTCAATTTTATAATGTTTTCACCCCTATTCTCCCCCTATTATTTATTATTACCAATTATATTCAATGAGGGCCTCCACATTCTTCCTCATATTAATTTATAACATCAATTTGTTATTTTCCAAAATATTTGGAGGTATTTCTTCTGATGATTCTCTATTTTATCCTTTAACTCTCTTTTCTCATGGAATTGTTTTCACCCATGAACCATAGATCTCATTTCATTTATTTTAGGGATATTGGTTGATATAATATTAGTATTTTTCATGTATTTGTTTCATAGAAAACATTTATATTCCCATTTATTTGATTACAGTTGAAGGAGACAAGTTATAAAGGGTTTCATCTTGGTTCTCATCTCATCTAGGTATATTTTTCTATGAAATAGTATTAATTTAGAAATAAATGTGTTATTTTGTTTTAAAATTTAATTTTATTTGATTTATTTAATATATGGTATTTCATTGAATTGATTTAGAACCATTTCCAAGTGTTATAAGAGTTTATTAACTGGAGTTTCATGTTCATTATATGTCTTCATGTTGGAAATAGAAATTTTTTAAGGTGATAAGGTTTTTTGAAATTCTATTTTTGAATTAGAAACTGTTTTCATGGTGAAATTTATATTTTTAATTATTTTTTATTATTTAATTGGTGAAAACTATGTTTTAAATGCAATATGGTTTTAAATTGTGGTGCCGACCTCAAAGTGTTTTGTAAGTGGTTTCATCTTTTGTGTTAACATGATTATTTTAATATTTTTCCTAGTTTAAACCTTATGTAAATTCCATGATGTCTTAAATAAAAATTTTGCAGTTAATGAATGGAATTTGGAATATTTTTTTTTCAATGATTAATTTATTTGATTAAACGTAGAGTCGAAATTTTTTATGAATAGAGTGTCTTCAATGATCCTATAAGAATGTTTTAAGCAGTTTTTTATGAATTGGGAAATGTTATTAGACTCTGAATCCATGGTTTAATATTAATGACCTGGTTGGGAAATTGGTTTTATGAATATCATTATGAATATAACACCTTGATTTACCATTATTTTTACCCATTATATGGTTTAGTAATCAATATTTAATGCTTGTGTATCATATAATTGGGACAATTTATTGATTATGTTATAGGTACTTCTTATATTAGGGATTACTCGTTGATGGTTGTTCAAGGAGAATGTATCTATTTTTTTGATTTCTATGTTATAGTTTTATTATTGACTTCAAATATTGCAACCATTATTGGTCCTGAGTAATGGGTTACTTAGTGGAAGATACAGTTTTTTATTCATGTTATTTCACACATCGCTAGTGGCCCTATATTCCTATTAGGAACAAATGTATTGGAGGGGAAATTCCATGAAAATAAATCTTCTGTGGGGTTTTTCGATATCATATGATTTTTTCATAAACAAAAGTTAGTATCTAGTTTGAGGAATGATATGCATATATATGGTCAGATTAATCCCACATTAGTAGTCGTGTGGTATATCCCAAGACACATTTGACTTCATGGTTGGTTATTTATTTATGGGAGTTCTATAAAGTAGTTGTTTTTATCATTTCACCTAATTTCACTGATATCTAAAATCTTTGTGTTTATATTTGATGAATTCCTTGTGATATATACATACTTCATGTTACGTTTTACATGTTCATGATTTTTGGGTTTATTCCATTGGAATGTGAGTTTTCATAAATGTTTACAAAACCTATATTGAATCTAAATACACATTTATGGGTTTTTATATTGATATAAGAATGGTAGATTTAGATTTGATATGTCTTCGTCTGGTTAAATGATTTAACAATACCATTTTAATTTACATAATAAAAATTTGTTGTTTTTTGTCAAATTTAAATAGGTGTGAGGTTTTGAAATGGAATAGGATAATTGATTTATATTCAAATAAGTTTTATTAGTTTTTAAAATCAAGTATAATGATTTAAAATATTAGTAACACATGTTTTTTTAACATCATATATATCAAATATTACATTATTGATTTTATAAACTACAAATGATGAATTTTATTATGAAACATATTTCCAAAATTTGGAAGTTTATGTAGACCTGCTAGGATTTTTACATCATGACTATATATTTTTTGGATCTAGTATCCTAGTTAGATATACTCATAATTCATTGAAATTGTAGTGGTGTTATTTATTTGATGTTGAAAAATTGAAAGTTTCATGGAGAAGATTCTGCATTTGCTTGAATATCTTGGTAATTGTTTTTTTGGGTAATGATATATATATATATATATTTGCTACCCTGAATTTTTATCTTGTTTATTTATATATGGAAATTTGTTGAATTAGTTTAGTTTGTTTCGACTTATTTTGATTGTTAATTTATCTTGGATATTTTAAATATTTATTGATTTTCATTCATATCTGATTTGGAAAAATTGAACCCATGGTGATTCATGTTATTCTGAGGCACTGAATACCAGCCATTAAGGATCAGGAATACCCTTTATTCCATGTGGAAGGCTGGGATGATTGTTGTTTTTTGGGGAATCCCAACTCAAATAATAAGACATAAAAAATAATTATATTATTCTTACACATTTATTTTTATCTTATCATTTTTATCACACATGAATTTAAATTAATCATATATATTATATATATAATATATTTATCATTTTTATTCTATATTATATTTATTCTTATCTATATTTATTTAATTTTTAAAATTTTCTATTTCATGTTGTTCATTTTCATAATCCAAAAGTGTGATATATAAGAAGAATGATTTGAGAGAAACAGAAAAAATAATTTGGTTGAGGGGGATTTTTATAATGTAATAAAGATGAAATCATGTATGAAGGTTTTTTTTCGAACATTCATTCAATATCACTAGGAAAAATTCTTTTTTTGTGTTTTGAGATATTTATAATTTTCATAATCCCATTTTAATTAACCAATTTGTGCTATTATGGTATTATTATAAAGGGAGATAATTTTGATTCATTTTCCAAAATTGATTTATATTGGATTTTTTATTTTGAATGATCACAATATATTTATTGTTTTATACGTACTTTCTTGATGTTTTGTCAGTCATTTTTTCAAAGAAATATTATCTTTCAAACATCATGTTATTTTGGGATGATATTTAATGATGGAATTTCAATAATATCATGAAATGACCTAAATACCTAAAATAGAAGATAGTATTGAATGTAATGTGTTTTTTTTCCAGTCCTATAGATGTTGGAGATTTTACTTGGGGAGGATTTAGCAAAAATTATTAAATATTATAACTACGGATTTTAGGAATTTATTTTGGAGAATAAACTTTAAAATTGATAGTTGAACTATATAGATGAATTTGAGATTATATTTTTACTATTCATAATAGTTTTTAATAATGAAATTTTTTAAGAAATTGATTATATGATTTCTATGATCTCTTATTGTAATGATTTGTTTTTTAATGCTTTATCAATAAGATATTTATGATAGGAATAGTTTCATTCAATATTTATTAATGAATTATAGGGACTATAATTTCATCAATAATGTGATGAAATTGGATCCCTTGGTAAGATATTATTTTTTCTCTCATCAGTTATAGAATTCGTGGTTTAGACAAACATTTTCCAATTACATCGGTTGATGTAGTTCTTAGACATTAGAACCTGTATTAGTTGGATCATGGTTCCCGTCCTCCAATAACAGTAGTTTAAATTATAATGATTTTTATTGTAATAATTGATATCTCATAAAAATTTCATTAAATATGATTTAAAACATTCATAAAAAAATCCATTGCATTATTTTGTTTTTCTTTTTATTCTTTTGATTAGATAGTTATCCTCGATTATTTTTTAAATATTAATTTGTTTACTTCATAATACACTTTTTTCAATTATTTATTCATAAATTCTATCATTGTAAATATACAGTATCTAGAGTATGAAAACTGATATATTTATTTGAACATCAATAAAAACACTCTTGAATATATCGTATTAGTGAAAAAAGGAACGATAACTTAAAATCATTATTTATTACATGTTCACCAAGAATTATTTTTCCTCTTAAACCTTTTTTACCATCATATAATGTATATTCGATGTAGTCAACCTAAATTTTTGTAGTTGTTTCTAGATTATTTTTTTAAAAAATACCCTTGTGAATATATTACATCCCCTAGTTTATGTATATAGTTATATTTATATATATTAATTATATAATGTAATTTCATTATGTATTATGATTTTAAGAGGAGTTTTGTCATGTTATGGGGCCTTTCTAGAGGTGTAAGGTTTTTGAATTATTATTAGAAAATATGAAACTCCTTCCCTAGAAACGGGAAACTGAAATAGATGGCACTAGCTCAGCGCATGGTTTGGTCAAACATTTGGCCACCATGGAGAAACTGTGGAATGTTGAATAGTTGGGTTTATCATGGTTATTGCATAGTTTGTATAACCCTATTTTCCAACGATGTGACATGTGTTAGTAGGTAGTGTTCAATGCATGGTTAACACATGGTTTTCATAAGTATGTGACCTCACCATGCACTATTAAAAATTATATGTGAATTTTACAGATGTCACTCATTTTATGATCTAAAGATATAACATTCCCCATAAGTAATTCTTATCTTTAAATAATATTTATTTCTGGTTTGTGGAGTCCATTCTAATTGATTCTACAGTTTTCCATTGGTAAATAAAAGTTTTTTGGAGGAATAGATTCCACGGTAAGTGACTGTTCATAGTGTTTTTCTATTGACTTATTCTTCTTTACACTCTTTGAATCAGATATCTGAAATTTTGGGATGAATCTATGATTTTTATGAAAATAATAAATATATATGGTTGTTTATTTAATTGAAACATGATAAAATGTTGAATTATGAATATATAATCCATCTATTGGTGTTATGTTCTATTCTTTTGTTTTCTTAACGTTTATGAGGTAGGTGGATTCACTCTTGACTACTTTTGTTTATATGATGATTGACTAATTTCACATTGACTAAATTTATTAATTTCAATTTTGAAATTTATATTGAACATTATATGGAATCCCTCATTAGTGATTGTTTTTGAAATTTTTGAAATTGGATGTTTTCTGGAAAGTACAAATGATTTCATAATTCTAAAATGAATATTTTATAACTGTGTCTGGTTTTGATTAATGTAAAACTCTTATAGAATTTCATTACATAAAAATAATGATTTATATAAATTTAATATAATGGGTTTTGTCCTACAAATTGGAGTGAGTTCAGGTGAGATTAGGACAAATATGACCACAAAGTTTCCAAATCAAAATCATATGGATAAGGGTGTGAATATACCACTATCAAAATTATTAATCAAGTGATGGCTTGGTGAATGGATATATCATCACTCACGAGTATAATGAGTTTCATGAATTACATGCATATTTAGATGTGGGTTGTAGAGTGTATTTGGGGAACTAAATTGATTAGCAAAAATAGAATTTGGGAAATGATTTTTAGAAAATTGATCAGCTGTTTTTCCTAGAAAACATATTGGTTTGGACAATTATTTGGGATTTGATATAAAATTATATAATTTTTTATAAACTATTATATATAAATATATATATTATAACTTGTTCTTTCATATATATGTGTGTTGGGATTTCATTGGGTAAATCCTAATATGATTAATACTCACTCCATTCATGGGAACATTGGTGTGTTTGAAGATGTTGAACACTAGGACATGGGTAAAAGAATGTATTCATAGTTCATTAGTGATGATTCTTGATTCCATGGGATGAATATGTGGTTTTTTAGATTGGATAATTTTAGGAGATTATTTTTTGGTGTCGTTGTATTTATTGAGATTTTTTTGGTTTTGTTACGACATTGTACTCTAATATTATTGTTGGTTTGGTTACTTTTGGAGTTTTATTACACTTTACAAGTGAATAATATGATGGTTTGATGGATTATGGTTATTTTGGTTAGCATCCAATATTTTCATAGGGAAAATTTTCCAAAAAATATTAAGAATCGCTTTTTATTTATTTCCATCCATGGGTGTCTTAGGGATGTAACATAACTCATAGTAACACCACTATCTCATCCCAAGAAAATAGATGAGGGGAGGGATGTTAAATAAGGTATTATTTATTTTTATCCCTGTTGAAAATAATTCTGGTTTAGTCCATGGGTTGGGATGGTATTAAGGGGATATGATAAGTGGAACTTTAAATGATGATTATGAAGAGGTGTAACTAACCTATTTATGTTAAACATCATGATACAATGGATTTTGGGTACATGAGTGTTTTGAGTCACTAAAAAGAATATTAAACCCTTTATTATGGGTTTATCCTATTAGACTGAAATCGATATTAATGAATTCCCAAAAAAAATTTAGTATTCATTATTTTTTTAATGATTTATGACTTGGTGAAAATTTGCTGATTTCTTAAAATAATTTTATATGTTTTGATTTTCCAAAAATCATGGTGTAATTTCATAAAAATGATTTGAATGTGATAATTGAGGTATTTTGGAAAGTCTTTGTTAATATCTGTGATGTTGTAAATATGAAACTTTTAACACTCCTGTTTCCAGATATTGATAACAAATTGAATTTTATTTTGGATTTCAGAAATGGAAACATGTTTCCGTCATAGGAACTAATAAGATTAGGCTCTGAATAATGTGTCTTCACCTATGAAATAGGTGAACCAAAAGTTGGTTCATAATATTGTTAAGGGTTTTTAGGTTGTTTCACAGAGGGAATATAAAGGATGAACCAAGGATAGTCGATCATTCTGTTTAGTTATAAATGTAGAATCCACCGATCATTCGAGGTGATTCCGAAATAGAAAAATAATATACATTGATAAATATAATGAATCCAATATATGGTTTCCTAGGATCACCAACTGGGATGAAACTGATGATAAATACAAATATGATGGATGATCTAATAGGAAAGTGATGGGATTCTTAATTTTAGGCTAAATTGGATCAAGGAATTACATTAGATGATATAAAATAATTTCTAAACAAAAAATTTTATCCTCATATATTCATAATTTCATAAAGAAATTACTTATTAAATTTAAAGGAATTCAAACTCATAGTAATATAGAACATGGATAGATTTATTAATTTAGTCCACTTTGAACTAGATGTTTCTGTATGTTCATCCTAGAGGGAATGATTTTTTATGTTCAGGGATGAAGCCATAAATACACTCAATGAATGTAAGTATTTAGATAATGGAATATGAAAACATGGTAAATATATATAAGATTGGATAAAGATAAATCTAGGGAAATTTTGTTGGAGGAATAATGCAGATACCTATTAGAAAATGAGGGAACATGAATGGTGGTAATAACAGAAAGAGGTAAGCATATTTATAAGGTATTGGTATGAATCTTAATTAGACAACGAGATCAGTGAATCTTCCTAAAAACAAATGAGTAAATTATGATTCTTGTATAGTGTCTTGTTTTATCAAATTAAATGAAATTGTATGACACCACATATAGAATGTCCTAATTGAAACCCGATGAGAAACAAACAATTCTATTTTTACAATTCTTTGAGGGCTGGTGCTAGAGAAGGATCTCTTGGTTCTCAAAAATAAAATTCTTCTTAGGGACAACATCTATGGAATATATATCCTCATTAAAACTGAGAAATTCATGGTGTTTATCAGATACCATTATACCTTAATAAGCGAAATATATAATTTTTAGTGAGAATCAAATTGAATGATGTTGAGAAAGTGATCATGGATGACCATTCTAGACCTTTGATGGAAATATACATGATTCTTCTGAATTCTACCACATTTTATGAATTGTATTATATGGATGCATACCATTCATTTATTTCTACATGTACTATTGATCTTATGTGTTTTCATATTGAGATGAGGTCTTATCTATTAAAATATCAGATTCCACTTATTAAGGGAAAATGTCAATCATTTTTTCTATGAAAGATTATAACTATTTATAGGGTGGAATTCATAATGGATTTTACTGTTCGTGGTATAGATTTCAAGGTAATATTCATGGGTATGGATTTTTTTACAAGTTTCAAAACTCACATTGATTTATATACCTAAAGTGTTAGCTTTACAACAAATGGTGGTGTTGATCATATCATTAGAGGAGAGAAAATAGGAAATGAAGTTGATCATGATTATTGGAAAAAACTGTTGTAAATATCAAATAATTGTTGGTACAATTTAACATGTCATTAGTGTATGAGATAATATATATCCGTTTTCAAAGAAAATTATATTAGTTTCATGATGTTCTACTGATAATTTATTAGGGTTTTCACCCACAATTGATGTGGAGATTATGAATGATCACTTATTGAGGACCATTCCTATATAATATTTTTCTTATTGGATTGAACAAAATGTATTAAGGTAATTTAATGACTAGTTGTAAGATCATGAATGAAAAGGGTTTGTTCATCAAAAAATATCTCTATTGGAAACATATATTTTGTATATGAAATGGTGGATGAAAATCTAATGATTTGGTTAGATTATCATAATCATAACAATGTAATGATGATTAATTTGAATAATCTTCAATGAATTAATGATATGTTTGATCAATTGAGAGGATCTCATTAGTTCTTAAAAATCAACATGCATTCCAAATATCACAATTTACAGGTTCAAAAGGTAGACATTCCAAATACAACATTCCGAAGTAGATATGGAAATTACATGAATGTGGTTATGAATTTTTTTATTATAAATGCTCTATATGTTTTTATTTCATTGATTAATTAGATAGTTAATGGTCTATTTATTATTTTATGGTTTTCTTTGTTGGTGACATATTGGTGTATTCCATGACAATGAATGAGCATGATATCCTCTAATAATTAGTGTGAGGTATCTTGCAAGATCAACGTTTGTATGCCAGTCATTAATAGTTTTATTTTTGGATACATGTGGAATGATTAAATTCCAATTTATCACGGAAAATGTTTTACTTGTGGATCCCAAATGTAACACCCCAAACATCCATGGTACGTTCTCCATTGAATAATGTAATAGCTTGTATTGTGCTAAACATCGAGTTCTATCACACCACTACCAATAAAACATGCCGTTATGAATAGTAATACCCACATTTTGAAATATTATATTTTTTTTTTCAAAATGGACATCATTTTTAGATTATGAATATCAATAATAGCTTAAGGTGAATTTTTGGTATTTTTTTGAAGACATTAATTTTTGATGAATAGTGAAAAACACTACGTTATTGTTCAAAATCAAATTTTTATTTAAATAATTAGTTATTTTATTTAAATTTATTTTAGATTAAAATAGATACATAATACCTATATATATTCAATGTAATTTATTGAAGTCATTTTATAATAATATTAGATGTATAGAATTTTATTGAATTGTTTAACAACTTTTACTCACTTTCTATGCCCATTTGCAAATTTTCATAGTACATAATTTTACCAATTTTTTTAATTGATTTAAATAAATCCGAGAGACATGGTTGACATTAGTATTTAAAATGTGGTTCAATAGGGTGAAAATGATATTTGGTTAATAGTAACTTTTTAATTTTATTTACCACGGTTCAACGTAAATATGGTATAGAAAGGTAAAAATGATAATATAAATACCTAAAACACATCATAATTCACTTTTATATGTGCATTTAGACAAAAATAATCCTTAGGAATAAAATATGATCCATTAGGTCCTCTTGAATTTGATTAGAACATTTATTATTGTTTTATTTGAAGAAGAGTCAGAAGTGTTAAATTCAATTTTTAATAACTAAAACATTTTTAATATAGGTTTATACAAATTAAAAATTAGACTAAAAATGTTAAATAGATATCTAAAATTATTTACTAAATATTTTTATTTTAATTATAATTTTTAGTAATTAAATATTTAAATTTATTTATGAAACAATAATGATGGACTAATTACCTTAATATTGAAAGATTAAAATAATTGATAATATTAATATTAAATTAATGATAAATTGTGACTTTTTATGTATTCCACAAATTTTATAGGTCAATATGACATGTTAGGGTTGATTAAATATTTTTTTTGAAATGATAATGTTGTTATTACTTTCAAAAAAATCAAATACTAAATTTTTTAAAATTGACATAAATGAGTTTTTAAAACAAATACTACATTATTAAATGATATAATATTCCATAAAATCCATGGTTCGACCAAAGGACTTAGATAAGGTTATATATAAAAATAATGAACCTCTTGGGGTTCTTTCGGAATTTTATTTTATGTTTATTAACAATTTATTATAGTAAAACAAGAATACATTTTTCAAGATAAACTATTTAACTAAGAGTTAAATCTAAAAGATAAGGTTAATATGGTGACCTATACCCATATTTACCCTTTTGGTTGAGCTGTTTTCATCAAATCCCCACCATTAACTTTAATTAAATAATTTTGGATCCAATAGATATAGAATATTATTGTATAATAAATTAATATTTTAATGATTATCTAAAGTGACACTCATCTCTCTTATAAAAGGGTACTTCCCCTTCTCTCATAATCACATCTCCAAATAAATTTGTCTCATTCAAAACCTGCTCAAATATTCTTTTCAACTACCCTAAAATCAACATAGAATCCTTAAGTTGATCATAATCTATCGTAAGTCACCCTTTTGATCAAATCAAATGGAATCACCTGGAGAGGAGGTAATGATTTCATCACTTCTTCCAAAGTTCTTTTCATATTCCACATCATCTATATTTTCTGTTTCCATACTAAAATAATAAATACAGTACCTTAAAATTATTGTGAATTTATTATAATTATGGTACAACCTTATTCATTATTCTATCCTTCCTATTAACGACAATTAATAATATGTGCGTACGTATGGCTTACCGTCTCCACGTCGTGGGGTAGTTTGTCATTCAACACTTCATTATCTTCATGGGTATAATAATGATTATAATTGAGGTAAATAATAAATATTACATGAAAATGATTCGATATATACTATGTAACATCTTATTAGATACTATTTCACCATCAATAGAATTGTATTGTCGCTCGTGTGTACGTACAGATTACCGTCTCCACCAATGCGTTGAGATTCATTCCCCATCGTAACCATTCAAAAATAATTATAATTGTAGGAATAAAATAAAGGTCTAATTAACTTACTATCATTCTGGATATAAATAAAATAAAACCTATCCATATCAAAAATTACTTATGTAATAAAACATATAATGGAAAACATATCAGTTAACACCTGAAACAATGATAATACTGAGATCTTATTAACAAAGAAATAATAGAAGATCATATATAATATAGTATTTGTGTATATAGTTATTGTATAATTCAATAACAATGATGTAACTATTATATATGGGGTTAATGTACCCTCGACCAAGGAAAATAACAATATAATAGTTAATTCTAAAATATCTTCATCATCTAAGGTTTTTTATACATAAGTATCTACTGGGACCTCTTTAGGGCCACATCCATGATTCCTAAAAATGTACTTCAATTTTTTTTAATATTTAATAGACTATTTGTTAAATTCATTTATACCCTTGTATGAATTTTTTAATATTTTTATAACGGAATATTTCTGTCATTTTCCAAACAAGGCCTTCTGTGAGATTTTTGAAAAAATTAAGGAAATAATGTTTGTTAATGTACACATAAGGTGATTCTATTTTCTACCAATATAACTTCTTTGAATATTTCCTGACATGATTATATGAATATTTTAAAAATAAATGTTTTCATTTATAATTATGTAACATTTAAATGATTTCAAAATAATGAGATATTTCTCTCAAATAGTTTTCATTTCATTAATGTCAACATCCATTTAAGGATTTTAAACTGGTTTGAAGTTTATTTATAATGATAAATATTCTATATTGCATTGAATTTTTTTTATATGTTGGAATGTGGATGAGTTATTTTTATACTATTCATGAGTTATGGTTAATCTATAAACATTTCGTATGCTCGTTTTAATACGAATTTTTATGTTATGTTCCAACCTTTTATGATGTGTAATCCATTAGACATAGTAATTGACTGGTGGAGCCCACTATAGCTCCTTGATGCATCAGTAGGACTCATCAGGTAATGTAGTGTCTTGGAACAAGGCCATGAAAAAATCTTTATTGAATACTTGGTACGAGGCCAAGAATATGTGGTTATGGTTTCTGGAATTATGAATTCTATCATTATGATATTGGCTATTGATATTACATGTGAATATTCGACTGGTAGAATATACATGTGAATAATTAAATTACATTCAATTATTAGTATTATACATTGCCTTAAATGTTTATCCTTATTTAGGAATGTTTCCACTATATTGTTTTCTTTACTGAGCTAATGAGATCACCCCATTCTATGTTTTATTTTTCCTAGGATGTGAAGAGGTATATTATGACTTACTTGTAGGGATAGTATATAAAAGATGAATTTGTTCAAAATAGGTAGAATTTTGATGTTTTTCATTTCATGATGTAATGTAAAACATGTGTTTGTAACTAGTACTTCCATGAAAACTAAATTAATCGGCCATTTGGTCTTTCATCCATTGTGATCCTGAAAAAGTTATGTAAAAATTAACTGACTCTGGGTAAGAAGGGTTGTGGAATTATAGTTTATATCATAGGATGTTTAGTACAAACATTGGAATCTAGATTTAGAAACACTTTAATTAGAGAACATTACCATAAGATACACATTGAGGATTAGTATATAAAAACGTCCTAGAATTTTTTTAATGTAGTGATTTTTTGAACTTTCAATGAAATATGTCACTATCTGGATATGATCAGGTAGAGGAAGAAATATCATAAATCTACCTAAAAGTAAAGACTCTGACAAGGAGTTTTGGGCTAGACCCGGGGTATCTGGATACACAACAATGGGCCTTGTTGCACTCTTGGTTACGAAACTCCCAAGGGGTATTCTTAAGATAATGAACATTTTCATTACAAATAATTATGAAGTATTTATAAGAAAATACCTCCTCAATTAAAGAATTTTTTATGATTATGAATTATATGCATAAACAGCTCATTTTATGTTAGGTATTTAACTTGTTTTTGATTTATGTTTTACGATTTGTAAACTAATATAGTGTATGCCATTTTTTAGAAATGGTTTCTAATGGAAGGAATGGAAACCGTGTCACCGAACATTATCCAAGCAGGTATTTACCTCATACACAAGATAATTATGGTGGAGATGGTGATGATACTATTTCTGAATAGCATATTACCACATTAGGAAAACTCATGCAGGTTATTAATAATAACCATACCCGTATGGAGCACCTTAATCCACAATGCGTAGGATCAATGTTTGACCACTTCATGAGGAAACAACTACCAACATTCCATGGGACTAGAAATATATTTCTAACTGAGAAATGGTAATGTTCCTTAGAGAAAGTATTTCATGATTTACAGTGTACCAAAAGGTAAAAAGTAGTTATGGTAGTTTATCACCTCACAAGAGATGTAGCTCAATGGTGGCCATTATTTAAAAACACAAAATAAGATGAAAAACATTCTAATATGGAATGGAGGGGTTTTAAAGATATTTTACTTGAAAAATGATTTTGTCATGACCATCTTGTGGACATGGAAAGATAATTTCTGACTCTGAGGAAAAAGGATAATGAGAATGTCACAAAGTATTAGTCTATCTTTACAAGGATTGCAAGGCATGCAACTGATTATATATGTACCCCAAGGATTAATATTGATCGATTCATCGATGGGTGAAAACAATTTCCCTATTGAGAATGAATCTCACAATTATTCTAATAATATGAAGATATTGTTTCATGTGCTATAAAGAAAAAAATGAACTCTCTATTTATTACAACATTAAAGAAAAGAAAGAGAAGAAGAGATCTACTGAGCGCTCTGGAAATGAAAATAAGGGGAATAAGAGAAAAGATAAATTTCTATCATATAGTAATTATGGGAAGAAAACCCCCATACATTACTGAAGGGAATGTGAGACTGTTACAAGTGTAGTCAAAAATTCCAAGGGAGAAAGGCCAAGTTTATGTGACCAGTTCTTCTTTGGTTGAAGCTTCGAATGATTTGGTGGCATGTAATTTTATAGTTTCCTAAAATTTAGCAGATTCATTATTTCATTCTGGATCATTGCATTGTTTCATATCTTCCAATATTTATATGAAAATTAGATATTTCCAATTTTATTTAACAAGGGAGTAGTCAGTCAAAACTCATCAGGGAGGTATCATTGCAATAATGTTTTGTGAATCCATTCCCATGATGGAATAAAAGTATTCTTTATCTGTTGATCTCATCATCATACCCATTATTTAATTATATATAATCCTCGGTATGGATTGGATATCGTACGATGACACATAAATCTATTGTATGAAGAAGGGTGTTACCATTTTTTTGATGATAACGATTACATCGTATTTAGAGATGTAACATCACCACCTCATTATTATCTAGATCCTCCCACTATAACTCTAATAAATTCAAATATTGGGAAGAAGAAAATGAAATAACTATGGGCGAGGAAAGGAATGATCAAATACAGTATTTACATATTATGTAATAATATGTTGATGTGTTTCCTGAGGATTAACCTGGACATCCTCCAGAATGAGAAATTGAGATTTCCAATGATTTAATTCCTTGTTCAAGGCCCATATCGAAGACCCCTTTTATAATGGACATAGCAGAATTAGGGGATCTAACGAATCAATTAACGGAATTGAGTAATAAGGGATTTATTCCCCCTAGTGTTTCTCCTTGGGGAGCCCATTTTCTTTTTGTTAAGAAGAAATATGGATCTATGAGGTCGTACATTGAATATAGGGAGAATAACGAATTGAAAATAAAGAACATGTATCCCCTACCTAACAATCATGATTTTTTTAGTAATATTCATGGAGATCAATATTTTATAAGGACTTACCTTTGATATGGATATCTGCAGTTCTTTGTGAAGAAGGAAGACATTCCCATGACATCATTTCATACTAGGAATGTGTATTACGAGTTTACAATAATGCCATATAGACTATCTAATACACCCACTATATTCATTGATATAATGAAAAACTTTTTCATGGTATATCATAATGAAATTGTAGTGGTATTTATTGATGATATTGTGGTATAGTCAAAAAGATACTAAGATCATTAAAATCACTTCTGTACTATTCTAAAGACTCTTAGAAGAAATGAATTATATTGGATGTTTATCAAGTGTGAATTACGGATTCAGGAAATTTATCTTTTTTTGCCATATTGTCTCTAAGGATGGAATCTGTTTTAATCCTTCTATGACAAGAGTATTACAAGAATGGACATCACTAACCAGTATAACTATGGTACATAGTTTTATTGGTTTAGGAGGTTATTATCGACATTTTGTGGAGATTTTTTTCATATTGGCTAACCCATTATCCAAAATCACACGTAAAGGGGTTACATTTTTTTCAATATAAGAGTGTGCAGCATGTTTTGAATAACTGAAGAGATGATTTGAAAATGCACCAATCATGACTCTATCATTGGGTAATGATGGATTAATTGCCTATGCATCACGAATGCAAAGAATTCATTAAAAAAACTATACCAATCATGATTGTGAGTTAGCTGATGTAATATTTTATTTGATGATATGGACACACCATCTCTAGGGTGAAAAATGTGAGATATATACTGATCACAAGAGTTTGAAGTATATTTTCTAACAAAAAGAACACAACATGGGGAAAATATGAGGGATTGAACTACTCAATGATTATGAATTCAGTATACACTACCACCCGGGGATGGAGAATAATGTGTAAGATGCTTTGAGTAGAAATGATATTGGAGGTTTGAATAAAAAAAGAGTTTAAAGGGATCCTATATTCATGGATCTAGTAAATATGGATATGAGAATAATCATGGAATGTGAAAAATCAATACATTTTCAAATGGATTCTTTACCATCTTTACTAGAAACGATAAAAAGTTCTCAGAATGATGATGAGTAATTTAAAAAGAAAATTAATTCTGTGATTTATTGTAGATTGATTGGATTCGTTTGTGAATACAGAATTTTGAAATTTAGAAGGAGATGTATGGTTTTTCATGATGAAGATTGCAGATTATGTGTCAAGATGTATTGTTTTTCAACATGTTAGGGATGGAAGATAACATTCTAGATGATTTATGAAACCTCTTCTCATACCTATGTAGAAATGGGATGATAATTTGTTGAAATTTTTCATGGTGCTACCAAAGACTCTTAGAAACAATGAAAAAATTTGGTTTATTGTTGATTGTCTTACAATGTCAGCAAATTATCATGCTATATGATATGAATTAAATTTGAACATTTAGAAAAAATATATATTAATGAAGTTTTAAGACTTCATGGTGTACCCATATCGATTTTTTCTGATCATGATCCCAATTTTACGTCATGATCCTAGAAAATTCTTCAAAAAGCCGTGGATATTGATCTTCGTCTGAGCACTGCCTACCACCCTCAAACTAATGGAAATTCTTCAGAATTGACAATTCAAACCATAGAAGACATGTTGAGATCTTTCTCACGTGACTTTTAATGTATATGGGATCAATATTTACCTCTGGTAGAATTTTCCTATAACAATAGCTTCCATTTAAGTATTCAGATGGCACCATATGATGTGTTCTGTGGAAAGAGATGTCACACAACAACAATTGGGGATGATGCTCGTGAATAAAAACTCATAGGCCCATAACTTGTTGAGGAGTCAATGGAAAATGTGAAGATTATACAAACCAACATCAATGTATCTCAAAGTAAGAAAAAGAGCAATGTTAATAACTGAAGGAAAGATTTAGAATTTCAAGTTGGAGATCATGTTTTCTTGATGGAATCTCTATAGAAGGGTGTTATACATTTTGGTAATAAGGGTAAATTAAGTCTCAGATACATTGAAACTTTCAAAACACAAGAACAAATTGGAGATATAGATTATAATTTGGAAATGCCTCTATGTATCTCCAAATTTCAAGATGTGTTCCATGTATCACAGTTGAGAAAATAAATCCTGACCAAACGCATGTAATTATCTATGAAGAAATAGAACTAGAACTCAATCTGTCTTATTGTGAATTTCCTGTCAAGATTCTTGATACCATAGAACATGTGCTGAGAAACCGGACGACTCGTCTGGTAAAGTTTCCATGGAGAAACAATAGGAAGGAAGAGGCAATGTGGGAACCCCCAGAACATATGATGAAGAACCACTCAAATAATTTTATAAAGTAGTATTTTTGAAATTTTTTGGAAATAATTATTTCAAGGAGGGATTAGTGTAACACCCCAAGCATCAATGGTATGTATCCCTTTGAATAATGCAATAGCTTGCGTTGTACGTAACATAGATTTCTAGCACACCACAGACAATCAAACTAGCCATTATGAATAGTAATACCCACTTTTTGAAATTTTATAAATTTTATTTTAAAAAATGGACATAATTTTTGGATTCGTAATATCAAAATTAATATAGGGTGAATTTCGAGTACTTTTCTGAAAACATTCATTTTTTGATGAATAGTGAAAAACACTAAGTTACCATTTTTAAACCGACTATTTATTTAAATGACTAGTTATTTTATTTAATTATATTTTAATTAAAAATATATACCAAATACATATATATGTTTAATGTAATTCATTGGAATCATTTTATAAAAAATAGATGAATAAAATTTTATTGAATTTTTAAACGCCTTTTACTCACATTAAAAGAATATTTAAAAATATTCATAAAAAATAATTATAAAAAATTTTGGAATTGAATTTCAGAAATAAAAGATACATGGTTACATTATAATAAAGTAATATTTGGTTTAATATCATGAAAATAATTTTTTTTCAATAGTAACATTTGAATTTTATTTGCCACGATTAAAACTGAATAAGGTAATTAAATGTAAACATGATATTATAATTAACCTAACACATATCCTAATTCTTATGGATATGTGTATTTTGACAAAAATAAAACATAGTAATAAAATATTATCCTTTTGGTCTACTTGGATTTGATTAGGACATTTATTATTATTATTTTATTTAATGAAAAGTTAAAAGTGTTAAATTCCAATTTTAATAAATAATTTTTTTTAATATAGGGTTATAAATAAGATAAATTCAACTAAGAATATTAATTAAAAATATAAAAATATTTCTAACATATTGGTATTTTATTTATATTTTTTAGAAATTAAATAATTAAATTTATTTATGACATAATGCTGATTTTGTAATTACGTTATTATTAAATGAATAAAATAATTTAATTTATAAATATTAAAATAATTGTAAATTGAGAATTTATATGTATTAGACGAATTTTCTAGGTTAATATTACATTTTAGGGTTGATTAAATAATTTTTTTCGAAATTATAATGTTTTTAAGACTTTCAAAAAATCTAAATACTAAATATTGTCAAAATTGACATAAATGAGGTTTTAAAACAGATACCATATTATTAATTGATATAATATTCATAAAAAACCAATTTTCTTTCAATGAAAATAGATAAGGTTAGATATATAAATAATTAAGATCTTGAAGTTCTGTTGGGGTTTTATAGTATGTTTATTAACAATTTATTTTTATAATACATGAATACATGGTAAAAGTTAACGTATTTAACTAAGAGTTAAATATATATGATAAGGATAATATGGTGACCTAAACTTTTCATTAACCTATTCATTGAGATGTTTTAGACCAATCCCCACCATATCATTGAATTTAATATTTTTTATCTTTTATTAACCGAAAATTAATTTATAATAAATTAATATTTTAAGAATTTTCTAAAGTGACCTTACCCTCTCTTATAAAAGGGGACTTCCCCTTCTCTCAAACCCACACCTCCAAAGACATTTGGAAAGGAAAAAACATTTTCAAATATCATCCCAACAACCATCAATTAAATCTAGAATCCTTAATTTGATCATAATGCAACTTATGGTGCCCTTTTTATCAAATCAAAAGTAAGCACCCGAAGAAGTGATAATAATTTCATCACCTCTTCCGAAATTCCTTTTTCTTGCACTTACTCATTCAAAGTTTATTCCATAAAAAAATAATTACTCGATTAACTTATACTTTATGAGATGTTATAAGAAATATGTTACTACCATATCCATTATTCTATCCATCCTATGAATGATAATGTCACCATTCAAGCGTATGTACAACTTATCATCTCCATGTCGTGTAGTTTGTTAATCAACAATTTATTTTTTTGATGGGCAAAATAATGATTATAATCGATGTAAATAATAAATATAACATTTTAATTATTTTATATAAAATATATACATACAAATATGTATGATTTTACCATAAATGGAGTGGTACTGTCACTCGTGCGTACGTATGGATTACCATTTCCACGAATGCGATGAGATTCATTCCCCATCGTACCCATTAAAGAATAATTATAATTTTAGGAATAAATCAATGTTTAATGAATTTAATATCATTATGGATTTGAATAAAATAAATCATATACATATCAATCATGACATACGTAACAAAACAGATAAAGTAAAACGAATCAGTTAACACCCGAAACATTGATACTACTAAAATATTAATAACAAAGTAGTATTAGAAGATCATATATAATAAAGTATTTATGTATATTAATCTTTTATAATTTACTAACTATAATTTTTCTATTATACATGAGGTTTATGTACCCTCTTCCAAGGAAAATTACAAGGTAAGTGGTAATTCTACAATATCTTCATTGTTTTAGATTGTTTATACATGAGTATCTACAAGGAAATTTTATCATCCATAACTATTTTCCATAAATAAATTTTTACTATCTCTTAGACTATGGGTTAAATAAATTTTTACCCTTTTTTGACTTATTAAAAAATATATATAAAGGAATCATTCTGTTGTTTTCCAAACAAGGTCCTTTATGACCTTTTCGAAAAAATTAAGGAGAGAATGTCTTTTTAACATATATGGAGGGTGAAACTATTATCTTCCATTATAACATATTCAATGATTCCCATCAAATATTATATGGATATTTTAAAAATAAATGTTTTCTTGTTTAATTATGCATCTTTAAAATGATTTCAAAATAAAGGGATACATCTATCAAATAGTTTTGATTTCATATATTTCTGCATACTTTGATTGATTTTACACTTGTTTGAGGTTGATTTATTATGATAAAATATTCCATATTGTATTGAATGCTCTGTGATATGTTTTACTGTGTATGTGTTGTGTTTATACCATTCATGGTTTATGGTTAAATTATTATCATTTCTTATTATTGTTTTTAAATGAATGTTTATGTCATGTTTATAACTTTTCATATGAGTAATTCATTGGACATAGTATGTGATGGGTGTAGCATGATATACAAAATCGTTGCATCGGTTGGTCTCTTGTGAAAAAGTAGTTTCCTGGCACAAGGCCTTTAAAAAATCTTCTTTTTTTCATGGCACGAGGCCTTGACATTGTGGTTATGTTGTATGGAATTATGAATTCCATCATTATGAAACTCTCTATAGATATTACATGTGGTTATTAGACAAGTAGAATATCCATTTTAATATGTAAATGAAATTATTTGATTTATCTTTTCCATATTATGATAAAATTTATGTTAAAAGGAATGTGCTTTATTCTTATACATTTACTTAAATGTTTATTCTTATTTAAGAAAGTTTCATCTATAGTGTTATCCTTACTGAGCACATGATCTCACCCCTTTCTAGGTTTTAGTTTTACAAGGATGCGAAGAATTATATTATGACTGACCTAGAGATATAGTCTAATGGAGATAAATGTGTTCAAAAGAGACAAAATGTTTTTGTTTTAAATTTCATTATGTAATGTAAAACTTATGTTTTCATCTAGTATATCCAAGGCATTTAAACTGATCAGTCTTTTTGGATTAGATAACTTTTGATCATGAAAATGTTATGTAATAATGAACTGGCACTGGTTAACTATAGTCAGGGCATAACAATTGGTATCATAACAATATTTGTACAAACCATGGAAGCTAGATTTATAAACACTCTGATTAAAGAACAATACCTTAAGATAGACATTGAGGATTAGTATAGAAAAACATCTTAGAATTTTGGGAATGTAGAGATTTTGGGTATTTTTCAGTAAATATATCTCTGTCTAGATATGAGTAGGTAGAGGTGGCTCTGGCACATATATACCTTGGAGTGAAAACTATGAAAAGGAGTTCCGGGCTTGAGCCTGTGTATCCTGGTACATAAAAATGGGCCTTTCTACACTCTTTGTTACGACACGCATGGGATATATGCCTAGGATAATTCATATTTTCATTACAAACCATTATAGATGATTTATGAAAAAATAATTCCTCAAAGAAAACATTTTTTATAATTATGAATTATATGCATAAACTATTCAATTTATGTTAGGTATTTTAATAGTTTGGAATTATGTATTACAATTCATAAACTAATATAGTGAATTCCATTGTATATAAATGTCGCCTAGAGGAAGGAATGAAAACTGTATCAATTCACGTAATCCATGTATGGATTTTGATCCTACACAAGATAATTATAGTAGAGTTGGGGATGAAATCGATGCTAAAAAACTTATTACCATACTAGGACAACTCACTTAGGATATAAGTAATAATCTCACCTATATGGAGCTCCCCGATCGACAATGCGGAGGATCAATGTTATACCGCTTCATGAAGAAAAAACAACCAATATTAAAAAGGATTAAAATTACTTTTGTATCTGAGCAATGAAAAAGTTCTTTAGCGAAATTATTTCATGATTTGGGGAGTAGGGAAAGGGATAAAGTTATTATGGCAGTTTATTGACTCATCGTAGATGCAGATCAATGGTGGAAATTAATTGAAAACAAAATTTAGGATGTATAAGTATAAAAAATGGAATGGAGATAGTTTAAATAGATTTTCATAGAAAAATACTTTCTTTGTGACTATCGAGCGGATATGGAAATACAATTTCTGAAACTGAGGTAAAATGAGGATGAGAATCCCATAATGTATGAGGCTGACATTATAAGGTTAAAAATGAATGCAGATGATTATATATGTAACACAAGGATTAATATTGATCGATTCATTGTTGGGTTAAAATCATTTCTCTATTTAGCATTAGTCTCACTCTCCATCTAATCATACGAAGATATTGTATCATGTTCTATCAAGACAGAAATTAATTCTCTATATCTTACTACATTAAAGAAAAGATGGAGAAGAAGAGATTTAATGAACACTTTGGAAATGTAAATAAGAGGAATAAGGGAAAAGTTGAATTTCCATCTGGCATTACATGTGGGAAGAAAAACTATGGTACATGCTAGAAGGGAATGTGAGACTATTACAATTGTTGTGAAAAAATCCACGAAACTCTTGATTGTAAGTGAAAGACATAGGGTGTCAATGTTGAATCCTACAATTTTAGAGAAATTGGTAATTTTTCAATTGAATGTACAAAGCATTAGGGAAACAAGATTCAGAAAATGCCAAGGGAGTAAAGCCAAGATTATATAGCCTGTTGAAGATCCAAATGATGTGGTGGCATGTAATTTAATTGTTTCCTCAATTTTATCCATTTATTTATTTTATTCTAGATCATCACGTTGTTCCATATCTTCCCAGTTTTCAAAGAAAATTAGATATTTCCAATTTGATTTAATAAGGAAGTAGTCTGTCAGGACTCCAAAGGGATGTATAATTGCTGCAATGTTTTGTGAATCAGTTCTCATTTGGCCATATAGTTGTTTTTTATCTGTTGATCTCATCATCATAACCATGATTGAATTTGATATAATTCTCTGTATGTATCAGTTTTCGGACCATGATTCCAAAATATATTCTAACAAAATGAGGTTACAATTTTTGATGATGATAAGAAGTACCTTATCATTTTAGATGAAATGTCTTTACTTGATCCTTATCTAGTTCCACCCCCAATAGCTTTAAAAAATGTAATTATTGGGGAGGAATAGAATGAAATAACTATGGGTGAGAAAAAAAATGGTCAAATAGAGTATGAAACTATTGTGCAAGATTTTGTTGATGTCTTTCTATAGGATTTACCTAGACATCCTCCAGAATGATATATTTAGTTTTCTATTGATTTAATTCATGGTTCAAGGACCATATCGAAGACCCCTTATTGAATGGCCACTGTGGAATTACTTTAAATAATGAAACAAATACAATAATTTAGTTCTAATGTATTTATTGGCCGTAGTGTTTCTCTATGGGGAGCCCATATTCTATTGGATATGAAGAAAGATGGATCTATGAGGATGTGCATTGATTAAAGGGAGATCAATGCTATAACCATAAAGAAAAAGTATCTCCTACCTCACATTGATGATTTATTCAATCAACTTCATGGAGCTCAAAATGTTTCAATGATTGATCTTCGATTTGGATATCATCAGTTTTGTGTGAAGAAGGAAGACATTCTGAATACAACATTTCTTAGCAGTTAAGGGAATTGCGAGTTTACAGTAATGAGTTTTGGAAAAAGTAATGAAACCTATGGCTTCATGGATTTAAACAATAGATTATTAAATTATATCTTAATGATTTTGAATTTGTATATATTGATGATATCTTGGTATACTCAAAAAACTAGGAATATCATGAAATTCACTTTCACACTATTCTAAAGACTCTTAGAAGAAATGAATTATATGGGAAGTTTAGGAAATGTGAATTCTGGCTTCATGAGTTTTCATTTCATGACCCAATTATCTATAAAGATGGAATCTATGTTGATACTTATCATACAAGTGTAATATAAGAATGGTCAACAGTGACCATTATAACTGAGGTACACAGTTTTATTGGTATAGTACGTTATTATCAGTGTTTCGTCCAGAATTTTTCCCTATTGTCTAACCCTTAACCAATCCCACACGTGAAGGGTTAAATTTTATGGGATAAAATACCGTGAAGAATGTTTTGTAGATCTTAATAGAATATTATTAAATGATCCTATCATGAATATAACATCGGGAAATGATGGGTAAATTATTTTAAGTTATTCATCAAGGAAACTACATGGTTGTTTCCATATGCAGAATGAAATATTCATTACATATGCATCACAACAAATAAAAATGTATCAACAAAACTATTCCACTCATGATCTTTAGTTAGCAGCTGTAATATTTTCCTTGAATATATGTAGACACTATCTCGATGGTGAGAAATGTGAGATAAATACTAACCATAATAGTTAGAATTATATTTTATCATAGAAGGAACTCAAAATGATTCCAAGAGTATGTCTTCGACTAATCAAAGATTATAAATTCACTATACACGACCACTCAGGGAAGGGAAATAAGGGGGAAGATGCTTTGAGAAAAAATGATCATAGAGTTTTGAAAAATATGAGAGTTTAAACGGATCTTATCTTCATTGATCTACTATAGATGGATATGGTAATAATTATGGAAGGAGAAATATTACTACGTTTTGAAATCGTTTACAAACCACCTTTACTATAAATGATAAAATGTTCTCAGACTGATGATGAGGAGTTTCAAAAAGAAAATTAAAGCAGTGAAAGATGGTATATTGATTGGCTTTGTATATGAAGATAGAATTTTAAAATTTGGGAATATAATTTGAGTTCCTAATATACAAGATCTAAAAATTTAATTATTGGATGATGCTCATAGCTCCAATTTCTCTATACACCTGTGTAGCACAAAGATGTATAGATATTTGAGGGAAATTTTTTTGGTACAACATAAAGAGGGATATTTTTGATTATCTATCAAGATGTACAGTTTTCCTATAGGTTAATGCTAGAAGAGAACATCCTGGAAGATCATGAAACCTCTTGTCATAGAAGGATTAAAACAGATTCCATCCTTATAGTTTTTTATCTTAACGAATAATGATAGATTAATTGCCTATGCATCATGACTGCAAAGAATTCATTAAAAAAACTATACCAATCATGATTGTGAGTTAGCTGATGTAATATTTTATTTGAAGATATGGACACACCATCTCTAGGGTGAAAAATGTGAGATATATACTGATCACAAGAGTTTGAAGTATATTTTCTAACAAAAAGAACACAACATGGGGAAAATATGAGGGATTGAACTACTCAATGATTATGAATTCAGTATACACTACCACCCGGGGATGGAGAATAATGTGTAAGATACTTTGAGTAGAAAGGATATTGGAGGTTTGAATAAAAAAAGAGTTTAAAGGGATCCTATATTCATGGATCTAGTAAATATGGATATGAGAATAATCATGGAATGTGAAAAATCAATACATTTTCAAATGGATTCCTAACCATCTTTACTAGAAACGAAAAAAAGTTCTCAGAATTATGATGAGTAATTTAAAAAGAAAATTAATTCTGTGATTTATTGTAGATTTATTGGATTCGTTTGTGAATACATTTCATGATGAAGATTGCAGATTATGTGTCAAGATGTATTGTTTTTCAACATGTTAGGGATGGAAGATAACATTCTAGATGATTTATGAAACCTCTTCTCATACCTATGTAGAAATGGGATGATATTTTGTTGAACTTTTTCATGGTGCTACCAAAGACTCTTAGAAAGAATGAAAAAATTTGGGTTATTGTTGATTTTCTTACAATGTCAGCAAATTATCATGCTATAGGATATGAATTAAATTTGAACATTTAGAAAAAATATATATTAATGAAGTTGTAAGACTTCATGGTGTACCCATATCGATTGTTTCTGATCATGATCCCAATTTTACCTCATGATCCTAGAAAATTCTTCAAAAAGCCGTGGATATTGAACTTCGTCTGAGCACTGCCTACCACCCTCAAACTAATGGAAAAACAGAATTGACATTTCAAACCATAGAAGACATGTTGAGATCTTTCTCACGTGACTTTTAATGTATATGGGATCAATATTTACCTCTGGTAGAATTTTCCTATAACAATAGCTTCCATTTAGGTATTCAGATGGCACCATATGATGTGTTATGTGGAAAGAGATGTCACACAACAAAAATTGGGGATGATTCTCGTGAATAAAAACTCATAGGCCCATAACTTGTTGAGGAGTCAATGGAAAATCTGAAGATTATACAAACCAACATCAATGTATCTCAAAGTAAGAAAAAGAGCAATGTTAATAACTGAAGGAAAGATTTAGAATTTCAAGTTGGAGATCATGTTTTCTTGATGGAATCTCTATAGAAGGGTGTTATACATTTTGGTAATAAGGGTAAATTAAGTCTCAGATACATCGAAACTTTCAAAACTCAAGAACAAATTGGAGATATAGATTACAATTTGGAAATGCCTCTATGTATCTCCAAATTTCAAGATGTGTTCCATGTATCACAGTTGAGAAAATAAATCCTGACCAAACGCATGTAATTATCTATGAAGAAATAGAACTGGAACTCAATCTGTCTTATTGTGAATTTCCTGTCAAGATTCTTGATACCATAGAACATGTGCTGAGAAACCGGACGACTCGTCTGGTAAAGTTTCCATGGAGAAACAATAGGAAGGAAGAGGCAATGTGGGAACCCCCAGAACATATGATGAAGAACCACTCAAAACATTTTATAGAGTAGTATTTTTGAAATTTATTGGAAATAATTATTTTAAGGAGGGATTAGTGTAACACCCCAAGCATCAATGGTATGTTTCCCTTTGAATAATGCAATTGCTTGCGTTGTACGTAACATAGATTTCTAGCACACCACAGACAATCAAACTAACCATTATGAATAGTAATACCCAGTTTTTGAAATTTTATAAATTTTATTTTAAAAAATGGACATAATTTTTGGATTCGTAATATCAAAATAAATATAGGGTGAATTTCGATTACTTTTCTGAAAACATTCATTTTTTGATGAATAGTGAAAAACACTAAGTTACAATTTTTAAACCGACTATTTATTTAAATGACTAGTTATTTTATTTAATTATATTTTAATTAAAAATATATAAGAAATACATATATATGTTTAATGTAATTCATTGGAATCATTTTATAAAAAATAGTTGAATAAAATTTTATTGAATTTTTAAACGCCTTTTACTCACATTAAAAGAATATTTAAAAATATTCATAAAAAATAATTATAAAAAATTTTGGAATTGAATTTCAGAAATAAAAGATACATGGTTGACATCATAAAGTAATATTTGGTTTAATAGCATGAAAATAATTTTTTTTCAATAGTAACATTTGAATTTTATTTTCCACGATTAAAACTGAATAAGGTAATTAAATGTAAACATGATATTATAATTAACCTAACACATATCCTAATTCTTATGGATATGTGTATTTTGACAAAAATAAAACATAGTAATAAAATATTATCCTTTTGGTCTACTTGGATTTGATTAGGACATTTATTATTATTATTTTATTTAATGAAAAGTTAAAAGTGTTAAATTCAAATTTTAATAAATAATTTTTTTAATATAGGGTTATAAATAAGATAAATTCAACTAAGAATATTAATTAAAAATATAAAAATATTTCTAACATATTGGTATTTTATTTATATTTTTTAGAAATTAAATAATTAAATTTATTTATGACATAATGCTGATTTTGTAATTACGTTATTATTAAATGAATAAAATAATTTAATTTATAAATATTAAAATAATTTAAAATTGAGAATTTATATGTATTAGACGGATTTTCTAGGTTAATATTACATTTTAGGGTTGATTAAATAATTTTTTTCTAAATTATAATGTTTTTAAGACTTTCAAAAAATCTAAATACTAAATATTGTCAAAATTGACATAAATGAGGTTTTAAAACAGATACTATATTATTAATTGATATAATATTCATAAAAAACCAATTTTCTTTCAATGAACATAGATAAGGTTAGATATATAAATAATTAAGATCTTGAAGTTCTGTTGGGTTTTTATAGTATGTTTATTAACAATTTATTTTTATAATACATGAATACATGGTAAAAGTTAACGTATTTAACTAAGAGTTAAATATATATGATAAGGATAATATGGTGACCTAAACTTTTCATTAACCTATTCATTGAGATGTTTTAGACCAATCCCCACCATATCATCGAATTTAATATTTTTTATCTTTTATTAACCGAAAATTAATTTATAATAAATTAATATTTTAAGAATTTTCTAAAGTGACCTTACCCTCTCTTATAAAAGGGGACTTCCCCTTCTCTCAAACCCACACCTCCAAATACATTTGGAAAGGAAAAAACATTGTCAAATATCATCCCAACAACCATCAATTAAATCTAGAATCCTTAATTTGATCATAAGGCAACTTATGGTGCCCTTTTTATCAAATCAAAAGTAAGCACCCGAAGAAGTGATAATAATTTCATCACCTCTTCCGAAATTCCTTTTTCTTCCACTTACTCATTCAATGTTTATTCCATTAAAAAATAATTACTCGATTAACTTATACTTTATGAGATGTTATCAGAAATATTTTACTACCATATCCATTATTCTATCCATCCTATGAATGATAATGTCACCATTCAAGCGTATGTACAACTTATCATCTCCATGTCGTGTAGTTTGTTAATCAACAATTTATTTTTTGGATGGGAAAAATAATGATTATAATCGATGTAAATAATAAATATAACATTCTAATTATTTTATATATAATATATACATACAAATATGTATGATTTCACCATAAATGGAATGGTATTGTCACTCGTGCGTACGTATGGATTACCATTTCCACGAATGCGATGAGATTCATTCCCCATCGTACCCATTAAAGAATAATTATAATTTTAGGAATAAATCAATGTTTAATGAATTTAATATCATTATGGATTTGAATAAAATAAATCATATACATATCAATCATGACATATGTAACAAAACATATAAAGTAAAACGAATAAGTTAACACCCGAAACATTGATACTACTAAAATATTAATAACAAAGTAGTATTAGAAGATCATATATAATAAAGTATTTATGTATATTAATCTTTTATAATTTAATAACTATAATTTTTCTATAATACATGAGGTTTATGTACCCTCTTCCAAGGAAAATTACAAGGTAAGTGTTAATTCTACAATATCTTCATTATTTTAGATTGTTTATACATGAGTATCTACAAGGACATTTTACCATCCATAACTATTTTCCATAAATAAATTTTTACTATCTCTTAGACTATGGGTTAAATAAATTTTTACCCTTTTTTGACTTATTAAAAAATATTTATAAAGGAATCATTCTGTTGTTTTCCAAACAAGGTCCTTTATGACCTTTTCGAAAAAATTAAGGAGGGAATGTCTTTTTAACATATATGGAGGGTGAAACTATTATCTTCCATTATAACATATTCAATGATTCCCATCAAATATTATATGGATATTTTAAAAATAAATGTTTTCTTGTTTAATTATGCATCATTAAAATGATTTCAAAATAAAGGGATACATCTATCAAATATTTTTGATTTCATATATTTCTGCATACTTTGATTGATTTTACACTTGTTTGAGGTTGATTTATTATGATAAAATATTCCATATTGTATTGAATGTTCTGTGATATGTTTTATTGTGTATGTGTTGTGTTTAAACCATTCATGGTTTATGGTTAAATTATTAACATTGCTTATTATTGTTTTTCAACGAATGTTTATGTCATGTTTATAACTTTTCATATGAGGAATTCATTGGACATAGTATGTGATGGGTGTAGCACGATATACAACATCGTTGCATCGGTTGGTCTCTTGTGAAAAAGTAGTTTCCTGGAACAAGGCCTTTAAAAAATCTTCTTTTTTTCATGGCACGAGGCCTTGACATTGTGGTTATGTTGTATGGAATTATGAATTCCATCATTATGAAACTCTCTATAGATATTACATGTGGTTATTAGACAAGTAGAATATCCATTTTAATATGTAAATGAAATTATTTGATTTATCTTTTCCATATTATGATAAAATTTATGTTAAAAGGAATGTGCTTTAGTCTTATACATTTACTTATATGTTTATTCTTATTTAAGAAAGTTTCATCTATAGTGTTATCCTTACTGAGCACATGATCTCACCCCTTTCTAGGTTTTAGTTTTACAAGGATGCGAAGAATTATATTATGACTGACCTAGAGATATAGTCTAATGGAGATAAATGTGTTCAAAAGAGACAAAATGTTTTTGTTTTTAATTTCATAATGTAATGTAAAACTTATGTTTTCATCTAGTATATCCAAGGCATTTAAACTGATCGGTCTTTTTGGATTAGATAACTTTTGATCATGAAAATGTTATGTAATAATGAACTGGCACTGGTTAACTATAGTCAGGGCATAACAATTGGTATCATAACAATATTTGTACAAACCATGGAAGCTAGATTTATAAACACTCTGATTAGAGAACAATACCTTAAGATAGACATTGAGGATTAGTATAGAAAAACATCTTAGAATTTTGGGAATGTAGAGATTTTGGGTATTTTTCAATAAATATATCTCTGTCTAGATATGAGTAGGTAGAGGTGGCTCTGGCACATATATACCTTGGAGTGAAAACTATGAATAGGAGTTCCGGGCTTGAGCCTGTGTATCCTGGTACATAAAAATCGGCCTTTCTACAGTCTTTGTTACGACACGCATGGGATATATGCCTAGGATAATTCATATTTTCATTACAAACCATTATAGATGATTTATGAAAAAATAATTCCTCAAAGAAAACATTTTTTATAATTATGAATTATATGCATAAACTATTCAATTTATGATAGGTATTTTAATAGTTTGGAATTATGTATTACAATTCATAAACTAATATAGTGAATTCCATTGTATATAAATGTCACCTAGAGGAAGGAATGAAAACTGTATAAATTCACGTAATCCATGTATGGATTTTGATCCTACACAAGATAATTATAGTAGAGTTGGGGATGAAATCAATGCTAAAAAACTTATTACCATACTAGGACAACTCACTTAGGATATTAGTAATAATCTCACCTTTATGGAGCTCCCCGATCGACAATGCGGAGGATCAATGTTATACCGCTTCATGAAGAAAAAACAACCAAAATTAAAAAGGATTAAAATTACTTTTGTATCTGAGCAATGAAAAAGTTCTTTAGCGAAATTATTTCATGCTTTGGGGAGTAGGGAAAGGGATAAAGTTATTATGGCAGTTTATTGACTCATCGTAGATGCAGATCAATGGTGGACATTAATTGAAAACAAAATTTAGGATGTATAAGTATAACAAATGGAATGGAGATAGTTTAAATAGATTTTCATAAAAAAAATACTTTCTTCGTGACTATCGAGCGGATATGGAAATACAATTTCTGAAACTGAGGTAAAATGAGGATGAGAATTCCATAATGTATGAGGCTGACATTATAAGGTTAAAAATAAATGCAGATGATTATATATGTAACCCAAGGATTAATATTGATCGATTCATTGATGGGTTAAAATCATTTCTCTATTTAGCATTAGTCTCACTCTCCATCTAATTATACGAAGATATTGTATCATGTTCTATCAAGACAAAAATTAATTCTCTATATCTTACTACATTAAAGAAAAGATGGAGAAGAAGAGATTTAATGAACACTTTGGAAATAAAAATAAGGGGAATAAGGGAAAAGTTGAATTTCCATCTGGCATTACATGTGGGAAGAAAAACTATGGTACATGCTAGAAGGGAATGTGAGACTATTACAATTGTTTGTGAAAAAATCCACGAAACTCTTGATTGTATGTGAAAGACATAGGGTGTCAATGTTGAATCCTACAATTGTTGAGAAATTGGTAATTTTTCAATTGAATATACAAAGCGTTAGGGAAACAAGATTCAGAAAATTCCAAGGGAGTAAAGCCAAGATTATATAGCCTGTTGAAGATCCAAATGATGTGGTGGCATGTAATTTAATTGTTTCCTCAATTTTATCCATTTATTTATTTTATTCTAGATCATCACGTTGTTCCATATCTTCACAGTTTTCAAAGAAAATTAGATATTTCCAATTTGATTTAATAAGGAATTAGTCTGTCAGGACTCCAAAGGGATGTATAATTGCTGCAATGTTTTGTGAATCAGTTCTCATTAGGCCATATAGTTGTTTTTTATCTGTTGATCTCATCATCATACCCATGATTGAATTTGATATAATTCTCTGTATATATCAGTTTTCGGACCATGATTCCAAAATATATTCTAACAAAATGTGGTTACAATTTTTGATGATGATAAGAAGTACCTTATCATTTTAGATGAAATGTCTTCACTTGATCCTTATCTAGTTCCACCCCCAATAGCTTTAAAAAATGTAATTATTTGGGAGGAATAGAATGAAATAACTATGGGTGAGAAAAAAAATGTTCAAATAGAGTATGAAACTATTGTGCAAGATTTTGTTGATGTCTTTCTATAGGATTTACCTAGACATCCTCCAGAATGATATATTTAGTTTTCTATTGATTTAATTCATGGTTCAAGGACCATATCGAAGACCCCTTATAGAATGGCCACTGTGGAATTACTTTAGATAAAGAAACAAATACAATAATTTAGTTCTAATGTATTTATTGGCCATAGTGTTTCTCTATGGGGAGCCCATATTCTATTGGATATGAAGAAAGATGGATCTATGAGGCTGTGCATTGATTAAAGGGAGATCAATGCTATAACTATAAAGAAAAAGTATCTCCTACCTCACATTGATGGTTTATTCAATCAACTTCATGGAGCTCAAAATGTTTCAATGATTGATCTTCGATTTGGATATCATCAGTTTTGTGTGAAGAAGGAAGACATTCCGAATACAACATTTCTTAGCAGTTAAGGGAATTGCGAGTTTACAGTAATGGGTTTTGGAAAAAGTAATGAACCCTATGGCTTCATGGATTTAAACAATAGATTATTAAATTATATCTTAATGATTTTGAATTTTTATATATTGATGATATCATGGTATACTCAAAAAACTAGGAATATCATGAAATTCACTTTCACACTATTCTAAAGACTCTTAGAAGAAATGAATTATATGGGAAGTTTAGGAAATGTGAATTCTGGCTTCATGAGTTTTCACTTCATGACCCTATTATCTATAAGGATGGAATCTATGTTGATACTTCTCATACAAGTGTAATATACGAATGGTCAACAGTGACCAGTATAACTGAGGTACACAGTTTTATTGGTATAGTACGTTATTATTAGTGTTTCGTCCAGAATTTTTCCCTATTGTCTAACCCTTAACCAATCCCACACGTGAAGGGTTAAATTTTATGGGATAAAATACCGTGAAGAATGTTTTGTAGATCTTAATAGAATATTATTAAATGGTCCTATCATGAATATAACATCGGGAAATGATGGGTAAATTATTTTAAGTTATTCTTCAAGGAAACTACATGGTTGTTTCCATATGCAGAATGAAATATTCATTACATATGCATCACAACAAATAAAAATTTATCAACAAAACTATTCCACTCATGATCTTGAGTTAGCAGCTGTAATATTTTCCTTGAATATATGTAGACACTATCTCGATGGTGAGAAATGTTAGATAAATACTAACCATAATAGTTAGAATTATATTTTATCATAGAAGGAACTCAAAATGATTCCAAGAGTATGGCTTCGACTAATCAATGATTATAAATTCACTATACACGACCACTCGGGGATGGGAAATAAGGGGGAAGATGCTTTGAGAAAAAATGATAATAGAGTTTTGAAAAATATGAGAGTTTAAAGGGATCTTATCTTCATTGATCTACTATAGATGGATATGGTAATAATTATGGAAGGAGAAATATTACTACGTTTTGAAATCGTTTACAAACCACCTTTACTATAAATGATAAAATGTTCTCAGACTGATGATGAGGAGTTTCAAAAAAAAATTAAAGCTGTGAAAGATGGTATATTGATTGGCTTTGTATATGAAGATAGAATTTTAAAATTTGGGAATATAATTTGAGTTCCTAATATACAAGATCTAAAAATGTAATTATTGGATGATGCTCATAGCTCCAATTTCTCTATACACCTGTGTAGCACAAAGATGTATAGATATTTGAGGGAATTTTTTTGGTACAACATAAAGAGGGATATTTCTGATTATCTATCAAGATGTACAGTTTTCCTATAGGTTAATGCTAGAAGAGAACATCCTGGATGATCATGAAACCACTTCTCATACATGAGTGGAAATGGGATGATACTACAATGTGAATTTTCATAGGGCTACCAAAGACTCCAGGAATGAATGACGCAATATGGTTCATTGTTGATCATCTTACAAAGTCAGCACATTTTTATGGTATAAGAAAAGATTTACCACATGATGTTTTAGCCAGAATATATATTAGAAATCATGTAAGACTTCAGGGTGTACCCTTATCAATTGTTTCTGATCATGATCCCCATTTTATATCATGATTCTGGAAAATAATTTAGAATACATGGATATTGAACTTTATTTGAGATATTTCTACCACTCTCAAACTGATAGACAATCATATCGGACTATTCAAACCTGAAAATACATCTTGTGATCTTGCTCACATGACTTTCAAGGTATGTGGGATCAATATTTACCTATGGTAGAATTTTCCTATAACAATTGCTTCCATTTAAGTATTCAGATGGCACCATATAAAGCATTATATGGAAAGGGATGTCGCACACCAAATTATTGGGATGATGTTGGTGAATGAAAACTCGTAGTCCAAGAACTTGTTGAGGAATCAATGGAATAGATTATGATTACCAAAACCAACATCGAAGCAGCTCAAACATGGAAAAAGAGATGTGTCGATAACTTAAGGAAGGATTTGGAATTTTAAGTTGGATATCATGTTTTCATGAAGGTATATCCATGGAAGCGTGTTATACATTTTGGTACAAAGTTTAAATTATGTCCCAGGTACATCAGAACATTCCAAATTCTATAATGAATTAGAGTTTTAGCATACCATTTGGAAATGCCTCCAATTCTCTCCAATGTTCAGGTTGTTTTCCACGTATCACTGTTGAGAAAATACATAACTGACCGAACAATTATAATCACCTATGATGAAATAGAACTGCAAACTGATCTGTCTTATTGTGAAGATACTTCCAAGATAATTTATACCAGATATCAAGTGCTCAGAAACCGAAAATCTCATATGGTAAAATTTCTATGGAGAAACCATTAGATGAAAGAGGAAACATGGGAACCTAAGGAACTTATGATGATGAACCACTCATATCTTTTTATGCTGTAGTATTCTAGAAATTTTGAGGACGAAATTATTTGATGCAGGTAAGTATGTAACAGTCCAAAAATCCAAGGTACGTTTCCCTTTTAACAATGCAAAAACTTCTGTTGTACGCAAATTCAAGTTCTATCCCACCGCGACCAATCAAACTTGCTATTATGAATTGTAATACCCACATTTTGAAATTTTATAAATTTTATTTTTCAAAATGTACTTCATATTTGGAATCTTAATATCAAAATTATATTTGGGTGAATTTTTGGAATTTTTCAGAAAATGTTCATATTTTGAGGAATGGTGAAAACCACCGCGTTATTGTTTAAAACCGACTTTTTATTTAAATAAATTGTTATTTTATAAAAATAATTAGGTCAAAACATATACATAATACCTATATATGTTTAATTTAATTCAATGCGGTCATTTTATAATATGAATAGATGTATAAAAATTTATTGAATTTTTTAACGTCTTTTACACACTTTATAGGCACATTTGCAAGTTTTCATAAAAAATAATTTCACAGCTTCTGTTAATTGAATTTCAAAAATCCAAGAGACATAGTTGATATCATTATGTAAAATTTGGTTCAATTGGGTGAAAATAATTTTAGGTAAATACTAACTTTTGATTTTTATTTACCAGGGTTAAAATTAAATATGGAAATTAAAGGAAAATATCATATTATAATTACCAAAACACATCTATTAATTATATATTCTAAGTGTATTTTGGCCAAAATGAACCATAGGAATAAAATATTATCCTTTTGGTCCACTTGGATAATATTATGACATTTATTATTATTTTCTTTTAAGAAGAGTTAGAAGTATTAAATTCAAAATTTAATAACATAACCATTTTTAATATAAGGTTATACATAAAATAAATTTTTATATATATATTAATTAATAATATAACGATATTTTCTACAGATTGGTATTTTATTTTTAATTTTTAGACATTAAATAAGTAAATTTAATAATTACACAATGATTCTGTAGTAATTAACTTATTATTGAATGATTAAAATAGTTTATATTATAAATATTAAAATAATTGTAAATTTAGATTTTTTAAGTATTCCACTAATTTTATAGGTTAATATGACATTTTAGGGTTGATTATAGAATTTATTTTTCAAATGATACAGTTTTTAGGACTTTCACAAAAACTAAATAGTAAATAGTGTCAAAATTGAAATAAATGAGTTTCAAAAAAAATATTATATTATTAATTGAAAAAATATTTTAAAAAAAGTAATGTTCAGAAAAAGGCATAGATAATGTTATATATATTACTAATTAACCACTTTGGATTCACATTATTTTTATAGTATGTTTGTTATCCAATTATTATAATAATATATGAATACATGGTAAAAGTTAAACTATTTATATAAGAGTAAAATTTCAATGATAATGTTAATATGGTGACCTAAAACTGTATATAACTTATTGGATGAGGATTTTTTGACCTATCCCCACCTTATCCTCGAATTAAATCATTTTTATCAATTAAAAATAGATTGTGATTGTATAATAAATTAATATTTTATGCTTTTTCTAACGTGACCCACAACTCACTTATAAACATGTACTTCCCTTTCTCTCAAAGTCACACTTCTGTAGCCATTTGGATATACCAAACTCAGATTAAATATCCTCACTACTACCCTCACATTAACATAGAAAATTTACATTGATAAAAATCCAACCACATGGGCCCTTTTGATCAAATCAAAAGAAACCACCCGAAAAGAGGTAATAATTTCATCACCACTTCCAATGTTCTTTTCATTATCCACATATTCATTCATTGTTGATTCCATAACAAAATATAACTCAAGGACCTTATACATACTGTGATGTTATTATAAATATTGTACAATCATATTCATTATTCAATCTATCCAATGAATGACAAAGTCACCATATGTGCGTACGTACAACTTACCGTCTCCACGCCGTAGTGTAGTTTGTTATTCAACACTTCATTATTGGAATTGGTATAATAATAGGAATAATTGATTTAAATAATAAATATAGAATGGTAATGATTCTTTGTATATGTTATACCATCCAATTTCATGCTATTTCTCCACCAATAGAATGGTATTGTCGCTCGTGCATATGCACGGATTACCATCTCACGAACGCAAAGAAATTCATTCAACATCATAACCATTCAAGAATAATTTTCAATTTACGAATAAAAAAAATTTCTAAATATCTGAATATAATTCTATATATGAATCAAATACATCCCATCCATTTCAAAAATGACTTAATTTTCAAAACTTATATAAGAAAATGAATCAGCTAACACCCAAAACAATGATAGAACTAAAATATTATTAAGAATGTAATATTAGAAGATCATATATAATATAGTATTTATGTATATGTTTCATGTATAATTTAATAAAAATAATTTAACTATTATAAATTAGGTTATCATACACTTGACCAAGTAAAAGTACATGTTAAGGGTAAATTATACAATCTCTTCATTATGTGAGGTTGTTTATAACTGAGTATCTACCATGAGCTCTGTATAATCCACATCCATGTTTCATAAAAATTTATTTCAAAACATTTTTACTATTTCATAACTATGGGTTAATGTCATTTATTACATATTTTGAATTTTTTTAAAATTATTATAAAGTAATTATTCCATCATTTAACAAGCAAGGTCCTTTATGACCATTTCGAAAACATTATGGATCAAATGTTTTTAGTAACTTATACGACGGTTGAGGAAAGTTTCCACCATTATAACCTCTTCGAAGCGTCAAATAAAAGAATAAAAGAATATTCTCAAAACAAAATGTTTCTTTTATAATTATGTAAATTTAGATGATTTCAAAATAAAGATATATTGCTGTAAATTGTTTTGATTTCATCTATGTCAATATCCATTGATGAATTTTACTCTTGTTTGAAGTTGATTTATTATGATAAAATATTTTATATGGTATTTAAGGTTTTGTGATATGTTTTACCATGGATGTGTAATTATTATACCATTCATGTTTTATGGTTTATGTATTAACAATTTCTATGCTAGTTTTAATACAATTTTTTTTTGTTATGTTCCAAACTATTCAAACGAGGAAATTATTAGACTTACTATGTGATGGGTGGAGCCCACTATAGCTCCTCGATGCAATAGTAGGCCTCATGAGAAAAAATGGCCTCTTAGATCTAGGCATTGGAAAAATCTAATTTGTAGTCTTGGAATGAGCCCTTGACAATGTGCTTATGATGTATGAAATTATGAATTTTGTCATTATAAATTGGCTATGGATATTACATGTGATTATTTGACTAGTAGAATATCAATGTTAATAATTAAATCGAATTATTTGATTTATCTTTTCAATATTATTATGTTTTTTAAGGATTTTTTTAGTATTTAACATTTCCTTAAATGTATGTGCATATTTATGAATATTTCCAATATATTTTTATCCTTACTGAGTACCTAAGCTCACCCCTTTCAATATTTTAATTTTACCAGGATGTGAAGAAGTATATTATGACTGGACTGCATGGATATTCTATGGGAGATGAACATGTTCAAAAGAGACATAATTTTGTTGTTTTTCATTTCATAATGTAATGTAAATCTTATGTCTATACCTAGTACATCCAAAGATACTAAACTGATCAGTCTTTCGAAATTTGATCCTTTTATTATCATGCCAATGTTATATTTTAATGAACTACCTCTGGTTAACTATGTTCAGGGTATTACACCAAAAATATAAGTGTTGTGAAATCCTAGAAAGAAGAAAATAATTACTTTTAGATATGCAGTTTCATTGGCCTAACTGTTTATAACAAACGTTTTTTCCATAATTATTCATGACTAGATTCAGCAATGAAAACGTTCCCAATGAACATTGTTCTAATTCAATGGAATTATGAATTATTCAATTATTTTCAAGATATTAAGGTTTGACATACATCAACAAAAATATTATTATTTTTGAAAATAGGATATGGTTATGTTCTATATTATGAAGCTTTGAGATATGGTTTGGTATGTGTTATAAAGAAAGAAGATAATATTTATAATTTTGGCTCATGGAAGTTATGATTTAACTAGAAGAACTACATGAAACATGATTTTGAATTAGTTGTTTTTGTCCATGCTTTAAATACAATGCGTCATTACCTCATTGCAAGGATATTTAAAAATTTTATAGACCATAAAAGCATGAAATATATTTTATAAAATGTATATTCTAACCTATGATATATAATATGGATGGAGTACCTACAAATTTTTTACTTTAAATAGATGCATGTTTTGTGTAAATGTAATTAGGTTGCATATTCATTAAAAGGATGATGTGTAGTCAATTGGTGAAAGATTATTTAGACCATTGGTGGATACTATATATGAGAGATTACATGATGTTGGATTTTTATGGCCAATATAGTGATGTTGTTTTCATTTTAGTTCATTTTTTCCTTATGGTTATGACAATATTACAGAGCAATAAACATATGATTCTCAATGTGTTTCTCTGATTTGATAAATCAATGTTGGGGAGACCATTGAGGTATGGAAGCATGACTTATTATCAGTTTTGTTCTTTCATGATCATACATATATGACATTTTCTTATTAATAAAAACATCTTCATGCTAACCACTATTCTGGATGAGTTTTCATCCTCGAATACAAAATATATATAATGAGAAAACCATTATTTTGGACCGTTGACATGAAAATGGAAGTGGATAAGGTTCAATAAGATGCATCACCTATAAATATGTTATGGAAGTGTAAAATTATATTTATGTAATGCTACATTTATTAATGATGACTATTTCGCGATGTGAGTAGATATGTATGGATATTTTGATAGGTCTACCAAGTATGGTTCTCAAACATGATTCTATAAGGGTTATAGTGGATCAGATCAAAAAAATATCCAATTCATCCCTATTACTGAATCTAATACTATAGAAGAAATTTCCAAAATATATATCTGATAAGTAGTAAAAATTAATCGAATAGTAGTTTCAATTGTATCAGACATAGGCCCTATATTTACATCATGTTTATTTGGACGTCCTTATAGTAAGCTCTTGGTACTGAACTAAATATCAGTATAAATTATCATTTGAAAACCTATGGAAAATATGAATGGATGACTAATAAAATTGAAGACATGAATGAGGCTTGCCTAATGTAATGTGGGGTTTGTGGGAGTGTCCCATACGATTTGTAATGTTCTCATATAATAATATATTTTTTTCCTTGATAAATATGGATTGATTTGCAAATTTTATGGGAAACTATTGCACTCTCCACATTGTTGGGTGGAAACTGGTGATTTTTCAATAGTCAAACCAGTCAATATCTAAGAGAAAATGGAAATGATTCAGTTGGTCATTAAGATAATGGAGACAACTCAGAGTCCTTATAAATTGTATATATATCACAATCGAAATTCATTGTCATTTGAGGTGAGTGTTCTTCTGTCACTAAAAATATCTTCTGTTATTTGGCATCAACATTTTGGAATGAAGGTATATTTATATCCTCAATACATAAGATTGTTTTAGATTCATTAACAGGTTGGTGAGGTTGAATATTTATTAGATTTTCCACAAAGGATCTATTTAGTGCATAATGTGTTTTATGTATCTCAGTTTTATAGTTTTTCAACCTGATCATGACCATGTGATTCAATGGTATTATGTTGACCTAGATTATGATTACACATGGGATCATGTGGTACTGTGGATGGTGGATAGAAATGTTAATGCATTACATAGTAAAAGTATCTATATAGTGTTGGTTTTATGTAAATACTAGTTATTTTTAAGAAGAATCGTTGGAAAGTGAGAAGGAAATGGTTGACAAATTTAATTAAATATTTCAGGCCTACGGTGGTTTCAGATTTTTAGGGATGGGAAGGGTAACCATGTGGAAAATATTTAATCCCTATTTCAAGTACGTGACAAATTACATAGTAATTTTATAAATATAAAGAAATTTTGTTATATTTTTGAAATTTTCTGAGATTTTTTATGTTTCGGGGTCCATTAAAGAGGTTGATGGATTAATAAATTCTAGTATAAATTATGAAATACCTTCAAGGAAATAGCACAACTAATGCAAAAGTAACTGTGTAGGTCCACGTTTATTTTCATATATTTTCAAAACCATGTACCCACCTATGTGAAAATATTCAAAGCTGGATAGTGTGGTTTATCATAGTTTGGGAATTATTTTTCTAGAATGTGAGCCAACAATGTGAGTATTTATTGGATGAAATGGTTCATTCATTTTTAGGAAACATTTTTCCACATTGTGTACAAAAACATGGACTATTAAAAATTATAACCACTTTGATTAGATCTCTCTTAGTTTGGCCTATGGATCTATCATTTTTTCCAAAATATGTATTGAACCTAATTCCTCTATATATAAATTTTTTGGAGACAAATAATTTTGATCAATGAGATATCTGTAGGTGAATCTATGATTTTTGGAGGCTCATATTCCTTGTAATGTTCTTATTCATGTATCTTTTTCAATGATTTATTATTTTTCTACTCATAGAATCATAGATCCACTACACTAGGGGTAAATATTTTTTTCATTGGTTTCATTCTTGCTGATATATAGTTATTTTGGTTGAATGAAAAAACATATAACGTCTAATCATGAGGATATAAGGTAGGTTTTTGGTGTTTTTTTTGGGCATTGGTTTCACTAGTGTTTGAGAGGTAGGTTGATACACTATCCACACCTCGTGTTTAGAAAATGAAGGATTTATTTTAAATTGAATAAATTTATTGATTTAACATAGTAAATTTATAGTAAATGCTTGATTGAAACACTTTTTAGTTATGGTTTGTAAAATTATAGAAATTGGTAGTTTTATTGAAAGTGTAATTGATTTTATAGTCTTAATATTATGAATTAAAAAATATTTTGGATTCGTGGAAAAAATAATTTTTTTCATAAATTATTCTTTTTTTGAATGGTTTTGAAATTGATTTTTTAATTCAATTTGGGGGTGTTTTCATGTATTTGGGATGAATATTCGACTATTGTGTCACCCCTCAAAATGCGACAAATAAGGTTGTGATATTACTCTAGAAAAGTGGATCACCAAGTGATGTATTGTTAAATGATGGATCACCAATCAAAGTTCTAGAGAGTTACATGTTTTAAATGAATGTCTTGATTTTTTTAGTTGTGTTATTGTGTGAAAATTAATGAGTCTTGCAAAATTTAATTTCTTAAATGATAGGAATTTTTTTGTTTAATTTTTTTTTTAATTTTCATGTTTTGGAAAACGGTTTTTTCATCGATATAAAGCATCATTAAATTAAATTAAAATGATCGATATCAATGTCGTGTTATGTTTTATTCTAGTTTAATGTGTTTGGATTTCATTTGGGTAGTCATATTGATTCTTATACACATCCCTTACTTGGGAACATTGTTGAGTTTACATATGTTTTATATTGAGACATAGGAAAAGGAAATGTATTGTAGTTTTTAATGATGCTTCTTGATACATTGGATTGGTCATGTTGTTTTGTATCTTGGAGTAGGTTGGTAGTTTAGTTTTTGGGTTCAATGGTATATTTTATCATTGCTGGTTTCATTTCTATATTTTGAAGTGATATTTTTTTGTTTTGTTAATTATTATTTTTTATTAAATTTTATTCATGGTTCATATAGTGTGATTTTTTGTTATTGTTATCATTTTTTGGTTGTTTTACATTCAAGGAGAAAAAAATTACCCACTTTTAGGAATCCCTTCCAATGTATTCCTACACTATTGTTTCTTGGGGATGTTACATAAGTCTGAATAACACCTATCTAGTTCTCGAGCCAATGGGTGAGGGGTGGGATGTTACAAAATTAAACAAGGAGAATCATTAAAAATAACTAAAATAGTATATTCACGTAAAAAAATTATTTCCATTAAAATAAAAATTTTACTTTGAAATAAAAAATAATTATATTTCATATTAGTTATATGGTTCATAGGAATTTTTATCATCATGATTCTTATTATCATTGATGGTATCTTTCTAACTAGAAGCGTCACTACCCTCACCAAATTTAAATGTAATAGAATTCATTGTATTTGGAATAGAAAGTGTTTTAAATATGCACTAATGTTTTAACCATTACGTGATGATATTCATCACACTATGTTTTTTTGGTTTAGGATTTTTCACCATGGTATTTAGTGTCAATGATATGGGATATTATTTATAAGACACTATAATGATGGATTTTCTGTTTTTTATGATTATTAAACCCTATGAAATTGTGTACAAATATATTATTTATTATTAAAAAAATTAAAAATCAAATTTCAAAATTGATAACTATTACAAATTTTACAATTGTGTAAATCCAAATATAATCGATTTTATATTCATTTAATTTTTTAACTTCTAATGATGTCATTAATTCAAAAAAAATCTACATATTGGAGTTCATTGGCCTCTTTTTTAGATATATATGACTCTTTGAATCTGAATCAATCCTAAAATCTAGTATTTTGATTCCATTTTAATATATATATAACATCTTTTAATGAAATTTGGTAGAAACTAAGTGGTTTCTGATTGAATATTTGTGGATGTATACCTCTTTATTTTAGAATCTATAAATTAGAAATGATGTGTCTTAATCAAACCCACTGTTATTGAGTTCTCAATATGGAGAGTGAGGTTATTTTTTTAAATTTTCAAATCATTGATCATTTATTAGCATGTTATATATTATTGATTTTTTTATTTTCACATTTTTATTGGGCTATAAATTTCTTGAAATTTGATATAAAACACCTATTACTGATGAAAATACAATATGATATTAATCCATTGAAAAAATCGTTGGTTTTAATCTAAAATTGTGACGATATTTATACAACCACATAATGTATTATGTAAATTCCTAAAGTATGAAATTAATTTCAATAAAACAATATATATTTTTATATTGAAAAAATACATTGTTTATTCAATATATGAAAATAATGGTTTTTATGAAATTTTTTTGGCTTTATAAAAATTTCATTTCAGTAAGGAAAAACCATCTCAGGGAGAATATTTTTTTCTTGGTTTATGGAATGACCATGGAATAAAGTTTCATATGAATTCATACCAAATTAACATTTTGTGTAGTTACATATTCCAATTATCAATATAAAATGTCATGTGGTTAGAAATATTATCGTGGTTATGTTCTAGGTTTTTCTAATATTTGAAAAAATCCAAAAAACTCTCACTAGATCTTGCCAAAAATTACACCAAGAAAAAAATTCATAGCATTTACAATTTTCAACATATTTTTTATATCCTTTTATAATTTTCATTTAATTATTTTTTTATTAAATATTTATTTATTATTTTTTTCTATTCATTATTTATAATATTAGTATTCATATTAATTGGTTTACAAATTTAAACTCATTCTCATAATTTTCATGTAGTCCACATACAGGTAACATGATATGTTTGGTACATTATTTGTATTCTTTCAGCGATGATTATAGAGTTTTATTTATATCAGTAATTCATTAATATATTTTCAATCTAATGATTTCCTATTAGGAATTATATTAAAATTATAATTGGGAACTTTTTTCAGTGCTAATTTATAAATAATGTGTCCTCAGATTGGACTTATTAATGGAATTGGTGATAATTAAATATTAGAAACATGAGGTTGGATACCTACTATGAAATAATATCATTTAATATGATTTTAATTTTGTAATATCACAACCCATTATAGAAAATAGTTTCTCATTCCCTATGCATGATATGAAATATGGATATGTATATATATATTAAGATTTTATTATTTAAATAATAAAAAAATTTAAACAGTTTTATATGGACATATACATTAATGTATATAAAACATGTTAATTTATTTGAATTAATCGGGTTCAACTGAATATATCTTAAAAATGTAAGCTTATAGTCATTTCAAGAAATATTAATATTAATTGAGATGAAATAATAATATATGACAAGAATAATATGTATTACATGTAGTTGGGATTTTCCAGACTCTAAGAATACCCTTGAAATAGAATATATAATATTTCTTATAATTTTATTGGATTAACAAGATCACTCCATATAAGTGAACATAGTCATTATAATATCGTGAATTTTATTCTTAATAAAATGTAAATTATAGTTTCCATAACTATTAGGTCGCTAAATTCAATATGACATTCCATTTAAATTTGGTTTGGAAAGCATATCCATTAGGTTCCCATAAAATGGAGTTAAATAATTCTTACAATAAGTTGTGATAAGTATTGACCACCAAACTACCTTTGATTCTTATGTGATGGGATTATAAAACTTATCAACTATATGTAGTCATTAATTATATTACAAGCATATATTGGTTTAATATTAATAAATATTGATCAATATGATGTAATGGATATGATGTATGGATTCACATTTTTAATTGAAGTATATTTATTAAAACTCTTTATTTATGTGAAATAAAAAGTGGCACTCACACATATAAACTTCTAATTCTAGATTATTGTTAGAAGCAAGAAAATCATTTGGGAATCTTTTATATATTGAACATATATTATTATTTATTGGTATCAATGGTTGGGATGGGTTCTAAAAGTAATGAATTTAGTGAATAATTATTTTATAGTTGTAGAAATATGTTTCTCTATTTTTTACTTCTATGTATTGGATTAAATGTTTCCATTACTCATTTGTTTAAACTCTAATGTAATCATAAATAATATGGAATTAATGAAAGGGAAACATGATTTATATTTTGAAAATGTTGTAATATTTTTCACATTGAAGGTGGGATCATATAAACAATATCTACTGAGTGGATGAATTATAAAATTGTAAAATTATTAAAATATTCTATTCATAGATAGAAACATCAATTGTATGTATTGTTTATACAACAATGGATTTTTATTCTGAATTTTATTTATATAAACGAACAAAAGATTTTATAAAATTATGAATATGTTGATACTTTCATTCATTTTAGATATATAAAATATGTTATATAATACACAATATGGTATGTTATCTAAAACATATGTATGTACCTAGTACTTCCAAAGCTTCAAAACTGATTTGTATTTTGGGATTTGGTAACTTGTTATCATGGAAATGATATGTTGTAATTCACTAACTCTGGGTAACTACGGTCGGGGCGTTACACCAAAAATATAGATGTTGTTGTATCTTTGAAACTAGAAAATAATTACTTTGACATATGCAGTTTCATTGTCCTAATTGTTTATTACTAACGTTTTTTTCATAATTATTAATGACTAGATTCACCAATAAAAATGTTCAAAATTAATGGTGTTCAACTTCCATAGAATTCTGAATTATTCAAGTATTTTGTAGATAATAAGGTTTTACATACATCAACACTAATTTTTTTATTTTTGAAATTAGGATAAGGTTATGTTCTGTATTATGAAGCTTCGAGATATGGATTGGTGTTTGTTATAATTAAAGAACATAATGTTGATAATTATGGATCATGGAAGTCATGATTTAACAAGAAGAAATACCCAACACATGATTTGGAAGTTGTTGTTTTAGTCCATGATTTGAATACAATGCATCATTACCTCATTTCAAGGATACTGACAATTTTTATAGACTATAACAGCATGAAATATATTTTATCAAATGTATATTCTAACAATTGATAGCGAATATTGATGGAGTACCTAAAAATATTTTACTTTAAATTGATGTATGTGGTGGGTAAATGTAATTAGGTTTCATATTCATTAAAAAGGAGGTTTTATAGTCAATCTGTGAATGATTATTTGGGATATTGGTGGATACTATCGATTAGATTTGACATGATGATGAATTGTGAAGGCCAATGTAGTGTTTTTGTTTTCGTTTTGGTTCCTTTTTCCCTTATGTTTTAAGAATCTTGCAGAGGCATAAACATATTATTATGAATGTGTTTCATTGATTTCATAAATCAATGTTGGGGTGACCATTGTTGTATGGAAGCATGAAATATGACCAGTGTAGTATTTTCACGATCATGCATATATTCCTTTTTCTTTTAAAGAACAACATCTTCATGCTTACCACCATTCAAGATGAGTTTTCTTCCTTGAATAAAAAATAAGTATAATGAAATAAATTCACTCTTTTAGACAGATGACATGAAAAAGGAAGTGGATAAGTTTCTATAAGACGCATCACCTTTATAAATGTTATGGTAGTGTAATATTATATATATGTAATGCTACATTTTTTAATGATGACAATTTCATGATGTGAGTTGATAGTCATGTATATTTTGATAGGTCTACAATGTATTGTTCTGAAACATGGTTCCATATGGGTGATAGTGTATAAGATCAACATGTTTTTCCAATTCATTCCTATTCTATAATTTGATACTACATAGGAAATTTCCAAAATATACATCCAATGGGTAGTAAAAATTCATGGAATACTAGTTTCAATTGTATTAGACAAAGGCCCAATATTTACATCATGTTTATTTGGATGTACTTATAGTAAACTCTTGGGACTGAATTTAATATTTTTATGAATTATCATTTGAAAGCATATTGAAAATATTAAACGATGATATAAAAATATGAAGACAAACATGAGGTTTGTCTACTATAATTTGGGGGTTTGTTGGAGTGTCACATACCGTTAGTAATGTTCTCATTAAATAATATATTTTTTGTCCTTGATATATATGGATCTGTTGGAATATTGTATGGGCACCTTTTTCACTCTATACATTGTTTGGTAGAAACTAGTGACTCTTCAATAGTCAGACCAGTAAAAATCTATGAGAAATTAGAGATTATTCTGTTGATCATTATGATAATTGAGACAACTAAAAGTCCTCATAAATTGAAAATGGATCACAATCGAAATTTATTGTCATTTAAGGTGAGTTTTCTTCGGTTACTGAATATATCTCCAATTATTTGGCATCACCATTTTTGAATGAATGTAAATTTATATCCACGATACAGAAAATTGTTTTAGATTCATGAATAGGTTGGTGATGTTGAATATTAATTATATTTCTCACCAAGGCTCTATTTAGTGCATAATATGTTTTATGTAACTCAATTTAATGAGTTTCAACATGATATTGACCATGTGATTCAATGGTATTAGGTTTACCTAGAATCGGATTATATATTGGTTTATGTGCTACCATGGATATTGGATAGGAATGATAATGTAATATTTGGTAAAAATATCTATATAGTGTCCGTTTTATGTAACAAATGGTTATATTTAAGAAGAAACATTAGAGTGCGAGAGTTGAATTTTTTTAAAAATTTAATGAAATATTTCAGGCATATCGTGTTTTCTAATTTCCGGGAATGGGAAGGTTAACATTTTGGAAAACATATAATCCCCTATTTCTAGTAAGTGACACATTATTTATGTATTTTAAAAATATAATGAAATTTGGTTATGTTTTTTAGATTTTCTTGAGGAGATGTTTTATGTGTTTGGGTCCTTTAGAGAGGTTGATGGATTAATAAATGATAGTAGAAATTGTGAAATAACTTCAACTAAATAGCACAACTAAAACAAAATGTGCTCAGTAGGTTCACATTATGTGCATATCTTTTCAGAACCATGTAGCTACCTATGAGGAACAATTAAATGTTGGATACTATTGTTTATCACAGTATGGGCATGGTTTTTCTATATTGTGAGCCAACCATGTGACGATTTATTGGAGGTAGTGGGTCATTCATTTTTAGCACACATTTTCCACATTGTGTGCCAAACCATGCACTATTAAAAATTTTATCCATATTTTTTGGATCTCTCTTAGTTTGGCCTATAGATCTATCCTTTTTTCCAAAATATTTATTGACCAAAATTCCTATAAATCCTAAATTTTTCTAGACAAATCCTAATGATCAATGAGATACTTATAGGTGAATTTTAGATTGATAGAGGTTTATATTCCGAGTAAAGTTCCTATTAATGTGTGTTTTTTATAGATTTATTCTTCTTCCCACTCATATAATCATAATCCACTACACATGGGATAAATATTTTTTATGTAGTGTCAATCATTGTTATATATGGTAATTTTGGTTGAATGGAAAAATATACAAGGTCTAATCATGATGATATAAGGTTTATTTTTGGAGTTTTTTGTTCTTAATTGGTTTCACAAATGTTTGATAGGTATGTGGATTCACTATCAACACCACATGTTTAGAAAATGAAAGATTTATATCAAACTGAATAAATTTATTTCTCTAAATTAAAAAATTTAGAGGAAATGTATGATTGAAACCCAATTACGTTATGGTTTGTGAAATTATAGAAGTTGGTTGTTTTTTTGACAGTGAAATTAATTTTATAATCTTAAAATTAATATATTAAAAATATTTTTTATGCATGGAAAATGATTTTATTTTATCAAAAAACATTCTTTAAAGGTTATGGAATGGATATTGTAATTTATTTTTTGGGTGTGTTCCTGTGTATTTGGGATTAATAATCTACTATTGTTTCTCCCCTCAAAATTAGATTGATAAGGTAGGGAGTTTACCAGAGAAAATTTGATCACTATGTGATGTCTTGGTGAAAATACAGATCACCAATCACATTTATAGAGAGTTACATGGTAGAAAATAATGTATTGGTGTGTGTGGTTGTGTTAATGTGTAAAAATTAATCAGTATACCGAAATGGATTTTCTGATTTGATAAGAATTTTTTTAATTATTTATTAATTTTAATGTTTTGGAAAATAGTTTTTTCTTTGATATAAACATCATTAAATTATTTTAAAATCTTTTATTTCAATTTCGTGACATGTTTTAAGCTAGTTTAATGTGTTGTGATTTCAATAGGGAAGTCATATTGAGTCTTATACTCACCCCCTACATGAGAACATTGGTGTGTTTACATATATTGTATATTGAGACACATGTAAAGGAATGGTATCCTAGTTTTTAATGATGCTTCTTGGTACAATGGATTGGACATGTTGTTTTGTTTGTTCGAGGAGGTTGGCAGTTTCGTTGTTCGGTTCATTGGTGTCTTTGATCTTTTTTGGTTTCATTTCTATATTGTACAATGATAATTTTTTTTGGTTACATAGTTTTTTGTATTAAAGTTTTTCATGGTTTATATAGTGAGTTTTGTTGTTATTTTAATCTTTGTTTGGTTGTTTTACATTCTAATTGAAAAAAATATCCCCAATTTTTAAAAATCCCATCACATGTATTACTACACTATGGTTTCTTAGGGATGTTACATAAGGCCCCATAACATCGTTTCCTATTTTTGAGCCAATGGTTTAGGGGTGGGATGTTACAAAATTAAACAAGGAGATTCATTAAAAATTAAAAAAATTTGTATTACAGTAAAAATATTAATTCAATTAAAATAGAAATAGTAATTCGAAATAAAAAAATAATTATATTTCATATTATTTATATGGTACATAGTTATTTTTTTCATAATGATTCTTAGTATCATTAATGGTATCTTTCTAATTGGAAGCGCCACTACCATCACCAGATGTAAATGTAATATAAGCCATTTTATTATGATTAGAATGTTTTTTAAATATGCACTAATGTTTTAACCATTACGTGATGAGATTCATCACAGTATGTTTTTTTGGTTTATGATTTTTCACCATGGTATTCAGTGTCAATGATAAGGGATATTATTTATAAAATAATATAATGACAGATTTCATGTTTTTTATTATTTGTAAACCCTATGAAATGGTGTAAAAATATATTATTTATTATTAAAGAGATTAAAAATCACATTACGAAATTGACAACTATTATAAATATTACAATGGTGTAAATAAAAAACTAATTGATTTTATATTCTATTAATTTCGTAACCTTTAATTAAATAATTAATTCAACAAAATTTACATAATTGAGTTCATTGGCCTCTTTTATTGATATATATGACTATCTGAATTGGAATCAATCCCAAAATCTTTTATTTTCATTAAATTTTAATATTGATATAAAAACAATTTTAATTAAATGTGGTAGAAACTAAGTGGTTTAAGATTGAATATTTGTCAATTTAAACTTCTAGATTTTAGAATCTATAAATTAGCAGTGATGGGTCTCAATCAATCTCACAGTTATTGAGTTCTCAATATGGAGAGTGAAATTATTATCTTAAAATTTAAAAATCATTGAATAATTTCTTATCATGTTATATATTAGTGATTTATTTTTATTTTCACCTTTTTATTGGGCTGTAAATTTCATAAAAATAGATATAAAAAACATGCTAGTGATTAATTTATAATATGATTTTACAACATTGAAAAACTCTTTGGTTTAATCTAAAAATGTGACCATATTTATATAACCACATAATGTATTATGTAAATTCACAAAAAAATTACATTATTTTCAATAAAACTATATATATTTTTATGTTGAAAAAAAATTCATTGTTTCTTCAGTATATGAAAAATATGGTTTTTATGATAATTATTTGTGTTTATAAATATTTTATTTCAATAACCAAAGACCTTTTCATGGATAATATTTAATTTTCATTGTTTCAGGAATGACCATTGAAACAAAATTCATATAAATTCAAACCAAACAAATATTTTTTTTAAAGTTACATTATCCAATTATCCATATTATATGACAATTGGTGAGAAATATTGTCATGGTTATGGGCTATGGTTTTTCTAATATTTGGAAAAATTATAAAAACTCTCACTAGAAATTACCAAACATTACACCTATAAAAAAATTCATAGCCTTTAAAATAGGGTAATGATATTATATATCATTCAATAATGTTTATTTCTTCATTTATTATTTAAATATATATTTATTATTCATGTATATTAATTATATATTATATATGAATTAATACTATTTGGATTAAAATTTTAAAAACATTATCATAATTTTCTTGTAGAGAATATACAAGTAACATTATATGTCTGATACATTATTTATATTCTTTTAGCCATGATTATGATTTTTTATTTATGTAATGAATTCCTTAATATATGTTGATTCTAATGATTTCATATTAAGTTTTATATTAAAATTTTAATTGGGATCTATATTCCGTGTTAATTTATAAATACCTTGTCATCATATTGGACTTATTAATCGCATTGGTGATAATAAGCTATATGAAATATGATGTTGAATACCTACCATGAAATAATTTCATTTACGATGATTTTAGTTTTGTAATATCCCAATGAATAATAAAAAATAGTTTCAGATTCCCTAGACATGATATGAAATTGGATATTTATATATATATATATATTAAGATTTTATTATTTACATTGTAATATAGTTTTATAGTTTTATATCCACTTATAAATTAATGGATATAAAACATGTTAATTTATTTGAGTTAATAATGTTCAAATGAATATATCCTAAAAAATTTAAATGTATAATTATTTATAGAATAATAAATATTAAATGAGATTAAATAGTAATATATGATATGAATAATATGTATTACATGAACTTGGAAATATCAATACTCTGATAGTACCCATGTAATAGAAGATATAATAATCCCTCTAATTTCATTTAAAGAACATGATCATTCCATATAAGTGAACATAGTCATTAGAGTACCATGCCTTTTATTTTGAATCAAATAAAAATCATTGTTTCACTAACAACTAGGTCCGTAAATTCAATATGACAATCAATTTATATTTAGTTTGGAAAGAATAACCATTAGGTTCCCATAAAAATGGCGTTAGATAATTCTTATAATCAATTGGGATAGGTATTGAGAACCCAAATACATGTGATTCTTATTTGATTTTATTGTAAATCATATCTACTATATGTAGTCATGGATTATATTACATGAATATATTGGTTTAAGATTAATAAATATTGATCTATATCAACTAATGGTTATGATATATGAATAAATCTTTTTAAAGATAGTATATTAAAAAAACTTAATATTTATTTGAAATAAAAAGTGGCACTCACCCATAAATATTTCTTATTCTAGATTATAGTTAGAAGCATGAAAATAATTTGGAGATCTTTTACATGTTAATGCATTGTATTATTTATTTGTTATGAATGGTTGGTAAGGGTTCTCAAAGTGAGGAATTTAAATAATAATTATTTTATTATAATTGAAATATGTTTCTTTATTTTTTACTTCTATGTATTAGATTCAATGTTTCCATTACAAATTTGTATAAACTCGGATTTACTCCTAAATAGTATGAAATTAATGAAAGGGAAACATGATTTTTATTTTGAAAATGTTGTTATATTTTTCACGTGGAAGGTGGGAGCATATAATTTATGTCTACTTAGTGGATGAATTATAGAATTGTAAAATTATTAAAAAATTATTGTCGTCGATAGAAACATCAATTTTATGTATTCTTTACACAATAATGGATTTTCATTCTGAATTTATTATTTTTTGTATACACGTTAAAAAGGTTTTATAACATAATGAATATGTTGAAAACTTCATTCATTCTAGATATAGAAAATAAATTATTTAATACACAATATTAGAAGTTAAAAAATAATTACCACAACACATATATTTATAATTTTACCAATATATTTTAAATGATAAACTTTTCGAAATTAAACAATTTAGATATATTGTTGGAATCAATCAAATTTTAATTGCCCAAAAATTATGATTGTTCATTTTAGATAAAATAAATATTAAACCTATTAGTATAAATTTTAAGAGGGATAATAGTCATTATAACAAATATATAATATTTACGAGGAACAATTAGTATATATGCATCTTGGAGGTAACTCTCATATACAAATTCATAGCCCCTTGGTACATTACCTACATCATCAGAAAATTTATGCCCTTATTGATTATGGAAAGGTGATTTTTCACACATCGGGTTAGGGAATCATGGAAGCGAACGTCTAGGGTAGAAAAAGAAACATCAATGGAACATTTATCCTTAACAATGGTATTAGTAATTTTTCTAATGATTGTAATACTGTTGTCAAAGGATCTGCACAAGGATTCCATTATTTCAAACCCCAGGTGAGTGCCTTTTTCTTATATTGGAAAAGTTTGAATGAATGGGTATATAAGAAACATATGTGTATATTTATCCTGTAAACATTAAAAATGATTTTAGTAGATATAGTTATTTCTATCGTATGAGATGAAAATTATAAACAATAGAAAAGGACTAATTATTATCCAATCAAATCAATGTGGTTATTTTTTGGAAAATAATTTATTAATCCTTTAATTGATTAGATAAGGTTTTTTCATAACATGTATTTAAAGAACAATATTTATAATATATATATATATATATATTATTTTTTATAATTAAATAAATAATATAAATATATATAAGACATTTTTTTATTAGTTATTATTATATAAAATCTTGAACTAAATGACTGGGACCACACCCGAATGTTGCATATCCTCAGAAACACCTCCTTGTATGCCATACGATTCCAACTAGAATTAAGGTAGTATGGTGTAGCATGAGATACTATACCCTCCTCTTGAGTAATAAAATAACGCATAAATACATGATAGAAAATAAATAATGTACATGATTCTATGAAACTCCATTCCTAACCATATCTCATTCTCCAGACTGATAGTATAACATCCCACATTTTTATCACATAAACTTTCATTACATTTTACAAAATCGAGTATCTTTAAGTTTTAGTGTCTTGGATACCAAAAACATATTACATGAGAAAAAACATTCTTCTTAAAAAATTTAAAGTATTCTCTTTATGTTTATCCTAGGTTCATTACTGCATCTCATAACTTGGGGACATACATCAAAGGAAAGGGTGAGCAAAAGGCCCAGTAAGGGAAAGAAGGGAAACATCTTATATGACATCTTTAGATACATCAAAAGTCATGAAAAAAAATAACTTTAAGGCATGAGAATGAGATAATGAGGCATATAATAATAAAAATAACATGTTTCATAACATGAATATGTGGATAAAACATTTAACAAAGACAATCATTTCCGTTTCACCAAGGTCCATCCCCAAGGTGTCATTAAAAATTACCAAGGTTATTCACCAAGGTATCAGTCAAAATGGTCATCTCTAGAGATTAAGTCTTCACCCAATGCGTTGGAGAGCTATCAGGGCACACCCTTAAATTTTCCATTATTATCATGTGAGCCACATATATCATCACCAATAATTTCACAAAAAACATATATAGCATAAAAGAAATGGGTTTCATTTCATAGTCATCACATTTTAAAAAAACTGCTTTAAAGACGTCATCTTTATGTCACATTAAACCCACGAAAAAAAGAAAGCAGGTTTCGTGTATGTAAATCCCAGAATTTATAATAAAAAATTTTGGTATATATGTGAATACCCATTTAGAAGAAAGACCTTTGAGTATTCACTTAATAAAATAAAATAATTTTGGAAAAAGAGAGAGACATTTTGAGACAGATATTATGCTGCATAACAGGTATGTTGTAGGGTTTTAGAAAACATTGAAAAGAGAGGGGACATGGGTCACCCACACCAAAATGATCCAAAAAACAATATGGGTACAGAATATAAAAGATTTAAGAACATGGTAAAGAAAATGTAATGATATACCATATGAAATTAAGAACATGAAAGGAAAAAAAATATTATTTCTCTTCTAAAAATTTGGCATCCTAACAGCGTCACTTAACCTTAAAAAAATGAATTGACGAGATCAAATATTGTCTCTCATCCTATGAACATAAATGATCAGAATGATATATATAGAGATAATACCCCAACATAATAAAAAATAACATGAAAGACATGAAAAGAAAATAGAACTTGAAAATGAGAATGGTGAAAGAATCCCTTAAAAATTCGGTACCCTAACGACGTCACTAAAACATCAAAAAATTGAATTGATGAGATAAAATTGGGTCTCTCATCATACGAACATAATATATAATTAGGATAGATATAGATATCATACCTCAATAGAATAAAAAAGGAACATTAATGACTTGAAAAGAAAATAAAACGTGAAAATGGGAATGGTGAAAGAATCTGTTACAAAAATTTCGGCAACCTAACGATGCCACTTAAACATTCATAAAACGAAATGATGAGAGTAAGAGGGGATATATTATCATATGAACATTAAAATGGAAGTTAGAGAAATATAATATAACATTCTCTAACATAATAACAGAGAGCATAAAATAAATGACTTAAAAGAGAGTATTCAAAAAGAAAGAGAGAGGTTGGATCCCTTACCTTAAAATGTATCTCTTAAAACTCAAAGGTTGGGACCTTGATGGATTGGGGGCACCTTGGGAGGACTAATTGGGAGGTTATTAGACTAGATATTTTTTGGGGGAGTGTTGGGAGTGAAAACTAAATGAGGAAAGGGTGGGTATTTATAGGGAAAGTGAGGGGACAATGCATTAATGGGCAAGGGACACCTCATTGGTGGTATTGGAAAAACCATGGGATTGCCCATGGTATTTGCCCATGGTATTGTCCACTTAGGACACCTTAAATAATATCTTACTATTCATAAGTCGAACATATTAATTACATACTTAATACATCATTTAATGACGACACTAAACACCCGTAACTTAAAAACTGTATTTTCACAATTCATCGAAAATTCAACTTTCTCAGAAAAATCTCAAAATTTTACCTTAACCAAATATTGATGATCTGATTTGAAAGATGAACTCCATTTTATAAAAATAATTTTCTAAATATTTTTAATTTAATTTTTAAATAAATACACTATTCACTGAAAATTCATTTTTTTCAGAAAATTCCCAAAAATAACCTTAACATAATATCGATGCTCTGAGTTAAAAAATGAAAACCATTTTATAAAAATATTTTCCTAAATATTTTTATTTTAATTTTTAATTTAAAAACACTATTCACCTGAAGAAACTAATACTTGACTAATAATTTATAAAACAGTTATTTACCTATTTTATTAAATCACATTACATAATCAGGGTGCCTAGATTATATTAATACTTTCATTATGTGAGATTACTAATCTATTTAGTCAAATTACTAATCCTAAGAATAAAATCATTATTCATAATTTACTATTCATCAAAAATTATGTTTCTCTTATTATCCTCTAAATTTTGTACTGAACATAATTGTAGAAGACCATATTTTGAAAATAATTACACATAATTAGTTATCTAAGGATTACATAATTATTTTCAAATATCATTTTTCTAGAATTCATCAAAAATATGCATAATAATTTATCCGGACAATTTAAAATTCACAAACTTCATCACAAGAAGAAATCACAATTTTTATTTAAAACAAAGGAGTACACAAGGCAGTTATGGTCTCGTTTCATAGCCCCTTATAACACCAGTATAGGACCTAAGAGTAAAGTGTGCTAGGGTGATAGAATCTTGGGGTGGCTCGACCAACATTTCCCAAGTAGTAATTTCTATCCGTTTGGACTTCTCACAAAGGCTATTCTGTTCAAGCTTCACACAATGAAGTTCAGCTTGGGATTGGACTAGATCAAAGCCCAATGGTGCTACCTCTTTCCCAACTTCTGTTAGATCAGCTTCGATTTGTGCGAGACTACTGGATGAGGCCATTTAATCTTCTTTCTATATTAATTAATCAAGTTCAGATGTATTTAGAAAAATCTCAACATTTAGTTTCCAGTGGCCATATTGACCAATGGTCATATAACGGTAAAAACCCAACAGTCTCATTTTAATTATACTATAGTTATCAAATGAAACAGTTTTGTTGAGTATAAAAAAATAAAATAACACACAAAATTAGGAAACAAAATTTATTCAAAATTTCGAGTCGTTACAATTTCCCCCCTTAAGAAATTTCATCCTCGCAATTTTTATAATTTGGATTGGAAATTTCATTGAAAGTCCCATATCAGAAAAAGAGTCAGTAACACTATTACTTTAAAATAAATAAAGGGAAGTACAATGGTCACCTGAGTTAACCCATACTAGGATTCCATATAGGAAAACATGGATATGGAAGAAAAAATAAAGGGTCAAGTTCATAGGGAGAGTGATAGAAAACATGATTAGGAGAAAGTTAACCACAATAAAATCACAAACTTATGATGTGTGTAAACAGACTTTGATTACCCAGCTAGAAACATAAACCAAAAAAGTTTTTGTTTTACATTACTTTTAATAATTTTGAGGAATTCATTTACCACATAGAATAACAACATAAGGAAATATACCTACCTTTAAGTAGAGTTTCATCCTGTAATAATTTTCTACAAAAACTAATCTTTTCTCCAAACGATGAGAATTCAAATCAACTTGGTCTCATCAAATCACAAGAATCATATTTTAGAGAATCACATAATCCAACAAAGATTAACTATATATTTCTTCTATCTATAAACAATATCCCAAAAACAAAAAGGGTAAGATAAAACAACTCTTCCAAAAGAAAGAACCCCAGAGGAAGGGAAACTACTTTAAATCTTCAAAGTTCCACGGTACTACCCAATGTTCATCATAGACCATTACATAAATTTATTTCCTTAAAATTACTCAAAATAAACCAAACTAATATTGAAACCCAAATACAAGAAGTATTGGATAACATATTCTTCCAAAATAGACATCAGCGTTCATCTCCAAACAACATCACCTACTCCTATCATCTTATAACATAACTAGCAGACCTAAATATATTTTCCCCAAGATAGGTTAGTCATTTCTATAAGTAACATAAATTCCTATAAGTCCACCTTAAATTCATCGATTCATCAAAATATAAGTCAACCATTACCCCTCAATGAAAAATACCGTAGTAATCTATTTACCTTGATCATATAGGGTTCCTAGAATAGTAAACGTCTTCCAAAATAATAATAATCATTTAATCCCCTAATCATCTATGTCATATTAATATGGAAATAATCACATTTCTTATCACATTGGTTGTTGGGACATGTTCTTCCATTTCCCTCCATTATTTAAGAAAATAAAGTACAATTAGGGGCTTAAATACTTAGCCAATAATCATGGAAAGGAACTTAAAGCATAGAATGATAACTTGTAGAAGAAAAGTATAACCTAACTTGTGATCCCCTAGGTTCCCAACTAGGTTATCCATGATCATATATTCTTATGTGAATCTTTATTTTATTTTATCTTTGTTACTTTAATAATGGTTCATACTAAGAGTATAAATTTACCAAAGCATAACCCACAGGAGTGTCGTAACCAAGAGTGCCGAAAATCTTGTTGTCTTGTACCTGTTTCTGTTCGAGTCCAACTCAAAGCGTTGTTTTCAGGTTTTAACCCTATGTATATCTGTGCCAGATCCACCTTACCTACTCGTATCCAGAAAAGGATGTATTTTCGTGGCAACCCCTTACTCAATACTCACCAAAATACATGGAAGATTTCCTATATTTAAAATTTTCTATAGGATTCTTCCTAAAGTATTCATATCATAATTTCAAAAAATAACTAAACCATCCTTTGATACCAACTATAACATCCCACATTTTTATAACATAAACTTTCATTACATTATACAAAACCGAGGATCTATAAGGTTTAGTGTCTTGGAAACCAGGATCTTATTACATGAGAAAAAAAACATTCTTCATAAACACTTGAAAGGATTCTACTTATGTTCATCCTAGTTTCAATACTGCATCTCATAACCTATGGACATACATCAAAGGAAAGTGTGAGAAAAAGGCTTAGTAAGGGAAACAAGGGAAACATCTTACAAGGGAACATGAGATACATCAAAAGTCATGAAAAAAATAACTTTAAGGCATGAGAAAGAGATCATGAGGCATATCATAATAAAAATAACGTGTTTCATAACTTGAAGATGTGAATAAAACATTTAACAAAGACAATAATTTCAATTTCACCAAGGTGTCATTAAAAATTACCAAGGTTATTCACCAAGGTATCAGTCAAAATGGTCATCTCTAGAGATTAAGTCTTTACCCAATGCATTGGAGCGCTATCAGGGAACACCCTTAAATTTGACTTTATTATCATGTGAGCCACATATATCATCATCAAGAATTTCATAAAAAACCCATATAGAATAAAATAAATGGGTTTCATTTCATAGTCATCACATTTTAAAAAAACTTCTTTAAAGATGTGATATTTATGTCACTCTAATCCCACGAAAAAGGAAAGTGGGTTTCATGTATGTAAACCCCAGAATTTAAAATAGAACATTTTGGTATATATGTGAATACCCCTTTATAAGAAATAGCTTTGATTACTCACTTAATAAAAGAAAATTATTTGAGAAAAATATAGAGACGTTTTGAGACGGAAATTCGGTAGCATAACGGCTATGTTGTAGGGTTTTAGAAAACATTGAAAAGAGAGGGGACATGGGTCACCAACTCCTAAATGATCCATAAAACAATAAGGGGCCAGAATATAAATTATTTAAGAACATGGTAAAGAAAATTTAATGATATACCATATGGAATGAAGAACATGAAAGGGAAATAAAAATAAGATTTCACTTATGAAAATTCGGCAGCCTAACAACGTCACTTAAAGTAAAAAAAATGAATTGACGAGATCAAATAGGGTCTATCATCATATTTACATAAAATATCAGTATGATATATATAGGGATCATACCCCCAACATAATAAAAAGTAACTTGAATGACATGAAAAGAAAATATAACTTTAAAATGAGATGGGTAAAAGAATCCCTTATGAATTTGGCAGCCTAAGGGCATCACTTAAACTTCAAAAAAATGAATTGAAGAGATCAAATAGGGTATCTCATCATATGAAAATAAAAGATAAATATGATAGATATAGAGATAATACCCCAAAATAATAAAAATGAACTTGAAAGACTTGACAAGAAAATATATCTTGAAAATGAGAAGGGTGATAGAATCCGTTACAAAAATTTTAGCAGCCTAACTGCGCCACTTAAACATTCATTAAACAAAATGATGAGAGTAATAGGGGTTATATCATCATATGAACATGAAAACGGAAGTAATATAAATATAGAATAACATCCTCCAACATAATAACATAGATCATAAATGAAATGACTTAAAAGATAGTATTCGAAAAGAAAGAGAGAGGTTGGATCCCTTACCTTAAAATGTATCTCTTAAAACTCAAAGGTTGGGACCTTGAGGGCTTGGGGGCACCTTTGGTGGGATCCTTGGGAGGTAATGAGACCAAATATTTGTTTGGGGAGAGTTGGGAGTGTAAAATAAAGGAGGAAAGGGTGGGTATTTATAGGAAAGGTGAGGGGACAATGCATTAATGGCCAAGGGACACCTTATTGGTGGTATTGGAAACACCATCGGCTTGCCCATGGTATTTTCCCATGGTATTGGACACTTGGGACACCTCATACCTTATATTACTATTCGTAAGTCGACCATATTTATTAAATACTTAATACACCATTTAATGACGTCATAAAACACCCGTAACTTAAAAACTGTATTTTCACTATTCATTGAAAATTCAACTTTCTCAGAAAAATCCCAAAATTTCACCTTAACCAAATATCGATGCTCTAATTTCAAAAATGAACTCCATTTTAGAAACATAATTATCTAAATATTTTTAATTTATTTTTTAAATAAATACACTATTCATCGAAAAATAATTTTTTAAGAAAAATCTCCAATAATTACCTTAACATAATATCGATGCTCTGTGTTCAAAAATGAAATCTATTTTATAAAAATAATTTTCTAAATATTTTTAATTTAATTTTTAATTAAAAATCCCCATTCACCTGAAAAAACTTATACTTGACTAAAAATTCCTGAAACAATTATTTACCTATTTTATTGAATCATATTACATAATCAAGGTGGCTAGATTATATTAATACATTATTTAAGTGAGAATACTAAGCCATTTGGTCACATTACTAATCCTAGGAATAAAACCACTATTCATAATTTACTATTCATCAAAAATTTTGTTGATCTTATTAGACTCTAAATTTTGGGCTGAACATAATTGTAGAATACCATATTTTGAAAATCATTACCCATTATTAGTTATCTATGGTTTACATAATTATTCTCAAATATCCTTTTTCTAGAATTCATCAAAAATATGCATACTATATTTATCCGGACATTTGAAAATTCACAAACATCATCACCAGAATAAAATCACATTTTTTATTTAAAACAAAGGATTACAAAAGGCAGTTATGGTCTCGTTACATAGCCCCTTATAACACCAGCATAGGACCTATGAGTAAGGTGTGCTAGGGTGATAGAATCATGGGGTGGCTCGGTCAACATTGCACGAGTAGTAATTTCTATCAGTTTGTACTTCTTGTGAAGGCAATTCTGTTCTAGCTTCTCACGATGAAGTTCGACTTGGGTTTGGTCCTGAGCAAAGCCCAATGGTGCTACCTCCTTCCCAAGTTCCGTTAGATGGGATTTGATTGGACCGAGACTACTGGATGAGGCCATAGAATCTCCTTTCTAGATCAATTAATCAAGATCACTTGTATTTAGACAAATCTCAACATTTAGTTTCCAACGGTCATATTGACCAATGGTCATAAAATAGTCGAAACCCAATAGTCTCATTTTAATTATACTCATGTTATCAAATGAAAAAGTTTTGTTGAGTTTAAAAAATATATAACACACAAAATTAGGAAAAAAGATTTATTCAAAATTCTGTGTTGTTACAGATAGAAAGTTATCCCACACAACAATCAATGAAAGGGAATTTTCATTTCTCCTACTCACAATAAGCGAGGGATGATCAGGTACCCAAGTACCATGGTCACTATATCTGGGGATGAGTATAACTCAGTAAAACCCCCACCAAAAAGTTATAGTACCCAACCGATAAGTTGCAGTGTACATACATGATATAAGGGAATCCAAATGAAGATATGAAATATATAAATGTGAAAACATATTATATAATAACCAATGAATAAATCAAAAAATCAAAAACATATACCATGTGGATGTATTATTACGATGAATTAGCAATCCTCCATCTATGACATCTTTTATTCAATGTTATTGTGGATGTAAATGTGTATATAAACATCTATCATCACACCTTATTATACTTATCACAATTCGTAACATTGGCTTTCACCATTCACCTTTATGGATAAATTCTATCACTATTGATAAACTGTATAACCCACCATGAAGGTGTCACTCATCAAGGACACTATACACCCCACTATAATGGTGGACATTATTAAGAACATGAAATTCCCCACCCTAACAGTGGTAATTACCCATAAATGATGGTACGTACCACCTCACATGCTTTACATAATCGGATAATCAAATCATCCATCAGGGAATTTTCACACATAAACTTGTAGATAATTGGATCTCAATTCCCATACATACTCTACTCCTACATTAATTTCTATTTATATGACCCATATCATGAAAAAATACATTGTCTATATCCTATAATGATTGAATAATATGGAATCACAATAGCCTCAAGAGAATTACCCAGAATGCTAAGGGCTACCAACAAGCAATAAGGGCCATGGGTGTGATAGTGAGGAATCAATTCCCTAATTGGAAGAGTAATATAGATGAAAAACATATAATAGTAGCGGAAGCACTAATTCCATACAATAAGTAAACAATGGAAGATTGAAAGTTAATAAAAAACTATAGCATATATATTCAAAAAATGATGCATGTGAAAAGTATCTCAGAATTCATCCAAACAAGTCACAAATATTGAATACATTAGTTAACCAATGTGAAAATGTCATGTAAACTTCATTAACATCATAAGCCTCGGATCGGTTCCATGCTCCACATCTCCACACCAGTGTTGTACCTGGTGTAAAAGGGTGCTTGCCCTTACCTATACCTGCAACAATATAATCTTTTTGGACCAAAATCATGGCCCAAATAGTTTTTGAGACAAATCCCCATAGGAAACCACCCAATTATTTGTGCCTAACTATTCGTGAATATATGTAAAAGGAAAATATGAATAATTAAGTAATTAAAATGGAGGTACTCAAAAGTAATCAGTCCTACAGATTCAACTACATTCATTTTGATTATAAATTATTTAGATAAAAAAAACAAGAAACCGTATGGGAATTTTCACATAGCATATCCCCTCTAGATCAACTTATATAAAGGATATAACTACCCTCGGTATATGCTCACACATTCTAACACCTTAGGTCTCGTAAAAAAAGACTCTATGAGGAAGAAATCACCGAAAATTCCCCCTAAATTATTTTAATGATAAACTAAAGACTCTTTGGGGAAGAACAATCTTTCAATTCCTCATGTTGTCTTGTAACAATAACTATAGACACACTGAGGGAGAAATCAACATCAATCCACCATATGGTCTCACAACGTTAATAGTAAAACAGATTCTATGGGGAATCCTTCAATGTCAATTCCCCATATGGTCTCACTACACCAGGCTCCCACATCCTTATTCAATGAAATTGTGCACAAAACATATTTAGTAGCTAATATAAACGACAAATACTACTTTAATAAACCATTACAAAGTATAACATAAGCATGTCCGATTATATCACTACATCCTAACAACACTATGCATGGAAAGAAGAGCAACCTAACAAGAAATTATAGACCTAATAAAAATTATCAGATCAAACATGGGAAATCATCCATAGAAAGGTAAATAACCCTATTTTTAATAAAAAAACCCATACAATGGAAAATAATGAATTACATGCATTAATAGGGTTAAAATTACCAAAACAAGAAATATCCTAAACTAGGTTATTGGGAACTTTTTACACATATAACTCAGATAAAATATAATGAAAGAAAGAAATCATCTACTTCGACTTTGTATTATGGATTGGTTCGATTAGTATCAAGCTTTTATAGACTTCTACTGTCATAGGGTATAATATACATCAATATAGGGATGTATTTATCTACAGAAGATGAGTGGGATGCCTATGATGATAGAGATGGACCAGAGCATCATGGGCTAGGTGGAGTGTCCACCCAGATTGGAAATCTCTTCCTGGAGTATCGGTGTTTATGACACGCTGATTTCCCTCCAATAGTGGATCATTTCAGGGATATCATTCGTGGTGATTTTTCTATCTTACCTCATGAGAGAGTGGTATATTTTACTATATATAAAGTCTGAGGAGAATCTCAAATGTTAATTCCTCCATATAAGATGGAACCAATAGATCTTGAATATCATAAGCGGTGGTTAGAGGGTTTGGAGACTAGATTCTTTATTTGGCCAAGTACATCCTCTTGGGGTTCACTCGTTCTTTTCACCAAGTAGGATGGAACCATATGTATAATACTTTATTATATATAGTTTAAACTGACTACGGAAAGAAACCTATACCCCCATTCTGGAATAGATGTGCTCTTTGACCAGCTCTGAGGATCAATGGCCTACTCGAATATCGACATCAGATCGTGTCATCATCGGGTACGAGCCAAGACATCTGACATACCTCATACATATTTTTATAGTATGTTTGGTCTATAACAATACCTCATTATTTCATTCATTCTTAATAATGTGACCACTTTTTTCATAGATATCCTGAATACGGATTTCCACCCTTATTAGGACTCTTCTTTCATGGTCTTTTTGGATGGAATCTTGGTGTCTTGTCACACTCATAGAGACCACTCCAATCATCCTAATATCGTTCTGATTACACTGATACAACATAATAATTATGAAAATATGGCTATGTTCTTGTTCTGGATCAATAAATTTAACTTCATTGGTTATATAATATAATAATCATCAGTATCTATTTACCCTGGAAAGGATATCATATCAGTTTCATAGGAGCATCCCAATAATGTGATTGATAAATAGAGTTTCTTTGGGATTGGGAGATATTATAAGAATTTAATACAAGAAATATAATTCCTTGATTCACCTCTTAATGACCTTACAATGAATGGGGTCGATATTATATGGTCAAAATATTGTTAGAATTATTTTTAGAAGCTCAAATGGAGGATTGTGTCAGCACTTATTATGACTCTTATAGAGAATAAAATAGGATATATTGTCTAATTAGATACATCATCCATCAATATTGGAGAAATTTGGATATAGGGAGACAAAGTTGTTTCCCAAAATTTCATTGAAATTGAGACAACATGAAACAAATTACTGGACGCACAACCTTGACCTATCAGTAGTTGTCCACGCCTTAGGTTTCTAGAGACATTATCAACTGGGGTGAGAACATTTTGGTGAACACAAACCACAAGAGCCTAAATTATATCTTTTAAAAGTTTTACATGACCCTCAGATAGTAGATGTGGTTTGAATATCTACAATCCTATGATATTGAGCTTACCTATATGGTGGGAAGGGAACTGTGAATGCAGGTGCACTAAATTGGAATACTCAATAACATGTATTACGAGAATACAGGGATGAATGGAAGTTAATGGACCTATTTTATGATATGTACCTAGAGTTTCATGAATTTCTTGAGTAGTCTTACCTTTAATCTTTGATAGTTATCTATTTTGTCCATGAGAAGTTGAATGGAATACATGTTTCAGATCTTGAAGGATTGGTTCTCTATAAAAGTATATCTGGAGATAACCCACCTAGATATTGGTCTGTGGATAGAGATGACGTCCTATGTCTATGTGGACATATCAAGGTTCGTATAGATGTGATAGAGGAGTTGATGAAAGAGTCTCAAACTTCTCAGTGGGCAGTTCATCCAGGTATCTCTAAAATGTATCAATATATGTGACCCCGGTATTGGCGGCCTCAGATGATATGTCAATTAGCAAACATTATCACTAGGTGTTCCACTTGTCAGCATGTGAAGGCAGAGCACTAGAGACCCACATGCTTGTTAAAGAAACTTCCTCTCTCAGAATTTAGAAGCAAATATGTTGCTATTGATTATTTAGTTGGCATCCTATATTGCTGAAGTGTAGTGATGCAATATGGGTATCCATTGAGAATGTAAAGAAATCATCCCACTTCATTCCTATTCAAGAGACATTATCAGTTGCTGAGAATGGACGACTTTATGTTTTTAAATCATACTACAACATTTGGTTCCTCATACAATCATTTCAGATTGGAAATCCCATTTCATAACATATATATGTAAGGTATTGATAATGTATATGGGGTCAAAAGTGCTTCTAATAATATATTTCCACCCTCATAATGATGGAAAATCAGAAAACATAATATAGATTCTAAAATATATGCTCAAAAAATGAGACATTGATTTGGTGGTTTATGGGAGAATCATATCCCTCTAATTGGGTTTTCCAATAATAACAATATTCAGGTGAAAATTATGATTTCTCCTTTTTAGGCCATATATGATAGGCCATTTCATTCCGACCTACGCTGAATAGATATAGGCAAGACAAACCAACTAGGCCCTTGTCTTGTTTAGGCGACATCAGAGCTTGTTCAGTTGATCAAAAATCATAGGACTGATGGGCAGTATAGGCAGAAATAATATGTGAATCTTCATCGAAAAACCATTGAGTTTGATATTGGTAATCATATTTTTCTCAGGTTATCGCCCAAGCTAGGGGATAGATGTTTAATTCTGTATGGAAAGTTATCGCCTCAGTATATAGTGTCATTTGAGATTTTAGAGAGAGTTGGGCCGATATCCTATCAATTTCTACAACGTCATAAGTATAGTCCCATGCATGATGTCTTCCACATATCACATGTTTACTAGTATCATGTTGATCTGCCTCATACCATTGATCCCAAGTAAGATGAGTTAGATTATGACGCTACCTTTGAGCGGTATACAATATGTATCACTGACTAGAGACAGAAGGCCTTTTGAGGTCAGTATGTCCCTAAAGTGTGTGTTCTATGGAAGAATCACCATGTATATGGCTAATCATGGGATAGGGAAGATGATGTACTTTCCCAATAGCTAGAGTTTTTCTCAGATAGTTTTTCTCCACCCTTGTTAGGTGAACTGAGGGATGATTTCTTTAATGGGGGGATGACTGTAAGAACCCAGTTGTTTGGTGAGGTATGGATCATATAAATTTATGTCTAAATCAATATATAGGACTCATATTGTTGCGTAATGGGTTAGAAAAGGTCTCTATGGTGTTTGGGGCTTGTTCGGATCCTAGAGCCAATTTTTTTTGGGAAACTATCCATGTCGCACTATTAGAAAAATGATGATAAATGGTTTGCCAAAACCTACAGATAAAATTTCTAGACTGAACTACATCTCATTGTTTGTTCATGGACATGTGTCTTAACTATGCAAGTGCCCCTTCTAACCAAGTAATTATGCATTGTTTATGCACGGTTCTTCGAGTCGTATGGAAAAATTATACACAAGATGATTTTCTAGGAAATATGTCAAATTTTCACTTAAATTTATATTAATCCCCATCTTCTTAACCAATATGAGAACTAGTGGGATTAACCCCTTTTCCTCTCATTTGGGAGATTTTTTATGAAATATGGTATGAATCAAGATATCTCCTTTACCCGAGATACGTTCGAGCTATTGTTCAAAATATTGGATATGCAACAGTAAGTACTCAAATATGATTAATCCATTCTACTTATCTCATTCTATCAACTTAGTTATCTCAGTATGATCATTTTTTTCTTTTTTCATAGATCTACTAAAATATTATCCAAATCATGGGTAAATACTAGAGGAGGAATATCATACAACCATAAGGTGGAGGACTTTAAATCAACCTTAATGTCCATTGATTATGGATTTTTCATGTGCGGCCTATTGCTTTCATCATATGTTGTTCATTGAAGTTAAATTTCATAATTATTATCATTATAAACATATGGATATTCTCATTCAATATATTTTGTTAATTATTGATTGTTAGGACCACAAATCCATCCTTTCCATGTAAAAGGATATTCCATAATTGATTTTTAGTATTTTGACGGGTTTTCTCCACCATTAGGGTGTGCCTTATCTTGGCCATCCTAAGGGTATAATTTTCTATATTAAATGGATTGTTTTATATTGTTCATTTCATAATTTCAAGTACCATGTATGCTCACCCCTTGACCTGTCTAAGGTATATTCTTCAATTGACAATTTATTGGTAAATTTAAATGGGATCATATATTGGGAATATGTCTTGATCATATTTAATGTGAATGATTAATAGGTTTAATATCCATAGAACCCATTACCAAACTAATGAAAGGTAGTGAAATCAATCATAATTATTTATTATGCCTTAAATGGAATTAAATGGTTACATGATACTTTACCATATCAAACTATTGAAAGAAAAGGCTTGACCAAATGGTTTCATGCTAATTGACCTTATCAAACTAATGAAAGGAAAGGCTTCAACCAAAAGAAATATAACATGAATTCATAATTATATAGGATTTTCCTGACTCGAGCTAACCTTGGATTCTGATAGAGGAATTCCATGAGCACTCGAAAATCCCATTCTGATTCAATGATTTTTCATTCTTAGGTTGAGACCCACCAAGATATTTTTCATTTTCTTTTATTTTGATGAACATTATGACATTGTAATATCCCTTCAATATTATTATAGGAAACCTCATATACACTCCTTGGATCCATCATTGACATGTAGGCTCCATGGTAAAAGGCCATTAGACCAAATTTTTAATTAGTCCCATTATACCAAGGAAGAACTCCTTGGACTCGGTAGGTGCCTCATTCTATAATTACATGGACTATGCTCCATGGATTTCACTCATACACCATGACTGTAACATCCCATGTAAATAAAGAATAATAAATTTTCATATTTATTTAAATTTACGAATTAAATATTAATTTTACTTTAATGGGGTTGCTATGTTCTATAGCGTACCCGATACACAACAAAGAGTTTCATTTAAATCTTACGTTGCACACTATTAATAAAATAATATTATTTTAAATGGTAGTTAACACATAGCTGTTGTATTGGCGGGAAAGGATATAAATAACTACAATATGATTATATATGTTTTTTAAATATTTTTACATTTATCTAATAAAATATAAAGGCTTAAAATACGGAAAGAATTCAATTTTAGGCATATATACCCTAATTTTCACTAAAGGTTCACTTATCGCCTTTTGATGGTGAACTGTCATTAAATATAGTTTTGTTCACTCTTATACATTCTATTGGACCAAATAAAATTCATCTTTAGAATCGGGACATCAAAATTTACTTTGTGTAATTTTTTGTTATTTTTCCGATAATGTTTTTTTTAATGAATAGTGTTAAATGTTGTATTTTAATTCAAAACCTATTTTTAATATAATTTATTTATATGATTAGATTATCTTTTTAATTGTTTTTAAAGTGAAATTAGAATATATTTTTACCATTAAATCCAATAGTGGATGTTGGAATTAATTTCACTTTGAAATCGGACTTAAACTAGTGTCAATCTTTTGATACATATTGTTTCATAAAAACACGCTTTTTGCTCTAATAGTGGGAATTAATTATTAAATTAATTAATTCAACTTATATGTTTTCAATTATTTAAAATGGAATTCATTTTTGAATTTGGAATATCAAATATAGCTTAGGGTGAAGTTTTTGCATTTTTCTGGAAAACTTCAATTTTTGATGAATAGTGAAACCACTAAGTGGTTCTTATAACAACTAAATTTTCGTTTAAATGAACTTTTTCCACCTCTGTGTTTTGAATTTCAAAAATCGGACATACATGGTTGTCATTAAGAAGTAAAATGTGGTAAAATAGGATTAAAATAATTTTTTGGTGATTAGTAACTTTTAAGTTTTTATCGTGATTAGAGGTAATTAGTGTAGTTTAAGGTAAAAATAATGTTTTAATAATCTGGAATGACCTAGACACATGTCCTACTCTTATTGGATATGTCATGGTCGAATAATAAAATCCATGGGTAAACTTGGTGATACCATGGAGCCACTTTGGAAGGAAAATAACATTACTATCTTTTTATTTAATGTTAAAGTAAAAATTTCACAAACATGAGTTGTTTTACTAAAACAATTTTTAAATGGGGTTATATAAGTCATATTTTTTACTATAAAGATTCATTAGAAAGATAACAATATATCCTACATCATTATATTTTTTTAATAATATTTAGACATTTAATATATTAAATTATTTATGGCACCATGATGATGCCGCGATTACCTCATTATTTAACGATTTAAATAAAATGAAAAGATAATGTAAACTCTATGAACTACACTTTTCAAAAACCTATTGGTTGGGTATATTTAGAACCCTTATTACCTTATCCTTGATTTATATCAATTTGGGACCTTTTAAATCCGAAACTCATTTTCAAATAATGTATCATTTCTTTACATTCCAAGAGTGCCCCTCCTCTCCTCTTATAAAAGGCCCCCACCTCTACCACCTTACCCACACATCCAAAGCCTTTTTCTCGGCCAAACCCAGCCCATTTTTTCTCTCCACATCCCTCTATAACTCTTAGAAGCCTCAAATTGGGCAGAAGTATTCCCAAGGAAGTCGTTGAGCGCAAATCTATGAGAGTTACCCGATTTTAAGGTAATGTCTTCACTTGTGTCCTTTTGTTTTATTTTGCTTCTCCAACCCCCTAAACTTTTTTTCATTCATTTCTTTTGTAACAAATCCAGTATATTCAATATACTAGGATGTTTTTAAATTAATATTTCGAGCTACAATTACACACACCTACATATAATGGTTAAAGAACTTACTGTTTCCGTGGATGGGGAATTTCTGCCTCACGAAACGATAATTGTTCAAAATTCTTCCAACACCTTAAAAGGTGGCCATTAAGATGTCACTATATTTATATATGATATATAATATTTTTATGTCTTCTTTAAGCTTCTGTATATTTCATTTATGGCACACTTTTATGGCTTTCATTATGGGTATACGCGATATCTTCATTTTAGGAAGTGCGGACTAGCGCCCCCTCAATGTGTTTTGATTCAATAATGCCATATGTGGGACGTATAAAGGATTGATTTAGTGTTATTATATATGATGTATGTTACATATAAATGATGAATATAATTATGTAATTAAAATACACATACCTATCATTTAGTTTTAATTCTATTAATATGACAAAGAAATGAAAGTAGCGTTCATGCGTACGTACGACTTACGTCTCCATGAACGGTGCATTTCATTTATTACCTCTAAATGATTATGTAATATTATAAATACATGTATATTCTGGATATATATGATATATATGATATCCAAATCATTAATATCATTCTGGATATAATGAAACTTTGACCACACGAACAACATGTAATTGTAAGAAGGTCACTTTTGACTCAACTACCAAATATCGACAAACGACCGTTATCAACATAAATGACTACATAATTTTCATAAAATGGTAATAAGTGATATAAAAGGAATAATGAACTTGAAAAGGGTTCCTAATCATGTAGAAATTAACTCATGTTTATTATTCAGGACGTTAAAGAACATTCGAGTCAAGTTAGACCTGAGGTAAGGGACTTCGTCTCAATCTCCTTTCATTGAGGCATATTTTTGTTTTATACACCACTTTCATTAATACAGTGTATACACACCTTTTGAATTATACTTTTATACAAAAGGAATATTTTTCTACGAAGCGTTTTACTAAACGACAAAAATGAATGTTTCTTTTAACGTACGCGGTGACAATGACCTTTTCCGCCACCGTGAGTATTTTTTGGTCTTTGGCTTCCTCAACAAACCGTAATATTTTTAAAATAAAATAAATACCATATACTCTTTTATGTATTTTGGTATTGAAAATGGTTTTTATAATGGATATGTTATGTCAATATATTTAAGCGATATATTGTGATTAAAGTGTGGAAATGTTTTCTTTCCATTATATTTATTTTATGTCTTATGATTTTATAATGGTACTTGGACTTTTGACGTGTGGTTACGTGATAAACCGTATGATGGGTGGTGCCGTGAATACCAGGATGGGTGGTTACATTATAACCTCCAATGCATTGGGTATGGAAGTCAGCCGTATGGCTATTCCATTAAGTGATATGTTTGGAAGTCGGCCGTATGGTTATTCCATTTAATTATGTTTATGTACCACGTTTACTTTATATGTTATGTGACCTTTATATGGGTTTTATGGTAATCTTTTGGTTACAAAACGGTAAGTAATGATTTTTTTTCAGTGAAGAGTTTTTACTTCTTCAAAAAGGTGAAATGTATTACTTTGATAAAGTATACATGGTTTACTTGTTGTTATGAAAAACTAACAGTTTTCATTATTTGTGTATAAACCCCTTTTGACATTTACTTTTATACAAAAGGCATCTTTTTCTACGAAGTGTTTTACTAAACGAAAAAAATGAATGTTTCTTTTAACGTACGCGGTAACAACGACCTTTTCCGCCGCCACGAGTATTTTTTGGTCTTTGGCTTCCTCAACAAGCCGTAATATTTTTAAAATGAAATAAATACCATATACTCTTTTATGTATTTTGTTATTGAAATTTTTTTTTATAATGGATATGTTATGTCAATATATTTAAGCGATATATTGTGATCAAAGTGTGGAAATGTTTTCTTTCCATTATATTTGTTTTATGTCTTATGATTTTATAATGGTACTTGGAATTTTGATGGGTGGTTACGTGATAAACCATATGACGGGTCGTGCCGTGAATACCAGGACGGGTGGCTACGTTATAACCTCTAATGCATTGGGTATGTAATTCGGTCATATGGCTATTCCATTACGTTATATGCGTGGATGTCGACCGTATGGTTATTCCATTTAAGTATGTTTATGTCCCAAATTTCCTTTATATGTTATGTGATATTTATATGGGTTTTATGGTAATCTTTTGGTTACAAAATGGTATGTAGTGATCTTTTTTTCAGTGAAGAGTTTTTACTTCTTCATAAAGGTGAAAATTATTACATTGATAAAGTATACATGGTTTACTTGTTGTTTTGAAAAACTAACAGTTTTCTTTCTTTGTGCATCCCTTACTGAGATTTTTATGCTCACCCCAAGTTTTTTGAAATGTTTTTCACAGGACATAATGTGGAATAGGGTCAAGGATGGGATCAAGGGAAAGTCATGCTATCTAAAACATGGAACTAACCATGATTCTTTTTAAGAGTTTTTATTCTATGTAAACTTGGTATAAGTGTCTACTTTGTAATCTTTTGAGATATAATAGTCATGTCCTAATTCTCTAAAACTCTAAACCTGAAATGATCCTCAATGTGAATTATTCAGTTAATTCAATATTAAGTAAGGTTTAAAGGTGGGGTGTTATAGTTGGTATCATAGGTCGGTTTAGACAACTTTAGGAGTTAGAAAATTGTTAAATTATATGTTAATTTATGGTATGACTGAAATGATATAGCATTTAAATATTACCATGTTGCTTCGCCTAAGATATTTCTATTTTCAGAATGGTTTTCCGCAGAGGAAACAAAGCAGCTATGTTGAGACGACATCAGGAGGAAAACAACCTTCCAAATCATCAACCTGAGATAGTAAGAATCGGAACTGAATAGTTTGTTGCAGTGATGACATAGTTGACTCAGGATATAAATGGTGGTGGTATCCATGCACAAGATTAGTCAGATCAACCGAAGAGGAACATGTTAGTGGTGGAACATTTCATGAGGCAACATCCCCCATCATTCAGAGGATCATCGGACCCTGTGCATGCTGAAGGGTGGATTAAAGCACTGGAGAAGATTTTTGATGTCATGGGGTGTTAATAACATCAATAGGTTAGTATTGTTGTTTACTGTTTTGAAGGTGAATCTGATCAGTGGTGGTCGATGGTGAAAAATATCAGGGATAGTGATGAGATTGATGATCTTTACTGGGACAAATTCAAAGGTATGTTTCTTGAGAAATATTTTCCTAAGGTGGATCGTCTTAGGATGGAAACAAAGTTCCTAGAAATGAGGTAGGAGGATGGCTAAGTGGCTGTTTATGAAGCAAAGTTCACTCAATTGGCAAGGTATGCTCCAAACTTCATACGAGAACTTGATAGTAAAATAAACTGTTTTTACTTAGGGTTAAATCCGTAGTATCGAAGGGCTTTAGCTTCTCGTGAGTTCAAAAGTTATGAAAAACTTGTTCGATGTGCAGAGAAGGTGAAAATGGAATTTTCCGATGATCAGCTATTCATTGACAAATGACAGAATAAGAGGTCCAATTGGAAGGAAAAGGGGAAGAATTCATCAAAGAAGCAAGGAGGTAAGAAAACCAAATATCCATCCTGTGAGAAGTATGGTAAAATTCATCCTAGAGAATGTTTATCCACGTCTGGAAAGTGATTTAGGTGTGGAAAGTCAGGTCATATTGCTCATAACTGAAAGGAAGATGATCAGGAAGGCAATGAAAAGTCAGTAGTAAGATGTTTTAAGTGTAATAAAATGGGTCATTATACAAATGAGTGTCTAATGAAGAACTAAACTGAGGGAAATCAGCCAGACTATAAGCAGAAAGGGGTGGTTAAATCCTTTGCAACTACTTCAGCAGATGTTGGGCCATCGAATGATGTAGTATCTGGTACACTGTTTGCTTGTTCATATTATGCCAATGTGTTGTTTGATTCAGGGTCTACACATTCATTCATTTCTGAGAAGTTTTCTATTAAATTGAAAATTCCATCTCAAGATATGAATCCTGAACTTATGGTAAAAACACCTGGAGGGAACGTTGAGACAACAATGAATTATAAGAACCTTCCTATCTTTGTGTGCGGAAAGAATCTACCAGCAAACCTTATTGTTTTCTTCTAGTAGAGTTTGATGTTATTTTGGGAAAGGATTGGCTTTCTGTTTATCATCCTAATATTGAATACAGAGCTAAAATGGTTTCTTTTCAGAAAGAATTTCAGTTTTTGTACAAGAATGAACCCTTGAGTTTGATAACATATCAGGATGTTGAGAAACTAGTAAAAGATGGAAATGAATGTTACCTTGCACATATTTTTGAAAATAAAGGAACTGTTCAGATTAATGATGTGCCAGTAGTAAATGAGTATCATGATATTTTTCTGGATGAGTTGCCTAGAATTATTCATGATCGGGAAGTTGAATTTACTGTTGAATTAGTTTCTGATTCTAAGCCAATTTCAAAACCCCTTATCGAATGGCTCAAGTTGAACTTTTAGAGTTAAAGAATCAATTGTATGAGTTATTAGATAAACGTATCATTCGAACTAGAACATCACCATGGGTTTCTCCTTTCTTGTTTGTTAAAAAGAAATATGGCTCAATGAGACTTTACATTGATTATAGAGCCATAAATAACATTACTTTTAAGAACAAGTATCCTTTGCCTCATATCGATGATTTGTTTGATCAGCTCCAGGGAGCTTAGTATTTTTCAAAGATTGACTTGTAGTCAGGGTACCATCAGTTGAAAGTAAAAGAAGCAGGCATTCTGAAGACTGCGTTCCGTAATAGATATGGCCATTATGAATTTGTAGTTATGCCTTTTGAGTTAACCAATGCACCTGCTGTATTCATGGACCTTATGAATAGAATTTTCCATGAGTTCTTGGATAAGTTTGTGGTTGTTTTCATTGATGATATTTTGGTGTTTTCTAAAACTAAAGAGGAGCATGAAAGTCATTTAAGGGTTATCTTTAAAACCTTAAAAGAAAAGAAACTGTATGGAAAATTCATCAAGTGTGAGTTTTGGTTACAACAAATTTCTTTCCTGGGTCACATTGTTTCAAAAAATGGCATAACTGTTGATCCTGATAAAACAAAAGTTGTTGAAGAATGGCCAAGATGCACAAATGTAACCGAGATCCATAGTTTCCTTGGTTTGGAAGGTTACTATAGAAGGTTTATTGAAATTTTTTCAGGGTTATCTAGTCCAATGACTAAGCTAACTCGGAAGGGTGTTAAGTCTATCTGGACAAAATAATGTGATGATTGTTTTCAGGAGTTGAAAAGAAGATTGGTGAATGCTCCAGTTTTGGAACATCCTTCCAGGAATGGTGAGTTTGTTATCTACAGTGTTGCTTCGTTGAAGGGACTTGGTTGTGTCCTTATGGAGAATGATCAGGTAATTGCATATGCTTCACGTCAGTTGAAAACTCATGAGGTAAATTACCCTACACATGACATGGAATTAGCTGCTGTTGTTTTTGCTCTAAAAAATTGGAGGCATCATTTTTATGGAGTAAAGTGTGAAATATATACTGATCACAAAAGTTTAAAGTATATATTCACTCAGAAAAAATTGCACATGAGACAGAGGAGATGGCTATAATTATTCAAGGAATAGTATTGTACAATTCATTACCATCCGGGAAAAGAAAATAAAGTGGCCAATGCTTTGAGTCGAAAAAGTAATGCTTCATTAACCATGCTATGTTTGTAACGAGATCCTTTGGTTTTTGATTTGATGAAATTTGGAATAGACTTTGTCGGTGTAGGAAGTTCTTCTGTTTTGTTTCAGGTATCAGTGAGATCATCCCTATAAGACATAATTAAGAAAGCACTGAGGGAAGACAGTGAGTTGCAGAAAAAGGTAGAGCTGGTTTAGAAGGGTATGTTTCCTGAATTCAACATTGATAATGATTTTGTTTTGAGGTTTGGGAAGAGTTTATGTGTCCCTGGTGATTCAATGTTGAAGAATGAGTTGTTATGTGAGGCTCATAGTTCCCCGTTTTCAGTTCATCCTGGTAGTACTAAGATGTACAGGCATCTGCGGGAGTATTACTGGTGGGATGGAATGAAAAGAGATATTTCTAGTTTTACTATGAAGTGTTTGACATGTCAACAGGTTAAAGTAGAGTGGAAGTTACCGAAAGGGATGCTTCATCCTTTACCAGTTACAGAGTGGAAATTGGAGAATATATCCATGGACTTTGTTGTGGCATTTTCGAAGACACCTCGAGGCCTTCAGAAGTCGTTGGGTACTGAATTAAATTTTAGTACAACATTTCATCGGCAATTAGATGGGTAGTCAAAATGAACAATACAGACTTTGGAAGATATGATACGAGCTTGTTCGATGCATTATCAGGAAGGTTGGGACTAACATCTTTCATTGGTTGAGTTTTCTTATAATAACAGTTTTCATTCCAGTATACAGATCACACCATTTGAGGCATTATATGAGAAGCGGAGTCGAACTCCAGCATTTTGGGATGATGTGGGTGAAAGGAAGCTGATGGGACCAGAATTGGTAGAAGAGATGGCAGAAAAAGTTCAGTTGATTTAGAAACACATGAGAACAGCTCAGAGTAGACAGAAAAGTTATGCAGATAACTGGAGGAAGGATCTATCTTTCGAGGTAGGTGATCATGTTTTTCTTAAGGATTCTTCATGGAAAAGTGTGATGCGATTTGGTAAGAAAGGAAAGCTGAGTCCAAGGTTCATTGGACCATATGAAATTCTGGAGATAGTTGTATCAGTTGCATACAGAGTGTCCTTACCGCCGAGTTTATCTCAAGTACACAATGTTTTTCATATTTCGATGTTGAGAAAGTATAATCCAGATTCATCTCATGTTTTGAGCCCAGAGGTAGTTCAGTTGGAAGAGAATCTCTCTTATGAAGAACAACTAGTCAAGATTCTTGACCGAAGAGAGAAGCTGTTGCGAAATAAGGTAATTCACCAGGTAAAGGAGTTGTGTAAAAACCATATGGTTGAAGAGGCAATGTGGGAATCTAAAAATGCTTTGAGGGATAAATACTCCAACTTATTTTGATAAGTGAATAAAATTGCGAGGAAGCAATTCCAAAAAGGGGGGAAGGATGTAACATCCCAGGTAAATAAAGAATAATAAATTTTCATATTTATTAATATTTATGAATTAAATATTAATTTTACTTTAAAGGGGTTTCTATGTTCGACAGCATACCCAATACACAACAGAGTTTCATTGAGATCTTACGTTGCATACTAGTAATAAAATAATATTATTTTAAATGGTATTTAACACATAGCCTTTGCATTGGCGGGAAAGGATAGAAATAAATAAAATATGATTATATATGTTTTTTAAATGTTTTTACATTTATCTAATAAAAGATAAAGGCTTAAAATACGGAAATAATTCAATTTTAGGCATATATACCCTAATTTTCACTAAAGGTTCACTTATCGCCTTTTGATTGAGAACCGTCATTAAATATAGTTTTGTTCACTCTTTTACAATCTATTGGACCAAATAAAATTCTCCTTTAGAATAAGGACATCAAAATTTACTTTGTGTGAATTTTTGATATTTTTCCGATAAAGTTCATTTTTTAATGAATAATGTAAAATGTTGTATTTTAATTCAAAACCTCTTTTTAATCTAATTTATTTATATGATTATATTATATTTTGAATTGGTTTTAAAGTGATATTATAATATATTTTTACCATTAAATCCAATAGTGGTCATTGGAATTAATTTCACTTTGAAATCGGACTTAAACTAGTGTTAATCTTTTGATACATATTGTTTCATAAAAACACGCTTTTTGCTCTGACATCGGGAATTAATTATTAAATTAAATAATGAATATTATATGTTTTGAATTTTTTAAAAGGGACATCATTATTGAATTCGGAATATCAAATATAGATTAGGGTGATGTTTTTCTATTTTTCTAAAAAACATCAATTTTTGATGAATAGTGAAACCACTAAGTGGTACTTATAAAAACTAATTTTTCGTTTAAATGAAATTTTACCACCTCTATGTTTTTAATTTAAAAAATCCGACATACATGGTTTTCATTAATAAGTAAAATGTGGTTCAATGGGATTAAAATAATTTTTTGGTGAATTTTAACTTTTATGTTTTTAATCGCGATTAGAGGTAATTAGTGTAGTTTAAGGTAAAAATAATATTTTATTAATATGGAATGACCTAGACACATGTCCTACCCTTATTTTATATGTCATGGCCAACCACGAAAATCGATGGGTAAACTTGGGGACCCCATGGAGCCACTTTGGAAGGAAAATAACATTAATATCTTTTTATTTAATGTTAAAGTGAAAATGTCAGAAACATGAATTGTTTTACTAAAACAATTTTTAAATTGGGTTATACAAGTCATATTTTTGACTATAAATATTCATTAGAAAGATAAAAAGATTTAATACATCATGATAATTTTTTAATAATTTTTTACATTAAATAAATTAAATTATTTATGGTACCATGATGATGTAGCGATTACCACATTATTTAACGATTTAAATAAAATGAAAAGATAATGTAAAATCTAAGAACAAAACTTGTCATAAAACTATTGGTTGGGTATATTTCGAACCCTTATCACCTTATAATATAATTATATCAATGTGGGACCTTTTAAATCCGAAACGCATTTTATAATAAAGTAACATTTCTTTACTTTCCAAGAGTGCCCCTCCACTCCTCTTATAAAAGGCCCCCGACCTCTACCACCTTACCCACACTTCCAAACCCTTTGACTCGGCCGAACCCTTCCCATTTTGTCTCTCCAAATCCCTCTATAACTTTTAGAAGTCTAAATTTTGGAGGAAGTCTTCCAATGGAAGCCTTTGAGCTCAAATCTAAGAGAGTTACCCGATTTTACGGTAATGTCTTCACTTGTGTCCTTTTGTTTTATTTTGCTTCTCCAACCCCCTAACCTATTTTTATTAATTTATTTTGTAACAAATACAGTATCTTAAATATACTAGGATGTTGTTATAATAATATTTCTAGCTACACTTACACACACCTACATCTAATGGTTAACGAACATATTGTTTCCGGGGATGGCGAATTTCTGCCTCACGAAACAATGATTGTTCAATATTCTTCCAACATCTTCAAAGGTGGACATTAAGATGTCACTATATTTATATATGATATATAATATGTTTTTTTCTTCCTTAATCTTATGTATTTTTCATTTATTGCACACATTCATGGCTTCCATTATGGGTATACACGATATCTTCATTTTAGGAAGTGCGGACTACCGCCCCCTCAAAGTGATTTGATTCGTTAATGCCATATGTGGGACGTATAAAGGATGGTTTTAAAGTTATTATATATGATGTATGTTACAGATAAATTATTAATTTAATTCTGGAATTAAAATATACATACCTCTCATTTAGTTTTAATTCCATTAATATGGCAATGAAATTAAAGTAGCGTTCATGCGTACGTACGAATTACCGTCTCCATGAACGGTGCATTTCATTTCTTACCTCTAAATGATTATGTAATATTATAAATACATGTATATGCTGGATATATATGATATATATGATATCCAAATCATGAATATCATTCTGGATATAATGAACCTTTGACCACACAAACAACATGTAATTATAAGAAGTTCACTTTTGACTCAAGTACCAAATATCGACAAACGACCGTTATCAACTTAAATGACTACATAATGTTCATAACATGGTAATAAGTGAAAGAAAAGGAATAATGAACTTGAAAAAGGTTCTTAATCAAGTATAAATTAACTCAAGTTTATTATTCAGGACGTTAATGAATGATCGAGTCAAGTCGGACCCGAGGTAAGGGACTTCGTCTCAATCTCCTTTTCTTGAGGCATATTTTTGTTTTATACACCACTTTCTTTAATACGGCGTATAAACCCCATTTGAATTTTACTTTTATACACAAGGAATCTTTTTCTACGAAGTGTTTTACTAAATGACAAAAACGAATGTTTCTTTTAATGTACGCGATGACAACAACATTTTTCGCCTCCACGAGTAGTTTTTGGTCTTTAGCTTCCTCAACAAGCCTTAATATTTTTAAAATGAAATAAATACCATATACTGTTTTATGTATTTGGGTATTGAAAATGGTTTTTATAATGGATATGTTATGTCAATATATTTAAGAGATATATTGTGATCAAAGTGTGGAAATGTTTTCTTTCCATTATATTTATTTTATGTCTTATGATTTTATAATGGTACGTGTGATTTTGACGGGTGGTTATGTGATAAACCATATGATGGGTGGTGCCGTGAATACCAGGACAGGTTGTTACATTATAAACTCCAATGCATTGGGTATGGAAGTCTGTCGTATGGCTATTACATTAAGTGATATGTGTGGAAGTTGACCGTATGGTTATTCCATTTAAGTATGTTTATGTCCCAAGTTTCCATTATATGTTATGTGATCTTTATATGGGTTTTATGGTAATATTTTGGTTACAAAACGTTAAGTAATGATCTTTTTTTCATTGAAGAGTTTTTACTTCTTCATAAAGGTGAAAAGTATTACATTGATAAAGTATACATGGTTTACTTGTTATTTTGAAAAACTAACAGTTTTCATTCATTGTGTATCCCTTAATGAGATTTTTATGCTCACCCCATGTTTTTTGAAATGTTTTTCATAGGAATTAATGTGGAATAGGGTCAAGGATGGGATCAAGGGAAAGTCATTCTATCTAAAACATGGAAGGAAACATGTTTCTATTTAATAGTTTTTATTCTATGAAAACATAGTATAAGTTTCTACTTTGTAATCTTTTGAGATGTAATAGTTATGTCCTAATTCTCTAAAACTCTAAACCTGAAGAGATCCTCAATGTGAATTATTAATTTAATTCAATATTAAGTAATGTTTAAGGCTAGGGCTTTATAATGACAGGCTATAGTTATTACAATGTTGGATACCCTTGAGGTCTATGTTGCATTGGTTATTTCATTGGGAATTCACTATTAGATATCACTATTAGTTTCCTTTTCATAACATGGAACCTTAACTATTCATAACATGTGAAAGGTTATAAAATGGTAAAAATCAAAAAATGAATTGGCTACATGTTCAGACACAAGCCAATGGATGAAGCAGGTACTTGGGTATTTAGTTACATTGTACAACTTTACATTATACATGCATGCATGCACACTGCTAAATTTCCGTTAAATGAGATGAATATTATAGACACCATTGGTAGTGGCCCACTATGATGTATCTCACTACCTATTTGGTAGCTATTTGGTACCTCGAGTAGATTACACGGTTGTAGGTGTTTAAAAAGGGAAGTGTATGACTTCAATACCTTTATTAAATGATATATAGTTTGATGATTGATAGTATATTACAGAGCTGGAGCTCTGGATGCTTTGAATAGTCTTTTGATTCATTTATACATTATAGAGCATGTTAGGATTGATACCTTGTATCCATGTTATCCAGTTTTATGGTGACATGAATTATCATCATCATTTTTGTTTTCTTGGATGTCATCCTAGATATTTAATTTATTGTTATTATTGTATTTATTTTCCATTATGCATTCTGTTTACTTATATTACTTCAGTTGTTTACCCAATGTTCACATTCACCGGAGGTTCTAGACATTGGGAATGAGGGAATAATTTCCACAAGGACACAACATATACCCTCACTGCTAGTCATTAGTCCCTAGCATTTGGGGAGATGAACTTGAGTCCATGTATCCCATTAGGCTCGGGGAACCCATTTAGTGGAATTAATGTCTGGGACATCATTACTAATATCCCAATGGGGAACCATGGATAAAAATACAAAATAAATAACACATTAATAAAGCACATTACTATTAAAGATGATATATGAAGGTTCTATTATCCATCTCGTGTGCCACTATAATTTTGTGGATCATATCATTGAAACCAAGATATTACCCATCCTAATGGATATTCAATGGATACAACCATAACCTATGTGGATCTAAAATTATTCCATTAAAATCCCATGGTCTAATCAACCACTCAGTAAATGTTTAGGATTAAAAACAACTCTCTATAAATATCAACTAGGATGTATATTGATATATGGATATTTTAACAATAAAATCCATAAACTATGTAAAAGACCATATTACCACTAAAAATTAAAACCCATAATTTCATGGTCCTTTAAAATCTCCACTATATTTCAAATTTCATCCTGGATATTTTTTGGTATAAATAAAATCATTCAACTCAATCATCTGCGATCATCATTTACATGATTTTATCCATATTCCACTTCCATACATGAAATTCTACCTCAATGATATTCTCACTTCTCATCACCCATCACACTATCACTACATGCCTCTAAGAACAAATGTTAAAATATCACCCTAATGAATATTGTCATCCAATATCAATACCACAATAATTGAATCCATTGAATTCAACATGAAACAATAACTTTTGAACAGTCATGATTTTTAAGGACATATGAATCTCATTACTGAACATGTTTTCGATTGTCTAAACAAACAATAAATGTAGTTCAGTATCTTTACCCTTGATCAAATAAAAGGGACATGAAATAGTTGATACCATTACCTCAACCTATGTTTTGATCAAACCTTCTATTCTCTAATTACAAAAGGGAAACTAGACATGTAAATTTTAGGAATATGTCCTTGCTGAATTATAATCAATATATTTGTACCTAATAAGATTATATTGGCGTGTTTCAGACATAACTCATTCAAGTTCATGTGAAAACACCAATTAGAATACACCCATCCTGCAACCTTCAAAAGAAACTACTCTAAAAATAGATGCCCCATGAATCTTTTGATCATGAATTCATAATCCTTCGTGGAATAATTATGTCGATATAAAATTAATAAGGATGTACAAAGATTCATTAAATAAATTACATTAGTGATTCATCAAATCCGTGAACTAGCCACAAGACCCTTAACTAGGCATCAATGAACCATTTATCTTACTCATCCATAGTACACACTGAATTGTCGATAGTGTGAATCCCACATATTGTCTTCATCAATCCTGATATCATAAATAAAAACTAGTAATTCTATTTGATCCATGCTTCTATTCATTCTTTTATACATCCGTACTCTGAATTTACAATGATTATTCAATGGAAAACATTAAAAAAGACTATGACCCTTCTTATTGGGTGGGATATTCAGTCATAAATTGTCAGTTTTTCCACCATTGAAGTATCATTTCCATTTCCTCGTATGGATCTTGTTTTTATACCTAGAATATGACTAGTTTATCATTGAATATGATAATTAAGTGTGACTATAAACTCAAATATGATTTACAATATAGCACTAACAATTTCAAAGACCTATATTGTATGAATTTAATTTATGACATCCAAATATTCAACCTAATGGTGCATAACAATTTCCATATTCCTTAGCATAGTTTATGATCAATTTTTAAATAATCCTCATCCACTCATGTAATCCTCTACATCAAAATCATGACATATCCATCAACAAAAACAAGTAATGACTTTAAAATGATACCACATTACATTTTTAATAACATTTTATTCCAAAAATGGAACATTTAAATCATTAACCTCTGCGCCACCAAACCATGAGTTCTTTAAACTAGACATGTTTGTTTCCAACACTATGGGGGCATCGAACTGAAAAAAATATGTGACCTCCTATTACGAACTCTACTAAGTTCATATAGAGAACCATGACATACTCTATAGTTAGTATAACACTCCAAATTCATCGAACACTATGTAACCAGTGAACGAATTCTCAAACATTAAGGCATTCCTATTTATTTATAAAAATACAACACATTACTCTTACAAGTTGATTCACTCACATGTAAAATAACTCTAATATAGACTCACATTCCTATATAGTTATCCACGCACCATAAGGCACCATATCCAATTAATAAATAAATCTCCACACTCCACATTTGAATAGGAAACTCAATGATATAGAGTTACAAAATGCACCACCCATCACACATGTGTCATCTCACAGTGATGTTCATCCACCAAGTTCTAAAATTAAACCATGTAGACAAATATTTTCCATCAAGGAAAATGTTTATTCTTAGGTTTCATGAAAACAATATAGAATTTCCTTGACTTTTCCAGTTCTTTCTCATGTGAAAAGTGAATTTCGATCCATGAAAACAATATATTGAAAGTAACAATGACTTGTACTTCTTAATGAATATCTTAACTTAGGATACTTACATGTAATTTGAGGAATCAAATTTCTAGTATCTAAGGTTTCATTTATAAGGCCACATGGTCTTAGAAAACTAAAAAGAGGATTCAATAGGGGTTAAAAATCAATGAATTTATATGTACTTATATACAGATATATTATAATATCTAGACAATTAGACTATCATTTTGAAGAAAAATGGACTTTGGAAATGGATTAACCGAATTTCACTGGGTTGTATATGGATAACTCCAGCTACAAAAAACATGGAACACAAAATAACTAGACACATCAAATGTATACACAAACAATGTTGTTACTAAGGTAAGTTATTTCAAAAAATGACCCAATAATGTATGCTTCACCACATACGTATAGAGAGACTACATCATTTTTACCCTCTTTTATCATTGTCTCTTAGGGTCACCACACCTAATTATCATATGACATACAATTATAAGTATAATTATATATGTGTTCAATCGAATGAATTTCATAATGAACTCATATAATGGATATTGTATAATTAATTAACACCTATGAACACGAGTTCTCTATTTTTTTACAATAACCCAAAAGAATCTTATATGTCATGAAATAACTAGGTTCCAAATATAAATAATGTAATTCCTATTACCAATACATTCAAGGGTTAAATCCATGTTAAATCACAAACTCAACATCCTTTTGTGTCACACGAGGTGAAACTATAATACTTTAATAGAGAAAACCCATAACATTAATTTCAATCCCTTGTACATTTAACTTCATTAAAAATTGGGTTTCATGATGTTCCAGACAATGTTTTTTCCCAAGAATAAACAAATTCAAGCATTTCCTATCATCCAACTCCAAAAAGTGGGAAAAAAGATAGCCTAGGCACTATTATAATTTTTTAAATCGCAACTTGAATCTTTGTGTATCGTCTGAAATGTCTCATCACCTCAGGCACCCGTCCCCATTTCCCATATTATGAAAACTACCATAAAGGTTATATAGTGGAACCATGAGGATAATATACCTTCAATAATAGTAAAAAACATAAATTATATAACCAAACAAGTAAGCAATATAGAACCAGTTTAGGAAGAAACCCAATAATATAAAAACTTTATAAATGAAAATAGAACCAATGGAAAAGAAAATTACAACTGTAATAAGACATATATCACCCATAAAATATGATCACAAATATGATAAAAGATAAAAAAAAGGTTAATAGGCTGGAAACTCTAAGAACCACCTCAACTTAGTCGAATCCATGTAGTGAGACCAACCTATCAATGATCAAACCCTAAACCTAAACTCAACCTCTAAATGGAAATAGTGATGGATTTACTGTTATGAATGTGGCCCAACATTCCCTGATGGGTGCGATTAAAACATAGTAGGACTCCACTTAAGGGGTCTAGTACCAAAATCGTTAAGATGCAGTATCCATTCATTTGAAAAGCATAAAAGATATTTAATCAGAAATACACCCACCACCCATAGACACACATAGATATATATATATATGTATGTATCTATATATATGTAATCATATAATATAATCACCAAATCATAAATAATATAAATGAAACCATATAATTTTTTTTTAAAATTGCAAATCATAAATGAACCACTAGTATTACATTCTCTAGATCGATGTTAGTAAAGGAGTAAATTTAGATGTAAACATCTTTGAATAAATATTACAAAACATGATGTAATTTATAGAATTGGTTTCATCCCAAAAACATTAAATCAGTTTTCATAGTTTAAGGAAACATTTCACAACCCCATAATGAATGTAGAAATTAATTAGACACTAAAATGCCCCATGATGACGGTAATCATTTCCATGAAATGATGTTATGTACCAACTAATGTTCTGAAAAAATATTTATAATATCATCAAACCATCATTTAATTCCCCTACTTCTTTATTTAGATTTTAAATTCTCAATTTCCATGCATGGTATACTCCTATGTCAAAAACGTGTCTATGATCTGAACTATAACATCAAACTATCCATATACTATTGTCATCAGCATGTCATCATGATTTCCCTCTAAGGGGTAGTCTTTGTAACACATATAAAATAAAAAATATTAATACCTTACTATACCTTCTTTATGAAATTTGAATAATATAAGAAATATATATTATAAAATAGAACAATAAGGACCTCGCCAAACAATTCTCAAGAGGCTACACACACCCACATACGATCAATATGAGGAATTTTAAAAAAAGTTATGATAATAAATGTACACTTAAATTAAAAAAGTGTATATATATAACAAGATCATGGATTATCATCATTAGGCATACAAACATTACATGGGATGATGTTCAACATAGTTCACTAGGATACAAAGGTAAAATCCAAGAATAATTCATCAAGAATTGTCTCTTGAGATACACACACTTACACATTTGGTCAATCCATCAATGATGATATCACAAGATATTTTTCACATATTGAATAACCAAACATCAATGTGTGATAATTTAATATATGAAACAAAATACTGATCAAGGATCATCCATTTGGGGTTGTCTTCATACAAATTCACAAGGGACCATCATGTTTCTTAGTAGATTTTCTAATAACATTAGGCATGCTTCCTTTTTTTATCATGACATAAGGATAGTTAATTAATTAAGAATAACATGATATTCAAAAATGTATATGAATTGTGCCTCAATCAAAAAATATAAAAAAATATCATATATCATTCAAAAACTGGGTATAATTCCATATGGTACTGTCTATAAAACCACCTACCTCAAACGAAGTCAAACCCAATCAAAGAAAATCCAAACCACTATTTCAAAGTCAATCAAATACAATTCGAACTCCACCATTCTACACAAGGTTCTTCTCATTAATAACATCCCTAGATTCATATCTATCTCAATTGGCCAAATCATGTGGGTTACAGAACCTCACGAATAACCCCAAATACTCAAGAGGTGGTTGAGTTGTAGTGGGGATATGGTGAATATTGTATGGAGACTATACCACTAGATTAGAGTTGCAAAACATTGACAATAATCAATATAAATAAATATCATAGTAGGAAAAATTCTGTAAATGGAATGACATAGAAATGGGAAGTGAAAGGATAAATAGATAAATTAATAATAATGAATCATGTAATGACAAGATGCATTTATCTAATTTTCCAAAAAAAACTAATGAAATAGGTAATCCACCAATAAAACCTTCAATAATTATTAAAACCCCTCACAATCAAATTTAAAACTTTTTTACCTGGACTTTATTAATTTAAAAAACATGCATTCTCAATCATTAGGTTATTTTCCCCAATAATGTATCTCTATACACAAACAATATTCTTCCCCCAAAGCTAAATACAATGGTAAAAACAATAAAAAGAGTCTCAATGAAAAAAATATACTGAAATTCTAGGAGAATATGTGATCATACAACCTTCACACTATATAAATGAATATCCATAATCTACCTTGAGAGTTACAATATGTTCTTGGTGAAAACATTTGTCCACTGTGATCATATATCAAACTAACTCCCCCATGTCTCCTACTAAACACACTCATGTATCCATTTTACATCATCAAATGGTATAGTCCTACCATGGATATAAATTTCACTACAATCTACAATCCATATCAGATAATACGCAAAGGATGCTTCTAAAAAACCATTATTCAATCATTTTATACCACAAGAGATGGGTTAGGATGATATATTCAATGTTTTGACATGTGAGCCAGATCATTCATAGAATTTTAGCACTATGAATTGGATAATGGATATGGCACTAGACGGGCCATTTATGCTATCTCAAATAGTCTGAAAACCGAGGCAACAACATTTTCATTTTCTTGATATATAATATACCAAACCTAGTAACACCCCAATGGAAAACACAATGACTGACCTAAAACACTATAGGTCTTCTCTAATGATCAGTTTATGATTTTGGCCACCAATGTGTAGTCAAGAACTACCTCTTGGTCAACTAAACTATCTTAGAATTATCTTGTGTGTGATCGGGCCCATCATGCTCTTGTTACCATGCGTCTAACAAAGTGATAGTTAAATGTCATGAAATTCCATAAAAATCCTTTAACAGATCAATTTGGATTGATTCTCAGAATATTTTTTTAATATGAATACACCATGAGTGCTATATTCTTCTCCTATGAACAACTGAAATGCAAAACACATGATCATAACATGTCCTATAGAATATGAATGGTCTATATAGATTGATGGTCTTTCTATGGATGATAAATCATTCTCCCAATAACCATTGATCATAGATATTTTTAAAATACCCTTCGATAACCATGGTGTCAAATGATAATCTCAATAATAAATGATAATCCTCGTGAAACTATGTATTCAAACATTCTTCCACTGCAAAATACTATAAAAATCATCAATAGAGAGTGGCACCTTAGTTTGAAAGTAGTGTGATACCTTAGTTAGTCAGTCCATGTTCACCTATACTATATAATTATTTTTGGGGTTTCTAGGTAATCCTATCAAAAAAGCCATAGTGATATCATCCCATTCCAACTTTGTAATGGACAGTGGCTACAAAATCTCAACATTCTTATGATGTTCAACATTAACCATCTAATTGGTGAAACACCTTTCAAGCAAGACCACTACATCCTACTATATTTTTAACCACCATTTTTGTATCGTCATATCGTGATACGTCTCTATCAATCATTAATATACCTCCCATATATAATAGTGAAAATATCTAATCATATTTTTAGTAATGCCTGAAGGAACCCATACTCATCCAAAGAAATTAATTGAATTTACACTTCTAAGAGACCACCATGAATATATCTCCCCACCAAAAAACATTTCTCTCATAACTAATCCCTATAGAATAGATAACAAATAAGTGTTCATACAGTCTAAAAGAATAGGAATGACAGAAGTGTCTATCAGAGATACTTGTTATAAGAAAACTAAACACCTTGATGCTTGTCTGTCAAGAGTTCCCTCATTAACTACTCATCTTAGTACTCTCGTAGAACCTCCTTATATTTCATCAAAATCAAAGTATCGACAAAATTTTTACCTCCCTTAATAAATAATCCAAATCAAAGTTGAAATATTGTAGATACTCAACCAAAATAAAGTACCAAATTCTCATATCCCACTTAAAAATGACATACACGTGCCTATTGAGGTCTATGTACTCAAAATACCTCTCACTCATAAGAGAATTTCTACATCATATCGGGTCATGTAGCACTACTTATAAATCCATATCATGAGTAGGGAAATTAATCTCATTTGATTATATCTTTAGGGAGCCATATGTAACCACTCAATCCTCCTACATGATAAATACTTTGAGCCCAAATCGGGATGTGACACAGTATATGGTATATGACTTTCCAAAAATAGGTAATGTGAAGATATGTGATAAGTCCATCATTGTAACGAACCAAACGTTAATTAATGGAAATTCCTCTATATATAATTAAATTTCTTATTATGTAAAATTAATATATAGAATGTGAACTTCTTTGGCTTTACGTCTTTTTATTTTTATTAAAATATTCTTATAAATTTTGACCATGGCTAATATAGTCGTTGAATATTGTTCACATGATTAGTATTAACATTGGGATTTAATAAATCCCATTTACTCAGATAAAGAAAGAGATGGAGCCATCTAGTAGACTTTCCCCATACGAATCCCATTTTTCAGGGCATGGAAAGAAGTTGGAACCTTTTGGGATTTTCCCTAGACCAAGCCCTATCTGAGCTTGAATATGTTATCCACAAGTGGAACCGCCTATGATAGAAGTGGAATTTAATAGAGATTATGTAACACCCCAGGTAAATAAAGAATATGACATTTTAATATTTATCTATATTTTGTGAATAAAATATTAATATTACTTTAAATGGGACTCTATGCTCGATGGCTTACCCAATACACAACAACGAGTTTCTTGGAAATCTTATGTTGCACTCCAATAATAAAATAATATTATTTTAAATGGTAGTTAACGCCTAGCAGTTGTAATGGTGGGAATGAACAGAACTAACTAAAAAATGATTATATATGTTTCTCAAATATTTTTACTTTTATCCAATAAATGTTAGAGGCTTAAAATGTGAATGAATCCAATTTTAAGCGTAAATTTTCTAATATTCATTAAATGGTCGATTAACCACCTTTTGATGGAGAACGCTTTTTAAATCCACATTTTGAAAATTCCATATGTTATATTGGAAAAAATAAAATTCTTCTTTAGAATCGGGACATCAAAATTTACATTGTGTAAATTTTTGGTATTTTTCTGATAAAGTTCATTTTTTAATGAATAGTGAAATTTTTGTATTTTAATTCAAAACCTCTTTTTAATCTAATTTATTTATGTGATTGGATTATATTTTGAATTGGTTTTAAAGTAAAATTATAATATATCTTTACTATTTAGTCCAATAGTGGTAATTGAAATTAATTTAACTTTAAAATTGGACTTAAACTAGTGTCAATCTTTTAATAGATATTGTTTCTTAAAAACACGCTATTTGTTTTGACAGCGGGGTTTAATTAATAAATTAATTAATGAAACTTATATATTTTGAATTTTTTAAAATAGAAATTATTTATTAATTCGGAATATCAAATATATCTTTGGGTGATTTTTTGGTATTTTTATGAAAAACATCAATTTTTTATGAATAGTGAAGACACTAAGTGGTAGCTAAAAAACCGATTTTTCTTTTAAATGAAACATTACCACTTCTATGATATGATTTTAAAAATTCCTACATACATGGTTTTAATTAGGAAGTAAAATGTGGTTCAATGTGATTAAAATAATTTATTGGTGAATAGTAACTTTTAAGTTTTATTAATCACGATTAGAGGTAATTATAGTAATTTAAGGTAAAAATAATGTTTTAATAATATAAAATGACATAGACACAAGTCCTACCATCATTGGATGTGTCATGGACGACCAAGACAATCCATGGGTCAACTTGGGGACCCCATGGAGCCACTTTGGTAGGAAAATGACATAAATAACTTTTTATTTAAAGCTAAAATAAAAATGTCACAAACATGAGTTGTTTTACTAAAACAATTTTTAAATGGGGTTATAAAAGTCATATTTTTTACTATAAATATTAATTAGAAATATAAAAATATTTCATACATCATGATAATTTGTTTTATAATTTTTAGACATTAAATAATCTAAATTATTTATGACACCATGATGATGCAGCGATTACCTCATTATTTAACGATTTAAATAAAATGAAAATATAATGTAAAATCTAAGACCTACACATGTAAAATACCTATTGTATTGGTGGATTTCTAACTCCTATCACCTTATCCTAGAAATATATAATTTTGGGAACTTTAAAATCCGAAAAGCATTTTATAATAATGTAACCTTTTATTACTTTTCAAGAGTGCCCCTCATCTCCTCTTATAAAATGCCCCCACCTCTACCACCATACCCACACATCTCAAGCCTTTGGATCTTCCAACCCCTGACCATTTTGTCTCTCAACATCCCTATATTACTCCTAGAATCCTCACATTGGGCAGAACAATTCCCAAGGAAGCCTTTGATCTCAAATCAAAAAGAGTTACTCGTTTTAATGGTAATGTCTTCCCTAGTGTTATTTTGTTTTATTTTTCTTCTCCAACCCCCTATACTCTGTTTATTTATTTATTTTTTAACAAAACCAATATATTAAATATAATAGGATGTTTTATGAAGAGGATTTGATCTACAATAACACACACCTCCGTCTAATGGTTAAAGAACATACTGTTTCTGTGGATGGCGAATTACTGCCTCACGAAACGATGATTGTTCTATCTTCTCATACCACCTCTAATGGTGGCCATTATGATGGAACTATATTTATTTATGATATATAATATATTTATTTCCTCTATATTCTTCTTTATTATATATTTAATACATACCTTTATGCTTTTCATGTTGTGAAAATGCGATAATTTCATTTGAGGAAGTGTGGACTACCGCCCCCTCAAGTGATGTGACCCGTTCATGCAATACATGGAATGTATAAAGAATGGAATTGATGAACTTATGTGATATATATATAATATATATTATACTGTAATTATAATATATATATATATATATCTCTCTCATTTAGTTTTAATTCCATTAATGTGCCAAATAAATTAAAGTAGCATTCATGCGTATGTACGGCTCACCATCTCCAAGAACGGTACATTTCATTTCATATCTTCAAATGTAATGTAATATTAGAAGTATATATATATAATGTATATATATGTCATATATTACATATAAATTATGGATATAATTCTGTAATAATAATATATATATATGTCTTTTAACTTTAATTCCATTAATATGACAGAAAAATGAAAGTAGTGTTCATACGTACGTACGGCCTTCCGTCTCCATGAACGGTGCTTTTAATTTTTTACCTCCAAATGTTATGGAATAGTAAAAAATGAATATATAGTGGATATATATGATATTTAAAACATTAAAACTATTCTAGATATGTTGTACCTATAACTACATGGAAAATTATTTTCCAACAAGTTCAATTTTTACTCATGTACCGAACATCAACAAAAACGTCAGATATGAACTCACTTTATTAATCAATTATTATATCATTATAATATGTGATATTAAAAGATTAATAATATTTAAAGGAGGTTATTAAGCAATTATAAATTGACCAAATTTTATTATTCAGGAGATTAAATAACAACCGAGTCATGTTGGACACGAGGTAAGGGGTCCAACCTCTCTCTTTCTTTTTAAGTACTCTCTTTTATGTCATTTCTTTTAAGCTCATCTTTCTTATGATTGGGGATGTTCTTTTATATTTTTCATACTCAAATTTTTATTTTCATATTATTATAGACCCTATTTGATCTCATAAATCCATTTTTGAATGTTTTAAGTGGTGCTGTTAGGCTGCCGAGTTTTCGTAAGGGATTTTTCATCTCACTTTTATTCCTGTGACATTTATGCTACGTTTGCAGCTATTTCCATTGAGTGGTGTATGTACTGCCCATTATATACACTTTTTGTAGTATAATTTCATTTATGTGAATTTAAATCTTCATTTTAGGACCCTTCTTCCAAAGGGTGTACGTTTCGAAAGTTACCCAACTCGGTATGGGGACCTTTCACCCTCCTATTTTTAAAAGAATTCTTTTGTTATGTATTTTGATTCCCATACTATTATGTTGGGATATCTTCTTACACATCCTTATTTATGTAAATTTTATTTCCATGAGATGAGAAACCATTTTCTCTCTCATCTAATCATTTTCTGAATTTTAAAGTGACGTTGTTAGGCTGTTGGATTTCTATAAGTGAACTTCTTAACCCACTTTCAATTCATTGGGTTAAACCTCTACATCATGATTTTATTATTCCAAGATTATGTGTGGAATCTCTATATTGTAATTTCCACAAACCTTTGTGTAGATATACTATTTATACACATAATCATCTCATTGATAAATTCTTACGAACTTGTATTGGAAATCATAACTCGATCTCATTTCACTGAGTTAAATATCTATGTCATTGGTTTTGTTTTTTCAGGATTACGTGTGAATGACCTCTGATTGTTTCACAGTTAATATCCACGTATATTGGGTGTATTTATATTTCTCACACATAATTATGTGATAGAATTATCCTTAATTTAAGGATATCATCTTTATAATGGATTTCATCTCAATTTACATTTCCATTGAGACTTCATTGTTGTTATGCACCAATTCACTCTTACATGGTGTGTATACTATACTTTGACATATTATACCATGAATTCCTTTATTCTCATGATATTATAAAGCTCAGATTAAATTTTATTCCACAATTATTTGTATTCAATAGTCTCTTATTTTGTTAAAAACTCTTTAACAAAAATATCGTTTTAAATTTTTTAAAGATTCATTATTCTAAATCATTATCTTTAATGTCCATGTTTTAAAAATGGTTTTCAGTATTTATTTATTTGGACATTAATGTTTTAAAATCATAATTCCATTAAAATCTTCAAAGTGGTATGTGACACTTTGATTCAAAAATATCTTTTAAATGGTTTTTGAAAATGGATTTATTATTCAATATCATGGAATAGTTATTGTGATTGAAAATGAAATGTTGTTATTGAAATGTTTATATTTTAAATATTTTATGTGTAATGTTGGTTCCTGGACATTTTACGGGTGGTTACGTGATAAACCATATGACGGGTGGTGTCGTGAATACCAAGACAGGTGGTTACGTTATAACCTCCAATGCATTGGTTATGTAAGTTGGCCATACAGCTATTCCATTAAGTGAAATGTGTGGAAGGTGACCGTATGGTTATTCCATTTAAGAATTTTTATGTCTCAAGATACCTTTATATGTTATGTTTTATTTATATGGGGTTTTATGGTAATCTTTTGGTTAAAAAGTGGTAGGTAATGATCTTTTATTCAGTGAAGAGGTTTTTTTACTACTTCAAAAAGGTGAAAAGTATAACTTTGATAAATTATTCTTGGTTTACCTGTTGTTTTGGAAAACTAATAGTTTTCCTTCTTTGTGTATCCTTTACACGGCTTTTTATGCTCATCCCATGTTTTTGAAATGTTTTCTATAGGACTTAAAGATTAATAGGGACAAGGATGGGATCAGGGAAAGACATGCTATCTAAACCAAGAAACTAGACATGTTTCTTTTTAAGAGATTTTATTTTATGGAAACATCGTAGAAGTGTATACTTTGTAATCGTTGAGATGTAATAGTTATATCCTAATTCTCAAAAACTCTAAATCTGAAATGATCCTCAATGTGAATTATTCATTTAATTCAATAATAAGTAATGTTCAAGGTCCGGGCCTTAAAGTTGGTATCAAAGGTCAGTTTAGATAACTTTAGAGGTTAGGGTATTATATAAGAATAAGTGAGATTACCATAATGGCTAGGATTTCAGAAAGAGTCGTTGTTTTTAGATAAAGTGAATCAGTAAGTATATCTTAGTGTTTATCTTCCTCATTAGTACATGATAATTGTTTTTATATACTCCCACTGGAATTTATGGTTTTAGTAAATAGATGGATCTAGCAGGTACCAAAGTGACAATGGGTTTGAAGGAAACTGTGGTGGTTCTCTGATTAAGAGTCCGGATGAAATGGGGTATTCAATGAAAAAACTCATGGTTGTTCTAAACCAACTAACAAGGAGTCATGATCAACCACTTGAAACTTGGTAAGTTCTATAGTGCATCATGTACGAGATGACCAATCGATGTGGAAGTTCAAGTAATAACTATAAAGGTAACCATTAGGGTTAATATGATCATTACTTTCTAGGTAATTATGGGTTACTATATGATATGATGGAGAATGAAAGGAATGAGATAAACTTGAGGTTAAAATATTTTATGATCAATTTTGAAGATTTAATCTCGTTTTGGGGAATGTTTTAAGAATTGTGTAGTTTTGGAAAAAGGATAACACACAGACCGTGTGACAACCCGTTGCGTCGGAAAAAGCTGTGGGAATAGAACCCACAACCAAAGTGCGACTGGTATTTATCGCCTTCCACTGGACTACGTGAAGTTCCTGGTTAGTTTGACTAATTATTTTTAGTTAGATGATTTTAGGAATCAAGAGTATGTTTATATTGTGTTATCTATGTAAATTATTAACCTATCATGAAGGATATGTGATTAGGTTAATTACTTTTCAATTTGAGGCTTTATGAGTAACTAATGTTATTTGGAGATAAATGTTAAGGATTACCTTGGAATAATATGTGATTAAATCCTTTAGAGATTTGGGTTTCAGTCTTAGTTTTTATTACTTTGAATAATTTTATGGATAGATGTTTATTGAATGTTCTTTGTTGAACTTTGGGTATTGTTTGACATATTTTGGAGATTAAGAATAGTATTTTTTTTTATAATGGATTATCCCTTTTGGGTATTATCTGATCTCATACTAACCTTTTTGGTTTTAGTTTTGGTTATGGTCTAAAGACATGGGAATTATATAGTTCTCTTTTGTGGATTAGGCGATTCTCTAGAAGTTGATTATATCTCACTTAATGTAAAAATGTCTTCCTAAATACTCATCACTTGGGGAATGAATGAGTTTGTGTAAGAAATGTAGGAAAAGTTGAAAGTCAACATGACAAGTAAGTATGTTTCCTTAAGATCAAAAATAAATTCCTTAATGAAAAGTAACTTAAAACAAAAAAATTTCTATTAACTTTTCCTACTAGGGAATCAAATACCGTTTAACCCACCACAAGTATGTGATTTTCTTGTGGTTAACTTTCTCCAAAACATGTTTTCTATCACTCTCCCTCAGAACATGAACCTTTTCTTTTTCCTCCATGTCAATGTTTTCCTACATGGAATCCTAGTATGGGTTAACTCGGGTGACCTTTGTACTTCTATTTAATTATTTTAAAGTGATACTTCTACTAACTCTTGTTCCAATGTGGGATTTTCAATGAAGTTTCAATGCCCAATTTTAAAAATTGAGAGGAAGCAATTCCCAAAATGGGGGAAGGATGTAACTCCCCAGGTAAATAAAGAATATGGAATTTTCATATTTATCCATATTTCTGAATAAAATATTAATATTACTTTAAAAGGGACGCTATGCTCGATGGCGTACCCAATACACAACAACGTGTTTCTTGGGAATCTTAGGTTGCACTCTAATAATAATATAATATTATTTTAAATGTTAGTTAACACATATCCATTGTAATGGAGGGAATGAATGAAACTAACTAAAAAATGATTATATATGTTTTTCAAATATTGTTACTTTTATCCAATAAATGATAGATGCTTAAAATATGAATGAATCCAATTTTAAGCATAAATATTCTAATATTCTTTAAAAGGTCGATTAACCACCTTTTGATGGAGAACGATTTTTAAATACACTTTTTGACAATTTCATATGTTATATTGGACCATGTAAAATTCTTCTTTATAATCGGGACATCAAAATTTACATTGTGTACTTTTTTGTATTTTTCTGATAAAGTTCATTTTTAATGAATACTGAAAATTGTTGTATTTTATTTCAAAACCTCATTTTAATCTAATTTATTTATATGACTAGATTCTCTTTTGATTTGGTTTTAAAGTACAATTATAATATATTTTTATCATTTAATCCAATAGTGGTCATTGGAATTAATTTATCTTTGAAATTGGACTTAAACTAGTGTCAATCTTTTAATAGATATTGTTTCTTAAAAACATGCTATTTGTTTTGACAGCGAGAATTAATTATTTGATTAATTAATGCAACTTATATATTTTTAATTTTTTAAAACAGACATCATTTATGAATTCGGAATATCAAATATAGCTTAGGGTGAATTTTTGGTATTTTTATGAAAAACTACAATTTTTGATGAATAGTGAAACAACTAAGTGGTAGTAAAAAACATGATTTATCATTTAAATGAAACTTTACCACTTCTGTGATTTGATTTTCAAAAATCCATAATACATGGTTTTCATGAGGAAGTAAAATGTGGTTCAATGAGATTAAAATAATTTTTTGGTGAATAGTAACTTTTAAGTTTTATTAATCGCGATTAGAGTTAATTAGTGTAATTTAAGGTAAAAATAATGTTTTAAAAATATGAAATGACCTAGAAACATGTACTAACCTCATTAGATGTGTCATGTATGACCAAGACAATCCATGGGTCAACTTGGGGACCCAATGGAGCCCCTTTGATAGGAAAATGGCATAAATAACATTTTATTTAAAGCTAAAATAAAAATGTCACAAACATGATTTGTTTTACAAAAACAATTTTTAAATGGGGTTATAAAAGTCATATTTTTTACTATAAATATTAATTATAAATATAAAAATATTTCCTTAATCATGATATTTTTTTAATAATTTTCAGACATTAAATAAATTAAATTATTTATGACACCATGACGATGCAGTTATTACCTCATTATTTAACGATTTAAATAAAATGAAAAGATAATGTAACATATAAGACCTAAACATGTCAAAAACCTACTAGATTGGTGGATTTAGAACATCTATCACCTTATCCTCTAAATATATAAATTTGGGACCTTTAAAATCCGAAAATAATTTTATAATAAAGTAACTTTTTATAACTATCCAATAGTGCCCCTCCTCTCCTCTTATAAAAGGCCACCACCTCTACCACCTTACACACACCTCTCAAGCCTTTGGCTCAGCCAACCCCTTCCCATTTTGTCTCTCCACATCCCTCTCTTGCTCCTAGATGATTCATTTTTGACAGACGTCTTCCCAAAGAATCCTTTGATCCCAAATCAAAAAGAGTTACCCATTTTAAAGGTAATGTGTTCCCTAGAGTTCTTTTGTTTTATTTTGCTTCTCCAACCCCCTAAAATCTCTTTATTTATTTATTTTGTTACAAAAATTCTATCGTCTATATTCTAGGATGTTTTTATGAGGAGGATTCTAGCTACACTAACACACGCCTCCGTCTAATTGTTATAGAATATATTGTTTCTGTTGATGGAGAATTACTTTCTCACGAAACGATGATTGTTCTATCTTCTCATGCCACCTCTAATGGTTTCCATTATGATGGAACGATATTTATTTATGATATATATTATATTTATTTCCTCCCTATGCTTCTTTATTTTATATTTCATACATTCCTTTATGATTTTCATGTTGTGCAATTGCGATAATTTCATTTGAGGAAGTATGGACTACCACCCCCTCAAGTGATGTGAATCATTCATGAAATACATGGAATTAATAAAGAATGAAATTGTTGAACTTATGTGATATATATAACATATATATTATACTAGAATTATAATATATATATATATATCTCTCATGTAGTTTTAATTCCATTAATGTTCCAAAGAAATGAAAGTAGCATTCATGCGTACGTACAACTTACCTTCTCCATGAACGGTACATTTCATATCTTAACATCAAATGTTATGCAATATTATAAGTACATATATATAATGGATATATATATGTCATATATTACATCTAAATTATGGATATCATTCTGGAATTATAATATATATCTCTCTTTTATCTTTAATTCCATTAATATGATTAAAAAATGAATGTAGTGTTCATGCGTGCGTACGGCCTACCGTCTCCAAGAACGATGCTTTTAATTTTTTATCCCAAAATGTTATGGATTAGTGTTAAATGAATATATACTGGATATATATTATATTTAAATCATTAATACTATTCTGGAGATGATGTACTTATAACTACATGGAAAATTCTTTTCCAACAAGTTCAATTTTTACTCATGTAGCGAACATCAACAAAAACGTCTGATATGAACCCACTTAATTAACCAATTATTATAACATTATAATATGTGATATGAACTGAATAATAATATTTAACGTATGTCCTTAAGCAATTATAAATTGACCAAATTTTATTATTCAGGAGATTAAAGAACGATCGAGTCATGTCAGACACGAGGTAAGGGATCCAACCTCTCTGTTTCTTTTTAAGTACTCTCTTTTATATCATTTCATTTAAGCTCACATTTCATATGATTGGGGATGTTATTTTATATTCATAATATTGTAATTTTTATTTTAATATTATGATAGTCCCTATTTGATCTCATAAATCCATTTTTGGATGTTTTAAGTGGTGTCGTTAGGCTGCCGAGTTTTCGTAAGGGATTTTTCATCTCACTTTTATTCCCGTGACATTTATGCTACGTTTTCCACTATTTCCTTTGAGTGGTGTATGTAATGCCAATTATTATACACTTTTTGTAGTATAATTTCATTTATGGGTATTTACATCTTCATTGAATGACCCTTCTTCCATGGGGTGTACGTTTCGAAAGTTACCCAACTCGGTAAGGGGACCTTTCACCCTCCACTTTTTAAAATACTTCTTCTGTGATGTATTTTATTTAACATACTATTATGTTGGGATATGTTCTTATATATCCTTATTTATGTAAATATTATGTCTATGTGATTATATACCATTTTATCTCTCATCAACTCATTTTCTGAATTTTAAAGTGACAACGTTAGGCTGTCAGATTTCGGTAAGGGAACTTCTTAACCCACTTTCAATTCATTGGGTTAAACCTCTACCTCGTGATTTTATTATTCCAAGATTATGTGTGGAATATTTATGTTGTAATTTCCCCAAAACATCGTGTAGATATACTATTTATACACATAATAATCTCATTGATATATTCTTATGAACTTGTATGGGAAATCATAACTCAATCTCATTTCATTGAGTTAAATATCCATGTCATTGATTTTGTTTTTCCAAGATTATGTGTGAATGACCTATGATTGTTTCAAAATTAATATCCACTTATATTGGGTGTATTTATATATCTCACACATAATTATGTGATATATTTATCCTTAATTTAAGGATACTATCTTTATAATGGATTTCATCTCAATTTACATTTCCATTGAGACTTCATTGTTTATTGGCACCAATTCACTCTTATATGGTGTGTATACTATCCTTTGACATATTATACCATGAATCCCTTTATTCTCATGATATTATAAAGCTCGGATAAAATGTTATTCTGCAATTATTTGTATTCAAAAGTCTCTAATTTTGTTAAAAACTCTTTAACAAAAATATCATTTTAAATGTTTTAAAGATTAATTATTCTAAATCTTTGTCTGTAATGTCCATGTTTTCAAAATGTTTTTCAGTATTTATTTATATGGATAGTAATATTTTAAAATTATAATTCCATTAAAAGCTTCAAAGTGGTATGGGACACTTTGATTCAAAAATCACTTTTAAATGGTTTTTGAAAATGGATTGATTAATTCAATATCATAGAATTACATATTGTGATTAAAAATGAAATGTTGTTATTGAAATGGTTATATTTTCATTATTTTATGTGTAATGATGGTACTTGGACATTTTACGGGTGGTTACCTGATAAACCATCTGACGAGTGGTGTCGTGAATACTAGGACTGGTGGTTACGTTATAACCTCCAATGCATTGGGTATGGAAGTCGGACGTATGGCTATTCCATTAAGTGAAATGTGTGGAAGTAGACCATATGGTTATTCAATTTGAGTATGTTTATGTCCCATGTTACCTTTATATGTTATGTGTTCTTTATATGGGTTTTTATGGTAATCGTTTGGTTAAAAAAAGGGTAAGTAATGATCTTTTATTAAGTGAAGAGTTTTTTTACTACTTCATAAAGGTGAAAGGTATTACTTTCATAAAGTATTATTGGTTTACTTGTTTTTTAAAAAAACTAATAGTTTTACTTCTTTGTGTATCCTATACTGGGCTGTTTATGCTCATCCCAAATTTTTGAAATGTTTTCCATTGGACTTAATGATGAATAGGCTCAATGATGGGATCAAGGAAATACATGCTATCTAAAACATGGAACTAGACATGTTTCTTTTGAAGTGTTTTTATTTTATGGAAACATAGTAGAAGTATATAATTTGTAATCTTTGAGATGTAATAGTTATGTCCTGATTCTCTAAAACTCTAAAACTAAAAAGATCCTCAATGTGAATTACTCATTTAATTCAATAATAAGTAATGTTTAAGGCTGGGGCCTTATAGAGTACCACCCAAGCAATGTTATCTGACCCACCCCAAGAGTCTGTCACCACAGCCCACCTTACCTGAAGGTCTTATCTAGGGTTTTTAATGGGTTATGTAACAAGACCATATCACTATGAATATGTTCATTATTTTTGTATATAATATTTAATATACATTAAATTTATTATTGTTAATTTGTAAATATTTGTTGAAGTGCAAATAGTATTTTTAGTTAATATTCAACTAAGAGATCTATTTTGATTAATTAAAGGATTTATGAGTAAAATAATATTTTAATAAATTATTATTATTATTATTAAATTAATTTTTATTAAATATAAATGATCCTGTAATTTTATGAATGTAATTGTAATTTTTTTTAAGGATTCTAAGTAGTTATTTTCTAAACCCATGACTTTTTGATAAATTTCAGTTTTTATTTTAAAAGTGAAAATTTACATATTTAAAAAATTAATCAGATAAAATTAATATTATTTTGGGAATAAGGATATTGAAATTATCCAACGGTTAATTTTTCATAATTTTTTGGGACAGTTGAGTTTTTGGGTAAAGATTAAATATCTTTTAAATATATAATGTGTATTATAACATCATAATGAAACAACGACGAAGTAATAAAATATTATAAATGGTATGTTCAGCCAATATATGTTTTACCATTAAAATAATGTGATTTTGAGTTTTTTTTATTTGTTTTTCGATGCTTTAGTGGACCCCTCAAGACTTATTAAACATTTGGTCCTTTTAAATTGTTTTCCTCGATAGTGTGACAAACCTCTACATAAGAAACCATATTATATTTAGATGTTAGGCCATTGGCCATATAAAATATTTTTTTTCACTCCCCTTTTGAATAAAATATGGGAAAAAACAATGGGCTGGTTTTTGGTTTTGATTAGTTTAAAGTGAGGTGTCCCAAACATAAATCATAAAGAATTCCTTCTCTTTTATTATATAAACCCACCCAAGCTCCCACTTCATCTTCATTAAAATCCTTTGGGTTTAGTACAAATTATTCCATCCTCTCTATATAATCCTCTCAAGGCACCCCAATCTCCCATGAAGCTTCTCTCAAGCCTCTCCCAAGCCTTTGGAAGCACCCGTCCAAGTAAGGGTTTTCATCCTTTCTCATTTTTGTCCATTTTTCTTTATGTTGTTATGAAATTTTAATTTCAATTATAAATTTTGGGCTGTTGTTTTGCACCTCCCCATACATCCCTCTTTATATTTGAATGATGGGAGACCCCTTCTCTATCCAAAAATCATCCCATGTAAACTCGTTACTATGCTGAAAATATGAAAGGAATTTCACTCTCCTCATTTAAATTCAAAACATTATTTGATCCATGTCGCAAACTTATGCGTGAAATGAAATGTTTACGAAGGATGTGCCCTGATAGTGCTCTAATTCATTGGGTAAAGTATAGTATCATGATACGACATGTGCAATGAGTGTTGACTCATCCTAATTCATGTGCAATGAGTGTTTACTCATGATTCATGTGCAATGTGGTTTTACTCATGATCTATGTGCAATGAGCCTTGGCTCATTCTAATTCCATGTTAAGTGTTGTTGCCACATATCCATGTTATGATTATCCTGCTTTATCATGCCTTTATGTTAAACATTCTCTTGTGTTCCATTTTTATGCATATTTCCTAACATGTACTGCATTCCTCTTGTTATTCCTTGTTTATTCTCATACTATGCTTTATTACTCACCCTTTTCATATTTATGTCCTCTAGTTATCCAATGAAATTCATGTATTTGAGAATCTAGTGGTCAAGTAAAGGATGTTTTCAAGGAGATTGTGTGTATTATGTTTTAAGTTTTCATTTAATGTTCTTAAGCCCCAAAGACACTAGTCCTCTCAATATACTATGTTTTATCTAGCCAATTTTATTAAATAAATCAGGTTTAATTGGGTAATAAACAACAGGGTTTTCCTAGTTGGAATCATAGGATATGTTTAGTTATTTTTGTGAATAGGATTAGAGAACACTTATAAATCCATAGAAACAAGAGTAAGTATAAAAATAATAATTATGTTTTCGTGAGTATTGTGTAAGTGGTTTATCAAGAAAATACATCCATGTCTGGATACGAGCATCTTGAGGCAGTTCTGGTAGAGATTTATCCTAGGAATAAAACAGAAAAACACCGCTTTGAGCTAGACTCGAACGGGAACTGGTGAACGAAAATGGGCCTTGCTGCACTCTTGGATACAACACTCACAGGGGATATGATTTTCTAAATTCAAAGGCTTAGTATGAACCATTAATAAAGGACATAAAAAATTTCCTTAGAATATATGTTATAAAGTAGATCAGGGATAACACAGAATGAAGACAATAGATTAATATGTTAAGGAAATAAAGGCTATTTTTTAGTCATCCATTTTTTGTCTTTCGATTTCTCTTTTATGAGTTACCACTTAAATTTTATTTATTCTAACCAAAGCCTTGTAATAGGAGGACTGGGATAAAAACCGATATGAAGATTAATGGGATGAATGTTCTAATGAGAAGCCCAATATGATGGGAGCCGGAAACAAAAAATTTGTCGCGTTTCTATCTCAGTTAATTGAAGCTAAAAATAGAAACATGGGTCAAGTGGAACGTTCAAATACCTGCCCTAAAGAACATCAAGTCACTATTGAGAGCTTCATGAGACAAATTCCTCATACTTTTAATGGATCATCTAATCCCTCCATCGTCAAACAATAGAAAAACACCATTGAAAATGTATTCTCCATAGTTCAATGTTATGAAAAAGAGAAGTTTCTCATAGATTATTATCATATGGAGGGCTATGATGATCAATGGTGGAAATTGATCAAAAATATGAACTTTGTGGAAGAGATCGAGCCATTGGAATGGAAGGATATCTAGAAAATATTTTTTGATAAATACTTTCCATACACCCTCCAGATTAAGATTGAAAGGGACATCCATGCCCTAATGAAAAAAGACAATGAATCTATCAGAGAGTACGAGGCTAACTTCAGAAGGCTTTCACAATACGCTTCTGGATTTTTTGTTACCCATTAATGCATGGTTGACCGCATCTTTGGTGGGCTGAAACCTAGCCTATGGAAGGTACTGGTGATCCTTGTTTTTGAAATCTATGAGGATATTTTATGATTTCCCTCAAGGTTGAAATAGAGATATGAGAATCTCAGGGGTATCATAGGGATAAGAAGCATAAGGAGGACATTATTGTTGGTGGTCTGTTGGATAAATCCAATTGTGCAAAGAAGATCCATCACCCCACATTCCAACAGTGCGGAAATAAGTACCCTAAAAATTCCCTAATGGTTACGAGGAAATGATTTAGGTGTAAAAGAGAGGGAACCTGGCTATTAACTATCAGAAAGATAAACGTGAGGCTACAACTGAGGATAGGAATTCTCCGTTCGAACCTCAACACATTGTTATTTTCTATAACGGCAAAGAACCTGAGCATCTTTCCAATCAGTTCCCTAAGCCAAGTTTTTTCGGAGGCAACCAACAACCTCTAAGGAAGTAAGGGTGAGATTTTGACATAACTTCTGCCGAAATGAACCTCAAAAATGAAATGGTAATAGGTACGCTAATTATTGATTAAATAATAGTGAACATACATTTTGATTTAGGTTATATGCATTCTTTTATATCTCGAATGTTTAGTAGAACAATCCCAACACCACCATAAATCATGGATGTGAATTTTTCGGTGAGTAAAAAAATTGGGGCCTTCATTACATCCCATAAATATAACTCATCCTCTATCGTAATTTGTAAAATGTAATTCTCATAGAACTTCATCATACTCCCTCTGGTGGAATTTGATGAAATTATTGGCAAGAATTGGATTTCCTTATATAGTGCCAACAAAAATTTATGTGAGATGGAAATCACTCTCCATGTGGAGAATTGATCCCTGATTCTTTACAAGTTCAAGGTGGAAGATGAATATTCTTTATGTCCTTCATCTCAAGCATGTATATTAGTACCCTATGAGAACACATATCTGGCTTAGATGATTGAGTCTATGTAATCAACCATCCTTGAAGACATGCCAATTGTGAGGGAATTCGATGAAGTGTTTATCGAGGAATTTCCTGGTCATCCTCCTAGAAGCGATGTTGAATTCTAAATTGACATTATACCTGGGGTGTTTCCAATATTGAGGAATCTGTATAGGAAGGATGTTGAGGAGCTTGAGGAGAAAAAGAAAAAACTACCAAAGAATCTAGATAAAGGGAATATACACCCTAGTTCATCACCATGGGGTGAACGAGTCCTATTCATCACAAATAAGGATTAATCAATGCACCTTCGCATCAATTATCTTGAGCTTAAAGAAATCACAGAAATGAACAAGTATCCTCTCCCACTAATTGATGACTTGTTTAATCAGTTGCGTGGAGAAAAATACTTCTCCATGTTGGATTTGCGGACGGGATATTATCAAGTTTGGGTGTCGAAGCAAGATAACCCCAAGACATATTTGCAAAGAAAATACAATAACTATGAATTCATAGTAATGCCATTCAGACTGACTAAAGCTCAAATAATCTTTATGGACTTGATGAATAGAGTCTTTAGAGATTACCATGAAAAATTTGTGGTAGTATTTATATATGATATTCTAATATACTCCAAAACCAAGGGGGAACAAGAGGAGCATCTAATAACTGTACTAGAGACCTTTGCAGAACTAGATTCTATATGAAATGTACATAAATTGTGAGTTCAGGTTGAAGGAAGTCACCTTCATGGACCATATCATCACGAGCAGTGGGATATCTGTGGATCCCTCCAAGATTGCTGCAATAGAGGGGTGGTCGAGGAAAACACCGGTAACATATATCCATTGCTTTTTGGGGCTAACTGAATATTACATAAGATTTGTGAGAAATTTCTCATGATTGTCTAACCCTCTTACCAAGCTAACATGTAATGGAGTAATGATTTCTTTGAGTGATGAATGCGAAGAAAGCTTCATGGAGTTGAAAAATAGGCTTCTCACTATGTACATGCTCACATTACCGAAATGTATAGAACATTATGTGGTATTGATTGATGCTTCAAAGAAGGTCCACATATGTGTGTGGATGAAAAATGAAAAATTAATTGCATATGCATCAATGAAATTGAATTTAATGAGCAGAATTATCCAACACGAAGTCTGGAGTTGGCTGCGGGGATCATGGCTTAAAAAAATTGGTAGAATTATCTATTTGGGGAGAAGTGTGAAATATATATTGACAAAAAATGCCTCAAGTATATATTCACATAGAACGAGTTGAACATGTGGCAACGATGTTGGTTTGAGTTGATCGATGACTATGACTACTCAATACATTACCACCCTGGAAAAGCGAACAAGGTAGTCGATGCACTAAGTAGAAAGGACCCAACAATTCTATCATTGATTAGAATTTAGAAGGATCCAATATTCATAGATTTGATGAAAATGGACATGGGAATCATAATGAAGGGAAAATCATCATTCCTTTCACAAATTATTGCGCAACCGTCTCATTTGGAAAGGTTAAAAGATTCATAGAAGGATGATGTGAGAATTCAAAAGAAAGTGGAACCTATCAGAATAATAGAATCCTCAGAGTTCAATGTTAAGGAATAAAGAATTGTGAGATATGGTAAATGAATATGTGTTTTATCAATTTCAAAACTGAAGACGGAACATTCGGATGATGCACATAGTTAAAATTTCTCTATTCACCGAGAAAACAAAAAGGTTTATTGATATATCCAAGATAATTATTAGTGGGATAATACGATTAATTAGATTGCTGAATATAAAACAATTTTCCTCCTATGTTAGCAAGTGAAGGATTAGAGACAGGAGTCTAAGGTGATGATACAACCATTACCCATACCAGTGTGGAAATGGGATAACATCACAATAGAATTTGTCACCGGACATCTGAATACATCCAAAGACAATAATCAATCTGGGTTGTTGTGGATCATCGAACAAAGTCTGCACACTTCATTGTAATTTTGGAATATTTATCAATGGATCAAATGTAATTTATATATATCTGGGATGTGGTAAAGATGCATATAATATGACTATATTTTGTGTTCGATATAGATCCATGATTCACCTATATGTTATTGAAGAGTCTTTAACATGCTGTGAATACTAAACTGAACTCCAGTATGTCTTATCATCCTCCAACTGATGGCTAATCTGAGTGGCCTATCCAAACCCTTGGGGAAATGATGAGAGCATGCTCAATGGAATTCAAAGGAGGATGTGATTAACATATTCCTCTGTTTGATTTTTCTTTATAATAACATATTCCACTCGAGCATCCAAATGACACCATATGAGGCCCTTTATGGGAAAAGGTGCAGAACACCAGTGTGTTGGGATGAATTCGGTGAGTGTAAGATACTAGGACCAAAAATGGCCGATGAAATGGTGGATAAGGAGAAAACCATTCAACAGAAGATCATGGAAGCGCAGAGTCGATAGAAGAGTTATGCAGATAACCGTCTATGAGACCTTGAGGGTAAAGTTGGAGACATGGTATTTCTACACATATTCCCATGGAACAGGGTCATGTGTTTTGGAAATAAATGGAGGTGATGTCCAAGGTACATCGACCCCTTCAAGATTCGTGATCTTGTCGGGGTATTGCCTATCGACCAGAACTTCCTCCTACCATGTCCAAAGTACATGATGTCTTTCATGTATCCCTCTTAAGGAATTACATACTCGACCCTTCACATGTACTCTCTTCCTAGGTAGTATAGTTGGAGGATGATCTTTCTTATGAGGAGCAACCAGTGAAGTTCTTTTATAGTAGAGAAAAGTTTCTACGAAATAATACAATACCCATCATCACGGTGTCGCTGAAAATTCAGAAGTTTGATGAAGTGACGTGGGAATTGGATGAAGTGGTGAACCAGAGTTACCAACATCTGTTTTAGTGTTGGAAAAAGAAAAATCAAGGGTGAAATTTCTTAATGTGGGGAAGATTGTAACGACCCAAACAATCATTAATGGAAATTCCTCATGATATAATTATATTTTTTATTATGTAAAATTATTATATAAAATGTGAACTTTATTGGATTTATGCCATGGGATTTTTTAATATAATTTTATGAATTGGGATCGTTTCAAATATTGTCAGTGAATAGTCATCACATGATTATTATAAATATAAGGCTTTAAAAAATCCAATTTACTCAGACATAGGAAGTGATTGCCTCATCCAGTAGACTTGCACCATATGAAGCCCATTTAATAGTGCACAGAAAGGAGGTACTGTTATTGGGATTCTCACATGGCCAAGCCCATGCTGAGTTTGAATACATTAAACTCGAGTAGAACCACATACGAGAGAAGTGGATGTAAATAGAGATTACCTCCCGAGCAATTTTATCCAAGCCACCCCAAGAGTCTGTCACCATCGCACACCTTAACCTAAGATCTTATGCTGGTGTTTTAAGTTATTATGTTACAAGACCATTGCACTATGAATATGTTCATCATTATTGTATATAACAATTAATATACAATCATTTTATTATAGTAACATTGTATATTTTTTTGAAGCAAAATAGTATTTTTGGTTAATATTTTACAATTAGATATAATTTGATTAATTAATGTATTTTTTAATTAAATATTACATTAATAAAATATTATTATTATTATTATATTAATTTTTATTATATATAAATTATCTTATAATTTTATAAATTAAATTGTAATTTTTATTATGGTTTCAAAGTTGTTTTTTTCAAAATACAAGATTTTTCGATAAATGTCGGTTTTTATTTTAAAAGTTAAAATTCACATATTTATAAAATTAATTAGATAAAATGAATACTATTTTGGAATTAGAATATCAAAATTATCTAATGGTAAAATTTTCATAATTTTCCCAAAAAATCAAATTTTTGGGTAAAAATTAAATTCAGTTTAAATATATAATGTGTTTTATGACATCATAATGACCCAATGGTGGTGTAATAAAATAATATAAACATTATTTTCGTCCAATTTAGGTTTTAACATTAAAATTAAGTGATTTTGGGTTTGTTTTATTTATTTTATGAAGATTTAGTGGACCCTTCAAAACTTATAAAACATTTTGTCTTTTAAAATTGTTTTCCTTGAGGGTGTGACTAACCTCCACATGAGAGAACCTATTATTTTAAGATGTTAGGACATTGGACATATAAAGTATTTTTTTCTAGTACTCTTTGAAAAAACCCATGGGCAAAGACCATGATCTGGTTTTTAGTTTTGATTAGTATATTTTTTGGTGTCAAAAACCCAAATAATAAAAAATTCTTACACCTTTCATATATAAACCCCACAACTCTCCAACTTACTCTTCACTCAAAGAATAAGTAGCTAGTCAAACATTATTCATCCCCTATCTAGAATTTTCCCATGGCACCTCAAGCTCCCAATAACCCTCTCTCAAGCATCCCCAAGCCTTTGGAAGCACACTTCAATGTAAGGGTTTTCCTCCTTTGTCAATGTTGTCCGTCTTTATTTAAGTTGACATGACATATTAGTTATAATTTTAAATTTTTTGGTATGGTTTATCACCTCTCCCATACATCCCTATTTACTTTTTAATGATGGGAGACACCATTCTGTCTAATAAAATGCCTCCCATGCACACTTGTTAATATGCCAAAATTCAAAATGGAATTTCTCTCACCTCATTTACATTCATGAAATTATTTTCTATCATGAGTATAAATTCCATTAAATCTATTAATACATGTATCTATATGACCCCATTAATGTCCATTTCATGTAAATAGGATGAGACACCCCGTTATCTCTGATCAACCATTTTTGTGAAGTCTTATGTCACATCGTTATGTTGTCGAAATTGCACCACATCGTTCCAAGGCAAAGTCATTTACTAGTGAATACCATTCCAATTTCTCTATCAAGGATATTCACCATTATGAACATTTAAATTGTGATAATAGAGTTTCATGTATGAATTACAAATTCCCATATCATGGAAAAAATGATTATCTTCAATTAATTCATAATTCATGGTCCATATGGAACACTTATGCATGAAATGAAATATGTGAGAATGACCTGCACTGATATAACTTCAATGCATTGGGTAAAGTATAGTATCACGATACGTCATGTGAAATGAGTGTTGAATCATGATAATTCGATTTCAATGAGGGTTTAATCATGCTTCATGTGCAATTAGGTATTACTCATTCCCCATGTCCAAAGAGCCTTGGCTTATGATAATTCCATGTTAAGTGTTGTTGCCTCATCTCCATGTTATGATTATCATGCTTTATCATGAATTTATGTTAATGTTTCTATTGTGTTCCATTGAAATTCTTATTATCTAACATGTATTGTATTTCTCATGTTATTCTTTTTTTATTCCCTTACTAGGCTTTATAGCTCGCCCTTTTCATATTAATATCCTCAGGTTATCCAATGCAATGCTAGGTACGAGAGAATTTAGTGGTTATCTAATAGATTATTTCAATTAGATGTTTTTTTTTGTTTTTAGTTGTTATGTAATGTTACTAATCCAAAACGGCACTATAGATGTCAATATTCTATGTTGTATCAAGTGAAGTTTATTTAAAAAATCATGTTTAAGTGTGTAATAAAGAACATGGTTGTCATAATCACTCATTCCATCTCCAGAAAATATCTCTCGCAACAATACTGCAAAACAAAAACCACCCATTTCGTGGATATCCCATATATAGAAATTTTCATATTAGATAATCCTTAGATATTGAACATATAATATCTTACTACACCATTAAATCTCGTTATCTATAAGCCATTCTTGGTTTGATCCCAAGATACCACTACTCCAACATTCTCTGGGATCACTAACACTCAGGCCTCAAACCATACATAAACCAAGAAGTACACTTTATCATTAAAGAACTGGAATTTTCTTATCATAGAAGAAAATTAATTGTCTCTTAAATAAGTAAATATGATGTCAAAATTATGGAAAAGATCTTCTACTGACCAAGAGAACATAATAATGTCAATAACAATAAATACCAAAATATAGTCCATTAAAGGATGATTGATATGATTCATAATAAATATGAATATCATTAGTTAATTATTTTAAACAAATAGAATCCTTATAAACAAAAACAATCCATACATACAATTAAAATTAGTTAGAGGTTTTTTCAAATGATATCACCCTCAACTGGTGATATCCAAATCCAAAATAAATATTGGAGGACCTAGTAGAACCTCTATAATGATCGAATATATTTTCAATAAAGGTACAAGAATTCAATTTATTTAACATCATAAAGTTATATATTTGATAATATATATGTAGGATCAATGTCCCGACGGACTTATTTTCTATTAGAATTTGAGATCCCCATAGAGACATAATTAGTTGTATGAAACCATTAACTTCCTAGTAGTCAAAATGAATATTCATCCCCTAATACAAAACTGATGTTGGACTGTAATGATGGAATGAATGTGGTTCTACTCTTGATACCAACTCAATAATGAACTCCATATCTCTATTGGGTGGTATGTCATAGAACCCATCTGGAAATATTTTCTTGAATAATTCTATGAATGGAGAAAAAATTCCCTATTACATTTCTACATCAACAATAATAAGGAATTTTATACGATCCATTATACAATCCAAACTGAAATGAATTATTTTTTCCTGACCTTCCCTATGATCCCACTCAACCTAGTGATAATTTCTACCTTATTCTTATGATGGGAAGGTAACTCTCCTTCGGTAATAGTGCACATGATTTTGGTATATAACTAACAAATACATATAATGTGTAAAATGAAATCATATAATTTCTAGAACAAATGGTTCCCAAATGAAATGGTAACATCCAATTTATAATCAAAACACTTTTTAATGTCCGACATTCCCTTGCTGCACTCCCAATGGTGTATCATTGACCAAAATACATCCATGTATTCCAAAACGAAGATGAATCCATTTTCTAAAAATATTAGAAAAAATAAGGATATAATGTTATATAAAAAGAATCAAGAATGATTGGATAATACAAGAATCATACCTCTAACAGTATAAGGACTCGAATCCACACTGGCTATATTAGACTACATTGTGTCTAGATGACTATCCCCTCTACCCTAGGATTTAGTTATACTCCCCTAAGATATTTCTTCTACCTGGTAATTCCATTCCTATACTTGGTTACCATGGCACCTTCCGTGAAAAGAATTTCATTTAGAGCTCCTATTACCTTTCTACTAATGAGTATATGAGTCCTTCCCATACTCTGGTAAGAATCATGATCTTCTTTTATTTCTTTAATGTTATTTTTTCCAATAAAACATTTAATGATATCCCATCCTTCTACTATCATGGAACAACAATGTGACTATGGTTATTTTTGGCCAAAGATACCACTCTAGTAAGACTACAATAGAACATGGTTCTGAGATGGATTCCCATTACCCTTAAAGCTCATCCCATTGATTCCTTGATGACAATAGTCATAGTGGCACTTCATCCCATCAAATTAATTGCTCCCACTTTTCACAATTTAAATACCATATCCACTACTTAAGAAATATATAAGATAACATTCATTAATGAGTTTCCAATTCTTCAATTATTAAAAGATACACAATAAAAAAACATTTTAACTGTTACCTGATATCATAGATAATCACATACAAAAAACACTTCATCTTATATATCAAATCAGCTTCTATATATGGGTAAAACAACTACTTTTCTATTTAATGTCTATTGTATTCCATCATTGACATTCCCTCATATGTAAGATATATGAAATGTCATGCCTCTTAATCCATCAAAATTGTTTTATTTAATTTGATATAGAATAATTCCTTTATTTACTTTGAAGATACTCATCATGATTCCCAACATTATTTATAATATCCAATAAAATCATGGAAGATCTACGAAGAATATATTTAGAAATATTCACCAACCTGTCTACAGGTTTCTCAGGGTTCCTAATGATCATATGGAATAAAAAATCCAAAACTCACATACCTGGGGAATCCCTACCTAATGAAAATAAGTTGTCTATAAATTGAAAACTATGTAATTAGCTCAATCATTGGAAGAATGGTACAAAATGTCTCCCTTTCTATGTATCAGATGACCCTTTGGAAGGTTTTTTGGGAATTAAAATGATATCTTATCCATGGGATCTACAAGATGTTCTTGTTCTGCTATTTTAGAACATTATTGATTTACAATAATCTGATGATTAACATGAATATGAAGATGATTAATATTCTATCTAAGATAAACACTCACTTTAGTGAAATGGCTTGAAAAAACATCTTTATCCTCACCAGATAGAAATTATAGGTAACCATTGACTGAATGTCTATCTATACATGTCTTACAAGTGTTTTATAATGATATAATAGTTTATTAAATTCATTTATTAGATATAATAGTTATTTTATTAAATAGTTAATACATTCAAAATAATACATGAAATAAATATTTTCATTTCATGAACAATTCATGTCAATAGATTTACTAATGTTCCTATTATGATGCATGCATACACATTACTCTCTATACTGAGCCATTAGTATAAATCAAATACTACAATATCTTAATCAAATAATAATATCACAAAACATGTCAATCAACCATTTTTAAATAACATCATCTATAACAAGAGAACATCATGAACAATAATTTTCATCCCTGAGTACCAAGATTTTCTCCCATACAATGTTTAGTTACACTTATGCACACAATCATTAACAATAATAATAGATCATAATATCCTTTCTAACATACCAAAATAGTATACAAATATAAAATAAAAAATATCTCTTCTGATATAAATTTTTAACATATCGTAATATGGAACACTCTCACATGATCAAACCATGATTTTTAATGGACATCAATGGCTCCTCCCTTAATCTAGAGGCTACTGAAAATCATCGAGTGTGTGATGAATATAGTTGGTAAAAAATACCCCTTGGTAAAGAGTTACAAAATATTGGAAATAATAAATATAAAAATTATCAGAGTAATTAAAATAGAATAAATTGTAAAATACATAAAAGAAATGTAAAAGCAGGAAGCAATGAACCAATAAAAATGTATCATGTAATAACAATATGAATGTATCTAAATGTAGAAAAGATATCAAAATAAAAGCATAAAATAATCTGCTGACAAAAAAATCATATGACATTAGTCCTGAGTCCCATGTCAGTATGATATCCAAACTTTATCTCTTCCATTAATAAATAATTAAAAAAATGAATCTTTCCATTGTCTGGTCATGCATCCATGTGATATACTCATGTACAACATGGAGTCTCGAATTGGGTGTGTGTCAAAATCAGTAGGTAGACACTATCATGTATAAACATATCAGGTATAAAAATTTCATGATATAAAAATATAGTATACTATATTAATTAGAAATTTAACACAATACACAATTCAAACATCTTTGGAACCTTACTAGAATGACTCTGATCATTAAGAACAACCATTGTAACCAAAACAATAAACCATGGAAAATCCAAACAACCAGTAAAATACCTATGTCTAATTATATCATCCTATGAAGACATCCAAATTTATAATAATTTCAGCATCACATTGGGAATAGTATTATATATTATCTTTTCAACATAAAACTAGGCCATTATTTAGATATAATAATTACATCCTCAACTAGGTAAATCCCAAAATATATGCATTTTACCATCTAGGGTAAGCCTTGTATATAATCATTTTAGAACCACAGTGTATAGCACTGAAAAATAATCATTTCATTATCAAACATCCCAAGATCTCTATATATTCATTACATAATTAAACACAACAAGTCGTAATAGAAAGAATATCATCATATAACATCATACTCATCAATGGTTAATTATGAAAATTATCCTTTTTTATTTTAATTACTCTTTCATTTATATATCAAATTAACTCAAGAAAATTTGATTTAAAAATATATTTGAAAAGTGATTCTATAACAGGAAAAAACCTAACCTTTCATTCAATATAAACACACTGTAATTTATTAGCCAATTCATTATCATTTAAGAGCTCTCTCTCCCGATGGGTATCTACAAGACATGTCATAATACCCTTGAATATAAAGGGATCCTAGGAATAACAAAATCCATTATATATCTTCATTAATCATTAAATTAATTAATACACTCCTTGTTCTAATAAAATCAATATATTTCACATACGTGATCAATCCAATATAAAATAGGGTTCGGTTTTAGAATACCTACTACTAATTGGGGATGATTACAACAATTCTAATAGGAAAATCTAGGTAGAAGGAAGGTGCAGAAGATCTTATGGAAAAAATCGATCCTACTATATCGTGATCAAAAAAACAATTCAATATGAGTCAATTGATTTACGTCACAACAACATTTGAACTAAGGAATAGTGAAAAAACCAATGTATAATGACTTTCTAGGGATTGGATGCTTGAATTGTATGTATGGAATAGAGGAAAGTGAACCAAAATAAGCTGGAGTACCTTAGGTTTTGAAGGAGGAGAGTCTAAACAAAAATGAATAAAAATTATAAGAACATTACACACTTAAAACTGATGATCGTGATAAATACATTTCTTATAACCCTCTATCATATTTTTTTTCTCAATTAGTAGGTATACAAAAATTCAAATTACCTCAGTTGAATTATCCACATCCAGAACATTACACATCATATAATTTGGATTTTCAGTGTTTATCCAATTCACGTTATGAACAAATTCATGGCCTGTACCCTTTTCGTTATATCATCCTAATGGTAGAAATACACCATGTATCCCATTTACATAGTTTATCAATTACCCACATACATCATTCAACAATGCTTCTGAAAAAGAACTCGAACCACCTCCAAAGCCTTCCAAAATCATGGAATCACCTCATAGACATATCTAATACATTTAAACACATACTCCATTTTCCAAATCCGCAATAAACCCAATTTTTTTTAATTACCTTAATACGGTCTTTCTATCTCTAAAAAAGACTCAACCTCCAAAGATAATGACAAGGGAAAACCCTATCTAAAAAGGTTTTGATAATAAAATAAAAAAAAGACATGAATAGAAAAGAAGATGACATAAAAACAGAAAATCATTTGATTTAAATAATTTCAATTTAATTATTAATAATTAAAACATTACAATATACCAAATTCAAGGGAGAAAGAAGACTATATAATAAAATTTCCATATATCACCCTCTAGTATGAACCACAACCACTAATCCATGGATGGTCTACCTAACACTTCAAACATAATTCTCAGAAAAATATCATTCATGGTGAAAAAATAAAATGTCAAATATAATATAAAGAAATTGGAACATTAGAAGAAACAAACCAAACAATATACCTTAGTTTCATGGTCTTCTAATATAGTTCCTCCCATACTTATAACACTCTCAATTTTGTGAATTAAAAAATCCCCAAGTCATTTTTCTCATATGAATTTCAATTAAACACAATGTGACTAAAAACCATGGTATGACTATCAAGGGAAATAAATTCACCAGAACACTCATCAATGATTTTCATTCTTCGCCATGAGATATCCTATAGTCATTCTGATCCATTAAAAATCATTATTTGATGATTTTTTCAATATATATTAGAATTTTTATCCCATTCACTATTTGGAGTCAATATAACAATAGATAGAAAATTATGATGATATAGGATAAATTTATAATAAGGTAATTGAGACCTAAAAGTATCATAGTGGATTTCACATTTGGAGAGGTTCATCCTATATAAATGAGGCATTTTACCACTATCATATGAGCAAGAAGAAGATTTTGATAAAAGAATAATGGAGGTTCTCGAATGTATCCTCCATAAAATTTCATAATCATTCAACATATATAAAAGGATTCTATATATGGAAGGAATTGAAGAGTATCTAGTATAATTCATCGAAAAATAGCTAGTAAAAATAATCTCATGGGTGATTATATGTATAAAAATACAAAAAACAATCCAAGATTAAACAAAGAAAAGTGAGCCCCACAAGCTTACTAATAAATGGGAACCAACCATTGCGTGGCCCACTATCTCACCAGTTAGACATAACATGATTCCTAGAAACTGCCTTTCCAACTGGATAGTTGGTGGATGCAAAAATAACTATAGATCTTTTAGGAAACCTCCTATAAAATTTGAACCTTGATCGGCCATCAGGATTACATCTACGTGTAGAAATGCATAATTACTATGCACAATAAGGAAGAACCTTATTTTATCACAATGTTTTTTAAATGAGTCATCCACCCATCTAAAATATCAAATTCCCTCCCAAAAGTTCAACTAAAAATGACATGGGCTATTACATATTACAATTAAATATAATTTTCCCTGGCCATTTTTTTGAATATGTGTGTGTGTGGCGGTGGGGGTGTTTATGCATATATGTGTGACTTATAAATATAATATTTAAAATAAATATATTTTATTGAATTAAATATATTACAAAATAGAGAATAAAAACATGAAAATATGAATCTCACAAAAAAATTGAGGAATATAAATATCATGACAAAATAATGAGAGATTGTTATATAAGTCATAACAATTATTAATATGTAATAAAATTATAATTATAGACATTTAATTAAAAATATAAAGTAATTATATGAATAAATATATAGAATTAGGTTACTGAAAATTACAGATTGAATTTTTTTACGTTAATGTAAATAATATTCTACATGAAAAAACTAATTGAAGATATGATATATAAAATTCAAAATATAACTTGATAAATATATATACATGAAATGGTATAATTTTCTAAATTGAATCTGTATATATATACATACATACATATATATATTATATAGATAATATGTTCATAAACACATATATATGTGTAGTGAAAAAATACCCATATACATATATAAACACGTAAGTATGTGTGTATATCGAGATATGTTCTAATAAATTTTGTGAATAATTTTTATAAAAAGGTTTATAAGAATATATTTCTTATAAATATGTATAATTATGTAAAAATATATATAATTATTACTGGAATTTATATATTTATGAATATGCGTATAAGAATTTTCTTTTATAAGAAATAAAAAAATTTGAAATAGTTGTGTATATATATAAAAAAATTAATGATATGTATATACATAATTTATAAAATATATATTCATATAAAGTTTCATATATATATATATATATTGGTGTGTATGAATTTTCAGGTCAAAAAAATCATATATATATATATATACATGAGTGTGTAGAGTGTATGAAAAAAGGGATTAAATAATATATAACATATATATGTATATAGATGGTTGTGTGGTAAGGTTAAGAAATATATATAAAATATTTATATATAAATTAGGATTATATGTATAGAAGGAAAATATTATGAAATAGGCAAAACTAATAATATAATTAATAAAATCGAACTACAATTTTTCTTAATGGAATAGTATAAGGCCCCGATCTTAAACCTTACTTAATATTGAATTAAATGAATAATTCAGATCGAGGATCTTTTCAGGTCTAGAGTTTTCGAGAATTAGGACATAACTATTACAACTCAAAAGATTACAAAGTAGACACTTCTACTAAGTTTCCATAAAATAAAAACTCTTAAAAAGAAACATGTCTAGATCCATGTTTTAGATAGCATGACTTTTCCTTGATCCCATCCTTAACACTATTCCACTTTAAGTCCTGTGAAAAACATTTCAAAAACATGGGGTGAGCATAAAAATCTTAGTAAAGGATACACAGAGAATGAAAACTGTTAGTTTTCCAAGAAACAAGTAAACCATGTACACTTTATCAAAGTAATACATTTCACCTTTAGAAAGTAGTAAAAACTCTTCACTGAATAAAATATCATTACTTACCATTTTGTAACCAAAAGATTACAATAAAACACATATAAAGAACACATAACATATAAAGGTAACTTGGGACATAGACATTCTTAAATGGAATAACCATACGGTCGACTTCCACACATACTTAATGGAATTTCCATACGGCCGAATTCCATACCCAATGCATTGGAGGTTATAATGTAACCATCCATCTTGGTATTCAGGGCACCACCCGTCATATGGTTTCTCACGTAACCACCCATAAAATGTCCATGTACCATAATTACACATAAAATATTGAAAATATAAACATTTCAATAACAACATTTCATTTGAAATCACAATAAGTAATTCCAAGATATTGCATTAAGCAATCCATTTTCAAAAACAATTTAAATGAGATTTTTGAATAAAAGTGTCCCATACCACTTTGAAGATTTTAATGGAATTATAATTTTAAAACAATAATGTCTATATAAATAAATACTGAAAACCATTTTGAAAACATGGACATTAAAGATAAATATTGAGAATAATAAATCTTTAAAACATTTAAAATGATATTTTTTTAAAGAGTTTTTAACAATATGAGAGACTCTTGAATACAAATAATTGCAGAATAACATTTAATACAAACTTTATAATATCATGATAATAATGGTATTCATGATAAAATATGTCGTAGGACAGTAAACACACCATATAAGAGTGAATTGGTGCATAACAACAATTAAGTCTCAATGGAAATGTAAATTGAGATGAAATCCATTATAAAGATTGCATCCTTAAATTAAGGATAAATCTACAACATAATTATGTGTGAGAAATATAAATACACCAAATATAATTGGATATTAAGTGTGAAACCATCAGAGGTCATTCACACATATTCATAGGATGACATGTTCAAGAAGTACGTGGTGAACCCAAAGAAATTGAAATTGGGTTAACTAGTTCCCTTTTAAAAATTCGACAGCCTAACGGCGTCACTTCAAAATTCAGAAAAATTAGTCGATGAGAGAGTGAATGGTATCTCATAACTTGGACATAATCTTTACATCAATATGGATATATAAGAACATATCCCAACATAATAAGATGTAAATTATAAGACATAACAAAATAAGTCTTTTAAAAAGAGGAGTGTGAGAGGTCCCCTTACCGAGTTAAGTAACTTTCGAAACGTACACCCCATGGAAGAAGGGTCATAAAATGAAGACGTAAATACACATAAATGAAATTATATTACACAATGATTATAATAATGGGCAGTCCATACACCACTCAAAGGAAATAGTGTCAAACTTAGCATAAATGTCATGGGAATAAAAGTGAGATTAAAAATCCCTTACGAAAACTCGGTAGCCTAACAGCGCCACTTAAAACTTCCAAAAATTGATTTATGAGTACAAATAGGGTCTCCCTTAATATTAACATAAAAATTAATTTATTAGGAATATAAAATAACATCCCAAAACATATGAAATATGGGCATAAAAGAAATGACATAAAAGAGAGTACATAAAAAGAAAGAGAGAGGTTGGATCCCTTACCTCGGGTCCGACTTGACTCGATAGTTCTTTAACGTCCTAAATAATAAACTTGAGTTAATTTCCACTTTCTTAAGAACATTTTTAAAGTTCATTATTCCTTTTATATAACTTATTTCCATGTTATAATCATTATGTAATCATTTAAGTTAATAGTGTTTGTTTTGTCGATATTATCTTCTTAAGTCGAAAGTGGACTTCTTACAATTATATGTTGTTCGTGTGGTAAAAGGTTCATCATATCCAGAATGATATTCATGATTTGGATATAATATATATCTTATATATAAATAATATACAAGTATTTATAATATTACGTAATCATTTAGAGTTAAGAAATGAAATGCAGCGTTCATGGAGACTGTAAGCTGTACGTACGCATGAACGCTACTTTCATTTCTATGTTATATTAATGGAATTAAAACCAAATGAGAGGTATGTATATTTTAATTTCATAATTATATTCATAATTTATATGTAACATACATCATATATAATAACTTTAAATACATCCTTTATACATCCCACATATGGCATTAACGAATCAAATCACTTTGAGGGGGCGGTAGTCCGCACTTCCTAAAATGAAATTATCGTGTTTACCCACAATGGAAACCATAAAGGTATGATGAAAAAGTAAAATACAGAAGCTTAAGTAAAACATAAACATATTATATATCATATATAATTATAGTGACATTTTAATGGCCACCTTTGAAGGTGTTATATGAGTGTTGGACAATCATCGTTTCGTGAGGCAGAAATTCTCCATCCACAGAAACAGTATGTTCTTTAATCATTAGATGTAGGTGTGTGTAAGTGTAGCTCGAATTATTATTACAACAAAATCCTAGTATATTTAAGATACTGGAGTTGTTACAAAAGAAAATAATAAAAAGAGTTTAGGGGGTTGGAGAATCAAAATAAAAAATAAGAACACAATAGAAGACACTACCTTTATATCGGGTAACTCTTTTTGATTTGAGCTCAAAGGCTTCTTTAGGAAGACTTATGCCCAAATTGAGGCTTATAGGAGTAAGAGAGGTATGTGTAGAGACAATATTTCCATAGATTGGCCGAACAAAAGGCTTGAGAGGTGTGGGTAAGGTGACAGTGGTGGGGGCCTTTTATAAGAGGAGAGGAGGGTCACTCTTGGAAAGTAAAGAAATGTTACTTTATTTTAAAATGAGTTTTGGATTTAAAAGGTCCAAAATTCATATAATTCGAGGGTAATGTGATAAGAGTTCTAAATATACCCATCCAATAGGTTTTTGACAAGTTTAGGTCTTATATGTTACATTATCTTTTCATTTTATTTAAATCGTTAAATAATGAGGTAATTGCTGCATCATCATGGTGTCATAAATAATTTAATTTAGTTAATGTATAAAAATTAAAAAAAACTATGCTGTAGTAAAATAATTTTATCTTTCCAATGAATATTTATAGTAAAAAATCTGACTTGTATAACCCCATATAAAAATTGTTTTAGTAAAACAACACATGTTTGTGACATTTTAATTTTAACATTAAATAAAAAGGTATTAATGTCATTTTCCTACCAAAGTGGCACCATGGTATCCCCAGGTTGACCCATGGATTGTATTGGTCGGCCATGACACATCCAATTTTGTTAGGACATGTGTCTAGGTCATTTCATATTATTAAAACATTATTTTTACCTTAAATTACACTAATTACCTATAATCACGATTAATAAACTTAAAAGTTACTATTCACCAAAAAATTATTTTCTTCCAATTGAACCACATTTTAATTCTTAATGACAACCATTTATGTTGGATTTTTAAAATTAAAATCACAGATGTGGTAAAGTTTCATTTAAATGAAAAATCAGTTTCTTTAACTACCACTTAGTGGTTTCACTATTCATCAAAAATTGATGTTTTTCAGAAAATTACCAAAAATTTACCCTAGGCTATATTTGATATTATGAATTCAAAAATGATGTCTATTTTACAAAATTCAAAACATATAAGTTACATTAATTAATTTAATAATTAATTCCCGCTGCAAGAGCAAATAACGTGTTTTTATGAAACAATAAGTATCAAAAGATTGACACTAGTTGAAGTCCAATTTCAAGATGAAATTAATTCCAATGACCAATATTTGATTAAATGGTACAAATATATTCTAATTTAAACTTGAAACCAATTCAAAAAAAAAATCTAATCATAAGATAAAATTGAGGTTTTGAATTAAAATACAACATTTTTCACTATTTATTAAAAATGATCTTTATCGGAAAAATACCAAAAATTTACACAAAGTGAATTTTGATGTCCCGATTCTAAAGAAGAGTTTTATTTTGTCCAATATAATGTATAAGAGTGACAAAAACTATATTTAATGATGGTTCACCATCAAAAGGTGAAAAGTGGACCATTAGTGAAAATTAGTGTATATATGCCTAAAATTGAATTCTTTTCGTATTTTCAGCCTTTATCCTTTATTGGATAAATGTAAAAACATTTAAAAAACATATATAATCATATTTTAGTAAATTCTATTCATTCCCACCAATACAATGGCGACGTGTTAACTTACATTTAAAATAATTTTATTTTATTATTAGAGTGCAACGTAAGATTTCAAAGGAACACATTGTTGCGTATTTGGTAAGTCATCAAGCATAGCATTCCCTTTAAAATAATATTAACATTTTATTCACAAATAGGGATAAATATAAAAATGTCATATTCATTATTTACCAGGGGTGTTACATCCTTCCCCCAATTTGGGAATTGCGTCCTCGCAATTTTAAATTTCGGCTCGGAAACATCATTGAAAGTCCCACATCGGAACAAGAGTCAGTAAAACAATCACTTTAAAAGAAGGAAAGAGGAGTACAGAGGTCACTCGAGTTAACCCATACTAGGATTCCATGTATGCAAATATGGAAATGGAGGAAAAAACAAAGGGTCATGTTCTGAGGGAGAGTGATAGTAAACATGTTTTGGAGAAAGATAACCATAAGAAAATCACAATCTTGTGATGGGTTAAATGGTGTTCGATTCCCCAATAGGAAAAGTTAACAGAAACCATCTTTGTTTTATGTTATTATTCATTGGGGAATTTATTTTTGAGCTTAAAAAATCATAATGAAACATACTTACATGTCACATAGACTTTCATCTTTTACTATATTCCTTAATCAAACTCATATTTTCTCCAAAATACGAGTATTTAGGAAGACTTGTTCGCATTATGAGTACTATAATCAACTTATATATAATCACCTAATCTAAAAAAGATAACTATATATATCCCATGTCATTATACTTTAACCAAAACCAAAACAAAAAATGCTAGTACAAGATCAGATAATCCAGAAAAGGATAACCCTTTATAAAAAGAAAATCTAATCTTAATCTCCAAAATGTGTCCAACAAACCCCAAAGTTCAATGAGGACCAATCAATAAAAAATTTGTCCATAAAATTCATCAAAGTAAACCAAACTACAATTGAAACTCAAATATTAGAAGGATTTAGTTACATAGTCTTCCATGTTAAATCGTAACATTTATCTCTAAAAAACATCAGTTGCTCTTAAAGTCTCCTGTAGAAAATTAATTAACCTAATCAAATATCCTCAATGATAGGTTAATAAATTTCCATAGATAACCCAAAATCAACTTAATCTTAATTTATAAAATCATCTAACTAAAAATAATCAGTCAAACTAACCAGGGACTTCACATAGTCTAGTTGTAGACGATAAATACCAGCTGCACTTTGGTTGTGGGTTCGATTCCCACAGCTTTGTCCGATGCGACATGTTCTCACACGGTCTGTGTGTTGTCCTTTTTCCAAACTATATAATTCTCAAATAATTCTCCAAAAAGAGATAAAATCATAAAAAATAACCATATCATAATTTAACCTCAATTTTATCTCATGCCTTTCACTTTCCATCATAACATATAGTAACCCATAATTACCTCACATGTAAGGATCATATAAACCCAAATGGTTCTTTATAACTATGTCAAAAAAAGAACAGATAACAATTCCTTGAATAAAATTTTCATATATCAAACATCATGATTACACATACTATAAAAATCCTTCTAATGTAACCCCATTATCAAAAGAGACTTAACACTCTTAAGAATTTCACCATAACTCTTGAAGCCATTATATGTTAACTTCATACTCATTCAACATTCTTCATGATACATTAACCATTCCTTTCCAACTTATTCTGAAATACTTATTTCCTACAAACAGAATCATGAATCATATCATAAGATTCCAAAATAGAAAAACAAATGTTATGAAATAATCCATACCTTTGACTGGTCATTGTCAGTTTCTTCATCCTCAATTGGAATGGCATTAGGTATTGGTAAACGAATATTTGTACGATCATGGTGATCCCATTCCAGAAACTTCTTAATAGGACATGTGTTTTCATAATGACCATGCACACCACATTTAAAACATTCAATTGATCCCTCATAAATAACTTCTTTCCCTTTCCTCGAGTCAATTGGATGATTCCTTTTTCTATGGCAGGTTCATGCTTTATGACCTTCATTTCCACATCTATAGTATATTTCTGTCCCTTTGAAACATTTTCATAGGTGTTTCTTTCTACATATTTGACACATTGGTTTTTAAACACACTCACCTTTATGATTATTACCTATAGTTCTGTAGGGATTTGTTTCTCTCATATATGATGCCTCATAGAAATCACCAAGGTTTAGGTGGTCAATCATGACTCCAGATAGTTGGTTGAGGATAAACACAAGAGTTCCCATTGCAGCTCCCATATCATTCAGTTGGTCACTCATAAAACTGTCACAGTTTCCTTCACATCCACTGTTACTTTAGTGCCTGCTAGATCCATCCATTTACTAAAACCAAAAAGGTCAGCGCGAGTATATCAACAAAACCATCATGTACTAATGAGGAAGTTAAACACTAAGATATACTTACTCATTCACTTTATCTAAAAATAGCACTCATTCTGAAATCCTAACCATTATGGTAATGTCACTTATGCTTATAGAATACCCTAACCTCTAAAGGTATCTAAACCGACCTATGATACCAACTATAAGGCCCTGGCCTTAAACCTTACTTAATATTAAATTAAATGAATAATTCACATTGAGGATCTTTTCAGGTCTAGAGTTTTAGATAATTTGGACATAACTATTACATATCAAAAGATTACAAAGTAGACACTTCTACTAAGTTTCCATAAAATAAAAACTCTTAAAAAAAACTTGTCTAGTTCCATATTTTAGATAGAATGACTTTTACTTGATCCCATCCTTGATTCTATTCCACTTTAAGTCATGTGAAAAACCTTTCAAAAACTTGGGGTGAGAATACAAATCTCAGTAAAGGATACACAAATAAGGAAAACTTTTAGTTTTTCAAAGCAACAAGTAAACCATGTACACTTTATCAAGGTAATACCTTTCACTTTTAGGAAGTAGTAAAAACTCTTCACTGAATAAAATATCATTACTTACCATTTTGTAACCAAAAGATTACCATAAAACCTATATAAAGAACACATAACATATATAGATAACATGGGACATAAACATACTTAAATAGAATAACCATACGGTCAACTTCCACACATACTTAATGAAATATCCATACAGCCGACTTCCATACCCAATGCTTTGGAGGTTATAATGTAACCACCCGTCCTGGTATTCACGACACCACCCGTCATATGGTTTATCACGTAACCACCCATAAAATGTCCAAGTTCCATAATTACACATAAAATATTGAAAATATAAACATTTCAATAAAAACATTTCATTTGCAATCACAATAAGTAATTACAAGATATTGAATTAAGCAATCCATTTTCAAAAACCATTTAAAAGAGATTTTTGAATAAAAGTGTCCCATACCACTTTGAAGCTTTTAATGGAATTATAATTTTAAAATAATAATGTCCATATAAATAAATACTGAAAACCATTTGGAAAACATGGACATCAATGATAATGATTTAGAATAATAAATCATTAAAACATTTAAAATGATATTTTTGTTAAAGAGTTTTTAACAAAATGAGAGACTCTTGAATACAAATAACTGCAGAATAACATTTAATCCAAACTTTATAATATCATGATAATAAAGGTAATCATGATATAATATGTCAAAGGGCAGTATACACACCATATAAGAGTGAATTGGTGCATAACAACAATTAAGTCTCAATGGAAATGTAAATTGAGATGAAATCCATTATAAAGATGGTATCCTTAAATTAAAGATAAATCTACAACATAATTATATGTGAGAAATATAAATACACCCAATATAAGTGAATAATAATTGTGAAAAAATCATAGGTCATTCACACATATTTATAGGATGACATGTTCAAGAAGTACATGTTGAACCCAAAGAAATCGAAATTGGGTTAATACGTTCCCTTGTAAAAATTCGACAGCCTAACGACGTCACTTCAAAATTCAGAAAAATTAGTCGATGAGAGAGTGAATGGTATATCATAATGTGGACATAAAATTTACATCAATATGGTTATATAATAACATATCCCAACATAATAATATGTAAATTAAAAGACATAACAAAAGAAGTCTTTTAAAAAGCGGAGGGTGAAAGGTCCCCTTACCAAGTTGGGTAACTTTCGAAACGTACACCCCATGGAAGAACGATCATAAAATGAAGACATAAATACACATAAATGAAATTATATTACACAAAGATTATAATAATGGGCAGTACATACACCACTCAAAGGAAATAGTTGCAAACGTAGCATAAATGTCACGGGAATAAAAGTGAGATTAAAAATCCCTTACGAAAACTCGGCAGCCTAACGTCGCCACATAAAACTTCCAAAAATGGATTTATAAGTACAAATAGGGTCTCCCATAATATTAAAATAAAAATTAAATTATGAGTAATATAAAAGAACATCCCCAAACAAAATAAATAATGGATTAAAAGAAATTACATAAAAGAGAGTACCTAAAAAGAAAGATAGAGGTTGGATCCCTTACCTCGGGTCCCACTTGACTCGATCGTTCTTTAACGTCCTGAATAATAAACTTGAGTTAATTTCCACTTTCTTAAGAAACTTTTTCAAGTTAATTATTCCTTTTATATCACTTATTAACATGTTATAAGCATTATGTAATCATTAAATTTAATAATTTTGGTTTTGTCGATATTTGTTTCTTAAGTCGAAAGTGGACTTCTTACAATTACAAGTTGTTGGTGTGGTCAAAAGTTCATTATATCTAGAATGATATTAATGATTTTGATATCATATATATCCAGAATATAAAAGTATTTATAATATTCCATAATCATTTAGAGGTATGAAATGAAATGCATCGTTCACGGAGACGGTAATCCGTACGTACGCATGAACGCTACTTTCATTTCTATGTCATATTAATGGAATTAAAACGAATGAGAGGTATGTATATTTTAATTCCAGAATTATATTCATCATTTATATTTAACATACATCATATATAATAACTTTAAATCCATCCTTTATACATCCCACATATGGCATTAACGAATCAAATCCCTTTGAGGGGGAGGTAGTCCGCACTTCCGAAAATGAAATTAATGTGTTTACCCACAATGGAAACCATAAAGGTATGCCAAAAAAGAAAAATACAGAAGCTTAAGTTAAACAGAAACATATTATATATCATATAGAGATATAGTGACATATTAATGGCCACCTTTGAAGGTGTTATATTAGTGTTGAGCAATCATCATTTCGTGAGGCAGAAATTCACCATCCACAGAAACAGTATATTATTTAACCATTAGATGTAGGTGTGTGTAAGTGTATCTATAATGATTCTTATAACAAAATCCTAGTATATTTAAGATACTTTTTTTGTTACAAAAGAAAATAATAAAAAGAGTTTAGGGGGTTGGACAAGCAAAATAAAACAAAAGAACACAAGAGAAGACACTACCTTTAAATCACGTAACTCTTTTTGATTTGAGCTCAAATGCTTCCTTGGGAAGACTTCTTCCCAACGTGAGGATTCTAGGAGTAATTTAGGGATGTGGAGAGACAAAATGGGCAGAGATTGGACGAACCAAAGGCTTTATAGGTGTGGGTAAGGTGATAGTGGTGGGGGCCTTTTATAAGTGGAGAGGAGGGGCACTCTTGGAATGTAAAGAAATGTTACTTTATTTTAAAATGTGTTTCGGATTTAAAAGGTCACACATTGATATAATTTGAGGATAACGTAATAATGGTTCTAAATATACCCATCTAATAGGTTTTTTACAAGTGTAGGTCGTATATTTTACATTATCTTTTCATTTTATTTAAATCGTTAAATAATGAGGTAATATCTTCATCATTATGGTGTCATAAATAATTTAATTTAGTTAATGTCTAAAAATTATAAAAAAAATACTATGATGTAGGAAATCTTTTTATCTTTCCAATAAATATTTATAGTAAAACATATTACTTGTATAACCCCATATAAAAATTGTTTTAGTAAAATAACACATGTTTGTGACATTTTAATTTTAACATTATAAAAAGGTATTAATGTAATTTTCCTACCAAAGTGGCTCCTTGGGGTCTCCAAGTTGACCCATGGATTGTCTTGGTCGTAAATGACACATTCAAGGATGATAGGACATGTTTATAGGTCATTTAATATTATTAAAACATTATTTTTACCTTAAATTACACTAATTACCTCTAATCGCGATTAATAAAATTAAAAAGTTACTATTCACCAAAAAATAATTTTAATCCCATTGAATCAAATTTTACTTATTAATGACAACAATGTATGTCATATTTTGGAAATTCAAATCACATAAGTGGTAAAGTTTTATTTAAATGAAAAAATCAGTTTCTTTAACTACCACTTAGTGGTTTCACTATTAATCAAAAATTGAAGTTATTCAAAAAATTACCAAAAATTTACCCTTGCCTATATTTGATATTCAGAATTCAGAAATGATGTTTATTTTACAAAATTAAACACATATAATTTAAATTAATTAATTAAATAACTAATTCCCACTATCAGAGCAAATATCGTGTTTTTATGAAACAATAAGTATCAAAAGATTGACACTAGTTTAAGTCCAATTTCAAGATGAAATTAATTCCAACGACCACTATTTGATTAAATGGTAATAATATATTCTAATTTCACGTTGAAACCAATTTAAGAGATAATCTAATCATTAGATTAAATAGTGGTTTTCAATTAAAATACATCATTTTTCACTATTCATTAAAAAATGATCTTTATCCAAAAAATACCAAAAAATTTCACAAAGTGAATTTTGATGTCCCGATTCTAAAGAAGAGTTTTATTTGGTCCAATAGAATGTATAAGAGTGACCAAAACTATATTTAATGACGGTTCTCCATCAAAAGTTGATAAGTGGACCTTTAGTGAAAATTAGAGTATATATGTCAAAAATTGAATTCTTTTCGTATTTTAAGCCTTTATCCTTTATTGGATAAATGTAAAAACATTTAAGAAACATATATAATCATATTCTAGTTATTTCTATTCATTCTCGCCAATACAACGGCTACGTGTTAACTAACATTTAAAATAATTTTATTTTATTATTAGAGTGCAACTCAAGATTTCGAAGGAACTCATTGTTGCGTATTGGGTAAGCCATCAAGTTTAACATTACCTTTAAATTAATATTAACATTTTATTAAAAAATAGGGATAAATATAATAATGTCATATTATTTATTTACATGGGGTGTTACCGAACGAAATCAATTTAATAAAAGAATGTTCTTTTTAAAGGCCTTAAAAATATTAAATTTTAAAAAATATATAAAAATATATTAATTAAATAAATCCTTTATTTAATAAGAATTTGGACTAAAAAATTGGGCCTTATTCCCTTGGGTCATCATCAAATGACTATTTACAAAACTCTCTGATAAAAATATATGTGTTCTTATCATGTTGTGGTTGCTATGGGTGATAATGTAAGATTGGGTTTTGGAGTTATTCAATATATGGATCAGTTATCAGTTTATAGAAAGGGAGAAATTGTTACAATGATTATATTTTTATACATTTTAAATTCTGCTATGTTTTGAAATATTTAATTTTAAATTTTGGTTTCAACGATCATTTTTTATATAATTGGAAAACTAATATAATTACTATTTTAGATTTTATAAATCACTCATTATGTTGGTGTAATTTTAATAAGGAGTGTAATTGAAATTATTTTTTCCAAACATTCTTCTAAAGGGGATCATTTTTTCCAATGTAATGTTATTTTTTTTAAAATTTATCATTTAATATGTTAATTATTTTTATTATAATTGGTGTTTCATATGTCTAAATTTTTTGATGTTCACACAATATTTTATTTATTTTGAAGATCCATGCATTTTTTTAAATCATTAATCATTCAAAAATATATTTCAGTTACCCCTATTTTTGGCAACAATATGTAAAATATATTTATATTCAAGATATTTCTATATATAAGTAAATGTTTTATTACTTATTTTCTATAAATATATTGATTTTATGGAAAATAAAAATTGAAAAGAGGATAATATAAAATATATTTATGAAAAAAATTGGTACTCAAACATTTTAAAATAATGATGAATGGGGAGTGAACTCAATCCATAAGTGTTTTTCCACCACGTGACAAGTAGGCCTTATAAAACATTCAATGTTTCAAGTGTCATAATGAGTTTTTCCATATGATGTAATTGTAATTTTTTGAAACCACTGGATTTATTTTGAGAATTTTTTTTAAAAGTATCAGGATTTATTTAAGAAAATATATTTTATTGATATTAATATTTCTATTATCTCATTGAAAATATTTTAATAGACATTTAACTTATTTTAATTAATAATTAGTTTTTTCAATTTTTCATAAATCCGCATTCTAGATAATTTTATTACCCAAGGTTTAAAAGTATTTTCACAAGGTATTTAATTAATTATGATTTAATCATGAGCCATGTATCCATTATACAGAGTAGATATAGATGATCCATTATTTTCTTATTAGTACTTAGATTAAAAAAATTCCTATTTGGGGGAGGTATTACTTGTTATAATTTATCGTAATCCCACAAAACTCAATATTGAAATGATCCAGAAAATTTAAGAACTATATATTTTCCAATATTGTAAAATATTTTATTTAGAAAAAAATAAACATTGTTTTTTTTTCACCAAAATGGGACTTCATTTTTGGGGGATCATAAATCATACAATTGTTTTTCATAAAATTACATATTAGGGTATGAATGATCAATTTATAGTAACAAAAACTGTTTTGATATTTTTGGATATTATTTTTTAATGTGAATCCAAAAATTATTATTATATATATCTTAGAAGAACCTTGTTTTATATCTATATAATTCCCTAGAAGTTCAGTATTTTCCATCTCATTGATTTAAGAATTAGTCATGTTTTTTTTAAAGGAAAAATTTTCCAGTTGTAATTTATTAACATTTTCTATGAAAATTATTATTATTATTAATATTATTATTATGATCATGTACTCTTTCCCTAAGAAGTATTTAAATGAAAAAAAATATTTTTCCATTATATTTAATTAGAATGTAAATTTTTTTCTTAGAAAATTCAAATACTGAGGAAAAATTTATTTAAGGAATATAATATAATGAATAGGTTTTCATATATATATATAAATATATATTATTTTTTGTTATTTGAGAAAAAATATTATTATATGTAAAATAATTCTTTATATGGCTTGATTCTAAATTATTACTTTCTTTTTCATGATAATTTATATCTATATATGAAATATATATGATTTCTTGTTTCAAAAATAAGGTGGGGAACAATTTTTTTATTGAAGAAAATATATTATGAAATTTAGAATATTAACATCAATACATAAAACTCACATGAATTTCTGTTGAATATAAATCTGTTGAGTCAAAAATGATAGATGGATATATAATAGTCATAATAATTAATAATCTATAAGAAAAGTATAATTATATAAATGCGAGGAAAAATATATATCAAAAATGTGAATGACTATATATCAACCTTTCCAACCCCATGCTCAAGACAAACCAAAAGTGGGATTAAAGGAAATGACAATGCACAACATAACATCCCTATTGGGATCCCCACATCTCACCGGTCAAGAATCTCGACGTCGAAGGTGACATTGTCTACACCAATGCCCACCTCCCGTAACCCAAATTACACATAACTTGACTGCTGGTCACCCTTGTTGGATCCCCCAATTCCAAAAACAATCACAATCTACCCACCTCTCCCCCTTTCGCCACATATCTACAGACGATTTTCCATCCAATGACTTTCTTCACGAGCGCATCCCCTACGCCATCACTACATCACGTCGACCACTGATCCCCCCACTAAGATCCCACAACTATCTTGATTAGCCCACATGATGTCTCATATCTAATATATATATATATATATTGGGTTGTTCAGCAAAGTGAAAAAATATATACAATAAATAAATACAAAATGGGGCCTAAGAGTTATAGAATGAAGAAAACATAGAATGAAAATAAACATATAAATGAATAAAAACAAAATTTCAATTTATTCAATGAGAGTGAAATTTTGTTTAGAAAATTATCATAGTATTTGTATGTATTCCCAAATAGTTTTCTTTTTAATAAATAAATATTATAAATAATTAAAATTTTAAATAAAAATTGGGTATTTTAAATAGTATCTCGTAAAATTTCATCTACATTCATAAAACACAATCATAATCTATGATAAAAAAACCAATGTATCACATATTAATGATGCATATATATATAGTGTGAGAGTTAATTTAGTATTTATATAATGTAAGGTTGTGTTAGTTGAATAAGGTATGGGGGGAATTAATTGATTTTTATTATTTTTTTAGTTTTTAAACCCATGATTGTGTTATACTAACAAATTTCAATGTTGGACTCCAATGTACATTTTATGTATAAATGGAAAAATTAATTTGATTACAATTTATAATATTCAATAACAATCATTTATTGAAGGATAATGTTTTTAAGGTGGTGATAGATTTCATTTTTTCTAATCACTCTTATTAAGCGGATTATGTTTTCAAATTAAATTATATTTTTTTAATAAAAAATAACATTTTATGAGTTAAAAATTTGTAATTATCATGGATGTTACATATGTATTAATTTTAGAATGACTGTAAATTAATTAATTCAAATTATTGATATCTATGTGATTTGAAATTTTTTTCACAAGTCAATGAATAGTTTAGTTGCATTACATTTTTTATAAACCAATAATATATATAGCTATATATAAATAATTTAATATTGTATATAATTCATTGGTTAAGGATTAAAAAAAATGTAATAGAAAAAAATATATAATAAAAAAAGGATTAGTTATGAAATTTTTCTGATAAAATTGGCTCTCATATTATTTAAACAAACAAAGAATGAGGAGTCAAGAGAATCCTTAAGAATCATTATCCACCATGTGATGAGTATTCCTTATATTTTTTTTAAAAATTTATATGCTACCAAACTATATTTGTTTTCAAATATTGTCAAGTATTTTTTGAATAATCATTTTATTCATTTTGTGGAACATTTTATAAATTACCAAAATAAATTTCATTGAAATTTTTTATTGATATAAATGATTAATTATCTTGAAAAAATAATTTATTTGGAATTTCATGGACTTTAAGGATTAAGGAGTATCCTAAATTAATTATTAAACTCTTTAAGATGACTTTTTTCATCTAAATTTTAAAATATTTTACTCAGACCATTAAGTTGAGAATGATTTATTCAATAGAGAGATAACAATTATGCAGAATAAAAAGTGCATATCCAGTGTTATCTTATAAATATTGGAATAAAAAACAAGTATTTGAGGGAAATAGTTTCTTAATAATTTTTATAATTTTAAAAAACATAAACCTGCAATGATCCCCAAAAAATAAATTACTGTAATTTTTTTTATTAATTTTATGTTTATTATATAGAAAATATAATGTACAATGTTTTTGTCATAAGGCCCGAGAATATCGTTCATGGGAATCTTATTGATCCTTATTTAACACCAAAATGGAATAGTTTTCCTAATTGGAGAAATATTATAATTTTTGGTATGGTTCAATAAATGATAATTCTTGTTAAATGTAAAACACTCATATTTTTTGATATCTTAATCTTAAAAAATTTCATTGACAGTATATGATAATCAAAAATCAAACTATGAATGAGTAATAATATTCTATATCATTTTAACATAGAAATTAAATCAGAGGACTGATTACTAATAACCAATTTTGTTTGTATATATATATATATATATATATTCAATAAATCAAATACATTTATAAATATCTATTTAATTATTAGTAAATTCATTATATGAATTAAAAATATTTTCCACAAAAATAAATTTTACTATTTTCTATGAATAAATATTAAAACTTGTTTCATCCATTTTTATAAAATTTATTTCAATTTATGAGGATTTTTATCAAAATTTTATTATCAAAATTTTTTTATAGTGATATTTTGGTATTTTTCTAAATTTTCTGATTTTTCAATGAATAGTAAAATATATTAATTTTTAAAATAATGTCATTGTTATCATTACAAAAATTAATTTATAAGTATAATTATATTTTAGAGTAATTATTAATTTGAAATATGATAAATATGGAGTATAATAATTTAGTGACTTCCGTTTTAATCATCAATATTCATGATTATGATGTAAGATAATTTTTTCATAAAAATAAATGTTTATAAAAACTATTTTACATTAAATTTTAAACAATAATATACAAATTAAATTTTATTCACTTATAGATACTAAACCATGAAAACTAAATATAATTTTTTTAATTAGGAGGTATGAATTTCTAAATTAGGTTCTTTTTAGATTATTTCATAATAAATAAATACTATGTTAAATTTTTTTACCTATGGTCTGAGAAAATTATCAAAAATAGGGATATTTCATTGAGATAGGGTATAAAAATCATCCCAACACATGTAATTAGTTCATTGGAAGGAATATATTTTACCACAGGGGTCCAATATAAAAATATATGTAATTTTGATTCCAAATTCCAATGGTAATGAAATTTATATTAATTTATGCAATTATAATTCCAAAATGTCAATCTCTTGAATCTAATAACTAATGAATTATTACATAAAGATTAAAAGAGGAAATTTTTGTTCCAAAATATTTATAATAAATTAGAATTAATTATTATTATCAAATTAATTTATTTATAATTATGACAAATTCCTTAATTATGTAAAATGTTATGGTAACACCAACATAATATTTATTCAGTTATATGAAAAATAAAAACAGAATTATATAAAAAATTTAATCTAACAAAATTTTGTGGAATTATTATGTTCTAATAATTTGTTAGATTACTATAACATGGAATGTATGTGTGAAATTTTTAGATTCTAATTCAATAATTATCAAAATATTTTAAGGTCAATGAAATCTAATATTAACAAAAATTAAATTAATTATATTTTATGAGAAAATAATATTTTATTAAATTAAATAATCACCATAAAAATATTTCATTTGTGAAATCATGATGATAATTGGTAAAAAATGTCATACCTTGACCATTTATGATCCAATTGTTACAATATAAGTAAATTTATTATCCTTTATGATTAAAAAATTGTTAATGTGGATAATATTAAAAATTGATTATTAAGAGATTAATAAAACTGATAATGTTTAAAAGGACACAAAAAACAATCAAAACTTCATTTCTTGATTAAATATCATCCCTAAACTCTTTATTATAATCCATTTATATTTGTAATAATTATACATGATAATTATATCATTTTGTTTAATTGTTTTGTTAATTCCAATTGGATTATTTGTTTCTCTTATAAAAAGAAATCACTTCTCTCTTTTTTTACACTACATTGAATTATAATTCTCTACAAAACCATATCAAATTATCTTTAAAACATCACTACCAATGGATAATATTTGAAGTTAATCTTGATTATTTATTCCAAGGATCCTTAAGAATGGATCTAATGGGGGGAATTTTAGTGAAGAGGATGTTAGAGTTATTTTGAATCAAGATAAACATGAGGATTTTAGTTTCAATATCTATTTAATCTGGATTGCATATTAATAAATTTATAGGGAATGAAATTATATTATTTATTACTAATAAATACAATTTCATTTTTTCTCCCTTATTTATTTCTTTAAAATACAAGTTTTCCATTAATTTTCCCCACATTAACTACTCAAGAGACAAATATAATGAATTTAATGAAAAATTACTTTATTTGTATCATCAGTAGAGAATCCATTTTCATATAAATATATACATATATGAGTGTGTTTTATAATAATTAATTAAAAAATATCATCATATTCATATAAAATTTGTAATAAATTATTAAAACATGAATAATTTTTTTAAAAAGGGTTTAAAAAGAATATTCATTAAATTTTCAAAATGATATATTTTTAACATATTACTGCAAATGTGGAATGAATAGTTGATTTAATGTACATAATATAATTTCATTCAATTATGATCCCTCAATTATTTCAATATTCTATTATAGTTTTTCAAGATTCATTTCAAAGAAACTTTTTCTATAATAATTGTGAAATTATAAGATTTCTTATTGTTATTTAAAAATGAAAAAGTTATTTTTCTCAAAAAATATTCATGTGATCTTTAATGGAACTTTTTATCTATAATAAAATAATTTTATGTTTCTTAGGATATAAATGTGAAATTATTTAATGATACCATATTTTTTATTTTATTGCAAATCTTATGGTTATGATGATGAAATATCGTTGAACCCCGATTTCATTTCCATGGGTTATGTTATGATGAAAGTTTCTTTGATATTGTGGAATACATATTGTTGTTCCAGATGATATTATTTTCGATTATCTATAATTATAAAGGTATATATATCAGAAATCATGGCATATATTATAACATATATCATGCCTCATTATCACAAATAATTTCTTAATCACAGGTCACATATCTTACCGCACAATAGACTCAAAATAATCTCAATGATTCTATATTATATCAAATAATTTAAATTATATACTTAATTATATTTGTTCATGTCTAATAAAGCTTATAAATTATTATCTACGGGTAATTATTGGTATTAAAAAATTATTATATGGTCGTAATATATGATAAACATAACATCTAAACTTCTCTATGTACAAGTCTCTGACACCAATAGAAGAACTATGAAACTGACATAAAAATGACTCACTAATGTGTTAAGTCACCGACTTTTGTCTCACTTATAGATAAATAACCCACCGACTGATGTATCACCAACAGTTTAGTTACCGAATGATGTCTCACCAACAGACGAAACACTTACTGATGACTCACTGATAGAAAGATGGCTCACCGACTAATATCTCACTGACAGAAGAACTCCCTGATAGACCGACTCCCCAATAGAGAAGTCACAGAAATATTTTTTACATTTTCATTATTTCTAATAGTCATATTTTAGTCATTTAATTATACTGACTTATTTAATAATCCTCTGTAAGAGTTTTATAAGACAGTATGATGTTTGATGATCCAATGCAAGTGGAAAGAACATGCCCTTTTTCATCCTCAAGAATGAAAATCATTTTGAAGAGTGATGTAATAGAAAACTATGGTGTGGAGTGCATGTGAGATATACCTAAGAACTTCTTCTACTCTCATGCACCAACATTGAATGTAAGATCTAAAGGGTGATCAAACGATGAAATATCAAACGATCTTTACATCGAATTGACAAACTACTATAGAAAATCAATATAGGAGAAGAATATATTTGTAAACCTTACAGGTACATGGAAGCTATAATATGACACTCTATTTTTGTTTCATCGTTCATTACAGGACTCAAACCTCAACTCATGTACATATAAAGAGTCCATAGATGCATTTCCAAACACACAAAGCCTATAAATCCTTTATAATATTTATTTCATCTATTGTGTGCATTTTACATACTATTGATAAGTCTGTGTATATTTATGTGAAGAAAAAATTATCTATTTCAATAATCTAATGGATACAAGATTCCATTTCACTCATACATTCTTTCAACTTTTGATCATAAGGGATAAGTTTGGAAGAGTTCCTTCTGAGACCTCATAGTATTTACCCATGATGAATAATGTTAGAGGTCTTATGGCATGGATAGCTTGGGTGATGTTGTGAACCCCGATCCATGGTTTGGTTCAAACTGTTTATTAATTTAAACAACATGGTGCCAGGTGATCAACATGTGAAGAGGACTAGGTCTCTGCTTGAGATTGAACCTCATGATTCATTTTTTCTAAAAATTTACTTTTACATTACTCTGTTTTATCACATATTTCATAAACCTAAATTTCACTCTAATTGTTATTTTTAACAAGTGTTTATAATAGTATTGACATATTAATTTAGTTTAAAAAGTTGTATTAATTATCAAATTTATTTAAATGGGAACTAATCAATCTTTTGAAATATTAATCAAATAGTCATGCTCCTAAATTTTCACCACTGACTAACTTGTCAATTGAATATTAAAAATAATGGAATTTCAAATAATATCATTTAACAAAAAAATTTATAAATACTAAATTCACCCCCTCTTTTGTTCTATAATCTCACTATCATTTGGTTTCAAAGGAGTGTTTAAAATCCCACATTTCAAATTATTAATCTATTTTCAACAGTGATTTTAGTTGTTCTACATATCATGAAAATTATGTTTTTTCAAAAATTCTAGTTCGTTAAAAAACTCTATACATTGATATATTGTACAGACAATATAGTTCAAGTTTTTTCTACCAAAAAACCCCCATTCATTAATAAAAACAACTACTCTCAATGGAAAGTAAAAATTAATATGCATTTATTAATTACAGGTTTTGAAATTTAGTCTTCAATTTTATATGAATAAAATATTCATAAAACTACTATAAATACTTGGGATGAACCAAAAATGAATATTTAGTGAAATAATTTGATATCCATGAAATATATATACTTTTCTTTTGGAGATGAAGAATTTAATAGAATTTCTACATTTAAAATAGACAAGGAAATATGGATAAATTTTCTATTTCACATAAAGGAACAACAAAGGTCAATGAAATGAGACTTAACCAATATAATGTTGAATATTTTAACATTAAAATGAAGCATGCTAAGACTATTTATGACATGTATTTGAAGTTTAATGAAATTTTGAACACTATAAACTCTCTGGGAAGAGATGTTACAAGCAATGATAACATTAAGAGAATACTCATATTCTTACCAGATAGATGGAGAGGATCTTTAATCTCCATTATATAATCATGTCACATAAGAAAAATACCTTTCAATGAACTCATTTGAAAAGTGATAGTGTATGAATAATTGATGAGGATTAACAATATGAGGATGATGAACCTATGTTAAAATATTTATCCTTTAAGACTACTACCTCAAAAAAAGAAGAAAATGAGGAGGTGCTAGACTATGATAAAATCTCTTGTAATGTTGAATCAACATCTGATATTGAGGTAGAGATATATTGACAAGAAATAAAGTTCAACAAATTTTATATTAAGAATAAGTTCTTTAAGAGCCCCAATTATAATGGAATATATAATTACAAGGGTAACTGAAAAAAGGACTGGAATGTATGCAAAAAATTAGAGGATATTTTCTTCTATGAATGTAATAGGATAGAACATGTCAGAGATGCAAGTCTAAAATTATAATAAATAAAGAATTATGAAATCATAGGAATGAATTATGATAAATCTATGAAGGACACATGGAGTGCCCCCGAGGATAGCATTTGTGAATCATCGTCATCTTAAGATGAGAGATATTAAATGGAAAATTGTGTTTTATAACAAACACATCTGAGGTAATACATGATTCTCTTGTTCATAATTCTTACTATTCATGAGATGAATGTCATTATGAAAATATGAGATTTCATGAACCATTTGAATATTTTAAGATATTGGAAGAGAAATTAAATGAATTGAAAGATAAATATAAATCTTTAATGAAATAATATGATATCACTGTAAATATTAAGTTAGAACTTACTAATGTGACATAAAAGAATTATCAAATGATCTAAGAGAATAATGAAATAAAAATTTCTATTGACAAACTGATGAATGATTTGGAAAATTTTACCATTCAAAAAAATACTCTTAGTCAAATTCTTGGTAAATAAATATCTCCAAAGTACACTTCTAGTATTTGATATCACCCTAGACATGGAAGCCGATCTAAAAAATTTGTATCAAAATCTGAAAAATAATCTACCTAAATATCAAAAATATGTTGCATTTTTTAGTTCTGGAAAATCATTAACTCACTCTATGTTTTATGGACCAAATAGAGTATTACTTTCAAATATGTTATAAAATTATTATAGGAAACACAATAAGCAATGGTGGGTACCTAAATTATTGATTACTAATGTCACTATACCCAAACAAGTATGGGTCCCAAAATCTGTTTTTGATTGATTATTCTATAGGAAATCGGATTGAAAATCTATGTCAATATTAGTTCAACATGGACTATGAATGTTCACGACATATTATTGGAGACTATTCTATATTGAAGATCCTAATCATGATTAATGGTGGATATTTCACTTTTAGTGACAATGATAGAGTATAAATAAATGTATTTGGCCTTATTGATAACTCTAATAATGTTTTAATTTCTATAGTACATTATGTTGTTGTATTGAAATATAATTGGTTTAGTATTTCAAAATTATTTGATGACAGATTTCATGTTAAATTTTAAAATGATTCTTATAATGTATTTTCCTGCAAAAAATGAACAAATATTTTATTCTCTTAGAAATGATAATTTATATGCTATCAACATAGAATTTTTTCATTTTCAAAATTAATCATTCCTATGTTTATTTCAGAAAGAGTATTAGATTTGGATAAATAGATTATGGCACTATAATATACACACTATTTGAAATATTACAAAAAATAGAGTATTCATGGACCTACCCAGAAAAGAGTTTTCATATGAAAATGTTTGTAATACTTATTAAAAGGATAAATAACATAGTATATCTTTCAAATCAAAAAATGAAGTCTTAACATCTCGATGAATAGAGTTGGTTCAGAAGGAATTTTTTTGACCCACTGATGTTTCTAGTTTAAATGGAAAGAACAATGTATATGATTTTGAAGATGAATATTCTAGGTATACATAGACTTATTTATTATCATAGGAAAGTGAATCATGTACTTAATTCACCAAGTATTCAAAAAGAGTGGAAAATATAAGTGGACATAGAATAAATTCTTGAAGATGTGATCATGTCTGTTATTTTGAAAATCAAGACTTTTAATCTTTTACTAACAAAATGGCTATAGTCATAACTTCTTTTCCCCTAGGAGACCTCATCAAAATCGATTTCCGGATTGAAGAAATGGAAAATTAAAAGAAATTTATAGATCAATGCTTATTGTATATGATCTACCTATTTATTTTTGAGATGAGGCTATAAATAAAACTTACTACATTATTAATTGGTTTTTATTAAATATATCATCAAGAATACTCTTTATGATTTTTGGAACAATTGAATACCCAAAGGTAGCTACTTCATTGTTTTTGGTTTTGATGTATGCATACTTTATAAAAAAGAGAGTATTGACATATTTTCATCCAATAGTGATGAAACAATTTTCCTAGGTTACTCAACCTCTAGAAAATCCTACAGAGTCTTTAAGAAAATCCCCATGTGTGTGGAATCTTCTTTTCAAATAAAATTTTGTGAAATAGATCCACATGAAACTAATACCTCCCTAGAAATTCTTGAATATGATATGTTAAATCTAACATAAATGAAAAATCATCTAATCCTCTTTTCAAACAATCTATTAAATCAAACTATTTTGGAAATTCTTCAGACTATGAAAAAGTTAGACCCTACCATGTAGATGAACTCGTAATTACCATAATCTTTTTTCTAGTCCTAATATAACTTTCATGAACATTCATTTAGATTCTATTGATGTAGACAAAGATAAAGGCACACAAACTAAAGATCATTTTAGAAACCAAGTTGAACATAAATCCTTTTTTCATATGTGGATCCCCAAAACATCATTTATGAAATTAATGATTTGTTTTGGGAGAAGGATATGCAAAAATAACTTAATCAATTTGGTGGAAATAATGTTTGAAACATTATGGATTGAACCTATGGCATCTTGACCATACTTACTAGGTGAGAGTCTAAGACCAATGTTCATGAATATGGTAATATAGTTAGATAGAATTCCAGATTGGTTTCACAAGGTTATAGTCAATAAGAATGTATTCACTATGAATAATATATTTCACTTGTTTCTGGACAAGAGGCCATCTGAATACTGATATCTTATGCTGTAGAGACCCGTATCTTGACGTACATTGATATTACATTACTTTTTGCGGAATACTTAGTACATAACAAAAACACACACACAAGGATCGTAATAGTTTAGTGTCTTTGGAAACTCGGAATATAATCTTCTAATCGTGGTGAAAGATCTTCAACATCTCCCATAAAGATCTTCCCTTTTTTTTACCTAAAACCTTTCTTTATATCCTGGGGAAAAGAAAACATAAAAGGGTGATCTCAAATGCTCAGTAAGGGTTAAAAAAATAAATATCAATCACATCATATTCATAAGAACATAACATTTTGGAAATCTTAACCTGCAAAAGAGAGCATAATTTCATAACATGGGATAAATCATAGTAGTGAAATGAAATCCCAATAATCATAACTTAAAACATGAAACTTTGTGGCATACACACATAATCATAGAGAATCATTTCTTATTAGTCAAGACTCATTGCCAAGACTATCTTAGTGGACAAAGACCCTTTCTGAACCGAGTCACCCTCGTTTCAGTCCTGTTTCCCTGAACCGGTATAACCTACCATTCCAGCCATGTCTATCTCATGAGATATAAAATCTTTACCCAATGAATTGGAGAGAGATATAGGTCCCACCCATCTTATAATGATACCATTCTTATGTGTGCCACAAAATCATAAATCATACATCATTGCACAACCCATGTAATACAAATGAGAATCTTAAACATCATGACATCATAAAACAATTCATACAGGAATTCATAAAAATAATTCCATCACAACATAATCAAATCAATGTAATAATAGGGATAAAAACAGAACCCTTTATTATCTTAGATGGAAAATAATTTTTATAAAACACTTGAACTCCATTCTTGAGGAAAATATCCTTTCTTCCTTAAAAACATTTTTCCTTTCTTAACATGTCATACAACATTAAACTAAAATAATTTGATTAAAAATAAACTTTAAAACATGTAAAGGAAGCTTCTTGGAAATAATGTTTTAAAAATACATTAATGTCGTATAAGTTAAAAAAACATTCTTCGTACTTTTGTCGGAAAAGTCAAAAAGTACCTCGTACGAAAAACAACAAAAATTCCTTTCATTTCTTTTACTAAAAACTCACCAAAGGGTAAAAATGGATTTAAAAAATTGTAGGTGGATGGAAATAATATTACATATTGATGAAACATGGATTTGGATGATAAAATACACCCCATTAAATACTTGCAAATAAACAATCTCAGATAAAAATGAGATTGTGATATTTCCCTTACCTTAGGTCTGATTTGCTTCATAAGTGTCCGAACCTCCTGTATAATGATTTAAATAATGTCATTGACTTATTAAAGAATCATATTCATTGTTATTATATCATATATGGTTCACTTATGACTTTATATTACCCGTTCTTTTGTAAATTCATGTTAAAGTAGTGTTTTGGGTAAAATCGTCTCATTTGTCATTCGTGTTTTAACTTGTAATTATTCATATGAGTACTTAGATCATTGTTACTTAATTATAGAATATAAAACATTATTTATATATAATATATATTCAGAATATACATATATATATAATGGATCGATAAATGGAAAGGAATACACCGTTCATGGAGACGGTAGGCCGTACGTACGCATGAACGCTGTTTTCGTTTCCTTATTGAATTGAGTCGAATTAAGTAGATGATATACATATATATACACATAAATCCAGTAGCTTTATAATGTCATATATTTAATTATTATTGCTTATATATACTTTATAATCATTCTTAAAGGGTTAACATGGAGAATGAATCTCACCGCGTCGTGGAGACGGTAGTCCGTACGTACGCACAAGCGATGATATCATTTCCATAATTATTGAATTGAATTGGAGTGGATGATAAAATATATCAGAATAATTATGATGTTATAATAACTATGTATAGTTATTATTTACACCATAATACCCATCCATGTAATGTGTTGGTGGAAAAATAGATTACACCACGGCGTGGAGACGGTATTCCGTACGTACGCACATGCGGTGATTTTGTTTTCCGTAGGATGGATAGAAGGTGAAATGGGTTTGTTTAATATTTATAATAACAAATCAGTATATTAGTGATACTGATGTTTTTACTTTATAATGAAACAACTAAAGAAGAATAAGTTGAAGAAGAAAGAAGCTTGAAAGAATCGGGAGAAGATATTACCTCTTCTTCAATACACCTCTTTGAAACCTCCTCTTAGGGCACTAAGATTGGTCTTTAAAGAAGACCAGAACCTCTAGGATGTTTGTAGGGAAGTGGAGAAGATAATTTGGCAGGGGTTGGACGAGCTTGAAGGCTCAAAGTTGTGTGAGGAAGAGAGGGAGGAGGTGCCCTTTTATAAGGGAGGAGAGGGGCACCTTTGGAATAACTAAAAATATTATTTTATTATAAAGTCATGTTCGGTTTTAAATAGCTCCAAATTGATTTATTTCGAGGCTAAGGTGGGGATGGGTTGAAAGTCTCTCATCCAATAGAATTTAGACAATTTTAGGTTCCTATTTTAACCTTATCATTTAGATTTAACATTAAGTTAAATAATTTAACTTTTACCATGTCTTCTTTTGTTCTTACACTATAAGGTTACTAAACATACTATAAGAAGACAAAAGAACCCCAAAATGTTTATTATTAATATATATAACCTTATCCATGTCATTTGGCCTAACCTTAGATTTTTAGGAATAAAATAACAATTAATAATATAATATTTGTTTTAAAAAACTATTTTATGTCAATTTTGACACTATTTAGTAATTGATTTTTGTGAAACTCATAACAGAATTATAAGTTCGCGAAAAGATAATTAAATCAATAATAATATGTCATATGGACCTATAAAATTAGTGGAATTCATAAAAAGTCTCAAATTATATTTATTTGGGTATTTATAACATCAATTATGTCAATATTTCATTAATAAGATAATTATTGCATCATCATTGTGTCATAAATAAATTAAATTATATAATGTCTAAAAATTAAAAATAAAATACCATTATGTAGGAAATTTTTTTAGCTTTATAATTAATATTTATAGTCTAATTTAGCTTATGTATAACCCCATATTAAAAATGTTTCAGTAAATAAACTTTGATTTTTAACTCTTTTAACCCTTCTTTAAATAAATTAATAATAAATGTCCTAATCTAATACAAGTGGGCCTAAATGGTAATATTTTGATCCTAAGTTTGTTTTTGGTCGAATTACACTTTTCCAATAGAATTAGGACATGTTTTAGGGTAATAATAATATCATCTTTACCCTTAATTACCATATTTACTTTTAACCGTGGTAAAAAAGTAAAAAGTTACTATTCACCTAAAATTATTTTCATCTCATTGAACCACATTTTAGTCCTTGATATTAACCGTGTCTCTCGGATTTTCGAAATTCCACTCACAGAAGCGGTAAAATTAAGTTTTATGAACAATTCAGTTTTTTTAACTACCACTTAGTGGTTTCACTATTCATCCAAAATTGAAAGTTTTCAGAAAAATACCAAAAATTAGGCCTAAGATATATTTGATATTATGAACTCAAAAATGATGTCTATTTTACCAAATTCAAAACATATCAGTTGCATTAACTAATTTAAAAATTAATTCCCATCGTCAAAACAAATAGCGTGTTTTTAAGAGATAATAACTATCAAATGATTGAAACTTGTTTATAAGTGGTTTAAATGTGAAATTACATCCAATGACCATCATTGTATTAAATTGTAAAAATATATTCTAAATATACTTTAAAACCACTAAAATTAATAATTTATCACTATTAATTATTTCGATTGAAAAAGTTGTTTTTATTTAAAATTTAGTAATTTCCACTATTCATCAAAATATAAAAGTCATCCGAAAATTACCAAAATTTCACCTTAAGCTAATTTCGATATTCCGAATCAAAAAATGAAGTCCATTTTGAAAAATAAAATTTACAAAATTTCAAAAAGTGCTTGTTACTATTCATAACGGCTAGTTTTAATAATATTTTAATAGCATATTGTTGTTTAGTGAAGCTCGTTATTGCGTACTACACACGCAATCGAGGAAGGTCGTGATTGCGTGTAATGCAAGGCAAGTCAAGGATGTGTGTTGTGCAAGCTCCTTTTGGTGTAGCGTATAACACAAGACATTAATGAAATTAAAAAGAATATTTTTCATAAAATCTCGGGGTGTTACATTCTACCCCCCTTAAAATGAATTTCGCCCTCGAAATCCGTCGGGGTTATAAATGGTTTACTACTCGAATGATTCTTTAATAGAAACCCACATCGTAAAAATTAATACCAAAACTTATCTTTAAAAACTAAAGTATAAAACGTAATGGTTACCAAAGTTAACTAATCACTAGGTATCCACATAGGAGAACATAGGTGAAAATATGGACATGGAAGAGAAATCTAACCATCATGTTCTGATGGAGAGTGGTAGAGGACATGGCTATGAAAAAGCCAACAATCACAAAGCCATAAATTTGTGATGATCTAGGGTACCATCTGATTAATCTGATAAAAGATGACTAGGAAAACATTTTTGGTTTTCAATATCATTTCCCTAAAGCTAAAAATTTTGAATTAGAAGAAATACTTACTTGATTTTGGTACAATATCACTGTTGTTCATGAATTGAACAATTTCCACTTCATCCCATAAATAAATGAAGTTGAATTTGTTATTCGTGATGTGTTAGCAGATCATGTGATAGAATGATGGGTCATTCCATCTCTTTCAAACAAAAGGTTAGCAAAAGTTATAAGTCCATCTTATGGTTAGATTAATCGTATATGGTTCCAAAAATGAACTTATACTTCATATATCATACCGCTTAATAAATTAAAACTAGTTTATACTAACCAGGGACTTCCTGTAGGCCAGTGGTAGGCGATAAAGTCCAGTCACACTTCGGTTGTGGGTTCGATTCCCACAGCCTTGTCCGACGCGATGGGCTGTTGCTCATCCTGCATGTTGTCCTTTTTCTAAAACTATATTACTATAACATACCATTAATAATATCGAAAAACAAACAATACTAACTTATGTCCAACATAATCCATTCCAATGTGCAGTCCACTCTCACAGATTTAATACCATCGTTTATCCCCATATATCATAAGATATATCTTGTGGGTCACATTCCAAACATTCAAAGGCCTTAATCATGTAATCTCTTGAATACCCATTGAACCTTATTAAAAACATGAGTTCTGTTAAAAGTTAACTCTTTCCACATAAAAAAATCCTCAAAATTATATATACTCAAACCATGATATAACCTTCTCCTTATATCAGTCATGAGCTCATGAATACTATCAAACATTTAATTTTCTCCTTATCCCTTCATTATGCGCATATCATCTACATTCCAAAAATATCTGAATAACCTTTCATGGATACTGGTAACATTAATCATACACTTTCAAAACTCAAGGAAAGGCAACAGTGTAACAATCCTTAGATGTCTCTTTATTCCATAGTACCATGATATTACTTCTACAACATTACACATGATAAACATGTAATCATTCCACTACATTCTTAAACCATTGACCGAGATTCAACAATTCTTTCATCTCAAATATCATGTGTAGTCTCTTCATAATCATCAACATAAATACTACCCATACGACCATAATGATTCTCTTCATGGGACTTTACCTTAGGGCATTGGTTTGCATAATGCCCGTACATTCCACATTTAAAACATTTAACCATTGTTGATGTCGTAGCAATACCATTATCCTCATCCCTGGTGTTAACTGAACCTTTTCCATTACACTTACTGGATTTGTGTTCTTCTTTTCCACACCCAAATCATCTTCCAGTTCCTTTGAAACATTCTCCTTGATGCCTTTTCCCACATGATTTACATAGGGGAAATTGAACTTTCTTTCCTCTATGATCATCATGAAACTCCATCTTTATCTTATTAGCCGAGTCAAGAAACTTACCAAATTTTACATTATTGATCATATTATGAGATTTCTGATTCGGCATAATAATGATGTTTGGACTTCCAAATCCCATTCCATTTTGTTGCCCGTGAATAATATCATTCCATTGTCCATCATATCCTCCATTTTCGTGAATCATCTTGTTTCCAGCCATTTTCTAAAACCCAAAAAGAATAGTGTGAGAGGAAAAAATCATAATAAAGGGGGAGTAACTTCAATATCTAACATGTTTGGTTTAATCTAATATCATTACCATAGTTCCAGGACTATATCCTATACGTATACTTATCCTTAGGGACATCCCTAGACATACCTTAGAAATGTCTCTAGGGATCTCACTAATGTTTTCACATCCTAGTTTCCTAAGGTTGACTAAACCTTTCCTCTGATACCAACTGTAGAAAACTATATCTTGACGTACATTGATATTACATTACTTTTGCGGAATACTTTTTTCTTTGACAAAAAAAGACGGATCCATTAATGATGGAGATCAGCAGAAATACAGCAGCATAACCATGATGGAAAATGATTGAACCAAAGCAAATCCTCGTAAGGAGGGCCAATGCCAGCCATCTTGTGAGCGGCTTCATTCGCTTCCCTTTTGACAAAAGCGAAAATGTAGGAATTGAAGCCTTGTCTCCGCGATTGAATACATCGGATAATGGGGCCGAAAGGTTGAAGCCCACCGTCAGTGAAACTCGGAATATAATCTTCTAATCGTGGTGAAAGATCTTCAACATCTACCATAAAGATCTTCCCTTTTTTTTTACCTAAAATCATTCTTTATATCCTGGGAAAACGAAAACATAAAAGGGTGATCTCAAATGCTCAGTATGGTTTAACAAAATAAATATCAATCACATCATATTCATAAGAACAGAACATTTTGGAAATCTTAACCTGCAAAAGAGAGCATAATTTCATAACATGGGATAAATCATAGTAGTGAAATGAAATCCCAATAATCATAAATTAAAACATGAAACTTTGTGGCATACACACATAATCATAGAGAATCATTTCTTATTAGTCAAGACTCATTTCCAAGACTATCTTAGTGGTCAAAGTCCCTTTCTGAACCGAGTCACCCTCATTTCAGTCTTGTTTCACTGAACCGGTATAACCTACCATTCCAGCCATGTCTATCTCATGAGATATAAAATCTTTACCCAATGCATTGGAGGGAGATATAGGTCCCACCCATCTTATAATGATACCATTCTTATGTTGGCCACAAATTCATAAATCATACATCATTTCATAACCCATGTAAATCAAATGGAAATCTTAAACATCATGACATCATAAAACAATTCATAAAAAAATTGATAAAAATAATTCCATCACAACATAATCAAATCAATGTAATAATAGGGATAAAAACAGAACCCTTTATTATCTTATATGGAAAATAATTTTGATAAAACACCTAAACTCCATTCTTGAGGAAAATATCCTTTCTTCTTTAAAAATATTTTTCCTTTCTTAACATGTCATAAAACTTTAAACTAAAAGAATTTGATTAAAAATAAACATGAAAACTTGTAAAGGAAGCTTCTTGGAAATAATGTTTTAAAAATCCATTCATGTCGTATAAGTTAAAAAAACATTCTTCGTACTTTTGTCGGAAAAGTCAAAAAGTACCTCGTATGAAAAATGAAAAAAGATTCCTTTCATTTATTTTACTAAAATCTCACCGAAGGGTAAAAATGGATTTAAATAAAATTTAGGTGGATGGAAATAATATTACATACTGATTAAACATGGATTTGGATGATAAAATACACCCTAGTAAATACTTACAAATAAACAATCATGGATAAAAATGAGATTGTGATATTTCCCTTACCTTAGGTCTGATTTGCTTCGTAAGTGTCCGAACCTCCTGTATAATGATTTAAATAATGTCATTGACTTATTAAAGAATCATATTCATTGTTATTATATCATATATTGTTCACTTATGACTTTATATTACCCGTTCTTTTGTAAATTCATGTTAAAGTAGTGTTTTGGGTAAAATCGTCTCATTTGCCGTTCGTGTTTTAACTTGTAATTATTCATATGAGTACTTAGATCATTGTTACTTAATTATAGAATATAAAACATGATTTATATATAATATATATTCAGAATATACATATATATAATGGATCGATAAATGGAAAGAAATACACCGTTCATGGAGACGGTAGGTCGTACGTACGCATGAACGTTGTTTTCGTTTCCTTATTGAATTGAGTGGAATTAAGTAGATGACATATATATATACACATAAATAAAGTAGTTTTATAATGTCATATATTTCATTATTATTTCTTATATATACTTTATAATCATTCTTAAAGGTTTAACATGGAGAATGAATCTCATCGCGTCGTGGAGACAGTAGTCCGTACGTACGCACGAGCGATGATATCATTTCCATAATTATTGAATTGAATTGGAGTAGATGATACAATATATCAGAATCATTATGATGTTATAATAACTATTTATAGTTATTCTTTACACCATAATACCCATCCATGTAAGGTGTTGGTGGAAAAACAGATTACACCACGGTATGGAGACGGTATTCCGTAGGTATGCATGTGCGGTGATTTTGTTTTCCGTAGGATGGATAGAAGGTGAAATGTGGTTGTTTCATATTTATAATAACAAATCAGAATATTAGTGATACTGATGTTATGACTTTATAATGAAACAACTAAAGAAGAATAAGTTGAAGAAGAAAGAAGCTTGAAAGAATCGGGAGAAGAAATTACCTCTTCTTCGATACGCCTCTTTGAAACCTCCTCTTAGGGAACTATGATTGGTCTTTAAAGAAGACCAGAACCTCTAGGATGTTTCTAGGGAAGTGGAGAAGATAAATTTGCAGGGGTTGGCCGAGCATGAAGGCTCAAAGTTGTGTGAGGAAGAGAGGGAGGAGGTGCCCTTTTATAAGGGAGGAGAGGGGCACCTTTGGAATAACTAAAACTATTATTTTATTATAAAGTCAAGTTAGGTTTAAATAGCTCCAAATTGATTTATTTCGAGGATAAGGTGGGTATGGGTCTAAATACACTCATCCAATGGAATTTAGACAAGTTTAGGTTCCTATTTTAACCTTATCATTTAGAATTAACATTAAGTTAAATAATTTTACTTTTATCGTGTCTTCTTGTGTTCTTACAATATAAGGTTAATAAACATACTATAAGAAGCCAAACGAACCCCAAATTGTTTATTATTAATATATATAACCTTATCTAAGTCATTGGGCCGAACCGTATATTTTTAGGAATAAAATAACAATTAATAATATAATATTTGTTTAAAAAAACTATTTTATGTCAATTTTGACACTATTTAGTAATTGATTTTTGTGAAACTCATAACAAAATGATAAGTTCGAGAAAAGTTAATTAAATCAATAATAACTTGTCATATTAACCTAGAAAATTAGTGGAATTCATAAAAAGTCTCAAATTATATTTATTTGGGTATTTATAACATCAATTATGTCAATATTTCATTAATAAGATAATTACTGCATCATCGTTGTGTCATAAATAAATTAAGTAATTTAATGTCTAAAAATTACAAATAAAATAACATTATGTAGGAAATCGTTTTAGATTTCTAATTAATATTTATAGTCTAATTTATCTTATGTATAACCCCATATTAAAAATGTTTCAGTAAATAAACATTGATTTTTAACTCTTTTAACCCTTCTTTAAATAAATTAATAATAAATGTCCTAATCTAATCCAAGTGGGACTAAATGGTCATATTTTATTCCTAAGTTTTTTTTTGGTCGAATTACACTTATCCAATAGAATTAGGACATGTGTTAGGGTAATAATAATATCCTCTTTACCCTTAATTACACTATTTACTTTTAACCGTGGTAAAAAAAAGTAAAAAGTTACTATTCAACAAAAATTATTTTCATGTCATTGAACCACATTTTAGTCATTGATATTAACCGTGTCTCTCGGATTTTCGAGATTCCACTCACAGAAGCGGTAAAATTATGTTTTATGAACAATTTAGTTTTTTTAACTACCACTTAGTGGTTTCACTATTCATCAAAAATTGAAAGTTTTTAGAAAAATACCAAAAATTAGGCCTCAGATATATTTGATATTATGAACTCAAAAATGATGTCTATTTTACCAAATTCAAAATATATCAGTTGCATTAACTAATATAAAAATTAATTCCCGTCGTCAAAACAAATAGCGTGTTTTTAAGAGATAATAACTATCAAAAGATTGAAAATTGATTATAAGTGGTTTAAATGTGAAATTACATCCAATGACCATCATTGTATTAAATTGTAAAAATATATTCTAAATATACTTTAAAACCACTAAAATTAATAATTTATCACTATTAATTATTTCGATTGAAAAAGTTGTTTTTAATTAAAATTTAGTAATTTCCACTATTCATCAAAATATGAAAGTTATCCGAAAATTACCAAAATTTCACCCTAAGCTAATTTCGATATTCCGAATCAAAAAATGAAGTCCATTTTGAAAAATAAAATTTACAAAATTTCAAAAAGTGCTTGTTAATATTCATAACGGCTAGTTTTAATAATATTTTAATAGCATATTGTTTTTTAGTGAAGCTCGTTATTGCGTACTACACACGCTATTGAGGAAGGTCGTGATTGCGTGTAATGCATGGAAAGTCAAGGATGCGTGTTGTGCAAGCTCCTTTTGGTGTAGCGTATAACACAGGACATTAATGAAATTAAAAAGAATATTTTTCATAAAATCTTGGGGTGTTACATATGCTGCCCATCTTAATTTCAATCTCTATAAAATGAACGTTAAAAGTGCATTCCTAAATGGGTCTATATTTGGGATAGTATTGGATTAATTACCCACAGGTTTTACAGATGCCCATTTTCAAAATCACTTTTTTAAACTAATAAATAAATTTATGGATTAAAACAAGCTCCAAGAGCATGGTATGATAGACTTTGTACATTTCTCATTACAAAAGGTTTTACAAAAGGAACTGCTGATCCTAATATTTTTATAAAACCAAATTGATAAGACGGTTTAGTAGTTCATATTTATGCAGATGACATTATTTTTGGGTCTTCATTAATTTATTTATATATTTATTTTTCTAAAATAATGCCAAATGAAAATGATATGATGTTGATGGGTGAACCTAAATTCATTTATGGATTTCATATTTTTAAAAATAAAAAAGGGATCATTTTGAATAAAAGTAAATACAAAAAACTCCATTTAAAATGATTTGGATTTGATATCATTAACAGATGTGACACTTCAATTAGTACTACTTGTAAGTTGGATCTTGATGAAGATATTAAATTTATTGATCAAAACACTTATAGAGGAATTATTGTATTTTTTATCAACATGATTACTAGTAGGCCATATATAATGTTTAGTGTGTGTTGGTGTCCCTATTTACAAGTTATCCCAAAAGAATATCACTTAAATTTTGTTTAATGAATTTTCAAATATCACAAAAATTCTATCAATTTAGGTTTGTTTTACCCAAAAAGAAAATATTTTGATATAGTGAGTTATTCTGATACTAAATTTGGTGGATGCAAGTTAGATGGAAAGAGAACATATAGAACATGTCACTTTTTGGTAGTCTTTGGTTTCATGGTGTAGTAAGAAACAAAATTTTATTGCATTATGTACTACCGAAGCTGAATATATAGCTACTGGTAGTTATTGTGCTAAGATTTGGTGGATGAAATGCACTCTGATAGACTATGGATATCAATTTTGACATGTACCTATAAATTGCGACAATAAAAGTTCTATTAACATCACTATTATCAAAGTTTCTCCTTCTACAACAAAATATATTAATGTAAGAAATCACTTTTAGAGGTTTCATTATCAATAGGGTGATATCAAATTAGAATTTATTGGCACTAAATATCATCTTGCTGACATATTCACAAATCCATTAATCTTTGAAAGAATGAATTACATCATACATGAACTATGAATGATTATTCTACAAGAATCATAGTATTTAGTCTTTGTCAAGTCTATGAAAATACGTCATGATGTCATTTTCACGTTGACACTATCTTGCTGAAACTGTCATGTCAACACTGTCATGATGACACTTCTGTCAAAATTACATGTTTTTTAAGCTAACAATGATGTGTCACTTTAAAAATAGTTTTATGTTATTCACCAAACTAACAATATTTGGAATATTTGTGAACCATGCTTGAAATTTCACGATTTTCACCCGATATAAGCTTTAAATGATATAAAATTTAATTTTTTCCCCGCTACAACAAACCTTGAGACCAATGATGCTCAATATACCCTCGAACATTCACCATCTAACCTTTAGCCAAGATCTGGAAATTGTAATGGTGAAGTTCCCTATTCAAGGATACTCTAATAAGTCATCACTCGGTAAGAAGAAAAAATGAGAGTTCAAAAGATCTTCTGATGTAGTAAATCGATCACTAGCAAATCGTTTAGTAACCCCAAAAAAAATGTGTCTACATAATTTCTATTGGTGAGAATGTCACTACTTTTGATGGTTCATTATGATTATGTTTGGATTCAGTGGTTCACATAGAATGGAAGTGAATATTTTTCAAATATGGTGCTTGCGTAGTACCTGAATGTTGAGTTTCTTCTGGAAGGAAGTGAGCCCTATTGGATAAAATAAATGTTAAAAATAAATAGTATATCATACTCTTAAAAGTAGTTGGTCGAATGTTTCAAATTTTTACATGAAAGAATTTCTTAGGACTATAAATGTACTCCTCCACCTGAATGTGATATTTTTAGCATTGGGATAGCTTTGAAAGAACATAAAGACAATGAAAAGCCTTAATGGATGGACGCTACTGAGAAAATTGGAGAGTGTATAATTTTGTTAAAATTCATCCAACACCAAAAATTTCCTTTGAAATGGGACTTTTCATTATTGAATTACCAGGATGTCTACATGATTGATCTATAAAAGAATTTAGTTTGGGGTTATCTTTTCAATTATTTAATGGTTCACATAACTATGATGATCAAACCCTACTCTAAAATAATTTATTTGTTTTATCCTTGTATTAATTCGTCTATTTTGAAAGAAATGTGATGTGTTGAAGATGGGGATGAAACTGTGTCAGAATGCATTGTATTTTGTTTGAATAAGGTAATCTGGGGAAGAATGATATATTTTTGGAATCCATAGAAGAGATGATGGGTTGTTTATGATGGATAATTTTATAAAAAAATTCATTCCTTTGGATCACCCAACCAAACCAAAATATATGAGGGATTTTGTATTGATTCATTTAGAAGAAGAATCGTACTATGATAATCAAGGAGGTGAGGAAGTTGGAGCTGACAGGGAATGATATCATGTTGATGTCATGATGGGTCTTGAAGTTTCTGTATGTCTTCCTAAGATTACCTATATACATTCTAGTCCACAATTATACTTACCATCAAAATAATTGATTTTATGTAATGATGGAGATGAAGAGGTAATAGAATTGTGTTCCATTGTATAGTATTAATATTATGAATCAGAATAAGATGAAGAGGGGATCAAAGAGAAGTAGGAGAGGAAGATGGTTATGAAAATGTGGAAGAAGTGGAAAATCATAAAGAAGACAAAAATTATGAAGAAGTGGAAAATTTGGAAAATGATAATTAATAGGAATAAGAAGGAGTAGATGAATCAAATGATGATGTAGGTGATACAGGAATTGATCATGTCATCAATGGTGGTGATGATAGTCATATATATAACCAGGTTGAATGAGTTCTAGTGGATGATCATGTAGAATGTCAATAGATTCAGTGTTTTTAGCTACTCCTCCAGATATGTATGTAAGGAAGAGACATCAAACTAAGGGAGATCAAGCTACCAAGAAGGCTGAATATAAGGGGGGTCCTCATGAAAAATAAGATAAAACTGGTGAAGAGAATCAACTTTGAAGAGTAAAGATTGATATTCTTACTCATATGGACAATTATATGATTGTTTAATGGAGAGTAATTCCAGGTTTATAGAACTATGATTATATTAGTATGATTCATATGATGAAGCCTTTGTACACACTACAAGGGAACCAATGGCTGAGACCCTTCCTAGTGACTATGTCACTATAGTCGATTTGAAAACATTCAAGGAAGACATATGTTCATTAGTAAGACATTCACTGAAATCTCAGATGAGACATGAGATTGATGAATTCATGGGACAAAAAACCAAGATGAATGATATCGTGAAATCTATTAGGTATATGATTGAATGTGTAAGGAAAATTGGGACTTCTAGTTCTACTTTGGCCGTGACATGTGTATCTCAACATGATATTTTTTCAGTCTCACAAATGGTGATAATGGAAATTTTTCATAATTAGAATACAACTATAGAAACCATTATGTTAAACAACACCAAAATGGTAATGAGGTAAAGAATTTAACTATTGGAATCAATGCATTTACCACAAAGTACGTGAATATAATAGAAAGTATCCTGGAAGGAATTTCAGATCTAGTTTGTCTCCTCAATGTTCCTAATTTTTTCAAACTGATAAAGGATGTAAAGGACATTGTGCACTCTGCTTCAACTTCTACTGGTTCTACACACTCAACGTATTTGGAAGCTGTCAAATCTGCTATTTGGTATGCTCTGAATGTAATTCCAAGTGGATAAAATTTAGAGACCTCTACATAACATGACCAATCGATGGACCAAGGGTAAGAAATGGTCTATATTTAAACCAATGGATCATTGAAGACTCAAGAAGAACTTACCATGATTGTCAATATGTATTTTAGGAGATCTATACCAAACATAAAATCATCATTAACTAAAAATACATACTGTAAAATATCATATTACCTCATGTGACCATTTCCTTTAATGATCATGTTCAGAAACAGAAGGATTTTACTCATCCCCTAGATAAATTTTTAGAGAACATGAATGAATTAGAAAATGAAATGAAGTATGAGAGAGAAATCATTGAGCAATTTATATGGCTACCAAAACCATACCTCCATATTCTGAGTGAAGCCATATTCATTCCATATGATTCTTCTATTCACTCAATTACACCAATGAATTCTTATCTAATGTGGGTTGCTCAAGCCCTGACCCACATTCGGCCTGTTATAACTGAGCAACCTCATCCTTAGCTATTATCTCACTACAGACCTTGCCTTGCACCATCTGTTCCATTAGGAATTCTGTTATCTCCACTGAATATTCCTTCATATTCTCTTTTTTCTTATCCACTACCTACAAAACCTACCTTGGATCCATCTGATAAGGGGAAGTAATCCCTTGATCCACAATATTAGCATGGGGTTATTATTTTTGAAAGGTATAAGTACTTGTACTTTTTTGAGTTATGGTGAAATTTTCATATGAATGACAATTCACAAATTCTTCATTTTTGTTTTCATTTTTTATATTACACATTTTTGTAATCCAAAAAGGGGTAGAACATTATTAAGAATTTTTAATGGATTCTTCATTATGTGAACTAACAATAATATTTTTTACATTATTCATTATCTAATGGTATTTAATAATTACATGATGTGTGATCCTCAAGAAGGGGGAGATTTTTGGCTAATAGGAGATTATTAGAGACTATCTATAATTATAATGGTTTTAATTATCACAAATCATGTAATACATTATGACATATATCATGCCTCATTATCACAAATCATGTCTTAATCACAAGTAACATATCTTACCACATGAAAAAATATGAATCATCTCAAATATTATCTAGTGTGTGAGATTATTTAAATCATATACCAAATTATTTTTGTTCAATTCTAAATAATATTATGACTGATTATCTATCAATAATTTTGTGAAATAATACATTCTAACATTACTGTACTATTAGACACACAAAAAATCTAATATTATCAATGTAGGAGTCTTTGACAAAAATAGAAGAACTGAGACACTAATAGATAAATGACTCATTGATGCATCGAGTCACCAACTGATGTCTCACTAATAGAAAAATGTCTCACCGACTAATGTAACACTGAAAATCGAGTCAATGAATGATGTCTCCTCAACAGAAAAGTCACCGACTGATGTCTCACCCATAGATAAATGACATACTGACTAATTTCTCACCAACATTATGACTCACTGATAGACTGACTCACAATAGAGGAGTCACCAATAGATAATTTAAAACTTCCTTATTTCTTTGATTCAAATTTGAGTCAGTTCGTGATATTGACATATTAAGTAATCCATTTTAGGAATTGTATTATACAATATGAGGTATGATGAACCAATGAATGTGGAAATAACACTCTCTTTGTCCGCCATCCATAATAAAAGGCATTTTGAAGAGAGAAGAAGTAGAAAATTTTGTTTTTCCCCATATAAGATACATAAATAAGATAATACACAACATTCATGAACCTATTGTTAACTCCCAAACTAAAGTAAGAACACACGAGGAAATTTCAATCAATCTATATATTGAATTGAAAAACTAATTCATCATATCCTTGATGGAGATGAATATACATGAAAAACCATACATGTAACTGGATTCTAGAATATAAAACTCTATTTTTTGTGTCATCATCAAGAAGAGGATGTAGTCCTAATATCAGCTACATCAAAAGAGTCCAATGATACATCTTAAGACACATAGAGCCTTCTAAATACTTTCTCAAATTTATTTTCACTATTATGTGCATTTTTACACTGTTTTGAGAAGTGTATGTATCTATCTGTATAGAACACACTGTTTCTAATATCAAACTGATGGATACAATATTTCCTTAAACACATACCTTATCACACCTATTTACTCATATGGAAAACTGTGGATGAGGTCCTCCTATGTCTTAGTAGTTTGTACCCAAGAAGAACTTTGGTAGAGGTCTTATGACCTGGACAACTTGTGTGTTTTTGTGAACCATGATCCATAGTGTGAATCATACTATTTATTAATTTAAATTGATTAGCGGTAGGTCGTTACAATGTGAAAAGTATTTTGTCTCTTCTTGAGACTGAACCATTATTTTTCATTTTCACAATGATTTTACCTTCAGTTTTACTATGTTTTATTAAAAATTTCATACAAATAAACTATAATATGATAGTCAATTATAAAAAGAGTTTATAATTGTATTAGCTTATTACATTAGTTTCAAAAGTTTTATAAATTTTCAAATTGAAATAACTTATAACTAATCAATCATTTGAGAAATTAATCAATAATTCAAGATCATATAAATTCACTATAAGCTATCTGGTCAATTAAGTTTTAATTGTGTTGAAATTTCAAATAATACATTTTTTTACAAAAATATTTATAGATACTAAATTCCCTCCCCTTTGAGAACAGTACTTATACTAACACATATGAATATATTTACAATAATTTGATATTTGGGCCAAAAATTAAATTTCCATACCATGCATTACTTAAAAACTAATGTGCAATGAAATCAATTAGAACACTGAGGTATTTTTTAATATAGAAAAATAGTACAATATATGATATTCTAATACTGAAATAGGGTATATGACAAGTTATCCAAAGCCTAAAAAAGGGTATATAAGAGGCTATCCAAACCTCAAAAGAGGGTACATGAGAGGTTATCCAGATAATAATGTTGATAAATAGGTGGTTTTCCCAATCATAACAGGATATTAATGAATTGGGGTGTATCCCTTATATAATATTTCAATGATTATAATTACGCCACACCTTAATGAAATGATCTTATTCCATTATTATGTTGTCATGGATCATGTTTTTTGAGACTTTTAGGATTCTTACATTATGATATTACAAAATATATTCCATTAATGATGTTTATGATCTAGGAATTATTCGATAATATTTTCAGAGTTTTAAAAAAATATCCATTTTTTATGCTCATATTATGTTTAAATCATCAATGATATATCAATTTTTTACCCTCATTGAGCATTTATGATCACCAATTATTTTGTTTTATCATACACGGGATATGTGGAAATTTTTTATGTATTATATGATTAAGAAGAGTGATAGTTTGGAAAATAAATGTGGGGGACTATTTAGATATTTTATAAACTATTTGTTTTTGTATATATTTTTACAAAATAAATAAACCTTCATTGTTATTTCATTTATTGTAATGTTACGTATATATAAATCATATAATAAGATGTAATATTGTATGTATTAAATGATTGGATATCTATAGTTACTATCAAAAAAATGTTTAGTTATCTTTTAAAAAATTCATAAGAAAAACATAGTGATGAACCTGAGGATAATCCTATATATATGAGAAAATTATTTATTATAGAATTGAGAGAAGTGTTGTTATCTTATAAAAACATCCATTTTTTGTACAATACAAGGTTATATGATTTAGAATAGATTCATATTAGGGTATTAACATCAAAAAAATCTGTAGATTATATATTGTCTATCATTCTTGTGAACGTGGAGAAATTCCTTACCGAACCCCTACTAAGACACTCCACTCGATATGTTCGGGTTAATTAAAAATTAATTTATATATTATTAAGAAGTATTTTGATAGATGATGAATGATAAACATAAGGTGTCATATATTGTTAATATGGTGTCAACATTTTGACACCATATGAATTATTTTCCCTAATTTACCACTCCAGTCAATGTTTCCTGATGGTCATGCTAATAATTCTTTTTAATAAAGAAATGAAGATAGAAAAAAAATTATGTGGTTACAGAAATGATTAAATATTAATATACAATATTATATAGTAGTTATATTAATTTAATATTATATTTTGAAAAGTGTGAAGGAGTTTTAATTCATATACTAAATAAATAAATGTTGAATTAAAAGTGAAAACACATAATCCTAGGTTGATCACACACCTAGTCTATGATCCAAATAGGATAGAGGTTTGTAATAATATCCATCATAAAAATATTATTATTTTCCAAATAATATAATTTGATGTTATTATATTCATGGAATGGATTTCATTTCATAAATCCTATTTCACTTACAAGATATGAGAATTCACATTTGATGTTCCAAATGAACAAATTATTATCCAGCAGTTCAATGATAAATAAAAACATTAGATGGAAATTGAATCCATTTTATGTGTCTTAATACCTATTCATAAGGGTTTATTATCATAGATAATGGGGAAAATATTCAACATATAATATATTCCTATTGGATAAAATATTTTAAATTTTTTTGGTTGATTATCTTAGTATTATTCTAATACATGGTTTAATTTTTGAAATAGAATCCTTACATGATGATACACATAAGAAAATGTATTAGTATATAATATAATTAATTTAGTTGAAATAATTGAGTTATCATCTCTAACTAAATCATGATAAATGACTCATTCGGACAATTCTGTCATTATACAACGACCCTCTTGTTTTTGTTACAAAGAAATATGGATAAATTATATTATGAATTTATTATCAATAACATAATAATATTAGAATTTAGAATAAGGATCATTTTTATCATATTTATGATTTTTTTGATCTATTATGAGGTGCTCAATTTTTTTTACAAAATTCATCTTTGATATGATTGGTATTAGTTGAGGTTAAAAAATTAAAATGTAAATAATATTAACTCCAATATGTTTTATAGAAACTATGAATTTATATGGATTCCATTTTGTTTTAGCAATACCCTTGCTATCTTCATGGACTTAATGCATCGAGACTTCAAATATTACCTTGATCGGTTTGTGGCAGTCTTTATTGATGATATACATATATATTAATAGGGAATGAAATAGAATAATTATCATTTGATGATAGTTTTGAAGAACATAAGGAAGGATAATTTGTATGAAATATTTACCATGTTTGAATTTTAGTCATATAATGTTTAAAATTTGGGTTAGACAATCACATTAAAAATTATATCAATGGATCCGTTAAAGAAATGTTATTGAACGCTTCCCCAGAACAGTCACAATGATTGAGATCCAAACCTTCTATGGGTTGTAATTATATTAAAAACATGTATATGACAATGTATCTTAAATACATAATCCACACAACATGATAACTGAGAATGGAGAAAAGTTCTTTTGGATGGCTGAGTGTAACAAAAATTTCAAGGAACTAAGGAGAATGTTAGAGGGAGATCATGTGATTTCACTACCCACGAGTGGAGAAGGATTTTTGATCAATAGTGATTCAATGAAAAGTGACTATGTTGTCTCCTCATGTATAATGATCAGGATATAGATTATTCATCCTGGAAATTTATGGTATAGGAGATAAATTACCCAACTCATGATTTGAAGATAGCTATTGAAATTATTAGATTAAACATATGTAGGAAATATATTTTGAGATAAAGGTGTTACATATATATATAAAAATAAATATTGTTTAATATATATTCACTCCAAAAGAGATTAATTTGAACTATATAGTGTGGTTGGAGTTGATTAATGATTATTTATTTTCAATACCATACTAAAATTTGAAAGAAAACATTATGGATAAAGCTATAGTCCATAATTAGCATGATATTTTTTCCAAGATGATAATTGAATGAGATATAACAAATATATATTCTTAGAATATAGAATTATTATCATGAGTTACTTTGATAGATCTTATATATCCTATAGGATTGGTCAGTTGTACATCAATTATATGATTAAATAGATAATAAATGAGGATGAGGATCTATAAAAGATTGTGTAAAATGTTCTAATGTTAAAACAAGATCATGATGAAATGATATATTTTAGGAACAATGTTTGCATCCTACTAATTTCCAATGGGATCTAGATAGGATGTTGATTTTTGTTAAGTCATATAAAGCTCATATAGATCGTCAGTCTATCAATACCCATCAAACCGTAGGGGATATGATGTGATCTTTCTCTATGGGATTCAAAGGTTTTTGGGATCAACACAATAATCTAGTTTAGTTTTTTAAGGTAATATCTTTCAATAGAGCATTATAATGTTTCCTTATGGTTCCCTCCATTTATATATGTATAGAAATCCAACATAATGGGATGCTTTTAGAGAAATTACAATATTGCGAATTGATATTACTGAAAAAGAGTTATAAATTCATATGAATTTGTCCATAAATTATGTAATATCATAGTTGAGAGAAACTGTTTTCAAAATATCATTATCAAAAAATTTAATAAAATATTAATTACAAGGTGTTTCCTAAAATTTCACTATAATAAAGGGATATGAGATTTATTAATAATGTAAAATTGTGGCATAGGTATATTGTCTCTACTGAGGTTTTTAATTGAGTAGGGATGGTAGCTTCTCACTTGTAGCTTCCCCTAAACCACTCTCAAGTTCATGTTGTCTCCAGTGTATCAATAATGAGATAGTAAACCCGTTATATATCACAAGAACTGAGCTTAGATATTTTATAGCTTGAGAAATATATTTCCAATAAAGAAGGGAATATATAAATATTTGATTATGGATACAAAGTTATATGGAATAAGACTACTCATGGGGTTAATGTCCCCTAGAGGAATCATAATTTCCATGATTATATTCGGTAAAATAAGTATGTTGTGAAAAATACATATCCTAATTTTTTATAACATAGAGATATAATTTAAATGGAGAAGTGAATTTTAATGTGTTTAAAATGTATATCCATGATATTTTATGATTATTTTATCATAAAATATTATTTCCTTTAAAACTTATTATATATACAACCTCGAGTCATAAGAAACCATAATATACTATACCTTTTACCCTATCAGTTAACTTTATTGATTTAATAGGAATATCCAGTTGTTAAAAAATAATTATAAAGGTTATAGAATAACAAATTATGTTGATAAATAAGTATTTAGTTTTTTTGACACTCATTATATTCTTAAAAAAACAATTTCCACTAAATTCATTTTCATTTAATTTTTTTTAGAAAATAAAAAAAATAATTTCATAAAACTATTAATAATTGTATTTTATATAATTAAAATTATTTTCTAAATCATAATACAAAAAATTTAATTAAATTAATTTTTTTTTGATTTTTTAAAATAATTTATATTAATTGAATTGTAAAAAATATATATTTTTAAAATTCATCTAATAATTTTCATTAAATAATCTGACATATAATTTCCAATATGTATTTATTTTAGTATTAATGTTATAGAAGATCCATTTTATTCATAAAAATAATATTAATTCCTTTTTAATTATCTAATTTAATAATTTTTATATAATTTAATCATTAATTTAGAGAAAACATTTTTCTAAATAAAATCAACTAAATTTTATGAATTTATAATGAAATTATTTTTTGACAAATATATATATATTGAATGTTGGAAAATGAATACTTTACGCAGAATCAAGAGGTTAAAATTTAAAAAATTTATCCATATTATTTTTGGTAATTATGAATATTAACCATGGAAAATATTAATAACCATGGTATGGGAAAATTAAAAATAAATTGGTAAAAATTATGGGATAAGGTGTCAAAAATAAACCCAACACATGCCATTATATCGATTTATAAAAAAAATATGACTATAGTCCTTCCAAATTTGAATATATTTTATTTTTGTCCGATTTTCCATTATAATGATATTTATATTATTTTAACATAAGACAATTTCGAAATTTCACCGTCTTCAATTTAACATATCCCAAAAATTAACATAAGGAATAAAATAGGATATCTTTCTCTAACATTTTTATTTGAATAAAGAGTTTATTGGTTTGTCCATGGTAATTTATTTTTGTGATTCAATTATAATTTAAATTCTTACGCAATTCCAACATTATCTTTATTCATTAACAAAAAAATTAAAATCATTACTTTTATAAATTGTAAAAGTATTACAATTTAGAAAACTTATTTTGTTAAATAATTTATATAGATAAATATAATATGAAATAAATTTTTTAAATATTATGATTAAAATTAAATAATAATATTTATGGAGAAAAATATTTATGTAAAGGAATTGTGTCAAAAATTATATTATGTATATTTTATGACAACTAATATTTTAATAAAATAGGTCAAAAAATATAATAATTGAATGTTGATGATGTGAATTGGTCCAAAATGTCATCCCATTAAAATTTTGAACCCGTTTTTTACCTTATATGTCTAATAGTTACCCTTTAATATAGATATTATTTTTACCAAGGTTAACGTTGAAAATGGTTAATAAATGGTATTAATAAAAAAAGGCTTAAAATTACACAAAAATAAATCTAAATTTCATTTTGAGGTAATATTTCGATCATATAATCTTTTCTTGTCAAATATATAGCTATTTAGAATTATTATTCTTGAAAAACATATTATTTTTATTAAATAAATTCTTTGTTCCAAGTGATTCATTTCCCACCCTTATAAATGTATATCACATAAATCTTTTCTTTACACCACATTGAGCCATCTAGCTCAACCAGACCCTATGAAACTCTATTCTTATATTCCATATAAATGAATAATAATTTTTTTATTCATTAAATTCTATTCCAAGAACCCTTAAGAAGTAATATAATGGAGGCATACTATCGAAGAGGGGGTTGGAGTGCCTTAGTATTTAGCACTACATGAGGAAAAATGTTTCAATATCATTTTATTTATGGTTTTTTGTACTGGAATTTCCATTTATGGAAATAATATATTCCATTCCAAAAAATTACATTGCATTTTCATCTCACTAGTTTATTTCATGAGAATATATATTTATTCCCATTCCCTCCCCTATTTAAGACACTGAATATAAGGCCCCATCCTTAAACCTTACTTAATCTTGAGTTTTTACAATATCACACATTGAGGATCTTTTCAGGTTTAGATTTTTAGAGAATTAGATCATAAAACTTGCATTACATTCCACATTTAAACAAAGTGGTTACCTAAAGATAGTATTCTTTTTTTCCCATCAACGGAAACATATTTAAAATAAAACATGGATTCTTTCTTGACACTTCCTTGACACTATCATCATATCATGTACCTTTCCCTTGACCTGTGAAATACATTTCAAAAAAAACATGGGATGAGCATAAAAAGCACAGTAAGGGTTATAAAAATATGGAAAGGAAACATGAGTTCATATATACATAAGAATGAAATCATATATTACCCATAAAAAATAGGCACTTTAACATACCTCATCAAATCATTAATAAATCATAGAAATCGTAAGACATAATGGTAACTTGAGGCATTCATAACATTCTTACGTAGGAATTAACCCTCATGGTTACGTTTGGAATACCCACCACAGTATATTCCCAAAATATCTTCAGAGAAACCTTAACGTTTAACCCCTTCATTACCCAATGCATTGGAGAGCAATATCGGGCTCACCCGCCCTTAGTTTATCACGGAACCACCCGTCTTCATAATAATGCCCAAGAACCTCACCATAATCGTATCACATAAAACATGCATATAGGAAACATAACATTTCCACCTTTCAATCACAAGATATCAATACAACACATTGATATAAAAACATTATGAAAACCGTTTTCAATACCATAACAAAAGAAAAGTAAAACATGGTATTTATTTTTCTTTTAAAAAAGGTATGGCTTGTATAGGAAGCCGAAACTCAAATAATGGTCACGGCGGTGGAAAAGTCATTGTCACTGCATACGTAGGACAAAAACATTCCCTTTTGTCGTTTTGTAAAATGATTCGTATAAAAAAGATTCCTTTTGGATAAAGGTAAAAGTCAAATGGGTTTATACACCGTATAAAAGAAGGTTGTGTATAAAACAAAATATTCCTCAATGAAAGGCGATTTAGACAAAGTCCCATACAAAGACAGTATCCTTGGTTTAAGGATAAATCAATTACATAATTATGTGTAAAAAAATAATACACCAAATATAAGTGGATATTAAGTGTAAAACAATCAGAGGTTATTCACACATATTCATAGAACGACATATTCAAGGAGTACAAGTTTATCCCAAAGAATCAAATTTGGGTTATGAAGTTCCTTTGCAAAAATGTGACAGCCTAACGGCGTCACATCAAAATTCAGAAAAAGAGTTGATGAGAGATAAAAAAGGTATCTCATCACTTGGACATAAAATTTACATCAATAAGGATATATGAGAAGATATCTCAACATAAAAATATGTAAATTAAAATACCCAACAAAAGAAGTCATTTAAAAATAGGAGGGTGAAAGGTTCCCTTACCGACTTGGGTATCATTCGAAACATACATCCCATGAATGAAGGACAATAAATCATTGATGTAAATACTCATAAACGAAAGTATATTACACCAATAGTTGAATAATGGGAAGTAAATACACCACTCAAAGGAAATTGTGGCAAATGTAGCATAAATATCAACAGAATAAAAGTGAGATAAAAAACCCCTTACGAAAACTCGGTAGCCTAACGGCGCCACTTAAAACTTACAAAAATGGATTGATCAGATCAAATAGGGTATCTCATCATATTAACATAAGATTTATAGAAATAGGAATATAAAATAACATCCCCAAACATAACAAAGAGAAGCTTAAAAGAAGTGACATAAAGGAGAGTACATAAAAAGAAAGAGAGGGGTTAGATCTCTTACGAAAATTCGGCAGCCTAACGGCACCACTCAAAACATCCAAAATGGATTGATGAGAGAGAATAAGGTCTCTCATCATATGAAAATAAAAAATACAGTAAGAGTAATATAAAAGAACATCCCAATAACAAGAAATATGATATTTAAAAGTAATGACATAAAAGAGTGTACTTAAAAAGAAAGAGAGGAGTAGGATCCCTTACCTCGGGTCCGACTTGACTCGATCGTTATTTAATCTCCTGAATAATAAACATGAGTTAATTTGTACTTCCTTAAGAACCTTTTCAAGTTAATTATTCTTTTTATATCACTTACTACCATGTCATGAACACTATGTAATTATTTTAGTTAATAACGGTCGTTTAAACGATCATTGGTACTTGGGTCAAAAATTGAACTTGTTGGAAAATAATTTTCCATGTAGTTATAGGCACATCATATCCATAATAGTATTGATGTTTTAAATATCATATATATCCAGTATATATTCATTTTATACTATTCCATAGAATTTGGAGATAAAAATTAAAAGCACCGTTCATGGAGACGGTAGGTCGTACGTACGCATTACGCTACTTTCATTTTTTGTCATATTAATGGAATTAAAACAAAATGATATATATATATATATATGTTATAATTCCAGAATGATATCCATCATTTAGATGTAATATATTACAGATATATCCATTATATATATGTACTTATAATAGTACATAACATTTTGAGATAAGAAATGAAATGTACCGTTCATGGAGATGGTAAGCCGTACGTACGCATGAACGCTACTTCCATTTCTATTTCATATTTAATGGAATTAAAACATAATGATACATAATAGTATTTTAATTCCAGTATGGTATAATATATAATATCATTAAATATATCCTTTATACCTACCACATATGGTATTAACGAATCAAATCACTTTGAGGGGGCGGTAGTCCAGACTTCTTAAATGAAGATATCGCGTATACCCATAATGTAAGCCATAAAGGTATGCCATAAATGAAAAATAAAGAAGCTTAAGGAAAACATAATCATATTATATATCATATATAAATATAGTGACATATTAATGGCCACCTTTGAAGGTGTTAAAAGAATGTTGAACAATCATCGTTTCGGGAGGCAGAAATTCGCCATCCACGGAAACATTATGTTCTTTAACCATTAAATGTTGGTGTGTGTAAGTGTAGATCGAATCATTCTTATAAAAACATCCTTGCATATTGAAGATACCGGATTTGTTACAAAATAAATGAATAAAAAGAGTTTATGGGGTTGGAGAAGCAAAATAAAACAAAAGGACACAAGTGAAGACATTACCTTAAAATTAGGTAACTCCCTTTGGTTTGAGCTCAAATGCTTCCTTGGGAAGAATTCTTCCCAAAGTGAGGCTTCAACGAGTTAGAGAGGGACGTGGAAAGACATAATGGGCAGGGGTTGGCCAATCCAAAAGCTTTGGATGTGTGGGTATGGTGGTAGAGGTGGGGGCCTTTTATAAGAGAGAGGAGGGGCACTCTTGGAAAGTAATGAAATGTTAATTTATTTTAGAATGCGTTTCGGATTTTAATGGTCCTACATTGATTTGATTCAAGGATAAGGTGATAAGGGTTCTAAATCCACCAAACCAATAGGTGTTTGACATGTGTAGGTCTTAGATATTACATTATATTTCAATTTTATTTAAATAGTTAAATAATGAGGTCTTCACTGCATCATCCTGATGTCATAACTAATTTAATTTATTTAATGTCTAAAAATTATAAAACAAATACTATGATGTAGGAAATATTTTTAGATTTATAATTAATATTTATAGTTCAAAATATCATTTATATAGACAAAATTAAAAATATTTTACTTAGGTGATACATTCTTTGTTACCTTTAACATTCTTTAAAAATAAAAAGATAAAAAGTCACTTTCTCACAAAAGTGATTCCATGGGGCCCCCATGTTTGGAACAAGGCATCCCATGGTCGTCCATTAGACAACCAGTAGCAATAGGACACATTTTGTGGTCATTTTTATTATTATGATATTATTTTATTATCTTTAACTACCCGATTACTCGTTAATCAAGATAATTAAAGATAATTAACGTCGTTACTATTCACAATGTTCAAAAATAAAAGAGTCTTAATTACATAATTTGGACCTTCTGATTCCAAATATGTAATCCATTTTACCAAATTCCAAATACATAAATTGAAAAAATTAATTTAAAAATAATTCTCGTTGTCAAAATAAATAGCGGGTTTTTTAGAAACAATATTTATGAAAAGTTTTGTACTTGTTTATGCCCAATTAAAAAGTGAAATTAATCCCAATTACCAACATTTAATTACATGGTAAAAATATATTCTAATTACACATTAAGAAAAATTCAAAAGATAATATAACCATATAATTAAATTATATGAAAAAGCAGTTTTGATGTAAAATGCATTATTTTTTCACTATTCATTTAAAAATGAACATTGTCAGAAAAATACCTAAGATTAACCCAATGTAAATTTCAATGCCCCAATAATAAATAATATGTTTATTTTGAAAAATAGAGCTTATAAAATAGTCAAAAGTTTGATTTAAAAATGTTTTTCCATCAAAAGTTAGTAACACAATCTTTTAAAAATACTAGTGTATTCAATGCTTAAGATTGGATTCGTTTGTATTTTAAGCATCTAAAATTTATTGGATAAAAGTAAAAATATTTAACAAACATATTTAATCGTAATTTAGTTATTTATATTCAAAACTATCAATAAAATAGCTCTGTGTTGACTACCATTTAGAATAATACTATTTTATTATTAGAGTGCAACGTATGATTTCAAAGTAACTTGTTGCATATTGGGTAAGACATCGAGCATAGCGTTCCATTTAAATTAATATTGACATTTTTTACACAAATAGGGAAAAATATAAAAATTTCAAATTCTTTATTTACCTGGGGTGTTACATCCTTCCCCCCTTTTGGAAATTGCGTCCTCGAAATTATAAAACTGGGCTTGGAAACATCATTGAAAATCCCACATCGGAACAAGATTCGGTAAAACAATCACTTTAAAATAAAGAAAGATAAGTATAGAGGTCACCCGAGATAACCCATACTAGGATTACATGTAGGAAAACATGGACATGGAGGAGAAAACATAGGGTCATGTTCTGATGGAGAGTGATAGAAAACATGTTTAGGAGAAAGTTAACCATAAGAAAATCACAAACTTATGATGGGTTAAACGGTATTCAATTCCCCAGTAGGAAAAGTTAATAGACAACATTTTTGTTTTAAGTTACTTTTTATTGATGAATTTATTCATAAGGAAGCATAATTACTTATCATGTTGACTTTCAAATTTTATTATATTTTTTACACAAACTCATACTTTCCCCAAAAGACGAGTATTTAGGAAGACTTGTTCACATTAAGAGTACTATAATCAACTTCTAGAGAATCACCTAATCCACAAAAGAGAACTATATTATTCCCATGTCTTTAGTCTTTAACCAAAACCAAAACCAAAAAGTTTAGTACAAGATTAGATAATCCAAAAAAGGATAACCCTTTATAAAAAGAAAATATATTCTTAATATCCAATATTTTTCCAACAAAACTCAAAGTTCAACGAGGACCATTCGATAAACAATTTGTCCATAAAATCCTTCAAAGTAAACCAAACTAAGATTCAAAACCAAATATTTGAAGGTTTTAGTCACATAGTCTTCCAAGTTAAATCGTAACATTTATCTCCAAACAACATCAGTTTCTCTTAAAGTATCGTATTGAAAAGTAATTAACCTAATCACATATCCTCCAAGACAGGTTAATATATTTCCATAGATATCCCAAAATCAAATTATTCTTAATTCATAAAATCATCTAACTAAATAGAATTAGTCAAACTAACAAGGGAGTTCACGTAGTCTAGTGGTAGGTGATAAATACCAATTTCACTTTGGTTGTGGGTTCGATTCCCGCATCTTAGTCCGACGTGACGGGTTGTCACACGGTCTGCGTGTTGTCCTTTCTCCAAAACTATATAATTCGCAAATAATTCCCCAAAAAGAGATAAAATCATCAAAAATAACCATAACATAATTTAACCTCAATTTTACCTCATTCCTTTCACTTCCATCATAACATATAGTAACCCATAATTACCTCAAAATTAAGAATCATATAAAACGAAATGGTTCTTTATAACTATGTCCACAAAAGAACAGATAACTATTCCTTGAATAAAATTTTCATATATTAAACATCAGGGTTACACATACTATAAAAAGTCTTCTAATGTAACCCCATAATCAAAAGAGACTTAATACTCTTAAGAATTTCACCATAACTCTTGAAGCCCTTATATGTTGACTTCTTACTCATTCAGCATTCTTCATGATCCATTAACCATTCCTTTCCACCTTATTCTGAAATACTTCTTTCCTACAAACAAAATCAGGAATCATATCCTAAGATTCCAAAATAGGAAAACAATAGTTATGAAATAATCCATACCTTTGATTGGTCATTATCAGTTTCTTCATCCTCAATCGGAATGGCATTAGGTATTGGTAAACGAACATTTGTACGATCTTGGTGATCCCATTCACAAAACATATTCATAGGACATGTGTTTGCATAATGACCATGCACACCACATTTAAAACATTCAATTGATCCCTCAGAAAGAACTTCATTCCCTTTCCTCGATTCAACTGGACGCTTCTTTTTTTCCATGGCAGGTTCTTACTTTATGACCTTCATTTCCAAATCTATAGCATATTTCTGTCCCTTTGAAACATTTCCTAGGTGTTTCTTTCCACATCATTGACACATAGGTTTTTGAACACACTTACCTTTATGATTATTACCTGTACTTCCGGAGGGATTTGTTTCTCGCATATATGATTCCTTAGAAAAATTACCAAGGTTTAGGTGGTCAATCATGACTCCAGATAGTTGGTTGAGGATAATCACAAGAGTTCTCATTGCAGCTCCCATATCATCCAGTTGCTTGCTAAAAAAACTGTCACAGTTTCCTTCACATCCACTGTTACTTTGGTGCCTGCTAGATCCAGCCATTTACTAAAACCAAAAAGGTCAGTGTGAGTATATCAAAATAACCATCATGTACTAATGAGTAAGATAAACACTAAGATATACTTACTCATTCACTTTATCTAAAACTAGGACTCTTTCTGAAATCCTAACCATTATGGTAATGTCACTTATGCTTAAAGAAAACCATAACCTCTAATGTTATCTAAACCGAACTTTGATACCAATTATAGGGCCCCAGCCTTAATCCTTACTTAATCTTGAGTTTTTACAATATTACACATTGAGGATCTTTTCATGTTTAGAGTTTTATAGAATTAGATCATAAAACTTGCATTACATTCCACATTTAAAATAAGTGGTTACATAAAGATAATATTCTTTTTTTCCCATCAATGGAAACACATTTAAAATAAAACATGGACTCTTTCTTGACACTTCCTTGACACTATCATCAAATCATGTATCTTTCCCTTGACCTGTGAAAAACATTTCAAAAAAAACTTGGGATGAGCATAAAAAGCTCAGTAAGGGTTATAAAAATATGGAAAGGAAACATGAGTTCATATATACATAAGAATGAAATCATAAATTACCCATAAAACATAGGAACATTAACATACCTCATAAAATCATGAATAAATCATAGAAATCATAATACATAAAGGTAACTTGAGGCATTAATAACATTCTTACTTAGGGAGTAACCCTCTTGGTTACGTTTGGAATACCCACCACAGTATATTCCCTAAATCTCTTCAGAGAAACCATAATGTTTAACCCCTTTTTTACCCAAGGAATTGGAGAGCTATATCGGGCTCACCCGCCCTTAGTTTATCACGGAACCACCCGTCTTTATAATAATTCCCAATAATCTCAACATAATCGTATCACATAAAACATGCATATAGGAAACATAACATTTCCACCTTTCAATCACAAGATATCAATGCAACAAATTAATATAAAAAAATTATGAAAACCATTTTCAATACCAAAACAAAAGAAAAGTAAAACATGGTATTTATTTTTCTTTTAAGAAAAAGGTATGGCTTGTAGAGGAATCCGAAACTCAAATAATGGTCACGGTGGTGGAGAAGTCGTTGTTGCCGCATACGTAGGACAAAAACATTCCCTTTTGTTGTTTTGTAAAATGACTCGTGTAAAAAAGATTTCTTTTGGATAAAAATAAAAGTAAAATGGGTTTATACATCATATAAAAGAAGGTTGTGTATAAAACAAAATATGCTTCAATGAATGGAGATTGAGATGAAGTCCCATACAAAGATGGTATCCTTGGTTTAAGGATAAATCAATTACATAATTATGTGTGACAAACGAATACACAAAATATAAGTGGATATTAAGTGTAAAACAATCAGAGGTTATTCACACATATTCATAGAACGACATATTCAAGGAGTACATGTTTATCCCAAAGAATCAAATTTGGGTTATGAAGTTCCCTTGCAAAAATTTGACAGCCTAACGACATCACTTCAAAATTCAGAAAAAGAGTTGATGAGAGATAAAAAGGGAATCTCATCACTTGGGCATAAAATTTAGATCAATAATGAAATATTAGAATATATCCCAACATAACAATATGTAAATTAAAAGACCCCACAAAATATGTCTTTTAAAAAGAGGAGTGTGAAAGGTTCCCTTACCGACTTGGGTATCTTTCGAAACATACACCCCATGAAAGAAGGACAATACATCATTGATGTAAATTATCATAAACAAAAGTATATTACACCAAGAGTAGAATAATGGGAAGTACATACACCACTCAAAAGAAATTCTGGCAAATGTATCATAAATATCACGAGAATAAAAGTGAGATGAAAAATCCCTTACGAAAACTCGGCAGCCTAACGGCGCCACTTAAAACATACAAAAATGTATTGATGTGATCAAATAGGGTCTCTCATAATATTAACATAATGTTTACAGAAAGTGTAATATAAAATAACATCCCCAAACATAACAAATAGGAGCTTAAAAGAAGTGACATAAATGAGAGTACTTAAAAAGAAAGAGAGGGGTTTGATCTCTTATGAAAATTCGGCAGCCTAACAGCACCACTCAAAATATCCAAAATGGATTGATGAGAGAGAATAGGGTCTCTCATCATATGAAAATAAAAATTACAGTAATATTAATATAAAAGAACATCCCAATAACAGGAAATATGAGCTTTAAAAGGAATGACATAAAAGAGTGTAATTAAAAAGAAAGAGAGGAGTAGGATCCTTTACCTTGGGTCAGACTTGACTCGATCTTTCTATAATCTCTTGAATAATAAACATGAGTTAATTTATACTTCCTTGAGAACCGTTTTCAAGTTTATTATTCCTTTTATATCACTTATTACCATGTCATGAACAATATGTAATTATTTTAGTTAATAACGGTCGTTTAAACGATCATTGGTACTTGAGTCAAAATTGAACTTGTTGGAAAATAATTTTCCATGTAGTTATAGGTACATCATATCCAGAATAGTATTGATGTTTTAAATATCATATATATCCATTATATATTCATTTTATACTATTCCATAGCATTTGGAGATAAAAATTAAAAGCACCGTTCATGGAGACGGTAGGTCGTACGTACGCATGAACGCTACTTTCAATTTTTGTCATATTAATGGAATTAAAACAAAATGATAGATATATATATATATGTTATAATTCCAGAATGATATCCATCATTTAGATGTAATATATTACATATATATCCATTATATATATGTACTTATAATAGTACATAACATTTTGAGATAAGAAATGAAATGTACCGTTCATGGAGACGGTAAGCCGTACGTACGCATGAACGCTACTTCCATTTCTATTTCATATTTAAAGAAATTAAAACATAATGATACATAATAATATTTTAATTATAGTATGGTATAATATATAATATCATTAAATATATCCTTTATATGTACCACATATGGTATTAACGAATCAAATCACTTTGAGGGGGCGGTAGTCCGCACTTCCTTAAATGAAGATATCGCATATACCCGTAATTGAAGCCATAAAGGTATGACATAAATGAAAAATACAGATCCTTAAGGAAAACATAAAAATATTATATATCATATATAAATATAGTTACATCTTAATGGCCGCCTTTGAAGGTGTTAAAAGAATGTTGAACAAACATCATTTCGGGAGGCGGAAATTTGCCATCCACAGAAACGGTATGTTCTTTAACAATTAGATATAGGTGTGTGTAATTGTAGTTAGAATACTTATTATAAAAATATACTAGTATATTGAAGATATTGTATTTGTTACAAAATAAATGAATAAAAAGAGTTTAGGGGGTTGGAGAAGAAAAATAAAACAAAAGGACACAAGTGAAAACATTACCTTACAATTGGGTAACTCCCTTTGGTTTGAGCTCAAAGGCTTCCTTGGTAAGGCTTCTGCCCAAAGTGAGGCTTCAAGGAGTTATAAAGGGATGTGGAGAGACAAAATGGGCAGGGTTTGGCCGATCCAAAGGCTTTGGAAGTGTGGGTAAGGTGGTAGAGGTGGGGGCCTTTTATAAAAGGAGATGTGGTTGACTCTTGGAAATTAAAGAAATGTTAATTTATTTTAGAACGAGTTTCAGATTTTAATGGTCCCACATTTAAGTGATTCGAGGATAAGGTGATAAGGGTTCTAAATCCACCCATCCAATATGTTTTGGACATTTTTCGGTCTAATATATTATATTATATTTCAATTTTATTTAAATCGTTAAATAATGAGGTCATCGCTGAATCATCATGATGTCATAAATAATTTAATTTATTTAATGTCTAAAAATAATAAAAAAATAATATGATGGAGGAAATTGTTTTATATTTATAATGAATGTTTATATTCAAAAATATCATTTATTTAGACAAAATTAAAAATATTTTACTTAGGTGATACATTCTTTGTTACATTTAACATTCTTTAGAAATAAAAAGATAAAAAGTCACTTTCTCACAAATGTGATTCCATGGGTCCCCCATGTTTGGCACAAGGAATCCCATGGTCAGACATGAGACAACCAGTAGCCTTAGGACACATTTTGTGGTCATTTTGTATTATTATGATATTATTTTATTATCTTTAACTACCTGATTACTCATTAATCAAGATAATTAAAGATAATTACCATCGTTACTATTCATAACGTCCAAAAATAAAAGAGTCTTAATTACATAATTTGGACCTTATGATTCCAAATATTTAATCCATTTTACCAAATTCCAAACACATTAATTGCAAAAATTAATTTAAAAATAATTCCTGTTGTCAAAACAAATAGCGGGTTTTTTAGAAACAATATTTATGAAAAGTTTTGCACTTGTTTATGCCAAATTAAAAAGTGAAATTAATCTAAATGATCATAATTGAATTACATAGTAAAAATATATTCTAATTATACTTTAAAACAAATTAAAAAGATAATATAACCATATAATTAAATTATATGAAAAAGCAGTATTGATATAAAATGCAGTATTTTTTCACTATTCATTGAAAAATGAACATTGTCAGAAAAATACCAAAAATTAACCCAATGTATATTTTAATGTCCCAATCATAAATAATATGTTTATTTTGAAAAATATATCTTATAAAATTGTAAAATGTTTGATTTAAAAAAGGTTTTCCATCAAAAGGTATTAAAACAATCTTTTAAAAATACTAGTGTATTCAATGCTTAAGATTGGATTCATTTGAATTTTAATCCTCTAAAATTTATTGGATAAAAGTAAAAACATTTAAAAAACATATTTAATCGTAATTTAGTTAATTATATTCATTCCTGTCAACACAACGGCTATGTGTTAACTACCATTTAAAATAATATTATTTTATTATTAGAGTGCAACGTATGATTTCAATGGAACTAATTGTTGCATATTGGGTAAGCCATCGAGCATAGCATTCCATTTAAATTAATATTGACAATTTTTCCCCAAATATGGATAAATATAAAAATGTCAAATTCTTTATTTACCTGGGGTGTTACACTAAAAGAAATTTTTAATGAATAATGGATTAATTTTTTTCTTAATTTTTTTATATTTCTTTAACCATATCCATGTTTCTTAAAATTTATTCAATTTGTTTTAAATATTTCAATTATGGTTAATGTAATTTTTTCCAATGATTGAACTTTTACATAATAGATTAAGTGGAGTATTCTCATCCCCTTATAAATGTTGTAATTTTTACGTTTTATTGAAAATATGGATTGAATATTTATATTAACATACAAAACATGAATAGAATTTCCCACAATCATGAAAACCAATTTTTCATAAACATACATTATATGTTTCTACGTATACTTTAAAATAAAACTATATCCTTAATATTTTAGAATTTGTTTATTTTAATATATGATTCAAAAATAATAATGGTTTTTTATAAATAAGTATTCCAATATTTTTTAAAGGATCTTTTCATCTCCGATAACAAACATTGATGATGTATTAGATTTACGAGGGAAACGATCCAATGATATTATGTCTATTATTTCCCTATATGGTTTATGGTAATGATCTTGATATATTGATGAGGCTCATTATGTTTTCAATGAGTTATGTTGTGATTAATATTTTATGATCATGTGGAAAACACATGAATAGATTGATGATTATGCAATAGGTGGGCCATAAATTATAATGACCATTAATTAAATAGTTAAAGATAATTATCTAATGAGACACCGGGGTATACAAGTGGATATACCCTGATTGAAAGAGTCTATGTAGGAGGTAAACCCTATCCAAAAAGTCATTGCACTAAAGGTTATTCAAAGCCCAAAAAAGGGTCAATGAGATTTTATCCAAAGCATGAAGTAAATACATGTGTTTTTTTTAAATCATAACATGTTATAAGTTTATTTGTGGGTACCCTTGATATAATACTTAAATGAATATAATTTTGAAATATAATATTCCACCATTTTATTACATTACAATATATCAATGTTATTGTAAGAACCCAACTTTTTGGAATAGGTCAAGATCCCGACACTGTTTGAATTTTTGATAGGTTTCTGAGGAAACTGGAGAAAATGCGAAGTTTCTAGAAATTTACAGACTATATGCCATGTACATTAAGTACATGTTGTGTATGTGTAGACGAGGGACTGGCTGTGTGCTCACTGAGTACGTGTCGTGTTATGACCGTGTAGTAGTTTCTTACTACACGACGTGTACATTTGAAGACGCCATGTGTACCCCCCGACCCTATGAGGCCATACAAGACGTGTAGGCCTGTTGGTCGGGTAGAACCAGGGACACACCATGTTCCCTTTGGACACGCCATGTAGCCCAGCCGTGTATCAGGGAAACACATGGCATGTGGGAAAGTCGGTGAGGAAAAGAAGAGAAACCCGGTACACACTGTGTACCCAGTGGTACACGCTGTGTACCCAGTGGTACATGCCATGTACTCATGTCGGCAGGTTCAGAAAGTAAGTTGGCGGAATCCTACCGTCTTATGAAGAATTAAATAAATTCTACCTGACATGTAGTCCAAAAGCACACGCCATGTACTTTATTTTTTTTCATAAAATGGGTAGTAGCCTCGTATTGATGGAGAACCTCACACCCTCCACCCGGATACGCGAACCAAGCCGGGCGAACCCCTTTTCTCCTCTCGATCGTCTGTCTGAGGCCCGATTCAAGCTCTGATTATTGCGTTGGAACCCCCTCGGTAAGGCCTTGATTCCACTTTGTCCGTTTTGTTTGATTTTTGTTCTAGAACAAGTTATAGGGGTTTGAACGGTATTGAATCTATTATAGATTTATCGCGTTTTAGACCTAATTGATAGTTGTTACCAGAGAAGTATAATCATGTGAATCTCAAGTAGGTGGTTCATACCTCATTTTTTTGTTTTCGTGGTTGTTTGGGTGATGCGGCCTTCGGCGCGTTTTCGGGTATTTTGAGTAGGACCCGTTTTATCAGTTATTTCATTCTGAATTGTTTTATTTGACCTATGGGATGCCTTTGGGTATTCCCTATGAATAGTTTACATGAGCAGGCCGGATGAGGGGTCGTGGATCATCCGGGAATTTTGGCCAAGGAATGCCAAAATGGTTTTAGTTGAAATATTAAAGTGTTAAACTGTTTGGTTTAATTTATTAATTCCTGTTATAATTGTTGGAGGAATTTAAGTCCTTAGTGCTGGTATGGGAAAGCACCTAGTATAGTGCAATTCAACTATTTAGTTTGTTATGCTGGTTTATGTTTTCTGTTTAAACATGCTATATATGAAATTGCTGAATTTCATCTGCTAGACCTCTTTTTGGGATGTGTTGGGATTGGTCCAGTTACGCTTGATTGATTCTGATCATTGGTTGGGGCTTTTCCAGGGAAACATTGGGTGGTTTTGACCAGGGGATTGGGTGTCAGGGACGTCAGCTTGAGGCAGTACCACTGTCAGGTAGGGCGTGGCCCGAGATACTAGGATGGTGATGCCATCGGACTTGAGTGTCATGGTCGCAGGGACATGAGGTGCCAAACCTGTTGGCGGCTTAGGACTATTTCGGTGATTACCGCTCACCTGGGACTTGAGTAGTGTGCACACATAGATACTCCGTGATGATGTGGTTTTGACCACTCGTGTGGGTAGAGGCCCCCATAGTTGCAGTTAGGTATTTTATTTGGGGGTTCTTGTCATAAAAAACCATGTGGGAGGAGAGGAGCCTTTAGGGGATGGGCGTGCCTTCGAGACATCGGTACATGAGACACAAGGTGTCAAGGGGCACACGGTGTCAGGTTACTATTTTTTGGGCGTGCCTTCGGGACATCGGTACTTGAGGCCCAAGGTGTCAGAAGGCACTTAGTGCTGGGTTACAATTTTTGGGTGTGCCTTCGAGACGTCGACACTTGAGAAACAAGGTGTCAGGTGGCACGTGGTGCCAGGTTACACGACAGAGATTCCGGTATTGGCCGAAGCAGGTGACGCTCCATGGTGACTATTGAGCACTAGTGGAGTTTGTGTTTATTTGCGAATTGTACTATATTCTGCTCTCCTTAGAAATGAATAACTGCCTAATCACATATATTTGGTACGCACCATTGGGTGATATCCTACTGAGATTTGTCTCACACCCTACATGGGCCCTTCGGGACGCGTGCAGACTTTATGGTTTTACATGTAGGAAAAAGGCCATCTTCAGGAGAAGGTTACGTTAGTTATTGGATGGAGATGGTATGGACCTCAAGGTCATGCCTAGCTAGAGTTTACTTATTTAATTTTTCCTTTTCCTATCAGCATGCTGACTTTATTTTGTAGATACTGCAGGTTAGTCATTGGCGACCTTTTAATACTCAGTTGGGTATGACCTGCTATGGATGCATGCGTGGTTGTTACAGTAGTTGTTAGAGTTGATTGCTGGAATTTTGTTCTATTTACATTTCTTTGTAGTTATTTTCTATAATGCTTCACCTGTTTATTGATATTGGATATGCTTCCGCTCTGCGGGTCTGGTTTGAGTTTTCTGAGTTATTTATTTCCCCTACATATTTTAGTATTACCCATGGACGAGTACCATTTTTTTTTCTCATAGAGGGTATATCCTCCCCGATATACCTATTCATACCCTCACTGTTAGTCGGAAGCCTTTGGTGTTCAGGGGAGGTGCACCTACGATCGTAACACCCGACCCGTTTGGCACTGTTCGGGTGGCTGGTCGGGTCTGGGTCATTACAAAGTGGTATCAGAGAAGTTCTTGACAATGATTTAGTAGCATTGTTTTTCTGTATACTAATGAGATTGATACTTCTATTTTATTTCTGCTAGTTTTACTATTTGGGATATAGTAGACTGGAGAGAGGTTGTTATTGGAACTGGGTTTCTAGCATGTGCAAGGGTGCCAGCAGCCCCAAGTACGAAGGATGGACCAAGTTTCCATTGGTGGGAATTATTGTTTACTTTTTCTCAGAATACGGTTTATATGATTTCCACCTTGGTGGATCACTTGAAATGTGATGTTCATGATTGTGAGATGTGACCCTTAACCCGGTATGGTAAGGGAGAATTAGACCTTGTCCCGATATGGCAAGGCTTGTTGTTGGCTTTTGATAGGAACATTTTTAGGGTATTTCAATTTTATAATTGCATGTATGCTTTGTGAAGTGATAATACCATGTGAATACAATCAATTGCCATGCTTTATTTTCATTGAAATGTGGACTGGTGAAATTCCTGATAGAATTTCTTGTTTATTGCAATGTGTATGCGATGCTTGATATTTTCGTAAAATTGTAGGTGCCTGATATTTGGGTCTGACTCTTGTGCGAGCAGGCATGTACTATGGTTGAGGCAGTGTAGCTGTCAAGATTGGGTGACTCGGTCATCGGTTTGATGAAATGTGAGTTTTCGGTATGGGCATGGCCAGAGGTAATATTTATACTTGGCTCTGTTGAGGGTGGGTAAGGAGGCCATGCAGCCCGGATGTCGTGGGGCATGGGTTGCGGTGAGGGGGAGTAAGGGTAGTTGTTACGCATGAAATTTTAATGACACCTTATGTGCGTAGAATATATTGGTGTATATATGTATAGGTTGTCTGACCATTTAAGGTATTCAGCGGGTTACTCCTTCACAACTCGATGGAGCGTCAGGCAGGAGACGGTACAGTGCCGCAGGATGACGGTCCGAAATCGGTACAGGCAGAGCATGAGCTGCTGGTACAAGATCATGGACAGGATCAGGTTCAGGATCCAGTGTAGGCAGGACATCAACCAGGTTTGGCATCGTTGGGGTTGTGGCTCAACGAGCAGCTCTGAGCGAGCTTGGCACATGTCTTGTAGGGGATTGACAGAGGCACGCAGGGTACGGAGCCATCTATGGCATATCTGACGCTGGTGTTCCAGTTGCAACACCCGCCACTTTTTTAGGGTGAGGGTGGTCTACAGGAAGTTGAGAACTGGATAGATAACATTCAGATGATCTTCGAGCAGCTCGTGATGCCCCCAGGGAGGATGGTCAAGCTGGCAACGTACATGCTGAGTGGACCGGTGAAGCGTTGGTGGGATGTATAGGTACATGCTCGTAGATAGGAGGGACTAGCATGGAAGGACTTCGAGGATAGGTTCTTTGAGAGCTTCTACCCGGAGACACTAAGGGCAGAGAGAGATCGGGAGTTCATGAGTCTTCAGTAGGGAGATATGTCCGTTATGGAATACGCATCTACTTTCACAGAGTTGTCTCACCTTACAGCTGGAATGGTGAGCGATGACGTAGCTAGGGTTAGGCGCTTCGAGGATGGCTTATGACACGCCATTCAGGTCCAGGTTAACATCATCAGGCTAGGTTATTTCTCCGATGTGGTGAATCAGGCGCTCATAGTTGAGGGAAATGAATGAGAGAAATGTCGCTTGGTCAGGAAGACAGCTTCAGGTGATGGCTTAGATAGCAGAAAACTAAGAAGAGGCAAGTTTCCATAGGCCAGTTAGGCTAGGGATTCAGCTAGAACACCTTGAGGGAGTTCTTCGGTGATTTTCACCCAGTGTGGACAACCGAGATAGGTTCGAGTGCAGTGTGATAGGACTCGAAAGGAGTGCTGGGCATGTGGAAAGGACAAACATCTGGAGAGGTTTTACAGGAAGCCTTCTCAGAAAGCCACCAGGCAAGGACTAGGATAGACTGCATCGTCTGGATTTGGTTCAGGTTCGGTACCCAGAGAGGGTAGTCGAGGTTCAGCTGTGCACCTAAGGTTGTAAGACCAGACCCGTTTGTCATATTTTAGGTGGATGGTCAGGTCCGGGTCATTAAAAAGTGGAATCAGAGGCCGTTACAGAGACGGTGAGACCCAGGTGAGGGGTTACACGACATAGACTGGAGCAGCATCGGGAGGTCAGGCATTAGGCAGTCGTGTTTAAGGCCAAGTGCACGCTGTGAAGCCGCTAGAGGCTGAGTTTTCTAGTCAGCTGACGAAAGTTAGAGGTACACCGCGGTGTGACCGTGATCTCCATGATTTCTTTTTGGCATGACCTGTAGAAGCATGTCAATTTTTAGTGCACGTAGTGCACATGATCTATGTAGAATGACTAGATTCTAGTCAGTGGGATTGGAACCATATCATGTACCTGAGATATATATCTACATATGTATGAGTTGTGTATCATCAGGGCATCAAGGATTCAGGTTACTTGAGGTGCCGTGGGCATCGGGGCATCGAGGATGCGGGTTACATGTGGTGTTGTGGGCATCAAGGCATCAGGGGTGTGGGTTACTAGAGGTGCTCAGCACCGAGACCTCATGGAGGCGGACACCGATGCGGTGCGGGATATGTAGGGTGTCAGAAGCGACACAGGAGCACCAATGGAATTCAAGGGTGATGATGCATCACGGGAGGACTGTGGATCTGGAAATCAGGTTAGTGAACCCTATTTTCTTTACATTTTGTTGGGTTGAGACCAGGTAAGGTGATTCTTAAGGTGGGGAGCCCTCTAAAGGAATTGAGCAGGAACCTTTGAGACCAGGGGAGTCCGGGTTGTTTGATCGGGGTGGAATGTTCGGTGCCATCTCTAGGTTTCATTCGGTAGCTCGGGGAAGAGCTACCTTAAGGTGGGGAGTTTGTAAGAACCTAAGTTTTTGGAACGGGTCAAAATCCCGACCCTGTTTGAATTTTTGACTGGTTTGTTAGGAAACTGGAGAAAATGTGATGTTTTTCGAAATTTCCAAACTACATGCCATGTACTTTAATTACATGTCGTGTATGTTTAGGAGAGTGACCGGCCATGTGTTCTCTAAGTACATGCCTTTTGATGACAGTGTAGTAGATTCTTACTACACGACATGTAGTTTTGAACACGCCATGTACACCCCCGACCGTGTGAGGCCATATATGGCATGTAGGCCTGTTGGCTGGGTAGAACCAGGGACATTTCGTTTATCCTAGCCATGTTTAAGGGAAACACATGGCATGTGGGTAAGTCTACGAGGATAGGAAGTGGAACCCAGTACACGCTGTGTACTCATGTCGTCAGGTACAGAAAGTAAGTCGGCAGAATCCTTGCCTCTTATAAATAGTTAAATAAACTATACACGGCGTGTAGTCCAAAAGTACAAGCTGTGTACTTTTTTTTCCTTAAAATGGCCAGTAGCCTCCTATTGAGGCAAAACCTCATACCCTCCACCCAGATACATGAAACAGGCTGGCCGAACCCCTTTTCTCCTCCCGATCGTCCGTCCGAGACCTGATTTGAGTTTTTATTATTGTGTAGGAAACCCTCGGTAAGGCCTCGATTCCTCTTTGGCTGCTTTTTTATTTTCGTTCTAGAACAAGTTATAGGGGTTTGAACGGTATTGAATATTTTGTAGATTTACCGCATTTTACACCGAATTGGCTGCTATTACCGGAGGAGTAGCATCATGCGAGTCTCAGGAGGGTGGTTCATAAATCATTTTTTTTAATGGTTGTTTGGGTGACGCGGCCTTCGTCATGTTTTCGGGTATTTTGAGAAGGATCTGTTTTATCTGTTATTTCATTTTGAATTGTTTATTTGACCTATGTGATGCCTTTGGGTATGCCCTGTGACCAGTTTGTGTGAGCGGGCTAGGTGTGAGGCCGTGGATCATCGGGGTATTTTGGTCGGGGAACACCAAAATGGTTTTAGTTGAAATTTTAAAGTGCTAAACTTTTTAGTTTAAATTATTAAAGCCTGTTATAATTTTTGGAGGCATTTAAGACCTCAGTGCTGGTATGGGACAACACCTAGTATAGTGCAATTCAACTGTTTAGTTTGTTTTTCTGGTTTATTTTTTCTGTTTAAACATGCTATATATGAAATTACTTCATTGCATCTATTGGTCCCCTTTTTTGGATGTGTTGGGATTGGCCCGATTATGCTTGAGTGATGCTGATCATAGGTTCGGGATTTTCCCAAGTTACTTTGGGTTGTTTTGACCATGGGATTGGGCATCATGGACTTTGGCTTGATGCAGTATGACTGTCAGGTTGGGCATGGCTTGGGATACTATGATGGAAATGCCATCAGAATTTAGTGACATTGTCGCAGGGACACGATGTGTTAGACGTTTTGGCGGCATAGGACTATTTTGGTGATTACTTCTCACCCAGGACTTGAGTAGTGTGCACACAGAGATACCCCATGATGAGGTGGTTTTGATCACTCATGTGGGTAAAGGCCCCCAAAGTTGCAGTTAGGTATTTTGGTTGGGGGTGCTTGCCATAGAAATCCACGTGGGACGTGATGATCCTCCAAGGGATGGGCGTTCCTTCGGGACGTCGGTACATGAGACACAATGTGTGAGGGGGAACATGGTGTCGGGTTATTATTCTGGCGCATGCCTTCGGGACGTCGGTACTTGAGGCACGAGGTTTCAGGAGGCACTTGGTGCCAGGTTAATATTTTTGGGCATTCCTTCGGGATGTCGGTACTGGAGATACAAGGTGTTAGGTTGCACGTGGTGTCGGGTAACACGATAGAGATTCCGGCATTGGCCGAAGAAGGTGACGCTCCATGGTGGCTGTTGAGAACCAGTGGTGTTTGTGTTTATTTTTGAATTATAATCTATACTACTCTCCTTAGAAATGCATAAATTCCGAAACACATATATTTTTTATGCACCGTTGGGTGGTGTCCTACTGAGATTTGTCTCACACCCTGGACGAGCCCTTCGAGATACGTGCAGACTTTATGGATTTACGTGCAGCAAAGAGGCCAGCTTCAGGAGATGGGTTACGTTAGTTGTTGCATGGATATGGATGGACCTTGAGGTCATGACTAGCTGAAGTTTAATTTGTTTAGTTTTTCCTTTTCGTATTAGCATGCTGGATTTATTTTGTAGGTACTGCTGGTTAGCCATTGGCGCACTTTTTATACTCTCTTGTGTATAAACTGTTATGGATGCATGCTTCGTTGTATACAGTAGTTGTTGCAGTTGATTGCTGGCATGTTTTTCTGTTTACTTTACGCTACAATTGTTTTCTATAATGCTTCCGCTGTTTATTGATATTTGATATGCTTCCGCTCTACGGTTCTGGTTTGAGTCTGCTGAGTCATTTATTTCCGCTGCATATTTTAGTATTATACTCAGACCAGTACCATTTTTATTCCTCTGAGAGGGTATTGCCTCCCCAATATACCTATTCAGACCCTCACTGCTAGTCGGTAGCCTTTGGCGTTCAGGGGTGGTGCGCCTATGGTCGTAACACCCAACCCGTTTGGCACTGTTTGGGTGGCTGGCCAGGTCTGGGTAATTACAGTTATAGTCTCAGGAGTAAGGTTACTTTTCTCCATTAGGGTAAATTTATTTTAAAATAAAATAATGTATACCCTAACCATATTTTTTTATTTTATGAATTACTTGTTATGATTTTAAATTGTCAATCTCATATTCTAATAGAAATTAATCTCATGTTATGGTAAAATTATCAATGATATATCCATTTTCTATATTATATATCATCTAATAAAATCATATATTTTATTCTTTTTTAATAGTTTATAATGAAATGTTTTATGTATGATGTGTACAGGAAGGGTTTTTATTGTGATGGAAGATGTGGGAGACGATGTAGATCATTTATGAAATAATTTTTTAAACATGAATCCAAATACACTAAACCTTAATGGTTATGGTATAGATTATAATTGCAGGCATTGAATATTCATCTAATAAGTTGAAATATTTAGGTATTAAAATGTTGGGTCATTATAGTAAAAAAAACAATGTAATTATAAGGATATTCACTATAATATATAACAATATGAAAAATATAAATACAATCTATGTTTTCCCTAATGATTAAAATGTGATTTTTTGAAAGAGGTATCCTAATTTTTAATTAATTAGGATTTAAAGTTGTAGTGGTTATATATATATTTTTGGATTTTTAAAAAGATTCTACAAAAAATTCAAGAATTATTTTTTGGTTATCTAAAATATATGATGAGATATTATTTTTATGATTATATTATAACCGAAGTGTTTGTGACACAAATTTTGTTTTTTATTTTGTTGGATTGAATATTATTATATGTCAGTAGATTGAAGTTGAAACATGGAGATGTTGAAATCCAATAAATATGAATAGTTCCTAGCATGGAAAATTATCAATTTCTATAAGAGGTTTTAGAATCAGACTAGACTCAAACTACATAATAAACATGAATTTCTATTAGGATTAATTACAATGTTTAGTGGAATATATTTCTTAAAGAAATTTATGATGAATAAATTTCCAAAGATACTAAATATACTACTAAATGAGAGATTGTTTTTTGTTTTGATTCAATAAAATTCTTAGAGGTTGTGTGATCTTACATGGATCCCATGTAATCTCACAATGTATAAGACATGTAGTATATAAATGAATCCATGTGAAATATAATGTTAAAGTGGGATTATTATATGAAAATATATATTTATTATGAGAATACACCTATAAATATCAATTATTAGAAACTGGTTATAAAAAACCATGGTATTGACAATTAAGGGGTCTTTTATCCTATAATATTAATAATGTACTTCGGGATACTACCTAAAACAATAACTGATTATGATTATTAGGTGTATCAAATAGATATCAAAAACCTATTTCCATAAAAGGAATTCTTTCATGGATTGTATATGAAATTTTAATGTCTACAAAATTGAAAAAGATGTTTTCATGGTACTGATGTTTCAATGAACTATAAAGTTTAAAATACCTTATAGTAATTACAACATTGAGTATGGAAGTGAAAGACAAATATTCACTGAAAAATCAATCTTATGTATATAAGTATTTAGATGTGGGTGTTCTGGTATTTTTAGAGTTTTTTATATAATACTATTATCCCAAAATCAATATAAATCAATGATAGGGTTAGAATTAGGGGATGTAAAATAAAAATATCCCCCTCAATAATATTTCTATATAATTATAAGGTACATGGGTTTCCTAACTCTTAATCATTAATAAATATAAATATAAGAATCAAATGAATTTTATTTAGATAATCCATATACAGATGGTTACTTGGAGTGTAAAATAACGGCATCCTGATGTACTAGAATAAAATAAGTTGAATTATTAGAAATCACATAAAATGGAATCATTGTAGTTTTTTTAAATCACATTTTAAATATCACTACATTCTCATTACATTTATTTTTTATCAATCCATTGAAAATAATTTTTATCCATCTAAATCTAAACAAAAAAATAATTTCACCTCAACTATATTATAAACAAACTCTATTTTATGATATCATTAATATTATTCATCTTCTTATTTTCCATCATAAATATAAAATAATTGTACAATGTTACGTCTTATTATCTACAATTATTCTCTATATAATGATTATCAATTATCTATAATAGTTCATTCAAATGTTTATACTGTTTACAAAATATCACCATTGAATTCCTATCATTCAGAGTCTCAAAGATTACTTTTTTTGTCATTAATATTTAATAACTCAATATTCAAATAAACATAAAGGATATTTTTATGAAATAATAAATTTAAATTACATAACCCAATAAATATTAGTATATAATGTTAATCCCAATTTATAATTTTACATTAAAATATAATCTAACTCACTGACATAAAACTGTGTATAAAGATAAAAGATAACCATAGGCACGCCTCTACATTTTCCAAAACATACATAAAGGGATAAATAGTCTTATAATCCATGTATTGAGACTATAAACTTTAGTATTATCACTAAAAATTAAAATTATAATAATAAGCATCCATAACAATGTAAACATTATAGAATATCAAAATGATTTTGATGAGTGAGAATTCCATAAATTATTATACAAGAATATCTTATAAAATAATATATTCATGTACTAAACACAGTCATACATCATATTTAGATCACCAAAAAAGATTATAATATCAAGTATATAAATAATAATAAATAAATAAAAATACTCATCCATTATCATTAACATAACTTCAGATGTATCCCTGAATCTCTAATGATGTCCTCCATTATGCACACAATGTGAATATCAGCAAAACATATATATCAACTATAGGATATTAACATCATTGGAATGTTTTGAGAATATAATTCATTATTCCTCCAATAATTTTGATCATAATAAAAAATAGTATATGTATCTACATAATCACTCATTAATTAGATGTTTTGAATAAATCACATGAAAAAAGATGAACTCGTGATTACTGAAGACCCTACCTACTTAATAGATACAATGGAAACATAGTTAGTGTTGGATTTAAAATACTAATCACATGGTCTTATTATAATAATATGTATGAATATGATGACATAATTAAACCACTTTACATAATAATATCTCTTAATGTGAATGATATATAAACATATTAATGAAATTTCCACCTGAAAAATCCCTCGGTCATTGATATATCACAATGATCATAATCAATAAAAACAATATAGAACAACTGAATATTATTTTACCATAATGACAATAATGATTAATAAGGTTTCATGTGATGAAAAATTGATCACCTTACTAATAATACAAAAGAATGACGCATCACCTAGAGAATGATGAAACATTTGGGAGAATGATATGTCAGAAATCTATCTGATGAGTAAAATTATGTATCACCATACACTATAACCAGGGTGAATGTTATCTCCTAAAAAATATAAGGAAGATTGATCTATCACTGATTTAAATTTAGAGAAAAATATATATATAAATCCCAAAATTCCATTCAAATAATATTTCATAAATATTAACCAAATTATCCCTATAGAATTCCCAATAATATTGGGTTTATAATCTTTTGAAAATCATGTATATTCTAATGATTGATTATTTCAATCATATAGTATATTATTTTTATCAATATAAATATCACATGGATCTCACCATAATCTTTTTACTACATTGAATAACATGTGGACTTATAAATAATGAATGGTTAGGTATAAATCCCCCAAATTATGATAAAAGGATATTAACAGGGTGATATATCATAATATTTAATAATTATATCATGGAATGATAATTTAAAGAACACAAATCATCACATGAAAAATTAGTAAGAGAGTCAGATATCATTGTAGTATTGTAAACCTATGAATTATAAAATTTGGTGTAACCAAAAGGTATTTTATCAAAAATATGGCTCGTGATTTTTTCAAATAAATCATATCCTTGCAGAAACGGTTATCATCAACTGGGAAACAAATATATTCTTGTATGAGGCTTAATTCACCGGGACCTCACATGAAATTATGGATGAGGAATATTTTACATACTCACATATAAATATATCCTGATAAATAAACTATTTTCTAAAAAAATTGTGGTGTATAAATTGTTGTGTCCACCCATTATCAAAATACATCATTATTATCTGGCTTACTAAAAATTTCATATTTTAATTTCTTGATAATCACCTTTTTTAACATGGGTTGAAAGGAAACCATTAAATAACCCAGAGGCCCAGATATTTATATAACCTAGGGGAACATATGAACAACTACATTCACATGAATTGGTTGCCTAATGACATGTGTACACTAGAACTACCCCCACCTAACATCTACTTCATTGATATCACCTAGCTCCCATCCTGTTGTCGATGATCAAAAATGCATTCTCCATGTATAACTAAATAGTTCCCTCATCTTGTTGCATAATTGGTGATGTCCCCCTATTTAGTAACAATCCAGATTATTATGCTCTGGTGGTTATTTCCTTTTTATCATTACTCCTTTCAGTAATTCTCATATATGGTATGACCATATGGTTTCATGGAAAAAAGGTATTGTAGAATAAATGCATATATATTTCATGAAATCCAATGTCCTAAAATGTTTCCATTGCTTAAAGGACTAGTGGACAAATGCCTTTGGTGTCCTAAATTCCTTATGTCCCAATAGGAAAAATTTGGGTCTCATTGGCCTAATTCAAAAAAATAGTTCTATTGTTATGGTACCTTCTATAATAACTTCTACAATACTATGAAAATTTTAACACATCATAAAACTAGATCCAGTTCTTTTGGATGCCTAACAAGATCCTATTCCAATCGACTACATTCTCATTGGAATAATTTGATTAATATATACGTCAAATTGAAAATAAACATACATAAACAATAAAAATGAAATAAAAATATGACAATAAAAATGGAAAAAATTTGTAAATAAATGTTAAATAGTCAATGTATCATGTAGGATCACTTAAAAGTATTAGAATAAGGAATCATGGAAATTTTTCAAAAAATTTAATCATTATTCCTAGAAATGAATATCAATGCAGATAATTAATAATAATAAAATATTTACTATATGTTAGGAAATTAATTTACTATATTAAACATCAAAAAAATGAAAAAAAATCATTAAATTGTATATGACCAGTGAGTTCACATAAAATGATAATTAAACCAAAAAATTTCATGTTAATTCTTTATCGCAAATCATAAAGAGAAAATAAAATTTTAAATTTTGGACTAACATGATTTTTAGTTTGGAAACAGGGTTTATAACGTCTAAAATCATCACTTTTATTCATTCTATGGTTTTATAAAGGAAATGATAAAAAGTGGAAAATATGGAAATTCATATCCATATAAATTGAATAAATATAGAGCGTAAAATATAATATTTAAGAATATTAGAACGTCAGAATGAAAAATATAGGATGATATAATGTGGTAGAGATTATATCTTCCAAAATCAGTGGGAAGTAAAGATTTACATAAGACATTAATATCATCAGATACTCCCAAAATTTTATTGAAAATTAAATTTTAATTCCTTAATTATATTCTAAAAAAACAACTTCATTTTAAAAAATTAAATACATTTCAGTCAATATTTTTATTTAATTAAATTTCATTGACTATGATTGTCATTTAGATGTTGTTCAATTCATAGTTCCATGTCAATTTAAATAGAGTGACAATGATCAATGGTTATTTTACAACGTATTTTATATATTCTATAAGCCTAATTTTTTAGTGATAATTTCATTAAATAAATTATGGATATTAATATACATGTATATTGTAAAAATTTTATTTCCATTTAACATTTCTTTGATAGTTAAAATTACTATGATTTATTAAATTTTTTATCAACATTACAATGACTATTTTATCAGTATTGTATCATAAAACGATTTTATTTAATTTTTATATTATATTACATCATTATATATATTTTTCAAATCATTCATGAAATCCATGTTCGAAAAACTATCATTGTTAACATTGGTAGTGTAAATCTACCTTAGGATTAATGAAGTTTTTAAGAGATGTTTTTATGAATTATTAATCTAATAGATTTTAGAGTACTATAATATAATTAAAATATGTTAAATTCTATCATTTGATGTTTTTTTAATTGATTTCAAAAATTTATAGAATTTATGTGGTGATAATTAAAATGGAATCATGGTATTTGAAAAACCTACATCACACCATGAGTCTCCAATTTTAGATTGATTCTAATTCCTTTAGTGGAGGGACTTCTTTTCCCACCTGGAAGATGAGGAAATTGATAACTGATATTAATGATATATTTTATTACATATTTAGGATAGTTAAAATTATTTAAAATTTGGATAATTGTGTGGAGGACGAGTGTTTATATCTACAAGGGAGAAGAGTATTTAGAATAATGTACTAGTAATATAATTATTTAAACCAATTAATATGAACAATATTTATTCTTATGATGTTCATTAGTTTATGATCAAATGAATATTTGTAAATTATTCATTAAATAAAAATAAAAATGAATTAAAAATTTAAATAATTTATTAAAGGTAATGAACATGAAATAATATTATATTTAATGATAATGTAAAATAATCGTTAAAATTTAATATACTATTTTAAATCTACAAATATGAATTTTAATACACATTATTTTACCAATAAAATTTATATTAATTCAATTATAATTTTATGGAAATTATTATATATTATTGATATCATGATGACGTCACCGAAGTTAGGGAATTACTAAAAACATTAATTTTCAAAATTATATTATTAGAGAAAGACAAAAAAGTCAATTAAATATAAATTTCCATGATGATTTCAATAATTAATCCATTTTCTCAATAAAAATTTATAATATTAGAAGCATAACATTTAAAATAGATCTTACAAATATAAAAACAATTTAATTAAAAATAAATATTATTTCAGTTTCTATGCACGATCACACACTTATTTGTTATTATTTAATAATTATTATATGTTTGATAATTATTTATTAAATTTCAATTCATTAATATACGTTTCAATATAATATTATTAAATTTAAACATAATAAATAATTTTAAAAAAAATAAGGTAAAACAATTATTATTATATTTTCTATAAATTTTGATTTTCTACTAGAATATTTGAGATATAATTTTATGTGACAATAAATTTTATATTTACTTATTGTAACACATTTAAAATATAAAATCTATAGAATCTTTCTACCATGTTTTCTCATGTTAATGTTGAAAATATATGTTTTTTTTCCAATGTTCATGTACTATTAAAAATATCACATAATTACTCCACTTCCTATAAAAACATCTCATTCCCTTAATTATTAAATCACTCATTTTTCTGTAAATTTTTTAAATTAATTTTTCTATTCCCATCTTTATTCTAGTAGTTATATTTTTATAAAATTTATGTTCAAATTAGAGATAATTTTAGGGGAATTAGATGTATTGCAATATAAATTTATACTTTTATTATTTACTCGTGTTTATATCCCCATTATAGATTTTCCATTATCTGGAGTGTAGTTAAACATTCCAAGAATTTTTTTTACTAATTCCATAAAATGATATTTTTATTCAATTATTATAACATTTATACAATATATTATACATTATATACATTTGGAGATTATACATTTAAATATATGAAAATTCAGGATCATTAAATTCCTCCCCATTTAGAAATTCAATCCTCGAACCCAATGACATAAATTTTTGAGATATATTTTTCATTAATTCCTCTAGTTTCTATATTTCTTCTTCATACTAATTAATACTCTGAAACCAATTCATATTATTAATGTAATACCAAGATATTTTTTTAAATATATTTTTTAATGCAATTTATAATTTTTGATATTTCTCATTATAAAAAGCACTAATTTTATCGTACATTAAATGAATCACTTTATATATATTCCAATATATAAAACACTAATTTTATCTTTTGTGACATGTAACAATAAATCATTCATGACAATGGACACCTACATTTAGTGAACCATGAAATAATATTATTTTAAATATGACTATTATAACCTACCCATTAAAGGGGGCAATATAAATATTATGAACAACATTATGAAGCATACATATAAATTTCCTACAAAAAATTAATATATTAATATGTTCATAGTAAATAATAAAACAATTTTTAGTAAAGTAATTATAATTTCAAAAAATATGATTCCCTGAAAAATTATTTTTATAAAATTTTATAAGAAAATGTCATATATTATTTCGTTATATTAAAACCACTAAAATACATTTGAAACGTTTTTATATTTTATTTTAGTGGATGTTTGTTTTTGTGTTTAAATTTCATTATCTAAAAAACTCTTTAAATGTACACAATGTTCCTCTATTTTAATTAATTAAAATAATAAATATGGATGAATTAATTAAGTGGTATGTGTAGAATATATATCAATAAATTATAATTTATAATCATATGAAAATTATTATTAGACATATATTTAAAATTATTCATCTTATTATCTAACAAAAATAAATTTCCTGAAAATAATATTTTTCATCATGTATGTTGGTATTTTTTTTAAATTTAATTATTTCCAAATTTATAAGATTTAATATAAAAAATATTAAAATTATTTAAATAAAATTATAAAAATTTTATTATGTTGAATACTCATTTAATTTTATGAAAAATTTTAAGTTTTTGAAGAATAGTAAAAAAATGAATTAAAATTGATAACTCGTTTTTGTTTAAATTATCTATAATGTTAAATTATATTTTAAAATTTGATAAATAAAAATAAAAATATATATATTTTTTAAACAATTTTTTTTGTTGGAATCAATTTTATGTTGAAATTGGATATGAAAACATTATAATCATTTATTCATATTCACTTTGAAATCCCACATTCCCATCATGTTTGTGGGATAAATTTTCAAATAAAATTTATAAATTAACATAATTAAATTTAAAGAAATGGATTTAGTTTTTCAAATAATCATAATTTATTTTATATAAATTTTCGAAATTAATTTTTTACGGAAAATGAATTGGAAAAACATTTAAAATTAATTAATGATGTGATGGTAATAATGGTTTTATCAGGGTTTTATGTAAAAATATAAGGTTAATAAATTTCCCAAAACCCATCCAACACCCATTTTATAATTTTTTTTTTAAAATAATACCTTATTTATTCTATAATTCATCATTATTTTAAAAATATTATAAGAAACAAATAGTGTTGAAATTCATTCTTTCAAAATATTTTCTTATATGTCACTCACCACACTTATAAAATTTCACCCATTATCTTTTCCACTTCAAACAGTAAAACCCATTTTTTTAGTGGATACCTTACCAAATAAATTCCCAAAATTACATAATATACAAAATTCATATTTTGTTTTTTGAATAAATATATACTATGATGTATTTTGGTGAAATCCTCAGGAGGATACCAAATGAATAGGCAATGTTCTTCAATGAGTTTTTTTATTATATTTCGTCCTCAAACTCGTTCAATTATTCATGAACAAAATTTATATTACAACAATATTATCTACCATAAAATGATATATTTTCATGGTAATTACTTATATCTATCTCTACATATATTAAATGTGCTACAAAATTATCAGTTTTGTGTACAACATAATACCACCTCACAAACCGATGAAATCTGTTTTTTTATTAAAACCTAATAAAGAGGGACATAATGGAGGATTTATTGATGATATATTAATTTTATGATAAAATTACTCTTATGGAATTATTACATCTCACATTAATTGATACATTCCAATCTTCAGTAACACTGTAACGTCAATAACCCTTATAATGAACTATAACCTTGTGATGCTATGTGATACATTCATGCAATACATGAAAGTTAATAAGGACTGTTTTAATTAAAATATATTATATATATGACCTAAAATTTATTTTTTATTTATAATATATAATTTACTATTCATGTTTCATTACGTATAGAAAATGGAAGTAGTTTTCTTGAATAGGTATTCCCTATATATTTGTGGATGTTGTTTTTCAATTTCTATCATTTTCTATAAGTTATTGTATATAAATATTTAAATTATATATAATATATTTGTTCATGGGTTTAATTCAAGATATTATATAACAATGATCAATGTAATATGAACAACAATTATAGATAAATACATATCCTAATAACAATGTGTTTATTACTGGAAATGTGATTTTAACATAGAATTGTCAATTAATGTGTAATAAAAGGTAATAATGAAGAAACATATGATAATATATATATATATATATATATTAGTATGGTTCATTAATATATTTATAATTAATTTTTATTTACTATATATGAGAATCAAATGAGTGTGATGGAAGTCAAGAATTATGGTAATGCATTTCCTTCTCATATTTTACATCTGTGAGACACATCCTATATTAAGCGCATATATTTTATGTTGTCTAAATACTAACAATGAATATATATTATGATATATATCCCAAAAATTATTGGGGTTTATATGTCCATTTACCGATCCCTCTTTTCTTGGGTTTATGTCATGACCCATCCTAGAGGGGCCCGTGTCGTGACTACCCCTATCCTGCATTCAACAGTCTCGGAGATGGTGACTAGCACCGAGTAGGAATTTACAATAAATTTATGTAATTATATAAAGACAGACACACACACACAGATCTCTATGACACACATTTCTAATATGTAAAATGACTAATAGAATGCATTGATACACCTAAAATCCCACAATATATTTTTACATAGAAAGTTATGTGAACAAAATAAATCGATATAAAACAAAAAAACCAAAACTGTAAAGAGTCAAATCTACTCCAAGGAAAAGGATTGATCCAAATTTACACTCTTAGTAAACACCATTGTCTTTGAAGCTTCATATTTTTTATACCCTTTCCCTGGATTATCAGTACACCATCAAAATGGTTCCTCATCTGTAAAAGACATGACATGTGTGAGGAAATCTCATCCAGGTGTGAGTATATGAATTCTAAGTAGAACAACTCAAAAAAACTAACCATGAAGCACCAAATATATTCATCTCATTATATGATATAATAATTTATCACAGATACAAGAATCTCAAAAAGAACCCATTTATACATAGGAGATATGACACACCATCATCATGTTATGATGAATTGATATCCACGTGATTCAGATAAAAGCCCACCCATTCTAGGAAAACTCACACCTCCCGCCCTGATATCACCCATGTCACTCAACGGTGAGTTCAGGAAAATTTAAGACCTAGACAAAGTGAATACATTTTAAACAAAATACTATGATACATAGAGGGTGGGTCATGCCAAGAACGTGTGGGGGACACCATGAACCCAATATGGATAGACATTGGTATACATATAAGGTGTCACGCCCAGAACCACTAGGGGACACCCTCACCCAAATCACAATCAACCCAAAACATATGAGATTTTATGATAGTAACTCCACAACCCCTATTGATATGGAGAACTAAATAGAAGATCAATTTCCATCAAAGGGAGGTCATGCTAATTCCTCAAACTTCACTAAGGATGATAGAGGATCTCACTCCAGTCTTGTGGACTGACACTACAACTCTATCTGAGAATTGGACTCTAGAGGGGATTACAATCTAGGGATGTGGATTTAATTCATCATTATAACCTCAATTAAAGAACGAAGGGAATGAACTCCACTTATATTATTCCAAACTAGGGAAATGAATAGCCTCTTGCACTTTTCTTAGGAGTAAATGACATGTATGTGGGATTACCCAACATTTTTAGCTATCAAAATCTACATAACTTATTTAAATTATAACACGAAATGAATTCTCTATATACGTGGAGTGTAGGATTAGTACAGAACATGTAGAGACATAGATTTCCCTTCACATATTGCATGTATTTGTCCATGTACCGATTCCATTTCCATGTATTCCTCCATGTATGACAAGTTGTGTCTATGTATATATACAAAGCCCTCCATCAAGATATGTACAGTACCCATGTCTATATACTCTTCGGGGTACACACTGAGACATTTGAGGAGGGACACACGTTGTGTGACAGGGGTCACATGCCATTTGATCATCATCCACTTCCCAAAACACAAGTTACCATTCAAGGGGCCCACATGGCATTTAGTACTGAGAGACATATTGTGTTTCACGAGATTTGAAAGATCTAAAGTTCTTCTTCTTTATTCATTTCACCACCCTTCCACCTGTATTTCTACATAAAATCACACTGTAGAACCCGAAACTTTGTTGACGACTCCTCTCCGCCAGTAACTCACTAGAATCCATCCCTGAAATGCATAATGATCCCACCTCTGATGTCTATATTCCATATGATTCTTGATAAGAGTTTCCTACCATATTTCCATTTTTTCTCTTCCCTGAAACATCTATCATCATAATTGATCCTCAATCTGCATCCACTGTCACGTTCTGTACATACAGGATCAATCCATTATGCTAAAGAAGGGTTTCACAAAAATATGGAACCAAATATTTTTCCAACACTTGGCCATGGGATTACCAATAATTATCCAATGAAAAAAATTAAGGATAAATCCATTGAACATACATGTGAGTAAAGTACATCATTTATATCACATTTGGACTCAAGTTTTTATTGTTGAAAACATGAATGATGTGGGATAATCAAAAAAAAATTAATCAATTATATCCAATAAAAATATACTGATGTTGAACAAATAACTTTTTTTTCATTGAATTGACCATCATTGTATTAATATTATGAATAGGATGAAATTATTAAAAAACCCTACCTTGAGTTTGGATTGATTTTCTATGAATAATTGTTGTTTTTTCGTCATTGATGAGATCCTCCAACTCTAATGTCATAATGATCCATGATCTAACCTAGACCTATTTTTATATTACATGAACACTATCCCCAAATTAAATCTATGTATTTAGGGTTTAATGACCAGCCTTGGAACAAATTCCTTATCCTTAAACCTATAGATCAGATATCCCACTATGATGTTGAAAAATAAAATAAAATATTCTTTTAAATTATTTTATCTAAATAATGGTCCCATAAAATTTCTCACAATCAACCCATGAGGTCCAATGTTAGGTAATGCCTCAGGTAATGCCACTTTTCTATATATAATGGTCCCTCAGATTTTTGATCTGGGTAGTCGTTTAGTTGATATCCACTTTTCATAAAAAAAAATTTTGCATACTATTAAATATTTTAATATTTTAAAAACATGTTTCGGGGAACACATAGCCTCATTATAGCACCATATCCCTATACCAGGACTCGAATTCAATATATATAATATCTAAAAATTATAAATGGAAAATTTAATATGTTACATTCTCCCCATATTAGGTTATCACATCCCGAAAATCCAAAACAAGAGATACTAAAACATATGAGGTTACTGAGCATGAATCTAAATCTCCCAATCTTGTGTGCTCTCTTAGTGATTATTGTACTTCCAAAAGTCAAAAACTAATGTAATTGATCACTCATGATGTTAATATTCTACTAATACTCTATCACAACTTGTTAAAAAGTAAAGGTTGCTTCATCCTTGATGTCGAGATCACCCTAGTCGATGACATGACAAGAGTTATGCACATACATCCTGAGATACGACACATGGAAGACATCATGTACCTAGTCTAACTGTGGAGGTTGCGCCAAGTGGTAAACACCACTCCAACTCATCATAATATCTATAAAGGGCTAATTATCCTCATGCATAGCTTGCCCCCGGCAAAATTTTTGTAATCCCTATCGAGGGGTAACATGATGAAACACATGGACACATTCCTCTAACTCCAAGGGCCTTTGTATCAGGCCAGCATAAGACTTATGATGTTTCTATAGAATTTTCTAATGTCTCTATGGCCTATGAGTATTGACACTCCTAGGTCAGTCTAGAAAAGTGGTGACCTCCATGGCCACCCATGGGAATCCTCTAACAGTCCCATACTGGTGGTTGAATGGTAGTTGTTTCTAGACAAAAATTCCACAAGGGGATTGTCATACTCTTAACTCTTGCCAATGTCTATCAAGCATGATTGAAGCATTTCCTTTAGAAATTAAATGGTGAGCACTATCTTGTCATCCATTTCTGTGTAAAACACTGTGTTAAAGAACAAATGGGTACCAAATGCTTCATATAGTCCCTTCCACCACCGGTATGCAATGAAATCATCATAATTATAAAACAATCGTTACTTAACTCAATGGACTCAATCATCTTCATAATCATGGAGGTTTCATATGAACACTACCGAACTCCGCTGTTATATATCTATGATGTGTTCTGACATGGTGAGTTGCTGAATGGTCACCATGATAAAATCATGTCCCCTAGACATATGTGGTAATCCTGTCATTTATTCCAATTATATTCCATCCCACGTCCATTCTAGAACCTCAAGGTGTTGAGTTAAACATATTGGGACTTGGTTCTCACCCTTCACTTGCGGAAAAGTAAGGCATCGAGAAAAAAAACAGGGCAACTGCTTTCATAATTCTTTGAACCAAAACTATTGTCAGAGGTCCCGGTCCATCTTTTCTACACATGGATTTACTTCCAAATAGGATTCATGAAAATTCTTTAAAACATCTTACTACAATGTCATTGGTACTACTATATGTACTCTAAAATGAACAACATGCTCCCCAAGTTTTGAATATCCATCCAAAGCATGCCATGTAGTCATCTGAGCAGGCACAGTCTCGCATTCAGTATTCCCTAGTTGTTCCTACCATACTCACTATTAGAGTGGATGGGTGACGATAACAAAATATAGGTAAGATGTTCTATATCCATTTATAAAGGATGATTATAATGGGTCCAACTTCTATTAACTCTTGTTCAACATCTTCGAACTAGATCTTCGGTTAATAGAATCTTCTACCATGTTCCACTTCCTAGTAGTTTAGATAATCTTAGTGTTATAGTCATATAGAAACTATAGCCATCATCAATGTCTCATATTTATATACTTCTGAAAATTATATATTTGAGACTCTAGTGGTCAGAGTAGATGAAAAACAGATTGGCCATCATGTAGTGTATCTACATCTTTAAGGATAAGACTACCGATGATAACACACAAATATGGTTCATGTAATTATACAAGTGAAGTCTCAACTAGTGCAAAATATAGTCCATCACAGTTTTCTGCTGCATGAGGACACTACCAATCTGGATTCCTGAGGAATCAAAAAACTCCTCATACTCGACACCTTACTCAAGTATCATTAATATGGGATCACCCGTCAACCTCTTCCTCATCTATTTAAAGAATTATTGGAAATTTTCCATCCACAAAAAAGGATTACCATTTCATTTCATTGTTTGATAGGGTGCTTATACCCTATATAATCTTGGTAAAAAACATTGATAGATTCCTATTAATCCAAGGAAACTTCATACCTCAATAACACACATGGGTGGCTCCCAAGAAATAAATCACCCAACCATCGCTTGATCGACTGCTACTCTAGCTTCGAAGATGTTGTTTCCCAAAAACTGTAACATTACAATATAGAACTAGCACTTTGAGAGTTTTTTATAATGTTGGTTCTATTAGAATGTGTCCAGGACCATCCTCAATTGTCTCTCATGATCCTCCTCAGACACAAATTACACTAGGAGTCATCCATGAATACAACCATGAATCGATCTAATAAAGGCTGAAATATTTGTTACATGATTCCCATGAACACTGTTGTTGAATTCATCTGTCCCAAAGGAATAAAAAACTACTCATACCGACTGTAATGCCATCTGAAGACCGTCTTTTTGATATCCACATCACGTACCTGTAATTGGTGATATCCTGATCCGAGGTCAATCTTTGAGAACACATCGCACCCCATTCAACAAATCAAAGTGATCATTGATCCTCAGTAGTGTATTACTATTATTCCTGGTCACCTCGTTCAAGCACTAGAAATCCACTCATTACCTCAAGCTCCCACTTGGCTTCTCATAATTCTAAATTGGGGCTACATAGGGTGAGTAACTATGTCTCATGGGGCCCTTCTTCGACATGTCCTCAAACTACACCCTCAACTTACTAAGCTCTATAAGATCCATTTGATATGAATATGTGGATATCTCTGCCCTCATCTAGTGTAGAAAAAAACAAAATACTATCTCTCATTGGGGAGGTAAACTTTACTCATCCTTAGGAATTATGTCCTCATCATCCTCCACCACTATAGAAAACTGAGGACACTTAACATCCACTACACCGAGGGTCAGACTATCCAACTAGTGAGTTATTATTTACACACCTCTATTTATGATCCCATCATGTGTTACCTAGATTTCCTTTTCACTAATAGTAGAATTCATGGTACCATCACTACAGACACACTATAGTCTTCTCATAAAATATTCAATCTGAGAATTAACTTTGGATAACCAATCCATACCATGAATGATGTTACAAGGACACCATGCGACTACAAATAGATCCCAAGTGAAGCTCTCAGGTCTAGGAGTATGGTCACACTACTTGCACCACTATGTGATCATCAAGACACATCCAGTAATAGTCTCCATGTGTAATGGATGTTTCAACAGTTTAACTAGAGTCTCCGTGTCTCGAACAATATGTGTGGTATGAAAATAATGAGTAGAATATGTGTATATAAAAACTACAACTAAGGGGGAAACCACATAGATGATACCTCATATCATCTCTAGAACCTTGTGGTCATAGTCAACCATAGACTATAGTTGGCCTCATCCACACCCACTAGATCCCTATATCAAGCGTGGATCACCAAGGGTGGGGTGGTAATAGCTAAAATAGATGACCACCTCCTACTTCCTAACCTATCCTCTACCACGTAAACTGACTTTTAACCACCCTGATCTTGTCTCTATCTCCGCCCAGGAGGCCCCATGACCATATCCTTATTTTGAATATGATGTGTTGGGAAATATCATTCCAGATGTCCCTGACCATCATAAGTGAAACACCACTTGTCCCATGGCTGATTCAAACCTCCATAGATTCACTACACAACTATCCCTGTGTCTTGGGATCACCTACAAGAACACATGAAACACTTGGATACCTATGACTATCGTCGATTACGTGCTTCAGATGTCTCAGCTACTAGGTTCCGAATGATTTCTCACATGACTGGTGTATGCTCTTCAAAAAAAATTCCCACTATCAAGGATCGCTCAAGTACCCCCAATTTTTTTTGAAATGCTAATGTATACCACTAACACCCTAATGTCCCCAATAAATCACTACTCAAATGTATGAACCTATAATAACTAGTCTCTTACAATATCAAAATAGTAATGCGATAGATGAGTAAGATTTTATATGTAATCTTCCATGGTAATACTACCCTAATGTAGATGTAGGAGATACAAGAAGCATACTGATTGCAACATGGATGGATAAAACTCATCTCTGAGTAGACGCTCAAATTCTATCACACAGGGAGTTATCTCTTCATGTTTATGAGTCACCAAGATCCACCATTTCCCCATAGTTTGTTGAATAATAATCATGTAAAGGACTTCTATCTGGTCGAAGAGCACCCTTGTAAGGTGTAAACACAGGTGACTACTTCAAGACAATCCTAAGTCATATTGGGGTCTGGAAGACCCAAAAATCTTGTAGATTTCTACCTCTAAAACTCATGCAATATATTCATCATGAACTCATCCTCTTGTGTTAGTTCTCTTAGAAGCGTCCATTTGACAGGTGGTAATATAACTGGTATACCTCATGGTGGTACTATCTCTAGTACATGCCCATGTACTTATGACTTACCATTAGGCGGATCATCCTTATGATCACGTGGATGAGTCATGGTTACCTGTCTGTTTGGAGTAATCCTGAAATAAAAAAATATATTCCACAATAAATAGATAATATTTGGGGATCTAACTCAATAATTCCATGGAAAAAATAATTATTCATATATGATTCCTAGACCATTTATTTTTATGAAATCCAATGATCACATGTACTGAGTTAAGAAGCTAGTAATCAATGTCCAAATTAATGGATTTGTCAACTGCCACACCAACAATGGAGTCCATGTATTGAAATCTGAACTCCATAAAAATATCACCATTATTCTATTATAATATCATAGAATCCACGTATAAACAAACACCTTTTATACCACTCTATCACGTCTCTTCCTAGAGGGGCTCGTTCTGTGACAACCCAAAGCCCACCTCTAATAGGGTAGGGGCTAGTGACTAGAACTGAGTAATAATTTACCAAAAATATGAGTCATTGGCCTAAAGTACCTATACAAATGCACACATCCCCAAGACACACAATGCTGAAACATGAAATAACCGAAAGATACCATATATAAATCTATGATCCGACAACTAAGAATGATATTTATAGTATTTTACATACACAAGGGTAAAAAAACAAGAACATAAAAAAATATAAAAATTCCAACCTCCACAAAATGCATGGATGTAGTCAAATTTACAATCATAGTTAACATGTTGTTCTTTCAAGATCCAGTTATGCTCCAACTTCTCCCTATCCTCCCAGGACATTGTCAAAAAGGGCCATCATCTATATAAGACATGGCATGTGTCAAAAAATACATTGCAGGAGTGAGTATAACAATACATAGTAGGACACCACGAAAACAAAAAACATAAAGAACCAAATATAATCATCTTAATACAAGATGTAAAAACGTATCAAAGATAAAAGTTGAAAAAAATAAACCTTGATATACTCAGAAGAGACACTATTCCACCGGGGGGTCATAACCCACTTCCAACCAATGTGTTCTACTCAAAGCGTGCTCATTATATGAGAACTCACGCCTCAAACTGTGAAATCATCAATGACACTCAATGAAGAGGTTTAGATCCTTTGGCCCACACCCAAATAGAAAACATTGTTCAATGAATAATATGATACATATAGAGGGGATCACACCCAGAACAACTATGGGACACCACAAACCCAATATTGATCAACATTATTACACAGATAGGGGTTCACACCTATAACCCATATGAAACACCACAAATCCAATTTGGATAAACCCTCCATGTAAGGTATCATAACCTAACAATTCCACAAACCCTACTAATTTGGACCCCTAGATAGAGGATCAATATACTATAAAGGGAGGTCATGTTGATTCGACAACATCACTAGGGATGATGGAGGATCTCAATCCACTATCTGAGAGGGACAACACAACAATAACTGAGACACTACCTCAATATGGGATTGCAATCTAGTGATATGAATTTTACTTCTCCCATTAAACTTGAGGAAATGGCCAAGGGAACACACACAAACTATAGTAGTCCATACTAGGAAAATGAAGAGCCTCAAGCACTCTTGTTGGGAGTACACGACGTGTCCAAGGGGGTAAAATGGTGTGTTTTACCATACTAATTTCATTCCCATGTGGGAATACTCACATGAGATGTAGTCTCAATATAAACAGTGTGAAAATAACTACATACTTTGTAGAGACACTTGGTTTCCTACCCATGTTTCCTGGTCATGTCCACATACTAAATCCAAGTCCATGTACTAGTCCGTGTACGCGAAGATGTGTCCATCATTAAGTACACAGCATGCCATCTGGTTGTGTACTTTTACCCATGTATGTTAAAACACTAGAGTGCACACCGAGTTCTATAGTTAGGGTCACTCATCGTGTGACCATCATCCCTTTCTTCTAACCCAATCTGTCGTTAAAGGGTCCCCACACTGCATGTAGTACCATGTTACACACTGTGATTCTTAGGATGTTCCAGGTCCAGATTAATTCTCTATTCTTCCTCACACACCACTTCTTCAAAAATTTCCTCTTGAAATAACTCTATATATTCTAGATAAATTTTGGCCACACCTCGCCACAAATTACTCACTGAAATTCGGCCTCAAAATGCATTTGGAACTCACCTCTGATGTCCATTTTCTATACACTACCCGGGAAGGATGTAAAATCCTTGTTTTATTCTCTCTCATCCCGGGTCTATTTGTTTTCACTGTTGATCCTCATTCTATATCCACCACCGTGTTTCGTACCCACATGTTCGATCAGTTGTGTGGTGGAATAGTTGTGAAACAATCAAAATCTGGTTATTTATTGAACCTTTGGCCAATGGTTTACCAAAGGTGATCAAGTGAATAAATTTGTGGAGAAATCAATGAAGTCATATAACTGAAGAATAAACCTCTATCATTTTTTATTTTCCACAATTTGTTATCATATAAAATATGAATAATGTGGAGAAAATGTGAATCAAATTAAACACTTCCCCATAATTGAAATCTACTAATGATGTGTTAATCAATTATTGTTAATTTAATTGACCAATGTTTTTTGGGGTTTAAAAAATAATTGTATTCAAAAAATGAAACACCCTAACTAGACTTTGGATTGATCTTCCCTGAAAAATGGAATTGTTGTTGTCTTAGATGAGATCCTCCAACTCAGCTGGGGTGATGATCCATGATCTGATCAAGACACATTTTCATCTATCAAGAATGATATCTCCCAATAGAGTCTAGGTTTTCAGGTTTTAGTGGCCAAAAATTGAACAAATACCTGTTATATCAACTTATAGATTGAATATTTCTACACACTGAAGAAACATAATATAAAATATTATTTTAATTAATTCTTTCTATTATTCAGACCCACACATTTTACACCAACGACCCAAGCTGACTAATTTCAGTTCACGCCTAAGTTAATGATTCTAATTATTATTGAACTATTCCATCATATTTATTATCTATAAATTCATTTATTATATATTCCAATTTTCTCAAAAAACAAATTTTATGTTAAATAAAATATTTTAATATTTTTTTAAAAATTGTTTCGGGAAACCAAGGCTATAGAATCACATGTTTTACCAGCACCTGATCTTGAATAAATTCCTGAAATATCTACCAATAATAAATGGAAAATTGAATATGTTACATTTTATGTTTCAAATATTAACAAATTCATAATTGTTTTTTCGCAATTTTCTTTCATGATATGAATGTTTTATTATGAACCCATATTCTTTTATAAGATGTATATACCACCATTTTGACATATAAAATTAATAATTTATTTATCCTATTCATAAAATATGTTTTCATATCTCTATATTAATTCATTTCGATACCATTACAATGTTTTCAAATTATTATGTTTTTTATTTTAAAACCACTCATTTTTTGGGATTATTCATGATAATGTTTTGGATGATAAAATCATGTTATACATCTCTCAAGAAACTACTGAATATTATTCTCTAATGATTATTCATGATATATTCATGTAATTGTACCATTTTCCACTCATTGGTATTTATAAAAATTTTAAATTTTTTTATAAAATGAAACTTCATTATTCTTTTCAGAATGAAAATATACTCCTTTAAAAACCATGTTTTATAAGAATATTTTTTTAAAAATTTGTAAATTATCTAAATATTTTTAAAATAAAAAATTAATCATTAATGGATTTATACAAAATATATTTAATTTAATTATCATGTCGTTTTCCAGACAAATACCATTTGTATTTTTTTGGAAATATTAAAAGATCTATTGTTTTTTTACATGTAGGACATGAATAATATTTCACTCAATCACGACCGCTCAATGATTTCAATATTCCAATACATGTTTTAAAATAAATTTTCAATGAATTTTTTTTTATGATTTAGTAGGTATTATTAATAATATAATAAATATTTTAATTCATATTGAAAATAATTTTGATTTTTTTTATATTTTATAAACTCATTTCATGGAAAAAAGAATGATTTCCTCAAGAAATGTATTAAATGGTTTTTAATGAATTTAACATTTATATATTAATGGATATATTAAATGAAAATATATTGAATATTTTTTAGTAATTATATGTTTTAAAAAGTTATTTTCGATGTAAAGTCACCATCCTCATGAAATGTTCAATGTGATTTCTCATACAAAAATATTCTCCAACTAGGATCACACTATTTGTCATAAATTATGATATCTTGGGGTTATTTATAATACCCCAGCATTAAACCTTACTTAATGTTTAATTAAATGAATAATTAACATTGAGGATCTTTTTAGGTTTAGAGTTTTAGAGAATTAGAACACAAATATTACATCTCAAAAGATTACAAAGTTGACACTTCTACTAAGTTTCCATAGAATAAAAAACTCTTTAAAAGAAACATGTCTAGTTCCATGTTTTATATAGCATGACTTTCCCTTGATCCCATCATTGACCCTATTCCACATTACGTCCTGTGAAAAAGATTTCAAAAAAACTTGGGGTGAGCATAAAAAGCTCAGTAAGGGATACACAAAGAATGAAAACTGTTAGTTTATCAAAACAACAAGTAAACCATGTATACTTTATCAAAGTAATACATTTCACCTTTATAAAGTAGTAAAAACTCTTCACTGAATAAAAGATCATTACTTACCCTTTTGTAACCAAAAGATTACCATAAAATCTATATAAATATCACATAACATATAAAGGTATCTTGGGACATAAACATACTTAAATGGAATAACCCTATGTTCGACTTCCACACATATCACTTAATGGAATAGCCATACGGCCAACTTCCATACTCAATGAATTGGATGTTATAACGTAACCACCCATCCTGGTATTCACAACACCACATGTCATATGGTTTATCACATAACCACCCATCAAATGTCCAAGTACCAATATAAAATCATAAAACATAAAACAAATATAATGGAAAGAAAACATTTCCACACTTTGATCACAATATATCACATAAATATAATGACATAACAAATCCATTATAAAAACCATTTTCAATAAAAAAATACATAAAATATTATATGGTATTTCTTTCATTTTAAAAACATTACGTTTTGTTGAGGAAGTCAAAGACCAAAAATACTCACGGCGGCGGAAAAGGTCGTTGTCACTGTGTACGTTAAAAGAAATATTCATTTTTGTCATTTAGTAATACGCTTCATCGAAAAAGATTCCTTTTGTATAAAAGTAAAAGTCAAAAGGTGTTTATACACCGTATTAATGAATGTGGTGTATAAAATAAAAATATGCCTCAATCAAAGGAGATTGAGACGAAGTCCCTTACCTAGGGTCTGACTTGACTCGATCGTTCATTAACATCCTGAATATTAATCTTGAGTAAATTTATACTTGATTAAGAACCTTTTTCAAGTTCATTATTCTTTTATATAACTTATTACAATGTTATGAACATTATTTAGTCATTTAAATTGATAACGGTCGTTTGTCGATATTTGGTACTTGAGTCAAAAGTGAACTTCTTACAATTACATGTTGTTCGTGTAGTAAAAGGTTCATTATATCTAGAATGATATTCATGATTTGGATACCATATATATCATATATATCAAGAATATACATGTATTTATAATATTACATAATCATTTAGAGGTAATAAATGAAATGCACTGTTCATTGAGATGGTAAGTCGTACGTACGCATGAACGATACTTTCATTTCATTGTCATATTAATGGAATTAAAACTAAATGAGAGGTATGTATATTTTAATTCCATAATTATATTCATCATTTATATGTAACATACATCATATATAATAACTTTAAATCCATCCTTTATACATCCCAAATATGGCATTAACGAATCAAATCACTTTGAGGGGGCGGTAGTCCGCACTACCTAAAATGAAGATATCGCGTATACCCATAATGGAATCCATGAAGGTGTGCTATAAATGAAAAATTCAGAAGATTAAGGAAGATATAAACATATTATATATCTTATATAATTATAGTGACATCTTAATAGCAACCTTTTAAGGTGTTGGAAGAATATTGAACAATCATCGTTTCATGAGGCAGAAATTCGTCATCCACGGAAACATTATGTTCATTAACCATTAGATGTAGGTGTGTGTAAGAGTAGCTCTAAATCATCTTATAAAAACATCCTAGTATATTGAAGATACTGGATTTGTTACAAAATAAATGAATAAAAAGATTTTAGGGGGTTGGAGAAGCAAAATAAAACAAAAGGACACAAGTGAAGACATTACCTTAAAATCGGGTAACTCTCTTAGATTTGAGCTCAAAGACTTCCTTGGGAAGACTTATTCCCAATTTGAGGCTTCTAAGAGTTATATAGGGATGTGGAGAGACAAAATGGGTAGGGTTTGGAAGAGCCAAAGGCTTTGGAAGTGTAGGTAAGGTGGTAGAGGTGGGGGCCTTTTATAAGAGGAGAGGAGGGACACTCTTGGAAAGTAAAGAAATGTTACTTTATTTTAAAATGAGTTTCGGATTTAAAAGGTCCCACATTCATATAATTCAAGGATAAGGTGATAAGGGTTCTAAATATACCCAAACAATAGGTTTTTTACAAGTTTAGGTCTTAGATATTACATTATAAGTTCATTTTATTTAAATCATTAAATAATGAGGTAATCACTACATCATAATGGTTCCATAAATAATTTAATTTTTTTAATGTCTAAAAATTTTAAAAAAAATATCATGATGTAGGAAATCATTATATATTTATAATGAATATTTATGGTAAAAAATATGACTTGCATAACCCCATTTAAAAATTGTTTTAGTAAAACAACTCATGTTTGTGACATTTTTACTTTAACATTAAATAAAAAGATATTAATGTTATTTCAATCCAAAGTGGCTATATGGGGTCCCCAAGTTGTCCCATGGATTTTCCTGGTCGGAAATCACATATCCAATAAGGGTAGGTCATGTTTCTAGGTCATTCCATATTATTAAAACATTATTTTTACCTTAAACTACACTAATTACCTCTAATCGCGATTAAAAACTTAAAAGTTACTATTCACCAAAAAAATTATTCTAATCTCATTGAACCACATTCTACATCTTAATGACAACCATGTATTTCGGATTTTTGAAATTCAAAACACAGAGGTGGTAAAATTTCATTTAAATGAAAAATCATTTTTTATAAGTAACACTTAGTGGTTTCACTATTCATAAAAAATTGAAGTTTTTCAGAAAAATACCAAAACATCACCCTAAGCTATATTTGATATTCCAAATTCAAAAATGAAGTCCATTTTACAAAATTCAAAACATATAAGTTTCATTAATTAATTTAATAATTAATTCCCATTGTCAGAGAAAATAACGTGTTTTTATGAAACAATAAGTATCAAAAGATTGACAGTAGTTTAAGTCCGATTTCAATGTGAAATTAATTCCAACGACCACAATTGGATTTAATGGTAAAAATATATTCTAATTTCACTTTAAAAAAAATCAAAATATAATCTAATCCTATAAATAAATTAGATTAAAAATAGGTTTTGAATTAAAATACAACATTTTACACTATTCATTAAAAAAATGAACTTTAACGGAAAAATACAAAAAAAATTCACAAAGTAAACTTTGTTGTCCCAATTATAAAGAAGAGTTTTATTTGGTCTAATAGAATGTATAAGAGTGAACCAAACTATATTTAATGATGGTTCGCCATCAAAAGGTGATAAGTGAACCTTTAGTGAAAATTAGGGTATATATGCCTAAAATTGAATTCTTTTAGTATTTTAAGTCATTATCTTTTGTTAGAAAAATGTAAAAACATTTAAAAAACATATATAATAATATTTTAGTTATTTATATCCTTTCCCGCCAATACAACAGCTATGTGTCAACTACCATTTAAAATAATATTATTTTATTACTAGTGTGCAATGTAAGATTTCAATGAAACACTTTGTTGTGTATCGGGTACGATATCGAACATAGAAAAACCTTTAAAGTAAAATTAATATTTAATTCGTAAATATTAATAAATATGAAAATTTATTATTCTTTATTTACCTGGGATGTTACATCCTTCCCCCCTTTTTGGAATTGCGTCCTCGTAATTTTTTTCACTTATCAAAATAAGTGGGGGTATTTATCCCTCAAAGAATTTTTAGATTCCCACGTTGCCTCTTCAACCTTATGGATTTTCCCCAAAACCATTACCTAGTGAATCAACTTATTCCGTAACACTTGCTCCCTATGGTTAAGAATCTGGACCGGCTGTTCTTCATAAGATAGGATCTCTTCCAACTGAACTACCTCTGGACTCAAAACATGAGATGGATCTGGCATATACTTTCTCTGCATCGAAATATGAAAACATTGTGTACCTGAGATAAACTCGGGGGTAATGCCACTCTGTATGCAACTGATCCAACTCTCTCCAGAATTTCATATGGTCTAATGAAACTTGGACTCAGATTTCCTTTCTTACCAACTCGCATCACACTTTTCCATGGAGAAACCTTAAGAAAACATGATCAACTACCTCGAAAGATATATCCTTCCTCCGGTTATCCGCATAACTTTTCTGTCTGCTCTGAGCTATTCTCATGTGTTTCTGAATCAACTGAACTTTTTCTACCATCTCTTCTACCAATTATGGTCCCATCAGCTTCATTTCACCCACCTCATCCCAAAAATCTAGAGTTCGACACTGCTTCCCAAATAATGCCTCAAATGGTGCCATCTGTATACTGGAATGAAAACTGTTATTATAAGAAAACACAACCAAAGAGAGATGTTGGTCCAAACTTCCCTGATAATCCATAGAACAAGCACGTAGCATATCTTCCAAAGTCTGAATTGTTCGTTCTGATTGGCCATCTGATTGAGGATGAAAAGCTGTACTAAAATTTAATTTAGTACCCAAGGACTTCTGAAGGCCTTTCTAAAAGTTATAAGTGAACCTGGGATCACGATCAGATACAATGGAGAGAGGAAATCCATGTAACCTAACTATCTCTTTAAGATACAAATGGGAAAGTTGATCTAGTGAAAAATTATCACGTATGGCAAGGAAATGAGAAGATTTAGTCAAGCGATCAACAATAACCCAGATTGCATTATTATCTCCAGGTGTCTTCCGCACTCCCACAATGATGTCCACAGATATATTCTCTCATTTCCACTCTGGCACTGGTAAAGGCTGAAGTATCCCTTTTGGAAAATGCCGCTCTACTTTAACCTATTGAAATGTCAAACACTTCACAGTAAAATTAGCAAAATCACTTTTCATTTCATCCCACCAGTAATACTCCCGCAGATCCCTATACATCTTAGTACTACCAGGATGAACTGAAAACGAGGATCTATGAGCCTCACATAACAACTCATTCATCAACTGTGAATCACTAGGGACACATAATCTCTTCCCAAACCTCAAGACACAATCATTATCAATGTTGAATTCAGGAAACTTACCCTTCTGAACCATCTCTTCCTTTTTCAGCAACTCACTGTCCTCCCTCTATGCTTGCTTAATTCTGTCTGATAAGGATGATCCCACTAATTGCTGAAACAAAACAAAAGAACATTCTGCACCAACAACTTCTATTCCAAAGTTCATCAAATCAAAAACCAAAGGATCTCATTCCAAACGTAGCATGGTTAATGATGCATTACTTTTTCGACTCAAAGCATCGACCACTTTATTTGCTTTTCCCGGATGGTAATGAATTGTACAATCATAATCCTTGATTAATTCTAGCAATCTCCTATGATTCATGTTCAATTCGTTCTAAGTGAATATATACTTTAAAATTTTGTGATCAGTATATATTTCACACTTAATCCATACAAATGATGCCTCTAAATATTTAGAGCAAAAACAAAGACAGCTAATTCCATGTCATGTGTAGGGTAATTTACCTCATAAGTTTTCAACTGACGTGAAGCATATGAAATTACCTTATTATTCTGGATAAAGACACAACCAAGTCCCTTCAATGAAGCATCATTGTATATAACAAACTCACCATTCCTGGAAAAAAGTGCCAAAACTAGAGCATTCACCAATCTTCTTTTCAACTCCTGAAAACAATCATCACATTCTTTTGTCCAGATAAACTTAACACCCTTCTGAGTTAGCATAGACATTGGACTACATAACCGTGAAACATTTTCAACAAACCTTCAGTAGTAACCTTCCAAACAAAGGAAACTACGGATTTCGGTTACATTTGTGGGTCTTGGCCGTTCTTCAACAACTTTTGTTTTAGTAGGATCAACCGTTATGCCATTTTTTGAAACAATGTGACCCAGGAGAGAAATTTGTTGTAACCAAAACTCACACATGCTGAATTTTCCATATAGTTTCTTTTCTTTTAAGGTTTGCATGATAACCCTTAAACGAATTTCATGATCCTATTTACTTTTAGAAAATACCAAAATATCATCAATGAAAACAAACACAAACTTATCCAGGAACTCATGGAAAATTCTATTCATAAGGTCCATGAATACAGCAGGTGCATTGGTTAACCAAAAAGGAATAACTACAAATTCATAATGGCCATATCTTGCATGGAACGCAGTTTTCGGAACGTCTGCTTCTTTTACATTCAACTGATGGTACCCCGACCTCAATTCTATCTTGGAAAAATACTGAGCTCCCTAGAGTTGATCAAACAAATCATCGATATGAGGAAAAGAATACTTGTTCTTAATAGTAATGTTATTTAAGGCTCTATAATCAATGAAAAGTCTCATTGAGCCATCTTTCTTTTTAACGAACAAGACAGGATCACCCCATGGTGATGTGCTAGGTCGAATGAAACCTTTATCTAATAACTCCTTCAATTGCTTCTTTAACTCTAAAAGTTCAACTTGAGCCATTTGATTAGGGGGTTTTGAAATTGGCTTAGAATCAGGAACTAAGTCAAAAGTAAATTCAACTTTCTGATCATGAATAATGCCAGGAAACTAATCAGGAAAAACATCAAGATACTCATTTACCACTGTCACATCATTAATATGAACAGTTCCTTTATTTTCAACAATATGTTCATGGTATCATTCATTTCCATATTTTACTAGTTTCTCAACTTCCTGATATGTTATCAAAATCAAGGGTTCATTCTTGTACACAAACTGAAAATCTTTCTGAAAAGAAACCATTTTAGCTCTGCAGTCAATCCTAGCATGATAAACATAAAGCCAATCCATGCCCAAAATAACATCAAACTCTACTACAGGAAAAACAATAAGGGTTGCTGGTAGATTCTTTCAGCACACAAGGATAGAAAGGTTCTTAAAATTTTTTTTTGTCTCAAAGTTCCCTTCGAGTGTTTTTACCATATGTTCAGGATTCATATCTTGAGATGGAATTTTCAATTTGATAGAAAACTTCTCAGAAATGAATGAATGTGTAGACCCTGAATCAAACAACACATTGGAATAATCTGAACAAATAAACAGTGTACCTGATACTACTTCATTAGATGGCCCAACATCTGCAGAAGTAGTTGCAAAGGATTTCACTACCCCTTTCTGCTTGTAGTCCGGCTGCTTTCCCTCAGTTGAGTTCTTCATTAGACACTAATTTGCATAATGATCCATTTCATTACACTTAAAACATCTTTCCACTGACTTTTCATTGCCTTCTTGATCATCTTCCTTAAAGTTACGAGCAATATGAACTGACTTACCACACTGAACGCACTTTCCAGACATGGATAAAAATTCTCCAGGATACATTTTACCACACTTATCATAGGATGGATATTTGGCTTTCTTACATCCTTTCTTCTTTGATGTATTCTTCCCCTTTGCCTACCAACTGGACCTCTTATTATGTCGTTTGTCAAAGAACACCTGATTATCAGCAAATTCCATTTCCACCTTCTCTGCACATCGAAAAAGTTTTTCATAACTTTTGAACTTACGAGAAGCTAAATCCCTTTGATACTTTGGGTTTAACCCTGAGTAAAAAGGATTTATTTTACTATCAAGATCTTGTATGAAGTTTGGAGCATACCTTGCCAATCAAGTGAACTTTTCATCATAAGCAGCCATTGAGTCATCCTCCTGCCTCAATTATAGGAACTGTTTTTCCATCCTAAGATGAACCACCTTAGGAAAATATTTCTCATGAAACATACCTTTGAATTCATCCCAGTGAAGATCATAAATCTCATCACCATCCCTGATTTTTTTCACTGTCGACCACCACTAATCAGCTTCACCTTCACAATGGTAAACATCAAGACTAACCTTTTGATGTTCTGAACACCCCATGACATCAAAAATCTTCTCAAGTGCTTTAATCCACCCTTCATCTTGCATGGGGTCAGATGATCCTCTGAATGATGGGGGATGTTGCCTAATGAAATGTTCCACAACTGACATGTTCCTAAAAGGTTGATCTGGATGATATCGTACATGGATACCACCACCATTTATAGTCTGAGTCAACTATGCCATCACTGCAACAAACAATTCAGTTCCGATTCCAACTATCTCAGGTTGCTGATTTGGAAGTTTGTCTTCCTCCTGATGCCTTCCCAACATAGCTTCTTTGTTTCCTCTATGGAAAACCATTCTGAACACAGAAATATATTAGGCGAAGCAACATGGTAATATTTATATGCTATATCATTTCAATCATACCATAAATTAACTTATCATTTAACACTTTTCTAACTCCTAATGTTTTCTAAACCGACCTCTGTTACCAACTATAACGCCCCAGCCTTAAACCTTACTTAATATTGAATTAAATGAATAATTCACATTGAGGATCTTTTCAGGTTTAGAGTTTTAGAGAATTAGAACATAACTATTACATCTCAAAAGATTACAAAATAGGCACTTCTACTAAATTTCCATAGAATAAAAAAACTCTTAAAAAGAAACATGTCTAGTTCCATGTTTTATATAGCATGACTTTCCCTTGATCCCATCCTTGACCCTATTCCACATTAAGTCCTGTGAAAAACATTTCAAAAAACTTGGGGTGGTCATAAAAAGCTCTGTAAGGGATACACAAAGAATGAAAATTGTTAGTTTATCAAAACAATAAGTAAACCATGTATACTTTATCAAAGTAATACTTTTCACCTTTATGAAGTAGTAAAAACTCTTCACTGAATAAAAGATCATTACATACCCTTTTGTAACCAAAATATTACCATAAAACCCATATAAAGATCACATAATATATAAATGTAACTTGGGACATAAACATACTTAAATGGAATAACCATACGGTCGACTTTCACACATATCACTTAATGGAATAGCCATACGGACGACTTTCATACCCAATGCATTGGAGGTTATAATGTAACCACCCATCCTGTTATTCACGGCACCACCCATCATATGGTTTATCATGTAACCACCCGTCAAATGTCCAAGTACCAATATAAAATCATAAAACATAAAACAAATATAATGGAAAGAAAACATTTCCACACTTTGATCACAATATATCACATAAATACAATGACATAACAAATCCATTATAAGAAAAATTTTCAATACCAAAATATATAAAAGATTATATGGTATATATTTCATTTTAAAAACATTACGTCTTGTTGAGGAAGCCAAAGACCAAATAATACTCGTGGCGGCAGAAAAGGTCATTGTCACCTCGTACGTTAAAATAAACATTCCTTTTTGTTGTTTAGTAAAACACTTCGTAGAAAAAAATATTCCTTTTGTATAAAAGTAAAAGTCAAAGGGGTTTATACACTGTATAAAATAATGTTTTGTATAAAACGAAATATGCCTTAATGAAAGGTGATTGAGACGAAGTCCCTTACATCGGGTCCGACTTGACTCGATCGTTCTTTAACGTCCAGAATAATAAACTTGAGTTAATTTATACTTGATTAAGAACCTTTTTCAAGTTCATTATTCCTTTTATATCACTTATTACCATGTTATCACCATTATGTAGTCATTTAATTTGATAACGGTCATTTGTCAGTATTTGGTACTTGAGTCAAAAGTGAACTTATTACAATTACATGTTGTTTTTGTGGTCAAAGGTTAATTATATCCAGAATGATATTCATGATTTGGATATCATATATATCAAATATCTCCAGAATATAAATGTATTTATAATATTAAATAATCATTTATAAGTAAAAATTGAAATGCACCGTTCATGGAGACGGTAAGTCGTGCGTACGCATGAACGCTACTTTCATTTTGTTTTCATATTAATGTAATTAAAACTAAATGAGAGGTATGTATATTTTAATTCCAAAATTATATTCATAATATATATGTATCATACATAATATATAATAACTTTAAATCCATCCTTTATACGTCCCACGTATGGAATTAATGAATCAATTCACTTTGGGGGGGCGGTAGTCCGCACTTCCTAAAATGAAGATATCGCGTATAGCCATAATGAAAGCCATGAAGGTGTGCCATAAATGAAAAATACAGAAGATTAAGGACGAAATAAACATATTATATATCATATATAAATATAGTGACATCTTAATGGCCACCTTTGAAGGGTTTGGAAGAATATTGAACAATCATCGTTTCGTGAGGCAGAAATTCGCCATCCACGGAAACAATATGTTCTTTAACCATTAGATGTAGGTGTCTGTAAGTGTATCTCTAAAACTTATTATAACAAAATAATAGTATATTTAATATACTGGAGTTGTTACAAAATAAATGAATAAAAAGTGTTTAGGGGGTTTGAGAAGCAAAATAAAACAAAAGGACACAAGTGAAGACATTACCTTAAAATCGGGTAACTCTCTTAGATTTGAGATCAAAGGGTTCTTGGGAAGACTTATGCCCTATGTTAGGCTTCTAAGAGTTATAGAGGGATGTGTATAGGAAAAATGTGAAGGTTTTGGCCGAGTCAAAGGCTTTGTATGTGTGGGTAAGGTGGTAGAGGTGGGGGCCATTTATAAGAGGAGAGGAGGGGCACTCTTGGAAGGTAAAGAAATGTTACTTTATTTTAAAATGAGTATCAGATTTAAAAGGTCCCACATTGATATAATTAGAGTATAAGGTGATAAGGGTTCGAAATATACCCATCCAATAGGTTTTTTACAAGTTTATGTCTTAGATTTTACATTATCTTTTCATTTTATTTTAATCGTTAAATATTGAGGTAATCGCTGCATAATCATAGTTCCATAAATAATTTAATTTATTTAATATCTAAAAATTATAAAAAAAATATCATGATGTAGGAAATCTTTCTATATTTCTAATTAATATTTATGGTCAAAAATATGACTTGTATAACCCCATTTAAAAATTGTTTTAGTAAAATAACTCATGTTTGTGACATTTTTTACTTTAACATTAAATAAAAAGATATTAATGTTATTTTCCTTCCAAAGTGGCTCCATGGGGTCCCCAAGTTGACCCATGGATTTTCCTGGTCGGAAATGACATATACAATAAGGGTAGGTCATGTTTCTAGGTCATTCCATATTATTAAAAGATTATTTTTACCTTAAACTACACTAATTACCTCTAATCGCGATTAAAAACTTAAAAGTTACTATTCATGAAAAAATTATTTTAATCCCATTGAACCACATTTTACTTCTTAATGACAACCATGTATGTCAGATTTTTGAAATTCAAAACACAGAGGTGGTAAAATTTCATTTAAATGAAAAATCAGTTTTTATAAGTACCACTTAGTGGTTTCACTATTCATCAAAAATTGAAGTTTTCCAGAAAAATACCAAAACATCAACCTAATCTATATTTGATATTCCGAATTAAAAAATGAAGTCCATTTTAAAAAATTAAAAACATATAAGTTGCATTAATTAATGTAATAATTAATTCCCGCTGTCAGAGCAAATAGCGTGTTTTTATGAAACAATAAGTATCAAATGATTGACACTAGTTTAAGTCTGATTTCAAAGTGAAATTAATTCAAACGACCACTATTGGATTAAATGGTAACAATATATTCTAATTTCACATTAAAAACAATTCAATATATAATCTAATAATATAAATAAATTAGATTAAAAAGAGGTTTTGAATTAGAATACAACATTTTACACTATTCATTAAAAATGAACTTTATCGGAAAAATACCAAAAATTTACACAAAGTAAATTTTGATGTCCCAATTCTAAAGAAGAGTTTTATTTGGTCCAATAGAATGTATAAGAGTGAACAAAACTATATTTAATGACGGTTCTCCATCAAAAGGAAATAAGTGAACCTTTAATGAAAATTATGGTAAATATGCCTAAAATTGAATTCTTTCCATATTTTAACCCTTTATCTTTTATTAGAGAAATGTAAAAACATTTAAAAAAATTATATAATAATATTTTAGTTATTTCTATCGTTTCTCTCCAATACAACGGCTATGTGTTAACTATCATTTAAAATAATATTATTTTATTACCAGTGTGCAATGTAATATTTCAATGAAACTCATTGTTGCGTATTGGGTTCGCTATCGAACATAACAGCCCCTTTAAAGTAAAATCAATATTTAATTCGTAAATATTAATAAATATGAAAATTTAATATTCTTTATTTACCTCTGATGTTACATTATTAACCTAGGATACCATTATTTTTCATTCCCTTAATAGTTTAGGTTTATTATTTAATTATTTTAATGAAACCCATTTATATTCCATGTGTTTTACACTGAAAAAATTATTATGAAAAAAACATTATTCCATGAGTTTCATTATAATGAAATGATGAAATTATTATGTATCCTTTCACATTTCCCTATGTTGGGATACAATGAAATGTTTATAAAACCCATTTAACTTAAAGGGACATGATATGATATATGAATAATGATCTTGTGGAGCATATATATATGATTTTCATTACGTGATGGATGTGATGTTATAACAACATATGGAGGTTACATTATAAACAAGTACTTGTGGGACCTATATCTCCCTATAATTAATTGAATAAATATTTATATATCATGGGATATACTAGATTCGAATGGGGAGTGAAGTTGGTTATGTAAGGTAATTTTTTCTCTATGATGGTCTTGGGAGTGAACATTTTCTACTATTATGGTTTGTGGAGTGAACCCATTATACCATTAATATGGGGGTATCATTGGGTATGGTATTCAATATCTCCCATGATGATTATCAGACCATGGAGTTCCCAAATATGTTTTCTAAATGATCCTTGACTTCTAATGAAATAACATTATACACTTATGTTTATGATGTAACTTTAAATCAAAAGACAATATTATGATCTCATTGATCATGTTCATTGATTCCTATATGCTTCTTGTCTTATGATCTAGCAATATTTATTCCAGGACTAATGATTATTATATCTAAAACAAAGGGTATAAGTATAAAATGTTATTATCAAGTTCTCATACCCTTAGGTTAATGTTACGAAAACATATATTCGTCATTTACCCTTACTGAACATTTGATCTCACCATTTATTATGTTTCCTATTCCAATGTTAAAATTAAAATGTTTAAGTAGTAATGCTAAATGGAAGAACATTACAGGAGATATTGAATATATTTTATAAATAATATATAATTTGTTCCAATTTTCCAAAGGAACTAAACTATTATAGTCCTATAAAGTTTGTTAATGTAAAATAATTAATATTAATCTAAATAGATTTAATATCAATGTATGAAAATATGGCATCACAATAGTTGTTATCATATGATTGGTTTTTTTATCCTTTGGATTCAATGATTTTAAATATTTGGTGAGATACTTATGGATATTTCAAAATATATGATTTGGGATATACGAAAGGACAGTTCAAGTAATGAGTCAAAGTATAAGATAATTTCTAGAAATTCTGTTAGAGAATACAGTATGTTAATTCCATGAAATTATATCCCTAGATATATATTTCATGTTGACATCACTATAGAAAATAAGTACATATGTGTAATAAGAATAAAAAATATTCATTGAGATGAATTTAATTGTATCCTAGTTCACAGAAACATTCTTTACTTTAGTCATGCCTCAAAACTCCTCGTTTGTATGATTTCAATGTTAGAAATCACATAATAAACCATCATGGATGATTTCAATGGATAACGGATATTAATAAATCTTTATAAACCTAAGGAATCAAATATTAAAAATATGTTGTCATGATTTAGTCATATTATAATTTATTTTCTTAATTATTTTCTTCCCATTACGATTTTACTTTATTACACAATGATTGTTGGTTTTATTCAATGGTGAAAATCAAAAGAAACTGGGATATCATTGAAAAAATGTGTATTGAATATCTAAATGGTATGTTAACTAGAATGAATTTTGTTGCGATTATTCAAATTAGTTATCATGAAACTTGATTAAAAATATTATCCTAAACCAACTATTGGACTCACCAATGATGAGAATGAAAGAGTTCACTGTGAGACCCGGTAGTAATGACCATGGAGGAATATTGATGCATAATCTTATATGTCAATAATATGGTATGAATAAATCCAGGGAAACACTCAGAAGGAAGAAAAGATTTTTTTGGTGTAGAAAAGGACACAAACCATTTAAATTAAAAGGAAAATTATATGTTCAGTTAACATAATCGATGATATAAATGGTCTCCCTATGGTACCATTTATGGGTGATTTATTTAAATGTGTAAATTATGAAGATTACAAAATAAATGATCTAATGGGAAATAACATGATTAAAATCAGTAATTTGTTATGTTTAAGGATTATTTGAGGTTAAAGAGACATCAAATTACATAAGAATCGAATAAGTGTTGAGGAAGAAGATGAAAAATCATGGTCCTTTATAAAGAACATGGTTTATTGACGTATTTATATATTCTGATTCAATGAAATATATCTTTATCAATAATATTTTGGTAAAATGACCATTTTAAATAAATGGATTCCACCACATTATATTTTCATTATAGAGTTTGAATAATATGTTTAATAGTTCTATTGAACATGAAAATTTATTTTATGGTAATGTAAAATTATGATTAATGCAATATAACAGTAAATATTTTCATGAGGTTGAAAAAATGCATTAGTTTGGATAAATATATAATTAATATTGGTAATGTAATTTATATAATATTAATGACCTCAAAACTGATAATGGATTTATTGAAAAGTGGTTTATGTTATCATTTTTGGGTCTTATAAATTATTTGACTTATATAAAATGTTAAATAATATATGATTTTATTAAATTAATGTGGATGAATTCTTATTTCTATATGATTTTTGGGAAATTCTTGTTATTACCATGATTATATAGAATATATGACCAATTCATTCACATATTTTTCATTTTTCCGATGTTCTATACTTATAGATATTAGGAAGACTAATGATATTGAGAAATTTTGTGTCTTTTTTCATGAATTTTGAATTTTTGAAGGTTCATAAGGCTAACCATTTATGTAGTGTACTATAGTGAACAATGAATGGGGTTTTAGAGAAAAATGTACTTCTTCAAAATAAAATGATTTATCCATATTGGATAACCAAAGTTATATTTTTTTTTATTAAAATATAGAAATAAAAAATTATCATTCTATTTATATATCTAATTATACAATACTACATCAGGAAAAATAGAATCACATTTATTTATTAAAGATTGATATTATGATCAAATTGATCATGGAACAACCAATAGATGATTTTTTACTTATGAAATGAAATGAAATAAGGTGAGTATATATTATTCTAAAAATTATTCAACATTTGGAAAATGATATTGAAATAAGAAAAATTATATTTTTAATCATTCATTATGACAATGAGGGACTTTTTCCCACCACTTCAGTTTAAAAAAATAGAGTTGATAAATTTCTTATGAACATGTTCACTATCAATATCCATATATATATTTGGGTGTTACTATTTTATTCAATGTCCATGTTTCACTTCCCACTAATGTTCTCAAACTTTGAAACCTAGTATGTGATTTACCAGATAACCATGGAACATCCCGTTTTCTTTTTCAAGATGATATTTTACTAAACATTATTATAGAATGTGTTTCTATAAATTAATTTTCAAATTTTAAACAATTTTTTATTAAGATTCATTTTTAAGGAGAAATTCATATTTAGGGGGAATAATGTTGCAACTTGAGATTTTCTTTTAATACATTTTTTCTATTAAATTTATTTTTTTTCATATTTTTTATCACAGAAAAACTATTTATATATTTTGTTAAATTAAATATAAATTTTATATTTAATTATAGGAAATCATGTGTCAATATTCATTTACATGCAATAAGAAGAGTGTATATCACAAACTACACCAAGCTTCAGCGAACAGTGAAATAATATTATAATGAATATGATTATTATAAGATATTTGTTAAAAACTAGTTTATGAATAATATAAAATACTTCTTAAGATATAAATATAAATTTACTTCTTAATATATATTTAGTTTTAAACTATTAGTAAATAATCCATCATTTTTTATTAAAGTGATTATATTATTTAAAAATTTGTTATCCATAAAAATAATGTTTATTTATTTTTATGATAAAATAATATAAATAATTTATATATATTTTAGAAAAAAATATTTTATAAAATTAAAATTAATTTTAAAGTAATCATATAAAATTTAACATATGGTTATATTTTATTTGTTTAATGGAAATTGTATATTTTTTAGTTAATAGTGAAAGAAAACTAATTTTTGTAAAGCTATCACTTATATTGTATAAATTAACTATATTAATTTAAATATTTTGTTATAAATTTATATAATTATTGTTTAGTTATATTTATTCCACTTAATTAATTTTAAATCAAGTTTATATTGGATTTTGTTATATAATTATATTTTTGTTTTATGAAGGGGTTTTTCTCAAAATTGTTCAAATGGGCATAATGCTTGTGTTTATTAATAAAATTAAATAACCCTTAATTAGGATCATCTTAAATGAAATTTATATATCATATATCAATAACTTATTATTTATAATAATATATTTATTAGTATTAGAAATTTTAAAATATAAGTCATCTAATGTATGAAAGAAACAAACTTCTCAGAAACCATAATTATCATCACATCTTTAGGTTGTATTAAATATAATACATTAAAAATTAATGAAATGAATTTTGAAATGTAATTTTTACATGTTTAATGATAATAATAAAATAATCTAATGGTTAATATTTTTGATTCCTAAAAAATTATTACTTTTTTTATGAATAGTGATAAATAATAAACATTAATTGAAAACTACCTTTTATATTAAAGTATTTATAAAGTGAAGTTCTAATTTAAATTTAATTTAATGTAAAATTAATTAAATTTTATATCTATTAAAAAATTTATTTCATTATAATAAATTACATATTAAAACAAATTATAAAAATATTTTAATCTTATGAACATTTTCATTTTTAAAACGCAATTTCTGATCTTGTATGTGGGATTAATTTTAATTTAAATTAATCATTATTGTTAATTGAAATAATAAAAATGGATTATGTATTTGAAATTAAAATAATTTATATTATCTAATTAATGAATCTTAATTTTTGACCAAAATGAATATTGAAAAAATGTAAAAATTAATTACCACGACTAAGATAAAAATGGTTTTAATATAGGCTAATACTAAATGATTTTGGTCAAAAATGACCCAAAACATGTCCAAAAAACATCGTATGGACATATTTAAATCATATAATTGAATGTATCAATAATTTTCCATCATTATATCCCTACGACATGAAGAGAACATGAGTGTAATTACTTCTTTCCAAAAATTACAAGTGTGTCACTCACCACAAAAATAAAAGGAAACCACTTTTCCTTTCCACATAGCACCATCAAACACATTTTTATTTGAAAATACATAAAATAATGCCTTTCTAGTTACCCTAACCTTATATTAAATGACTTATTTTGGGATTAAATCTATTATAGGAAGGATTTTGGTGAAAACCTAAGGACGATGGCCAAAGAAGATGTAATGTTCTTCAATGTAATTTTTTTATTTTTTACTTCCTCCACCTATTTATATAATTAACAAAGAATTATTTTATAATAAACATAGAATATAATATTTAATGAGATATTTTTAGGATTATTCTATTACATACTACAATCTATCATTCAGTCAAATGGGTTACAAAATCATCATTTATTTGTATGGAGGACTACTGCCTCGCGATCCCATGCCATTCATTTTCATATTACCACATCTCACTTATGGGAATAATTATGGACTTATTTTTTAATATATAATATTTATGATATTTTTAATCTTTTCAAAATATAATATATAAAATAACAACATGATTTCAATATTTTTTAAAATGCCATAAAATTTCTCGTTGGTACAAATGATTACTTCCTCATGGAGAGTTGTTATTAGTTCACACCTTACATAGAAGGTAATAAATCTGGGTTTAACAAAAGTATATGAACTATATGTAATTGAAATTATCATAGCATATTATTAAATAATTAATTTTTTTTTAATATGTGTAATAAATGGAAACAATATTTATCTATACATATGACATACCTTCACCATAGATGATGTATTTACTTTTCTATCCCTATATTTTATAAATTAATTTTAAAAAATATAATAAATATTTATAATATTTCAATAATTTATTTAATTATTTATATTATTCAACCTTAATAAAATTAATATGACCAAAAAAATCGATACATATATGAAAAATAAAGCGGTTAATCCATTTAATGTGGCTTTACCATGGATTTTTTATTAAAAAAGTAATAAATAAAAATAAGTAAATATTATATGGTTGGATATATATAAGTATATTTATATAATATATTTATTTTAATCTTATATTCATTATAAATTATATTTTATTGAATTAGAAGGATTTGAAGACTTGTGTCAAGGGGTTATTTTTCGCACATGTTGCTTTTGTGAGACACAATCCATTTAAAACAAAGATTTGTTTTATGTGGGGTATATATTTACCATTGTTTTATATTATGTTGATTCAGGTAAAAAATATTGGGTTTCATATATCGATTTTTGGATCTCTCATTCATAGTTTTGGTTTTTAAATTTCTTACAAATCGATATGGGAATTTCCCTCAATTTTTCTTCTTTGAGACGCATGTTATGTTATACACCGATACTAATTCATGAGGTGTATATAAATACCCATTGAAAATTGACTTCCAGATTTTAATTTCCTCTTTATATTTTTAGTGTCATATAATGATATTGTTTTATGGGGCTTTTCATTCAATGTTAAGAATGTGAAAACTATTTTGCGTTACAATCTCATCCTTCATTGGGATTATTTAGGATAATGTTTCTGATGATAAAATCATATGATTATCTCTTTATAACATCATGAATTTTTTATACTTTAATTTTAATTTATATTTTCATTTAATAGTATCATTTTCCACACTTGGTTTCTTAAAATATTTGACATAATGTTTTCAACAAAATAAGGCATTATCTCTCCCTTTAGTAAAAAAATCCATTTCACACAAAACCATGTTTTCTAAAAAAGTGTTTGCATTATTTTAATATTATAATATGAATTATAAAAGATATGGTTTACCATTTCATACTTTATACAAAAAATAACGTATTATTAATGTTGGTTTAAAAAAATGACTGTTTCTATTTTACAATAAATTTGAAAATAATATCTGTTTTTAAATGTTTGACATTAATTGTATTTCTCAATATAATTTTCAATTAACGTGTAAGATGCTGTGTTTTTTAACTGGGTTATGAATACAAATGTTTCGAAAATTCCTTTTTTTAGTTTATCAATGGGCCGTTCATTTTCACAATAGCTCTGAAATTTTATTAAGAGTATTGGAACACCTAGAGATGACATTTTTTGAATGTGGAATGTTGTTTTGAGGAAAAAGGGAAATTCACACTGGAAGTGCACAGTCTATCTAACCATGCGGCCAAACCGTGCGTAATTGAATTTTTGAGGCAGTCGCTAACACATGGTTAGCACACGGTTTGTCTAACCGTGCGCCCTGACCATTCGAGTAATGTTTTCCGAGACACTAGCTAACACATGGTCATTTCACGATTTGTCTAACCATGTAAACTAACAGTTCATGCACTTAATTGAGATCCTTAAATTGTGGATCTCACTCTTTTTGGCTTCTAAGTTCCTCATTTATGCTCCTAAATGTCTATAACTCGGGATTACTCTCCCTTGAAAGTTAGAAAACCTCTCCAAAACATTTTGGAGGTGATCTAAAGGCTTTTCATGGAGAATCAAAGCCTGATTCTTGAGGTAGGTAGATGTTCTTATTCGTTCTTGATCGATTTCTTAGTTCTACATAGATTATACATCTCCTCTTCTAACAGTTTCTTATATCTATGTCTGTTATGGGTAAATCTATGTGTGTGGAAGAGAAGTAGGATATGTTTTGGTCTTGGTATTGCTAGGAGAAGTGATCTAAGGAAGGTTCTTGATGAATCAACCCGTTTCTCTTCAGGGTTCTTCATTCGTTGTGGTTTCTGTCAAAACCCCAAGGTAGGGTCCCAAATCCTTAAAACATTATTTAAGAATTATAGTTTCTTAAAATAAATTATGAATGTGATTTTCCATCATTATGATATGTCTATGAATGACACATTTGATGTTATTAAATAATTCCGCCCACATGAGATAAGTGAGGAAATGAACATGGGATGAGTTTAGGCATGTTTGGCTAATTTGGATAAAGTGATATGATTAAACAGTGAATAGATTTGAATGGGAAGAATGAGTAATAGGGAAATTAATGGTATGATTGAAAATCAAGCCATGAGTTTGAATAATATTTTGTCTTTTATAGATTATTGGGAATATAGAATATTTTACATGTTCAAAAGATAATTGGAAACATGTAATAATTAATGGAGGGATTAATTATTACATGTCAAATGGTAAATGATTAACTAATTGATGATTGGTTAAAGATATGAGATTTAATTAATTAATTGTTGAATTAATTAATTTGCGTGCATTAAATTAATATTGTGAATTGATTGTTTGTTATGATTGTTTATCCAATAGTACTTTTGATGCGTATTAGATTTACATGCCTTAAGATGTCTTGGATGGAGTTTTGTAGAGATATGATGTGTTATGTGAGATGGTAACTAAATGCATTTTCTTTTTTCACCATGTTTTGAGATTATTATGGTGTGCATTTATATTGTTAATGTTTTGGACGAACCATTGTTTCAGTGGACAGGTTCAGACTTGTTAAAGAATTTGGATAATCTAATGTTGAGTTAAATTATTCAGTCGGATCGCTAAGAATAATTAATTTTTAATTAATTATTAATTAATGAGATGTTGAATCGTTAATTAAGTGTTGAGTTATCTAAGGAGCGATTTGTGTTGTTAATTAATTTTTGAATTAATTAACTGATTGGTTTTGTGGTTTAAGACATGGGATTCTACACCATTGATAGATGTATATGTATTGTTGATAAATGGGTTGTATGACAAGGAATGAAGCTCCAAATACTCACAGGGTGTTAGAAATGGTGTTCTACACTATTTATAAATGTATATGTATGATTGATAGATGGGTTGTGAGATAGGGGTTGATGTTCCAAATACTCATAGGGTGCTAGAGATGGCTTTCTACACCCAGTATGCAAGAAAATATTCATTTATTTGACAGGGAATGATGCACCAAATACCCATGGGTTGTGAGATAAGGGCTGATGATCCAAATACTCATGTGGGTGATAGACATGATGTTTTACATACATTAATTAACAATGGAATGTGGGTCCAATTTTTCACGCATGAAATGAGTTAATGGTTAATGAAGGAGGTTGTGACATGATGATTTGTGAATTGATTATAAGAATGGGTGTAGACATATTAATGAATTTGGTGAACCACTGTTAGTCGATGAAGCCAAGAGCATATCACTATTTTAGAGCACGGGCATAGACATAGTATATGAATGATTAAATTGAATAAATTATGATGTGTTATACAAGCCAAAGCATAAGCTTGGATTTGGACTTTAATTTGATTACATAGATGGTCTTTAGATGCATCAGTTGTGAGTGACTTATGCGGGGGATATCAGGCATAGTTAAAATTTCAAGACATTTAAAATAATATTTGAGTAATTGATAAATGAAAAATAAATATGTAATGATTGTTGAGTATGGATGATAAATGAATAGTGCATTTTCTTACACTAGATGAGGGATGGAGTAGGTACTTGGGTATATAGTTACATTGTATTGCTTACTTTATTTATTCATGCCCTCCAATGTTATAAGTTATTTATTAAATTTTTGGATTTCGGGTAAACACTGGTGGTCCCGACCTACTGAGATTTATATCTCACACCCTACTCGGGCTGCCATTGCACTGGGTACCCGAGTAGATCCAAATTGGTTACAGGACTATACGGTTTCCATTTAATTGGGAGATAGGAGTGGAGGTCCGAGTAGATGCTTGGGATGCTTGAGGAGATCACCGTTGTGGCTTTCAGTCATTATTTATTTATTTCTGCATTGGAATGTTAAGCATGATATTTTTTTCACTGTTTTCTACATTTTTATCATTAGCATGTCATGCATGTGTCGAATTTATAATTTGGCATGGGCCATTTGTTTTGTACAATATTTATAAAATCTTTTCTCCTCTGCCTTGACCATTTCTAATACTTATTGTCGTTGTCTATTTTTAAAAACTAAAATGAGTTTATAGTCTCCCCACTGACTATCCATATCCCGTCATTGCTAATAGGCAGCCTCTTGTGTACGAGGAGGAGCGCTTGAGGTCACGTGACGATTGGTCCAGCCACCGGTCTGGGGTAAGCCGAGTCAGGACATTAAAAAGTGGTATCATAGTCTTAGGTTTCCATTATTTTCATCGCTTACTATTTTTGGGTTGGTAGATAGTATACTATGAATGTTTCGGAACTTGGGTTAATAGCTATGCTTTGGAATGATCAAATCATGTACGGAAAATGACCAAGTGTCCAGGGATGTGAATTAATGTTTGTACTAAAAGAGGTTACAGTTGATATGATTTCACCTTGAGTGAATTGGGTATTTTCCATGGTTTATTGATTTTTTGAATTTTGAAAAGAATAAATTTCTTGGCCTGATATGGAAAGGAAGTTTCTTACAAGAATCATCTTAGTCTCTGAGAGATTCACATGTATTGCTTATAACTTTCCATGTAGATGAATTAGTAGGATGCATACAAATTTTGATTGTGTTCTATGGGTGCAATTCCATGTTTGATCTGGTTTAGTATGCCTCTCTAGATATCATTTTTCCGTGATATATTTAACATTCTTTAGTGATTATATGCCATACATCCTCAGTTATTAGCAAGTTTCGTTGTTTTGACATTCTTCAGTGTTATATCTTGCAGTTGTGTTACTCTATATGTTTACAAGTTAGAGAGGTTTTGATATGTGAAAGGGGTGCTAATGATAAAATGATAAATAAATGTTTATTGTGTTAAATGGGAGCCAAAATCTAGCGATAAGTTTAATGGGTGCCTTATCAATTGGTAATTGGCCACCCATATATTTTGGACCATTAGGTTGATCATGTTAATTTTTGAATTGGCATTGGTATCGATTAATGAGAGTCAATTATCAATCCATGGAGTGTATGGGTGCTACATGAATTGGGAAATGATGACTCATATTAAATGTGATGAATTGATGCTGTGGGATATGCTTATAAATGTGAAGGATGTTTAATGATGTTCAGAAATCAAATGGCTAGATTCCAAAATGAAACTGGACCCAAGAGGGTCACTTGGGGAGTGTTTTTATGGGATAAACCGTTTGGGTGTTTATAATTTTAATACCTGTGCATTTTCTATTGGGTTTCTTTATAGAGAACCCAGGTTGGTTAAAATGGGATCCTCGATGGTGGCCTTATCTTATTAAAATAAATTTATTTAGATAAGTTTCCTGAAAATGAGAGGATGTCAACTAACGTAAATGTTTTAAAAAGGGACTTTTATTACACATTCTTGTTTATCCATGGGGTATTTTGAAAATGGTACTTGTTGTTTGGATTAAATCTTTTAATGATTAACGATTAAATGTGATTAAATCTAAGAGGCTTGGAAATGGAACCTTTTATGGTATCAATTGTTTAAAACCCTAATGAAAAGTGTAGTTCGAATTTCTCTAGATTTTCCATGGAATAGAAGCATGAGTACATTTTGTAGGCGTTCTTTTCCATAGTAATGGACTTATGTTCGGCTTTTGAGCCTCGTGACATGTTTTATGGGACCTAGTTTAGGGTTGAAGATTTGTTTTCTTCATAAGGGGCTAACCTGTGGTAGCTAGTGCACTGAGGACATAAATGCCTTGCTTGCACTATGGATTTTCTCACTCTTTTGGAGTTGTTGGGTGCCTTCGTCTTAGGTAGGACTCCTAGTTTCCAATGAAACCTTTTTTTGAATGGGAGGTGATGTTTTCTTGGCCGTGTTATGATCTTGAGCATCGAGTAATGCTCTTTGTCATCAGGTTAGACATGAATTGGGCATGGTCAACTGCTTTATTTGTCATTTGACACTTTCTTCATAGTAATCGATGACAGGTTATGGCGTCGTCCAGGAAAATGGTCGTACAAGGAAATATGAAATCTTAATAAGTCCTTTTGGACTGTTGAGTACGGTCTTGGGTAAAATCCATGTAGAGTGACTTGAGTGTTAAAAAATTAGTTTCATTTCAATACATGGAATAGTTTTATAAAGTCCTTGGTGTTTTGACACGCCGATCTTGTTGTTAATCTAGCGCGCTGGTGAGTGGTTGATCTTTTCTTGAGATTTCATGGGAAATCCAATAAAGGGTATTTCTAGTTTGTTCAAGATGAATGTTTTGGCATGTGATGCCGAGATTTTAGAATAGAGTTTTTCAGTAATGGTTTGACTAATCTTCTTCATGACCTCAGTTTTCTCTTAGTGCGCTCTTCTGGACACGAAGAGAATGTAACACCCCACGATTTTATGATATGTATTATTTTTAATTTATTTGATGTCATGTGTTTTATTCTTGACCAATATTATCTTGTGATATATGCATCAACGTATTAGCTTGCAGTATATGCAACACTATTCTTGGATTGTGTTACACACAATTTCAAGTTCGTTTGATATTAGTCATTCTATGCAACATTGAGTGTATATATATATATATTCAATGCATACATGAAAATTGGTTGGATTATGTTATAACGAAACAACAAAGGAGTCTTACACAACATGCAACCCTGACTTGGCTGACAATACACACAATAATGACCTTCCTCGATAGGGTGTGTAGTACGCAATACCGGGTTTCACTAAACAACGATATATAATTATAATATTATAAACTAGCCGTTTTGAATAGTATTTACTGAATTTTGAATTTTAAAACATTATAATTCATCTTATAAATTTTTTAGAATGAGGTATGAAAACAAAATCAATTGTTCAGATAAAATAAGTATTTTTCAAAAATCCAGTTTTACCGCCTTTTTATGGCACACCCATTTTAAATCTAGTTTTTGACATATTTATAAGTTCAACAAGAAAAAATAAAATTTTTCTTTGGAATCAGTATATAAAAATTTACATTGGATAAATTTTTCATATTATTCTGGTAACTTTCATATTTTGATGAATAGTAAAAACACGCAATATTTTAATTAAAAACAACGTATTTCATCGCAATAATTTATATGGTAAGATTATATTTTTAAATGGTTTTAAAGTGTGATTAGAATATATTTTTACAATTTAATCCAATGTTGGTCATTGGAATTAATTTCACTTTGAATTTGGAGGTAAACATGCGTCGATCTTTTGATAGTTATTGTTTCTTAAAAAACATGTTATTTGATAACGAGAATTAATTTTATAATTAATTAATGACTCTTATATGTTTTGAATTTGAATAAATGGACATCATTTTTGAATTCGTAATATCAAATATAGCTTAGGCTGAATTTTTGGTATTTTTCTGAAAACATTCAATTTTTGATGAATAGTGAAAACTCTAGGATACTATTTCAAAACCGACTTTTTATTTAAAAAATTATTTATTTTAGGCAAAAATTGATACATAATACCTATATAAGTTCAATTTAATTAATTTGAGTCATTTTATAATAATTTTTGACATATAAAAATTTTATTTAACTATTCACCGTCTTTTACGCACCTCCTAGGAGAATTTAGAAAATTTACATAAAACATAATTTTACCACTTCTGTGAGTGAAATTTCTAAAATCCGAGAGACATGGTTAATATCAAGGACTAAAATTTGGTTCAAAGAGATGAAAATAATTGTAGTTTAATAGTAACTTTTTACTTTTATTTATTGTGGTTGAAGGTAAATAGGGTAATTCAAGGTTAAAAGAATATTATAATAATTTAAAATTACCTTAACACTTGTCCAAACCTTATTGGATGAGTAATGGACGACCATGGTCATCCTTGGGTCGATTTTGGGACCCCATGGATCCACTTATGAAATACAATGACACATTAGATTAATTAATTTAATGTAAAGTCAAAATTTACATTAACATAAATCTTTTATTAAATTAATTTTCATATAGTGTTATATAAGTCATATTTTGGACTATAAATATTCATTAGAAAGCTAAAATGATTTCCTACATCATGGTATTTTTTTCATAATTTTTAGACATCAAATGTATTATATTATTTATGACACAATAATGATGCAGTATTTACCTCATTAATAAATGATTTAATGAAATAAGATTATAATGATTAAAATATTATCCAAAACCTATCCAATTCCTATTGGATGATTTTATTTCGAATATGAGACATATTATCTTAGACATTAATGTTTTTTGGACCTCTTGAAACTGAATAAATGTTTATAATAAAATAATGTTTTAACACTTTCATAAAGAGCCCCTCCTCCCCCTTATAAAAGGAGACCATTTATATCCAATTCCTCACACCTCTCAAGCCATATGGCTCGTCCAAAATCTGAAAAATTAATATCCCTGCATACATGTCCCCCCTATAAGCCTTAACTAAGGATGAATTCACTCGAAGAAGTACTTTTGGTTCAAACCAAAGTAAGCTACCCAAATTAAAGGTAACAGTTTCTCTTAATTTTTTTTATTCTACTTCTCCAACCCCTAAACTCTTTTTAATACATTATTTTGTAACAAAAACATTATCCTCAATATACTAGGATGTTTTTATGAGAATTATTCGAACTACACTTACACACAACTCCATCTAATGGATGAATAACATAATGTTTCTATGGATGGCAAACTAACGTCTCACGAAATGATGATTGTTCGATTTTATCCTACCGGCACTCATGGTGGCCATTATGATGGAACTGTATAAATATATGAAATATATTATCTTTATTATTTCCGTATTCTTCTTTACGTCCCAATTATATCAATCCTTTTTATTTTCCATAGTGGTTAAATACGATAATCTCATTTGAGGAAGTGCGGACTACCGCCCCCTTAAAGTGATGTGACTCATTAATGCCTTATGTGAGATGTATAAAGAATAGATTTAATGATATTATATATGATATTTTACTCTAATTATAATATAACTATGTATAATTATGTTTTAATTCCATTAAAATAAGAAATAGAAATGAAAGTAGCGTTCATGTGTACGTACGGCTTACCGTCTCCATGAACGGTGCATTTCATTTCTTACCTCCAAATGATATGTAATATTATAAATACATGTATATGCTAGATATATATGATATATATGATATATAAATCATGAATATCATTCTGGATATAATTTAATTTTGACCACATGAACAACATGTAATTATCAGAAGTCCATTTTTGACTCAAGTACTAAATATCGACAAAACGATCATTTTTACCTTAAATGGTTACATAATGTTTATAACATGGTAATAAAATATATAAAAGGAATAATAAATTTGAAAAAGGTTCTTAATAAAATATAAATTAACTTTAGTTTATTATTTATGATATTAAAGAATGATCAATTCATGTCGGTAATGAGGTAAGGGAACATCTTAACCCAATTTCCGTTCGTTTGGTTGATCTTCTATTTCTTGTTTATGTCGCTCTTTGATTATGTGAGAAATGAATTTTTATATCTTATAATGTATTTATACTTTCATTATGGGAACTTATAGTGAATACACATAAGTGATATATTTTATTTTAAAAAAGATCTTTGTAAGGGATAATTATTTCAATCTCATTCTTATCTAAGATAGTTTATTCATAAGTATTTACTGGGGTTATATTTATCATCCATGTCCATGTTATCTAAAAATGGTTTCATGTATGTTCAATGTCCCTTTTAACCATTTTTTACATTTACTACATGGTATGTAAGGATTTTTTTTTAACATACGAGGTAATTTATGACTTCTCCGACAAAAGTACGAGGAGAATGTATTTATACGGAACGAATAGATTTTTACGATTTCATAACGCCTTATTTTCAAGAAGCATACTCTACAAGATTTCATGACTATTTAAAAAAAATCTTATTCTTTTAAAATTTCGTGGTATTTTGTGAATAGAAAATGATTTTGAAGAAGAAAGGATATTTTCAACAAGAATTCATTTCATGTGTTTTATCAGAACCTTTTTCCATCTAATATGACATTATTTCATATGTTTATGATTCAAGTATAATGTATCTATGATTTACATGGTTTCAATTTTCTTATGATGAAATGATATCCATTTGTTTTATATGGATTATGTTATGATGTGATGTTGTTTATGAAACCGATTTTATTCTTTGGGTTATGATGAATGATTTATGTTTATGTTGTGGCACATGTAATAATTATTTCATTATGAGATGGGTGGGACCTATATCTCCCTCCAATGAATTGGTTAAGGACTTATATCTCATGATATAGACATGGTTGGAACGGCAAGTAAATCTGGTTCAGTAATACAGGAATGGAACGGCAAGTAAACCTGGTTCAGTAAGGGACTTTGCCCACTATGATGGTCTTGGCAGCAATGCCTTGGCTACTATGGAAATTATATCATGTGATTAATGCTTTTCCACATTTACATGTTTTATTCCCATGCTATTTTATCATGATTGATGTTCCATTATGATCTATGCCTTATGTACTTCCATGTTTTATCTCATTTCCCAAGATTTTTATGTTTAAACATTATGGTCATGTTTTTAAGTTCAAATGTATACGGTTTGTTTTATTTTCTCCATGCTTACACTTACTGAGCATTTGAGCTCACCCTTTATATGTTTTTTCCCCAGGATATAAAGAAAGGTTTTAGGTAAGAAAAAAATGGAAATATATTTATGGGAGATGTTGAAGATCGTTGACCATGATTAGAAGAGTATGTTCTAAGTTTCCAAAGACAATAAACTATTACGTTTCTTGTGTGTATGTTTTTATTATGTATTAAGTATTACAGAAAAGTTTTGAAATGTCCATGTACGTCAAGCTTCGGGTCTCTATAGTTGGTATTAGAGGAAAGATTTAGTAAACCACTGGAATCTAGGAAGTGAAAACTTTAGAGAGATCCCTAGAGGTATTTATATGCTATGTCTAGGGATGTCCCTATGGATTAGTATAACTATAGGATACAGTCCTAGAATTTTTTGGACGATCATGAAGAACCTAGGGTGAACCTAAGGTGTCATGGATTAAAGAATGTGTGATAAGTTAGACTTTTTATGATTATGTGGTTCCTTGTTATATTAATTGTTTCTTACACCATGGTTTTTGGTTTTAGTTAATGGAGGGAATGAGAAGGAATTGGGTTGACATTGAATGAAAGGAAAAATTTGTGACTACGAGCAGCGAAATTGTGTAATGCCTATAGAGAAAGATATTGTGATTATGCCGAATCAGTCATCTCGAAATAAGATTAACAAGATGAACTTTAGTTGTATTCCGAAGTCATCAAATAAGAGGAAGATGGAATTTTATGCATGTTCTCATGGTGAGTAGCATAGAGAAAGGAAGATTGAGATTTCTATAAAGGGAAGAAGAAGCTTGAGGAATACCTCATATGGAGGGGAAGATGTTATCTTGTGTGGAGAAAAGAGTCCTAGAGTGATAGAATGTTATGGAGTTCAATGTATTATTTTGGAGAACATGGGCATTACCCAACTCTATGCCCTAACCTAAGAGGTTACTTCTAAATCAATGAAAGACTTATTACATGAAAATCATTGAAGAGGTTGGATTGAAGTGTTTATATATTGGTATTCAGGAATAATGTCGTTGAGGTACTTTTATGGTACATTGTAAAATCTATGTATTGGTCTATTGTGATTGTCAATAATTATATGGTACCGGTAACCATGAAAAGTGATTGAAATATTTTTTGAAAGAATATGATATGCACATAATAAAGGGATAAAGATAAAATAAAATGACCTCATCACTGGTATAAGGGAAAAGTTATATCATGGTTTGAGTATATAGAAATTTTGGGATTTTGGTATGTGGAAAGTGTTAACTTTTTACAGCACTCATGTTTTCACTAAGGTTCTATGGTAATTTTTGTTTCAAGAGAACACATGATTAAGGAATTCAAATGTTTGAAATGTAACCAACAAGATATATCGTTTGATAAAAGATGTTATTCATGTTCTTATTATGAGACCTTTCCAGGAATCATTTTCTATATACTATGAAATTGGACAAATGTATTTGGGATAAGTCTAAAGATTAGAAATGGTTATGTCAGACATCAGAAAGTATTTTTTTAAAGCTATAACTTTTTTTAAAATTATTTCTGTAAAGTTATAATAGTGTAGTATTAGAAAAAGAACAACCTGAAGGATTGGAGACAACCCATCGCGTCGGACAAGGCTGTGGAAATCGAACCCACAACCGAAGTGTGATAGGCCATTATCGCCTACCACTGGCCTACATGAAGTCCCTGGTTAGTAGAAACTAGTTTTATTTTATTAAGTAGTATGATAGATGAAGTATAAGTTCATTTTTGGAATCGTATAAGAATAATATCACCATTGATGGACTTATGTATATAACTTTTTCTATATATTTGCTTCAGACAGAGGGAATGACCCATTATTCTATCACATGATCTACTAACACATCATGAATGAAAAATTCAACTTCATTTATTTAAGTGATGAAGTTGAAATTTTTCAAGGCACGAACAATGGTGAGATTGTACCAAAATCAAGAAAGAATTTATTTTAATTCAAAAGGTAATCAACATTAGGGAAATGGTTTTGAAAACCAAAAATTTTGTCCTAGTGATCTTATTTCTAATGAATAAGATGGTACCTTAGATCACACAAATTTATGGCTTCGTGATTGTTGGATTTTTTATAGCCATGTTCTCTACCACTCTCCATCAAAACTTGATGGTTAGATTTCTCTTCCATATCCATATTTTCACATATGTTCTCCTATGTGGAAACCCATTGATTAGTTAATTTTGGTAACCGTTATGTTTCATAATTCACATTCTAAAATTATGTTTTAGTATTCCTTTTTACCATGTAAGAAATTTCATGTAGTAAACTATTTATAACCCTGACGAATTTTGAGGGAGAAATTAATTTTAAGGGGGGTTGAATATAACACACCAAGATTTTATGATAACTATTCTTTTTAATTTATTTGATGTCATGTGATTTATGCTACACCAAGATTATCTTTTGATATACACAACACCACATTAGCTTGCAGTATATGCAACACTGTTCTTGGATTGTGTTACACACAATTTCAAGTTCGTTTGATAGTAGTCACTCTACACAACATTGAGTGTATATATATATTTATATTCAATGTATAAATGAAAAATGGTTTGATTCTATTATAACAAAACAACAAAGGTGTCTTGCACAATACGCAACCCTGACTTGGCTTGCATTACACGCAATCGCGACCTTCCTCGATAGGGTGTGTATTACGCAATACCAGGTTTTACTAAACAACGATATATTTTTATAATATAACAAACTAGCCGTTATGAATAGTATTAACTGAATTTTTAATTTTATAACATTATAATTCATCTTACACATTTTCTAGAATGAGGTATGAAAACAAAATCAGTTTTTCGGATAAAAGACGTATTTTTCAAAAAATGCAGTTTTACCGCCTTTTGATAGCACACCCATTTTAAATATAGTTTCTGACATGTTTATAAGTTCAATATGAAAAAAATAAAATTCTTCATTAGAATCAGTATATAAAAAATTACTTTAGATAAATTTTTCATGTTATTCTAGTAACTTTCATATTTTGATGAATAATAAAAACACGCTATATTTTAATTAAAAACAACTTCTTTCATCGCAATAATTTATATGGTTATATTATATATTTAATTGGTTTTAAAGTGTAATTAGAATATATTTTTACCATTTAGTCATATTTTGGTAATTGGAATTTATTTCACTTTGAATTTGGACACAAACAAGTGTCGATCTTTTGATAGTTATTGTTTCTTAAAAAACATGCTATTTGATAATGGGAATTAATATTAAAATTAATCAATGCCACTAATATTTTTTGAATTTGAAAAAATGGTCATCATTTTTGAATTTGGAATATCAAATATATCTTAGGAATAATTTTTGGTATTTTTCAGAAAACTTTCAATTTTTGATTAATAGTGAAAACGTTGGATCACTATTTAAAAACCGACTTTTTATTTAAATACTTATTTATTTTAGGTCAAAATTGATACATAATACCTATATAATTTCAATTTAATTAATTGGAGTCATTTTATATTAATTTTTGATATATATAAATTTTATTGAACTTATCACCGTCTTTTACCCACCTCCAAGGAAAATTTAGAAATTCACATAAAACATAATTTTACCGCTTATGTGAGTGGAATTTCAAAAATATGAGAGACACAGTTAATATCAAGGACTAAAATGTGGTTCAATGAGATGAAAATAATTTTTGGTGAATAGTAACTATTTACTTTTATTTACTGCAGTTAAAGGTAAATATGGTAATTCAAGGATAATAGAATATTATAATAATTCAAAATTACCTTAACACTTGTCCAAACCACTTTTTATTAGTAATGGACGATCATGGGAATCCTTGGGTCGATTTTGGGACCCCATGGAGCCACTTATGAAAGACAATGACACATTAGATTAATTAATTTAATGTAAAGACAAAATTGACATTAACAAAAAAATAGTAAATTAAATATAATATGGTGTTATATAAGTAATATTTATACTATAAATATTAATTAGATTTCTAAAAATATTTCGTACATCATTGTATTTTTTTAATAATTTTTAGACATCAAATGAATTAAATTATTTATGACACAATAATGAAGCAGTATTTACCACATTAATAAATGATTTAAATAAATAAGATTATAATGATTAACATATTTTCCAAAACCTATCCAATTCATATTTGATGATTTTATTTCTAATATGAGTCATATTAGCTTCGACATTAATGTGTTTTGGACCTCTTGAAACAGAAGATAAGTTTATAATAAAATAATGTTTTCACACTTTCCTAAAGAGCCCCTCCACCCCTTATAAAAGGGGACCATTTCTATCAAATTACTCACACCTCTCAAGCCATTTGTCTCCTCCAAAATCTGCCCAATTAAGCTCCCTACATCCCTATCCACACCCTAGATTCCTTACTAGAGGCAGAAGGCACTCCAAGAAGTCCTTTTGGTTCAAACCAAAATAAGTAACCCAAATTAAAGGTAACTGTTTCTCTTAAATTGTTTTCTTTTATTCTACTTGTCGAACCCCTGAACTCTTTTTAATCCCCCCTTTTGTTACAAAACCATTATCCTCAATATACTTGTATTTCTTTATGAGAATTATTAAAACTACACTTACACACACCTCCATCTAATGGATGATGAACATAATGTTTCTATGGATGGAAAACTAACGCCTCACGAAATGATGATTGTTCGATTTTCTCCTACCGCTTCTCATGGTGGACATTATGATGGAACTATATTGATATATAATATATATTAATTTTATGATTTCCTTATGCTTCTTTACTTCCCAATTATATAAATCCTTTATTGTTTCCATAGTGGGTAAATACGATAATCTCAATTGAGGAAGTGCGGACTACCGCCCCCTTAAAGTGATGTGACTCATTAATGCCTTATGTGAGATGTATAAAAAATAGATTTAATGATATTATATACGATATTATAATGGAATTATAATGTACCTAGGTATAATTATCTTTTTATTCCATTAAAATTAGAAATATATATGAAAGTAGTGTTCATGTGTACATACGACTTACCGTCTCCATGAACGGGGCATTTCATTTCATACATCCATATGTTATGTAATATTATAAATACATGTATATGCTAGATATATATGATATATATGATATATAAATCATGAATATCATTCTGTATATAATGAACCATTGTCCACATGAACAACCTGTAATTATAAGAAGCCCATTTTTGACTCAAGTACTAAATATCGACAAAATGAACATTATTAACGTATATGGGTACATAATGTGTTTAATATTGTAATAAGTGATATAAAAGGATTAATAAATTTTAAAAAGGTTCTTAATCAAGTATATAATAACTTTTTTTATTATTCATGATATTAAAGAATGATCTAGTCATGCCGAACATGCGGTAAGGGAATATCTTAACCCAATTTCCGTTCTTTGGGTTGATATTCTCTATATTGTTTATGCCATTCATTGATTATGTGAGAAATGAATTTTTATATATTATCATGTATTTATACTTTCTTTATGTGACCATGTATTGAATACACATGAGTGATTTATTTTATTTTCAAAAAGTTCTTTTTAAGGGATAATTATTCAAATCTCATTCATATCCGAGATTGTTTATTCATAAATATTTACTAGGGTTATATTTATCATCCATGTCCCTGTTTTCTAAAAATGGTTTCATGTATCTTTAAAGTCCTTTTAATCATTTTTGACTTTAACTACATGGTATGTAAAGAATCTTTTTTTACCATATGAGGTACTTTTTTACTTTTCAGACAAAAGTGTGAGGAGAATGTTTTTATACGGAACGAATAGATTTTTACGGTTTCATAACGCAATATTTTCAAGAATGTTACTCTACATGATTTCTTGACTATTTTCAACAAAATAATTTTCATTTAAAATTGTTTGGAATTTTTTGAAAAGAAAATTATTTTGAAGAAGGAAGGATATTTTCATCAATAATTCATTTCAAGTGTTTTATCAAATCCATTTTCCATCTAATATGACATTATTTCATATGTTTATGTTTCAAGTATAATGTATCTATGATTTACATGATTTAAATTTTCTTATGATGAAATGATATCCATTTGTTTTACATGGATTATGTTATGATGGGATGATGTTTATGAAACCCATTTTATTTTTTGGGTTATGATGAAGGATTTATGTTTATGTTGTGGCACACGTAAGAATGATTTAATTATGAGATGGGTGGGACCTATATATCCCTCCAATGAATTGGGTAAAGATTTATGTCTCATGAGATAGATATGGCTGGAATGACAAGTAAATATGGTTCAGTAATTCAGGGCTGGAACAACATGTAAACCCAGTTCAATAAGGGACTTTTTCCACTAACATGGTCTTGGCAGCAATGCCTTGGCTACTATGGAAATCATATCATGTGCTTACTGTTTTTCCATAATTACAAGTTTATTCCCATGATATTTTATGATGTTCGATGTTCCATTATGATCTATGCCTTATGTACTTCCATGTTTATCTCATTGCTCAAGATTTTTGTGTTTATACATTATGGTCATGTTTTTAAGTTCAAATGTATACGGTTTGTTTTATTTTCTCCATGCCTGCCCTTTCTGGGCATTTGAGATCACCCTTTATATGTTTTTTCCCCAGGATATGATGAATGGTTTTAGGTAAGAAAAAAAAGGGGAAGATATTTAGGGGATATGTTCAAGATCATTCAACATTATCATATGATTATGTTCGATGTTTCCAAAGACACTAAACTATTATGGTCCTTGTGTGTTTGTTTTTGTTATGTATTAAGTATTCTGCAAAAGTAATGTAATTTCCATGTACGACAAGCTTCGGGTCTCTACAGAGCATGTCCCCTAACATGACCTCTACCTTGAGACACTAAGATATCATTGGTCATATGCCGCACTACATCTTAAATGTTTTTGGGCTTGAGGATTAGTTGTTATTTGGGTAGTACGTGAGATGCGTTTGTTCTTTGTGACACTTTTATATTCATGTTGGGGCAGAGTTGTTTTTAAAATAGCCTTGAAATGGATTGTATTTTAATTTTTTCACCAACTATTGGGTAAGGATGTCATTTTACTTGCTGATGGTTTGGAATAGTTTTAAAGGCACGCCATCAGATAAAGGGAGAATGTGGATTTTGGGTCTGTGACGTCTTTCGAGGGAATCATGTGAAACCAGTTCCATTATTTGATCAGGATTTATCCTTTTACATTGACAAGGTCCTTCTAATGACCAACTTTATAAGATCTATTTTGATGTTTATGCTATAGAGTAATCATTGGATCTAGTCATCAAGTCTTGTCCATCAGGTTTGAGAAGGGATAAAGGTGTGTTTGGCATTAGGAATGCAACATGTCACCTATAAGAAGACTAAATAACCATGGTAATTCGGTTTTTTTAGTAGTGGTTTCCGAAGGCTTCTCAGGGACCAGATGTTTTTATGTTGGGTATAATATAAGATCTTCTGTTTTTGAACTGGGTTATAATTATGAATGTTCCGAAAATTCTTTCCTTCGGTTTATTAAAGGGGTGTTCCTTTTAATCCGAGCTCTATAATTTTATAATGAGTTTTGGAAAACCTAAGGATGTCATTTTTCGAACATGGAATGATGATTTGAGGCAAAAGGAGAAGTCGCATGGGTGGTGCACGGTCTATCTAACAGTGCGGCCAAACCTTGCGTAGTAAAAGTTGTGAGGTAGTGGCAATCACCCGGTTAGCACAAGGTTTGTCTAACTGTGTGTCCTGACCATATGAGGAATGATTTCCAAGACTGTATCTAACACATGGTTAGAGCATGGTTTGTCTAACAATGAAAACTAACCATGCAGGCACTTAAATGAGATCCTTAAATTGTGCATCTCGCTCGTTTTTTACTCTAAGTGCCTTGTTTAAGCTCATAAGCGGCCATAACTCGGGATTACTCTCCCTTGAAGGTTTTAAAAAAAATTCTAAGAGTTTTGTAGGTGATACGAAGGCTTATCTTGGTGAATCTAAGCCAGATTGTTAAAGTAGGTAGATGTTCATCTTTATTTTAGTTCGGCTTCTTAGATATTCTTAGATCTACATCTCCTCTTCTCAGAGTTCCTTAGATCTACTTCTGTTATGGGTAAATCTATGTTTGTGGATGAAAATTATGATATTTTTTGGTCTTGGTCTTTCTAGGAGAAGTGATATAAAGCCGGTTCTTGAATAATCAACCCGTTTCTCTTGAGGGTTCTTCGCTCGTTGTGGTTTCCGTCAAAACCCTAAGAGGGGGGTCCCAAATCCTTAACAATTTTTTATGAATTAATATTTCTTTAAACAAAATAAAAATGAGAGTTTCCTTCACTATGATATGTTGATGATTGACACTTTTGATGTTAGTAAATAATTCCTCCTTAATGAGATAAGTTAGGACTTGAACTTTTGATTAGTTTAAGCATGTTTGGCTAAATTTGTAAATGTGATATGATTAAACAATTAAATCATTTGAATGGGAAGAATGATAAAATTGGAAATTAATGTAGGATTAATAATCAAGTCATGTGTTGGAATAAGATTGTGGCTTATTTTGATTATTGGGAGTATCGTATATTTGACATGTTCAGAAGAAAATTAGAAACTAGTAATAATTAATGGAGGGATTAATTATTAAATGTTAAATTGTAAATTGTTAACTAGTTGATTATTGGTTAAGGAGATGAGATTTAATTAATTAATTGCTTAATTAAATAATATGCATGCATTAAATTATGATTGTGAATTGATTGTTTGTTTCAATTGTTTATCAAGGAGTACTTTTAATGCGTATTAGTTTTCCATGACGTAAGTTGTATTCGATGGAGTTGTTTAGAGATATGATATGTTGTGTGAGATGGTAACTAAATGTCATGGCTTGGTTCAGAATGTTTTGAAATGATTATGGTGTGAATTTAGATTGTTAAAGTCCTGGATGAACCATTGTTCAAGTGGATGGGTTCATACTTGTTAATGAATTTGGATAATTAAATGTTGACTTAACTTATTCAATTGGATTTCTATGAATAAATTATTGGCAATTAATTATTAACTAATGAGAAGTTTAATGGTTAATTAATTGTTGACTTATCTGAAGAGCGATTTGTGTAGTTAATTAATTGTTGAATAAATTAACTGATTGGTTTTGTGGTGTTAGACATGGGATTCTACACCATTGATAGATGTATATGTATGGTTGATAAATGGTTTGTGAGACAAGGACTGAAGCTCCAAATACTCACATGGTGTTAGAAATGGCATTCTACACCAATGATAGAAGTATATGTATGATTGATTGATGGGATGTGAGACAGGGACTGATGCTCCAAATACTCATGGGGTGCTAGACATCACGTTCAACCCCCATCTTGCAAGGAAATACTCTTTTATTGGATAGGGATGGATGTTCCAAATACCCAAGGGTCGTGAGTCGTGGACTGATTCTCTAAATACTCATGAGGGTGATAGACATGAAGTTCTACATCAATTAATTAACATCGGATAGTGGGTCCAATTTTTCATGCATGAAAAAAGTTAATGGTTAATTAAGGCTATTATGACATCATGATTTGTGAATTGATTATGACAAATGGTTTAGACTTATTAATGAATTGGGTGAACCCATGTTAGTGGATGGACCCAAGAGTGAATCAATATTTTAGTGGATGGGCTTATACATAGTATATTAATGAATAATTGAATAACTTATGATGTGTTATCCAAGGCAAAGAACAAACTTAGATTCAGTCTTTACATTGATTACTTTGATGGTCATTAGAGACATCTGTGGTGAGTGACTTCTACGGGGGATGTCGGGCATTGTCCGAATCTCAAGACTTTCATAATAATATTTGAGTAATTGATAAATGAAAAACGATTATGTAAGGATTGTTGAGTATGCATGACAAATGAATAGTGCAGGTTCAGACATTAGCCGAGGGCTGAAGATGGTACTTTGGTATATAATTACATTATACATATTACTTTATTTATGCATGCCTTTACATGTTATAAGTTTTTTATTAAATTTATAAATTTGGGGTAGACACCAATTTTCCTGGCCTATTGAGATTTATATCTCACACCCTACTCGGGCCTCCATTTCATTGGGTACCTGAGTAGATCCAACATTGTTGTAGGAATATGTTGTTCTCATTTACTTGGGACATAGCAGTAGTGGACCGAGTGGATGCTCGGGATGCTCTAGGAGATCTCCCTTGGGGATTTGATTCATTATTTATTTATTTCTGCATTGTAGTGTAAATCATGTTGTTTAGCTCAATATTTTGTACTTTTGTGTCATTAGCATGTCATGAATACATCTGTTGTATAATTTGGCGTGGGCCATTTGTTTTGTTCAAGAGTTATAAATTATGTTATCCACTACTTTATAATTATTTTACTGTTTCCACTACTTATTTCTTTTGTCTATTTTTTAATACCAAAATGAGTGTATAGTCTCCCCACTTACTATCCTTAGAGCCTCGCTACTAATCAAGAGCCTCTAGCATACAAGAAGGCGCACTTGAGCTCATGTGGTAACCGGTCCGACCATCGGTCTGTGGTGAGCCGGGTCAGGATGTTACACAATGATAACATAATTCACATAAAATTTATGAAATATATTTTAAAATGATATTTATTCCTTAATATGTCGGAAATTTTTTATATATTTTAAATAAAAGATATCAGATTGAAATTGTTTTTTGAAATGTTTTTTCAATAAAAAAATCAAAGTTGGAAGGATATTTTATTCAGGATATATATTAAATCGATTATTAAAGATTAAATTATAATATTTCAAGGTATTATTTAAATAATATCATTTTGAAAATTATTTTGAAATATTTAGTTTTAAATTTTGTTTTCAATGAAATTTTAAATTCCAAATGTAAAATTCCATGAAACTTATCATTTTGAATCATTCTCCATATACGATTACATATATTGAGTTAACAAATGTATTTCTAAGGATATAAAACCATGATACCACTATTATTATTTCTCTAAATGATTTTTCAATGATGGAATGGTTTGTATGCATTTATTTTCTATTCAATGGGTTATACAATAACAAAATTATTATGAACCAAACATGTTTTTTCATGGGATAATCTATGATGAAATGAATAATTCATTTTGAAAAGTGTTTCTTTTACATAGGTCATGTTATGAATAATTTTTTATATATCCTATTTCATTTCATGGGTTATTATTTGATGAATATTTTATGATCTTATGAAACAAATTTTTAGGATTTTCATTATGTTATGGTGGTAATGTTATAATAAAGGAAGAAGGTTATGTTATAACAAAAATATGGGTGGGACCTATAACTCCATCAAGTGCATTGGATAAATATTTATATCTCATGATATAGAAATTACGTGAATGGGGAGAGATCCAAGTTCACTAATGAAATTTTTCTTTTAATAGTGTATTAGTAGTGAACCATAACTACAATAAAGGTTTAGAGAATGAACACATTCAACCCTGAAGAAAGGTCTTCCACAGGGGATGTTGGTGTTCCCACCAAATAATTGTATTCATTCATGGAGATAACTAATATATTTCTGAAATGACAATGGAATACATTGGAAATGATTTTATATTCTTATTTTTATTCCATTCATTTGTGTATTAATCCAATTTTATTGTATCGGTGTCTATGTTAATTGATTTCATTATGATTAATGTCTTATTAAATGAAAATATTTATTCCATGGCAAACAATTTTGATCTTTGATGTGTAAGGTAATATTATAAAATTTTATTCTGATGTTTTGATACCCTTATGTTCACATTATGTAAATAGGTCTCTATTATTTACCCTTACTAAGAATCTTAGCACACCCTTTCTTAGGGTTCCTTTCCCACTGTTACAATGAATGTTTTTAAGTAGTATTACTAAATGGGGATACCACTACGAGAGATATTGATAATTTTTCATTAATTTATAATATTTTATTACATGTTTCTAAAGGAAAAAACTATTTGAGTTCTCAGTAATTAGTTACTCTAATATTTTTAATATTAATTGACAATTTGTAATATCCATGTATGAAAATCCTAGGACACTATAATTTGTATACATTATTCATAGAAAATTATCAATATAATTATATATTTATATCATATTTTCATTATAGGAGAGATCATTATTGAAAAAAATCATCATTATAATTACAATGAGTGAGGTATCTATTATGGATCTCATGAATAGTGATATGAGAAACAAATCATATAGTTGATACATTTTAATGTTAGGGTAAATTATATAGATTAGTTCCCCAATGTTATGCACATTATCAATGGTGCCTATAATCCTTGTAATTGCTTTAACTAATTCGCAACCCTCATGGTCATATTTTTTCAGATATTAGGAAGAATAAATTATCCCAAATCACTCATTGTTGGTCATTTCACAAATTTTTTCTAAATTTATTAAATAAAATATAAATAATCTAATGTATTATTGAGTAGCGATGATTTTATCTCTTAACTCTTCCATCATTTCTTATCTCAATAGATTCTATTCAGCAGCTTCATCCAATCTAGTCAGAGTTAAGAAAAATTCATACAGACGGATTAATATAGATCCAAATAAAATCTTAATTTGAATATATTGCTACATGGGAACAAGAAAAATGAATTTTTTTATCCATGCATCCTAAAGATTAATAATTTTAATATTTTAGAATGAATTCTAAAATTAGAATGGTTTTTCAAAATTTAAATCCATCTATGAATGACATAAAAAACTAGAATATTATCATTGTGTTCAGTACCATCATAAGGATCTATGAAAACATTTAAGTTATCATGAAATTATAATTTAACATAATAAAGTGTGGTGTTCCATGAAACCTCCCCAAATCTAAAATATATATATATTAGAGTGTTTATTGAATGATAAGTATTTATTAATTAAAAGGATGTTAATAAGAAATTTTATTTGATTCAATACCACATATACATAACTATTTCACTTAATTATGTTTTGGGAATCAATAACAATTTAAAAGGAGATATTCTAAAATTTCGATATTGGTATAGGTAGTGGGTTTATCACCCCATTTGAAATTTATCAATTTACATTAAAATATTTGGATACAAAATACATAGATTTATATTTAGAAATACAATTTAAAATATTATCCCACTAGATTTTCCCCCAAATATAAATATACTTATTAACTTGTCCATTCATGATATATAATGGTGAAATTTTAGAGAAATATAATAACTACTTCATTGTCTTGGGTTTATGTTGTGTACATGTTATGGACCCCTACCCTTAAACTCTAAATTTATTAATTTTTATCACTGAGATTTTCCATATCTGTATTGCTTATGAATACATAAATTTCTCATTGTCGTCTATTTTCATATATTGACTATTCTAAAAGATTTATTGTAAAAAATCATTTAGTATTGGTACTATATTTTATCTTCTAACTTGATTTCCACTTCAATTCTTAGTAGGTATAAGAATGTGGGTTCCATTTTCATCTCATCATTAATATGGTTTCTGAATAAAATTTAGTTTATGAATCTTCCATTTTATTTATCATTATAAGATGGTATTGGATTGAATAGTCATTGTCTTTAATCAGGCATAACAACATTCATTGGTTCATTTTTAACAATTTATATGTGAATATATACTTTATAATTTTATGATTTGATTATATATCAAACATTTCTCTATAGAGATAAATATACCAAATGATGAAGTAAATCTTTATAAAAAATAAATTTTGTTCATATGTAGTGTACTTTTTCATATGTGCCTTCAACATTCATGTGTAATAGACCATCCCTTTATAAATTTTAAGGAATATACAACCAATAAAATCCCTTGATGAGTAATTGTATATCAATAATAGATTCCCATTTATATATTGTGTGAGTAATTCTGCTCAAAATAGAATCTCATTTAGCTTCATAATGACCTATTCATGTTCATTTTTGTTGAAAAACCTTACTCCAATTTTAGTAATCATTGTTATTGTGTTTTGTAGTCTAATGAATAATTTCATGATCATTCAATAATTCCAATATAGTCTATTGAAACTATAAATATTTTCATATTTTTTTGACAGTACCTTTATTAAACTCCTTGTTATTTGATGAATCAACATGTATCCCTTCGATTGGAATAAAACACCTCAAATAAATGACCAATTTTTGAAAAAAAATCATTTTTCAGCACACAAAATCCTTAGTTATCTTACTACTGATTTTTTATGAAGTCATTTTCATGTTAGTTATTTTTTTTAAGTTTATTTTATATTTAGAATTATCATTCAAAGTTTTTTAAAAAAATTGAAGAAATTTATAATGTAATAAACACTATAAAGATAGATATATCAACTATAAATCGATAATTAGTGAACATTTTGATTTCATTATATTATAATTTGCAAAAAACAACTCAAAATTATTATGTTTTTAATATATAGTACAAAGATAAAAACATAACTAGTTTTTGAATATTATGAAGATTAGATACCAATTCAATGATCATACAGCCTTATGATGCTCATAAAACAAATTAATTATCATAACAAATTATTATTATTTTTAAAACATAATAATAATAAAAAATTATGAATATCAGACAACCGTACATAGGTAAGTCAACCTTATGAAGATCAAATGAAACATGTGATGATAAGATAAACACCAAAATGGTTGATAAATCATACAATGAAATTTAAAATATATCAAATTGATTAAATCATATAAAACCAATAGACATGTAAGAAAAAAATGAGTCTTTACTTATTTGTAATTATTATGCTTTTAAGTATTGAACTCTTGTAGAGTTTGAATTTAACTCTTAAAAATTTAATGTATTTGAAATTAAGATCTATTAAAATTTTTATTTAAATTATGATTAATATGATGATATTTTTCATGAATTATTATTATAAAATTGGTTGTTTTTTAGAGTGTCTTTTTTGATTTTGACTAATTAGTTGTTCTATTTAATGATAAATACAACTATCGATGGAAAAATTGTTTTCAGTTCGTATAATGTAATTTGAGAAAATATTTTAATGAAAATGTTATCATATTATTTTATATATTATCTCCTAATAATTATATGATTTATAATGTGGTATTCGAGTGTATGGACAAATTATATATTTAGGATACATACGAGCTGAAATCAAGTACATATATTTTAGTACCTCTCTATGAACACGAATTCATATTTCTTTTATACAATGGAATTTTTTTCCCACACTATAGAGGAAGAAGTGGATTTAAATTATGGTGCTTATATGAATAATTATGTTTTAGTGGAAGATTCATATCTGATCTACAATTTGGAGACATACATTTTCTCTTGGATATTTCTCCATGTTTTAGTTTCTTGTGTCTATAACAATACCCTAATATATATTCCAAATTCTACATGTTTTAAGTTTATCTGTATGTTCAAATTCCATTAATTTAGTGTACATAAAATAATGAGAATTAAAATTTTAATTGGTGATGGACAGAAAATATTTTTGAGTGTTTTTTGCAAGTAACATTTTCATACACTCAACTGTCTGATCCATATAAAATGTATTGTAAATAAACCACCAAACTCACATTTAGTGGTGATGTAGTGGAGTATGGGGGTTATTATATTCCTAAAACCACTGTTGACACCTAAAAAAAGACCGTAATGCTCAGAGGATGTTTCGAAATGACGAAGCGAAGTCATATTCAGAATCAGAGGCCCGATCTCGAGGCCCGGGATGTGGTGCGCATAATAAAGGAGGATCCGCGTGAAAAATTGTTCCGCGCACGTAGAATCACTGGGTTTCTTGGAATTGAGCCGATGAGGTGCGTAATCTTTTCGGTCCTCGATTCTGCGCGGTGAGTTTTTTCGCACCGGCTGCACTCGGCGCAAATAATTTCGCGCGCCGCCTGGATTCCGTGCCGGAGGTCACCTATAAATAGAAGGTGACCCCAAACGGTTTGGGGGTTCCGGAATTCGAAGAGACTCTTGTGCGTACAATTCAGCTCCCCCCGCGTGCAAGATGGCTTCCAGGTAATCCCTCATTTCACGCAACCTTGCCCCGGAGTCCACCTTTTCACGCAACTCCACCGGCTTTAGTGAATTTTCCCCCATCCCTGTGTTCCTGCCTTGCGTGCAATCCGTGTCTCGTGCACGCAATACCCTATCGTGATCGCAAAACCCTGCACGTAATTCCCTCTCCATGCGCAATTCCCTTTCTCCAATTGTGCGCCGTCCTGGGGTTTTGCTCGCAAACCTTCTTTTTTGCACGCAAAGCCCTGGACCCTTCACCTTGACGCCCCTTGGCTGCCCCTTGCACCGGCACCTGATGTCTCCCCTGCCGGGCATGCACGCCATGCGTTGTTTTCCTGTACGGCCTTCCAGGATCGTACGAAGTAACCTCAAGGTCCCTTAGGCCGTGTTTCCCGATGCGTTTCTTTGCCTTATGCTTCTCTGCATAGGCATGCTAACGGTTATTTCTTCTTCCCATAGCCACGCTAACGTCGACCCCCTGGTGGTTCGCCCTGCGACCCCCCTTCAGAATGGCCTTGCTGATGCCTTCCCTCCCACAAGGGGTAGAGGGCGTTGGGCATGTACGCCCTAGGGGTGTGGAGCAAACCCACCTCGTCCAAGCTGCATGACGTTAAACTATTAAGAAGCTCGTCCTTTACTCAAGACGTTAAACTGTGGTTCGACCCCGTGCTTCGCACGCAGGGTCCCCCCAGCTCGGACATTTTTTATGCCCACTCGTCTCCATGTGAATTGACACTTCCTCACATGGAATGAGATCCTCCTTGTCGGAGGGCGTTTGTCCGCGGGGGAAGGGCCGCCTCAGAGCGTAAGCCCCTAGCCTTTCTTGCGGATGATTGCACCCGTGCATCTCTGTACTTCCCCCCTGTCAAGGCCAGTGGAGTCCTTTTCCCACTGTGCTTTGTCGCACCATGGGCCTCCACCCTGGACTATGCCCCGGCACCAAGGGCCGCTAACCACGCATAATCCCATGTTTCCTCTTTGGGCCGCTCAATGCGTACGCCCCATTCCGTTTCTCACGGACGCACCCTTCGCGACGTGATCGTCTGGTCCTTGCTGCCTCTTTTTCCCTCACCGAGCATGAATCACGTGGGCTTAGAGTGTTCATCGACCATGACATTCTCTTGAGCCGCCTAAGAGCGTATGCCCCATCCCGGCGAACTACGTGGACTTTGATCCGTTCTAATTCATGGTACGTACGAAGCCTCTACGAGGTTCAAGCCCACCACCCGGTCGTCCCGACCTCTCCATGTTGGTTCCCTGACCACCTTGGGTTGCCTCAAAGCGTAAGCCCCAAACCCCTCGTCCCACATAATGTTAAACTGTATCTCGTCCTGCATGATGTTAAACTGTATCTCGTCCCGCATGACGTTAAGCATTATTCCCCCTCTTGGGCCTCCCCAGAGCATAATCCCCATCCCAGAATAATACATGGACTTTGATCTATTCTAACAGACGGTACGTAGGAAGCCTCCATGAGGTTCAAGCCCACCACCCGGTCATCCCGACCTCTCCATGTCGGTTCCCGGACCACCATGGGCCGCCTCAGAGCATAAGCTCCAAACCCCTCATCCCGCATGACGTTAAACTGTATCTCGTCCCGCATGACGTTAAACTGTATCTCGTCTCGCATGACGTTAAATTGTATCCCCCTATTAGGCCGTCTCAGAATTTAAGCCCCATGTCTCACCCCACCATCCATCCTAATCCTTACTCGGGCCGCCACATCCCGGTGAGATCATGCCACTCCTTCCCACTCCATGACATCCGGGAAGTCGCCCACGTGTTGGCCCCAACATCGGTGTTCCCCCTAGGGGTCCCTCAACCCGATCCATCTCCTCAAGACATTAAACTCGTGACATACCCCGTGTTAAACATGGGAAGCTGAGGAAAATCTTAGATGGCACACATTCCTCGCATTTGATGTGGGATGCCTCGGGCTTCCGCGCCCTCGAGAATCCATGTGTTGTGGGACCAAATATAGACATTCCAACGACGCCCCAACGTGACCATTCTCCTCACCGATGGTTGCTTCCCGACAATACCCCTTGGAGTGTCTCGACAGATGCAGCGTAATTAGCTGGCGTCCATGTAGATATCTATCCGGGAATGGGGTTCATGAACCCATCTTAAATCTATGAGGGAGACCCGGACTAGGTGATGAGCTCTGAGGAGGAATCCACGAAAGGAAAACCCGACATCCCATCATCCCGGTTTCGATCAAGGAGCAGATGTACCTAAACAAGGATTGGATTCTGCCCGCCTTTGGAAAGCAGGAATGCGGGGTAAAAAGCAGCGCGTCCTCCCCAAAGACGGATGCGTGCGCCCCGGCGAAAGAATCGGAGCATCAAAAATTGTAAACCCGACGTGAAGCTCTTCTCTTGAATACGGGAAATGGTAGCCTTCAGGGCATCGGAAGGATAGCATGTCACCAGGTCCGGGTAACCCTCGCCGGGATGTGAACCCGCTAGGGGTAGAGGCCATCATGATGTTGACCGCTCCGTTCTGTGACGTCATTAGCATGGATCCCTCTCACCGACCATGGAAGACGGAATGACGTTGGGCCTTGGTTAGTGATCCCCTTTCCTGTTGATGCTAATGGGTTTATCTCCCTGCTTCCAGGAATCAGATCACTGCATTCGGATCTCGATCGCCACCTGCCCACCAGGGTAGGGGCAGGGGCAGTACCGACGCGACTACCCCGCGCGGTCCCACCTATTCCACGGTTGCTCTGACTTCTACCGCCGTAGTAGCCGGGCGCTCGCGCCCCCACTACCCGTTAGAAATCATCCAGTGGAGGGTGATCAATGACCTGGTTCGTAGGTATGACGAGGAAGGGATCATCCCCGCCAGGGGCATGGACTGCATAGATATAGAAGCAGCAGCACCTCAACACCATCTCCGCCCTCGAGGGCTACGTAGGGAGCCACTGCTCCCCACGCCGAAGTTCAAATGCTTCGGGAGCCTATCCGCGGAGCACCATGACACATCCCTACCCTACGCCAATGAGGTGGGGGATGTCCGAGTCCACTCGATCGGCGATCCGTCCCATGGGTTAATGGCAAGAACCCCCACCAGGATGCATCGATGCCACCGCCCGACTCCCCAAGCTGAGGAGCTGGAAATCTTCATGCCCACACCGCCGGTTCCGGCCCATTTGACATGACGCCAGCATCGGGCGCGAGCGGGAACGAATGCTCATCCTGGGGAATCGACATCAGCAACCACTGTGGCCCGAGCCACTGCTGACTCCTGTTACCAGATCCCCACGCACGTTGAGCAGGGGAAGCCATGTGCCCGACTGGGATCAAAACCCCGACCGCCCTGCAGGAAAGTTGGGTCGAATCACCCGATTGCCGACACTGGCAATGGCCACTGCAAACCAATCTGCGGTAGTGCCGCTCACCATGAAGGCTAATTCCGTGCCACCGATCTGGAAAGACAAAAGCTTCTTCGTGATGGCTATGCTCCGGGTATGACTCCTTCCAGCGCCCACTGCATGGGGTATGAGGTCACTCCCACTACGTTCGGTCACGAGTATGGAGCCGTTGTGTATCCAGTCGCTCACTCACATAGAGGTCCTCCCCATGTCCCTTTCGACATCTGTCTTGGTGCTTCTCGCACCCCGGCCTTCAGTCCCCTCTTCCCCATCTCTATTGTGGCCGGGGGACCCCATGACGGAAATATTCCTTATCCTGAGGAGCTACCCAGGGGAAGGAAGGCTGGGCGTCGCCGTCGTAGGAGGAATGTCAGGGCAGTCCAGACGGAAATTAGACTAGACCGTTTCTCGGATTCTGAGGCAGAGTACGACTCGACGATGGAACCTCCCCCTACCCTTAGAGTTGAGGGCAGGGATGGGGACGCGACGAGTTAGTCTCGTACTCCCCGAATGCGAGATCCGTATGATTCCATCCTCCCTTCGAAGGTATATCGAGGAGGACGAGGACTTGGCGTACCGCCAGGGATTAAGCCCGTAGTTGCCACTGGCCTCCTCGGGAGCACTTCCCACCCCTGTTAGGGAGTGTGGGGAACTTTTCTCGCGACCGACAGAATAGTCGCGAGGCGAAACACCCTCGGCGAGCACCGACGCTGTGACATGAGGCCCATTTTCCGGCTCATCCTATCACGACGTGGTAGCCAGGGCACTGTAACCCCTAGAGGATGACCCAGGGATCAGCGGAAAATTGGCATGTTCGTCGTATTCCCTGCAGGCCAGCCCACCGCCCCGACGGCCTACCATGGCGCCATTTCGAATTCCCCGAATTTCCTCGGTGGAAGAGCAGGGGCGACAAGGTCTGGACCCCGAACCGGAGCCGTGGAGCTTCTGGACCGTTCTTGCAGCGGGCCACTTCCTTGAGAAGTTTTGGCCGGTCGCAGAATCGGATTTTAATGTTCCAGAGTCACTCACCCCAGGAAAGTTTGAATGATTCCGCCAGATTCGTCGGGTGACTCACTCCCGTATCCGCCATACACTAGAACCTTATCCCGGGATCCAAGTGCATCTTGAGGAGATTAGTGATCAGTGTCGTCGGGTCGACCTAGCATCACTCCCCGCGGTATGGCACCCCGAGTCACTAGACCACCACGAGGCCCTCCAGCTACAATGTGTCTAGAGTTTTCAAGTACTCCACAGAGTTATTGAGGAAGCCACTCCCCACGCGCACGTCCGCGGATGGGGGCAGTACGCTGCTCTCCTCTTCTGTGCGATCCGCCGACAGCTCGATCCACTGGGCGGCCCTGAGGGAACGTCCCCAAGGGCGGTGGCAGTCAACATCGCTGACCGTTCAGATGAGGGAAACGTTGTGGAGCCCCTCGACGGGGACTCACCCCTGAGGATAGGCAGCTACTGGACCCATCTGGGAGGATTACTCGCCAACAGAGGATCCTCCTAGGTCTTCCTGTACCCATGGAGGCACTGAAACTGGGCTGAAATATCGGTAAGGGTAAAGAGCCTGTCGGGTCTGTCAAACTCGCCGACCCATCTGCCTCAGTGCAGAAGGTAGAGGAAGATCCCGAGAAGGCCACGCTGCGCCAACAGCTAGCTGCGCAAAAGTGGCTGGTTGATGAGCTCCTAGACGAATGCAATGCAGAGCGGCTGCCTGACTATGGTGACCCTAGAGCAGTACAGCTGGGGCAGGAGCATCTACCCCTTGCTGATATCCCCCCGGGAAACCGTGACCGTGTTGTGTTCGCTGACACGGGAGACACGGTAACCCATGGCAAGAGGGCACGATATGTTTCGCTGAACCCTCCCGAGTGGTGAGACCACCTGGGGGACCCTGCTCAGTTTCCTCCCGCCGCCCCAAGAGTCGCTCTGCCAGCTGCCCCACGAGCCACTGAGTGCGACTACTGTACCGAAGAGCCTGGCAATGCGCCTGTGGTTAGAGATCCCCGTCAAGACAGGAATCCGCATCCGGATGATCTGATGGAAGTACTCATTGCCCTCTTGGAGGCCCTAGAAACTCGGCAGGTGGCAATCCCACTGGATGGCAAGACGTACCCAGCATGGGTGGATGACATGCCGGCTCCGCCGAGATTTGGGAACCCCACTTTTTCCCCCTTTAACGGGACCGGAGACCTGCCACAACACTTGGCCCACATCAACTCGAGGTGCGTGCCTATGTTAGGGACTCCGGCGCAGTATGAGGCTGCCAAGCTCTGGTGCTTCGTTCAGACCTTAGAAGGACCAAAATTTTTCTGGTACAACCAGCTCTCTGTTGGATCTGTGACTAGCTGGGAGGACCTTCGCCGGTAATTCCTCTACCAGTTCAGTTCAACAACCCGGAACACGAACATTTCAGACCTCTTCAGGAGCAAGCAAAGGCCTGACGAGCGAGTCGCGGACTTCGTCGCCCGGTGGAAGGGGCTCACGTACTCCCTTGACATGCCGCTGACTCAGGAGAAATTACTGACGATGTGTGTAGGGAATGTCAAGGCGGAGTTGGTTCCTTCTCTGATCATGCAGAATTACCCTGGAGGGTTCCGGGACTTCTCAGACAAGGATAAGAGCCTCGAAGAAGCCCTACAATAGGCTGGTCTGGCACGCCCGCTACCTCCTGTAATCTCTGCAAGGAGATCCGCTAGATCCGAGCTCGCTGCTGTGGCCCAGATAGAGGCCCTTAGACAGCTAGAGTTGCTACCAGTGAGGCCTCCTCAGCAGGCTCAAAGGGGTCCACCCCCACGAGCACAGGCTCCGGCCCAGCAGCGACCGCCTCAAAATCGGCAGGCGCCTCCGCCTAATGCTCCGCCACCACCTAGGTGATGTAATCTGGCTCTACCTCCTCGGACTGCTCCTCCGGCCCTTGGTCATGGTCAGCCCCCAAGATTCCCCTATCCATAGATAAGGAATCGGGCTTACTATTTTGGCGAGGCCCATATCCCCGGTTATTTCCGTTGCGTCTTGGAGTAGAAGATCTTGCAACTGCCTGAGTGCCGGATGCTAGAAGAGGTGTGTCTCACTGATCACCCTAACTACTTCCCTTATCACCGGATCCTGGGACACACCATCCAGGAATGCTATGTGTTCAAGGACTGGCTCCAAGACCAGATTGAAAAAAACATAGTTAGGTTGGGCCCAGCCCCGGCACAGGTGGCAGATATCTTCGTGGGATCAGATGGAAGTAGTGACAACGTGGATGGGTGGGAATAGGTTTCCGACTGTGGGTCCTAGATGTATAATGACTGGATGGCCCGCATGATGGTCGCTCGTTCCCATGGCATCATCCGTGCCTCCCTAAGTCAGCCAGAGCCCTCAGAGTCTGCGAGCACCGCTTTGGCTTCGTCGTCCCAGCCTACTTCTTCACAGAGGAGCAGGCAACGGTGCAAGAAGAAAGAACTCACCCTACCATTGCTGTCATCTTCTCTCACACTTGGATATTTCATGCCCCCGGAAATGGGAATCTCTCCGAGACCCCTTCCGGTCGTGGATTACTCATCGAGGGAATGTCCGGGGTACACTTCGGTTAACACCGTAGAGTTGGTAAATCTCTTTTTGGCTCCCGACATTGAGGAGTGCCAGGTGGACCTCCCCGAATGCCTAGGGTACACTTCGGTTAACACTGTAGAGTTGGTAAATCCCTTTTTGGCTCCCGACGATGAGGAGTGCTAGGTGGACCTCCCCGAAAGCCCGGGGTACGCTTCGGTTAACACCGCAGAGTTGGTAAATCCCTTTTTGACTCCCGACGATGTGGAGCACCAGGTGGACCTCCCCGAAAGCCCAGGGTAAACTTCGGTTAACACCATATAGTTGGTAAATCTCTTTTTGGCTCCCGACGATGAGAAGCGCCAGGTGGAACTCCCCGAAAGCCCGGGGTACACTTCTGTTAACACCGTAGAGTTGGTAAATCTCTTTTTGGCTCCTGACGATGAGGAGCGCCAGTTGGACCTCCCTGAAAGCCCAGGGTACGCTTCGATTAACACCGTAGAGTTGGTAAATCCCTTTTTGGCACCTGACGATGAGGAGCGCCAGGTGGACCTCCCCGAATGCCTGAGGTACGCTTCAGTTAGCATCGTAGAGTTGGTAAATCCCTTTTTGGCTCTCGATGATGAGGAGTGCCAGGTGGACCTCCCCGAAAGCCTGGGGTACGCTTCGGTTAACATCGTAGAGCTGGTAAATCCCTTTTTGGCTCCTGATAATGAGGAGCGCCAGGTGGACCTCCCCGAAAGCCCGTGGTACGCTTCAGTTAACACCGTAGAGTTGGTAAATCCCTTTTTTGATCCCATCGATGACGAGCTCTAGATGGACCTCCCCGAAAGCCCGGGTACGCTTTGGTTAACACCATAGAGTTGGTAAATCTCTTTTTGGCTCCTGGTGATGGGGAGCGTCAGGTGGACCTCCCCAAAAGCCTGGGGTACGCTTCAGTTAACACCGTAGAGTTGGTAAATCCCTTTTTGGCTCCCGACGATGAGGAGCGCTAGGTGGACCTCCCCAATGTCCTCGGTCGTCGCCAATGTTGACGGAGCCATGGCTATGTGAATCGCCGGGGCACGACAGTCGTCACCACCTGTCAGGCCATGCACGCTACCGAGACCAGGCAGCAAGCCCGGTATAGAGAGCAGCACTCGGGTCTCCCTCACCCGGTGACAATAGGTTCACTTTCACCACCGTTTGTGTTGCTGGATCAGGCGGAACATCCTTGCCCGCGTCGCAACCAGCCCAGCCCTGCCACTGGCCGACTATGGCCTTTCGGTCCTATCACGACAGCCACCTCTCGGGCTTCAGCAAGTGAACAACTGGACGTGCCTAGTACAAGTCAGTCACCAGTCCCTCCAGCAGGGCCCGTCATGCCCCCAATCGTAGAGAGGCCTCCTGTAAGAAGAATCTCGCATTTGGCGCAAAAGTATGATGTCCTAATGTATCTTTCCGGCATTACGGCAAGTCTTTCCATCCTTGAGGCCCTTCGCCTGTCGTCTGAAATGTGTGAGATGCTCGCCGAGGCTCTAAGGATCCCCCTTCAGTTTCAAACGGAGGTAGCGGCCGTAGAAGCCTTCCACGCCGAGGTGATTGAGGATGCCTAAACTCAGGCTGTTATCTCGTTTTCTGGTGAAGATGAAGACCTTCTCATACAGGGGCACATCCACCCATTGTACATCACCGGCTAGTTCAATGGAATGGATGTTCGTCGTTGTCTTGTCGACATGGGTTCTGGGATTAACTTGATCCCAACTCGGACACTATCAAAACTGGGGTTGTATGAGGATGATTTAACTCCCTCCGACCTCAGAATCTAGGGGTATGACAGGACTGAGCAAACTCCGCTCGGAATGATTAGTCTGAATACCCAGTTCGGCGGCTTAATTGCCAATACTGAAATCATGGTTTTCTCTCAGGACACCACCTACAACACGTTGATGGGCAGGCCATGGCTCCACCATCACACAACGGTTCCCTCTTCATACCATCAGTGCCTCAAATACTCCCTTAATGGTCGAGTGGGTGTGCTCTATGAAGATGTGTCTCCATTTGCCTCTTGTGAAGATCGTTACCTGGACGTTGACTATTAAAAGAGAAAGGACAAGCAAATCCTGGCATGTGAGGTTGAGCCTGCCACTATCACGAGTGATCCCTGTGCAGGTTTGGATGACGCATATGTCTTCCCAATCCATCGGTTTGAGGCCATGACTCCCGATATGGGAGGGTGCTTTGTTTTCTCGGGTACAAGAGGAAGGCATATTTCCGGGTCTAAGGGACGACGGGAAATCACCTCGTTCTCTTACACCAACCAAGCTCAGGTGATCCCTAAGCCTCCTACCCCTGTACGATATCGGGACATTGGGCTCATGGCAATGACAATACGTCATATGTCTCTTTTTTGCCAATCCGGAATCGAACGGCTCAAGCCAACGCATCACCACTTCATTTATGTCGTAAAGTGTGGCCCCATGGGGCGAAGGCCGGACGGGATTGGATCAACCGCCTTCGTCGCCATGGTCTCCGTGGTGCATGAGTCTCCCGTCGTGGCGACCTCTGCCACCCAAGCCGGTGCCAGCTCCCCATCAGGGTCGAGCAAACCCGAAATGGATCCCCCCATGGACGATCCTTCCACAAGTGGAGAAGAAGATGTGGAAGATGCTCCTCCTGCCTTTGAGGAGGGCATCTCCACCATGGTCGACGAGCTAGTACATGTGAACCTCAGTAGTGAGGCGGACCTGAGCCCCACATTGGTCAGCGCCACTATGCCTCCCGAGGAACGACAAAAGTACATAGACATCCTTAGACAGCACCTTGATGTGTTTTCCTGGAGTTATGATGAGATTTCAGAACTAGTTCCCCAGGTAGCCGTCCAGCACCTTGGCCTCCCAGCAAACCATCGCAGGTTCAAGCAGCCTCCAAGGAAAATGAACCCCTTTCATGGTGACATGGTTGCGGCCGAAGTTGATAAGCTCATTAAGGCCAACTTCATCAAGGAAGTCTAGTACCCTAGGTGGCTAGCCAACATTGTGACCATCAGGAAGAAGAACAGGCAGATCAGGGTCTGCATCGACTTCCGCGATCTTAATCGCCACTGTCCGAAGGATGACTTTCCCCTTCCCGTGATAAGGCTGTTGATCGATGCAACAGCTGGGTTCCTAGCCCTGTCCTTCATGGATGGGTACTCCGGGTACAACCAGATCTGCATGGCCCCCAAGGATGAAGAGTTCGCTGCCTTTAGGGCTCCCCAGGGTACTTTCTGCTACCGGTTTATGCCCTTCGGCCTGAAGAATGCGGGTGCCACCTATCAACGGGCTATGCACCGCATATTCAAGACGATCCTCGGGACACTGGTGGAATTCTACATAGATGACCTGGTGGTTAAATCTTGTCAGTGCCGGGACCATATCAAAGACCTTGAGAAAGTGTTCAGTTTCCTCAGTTCTCGCCACTTGAAGATGAACCTATTGAAGTGTGCCTTCAGGGTCACCTCCAAGAAGATCAAGGCCATTAGTCAGATTCCTCCCCCGAATAAAATTCAAGAGCTTCGAGGCCTCCAAGGTCAATTAGCCTATATACGCCAATTCATTATGAATCTGGCCAGCAAGTGTAAGCCCTTTTCTCGACTCATGAAGAAAGGCTCCACCTATGGGTAGGACGAAGAGTGTCAGACCGCTTTTGAGGAAATCAAGCAGTATCTGCTTCAACCTCCGGTCCTGATGCCACCTGTTCCCGGAAAGCCACTGTTCCTTTACGTGACCACCCTGGAGCGATCCGTCGGCACCCTTATTGCCTAGAAGAACAATGAGGGAACAGAGAATAGCCTCTACTAACTCAGCTGCATGCTCCTCGACATGGAAATTAGGTATTCTCCCCTCAAGAAGAGCTTCCTGGCACTCGTATTCGCCGAACAGAAATTGCGGAACTACTTGTTGCACCACAAGGTACAGCTGGTCTCTCGGGTAGACCCGTTGAAATACATCCTCAGCTGGCCTATGTTGACCGGCCAATTGGCACGCTGGGCGGTGATCCTCCAGCAGTTCGACATTAGGTTCGTACCTCAAAAGGCCGTCAAAGGACATGGTTTGGCAGACTTCTTAGCTGCCCACCCAACCTCTGCAGACAAAGCACTGGATTTGGGCTTTCCTGATGAGGCAATCCTCTCAGTCGATCACGCCACCCCATTCTGGCCGATGCACTTTGTCGGTGCCTCCCAAAGCCCTACCGGTAGAAGGCTCAACGATACTAGGCTTAATAGAGTGGGCCTGGGTATCGTCTTCATCACTCCAGAGCAAGACCTTCTACCATATTCTTTCTTGTTTTCATAAGGTTTCACCAACAATGAGGCAGAATATCATGCCCTCATCACTGGCCTCGAGTTGGCTCTGGATGTTAACGTACCCCACCTGTATGTAAAAGGGTACTCTGAGCTAGTAATCAAGCAGGTTAATGGTGACTATGCTATCAGGAAGCCAGAACTCATGTCATTGCTGGAGTGCACCCTCCATCTAATGGCTATGTTCCCCTCCCGACCGGATGTCATTCACGTTCCCTGGTCGCAGAACAGTCGCGCAGATGATTTGGACAGCCTGGCCGCATCACTCGCGGAGCCCGAACAGGATGACCTAATCATCCATGTGGCGCACCTGAGATTCATTGCTCTTGTTATCCCAAAGGGCGATCTTGGCCTGCGAGTGAACCATCTCACCATTGGTTCCCTTGCCTCAGGACCCCCCGGGGCTTCAGGAATGGTGATCGAGACAGTTCCTGACTGGAGGACACCCTTGGTTGAATATCTCAGGCACGACAATCTTCTGAAGGACCGAGCAGAGCGGGAACGAATCCGGCGCCGCGTGCCGTAGTTCACCCTTCAAATCGGTCCCAACCGTGAGAATCTCCTTTACATGCCCGGTTTTGATGGTGTTCTCCTCCGTTGTATTGAAGGAGTTGGGATCCCACAGGTCATGCAGGAAGTGCACGCTGGTTCCTGTGGCGCCCACCAGGCCGGGTCAAAGTTGTCCCACCAGATTCGATGGCTGAGATACTTCTGGCACTCCATGATCCACGATTGCATCATGTACGCCAAGAGGTGTCATATGTTCCATGTTCATGCTAACTTTGTGAATCATCCACTGGAGCCTCTCCATACAACAAAGTATTCTTGGCCCTTTGCGGTCTGGGGGTTGGATGTCATAGGGCCTTACCCGCCGGCAACGGCCCACCAATGCCGGTTCATCTTAACCGCCAGATATTTCTTCTCAAAGTGGGAAGTGGCAGCCACGCTCAGGGAATTAAAGGCTTGTTTAATCACCAACTTCATGAGCTCCAATTTCATCCACTGGTTTGGAATACCTCACGCTATCCACACGGATAACAGAACCAACTTCCGAGCGGCCGAGCTGAAGAGATTGTACGCCAAGTACAACATTCGCTCTAACCACACCTTCCGCTATCATGCGCAAGCAAATAGACAGATTGAGGCGTTTAACAAAACCCACTCTAACATTCTGCAAAAAATGGTTGGTCAGAATAAGAAAAGTTGACCGGAAAAGCTCCCCAACGCCCTCTGGGATTATAGGAAGACGACTCGCAATTCCACCTAGGTGACTCCGTATTCCCTGGTATTCGGAGCTGAGGCCATCCTTCCCATCGAGGTCCAGCTGCCCTCATTGCGCACGGCGGTCTACGACTAGAAAGCGTTGGATAGAGTTGTCAAGATCCGTCTAGACGAATTGGAAGCGTTGGACGGAAGTAGGATTCGCGCTTTACATAACTTGGAAAGGCATCAGAGCAGGATGGCTCGAGCTTTCGATAAGAAGGTTCGCCCCTGCTCCTTCCTGCAGGTGACTTGGTGCCGGATCTTAGAGTGCCAATGATTCCCGGAAGGAAACCACCCATGTTGGAGCCAAAGTGGGAGGGGCCTTTTATTGTCCACAAGGCCTATCCCAATGCCGCGTATTCCCTGGTGACTATGGATGGTGAGCGTATCACTCCTCCCACCAATGCCAGGTTCCTCAAGAAGTACATTGCCTAACCAGTATGGTCCTGAATGACCTTAAACTATATGGTCCTGCATGACCTTAAACTGTATGGTCCTGCATGACCTTAAACTGTATGGTCCTCCATGACCTTAAACTGTATGGTCCTGCATGACCATAAATTGTATGGTCCTGCATGACCATAAACTGTATGGTCCTGCATGACCTTAAATTTTATAGTCCTCCATAACCTTAAACTGTATGGTCTCGCACGACCCTAACGTTGCTTTGGTCCGAGTTCTAAGACCTAAAACTAAGATCCTATTGGTCCGAGCTCTAAGACCTAAAACTAAGATCCATATTTTTTCCAACATGATGTTAAATTGTATTTCCAGAACTACGTCTAGCTTGATTCACATCCTAATGGGATACGTAGGAATGCCCGGACCTTTCGTCTTTGGGTCCAGCTTGAAGTCCACTGTTGCGTCTATTTCGCCTTTGGGACCTTGACCACAGGATCACGTGGCGTGGTGTGAGATTATGTCCCTATTCACGTCGGGTTTGCAATAGCTGCACCACGCGCACCGTGTCCTCAAGATTTGGCCCTCCTTTTTCCAATGGAAATAAAAGATGCTTTCAAGAACTACGTATGGCTTGATTCCCATCCTTATGGGATACGTAGGACCGCCTGAAAAGCTAGATGTCAGGTCCATCCCCATCTCTTAGGAGATCCCATGATCTCCCAGTTCCCAGGGTATTTGTCATTACGCCCCCTCTTTTGCCCTGGGATCCACCTTCTTTTGGCCGCTCTCAGATTGAGCCCTCTGACCCTTTCCAGTGGTCTGCTGATATGCTCAAGGCACTCTGGTCTTGGACTTGGAGTGCCAGATTCGATTTAGGCATGTTCCGTCCACTTTCCAAGCTTCGTGTTCCCCTTCATTCGGGCCCCCCGTCATCCTTCACACCCGGAGGGACCCCCATGAACGGCCTGGATACAACACCCAAGGGCTCTCCTACCGTCATGGGCCAACGCCCCTGAGGGTTCAGACAACAAATTGGTACAAATACCGCATTGCGAACATGGTCAGCGGTTGATGCTCATTTGTTGGTCCACATGGCTGACACGACAGGATGTTGTGTTGCAAACATGGTCAGCAGTAATCCTCAGCCGTCATGCTGGTTTCTGCGGGCCCTAAATGTTGGAGGCATGGTTCATGTCATGTTCCGCCCAGCTGTGTCAAGGTGGAATCTCGACACTCCTTGTACTAACCCTCAGTACACCCTTGCACATTAGACAGACCGAGCTGCGTAACAGTGTCTCTTAGGGCTCCCGCGATCTGAGCGCTAGAGTATGTGCTTGGGTCTCTTCTTTACAGGTTGCGTGCAGCATGACCCTCATCCCCATGGGGAATGAGGATTCGCCCAGACATTGCGTTTCAGGCCCAGCATAGCTGGGAGATGGCATCTCCTGCCCCCTGATTGTTGAACCCTCGTAGGCCCCTTTGGCCCGAGGCTCCTCTCTCGGATGGTCCAAACCTTACGACCTTAAATTGTGTTGTTGTTCCAAACCATACGACATCAAACTGTGTTGTTGGTCCAAACCTTACGACCTTAAACTGTGTTGTTGGTCTAAACCATATGACCTTAAACTGTGTTGTTGGTCCAAACCATACGACCTTAAACTATTGTTAGTCCATAACATACGACCTTAAACTGTTTTTGTTCCAAACCATACGACCTTAAACTGTGTGCCGGTCCAAACCATACGACCTTAAACTGTGTGCTGGTCCAAACCATACGACCTTAAACTGTTGTTGGTCCAAACCATGCGACCATAAACTGTGTTCCAGTCCAAACCATACGACCTTAAACAGTGTGTCGGTCCAAACCATATGACCTTAAACTGTGTTGTTGGTCCGAACCATACGACCTTAAACTGTGTTGTCGGTCCATGCTCTAAGACTGTAAAACTAAGACGCTTTCATGAAATATGTATGGCTTGATTCTCATCTTTATGAGATACGTAGAAGTTCCTGGGGCACATCCCCATGGGCCCAGCCTACCTTCGTGTTCGGTCCCTTGACTTGAGCATTTCCCCGAAGAGCACATGGTATGTAGGGCTTAGGTCCTCATTGACGTGGTTTTGTTCACTGCACCGTACACACCCCCAATTCTCATTCACGCCAGGTGTTTGAGTTACTCCACCGTGTGCCTCTTATGTTTATGTTCGAACTTTGGTCCGAGTTCTAAGACCTTAAACTAAGATCATTTCTTTGACACTTTACGACTCGCTCTCTCTTGTGGGATTGCGCGATGTGGTGCGGGATTATGTCCTCATTTACTTCGTGTTACCCGCCGTGCCGTGCTTATCCCCAGATGAGATGTGTTCCCCGTCCCGCATGACGTTAAACTGTATTCCGTCCCGCATGACGTTAATCTTTATTCCGTCCCGCATGACGTTAAACTGTATTTTGTCTATCATGACATTAAACTATTTTTCAAGAACTATGTGTGGCTTGATTCTCATCCTAATGAGATATGTAGGACCACCCGGACATTTCGTCTTGGGTCCAGCCCCAGGGATTACTGAACCCCGTCCTTCCTTATTGTCGGCCCCTCGGCCCGACTTCATGGGAAGTGGTGTAATCAGGACATCAACCCCGAGTAGGTTCGGGATGCCCCATGATAATAATGGGAAGCGGCAGTTCTCTCGCCAAAGTGGTCCCGCCTGGAAATTGGGACGACCAGTGATCAGGTCAGTATGTCCGCCTAATGCGACCTCTCCATGGTGGCACAATTTCGGGAGTGTTGGACTCTGTTTGAACAATCCACCACTCCACCTTCCACGCTTTGTGTCCCCCCTTATTCGGAACCTCATTTCCTTTCATGTTTGACGGGACCCCCTAACAATATTGATTCTCGACTTATGGTCCGCCTACTGTCTTGGGCCAACGTTCCAGAGGACTGGTCATGTTTGACAGGGCCCCCTAACAGTATGTATGTCAAACCTATGGTACGCCTATTGTCCTGGGCCAACGTTCCGGAAAACTGACCGACGATATTTGAGTTAGGCCCCGTGTTGCGAACATGCTCAGTTTTCAGCCCTCGTTTATTGTCCCCAATTCCAGGACAACATGATATAGATGTTGTGTTTCCACCATGGTTGACAGTTATCCTCCATGGTTGCACCCCATTGGGTTATGAATTTGGGCAGCGTGATTCACCCTTCCTCTCCACCCCCTATGTTCGGAGGGATTTTGATGCCCCAGGCATCGCCCCGCTCGTGTGTTAGAGCACATTGAGGAGTCGACACATCAATCGGCCCGGGGTCTCCTCAGAAGTCCAGAACCAATTTTGGATGCCTGAAACATGGTCAATGCCCCACAGTTGAACGAAATTATGGTATGAGAATCTTCTGCTTCTTGCGTTGGGCACGACCCACATGGGCCTTGGGATGAGTTGTTATTCATTTCGAAACCACGGTTGAGTGCATTAAACCCAGGGTACAAATGAATGGATTTGGCCATATATTGGATTGAGACGATGAGCAGTACAAGAAGAAAGTTCATGAGATGGAAAAAACAAATCCCTTAGGGGTCAGCGTGCTGAAGCGATCTTTCCAGCGCTGCTACCCTTTGGATGGTAGCCTCCAGGACCGCTTCTTGCTCTTTGAAGACTCTCTCCTCGTCGGCCACCATAGAGCGCAGCTCGCCATCCCTAGCTTGTGTCTACACCCGCTTGGTTCGAAGTACGGTCATCTGGTGACTCACCTCCACCAGTTGTTCCTGTGCATCAGCCAGCTGGGCCATCAGTTGCTCCACAAGCTCAGAGCATGTTGCGATGAAGGCCTCATTATCTGACGCCTACCCTTCGAGGTGCCGGACTTCCTGCTCCGCCCATAGCAGCACTTGAGTGCTCACTGATCCTCCCTAGCACTGGGCAATGTCGGTGCGCCGGCTGATCTCGTGTATCTTCTCGGCCATGTAATCACAGACCGTCAGATGAAGACGCTGAACATCAGCCCCTCCGGTGCAAAGGAAGCACAACCAGGTCTGATGTGATCCCATCAGCCTCAACCAATCCGACTGGGGATTTCTGAGGAAGAGATGGATACACTTCTACCCCTTGCGACGTGTCATCCGGCTCTCCTCGGCTGCCTCTGAGTCAGAGTCATCTATCTCCTCGGGGTCAGCGGGTCGGTATATGGGGAAGGCAGCCAGCAGATCGGCAGCAGGATCTGCCACAGGGACGCCTTCGTGAGGAATAGAATCCTCGACGTCCGGGCGACCTTCTTCTCTCGCCCCAACATCAATGATGCCTCCACCGGCTTCCGACCTCATCTCGGGAACAGCGCCGCTGATGTCTGCCGCCCCCTGTTCATCAATTATTGGGGCCGACTCAGTGTAGGGAGCGTGTTTTGAACGAGGTGGTATGTCCGACGCTGGTCCACTCGCGAATGGCCCGGGCTCCGCAGCCTGACATGCCTCCCATTTTGAGATAACTCCTCAAGTCATACACTAGTCAGATGAGATCTTTTGACACCAAGCACCAGTAGTGAAGCGTGAGACTTAAAGGAATCTAGAGCATCGGTCCCCAGTGTTTCGGCCGCTGTAGGAGCTGCCGTAAGGGGAGACCCCTCCGCGCTTGTTAATGCAATGATGGGTGTCGGATCCCCATCATGTCCCACTGCTTCCTCTCCTCCCTCCTCTGGTGGGGAGGCCCGTCCAATGATCAACTGCTCCTGAGTAGGATAGGGAAGTGAGTTAGAAGTTGGAAAGGAGAATGGATGAATAAGGGAAATGAATGAAGACAGAGACACACCTCGAGAATCTCGGTTATTTCGAGATCAGAGTCGGCAATCTCGCCACTCTCTCGGAGACTACCTTGGTAGGTCGCCCCTTGTGACCTCTCACCTTCGGGATCTTCTTCTTCATCTTCTCCCTCACCTTCGTCCTCTCCTGTTTCCTCCTCCCCCTCTGGCTCCTCGTCACTGTCTCCTTCTCCCGGAGGAATCGCTTCCGGATCATCCTCCTGGCCGAGCATCACTTTCAATAGGAAATTTTGCTCCTCACGCCGCCCCCTTTGGCATGAATATGCATCCATGGCCATTAGATAAGATTACCGCCGATGGAAGTTTACTCGTTCAGTAATTCGAATGAGCCCGACCTCTGGCAATTGGATCCTATTTTGCATTATCTCTTGACAGATGGCTTCGATGCTCAGCGATTTCCGCAGGGTCATCCAAGCCGACCATGGTTCTAGGAGAATTGCGTATTGGGAAGGTTCGAGCAGATATCCTATCTACTTCCCGGGAAGTTCCCTGGCCGCCTCATGTGACCCCCCTGCGGGTAGCGAGGACGTGGCAGCACCATGTGATGTTTCTGCTGCCGAAGTCCCAGCCTGCACAGGCCTCGCTGCCTGACGCTCCCTTGGTCCTCCCCTTACGACGACACCATGACTTCTTTCCCGTCGCCCGGTTTCCACGCGAGTAACCTTGAGTTTTCAGACGCGCTTGCAAAATAGCCCCTCATGGTACGCAATGGTCCAGTGTTCGGGGTATTTGGTTACTTGGCCGGCATCGACCCCGGCGGGGGGAAAAGTGACGACATTGCCAGAACCAAAGGTGGTAAACATCAACCACATCTGGCACAGGATGCACAGATTCTTCTCCTACCAGACAGCCGTGAATACCTTCTTCGACATTCGTTGGAGGCACCTGAACTGCCTAGCGAATCAGGATGGTAAATAAGGCTCGCAGATCACCTTCCCGTCAATCCGAGCCATGAGCACCCCACCCCAAATGCTCTGGAAGTATTCCTACTATTCTAGAGAGCCTCGACCGTTGTCCACCAGCTAGCTGACTGGCGTGGGGAATGGGCTGAAGTTGATGTTTGCATGGTTTCCAATGCGGATCCTCACACCCTCCTCATTGAGCGTCATCAGCGCCACCCCTGCGATGTTTAGCAAGGACGATGGCAGAATGTTTCCCGGAAGACGGACGACGTTTGGGAATGTATACCTACTGAGATGAGCCGCCAACCAGCCATGAAAGATCTGGAAGGGACCACATACTCTCCGAGGCGACCCCCCCATGAGATGCACCCCAGGAAGGCATATAGCTTGGCCAGTATGGGGATGCCCAAGTTGAACCGTTTGTTGGTAGCCATGGATCCCGCCATCACCAATGTTGCTGGACGGACGCCCATCCTCACGTTCCGCACCGGCAGGATCCACCCGCTCAGGAATGCGGCAAGGAACCTGGCATACCGGACATTCGGGTCCTAGGCCTCAATGACGCGGTAGCCCCATGATTGGTATTTCCCCGCCTCCAGGGTCCTCCAGTATGACCCATCCCTGCTCCTCCGAGTCGCGGTTGGGCACCGTTTCCCCCATCCCGACATCTTGACAGCTGAATCCTTCTTGAGGAACAGGCTGAACCAGCCCTTGAAGGCAACTTCCTTCATGAGGTCCTTGACCCCAACCACTCTTTGGCCAGCTCCAACATGTGCCACATCAACATAGGCGTCCGCGACCTGTCTCCCCAGGTTCTCTTTGGAGGAACGAACTCGTTGTATTGGTAACCCTCCAGTGGGATACCTCTAATGTAGTGAATGTCCCAGAAACTGATTCCGACTTCCCCATGATGAATGTGGAATGTGTTGGTGTTAGGAGACAACCGGTTGAACAGCTCTGGTCCGAGTTCAGGCAGGTGGTGGATGTGGAACTGCGATGTCCATACCGCCTAGAACAGGCCGATATTCCGTAGTTTGTCCCTGAACCGGTCCCATTAATGGCTGACCCAGAACGCCCAAGGCCATTCGCTGGTGAAGTTGCCCCCAGACCGCATGTCCCAATCCGTCAGCCATCCCTTCGTGTCATCGGTGACGCTCTGATGGAATGTGCTCGTGTAGAGGGACGGAGATTCCTCTGCCACAGGCTCGTCCCCGGTAATGGTCCTAGTCCTCAGGTTCAGGACATATACGTCTATATGCTTAGTTTCCCGGGCATTATGGCCATTGCTGGTGATGTTGTAACAAGGAAGTGCATCCTCCCGAGTCACCCAAGACCGTGGCGTGTCCACCTCGAAGCCCGGCAGTGGCACCTCTTCCAGGATGCCAAAATTCCAGAGCGGGAGGTTTTCCTACAAGGGATATGTCTTCTTGTCCAGAGTCAGCAGATTGAACAAGGTCATATTGTTGGAGACAATCACCTTGTCTCCATAAACCTCCTCGTTCGCCACCATTTCTGTCCTACGGGTAGTGACTTCACCCTCAACAACACGGTTTGAATCCATCATGAATATTTCGGGAGTTGGGAGAAATCAGGATGCAGTAAGCGGAATGAGAGAGTTCTGTGGGAAATCTGAATGAGTTGCGCAAAATCCTGGAGATGAGTGCGCAATCGGCACGCTAAGCGCGGAATATCCCGAACAGGCGCGAAATCACGGCCAAATTTCGGATGAAATTGCACGCTGCTAGAGTGTTTTTACGCGCAGCCGCGGAAGCGATTTCGGGCACGAGAGCAATGATCTTATCGCACGGAAAAAGCAGAAGTATGGATTTGGGACCCAGCGCCCCTTTTTATAGGTGAGGCCAGGGTTCCGCGCCGCACGGAAAGAGGATTCCGCGCGCGTCCATTGGATTTGCGCGCCCCATCGGAATTTTGCGCGCAACTTGACTAGAAGATTCAGCACTTCGGCGTTTCCGCGTTTCCCTTGGAATCTGATCGTTGCGACCTCTCGCAGATCCAATTCCACGGGGGGGGGGGGCATTTGTTGACGCCGAAAAAAGACCGTAACTCTCGGAGGAAGTTTTGAAATGACAAAGCGAATTCATATTCAGAATCAGAGGCTCGATCTAGAGGTCCGGGATGTGGTTCACGAAATAAAGGAGGATCCACGCGAAAAATGGTTCCACGCGCATAGAATCATCGGGTTTCGCGGAATTGATCCAATGAGGCACACAATCTTTGCGCGTCGTGGTTCTGCGCGGCGAGTTTTTGCGCGCCGAGTGCGCCGCCTGGATTCCGCGCCGGAGGTCGCCTATAAATAGATGGTGACCCCGAATAGTTTGGGGGTTCCGGAATTCGAAGCGACTCTCATGCGTGCAATTTAGCTTCCCCCGCACGCAAGATGGCTTCCAGGTAATCCCACATTTCGCGCAACCTTGCCCCGGAGTCCGCCTTTGCGCACAACTCCACCGACTTCAGTGAATTTCCCCCCTTCCCCATGTTATCTCCTTGCACGCAATCCGTGTCTCGTGCTCGCAATACCCTGCCATGCACGAAAAACCATGCACGTAATTCCCTCTCTGCATGCAATTACCTTGTTCCAATTGAGCGTTGTCCCGGTGTTTTGCATGCAAACCTTCTTTTTTGCGCGCAAAGCCCATGACCCTTCACCTTGACTCCTCTTGGCTGCCCCCCTGCACCGGCACCTGATGTCTCCCCTTCCGGGCATGCGCGCCATGCGTTGTTTTCTCGTACGGTATTATAGGCTCATGCGAAGTAACCTCAAGGTCCCTTGGGCCGTGTTTCCCATTGCGTTGCTTTGACTTATGCTTCTCCGCATAGGAACGCTAACGACTATTGCTTCTTCGCATAGCCACGCTAACGTGGACCCCCCGGTGGTTCGCCCTGCGGCCCCCCATCAGTGTGGCCTTCCCAATGCCTTCCCTCCCACAAGGGGTAGAAGGAGTTGGGCATGTAAGCCCTAGGGGTGTGGATCGAACCCACCTCATCCAAGCTGCAATGTGTTTAACTGAAAAGCACCTCATCCTTAACAAATGACATTAAACTGTGGTCTGACCCCGTGCTTCACACGCAGGGTCCCCCCAGCTCGGAAATTTTTTACGCCCATTCGTCTCAATGGGAATGGACTCTTCCTCACATGGAATGATATCCTCCTTGTCAGAGTGGCTTTTGTCCACGGGGGAAGGGCCGCCTCAGAGCATAAGCCCCTATCCTTTCTTGTGGATGATTTCATTCGTGCGTCTCCGTACTTCCCCCCTGCCAAGGCTAGTGGAGTCCTTTTCCCAATGTGCTTTGTCGCACCATGGGACTCCACCCTAGAGTAAGCCCCGGCACCAAGGGCCGGTAACCACGTGTAAGCCCCTATTTCCTCTTTGGTCCGCTCAATGCGTAAGCCCTATTCCACTTCTCACAGACACACCCTTCGCGACGTGATCGTCTGGTCCTTGCTGCCTCTTGTTTCCCACACCGAGCATGACTCACGTGGGCTTAGAGTGCGCATCGACCATGAAATACTCTTGGGCCGCCCCAAAGCGTATGCCCCATCCCAGCGAACTATGTGGACTTTGATCTGTGCTAACACACGATACGTAGGATGCCTCCACGAGGTTCAAGCCCACCACCCAGTCGTCCTGACCTCTCCATGTCGGTTCCCTGACAACCTTAGGCTGCCTTAGAGCATAAGCCCCAAACCCCTTGTCCCGCATGACGTTAAACTATATCTCGTCCCGCATGATGTTAAAATGTATCTCGTACTGTATGACAGTAAATTTTATTCCCCCTCTTGGGCCGCCCCAGAGTATAAGCCACATCCCAGTGAACTACGTGGACTTTGATCTGTGCTAATGCATGATACGTAGGAAGCCTCGATGAGGTTCAAGCCCACCACCCGGTCGTCCCAAACTCTCCATGTCGGTTCCCTGACCATATTGGGCCGCCTAAGAGCGTAATCCCCAAACCCCTCGTCCTGCATGATGTTAAACTGTATCTCGCCCCGCATGACGTTAAACTGTATCTCGTCCCGCATGACGTTAAATTGTATCCCCCATCTTGGGCTGTCTCAGAACGTAATACCCATGTCTCACTCCACCATCCATCCTGATCTTTACTCGAGCCACCACATCCCGGTGAGATCATGCCACCCCATCCCACTAAATGGCATCCGGGAAGCCACCCACGTGATGGCCCCAACATCGGTGTTCCCCCTAGGGGTCCTTCAACCCGATCCGTCTCTGGAAGATGTTAAACTCGCGACATACCCCGTGTTAAACATGGGAAGCTGAGGAAAACTTCAGATGGTACACATTCCCCGCGTTTGATGTGGGATGCCTCGGGCTTCCGTGCCCTCGAGAAGACCTATGACGAGGGACCAAAGATAGGCATGCCAATGACGCCCCAATGTGACCATTCTTCTCACCAAGGTTGCTGCCCCAACAAGACCCCTTGAAGCGTCTCGAAGGAAGAAGCGTAATTAACTGGCGTCCATGTAGATATGGCACCGGGAATGGGCTTCACAAACCCGTTTTAAATCTACGAGGGAGACCCGGACTAGGTGATGAGCTCCGAGGAGGAATCCACGGAAGGAAGAAACGACATCCCATCATCCCAGTTTCGATCAAGGAGAAGACGTCCCAGAACAAGAAACGGATGCCGCCAGCCTTTGGAAAGTGGGAATGCGGGGTAACAAGCAGCGCATCCTCCCCACAGACGGATGCGCGCGCCCCGGTGAAAGCATAGGAGCAACACCCATATATAATATTATAAGGTATTTCTCATTATTTAAATTTATATTATTCTTCATAACATATTAAATATAATGATTAATAGAAATTATTAGGAGGAGGTATTTTTTTAAGATGTGTTACATTTATGGACTCATATAACAACCTTTTTGAGTAAATATAAAATAGTGTATGGACAAAAAATATTTCCAAGGATTTATTTTTGGGTTTTATAAACATACCATTGATGTTTAAATGATATATTTATAAATTTCCTTCTATGACATAATTAATAGATAGAATATCTTTCATAATATCACAATATTTAATTATGGAAAATTATAGCTGATTAAAAATATAAGTTATTTATATTACAAATTATTATTCAAAAAATTTAAATTATTATTTTTAAACCCTTTATTACTAATTTTTGAGAACCATATATCTGGATTGCAGAACATGATTCAGAATTTTATATTTATTCCATAACCATGAATAATAATATTATTTCTAGGTCCTAATGAGTTTAATAAAATTTGTAAATTTTCTATTGCACATGATATATGGTATATAACAATATTATATTGTAAAGGTATAGATAATATTAATAATTTGATATATAATAATGATAAATATGTGTTTCATGCTTTTAAAATGACATATTGAGAGAGTGATACATAGAATAGTGGAAGATATAATAAATTTGTTAACAATTATACTTCATTTGGATCTATAGGTCAACAATATGGCCAGGATTGAATTGTTTTTATTTATCAATATTCAATTGGGGTGGTATATTATATTCTATAACACAATACATTCCTATCAATGATCATTATATGAAATATATGATATGGAAACAATATTTTATGAATTGTAATTAACATAACCTGGATATTGACATATAATTATTATTTGTAGAATTGTTTTAGTAATGTATATACTTCAAAAGAAGATAAAATTGATAATGATAAATTAATTTATTAAACAAATGAACAAAATTCTTGTTATCCAAATTCATGAGGTGTAATATATCAGTTTGCATGGTCATTAGTAACTTTTTTCCCAATAAAGATGATATCAGAAATCCGTTAACAAATTAAATAAGAATGAAATATATATTAAGAATGAAAAAATTCATGAATGTATAAAAATATTTGGAATATGTGGTATGATGTCCCACATATCAATGAAATGAGAAAATATGTGAAGAATTTTATAATTATAAAAGATTATAGGATGAAATGGAATACAGGTATAAAATCTACTTAGAGTAAATTTGATGACTCTAGCGATGTTTGACATTCAAATTATAATGCTATAAAATCATATAAAAAATATAATATAATATTTTTAATTGAGATAGATGTGGTACAATATTTTTGCAATCATAAACATCAATTTGGAAATGAAATATATTTTTATTGTTGAACTAAATAAAAAATGTTCTATATTAGAGTATAAATATAAAAATTTCAAAAAGAATAAATAATATATTAGAAATAAAATATTTTTATTACTATAAAATATGTTTTAACTAGTCGACTTTTTTATATATTGAATAAATTTGAATATAATGGTTCTTCATGTGCTATTCATAATACTAAGGTAAATTGGTTTTTTTTTAATTTTTTTTCTAAAACAGTTTGTGATTATGTTTACAAAGAATATGAACTATCTTAATCAAATCATGGGTTAGAAAGAAAAATTAATGAAAAAATTGGATATGAATACTTTGAGGAAGACTAAAACATTATATTTTTTTTATTCTAGGATCCAAAAGTTTAAAAGTTTTTATTATTACATGATTTAATTAGGGATTCACTGGTAACTATGATAATAATTTATCTTTAATATTTCTCAATTTTTTGTGATTCGTATAATTAATCATTATAGAAAATTGGTTTTTGTTATGAATACTTTGGAGATATTACTAATGTGAAGATTATTATTGTTTGATATGTTTGGAATTATTAAATATCCCTAACCAAAAAAGTTAATTATATTAAAGTATTGAGGCATAAATGTGTAATCATTTCTCATGTTTTAATAAAGGATATTTTAGTTATATATCTAATAATTCATATTCGGTTTCTAAGGAAAAACTAATTATATTAAACTCATATGAAATAGAAAATTACATTATATTATATATTAATTATTTATATATACTCAATTTTCATTGTTTAATTACTGAAATAAATAAATCAATGATATGGAATATAATACACATACATTGTAATATGTATTCTTCAATGATATTATTTAAAAACAATTTGATTTTAGAAAAAAATATAATCTTTAGATAAAAGAGGATATGGGATGTATGCAAAGCTAGGAAGAAAAAAAATATTATTTTAAATCTATCAATGAGATTATTATTTCTATATATTCTGTAATATCCTACATGGATGTTATTTGAGCATCAAGAATATCTATCTATTGTATATATAATTATTTTTTTGTTTATTTTTTTCTATATTTATAATGGTTTACTCGTTGATTATTAATAGATAATTTTATTCCATATTGACTATTATTTTCGAACTTGTTTAGAAAGAAACATATACTATGATTTGTTTTTCCTTAATTTACCATCGATGATAAATTCAAAATAATAAATTTATACCATTTTCCCATAATTTTGTTAAAAATGTATAATTTACCACAACAAAACATCAGTAAAATGTAGTTTATGAAAGGTGGTTCATGAAGATGAAATAAATTTCTCAAACATAGTTAAATGATTATAGTATGGAAATTCAATTTTTTAATGAATATTCAGACACAATATACTATGTCATAAATAATGTTCTTATAAGATCTATCACAATGAATAATCTATATTATTTAGGAAAAAATAGATAACAATATTTTTTATACAATAAATTAATTTTAATGCAATATTATATCCAAAACACTTTGTATAATCTTGATAAGTTTTATCTAATGGATGATGTATGAAAGATTCATGATTATTCAACATCTTATATATTTTATATAAATCAAAATATGATATCTATGATAGTTTACCAATTAACTTTTGTGATATTTTTTTGAATGCAACAAATTTGATCCTAAGAAGACTCTCATTGATGACCTTGATAACCCAGTAAAAACATTGAAATAGATTCACATTTTTAATAATAAAAGGTAAAACATATATAAAATAATCAAGAATAAAGTAGTACTAAAATGAATGCTACGGATGAACTCAGTGTGGTATAACTAAATAACATAGAACCTTATTAATACACATTTTATAACATACTATTGTAGGTTTATATAAATGAAATAGAATAGATTATTTTTTCAATACTTTATGAATAATATTGTTTTTTAACAATTCAATAACATAAAAATATAGAAGAATCATTGATAAATGTGAGTTAATATTTATATAAATAAGATTAATTAAATTTATTGGAGAGGAAAAATATTTTGGAATTATATAAGAGATATTATATTTAGATTTTTATTTTTACTATCTAGATTTCTAGAAATAAGAAATATATTTATTCATTGGTTTATAGGAATAATTCTATAATAGTTTTTAATAGTTTTAATCAAGAGGAAGGAATATATTATGAAGAAATTTTATCACCTTCTATAATATTATAATATATTGTAATTATTTCATTATTTTCTTCTCTAAATATTATTTTTTTCAGATGAATGTTACATACTTATTTATAGGAGGATTTTATATAAAGGAATTCTATGTTTAACATACTCATTGTTTTAAAAATTCTCTTTTTCGAAATTCACTATTGAAATATACCATGCCTTTATAGTGAATTAAAGAAAACCTAGATAGTGGAATTAATGTACTACTTCATTTCCATTGTCAAATGGAATTTTTATAGGCCAATAAATTTATTATTTATTAAATAAAAAATCATTTTTAAATATTCATAAATATCCTATTTATGTTTATAATTAATATTTTGTATCAACTTACTAAATGTTATGTAATATAACTTATAAAATCATTAAATAAGAGATCCAAATGAGAATAATGGATGAGTTTAATTTCTTTCATGGATTTATAATATTTCAAAATGAGTTTCAGAATCTTATTAAAAAAGTAAAAATCATACATGAATTAAAATATTTATACATTAAAATAGTGATTTAAATGACACAAATAAGAGTCCAAATATGATGCTTAATTTGGGAAAAAGTGGCATAATTAATTTTGTGATAATAAAATGATTAAAAAAATTATTAATTTGTTCTAATAACAAAAATATTCAATTTAATTTATAGTTCATAGGTTGAGTATGGGTGTTTTATATTAGGCATGAAGACAACATTTCAAACCTATGAATTTTTATGAAAATACGTGGATTCTTTGTCTAGTAAGAAGAAATATAATATTAAATTATAAATTTTTAAATTTATGTACATAATAGTTGGTATTGTTTGTGGATATGTGTTGTTAAGAAAATTTACCTTGAATGTTTTTGGTATCAATTTTTGAAAATGTTCTTATCAAATGTGATAAACATATTGCTATCATATTTTTAAAAAACTACTTATACATTATTAAATAAATAAGGTTGATATTATGTATCATTTACAAAAGTATCATACTCAAATAGGTGAATTTGTTTTATAAATTATTGGCATGGAACATTAGTTAAGAGATATTCTTATAGAGTACCTTTTTATAAACATTTAGATTCTATTAAGAGTAAAATAACATTCTTTCAACTTATATGAATTTTATCATGTTTATTTTATGATTAATTATTTTCTATGTTCTATTATAATGTTTATTTTCCTAATAAGTAATATTATTAAATTAAATCTACATTTATATTTATCTTTATAATAAGTTTCATAAATTTAAAATAAATTTGTAATTTATCTTCATAAGTCATTTTTTCACAATATATATTTTGGATATTAAAGACTAAATTGAAAAATTAAATGATTTGAAATTAAATTCCTAACACAAAACATTTATTTACATTTAATATCTTATTGATATGTGAAAAATGATGAAAATCTATGATGTGCTTCTAGAAGCGAATGATTAATAAATCCACATGTTTAGAGAGATATATAATAATATGTAATTCTATGTATTTTGGTTGATTTCATGCTAAAATTTTCTTTATTGAAGAAAAATATCTGTTTTTTAAAATTAATGACTTTTTATAATAATAATAAATTTGATATTTTATGGAATTTAATGATTTATTTGATGGTGTACAATGTTTATTTATATATGATGGATATTTTACTTTATCTAAATAGAATGATTAATGAATATGTATTTATTCTGTTCTGATCATTGAGGCTCTTCTTTATCCTCATAAAGAAAATTTACTTTCACACTAAATATATTAGGTAAAAAAATTTGACATAAATTTATTATGGATTATTTATTTCGATCGTATTATATTAGTAAGATACATTTGAATAATTTTGAATCTATGAAAATGTTTATCTCAAAATATATATAGATCGTTATTGCACAATGATCATACGTGATTATAAAGATTCATTTTTCAAGACATGTATCTTTTATGCATTTTTTGAATGGGAAAAATGTTAATATATTAATATATAAGAAAGATTATATTAATAAATTAAAAAATATATAATGAAATTTAGTTTTTTACCATTTTTAAGATTATTTACTATTTCTTTTTGTAAAGTATGTTTTGAGTTGGATGAATTTGAATATTTGAAGTAACAACATAGTATAAGGATATCAGTCAATATATTCATAATGACTATATTTTATTGGAATACAACATTAAGATCCATTAGTAAAATATTATCCATGCTAGGTTTATAAACTTAGTTTTTCAATATATATTGTTAAAAAGTGTTTCACATAGTATTTTTTCAAAACCATTTCTATAAACCTTACATGGTGGGTTTGAAAATATGTTTATTTAAAAAAACATTGGAAACCCCTATTGGATAGTTTTTTATGTATTTTTTACAAAACCAAATTCAAAAAAATTGTTTTAATGTCATTTGAAACACTACATTTAAACTTTAATATGAGATTGGTATTAAAATGGGTTGTATATACTACCTATAGTAATAATTTTTGTTAAATGTCCTGATTCAAAATTTTAGCTTCTTCATATAATGGTTTAGTGTTGAAAAAAACCCTCTTTTATTTTTTTACATCACCACCATGCATATGTCCACCTATATTATATAACTTATTATTAACAACCTTAGTATATTTTCCAACTAGTCATCTTAGATCCACAAATATCGTCTATCACTTAATCATTCAATTATTTAAAAATTAGATTTATTATCATCAGTATATTTTTTATTTATTTATAATCAATGAAAATATTAATGATTTAATTTTTTTGATGAAGTAGATATATTAATAATTGACTTTTGTTGATAAATTTTCTCAATAATATTTACAAGACATAGTTTGAAATTCTATATCAACTACTACTATGGACTCCACATAAATTATTTCATAAAAAGAATAGAAATATCAATAAACAATATATCCATTGGTAAAAAATTAAAACATGTAATGTAAATAAATTGAATATTTAAGATTATTCTTGTTGGTTTTTTGTTCCCAAAACTATAGTTCATTTTTATATTTATTTGGTAATATATAATAGAAGAAATCATTATTTGTTTAATAAAAATATGTCACTTTCCACGTTTTTTTGTCAATATAATAGACATGGAAGGATTATTTTGATATAGGTTGTCCATAAAAAATTTCAACTAATTTTTTTTCACTTTTACATTCATTATCATAATTAAAATTGTCAAAATCCATATAAATAAATTTTTTTACATTATATTGTTTTAATGAAATGAAAAATAGAACATACAACAAATGATGAATTTCAATATAATAAAATGCCAACGTTAATGGTCATAAAATTGATAATATACTTTTCTAATATAGTAGATATCTTATATCCATCATTATAGATGAATGTAGTAAATAAGTTTACGTAAATAACCAACTATAGTAGGACATCTGATGGGATGTAATTATCTAATTACAAAAAGTAAAAATAGATAATTCTATTCAACCCCTGCTCTATTAGGAAGATATTGAGACAATAACAATTATTATGGAATCTATTTACTCTATATAATAATTTAGAAATGTGGTTATAGTTTCTATAGATGAATATAATGTTTAAGGAATTTATAAAGCATAATTATAACTAATAAATATTATTATAATAAATTTAGTATAAAATAATGATGAATGATATGAAATTCATTTCATAGAGATGGTGAGAAATATAGAAATAATGAATGAACATTATACACCTTCTCAAAAGGATAATGTGAGCACTAATTTTAATGATCAAGTTTACAATTTTATTAAAAAATTATATTCATACATGATTAATTTGAAGTAGGAGAATAAATGTTTAATGTCTGAACAAAATTATGATATGGTCAAATTAGAAATTTGCAAAGAAAAAATCATTTTCAAAATATGATTATGAAATAGTGAAATGTGAAATAGTATCTAAGTCAAATTTTGATGCAATTAAATAGATCTTAGAAGATCAATGTTACATCCACCAATATAGAACTCTCTGAAATGGCCATAAAGGGTTTGTTACATGGCCTCATGAACACATCCACATATACCAGAGGCTACTAACTAGAAGTGGGTGTGTCATATGTATAGTGAAGAGACTATAACATCAATTTATTGAGTTACAACACAATGTAATAATAAAATAAAATAATAAATAAATATAACAGATCATAAATAATGGAACGAAATATATACTGTTGAATACCAACAATAGAGGCCAACAGAATAATCCAAGAAATAATAATTGAATAATGAAATGACATGCTGGAATGTCAAAATGTCACGCTATAAATAATAAAAATATAAGACTATCATAATCAATCAATGACTCAAAATTCCCCATTAATGAACACCATATAGGTCACACCTACACACTATATCCCATCTAGAATGCAACCAATCATTAATAAGGACCATTTCCCTTGACAAATCATGCATCCACAAAATCTACTCAGGTACCAAACAGCTGCATGAATAGGGTATCAGTAAAACATAGTAGGTAAAAACCACCATGATTAAACATACATAGAATGATTTTCACTATATGAAATAGTGAAATAAACAAAATTATTAATTAAATAAATAATTAAATTAACTTCAGATGAACTAATTTCAACACCTTACAACAATGTATCTAAGCATTTTCCATAACCATGTTATCAATAACCTTATAACCAAGGTATAAATCACAATAATATAGGTCAAACCTGATATACAATCAATTAAATATATAATCTGGGATAATCCCACTATACACTCATTTCAACATGTCAACTGGGCCAAGCCCACTATATCATCATTTTTGCCCTTCAACTATACCAAGCCTGATATATTAGTATCTCAGCATGTCAATTAGCCCAATACCCCTATATAATCAATTTATCATGTATAAATGGGCATATACCACATTCAATTTATTTCATTATATAACAAAACACTAGTCACATTAGCAAGGACATTAAAATATCCAAGAATACGATCCAAATGTTAATTATGAAAAGTACAATTTAAATTTGAAAATCACAATTCACAAATCAATTGGTCATAATGAATAAAATGCATGATACCTCAATAAACAATAAAAACCTTGGTGAATCTATATAATGAAATCTCTCACAATAAATGTTCTGCTAAACACACATAAGACATTAAAGAATTCATTTATATTCTATGATTCTCTCGCCCAAACGGTAGCCATATGGAAATTCAAACCCCTAATTGAATCCAAAGGGACTCTAAGGAAAATTCCAATTCATCATTTAAATAATTCATCATGCGATGATTTGGTGAAATTACAATATTACTCATACTTTTACAGTTATCAATCAATATAGTTATGTTATAAAATCCATATGTTTAATCACCGTATCAAAAAATTAATCCAATGGAAATGTCCTTTGTGGAATATGGTGTCGATGATCATAAGAAGGATCCTAGATCAAATCTGATCAAGATAAAAAAAATCAATGCACACGGTCAAGACACCACAATGAAAAGACTATAGAAACAACGAAGTGAAAGTAAAATGAACCAAAACCACCTAATAAGGAATGATCACACAAGAGGGATGTTCAAAAGGGATTTATACAGACCAAAATCACATGGAAGGATCCCTATAGTTGAATTAATGATGAAATATGAGTGATAAAATAAAATTACACCACCTGTAACATATTAAAACTACAGTTTATGGAATTAAAAATAATGTAATATTCTTAAACATATTGTAATTATCATTAATGTAATTTTATTAAAAACCCATCTTCTCAGCTAAATATAAAAAACAACTAAGCATTACATAATGGGTAATCCATTTTAATGGAATGTAAATGTTTTCTAGATGGATTTTCAGCTCTTTTTCTTAATAAAACTTCTCAAACCCCCTTTAAACGTACTCAAAATACCATAAACCCATGATAAAACAATATCTATTTAATCACAACTCCATTAATTCAAATGAACATACATCCATGAACATTTAAATATTTTCCCCAATATAGGATCTTAACATGGAACCACTCAAGTTTCCACAAGTGTAATTGAAACTATAGATTTTTTTTATTCAAACAATCAATCATCAATGAAAAAAACTAGTAAGATTTAAATATGTGGAAAAAAAACAAACAATGTTTAATTAAAACCAAAAATAGAGGAATAACTGAAAAATATTGGGATCATACAACCTCCATGCGTATACATCTCATCCCCTATCTACTCCAAGCATCACTGTGATGTCTCAGTTAACATGTCCTTCCTCTATGAATACATATCAGACTCCCTCTACTATGTCTCCTCCAAATGATCTGCATGTTTCAACTGAACTTGAACTAATTGTACTGTCCTAACTGGATATAGATCTCACTATTATCCATAATCCATAATGGAAGCTCCTTAAAGTACACATTGACACTAATCTCAATGTATGAAACATCTACCATGAGAGAACGGTCTAGTTTTTTTATCTGATGATTCAACACATGGAAGAATTTTTTCATGGTACTATAATTCTATGAATGATCCAAATGGTATTCCATTATAATGACTATATTCACTATCTTAAATGTCCTGAGAATATGTGGTTCTATATTTCATATTTTTTAATACAGCATTTCCCAAACCTAGGAGACACCCTATGTAAAACATGATGACCATCCTCAGACACTAGAGTTCATCTTCAATGGACATCATACTATTTATGTCTTCTCTATATTTTCACCAACTACTTTCTGGTAAATCCAACTCAATCAGATGTATCATATACGAGATTACACCCAATAAGCATTGTCTCACCTTCCTAAAACTAGCAATGATTATAATGACACAACCTTCAATATAATGAAATCAAATATTCCATTAGGATATATTCATGGAATCTATTATTATATGAAAAATCCATTAGTTCTATATGATACTACCATAAATGACCAATATTCAAAACATTGGAAAATAACATATCCTCTTGAACCTAAATATTCCTATCTGATATACCATTTTTATGAGGATGATATGTCATACTAATAATAACCAATTATAAAAAGTCCTTATGATTTCCCTTATAGAAAAATGATTGAATCAATGATATATCTGCAAACATACTCCTCTAAGCACTCTGTAGTCAAACTTCCTCATGGACATAATGAATTCCCAAATGATCAACTATAATGGTTTCTTGGTGTAACATCCCGGATCCAGAAGCCACCTAGAGGAACCCTATACTGGATTGCTCACATGGCCTCAAGCACATTTCCCCAAATGCCAGAGGTTGTCGACTATTAGTGAGGGCCTTGGGTGTGGTAGTGGGGAAACTTTTCCCTCATTGGTAAAGTACAAAACATATGTAAAAAAACATCCAATACTAGAAGTAGTAAATATCAAACAATAGGAAGCAGTGGAAGACTGAGATAATAAAAAACTAGAGCAATGCATAATAAATGATGCATGATACATATATCTATGAAAAACAACCAAACATGTCACAATGATGAATATAAATAGTAAGGAACCAAGTACAAAAGAAAATATAAATAGATCTTCAGCATCGCAAACCTTGGCACGGTCCCATTGTCTCCAGCTCCATAGCATGTCAAGTATCTGAAGTTGAAGGGTGCTTTACCTTATATTTATCTGCAACAATATAATCTGTTTGGGCCAAAAAGGATGGCCCAAACAAGGTGTAAGACTAATTCCAAGTATGAAGCCACCCAAAGATCTATGCCTAAAAGTCATTGAATATATGGCAGGTATATGTGCAGAAAGAAGTAAACAAATAATACTCAGCAGTAAACAATCCACATTTCCAATAAGAAGAAACATCTAACAAGAATCTTAGCACAAATAGGTAACCCTATAGGATGTACTCACAACAATCCCCTCTTGTCCGACCTAACAAGTACCAACAACCATCTGGGCAGTACACTCAACCTAAATTCTATGGCTATGTCAAAGGAAAAAATATAAAACACTCTGAGGGAGCTCACTCAGTCAATTATTATTAGATTCTAGTGTAGTTAGGGACTCTCTGAGGAAGCTCACTCAGTCAATTCCCCTTATATTCCCAAGGTCAAAGACAATCTGAGGAAGCTCACTCAGTCAATTCATCTTATTTCCTGGGTCATTCAAAGCCTCTATGAGGAAGCTCCACAGTCAATTCCTCTTATATTCTAAGGTAAGCCTGGTAATTCAATGTAAAACAAAGACTATTTGAGGAAACTCACACGGTCTATCCCATTATAGTCTAAAATAGTCAAGGACTATATGAGGAAGCTCACACAGTCAATCCCCTTATAGCACAAAGTAATGATAGGCTCTCTGATGAAGCTCTAACAGTCTATCGCCCTATAGCCTAATGCTCAAAGACACTCTCAAGAAGCTCACTCGGTCAATTCCCCTTACAGTCTACTACAACAGGTTCTCATGGACCTGTGTAGGATAACAACACAACATTTCAATATGGCCAAAGTAAACCTACAAAAATACTTGTCCAATCATTCTACAACATATCAACCATATCAGGATACAAATATCTGTCCTACAACAACATGAATTGAAACATGCAAAGTAGCCCAACATGCTAAACATGACGAAACAGTCATAAACATAACATGCATGGGAAAAAAATATAAAGCATAGAAAAAAAAACCTATTCTTATCCATTTAACATCTACAAAACATACAATCATGGTAGTAAAAACAATAGGGGTAAAACGGTAAACACGTAATACCCCTTCAAGGGTATTGGTGGTAATGACACATAATACTCAAGTAATTTGAAATGAAAGGAACAAACCACCTACCTCGAGGTTAGGAGATCACAATATCTAAACCGTGAAGCTTGAATCTCCTTTGAATGTCATGATCTAAAAAACTGTCTAAAACTTTCAACCAATGGTCACATGAAAAAGTGGAGGATTTATAAAACGATTCTCTTAAAGAAGGAATAACTCAATGATGTGATTCCAATGCACCAGACAGTGTTTGATTCAGAGGATGGATGCATGCTCGTGGGTTCTTCGAAGATCTGTGGCCGTACGGTGCTCTCGGTTTAACGTGACCTAAAAGAAGTGTGTTTTGGAGATTAGACATGACCCCTATGCGTTTAACGATGAAAATGTACACGGATTGTACATTTGAAGTACATGGAATGTACTCACATTTTCGGTACTCTTTTTTATGAGGTCTTTAAGTCACTCCCACATGGTCATGTCTGTGGCTACTACACGGCCAACACACATGCTCCACTAGTAAGGAAGAACAGGGCATGCACTTTTATATTTTCCATAATTTCATTTTTCCTAAAAACGACCAGGAAAAGAAAAAACATACCTGAAAAGAAGATACGGGATCTTACACTTGGGTATGTACTAAGTGCTCAACATTCATTAGTTGACACAGAGTAACCCAAAAAATCATAATTGCTTTATGTTTTCCTTGTTATTCTTGTCACAAAATCCATATTTTAATCTTCTCATTTTCTACTCGAGAATGTGAACAACCTAAAAAATCATGGGTGGCCTCTAATGCTCATCTTTCACCTACTTACTAGTGAAAAATCGATCTAAAAACCATTCAATATCATTCATTAATATGAACCACAAGTACAAAATATAGAGATAATGATTCATATATTTCAAACTCATATGTACTTCCCATTTATAAGAATGTTAAAATTCTACATTTCTTCACACAATCTCGTATGAACCCATACCTATCCCTATAAAAGATTATAATTTACACTTATAACTGACCATTATGATTGTATCTCTGCACTATATAGTTGTATGTTTGATATAATTCCTCTAAATTTGTTGATTCTTTCATTTTTATTCTGTCATATAGAATAGGTATAATAGTTTTTGAAGTCATAACTACTAACCCGTAAGACTCTTGGACATATAGATTTATTTTTCGAAAAGAGATCCATTATCCACCCCTCAATGCAAGAGTAATTCACTTTCTATTTTGGAATCTTGTGGCTAAAATAATTGTAATTCATGTTGACCTTTCCAGGTGAATAAACCAACATGAAGAAGAAAGTCTCTAGATTATCAACCTACATCCTTTATTCAATTTTATGGTCTTAGTAAAAATTTATGTACCTGTGGATCTCGTGTTTTATGTTTACAAAAAACCGATCACCCCTGAGATAAGGCCTCCTTCATCTCAGTAAAAGTACCACTACTCCTATAACCATGTAATGAGTATGATAATTCCTTTCATGATAAAAAAATATCCAGATCCTTAAAAACCCACTTGATCATTGAATATCATACCTAATTTTTTTCCAACTCTATTTGTGTCCTATTGCATTATAAAAGATTTAATGAGAACATTTAATGTGAGGAGAGGTTATTGGTTCATCCTTCCATTTAGATCCTAAAAAAATTATCCAAATCATTAAAACAAACAAACATCAAAATGTTTTTTCAATCCATGAAATCAGTGCTTCCAAACAAAAAAAGTCATGGATAAAATGTAAATAATAGCACACTAAAATGAAAAATACCTGAAACACTAATACATTCCTGGGATTCTCCGAAAATACCCCTACTTCATCCTTCTCTTATACAATAAAAACAAATTCTTCATAGAAGTCATGGCCAAATAAATTGATAGTATCCATCCAAATAATTCATTTGGTTAGATTTTCATAATGATAATGCTCTATCAACATACTCATATTGATGTTACTATATAGGAATGACTGTATTCTCATTTGTATTACACAAAGATATCATAAACATAAACCACAACAACAGAATCCATAAATGTATGAATGATCACAATCATGATGGCCAGGAATACTTTTAATGCATTAGATGAACCAAACAACATCACTTTGACCTCATACAAGTCATACATGCTCTTAAATGTAATCTGTGGTACGTCTGATGGCCTCACCCACAACTAAAGGTACACTGATCAGACGAATATCTTAGAGAAGATCATAAAACCACTAGGAAGATAGAAGAGATCATTGATTCATGGAATATGATATCAGATTGTGACCGTCATCTGGTTCAATATCTGATAATCCACACAAAATCCCAATTTTCATTAGCTTTCATGGATGATAGAACACGATAACCAAAATTAGATATACCAGGCCCTATGAAATTAATATATTCCAAATCTATCAAGAAACCGTATAACTCCGGAAACTATATTTTTTATATTTTTGAATGGCGGGATAGAAACCATCAATTCAATCATGACCAAATTGATCATTATATTTTTATATTTCTCAGGTTATATGCTATAGAACTAATCAGAGAGAACATCATGAAAATGTTCTACCACAAGTTGGAATTAATACTACTAAATCAAAACAACATCTACAGAAATACTAGCTACATGACCCATCATACAATTTTCTATACATATAATTGGTTATTCATGACAAACACAAAGATCAAAATCACCCGGGTTAGAATAGATTCTTCATTTGAGAGATTAAATGGTGACTCTCCTATGGTAATAATTAATATGAGCTTTCTATATAGATAAAAAATTCATATACTGAATCATGTTGAATCCTATAATTTCATTCATTAATAGTTCAAAAATGAAATGGTAACCACCAATCTGTAGAGAATATCACTTGAAATATTTGATATTTACTGATTAGACTCCAAAATGATTGTAAATGATGAAAAAACTATCCAATATTTCCACATAAATTCCAAAACCATTTACAAAAAATATCAAACAGAAAAGAATGTAAAGCTCATATATCATACAAAATACAAGAAATGGTAAATGATATATTATTCGAACCTCCGAAAGTAGATGGCCATACATCCACAATAGCCGAAGTTGTCTACGTATTGTTCATTCGACTCGCTCTACTACCCCCAGATCCAGCATAAATCTCTTGATCTATAGCCTCTTACAAGTTATATCATTCCCGTATTGGGATAGCACATCCCCAACCTCGACATGAATGTCATGTGGAACACTAGCTACCTATCTACTGATGCAATTCTAACAACTTCCCACACTCTAGTACCTATCATGTTTACCTTCCAATACACTATTCATTAATTCAACTAGAAAGCTTATTTATGTGGCATAATATGCTACAATAATGACACTCAATAATGGGGTATGTATAGTGAGGTCCTTTGATTCCTTTATTACACCGTTAACGTACTATAACGGAACATGATACTAATATACCATCTGATAACCATTAATACATTCCCAATTTTTTCCATGGATAATATTGTCAAATTGATGCTTCTTTCCCCTATAAGATGATTTTATAGTTTTTCCCGATAAAGCATCTAGACCGCTATTTGAGGACTCTCTCAAATTTCCATAAATTATTAGTTCTTCATTTATTATATAATTTAAACATCTCAAATGAAACACATTCACTTGGGACCTGAACACATAGCGAACACTATAAAGGAATCTTTTCACCCTGGAGATCTCATCTTCTACACATGATGGGACAAAGAACAATAGGATAGTGAAATGTTATGCGTATTCCATCGATGAAATTACCTCCAACTTCAAGTGTATAAACTCACTAACATTATTATCCCTTGAAAATTTTGGATATAAATTACCCAGGAACATCATCTAAAATTCCTTAGAAGAAAACGCATCTTTCTTCCATAGCTTTTCCATAATTTCCCAACCATATTTTTTTGGTCAATGATTCATAAAAGAAAAATGAATAACCCACCTCTTTGTGGTTGTATCAAGATTCTAGAAAAATTGTATGGAATATATCGATTGTGAACATGAATATCTAGGGTTCTCCCGACCAGTTAACATAGGTGGATGTTGCAGTTGAAAATATCTCATCACCTCGAATATCAACAGTACTATGCGAAAATATATCTTTTCATTCATATTAATACCCTCAAGAATCTTCCTTGAAGAAGAACGTCAACATGATCCTCAAGACATATAGGAGGCACCCGTTCAGCTACGTTAGGTGAGTAATAATTGACACTCTCCTGATTCTAAACATGATTACAATGAGGATAAAATTTCTCAACAAGACTAAGACACTCCATAGAAAACTATCTATAAAAACTACATCAAACTCAATTAGTGACATAGACAGAGAACTAGTAACTTATATTTTACTAGACGAGGAATAAATGTATTTTAGCAGCTAAAAAATTATTATTTTTAACTTCCCAAATATAACAAAAATCTTATATAATTTTTCAATTGGAATGTATATATCAAAAGAAATTATATACGTACCTCTTATAAAAATATAATTTTAATATATATATATATCCATATGTTCCCATTATGTCGAATTCATATTAAAAATTCACCATATTAGGCCATGAGTATAAATCTCACGTACAAATAACACCATGAAACAATAAACTCACATAATATGTCAATCGGGTAGGGTGAAATATTATCAATAGTAATAAGAAATGACAATAAACAGTAATAAACCCCAGGGAACGTATACTATGCACCATAATATGTTTAGATACTCCCATAAACAATATCAATTCCAATCCCTGACACATCTTAGTATCCATTATAATATTACCCAGTAGTAAAGCAACCGAACATAATGATTTACATTTAATAACAATTTGTAAGTTCAAATAATCTCATACTATGTTACGTGCCAATAAAGGGTTGAATGCAAGACCTAAAGAATTATTACCCATATGAAAAACACTACATACAAGAAGTGAGGTTGTGATATGTATAGTGGGTATACTATACCAACTAGTTAATAATTTACAACATAGAATAATAATCCAATATAAAAATAAATAAATATTACAATTTAGAAATAATGGGAACAATTTAATACAGTGGAATACCAAAAATAATGTTTAACCATATATTCTCATAACTAGTAGGTGAATAATGTAATTATTTTATACAATATAACTAAAATTCATTCTAGAAATAATTCAAATATAATACTATAATTCTAAAAAATACTCAAATTTACATTTTCCCAAACCCCATTTCGGTCCCATTTCTAATCTTTATTCCATCCAGCCAGTAAAAATTCAATATTATGGTCCTTTATATGAAATCCCTTATTTTTGTTACAATCCTTTTCATTACATGGTCAAACAAAGGACCTTTTAATGATTATATGTTTTGTAAATAATTCAATGAATACATGAAAACATAAAAAATACTTCAAAAACATTTGGAATACAAATTCATGGGATCAAAATAAGTTAAAATTACCTCATATCATAACCTGGAGACATATATCAATGGAATGAGGTTAGTGTGTATCCAAATAAGGGAATCATAAAGATATATATATAGCATTTGATATTGATAGATATCAAAATGAACTTTAGGAACAACAATAAAGAATGAAAATAGACTTAAAATAATAATAAAAACATGATTCATAATTGGGAAATTTCACTATAAAATTGATATGAGTCATTCACAATCATATTACAGAGGTATATCCCCAAGATGTCATAAATTGATATTGACAATGATATTCTCCATGATATCATAAATATTTTTATATATAGTGATTAAATAAATTACCCAATGCATTATAGTTCTTTCAAAGATAAAACCTTATATATATTAATTTCATGTTATCTAAATAGATGACATTATATAATTTCATTAATATCCCAGGGATGATAAATAATTGGTTTCTTATCAATATCATGGTAAAAAAAGATCATAAAACATAATTGTTGTGTCATTTTTAACTCTAGAATGGAAAGGTGGGTTTCATATATGTTAATCGCGAAAAAGATCCATTTTAAAATATATTTGAATTCCAATTAAAAAATATATGATTTGATAATAAAATAAAAATGAAAAATTTAATTTCTCATATAAAAGTGTGAAATCTGAGATGTAAATTAAGCAACATTAGGTGTATAAAAATAATTTTAGGAAAGTGTAAAATGATGCAGGAAAAGAGAATATCATTCACAAAATAACCATGTCATATTAATAGAACAATAAAAAGTGGAAAATGTATTATTTTTTAAATTTATAATACATACCATAGAAAGAAGGGATCTTTAATTGAAAATTGATGTTTTCATTTCCCTTACATTGAGCAGATGTTTATAAAAATCAGGGTGGAAACATTGGGGAATGACGAAACCATGAGGGAACTCCATGAGAGAAAAAACCTCATGAAAATTGTGGATGAATGATCAAGAGTGAATAGAAATGGGTAAATGGTTGGGTATTTATAGATTAATTGGAGGACTTGTTCAATAATTTCTTAATACCTGTCTTGGAAAACTAGGTTGTGGAAAATGAAAGAATAGCTGTCCAATTGTATTTTCTAATAGATTTGGACATTTAGGTTACACATTATCATAAATTAATCCCCCAAAGCTAAACACTATTATCTAGTAACTCATTTGTCATGGAAATGTGGGGATTCCGTGAATTATTGTTTAAAACAATCTTTTTTTCATTTTAAGAATTTGGAAAAAAAACATACATATTTAAAAATTGAATAGAAATTAATAATATGATTATTATAAAAAAATGAAATATTTTATGTTTTGGAACGAGTTTACTTAATTATTAAAACATTACAATATAAGTATGATTTCATAAAATATATTGAATCACTAAAACTGCATTTTGATTCTACTCACCAAAAAAATAATGTAGTTTAGAAAATTATCATAAATTTACCCAATCCGAAATTAAAAATGATTATTTAAAAAATAAAATTTATTTTATCATAATAATAATTTAAATTTCATAATTTTATCCATTTAATATAATATCATTATTTATTTAATAATATTAGTTATTAGTGCAGGACCAAATTTCTGACAATTTAAAGAATTCAAAATCCCATGGAAAATTATTTTATTATTTATTATAAAAATAAATTATTTTTTAATGACTATTTAATTACAAAATACTATTATATATACCATATTTTGTTATAAAAATTTTATATATATTTTAGAAGAATATAATAATTCGTTTTTTTATCCAAAAATAAAATTATCAAATTAAACTCAATTAAATATATATTTTTTCAACAAAACAATTCCTAAAATTAATTTGATGAAATTAACATTAAATTTATAAAATTAAATTTAATAATTATGTAAATATGGTATGGAAATGTAACCCCTTATTACACCTGCATACACACTGAGGGTAATGCGTGTGATAGTGGTAATTTTATTGGGCACCTCAGCTAATGTTAATCGAAAGGTAATTTCAACTAACACGAAATTCTCATATATGTGATTTCATTTTTTCCTAACTTATTGAAACTCATACTAGGATTGGTCAAGGGAGAAAACTAGAGAAAATAAATCTCACAAATGTTCTCAAAAATGTTTTTTAGATGGAATTAATCTACTAGTTGTGGAAAAAAATTCACATTTCTATATCAACTATTATTTTTCATTAATACTTATTGAAAATAACAATAATTTAAAAATTATCAACCAAGGGTATAGTTTCGAATGGTGATATTTACCAATAGTCATATAATTGTTGAATACAAATGTTCATATTTCCCATTATACACTATTTAAAACACTTCATCGATTCACTAATAATTAATTTCCATTCCTCCCAAAGGATATAATTACATTTCCATAATATATTGAGTTGATTAGTAATATTAGTTTTATTAAAATAACATTTTTTATGGGAGTGATGATTCAAGTATATTTTGGTGATCCATATATTCCTATTTTAAATGTTATATTTTACATTTTCTGTTTAGTTTTAATGCTTAGTGACTATCCCTGTACAACCTTATTGAGATCGTCAAATCATATGAGCTCTTGAGTAGAAAGTGAATTAACTCCACCAAGATCCATTTCTTCATATCCTAAAAATTCTCTCGCAGTCATTGTAGGATCATTGGGATCATTTTGTGGTGCTAGTAGAATTAAAATCTCATTATTTATCTCGAGGTTCGTCTATCCTTTAACCGCATCAAGAAACAACACATCAAGGACATCCCCTATCGTCTGTAATGAAGGGTTCTCAACTAGAAGTCCAAATTTATTTCATTTGGTAGGAGGGTAATTCTGGTTAATAGTGTCTTGACATCCATACTGATGCACATCTTCTTATTGCTCAACCCACCCAAAGGAGTGATCAAGTGGATCTAGGGTATTCTCACCCCTATTATTAGGGAAACCAATTAGATGATAAGAATCCATTGGGCCTCCAAGAATCTCATGGCTAGACCAGTGGCGGAAGGTGGTGTTGGAGTCTGCGATATCAAGGAAGTCATTCATGTTATGTAGTCGCGCATGGCTTGGGATATTGTATTGAAATATTCACATTGGGAAAATTTTTACAAGAGGGGATACAAAATTCATTGGTATAAGATTAGTGGGAATGGAAGCAGACCCACTCGCATGGCATATTGAATGAACTCCATCCTCTAAGTCCTCTTGGGTGCGACAAGAGAGATCATTGTAAAATGATCAGTTAGCTTCTGAAAAACCAACTGGGTGGGTGAGAAGCTGGAAAATGATGGGTGAACCCATCAAAGATATCCTTCAAGGAGAACTACTACCGACCTAGTTTCATTAAATCTATCCACAACCATGATAATATGATGGATTTCAATGATTTCATCATGAATGCTGAGGATAAAAAGTGCTGCTTTACGAGTTTAACCTTAGGAAAATTTACTATGAAAGATTATAGGTACTACATGTATTTGGAATGTATCCATGATGCATGTCCTACCCTGACCTGGTGCAAGGAAATTATGATCATGATTAATTTACTCAATTGGTATATCTGCGAAAAATTTCTTCCAACAGATGACAATATCCAATGGAAAGGAATTACCTTGGTGTCATGGTTCCATTGTTGCGATAACCCCCAGACTGAATCCATCATTCATTTTTTCTTCTACAACTCCTTGGCTAGACTCTTCTAGTCCCTATTCTTACCGCAAATCTAGCATGAGGAGGCTCATAATGTGATGCAGGATGTTCTGGAACCCTGGTTCAATGTGATAGATAGTAAGAGCTCTAGACTCACGACACACGCCATCATCTTTGCATCTCTTTGTTGGATGATCTGGGAGCCACACAAGTAGGCATGCCTTGGTTCCATAAGATGACACATATTCCTTCAAATGCGTCTAAAATATTTGATCATCAAACTGAGTTCAATTCTCTAGAAAATCCAATTATAGGAAACCTCATGGAAATTGTTCAATAGGTCAAGTATTTCCTAGCCTAATGAAGGGTCACTGGGTTAAATGGGAACCTCCAACAGATGGAATGAAGCTCTACATGGATGACCCCTTTATGGGATGTTTTATGATAGGTGGTGTGGTGTTGAAAAACTAATGGGTCTTAGCTCTTTTGGGCTTCAGTGCTTATTATGGGACATGTTATTCACTTGTTGTGAAGGTGATATCACATTTTTTAGGCATTACACTATGAAGGGATCAAGGGTTCCATACATTAGAGGAAGAGTTAGACTCCAATGTCTCGGTGAAATCTTTGAAGGTATTCCTTGAGGTTTCATGGTACATGATCTACTTGGTATTTAGATTCTTTACTGCGAAAATGTCTAGGAGGAGGGTTAAAAACACATGGAGAGAGGCCAACATTGCAGCAGACTCAAATGCTCGGTTGGAAATCTAGGAAGAGGAAATGATCATCATTGAAATATTAGGGTCCCTTCCTATTGTTTTAGAGTTATCAATGTGCAATATTCTATTGGTCTTCAAAATTTTCGGCCTTCTTAGGGATGTCCTCCACTCTCCTTCCAGTGTTTTATAATATTAATAAATGAAATTTTCAGTCAGTACTTCTTGAAATTTTAATTGGTCTCATAGATGACTAATGTAATGATTATTGTTAAAGTGATAAAAAATTTGTAGGATTCTCTTATTTTGTTTGTTTAACATATTATATAATAGGAAACAAACATTTATTCCTTAAAAATATCATTTAAATTTTTTTGGGTCCTATCATTTTCCCACATATGAAATTTCATCCCTAAAATTTCAACTCATTTCCATAGTTGAGAAATGGTTATGGTAGTTATGTATCATTGAATCATCTAGATCCCAAATTAATTATTCATATATATGTTTTTTTGGAAAATTATTTTATGGTGTGGGTAGACTTGTCAGATAAAACATTTTATCTACGGTCCAAGATCTCCACCAGATGCACTTTATAAGAGAGGACTTGTTCTAGTTGTACCACATCTAGATTCATCACATGTGAGATGTCATGTATGTACGTCCTCGAGAAGGTTTCATGAAATAAATCAATAAATTGAGTAATATTTGTTGGGATTTCAAGACTATAGGGAAATACTACTATATGATCATGGATGTCAATGTGGCCAATTTACCTGGTGAGTTATTGGGCACGTTGTGAAATAGCCAAAAGTGAAAATTTAAATTTATTCTACAAAATACCAATAAGAAATTTTCATTATAGGTGAATCATTGTCTGGTAAATGAACAAGATCTCATGTGAAGAGTTTAATGCACGAAATTAAAACCATATAACACCTGGTAAGATCTGAAGTCACTCTCAATGTTTTCTTGTCATCAGGTATGGATTCATGAAGATTAAGAATATAAATTCATGTATATCATCCAAACATTCTTCAATAAATAGTGGTAATACCAATATTTTAATTCTGGGTGATAGAATGGAAATCAGATGATACCTTTGATACTCCAATGAGCACCACATATCCATTCATGCGATACATGAGAGGGAGATAAATATGAGCTCCAATATCTAGAGAATCTCTCTATAATGTATGATATAAAAGTAGAGATAGAGACTAAGTAAATAATAAATGGTGTGACCATGTCTTATTCTATTTTTACTATTTTATGAAATTATCTAGTATTTCCTCCTAACTGGAAAAATAATTAACACTCTATAAATGACATATTATGTAAAATGTACTTATTCATAAAAGTTATTATCAATTTCTTGTAATATAATAAATATATTACGTGATAAAAATTATTCCGTCAACATGATTCATCTTTTATGGAAATATTCAGAGAACCTTGAATTTTTTAAACTAATATTCGGTCCAATAATGTTTTCATGTATTTACATTAAAACCTGTATATATATTCAATAATAATTATTCCCAACACGAATAATATGAATATATTTATTAAATTTTTGATTGAATATCCTTGTAAAAAACCCGGAACCCGATGGTGGGGACAACCATGCCCAATGTTCTTAATCAACTGAATTGGTATGCTTTTTCATAATGCTATAGTGTGTAACAGTTTTGTCCCTTATATTGATAGTTTTGTATACAATTAACTGACCGTGAGAAGGATCTAAAAACTCATAATGGACCCTAAATAGATACGGATTTTCATTGAAATAAAAACCAACCTATGAACATGCACTATGTAATATAATCTCTATGTCTTTAAAATCTCATAAAGCAGAACGCACACCCAGGACACCAACATTTTCTTTCATTATTATTTTATGATTTAACTGGATGGATTTATCTTTAACTACCATGGATATGGTATTTTGAGCGTACTACCCTAATAGACATCATTGACCGAGATATATAACTTCCATAACCATGTAGTGAAAAATACATACATAACCATTCAGCAAATGTCAGGCCACAAATAATACAACCAATCCAAGCAACCTCAACACAATTTCTATATCTTAGTTTTTTTGTTTCCTCAATGTACATCATCAAATGGTACACATTATTAATGATCTCATATTAGGATACCATAACACATATTATTAGATTGGAAAAGCGAATGACACCAACAAAATATGGTGTTCTTATTAACGAGTCTGCCTATTGTTCTCACTGATAGAGATCACCAATTCAAAAACACATGAGAAGAAGACTTAGTGATTTTGATCTCCCTGCACTGTATAGTCAAATGTCTACTATGTAAAATAAGAATGAGGTGTCTGGATGATATTAAATATGTTTTTATTAAATTCATAGTAACTCACAGTTCTCAACATATCTTGGGATCTAATATATCCTATTAATATGACAATTAATATATTTAAATTACCATTAAATAATGTCCACAAAAATATCATCACTATAATGGTATGTTTAAATAATTTATATTTAACTTTATATATGATATGGTGATAAAAATTACCACATAGTTATGTAAAGTGAACCCTCTATTACAACACTCTCACTCTCACTAGAGCCAATTTACTAAACAACCTACATAATTATCACATGATTATGATCATGTTTCTACTATGTCATGGTTTTAGTTGCTTGGTCTTCAACAATTCTGCTATATAGAAACCGTTATTTGTGAGAATACATCTCCATGAGTAAATCATCTCAATAGATGGTATTTCTTAGTATATCACTTTTTTTCTCAATCATAACATAAAAGCATGCCTTCTAAGATTATCATAATTTAAATTATGAAAATTCTTCATTTACATTGTGTGATTCCAAGATCGTGATCAATTCCCATTGTTTAACTACTTCTTTTCTACCTTAGAAGTTCTAACATGATTTATATTTGTACGTATGGGTTTCTTATGGTTTTATTAACATACATAACTCAACAACATAGTATTACTACTATGTTACATCACATTTTTCTAATTAATACTAGATTATGTAACTTCAAATTTATTATACATTATTCCCCATATATGTGGTACATATCTTCTGTACATTCCCATGTACAATAATATGTCTATGACTGCATCACTTGTAGTGCTCGAAGATATAAATAATATATTTTCTATAAATTATATCATTGAAATATCAATTCCTGTACATATCATGTAATACATGATTAATCCCTCACTAAAAAATATGGATTTCAACACACCATGTTAATATCAACCCTTCCCCCGTACTTTTCCAACAGATGTGATATATTCCATGTGATTCTGAACACAATTATTATATTGATATGTTCCAACTAGTATTTTTCAATTACATTTCACTATATATATGAATGACTAGGTCTAATAAACCTTTGGATCTACCTAAGAAGATATTAGTCCATAGATTTGAGGTTTCCACATTAAATCAAACAATGGATAATATATTATTTTTTCCCTCACAAAATGTTAATCAAATAGTTGTTTTCCAAATGTTATTGAACATATTTTACACAAAAAATAATGGTTCTCCTAGAAACCTCTAGTATACACATGGAAATAATTCATTACAAATTAATACTCTATGATCGTGTTTCTTACTTCAATCCTAAACTCTATTTCAGTAACCTGCAACCTTTACTATAATAATGTGACAATACCATCCCTTTCTAGTTGTGGGTATATAATCCTTCCATGATTTGTGGTTATGGAATAAAATTAATAATAAAATTATAATTGAAATTAGCTATTATAAGTAAAATTCCAATTGATTAATCATACTGATGTGGAATAAGAAACTAAGAATTGATGATTAGATTGAGATAATAAAGGGACACCTCATTAATCCACACAAACACCATGTATATGGGTGGAAGCATAAGAAATAGATCCCCCAGTGTATCTAAACATCATAAAATCCCTCACTACTTGAATAGAATCCATTTAAGGGAAACACATACATGTGCAACATGAGAGAATTCCATATCCCTATGGGGTGGATGAGTCTCCACCACCAAAAAAATAATAAATCATACCACATACCCCATTGACGGTGCAGGTGACACCTACAACATATCATGCACTTCGTATCCCAATGTGACCTGATGATGGGACCTCAAGATCAATAGGAGATGAAAAAGATGAGGTCTTTCGAATAGTTTAATATAATTCTAGCCTTTTCATGGTACAAAATCCTTCCAGGAGGATCCATTGTAGGATGGGAAGACCTTCATTGTTAGTTCTTTTATCATTTCATCTACATGCTGAGGAAAACAATGATCATTCAGAAATATTACTGCAAAAAAACATGAGACAGGGTTTCAGACATCGTAGAAAGATGTAATAGTTTAACCTATTCACTCACCATCCTTCTCTCATGATAAAAAATATTTGTACTCTATGCTTAATATACCTAGGATGAGTTGAATACACCTCTAATCATTTTGAAGTATCTATGTGGGTTCAATGAGTTTGCTAACATGGTGAATAGTCCTACGGAGTCCATTTTTCGAACCCAATCCGACACATGACTTATGGCGATTGTACATGGTAAAAGGCCCATTAATAAAAATAATCTTATAGCTATCACTATAAATTAAATAGAAGTACCCAACTGATTTCCAATACAAGGTCTAGAACATCCCAACACCTCCTATCGAGCGGAAAAAACCAAAGAATCTCCCATGGAAACAAGCACAAAGATACCAGGGTATTCCAAGATTTAGGGAATGAATGAAAAAATATATTCCATTTGAAATTGAAATTCCATGGTTATTTCATAGAATTCATGGACAATAGTCTGATCACACTACTTCAGCCCAGGAATCCTGATGAGGTCAACCTCACTGACCATCCCGACTACATCCCTTTTCAAAAAAATAAGGGTCCAAATATCCAAGTGTTAGTCACCTTAAAATATATCATTTATGTCATGGATAATTCTAAAATGTTGGTTTTAGATAAATCCTTTGATTAGGTGGATTAAATACTCGCTACCCGGTTAAGAGAAGAAGGAGATTGGATGAATGTTTTGGATAAACGTGCACAATTGTTAACAAACTAGATGACTTGAAAAGTAGTTAAAATTCCTCATTACACCCTAATTACGTTGCTATGAGGACCCAAAATAGATCCACCACATAATAAATAGAATCTATATTTACCTCCCAATGGTGGGTGTTTCTGTCTATTATATGTATAAACAGAAGGGGAAGAGTTATTTTCATCTCCAATGCAAGATCTAACTCTTATAGATTTCATCCTAGAACATCCAAAAAATGGAAACCTCCCAAACAAATGGAATCCTCATCAAAATATGAGATAATATATGGTTATGTCACTATGATATAAATGGATACCCCCTATTATGATGATTATTATTCCTTAAAAGGTGAGTTCCCCTCACATAACTGGGTAACTAGATGTCGCAAGTTTAGGAACATGGGATATAAGGGATTACATGGGCATGGTATTACATAATATTACATCCACATACCCCAATAGGATATATATATATATGTGATGTTGAGACTCATGATCAAGAGATTCAGTAGGATAAAAAGAGGTATAGAGGCATCCCAAAACACATCATCAACATCATGAACCCAAATGTCTGGCATGACTACCTGGAGGGGGTTTAATTATCTTATTAACCCTAGAAATAGATAAGTCTATAATGAAATGATCCACTAGTATCAGACTCCCCCTCAACCTCTACATAAGTTACATGCATGTAATTCTCAAATTCCTTTGCTCCTGAGCCACATTTCTTGGAGAAACTCAACATCAGGGAGAGCCGAACTCTAGTGAAAAAGTACAAACTTCTCAAATAGTTGTATGTAATCTCATCCAACCTATAGTTAATCTATGAACTCCATCCTTCAAAATAAATCTGGAAGGCACTTATTTATGACATCTGGATCCCACAAAAATTTGATATTGATGTTTCTCTAGGAAAGTATTATTGTGTGTATAACGTGGCAGTAGAATGCCATTCATTAACTCACTCACAAAAGATCATCATGAATACACCTTCAAGGTAAAATCTGGACCATATCTATATTTGGAAGAAAAAAAGTCAACTTCCAGAGGTCCCTGATTGAAAATTGTTCCGGGATCAACCACATCCCATTTTGAACCCTCTAATATTCATGGTATATCAATGGGGGTTTCCCTTCTAAAAATATTACCATTAAAGGGTACGATATGAATCTGGAAATACCTATCGGGAAGATAAAACATGAATCTCTATTTGGGGACCTAACAAATTATTCTAAATTTATGGTCATCCTATAAGACACCATATATTTATTCCTTCTTGAAAGGCCCTAACTCAATTAAATCATTGTCATACCATCAACATTTCATCCATATCGGAAGTACCCCATTTATAGAAATGTTGGCATACATCATAGTGAAAATGACACATTTGAATGTAGTGGAGCTACATATGATAATTGTGAATTATATTATAATTCAATTAATCAACAAATAGTGGATGGTTAATTATATATTATAGCACTTATTGGATTGGGACCCACCCCAAAAAACCATTGGATAATGCTCGACGTTGACCATGTGTACCCAATAAATGTAGTTGAGGTGATACAGTTGACCGTAGAGGTCCAGGACCATTATTCACCCTATGGAAGTATAGATTAAAACCATCAGCAGAATCTAATTACAACAATCCAGGTAGTATGGGATGAAATTAAATCATCTCATGCACTAAAAGACCCCAATGGGGGAGAAGAATCGACCATATTGTCATCATCATATTAAAATCCATCCACAAACATAGAATTATTGAAGTTAAGGATGTCCTCTATAATTTATCTACCCAATTTGAGGAGTGAATCTCCACCATCTTTGTTGAAATCCAGCCTAAAAAACTAGGAATGGAAGGATATTCACAACATAATATAATTAGTCATGTCATGCCTCTCAAAAAGATAGATATGTATATTTCATTTATAAATAATCACCAGTATGTGTAATTATATAAATAAAAATAAATGTAGACACTCAGTCAATATGTGTCGATGAACCATCTCATCTTACCCAATGAGCATCGAAGGTTCAATGAAGTAGCTTGGATGATGCACCCCTCTTCTACAACCATGGTAGAGGTACTAATTAACAAATTGATCAAATCCAACTTCTTCCATGAAATGAAATACCTTATATAGATTTCCAACTTCATTTATATTATTGAAAATAACTATAAAAGTTGGGTCTATAAATATTTATATAGAGCATAATTGGTATTACTCAAAAGATGATTTCTCATTACCGATCACAAAATTATTGATCGATGCAACTGCTGGCATCCAAGACATATCCATTATGGAAGGGTATTCATGGTATAATAAAATAATTATGTCCCATAAATCTGAAGAATCCACATCCTTCTGAGCATATTAGGGTATCTTATTATGTCATTCCATTCACATTGGTATGAAGAACATTTGTGCAACATGTTTAAGTGCCATGAATCATATAATGAATCAATTGTTTATAAAAATAGATGAATGATTTGTCAATGTCCTATTTATCAAATACTGTCATCAATGCTATGATTTATAGGATCTACAAATAGACTTCTATAAGCTTCAATAGCATGATATAAAGATGAATTTTGAGAAATGTTCTTTTAGGGAAACATCAAGAATGTTTCTTGTCTTTGTGGTATTCCACATTGATGTCAAGGTTTTCCCAGAGATGAATAATCCTATTCTATAGATTATAAAACCATAAAATTAATGGAACTGAGGGTGATCTAAGGTTACCATACCTAAATTCAGAGACTCAGAGCCATATGGGTTGGAAAAGCTCTGCCCTTCATCTGGATAATGAAGAAGGAGATCTTCTCTCAATGTGACGATGACTGTTAGGAATCCTTAAAAAGTATGAAGAAATATATATTGAACCGACATATCCAGTTTCCTCCACTAGAGTGGAATACATTCATCTTATATGTGGACTCCATGGAATGCTCACTAGGATCTCTCCTCACAAAGAATGTCTATTTGGGGAATAATAACAGGTTTTACTACTTCATTGATTTTATGCTATGTAGTTAGACATGATAAACTGATGTCGACAAGAACATACTTTAACTCATCTTCGAACTGAAATATTTGTGGAATTACTTGTACCACCATGAATTCCATCAGGTCTCTCATATCAATTCTATCAATTACATACATAGTTATCTAATTTTTATTGAGTGCTTCCTACTATGGGTGGTTATTATACAATGATATGAAATTTAGTTTTTATCACAGAAGTGAATGGAAAGGATGGTTGTGGCAGATTTACTTTCATCACATCATACCCCAAAGAATACACTAGTGGACTACAAGATTCTATATGATGAGTTATTTTATGCCCATGATAATCGCCGAACATGGGAGATGTATCTTTATAGCACCTCTCCATGATCTCTTTATAAAATTATGAAGACTAAAATCTCAATGGATTTTTCATAGGGATTGTATTGGAATCTCCAGAAAAATAGTTTTCTCCATCTCTTACAAATATCTGAAGTCAGCATGAATAACGAGGAACAATTCCAAGCCATCATTGTTTTCATGGAACTATCTCTACAGCTTCACCTAGCCTACCTGAATATCAAAGGGTATTCATTATTAGTGATAAATTCAATCATTGAGGAATATTCTATTAAAAATGTAGAAATGAACCTCCTCACATGTTATAGTAGGGGTCTAATAAAAATGTTTTTTAGGACATATTAAATCATTTTCACTTTTCAGAAAATTATCGTGTCGTCACAATTGATAATTCAACTGAAGTCCCACTTGACCCTGATTAAGTAGAAGCAATCTTTCATATCACACATCAAAGAATGGTCTCGTCAATAATTATATCTGATATGGAAGTGATCAAATATTTAAACACCACCCCATAACTTGATGGACCAATGAACAACCCTTGATGGATGGATTCCAAAATTGGTCACCTTCATAACAGGACTCTCCCAACTAAATGAGATGAAAGGGAACAGAATTGGTTTCCTTTACTTAACATATCCATATAAGATAGTTCAAATGAAAAAAATCCCCAAAATAGAGTCGATTTGATGGAATAATCTTCATATAAATAGTAGAAGGAGATATTATCACCATCATGGAAGAAGTTTATGTAGGATCTTGTGGTTCTCAAAAATCATGGACCAGACTCTTCCACCAAATCAGGAGGTTGGGATATTAATAGAAATCCATGATACAAGACAATGCGGAATTCACCAGGAAAATTGATGTGTGAAAGATCCAAGAAACCATCATCCATCCTCCCCCATAATTTTCATATATCAGAAAATATACTTATACATTTTTCATTTGGATAATGAATATTGTGGGGACATTTCCCCTTTCCATAGAGAAACTATTATAGTACATCCTTACTAAATCATACATACATTCCAAATAGGCCAAGAAAATACACATCATGGAAGTTGGTATTAATAATATAATCAATGTTGTAATGTATCATATAATTACTAGGTTTAGAGTCCCTCACACAATATTAACAAGAAACAACCCCAACCTCTATTCTACAATGTTGATGAAACTGTACCAAAAGTACAATATTAGGTCAAATAACACTTCTTGCTATAATGAAATTGAAAGTGGATAGATAGTGTCCTTTAATAAGACAGTTTAAAATATAATTCAGAAGATGGTGAACATGGAAAAGATTTTCTCGCTGGCCAAAGGCCTCCATAATTTAGGGGCCTATCGTACTACAATGCATACTAATACACAAGAAATTCCTTAGTCATTATTGTACAAGACAAATGTAGTGTTTCCCATATAGTTCCATCTACCTTAACATTGAATAATTTTTTTTGAAATATTTTTGATGATGATAGATTTCAAAAGAGGCTAGATGAATTGGAGTGAATCAACTATATAAGGATATGATCTTTAGAAAACCTACAGGTCCAAAAAAAATCAGATCTCACGATCCATTAATATGAACTTTCACCTATATTCATTCAAATAATTGAGATGGTGTTGTCCCTAAGTACCCCAATGATACTAGGGAATAAGGGTCCAAAAATGGAACCTCCGAAAAAAGGGACATTTTCATACATAATATTTATCATAATCGAGTGTACTCATTAGAAACCATGGAAAGGGATAATGACACAGCTCTAATAAATTATATATTTATCATGAAATGATTTGAATAATTGTCATCATGAAACCCAAATTCAAGATCACAATACTTAAAAAAATGGATTCCTTATCCCAACCACATGAAGATACATTGTTCGAAGATTTTCCTAAACACACGATTATAAACTCTAAAGAGATTTCCCTTGTAGGAAGACAATAAAATGTGAAATGGTTATAATTAATTGCAGAAAGACTTTAAAATTAATACAATCATTCATCCTAAACAGTAGTTGATAAATTGTATGTATATTTTACTAGCCACACAATGTAAATAAACACATTTCCCTATGAACTATGTATTTCTTAATTCCTACCAGTTCAGGATACTTAGTGATTCTCCAAACCTCTGTGTTTTGGGACCATTAACATCCTCCCTTTTCCTTTATATTGGGTGGTCCATGACCTTTCCACATGAATTTAAAATTATAGGGTTTTCTATAATGTAATACATCTGGGTTTTAATTTTCAATGAGATACATAGGGATTCCTTTATCTTATATCATAGTCTACCCCCCAGATATTGAAAAATACGCATGTCCTATCCTTAATTTTTTCTACATAGTTTGATGAACCTTTATCATTCCATGTTTATCTAACCAATCATAGATCAAATGAGTTGATGAATTTCAGTGAAGTCTTACCCACATAAACCAGTAATAGAAGATTGCGTCAATCCCATTGTGTGGCTAAATAAGAGATCACAAAATGAATACCATGAGACCTAACTGCATGACATTAATTAATATAGTTGGTGGACATTAAAATAGATATAATTTTGCATTCTGGTGGATCTAAATCAAGAGGATTTCCATTTCTATTGTTGGTATCCAAAAACACCTACATTCAATAACTACATATATGTTGATTACTAACGTCATAAGATACACACTGACAACTGGCTCTTCATATATGGTCCCAGACAAGAAAAATATTACAATTCCACCACTCTAATTATACGATTAACATGCATAAGATGGTCACTGTCAAATAACTACATGTGGCTAGATTCTTATTATCATGTGGAACATAGTGATGATAATACATCCACCCTTGGAACCAACGACATCATTTTTATTCTTTCACATCAATTCAAATTCATCCACACCACATGTGGATAAAATATATGATATTTAAAGAACTGTGTATATCATGATTCCTATTTCCATAGGATATTTAATCACACAATTATTCCATCATTGGGACCATCCACATTTCCCTTTTGTCGTTAGGTATCCCACGTCCTTATGAAAAGATGATAAACTGCATGAACCATCAATAAATACATGTGTTATGATTCCAATCCTCAAATGAGTTGTAGTGATTTTGAGATCTAAAATGTTTTTCCAAAATACAATTATAAATGGAAAAAATTTACATATTTATGTATGGTCATACCTTCTTAATGATTTTCTCATCCATGAACTATGTTTGGTTTTATTCCTTTCATCACAGGATATGTAGTGATGTCCAGGTCTCCAATCATGGAATTGTCAGCAATGACGGATTTGAAATTAGTCCGAACTACATAGTAACCAAGTCACAAAATCTCATTTTTCCTATGTATGAGCCTGATCTACGTTCATCTTGTTTACACACAAAATATATGGTGAAAAATCTTTTCACATTAATTCACACATTCATACCTAGTGAGTTTAATCCAAATTAAAAACATCCTTATCACAAGACGTAAAAATTATTAGAAAATGTTCTTACCCCCTTACGTTAATATGCACGAAAAATATCTGTCTGCATGACATAAAACTGCATAGAAAATTTACTTCACAAAACATGGTATATAGATTTTATTATATAATATTACTATGTTTAGATTTTTCTATATGTAGAATCAACGTAAGCATTCACAAAATGAAACACCGACTTGAATTGCGTTACACACAACACCATGTTTTCTTGAAACAAAACATTAATTATAAAATTATTTAAATAAGATAATTATAACCTAGATATTAAAATATTGATATGAATAGTAATAAATATGCTTTAAATATTAGTTACAATGGTTTTGATAATGAGAAATAAAATTTGTTCTAAAAACATTATAGGTTTGAAACTATTATTTTCTCAAATGAACTATTTTTTATGTATTTTTTGGATAATTAATAAAATATATTTTAGAAACTAATAGAATTTTAATTTGGTATAGTTGAAAATAATATGAATTTAGAATATCATAATTAGCTGAGGTATAATGTTTAGTATTTTTCGGAAAATTGATAATTTTTTATTATTAGTCAAATTACTAAATTTCTATTTAAAAATCACATTTTTTATAAACAATTATATTATTTTTAATTTATATTAATTATAGTATAGATAAATAATATATATATGAATAAAATATATCCCATTGTAATATTTTTTATATTAAAATTTGATATAAAAATACATTGAATGTTTTAACGTCTCTTTTACCCGCCTTCTAGGCACATTTGCGGGATTAAAAACAAACAAAATTTTACATATTATGTGAATTAAATTTTGAAAAATGAGTATAAATGGTTGTAATCAGTATGAATATTTTGTTCTAATAGGATCAAAATAATTTTGGCTGAATAATAATGTTTAAATATTATTTATAGCTATTTAAGGTGAATAAGGTAATTAATTGTTAAAAAATGTTATCATATTATATAGTTACCCTAAAATTATTGTTAATTTAATTTTATAAGTATACATAGACAAAAATAAACCTTAGTTATTAAGTAAATTATTCTTAGGCCACATGGGTTAGATAAAAACATTTTTTATATTTTATATAAAGAAGAGTTAAAAATGTCATATTAAAATTTTTATAAATATTTTATTTTTAAAATGAGGTTATATAAGTTATATGATACACTATAAATATTACCTAGAAATATGAGAATCTACACTGTGATAATTTATTTATAATTTTTTTAAATCAAATTATTAAATTTAATGTCGACACAATGATGATATAGTAATTGATTAATTATTTGTGATATCATATAAATGATATTAAAAATATTAAATAACTATAAATTGATATAATTAATGAAATCGAATAATTATATATATATAATATAAATGTTAGTAAAATATTGTTTGTTTTTGTTAATTATTATCATGTTTAATTAATATTCTAAAAAATGAAAATATTTTATATTATTAAAATTGACAGAAAGATATTTTTAAAAAAATACTATTTTATTTAGTGATATAAAAGTCATAGAAATATAATATTTGTCCAAATAAATTTTATAATGTCAAAGGTATCATAAATGATCCAATAGGTGCTCTATTTTTATATTACGTTAACTTTATTAACCCTAGAGTGTACAAATATTAGAATACACGGTTAGAGTAAAACTGTTTAAGTAAGGGTTAAATCTATATGATAAGGCAAATTTATAATATAAAAATGCATAAAATTAATTGTCTGACGGAATCTAGACCCATAATTATATTAGTCACGAAATAAATCTCATTTTATGAATTTTAAATCGAAAATAAATTTATTATAAATTAATATTTTAAGATTTTCCAAAAGTGACTCTCACCTCTCTTATAAAATGGCATTTATCATTCTCTTTAATTCACACCTATAAATACATTTTTCTAAAAAAACATAAAACATTCATCTCCCAACATTCCTCACTACATTTTAATGGACACAAGTTTGAAGAAAATACATCTTATGGAGTCTTTTTGTATAAATCAAGAGTAGATACCCGAAAGAGTAGTAATTGTTTCATCACCACATTCAATGATCATTTTTTCTTCTAATTCCACATTATATGCTTTATCTACACCAAACTAATAAATTAATAATATAATATATTCTAGGATCTTTTTATGATTATTGAAAAACCATATTTCTCATTTTACCCATCCTTTGAAATACAATATCACCATGCATGCATACGTACAGATTACCATGTTAATGTCATACAATAAACTATTTTTCATTGATACATTATTTATATGGTTATGAATATGAATATAAATAAATTAAATAATAAATAAAAAATCATATTTTTTCCTTAAAATTCATATTCCATTCAATTACATACCATTTAACCCTTAAGGAAATGATATCATTACTCGTGAGTACGTACAACTTATCATCTCAACGATGTGACGAGATTCATCATCCACGTTCAACATTATAGAATGATTATAAAAATATATATAATGAACAAATATTAAATATAAGAAGTAATAATTATAACTCAATAATATACATATACATATATGTGATTAGCTTTCTTCCACTAAATACGATTAGAAAACAGAATCATTATTAATGTGTATATACGACCTACTGTCTCCATTAAGGGTGTATTCCATTTCATATATCTATATATTATAAATATTTATAATGTAAATATATATGATATGTAAATAATGTGAAAAATAATGTATGTAATAAAATCATAATCTAATAAATATTATTAATAATAAAAACATAAAACATGTATGATAAAGAAAGTGATTATTAGAAAAAATGTTACATTAACTTGGAAATTTTTAATAAAATTATAATATAAAGTAATAAATGAATCATATATGAAATCATAAATTTTATTATAATTATTTTAGTATTTAATAATTTTTTTAAAACCATTATACAAAAGTTTCAAACACATATAGAGAATATATGATCAAAGGTAAGGGGATTTTGTCCCACTTTTATTTTCCGTCAGATAAATGTTATGTTCTACACTATTTATTTTTGTGTGGTTTATGTAAATAATATTATTTTATTCTATTTATTATTTACCTAAATTTATATTTATTCACTTTACCATTTTATGATCATTATTTCATGGGTTTTATGATTCAAAAGTTACCAAATTGGTTAAATGATTGGTCTCAAATTGCCATCTTTGAGACGCATGTTTTGTTAGGGACCTAAAATCATTTTTGAAGTGGACATATTTCCAATTTACATGAAATATCACAAATCCCAATCTTCTTGTGATATTTTATTCTTGATGTAATTTATTTTCATACATGTATATTATGATCGCATTTTAACATGTTATAAGATTTTATTGAGGCAATCTCATCAATTTTTCAAGATTGTTTATGTTTATTATAACTATATTGAAATCTTATGATCCATATCTAAAACAATTAATTAGATTTATTATAATATGGTTATTCATTATATACTCATGTATTTTAAAACATTTATACTCATTGGTACAAAAGAAATTATTTTTATGGGATCCTAACATTTCCCTCAGTTACATCCTAAATCTAGGTTTTAAAAAATGTGTTTCCAAGAATATTATACCATCATCCTATTATATTTAAAGGAAATTAGTAACATTTTTTTATTTTACCAATATCTTTAATGGAATATTATTTTCTCTTTTCGAACATGTTGCTTTTGTAACATTTTTACTGTGTAAATGGAATGATCTTTTTACCTCGTACGCCGTTTACATATTTACCCACCATAATTTTTTCGATGCTCACGTTGTATTTTTTCAAATTTAATATTATTTGGAAATATTATTAAAATTAAATTATGAAACACGTTTTAAAAATGTTTTCAGTCTTCTTTGTAACTTTTGAAAACTATTTTATTTGAATTTTGTTCATATGGTTTTATGCATTTAAAAAAATATTAAAACAATAAATGATATTTTCCTCAAGAAATGTTTTTGAAAGATTTTTAAAATTTATTATCTTCATAATATGACATCTATTTGTGTTATAAATTACCTTCTATAAATTTTTTTGATGGTTCCATTCATATTATTTTTATTAATGGGTTATTATTAATTTCATGCTCTTTATGAAATCCTTTTCATTTCTACTGGTTATATACTTTTGAAACCCGCTTCTTATTAATGGATTTTACTCAATGAATTATTATGAAAGCTATCATTTTTTCATAGGTTATGATTTGATGAAATGTTATTGATTCCCATTTAATTTTTAGGGTTATAATTTTATGTTTATAAAACCCATTTCTTTTTATCTTTCATGATATGATGAATTTTTTGCGGCACATTCTTGGACGATTGCACTATGTGATGAGTGGGACATATATATCCCTCCAATTCATTAGCCAATGATAAATGTATTATGACATCAAAGGGAATATGGTCGAACATACCAATCCCAAAATAAGAGGGAATAGTGGAGAACATCTCAATCCTGAACCAAGAGGGTACATATGAGGACATCCCAATCCCGAAATAAGACGGTACACAAGAGGACATCCCACTCCTGAAACAAGAGGGTACACAAGAGGGAATCCTAAGAATGATGTAGGAAGACAAGTGATTAACTAAATCCAAACATGTTACAAAGGCCTTAGTTGGACTCTATTAAAAAGGGGTTTTATGTTATTATGCGTTTTCTATAATTCAATGTTGTATTCTTATGTTATTATATCATGGTTCATGTTCATTATTTGTTTAATTATTCATGCCAATGTTTATTATGATATCTACTATATAGCCTATGATCTTCAAATGTTACTGTAATGTTGCATTAATTATTTATTGATATTCTTATTAATTTCATTATTTACCCTTTCTGACCATCTGAGATCACCCCATTCTTATTTTGTTGTTCTATAGGTTATGAAGAAATGTTTTAGGTAGAAGTATTAAAGTTGTATATTTTTTTGGGAGATGTTGTAGATCTTTCACCATAATATATGATTTTTTTCAATATTTCCAATGGTACTAAACTATTTCATTCATTAGGAATAAATTATTTAATGATCTAAATAATCATCTAAAATGATATAATATCCATGTTTTTTAAGCCCGAGTCGCTATAGATTTTGTCTCACTATCCAGACAGTTTTATCTGAAATGAGCGATATTCCATGATGTCTTGCCAAGGTTTTCAATAACCACCATCATCACCATAGTAAATTGAATTATAAAAGAAAAATGAATGTCTAAAAGAAAATAATATTAGATTTTAATATTGTTTAGATAAGTTATTACACATTCTTGGGCATAATCCTTGGTAAGGATGGTGGGAGAGTCAGTAGGTAGATGTATGATTTTAGCTTCAGTATCATCATATAATGGCATAACAAAAAACTACATGATGACTATAGGATGTCTCTCTACACAAACATTAGACAATGGAATAGGGGAATCCCTTTCGGTGAAGAGAAACTGATGAGAAACCCTATATGGTTTATACAAATCATAGATAATTAGCTCATCCAATATTTCTATAAGAACCATATCCTAAAGATATATCGTACTTGAAATCTCATTAAGGTAACAAGTACCATTATCAAAACTTGGTCTAGATGGTGCCTGAACATAGGTAAAATAGAAACATTCAAATTGACTCCATGAATTCATAACCTCTTTAGGGCCTACCATCAGGGTTCCATCCCCCTGATATGTATAACAATTTGGGATTGAATAACGAATATATGATCCAAGAGCCATTGTAATATACATAATAATATAAATTATTCCCTATCAATTAAATAAAAATATGATGGGACCAATGATCCATTAATGTGTGTTTCTGTTGTTGAATATGGCCTATGATTTTATTAACACATTCAAGGACCGGTACTGCCCAATTAAGGTGCTTTCCTTCTTCTATTTGCACCTCCAAAACCAACATGGTAGAAAAAATCCTAGTTCATGCATCCCCATCTCAGAAAACCAATACATTAAAAATCATGTCTATAATGTCTTCCAACCTATGGTTTACAGATAACTTTGATTTCACTTGATATTCTCATGAGGTATAATTCATAACATCCAACATGACCTAATACAATCCAGCATTATTGTGAACCTTCTTATAAGGGAAATGATGAGGGTACTTGGTATTGTGCCTATCCCCACTATAATAGAGTAAAATATAAATATTGTCTTTCATAGAGTAACGTATGCACATATTTAGCTCCTTCATCAACTATTTAATAATGGAAGTCATATCACTCACCAAGAGATAATTATCTAAGGGATCATCCATGTTATTTTTGCCTAGGATAATCTCATTAAACATCTATTCAGTGGGATTCATGACTTGTAGATTGATATCCCATAGTTTGATACATAATTAACCATGAGATTAATGAAATCTATTGGTGCCAATGAACCAATAATTTATCAAATCCCAATGAATATTAGGATGGTGGTTTACAATTAATTGGGAGATCAATACTGCCCCATTGAGGTGGACCCTTTATAAAACAACAATAATCACTGAATTTTTTTTCATGGAACTAAATGGGTGTGAACATTCATCATAAAAGTTACTACCTAGAAGTATATAAAATTATAATATGTATCCACCACTAGGTTTGTTCATATAGTAGGAAAATATACTTATGTAGATATGAGAAAAAGGTTGATTAACGAAATCACCACCATCTAGACTAAAGAGGGAGTTTTCAATCATATAAGTAAATCATTGAGATGATGTTGAAATCAGGAGACGAGAATCATAAATAGTTGTATGAACATAGTATATTGAATATATAACCATGTGAGAGGGTAGATCGATGTCTTAGTGGGATATGCTACCATAATATATCAAGCTGAACCCATATAGAATATGTCAATGTTATATTGGTAAATCCAAAAGCCCAGTTGAGAAAAACCTCTCCAAAGACACATGTTCTAAATCCTAGTGATATCAAGGGTCCATGTTTTAGTTTCTAGAAATCATTAACCATTTATTATATATAATATAGGATCTATGAAAAGAACTAGAATCCATCTAAACAAATATTATTATCATATGGTAGAAAAGTAAGATAAAATTATATAAATAGAAGGAAATAAACCTAAAAAATATAGAAAATAACATGAATCATCAAAGGGATTCATGAATAACTGTAATGGATGAAAATTTACCAAAACCAAGAGGTATCATAGATTTTATAAACCCACAGAGCATCATATAATCACCTATCAACATGAATATTCACCATCATTTAACCTAGTCATGGTCACATGAGTGAAATGATAGTCAATCAATCACATGATCAAATCAAAAGACCCTATGAAATCCTCATCACAATCTCAATCCCCATGGACAGTGATTATGAAAATATGTAAATATAGTTCATAGTTTGTTTGATCGGGAACCTTTGTATAGCTAGTCTTGGAAAATAGTTTTCACGAATGTAGGTTCATGGTGATGTCTCAGAATTGGGGCTTACAAAACTGTATTCTGATGAGGGATCATGAAAAAATCATGGACAATGTTCTTTAACAAAATATTATCCATTTAAATTAATTGATCTCTTCCCATTATATAATGTGAATTTCATGGAATTCGATGAATCTCATAAAATCCCAAGAGTCACACCAAACATCAATACATAATAATGCTACTTAGTTATGTGGGAATATAAATTCCTTATAATTGATCCCTTGTCCTAATGGACTTCACTCAATAAGGTAGATTATGTTGAATCCCAACAAATGAGTACCCAAAAAATTCAAAAATAAAGAAATACCTGAATATGGGTATTATCTTCCCTATAAATGAATAGGAAGGAGAAAGTGTTTGAGACTCACACATTTCATAAACCTATCAGATATATTTGATTGTATGACCATCATAAGTTCACATGAAGGAACCCTTCAAATCAAATAACATTCCATCGATATCATGTATCCCTTATTGAAAATCCATTATGCTGATGAGAAGGTATATCCAACAACCGGATTTTATGCAACGAGATAAATATTATCTAACCCAAGAACAAGGATCATCAAATTATGGCCAACTTACAAACCATCAGAAAAACAATTGAAAATAGGTGAAAATTTTCAGTAGGTGGGAACCTATTTTTTTCGAGAAACACAACGGTGGTATCACTGATTGGGAGAATATATATCCTTGAAAACATTCTCGTAAACTCACAATACCCCTAATACATATGTAAAATAAAACAACAGAAATAATCATGGGTGATGAAGGAGCCTCTTGGAGTTATATAGTTTGATATATACAGCCTTGGAGACCCACAAGACAATTTGAGACATTAGTGACATGTACACATCATCAAACAAGATCCCACCAACATATCATCATCATCATGTAGACTAGCTCAAGCATGTTTGGGAAATTTCACACTACTCCTTTAGATCTAAATGTATATACGGAAGGGGATTTCAATGAAATTATAATTCATATTTATATAATCTTTTTTTTCTCTCATGACGCATCATCAAAAGGTAGTGTAATTTTCCTGGACAATAATCATGAAACCTGGTGAACTACCGAACATTTATAATATAAAAAAATGAAAAAATGGGAAGTATGTAAAATCATAGTGTGGTCAGAGAACTCATCCTATGGGAAATGGTTTTCTAGAGAACTCACTCGCAAGAACCCCAGATTGGTTGGTATGATATTGGGAAATCCCCTGGAAAAATATTATACGTCACGTGAATGCCTCATAGTAGGCATGTTGGTCTCTCTAAGGTTATTTGAGAGATCAATATTATAATATAAAAATAATTTGAAATACATTCGTGATTCAAAAAGTCCCCACTAATGGGATAGAATCCAATAATGGAGTCATTGACTTGACGAACACACAGTCAGTGAAAATCATGTGAATACCTCCAAGTAATCCACTGGAGATACTCACAAAGATAGATGATGAAAAAGCACTTCTCCGACTCCAACTAGGATTTGATTGAGATATGAATTAAAAATTAAAAAAAACAGGGGTGGAGAGGACTATAAATACCACCCACAACGTCATGAAAAATGCACCAGCACCACCTAGAAATGGAGAGACATACTACTTCCACTACCAGATGAACCCAATGCTCTATAATATAGGTTTCCATCATTGCATGAAGACACACCTACACGAGAGTATATTTCATGTAGTTGATTATAAAAAAATAAAAAATCATTCACTTAGGTAAGATAATAGAATACAACAAACTGAATCAAGCAATATGCATAGGTTCTTAATGTGACCACAAATACAACATTCAGATGACATCTTGCAAGGCATGAGAGTAACTTTCCACATAAAATCCTTATCATGTGATACATAAAAAATTGGAATTGAAAATATATTTGTAATTAGAAATATAAAGGGAAGAAAAAAATACTTAATACTTGAGAATTTGGCACAAAACATATATGCATGTCATTATACATGTTCCATGAACCTCCCTGGTCATGAGACCACACCACGGAATTCCCCCCCCCAGTTCATGTGACATTTATATTCCATAATATTTTGAAAATGATAAGTCTACAATATATGTCAATGAAATTCACATGGTTCCCAATTGCCAAGTCATCATGTCCTCACGAATCCCTATAGTTTCATCATACATTCAATGTGAAGTCATTCACACATGCCGCAAGACCCACACATCGGAACTATTTAATTTCTGATGAGTCTCACAGAGGCACTAAGTTCATGTCAGCGAAGTCTCACAGCAGCACGTAGGCATGTAAACTATCTCTCATGATGCCCTCTTAGCATTCCATTCTATTATTCTGATGCCGAAAATACTTACCATCTGATATATGTGAAACCCTCTAACACATGTCACATTGACACTCACGACCCCTCCATTTGTTTTAGTCTGATCTTGAGATGAAACCTAGGAATGTTTTCTAGATCTTGAGACATTCACTAGAAAAATCATCTGACTAATGTGATGGCTTTCATGACCAACCATCATGGTATTGTGTTGTCTTGTTGGTAATAAGGTCTGTTCACCAAGGCATTCTAGGATTTTATGACCATGTGTATCCTCCGTGTCTAATCCCCAATTATATGGAAATGTTAGTGTGTAATTGTTAACAAGGGTAACTAAAAGGTCTCTGATTTGAAAAATAATCAGAATATGTAAGATGTCTGACTGAAAATTAACTTTTTTATTATAAACACTTTTGAGGAAAAATTGAGAAACTGCATTGTTCAAACATTACAAGCACATAAAACCATAAAAGATGATAACCCAAGTCAAGACTACCAGATCATCCCATTCCCAGCTGTTACATCTTGACAACAAGTATTCTCCATCACATGACCACTCAGCAAGCTATCCCGTGCAGGAGTGCACGGGCACGGTACTGATGGTAGAGCCATACCCTCTCAAACTTCTGAATATGAATTGCATGAAAAGGTGAAATCATCCTGCTATAGACCTCATTTGAAGCAAACCCATGTAGTGTGTTTTTTAAAACACATCCATAATCCAATATGTAATCCATATCCATATCTAACAAGTAATCCAGGACCTCCGTTACCATTAAACTTATCAAAATGCATATCCAAATTTTTTGCAGATAGAAAAATTCAGAATCATCCAAACAAACATGACAGTCATCCAAATGAAAATCACAAGAAGAAAACATCCAAGGAAGAAAAGGAACACTGACGCTGGAATGAACCATGCTGAGGCCCGACCTCATAATATATAGAAAAATCCCAAGAAAAGGCACCAAAATTGAAGGATTCCTAACCTCTATTACAGATAAACCACATATCAATACCTATTCCATCCAAAAACATCACGATAATCCGAGAAATCCATATAAAAACACAGAATCATAAAAATAAATGCGAAGTAATCCAAATGGAGAAGTCAAGAACACCTGATCGTAGATCCACAGCCTAAACCGAAACGTCAATCAAAAGAAAAAAATAAACCATCACCATAACCACGACCACTTGATCTATGGCTTCCCAGACCATGCCACAATCCCGCACCCAAATCACATGACCTCCATAAAAAATGCACTTAGCGACTGCATGGAATGACTCAACGCTCTCACAGGATATGCGCCAGCAGCCCTCAGATGCATAGACGGGTTCTCAGCCATTAGACCATCAGCGTTCCACCATAAAGCCCTATCTGGAGTAGATGGAATGAGGAGAAAGAAGACCAGCAATGGAGAAAAACGCCAATGCGGCCAAGCCCATATAGTCACACGCCGCTGCCGCAGAAAGAGAATCCACCACAAGAAAATCAATCAAGTTAAAATAAATACTATTTTGATATAATCCTTATGTATATAAAATTTCAACCATATGTTCCCTATCATTCTAGTCATATGATCACTCTACCTCAACCCTCAATAGATTGATAAATCATTTGAACTATATTGAATTGGATTTTTGTAACAATTAGGATATAAAGGACGCCACAATGAGTCCCAAGCTCCGTATTGGAATTCGGGGGTTGTGCCAAAAAATTATCCATGCATATATATTCAATGATGTTGATCACGTGTTATCTCACCTCTCCCAAACCAAGGTAATCTAACATGGGAATAGGGAGATGCAATGAACACATCATTGGAATCATGAATGTTCAGCATCAAGGGAAATCCCCATTTGTAATCTTTGATGATCAAGATGAAATAAAAAACCATATAAATATTGAAAAATTATTTGGGGGTGAGTCTTGAGGGAATAAATAATCTACGATAGCCCAATTCTTATTATAATTTAGATACTTTTGATGTCTTCCTTGGGACTTGATCCTAAATACCCAGTTCTTCAGAGCACTCATTTATGTCCACTCATTATGAAATTAAACTACATGGGCTTAACAAAGTACATGTGATTTAATTCTTACTATAATCAGGATATGTTGAATGACTCATAATGGCTCAATCCCAATCGCATAATATCAATTACCTCCCTATGTGTAGAAAATCCATAATTAATTGGTTATATGGATTCACCATATAGATAATCTATCCATCAATATTAAATGGATAATGTAACTTAGATACATACTTACATATTCAATAAAGAGATCCCCATTACTCTATTCATTAATGAGATCCCATTTCTTCTATATATAAAGAGAATTAACTTTTAATCCTTTTTTAAGGGTAACAGTACCTATACCGGCATTAGGAAGAAAATAAAAACATGACATAAATCTATAATAGTGTCTTATAGTGGGAAAAAATTCCACTCAAAAGTGTATGATGAGCCCGACATCCCAACAACTTGACCAATGTGTGTATTTAAGAGTAATTGTGTCTAAAACCAAAATTAGACACATAATTTTGGAATGCAGTTCGTTACCTAGTTATGGATGAGGAACCATTCAAAGATTCTATTAATAATGAAAATGGTAACCAGATGATAATTCTTGTGGAAGAAATAAACCACCCACAACCAACCATCTGGCCCAACCGGACTCACCTCAGCAAGGGTCCACCTATTTTCTTTTCCCCATAGAAATAACATCTTAAAATATTATCGTGTACAAGTATTATTATTTACTTGTTTTTATTTCTCAATTGTACTATTTTCAATTATATTGAGAATACTTAATCTTCTAATGATACTTTTTATAATGTTATGAAATATATTATTTATTTAATTTTTTTATAATATTTAAAATACATGTTATACTACGCTTATATTTAGGTATAGAAATTATTTTTATATTTAATTAAGGGTTATTAAAACAACACAAAGTTGTTAATGATATATCAAAAAATATATAACATTAGTGGAATGATATATATCCAAAAAAATAAACTAGTGAATTTTATATGAATATCTAATCCAATAATAATTATTACACATCATAATAAAATTACCATCAGTGAATGATACTCCATTAAAATAACTATCCATGTTTTATGATATATCTCCAACATACTAACCAATGAAAAAATATATAATTTTACAAATGGAAAAATATTATTTACAGATCACCAGAATAATTTATCATAGGTGGACATTCCATCAACATATAAATAAATATATTTTTATAGGTTATCATCGTACATATTATCATTATAATCCAATAAATATAACCATATAAAACTTGTTTTCACCTTAGGAATTAGTTGAACAAAACCCAAATAACTCTATAGTCTTCTAGTTTCCATGAAATTTTAAACCTACGAAACATTCCATAAACCTATCCATCATTAGAACATAATAAAATCAATGACAATTACACAAAAAATAGAGTTAAAACAACTTAGGGAACTCATCTTAAAATTACCCAAAAAATATTGTCATTTGACCACTTATTTTACCCCACATATGTTATACCATCAACAAAAGACACATAGTACTAACTATCATATCTCAATATGGAAAAATTGGGATGACGAAACCTTAGATGATTCCATTCATTTTAAGCTCTACAATATTCTAATGGTTTCAATCAATATAGTGAAGAAATGTTCAACATAGAATTATTAAGTGACCTATCTTGACCTAAATAGTACATAATGATTGATTAAGAAGAAATTAAACAACATTTGGTTTGACAATAATTCATTCAAAAATGTCCACATATGGACACATATCATGAGACTAATTCCAGAACCAATAGTCTCACCATTAGAGGTCACATATGTGATTTCCACATATTAGTAAATTTTCCTCGAGGGCCAATATATTATTTCAAAATGATAGACACCCTCCAAGGGATAAAAATACACTCATACTAATCCATTTATATTTCCAATATAAAAATCAATGATTATTTAATAAACACATATAACTGAAATTATTTTCTATTAGGATATCAAAACACATTTTCCATCCCTCACATATGGTGACTCACTAGAGGTTTCTTCTCTGGTTTATCAATCCTTCTTACCTGCAAATCACTTCCACAAATCATATTCAACCAGTAAAAATAAATATTATTATATACCACCAACCATAAATTTGAGTTACAATTTTTTATCATAGAAATTATCTAATATTATATTATCATGAATTCTATTCCATATATGTATAAACAATAATTTTTTTTCTTAAACCCATATCTCATATGATATCTCAAAAATTAATTATGACCATTTAGTAGTAATTATCATTTTTAATTAGAAATTACCCATAATGTAATCATTGAAATAATTGTATCATACCGTAATTGGATACATAAAAATATAATAATTCAAAAATAATAGGTCAATTGTATCACCAAAATGAAACCTGAAGAATGAACCATAATATACATAATAACCCACCTTAAATCATTTAATAAATTCACCTAAATTCATAAGAATTCAAGGTGGAGTAAAAATTATATTACCACATGTGAAATGGAACATCCCCAGGTATGTTTATCATTTATCAACAGGAAATTTGATTCCCCAAAAAATATATCTTATAAATGGATTATTCATCATGTACATAGTGGAGTCATCAACCAATCCCTTAATTAATGACCAGAATCAATTTTATAGGAGTTGGAGAGTAAGATGGAGGGACATAGAGGAGAAAAACAATAAGACATTTTACCAAAATGTCTATATATTGGACCATACTGATCGATATATTTGGGAAGTAGGATAGGAACAGGGATTGTGTAACACCATGAGATTTTATGAATTTTTGTATAAATTCATTTTATTCAAAGGATTCCAATACGTGTATCATATTGTTTTAACGAACCGTGATTTAGTATTAATATTTTTTAAACCTAGAACATAAACTAGTTGTAATAAATAAAATCTAATTTTTTTAAATACTAATTGTGATTTTCATAGATAAATAATATATATTGTCTCATAAGTACAGTATTTTTTTTAATGTCTTTATATGAATTGAAAATACAATTATTAATCAAAAATAGTTCTTTATTTATTTTATAGAATAAATTATTTAATTATTTTATATATCTCTTGAAAATTAATTTGATTATATTAACATAATTTTTTAAAAAAAAATCCAATATTATCATGGTGTGAATATTTGAGATTTTGAAGAAATTAATAATTTATGAATGAATATTGGAAAAATAATGTTTTTATTGAAAAATTAATTTTTTAATAATGATTTTCTAAGAAAAATTTCATAAAAAAAGGTTTTAAAATTAATATTAAATGAATTATGAATTTATTAATTTAATTTTGAATGTGTTAATTAATTTCATCTTTATTTTTCATGTTAAAACATTCACTGGTTATGAAACTTTTCTAGTTGTTAAAATTTTCTTTCATCGCATATATATGATTTATTTTTAATTAAAATTTTCAAATTATATGAATATAATATGAAAAATACATTTTTATATTTTTAATCATAATAATTTTTATTAATATAATGTTCAAATAATATTTTACTAATTGAATATTAAAAAATAATTACCACACATGAGTATAAAACAAGTTTATCTTGTGGTTAAACTAAAATGAGACATTGTAAGATGACATAAAAACTTGTTAAAAATAATTTAATATAAAATTCAGATCTTATAACCTATAATGTTCTATAATTAGTCATTTTATATTCTTGTGAATTGTGAATAACTAAGGTAAATGTTACTCTGTTAAAAAATTCCGTGCTTATCCTCACGCCTAGTTATAAAATGCCACCAACTCTCATCCACAAATAACACATCCAAAACACATTGGTCTTTAAATAAATACATAAATATTTCCATTAATAACCTCCTCAGTTCATATATGAAATAGTTTAATTAGTAAGACCTCATATGAAGGCTTTTGGTATAAACCTCAAAAGGCTCTCTGAAAAAGAGGTAAAATACATAACATTACACATGGTTTTATTTCCTCGTACACCAAATTAAAATATTATTCAATTATAATTATAAAATAACATATTTTAAACCATATATTTATAATTTCTTATGTTAATATATTAACATATATCAATAACATCTTCCATTAAATGGGAAATTAAACAGTTGATATTCAATATTGAGGACAATGGCCTCAGGAACTGATGGTATTCATTTTCCATAACCACCTATCATTGTTGTATATAATGTTGAATTTAATGTTTATATATATTATATTTTTAAAAAATTATATCTCTACACTTATAATACCACATCATCTTTTTACGTTAAACCTGTTGGAAAACAATAGCATCACTCGTGTGAATGATAGACCACAACCTCACAAACTGATGTCATGTGTTTTTCATTTATGTATTAAATGGACTGTAATAATGATATATAAAATGAATATATATGTTATTTTGTATATTATTATACTTAATTAGTTGTGATATCACACATATATTAATAATTTCTATTTAGTGGGTGATACATTAACCTCATTCGTGTGTATGTCAGACTACTGGCTCATAAAGAGGTGATATTCATTTTTCACTAACTCATTGCATGTATCATAATAAGGGTAAAATTATTTAATATATTTGATATGTATTACAGAATAATTATTCACTAAATGAAATATATTATTCAACATAATTTCATTCCATATTTCTATAAAATGGAAACATCACTCCTACTTACATATAGCCTACGATCTCATTCAATGATGTGATTCATTTTATATCAAGAAAATTAATGTATGACATAAATATTTACATAATTAATATATATATTATACTTAAATAATTATAACCATTATAATTTTTTTTATCGATGGTAAAAATAGAAGTGTCGACAATACCAAAAAACGTGAAAAAAACATATATTACATGAAATGTGATTTTAAAAATGAATTTTTAAAAAAAATTTAATGAAAGGTCATAAAGAAATAATATATCATATTAAGAACATGATTATGATGATTTAAGTTTTTTCCTAAAATTATTTGAATTACACATGAGTTTCTAATATTTATGAAGGAATTCAGGTGTTAATGTTTGGTAATTGTTTTCTCAATTTTTATTCTTTGGAATATACATTATGTTGTACACATATATTTATTTATGAGGTTTATATAATGTCCCATTAACATTTAATATCTTTAATTTTTTTATTATCATGATATTAACAATATATTTTTATATTATTATTTCATAGGTATTAAGATTCATTGTCACAAAAGTGTTAAGTGTTTTATTATATAATATAAATCATTATTAGGATTTTTTAAAATTATATATATAATAATTATATCTTATTATATACAACTAAAAACATATCAAATATCTTTTCCTCTATGTATTTCATGAAAATAAATTTTCCTTTATTATCCTCTCATTATATACTTAATATTATAAAATATATTTTTAAATAAAACTATTTTTATATCTATCTTCTATAAACATATTTTTTTCCATCCAAATACATGTTTACAAAGAAAATAATTTGAATAAAAATTTGATGCATATCAAGTATTGATTTAAGTTAGTATAACATTTTTATAAAATTTTACCAAAAATATTTGTAAAAAGAATATTCCTATATTTTTCTTACAAAAGGAATGATTGCCTTTTACTAAAAATGTGTAAGTAATAATTAATTTAACTTGTATGATATGAAAATAATTTCCTTCCATCCTGACCACAATTTTTTTTGTGATTACTATTTATTTTTCAAATATTATTTTGAATAAAAATGATTCTGAAATTTTTTAATCTTTTTTCTTCTAAAAAAAATATATTTCGAAATTTATAGGTTATTTTAATGATGATATTTTTTAATTGAACATTAGATATTCCTTTATATGATTCAATGGTTATTTTAAAATAAAATTATTTGCATATTAATTAAATTTTAAATTTTTATTTCCAATTTTAAAAGTCTTTTTCCTCGAGAATATTTCCATGTGATATTTCCAAATAATTTTCTATATAAGATTATATACTTTGATGTAACTTATGATTTATTGGGGGATACTATCCCGGTATTCCATTGTTATTCATTCTATAAATATTTTATGTTTTTAATGAAAATATTTGTAATAAACCTATTTCTATTCCATGGGTTATGCCATGATAAAATGCATATGAAAACTTCTGATTTTCCATGTTTTATTCATTTATGAAATGATGAAATTATTATGAAATTGGTTTCTACCCCATAGGTTATTATATGATGAAATGTTTATGAAACACATTTTTTCATGGGTTCCTATATATTGAATGTGTTAGGATATTGTGTAACAGGTATTTATGATTTTCCTAATCTAGTCGGTTGGACGTATAACTCCCTCCAATTCAAATGGTAACGATTGTATTATCATGAGATATAAAGTACATGAATGTAGAATGAACGTAGTTTACTGAGGTACTTATTAAACATTCATAGTCAAGGATGTGAACCACGACTATTACAATGGTTTTGGGAGTGATATTATTCCTCTTTAATAGGTTTCACAATTTTCCTTCATAAATACTGATATGTTTTTTTATGCTTATGTTTATGAACCAAATACGTGTATGCTGCAAATATTATTCTCTAAGGGATTATGTACTTTGATTCCATTATGATTAATGTCATAGAACCTTACATTATTTTTTCTATGACTCGTGCATATGATATATGATCTGTAGGGTATGGTTTTGAAATTTCAGGATCTTATACTCATACACTTATACAGTTTATATTATGATCTTATAATTGATATCTCCCTTGTTTACCCTTATATATAATCTAATATCTCCCTTTTTTATGGTTCCTTTCCTGAGGTTATTAAGTACAATATTATGTTTAATAATTATATGAAGAGTTATAATTATTTATAATTTAAAGGGAGATGATTTATTTCTCTTATGAAGTAGTTTTTTTATGTATTTGTGTTTCCAATAAAAGATAACTATTATGGTCCATAGACATGTTACTAAATTATGAAATCAATTACTATATATGAAAATGTAATTTATAAGAACGTAAATCATTGATAACTATACATGGTATTGGAGGAAATATTTATCAAAACATTAGAATCTATGTAGAGAAATCATTAGTTAGATCCTTATTGATACTTATTTTATGTCTAATAAAATATCAAGGAACTTCTATGAAGGATAAAGTGAGTGGATTTCAATAAACTACATCCTCCTCAAGATACTATATGTGAATGTGGTTATTGAACAAATGTGCATAGGTGTAATAACTCTTAAAAATGAACATTGGGGTTGACTCGAGTGTTAACTAGTATATAAAAGTGGTCTACACTAAACACATTGTTATACAATGTTTGGGGATATTATTTGGAAGTCCACAAACATTTTAATCACCATCATTATGGATTTAATATTTTAAAACCATCAGTGAGCTAGGACAAGCCTACATTTTCATAGATTGAAAAAGATTAATTATTTAGATATCATATAAATTATTTTTCATGATTTGTAATTTTATTTCATAAACTATGTTTTTTTTTGTTCAATTCAATGTTAAACACATGAAATAATTATGTTAATGTTGATTGTGATGGAAAATGAAATGATATTCTCATGAGAAACAAAACTTTATATGAACTAGAATAAGAAACCATGTATTTATTATCATAATACATTATGAAACTATAAATCATACTAAACATACATATGCTAAAATGAGGGAATAACTCTCTTTTGATTTCATAATGAGGAAATTTCCACCATTTTTCCTGGTACCACAAACCCTCTAGTTATTGGGAAATGGGTTTTTACCACTCATAATATAATTTCCATTGTTTAGTTTTTGAAACATGAAAAAATGAATTTGTGAGTCTATTATTTTGATAGTGAATTAGATAAATAGTTGACTTTAATAAAGAATATAAACAAAAAATATATAATTTAATACATATAGTGGGATGAGTTTAATATATAAAATTTTAAAAAAATTCATTCCTCAATTTCTTCATACAAAAACAAAGAAGGGATAATTTGAGTAAAAGATGAAGGATTATGAATCCATTGGTACCTATGAGGAAAATATTACAATAATGTCAAGGTACACTCTAGTATTAAAAACCTAACTGAATGTAAGGGTTATTTATTCATTTGTGTCTTGAAGATGAGTCTATAAAGGGAATTTTCCATAAGGAATATTTTACAAATGAATAAATCATTCAATAATCAATCAAGGTGGTGTTGGATATTAGAGTTACCAATCAACCACTAGGGTTTCAATGTAAATGAAATATGAAATTCAATGAAAACTATATAATCCCCTGATATAATAATATGATATTTCTGTCATGAATGATGTTTTTAAGAAATCAAAGAAGAAATTTTCTTAATGTAACTACTAAATGTTATTTACTTTGTAATAATGGTAATAATGAAATTTATTTCTGACTGGATAAGTTTAATTTATATAATGATACAAATAGAAAGAATTATCAACATAATTTCCCACCCACACAATGATATTTCAAATGTAAGGAGTTTGTTCATTATGTAAAACAATTCCACCATCCATTGGATAATGTAGACGATAATCCAAAACAACTTCTATAAAAATGCACAAAGGAAAATCATATTAAATCATAATGGTTGAAATGAATTGTTATAATTAGTCAACAATTATACAACACACCTTAGTTTTTAATTTCATGTTTGATTTTTTATGAGTTTTTTCTATGAAAATATAATGAAATTGAATAGGATTTGGAGCATCAATTATATATCTAAACATGGATTTTAGATTAATGAATTCTCATTATTTATTCTATCGATCAATAGAAGAACTCAATCTCTATTTAAAATGTTTTTAAGGAATAAATGATGAATTTAATTTTGGGATTTTATATGACATTATTTTAGATTATCTTATGAGTTATGGACACCATAATAGGTTTATGATTCCATTATTTATGATATGTTAAAAGTATTAGAAACCCCTTTGAGGTTTTATATGTGGGGTCTTTATCAATATTAATGTAATTTTAGGATATATTTATAGAAATTGATCCATTTTGTTCTGTATATGTTTCAATTGAGGAAATTATTTTAGAGAAATGATGTTAATTTTTGTGGTAATATGATAAATGGTATTAGAAACTTTTAGGGATAATATATTCTTTTATATTAATATATTTTTGTGTTATTTTAAATTTAGAATGATTTAGGAACTATATTAATCTTGTTTCAATGAAAATGATTAGTTTAAATCCATGAGTAAAACCTATTGTTTTCATGAAGGACGTGGGGTTTGAATCCACAACCGAAGTGAAAAAATTTATAGAATTTATCACTATCGTATATGAATGAGTATTTATAGTATACAAAATTAAACAAATATATTTATGAACATTTATATATGTTCCTGTTATGTAATTAAGTTGTGTTAGAGAGAAAAATATTTAAGGGATCTTATAACCATTATCCACACTAAAATGGAAATGGGAAATACAACCACATATTTTATCATAAGACTCCCCAAAAAATCTAATGAGAATAATACTATATGGGTTATTGTCGATCACCTTTTGAAAATATTACACTTCATTACTATTTTAGAATATTTATCATTAAATAAAATTTTCATGATACACATCGTGTATGCGGTAAAGATTCATTGATTGATGAATTATGTGGTATACAATCAAGACCCGATATTTACCTCGATGTTTTGTATAAGTATTCGGAAACCCATTGATTTGGAATTGGGTTTCTGCATTGTGTATCATCCTCAGATAGAGGATCAGTCTGAGGAAAAAATACAAACCCTATATGATATGTGATGAGATTTTTCTATGGATTATAATGGTGGATGGGATAAAAAACTTCCTATAATGTAACATTCATCCAGTAGATACTTCTAATCAAGTATTTTGAAGTCTCTTTATGATGTAATATATAAAGAAAAGTATAGAACTGAACATGATGGGTTGAAGATTGAAAAAAAGAAAGTGGGACCTGATCTATCTGAATAAATGGAAGAGAAGGTTATAGTCGTTAAGAAAAACATAAGGATGTCATAATGTAGAAAAAAAGTTATGTTAATAATATTCAACATATACTGTATTTTTTAGTTGGTGAAAAAGAATTTATATATTATTATCTATGTAATAAATATGTGAAAAATAAATATTATGTATTTTTATTCCACTTAAATAATGGATAATAGCGACGTAATATTATATCACTTGAAGGTTACACCAATCCTCTCTCTGGTTCACAAGGTGTTCCAAGTATCTCTCATAAAGTTATAAATAAATGGATGACCACATGTACTAAGCTCATAGGTCATAGCACTAGATGATGATCATTCATACGAGGAACAATTGATGTATATTCGGAAATATATAGAGTATTTTCTTCGAAAAAATATCACTCACCTTCTCAACGATTTGTGGTGAAACCACCATTATGGGAATATTGGGTGGGAAACTAATGATGTGATGAAGAAAAAGTATCCATAATTTTTATATTAGTGTAATGTGTTTTGAGGGTGACATTCATTTTAATGTCTATATAATGCCACACCCCTAGATTTTATGAAATATATTTTTAGTAATAAATTTAATTTCATTGATATATAGTGTTATATGTAACATAAATTTTTAAAAAACTGTGATATAGTATTAGTATTATTATAAATTAGTCATTAAAACCAATAGTATGACTAAGAATAATTTATTTATAAAATAAATATAAATTTATTATTAAAGTAATATTAAATGATAAATAATTTCGTAATTTTTATAAAGCCTTTATATAAAATGAAAATTTATATTTTTTAAATTTTTTTTTTTTTAAATCATGTTTTCAAAACAATTTATAAAAATAAATATTAAATATTTTAAAAAATTTATTATAAAAATGAATAGAATTGTTATTAATAATATGTAAAAATTAACATAGGTATAGTTTTTTGGATTTTTTTGTGAATGTTAATCAGTCAATGAATAGTTAAAAAAATGGTATTTAACAAAAATTTTGATTAAAAAATATATAAGGTTAGATTTTTATTTTATATAGTTTAAAAAATAGTTCAATAAAATATTTATTAATCATATTTTTTCTTATTGTAATCAAATTCATATATAATTTCTTTATTAAAACATTTTCTTCATTTGAGAAAATTTATATTGGGAAAATCACTTGTTCATCATGTATATTGGTTACATTTTTAATTTAAATGTCGCACTTATGTATATGGAATATTTAAAAATGTCATTAATATTTTAAATTATTATAATTTATATTATATATTAAGGTCAAATAAATATTTTTTGAATATGAATAGTAAAAAACAGTAAACATTAATTACCACTGTTATGTTTAAAACATGCCTTTTAGAGGTTAAACTGAAAAATTATTAGGTTGATTTACATAAAAACAATTCTAAAAAAATTCATGGCCATATATAAACCATATTTATTATAATGTTATTAATTTTCTTATGTTGGATCCTTTTGGATTTTGAAATACAATTGTACAACTTTTTCATTAAAAAACATTACTTTGATTCATCTCCCTAGCAATAAAAGGTCACTGGCTCTCCTAAAAAAATCACTGGAAAATAAATTAATTACTAAATATCAAAAATATTATATTACATAGTTCTTTCCCAACACTTTGGAAAACTTTTATTATCAGCCCCTCATATGAAGGATATAGGTATAAACCAAAATAGGATGACTATTGAATAGGTAAAATTATTATCCTTCCATTGTGTTTTATTTCATCCTTGTCCTCTTTAAAATATTAATAAATTAGGAAAATAAATAATAATGTATCTAAATTAAAATTACATTTTATTCATTTAATTTAATAACCTATGCCCATATCCTTTTCTATTAGATGGGAAGAAAAATCATAAATCTTATGCTTAGAGCACTACTACGTGGAAACCGATGTTTCTTATTTTACATCACCACTAATCACGGATGGATATAATAATGGTTTTATTATGTATATATATATTATATTAAATATTTTATTATACCTTTATATTATAAAATATATATACCTTTTTACCACACAAACTGTTGGGAAACAATAACATATTTTATTTGTACGGTAGAGTGTCACCTGATGAACTGATATTATGTTCATTTATGACAAACTTATTTGGTAATGATTATATATTAAATGAATATATATTATTTTTTTAAAAAAATTATAAATATATATTTTTTATATCCCATATACCTTTATAATTTCATCTTTGTGAGAGTTATGGTAACATCATCTATGTGTACAGTAGACCACCACATGAAGCGATACGATTAATTTTTCACTAATGATTTTAAAGGATTGTAATAAGAGCAAATCATGTGAATGAATTTGATATATATGATATAAAAATATATTTATAAATTCAATATATTAATTAATTTTTTTGTTTTCAATTTTATATTAAATTTAAACAATGTTCATGTGCACATAAATCCTAACATCTTTATTAACGATGTGATTCATTTTCAATCACTAAATTAGATGGATTACACAAAATATTTATATAATGCAAGTAAATGATATTTTTATAATTATTAAAAATAAATATATAATTAAAAAATTATTAAAATTAATAGATATAATATACCAAAATAAAATAAAATGAAATATGAAACAATATTACACAAAATATGATTTTATCAAAAAAAATTAAATATACGAGTAATTAGAGGTCATGTGTAAATCATATGTAATATAATAAAAATTATAATGGTTATTTTATATATTAATAAAAAACATATTTTTATTATAATTGATGTTATAATGTTTATAAAAAAGTTGATACATAATGTAGGAGATTTTTTGTCTAAATTTAAATTCTTTGGAGATACATTGTATTCTGAGCCTATATTATTTTATACTGGTTATAAAAATCCAATTGGAAATGTAATTTTAAGAATTTATTTATTATAATTATATTTAATGTTTTATTTTATGTTATTATTTATTTGGGATTATTATTCAATTCTACCAATGTGGTAACATGTTTTTTGATGTAATCATACTATTTGTCAGGATTTTTTTATTATTATGCCTCAAATATGTGATATTATGATATACCTCTCATGAAACATAAAATTTTTATTATCCCATATTAAATTATGGAAAATAAATGTTTCCATTCATTTTCATTTATTTAGGTAGTTAATTTTATAATTTTTTTTAAAATTATTAATGAATTTTTTTTCTCTTTGGTTGAAATCAATTTTTCTTCTTAATAAATGATTTATAAAAAAATGTTTTAACTATTTTTATAATGTTCATATATGATTTATTAAAATCATTTTCACCCATGTTTTACATTCTAAAAAGTTTTTTAAATGTAATCCTAATTTAATTTTCCCATCAAGGATAGTTTTTATTTTACTGAAAATGTGAATGAAATAATTATTTTAACATATATAGATTGAATAGAATTTTCCACCCTCTTGACTACATAATGTTACAAATATTCAATTACATTTTTCAGATGATATTTTCGAATTAGATAATTATTAATTTTTTAAATAATTTTTAGTTCCTTATAATTTTTTTTTAAATTTTAATGAGTATTTTCTTCATTAAATATTATAAAGGAATTTAAATGTTTATTAATAGTTTTTAAAGGATATTTTTGAAGAAAATAATTCTGAAAAGGATTTATTTCATAAAAGGTGATTTTAAAATTCATAGTCTATTTTCCATAAGAAATGCTCAAAGTGATATTTCGAAATAATTTTACATCTATTATAGAATATATTGATCTCACTTAATCTATAGTGGAGATGTGATCCATGAATACAATTATTATTATTTCTCTGAATGGATTATTTTTATGATGAATGTATGTTTAGGAAACCCATTTATATTCCGCATATTATACCATGATAAAATTCTTATGGAACATGATTAATTTAAAATGGGTTATTCATTGATGAAATGATGAAATAATTATGATACTTGATGAAATTATTATGATATTTAGCCACATGTATACAAGATTTTCAATATTTGAGTGGTGGGACCTATATCCCCATCTAATGAAAATAGGTAAATAAATATATGACATGATATAAACAGGACTAGAACATAGAGGGAACCCAGTTTCGTAAGGGAATTTATCCACTATGATAGTATTGGGAGTGATACATGACTACTATGATGGTTTTGGGAGTGAACCCATTAAAACATTATAGTTTTTTCATAATTCATATGTATTACATAAATCATTTTATATTATTATATTTATTTGACAAATAAATTTATTTTTTATCATCAGTTGATTCAATAATTTTTTTAGATTCATTTTTCTTTTGATGCTCAAATACACTTACTTTTGTGTTACAATTGAATTTAATTTTTTGTGAATTTAATGAAATAATAATCTATGGAAATATTTATTTGGAAATTATATTTAATAAAATTTAACCACATTAAATATTTGATGGTATTATAATGAATTATTATATTATTATTTAAAAAAATTTCATACCCTATATTTGTATGCATATAATGATGAGAAAACCTAGGTTTGGAATAACATATATGGATCTGATACGTAATGTTCGGGTGGAACCTTATGTTTCTTAAAATAGTAAGTATGGCTCTGAATACCAAATTTCAGAAGAGAACCAATGTTTGTTGAAAAAAAACATAATGTATATCAATGCTTCTTTTGTATTCGACCCTATTGTTGGATTTTTATAATTACTTGAAGAACCCTATGTTTGCTGTTCGATGATGGTGTTTTTATTTCACAATATTATACGAGAATTGTGTAGTGGTCGTGAAGGATGTAAAGATCTATTTGAATATATTTTATGACTGATTAAAATTCTATTAATGATCCATTAAATTCTATTATTCATCAATGTAAATTGATACTATTATTATGGGAATTTATGACTTCTCTAGAAAGTTCATGATTTAAAAATATTAACAATTTATTTTGACATATTTTTGGAGATGTTAGACATTTATTATTAGACCATCATTAAAAATTTCATAATTCTTTTCATTGAATAAGATAACTGAAAATATATAAATTCATATACATAAAAAAATATTTTACATTTATTTCAGAGCTACTCTATAGATATATACATGTTTTGATCTACTATCTCAATACTGAAACTACTACTATGGACAATTCTACTATAGTTTATTATATTCATATAGGAATAAATGGATATTTATTTTTTATGGGATAAAAATTGGGAAAATTGATTTTTTATCATATGTTTGGCATTTTCTTGATCTATGTTTAATGAAACTCTAAGTGAATTTTGTCACCTATTTTGAAATGGTACGTTATTGATGATATTAATATATCAATTAGTTGTTAATGAAATTGTGAATATTACTCTATATTCCTAAACCCAATATCAAATTTTTTGGTGGAGCTTCGGCCTCTCGGACACTTTCGTGGTTAGGTGTCAACTTCTCAAACTATGGTGTAGATTTAGGGTTCCTTGAAAAATATCCAGAAATCATTATGAATTATTTATGTAATGGTGCCAACTATTTTCACATAGTTACTATCTATAGGTTTAATTATAAGTCTAAATAATGAATATCACAATGATTATGGAGTTGATCATCGGTGTAGTGGACGAATTGATCTTTGTTTTCTGAATCACTATTCATCATTGTGTTTATTTCCTTTATTTATTTCTACTGATCACTCGTCTAGGCGATAAACTGAAGGGTTTATTTCTAATAAAAAGTGGTTTTCTAAAATTTTTAATTTTTCTAAAAACACATTTCACCCCCCTCATCTTGCATTTTTCGTCGTCCTAACTATCCTGACCCAACTATTGGTATTAGAGAAGCATTTCTATTAGTATATTTTGATCTGGAAGTTTTTTTCTTCATATCAACTAATCTTATAAATGGAAGTCCTATTTCCACATTATAATGATTTTTTAATATTCTATTTTATCTATTCATCATCAATAATGTGTTACTTTAATGTTTATGTATTTACTCGTTCTTTTAGGACTTTGTTAAAGGATTAGATAGTTATATCTGGAAATGACTGGTTCAAGAGATGTTATGTCTATGATTCATGATCCATATTTTAAAGATGATAATTATGGATGATGGAATTTTGTTATGATTGTATAATTGAAACGTTGTTGAATTAAGGTTTAATTAAATACAATTAAACATTATTAATTACATAAAGTAGATCGGGAAAATTGGTGTAATGATCATGAAAAGGAATACAATAAAAACTCAAAATCCGTGAATCATATCAATAGTAGTTTAATAAATGATTACTTTAGTTGAGTATCATAATGACATAATATATATGAGATGTGGAAGACTACTTTAGTTTAATAGGATGTAATTGCTAATATAATACAATGAGGTTATACTATAGTGATATTAATGTTTGATACATTCATAATTTATGAGGATGAATCCATCACCCAGATGAATAGTCAGTTCACACAAATAGTCAATGTCATTGTTTCCTTGGGAAATTCAATTTTATAATCAAAAAAAGCAATAAAAATAATCAAGGTAATACCCATAATGTGTATTGGAATATATACAATTATATATCAATCTACACCCATGAAAAACATAGCTTTGATGAAGTTTATTTTAACTATAGTGATATATGAATCTAAGATCCAATGTGAAGATGAAAATTATATGTGAAATATAAACTATTCTCTCAAAAAGACTATGAATGAGTTATCTAATTCAAGTCATTGTAAATTTGAAAAATATTCATGATATTATGCTATGAATATTGAACAACATTAATTAAATAATAAGAATGGCACTTTCGAAAAAGGTGGTTTTAATTCAAAAAAAGGCAATTCAAAGGAAAACTATCCCTTACTGAATGTACAATGGAATGATAAACACAAAAAGAAAATACAACATAATTCTCGTGGATAATTAATATAATTCTTCTGGTATGCAAAGTTGATCTTATACATATTCTCTGAATGATAATAGAAAGTATATAGTCCATTTAATGGGATATACATATCATGTGGTATAATATTCATACACTAAAAAATATAGCTGTAAGATACCATCAGAAGATGAATTAAATAAATATTATTTTATTCCACATGATAAAATGATTCATTAGGTAATTATCCCAGAAAAATTAATAAAACTTATGAAATTGAAATTGTACATAAAGAAAATTTGTCAAGACAAATTATACATTAATAATATAATTCTTAAATAATATAAGATTTATATAATATGAAATCTAAATTTTTGTTACGTGATGTTTATGATATAAAAATAGGTTATAGTATGATAAAAAATAATAAACAAAACAAAACTCAAATCCTTGGAAAAAATATAATACAAACAAAATTAAGAATTATATGCAATGGTGAAAACCCAAAACTGTTTTATAATTATTTTTTTCATGGTTTTTGTTGTAGAAACATGTCAATTTTTAATTTTTTTAGTGTGTCATTAGTGGTCATTATGTAAATTATTGTTGTTTTAAAAAATCAAAAATATATGGTCTTAATATTATTTATTGTTCAAATTAATTATTCATCATAAATTGTAGAAATAATACTAACATTTAACATTTTTGGTTACCAATAAATTTTCCTATCAAAATTACTAGACAAAAAAGTGTGTGGGAACCAAAATGAACATGTATTTGATGTTTTTTAGGATTTCACCATTAAGATACATTATTAAATATTTAAGTGGATGACTAAAGGATATTTGTTAAAATATCCTCAAAATGAAAGAAAACATCTAAACTAGTTCAATATCCAAAAATACTTAGTACTAAAGGTACTAATCAAGGGATATTTCATTTTAAAATTTTTTATATTTTTATAACATTAAAAATTTTAAAAAAATTAAATTTTATAAATTATAATTTTATCTAATTAATTAAAAATTTCTTTTTATATCATTTAAAATTATATTTTTTATTATAAAATATTAGTATTTAGAAATCCATATATTTCCTATTCTTAATAATTATGTTTTTTAATAAAAACATGAAATACACTTCTTACATAATATGTAATGATTGATCCCTATTTTTGGATTTAGAATATTAAGTGTCATCTAAATATCAGAATATAATTTCACATTTTCATATTAAAACATTTAAATAAATGAAACTTCATAATTAAATTATTTTTTTAAAAATTAAATAGAAAAATAATGAATAAATATGAGGTGATCAAGATCTTCATGGTCAGAAGGAAATATTTATTCTAAATGTATGAATGGTGATACTACTGGTATATCTGTTATATTTAATATTATCGTGAAAAGTCATCTAAAAGAACTAATGAATATTAAATTCATGATGAGAATTTATAATCCACTTTTCAATTATCTTATGAAAATATTATGATCCAATTTAAAACATTGAATGAAGGAAATGTGAAGCTATGAGTAAAGTTAGATTCATCTAAAAAATAATATGTTGTTTTTTAGTTTTATTTTATAGTGAAAATGGAGTATGTTTCTTCCAAAAGTAGTATCAAAATATTATTAATATAATGATATCAGATGTATACACTAAATATTTCAAAATAGAAATGTTATGACAAATCGAGTTTCACCGAAAGAATGCCACTAAAAACTATATCTTGATAACTGTCCATTTTTTTGTTTGAATAGTTTTCGTTATGATCATATAAAAAATATAATATGTTCAATTAACAATAGAAAATATCTCAGGAGTCTTATATAGTCGATGTTATAAATTACAAATTTTTGAAATTTATGATGAACCATCCACTTCATCCTAACCCTTCTTATTTTCTATTTATTGGATATTGTTATTGTACTCTTTCTAAAAATATATTGTTTAGAAAAATTATACTCAATCAGTTAGTTTGTAATTTATTTTTAATTAGATTACATTATAATTTAATTAATATTGAAAATTTCATAGAAATATTAAATTGTTTTATTTTATACAATAATATTTATTTCATTAAATATCATAAATTCAATGATTCAGAGGAAGTTTTATGAAAATAATAAATTTATTATGCTGTTTGATTTCTAATCTATGTTTGTCTTAATTTTAGGGTGATCTAAATTTAAATAACTCTTTGTTATTAAATTTATATGTTACCATAGTTGGGATATGTTTATTTAATTTTTAATTATGATTTCACATGGAAAAGTTTTATATCAATGGTATTAGTATATTGATTCTAGTATATTAGTATAAGAGCTTTTATTTATTAATGTTTTTATGAAATTTACTAGTTAGGGGGGAAATTAATTTTATACTAATTACTGATATATTTAGTCTATATCATTTAAATTTTATTGGGGGGATGTTATAATTATTTCTAAGTGTTGTTATAAGGGACATGTTTCCTATATAAATATTATAATATATTACATTAGGGAGAAAATTTTGTTTCATCGTTTTATTTGAACATGGTTTATAACATGTGATATGTTACCATAAAAAAGAGAGATATTTTTGAGCTCGAGTTGATTAAAAAATTTAATTAATTTTATTTTGGATTACATTCTCACAAACAACTATATTTTTATTGCTAATGAATATTCTGTTAAGTGAATTTCATGAAATTATTATTCATGGAAGTATTTAATTCGTAATTATAGTCAATGAAATTAACCCAAATGAAATATTTTATAATTCTTTATAACACAATTTAATTGTATTCTAGAAACACTTTTTATATACCACATTTTTAATCATAGAATAATGAACAAACCCTATGTTTTGAACAACATATATCGATCAAAAACCATACATTTTAATGGAAACACAATGTTTTGAAAAGTGAACGTATGGTTCAATATAAAATTCCAGTTAAATAATTAGTAATACATTTTCATACTTATTTATATTTTTGAATTAACTATAAATTTTGATTTAAAAGGGACACTATGATTCAATGTCATACCTGATACGCAACAATGGGTTTCTTTGAAATCTTACGTTGCACACAATGCTGAGTCATACTAAAAAATAATAATAATATATTATTATTTTAAACAGTAGTTAACGCCTAGATGTTGTAATGTTGGGAATGAATATAAATAAATAAAATAGTATTATACATGTTTGTTAAACTTTTTTTCATTTTTCCAATAAATTATGGATCCTTGAAATAAGAAAGATTCTAATTTTAAGCACACATACTTTAATATTCATTTATAGGTCAATTTAACGCCTTTTGATGGATAACCCTATTTAAATTTAGTATTGGTCAATTTTATATGTTCTATTGGACAATATAGAATACTTATTTAGATTATGGACAACAAAATACATTTTGGGTAAATTTTTGGTATTTTTATGATAAAATTCATTTTTAATGAATAGTTAAAAATATTGTATTTTAATTCAAAACTTCTTGTTATTAAAATTTATTTATATGGTTATATTATCATTAATATTGGTTTTAAAGTTTAATTAGGTTATATATTTAATATTTTATCCAATGTAGGTCATTGGAATAAATTTCACTTTTATATTTTACATAAATAAGTGTCAATCTTTTGATAGTTATTATTTCTTAAAAGCACGCTATTTGTTTTGACAAAATGAGTTTATTTTGAATTAATTAATGCAACTTATATGTTTTTAATTTGGATAAATAGAAATTATATTCTATTTCTGAATATCAAATAATGATTTGTCATATGTTTTGGTATTTTTTTGAAGACATCAATTTTTGATGCATACTGAAACCACATAGTAGTTGTTAAAAAACTATGTTTTTCATTTAAATGATATTTTACCACTTTTATGAATTTAGTTTCGAAAATATGACATACATTGTTTTTATTAGTATGTAAATTGAGATTTAATAAGTTGAAAATAACTTTTGTTGAATAGTAATTTTGACTTTTATTTACCGTGGTTAAAGGTAAATAGGGCAATTCAAGGTAAAATGAATATTTTAATAATAAAAAATTACCTTAACACATGTTATAACCATATTTTATAAGTCATGGCCGACCATGGTAATCTTTGGGTTGATTATGAGACCTCATGGAGCCCCATAAGAATTAAAATGACACTTTATTTTAATTAACATAAATTAAAGACAAAAATCATATTAACAAATATCTTTTTGTATATCAATTTTTGTATGGGGTTATATAAGTCATAATATCAACTATAAATATTCCTTGGAAATATAATAATATTTCCTATATTATGGTATTTTTTTTATAATTTTTAGTCATCATATAAATAAAATTATTTACGACATAATAATGATGTAGTATTTACCTCATTAATACATAATTTAAATAGATAAGATTATTAATATTCAGAAAACATATCAAACCCATCAAAATATTATTTTATGATTTTATATAGAACATGAGTCATCATATATTTTACTTTTATGAGTTTTGGACCTTTTGAAACCGAAGTTTAGTTTATAATAAAACAACATTTTCAAACTTTCCTAATGAGTCCCTTCTCTCCCGTATAAAAGGACACCACTTATAACCCATTCCTCACACCTCTCAATCTCCTTTGGAACATCCTAACCCAAACCAAATAAGTTCTCAAGATCACTATACTCCTCCTAGAATCCTTAACTTTGGAAGAAGGCACATTAATAAGTTCTTTTGGTTCAAACAAAAGTGTGTTACCCAAATTAAAGGTAACAATTTCTCTTAACTTATTTTCTTTTATTTTCCATCACAAACCAATAAAATCACATTATTATTTTATTTTATAACAAAAAATGTATCCTAAATATTCTAGGATGTTTTTATGAGAATAATTCTAACAAAACATACACAGAACTACATCTAATGGGTGAAGAACATACTATTTTTGAGGATGGAAAACTGACGTCTCACAATGAGATGATTTTTCAATTATCTCCTACCACCTTTCATGGTATCCATAAAGAAAAAAAATTATTTATATGTGATATAGATTATTTATATGTTTATTATATGCTACTATAATGTTCATTTAAAAAAATTCCATTATACTTTCCAATATATTTAAACACGATAATTTCATCTTAGGAGTTGTGGACAACTGCCTCCACATTGTGATTGGATTCATTTATGACATATATGGAACATATAAAAGATGGATTAAATGAAATTTTTTAACATATATATTATATTATATTATACTATAATTATAATTAACCAATTTATTATCATGTTTTCATCCCTTTAAATATAAAATAAACATGAAAGTAGCTAACACGCATACGTACGACTTACAGTCTCCATGAATTGTGTGTTTCATTTATTAACTTAAAATTATTTGAAATATTATAAATAAATATAATATAGATATATATTGTATATATGATATCTAAATCATGAATATCATACTGATGATAATGGAATATTGACCACATCGACAATTTGTAATTTTAAAAAGTACTTTTTTTGACTGAAGTTATGAACATCGTCCAAATGTCTGATATAAACTCAAATAATTGACTAATTGTTATTGAAATATAATAAGTGATATAAAAAAATATTTAAAATTTAAAATGTTTTCAAGGAAGTATAAAATAAATTAATTTTAGTATTTTGGAAGAACAAGGAACATACGAGTCAAGTCGGACACGAGGTAAGGTGTTTTTTTCACATTTAATTCCATGAGATTTCCATTTTTCACCACTTATTAATTGCATGTGGTTTATTATGTACATAAATTTGATATATATTATAATTATTCACATTATATTCATGTTATTATATGATAAATTTTGTGGTTATTAACTTTTGTTCATACGACTCAATTGATTACAACTTGGTAAATGGTTTTATCCCGCATTTTATTCCCCTGAGATTCATGCTATATTTTCCACTATTTATTTTTGTGTGGTGTATGTACTGACCATTATTGTATTCATTGTGTAATATAATTCAATTTATTGGTATTTAAATCTTCATTTAACTGTCCTTCATTCAGGGGGAATATGTTTGGTATGTCACCAAATCGGTAAGGGAACCTTTCACCCTCCTCTTTTTAAAAGACTTCCTTTTGTTATGTCATTTAATTTACATCTTATTATGTTGGGATATGTTATTATATAATCTTATTGATATAAATTTTAATTCCTAGTTATTAGAGACCCTTTTCACTCTCATCTACCAATATTCTGAAATTTAAATTGACGTCGTTACGTTATCGAATTTCTATAAGATAACTTCTTAACCGAATTTAAATTCTTTGGGTTTAAATTTCTACTACATGATTATGTCATGTTATAAATATTTGTGAATGTCTTATAATTTTTTAACAAATTATATCCACTTATATTAAGTATATTATTATTTATCACACATAATTATGTAATTGATTTATCATTAATCTAAGGATACCATTTTATAAGGGATTTCATCTAAATTTACATTCCATTGTGATATCATGGTTGTTATACAACAATTCACTCTTATGTGGTGTATATACTATCCTTTGGTGTATTATATCATGAATCTATTTAGTATTGTGATTTTATAATGTTCTGATTAAATGTTATTCCTCAATTATTTGTATTATAGCATCTCTCATTTTGTTAAAAACTCTTTAACAAAAGTATCATTTTAAATGTTTTAAAGATTTATTCTTCTAAATATTTATCATTAATGTCCATATTTTCAAAATGATTTTTTGGATTAATTTATAAGGACATTATTATATTCATATGAGAATTCATTTAAAATCATCAATTTGGAATGGGACACATTGATTTAAAAATCTCATTATTAAATGATTTAAATGGTATTGAAAACAATTTGATAAAGAATTGTTTATTTCAACATCATGATTTGATATATTCTGATTGGAATGTGGAAATTTTATCTTTATATTATGCTTTTGTTATGTGTTATGAATATTTTATGGTTATTGGGCATTGTTTACGTATACGGGTGGTTCCATGATAAACCTAGGGCAGGTGAGGCCGAGATAACTCTCTAATTCATTGGGTAATGTAAGGAGGAAAACATGATGTTTCTCCAAGGAAATTTAGGGAATATACTGTGACATGTATTCCAAGTGTAATTCATGATGTATATATGATATCTAAAATGTATGTTTGATATATATATTATATGTTAACTTTATGATTTATGTTTTTTCTTCATAAATCTTATGATTTTATGAGGAATGTTATGATTGAAATGTATGGTTTCATTGATTTGTATTTATTAATGGGAAATTGTTTTATTTCCATATTTTATAACCCTTACTATGATTTTATGCCTATCCCAATTTTTTGAAATTATTTTCATAGGGTATAAGGAAAGGTAATATAAATGAATTATTCAAGAAGATTAATATCAAGAAAAGAACTCTTGTTTTATTTAAGGAGTTTTATTTTTGTGAAACATTGGATAGTTCAGAAGTGTCTATGTTGTAATTTTTGAGATGTAATTTAAAAGTTATGTCCTAATACTCTAAAACTATAAACCTAAAAAATCCTCAATTTGAATTATTGAATTAACTCAACATTATGTAATGTTTATTTTTAGGTCCTTATAGTTGATATAAAAGGTCAGTTTAGATGAATTTTGAGGCTAGGGTGTTATTTATGCATTAGTGAAATAGCCATAATGTATATCATATTAGAAAGAGTCATGTTTATTTTAGATAAATCGAATGATTTTAAGATAACATGTATTAGTATATCATAGAGTTTACCCTCCTCATAATATAATATATGATGATTTTGCGGATAAACTCACACTGAGCTTTTTGGTTATTGTAAATTGTTGGATCTGGAAGGAACCAACATAACAATAGATGTGAAAGAAACTGTAGTGGTTTTCTTAATGAGATACTGAATGAAAAGGGAGATGAAATGAGAAGTATTATGGATAAAACATGTTATGGATATTTTTGAGGAATTTATCTCATTTTTGGCAATGTAACAAAATTATATGGTTTTAGAAAAAGGACAACCAGCTTGAATGGTAAAACCCCATCGCGTCCAGTAAGGCTATGAGAATCAAACCCACAACCGTAGGGAAAAAAAAGTGAATCACCTACCACTGGCCTACATGAATTCCATAGTATGTATGAATACTAATTATTATTTTAGATAAATTATTTTATGTATCATGAATTATTTTATCTTATGTTTTATCAAATGGATACCCTTATTATAGAAATGATTTGGTGATTTAGTGATAAAGGTTATTTTTTGAATACATTCTATATTTTGGGTAATATTATATACCTAATGATAATATAATACTGTGGGATTTAATTTGTGTAGTTTTAGATGAATTATTATTTTTGGAAGAATCTATGTTATATTTTGTAAATATTTTTGATTTGATTTTTTATAGATATTATTAACCTATTATAGAGATTATGTGATTAGGTTAATTTCACTTTAGTATGAGACATTGAATGTAGTCGATGTTATTTGGTGATAAATGTTAAGATTCTCTGCGGAAGACTTTGGGAATAAATTCATAGGAGTTTTGGTTTTCAATATTAGTTTGTATTATATTAAAGAATTTTAAGGAAGGTTGTTTATGGAGTGGTCTTTGTTGAACATAGGGTACTGTTTGATGAATTCTGGAGATTAGTAATATTTTTTATTTTTATAAAGAATTATCCTTTTTGGGGATTATCTGATCATGTACTGAACATTTTGGTTTTGGTTAATTTATAAAGACATGGGAAATATATTTTTTAATATTATGTGGATCATGTGATTCACTAGAAGTTTATTCCTACGCTTTAGGTGTGACCAATTCATCTTGAATACTCATCGTGGGGAGAAAAAATGTGTGTTTGGTAAAAACTTATTAAAGAATGAAACTCTACTTGTAAAGTAAGTATATGTACCTATGTTCTTATTCTAAGTAGTAAAATAATTCCTCAACATTATGAAAAAAAAACTTAGTACAATTATTTTCCATTTAGTTATCTTACTGGGTAATCAATTCCCAATTTACCTATTACATATTTCTGATTTTATGGTGGTTAGCTTTCTTATGAACTTGTTTTCTATCACACTCCATCAGAGCTTGATGGTAGGTTTCCTCTTCTATATCTATTTTTTCTTAGATGGAATCATAATATGGGATTATTTTAGGTGAACTTTATACTTTTCTTTATTTCTCTTGATGTGATATATTTATTGAATCTTTTTTATGTGGAACATTTATTTAGGTTACGAAGCCCAGTTTTAAAATCGTGAGGATGAGATTTCCAAAAGGGGGAAGGATGTAACATCACAGGTAAATAAAGAGTATGAAATTTTTATAATTATTAGTAATTTTTAATTAAATATAAATTTTACGTTAAAGGGGATTCTATGATTTTATGGCATACCAATATGCATCAATGTGTTTACTTGAAATCTTAGGTTGCATACAATGCTAATTTATACTAAAAAATAATAATATTATATTATTTGTTTAAGTAGTATTTAACACCTAGCCGTTGTGAAGGAGGGAATGAATATAACTTACTAAAATATGAGTATATATGTTTGTTAAATGTATTTACATTTATCCAATAAAATCTAGTGCCTAAAAATAAGAATTAATCTAATTTTAAGTATAAATACTCTAATATTCATTAAAAGATTGATTTAGCACCATTTAATGAAGAACCGTCTTCAAATATAGTTTTTTTCACTATTATATGTTCTATTTGAAAAAAATAAAATTCTACTTTTGATTCTGGACATCAAAATTTCGTTCGGGAATATTTTTTTTATTTTTCTGATAAAAATAATTTTTTAATAATTAGTGAAAAATACTATATTTAAATTCATAACTGCATATTATTATAAATTATTTTTATCAATATATAATACTTATAATTAGTTTAAATGTTTAATAATATTATATTTTAGTCATTTTATTTAATTTAGGTCATTTGAAGTAATTACAATTTAAAATTTTCCATAAAAAAGTTTCAAACTTTTGATAGTTATTGTTTCTTAAAATAACACTATTTGTATTGACAACGGGAATTGATTTTAAATTAATTAATGCAAATTCAATTTTTGAATTTGGTAAAATAGAAATTATTTTTGAATTATTAATGTCAAATTTAGCGTAGGTTGAATTTATTCTATTTTTCTGAAAAACATCAATTTTTATGAATAGTGAAACCACTTAGTGGTAGTTAAAAAACCGAATTTTTCATTTAAATGAAATTTTACTGCTTCTGTTAATTGTTTTTTCAAAATATAACATACATTTTTGTAATTAGTATTTAAAATATGGGTCAATAAGATGAAAATAATTTTTGGTGAATACTATCTTTTGACTTTTATTTACCTCGGTTAAAGGGAAATAGGTTTTTTCAAAGAAAAATGAATATTTTAATAACACAAAATTATCTTAACACATGTTCTAATCATTTTGGATTAGTAATGTCCAACCATGGGCTTCGTTGGGTCTACTTTTGGTCCCCATAGTGACACTTAAGAGTGATAATGAAACTTTATTTTTATTAACATAAAGTAAACACAGAAAAGACATTAACAAATATCTTTTTGTATATCAATTTTTACATTGGGTTTTATAAGTCAAATTTCCCAATATAAATATGAATTGGAAATATAATTTGATTTCCCACATTATGGTATTTTTTTATAATTTTTGAAAATCATATAAAATAAATTATTTATTACACAATAATGATGTAGTATTTACCATATTAATAAATGATTTAAATAAATAAGATTATTAATATTAAAACAATATCCAAAACATTTCCAATTCATATTAGATGATTTTATTTCGAACATGAGTAATCTTATCTTTGACTTTAACAAGTTTTTGACCTTTCAAAACCAAAGATAAGTTTCTAATAAAATAATATTTTAAAACATTCCAAAAGAGCCCATTTTCTCCCTTATAAAAGGACGCTATTTATAACCCATTCCTCACACCTATAAAGCCCCTGGTCTCGTCCAAAAACCACCCAAATAATATCTCACCAACCCTAAACTCATGTTAGAAGAATTACCTCAGGCATAAGGCACTTAAAGAAGTCATTTTGTTTCAAACCAAAGAGGGTTACCCTAATTAAAGGTAGTAGTTTCTCTTTACTTTTTTTATTTTATTATCCTTCTCTAACCCCTAAACTAATTTTATTAATTGATTTTTTAACAAAAACAGTATCCTCAATATTTTATGATTTTGTTATGAGAATTATTGAAACTACACTGACACACACATCCATCTAATGGGTGAAGAACATATTGTTTCTGTTGATGAAAAACTAATGCCTCACGAAAAGATGATTGTTCAATTATATCCTACCGCCTCTATTGGTTGCCATTAAGATAGAACATATTTATATATGATATATATTATGTTTATTTTATCAATATTATTCTATAATTTTTATTTACAGACATACTTTTATGCATTCCAATATGTGTAAACATGATAATTTCATTTGAGGAAGTGCGGACTACCGCCCCTCAAAGTGATATGATTCATTTATGACATACAGGGACCAAATAAAAGATGGAGTTAATGATATTATGTAACATATATATCATATGATATTATACTATAATTATAATATTAATATTTGTTATTATGATTTCATCCCCTTAAATATAAAATAGAAATGAAAGTAGCGTTCATGTGTATGTATGACTTACTGTCTCAATAAACGGTGAGCTTCATTTCTTAACATCAAATGATATTGAATATTATAAATATGTATAAATTTGTTATATATGATATATATGATATATAAATCATTAATATATTTATGGTGATAATGGAATTTTGATCAGATGGACAATTTTATATTTTAACAAGTTCATTTTTGACTAATGTTTCGAACATTGACCAAATGTCCGATATAAACTGAAATAATTAATTAATTTTTAATTCCAAGTAATACGTGATATAAAAGGAATAATAATAATTCAAAATATTTTGATGTAATTATAAAAAAAATTAGTTTATTGTTCACGAAGAACACGGAACATTCGAGACAATTCATACACAAGGTAAGGGATTTCTTTTCTCATTTTTAATTCTGTGAGATTTCCATTGTTCGCCACTTATTCATTCCATGTGTTGTATTTTGAATTGAAATTAAATATATATTATCATGATTATCTTTATATTAATGGTATTCTATGATTCATTTGGTGGTTATTTACTTTTGGTCATATGACTCAATTGATTACAACGTCGTAAAGGGTTTTATCCCAGTTTTTATTCCCGTAAGATTCATGCAATATTTTCCACTATTTACTTTTGGGTGGTCAATTTAATAAACATGATTTTATTAATTGTGAAATATGCTTAAATTTATTGTTATTTAAATATTCATTGAATTATCCTTCTTTCACGGGGTATATGTTTCGTATGTTACCAAATCGGTAAGGGCACCTTTCAACCTCCTCTTTTTAAAATACTTCCTTTTGTTATGTCGTTTAATTTACATCTATTTATATAGGGATATGTTCTTATAAATCCTTATTTATGTAAATTTTATGTCGAAGGGATAAGATTAAATTTTCTCTCTCATCAAATCATTTTCTTAATTTTAACGTGGCATAGTTAGGTTGTCAATTTTCTATAAGAGAACTTCTTAACCCAAATTCAATTCTTTGGGGTTAAAATTATACTTCTTGATTATGTCATGTCATAAATATGTGTGAATGTCCTTCCATTGTTTCACACATAACATCCACATATATTTAGTGTATTCATATTTTTCACAAATAATATATGTAATTAATTTATCCTCAATCTAAGGATAGAGTTTTTATAAGGGATTTCGTCTCAATTTACATTCCATTGAGACTTCATTGTTGTTATGAACCAACTCACTCTTATGTGGTGTATATACTGTAATTTTGAATATTATATAATGAATCCATTTATTCTCATGAAATTATAGTGTTTTGATTAAATGTAATTCCTTAATTATATGTATTCAAGCGTCTCTCGTGTTGTTAAAAAATTTTAACAAAAATATCGTTTTAAATGATTTAATGATTAATTATTCTAAATATTTATCATTAATGACCATGTTTTCAAAATGGGTTTTTGGATTTATTTTACATAGACATTAATGTTTTCAAATGATAATTCATTTAAAATATTCAATGTGGTATGTGACACATTGATACAAAAATATATTTATTAAATGTTTTCAATGGTTTCGAAAATTATTTGATAAATCATTGTTTATTTCAATATATTGATTTGATATATTTTTAATGGAATGTGGAACTACTATCATTACATTATGATTTTTTATGTGTTATGAATATGTTATGTTTATTGGGCATTGTTTATGTGTATGTGTGGTTCTGTGATAAACCTAGGGTGGGTGTACTTGAGATTTCTCTACAATGAATTGGGTAACATGATAGAGGTAAAAATGATGTTTATCCTAAGATATTTTGTGAATATATTGTGATGGGTCATCCATGTGTAACTCCATATGTAGATGTGATAGATAAAATGTAAATTTAATATGAATGACATACGTTACCTTTATGATTTATGATTTTTGTGTGTTACTCATAAATCATATGATTTCATGAGGAATGTTATGATTGAAAATAATTGTTTAGTTGATTTGTATTTATTAATGGGATAATGTTTTTTTCCTTATTTTATAAGCCTTATTGACCTCTTTTTTTCACATCCTATGTTTTTTAAATGTTTTTTAGAGGGTATAATGAATGGTAAGAGAAAGGAAGTATTCAAGAAGATTTATATCAAAAAATGATCTCCAGTTTTATTTAAGGAATTCTATTTTTGGGAAACATTAGATAAATAAGATGTATCTACTTTGTAATTGTTGAGATGTAATGTAAATGTTATGACATAATTCTCTAAAACTCTAAAACAGAAAACATCCTCAATGTGAATTCGTGAATTAACTCAATATTATGTAATCTTTATTGCCTTTTTCTTATATTAAACAACCTTATATTCATTAGCAATCCTAAATATGAGGAAAAAAATATGGAACAATAATTATACATTTATATTCAACCCTATATTTGGATTTTTGTCATTACATGAAGGAACCCTACATTTAACAATTTAATGATGTAGTTTTCGATTCGTTATATTGTCCATGATTTTTGAAATGTTCATGAAAAAAGTAAACATATATTAAATATATATTGGATGGAAAATAAAATGGTTCATAATGATCTATTTAGAGGCCCATATTCCTCAGAATGAAACTATTATTACAGGGAGATACAACTGAACATGAATGCATTTGATTTCAAAATATTCATGAATTATTGTTTGATATTCCTCGATATGGTTCACCTAGTGTATTGAAGAATCATTATAAGTATTAAGATTATATTCATCAAAAAAATGTAAAAATACAGAAAAGGTGATATATATATAACTGTGTGTTGTTTCGTTGTGAGTTATGCTTTGAATATATTTTTTTCTTGATCTATTGTCTCTGAGCTTCTTCTGATATTGTTATAAATTATACTTAATATTATCATTGTATCTTATTATGATATAAGGAAATTTTTTTTAAGAGGTACACTATTGAGACATAAATGTTTTAGCATATGTATGGTTTTTTAGCTATCAGTGTTTATCGAAATCCTATGGCAATTTGATGAAATACTTTATGTTGTGAAATATTGATGATCAAGAAACATCTATTACTTGTTATTAAAACATTTATGATAAATATTTATAATAAAATCAATATATATTTATTAAGTGTAACTGCATCTATTCTCACTCAGTCATGGTTAATTGTTATCTTCGTGCACTAAGATGCGGGTTTACGGTTCCCTATGAAATAACAAAAATTATTTATAATGTACTATTATACTGATTCCAGTTTCCAAAAAATTGTTGTGGATTAAATGTCATATGAGATGAGGACCTAGTTAAATTCACCAATCTCAAATAGTTGATAGTTGTTTGATAGTAATAAGGGATATTTGTGCCCAAACCACTATACATCATTTTTAATTTCTATTACTTATTTATGTTGTTCACTTGTCTTTTATAAACATTTTTATGTTTTACCGCTATTACAAAGAGGATTTTTGAATTGTTTAATGTTTTAGAAATATGCAATTCACCCATTAATTTTTCTTTATCTTCATTATCACCATCCTGACCCAACATGTATTAAATTAGGGTAATTATCTCATATTTTATTTAGTTTTATTCCTTTATGATTCATTTAATATAGACTATATTTATTTTTTGAATACATAAGTTTATAATATTTGATATGCAGGGTGTGGTAGTCAAATGTTATGATTGTTTTCTAAATTTTGTTTTCTAATGTTATTATTTTATGATCCTTTATATCCCCCTAGTTAAAACTTATTAGGAATATGATGTCACCATTTTTTTATGATTCATTAATTCATGTCAAAAATTCTTATTAGATATGATATTTCTAAGAAGGGTGATAGTTTATAAGAATTTAGTTAGAGATGATGTAGTTATCTTTTTAGAAATTATATATATATCAAAAATTATAAAGAAACAAAACCATTATGGTCCTTATAAATGTTTGTGTATTATGAAATGAGTAATGATATTTTAAATTCAAATTCAATGTATGTAATGATTGGTTATGTATTTTTTTCTTTTCCATAGTATTGTGATGTTGGTGGTAGGAGACCCTATAATGTTGATAAGAAGGGGATACTGAAAAAATGTAGCTATATAAATATATTAAAAATAAAAATATGGCTAATTTAGGGTACATGTTCAATGAAAACCATACACATAGGTAACCTGTACAAGGGACTGTAATGGGGTTTTCAACAGGCTATCAAATTTGGTTATAATAAAAAATAATTACCCAATATATCACCCCATAATGTCATTTAATTATATAACCATAATTTATTCACTAAAGGTCTTTTATACATATATATCCACCTGGAAAACCTATATTTTAATATTTATAACATAAATGTAATCTCAAATTCCTATTTTGAATTAAAAAATTATGAAAATTTCTTTGTTCCTTTATCAATGGAACCCACAATTTCATTATTTCCACCATCAAATACTTGTTTGTGTTGTAAAACTGAGAACAAAATTTCACAACTGATTGAAGAAAAATATTCAATAATAATTCATCAAAACCCATTATAGTGTGAATATCATAATATAATCCCTAAATAATGAAACATCCATGAATCCATAAAAGCAAAGGATACCATTTGACACAATATATATATATATATGTTATGGTTTATTATTATAAATGAATTTTAAATATATAATTATAAAACATATTCAATGTATTAAAAAATTAAATTTTTATTATTCTTCACCAATAATATCCATTGTTGAAAAAAATAGTGATACCCATAAAACATTTGTATATGTTATTTCTAATAAAAACTACTTTAACATAATTAAAATTTCATGTTACAAAAATTTTTAAATTTGTTATGATATTTTGATTATTTTTTAATTTATTGATGATAAAAAATAATATATACATTAATAAAAATATTAAAATATATTTCATTATAAATAAATGAACATTTTGGTTTTTTAATACAAACATCTTAGAAAAAAATTATATTCACATTAAAAATAATTGGTATCCATTTCAATTAATGATAATTTTCAAGATTATATGTTTAAAAATTCAACATTTATACAATTTATGATCACATGAGAAATTTTCTTAATGAAAAATAAATTTTATATTTTTTAATAATTTTAGAACATCACTCATTTCATCATTATATCAACATCATTATAGTTGTGTTGGGAAGAAATCATCATAGTTTGATTATATTTTGTAGAAAATTTTGTTTTTCATGGATAGTTATAGAGGTTCAATGATAATTTTATAATTTTATGTTCATGTAGATCCAATAAAAATGATTGGATACTCTTGAGGTAGTATATTAAATTTTTATATACACGGTTGTGTAATTACCTTATTTGTTCCCAATTATGAGGTCCAAAATTTTATAGATAGATCAATCATCAAAAAAATTTGTATTCCAATGAATGAATAATAAAATATATAAAAGTTATGTGTTTTGTGATGATATGAGTTTCACGATGTTAAATATATATGCAAATGAGTTTAAGGTCAGAAGGATGGGTTTCTAGAAGGTGTGGAGCACCATGAATTCAACAATGGTTGGTGGTAATATCCATGACTATGAGAAGTCGATAATCTCTAATGAACACAAGGGTTGATGGTAAGTATCAATTAATATGTGAAACATAAAAAATAGGATAATTTTATAATTCATTATGAATGTTGTGTTGTTCATGAAGGAAATATTTTCTTTTAATGAATTGGTATGCATCATAAAGTATGTGTGTTCTTTGGGAAGGTTTTCAATATCAAAAAGTGTTAAAAATGATTTCCTAGTAAATGTATATTGAAGAGATATTCATCAAGAGTATGTACGTGTAACATAAAAAGTGAATCTGCCTAAAATTTTGGATGCATTTATTATGGTTAATGACAATAACTACATGTCCATAAAAAATATGAATCCCTTCCAAATCAGTGGTCAGTGGAAGAGGTATAAGGGGATAATTTAAAAAAAGTTAGTTATATATTGAAACATTGAGGGAGTGACCCTCGGTAAGTTGTAATATTTACCAAAACATTGTAAATGCATTGATCCCAGACATATAAGTGGACTATCCTAACCATGTATTCAATTTTATCCCTAGAAAATATGGTACATCAGAACCTTGTAATTGTATTCTCATTGGATATAGCCCATGTATGGTGAAATAAGTAAATACAACATGTCTCGAGTTTGAATCCATTTATATTAATATATTTATATGGGAAAGGGAGAGAATAATGTTTTATTTAATGAAGAAACAATATCTAATAGGTAATTTTTTAATCTATCATATCTAAATTCACCATTGGATATTTAATCAATTTTGTGAATACAATATATATATGTACATGGAAACTACCTTACATTCTAGGAATACATAATACATTGCACAAATAAGTTCCAATTGATTATATTAGATTAGTTTCTTTGGACTCCTGTAACCCATTATTATAATTTGGTCAAAGATATTCAACATCTAGAATAAATATCTTCCACTTTAGTTTTCTATTCTAAAACTGTTATTTATAACCTATGGAAAATAAAGCATAAGATAGAGGTAATATCATATTCTCCGAAATGGTAAAAATGGAAAATATCAAACCAAACAGAAACATAATAATGTAATAACATGAACATAACTTTTGAAATAATAACATGTTCAACATATGTCAACATATGGAGAAATGAAATAAATATTTTCAATTTACAAGGAAAAAAACATAATAAAACATAATCCATGAGAGAGTAGAATTGGAATAAACATGTATTTTTTGAAAACCCATAAGCATAGAAAATAATTTCATTTTGGTCAAGGCTCATTTCCAAGATAATCATAGGGGAACAATCCCATTACTGGACTGAGTTGAGTCCTCGTTCCATGCCAATATTTTCTAACCTGTTTTACTTACTGTTTCATATATATATTACTAGATTGAGATCATTTACTATTTTAACCATCTCTTTATCAGAAGATATAATATTTACCAAATTAAATATGGGGATATATAGGTCCCATCTATCTCATAATGAAATAATTTTTATGTGTACCATAAAAAACGATCATGATAGAATAACCTAAGGAATAAAATGGGTTTCTTAAACAACATTCCTAACATAATTCATGTAAAAAAATGGATTTTATAAATACCATTCCATCATAAACACTATCAAACCATATTAATAATATGGATAATATACTCAAAACATAACAAAATTAAATAATTCTATAATTCATGGAAAATAATTTTCATATGACACATAATATTTACATGTGAGGAAAATATCATTTCTTATTCGAAAAAATATTAATTTCATAAAATACCATCCAATATTAAATGAAATAAATTTCATAGAAAATAAAATAGAAATATTATTAGGGATGCTTCAATGAAATAATCCAATATATGATCATAAGAATACATTCATGTTATATACGTTAAAAACATTATTTTAATAATTTTTCTAGGAATGTAAAAAAGTAGATGTTATGGAAAATGAAACACAGATTCCTTTAAAACCATATAGCAAAAAGATAAAAATGTGTTAAAATTACATTAAAAATTAATAGAATAAGAGTAAAACATATTATGAGATCATTTTTTAAAATCACGTACATGGATAATAAATAGTCCCCGGTAAATACAAAAGTATAAATAAAGTTTGATAATAATAATATTTCAAATTTATACCTTACCTTATTTTTTGGTTTATTTATTCATGTATAAAAATCCTAAATTAGTGTTTAAATAACGTCATTATCATATTACAGAATAATTTTCATTTTTATAATTTTATAAGTTATCATATTATTACCCATTTGATAATTACATTTTTACTCGTCCATCGAGCACTAACTGCATTATTTTCATACACATTTATATTTGAAAAGATTGTATTACTATTCATAGATTGTAGTTATATAATTTCTATAATTGTATTAGTATAATATATATCATCATTTTTTAATTACTTTCATTTTTATAATCATTCATTAATGAAGATCATGTAGAATGAACCACATTGCATTTTGGAGAGGGTAGGTTGTACATATGCACGAGCGACAATATCATTCCCATAATAATGGATTTATATTAAACTATATAGTGTAAATAATATTTCAGAACAAATTTCACCTTATACTTATCATATATAGTTATTATTTCTATTCATAAACCCATTTATGTAATGATGATACGAATAACAGATTATACAACAGTTTGGAGATGGTAAATTATACGTACAGGCACTTGGTGATTTTATTTTTCACAGGTTGTGTTGATAGTAGAATATGGTTATTCCATAAAAATAATAACATCTCAGAATATTAGATAAACTGGATTAATTTCATTATGATTTAAAAAATTGATCTTGATGAATTATAGGATGAATTAAGATAGAATCAACTGGTAGAGAAGACTACCACTTCTTCAACGAGATCCCTTTAGATCTCATCGTAAATGAACTATAGATAGTCTTTTGAGAATATTAAAACATCTAGAATTTGATTAAATAATTTCAGAAGGAAAATGGGTAGGGTATATCAAATATTGAAAGCTCAATGTTATGTGATGTTATGAGGGAGGATGTGACCTTTTATAATAGATGATGGGACACCTTTGGAAATTCAAAATATATTAATAAATAATAAATTGAAAAGATATAAAAAAATAGACAAAATGTCTTAAATTCCAATATTAGATGAGATAAGTTGGCAGTCACAATAAACCATACTTTTTAGATAATTTTTTATGTCCCGTTATCCATTTGTATTTTAATTTAACACTCAGTTATTCTATTTAATTTTAACAATGTAAACAAATATTTCCAATACAAAAATAGTGTAATTTTTAGTTATGTAATATCAATTAGACCATAAATGAATAATTTAGAACATTGAAGACCATATAATAATGATTATATATTTTTTAAAATGGTTTTTATATTTTTATAAAATTTAACAATACGTAATTTTGATAAACAATCAATTGTGGAAATTTTGACACTACTCAATTTATTAATTTCTAAAGATATAAAGATAATATATTATTATTGATAAAATATTTTGTTATATACCAAATGGGTCAATATAATCTATAAAATTCATTGGATATATTAATTATACCGAATTATATTTATTTCAGAATTCATAATAACATAAATTTGGTATTTCCATTAATAAAATAATTATTCCATATGTAATAAATATTTTTTTATATACATATTTTTTGAATAAAAACAAGAAATAAGATACTATAATGATGAAAATTCTCCTAGATTTCATATGAATAATTTTAGTCGAATATATCTTCTGGAAAATCCAATATTAAAATTTTTATATTTATATAATCCTGAATGTGAAAACATTATCATCTCTTTAAATAAAATGTAATAAGTCTACGAATATTTTCCAATGAACAAAAATGGTCAATAAATTGACCCATAGATTATTATGGTCGAGATATACTCTAACTATAAGATTTATCCAAATGTTTTAATCTTTTAATTGTTATTCATGTTTTAATAAAATTTATTTTATTGATTTTCTAGCAATTAAATAAATTTATGCATCATTAATGTATTATATTTTATGGTGAATATTTATTTCTTAAATATTATAGATAAATTACCAAGATAATGAAATAAAATTTATCATTAAAATTAGAATTTATAGTTAAATTGATATTTTGTGTAATATAATATTAAAAATTTATATATTATTTATAACATTGATGAAATATCTTAAACATTTCATTAAAAAAAATATTATAAATAAAATAATATCTCTATAATGGTCCATAAAAAAATTGAAAATTAATTATGAAATATGTTCAATAAGTTAAAATTTTCAAATTATATTTTTTAATACCACCCATTTTTTCTTATATGCACACATATTATATATGAATGACAATGAAAATGAAACTCTGTGTCTTTCTTTGATTTAAATATTATTTAGGTAATTTTCTTGAAAAATAGTCCATTAAATTAAATAATTTTTATTCCATTAGCTTTAAGTGTTGAAATAATTTCATAAAATATTTTATTTGTTTGGTTCATTTAAATTTCATTATAAATTTTTTATTACACATATTATCCAATTTTCCCTTTACTATGGTAAATTGTTTTACGGTTGATACAATTAATATTGGTTTAAAAAGGGACCAAATTATGAAATTTGGACATCATGAATCCAAATATTACATAAATTTTTGAAAATTCAAAGAAAATATGTTTTTAAATTAAATTTACAAAAAAAAAATTAAAATATATTGAAAAACATTTTTTAAGGAAATTGTCCAATTAAAAAAGAAAATAATATTATAAAAGTGTTTTGTATAAAAACAATTTGAAAATAAATAATTGTAATATTATTGATTAAAATGAACTAATTCAAATTTAAAACTAACTGATAACACAATTTAAACTTGTAAGTACATTAAGAGAAAATTATGTTTTTATTTAAAAAATTTGCATTTCCATATTCACAAAAACATTCAACTTATCAAAAAAATATTCCAAAAATTAAATGAAACTAAAATTTCAGGTTCTAATTCAAAATAAAATGATAATTTTGTGAAATATGATATATTAAAGTGTCAAAATTGGATTTAAAATGAGTGTTCCAAAAAAAGGCTGTAAAACTGTTTTTTTGAGAAATACTTCTTTTACCCAAAAATTTTTCTTTGTTCTTATATTATGATAGAAAACATATAAGATGAATTTGAATAATTATATTGAATATATTAAAAATATAATTAATTAATTAAATCTATCAAGAGTGGTGTTATTATTATATAAACTCGCCTATATGCATTTAAATAGTATTTAGAAAAATATATCCTTTTATTTAAAAAGTTTTTTATATTCATTTATAATTAATGGATAAAAATATATTTTATAATATATCCATGTGTAAAGAATATTTTTATAATTATGATAAATGTTATCATACCCACAATTATAATTTCTATGTTATAAGGTAACATTATAATTTTTAGTTTCTTCGCTTAAACATGGTTTTGCATGAAATGATATATATCCAAAGGACATTAAATTATATGTAACACTACAGAAGAATTGTGTTGAATATACCACTAGCTATTCCAGTGTTTCATGTAGAACATATTGAACATGGTGTAACAAAAAAACAAGACATTACAGATAATTAATATCTCATAAAAAAATAATGGTGTGCTATAGAGATGGGATGAAAAATTACATTATAAGACCAATGTCATAATATACTCAAATTATATTAAGCTAGATAAAAATAATGAACTCTCTCTATTAATTTACCTCCCACTAAATGTTTTATCTAAATTCTTTTTGAACGGATTTTTAAGAGTAAAAACCTATGTGTATTTATCACCCTTTAAAATTTCTAAAACCTATCTATCAATCTCAATATATAAATATTTATCCCCTTTTATAAGAAAACTATAATATAACTTATTTAAGGTTATAATAATTATGTAATAACTCTAGGAATCAAATAATGATTGAAATAAACATTAATATTTAAAATATATTTAATCCAAGACATCATTATAATATTTTTTTTGTTTGTGATATCTATTTATAGGGGCATTAAATGATAAAATAAATATGGGAGTGGGGGTTCCCTCTCCAAAATAGCATATGGATGGATATAACTAAACATGATACATTAATATGTATTTATAAAAACAATAATTTCATTTTCCCCACATCGTGATATCTTTAAAAATATATTTAGAATATATAAATTCTTTTTTTACATTCCTTTATTCAATATCCACCAAATAACATTATGAATTATCTCAATTTACATCACACATTATTGATAAATTAAATTTTTTCTCATATTAATAAGACTATAAAAATAAAATTTTATTTTATACGGTAATATACCTCAATTATAATTCCCTCATGTTATTTTATTATACATAAGATTAATGTACTAGATTTTTTAGTGGTGATATATTTTCCCTATAAAGTGTTAAATGATTTCAAATATTATTTTTGTCACATATAATAATTTAATATTTTTAATATATAAATTATACATCCCAATATTAAATTTACAAATAAAAATTTATCATTTTAATATTTAGTACGTGTATTTCTTATGGATTACATATGGGATTTCCACTTCTCATTTGGAAATTTAAATGTTGAGCCCCGATTATGTTATATACAATTACATTATAATGATTTACATAAACTCATGAATATCAAAAATATTTCCATCAACATCATTATACAATTTCATCATAGTGAGAATGAATATTATTACAACTTTTACCGCTTGCACGTTATATATTTAATACACCTATTTGAATATATAGATTATGATATAAAAATATATATCCTTTCATATATCTCCTCTAAACTAAAAAAAATCAATTCAATAAAAGAGTTCAAATAGGTATTTCATGAATTATTTGAATTTCTCTACCCTACTCATAATGTAAACACTAAAATATTATTTCATCAATATAAATTAAATATAATATCCATTAATTAAATTCTTTATTAAAATCGATATTATCATTAACTTCTCCAAATATGATTCCATACTTTTTCACAGTCTGATCATGCATAGAATAAAAATAAAATGTTTATTTATATAAATTATAAATGTTTTAATTAGTAAAGTTAATTTTTTATTATAATGTATGATAAATACCATAAAACTTTTTATTGTATATTTATTTTATTAATAATAGTTTACTCAGGATATATTTCAAATAGACTTAGCATTATTTTCACTAATATGGGGAAGAGTATATGAATAATTTCAAAATTTACCATATCGATAAACATTTTATCCATATAAATTAATTACATTGGGATATATCCTTTATGAACAATTTATATTTTGTATTTAAACATATGACATTACTCAATCGACCTATTCAATAAAGTCCTTAAGGTTTTGATGAAATCATAATTTTTTTACAAAGAATAAAACACCTAGGTCTAATTTTAGTATTTTGATTAGGATAAAAATTACCATACATTTTACAAAATTCATGTTGTAAAAAATAATAAATATTCATAAGATATTATTAAGATAAAGGTTATTTCTTTTATAAATTCAATGTCTGATGGGTTTTTAGGAATGATTTCTTATCATGATAAATGTTATTTTCTTCAAAAAACCCTTCAAATTTATTTCATTATATTATAGAATAATTGATCTAGTTTCTACATATATATTATTAATAGATTCCATGACTAAGAACATTTTCTCCCACTAATATTTTTACATCAAAACCTTATTATGTTGAAATTTAATTTTTAATTTTGTAGAAAATGATAGTAATTATCCTTACACCTACATATATTATAGTATTAATTTTTATATTCTTTTTAAAATATCTATATACTTATCAAATTTATGATTATATAACGAGAAAGGTTTTTCCCAACGATATTAAATATTTCAATGGATTTTATTGAAATTTAGAATCATAAATTTATATATAAATATTTGAATGCATCTTAATATTATAATCACTCTATGGAAAAACACATTTAGGTTTTTTATTTAAAAAATATTAATAAAAAATGATTCACATAATATGATAATTCTAAGATTCAGTTTATCCAAAACACCACTACTAAGCCAATCTCAATGTCAATTACCATATAAACATTATTTATTATCCTGTTTATCTCGTTAAAAATATCATTTTATTGATGAGTCTTTATATAAAAAGGAATCAATATCCAATGTTTTTATAAAAAAATCAATAAATTATTTTTAACTCTATACCATTATCAAAAATTTATTTATTTACCATCATCCTAATCATCGTTTCCACCATCTTCTAATGAAATGTTATATGAAAAATTACTTTAAATTTATGAGTTATTACAATAAAAATTGCCATTATATTACTGGTATCAATAAAAACAATATATTAAATCCTCCCAAAAAGAACTCTCACATTGATTGAATCAATAACATAAGTATGAATTTATTTAAACTACACAAAATAAATATTTTCATTAAAATTTTATTACCATAGAATAGGATTTCCATTTTAAAAAGGATCGCACGTATGAATGTTTTATCATGTTAATCAAATGGTATTTAATAAATAATATTTTTTTAAAAATATTTGAAATTCCATTTTGTAACAATCTATATATTAAGTCTCAAAAAATCTTTATAACAAGATTAATTTCTTTCTTATATCACAATATTTCGATTTGTATGATGTAGATATACAATAAAATAGTTACTGTATTACATGTTAACATTATAACCTAGATATTATATTTCTACTATGAATAGATATAAAATCATTAGAAAAAATATTTATTAAAATTTTTAGATTGAAAATATAATGATTAATTTATAACAAATATGTAATTAAATTTTGGTCTTGTTTTTTTATTCTTCAAAATCGTTTTTCATAAAAAATTGTAATTTATTTATTTCTGTTAGTTAATATTATAATTATTTTCTACAAATGTAGACATTTTATTTGAAAAAGTTGAAAATTTTTGAATCTAAAAAAAATATCCATGGGTGAACAGTTTTGTTTATTTTAGGAAAATGATTGCTTTTTTAGGGAATAATAAAACAATATTATTTGAAAAAAAAACAAATTTTTTCACTAAAAAGTATCATTGCATTATTATGTTGATATTATATTATAAATATTATAATTCATTTAAAAAAATAACCAATTTTTTTCCATTTGAACATAAAATATAAACAATTTGGATATTATTTAATTTAAAGGCCTAAAAAAATTGTTCAGAAAATTGTTTTATTATTCTATTTAAAAATTTAAATTATAATTATTTTATACCTAATATTGATATTATATCATGAAAATTTTATTAAATATTTTTAATAATGTGGTATAAATTTGGTATATCAAATATTTTTATTTTTTTTCATTTGGAACAATAACCATGGTAAAAATTTGTGATCACGATAAGGTTAAAATTGGTAAAACACTATAAAACTATGGGATTAGATATTAAAATGACCCTAAAACATTTGCCTAATATTTTAGATGGATGATGTTGACTATCCTCAATATATAATATAATTTATATATTTTTTTCATTTCACGTTGATGATGATATATAAAATTATCCATGTAATGAAAAAATTATAACTCCCCTCTATCAAAATTCAAAAAATAAACCGTTTTAATCGGGATAAAAATATGTTATGGTGATTATATAATTTAATTTTTAATATTAATACATTATTTTTAAAATATCAATATATTATTATTTTATAGTGATGTTATAATAACCTAAATGATTATGCAAAAACGGTATAAAGCTTGTGAAATTATTGAAAGGGTTTACTAAATACTTTCAAAAAAACATTCAAAATATATGTTTCGAATGAATTGTGGTAAAAAAATAGTTTTATTTATACCTATAGTGTTTAATATGTATTTATATCTTCTATAATTGAAATAAATTCCTATGATCAAAACATTAATTAAAAATAAATGAATATTCTTGTAAATTATATTGTTGATATTTTATATCATTTATTATTTTATTAATTAATTTAAAAATTATAAAAAAATTTAAATAGGAAAAGGGGTGGTATAATATATAAACTTTCATATATTTACATTTTCAGCCAATTTTTACCCCGTGTTTAATTCTATAACCCTTTTCTATTGAATTGATTTTAACACAGTTAATATTCAAATTGGTTAATGAACGAGTTAAACCAAAAGTTAAAGATTATAATTCCACATAAATATGACTAAATTTTATAGTATGAAGTTATTTAAACAATAAACAACGATCCCATTTATAATTTATGACTTTTTCCATTTTCTCATTAATAATTATTATATTTAAATATTTTACATAATTCAAAGTGTGTCATTTCCATTAATATCCTAGGACACCACCGCTCCAATATTTATCAGAGAACCATTTTACTCATATATAGATTAAAACCTATATGAATATATTTTTAAATGCTTTATATAAATTATATACATTATTCTCATCATAAAATACCTTCTATATTATACTTATGAAGATATCAAATTGCATTCTTCGTAGAGGGGCTAAGAATATTTGTTGAGAACATTCATTTGACATCTTCTTCTACTTAAATAATTATTTTATATCAATGAAAATATGATAAAAAAATTATCTAACATACAATAGGATTTAATTATGTTGATTTAATAACCTTTATCCATCAACTCTACATAATGTGGGGAATGACAGTACAACAAATGCATATATTTGGACTACTGACTCTACATGGTGATTTGATTATATTTCAATCACCATATTTCAAGGATTATTATTATAGTGGATATAAAATGTATATATTACATGTATTAAATAATAAATATTATTTAATTATAACATCTTATCAGACTTATCAACATTCCATCAATTATGAAATGATAAATTTTCTATTGGTAACTTATGGACTATAATCATTACAATGTGACATGATTTGATTTTCATTTCCACTTTCAATGCATAGTAATAAATATTGATTTAATTTACATATATGTTATTTAATTTTTTTATTTAATGTTTATTTGTTATTTACTTTTATTTTATTCCACCTATTGAATTGTTGAATCATCAGGGATATGCGTATAGATTATCGTTTCAAGGAATTGATGTAATTCATTTTTTATGACCAATTTACTTAAATAGTATTTTATATATTAACATGGTTCAATTATATATGTATAATAATTATATATGTAATTTATAGTTTGATTGGATTCATGTTATGCGATATGAGATATGAGTTATGGGTTTTCTAAATAAAATTTACTTTTGAGAGTCATATAACATATTCACTAGTTGTTTCTTTTGTGTGGTGTATATACAACACATTAATTAATTTTAATAAAAAAATTATAATTATAATTTTGATTTATAAATAAATCTAAATTTCCCTCTATCTGGATGTTTTAATTCAAATATTACCAAAGCGGTAGGGGATATAAATCTCAATACTCTTATATTGAGGTGTGCTTGACGTTTTTCACACACTTATATTTATGAGATGTATATAAATCCCATTTTAAGTAATAAATCCAACATATATATATGTAATAAATAGTTGATGATTAATTTTATGTTGATTATTTCTAATGGTTACTATTCAAATATTTCAAATTTTGTATGAAATTTATGTTACAATATCATTATTTTCCAATACTGTTTATGATTCTTTTTCCACTGATGAAATATTATTATATATTACTCAGGAATATAATTAGTTAGATTTAATTATTTAATTTCTGTATCTTAAATTTTTTAATTTAATTTTACAATAATTAAGTACTCATGAGACCAAAATAATTTATTTTGAAGAGAACATAAACTATTACTCTCATCGGTCAAAAATTGTATTTCATCTAAAACAATGTTTTCAAAATTAGTTTTCGTGAATGTTTTCAATAATAAATTATGAATTTTTAATTTAAAATTTAAATAATTTTTAATTTGTATAAAAAGTATTTCAAGGAATATTCTTTTTATTTCAGGACTTATGTACTTTTGACATTTTATCGAAAATGTGAATGGAATAATAGCAATATCATACACAACAAGAATTGATTATAAATCAATAATGAACTGCCGTTAAATTAAATAATTAATCAAATGTTTTAATGTTTATTTAAAGAAAATATTTTTTGTATTATTTTTTGTTTTCAAAGAGTGATCTTTATATGAATAGTATATTTTCTTAAAGAAATATTTGAGTAAACATTTATTGGAATTTTCCAAATATGATACCATTTTTTTAAAACATATGATCTACTATGTTAATGAATCAATATTACCCACCTTAATCATTATATTGATATTTATGATTATGATAATTTTTTATGGATGAAAAATTTATATTTACCACTGGTTACCCTATGAGAAATAATGAAATGATTACGAGAATAGTTCCATAGCAACATGATATGTTATAATAATATGAAGATAATATATATGTGATAGGATCTATTAGAATAAATATTAATTGTTATTGTTATGTTATATGTGATTATGTAATTATATATCTCCATAAGGCACGAGTATAAATGAATCAATCGAGATTTACTATGGAATTGAGTAGGGAATTAACCCATTATTGTAAGGGACCCTATCCACTATCATAGTCTGATGAGTGAATATTGACTAAGGAAATGATTAAATGGGGAGTTGATCCAATCAATTATTAAAATATTGGGAGTGTACCTCAGAATTGGAAATGATGGGATGGGTAGTAAACCCAATCAACTATGATTGATTTGGCAGTGTACCATAACTAAGGAATATATTTTAATACTTCTTTGTATTCTAGAACATTATGTCTTGTGATTATGATATGTTCTCATGGATAAAGAATGATTATTAATGATCCATTTATTTGTGCCTCATTAATTTTTATTCATAAAACCGTCAGACGAGGTTATCGATTAAAGAAAAATGAATGATTTACTATGGCTTTTGTGTTTCATATTAATAAATTTATAATTTTCATATTGAAGTTAATGATAATTAATTGATATTAAATATATCTACCCCAATTGAACATATGTTTTCCTGCATTTTAATGTATCCTTTTACCTAATATATGAATAATGGATTCATGTATGATATGTATAGGATGTGTTATAATTGTGAAAAAAGTGGTAAATGAGGTAGATCGTTATGTACCAGTGGGTTAACAATTTATGTTTCCAAATACACCAATCATTTATAGTACTACCATGGATTTTAATGTTTTTTCATTTATATTCATTTAATAATATGTAATATACTTGTACAAAATGTATGTGTCACTACAGATTGATTCAATGTAGGCTTAAGTCATATTTTCAATCAATGATGTTTAAAATTTTGTGAAAACAATTGGGATAATAATATTTATATCATATCATCATTTTTTTATAATGAAATGAGTGGGTTTTCAGAGAAAAATATCACTTTATGGTACTATCAATTAAATATTGTTGTGTAACGGATGTACCTTAATGTAATAACTCTGAATGTGATTGATTGTGTGTCTAAATGACCATCTCATATGCATGATAAGTGGGATTAAGACTATGTAACTCGAAATACACTCATAGGGGATATACATGGTTTTAATAACATTATCATTATATAAACATTTTTATTAATGGGAGGATAACAAATATTAAAACCTATTATAAGTCATGGTGATATGGGAAAAACCTCAACTTTCATGGGTTGATTTGTATACATTGATCATAATTTTAATTAAATTGATACACCTTTATTAGGATAAATGGTTTGGGAGAATAATATGATTAATATTATTTTGGGAGATATTTATAGAAATTAAAACCTTTTGATTAGTATATGTATTTGGGAAAATATTATTTTTCGAATAAATAATTCTTACTTTTTATATTTTTGTTTAATTTTTTCGAAAATATTTAGAGTTAGTATGATCTTTTATATTGTGTTAATTATAGTTATTTGGGAAAAAAGTGTTAATATATTTTTTGATGATCTTTTCATCTTAAAGATATCAATGGGATTGAAATTTAAATTTTGTGAATAAATGATTATTTATAATTTGTATGAAGTATGTTACACAAGATATATTATATGATTAAAGTAACACTATTTTGAGGAAAAATTATTGAGTTAATTTATTCAAGTATATAATATTTTATTCTTATTTTATGATGACTTAGGAAATTTTGGTATGGAATAAGATGTATCAATAGTATATATAATCATAGTATTAATATGTTTTGTATGCTAAATCATGAGCTAGTTTATTTTATTTGGGGATACATGTAAAATTTTATCTTTGAAAAAAATATGTGACCAAATATTTCAAAATTATAGGTTTCTAAATAAGATCAGACATATTGGGAGGATTATTAAAGTTAACTACATATAAAATGGTGTTATATATAATTTGGATGTTATTATTACAATTTTTTAGGTGAATATTTAATTTCATTACATGAATAAATTTCTATATTGGTAAACTTGGTTTCACCATTTGGTATTAGAAAATATTTAAAGGCATACGGAATAACTTGTTATAAATTTTTGGATAATATGATTATCCAAAAGCTAATCTTAGTTCTTCGAGCGTGGAAAGTTCATCTAAAATATTGTTTTTTGTAGTATAATACAAGATATATCAAATAAAAAAAAGCATGATTATATTTTTATTATAAAATGTAATGAATAAAGTATGCATATTATCTAGTATTCTCTATAATTCATGTCAATTATTTCCTTAACTCATGTAATAGGAAGGTGAAATAATGATTTCTTATGTGGAATGTATCCACCAATTATAATGATATGTATTTTCAAATCCCTTATTCTATAAATTATTCAAACTTAATAAATAATTAATTAAAAAGAGATATGTATGTTATTATAGGCATATAACATAGTTTTCCTGATAAAATCTTCAATAGATTTAATTATAATGCCATGATATACCAATTTGGGTCATTATTAATTAAAATTCTAAGAGAACAAAATATATAATGGTTTAAAAAATTTGTAATTTAAAATATGTTATTAAATTTAGCTATAATGAACATTCTAGATTTCTAAACAAAAAACACTAAGCATTATGTGATTTTTTATAAACCGTAAAATATTTTATGTTTTAACGATATCAATTATAAAATTTCCACCAAACACGTTCTGTGATATGGAAAAAAATTATAAAAATTTTGTATAATTGTTTTATACAATGATAATCTATTGATTAATTCATAATAATGAAGTCCCAAATTTTTTGTAATGTTTTTTATTGTTTCAAAAATAGAATTCTTTAAATATGGGATTTATTTAATTCTCATAGTGGAATTTAAAATTAATTTCATTCACTTATAGATATTTTATTTAGAAAAAAATATTTAATTTTTCATACAATAATATCAAAATTATATTTTGGATATATATAAGAATTTTAAAAATGTTATCATTTTTTCCATGAATAGTTAAAAATACTGTTTTCTTTAAAACTATCATTTTATTTCATTAAAAAGACTAATTATTCTTTGAATTTGATGTTAATTTAACATAATAATAAATTATTTAAAAATAATATGATTTATTCCATTTTAATCTGAAATATTCATGAATTTCATATAAGTTATGTTATAATCAAAAAAATTCATTTATAAATAATTTATTCTTTATTTTCTATTGTGAATAAATATAAAAAATAAATATAATTAAATTAAAAAAATTTAATATTTAAAAATTTATTAAATATTTTCCTTAATAAGGATAAAATTTTGTAAATATTCTGTTTTAATTTCTAGTCATTATAAATTGTAACCACGGTAAAAATTTGTCACTTCAGTAATGGTAAAATGGGAAAACCACTGTTTAAACACTGGTAAAACACATTAAAATAACCATAAAACAAGTATTTATTCTATTTATAGATTATTTGAAAACAATAATCACCCATGATTTTTATGCATATTTTTGGTCTATTTTTCTTGTATAATGACTCATATATTATTTTAAGTAACCAAAAATACAATAAGTCAACCTCTATTCTTAAAAAAAATATTTTTTCATTCTGAAAAAATTTGGTTATATTATATTCTAAATAGGGGTAATAAATATTAATAAATTATATTTATTATATAAATTTATAAATAATTTGTATTGATGGTTTAGTTTCATTAAATTCTTATGAAAAGTTGACATAATTATTGTGCTTGATGTACATAAAATGTACATAATAATATTAAAAAATAGAAAAATTTATATTCTTTCGATGATTTGTGTTTTCATTCAAATGTTATGGATAATAATATTAAATATTTTATAGATAAATGGTTTATATTAGAAATAAATTTTTTACTACCAAATTTATAAAAATGAATTGTAATAAATAATAATTTAATAATATTTTAAGATAAATAATATTTTATAAAAATTCCCCAAAACATTAAAAATCCTGAAAATCTAAAGATGGATGTTATATAGCCTATAATTTCATATCATGTCCATTTTGATCTAATTTTAATCTTATATGTAAATGTGTTACCCTTTATTATTGAAAAATATATAACCATCGTTAAGGTTATAATAATGTAACAATGAGGTTAAATGTGAAGATAAATTTTAAAATTACTCATAATCCTATTAAAAATTAATTTATTCAAGTTATATTTATCATAAAATATATTATATTCTAATTTTATTTTACATTATTTCAATTGAACATTAAAGAAATTATTATATTTAAATCAGATTTATAACTCAAAGTGTTTCCTTTTTTTAAATTTAAAAGTTCTCCACCAATCCTCTTTTCCCACACAACCATGGGCCACATTGTTTGAGAAAATCCTAAAAAATATTCTTCAATTCATTATAAACATTTAATAGGTTATTCAATTTTTTAATTCTATCATTAGGTTATATAAGGAGAGATGTATGTGGGGATTTTCATAGAGAAGTGTATTATATTAACTGAGGGTGTTCACCATTATTCATCATTTACCTCATTTAATTTGCTATTAACTAGTAAAATATAATAAAATAATTATATACCATATAATAGAGGTTATTATGTTAATACATTAACCATAATCTATCTCCTTTATATCGTATGGGAAATCAATGTGTCCCTTTTTTGTACATGTGGTATTACTTGAAGACGAAGGGATATGATTCATTATCTTTTACCATCATTAATGTTTTTATATTATGATGAATTTCATGTTTATGTATTATATTTACGAAAACATTATTTCTCTAAAAGTATAATATCTTATCTACATTATTACCTTTCTATTTCTTGTAAAAATATAATAATACTCATCCGTGTATGTGGACAAAAACATTTATTGAGCGATGTGATACATTTTCAGTTATTATTTTAATGGTTAAAATATGAGACTATGTTTTAAAAAAATATTTGACATTTTTTTATTAATTGTTATATCATGGTTAAAAATTATTCACCTATCTTTCTTTCTATCAATATAAAACTCGAATCATTACTCATGTGTACATATTGTTTACCGTCTCAAAGAGGTGATGCAATTAATTTATCTTCACCACATTATATGAATAATAATTAATTTTATAAATTTATTGAATATAAACAGATGAAATTATTAATATTATAGTAATGAGGGAAACAATATCAATCTATAGGTATTGGAATTACCAAATTGATTCATTGATGTAAAGAGAAATAATTATCACCAGGAATCGAGATTTAAATAAGGAATTTTCCAAAAATATATTATAAGAAGTTCTACGAAAACTATATATGGTTTTATATGTCTTAATATAGTTCGATAATTGATGGAAAATAAATACCAATTTATTATACAGTTTGTTTGAATGTATACAATGAATTATGAGATGTGGGGTAATGGATGCATATCTCATATTTAATTTTATGAGATATATGACATATTAACCACATGTTTCCTTTGAGTTGTCTATATAATTCCAACAAAAGAAATTTCATTATTATTTTAATGAGAATATAGGGTTTAAAATTAAATCTAAATCTATCTCTTTCATTATTTTATTATTCAGATTTACCATAGACATAATGGTTCCTCGTCACAATATTTTTTCACAGAGATATATTTGATGTTATGTTCCTACTTATGTTTTTTACGTGTATATACTACCACATTGGAATGTTATATCATGATTAAAATTTAGTTATATAAATTTAGTTGTTTCCTTGATTCTATTCATATATGGGTTATACGATTGAAATTTTACTAAATGTATACGATATTTGTATTATAATCAAATAATTTAATTAGACTATTTTAGATTATGCTCTAGATGATGAAATTTTATGATCATTACCTTACGAGTATAATGATATATATTAATATCTAGTTATATCGTGTTATTATCATTTTTCCTTTCATTTATGTCTATTTATATACTTAAGTGACTGAATGAATGTATTTAAGGAAAACTACCTTTAATGAAATCATTGCTTCAAAATCTATTTTCTTCAATATCAATGCTTAATTAACGAAAACATCAAGATTTTTTTACTACAATACTATAATTCTTTAATGTAACTTATATACATATTTAACAGTATATAGTAATGATTAGAAGTAAAATTTAATTAATTTTCCCAATTATTTAATTAAATTGTTTTTCCGAAAATCTAAAATGAAGACTTGGTTTAATGTACATGACTTAATAGAATACCCCAACATCATGAATAATAACTTATTTTAGGATTACATTGTATGTATCCATGTTTGTATTAAAATTAAATGTTTTCCATAATATTTATAATATTTAATTTAAATTGTATTTATGTGAAATGGGTATTTTCCCCATGAAATATACATGACATCTTTTAATGTATATTTTCATTTATTCTAACACATTTCGATGAATGTTATGCTTTATTGGGATTATGAATCAAATATACCAAATTTTTCATTTTTTGAATGATTTATGATAATAATGATGTTATTTTTATAAAAACCATTTATTTTGTTTCACATATTTTATGATAAAATGATGAAATTTTTATAGAACCCACTTCTTTCCAAGTTATTATTATATTAGTTTATATTGTGACATTTTTTTTGTTTTATAATATAATGTCAAACATACATTTTGGTTTCAATTTGTGATGGATTGTCCAATAATTAAATATAAATCTATTTTATTGGTTAATGTTTAATATATCATGAAATAATAAGGATTTCAAATTACTATAAAGATTAAAACCGCAATATTTTAAAATAATTACCAAATGTCTGATAGAATATATAACATGCAACACACAACTTAACTGACCAAAATAAAATATTACCATTATATCCATGTTATATGATTAAAGAGTATGAATAGAATAAACTCTTTTATTTAATTTAAATAATTAAATAAATAAATTTAAATTTATTAATATATTGTTTATAAATAATAAATCAACTAATACATAATATGATTCCTTAAAAATGATTTTTGTATCCTTTTTTTATAAAATGAATACTAATTTATTAATATTTTATTATATTTATTTTATAAAGTGAGCATAATTTTTAAAATTAGAATTTCAAAATTGCTTTATTTTAATCTTTCTTGATTTTTCTAAAATTTTTGTTTCCTCAATGAATAGTGATAATTATTTATTTTTCAAATATTTTCATTTCTTTTAATCTAATAAGATAATTTATAAGAGAAATTATATTTTTATTTATTATTAAAGTGACATATTTAAAATTTTGTTTATAATAATCTAATTATTTTCATATAAATCATCAATTTTATTTATTAATTTATTAGTTTCTTTTTGAACATAAAAATTTTATTTTAAAAAAAAATTCAGTGCATAATGTTTATCCATGTAAATAAATTAAAATAACAACCAGTTAAGAATGTTTTAAATGAAATATTATAAAATAAATATAATTAAACCAATTGAATATCATAGAATAATTCTTTATAGTTATGATGTTAATATATTATAATCTATTTCATGTAAACTGCATTTCCTCAAAACCAATTTTTTGAAGCCTTTTGGGAGTTTAATTTTAAAATTTAATATTTCATTTCAATGAAATAATGTTTTTAAAATTGTTTCCACATTTTTAATTATAATACATAATATTATGAAATAATTTCAACTTTATTTTGGTCAAAACTTATTGTAGAAATGAAAAAAAGTACTTATAGTTTTGAAAAACTAAAACAGTAAAAGAATATAAAAATAGGGTTTTACGAAATTACCTATTAATTAAAATATTCTTTTTAATATAAATAGGTTTTATGGACCATATAAAATATTCACAATATTATTATTAAATTTAGGAGGCACATTTCTGGACAGTTATTCCCCATCATTGAATGTAAATTTTTATTTAAAAAATGCCACTCAAACTCAAATATAAAATGGAACCCCTTCCCCTCACATATTTACACTTCTAAATACACATTATTGATCTAAACCTTCAAAATTTACTTCAGACAATTTTTATTCACATTATAGAAATTTTTTCAACAGACAATCCTTAGAGTCTATCATAAGATATGTAATGGATATTCTTCTATAAATGCGTAATCATCATTACTAAGATCCTTCTATTTACTTTTTATTATTACAACATCAATTATTTTTAAAAATAAAAAAATAATAACTCCATAATCTTATATATTCTAATATTTTATTATATTGCGAGATTAATATTTATCGATGTAATACTCTAAAAATGGGAAAATAACCCATTCATCATGTCTTTTGCGAACAGCATCATCACGTACAAATGTAATTCTATTCCCATTACCGCCTATCATATATTATCATGTTGATGGATTTTATTATTATATATGATGTAAATTAAATATTATGCCTTATATAAAATACCCTTTCATATGTAATCTTATCTTACTATCTATTAAAAATTGATAACATCAGTCATGTGTATGGATGACTTCCACCTAGCAAAGAAATGTGTATCATTTTTTCATCAGAAGGTTGATATATTTAAGTTTATTTGAAGAATTAATTTTTTATATTTTATATAATTATAAATATTTAAATATTAAATTAATCATTGATTCTTTCCATCATGCTTTTTCAAAAATTGAATCCTTATTTAAGTGTACGCGCTACCTACTGTCTCTTAGATTGTAACACAATTAATTTTTCCTAAAAAATTAACATGGTTGGTTTTGAAAGATAAAATTATTTATAAAAAATATATTTATTTTATGATTACAATTATATATATTATTTAATAATTATCCAATTTATCTTGGTTAACAAAGTGATGCTATTTTGAAATTATGAACTGAGAGACCTCAAAACAATCAATTTTGACATAAATCATTAAGTAATTAAATAAATAATAAAAAAAATTATATAAGTGTATTGTGTATAATAATAGTTACTTGAGAAAAAAAATAATTTCTATAATTATATTATACACTATATAAAATAAATAAGTTATAACATCTGGACTTCAGGTAAGGGTTTCACCTCAAATATTTCTTCATTGACACAAATGTTCATTTATAAACAAATTTTATTAAAATGATATATATTATTCAACATTAAACATTATATCTTGGTTCTTTGAAGAATAATTCTATTATAATTTACAATTAATTTTCTTTAGTCATGGGAGTTATAAATCCAAATTTTCTAAAATAATATATTTTATGTTTCACTCTCATTTTAATCGGGATTTTTCATGATTTAATTTTTGTTATTGTAAGTTATTTTATCTTTGTATAAAAGACCATAAATTTTTTACTATTATGGGTTTTCATGAAATTTAATAGGAATATTACAATATTCATACAATTATTAATTATAATTATTTAGAAATATTTTTTAGGATAAGATATCTTCATATATATATTTATACAGTGGTAAATATTTTTTATCCATATCAATGTTTTCTAAAAATATTTTGAAGATTATTTTAAACATTTTAAATTTTATTTATTAGTTGAATTTTGTAACAATTTTTTACATTTAAAAAAAATAACAGTACACTAAATCTCAAATTCTGAATTTCGTAATTTTAAACCAGTTCACAATAGAGAAAATGAAATGTTTTTTTAAACATATAATTAATATGAGGAATTACTAATTACCATGACCAATCATTTCATTTGATATTACTTTATATTTTTTCATGGATATTTTTCAATTAAAATAATTATGATATTATTTATCATTTTTATATTTTAAATAAGTGATTTCAATTTTTAAAAATGAATTTTCCTTTAGAAATGTTCCATTTGATCTTTTAAAAAAAAATTCATTTAAAAAAACACTTTTATGTTTTTTGGTTCTTCAAAATTATATATATATGTCTATTATATATATACCTACCTCATTATAAATAACTTTTATAATTTAATAAATGTATTATTATCATTTATGAAATTCCTTCATTATGACATTTCTATTTATTATGATATGAGGGAGGATTATGCAACAAATTTATTTCCATGTGTAGTACTTATGTTTATACCATATAATTGATTTAATTTTTTAGAATACAAAATTATTAAAATTTAATTACGAGGTATCCTGGATAGTTCTCTAATGAATTGGTAAAATATTTTGTCTCGTGAGGTTCCTGTATGGGACTATAGTGAAAACCAAATACATTATGTTACATTGTTCACTATGTGATATTGTCTTGGAAATAATGGTTGACTCATGTATTTTTAATGTTATATAGTTCAACCATATTTTAAATGATTCCAAAATCTAATGATAACATGTTATATATTTTATTCTCTAATGTGATTACACATGATCCTTTTCTATTATAATATCATGTTATACCTTCCTCTCTCATGTTATACATCCCTGCCATTTTTATATCATTATTGATCATTTTGCCTCACAACTTTTTTATGTTTACCCTAAGTTATCTTTAACCATATTTTGAGAAAAAATATATTTAAGATAATAATAATTATAAAAAAAAAGTTATATATTAATTTATATTGATGTTTTATGTTTATAGTCATCTAAAAACACTAGGTCTCATGATATTTGGGTGTAATCAAGGGTTGTTTAGGTAAAAAATCATATAATAATAAATGTTAAAGTATTGGGTTTATATATTTTTTATCATAGAAAGGAATAGTTTTTATTTATTTGAGTATTATAATAATTTAGTGGAAACCCTTGGGATAACTAAAAGGATAATTTTATGTATGTAGACATATCTACGAATTTTGATGAAGTAAATATTAAACGGATTCTATTAATTTTAAACAATGAATGGATACTATAAGTGGATGTGGATATTGAAGGGGTTTAGATGGTTTATATAAATCCAAAAAGGGTTCATTTATATGGACTTGATCATTACATGGTATATAAAAATGGGACTTATTCAAACCATATTTGACACTCACATGAGATATGCTATGGAAATTTAAATTTCCCTTTTTGAACATTTATGATGTAATTTATAAAATGGTTTGGTTAGAAAACTTAATAGTAATTTTCTCCTTTTATAACCAAAATATAATAATATAGATTCTAATATAAGTACATAATTATAAATTATAAATTATTACTTATAGTTTTCTGTGTCTCCCATTTTTTTTTCAATTCATTGTAATATTATTTATTTTATTATTTTTAGTTAATGGACAGACATGTAAGAAATAATGACAACATCCAAAGAGGTGGGAAATATATTAATTTCCATAATGCGATGAAAAAAATATAGTATGTTAATGTCAAACATTTTTTTATCATACCTAATGACCAATCTCAAATTTTTATTAACAACTAGATTAATGTTTAATTTCAAAACACATAAACAATGTGAATGACAATGTATCAATGACATTCAAGTGAGAATGGTTGTAAATTAAAGAATATTAAATTTTCAACATGTTAGAAATGAGGGAAGGGGAACCACGGAAAATGTATTGAAATAAATGGATGAATATTTATTATCTAAAACATTTCCTAAAGTAGTTAATTTACAATTAAAATGAAGATTTTGGTTTAAATGATGAAAAAATAAAGTTAAATAGAAGGAAGCACTAACCATTAAATGTTTTATATATAGGGAACATTGTCATTATATGAGTACATGGCATAATTCAAGAATTAATTACCATGGTCCTAGACATTGAAAATAATTGATGTAGAATAATTAGAGTTATTTTTTATTTTAACTCAATAAGAATATTGTTAATGTATTTTTATCAATGATATGATGTTTACAAGAATCATAAATATTATAAGTATTATTCTATAGTTGTTTTTTAAGTATATAGAAAAATAAGTCTAAATGTACTTATAACTTAAATTTCATTTATTGGTATTATTATATATTATATAAAAACACTTGATTTAGGAAAATATATTAATTTATGTATAGATTATTTTTAGGTAATTATAATTTATTATGATAATATGATTTTTTTGGAAAAAATAGGATGTATATATTATCTGAGAGGTTAAAAAATAATTTAATGGTTAATGTTATTTTGAGGATTTTTATCATGTATTTTTGGATTGTTACAATAATTATATAAATATGATTTTCATTTAGGGACAACTAGAATAATGGGAGACAAATCATCAAATTCGGGAAGGCCATAGGTCTTGAACCCATAATAGAAGGGTGTTAATGGTGGAATGCCTACCATTGGACTATGTTATGTACTCATAGGTGTGATTTTTCATACATAAACTATTTTATGGAAAATTATTGTGATAATTTTGGGGAAAAATTAATGATTAGATCTTTATAATTTTTATGATTTTATATTGAATTATTAAGTTTTTGGAAATTATTCAATATGTTGGGGTATTTGTAACCATTACTGTATAATTTTCTGTAATGTGAAATGTTATTTTTAATGAATTATTTTTAATGTTTAGGTTAAATGAGATTTGGGTGGTCTAGTTATGGTGTGATATATGTTTAACCTTGAATATGGATACAAATATGAATGTGTGTTCACTTGGGTAATTATCATACAATATTCTATGCATGTTTGGTGTGTTTCTAAAGATAATAGAAATATATTGATATTATTCTTTGTAATATTTTGATTTGTTTAATGTTAATTTGATTTATTTGGAATAAAAATTCATCTTGAATACTTATTATTAAAAAAAATAGATTCGATTGTGGTGAAAATTAAATAAAAGTTGAAATTATACTTTTCAAGTATTTATATTTCTGTATGTCTTTAATCAAGATTATAAAATAATCCATCGAAATTAGGAAAATGATCATTAAATATAACTGGTAAACATATTCAATAAAGTAATGACACCTTTTCTCATAAAAAATTGTACAACACTATCATCTAAGTGGATAATATTTTAAAGTATATGTATTCAATTCCTTATAATTTTCTCATTATGTGGAAAAATAGTTTATCTCTTTTAGATGATTTTTGTATCTCTATTTTTATCTTTTGAAGAGTATGTTTATAATCCTTTTTATGATTTTTGTTTTCCATTATGGATTTTTTGAATATCCAACCACTTAATACATAGAACAATTTCTACTTTCCAGGACATTATTTATTTAATGTGGTTGAACATAATGACCTATGATATTTAAAGATTAATATAAGGTTCCAAAGAATATGTGACACACACAAAAAAGCTTAAACAAGAAGATAAATATATTATCATTATAAACATTGTAATAATTTTGTTGGTATGAATAGTATAAGACGATTTTTTAATATATATAATTTTACTAATTAATATAAAGTTATTGATAAATTAATTATAATTATGAACTAAACTATTAATAATTATATATAATTCTAAGTTAAATTTAATTCCTTTAATATTTATATTTTTTTCTTTTGGTAGAAAATAATATTTTAAATTTATTCAATTCAAATAATTTTTTTTATAAAATGAGAATATTTTTCATATTATCATATCAAAATAAATTTAACTATTTTTTTGATTTTTCTGTAATGATTGATTTTTCAACAAATGAGAATCACTGATTTTTAAAATACTTTTGTTTAATTTAATAAAATTAATAATATATAACATTAAATATATTAGTAATTTTTTTATTAAAGTGATATATCAATCATTTAGTTTAGAATATTATAATTAATTTCATTTGAATATTTAATTTTCAATATTTTGTCATTAAAATGTGTTATTTGGAAAATTATCTTTCACTACATTAAGATTATCCATTTTAAGTAATCAATATAACCCCTTGTAAAGGATTATTAAAATGAATGTAATATATTTTAATTATATGTATATTAAATTAAATTCATATAATAATTATTTTTTGTCATAATTTTAATATAATGAGACATATTTCTTGAGAAATGCATTTCATTACAACCCATTACCATACACATTTAGCGGGAAAAATTTAAATTGAATTGATCAGATAATAATGTTGTAATATGATAAAATGGATTATATAATTTATATTGTAATAATTATTATTCAAGAAAAGTTTCATTAAAATTGTAAACACAATGAATTGTAAAAACACTAAACAAACTATTTAACATAGGAAAAAAGTAAAATGGTAAAAGGAATGAACTTAGAGGTAAATGGAATAAATTTTTTAACAGGTTTTAATTTTTTAATATTGTATATTTTTATTAACCATATAACCCCTAAAATTTATTAATTATCAATTTTTGAGGAAAATGCCTTCATTTTGAATTCAAATTATTGAAATGTTTTGGGTATTTAAAAAAAACACTCCCCAATAATAAAGGAAATTCCCTCCAATAACATCCTCACAGAACCCGGGACATTTTACTAGACAAATCCATGAAAAACTATCTCCCAAAAATGCTTATCTAAATTCTGTATATTTTTTTCTAACTATATTACCATTTGTGGCATCCATAGTAAGGGATCAAAATGGGTTTCTTCATAGTGAATGTAATCCTCTTTATCGAGATCCTTCTTTTATAATTATTATATTTCCACCATCAATTATTTATTAATATTTACATTATGATAACAATAGTATATCCAATATACTGATATTTTATTTTATTACTCTCATAATAGTTATCTATCTCCTCGTCAATAAAATTTGAAATAAAGCCATCATGCATGCGTATGACAGACGACCTCCTCACGAATTGATGTCAATCATTTTCCATCGATGTCAATGATGAAAATAAATGATAATTGATTTAATGTATAAATATGATATAAATTTAATATTAGTTATTATTTAAAATTTAAAAATCTTACAAATTATTTCCTTACTATCTATTGAAAAATGATAACATCATTTATGTGTATGGCTGACTACCTCCTCGCAAATCGATATGATTTTTTAAAAAATAAAAAATGGATTGTATTTGTAATAATATTTCAATAAATAACATGATATTTATGATATAATTATATGTAGTTATATATAAAAATTTACATGGACTATTTCTATCATTATCATGAAAAAATGGGAACGTTTTTCAGGTGTACGTCTGACCTACAAACTCCATGACTATAACACAATTCATTTATCATAACCTTATTTCAATGTTAATTTTAAATGTATAAATTTACATATTATTTATATAATTAATTATAAAATATTATTATTTTTAATTAGATGATTGTAGGGTGACCCATTTTACCATGATGAAAACATTGATACCATTTTGAAGATATGAATTGAGAATCCAATAAACACCTGACCTACACATAACTAATTAATAAATTAAATAAATAATTAAAATAAATGAATTAAAGTGGTTATGTACAACAAAATTTTATTATTAAAAAAATTATATAACCAATCATACAAGATATAATATACATACATGAAAATTTTTGGACTCTTGTTAAGGGTTTCATCTTAAAACAATATTCTTTGAGACCCATTTTTTTATACACCTAATTTCATTTCAATGGGGTAAATAATATCTATTTAAATATTATGTGGTAAATCATTAATTATTTAGGATATTTTATGTTCAAATTAATTTATTCATTCTTGGGAGTTAGGACTCATATCTTTCTAATGTTGTAAGGATATATGTTTGAATCTAATATTAATTACGATTATCCGAACATGAATTAACATTATAGAAAATTACAAGATCAATAGATAATAAAATACATTAATTTTATTCATAAATTTATAATCATTCAAAAGAAAAATTATTTGTACAATTTTCTTATCTTTTTTATATAACATTGTTGTGAAAATGTTTTTATGATAATCTAACTACATTTCTCTCATTGATCTAAAATAATTTCTTATCTCTATAAATGTTTTCTAAAAATATTTTTTAAAAAATATTTTTAACTTTCCCTGAATTATTTTTCAATGAATGTTTTAACCATGTTTTAATTTTTATATAATGGTATGAAATGAATCATCTTGTTCAATGAATAAGGTATTTTTAACTTCTTATAACAGTGTGAAATATATGTTTTTAACATAAAAAACGTAAAAGTAATTACCCCCATCATGAACACTAATTTTATTGAATCATATACTATATGTTTCAATGGATTAATTTTTAAAAATAAATGTTTTTGTCAATTATTTTGGAAATGTTTATATTTTATTGATTTTATTTGAAAATGAAAATTATACTTTCCATAATAAATATTCAATGTGACTTTTAAAGACATTTTCATCCACCAAGAAAACCTAGGTTGTTACTAATTTTTTTTAAATTTCATATTTATGTCTCTTTAATATATACATAGATAGTTAACCATTATGTTGATGTGGTAATACATATGTGTTTTTCTCAATTAACTTCTTTATAATTTTTTATTTGATTATGATCTTAGGAATGATAATGAAACAAATTTTGTTCCATGGAAAAATATTATTTCTAATCCATATTATTGATTTTTATTTTTGGCATGAATATTCATTAATATTTTCAATTAGTTGTACCCAGATAGTGCTACAAAAAATTTGGTAAATCCTTAGTATCACAATTCATTATTTATGGGATTATGGATTAATTCAAACCCATTATGAGACATTTTACACAGTTTGATTCTCTCTATGAAGTACGTATTGAATCATGTTTATGTCATCTTATACATGTCTACCACATTTCCTATGACTCAATGATTTTAGGATACCATGTTCATTAGACTATTCTTCAATGTGATTAATCTTACGAAATATCTTTTATAATATTTTGTAATGAATTTTACTTAATAGTTATTTTTCATTATCATGTTTATTCCCAAGTTGTACTTTTTACATCGCCCCATTATTTTATATATTTCTAATTTTATACAATGCAATTTTAGTAGAAAAAATAGATTGTGTATTTCACTAATAGGAATGAAATTAGATTTTATATTTTATTTTATTGAGGTTTTATATTCCAGGAATTCCAAATATAATATGACTCAATATCATTATGTTGTAATTAATGGATGTTCATATTAAAAATAATGTCATAATATGTGTAAAACTATTTCAGTGCTATATGAACCGTGTTTATTAAGGGAATTTATCCACTATAATAGTCTTGAGCGTTAGCCTCCACTATAGAATGGATGAAATGGGGTGTCATCTTAAGACACTATGATAGACATGGCAGTGATCCTTGATGGACAAATTATTTTATATAATTATGTGTTTTCCAAAATATTTTTTATTATTCTTATGGTTTTTTCTCAAGGATAATGATTTACTATTTATGATTTCTCTATATATATCTTCTTCCATATTTATCAAAACCATATTACATTATTCATGAATATTGATATTTGATTTATTGGTTATGATTGTTTTAAATTATGATCGTGTTATCATACTCTTATACATATCTTATTATTTCATATAATCATCAATTGGTATATCCTATGTTTACCATATTGGAGAATAAAATCTCACCCATTGTTTTTTCATTTAAGTAGGATATGAAGAATGGTTTTATGTACTCTATGTCCACCAAAGGTGTTACTTTTTCAAAACTAAGGGGTAGCTGATTTAGATCATTTTCTACTAGATTTTTTATGTGTCAATTTTTCTAAATAGACTAAGACATTATAGATATATAATGGATCATAATGCTTTATATTGAATATTATTTTAATAACATGTAATATTTATATTTGTAATGTATGGGTGGATATATATGTTTATTAGAAGTGGACAAGATATTTATGCTACAGTTTATTATCTTCTTCCTTTTTAGGTCATAATTTCATTATTCTACACTAATAATGTAGAAGTTCAATATAGCTTTCTTCATTTGAATAAGAATAGCTTCATCACTACCTATAATGGTCTGTTCCTTCTTGGTAAGTGTACCTGATGTCAAATGTCACACTATTGGATCTTGAGGATAAAATTATTGCCAAGACCTTGAATGAAAAAATTCATTCATAATTTTCAAGAGTTTCAAGATAATTTTGGAATTTTGATATCTAATAATCATTTTTCATTTAGTTATTTGAGTTACCTAACACATTAATTGTTCTATTTGAGTCCGATTAGAAAATTATTTTTTCTATTTAGAGATATGCACATCCTAAATTATGAAAAACAATAAATTAATTCATTTTAATCATTGATATATATTACGCTTTAATATTTTCAATCCTATTTTTATCCATATTTTTTAATCTTATTTATATATAATTTTTATTAAATATTTTACTCTAGATATTATTATTTAAATTATCTTAATATGTAAAATTATGGATTAATTATTAAATATACATAAATTAATTAATAATAGTGGAAATTTTACTAGGTTAATATATCTTTCACCAAATTGATTACAATAAACACCCATGATGTTAAATTTTCATCACTAATGTTAACATCTTTTGTTTTTGTAATGTTTGGAATCAGAAGGAAATGTGGTATCTTTGGTTGATAGATAGAATGTAATCATTACCTCATTGGTCAAACCATTTGAATGAGAGATATACTAAGAAATATAATTATTAAAACAAATAACTATCACGAATTATGATTAATTACGTAACAATATTTGAAATATTTATTACCCCAAAGTATATAAGTATGGAGGATCAAGAAATTCATTTAAATAAAATAACAAATGAAGCGATGGTCAGTAATAAATATTTCAATAATTTTGGAAGGGGAACCATGTAAATTTCATTAAAGAGACTAGAAAATTATTTACATTTGAAAAACGGGGTAATTGGGCATCAAACTACCATATAACTTTTTTTCTAATTTTCATAATGACAGTAGTGAAAATATTGCATAAAAAAAACACCACTAAAAATCCAATTCCATGATTTTGGAAAACATAAATATTATAAAATTAATTTTACTGAATCCAAAGAAGGTAATAATGATAGGAATAAACAAACAGATTAACAATTTTAAATTGTTGGATTATGGTCAAAAACTATTGATGAGGTAGATTAAATTAAAATCTCTACTTTATAATTGTGTATATGGAATCTGTATTCATGTAACATGAAATTTAATAGATTATTTTCTATTTATACCACACTGATGAATCATTTATAATATGAAAAACCTTATTATATGATGGTTATATTAAAAAATCTAATCATATGGGATTATAAGTCTTATTATAAGTATTTTATACAGATTTTATGTCATTATAGTAATAGAGTAAATATTTCTCTATAAAACCTATATTCAATAATCGTGTATAGATTACCCACAATATTAACCATATTGGAAATCATATATGGGGTAATGATAACAACCACAAACATCCAGAATGTGAATTAATTTCCTTGTAAATGTAGGTAAAAAAGAATATTTTCTTCTTCATCATCAAGTAATACATCATCAATATATATATATGCCATTATTTTTTGGGAGACTTTAAAATCACAATGACAATGGTGTTTATAGAACACAACCCATCATCCCTACATCTAGTTATATAAGACATTATTCTATAGAGAATAAAATAAATTCCACCTAGATAACATGAGGATTTGATATGTTCCAGAATTTTGTTCAATTCACTATAGCATGTGATCTAATATATAATGTTTGTAAAATATTTTCAGTCTAGGAAAGTGATATTTGGAGAAATGGAGAGCCATATAGTGAGTATATTTTGAGTTATACATCCCTTAAAAACATTATAGGGTAGGGTTTTATTATGTAAGAAATGTAGGATCTAGGGTAATAATTGAATAATGATATGAGTGTTTATTTGTTGATGAAAGAAACATGGATGAGGGATAAGCTATATAGGGTACTTGTAGGTGAGTTAAATTTGATTACATTGGATAGGGTTGGAGGGATCTTACTATGGATATCAAATATGTTTATTAGTTTGTGGACCAATCATCATTGATTTCATTGTTAGACCTCAATTTTTTAAAATCAGAATAATTTTTGAGAACCCTATGGGGAGAGTGATATGTATCTCTTCTGGATATATTATAAAATAGGGAATCACATTTCATAACTCAAACCAATGTATTGTTAATGTTCACTGCATTTCTAGATATGAACTCATGGGGAAATTTTTTCTTAACATAAAACTGTGTTATGTATCTAACTAAAATGGTCTGGGTGAAACACAATAGAGGGATTATTCTTATCATAAGTGAATATATGTGAAATTTAATTATTTATAATATAATATCTTGATTATACTTATATATAGCCTTATAAAATATCATTAGTATCTAATAATTTTAATTGAAATAACTAAATTTATTTAAGGGTTATAGAATGTGACACCCTATATTTTAGGTTCCATTATTTTAATAATAATAATTATTATTATTAATACTACTAATACTAATATTATAATTTATTAGTATTGTTATAATCAATATTACTATATTAATTCATAAGGATTGAATGTTTATCTGAAAATAATACCCATAAGATAAAAAATAGGTAGAATACAATTTATTCATTCATAAGTGGGACATTACAAAAAAGGATAAAAAATTCATTATACAACATGGCTTATTACTCTCCATGGACAATGAAAATCGTTTGAAATTGAAAAAATTATTAAGGTAAAATATATAGAAAAAAATAATATCATCAGAACTAGGAAATTTCAAGGATCATCATCGTCCTTTTAGATCAAATATAGACAAACATAACATACAATGTGAAGAAAAACTTTAAAGCAGAATCCCTTATTAATGATCTATAATATGAAATAATTATGGTTCCTTGTGATGTAAGGGAGGAATGGGTGAATAATTTAGTTATTATACATATAAAAATGCAGTGAACTCATTAGAAATATTTCCATTCGAAATTTTTTCATTGAACAAAATTTCACTTTTAAAATATTAAATAGGTATTAAAAAATCAATAATTATTATGTAGTAATCATATACTAATACGACTCACAATGAAATAGTAATATAACGTTAACATATTATATATAAATATATGCATTACATATAAATATAAATATTATTATTTTTAAAATATGAGGTGATATATATGTTAAATCTAAGTAATGATTCTAATTTCAATTGTGTAGAAAGAAATAAATTTTATAATTTAAATAATTAATTTTTATTATATTTTTTATAACATATTTTGTATAGAACTAATATTAATTTTCATTGAAATTTTTTATTTTGTATTGAATTATTTTTTTCTAATAAATTAAAATGAAACAATTTAAATATTATTTTTAATGACTTAATACAGTAAAATCCATGAAAATAGAGACTTTTATGAAATAATATTGTGAGCACATAACATTAAAAAACACCATATCTCAGTTAAAAAAATATTAAATTGTAATACATATTATTAATTTGAATAATTAATATATAATATTGATAATATTATTTTATTAAAATAATTTTAAATTATGAATTTATTAACTTATCTTTATCTATATAAAATATTTTGATAATAATTCTGAGATACTATTTTTTTTAATACAAAAAATACTGATTTTCAAAAAAAAATCGTTTTTATAATGCGGGAAAAAATTAATAAATTACAAAACCCATATGATATTAAATATATATTTTATAATTTTAAATTGATAAATTAAAATACTATGTTTATATATAATACGCACACATAACATTTTATAAAATTATTATAATGTTTTAACGATTTTATTTCATATAAATATCTTAAATTTATTATCAAATGGTAGAATTATGTTTTAGAAATATATTAATGTAAATTGAATCTTATTTGAAAAATATTATATATTTTTTTAATTTAATTTATTTAATTGATAATTTTAATCTAAACATTAAACTTATGGATAAAAATAAACATTTTATCAAGGTGAGTTTTTCCGCGTTACATGTGAAAATGGAAAAATTAATTATCTTTTAATTTCATAATTTTATATGGTAAATTTGAATTAATATTTAATGTTTTTTTAAATTATATAATATAGATCATTTAATTTTTAGTCATTAAAAAGAAACTAGTTTATAAAAATTTAGTTTTCTTAGTAAAAAACAAAAAAAAAAGTTAAATAAAAAATATAACAGTAATTGACTTAATATTTTTTAAAACACATGTTTAGTTATTTAGTTGAGTATTTATCAAACTTACTGCTTACAAAACTTTATTATTTTACACATTGGATCCTCATTCCATTTAAAACATGTGAATTTTTTATATTAATGTTTTTTTATTCCGAAATCACTATTTCCATTAATTATAATAGGAACCACCACCTATCCACTCTTCAAAATCCCATAAATCTTGACCCACAATCGAAAATAGTCTCTAATAAAAAATATACATACATCATATAAGATTTTATCATACCAAAAGACCTATCCAATTTATAGTAATATGGTGATTCAAGGATAGAATCCAAAGATAGATATAATATTTTTTCACTAAACCTTATTAATTCCTTTAATCATTTACTACCACAAATGTATCGATTATATGATAGTATGATTAAAATATTTTTATTAAAATTGCAGTATATTTTTATAACAATCTAACATCCATTTAATACCTTACTCTAAAAACGTGGAAAATTTAAAACATCATCATTTGTATGTTTGGGCTACAGATTCGATGCTTGACATGTTGTATTTTTTACCAGCACCATTATATGGTGGATGAAAAATATTATTTAATATGGTAATATAATATTTATATCTGGTCAATTATTCTAAAATTAGAATTTATTTTTTTTTCTACCTTACGTATATTCTATAAAGTAAATATCACTATTATTTGGTATACACAGACTACTTCCACAATGGAAGGATGTTTCTCTTTCATTTTCCATTCTAAAAAACATTGTTGTAATCCAACATGTATGTAATATATAAAAATTTTATTTAAAAAAACCATTAAATTTATTTAATTTTAATATTATATTTTTCATTTTGGATATTAGCAGTAATTATTTATGGTAAATTTAACAACTAAAAAGGATATATCAAAGTATCTTCTCTAATGTTAATGCATTCATAGAAAAAATATACCTTATATTAATTATTTCATAATTAAATAATATATGAAATATTAATATTATATGTTAAATATTATGAAACCATTTTATGAAAACGTTTCATTGGTTAACATAATTTAAAATTTTACAAGGAATTTGATAAATAACATGAAGAAAACCACAAAAGTAGAATAAATTTTATAAATTTGTTACACATGACAATAAAATGACAAAAAAATATAGATTGGTAAGGTTATTAATAATATTTACAATAAAAATTGATTTCTATTAATGGATGTTAAGGGGAAGTTAATATCATTTTTGAATATGCGGTAATGGATCATCAATACCATTGTTACGACTTTTGAGGCACACAATCTGTTTCTCTTAATTTCATTTAATAAAATATTATTCTCATTTAATTTTTATATTTTTTATATATGTATTACAGATATATACATAATAAGAAATATTATTTATTATTACACGTGATTTTAGTTCCCTTTTAAATTCCATTATTTATATAAACACAGTTGAATAGAACTTTCCACTAACTTGTCTCAAATCGAGCATCACCCCATCATCTGCTTTTACAATGCTAATTTATTATAAAAAAAATTATATAATTTTATAGAGATCCACCTTTTTTAAATTATAATATTATATATAAAATATAGAAATAACTCATTTAGAAGCATCTCTTACATATAAATCTTCACCCACGTTATACAATTTTAATCCTTCTTTTCATATATCATTGTCATGAATTCTCAAAATTTGAACCCAATGATTATGAAAAACGATTCTTAATAAAATATGCACATTCCAAATTTTTTAATTCCACCATATATTTAGAATATATATGAGTTTTGAATAATTTATTCATGGAATTAGTAATATGTATCATATTTTCTTCTCTTTGGTTTGATCAATAATATAATTTGTATATGGTATGTTTCCACACGTGGCATACATATATTTTATTTTAATTTATGTCATAAGTGGGATTTAAATTATATATCCCTATGATACAATAGGAAATGTTTTGAATCTCTACGTAAGTGATTATGGAGGGAACCTAATCGAATATGCATCATCTTCACATTAGGATGATGGTCCGGGGAGTGGCCAATAACTTAGGATAATGATGTAATGTCTTATGATATGGCCATATATTCTATGATTCCCTGATAATATGATATCATTTAATAATGTCAGGTATACATGATTATAATCATTCTCTTTATGATATTATGATATTATCCCTGACTTTCATATTATACTTTGTATCCATGCTTATTCCCTTACAAGGATTTCTAACGCAAATTGTTACTTATGTATTTTCTACAGGATATCGTATATTGTTTTATAATTACAATGGAGTTTTTTATAAACTTATATCCCTATTCTATAATGACCATATATAGTGGTGGTAGAAACAATTTAATTTTATGAAGTCATTTTTATTCCAATTAAAACTCTAAAATATATTATAATTATTGATGCTCTAAATATTATCTCTAGATCTCACCTAATGTGATGTTATAATATTGAAGAACACAAATTAGATCATTTAAAAGTATAAATAAAATACAACTTGATGTTTCTATAACATATTACTCACAGTTACAAATTCTCCACTATCAAACAAGTGGTTATACTACTTCTAGCACAAACTAAATGAATTATTCACAACTTCTAGTTCTAAATTAATGAATTATCAAACTCCAAAATCTTATCGAAATACTTTATATGATTCTATAACCATCTAAAAATCCACTAATTCTCCAATATACATCTAAGAGAAATATTTTTTATCCAATAGATACTGAAGGATTTTTCTAGTATCTGACACTATCAAAAATTCATCTTCCCTTATATTTGGTTAATCCATATTTTGAAAGATATTAAAACTTATAGATTAAAATATTCATCAATGATTCTAAATTATTATGTTTCATCACATAACGTTCATATACCTTCAACAGATTATGATCATTTTTTGGTCTATCTCAATAATTCTGATGACATACATATGATGAGTTACCAAAGTGTATTAAAAGATCAGGAAATAATTCCTTTAGATGTTTAATCCCAGACCAAATATAATGTGTTCATGTGGGGGTAAAAATATTACATTATTTTATGAAATAATAAATAATTCAAAACCACAATTTTTTATCTTCATGAATTCTCGATCCAATTATATTAAGTAAACTTCATGCGTGGAACTAGATTTCTTGGTTCATGACTGCTGACACCCTATAAAATTGATTATATTTTTTATTTTTTGTTATTTGTGGTTCAACGTATTCTTATTAATATGTAATACATCACATTTATAATAACACATCTACATAAGCATCACAAAATGATTTGGTTATATCACTATTCTTAATCTTCTTTATATAAGTTTATTGTGAAATGAACAATGACTACTCATATATGTTTTTATGTACATTCATCATTATAGTAGATACTAGCTTAGGTTACATTCCCAAAACAAACCTATACATAATGGTTAAACATGATACACAATAAAAGGTGTCCTACCATCCCACCATTCATGTTCACACACTATTCATGTCCCTACGAGCTCTATGTGGCCCATTATGTTCCTCATACAGGTTCATAGAATTCATTCAACTCAGTATCCACCTTTGTGGGAAGATGTTTTACCCTTACCACCTAAGAAATGATTTTGCAGACCCCTTGGTAGTCTAGGTGGTTAGAATATTTTATTCTAATGTCATTGAAAATATATTTCATATAATAATTCAAATGAAATATTCAAAACCAAATTACTAAACACATTATTCATGTAAAATAAAATTTATTTTTCATGAACATATTTTAATCTCCTAATAAGAATAAAATACTATGTAATTTCTTATTTCTCCTTTATTATTGTAACCAACAATTCCTCTTCAACATAGGTAACATATTTATTTTACCATCCGTCTAATTAAAATAAAATTATAAATAATAATGATAATTGTTCATGAATTACATCTAATCCCATATAATGATTCCATAAATATTCTCCAAGATCCCCAATATATCAAACCTCACTAAATAGATATTGAAAAGTCATTGAAAAATAATGATACACTTTAACTAAAAAATTTCATCCTTCTTTTTGATATCCCTACATATTATATAATTCTATAAGTGTGCTCAAATTATTTATGTCATTTACTAATAATATAATCAAAATGATATTTGGTGGATATTCACATATATTATTCTATCATTCATGGTGTTTCAGGATTAAATTCAACTTATATATATAAAATGATGATACCACATGGTTCTATTTTAAAATATACATTTATTGTTCTAGTCTACTTTTACATGTGCTAACTAAGTGTAGAATAAAAGTGATATGTAACCAAGGATGTACATTCTTTTAATAAATTACCATGAATAATATATCTTGTTTACAATTTCATTATTTTTCAGATAGTGTATGCTATGAAAATAAATATCATACACTCCTCACATATTAATAATACATCAAAAGGCAGAGACACAAGAAAAAAAACAAAACCTCAGTAGGGACATATTGTCTTCAACCAATCACTCTACAATAATTTTAATGATTAGTAAAATCAAGAATGAGGGATGATAGTTTTAATATTATACATCAACATTAATTTTCATAATCTGTAATAAATTTATATATTATCTAGATTTTATTATCATGATATATTCTCAACAATTGAGGCCCCACTCTATGGATGAACTCATCTTCAACATCATTGTGATTTTCCAATAATAAGATATCATGATATAACTAAAAAAATTTCATTGTAGAACCAAAAGCCTCAATATATATCTTTTAATTCCTTTTATGTTAGCTAAAATTACCTTATAAAATAGAGAATAACGAGGGACAATTTTGTTTTATAGATTAATCATTTTATATGAAATTTTCCACTCACCATTAATTTCTAATTTCTGGAATTCTCAATCATTCCATTTTAAAATACCCAAATCAATTATAGTCAGTTGATTACATAGATCCTCTAGTTATGCCATTTTGATTATATATACCTCATGAAATTTGTGAACAATATCAATGTTTTTTCTGTGATTTAACACACCATTCAGAAAAGTCACTATGTTTCTTCACTTTTCCACGGACTAAAATTTTATCTTCATCATTTGACATCTTCTGTGTTTCTGGGTGAAACCATGTATTTTTTCCCGTATATAATTCTCATCTTATAAATTGAATTTATTTTCTTTATATTTATCATGTTCTTGAGATTCATCCTTTTTCATCTTGGGGGTTTTTGTTGGAACAATTTGGAAATCCTCTTTATTGATAGCCATCAGACCCATATTGGAATATATCTTCCTTTATGAAGTCAAACCCACATTTTTTCCTAATTACTCTAATCTAGAAAAACCTCATATTTTTTCATACAAATTTCTATTATTTAAATTTTGAACAATATTTTCAGGTTTTTGGATTTTGGATCTTCATAAACTCTTAATTAAGTATCTTCTATATCTTCCAAAACATTGATTCTATTTTTTGTCTTAGTTCGAATTTTTCTATGATATGAAATTTTCTTTTAATTAATATGATTAGAGTGTATATGTATATATTATTTACCATAATATAAATTCCTCAAAATATAATAAATTAATATAAGATAATGGTTAAGAATGTAAAAAATTCCTATAAGATTTATACCTCATTTGGTCTCTCTCGGTTTGAGATATTGGAACTATTGGGGTTCATCTAATATATTTTGGAATAATGACTTTGAAACATGTACTTATTATATAATGACCTATCATTTTATGAAAGAAATTCACCTTTAAAATAAATTCTTCACTGACTAATATAGTTTTTGGAAACAAATGCACTTATTTGGTTCTACAAGACCGATATAACCTATTGGATTTTAACGATCATTAAGAAACATTAAAATTGATAAGGTTTTCATAGAAAAGTTAATATTAAGAATGTTATATATTATGGGCTATGATTATGTCGAATAATTATAGATATATAATGTTATGGCCTCAGTCAATACTATCAAACCATAGGAAGACCATGTATCCAAGCTTATATGGGAGATAGAATCAGTATGACTCTCCCTTTCTGAAGTCCAGGAATAAATTGGATAAATAATTTTTTAATTAAACTATTTATGAGATAAGATAAACCTTATTAGAATCATTCCACACACAAGAGTCACCAATCTACACTAAAAATAATTACAATAACACACCTTAACCTTAAGGTGTAAACGACTATAATATTGGATTATGAATCTATAACATTATAATATCAAATTTTATATTTTTAAAAATATAATAATTAAATTTACAATTTTTATTATTAATTTATCAATGATTATATAATTATTTTGATAAAAAATTTATTTTTTTTAAAATGAATAAATATAAATTATATTTTAGAAATTATATAGTTTTAATTAAGATGCAATTTTGATAAAATTATGTTTTTTAAATTATGAAATGAGGTAACAAAGTTTTAATAGAAAATATTACTATTTAAATATAAATTATAATTTAATTTTATTGATTAAAATTAAATATATATTAGTTTCTGAATGAAGTTAATATAATTTAAAAATTTATTTTAATGTAAATATGAATTTTTTATTAAAAATATAAGAATATAATTTTTATGAATATATTTTTAAAAATATTTTCTTTCTATACCAACACATTGAACATATGCAATGTTTATTCTTTAAAATTTTATAAGGTAGATAATTTTTATTTAGAAACTAAATTTAGTTTCAATATATGGTTTGTATTATGACATTATAATAGCATTAAAGTGATGTAATGGATTCCATAAAATATATCCAAAACCACATATATATTTATCCTATAAAATAATATATTTTCGAAGTTATTTTATTATTTTTATAAACCCTTCTCGAATCCCCCAAAACCTGTATTATATTTTAATGTTTTAAAATAAATTCATTATGAAAATTACACTCATCCACATCACAAAAGGTATTATTTTAATATGTTCGAACCATGGGATTATGAAATATAATAAAACACACCTATTTATTAGAAACCATGGAAAATATCAATGGTAAGGACTATGATTTTTATTATTATTTTATATAGAGTCCAAATCTAATGCTTGAAACTGAGAAAGAATTCCCCACTTTGATATAAATTCCCACCAATCCCCCACATATATCCACTCAAAAATTACTTGAGAATGATTTTATGATTCCTTTATATATTAAATTCCCCCCCATATTTTTCTAAATCTATTATGAATCTCTTAACATGATTTCTGAATCACCCTCAAAATGTAACATAATTTTTCCTCTTCTTTTCCATTTAGGAAACTTCATTGTATTTATCATTTTAAATATCTATGGATTAAATATTCACAATTTTATAAATAAAAAATTACTATCTAAATTAAATTTTAATAATGATAGGCCATTTTCCTCTATAATTATAACCTTTAGTTAACTCGTTATGTTGTTGAATTAAGAGGAAACTCTCCTCCTCTTTACTCAGGATGTATCTTGATGTAATTCCTATAGATTTCAAATTTATTATGATAGAATATATTTATAAACAATCATTTACTATCCTTAATATGTTTATATAATAATATAACTCATTTGACACTCCTTAAAAACATCCTTGAGTCTATATAGACACCTATTATGCAACCAAAATTATAATGACACTTTCCATGGTAAGCATTTTCTTTGTTAATACCCTTCCATAATTCAATAGATGGAAATTCCCTAGATAGAAAATACATTTTTTGGGTAATTCATTATATAAAACCCAAAATCCATAATTATAGGATCAAAGGGATTATATAAATCGTTATTTCTTCTATCATGTTAGAAAAAAATACAAGTACATGATATTAATGTGATGAGTGCGCCAAAAATTATATTGTTCTATAATGAATAGCATATTTCATTTATCTATTATGATTCCATTTATGGTGCATGTGTGATTATCAAAATAAAAATATGTTATGTTCTCTCATTGTTTATCCCTGACTTATTCTTTTGATGTCAGGTTTTTTTAATTCCACATTCATATGCTTCCTTGATGCTATCAATTAATATCATTATTTTATGTTTTGTTGTGATTATCTCCCATTTTGATATCTTTATGTGTATCTTGACTGAAATGTATTATATTCCTCCTTAAATTCATTGATTATTCCCACAATATGATTTATACCTCATACCTTTTGTATCATCCCTTCAGGAACCACTAGTCTTAGTCAGAAGGTCAAATTACATCTTGCATGTCTCCCCATATACAAGTGGACTCAAACTAGTAGTGAGGGACTAAGTGAACTGATGAGTCTATTATACCATTTTAATCATTTCATAGGTATAATGTAAATAATAAATAATATAACTAAACCTCAGTGTTATCATTCAGATGTTAAAAAATAGCATACTTGTCATACAAATAAAACTGCTCCCTTTGTGGCCAGTCTGTCGATAGAAAAAAAATGAAAATAATAAACCAATAAAAAATTTGTGCTACATTGGAATCATCTCTCCCCAAATTATAGAATCTTCATTATATGATTAGTTGTACACCATATGGTATTTTTCAATTTCTATATTCCTAATGAATTCTGTAAGCACACTAAAATACTCAAGAAGGATGTGAGAACAAGATGTGTTAGGACACCACGAGTACATCCTTAATATATTATCTCATGTATAAAAACATAATTTAAATAATTGTAATAAATATGTAAAATTCATATGAACATAATAATAAATCAATCATTAATTCTATGACCAAGATGTTTGATACTTTTAATTATACCTTCATCAGCTTCGTACCAGAATTTACACAGTGTGTTATTATGAGATCCCAACTAGCCACAGGGCTCCAAACACAAGGTTATAGGTGTGTCACTCAGAAATATATATTTTGAAAAGTTACTTACCTATCAATAAGTCACAAGGAATTGTCTAATAACACTAAATCTTCATGGCATCGAGTATGTGTAACCTACCATGATTCCAAATGGCATCAGGTAATAATTGGAAATCAACAGGGCATTAATTTTTTTAATCAACATAGAAATCCACAATGTATTAGTAGAGGAAATGTTAATAGGATATCATGGAACATATTTTTCATCCCTGAAACTCTATATGTGTACCCTAGAATTATTAATCATACCTCTATAGCATGTTTTGTAGAAGTACTATAGTAGCGGTGACACTGTAGCAATATCGGGCAAGGTAGTGGCGGAAGGACACTATGGTAGTGGTGGGTATTGTACGGTAATATTACACGCATGTACTATAGAAGTACTATTCAAAAAAAAATGTCCCTAGGATAAAACAAATATGGACCTTCAGGCCATCTAATGGGATATATTCCTATTGGGCCTTCGGGCTATGTGATCGGCCCCACTCTACCTAGTTTAAAGAAGAATATAGTTTTCCTTAATAATAAAATCTCGCTAGGGCCTGAACCTTAAAAAAATACGTAAACAGATGAACCAACAGTCATAATGGAATCTAGGTTCCATATCAATATCAAAGAATCAAATATTATCATATCATGGGTGACACACACACAGACACCAACATTTGATACATGTCATGTATGCTTATCAATATTCAAACATAATAAACATACCATAAAAAAATGGGTAATGAGAACCCAATAACGGATAGAACCTCCAAACTAAATTTCATTTTTCATAAAAATATGATATACCAAACCATGTGGTTTAAAAATTAGAGTGGAAAAGTTAATAGTTAGAAAAACACGCTCCTATGACATATAATCATATTCTTTGTCAAGTCACTGGTCAAGGGTCATCTTTGGATATGATAACCAAAAATATATATTTCATTCCAAATATAAATAGAATATCACATTTGATGATACTTTCTCCCTCCTGGATAACTTATAAATTATCATTGTAAGGTAATGCATGAATTTTCAATCTCTACTCATGATTAATTATTATATGATGATTTTGTAAAAATTATCCCTTTATAATTATAAATTTATAATATTAAATAGATCATCCATATATAAATATATCCAGATAATTTATTATAAATTACCATTTTATAATTATCTTTTTATGTTTTTTATAAACTATCCTTCTTTAATTATATTTTTATAATTAGATATATATTATTAATGTATAATTATCTCTTGATAATTGTATATAAATTACCATTCTCTAATTATCTCTTGATAATTTTTATAATGTATCCATTTATAATTATCTTATTATAATTTATTAGATAATTATTCGAAAAAGTGACAAAATCATTTCTTGATAATTTCATTCAATTATAGTTAGTTAGTTCACTCAAATTAATTATGATAATTTTATATATTATACAATGAATTTTTTTCAATATTTATTTTAAATATCACAGTAATATCAATATAAATATTATGATAAAATCATTATATAGAAAGAAGAGAAAATTGTCTTTTAAAAATTTATATAAATTATCCTTCTATAATATTGTTTAATTATTTTTTAATAATTATATGAAAATAAATATTGATTTATAAGATTCACAATCATCTTTGATAATTTCATACAAGTATTGTATTATATGTCTTGCAATTAAATTTTAAAATACCTCACAATTATATTTTGACAATATATAATAAATTATTTATTTATAAACATTATAAATTTTCATTCAAAACATGTGGAATTATCCCTAGATAAAAATAATTTTTATTAATTGATTTCTCAACCCTTTTTTCAGAATTTGTGAAAATAAAATATGATGGAAAAAATAATATAAAATAAAAACATACCAATTTCTAAAATATTCATAGTGCCATATGAGGATTGATAATTTTCTCATGCATGATTAGATTAATTATGGATGGATTCACTTAATTCATACATTGGAGTCTCAAGATCATAAATAATCAATGAAATCATCCAACATTGATCCCAAAATGGTTCAGTTATTTCAAAAGCCCTAATGTAATTCAACTTTGGTCAAAAAAAACCATGATTCAATCCACTATTTAATGGCAAATATAAAAAGTATTCATCAATTTAACCCATTTAATATGTTACAGTATGAAATGGGTATATATATTTTTATTCTATGTTCTTTATATCTAGGAGGGCATTAAAAATAGTGATCGACCATTTGTGGGATATGATATTGGATAAAAATATATTATTAAAGAAAATGAAAAAAAAATTAAATGAGTAATCGTCCTCTAAAATTCGTCCAAATACCCAATGGTCATAAATGATATGTCAGTACTATGGTAAACACCACTATCCTAAACCATAAAGGGCTTTCTATTGAACATATGATACACCATTGTATAGATATTTCATTATTTTTGAAAAATATATAATAATGATATAAAATTATTTACCCTCAAGTGGGATGTTACCAAATGCTCAATGTTTATAAATTTTACATCATTCCTAGGACAAAACTCAAATCCTAGACCTAATAGTGGTATCTGATTTCTCATATGAGATACACATTGAGAGATATTTAATTTTTTTTAAATAAATCACTCACATGAAATATAATTTTTTTTATTTTCTATATTTTGAGGAAACACGGGTCTTGGAATCTCATACCGACTCAAAATCTAACACCGAATGTATTCGATAAAATATCCCAAAATGAAAAAAATGATTTTACCCTTGAATAAATAATTTAAATTAGTTATCTTGTGATATTTATTGAAAAATAACATGTTTTAAATAAAAAAACTCATTAATTATTAACAATGATGATTTTTTATTATAAAAAATGAGCATATTAAAATTCATCCCCATTATGGAATTCTCTTCCATGAGACATATCTCCAGTAGTCTTGCTCAATAAACTCCAAAATATAATCTTGAACATCACACTTGTGCTCTCATGTCTCCTCCTAGAAATTCCAATATTTCCACCATATAAAAAATAGCGGAATTTTCTCTCCCCACCAAGCCTTCTCCCATTGGATAATAATCGATACTAGATTTTGTTCACATGATTTCTTGGTCTTAAATTAAATTCCATCACAATCAAAAATACATGGATGGTAGGGTATGTACCACTAGGTATGTCATCCATGGAACACATCGTACATAACATGATAGAGTGAATTGAGGTCTAGACAGTATTCCACTACACCTATCTACCCGTTGATATCAAATGGTGCCACATACTATGGTACTATCTAGACATACTTCCTCATATATTGGTAGCCTAATCAATGTGTCAATCTCTATAAATATTTATTGCCGATAAATAACTCTAATGGTATCATCCTATAGTAAATATAGGATTTCATTCTACATTGAGGGGTGATCAACCTCTCCTAAATTAGATTCATTATCTAATTGATCTCATGTACTATTATAGTCCCCATAAATGTCATCTCACTTGTCACATACCATTTGAGTGTTGAACGACATGACATTCAGTAGGGATCATTATATGGTTCTATCGAAATCAAATTCTGGTATCTTTTATTTTACATGAACTTAACCAAAGAGATATGATCATTTTTTCTCCACTGAATTATTTAATGAATTTATGATCCATATCCTCTAATATTTTTTTTCAGTTCTAAATCGACATCTATATGAAGGTGGTATGCTATGACCAACAAAAACTATGTCCCTAGGTACTTATAAAAGCACTACCCAAATAATGAGGTAAATAATATGTCTATGTAAGAGACAATTCTAAATGGGAATCTATATATTCATATTCTCTCATGGATGTAGGGCTTTCCCAGCTTTTCCAAATAGTGAATATCACATATGAGTAAAACAATAGTTATCTTTCATCAACTAATCAATAATCACCAAGTTATAATAGCACCTTCATGGTGTATTGGGTTACCCCATCCAAAATTCAATCATGAAATCCTCACACACGAACATGGGACTTGATGTGGCTAAAACAACACACTAGGGTAGTGGTACCCGACATATACCCTATAGAAGGTATGGAATCAGGAAACAAAATAGAAATGTCATTCATTATCTCTAGAAACCATAATTGACATCTTATGTCCTGATAAATGTTTGATACATCAGGATTTACTTAACATATTGAGGTATGTTAACACCTTATCATTTTTATTTGATGGATGTAGGGCCTACTACTCTCCCTTGTACCAAGATCACATCATCATCATCTATCAACCATTCTGGTATTATACCATTACTTATTAGGTGTTCCATTATTACAAAACACTATGATCCTGACTCCTTTCCATCCTTTACCTTGTCCACAAGTGAATATGTGACTACCGAAAGAGCACAAGTCATAGAGCCTTGGTCTGTTATGGAATCTATTCTCCCATGAACCAATAAACTTATTAAAACACAAAACTCCACTGATGGCCTCCAACCAACCCCAAAATTTATTAGAGAATTCATTAATGCATTACCTTTCTATGGAGCATGTTTTTAATAAATATAAAATATATTTATGTACTCAACCCAACACCTCTATCTCATGTTATGGTGACAATGTGTAAAAATATATTAAAGGATCATGAAGTAAATGTAGAAATATAAAATCCCAACAAAATGATTATATATCCAAAAAAATATTGTGAGGAAGAAAACATTCATCTCGAATACATGAGTACGATAGTTCCACTCATGGTGTCATAGAAAATGTGACCCATAGGATATTACATAAATCCTCTAAATTGTCACTTATCGAAATTAAAAAAAATTATTCACCATACACACATAGCATAAACAATCCAATGTTGAGGGAATTTCAATCTTGGATTTGTTATCAACCTTCCGTTTAGCTCAAGTAATTATTCATCACAATGCCCTGTTCATTGTAAAATTAATCATTTCATAAACATTTTTTGAAAGGGTTCTTGTTATCGGGAGGATTCATAGATAAAACATGGGTAATATCGTTCTACAACAATGATTCTATTCATCTTGAACACAATCTAGGGATGCTTCAGGGACTCAAATACATGTACATTCTATTGGTTCATTGCTAAACCAGTTTCATAGACCACAAATCATAGTAACATCACCTCCCCTATACTAAAATCACTATTCAATAACATGGTATGAATTTGATTTTCTCATAACATACAGTTGAAAATATTATGGTTCTTGGTTTTCATATCTTGTTTCATATAGTAGATAAGGATTTATTTCATGAAAACCACGATGAAATTTTATAGATATAGGTGGATGATATTTTAATTCAGTTCCACGAACATTGTATGTTTGTTCCATATCCTGAATGAAATCACTATGTACTCATACAACCCACAAAAACAATAAAATGCAGTGATCCATCTCTCTTAAACACAATAGGTAAAAACCCGAAAAAAAATTATTAGGGAACTATTGGGATAATCAGAACTGAAAGAAAATATCATCAATCAAGGTAAATGAATATATATTATTCATAATGACCATGTTCAGCTTCTTGTAATCAATGCTGAGTCAGAGACTAACATCATCCTTTTTTGAAAACAACATAGGTCAAACAATGATTGAAGTACTCATGTTGATGAATCCATTTTAATCCATGTCATGAAGTTTTACCTTGATCTCAATTAGTTCATTTAGGGCCATATGATACAAGGTATCTGAGTCTGTTGCACAATTGTCCTAAGATCGATATTAGTAAAACTATTTGAACCAGCATAGTCTCTACTAGGTCATAGATTCCAAAAAATATTCATCCCATTATGAATTTTCATGAAGGAGTCCTATACACATTAATAATGAATTATTCTCTTATTGATGTCAAGGAATATTTGACCATATTTACAAACTCCAATTCCAATGAACAGGACAAAAAGGCTTTCAGTTAATGAGGCTATAAATACAAAACCACATAGTTCGCACCAAAGCAAGATTATAGGTTTTATCCATCTCACTCAACATTAATGTAGAAATGTTCTCCCTTGCAAGAGTATTATTGTCTACTTCCTATATAGCCCCCTAAAACATGTCAAGTAAACATATCTTGTAACATGATGGAATCACATCAATAATAATATTGTTTTTATCATAACTCATAGTTAGTCCAGGGGATTATAAAAGGTTTCTCCTAAGGAATATATGTGATCTCAGAATGTTCTCCTTGGAGTATACCCCTTACTCAAGTAATACCATTAGTAAAAGTTAATCATTATGTCCATGAATGTTAGTCATAATCATCATATATATTCTAACACAACCACACAATTTGTTAAAATAATTAAAACTAAAAAATGATATATCACAGTAGCATCGATCAAAAATAACGATCATAGAGGGACTATCCCAAACTGATAGAAAAAGTTAATGAATTTAATTATGAACTAAAATCCATCACAACGAAATTTATATGTATAGAATGTGATCTTATGTATCTCTTCAGGATGCATGAATGAAACCAAAATCCTATCAATCACATATCTTCTTCATTTTAATCACCCAAGGTGGATTTAATAATAGTTATAGATAAAAATCAATTCATTATTTATAGAAATTCAATGTTATACTATATATTGTTGATCCAAAACCATGATAGTCCCCCTAATCGTGTCCCAACTATCATATCTTTAATATATCCAATCATATCCCATGGAAAATATGAGAACATCTTAGTGAATCATAATTTTCTAATAATATTCAATGAAATCTTAACCCAAACCATTGATATGATTTAGAAGTTCACATTACCTCATTCCACTGTCCTAGTACGTAAGAAGTTTTAAACTTGGTGAGATGGTCTATGACCACCAATGTAGAGGAAATAACTTACGTATCATGTCATATTATCCTTAACAATAATAAATAATATAATAAAAATGTAATATTAAACAGAAATAACTAAATTAATTTCATACATGTCATGTAAAAAAATAGGCCCCAATGTGGAATGACTATGCAATGTAATAAGGATGATTAATAAACAAAAATACTAGTGGGAACTACAGTCATGTCTCACACATTTTCTGATCCGACCTCATTTTCTTAGATATCCAATATAGGGCCCTTACCCTTTTCCATATCTCTCATTAAATCTAGAATCTCACAAAAATTCCTCTGTATGTGTGATTACAATACTCGGTATGAATCCACCAATTAATCCTTAATTTATTTTCTCAAGCATAACAATTTTATGCTAATAATGATAATAAATGTATTCAATGAATAATCTTAGAATATATAATCCAGTAGTTTAGTGCGGATCGAGCATCCACAAACCCCTGGTCATACCTGCTTCAGCTCTATGTCTAAATATGTACTATTTTTATTTATGGGATCATAACCATTCATAAGTATATAGCTACATGGTTGTTGGTGTGTATCATGAAAAACAATAAGGAATCAAGTGAATAGCTTACAAAAAATCCACATTGAATATAAAAATACTCTGATGTCAATATGTGATTGAGTATTTGTTACCGACCATGTTTCCACAAGACATTGGGCTATACATGGAAATTAAAAAGGGATCATGTTTAGGTAATTACAAATAAATACACAACAAATCAAGAAGAGACCGTGTCAGAATTATATCTAGAACCCCAAAAATAATCATCACAACTCTATAGTGTAACCAAAAATCAGTAATAACACATTGACTATCATGAACCATCCCAGAGGGGACCATGACACGAATCACATTGCCCACCTCCAATAGGCCAAGAGAAGGAGACTATTACCAAGAAGGAATATCATTGATATGTGAGGCTTTAGCCAAAGTACCAACACACACACACAAACACACATATACCAGCCTATACAATGAGGAAATGTAAAAAAACATAACAACCATGAATGCATACATATAACTCTATAACTAGAGTAAGAAAAGAACTAAAAAAACATTGAGAAAAAAATTTCTAACACAAAGAGTGAAGAACAAATTTACAACATAAAAGTAAGTACTAGGAATACTGTCAAAAAGAAACAGGAACACACCTCAGTCATTCTGGTCTCACTATGTACTATATTTTCAGGTTAATCAAAGGGAATTATTAAAATTATTATCATATAGAAAATACATTACATGTGAAGTAAAATCATTTTAAAGGGTGAGTATAACAATACATAGAAGGATACCTCGAAACCAGAATGTATAAAATAACGAAAAACATTGTCACATCTGCATATGTATATTTCTACAACACATAAAACAAAAATATATAAGTTTACTCATCAAAGACACATAGTCTATAGGTAAGTAACAACCATAGTATACTAGAATAGGATTTAAACATGAAGATTCAACAAATCACTCATCTTGTAGAAAACAATCTTGATTCTTATAGCACTGATGGCATCTATACAATAAGGACTCTTTGTTGGGACTCATCATGATAATGAAAATTATGATATTCTGAATAGAGTATGAAACACAGATGAGGATAATAGTGATTACTATGTGGTGATAGTAATTACTAAATTTGGATTAACACTGATAAATAAATGATTGGTACCTACATGGTGTTGGTCAAAACGATACTAATAACTCCACCTAGGGCTGAAGGATGAATAGATTATCTTGTAGTGGGGCACTCAAAGGGATTTTGATTAATATATCCCAGAATTTTGGTTAAAGGGATAATAGTTCTATGAGTATGTGTTGATTTCATGAAAAAAATTAGCAAAAATATAATGTGGATGAAACATAATGAAACATGTCTAAGATATAGAGTAAAACTGATCAAATATATGTGTAAACTTGTACACGGCATATAGTAGGGGTCACACATGTTATCCCTTAACCCTGAGTTCTGCTCATGAAAATGGATCTTTTCATAAATTCATGGCTATATAGTACTACACAACATATAGGCTTCCCATGTAGTTTACCAATGTGCTATTACACGGCTCCATCGTCTATCTTCTTTCTTGTGGACTAGTACATGGATTATCCATTGAACATGGTGCATGCTGTGTAAATGTGGGTGATTACACAGTGTATAGGTTTTTTATTTTGTCAACCCTATGACCATGTACTTGAAAAATTACCCACTGAGTCACCCAAGAGATACCACACTATAAATGACAGGGGAAACACTACATGTGACACCTAACATTATCTTAAAACCCTTGTCACTATAAGGGAGAACCACACACAATACAGATCTAACAGAAATGCCATGTAGTGCGAGATTTTCTAAAATCCCTAATCTGGATTCCATGTTGCTTCTCCTATGACCAGCGTTAAATATTTTGTTTTTATTTCTAAGGAACAATGAAACACATTCCAAAAAACGTTTTGATTAACAATATACACATTTTTTCACTTCAATTCATTCTGTAATTAGAATAACGTGTCATTCTTCGTTGAATTTCAATGAAATTCAATGATGGCGACATTAGGTATCTTCTATAATCTAATTCAGCACCTCTCTCACTTTCACACCACCTTCATGTTGTGATGATCCTATATCTATGACTTTTTATAGTTTTTTAATGAAAATGGTATATAGTGATCAATTTGATCAGCATTTGTTGAGTCCCATTCCCCATGGTCAACACCCATGCCAAAACATGAATTGGGGGGAGAAAAGATAGAACATATTGGAGTAATGAACCTCAATAAATGTTCATATCAATATTGATCTATCTCCATTAGAATGATATGTGAAATAATCAAATAAAAAATATATTCACTTGTAAAACTCCCACAACTTAATCTCTCCAACATAACTATCGAACTACATATCATTTTGTTCTGTGATTGACTCATGTTCAATATAGAAATAAAATATTTGGAATAATGAAATCAATACACCTTACTTACCTAAATTTTCTATAATTTTTGATGATTAATTAAGATGTTTAACATTCATTAGTGAGATCCATTTAATTTTATTCTCATCGATCTCCGATAAATGATCTCATCCCCATTTTCTTATGAGAATTATCCAACGGTCTCTTCAATTCTATCAAACATATCTATGGTTATGTGGCTATCCATGGAATTCCATTATAAAAATCTCATTAATGATTTTTAATCACTATGTCCACACATGATAAAAAAATTATTTTTATTAAATAATATTATTCATTTCCACACCCATGATGAATTTTCAACAATCAACCTATGAATGCTAAGGTTAAGGGACGACTAGGGTAAAACATGAATTTTTAACTCAAAGGTGCAATCATATTTCAAATATGGGGACCCATTTATATGTTATTGATCTTTTTCATGAAATTTTCTTGCACATGCTATTTAATATATTTAACATATTTCAAAACATTTTTTAGAACTCATAGGGATTCAGTATAAAACCACTCCTCAGTGCCTGGTCTCAAACATTTCAATATAATATCATATAATAATACATGTAAAATCAGAAACATTAAATTCTACCAACCTTGGGGATTTTTCCCCCATAAATTCCAAATTAGGGATACTCAAAAATAATGTGCATACTAAGGATGAATATGAGCATACAACTCCCATGTTCACTATTAATGATTCCCTTGCTACCATCTAACACAAACTAAAGGAATTGTAATCTCCTGAGGGATCCTCTCATACAGATCCTCAATCACCAATGGGTACTAATCAATGTTTACTCCACCCATGGTGTCCATCTCACCCAAGTAGATAACGTGCGATGGGTAATGCATGTACCTCCTCAACCTTGAAATGTGGAATACGCTTTGTTCCCGACCCATCCATGTAGGTAGACCTAAGTGGAACACCACCTCTATAACTATACATATTATATAGAAAGGTAAAATGAATCTCAAATATAGTTCTCCGCACTGGCCCAATCTCTATATTGTACGTCGAGGTGAAACCCATAAGAACAAATTGTCTCTATTCTAAAACTCCAAAGGCCTCAATTTTCTACAATCATAAGGATTATGATGGATATATACAGTCTTCATATGATCCTATATGATAAGTACCTCCTCTCATATAGCTCGAAAAATCTCCTAGATAATGACTGAAAACAATCCAAGGACGGTCTAAAAATGTGGTGAACTAAAGGGTCACCCATATAAGGCCTTTTATGGTTCCATACTGAATCTGGAATGGTATCTATTTTTTTAATAAAACTCCCCATGTGGTAGGTGATCCTCTCAACTATAGAAAATGTATAACATGAAATATCACATAGTTTCTTCCAGAACCTTAATTGTACACTCAGATTGGCCCTTATTTTGTTGGTTTAACATGATGCTAAGGAGTAATTGTGTCTAAAATGCCCACAGTAATCCCTTCAATAGTCAGGGTGCGATGCAAGCATCACGGTCCGAATCGATCATCGATGGAACTCCATGGAGTCAGGCTATCTCAAAAATGTATATGTGTCCCAAGATCGTCACTAATAATTGATCTTTTATATCTAGGAATTGGGCCAATATGGTGAGTCATTCTATACTAACCTAGATGGAATTGTTTCACCTATATATACTTGATATTATTACCATGATGTCCAAAGAAATCTCATCCTACTTAAATTATAGAACCTCAATGGGATGAGTAAAAACCGATGGGACGTGGTGCTCAGCCTTCACTTCCTAATAAGTGAGGCACTGAGAACAAGCTATTTAATTAATTTTTTCATAAATGGTCACCAAAATAGACATTAGAGGTCATATTACACATTTTCCACACTTGAATTTACCACCAAAGGATATGTATGAAACACCCACAGATCCCCGTCCCTTAACATCACCAGTACCATCGTGCATCCTCTAAGAAGAATGATGTTTTCCCCACCCATAGAAAATCCATAAAGTGCATTTCTATTGGATATCTTAGTATTTAGGGCATCATAATCAGTATCACCATTATGTCCTTCCCTATCTCGCTACAAAAGTTTTGGGGTAACAACCATTGAGTACATGTAAGATTCTCTATATCCGTCTACAAATGACAACTCTAATGAGCATAACTTCTCTGATTCTTTGTTTAGAAAATATGAACCTAATCTCTTAATAGTATAATCTACTACCAGGTTCCCCTTCCATGTAGTATAGAAAATTTCTAATTCATAATCATTGGGGAACTTATCCATCACCTACGTGTCATGTTATGATTCTTCTAATAGAATATATACATGAGACTCCTATTGTCAGAGTAGATGATAAACCACCCACCCTTTAGGTATTATTGCCACATCTTTAATGTGAAGACTACTAACGATAGATCAATATCATAGGCTGCATAATTATACTTGTGTCGTATCAACCATCATGATCCATAGGGAATCACTTCGTTCCATGGCATAAAAAAATCATGGCACTACATTCATCACAGAAAACTACATACTCGACACGTTTCTATGGAAATCAAAATATTGGATTATTGATGATACCTATCATCAATAGTTGTAAATCCTACTAGTACCTCTCTATAAACATGAAATTATTACTCATTCAGTTTAATACTGTCATGGGAATCGAGAATATAGGGAACTTAGGTATGAATCTATGTTAATATCATGCCAACCCAAGGATTCTCTGTTCACATATTAGGCTCTTTGGTGGTTCCAAGCTTACACTACCTTGACCATGGCTAGGTGCACTACCACCCAATCTTCTCAGATAAGATGTCCTATAATGTTGACCACAATAATTAATAACCTAAACTAATTTAGCATTCATTAAATATGGTTCTCATATAGTATGTTTAGAATTATCGTTATGTGTCTTGTATGCTCCTCCTTATACTCAGAATACGCAAGGATATCGTCAATGAAGACTACCCATGAATTGGTGTATGTAATGCCGAAAGATCTATTTCAAGATTTCCCTGTACTCTTATTGATCATTTTTCATGCAAAAGCAAAGCACTATTTACTGATAGTGATTGTAGAGACAGATAAAATTTGTCTTTGTTATATCTTCATATGGTAACCACAATTGGTGATAGCCTTGTCTGAGTACAACTTTCAATAACAACCCTTCCCATCTCAAATGAATAAATAGTTTATATATCCATAGAAATGGATACATGTTCATCACAATCAAAACATTCAATCACCAGCAGTCGCTAAATAACATCAAGATCCCATTTTCCTTCATGAAAAAATAGTGTTTTCCTTGATGAATCAATGGGATTAAAAAATCCCATCATCTACAGGTCCTCCAACATCACCCTCTTATCGTGATGCTCAACAAGATTGGTCTGATATTTTGGAGTAGATATTTGTTTCATGCCATGGTATTAATCAATGTAGAATTTTCTGTCTCGATGGATATGTAAAATTGGAATATCCTTAAGGAAGGCATCCTCATACACCACCTCCACTACATGAAGCTGTGAACTCACAATATCAATTGAACTAAGGGTTAAGATATACAATTGATGAGTAATTGACTTCACCCTCTTATTAATGATTTTATCATGCGTTTATTGGGTTTCCTTTTCACTGATAAATGAGAATGTCAATTCATCATTATGGAGACACCACACCCTTCACCTAAAATAATCATTAGAGGATTTAACTATAGATGAACAATCCATACCAAGAATGATATCATAAGTCCTCAATTATACTACTAAGATATTATAATAGTAACTACCACCTCCAAGTGTCAGGTCACTCTATCGACACAAGTGTGTGATAATTTTGTCTTCTCCTGTAGAAGTTTCCATCAATAAGGATCTAGCCAATTGTTCAACCAGAATCATTATGTCTCCTACAAGGTCATGTGGAATGAAATTAATGGATATATGATATGTTTACCACTACTAAATATATGGTTGAAAAAACAAATATAAAACCTTGGATCATGCCTGGAGGCTCTGGTAAATAAGATTTGATCACATTCAACTATCCCCTCCCCTGAAAACTATCTCCCAGAGCCTTACATGGGCCACCTATGGTTGGTGGTGGTAACAAGTCAAAATTTTGATCACCAAATTATGATATCATATATTCTTAAAAAATTAAGAAACCTGGAAACCCAACCATATATAGAAATTGAATCTACCTTTGTGCCACGTCCACTATCTCTATGTTAGCTTCATTGTGTGTTGAAAATCTCAAGTGAGATGTACGCTTTCATCCTATGAGTAGAACCTCCTTTATCAGTTCTAACTGGAAAAACCCTATGAGTCCATATCATCATATCATTTATCATAGGACCTCTTCCTGAATTTCTCAATCATCAAGGTCCATGAGACGAACATTATCTCTATACTTCCAAGGTCTCTAGTCTGGCTTTCCCTCAGCAGACAACCCCTAGCTATATCTACTTAGAACATAAAATATCATCCATCAAAGCTGGATCTATCACCCCTGCATAAGTAGGAATTCATAGAGGGAAGAAAATATTAGGGATGCCTATATATATACTTATCTCAAAGGTTAATTCCATGATGAACTAATAAGTAACCATATCCATTGATTAAATGGATAGGTTATTAAACATAGTTGAATACTCTGTTACGGTATTGATACCATGTTGATGATATAAAAGCTCCTGGATACATACAATCCTTATAGTATCTTGTGAGAGTTACTCTATGAAAATGATCTCAAAATATGTCCACGAATTTGTCACATAGTAATAAGACTAGGTATCAAAGCCCCACCATTGCCATGTTGAGCCTTGTAGAAGGCTCATTACCAGGACCACCATCTAATATATTAGTGACATGACCTGATGGAAAATCCAATTCACTACCTCATGTTAGTCCTCATCCACCTATTTGTCAGGCTCCCCTCGGAATCTAAGGGTTATCTACATCTAAAACATATAATGCATGTTGAGTTTGTACACCACATCTGCTGGTATGTGGATACAACATTCCATACTATCGGTGGTATGGCTTGTGCACCACAGGGATGTAATATCTCAAGAACGAGACCCTATATCGATTCATCCTCTATCATGGGATCGTCGTTGTGATCCTGATGATGAATCCTAGATAGAATACATTGTAGAGGCATCCTGAAACAATCAATATGTACAACATTAAATGAGTATATATGGAAAACTAAATCAATAAGGACACGAAAACCACAATTGCATTATTAATGACATGCCTTAAAATACTTTCCAAGGAACCATCATTCTCAGGTATCAAGTCATAAGGTAGGTGATCAGTGTTCTAGTGTATGAATATGTCACCTGCCACAATAATAATGGAGTCTGTAGTCTTAAATACTAAATCTAAAAACTCAACACCATCACCCCAAACAAATATCATATACTCTCAGTCATGATGTATAACCGGGATCCTCTAATACCACACTTCCATGACCCATCCTAGTGGGGTTCATGATGAGACTTCCCAAGCCCTCCTTCAATAGTGCAGGTTTAGCGACTAGTGCCGAGGAGGCATATCACTAACGTGGGAGGCCTTATCCTTTGTACTTGTATAGATGTACACATCTCAAATCCGATAAAATTAAGAAATGTAAAAATCAATATACCATGCATGTGTACGTCAAATCTAATAATTAGAGAATGTTAAGAAGTTACTAAAAGTAAATAGAATTAACTAAAATAACAAAAAAATAGTCTCAAACACAAGTACAAACTAGAAGTAGTACTAGGACTGCTATCAAAAATCCATAAGAATACACCTCATCCTATCTGTTTTCACTAAGCATTGTCTGGTCATAGTTCGACTTGTACACTATCAAAAGGTTGTACAAGACAGATCATATGCGGTAAATTCCAATGCATGGGTGAGTATAAAAATACTCAATAGGAAACACTTAATCCACAAAGAATAATACAATGTAAAATAAAATTATCTCTACACAGGTATCTGTCTATATCATATGAAACATGAATATATAGATATACATAACAATGATACACAATCTAGACGCAAGTCACAACCACAGTATACCATCCTTGGATTTCATATTGAATATTCCACAATGATCTCATCTGGGAGAGCACACTCTTCAATCCAATATCATTGATTACCTCATCCCTAGAGGTACTGGTCATCACATCTTATTATTATAATGAACACCCATATAGTCAGAAGGGAATATGATAGATATATGAGGATTAATGCTAAGTCCATAAGATGACACAAAAAACTCAGTATTGATTTACCCGTTTAATAGAGGATAGACGCTCATTAAGTGTTCATCACGAAGTTACTATGAACTCCACCCAGGGCATGAAAATGAATTGAGAACCTCACTCTAGGCCTCATGAAGGGATTCCAATTCATCTATCATTGAAGTCCTACTAAAGAGATCATAGTCTAAGGAGTATGAGATTATACCATACCAACTTTAAGGGAATTTATAATGGGAAAACCACAATGAAACATTTCCAAGACATGGATGACAATATATCCAATATAGGTTTAATAGAGTACCTTACATGATCTAGGTGTCACACATCATGCCCCTCGACCATGGGTATTGTCCTTGTAAAGTACTTGTGTCCTCAAGTCGTGCCTTTGTAGTACTATTAGAAGTTTAATATTCTAGTGTTTTCTACCTATTTCCTGGTACAAATCTACATCCCATGTATGTTTTTTCATGTACTATTATGTGGTTTAGAACATGTACATGGCCCAATCCATATTGGTGTAGGGGATTAAACAGCTTGTAGGATGCCCATGTAGTCTTCCCAATGTCTTTGTACATACTAAATACCAAATTAGTCACTAGAGATAGACCATATGTTGTTTGAAAAGGGTCATAAGCCATGTGGAACATAAAATTATATAAAATATGTTGCCACCGAAAGGGGGATCCACAATGTGTGACGATCCAAATTAAATTGCAAATATCATGGTATTTATCTAATATACAAGATATCGATTCCTAGCATCTTCTTCTTCATCTAACCATTGACCTGGTAACCGCCTTGCTGGAGATTCATGATAAAGGTTCCAAAAATCCGATCCATTAATGATCTAATCCCTTCAGAACATCTATTCATTCCGGAATAAGAATTAAATGTCGTTAAGTATTGTGCGCTAAAGAATATCGATTAACACAAAATTGAGTATCTATCATCATCTAATTCATCAACTCTCCATCTTCGGCACCGCCATCGTGTTATGACAAAATCAAATATATGATTTTTTCAATTTTTTTCTATGAAATGTATGAACAATGATATATTGATAGTGATTTTATGAGTTTTTGGACAAATGATGGACACCTATAAATGATAATTATTATGGGGTTGAAATGTATATGAAAATATTGAATGAATGAATATTATTTGATGTTCGTGTTGATATAAATCATTCACTATTAGAAAAAAAATCTAAATTATCTAATCACATAGATATTATCACATTAAACCCCCAAAAATAATACAATCCCACACAATGATCAAACATTGGATCAATATATTAAATGATTGATTCTGGTTCATCGTTGATATCATGAATGGGAAGATTTAAATAAAAACACATGATCAACCTCCATTTTTATTGATCATTGATGTTTAATGAAGAGTTGTCACATTTTTTGGGGATAACCCTTTAATTTTATTCTCACTGATCCTCAATCCATGACATCGTCATCATTATCCTGAGAGATTTCGATATTGATCTCACTAAGGGCTCTCCAATATCTTTGGGTTTATTCATAGAACCCTATAATACAAAAATATCAATCTATTTGAGTACTATTAACCACTATATCAACAGAACAGAAATAAAATAATTTAATTAAATAATTTTATTCATTTCCTTCCCTACAATGTCTTTTCCACAAACAAACCACAATGACTAATGTTATGTAACACCTAGGATAAAAACCCACATTATTAACACAACAGTGGCACCATATCTTTCTTTCAGGCACCCATTGACATTTTATTCCAATTTTTCATATAAAATGTGAACAAATTATAATTAATATATTTTAATCATTTATTACTAGCATAGTGGGCCTTAGAATCACATATCATCTCAATGCCTATTCTTGAAAATAATCCATATAATTTCAAAAAATTATACATGGAAAATTTTAGACATTACATCAATGGTCACATATCATGAACACACACACCAATCCTCTAATCTGTAATATGCCATTTAATGGAATAATAAAAACCATAGAACACATCCATGAAACATAGTATCACCATACACATAAATTAGTCTATAAAACATAATAATAGAATCTAGATGTAAATTCATCTTCATGTAATATAACCATATCTTATCATATGATACATACACACCCACATGTGTGAAAAATTAAACATGAATATTAATATTCCAAAAAATCATCATACTGTGAAAAAAATGCCAAAAGAATCCTAATATTGTAATGAATTCATTAAATTAATTTCATTGATGTCAATGGAAAGTATAAACCAATATGTTTGGTTAGAATTATGATATTGACACCACAAAAAAAGTGTGCTCCTAGGCCTTATTATTATAGTCATTTCATGTTAATGCTCATGGATTTCCAAGGGTTCCCTGAAAAAAAAAATTTCAAAAAATATAAATAAAATATTGCATTTGATGATAAATTATCTCTCTTATATAATATCAAATTTATCATTTTAGGCCATTATATAATGTCCAAATATTTTTGTAATAAATTTTTAATATTTTTATAATTTCATATAAATTACCCCATTATAATTATCGATTATTTATTATAAACTCTCCTAATATAATTATCACATGATAATTTAATTGAACTAATCCTTCTTCTAATAATATCTAAAAAAATTATTATAATATACACTCTTCTAATTATCTATTTATAATTTTTCATAAATTATTATTTTATAAATATCTAATGATAATTTATTATAAATAATTCTTCTATAATAGTCTTTTCATAATATATTATAATTTACTCATCTACTGTTATCGATTGATAATTTATAATAAATTATCTTTTTATAATTATGTTCCTAAAATTTAATATATTATCAATTATATATCTACATAAATATCACTTGATAAAAACTTATTTTTATTGTTGATAGTTTCACACAATTCCCCTTTTATATTTTTATAAATAACCACTTGATAAATTTGAAATAATCATTCTTTTTAATTCTGCAAAAAATTTATTTTGATAACTTTTATAAATTATCCTTTGAAATTTTTTTTAATTATAATTTCATAAATCCATGAATGACATAACATTTCACAATTATTTTAAATTAGCCTTAATAATTTCATAAAAAATATCATTTTATAATTATTTTAATTATCAAGGATTATTTCATTTGATTATCTTTTGATAATTTCTGATAATTTATTCAATGATATTTTTTTATAATTTTAATTGAAATTTTTTATAATTATACCCTATCAAAGTAAATTATTATCAATTAATTATTTAACAATTTTATTTTACTAGAATATTTAGTAATAAATTTCTTATAAAACAAAACAAGAGTAAATAAAAACAAACATATTTCTCAAATGTAAATTATTATATATAGGAATGGAGTATGAGAATGTGTTCATCCCGATGAATCATTGATGAATTCATCAAATGTCTGAAGAGGATTTTTTGGATCACCATAATTGAAAAAATTAAACTGACATTAATCCAAAAAGGTCTGTTCAATTTTAAATCCATAAATGTATTCAAATTTTGTAAAAAAACCCATAATTGAGATTTAATCTACTTCTTCAAACAAAAATGAATGAATATTCAATAATTATAACCATTTAATGCATTCCAAACTGAAATTTATCCCCAAAACGTTTGATTCTAATGTTTTTAAATCAAGCCACATTTTAAAAAATTGGTCTCTCCATTCATGGAAGAAGAGAATGAAATGAAACATATTAATTATATTAATATCTATATATATATATTATAAAAAATATATTAAATATGTTATCCTTTATTTGTGATCTAACCAAAAACCAAATTTTATCAAATGTTATGTAATGCCTAAGGTAAACCACCTATCTTTACCTAACAGTTTTCTGAGATTTCTTATAAGATGCACATTTTGGGATATATTTCATTATTATCAAACAATATATTGTAAAAAATTTACATAAATTACTCTCACATGAGATATTTCTAAACTCTTGAAACATATGAATGTATCTTCATCTATAGGGTAAAACTCTCATCATGAACTGAATGTTTGTCTTATAACTCTCATATGGAACACTATTTTTTAAATATTTTTTTATTTAAATAATATGCGTGTAATATAATATATTAACTTTTTATTCCATCTAGTACGATGATCCATGGGCCACAGAATAATGTACTAAGTTATTTCCTAACCTCATAAACATTTCATTGAATTTTAAAAAAATTTAACAGGGTTTTTATCCATTAGTAAGGCCTTTATAAAATGTGTTCAGTAGTTTTTTTTTAAAATTTACATTTTTCACATAAAATACTCATAAATTATTATTAATGAGGTTTTAATGAACAACAAATATTGAGGATACCAAACATTTGTTATGTGAATCCCTTTATTTAATTTGTATCTTTATAAGAAAAATGGAATTCTAACGGTATGTTTTTAATGTCACACCCCAACCCTAGAAGCCTAGAGTCTGTGCATTATGTTAATATATTTGCGTGATTAAAACATTTTCAGTCTGGACAGACTGATGAGTTTAGTAGTTTTGAAAAAATGATTACATACATGAATTTTACGTTACACGTCAGAAAATATCCCACAACAAAAATTATACATTGATAATTACATTAATCCACTAGTATAACCCTAATTATAAATCATAATACACTTTTTTGGAATCAGGCGAAATAAAACATAAGAAATATGTGATCTCAGAGGCTCAATAAGGATAAAAATATAGTGGAAACATTCATAAATAGGCATTAACATTTAAGTAATTGTAAAAGACTAAAACAAAATCTCTTTAAAAATAAACTTCATCATAATATGGAAAATATAAATCAAATAATTCCATTAACTTATTCACATGGATTCTCTACAAGTGGAATAATCAACTATAATATCAATAGAAAATTTTTTAATAATGGAATTCATAATTATAGATTTCATAACCACATAGTCAAGGCCTTCTTCTATGACTACAAAAAAGATTTTGTCAATGCCAAGTTCCAAGACACTAGTTTGTCTCATGAGACCTATAGATGTATCAAAGAGCTATAGGGGGCTCCACCCATTACTTACATAGTCCAATGCATTCCTCATTCAAAAATGTTGAAACATAACATAATCATTATTTTTAAAACTAGCATACGAGATTTCAATAATTTATCCATAATCCATGAATGGTATAAAATAACACATCCAATGTTAAACATATCACGAAATCCTCAATACAATATGGATGATTTTTATCCTGATAACTCAACCTCAATCAAGAATAATATCTAGTAATGTATGTTGACAAAGTTGAACATGATTAGTAAAATGTTTTGATTGAAATAACACTTTTCATGGAAATGATTAAATGTCTGAAAATTTATAAAAGAAGTAATTTAAAAGATATTTTTTGAATCAAATATTCTCATACTAAATTGAATCTTTTGAAAAGATATATCATATCAAAAAATTCAGGTCCATATAAATAAATCATTACAATAATTTTGGTAACATGGACATTAATTAAAATAATTTAGAAAGATATATATCTAAAAAAATTTAAATGAAGATCTAGTTAAATATAACCTCCCATAAATCCATAAAAAAATTTTGTGAAAACTTTTTTTATCAAATAAGGGTATCGATGATAAATATGTCATAGTAAATAATTACACATAAACAGTCACAGATAATAATGAGATTGAAGAAACAACCCTTACCATGTACTTTTCCATGGTTGAGGGTACATTAACTTCTTTTAAAATATATAAATCATTGTTATTAAATTATAAAACAACAATATACATAAATATGATATCATATATGATCTTCTATGATTTCATTGTTAATAATATTTTAGTATTATCACCGTTTCAGGATTTAACTGATTAATTTTCCTTTATATGTTTTGTTAAGTAAATCATGTTTGTTATGGATATGATGTATTTGATTAATATCCATAATGATATTATGTTATTTAAAAATTATTTTTAATCTTCAAATAAATATTATTCCTAAATGGTTACAATGGGGAAATAAATATCATCTTGTTCATGTAGACGGTAATTAGTACATATGCATGAGTTACAATATCATTATATTGATGGTAATATTGTATGTAATTGGATGATATATAATATATACAGAATCATTAACATGATATATTTATTATTTAAATCTGTTATACTTCTTATTATACCCATCCAAATAATGATGTGTTTTGATAACAAACGACGTCACGACCTGGAGACGGTAAGACGTATGTACGCACTTATGGTGAATTTTTCTATTATAGGATTGGTAGAATAAATAATATGGTTGTACTATATTTATAATAACATCAAAATTTTTTGGAGATGATGGATTTGTTATTTTGGTTTGGAAACAACAATGAAAGTTGAAGTTGAAGAAGAAACGATAATGAAAAAGGCTGGTGAAATTATTACCTCTTCTTCAGGGGATTCCTTTTGAGTTGATCAAAAGGGATCCATAAGATGACTTCATGATAAAACTAAGGCCTATAGGTTGTGGTGAGAGAAATTGTGAGGATATTCTTGCAGGGATTGGATGATCAAAATGGCTTTAGAGGTGTGATTGTCAGAGTACTAGAAGTGCCCATTTATAGGAGGGGTGAATGTCTCTTTAAGAAAAGATTAATATATTAATTTGTTATTCAATCGTATTCAATTTATAATGGAACCAAATGAATTTTTATATTGTCTTACATGGTTATGGTTCGAACTCATCTCAACCAATAGGTTTTAGACAAGTTAAAGTTACCATTTTATTCTTGTATTTTATATTTAACTATGAGTTAAATAATGTAACATTTACCCTGTCATCTTGTATTCTTATACTATATAATAAATAAACATACTCTAAACATCCAAGAGAACCTCCAGTTGTTCAAAATTGACATAATTATATTAATTTTAAACATTTGTTCTATCCTTATATTTTTATGAATATTATATCAACCAATAATATAATATTTGTTTTAAAAATTAATTTTTGTCATTTTTGACAGTATTTGGTAATTTGATTTTTTGAAAGTCATAAAAAACTTATCACTTCGAATAAAATTTATATAATCAACCCTAAAATGTCATATTAACCTATAAAAATACTGTAACTCATCAAAAGTCTCAAAATACATTTATTTGGATATTTATAACATCAATATTTTCAATCATTCATTAAAAATGAAATTACTATATCTTCAATGTGTCATAAATAAATTTAATTATATAATTTAGAAAAATTATAAATAAAATAATGTTTTATATAAAATCTTTTAATATTTATAATTAATATTTATTGTCCAATTTATCTTATGTGTAACCATATATTAAAAATGATTTAGTTATTAAACATTCAATTTAAGACTTTAAACTCTTCTTTAAATAAAATAATAATAAATGTCCGAATATAATAAAAGTGGACCTAAAGGATCATATTTTATTTTTTCAGTTGCTTTTGGTCGAATTACAGTTTTCCAATTTAATTATAACATGTGTTAGGGTAAATATAATATCATTTTCACCTTTATTACCATATTTCCCTTTAACCATGTTAAATAATAGTCAAATGTTAATTTTCATCTTATTAAACTAGATTTTACATACTGATGTTAAGTGTGTCTCTCAGATTTTTTAATATGAACTCAAAAAAGTGGTAAAATTAATTTTTATGCAAATTTTCAAATTCTCCTAGGGGTGGTTAAAAGACGGTAAAAAGTCCCATAAAATTTTATATATCTAAAAATATTATAAAATGACTCCAATGAATTTCATTGAACATATATAGGTATTATGTATCTATTTTTACATAAAATAAATAAAAAAATTACTAATTACATAAATTAAAATTCGGTTATAAACAATAACATCGTGTTTTTCACTATTCATCAAAAATTGAAAGTTTTCAGAAAAATTCAAAAAAACCACCCTCAACTAATTCTGATATTCTGAATTAAAAAATGAAGTCTATTTTAACAAATTCAAAAATAGTTGTTTCATTTATTAATTTTAAAATTAATTACTTTTATCAAAACCAAAAAGCGGTTTTTAAAAATGTTAAATCTTTCAAAAGATTGACATGTGTTTATGTCAAATTTAAATATTAAATTAATTATAATGACCAAAATTATATTAAATTATAAATATATTATCTATTTATACTTCCAAAATATTCAAATGTATAATTTAACACTATAAATCATTTTGATTTAAAATGTTGATTTCAATTATAATTTAGTATTTTCCACTATTCACCCAAAAATGTAAGTTATCAGAAAAATACAAACAATTTCTCAAAACTATATTTTTTATTTCCCTATTCTAAAGAAGAATATTATTTTGTCAAATTTAATACATGAATGTGTAAAATATTGAATTCAAAAATTGTTCTCCATTAAAAGGTGGCAATATTTAATTTTCCAAAAAATAATTCCTTTATAAAAAAATGAATTTGTTCATATATTATATATAAGAAACACATAATATGGATATAAAAATTATATAGAATATATAAAATTCAAAATTTAGTTAATACTATTCATAAGAGCTTTTTAACGACTAGTATGAAAAGTCATGGTGTTCAGGAACACGGTGTTCCGTGTAGTTCATGTTATTGAATTACAATGAAAAAAACGTTTTATGATATCATGTGGTGTTACATTCTCTCATCATTCAATAAATTTCATCCTCAAAATTTGAAATTATTCTTCAAAAATAAAATTTTAAAAATGGAAGAATACCTTTGTGGAAAACAAATATCAGAAATTGGGTTAACAAAATCTAGTCTTAATAAGAGGGAATTGAAATGGAAAATTCACCACCAAATTATGATGTTGATTAGGAGATCATTTCTTTAAATTTGTGACATGTAATTGGAGGAAAAACAAAAATAGTTATAAAGAGTGATTTAGGTCATCAATCCCAAACAATTGTAAATTTTAGGGCCTCAATGCCATAAATCTATGATGATTTAAAATATTTTTGGTTCAACAATACATAAGGTATTAGGATAACACATTTTGAGTATTAATATCATTTTTAGATTGTTTAATAATTAATTTATTTATAGAATAAGTCGAAAAAATAAACATGACAAATAGAGTTTCATCTGTTAACTAATTTTTACCACAAACTCATCTTTCACTCCAAATGATAATAGAATTCAAAAATTTACTATTTATCCTCATCGTATAGGGTACAAAAAAATGAATTTATAATTCATCTATGAGACCTTTTAAAAAACTGCATTATGCAGTCCAGTACATCACATAGGCCAGCGGTAGGTGATGAACTCTTTTCGCCATATGGTTGTGGGATCAAGTCTCGCGGCCTTACCAGACGTGATAGGTTGTCGCCTGACCTCTAGGTTGTCCTTTTTATAACAATTCAATAATAATTTAAAAAATTATTTAACCTTAAAAATAGTATCCAATTTCAAACATAATAAATTCCAACGTTTAGAATAAACCAAAATAATTTTGTCCAAACTCACAACCCCAAATTTTTAAGGAAGGTAAACACAATGAAGATATTTTTTTCCCGGTTATTAACATGTGAATACCTTCATCATGTATTCTCTTAAAACACTGTAACACCCTAAATTACCATAATAACATATTTAATACATTCATTCCTCATTGTTCCCTATAGAATAATGGAAATACTACTTTAATAAAAAAATTAAATACTCCACCAATGATGGAATAAACAAACCATTAATCAGTTCCAAGGATGTCAATAATATCCAATAGAATTTATCCAAATCAATCATCTCTTATTCCAAAATCTAAAACATTGAATAAGGACCATATTGAATTTTATCATTCCTTCAACTATAAATTTTCCAAAAAATTTAACTTTCTATTGATTCTCTTTTCATGGTACCACACAATCTCGAATCCTTAATGAAATAGTAATGCAATACAATCTTGTTATACTACTTAATTCTTATAAATAGAACATCATTTATACAATACTCAAATGAAATATATATTTTATAAAAACATTAGAACAGTAGTCATTACTATTCATCATTGGTAGTATCATAACATGATTATTATCCAATAGCATCATTTGGGGAATACTCTGATGATTTGGACATTGATTCGCATAGTTTCCCAACTACTTCCAGATTAAGCATCATACATTTGAAACCTTCTTCTCACCGTTGCAATCACGTACTTGGTTTCCTTTTCCTCCATACATTTAACAAACTCACATTTGCTTCAAGAATTTACCAATATGAATCTTTCAATAGTTATCACATAAGGGGAAATACTTTTTCCCCATATTTCCTTTATCCATCATTCTCTCTCCCATCCTTTTCTTATCATACTTCCTTTTAAAAACATAAGACACAAAGATTTCTCTAATTATCATAATAATACATGATACGATTTCTTTATATGATGTGAATACGTGGGATACTATTTCAGTTTTAAATATTTTTTTAATACTATGAAATATATGATACTTCTTAATATTTCGATCATTCATATTGCGAGAGTTCACATTCCTTCTACTAGGCACCATTGCAGAACAATGGAATACACTAGGTTAGTTTATGAACCGCAGTGCATAAATCCAAACATGTAAAATACCTAACATAAATTGAAATGATTATGAATATAATTTAAAATCATAAATGTTTTCATTGAGGAAGTATTTAATCATAAATCCTTCATAATGTCTTGTAATGAAAATGTGAATTATCTGAAGCATATCCCCTTGGAGTGTCGTAACCAAGAGTGCAGCAAGGCCTATTTTCATGTTCTAGGATACCCTAGGTCAAGCCCGAAACTCCTTGTCAGAGTTTTCACTCCTAGTAGCATCTATTCAAAAGCCACCTATACCTGATCATATATAGACAGTGATTTATTACTTCAAAATACAATAAATCCTTACATTACAATGATTTTACGAAGTTATTCTTTGCTAATCTTCAATGTCTATCTTAGGGTACTGTTCTCTAATTAGAATTTATCTAAATCTATTTCCATGGTTGTTGCTAAGAATCTTATGATACCAACTATAATTCCCCGACCCCAGGAGCCCAGAGTCGGTGCATTATTTTAATACATTGGTATGATTACAAGGAATCAAGTCCCGAAATACCTATCAGTTTAGTAGTTTTGGAAAATAGATTGCATACATGAATGTTACAATACAAATTAGAAAATGAAACACAACATAAATGATCCTTTTATAATTCTATTAATCCCCTAGATTAACCCTACTTATCAATCATAATACACTCCTTGGAATCCTGGTAAATAAAACATAAGAAAGGGGTGAGCTCAGATGCTCAGTAAGGACAACAATATAGCGGAAACATTCATAAATAAGGATAACAATTTACGGAAATGTATAAGACTAAAACACATGCCTTTTAAAGATAAAATTTATCAAAATATGGCAATGTAAATAAAATAATTGCATTTACTTATTCACATGGATATCCTACTATTCAAAAAATCACATATAATATAAATAGTCAATTTCATAATGATGGAATTCATAATGTGAGAATTCATAACCACATAGTCGAGGCCTTGTTCCAAGACTAAAAATAATATTTTTTCAAGGCATTGTCCCAAGACACTAGTTTGTCGCATAATACCTAATGATGCATCAAGGACCTATAGGCGGCTCCACCCATCACTTAATATTTTTAATGCATTCCCCATATAAAAATGTTGAAACAAAATATTAACCATGATATTAAAACTAACATATGAAATGTCAATACATTATCTATAAACCATGTATGTTATAAAATAACTCATTTAAAATGAAACATATCACAAAACCTTCAATACACTTTGGATAATTTTTATCATTTTAAATCAACCTCAATTTTGAAAATATATTATAAAGGATGTTGACATCGTTGAAATTTATCAGTAAAATAATTTCAAAGAAATACCATTTTTAACGAAATCATTTAAATGTATCATAATTTATAAAGGAAGATATTTAAAAGATATTTTTGAATCTATTTTTCCCATACCACTTTGAATATTTTTGAAATGATTTATCATATCAAAACATTTATGTCCATATAAATAAATCCTAAAAATCATTTTGAAAATATGGACATTAATAAAAAGGATTTAGGAAGATAAATATTTAAAAAATTTAAAAATATGATATAGTGAAATATACCGTCACATTAAACCTTAAAATTTTACTTTTCAAATCCTTTTTATGAAATATGGGTATCAGTGAGAAATAGGTCCTAGTAAATACTTTAATGTAAACAATCTCAGATAATAATGAGATTGAGGAAATAACCCTTACATTTAACTTTTCCTTGGTTGGGGTTACATTAACCTCCTGTATAATAGTTAAATAATTGTTAAATAATTATTCAATAACCATATAAATATATATTATATCATATAAGATCTTCAAATATTTCATTGATAATAATATTTTAGTATTATCATCATTTCATGTGTTAACTGATTCTATTTTCCTTTATATGTTTTGTAATTTATATCATGTTTGTTATTGATAGGATGTATTTGATTCATATAAAAAATTATATTATGTTCATTAAACATTATTTTAAATCATAAAATGATAATTATTATTGAATGGTTACAATGGGGAAATGAATCTCATCACGTTCATAGAGTCGGTAATTTGTACGTACACACGAGCAACAATATCATTATATTGATGGTGAACTCCAACGTAATAATATGTTATAGAACATATAAATAATCATTAACAATTTATATTTATATTTACATCAGTTATAGTCATTATTATGCCTATCCAAATAATGAAGTGTTTGAATAACAGACAACACCACAACATAAAGACGTTAAGCCGTACGTATAGATGTATAGTGAATTTTTCATTTATAGGATGGATATAATAATGAATGTGGTCGTACATAATTTATAATAACATCCCAATTTATAGGAGGTACTGGAGTTATTATTTTGGTATGGAAACAACAAATAAAGAGGATGTGGAAAAAGATAATAACGTGAAAAATGGTGATGAAATTATTACTTCTTCTTCAGAGGCTTCCTTTTGAGTTGATCAAAAGGGACCCATAGGACGGCATATTGATGAAACAAAGGCTGGTAGATTGATGTGGTGGAATTTGGGGGGATATTTTGTTGTGTTTTGGGTGAGGCAAATTGCTTTGTAGGTGTGAATTTGAAAGAAGAGGAAGTTCCCTTTTATAAGAGGGTTGAGGGACACTTTAGTAAATGATTATAATATTAATTTATTAAACCATATTTATCAGTTTATAATTGATCCTGATGAATTTATTTCTATCCTTGGATGTTTATGGGTCTAAATAATCTAATAAAATTGGTTTTAGACATGTTTAGGTTACCATTTTAACCTTGTCTTTTTTATTTAACTCTCAGTTTAATAGTTTATCTTTTACTATGTCTTCTAGTATTCTTATACTATATGGTTGATAAACCTAATGTATACTTCACAAAGAACCTCAAGTGGTTCACTAATGACATATATAATATTATTTAAGATATTTGGACGAACCTTAGATATTTAGAAATATTATATCAACCAATAATATAGTATTTGTTTTAATAATTAATTTATGTCAATTATGACACTATTTGGTATTTTGTTTCTGTGAAAGTCGTTACAACATTATAACTTCGAAATTTTTTATCTAATAAACCCTAACATGTCCTAATAACCTATAAAATGATTGGAATTCATCAAAAGTCTCATGATATATTTATTTGTATATTTATAATATCAATTATTTTAACCCTTCATTAAAGAGGTAAATATTGTATCATCATTAGGTCATAAATATATTTAATTATTTAATGTTTAAATATTATAAATAAAATACTATTGTTAATGAAATATTTTTATATTTATAATGAATATATATAGTCGAATATATCTTATCTGTAACCCTATATTAAAAATGGTATAGCTATTAATCTTTTAATTTAACACTGTTAACTCTTCATAAAGAAAAAATAATAATAAAAGTCCTAATCTAATACAAGTGGACCTAAAAGATCATATTTTTTTCCAAAATTTTTTTTTGTAGAATTACACAAATCCAATAGAATTAGGGCATGTGTTAGGGTAATTATAATATCATTTTTACCCTTAATTACCATATTTACTTGTAATTGTGGTTAATAAAAGTCCAATGTTACTATTCATCAAAAATTATGTTCATCTTATTGAACCAAATTTTACATAATGATGTTAACCATGTATCTCATATTTTTTAAATTCAAATCACAGAAGCTGTAAAATTAAATTTTATGAAAATATAAATGTTCTCTTAAAAGGTGGGTAAAAGACGGTAACAAGTTTAATAAAATATTACATCTGTAAACTTATTATAAAATGAAACCAAAGAATTATATTGAACATATACAGTTATTATGTATATATTTTTAAATAAAATAAAATAAAATACAATAAAATAACTAATTAATTAAATAAAACGTATATTTTAAACAATAACGCGATGTTTTTCACCATCCGTCAAAAATTGAATGTTTTCAGAAAAATACAAAAAAAATTAACCCTAAGCTTATTTTGATATTCTGAATTCTAAAATGAAGTCTATTTTACCTAATAAAAAATATTTAAGTTGAATTTATTAATTAAAAATTAATTCCAGTTGTCAAATCCAAAAAGTGGGTTTTTAAATGTACAAACTATCAAAATATTGACATGAGTTTATTTCATATTCAAATGTGAAATTATCTATAATTACCAAAATTGTATTAAATGATGAATATATAATCTAATTATACATCTAAACCATTAAAATGTATAATTGAACACTATAAATTATTTTTATTAAAAAATTTGTTTTCAATTAAAATTTAGTATGTTTCACTATTCACTAAATATGAAATTTATCAGAAAAACACAAAAAATATATCGAAAATAAATTTTTATGTCCCAATTATAAATAAGAAGTTTATTTTGACAAATTGAATATATAAAAGTGATAAATATTGTATTCAAAATGTGTTCCCCATTAAATGGCGGTAAAATTTCATTTTATTAAATTACTTCCTTTATATGAAAAAAATAAATTTGTTCTTATATTATGTCTAAGAAATACATAATACAGATGTTAAAATTATATGGAATATATAAGATTCAAAATTCAGTTAATACTATTCATAACCGCTTTTGAACGGCCAGTTTGGTAAGTCATGGTGCGCTTGAACTCCGTGTTGCGTGTTGTGCAAGTTATTGAATTAATATGATGAAATAACATTCTATGAAATCTTGGGGTGTTATAATAAAATTTTAATTAATGTCATTGTATCATTATTGTATGTTATTGTGATATGTGTCGAGTAACCAAAATATTCAAGGACAATTGATCTTCTAGGTTTGTATTATGTGGGCCTGTAAATAATAAATCAAAAAATAATGTTACTATAATAAATAGATTATCATATTTGGTATCCGAGAAATGTTCTAGTTATTTTTGAGGATTAGGATTAGTGAAAATTATAGAACGTCATTGGGACAAGACTAAACATTGAATGATATCCCTAAATTATGGTAACGTATTAATATTTTTTATTATAAACAACAAAATTCCTATCTAGATACTAAATGATGATGTGTCTCTAGAATAGTTGTACCTAGAGGTAATAACTCTATAAAGGGAACATTGGATAATAACATTATAATCCCCTTTTTTTATGAAATAGAGTCCTTATTACACACCTATTTTGACACACTGTGTGGTATTCTTTGATAAATTTAAAATCTATCTATAAACCACTATAAATTGAATAAAAAATTAACTTCAACATTTTATATTATGAAATAGACCATGGATAAATTTGATTAGAACCAATAAATTCATTTTTTTAAGGAATATATATCATTTATGAGATATTACTTCATTTTTTGTAGTTCCCAATTTATATTTTTAATAGTCTTAAAATCCTCACCCCAAAGTAATGTTTTTATGAAGAAAATGAATAGAACCAAAATCAAATAATGAAATAAGGGATTATCATCCATTTTTGAACATCAGATGCACTATATCATTATGTTTTAGAAAAATCATTATTTTCACAAAATATTAGATGTGGTATTAAAAAAAATGAAAGTATAGAACTCATTGAACATTTCAAATTTGGTAATTATAGCATCTGTAGTATTTAACATCTCCACAATCCATTTTTCAATGTTAATTTCCAATTAAACCTTGTGATACATGCATTAGTATTATTTGATGATATTATGGGTATGGATTCCCTTTGCTTATATAGAATGAACATAAATTTCATAGAGAAGAAATTACCCTCTGTATCACAAATTTTACAATAATTATAAACAAATTCAAGGGGAATGTTGAATTTCATTTAGTATCATCATTTCAATAATATATATTATTTCATAATGAGAAATATTATCAGTATTAAATGATTACTACTAACGAAAATATTTCCCTTGATGAGATGCCCATTGTAAGGGAATATACAGATGTGATTCTAAAATAATTGCCCGGTCTTCCTTCAAGACAAGATGATGAGTTCTCAATCAATATTATACCAATTGAATTTCCAATATATAGGACTCTGTTTATAATTGCCATGATTGAACATGAAGTGTTGAAGAATAAACTATGTGAGAATCCAGATAACATGTTTATATACTTGAGTTATTTACTATGTGGTGCACCATTCCATTTCATAAAGAAGAACGATGGGCCAATGAACCTTTTAATTGATTACTAGGAGAAAAAATTATCATGCTAAAGAAAATTATCAATTTTCAAATATTGGTGACATTTTCAATCGACTAAGTGGTTCGCAATACTTCTTTATGGTGGATCTATAGGTGATATATTATCATGTAAAGGTGATGATGGGGGATATCCCAAAGATTTTATTTTTATCCTTGTTATGGAACTATGATTTTATAGTGATTGCATTTGTACATACTAATAATGCACATATATTCATGTATGTAATGAATATAATATTGAGGGATTAGCTTGAAATATTTTATGCAGTGTTTATCGATGATATTTTTATTTAATACAAAAATAAGTAGGAAAAAGGGGATAATATGAATTCAATATTAAATACATTGTCAAAGGAATGTTCAGTTGATAAGAAAAGTAAATGTGTGTTTTTGAAGGACCAAGTAACATTTTTCAGGTATATTATCTCCATCATGTGGATATAAGCTGCTGAATAAACAATATATGCAATTAAATTATGAAATACAACAATATTTTAGATTCATTTATTTATATTCCTTTTTATATGGGTAATATAATCAAATTTGGAGAAAAATAAAATCATATCAAATCAACAGATGATGGTATCATTGAAAATATTATATTTTTTCTAGATGGATGAATGGTTGGAATGTTTTAAAGAGTTAATTAAGTTGATAATGAATAGTCATATGCTCATATTACCCAACAGTGGGAATGTATTTATTGTATACAATGATCAATCCAAAAATGGATTAGTTTTTTTACACATTTAATATGTATATGTGATATTATATACCTCCAATAAATTTAAAATCCAATAGTTGAACTATCGAGATGATGATCTGGAATTGGCTGTAATGATATTTTCATTCTAAATTTGGTAAAATTATCTCATTTGGGATAACTATGTCTATATATGTATTATAAGATACTCAAGTATATTTTAAAATAAATGATGATCAATATGTTATAAAGAAAGAGGTTAGATCCGATCATGGATTTTGATTGTTCAATCCATTAACATATTTGGATGGTAAAGAAAGTAGTAGATTATCTCAGTCTAAAATAACTTGTTATCAAATATATGACTAGGATTGAAAGGGATAAAAACTTCATTAACACACAAAAGATTGACATGTGAATAAAAATGGATATACATCCTACTATGTTCAATTAACATCCCTACAATCTATTCATGAAATATTTAAGGAGGCCCAAAACTTTTGAGAAGTCACATATGAATTTCATGGATATTATAGAGTTAAAATTTTCTAAATATGGAGTTATAAAGATTGGAACATAGATATGTGTCCCCTATTAACTATAATTTTAGATGGAACTTATGGAAGTTCCACAAACCATGTCCTTCTTTATTCATCCAAGAAGCACTAATATGAATAGGTATTTGTAGAAAAACATTTTGTGGGATAAAATATATGATAGATTAAAGAATTTATATAACTATTAATTGTATTGAAACATTTCTTTTTTAATGAAAATATTATAAGTTTATGACTTACCCAAATATCATAAAATTTTTTTAACTGGCAAAACATAACCATGGATTTCATCATAGGACACCCAATAACACCAAACAGAAACCTTAAGAACATTATGGGAGAAAATTACCTTAAAATGTGTTATAAAATATTGTTTTAAATGATTATTTATCTCTGGAATAAATCTCCATGATATATATTAGGATAAGGTAAGACATCAGGTAGTTCCAGTCTATATTTTATTAAATAATGATCTATGTTTTACCTTGAGATTCATTTAAATCTAGTAGAACGTATTATATATAGAGATGACATTTAGTAATTCATATCACACATAGATGGATGGTTATTATTATATATCCATACAAACACTATATGATATACTGAGTTCTTGTTCAATGTATTTCTGAGGACATTGGGATCAACACCACCCCAAGATGATTTCTAAAATAATAAGTATTTGTAATAAAACATTTAAATGATAGATTATGGTTATTTGAATAGGAAGTCAGTTTGAACACCAACATATTCTCATGATGTTTGAGAGGGAAATATTATGGACCTTATATTATCTAAGATATGATATTGAGGTTTCAATGCAGTCCAAAAATTTGAAGAAAGTCAAAAGAAAAAATATGCAGACAATCAACAATGAGAAATTATGTTTTAGTTTAGAGATAACCATTTCTATCATATATCTCCATCAAATAAAGACATGTTGATTAGTATTAATTGAAATATTCTTCATAGAAAGAAATTATCTTTTTATATCCTTGATCACATCAGATCTATAGAATATCCACTAACACTCCCACCAAACCTATCTCAAGAACATGATGTATTCAATGTTTCCCTCTTATTGATGTACATACCCGACCCCTCACACATTCTAAATTAGAAGGTGGTACTATTATATAATGATAATTTAAATTAAAATAAATCATTAAAGATCATATATCTAATAGGCAATGTTCTATTATACAAGAGAACACATCTAGTTAATGTGTTGTGGTAGAAAAATGCTATTGAGAAAGAAACATGGGAATAAGAAGAGGATGTCAAATTGAAGTACCCTTATTTAATTTATTGTATTAAATGAAATTTTAAGGGTGAAATTTTGATAGGGGTAATGTAACCTATAGAATCCCAAGCTTGAAATACATGGATATTTCATCATTTTAGCAAAATACATAGTATATTACAAAAAAAACGTGACTGAGGACCATTATATTTTAAAGTCATTGGAAACATGTAAAAAATATTCTATCCTTGTGAAATATTTTTACATCTCACATTAAGATCTCTGCAATTGATACTTATAACTAAAATCATTCCTCATCACCTGGGGAATAAAATAAAAGAAAGAGGTGATATCAGATGCTTTATAAGGGTATCTGAAAGAAGTGTGTAAGAATAACATGAAACAAAGTGTATGAAACTTTAGAACATCCTTGGAATATAATACCCTATAAATTAGATATCATAATAAATATTTGTATTTCCTAAGACAAATATCATAATAGGATTATGTGGATAATACATGAATGAATAACATAGTAATAAGACATGAACTTTTTGTAATGAAAATTGGATTATAACATTGTGATCATGTATAAGTAGTAAAATGCTCACTAGTTATGGTATGGACATGAAATTCAGGCCCTACATCATCTTATGGACATGCAACCAGTTTCATTAATAACAATTTGATCATGTAATTATGTTCATTCATAGCCTTACAAACATGAAACTAGGTCCATGCATAACATTGTGATCATCCAATCAGATTTACACAAAACATTGTGAACATGTAATTAAGATCACACACAATCTTTTGGACTTGAAATTAGTTCCATGCAAAATATTGTGAACTTGTAATCAATTAAACACAAAAAATTGTGAACATGTAATTATGTTCACACATATACTTTTGGACATTAAAATAAGTCCATTTATATCGTTGTGAACATGTAATGGGGCTCACACATAACATTGTGAATAGGTCATCATGTTCGTATATAAACATAGGGACATGAAACCAGGTCTATGAATAACATTGTAAACATGTAATTAGGCTCACAAATAAAATCTATAGACATGATTCATCAACCATTAACCAATGAATTGTAGGGATATATAGGCCACACCTATCCCAATATAAATTAATTTATACCTGTTCCATAATGTAATAAAATTTAATCATATCATGATGCATATAAGGTTATTAGTTTTTTAAACATGATATAATAACACATGAAATGAATTGGGAATCATTAAAACTTCCTCCAATCATAAACATTGGGAAATATATACGTATAATTTCATCATAGTAGGACTAATGAAAATAAGGGTGTTTTATAGTCATATATCATGTTGAATATAAATGGTTCTCATAGGAACAATTCCATCGAAAAATATCCATTCAAGAAAGGATATGAAGAGAAACATTTGATAGTTTTCTAGATGGGAAATTATAACATCAAAGGATTTCATATTATAGGTAAAATGACATAGAAATATATTTTGAAATAAAATTCTTCATGAAATAACTACTCTTCTTTGAAAAAATACCTTAAAACACAACACTTTGGAAAACCATTTCCATCGAAAAAAATTTAAAAACGGATAAATAATTCATGAAAAAATTTTCAAAACATTTTTTCTTCAAAAAGTATAAAATAATCCATAAATCACAATGAAATCGTTTTTCATTGAAAATTTATAAAATAATTTTGAAAACATTTAGAAAACCAAAATTCCCCAAAAACTAATAAAAAGTGATTGAAACCCATTTGAAAAACAATTCGTTAAAAATATTATTCAAAAATACTTGCATAGAAATTATCCTTAAACCATGGAAAAAATGCTTCAATGTATTTAAGGTGGTTAAATCAGTTCATGTTGTATGATGTAGAAAGTACATTCATTTTGAATGGTAAAATAGTTAAAAAATTCATAGTTCAGAATAAAAAATATGATTACATTGAAAATATTAGTAAAAAGTAAAAAAATTGAAAAATTTCATTTAATGATCAAAGGTTATTAGTAGAATAATATATGAATCAATTTTTCGATAACATGGTTATAGAAAAAAATATATTTCTAAATGAAGAGATGGTAATGTCGGGCATTCTTAAAACCATTTTATTTACATTCTTATGTACCAAAGAGTGGATTAAATGTTACCAATGTATGAAGTAGAAATGATATAAAACCAAAAATATCATGAATTAAATTAAATTATGACATAACATTTTAAAATGTAGAATATAGACATTTCAGGATAATTTACATGCAAATCAAAACATGAGTCTCAATGAATGAAAAATTAAGACAAAACAATTTTACTGATTTGGATACATTTAAACCATAAACCCCATGAATGAAGGATCATATAATTTATTTGTGAATAACCATAATTTTATGTATAAGATAAATAGAATAGAATCATGTGAGGTAAACACATCACACAAAATTAAAGAGTATCGAACATAGCATGTATCACAAAGAAATAAAAAGAGAGACGAAATCCCTCAACATTGGGTCTCGAATCTCTACGCACTAATTCAGGATTGTAGTAAAATAAATATAATTTTATTATACATATCATAAAAAATAATTCTATTATATATAATACCATATATTGTTTTATTATGACATTTTATTACCCTCTTTTTAATGATCATATTTTATGGCTTCACTTCCGTAAATATTTGCTTTATTCTTCACATATATATTAATTTGTTACAACATTGGTCTATATACTCATTTCATGATTTAAATATTGTAATGAATGATATAAATATAATTTATATATATTATATCTGAATTATAATAATATATATAATATACAAGTATGAAATGGAATACTCCATTCCTGTAGAAGGTAGACCGTAAGTATACATGAACGTTGTTTCTGATTAATTTTTGTATTGAATGAAAAAAAAATTAAATGAACAATTTATATATATATATATATTAAAGTATATTTATGACTATATATATTATATATATTCAGTAAATGCATCCTTAATAAAATCAGTTTGGTGTCTGAATGATTCATATCCCATTAAGGGGGAAGTGGTCCATATTTCGTCCAATGAAATTATCTTATTAACACATAACGTAATGTAAAAATATTAATTGTTAAAAGAAATAAGGGATATTAAATAAATAAATTAATTAATATATTACATATTTAAATAAATTTTCTATTATAATTTCCACCGTGGTAGATGGTAATGTAAAATGGACAATCATCATTTCGCGAGGCAATAGTTAGATGTACACAGAAACATTATCTTAATTACCCATTAAATGGAGGTGTGCGTAAATGTATGTTGATACATTTACATAACAACATAATATAATATTTTTGAAAATTATTTTCATATAATCCAATTATAAAAATACTAGGAGTAGTGGAGACGGAAAATAAAATAACAGAAATGAGAGAAGACAGTACCTCTTAATCGGGTATATAATTTTACATTATTCAAAATGGCTTCCATAGATTTCATTTTTCCAAAGATAATGAATATATGGGTAAGGTACATATTTTGGGAAGTGTTTTGGGAATATCTTTGCCAAAACATGTTGGATTTATATGTGTGATGATGTAAGAGATGTTGTGGCCTTTTATAGGGAAGGAACACGACTCAATGGATTTTTTGAAAATAGGTTTGTTGTACATGTGTTCTTAGATAATAAAATTAATAAAATAACATAAATAATAATTGAATGTTTATGATGTAAATATTTTGATAAAAAAATTTATAATCTTTTATTTAATTTTGTCTCCTATGATTATGCATTAGTCATTAATTAATTTTAATTTATCCTTAATCGTTGTAATTAATTTAAATCCCTTTTACAAATCATTATGATAAAAAATATTACTGATCTATTTCGAATATAAAAGTCATAATTTTTAAAATATTTATGCAGGTTAATTTATGCTCATCTAACATTATTGGAAAAATTAATATTAATGCTACTCCTGCAGATGAGATGAAATTACGGGGTTTCAAAGTAGAAATAAGTTCAAAAGATAATTATATTTTAATATTAAATTTCAAAGTAAAATTGATTATAATGAACAACATTGTATTAATATATGAATAATTTATATAATATTAAATTTAAAAAATCAATTTATAACTAATCATTAATTAATTTTAAAATGAAAATGTAGTTTTTACTAAAAAACAAAAAAAAATCACCATTCATAAAAAATGATGTTTCTTAGAAAAATACAAATTTAACATTAGATAATGTTATGATTATAAATTAAAAATAATTTTTCTTTTATCAAAATAATTTTATAAATATGTAAAAATTTATTTTTATTATTAAATGTAATTCATTTGAGAGAACTGTATTTTTTAACATTAAATGGAATTACCAAAATCATATCATTCAATAGTAATATGTTTTATCTTTAAAAAATAATTATAAATAACATTTGAAAAATATTTTTTATTAATAATATAACTATATTTATTGTCTAGGAAATAATAATCTAAATAAAATACTTATAATAATAAAATGATGCTTCATAGAAACATCAGTGTTGCATGTCGTGTACGTAATGTTGGTGTTGTGGGTAGCCCAATGCATGTCGGTATTGAGTGTATCACACACCATGTTGGTAATACATGTAGTGGAATTCAAGTCAATAACATTATAAATGAAAAATTAAATTAATGTTTTAATGTATATATATATATATATTTGTATACCTATTTCTAGTTTCACATGAAATGAAAAATATAAAACAGATAAATTAATTAAAAACAACTATTTGAAAAAATATTTGGGTGTTACATTCAACACCACTAAAAATGAATTTTATCTAAAATAAATTTATATGGCTTATAAAAGGTTTAATGGACTAAATATTTATGAATATAAACTATAATTATATTAATTAATACTAAAACATCCTTTTATAGGGAATTCTGGGACAATAATGTTTACCCAATGTAATATATAACGGGGTTTCCATAGTGGAGAAAATATGAAGGAATTGAAATCATGGACATTAAATAAATAAATAACAATCATTTTTTGATCGAGAGTTATAGAGAACAAGTTAATGTCAAAGTAAACAATAATAAATCCCTAAATCAATGATGACAGAAGGGACCTTCTAATTCATTCAAAATGAATATACAAGGATAACAATTTTTGTTTCAAGATCCTTTTACATAATGTTAACGTATTTTATGGAAAATATATACATTTACGATTTCAGAACAACCAAACTCTTTTTTTCATTGATCAACTTCAAATCAATCCCCAAAAATGAAGGTAAATTTTCATTTTTGAATCACTAATAGATTATGAGAACCCTGATATTCTGACCCATCATTCATCAGTTATCATCAGCAACATTTTTTTTATCATGTTATCAAATATGATTAAATCATGATATGGAGAGATAACACATTAATATTACTGACTTCCACACAAGATTAACTAAAACATTCAATAAATGGTTATCCTTATAACCCTTATGATGGAATAAAATCGAATAATTTAAAAAGAGATATCGGAAATCGTATTAAAATTTATTATAACATATATCGAAATGTTGCACTATGTAATCACATTCCAACCCTTTGGATACAATCATCATATATTCTAATAAAACACAGTAATAACCTGAATTATTAAAAATCCCTTTGTAAAACATGAATTCTCCTTATTCTAAATATTATTGGATATAATCCATAAATACATGAAGTTGTAAACTCCATCCATAATACTACAACCTACTTTTCAACAAGTGCATAATTTGTTCCATGGTTATCAATATTGTCCACATTACTTATTCATATCTCACAAATCATTACCCCAACAACATTTTCATGACATAAGGATCGTCTTAAGGGTTACCTTTACCTTTATAATTTGTTTCTCATGGACATCACTTTGCCATTATATGGCCTTTAAACTCTAGCAGAACCATTCCATGTGTTCTTGTAAATCCATAGTGAAAGATAATAACATAATAAACCTTATATATATCCCTTTTAATATAACATACTTCCTAAATCCAAATACATAAAATGATCATTTAAGGTATCCTTAATCCATTGATAAGGATACCTCATCTTAATACCTCTATCATTTCAGAGTTCATTGGTTATCTCTTCATCATCAATGATGTAACAATTTCTTGTACCACCATGGTGATCCCCTATAGGAGATTTCCTCTTAGAACAATGGGTTTCATAATGACTGTTTACTCCACACATAAAATAGCTGAAATTCAATGATGTATTAGGGAGGATTACATTCAAATCCATTTCGTCAACTAAACTCTTTATTTTCCCCTTACATTCACTTTATTTGTGTCCTTAATTTCCATAGACAAAAAATCTTCTTCTTCCACTAAGACATTAACATAGGTGATAATTACCCCATTGTTAACATAAAGGGAAATAATCTTATTTACACCATGGTCTCCATTACTCTAACTCTCAGTGACCTCCTTCATTCTATTCCATGGTGAGTTAGAGAGTTGTTTTAGTGAAAATTGTTAATCATGTTCTATTAAATATTATTAGGCATGATCACCACATATCTTAATCCAGTGATCATCTCACACGACAACTCATAAAAAAATCAGCCATTAAATTAATCATTACTCTAGTTTCTTCTAGTTCCCTCCATTTAATAAACCCAGAATCATAGTGTGACCATTAATTATAATATTAGAAAATGACATAGTCATTAAAAGATATAAATATAGGATGTCTAAATTAGTTCACCTTCCTTAATATAGAACTCCCTAGGTTCATCATTGGTTATCCATATCTAAATTTTATTTAAACCCCCCATTATGGGATATGATGATTTAGTGAATCCCAATGCATATCCGTCCGTAGTGTCAAACTATGTGTCGAGAAAGACCCATTTTCGTGTACTCGATTACCATGAGTTCAGGGTCAGAACATCTTGTCGGTGCTGTTACCCCTATGTAGATCTATTCTAGAGAAACATCCACATGTACTATCTATATAGATATTTATATCAAGGAAACCACTCATTATGTTATAGAGAAAAAACCAGGCCCCCAAATTATTTTTAAGACATTCCACGTTGTCAATGAAAAATGATGATAATGTGTAACCATGATCCTGAGGAACCTTACGGACATGAAACCATGCCCAAGAAAATCATTGTGAACATGTATTTAGGTTCATGCATGACACTATGAACATGTAATTAAGATCCTGCATAAACCATTCGACATGAATCCAAAACCACGCATAACATTGTGAACAAGTAATCAGGATCATGGATTACACTATAAACATGTTACTTTGTTCATGCATAAACATATCGATATGAAATTGGTTCCATGCATAACATTGTGAACATTATATTAGTGGTGTTCAAAATATTCTGAACATGCAACCATGTTCAACCATAATGATATGGACATGAAACCAGGTATATTCCTATCATTTTAAACATATAATCAGGACCAATCATTACATTTATACTCATGAGTCATACATTATTACCCAATGAATTTTAAGGAGATATATGTCCCACTAATATAATAATAAATTCAATAATAAATGTTTTAAAAGATAATACAACTTTATAATATCATGACCCATAAAAAGATATGGTTTTTATAAAGATAAAATTATATCAAATTGCATTACTAGGGAAAAATTATAATTACCTCACATCATAACCTATGTAAAATATATTGGTTTCCTTTAATCAAAGCGTAACCCGTGAAAAGAAGTTAATTTCAAAATCATATAACCCGTGGAATAGAAATGGTTGTCATATGTTATGTCCCATAAAAATCTAACCATTCATGAATGGATATGAATGGATCTTTTGGACAATTTACTAGATGGGATAAACAAAAATAAATTAATGTCATCTTTAAAGGATAATAACATTGATGGATATTTTGAAAACATTTCTTTATGAAAAATTCATTTTTTTAAAACACACTTTTAATCATAAAATACTTTGAAAAGAATATCTGTTGAAAATAATTTGAAAACATAGAAATGGGTTTTGAGAACATTTTTAAGGAATTTTTCATTGGAACTTACATAATAATCATGAAAACATATTTAAAATTATTTTTCGTGAAGATTTATCAAATATGAATTAAATAAAGTTGAAAACCATTTTCCTTGATTTTTTTTAAAAAGATCTTGAAATTTATTTCAAAACTATTCCATTGAATATATATATTTAAAAAATCCTTAAAATTTCATATTTAATCAAGAAAAAAAATCTTAGAAGGATTTAAGGATGGTAAATATGTACATGTCGATGATGTAAAAATGAAAATTCCTATTGATTTGTAAAAATGTTATAAAAATTACTCATTCATAAAAGGAGAAGATAATTCTTTCGAATATAGTGGTAAATGAAAAATAACGTAATTTTTTTTAGTTATCAAAGGTTATTATTATCAAATTCTTGGTAATCCATTTTTGAATGCATGATTTTAATGGAACATCGCTTTCTAAGTGAAGAGAGGATCAAGTTGGGATTTAACACAAAAACATTATTAATTATATTATGTACCAAAGAGTGTAATAAATTCTACCAATATATGAATATATTTATAATAAGTATTGTGTAATAAAATCATGATTTTTCATGACATATGGGTCATAATATTTCATCAATGGAAGCATAAATATAATCAATTTTGAAAAGAGATGAGATTGTCTCAATAATCTCTTATAACATGGTAAATTGGGATCATACTCTTAATTTAAGAAAATGAAAATAAATGAAAAATAAAATATTATGAAATAATTTAAATCCATGATATAACATGTATAAGTTATGTATAAACACCTATAATGACAATTTAGGTGCATAAAAAAACATGAGTCTCAGAGTAGGAAAATTGACACAAAAGTATTTTACGAAATTGATAACATTTGAATCCAAACCCCCATTAAAGAAGGATAATATATTAAATATTTGAATACCTATATATTTATGTATAATATAAATTGAATAAAAACATGTTCAGTACATGCACCATTGAAAAGTAAGGAGTGCCGAACTAAGCATGTATCTCATAGAAATAAAAAGATAGATGAAATCCCCTTACATTGTACCTTGTCTATATTCGTACTCATAAATGGTTATTTATAATTAAAAATTTTTTATAATAAATATTTTTATGAAGAAAATAATTATAATTAATAACAAATATGATTTCATTATGACCCTATATTTCCTGGATGATAATGATCCAATGTTAAGGCATCACATAGTGTAATATTTATTTTATTCTTCTCATATGTTTTAATTTTAGATATATCTTTGGTTATTAGACATATTTAATGATTTAAATAATGTAATAAAAGATATAAAAATAATTTATATGCATTATATTATCATTATAATAAAATTATGAAACTGAATACATTGTTCATGGAGATAGTAAGCCCTAAGTATGCATTAATTCTATTTATGCTTAATTTTCATATTGAATGAAAAAATTTTAAAATACTTATATATAAATTTCAATAATTATTAATGTTTATTTATGATATTATATGTATCAAATATATTAACTAAAACCATACTTAATACAATACATGTGGTGTTTGATTTAATCATATCACTTTGTAGGGGCGATATTCCCAACATCCTCAAACAAAATTATCATATTAACTAAAAATAGAAATCAGAAAATATAGTTATTATATGAAGAAATAAATAATTTTTAATAAATATTAATTTGAATATATGAAATATTTAAATAGAGTTTAAATAATAATGTCTACTAGGGTTTTCGGTAATGAAAAATGAACAATCATAGTTTCATGAGGCAAATGTTCCCCATACAATGAAATAGTAAATTCGTTACCCATTATATGGAGGTGTGAGTAATTGTAGGGTAATAATTTACATAATAGTATACTATTATATTCAAAATATTGATTTTGTTATATAATAAAATATTAATGATATTTGGAGGTGATGGTGAAAGAAAAATAATTGAAATTACTTGACAAAAGATGTTACCTCTTAACCAAGTAACTCCATTTGGTTTGTCCAAAAAGGCATCCTTGGGTTTCCTTATGAAAAAATGGAGGGATTATAAGAGGAAGGTATGGATTTTTTTATTTTTTTGTGAACATGATGACCAAAACTATGTGGTTTATATGTGTGATGAATTGGAAGAGGTGGTGGAATTTTATAGGGAAGTAAAAGTACTCACTGTGAATTTTTGAAAACATGTTATTAGTAAACATGTTCTTACATAAAAAAGTCATACCAAACTAACATGAAAAATAATTGAATTCATATGAAATAAATAATTCTATAAATTTAGATTTTGATATGTTGATACCTCATTTGGGCTCCTAAGATTTTTGTTTTGTTCGCAAATTCTGATAATTTTACCTCACTCATTGTGATTAATTTTTATCACATTTAATAATAATTTTGGAAAAATTTTAACATAACCATATTAGAATCGAAATAATATACTATTTAATATGGTGTGTGTAGTAATTTTGAAATTCAACTCACATAATCCAAAAAATTACGACTACTGCTATTCTCGCAAAAGAAATGAAATTACGGGTTTTTAATCTATAATCATGTTCAAATATTTATTATGTTTTTTATTTTCAAATTCATTTATAAAATGATTATAATAACCAAAATGTTTTTAATACATTTATAATATATGTAATTAAACCATAAAATAAATTTATTGTATAACTTAAAAATAAATATTATTTAAATTAAAAAGAAATATTAACTTTTAATGAGTATTTTTCAGTATTCATAAAAAAAGTTAGATTCTCAAAAAAACCCAAAACAATTACCCTATGATAATTTTGGAATTATAAATTCCAAAATATACATTTATTTTATCATATTATATTTATAAATGTGTCTAATATCTATTTTATTATAAAAATTGATTCATTCGAGAAAATTTTATTTTTAACCATAAAAGGACTACCAAAAATCATATCATTCATTGCCAATACGTTTTATTGAAATAATTAAATTATAAATAATATTTGTGAATTAGTTATTAATGTTAATATTACTTTGTTTAATAGATAGGTTATAATTATCTCATTTAAATACTAATAACAATAAAATTATGTTTCGTAGAAAATATTGGTGTTGCGTGTAACGTATATCGATTCAGTGTTGCAAGTAGAAATAGCCATGTATATATTACATGTAATAAAATCCATGATTGTAAAACATATAGAACAAGCCAAGTTGGAGATACATTAAATGAATATTTTAATTATTGTTATATATATATAATTAATTACTTATATAGTAACTTGAAATGAGAAATATCAAAAATATAATTTAATTCGAATAATAATAAATAAAAAAATACCAAGATATTACATAATGTCCCAAACTATTATAAATGAATTATTTTTTTAAATGACCGACTAAATAACATTGTTATATAAAAACATGAACCAACTTGGTAATTATTGATTGATACATAATATTGATTTGAAAATATTTATTAATCTTAAACATAGATTATGTAGCCATTGAACAATACAAATTAATAATTTTATATATTAACATTTATGACAAATCTTAATTTACATAGAAAAAATTATATATGACCACAGTAGGGTGATTGAACCATCAAAATCCAATTTATCCTGGCATCTCAATAAGATACAATCACTAGGCTTTTCAATTTACCATTTTCAAAATGATATTCAACAATTTAAGATTCAATTATTCAATTTATGAGGGAATTTCAAGCTTATCAGGATCTCAAACCACACTATATTAGTTGAAGAACCCCAATAAAGCACCAAAATCTAACACCATAATCGTATGGAGTACACTACTATAATAACGGGTTATATATCTATACCCCAATAATATAAATTATATACATTTTAAAATAATATAATTTTTATATTTATCCAATTTTAATATTTATTTTCAATTAATTTATAATATTTTTGAATTGAAAATGAGATTTTGACATGATGAATTTTAAATTGTATTTTTGGAAAAAATTTAGTTTTTAGTAAAGAAAATCATTTTAATGTTTCATGTCTTTTCAATGAAATAATATATTTAAAAATAATATTAATATACAATACTTATTTAATCAATTAGGATAATATAATTTAATGTAGTCTAATGTAATATTATAGGGGTGAAAACATGGTTAATATCATAACAAATAGTATTTTATTAGTAAATATGGGATTTTAATTTCAATTAAAAATTCAGATTTGTATAAAATTATTTTGACAAAGTAGTTATTTTTTAAAATCATCTAATTGAATTTAGAAAATGATGCATTTTTTATAATCTTTTCAAACAAAAAAAAATTGGAAAAAATTATGTATGGTATAAATATACATTGTTTACAATGATATCATAAAATTATAAAAGTATTTTAATGAATTCTATACAAGTAATCCATGAATCAATATATATTTCTACTTTAATATCTTTTACATTTGAAGTTACTATATCTGTTTTATATACCCTTAATATACCCACCCAAACCTATATTATATTTTAATGTTCAAAAATTAATAATTTATGAATATCGATCACATCAAAATCAATAGTGGTTTATATTAATATGTACATTTCTTGGAATAATAAAATAGTTAAAACAAATCAAAATTGGATGAATCCCTGTGAAAAATATAGGGTAATGTATGGGGTTTATATTATTTTATTATATAGATAAGAAAACCAAATTTTAGAAATAAATAAATAATTCCCCTCTCATTTTATATAAATAACATTGGAACCTCCCACTATTCTATCAAAACACATTTTGAGTCCATGTCCTCTTGTTTTGATTCTCTAAATTCCACCAATGGTTGTCCCATGATCTTAATAAGATGCCCACAATCTTATAGTTGTTCCCTATAAAGGTAACAAATTTTTCTCATTTTATCCATTCAAGTCCCTTAATTTTATTTATCATTTTAATATTAGTTGTTTATTAATTCACACTTTTCTTCATATACATTTACTATTGAATATATTATTCAATATGGATACCACATTTTTCCCCTCACGTTATAACCTTTTTGTAATCCATTATTATAGTGAAGTTAGGGGTTCTCCACTCCCACACCCCCCAAATGCAAGCTCTATCACTGATTGGTTCCTTTTGGTTTCTATTTTTCATATAGTAATAAGTTTTTAAACATCCCTCTATAATCCTTACCATTTCAATGTAATTAGATACTTCCTTTCAATATCATAAATCCCTTCTAGGTTTATTTATCTACACCCCATCCGTTGAAACAATATTACTAAATTTTCCTTTTTGAACATTTGTTGAGTGAATACACATATTAGATTATACTCAAGGGTTTTCACCTAAATTTAAAAATCATTAATTGATTGGGTACAACCATGAATATTACCCACATAATATAATTATGGTATTAATAGTGAAAAAATATATACCTTTTCTTTTTTGTTATTTGTGGCACATAAATGCATGTATATGATATGAATGTGATAGGTGTGTTGAAATTATATAGCCCTATAAATAATTTGGGTAATTTTATTATCTTAAGAGATTTTATTCATGGTTCATAGTCTATTCTATAGAGAAAATTATTTTTTGTGTCTCAAATGGTTATCTATGCCTTGTGATTGTGTTTTCCTGTTTTATATTGTTTCAACATTCTTGTGTTTCCATGTTGTTATTATTAAATATCTTTCTTTGACACCCATGATAATGATTTTCACCATTTTATGTCACCTGGATATGCATCATTAATCATAAATATTAAATTCATCATGTTATTATATTTATATTTCCTTATATAGATTTATAACTCACACCTTTCATATATATGTCCAAGTTTTATCGCATGGTGTTTTAGAAAATAAATGGAAGTCTGAGTGCATGTTATGAAGTATTAATATATGTCGATGTATCCATATTATATTTTATTATTTTATGTTTCTAAATAAATAAATACATTATGCCTCTTATTATAATGGGATTGTATTATATGTTCCATTATGTAATAAATCATTAAAGAATGTTCGTAAAATATATGGGTTTTCATACATGATGTTCAAAATCATAATGTATAATATAGCCTTAGATATTTCATATTTTAAAGAACCATATTTCCATTATTTGTAAACAGATTCATCTTTTTTTTCATCATAAAGTGAGATTGAACTAGTACAGATATTAACGTTCACATTTATCTATGTATCAATTACATTCATATTAAAAATAGAATCCAAATATTATTGAATCATTTATTAATTTTTTTTCTGAGTGGAAATATTCTAGCCATCATATCGTTCAAAATGTCCATCTATTTTAAAACCACTTTGGGGTTCTATTCAATAATATCACTTTTATACTTCATCATTATAGAAAATTTATTTATGCTGGTTTTCAGTGACTGTTCTCTTCTTCCCAATTTTTAATTTTTTAATGACATATCTCTTACCATTGAACAAAAATATTCATGTATAATTATCTTATATTATTCTTTTTCATTTTATGAGAATTACTTGAAATAAAATATTGATGTTGTTTCCTATTCATTAATTTAATTTCATTAATTTTTCCACTATATTTGAGAGACTAAAATTTCACACCCTTTCCCCACATGAGTTTTAGAATCAATGATAACAAAATGTTCAGATCAAACTTTGGCTATAGGGAAAAACATTAGGGTTGACTTCCTCACATTATTATTTTAATCCCTTATTGAAAAATTGAAAATTATCTCCTAGAAATATTTATCTGATTACTAATAAAAAAATACATAGATATTTAGAGAAAATATTCCTCTAATACAACATGAAGATCCATGACCAAATTTCCCACTAATATGGGTGAATCATTGGTTTTTTTAAAAAAATTATTATTATGCATAATTCAACATATTGAAAATTTTATTGTTCTCGATCCACTAAATATTATACCTCTATCTACCCTTTTTTGGTGTTGAAATATTGGGAAATAAGCACATAATATTTACAACGATCAAAAAAATCCATACTCTTTGATAAATCTAGGTATTCTGGTTGTTTGAATATTCATCACTATAAAACAAAAAATTACACTACTTCAAGTGCAAAAACAGTTCATCTCTACTACATCTAGAACCAACTAATAGACTTCTCATACTCCTTGATCCAACTGAGAGAATTATCCTACATCCTTCACTAACCTGAAGACTTATATTTCCCTTATATCTAAATGAATGATTTCAAATACTATTATAACCAACAAAAAGGATTCTCATATTTCCCTAAAAATTTAAGAAACTTTCCGATTTATAAGGGTATATACAAAATTAAATATATCTTCATCCTTCGATATTACATTCTTCCTCCATGATCCTAAATGTAGATGATTTATCATGTACACTTCATGTACCTTAATCCACAACTTATCGTTTGAATGATTCTTTCTCAATAATTTGTATCAACTCTATACGATCAATTTAATCAATGTAACTTGTGCTAAGTAAATAATTACTAATGATATTTATGTTTCAACCATTATTAATTTTTTCATGTTCTATTCATTTTTTTAATATTTTATGAATGAAAAAGTCTTGTGGAACATACTTTTTTTATCTTTATGAGTTATAAATCCAATTAAGTAACATGAATTTATATCATGGATGTGTAATTCATAGATCATGGCATTTGAATCCCTAAAACCTTTATTAAATTTATTATTTTATGTTCCTTTAGTTCTCTATTTTATTCATCATTTCAAAAAAATCATGTGTATATTAACATGTTCTTATAATAACAAAACACATGTTTGGGTAAATCAAAATTCCCAATTTGCATCATGTAAGAATTTATTTCGAATCTGTCTTACTATAATCAAAAAAATAATTATTCTTTATGTTAAAATGATTATTTTCTCATATATTTCATATATGTATTATTTTATTAGTTCTCTATTATATTCAAATAGAATATTCCATAATGAATGTGAGTTTTTCATGATTCTTCTTCATTTGGTAATAATATAAAGACGAAATCTTATTCAACCTAGAAGATTCAAAAAAGCTACTAAAACATATCTTCACAAAGATAATAAATTGTGTTAAACAAATGATAAAGGTACTTGGTATTATATTATTCTTCATTATGAATGTATAGTTCGTCACGGTAACTCATCTTTGTGAAACAGTAGTTTCATGGTGATACTTTTTTGTTTTAAAAAATAAAATGCTCTATTCAATTAAAAGATATTACTCTCTTCCTTGTTGTATATATGTTTACATGAACAATAGTACTTTCATTCGTTTTATTTTCATGCTCAGTCATTGATCTCGTAAAATAAGATGGTTCGGTATTTTTTAACACCTATAGATTATGACATTTAAAATATTTACACATGGGTTTTCATCTATTTATTTCACACAAATTGGGGAAAAATAATGGTTTCATTATGATTATATAATCATGTGAATTCTATAATAGTCATATTCCTCATTATTTAAAATCCATTAAATAATCATTATATTCATGTGGTCTTCTAAAAAAATGTTTACATTTCTGAAAATTCATTTTATTTTAATAATAACATGCATGAAAGACATTGATTGCATTTAGGGCTACAATTTGCTCAATATTTTCTTTATATCAGAGTTTGATCCCTGAAAGAATGGACAAATAATGATGAAATTTTGATGCCGATAGTTTTGAGTTACTGTGAATAACCTCAATGGTTGGCGATGAAGATGAAAATTTATCATTATATCAGATGGTTTTGATCCCCAAAATGGGGTGGACCATGTAATATATGTATGTTTTAATCATTAGTGAACATTAAACTTGTGTGACCATCCAACATAATTGTTTTTTTTTGTGATGAAAAATCCCATATCTTATTATATGTTCCTTTAGCATTGTAAAAATGGGTATACTATGGTAATATTCATGAGACTTACTATAAAAAAAATCATTAAGAGTTGTACCTACCAATGTTATCACACCCATCCACCTTTCATATTTACTCAATTTTGAAGTCCTTGTGGGCCCTATGTGGTCTATTATACTGCCTAGGTAGGCACCAAGCCTTCACTAATCTTTTTATCTACCTTGGTTGGATTATGTTTGTCCCTACCCACATAACTATTAGTTGTAAAGTCCCATTGGATGGATATAGGGTTTGATTTTATTCCCAAACACATATAAAATATATTCCATATATGAATACATGTGAAAATAACCAATCCTAAATAGTAAACATATTCTTTATAAATAATATAAAAATATTTCTCATGAACCTATTCAAAAAATCATCAAGTAGTAATATATCATGGCCTTATATAATTCATCAATTTTTTTTAAATGCATCCAATTCAACAAAATTGACCCATGTATTTGGAAATAAGACCATTACACAAATAATCACAACAAAAAGGGGATATTTTCAAGTATGACATACAATTCCATAAAATCCATCCATTAAAATTGTAACATCCTAGGTAAATAAAGAATATGAAATTTTCATATTTATTAATATTTGAGAATAAAAGGTTCATATTACTTTAAAGGGAATGATATGTTCAATGGAATACCCAATACGCAACAACGAGTACCATTGAAATCTCACGTTGTACACTAATAATATAACAATATTATTTTAAATGGTAGTTATCCCCTAGCCGTTGTAATGGCAAGAATGGACAACACTAACTAAAAAAGTATTATATATGTTTGTTAAATATATTAACAATTACCCAATAAATGATAGAGGCTTAAAAACAGAATGAATCCAATTTTAAGCATAAATATTCTAATGTTCTTTAAAAGGTCGACTAACTGCCTTATAATGGAGAACCCTTTTTTAAAACTAATATTTGTCAATTTTATATGTTATTTTTGACAAAATAAAATGCTTATTTATAATTGGGACATTGGAATTTACTTTGTGTAAATATTATTTATTTTTTCAATAAAGTTCAGTTTTTAATGGATAGTGAAAATGTTGTATTTTAATTCAAAACCGCATTTTAATCTAATTTACTTATATGGTTAGATTATTTTTTTCATTGGTTTTATAGTTTAGTTAAAATATATTTTTACCATTTAATACAATGTTTGACGTTTAAATTAATTTCACTTTGAAATTGGACATAAACAACTGTCAATCTTTTGATAGATATTGTTTCTTAAAAACAAGCTATTTGTTTTGACAGTGAGAATTAATTATAAAATTAATTAATGAAACTTCTATGTACTGAATTTGGTAAAATGGAAATCATATTTTAATTTGGAATAGAAAATTTAATTTGAAATTTTGTTTGGTATTTTTCTGAAAGATGATCATTTTTAATGAATCTTGAAAACTACGACATTTTACTTCAAAACAAATTTTTAATCTAATTTAATTATATAGTTAGATTTTAATTTTAATTGGTTTTAAAGTATAATACATTTATTTTTTTATCAATTAATACAATTTTGTTCATTGGATGTAATTTAACTTTTCAATTGGATTTAAATAGGAGTCAATCTTTTGATAAATTTTACTTCTTAAAAACACTTCTTTAGTTGTGACAATGGGAATTAATTTTAAATTAATTACTGAAATTTCTCTGTTTGAAATTTGATAAAATGGATTCCATATTTGGAATCAGAAGGTATAAATTATTTAACTAAGGTTCTTTTGATTTTAAACATTATGAATATTAACGACAGAAATTTTCTTTAATTATCGTGATTAATTATTAATCTGGTAGTTAAGGGTAATAAAATAATATCATAATAATAAAAAAATGACCCCAAAATGTGTCAAAATCATATTTTTTGAGTGATTGCCGACCATGGGAAGGTTTTTACCAAAGTTGAGGTCCCATGGAGTCACATGGTTGTGATAGTGACACTTATTAAAAAAAATTAAAAAGAAGGGAAATATATCAAAGGTTTTCATATCCTATGTAAATCATTTTTAATTTTGTTTACATAAATGATCTCTCAAACTATAAATAGTCATTGTAAATGTAAATATATTTCTGACACCATGGTATTTTTTTATAATTTTTAGACATTATATAAATAAATTTATTTAAGAAACCATGATGAATTAGTGACTACCTTATTAAAGAATGATTTAAATAAAATAAAAAAATAAGGTAATATCTAAGACATGACCTTGTAGAAAACTTATCGGATGTGTGTATTCTAAACACTTATAAAAGGCCCACACCTCTACCCCTTACCCACACCTCTCAAGCCCTTGGATCGTCTATCCTCTGCTCATATATTCTCTCCACATCCATCTCTTACTCCTAGAATCCTCACCTTGCGCAGAAGTCTTTCCAAGGAAGCCTTTGGCTCCAATCAAAAAAGAGTTACCCGATGTAGAGTTAATGTCTTCCCTCGAGTTTCTTTTTTTTATTTCTCTTCTTCAGTCACCACTATCTTCTTATAATTTGATCCCGCAATAACACCAGTATCATCAATATACTTGGACTTTTTCATGATATGTATTCTACCTACACTTACACACACCTCGGTCTAATGGTTAAAGAACATACTCTTTCTGTGGGCGGAAAATTACTGCCTCACATAATGATGATTGTTCAATCATCTTTAAACACTCTTAATGGTGGCAATTATGATGAAACTATATTTATATATGATATCTATTATAATTATGTAATCTCTATGATTCTTTATCGTATATTTGAAACATACCTTTATTCTTTTCATGTTGTTCAAATTCGATAATTTCATATGAGGTAGTGTGGACTGTCGCCCCCTCAAGTTATGTGACTCATTCATGAAAATCATGGAATTTATAAATAATGTAATTAATGAACATATGTTACAAATATAACATATAGAATATACTGGAATTATAATATATCAATGTCTAATTTAGTTTTAAAGTCCTTTAATATGTCAAAAAAATGAAAGTAGTGTTAATGCGTACGTACGGCTTACTATCTCCTTGAACGGTACATTTCATTTCTTATATCCAATCATTATAGAATATTATTAAATACATATATAATTGATATATATGGTATTTAAATCATGAACACCGTTATGGATATGATTTAATTATAACTACATGGACTATTCTATTCAAACAAGTTCATTGTTGACTCATGTACAGAACATCGAAAAACATATGATATGAACACACATAATTAACTAATTATTATATCATGATAATATGTAATATGAATTGAATAATAAAAATCGATGGAATTAATTAGGAAATTATAAATTGACCAATTTTTATTATTCAAGAATTTAATGGAATTAATAAGACAAGTTGGACATGAGGTAAGGGGATTTCTTATCCCACTTTTAATTCCGTGAGATTTCCATTATTCACCAATTATTTATTGCATTTGGTGTATTCTGTACTTAAAATAGATATATATTATCATGATTCTATTTATACTCATGGTATAATGTGATTCATCTGGTTATTGTTACATTTTGGTCACATGAGGCGATTTATTACAATGAGGTAAGGGGTTTTTATCTCCCTATTTATTCTCGTGACATTCTTGCTATATTTGTCACTATCTCTTTTTAATGGTGTATGTACTACCCATTAATCTACTCTTTGTGTAATATAATTTTATTTATGGGTATTTACATCAACATTGTATATTTATTCTTACATGGGGTGTACGTATCGAAAGATACCCAAATCGGTAAGGGAACCATTCACCCTCCTCTTTTTAAAAGAATTATTTTTGTTATGTATTTTAATTTACATATTATTAATGTTGTGATATGTTATTATATATCCTTATTTCTGTAAATTTTATGTCCAAGAGATGAGATACCCCTTTTATCTCTCATCAACTAATTTTATGAATTTTAATGTGGCGCTGTTAGGCTGTCGAATTTCTGTAAGTGAACATCTTAACCCAATTTAAATTCTTTGGGTTACACAACTACTTGTTGATAATGTCATACTATGAATATGTGTGGATGACCTATGATTGTTTTACACTTTATATCCACTTATATTGGGTGTATTTATATTTAAAAAACATAATTATGTAATTGATTTATCTTTAATCTATGTATACAATCTTTGTATGGGACTTTTTCGCATTCTCCTATCGTTGAGGTATACATCAATTTATATACAACCGTCTTTTATTAGTTTTATAATAAACACTTTTTTACTTTAATATCATTCATAAGGAATATTTTTACACAGAGTGTTTTACTAAATGACAAAAGGAATGTTTGTTGTCTTACGTATGCGGCGATGACGACTTCTCTGCAGTTGTGACCATTATTTGAGTTTGGGATACCTCTATAAGCCATTACTTTTTTAAAAATAAAAATAAATAACATGTTTTACTTTTCTATTATTATTGTGTGGAATATGGTTTTGATATTTTTTTGATTATATCAATGTGTTGTATTTATAACTTCTGATTGAAATGTAGAAAGGTTATGATTCCTTTATGCATGTTTTATGTGATATGATTATGTTATGGTTATTGGGAATGTTTTATTAAGTTAGGTGGTTCCGTGATATACTATGGGCAGGTGAGCCTGAGATAGCTCTCCAATGCATTTGGTAACGTGAAGGAGTTAAAGGATAAGGTTTCTCTGAAGATATTTTCGGAATATGCTATGATTGGTATTCTAAACGTAACCATGATGTGTACTCCCAACGTAAGAATGTTATGAATGATTCAGGTTAACTTTATGTCTTATGGTTTATATGAGTTATTCATAAATCTTATGATTTCAAGAGATATTTCATGAAGCTTATGTTATGTATATATTGATGATCTAATGTTTTCTTTTCATTTTTTATAACCCTTATTGAGCTTTTTATGCTCATCCCATGTTTTGAAATGCTTTCCACAAGACTTAAAGATGAATACGGTCAAGAATTGGATCATGGAAAAAGATGATATCTAAAACACTGAACTAGACATTTTTCTTTTTATGAGTTTTTATTTTATGAATAAATGGAAACTGAGTAGATGTGACTACTTTGTAATCTTTTGAGATTTAATAGTTATGTCCTAATTCTATAGATCTCTAAACTTGAAAAGATCCTCAATGTGAATTATTTATTAAATTCATGATTATGTAATGTTTTAACGAAAGGTCCTTATAGTTGGTGTCAGAGGTCGGTTTAGATAACTTTAGAGGTTGGGGTATTCTTTAAGCATTAGTGACATTACCATAATGGTTAGGATTTTAGAAAGATTCATTGTTATTTTCATAAAGTGAATGTGTTTAAGATAACATGAATAAGTATATATTAGTATTTAACCTCCTCATACGATATTATATGATGATTTTACTGATATACTCACACTTATGTTTTTGGTTTTAGTAATTGGCTGGATCTAGCAGGCACCAAAGTAATAGTAGTTGTGAAGAAAACAAGTACTGTTTTCTGAATGAGCAACTGAATGATATGGGAGCTGAAATGATAACTCTTGTGGTTATTCTCAACCGACTATCTGGAGTCATGATTGACCACTTGAACCTTGGTGATTTTTATAAGGAATCCTATATGAAAGAATCAAATCCCCACGGAAGTTCAGTTAATAATCATAAAGGTAAGAATGTTCAAAAACCATTGTGTCAAAGATGTGGAAAGAAACAAATAGTAAAATGTTTCAAAGGGATAGAAAGACGCTATTGATGTGGAAATGATGATCATAAATCAAGAACCTTCCATGAAAAAAGGAATCATCTAGTTGACTCTATAAAAGGGAAGGAAGTTGTTACTGAAGGATCAATTGAATGTTTTAAATTTTGTGTGCATGGTAATTATAAAAACACATGTCCTTCAAAGATGTTTCGGGAATGGGATCACCAAGATCATACAAATATTCGTTTACCAATACCTAATGTAATTACGATAGAGGACGTAGAAACTGACAATGGCCAATAAATGGTATGGATTATTTCTTAACATATGTTCTCCAATTATTGAAATCTTAGGATATGATTCATGATTTTTTTTGTAGGAAATAATTATTTCAGAATATGTTGGAATGGAGTGGTTAATGGATCATGAATAATTTTGAATGAGAATGAAGTCAGAATATAAGGGATTCAAGAGCTATGGTAGATTTTACGATGGTGAAATGCTTAAAATAATTAAGGCTCTTTTAATGATGACATTACATTAGAATATTTTTTATAGTATGTATAACCCTAATGTTTTTTATATGAAAATTTTATTCAAGGAATAATAATGTTTTCTTTTTTGGATATTGTTAGATAGAACCATTTGGGTTTATATGATCCTAGAATTTGGGGCAGTTATAGGTTAATACATTTTGGGATGCAAAATGAAAGTTATTAGATAACCTTTGTTGTTAAAATATGTTATGATTATTTTTGATGAATTTATTTATTTTTGGAAATGATATAAAATTATATAGTTTTTGAAAAGGGAAAACACACAGACCGTGTGGCAACCCATAGCGTCAGGTGAATCTGTGGGAATCGAACTCAAAAACAATGTGCGACTAGTATTTATCTCCTACCAATGTACTATGTGAAGTCCCTTGTTAGTATGACTAATTATTTTTAGTTAGATGATCTTATGAATCAGGAATAAGTTGTTTTTGGGAAATGATTAACCTATCATGGAGGATAATTGATTAGGATAATTACATTTCAGTATGATACCTTAATAGAAACTGATGTTATTTGGAGATAAATGTTAAGATTTACCTTCGAAGACTATGTGATTAAATCCTTCAGAGATTTGGGTTTCAATCTTTGATTGGATTACGTTGATGAATTTTATGGAAAGCTATTTATTTAATGGTCTTTCTTGAACCTTGGGTTCTTTTTTTGGAATTTTGGAGATGAAGAGTAGTATTTCTTTTTATAAAGGGTTATACATTTGGGGATTAGCCGATCTTGTACTGAAAATTTTGTTTTTTGTTAAGGTCTAAAGTCCTGGGAAATATATAGTTCATCTTTTGTGGATTTGGTGATTCTCAAGAAGTTGATTATTGCACTCTTAATGTGAACGAGTCAACCTAAATACTCATCTTTTGGAGGAAATATGAGTTTGTGTAAGAAATCTAGTAAGAGATGAAAGTCTACCAGACAAGTAAGAATGTTTCCTTATGATTTAGTTACACTCATAAATAAGTTCCTCAATAAAAATTAACTTAAAACAAAAACGTTGTTTGTTAAATTTTCATACTGGGTAATCAAATAAATTTTAACCCATCACAAGTTTGAGATTTTCTAGTGGTTAACTTTCATGTAGACATGTGTTCTATCACTCTCCAACAGAACATGACCCTTTGTTTTCTCTTCCATATCTATGTTTTCATGGAATCCTAGTATCTGTTTTCTCGGGTGACCTTTGTACTTTTCATTCTTTATTTTAAAGTGATAGTTTAATTTACTCATTTTCCGATGTGGGGCTTTCGATGAAGTTTCTGAGCCTAATTTTAAAATTGTGGGGACACAATTCCCAAAATGGGGGAAGGATGTAAAATCCCAGTTAAATAATGAATATGAAATTTTCATATTTATTAATATTTGTGAATAAAATGTTAATATTACTTTAAAGGAATGCTATGTTCGATGGCGTACCTCATACGCAACAACTAGTTTCATTGAAATCTTATGTTTCACACTAATAATATAATAATATTACCTTAAAAGGTAGTTAACACCGATCCATTTTAATGGAGGGAATGAACATAACTAACTACAAAATGATTATATGTGTTTGTTAAATATTTTAAAAATTACCCAATAAATGTTAGAGGCTTAAAATGTGTATGAATCCAATTTTAAGCATAAATATTCAAATGTTCATTAAAAGGTCGATTAACCGCCTTTTAAGGGAGAACCCTTATTTGAAGACTAAATTTTTTCAATTTTATATGTTATGTTTGAAAAAATAAAATAATCCTTTAGAATCGGTACATCAGATTTTACTTTGTGTAAATTTTTGTTATTTTTCTGATAAAGTTCCGATTTCAATGAATAGTGAAAATGCTATATTTTAATTCAAAAACTCATTTTAATATAATTTATTTATATGGTTAGATTATTTTTTAAATTGGGTTTCATGTTTAGTTAAAATAAATTTTATTCCATTTAATCCAATGGTGGTCATTGAAATTTATTTCACTTTGAAATTGGACATAAAAAATTATCATTCTTTTGATAGATATAGTTTCTTAAAAACATACTATTTGTCTTGACCGGGGAAATTGATTAAAATATTAATTAATGAAACTTCAATTTTTTGAATTTTGAAAAACGGACATCATTTTTGAATTTCAAATTTCAAATTTACTTTGGATAATTTTTTTGTATTTTTCTAACAAATGTTCTTTTTTAATGAATAGTGTAAATACTGCATTTTAATTCCGAACTTATTTTTCCTCTAATTTAATTATATAGTACAAATTCCTCATAATTGGTTTTAAAGAGTACTTGAATTATTTTTTTATCACTTAATACAATGTTTTTCATTGGAAGTAATTTAACTTTTCAATTGGATATAAAAACAAGTCAATCTTCTGATAAATTTTACTTCTTAAAAAACCGTCTTTAGTTGTGACAATAAGAATTAATTATAATTTAATTACTACAATTTCTATGTTTGGAATATGGTAAAATTGATTGTATATTTGGAATCAGAAGGTCCAAATTTTGTAATTAGGACTCTTTTGTTTTTGGACATTATGAATAGTAATGATGGTAATTATCTTTAATTATCATGATTAATTGGTAATCCAGTAGTTAAGGATAATAAAATAAAATCATAATAATATAAAATGACTCCAAAATGTCTTCCAATCCCCTTTTTTGAGTCATAGACGACCATGGGAAGATTTTTACCAAACATGATGTCCCATGGAGTCAAATGGGTGGGATAGTGACATTAGTGACATTATTACTAAGAAGAAGAGAAATATAACAAATGTTTGTATATCCTAAGTAAAAAAATTAATTTTTTTACATAAATGAAATAATAGACTACATATTTTCATTGCAAAGATAAAAATATTTAATACATCATGGTTTTTTTATAATTTTTAGACATTAAATAAATAAATTTATTTAAGACACCATGATGATGTAGTGATTATCTCATTAATGAATGATTTAAATAAAATGAAAAGACGAGGAAAAATATAAGACATAAAAATGTCTGATACCTATTGTATGGGTGAATTTAGAAACCTTATTACCTTATCCTTGAAATATCTCATTGTGGGATCTTTAAAATCCGAAAACCATTTTATTATAATGTTACATTTCAAGACTTTCTAAAAGCGACCCTCATCTCTCTTATAAAAGGCTTTCACCTCTGCCCCCTAACCCACACCTCTCAAGCCCTTTTCTCGTATAACCTCTGCTCATATTATCTATCCACATTCCACTATTACTCTTATAAGCCTCACTTTGGGCAGAAGTCTTTCCAAGGAATCCTTTTTCTCAAATCCAAAAAGAGTTACCCGTTTTAGAGGAAATGTCTTCTCTAAAGTTTCAATCTTTTATTTTCCTTCTTCACTCACCACTATATTCTTATTATTTATCCCATAATAACACCACTATCATAAATATACTATAATGTTTTTATGATAAGTATTCTTCCTACAATTACACAAACCTCCGTCAAATGGTTAAAGAACATACTATTTCTGTGGGTGGAGAATTACTTCCTCATGAAAGGATGATAGTTCTATATTATTTTAACACCTTTCATGGTGGCCATTATGATGGAACTATATTTATATATGATATATATTATATTTATATCCTCTCTATTTTTTTATTATATATTTAGAACATACCTTTATGCTTTACATTTTTTGCAAATGTGATAATTTCATATGATGAAGTGTGGACTACCACCCCCTCAAGTGATGTGACCCGTTCAGGCCAAAAATAGAATTTATAAAGAATGTATGTAATGAAAATATTTTACCCATATAAAAAATATATTATACTGGAATTATAATATATCTATGTCTAATTTAGTTTTAAATTCCATTAATATGACCTAAAAATGAAAGTAGTGTTCATGCGTACATATGGATTACCATCTACATGAACGGTACATTTCATTAATTATCTTCAAACATTGTGGAATATTATTAAATACATATATAAATGATATATATGATATTTAAATCATGAAAACCATTACGGAGATGATGTACTTATAACTTCACTGACAATTCTCTTCAAACAAGTTCATCATTGACTCATGGACCGAACATCGAAAAAACGTATGATATGAACTCACAAAATTAACATATTATTATAAAATGATAATATGAGATATTAATTTAATAAAAAACTTTAATTTAATTACTTATGAAATTATAAATTGGAAAAAATTTATTATTCATGTATATAAAGGAACAAACAAGACAAGTCGGACATGAGGTAAGTGGATTTCTTATCTCACATTTAATTCTGTGAGACTTCCATTATTCACCAATTATTTTTTTCTTGTGGTGTATTGTGTACTTACATTTGAAATAAATTATCATGATTCTATTTATATTCATGGTATTATGTGATTCATTTGGTTCTTATTATCATTTGGTCATATAACTTGATTTTTTAGAAAGAGGTAAGGGGTTTTTATCTCGCTATTTATTCCCGTCAGATTAATGATATATTTCTCACTATCTTCTTTGAGTGGGGTATGTAATGGAAATTATTCTACACTATGTGTAATATAATTTCGTTTATGGGTATTTACATCATGATTGTATAGTCCTTCTTTCGTGGGGTGTGTGTTTTGAATGTTACCCAAATCAGTAAGGGATCCTTTCACCCTCCTCTTTTTAAAAGATTTCTTTTTGTTAGATATTTTAATTTACATATTCTTAATATTGGTATATGTTCTTATATATCATTATTTATGTAAATTTTATTTCCATGTGATGAGATACCCGTTTTAACCCTCATCAAATCTTTTTCTGATTTTAAATGTGACGTCGTTAGGTTGTCGAATTCTTGTAAGGGAACTTCTTAACCCAATTTCAATTATTTGGGTTAAACCTCTAATTGTTTATTATGTCATACTATGAATATGTGTGGATGACCACTGATTTTTTTACACTTAATATCCACTTATATTGGGTGTATTTATATTTATCACATATAATTATGTAATTAATTTATCCTTAATATTAGGATATCGTCTTTGTATGGGACTTCGTCTTAATCTTATTTTATTGAGGCAAACTTCAATTTATATATGACCATCTTTTATTAGTTATATAATAAACCCATTTGACTTTTAATTTGATTAAAATGGAATATTTTTAAATGAAGAGTTTTACTAAACAATAAAATGAATTTTTTCTATCTTACATATGCGGCGACAATGACTTATATGCCATTGTGACCATTATTTGAGTTTCAGATTCCTCTACAAGCCATAACTTTTTTTAAAAGAAAAAAAATTCCATGTTTTACTTTCCATTTATTTTGGTATTGAAAATGGTTTAGATATTATTTTGATTATATAAATGTGTTGTATTGATATCTTCTGATTGATATGTGGAAATGTTATGTTTCCTTTATGCATGTTTTATGTGATATCATTATGTTATGGTTCGTTGGAATTATTTATGAAGTTGGTTGGTTCTGTAATATAATAAGGGTAGGTGAGCCCGAGATATCTCTCCAATGCATTGGGTAACTTGAAGGAGTTAACATCTGTGGTTTCTCTGAATAGATTTAGGGAATATACTGTGATGGGTATTCTAAACGTAACTATGAGGGTTACACCCTACGAAATAATATTATGAATGCCTAAAGTTACCTTTATGACTAATGATTTATATGATTTATTCACAAATCTTATGATTTAATGATGTATGTTAAACAGCTTATGTTATGTATATATTGATGATATAATGTTTTTTTCGTTGTTTTATAACCCTTACTGAGATTTTTATGCTCATCCCATGTTTTTAAAATGTTTTCCACAGGACTTAAAGATGAATAGGGTCATGGATGGGATAATGGAAAGACATGATATCTAAAACATGGAACTAGACATGTTTAATTTTAAGATTTTTTATTTGAAGATAAAAAATGGAAATTGATTAGAACTGTCTACTTTGTAATCATTTGAGATGTAATAGTTATATCCTAATTCTCTAAAACTCTTAACTTGAATAGACCCCCAATGTGAATTATTCATTTAATTCATGATTATGTAATGTTTCAAGTCCAGGTCCTTACAAATATTCTCAAATAGTCTCCACTTAATCATAAATATATAAACACATATTAACAAATAATCAAAAAGAATTGAAACACTTGGTATCATCAATAAATATGTTTATTTTTTACAATGATTATGATATAATATTTAAGATGTTATATTTTAATTTCAAGTCTTTCTATGACAATATATCTTTAGATCCTTAGCTTGTATTATTTTGAAAAGTATGTTATGAATTATGAAATTTTATGTGTTTATGGATTTCACCACTATATTTTCAATATAGTTAATTTACTGTCATGTGTAACATATTATAAATATTTATATATCATATTTTTGTTATTATGAGGGATTGTTTTTTTGACTTCAATGTAAAAAATGGATACGTTTATAATAATTCATTATTGAATAACTTGATAAAAATTTTAAATAAATATTCTATGAAATGAAACTACTAAATATTGGACCTTTTTTCTAAATTACTTGATAAGGTTTTAATTGATGGTTTAATATTTAATGAAAATGAATTTGATTAACTCTAATAGTTTTAACTCAATTTTTGTTGTTTACTCTCTATAATAGCTTCCATTATAATTATCATTAATATAACATAAATTTCGGTATAATGATAATGTTAAATGGTATAATAAAATTCATAATTGATAAAAATGAGTTTTCAGGATTTTTTTTTGATAAAAAAATTTTTAATATAACATAATTATAAAATAAAAAAGTTTTTTTATTATCTCATTTATTACCTTTTATATGATTGAAATTGTAACTCCCATATTCTTTGATGTATGAGAAAATAATATTTTCCTGGATATTTTATAATTTTTTATAGAATGTTTCATTATAAATTAACAAAGAAGCTTTATTATTCTACCCATTTCAATAAGAAATTAATATAGAAACAACCACCTTAATGGATTATTGTAAGATAAATGAGTTAAATTAGTATTTTAACTATAATAATACTCTCTTATGACATTAAATCTTATTATCAATGAAATATTAAATTTCTATACCAACAAGAATGAGTAATGTTTCAATAATTCCAATAGGACTTTGGTTAAAGGTTTTATTAGTGGTGTAGGGATAGATGGTTTTCTCTTTGGTGAAAATAATTATGTGATAACTAAACATTTATGGTTATTTAATTATTTTTCAATAGATTTAGATAATAGATTTTTCTAAACATCACATTCTTCATTTTCATTACATTATGGACAGGATATTAATTTTATATAAATCATTTTTACCAGATACTTTTTTTCATAAAAAAAGTATGATTTCAAAAAATTATTCAAACTGCATTATTCTAAATTTCAACATTCAATTTCAATTGTTTTATAACATTTCAAATATAAGATATTACTTCCATAATATGAATTTTACCTATATAAAAAAAACATAATATTAAAATATATTTCTTCATTATTTTTTAATTATTCCCTCTATAATTATTTACTAGGAGGATTTGTGTATATATTTACTATGATCAATATGATTCATGGTTTATCACTTAAGACACGCCCATCTTATTCTAGTAACGATATATTAAAAAAATTGATCCTTTTTTAAATAGGTTTTAGAATATAATATTATAACCATAAAATTTTTCACTATTATAGATTTTTTGATATGTCCAAGCCGTTTACATAATTTTCTTTTTAAAAATGTACACTTGGGGTTACCCATGTGGTTCTTTATTCTTTGTTTAGATTCAAATTTATTAACAATTAATATATAATTATCTCATCCGTTATTTATGACATGAAAATATCATATATTTTTATGATGTATGTTATTCCTTTTATTGTTAGATGATTCACATGAGGTTATTTACTTGATTCATTTGTAAGATATGTTTTTTTTGGAACCACTTATATATTATCTCATATTTGTTTATGCCCTCACATTTGAGGAATATCATTTTAATTTTATTCAATCAATGTTGACTAATAGTTCTAGTAATATTTATATTGTGTATATATTGTTACATTATGCTATATATATCACTTGATCAACTACTCCATGTTAGAAACATTCACGAAGATGGGGAAAATGATAAAAATATCAGACTACGAACGCCTTGATCAGAATCATCCAATAAGTTGAAGGTGTATAAGTGTTTTAAATATACATCTATATGTTATTTTTTATTATTTATTTTGTATGGTTGAGTTTCCTTCCCCAACTTATTCAACCATTTACATTCCCCTTGGGATTGGGGTTTTACTAAGACACATTATACATACATCTAATAATATGTGTGGGTTCATATAGGTACATCTGTGTTACACGATTCTAAATTAATATTTTGGGAATCCTATTTTCCCAAACTAGTATTCATTATATTATTAACACATTGATCAATGAAGGATGTTTATATATATATAATCTATATATAGGATGTTATTTTTAAATATAGATTCTTATCTTTATACAACTTCCATGTATAGATGTCATTATGATCTACTGTTTTTTTGTAAAACTATTTATATTTATATTTATGTATATTATAATATTTAACTAAAAAAACACTATGGGTATTATATATTGGGTAAAATCATAGTGGTTTATTAAATAGTATGTTATGATCAAAACAAACATGTGTAGTCTACTAGAGGTGTAGTTTAATTTTCTTTTATATAAGAACACATAACTACTAGATGATTCAATAATAAATTGTAAAATTGTTTTTGATAGTTGTTATTTTGGGTTGAGATCCACATGATGTTACGGTTGATTGGTTATTGTTCATTTTATTGATCAGGTAAACGTTTGTTTCAGACTAGTTTCATATTGAATATATCATATTGGGTGGGTTTAAAAAAATTTATATTTATTTCATTCATATATTATAATTCCCTATTGATCATTTTTTCAAATAAAAATAAAAATAAAACTCTTTATTTTCTATTTAATACCCACAATGATAGTTTCCATCCATTTGGGATCGATATGGTCTCTTAGAGTTATGTGGAGGCCCCATTTGGATGCATTTTTTGTTATTGGGGAAACAATCAGCAACAATTTTTTTCAAATGTAGTGGAAATGATATTAGTTCTCAGTTATCCTAATGGTGGATATTTATAATATAAATGTGATATTAATGTAGATACATGTTATGTGAGATATTAAAAGGAATTGAGAATATCTTTATGGATGAAGCTCATATTTCCAATATTATTTCTTTGTCTAGGTAGTTACCAACAATGTTATTTGGTTTTTTATTTGAATACCTCATACAAAATTATGTTTGAACCTATATGTGTTAAAGGGATCATCCATTGGAAAATTTATTTATTTGTTCATGTATCAAATTCATAGATCATTAGGTAAGAAAATTTGAGTTTCATGACATCATGCGTTCTTTCTTTTGAATGTTTGTACTTTAGATAGAATCAATTAATGGTTTTTATTAACTAAAACATCAATAATATATATTTATATATATATTTCATATATATATATATATTCATGGTGATTTGGATAATAATAATATCCAATTGATTGTTATTATTATGACCATTATATATATTTTTATCAATAAATAGTTTTATGAAAAAAAGGTTCACTATTATATATGTTTATGTATTTTAATGTCATGAATAGAATATTAAAATATGACTCTAAAAAATTCAATTTTTTGTAAATATTGATTATTTTGATATCATGCATTTTTTTTGACCTAGTACTACCATTTTAGTAATTTGAATTGGTTGAAGCATGATTTATTTAATCTCATAATAAATATATCATTATATAAATCCTTTTGTTTATTTTTTTACTGAATTCCATTACTGAATTTTACATGATACAAATTTTAATCATGAAACCTTTAATATGAGAATATATTTTTACAATAATGAAATGATGTATTTTCCATGTTTGAAAATATGATTTTTCTTTCAAATGTGATATATGGAATGGTTTTTCTAAGAATGAGTTATAAAAAATAAAGATGAAGGGTCTTTTTAGTGGAATAGAAAAAAATATTATCCCTAGACCAATTTTTATTAATAAATAACTTTTCATGCAAGGGTCTTGTAAAATAAATTTTTAAATAAAATCCTGAAGTAGAGTTGGAAAATGATTCCTTCACATGAGGATATATGTATTTTAATATTATAAGGACAGTAATTTTAAAAAAAAATTGAAAGATGTCTCAATATTTTGTTTTATTCATTGGGTTTTAAAGGAATATGTTTGATGATCATAAATTTTATCCATGAAATTAAATATTAGGTCCTTAGTAAATCTTATGGTAGAGAGCACAATAAGATGAAAAAATATTTTAGGAATTTAAATTTTTTGAATGATATGATGATCATAATTTTATGTCATGGTTGATCAAAAGTATATCTGATTTAGTTTAGTTTTTTCTGTTTTCTTGAATTTTAGTATAATTGGGTTGTCTCGTGGTGATTAAATTATTTAAATCTTGATGATGATTAATTTAAATGCTTGAAGTATTATAGTATGATAAATGTTGTTTTATTTATGATTATATATTTGGATTTGTAATCCATATATCTATCTTATTTGTGTTTATGACGTGTTATTTATGTTTTAGAATATGGTGATATTATTAAGTTTCATATTTAGGATACTATATAAAATATTGTCCAATGGGTGGTTTTGTTAATAAATGATGAAATGTATTAGTGTGGGAAGTTTTTATTAACCATTAATGTGGTCATTGTGTTGGGAGAATATTTATTTATTGTTTTATGGAAAAATATGATTTTTTTATAATTGATTGATAGGTTGGTTTTTATTATAGGTTTTTCCATGATTTTATGAAATTTGAGATGAATTCTTGGTTTTTTGATAAAAACATTTAGTATTAGATGAAAGCATGGGGGTTTTGGTGCTCAAAAAGTGGTACCAAATATTCTCTTATAACTACATATGACACTAGGTACCCAGTGCATGGTAGCAGTTACCCAACAGACCGTGGATGTATGGGTGGTTGTTCCTAGAGGACCCCTGAGTTCCTTATGGTATTAAAATGTGTAGTTTACAGTCTCAAACACATTAAATGTTTAAAAATTTTATTTGGTTTGTATCGCTTATCCTTAATTAAATTCATCTTACCAACATTTTTAATTTTTTCTAAGATGATAATAGATTCTTCTTGGAATCCTAATGGATTTCCTTTCCCCATTTTATTTCCCATTCAATCCAATGTTATTCTATGGTTATCTTCCTTCGAAATCATTGGTAATCCGTTCTCCTTCTCAAATCCTTCAAACATCATCCATTTTCTATATTTTCCATTCATTCAATGTGTTCCAAATTTACTAATTTCTTTCAACCTAGTGAAAAAATAATCCATTGCCCTTAGGTATTCTCTCATGGCTTAATGAAGACCTAGGTGATTTTTTTCATTGAATATATTGAATTTCATTTAAATAAAATATTTTTTAGAATTTATTTATGATTTTTGGAGTTCATATATTAATATAGAGATAATTTTTCTGAATCAAGTTTTTTATTACATATGATTAATGATTATCTATATTTGAGATGTATTTTATTAATTTTTTCACCATGTTTGTTTTTTTGTTAAATATTTTTAATTTTATGTAATTTTCAGATGACTGTAAATATATTCTAATTTTCTGTTTGATATTTTTTGACACAATTATGGTTCCATTTGAGTATGGGAAAAATAATTTTCAATGGTATGTAGGTGGTTTATATTTATTTGGAAATAGTTCTACAAGTGAATAATAAAACTTAAACTTTTATGTTGAAAAAAAGAATTATAATATCTAGATTAATCAGCACACTATCATAATATTCCTCAAGAATCATGAATTAATACTACATAGGAATTAACCAAGAACACACACCCTCTAGAAAAACATAGGGGAACCAAAATCAGACCCTCCAAGAGGAAATTAAAATAAACAAACAAAATGAAAAACAATGAAAAATTTGATATTGACATGGAATAAACCAAACACTAATCCATGGGAAACTCAAACATCACTACACTGTTGAAGAAGACAAATTATAATAAAAAAATATGAATCATAAGTGGATGGATGTTTTTTCTAGAGTCATTCAATTTGTCTATACTTGATACATAGTACAGAAACCCCAAATCTACATATATAGATTCTATTTTATAGTAATACCAACTCAACCAATAAATGATCTTTATGGAGTTATCTACTCATGGAACTAATATTTGTGATCATTGAATCACTCTATCAATGGTGATATATACCTAAAATAGATCACCCAGTGTATAGTACTTAATTATGATGACAATATGAATAAGATTTTCTACCCACAACATATATTCCAACATATAATAGTATCATTTAAAACACTTCTTCAAGATTAAGAATCATTACATTTTGATGTTTTAACCACAATCACTACCTCTATATACTGGGTAAATATTTTAGGGAACTTTTAACTATAACAATGATGAATGTTGGTATATTCATATGGTATGTCTTACTGTTCGATTTGACTGCGAGATCAAAAAAATTCTGACACTAAGATTAAAAAACAAAAAGTAGGTAAATGGTTATATGCTCCATCACCAAGTCCACTTGATCACATGAAAAAATATATATTACTCAATTATTTATCTCAACAAAACTAATATATTATTGTATCAAGGATTATGAGATCTATAATTTATATAATACGCGTTGTTGTCAAAAATTCATTTAAAAATTCATGAGTTATAACATTAGTGACGATACCATCAAAATCTCGAATCTCTTTAACCATTAATAAATCAGGAGCCTTATCATTTTCAAGAATCCAAATGAAGTGATCTTATATTTTTTTATTTGTCATCTTGGAGAGAAATATTAATGTTTTATCTAAGTGATTCTCACATCATCTCATTCATAATTACTCCAATAAAACTAGCAACCACACTATCTCCTTCACAACATCAGCTATTGTAATGTTTTTAACATTCACGGTTAAAAGGGAAGATAACTATTATAAAATAAAACAACGATCACTAAATAAAAATCTAAATGTAAACATAAATATAATGTTACTCATTTATGAATCATTGTATCAACTAGAATAAGTATCCAATACAACCTATATGATTCCATCTATTCTAAATAGTGTTAAGTATGTTATGAACCGTTATGTTTTCCAAATATTCTGTTAACATCTTCTAAGTGATACATCCTATAATTTTATAAGAATCCTCTTACCAAAATTACCACTTGAGATATATCAGTACATTTACATTGCATGGACTATATTAGATTTATCAAAATGGAAATATATAGACATTTTTTCGTGTACTCTATTTTCATGTCCATTTTAGGATTCATCCCCTTTGAATATAGTAATTTCCTCGGACATAGGAAGCAACAAATTGAAGTGTCTCGTAATCAACAAAAAAAATATTCTCACAATGAAACCCAGATATTACATATGGATATAATATGAAAAATAAATAAATAATTTTTTTAAACATATGTTTCTTCTTATAATCATAAAACCATTGTCTTAGTGAATCCATGGTCATTCATCTAGTTGTAGCCGAATAACTCACACATGAATTCTTTAGGCCTTTATTTAATATATCTATGAATAATTCTTTCATCAATGTAGAGAATATTTGGGATGAATCATATATTTCCACACTTCAAATATCAGAAATAGTACTATATATCACCCTAGAATGACCGATATTTTATTAAGTTATTATTTATCTTCTAATTCAATTTCTTTGGTTCATTCGAATGCTTATAGGGACATGTTCTCTACTTCCAGTATTGTGTATACCCTTTTTGTTGATCTATTGAAATTTTCTCCATCAATTTTTAATAATGGAACTACATCTTGACATCGTGTCACTCATGATACAAACCTTCGATGTAATCCAATGTGATAACCATAAGTATCATTGTATTTTTCACTAGAATAGATGTAAATCTCATAAAAATCCACACATTGGTATTCATATATACCTTTAATAACCCTCTACTCATTGTATTAGACTATCCCATCTTCTTTATCCTTTATATGATAAAAATATTTGTTCTATAGTGCTCACTTGAAATAATAATTAACTATTTCTCACATTAATTAGAAAAATGGAAGGAATGTAAATATTCCTTCATATATAAATATAGCTAAAATGGTTTATTTAGAAATACCACATAAATCAAGATCTATGGTTTCCAAAAATCCATATGAACAAGAATATGAATCTAGGTATTAAATATCTACACTAGCTTATTAACCACAGTTTATCTCCTCACCTATAAATGTCATTTTTTTCTGTTCATTTCTCTTGTAAAACTATACCCTCAGTTTCCCCCATCACCATGCACTATGGTATATCATACCTTTGTGATTTTATAGCATAAATAAAATCCCAATACAATGACATGGTTTCACACATAGAACTCTAAAATTTTTGATCCCTGAATAGCTCGACACCACCAACATTCATCTCAAATCATACTAGAATTTATCAGCACATTTATTTTTCCCTATAATATATTGCTCAATGTTCTTATCATTTAAATTGATATTTACATTAAAGAGGATTCTGAAGACTATGATAAACACATATATACTATTATCCTAGAGTTTGAAAGAAATTTTTTAAATATAATTCCAAAAAAGAAATCATATAGAATATATAGATTATAACTAGTATTTCAACATAAAATCAAAATTAACATACAAGATATAAATAAAAGATTTTTGGTGAGTAAATTCAAACATTCAATCATACTATAGTTCATATAGGATCAATTATTCCAATTGTTCTATAGAAATTTCAATCATTAGATTTCTTAGACAACAAATAAATTCATCCTAAAATTCCCTCACAAATAACAAAAAAAATTAAAATTTATATCCCACTCATACTAAATCAAATTAATCCATTCCAAATAACTATTCTTCTTAGGTATCCCAATCATAGTATTGTTTGGTGGATTCCAATCAGGCAATATATCATCTCCAATTTTTATCATCTATTCCAGCCTCTATTTTCAAAGCGACACAATTTAATATTTTACCCAATCATGGATTTCACCTTGTAACACTATCTGATGAATTTATATAATAACTCAGACATGTCATTGAGGAATAAAACCAAAATGATACATGTGGAATCATTAGTGTAGTTTTTGATTAATGTTTATACCCATGAGATCAAACCATTGGTATTACCCATACAACTATTTAAACAAATTGGAGAATCCAATTATTTCGAATCCTTTCATCTTTATTGATAACATAATCCAATAATACACTTTTATGCAAAAATAATTTTTTATAAACTATAGATGATAAATATTCAGCCATCCTTTTAAATAGATTTTCTATAAACAATTATTACAAATATGACCATGACCTTCATGCCACAACTCTATATATCTAGAAGGTATTCTGAAATATATTTCTCTATCATGCATGATATCATATAGTAATTGATATAGTACAACATTATGTCATTCCCACCATGGGACACAACCAAGGATTTGAGTGTTATATTCTAGTCAACATATAAAAAAATGTATTAAAATCATTTTTCAATAATCTAACAGATGGAAATGGTGTTCATATAGAGTCATAGAATATATCCAATAGCTTGAAAATGTAGAAGACATATGTTCTTCCTTTTCAATGTCACATATTATTTTTTTATAACCTCAATTAATTCTCAAATTAAATGGTGAACCATTCCAATTCTTTAAATAATATAGCTTCCAAAAAACAATTTTCTATGATTGAATGAAATAGAGTTCTATAGTTAAGGATTCTTGAATCCAATGAACTCTTGGTACATAGAACCAATGATATACCATCCAATTTAATTATTAAATCTACGAATGATCTTGATGAAATTATTTTATATTTTACCCACATTTCTCATTATTCCGTTTATAGGTACCCTTTTATTTCATAGTGCTAAAAAACAGAGCCCCCAGAACTATCTGACTTCTCTTGAACCATTTCTCTTATATTAACAATAATTATTTTCCGAAAAAAATTAAATTATTATCCACTATCATATGTAGTAATCTATGAAAATATAAATGTTAACGAAATATATGCTCATTTATGATAATAGCATATATCTCATCAAATACAAAAGCCTCCTAATATTAGGAATTAATAACTCTTTACCCCAAAACATATCATGATTCTAGAAGTGTTTCATAAAGAAACAATTCACACACACATTAAAAAACATCTCTCTAATATACATTATATGGCATTCAATCATGCCCATTCATTCATATGACTAGTCACCATCCTCCATTATAGTATCTAGTTGATTATAATTCCATATAATATGTTAAAATTCAACAAGTAAAGATTCGTATAAATGTTTTAATGATTTCCCATAAACTCTATAGTTGTTATAACACAAAAAATTTGAATTCCACATTTTGGTATAACATAAGTAATAAAAAACAAATTACCATCCTATAAATTCATTCTTATTCAACATTTTACATTGGATAAAAATTAATCCTTAATAGTGTAAGATTATTGTCCTTTTGGAAAATTAGTCTTGTATTTTCAGCATCTAAAAGATAAATTATTATCTAAAGAATCTTTCCATCCAAAAAAATATCTATTCATATTCCAATGTTTAATTATAAAAAATTAGTAATCAAATAATATAATCTAAAGGGATAGTACCTCACAAAATTTATACATCATATTATGAATTTACCATTAAAATATGAAACAAATATTTGAAACCAATTTTTAGAATTGGCATAGTTTCACTAGAATGAGACAACCTTTGATCCTCTAATTCAGCATAATGAATTTGATGTTCTGGTAATAACATGTCGCCATTGGATGATTCCCCATAAAATGGAAGCCATGTGACACATAAACACACCAAGAAAACACACCAATATAATCATTTAGTCAATGTAAATAATTTATTTACCATACAGAAATAAAATAGAGGAACATAAAATATTACTATGGTTTGAACATTAACATAATTCAGGGAAAATACCAAATTCACATGTAATGTAATGAACAGGGATTGAAATGAAATTCATAATAATAATAATAATCTTTCAAAAGAATTTCGATATGTAACTTACTATGTCTAGAGTTGCTAAATAGTACATTTGACCCTATCTGAATTTATATAGATGTTTTTGCCTTGTAATATTAGTTATGTCACCAAAAGGTTTTCAAAGAGGGAACTCCATGTGGATTAAAAATTTATAGTCATCAAATCACATAGTCAGGGGATATCACTACATCAATTACACCATCTTTTATTGACCCAAATTTTTAAGGGTTGGTGGAATTTAGAGAACGTTGAATTTTTTCCTAGGAGTGGGGGATTAACTATTAATCAATTTTAATATTACATATATATGAATAATAACATCTACTTGATATGATTTTGGAAATGTAATGAGGCTACGATATTGGTTGAAGTGCTTGAGTGAGTGTTGGAGATGGCTCAACATGACCCTAAGGTAATATTTCTGCTATATGAATCCCCCGTGGTTTGGAAAATGAGTGCAATAGTGTGGTGTTGTGAGGTAAGGTTGGAAAGGACATAAATGATATAAGATGTGTTTTGTTTATTTTTTTGAGTGTAATACCATGGTTGTGACCCTTATATAACATGATGTAAAGGGAAGGTTGTTGGGAATGGTCCCTTGGACACTTCTGTGGGTGTTTATGCTATATCGTAGTGGGCTTGTCATAATATGGACCTTGTTTAGAGAGATGTTAGGGAAAAATAAAAATAAAACACCATAGAGGGTCCTTATTAGACATTTAATATTGATAAACCACTATCCCAACCAAGGTTTTTTTATTTCATTGAGTCATACTATATTCTATAGAAAAAGGATATATTGTTTTTGTAATGAATAATTATGGGTATTTCTCTACAATACCTCCCTAGGTGAGGTGCCTCACACCATGGTCACATCAATAATTCCAGAAGGGGTTCCCCAAGATGTTATTTTAATTAGGGAACCACATATTTTCATGATCATGCGGTTATGTATTTAGGATCCAGTGGATCCTTGAGATGTCCATTTTAGTTGGCATCCTCATCCCCATCTACTTATTGATCCCTTATCCTATCATATGTTCTTAAATATTTTCATAGGGTATTCTAGGAAAATTCTTCCTTGGTTTCCCTTTATTATCTCTTCCATTTACCATCTTATTTCATGGTTATTTTATTATGGTTTTATTGAAAATTTCTACTAGTTCATGGTGGAAAATGTCTAAAATAGTGGTATTTTCATGTTCTATTCCAAGGTATAATTCCAAAAAAAAATTAACACACATTATTGTTAGTAGTTTTTGCGTCATGGAGATATAAAGTGGTTTTTTTACGAATATAATACAATTTTTTATGTTGAATAAATAATTTTAAATTCATATAATTAATTACTGGTAATTTGTGGTGTAAAAAAAATCCTTGGTTGTTGATGGAGTTTGGAAGACAAGTGGTTGAATTATTTAAGGGTGTGTGGAGAATATGAATGGGATTACTATTTTAAATTGTAGGAGGTACCTTTAATAAAAACCCCACGTGATTGTTATGTGTGATTATTCTCCAAAAATCATTTTTAATGGGAATGGATAGGATAGTTATGGACGAAGAGCATAGTAGATATTGATATAGGATGCCAATTATACTCCTTATTATAGAATAAGTGTTTTTTATCATTTTTAATGATAACCCAATAACTATTTATCAAAGATGAAATAATGTATATTATGTTGACTTTCATCCTTTAAATGGTACCGGGGAATGAGTGGTAGTGTGGGGTACAATATTTTGGAATCCAAAGGATAATGGGTAGATATTGGAGGCTTAATTATGAGTTGTCATGTTAATGATGGTCATAAAATTTATTACTTACTATGATTTACATCATCAGTTTTTAAGACTATATTTGTGTTTGATATAGGTGAGACATGTCCTCTCGAACTTAGTATGTATAAGAGATTGGTTTTTTTTACTGTTTTCAATTATATTATCTCCATTAGGATATTTGATATGAGTTCAATGTATGGATTGCTGGAAGTTATTATGGAAATATCATCGGTATTTTATGTGTATTTGAGATGGGATAACCATCCTAATTATTATTTATAGGGTCAAAATGGCCATTTGACATGTGAATGTATCGTGGGGTAATGAATGTGAGATGGTTCCAGTTATTTGAGAGGAGGGGAAAAGTCTTGAGTGGATAGTTCATTAGTGATGATGGTTGGATTATTGCTAATGGTTATAGGCCATGTTTGATATAACATGAATTTTCATTTGATAAGCAACATATTATTGTTTTGATGATATGGATGTTATGGTTCGACTCCTCCATGTGTGATATGGAACTGAATAGACTACTGTGATTTAAATTAATATCCCATTATATATGACGTATTGTCCGACCAATAGTGAGATATCATGTTTTGAGACCAGTTTTCTTTATATTTATTGGTAAGGTCTTTTAGTGGGAATTTCCATGAGTAAAAAGGAAGTGTTAGGGTAGTAACATGTGGGGAATGATAATATGATGAATGAGATATCAGTGGATGGAAAATTATAAGTGGGATGGGATATAGTGTGCGATATAGGGATAGATAAAATGATGAGACAATCATATGTCAGATGGGGTCTGATTTGTGATGTAACATGAGTGTGAATAGATGAAATAAACCATGGGTAATAAGGTAGATGATGATCATTGAACGTAAAGCATTCCAATTGTGTAAGGGGATAAATGGGGTTCTTATTGTGTGACCTTACTCTGAAGTCATAATGGGTAGGAATTATGGAACACTTTAACCTACATTTTAAAATAAATTTTAAATCATAGTGATATTCCCTACACTAGTTTCTTGGTATGGTTTAAAATATAAGTATAATTACATGATTATAATGGATTATAGCATAGTGTTGAACCTTGTATGGTCCAATTTCTTAGTGATCAGGTAAGCACTTATTATCCAAATTTCGGGTATCCTATTTAGTGTATGATGTCTGATACACATGTGTGAAATGATTACATTCTTCACGAATACAATTTTGTCAAGAATTATGTTGTTGAAACTCAAGAAAATCATACTAATAAATATGATCACACCCATCATGGGAAATATAATTCTCCAATATATCTTATGTCTAAAATCAGGTGGAGGATGTGAAATATAGAGTATTAGGCCATATTTATTCGTTGGGAATTTATTGATTCAGTTGATGATACACGGGGGTGGAAATATTGATTGTTATGTTATTTATGGTTTATATTTGATAGGCCTAGTAGGTATTAATTATTTGTATTACTATATGTTTTCACATGTAAAATTTGAAATATTATGATATTTCTATTTGATTGTGAAAAATAATATTTTGATTTATATGTTTTTTTAATTTTTTACTTTTTTAAATCTTGTATTTAAGGGAATCATCTCTCAAATTTATGTTTTCCACCCATCACACTAGTTTGTATCCTATGTAATACTAGAATGTGAACATAGGGTATTTGGAACCTCTTTCCATCTACCAGGGATACGAAATTACTAATCTAGGTTATTAATTTATCATTGTAAATATTTATTCAATATCATATTTTATTGATATAGATATTTACTATTCTGGACTGTGGAGCATTGAAAACAGGGTATTGTACATGATAAATATTTTGAGTATCAGATTTAAATGACATACATGTTCTTGAGTGTGATTTATTGCATTGATGCAATTGTTTTTTTGGTTAAAATATTCAAAAACATATTATGTGGAATCATCCCACATTATTTTTTCATGTTATTCTGCCCCACTAAACTGTGGTATTTTCCATTAGATGATAGGTCATATGGATATACATTTCGATCCTACTCACTACAAACTATACATTACCTTGTGTATGGTATGTATAAGGACCCATGATGGGTCCTCGTTAGAATTCAATAATATATTTTATGGATATACCCTATTGTGAGTGATAGGGTTGTGGTAAATCCTTAAACATGAAACCATCGTAGATAGGTGGGTGTTGTGGTCATGATATTTGTTGTGGGACCCTAATCATATGAAATATATGTGAGTAGATAGTGAATACCATAAATTGTATAATTGTGTTTGTGTTAAGCCTCAGGTATACTCTTTACCTTTTTTCCATGTATACTGGATAGTATATGAGTACTATGATGCATGATGACAGGTTGTTTACGTTTTGTTGAAGTTTTTATGTTCATAATTTATGGTGGTCTAATAATACATAATAATTCAAGATTCATGGTATCCTAGTTATCACAGGACATTGAATATGATTGTGTAAAATGTTTTCCTTCCAAGTGAATAGTTTTGTTTGATGTAATATATTAATGGAAATTGGAGTGACCAGACCGATTTTAAGCATACACACTACAAAAAACCCTTGTTCATAGGCAGAACATCTATATACATTTATGTTAAGAAATAAACAAGAACTAGATATAAATAGATAATGTAGATAGATATTTGGAGGTTGGGTTAATGAGGACTTGGTATAGAGGTAGTGTTTATTATGAATTAGGATTGTTTTTTTACATATGATCATCGTAGTGGTATTCAACGTTGATGTATGATTATATGTTTCCATTTCATATATTTTTTATACCATACAATTTTTATTTAATTTTTAATACTATAATTATGTTTTTGATGTTTTATATTCTATTATACTATTTTTTCACTATGATTGAAGGGAATAGTATCCCCAATGTACAGTTTAGGCTGTCAGCGTATGTTGGTAGACCCTGAAATGTGGGGAGGTGCACTTGAGGCTATATGACACCATTTCAAAATCAATATTTTTGGACTATGTTCTATGGTTTCACAAACATTTGAATGTTGACTACATCTAGAGACTCAAAGGTATGCATTTTTATATCATAAATAAAATATCAAACCATGTAATATTCTCAGGTGACCCATCATATAATTCCAAAATCTAAAAACATCTATGTATAAAGAAACCACCATTGTTACTATATATAAATTAAATGTTTATTAGAACATATTAAATTAAATATAGTGAATGTATAATGATTCAAAATTTATTCCTTTATGATGGAATGAATACTTAGGTGAAAAATTCTTTTCATAGAAAAAACAATATTTTCATTTCATATGAAATCTCTTACGATTTTTTTCAAAAAAAATCCATAAATTTTCATAATAAGAAATTCACTTATTTTTATATAAGGTTGTAATTAAAATGATTTTCATTATTTCCTTTATTATAAATTTAAATAAAATTTCATTGAAAAACAACAATTCTTATTTGAATAGAGTTTTCCAAATTTATTTTTTAGATAATATTCTAGATTCAAATTCATTTATATAATTGTTTAGATCATATATGTTTATAAATGTTCAACAATTTTAATGTTTGAAATTTGTTTGATTTATTTTTCATTGATGAGTCATGAACTAAGTGGTGAAAAATTTCAATAGACCAGTATTTTTATAGTGAATAAAAATAATATTTGATGATATTGTGTGAAACCACTAAAGTAATTAGGTTTTATATAATCTTTTAAATAATTTTTATTTACTTTTAGAATTTCTTCACTCTTTATGTTGTTTTGAGTTTATCTCTCACACACCTATTTGTATGAATAATTTATTTATTTTCTTTTTATTTTTATTTATAAAATTTAATGTACTTTGTAAATCCTTAATTTTTTTAATGGTGAACATTGGGTTTAATAAAATATTTGAAAAAACATTAATCTTAAATGTCGTAAGAAATGTATTATTTTAATTTGATTCTTATAACCTAGGCATTGAAATGGATTTCATGACTGATCTTACCAAATTATAAAAAATATATACACACACATAATTATTCATTTCCACATGTTAAATGATAAATTCATAGTAAATATCCACTCAAATATTTATAAAAGTCATTTGATGATTAAAAATAAATTTTCATCAAAAATGTTTTTATTTTGTATATTAAGTTTGGAAATAATAAATAATTTAAAACAATATTTGGAATTTTATTTTAAAAAATAACATAGTTTTTGGATCATAATATAAAAATTATATTTCAGTGAAATTTTTCGATATAAAAAAATGGTGATTCTTGTGAATAGTAAAAAATACAAGTTTTAGTAAAACATTCATTTCATTTGTAAATAATAAATAAATTAAAAGTATTATTGGGATTCTAATTTAATATAAAATATAATCAGGTGTTATTCAGTAAAATTTTCAATAATAAATTACATTTTAATCATTTTTATATCATATTTTTCTATATGTTCACTTTTATGCTATGTTTCGATTTTACTGAAAATTACTTTTAAGGCATAATGTTCCTTCATTGTAATTAAATTAAAATAATCACTAATAAGGAATGATTTAAATGAAATTTATTGTTTTTATATATAATTATATGCATTTACATCAATATAATGATTATTAAAAGAAATATAGTTAATATAATAAGATCATATGTTCGCAAAATGAATTTATTGAAAAACATTTTTTGGCCCTATTTATGGCTCATCCATATATTAAAATTTACAACATTAATGAATATATTTTCCTGAATATGATTCCATATTTAGAATTATAATAATTAATATTTTTAATATGGCCAGCATAAGTTTTTTTTCAGTATGAAAAATAAAAAAAATAAAATATTTACCATGATTAAAGTTTGAACATGGTTATGCATGTTACATGCACTTGTGTTAAAATTAATTTTTCACACTTAGGATTTTTTTTATAAATTGATGTTTATATTTATAATATTTCATTTTAATTTATATAAAATGGATCCATTTTTTATCTAAATTTATAAATTACATATGTAAAAAACTAATTACCATAAAGAAAAATAAAATTGTAAAACTAAGTATCCTCAGAGGACAAGTGAATAACATTCTAAAAAAATATTATGCCTATATTTTGATGGTTTTTATAAATAAAACCTTCCATATATTTATATACATTTAATTTTTGGCTTATTGTTTAGAGGGTGACTTCCCATTATTGAATTGTTTTGGGTTCTTACAAAAATGCTACTCCTCCGTTATCAAATGACACCTTTACCCCTCACATACTCACACTCTCACACCATTTTTATTGACCAAAATCTACCAAAGTACATTTAGAAACAAATTATACACATTGTAGTTGATCTTATTTTCTGAAATTATAGATCATTTGGTCCATAATTTTTTATTCAAAGGAGTTTTATCAAAGTGAATGTAATCGTCTTAACTATGCTATTTCATTTTTAAAAATTATATTATCACCATATATTATTTAATAAATTTTGCAAAAAATAAAAAAAATATTTATTATAATTATATTTTTTTTATTACTATGAAATTATATTTATTCATCTCTTCCTTAATAAAATTGGATCCTAGGACATCTCTTGAGTGTATGGTAGAGTACCTCCTCTCTACCCAATGTAATTTGTTTTCCATCACCGAATCATATGGATAATAATAATGAAATATATAATGAATATGTATGATTAATCTGAAATAATATTAATTATATAAAATTAATATTTCACAAAATTAGTTAAACGTTCTCTCATTAATTGATTGGAATTATTATGTGTATGCATGTACGAACAGTCATCTTCACAACAAAATGTGATTTCTTTTGTATGTAAAACATTCAAGAATCATAATAAAAAAATTGATTAATTAATAAATATGATATCTATAAATATTATATAATTATATATATGATTTATTTATATCATATTCAGCATAATAATAACATATGTTACAAAACATGCATGAGGAAGTGAAACGGTTAACACTCGAAACAATGGTAATAGTTAAATATTGTTAACAAATGGGTGATAATATGTTATAATAAAATCATATATGATATAATAAATATTATAATGGTTCTTTTATAAATTATTTACATATTTATAAGCATTATAATATATTTTCTATAATGTTAAAGTAAATAAAAATTTGAGGTAAGAGGCTTCGTCTTAATTTCACTTCATTGTGGCATGATTTCATCTTAATCCCCTGATTTATTTTTAATACTATATATATAACCATGATTAAATGTAATATAATAAATAGAATATTACATAGTAGTTTAATATTCAATTTTAGTTATTTTATACATTTTTTCACATTTTGGTTAAGAAGTGTTAATGAATTTTATATCTACATTTCTTTTCATTGGGTTATAATATATATTCATTGTCATGAATATTATAAGATCATTTGAATTATGAATTTTTATTTATTAATTTTATATTTTAACATTTTATATTAATTTTATTTTTAAACTGTTCACCACATCTTTGATTAATGTTCACATATAAATTATGATGATTCTAATTGTTTATTTAGGAATCATATATTAATTGAGATTGTTTTTCTTAAATTACCAATGAAGGAAATTATTTGATAATTTTATAATAAACCCCTTTAATATCCAATTATAATATTAATTCATGAGATTTCCATAGAACCGTAAAATATTATATTCATTATTACATAAAATCATATATAAATAATATTAATATAATATGATTTCATTTATCTATTTTGTTGAAAATAATTTTTATTATAATTTGAATTATAATAAACATTATTTCAATAGTTTTTTAATTTTATCTTATGATTTTTTGAAGAAATAATTAACCATTATTGGGTTTATAAAATAAATATTTTTTTAGAAATTTCCTGTCATTTTCCAAACTAGTTAATTTTTAACTTTTCTAGAAAAAATTTGAAAGGAATATTTATTTTAATGAACTCGGTGTGAATATATCATTACCATCATAATTGAGATTAATTTATACTAAAATTATATAATAAGGTAAAAAATATATTTTAAATGAAAATGTTTTCATAATATTCTTTAAATAAGTAATTTTGAAAATTTATTTTCAATGTGAGAATTTCATTTTCCTTAAAAAAAATTGATATATTTATACTATTTATATTGATCAACAATAGAAACTATGAATGTGTGGAAATGAATCTATCTAGATTAATACTATTGATGGTTTATGAACACTTTAAAAAATGAGATATCAAATTAAAATTTGATGATTCTTTTTTGTATTCATTAACATTTCCATGAAACAATCATATTCTGGTAATAATTGGGTATGAAATTTATATATAATAACCTTAATATTTGTATCGTCGACAATATTAATTATTAAATCGTATAACATTATTACATACTATGTTTTATTATGAATGTAATTTGATTGATTATGTAAATATTGATACATCTACATCCATTTTTCTATTAAATATATTTATTGAAAAATTATATTTATAATGAATTAAATCAATCATTCAATATATGAGTAATGTGTTGGAAATTCAGCTATTTTTTGGATATGAACATTTACAGATCCGAGATATATCAATAGTTTCATTATAATATTGAATAATCATAATTTAAAATGGATTTTGGTGTATCATTATCCATTGTTAAAAACTAACATAGTGGAAGTTCATGTCATTAATGGTATCATGATTCCTAAGAATTTGTAGACAATGTTAAATATTCCCATTATTGAGAATTCTGTAATTATTGTACATTATATTATTTCATTGATATAGTCGATTGGTGCAATATTTTTATTCAATTTATTGACATAATTAGATTTTATTTATTTATTTACAATTCCATATTGATTAAGTATTATCTAATGATGATAGTAATGTTATTGATTAAATTGAATATGTGTTCATTTATTTAATGTTCCATTATGATTGAGCTTTATCTAATTATGATATTCATGTTATTGATTAAATAAAATGTGTTTGAAATTATTTACCATTCTATATTCTTATGCATTATTGATTCAATATAGAGGCTATTGTACATATCACTTACTGAGAATTTTATCTCACCCTTATATTTATTCATTTTCCCATGATATGAATAAAGAATTTTTTAATGAGATCAAGCATAATGATTTTTTAACATTCATTTATTTATATTTAATATTTTATTGTATAATAAAATACTCAAGAATATATTTAATTTTCTAGGACTAATAAACTAATAAATAATTTTGGATGGGTTCATGTGTATTTAGTACCAATATATCAATGATACCACCAGCACCAGGCTACTCAGGTCGATGTCTTTATAGTTTTTATAGGAAAATGTTTAGTTGAATACCTAGGAACTAAAATAAACAAATATATTTTATGGAATATAACACCTTTATAGACATTTAGGATATGTATAGAATAACATCCAAATGTTTAGGTAATGATGATATTATATGGTTTTTTGAAACAATTACATCCCATGTATTTAAAGTATTAGTGGAAATGGTTCTGAAACCTTTTATCATAATGATAATAACTAGGAAAAGGCTGAATTGGTATTGGAATTGATCAATACCTAGTGAACAACAATAGGAATTACTTTAAACATGGGTTAGAACTATCAGGGGGTATTCATAAGATAATAGAAATTATATTTACAATCCATTATGAAGGAATTAAATATAATGGTATCCCCAATTACATTAACATTATGAAATAGATTATGAAAATTCAATATTTTTAGGTACCATAATAGTTTAATTAATCAATTCATGATTAAATGTCTAAAATAATATATACCCCATCTATTGTTTTGTGTGATAAAACTACCATGGAGAATACTATTGAGTTTTATAATACGTTTTTGGTATATGTAACCCTTTGTAATAACATGTGTTCCATTGAGAATGTTATTTAAGGAATAATGATTTTTATATGTTTTTATATGTTTAATGTTATTAACAACCATTAAGGTTAATATTATAAATGATGTAAATGTAATAATATTAAATTAAGGCAATTTTATTTCATGGAAATAAATTTGTAATATTGAATGCCCTCATGGTTAAAAAATGATTTTCTGACTAAGTTTATTTTTTAGGTTGTTAATTATATTTTAAGAAATTGTATAGGAATTATATTAATATGGTTTATGAAAAAGGATAAACCGTATGTCGTGTGATAACCGGTCGTGTCAATCAGGGTTGTGGAGCTTGAAATCCCAACCGAAGGGTGAAATGGGTAAAATGCCTTCCATTCAACTATGCTATGTACCGATTAATAAGACATTTTTTTACTGAAAATATTTTATGGGTGAATACATATATAATGGTTTATGGGTGATTTTTTGGTTTACTATTGAGGTTTATATATTAGTTTATTATATTTAATTTTTCCTAAATATTTTAGTTTTAGGAAATATGTAGAGATATACAAAGGGTCTTTTACCTGTTTGGAAGATATTATAATCCACTGAAACTTAATTTTTGTGCATCTGGATTAAAAAACTTGTATTCTATAATCACTATTTAGTGTAAATTATGAAGTGAAAATGGATTTTAGAACATAAAATTATTTAAATTGTGATTATGAAATAAAAATATTATAATTATGTATAATTTTTTTATGATAAGTTAATTCAAAGAAATTAGGAAAAGGATATTGAAATAAATATGTCATCATATTACCTTTATATAGGTGGAATCAATGGAATGTTAACTCATTAACGATTAATAAAATTTTGGTTTTTAACATTCCCTTGATCATTCACATTATTTATATCAATGATTCTTATAATGGTGAAAAATTAATTATGCTATTCTTCTTTGTCCATATTTTCACATCCTAATAAGTTTTTCTAAATTTGAAATATGGTTATTTGTTATTCCAAATGACATTTGTATTTTCCGTTCATTATTTTCATTTTATGTTTTATTTTCTAATTGGAATTTATGGGTTTTTAAGAATGGTATTTTAAAATATCAAATCCTTGATTTATAATCTTTTTTTAAATATCAATAAAAATATTTATTAAAGGTTGTGATATTTATACATATATGTCACGACCCCCTCCCACCAAAGATGCCCCTCCTGAGCTGGCAATGGTGAAAGGGAGATAATGACCCCCGAGTCCCGCTTCCAGTAGGCCCCGGGTTGGCGACTAGCACCAAGGGTATGAGTTTTCACAAATATGGGAGGCATTAGCCTTTTTATTATTTTGGATCGGGAAATAGGACAAGTCAACCACAAAAAAGGGAAAATAACATGTGTATATAAATAAACCCAAACCAAGCCCACATGCATGTTTAAACAATTATTATAACAAGGTACAAGTACAAGGAAGCTCAAAAGTACAATGCCAAAGAAAACAAGAGAACAAAAACCGCAACAACTCCAACTGCCTGACTAGTAGGGTCCCGCACGGCCCTGGTAGTCCTCCTGGAAACCTGAAAGTAAACGTAGGGTGAGCATACAAGTATACCCAGTAGGGAAACCTAAAGCTCTCGTGCACAAGTGGGGAGACACCCTAAGGTCCCGTGAAAAAACAGAAGAACCAGAAAGTAACAAGGAAAAACTATCCACCCAGCCTCACTGGTCACACTCACCAAGTAGCACAAACAAGTTTAGTATATATATAGAACAAAATTATTGGGTACCCTGCACCATTTCCCACTGAATTAGATGCTGCTCTTCCTAAGGGCAAACGTCCTGACGCTACCACACTCTTCCCGCCCGCACACACCTGGGCCAAACCACGCATCCCACCCGCACACACCTGGGCCTCACAACCACGCATCTCGCCCGCACACACCTGGGCCACAACCACTAACCCGCCCGCAGACACCTGGGCCTCATCCCGAAGGTTCTTGGGAACAGTAAGCCTGCCCGAAGAGTCTTGGGCTAAAGGTCGCCTCAAGCCATCACAGACTCCGAGACCTACCCGAAGAGTCTTCGGTGTAAGGTCACCTCAAGCCATCATAGCCTATGGAAGAAGGAGCAGGAAGGAGCTAGTAACTAAGGGGGAACACCCTCTCCCATAAAATGGGAGTTTTTGGCACTAGGTGCTTGACATGGGTGTGGTGCGACAAAACACAAAGATACAATTATATATATACATATACTAAACACACAGCCCAACCTATGGCTTCTTAAAAAGGGGAACTGAGCATGTGCCTCGACACTGCTACCACGAAGCATGCATCAACAACCAAACAATCATCCCCCAACCCCATTTAGGTTTTTATGTTTCATGCAATGGTTTAACAAATTATTACTACTGGGAAACTATCATCCAGACAAAAACATTCACAAACATATACCTGCCATCCACAACCAAGGATTGGTAAAACGCAAGCAAACACATGCCATTTCATTTACAAAAGATTATCACAACCATACAACATTCAATCATTCATTTATTTCAAAGTTCCACGCATAAAACCCTTTCCACACACAAAACATTTCCGCATTTGAAAACACCTTTTTTACATCAAAATACTTTTCATAATCAAAACACTTTTCATAAATAAAGGCATTTTCCACAACCAACCACTTCCCATTTCAACCCCATCGTTTACAAAACATTTCACACCTCCATGTTTCCACCGTCAACCATTCCAATAAGATCACCACCCAAACGTCGCAGTCCTGCTACTCACCAAAACCACAACAGCCCACAAAACACCCCCAACACATGCCACGTAACCAAGCCAACACCCACATGTTCATTATTCCATTTTGGTTCAACCGGGGTGATCACACAAGGGTTCTAGATTTTCATTGAAAAAGTCAACTTTACGTGATTAACCAATTTCCACATTTCATGAATTTTCCATCCATAAGAAAATACAGAAGAAGAGGGCAACATTTAATTGCGTAAGCAAAGGCCCCCAAAGACTGTGACTTTCAGTAGGTAGAAGCTCATTCAATTCACAAATATAATATCACAGGATATAAAAATTAAGGTAACAACAATCACTAACTTACCAACCCCATTCTTTAACCAGTTATTATCTTTATTTAAAGTTCAACTGCATCCCATGGAACAAAAGAGAAATATCCCACCCCGCATGTTGCCCCAAATAGAGAGACGAAGGTAAACCCCTTTTAATTTAATTAATCACGCACTTTATATCACCATCTTTATTATTTAATATAATAAACTGACAAAACATCTTTTAATTTATTTTTAAAATATTCTTCATTTTTATCATTAATAATTATCATTGTTACGTGCGCCGTGTTGACCACATCGATTTCAACAAAGGAATGGACCGGAGGGGTCCGGTCCATTACATCAGATACCTCTCAAAACATTCTCGTCCTCGAGAATTAAAACCAACCCATAAAAGGGGGAAAGGTCTGAATAACCACCCCTTAAGATACCTCTCAGGCCTCTTGTAATAACAAGAAACAACCGAAAACCCTAATTATGTGAGTTAGGAATTCCCTCTCCTATGTCGCGATATTATCCGCTTTAGGCGGCACTGACTCGCATGCACGGGTTTAATCGCATCCGCATTAATGCGTCTCGATTAAGGACTGAGCCTTACCACTTCCATATATTAGGATTTTCCAACTTACACTGCACCCAACAACGTACAACCCACACACTACTCGGACACATGGCTTGAGGAATTCCTTCTCCCATGTCGAGATATTAACCGCTTTAGGCGGCACTGACTCGCCTACACGGGTTAAATCGGATCCATATTAATGCGTCTCGATTAGGGATTAGGTCTTCCCCTCCCCACATGATAGGGCTCTTCACGTACATTTAAAGAAAAGCGGGAAACAACATAGCATTAAAAACTCACAAAAACAAGGTCCAGGCCCAGAGAATGAGCAAAAGAGTTCCAACAAAGGAGTGTGATGATCTTGAATTTAAACAAAACATAAGTGAGAGAATTTAAGTAAAACCGGAAACATCCCTCTCGATCTCTGGCCTTGCTAGGGTTGCCACTTCTATTACGTGAAACTGTCTGTGTCCCACTCCTCTACCGTTCTGTTGACGTCCAGGTGCCATAGTTGTTCGGTAACCAGGGAACGCCTAAGCCCAAGTAGTAATGAAAAACTCAAAGTTTTAATTATCATTTTATTTTAATTTCTTTCCCAGAACACCCAAATCATGTAAAACACACACATGATGATGTATGTACCTCCCCTAGGGTCTCTACCCTGCAATCAATATAGTCTCACTTGGTCGTTCGGTAGGCTCAGAGTCCTTGCATCGGATCACGGGGGGCCCTAAAATCCCGTGTCCTAGCCGGTCTTCCCTGGCCTATGTCACGCACCAAGATTAACGAACACTGTTTCCCTACCATCCCATGCAATCCTCACTGTGCCTAACTCCAGACTCCATCCTATCTATCAACCATCACCTTTGATACCATTCTTTCATGACCCCCTCCCACCAAAGATGCCCCTCCTGAGCTGGCAATGGTGAAAGGGAGATAAGGACCCCCGAGTCCCGCATCCAGTAGGCCCCGGGTTGGCGACTAGCACCAAGGGTATGAGTTTTCACAAATATGGGAGGCATTACCCTTTTTATTATTTTGGATCGGGAAATAGGACAAGTCAACCACCAAAAAGGGAAAAGAACAAGTGTATATAAATAAACCCAAACCAAGCCCACATGCATGTTTAAAATTTTTTTATAACAAGGTCCAAGTACAAGGAAGCTCAAAAGTACAATGCCAAAGAAAACAAGAGAACAAAAACTGCAACAAATCCAACTGCCCAACTAGTAGGGTCCCGCACGGCCCTGGTAGTCCTCCTGGAATCCTGAAAGTAAACGTAGGGTGAGCATACAAGTATACTCAGTAGGGAAACCTAAAGCTCTCGTGCACAAGTGGGGAGACACCCTAAGGTCCCGTGAGAAAACAGAAGAACCAGAAACTACCAAGGAAAAACTAACCACCCAGCCTCACTGGTCACACTCACCAAGTAACACAAACAAGTTTAGTATATATATAGAACAAAAGTATTGGGTACCCTGCACCATTTCCCACTTAATTAGATGCTGCTCTTTCTAACGGCAAACGTCCTAACGCTACCACACTCTTCCCGCCCGCACACACCTGGGCCAAACCAGGAATCCCGCCCGCACACACCTGGGCCTCACAACCACGCATCTCGCCCGCACACACCTGGGCCACAACCACTAACCCGCCCGCAGACACCCGGGCCTCATCCTGAAGGTTCTTGGGAACGGTAAGCCTTCCCGAAGAGTCTTGGGCTAAAGGTCGCCTCAAGCCATCACAGCCTCCGAGACCTACACGAAGAGTCTTGGGTGTAAGGTCACCTCAAGCCATCATAGCCTATGGAAGAAGGAGCAGGAAGGAGCTAGTAACTAAGGGGGAACACCCTCTCCCATAAAATGGGAGTGTTCGGCACTAGGTGCATGACATGGGTGTGGTGCGACAAAACACAAAATACAATTATATATATACATATACCAAACACACAACCCAACCTATGGCTTCTTAAAAAGAGGAACTGAGCATGTTCCTCGGCACTGCTACCACGAAGCATGCATCAACAACCAAACAATCATCCCCAACCCCATTTAGTTTTTCATGTTTCATGCAATGGTTTAACAAATTATTACTATTGGGCAACTATCATCCAGACAAAACCTTTCACAAACATATCCCTGCCATCCACAACCAAGGTTAGGTAAAACGCAAGCAACCACATGCCATTTCATTTACAAAAGATTATCACAACAATAAAACATTCCATCGTTCATTTATTTCAAAGTTCCACACATAAAACCCTTTCCACACACAAAACATTTCGGAATTTGAAAACACCTTTTTACTTCAAAATAAATTTCATAATCAAAACACTTTTCATAAATAAAGGCATTTCCCACAACCAACCACTTCCCATTTCAACCCCATCGTTTACAAAACATTTCACACCTCCATGTTTCCACCATCAACCATTCCAATAAGATCACCACCCAAACGTCGCAGCCCCGCTGCTCACCCAAACCACAACAGCCCACAAAACACCCCCAACACATGCCACATAACCAAGACAACACCCACATGTTTATTATTCCATTTTGGTTCAACCGGGGTGATCACACAAGGGTTCTAGATTTTCATTTTAAAAGTCAACTTTACGTGATTAACCAATTTCCACATTTCATGAAGTTTCCATCCATAAGAAAATATAGAAGAAGAGGGCAACATTTAATTGCGTAAGCAAAGGCCCCCAACGACTGTGATTTTTAGTAGGTAGAAGCTCATTCAATTCACAAATATAATATCACAGGATATAAAAAGTAAGGTAACAACAATCACTAACTTCTCAACCCCATTCTTTAACCATTTATTATCTTTATTTAAAGTTCAACTGCATCCCATGGAACAAAAGAGAAATATCCCACCCCGCATGTTGCACCAAATAGAGAGACGAAGGTAAACCCCTTTTAATTTAATTAATCACGCACTTTATATCACCATCTTTATTATTTAATATAATAAACTGACAAAACATCTTTTAATTTTTTTTTAAAATCTTCTTCTTTTTTATCATTAATAATTATCATTGTTACGCGCGCCGTGTTGACCACATCGATTTCAACAAAGGAATGGACCGGAGGGGTCCGGTCCATTACAATATATAATAATTCAAATAAGAAAATTTTGTTTGTTATGGCATACGACACGCAATATCGAGTTTAAATGACACAGAAAATATATTATTTAAATAAAACCATTATAATATTGTTGTCGAATTTGATGGTTTGAATTGTATTATGTGAATTATGAAATATATATATATATATATATAGAAAGGATATAGTCAAAAATTGTATTTTATAAATTTTTAGATAATAATCACTCATATTATTAATCAAGACATTTGTTTCTTCGCAATTAATATTCTTCATATACCTTTTAATATTTCATTTTATTTTTTTGAAATTATAAATAATTTATAACGCAATTAGAAAATATATTTTAAAAAATTAATAGGACTTTTAAAATAATCATATAAAAATTATCTTGGGGTATAATTTTTGGATAATTCTCAAAATTGTGATTTTTTAGTGAATACGTAAAAATAATGATTTCTATAAAATTGATATTTATATACAAAAAATAAAATAATTTAAAAATACTATTAAATTTTTTGTTAAATTTAAAAATTAAAAAGTATTAGTTATAAAATTTAAACTAATTAATTACATTGATATAATCTTCATAATATCTTTTTATAAAAGATAATTTCTTGGATTAAAATAATGTTTTTCTAAAAACAATTCATAATCGAATAATGTTCGCCCATTTTTATTAATTAATATAAATAATAATAAATAATTATTTTTAAAGAAATATTTAAAATATATATATACATATATTAATTTAAATCTATCAAATGATCATTACTAGTCATATATTTTATATAATATCATTTTATACATGAAAGATTCATTTCTTGAAAAGTAGTTTTTGAAATGATTAGTCAGTTCATATTTAAATTAAAAAATTCCTAATACTTGGAATTGAATTTTTTAAAATATATTCCATATGTATATTCATAATAAATGAAATTATTTAATTATTTGAACTTATTTTTGTCCATAATAAAAAATAATGACCGTAAAATTTATCTAACAGGAGTATGGTTAAAAAGTATTTTTGTTTGTAATATTTTATTATGTTAAACTTTATTTTCCTCAGACAAGGAATTTTTATTTGATAAATATGATTTAATATTAAAATAAATTTGTTATGAAATATATAATAAAGATCATTTTATTTTAGTCTTAATGGACAAATTTCATATGTAAAAAATTATTTTTCATTGTTAAAAATACACTGGTAAAAGTAAATAAACAAAGATAATAAGTAAATAAAATGTTTCAAAAATGTTTTATTTTTTTTATTGGAGGTCTTTATTGACCATAGACTCCCAAAAATACATTATTTATAATTTTCAGAGTAACTTGAAATAGAAACCTTGGATTTTCATAAATAGATATTACATATATTTAGACAAATATTTAATACATTACACGAACACACGCATGTGGATGATAAAATTTAAGTGTTGAAGACTAGGTAAAAAATATTATACATTGTTAAATGATCATATCATATCCCTAATGGATGTCCCCCATTGGTATTATTCATATACATACCCAACAAAAATCATTTATTCATAAAAATGGGATAGGGAACAAATGGAATTGTGAGATCAAATTCTCTATAAGTGTAATCATGTGAAAACCCAATCATAATGTGAGAATATGTGTATGATATCATGGGAATAATTCTTGATAACCATGCCCTCAATATAAAACACTAATATCTTCATCAGTGCAATAAAATTTACCAGTTCATATGACCTGAATCATATTGAAATAAAAAACATGATATATGAAATCATGTCAATGAAAACCATCATAAATGTTTGGATTAGGCATAAGAATAAAAAATATTAAATAAAGGATAACAAAAAATAAATTCATAATACGTTCGGATCAGTATAACCCTATGTTTACGTAATTTGGGCATGGGATAACCTCCTATGAACCCTATTGATTTGGCCAGGTGATAAAATTTCGTGTAACCTCTTGGATTCGTACTTGGGATAACCTCTAATGTATGCTATTAATTTGGTCATGGAATTAACTACCAAATTCCCTATAATTTAATGCATGGGATAACCGATCATGTAACCTTTAAACTCAAATAATATGAATCATTTTCCAATACATTAGAGGGAGTTTTGTGTCCCACATGTATCATAATAAAAATAATACAAAAGTGTGATATAAGATCACGATTCATTCTGTATATCAGAACCCATGAAAAGAAATGGGTTTCATATAATATTCATCATTACATAACCTATAAAAATAAATAGGTTTCATATTCATTTAATCATTTAGTCAACGAATTAAATAAATATAATTAGTAGGTTTCATAATAATTTTATCAGGGTGTAACGTTTGTAAGAGTAACAGGTTTACAAATCATCTAGTTATATGATAAAATTGATAGAAATAATTAAAAGGGAATCCTTTTTCTATATCCCTAGTAAATCATAAGTCACATCATAGGATTTCATCATAAATAAGAAATAGTTTTGAATGATAACATAGATCATTTCTCAAGGAGAATAAATTTCATTGAAATTAAAATTTTTAAAAAATTTAAAAATATTCAAAATTATTTCTTTTAAAAATTACATTCATAACTAGTATTAAATGCATAAAAGATTTTATACTAATGATGGGTAGAAATATTTTTCATTTTAGGTGTGTTACAAATGATTTTTATTTTCACCTTTCTAGTAAAATACAAACTTTTTTAATACGAAATGAATATTATTTTTAATGTTTTAAGCAAAATTCAATAATTATAAAATATATATTTAATAAATTATATTTAATAACATAAACACTTTTAAAAATATTTGTGGATTTTTTTTTGAAAACAAGGTCTTTGATAGAGAATACAATTTTTCATAAAATGAATCATTCTGATTTCATCAGTACATAATTTGAGGAAAATAAAGGTAATTATTTATTCACATGAAAAATAATAAGATTATATAATTTCCGAGTTTCATGAGAGATATATAATAAAATATAATTATTACAATGGTTATCATAAATAATCACGATAAATGTTGATATTGTAACATAAAATCATTAACAATTTGAAAACATTGAATCATAATCCCCATGACCTAATAACATTAAATGAATCATAAAATTTAATTACAATAAGTAAATTCATTATATAAAATGAAAATGTTGATTAATATACACCTCATAATGAATATTGGTGCATAACATAATATTCGTCTCAATGAAATTAAATTGGGATAAATATACCTTGCATCAGGGGTATCTTTTAAAATATAAACCCACTAAAACAGAGAACCTAAAAAAATTATTTTAAATAACCATAAAATTTGTGGTAATACATCTAATATTAATTTATTAATATTGTATACAGTATGCATAATATTAAATTGGTTAATATGGAATGTATCTCTTAGAAGTAAAAAAGTTAGATGGAAACCTCTTAATTCTTTAATAATCTATTAAATCATGAGACCAATATATAATAAAAAACCATTAAATATAATTAAAAGTGTGATATTATTGATATAAAATTAAAAAGGTACGTATATACACCACATAAAATAAACGAGTCATGAATTTTCATATGCCTTCTAGAAATATAATTAAGACAAAAATCCCTTACAGTAACATTTGAATAACATCATACATGTTCAAACCTACTATATAATAAATACATATTTATTATTAATATGTGAATGAACCATAATTATATATATAATACCCTATATTATATATGTATGTCACATTATTTCTAATCAATTATTTTTTGATTAAAGTCACATTTCGTGTAATAACTGATTTTCATGTATACGTTTTGATTTATTATTTTTTATCCATATACATTTATATTTGTTATAACATGTATAGAATAAAATCAATGAATTTTTTTCCTTTTTTATAATTCAATTATTTTTTAAATTCCAAAAATTTAATATGGATTTGATAAATTATGTACATTATGATCGTGGAGATGGTAGGTTGTATGTATACATGAGTAAAATTTTAGTTTTTCAATGATCATTATGGAAAGGTGTGAATTATTATTTGATAAATAAAAATAATATTAATACCATATAGTTAACATATTATTAATTTAAATATACTTATACATATAATCTATTTGGCGAGGTGATGAAATGAAAGAGTCACATATCTTCTTGATGGCGGTAGTCCACACATACATGATAGATGTTATCATATTCTAGTTAGTGTAAATGAAATAAAGAATATAATACATTATATTTTATAAATGATATATATTTCATTAAAACTAATATAATTTCTTTTATATAATTATATTTTTTAAATTTATCCAAATTATATTTTATGTAAATCGTATGTGAAAATAAATCGCTTCGATTTGTGAACGTTTTGATTGTCGTACACATGAGAAACATTATCGTATCCACTATTTAATCGAAAGTAATACACATTATATATTATATAATGAATCTTGAGATTTAATTATTTTATATATTTCATATAATTACTTTATATCCATTATCTTACCCAACCATACAAGAAGGTATTTCAAAATCTAAATACATCGGTTTGCGAGGTGGTTGTTCACCATACACACTAACAATGATTTCATTAACCATTATATGTAATTGGAAATGGTTTTATGTGAAGTGCCCAGATCAGTGTGAATCACTGAGAGGGGGAGGGGGTGAATCAGTGATCCCTTAAAACTTTTTACTAATTGATTACTTATCAATTAAACCTCTATGGCTTGATAAGGCCTCGATCCACTCGTCTTGAATCTCTCAGCCTTTCCTCGAATGATGCAATAAATATAAAGGCACTGTACACAAGGATTTACAAGGTTCGGCACCAAAGGCCTACTTCCTTGCCATGTTGGTTATACACCCCAACATGGTTTCTTCCATTATAATCTGTTAGTATTACAATGGTCGATAAAACATCCCACTGTATCTTTGCTGAGTCCCACAGGAGGGTCTTTATACTGCGTCCCATAGTGTTACCAGAGTCCCACTGGCCTGCTCCAGAATCCCACTGAAGACTTCTTCCACCCTGAGTCTCACAGGGGGCTTCTCCTGGCTGCTCGAATCACACGAGTAGCTCTTCTTCACTTTAAGCTTCTTCAAGTATCTTCAGCAGTCTGAGATAAAGACTGCTGGCCTTGCTCTGTACCTCTCATCACTTGAGTTGATCAGGTCTTCTCGTCTTGCTCAGGATTTATCTCCTTCTCAGGATCACCTGGCCTCTCTCTTCAAGAATCTTCAACAGCCTCTGAAAAGGTCGGTTGGTCTTGCTCAGCACTTCTGATCACTTCTGTTGATCAGGCTCTTCTCAATTACTGAAAACTCAGACAACTGATATCTCTAACTTCAGTCTGGCTTCAGTCTGACTTCAAATTAACTTCATGCACTGAATGCATGGAAAACTTGAATCCTCATGCACTGACAGCATGACCTTCTCAATTTCTTCAAGATCCTCTGGTCTTGGTCAACTCAAATGCACACAACCAGATTTGGCTTTGTTCACGTGTGCACGTGCATGCATGAATGCACTCCCCTTCATCTTCTTGGTGCAATAAACCCACAAAGGGTGTAATCACTTCAAGCACACACCTTCCTTGAACTTCACACACTTTTTTCAATTTTTTCACACACTTAAAAGTGTGTTATACTTTAGTGTGGAAGTCTTCCACTTCTTCTAAGTGTATACACTTCACTTAGTGCACCCACTAGGTTCGGCCAACTTGTTTCTTGTTTGCACACACACTCAAGGTGTGTTCTTCAATTTGCATACACAAGGTTCTCAACTTTTCACACAACTAGGTGTGGTCTTTGGCCTTATTCACTTACACACACTTGGCTACGGCCTATTCCACTTGCACACACTTCCTCTCGTCCTTTTTTCACTTCACACACAATGTGTGGTCTTCTTAGCACTTGGAACACACTTAAATGGCCATAGGGTGTTCTTGTTCTTCAAAATGTGCACCCTCATAAGGCAACAACCTTCACTTGTTATTTTGCACAACCACCAAAGGCTACGACCTTCACTATTTTTTCACACACTCAAGCTATCCTCAGCCTTCTTTTAAAATGCACACACACACAAAGTGTGGTGGTCTTTACTCTTCAAGAATGCACACTCAAATGCACTAAGGCCTTGGGTCTTCTTTGGTGCACACCCACTTCCGTGTAGGGTTCCTTCACTTGAAACACAAGCACAAACACTCCCATGGCCATTTTCTACTTTTGTTAAGAACACACGGCCTTGGGACTTCACTTCCTCTTCAAGGCGTGCAAGGTGTGAGTTCACCTCGGGTGTAGATGGTCGCGCAAAGGTTCTGTCGTGCATGCTCCTCAAAGGTGCAAGGCACCTCGGCTGCGCAAGCCTCAACAAACCACGAGAGAGCGCAAGTGATGCGGCTGCCTCGGGTCTTCCTGTCGCGCAAAGGGAAGGCGTGCAGGGGACTCAGCCTTCTTGTCGCACAAAAGAGTTGCGCGCAAGGAACTCAGCCGCGCAAATGACTTGCACGGGGCTTCTTTCTTCGCGAGGCAGAGAGCTTCACGGTTCTCAAAAGTTTCAGCAATCCCTCCTCGAGGGCTAGGCCTCATTTTTATAGGAAAAGGAGAGGCGGTTCAATCCACGTGATATAACTTCAAACTTCCGTGATTTTCGGTTCTTCAAGATTCTGTAAAATCTTGTTTTTCTTTCACTGTTTCATGCGGCTTTATCTTCCTCTTTCATTCCTCCTCGTGCATGCGATTTAGAACGCATGCACGGCCTCTGTTTTGGCCATCCCATGCAAAACACGAACACCACATGGCCTCGGCACCTTAGTTTTTCCTTCAGCCTCGACCGAATTCATCATCTCATTGCATGCATGCATATTTTGATGCATGAATGTGTTCGTTATGGCCAGACGATCACAATGGTGGATTTACTTCGACCAGCGGTGGCCGGGAGCTCGAAAACATCTCTCGGGTTTCTCCTGGTTCGACGGAGGCACGCGGGGAGGCTTCGGCAGTGCTCGAGGAAGGAGACGCCTCGTAGGACGTTGGATCAGATCTTTGGACGGCCGCGATCAGAAGATCTCGCGCGGGATCGATCGTGCGGTCTAGATCTGGCGCGCGATGAGATGGACGGCTCAGATCTGATCCGCGGCAAAAAATTTCGTCCCACATCGAATCCCCTCGCGGAATTTCCACGGTTTATTAACCAGGCGCTGCCGAGAGATGCTCAGTTGAACTTCTACTCTCTCGGTGCCGCCCTGCGCCGAGTTCTCCCTGCGGGTGCGCTTTGCGCCCACCTCTGCTCCCTGCGGGCGAGCTCCTAGCGCTCACCATGCACTCCGGGCGCGCTCCTGTGCCCCTGCCGCGCGGGCGTGACACCCCTGCGTGGCCCTGCCGCCCTGGGCTTGCCCCACGGGTTCCCCCTTGGGTGTGGCGCCTTAGGCCCACATGTGCCTTGGGGTTTAACCCTCAAGGTGCCCATGGCTGGCCAGTTTTTTTTGGCAAAGTATGGAAATAAGACTTTGTTAAAAACAAAGTTCCCCATAAGTTCAAGCCATATCAAATGCCAATCTTTCCATTTCTTCTTCATTCTACTTCCACAAACTTCCTCAACTCCTTTCAATCATGTATTCTAGACATATGAGACATTTGTAGAAGGTTCTTCATCAACCGAATCTCCTGAATCAAATAATTCGTCAACATTCTTCAATGATCCAATCAGAGATCTAGTTGGATCATCTTCAATTCATCATGCACTAAGAGATAGTGCATGGTCTTCATTAATGCCCATCATCCACTCAGTGATTGTGGATGGATCATCTTCATCTCCTCATGCATTGTTATGACAATTCATGGTCTTCAAACATTGTTGTGACATTGTATCATCAGGATAAAAGTTCTATGAACTTAAAGATCAGCACAAAAATCGTCAGATATCCATAGAGAATGTTTCAACCACAACATCCTATGTCACTTAGTGAATCTCCTAAGTGACATTCATCTTAGTACCATGGCCATTCTCCTTTCCTCACCAACACCATCACATCCTTTGTCATTCAAATCTTGACATTCCTTGACATCCATCCATTCATTCCTTGACAACAACATACCTCATTGACAACAAATGCAACATATTACACTTCAATCTCCCCCTTTGTATTTGTTGGCAATATACTAGAGCACATATGAATGGGTCAATATGTGTGCCAATATTTTCTCCCCCTTATTGGCAATCAAATTCAAAGGTGTGGTGTGGTTCTCTTTCAAAAATCTCTTCCTCCCTTTGAAAAGTATTTTCTTGAAAAACACTAAGAGAGGGATGATGTCACATGTTCTCTTTAGCAAAGAATCTTTAGTAAATCAACTCTAAGTCTACTTGGGCTAACCCGGTGTCGAAAACAAGAGTGATGTAACCAAGGTACTCAATGCTGACCAACATTCACTATACATGTGAGATCATGCTCCAAGGGGTTAAAATATTTCAGATATAACAATGAATTGCTAAATCCTGCACATACTTCACAAAAATCATTAGAAAGTTCAGTGCAAAGATAAAGCTCCCCCTTTCATCAATATGTCTTCAATAAATACTCCCCCTTAATTTTCATGATGAATACAATTAAGAATCAAGGGATGAAAGTATGATTGGAATACCTTCAGCTTTTCTCAAGATGGTATTAAATCTCAGAATCACATCTTCTATAGATTGGCTCCCCCTTAAGGGGTGCACCCCATTCTGTCCAAACCTTCCTCCAGTTGATAATGATCATCATCTTCAATTCCTTGCAGTGTTAGCACATGTAAATACAAGTGATTAGGGAATAAGATGGAACCTCCTTGGTTCATCAATGTGAACAACATGGTTGAGAAGATTCTCTCAACCGAGATGTCCCATTTTCACCATTCTTCACACTTGCACATTTGATCTTCAATGATGTTTGTGCTGGTGTGGATCTCAACACCTCTTTAACTTCTTTGTGTGTGACTCCTCTATTTCTAAGTGCCTTCTGAACACTAGAGTCTCCTGGTGCAATATTCATTCTTTTGAAGAATCCCTTCTGAGCTGGAATGAATATCATGCATTTATCACTAGTATGTCCAGCTTGATTGCACCTCACACACAGAACTTGATCTTCATGTGAGATCTTCTTCTTCCCTTTTGCCTTAGCAATTGCCAGTGCTTCATCTTCAGCTCTTTGTAGTTCTCTGGCAAGTTGCAACTGATTAAGCCATATGACTAGTAAGTCACTTGGAAGTGTGGCCTCAGTTCTGGATATTCCGCATGGTTCCTTCGATGCTTTCAAGCTACCTTTCTTAGGCAACTTGTTTTCAATCAATCCCTTCTGCTTCTTCGGGATTGATTGTCTGTTTGAGTCCAGTCTGCCTCTATTGAATTTCATGGCTTCTTTAAAAAGATCCATGGTAAACATCTTTGATTATTACTTTAAAGAATTCTTTCTCAGAAAGGATTCCTTGCAATTCTTCAGCAGTATCTTCATATCTTTCATTGCAAAGAGAAACGGTTTCATCTTTAGCCTTCACCAGCTTTCTGAGAGTGTTGGTTATGCCAACCCTTTTTGCCAATTGATCTTCCATTGCATTGGATTCTTCTTCTAGCTGTAATTTTTCTTCTTGAATATCAAGGATGCCAGTAGTAATTCACATTGCCACTTCCTTGGGGACTGTCTTCTGAAGATATTTCAGTGCATTTTGAAGATCATTCATAGTACCAACTTCATCACAGCCAGGACAGGCTTTCTTCATCTTCTTTGCCTGTTTCTTCTTCCTGTTTTTCAGAGTCTTGGCAGATATCTCCATTTGAGGGTATTTCCTCACTTCCTCAAATCTGCACTTTATAAAGACTCCCTTGGATCTTTTAGAGGTAACCTCCCTCTGATACCAATTGAAGTTCCCAGATCAGTGTGAATCACTGAGAGGGGGAGGGGGTGGATCAGTGATCCCTTAAAACTTTTTACTAATTGATTCCATATCAATTAAACCTCTATGGCTTGTTAAGGCCTCGATCCACTCTTCTTGTATCTCTCAGCCTTTCCTCGAATGATGCAATAAATATAAAGGCACTGGACACAAGGATTTACAAGGTTCGACACCAAAGGCATACGTACTTTCCATGTTGGTTATACACCCCCACATAGTTTCTTACATTATAATCTGTTAGTATTACAATGGTCGATACAGCATCCCACTATATCTCTCCTGAGTCCCACAGGAGGGTCTTTATACTGCGTCCCACAGTGTTACCAGAGTCCCACTAGCCTGCTCCAGAATCCCACTGAAGACTTCTTCCACCCTGAGTCTCACAGGGGGCTTCTCCTGGCTGCTCGAATCACACGAGTAGCTCTTCTTCACTTTAAGATTCTTCAAGTATCTTCAGCAGTCTGGGATAAAGACTGCTGGCCTTGCTCTGTACCTCTGATCACTTGAGTTGATCAGGTATTCTCGTCTTTCTCAGGATTTATCTCCTTCTTCTCAGGATGACCTGACCTCTCTCTTCAAGAATCTTCAATAGCCTCTGAAAAGGTCTGTTGGTCTTGCTCAGTACTTCTGATCACTTCTGTTGATCAGGCTCTTCTCAATTACTGAAAACTCAGACAATTGATATCTCTAACTTCAGTCTGGCTTCAGTCTGACTTCAAAACAACTTCATGCACTGAATGCATGGAAAATCTGAATCCTCATGCACTGACTGCATGACCTTCTCAATTTCTTCAAGATCCTCTTGACTTGGTCAACTCAAATGCACACAACCAGATTTGGATTTGTTCACGTGTGCACGTGCATGCATGCATGCATGCACTCCCCTACTTCTTCTTGGTGCAATAAACGCACAAAGGGTGTAATCACTTCAAGCACACACCTTCCTTGAACTTCACACACTTTGTTCAATTTGTTCACACACTTAAAAGTGTGTTATACTTTAGTGTGGAAGTCTTCCACTTCTTCTAAGTGTATACACTTCACTTAGTGCACCCACTAGGTTTGGCCAACTTGTTTCTTGTTTGCACACACACACTCAAGGTGTGTTCTTCAATTTGCATACACAAGGTTCTCCACTTTTCACACAACTAGGTGTGGTCTTTGGCCTTATTCACTTACAGACACTTGGCTACGGCCTATTCCACTTGCACACAGTTCCTCTCGGCCTTTTCTCACTTCACACACAATGTGTGGTCTTCTTAGCACTTGGAACACACTTAAATGGCCATAGGGTGTTCTTGTTCTTCAAAATGTGCACCCACATAAGGCAACGACCTTCACTTGTTATTTTGCACAACCACCAAAGGCTACGACCATCACTATTTTTGCACACACTCAAGCTATCCTCGGCCTTCTTTTCAAATGAACACACACACAAAGTGTGGTGGTCTTCACTCTTCAAGAATGTACACAAAAATGCACTAAGGCCTCAGGTCTTCTTTGGTGCACACCCACTGCCGCGTAGGGTTCCTTCACTTGACACACAAGTACAAACACTGCCACGGCCCTTTTCTACTTTTGTTAAGCGCACACGGCCTCGGGACTTCACTTCCTCTTCAAGGCGCGCAAGGTGTGAGTTCACCTCGGGTGTAGCTGGTCGCGCAATGGTTCTGTCGCGCAAGCTCCTCAAAGGTGCAAGGCACCTCGGCCGCACAAGCCTCAACAAACCACGAGATCGCGCAAGTGAAGCGGCTGCCTCAGGTTTTCCAGCCGCGTAAAGGGAAGGCGCGCAGGGGACTCAACCTTCTTGTCGCACAAAAGAGTTGCGCGCAAGGAACTCAGCCGCGGAAATACCTTGCGCGGGGCTTCTTTCTTCGCGGGGCAGAGAGCTTCACAGTTCTCAAAAGTTTCAGCAAGATCTCCTCGAGGGCTAGGCGTCATTTTTATAGGCAAAGGAAAGGCGGTTCAATCCGCGTGATATAACTTCAAACTCCCGAGATTTTTGGTTCTTCAAGATTCTGTAAAATCTTGTTTTTCTTTCGCTGTTTCACGCGACTTTATCTTCCTCTTTCATTCCTCCTCGTGCATGCGATTTAGAACGCATGCACGGCCTCTGTTTTTTCCATCCCATTCAAAACAGGAACACCACATGGCCTCGGAACCTTCGGTTTGCCTTCAGCCTCGACCGAATTCATCATCTCATTGCATGCATGCATATTTTGATGCATGAATGTGTTCGTTATGGCCAGACGATCACAATGGTGGATTTACTTCGACCAGCGGTGGCCGGGAGCTCGAAAACATCTCTTGGGTTGCTCCTGGTTCGACGGAGGCACGCAGGGAGGCTTCGGCATGGCTCAAGGAAGAAGACGCCTCGCAGGCCATTGGATCAGATCTTTGGACGGCCGCGATCAGAAGATCTCGCGTGGGATCGATCGTGTGGTCGAGATCTGGCGCGCGATTAGACGGACGACTCAGATCTGATCCGCGGCGAAATTTTTCGTCCCACATCGAATCGCCTCGCGGAATTTCCGCGGTTTATAAACCAGGCACTGCCGAGAGACGCTCAGTTGAACTTCTCCCCTCTCGGTGCCGCCCTGCACCGAGTTCTCCCTGCGGGCGCGCTTTGCGCCCGCCTTTGCTCCCTGCGGGCGCGCTCCTAGCGCCCACCATGCACTCAGGGCGCGCTCCTGCGCCCCTGCCGTGCGGGCGTGACACCCCTGCGTGGCCTTGCCACCCTGGGCTTACCCCACGGGTTCCCCGTTGGGCGTGAACCCTTAGGCCCACATGTACCTTGGGGTTGAACCCTCAAGGTGCCCATGGCTGGCCAGTTTTTTTTGGCAAAGTATGGAAATAAGACTTTGTTAAAAACAATGTTCCCCATAATTTCAAGCCATATCAAATGCCAATCTTTCCATTTCTTCTTCATTCTTCTTCCACAATCTTCCTCAACTCCTTTCAATCACGTATTCTAGACTTATGAGACATTTGTAGAAGGTTCTTCATCAACCGATGCTCCTGAATCAAATAATTCATCAACATTCTTCAATGATCCAATCAGAGATCTCGTTGGATCATCTTCAATTCATCATGCACTAAGAGATAGTGCATGGTCTTCATTAATTCACATCATCCACTCAGTTATTGTGGATGGATCATCTTCATCTCCTCATGCATTGTTATGACAATGCATGGTCTTCAAACATTGTTGTGACATTGTATCATCAGGATACACGTTCTATGAACTTAAAGATCATCTCAACAGTCGTCAGATATCCATAGAGAATGTTTCAACCACAACATCCTATGTCACTTAGTGAATCTCCTATGTGACATTCATCTTAGTACCATGGCCATTCTCCTTTCCTCACCAACACCATCACATCCTTTGTCATTCACATGTTGACATTCCTTGACATCCATCCATTCATTCCTTGACAACAACATACCTCATTGATAACAAATGCAACACAGTGCACTTCATTATGAAATTAATTTAAAATAAAAAAATATAATTATATGGAAGATACTATTTTTATTATATCATTATGGTTTAATTGTAATTTTAGGATGTGGAGGAATAAATTAAAAAAAAATGTGTGTTGAATAGTGGTACTTATTCTTATTATATCCTCTATTGGTATTCACCTAAAACCGTCATAAAATTGAAATATATGATAAATAAGTCATCCATTATTAGTAGAAGAAATTTTTTAATGTATTTTGGAAGAATCTAACTTATCCGAAATGGTTTAAAGCTGTGAATAAGAGTGGAGAGGGGTGCCTTTTATAATTTAGGTATGTAGAAAACACACAATTTTTTAAAAGAGAAATGTGTGCCCATATTTTTTTCCTGAAAAAATGGAATTATAATGGATTATTATTCATAATTTTACTTTATATGTTCTAAATATTACCATAAAATATATTTTATAAATCCATCTTGTTATTTCAATGCTTACCTTTTTAGTCCACCCCCCACGATAAACACATTCTGAACATTACATCATTAATTAAATTTTACTTCTTTAATAGTTCATTTTAATTAATGATTAATTTGAAATTGTTAGATAATATAAATTATTATTATTATAGATATTGAATTAATTTTTCAAAATTAAATTCACATAAGAGAAAATTTTTATTTTTAAATTATTTCCATATATGGGATAAGAAAGGAGGGTTTAAAAATAAAAATGTTCCATAGTGGACACAATTTTTTTAACCGAAATCAATATGAAATTAATTGAAATGACATAAATTTGATTAATCATTTTAAAATTTGATGAATTTTACTATACAACCAATTATATTTATAATATCAATTCTTAATTATTTTGAACAAAAATACATCTTTCAATTAACATTCATTATTTTATCTATTCATCCAGAAATTAATATTTTCCAAAAATAATAAAAAAATAACACGACTTAAATTTAAATATATTTATTTATAAATTTATGATAATTTTATCAAATAATATTTATAAATTTCAATAATAATTTCTCAGAAAAAGAAATCAATTTTTTAAGAAAAAATATTTTTGATGAATATAATGAGTTTGCTAAACATTTATTAATTGACTACTAGGAATTTATAAATGATTTCATTTTTTAGGGAAAATAATATTCATATTTCATAAAATTAGTTATTACTATTCATACCAATCGATTTAACATCTTTGTAACAATGATCATGCTTAAGATAATATTAATTCTTGGTTCACAAAAACATGATGTCTTGTGTCATGCACACTAATGAACTAAAATATTTTTTCTTATAATAAATTCTATATAAAAATATTTAATAATTTTTTAAAAAAAATATAAAATATCATGATGTAACACTTTGGAATAGATTTACTCCCCATTATTTAATGGTTTTGTCCATTTAAAAAATGTCACTCCTCATCAATTATAAAAGGGCACTCCCTCCCTTTGCATATTGAGACCAATTAATGCATTTGGATCAAACAATACATTCATAAATATTTCCCAAAAATATTTAAAAACATTATAAGTGTTTTGGTATTCCCAAAATATCAATTTTAATAACCTAAAAAACATACCCGAAGGATATTTATCTAAGGAAATGTAATTTCCTTCACCATGATCTTTAAATTTTAATTAGTATATTTCATATTAATTACTGTATAAATAAATAAAATAAATAAAAATTAGGATATGAATTATAAATAGATTTTATAATTTTTATTTAATAATATTTATCTACCTCCAGCTCAATCAAATGGGAATCCAAGCCATCTATCATGTGTATGGTGAACTACATCCTCATGAACTGGTGTACTTTTTTTAACCAGTGACTCAAATGTGTATTTATAATGATTAAAATAATAAATATATACGAAATATATTGAAGGAAATTAATTATTTAAAATTAATAAATCAACCATTTTCCTACTATTTATCCCATTAATTTATTGAAATCATTACTCTTGCGTAAATGTGCCATACCGTATCTTTAATGTGATGCAATTCAATTTTCAAGGAAAATATTCAATAATGATTATTAAAATGTATCCAGTTAATATATAAGATATTAATAATATTAATTTCATTAAATAATATGATCTTTTTATTGTTTATTCATAAGAATATGAACATCTATGAAAAAACATTCATTTGTAAATAAAGAAGTTAACAACCAAATCAATTGTAGAAATTAAATATTCATAAAAATACTTGTTAATATTTTATAATATGATCATTGACGATATTATAAATATGAATATGGATCTTTTATAAATTAATAAGATGTTTAAATATATTATTTTAGAGATTTATTATGTTTTACTAAAAATAAATGTTAGGTAAGGGGCTATCAATTAATTTCACTATTTTGAGACATATTATAATGTTATACACCAAATTTTATCATATGGTATCTATAATACTAAATAAATATGTAATGAAATGAATCCTTAGTGATCCATGTTATTATTTTGCATATCAATTATTTAATTCAATGGGGTTTTTCTTGAATGTTACAATGTGGTAAACAATTTCATAACTACATTTATTTTTATTTGTTTATACTACATCATAAATGTCTTTGAAATTATGATGTAATGTGTGTAATTTATTTTGAATACTAAGTATTTTACATTACACTTTTTAATGTGTATTTACAACTGAAACACATATTTAAATCTTTTATTAATTATCACTTAATATTTATGTACTTTTAATTTTTTAATCTTATATATAATCTTATAAAGATTTCTTATGCATTAATTTCCATTTAAGTAAATTATTTTATCATTTTATAAAAAACCCATTAAATTTTTTTCTCTTATGTTTATTCTTAAAATTTAAAATTAATATTACTATTTTCATACAATTTTTAATAATATTATGCTCAAAATGTGTTTATTTATATATGAATTTAATTTTCTCTTCATTAGGAAAAACATTTTCTTCCAAATTAATGTTTTCTAAAATTGATTTCTATAATACATTTAGCATTATAATATTATATTTTTAATTTTATTTTGTAACTTGTTATATTTTAAAAAATTAAAAGTTATCCCTTTATCATTTTTCTAACAACATACTTTTTGACTTTTCATATAAAAATGTGAATGGAATGATGATTTTATCAAACATAGAATGAATAGAACTTTCCCACCACCATGGACATTCATCGCTATGGTGCATCCATTACAATATTAAATGTTTATTTTCTAGTAAAATTTTAGTCCCTGTATTCTTGTAAAATAATTTTTTAGAAGTTATTTTCAAACCCATAAAAATTTTATTTTCCTTAAGAATGTTTTTAATGATTTTTATATGCTATTTATATTCAAAATTGACTAAAACCCTTTATATTTGACAATGATACCATCCTTATTCATTATCTTGATGGTTTATGATCAGTTTTAAAATGGAATGGGTTTATGTACACTTCCATGATTAATATTTATTGTCATAAACATTCCCTTGAAAAATTAACTTTATATTTATCGTTATACAGTAAATTTTTCTTAAATAGCCGTATTATTTGAATCATAGATAATATTTTCACAAAAAATGTATTCTATATTTACATATTGTATTTTTAATGAATTTAATTTTATTATCTGATCATATATTAATAAAATTGTATCCTTTAATAAAGAACATATTTATTGATAATTAATTTTCATATTCAATTAAATAGGCCATACAGTATATGAAGAATGAATTTGGCATGCAATGAAGGGTGGGTCCTAGAAATATATAACCCTATGTGTATCAATTTTCCCATGAGATGAAATAATCTACTAGAATTAAATGGGTTTTTTTGTGTATGACTAATGATATATTTAGACTATCATAGTGAAAGGTCATGTATGTTAAGGTATAATAATGCTTGAGATCACAACATCCAATATTAAGAAATTACATTATTGAGAATTATGATATTATTATCGATATTATTATTTCCTAGTTATTATCATTGGATGCATTTTTTCTTATGTAATTGATTATATGGATTTTTTCATCTGTTATTTACCATTTCATAATAAGTATAACATATATAATCATAATAGTCAAATTATTGATTAAATTTAATGTGTGTTCAGTTATTTACCATGACATATTGATTATGAATTATCTAATGATTATAGTTACGTTATTAATGAAATAATTTTTTTGTTAAGAAATATATTTTGACAGATTGATTATGAATAATTGATTCATGATATATTCTATTACAAAAAATATTTATATGAATATGATATCACCCATATTTTTTCCCTTCCTGATGTTATATGGAAATAAATTTGAAAGTGTTCAATGATGATGAATTTTTAATTTCACTGCGCTTTATTTCCTGTTATCAAATGTAATGAAAGACACTATTATGTATTCTATTTACCATGAATATTAAACTACTTATAGTATTTTGATTCAATTTCCTATATATTGAATCAATATAATTATGTAACAACTAGAACTATGCAACTGGGGTTGTAGTCGTTATAGATTAAACATTTTAAGTTCACATTTAAGTTGTCCTCTAGAAAATTTTTCAAATTTTAGTGAATTTAAAATATACAACCTTGATATATCAGTATCAGAGACATCTGTAGTGTGACTTTTTAAATATTTAAATCTCCTCATGTTAACATTACATTTATTGTTAGTGAAATAATTTCATTCCAAATAAAACCACATTATCTAAAATAAAATAATCTGAACATAAATTTTTTTAAGGGTAACATTGGTATTGAGTTGAGGGATGGGTTAGTTTATGTTGGAAAGGTGTGATTTCATTCCTAAATAGTATTATATTCATATATTTTGGTCAACATAAACTATACACTATGTTTTGAAAATGATCAATTTCATCAATATCATAAAGTATTAGAAAAGTCATTATTTATATACAATATCCTCATACCAAAAATGTTTTTTTAAAAGTCAATCCATTATTTAATTGAAATAAACTTTTATTCCTTAAATATCATGGTTCAATTTAATGATTATTCTGACACGGATCCTCATGTATATTACTTCAACCATGTAAATTAAAAGAATGAAAACCCAAATTTAATGAAAACTATATCATAAATTAAATGCTTTAAAATTAGTATATATAACAAAATTAGTCCGTAAAAGGGAAACATATGGTATTTATTTAAATATGATCAAAACCATACATCATATATCACTTTGAAACTACTAAGATATGTTAGTTACTAGACAAATATATGTTTGAGTATTGTATTGATATGATTCAGTAAAACATGGACTACAACTTATCTTGATCATTATATGTTAGTGTGGTATATTTTAAGCTTTGAACTCTTTATTTTGTTATTCTAGAAGAAAAATAGTTTCTACCCACATGATATATAATACCTTATTTGGATATAAATTTGTGAAACTAGCATTGACACACACCTCGTGTTCTATGCACAACATAGTTATCTCAAAAATTTATTAAACCCACATAGTGTTGAGTTGTTTTTTTTGTTATTGGGTGTTAATGAAATAATATTTATGTTAATATGTTTGGAAAAAGAAAATAATTGAAACATTTCCAAGTATTTGTGCATTTTTATGAAATTATTTAGTGATGTGCCCAATAAATATGTCATTACATATTTATTCCTGAAGAAAGAATGATTATTAGGGAAATCAAATATGAATGGAAAATATTTTATTATCATATTCTATATTATAAAGATACATATTTTTGTTTCATGGAAGATATTTATTTTTGATAAGATTATTAATATGATTAATTTGATGATATTATTGGGTTTCTATTCACATTTTTTGAGTGGTTGTATGATATATATTCCATTCCTTATAATTACCTAGAATAAGACTTTAATATCATATATAAAAACACTTGTATGATTTTAATGACGTAATTTGATACTAAAACGGTTGAAATAATGAGTATAAAATTGATAGAGCACTGTCATGGTATAGTTTTCTAGGTTTTGACGATGGTTTGATTTTCAAAATTAATCTGAAATGGAGTTTAAAGTATTATTTATTGTTTAATAAATTTAAATGGCCATTTTATGTAGTTTGAGATGTATCATTGTGGTTTAGAATGTTTGGAGTTATGATGAGAATCTTGGAAGCTGTATTTTATGTCTTTGAGATGATTTTGAAGAAGTCTAGAGTTATTAAGGTTAATATCTACATTTAAATAAAAATATTAAAGGAATGAGACTATTTTTTAGGTTTTAGGTAGGTTGAACGTGGAATTTATATATATGTGGTACAAAAAAGTATTTATGGATACTTGTGGGTGTATGGATTAAATGAATGTAAACTCTGAATTTGGATTGAAAATTTGGTAGTATATTGAGTTTCACTAAGTCAAAGAAAGGTAACCAAAATTATATGCAATATTTAATGTTGATATACCTACTAAAAAGTGTATTAATATGGATTTTAATATGAAAAAATGAAAAAGTAATAGTTTCCTTATAACGAAGGCTATATGTGTTGGATTCCCGACCTTCAAGACTAAAAAATTGAAAAGTATTTTATTTTCATCGAGTATATAATAGTTTTTAATACATGTATTATGTAAAAATATATATTTTTTGGTGAAGAACCTTTATTTAATGGGTTATTTGAATATCCAAAGAATACATTAGGGTCCCTCATACGTTTTAAAGGTTATGTAAGTTTCACTATAGTAATTATAAAGGTTATTATCTAATACTTAATAGTTATTTGATCATTTATAATGGGGTTATATGATCTCTAGAGTAATTTTATGATGAATTTTATGGGGTTAGATGTATTTAATGGTTGATAAGAGAATCACCCTGATGCCTAAATGTTTCTTAGTTTGAAAAAAAATGATGGCTTTGTTGTTTGAAATCAAATGGTTCTTAACTAATCTATAGATATTTAAATATCATGCTATTTTTTGTAATCAATTGTGATTAATTATTTAAATGATTATAATTTTATAAGCATTATATAATTAATAAAAATCTAATTTTTTTAAAGGATGATCCAAATATTATTTTCGGATATATAAAAAAATTATGTATTCATGTAAACGTCAGTAATATATATTGAGACATGTGTTTTGGATATAATGAGGGTCCTGGGGGATCATGTGAATAATGGGATATCCTTGAGGTTGATTCAGATAATAGATAAAATAAAAACAATTGTTAGCTATCCATTAGTTTAAATGTACCAACCCTTATAGAATGTTTCCGGTCAAAAGGGGCATAGATACCCTAAGAGGGGTGGAATTTGGGTATGTTTATTCTTTTCAAATTTCTTCATGACCCACAAGATTATGACCTCTTTATTAGAAGGGACAACTATTATTTTAATTAATGTTAAAATGATTTCCAATATTATCAGATCACAGCGCATTGAAAGTAAAGTAGAAAATCAATCACAATGGCAATGAGGCTTTGAATTGGTTCACCCTCATTATACTATGTCCATGGAGAACATAATGGAAATGTCTTGATGTACCAAATTCACTAAGGCTCACTTCCAATAATGATTATATTGTTCAGGAGAGATATTTTATGCCCTGGCTCACTAGCTTTACTGGGTTTAGGGTCTGCTCACTACATTCCCAATGGTCATTACCTATGAATTTTTCTCTTTCTCATAACTATTATAAAGGGTCACCATCTTCCTCTTCCTTTTACCACTATTCATGGAATGGAATTTACTCAATGTTTATAGAATTATTGGTAAAAAACAGTTTATAGACATGTAGGTACCCTCATTTTAATGAATATCACATCCATAACATTTGTTAAATTCTGTGTTGATGTTCCTTTTTCACCTGTAGATGAATCCCAACATTTTGTGTATATATGGATACTAAAAAAATACTTTTTCAAACATATTTGAATCTTTACCAAAATGCATATATTGGTCCACAAACCACCACCTCCTCCCACATACTATGTAAGGGTTTCTAGTATGGACTGCCTTTTATGCATGTCTACATTGCTTATGCAAACCTCCCTTCGTTCGCATAATGCCTCCTCATTTTCAATTGTGTTGAATCTTAGTGTATCTACATTGTGAACCTCTTCTATGAACCACTTACGCCAATAGGCTTTGTAGTCTATCTTCTAGTTGTGGAATGTTCTATATTCACTGACTACCACTTCCTCTATAAACTACCTTTAATCTTCATTCATTCTTGCACTGATGATTTCTCCCCCACGTACCATGTCTATTAAAGGATCTAGTTTCCCACAAAAACATTAGTAATAATTCATTCCATGCGAACAATTTCTCTTCCTAGAATTTTCCTCCGTGAAACACTTATTCCATTGCGGGATTTAGTGCCTCGCAAAATCCTTCAAATGAATTTCAACCATGAAAAACACCTTCGGTCTTAAACGAATTTCTGGAGAAACTATATTTTCTAAAATTATATATAATATATCTTCTAATTACTGGTTTTTTACACATTATATAGGAAAATATATACTTAAATACTATAATGCAATATTTACCAAAATTTGATTTTGTACATCCTCCATCGCAAACTGATTCTTCCACCATGAAGCACAATTCTTACCATGAACAATTTTTCATATGTGGTCTGCATAATGAATTTCCTCAGCTGGGACCAATAACATCCAAAAATAAAAAACAATACTTTGTACCTTAACTCCTTCGTCCGCGAGCTATTTTCGGTTCTGCAAATTATTTTTGGTTTTGCGAACTATTTATGGTTCCACAAAACATTTCCGGTTCAGCTTACCATTCACACTACCTAGTATACAGCTAAAAACCATTCCATGACATTGAACGTGGTCCATGTACCAACTCCATTTTTGTCTTCCTTTTCTATTTTCATTCCCCATTCTACTCAATATTCCCTCATAGTATGGAAACCTTATATTTCCAATCATAAATTACAGATTTTGTGGCCCACCAATTTGGGAAACACAGGGAAACTATGTCACATTAAATCCCATCTTCTAAAAAAACCAACCACACTCATTTGCCGTAATATTCCTTTCACAACATACATGATCACACACAAAACATACCGAGAGGAAAAATTTAGGCATTTTTTCCCAACAATATTACCTTTTTTTACAACACTTCTCATAATAATTATTCAGATATTCATACATCATTATGTTTTGTCCCTTGTATAATCAACATTCGATTCATACTATTAATATTGCGATCCAAAATTTACTCAACGAAAAATCTAATCCCACAACATCCCTGATCGGTGTTAATAAAAGAGGTTATAATGATAATTACATCACAGATCCACTTCATTCAAGACACTAAATCTTGAGACTAATGAACTATTTTTATCAGTATCCTCAACTGTTAGGATATTTAATCATTGATCAATTACATCCAGCATGATGAGATCTAATACTGCTCCTAAGTTACATCTCCTACAAATAGTTTCTTCTCAGCTTCTTTATTATGTCTCCTTCAAACAGTTTCATCTTAGCTTCACCTGCCCCTATCATGCTGCTCCAACTAATAACATCTTCATGTGTCTTTTCTTCCCCTAAGATAGTAACACATTCTCCCCCTTTGTCGAATAACCCAAAGAGAACTTCATGTTTGTCTATAATAAGTTAAGGAATACATATTTGTACATTATATAAAATAACACCATATCATAGGTAGAGGGTTCAACATATACACTTTTTCATGTGTATGGATTAGACTGGAATCCCAGAGACATATGATGCCTCCCAAATGCTTCTTTGGGTATTTCCATTATAATAATGTATGTAACCTGTATTTCTGTAGGCACATACTCCATCTTTAAAAGCCCTTGATCCACCTTCTCCTTGAAAAAGTGATATTTTATTTTATTTTTATTTTTCCTTTAGTGGTAAACTAGATTTTTAATATGTATTTTATCACTTGATTTATCATAATGAATTTTAATTAGATAATTCACTTCATCTCTTATATCGTCATGCTATAATGTCATCTTCAATAACTACATTCATGCTAGAGTAGTTTCAATATACTCAGCTTATACAATGCTCAATGAAATGAAATATTATTTTACTCTTATCCAAAAAATAAACAAATTTATGTGATAAGAATAACCACCAAATGTTGATTTCATATCATCTACTGAACTGGCCCAATCTACTTCTTAGTATCCCAATAACTCTTACAGAGATTTGTCAGTATGCATCAAACTAAAATCAACATTTCCATTTATAAATCAAATTATTATTTTTCACTTTATTAATGGGGCTCTCCATGGGGTTGATTTAATATCTCATTGTTTGGAAACGTGGAAAATACAATATTTGGCCTTTTTATTATCAATTACAACAAACTCTCAAGGACCTTTCTATCTTATGTGACATTAATCACATTTCTTTCATCATCTTTTGATAAATTCATCCTATTAGAAACTAGAGTGTTCATTTCTATGGTATTATCCTTTCCAAACCACATCAAAACTTCCGTGGAATATTTATATTTAGAAATGAATGTGACATTATTTCCTTGTATTACTTGCAGACCATGGAAAAATTTCAAATCACAAATCATCGGTATTTCAATCATACTTTTCATGTTTTCTGAAAACTGTAAAAATCTGCATCATTTGATCCACCAAAAATTATGACATCAACATATACTAGCTCCATCATCCTTTGATCACTATAATTTTTGAAATATATATTTTAATGAACTCTATGATAGAAACCATGATTCTAAAAAAACAATTCATTCCTTGAATACCATTCATTTGGTGCTTGCTTCAACCCATATAATACCTTCATCAGTTGAAAAATCTTATTTTCATCTTTATGAATGATATAAACATTCGGTTTCATAATGTAAAATTCTACTTCTAGAACCCAATTTAGAAATAATGATTTCACATCTTTGAAGAAAACTCTAATTATTTTATTAACTATTATATCCATGAATAATCTGATTGTCTCTATCCTTTTAACATGTAATGATAATTCACCAGCATCGATAAACTCTATTTCAGAGTACCATTTTTACACTAGTGATACTTGATTTCGAATCACAAAGCCATCTTCATTCATTTTTATTTCAAAGACCCACTTAGTCCAGATGAAATTATTATATGTTTGACTTGAAAAAGTCTCCCATTTCTGATACTTTTTCATTTGGTGATGATCTTCAATCATAGACTAAACACAATTCTCAACTTCAGTTGCTTCACTAAAACATTTAGGATATACCTATGATAAGTATTATGGTTTCTATAGAGACTTCATCCACCTTATCTATTCTAGTGCTATATGAACTTTAATGGTTTTCTATCTAATGATTTTATCTCTAATTATTTACTTTTGTGCTGATATGTAGTTGACACCCTTCATATCCTCAGCAGTATCCTTTTCTGAAACAAAATCATCCACTATATTGAAATCATTTCTTTGAAAAATGTTTATATACCAGACTATCTAATTGTATTTTCAAAATCTATTGGATTTCAAAGAAAACTATTCATTCAATCGGTCTTCGTGAGTATAGACAACATAAACATCCAGAATTTCTATGCCATTGAGATTTTGTAATTGGTGAATAGATAAAATTCCCCTAGATGATATACGACACATCGTGTCTTTCAGACCACAAAAATCCTTTTTTTCCTGCATAATTTATTCACAAGTGACACATAGCAATTATCTATCTACAAAAATATAATCCTTCTGAGTTGGAACTCAGTGTAGGAAACAAGATATTAATTTAATAAAACAATAATGTTCCATTATGCCCAATCACCTCCATACATATCATGCATCCATTTTTAATCTACTCCTTTAGATAAATTCTTCTAGTTTGATTCCTCGATTCTTGTAGCTGATTTTAATCATTTGAAATTAATAATAAAGTCGCATCCCCATATTTCATCTTTTGATGTACATTTACCTTGTATCATATCTCCCCTTGAACATGAATCACAATAATATTAGTTAATAGCATTAATACACATGGGGATATGGATCTTATGGAATCATCAAGGTGAGTATTTTGGTCGATCCCAATTGATCATCCCTTTGAAACTGTCTAGAAAAGAATTGTCTATTTATTCCTTGTTCAAACTTCATTTTTAACTTCTACTATTCTTGACATATGACTAAGAATTCATTACCCTCATTCCAAAAATTTTCTTATATGTTTCTTCTATGGGTTTTGATTTGTTCAGAATTTATGTTTTTACCCACTAGTACACATTTTCTTCATTGATGTTCCGCCAACATTCCATATCTCACGATTCATTAGTTTAGTATGAATGTCTCCACAAATCATATGATATTTCAAATTCCTCCATTAGTGTGATCATTCACATTCATTCACTTCTCATCATGTGAAATGACATGTGTATTTTATATTACATTCATTACCCATTTTTATTTTATCAGATGTCTGGTTCATGCTGCCCTTTCATTTTGGGGTTGATTCTTCCACTGATTTTACATTCATCGTACTCACAAATAGAGTAGATCTCTCCTTTTTCTTATAGTTTTTTTCATATTTGTTCAATGATATTTGTTGTGAGTGTATCATTAGAGGTGATTGATACACCTTTTATTGATCTCCTTCTGATTCTCCAGAGGGTGTATACATATTTCTTATGTTACCATGTTGTCATCTAGTATAGACATTTTAGTTATACATTGGATGTGGTGGGAATCACCTTCTATGATCTTTATTCATTAACCAATTTCTTCTTTATATTATTTATTTCTAAATTCCCATGATCATAACATATAAAAAATCATCCATCAAAGGCACACCTCATTTCATCATTTCTCATCGATTATATAGATACTACCTATTTTATTCTTCTAACAATGATCTTCTAAGATTTTTGACATATAGTCATGTTGTGTACCATCATTCCACATTATAACCACTACTGGATAATCTATTGTAACACACTCTTCATTCATATTTCTCAAGACTCTTCTTCTCTTTCTTTGATTTATAAAAATTTCTATCTTTATAACATGAAATATATTCCAACGCCTCAAAGAATCATATTGTCTGGCTATATGTTCCACAAAAAACAGAACATATTATCATAACAACTTCAAAAAGCATTTTTAGCTCTATCTCTAGAACCTATAATATTTTTCTTATATCTTGAACTTGTCACAACATTAATCCTATCCTCCATGGTTAGGGATTCATAAAATTAAATGCTAATTTTTTCGCAAATTTTATGTCCTTTGAGATGAGAATATATGTTCTTGTTTCTCTTCAGAAAAAGGATATTTTGTTTTTATTTCATAATCTCATAAAATAGGATAATCAGATGGTATGTGCAAGGAATTCTTTATTTTAGATCATCCTTTGACACTACAATTCCCCTCTTCTTTCTTAACTAATTAAATCTCTTCTATAAAATGTTGATTCTTCATATCCATTTATTAAATATTATTATTGTGTTCTCTCTTTATATTCTTACCTCTAATAATATCCTCCTACAATTCATGTCTGAGCATATCCATCATGTAAATTTTCCCCTTTAAATTCAAATTATCTTCAGCTACAGAATCAGAAAAATATACATTCTCACATTGTCTCTTATTCGTTTCCTAAGATAGTTCATATAGCTTTGCAGAATGATCTACATTTTTGTATTTTAGATTCTGAATGGTATATGAATTTAGATTCATTCCCTTAAAATCACATTTGTTTTTTTCGATCATTAAATAAATCTCTTGTAGTTATTCTGTTTGGGAATCATACTTAGACCTCAGGTTAGTGGCCATATAAATAAGCCTATGATTTAAGATAGATAGATTGTTAACCTCAATCTCTATTTCTTGTATGAGGATGTATTTGGACTTAATTTTTCAGAAAACATAAAATTAGGGCCTTCATAGAGTCTCTTCACCATCATTAGCTCCAAAATTATGTTATATACCATGTTCTTCAATCATTTCTACAATATCAATGGGTGAGTCTATATTTTCCCTCTCTAATTTTTCCACACCATTCTTTAGTAAAGTGTTAGACTCCTTAAACTCGATCACAAATTTTTCATAAACACATCCACACTGAGGAAAACCACTTGACTTCTACTTATTATTTGACGTCCTTACTTATTCCATGAAACTCCATGATAAGATCAGATTAAACCTTTCACCTCAAATACTCTGGTTATCTAAGTTAGGGAAAGCAAATCTGATAAAAGAAACATTCCCTATGATACCAATTGTTAGGAACAAAATGGGAATAGATACCCGGAGATGGGGTTGAATAAATCTATGGATATTTTTTTCAATTTTCTCCCTTCCACATTATATCTTTACCTCTTCATTAAAAGTGTTACTTTTTAGGATCCATAAGGTTATTGTCCATTCTTATTTTATCTTATGATGATGCATTGAAAGTAATGAAGTATTGAAATTACAAGGTTGAAAGTATTTTTACATGATTCACCCTTACTGGGATACCTCTATGGAGCATTAAATGACAATTTTTCAATATACCCAATTCACTAAGGCTCATATCATATAATTACTACTAGGTTTGGGTAAGATCTTGTATGAATAAGCTTACTACCATTACAAGTTTTAGGGTCTCCTCATTGCATTCCCAAGGGTCCCTCCCTATACCTCTTTCTCTCACTCAATGAAAATGGAAGGGGTCACTATCTTCCTCTTCCATCACTCAATCCTCTCATAATGGAATCCCTTAACAATTATATACATGTAGGTGGAAGACCATTTATAAACATAAATGTAACATAAATTGCATTAATGTATAATCCATAACTATAGGTAGATGATTTGATGAAGTTACTTTATCTCCCACAGATGAATTCCCCCTTCCCATGTATATTTAGATACCAGAAAATACTTTCGAAAACTGATTTTTTAGATTTCTGAAGCTTCATTGAGTGTTTTGTGAACCACCTAATACTTGTGCATACTAAGTATTTGGTTTCCTACGCAGACTACTTATTCTTCGTAGTGCTTCCACTTCCGCGAACCGCTGACCATTTACGAACTTCCACCACCTTATCTATAATGTAGAACCTCTTCATACTAACTCCATGAACCACCTCTATGAACCACTTCCTTAACTAGTCTCTGAAAAAAATATTTTATCCACATATTCTCTTATGTTTATGGACTACCTCGGCCTATGAAAACCACATGTAGACTTTCTTCTTTCAAGTATCATTGATTTCTCCTCTACAACTGATCATTTTCCTCTATTTACTGTATTGTTCAAATGATCTTGATTCCCACAAAATCCATCAGTATAATTCCTTCCATTATAACCAATTCCCTTCATGGAATCATCCTTTGTGAACTACTTCTCCCTTTGCGGGCTTCATTAACTCACAATATTTTTCTATAAAATCATCCATTCGAACCACCTTTGGTATTCATCAAATTCCAATAGAAATGTGATGTTATCTTATTATATTCACTCCCTCTTCTCATAGGTGGGATTAGAGCTCACTATAGAATCAATGATATCAAAAAATCTGATAATCCATGATTTACCAAATATTTTATTAGGTACATCCTCCACAAAATTTCACTTCAACCACTAAAAAATGAATGCCTTATTAAGAAATATTTTTCATACGAGGTCCATTTAATTTATTTCCTTCTTTTGGACTGAAATCTTTCACTAACAACAATACATCATGTGTACCATAACTCATTCTGCCACAAAATTTTTTTGGTTCCACAAACTGATTCTGAGTACTATTCCCACTGCTTGGTATATAGCCTCGAACCATTCCTAGGAATTTTAAGAGGTCCATGTCCATGACTCTTCATTTCTCTTCCTTTTCCAATTTCATTTTCCATTTCCCTCACCGTTCAATCCTATGATGACAACATTACTTTCCAAACATAAATTCCTGATTTTGAGTCACCAAAATTTGGTAATCACTTAGATATTAATCCTCCTTTAAAAAATAACTTCGGAAAACACCAACCATACTCATTCATGGTCATTTGTCTTGGTCAACAAACAAAATCACACCCAAAACATATCGAGAGGGATTATTGAGGGGTTTTTACCCAATAAAATATTTTCCAATACAAATATAGTGGATTTGGACTTACAATCATGTGGGTTATTTTAAGATTCAATTACAAAATTTATACAATTCTTTTTTATAGGGAATACCCTTCCCCTCCAAATTTTTGACACATGAGTATGGGGTCTAAACCTATTTCTCCCATTATTTTACCCATTATTTATGGGTGTTTAGATGATTTTATAGGTGATCTATGGTATATATAACACATTTTTGGTATTTCCATCCATTATACATTATTTTTTTCCAAAACATAATTTATTTAGTTTTTGGTATTTTATTATGATTTCACCACAGAATGGTAGGACATGCAGATTCTCATAGGTAATTGGTTCTTCATAGTGATTTGGTATAATGAGATAACAACTCAGTGTTTCTGCTCATTGTCTCATTAATTGTTCATCAGCATCTGAAATTTCCATGGCTTTCCCATTTTAATTATATTTAATTTCATATTTTATTTTACATTATTATTAATAATATATATTGATATAGGGTGGGTGACATGAGATAGTCCACTAGGGTATCGCTGGTCCTGGTTCATCATAAATACACTTTTCATTGAAATGTTAGGTGTTATGAATATTTCTAATAATTATTATTGTGAAATTATAAATTTTTGAATTAATTTTCAATGATTCAATTATGAGTCATATGTGATGAGAGAGTGGGTGTTGACCCAATAAGCTGAGTATTTATTCGTTGAGGATTAGATGAATGTATTTAGGAAATGTATAAATTACTAAATGGCCATTAAAAAGGAGGTAGGTGGACTCACATAGTAGATATTTAGTTATTATAAATTTGATTATACCCGACTGTGATATGACTAGTCCCTCAATAATGGAAAACTCACGTTGTTGAAAAATTTGTAAAATTATCAATATTAAGTAAAGTATATCAAATTGTACATTGTTTCAGGGTTTCCATTTGAATTATGTGAACTAGAAGGTATGAAATTTTAATCGATGGATGATGAATTAATGATATATATTTAAAAGTTTCACTAATGTAAGAGACCATATATATCATTTGGTAGATGTGGGATATGAGGTAGAATAGAAAGTCATTGTAGGACATCATATGACTATGAGATTAAATAGAGACTTGGGCTATATAGGATGACTCTCAGTTGAGAACTACCCTTCTACTAGTATGTGAATATCAGGTGATTATACCCTATATAGACATTGTGTTTAGGTTGGGTGTTAATATTGACTATGCAGTGATGTGTAAACTATGATAGTCTTAAATTAAATCTCTCTAGTGATGCTAGATTGTCTAAACACTATGAATCCAATGGGTCCTTGAGATGTTTATGAAATTTGTTAACTTGTGTGAAGACCTCCAAGTGATTGGTGATAACACATGACATTGTATAAGTCTTGGTACCACCATGATAGGGACACAACTGCAACATTATGTTTAATGAGTCCTAGTTAGGATCCTTTGAGAGACCAAAGTGGGTGGGTGTATGAATCTATGTGTACAAATAGTATCAGGTGGAACCGATAAGTAAACGAAATTGTAAGACCCATGTGGTTATGGTGTTGTGAATTGTATTGTGAATTCATCCATACCTACTATGTATATGTTTTGATATGTTATGTGATTTCCATGGGTTCCTGGTATTTGATAATTAGGCCTAGATGGGAGGTGATGTCATGATATTTCACTGAATCACATATTGAAATTGATTAGATAGTCTAATTACTAGTGTCATTGAGATATTGCCTCTTATTATATTGGGGGTAGATACATACCATTAATAACATCCAAAGATATAGATAATGAATGATTTGATACCAATAAGGTACTACTATGGAACTATTATCAGATCTATGAATTATTTTACATGATGTTAATTACATTAATTGAAGGGGATCCTTCAATGTTCTGATAATATTCCAAATGAAATGGTGCCATGATTTTAATAGTGATATTAGTAGAAATTTGTTAATTTAAAAAATTCTTAATTTTTTATTTGGTGTAAGGAGTTTATTAGTTTCTATATATCCTAAATCATATATATAGGATATATATAGAATTCTTGTTGGATGATAGTGATTAATGACTTTAAAACTCCCTGAGATAATAGGGAAACAACATTATAGGTTCATCTTAGAAGATGTAAGATATTGGATGAATATTATATTCAAAACAGCATCTATGGAGTGTATTATCCTTGACATACTGGGTTTCCTAAGAGTAATTTATTTTGATATGTATACGATTCCCTAGGGCCTCCCCATCCACAAAATCATACATAGTCCAGAGAGAGATGAACTCCCAGGTACTATAATTGGGTTCAACATATGGTCTTTAGGATGAGAGATAGTTATTTATGCATAAGATACCCTAACATTCTTATTGTATGAATTATAATGTCATACCTATTAGTGATTGGAGGTTCCCTTATGTAATTATAATGCTTAGAGACATATCATCATAATTTCAGGAAGGTTTGGTCAATTGGGGACTCAGAACTAAGGATCCATCATGGATATTAGGCATGGACTAGGTTATATGCTTATGAACATGGGTTAGTGGTGAAACTGTTTGGAATGATCATTATGATGAACCATGAGATATTATCGTATTATTATAATGAAATTATTTCTAGTGGTTGTTTATTTATTTGTTTAATAGTGTTATTTATTACATTTATCCAAACATGTGGCACAAAAATATCACTAAATTTCTGGATATGTATTTGTCCACATATGTCAATCCGTATAATGTTATGTACTCACCCCCTACATAGGATAGTAATTAATTGTGTCATCAATAAGACAGAAACCTATATGTTATTATTGATTAGAATTAGTCCTGGAAAAATGTGTTCAATTTGAAGAGGATTGACTGGGACCTGGATTTTGAGGTTAATATACCTCAATGATAGAGTTGTGAGTCATGTATTTTATTTCCTTTATATACTCATGCACTATTTTCCCATTGGTGATCCATCTTATTTTACTAAATTTCTTCATATCATTTTTATTATATATTCTATTATTTTATTATCTATGTGAATTCATGTACATATGATGCATGATTATTTGATAATTCTTTCAAACTCAGATATATAGTGTATATCCTTCATATGGTATCTTCTCAAATAGAAACTACTTATTAGAAGCCTCTTGTTCTCCGGGATACATGGATGTTGTCTTGTGATGGTATAGTTTTGTAATAGTTTGGAGAGATTTAGGATGGGTCATTATAAATTGGAATCAATGTTTTTTAATTGGACTTACTATTATAGTGAAGGTATCCAGTAGACATGGGAATATTTTAGATCATATGTTGGATATTTAATTGGGGAATTAGTAACACATTAAATAGTAATAATTCCATGTATCCACTGTGTAAATTGATGTTATTTATTTTCAATGTTATGGTTGTATGTGATTTTCAATAATAGATGGGCAGGAGATGTCTGCAATGAAGATTACGTGTGAATTTTGTCTCCAAGAAATTTGATTTCAGAGTTGTTTCATGAATCTTGTCATATATATAGGATACACATGATATGTAGACATGTTACTGTGTGATTTAACTAATAACTAGGAAAAATTTAATGTTTGAACAACTACTCATATGGTGTTTTCTCAGATAATTACATTGTGCAATTCTAGTTATCATGGATGAAATGTATATTTTTGTATTTGATGGTATGTCATTTTCATATACAACATGATTCATCTCAATGACGATGATGAAATCAATGTGTATCAGAGGTGAAATGAACCTAGGGGATCGATAAAAGAAAATTATTGTTTGACATTGAACCTTGGTGGGTTTCTATTTAGTAGGTTGAAATATTTAATATAAAAAACCTAAATGATATATCCCATATACCTTGGCATATATCTCTACATAAAAAATTATATTTTTTTGTTGGAATGTTATCCACATAGGGTTATTCATGTTGAATGTACCCTTAAGATTTAGTTATTTAATTATCTAGAAACATCCCATTAGTTGTTTTTCAATATTTAACGGATTGTAATACTATTTTACTAAACCATATGTTTAGGGGTTGTTGGAACAAACTGTGGACGATGATTTCCTTTTGTAAATATAAACTAGACGACATGGGATACTCAATAGATAATCCATTCCTTGATTCTCAATGAGAATTAGTGCCTGGAATTATTGATGCTATTATAATAGTAAGTAATTATTAATATGGGTCCCTTCATATTGATATTGGTGTGTTTGATATTATATTTTGCTGGGATGGTATAATAAATTTTTTCCACTATGTTGTGACAATTGAGTAGACTGGACCATTGGGTTATGTGAGACATAGATACCTTGGTAAATCAATTATGATTGTTGTGATTTTGTAACTTTTTTTAGGGAAACCCATGATAGCGGTTAATCAGTCTAGTGAGTCCTCTATAATTAAAAAAGTAAGGTGAAAATTACATTATTTGAGATAGACCCACATGGGGTTTTATCATGTTATTATAAAGGAATGGTTTTCAATTGGAATTTTTTATGGTGATGAGAAACATGAGTGATCCATATTTTTATGCCATGGTTTTTAGTGTAAGTCAATTCTACGTACATATCCTTGATGACATGAGATGTTTCATAATAGTAGGAAAAGATAATATGGAGATTCTTATGACATGAATGATGAAGGAAATATGTTACGCTTCTAGTTGGTATAACAAAATAATGTATCTTTGTTCATGGTTAGTGACAATGACACATTTACTAGAACTAGGGCTATAATTTCAGGGAAATATATTTTACTTTTTTCAATCCACAATTGGTTGATCATGTAAGTGTACAATATTTTAACTTATAGAATGAGTTTACATCAATATTGAAGGTTGAATTGTTTCCTAGTGATTGCCAAATTATTTTGTTCAGACTTTGGAGGAAGTGTATATCATCATGAATTGTTAATTAATGGTACCAACTCTTCATAAATGTGGTAAATTCATGGGTTTCATTATTACTATGTTTCGAAAGGATCAGTTTCATGAGTTAATGATTGGTTGATGTTGTTATCCATGACTAAAATAAGTGGTTCATCATAAATGTGTGATGTGTTGATGGTAATATCTGTGCAGATTAAAAATTATCATTAGAGATTCATTAAGGGAGGAGATCCACGAATATGATTTTGAATGTTATGAAATTTTCATTGGTGGGATGGGAGCTTCGCGATGGGACGAGACAATATATAAGGGGCCACCCTTAATTAATTTCACATGAAAATTCTTGTAGAAATTATTAAATCACTGTGATTTCATAAATGATGGAAGCTTAATGAATATAGTTTTCTATGTGATCATGAGCATCACAACTGACTAGTTTATTATTAACATATTCCAATGACTCTGAGTAATGGGTTCTTTTCAAATACTATGTATAAAATGTTCACTCATTGATATTTGTGATGTTATGGAGATTCATGAAGGATCTTAAAGAATTGGAGTTTTTTACATCAGTTTTTAGTCATAAATTCATTCAAAGAGAATAAATATATAACTATGATCCAAGAAGAGTCGCATTCTAGTTCAGGACAATGACATAATTGTCAATCCACTGAAGCGGAATTTATGTTGATAAACTAAGTAAGGCCTAACCCAATGCATTGAGCTAGTGGGTGATTTAACAGAAGTGTTCTAAGGGATACAGTGGGACATCGAAAAAATATTTTTAATTATCTGAGTGTGGAATAAGGTGAATGTATCTAGACATATATCTTCCACAGTATGTAATGATTCGTGGATTTAAGTTTTTCTGAGAAATTGTTGACGCATGATACTTGGACTAATTATTGGAGGCGAACCAAGAAAAATTTTGTGGTTGTCTCTCTATGAATTTTTAAATTACAACATCTTACCATCATATAGGATTAACAGGTTGGTACAAATTTGTTAAAAAAGATCTGTCACTTTAGAAATATAAAATTGTCACATGATTCACCCATCCCCTCTCAAGGTGTTCCGAATTCCTATAACATTATCCTATTTATATAGTGTGTGGAACATGTGAGAGTTGTTTGTGTGATAGTACAAGGTGAAATTGGATTGTAAAATGACTATGTTTAATTAGTTTTGTTATGATATATGATATTTGAACCCTTTCCATGTTTCAAATAATGAATCATTGTTTTCCTGATTGTGATCTTAGTACCGATGGGTTTGTATACAAAATTGTGTTTTGAGAAGCCTGTGTTTTTATGTATGTGGAGATATCCCTCCATGTAATATGACACACAATATTTGGATCTGCTGTGTTGTAATAATCGATATTTTTGAATCTCATTCACATATTTAAGGGAGGTGGTGATCATGCATCATGTTGAGAGACACATGTTTAGTAGTGGAAACTTTTGAAAAATGTGATCGGGGAGAAAGGTTAATGATTACCAGTATTCAGAAATTCACTATAGCTTCCTGGAGGATGGTGACAATTATAATTTATTAAGATTCAATATATTTATTATAATACATTCATTTGGGATATAAATGGATTATGATTTGGTGATTTGGGTTCAGAAATATGAATGTGAATGTTTGTCCACAAAAGTAATTTTTTTTAGGAAATAGGCCATGATGAACAAGATTTTTCTTTGGTAATGATATGGATTGGACATCAATAAGGTGGGGAATTATGTTTCATTCCTAGGTATAATATAATATCACATATGTGGTCATGGTAGTGTGATGATAATTATGGGGCGATCGTGATGGAATTTGTGATCTTTTTCATGATTACATTGACTCATAATAGAATTACTTATAAATGACATGATTGAATGAAATTTAATCATGAGTTGAATAAAATCATTATCTTTAGTATCATGTATAGTTGGATGAACCAATTTTTCTTGGATCAGAGGTGCTTTAATGCATGTGACATGACACATTGATATCCTTGACGAGTAGATGATTTAGCAGTGGATGTGGATTATAGTTCAGGTATAAGATTAAGTAAATATTTTTAGATGCCCATGGGAGGAATCATTTATGTGGGAATCAAGAATGAGATTTTTTAATGAATTGGTGTGTGTAGAAAATATATTTCAAGGATTTTCAACCATATGTGATTCAATAAATACTATTTTCTATAGTTTCATTTTGTGATTTTGAACTAGGTTCTCTGATTGGACAATTAGAATTCCTACAATTAAAATTAGATTGTTGAATTTGAAACATCATTCCCGATTGGGGGAAAGTACATTGAATTAGAAACTGAGTTGTTCTAGTCAATGTAATGCAGGATTAATGTTTGGTATGTAGTTCGTACCAAAAAAAGCTAAATAATAATAAATTTTGGTTATAAGGTAGTTCCTATAGTGGGTGACACCATAGTCTAGGTGGATAATGGAATGAGGACAAGTTAGTGTGCTAGGTCAGATTGAATTTTTGAGTGTTGTCATATTTCTATTGTAGGGTGAGATGGTTAGATCAATAATTTGGGAATTCAACAACATATATTTAATGAAATACTATTGTAATTGAGAGGATTTTAAAAATATAACTTCTCTTGTTGATAGGAAATTAAGAACTAATGTAGTGGAAGATTCTTAATCGAATGGAAACATATACTTATTGGGGAAGAGAAGGGTTATCCTGGGTAGTATGTAACTCCTCATAAACGTAAGAGTATGATAATTTCAATATGAAATTGATTTGGTATTTAGTATATAATCCATTTTTCCAAGATTAAAAAATGAATTCATGAATCATAATCCACTGAAACAATTGTATTTGGAAATTTTTTCAATTTATAAATAGTTTCTAGGGAGATCGAATGAGTAAATGAACCATTTGGGGTATAGATACCCCAGATTAACATTTATGGATATTACAATAATTTAGATTAATATTACTCATAATACAAAAGTGAATTCTCAGGGAAGGTAAAAGATTATTTTATTTGGAAACCTTAATATATAATCAAGTAACATGTTGAAATTTTTTCGATATATATATTAAATATATTTCCCTTCACTAAACATTTATAAAACCTTTCTTCATAACATAGGAAAATGTGACATAATAATTGGAGATCCTAGATTCCCAACAAGTGTATAAAAGGGAGATATATAAGTATAACATGTGGATATGGGAAAAAGAACATTATCATTACATTATAATATCATACCATGCATATCAAATATAATAATTAAGAGTCATGGCATAAATATTGGTAGTTAATATGACATTATTCATAAGGGAATCAAGATAATAATCCATTAATGCATTACATAGGAGTAAGTCATGGGATTTGCGGCATGATCATAATCATGTAAAAACATTCCCTCATCCAAGGAGTATTTCCAAAATGTATCAGATCACTTCATGGGGATTATGCTTACTAGGAATGACACACCACTATCCCCAATCACAATTCATTACTTATAATGTATTGGGTTACACATTTTTCTATTAGTATATCAAGTTATTCTACGGGTTCTCATCATTATATTATGAGATATAATTATTTACCAAATTCATTGGATTGGGATACATGTTTCACCCCTCATATATTCTAAACATGATCACTCGCGACTATCTATGACACCCCATTATAAACTTACTAATGGCCTTTCACACTACTATATGAGCTTCCCCATCATATAAACTATAACAAGCTTACTATGTGCTATATGGGACACCCCATCATAAAATCTGTAATGAAATTACCCATTTCTAGATGATTCACCCCACATATAATCCATGTCTATAGAACAAAACATGAAGAAAGCACCATGAGATTCCATATCCTCATAAAAACACATAAAAAATTATTCTTTAATAACATGATTAACCCATGGAAAAGAAATGGGGTTTATATAAATCTATTCTAAATGAGATTGTCCTATAGAAAATAATGGGATTTTATAAAAATATATTCAAAACATGAAGTACCTTTTTTAAAAGAACTGGGTTTGATAAAATTTATGTTATTAAAACATCAACCATTCAGTGAAAGAATGTGAATGGTACACATTCCCCATATCCCTAGTAAAGTATATACTATATCAAAGGATTACATTATAGATGCAGAATAACATTGAATAAAAAAATATAATAAATATTTATTTTAAAATTTATTTTTAAAACATATAAAATTTCTATAATCACTTTCTCTAATAACCAATTTGAAATCATCAAAAATAATTATTAAAAATAATTTAAAACATTTATCGATGAAATTTTATTTCACACATTGAAAAGCACTTTTTAAAACATAAAGCATTTTGAAAACCTTTTTCCATTAAAATATATTATAAAAAATATAATTGATGATTTATAACTATTTAAAAAAGAAATCATTGATAATTACCAAAAATATTATATATAATGCATTAAATCATTTTGGAATAATTTTTCTTTGAAAATAACCTAAAAATTTTATTAAAGAGTTATTATAAACCATTTATTTTTTAAAAAAAATTAATCATTTTTAAATAATTATAGATTGAAATTATCTAAAATGGTAACATAAAACATATTTCAAATGATTTTTAGATAATATGTTTTCTGATTAAAACAAATTTCTCGATCAAAGAGATAAATAAGGTCGCATTTTCTTAAAAACACATTATTAATTTAATTAATTACAAAAGAGTGGTAAAGTGGTACCAATATATAAATATATCATGAATAAATATATTATAAGAAAAATATTTAGGGTTATTGAGAAATGAATAATAATAATTCATCAATGGAAGTATTGTCATAAACAATGGGATAAACGATGAAATATTAGAAATAAACACATTCAAATTGGTAAGATTGAATATGAAGCCTCATTTAATAATAACATAAAATAAAACATACAATATAATAAGTTTGAATTAATTCATTATATTACATGTCAATGGGAATTATATATACCTTGCAAATAAATTGGTAAATAACATAACATGTGTCTCAAAGAAGGAAAAGTGAGCCAAAATTATGTTACTGGATTGGTACCTTTGGTACCATGAACCCAATGGAAGGAAGATAATTAAATGAAAATGAGAATACAAAATAATTTAATTATAAAAATAATATAATACATTCATGGGATGTATACAGACAAAAAAATAAATGAGTGGTGATTATGGCATAAATCTCGCAGAAATAAAATTTATAAAGAAATCCATTTACTACTTGAGTAGCTTATGAATAATGAGATTCATGAAATAAAAATAAAAATTTAATAATTTTATATCATAGAATAAAATTAATTCATAACATGATATAGGTCAGTATATACACCACACAACAATAATTAGTGGTGAATATATAATACATCTCACAAAAATAAATGTGAGATGAGATAACCCTTACCTTAAGTCTTGAATTAAATCGTACCCATTAAAAACTCATGTATACTAAGGATATGTTTATTTAAAATATAACACCAAACAATATTATTATATATCATACCATATATTATTTTATTACGACGTAATATTACCCATTAAATAATAATTTCACATTAATGTTATGTTTCTGGTAATATCACCTATGTTTTTCATATATGTCTTGACTTGTTATTAGTAATTATTGTTTTTTTATCATGATTTTATTACTCATATAATTTCTAACATGAGGTAAATATCATATATATTAATGAAATAAATATTAATAATAATGTATAAAATGTATAGGTATGAAATGGAATACACCATTCATGGAGACGGTAGACCACACATATGCGTGCACCTTGTTTCTGTATTAGTCATATTAAAAGAATATAATGTTAAGAGAATATATCAATATATTATTATTAATAATTTTTTATAATTTTTTTCTAATATATATCATATAAATTTTAAAACCCATCTTCAATACATTTCGTGTGATGTGTGAATTAATCACAACACATTAAGGAGGCGGTTTTCCTAACATCCAGAAATAATGTTATCATATTCCCAGAAATAGTAATCATAAAGTTATGTTATATAATAATATAAGTATCATAAATAAATCATAAATACTAAAACTATATATTATAAAAACACAAATAAAATTATTATTTCAAACCTTTAGAGGTGTTAATGGAATAACAAATAACATAGGTTCACAAGGTGGTAGTCCACCAGACACATGAACGATCATTGCGTAGCCATATTTATGGAATTGTGTGAGAGTGTAGGTAAACTCATTAAAATAAAAACATATAATAAAATGTAGGATTGTTATATTAATTTATAAAAATATAATATTATTAATTTAGTGGGTGGAGAAATAAAATAAATATATGTTATTATTTTTGGGGTTTACAAAAACTTTTGGTAATTTTTTTTGGTTTGAAATGAAGGAATACTTTTTTTTATGAACAAAATATTTCTTCTAGGTTGAGAGTTGGTATGGTCGGATATTATTTGGGTATTTTTTTTGATACAAATTTTATTTATAGGTTTGTAGAATATATGGTGTTGTGTTCCCTTTTAAGGTGGATGATGAGTGGAATTCTTGAAAATATAAAAATGTAAATACTATTGAGAGGCTTCCCTTATATAATGTGCTTCCAATAATTTTCATTATTTGATAAAAAATGGGGACATGGTATAAATATTTCTATAAAATTTATTCTGGAAATGATTCTAGGTAATTTTCCTATCAAGATCATGTTTAGCAAGTACATGAACTCATTTTTCCCCTTATTTGGTGTAACTAATTTTAATTACATTCATGAATATGGTTTGTCCAAAACTATTATACACATAATAAAAATTATAAATTTTTAATATAATAAATATAGATTCAATTTTACAGCAATATAAACATAAAAATGGCAAAAAAGAATTTAAAATTAATCTAACAAATAGGATGAGACAACATGTTTTAAAAGTGATACTTTTTAAAATTATTAAATTTTATTATATAAAACTTCAATGTTCATTTTATTCAAATGAAATATATTTGATTTCATAATTTTTAATTCAAATATTATAAATTTAAAACTAAATTAAAAATTAATTTTAAAATATAAATAAATTATATTAAAAAACAATTATCCATTAAAATTCATTGTTATTCACTATTTATCAAAATTTGAAGCATCTCTAAAAATACATAATATTAACCCAATGTGAATTTAGATATAATAATTTCAAAAACTGATTATTATATTATCATATAAATAATATTAAATTTTTAGGAATTATATTTAAAATCAATTATCTATTAAAATTATGTTAAATTTCATATTACAACAATACATCTATGTATTCATATATATGGATTTATTATTTTTTAGGCCTATAAAATCATTTCAAGGAGTTTTGAAAATATTTATTGATTATATAATGTAAAAAATTGTTTATAATATTCAATAAATTTGTATTGTTTAACTAATTGACATAAAATTGTATTTTTACATTGAAAACTAAATTTCATAGATATATAATTTCATATTATTAAAATAGTTCCTGCATTCAATTATAACAGATTGATACACAACGGAATAATTTTATAATAATTTTTAAATCATATATTCACTATTTAGTTAACCTTATTTTTAACATCCATTCAAAAGGCACAGTGTTAACTATAATAAAATGTTAATTACTATATAATTAGATTTTTTATTCAGTAAAACATAAACTTGCTTGTAAATCAAGATATCAAAGAAAATCAGAATTGAGCATAACAGAAAACAAACAATGTGTTTTTTGTACTAAAATGTAATATATCATTTTCACTTAATTCATGTATAACCTATTTTTTCATGAAACATGAGCCCAACATAGTACTCCAATATGACACAATCTATATTAATAGGAATGTGGAAATTAAAATATAAAAAAGATTAAATTAATTTGAAGAAAATATTTAAAAATACATGAGGTCTTATATTCCACCAGATTATATTTTATTTGATCCTTTATAATAATTTTGGTTTTCATAGGTTTATTACATGAAATATCCTTTCATAGAGACCCACATTGTAAAAATGAATAAAAAAAATTTCCCTTAAGAATAATGAAATTTGGAAATATAATAGTTTCCCAAAGTAACATGTATCCATGATTCTATATATGATATCATTGGAATAAAGTCAAAACATTGACTTGGAAGAGAAATAATAATATCAAGCTCATAACAGATGTTTTAGAGAACATGTCAATGAGAAAGTTAACAATCACAAATAAATACCATAAAGTGTATTGAAAAAGCTCATTGATATCATCAAATATGATAATAATAGAAAAAAATTATATTTCAAATGTAATATCATATTGTTTAATAATATCTACAAGTATATATACATACTCCATTTCACCACAATATCACCCTTTCATTGTCTTGTCCAAATTCCACATCATCTCTTACTCAAAAACTAATGGATAATTCATTATTCCAGAAGTAATAGAGGATCATAAGATCCATATGTAGAATTATAATTCATTCCAAATTTGCTTAGTTATAATAACATTAATTATTTAGAATATTCTATCCAATATTCATAAATCATTATATGTTGAAATAATACGTTAATCGGTATAACCTCATCTAACTTTTAACATTAAAAAATTCAATAAATGGTCAGCCTTTTATCCCATCTGAAAAATGATAATAAAAAATTTATAAATATGGTAACTAAATTTTCAAAAATACATCATAGCATTGTACCTTCATATATCATAACGTAGCTCATATTTTTTACATAACAAACATATAAATACCTGCATGAGTTATTCTCTTTAAAAATTGTAATAAAAATAATTCAGTAAATCCTTATTCAAAACAAACATGTTTTATTGTTCTAAATATTATTGGTCATATTACATAAATACTAAAATATTAGTAAACTTAATACATGATAACAAATTCCACTTTTTTAAAATATATCCACATTTAGTTGAATGTTAATCAATACAATCCAATTTACTTTGTCTATAATCATCACTTTATCTAAGATAAACACAATTTTCTCAACCACATTAACAGATTAAGGGTTACCTTTCAATAATCAAATTATCAACTTTGTATTTGATAACCTATCAATATTATCAGTAACATTGCATATAAATTTTCTATAATATTTAATGGAAAATATATAGTTCCTAATTTATGTAACATAATTCATTAATTCAATGCATATACACATAAATCATCAAACATTATTCCATAAAAATTAATTAGGCTTAATCATGTTATTTATTTATATCCATTTCCTATATTATGAAATAATATTCATTCTAAAAATTTACTCAAAAAAAATTTATTCCATCGTATAATGTTTAATGTAAACAATACTGTTATAACATCCATAAATTTCTCATGTCATCCATAGAATCATTATCATCATCATTATAAAAAATAGTAATACCATATTTCTAATTCACATCAAGAGATTCCTACTCAATAAATCAATTTTCAGAATGAACATAATTCCCACATATAAAATATTCAATTTCAACCATGTTCCTTCATGTTCTCCCAATTTACTAAAAATAAAAAACAGAGTTTCAGAAAAACTTATCATAATGGAAAACCCCATAATCATGAAAAAAACATTTATAGGATTGTGAAATTATAACAAATACATTTTAATATAAAACACATTGGTATTATAATAGGTTATTTATAGTATAATTATATTTACATATTTTTTGATGGATCATAATGATATTATGAATTTCAAAATACTATCCCCAATGAGTGTCAAACCAGATATGCGATAAAGGTAGTTGTTATGAATAACTTTCTTATTGAGTCAAGATCAATATGGTGTTTCTGATTTTATTAATCCTATTTAAATATCATATATAGACTATACAATTATTATATACATACATGGATGTATTGGTTGGAATCCACTCTCTCTATCCATTACAAAAATACATGACTATTTCCAAATATTTTTACTTATCCGTAAAATGATACATAAGTACATCCATAAATATATCCATAGAAAAATCCATTTGGATCTCAATAAGTTTTTCTCATCCCTATTTTCAATGGATTATTAACCCATTCCTTTGATAACAACTATAGAGACCCAGGATTAACAATCATGAAAACTACATCAATTTATTTGAATATTCTGCTCATTAAAAAAGTACATGCCTATGTACTAGAATAGTATATAGTATTTTGAAACATGTAAACATAATATTCTAATTGGGTGAAAAATATTCAACATTATCCTAATGATATTTTCCTTTAATACTCCTTAAAACAATTTTTTATAACCTATGGAAAGGGAATATATGTAAGGGGTCTTCAATTATTTAAAATAATTGGTAACAAGAGAAATATATAAGCATAACATGATTATAAGTGTATTAAAACATGATAATAAACTTATAATGTCATCCCATACAAATTAGTTTTCATAATCATGATTAATAGAATAAATATTATTAGTTCCTAAGATATGATTCAGAAGTGAGTCCAGAGCACAATCCACGAATGAATAACATAGGAGTAAGAAATTGAATTTTTGGATGAGGATTAAACATGTAAAAACATTACCCAAGACAATTCTCATTTCCAAAACACATTTGGAATCTTATTGCGGACTACACTTACTGGGTGGGACACACCATCATCCATACTCACATTCCTTTCCTTATAGTGGATTAGGGTAGTTTTTCTTACTATAGTGGATCCGACCCATCATCATTTACCCATTATTAAATTATGAGATATAAATCTTTTCCCAATGCATTATACGGACATATATGTCTCACCTATCAAGTAATATATAATGGGACTATCAAGGGAAATCTCGTCCACCACATCATATTATCTCTAATAGGCTTACCATGTGCTCTCAGAGCCACCCCATAAAATAATCTATAATGATCATAACTGATTCTATATCGTAATCTCAATTATATAAACTACAATAGTTTTATCAAATGATATGTAGTCCACATCATCGTATAAACATTATCAATGATCCACAACATGAATAATGTAAAAAGAGTATTCATATAATCATAAAACACATTAAAATAATTATTCTTTCATAACATTATTAACCCATAGAATGAAAATGGGATTCAGGTCATTCTATTTTAAATATGATCAGACCATGTAAAAGAAACAGGTTTCATAAAATTATATATGAAACATGATTCATCTGTATAAAATAAACAGGTTCCACAGAAATTATTTCATCAATCATAACCCATTTAATAATATAATATGTATGTTTTACTTAAATAATATACCATGTAAATAAAGAAATATATACAAGGATGTAATCATATTTGGGGATGTAATATTTAAATACCACGCTGAAAATATTGTTTTTTGAAAATATATATTTAAAATATTAAAAAAATTCCAAATCCTTTTCATTTAAAATCACTTTGAAAACATATAAATTAATAATTAAAAATCAAGTAAAATATTTCGTAAGGAAAATATAATTTCTACTTTGAAAAAAACTATTTAATATAAAAATCATTTTGAAATCCATTTTTGTTGAAAATATATTTTAATTTCTATAAATTAATCCTTCAATAATTTTGAAAACTTTATTTATTGATAATGATTTGAAATCATTTAATTAAACTTGAAAACATATTGAAAATAGTTTTCCCTGAAACTTACCTTGAAATCATTAAAAAATAATTTTAAAACCCATTTGAAACCCATTTTAAAAAATAAAACCTTTTCAAATGCTTTTTCCATGAACATGATCATAAAATGAAACACAAAAATGAATTTATAATTTCTTTTTAAATATTTTATTTTCTAGAAAATAAATTTTCGATGGAAGAGAGAAACAAGGTCAGATTTTCTAAAAAAACACTTGCCTCATTATGTTAAGAAATAAAGAGTGTATAATCATACCAATACATAAATATATCCTGGATAAAAATAATATAATAATAATCATGGGAGTTAAATAGAGATATATTATAATATTACATCAATTAATGAATAATAATAATCTATTTTAAAAAACTGTGAGATTTGAACAAATAAAGTATGACTAATTTTATGACCATGATGTTGAATCCCCATGTATGAATAATATAAAATAAAACATAAAATATCGTGTGTATGCATAAATTCATGAAAATAAATATCAAATGGTAGTATATACACCACATAAATATTATATTTTCATGACAAAATATCTTTATCAGAGAACAAAAATAAGAGATAATTAAAATACAGATTATGTAACATTAAAAACATAAACCCCAGGAAAGATAAACTGTAAAATATATATGTGAATTCCTATAAATATAGGATTAAGAATCATAGGAATTTTTTTTTTGTAAATTATATATAGCACACAAAAAAGTGAGTGGTGGCTTAGGCATTACTCTCTCAAAAATGTTAGTGACACTAGAAATCATCATACTACATGAGTAAATTTTGTTTCATGAGATACATGAAATAATAAAATAAATTAAAAAAATATAATATCATGAAATAAGTTAAATTTATGAAATAAAATTTCATAGAAAAATATTTATACCACAAAAAAGATATATGTTTTGAATATGGTGTACATCTAATAAAATAAAATATGGAAAAGAAAACAATTACTTCAAGTCTCAAATTTCATCATCCACATTAAAACCTCATGTATATTAAATATATGTTTGTTATTAATATATTCAGAACTTTATTATTATATAAAATAAAAAATATATGATTTTTTATGACTTAATACTACCCATTTAATATCAATATAATGTAAAAGTTATGTTTTAGGTAATAACTTCTTTATTTTCAATATATGTTTTACATGTTATTATTTATCATCTAAAATAGATCAGGATTTTCTTATTTACATAATGTAGAATAATATTTAATAATACAATATATTTATTATATTATTATTTATAATAATATTCTATAGATATAAATATGATATGAAATACATTATTCAAGGAAATGTTATGTTATACATACAAATGAACATTTTTTAATTTTTCTTGTCACATTGAATGAAATAAATTAAATTAATCATATATATATAAATTATAATTATAGTATTATTATTATATAATATATGTAATATATTTTTACTAAACTCATCTATAATATAGTCCATCTTATGTGGGAATAAATCACACTTCTTTGAGGAGGCGGTAGTACAAACGTGCACAAATGAAGTTGTCATATTTCCAAATAATGGAAGTAATTATTGTATGTGTTATATAATAATTCAAAAATAATAAAAATAAAAATAATTATCATATATATCATATTAAAATATAAATTATATCATCCTTAACATCCTTAATAGGTGATATTGGATGAAAAATGATATCATATTGGGAGGCTGTGGCCTGCTCTGCGCACGAATGATGATTGTGTATCCAATTTAATGGTGGTGTGTGTGTGTGTGGTTAAAAAGAATTACATAAAAACGGCTCATTATTTTTAGGATATTGAGATTATTATATAATAATTTAATTATAATAATTATTGGGATGGATAATGAAAATAAAACAACTGTTCTTACTAAAGGATGTTACATCTTATATGGGTAATTCCTTTTCTTTTTCACCAAAGGAACAACTAATTTTTTCAACTGAACCAATTTAGGCTTATTGGATGAGAGTATTTATCTTTGAACAAAATTTGGATATGGTTTTTATAATCCAATGTTTATTGTGATGTCTATGGAAATAAATGGGTGAGTGCCCATTTATAGTAGAGGTTGAGTGGAAATCTTTTAAATAAAAAAATGATAACACTATTTAGAGATATACATTATATATTGTGCCTTCATTAACTGTTTTTTTTATTCATGGGAGTATATGGTCAAAATAATTCCATTCAAGGGCTTTTGGACATCTTTATTGGGTATTTATCTTCTTATGATAATGTTTAATCACTGAGAAAACTCGTTTTACCTTAATCATTGTAATTAATTTTCATTTATTTCTATATTATTTATGTCAATGAACTATTTCGAACTTAATATAAAATATTAATTATTATGATTTAAAATATGGAAAAAATTACAAATTAAATATAATAAATTGGGTGGAATTAATTTAAAATTAATCCCACATACAGGACGAGACAACATGTTTTTAAAGTGAGAATGTTGAATAGATGTGTAACACCTGAGACTTTTATGTTATATAAATCATCAAAGTAATCTTTTTCTACACAACACTTGCTTGGCTTTCTTTACACGAAATTGCGACCTTCCTCGATAGCTTGTGCCGTACGCAATACCGAGTTTCACTAAACAACGATATGCAATTAAAATATTAATAAAACTAGACGTTATGAATATTAATAACTAATTTTTGAAATTTTATAAATTTTATTTTTTCAAAATGGACTTCATTTTTGGATTCAGAATATCGATATTAGCCTAGGGTGAAATTTTGTTATTTTTCTGAAAACTTTCAATTTTTGATGAATAGTGAAACCCCTAAGTGGTAGTTAAAAAACTGAATTTTTCATCAAACTTAATTTTACCTCTTCTATGAGTGGAATTTCAAAAATCCGAGAGACACGGTTGATGTCAGTAAGTAAAATGTGGTTCAATGAGATGAAAATAATTTTTTGGTAAATAGTAACTTTTTAAATTTTTTTACCACGGTTAAAAGTAAATAAGGTAATTAAGGGTAAAGATGATAGTATTATTACCCTAACACATGTCTTAATTCTATTGTATAAGTTTAATTCGACCAAAAACAATCTTAGGAATAAAATATGACCATTTAGACCCACTTGGATTAGATTAGGACATTTATTATTAATTTATTTAAAGAAGGGTTAAAATAGTTAAAATCAATGTTTAATAAGTAAATAATTTTTAATATGGGGTTATACATAAGATCAATTCGACTATAAATATTCATTAGAAATCTAAAACGATTTCCTACATAATGGTATTTTATTTGTAATTTTTAGACTTTAAATAATTTAATTTATTTATGACACAATGATGATGCAATAATTATCTTATTAATGAAATATTGACATAATTGATGTTATAAACACAAAAATAAATGTAATTTGAGACTTTTCATGAATCCCACTAATTTTATAGGTTAATATGACATGTTATTATTGATTTAATTAACTTGGTTAGAACTAATAATTCTGTTATGATTTTCACAAAAATCAATTACTAAATAGTGTCAAAATTGACATAAAATAGTTTTTAAATCAAATATTATATTTGAAATTGTTATTTTATTCCTAAAAATCTAAGGTTCGGAAACATGACTTAGATAAGGTTATATATATTAATAATAAACAACTTGGGGTTCTTTTGGCTGCTTATAGTAAGTTTATTAAAATTATAGTATAAGAACACAAGAAGACATGGTAAAAGTAAAATTATTTAACTTAATGTTAAATCTAAATGATAAGGTTAAAATAGGAACCTAAACTTGTCTAAATTCTATTGGATGAGAGGATTTCGACCCATCCCCACCTTAGATTCAAAATATATCAATTTGGATCTATTTAAAACCGAACTTGAATTTATAATAAAATAATAGTTTGAGTTATTCCAAAGGTGCCCCTCTCCTCCTTTATAAAAGGACACCTCCTCCCCCTCTTCCTCACACCACTTTGAGCCTTAAAGCTCGGCCAACCCCTTCCACATTCTCCTATCCACTTATTTGGAGACATCCTAGAGGTCCTGGCCTTCTTCAAAAACCAATTTTAGTGCCCTAAAAAAGATCTCAAAGAAGCACTTCAAAGAAGAGGTAATGTCTGTTACCGATTCTTTCATCTTTATTTCTTCTCCCACATCTTCTTCTTTAGTTGTTTCATTATGAAGTAATAACATCAGTATCACTCATATACTGATGTGTTTTTATAATTATGAAACAACCCTATATCACAATCTATCCATCCTACGGAAAAATAAATCACCGCGCGTGCGTAGGTACGGAATACTGTCTCCACGTCGTGGTGTAATCTATTTTACACCACCACCTTACTTGGAAGGGTATAATGGTGTAAATAATGACTATATATGACTATTATAAAGTGATATTGATTCTGAAATAGTATACATATACTCCAATACAATTCCACGATCATATGAACGATATCATTACTCGTGCGTACGTACAGAATACCGTCTCCACGATGTGATGCGACTCGTTCTACATGATCTTCATTTAATAATGTTTATATAAATTAATTTAATGAATGAATATGATATATATTACACTAATAAAATTATGGAAATGAGTTATCTATAACCTAATGAAAATAATACGAATTTATTCGACAAAACACGCATAAGAACAAAAAGTTATAAACACCCGAATAACAAGTAGCAAAGAAATATTACTACTAAGAAGCTAAGAATATAAACATATATGATATCATAAAAATAATTATGATTCTGGAATAAGTCAATAACATTATTTAAATCATTATACAGGAGGTTCGGACACTTACAAAGCATGTCAGACCTAAGGTAAGGGAAATATCACAATCTCATTTTTATCAGAGATTGTTTATACTTTGGTATTTACTGGGGTGTATTTTATCATCCACATCCATGTTTCCTCAATATGTAATAATATTTCCATCCACCTACAATTGTTTAAATCCAATTTTACCCTTCAGTGTGGTTTTAGTAAAGGATGTGAAAGGAATCTTTTGTCGTTTTTCGTACGAGGTTCTTTTTGATTTTTCTGAAAAAAGTATGAAGAATGTTTTTTAACTTATACGTCATGAATGGATTTTTAAAACATTATTTCCATGAATATTCCTTCAAAATTTTTCAAGATTTTTTTAATCAACTTCATCTAGTTTATAATTGTTTGAAATGTTATGAAATAAAAAGTGTTTTTGAATAAGAAAGGATATTTTCCTCAAGAATGGAGTTCAAGTGTTTTATCAAAATTATATTCCATCTAAGATAATAAAGGGTTCTGTTTATATCCCTATTATTACATTGATTTGACTATGTTGTGATGGAATTATTTTTATGAATTCCTTTATCTTATATGAATTGTTTTATGATGTCATGATTTTTATGAATCCCATTTTTTTACATGGGTTATGCTATGATGTATGATTTATGATTTTGTGGCACACATAAGAATGGTATAATTATGAGATGGGTGGGACCTATATCTCCCTCCAATGCATTGGGTAATGATTTTATATCTCATGAGATAGACATCGCTGGAATGGTAGGTTATACCGGTTCAGTGAAACAGGACTGAAATGAGGGTGACTCGGTTCAGAAAGGGACTTTGTCCACTAGGATAGTCTTGGAAATGAGTCTTGACTAACGATAAATGATTATATATGATTATGTGTGTATGCCACAAAGTTTCAAGTTATGATTATTGTGATTACATTTCACTGCCATGATTTATCCCATGTTATGAAATTATGATCTCTTTTTCAGGTTAAGATTTCAAAAAGTTATGTGCTTATGTATATGATGTGATTGATATTTCTTTTGATTACCCTTACTAAGCATTTGAGCTCACCCTTTTGTATGTTTTATTTCCCCAGGTCAGGAATAAGGTTATTAAGTAAGATATGCCAAAAGGTACTATAGATATGATGAAATAAATGGGAGACAGTGTAGACGCTTTATGAACCGGTTGTTTATGTTTCCCAGTTTCTAAAGACACTATACCTATACAATCCTTTCGTGGTTTTTTTATATGTTGTAATAAGTATGCTTCAATATTGAAGTATTAACAATGTATGTAAAGTATGGGTCGTTATAAGATAGAAATGTTTTTCTATCTAAATACAATGTAAAATTGATTAAAATTACAAAAATATGATTTATTATTGTCTAATTTAAATATTAATTATTTAAAACAAAAAAAATAATTAAATAAATTTATAATTTGTATGAAAAAATTTATTTTCAATTAAAATTGACAATTTTTTTATTCTTTCTAATATAAATCATATTTGAAAAATAATAAATATCAAAACAATGTAAATTTTTATACCCACTTTCAAAAAATTACGGTTTCCTTTTAAATAAACACTAGAAAATGGTAAAAAATTATATTTAAAATTATTTCTCCATTAAAAGATGGTAAACATACCTTTTAGAAAAATACTACTTTTTATTCAAATAAATATATTTATTATTATATAATGCCTTTAAAATATATTCTATGAGTAAAAAAATTAATTGAATATATTATATATATAGATTTTTAAAACATTCATCCTACATGGTTTTTTTAATTTATTGAGATAAAATATTGTTTACACATATAAAATAGTTTTCCTTTAAAAGTTATTTCATTATTTTCTAATTGATATTAAATTTATTTCTATCTTTTTAATAACCAAATGATTCATTTTATATACATATATAATTCCTAATTTTCAATTTTGTAAATATTATTGGTAACATTCATTCCAATGATAATGTGGTAATTATTAAAAAAAATAATGATAATATTAATAATATATTTTTTTCGATAAAACTCGGTCATGCGTGTAAAGAAAGATATTGAAGATACTATGAATTGTGTGTAACTCAATCCCAAAATAGTGTTTTATGTTTGATATTATGGTCTATGTGATTTTCAGTGAATTCATAACTTCGTGTTGTAAGAAGAAGAATATAAACATTGAGAATTCCTATAACAAAATCTATATTCAGTGTTGTGTGAAGTGAAAAATATCAGACAGATTATATTAATTCCATGAAAATATTTCATAAATACTGAGGTTGTTACATGGTTCTAACTAGGCTTCTACAGATTACTATAGTAGCCACCAGCTAGCAACTTACTATATTGTAAAACCCCTCTGAGCAGGGTTTCAATTAGCTGGTAGTGGACCCGTACTGGCTACGAGGAGGGTTTTTTATGGTCAGTCTATCGAATTTTGATGATCTTTTTTTAGGGATAACTACCCCTTCATACAACTTTTAATTGATCAATTATATGGGGTTCTGAAACCCCTTATTTTATTTATCAACTAACACATATAATGGTGTTTTGAGGATTCTATGAGTGAATCAAGGTATGTATTACAATTCGTTGGACCCTACCTCATATATCCTTCATTCACTGTAATATAATGTTTTAGGTTTGGTTATTTTGTTTGGATTCCCCTCGATAATGGTAGAATTAAATAATTCTCATATGTATCTTTTGTTACCTGGTGTGGGGACATCCAAAGATATTGTCTGAGTGCCACTCCTCTTTATTTCATTAAAGGAATCTATAAATAAAAATTTATAAAGGGGTTTCCTTGTAAATATAATTTAATTAACTATTTAATTGACATTCTGTGATGGGTATTTTTGTTATTTTATGATTAGAGATGTTACATGAACCCTTGTGGTTTTATATGATGTGGTGTCAGTTTGGTGATGATTTTTTGTGAGTAATTAGGATTTAGACACATTTGGATAAGTTTATTTACTTTATTATATGTGATTATAATTAAATTTTTATGATTATTTTTTATTCCGTAGATTTTTTGAGTGTGGTATGTAAAATGTTAATCAATGGACACCATGGATGAGGGTAAAAATGAGTTTCTTCGTGATGTAAAAATGAAAAAAATGATTAGAAATGAGGAAGGTGGTCTCGAGTACTAGGTTGATAGTTATTATGCATTAGATTTATATTTCATGTGATATGACTATTCACACCATAACGTATGTTAAACAAAATTTAATAATTTAAAAAATAATTTTATTATTTAAAATTCATAAAATTGGACAAGTTGTCAAGGGCCCCATTAGACTCACCGACACATACTGGTTTTCCTCAGCCGACCATAGTTGAGGCCTCAATGAAAGATGGTTTACAACATCCCTAGTGTTGGAGTATTAATAAATCTCTTCATATATGGGAGAAATCTTTTACATATCTCCCTAACAGATCTTCATGGAAATTCATCTATAATAAAATTATCTACAAGTTTTCAACCAGTCTCATTCCATGCAATTAGTCCATCAATCGAAGAAACCCCTAGTATTTTGTGAACCATTTGATCAAATATTTAAGGATTCATTAAATATTCATTAATTATATATTTCATAACTAGAAATATGAAAATCATTCCAATGAATCTCATAAAGTACAACCTGTACAACACATGTCGAAAACTCCATCCAATTTATTATTTATGGATAATAGTGACTGGTATAATATGTGTACTGACCTGGTGATCTATTTCCATTCATCGTCCTTTCATACTGACTTTGAGGGGGTGTTTGTACTAGTGAAGCAGTCATCATCCTTGGGTAATGAGGCCCTCAACATTGAGGTTCTGAATCTCTTCCACGTGAATGGGAATGAACAATTTTATATCCCCCAACCCCCCCCCCCCACATCATTGTCTCTCTCAAACAAGATTATCATGTTATCAAATGAGGATACATTTATGGGGTATAATGGGTTTTTCTAATTTTCTTGTGGGGTCTTCACTCATGATTATATTAAACATGATCAATATTCTTCTTTTAATCAACCAAAGTGCTCATCGGCACCAACAACTGATGACATATGCCTTCAGATCCAATAATGTATAGTCTCATCTAGAATGCTAGATGATTGGTTATGTGGGTAAATATTTACTTCATAATTTTTTATCTTGATCATAAAAGGATTCTTTATTTTTTATACTTGAGTAAGAGAAGAATCTCTAAAAAAAGATGGGAATTTTATATAAAAAATTGTATTTTTTTCATTTTATGCATGGTTATCCAAACAACCAGCACACATGGTTCTGTTGGAATAACATCATCTCAGTTGAGAAGATATATCTCTCCATCTAACATAGTTCGTCCAGATCCATATTCTATGTTTTATCATATTTATTATCCCTTTTTATTCTAAATTTGACCTAAGTACTAGGTATATTCTTTTGAAAAACAAGAGCATCCTCAATACAGATCAAGATGATTTCCTTGTTAGTGGGGATTTTAATTTCATCCCTAACCCTTAGGAATGGAATTGTGGGTGGATTTATCCTTTTATGGATTGGAAATCTTCAGAAAGAATTGGAACTCAAAATTTTATCGTACACATTGGATACAAAGGGGAAAATTATATGTGTGAAATAATGAAATGAGAATCCATTGTATATAGGGCCAGCATGAACATTTCTTAGCCGGTATCAAGCCCATCATAATCATTCATGATTTTAAGGTGGATAATTTGTTCTAGGAAGCCTCTGATTAATCCAAAATATTACCCAAACTTATAGGTGAATATATAGAATATGATTGTTTTTATCTATTCCATATTTTGGGAGACCGACCCTGGTTTTCCTAATGTGGTGTACTCATCTTTTGAGAAACATATTCATGATAACTCTTGGTTGGGATTTCAAAAAAACAATTGATGGATGAAGGATGAAATATGTTTATAGGTTAACATTAAAACATTATTCTTCTTTAAATTAGATATTATGAAGAATAAAATTGAATGGGATGAGATGGGACTTCAATTTCTATGGGGTGATGATGTTATTTGAAACTTTTTATGCTCAAAAAATCATCTTGTAAAACATTTCCATGAACATGGATGAATTTCTATAGATCAATCTAGGGTTACCTGGCATAAAGATGTTGGTAAAAATACCACCATTTTTCATGTATGCATCAAGTAAATAAATAGGTCCAATGTTGTACAAATTCATTGTGATGAATACACTTTCACAAATGACCCAAAGGTGGTTGGAGGTACAGACAAGGCCCATTATTTCACTATATCTGAAAATATTAGAAATCTCATAGTGGAAGGATTACCCACCGGACATGACGACATCTTTGACTCCATCAAACACATATTACTTGAAGATATCAATGGGGACGTTGAGAGGCATAATGATGAGAATGAGATTTGGAATGATATTTCATCACAAAACTATGATAGTTCCCTCTAGCCTGATAGATTTATAAGAAATTTCTATATCACATATTGGTATCTCATAGAACATAGGTTTTTCTATTTAATCACCACTATTTTGGGGGAGTCTACCTCTAGTGTCATTTTCCATCGCTCTTATTCTGATCTCTAAAGATAAATATCATTCATCATTAATGAAATATATGCTGATCGGAATGTGAAATTTTCCATATATTTCTATATCTACAGTTTTCAATAAAAGGATTTCAATGCACCTAAAATGTCTGTATTTGATGAGAAGTAATGTTTCATTCAAGGATTCCCCACTAAAAACAACATTTCCATATCTTAGTAAAAGCTGGGAACTATCAACATGAAAGTAAATGGTTCAAAAGTTTTCATTAAAATTGACATAGATAAGGCCTTCGACAAGGCTGAGTGGATTTTCAACATCATTTTCATGAGGTATGACAGTTTCAATGAAATATTGTTTGATACATTTATCATATCCATTATACATTAAAATATTTCAATTTCATTTATGGGGAAAATCATTAGATTCATTAAATTTTTCTTGGGATATAATGGGGTCATACCTTGTATCCCCTATTATCTTCATTATGATATATGATTTCATTATTAGATTCTTGTATTTAAGTAGTTTTGATGATGGATTTCAGCAAATCTAGTTAAATAAAAATTTCTTGGGTGATCCTCACCTTTTTTATGGAATAACTTATTATTTGGATCAATTAAAAATCTAGGAACATCTTTGCGTCCAACGAGATTCTTGATGCCTATTGTAAATGGAGTTCCTAAATTGTAAATCATGGGAAGTATGAGGGTTAATTATTAAGAAAAGTTTCATGTTCTAGGGGCAGAGGACTGAAGATAATCAAGGTATCACTAAGAAAATGTTTCGGCTAGAATATTTAGGAATCAAAATTTCCCCGGGTAAGGATTGAATTCCTAATTTTGAAGGAATTTTGTGAATAGTGACTGAATGCATCCTCAATTAGAAGAACTTGTTTTTTTCTTTTAGGGGGATAATTACCTTATTTAATAATGTGTCATCCTCTATCCCCACACATGTGTTTTCATCTAATATTCTTCCAATGATGGTACTTCATAATATTGAATATAATTGGTTAGTTTTTATTTTGGATGCACATGAACATGTCAGATATCATTCGGCCTCAAAGAAAATAATGGCCCCTGATATTAATGAGGAAGAATCAACCTTAAGAATGGTTTTTAAACCATTAAATTCCTCAAAGATATTATGTCTTGGGAATTTATAGAGCGGAAGTCTCAATGGTCATGGTTCCCTATTAAATGATATGGGGCTTGGTTTGATGTGGTAGGTGGTGGATGCTCCATGAATTGGGAGGTTACCCACATGGACATCATTAATTTTCAGAAACACACAATATGGATAATTGGGTGGGGGTTTTATCAACTTATAGAGTAAAAATTGGGCTGTAAATACATTTTATATTATGGTCTTCCTAGTTATAGAATAATCCTTCCCGAAGGAAACCTCATTTAGCACCTTTACTAAATATTTTCTAAACCCTCTCAAACTGAATTTTTCCAAAATATATAAATAATTAATGAACCATGAAGGTTAGTGTAATGACCCATACTCTACAATCATTTTTTACTTCAAAATTGAAGCATACTTATTACAACATATTTCAATACCTTGAAAGGACCGTATAGGTATAGTGTCTTTAGAAACTGGGAATCATAAACAACTGGTTCATAAATAATCTATGTTGTCTCCCATTTATTTCATCATATCTAGACTCATGTTTTGGTATATCCTACTTAATATCCTTCTTCTTAACCTGTTTATAAGAAAACATACAAAAGGGTGAGCTAAAATGCTCAGTAAGGGTAAAAAAAGAAATATCAATCATAACATATTCATAAGAACATAACATTTTTAAAATAATAAAAAGAAATCATAATATCATGTCATTTGATAAATCATAGTAATGAAAAGTAATCCCTAATAATCATAACATAAAACATGAAAAATTGTGTCATACACACATAATCAAATAAAATCATTTCATATTAGTCAAGGCTCATTGCAAAAATCATCATAGAGGACAAAGTCCATTACTGAACCGAGTTCACTACTCGTTCTAATCCTATATCATTGAACCTGATTAAATTTCCATTCCAGCCTTGTTTATCTCATTAGATATAAATCTTTTCCCAATTATTGGAAGGATATATAGGTCCTACCCATCTTATAATGAAACCATTCTTATGTGTTCCAAGAAATCCTAAACCATATAACATAGCAGAACCCATGTAAAAAAAATGGGACTCTTAAACATCATTCCATCATAACAAAATAAATATAAGATAAAATGACATCATAAAATTAATTCCATAATAACCTAATCAAATCAATGTAAAAATATTGATATAAATAGAACCCTATATAATCTTATATGGAAAAACATTGATAAAACACTTGAACTCCATTCTTGAGGAAAATATCCTTTCTATTTCAAAAACGTTTTCCTTTCTTAACATGTCATACAATTTTAATCTAAAATAAGTCGATTAAAAATAAACTTGGGAACTTGTAAAAGAAGATTCATGGAAATAATGTTCTATGAAATCATAAAAAAACAATTCATTCCTTATAAGTTAAAATAACATTATTCTCGTACTTTGGCCGGAAAAGTCAAAAAGTAACTTGTACTAAAAACGTCAAAAGATTCCGTTCATATAGTTTACTCACCAAGGGGTAAAATTGGATTTAATCAATTGAAGGAGGATAGGAATAATACTACATATTGAGGAATCATGTATGTGGATGATAAATATTCCCCAGTAAATTCGTAATTATAAATAATCTCAGAAAAAAATGAACTTGCGAGATTTTCCCTTACCTTAGGTCTGATATGCTGTGTACGTGTCCAAACCTCCAATCTAATGATTTAAATAATGTCATTGACTTATTACAGAATCATACTCATTGTTATGATATCATATATGGTCATATTCTTAACTTATTATTAGTAATATTTCGTTGCTACTTGTTATTCAGGTGTTTGTTGCTTTATGTTCTTATGTTTTTTGGTCGAATAAATTCTTATTATTCTTTTTAAATTAGAGATTAATCATTTTCAGAATGTTTTTAGTGTAATATATATCATATTTACTCATTAAATTAATTTATATAATCATTATTCAATGAAGATCATGTAGAACGAGTCGCATCACATCGCGAAAACGGTAGGCCGTACGTACAAACGAGTGATGATATCATTCCCACGATCGTGGAATTCTATTTAAGTGTATATATAATATTTTAGAATCAATATCACTTTACAATAATCATATATAGTAATTCTTTACACCATTATACCCATCCATGTAAGGTGGTGGTAGAAAACAGATTACACCACGGCGTGGAGACGGTATTCCGTATCTACGTACACGTGGTAATTTCATTTTCTGTAGGATGGATTGAAGGTGAAATATCGTTGATTCATATTTATAATGCAATATAAGTATATGAGTGTTACTGATGTTATTAATTCATAATGAAACAACTAAATTATAAGAAGTAGAAGAAGAAATAAATTTGAAAGAATTGGTAACATATATTTCCTCTTCTTCGACACGCCTCTTTGAAACCTCTTCTTAGGGCTCTAAGATTGGTCTTTGAAGAAGACCATGACCTCTATGATGTTTCTAGGGAAGTGGACAATTTATATTGATAGGGTTTTTCCAAGCATGAAGGATCAAAGTGGTGTGAGGAGGAGAGGGAGGAGGTTCCCTTTTATAAGGGAGGAGAGGGGCACCTTTGGAATTATAAGAAATATTAATTTATAATAAATTCCAAGTACACTTAAAAACCACAAATAATGACACAAATCCAATGATTATATGATATAGGGTTGTAATCTCATCAGTCAATAAAATTTAGACATGTTGGGATTTTATTTTAAACATTATCAACATGATTAATCCTTATATAATATATTTAATTTTATTTGTGATAATAATATTCTAAATTTTAAATCATTATAAATATTTACTTATATGTTTTGAATTTTCCATAATTGTATTCTTTATTACATTTTAGACCATATAAATTTTAATTTACAATTTTTAAATATTTTTGTGATTTTTAAACAATTTTATAATATGTAATCTCTATAAATTAACAATAGTGTCAATTTTGACACTATTCATTTATTTGGGTTTAAATAAAATATATAGAAGATATCTTCAAACTAAAATATTTAATAGATTCATATCATTTCATTTTTATCTAGAAAATTAGTGGAGTACATTAAATAGTTCATATAATATTTATTTTAATACTTTTATAATCATTTATTTGATATTTCAATCAATAAAATAATTTCAACATCACTATTGTGTCATAATTAATGATAAATATTTAATCGCTAAAAATTATAAATAAATTCATATGATATAGAAAATTGTATTATATTTCTCAATACTATTCATTTCCAAAGTTTCTTGATGTTTATCACTAAATTAAAATTTTTATACTTATAAGATTTAAGAGAGTGACTTGTTGTCACTTTCTTTGGTTTTAATAATAATTAAATTATTTTAATGGTAAAAAGTCCATAAAATGAATTTATTCTGACCGTTAGGTGATAATGGTCGACTTTTAGTCATCCAATAGAATTTTGGCAGGTGTTAGGGTAATTTTATAATCTAATGTTTTCCTTTAATTACCGGATTTACATTTAAATGTAGTAAATAAAAATTACCGTAGTTACTATTCATAATATAAAAAAAAATAAAAGTGACCTATTAAAATAATTTGGACCCACTAATTGAAAATATGGAATCCATTTTTCAAAATTCAAAAAAAAAGTTGCAATAATTAATTTAAAATTAATCTTGATGTTAAGCAAATGGGTTATAAAAGTTAAATCATTGCCAAAGATTGAAGTGTTTTTATCTATGAATTCAATGTAAAATTCATACATTATATTAATTGGTAAAAATATATTCTATTTATAATTTAAAACCATTCAATGTTATAATTTAAGCATATAAATTATTGCAATGAAAAAAGTTGTTTTTAATTAAAATATAACATGTTTTTTCTATTCATCAAAATATGAAAGTTACCAGAATAATATGAAACATTTATCCAAAGTAAATATTTATATCCTGATTCTAAAGATTAATTTTATTTTGTCAAATTTAACTTATAAACGTGTCAAAAACTAGACTTAATGTGGGTGCGCCATCAAAAGGCGGCTAAATTGTTTTTTTAATACTTATATTACCTGAAAAATTTATTTTGTTCTCATAACATGTTCTAGAAAATATGTAAGATGAATAATAATGTTATAAAATTTAAATTTCAGTTTATACTATTCATAATGGCTAGTTTATAATATTATTATAATATATCGATGTTTAGTGAAACTCGGTATTACGTACTACACATGCTATCGAGGAAGGTCGTGATTGCGTGTAACGCATGCCAAGCTAGTGTTATGGTCAGTGAATGATTCCTTTGGTGTTTCATATAACATAAGTCATAAAAAATATACTTCTCATAAAATATCAGGGTGTTACATTCTACACCCTTAAAAGGAATTTCGCCCTCGAAATTCATCACTTCGTAATAAACAGATGAGGATACCTCTCCCTCATCATATCCTCAAGCTCCCATGTAGCTTCTTCTAATTGGTGGTTCCTCCATAAAACTTTCCCCAAAAGAGTGGTCATGTTCCGTAAAACATTTTCACTACGATCCAGAATCTCTATCGGTTGTTCTTCATAAGAAAACTCTTTTTCCAGCGGTACAACATCTGAGCTTAGTACATGTGAACGATCAGGTATGTACTTTCTCAAGAGAGATACATGGAACACATCATGAACTTGAGAGAGATTCAGTGGAAGTGCCAATCGGTAATCTACCTTCCCAACACGATCCAATATTTAAAAAGGGCCAATATACCTAGGGCTCATCTATCCCTTCTTCTGAAATCTCATTACTCTCTTCTAGGGAGATATTCGTAAGAACACTTTATTGCCCACTTCAAACTCTAGGTCTTTTCTTCAGTTGTCAGCATAAAAGTGTTTTTGAAGTGTTTTTGAAGAAGAAAGGATATTTTCCTCAAGAATGGAGTTCAAGTGTTTTATCAAAATTATATTCCATCTAAGATAATAAAGGGTTCTGTTTATATCCCTATTATTACATTGATTTGACTATGTTGTGATGGAATTATTTTTTTGAATTCCGTTATCTTATATGAATTGCTTTATGATGTCATGATGTTTAAGAATCCCATTTTTATTACATGGGTTATGCTATGATGCATGATTTATGATTTTGTGGCACACATAAGAATGGTATCATTATGAGATGGGTGGGACCTATATCTCCCTCCAATGCATTGGGTAAAGATTTTATATCTCATGATATAGACATGGCTCGAACGGTAGGTTATACCGGTTCAGTGAAACAGGACTGAAACGAGGGTGACTCGGTTCAGAAAGGGACTTTGTCCAATAAGATAGTCTTGGTAATGAGTCTTGACTAACAAAAAATGATTCTCTATGATTATGTGTGTATGCCACAAAGTTTCAAGTTATGATTATTGTGATTACATTTCACTGCCATGATTTGTTCATTAAGAATATACACATTATACGGGAGTTTGATGATGTCTTTCTGAAGGAATTACCGGGTCTTCCACCAAATCGTGAAGTTGAGTTTTCAATAGAACTCGTACCGGGTGCTTTGCCTATTTCAAAGACACCTTATAGAATGACCCCAATTGATTTGCAAGAATTGAAGAAGCAACTCCAAGAGAATCTTGATAAGGGATTCATACGCCCTAGTGCGTCACCTTGGGAAGCACCTGTTCTATTTGTTAAAAAGAATGATGGATCAATGAGACTCTGCATTGATTATCGAGAACTTAACAAGATCACTATCAGGAACAAATATCCTCTCCCGTGCATTAATGACCTATTTGACCAAATACGTGGAGCTCAATACTTTTCCAAGATTGATCTTCGTTCGGGGTATCATCAATTAAGGGTCAAAAGGAAGGATATACCAAAGATGGCTTTCCGTTCCAGGTATGGACACTATGAATTTATAGTGATGCCATTTGGACTTACTAATGCCCCTGCTATCTTCATGGATCTAATGAATAGAGTCTTTAGAGACTATCTTGATCAATTTGTGGTAGTCTTTATAGACGATATTCTTGTCTATTCAAAGAGAAAGGAAGAGCATGAAGATCACTTGAGAATTATATTGAAGACCCTGAGAAAGGAGAAGCTTTATTCCAAATTTACCAAGTGTTAATTTAGGCTTAAAAAAGTTGCATTTTTGGGTGACAAAATCTAAAAAGAGGGGATATTTGTGGATCCAACAAAAATAGAGGTTATCGAAAGATGGTCGAGACCAACAACAGTAACTTAGATCCAAAGTTTTCTTGGTTTGGATGGATATTATCGACGTTTTGTGAATGATTTCTCACGATTATCTAATCCACTCACCAAGTTGACTTGGAATGGAGTTAAGTTTGTTTGGACGGTGGAATGTGAAGTGAATTTCAAGGAGTTGAAAAGAAGGTTATCCAGTGCACCTGTGCTCACACTGCCTTGTAGTGGAGAAAGGTTTGTGATCTATAGTGATGCATCCAAGAAGGGATTGGGGTGTGTTCTTATGCAAAATGATATGGTGATAGCTTATGCCTCACGACAGTTGAAAATCCATGAGCAAAATTACCCAACACGTGATTTGGAGTTAGCTACGGTAATCTTTGCATTAAAGATTTGGAGGCATTACATTTATGGTGAAAGGTGTGAAATTTATACTGATCATACAAGTTTAAAGTATATTTTCACACAAAAGGAGCTGAATATGTGTCAAAGAAGATGATTGGAGCTGATTAAGGATTACTACTGCTCAATCGATTACCACCCTGGTAAAGCAAACAAGGTGGCAGATGCATTAAGTCGACAAGACCATACTGGTTTATCCATGATGAGGATAAAAAAAGATCCAATATTTATGGATTTACAAAGGATGGATCTAGGAATTATAATGGAAGGGGAAAAAACTTATCTTTCTCAAATGAATGTTCAACCATCAATACATGTGAAGATTAAAGAGGCACAGAAAGAAGATGTCGAGTTACAAAAGAAGGTGAGAAATGTTCCTGAGTTCAACCTTGATTGTGATGGGATAATAAAGTTCAGTAATCGGGTTTGTGTTCCTCCCATCCCCGAATTAAAGATGGAGCTGCTGGATGAGGCTCATAGTTCTTCATTCTCTATTCATCCGGGAAGCATGAAGATGTATAGGGACCTGAAAGAGTACTTCTGGTGGGATGGCATGAAAAGATATGTTGCTGAATATGTCTCTCGATACTTGGTTTGTCAACAAGTTAAATCTGAGAGGCAGAAGTTTAAGGGGATGTTACAACGATTACCCATACCCGAATGGAAATGGGAAAACATTACTATGGACTTTGTCACAGGAATTCCTAAAACATCCAAAGGCAATAATGTTATATGGGTCATAGTTGATCGTCTTACAAAGTCTGCACACTTCATTGCTATTAGAGAGGATTTCACTCTAGATCAGCTTGCCAGTATATATGTAAAGGAAGTGGTAAGATTACATAGAGTACCACTTTCTATTATATCTGATCAGGATCCGAGATTTACCTCAAAGTTCTGGCGAAGTCTTCATCATACTCTGCATACAGAGTTGAGTTTCAACACTGATTATCATCCTCAGACAGACGGTCAGTCTAAGAGAACAATTCAAACCATAGAATATATGTTGAGAGCTTGCTCTATGGATTTCAAAGGAGGTTGGGATCAACACCTACCTTTGGTGGACTTTTCTTATAATAATAGCTTTCACTCCAGTATTCACATGGCTCCTTATGAAGCTCTCTATGCAAAGAAATGCAGGACTCCAACTTGCTGAGATGAAGTTGGGGAAACAAAGCTATTAGGACCTGATCTCGTTGATGAAATGGCAGAAAAGGTCAGATCTATTCAACAACACATAAGAGAAGCTCAGAGTCGACAGAAAAGTTATGCCGACAACCGAAGAAAAGACCTAGAGTTTGAAGTGGGTGATAAAGTGTTCTTACGAATATCTCCCTGGAAGAGGGTTAAGAGATTTGGAAATAAGGGGATGTTGAGCCCTAGATATATCGGTCCTTTCAAAATACTGAATCGTGTTGGGAAGGTAGCTTACCGATTGGCGCTTCCACCGAATCTCTTTAAAGTTAACGATGTGTTCCATGTATCTCTCCTGAGAAAGTACATACCTTACCCTTCACATGTACTCAGCTCAGAAGTTGTACCGCTAGAGCAAGATCTTTCTTATGAAGAACAACTGATAGAGAGTCTAGATCGTAGCGAAAATGTCCTACGAAACAAGACCACTCGATTGGTGAATGTTTTATGGAGGAACCACCAATTAGAATATGCTACATGGGAGCTTGAGGATATAATGAGGGAGAGATATCCTCATCTGTTTGTTACAAAGTGAAGAATTTCGAGGGCGAAATTCATTTTAAGGGGGGTAGAATGTAACACCCGAGACTTTTAGGTTATATAAATCATCAAAGGAATCTATTTCTACACAACACTTTCATGGCTTTCTTTACACGAAATCGTGACCTTCCTTGATAGCTTGCATCGTACGCAATACAGTGTTTCACTAAACAATGATATGCTATTAAAATATTATTAAAACTAACCATTATGAATAGTAATAACCACCTTTTGAAATTATATAAATTTTATTTTTCAAAATGGACTTCATTTTTGGATTCGGAATATCGAAATTAGCCTTGGGTGAAATTTTGGTATTTTTCTAAAAACATTAAATTTTTGATGAATAGTGAAACCACTAAGTGGTAGTTAAAAAACTGAATTTTTCATAAAAGTTAATTTTACCGCTTATGTGAGTGGAATTTCAAAAATCCAAGAGACACGGTTGATGTCAGTAAGTAAAATGTGGTTCAATGAGATGATAATTATTTTTTAGTGAATAGTAACTTTTTAATTTTTTTAACCACGGTTAAAAGTAAATAGGGTAATTAAGGGTAAAGATGATAATATTATTACCCTAAAACATGTCCTAATTCTATTGGATACGTGTAATTCGACCATAAACAAACTTAGGAATAAAATATGACCATTTAGGCCCACTTGGATTAGATTAGGACATTTATTAGTAATTTATTTAATGAAGGGTTAAAATAGTTAAAATCAAAGTTTAATCAGTAAATAATTTTTAATATGGTGTTATACATAAGATAAATTCTACTATAAATATTCATTATAAAGCTAACAAGATTTCATACATAATGGTATTTTATTTGTAATTTTTAGACATTAAATAATTTAATTTATTTATGACACAATGATGATGCAGTAATTATCTTATTAATGAAATATTGACATAATTGATGTTATAAACACAAAAATAAATGTAATTTGAGACTATTGGTGAATCCCACTAATTTTATAGGTTAATATGACATGTTAGTATGGATTTAATTAACTTGGTTCGAACTAATATTTCTGTTATGATTTTCAAAAAAATCAATTACTAAATAGTGTCAAAATTGACATAAAATAGTTTTTAAAACAAATATTATATTGGTAATTGTTATTTAATTCCTAAAAATCTATGTTTCGGCCAAATGAATTAGATAAAGTTATATATATTAATAATAAACAACTTGGGGTTCGTTTGGCTGCTTATAGTAAGTTTATTAACATTATAGAATAAGAACACAAGAAGACATGGTAAAAGTAAAATTATTTAACTTAATGTTAAATCTAAATAATAAGGTTAAAATAGGAACCTAAACTTGTCAAATATGTGTTGGATGAGGGGATTTCGACCCATCCCCACCTTAGCTTCGAAATATATCAATTTGGATCTATTTAAAACCGAACTTGACTTTATAATAAAATAATAGTTTTAGTTATTCCAAAGGTGCCCCTCTCCTCCCATATAAAAGGACACCTCCTCCCCCTCTTCCTCACACCACATTGAGCCTTCAAGCTCGGCCAACCCCTTCCACTTTCTCCTCTCCACTTCCCTAGAGACATCCTAGAGGTCATGGTCTTCTTCAAAGACAAATTTTAGTGCCCTAAAAGAAGGTCTCAAAGAAGCACTTCAAAGAAGAGGTAATGTCCGTTAACGATTCTTTCATCTTTATTTCTTCTTCCACTTCTTCTTCATTAGTTTTTTCATTATGAAGTAATAACATAAGCATCACTAATATACTGAAATATTATTATAAGTATGAAACAACCCTATTTCACCATCTATCCATCCTACGGAAAAACAAATCACCGCACATGCGTACGTACGGAATACCGTCTCCACGCCGTGGTGTAATATATTTTCCACCACCACCTTAATTGGATGGGTATAATGGTGTAAATAATGGCTATATATGACTATTATAAAGTGATATTTATTCTGAAATATTATACATATACTCCAATACAATTCCACGATCATAGGAATGATATCATCACTCATGCGTACATACGGAATACCGTCTCCACGATGTGATGCGACTCGTTCTACATGATCTTCATTTCTTAATGATTATATAAATTAATTAAATGAATGAATATTATATATAGTACACTAATACTATTCTGGAAATGAGGTATCTATAACCTAAATAAAATAAAAAGAATTTATTCGACAAAACACGCATAAGAACAAAAAGTTATAAACACCCGAATAACAAGTAGCAATGAAATATTACTACTAAAAAGCTAAGAATATGACCATATATGATATCATAAAAATAAGTATGATTCTGGAATAAGTAAATAACATTATTTAAATCATTATACAGGAGGTTCGGACACTTACAAAGCAAGTCGGACCTAAGGTAAAGGAAATATCACAATCTCATTTTTATCAGAGATTGTTTATACTGTGGTATTTACTGGGGTGTATTTTATCATCCACATCCATGTTTCCTCAATATGTAATATTATTTCCATCCACCTACAATTTTCTAAATCCAATTTTACCCTTCGGTGAGTTTTTAGTAAAGGATATGAAAGGAATCTTTTGATGTTTTTCGTACGAGGTACTTTTTGACTTTTCTGACAAAAGTATGAAGAATGTTTTTTAACTTATACAGAATGAATGGATTTTTAAAAAATTATTTCCAAAAATCTTCCTTTACAAGTTTTCAAGTTTATTTTTAATCAACTTCTTCTAGTTTATAATTGTATGACATGTTATGAAATGAAAAGTGTTTCTGAAGAAGAAAGGAAATTTTCCTCAAGAATGGAGTTCAAGTGTTTTATCAAAATTATATTCCATCTAAGATAATAAAGGGTTCTGTTTATATCCCTATTATTACAATGATTTGACTATGTTGTGATGGAGTTTTTTTTATGATTTCCTTTATCTTATATGAATTGTTTTATGATGTCATGATGTTTAAGAATCCCATTTTTATTACATGGGTTATGCTATGATGCATGATTTATGATTTTGTGGCACACATAAGAATGGTATCATTATGAGATGGGTGGGACCTATATCTCCCTCCAATGCATTGGGTAAAGATTTTATATCTCATGAGATAGACATGGCTCGAACGGTAGGTTATACTAGTTCAGTGAAACAGGACTGAAACAAGGGTGACTCGGTTTAGAAAGGGACTTTGTCCACTAAGATAGTCTTGGTAATGAGTCTTGACTAAAAAGAAATGCTTCTCTATGATTATGTGTGTATGCCACAAAGTTTCAAGTTATGATTATTGTGATTACATTTCACTGCCATGATTTATCCCATGTTATGAAATTATGATCTATTTTGCAGGTTAAGATTTCCAAAAGTTATGTGCTTATGTATATGATGTGATTGATATTTCTTTTGATTACCCTTACTGAGCATTTGAGCTCACCCTTTTGTATGTTTTCTTTCCCCAGGTCAGGAAGAAGGTTATTAAGTAAGATATGCCAAAAGGGACTATAGATATGATGGAATAAATGGGAGACAGTGTAGATGCTTTATGAACCGATTTTTAATGTTTCCCAGTTTCTAAAGACACTATACCTATATGGTCCTTTCATGGTTTTGTTATATGTTGTAATAAGTATGCTTCAATTTTGAAGTATTAACAATGTATGTAAAGTGTGGGTCGTTATAAGATGGAAATGTTTTTCTATCTAAATACAATGTAAAATTGATTAAAATTACAAAAATATGATTTATTATTGTCTAATTTAAATATTAATTATTTAAAACAAAAATAAAAAAATAAAAAAATAAATTTATAATTTGTATGAAAAAATTTATTTTCAATTAAAATTGACAATTTTTTTATTCTTTCTAATATAAATCATATTTGAAAAATAATAAATATCATAACAATGTAAATTTTTATACCCACTTTCAAAAATTACGGTTTCTTTTTAAATAAACACTACAAAATGGTAAAAAATTATATTTAAAATTATTTCTCCATTAAAAGATGGTAAACATACCTTTTATAAAAGTACTACTTTTTATTCAAATAAATATATTTATTATTATATAATGCCTTTAAAATATATTCTATGAGTAAAAAAATTAATTGAATATTATATATATATATATATATATTGAAAAAATTCATCCTACATGATTTTTTTATTTATTGAGATAAAATATTGTTTACACATATAAAATAGTTTTCCTTTAAAAGTTATTTCATTATTTTAAAATAGATATTAAATTTATTTCTAACTTTTTAATAACCAAATGATTCATTTTATATACATATATATATATATATCCTATTTTTCAATTTTGTCAATATTATTGGAAACATTCATTCCAATGATAATGTGGTAATTATTAAAAAAAATAATGATAATATTAATAATATATTTTTCTCGATAAAACTCAGTCATGCGTGTAAAGAAAGCTATTGAAGAAACTATGAATTGTGTGTAACTCAATCCCAAAATAGTTTTTTATGTTTGATATGATGGTCTATGTGATTTTCAGTGAATTCATAACTTGGTGTTGTAAGAAGCAGAATATAAACATTGAGAATTCCAATAACAAAATCTATATTCAGTGTTGTGTGAAGTGAAAAATATCAGACAGATTATATTAATTCCATGAAAATATTTCATAAATACTGAGGCTGTTACATGGTTCTAACTAGGCTACTACATATTACAATAGTAGCCACCAGCTAGCAACTTACTATATTGTAAAACCCCTCTGAGCAGGGTTTCCATTAGCTGGCTAGTGGACCCGTACTGGCTACTTGGAGGATTTTTTATGGTCAGTCTATCGAATTTTGATGATCTTTTTTTAGGGATAACTACCCCTTCATACACCTTTTAATTGATCAATTATATGGGGTTATGAAACCCCTTATTTTATTTATCAACTAACACATGTAATGGTGTTTTGAGGATTCTATGAGTGAATCATGGTATGTATAACAATTCGTTGGACCCTACATCATATATCCTTTATTCACTGTAATATAATGTTTTAGGTTTGGTTATTTTGTTTGTATTCTCCTCGCAAATGGTAGAATTAAATAATTCTCATATGTATCTTTTGTTACCTGTTGTGGGGACATCCAAAGATACTGTCTGAGTGCCACTGCTCTTTATTTCATTAAAGGAATCTATAAATAAAAATTTATCAAGGGGTTTCCTTGTAAATATAATTTAATTAACTATTTAATTGACATTCTGTGATGGGTATTTTTGTTATTTTACGATTAGAGATGTTACATGAACCCTCGTGGTTTTATATGATGTGGTGTCAGTTTGGTGATAATATTTTGTGAGTAATTAGGATTTAGACACATTTGGATAAGTTTATTTACTTTATTATATGTGATTATAATTAAATTTTTATGATTATTTTTTATTCCATTGATTTTTTGAGTGTGGTATGTAAAATTTTAATCAATGTACATCTTGGGTGAGGGTAACAATGAGTTTCTTCGTGATGTAAAAATGAAAAAAATGATTAGAAATGAGGAAGGTGGTCTCGAGTTCTAGGTTGATAGTTATTATGCATTAGATTTATATTTCATGTGATATGACTATTCACACCATAATGTATGTTAAACAAAATTTAATAATTTAATAAATAATTTTTTAATTAAAATTCATAAAATTGGACAAGTTGTCAAGGGCCCCATTAGACTCACCGACACATACTAGTTTTCCTCAGCCGACCATAGTTGAGGCCTCAATGAAAGATGCTTTACAAAATCCCTAGTGTTGGAGTATTAATATATCTCTTCATATATGGGAGAAATGTTTTACATATCTCCCTAACAGTTCTTCATGGAAATTCATCTATAATAAAATTATCTACAAGTTTTCAACAAGTCTCATTCCATGCAATCAGTCCATCAATCGAAGAAACCCCTAGTATTTTGTGAACTGTTTGATCAAATATTGAAAGATTCATTAAATATTAATTAATTATATATTTCATAACTAGAAATATGAACATCATTCCAATGAATGTCATAAAGTTCAACCTGTAAAACGCATGTCGAAAACTCCATCCAATTTATTATTTATGGATAATAGTGACTGGTATAATAGTTGTACTGACCTAGTGATCTATTTCCATTCATCGTTCTTTCATGCTAACTTTTAGGGGGTGTTTGTACTAGTGAAGCAGTCATCATCCTTGGGTAATGAGGCCCTCAACATTGAGGTTCTGAATCTCTTCCACATAAATGGGAATGAACAATTTTATATCCCCCAACCCCCCCCCCCCCCCACATCATTGTCTCTCTCAAACAATATTATCATGTTATCAAATGAGGATACATTTATGGGGAATAAGGGTTTTTCTAATTTTCATGTGGGGTCTACACTCATTATTATATTAAACATGATCAATATTCTTCTTTTAATCAACCAAAGTGCTCATCAGCACCAACAACCAATGACATATGCCTTCAGATCCAATAATGTATAGTCTCATCTAGAATGCTAGATGATTGGGTATGTGGGTAAAGATTTACTTCATAATTTTTTATCTAGATCATAAAATATTTATTTATTTTTTATACTTGAGTAAGAGAAGAATCTCTAAAAAAAGATGGGAATTTAATATAAAAAATTGTATTTTTTTCATTTTATGCATGGTTATCCAAACAACCAGCACACATGGTTCTGTTGGAATAACAGCATCTCAGTTGAGAAGATATATCTCTCCAACTAACATTGTTTGTCCAGATCCATATTCTATGTTTTATCATATTTATTATCCCTTTTTATTCTAAATTTGACCTAAGTACTAGGTACATTCTTTTGAAAAACAAGAGCATCGTCAATACATATCAAGAGGATTTCCTTGTTAGTGGGGATTTTAATTTCATCCATGACCCTTAGGAATGGAATTGTGGGTGGATTTATCCTTTTATGGATTGGAAATCTTCAGAAAGAATTGGAACTCAAAATTTTATCGTACACATTGGATACAAAGGTGAAAATTATATGTGTGAAATAATGAAATGAGAATCCATTGTATATAGGGCCAGCATGAACATTTCTTACCCGGTATCAACCCCATCATAATCATTCATGATTTTAAGGTGGATAATTTGTTCTAGGAAGCCTCTGATTAATCCAAAATATTACCCAAACTTATAGGTGAGTATATAGAATATGATTGTTTTTATTTATTCCATATTTTGGGAGACCGATCCTGGTTTTCCCAATGTGGTGTACTCATCTTTTGATAAACATATTCATGATAACTCTTGGTTGGGATTTCAAAAAAAATTGAAGGATGAAGGATGAAATATGTTTATAGGTTCACATTAAAACATTATTCTTCTTTAAATTAGATATTATGAAGAATAAAATTGAACGGGATGAGATGGGACTTCAATTTCTATGGGGTGATGATGTTATTTGAAACTTTTTATGCTCAAAAAATCATCTTGTAAAACATTTCCCTGAACATGGATGAATTTCTATAGATCAATCTAGGGTTACCTGGCATAAAGATGTTGGTAAAAATACCACCATTTTTCATGTATGCATCAAGTAAATAAATAGGTCCAATGTTGTACAAATTCTTCGTGATGACTACACTTTCACAAATGACCCAAAGGTGGTTGGAGGTACAGACAAGCCCCATTATTTCACTATATCTGAAAATATTAGAAATCTCATAGTGGAAGGATTACCCACCGGACATGACGACATCATTGACTCCATCAAACACATATTATCTCAAGATATCAATGGGGACGTTGAGAGGCATAATGATGAGAATGAGATTTGGAATGATATTTCTTCACAAAACTATGATAGTTCTATCTAGCCTGATAGATTTATAAGAAATTTCTATATCACATATAGGTATCTCTTAGAACATGGGTTTTTCGATTTAATCACCACTATTTTGGGGGAGTATACCTCTAGTGGCATTTTCCATCGCTCTTATTCTGATCTCTAGAGATAAATATCATTCATCATTAATGAAATATATGCTGATCGGAATGAAATTTTCCATATATTTCTATATATACAGTTTTCAATAAAAGGATTTCAATGCACCTAAAAAGACTGTATTTGATGAGAAGTAATGTTTCATTCAAGTATTCCCCACTAAAAACAACATTTCCATATTTTGGAAAAGCTGGGAACTATCAACATGAATGTAAATGGTTCAATAGTTTTCATTAAAATTGACATAGATAAGGCCTTCAACAAGGCTGGGTGGATTTCCAAAATCAATTTCATGAGGTATTAAAGTTTCAATGAAATATTGTTTGATACCTTTATCATATCCATTATACCTTAAAATATTTCAATTTCATTTATGGGGAAAATCATTAGATTCATTAAATTTTCTTTGGGATATAATGGGGTAATACCTTGTATCCTCTATTATCTTCATTATGATATATGATTTCATTATTAGATTCTTAAATTTAAGTAGTTTTGATGATGGATTTCTGCAAATCTAGTTAAATACAAATTTCTTGGGTGTTCCTCCCCTTTTTTAAGGAATAACTTATTATTTTTATCAATTAAAAATCTAGGAACATCTTTGCGTTCAATGAGATTCTTGATGTCTATTGTAAATGGAGTTCCTAAATTGTAAAACATGGAAAGTCTGAGGGTTAATTATTAAGAAAAGTTTCATGTTCTAGGGGCAGAGGACTGAATATAATCATGGTATCACTACGAAAATGTTTCCGCTAGAATATTTAGGAATCCAAATTTCCCCAGGTAAGGATTGAATTCCTCATTTTGAAGGAATTTTTTGAATAGTGACTGAATGCATCCTCAATTAGAACTTGTTTTTTTCTATTAGGGGGAGAATTGCCTTATTTAATAATGTGTCATCCTCTATCCCCACAAAAGTGTTTTCATATAATATTCTTCCAATTATGGTACTTCATAATATTGAATATAAATGGTTAGTTTTTATTTTGGATGCACAAGAACATGTCAGATAACATTGGGCCTCAAAGAAAATAATGGCCCCTGATATTAATGAGGAAGAATCAACCTTAATAATGTTTTTTAAACCATTAAATTCCTCAAAGATATTATGTCGTGGGAATTTATAGAGCGGAAGTCTCAATGGTCATGGTTCCCTATTAAATGATATGGGGCTTGGTTTGATGTGGTAGGTGGTGGATGCTCCAAGAATTGGGAGGTTACCCACATGGACATCATTAATTTTCAGAAACACAAAATATGGATAATTTGGTGGGGGGTTTATCAACTTATAGAGTAAAAATTGGGCTGTAAATACATTTTCTATTATGGTCTTCCTAGTTATAGAATAATCATTCCCGAAGGAAACCACATTTAGCACATTTACTAAATATTTTCTAAACCCTCTCAAACTGAATTTTTCCAAAATATATAAATAATTAATGAACCATGAAGGTTAGTGTAATGACCCATACTTTACATTCATTTTTTACTTCAAAATTGAAGCATACTTATTACAACATATTTCAATTCCATGAACGGACCGTATAGGTATAGTGTCTTTAGAAACTGGGAAACATAAACAACTGGTTCATAAATCATCTACATTGTCTCCCATTTATTTCATCATATCTAGACTCCTGTTTTGGTATATCCTACTTAATATCCTTCTTCTTAACCTTTTGATAAGAAAACATACAAAAGGGTGAGCTAAAATGCTCAGTAAGGGTAAAAAAAGAAATATCAATCATAACATATTCATAAGAACATAACATTTTTAAAATAATAAAAAGAGATCATAATATCATGTCATTGGATAAATCATAGTAATGAAAAGTAATCCCTAATAATCATAACATAAAACATGAAACATTTTGTCATACACACATAATCAAATAAAATCATTTCATATTAGTCAAGGCTCATTGCCAAAACCATCATAGAGGACAATGTCCATTACTGAACCGAGTTCACTCCTCGTTCTAGTCCTATATCACTGAACCTGATTAAATTTCCATTCCAGCCTTGACTATCTCATTAGATATAAATCCTTACCCAATTATTGGAAGGATATATAGGTCCTACCCATCTTATAATGAAACCATTCTTATGTGTTCCAAGAAATCATAAACCATATAACATAGCAGAACCCATGTAATAAAAATGGGACTCTTAAACATCATTCCATCATAAAAAAATAAATATAAGATAAAATGACATCATAAAATTAATTCCATAATAACATAATCAAATCAATGTAAAAATATTGATATAAATAGAACCCTATATAATCTTATATGGAAAAAAAATTTGATAAAACAATTGAAATCCATTCTTGAGGAAAATATCCTTTCTATTTCAAAAACGTTTTTCCTTTCTTAACATGTCATACAATATTAATCTAAAAGAAGTTGATTAAAAATAAACTTGGGAACTTTTAAAAGAAGCTTCATGGAAATAATGTTCTATGAAATCATAAAAAAACCATTCATTCCTTATAAGTGAAAATAACATTATTCTCGTACTTTGGCCGAAAAAGTCAAAAAGTAACTTGTACTAAAAACGGCAAAAGATTCTGTTCTTATATTTTACTCACCAAGGGGTAAAATTGGATTTAATAAATTGAAGGAGGATAGGAATAATAATACATATTGAGGAATCATGTATGTGGATGATAAATATTCCCTAGTAAATTCGTAATTATAAATAATCTCGGAAAAAAATGAACTTGCGAGATTTTCCCTTACCTTAGGTCTGATATGCTTTGTATGTGTCCAAACCTCCACTATAACGATTTAAATAATGTCATTGACTTATTACAGAATCATACTCATTGTTATGATATCATATATGGTCATATTCTTAACTTATTATTAGTAATATTTCGTTGCTACTTGTTATTCAGGTGTTTGTTGCTTTATGTTCTTATGTTTGTTTTGTCGAATAAATTCTTATTATTCTTTTTAAGTTATAGATTAATCATTTTCAGAATGTTTTTAGTGTAATATATATCATATTTACTCATTAAATTAATTTATATAATCATTATTCAATTAAGATCATGTAGAACGAGTCGTATCACATCGCGAAGACGGTAGGCCGTACGTACGAACGAGCGATGATATCATTCCCACGATCGTGGAATTATATTTAAGTGTGTATATAATATTTCAGAATCAATGTCACTTTAAAATAATCATATATAGTTATTATTTACACCATTATACCCATCCATGTAAGGTGGTGGTAGAAAACAGATTACACCACGGCGTGGAGACGGTATTCCGTACCTACGTACACGTGGTGATTTCATTTTCCGTAGGATGGATAGAAGGTGAAATATGGTTGATTCATATTTATAATGACATATAGGTATATGAGTGTTACTGATGTTATTACTTCATAATGAAACAACTAAATTATAAGAAGTAGAAGAAGAAATAAATTTGAATGAATTGGTAACGGATATTTCCTCTTCTTCGACACGCCTCTTTGAAACCTCTTCTTAGGGCTCTAAGATTGGTCTTTGAAGAATACCAGGACCTCTATGATGTTTCTAGGTAAGTGGAGAAGTTATATTGATAGGGTTTGTCCAAGCATGAAGGATCAAAGTGGTGTGAGGATGAGAGGGAGGAGGTTCCCTTTTATAAGGGAGGAGAGGGCACCTTTGGAATTATAAGAAATATTAATTTATAATAAATTCCAAGTACACTTAAAAACCACAAAAAATGACACAAATCCAATGATTATATGAGATAGGGTTGTAATCTCATCAGTCAATAAAATTTAGACATGTTGGGATTTCATTTTAAACATTATCAACATGATTAATCTATATATAATATATTTAATTTTATTTGTGATAATAATATTCTAAATTTTAAATAATTATAAATATTTACTTATATGTTTTTAATTTTCCATAATTGTATTCTTTATTACATTTTAGACCATATAAATTTTAATTTACAATTTTTAAATATTTTTGTGATTTTTAAACAATTTTATAATATGCAATTTCTATAAATTAACAATAGTGTCAATTTTGACACTATTCATTTATTTGGGTTTAAATAAAATATATAGAATATATCTTCGAACTAAAATATTTAATAGATTCATAACATTTCATTTTTATCTAGAAAATTAGTGGAGTACATTAAATAGTTCATATATTATTTATTTTAATACTTTTATAATCATTTATTTGATATTTCAATCAATAAAATAATTTCAACATCACTATTGTGTCATAATTAATGATAATTATTTAATCCCTAAAAATTATAAATAAATTTATATGATATAGATAATTGTATTATATTTCTCAATACTATCCATTTTCAAAGTTTCGTGATGTTTATCACTAAATTAAAATTATTATACTTATAAGATTTAAGAGAGTGACTTGTTGTCACTTTCTTGGGTTTTAATAATAATTAAATTATTTTAATGGTAAAAAGTCCATAAAATGAATTTATTCTGACCGTTAGGTGATAATGGTCGACTTTTAGTCATCCAATAGAATTTTGGCAGGTGTTAGGGTAATTTTATAATCTAATTTTTTTCCTTAATTACCAGATTTACCTTTAAATGTAGTAAATAAAAATTATTGTAGCTACTATTCATAATATAAAAAAATAAAAGTGACCTATTAAAATAAATTGGACCCACTAATTGAAAATATGGAATCCATTTTTCAAAATTCAAAACAAAAAAGTTGCAATAATTAATTTAAAATTAATCTTGTTGTTAAGCAAATGGGTTTTAAAAGTTAAATCATTGCCAAAGATTGAAGTGTTTTTATCTATGAATTCAATGTAAAATTCATACATTATATTAATTGGTAAAAATATATTCTATTTATAATTTAAAACCATTCTATGTTATAATTTAAGCATATAAATTATTGCAATGAAAAAAGTTGTTTTTAATTAAAATATAACATGTTTTTTTTATTCATCAAAATATGAAAGTTACCAGAATAATATGAAAATTTTATCCAAAGTAAATTTTTATATACTAATTCCAAAGAATAATTTTATTTTGTCAAATTGAACTTATAAACATGTCAAAAACTAGACTTAATGTGGGTGCGCCATCAAAAGGCGGCTAAACTGTTTTGTTTAATACTTATTTTACCTAAAAAATTTATTTTGTTCTCATAACATGTTCTTGAAAATATGTAAGATGAATAATAATGTTATAAAATTTAAAATTCAGTTAATACAATTCATAATGGCTAGTTTATAATATTATTATAATATATCGATGTTTAGTGAAACTCGGTATTGCGTACTACACATGCTATCGAGGAAGGTCGTGATTGCGTGTAACGCAAGCCAAGCTAGTGTTATGGTCAGTGAATGATTCCATTGGTGTTTCATATAACATAAGTCATAAAAAATATAATTCTCATATAATATCAGGATGTTACATTCTACACCCTTAAAAGGAATTTCACCCTCGAAATTCATCACGTCGTAATAAACAGATGAGGATACCTCTCCCTCATCATATCCTCAAGCTCCCATGTAGCTTCTTCTAATTGGTGGTTCCTCCATAAAACTTTCACCAAAAGAGTGGTCATGTTCCGTAAAACTTTTTCACTACGATCCAGAATCTCTATCGGATGTTCTTCATAAGAAAACTCTTTCTCCAGCGGTACAACATCTGAGCTTAGTACATGTGAAGGATTAGGTATGTACTTTCTCAAGAGAGACACATGGAACACATCATGAACTTGAGAGAGATTCGGTGGAAGCGCCAATCGGTAAGCTACCTTCCCAACACGATCCAATATTTAAAAAGGGACAATATAACTAGGGCTCATCTATCCCTTCTTCTGAAATCTCATTAATCTCTTCTAGGGAGATATTCGTATGAACACTTTATTGCCCACTTCAAACTCTAGGTCTTTTCTTCAGTTGTCAGCATAAATTTCTTGTCGACTCTCAGCTGCTCTTATGTGTTGTTGAATAGATCTGACCTTTTCTACCATCTCATCAACAAGATCAGGTCCTAGTATCTTTCTTTCCCCAACTTCATCCCAGCAAGTTAGAGTTCTGCATTTTTGAACATTGAGTGGTTCATAAGGATCCATCTAAATACTGGAGTGAAAGATATTATTATCAGAAAATTCCACCAAAGGTAGGTGTTGATCCCAACCACCTTTGACATACATAAAGAAAGATCATAAAATATCTTCTAGAGTTTGAATTTTTCTCTCAGATTGACCATCTTTCTGAGGATGATAAGCAGTGCCGAAACTAAACTCTGTATCTAGAGTATACTGAAGACTTCACCAGAACATCGAGGTAATCCTCGGATCCCGATCAGATATAATGGAAAGTGGTACTCCATGCAATTCTACCACTTCCTTTATATATATACTGGCAAGCTGATCCAGAGAGAAATCTTCCCTAAAAGAAATGTTGTGTGCTGACTTCGTATGATGATCAACTATAACCTAGATAGAATTATTGCCTTTAGATGTTAAAGGATGTCCAGTGACAAAGTCCGTAGTGATGTTTTCCCATTTCCATTCTGGTATGGGTAATGGTTGTAACATCGCTTTAGTCTTATGTCTCTCAACATTAAATTTCTGACAAACCAAGCATCTAGAGACATATTCAGCAACATCTCTTTTCATGTCATCCCACTAGAAGTACTCTTTCAGGTCCTTATACATCTTCGTGCTTCCAGGGTGAATAGATAATGAAGAACTATGATCCTCATCCAGCAGCTCCTTCTTTAATTCTAGGATGGGAGGAACACAAACCCGATTCATGAACCTTATTATCCCATCACAATCTAGGTTGAATTCCGGAACATTTCTCACCTTAATTTGTAACTCTACATCTTCGTTATGTGCCTCTTTAATCCTCACATGAATTGACAGTTGAACATTCATCTGAGAATGATTTGATTTTTCCCCATCCATTATAATTCCAAGATCCATCCTTTGTAAATCCATAAATATTGGATCTTTTGTGATCGTCATCATGGATAAGCTAGCATTGTCTTGTCGACTTAATGTGTCTTCCACCTTGTTTTCTTTCCCAAGGTGATAATGAATTTAGAATTCGTAATCTTTAATCAGATCCAACCATCATCTTTGGTGCATATTAAGCTCTTTTTCTGTGAAAATATACATTAAACATTTATGATCAGTATAAATATTACACCTTTCACCATAAAGATAATTCCTCCAAATCTTTAATGCAATGATTACCGTAACTAAATCCAAATTATGTGTTGGGTAAGTTTGCTCGTGTATTTTCAACTGTCGTGAGGCATAAGCTATCAACATATCATTTTTCATCAGAATAAACCACATTACCTTCTTGGATGAATCATTGTAGATCACAAACCTTTCTCCACTACAAGGTAGTGTGAGGACAGGTTCACTAGATAACCTTCTTTTCAATTCCTTGAAATTCTCTTCACAACCCTCTGTCCACACGAACAGAACTCATTTTCGAGTCAACCTGGGGAGTTTATTAGATAATCGTGAAAAATATTTCACAAAAAGTCGATAATATCTAGCCAAACCAAGAAAACATCGGATCTCAGTTATTGGTATTGGTCTCGACCATCTTTCGATAACCTCTGTTTTTGCTGGATCCACAGATATCCCTTCTTTTGAGATTTTGTGACCCAAAAATGCAATTTTTTGAATCCAAAATTCACACTTTGTAAATTTGGTATAAAGATTCTCCTTTCTCAGGGTCTTAAATAAAATTATCAAGTGATATTCATCTTCTTCCTTTCTCTTTGAATAGAAAATAATATCATCTATAAAGACTACCTCAAACTGATCATGATAGTCTCTAAACACTCTATTCATTAGATCCATGAAGATAATAGGGGCCTTAGTAAGACCAAATGGAATCACTATAAATTCATAGTGTCCATACCTTGTACGGAAATTCGTCTTTGGTATATCCTCTTTCTTGACCCTTAATTGATGATACCCTAAACGAAGATCAATCTTGGAAAAGTATTCAGCTCTGAGTAGTTGGTCAAATAAGTCATCAATGTGTGGGAGAGGATATTTATTCTTGATAGTGATCTTTTTAAGTTCTCGATAATCAATGAAAAGTCTCAATGATCCATATTTCTTCTTAACTAATAAAACAGGTTCTCCCCAAGGTGATTCACTAGGGTGTATTAATCCTTTATCAAGATTCTCTTGGATTTTCTTCTTCAATTCCTACAACTCAATTGGGGCAATTTTATAAGCTGTCTTTGAAATGGGCGTAGCACCCGATATGAGTTCTATTGAAAACTCAAATTCAATATTTGGTAGAAGACCTGGTAATTCCTTTGGAAAGACATCATCAAACTCCTAAACAATGGGAAAATTCATAATCATGGGTTTCTCTCCAACCATTTGAGATAAGTATCCTTCATTTATTGGAATCAAGACCCATAAGATAGATGAAATTTCCACTGGAAGGTTATATTCATCCTTACATCGATAGATGATAGTAGATTGATCAGTAATATTAAATTTGATTTCTCTTATTTGGAGATTGATATGAGCTCTGTATAAAGAATGCCAATCAATTCCAAGAATCAAATCAAATTCCACTATAGGAAGAATCACAGGATTTTCAGGAAGCAATTTCCCACAAACTTCAATCGGAGATGAATTATAAACTTTTGATGCGACCGTTGTGCCATTAAGAGTTGTCAAAGCTAACTCAACATCTAATTGTTGAGGTAATACGACGCTACCCTTACAAAATTCATAGGAAATAAAAGAGTGTGTGGATCCAGAATCAAATAAAACATTTTCTACTTTAGAGTGCATGGTATTTTTACCTTTCACCACTTCGTTATCGTACTCCACATCGCTAGTAGTAATTCCAGGGGACTTTCCTTTGTCTTTGGACTTAATTGATTTTTGATGTCGATCATCATCAATAACCCTTATATTTGGGCATTGGTTGGCATAATGCCCCATCTCCTTGCACTTGAAGCATTGATGTATAGGAGGTGCATCCTGTGTATCCCTTTCTTTGTTCACATCATTAGACATCTTCTTCCCATTATTTCGACATTAAACTACCCGATGACCTTCTTTTCCACACATAAAACATTTTCTTGTCCCTTTAAAACAATTCCCACCATGTTTCTTTCCAAAATTTGAGCATAAAGGAAAATTCATCTTCTTTTCAATGTGGTCTTTAAATTCTCCTTTGAATTCCTTTTTCCTCTTCTAATCAAACCCATATGAGTGATGGGTTACTCCAATCTCCATATCAACCTTGAGAGCACATATAAAAATTTCCTCACAGCTATTTATGTCCCTTATGGCTAACGCCCTTCAAATACATTTTTTTAAGCCACTAAATAATCGGTCAATTTTACTCTCAAGCCGGATAATAATTCTGGAAGCATACCTTGAGATTCTTGTAAAATTTGATTCGTAGGTACCAACTGATTCATCATCCTTTTTATTCTGTTCAAGAAACTCCTTCTTCATCTTTGTTATAAGAATACGAGGGAGGTACTTATTGAAAAATAAGTTCTTGAAATTATCCCATTCCATGGACTCGATTTCAACTCTTTGCCTCATATTCTTGATAAGATTCCACAATTGATAAATATCACCTTCCAAACGATGCATTGCTAAGATTAATTTATCATGTTCAGAACATTGAAGAACTGAAAATATCTTTTCATTGGTACTAATCCATTTTTCAGCCACTAATGGATCATAAGACCCGCTGAATGAAGGTGGACGCTTCCTCATGAAGGATTCAACATAATTTTGCTCCTTCATTTTCTCATTTGGAAGTCCCGCATGGTTCATAGCTTGAGAATTTTGTGTGAGCATGGCTACAATATTTTTCATTCAGGAACCCATAACATTTGATTACTCAAGGGGACAATCATTGCATTTCCCGTCGCATTCAGTATTAACAAGGTTCCTTCGAGTTACAGCCATTGACTAAATCCAATAATCATAGTGTGAGAAACACTAATCATAATAGGAAAACCACATAATCAAGAATAAAATTTCACAATTAAGGTCTTATCATAGGATGTTCATGGAAATTTCTAAAACACTAATATTGTGTTCTCTACTTAGACATATCCTTAGGGTTCTTACTAGGGCTTTCACATCCTACATTCCAAAGGTTGATTATACCTTTCCTCTGATACCAACTACAGTGGTCTGGAATTACTTCTAGTGGACTATAATTTATACCTATCAGGGCACAACTTCCGAGGCTACACCCCTTGGGCGGGACACACCACCATCCCTAGTGGCATCCATTTCCTCATGAATCCCTTGGGTGGAGAGCCATGATTCGTCCAACGCTCACATGTGAGAGTAACCAAGGATCAGATTCATTCCTACCTCCTTTGCCTCTAATACCAACTATAAGGACCCATACTCTACATACATTGTTATTAAGTCAAAATCAAAGAATACTTATTACAAGATATAACAAAACCATGAATGGACCCTATAGGTATAGTGTCTTTAGAAACTGGGAAACATAAACAACTGGTTCATAAATCATCTACGTTGTATCCCATTTATATCATCATATCTAGAGTCCCTTTTGGCATATCATACTTAATATCCTTCTTCATGACCTGGAAAATAGAAAACATAAAAAATGGTGAGCTCAAATGCTCAGTAAGGGTAAAAAAAATATCAATCATATCATATTCACAAGAAAAAAATATTTTGAAAATCTTAAAAAGAGATCATAATATCATGTCATGGGATAAATCATAGAATGAAAAGTAATCCCAAATAATCATAACTTTAAACATGAAACTTTGTGGCATAAACACATAATCATAGAAAATCATTTCATATTAGTCAAGGATCATTTCAAAGACCATTATAGCAGACAAAGTCCATTACTGAACTGAGTTCACTCCTCGTTCCAGTCCAGTATCACTGAACCAGATTAACATGTTGTTCCAACCATGTCTATACCATGCGATATAAATCTTTACCAAATTAATTAGAGGGAGATATAGGTCCCACCCATCTCATAATGAAACCATTCATTTGTGTTCCACAAAATCATAAATCATACGACATTGAATAAACAATGTAATAAAAATGGGATTCTTAAACATCATGCAATCATAACATAATCCATATAAGATAAAAGGACATCATAAAATTAATTTCATCATAACATAATCAAATCAATGTAAAAATAGGTATGTAAACATAACCCTATATTATCTTAGATGGAAAATAATTTTTATAAAACACTTGAACTCCATTCTTTAGGAAAGTATCCTTTCTATTTCAAAAACATTTTCCTTTCATAAAATGTCATACAATTTTAATCTAAAAGAAGTTTATTAAAAATAAACATGGGAACTTGTAAAAGAAGCTTCATTGAAATAATGTTATATGAAATCATAAAAAAATCCATTCATTCCGTATAAGTTAAAAAAACATTCTTCTCGTACTTTCGCTGGAAAAGTCAAAAAGTACCTCATACTAAAAATGACAAAACAATTCCGTTCATATCATTTACTCACCAAGGGGTAAAATTGGATTTAAACAATTGTATGAGGATATGAATTATATTACATGTTTAGGAAACATGTATTGGGATGATAAATATTCCCTAGTAAATTTGTAAGTATAAACAATCTTGGATAAAAATGAGATTGCAAGATTTTCCCTTACCTTCGGTGTGATATGCTTTGTATGCGTCTGATCCTCCTATATAATGATTTAAATAATTTCATTGACTTATTCCAGAATCATATTCATTGTTATGATATCATATATGGTCATATTCTTCGCTTCTTATTAGTAATATTTCATTGCTACTTGTTATTCGTATGTTTATTGCGTTATGTTCTTATATGTGTTTTGTCGAATAAATTCTTATTCTTATTTTTAGGTTATAGATACCTCATTTTCAGAATTCTGTTATTGTAATATATATCATATTTACTCATTAAATTAATTTGTATAATCATTATTCATTGAAGATCATGTAGAACGAGTCGCATCACATCGTGGAGATGGTAGGCCGTACTTACGCACGGGCGATGATATTGTTCCCACGATCGTGGAATAATATTGAAGTGTATGTATAATATTTCAGAATCAATATAACTTTAAAATAATAATATATAGTTATTGTTTACACAATTATACCCATCCAAGAATGGTGGTGGTTGAAAATATATTACACCATGGTGTGGAGATGGTATTGCGTACGTACACACGCGCGGTGATTTCATTTTCTGTAGGATGGATAGAAGGTGAAATAGGGTTGTTTCATATTTATAATAACATATCAATATATGAGTGATACTGATGTAATTACTTCATAATGAAACAACTAAAAATAATAAGTAGAAGAATAAATAAATTTGAATGAATTGGTACCAGATATTACCTCTTCTTCAACATGCCTCTTTGAAACCTTCTCATAGGGCACAATGATTCGTCTTTGAAGAAGAACACAACCTATAGGATATTTCTCGGGAAATGTAGAAGTGAAATTGGTAGGGTATGGCCGAGGATGAAGGATCAAAGTGGTGTGAGAAGGAGAGGGAGGAGGTGCCCTTTTATAAGGGAGGAGAGGGGACCTTTGGAATTATAAGAAATATTAATTTATAATAAATTCCAAACCCACTTAAAACCCTCCAAAAATGACTCAAATCCTAATTTTAGATGAGATAGGGTTGTAATATCATAACAAAATAAAATTTATAAATGTTGGGAATTTATTTTAAACATTATCAACATGATTTTTCTTCATATAATCTATTTAATTTTATTTGTGGTAATAATATTCTAAATTTTAAATCATTATAAATATTTACTCAAATGTTGTGAATTTTCCATAATTGAATAAATTATTACATTTTCGACCATATAAATTTTAATTTACAATTTTTAAATATTATTGTGATTTTTAAACAATTATATAATATGTAATTTCTATAAATTAACAAAAGTGTCAATTTTGACACTATTAAATTATTTGAGTTTAAATAAAATATATACCTAATATATGTTCGAAATTTTTTTTAATAGATTCAAAACATGTCATTTGTTTCTAGAAAATTAGTGGAGCACATTAAATAGTTCATATAATATTTATTTTAATATATTTAAAATCATTTATTTGATATTGCAATCAATAAAATAATTTCAACATCACTATTGTGTAAGAATTAATGATATTTATTTAATTCCTAAAAATTATAAATAAATTCATATTATGTCGATAATTGTATTATATTTCATTAGACTATTCATATTTGATGTTTCATGAAGTTTATCACTAAATTAAAATTATTATACTTATAAGATTTTTGAGAGTGACATGGTGTCACTTTCTTTGGTTTTAATAATAATTTAATTATTTTAATGGTCAAATGTTCATAAAATGAATTTATTCCGACTCTTAGGTTATTTGGGTCGACCTTTTTTCATCCAATATAATTTTTTATGGTTTTAGGGTAATTTTATAATCTTATTTTTTCCCTTAATTACCCGATTTACCTTTAACTGCAGTAGTAAAAATTATCATCGTTACTATTCACAATAAAAAATAATAAAAGTAACCTATTAACATAATTTGGACCAACTTATTACATATATGGAATCCATTTTTCAAAATTCAAACCATAGAAGTTTCAGTAATTAAATTAAAATTAATCATGTTGTTAAGAAAACAGGTTTCAAAAGTTAAAACATTGGCAATGATTGAAATGTTTTTACCGATGAATTCAATGTAAAATTCATACATTATATTATATTGTAAAAATATATTCTATTTATACTTTAAAAGAAATCAATATTATAATTTAACCATATAAATTATAGCGATGAAAAATGTTTTTTTCATTAAAATATACCGAGTTTTTACTATTCATAGAAATATGAAAGTTACCAGAATAATATGAAAAATTTATAAAATGTAAATTTTTATATCGTGATTCCAACGAAGAATTTTATTTTGTCAAATTTATCTTATAAACATGTCAAAACTAGATTTAATGTAGTTGCGCCATCAAAAGGTGGTAAAACTGCATTTTTTTAAAATACTTATTTTACCCGAAAAATTTATTTATTTCTTATACCATGTTCTAGAAAAAATGTATGATGAATAATAATTTCATAATGTTTAATATTCAGTTAATACTATTCATATTGTCTAGTTTATAATGTTATAATAATATATCGTTGTTTAGTGAAATTCGGTATTGCGTACTACACACGCTATTGAGGAAGGTCGTGATTGCGTGTAACGCAAACCAATCTAGTGTTGTGTGCAGTGAAAGATTCCTTTTATGTTTCATATAACATAATTCATAAAAAATATATGTCTCATAAATTATCAGGGTGTTATAGTTATATTTCTCGGGTTATTATTCATTCTCTTTCTAATTGATTGCTTATTATGTTGTTTTAAATGAAAATGATGGACTTTATACATAGGGATGGATTCTTTAGTGTAGTGGCATCACGAAAAAAGATTAACTAGCATTTATTGTATGTGAGTAATTATGAAATTACCGCAAATGAAGGTTTGCGTAAAATGGTTTTTATTTGGTCTACATGTGATCATGTTTTCATAGACCTAAATAAGATATATTTATTCACCTCTTCATCAATATTGACAGGGATGCCATTATCTATAATTGTTTTTGATTCTTTATATGGTGGGAGGTGCATGATATATTCAGGTATGATTTTCTTCATTCCTGGTTCCATAGATCCGAGACCAGCATGTATGAGATGAAGGAGATGTCTTAGATAATGGTATCTTTATGTATGACATTATGTAATGTGTTAAATTGGGATATAGAGGAAAAATACTCCCACTAACATACAACTTTGAAGGCTTTGGAGAGATCCTTCAAATTGATGTTGATGCCAGTACTCATACATGAAGTCATATCTCCTTCAATGCAGTGGCTCTTGGTTGATAGGGGGTTCAACATCTCATCTCACAGAATGGAATCTCAAGGAAACTGGGTTTTTTGTAATCCCTTAAATTCTAGATTCAAATTAAATGTTGATGGATCTTATGTGAATGATTTCATGGGGGTCAGTGGAGTTATTCATTATCAGTAGCGGTATGTTGTCTTCTCTTTAAATTTTTGGTTTGGAATGGTAGATTCTCTGATGGAGGAGTCATCATCCATGTTCAGTCAGTTGGAATAATGCTAGTCCCAAGGCTTCCTAGTACGTCAATTGGAAACTAATTCCAATATTCTTCATAGCTCGCATCAAGGTACAAACAAAACTCCCTAAGAAACAATATATATTTCATTACAATAAAAGGCCCCTCTTTGATATAATTACTCTTCCAAACTTTTGGATGGAATGTAACAAGGTTACTGACTTCCTAAAATCATTGTTTGTTCCTAACAACAGTAGTTTTATTTTTGGTTCTACAGGATCCCTTCCCCTAAGTGTGTGAACATGGTTTTGGATGATTCTTCGGGTTTAAATTACATTGTACCGCCATTACTTGTTTCAAGCATCAATCTAATTTTTTTATTTCAATAAAAAATTCATAATGTTGGATGGAGAGGATGTAGACAATTGGGATAGGTTGGGTGATTATGGGTACTGAACATCACTCATATCCTGATGTGACTATGTGGTGAGTGGAGATCAAATTGATTTGTTGGTAAGGATATGTGTGATTACAAACCTAGTAGTGATGAGGAAGTTGAGATTGACACAATGTCCATCCATCATGTTATTATACAGTGTCGAAACACTATGAGACTAATGATACCTTAATATGATTATGAAACTATTGAGGTATTTGATTCCATATGAGTGATGGGTGATAACCCAAGAGAGTGCAAGTACCTTAGGGCCTAAGTGAGGGTTTTCTTAGATATGTAATAACTATCAGGACCCCAGCGAGTTGCTTTTTTAGATGGTCCTATGTGGGTTCCTAAAGACTTGGGTAGAGCACGTTTTGGTTTTTTCAAAGAACAAAAACAAACATTTAATACCCAAGGGTATTACTTAGGAGGAAGGGATTCGTTTTTCAACCATATCAAATATGTTTTTTCATTTGTTTTTGAAATTCTATGAATTTTTTTAGTGAAAAAAAAATAAACCATTAACACATATAATAATTTGATTACTTGGGACATCATAAAATCAAATGTTAACATATATGAGACCCTGGGATTTCTGGTATATTTGTGATCAACGATCAAGTTATATTAGAGGAAGCTTCAAAGCTCATCTAGAATCCACATGTACAATTGATGCTGGATTGGGTTCCTGGAGATGTTATGAAGGATCCATCTTTAGATCTAAATGATTATGTCCTTGTTGAAATTATTATTATTACATGGGTAACTTTTATAATACTATACCATTGTTAATTCCATGGTTTCATGATTCAAATGGATATACCAGTAAAAAAATGTAAATTCCATTGATGTGTGATTTTTGAATAGGGTTATGAGATTTAAAATGGGAATATATCCTTATGCATGAGTTTTTTGACTTCCCATGGGTGACTATTGTATTCCATTGAACTATGCCTATGAAATATTCCTATGCACTAGTGGAGACAACAGTGATGATATAGATTAGGGGTTTAAGATATTAGATTCCCAGAATATTGAAAATGATATATTTGGACGGTATTCCATTTAATTTCCATGTATTAGCTAAAATCATTTATGGATGGATGTATAGTATTTTTAAGGGCCACCACCTCCTTGGAATATTAAATCAAACTGATTGTTATAATCTCCCATGTACTAATATAGGGTTCATCATAAGGGATTGATTATGAGAAATTTGTATTGATTCCCAGACTATGATACTCATCACTATAGAGGCATAATCATTGGTTCCTTAGTTAATAAAAATATTTTCCCCTCAAGTGATGATAATAACCAGAGGCATGCATACACTAGCCAAGGAAGGTAAGTTTGATCATGGTCATGATCTTAATGGTCAATGGATTTTTTGGGAATTGATTATGATATATTTTTATGTCTATCATTGGTGTTGATATTTTTCATCATTTTATTTATGATATACATTGAAACATTTCTTAATAGAGTTGAAAAAAATATTCATGGTTGTTTATTTACTTTTTTAATTTTTTATATTTTTTAATTTTAGCTCAGAATGTCTAACACACATATCACTACATTTATATATATATATATAGGACAATAAAGGTGGATCCCTAGTGAGCAATGTACTCACACCAAATATAAGCCACAATTGCACTGTGTTCTCGAGAAAACCCACACATATGTGTGGACATAATGGGTGACTCATCATATATTTATATATTCGATGGACATAATGGGTGACTCATCATATATTCATTTTCTCTACATTTGATATTCCACTCATTTGTTCAATTTATTTATTATCTATTCATACTCTAATATGTATGATGCGTTGTTATTTGTTAAATTTTCGCACTATAATATCGCAGGTGGGTGTTATACTCCCCGAGGAACATCTTAAAAAACATTGTACTAGTCAAATGCCATTATTATTTGAGGAGTTGAGTCTAAGGTCATGTGGTGATATTGTGTTGTTACTTTTCATACTGATATGTGATGAGGCATTTCACATACTAAGAAATATGTTGAAATTAATTGAATAACTAAGAGTTTTTCAATTCATGATATTTTTTTTCAAATTTGAATATTGAAAAATATTTATGGAGATCAAATATGGAAAAAATTTCAATAAATATTCATGATCAGTTTTTATATAAATATAATAGGTATTTTTAAAAAATTATATTGAGGATCATGGAGGGTATACCAACAAAATCATATTTTAATTTTATATAGATTGAGGTCCATGAGAGTAAACTCGTTCGATTATATTTAGGAATTATTAAATTCTAGAACCAAAATTAAATTATTTAATAGAAATTATATTTTATATAATTATTAACATTTCATTTTGTTTAATTTTGAGAGTATGATATTGATAAGGACAATAAATATTAAATATAGATATACCTAAAATTTATATCCCTAATGAATTCCATTACCTCAATGAAAACTGATAGAACAAATTATTTATTTCTAAAGAGATCAGTCTTCTGTGATAGAAAATATGATGAAGAGAAAAGCGATCAAGAAGTTGTGTGGCTACTATATATAGTGAGAATCAATGGATTCTGAGCATATTGTCACATAATTCATATATATCAAAAGTATCAATATATTTCGAAAACCCCATTTTTATTATTGTGTTTATGGTATCTATGTGAGATTATTTAAAATTAACAAAGAGTATTTGGATCATTAGTCTTGAAGTTGCCTAAATTACATTTCTAATTATAAATCAAAGATTATCCATCCATATTTTATATTTTTAATGGAAGGTTAGGTTAGTCCTACTTTCTAATAATAGAATTTTTGATCTTCCAGGAAAAATATGTAAGGGATGTATAATAGGATCATCTATGTGAACATTATTGATATTTATCTTGATAATAATATAAAATTTGTATGTGAGTGGGATAACAACCAATTTACACCAGGGGAATATTCATCCAAAATTGATGTGAATTTCATTTTAAAATTCACGTGTGTCATTTTATCTTATATATAGTAAAACATTAAGTAATTGAAAACAAGGTGAGACAAAACATATATCAGATCCCTTCAATAAATATCAATTGAGGTGATGATTAGAAAATGTTTAGTTTTTAAAAACTATATCTCACTGATTCATCCCACTCTCTGTGTGGTGAACCAATGCTGCTGGATGAAATAATATTTTATAGGTTATATTATTTCTTCTTTTGTGACATATTTGGTGGATGTTATTTACATGATTATTTTTAATCATATGAATTTAATTAAATCAATTTTACATTATTTAATATTTACGTATACAATTTAACTGTAAGACATTAATATATTTATAAACCTTTCATGATTGAAAAAAAATTATGAATGTTAATCTTGAGCACTCAGTGTTATATGGTGTTATATAAATTTATTTGTTGAGAATGTGATATTTAATAGAAAATGGGTTGAATACATAGAAATAGTCACAAATACTTGACTATATATTCCAAATTTATTATCTATGAAAATCATGCAGTTGCGGAAGGGTTATAAATCCCATTCCACTTATACATATTCATTATTAATCTAATATGGGTGAATATGTTTTGTTATCCTTTTCAACCATACCTATTCCATGATGGGATATGTTTTTTACCCTTGAATAATTATACAAACATCTACTAACAAGTGAGTGTTAAAATATATAAACATGTGTTATTATATTATTGAATATTATGATAGGGATACTAATTGTAAAGACTATTATGTATTAGATTTTTAGTCATCAACCTAAATTCTTTTGTTCTTGTACGGTCCCTCATGTTATAAAATGTTAATTTTAATATCATTTGTCTATATTTATACATATTTTTTCATCGATTCTATGATATACTAATAATTGTTTCTAAAGATATTTTTCATTATATTTAACAAAATTAGAATAGTTTTCTAAAACATACACTTGATGAAATTTCGTATTGGTTGAAATATTGTTGGTTTCCTACTTAGTATTTTATGATCACACCCAACATATTCACATTACTTGATATAAAATTTCATTGTCAATTTTTTAGGTACACAAATGTACTAGAATATTTGGATGACTTTGTTATATTAATGATGATCATTAGGAGTAAAGAAAGGGTTGCATTAAATTTAAGAGATATAAGATATATTTTTTGGTTATTTATCCATGTCTGTCAAGGAATGTTTTCATATTATTTATATCAGTTGGGTTGCCTTTTAAAATATTTGATATTAGTTTAATTGATATATTATCATTTACCATTTTTTATTATCATTCAATAAAAAATGAACAAATTATCCTTATATATGCATTAGGACCCCAAATGTTAGTTGCCATCAGTTGGGGATCCGGAGTCACTCTTTGGGTTGTGTAATGATCTAATTTTAGTACCATTCAAGTGATTTTTGTCATGACTATTATAAATATTTTTCCTTCCAATACTGTGATATCTAAGAAGATCCAATGGCATATATTCCTTCAAATCTACTGGAAATTTCTCTATCCCAATTTAACAATATTATAATGCCTCTAACAGAATGTCTACCCATTAATATCCTGATATAATAATTTTTGGAATTGTATATTAATGAAAATGACCATCACATTGTGGTTTACACCATGCTATGGAGTATATCTAGAACCACCGTGACATAATGTGGTTCCTTATTCCGAGATATTGTACATGGACAAGAATGTTATATGAAAACATGATGGATCCGTTATTATTAAACTATAACGAGTATCACATTTGGTTCTTTATCATTTGATGATTATTTTCAGGTTTTTGAATATATTAAATTATAATTTAAATTATAAATGAATATTTTCATGAATAAAATGAATTTCTCAATGAATTGATTCATTTTAAGAATTTTTTTAAACTAAAAATAAATTATGTATAAAGGTTTTCTATTCTGTGGATTCCTATAGATGTAGGTGCCATCTTCATGAATTATTTTTCCTACATGAGAGTTAGTTATAATAAATAATATTAAAAGTCATGATCATTCATAGAAGATTTCCCCTCCATTTTTAATCATATGGTTTTAGTTAATGTTGTTTATGAGGGAGTTATACTTAAACACTGGGTGATACCCCCATCTAATTGATAACATAAGATGAATGGACTAGTTACTTTTTCATTAATGGTCTTGATTGAATACATATATGAGTCCACGATAGGTAAAATAATCATTGTTAATGGTATATTTTTTATTAATGATTTATATATATTACAAATATATAAACATATTAATAGATTATTTGAGTTATCATGTTTTACTTCCAAATTTTTTTGGATGTTATACATCCCTATGAATCCAATTAGTTATATCAATGTCGATATATCAAACTTCGGTTTGAAATCTGAATGAATGTGTACACTACAAAATATTTTCATTCAAAATGAAATGCATAACCAATTTTAAACGGGAGTCTTATTTCATAGTTTTTATTGACCATGATGTAATATAGTAAAAAATTATGTTGGGAATATAAATGTTATATCACCAAATAATTGAATATTTTAAAAATGTCTTATGAAAATACTATGAAAAATTATTAAATATAGAGTACAATATTTTACTGAACAACTTATTGGTCTATATATTTGACAACCATAGTCAGAGATCCCATGATAATATATAATTCCATATTGCATGTCAACTATGAAATTTTAGTGATAATTTGTTTCTATATAAAATGTTGAGGCCAATTGAAATAGTCTTATAAAGCAAATTATTCCGGAAATGGATTCCACTTAAAATGGATCTCAAAAAGATTCTCGTGATTCCCATTGAGAGGGTTTCCAAAATACATAAGATTATATCACAGTGTATGATATGTTGTGAATAAATTCAAATAATTCTATTTGAAATGTTGTGAATGTTGATCTCGATCATGGGTCCTCAGGGCCCACAATATTCATTAGGGGTTCTTCTAAACCATAAAAAATAGTTTTTGTAGATAATAACATGTTATAAAATTAATCACATGGTCAAAAAAAATTTAATAAAAAATGATTGTAATTTTAAATTCTCATTTTATCATAGTTTTATCTAATAAATGACTGTATTTATAAACTTATTTTTTTAAAAAAAGTTTGATTAATGGAAACCATTTTATATTTTATTAAATTTTCACTCTTTCATAATAAATTTATTCATATATATCACACATATTGTAAATATATATAATTTAATATTAAATATATTTAAATGATTATATAAATTTTTTATAGTGTATAAAAGTAAATTTTCAATGTTTACATATTCCTATAAAATAAAATTTTTATTATTTTCAATATTTGGATACATTTCAGAAAATAATATATCAAATTTAAATTTATAAATTATTCATTTAATGATTATACTAACCTACTTCTTTATTCTGATTATAAAATTTAAATTATATATTATGATGTATGCTTTCATTTAAATCATTGGACTCCATCTATATTATAAAAAACTGCATTTATGAAGATATATCATCATTATAAAAGACATTAATTAATGAATCCATGTATATTTTAATTTTTGTAAGTCCTGTAAATAATTACAAATCAATATGTCCTCAATATATTTTTTAGCGAAACAAAAATAGAATGAAAACTAATATTTATTAAGAATGTTCACATATAGATGAAGAAAATGAGATAAGATATTTTTATTTAAATCACTATTAAAATAGTAATTTTTAGTTTCAATCGAATGAAAACACTAATAAATACCTTCATCAATCAATGTTTATAGTTGTGATGGTTCTAATAAGAGAATAAGTTGTTATTTTTCATAACTAACCCATCATTCTCCCATAGTCGATGAATAATCCAAAATGTATATGATGAATAACATCATGAAAAAAAGTAAATTACAGAGTAATTGAACTCAAAAATTATACAACCAATAATCCAAGATCATCACATATAGTTTATAATTAAAATATTTTTTTCAAGAGAATTAATTTCCCCTATAATTATTTCTCAATTGATGAATTGGTAGACCTATCTCACCAGACTATTTTTATTTTGTAGCATCTAAGGAAATAATTCATGTAGCAATGATCCTAACATTCTCTAAAATCTCCTAACATCATTGTACAATCAATTGGTGAAATCATGGATGATTTAGATCACTTAAATTACTAAAATTTTTTTGTAGGAGGATTCTCTTTATGAATAAAATAATTGAATCCATTAATAAATGGTATTAGATAAATAAGGATGATGTGCAGTTTAACCACCATATTATCATAAAGGCTTGACATAAAATATTTCATTAATTTAATCAAATAAATGTTTTAATATAAATATAATTTTTACATTATTAACGTGTACAAAATATGAACATAAATAAAAATAATTTGTTTAATAAATAAATTAATATTTATTTAAATGGTGTTCAATATATCACTTCATCTAAAGTGTTAATATTTTTTGGTTACCCTCCTTAAAATTCATAATTCCTTAAATAATGACTATTAATTAAGTAAATAAATATCACTAAATTATTTTTTTATTAATATATTATTCATTTTATTCATAATATCTTGTGATAAATATTATTTATTAATCATTACACATATTTAATCATCTAAATTAATAATATTTAAATAATTGCAATCAACCAATCCTAGAAAATTATTAAACAAAAAAATGGAATTTAATTTACATTAATTTTTTTTATTCATGTATCATTTAATTGAGATTTCAAACACACTTTGTGGTTGACCCTCAAACACTATTTTTTAGTGGTATTATTTAGAAATACCTAAATTATAATATTATTTTCTATAACATTCCAAGGAACCCATATGTGATCATACACAATAGAAATATAATATATTATTGTGGTAACATTTTATTATGATGGATTTTATAGAATATAATCCTTGATTTATTTGAGATACAAAAAAAAACTAACTATAGGGTTATAGTTTGTTTCATCCGTGTGACTCAATAAATGACTGACATCACCGTGCATGTGTATCATATAATATATATTTCATTCCATAAATTAATAAATATGGTATTCCACTAACTATTATAGTTAAAACATGGTTTTTAATGTGTTCATTAGTGTGTAACAAATATACCCAAAAGTATAATAGAAAATTGTCAAGAATCATCATCAACCATAACATGTCAAAAAGGTAAAGTTCTTCCTTTCACATACCCCAATACACTATGCTGTATAAGGTTAATGGAGTTGATATAAAATAACCAAAACCACCTAGAAACGAGTTATACTCTGGGTTATTATATTAACTACCCTGATCAAACCAAAAATACTATAACAACATAGTCTAACGCATGACCATGATATTGTAATCATTGGGGCTAGACCACACAGTTTTTCCCCAAGTCTCTGACTCTCATGCATCCTCCAGGAAAAGGCCTCAAGATGGGATATGTATCCACAACAGTATATACAGTGGTTCTTTATTCTCCTCATCATTCGATGTGGGATTTCTATAACCCCCTAGTAGAAGTGCCCAATGTCCTCAGTGGCACATCGAATGAACATGGTCTCTGATACCTTTTTTAATAGCCCAAACCATCCCATGATCTTGATATCATTCACTTTAGGAATATACCAAATAGTATTTTTTTCCCTCAGATATTGACCTTAGGTATCACCTAAGAAAATTCCTTACTATGGGAGAGGAATCCACAGTACTCTATAAATGTGTGCTTCATGCTCCTCATCCTTTTAATTAGTATTAGCAAAATATGTAGCTAAAAAAGGGTCCAAAGGATTAATTCATCAATGGCTTATCATAGGCCATGGATCTGAGTTTTCCAATTTAACACATCAATGACTATGTTTCCCAGTAGCCAGAGTTGTTTTCAGACAGTGTGTCACCTTCCTTGGAAGGTGTACTAGGGGATAAGTTTAGTTATGGGGGGAAGACTATTTAAACACAGTTTTCACTCATGTATGGATCCTTAAAATTTAGGGCTATATCATTATTATGTATCTTTTTCAGATGCCTAATGCGTTCGTGGAGGTGTCAGGGGTGATTTATTCTTTTTCGAATCCTGAAACCAAACATTTTGGGATATTTTCGTGTTGCGAAGTTAGATCTTACTATGTAGATAATGTGATTTTCTAGGAAGATCCATACTACATTTTTGGTTAACAGTTTCTTAAAATGTGAAGTATAACCGTGTGAGTTCCCCCATTCCTCCGAGTTCCTATGCATAGTTGGCGCACGGTTTGGAAAACATTGCAGTCGAACCATGCACAAGGTATATTTTAGTTAATTTTATATTTTGAACCTTATTGATCTAATTATCATAAACATTAATCTACAATAGAAATTCTAGTTCAATGAATCTCTATTTATGCCATTTTAGATATTTTTGAATCCCTAACCGAGGATTCAAGAGGACTCCTTCATCCCAGACCCATTTGAGATTATATTCATCACATTGTATATGCACTGATCTAAACTCTTCCTAGCTGAATTAGAGTCTATTACTGGACCAAAAGAGGTTTACAATCCTATGGTTGGAGGTATTTAACTCATCCCTCATGTTCGTTGTTTTTTTCAATTGGTGTGTAGGGCCCTCCAATTTCATCGAGTTTCATTTATTGAATTTTTATTCTATTTTTATATTCATTGGAACTTTATGGTTATGATCATTCTACTAATGTGATTTGATATTGGTGTCTACGTACACAAATACTAACACCCCATGTAAGGTGATATTCAATAACTTATTTTTTAGTGTTTTTGAAACCTTTGAGCAACCATTCAAGTGTGCTCGAGCTTGAGACCACTTACGGTATGATTCCTTATATTAATTACCTATCGAATCGTGAATTGAAAAGATATCATTCCTTACCACTTCATATTGACCAAACTAAGGTATGTAGTTAAATGTAAGTGACTTTTTTATATGAAATTATGTAAATCATACATACATATATCACTTCACCATATTAAATGTAAGAGAATTTTTGGATGAACATACATAGAACCCTTACCATGTTTATGGAAGGAATTACAGTTATCCCTATTAATTGAACTTGATTTATGTGTTTTATTTAAAAGGATTCATGCTAAATGGCCTTGATAAACTAATGAAAACCATGTATTGAAATAAGAGAATTTTCAAATGGGATAATTATCATATTTAAAATTAATTTGTAAGGAAGTAAATAAAATGTTCCCCTTTAATGCACATGCACCATGAAATCATTATAGGTTGTATTAACTCCTGTTAGGTCGTTGAATACCTAGGAAATGCCTTGGGTACATGAGGATATCATTCCGATTCATGGATGTTGGTTTCCTTGGATGAGACCTACCAAGGAACTGGATCTATGTCTACCTCTGGATGCTAGTGTGACATTGTAGGATCCATTCATTATCATTACAGGATTCCTTGGATAAAATCTACTGATACATCATTGAAATTTATGATCCATGGTTATATCCCAATGGTCCATTACCTTTCATAGCCCTCTTTTAGATGGGTATAACCCCTTGGAATCAGTAGGTGTTTTTTGTGGAATTCCTTGGAAGACGATCCTTTGATTACACTCGTTCCCTTGGAAATATTCTGTTATTATAGAGTTAGAATCCCATGTGGTCTAGGATTACATTGTGAATACCATGGTACCACTTCATATATATTATCAATTATAGTTTCCTAGTTAAATATTGAAAACATCATTATTTAAACTATAATGAGGTTATGTCAATTTTGGATTTAAATCACATGTATTTTTTATATAAACTATAAAATAAATAATTTTTGAATTGGTTAAAATTTCATACACTAGAATAGAGATGAATCATTTACGAAGGTATTTAGTTACATTGTAATTATTTAAAAAATACTTGTCATCCTTCGCACTATTAGATTTATATTAAAATGAGAGGATGTTATTGACACGGTTGTTGGTGGACCACTAAGATTTTTCTCACAACCCCTCCTGGAATTGTTTGTTACCCAGGGATGATTACATGTATGCAGGTATTGATAGAGTGATGTGTAATGCATCAAACACTTGATTACTTATAATTTTGGGATGGAGTTGGTAGCAGATGGTCAATCTGTAGCTCAGGATGGTTGGTATTGTTTATGTATTTAAATTGCAAAAATGGGGTTTTTATGTATGATTTATAATTTTTATCCATGTTTTACAACATTATAATGACATGACATATATCATAATCAATTATTGTATGTTATTATTGTTGTTTTAGTTTGTCATGATTTCTCATATTCCACTATTTACCTCTATTTTCAATTATCAATTACTGTACACTCTGATAATGAGGGCCTATTCCCCCATGGGAATACCCTAGGACTTCACTGCTAGTTAGAAAACCTCTATAATTTATGGATATGTGTTTGAGGCCATGTGGCCCACCAGCCTCGAGGAATCTATTAAGTGGCGTATGTGTCTAGGATGTCAGATATTCTTTATCTTTTTTATATTTTGATTCTATGATTCATTATTGTATTCATTGAATTTATAAATCGACTAAGACTTATACTCACATAAATAGAATTTACCAATATCTACTCTAGTTAGGAATTATGTTTATGATGAATGATTTCCTCCTTTTTATTCTACTGAGAACTTTTCTCACACATCGGTGTGTGCTAATTATTGAATCTGTATGACAATTTAATTCTATAAAAATAATTTCTTTTATTCATATTTACATGAATTAATTCCTAGAATATTTCATGTGATTTTTTCACAAAATATTATAAATAATTAATTTGATAGATCATTAATAGGTGTTTTCATTTTACCTGACTATGACGGTGATTCCATATGTGTGATTTAAATACTTCATGGATAATTTAGTTTTTATTAACATTCAAAACATGGTTTTAATAATTTTAATCATGAATAAATTTATTCAAATTTTTTATACTATAACATATTCCATATTTTTAGGAGGACATATATAATTTCCATTCTATATAATAAAAACCAATGTATTTAACAGGATATAGAAATTATGTTTTAGGTAACTGTTCGTAGATGATAAAAAATTTATAAAATTAAAATCTTCCCTATAATAAATAAAAGGTGGTTGAATTGTATAATAAAATAAATAATATATGCTCTATTTAATTAATGATCACACACCTCTCCTCTATAAATTATCCAAAATCTACTTGGTTCAAACATTTTAATACATTGGTGATCACAATAGAATAAATCTAATAGACAAGTTTAAAATTATGAAATGTTCTCACTTGATAATGAATTTACATAATTAAACTATAAATTCCATCTATGTATAGTTTGTTTCAATGGACCTAGGTTCAAACATGTAAAAAAATTGATTTGTTCCATTGGTTGTAATTGGATATTTTTGGTTTAGAAAGATGATTCTTAAGAGCATTAGGCTTTGAGTATGTATTTCAACCTTATTACACGTTCTTATTTTTCGTATAGACAATAAGAGTTGCAGGTTCTTTAGTCCGCATATAATTTATAAAAATAAAAATAAAAATATAAAGCTTGAAAAAATTATTCTCACAATTTATCATGTTGTAAATTATAATGTAATATGATAAGACTTATGGTCGGGAGTATAGAATTAGATATTTTAAAAACTAATTAGTGATATTGAATCCCAAGCTATATATGTGTTCTATGAGTCGAATCATCTTTTCTATATGTTGACCAACTAAAAATTATTCTAACATCATGTAAATGAATAGAGAAATGGGGATATAAAATATATCCTATATTTCCTTCATTTGTTAACTACCATGAATGTGAGGCTAGATTATACACACATTTATATCATCCTTACTCATTACAAGATCACTGGTTGTGGATGATATCATGGATCATTGTACATCCTTATCATCCTCCACATATGTGAGGGAGAGAGATACCTCTTACTCACAATAATCATTTATAATTAATTTGGGAATTATAGTTTTAAATATATATCTTTTCCAATCATGTTGTATTTCTATTTCCAGGAGCTGATACAAGTCCTTGAAATTTGATCTATTTTAAAGGTTATGCGTCACCAATATATATTGTTGTTCTATTAGTCAATGTCATGATACTTTTCATCGATATAATAATTAAGTTACAAGATTAATACATTATATGGATTAGAAATGTTGATATGTACTAGTGTATATTTATAAATTTATTCATCTATCAATATTTTTTCAATATCCTATAACATTCACCATTAGTCTCAGAAAATATCATTTCATGGATATTGTAGTGGTAATGATCAATATATCTCTTATGATTACCCAAATGGATGTATACAAATATAATCATGGGAATTTATATTGGCGTAACTTCCCAATGACATAATCACTCATGTAATTAAACTTTTGAGGGGATTATCCTATCCTGAATACCTGGATAATGATTTCTTTGAACTTTTCACCTCGCTTGACCAAGGTTAATAGAGTTAAAAAAACATAATGTGATTTGGGTTATATTTATACAAAAAATATTTTACAAATTCTAAAATTATTGTAATCACCATAATACAATTGGGTCAGCAAAATATAAGGATGGTTTGATTTCAACATAACATGTTTGAGGATACATTGATTTAATTATTAATTGTTTGGATTTTATCTTTATACATAATAAATAATTTGATTATTATTATATTTATAATAATATTTAATGGATTTTATATGTGATTATTAATTTTTTTAATAAAATTATTCATAATTCAAATATTTAATTACATTTTACAAGATTTTTTAATTCATTTATTTAATTTTAAAATAGTCTATTTGATTAATTAACATACCATGAAAATAGTAGGAATAAATAAATAAATAACAGTGACGAGAATAATTATATAATATATGGTTTATCTAGTAGATGATAAACTAGATTTTACCCTAGGGGAATAAATCCATGGACATATATAAGACCGATAATTAAAATTCTTCCAATGATCCTATGAGTCTCCTCGTGTTGTTTCCCCTCAACAATTATCATGAAATTCCACTACTCATATTGGTGATCCATCCATTATATATGCATTACTCACCTGTAGGTTAGGGTTACCAAAGGATGGGTTTAATGGTTTATATAAATGATTATACAGGAAAATATTCTATTATAAAAATTGAGGATGTAAAAGAACACAAAATATCTATTTAATTTGATAAAAATAAACTAGAAGGTAACTAATCATATTATTAGCTCCAGAAAATGATGCTAATAAACCACATACTAGAAAAAGAATTCAATCAAGTTAGTAATTACTTCAATTCAATCTATAATATTGATATACACTACAAATTATTCAAATTAATTTTATCACAAATTAATTAAATCATTTCACCATACACTAATCCAAACAATATTAATATTTTCATCATCCATAATTTTAACCAAACTAAATAAATTAATATTATTTATAATTATAAAAATAAAAAATTGTACATGGAGGACATCTCATGTACCAATTCATAGAACTGCAAATAGTCATAATACTATGTATCCACACTGATTCTAGCATACATTTAAGGCTTATAATTAAATTTTTTGAATTTTTAAATAATTGTCACAAAATCATTTATAGATTACATGGAATGTGATTCTATTATTGGTCAAAAAGTACACTATAACTAATGAATATACTCAGCATGTAGTTATGAATTTATCAAGGAAATTAATTTAATATATAATTAGTAATTTTATCTAATGGAATGAGATGTTTGTTAAATAAGATATGAAGAACATGTGAATAGGTTTTATTATATGACTAGTTTTTTACCAATGCATTAAATTAGTAACATGTTGACCAGCATATTAAATGGTTTTGATTTGGTATACAATGAATTTAATCTCTTCTTCCCAATTTTGAAATACAAGATTATAGACTGACTATGATTATCCACCATGGATTTTTATGAGGTACACAATTTGAAAGTTGTATTCCTATCATGTTTCCTCAATATTCAATGTTTTTTCTATTCCTATTTTCATATTGTAAATTCAAGACACCTCTTCGCCCTGTCGTGTTATTCTCATAGAAAGTGCATGGACAACGAGGGGTGTATGAATGTTACAAAAGATGTAAAATGGTCGATTTTCTTGAAAGCCTATTGTTGTCTACATGTACTGTCAATAATATAAATTATGAATGTATTTAAATATGGATAACACAATTTTAACATGATTCTCCTAGGTATGTTGAACATATATTAATGATGTGTAACTTCATTCTACATGTCTTGTACACTTCTACCATCTATCGAAAACCCTCGTCATATCATAGTTGAGTCTTTAAATGTTCATCATGTTAATTAAAAGTTTTCTTGCTTATATGTGTGATAAAAAATAATGTGAGTTTGGGTATTGATATTTTTTTAGAATGAATATTCAATAAGTAAATTTATTATCAAAGGAATATTATAAATTAAAAAATAACAAATTATTATATATTAATTATTTAATAGTCATGATAATTCATGATTTCTATGGGCGTAAGGAGTTTAATCAAATGTAATTTATAATTAATTTATTTATTGTTTAAGAATTAGTTTTTCTTGTTTTTATTTATTAAAAGATAAATTACTAGACCCATATAAATGATTTTTTTATTTCATATCATCAACGGAAATAATACAATTAGAAGTGAACCACCTATTTTAAAAAATCTCTAAATGTTATTGTCAAATTTTTAGTATCTAGAATCATCGATTCTAATAGCATGAAATCATTTTATTTTATCAGATTGGGAATCTCTTCATTCACTATAATACATGAGATAAATGAGGTTTATGAGAACCCTATTTCAATAGAACTTTTTTAAGAGGGTTCCTTACAAGTCATGAGAGAATTATCACTTATTTTTTTGGAAAATGAGTCTATCAATAAATTGTGATATAGAAAGGTATTTATAAAGAATGTATAGTGTTGGTGATTGCACATTGTCCCTTTTCCTATACCTTATTTAGCAGATAACCGCTTGTATAATAATATTATTATTAATTTTAATATTTTCATATCATTTGCACCACATACACTTAAATAAAAATATTCTATTAAATAAATAATTAATAATTATTTAAATAATAAATAATATATCATTTCATGAAATAAAATTAAATAATGTCTTTAACTATCTTATATATCTATCATAACATATATAATGAAAATTTATTTAATAAATTAATATCAAATAAATATTTATTGATAAATTCAATAAAAATTTTACTCATTAAATTCATTGAAAAAATATTTATTATTAATTAATTTACACATTAATTATTTTGAATAACTCATTATTAAATCATGGAAATTAACAAATCAAAAATAATTATTATATCACAAAGTGGTGATAATATATATTCTATCATTTTAAATTCAAATATAATTTAACTAAAATTTTGGTCACTTGTATGGTGTAACCAGTTGCACCACAATCTGTTTGAAAAAAATAATAACTTCCCAATGATTGAGGCTTGAGTCTAAAAACATGAAAAGGGAAATATAGATAATGAATTTAACTTTATAATGTCATTAAATCATTTTTGGAATTCAGACTATGTATTATAATCTCTTTGTTGTAATATCTCTAATAAAGGTGGTTTCATTCTTCTATTATCAACCACTATTGTTGAAAACTCATTCCATTATTTTATATAATTAGATATTCCCATATGACACCATATACATGGATTACTTTATGATATTTAATTCCTATCACAGGGCTTGAGGAATCACATTAAGTTATTGAATTGATGGGAAAATCCTTTCTAATATTTTTTATTAATTCATTATCCCTGATGACACTCTCAACACATCCTATATTCCCAAGAACATATGTAATCATGGTATTCATTAATACACCAAATCACTAAACTTTTGATATCAATTAGAAATAAATTTAAATATAATTCATCAATACACATGTTAAAAATTATGAAGTACATTGACAAAAACTAAAATGTATTTACTAATGGTGGTTTGTGTTCTAATAATCACCTACATTTGTAATTACCAATGGTGTACACCATGAAAATGTTAATAAAAGTATTTTTAGTCTACAACACTAATATTATATATCATTTGAATCCAATAAATTATATCAGATAGATATATAACAAATATTAAAAATTAATATATTCTCATTACATATTTAGCATCATACTGGGAAACAAATAATGAATTTCGATAAGATAGTTACGATTGGGGAATTATCACACACTATTTGGCAAATAAAATAACAAATTCAACATGTTATAGATAATGTAATGTGTTAACATAAAATATTGACTTTTAAATAATTGTTAGAAAAGGAAAATATTGATATAATAAATATGAAAGACTCAAAAAAACCAAAATAAAATTCTTAAGCACTATATAAAAATTCAACATATCATTATTCCTAAAAAAGAATGAAAAATTCAATGTCTTACTATAATACCTTTCTAAGAACCCATATTTTTATGTTATTAAAAAAGTCAATCTTGATACTTATGATAAGGATATATGTATTTAAAAAAGGGTTCAATGGTCATAAAATCATGAGGATTAATGGATTTCATTTTCTCCATTTCTATATATAATGTGATTGAGTACTATTAGGATATAGGGAGACTAAAATTTTCTATTGGAACATTTTATTTCTAATGAACTACTTCTGTAATTATATATTGAAATTATCATATGATTTCAATGAGTTATAGTTATGTTTAACATATTTTATCTATGTACGACAGATTAATGATATTGATATATCATGTTTATGAATAAGAATTTCATTGAATGAATAGGTGAGTAAAAATTTAAATTAAAATATGAAATTTTGGTAATAATATTAGATAATGTTTCATTAATTTTCCTTTTATGGTTATAAAATCATATATAAATTTATATATATGGAAATCCAATGTTTATATATGATTTTTTTTTCAAAAACTCAAAAGGAGTTTTAGAAACACATTGGAAGGTCCACAAAATATATTAATGTCATAAAATAAATTCATTTATATGGAATGGTATATGATAAAAAATTTGTTTTTTAAAATGCATTATTTGTGAATGAGTTGAAAAAACATTGTCATTGATGAAACTGTTATTTTTCAATCTATTGAAAATGTAACGTGTTCTTAAAAGTGAATTCAATGGAATAATTCAATCTCTTATAGAGAATAAAATAAATTGATTTTATAATTTATTTTCTATTATATAAAATGATATGATTTTTATGATTGACATAATTTATTATTCAGAAAATAATAAAAGGTTATTTGAAAATTTAGATAAGGATAAATTAGTTTAATCATAGATAAGATAGTTTATCATTGTAATTGGTTAAAATGTGAAGAATCAATATTCAACTAACATTAATTTGATCATTTTAAAAAAAATTCTTATTACCATATTTATACATCATTTACTAAGAATATAAAAGTTGATATTTATATAATTTTTTATTTTTAAAATGATTCCTCTAGATAATTTATGTTTCATTTAATATAATAAAAAATTCATTACTATATGAATATATTTTAATGGTAATAAATTTTCTATGTGTCTAGTGAGGGAATATGAAGATTATAGATGTAAAACATTAGCAAATAATAGATAAAACTAATAAAATTTAGAGTTATCATTTCATTACATTCTACAATATTCATGGATGTTTTGGAAATGTGTAATTTTTTGTAGTTCAGTAGTTTTGCAACGGTTTGAAATAAATATGTGATGTAAAATTTATAAGATTGATGATAATATTGAAATTATATGGATTTTTAACTAAATAGAAAAAATCATTAACATCCAGAAATTAGATGACATGATGTAAATGAGTTGGAATAACCTGTTAAGGTTGTTCAAAATTTGGAATATGATTCATATGTATAATCATTATTCCAGTAAACTAGATTCATATATGTTACTACGTAAAGGAGTTTATTAGGTGGTTTCTATCAACTGTTCTTATATAGATCTAGAAGTTATTAGATTGAGATTTAACGAGATTAATAAATCCCTAAATATGTAAAAACACTAAATTCTAATGTATATATATATATATCATATTTAACATAGTTAGATTTAATATTATGTATATTTTTGTTAATATTTTTAATGTTTTTACTATTATAAGATGAATCATGTTATACAAATCGTAATCTATATTTAATTATTATATTTTTTCATTCATAATTTCCTTATGTCTTGTGTAACATTAAACAAAAATTTACATAAGAATATGTTACATTTAGTTATCACTAATTTATGTTAATCGTAGATAATTATGCATTTGGATTAAATAAAATGTTAATGTGGGTTGGATTTCATATATAGATACGTAATATACAAATGAATCATTAAATTTGTTTAGTATTTTTGATGACACACTATGTAAATCACATGGAGTGGCATACCGTGTGTCTTCAGCATGATAGGTGTCTATGTTTCTTCTTGAATACCCATAACTAAATTTTGATGGATATGTACCATGATGACAATTATACATTGATTCATTTCATAGAAAATAATTTATTATTTTTTTATTTTAGTAGTAGTTTCCTATGTTGTTGATCATGTCATTTTATTAATATTTAAATAGATGACATTGTTCCTCTGGTATTTTTAGTATGAAATATAAACCCCTAATTTAGATTGTATAATTATGTATATTTCCAAAAATGATATTATTCTTTTGACATACTTTTCAATCTGGATAAGATTCATGTGATGTGATCATTCATTAAAAAAATAACATTTGATGTATTTCCAGAACCAGTTTAGCCTATAATCAATGAATAAATAATGAATGAGTATGCTATAATGTATTTAAATACTATGTATTCCCTGATAAATTGATTTCATATACAAGGTAAATGTATTACTATTCATATTTTCTGTGAAACCTTTTCTTGTACACTAGTATAAATATCGATGGGTTTAACAGATAATGTGGGATATACTTTTATAGATTGGGTAAAATTTAATCATTATTAAAGAAATTAAATTGAAAAACATTATAGATTAATAAATACATATTAATTTTCAATTATATAAAAGACTCTAGGGTAAAATAAATTATAGTTATATTAATGAGGATCATGTTTCTAAAACATTGTTAGCTTCGCTAAAAGACATTCATATGATTCTGGAAGACGATTATGATGTATATTAAAAATCTAATAGATATGAAATAGATTGTATTTAATATGTATTCTATACTTTCTAAAATGATTTTTTGAAATATCCAAATTTATTTTTATATGGTTTCATGATTTATTATATATGATGTACCCTATAATGAATGTTCATGGTTTCCTTTAGGATTCTAAGAACGTGGTATGTTTTTAATGTTATGAACTACTGGACATTACCATATTGTAGTAGATTGGGACATGTTGTTCTACAGGATATAATCCTCCATGACATAATGGGTTTAATTACTATGGAAACCATTTCTTTTCATACATTAAAAAAAACACAATTGTTTTGGAATACATAAAACAACATACAAATAGGTTCCCAAATATCGTAGTTGCTCTAGTGACATTTGAATCATAGAAACGTTAACACTTGTATATAAGTTAGTTAATTTATCTCCCACTAGGTTATTCTACAATATCATCCTTCATAGATACATCAAAAATAATATATATATATATATATATATTGACAACCTAGTAGAAGGAAACATAATCACGGTTCATCTTAAATGGTCAATAAGGGTAAAAAAAGGATATATATATATGAATAACCATGAGCATAATGGTATGAGAACCTGATTAAGAAAATTTAATATCAAACCATGCATATCAAAGATCATATACAAGAAACATGGAATAAATATTGGATGTTAAAAATACATTAATCAAAATAAAATTTAGAACATAACCATGAAATCGTAACATATGAATAAAACATGTAATTAAGGCAGACACATATGCATATATAATATGATTTCCATAGTAGCTAGGGCATCGCTACCAATTCCATATTGGTATTATAGGTTTACTACCCATACTGAATTATTAGTCATGGTACTCTACCTATCTATCGTACAACCATCAAATTACTCTCCATAGCATCTTGTTAGTCATGGATCACACCCCTGGCCATCTTAGTAGTCAAGGTTCATTCCCATGACAATCATAGTCTATCTCACAAGATATAAATCATTACAAAATTAATTTGGGGAGATATAAGTCCCACAAATCCAATTTTAAAATATTCCTACATTTTCCACAAAATATTGAACAATAATATCATAACCCATAAAATAAAATGGGTATCATAATCATATTATTTTATTATAACCTCTAGAAAATGATATAGGTTTCATAATCTTTTCATCAAAAGCATATCATGTGAAAGTGAAATTGATTTTATAAACATATAACCCATTAAAGTGTAATTTGTTACATAAATAACATTACATTAAGCATCACCCATTAATATAAATAATATGAATTTAACATTTAGATCCTTTCAGTGAAGGGAATGAGTTACATCAATAGATTTCATCTTAAAAGGGATATAACCTGAAAATATCCTTCAAAATGGTGACGTATTGAAAAATAAAATTTCTTCCATGAAAATTTATTTTTAATACATAAAAACATTTTGATTTTTTTTCTAAAAAATACCTTGGAAACAAATACACTGGATTCGAAATAATTTTTTAAAATGATTTTTATTTGAAACATATAAAATAATTTTCAATACATTTTAATACCCATTTTCTTTGAAAAGCCTTTAATAAATTACAATTGAAACATGAAAATGTTTTTAAAACCATTTTAACATAAAAAATGAATAAATAATTAAAACGTTTTGAACAATTTTTACATGAAAACATATGAAGGAATCATCATAATGTTTTGAATACCATTTCATTTACAATACATTGAAATCTTATAAATAATGCTAGAAAACCTTTTCAAAATACATTTTCATGAAAAAATATAAAATAAACAGTAAATAATATGGAAATTAATTATCATTGAATATAAGTTATAATAAAATTTTCTAAAAAATATTCTTTTAAAAATGAAAACAAAGCCTCAAATAAATAATAGCGGTTAAATTTATACATGCTTTATAAGGTAAAAACATTTCTTTTTCATGGTATAAAGATGGAAAATTACTTGTATAGAAAGTTAAAAGAATATTAATTTCAAGAGATTGTTAAAATACAAAATTGGTGAAAATTACATTTAATGATAAAATTATAATGTAACAATATTTTGGGAAACCCCATTTAGAATCCATGTTTTTTAAAGAACAGATATTTCCGAATGAAGTGATGGTAATGTCACGCTTTCTTAAAAACAATTTATTTACTATAATGTGCACGATAGAGTGGAAAAATGGTACCCGTAAATGAATATTTCTGAAATCACCATATTATAAGAAAATTCGGGTATTTTTTTGAGATGGGTTATAATATTTCATCATAGGAATCTTGAAGATATAAAATCTTGAAAGGTGATTATAATTTTTCAAATAAAACTTTATGACATGGTAACTTGGGATCATGATCTACTTGTATGAAAATAAAATTAAATAAAGCATATAATATCATTAGATTATTTATATTAATGATATAATATGAAAAACATAACTATATACACCTCAAAAAAAATTATTCTTCTAAAAAACATGTAACTGGTAGAAATAAAATTGAGACAAAACTGTTTTCCCAATTTTCTAACATTTAAATAGAGACCCCATGAAATAATGGTCATATAATGTATATGTAAATAACCATAAATTATAATATAATATATTTTGAATAAATCCATGGGATGTATACACACCAAAAAAATGTAATGGGTTGTGAAGAAATCATGTATCTCACAGGAAAAAAAGTGTGATGAAATCCCAATACATTGTCCCTTGGCTCTCATCATACTCGATCAAAAAACATGTATAAAAAATAAAAATTTATTATCAATATTTTTAGTAAATATATTATTATAGATAATACCATTTATGATTTTATCATGAACTTCTATTACCCTATTGTCTATAATCTTATGGTTTCACATCAGGTAATATTAAATCTGTTCTTCACAATTATGTTAAATTGTTATACCTTTAGTCCTTATAATTATAACATGATTCAATAATGTAAACAATTATATAACTATAATTTATACTCAGTATATTTTTATTATATTAATAAATATAATATATATATGTATGAAAAGGAATGCATTTTACATAGTGATAGTAATTCGTACATACACATGAACATTATTTCTATTTTTATTATCATTTTGAAAGAAATGAAAAAATGACATTAATATATATATATATATATTTATGTATTAATGAATATAATTTTAGGATATCATATATATCATATATATTAACTAAACTCATCGTTAATACATTTTGTGTATTATATGAACGAATCATATCATATTGAGGGGGGTACTCTACAATTCCTCAATTAAAATTATCATATTAACAAAAAATGGAATGTAAATTGGTATGTGTTTTAAAATAATAAAGAATCTAAAATACCTAAAAATATAATATATAAAATGTTAAATTGTTTCCATAATAATTTCTACCATGATAGGATGTAATGAAAATTCAACAATCATCATTTTGTGAGGCAGAAGTTCACTATAAACATAAATTGAATGTTCGTTACCCAATTGATAGAGGTGTGTGTAACTCTGGATCAAAAAATGATCATAAAAATCATATTATATTTTATATAATTGTGTTTTTATAATGTCTTGTAATCAATAGAGTGGAGAGGTGTATAATAGAAATAAAATAATGGAGATTGAGGGATGACGTTACCTCTAAATCGGTTAACTCCCTTTGTTTATGGAAAAATTCTTCATTAAATCACACTATTCCCAAAGTAGGGATTCTATGGGGAATTTAAGAATGATTAGAGTGTGTTAGTTTGTTTATTTATAAACATGATATGTTTTATATGTTTTAATGATATGTATATGTGGTGGCGTTTTATAATGAAGGGAAAGGAAATACATGACTTTTTTGAAAACAGGTTATGTGTACCCATGTTTTTACCAAATCAAAGTCATACCATAAAAACAAAAATAAATAATTTATTTTTTAATTGGAAAATAAATTCCATAAAATTGGTTTTGGGAATGTTTCTATGTCATTTTGGGTCTTAAATTTATGTGCTTTCCCTTAGTTAAGATTAAATTTACATTAATCGATGTAATTAATTTTAGTTAGTTTCAATAATATTTTTTGGTAAAAACAATGTTGAGATTATTTTACATTATAAATTACACTGATTCTAAATAAAGGATCCATTTTTCCAAATTCCATACACATAAGTGATATAAATTAATTTAAAATTAATTAGGCAGTCGAGTCAATAATGCAGGTTTTTAATATAAAGACATTCAACAAAATTCCATGTTTTTATACCCAATCTAAAATGGATATTTTTCTAAATGGATTATATTTTATAAATTGATAAAAATATTATCTAATTAAAATTTTTAAACTATTTAAAATATAATTTTACATTATTAATAAATTATATAAAAAGAAGTTTTGAACTAAATTTTATTATTTGTAATTATTTATTAAGAAATGAAACCATAAAGAAAAATACCAAAAAATATAATATCCTAATTTTTATGTTTCTATTCAAAATTAAATGATTATTTTAAAATATTAATTATATTAAATTTCCAAATTTTAATTTAAAAAGGGTTATCTTTTAAAATTCTATAAAACCATATTTATAAAAATATACGGTTTTAATAACAAAATTGTGTTTGTTCATATGTTATGTCTATAAAATAATTTTAATGAGTATAAAAAATATTTTATTCAATATATAAATTATAAATTAAATTAATATAACTCACTAATTGTATTTAATTTAATTTATTTCTGTAAAACAACTTTCTGACCATAAAAATAATAATATTTTGTTTTATATTCAATCGGGTTTCGTGAGCATTTATAATTAATATGTAACCTATAAATTCATATTATATTTTGTAAACCATATATTTTCATATATTAGTTAATACTAATCATAACATCTAATTTAATAGGAATGTTATATTTTGTTATATTATGTAATAGCATTTTAATGATATGGAATTGTTCAGTAAAACTCGGTCATTCTTGTTATGCATGACATCGAGGAAATTCATCGTTCCGTGTAATGCATGCTATCCTCATTGTGTCATGTATAGAAATCTAAATTTTATTTTTTTATTTCTCATCATTATATTGTTTTTGTGTATGAAAATATCGAAACATATTATTGTACTGTATAATAAGCTATCATTACTGTTTCGTAACATTCAAAATATCAAAAAGAATAAATTAATTAAGAAAAATAATTCACAAAATCCTAGGGTGTTACATTCTACCCCATTAAGATGAAGCTCACCATTGAAATTCATATAGTTTATCAATTGTTTAATACCATAATGTTTTTGTCATAAACACCCATATCAAAAAAAAAATAGTTAAACATCCCATTAAATTGGAATGTTTGAACCATAACTATTAACAAATGAAACATATAACTGGGTTTCCACATGAGAGAATATATGTGGAAGGTGAAAATATATACCTAGAAGATAAATATAACAACCATGTTTTGATAGATAGTGATTAAGAACAAGTTCAGAAGATAGTTAACAATCCAAACAATATAAACTAGTGATGATTAAGGGACAATCTGATTCATTGAAAATAGAGGTACCCTAAATTTTTTTTTAAGATCCTTTTTCAAAAACAAAAATAATTTTTATGGAGTGATATTCATTTATTATTTCAGGAAAACCTCATCCTTTTTTGTTCTTTCATCCACTTCACCTCTTTCTCTAAAAATGATGGTGACTGTTTAATTCTTAAATCACAATAAATCAAGATATCAATGATATGTCATCCCATATATCATCAGTTATCTTCAACAAGACATTTTTATAATAGGTTATCCAATATGAATAAATCCTCATGTGTTAAGGTAATACTTTATTCTCACAAAATTCATCCAATTTTTAATATAATCATTCCATAAATTTTTAATCTTATAAAACTTATGAAATATAAAAATCCAAAACAATAAAAATGAAGTCACAAAATCAATATAACATTTTCCACTTATATATAACAAATTAGATCTTTATTTTCAACTTACAAACATGTGAATACCTTAATCATATATTATAATGATATATAGTAATAACAGAAATTTCCATTAATACATTTGGAAAAAGTGCATGATTCTTTTTTCCATATATAACTAGATATATTCTATAAATCCAATAAGTTCTAAACATTATCAATGAAAGGTTATACTAAATTTAAAAAGGTCATTAATTAGTTCCATGGTAATCAATAACTTCAAAATTACTTATTCATATCCCCATGAGTTTTTAAAAAATAATAATATCATAACATAAGGAACATGTTACGGGTTATCATTCCTTTAATCATGTGTTTCTTAGGGACACCACAATTCCATTATATCACTTCACTATTCAATCAGAACCATTCAAAATGTTCTTGTAATTCCATACTGAAAAACATAAACTATACATTCCTTATATATTGCACCATTCATATAAAATAATTCTATAATATATATACATAATTTTTTTTATTATTCCACTTCATCTTTATTTCATTATAATGGATACCTCATCCTATTACACAATACCTCTTTACATTCACATAACATCTATAGTATCTTAATTAACCATAATGTAACCACTAATAATTCCACTTTGTAGATACTCATTATGATCATTACTCTTGGTTTATGGTGTTTCTTAATGATGATTAATTCAACACTTAAAACAATTAACCAGAAATTATTCTCTAGGAAGTGAAATTTTTTCATCCATTTGGTTAATCGAAATCTTCATTTTTCCAATGTAGTCACATGATTTGTGTTAAACTTTTCCATATTCAAATCATTTTATTTCTCCTCGAGTACAATATCCTAAGTGATCTATACCACATTATTGTCTTCATGTATAACAAATCATCTTCCCTCCATGGTCTCCATTAAATAATCTCTCATAAAACTCTTTTAATCTCTTCCTTTTTTAGTCAATGAGTTGGATAAGGTAGACATTTTAAACAAGTTGTGTGGAAGCTAATTAAGAATGAACAATATATAATTAAATCTAGTGATTATTCCACTTGAATTCTCATCAGAAAATCATCCATCACATTCATCATTAATACAGTTCCTTCTGGTTCCCGCCATTGAATAAAAATAGAAGCACAATGTGAGGATTACTTATCATAGCACAAAACTACACAATCATGAAAAGAATTTATTATAGGATGCCTAAATCATTAAAAATTCCTTAATTTATGACATCCTATGTTCATAATTGTTTATTTATATCCAAAATATTTTTAAATACTTCATGCTGGTTTGTGATGATTTTGATAATTTCCAATGCATATCCCATAGGAGTGTCAGACCATGTGTATACCAAGGTCCATTTTGGTGTACCAAATTACCCCGAATAATGCCTGAAACATCATATCAGAGCTATTTTTCCTAGGTACATATATTCCAAATCAACATCCACTTGTAGTATCTCAACAGGGATGTATTTCTAGTAAACCAATCACTATACCCTCTAATAAATTAGAGGACATTTCCTTAAATTATAAACAATCCTTATACTTATCGTTATATATATCCCTATAAATGTCTGTAGAAATATACCTTGACATGTCACTAATGTTTTATAATACATGATTCAAATATTTAACTAATATTTTGATCTAATACCAACTATAGAAAACACATATTTTCATTCATTTTCATTACATTACTTTTGTGAAATACATACAATATCATACAAACAAACAGCCAAGGACCATAATTGGTCTATTGCCTTTAGAAACATGGAAACCTGAACACTGGTACAAAAGTGAGACACTTTATCTCACATTATAATATTCATAACTAGTACCCATCTAAATCATGTACAACATAATACCTATCTTCATAAACAGGGGGAAGGAAACATAAAAAGGCATGATCTCTATTGATTAATAAGGGTATACAAGGGATATATGTAAGCAAAAACATTGTCATAAGGGTATTAGAAATTTATCATTAAAATAGAAGATCATACAAAGCATATAAAAGATCATATACATGAATCATGAAGTAAACCATGTTATATCATAAGACATTAAACATATTGAAATGTATAATGTATTCTAAGAAAGTATAAAATAAGAATAAAACCTTGAATTATATAAGACACATAAACATATATAAAATGATTTCCATAGTATACAAGGCATCACTTCCAAAGACCATCATGGTAAAATATGATCACTCTTGATTCCATCATGGTTGTCTTGGGTTAATCTCATGGACATATTAGTAGCATGAGTTCACTCCAAATACCATCTTGGTAGTCATGGTTCACTCTCATGTCTATATTAATAGTCAAGGTTCTTTCCTAGTACCATATTAGTATATATTATGAGATTTAAATTTTTTCTCAATGAATTGAAGAGAGATATAGGAACCACCCATATCATAGTAAAATAGTTCATAAATTTTCCACAAAATCATAAACAATCATATAATAACCCATGAAATGAAAAGGGTATCATAAACATGTAATTATTTCAAAACATGTGGAAAATGATATAGGTTTACTAATTATTTCATCAAAAGAATAACCTATTAAAGTGAAATGGATTTCATAAAATTATAACTAATTAAATAGAGATGGGTTTCATAATTAAAAAGATATTAATCATAATCCAATAATAAATAGAATATTAATGGAAAATTTAGATAATTTCTTAGAAGTGGAAGAGTAACATAAACAAATGTCATCTTAGAATGAAAATTACATTGAAATATTTTTCAAAAATGTTTATTGAGGAAACTATCCTTTACTTTTTGAAATATTATTATTAATAAATAAACCAATTTGAAAATAATTTTCTAAAAATAACATGGAATAGTATAAATAATTCATATAATCAATTGGAAACCCATTTTCCTTTAAATCATATAAAATAAGCTTCAAAAATTTTTAAAAACCATTTCAAGTGAAATAACCTTTAAAAATATAATAAATGCATAGAAACGTTTTGAAAAAATTTTACATGAAAAAATATGAATGGATCTTGAAATGTTTTTGAAAAAAGTTTTACATGGAATCTTATTAAATAACATTGAAAATATTTTGAAATAACTTACATTGATAATGCTTTGAAAATATATAAATAAATATTAAAAAAATTAAACAATTTTCATTGAAAAAAAACAATCTGTAGATCATTTAAACAATAATTATTAAAATTAATTTTAAAAATATATTTATAAAAATAATACATTTAAAAATGAAAATGACTATTTAAAAGAATAATGAAAGGTAAATCATTACATGTTGTACGAGGTAAAAAGAACATTCCTTTTGCACTATAAAAATGATAGAACAATTCCTTGATTGGAAAGTGAAAATAATATTCCATTAATGATATTGGAAAATGAAATAAAGTATAAAAACTCCATTAACAGATTATAACAGAATGATACAATATTCTTGGAAACCCTTTTTAAAATACATGTTTTTGAATGAACATATATTTCTTATCGAAGAGAGGGTAAATTTAGGATTTCTTAAAAACAAGTTTTTATCAATATTAGGTATAAAAGGGTAGATAAATTGTACTAATAAAAGAATATATCATGACTAACTAGAAGAGAATAAATTGCAAGAATTTTCTTGAGATATGGGTTATAAGATTTCATCAAGAGAATCACAAACATAAACAATCATGAATGGTGATGAGATTGTTTCAATAAACTCTTATCACGTGGTAACACGAGATAAAGCTCTAATTGTAAGAAAATAAAATTACATTAACTTATATTATCATAAAAATAATTATATTCCTGATATATCATGTAAAATAAAATGATATACAACTCAAAATGAGCTTATGATCATAACAAAACCTGAGTCTCAATGAAGGAAAATTGACTGAAATTGATTTTATCGATTTAGTATCTTTTAGAATGTAATCTCTATAAAATAAAGTTAATTGAATGGATATGTAAATACCAAAAAATATAAGTATATGAAATATTGAATACATACATGTTCAATATACACACCCAAAAAATGGATAGATGGTGAATAAAGTATGCATCGCACAGAAATAAAAAGAGAGATGAAATCGTCATACCTCATGCCTTCAATTTTTTCGTACTCATTCAAACCACATGTGTAATAAAATAAATTTAAAATAAATAATTTATAAAACTATATTATTATATATAATTATATATATGTTTTGATCAGGGTAATATCTTACCCAGTTGTAATTAATCCTATGTTATGGACACAATTTGCGTAATTTTCACTTTGTTCTTCAAATGTATCTTAATTTGTTATACCGTTGGTCATTATATGTATATCATGATTAAAGAATAAAAATTGATATAAATATCAGTTATTTTAAATATATTTGTATTATTATAATATATATAATATATAATTATATAATTTAATTCACCGTTCTTTGAGATGTTAAGTCGTAGGTATGCATAAAAAGTGTTTCAGTTTTATGTCACAGTAAAAGAATGAAAAAACACACACACACACACATATATATATATTTCATTATATTTATGATATCATATCTATCATTTATATTCAAATATCCCTTCGAATATACATTCCATGTAGTGTATGAATGAATCATATCGTTTTTTGAGAGATGCAGTCCACACATTCTCAAAGAAAATTATCATATTTACACAAAATAGAAATTAAAAAATATATGTGTTGAAAATGGAATATATAATATTAAATTAATAGTAAATATAATATATAATATATGAAAATATATTTTCCATAAAATTATCAACCATGATAGGAAGTAAGGATGTTTTTACTTTCATCGTTTTATGAGGATGATGTTTTTTGTGCACATAAATATTATATTCCTTACCCATTATATGGTGGTTTGTGTAATTGTAGGTCGAAAACTCAGAATAAAAACATCCTAGTATATTTAAAATATTTTCCACTCATACAATCATGAAATAAATAGAGTTTTGGGATGTAGAATGGGAATAAAAAAGGATCTTGAATGAATAAATTACTTCTTAATCGATAACTCCTTTTTGTTTGTGCCAAAAGGATTCCATGGATCACCTTATACCAATGGAATGTATTATATGAGTAAAGTAGGTATTTTGATAATATTATTAGAAATTAAATTTCTGAACCTAATAGGATTGTTATGTTTTAAGTAGAGGGATATGTGGTGGCATTTCACAGGAAAGGTAAAGGGCATACATGGAATTTTTTTAAACAAGTTTGGTGTACACACATTTATACCTAACAAATCATAAAAAGAGAAAAAAAAAGTCATTAATAAAAGGTTAGTGGATTTATAATTTCCCAAAAATGGGTGTTGTAATATTTTCTACTTATTCTTGTCTCCTAAATATAATTGGTCACCCTTAATTATGCTTCATTTTTCCATATTAGATTATATTAGGATTAGTTACTTTCACTAATATAATCGGTAAAAAAATGAATTGATTTTTTAGAAATGATAAATTATTTTCATTCCCAATATTGAATCAATTTTCTAATTTTAATCACATAAGGGGTATAAATTAATTTAAACTTAATCCGGTAGTCAGGTCGATAGTGCGGGTTTTTAAGGTAAAAACATTCAAAATATTTCTTCTTTTTTATAACCAATTTCAAAAAGAAATGAATCTCAATAAGCTAAATTATATTAATTGATTAAAATATTATATAATTAAACATTGAAAACAATTTAAAATGATATGTATACTTATAAATAAGTTATATGAGAAAAGAAAATTGAACTAAAATTTATTATTTTTAAATATTCATTACAAATAATTAAACCGTACTGAAAATTGACCAAAAAATAATTATTCTATTTTTTATGATTATTTTAATTTTTTAATTTATTTTGGAATATAATGTCTATAAAATTTCCAAAATAATGATTTAAAATGGGTTCTCTATTAAAATTCGGTAAAATGACTTTTAAAAAAAATATGTTTTAAGCATTAAAATTGGTTTGTTCTTATCATATGTTTGTAAAATCTATTAAATGAATATCAAAAATATTTTATACAATATATCACATATTCAATAAATTAATTCCACTCATTAATTTTATTTAATTTAATTTATTATGGTAAGACATCTTTATGACCATAAATATAATAATATTTCCTTTTACATTTAATAAATTTTTGTTTTAATTTATAATTAACTAGTAACATATAAAATACTATTATATTGTGTAAAAAATATATTTTAATAATTTAGTTAATAATAGTCATAACCAATAATTTAATAGGTTTTTTATATCTTATTATATTATGTAATAATATGTTAATGATAAACTATTGTCAAATAAAACCTGGTCTGGCGTGTTATATAATCCATTGAGGAAATTCATTAATCCGTCTAATACAAGCTACCCTCGGTGTTCTGTATGGAATGAGATAAAAAAAATTATAATTTTTCATGATTAACATAGTGTTTCGTATTATTGAAGAAAATGATGGTTCTTTAAGATAAAATAATATATCTTCAACATTGCACATAATTAAATATATCAAAAAGGTTAAATTAATTCGATAAAAATAATTCAGAAAATATCATGGTTTTCCAATTAAATAATGAGTGTTTGTGTAAATATTGATGTTATGGAATTACATTATCATTCCATCTATATTATATTTTAGTTTATATAATATAATTTTTTTTGTCATATGATAGTTATTTTTATATGGTTGAATGTTTCATGAAATTGTTTAATGTCTTAATGATCATTACAAGGAGTGGGAAAATATTTCATTTAGATGAAATGATTAAAATGTTTGATAAAACTAATAATTTATAGTAAAATTGTATTGTGTTTATTGGATAACTAAATTTTTTATTTTGAAACTCATGAAACATTCCATGTGTATGATACTGAATAAAATCCAAATAATTAATTGAAAATAATATTATTCTTATATATTTTTCCCTCCATTATTATAAACAATTACTATACTATCATATGGATTGGAGGGAGTGTCTACTTGTGTTATGGGTAATTCCCATGAATATTTGGTACCCTAAAAGGCATAAACCATGCAGTTTCTCTTCACTAATGTTGATCAAATACGTATTTGAATTTTGTAAATGTAAATTAATCTTAGTGTAATGTATATATGTTTATTCATTTTGTTACTAATTATATTTTTTTAATATATTATCGGCATAATTTTGTTTTAAATTTGTTCTTCTCATTAATTTTTGATGTGGAAAATCCATATAAAACCCATAAATAATTCTTCTAGTTAATTGATGCCTATTAATAAAATGATATATAAATATAGCTAATGGAAAGAATACCCACTAATAGAATGATTTCAAAATAACTATTTACAGACCATATATTTTCACATTTAATATTAACCAATGCATTATAGGGAAATCTAACTAGGCATACCAATATGATAATATTTCTTATGTATAATATATAATATGGACCTACATAGATTCCTCAAGTAATATATATATATATATTTATATATATAATTCATAATGATTATCCATGTGGACAAATATAAAATGAGTAGGAAATGTGTTTTTTAAAATTATAAATCAATATTCAACGGATATTAATGGATTCTGGGCGTTTTTTCATCAATAAAAACAAATATATACACGATATTCTTTTAGTATGGTGTATTATAATGTTTACCTCTAATAAAATGATTACAAATTTTACCTTCCTTATAATTAATCATTGAAAAAGAGAATCCAGTTTCATGATGAAAAAAATGTGATATTTGAGAAATAATAAGACATTGAATCTTGTTAAGGAAATCTATATAGGTCATTTGACTACCTTGATACTCTATATTTACTCTTCTAATAAAAATTCTCTATTGACATACCTCTACAACGTCACAAGACGATTTTGATGAAAAATATTTGTCTTATGATTTATGATAATTGAAATATATTAGAAGAAATAAAAAATAACCATGAGTTCCACATATTATAGTGATAAAAAAGGAATCAATTCATCAATTACCTCAACTCTATTTTATTTTCATATCATTGTTGATGTATATTAACATTCAAAATAAATATTTGTTAATTTGATCATTTTTAATTTTTAAAGACCTAAGAGAAATTGAAAATGTTAATTAATGGGTAATCTAATATTTATAATATATCTAAAGTATAAAAATATTATATGCTGGGTATTTTCTAATTTAAAGAATACATCTTTTAAACATATTAGCAAAATTTCATTATAGGAAAAAAATTTGATTTGAGTATAAATATTTTTCTTTAAATTGTACAACCATTTAAAAGGGTTTAAAAAGAATAATATGATATTTTAAAGATAAAATATTGTAGATATTATAATACCAAATTGAGATAATCAAAGAATTAGAATATAAAGTACTTTAAATGTGTTTTAAACCAAAAAGTTTTATTCTAAAATTAAATGATGATGATTAAAAAACAATTCGTTTTCTTCACAATAACAAATGATAACATGATTACATTGAGTTAATAAATAGTATATATTATAACGTAAAAAAGATTAAAATAATCTAGATATTGAATGATGTTATCATATAAAATTTAATTTTAAATGATACCATAACAAAATAATCATATTATTAAATGAATACAGATATATAATCACCATTACATTGGAATTGTAATGATTTATTCAATGTTTATAATGTTATGTTTTGTATAAATAATTATGGACGAAATTTTAAATGTATAATGACTACATTGAAAATAAATGATTTCACCAGAGAAAATATATGTTTAAAAGACATTTATATAAAACAATTTTATTCAAAACTGAATGGGGTTGGATTTTCTACACATTATTCCACAAGATAAAGACATTATAAATTGGTTATATTGATATTGAATTACTAATATATCATAAACAATGCATAAATTTGATCATAATATTTTATAGATCGATGAATATTTTCATTATAAATAAATTATAAAAGGATATTTCATCCCGGTAATAATAACTAGAAATTAAATTAGTAAAATAGGATCTCGTACCTTATATAAATTTCTTTTATTAGATAAGTACCTTACAAAAAGTAAAACACATAAATATTAATGATGGATATATGGGATAGACTCTATGATATAATTAATAAGAGTAATCATGATATTTTAATGTGATGAAATGGGAAGAGTGGATGTGTATTTATATGTGTGTTTAGTGGAATCCCATTTAATTAATGATTCAATATTATATGATTAAAATAACTCAATTTGACTACTATAAAAATATTTCTACATTGTTAGACACTGATTATTGTAAAAAATTTGAATAAATTAAATTTGTATGATATATTACATTACATAAAACATTAAGTTGATATTCAATTACACGAAACACCAATTTATTATTATGTCGCACACAACACCGTGTTAAGATTACTCTATATGAAATAATGGTTTTTTCTACATTACATACGACACTGAGTTCTAACAAAAAATTGAATTACTATTAATTTTATTATAAAAAGATAACATTACAATGTAGATGGTAAAATTAGTGAGATGAATTGTAATAAATGAATTTAATTTAATATTTATAACATTTTATATAAAGGAATCATATTAATAAAAAGGTACTTAATTATTGTAAAAATAACCATATGTTTTGAAAATACATTTTCTAAACAAAATATATTATTAAAAATATTTTTTTTTAAATTGTTAAATAATTTTTTTCACAATTTTAAAACATGAATTTCATAAAATAAGAATTATTTGTCGAATCATCAAATCAATATTAACTTAGGGATATTATGTATGATTTTTTGTGTATAATTATATTTTTGATAAATAGAGGAAAGTACAAGATTTAAATTGAAAAATAACAATTTAATTTAATTTATTAATAAAAATATATTATATTTTAAGATGTTATTAAACTAAAAAAAGATCATTTCTACATATAATAATCCAAATGAGTTTATGGTAATAAATTTCATATTGAAATTTGATATAAAAAATTTTGTAAACATTTATACATTTTATCCTTAAAAACATGCTTTCTCATCACATTGGTTAATTTAATTTCAAATTAAATTTTTTCAAGTATATGGATAGAATTTGATAAAATGGATTAAATATTTTTTTCGTAATATTTTTTATTATATATTATGTTCATATTAATTTTTCCCAAAATTAATATTATAAATAGTAAACATTATTAATATGGTTTAGGTAAACAATGGTTTACCAATGGTTAAAATAAATATATATGGGTTAATAATTACCGAAAACAAGTTACACACCCATTGTATGGAAATATTTTGAACTTATTTATTTTAGTCTTGATAATTTTTCATTATTGGATACATTTTACATGAAAAAATTATGGGTTGAACATTTTAAAAAAATTAAAAATTGTGATAATAAACTAACTTAAGAAATGCCACCAATTTTTATAATGATTGAAACCATTTACTTGTATCATTAAATAATATTCCGAATAATTAAACATCAAATTACAGTCCAAGTATCCTAATGTATGGTGACTTTGGTAGACTAGATATATAATTAAACACCATAAAAGAAACATTTATTTAATAATAATATTGAGCTCTTAACGTCTGTTGTGGTCATACATATACAAAGGATAACATATGAATAACATGAAAAATGGTATGTTATAAAAATCCCAGTATGGGAATAAATATAGAAATAATGATTTAGAAAATGGGTTAGAAGACATGACGTAATTATATAAAAATTCATGAAACAAGATTGATCATATGTAATCATGTCATATAAAACATTGTATCATATAAACATGGAATAATAATAATTAGGAATCAACATAAAACATGAATTTATCATTACCATGGGATTTTTGGTCATAGAGTATCATGATTCAAGGCAACCCACCATGATCATTGCACATAGAGCACTAGTCGAGGCGGCTCATCAAGACAATTGCACCAAACATCTCATGAGGCTGAACATTAACCAATTATTTAGAGTGATTTATGTAAACACCATCATAGCATGTTCAAGAATATATTTTATCAACAAATATATGAACAAAAAATGAATAATAAATAAGCATATGGGTACCCATTAGATGGCATCAGTATCATAATCATGTCATAAAGCTCAACTAAGAAGAATATCATACGATTTCCCATGAAGGAAAGGAGTGAGATAATTAACGGAAAATAATAAGGTATAATAGGTATATATAATTATTAGTGATGTAAAATTAATGTGATATTATATAAAAAGGGTATTTATGAATCATTAAATTTGAAATTTGATATAAAAAAAGTTTGTAAACATTTAAACATTTTATCCTTAAAAACATGCTTTCTCATCACATTGGTTAATTTAATTTCAAATTAAATTTTTTCAAGTATATGGATAGAATTTGATATAATGGATTAAATATTTTTTTTCGTAATATTTTTTATTATGTATTATGTTCAAATTACTTTTTCCCAAAATTAATAGTATAAATAGTAAAAATTATTAATATGGTTTAGGTAAAAAATGGTTTACCAATGGTTAAACTAAATATATATGGGTTAATAATTACCGATAACAAGTTACCCACCCATTGTATGGAAATAGTTTGAACATATTTATTTTAGTCTTGATAATTGTTCATTATTGAATCCATTTGACATGAAAAAAATTATGGGTGGAACATTTTCAAAAAATTAAAAATTGTGATAATAAACTAACATAAGAAATGCCACCAATTTTTATAATGACTGAAACCTTTTACTTGTATCATTAAATGATATTCTGAATAATTAAACATCAAATTACAGTCCAAGTATCCTAATGTATGGTGTCTTTGGTAGACTACGTATATAATTAAACACCATAAAAGAAACGTATATTTAATAATAATATTGAGCTCCTAACGTCTGTTGTGGTCGTACATATACAAAGGATAACATATGAATAACATGAAAAATGGTATGTTATAAAAATCTCAGTATGGGAATAAATATAGAAATAATGCTTTATCACATGGGTTAGAAGGCATGACGTAATTATATAAAAATTCATGAAACAAGATTGATCATATGTAATCATGTCATATAAAACATTGTATCATATAAACATAGAATAATAATAATTAGGAATCAACATAAAACATGAATTTATCATTACCATGGGATTTTAGTCATAGAGTAGCATGATTCAAGGCAAACCACCATGATCATTGCACATAGAGCACTAGTCGAGGCGGCTCATCAAGACAATTGCACCAAACATCTCATGACGCTGAACATTAACCAATTATTTAGTGTGATTTATTTAAACACCATCATAGCATGTTCACGAATATATTTTCTCAACAAATATATGAATAAAAAATCAATAATAAATAAGTATATGGGTAACTATTAGATGAAATCGGTATCATAATCATGTCATAAAGATCAACTAAAAAGAATATCATAAAATTTATCATAAAGGAAAGGAGTGGGATAATTCAAGGAAAATAATAAGGTATAATAGGTATATATAATTATTAGTGATGTAAAATTGATGTGATATTATATAAAAAGGGTATTTATGAATCATTAAATTTAAAACATTTTAGTGTGTTTTAAGGAAAATATCAATGATCATTAAAATATAAAAGAGAATAATATTTTATATAAAAAAGTGAATCAAGAATGTTTTCATATTAAAATGAGTGATTTTAGAAGGAAAATGGTACCTTAAAAAAGATTATAGAGTGCACTTGAAATTGGCTATGAATTCTGAAGATTTCATTAAACGGACTTGCTTATCATGAAGAATTGAGAGGGGAGCCACATAAAAATAGGCATATCCCTAAATTCTAATAATGGAAGGATCATGATTCATTAGTTTGGAATATATTATAATATATTATAGATTTTATATAAAAATAAATGACAACTTATTTTTCGTTAAAATAAATATAGAGAAACCCGAATGAGTAATGGAGGTTTCGGTAGAATCCCATACCTTAGGTCTGAAGTTGTTCATAACGTGATCATAATGTCTTGGATATCCAAATTACATTAAAAAATAAATAGATAAATATCATTTTGTACATTTACATGATTTATTATAACCTTATTAAGTCCATTCTTTTCTTTTATGATGGGTTAAAATTTTCAATTTCATAGTGTGGGAGTGTTTGATTCCTTTGTTTTCATGATCGATTTACATATATACATGTCAGGGTAATAATGTAGGATTATGATGGTTGAATAGAATAGAAATTTTATTTTATTAAATAACATCCATTACAATAAATGGTTAAAAATATCATTTTGATATTTGGAGTGAGGATAAATCATTATTTTAACCTTTAATGATAACATTTTGGTTTAATAGGATGATTTTTTATCACAACGAACTCATTTGGTTTTATAAATTAATTCCATTTGTATAAAATCATTCCAGAACATTATATAGGATATATTTAATAGATAATATTGTTTTTCCAAAATAACAATGGTTTCATGACTGGAATTGAATATGAAAATTGAAATTGAAAACATGTCATCCTTGAATGTGATAAATTAACACATCTCGTATGGTGTGTCCATTTACAGTATAAAAAGAGAGGAAATGAGAGATAATGATGAATTATTCCATTAGAATAAAAAAATTAATGTACATTAAAGTACCTATAATTAAAAAAATATTCAGATGTGGATAGGTTAGGATCCAAAACAATACAAAATTACATGAAAAGAAATTTAAGAAAAACAGAATAGTGGTATACCTTTGTATTCCTTCCTCTTGAGAACGTCCTGAGGTGATGATTTTTTGCCTTTTGATGATACCAAGAGATTTTGGACGTGGTATAGGGGATTACGGATATATTGGATCATAATTTGTGCATGTCAGATATATTGAGATATGTGAGTTGAAGAGGTGGTGAGGGGTGATATTTATAAAGGGGGTGAGGGGAGTTTTCTCAATTTTTAATTCATTAGTTTTTTATTTTACAGAAGACATGAAATATTGCTAATTATTGATATTAAATAAATTCATTAAATATAATTAGTTAGAAAAAATGGTGCATACATCATAATTAATAAATAAATTTTGTTTTTAACTTTTAATGTATTTGTACCATAAATTTCCACATTTTATTATTCAAAAAAATTAATGTATTTTAGAAAAATACATAAGAATTAAACCTGATCATTTTCTATTTCTAGTGTCCATAAATGTACTATATTTTATGAAAATATTTTTCAAAATATGAGAATATTCATTTTTAATTAAACACATAACTAACTTGAAAAGTAAAAATTTTAAAAATTACATCTTATTTTCTATAACTATTAAAAATTCCTTAAAGTCTCATAAAATTATCTAATAATCATAAGACATAAAAATATTATATTATGAGTAAATTTTATGAAAATAATGTTCCTTTTAATTTATTAAATTAATCATAAAATTTAAATTAAATATATATGACTTAGGAAAATACTAACACATAATTAGTGTTTTTAAAATTTTAATATAATTATAGAATTACATAATTATATCATATTAACACTTATACAAGGGATAAATATTATTTATAATTTCATTGGTGATGTCAATTTTGCATTGAAAAATTTATATTCATAAGGGCCGCATTACAATTCCAAAGGTCAAGTTACTATTTCATAGGTAAATGTTACTTAACATCTAGAGATTCCTTTTTTCATGCATTATTAAATTATAATGGTTTTATTATGTTATATATGTAATATTATATAATTTTAATATATGAAAAAATTATTTGAATGGAATAAAATTCATAAAACATTAATTTGTTACATTCTTCTACAATTATGAAATTTGTCTCATAAAATTCAATTCGGCATTTTATGTTGAAAACAGGTGTGGGGACTTTTCCTTCATCACTTCCGCTAGTTCGCATGTTTCATCTTCATGAATATTGTTTCACCACAGTACATTGACTAGGAGATTAGTCTAGATACACATAAATTTATATATATTATCCATGTTCTTCAACAGATTCTCCCCATAAGAAAGATAATTTTCCAACTGTACCACCTCTTAAGACAGTGCATGGGAAGGATCCAGTATGTACTTCCTTAAGAGGGATACAAGGAATACATTGTGTTCATTAGACATTGTAGGTGGAATTCCAACTCAGTATGTCAAAGCTATGACATGATCAGGAACCTCGTAGTGCCTTTGTTGCCTAGGAATTTGTTTTCCACTAATCCTGACTCTTATAAACTTTTTCCATGAAGATATGTGGAGGAATAAAATGTCTCTAACATTAAACATTAGTTATCGTCAATTATTTTCATTAGAGCTCTTATATTGACCTTGGGCTGCCTTGACGGGCTGCTAAATGTTATTCACCTTCTCCACAATTTCATTGGCCATTTTAGGTAATAACAGATTAGGATCATAGACTTCATCCATGAATTCTAGTGTACATCACCTTTTCCCATAAGGTGATTAATATAGTTCTATTTGGATGATAGAGTGGAAACTATTTATGTTTGAGAACTCAACCAGAAGTAGGTGTTAGTGCCATATTCCTTTAGAGTCCCTAAAACATTATATCAACACGTCTTATGGTGTCTGAAAAGTTCACTAATATTAGTCATCAGTTGGTGGATGATGGGTCTTACAGATGTTCAACACATATGTTAGAGCATATTTATGACTTTTCTAGAACATCAGGGTGAATCTCTGATCTGATTCATCTACAATCGATAGTGGTACTCTATAAAACCTTACAACTTATTTTATGTATATCCATATAATCTTATCCAATGTGAAGTCCTCAAGAATAGAGATAAAGTGGGTTGTCATTGTAAGATGATAATCAATAACCGGTATATCATTGTTTTCTTATGAGTGTCCTTTTGTATGTCCAATGAGAAAATCCAAGGTAAAGTTCTCCCACATCCTTGTTTGTATCAGTATTGGTAACTTCATCACCTTTTACTTTTTTCCTTTCATATTTCACTTACTAACATACTAGGCAGTTTGATGTATACTCGGTGGTCTCCTTATTCATATTTTTCCACCAGTTGTTCTCTCTAAGATCTCGATACATATTTTTGCTCTTTGGATGAATAGTGAAGTTTGAGATCTGTTCATCCTTAAGAATGTAATTATTTATCACTATATCAGATGGAACTCATAGTCACGACCCAAATCATACCAATCATTCCCCATCAATATTGAGCTCATTGGATTTCCCAATTCAACTACCATCCTACAATTTTAGAATTCCAACATATTTTCTTTATGCATCTTTTATTTTATCCACAAGGTATGATTTAGGATTATTTTTATAAAATATTGATGATGTTATTAAATTAATTATTTCCATGCCCATCCTCAAAAAAATCTATGAAGATTGGATCCTTCTCAATTATAATCATTTATAATGATATTGGATACTATCTACATAGATCATCTGCTACCTTATTTTCCTTACTAAGATGGTAGTGGATTTACTATTCATAATTCTTGATGATCTCTAACTATATATTCTAGTTCATATTAATCTCCTTTTGTGGTAATATATATTTGAGTGTCTTGTGATCATTATAAATCTCAAACATCTCACCATTTGGATAATTCAACCATATTTTCAATGCAATGTTCACAACTTCTAACTGCAGATCAAGTGTGGGATAGTTTTTCTCATTGATTCTCAACTATCATGAGACATAGGCTATCACTTTTTCATTTTACAATAGATTATAGTCTTATCCATTCTTTTATGTATCTATATTCCCTACAAATAGTTGTCCACTTATTGGGAGTATGAGTATTGGCATAGTAATAATCCTCATTTTGAGATCATTAAATCCTTCATCACATTCTTGAGATTGGAAAATATTCACTTTCTTCCATGTAATCATGTTTTTGTGTTTGAAAATTTTGATAAGTTTGTTATAAATCATTTGTAAAAACTAGTTGGAAAACAAAATTTCTGGATCTCCTTTATTGATAATCAAATGGGGCACTCTTCGATTTACTTTTTCTTTAAAGGTACCATAGATATCCATTTTCTGGTGACTACAGGACCCAATAATGACACTCATTCAATCTATAACTCAATGTTAATATAATTTTCATATATATTCTCCCTTCGTAATGACTCGAAAACAGTATTCCAATGCTCCTCATGGTCTTCCATGTAGTTGATGTTTTTCAAAATATCATCAACAAGTGCTACCACAAAATTGTCAAGGAAATATCGAAAGTATCTATTCATTAAATCAATGAAAACTTTTAGATCATTTGTGTGTCTGAAGGGAATAACTATGTACTCATAGTTCCCATTCCACATTCAATTTGTAGTCATGGGAAAATATTTATTCCTCTCCTTTAATTCTGATATCCTGACCAAAGTTCTACCTTAGAGAAATATCATTCCCCACATAGCAGATGAAACAAGTTATCATTATATGGTAGGGGATAGATGTCCTTTATGATAATTTTATTTAGATCATCACAATAAATTAATATGTGTATTGAACTGATCATATTCATAATAAATATGACTAGTGAAGCCTATGGTGAATCACTCGGGCATATAAAATAATTCTCTAAATTCTCCTATAACTGATTCTTTAGCTCATCAATATTAATGGTATCCATTCATAAATTTTTCTTTGATATAGATAGAGGTCCAAGAATAAGTTCAATTGAGAACTCTACCTCTTAGTTAGGAGTACGACTAGACAAATCTTTAGGAAATACATCGGTGTAATCCCCCACGAATGTAATTTCTTTGAGAATGATTCACTCCATTGGCCCAATCATTTGATAAATATCTACAGTCTCATAAGGTGAAAATATACACAAAAGAAAAAATGATTCTAATGAGGATTCATCTTCCTATTTACATGTGTACATGATTTTGTGATACTTCGGGATTTTAAGAGTGATCCCCATTTCTTGACAGTTGATGTTGGTTTTATATAAAGTTATCCAATCCATGACCAAAATAGCATAAACCTTTACCAAGGGATGAATGAAGAAATTTTCTGGGAGGTTTATTCTACAAACATTAACCAATTAATAGTTTAATACTTTGGATGCTATAATTTCCCCATTTTTTGTTCTCACATATAACTCCATATTCATATTTTGAGGTGGTGTTTAAATAGTTCTACTATCATTCCAAGATATGAAAGAATGTGTAGGAAAAGAATAAACTATTTAGTCCTCTATTCTTGAATGAATAACTAGAATACCTATCACTTCATATTTGTTAGTCTCCACCTTAGTAGTAGTAATAGAATAATCCTTTTCTTATTTCCCTAAAGGATTTTGTTGATTTCCCCTAACAACAATGGGTTTATAGAATTGTTTCCCATAATGCCCATAATCCTGGTAGTTGAAACAATGATATAATTTCTGATCATTGATAGGAGCATTCTTTATTAATCCAAATTAGTGGAATTCTTCTAATCCATTCTGAAATTATTATGTAGATGTCTCATTAATCCTCATTTGAAGTAATTCCTTGTTCCCTTTAAAGTCTTTCAAGGATTCTTCATCCCATAATTTTGACATGTTTATGGCTCGATCTTCTTTTCATAATGGGGTTTATTTGATGATCCACACATATTAGAGTCCATTTTATATTTTATTGGCATATGATACAATTGTGACAGTCATATATCCATTTCAATCATGAAGGAACAATGAACAATCTCCTCAAAAATGTCAAAGTCACAAATTGAGAATTCTATAAGTAGACTCAGCTTTAGTCCACTAAATAAGTTATCTACCATTCTTTCCGTTTTCATGAAAAAAAAGGAAGTGTTTATTTCAAACCTTGTAATAATTTCTTCCTACGCCCCAACAGACACATATTACTTATTCTTATGTGCGAGGAACAATATTTATATACTGAGAGAGAGAGTTTCGACAAATTTTTTTATGAATTTTTCTTCTTGAAATACTCCCAATCCATGGGATCAATTTCTTCATGTGACATCATATTCTTGATTATTTACCTCCATTGATCAACACCACAGTCAAAATTATAGACCACCAGCACAACATTCTATTCTTCTAGGAACTAGAGGTTAGAAAATACATTTTAAAAGGATTTAATCTAGTGTTCTATAAGGAGGGGATTAGGAGATCCACTAACCATTAGAGGCCTTTTCCACATAAAGGATTTAACCAAAACATTCTCCTTACAAATAGGAGTATGGTGTTCTACATTATTCATTTTATTATTCATAACACGGTCCAGATGATCATGTACCATCATGAAGTTTTGAGAACCCATTCGCATTATATATAGTATATTATTTGGGTAATATTCACATTCCCTACCACTTTTATTGTGGGCACATGTTATTTTATTTCCCCCATTAACTATGAAAACAATTTCAATTAAGGGGTTTGATTACATAGCTAATAATCATAAAAGGATACATTTAACATAAAAGGATAATCATTTAATGTTCAAGTATATCCTAACTTGTGATTCCAGAGGTGAAATCTATATTATCCTTTATATATTTCTTAACCGATATTGTTTTGGAATATTTATTTGTTCCCTTATTAATGGTTGGTAATTAGCATATGAATTTACCAAAGAATATTTCTTGAGAGTGTCAAACCATTATCATATTAAGGCATATTGTTGTGTACTAGACTAACCAATGTCAGGCCAGTAACCTTGTTGATGTTGTTACTCCTAGGTACACCTATGCTAGAGCCAAGTCCAATGTAGTATCCATACAGGGATGTATTTTCATGATATACCACATAATATATAATATCCAAAATTTAAGGAATTTTTTATATACTTATTATTATACCTGCGATTCTTACTAATGTTATTTATTCTTAATATCTGAAAATAATGTGACCTTCCATTGATACCAACTATAGTTACCCTATAATTTTACAGATATCATTACATGATTTTATGCATAATTAAACATCAAATTAAAATCTAAGGATCCTAAAGTCTGGTGTTTTTTGAAGAGTAGGTACATAATTAAACATAATAAAAGAAAATTTTATTTAAAATACATATTATGATCATAACATATATTATTATCACAAATCTACATCAGATAGCTTGGGGATGACATGAACAACATGATGAGATAAAAAACTCAGTAAGGGAATTAACATAAAAATATTGCATTAGAACATGTGTTAGAAGGCATAAAATAATAATATAGAAATTAATGGGAGAAGATTGATCATATAGAACCATACCATTTAAAACATCAGATAATATAAAGATGGAATCATTGTTTTGTGGATTAAAGATAAAACATGAACTAAGCACGAGTCAAATATAACCACCAGGATTGTTGTCCATATAGCATGAGTGATGGATAACCACCAAGACCGTATATCATAATGTCTCAGGAGACTAAAATATTCCAAATGTATTGAATAAATGTCTTGTATCACACATCATAAGGTGTTTTAGAACATGCTTTCTACAAAAATAATCATACATAATCAATCATACATTAATATATTGGTACTCATGTGATGAAATGGTTATCATAATCATGTAATAAAGTTACCAATGGGTGTATCATAAATATGTCTATGAAAGAAATGACATATGTCCTTAATGGAAAAAAAATAATGAAGAATACGAATATATCATGGTATTTTATTTTAATTTTAATTGATATCATGTCAAAATAGTATTTAACAAACTTTAGATTTTAAATATTTTAGTGCAGTTTGTGGAAAATATCAATGATATATTAAAATATAAAATAGAATAGTATCTTATATATAATAATAACTAAATTAAGAAGGTTTTAAAAATAAAATTGGTGATTTTATAAGGTTTATTTTGGATTAAAATAGATTAATGTGTGCTCGTGAAATATGGTAAGAATTTGGGAAGATCCCTTAAAATGAGATTACCTATCGAGAAGAATTGAAAATGGCGCCACATAAAAACATGTATATCCACGAAAGATAATGATGAATGGATATTGAGACATGATTTTTGAAAATATATATATGATTTATAATATTTAAATAAAAATAAAATATATCTTTATTTGGATAAAATGAAAGAAAGAGCAACCCGAAGGATTAATGGATGTTTGGGTAGAATCCCTTACCTTAAGACTGATGGTGTAATTCACATGATATTAATGTCTGGGATAATCAAATTAGATTATTTAATTAATAAATAAAGAACATATTATAAAATTATTTAATTTATTATAAACTTATTATGTTCATTCATGTCCTTTTTAAGTGGTAAATAGGTTCAACTTCATTGTTGGGATCATTTTTTCCTTGGTTTTCACGATCGGTTTACTTATATACGTGTACTTATAATCATGTAAGATCTGTATTTTTGTTCAAAATTGATTTTTTATGTTATTATAATACATACATATGATTAAATGGTTATTAAATTTGATTAGTTATTTGGATTGAGGATGAATCATTAAATAAAAAGTTAATGATAGTGGTTTTGGTTAATTTGTGGTTTATTATCACAATAAACTATTTTTATTTTATAAATTAATAGAATATTTAAAACTGATTCTAGAAAATTACATAGGATATCTTCCATACATAATAATCATGTTCAAAAAGCAAAATATTTTCGTAAACATAATTCAATATGATCATATAAATTGAAAAGACATCGTGTTTGAATGTGATAAATTATCAAATCTCGGATGGTGTTTCCATATCATGTATAAAAGCTGTGGAATTTAGAGATGATGGTTAATTTTAAAAATAGAATAAAAAAATTTCAAGTACCTTAATGCTAAAATAGTTTTCACACCGTTTGGTTGAGTAGAGGATATGATATAACAGAATACATTAGAACTTGAAATGAAATTGAATGAAAAAGGAAGTGGGTTTTACCTCTTTATTCCTTCCTCATGAGAGCCTCATTAGAGATATTATATGGTATTATGATGATACCAAAAGATAATGTATGTGGGATAGTGAATTAGAGAGATATTTGAGCATAATTTGTAAGAGGAACAAGTCTTTAGAGATGTGAAGAGAAGATGTGATGAAGGGTGGTATTTATAGTGGGGGAGAGGGGAGTTTTCTCAATATTTAATTCATTTGATTACTATTTATCTCAAGAAATGAAATAGTGATGATTCTTGAGACAAAATTATGTAATTAGATCATGTGAGTTCAAACCAATGGTTATTAAATAATCCATGACTCAATAAATTCTGTATTGAACTTATAAGGCACATATACTATAAATTATTGTATTTTACCACACACAAAAAATTCAGGTATTTTAGAAAAATTACAAAAATATACCCTACACATTTTTAAATATGTATATTACATAAATGAACTCTGTTTTAAGGAAATTATTTCTAAATATGAGACATTTAATTTTTAATTAAAAAATTAATTTATATTAAAAAAATTCCACAGTTAAAACTCATTTTCTAACACATTAAAAAATTAATTAAGGTATCATAAAATTATCTTCTAATCATAAGACATCAAAATATTACTTTAACAATACATTTTATGAAAATAAATTTTCTTTTAATTTTTTGAATTATACAAAAATTTGTAATTAAATATACCTGACATAAAAAAATCTCTACACTAAATTAATTATTTTTAAATTATTTATTTACTTATAGTGTGTTATAATTATATCATATTGGGACATAAAATTGGAAAAATTTTATTTATACATTCAATGTTGAGGTTACTATTTCATTGGTCGGTTTACTATTAATAAGGGTCACATTACTATTCCAATGGTCTAGTTACTATTTTATCAGAAGTTATTTCATAACATATACGAATACCTTTTATTTCACACATTATTCATTTATAATGGTTTTATTTAGTTTTATAGGTAATAATATTATATTACACTATAATACATAATTATAACAATGGAATTCCATTGATAAAACATTGGGTCATTACAATTTTTATCTCCTCTTCACACATTGAAACAATATTTTCAGCTACAAGACACCAATTAACTACCAAACATCCCTATTATAGTCCTATAATCCTTAATTATGTTATATATCCAACCATGCAAGTATATTCATGAAACCATAAGGAGGATACCCAAATAAGAGGTAACATTCATCAATTAGAATTTATATTTTAATTCTTCTTCCACCACTGTCAATTCCCATTATACCATAATGATATAATAATCTAATTATATTTAATGTATTGAGTTTTATTATTATAAGGTAATTACCAAAAAAACTCAACTTATTTCAGATATGTTATGATATAATCAGTTTTGTGTATGGTGGAGCATAGCCTCATGTACCGATGTAATTTTTTTTCCATTACCACCTTCCAAGGATGAACATAATGATAGATTTATTATTTATATATATAATATTTATGATAAATTATACTTATATAATTATTATATCACAAAAACATGGATTCTCTCCAATTTTAATGGAATATGATGATTTAACTCATGTTTACGGTGGAATACAACATCATGGGGTTATGTGATGTGATCAAACGTTACATAGAAGGCAATAAGAAACAGTTTATTCAAAGAACATTCCGTCAATTAATAACCCCATTTTGATTTAGTATCCATGATTATGGACCCCCCAAACCATTGGACGATGCTGGATTTTTTATATATTCTTCTGAGGATGGGCCAACCCTTTTTCCACTCTCTCAAATCCTCTTTCATTTCCTTTTTTTAATGTCACGTTTTCCAAAGGATCCATAACCTTTTATGGTATTAGTATAGATATCAACCTTGATATTACAGTTTAATAAATCGTCAAAACTTCAGGATCTAACACTGGATTTTAAATTTAGGTCTTAACGACCTTCAATTTATACATCCCACATTTTTGTCAACAGTTCTGAGGGTTTCTTGGTATGTAAAATTATGGTTATTCTTGGTTAGATTCATTCTATTATATATTTTACATAGATGGTGTAATTTATTCATTCATTGTATAGTCCATCGTGAAACTATAATTCGATTCATTTCATTCTTTTCTCATGGTCATCCAAATTCCATATTAAACTAGATGCTCATAATGTGGCACTGTGGGTATGTTTTCTTAAACTTCTGTTAAACATTCAAAATTATTTAATTATTCATTTTATAGGATATTTGTATAGAATTTTGATGTTTTTGGATTTTATAATGAACTCATTTATTTCATGATTTCCCCCCGAATATGTGTTGAATTCGTTGTCTCCAAGCCACCGATGGTGTGGATTAGGATCAATGTTGAAGAACATTTTCATTACAAATAACCGGATGTGATTGAATCATTTTCCAATTATTATATATCACAATAGAATATATATCACCTACTATCGACTATTCATTGTGGCTATAAATAGGTAATCATGGTCCCTAATTTGACTACTCAATGATTCTTATAAAGGAGAAGGTCGGTGACTTATCAATGGGAATGGTGGGTATTAGAGGTTCAGTTTTAGACAAATCTATTCAGAATGATCAATAACCTTTTAATGTTTGTCCAAAGGTTTCCTAACATATTCATCCATTTGAGGAGTGATATTTTCATCCCTAATCAAAAAGTTCATGCTACATTTCTATAAGTGGGAATAGAGGATGTGACTGTTTCTGATTTCCTTGAACCCTAACACAATATTTTCAATTCTCGCTACTATGGAGGGTTTTTGCAGTCTAGTAGTGGAAATAATCCTCAATTTGTGAGACGAGATCTATGAAAGGGTGATTCAATGGTCTGTAAATTATAGTAGAAGATGATGAATGGTATTGATGGTTGGTTGAATTTTTGGATGGGATATATTCCTAGAAGTATGTTTTATATATTAAATCAATTTAATCATTTTGAATTCACAGGAACTAATTTGATAGTTCTAAAAAAGGAGAATGATTATACCATTTAGGGATAGAAAGAAAAATCTATAGCAGATTCATGTGATGAGTATTTTGGCCATTTTTCTAAAGGTAAAACATGAATATACATCAGTAGAGGTCCTAATATACAATGGATAGTGAATGGGACGAAGGGAATTAGGGAATAAATGAACTATATTCTAGAAAAGCGGAATAAGTAAATAAGGAAGACATATTATTATTAACATTCCAACCACATGGAGACATGATCTTATTTGAGTTCAAGGCCAAAGAATTTGGACTATGTCTTCACTTCTAAAGAGAATGAACTGAATGGTGGAGTTTCTAAGGAACAAGATATTGTAAGTGGTGTGATGGAATATCATAAATGGATGTAGTGAAAAACTATGGTTTATGATCATTTGAATAGTGAGGCTTTATCTAGGATTATGTTCAGAATTAAGAGGTAGGTAACTAGGCTGCATATAATGTGGGAACATGGGGTCTTATCAACCACAAGAAGGACGAAATGTTTGAGGAGGCCTTTCTATTCATGGACCTGTAGATATTTTGACCATTTATTATAGATATTAATTCTATTTGAAATAATTAATTATTAGTGTGAGTTGATCAATAAGAATAAAATCATTCTAAAAAAAGGATTCAATTAAAGGAAGATAACTGTAGAGAAAATGTTAAACAATATGGATTTCTTGTTTGAAGACCTAATAAAGGATGAAATGTATATAATGGTAAATATTATTTAATGTAAATAATATAGGTATAATAATTATAATAATCTCAAAATAAATTTTAATTTTTCATCTACTGCATATGGTGCATAATGTGTTTTTTGTCTTTGTGAGATATATCAATATTTCTATAAAGGTCTATGAAAATAATAAAAAATTAATTTTTATTCATGAAATTAATTAAGGATGGTTTTAATGAACGTATTTGATATGTATGAAATAAAAACTATTCTTGAATGATAAAATATCATTTCAGCTTATTTTCGTAAATCCAACAAAAAATGGAAGCATCATTCTTGCATATGTATTACCTACAGTCTCCATGAATTGTGTATTTAATAATATATCAATAAATTTTATTGATTAATATATATAAATATAAATTGAAAATGTATTATATTTATATCATTTTCCAAATTATCGATATGATTAAATCGTTATCAATGTAAGAGGATCAGAATTAAAAAATCCAAATGTATGTAAAAAACAATGTGTCTATTGTCCAAATTGTAACATTAAAATGGAATCGTTAATTAATTGGAAATTAAAGTAAATAAGAATAAAAAATATGGTATGAAAAGTATAATTTTTTATAATATATTTAGAATAAAATTATTTTTATTATATTGGAGGTTTTAATGTGTATGTTGGATGTCGCGACTTAAAGTAGGATATTTCCATCTCTCTTTTTACTTTCTTGGGAGACATTCCATATTCACCACAAATTTCTATTATGTTATGTACATTCTTCACAAAAATGTTTTCTTTTATGAATCTCATGAAAAATATTTTAACTAAATTTTCCATTTTATGATATATATTTAATTGGATTTACTGTTTAAATGTTATAAAGAAGATAAGGGAAATTTTCTAAATTTTCAGTCTTTGAGACATATGTTATGTTATGCACCTATTTTCTTTTTTGAGGTCTATATACAGACCCATTATCATGTAATATCATACATTTATTTATACTCATTATATTTTAATATTTCTTTAATTATATTCATTCATGGTGTCATACATTTCAATTAAACAGTTTGGTAAATATTTTTTGTTACAATTTCATCGTTTATCAGGATTATTTATTATAATTTTTTATGTTAATTAAATATTTATCCATGAATGTTTTTTTTAAAAAAAATTAATATGAATCTTCACATTGTTTTCCCAAAAATTCAAATTTTTTTCTTATGAGAAATGTGAAAAGTGACTTGAATTAACATGCTTGACAAGATCAGTTTTTCCTAATGTCATGGCCGCTTAATGATTTGATGTTTTTGATTTTTCTTCTAGTAAACTGATATAATTAATATTCAGGAAATTTTAGGCATTAAATTAAATATTTAAAACTTATATTATTTATAAAATCCATTATGTTATTAAAAATATCAAACTAGAAAGGCTATTCTCGTCAAGGAATATATTTTATTTATTTTATGGTTCCATTATAATTTTACAGATATTAAATTTGTAGAAATTTTTTACAAAATATTTTAACATGATTGTTTTTAATGTTTTCTTTTAAAATAATGATTATTTTCATCACAAACTATTCTGATTGATTCCTATTTAAAAAAATCAATCTAATATGACATCCTTTTAGGATTCTTGTTCTTTTTTGTGTTTATATTATAGGGATACTATTATTATTATTTCATTGATTGGTTTCTTTTTTATGACATGATTTTTATAAAAACAATTTTCCATAGGTGATACCATAATATAATTCGTATGAAACGTTTCACTTTTTCATGGGATATGCTATGATGAAATGATGAAATTATTAAGAAACAAGTCAAGTTTCTATAGGTTGTGATATGTTAAAACTTTTATGAAATCGATTTCATTTTATGGGTTTTTATATGATGAATGTTTTATAATGTCATAGAACACATTCATATGATATTAATTATGTGATATGTGGAACCTATATCCCTTACCAATTAAAAGGGTAATATTTATATTTCATGAGATAAATAGGACTGGAATGGGGAATGAACCTGATTTAGTTAGAGACATTATACCCTATGATAATCATGTCATTGAACCATTACTACTATGATGGTTTGGGTAATTAACTTATTCCACTATAATAGCCTTGTAAATATACTTTTAATAAAATGGAAATTATTTTCTATACTTATTTTTATCCTATAAATATAAGTATTATTCAAATTTTATTGTCTTCTATGAGATTCTCCAAGATTCCCTTTTGATTTAGGTCATATGAACCACCAAAATTTATTACATGAAACAATATAAGGATGTTTAATTAATGGGGTATAGTTTAAAAATGTTATTCTCATGTTCTCATACCCTTATGTTCTTGTTTTTTTACATATATCCATTTTCTAACCTTACTGCTAATATAATATCCCCCTTTCCATTGATTCCATTCCCAATGATATAAATAAATTTATTATGTATTATTTCTCTAATAAAGGTTATAATTATGAATATCATATTTGGAGATGATTTTGTTCATCCATTGACCATTATTTGTGTTTCCATGACTATAAAACACTAAAATATTACTTTCCTCTTCTATGTGTTTGTTTAATTCAATCAATATTTATAAAAAAATATGTAATATCTATGTATGATAAGCCTCAGTCTCTATTGTTGGTATGAAATGAAATTTTAAGTTAACCTCATGAATCTATCATAAGATAATAAATTGATAATTGTATGATGATGTATTTGGATATGTCTATGGATGTCTATAAATATTAGTCCAAGGATGAGATAAAGTATTGAAATATGCCTAAAAATTTTGGTCAATAATAGATTGAGTGGTTTTCACGAAATTTAATAACTTTTGTGACACTTTAAGTGTAAGTGGCTTTATAATATGGGTTCATATGTCTAATAACTCTGAAAAGTGTGTATTGAGGTAGACTCAATCTTCAACTAGTGTAGGGAAATGGGACTTATTCCACAAGTTGTTTGATACTCCTAGCTGATAGAATTTTGAAATTTACAAACTCTTTATAAGTAATCATCATGTATTTAAATAGTTGAAAAACGTGAATCAAATAGGATAAACCTAATATGTCAATAATTAAATATATTGCAATGAATCAGAAATCTATTAAATGATTTTAAATGATTATGTGGTTCCCCATTATGATAATTAGTTCTTCCACTATGCATTTTGGTTTTATTCAATGTCTAGAACCTAAAAGATTCATGTTTATGTATAGTGTGAATGAAAAAACAATGATTTTCCTCATGTGAATGCGAACATTATGGGACCTATAATGAATAATATCATTTGAACTATCCAAAAACATTCTAAATCTATGAGTAATGATGGAAAAACATACAGGTAATGGAGGGAATAAAATTATATTGAGTCCCTTAGGCGGAAACATATAAAATATTTTTGTAGGTCTTATTATTCCCTAGTTGTTGAACAATGGATCAAAAACACGAGATTGACATATTTCGTTTTATTATTTTTCAATCTAGAAAAAAATAATTTTGGCATTATATTTTTTGGAAGGTGAATGATATTAATGGTCAAATCTTATCATGAACGTGATGAAAGAAGATAAAATATACGCCATGGGTTGAGACGAGTTCATGAAATTACATTTCAATAAGTTGTTTCCTCTTGTTCTTCACATGAAGATGAAGAATGAGTTCATTTAGCTAATGATACAGAATGATGAATCTTTTTGTACCTATTAGGTATATTGTTTAACACTTTCATGGTATTCTTCATGTATGATCGTATAACCTATAAGAAAGGTTGATCAATTCCTCAGTGGGAAAAAACCAAGTATATATATTGGGTTATCAATAAGATAATTTAGTTACAATGAATTTATTATTCTATGTTCTATCAAGGTGGAAATGGATTTTAGAGTTTCTTATCAATCTCATGGTTATGGTAAGAATATAAAAAATTAATTCAATTGAAATTATTAGAACCATGAATATATGAACATGAGATTTCCATTATACAAAAAGTGTCGGATGAAGCATAGAATAAATTAACATAATTGGAATAGTAAATGTAATATTTAGAGAAGAGAATTTCATCAGAAACATTACTTCCAATGTGAGAGGAAACATTTATCTATTGATGGTAATCGAGATAAATATGTATTTAATGCACCTATAAGGACCTGACCTTAAACCTTAATTAATATTGAATTAAATGAATAATTCACATTGAGGATATTTTCAGGTTTAGAGTTTTAGAGAATTAGATCCTAACTATTACAAGTCAAAAGTTTACAAAGTAGAAACTTGTACTAAGTTTCCATAAAATAAAAACTCTTAAAAAGAAACATGTCTAGTTCTATGTTTTATATAGAATTGCTTTCCCTTTATCCCATCCTTGACATTATTCCACATTATGTCCTATGAAAAACATTTCAAAAAAACGTTGGGTGAGCATAAAAAGCTCAGTAAGGGATACACAAAGAATGAAAACTGTTAGTTTTTCCAAACCAAAAATAAACCATGTATACTTTATCAAAGTAATAGTTTTCACCTTTATGAAGTAGTAAAAACTCTTCAATGAATAAAATATAATTACTTACCGTTTTGTAACCAAAATATTGCCATAAAACCCATATAAAAAACACATAACATATAAAGGTAACTTGGGAAATAAACATACCTAAATTGAATAACCATACGGTCGACTTCCACACATACTACTTCATGGAATAGCCATACGGCCGACTTCCATACAGAATGCATTGGAGGTTATAACGTAACCACCCATCCTGGAATTCACAGCACCACCAGTCTTATGGTTTATCATGTAACCACCCGTCAAATGTCCAAGTACCATTATCATATCAATTATAAAAGAAATAAAACATTTACACATTTCAATCACAATATATCAAATAAATATATTGACATAACAAGAAAATACATTATAAAAACCCTTTCCAAAACCAAAATACATAAAATAGTATATGGTGTTTATTTCATTTTAAAAACTTTATGGCTTGTTGACAAATCCAAATACCAAATAATACTCAAGGTGGTGGAAAAGGTCATTGTCACTGTGTATATTAAAAGAAACATTCCTTTTTGTTGTTTAGTAAAACGCTTCGTATAAAAAGATTCTTTTTGAATAAAATTTAAAGGCAATGGGGTTTATACGCAGTATAAAAGAAAGTTGTGTATAAAACAAAATATGTCTCAATGAAAAAAGATTGAGATGAAGTCCCTTACCTTGTGTCCGACGTGACTTGATTGCTCTTTAATCTCCTGAATAATAAACTAAAGATAATTTCTACTTTCTTAATAACATTTTTCAAGTTTATTATTCCTTTTATATAACTTATTTCCATGTTATAAACGTTATGTAATCATTTAATTTAAAAAAGTTCATTTTGTCGATATTTGATACTTAAGTCAAAAATGGACTTCTTACAATTACATGTAGTTTATGTGGTCAATGGTTCATTATATCCACAATGATATTCATGATTTTTATATCATATATATCATATATATCCATCATATACATGTATTTATAATTGTACATAACATTTATAGTTAAGAAATGAAATGCACCGTTCATGGAGACGGTAAGTCGTACGTACGCATGAACGCTACATTGATTTCTATTTCATATTTAAGGGGTGAAATCATAATTATATAAGGGTATTTTATAATTCCATTAAAACATCATATAAAATAACATTAACTCTATCCTTTATACATCCCACATATGGAATTAACGAATCAAATCACATTGAGGGGGCGGTTGTCCGCACTTCCTAAAATGTAATTATCGTGTTTACACCTAATGGAAACCAAAAAGGTATTAAACAAATGAAAAATACAGAAGCATAAGGAAAACATAAACATAAAATATATCATATATAAATAGATTTACATCTTAATTTCCACCATTAAAGGTGTTAAAAGAAGATTGAACAATCATCGTTTTGTGAGGCAGAAAATCGCCAACCACAGAAACAATATGTTCTTTAACCATTAGACGAAGGTGTTTGTAGGTGTATCTCTAATAATTCTCATAAAAACATCCTAGTATATTGAATATACTTTTTTTGTTACAAAATAATGTAATACTATGATTTTTGGGGGTTGCAGAAGAAAAATAAAACAAAAGAACACAAGTGACAACATTACCTTAAAATGGGGTAACTATTCTTGGTTTGAACCAAAAGGGTTCCTTGAAGGGATTTATGCCCAAGGTAAGGCTTCATGGATGTGGAGAGGTATGTGGAGAGATAAAATGAGGATAGCTTGGTCGAACCAATGGCTTGATAGGTGTGGGTAAGGAGGTATAGGTGGGGGCCTTTTATAAGAGGAGAGGAGGGGCACTCTTTGAATGTTAAGAAAAGATACTTTATCATAAAATTATTTTCGGATAAAAATGGTCCCAAAATTATATATTTATAGGATAATGTGATATGGGTTCGAAATACACACATGAAATATGTATTTTACATGTGTAGGTGTTATATTTTACATAATCATCTAATTTTATTTAAATCGTTAAATAATGAGGTAATAGTTGCATCATCCTGGTGTCATAAATAATTTAATTTATTTAATGTATAAAAATTATATAAAAAACTATAATGATGTAGGAAATCATTTTAGATTTATAATGAATATTTATAGAAAAAATTATGACTTGTATAACCCCATTTAAAAATTGTTTTAGTAAAGCATCTCATATTTGTGACATTTTTATTTTAACTTCAAATAATAAGTTAATAATGTCATTTTCCTACCAAAGTGGCACCATGGGGTCCCCAAGTTGACGCATGGATTTTATTGGTCATTAATGACACAGCAAATAAGGGTACGGCATGTGTCAAGGTCATTTCATATTATTAAAACAATATTTTTACCTTAAATTACACTAATTACCTCTAATCGCGATTAATAAACGTAAAAGTTACTATTCCCTAAAAAATTATTTTAATCCCATTGAACCACATTTTACTTATTAATGACGACCATGTATGTTATATTTTTGAAATTCAAAACATAGAGGTGGTAAATTTTCATTTAAACAAAAAATCTGTTTTTTTAAGTACCACTTAGTGGTTTCACTTTTCATCAAAAATTGATGTTTTTCATAAAAATACCAAAACTTCACCCTAAACTATATTTGATATTCCAGATTCAAAAATGATGCCTATTTTACAAAATTCAAATCATATAAGTTACATTAATTAATTTAATAATTAATTCCCGTTGTCAGAGCAAATAGCGTGTTTTTATGAAACAATAAGTATCAAAAGATTAACACTAGTTTAAGTCCAATTTCAAAGTAAAATTAATTCCAATGACCATCATTGGATTACATTGTAAAAATATATTCTAATTTCACTTTAAAACCAATTACAAATATAATCTAATCATATAAATAAATTAGACTAAAAAGAGGTTTTGAATTAAAATACAACTTTTTTCACTATTCATTAAAAAAATGAACTTTATCGGAAAAATACAATAATTTTACACAAAGTAAATTTTGATGTCCCGGTTCTAAAGAAGAGTTTTATTTGGTCCAATATAATTTATATGAGTGACCAAAACTATATTGAATGACGGTTCAACAACAAAAGGGGATAGTTTGTCCTTTTAGTGAATATTAGAGTATCAATGCCTATAATTGAATTGTTTTTATATTTTAAGCATTAATATTTTATTGGATAAATGTAAAAACATTTAACAAACATATATAATCATGTTTTAGTTATTTCTATTCATTCTTTCCAATGCAATGGCTACGTGTTAACAACCATTTAAAATCATATTATTTTATTACTAGTGTGCAACGTAAGATTTCAAAGAATCCTTTTGTTGCGTATCAGGTACGCTATAGAACATAGCAGCCCCTTTAAAGTAAAATTAATATTTAATTCATAAATATTAATAAATATGAAAAAGTTTTATTCTTAATTTACATGGGATGTTACATCCTTCCCCCCCTTTTGGTAATTGTGTCCTCGCAATTTTATTCACTTATCAAAATAAGTGGGGGTATTTATCACTCAAATAATTTTCAGATTCCCATGTTGGCTCTTCATCCATATGGTTTTTCCACAAAACCATTACCTGGTGAATTACCTTATTTTGCAACAATTTCTCTCTTCGGTCAAAAACCTGGACTGGTTGTTCTTAATAAGATAGATTCTCTTCCAACTGAACAACCTCTGTGCTCAAAACATGAGATGGATCTAGCATATACCTTCTCAAAATAGAAACATGAAAAACATTGTGTACTTGAGATAAACACATAGTTAAAGCCACTCGGTAAGCAACTGATCCAAATTTCTCCAGAATTTCATATGGTCTAATGAACCTTGGACTCAGCTTTCCTTTCTTACCAAATCGCCTCACACTTTTCCGTGGTGAGACTTTGAGAAAAACATGATCACCTACCTCGAAAGAGAGATCCTTCCTCCTGTTATACGCATAACTTTTCTATCTGATCTGAGCTGTTCTCAAGTGTTTCTGAATCAACTGACCTTTTTATGCCACCTCTTCTACCAATTCTGTTCCCATCAGCTTCCTTTCACCCACTTCATCCCAAAAAGCTGGAGTTCGATACCGTTAACCATATAATGCCTCAAATGGAGAAATTTTTATACTATAATGAAAACTGTTATTTTATGAAAATTCAACCAAAGAAAGATGTTGGTCCCAAATTCCCTGATAATCCATCAAACAAGCATGTAGCATATCCTCCAAAGTCTGAATTGTTGGTTCGACTGCCCATCTAATTGCAGATGAAAAGATGTACTAAAATTTAATTCAGTACCCAAAGACTTCTGAAGGCCCTTCCAAAAGTTAGAAATAAACCTGGGATCACGATCAGATACAATGGAGAGAGGAACTCCATGTAACCTGACTATCTCTTTAAGATATAATAGAGAAAGTTGATCTAGAGAGAAAGTATCTCGAATAAGAAGGAAATGAGCATATTTAGTCAAGTGATCAACAATAACCCCGATTGAATTATTACCTCGACATTTCCTTGGAAATTCCACAAAAAAGTCCATGGATATATTTTCCCATTTCCACTCTGGCACTAGTAAAGGCTGAAGCATCCCTTTCGGTAACTGCAGCTCTTCTTTAACCTGCTGAGAAGTCAAAAACATCACAGTAAAATCAATAATATCTCTTTTCATTCCATCCCACTAGTAATGCTCCCGCAGATCTCTGTACATCTTAGTACTGCCACGATGAACTGAAAACGGTGAACTATGAGCCTCACATAACAACTCATTCTTCAACTGTGAATCACCAGGCACACATAATCTCTTCCCAAATCTCAGAACACAATCAATATTAATGGTGAATTCAGGAAACTTACCCTTCTAAACCAGCTCTACCTTTTTCTGCAACTCTCTATGTTGATTACGTACTTGCTTAATTCTATCTGATAGAGAAGATTTCACTAATACCTAAAACAAAACAGAAGTACATCCTGCACCAACAACATATATTCCAAAGTTCATCAAATCAAAAACCAAAGGATCTCATTCCAAACGTAGCATGGTTAATGAAGCATTACTTTTTCGACTCAAAGCATCAGCCACTTTATTTGCTTTCCCCAGATGGTAATGAATTGTACAATCATAATCCTTGATTAATTCCAGCAATCTCCTCTGCCTCATGTTCAATTCTTTCTGAGTGAATATATACATTAAACTTTTATGATCAGTATATATTTCACACTTTACTCCACAAAAATGATGCCTCCAAATTTTTAGAGCAAAAACAACAGCAGCTAATTCCAAGTCATGTGTAGGGTGATTTACCTCATGAGTTTTGAACTGATGTGAAGCATATGCAATTACCTGATCATTCTGCATAAGGACACAACAAATTCCCTTCAATGAAGCATCATTGTATATAAAAAACTCACCATTACTGGAGGGATGTTCCAAAACTGGAGCATTCACCAATCTTATTTTCAACTCTTGAAAACAATCATCACATTATTTTGTCCAGATAAACTCACCCTTCTGAGTTAGCATAGTAATTGGACTAGATAGCCGTGAAATTTTTTTAACAAACCTTCGATTGTAACATGACAAACCAAGAAAACTATAGATCTCAGTTACATTTGTGGGTCTTGGCCATTCTTCAACAACTTTTGTTTTAGCAGGATCAACAGTTATGCCATTTTGTGAAACAATGTGACCAAGGAAAGATATTTGTTGTAACCAAAACTCACACTTTCTGAATTTTCCATACATTTTCTTTTCTTTTAAAGTTTTCAATATAACCCTTAAATGACTTTCATGATCTCCTTTAATTTAAGAATAAACCAAAATATCATCAATAAACATAACCATTATTTATCACCTGAGTCAACTGAGCCATAACTGTAGTAAACTGCTCAATTCTGATTATGACCATCTCAGGATGCTGATTTGAAGGTTCATTTCCCTATGTATGTCTTCCCAAAAAAGTTGCTCTGTTTCCTTTATGAAAAAGAATTCTTAACACAGACTTATCTTAGACGAAACAACATGGTAATCTGTAAATGCTATATAATTTCAATCATACCATAAACTAATTTATACTTTTAACAATTTTTTAACACCTAATGTTGTCTAAACTGACCTCTGATACTAACTATGAGGCCCCGGCCTTAAACCTTAATTAATATTGAATTAAATGAATAATTCACATTGAGGGTCTTTTCAGGTTTAGTGTTTTAGAAAATTATATCTTAACTATTAGATCTCAAAAGATTACAAAGTAGTCACTTCTACTAAGGTTCCATAAAATAAAAACTCATAAAAATAAACATGTCTATTTCCATTTTTTATGTAGCATTACTTTCCCTTGATCCCATCGTTGACACAATTCCACATTATGTCCTATGAAAAAAATTTCAAAAAAACATGGGGTGGGCATAAAAAGCTCAGTATGGGATACACAAAGAATGAAAACTATTAGTTTTCCAAAACAACAAGTAAACCATGTATACATTATCAAAGTAATACTTTTAACCTTTATGAAGTAGTAAAAACCCTTCACTGAATAAAATATCATTACTTACCATTTTTAACCAAAAGATTACAATAAAACCCATATAAAGAACACATAACATATAAAGGTAACTTAGGACATAAACATACTTAAATGGAATAACCATACGGTAGACTACCACACATATCACTTAATGGAATAGCCATACGGCCGACTTCCATACCCTATGCATTGGAGGTTATAACGTAACCACCCATCCTGGTATTCACAGCACCACCCATCATATGGTTTATCACATAACACCCCGTCAAATGTCCAGGTACCATTATCATAACAATTATAAATGAAATAAAACATTTCCACATTTCAATCACAATATAACACCTAAATATATTAACATAAAAAAATACACTATAAAAACCCTTTCCAATACCAAAATACATAAAAGAGTATATTGTATTTATTTCATTTTAAAAACATTATGTCTTGTTGAGGAAGCCAAATACCAAATATTACTCACGGCGGCGGAAAAGGACATTGTCACCGCATACATTAGAAGAAACATTCCTTTTTTTCGTTTAGTAAAACACTTTGTATAAACAGATTATTTTTGAATAAAATCAAAATTCAAAGGGATTTATACACCGTATAAAATAAAGTTGTGTATAAAATATAATATGCCTCAATGAAAGGAGATTGAGATGAAGTCTCTTAGCTCGTGTCCGACGTGACTTGATTGCTCTTTAATCTCACTAATAATAAACTAAAGTTAATATCTACTTGCTTAAGAACAATTTTCATGTTTATTATTCCTTTTATATAACTTATTTCCAGGTTATAAACATTTTTTAATCATTTAATTTAATGAAGTTCATTTTGTCGATATTTGGTACTTAAGTCAAAAAATAGACTTCTTACAATTACATGCTATTTATGTGGTCAAAGGATCATTATATCTATAATGATATTAATTATTTGAATATCATATATATAATATATATCCATAATATACAAGTATTTATAATATTACATAACATTTAGAGGTAAGAAATGAAATGCACCCTTCATGGAGACGGTAAGCTGTACGTACTCATGCACGCTACTTTCATTTATATTTCACATTTAATGGGGAGAAATCATAATGATATAAGGGTATATTATAATTCCAGTATACCATCATATATAATAACATTAAATCCATCCATTATGTGTCTCACATATGGCATTAACGAATCAAATCACTTTGAGGGGGCAATAGTCTGCATTTCCAAAAATGAAATTACCGGGTTTACCCATAATGGAAACCATAAAGGTATGCCACAAATGAAATATACATAAGAATAAGGAAAAAATAAACATAAAATATATCATATATAAATAAAGTTACATCTTAATGGCCACTATGAAAGGTGTTAAAAGAAGATTGAACAATCATCATTTCATGAGGCAGAAAATCGCCAACCAGAGAAACAATATGATCTTTAACCATTAGACGAAGGTGTGTGTAGTAGTATCTCTAGTCCTTCTCATAATAACATCCTAATATATTTAAGATACTCTTTTTGTTACAAAAGTAAGGAATAAAAATAGTTTAGGGGTTGTAGAAGCAAAATAAAACAAAAGAACACAAGTGAAGACATTACCTTAAAATAGGGTAACTCTTCTTGGTTTTAACCAAAATGGTTCGTTGAAGAGCTTTCTACCCAAGTTAAGGCTTCAAGGATGAGGAGAGGGATGTGGAGAGATAAAATGATCATATATTTGCCGATCCAATGGCTTGAGAGGTGTGGGTAAGGAGGTAGAGGTGGGGTCCTTTTATAAGAGGAGAGGAGGGGCACTCTTGGAATGTTAAGAAATGATTCTTTATCATAAAATGATTTTCAGATAATAAGGATCCCACAATTATAAATTTCGAGTATAATGTGATAAGGGTTATAGATCCACCCATACAATAGGTTTTTGACAAGTTTAGGTCTTATATTTTACATTATCGTCTCATTTTATTTAAGTCGTTAAATAATTAAGTAATCGTTGCATCATCATAGTGTCATAAATAATTTAAATTATTTAATTTCTAAAAATTATAAAAAAAACTATAATGATGTCGTAAATATTTCTATCTTTCTAATGAATATTTATAGTCAAAATTATGTCTTTTACAACCCCATTAAAAAATTGTTTTAGTAAAACATCTCATGTTTGTGACATTTTTATTTTAACTTTAAATAAAAAGTAATTAATGACATTTTCCTACCAAAAGGGCACCATGGGGTCCCCAAGTTGACCAATGGATTGTCTTGGTCGTCCATGACAAATAAAATAATTTTAGAACATGTGTCAAGGTCATTTCATATTATTGAAACATTATTTTTACCTTAAATTACACTAATTACCTCTAATTGCGATAAATAATCTTAAAAGTTACTATTCACCAAAAAATTATTTTAATCCCATTGAACCATATTATAATTCTTAATGACAACCATGTATGTCAGATTTTTGAAATTCAAAACACAGAGGTGGTAAAATTTCATTTAAACGAAATAATCAGTTTTTTTAAGTGCCACTTAGTGGTTTCACTATTCATAAAAATATTGAAGTTTTTAAGAAAATACCAAAACTTCACCCTAAACAATATTTGATATTCTGGATTCAAAAATTATGTCTATGTTACAAAATTCAAATTATATATGTTACATTAATTAATTTAATAATTAATTCCCGATGTCCGAGTAAATAGCGTGTTTTAATGAAACAATGAGTATCAAAAGATTGACACTAGTTTAACTCCAATTTCAAAGTGAAATTAATTCCAATGACCACCATTGGATTAAAAGGTAAAAATATATTCTAATTTCACTTTAAAAAAAATTCAAAATATAATCTAATCATATAAATAAATTATACTAAAAAGAGGTTTTGAAATAAAATACAACATTTTTCACTATTCGTTAAAAAAATGAACTTTATCGGAAAAAACGAAAATTTTACACAAAGTAAATATTGATGTCCTGATTCTAAATAAGAGTTTTATTTGGTCCAATAGAATGTATAATAGTGACCAAAACTATATTTAATGATGGTTTTCCATCAAAAGGGGATAGTTCGACCTTTTAGTAAATATTAGAGTATCAATGCCTAAAATATAATTCTTTTCGTATTTTAAGCCTTAATATTTTATTGGATAAATGTAAAAACATTTAACAGACAAATATAATCATATTTTAGTTATTTATATTCATTTCTGCCAATACAATGGCTACCTGTTAACTACCATTTAAAATAATATTATATTATTACTAGTGTGCAACGTAAGATTTCAAAGAATCTCTTTGTTGCGTATCAGGTATGCTATCGAACATAGAAACTCTTTGAAAGTAAAATTAATATTTAATTCGTAAATATTAATAAATATGAAAATGTTTTAATCATTATTTATCTGGGATGTTGGAGCACCACCCAACTCAGTTTTTTCAAATTAAAAAATTATGGGAATTTTTCTATCCAATTACCTCATAAGAAGGTCAATGATGATGATCGACATTAGTAACCAATTAAACCAATAAAAAATGAAAAATCACATGAAATAAATTCTTCGAATAGAGGGTGAAATAATGAAATTTTGAAAGGTACACATTTTATCCACTAATTAAATGATTATATTTTAATTGAATCATGATATACCCTTTATTTCATATCTAAATATTTCCTCTAGGTATCATGTTGACACCTAAATATTTATATTAGGAATTTGATCTAAAAACCGCTAACAATAATATGATTTTATATCTGTCAAATAATTCCTCTCTAATTTACATTTAAGACTCCAAGAAGATTGGTAAATATGAAGTTGTTTTCAATAACATATGAATATGAAAAGTCAATGATTTCTAAATGTGATAATTATAGAAATGGTTTTTAGTTATTAAAAAAATAAATAATTTTCTATTTTATGTAAACTCGTTGTTTAAAAAAACTAAAAAAATAATGTTTGCAATTTGATGTTGAAATAAAAATGTAGTAATTATAATGTAATTGGGTAGTTGTGTTTTGGCATTATAGTTAATGTGGATTTTGGTTATGTTTTTAAAGGGTTGCACATTGAAAAATTACCAATCATTACCATCCTACTAAGGGTCACTCACCACTACTGAGGTCAGAATGTCCAAACGTGGCCAACCATTATGGCTATAGATTTTATAGGGGATCTCAATGTGTTCCCACATATGGGCCATGGATAGGGGGAGCCAAAAATATGTGGGACAACATGAAAGAGGATCATAGTGCTAGCACAATGTAGTGCTAGTGAAGATAGTAGTTTCTGATGACCATTTTATAATCCGGTTGATATGTGCCTTTTATTATAATAGAAATTAAAATTATGTGCATTTTGATGTGGGATGATTCTAATAATGATGATCCACATTCCAAATCTTGTAATGAACCCGACCTATTAATCTGATCATCTAGGACCATTCTATCAGTCGTGGCACATCATCATCATCCTTGTCCTCGCCTGATAGTTTTGTTCATCGATGGATATCTCTATGCAGTAATATCTATGGAAGAACAAACCTTCAATTACAAGAATGGACTCATTATTTCGAAAATTTGAGGATGTTCTTAATCTCCTGAAACATTTTTTTAATTTGAAAATAATGATCGAACTGATTCATTTTCAATGAATATTAAATGATAATGTATCTCAGACGATGATTCTTGGAGTATTGTAAGTGAAAAAGTGAAAACATTCTAGGTTGGGTCAACATTTCCAATAATTATTGAGCCCAATAATCTTGAGATTTTATAGTGGTTTATAAGCTCTCATTTGGGGACAAATAGAACTATGTGAATCCTTATGTTTTGCAGAATGATATCCATGGCCACATTGTTTTGTGAATGTATAAGAGATCCCTCAAGAATATGATATATAATATTCAAATTTATTTGTTTTTCAAATGACATGGTTATGTGAAACTAATCATGTTGTTAGTTATCCTTGCATGCATTCCTCATGGTTTTCTAGAATCACAATGGAACTTATAACTTCTATTACTCATGTGATGCTATGTAAAAATCTTAATGAATGTATATACATATACCAAGTCTTCTAAAATATACATTCAAATATTGAAATCCAATATATATTTGGGGTTGTGTGCCAACAGTATTTATAGTTAGTATATGTGGACGATGTGGGTGAGTGGAGGTAGGACGCCTATACAAAGACAGTGTGAATCATATACGGTGGAGTTTTTCACATGAGGTAAAAGAAAGGTATAATGTATATGAATATACTTGTAGTAATTTCATAGATCATATCAAATGTATGTGTACTGAGAGTGAATGAAATTGAACTCTAATGATTTTGAAAGTGATCAATGTGTGCGAAGGTGGGTGAGAAAGAAGGAAAATATTGTATTTGAATTATGAGTGAGAAAAATGTGTTGTGTGTGTGATTGAGGATTCATATATAAAATACTTACTTCAATTGAAATAATTCCACATATAATAATGAGAAATAAAATGCATTTAAATGTGTGTTTGTTCTAAAAAAATGTCTTCACATGAAATAAGGCATGCATGAAAATGTGAAGTATCTGAAATTATATTCTTTCACATTTAGTCTTATGAATACAATGCCTTTTGTTATATATATCTATGACGTATTCGAAATAAAATAGGAAATATACTTTTCATATCTTACATGTAGTGTTTCGAGACAGATGCTGATATAATATTTCAATCAATGATTTAGAAGAAATTCATACCCAATTTTTTAGTGTTTATTGATGGTGTGTCTTCAGTAAAAGAAATAATATTTTTTCAAGTATTGTTGTATTGGGGAAGATAATTAAATATAAGTGATAAAAATATATTGATCAAGAATAGAATTAGTTGAAATGTCCTTTAATTCCTTATGAGCTAGTTTGATCCTACAATGTTGTGGTGGAAGATTAAAATATCATCTAATCAGTGGATAAAATCATGAGTGACTAAATATTATAGAATTCATCAGTGTGAATATGAAGTATGAAAGTCTACCAGGGGACTATGGATAAGGCTTCTGGGATGTTGTTAAAACTAAGGGATGGAGTATAAAGATACTCATATGGTGTTTCAGTGTATCTTATGTAGCTAGAAACATGTGATCTCTATTAGAATTTTAGATCAGAACATTGTAGGACATAATGTTGAAGGGAATTGGACTTTCCCCCTTCTATCCATCAGCATATAGTAAAGAATTTATAACCATGTGGTATAACCAGTTTTAGTAAAGACACAGGTCTTAGTGACAATCCTAGTAAAAATATAGTGTGCTGTGCATTCGGTAAAATTTTCCATTTCATATAGGATCCAATAATTCTAATAGGTGATAGTGTTTTTAAGGGGTTTAGAAAAAGAAGTTTTTTAAAAAAATATATATAACACATAATTCACCACCATCTTAGCATTACAGCACAATCTATTGTATAGATAAATTATTATAAGAGCCAATTCCACCTTAGGTTGGATCTACCATAATTGTTCTGTTGTTTTTATTACAAGTATAAGATGTAATTTATTGATTTTTAATATAGTTCATAATATCTCTATATGTAAAATATTATTTTTATTCTTGATGTTTGAAATGATGAGGTTTTCTTAAATTCATATAAATACATGAAGAATGGAGTGGAAAAGATGCTAGAGAAGAATTAAATTATAAAAAATATCTACTTTTGGATGAAGGAATTCATACCTGAATTTTTCTAGTGAAATCATTGGCATGTAATTACACCAAATCAATGTTATGTAGTTATGAATATTTGATCAATTTTTACATTATATAACATCTGAATAATGTTCCCAATGAATTGGTGACATATATGAATAGTTTTTTCAAAAAACATCAGGATCGAAAACTACAACTAGAAGAAGAGGAAAATGATTTAAAAGAAGAATAAACTAAAAAGGACTGAATATCAAACACTCTCAAAAAACTTCTGAAAAAAATTAATAAACACTATTTTCTTGATATAAAAGACATGTTTCAGGTATTGAATAATTGAAAAGTAATGTTTCTGAGATTTTTTTTTTGTAAATTGATTTTAAAGAAAGTATCCATGCACTGGAAATTCTTCATGTTATATCTATTAATGTCGATGATTCTCAAATAAATGATATATTACAAATACTTAAGGATCTAGAAAATTTTATACTAAAGGAATGTTAGATGCATGAATACAAGATTCTGAAGATAAAGATTTAGTTGGAATAAATAATGAAATCAATTTAAGATGAGAAGATTTCTCTCAATTTAAATGTCTTAAACAATAAGTGAATCTAAAGACAGACATGATTAGGCCTCCTAAGATTTTGAGAAGATTCGTTTTTCTAATGATTCATCTAGTACGAGTATTATTTCATAAAATAATCAATCTCATTGAAGTAATATATTTATATCATCATTGGATAAATCTACTATAGAATCATTGATGAAGGAAACCGTTTTTCAAAATAAATCAATGTGTTTTAATGTTGTTTTTATTACAAATCCAGATTTAACATTATGATATAGATAAATATTTCTGAAATAATATTATAATAGTTCACATTATATTTAAATATGGATGTGAATTGCTGTAGAAATTAATGTTCTCGAAGAAAACATAGAAAAGGATATTAGGATTAAATTTCTATTGTTTGTGTAGTAGGAATTTATGGAATCAAAAAATGAATTATTAGAAAAATATTTCATTTAATGAAAATTATATACTTTTTTAATTTATGGGCATGAAAGATAAAGAGAATTGGAAACCGGAAAATCGAAGAAGAAATCACACAATGAGAATTAATTTATCATGAATAGATGTGATTACATTGAAAAAATATATCTTTATTGGAATAGATGTTTTCATTTTCAGGATAACTATTGGTATGTACCAATTATGAAAAAAACCATATGTTTCAGAAATTATAATACCATGAAAAATACTAAAGCTGGTTATAAATGTAGATGGAATATCTATCTTGGAACTAGAATAAAAGAAGATAATTGTTAAACATGGAAGTCCAATGAAGGGTTTTAAGAGTGTCACCAGAATAAAATATGTTTATATTGTGGTAGTAAAGATCAAATCAGGGGACATTGTAAATTGGACGTGAACATTAATACCAAAATATCAACCCCTAAAAGACAAAAATAATTTATTTGGTAAATGAAATATCTGATAAGATTCCTGAAAAAATTTTAAAATGAGAATTCATGAAGATGAAATGGAAAGTATCTATGACTTATAATGTCTTGAAAAATAATGATATTAACATGTTGAACACCGAGAATGTTCCACATGAATGCATGATGATATGTCTGAAATAGTTGGAAGAGGCATGAAAATTGGAATAACAAGAGAAAATAGAAATTTCATTGTTAAAAAAGTTCAATAGACTTTTTCATTTAAGAATTTTAATAGGTTGAGATGATACTCCCAACCCAGTTTCTATAACATATGTTAATTGAAGAACCTCATTATTCCCACATATATACTATGTTTTCATTCATTATGAAAATTGAAGGAAAATCATTTATTTAGTTGGATACATATATTTGATAATATTTTCAAAAATCTTACAACTAATATATGTTAATCATCGAAGACTATGGGAATCATATTGTTTGTTTGTAAATTTATTTAAAATGAATTGTATAATGATACATTATGTTATTCCTAATTCAATCCCGTCATGATAATGATGCCTTGAGTGAATATCGTGACTGGGAGAATAGAATATCAAACACTAGATATTTGTATTTATGTTGACATATTATGAATATTAGATATTTTTTAGATCCATGCATTTAATAATTCGTAATTATGAATTTCTAGAAATTGGATCATTTATCAAATAAGGAATTCCTGTCATGTTATCCCATTTTCTTGATAAAAATAACTTTCTAAAAATTGGGTGATTTTTAACATTATATAAAAATTGGAAATTTATATAAAAGGGGAAATATATTCCTTCACATGAATTTTCTAATGTATTTCATGAAATGTATACAATGGATAGTTTGAAAACAACTCTTGAACAATTATTAAAAATATGATAAAGTTATTATTATCACATTCTAGAAATTATTTGACAACATTGATGTTAAATTTTATCACACTTCTTGTCTACATAGAGAATTTCTCATGTAGAAGTATAAAGAGTGAATATTAGTACATTATTCATTAGAATTGATTACATTATTCTTAGATGTAAACTAGACAGTAGTTATTATAAGTGAATATTATGTTCTTAAAATTTTAATATTGGAAATGGGAATTCATTCCCATGAATATATTATATTCGTTATTTATATTAAGAGGGTAGAATATAACATTTAATTTTATAGATAAGTGTGTATTGACAAAATATTCAATGGGCGATGTTAAATATGAAATTTTTGTGATGAAGTTGAAGTTATTTCCAATAACATAAGAATATGAAAATTCCACGACCTATAAATTTAATGATACCATAGCTAGAATTTAGGTTATAAAAACTTCTTTCATTATTTATTTTTGGTGTATATAATTTTTACAAAATCTAAAAATTGAGAGTTGGATGTTATTAGTGATATAAAAAAAGATGAAGAATTCATGAATTGGTTATATGTGTTTTATCTTTTACCATAATATCGATTTTACATAAGTTTATTAATGGGTTGTACGTTAATATATTAGCAAGCATTACTATCTAGATGAGGGACTCGCACCACTACAGAGGTGGAAATGTTAATCCTCATCCATACAGTATGGAATAAGAGATGAAAATGGAGCTCAAGGAATGCCTATATAGGGAACATATATAGGTTGAGGCACCACCATGTCCGGTGGCATGGTAGCAGATAAGAGTGCTGGCACAGTGTGGTGCCAGCCAAAAGAGGTGTGTTCGATAACCATTTTTTAAGTATATAAAGATGTTAAATGTTTTATAAAGGAAATGGAAGCCTGTTTAAATTTTGATGTGGGATTATTCATAATTCTATATCCTCATTTAGAAATACAAAAAGAACAAGCGATGTTGATATGATCGCCCAGGACCATTCGATCATCCTAGTGGTATCACCTTTATCCTTATCCTTCTTGATCATTTTTCTCATAGAAGGATATGACAATGAAACAATGTTGATGGAATATGAAACCATAACATCCCATCATCGTTTCATTTTTATGAAAATTTAAGGATGATTTTAAACAGATGAAACATTTTTTACATGTGAAAATGAAGATAAATATATTCTTTGTAGTGTGTAGAAATTGTAATATTATCTAAGGCTCTGATTATTTGGCTGACAAAAGTGAGGAAATTCATACATTCCATGTCCATTCATTTTTTCATTTAAATATCAAGGCCTACACCCATGAGAAATGGCTGAGTTTGAGAAGCTCTAATTTTATTTAAAAAAATATAGCTCTCTGAATCCATATATTATTCATAACAAAGATCCACAAAGAAACTATTTTTTTTATATTAAATAGATACCATGGGCATATGATATGTTCTTTTCATACTCATTTGTTTCATGATGAAATTGGTTATGAAAAATATTTTGGGAAGCATGATAACCTTGCATGAATAAATATTAGTTTTCACGAAACTCGAATAACTCATACCTTCTCTTAATCATGTAATGGGTCAGGAAATCCGAAAGGCAATATAAACATATATTCAGTCTTGTTAGTAATACATGATCACATTGACAGTCAACACCCATTCAGGTTTCTATGTTTGAGGAATTGAGAATTAGTATGTGTGGATAATGTTTGTATGTGATTCTGTAAAGGAAACACACATTCAAAAAGGTAGTTTGAATCTTACATGAAGGAGTTGTGTGAATGTGTTGTAAAAAAAATTATAGTTTATATGAATATTATTTTTGTCATTTAATATAATACATGATATGGTTGTTTATTCTTCTTCGATGAAAATAAATTGATAAGGCATTGAAAACATTGTGGAAGTGATCAGTGTGTGTGATGGATAAGGAATATAGAGTATTTGAACTATGGGAGATAAAAATGGAATGTGTGTTAAATTTAAGATTCATATCAAAAATAATATCATCAGTTAAATAATGATCACATGCAAATGTGAGAAAAAAAATTGATTTAAATGTGTGTGTGTGTTATAAAGATATGAATTCGCATGCAATAATAAAAGCATGAAGGTGTAATGTTTATACATTAATACATTGACACATTTTTTGTTGAGAAGACCATGTAGTGTATTATTTAAATATATGATGTTTTAATAATAAAAAATTTAATTTAATGTTCACATTTAGTGTTTAGTTTTTTGATACTCAATCTAGGATAGTGATTATATCTATAATTCAGAATAAATACATATCCATGAGTTCAATTTTTAAAAAAGGAGGGTCTTCAGTAGATGAAATAATATATTCCTAGAAAATATTTTATAGCGGTAGATGATTGTATAAAAGTGATCATAATTATTAGATCTAGAATAGAATTTGTGAAATAGTTCATGATTTTTACATGGTCTAAATTTATACAAAAATATCATGGGGGTGTCTATAATGTCATCATATTAGTGTATATAATATTGTGTAACTAAAGATTGTGGAAGTCTATGGTGGGTATCTAATTCCGAAGAAGTCTCCAATGGGTCACTGGAGAAGGCCATTGGGATGCTAGAAACACTATGGAATATGGTATAAAGAAACTCTTATGTGATTTTGGAGTCACTAGTGTATCTGGGAAGATGTGATATCTAGTGGGATTCTAGGTAATAACACTATGGGGCTCAATGTTGAAGGGAATGGTACAATCCCCATTGTAACCATATATATATAGTGAATAATATATAATCAGGTTATATAAACATTTTTAGTAGGGAATTTGTCCTTAGTACCTAAAATTTTAAAAATAATATCTTTTTTCTTATCTTCTATATTTTTATGTCACATAAGAACAACTCATAATAATGGGTGATAGAGGTTTTAATTGGATTAATGAAAGATGAAAAATTATTTAAAAAAAACTCACACATGATTCACACCTCTTAGTGTGACTACAAGATCCATTAGACACATCATTGAACATAATGGTCAACCTATAAATCTTTTAATTCCTTCTCTGGTTGAATTTGATGTTATCTTGGGCATGTATTTTCCTTATTAGTAATAACCAGACATCAATTCTCCAGAAGGGATGACTCATTTGATATTACAAAATAGTCGATGATCATATATCAATATGTCAATAATATGAGAATACATTGGAGATCACTTCAGTTTTATGTGTATTAATTATCATCCATTAAGGTTGTTTATCTCAAGTGGTTTAAAAGAAAATAGAAATCAATGATAATACGATTTTGCAGTATTTTTTGATGTATTTTTTTAAGAGTTTCTTATAATTCCACCAATAACTAATGCCGAGTTCTCAATATAACGCATACTTGGTGCCACACCAATTTAAAATAATCCATCTATATTAGACCAAATTTTGTTGCAGGAATTCAAGAAAAAACACCTAGAAGACCTTGAAAAGGTATTCCTTCAGCGATGTTGTCACCTTGGTGTGCACATTAACTTTTAATTAAAAATAAATATCGATAAATGAGATTCTATATTTAATGTTGGGATATAAACATGATCTCAATTATGAACTTCTATCCACTAACCTCTAATGATTATTTTTATGATCAACTATGTCAAACTCAATAATTATCCATGATTTACCTTCACTCTATATATCACTAATTTAGGATCATGAAGGGGGATATACCCAAAATAGAATTATTTATTTGATATAGAAACAATGAATATATAGTGATTCTATTTGGTCTTACTAATTACACCACTGTATTAACTGATTTTATGAAATGATTATTTAGATTTTATAATGACTAGTTTCTTTAGTCATGATATAATATATTAATATATACTCAATGTGAAATGAGGAACATGAATATCACAGAATAATTATTCTATATATATTTAGGGATGAAAAAAATGAATAATTTATGACGTGTAATATTTGGCTTGAAAAATATTAATTTGTGGGTCATATAATCTAATGAGATGTAATATCAGTAGATCCATAAAAGATGGGGGCTATTAAATGAATTCTTGGACAAACCTCAGTGACTAAGACCCATCGTTTTCTGGAATTAGTTAGATGTAATGGATGATTTTTGGAGAATTTCTCATGACTATCTAATTATATGTCCATGTTAATATATAAGAGATACATGTTCCCCAAGACACACAAATATGAGGAAAATTTCAAGGAACATAAGATATGATTAGTCATTAGACTAGTTCTTAAGTTTCTTTATTTGTAGAGAAGAGTTGGTAATTTATTGTGATGAATCCATGAAGGTAATGGGATGTTTTATTATGAAAAATTATGTGTATATAGCTTATTCCTCATGAAAAATGATGATTTATGAAAAAAATTACATGTATCATGATTCGGAGTTAACTATGGAAATTTGTTCATTAATGATATTGAAGAATTTTTATTATGGATAAAATAGTGATATATATACCAATCATAAAATTTCAAACAGTTTATTCACATAGAAGGAGTAAAATATGCGACATAGAAGACGGTTTGAGCTAATTATTGTTATGATTTCTCAACGCATTACCACCCTAGGTAAGAAAACTAGGTGGGAAATGATTTATGCCTAAATGATAATGATATATTATTTATTATGAGGATAATAAAAGATATAATATTTCATGACATTACATTGACATATCTGGTAACCCTGATGGAAGTAGAAAAATATTATCATTCTCATTTAAATTGTCAACCTTATATCCATTTAAATATTAGTTAAGAACAAAATGATGTTGTAGATCATCAAAATAAGGTTAGAAATGTTCTTCTGTTTAACTAAAATCATTATGGAAAGATAATATTATTGAACTATGTATGTGTTTAATACATACCATATTTAAAAGGAGTTGCTATAGTTATCTCATTGTTATTCATTATTTATTCATTTGGGAAGTATGAAGATGTATATAGATTTGAAAGATTATGTTTTATTCGATGGAAGGAAGAGAGATATCATAGATTTTGGTTCTCAGTTATTGATATGCAAGAATGTTAAGGCTGGAAAAAAAATAAGGGGATTTTATATCCATTACCCATAAAATTATAGAAATGAGAAAACATCACCCTGGATTTAGACTTGGATTCTCAAAATTTCATAAGAGAATAATTCTATATGTGTTTTATTTGACCTATTTACTAAGTGAGAACATATCATCGATATCTTAAAATACATGGACCTATATTATTCTTATATGCTATATATTAAGAATGTTATAAGATTTCCTGGAGTACATCATTTAATTAGATTTTATCAAGATAATAAATTTACCTCAAATATTTGTAAATGTAGTTATTATGATGTTGATATATAGTTGACACCCAATACTATGTATCATCCTTAGATATGTTGTTAGTATAATAGAGAAATTCAAATAGTAAAGGATTTTTTGAGATCTTTTTATTTGTATATCAATGTATATTGGGATGAAAAACTTACCTTATTTAATTTTTCATAGAATAATATAATTCAACCAGTAATTCAGATGGATCCTTATGAATCCCAAAATGGAAAGAAATGATCACCTAAAATGTGTTTGAATGGAGGTGGGGAAACAAAGATATTGGGGCATGTGGTAGATGATGAAATGGAATATAAGAATAATGAAATTTATCAAAACATTAATGAAGTTTATAGTTGGTTGAAAATTTATGATGATAATCGCTAGACTGATATAGAATTTGAAGTTGGAGATAATATTTTTTTAATAACTTCTTCATGAAAAAAGTTTATGAGACTTAGGATGAAAGGGAAAATAAGCACAAGGAATATTAGTACCTTTGAGGTTTTTTATAACATTGGTGTTGTAGCTTATCACATAGTTCATCAATAAAAAACCATCATGTCTGCAATGTGTTCCATTTATATCCCTTAAGGATGTATATACCTAGACTTTCAAGTGTGGTGAACTCAATGGTTATTCCATTGGGTCAAGATAATTCATATAAGAAACAACTGATGAAGACTATGGATCTTACAGAAAATGTTCTACAAAAGAATACCACTCATTTGGTCGATGTTTTTTTGGAGAAAACACCAATTTTGGGAAGCTCTGTGGGAACATGAAAATATAATTTAGTATAATTATACAATTTTTTGGTATCCTGGTTGATAAATTCCAGTGGAAAATTCATTTAAATTAGGGGTTCAATAAAATGCCCTCATTTTTTTTGAATTATATTTTTTTTGGAATAAATTAAATTTGATTTACTGTTTTCATTTCACTCTATACAATGTTAATTTTGAGTTACATAGAAATCCATGATAATCATCCAATGAATGATAAAAAACATAATTCTTGTGAAATACACTACACGTGTTTAACATGTGTTAAGTGAGACACTATTTTTTAACCAAACAATGATATACTATTATTATTATTATTCTGATGTGAACGTTATTACCGATCCATTAAAAACAGTGATATGAATAGTAAATAACTAATTTATAAATATAATTCATAATTGTTTTATATAAATTATACACATTGGAAGAAAGGAAATAAATTTTAATAAAAATATTTATATTTTTTGGACATAAGTTTTTCCCAAAATTAATTTTATTATTACTTTTTGTGAAAATAATAATAAACTACATTAATGAATCTACTAGAAATTTAAATTTTTAAAATAAAATTATTTTTATAAATTCATCATGTAAACATTATTTTTGGGTTATTTTTTAGGTTTTTTTAGAAAAGCATTATTTTTTGATGAATTGTTAAAACTATTTAGTTTTTATTGTAAACTGAAGCTTTTATTAATTTAATTATAAATATAAATTATATTTTAAATTTTTATAATTTTAAAAAATTTAAATTAGACATTCTGTAATCCAATTTGGTCCAATTTTATCAATATTATATTTAATTTTGATATAACAACATGGTATATTTTTTGAACATTTTGTCTTTAAAAATTGGCTTTCTCATCCCATCTAGAGGATTAATTTTAATTTTAATTCTATTATTTTATTGAATGGAATTTGGAAAAGAGGGTTTAATATTTTTAGTCAGAATAATTTATTTTATATAATAATTTCAAATTACTGTTTCACCAAAATTAATAGTAAAAAGAGTAAAATCTATTTAGCCCAATTAAGGTAATATTGGGGTATCATATACAAACATTTTGACAAAAACGTATGTATAGGTAGGCCGATTATTTTTAAAAAATACTAATAAAAAATATTTTAATATAAATAAATTTATATATATATATACCTATATATATATTAATATAATAACGAAAAATTTGTCGTATGATAGTGATAAATTCATTGTATCATAAGTGGAAGTTGATGGGAATAATTCACAGAGGAGGAATGTTTTTAATAAGGAACATATACCCATATTTTGACTAAACACTTGGTTTAGGTTCACCTATTATTTTTTGATAATAATAATAATATTAAATAAATATAAAAAATATATATATAAAAATAAATATACATTTTAATATAATAATGGAATATATTTTATAGGAATGTGGTAAAGTAATTGGAGTGTAGTGAAAGGTTTTATGATCAAATACCTGTGGATTTTTTTAAAAAGGACTTATACCCACTGTTTGAAAAACTATGGTTATAGGTATTTACCCACAGTAAGGTCAAGCCATGGTTCTATGTATTTCCATATAAATTCATCACACAAATAGATTAAGGAACATTAGTATAGGTTTATTACACAAAAGATTTATTCAAACCATTGGTATAGGTATATCCTAATGGCTTAAGCACTTTATACCCATGGATTTCTAGGATATTTCCACAATTCTGAACCATGGGAATAAGTAAGTATTCTTGTATTGAATGATTTGTTGGGATAAAGAGATGATTGATATTTATAAATAAAATTATATAGTTTTGTAGAGTTAATATAGAAAGCATATATGTTTTTATTACGTCTTACTAATTATTTTTTATTTTTATGGAAATTGTTATTATATTTTTGGAGTATGTGATTAGGGAATATACATTTTTGATATATTTATTTTTTGATTGGTTGAAATTATTTGGAGATATTTTTTATTTGATCATGGATGATTATATGATAAAATAATTCTACTCTTTTGGGTTTAATTTTGTATGATCATATCATGTGTAATTTTAACGTTAGTTATTACTGAAATTATTTTAGTTAAAAATTGTGTGTTATTATAGCTATTTTTGAGATTCCAGAATGAAATTGTTTTCATACTGGATAACTTATTCTAAACATATTGGGTTGGAAAATATATGCTTAAAGGAGGAATGACATTCCTTATTTTATAGATATTATAATATACTAAAAGATCATTTTAATTCATTAGGCATGAAAAAGAATCATCATAGTTATCCATGATATGGAATATGTGAAGAAATATGGATGTAAAACCTCTCATTGAAAAATCAAGGGATGAAACTGAGCTTACGGTATACAAAGATATATAGTAGGTATGTTATCATATATTCTCCACCATTATATTATATTTTTTTCTCAACTAAAGTATTAAAAAGATAAATCTATCACGTATTATGTGAATGGTATACCTCATACATTATGGTATGTTTTTTTAAACCTCATGAGATATATAAATATACATACATGGAGTTAGAAATGCATATTTAGAAAAAAAATTGTTACATAGTAGTTACATAGAAATTACTTATCAAAATATAGCCTACATATAATTTTTTAACTATGTCATAATACACTATTTTTAGTATGTGATAATTATAATTTTGAGGTGTAAATTTATTTATTTGGATAGAATATGACATCAAAAAATTTTATAATTAATTGAACATTAAATAAATTATAAATTTTTAATGATTTCTTCGTATGAAATAACGGTCTTCAAATGATCCAAAATATAATATAACATAGTGCTTAAATTGGCTGTATAAATTGAAAAATTAAATTAATGATATATATATATTATAATTAAATTTTATTGATTATTTTTTAATAAATAAATACTCAATACATGGTAATGTCATTTTGTGATACAAAATTTATATTTTCTTCTAATCTAGTTTTTAATATACTATTTTTTGGGAAAATAAAATTCATTTCATAAATTTTATATAAATTTTATTCAGTAAAATTAATATAATTTTTTAAATAATCATTTCCATATTATCGAATTGTGGTTTTTTTATTTTATTTGAAAAGATATATTTTAAAGTATGTAGTGAAAAATACCAAATATTTTTAATAATGCCACTTATTTTTAATAAAAATTTAAATTAAAAAGATTAATTGTATTTTTAAAATTATATTAATATATCATTACAAATAATATAATTAAATATATTGGAATCAAAAAAATTCTTGAATTCAGTATATGTTTAATTTTAAGCTTAATAACACATTTTTCTAAAAACACCTTTTTTATGGATTATTATTATTATAGATATCTTCCAATAATATAAATTTAATATTTTGAAATTTATTCCATGTTTGTAACAGGTAAGATAAATTTTTTATATTGTTAGTTTTTTATAGTTCAATGATAAGTAACATTGGTAACTATTTGTCACCTTAGTAAACGTAAAATTATTAAAACATGGTTAAACTATGTGGTAATGCCTAAATATCTCCCAAACACTAGTATTTATTTTTTTTAATTTTTATATGAATCAATTTCTCTTATATATATATATGAAATATGTCAATTTCATTAACCATTCCATTGATTATAACATTTAAATTTTATATAAAAACAAAAAATAACAAATCACACTTTCTTTATATTAATTTCTCTTTTATGTTCTAATGGGGATTATAAAATGTAATGAATAAATAAAATGTTTATATTGTGTTTAAATAGTTCTTTATAATTTCTATTTCTTTTTAAACCATTCTGATTTTATAATAACAACAAAATATTTGGCAACATTTATTCATTGCTTGTGCAAGCAATCTAGAAATGAACATAAATAATATTTTATAAAAAATGTGTTTTATATGAATTGTGCTATGGAATGGAATAAATAAATAATTATAAATTATAAATGATGTAAAATTTGTTTAGATTAATAATTCATTTCTTTCATAGTGTATTTTGAATAAAATTATATGAATATTTCATAAAATGATATCAATTATATTTTCTGTTTACTAATATTATATTAAATGATTAAAAACTAAAATTAAAATATAATTTTTCAGAAGACACTTAAACATGTATAAATTTTATTTTATGAAGTTATTAAAACCATTAATAAACCTACTTTAAAAATTAATTCCCTTCAGTAAACCATTACATGATTATGATATATATTATATTCAAATATTTTAAACTAATTCCCAATGTTTCATTTCCCTCAATTACAAAAGGTCACCACCACTTCTTATTTATTCGAAGACTATGATTTTTTTATATTATAATATTCATACCCAAATACATTCCTATATTTATTATGTTATCTTAGAGGTTAATTTATCTTCTTATAACCATCAAATGAAGGATTATGTTGTGGTGAAAATGTGATCTCTCAATGAAGAGGTAATCATCTTACCCAAATATTTTACAATTTTTTATTAGTATTAAACCAATAAATATATTATATCCAAAATAACATGACTAATAATTAAAAATAAAATAAAAATATTATATAATGATTATTCAGAAAAAAAATTGACTTACTTTCCATAAATTATGAAATGGATGTATCTTTATTGTGTATATGTAGACGGCCGCAACCATGAAGCAATGTAACCCATTTTCTTACATTATCATGCATGGTTGGTTATTTATATGGATTTAATAATTATATTAAATATTTATTAAATATTTTAACATATATAATTATAATATCTTATCTACCTTCTTACCTTCCCATTTGGCGGAGAACATTAACATCACTCATGCATACGTGTGGGCTTCCCCCTCTACTAAGCGATGTGATATGTTTTTCTTTTTTGTTCTCCACGGATAGTAAAAAATATATATTTAACGAAAATATATTATATTTTGAATATAGTAATGATTATTGAAAATTAAATTATTATTTACATTTATTTTTTATCCCACCGAAATGTGGGTAAATCACTTAAGTACTTTGGAATTACTTCCGCCATGAGGTGATATAATTACATTTTCATATTCATATTATTTTATATATTTAAAATGTAATATGATGATTGGATTTTAAATTTATGATATCATAAATAGTATATATCTGATGTAACCAGAATCAAAATATAAGGATTTGAACTACTGAAATTAATTATTCTAGAAACAATTAATTTGTTATCATCACCATTATTGATTTTGCAAAATAATTATGAATAAATAGGTGAAAATTAGTTAAAATTAAGTCATATATTGTATTACAAAAATGAATATGGTCATTAAACAGATATATAATAATTTTATATTTATTATATAGGATGATTAAACCCTTATGAATTAAATTGATACATAATGTAAGGGTTCTTTTCCGTAATGTAGTTTCATTGAGACGTGTTACTTTTTAGGAACTTGTATTATATATGTGGTGTATATACATCCCTATGAAATATTATTTAATTTTAACTTTTAAATTCAATGTATATATTGTTAAAATTCAAATTATTTATTCCAAATGGGGTTTTATTTGAATGTTACCATGGATATATAGGTATATCTTATCAAGATGCGATCTTTTGTACAAAAATTATGTTATAAACATATCTTATTGTATGAGCTGTATCTTTTATATCATTCATTATTTTAATAATTAATATACTTATGTTCTTATTATTTTAGGTATCTTTTTTTGGAGTTTATTTTATTGGACTTAATAATCAAAAGGTACTTATCTATTAGGGGTTTAATGTTATGATAAAAAATTTTAACAGTATTATATTGTCATAAATTTTCCAATGATAATATTACATTATCTAGATCTCACAGATCATTTTTATTTTATTATCCTCTTTTTATTTCTATAAACCCCATGTTTTCCATTAATTTTCATCTCTCAAATAAGTGAAATTTCAAAAAGAATTTTTTTATGGAAAATTGACAATATATTAAATATTACGAGTAATTTTACCTTATATGCACAATTTTTCATTAAAATTAAATAATTTTTTAATTCTAAAATTATTTATTATTATCATTTTTTTCCATTTTTTAATTTATATAATAAAATAGTAGGTATATTCTAATCATCTCTATTATAAGGTACTTTCTAAAAATTTTGTGAATAATATCTTTCTATAAACGTATAGTGTAAAAATGGATTCACCATCCATCATGAATACTATTTATTTAAAAGTATTTTTACATGTTTTTTTTTGTAATGTAAAAATTCCACTAATTTTATAATTCTTTTGATTTTAAATAATTTATTTTAAATTAAAATTTTGTTTTCCTCAAAAAAATCATAATGATAAATTCATGGATTTTTAATATATTAAAAAATATTTTTTATATATATAAGAATCAATAGATATATGAACCAATGATATCATAATTATTCATTATTTATATGGTTTATAATTATGATTATGATACATTAATAAAACCCATTTTATTTTCCAAGAGTTATTCTATTGTAGGGTCCTGAAAATTTCACCAAGGGAAGAAAATAAACCCACAATCACATTGGAAAAGGAAAAATGTAATAATAATAGTCTAGAAAGGATAATGGAATCAAATTGAGTTGAAAATTTTAGAAGAAAGGTGATAGAAATCATTGTTTCAATAACATCCATGTGGCTTGGGTACGATCACCGGGAAGGGTCCGCTGATCGCCAGGTTCTTGAACCACTAGGTATGCATAACAATTCGAGAGTCGATGGCCCATATTAAAATGTCTAGTGAACAATGCATATCGTGAACCACATATCTAAAGGAATCGTGCACATGAAGGAAATACACATACCATTCCGAGAACAGATCTGTTCATGGATGACGTAAACTGGAAGGGTTCTCTAAACCATTATTGTGAACCGTAGCCTCTCCAAAATGCCAGTTGACTGACTCTTCCATGGGTCAGGTTATCTCCTCATGGGCCTCTATAAATGGTGCCACATTCCCATAGATAAAATTTACCTGATTCTATATAAAAAGAGCATAATTGGATGATAATGAGGACAAACGAAGATATCTTGAAGAGGACTCAAAGGATTGAATAATGTGTTTGGAGAAGATTATACATTCAGTCTTGATACATCGGTGACACACTAATTTTGAACCACTCTCTTCATAGGTACATCTAGAAACAATCCAATAAATTGGGGGAACTTAAAAATAAAAAGAGAACTGTGGACCTAAATAATGAAACCATAAACCATATAATTCTCGTGGATGAACATACCACAAACGATAGTCCCTATAACCCTCTGTTGATATGGGGATAACTGTAGTGTACCACTACCTGGGCAGACCACGTACTAGATCAGAATGCAGATGGAACCAAAAGTGGTGTGATGGGATGTGTTCCACTATGGTATGTGGTGGTCAATACCTATGCCCATTTACCACATTGGAACACAGAAGACCCCTCTTCCGGCATACCACTATGTTATGTGTAGCCTCCAGCATCCCATATAAGAAATGAGAATAAAGAGTGGGGTACTTTTAGGTATTATTTCATTCAATTCCAACCTCACCCCTCCATTACCATCCAGTCCACTATAATCCATTCAAAAACTAGTCTTCAAAAATAAGGAAAATGCCTCCTTGAATGCCACCTGACCCATATGATCATACCGTCGGGTGCATCAGCACGATCCTCTGTGTCTACGTACTCAATTTATGCAGATCCACAAAGGCTCTCACCACAACGGTTTAAGCTTCAGGAATTACTGATGGTCTATATTCCCATTGAAAAATGAATTCCACCCTTTGGGATGCCAATGTTATCCAAGAAATCATAAGGATTATGGGTGATAAAATTCTCTCCCATTCAATGAAGAGTAGTGATTAGTCAAAGGAATTAGGTACACATCTACAATGATGGGGACGAAAATATTCCCCTTTCTGAAGACGTATTATGGGGCCTTCCCACTCATGTGATTCCCCAATAATCCAACAGCATGTCACGTGACCTTTAATGTCATCTCACATTAAAAAGTTCTTTGCTCTACACCCTCACCCACAGTCACCGTGACCTCATAATCCATAGGCTCTCACTATCCCACCAATAAGAGAGGAAACATGTGGTTCATTAGATCTCTAACATCATATTGTTTCTCTCACCGATCATGACTCACATGGTCTTTGAGGTTTGTGACGTTTACAACATCCAAATCCATCTGAACTACAAGAACACATGTTCCAGATCATACTAGGATTTGTAGAATTCTTATCTAAAGGCACAAACTGAAAAGGGTGCCCATCCAAATGGTTTCACCCAACCAGGACCCATGAAATAAGTAGATACCATTTTAAGACCCAACAGATCCGAACAATGTGGGCTCTAAATCCTCTCTCAATGATTCATAGGAAACCCATCTTATGTGTCTTATCCCAATATCAAATATCATTTCTCCCTCCTCGGTGATGATAAAGAGACGATCCCCTTATTTTATGGAAAAAGTTATAATTACCATCCTACCATCAAATGTATGCATGACTTTGACAATCATGCAAACCAAGGGAACCCTATTAACAAACTCATTGGGAATAAATCAAGGATTCATGATCATATAAAAAAACAAAAATCTATAAGTGTGTCCTGGAGCTGGAAATAATCCTCCCCAAGAAACTTTCGACGAGCCTGACATCCCATCATCTCGACAAATGTATTTCATAAGTTTTGTTGGCTGAATAATCAATCAACGAGTTCCTACCATTGGAAATAAGGTCCATGAATCTTTGATAACAGGGGTGTAGGGAATATTTGGATCCAAAAATAAACTCGTTGGATACCATATGATGAGTTTATATCTTAGGAGGACTAATTGCATAAGTACATGACCCCACACAATTACCAAATTTGGCCAATTGACTGTCGAACCTCCATCACAATGTGAAAGGTGTGAATTCCCTAGTCCTCATAAGGTTAATCCAGCCGTTGTATAAAGGATAATGATGCAGGATGGTTCAAAACAAAAGAAAATGTAGATTTTATAGGAAATCCTCTCTGGAAAATGGGATGGGTGTTGATCCTCATCGAACTATTTCCGCACCACCTGAAAAGAGCCACCACGGAGGTGGAACAAAAATGGTGAACCCGATGTGAATCCTTAAACAAGGTTTATGTTCTACCCCATTAATAAAAGAAAAACTAACATTGTACATCATCCCATTTTGTTCTCCCTGGAACGTGTGAAAATTGTCACCTCCTAGACGGAACAACAATGGTGAACCCAATGTGAATCCTTAACCAAGGTGGTTGTCTTACCCCACATGATCCCCTTTCATTCCGTAACAAAAAGGAGAGGGGAAGGGGGAAATATTAATCATCATATATGAATATTTATAATATAATGATAATTTGAATAGATTTTGTGGTATGTATGTCATATATGTATGTCATAGGTTCCCGTAGAGAAATCTTCGATCCAAATGTCATCCCGACGACCAATGGAAACACATGCACCAGTGATCCCATAGGCAGCTATAGCCCCAATGAAGAGCAGGAGCACCTCGCTGACCCAGCGTCTTCAATGTTGGGTATCCAACAAGTTGATAAAAGAGTTCCATAGAAATTTTACTCTCCCCACGCTGGAGGCCGCATGAGAGGCACTCGAGTCTGCAATGGCCTTCCATCCGCCTCCTCAGCCACAATCAGCATCTCATCAAAAGGAAACCTCGATGGTCGTCTCGAACTGTTTTAGGAGCCTTTCCTTGGAACATGACAATGATTATCACGTTTATATTAGGGTGGAAGAGGAATTCGATACCGAAAACTAGTTCTCAACTGCAAAAGGTTCCTACCCATTGGCCTCTTCCAATGAGCATATCTTCTAGCACCGGACGACCAAACCCCCTCCCGCCGAAGAAGAACTTATGAAAAGGTCACCTGCTAATGTCCAAGAGACCCGGGCACCTCGGGCTACCTGACAAGGGTGGTGAATATACAATCCAGACCACGCTATCCCTCTGGTTCCTAAGGAGCAACACTGTCGAACTAACGAAGTGTCATTCAATGGGCATACATATGACTCGGTCCTATCTAATTAAGCACACCAGAAAAATATGGTATCACAATAAGAGAATATGCGCATTCCTGGTATTTCTCATTAGTCCCACCATGCAGATAGGGTAGAAAAATACATGAAGATACATATATCTTCTGAGGCTCAATAATACTTCCATCCGAATAGGGTGGAAAATATATACACGAAGCACAAATACCTACTGATACATTTCTACCCTACCCTCCAAATAGGGTGGACACCTGCTACATGCAGACACAAATACATGTGGATGAATTTAAATCATTCCATATAAATAGGGAAGCAATTGCATACACAAAAACACAAATACCTAATGATGGATATCATGCCCGCCATCCAAATAGGGCAGAAAGAAAATATGAGATGATTCAAATTATTGCGGATTCATAAAAATCGAGATAAAAATATATTGGAAAATAAGAATATGGAAATACCCGCTCATGAATATGAAGTAAACCAATCAAATACAATGGTGACCGGAGAAGACAACCGATGGAAGACACTTTACACTTTCTCAGCATAAGAGAACTACCAATATCTATAGGGAACACATTGAGGACCGGGGCAAGAACAAACCCCTTATCTGACATAGGAATAGGCCATCATACCCATTCTAGCCAAAGATGAATCTCAACACATCCTGGTAATGATGGAATATTTGACATCGAATCCGGAAAAATCCTCCAAACATGCCAAGATATAATTGCATTGGAGGAAAAGGAAAGAAATCGGGCCTACAGACTGGATTCCTTGAAAGGAATAACTCCCTATAAAAATTTGTTAGTCACTCTGGAGAACTTATACATCGCTACATTAGACCACGATAGTCGACAGAAATATCATGCAACACAAGAGCAACCGGATTGGGAATAAATACTTGTTCCAATAGTGGGATGCCAGTCCAATGTGTTGGAATATCCATGGAAACCGTATATGTCTTCCAAAAGCCAAGATGTATGTTGGTGTATCTCGATGAAATCACGAGAACCAACAAGACCGTGAATCTTATATGAAGGTCGTTAATAAAAGTAGACGACCCCAGTTTCCCGCAAGACGGTGACGAAAAAACAAACACGCAAAAGGATGCAAGAAAATGAAGAATATATACATGAATTTTTCTCTACTAGACGGTATGGTTCTTGATTCCCTCAAAAATATATTTAAAAAGGAACAAGAACCATTTGTTCCATTACCAAATTATTGATGTGGATGTAGTAGTTGTTAAGGCCCTCCCAAGAACAGTGCTACCAGCAACTCTGAAGGTCCTCCACAGAGCACTGATGGGTCTAAATTTGAGGGCCATGAATGATCGATCATGAGAACCTATCTCCTGAGGCATGTTGAGGTATCCCTCACCCTAACCTAAAGATCATACATCAATAAGGTCCTCCCCTGGATTTTATCTACCTGAATGGTCCTCCCTATGGTATACGATGCAGATATGATTTTCCCTATAGTTGGACATCAAGTCATTTTTCTATTCATCACGATGATGACAATCCATGTGAAGGACCTCCCTATAATGGTAGTTTCTGTGAAGGACATTCCCATTGTAACATCAATCATCGGGAAATCCATCCCCAAATTTTGGTACATTCTAAAGCCTCACCCCAAGATGCAAACACCATAAATTCTCCCTAAAGCTAGGTATCAAGTAATGATGGTAGTCCTCGCCATGATGATGGTCATTGCGAAGACCTTCCCCTCGGTGACATCATTATGCAAGAAGTACATCCCCTTGTTGTAGCACTTATGAAGGTTATTCCCAGGGAATACAATGTAAATACATTTCCAATGGTCTTGAATCATGTTGATATAGTAGCCCATGATAATGTCGCACCAATTGTGAAGGTCCTCCACACAATCAAAGACATACTGGCATAAAGGTCCTCCCCTTTCTAGAACAAATGTTAGAAATCCCTCATTGGCTGAAGAACATAGATTGGTGGATTTAGACATATCGAGCATTCCATCTGTGAAGAGGTATATTATTTCTCAACCATATGATGGCTTCAGGCAATGCTCATCTTCTAATCCACCCCTGCGCCATCTGCAAATCAGTAAGACTCGCACATACACAGTTTCATAAAATGAAATTATAATAAAGTATTTTATCCGAGCATATAATGAAGATGAGCCTCTGGAAGAACAATAATAGGATATATTCCATGTGAGAAGAAAACATGCAAAGGATAGTATCCCAGTGATGTATTGGACTACAACCACTTCTCACTTTGATATCCATCCAATCGATATGATTTTTATTCAACGTAAAGATTCAAAAACAAAACAATTACCCCAACCTATGAGAGTTGAATATAGTGAAAACCAATTGCATCACACCTAATCAAGTTCACCCTCTCCGTTTTGAAAATTTTAACATTAGCCAACCAAACCACTGGTTCCCTGATAACTGCAGCAGAATCCAAGTATTCCATCACTTCATTCCCTTACTGCCAAGTTGGGGTGACCCTTACGTTGTTGTTCATGAGGGCCTTACATTGTCTAATAATTTATGTGATCATCTATGGCATGTTGCCGCACCCCTCCAAGGAATCATGCACAATCATTGAGTCAGTTTCCATTTGGAAAATGTCAAGGCACCTCTAACTACAAAGGTACATCCCGGAGAGGGTTGCCAAAGCCACTACCCGGACAGAGCTCTCCCTTCCATAGAATACCTAGAAGGCCAACACCACACTCCCCATGTGACCCCCCCATCCACACATAATGTCCAAAGCACAAGATCTGTCTATATTAACCTTATAACCATCCTCAGGGGGGGACCCATCAAATCCAATTCCCCTTCCCCTTGGAGACCTTCTGTCTTGCCACTGTCCTGGGGGACTATAAAAACCAGAGTGAGGACACTTCAGTCCCAATATATGCAAGGTCCACCAGCTCAATCAACATGCACCTAATCATCGCGACCACCACCCTCCCTATAGACTTAGTTCCATCAGACCATGAATGGTTCCTTTCCTAGTAGAGCACCCAGTAGCCTGCATTAAAAATAAAGGCCCATGCCTCAACCTCCTTCGGGTTATCATCACACCCCTGAAACCACTGCGCTATAAAAAAATCTAGGTTATCAATATTTGGCTAATAACCTGTACGCATTCCAAAGAAACTCCAAACCATATGTTCCCAAACCCCCTCAAAGAAAATATCATTCGAACATTCCTTCCCCCTTCTTGAACAACACTTGCAATAGGATGCCAGGATGATGCCCAGCATTTTAATGCTCACCTGCACAGGGATAGCGTTATTTTGGATTCTCCATGTCAGGAATTCAGTTCGGTAGGGATACACATCATCCATGCCCTTGGTCCCGTACTCCCGATGACCCTGAGCCATAATTCTCTTATGGAAGTCTTTAAGGTTTAACATACCCGACGTTGAAGGGGTATAAACACACCTATCCTTATCGGGGATAAGCACAACCGAGTCGAAAACCTTCTACAATGCATCATCCAAAATCGATCTGAAACACAGGGGATAAGATCTAGCCTAACTGAAAGAGATCAAAGGGGCCGGGCACCCAGGGTAGCCGAGAACTGATCCTGCCATGTTATGTTCCAAAAAACTGCTCTTCCCCTCCCCTATAATCCATTGAGAGTAAGGATGCAACTTCGTGACAATGTTTCAAAATCAATCCCACAACGACGAACCCCTGATAGTAAGGGAGTCATAGGAAGATTTATAGTTCTGAACCATGCTCCTCCCCCCACAACGTATCTCTCTGGATGATCTCCCATTCATGCTTCACACGTAAACCATGCAACGTGTCCGCGATGATCTTGAATGAAATCCCAACTTCACTGATCGGCTGATCCATCTTCCCCCACGACACCCATTGCTGCTTCCCCTCCAGTGAAGCATCCCAAATAAAATGGGCAATCACCGGGTCAATGGACCAAATATCCCCCTTGGGGATGATAGTAGACACCATCACATGCACTGGTACAACAGAAATCTCACTACTAACCTATGTGATCTGGTCCCCCAATATATAGGAAGTGATTTTTCCAGTACCGAATGCGGCCCATCATCTTGTTCACCACCATATCAAAGTCTCTATTCTGGATCCTACTTGAAGAAGCCGAAGTTCCTAGGTACTCCATAGGGAAAGAACCTTTCCCCATGCCCAGCTCGTAGCTCAACCATTCCATCCTTCCCTCTCTACAAGAGTTTGCAATGAAAAAACATCTCTTTTCCCTACTCACGATCTGTCCACTCCATTTGTTGTACTCCTTCAGAATGTTATTCACCGCATGAATAGATCATCCATGAAATTTATAAAAATGATTGTATCATCCACGTACATTAAGTAGGATATATATTGGATACCATGTCTCCTACAGAAAGGCAAGATATCCCCCTCACTCACTCCTCTATTCAGTAACCGGCTGAGAGTGTCCTAAATCAGAATGAAGATGATCGACGATAACGAGTCACCTTGCCTCAGTCCATGAAACAAAATGAAAAAATCATGTGTTCTCACAATGAAAGACACCCCCAACCACAACGAGCTAATACACCTAAAAATAATAACACAATCCCAGTCGGTGAACCCCATCTTCCCATGCACCCTGTTAATGAACCCCCATTCTATATAGTTTTACGCCTTACTCGTATCAAGCTTCACTGCCACATTAGATCCCATATACATCAGGTTCTGGTCTTCTATCAACATAGAAGACAGCGCCATGGCCCCCGAAATCGGCCTCTCAAGCAAAAACCCGTGTTTCTCTAGAGACACCCACCGAGACAGAAAAATGGACACCATTATGTTAATCAATACAACCAAAACATTGCAGGGAATGTTATATAAACTAACCTGCTAGTAGTGGTTGAGGGAAGAAGGATTATTGGACTTCAATAGGATAACCACCGATGTCGCAGCCACAATCCGAGGGAGGACACCTCCATGGAAAAAATCATGAATCACAAAAACCAAGTACCCTCTAACCATCTCTTAGCCACTTCTGTTAAAATCCCCAGGAAACCCATCCGGACCCGTAGAGATATCTAGATTCAACTACCACACGGCTGCTCGAACCTCCTTCTCCTCCGAAACACCTTCTGTGAAAGCATTTTCCTGCACAAATACAAGGTTCGGAATTTCCACCCATAGAAAAGCCTCCTTGAAGGGGTACCCCCAAAAAACCCCCCGGTCGGCACTGTCGAGAGAACTTCAAAATAATCCATGGCCAATCCCCCATTTACGTCCCTGTCATCTGAGAAATAACTGTCCACTAAGGCCAAGTTAGGCTTCACCACGAGCTGCCTCTCTCTGATGTAATCCTGAATGTACGCTGGGTTCTTTTACCCTTCCCTTAGACCCCACCTTCAGGACCAGTCCCTATCTCTGCACTCTTGAGAAAGGACCAACACTGTCAAAAGATCCTTCTTCACTGAATGTTCTTCAAACACATCATCATCCCAATGACCTTCTTAACTAGCTTTCATGTACTCAATGTTCTATTTGATAGAATCTATATCTCGTTCTCATGCAGGAAGGGAGTTCGCCCACCCCACTCGCGCCAGTTTCAACATCCTCAACTTGGAGTGGAAGGCCACCCAAGAGTACCCCCTCGACGGTGCACTCCAAACCTGCAGCACTACCTGGTGAATGTCTGGGTTACTCACCCACTGGTTGGAAAAACTGAAACATTCATGGGGTGCAATTGATCCACCGAAAGAGGGCAGGAAGGGCGAGTGGTCGTAGGTACTCTGGGTAAGATGAAGGACCTTCAATTCATTGATACTGTTCATGGCCCACAAGTTTGAAAAGCACTTGTCAGACCTACTCCAATACTGACTCTCCCCATGCGATTATTGCACCAGGTAAAGGTGTCACCTGAGAAACCCACATCCAGTTACCCCTTCCCTGCCATTCACTGAGTAAAAGAAAGGCCCTCCTGATGCTAGAAGGCTCCTCTCACCTTCTTCTCTTCAGGCCTCAAGACCATGTTGAAATCACCTCCCACAAGCCACGACATATCACATGGATCGACCCCTGAGAGCTCCAACCACAACATCTCCCTACGACGGGAATCACAGCTTCCATAAACAACCGAAAAGAAACACTCTTTTCCGTCACATGTCCCCTTCGGCACCAAATGTTGGTCCCCAACCTGAACGAGGTTCACTATAACCCCTCTCTTCTAGAAAATCCAAATGTGGTTGTTAACCAGATCCCCATGCATGAACGCTTGCATCTTAATCTTGCGGGTGAACACATGAATCTTGGAGACTTTCTACTTGTGCTCAAAAACCACCACCACTTTTATTTTGTGTTTCTGAGACGCGGAGGAAATGAAATCAGTTTTCACCCTAGATCTAATTCCTCGAGAGTTCCATTATAAGAATAGTGACATTAAACCAAAGACAACCTGGTATTGCCCCTAGGTGACGTGGAAATATGTACCGGAAAGAAAGACATCCCCTGACAACCCTCCTCTTTTTCATAGACCTGGTGCACACCCCAGGACTATAGACCAGCTCTCCTAAATGAGAATAAGTGGGGCCAGGAGAGGAGACGTACACACTTTCCCTCCCGCACCCCAAACTACCTCGAAATATGTCACCATCAGACCCCAACCCTCTACATACTTTGGGGAGACCGGAGATACACAACCTAAGAAATGGGAAGACCTCCCTTCAGACTGACCTCCTCCACCAAGAACCCTGCATGACACTCTGCTTACAAGAATAGAGTTACCTGAAGAATACTCCCCCGCAAGCCAGCCTACCACCTAAACACCACCCGCTCCACGTATGAAGAACAACGTAGGAGACCGAGATAACCCTGAAACTCTTCATGAAAGACCCAATCAAGTCCCCCAAAGGAGGATGAATAACGGGTGCCTTAGAGCCCTTCAGGGGAACCTGAGAAAAAGGCTCCACAACCCGATAGCCAGAGAGGATGGGTATGCTAACAGAAACCCCAGGGCCTTCGCTAGGCATGGGGACAAGACCACAACCAAAAGAAACCGGCACCAGGAGTGCCACATAGGATGAGGGACGCCCCTCCCGAGCCTTTTCGTGTAGATCAGAGTGCCTGGAATCGGAAGCTGAAACATGGATACCAAGAGACATGTGGAAAGACCGCAAAGAGTGTCCCTGTTAAGAGAAAAACGAGAAGAACTGTGGAAAATCCAGGACCACAACAGGATACGACCACTCAACGGCCCCAGGCACAGAGAGGTTAACCTGCTCAGGAACTGGCAATGAAATATCTATTTCCATACAAACCCTAGCCACTAACGTGTCCAGAAAACATGTTGTGCTATCGGTCGTACACAGATAACCACCAAGAGCATCGCCAATGATCTTCAGGAATGCACCATTCTGAAAGGGGAGGGGAAGCCCGGGCAGAATCACCCAGACCGCAACACAGGGACCATCCCTCCCCTTATGAACCTCCATCGTCCAACAGGATATGCTAAAACGCCAGCACCCAAATTTCCTTGGAGCCTTACACCATGCATGAACAAAATCCACTTCAAAAGCGAAAACCAAACAAAATGAGCTTCGATGAATAACCGACACATGAGTCCACCCCAGTAAACCACAGGAATCCATGAAGAGGATGAAGACCATAAGAGAGGTTTTCAGAGATCTAAACCTTGCCACCAGAGTCCATTTAAGATCCACCACAGCCTCAGTGTATGCCTGCACTGGCGTGGCCAGTGAAACTGAAAACCCATCCCTCACAACTGAGTGAGAAAATAGAGCCACCGCCTAGAAACAGTGGCCCAAACCACCAGAGCCAGAGCCTCTAACATCATCCCGTAATTTCCACCAGGATGATGCCCCCACAGATCCCCTAGGTCTAGGGAAGCAGGCCCTGGGTGGCCGCAGCAGGAGCAGATTCCGCCGGAAGAGGCAGATGGGAGGAAACGGTCGGATTTTTTTGAAAATCCCCTCGTGCGTGTGGTGCGTACTCTTGAGAGCAAGAAGCATCCATCTCACATCATTTCTCACATTCATATACCAAGAGAGTTTGTATGGAGAATTCACACATGATATTCACCTCACTATATGGATGAATCTTTGTGAGTTGATAGAAAAATTTCTACCCTACTAAGGGTAAGTGGACCATGAAAACATAATAAGGGATCATGGCCATATAATCGAACTAGAATCCCTCTTTTATGCAAGGAATCAATAGTCAAAAGGCCCAAGAAAAACCATGAACTAGACTCCCTCCATGCATTCCATATGTTTCATTTCCTAATTTTAAATTCCCCAACTAGAGTTCACATTTGAGGATGGGGAGAACATGCAGCTCAACATATCACCCCTCGTCCCATACAACAAACTCCATTGGAAATGAAATCCTGCAATTTCATCACCCAATGAAATAAATGAAGTGAATCCAATACTTAGGAAAGATGGGATACTCCACAAAAACTGGATGGGTGAATTCACAAAAGTGTATGGACCAAAGTGATCAATCCATTGAAAATATTCTGATTCGGGAAACCATGAACATCCAGCATGCTGCCCTCCAATGGGAATTCAGCCATAAAGTAGTGATCATGTCTCCAAAATACCATAGAAGGCATGCAGACCCAATTCCAGAATCGTCTCACACCCATGTGGAAGTACATGAAATTGAAAAGGTAGAAATAATTGCAGCTACAAGTGTTATACGAGAAAAACCCAATCCACAGGAATGAGGGGATTTTTAAATCAAATTGTTGTTGTAATACCAACAAACTCAGGTTGCAGTGCATCATTGGAATAACTGGAAAACCCCTAGCCTGCAAGGATGGTAGAATTTTTACCTCAACTCCCACACAACGAACGTCTTTCTTCCACCATCATGGACGACCAGTTGACATATGAGTCACCTGTTCTACCCCTTCTTGTGGCTCGCACCCTTTGAGAAAAAAGAATATTACGAGGTCAGGCCTGGTCACCCTTCGGGAATATATTTTCCATGAAACCTGAAGAAAACTATATAATGGAAGAAGGAAGTCCAATAAAGGATGAAGAAATCATCTGCACCATTCAGTTTCGGGTACACCATCTGATGAGGTATGCCTCAATGAATGTGGTAAATGTAAACTCCAAGGATTTCATAGGAAATTATGTGTAGGGAGAGGACAAGAAGGAAGATGGATCCCTCCCATTGGTATCCCACACTGAGCCTGATAGTGTCAATTCCTGGAGGTAACCATTGTGGGTATACATAAATATATTCTAGATTCCTTTCCAATGTTGGAAGTCTTGATGTCCATCCTTGGAAGAGGAATCATATTTCATAGATGGCATGATCATGACATGATTTAGATTCACAGCCATGCAATAATTCAAGTCATTAACATTGCATAAACTCATGGGATGACCCTTTAGAAGACACAACAAGAACCAGAATGCCCCTCCACCCCCGTCGAAATAAATCCAAGAACAATTATTATGAAATACCTATCAGGGGAAGAAAATATATCAATTCTTACAAGGCATACCGGTAGACTAGTTCGGCCAAACATCGAAATGACTGCAGCACCACCGGCCTCAGGTACTAAGGCTGAACCAGCTGTGTCTAATGGTCGAACCCATAAAGTTACTATTAATGTGAAACCCCAAGCTGGGAAGCCCCGACCATTGCAGTGTATTTATGGTATTCCAATGATTCAATCATTATTACCATCAATGATTTCAATCCGATATGCATTAATCCTATTCATATATCTTAGGTAGGCGCTCATCGAAATCTAACTAAGTCCCCAAAAGTTCGTGGATGATGTAGCAATAGCCAAAATCTATCGAATGGAGAATAGTCCCAAAAATTGTTATGTTATCACCTCCTTCAAAAACTGGGATGAAGACACCATCATGAAAGTGAACTTAAAACCCATAAATTTGTTTGGGAAGATAAATGATATTGATGTTCGATGCATATTCATCTACAATGGCAATGGAGTCAACCTCCTCCCTCTGTGGACACTTCAAAGAGTAGGTTGTGATGAAGACAGCTTGACACCATACACAAGAACTCTTTTAGGATAGTTCAAAATCGAGAAAAATACTTTGGGACAAATCAAGCTTTAAATTACATTCAAATACCTAATAACATATTCTGAGTTCTCGATAGTACAAAAATGTACAACCATTAATGTAATATTAGGGAGGCCTTGGCTGCATCATCATGCTAAAAATCCGTCATCTTACCATCAGTGTTTCAAATATTGCACTAATGGAAAAAACTATACTCTGCACATAGAGGAATCCCCATTTGGGTCTTGTGAATCACATTATATCGATTTGAGGTTCTATGTGTTGAAAGAAAAACATCTTCATTCCAATGTCATTGATTTAGTTACTACCCCAAATGGACTGGAAATGGCTCCTGTTGACCCCATCCAACAGGTTGTGGAAGAGTATGTATTACCCATAAACAATGTAGAATTCATAAGTGAACGTTTTGATGCAGACTCAATCGTATGAATGTTCTTACATACTACCACCATGTCGAACAACACAAAAGAGTGGGATGACTCCCATTATTTTAAGAAAAGTCTTACCAAAGATTCTCTTGACCCATTCTTGGGACCTGATACATCTTCAGACTAACACACTAAGGAAAAAGATGATTTATTTCCCAAAATTGTAGAGTTTATCTTAAAATAATCTCACTATTAGAAGATGATGAATATGGAATGATGATAAATAGAAAGAAAAGTACGAAGACCTCATGAATTACCCTCATGAAATCGAATAAGTTGTCTCTACTAAACTCAATAAATTCTGGGAGATAAATTTGGGCACTGAAAATGACTTGCGACCCACTCTGATATGTGTTTCTATGCCAATTTAGGAGAAAGAGGCATACACCTAATTCCTAAAAACAATAGAGATGTGTTTGTATAGAACTACACTAAATTACTAGGCGACAATCAAGAGGTTTCCACTCATCATCTGGGATTACCAGAAGAACACATGGACAATATGCAAGAAGAAAGAAGGCCCACCCGACGCAGGCTAACATAATATAGGCTGAGGATGATATGATGATAAAATCCAACATCATATCGGAGGTAAAATTTCTGATATGTCTATCAAACATATTCTCTGTCGAAAAAATTAGATAGATTAGGATCTGCATTGACTTCACAGATCTTAATATGCATTGCCCAAAAGATGACTTCTCCCTCTCGATCACAGAATTGTTGATTGATTCAACATATGGATATTAGGCTACCACTTTCATGGATGGATATTCTGGATACAACTAGATCTAGATGACCATAGGAGATGAAGAATCTATTGCTTTTAGGTCCTCTCATGGAGTGTTCTATTATAATTTGATACCATTTAATCTAAAAAATTCTGGTTCCACATATCAATGCGCCATACATCGCATCTTCAAGACCTTCTTGGGAAAGTGCATTGAGAGGTATGTCAATGATCTGGTGGTTAAATTATGTTAGATTTCAAACCACCTGGATGATAATGAAACTTTCTTCAACAAATTGAAACAACACATTATAAAGATGAATCCCCTAAAATGTGCCTTTGGAATTACCTCAGTAAAATTCCTCTACCCCATCATACCCATCAAGGCATCAATGTACACATCACAAAGAAAAAATCCATCCTTTGAATTTCACCACCTCGCAACCTCACCGAGTTGAGAGATCTTCATGGGAACCTGGCCTACATTTTTCTCTTCATAGCTAACTTATCATGTAATTGATTAATATTAACTAGGCTCATTAAGAATTGAGTTACGTATCAGTGGAATAATGATTGCTAAGAAGCATTAGTCAATATCCAAATATAAATCTTTAGGCCCCCAGTGTTGATTCCAGTAGTTGAGGGGAGTACCATATAATTTATGTAACCCCTCTAGAACAGTCATTACTCGCCTTTCTTGGGCAGAATAATGATAACAGAAGCGAGAATAGCATCTATTAAGTCAATATAACAATGATTGATGCAAAATATATATATTCGAAAATTAAAAAAAAATCTTGATCGAATTTTCGTGTTTTAGAAAATCCGAAATTACCTACATCACCATGATCTCTAACTTGTTTCCCACTACTACCCGCTCAAATATATCCTCAACCTCCCCATGCAAAATGGATGCATATCACGATGGGTGGTCATCCTACAATTTTTTTACATATGGTGCATACCCCAGAAGCCCATAAAATCCTAGTTGATTGTAGAGTTCCTTGAAGAGAACCCCTTCTAAGGAAACAACAGTATTGGATGCTGAACATCTGGATGAAAAAGTTTTTTCTATCTTGGAGGAATCCCATACATTGGAAAATTTATTTCGATTGAGCTTCTAGAATCCCGACAGAGAAAAGGATGGAGGATCCAAAGCTCAATAGAGTGAGGTTGGGAATTATATTCATGTACCCTAAAAAGTCCATATTTCTTTCCTCTATACTAATTTCGGAAGGGTGTACAAATAATAAAGTAAATATCATCCCCACAGTGTAGACCTGGAAATATAACTTCATCTACAATCCAAACACCTAATTATAAAGGCTGATTCAGAGCTGGTCAAAAAATAGATCAATGGTGACTATGACATTAATAAATAATTATTGGTCCCTATAATGAACCATGTCTGAGAACTGATAGCAGAATTCCCATCAGAACAAACATTGACCTATGTCCCCCGGTCACAGAATTACCAAACCGACGTTTTGGAAAATACAACAACAACATTCGCTGATACAGACCGCAATGTAAAAGGCATTAACAATGGCCACCACAAGATGTACTTTCCATTTAAATAATGAAATAAGGAGGAAATCAATGAAATTAGTCCCATTTCTGAGCCGTATGGTCACTCTATCATCTGGATGAAGCCCATTGTAAATTACCTTTGGAAAAGAGAACTCCCTCCATATAAGGATGGAAGGGAGAAGGTCTGAATATATGTTGTCAAATTTCACGTGTACAATGGGGTAAACGAAGAAAAGGTTCTCCAAAAATGACGTCGTGACATAGTTCTTCTCTGGTGCATTTATGGAGAATAGACAGATAACAACATCAACGAAGTATACTCCCGAGCTTGTGGAGTGCGTCAATCAATAAATATGATCTCTCAACAAATCTAAAGGCTTGGGTATTACTGGACCATTTTGATACAGGATTTTTCAATGTTTTCCATGATGTTCCATTTCTACCATGTTCCTACAAATTTCATACACTGACCCGAGAGTTAGTTTATATAGTTATGTACTCCTAGAAATTCTCCACCTGGCGGTGGATTTTGTAGGGCCATATCATCCCACCATGAATAAACAATTCACATTGATACTCATATCGGCTGAATTATTTTCTGAAAGGCCCAAATCCATACCCCTTAAATAAGATGGTTTGAAAAAATTATTAGCTTTGTGAAGGACAACATCATTACCAGATTTGGTGTCCCTGACACAATACTGATATACAACAACACCAAATTCATCTCTACTGAGTTGGACAAACTATAACTATAGTATATAACTAAATCCAACTATTCATCTCATTTCCACATGGTATCCAATCGAAAGATAGAGGATTTCAAGAATTATTTTTCTAAAATACTCCAAAATATGGTTGACAAAAATAATAAATCATGGACAAACAAGCTATTTCATGTTTTATGGTCTTATCAGACCATGACCAGCACCACGATCAAGGAAACCCCATATTCACTAGTATACGGGATAGAGGCAGTTTTTCCTATCTAAATCCAAGTACAATCACATTGTGAGGCCATTACTGTTCAAAAATCCATGGATGATCTATCCCAGAGACAGTTTGATGAGATGGAGTAACTAGATGAAAAATGCTTTCACACTATGCACCATTTGTAAATATTCCAAAACCAGATTGTGTGAGACTTCAATAAAAAGGTTCTCCTACGATATTTCCTCAAAAGTGAAATGGTGTGAGTCCTAATAACCCTAACAATACTCAGGATGAATCCCCTAAATCATGAATAAATTTGGGAATTACCATATGTCAAACATAGGGTCTATTTCATTGGAGCATTTTCTCTAATATCAATGGATGAACGACTCGTCACAGCTCCCAGAAATATGAATGTTGTGAATGAGTAATTTTCATAGTAGCTGCCCTCCAAGAAATGGTCCAAACTCTATAACCCAGAAATAGGATCCATCATCAAGAAACATGATGTTAAACTGTACGGTATTAGTCCATCAAATGTGACATTGAGACCCCCATGACAAGGTCCAAGCTCTATGACCCTAAACTATGAGTTATAAAACCCATGTCATGGTCCAAACTCTCTGACCACAAACTATGGGTAGTAATAGTGTGAATCCATGGTAAAAACTCTATGACCTCAAAATATATGACATTGTCCTCTCCCCATGACGTTAAACGGTATGTAACTCATCCCTAAAACATGAAATTTTTATGTGACTCATTCCTCGCAGTATGCTGTAAAACTACATGGCACAAAGAGTCTTAATATCATGACAATAAACTACATGATCTCTCACAAAACTTTGTATGGGTTGATTATTTCCCTCACATGATATATTGTGATGCCTTGATCCTCAATCATTACCTATACCTCACTGAAAAATTCATCACTCATATCTCGTACCGCCCAAAACAAGTGAAGGAAACCCTATGTCCACTCCATATTTCTCTCATCGAGTGTAACTCACATGAGATTAGGATCAGTGGTAAAAATTAATTCTCTAAAACCAATAATGGGGAGATATGGTAGACCCGGCACCTAAATCACTGAAAACAAAAAATTTCATTACACATGTACAGAGCCAGATCTGTATAGGGAACGTTTAGAAAAACATATGTCATGATTCCGTCTCATGCATGATACGTACTGAAACCCAAACATGGATTCCCACACTATCAACCATCATCCAGAAATGATGCCCTCTCATTTCCATTAAAATCAAGCAATCATTTGTATGGGAAATTCAGAAAAACATGCTGCTTGAATCAAACAATTAAAGGATATGTATTGATGCCCAAATTTAGATTCATGGCCCAGAAAGAATCAAAATAATGCCCCTATCCCTGTGTGAATTCTATAATTGTGTGTGGAGCCTACGAAAGGGCCTAATAGAAAAATGATAAAACAATAAAATTATAGAAGAGTTAAGTTTGTCCCATTTCTCAGTTTCATGAGATCCCGCTCCTGCCCCTAACTCATGAGAAGACAAGATATTCTAATTCCTCTATGCATATAAGTCAAGCCTATGTGGAATATCCAGTAATTAATAGTTAATCATTCTCAGGGTATTCTTTGTATTCCCTAGAACAACATTCCAAATTTTCAAACAACATATTCTGGGAAAACATGGATCCCCATAATCATTCAAGGCCATCTGAGATGGATGGCCAGTGTCTTGCAAACACCATAGATTTATCTCTACCCATCAAGCCCCAGTGGCTCTGTATATGTTCCCACAAAAACATACACAAAAAAAATCATCCTCGGGAGAGTCTTCTCCCAACTTAGTATTCCAAATGGCTTCCAATCCCCATGTCATATATCCTGATAATGTTTCCCTCTTGTAATATGGATTACAAATTATGTCACCACTCACATCTAAGGAACTCTAGAGTGTCCTAATTGTGATTAACTCAAATCTATTAAAGACCATTTTGAAAACATAATCGTCCTCATTGAATGACTCTAAACTGCACAACATCATGTACTCACAGCATGACAATAAACTGGAGGTGGAAAATGAACTTGATGTATGACCTTAATCTGCATTGAAATGTTTCAATAAAAAAGTTCCATCTGATATTGATTTCACTACTCTTAGGTAAAGAAACATATTCCTCGTAATAACTTGTTTCTCACACCGAGCAAAGATCACATGATCTTAGGGATCTTAGCGAGATATCCATCACAACATTATTGCAAAACAACCAAGGAATTTTGTCATATAAGTATAACCCTAGACGACATGTCACAGTTCTCATCCCCGAGAAGAACCCCCTATCTTGACCATGTGACGTTAAATGGCTGGGTACCCCAAAATCGGGAGGAGCACCTCACCCTTCGTATGAGTCAGATCTACATAATGGATAACAAATTCCATGAGTAAATGATAGCCCAAATGTTTGCAATGTTTCAAGATACACTCATGTCATACCTCAAACTCCATGTTTTGAGAAAACATGAATCCCCATAATTATTAAAGGCCCTCTTAGATGGAAGGCCATTGTCTGGAAGACACATTTATTTGACTATGCACATCATGCCCTGATTGATCTACATATGTTGCCTAAAAATTAGTCATCATTCAAAGACAAATTATTCCCCAGGAGAGACATCTCCCATCCTAGAATGCCCAATGGCTTACAAGACTTGTTCCATACCTCCTGATTCAAGGGTCCTCAATTTCATTGTTTATATTAACCTCCCTACACACAATCTTAACATATCTGAATGTGTGTGATCATTTTATATCTCTCCCCTTTTTAGGATTCAAAATATTCCCTATAGATATGAGTGATGTTGAAACACATACAAAATAAGACTTCCCCCACTCATTCCCGAGTTCCCCAAAATATGTACGGTTAAAATTTTCATTTGCATGTTTAGGGTCACCCCTTGTCGAAGGAGACATACCTATTCATAATGTTCCCAGTTTCCAAAATCACCCATATCAATTAGAGACGGAAGGCCAGTGTCCTGGAGGATCTTTTGTTTAATGGTTTACTTAAATACTCGGTGGATTTTCATAAGTTTCACTCAAAAATTTACATCCATCAAACGTGACTTTGTTCTGAAGAGATTCCATTACATCTTCTTTACGATCAAATGAGGATTAGGTCCTATCACCCTCCCAGATTTGGAAAAATTCTTGATAATGGCTTATATAACTTCTTCCTTCCAAATTCCCTTAACATAATATAGATTTCTAAATGAACTGACCATTAACCATCTCTCCCTCATGAAGGTATGAACAATGTAGGAACAATTGTCGACATAAAGCTGAAAAAAATGTCCCTTGTGCTTTAAGACACAATTCATGAGGCTAGACACCCATTGTGGCTCCCAACATCGAAATAAAATCAAATTGTTTCATAATACCACTAGGATATCAATGATGGTAGGACATTGTCCTGAAAATACCTTTATTTTACCATGCACATAATGCCTCGGTGAATCTGCATATATTGACCTATAAAATGGCCATCAATCAAAGGAAAATTCAAACCAAGCGAGTTATCTCCTACTTTCATATGCCTAAAATAGCATTCAAGCCCCACATATGTCCATAATTCATGAATTAAGGGTCAATAAAAATCAATAATTCTTGTATAAAAGATATTATAAAATTCCTTACAAAAAATCCTGATTTAGGGTCTCTTCACTGTTATGATTGGTCAAAATGTTCGAAAAAAAACATAAGTAATAATTTCAATTGGAAGGACTGTGAAAAAACAATGAAAAAGACCCTATAATTTCTATAGGGAATGTCCGTAGAAGGAACCTCTTGGTAAAAGTAGGGGATTGGTTCTCTAAAAAATGACGAGTCATGAAAAAAGGTGTAAATCTTGTAAAGTAGAAACCTGACAAAGGGCTGCCGAAATATAAAACAATTTATTCCCTCTAAGCCTGTGCCAAGAAGGATTAGGAAATATTATGGAAATAATTAAAATTACATATATGTTGATGATTTTTCCATAAAACCTCAACTATATTCAAACTACGCACGATGTCTCCTACGGCCCAAGAAATAAATTAGTGTCATATTTGATTATTTTAGTTTATTAATCATGGTTTAAAATTAATACCTGGTCGAAATGATTTTTATATGAGTTATTATGATCATATAACATGATAGGAAAAGGAAACGTAGGATTATTTAAATGAAAATTTTTTTCATTCATTTTGACAAAAATAGAGGAGCATCACCAATTTGGAGTCTCTCCAAACTATCAAAAAGGGGGAAGAGTACATATAGTGATTTAGGAGGGAACTAAAATAAGTCTATGTTCTATCATTCTAGAAGGATAGAATGTGATTGTTGCATGTCATCAATATTCTGCTCCAATGACGCTCTCTCCTCCATTTCAGCCTTAAAAGTCAGACGCACATGGTCTAGAACGACATTAAAGTACTGCCCCATATTCTAGACGGCTTCATAGTTGGCACATGAGAAGGAAATTTGATCCCACAACCTTCCTATGCGGGCTTCTCACTCCCACATCTCTTTCCCTTGGGTATCAGCCAAATTATGAGCCTTCACCCCCTTGACCGTTAGGTGATCAAATTCATCAAAAACATCCTGAAGGGTCACCACCTGGTGATGGGAAGGATTGAACATGGCCAAATTGTCCTCGTAGGAGGCAAGGTATCCCCGAGAAATGATGATTTGGAAGATATGGAGGTATATGTGGCAACAATAAAAGCAATAAAAACCCATATCAGTGAATAATTTATGAAAATTCTCACCGTCATCAGCAAAATTTTTCATATGTGTCGCCGCGTAAATAGAACAAAACTGGTGCTATGACTTTTCCACATTGCATGGTGCCTTTCCACGGTTTTATTCCCTTAATAATACCCCAATGTAATGTGTCTATAATAAAGAGGAGTCATCACAATAGTGGGGAGGGAACTAAGAGAGGTCACCCATGACAGGGGAATCTCTTTTTCTTTAGATAGTTCAACCGCTAGAGCCGAATGCACAGGACTAGCCACGACATCCGGGGTGATCAGTGATACAATGCTTTTGCTAGACTTATTAAGATATTAAATAGTTTCTGTAGAAGGGGAGTATTCTTAATCACTCCCCACTGATATGGGTTGTACTAAAGAGGATCCACCTGTATGTTTATAATAGAGAACTGAGCATAATCTTACCACATGGGAAGGGGCATGGGGTTTGTCCATCAAGACTGAAAAAGGTACATTAGTAGAAGTCGTAGATGTCACACTCTTCATAGTAGAAGGACTGTGTGTAGTTATTTCAAGGGAATGGATGGGGTAGGGAATGGTTAAGGGTTTCTACTCCCGCCAAGTTGGTTCTTTCACCATCCCGTTGGGGTATCAATCCACACATAGTCTGGAATATTCGAACCACAGAAAAGTGGATTCTATCATATTGGGGATGATATCTTTTATATTATTACCTTCATGTATCATCATGGTCCATAATTGGGGATGAAATAAGAGATGATATTATCCCCTTAACTGAGTAGTAGGAATAAGTGATTCTTTTTTAAGTGATCCAAATTTCCTGGAAAATCGGTAAGAGAGATATGGCTCACAAATGACTACTTGATCAATATGAGCTGTGGGAATCCTGTCTGGAAGTGGTATTAGGTATGAGAATTCCTACACAAAACCACCACTGTCACTTCTCAATGACCCGTGTGGGGTAGTTTGTTTTGAAAACAAGAAATGAGAAGCATCTATCAATAGCCCAATCACATCAACAATGCTTAGAGTTTTAGGATGAATAATAAATTTTTTGAGAAGGGTGGGTTGAATGTCAGAATGTGGAACCTTTGCAGTAAACCAGTTTTCATAACAGGGTATGTTTTATGATATCCAACCATATAGAAATTGAATTTTTTTGATGAGATAGTGCGGGGGTGAACATTTCTATATTTTTTCCCACAATTCATAATGTCGGGTGAGGGTAGGAAGGGAAAAATTAATGGGATGGCCCTCTACCGGTGTGGACGACATCATCAATGTATATTACTAAACCCCTATATATTCATTGTGTGATGGGAAACTCCATACCCTAAAAAACATTGAAAATAAACCTACTAATATAAGAGCGGGAGATACGTCTGGTTGAATCTCGTATCCCCTTGTGGTATATTGTACTGCTTCAAGGATAGTACAATATGTCCATAGAGTCTGGAGGTAGAAACAATATGGGTGTGTCCGACTACAATGTTCCCTTAGGATGGGGTCATTCATCTACAAGAATAACCCTATACACGCCTCGAATGGGATTAACGAACAATCCTGGAGGGCAAGATAATATAATCCCACTTCCTTAAATAATAATCTCAATGTCAAAGGTTACACATGGTCATTCTCATTTCAGGTAGTGGATTTCAGGATTAACTCTTTATACATCAATCCATGGATAGAGATTCCCCCAAGCTCATGGATATCCCATTAACGGATTCCCACATCCTAATGAATTTTTTAGAAGGTTCTGGGGCTTGAACACTAGTGGATCAACTGCTCAGGAAGGATTTCGCCTAGGGAGAAGACGTCGAAATGAGAAACCTTGGCCGTAAGATATAAGCCCACTTCCTCCATCTCATATAGGGAATTAAAATAGTAATTTTGTACCCATAACTCCAGGAGAAACATACTCTGGCATGTAGATCCCAGTTGGTGATCCACCCAACATTAGGTTTTTCATGGGAGATATTGACAATGGAAGGGTACTCTCGAGCGCTTAGTCTTAGGACATCATCATGACACATGCGGTTTCCCAGAGTCCATACTGATCCTCATAGTAGGAAGATGTTCTTCAGAATCATATTGGATATTACTTCTCAAACTAGGGAAATTTTCATGTGATTATATCCTTGCAGTACCTCTTTGTAGATGAAAGAGGTATCTGGGTTATTCAATGAAAGAGGAATGTTGCTCGGGAGATAAAATCAATAAAGTTACAACTTTACAAATTGTGGATAGGCTAGGAGATATGGCATCAATAAATCCATTAAAAATATTTCATTAGGAAGAATGTATGCTCAAATATAATCTTAAATATTCCAAGCCATTTACTCCCTTGTCTTTGTCAATTTTGTCATAGCTTGTGAAGCAGCCATTGTAGCCTGCACCAGACGATCCATATTTCGAAAAAAAGTCAAACCAATATAATTTTTTTTGATAAAATCTTTGGATGTACGAATAATGGAATCAAAATATATCTGCATAAGGCTACACATACTACTCCAAGAAATAGAATATGGAAGGAACAATCCATGCACTGCATGGTTCATGGATGAAACCCCATCTATGGCTACAATATGTTGATGCATTTCACCACGTGCTACCATATTACGCGAACCATCCACAAGGCCTTGTACTGAAGATCATTGGATGGTAAATAAATGGGTTCGTAGAAGGTTGATTTTGTGAACCTATTCCTTTACTATGTTCATGATTAGAGATTTCAGGTGTAATGTTTATGTTCAGATTATTATTTCTTAATGTTTTGTTTGCTGATCCATGTTAAGTATTCGGACATGCAAGCTTTGTAGCATCCACCTACATGAAATACGGTTTTTTTGTATTAAAATTATGCAATGTTGTTTGTGAAGAAAAAAATATGGTACACGGACAATGAAATGGAGAGAGGATTGGTTCATGGTATGTACAAAGCGGTTCACGAACGAAATTTTCACAAGAAGCATGGTACTCGAATTCAGAGGAAGTCAGGGGAATCGAGAGAAATTTTCACAACAAGAAATGGTAAATGAAAAATTACATTGGGCTTATATATATGTCTGGTCCCCCCTACCATGTGCATATATTATACCATGATCTATTTCAGTTTAGGACCACTACTACATTGGAATAGTACCATTTTCATTCCAAAAATACCCCATTCTGATGGGGATCATTTTTAAGGTCTTGTAAATTTATCCATGTTAAGAAAATACCCCCACATTCAATTTTTATAAAGAATCAAGTACATCTACATGACAAGAAAAGATAATGGCCTAAAATTGATTTGTAAATTTGAGAAGAAAATTGAAGGAATTCATGGTTTCAATGATTTTCATGTTGCCCGTGTACCATCACCAGGAAGGGTCCACTGACTGCCTAGATAATGAACCACTAGGTGTGGAGAAGGATTAACGAGCCGCTGTCCATCAGAGCGGTGGACATCATACAAGGCAGACCGTGAACCACGTCACCAATGGTTTCGTGATCATGAAGTCAATACGCATACCATTCCACGAACACATTAGTTCACGGATGACACAAACTGTAGGGGTTCTACAAAACATGATAGCGAACTGCATGCTTCGTAATACCTCAGTTGACCGAGTGTTCTAGAGGTCAGGATACCCTTCATGGGCCTCCTCAAATTGTGTTCCATGCCCATAGATGATATTTTCTTCTATGTTCTATAAAGGGAACAATGTAGGATGTCGATGAGGAGTAATGATTAATTTTTATGAGGACTCATAGGTTGGATGTATCAGTTCAGAGAAGATTCCATCTTTTGTTTGGATTCATTAGACAATCTCAAATTGTGAACCACTCCATCCTTAGCTATAGCTTCCCGCAAACCATAAAATTGGAAACATAATAATAAAAATAGAACTACATAATTAAATGGTGAAAATGTGAACCATATTCTGATCAGAGATGAAAATTCAGTGAATGATAATCTCATAGATCCTCATTCGATATGGTGATCTGCACAGTCTTCTACAATACGGACATAACCTAGCACTACATACTACATCAGTACGAAGATGGAACCCAAAGCATTGTAATGGGATGCATTCCACTACATAACACAGTGGTCTATACCCATGCATGCATACTACATCGGTACGTTGATGACACATCTGCCCGCATACCAGTATAGTATACAGAGCCTCCCCCATCACATATAAGAAATCATTATAGGGAATGGGGTATTTTCGGTTATAATTTATATAGGTTCTAACATCATGCCTCCATTACCATCAAGTACTATATAATCCCTCCTTGAACAAGTCCTATAGTATCATGCTAAATCCACCTCCAAATCCACCAGACACATATTATCAGACCATCGAATGCATCAACGCACTCCATTGAGTCTACATACCCATGGTAAGCATAGTCATGAATGTTCTCCCCACAATGGTTCAGGCTTCTGAAATGCCTTTAGGTAAACATTCCCATGGTAATTAGGAGTCCATCCATGGGATTCCAATGAGTTAATATACATTATAGGGATTAATGGTGATCTCCTGCTTTTCCATTCAATGGGGTATAGTTACCAGTTAAAGGAGTTATGTTTTCTTCTCCTTTGACGGGGATGAAACTCATCTACATTCCCAAGACGTATTCCATGGCTCTACCAATGAGGTTAGGGCCAAATATTCTAAGCCCGAGTCATGGGGCCATTAATTTCATCTCATATTAGTGGGTCTACTGCTTTGTTCCCTCTCCCATGATACCCCTGACCTTGTCTACTACAGGATCTCCCTCTCCCACCAATAAGAGAAGATGCATGTGGGAGAATGGATCTCTTGCATCCTCCTGTTTCTCACACATAGCATGAATATCTTAGGCTTAGTGGTTTGTAACGATTACAATATCAATACCCATCTAAACTAGTTGAAAAATGATTCCTAAAAAAACTAGGATACATAGGACACCTACCCAAAGTCATAAGCTCAAAAGGGTTCCCATCCAAAAGGGTTAACCCAACCATAACCCATCAAATGGGAATCTCCCATGTGTATGCCACAACAGATCCAAACTAGATGATTTCTGATTACTCTCCCGATGATATGTTGGAAAACCATCATAGGGTTCTGATCCCAACATCCTAACACCTTTTCCCCTTGATGATGATAAAAAATAGAGCGCCTTATAGTTTTTCTCAAGTTAGCAGTACCTTCGTAGAATCAATTGTAAGCATGCTTATGAAAATCCTGAAACCAAGGGTATCCCATGGACCCAATCTTCAGGAATGAACCATGGATTGAATAAAATATGAACATGACTTAAATATATAAGAGAGTCCTAAAATAGAATATAATACTCCTCCTAAATGATGCAGTGAGCCTGCCTTATCATCTTCTCGACCAATGGAGTTGTCAACTATCTTTGGATGATTCATCAATCAAAGAGTGCATGCCTTTGGAATGATGGTCCATGAATCATTGAAACTATAGTCATTGGTTGATTTTGGATCTAGGAATAAACCCATTAGAGACCATATGATCATGTTATATCAGAAGAGGATCGATTGAACAAGTCCTCGACCCCACACAATCACATGGCGGGACTAAATGACTATGGAACCTCATTCTCAATGTGAAAGGGGTGAATTGCCCAGTCTCATCCTGGTTAATCCATCCATATTTTAATGTATAATGATGTAGGATAGGTCAAAAAAAATGAAATGGTGAATTTGACTAGAAACTGTCTCCAGAAAAAGGGACGACTAATGAACCTCATCAGACCATTTCCGCACCACCTGAAACGTGCCACCTCAGAGGCTGAAAATCTATGATTTCATTATACCAGGTTTCATTAGAATTTGGAATACATGAAAATAGATTATTTGATAGTTAGGCCTATTGTATACCTCTATTCAACTATGTGGTTATTAATGTTTATTACATCAATGGGTACATGGGATGTTATCCAAATCCTAAAATAAGGTATATGGAAAGTTATACAATTCCAAAATGAGAGTATAGAAGAGGTTATCTTAATCGTGAATGAAGTAAATGATTAGTTATTCTAGTAGAATAATGTGATTAGTGGGTTGGTTGATATCCCTGACATATGAATCCAATGAATATGATCCTACAACACTTTTTATGGTCACCCCTATGGAATGTTTTTTTTGTTATGATATGGTATTGTGGATCATGATATTTTATCCTTCTTTACTCATTTATTATGATATATAAAACCCCTATATCATAATCAAGATATATGAGTTTTTTGGTATATATTTAAAATTTTTATTTCTGGTTCATACACTTATGCTCGTTATATATTTACATATTATTAAAGATATATATCACACATGTTTACCCTTGATGAGTATCTGACCTCACCCATTATAATGTTCCTTTAAAAAGGAAATTTATAATGGTAAAATATACTATATGTTTAAGATTTTACTATGTGAAATTATCTTTTCACGTGATATTGAAGATATTTTTTGAAATAAGAATATTATGTATAGTTATTAAATTCATTATGGATTTATAATTTTATGGTGAATACTATTTTGAGTTGTATTAAATATTTATCTAGAATTATGTAATATTTATGTAATTAATGATTGATTCCAAACATATTGAAATTAATATAGATATTTATTCATGATTATTATTAAATTTTAGTTTTTTATAATAACACTGGTTTTTTGTTATCTCTTTTATCGTATTTTAGATACTTTTATAATATATATATATTCCAATCTTAAATGATTTTGGTTTAAATAATATTTTAAAGGACACATAATTTTTCATTCCAGGTTTATATTTGAAGATTAATTGCTTTATAAGATTTCTTTATTCTCTCTAGTAGGTTCTAGCTTTCAATAATTGGGAAATGCATTGAATTCCTTTTAAAACCATTGATCACATCATTGGATTTGAATATACTTGTAATAGTGTTATGGTGAGCACCTTACATGTCTAATTCATGGTTTTCCGATTCCTAAAAATCTCAAATAAGAAATTTCTCAATATTTTAATTTATTTATTATAAAGAAATATTTTTTTAATTGGATTAAATATTTGAAACAGGTTTTGGAGTTAAATAAATATATATATATATATATATTGTTATAAAATATATCATTAATTAGTTCTATGAACATAATATATTCTATTGATGTGAAATTTAATCACACAAATAAAAAATTGAAAATAATTTTTAAAAAATTTCATGAAAATCATAGAATGTGTAATAAATTTAAAAATCACTTTAAATTTTTCAAAGAAATTGAATTCTAAAAAATATACCTAGATTATTTTCAAGAACCCCACATGTTATAAGTTTATAGATTTTATTTCTATAATCATAAATTGATATATGGTTTTTTACCTATGATTAAATATATTTTTTTTATGTAGATAATTTTTTATCATTTAATAAATATTAGAATGTTAGATTTGATTTTTGACTCTACAAGTATATATTAAATTTTTTTAACCATTTCAAAAAACAGATTCAATCCCAATTTTCTCCTATAGGTTATTAATTTTTTTTGAATAATTGAAAAAATTATTAATAAAAAAATAATTACTTACATTTACTATTGTTTGTTTACATTATTTTAAGGGAGTTATAATTCAAAATAGTGTTTATAAAATAATATTTGTTGAATTGGTCCTCATATTCTTGTTTGGATTATTCTGATGGGAAAAAAATTAATCTATAAATGTTTTAATAATTTTTATTGAGTAATATATTTCATTAGAAGTATTTGATCATATTAAGAACAGTTGATAATTACAAATGAATTTCAACTCTAAAAATAATCTTCAGATCATTTTTCCCTCAATCAGTGTAAGATTAACATTTGGTTTTTACCTATTGGAAACAAATAGAAGAAGAAAACTTTCATAATATATCCCTGATAAACCATGTTCATTTCACTTATTATGATCATTTAACACTTGTTTAAAAATGAATAAATAATAAAAATCCAAATTAGAATTATTTAAAAATAATAAATATTTAGAATGATATGTGTTTTATTCTCTCCATTCAAAATTAAATCTAAAAAACTTATCCTAAATTTTTATTACATATCATGATTATTTGATCATTTTTGATCATTTATAGATATTAAGATATATAAATGATTTTAATCCTCAAAAAACACAACGAATTATCTTTTATCATATATAGATTTAGAATGATACATTGATTTCTATTTTCTAAAAAATAATAGAGAAGCATTCACCTAAATTATCATTAAAAAATAATATCCACTGAGTTATTTTATATGATACATTTTTTTGAGATTATTATTTAAAATTGAGACATTGATTCAATTTGTGAGCATTATCCTTTGAGTAAAAATAATATTTTGTCTTAAAGTGATAAAGCCAATAAAATATTTTATTTCTAAATATTTATTATATCCAAGGACTGTTTGATCAATTTTGAAAAAATAATACATATTTTAATATTATCTATGAAATTTAAATTTGAAAAGAAACATGATATCATTTACAGAACATATATGGTATGATTGATGGTTTTTTAATCATAAAGTTAAAAATGGAATGATTTTCATTGTTTTAAATTATCAAGAAAAATCAATTTGGTTGATAAATTTCTATAATTTGATTCACATTTTTAACCGATTAAATTTTAAAAAACACACTTTGAATTATACACAGATCGTTGATTAAAGGGTCGAAATTTAGTTTGTTCTGAAATTTTCAAATTGTTTTTAAATCATCATCAATTAATTTATCTATGTATTAAACTTATTACATTTTTTTTATTAATTATATCGTGATTAAAAAATTATAAATTTACATTCTCTTTTGAAAGGAATGTAATTATTTTAAAAACAATAGGAATTTGACTGATGTATTGTTTCTGGCTAGATGAAAATATTATATAAACATCATTTTTCAACAATTTCCAAAAAATCCTAGATTTTTTTCATATTAATCATTTAATTAATTATGAATAACATTTAAAATTTATTAAAAATATAATTTTATTGATTTAAAGGTATATAGAATCATATTTAAATGTTATTATTTCTAATGTTCAAAATTTCATTGATGATTTGTATCATAAATTCTCATAAATTTCCAAGAATAATGGATCTAATTTTTAATTCCAAAAAATTATAAATTTATATTGACACTAAAAATATGCATTTTAATATTTTGATAACATATAGGATTGGATTAACGTGCATCATATTCTTAAAAGTGAAAAATATTCTTATAATATTTTTCTTAAATTTCAATGAAGGACCATATTTATTGAATTGGGTTTGATTGATTGATACCATATTAGATGAGTTTTAATTATTTAAAACACACTTTTAATCAATTCATGTGATATGTTTATTGGATTTATGTTCATTATAGTATTAACTTTAATAACATAAATGAAATTTAATTTACAATATGTTCATTAAAAATATTATTGATTGATCAAAATATAAATTGGATTTACATTTAATCATTATTAATGAATTTAAAATCTAAAATAAACTCGTATTCAATTATATAAAAAATAGTAATGGATTAATTCATGGATCACTTCTATATTTCATAAATGACATCATTTGGAAAATATTTAGAGTTTTATAACCTAATAAAATAAAGAATTTTTTTTTAATAATTGTATGTTTATTTTCATGATAATAAAGGAACCGTTATAAAAGTGAAAATGTGGGAATTATATATGATAACTAGCATTGCAAAAATAGTGTAACATACATAGAAATTAATTTTTTTATAAAATGTGGATATAAAAAAGATAACAAAAAATACTATATAACTATCATGTTAAAGACGTAAATATTAAATGTTGCAATGAATTATTTCATTCATATTGTTTGTAAGAATTATATAATGTATAGTAATATATAATATATTTATTATATATATAGTTCTTTTTATATTATAAAAAATGATGATTAAAAATAAATAAATATATGTATATGATATTTTTTTTAAAATAGAACACTACTTATAATAATGAGTATAGAGATATTTAATTTTTCATGGAACCATTAAAATTTCATTTTTACTATGCGGGAGGTTTTTAATGTTAAATAGTATCCAACTTATCCAAGAATTGATATGGAAAGACAAATATTTTTCTTTTCTATTTTATGGGAACATTCAAATATATATATATATATATAATTTTCAATCAATTATTTCCTTAATAAAGTAATATTTCCTGTCTGAAATTATAATGTTTTAAAAAAATTATTTTACAACATCATTTATGCTAGACAATAAAAATTTTAATTTTTTTCCATATACTTTAAAAGTTATCTATTAAAATATGATATAATATCATTTATAAAAGACCATTTATAAAATTCTTGGAATGTTTAAGGATATATTCTTTTAAAAATAGTAATTAATGATTATATTTTAGAAGCTAGTTTCCTCAAATATAAAGTCAATACTCTTTTTGACAGTGAATAAATTTTATTGAAATAAAAAAATACATACCATCCTAAAAAAATTATGATTGAAAAATTGGAAATTTTTTAATAACTATTACTTCTTCCATTGCTTCTAATTTCATGAAGTAACCAAGGATACCACTAATATGGTTCTTTTCGACACACTGTGACATGGCCTGAAGCATTATCTTTATCACTATGTAATATAGACATGTATTGGGGTGTTAAAACAAACATCATTGGGAACGCTTTTTCTAGATAAAAATATTAAACATTGTGGTGGATTCTTCTCAAAAGTCCAAAATGAATACTTCATATGTTATCTGATCATTGATAAAATAAATTAGTATATATATAATCATAAAAACAATATGAGCTAAAAAAATTATTACTCTTAAATTTAAAAAAAAAACAAAAAATACTTCCAATACATCGAAACATCAATAAAAATGCACTATAAAATAGAAATCCATAGTAAATTGGAAAAAAATGTTAAAGTAGAATAGTTAACAAAAAAATATACAATTGAAGGATGAAATACCAAAATTAAAAAATTTCCACAACTAACCATCTCATTATGACATGTAAAACATGTTCACGTACAACTTTTGAACTACACAAAATAGAATTAAATAACAAACCATCACATCAATATATGACTCATACTAAATGAGTAATATGATAGGCATAATAAAAAAATATCAAGTTATCCTCCAATATTCCCATAAATAATATATAAAATTAATTCTATCTCATGATATTTTTGAGAAAACATTAATGTATGATTTTACCTTTATTGAAAATCTATAACATTATATCATAAAATGAAGATATTTTATTTAGATCATCGAATTTACACATCAACAAACTAAAATCAACATATTAAATTTTTATGAAAATGAATTACTCAATATGAAACAATATTTTAAAAACATTCATTTGTAAACCATTTTTAATTCAATCAATTATGAATCATGTCTTATTTTAAAAAAGAGACACCAATGGAAATAATAAAAATCATAATAATATTCTGAATAGTAATATAGAAACTTATAATTTAATTAAAAGTAAATGACCATGGATAAGTTTTCAATCATATACACCATAATGTTATAAAGAATTAGTAATCATGGGAATACGCTGGTGCCATAGGGACTAACATAGAAAAAAACAAGATTAAAATTTATCCCCTTGGCAGCTAATGAGATATATTATCTATAAAATTCATTCTAACCAAACCATTATTATCTAATGAGAAATATACTGATTAGACACTAAATAAGGCTAATATTCATTTTTAATATATATATTATATTCATGTTCTTTATTTTTCATAAACACCATTTTAGTGCATTTTACACATTGAACATCATTTCACATTATGATTGTAATACCTTCTTAAAATGCACTATTATGTGGTACATTTTTGAACATCATTTGAAGTAAAAAATGATTCATCTGATTATACATATTTTAATTTTATATTTTTGTAAATTTATCTACACTTCAATGTGAACATTTTTTATTCAGGGATCAATGGAGAATTCATGGAAGAAGATGGGGATATTTTGGGATGAAAGGAAGCAATTCTGGAGAAGGCATATTGGACACCAGCGCACTGATGAGACAGGGGGGCCCAAAAATACGGGCTCAATGAAACCCACATTTCGTGGAATAATATAAGACATGTAGAGGAAAAAATAATTCTTCATAATCCACTTCTAATTATTCCTCTATGGTGTCCATTTAAGCGGCCCATGTTAGAGATAAAATTCTGGGCCAGATTATGCGGCCCAGAAAAACAGTCCACCAATTAAACCATATCTTGAAAACCATAACTCCTTTTGTTCTGATATTTTACAGGATATTTTGGGAAATAAGGATATTAATTTATGTATTATATGTCCCACCAAAATTCGTCCATATAGAAGGTGTTTCATGGACATCTGGTTGGTGGATGCAAGCTGGATTCCTTTTCGGGTCAAGGGTGGAAAGCCTTCTTTCCACAAACATTCCACCACCCTAGACCTACTATACTCAAGTGGGATAACATGTACTATTTCAGGCTCCACCCAAGGCTCCCAAAATGCCTATTTAAGGCAGTTTTGGTGAAAGAGTTTTTGATCTTGGATTCTTTGTTCAATTGTAATGTTATGCCGCAATTTTGTTGTCTCAAATTTGACTTTCACTTGTAAGTTGTGAAATTCACTTTAGTTTCTTAATAAAAGTTCTTATTCTACCCTTATTATGTTGTTATTACTATCACTTATATACCATCGGTTCATGTTGTGAATTTATTCACACCAAACCTTGTGAAATTATTCACACAATGGTGGAGTGATCATTTTATTTTTGTTGTTTTCTTTACTTCTCCATTTCCTCCCTCATGAGTCTACTTTCCGCTTCTATTGAAACCATGGGATCAATGGAGGGACAAACCACTTATGGGTTGATCCAATGGATTAAAAAGGGGCTGCATTGGATGTTATTTATCACCTCATTAATGTATAATCACTTCTGTAATTTAGATTTTTATTTCATTATTTTTAAACTCCATCGTTCTTGTTGAATTTAAGGCCACACACGTCAAGTGCTGATACGAAACATTACCTTGATGTTCTCAAAACATTGATCCTTAAAGTTTATCGGTGATTGGTATTAAATGGTGTATGCATTAAACTAGTAAGTGGTGATGTTGTTTTATCCCCTTAAATGAACCCATCTAAAATATAAGATATTGAAATCATTAAAAAGGAAATACATCCAATCCACCACGAGGGATAACCTAGGATCAAATCATTATTTTAAATTGAATTCTCATAAGTATCTTATATTTCCATTAAACCCATCTAAAATCAACCCATGTTAGCCACTTCATATCCAAAAATAGTCTATAGAATGTACGTGTCTATAGGTTACTTCTTAGTTCTCTGATGATTCGACAACCCAGGCTAAACTACAAGGACCGTCTTACCTTCTTCTCTTGGGTAAATTCGAGCGAGAATCAAATTTTGGCACCTTTTCTGGGGACCCATGTATGTCATCTAAAAACCCATTCTATTCTCCCTCATTTCATATTTCCTCATCCAAATTATCTTATCTTGACCACTTCTCTTTTTTTTTCTTTTGGCGCATGTCCGCCTACACCCTCGATCAATCAAACCATCTAGTTAGGGTGGATAGTCATGGGGTTGGGGAGTCAAGTACACCAAGGTAAATATTTCCATTAGATCCTAATCTTCCTAACACCCCCGAGTCAAAAATTGAGCCCATTTCAGTGGAAGGACTTCAATGAAACCAACTCATAAACCCGAGTGGGAACCAAAATGGAAACCCAAATGAGGCAGCCCCAAATTTGGGGAATGCAATTGTTCAAACCATGAATGACTATATCACACCTTCCTGGACCAATGCCCCCTCATGAATTAGAAACAATTACCTAATATATTACAACTAAATATTTAAACCCCATGTCCTAATCCACCTTCCCATATTCCATGGAATGGAGTCTGAGATGCCATACCTGCACATTAAAGAGTTCAATGACATTGTAGAAACCATGTGTCCCCCACATCAACTAGAATCGGCTAAGATGAAGATATTTTCTTTTTATTTAAAGGATGGAGCTAAAAATTGGTTAAAAAATTTGAGGCCATCATATATCAACTCTTGGGACCAACTACAAAGAGAATTCTATAAAAAATACTTTCCCCACCAGAAGACAATTTCACTTAAAAAGACTATCCAAAACTTTTTTGAACAAGAAGGAGAGTCATTCTATGAAACATGGGAATGGTTCAAAGACACTCTAAAAATGGTTCCACACCATGGTTTTTCTATTCCCGAACAAGTGATAATTTTATATAAAGGGTTGGGTTCGGGGGACAAACAGTTCATTGACATGATGTGTAATGGAACCTTTAAAAACAAAGCCCCAAAAGATGCTTACGAGTATCTAGAAAGCCTTTCTGAACAAAACCAAACATGGGGAACTTCACCTTATTATAAAAATCCACAAAGAACTACGGGAATTCATACACTTAGAGAAGAGGAAAGCCTTAGGGCTAAACTCGCAGCACTTTCTAGGAAGGTTGAAGAGATAAACATTAGGAAAGTCCATGAAATACAAACTGTTGAACCTGTTTTCAAAATTTGTGACAAACATAACCATAAGACAGAAAACTGCCCAACCATTACAACCATCAAGGATGTTCTTTTAGGAGGACTCCCAGCTGAAGTAAATTCCTTGAACTTTCAAAAGCCTCAATACCAAAACAACTTCATCCCAAGGTATAATGACCACCCGAGATTTTGCTGGAAAGATAACCAACAACCCAGCCAACCACAGGGACAAAATCCTTACCCCATCAGAACTACCAATCCCATAACCAGTTCCAAACCCATCCTATTCGATACCAATAGCCACCGGTCCATTTTCAACAAACCATCCCACCTCCAAAATACCCCCTAGGATAAACCAATCTTCTCAATCACCAACCCAAACTGTTCCACAAAAAATACAAGAACAGCTATGAAAACAAATGGAGAGGATGAACTTGGAGGTATCTTCCCTAAAACAATAACTTCAAACCATCACAACTGGAAAGGAACCCATGCCTACTCAGGCAGTTCCATCCTCAACTTCAACGGGAGAGTCAAGTTGTACTCAAACAACTCATGAACAACTAAAGGTTGTGACTATTTTATGAAGTGGGAAATCGATTGAGAAACCTGAACAACTAATTCAGAACCCACCTGAAGATTCAAACTTAGATGAAAATTCAATATGAACCACAAGATCAAACTGAGGAAGATAATAACATTGTCAAGGAAACAACTCTTCAACAAACAACCCAACAACCTGCACCATTTCCTCAATGCATGAGGGGGGAAACCAAGCCTGAATTGGGTGAAACGTTGAGAGAAATATTTTCACAAGTCACGTTGAACATACCCATTATCGATGCAATCCAAACCATACCTACCTACTCAAAGTACCTGAAGGACTTGTGCACTTTTAAAAGAAAATTTTCACATAAAAACCAAGTCCTTTTGGATGCAAATGCGAGTACCACCATTCAAGGGACCATTTTTCTTAAGTTGAAAGACCTGGGTTTCCCTTACATCAATGTTGAACTAGGAGAGAGAAAAGTTTTCAAGGCCTTTTGTGACCTAGGTTATAGTGTCAATCTCATCCCATATGTTGTGTACTGTCAGTTAGGCCTAGAAAAACTCCAACCCACATCTGTCACACTTCAGCTTGATAATTGTAGCATTAGGGTTCCAAAGGGGATTTTGAAGGACGTTCTATTGAAGGTTGAAAACTTCATCTACCCTGGTATTTTCATTGTCCTTGACAACCATAAGAACTTGGAAAATAAGGAACAAACCCCAATCATCCTTGTTCGTCCTTTCCTTGGAACAATCAACTCTGTTATCCGAGTTCGAAATGGGAACATGACCATTACCTTTGGGAACATGAGTCTTGAATTGAACATCTATAATGGAAGCTCACAAATAAGGGATGACGAGGACATTAATGAAGTACACAACATAGAAAGCATTGATAATTAATCCATGGAACATCAAGGAATATTTGATGAAGGTTTATGTCAGGATGAGATTGATTTCCTTTGTTCATATGAAGGAAGTTTATCTCCTTGGCTTGAATCATTTTCAAATTGCTCTTATGATGAAGTCTTCGGTCCAACAATTAGTGAAACCTTTCAAGAAACCACTTTCATAGAGACCACTCCAAATTCCTTCCCTAGATCTGATCAAACCAATCTAGTAGTTGAAACATCTACATGTGGGAAATCAATCCTATCTGAAACTCTAAAAAAATAAATTGAACTTGAACCAGTGTCCCAATCTTCTGTTGAAATTCTGAACCAACCTAATCTTGAATGGAAGGAACGTCCTACTACACTCAAGTATGCTTTCCTAGGGGAAAATCAAACACATCCTATTTTCATTTCTTTTTCTCTTGAAGCCAATCATGAAAAGATGCTTCTAGATGTCCTTAGGAAGCATAAGAAAGCCATTGGTTGGACCCTTTCTGATATTCCTGGGATTATCCCACTTATCGGGACTCATAGGATTGTTCGGGAATCTGATTCAAAGCCATGTCATCAACCTCAATGGCGACTCAATCCCAATCTCATAGAGGTAGTAAGAAAATAACTCCTGAAATTGATAAAATCTAGTATCATATATCCCATAGGTGAGAGTGAATGGGTGAGCCCAATCCAAGTGGTTCCAAAAAAGGCTGTAATAACATTGATAACCAATGAGGATGGAGAGATTCTTCCAACAAGGGTGATTAGTGGATGGAGGCTCTACATTGACTATAGGAAGCTAAACTCATTCACTAATAAGGACCATTTCCCCTTACCATTCATTGACCAAGTCCTTGAGAGAGTGGCATGTCATGCATTCTACTGTTTCCTAGATGGGTACTCAGGGTATAATCAAATTGAGGTCTCCCAAGAGGATCAAGGGAAGACTACATTCACATGTCCATTCAGAACCTTTGCCTTAAAACACATGCCCTTTGGTTTTTGCAATGCTTCTGGAACCTTTCAGCGGTGCATGATTGGAATCTTCTTATACATGGTAGGGTATTTTCTAGAGGTCTTCATGGATGACATCTCTGTGTTTGGGGATACATTTGAGGGATGTCTGAGGAATGTAGAGAGAGTCTTGTCAAGATGTGAAGAAAATAATCCATTCCTAAACTGGGAAAAATGCCATTATATGGTTAAAGAGGGACTAGATTTAAGTCATCTGGTCTCAGGTAGGGGGATTGAAGTTGTTAAATCCAAGTTTGACATCATTAGTCACCTTCCATCACCCAAAACTATCAAGGAAGTGAGGTCTTCCTTAGGGAATGCTGGTTTCTATAGAAGATTCATCAAGGACTTTAGTTCAATCTCTTGTCCCCTTTGTGCTCTCCTAGTAAAGGATGTTCCATTTGTTTAGACAGAAAGCTGTGAGGGTTAATTCTCAACCTTCAAATCCTCTCTCACCTCTCCCCCATCAAGAAATATCAAAATTGGAACCTTCCATTCGAACTTATGTGTGATTCCAGTGACTTTTCTATAGGAGCTGTGTTAGGACAACATTGTGATAAAAATCCTTATGTAATTTCTTATGCAAGAAAATCCTTAAATGATGCCCAAATCAACTACACAACAACTGAAAAGGAGTTACATTCTATTGTTTTTTTCCATAGAGATGTTTAGGTCCTACCTATTAGGATCCCCCATCACTGTGTTCACTGACCATTCTTCACTAAAATACCTCTTCTAAAAACAAGATGCTAAAGCTAGACTGATTAGGTGGGTCCTTCTCTTACAAGAATTTGACCTCACAATCAAGGATAAAAAGGGAGTTGAAAATGTTGTAGTTGATCACCTCTCTAGGATGGAATTCAATAATAACTCAAATCACCTTTCTATGTCTGATTCGTTTCCTGATGAACACCTATACTCTGTGAGTGATTTCCCTTGGTATACCGACATAGAAAATTTCTTAGTTACAGGAGTCATTCCAAAATTCATAGGAACTCAAGCTCGATGGAAATTCCTTTATGATGGTAGACACTATGTGTTTGATGATCCATACCTCTATAAGTTTTTCCCTAAACAATTCATTAGGAGGTGTGTCCCAGATTCTGAACGATAGTCCATCCATAAATTCTGTCATAGTGAGCCATGTGCAGGTCACTTTTCCTCTAAGAAAAAATCTTCTAAGAATCTTCAATGTGGTCTCTTCTGGCCCACCCGCTCATGGGACTCCTACGCCTTTTGTAAAATTTGTACTAGGTGTCAACAAGTAGGATCTATCACAAAAAGTAATCAAATTACACTCACTCCCATCTTAGTGGTTGAAATCATTGACTGTTGGGGAATTGATTTCATGGGGCCCTTCCCAAACTCTAGGGGATACCTCTACATACTCTTAGCTGTTGATTATGTCTCAAAATGGGTTGAGGTCATTCCCACTATGTCCAACGACCATCAAGTTGTGATTCGATTTCTAAAAGAGAACATATTTTCTCGATTTGGAATTCCTAGGGCTATAATCAGTGATTGAGGAACCCATTTCGGCAATCGCCCATTCCCTTCACTCATGCCTAAGTATGGTATTTCTCATAAGGTGTCCACTACATACCATCCTCAAACTAATTGTGAAGCTGAGTTAGTGAATTGGGAGATTAAGCAAATTCTTGAAAAAACTGTGAACCCCTCTAGGAAAGATTGGTCTGAGAAACTTTTAGATGCTCTTTGGGCCTATCAAGCGGAATATAAAACCATTTTAAGAATGTCCCCATATAGGTTGGTTTATGGAAAAGAATTCCATTTACCTATTGAAATTGAGCATAAGGCCTTTTGGGAAATTAAGAAAATGGATTATGACCTCTCATTGGCCAGAACAAAAAGGAAATTAGATCTCAATGATCTGGAGGAACTAAGGATGGAGGCTTATGAAAATTCAAGGATCAATAAAGCTAGAGTTCAAGCCTACCAATCTAGTAATATCAAGGTCAAACATTTTGAACCGGGGAATCTTGTGCTCTTGTATAGTTCAAAACATCATTTAGACCTGAAAATGTTAAGGTCTAGATGGTTAGGACCGTTCATAGTGCATCATGTATTCCCCCATGGGGTAGTAGAGATTCAAGATCCCAAAAGTGGTTACATTTTCAAGTTCAACGGTCAATGTTTAAAACCGTTCATTGTATCATTCAATAAACTAGAAATAGAGGTTGAGTTAACTGAGCCAACCTATGAACCATGAAAATATTGAATGATTTAGGGTTCAAGTCGAGCTAACAATGTTAAAAAAAAGCACTGCATGGGAGGCAACCCATGGTTTTCATGTTTCCTATCATTTATTTGTTTTAATAAAATTTATATTTTAATTAATCATTTTTATATTTAAAAAAAATACACTATTGATATGTTCTTATATTATGATTATGGATGGGTATGAAAGGAGATCACCATATTCATCTGTGTCATGTGGTGTGATCCTTGAGTAATACCATACCTAGAAATTTAAAAAGAAGACAATGTATCATCAGTTTATTTTATTTTATATATATACTTATATTTTACTTATATATATATATACTCTTTTGTTTTGTTTTTTTGTTTTCCTTTTTCCACTAGGGAACTTTGCAAGCGACATGGATATCAAAGGACTAAATTGGAGCAGCAAGAACTTCAAACTTCAACCACCAGGTGACTTCAGTCTATGACCCTCATATTCAATTTCCTTTTTGAACTTTCATTCTCTACCTCTACCCCCTCCTAATTTTTTTTTATTTAAACACTGGGGACAATTTTATTTTAAGTTGGGGGGGAGATAAAATAAAAAATGCTTTTGTGTCAAAAAAATGATATATCATTTGAAAAAAATTTTTGAAAATAGAAGGAAAAATTCCTTTAACTTTAAACATGGTAATACACATTGCACACTTTGAAACTGAATATCATATAATTTAGCATACCCTGATTTTGATTTTAATCCTTGTATAATTTCATGATCATTGATTTTGGAAAGTGTGGCTGTCCAACGTGATATTTCATCGTTTATATTTTCATCCAAATAAAAAAAGATCATAATGCACGTCCTTTGGATAGTGGGGTATTAGTTTGAGTTCATGGGGTCCCCTAAATAAATATCATTGGTTGGGTGATCATTTTATTTTAATATGATTATTCAAAAAAAAAATTTGCGCGTAGAGCAATGAAATGACCTAATCTGTGGCTTTCAGCACCTGGGGATCATGACTCCATAGTTGTCTGGCCTAGAGTTAGTAATTTTATCTCTATTTATGATAATTTGAATTTGTTTTTGACTGAGTAAACTCTAGACGATGCCCGAGTATGTGGTCTTCACTTGGCGCCCTAAGGTATTTGAGCCTGGGAGTCATCAGCAAAGTCTCGCCACAAGGGTTGACTCTTTTGAGTGCAATTTAAATTACCATGGCAGAATTGAAAAAACAAAAAAAATACACAATTTTTTTTTGAATACTTATCTTCATATTGAAATTTTATTCCACCTAGTGCTTCCGTAATTTTCCCCTTGAATAAAGATGAACCCCCATGTCTATTGTGATGCACAACACATCCTCGTACTTAATTGATATTGGATGAAATAAGGCAATGAATTTGAACAAAGGAATGGGCTTGGGATTGGGATCTTCTTATGAAACTATCTTGTATTAAAATATTTTGATGGGTTTCGTGATTTTTTGGTATAAGGGTTTCTGGTGATCATTGTGTATTAAAATGTTTTTGGAAAAGGGAATTCAAATTTCATATTGTTGAGATATATTTTTCTCAGGGTAAGAAAAACTCAAGTTAGGGGGTGTTATTAGCCACTAAATAAGGATAATATTAATTGTTAATATATATAATATTCATGTTCTTTATTATTCATAAACACCATTTTAGTGAATTTTACACTTTGAACATCATTTCACATTATGATTGTAATACCTTCTTAAAATGCTCTATTATGTGGAAGATTTTTGAACATTATTTGAAGTACCCAATGATTCATCTGATTATACATATTTTAATTTGATATTTTGGTAAATACATATAAACTTAAATATGAACATTTTTTATTCAGGGATCAATGGATATTTCAAGGAAGAAGATAGGGATATTTTGTGATGAAAGAAAGCAATTCTAGAGAAGGCAGATTGGACACCATCCCACTGATGAGATGGTGGGGCCCAACATACAAGCTCAATGAATCCCAGATTTCCTGGAATTCTATAAGACATGTATAGGAACAAATCACTCTTCATAATCCAATTCTAATTCGTCCTCCATGGTTTTCATTTAGGCGTCCCATTTTAGAGATAAAATTATGGACTAGATTTTGCGGCCCAGAAAAACATCCCACCAATTAAACCATATCTCGAAAACCATAACTAATTTTGGGCTGATATTTTACAGGATGTTAGGGTAAATACGGAGATTCATTTAAGTATGATATGGAAAACCCAATTTCGGCCATCTAGAAGGTGTTTCATGCGCATCTGTTTGGTGGATGCAAGCTGGATTCCTTTTCGGGTCAAGGGTGGAAAGTCTTTTTTACACAAACATTCCACCACCCTAGACCTACCATACTCAAGTGGGATAACATGTACTGTTGGAGACTCGACCCAAGGATCCCAAAATTCCTATTTAAGGCAGTGGTGGTGAAATAGTTTTTGATCTTGGATGCTTTGTTCAATTGTAATGTTATGCTGCAATTTTGTTGTCTCAAATTTGTCTTTCACATTTAAGTTGTTTAATTCACATTAGTTGCTTAAAAAAAGTTCTTCTTATACTCTTATTCTGTTTTTATTCATATCACTTTGATATCGTTGGATCAAGGTGTGAATTTATTCACACCAAACCTTGTGAAATTATTCACACAACGGTGGAGTGATCATTTTATTTTTTTTTTGTTTTCTTTACTTCTCCATTTCCTCCCTCATGAGTCTACTTTCCGCTCCCATTGAAACCATGGGATCAATGGAGGGATAAAACACTTATGGGTTGATCCAAGGGATTATAAAGGGGCTGTATTGGATGTTATTTATCACCTCATTAATTTATAATCACTTCTTTAATTGATATTTTTATTTGATGATTTTTAAACTCCATCATCCTTGTTGAATTTAAGGCCACACACTTCAAGTGCTTATACGAACCATTACCTTGAAGTGCTCAAAACATTGATCCATCATGTGTATAGGTGATTAGTATTAAAGGGTGTAGGAATTAAACTAGTAAGTGATGATGTTGTTTTATCTCCTTAAATGAAGACATCTCAAATATAAGAAATTGAAATCATTAAAAAGGAAATACGTCCAATCCACCCCGAGCGATAACCCAGGATCAACTCATTCTTTTAAATTTAATTCACTTAAGTCTCTTAGATTTACTTTAAACCCATCTAAAATCAACCCATGTTGGACACATCATAGCCAAAAACAGTCTATAGAATGTATGTGTCTATAGGTTATTTCTTAGGTCTCTGAGGATTCGACAACCCAAGCTAGACTATAAGGACTGTCTTACCATCTTCTCTTGGGTAAATTTGAGCAAGAATCATCTACCCAAAGTAGATAATAAAATAATTATTCTATACTAGAAAATAAATATCACACATTTGTGTAGAATTTGGTCCCATAAATACCACTTATACCCTCTTGGTCCCTAAGGATATATAAAATTGTCATGATTAATCAAACATAACAAATAAAAAATTATAAAAAATTATAATCATATAATACTCTCATCTCTGAACACCAATCACAAAAGTAATTAAATTTCCTAAATAGAAACATATAATAACATATAAATTTTAAAGTTGGGAATTTGTTCCACTTTATACAAACAACTATAAGAGGGAACACTTTGATGGTTCATATACATTTTGATAACCCATTTTGATAGTTCAAATGAGACATTAAAAACAACATTTAAAAAATTATGTTATATATTATTATTTAAAAAATGATATAAAAAATAACATCCCTAAAATGATCATTGTAACATGAAATAACTTCTACATACTCAAATATACGTTAGTTTTCAAAAAAATTATTCAAACACGATATACAATTTTTATAGAACAATAAAAATCAAATACAAATTTAATTTATCAAATCCAATTGAAAGGAGTTACATGGGTAATTAAACAATCCCGTAACAATAAAAAATTATTTAATAGTTAGTTTTTTACATAGAAACATGTTGAAAATATATTCATTAGGAGTGTATCACTATATAAAGTTAATGTAATTATATAAGTGCACAATGCATATTTTAATGCAATAAACAATTATATGGATTTAAATATAATTGTATATAAATGGAATAACCTACATAAAACAAGTATATTCCTCTATAAATTGTGTTAAACCACCATAACATGGTCATTTGTACCCCAAAAAGGACAATAGAGTCCATAAAATATGAAAAATAAAAATTATTGTTACAGAAGATAAATCCCTATTTCCTTAATGTAATGATCCGTTATCGAGTAACCAATATATGGTGTCTACATTATTGCATTGGAAATAGATACAACTGATCAAATCCAAATAAAATAAATCGTATAGCTTTCTTGAATTACTAGATACATACATGAAATCCTTTTTACACTAGGAATAAAACAAAAAACATAACAAAATAATGTATGGCTTCTATGAAACTCTTTCAAAGAAATCTTCTTCATATCCTAGGGATAGAAAGTAAAATAGTGGTGATCTCAAATTATTAGTATGGTTTTCATATAGGTGAATCCATTATGAATAAATCAACATAATTAACATGAAATTTAAATATCATTACAGAAATTCAATTTAAATAATCTGAATATCCTGATTAAATATGGTATAATCAACATGGAAAGGAAAATAACTAAGAACTAAGCCATTTAATCAATAATATGATAATTAAATGCATCCATAGATTATATCAATGAAAACATTTAATGTCTAAATATAATAAATGAATTAAAAATAATTAATTTCTTATTTTATGGACATAATTTTCATAGACATCATCCCACCTGATCTATCAAGTCCTTCCATAAGATTGTCTGATACTATAGATAAAATCCCATCGGATTTACCAAATTGATTTGTTTCATGCGAACTATCTATGAATAAAGGGGATATATATTTTTTCTTCCCAGTAGTCACTAAATTTCGGAAGAATTCCTCATATATATTATAATTAATTTAATTTACGAACAATATCACATATCAATAAATATCCATATTGATTAAAGAATAGAGATTTTTAAATATTTCCCTAGTTAATCAAATAACTCTCAAAGTTAAAACCATGAGTAAAAATAATATAATGTTTAGGAGACAATCAGATCCATGATATGATAATATGTATATCAGAATGATTTTATATTATGAAGTAAAAATTATTATATTACATTAATAGTACTAAAATTGTAATGCATCGACCCTAGAAAACTATAGGTGGGGAATTAAATTCTTATACTGGCATGATTACAAGAAATAAAATCCCAATGGAATGATTAGTTTTGCAATTTTGGAATACCAGATTATATACATTATACCCAGTGTACATTTATAATGCTATAAAATACAACATAAAATATAAAAAACTGAAATAAACTACCTCCATGAAATATTATTCAAGGTTTTCTTCATCATAACCTTGGGAAATAAAGCATAATAAGGGTGAGATAAAATTATCAGTAATGATTACGTATTTTTGAGTGATTAATCAATAATAAGTGAATCATTTCCAGTTAGACAAACATAATATTGAATTATGATTAAATGAAAACACTTACCATCAATAAGCTACGAATAAAAAAGCATCCTTAGATTTTGAAACAGTTATGACCACATAGATAGTAACAACTGAATAATTCATATAAAGAATTATTATTAATTAGAAATCATTTAATTTGAACATGAAACATTATACCATTGAGACGTCTTATGTCTGGTGGTAGAAACCCATCTAATTTTTGGGAGAACACTTGAAGGGTTTTTCACAACGTGATTTGTCTCGTAAGACTTGTTAATGAATTGAAGGGCTATAGTGGGCCCCAAACATCAATTATAGTCAAAATAAATATTTATAAAATTATTTAATACAATAACAATATTCCATTTAAATATCCTTATCGAGTAGAGGATGCAGATTCATCAATATTTCCCCAGTTAAAATAGCATTACAAATAAACACTGGATGAGAAATGGAATAAGGCTTCAGGAAATGATGATTTCAATGATATAAGAAATTGGATATTTAATAAAATAATAAATTCATATGAAAAATGATCTCATGTGAGATTTATATACACCACATAATAATGATTATGTTGATAATATCAAGTATGTCTCAATGAAATTGAAATCGACAAAAAGTCCCTTAAGACATTTTAATCAAATGAATCATATTGACAAAATTAATATTCCTCAAGTAAATCACAAAATACCTTTAATATAAACAGAATAATGATATTATATATCAAATGGTAGTACACATACACCACATAAAAGAGATAAGTGGTGAATAATGAAAATCCTACGGAATTAAAAGTTAGTTAAGGAATCCCTTAACATAAGCACGAATGTGTTATTAGAATCATTAATTTTTAATTAAATAACCTCATATTGATTTTATATATTTATTTTAACCATATTATTATCATTAATGAACGTTATGATGGGTTTATGTAGTTCATTTTTTATTTTTTTGGATGCATTTTCTTCCTTGGTTTTCATGATCAGTTAGCTTGTATTTGAGTTTGAGAGTTTCTGTAAAATGGAAATTGAAATACATAATTGAAGTTATGAGTTATTAATGATGATTAATTTGATAAAATTAAAAAATAAATCCTTTAATTATTTTTGGGGGCGGATGAGTCATTATAAAAAATATATATGGATAAACGATTTGATTATTTTTATGATTTTTTGGATCACAACAAAATTATTTTGATTTATAATGAAATACCATGTGTAAAAAGATAATTTCATAGAATTAAATAGAATATATTAAATATAAAATGATCTTTCTCAACCATAAAAATTATTTCACGGCAATGATTTAAGATGGTAATAGAAATTGATAACCCACCATCCTTGACTATGATAAACCAACAAATATCAGACAGTGTTTTAATTTATATTATAAATGGAGGTAAAATGATATGTGGTGATGGAATAATTGATTATCATAAAAGAATTCTAGTACATATATGTTACATTATTTTTCATAACATTTATATGAGAAGAGGTGAGAATAGAAAAGACAACAAAGGAACTTGAAAAGAAAACAAAACAATTGAAAAGATAAATTTACCTCTTGAATCTATCTTCATTTGAGAGCTTCTTTTGGGAATAGAATATGGTATTTAGTGGAGAATAAAGGGATGGTGTACGTGTGGGAGGAGTTTAGGGATTGATTTTTGTACACATTAGGAATGTCTTGTTGCTTGAGAGGTGTGATTAAATGAGGATGTGAGGGGTGGTTTATATATTGTAATGGTGGAGGGTTTTCAAAATCATATAACCATTAATTTATAATTTTTCTATAAGACTAAAAATATATTGATTCCAAGAAAATAATAGTAATAATAACATGTGATTTTGAACTAATGGTTTCTAGAATCATCGGTGATGTTGGTAATAGGTTACTTATCTCATAATGTCTTTATAACGTAATTACTGTATTTTAATATTCACCGAAAATTCATGTATTTCAAGAAAACACAAAAAATAAATCCTAACCATTTTTATATTTTTAGAATGAAAAAATGAACTCCTTTTTTTACATAAATTTTAAATATGAGAAATTTAATTTTTAATTAAAATGATCATTTATTTAAAAAATACCAATCCTTAAAATATTCAACATCATTTTTAAGGTGGCTAGATTTTGTTTATACATTCAGGGGTAATGTTATCATAAATGAAGATCATATTACAATTCATAACTATAATTTACAATTATTATGTTTAATTTACCATTTATAGGGGTATGATTGTGTTCACCAAAAATTATGTTGATTCTATTAGACTGTAAATTACTTTCTGAAGACAACAATGTATGTCCAATTTTCAAAATTCAAATCAGAGTAGTCAAAAATTTATGTTCAATGGATAGGTAATAATTATATTCTATATTTTGGTGTTGTTTCAAAACAACGTAGTTCTTTATTAAATATATGACATCTAATCAATTGAATGTATTTAAGAGAAACATATCATAAAATGATTGTGGTGTTATATTTTTCCCTCCTTCAGAAATTTATTCCTTGATCTTTTTCATGTATAAAGTCCAATAAAAATATGTATGTGGTTCTTTTTTCTAACATAAATAGGTTCCCATGTTTCATCCTCCATATTGTAGTTTATCCAAATAACTGTTACAGGACAATTTGTCTAATTTCTTAATACATACTCTTTAGTTTCAAGAATCTCGATAGGCTCTTCACAATAAGACAAATCAGGTTCCTACAATATTTCATCATAAGTGAGTACATTTGTTGTGTTCCATCATTATAAGAGATCATTTCAAATTTTAGAACTCCATTGAAATACATGAATTTGTCCATTCCACCATCCTTAACAGCTTTAATTTTCATTTTTATATTATCTTCATCAGATTGAGAGATTTTAATCATCTATAGTAAATATAGTTTACCTATAATTTTCAAAGGAAAATTTGATTCCCCTTCCTTAACAACTTTCATATTCATCATTAGAAGATCCATGAATACTGAATATTCCTCACGCCTCATTTGGATAATAATTCCATGATATTTTCTTCTTAATGTATAAACATCCTTATGTTCTTCTCATGGGAGGAAGTGTATTGAACAATCCTAATATTTGAGTAACTCGATCCATCTCCTGTTCCTCAAGTTGAGTTATTTAAATGTAAAAATGTATTTCAAACTATAATGATATGTATATATCTCACATCTTACACTGTAGATATAATGTGTCCATATTTTCAGCGAAAGTCTTCTGACTGATATCTCAAGATCATGAGTTGGATAATTTTGATCATGTGTCTTCATCTACCTGGATGCACAAGAAATATCTTTCTCATTTTGAATAAGAAAACACCCTAGTCCATTCTGTGATGCATCATTGTATATCACAAATCCATCATTTTCAGAGCGAGGAGTCAAAATTTGAGCATTGACCAATCATCTTTCAAATTCGTCAAAGTATTTTTGTACATGCTTTTGTGCATATAAACATAACCCCTTTACGTGATATCATGGTTATATGGTTATAAAATTGGGAAAAAATATGAATGAAATAAAGATGGTAACATTCATAGAAAATAAAACTATACAAATCAGTTATTTTTGTGGGTGTAGGTCCTTCATGGATTGCCTTTATCTTCACAAGATCGACATAGATTCCATCCATAGTGAAAATATGGATATGAAAAGGAACAGATTGAATCCAAAATTAAAGCATTCTAAACTTCCCAGATAATTCATTTGTTTGATGTGTTTTTATAATAATCCTCAAGTGATTCTTATGGACCACAAAGGTTTTGGATTATACTAGGATATCATATCATTTTCCCTTTAGAGTTTTGACTGACAAACCCTTTATTGAAACAAATTTGAAATGTATATTTTTCATTATAACTAGAAAAATATAACGAATTGGGATGATCTAGTATCAAATAATGGATTGGATAATTTTTAGGAAATAATTAAAATACCTTCCACCACATAATTAGGAAAATAAATCATTATGGTTGTAATCATATAATTTTTCCCATAATCTATTATACTTTTCTAAGTAATGTTTCATTGGGTATTAGTACAATCATTTGAGTAGTGTCCCATCTCTCTTAAATAATATCATTGAACATCGTTTTCTTGTATCTTCCCCGTGCATTCATTAGATTGATGTCCCTTTTCTCTGCACTTATAAAAGACTTCCATGTATTTCGAGCATTTCCCGGGATGATTATTTCCACTATTCTCACATAATGGGAATTACATTGTTTCCTTCTTCTTCTTTATAGATTTACCTTATCCATGTTTATCATAGTACCACTTCTTATTTTTGAATCCCTTCAACAAATTTGTTCTTCAAAATTACTACTCTATTGTGATGGCACATATTACAATTTCATCATATGATGAAAATGATTAAGAAGCTAGTTCCATTAAATTACTGAGCTTATGGCATTCAAAAAATGACTAATCTTTCCTTCTGAGTCAAATTTGTAATCTATTGAATACTAGCCTAATCTTTTGATGGTAGCCTCATACTCTACAATAGTGTATTCTTCCCTTTATTAGGATAAGTAATTTCCACTTCATTTCTGTTCAGTGTGAATGATGGTAATATTTTTTGAAGAATATTTCCTTAAATTTTCTCTATTCAATATCATATATTTATTATTCCTATGTGGTATTCTAGATCAAGGACCACCATTGATCATCCTAACCCATGAGGGAACATACTGCAATTAATAACATTTCATTTTCATTACATATTAATGCTTGAAATATCATTTCAAGGGACTGGAGCCACTGCTCAGCTACGAATGGATTATTAGTGCCACTAAAATATGGGGTCTTATGTTGCATGAAATGATCCAATATATGTGTATCATGGTTATTCTTCATAGACTAAGTATATTATCCTAATATGTTCATGATTTGGACTTTAATAACACAAACTATATTGACTTTGTTTGGGGGATATCCCTACATTTTCTTTGGGTATTGGTTCTACTTCTTCCATTAGACGCCACCACTAATCAATTCAATACATTAAATTCGGTCATAATACCAATTTTCTAACTTTCAACACTAAACATAATCTAATGATTTTATGCCTTTCTAATTCCATTATTATAATCATGGTTTCTATTTACTTATAAATCATTCATAATGGGTTTTAATTAAAATATGAGTTATCCTACACATATCTCATGGGTGATTCAAACCAGGTATATAGTAATCCCCATTTTCATGTACGATTATACCACTGGTCAATCCAAAAACTCCTTGTCGTAGTTCATACTCCATGTCGAAGTTCATAATCCTAGGAATATTTGTGCTAGAACCACGTCAAATTGTAGTATCCTGACAAGGTTTTGTTGATATGAATACCCAAGTAAACTACACAATACCAAAATTACGAGATGTTATTCTACGATTATCATAATGTTATAAATTAGGGTTACATCATCTAAACTATGTTTCATAAATATAGTTTCCATGGTTGTTGTTAAACATCCTCTAATACCAACTGTAATGCACCGACCCCAGAAATGTAGAGTCGATGCCTTACATTATCATATTGAACTGATTAAAAAATCGCTAATTATTGATTAGTTTTTTTGTTTTTGAATACAAAATTACATACCTGATACCCATTATTCATTTTTAAAGATGTAAAATACAAGATGATACATAATAAACTGAAAAAAACCTCCTCCTTGAACTATTATTCAAGGTTCTTTTATTTATAATCCAGGGAATGTAAACATAATAAGGGTGAGGTCAAATCCTAATTAAGTATTATGTATTGAGGAATCATGAATCAATTATAATTGAATCATAATAAACTAGACAGTACTAATATAGGGTGGTGAAGAAATTAAAACATGTTCCCTCAATAAGCTATGAATAAAAATGAATCCATAGATTTTGTTATAGTGAAAACCACATGGATAGTAATAACTGAATAAAGAATAAAATTAATGTTTATTATTTGGAAGTCATGTATCTATAACATGAAATATTATACCTTCGAGATGGTTTATGTATGTGGGTAGAACCCATCTGATTTTTCAAAACAAACTTGAAGGGTTTTTCCGCCAACTGATTTGTGTCATGAGATTTGTAGTTGCATCAAGGGGCTATAACATTCCACGCAATTCACTTTCAGTCCAAATAATTCAATATAAAAATCATTAATAGATGAACAATATACCATTTAAATAACCTTATTGACTAGAATACATAGTTTTATCACTATTTATAAAGTTTAAATAGTATTCAAAATAAACATCATATGTGAAATGGTATACCGCTTATGGAAATGATCACATATATGATACAAGTAAATGGATATTTAATTAAAGTATAATTTCAAATGAAAAATGATCGCATTGGGTAATTAGATACACCCCATTATAAATTTTAGGTTAACCATACCAAGTAAGTCTTAATAAAATAGAAAATTGAGACAATGTCCCCTACCACATTGTAATCAATCGAATCATATGACGAATAATTTATAATGACCAAAAAAATAACAGCATCACTATAATGAGAATAATTATATTATATATCATATTTTAAAACACATATACCATATTCAAGAAATAAGGGTTGACCAATGGATATCTCACAGAATTAAAAGTGAGATGAGAAAACCCGTATATTATGTCTAAATGTGATCTTCAATTAATCTTAATGAAATGAATAATCAAATTTAACGTCATTAATAAATAAGTAAATAATCTCATATAAATTTCATTTTTTTATTTTAACCTCATTAGGTTCATTAATGTCCATTTTAATGGTTTAAGAGGTTCAGTTTTATTTTTTGGAAGAAATTTCTTCCTTGGTTTTCATAATCGGTTTCTTGTATAGGTGAATGAAATTTCATGTAAAAATTATATTGAAATCTAAAATTTACGATATGAGTTATTTATAATCGTATATAAAGTTAAATGGTTATAATAATTCTTTTTTTTGGGAGGATGAATCATTATACAAAATTTTAATGATAATCCTTTGGATTATTTTGATGTTTTTTCTTTACCACAAATTCAGGTTGTTTAATAATTAAATATAATGTGTAAAAAATAATTAAAGACCTTAGAATTAGTTACATTCAATATATAATGATATATTTAAAACATAAAAATGGTATCATGGTCAGAATTGACGATGGTAATATAAATTTAAAACTCGTTGTCATTGAATGTGATAAAATAACACATCTCCGATGGTGTTTTCATTTATAGTATAAAATGAGGGAAATGTAGAGATGATGATGAAATATTCAATTATCATAACAAAATTTCTATACATATTTGTTACTAGAGGGTTAATAACGGTTGGAGGAGAAGTGGTGAGAATAGAAATGATATCAAAGGAACATGAAAAGAAAATAGAAGAATTAAAATGAGGAATTTACCACTCGCATCTATCTTCCTTTGAGAGACTATTTATGGAAGTGGATTGGGTATTTTGAGGATTCAAATAGATGATAGACGTAGGGGATGGGATTTGGGAGATATTGAATCATAATTTAAGATGTATTGAAGATTTAGAGGTGTGACGAAATCAGGGTGTGAGGGTTAATTTAATGGAGGGGGGGGGGGGGGGGTTCTTATTATTTTAATCCATAGATTGTAGTTTTCCCTATGAATATAAATAGTGATTATTTTATGACCAAAAATAGTAAAACAATCATGTGTTTTTGAAATAATGGACTCTTTTATTAGTGGTTATGCAATGAATAGTGTATTTATCTTATAATGTATTTCAACTGTAATCATAGTATTTTAATATTCCCCAAAAATTCATGTATTTCCTAAAAATCCCAAAAATTCACCCTAAACTTTTTACAATGTGTAGAATCCATAAATGAACTATATTTTTTTAAATTAACATTATAAATAAGATAAATTTTATTTTTAATTAAAATGATCACTTAATCATAAAATACTGACATTTAAAATATCCATCTTCATTCCTAAGGTGCCTAAATTGTTTTTATATATTCATGGGTAAGGTTACAATTCTTAGGTGACATATTACTATTCATAAGGCTCGTATTACTATTCATAAGGGTAAGACACTATTATTAATGGTATGTTACTATTGATAAGGGTAATTTACTATTCACTGAATATTATATTCATTATATCAGATTCCAAATATCATACTGAACAGAACCATGTGTGTATGTATTTCGAAATTAAAATCACAGATGTGAAAAATTTATGATTAAATAATAGTTTATAACAATATCCTATATCTAGAATTTGTTTTATAAATACTCAATACATCATTAAAAATATGATATTTAATTAATTAAATTCATTTAAGAGAAACATACCATAAAATGTTGGGGATTTTATAAAAATAAATCACAAAAGAATGATAGATTGTAAAATAGATTCCTAACACCTTTATATCATTCAAATTATAATACATTAAAAGGATAAAACTGAAAAAAAAGTAACCTTAATGAATAACTATATATGAATGGTAATTAAAACAATGGTATAGTATCCAAAACATATAAAATTGATTGGTGCATATTTAAAAACATATCTCCAAAGAATTTGAATTTAGATGAAATCAATTACCTCATTTGTTCAATCACATTAATGTTATTTAAACACATGTATAGTGGTTTAAATAGTGTTATTAATTTCATCCATAACTATATTCATATTTATAATATATTACATTATCATATTATCAAATATTTCCAACCCTTTATTAATAATATGTCATTATTTTCTTTCATTGGGTAGTTAATTTCCATGATTTATCGTGCATATTTTGTTAGGAATGTTCTAGTTATTGTACATGTGATATAAATACATAATATCCAAAGAAATAATGAATGTATATATATATAATTAAATAATTATAAAAAATAACATAACCATTTTTTAATGTTGAAAAGTGAAAATTAATAACATCGTTTCACGGAGATCGTATGTCGTATGTACGTACAAGAGATGATATCATTCACTTGTCTATTGAAAAGTCAAAATTAATATGTTATATTTTAATTTAAAAATTATAATAATATAATAAATATTATATGTATATATTAAAGTAATCATTATATCCAATGATTACAGGTGTTGATAGTAAACGAGTTAAATATATAAGTGAGGCAGTAGTCCTCCGTACACATGATCGACAATTTCATTTCCCATTTTATGGAAGAGGAGATGAATTTTGTTTATTAACTTAATAACATCTCAATATATATTATATAATATTTATATTTTATTGGAAATCTTAATACATAATTTAATGGTGTAAAATAAGATTGAAAAAATACATACGTTAAGACGATTACCTCATCTTAGAGAGACCTATAGTGGATATTCTTTGAAAGACACTACTGAAGGACTTTTGGGAGTATTAAAACCTATATCATGAATACACTTATTTATTTTAGAGATTTTTATGTTTTTTTTTTCATGAAAAATGGAATTATATCTAGGAATAAGTGAGGGGGTGAGTGCCCTTTTATAATTGGGGATGAGTACCAATTTTCTAAATACACAAAACTATTCAATAATGGAATGTAAATCCCACCTCATGTACCTAAAAAATTATAAATAATAGATTTGAGGTATTATATGGATTACCATAACCACCTACATAATAACATAAATGTTTTTTTAACAAGTTATTCCTTACCCTTTACATTTACATAATTATACCATTTCAGTTTTCAATATGTTAACTAGTTGTTCAACCTTGGTAATTTAACCTTTATTAAAAACATAAAATGATACATAATAATTTTTTTTATCATTTTTATATGTATTAAATCCCATTTTATAAAAAAATTCAATATTCATGTAAATTTAAATTTAACACAAGCACATATGATGCAAAAACCATGTTTTTACTTTAATTGGGGTAATTGAATTTTTTATATCTTTTCTAGAAATTATGGAAAAATATTGACTCTACATTATAACTTAATTTTAATTATTTTGATTATAAATATTGTCTCATTTTTTCAAATTCAATTCATATAAGTGGATGTTTTAAATTTAAAATTTAATGAAAAAGTATAATAATATCTTTTTTTCTAAATTGAAAATTCTCATAAGTATATAAAATATTAATATAAAATTAAAATTAATAATTTATTAAAATAAACTAAAAAATATATATTAGGATATAATTTAACTAATAATTCTTCTACAAATAAAATCAAATCGAATTTTACCATCTAAATTTTTTATTCAAAAAAGAAATTTTTCAATAAAAACAAGTGTAATTAAATATTCATTGAAAAATTAAAATATTATAATAACTATAAAAAGATAATTATAATATAATTTTCACATTTTGATTTCAAAAATGAATATATTTTTTTAATATAATTTTTCTTAAATTAGTAAACATTAATTTTAAAATATGTGCACAATATAAAGAGAAGTCACCTTCTAAAAAAATACCAATAGTTCAATTAAAATTATTGAATTATTTTTATTTTATTTATAATAATTTGATATTTTATCAACTTAGATAATACTTATATAAAATATTTCATATTAAATTTTTTATTATTATACATACCATCAAAATTAATCACTAGGTTATAATGGTATACTATTTTAAATTTCACTTCTACTCTGGGTTTCATGTATAACAATCTATTAAAAAGATTAAATTTATTTAAAGGAAGTATCTGATAATGTATTAGTGTGTTACATTTTATCATACTATAAAAAATATTCCTCTAAATTTGATGGATATTATATTCTAATAAAATTTGGTTATTTCTTATTCATAATATCCTCTAGTTCCCATGTTTCTTCCACCATTTTAGAATTCCTATAATGTACCTTTACCAGTCCAGTAATCAAACTCCTCAATAATTGATTTCTATTATCATGAATTTGGAGGGGATATTCATAGTATTATATATTATATTCTATTTATATTTCTATTGATGTAATCACATTCACTATGTCTGTAATGTGCCTTCTTAATAATTATATATGGAACACATTATTAAATTTATATATAATTGGTGGAATTTCCACCTAGTAATCAACATCATAAATTCTTTCTAGAATTTCAAATAGTATTATGTAAAAGGGGATTAAATGTTAATTCTCACCAAACCATATGATGACCCTTCATGTAAAACTCTAAATTAAACATGATAACTCACTTTTAATTCAAAATAATTTTTTCGATTTCTAGCAAAACTCATTTTCCTAATTTGAGATTCTTTGATACGATCCTGAATTTTCATTACCATTATAGTCTTATCTTCAAAAATATCTATTCTTATACGTTTTATTTCACATGATTTATTCCAAAAATCCAAAGTATTATATTTATTTCAATATAATTATTTATAGTGTTCAATTTGTATACATGAATGGAAACTATTATTATAATATAATCTATTGAAGTTAAAAAATGATCCCATATATCCTAAAATTTCATATAGAATAACATCAGTATCTAATAGAATGTTTGAATAGTCCTATCATACATTCCATCATTTTTAGTATGGTATGAGGTGATCAAATGAAGCTCATTATCAATATCCTTTGGATGATTCATCCAGATTTTAGATATAAAATAAGGATAAAAATTTGACACAATCAAAATAGTTTCACCCTGATATCTTACAACTTCATTAATTTGGAGAAGTGTATGGTTCTCAAGAGGTAAATATTCAGTTGTTTCCAACAAAATTTTTATATTTGGTTAGGTGATCAGTAATAACATATTAATGTATCATTATTTATAGGATTCTGTGGTAGTCATATGAAAATGTCAATATTAATTTCATCACATTACCATGTTGGAATAGGAAGGTGTTTCATAACTCTTCTATAATGTTGTATCTCAAATTTCAATTTTTGCAAAACGAAACATCTAGAAACACAATCATCAATTTTACAATTCTGTTTATCCTGTAAAAATATTTCCCTTGATTCCCAATAAATCTTGGTGCTAACATGGATTATATATAAATTCAATCTATGAGTGTCATCCATGAATTCCATTTTTATCTAGGGTATAGATTAAAAAAATAAACACTTTCCAAATTTTTGAACACCATATTCATTGATGAAATATTAATTTTTTCTATATTTCATGAATATTATATTATGTTGAAAACATTCATAACCATATTTAGTACTTTTATTCATTTATAATAATGATGGTTTCATAATATTTTTTAGATGACTGTTGTCTCCCATTCATAATCCCAATGTCCACATTTAGTTGATCCTTGAAACATGGATCCCAATAAATGCTGATTTGGGTATACACATAATGGTTCATCCATCTTAATGAATCATATACCTTATTTCCCTTCCCCTAGAGGTATTGTATTGAGAAATCATAATCTTCGAGTAGACTTGGCCATCACCTTTCCCTCATATAGATCCCTTTTGATGAATAGATGAATTTAACTCTTTTATGATCTTTATATATCTCACATTTTTTCAATTTATAGATAATGTGTCCATATCTTGAATGTATATAATACATATTCTAACTGATGATGATGGGTTAGATAGATCTATTCAGGATTCATTAACTACATTGAATAATAATCAATAACATTGTCATATTTTATCCGGATATAAACAATTCCCCTCTTTAATGAATTAATATACCTTAAAACCCATCATTATATGATGGTAGTGTCATAAATAGTGTGTTAAAAAACCTTTTTCTCAATTCCTCATAACATTATTCACATTCATTTGTCTTTATAAACACAACAGCATAGGTTATCCAATAAGGGGTTTTTTTTTATAAAAATCACTGATAGTAACCTAACAACCCAATAAAACTATGTAACATAGTTTTGTTCATTGATGTAGGCCATTATTGGACTACCTCTGTCTTTAATGGATCGACTAAGATACAATCCAAGGTGAAAATATTGTTCTAAAAAGAAACTTATTCATATAGAAATCAAAGATAAAAAATTTCCGATGTAATCTATTTAATAAAAGTGAAAAAAATAAGGATCCATGGGTTATTTACATGATCCTTATATATTGTTGTGTAAAATCAGATATCATCAATGAATAACATAAAAAAAATTCAATATATTCCTTCTATATTATTTTTAAAGGATATTGAATAAAAAAGGGTTCATTAGTTAATCAAAATGGTATTACATTAAAGTTGTAATGTCCAAACCTCATTAAAGATGAAATCTAAAAATTACCACACTTCTTTACCCATAAATGATTTTATCCATAAAAAGGTTAATCTTTAACTTATAACATTGCCCTGTAAATTTGATTGAATAAGTCATCAATGTGAGGAATAATATTTATTTTCCTTAAAATAATTTGATCTAGTTCTCCATAATCAAAAAAACCGCTTATTCATCCATCTTTGTTTTTAATGAATATAATATGGTCCCTTGTGATGAAAAACATAGCCTAATAAATCCATTGTCACTAAAATCCCATATTTTGTTCTTCCACTACACTAATTCCAAAGTTTCCATTCTATTTGGAGACTATTATATAGGTCATCTGTCAGTGATTGAATCGATATGAAACTAAATTTCATTATCCAGTTAATGTCCATTAAAATACCATTAAAAACATCTATGTATTCCAGTATAATAGGTAATTCCATCAAGTTATGATTAACTTTTACATATATGGCATTGTTTTATCATCTTCCATATGGATCGTATTCAGTATAGCTATAATGGGTGGATCTAAACATGTATCATATTATTATGTATCTTTTATAAGGATAAGTAATTATTTATCATCATAAAAAATTATAATTTACTTCTTTTAGATTTTTTTGAAACATATTTTGAAATTAAATCCATGTAAAGGAATATATAAAATTAAAACATAGTTATTATAACATGTTTAGGAATAAGGATTGTTTATTCATCATAATGATGACATTCAGACATATCCTTTTTACAATGACACTTCGACTAGGTTTTTGACTGAGAACTCCCTTATTAAGGTAATAGAGAAATGACTATTATTCTTAGAAAACATGGATTATATAAAATAGTGGGAGGATAAAGAAAATAATATGGATTTTGAATAATTTGAGTCTATTATTTTTGTATATTCCACCACAACATTGGTTACTTCCACCTTATATGTAGGTATCATTTATGTTTGGCCTTATTACTTCACCATCTTCAATTGAAAATTACATTCACTCATAAGAAATTGCTTATAATAATTCCCCAATTAATTATAGGCGATTCATTTGATATCTATGTTTTATTCTTCCCATTGTATTATTTTTCCTATTGACCCTCATCTCTAAAATTATTCTAAATCCTCATTCCCATCAAGAATTTCCTAGGATGATTTAATCCATAGTTCTCACAAGATGATAATTTCATTATTCTCTTCTTCTATGGCCCATCATCTTATCGTTGTTCTTATTTGAATTATTATTTTATTTATTTCCCATAAAAAAGAGGATTTATAAAATTCCTTCTCCATTTTCAATGAACATAAAACCATTTCATCGTATGAAAAATTAATTTGAGAAATATTCAGTATTTATAAATCTGACCTAAATACTTTACATAAATAATCAATTATGATTTATATATTGGTGAAAAAATCAATAAAATACCATGTTAATAATTTAGAGGTATACTGCTACTGAGAAACAATTTATTCCTTCTTTTTTCACTAATCCGAGGAGATTTCTCTTCACATATGTCTGTTTCTCAAGAATGGGAATATTTATTCAAACAATGTTTTTTAAAAATATTTCCATTCCTGGTGTTTTATTTCCTCTCCATATCATGCATTATAGATCAATGACTATCATTTAATGGTATTTTTATTGATACAATATATTTCATTGACAACCATTTCCTCTTTATTTCATCTTGATGCTTGAAATATCTTCTCAATGGACATAATCCATTAATCAACTATCATGGTATTAGTAGTCCCACTAAATAATGGGGGCCTACATGAAATTATGTGATAAAAAATCATAGAATAATTATTTGGGAAAATAGTTTTCTCAATCTAAGAAAGGATATTTTTTCTAACATATCTATGTAATCATAATTTATCCACGATATTCTCATTTACAATAAAAATTGTTCTGTATTTCTCAATAGTGAAATCTCTTGATTGGTCATGTGTATTGATTGAATTATATCATCAATGTACCATTTCTAAATAATTTATTTTATAGGATCAGATCTTAAAATATATAAGATTAAATCATAATTTATATTTCTAAATATTTTGTTACACATTTCATAAAATGAATATTTATTCATTGTCAATAATGAAATCAAAAAAGATGGTTTCTTTGGTAATAATATCGTATTTTTTCATAATTGTTTGTAAATTAAATTTCATTTGACCAACTCATATACCTTTGGAGAGTCAATCCATGTGTGCACTAAGACTAATTTTCATATATTAGTTAACATTGGAGTAAGGACCAATATACTTTTTGGGGTTAGTTCCCCTATGTACATTTTTTATAGAACCACATCGAGTTGTATTATCCTGATAGTTATATATTCATAAAAAATCACATATTAACTTCCTCATCTAGACTATTGGTTTTTTATAAACTTGTCCATAGTTTATATCATATGGTTATGCTCCCTAATTTGTGATATCCTTAATTGCGTTCGCAAGGATTCAACTAATATTCCTCTAATACCAACTCTAATGACCCAGCCTCTTATAACCCATAGTCAATGTCTACATTGTTATATTGGAACCATATTAATGTCACCGCATCCCAATGGACATAGTTGTTTAGAAGACTTCATGAACAAGATACAATAAAGATGTTTATTTTACATAGGGAATAAAACACTGAATATAACAAAAGAATATTTCTATAATCATTGATACTCATTCGAATAATTTATTATATAATGTGGAATTGTAGAACATAAGGGTGGACTCAAATGATCAGTGAGGGTTACATACTTCAAATGATATAAATAATTAATTATATTTATTAATATATAAAGGTAAATAATTTAACAAATGTTATTTATATATTTTAACTACTATGATTACATGATTCATAATAAATATGTCATGTTAAATAACATGAAACTCATACACATTAATAAATAAACTATGAATGAAATGAATCTAGATGTAATATCATTGAAAAAATTTCATTGATAATAATAATAATAATAATTTAATTCATGATGAATAAAATTCATATTTAATTGATGTAATGGTAATATGAATCCTAATACCTCTATTGTCAGGAATATTTTTTAAACAGTTCAATGTAATGTGTAAAAACTCATCTGATTTGGAAAAATAATTTCTTCCATGAGACCTATCAATGCATCAATGGGTTATATTATTATAGAACCACTCATCCAATCATGTGTAAATAATTACCCATATATATAATGATCAATTTCTTTTATTAAAAATATTCCATATCAAAAAATATATATAATGAATGAAGAATATACATTTATTAATATATCACTACTTAATCAAATTAATTAGTAAAACAACTATGTAAAGAATGTATAAAATTTTGTAAATATTCATATACATGGTAAAATAATGTTGATATTTAAATTACTTGAGGTTCTAAAGGAGATACGACAACCACCCTTCCATAATACCATAATCAATCTCAAAATAACGTGAGATTGTAAAATAGATTCATACCAGATTGGTTTCTTAAAAATTATAACCCCTTGATTAATAAAATATAATTGAAGTATTAGATGTGAATTTTATTTCATCATAATAATTAGTTTTTTATTTTAAATATATCAATTGGTTGGTATATAAACCACAAAAAAGTGAATAGTTTTATGTTACTAGACCTCTCTCAAGGGAATGGAAACTGAGCTAAAATATTTAACCTCACAATTTCCTTTTGTAAAAAATTAATTAAATTCACCTATAACGGTTATAAATAAGTTATTAATTTGTAATAGAAACATATTGATATTTATAATATCATATATTATCCTCTTATAATGTAATACCAACTGTTTGGTACTAATAGTTAATTATATTTATTGTTTTATGTTTTAATTTCCTTGTTTCCCATAATTGTGTTGTCATGAATATTCCAGTTAATATAAATTTGATATAAATATATAATTTCTTATTTTTTTAATAAAAATCTTTCAATATATCTGGTAATATTTTAATATTCAAGAATTGAGATGTTGTGAGATTTTGAGGCTTGGTGAGCCTAGAACTGGTTTTTGTACAATATTTGAAATATTTTTATCACAGAAATATTGTTTTCAAGAAAATTAAAAAAAAATTAAATAGAGTCTAATATATGAAATATAATAAAACCTTATAGTCATTATAGAGTGATTTAAAATAGGTATAATATAATTTTTTCAGTGTTCAGTGTTGTTGAAATAGTTTTTACAGTATGAAATAATAAATAAATTTATTTATGTATTTTATTATAATGTCAATGTGAACTAATTAATCCTGTATAAATACCAAATTGTGTGTAAATTTCATGGATTATTTCATAACATTGATTATAGAGAGAGGATCCATTTGAGAGACGTTGGTAGATAAAAACACATTCGGAGAATTGATCTATATTGCGGGTGTCTTTCGTGATTTAGTCTACAATCAAGGTATGACGATGATGGAGGATGATCATTGGTGGATTAGAGAATACTAAAAATTCTTTTTCATCCTAGTTTTATGTGGGGTGATGTTACATAATGAAAAATTAATTTTTAAGAGGATCAAATACGGGTTTCTAACGAGTGGGGAAGGGGATGGTCACCTTACCCTAGATCCACATATGTACGGTGGATTAGATATGGTGGTGAAAAAAGTGAATAATTCATGACTGAACCATGTGGTAGAAAGTATTAAATCTGGGCATACACACTATGTGGGGACTTTGATAGGGTGATAGGGTTTTCATGGAAAAGAAAGGATCACACGCACTGTAACACATGTCGCTCCCCATGTTACCTGACTTGGAGACTCACTGTTCCCCCTTAGGTACATAGTCTTATCAAAATTTCACGGTGTATGTCAGGTACTCAGACATAGGTAGAGAACATGGGCTATGATATGTACATGTACGAGCCCTTATATAAACGAAATACCTTGTGTTCATAGACATGGCTAGTTGCACATGATAAAGGAGTGAAGTACATTGATGAAACCATGACATAAAAGACATGTTGTGTACTAATATTACACACCATGTATATTTTATTAGAGTGTCATATGACCCCTGTTCAATAAATATTAAACTATGTTTCTTAGGGTGTGTTCCCTCAATCTATCATAGTGGGGGAATAGTTTCGAATTTTTTTCCTGGGCTAAGGATTCTGATATTCTGAAGGGATTTTTCTCAAATGGCGTTATATGTTTCCACTTGTGGACTAGTTTGTAATTTAATATTATATTTATTTCCTAGGTTGGGTATGGGGATTTTTTTACTAATATACACATGAATTGTTCACATACATTGTGGTTTATTCCATTTATGTTTTATAGTTTCTCCCATGGACATGGGTGTGATCCCCATTCTATATAGTAATATATTAATACATATATCATTTCATTACATATGTTGGACATAACGATCCTAAAATATTGTATGGTTTCAATCTATATTATCATACACAATGAGTGAGTTTTCTCAGGTGATTTTGATTACAAACACCTGAGTTGAATATTAGTATAGCAATGTGATGGTGACCATACCTTAAGACATTTCTTATAATATGAATATAAATGAATTTGTATTTATGTATATCTAATATTTGTGGTTCAAATTCAAATATGATGATCTTAATAATACACTCATGATATTTTCTTCTTAGTGAATTAGAGGTGTCCTACTAGGTATTGTTATGATCTCTATTGCATGGTCTTTTAAAAAATGTGCCATGTCTTATACAAATGATATTGTATTTAATGGGATTCTTGATAGACTAGGAGAATTTAGTTATCATATTGGATGAGCAAGACCTTGGTTGATACGAAGTGTCACATTTTATTATAACCTCCACTTTCTAGGAGGCTGAACTTCTATATAGTTTTTTTGTGGGATTGTATTATTCCGTATTTATTTTCATGTATTATTCTTCAAACTCTTATTTTCTAATTTAGATGTGTGAATTCATTTTGTTTCAGTTCTATTATTCATTATTATATGTTATAGTAGTGGATTTGTGTGTGTGTTTGTGTGTTTGTCGTTGCATTAGTTTTAGGCCTCCCATTTGAGAGATAATCCATCTTATAATTGGTCTCCATAAAAAATTCAATTAGAGGTGTGATTTGTGTAGTCACAGCTAGAATATTACTAGCTTGGTGGTCCATAGTTATTCAGGTCATGTAATAGAATTATTAGAGCCTTTTTGGTTTATTACTAGATCTTGGAGTTTATATTATCGAGAAATGATATTTGTTTGGGTTTCATTAGAATAGTTTCTTGTGTTTCAATATTGTATTTCTGTCGAAGGACATTTGTTTAGGGGTGAAGGATGATGTATACATACAATATGACTTTGAATAGATATATTTCAACTCAGTACATGAATATATTTATTATTGGGAAATAATTGGTACATACATCATATAGTAATGGGTTGTTTCTAGGTCCTTATTGTGTCAAATACCAATACATACTCATAGATCATGGATTATCATTACTATTTTAGGATTCCATAAAAACAATTTAATGCTAAAATTTAGTAGAATGATCTCTATGATAGGACCCATAGTGTCGAGGCTTCGAAACATGGACAAGTTTATAAGGTATCTCCTTATTGTGGTTTTCGATCCATACCTCCACCGGTTGAACAAAAAATGGAACTATAAATACCATCAAAAGTGGTGTATAGGCTGTGTTCACTTCTTGAATTTTATCCCTAGTAACCACATAGGTTTTAGAATGATCTAAATCTCTAGGAATCAATGGATTGGATCAAGGATATTACTTTATTCATTAAAATATTTACGATACCAGAAACCTAGATGGTGGTCATGTTACTGAGCCTTCATCATGTTTTTCTACGGAATTGGTGGATCCATTTGGTTCCTTCATATGAAGTGATAACTCCTTCATGGATAGTGTTTGAATACCCCTTTACAAATACATAAAATCAAATAATGATTCTATTATTTTTTGTCTAAGAACATTTATTGATATTGTAGGGTAGCATGACTATAGATGATTATTCATCATGGTTTACTAACCTTTCATGATACTGGATAGAAATGGTTCGTAGTTTTTTGTTTCAAAAATGATCGTTCGAGAGTGGTACGTGTAGAGATATATGATATAGTGTAACACATACAATTTTTCAAAACTATAATTGTGTGATTGTGTATTCTTCTGGGATGTATATCTTTTTAGAGGAAAATACGTCTTTAGTTGTTTCGAGTATGGGGAACACAGAGAAAGAGACTTCAGTATTTGGTATCTAATAATAGACATATGGATCTCAGTGTTTGATATGTTTCATGTGGTGATCTCAAGATAGAGCGTATGTGATTCCAGGATCTTAGGATAGTCTTAATCATCATTTGGAGAAGATATTATACTCTTTTAATGGTGGGGGATATCTCTCATTGGATTATCCAAGCCTCTATATAGATGGCTGAGGGATAGTGTATGGGCCGCTTATTTATAGGTAATGGTATGATCTTGGAGAAATGCTAGTCAAATTACATGGAAGAGGAGTAGGAAGAGATGCGAGAGTTGGTAGATGATTTGACTTGTCTCCACCATCACCCATATGTGGTTCTGGCCAAGCTTATGGTGCTGGTGGATAAGGGGGGAAAATATTTTTGTAATGAGTAACTTCATTCTTGAGGAACCAAGGATTATTAGGGGTGTGATATATTTCATTTAGACCTTATCTATTACATTTATAGACATAGAAGAGATCCACTATTTTCATTCCCCAAATATAGTTTCAGAAAATGAGGTTTTGGATGATCATATTTCTCAAACCATATGTTTGGAGGCACCTATCAGAGATGACTCAACAATCAAAATATTTCTCAAAAGTGTGATTCTAATATCAGAGGGGATACATTCACATGGGATCTCTTTATGGAAGTGATGAGTAATTACAATTTCGTCACATGAATGGTCTTGATATGCTTAATTCATGAATGAATTGACTATTTTAGGTGGGGGATGTGGTGTGTATGTGTTGATGGGATGATATTTTCCTTCATATTTGAGAAAGACAACCAGGATGATTTGAATGGACACATACGATGTAGTGTTTAGCTTATTACTAACCATTTCGAATGCATCACACTTAGAGAAGTGAAATTTCTGGGCTAGAAGTTTCCTAATGTGCTATTTGAGTATGAGTTTGTATTTTCTATGGATATTCCCAACTTGAATTTTCACCAAGAGATATAACCCTTCGATGACTTCCACCATGGGATGGCCCCTATATCTGTGAATAAATATTGGATGGATCTCATGGAGGTTCATGAGGTTACGATTTAATTTGGGAACTTTTAGAGGAAGATATTTTCCGAATCCACTGTTTCTACCATTGTATCATCAATGTTTTTTCCATGATGTTTGATTGGATATTGAGGTTTTGTGTAGATTACATTTGACAATATTAGGTGACTGTTAAAAATAATTATCCACTATTGAATATCAACAACCAATATGACTGGTTGAAAGGGTCACGATGTCCCTTGTATTTTTATGCAAGATTAATCTATTTTGAACAATTCATACAAGAAGATGACTTACTAAATATGACATTTAGATGTCTCTATAGTAAATATAATTAATTTTTGATTCCATTTGATGGTAAAAACTCCCTAGAAGTGTTTATGGGACAAATTAACCAAATATTTTATGCTTTCATAGAATGATTTGTTTTCTCCATCATTGAAAATGTCATAGTGTTCTTGGAATATTATAAGTATAATGAATGACTCAAAGGATGGTATTGGACATACTCTGAGATCTCTATCTTTATGGGAAGCTATCGATGCTTCAATTCCTTATTTAGGAGGTCCAAATTCTAGGACATGTCATATCCTCAAAGGGAGTTGTAGAAGACCCAATGAAGGTCTTTGTAGTTTTATCATAGTATCCAACCACGATCATGATGTTGGATTGAATCATCCTTGGTTTAGTGAGCTACTATGGAAGATTCATGGACGATTTCTCTGGGATATCATCACCTTTACTACATTGACATGACAAGGAAAGTCATTTATGTATAAGGAAATGTGATATTAGAAATTTTAGGATTTGATGTAGAAAGTTATGAGAACAACCATATTTATATTTCTAGAGGAGGGAATCAAGTAATAAGTGTTCAATGATTCATCATGTATCGAACTCAGTTGTGTTCTGATTTTGAGGCGGGTTGTCATTTCTAATGGGTTGATGAAGTTGAGACCACATGAAAATAAATACATGAAAACTAATATTGAGTTGTTAGTTGTATTCCTCATGGTGAAGATGTGGATAATATACCATATGGGAGAGTGTATTATTTTCTAATTTGTCAACATTAGTCTCAAGTATATATTTCCTCATTAGGATATTATTTTCATACAACCCGATGGTTATAGTTCGACAAAGACTATGACTTTGATACATTTTATAATCCTTATAAGGGAAACACGGTAGTAGATTATCTAATTATGAGATATCATTCTCATTTATTTACTATGGCTTCAGATCAATTAGCCTTATTGTTGTTATCCATACTGAAGAAGGATAATTTTTAATATCTATAGTAGATGATCCTTACCCCACAACTGATATAGTTTGTTAGTGAGGCTAAATAGATAGATACTATAAGACTGTGTGAAATCAAATATCATATAGGCATTCTCTTGAAAGATTTTATAAAGGTGGAGACAATTGTATCCTTATCAAAGAGAATATTATGGTTATATATACACTATAGGATGATGTGAAAAAGGAGTTTTTTACATCCCATTTTATGGTATACAAAATAGTGGTGAATAAGAATCAGGAAAATATAAATTAGTTATGGTGGACATACATAATGAAGTAAGTATAAAAGTTTCCCTCTTAATGCCCTCGCTTGTTATCAGGTGGTGGTCTCTTACCATAATCTTGATGGATTAGCATAACCCCTTGAAATTTTATAGTGGAGATTTGGTGGGATATCTTTGATCATTCAAATATGGTTAACACATATGTACAATGGAAAAGATTCCATCTATGTGATCATATATTAAAAAAATGCTTGAACACTTCAGATTCATATGATATAATACATCATAAGCGAACCTATGAAGGCAATATATAGCATAGATAATCCAATTCACAGAGTTCCCGAAAAGATCATTTCAAACGGTGGTGCTCATTTCACATCATGATTATGTAGAGTACTGCAAGAACCCTTTGGGGCCTTTCTATGTTTCAGAATAATGATTCACCCTTTGAATTATATCTATATAGAGATAACCATTTAGGTCTTGGAGGATATACTATGAAAATTCATCATGGAAATATGATAGAGTGTGTTGGATTGTCTACCCATGGTGGATTTTGCATACTAAAATCGCAACCATTCCATTATCTATATATAACCATTGGATTCATTATATAGAATACCCTAAAAGTCCCTACTATAATGGAATAATCTAGGAGATTTCCTTCCCATGTCCCTTGAATAGTTGTAATTTATGATAGAGAAATATTTGGTTATCAGATAGTGGAAAAAGACTATACACAGATATTATAATCCTTATGATGAACAATTTTTTAGGCATTTGGAGTGAAATGAATGATACAAGATGTTTCGTAATTTCACTCCTTGATTTGGATTATGGATATTTAGTCAGGGATAATGTTATCTATGAGGTTCATTATCTCATTTCAAAAATTATGCAGAGTTGGAAATGTGGAATACCATTATGCTCTATAACCAAAACTAAATTGGGTACATGAAATATTATATGGTTCATTGTTTTGGAAAAATCTCCAAGAACCATCACATCTTATCAACTAGGGTGAGATAGACATCAAGGATGGATCAACCTGTTCATGGTAACCAGTGTTGATCGAGGATCTGAAGAAGATGATCCCTTATGGGATAGTGAATCCTTTTGTTAATTTCTATTAGTATAATTGGAATCATTACAAGAACACTTGGGAGATGGAAAATCAGATATTATCTTAGTAGTCATTCCTTTTACAGTAGTATTTTTATCTTTTTAGTGTGAAATTTCATAAAGTCAGTAGAATTTAATTTCTTAGTTTTTTCTATATAAACACTTCGAATATTTCAAGAAATACATTCAATGAAATGAATTGAAACTGTGTGAGATTCCAAGGCTAGGTGAGCTTGAAATTGATATTTGGAAAATAATAAATATATTAATATCACACATTTTTTGTTTTTATATAAAATCAAAATAAATCTTAAACAGATTATTATATGTGAAATCAATTTTATACTATTAGTTTGGTGTGTATGACATACCCTAGGATTCACATAATATTTATTGTTGTCAATCACAAATGATCCCAAATACATTCTAACCCTAATACTTGAGCCTTCATTGACATATGCCAAAGGGAATTTCAAATCGTACTATATTGGTGACTTGAACCTAGAATCAAACATGACCATATAGGGAACAAATTATCCAAAAAAATGGAAGTTAAAATGTACAAGCTAGTAAGATAAACACTCCAAAAAGAAGAAATTACAAGAAGGAAATTGTAAATAGAACCCAATAGATAGATAATCATCTAAAAGGAACCTATAAAATCAATTAACAAATTATCTGAAACCCTAAATTACAATTAGACAAGAGCTCCACTAGTCACCATCACTACTCTATGACCTAAATGATCATAACATATATCAATTCCATGGGGTTATTTCCCATTTCTCAGACTTGGTATAAATATGTATAGCAACACTAGAAGGAAAAGGTAGGATGTATGAAATAAAGATGAGTAGGGTCCCACATAGTATTCCATAATCAATACTAAAATAAATAACCATTTTTCTTTCAATTTGAATTAAAAAATCAGAGAAATTAAACATTAATTTTTAAATCCAAATCATTTTTTCATTTACATAGTAGGAATATATGTCATAAAATCTATCAAATAGTATTAAATTTATATTTTAATAGCTTATTTTGATAAAATTGAATGGAAAATGAGTTTAACAAATCAATGACCTGTATATGAAATCAAATAACACACAAAACTAATTAAAGCACACTGATGTCTTTTCGTTATTGGATATAAGATCACAACAAATCACATTAGTGAACACTTCTTATAAATAGATTTAATAACCAATGAATACCCCAATAGGGGAACCCATTATAGGGAATCAATATATACCCCTATAGGATTACGCATCACATTATTCCTAATTCGAATTTCATTAGATACTGTATTCATCATAACCCTATGCTATGGGATCATGTTCTTAAGTTTATTTTCAACCACATATTGACTAACTTGGCTCCCATGTTCTTAAACCAATAAACAAATCAATAAAATTTATAATAAAACATTTTAACAAATTTAAAAATACAGTTTCCCAATTAATGTTTTCAACATGGATTACAATTTCAATACCAAGTCATAGGTTTTTATCATTTCATTACATTTTAAATCACTTATCATTTAAGGCCATTTTCTCATGATGAATATCAAATCATTTGATCAAAATTATTTCAAACTAAAGACATTATTTTTCATAAATCCCCAAAAATTTTCAATTCCTTTGAAATTGAGTTTTTTTTCTCCAAATTTCCATACACATTTAAAATCAATGATTGAATCATATCAAAAGCATGTTCAAAAAGTATTTAAAATAGAATTTCAATTTAATCATAAAATTAAAGATTTTATTCGTAGGGAATGATTTATGGAAACACATACCATTAATCAATGATCCTTATATCAACACCAATAATGGGACATAATAATGATGAAAAAAGTAATGGTAGATCTAGTAACACAACCTAGAATAAAAATAAAAAATATATTTTGGATCCATGAATTACTAGATGATATATTAAACTCTAACATAGAGAAAAATATATATCAGAAGAAACTATACGATATAAGATCCAGTTACACAAAAGTTATTTAATGAGTTCTAACCCTCTACGACCATAGAAAAAAATGGGCTGAATAGGCCCAAATAACCTATTGAGATCCTCCAAGATCCAAAAAATTGTGTTAAGTCTGAATGTGTAGGTTATACATCTTAAATTGGGGGTTTTATAATTTTAATGAAATTTTCAAAATAATAAAACATCATGCATATGGTTAGATAGAGGGGAGAAAATGGTTAGGGGAAACTATGCACCAAATCTGCACCCTTACTGAATATGGTGTATTGTTTCCCCTATTTGGATGCATGGATTCTGAATCAATCAACCAACAAGGAAATCCCCACTTTCTATGGGTTTAACTGTTTTCACTAGGGGTGCATAGATTTGTAAAACCATGTTCCAAATGTGCATATCCAAAAAGACACAAAAATATCCCAAATTCTATTAAAATGAACCCCAAACATGACCCAACATAAAGGAGATTTTTTTTTACCTAAAATACCCAAATGAATGTAATAATATATTACAACCTCCCCACCATTAGACATTATGTCCAAACAATTACTATAAATAATTTTTTGTATATATGATATGAGGACACTGATCTAACATCCGTACACCACAATCCAATATCTCATGAGAATATGAACCATGCTTTCATATCACATAGACCAAAGGTATTATCCACCCACAAAGAACCTTAGTCATAGAATCAATAATAGTAAATTTATTATTTGTTACATATAAATTCTTCCACGCATCAAAATAATCCATTCTAAAGATATGAGATGAGTCAAAAAGATACATTTGATGTGATGGAACATGAAGAAAATTGTGAATCGACGTCAAATATGATCGAGATTCTAAATGGTAAGACACTTTCCTTGCCTGGTCAAAAACATAAGAAGGAATCATAAATTATTGTTCAATCATGCCATATTTCCAAATATGTCAATGACCCCAATGAGGATGAAATATTGAAAATAGCATGTCACCAACTGAGAAATGAAAAGGTTACATATGAAGGCCCTCATAATATTTTTAATTACTCTATTTATTAAACACTATCAAATGATCCAACTGGATCTTTGTTATCTGATATTGGACCAATCATGGTCTGAACAATGGAAATTCACCATTATTTGACCAAATAAATAATTATATTTAGATCCTATCATATAAAACTTCCAATACGTCCATCCAAATTCCAAACTTCTATTTGTTTTTATAAGAAATCATGACCAGTCCCAAGTGGATTTCCCAAGAACTAAAAAAATACGGGACACATACATGATGAATTCCCTCAATAATTTGAGTATCGCTTTCAATCTAGCCATCCATATATGGATGGAATGTTGTACTCAAACTAACCTAAGATCCCATCACAATTTAATGGACTCTCCAAAATGAGATTTAAAATTTGGATCTCTTATAGAGACTATAGCACACAATACTCCTTGAAAATGAACAATATCATTCCAATACAATCATACCAAATCCTCAAATTTGGTTTTATCCTTAAAATGTATAAATTTGAATAATTATGTTATAGTATTTATTGAAATCCATAACACATTATTTTATTGATTGGTAAATGTAAACCCATCCATAAGTTTCATTGAAATATTATCCCACTTATATGTTAGAATTATATGTTGTTGAAGTAAACCCAAATGCCTTAGGTCCTCAACATTGACCTGTTGGAAAATATAACATCCCTCAAAAAATCATAAATGTATGATCTCATTCATGGAAAACATATTCATTACCACATGACATAAATAATATATTTGGTTCCTAGGTACACTTCCCACTAGGGAAAATGGAAATCCTGCATCATAACATTTCTCTTAGAAAAAGGAACAATGAAATGATTCTAAAATAATAGGATTCCCACAAAAGGGAATGACCTCTCTACAATGGTCACCACATCACAAAAATTTTCCATAATCCCATATAATTCATTATCAATAAGATGATCATTAAAAATAATCAAAGAATATTTGATGTCTAATAAAAAATTTCTAAGACAGCCTTAGCCACTACTGCAAGTCACCTAAATAAAACTGCCAAAAAGGGATATACAATTCCACCCTTCAGAGGATTCCATCAATGTCTAGGTTGTATGATTCCTAATAAAAGAATAATAAATGAAATTACTCATCCTAGTTATATCAAAAATGTTTGAATCCCTAGGATATTGGTACTCCACCAATGCCTCAGTTGAGGGTTCAAATATTTTTCAGAGAAGGTATAACACATTAGTTTTTCCCTAATAAATGGTATTTTGTTCTCCCAAAAGGTAATGAGGATAACTCATAATCAAATATATGAAAGGTATGAGTTATTGGTCATGATTAATATATTTATTCTCTTGTGGAAAAAGATGTCTTGATCCATAGGATACAACTTGATCACCCTACATAATAATGAATCATAATCGAAAAACAATAGTTTCATAGAATAACACATAACCCAGCCATGACTCGAGAAGAGTAATCAATAAAATAAAATAAAAAATAATCTTTGTCTAAAAATAAATATGATATTTATCATCCAAAAATAATTTCACCCCCATATGAGCGAGAGTGATCATCAATGAAGAGAAATCTGGGAAATCATTTTCAAAATGGTTAAAATACCCCTCTAGACCATATAAGACTTTAATCTCAATATCATTGTGCAATTATTACCATCATATAAAATAATTATCATTATAATTATAAACTATAAGAACATTTTTAGAGACCACATGTTCTATGAAATTTACACCCTAGTTCTAAGAGCCAAATTTCAATAACATGGAATTGTGTGTGGTATATCTCAAAATTTCTAGAAGTACTCTTATATGACACACATTATCCTCCTCGGACTAAGAGTAATATATAATTCCATTGATAAAGTTCAAAATGAACATATAAATACACTCATAGGAAATTTAATTCATCATATACATATATTTTTAAGGAGAATTGGTTTGAATAGATGTCCTGAATAGATACTCATAATGTACATACCTTCTCAATAATGTGATCTTCTAAATTTCATATTATATTATTCTCACTTGATGATAATAATATCAAATATAATATTTGAGAACAACACTTCCAATTCAATTGGTAAAAAATATCATTAATACATGGTAATATAGAATTTTCCTTTTCTGTAACTCAATTTAGATTTTTCTAATAATGATAGAGACAAATTATTATGGTATCCATCTCTAAAAAGAGAACATGTCTCACCCAAGATGACACACTTGGTATTATATATCCCTTTTCAAAAAATTCATCCAACCATGTATTCAACACAATATATTTTGATTTTTCATTGTAGTTATATGGATTAGAAACCATATCAATAATACTAACTGTATAAATAATAAACATTACCGTTGTTACTAGTGGAAAATTAGATAAATTAGAATGAATCATGTTAGAAAACACGAGAAAAACTAGAGGGAGATCATCACTCAAAGGTCTACTCTCCATATCAGAATAATATAATCAAATTTCATTCCCCAAATCTAAAAGTGATGTTATTGTAAAATCAAACATCTTTCCCATTCTCCTTGAACGGCACATCACACCCCATCAAACATATTAATGCAGAGTCATCAAATGTAGTGTTAAATTTCATCATTATTAGAAATCATCAACTCCATCCTATGAATAATTTGAAGTGGTTTTATGTTAAGAAACAAAAAAATTTATATCATGTCAATTTCTAATAATTAGAAAACATAAGTAGGGAAATAGAGACCATACACTCTCTTAATTTTGAGGGGTGTAGTAATAACAATCACATAAAATAAAAGATCAATATAAATATTTAACATGCTTATAATATGAGTCAATATAAACTGGTTAGATGTACTAGTATCAAATAACAAAGTCACTACATATGAATATTTAGTGAGGGTACCTGTCATTATCTGTAGACATGTATTAGTTTCATCTGGAGAGTGTTTCACTATGTGATGAAGCTTCATTCAGGATTCCAGTTGATGGAACCCCATTACTAATTATTCATATGATTGTGCCATGATACATTTAGGTGATGATGATCTAGTACCACAGCACAGAGTATAAAATGAATGAAATAATTTATATAAGTGTCTTGTGTGACCACAATAAATGTAAATAAATGGTGACTCATCACAAATACATCTCAAATGCCTGATATATCCACACTGGAAGAAATTCAAAGTTCATATTCCATGAATTGATGGAGGTCTATAAGATTCATACTATTCATATATACCATAATACATATCAATATTCCACATTCCTATAATAGACCTCATATAATGTCCACTAAGTAAAACATTAAATACTATCAACTCATACATACCAACCATTTCAATAAAAAACATCAATTCCCTAACTTATATGATTATATATGAAGTGAACTTTAGTTACAAAATATATGAATATATATCGAGTTGTATACTCATCTCAACCATTATAAAATTCGTCATTTTATTCGACAATATATATTGAAAAAACTACAAAATCTCCAAAAACTAGTTCTGATATGGTGTCATTGTCTTTTCAGCCTATTGGATGTTGAAAAAATCTATATCCTAATCCAGCTATATATAATTTTCATATAAATAATCTTTGAAAATGAATATAAATCCCTTACACTGAAAAGCATAATTCATCTTCTATATTACCATGGAATCCCAATATCTCATGTTAATCCCTTCCAGCTTCAAGGAAACACACTCTACCTAAATAGATTCAGGAATTCCAAGGAAATAAAAATGGCACTCGATATTTTTCAACCAATCCTTAGCCTATTGAGGATAATTCATTATTTTAAAATAAGGTGGATTTGGTTGAATAAAATATTGAGCATGATTTCAAGATTCGTATTTATGAGGATCCAAAACTGGATCCTGAATGGGAACAGGTGCACGTTCCAACCCCATAGTTTGTATAGAACAAATAATATTCTCTTCAAGATTCTGGTCCAATAGTGGGTCCACCCTATGTGGATTAACATTAATACCATCCACGTCCTATTTAAGCATCATCTATGAGGTATGATGCAATAAAATATAAATAGGAAATACAAAACACATACGAAGAATATTCAAATCAACATCTCAAACAACAAAAATGGTAATATAAATCCAATAATATAAGATTTTATGATTTGGATTTAACAATTCCCAAATAAAAAAAGGAATATGTAGAATCAGAAAAACTTATTCCTCAATGACACAATTCCAAAACACCAATGGTGTCTTATGGCTCATGGCAAAGAGAAATGTCCATCAATTTGATCACAACAATCTTCTATGTCACATAAAGACATCCCAAATCACATTCTGAAAACAAGGTAATATTCATAACAAGTAACTCTGTTACATTTTTGCGTGAACTGACATAGACAACTTATTACCCTTACACCGAAGCAGACACTGAAATATCCTGAAGGACATTCCCTAACCCCACGGGTTTGAAAATGGAATCAAACGTCATACATGATCAAATATGGAACATTTTTTGAATAAAATAGTGGAAGATAAAATATAAATTTCAGTGTTATCAATAATACATAATGAATAAATTATTAGAAAAAATATATAAAATAGTACCAAATAGAATGATAAATGTATCAATGGAACTTGCAACATCAACCATAAAAAATAATTTAAAACACTTCAAAACATGTGGAAAACGTCTCCATCAATAATTATCACCAATCAACATTCCAAATGGTCAAAAATAACTACAACCTTCTAGTGGAACATTACAATTTATTAATCATATAATATGAAATTCTAAAAATTCCTAAAGGAAAATATTAGGTGTGACTTATAAATCCTATTATGTTCTTACTATGTGTTCCATAATCTTTTACATAACAATTAACCGTTTATGATATAAATTAAAATCCATAAAGCAATGTAATTAAATATTCATATTTTAATCCAAAACTTAGTTTCATTTAAATATAAGGATGAAATATTAAAATAGATTTCATGTAGTATTAAAGGGATAGTTTTTTAAAAGTCTATTTTATATATCAAATGGATGGAATAAAATATTTCATTAAATAAATGGTATATAAGTTAAACAAAATCATGACATAATGTTCATATAGTATTCCAAATGTTGGTTACTTGTTATCGGATCCCCAATGTAATGGAATGGACCTATCTGGTCTATTCCATTATGAAATGTGGTGCTGGAGGAGTTTCAAGAGGTCAAGGTTCCTTAGGGGTGCGTTTGGGTGGACTTTTAAGGAGAGCTAAAGGGAAATAGCTTTTGCACAGTTAGCACATGGTTTGGTTAAACAGTGTGGCCAAACCGTGCAAGGTTGGTGTTAGAGGTAGTGGCTAACACACAGTTAGAGAACAGTTTGTCTAATCATGCGGACTAATCATGTGAGGAGTGTTTGGCGAGGCAGAAGCTAACACATGGTTAGCACACGGTTTCCTAAACCATGCGGACTAAACGGGCGAGCACATAAAGTGTGATCCTAAAATTGTGGATCCAAAATATTTTGCTTATAACTATTTCTTTTAATCCCTTAAGAGGCCATAACTCGTGATTACCCTTCCTTTTAGGTAGAAGAACCTCTCCCGAGTGTTTTGGAGGCGACCCAGAGCCTTTTCTTGGAGACTCATAGTCAGTTCCTTATGGTATGTGATCGTTCTTGCTTGTTTTTATAGATCTACTCCTCCTCCTTTCTCGGTTTCTTAGATCTACTCCTGTTATTGGTATATCTAAGCATGAAGATGTCGAATATGAAGAGCATTGGTCTTGGTTTTGTTAGGAGTGGATATCTAAAGAAGATTCATGGAGAATCGACCCAGTTTCTTGAGCATTCTTTGACCATCATGGTTTCATCAAAAACCATTAATGTAGGGATTTTTCTTTCGTCTCTCCTTTCTGTGTATCATGCAGGGTGAGTGCACTTTTGTTTATAAGGGAATTGATGAAGCCAAGCATTAATAAAGATAACAAACGTACTTTTAAAGGAATAAAGGGGAAGGGTGTGATCGATATACTTTTGTTCTGTTTTCCTGCTCTTCCATGATTATTATGTTGTGAATTGTTTTGATGTATGCTTACTAAAAATAATTGACTATTGGTGGTCTCTCTCTATCCACAAATAAATTACTGTTTTCTGTGATGATTAAATGGCTGTAATATGGAAATTGATTAATCACGTGAACTCAGTGGATTAAATGGATGCCCAGTAAACATGAATCCTTGTGTGATCACCCTGGTTAACCAACAGAAAGAGAAAATAGACAAATGATGTGATTGAACATGGATATTTCCCTTATTTTTTTGGTAGTGGGTGTGTTTTTATGTTTGATTTCTTATGGGGTGGTGTGGGTGAGGATGGGATCCTCTGTTCTGGCACGGTTGTTGGTTGTGACTCTACTTACATCACAAATTGGGGTGGAATCCAATTCTATTGTGAAACCTTTTTGGTTCATGGTTCAAGGGATGTGGGGTAGTATCTTGATGTCATCTTTGGTTCCAATACTTGGAGGGATCTCACATTTATGTTAACATACAAGAGAACTGGGTGTGAATTTTTACATTTCTGTTGGCTGTAATTTTTTCCCCTAGGCTTGTGCTTATGCATGCTAGTTTCCCGGTAGTGTATAATTTATAAAATACAGCCACTTGAACATGAAAACAATAAAGGGGTTAATTGGGAGATTGGTTCTGGTATGATTTGTGACTCGGCTGTGAATATTGCACTTCTATGAAAAAAATGACTAGGTTGTTCGTGCTTGGGTTCGGTGTGGAACCCTAGGTTGGGATGAGTTCTTGTTATATATATATATATATATATGATTGTAGTTCTTGTTTTTTTTATTCGCGCCCCACCAAGTTGAGAAAAAAGTTTTGAACACCCCATTTCATGGGGAGGGTGTTTTTTTCAAAACACTCTTATGAGTGGCTAGTTATTTGCTCCTTTCTGCTCCCTTTCCCGAATAGCCCAAGACTCTTCAAGCAGGCTGTGATTGCTTGAATTCCATTATTATCCCAAGAATCATCGGGCATGTTAGTTGTGGTGGTTGGACCAGGTGTTTGTGGGTAGGTTTTTCCCATGTATCTTCAGGATGAGCCCCAGGTGTCTTCACGCGTGACAGTATCTTTCTGGCCCAGGTGTCTTCATGCATGGATGTGGTTGTTCTTGCCTAGGTGTTTGTGGGCATGGTTACATGGGGTTGTTGTGGCCCAGGTATTTTTGGGTAGGATGTGTGGTTGTGGCCCAGGTGTGTGTGGGTGGGTGTGGCATTGGGACTGCGGTGAGAATGGCGGGATTGGTTCGATTCGTAGGATGTCTTCAATAACCAGTGTGAAAGTTGAATGGGGTACCCAAACATTGATGTGTTGTTACTATAAATTACTTGAATTGCATTATTTGTGGAGTGTGCCTTGGTGATGATTGGGTGGATAGTTTTTCTTGCTAGGTGTTTTGGTTCTCTTTTCTCACAGGGCATTATAATGTCTCCTCACTTGGGCACCAGAGTCTTTAGATTACCCTACTGAGTATACTTGTATGCTCACACTACGTATATAAAATTGCTATCAGGTTTTCATTAGGACTTCAGGGATCAGGTGGGACCGCACTAGCTCAGTCTTCAGAATAGTTTCTGTTGTCGTTTCCCTTTTCTTGGTACTTTACCATTGGGGTTTTTTGAGGCTTGTATTATTTACTGTTAAACATGCATATCAGAATGGGTTAATTTTGGATTTTCCTTTACATTCATCTTTGGTGTTGTTGGTGTTTCTATCTTATCTCTTATTTCTATAAAAAGAAAAGGGTAATGCCTTTTATTTTGTGTGTGATTCTATACCCTAGGTGCTAGTTGCCACTCTGGGACCTATTGAAGGTGGGTCTCAGGGGTCATTATCTATCGTTCAACATGAAGAAGGAAGGGTCTAGCAATCTGATGTCCATTCCCTCATCTTGGTGTGGGCGGGTCATGATAGAATTGTATCAGAGGAAGGAGGTTAAGAGATAGGATAGATTCTGGAGTTAGGAACAGTAGGATTGCATGGGATGGTAGGGAAACAATGTCGGGTGGTTTTGGAGCGTCAAATATGCCAGGAAAGACTGGCTATGACATGGGATTTTAAGGCCCCCTGTGATTCGATGAAAGGACTCTGGACCAACTGAATGAAAACGTGAGGCCACACTGATTGAATTTTAGAGACCCTAGGAAAGGTACATACATCATAATGAATTGTGTTCTTGTGTTTCTGGGACATTTTGGGGATTTAAAATGAAAAAGGAGTAAGAAAATTTATGAATAATATTCTACATTACTTGGGCTTAGGCATTCCTTGTTTACCTTGCAGCTATGGCACCTGGGAGACGACCACAAGTAGTGCGGGAGATCGAGGCCCAAGAGGTTGACTTGGCTGATCGATGGAGTGTTGACCGAGTGGAGGCGGATGATCAGTGGCAGAAGACACTATGAGCCTTTCAGCGACAGACCCTCAGGAAGTATGAGGGCATCAACTCGGACGGGGAGACAGAAAGATGGCTAGAGGAGCTGGTGATAGCATTCAGCTTGATCCAGGCTCCAGCAGATTACTGGGTTCCTTTGGCTCTGAGCCAGATGCGTGGAGCAGCTTTTCAGTGGTGGATGCTTTATCTAGGAGAGAAGAGGGAATCAGAGGTGACATGGGCTGACTTCGAGAAGGAGATCCAGGCAGAATTCCTCTCTTCCACCATGAAGGTTGAGAAGAGGCAAGAAATACTCTCCCTCAAGTAGGGGAGTATGTCAGTGAAAGAGTTGGGGATCAAGTTCAAGGATCTCCTTCTCTTTGCTTCCGACCACTTTCCAGATGAGGAGTCTCGGGTGAGATGTTTGGAGGAGGGAGCTCGGACTTCTCTCAAGTATTTTGTTACTACCTTCACCCTACTGACATACATGGAGGTCCATAAGAAGGCTGAAGTGGTGTAAAGGATGCACACGCTAGGAGGTGTGTTGCGAGAAGGAATCCAGTTGGGCTCGTCAAAGGGGAAAGCTGTCAGCAGCATGCCTCTTGCATCAGGGCCCTATAGATTCAGACTAGTAGGGAGCAGGCCTCAGCAGTTTCCGTTCTGGTTTCCCAGTCCTTGCCATTTTCCTTCGAGCCTAGGCCCGAGGCGTTTCATCGGTAGCATCCATGGGCACCTTCATAACCATTTCCCAGATAGAGTGCAGTATGTCGATGGTGGGCAGGTTCAATGCCCACCTCAGTCGCAACAGCAGTTCCCAACAAGGTCCCTTCAGCAGCAGCATTAGGTTTAGCAAGCTCCATCTCCTCTAATAGCAGACGTTTCCAGAGGAGGCCGATTTCAGAGTGCTCCTCAGGGACCTCAACCAAGGCATGGTCAGGGAGGTGTCCTAAAGCCGAGAGGTAATGGAACTAGGTGTGGACAGTTTCACACCGCAGAGGCAGCAGTTCTAGCGGGATGGGAGGTCATTCGAGGAACGATCAACATGTTTAGTACCATTGCTCAGGCCTTGTTCAATACAGGATATTTGAACTCCTTTGTTACTCCCAGTCTGGCCCATTCTCTGGGTTTAGACACTAAGAGAATTCTAGTGCCACTGGCACTGAGCACACCAGTTGGAGGTCAGACCAACTTGTTGTATGTTTGTCGAGGATGCAGACTAATGATAGGGCCACATCAGTCAGTTAGGGATTTTCTACTCTTGCAAATACAACCAAACGATGTCATCCTAGGTATTGACCGGTTGTTTTCTACTTGGGATTTCATTGACTACTTCTGAGGAAGGGTCATGTTTTGAGACTTGGGAGGCCGACGTGTTCCCATCATCGGTGAACGAGGTTTCCAGGGAGGCAGCAGGTGAGAAAAACCCTCCTCTCCTTGTTAGTTGATCTATCATTGGATTCGATGGATGCGGAGATTGTGGAAGTTCCAGGGATCGTCATTGAGTTCATGGACATCTTCCCTAGGGAGGTGGCGACCCTACCCCCTCGATGTGATGTTGAGTTCGGTATAGATAGGCAACCAGCTGCTCGTCCGATTTCGATGGCTCCCTACTGGATGTAACCTTCTGAGTTACCAGATTTGCGGATTCAGATTGACGATATGATGAAGAAGGGTTCTGTTCGACCACGTGTGTCACCTTTGGGTGATCTTGTCTTGTTCTCAAAAAAGGCAGATGGTAGTCTCATGCCATGCATAGACTACCGGATACTGAGTCAGGTATCAGTGAAGAGTCGTTACCCCCTCCCAAGGATAGACGATCTCTTTGACCAACTGAAGGGAGCATGTTGGTTCTCTAAGATCGATCTGATGTCTGGATATCACCAGTTGAGGGTGAAGGAGGGTGACATCTTGAAGACTACCTTTAGATATAAGTATGAGCACATTGAGTTTGTAGTAATTATATTTAGTGTTACAAATTCACCAGCTTTGTTCATGTGGCTCATGAACTCCATATTTCGGGAATACCTGGATTGGTTCATGGTCGTGTTTATTGACGAAATTCTGATCTACTCAAGATCGGAGTAGGATCATGATGAGAACTTGATAACCATTTTAGAGGTCCTCCAACAGCACCAGCTCTATGGGAAATTTTCCATGTGCAAGTTCTGGACATGGGAAGTGAACTTCCTTGGGCACGTGGTCTCCAAGCAAGGAATAGAAGTGTAGCCATTGATGGTCGAGGTAGTTGTTTCTTGGGTAGCATCCAAGAACGTGGCAGAGGTTTGTAGTTTCCTTGAGCTGGTAGGTTACTACCGAAGATTCGTTCCCAACTTCTCCCGAGTTGCAACACCCATGATAGGTTTGACCATGAATGACTAGGATTTAGTGTGAGATGAGAAGTGTGAGGCAACCTTCAGTTATCTGATGGAAAATTTGGTTAGTTCCCCAGTGTTGAGGTTTCCAGAAGAAGGGGTGGCGTATGAGGTGTTCTGTGATGCTTCAGGGCAAGGCCTAAAATGTGTGTTGATGCAGAGGAAAGGGGTGATCTCTTCTGGGTCTATGAAGTACATCCTCATGAGCATAATTATTCCACCCACGATCTGGTGCTTTCGGCGGTCGTTTTCACGCTAAAGTTGTGGGGGAATTACCTCATCGCGGAGCGCTTTGTGGTATTCACAGATCACAAAATCTTGAAGTATATATTCTCCAAGCGGGACCTGAACTTACGTCAGTGATGGTGGATGGAGTTTCATGAGGAAAACGACATCAAAATTTTTTACACCTCCGGGAAAGGGAATGTGGTGGCTGATGCTTTGAGTAGGAAGTCACAGATGGATGCGGTTCGAGAGTCGACAAATGCTTGGATGGAAATGGAGGAGTTGGCTCCCCAGCACCTGGATGCTAGGATGGATTGTGGTAGAGTTTTCCTGTATCAGATGACAGTGCAATCTCCTCTACTACGACATGTGGATGAGTCCCAAGAGGGAGATTCAGAAGGTGAAGTGATGCATGACAGGGTTACCAAAGGTGATGCCCCGGAAGGGTGGGCGGAGGATGGTCAGAATCAGATGCTTTTCCGAGAGAAGATGTTTGTTCTAGAGATGATGCGCGAGAGGGTTCTTGGTGAGTTCCACAACTCACCCCTAGAGGTACACACTGGGGTTTCCAAGATGTACCAGGGTCTGAAGAGACAGTTTTGGTGGTCTGGGGTAAAGAGGGCGGTGGCAGGGTTCCTGGCCAAGTGCCTAGTGTGTCAGCATGTGATGGATGAACACCGGGTTCTAGGTGGTTTGTTGCGACCCTTAGATTTCCCCGAGTAGAAGTGGGATGACATCTCAATAGATATTTTCACAGGGATACCCAAGGTTCAAGTAGGCTATGACACAATCTGTGTGGTGGTGGACTGGTTCACCAAATCGGCTCACATCCAAGCAATCAAGGAGTCGAGTATAGTGGATGCCTTAGCACGAAGGTATGTGGAAGAGGTGGTGCAGTTTCATGGATTTCCGAGGTCCATAGTCTTGGATAGGGATGAATTTTTTACCTCACGAGTCTGGAGGGGATTACAGCATGCCTTTGGCACCCAACTATGCCTTATCACTGCTTTCCACCCTCAAACAGATGGGCAAACAGAGCGCACCATCTAGACTTCGGAAGATATGCTACAAGCATGTGTTTTGGACCTTGGAGGATAATGGGTAAAACACTATAATCTTATAGAGTTCTCTTACAACAACAGCTATCACTCTAACATTGGCATGGCTCCTTTCGAATGATTGTACTAGAGGTCGTGCCTCTCACCCGTATGCTTGACAGAGGTCGGAGAAGTAGGTGTTCTTGGCCCGGAGGTGGTGCAAAGCATGACGGAGATAGTTCAACATATATGGGAGAGGATGAAGGCATATCAGGACTAGAAGAATTAATATGCCAATAATATGAGGAGACCCTTGGAGTTTGAGGTCGGGGACCACGTATTCCTGGATACCTCCCCTCGGCGCAGGCATCAGAGGTTCGGTAGAGGGAGTAAGCTTTCCCCCAGGTTTTTCAGACCGTTCGAAGTGCTGCCACGGGTCGGTGAGGTGGATTAACAGCTGGCGTTTCTACCACAGCTACAAAGGGTGCACGATGTCTTCCATGTGTCCCAATTCTGTCGATATCTTCCTAACTATTCACACGTCCTCGAGTGGGGAGATCTAGATATCGGGGACTATGCAACATTCGTGGAGTGACCAAGGATGATAGAAGGTCATGAAGAGAAGGTGCTTTGTGGACAAACTGTTCCTTTGGTTCATGTCTTGTGGAGACACGGTGGGATTGAGGAATGTAACTGGGAGCGTGACATGTAGATGCGAGCCTAGTACCCAGAGATTTTTTATGTTTTGTTCTGTTTTGTTCGTACTTGGGTGATGTAATGCTTTACCTTGCTAATTATGCAATGTGCGGTTTTCCATTTCACTGGATGTGTGTGAAGTTTCCTGAGATGTGGGGAGGGGAGGACATGATCCATAGTTAAGAAGAATTAAAGTAGATGTACATAAACCTGTGCGGGCGAGTCAGTGCCGCCCAAAGAGGATAGTATCTTAACATGGAGGAAGAGAAACCCCTCACCCACGTGAATGGAAAGTTTGGTATTTCATTTTTCATGGTTTCACAGGGGAGAGGAGCGGTATGTTTGTGATTTTTCAAGGGATATATGGAGAAGGGGGCTCTCCATGGTAACAAGGAGGATTTCCCTAAGAGGTATCTTTCGAGGGGGTGTTGTTCGAACCCCTCTCCTTTCTTTAGGTGGCTTTTTTTAGATTCTCGAGGATGAGAATGATTTGAGGGGTATCTGATGTAATGGCCCGGACCTCTCCGGTCCATTCATTTGTGAAATGTGGTGCCGGAGGTGTACCTGGAGGTCAAGGAGCCTTGGAGGTTCATTTGGGTAGACTTTTAAGAAGAGCTAAAGGGAAATAGAATTTATACGGTTAGAACACGATTTGGATAAACTGTGCGGCCAAAACATTCATGGTTGTTATTGGATGCAGTGGCTATTGCACGGTTAGAGTACGGTTTGGCTAAACATGCGGAAAAACCGTGTGAGGAGTGTTTGGTGAGGCAGAAGCTAATGCACCGTTAGCACACGGTTTGAAAAACCATGCAGGCTAACCATGCATGCACTTAATGTTAGATCCTAAAATTGTGGATCTGAACTCTTTTGCCTCTAAATGATTCGTTTAATCCCTTAAGAGACCAAAACACGGGATTACCCATCCTTGAAGGTAGAAGAACCTCTCCTGAGTGTTTTGGAGGCGACCCAGAATATTTTCATGGAGAATCAAAGCCGGTTACCTAAGGTATGTGATCATTCATGATTTTTTTCTTTGATATACTTCTCCTCCTCTCTCGGTTTCTTATATCTACTCCCGTTAGGGGAAGATCTAAGCCTGCAGATGTCGAATATGAAGATATTTGGTCTTGGTTGTGATATGAGAGGATATCTAATGAAGATTCTTGGAGAATCGACCTGGTTTCTTGATCATTCTTCGACAGTCGTGGTTTCATCTAAAACAGTTGAGGTAGGGATTTTTCTTTCATCTCTACTTTTTGTGTATCATGCAGGGTGGGTACGCTTTTGTTTCTATGGTAATGGATGAAGCCAAGAGTTAATGATGGTAAAAACAGAATTTTAAAGGAATTAAGGGGAGGGGTGTGATCGATATACTATTGTTATATTCTCCTACTCTTCCTTGATTATTATGTTGTGAATTTTTTGGATGTATGATTAATGAAAATAATTGATTGTTGGTGGTCTATCTCTGTTCACTAATAAACCATTGACTTCTGTGATGATTAAATGGCTGTAATATGGAAATTAATTAATCATGTGAACTCGGTGGATTAAATGGATACCCAATAAACATGAAACCTTGTGTGATCAACCTGGTTAACCAACAGAAAGTGGAAAAAGATAAATGATGTTCTTGAACTTTGATGGTTCCCTACATTGTTTGGCAGAGGGTGTTTTTTCTGTTTTATTTCTTATGGGGTGATGTGGGTGAGTATGGGATCCTCTGTTGTGGAAAGGTTTTTGGTTATGACTCTTCTTTCATCAAAAATTGGGGTGGAATTCTATTCTGTTGTGAAACCTTTTTGGTTCATCATTCTGGGTATGTGGGGCTGTATCATGATGCCCGCTTTGGTTCCAATACTTGGTGGGATCTCACTTTGATGTGAACATACAAGAGAACTTGGTGTGAATGATTCAATTGTTGTTGGCTGTAACTTTTCCCCTAGGCTTGTGCTTATGCCAGCTTGTTTCCCTGTAGTGCAGAATTTATTAAATGCGATCACTTGAACATGGAAACAGTAAAGGGGTTAATTGGGAGATTGGTTCTGGTATGAGTTGTGACTCGGCTGTGAATATTGTACTTCTATGAAAAAAATGACTAAGTTGTTCGTGATTGGTTTAGGAGTGGAACCATATGTTGGGATGAGGGCTTGTTATATATATATATATATATATATATATGAGTGTAGTTCTTGTTTTTCGTATTCATGCCCCACCTAGTTGAGCACTTAGTGCCGAACACCCCAATTCACGGGGAGAGTGTTTTTTTCCAAACAATCATATGAGTGGCTGGTTATTAGGTCCTTTCTACCTCCTTTACCGAATATCTCAATACTCTTCGGGCATGCCGTAATGGTCTGAAGTCCATTATTAGACCAAGAATATTAGGGCAGGGTAGTTGTGGTGGTTGGCCCAGGTGTTTGATGGAAGTTTGTTTCCCAATTATCTTTTAGATGAGGCCTAGCTGTCTTCGGTTGTGACGATAGCTTTCTGGCCTAGGTGTATTCGGGCGTGGCAGTGGTTGTTTTGGGCTAGGTGTTTGCGGGAATGGTTACGTGAGGTTGTAGTGGCACAGGTGTTTACGACCGTGATGTGTGGTTGTGGCCCAAGTGTGTGCAGGTGGGTGTTGCAATGGGATTGTAGTGAGAATGGAGGGATTGGTTCGATGTGTAGGATGTCTTCAATAACCAGTTGGAAAGTGGTGCGGGGTACCCAAACATAGATGTGTTGTTACTATAAAATACATGACTTTCATTATTTGGGGAGTGTGCCTTGGTGAGGCTTGGGTGGATAGTTTTCCTTGCTAGGTGTTTTGGTTCTCTTTTCTCACAGGGCATTAGAATGTCTCCCCACATGTGCACGAGAGTCGTTGGATTACCCTACTGAGTATTCTTTTATGCTCACCCTACATATATAAAACTGCATTTAGGTTTCATGTAGGACTTCAGGGATCAGGTGGGACCGTACTAGCTCGGACCTCAGGGCAGTTTCTGTTGTCGTTTCCATTTTCTTGGTACTTTACCTTTGATGTTTTTTGAGGCTTGTATTATTTACTATTGAAAATGCATATTGTCACGACCCGTCCTCGGGGCCCGTGCCGTGACTACCCCAAGCCCGCCTTCCATAGGCCAGGGGCTGGCGACTAGCACCAAGGCGTAAAATCCCAGTAAACAGGGAAGGCATTGCCTTTATAAGTAACAACCACACAGAGTCAGCAAGCGGAAAGTAAAGTGCAGAAAAGTAAAGGGGCCGGAAATACAAGCCCAACTGTAAAGTACAACTGAAAAGTAAAGTACAGCAACTGAAGAAAAGACGGCGGCCTCGTGTCGTCCACTGGCAATCCCACCTGAAGGGTGGGTACAGATAGCCTCCAGGCTCCTCGGGTCCCACGTCCGCTCCGAGTACGTTCCGCCCAGTGGTCCACCTCCAGGTACCGTCCTGCTCCACACCCCAACCGTGATCAGCGCTGTCCGTCGTCTGCAACCAACACAACAAGGTGCGGGCATAGCCCGTGCAGGGGTGAGTACAAGCTACTCAGTAAGGACCCCGAGACCCCCGAAGGTCTCCCGAAATCCACAAAGGATATAGCACAAAAGAAAGATGCAATAACGAAGTAACATCTGACTCGACTTAGGTATATGCCCATACATATACCTAAGTTCTCAATTCTAGCTCTGCTCACGAGCTCAAGAACAACTCAATCCACAAAGGAAAGCAAGACTCAAATCCACAAGGAGAGTAAACAGTAAAATCCACATAGGATAGTTCAACACAATCCACAAAGGAGAGTAACATACGATTCAGCTCAACCAGGTATACTTTTTCAGATGACGTCAAAGATGATCACTGATCCATCTAAGTCGTCGGACCCACCAAGGATCGATAGGTACTAACCCCCGCAGAAGACCCACACAGGATCGGGCTCACACAGAACCTGTAGGCAGTGGCTCACACAGAACCGGTAGTAAGGACCCACATAGGATCGGGCTCACACAGAACCTGTAGCACTGATCCACGTAGGATCGCTGAGTGCAGTAGTCGACGCAGTCCACTGAGGATCTCTGCACAGTCGTCGCCGCAGTCCACGAAGGATCTCTGCTCTGCCGTCGTCGCAGTCCACGAAGGATCTCTACTCTGTCGTCGTCGCAGTCCACGAAGGATCTCTGCTCTGTCGTCGTCGCAGTCCACGAAGGATCTCTGCTCTGTCGTCGTCGCAGTCCACGAAGGATCTCTGCTCTGTCGTCGAAGTCACAGCCAGCGCTAGGGTTCCCGCACGAAGCGAGCTCGTTTAGGAGGGTCCGCTCCACGAGCCGAGAGGCTGATACATCAACTGACACGTAGTCCGAAGTTGATGTATCCAAAAGTTCCGTATCGACAACAGGATCTCAACGCGACAGACGGCGCGTCAAACGAACGCCTGGTCTGAGAGTTATTGGCATTTTCGTCCCAGGGGCCCGGTTGGTTTTTAGAGCAAAACCAACCCGACCGTACTCCGCCTGTGTCCGATCCTCGGGCGGAGTATGCCAAAAGTTCCGTCTCACTTAGAGGAAACTACCACAGCTGACGGTACGTCGTTCGGACGTCCGTAGCTCAAGTTATGAGCGTTTCCGCTCCGAGGGCCCGGTTGGTTTCGTGTACGAACCAACCCGGCCGAACCCAAAGTCTTCCGAAACCTTGAGTATAATATACCGAAACGACCGTCTCGATCCAAGGATCGCGTAGCCGCTGACGGTTCGTCAATCGGAGGTCCCAGGCCCAAGATATGGGCGAAAGACCGAAGAGGGCCCGAAAACGGGGGTTCTGGGCCCGGGGCGACCCGGCCCGAACCGGCCCGAACCGGCCCGACCCGGGCCGGCCCGAACCGGCCCGAACCGGCTCGGCCGGGTCCGGTTCGGCCTGGGCGCGGCCCGGCCGACCGGACCGGCCGGCTCGGCTTCGGCCGAGCGGCCGAACAGGCCGCCGCCGCGGGTTTGACCCGCGGCATTTGAAGAAACGCGGCCCCCGCGGGGGGCCGCCTGTCACGCGGACGCGGCCGGGCCGCCGCGTCTGTTCCCGGTTCCGCGCGGCCGCGGAACCGGCCGCCACCGCCGCCGCGGCTTCAGCCGCGGCGGACTTCCTCCACGGCGGCGCGCCGGGCGCCGCCGCCTCCGGTCGCCGGCGCCGCCGCGCCGGCGACCCGCGCCGCCGCTGCCTTCCGCGGGCCGCCGGAGATGCTCCGGTGGCCCGTTTTGCCTCCCGTCTGCGCCGATGCCCCTCCCGGATGCCGACCTTCACTGCGGAATCAACGGATCGCCCCTGCCGCGCGGTTTGTCGTCGTCCGTCATATCCGCACAACAAAAGAGATCGGCGGAGGGTTGTCGGGTCTTGTTCGTTAGACCCGCACCCTCCGCGTTAGCCATAATCAACGGGAGAAAAGAAAAAGAATTAACCAAATCAACAATTTTAAATAAATTAAAATTGTTCCGATCGGGTTCTTTATTTGAAAAGAATAAACACGGGAAAAGAAATAAAATATTCCAATCAACCCTTACCTTGTCGTCGTCGTCGGACGAGGGGTCGTCGCGGAATCGCTCGTCGCGGAGGAAGGAGATCGTCGCGTCGTCGCGGTATCCGGCGTCGCGTCTCCAATCTCCGGATCAAGAACAAACGGATTTAATTAATTAAATCCGTTGTTATTGAAATTTAAAAAAGGGAGAAATAAAAGATTCGATTCTCACCTTTGTTGCCGATCGCACGTTCGCCGTGGAAGAAGAGGCACCGAAGAAGAAGAAGAAGAAGAAGGTCGCGGAAAAGTTGTCGACGTCGCGGATCGTGCGTCGTCGAATTCCGGTTCCGGCGTTCTTCGCGTTCTTCGCGTTCTTCGCGTTCTTCGCGGAGAGGGTGGAGGCTCAGAGGAATAGCAATCCTCCAAAATAGACAAGTTTGTCTATTTTATTATTTTGCCAACAAACGTAAAACGCATAAGTAACGAACCATTTAATTCACGAAAGAAACAGTCCATTTAATTCACGAAATAAACCGCCCAATTAAATGGTCTGTTAAGAATTAAAGAAAACGCGTCGGTTGACTTTTCAGTTACTTTGACGGGTTTTCGCGGGTGCGTTACTTAGCGAAAGAAACGGCGGGGCTTGTGCGGGCCCTGCCTCACAAATATCCTACCAAGGGGTAGGATATTTCTGGATAGCATCCTATCCAGTTCAACTCAGCTCAAGCCGCCTTTAAGTGACTTCAAGTGGCTTCCAAGCAGCTTAAGTGAAATAAAATAAAGTTGTCGCACAAACTTTATTTTATTTCTGACTTAAAGCCGCAAAATTTAAAAACCACGTCTGAGCAAACGCAACTCCGGAAGAGGCGTTTCTAAGCAAATACCGGCGCTGCGATTTCATCGGTGCCCTCAGAATTCGATTCCGGGCACCGGTTCAAAAGATAGAAAAACCTGCTCGTCCGTTCACTGAACGTACCCGAGCCAAACTTCGGAAATTGATTCCGGGCACACCGGGCCTCGGAATCAGGTGCCGTCTGAAGCTGCGCTCTTGAAAAATTCCAAAGAAAATTAAGAAAAAAAAATTTCCTTGAAATTTGCAGGTCTTTACACATATGGGAATGGGTTACTTTTGGATTTTTCTTTACTTTCATCGTTGGTATTTTTGGGGTTGCTATCTTATCTCTCGTTTCTATAAAAAGAAAAGGGTAATGCCTTCAATTTTGTGTGTGATTCTATAACCTTGGTTCTAGTCTCCTCTTCAGGACCTATTGAAGGTAGGTCTTGGGGGGTCATTATCTCTCCATTAACTTGAAGAAGGAAGTGTCTAGAAATCTGATGTCCCTTCCCTCATCTCGGTGAAGGCGGGTCATGACACCCACACAACTATTCAGTGATAAAAATTAAAAAATATAGTTTATACATAATCAATACCCCAATATGTGATCCCATTATTCGAAATAAATCTACGCCCCATTGGGGGAACACATCATGATCAGCCAAATATGAAATGGATTAGTTAATTTTTTTATTGAAAATCTAGTGTTATGGGGTAATGGTCAATTAATTATTATTCAAATAACCATATAACTACTCAGTCTACCATTATATTCAATCATTAAATCCTATTGCTATTAATTCATTTTAAAACTATTATAAAATTACAAAAAATTAATTTTCCAACATGGCATATCATTTCTAACCTTAGTAATAGGATTTCATCATTTCATTCTATTTAAAATCACATTTCAATTAAAACATTTTCCCCTAATAAAAATTAAATAATTTCATCACAACTATTTCCAAAATAAGCCATCATTTTTCATAATCAACAACAAATTTTGAATTCTATTGAAATTGGGTTTTCACTATTTCCATTACCATTTAAAATAAAATATCAAACATTAAAAATCCAAATTTTTTAATCCTCTATAAAATCATTATAATTTTTTCAATTATTTCTTGATTTCAATCATAGGGAAGAAATTATGGAAGTTCCAAACTTTATTCAATGATCTAAATATCCACACCTAAAATGGGAATCTATAATGAATAATGAAAGCATGAATGATCTGGGAAAAAAATTAAAATCAATATCAAGGATAAATTTGTATATATCCAAAAAATTAAATAATAATCATTCATACTATAATGAGAAGATGATTATTGATCATAAGATATTCTATAAGAGAAGATCTAATTACCCATATGAGATTGAACATGATAAAATTTTCTTTGATACAATAAAATTGTTTTGATGGGCCAACATCACCTCTATAGTGCATCAAAAATCCGTAAAAATCATGTTATCTCTAAATGGGTATGTTATTAATATTAAACATCTTGTTTTTAATTGATATATAATATTTTAGAACGTTAAAAAAATTGGTCTCAATGTTATCTGGATACAGGGAATGGTTAAGGGAATCTATGTACTAATAGTGGGAACATACTAGTTGGGCTCCATGGTTTCCCTTTGGGGGGATTATAGTTTAAGAACCCATTTTCAACTAGGTATTCTCCCACTATCCTAGGTTTTCACAATTTTTAATATAGGGTACATAGTTGGGAGGAACATTGTGCCAACCATGCACATTCAAAATGCTTACAAGTCATTCCCCAAGAACAACCCCTTAAATAAGAAAAAACAAAAAGGTGAGATAAAATAGCTTCAGGATATTTTTAAAGGAAGATAACAACATGTTATTCTCTGATGAATTTTATAAGGAAGATATCATAGGTAAAAATGTTAAACAAAATAACTATATTTATTTAAATTATTATAATTACATAGAAAACTAATTCTTCCCCAACAAGTACCCCATTATAGTAGAATATTACGGTTAGTGGCATAACACTAGAGATATAGAGAAGATCTATGGAAGAGATGTGGGTGGATGTCAAACGATCAAATGATCATATCGACACCACATGGATCTTCTATGCTAAAGTGTTAAGTCATCTCTCCAATTACCACATCAGAGGATCATTCTACATCAACTATTGATCCAGGCATGATGTCAGATATTATATTTATATGGATTCGACTAATTTATTTATGTCATGTTGAATGGGGATCAATCCCACAAACATGAATTGATTAATGCATCAATGGTTGGTTTATATTATAGTTTATTATTTGATTATTGTTTCTTATTCCTATTTGTTATTATATTATATGAGAATGAATCGAGGTAAAACTAAACTAAGGTAAAATTTTAATTCTTGTACTTATGTTTAATTTTTATCCCCCATTTTCTAATACATTATTCATATAATATTAATTTATATAATGTTTTGATGAATACAACGTACTTGATTATTGTGAGATAGTTCATCAGCACAATAGATCGATATATCTTGGGTGGTTCAAGAACGAGTGTGAGATGATGATGATGAAAGAATATTAGAGGTGTATAATAATGGACAGAAAGTCCCAACTATTCTTGTTTTGATGTTTGATGGTGTTATGGACTAATGAAGAGATTTATGAAAAGATCAAATACCAATTTCTATTGAGCGAGGATGGTAAGCCTCTTTCAACCCCTTATCCATGTTTCATGGAACAATTGGAAGGTACAGTTGTGAAAGTAGATAGTCTATGAAGGAACTGTGTAATATAGAATTTTTTTGGTGCAATGTTTGTAATCTAGGGATATACACCATTTGGGGACCATAAATCATCACTAGTTTTTCTATGGAAAAAAATTATTCAAATTCATTGTGACATAGGACCCATGTTGGGTAACCCGATCTAGTTACCTATTATGTAAAACTGTGTACATGATCTTGAAAAAAACTGCATGGGATATTAAATGTACTCAGACATTGCTAGAGAACATGGGTTGAGCCATGTACATGGACATGAAAATTACATCCGAAAAACATGGGGTATAAAGACACGACCATATGTATATGGAAGAGGCCTAGTGTACACGAACATGGTTTAGAAAACAGGATCATACCTAGGACTGGAATGGCACACCAAGTAATTTTACATCAACGGATTATGTCTCTTGTTCCCTTTATCATTGACATGTTTCCTTAGGGTGACTTCCATCGATCCATCAATATGATGGTATAGTTTTTAATTACATCATATAAATTTATTTGATCCTCTATATGGTATTTCTCTCAGATAATGTTTTCAGTGTCCCGCAATGGCCCTTGGTGGGATCCTACTTTTAATTCTATCATAGGTTAGGATTGAAAAATTAGTGTGAAAAAAATACATGTAAATGGATCCCTTACGTTGTGGGTTAAACTATATTGGGTTTGTGGTGACACATGGTGCCTTGGATATGATCCCTTTTCAATGTATCGATCACTTCGTACATCCAATGTTTACTTATGGTTAGACCAGAAGAACAAATCATCATGGATAAACACCATACGTACTATCACACTCCCAGAGTGAATTCTATTTAGTATTATTGGATATGAAATCTAGAGAAATATATTATTATATTAATGTGGTTGTGACCTTAAAATAAGACTTAGTGTTTACCATTGATATATATGGGTGTGTATTACTATTTTTCTAATATTTTTAATTTACATGACCCCATTATGAGAAAACTTAATCTATATTTATGTATTTTTCTTATTGAATTTAGGGTGTCCTTGTGGGTATTTTTATACTCACCCTGACATGGTATCTTTCAAAAATTGTAATGTATTATAAAGATTATCGACCATTTGATGGGGTTATCAGTTGACTAGAATAATTCCTAGATTATATTATGATATAGTGGTTCTTTATTACACCAATATTCATATTTGACTGTAGTCCACTATTTATAATAGGTTATACATCAATACATATTTTGGTGTGCTTGTATTTGTACCTTCATGCTTTTGAGTATTATTCATTGTACTCTAATTATTTGATTTATAAGTATGACTGGTTTCAGTATCGATTGAATTCTTTATTTAACTATTTCATGTGATTTTATATGTGTTTCTGTATAATAATATCTTAGTTTTATGCCACCAATGTCGATGTTATGCCTACTCGACACCGGTCACCAGCCCCTGTCCTACAAGAGGTTGTCTTGGTGTAGTCATACGTAGATAATCGCCGTCCGGGAGGCAATTGGGGGGAAGAAAATATCAAAATCCATCATCATTAAAATTATAATAAAGATATAAATATATTATTCACTAATTATATATATAATAAGAACCATTATTTAATTTTAGAAATAGTAAATGAATCACATCGTTTCGTGTAGATGGTAGGTCATATGTATGGCTGAGAAATGATATCATTCCCTTAATAAGTGAAAGGGTATGTATTTGGAGGCTATATTAACACTACATAATAAATATCAGGACATATATATAACATATATTCATTAATGTTTCCCTTTATAACCATTCATGTAAAGCGTTAGTGAAAAATGAATGACATCAATTCACGAGGTGGTAGTCCGTTATATAAGTGAGTGATGTAAAATTATTTTAAATATCATGTAAAATAATATGATATTTGTGATTTAATAATTAAATATGTATAATTATATCATAAATATTATTTATATATATACATTATATCAATTATTATATACAATCATGGGAGTGTTTTATGGAAAAATATTTAGTTCAGTTTGTGAGTTGGTAGGCCACTATACTCACAATTGATGATTTCATTTCCAATATTAGGTAAGAAAAGATGGATATTGGTTATGAAAATAACATAATAACATATATATTTTGTAGATAATAATATTATTATATTGTTACTAATAAGACAAAATTTAATGTTGTAAATGAATAAACAGAAATAAAGTGCACCGTTAAGACAATAACCATTTCGTTGAGCATCCTCCATTGGGTATACTATTATGCACCACATGGATGATCTTTGGGTAATTAAAAAGTATATATATTATGTGTAATTATATTGTGGGTATATTTTTTCATGTTTTGGTAGATCCAAATTTCCTTATAAGTGTGACTAAGAAAGGGTCTAGAGTGTCATTTTATAATTGAGGTTGAGTGGAATTTTTGTAAATAGCTGAATCGATTGAATATTTGGAACTAACTCTCTACCCAAGTGCTTTATTAATTGATAAATAATGTATTTTAGGGAATATATTTTCAATTCATACCTCCACTTAAAAAAAATTTCTACATGATATTCCATAAAAATTATGTTTATTTAATCTTACTATTTTAGTTCTCACTATCGTAACTAGTCTATTAAACCATTGTAATTTTTCTATTCACACTAAAATAAAATGATATTTATTTGAAATTTTTTACATTTTAATTATCTATATTATCTCAAATTTATCTAATAAAAATTCTATATGTGTGGGCAATTATTATTACATCAGCCCATGTAACACATTAAACCTCATCTTAAACGTAATTTGTGTATTGAAATTTTGTATGTTTATTTCTAATAATTAAGTCTGCAGAAAAAGATGTTATTGTTAAATAACATTAATAACACTAATTCCAAATTCCGAAACCATTTTATCAAAATAAACTAAGATAAGTTGAAATTGTTCATTTAAAATTATACCTGTAGACATGACGAAGAACGAAAATTAAATGAAAAATTATAATAATTATAAACAAATATTATAGGAAAAACCAATATGAAATTGATTCCATTGAAATAAATTTAATTTAATTTAATATAACTGAAATAAAAATAATTATAATTCAATTTATAATGAAAATGAATTATTTAATTTATTTAAATTTAAATGGAGTTTCAATAAAAACCTATATTTTTCATTATTCATCAAAAAATATATCTTTTCCAAAAACTACAAATAGTTCACTATATGATAATCAGAAAATGATGATATAAAAATTTAAGTTCATTTTTAAAACAAATTTTTTAAATTTTTTATAAATTAATTTTATTTTAGGGTCAAAATTATCAATGAAAAACCCATTTTTTAAAAATATATTTTTTTAGAAGAAAATTCCTTTTATTATAATAATTCTTATTTTAATTCAAATCAATAAATATCTATTATATTTATATTATAATTGAGTAATCAATAACTTTTTTTATTTTTTTATTATTATTCAAAATTTCAAATTTAATATCATTTTTATAATGGTAGACTACTTTACGGATCCCTTAAACTCACAGTTGAGTGTATTTTATGCTATCAAGTTGATTAAATTAATTTCAAATGAAATATATTATAATGTATTGTGGTTTTACATTAAAGAATATTCTTAGGAAATAAATAATGTAAGAATGGAATAAGAAGAATTTTGGAAGTGTTCATTTAACTATACCAAGAATAATTAACACCAAAATATTGAGAATACACATGATAAAATCCTTATATGAAGGGATGAGGAAGGGTGTGATGCTCCATTGAGAGTTGTGATCTAAATTTGTGGAAATTATTGTGGAATGATGTAAATTATAATATTATATAATGATAAATACATATTTTTTAATGATATAATCTATCCATATATTTTAAATAAATGATTTACCAAAATTTTCACTAAACTAATTGATGTAACTGAATTACTTTTGGCGTATTACATGGTTTTGGAAACATAGTTTGAAAAAAAAAACACCAATCAAGTGAAAACAAAAAATAAATATTGTAGTATTTTTGTTACCAGGTCAATCCAACAATTCACATACCATATTGCATGCAATTCCACACCAATTATAAATATTTCCTTGAAATTTATACATAAAAAATAAGAATGGTAAAAATTAGTATATCTGGAAACATATTATAGAAATACTATGTTAGATTATGTGATAAATCACCCAAAAATATAACATTATAACTATTTAAATATTTAGTAGAAAATGATTAATCAATGGATATTTGAGGTCAACCCATAAAAAACATTCAAATTATAAACAAATGTACATTATGAAAACCAATAATAAAATGTTTATGAATAAAATCAATAATAATGTCAAATCAAAACTAAAATACATTCCTCAATAAATCTTAGAGACCATATCCAAAAACAATTCCACATCATATTCTCATATGATTAACCATAAAGGAGTCTAAATTATAAAATCAATAGACTAATGTTCAATGATACAAAAACAGATAATTATTTAATTATGTTATCAATGGAAAGGTAATCACCTATAGTGGTCTCCACACTATATTTGAAATCCAATAAATCATTATTTCTAAAAGAACTACCGAACACTCCAAATATCTGAGAAATATATAAATAACTACATATGAAGAATTCTTGATAATGGAGAAAAGTGAAAAATAAATATAAATAATAAATTAGGAATACCATAAAATGATGCCATCCATAATTGAAATTATATATTTAAACAAAATTTAAAAACAAAAACACACCACAACATAAAATAATGATAAACTATAAGATATAACAAAAACAATCTAGAAAATACCAAAATAATCCATTGTATCTGCATCAGGCATACTAGGTTAGATATAATGATATTTTGAGGGGTTTGATGTGGATCTATCTCTATTACATGTAACTTCTAAACATAACCTTTAATAATCACCCAATCATCCTAAACCATGATACGTTATTCGTCTTCTTATCATGAAGTATCACTATAATCCTTATATTCATAATGATGTTATTGCACGTATGTACTCCCAAAAGAAGTTTATTGTGTGGCCTAAGATATTCTCATTATGACACCATCATTCAAGTTATTTTTTTACATACCCTTTTCATTATTATAATTCCATTCATGGTTCCCAAAAATATGAGAAAAATAATTCAACTTATGTATTGTAGATGTGTTCTCTTTGATTTGGATAGCTTGCAACAACACCTTACCAAAAGAGTTAAACAAGAATTAGATACACACAAGTGATACTCATAAAAATACCCCATATAATAAACTAGGATTTTAATGATTTATATAATGCATTCTTTGTATGATATGATCGTAGTTCAATGAAATGATTAGCATACTCAAGAACCAACTGATCACCCTTCCCAAGGTAATACCATTCCAAATTTTTGACACATGTATAGCTTTTGGGAAGTATTACATGATGAATACTTCATTAAAACATTCCAGAAATAATCAATTTGAGGTGTATTTAAAATAATGATCTTCAATAAATTCCTACCCATATTTTAAGAAAAGGGGTTAAAACCCCATCTTTAAAATCTTTAGAATGACATGGATATTAAATAATTATTCAATACTTCCTAAACAATCTATTTCATAATCTGAATATAGATACCCAAAAAGCGATGAAGATTAAAATTCCCAAACTCTTTATTATAATTTTTATGTTGTTCTAGATGTAGAATGTTATAATATTACATGATTAAAGAAGAAAGAATAACCAAATCAGATAAAACTAAATCAACTAAAGGGTTTTCATGTTGTCATCCAACCATATATATATCCTAATAATCCATGAAATAGGGTGTGTAATACTCTAAAATAATATGAAACATAAAACACAATCAACATAGGCATCTATATTAAGAACTACATGAAACCAAAAATTGTTAAAGAAATCATTATCAATAGATCAGGGTAAAAATCACACAACCAAAACACAAAGACATACTCATTAAAATTAAAAAATTCATAATGTATGCAAATACTCATTTTAATTATCCCCCTTATTCACCAATTCAATAGAAACTATATCATATTTTTTTTGATAATTTATCCTCCAAAATCACTTTCCTTATAAAAATATCCTCTATCCAAATATTTTAATGATATCAATGGAAAATTAACAACTATTAATGAAATTTCACAAAACATTTTATATTAAATAATCAATCCATCCTACTGTTTACATTTCAGACCATTTCATTACGCACTTACAAAACCATAAAACTCACACATCATATCTCAAAAACAACCCCAGAGTTCTAATTTTTTAATTCGAAATTAAATTATCCTAATAAAATAAAATAGATTATAATAAAATATTCAATTTATATTATAATGAAAAGGGAAAATAATGGAACCAATTTATAACAAAAAATAATCAACAAAATTAAAAAGTATGAAGAATTATACATGGATTGTCCATAATAGACTAAAATAACTTGGAAGCCCCATTTGAGCCCCTCTATAATCATCCATGAACATGATACAAGATATATACATGGTTTTCCAAAACATCCACAATAACTATATTCCCCATATATTCTTATCAATTTTCACTCTAAAATGGGATGTTTTATAAAATATCATATCAATATTCCCTGGAAAACTCAAAAAATTATGATAGAAAATCATAAAAATATATGAGTAGTGGGATTGAATTTGAGACTAAAACATCCTAAAAAACCATAGAAACTCATGTTTGATTACAAAATATACGTATCACAAACCTACTCATAAACTATCTTTTAAGTTGTCATCATACAATATATGTAATACTTTACATCCAAAATAAAAATTGGGTTATGATATCATTTTTTCACAAACCACCACTGAATCCCACTGATTTGAGTTCTAGATGATATAGAATAAAACACATTTCTTCTTAGCATGGGTTACAAACCAGTGTCAGAGTATCAAAAAAGATATCATTGGGAATGATTATATCAATTATAAACAATGATGACACTTCATCCCAAAATTCTATAATGGCCACTAAATATGTCATATGGTCACACACATAATAGAAAATTAGTTTCATAATGATAAAAACCATTCAGGTAATATGAAAACTAACATGCCAGATAAAAAAATATACTAGATTAGAATCCATGTCCAACACATCCAAACATAAACAAAAGTAATATATAAACTAAATATATTATGTATCAATTAATAATAATGATATAAATATTATTTGAGATTGAATTTTACAATCGATCAAAAAATAAAATTAAAAATTAAAAATGCCCACAACAATCTATCTCCATAAGCCATGTAAAATATATACACATTCCACCTCTAAGCTACCTAAAAAAGAATCAACCACCAACAACCAACCACCAAAACCACGAGGAACCCATAATCAACCTATAATATGACATGGCTGCCAAAAAACATTATTAGGTATGATTATTACACCACATGTATAACCTTTAAAAATTGATTCATTTTGTTCTATTGAAAAATATAACAATAAATGTACGTTTTTAACATTACTAAAAACTAATAAAGATCTATAATCATCTAAATCCATTCAAATTATTTCATGGGTGTTACAATTTTAAAACCAAATTGTCCATTAATCATTTATAAAAAATATTGCATTTGATATGAGATAATATTTTAAAACATATCTGATTTTAAAAACTCCTAAAATAGAACATATTAGACTCATCTGATCAATTAAAATAAATATGTGAATGGAAATCAAAACAATTATAATAATAGTAACTACTATAAAAAATTATATAAAATTTTAGTCACAAATAAATTTGTATTCGAAATTTTTTAACACACATTTCATAATAAAATAAAGAATTTATAATCAATGGAAAACCTATGAGTTTTTGATACTATATTGGAAGAAACTAAAATAGAATCCATCCTATGTATTAATATTGAAATTAATACTCCCTTATATACAATTTTACCCTACCTAGCCAAGTTAAAGTAAAAATCCCCAAATAGGGGATTTCCATTACATCAAGTCATTAGAAGAGAAATTTTATACACTAGTACACCATGTGAACCTAAAAAATCCACCTAGAAAATCATATTTCAACATGATATATAAAATCGATATGATTAATAAAATGTAACAAATATCAATCAATAATAAATAAAAACCTATACACACCATTATCATTGAAGTAACATATGATAAAAAGTCCCATTTTTTCAAGAATAATGAATACGTCCTATGATAAAAAAAATTTCAACCACATTATACAATCTAAAACAAGTATGAAGTGTTCAACGATTCATTTACATTAGTAAAAACCTTATATAAAGTTATTAATAATCCATTAAAAAATCATTGATGAGGTTATATTCAAAATTAACCTTTCAAAATAAATGAAAAAAGGTTATTATTTTCACTAAAATAATCAAAGTAATAGAATTATTTTTTCAGATGAAGAACCACACACACATGCTTTAAAAATATTGAAATATTAGTTACTCTCTTTAGAAACAAATAATAATACAAAACCCCATTAATTAAAAAAATCCTTTTGAAAATAATTTCTTCAGAAATTCAACTATAACTAAGAGTGCGTAAATTTTATGAAAAATAGTATAGTGCATAAAAACATGACATAACGATATAGATTTTCTTAAAATCATTAGATAAAAATAATATATATTTAAAATATCTCAAATCATGAGTTTAAACAAGAATTTTGTTTATTGTTATCAATTTTATGGTCAAAACATTGAAAAATTGAACTCCAACATGTCTCGTTCACTACTCATGGTTTTAAAATAGTGAAATAAACTGATAAACTACGTTACGTTACTATTAGAATCATAAAAATTGAAAACCAAAAATTCACATAAACAAAGAAAAATCCATAGGAAACTGTTGCAGTCTAGGTAAAATAAATTAAAAGATAAAAAAGAAATTTTAGGATGGGGATGGATTTGTACCGCACAACCATAATGTATCAACGCCCAAACAGAAATATAATCCAATCTTAAATACATTGAGAACAAGAGGATTAAGGCTGGACGTTCTTGGGAATGTCGAGGTCAGAATATGATGAATAGAGGGGAGTATTGAAAAATTTATAAAGGGAATAATAAAACATTAAAAAGATTATTACATTCACAGTCCAAATGGTTTTCCTCTGTGATTTAAAAAATTTTGAAACAACCATGTAGATGATTATTGAATAATAATGTTGTTCTACATGATTATAGATACTTAGTATAACAATCCATGTTCCAGCCATGAAAAAACCATTTTGAGATGTTATGGGCTCTACATAGTTAAGTCTTCTAGTTTTCACAAAATGTTTGTAAACTATGGGACTTGCACATCTCAACCAATTTTCGGGAATTTCAAGGAATGGTCCTAGAAAATAATAAAAATTATAAAAATAAATATATTGACAAAATAATATTGAAGCTTGGGTCATGGTTTTAAATTAACATTAAAAAAATAACATTGTTTTTCAAAGATAAATAACTATGTGAGAAAATAACAAAATAAAGTTCCATATCATTGATCAAATTTTATTGATAAATATTTTTGCCCATAATTATTATAGTAAAAATCAATAGATAAAAAACCCATATAATTTTCTTCCTATATTTTATGTACATATGAATATTAACCTATATGGTTTGAATAATGGGATTTTTTTGTTATATTTCTTTTCATTTATCACCAATATAATTGATTTTTAGAGTTTATATTATAATTTTGTTCGTGAGTACTAGGTAAATTAATATTGATATCATATTTTAATTAACTGTGGAATTTATCTTTTCATGAAGTCCATTTTTTACTATAAATGAATAGAAACTATTGACAAGTTATAATAAGATTATTCAAACCATATTTTAGGATAATAACTCTAATAAAATGAATATTAATCACAAATGTTCAGAAAAATTATTATTAATGATTCCATGAATCATTAATTTTTTTTTCTATATTTAATATTATAATTATTTTTAAAATATCAATTTAAAATTAAGAGATACCAAATATATTGATTCACTATGAGTTATAAATTAGTATTCAATTGTATTGGGAGAAAATAGTATTTTATTCTAAAAACTTATCCAATGTCGTCATAATAATTGATTTGAGAGAATAATTTAAATATATTATAATATAATTTATTTTATCAAAGAAAAAATATAAAATGAATTTTATGTTTATTATATATCTAATTTTTATTAAACAATAGAAACAGACTAAAATTTAATATATTTGGGTGTTCAATTATTACTAATAAATTAAACAATCATTAAATATTTAATAGAGCTATTTTATTACTAAAAAATTAATTATATTATTTAACAATGAATCATTACAACTTTTATTAATGAAAATAAAATATTTTTCAATATATTACATGTAAAATATATAATTAAAAATAAATATTTTTCAACTACATGTATTTATATAAAAATCCAAAATTATTAAACACAAAAGTTCTGTTTTAGGGGATAACAAATATATGATATAGCTAATTGAAATTTAAGAAAACAGATGACCAAGTTGTGATAAGAAATAATTAATATATACATGTGGAAAATATAACATACACAATATAAATATTCAATATAATAGAATCCACCATTCATGTACTAAATTTCAAGATAAAAAACTCTTTGTTTCATAAATATTTAAATAAAATGATACAATTCTTGGAAATATTATTCCTTTTTAGTGTGTTTATACCAAAAAATATTGATAATAAATGAAATTAAAATAATTCGATTTGTTAATAAATAACCATAAATACATATATATATATATATTCACACCACATTCAAAAAATATATATCTCAAAATAATTTATTATAGATAAAACCATAATGAAGATTACTTTTTTTGGATATCATGTATTATATGGGATAACAAGATCATTTAATTTTATTTAAAAAATCATGTATTGCTTCGATGATGTGGAAATGTGGTGCTAAAAATATAATTATAAAAATAATTTAAAATATATTGAATCAAATATTTATAAATAAACAATGATTATAGATGATAATTTTTTTGAATCACATAAGTAATAATATATCACATATAAAGAAACGATGTTACAGTTATTGAGAAGTATGGAAGTATAAATTTTAAGAATATTCATCACCATTTTCTTCATCATCACTACCGTTATTTTTAATAGAAATAACCTTAGTAGATGCTTCCACAACAAAACCAGCACCGAGAGTTTGATCACGATGATAATGTAAATCACTATGAGAAATTGACATTTTTATATGGGTAATATGTGCATCTAACAAAGATGATATTCCCATCAAAAGTAGATTACACATAAAAATATATATAGTCACATATTTTTTATTCAAACAATACAATAACATTGATGTCTATTAGGCTATGTGAATTAATTTTGGAGCCTCTTTAATGAACACAATCAAAATCTTATCTAGAAAAGATTGGGTAGACCGCCATTAATACTCATTAAATTTCAATAGATAGTTGGTTACTTTTTTAGCAAAATATAAAAAAACAATCAAGGTTATCCTAACAAATTCAATGATATTAGTGATCATCATAGCATAAATAGTTACTTTTTTATCAGTAACATGCCTCCAAAGTATCATATAAAATGAATTAACAAATTTTACTAGTGTACCTATGTAAATAATTTAGTAATAATGTTTTACTTTTTATAATATTTTTTAGTATTATGAATATAAATTTATAAATATATTATTATAATGAAATATATTTTGATTTAATTAAATATATTATGATATAAGTGGGAAAATGTGATAAGCTTTTTTAGTGATATTTGTATTATACATGGATTAATTAATTTGGTCTATACTTTTAAATTTATGTTTTAATTTTTCATGATGGTTTCGCAAGTAATCATAAGTGAAGAGTGAACAATAATTTTGAATACAAAATATATGTATCGTTTTTTGTATGATTAAATGTTCTTTAAATGTTTTATATTAGATTCACTAGTGTTTGAGCCTTCTTGTATAATATTAGCTTAAAAAATATAATAGGTATGTGATATTAAATAGGATTCATAATAAACACATAAAAAACCTGATGAATTTGGGACTGCAACATTGGAATAAATATTCCTTATAGAGAAATGCATTGGAAAAAAATTTGCGACACGTGAACAATAAAAGAGTATGTAAGAACCTGGTTTTTGCAGCGAAGGACTTTGGAATATTCTCGATTTTATCCCAGAGTAGCGCCTTCAGACGGCGTGCGATTCCGAGCCCTGGAGTGGCCGGAATTAAATTTTCAGTGTGTTCACAATGGAAACAACAAATAAATGTGATAACTTCTAAATGGTGCTTCAAATAAAAGATCTGAGTGTACGTATGGGTCCGGAATGGGGTGTTTATCATAGAAACGACATAAAACATGTCGGTGCGGGATGTTTGGACCCCTCGCTCGCTTTCGGATGGTTAAACAGATAAATTAATTAATTAATTTATTCATTTAATGTTGAAACTCAGGTATCTCTTAAGCAGTGGCTCAGATTGGGAAACCGAGGGAACGGTTGAATTCGGAGCGTGCCGTTTACCCAAGGAGGGGTGTCAATTTTGCGGGCGTGGGCCGTCTGTGAAAAATGGTCCTAGGGGCGTTTTCGTAATTTGGAAGCTTTGGGCGTCCAGCTTTATAAAATTAAAACGGATACTCAGAATCAAATTCTGAGACCACCATTTTACTCGTGAGGTGGTGTTTACCCTAGGGGAGGCATAACCTCGACCCCGTCAGGGGTTTCGGGTGCGGGTCAAAATTGAGGATTAAATTAATTAAAATTTAATTAATTAAATTTTTTTTAAACCCTAACCCCACCCCTCTCTTTCTCCTTCCCCATGGCAGCCCCTCCTCTCCCTCTCCTCCTCCACCTCCGGCGAGGTGGCTCCGGTGAGGCAGCTCCGGCAAGGCGGTGGTTCGGCGGTAAAGCTCCGGGCAACGCCCACGAGGTAGGATTGTGCGTTTTGTATTTTTAATTTACGCACATTCTTTGATCCTATTTATATGTGTAAAATTGCCATCTAATTTAAGAAAAAATCCCACATTTGCGGAGTACTTATCCTGATCTTCCCAACAAACCCCTTAGATTTAAATTTTGGAGTCCTGAGACCTCCGAAATCGCTAGTCGAAGAGTGCGGGGTTTTGGTGATTGTCCGGAGATTTTAGGGTGGTCCGGCCATTTTCCCAGGCGGTGGAGGCCGGTTCGGCCAAGTGAGAACCGCGGAGGAATAGCAGAGTAGGGCGCCTCAGCGGCGGGGGTCCTCCTCGACAGCGACGGCGCGCGCAGCGCGGATCGGCAGCAGGTTGCCGGGCACCGACCATCGAGCGAGGAGCCATGTGAAGTGGGGACGAGCGGTGTCGACCAGGCGTGAGGTCGAAATTTGGGAAGGTGGTGAGGTCGAGCGGAGGAGCTGGCTCTAGGCGGCGCATGCGGAAGTGTCGCAATGGACCACTGCGGATGAGGGGCGGAGACACCCTATCGCGGTCGGAGAAGACCCCCGAGGTCAACCCCTTGGGGGTGCGGAGGAGACAGGGACCCTCGATTCGCAGGTCCTGCGCGGCGCAATAAGGACCGGCGACAAGCCGATCTGATTGGAGAAAACCGGACCCGAGGAAGGGGGTCAGGTGCTGCTGGACGGGCCACGACTAGCCGACTGTGGCGGAGAGAACCGGACCCGCGGCCGGGCCGCAGGCCGGCTGGGGGCGGACCGGCCGGACCGGGCTGGTCCGGACCAAGGCCTCCCCACCCTTTAGAATTTCCGTCACCCGTAGCATTCGCTACGGGTGACCATTTTTCATGCCGTTAGCGGCAGCACGGACCTTGTGACGAGGGGAACATGTTGGGTTATTTTCGGGAATTTTTAAATCCTGAAACAAGGGGCCACGAAGGCATAGCACGTCTTTAAGCGAATCGACTCTGTTCAGGGGGTTCTTGTTTTGGGTGGCACAGACACACCTGGAGTCTGTTTTGCATGCCGTCAGCGGCGATGTGACCATTTCACCGAGCTGGAGATTTCCAGATTGGATTCAGGTGTTGATCTTGGAGTTGAGGCATCAGCCCCACATGCTGTCTTCTGAGTTGCGTGCAGCTTTTATTGAATTTTTCCTTAGACATCCGTTCGGGGCGTGCGAGCAGTCGATGTTGGGTGTTTTTCTGAGGGTATCGCATTGGCGCAGTCTGCCCGCTTTAATTCCGCACGATGGTGCGAGCCCCGCGATGGTCGTTTTGGCTGTCGTCGGTGATTTTCCATCTCTATCACCGGGTGACCGTTTTGGACAAGTGAGTAGTCCACCTTATGTGCTTTTACGAGAGGATCACAATGGTGTAATCCATTGGCAGCGCTTCGGGACCAGGGTGCGGGTCCCTCGTGGTACCGCTCGTGCACGGGGATCCGGAACGTATCTTTTTCTCCCGATATCCGTTGCACTCAAGTGAGTAGTGCTTTCGACGTGTTTTATCGAGGGTATCGCAATGGTGTGATGTGCCCGATTGTTTTCGGGGCCGAGGCTCTGGATCACGGGACGCTCTTCAGGCGTGAGGCGGTTTTGGCGACTTTTCTGTCGGATATCTGTTTGAGGTGAGTAAGTAGTCTAACTCGAGTGTTTTTTTACGAGGATTTCAACGGTGCGATCCGTTTGGCTGTGCGGAGCCTCTTTCATGATCTTATTCATGTGGAATCATGGAAGGTGGTCCAATGGTGGTTCTCCCAACCTTGTTTGTAGCGGACCCTTGGCGTGTGATCGCTCACTCTTGGGAGAGTGATATAAATGATTCACAAAATGTTGTTGGCCATGCCTGGGCCTTCGAGGTGGAGTTGTTACGTCACGCCTTCGCGTTGACGCTGGGTGTCGTGTGAATGACAGTCTTTGGGCTAGAACAAGGTATACTCTGGGAGTATACGGGAGCCCTTGGAGGTACGTGTGGTTTGTACCTTAGAACATTTGTGCTCTCAGTTGGGGTTGAAGTGGGGCCACACGTCATGTGGGCCCCATGTGCGTGTCGTGTTATGCATTGCTGACTTTGACCTCTCACGACGTAGTGGCTACTTCTGTGTGTTTGTTTGACCAGCCGGGTGGAGTTTTTCCCCTGGCTCTGTGCTCGTTTGTTGACCAGCAGGGTTGAGTGGTCTCCCCTGGTTTCGTTCTCGATGGATTGGCCAGTATCGGTGCTAGTGGCACCCCATGATGGAACAGGTGATGAACCTCTTTTTGGAGAGTTTTTCTGGAGTTGGGAGGTTGCGCGATACGCACTCCGTGTTCGGTTGGCCAGTGTTGTAACCTCCAGTAGAGATGGCCAGAGTAGTTCTGAGTTTTACCCTCCATTGGGGATTGGCAGTGGGTTACTCATTGACTTCTTCGGGTTTACCCTCCAGTAGGGTAGGGAAGTGGGTTTCTCACTAACTTCTACGGTTTACCCTCCAGTAGAGACGAGGAAGTGGGTCACCCGACACACTTAGGGTCTACCCTCCAGCATATATTGGGCAGTGGGTTACCCGATGCACTTAAGGTCTACCCTCCAGCAGAGACTGGGCAGTGGGTCACCCGATGCTCTTAGGGTCTACCCTCCAGCAAAGACTGGGCAGTGGGTTACCCGATGCACTTAGGGTCTACCATCCAGCGGAGACTGGGAAGTGGGTCACCCGACGACCTCTTAGGTTCTACACTCCAGCAGGGCTAGGCAGTGGGTCGCCTGTCATCTAGATCCAGGTTTACCATCCAGCAAGGCTGGGCAGTGGGTCGCCTATCGACTTATTCCGGGTTTACCTTCCAGCGGGGCTGGGCAGTGGGTCGCCTGATGATGTATTAAGGTCTACCCTCTAGCAGGGCTGGGCAGTGGGTCGCCTGATGATGTATTAAGGTTTACCCTCTAGCGGGGTTGGGCAGTCGGTCACCTGATATCTGGTTATGAATTATCCTCCAACGGGGCTGGGCAGTGGGACACCTATTGGCATTCCAGACCTAGTCCTTTAGACTAGGATAGTCTGTGGCTTTCCTCTGTGATTATCGGAGCAGGACCCTTGGTTATACCGGTCAGTGTTGTGATGTCTTGACTTTGAGGAGAACTCTCGACTACGCGACAGTGACGAGTTGTGGTTTGACGTTCCCCCAGAACACTCAAGAACGAGGAGCATTTTCATCCACCGATACAAGTCCTTATGAAGTGACCTAAAACCTTGCGGGCAAGTCAGTGCCACCCAATGTGGATACAGTCTAGGTGTGGTGATTGATCACCTTGGTTTGTAGTTCGGGGCAGACGTGCGGGATGTTGGGCATCGATGGTGTTTACTTTTGGGGCTGTTGGCGACTCATTTTCTTAGGCTGAGATACGGGATGGAGATCCCCTTAAGATGTTGTTCAAGCTTCTTACTGAGAATAAAGATATGTATATACCTTTTTCCAGTACCCACTCCTTGGGTTTTGGATACTCTCCTTCCTGGAGAGGCGAAGAAGCACGTTTTATGCCACATGCTTTCCGTTTCTAGATTCTCGTGGTTGGATGAGTGTACTCACCTGCTATAGGTAGCGAAGACTCAACGAGAAGTCCATCATCTCACCGTTTCCAGATCCTTGTGTCTAGACGATCATGTATCCTTCCTTTTTGATGGGTTGAGCTGGACTCTTTACTGCACTTTCAGTTTTACTCCTCTACTATTCCCCGTTCACTCTACTGCTCACCCATTGGTACCTCCTTTGTTGCTCCCTCGAGCCTTCGGGGTATCCTACTGAGTTTTTTTCAACTCACCCCTGCATGGGTTTTTCCCGCACTTGATGTGCCCTTGCAGAAGACATACAGGTTGGTAGTGACATTAGTGGAGAACTGGAGTTTGGGAGCTTGGACCGCGTCTGGTGGTCGTGGCCAGTTTCCAGGTGGGAGACCCGTCAGCTATTTCATTTTGTTTACCTATTACCGGGTTGGGGTACCTTTCTCGTGGGGCGTGTGTTTTTTCCCTTTTCTTTTCAGTTTGTACACTGTACTGTTAGAGGTCGATGCACATTTGTGGTATATATATATATAGCAGTTTCCCTTTTCTTTTCTTTTTACTCTTCACTTTTGCATTGAGTGTGCTGCGTGCGTGTGTACAGGTATATAGGCAATGGCCTACCTGAGTTATTGGGCCTTCGATGCTAGTCGCCAGCCCCTGGCCTATGGAGGCGGGCTTGGGGTAGTTGCGGCTCGAGACCGGGTCGGGTTGGGTCATGAAAAAGTTGTATCATAGGTGGTTCGTTCCATAGGACGATGTTCAGACGTCCCTAAAATAAGAGGAATTGGTTGGGATATAGGGAAACGGTGTTAATGTGTCTCGAGAGCGGATCTCAGTCCAGGGAGTCCAGTGATGGTGCGGCGGCCAATGTATCCATTCACCAGGACCCTGATAACCTACTTGTCGACTCGACATGCTGAGATACTTGTTGCAGGGAAAATTGGATTGTGCATCACATAGGACTGAGTCTTGACTGTCCTTCTTGAGTCATCTCCCCATCCATCATTGTTGATATTGGTATATACATATATGCTCATCTGACCGCGACACTCCTTGATAATATTCAAGATGTCTCCGCAAAGACATCTAGCCAGGATACCGGCTTTGGTTCGTGACGACAACCCTGTGAGCTACGGGGCCTCAGTCCAGGACCCATCATGTGAGCCCCTTTCTCCGGGTGGGCCGGTAGTAGCACCCCCACCTGTTGAGCAGCAATCAGTTTCAGCAGGGAAGGATGAGCTTGAGCGCAGGTTGAGCGCACTCCGTGAGTTCCAGCGGCAGAGACCGCTGAGGATCAGTGGTGGGACAGACCCTCAGGCAGCAGAGGTTTGTCTCGAGTAAGTGTTTCTCCTTTTCAGGCTTGTGCAGACGCCGATAGATCAGAGAGTGCCTTTTTCAGCCAACCTTTTCCGTGGATCAACATGGCGTTAGTGGAGTCTGGTGACTGGGCTTCTTGAAGAGTCGTCGCTTTCGTGGGGCGACTTTCATTTGTTTTTCTATGAGGAGTTTTCCCCTCCTGCTTGCGCTCCATTCATATTCAGGATCTCCTGTAGTTTTAGCAGGTAGGAATGACGGTGGCCGAGTACGTGGCTAGTTTTGCAGACCATCCACTCTTTTAACAGGACTTGGTCCGTGAAGAAAACATTCGAGCGCAGAAGTTTGAGCAGGATCTCCACTGAGAGATTCATGCTGTCATAGTACCCTTGGGAATTTCCACATATGCCGGGGTGCTAGAGGAGGCACTGTTGAAAGAGGGCTTCCTATCATGTTCTAGTATTGGTGGTGGCAGCAGGCACATCGGAGACGAGACGTCTGCCGCAGCTAGTGGGGGCTGGAAAGCAGGACCTCGACGTAGGTGGATTTCTTACAACCGGACTCAGGGGCATGGTCGTACACCACAGTGGCACCGGATGGCACCAGTGCATCCTAGAGAGAGTCGGTCCTATGCTTGTGACGGGAGAGGTCACTTGGCACGAGACTGCCCCACCCGAGTTGTTGAGAGTTCCGTGCAGGCAATAGGCGCACCACTATGACAGAGGCAGCGCCGTGATCAGAGTATTTCCTAGAGAGGTGGTTCTAGCAGAGGAGCGGGAGGAGTTGGAGGTGGGGGACGTTGTTACGAGGTCTTCCCATCACAATCAGGTGGCCCACAACAGGCTCGGGTAGCTGACAGTTGGGATCGCGGACATCCGCGAGCTTTGGATGTCTATGATCCTGTAGAGCATGAGGTGATAAGTGATACGCTCTACAACTCTTCTACTTCTTTCAGTAGAATTTTTAGACATTGTGTGTGGAATACTTTCCTCCCAGCTCTTGGCTTGAGGTGTTACCAGGGTGACGCAGGGCGTCAGTGTAACCCTGTGTCAGTAAGGTAAAAGGTGTAAGACCTTTTCTCTTTCGTCGATGGTGTTGACTCCTTCACTCTTCGAGCATGTAAGAGAGTCTTGGTTGAGAGACATTGACTGTGAAATCTTGTGTGATTAGATATCCTTGGGTGTTTTACAATATGGATTTTCTGATGGAAGGAATCACCGGGCCTTGTTCCAGGTGCGGGCGGTGATTCCAGTCGCGGCGTGTGACGTAGAGGTTCGACCGGGGAGGTGATCTACCCCCGAGGGCCTTCGGGCCGTTGGAGACCATGCAGAGGGATGGTGAGGTTCTCTACCACCTTTACCTAACTCCAATGTCTGGAGTGGGTGCATGACGTCGACAAGAGCTGACCTCGCGTGAACGGATAAATCCACTGGTCAGTGTGCGGTTACACAGAGCTATGTGTGGGTTCTTCTGGGTATGGGAAAGCCAGGTGTGGTCTTAGTACCCTGTGTTACTCCCTTGTATTGCTTTTCGAGGATGAAAATCTTTATGGAGGGAATAATGTATGAACCTGGTATTTTCTGCGAAGGACTATGGAATATTCTTGATTTTCATCAAGAGCAGCGCCATCAAACAGCGTGCGATTCCGAGCCCCGGAGTGGCCGAAATTAAATTTTCAGTGCGTTCACACTAAAAACACAAAATAAATGCGATAACTTCTAAACTGTGCTTCATATCAGATATCCAAGTATACGGATGGGTCCGGAATGGGGTTTTTATCCTAGAAACGACAAAAAACATGTCAGCGCGGGATGTTTGGACCCCTCGCTCCCTTTTTGAAGGTTAAAGAGATAAATTAATTAATTCATTCATTCATTTAATGTTGAAACTCAATTATCTCTTAAATGGAGGCTCTTATTGGGAAACCGAGGGCACCGTTGTGTTCGGAGCGTGCCGTTTACCCTAGGAGGGGTGTCAGTTTTGTCGGCGCAGGCCGTCTGTGAAAAAGGCCCCAGGGGCGTTTTCGTAATTAGGCGGCTTTGGGCGTCCAGCTTTATAACATTAAAATGGAAGCTCAGAATCAAATTCCAAGACCATTTTTGTGCTCTGGAGGTGGTGTTTACCCTAGGGGAGGCTTAACCTCGACCCCGTCGGGCATTTTGGGTGTGGGTCAAAATTGAGGATTAAATTAATTAAAATTCAAATAATTTAATTTTTCTTTTTAAACCCTAACCCCACCCCTCTCCTTCCCCTTCCCGTCCGAGCAGCCCCTCCTCTCCCTCTCCACCTCCACCTCTGGCATGGTGGCTCCGGCGAGGCACCTCCGGCAAGGCGGCGGTTCGGCAGCGACGATCCGGGAAACTCCCACCAGGTAGGATTGTGCGTTTTGCGTTTTTAATTTCTACACCTTCATTGATCCTATTTATATGTTTCAAATTTCCTTCTAATTTACGAGAAAAGACCAAATTTGTGTATTACTCATCCCGATCTTCCTAACTCACCCCTCAGATTTAAATTTTGGAGTCCCAAGACCTCCGCAATTGCCAGCCGAAGAGTGCGGGTTTTTGGTGGTTGTCCGACGGTTTTAGGGTGGTCCGTCCGTTTTCCCAGGCGGTGGAGGCCAATTCGGCCTGGTGAGCACTGCGGAGGAGTATCGAAGTAGGGAGGCTCGGTGGCGGGGGTCCTTCTTGGCAGCGACGGCGTGCGCAGCTCGAATCGGCAGCAGGCGGCCGGGCTCCAGCCATCGAGCGAGGCGCCAGGAGAGCTGGGGGCGAGTGGTGTCTGCCAGGCGTGAGGTGGGTCTTTGGGAAGGCGGTGTGGTCGAGCGGAGGAGCTGGCTCCGGGCGGAGCAGGAGGAGGTGTCGCAATGGACCACTGCAGATGAGGGGCGCTGGCGCCCTATCGCGGTCGGAGAAGACCCACGAGGTCAGCGCCTCAGGGGTGCAGAGTAGACAGGGACCCGCAGTTCGCGGGTCCTGCGCGGTGCGACAAGGACCAGCTCGAGGCCGGTTTGATTGGAGAAAACAGGACCCAAGAAATGGGGTCTGATGCTGCTAGATGGGCCGCGGCCCGGCCGTAGGCCGACTGTGGTCGGACCAGCCGGACCGGGCCGGTCCGACCCAAGGCCCCCCCCTTGGAATTTCCGCTGCCTGTAGCATTCGCTACGGGCGTCCTTTTTGCCTGCCGTCAGCGAAAGAATGGACCTTTCATCGAGGGAAACGTGTTGGGATCTTTTTGGGAATTTTTAGTTCCCAAAACGAGTGGTCGCGAAGGCGTGGCACGTCTTTAAGTGAACCGACTCTGTTCCGGGGGTTCTTGTTTTGGGCGGCGCGGACACACCCGGAGTCCGTTTTGAGTGCTGTTAGAGGCGATGCAACCCTGGCACTGAGGCGGAGCTTTCCAGAGTGGATTCAAGCGTTGAAGCTGGAGTTGAGGCGTGGGAACCACGGGCCGTCTTTTGAGCCACATGTAGCTTTTAGCGACCTTTTCCTTAGACGCCTGTTCGGGGCATGCGAGCAGTCGATGTTGGGTGTTTTTCTGTGGGCATCGCAATGGTGCAGTTCGCCTGATTTAATTCTGCACGATGGTGCGGGCCCCACGAGGGTCGTTTTGGGAGTCGACGGTGATTTTCCATCTATATCACCGGGTTTCCATTTTGGACAAATGAGTATCCCACCTTGTGTGCTTTTACGAGAGGATCGCAATGGTCTGATCTGTTGGTAGCGCTTCGGGACTAGGGTGCAGGTCCCGCATGGTACGGCTCGTGCGTGGGGAGCTGGAACGCATCTTTTTCTCCGGATATCCGTTGCACTCAAGTGAGTAGTGTTTCCGATGTGTTTTCTCGATGGGATCACAATGGTGAGATGCACCGAACTGTTTTCGGGGCCGAGGCTCAGGATCACTGGACGTCGTTCGGGCGTGAGGCGGTGTTGGCGACTTTTCCGTCGGATATCAATTTGTGTCGAGTAAGTAGTCTAACTCGCGTTTTTTTCCTCGAGGATTTCAACGGTGCAATCTGTTTGGCTGTGCGGAGCCCTTTGTGTGACCTTATTAAATGTGGAATCATGTAAGGTGCTTCAGTGGTGGTTCGCCCTACCTTTTTTCTAGCGGACCGTTGGCGTGTGATCGCGCACTCTTTGGAGAGTGACATAAATGATTCAAAATATGTGGTTGGCCATGCCTGGGCCTTTGAGGTGGAGTTTCTACGTCACGCCTTCGCGTTGAAGCAGGGTGCCATGTGCATGATTTCCTTTGGGCTAGAACGAGCTATAATCTGGGAGTATATGGGAGTTCTTGGAGGTACATGTGGTTTGTACCTGAGAACATTTGTGCGCTCAGTTGGGGCTGACGTGGGGCCACAGTTTGTGTGGGCCCCATGTGCGTTCCGTGTTCTTCATTGCGTACATTGACCTCTCGGGATGTAGAGGTTCCCTCTGTGTGTTTGTTTGACCAGCAGGGTAGAGTTTTTCCCCTGGCTCTGTGCTCGTTTGTTGACCAGTAGGGTTGAGTGGTCTCCCCCTGGTTTCGTTCTCGATGGATTGGCTAGTAGCGGTGCTAGTGGCACCCTATGATGGAACAGGTGTTGAACCTCTTTTGGGAGAGTTTTTCTGGAGTTGGGTGGTTGCGTGATACCCACTCGATGTTCAGTTGGCCAGTGTTGTACCCTTCAGAAGATATGGCCATAGCAGTTCTTAGTTTTACCCTCCAGCGGGGCTGGGCAGTGGGTTACTCATCGACTTCTTCGGGTTTATCCTCTAGCAGGGCTGTACAGTGGGTTGCTCACTGACTTCTAGGGTTTACCCTCTAACAGAGACTGGGCAGTGGGTCACCCGACGCTCTTAGGGTCTACCCTCCAGTAGAGACTGGGCAGTGGGTTACCTGATGCACATAGGGTCTACCCTCCAGTGGAGACTGGGCAGTGGGTCACCTGACGCTCTTAGGGTCTACCCTCCAGCAGAGACTGGGCAGTGGGTTACCCGATGCACTTAGGTTCTACCCTCCAGCGGAGACTGGGTAGTGGGTCACCCAACGAACTCTTAGGGTCTACCTTCCAGCAGGGCTGGGCAGTGGGTCACCCATCGTCTAGTTCTAGGTCTACCCTGCAGTAAGGCTGGGCAGTGGCTGGCCTGTCGACTTATTCCAGGTTTACCCTCCAGCGGGGCGGGGCAGTGGGTCACCTGGTGATGTATTAGGGTTTACCCTTTAGTGGGGCTGGGCAGTGGGTCCCCCGATATCTGGTTATGAATTATCCTCTAGCGGGGCTGGGCAGTGGGACACCTATTGGAATTCCAGACACAGTCCTTTGGACTAGGCTAGTCTATAGCTTTCCTCCGTGATTATCGGAGCGAGAACCATGGTTATATGGGTCAGTGTTGTGATGGCTTGACTTTGAGGAGACCTCTCGACTATGGGGCAGTGATGAGTTGTGGTTTGACGTTCCCCCAGAACTCCCAAATACGAGGAGAGATTTCCCCCACCGAGACGCGTCCTTGTGACGTGACCTAAAACCATATGGGAGAGTCAGTGCCGCCCAAAGCATATAGAGTCGAGGTGTGGTGATTGAGCCCCGTGGCTTGTAGTTCGGGGCCTACGTGCGGGATGATGGGCATTGATGGTGTTTACTTCTGGGGCTGTTGGCCACTAGTTTTCTAGGGCTGAGCTATGGGACGAAGATCCCCTTACGAAGTTGTTAGGGGTTCTTGCTGAGCATAAAGATATGTATATACCTTGTTCCAGTTCTCAGTCCTTGGGTTTTGTCTACTCTCCTTCTTGGAGAGGTGAAGACGCACGGGGTATGCCACATGGTTTCCCTGTTTAGCTTCTCGTGGATGGATGAGTCTACTCTCCTGCTATAGCTAGAGAAGACTCGACGAGAAATCCATCTTCTCACCGTTTCAAACTCCCTGTGTCTGGACAAGCCTATATCCTTCCTTCTTGTTTGTTTGAGCTGGACTCTTTACTACAATTTCAATTGTACTATTCTACTATTCCTGGTTCGCTCTACTTCTCACCCAGCGGTACCTCCTTTGTTGCTCCCTCGATCCTTCGGGGTATCCTACTGAGTATTTTTCTACTCAGCCCTACTTGGGCTTTTCCCGCACTTGGTGTGACCTTGAAGACGACGGACATGTTGGTCGTGACTTTAGTGAGGCATAGGAGTTCGGGAGCTTTGACCGCGTGCGGTGGTCATGGCTGGGTTCTAGGTGGGAGACCCGTCAGCGGTTTCTTTTTGTTTACCTGTTTCTGGGTTGTGGCACTTTTCTAGTTGGGCGCGTTTTTCCCCTTTTCTTTTCAGTTTGTACATTGTACTATTAGAGGTTGATGCACATTTGTGTTATATATATATCAGTTTCCATTTTATTTTCTTTTTTACTCTTCACTTTTTCATTGAGTGTGCTGCGTGCGTGTGTACAGGTACATAGGAAAAGGCATCCCCGAGTTATTGTGCCTTCTGTGCTGGTCGCCAGCCCCTGGCCTATAGAGGAGGGCTTGGGGTAGTTGCGGCTCGAGCCCGGGTAGGGTTGGGTCATGATAGAGTAAATAATCCATGGATCAAATAATACCATCACCTTGAGCTCCCATGCTCAATTAAACTAGGATTAGACCACATAATGTGAGATTATTCATATAAATTAATGTTAGTATGTGTGATTGAATAATTATTTGAATGGTCATAGTAGATTAAAATGTGTCTGAATATAATTAATTAAATGAATTCACTTACCCCGTAGGAATAACAACACAGGAAGGGTGTAATATATTAATTATTTTGAGGGATATAATTTTATTCACCATAGTTCATTATCCTCCTCAATATTCCTCCTTAGAATTCCAAATCACCCACATCCACAGATCCCATTAATCAATATCACGACAATTTTTTTTAATATGTATCTTTTGAATATTGACTTTTCATTTGTTCAACTGAAATAAAACTTTAATAGTTAAAAATCTATTATTTTGATCATCCATGAAAACCATCAATAGAAGAATATGGGAATAATATAAGTGTTAATATAAAATTATAATGTTACTATACAGAAAATATAATCATGGAAATTTATATTTGGAATTAATACATACATGATAAATAATCTAATACTGTATATAAATTCAATCCATATCCGATAATGTAAGGTATTCCATCCTTGATGACGTAGTATTTGATTTTTTCTTGTTTTTCATTTTTTAGTAATTTAAAAATAATCAAATTATAATATTAATCCATTAAATTCATTAATATTTTGAGAATCACCCCATAATTTCTCTTAGAGACTTGGGATATTCACAAAAAATACAATGTTATGTATTATGGTCGGTCTACATGAGCTCCCATGTCCATGATCATCACTTATTTATTATTTATAATTAGTTATTAGGTATATGTAGACTCTAAAAAGTTTTTTTTGGAGTTTTTATACATTATATATGTATTTATCATGCCATATTTCATCCAAAACTCTTCTATTTTCACTCCCCTATTCCATATCGTCTCATCTACAATATAATGATGTGGTTTGAAACATGAAAAATAAATAGTTGGATTAAGTGAATATTGTTAGTGTATATATGTTTATGGTGTGTTCATCACTTTATACAATGGAGAAGGTGGGACTTGATGTCCATAAGGGGTTTATAATTGTAAATTTATCCTCAGAAAATAAATTTAGGGTTATGGTAAATGAATTGTATTCATTGAATCATCAATGAAATTTTATGTAGTTGAATATATTGTGAAGGAAAAATGCCAGCCAAATCTAGGACCAACCCCCCTCTTGATAATATTGTTTAGGTTTATTCCATATATTATATTGTTTCCATATATTTTCCATATAACACACATCCATCTAGTATTTCTCATTATTTCCAAAATATTTTAAAAATAATTAACAAGGGGATCATCATAGTGTGTAGTTGATGATTCCCCTCCAATGATAAAATATGGCCATTCCACAGGGTTGCATTCAATTTTTTTAGAAATTATGTTTATAGAAACAATATAATAAGATAAATCATCAATTTAGTGTCATTTAAATGTATTTAATTTGTATTTTAATTATGTTATATATCTGTTAAATATATTAAAATTATTTTTCTTAATTAAAAAATTAATGAAAAAGTTATGTAAGAGTTTGAGACTCACTCACCCAAAGAAGAAATTGTATCATTATTTTATAGGTATATAATGGTAGTTAAAATTATATATTTCATAGAGGATTTATTTAAATAACTCATGATTAATCCCAAAAAAGACTTATAATATCAATTTGGAGAATCCTTAGACCATGAGATCACTATATTCGAAAAATTATTTCATTAATTATAGTGAAAATAATTCAAGGTACAAATAGTGTCTCTATTCTACCCCATATTCCATGTGAACAAGGAATTTGTCCAAGTTATATTGTTAAATCATTATCTACATCATCTCAAGGAATTATTTCTATGGTCACTCCATAATGGAAAAGAGAAGCTAGTTCAATGTTTAATTCGATATTATATAAAATTTTATTACCTTTTAATTAATTTTAAATTAATTCTTATTTAATATTTACTCTACCTATATTGAATCGTTTGATATGATTCTATTAGATTATTCACTATGACGTAGGGAAAAAATTGATGAATAAATACCCATAATGTAGTATATATCAAAGAAATTTTATGAAGAGGGCTCCCTATACATTGTTAAGGAACAAGATAAAAACATGGTCCATAATTTGATTCCTTAGTTTTTTTAATAGTAACAAGAATATCATATATTGGAGGAAATAATAAAAATCGATTCTCATTTCCTTCTCCACACCCCTTTTCACATACCTCCCTTTTATATAAGTCAAGGGACCTTATCATTTCTTCCTTTCACAGGGGTTCACTTAATATCAAATTTACTTATGGAAACAAAGATAAAACAAATATGTGCTGGTTCAAGACAAATAAACACATCCACCTTCATATTGGGGATTAGAAGTTTAATAATCATAACAAGATGATGAATGAACAATGATTCTAATTGGTAAGGCCAAAACATATTTCTTTTATTTTTATCTATATCATTTTACTTCCCTTGAATAAAATTAGCATGTTTTAATTTCCTTAATTTTATATGTAAACTTAAGATCATATCTAATGTTACCCAATAAAATGAAAAGGATGTATCTATCTATTTTAAATATTCTTCATTTGCACTTATTACTTGTTTATTGTATATAAAATAGTTTAGAAAATTCCAAGTGTGGGTGATTTCAAAACCATTATAATACATTTTGTGTCTTTTTATTCTTAATTTTTTATATTATATTTATTTTTTTGAATATTTTCTCTACTTGAACTCATTTTATCATTCTATTATTTTATTGACATGATTCATATTTTAATATTTTTGGGGAAAATATTAATTGGAAATTATTTATATGGCCCAAAATTTAATTAAAATTAACTTGACTAAATAACATTGAAAATAGTGGATCATTAATGATTAAATGATTTTAATAAAAATAATCCTGAATAAGGAAATTACATAAATTTATTTGAAATTTAGCAGTTTAAATAGTTAGGATATTGAATGTCGTTTCTTAAAATAATGAAAATAATAGTGAGTGTAGGTGTGTGGGAGAAAAATAAAATCCATTAATATAAATTTAGAGATATTTTATAGTGATGTCTCCATAACCTAATTTCATTCATTGGTTATTACATATAACGTTAGTGGATGCATGTTGTTTGGAATTACATATTCTATAATTGGACACATCGCTTTAAACATAATCGCCACATGAATGCATAATAAAAAAATTATTTTAATATTTTACTATTTAGGGAGAGATATAGATATGATGGTGAATACTAAACATCAATAATCAACAAGAAAATGAATTAATATCACCTATTTTCAAGTTCATTATTTAATTTTTATGAAGTTCTAATGAATGTTTTGAACCTTGAATAATAGGTAAATGAACATGTGGTTGCATTTAAATATTTGTATTTTGATAAATCCAAAAAAAATTACATCGGTCGACATAGTATTTAATAGGGAATGAAATATATTATATGTGAATAACTTTTTAATAGAAATTTAATGAGGAAAAGGAATAATTCATGTTCCCAGGAGTGATTCAAACATAATATTTACATTATTTTTATTCGAGATATTAGAATAATAAAAAATATATTTTATTAATATATTTAAACAAAATATATTTTATTTTTATGGCTATTTTAATATATAAATATGAAAATGTTCTATTTTTTTAATTTTTATTATACTATATTTAAAAGCTATTATCAATATATTAAAAAGTGATTATAATGATTTTAAAGGTTCTATAAATATTCCAATGATAGGAGTGTAATTTTTATAGAATTAAAAATAAGTTCCAAAATGTTTTATATGATTAAACCATACACAACAGTTCATTTTATGAATAAATAGTCATAAATCCAATCTATTTACTACTTTCTCGATCTGAATGAGTGAAATATTCCATTAACTTCAATTCACATCATCAATGAAAGAAACATTAAATGTGTTGGTGTGATTAAATTTATTTTCATTCATTCTTAGACTTCCATGACAGAATAATAATTAGTCTAAGATAATTATGGATGAATAAAATTGTGACATGTTATATTAATCGTTTATGAAATTCTTTCAAGTCTAACTAAACAAAATTCACACCACATTGCATTAGATTTACCACTCACTATTATGTCATATTTTTGGATTAAATATAATATTAAAAAATATGAATTACATTAAACTTGTGAAGCTTTTAATAATCTAAAATAATGGATTTCTCATATAATAATTACAATGGAAGAATTTTATGACTAAATACTTCCAAGGGATGTGATTATATATATCATTGTTCATCATCATCTCTATTATGGATCACTAAATTATCAACATACCAACAATAATAAAGCCCATAAAATATTTAAATTATAGTATTAATCCAAAATTTTATCGAGTATATTTATATATTATTTGTTTTAGTAAATCCAAAAAATTAGAAAATGGCCATCCTATATGTTGACCATTGTAACAACCAGAACTAAAAAGTCCTTTTTTATTCAAGTAACAGTCTTATTATAAAATATGGTTGTAGATTTAATTTGAAAATATATTATTTTATTATATCCCATTTTATTTTATATATCATTATGTATCTTTTTAGTTGATAATATAGCTGATGAATAGAGATGACATGAGTAGTATAAATATAAGGAATTTTCAAATCCATTTGACATAGACGAAGTTAGTGATGGCCTCAACCATTGGGATCATACCCTATAAATACTATTTATCAAAGATTCTGTGGGAGATATAATTTATGGGGTTTTTCCTATACCAATCCAAAACTGAGATCCAACAACTTAAGCATGAGTGAAATCGTTTACGGAAGAAGTTCAAGCTCATCGAGATCATGGACCAAACCATGTTAATTGAATGGCACCCTGAGGCCCCACCATCACACACCATAATCATAGGGGGTATTCTAGTTTATTAATGTGAAATGACTCATGTCCCAAGAAATAGTGATATTTGTATTAATTTTTAGGGAATTATAAATATATTTTCATCCTACTATTTTTACATAGTAAATTATTTGTAATGGACAAATTATATTTTTTATTAATATTCAAATTAAATTTATCAATTTATGAATTATTAGTTTTTTAAAATTAAATAATATTTTAATTTAATAATATTATTAAATAAAATTTATAAAATTTAAATGATCACAAAATTTTATATGAAGTAAAATATAATTTTTATTATGTTTCAGAAAAAGGCATTTTTCAAAAACCCGTCATTTTCAATAAGTTACGATTTTTATGTTTAATGTTAAATTTGACATATTTATAATATTATTTAGTTATAATAAATATTATTTTTCAAATCAGGATGTCAAAATTATCCATGGTATAATTTTTCATAAATTTCTTGTCACAACGAAATATTCAAGAAAAACATACATACCTTGTAAATAAACATTGTGATTTATGACATTGAAATGACCAAAATGTGATATAATATGTAACATAAATTGGTTAAAAGACCAAATATAGGTTTTCCATTTAATATATTGTATTTTTTTGTTTATTTTATTTATTTTATAATTCCTTAATTAATTCTCCATTACTTATAATATATTTTACCTTTATAAAATCATTTAGTTGAGAGCATGACTCACCTCTACGAAATAAAAAGAAATATATTATTATCTCAGAACATAGAATTATAAAACAATAAAAAGAAATTACCTTTTTTAGAAAACATGGGAAAACCCATGGCATGTATTTTTTTAATATTTTATTAGGTAGTGTCCAAATCGTAATAATAAAGAAACCCGCTCTTTTCAAATATTAACTCACCAACACTCACATTTCATTTAAGTAAAAAATAATTATTGAATGACCGAAATATATAAAAATCTTTCATATAATACTCCCAAATTTTCCCTCAGTCTCTCAATATTCCCCTCCCATGCCTTTGGAGTCACACATTGAAATAAGGGAAACTTATATTCCACTATTTCTTACACTTCAATAATCTTCTTGGAAGTTACTACTCATAATTTAAATTGGTAATAAATAAATTCAATTACTATAATTAAATTAATCTCAAATTTATGTCATTTTAATAATATACTATTAATCCTTTCTAATATTTCCATTTATATAATTCGTTATTATTCGGTAATTTTACAAGGGATCTTCCACTCTCCTATTTTATCAAGAACCCTTTTAATGTTATGTATTTTAATTTCATTTTTTATATTGGGTTACGTTATATAAAATTCCATACACTATCCATCTTATTTATATATGATGATATCGAATTAATCACTCATTTATCCCTCCAATGAACTTCTATTCAAACCTCTTTCCAAGACGAAATATTATAAGGGTTCATTCATTTTTCATAGTTTCTTAATTGTTTTATGAGTTCTATATCTAATTAATTATGTTGGTACATTTATTTCCATGTCCCTATTACTATCCATTTAATTTTTAAATGATGATACACCCCTTTTTATACAATCATCCTATTTTAAAAATAATTTAAGTAATGTTGATATGGTGATGAAATCTCACAGAGATTTGTCATTCCAAAATAACCATTCCAATTTTTTTCTATCACAGGTATTCAAATTTGTGAGCATATAATTATTTATTTGGGAATTATATGTATGTATTCCACATTCCTTGATCATGTAATAAATTATGATCTTGAATTAATCCATGTTGTATGATCTATGTGGTGCACTTAAGCAAGATAATGAAATTATTATAAAGGGTGTTCCCCGATAGGGCTCCAACGATTTGGTAAATGTATAGAATCCAAATACATCCTTTGAAATTGTCTATTCATATTTACATGTCTCATTCTCCACCAGATAAATGATCCTTTTCTCAAGATTATCCTTATGTAATAATCCTAGTCTCATACTCCTCCATGTGCAATGAGCCTTGACTAATGCTTATGTCTTGTTTTTTGTTATTTCCAGATTTCACAAGTAATAAATATCAGTCAAGATCATGCATTATTATTAAGGGTACTTTTATTATCCATGGATATTCCTATAGTCTAACATATATTGTATTCTTCATGTTATACCTTGTTTATTTCCCTTACTGGACTTTATAGCTCACCCGTTTATTATGTTGTCCCCAGGATATCCAATGCAGTTTTATGATCATTGGAATATTAGGATAATTTCAAGGAAGGATTCAATAATTTTCTTTTGCCTCATATTCAAGGTGTTATGTTTTGTACCAATTTTCTCAATACACCTGACCTCTTTATCTTATGATTTTTATTAAGTGAATATTTATGTAATAAATCATGTTTAAATGTATATATGATAGTAGAAATTTTATATATAGTATTACTGTTTAGGTTTTGTTATTATTAGGATTAGGATTTGAAAAATATTATAAAATCATTATGATTAGATAACTCTATATAATTCCTAAGGTATATGACTAAGTATAATAAAACATAATTAAATTTATCTATGTTAAGAATAAATGGATTATCAATAAAATACATTCATGTATGGATACTAATAGTTGACGTTGTTCTGGAACATATGTATGAAGGGTTAACAACATCGACAATATGTAACGAGCCTTACTCGAGGTAATCTAGTACACAAAAATGTCCTTATTATGGACCTGGTTTGAAACAAACATGGGATATGCTTTTTAAAATTAATAATATTATTATAAACCATTATTAAGATAAAAAAAGGCTTGTTAAAATATATATTAAGAAACATATCATTGTTAAGATATATTAAGTTCAAAAAACTATTACGATAAAGAGATAAATTTAATTTATTAGTTATCCCATTAATTTAATTGGACTGCCCATTATGTTTTTAATATTTTAAAAATACTAATTCTTAATTTACCATTTTATTCTATCCAATGTATAGAAATATGGGTAATCGTGTAAATAACCAACATTAAGGGTAGTTTAATGGTTTATCCAAGGATATTCACATTCCAAATGGAGTGGGAATCATAAACATTCTCACAATAATATCTCAACAAACTCAAGATCTGAATAGAATCCATGATCAAGTGGAACACCCAAACCCATCTAAGAGTGAAAACACATAATAGAGAGCTTAATATGATGAATTACCCCTAATTTTAATGGATCATCTGATTTCTTAATTGTGTAATAATGGATCAACTCTATTGATAAGATCTTATATAGCCTTAAATTTCCATAAAATGTTATGTTTCTCGTGTTTTTTTATCGTATTTAGGGATAATATGATCAGTGGTGGACATTAATCAACAATACGAATATTGAGTAAGAGATCAAAATAACGGAGTGGAAGGAATTCCAAAAGAGTTTTTTGATAAATAATTTCCCTCCAATCTCTAACCTAAATTGGAAATGAATTTCCTTGAACTCAAGAAAAATACAACAAATATATTGAGGTGTATGAGTACAACATCAATACACTTTCATAACATGCCTTCAATTTTTTCGTCACCCATGAATGAAAAGTTGAACATTTTTTTGGTGGGATAAAACATGGTCTACGAAATTCCTTAGAGATCTAAGAAATACATAGCTATAAATAAATTACATGATTTTCCCTCACATATGAAATGGTGATTGAAATATTTCATGAGTATCAGGGGGATAAGAAGTGGAAGGATAAACTTAATTTTGGAGTTCTAATAGAAAGATCTAATAGTGTGAAGATATTTTACCATCCCATTTGTCAATGGGGATGGAAGAAAAATAACTCAAATTTATTGAAGAATATAAGAACATTATTTCAGTATGGGAAGGATGGGCAGAAATCTATTAATTTCTGACAGGATAAACATTATATTGTGACGGACCAAAAGAATGATTTTTTCAACCCTCAGTTCATTATCCATTGATATAACCACAAGTAACTAGGGAACTTTTGGAATCAGTTCCCTTTATAAAGGGTTTCTTTAGGGAACAAACAACCTCTATGGAAGCAAGGGTGAGATTTTGCCATCAATTTGAATGATGTGAATCTTTAGAATGAAGTAGTGACAGTTACACAAGTAATCATTTCAATAATAGATAATGTAATTTTTGAATTTGGCTCTACACATTATTTAATATCAGAATAATTTATTATTACTAATCATACATCACAACAAATCGTGGAAATAAATATGTAGATAAAATTAGAATCTTGGGAAATTAATTCATCCTAAAAATATAACTCCTCTCCTATTAAAATTAGTTGGATGAACCTACCCAAAAAACTTTTCATATTCTATTTGGTATAATTTGATGGAATTTAGGGCTTGTATTTCATATCCCTATATAGAGACAAAATAGATTTCCATGATAAATAACTCACTCTCTGTATGGCGAACCGACCCCCAATTTCATACATCTGCAATGTGGATGAAGAATCTTAATTACCACCATCATCTGAAGCATGGATATTATTTCACTATTAGAATGTGTATCTAGATTTGATGAATGAGTCTAAGGAAATAAATATCCCTGAAGACATGTTTACATTGAGGGAATATGATAATGATTTTTTAAGAATTGATGGGTCTTCCACCGAGCTGACATGTCAAATATTCAATAAATCATATACATGGGGCATTATAAATAACAAAGACTCCTCATAGTATGGATATGGTGTAACATGAGGAACTGTAGAAATAACTAGAAGAAAATATGGAAAAAGTATTCATACCACCATGTGCTTCACCATGGGTTGAACAAATCAACTTTATATAGAAGAAGGATGGGTCAATAAACTTTTTTATTGATTATCGTGAGATCAATAAGATCACAATATATGAAAATTTTCCTTTTCCCAGAATTTATTTCTTGTTAAATATTAAATGTGGAGCACAATACTTATCCAGGTAGGATCTACATTCTGTATATTACAAAGTAGGGTTGAGGAAGGAGGATATCCCGAAGAATGATTTTTCTACAAGGTATAAGCACTATTAGCTAAATTAATGATTAAATTATTTATATATTACTTTAATTTTTTTAAATATAATGTATAGATAAACTTATAATATTTTCCAAAACAAAATAGTAGCACGAGAAATATCTCAGGACTTTGACAATGACCTTGTGAAGGGATAAGCTCAATGAAAAGTATAACATGTTTGAGTTCTATTTTAAATAACTCTCATTCTTGGAGCATAACATAACAGTAAATGGGGTATATATAGATCCGAAAAATAAATAAGTAATTGAAGGATTTTTTAGGCCATAATATGTAACATATATGTATAGTTTCCATTACTTATCTAGATATTATCATCATTTTGGTAGAAATTTATCATGATTTTCAAACCCTAATACCCTGGAAGCATAGAAAGGAGTTAGGTTACCATGATATTATGAATTCCAATAAAAAATAAATGAGTTAAAAATTTTCATTATCACATTCCTAGATCCCACACTACCCACCATTAGGGAACATTTTGTAATTTTCAACGATGCCTCAAAAAAGGTATTATGATTAGTGCTAATGAAAATTGAAAAATCAATAACCTAGGCTTCATAGAAGTTGAAAAATCATGAGAAAAACTATACCAGAAATGATCTAGATTCCTAAGTGGTGATCTCGACTTTTATAAATTGGTATCATTATATCTTTTGTGAGAAATCTGATTTATATATACAACAAAGAAGTCCAAAATATATATTAATATAGAAATATCATAATATGTTCCAATAAATATGGTTAGATCCCCACAAGTATTATTACTACTCAATCCATAACCATAATAGTAATATTAAAAAAATAGAAGATTCTATAAGTAGAAAGGATCCGGTATTTATATCATTAATGATAATTAAGAAGGATCTGATCTGTGTAGATTTGAAGAGGATTGACATGGGATTCATAAAGGAATGAACATCAAAAAGCCTTTAAAATATTTTTTATCAATTTTCTCTATTATAAATGTTCAATGATACTAAAAAAGATGATGTATGAATTATAATGAGTCCTAAGAATATTAGAAAAGGTATTCCTTAGAGTTCAATTATAATAAAGAAGGAATTGTGAGATTTTAGTCAACACTCTGTGTTCCATCAAATCTTGAGTTAAAGAAAGAACTATTGGATGATGCACACAACTTGACTTTCTCCATTCACCTAGGAAAGGAAAACATGTATCGATATCTCTAAGAGTACTATTGGTGGGATAATATCAATTATGATATTTTAGAATATACATCAATGTTCTTGGAAAGTGATCATGTGATGGTTGAAAGGCATAATAATAAGGCGATGATGAAACCATTACCCATACTATTAATGAAAGGGAAAAATACATCATGGAATTTGTATCTGGACATCAAAATACATCCAAAAGAAAGTATTCTATCTATTCTTCTTGGCATTTTCTTATAAATAATGCACACTTCAAAATTATTTGACAGGATTTCTCAATTGTTTATCTATCAACGATATACATAAGACATGTTTTAAAGCTTCCTGGTGTATCATTATCGATTGTACCTAATCAATACATAAGATTCACTTCCATGTTCTAGAAATGTCTTGTGCATGTTCTAAATCAAACGATCAATTTCATTATGGTGTATCATCCTCAAACTGATGGCTAATTTGAGTGGAATATCTAAAAAATCAACGACATGTTGAGAGATTTCTCTATAAACTGCAAAGTCGGATGGGAAAAACATGTTCCTTTAGTCGAGTTCTTTTAAAAAATAGTTTACACTAGAGCTTCCAAATATCACCATATAAATCCCTTTATGGGGAGAGAAGACGAACACCATCATGATGTGATAATGCTAGGGAGTGAAAATTTCAAGGTCATGAAATGGTCTAATAAGTGGTGGATATGTTTAATAAAATTCAGTATCACATAAAATATTCGAAAAAGTCTACAATAGAGCTATGATTACAATCATCAAAAAGACCTAGGGTCTAATGTGAAGACATTTTATTCTAATACATATATACATGGAAGAAAGTGATGAGATTTTGGTTGAAGGTAAAGCATGGCATGAGGTACATCATCCCTTTTAACAACATAGATCGCATCACACCAGTGGCATATCGACTTGAACTCCAAATGATGTTGTCTCATTGATATGATGTCTTCAATGAATCCCTCTTAATAAAGTACACACCATAACCCTCACATGTTCTAAATCCTGAGGTGGGACATTGGGAGAATTTTATTTCCTATGGAGAGTAGAGTATAATGATCTTAGATTATTTTGAGAAAGTTCTATGATATAAGACAATGGCACTCATTAAAGTGTTGTAGAGAAACCATAGGATTAAAAAAATGTGGGAACTAGAGGATGTGATGAGGTAGAGTTAGCCTCAACTATTTTATTGTGGGAAATGAATATTTAGAGGGTGAAATTTCTATAGGGGGTAAGAATGTAATTATGCTAACTATTATAAATAAATGTCCCATTTTTATTCAATTAAATGTATTCTTATATAATAAGGTCATATAAACCAAATTTTTGTTTTTGTTTTATTATATCCAATTTGATTTTAAGGAAAAATATATATCTTTCCCCTTTATGATATATTCATTTAATAGTGATCAGATGAATATTATGAATATAGGGTTTTAACAAATCCATTTGACACAGAAAAAGGAAGTGATTTCCACAACAAGTAGAATCATACCATATGAAGCCCACATATCAGTTCTTTTGAGGGAGATATCATTTCTAGTCTTTTACCTAAACCAATCCCTAACTACGATCCAACAACATAATCATGATCAAAATGTTTATTAGATGATTTAATGCTCATCGAGATCATAGCCGAAACCATGTTCACTAAATGGCCCAACGAATGACCCACCATCACACACCATACTCATAGATCATATAATGGTGTATTAAATGGATATTTATAAATACCCTATAAATATAAATATTTATATTACTTTTTATCAAATTATGAATGTATTTTAATCCTATTATTTTTACTTTGTATTTAAATTTTAAAGAGAAAATCTTATTTTTTATTAATATTAAAATTCAATAAATAAATTTATGAATTAATTGAATTTTTTGTAATAAATAATATTTAAATATAATATTATTATTAAATAGTCTTTATTAAATATAAATGATCACATTTTGATGAAGTCAAATGTAATATTTATTTGGGTGTGAGAACTGTTATTTGTCAAAAACCCACCATTTTCAATAAATATTATGTTTCTTAACATAAAAAATTCACATTTAAAGAACATTATTCAGATAAATTGAATATTATTTTTATAATCATGATGTTGAAATTATCAAATGGTTAATTTTTCAATATTTTATTTGTAAAACAAATTTTGGGGGGAAATTTAATACTGTATAGAAAATATTTGTGTTTTATGATATCACAATGTCCCAAAAGAGATGTAGTATGTAACATATATGGGATCCACAACCAAATATATATTTTACCATTAAAATAAATTAATTTTATAATTAATTAATTTATTTAATTAATCCTTAATGAATCTTCCAAGACTTATAATATATTTTAACGTTATAAAATCATTTATTTGAGAGTGTGACTCACCTCTACATAATCAAGGTAATTACTTCTTCATCATTAGACCTTGGACTTGTAAAATAATTTATAATGTCTCCCCTTTGTTATAAACCATTGGAAAAACCATGAAATGGTTTGTGATCTAAAATATTATTTTTAGTTTTGTCCAAAACCAAAATAATAATGAAATATCACTCCTTTGATATATAAACATTCCCAAACAACCATTTATCTTCAATAAAACCCTTTTTAGAATGAAAAAACTCTTCCCTATACTTTATATATCCCCCCCAAGGATCCCCCAATATCTCAAGATTCCCTTTCCAAGCCTTTGGGGTCACACATTCAAGTAAGGGGCCCACACCTTACTATATTTCTTTCATTTCAAAATCTTCCTCAAAATTAGTATTTATAGTTTCAATTTTTTATATTGTAATTCATTTAATATGATTACATTTATATCATATTTATTTCATGTGAGTCAAATATTATTTATCCTCTCTCATTTTTACATTCATCTAATCCATTATTATTATTTATTTCTGCAAGGGATCATCAACTCTTGTAATTTATCAGGCACTACGTTAATGGTATGTCTTTTGATTTCCATTTTCATCTGTTTTTATATGTTATTCTATATCCCAATACTTTTAGTTTTAATTATGAAATGTTAGATCCCCTTTCACTCACATTTATCCCTCCATTGAACCTCTATGGATAGCTCTTACAATGCTGAAAATTTGTGAGGGTTACATCCTTTCTCATAGTTTCTTTATTATGTAACAACTTATATATCCAATTAGTTATGTTGGTACATTTCTTTTCATTTGCCACATTAATATAAATTTCATTTCGAAATTATGAGATACCATTTATGTCTCATCACCCAATTTTATCAATTGTTTAATTAACATTGTTGTGGGGCCCCAATCTCACCGTGATTTCCCAATCCAAAATAATTTAGTATTGAATAACATAACCATTATTTTTTATCAATGGAATTCACATTTATGCACATGTTATTATTAATTTTATACTTACTTGTATTTATTCCATATTCCAAGAGCATGGATTAAATTATTATGTTTAATGAATCCATGTTGTATGATCTTTGTGGTGGACATATGCATATGAATGAAATGATTATGAAGGGTCTTCCCCAATAGTACTCGAATGATTTTAGTAATGTATAGTATTATGATATGTCATGTGAAATGCTCATATTATCTAACCTTGACTCATTATCCTCCATGTCAACATATCCTTGTCTCATGGTCCTCCATATGAAATGAGCTTTGTCTCACTATCCTCCTTGTAAAATGATCTTTGAATCATGATTATGTCATGTTTTATGTTGTTTCCACATTTTCCATGTTATAATTATAATTAAATGTCATTTCAACGAACCATTTATTTATAAAATAATACATTGTATTTCTAATAATACTTATGAATAATATATTAATTTTACGTTAAATGGAAAACTTTTCCCGATAGCATACTCGACACACAACTATGGGTTTCTCAAAAATCATATGTTGCACACAATGTCCGGTAATTCTGAAAAATAATACAATAATATTATTATTTTATAAAATGGAAATATTTTTCTCGTAATTTTAATGGCTTCAATGAACAAAACTTACAAAAATATAATTATACATGTTTTTTAAATGCTTTTACATCAATAAAATAAATATTAGAAGCTCAAGATGAGAGTGAATCCAATTTTAAGCATAAAATACTATAATATTTTGGAAATGATGTTTTACCACCTATTAATGGAGAACTATTTTTAAATATAGTTTTGTCACATTTATATAACCTATTTTAGAAAAAAAATTCATTAGAATTTGAACCAAAAAATTTAAATTGGTTGAAATTTGCTGTACTATTATGATGAAATTAAATTTTTATGAACTGTGAAAAATACTACATTTTAATTCCTAACTATGTTTTCATGTAATTTTTTTTATTTTGTTTTATTATTTGATTTCTTTATGATAATGTGTAATTAGATTTAGTATTTATATTTTAATCAACTTTTGTTCATATGATATAATTTCACATTAAATTAGACACAAAGAAATGTCAATTTATTGATATATATTACTTCTTAAAAACCCGTTTTCGGTATTGACAAAGTGAATTAATTTAAAACTAATTTTTTCCTATTTTGTGTATTTAATTTGAACAAAATGATTCCATATTTTTTATCCAGAGGTCCAAATTTTTTAAACATGTACCTTTTATTTATATACATTATGAATTGTAACTTTATTAATTATTTTATTTACCATGATTAAATGGTACATATGTTAAATATGGGTAAAAAATAGTATTATCATAATATTAAAGTACCTTAGCACATATTCTAATCCAATTGGATGAAATATGTCTTAAAATAGTCATCCATTGGTCAATTTTGGTATCCCATGGACAAACATCCGATAACTAATGACATTTTATAATAATAAATTATAATTTAAAGAGAAAAATAACATAAACATGTGTCATTTGATAAAACAATTTTTATATGAGGTAATATAATTGATCTCTTTTAATATAAATAATCAGTATAAATAAAATATTTCCTACATTATCATATTTTAATTATAATTTTTACATATTAAATAAATAAATTTTATTATGACACAATGATGATGTCGTGATTGCTTCATTAATGAATGATTCAAATTAATGATATTATAAATAATAAAATAAATATAATATGATTATTTTGATGCCATATAATTATTTTATGGATGATATTGGTATAATATATTTTATTTAATTCCTTTTTTAGTATTGTTCTAGTTTATATTTATTTAAAAAAATAAATTACTTTATAGTGTCAAAATTTAGATAAATGAGTTTTTAAACACAAACTATTTTATTATTTGAAAAAACAGTCCTAAAAATCTATGATTCAGACAAATAAATTTTATAATGATAAAAATATCTTTAATAATCCACTTATTTTTCTCATGTTGTTTTATATAATATATAGTTACCATATATTATGAAAATTTAGGAAGACATGGTAAGAGTTAATGTTTTTAACTATGGGTTAAACTAAAAGATAAGGTTAACTTTTTGACCTAAAATTTTCAAAACCAAATTGGTTGATGTTTTTTTGAAAAAAAAAAATATTATATTTTATATAAATCATCTCGGGACCATTTTAAATGGATAATAAAGTTAATATAAAATAATATTTCAAGATATCCCTAAAGTGCCCCTCCCCCCTTTTATAATAGGCTACCACCTCTACCCACTTACTCACACCTATCAAGACTGTTGAGTCATCCAAATTCTTCTCAAATAACCACAAAACATTCATCAATTACACCTTCAATCCTTAACTTGTGCAGAATATAATTAAATAAATCCATTAAGATGAATATAAAAAAGTAACCTAATTTAAAGGAAACAACTCCTCTCAAGTTCATTTCCTTTATATTTCTTATCCACTACATATGCACTTCTTATTATTTTTCTATAGAAAAAAATAGTATCCAAAATATACTAGGATATTTTGTATGAGAATTATTCAAACTACACTTACACACACAATCATCTAATGGATATGAACATATTGTTTCTTTTTACGGCCTACTACTGCCTCACGAAATGATGATTGGTCCATTTTTCCTAACACCTCTCATGGTAGCTAATATGATGGAAATGTATTTATATATGATATATATTATCTCTATTATTGTTTAATTTTTATTTACCACAATTTATTATGCTTTTTCTGATGTGAAAATTCAATAATTTAATTTGAGGAAGTACTGATTGCCACCCCCTCAATGTGATATAACTCATTCATTCAAGAAAATGAATGTATAAAGTATAGAATTAATGAAATTTGGTAACATATATATCATAGGTATTATACTATAATTATAAAATACATATGTATCATTTATTTTTCATTATTTTATATATGATAACGAAATGAAAGTACCGTTAATGCATACGTATGGTATAATGTCTCCTTGAACAGTGCATTTCATTTATTATCTCCAAATGTTATGGACTATAATAAATAAATAAATATTGTATATATATTATATTAAAATCATGAATATAATTCTTTAGTTTATGTAATTTTGACTAAATGGACAATTTACATCAAAACAAGTTCATTTTCAACTCATGTACTCATTGTCGGCAAAATGACCGATATGAACATAAATAATTATGTAATTTCTATAATCTGGTAAAAAGTGATATAAATTGATTAATAAACATCAAAGAGGTTATGAATAAAGTTTAAATTAACTTATTATTTTGTTTATGAATAGAATGGAACATATGTGATGAGCCAAACTCAAGGTAATGTAATTCATCTCAATCTCCATTCGTTAAGAAATATATTGTTAATATACACCTCTTTCATTTATACGGTGTATAATAAAACCATTTTAATTTTAATATCATTCAATGGGAATATTTTTTCTATGAAGTATTTTATTAAACGTAAAAAAAATGTTTTAAACACATGTGGTGACAATGACCTCTTCATCATCATAATCATTATTTGATAATTTCCTTCCTCTATAAGCCTTAATGTTTCCAAAAGGAAAAGAAATCCCATATTCCGTTTTTTTGTATTTATATTGAATATGGTTACTAAAACTTATTTATTATTTTAATACCTTGAAATGATCTTTGCGACTGTAAATGAAATATTATTAATGAAATGATTATATTTTCAACATTTTATGCGTTATGATTATATAATGGTACATGGACATATGACAGGTGATTAAATGATAAACCAATGACGAGTGGTTTGATGATAAACCAAATGACTGTTGGTTCCATGATAAACCAGGGTAGGGTGATTACATTATAACCTCCAGTGCATTGGTTATGGAGGATGATTATATGACTATTACATTTATTGATATGTGTGAATGACGACTGTATGGTTACTACATTTAAGTATGTTTATTTACAAAGTAAAATTTATATTTTATATATTGCTTTCTATGGGATTTATTGTTATATTATTATTAAAAAATGTGTAACCAACACAAATATATTCAGTGAAGTATATTTACTACATTTTAGTGGCGAAATGTATTAGCTTATGATAATGTATTAATTTTTTAATGTTATCCCAAGAATAAAAGTTTTCTTTATATATATATCACTTACTATGAATTTAATGCTCATCTTAGATTTTGAAATGTTTTTATGGGAAATTTTAACATGACACAAATAATTATAGATTCTTATATGTGATTAAGGAAAAGTTATGAAATTAAATGATGAAAAGATGACAAGTTTTTTAAAAGTGTTTTTGTTTTATAAAAAATAGATTATGAGTATAGTTGTATACTTGTAATATTTAAGATGTAATGTATAACTTATGACCTAAATATATAAATCTCTAAACCTGTAATGTCCCTCGATGTGAATTAAATTCAAATTATTTACTTAATATAAGAATAAGTCATTTTTCAAGTTGGGTAATTATAGTTGGTATCAGAGGTCAGTTTAGACAAATATAGAGATTATGAGTTTTTATTAGACACATGGTTAGTATCTACCTCTATTATTTTATTTAAATCCATGTTTTATAACTTTACCAGATCATGGAAATTCATTTACAAATAGAAGGAGGATCTAAAACCACATTCAAATATCTTCTGGATGACATGCTAGCAATAATTATTTCTAAGTCATGTTCATAGGATTGTGAAATGTTATGTTGTATATAACTCACATGCTCGATGATTTTTAAGATATCAAACACCTCCACTATACTGTGATTCTATTGTAGATCAGGGGTTGTATTTAATCAAATCAAACTTTTTTAGTATTATTATATTTTCATGAATGGTAAATATTATTAAGTAATTTCCAAATATTTTAATTTATCACAAGATTTTGAAGCATTTTATGATTTTGAAAAATGTGCTAAATATTGATACCCTTGCGAAAACTATTTTTATTTTTTAAAAATATATACATTCAGTATATGTTGATGGTATTTTAAATGTTCCATTAATTGAATGATTCAACTCAAAATCTATTTGACTATTTTATAAAAATAAATCTTTATCAGATGTTTTGAAATTATATATTGAATATGATTATTTTAGGAAAATATTTCTTTGTGAACACCCATATGACCCATGTTCTATATCGTGTTTTTGGATAAAGTAATAAAATGATTTTGACGGAGATCTAAATAATTTTTCGATGCATGGAGATTTTATCTACATGAACAAGATGAAAATGATACCAAGTGGACACCACGATCATGGTATGATGTTCTTTATTTTGGAATAATTTTTTTATATAATATGGTGGAGGAAAAAATGTCAATATATATATAAGAATTCAGGAATTATGATGTTGATGGAATTATGATTTGGGATGAAAATTAGAGGTATAATTCAACCGTTTAGTATAAAACATGATATGGTTATTTTTGTGATTTATAAAAAGATACAACCTGAAAGAAGCGTGGAAACCCGTTGTATCTGGAAGGGTCTCGGGAATAAACACACAACTGATGGGGGGATAGGGCGCATCATCTACCATTGGCCTACATGAATCCCATGGTAATTATGACATATTCTCTTTAGTTAACAAATTTTATGGATCCTAAATACGTTAATTTTGGGAACCAATGCTTTTTTAAAAGGATTTCCTTAGTATGTTAAATTTTCTTGTTGATTAACTGATAAATGTCATTTTTGAAGACATTATCTCTTTTGGGAACAATATATGCCTATGGAAAATAGAATACAATATAATTTCCAATGAGGAGTAATGGTTGAATTATATTCCGATTGAATAAATGCTTTTATTATGGACATATGGGGATTTGGTTATTTATTGAATTGATTAACCTATCATGTAGAATATGTGATTGGCTTAATTAAATATATGTATGATACATTAAGAGTAGTCTATGTTATTTGAAGATAATTTTTTGATTTATCATAGAAAACTAGGTGATCATAAGCTTCTAAATTTTTAGGTTTCATACATAGTTTGGATTATTTTGACGAATTTTATGGAAAATGGTTTGTTGAATAATCCTTGTGGAACATTGTGGTACTATTTTTTGAATTTTGAATATTAATAACAGTATATAATTTAACAAAGGATTATATTTTTTATGTATTATCTTATCTTGTAATAATAATTTTCATTTCGTTTAATGATTCATGATAGGATGAATAAATAGTTAATCTTTTGCAATTTATGTGATATATTTTTATAATTTGATTCTAGCACATCATGTGTGACCATTTACTCATTAATACTCATCGTTTGGTGAAAATATGAGTTTGGGTAGATATTTATTAAAATACTGAACTCTACTTGAAAAGTATTTATATATTCATATGTTCTTATTATATGTTGTAAAATAATTACCTAACATTATGAAAATGATCTTAAAACCAATAAATTATGATTACTTTTCCTATTGTTGAATCAATAACCATTTAACCCACCAAATGTTTAAGGTTTTCTTGTTGTTAACTTTCTCCTAATTTTTTTTTCTAAAACTCTCTATCAGAACATTATGGTGAGTTTTATCTCCTATATTATGGTTTTCTTGGAATCCAATTATGTGTTATCTGGGGTGACATTTATAATAATATTTATTTCATTTAATGTTATAGTTTTATCGGCTCTTTATCTGATGTGAGACATTAAATGATGTTTCTAATACCAATTTCAAAATTGCGAGGACAAAATTTCTAATATGGGGGAAGGAAGTAATGACCTAGGTATTTATAGAATAATAATTTTTATTTCAATTAATACTTATTCATAAGATATTAATTTTAAAATAAGGGGGATGATTTTTCCTATAGCATATTGAGCACCCAACAATGGGTTTCTATGAAATCTTACGTTGTACCCAACGATTGGTTACACTAAAAAATAATAAAATAATTATATTTTTATTTTAAATGGATGTTATCACCTTGCGATTGTAATGTTGGAAATGAACATAACTTAATAAAATATGATTATAATTTTGTTTAATTGATTTTACATCTTTCCAAAATATTATAGAATCATAAAATGAGAGCAAATCAAATTTTAAGCATAAAATACTATAATGTTTTTAAAAATCCGTTCTATCGCCTTTTGATGGATATCCATTTTTAAATATAGAAATTATAACTTTTATGTATTATATTTTATAAAATAAGATTCTTATCTAGATTAATAACATCAAAATTAACTTTGGTAACTATTTTTTTATTTTTATAATTATATTCATATCTTTTTGAATAGTGAAAAATACTGCACTAAAATTCAAAAATTCCTTTTCATCTATTTTATTTGTATAGTGAGTTATATATTTTAATATTTTTATGGTCTAATGAGACTAATTTTTAATCATTTAATCCAATTTCGTTCATTGTATGTAATGTCACTTTGAAATTGGACAAAAACACGTGTCAATCTTTTAATATTTATTATTTCGTAAAACCCTCTATTTTTACAGTAGGAATCAACTTAAAATTAATTTAAGACATTTTTTTGGGATTCAGTTAAATGGATTCCATATTTGTAATCAAGAGGTCCAAATTGTGAAAATATTTACCTTTTATTTTTATACAGTGGGTATAGTAAATTTGGTAATTATTTTATTTACCATGGTTATAGGGTAAATCTGGTAAAAGAGGGTAAATATTAATATTACAATAATATTGAAATACAATAACACATGTCCAAGTACTATTGGATAATATATATCTGACCATGGTCATCTTTGGTTTGATTTTGGGAACCCATGGATCCACTTGAGAGTGATAATGAAATTTTATAATAATTAATTTAATGTAAAGAGAAATATACAATCAACATGAATCTTTTACTAAAACTATTTTCATATGAGTATTTATAATTAATATTGTCGAATATAAATATCCATTAAAATATAAAAATATTTCTTAAATCATGGTATTTTATTTATAATTCTTAAATATAAAATAAATAATTTTAATTTTGACACAATGATGATGTAGTGATTTCTTCATTAATGAAAGATTCAAATAAATGATATTATAAATATAAAAATAAATATAATAAGATTATTATGATTCCCTCACAAAATATTATGGATGATATTGACATATTATATTTGATTTAATGCCTTTTATTCAAGTATTTGAGTTATTATACCTTAAAGAATCATTTACTTTATAGTGTCAAAATAAACATAAATATGTTTTTAAAAAATAATACTATTTTATTAAATTATTTAATTGTCTGAAAATATATTATTCCTAAAACTAATATATATATTTTTAAAAATAACATTAATTATGAACATATAATTTTTTTGGCATTTTATTGTAAGTACAGTTACATATATTTTTAAAATTCAAGAAGACATGGTAAGGGATAGTGTTTTTAACTGATGGTAAAGGATAAATGATATGTTTATGTTTGTGACCTAAACTTGTCTTAAACCTTTTGGTGGAGAGTTTTTAGGCACAAAAAAATTGGATATATTAAATAAAACAGTTTTTTTACCATTTCATGCCAAAAATCAATTTATAATAAAATAATATTTCATTATCTTCTTAAAGTGCCCCTCTTAACTATTATAAAAGGCCACTGCATCTACCCACATAGTCACACCATTAAGGACTGATGGATTATCCAAATTCTACTCAAATAAGCTCCCAATATCCCTACCTTTCTACTATAATCTTTAATATGGTCATAATACTATCCAATAAATCCTTTACGCTCATATCAAATGATGTTACCTGATTTATAGATAATGCCTTCTCTCATGTTCTTTTCCATTATTTTTCTTCTCCACTCCATATGCTCTTATTAATATTTTAATACATAACAACACCAGTAAATTAAATATACAATGAGGTTTTTATGATAATTATTCTAACTACACTTACAGATACCTCCATCTAATGGTTACAAACATATTGTTTCTGTGTAAGGCGAACTGTTACCTCACGAAATGACGAATGTTAAATTTTTCCCAACCACCTTTCATGATGGCCATTATGATGGAACTATATCTATATATGATATATATTACAATTAAATTTTCTCTATTATTATGTAACATTTATTTATAACATACCTTTTTTCATTCGACCAAGTGGAGATATGGTAATTTCATTTTAGGAAATGACGTCTTCCACCCCTCAATGTGATATGAATAGTTAATTCCATACATGGAATTTATAAAAAATGTAATTAATGAACATATGTAACATACATAGAATATATAATATTCTATAATTATAATATACCAATTTATCATTACGTTTTCATTCAGTTGAATATGAAATATAAATAAAAGTATTGTTCATGTATATGTATCATATACTATCTTTATGAATAGTGTATTTCATTTTGTATCTCAAATTGGTATAGAACATTTTAAATACATATATATTGTGTATATATTTTATTTCAATCTTTTATATCATTCATTAGATGATGTAATTTTTACTACATTGACAATTTACTTCAAAAAAAGTTCATTTTTTGCTCGAGTACCGAATATCTAAAAAATGACCGATACTAACATAAATAATTATATAATTTTTTAATGTGGTAATAAGTGATATAAGAGGAATAATAAACTTGATAATGGTACTGAATAAATTAGAGATTAAAATATGTTTATTATTATGGATGAACAAGGAACATACATGATGAGTTGGGATCAACGTAAGGTACTCCGTCTCAATCTCCTTTCATTGATAAATATTTTGATAATATACACCTCCTTATTTTATATTGTCCGTATTAATACCTTTTGATGTTTTATTTAATTCAGTTTGAATATTTTTTCTATGAAGTGTTTTTCTTAATGGAAAAAATGAATGTTATTAATGTAAGTGGTGAGAATGACCTCTATGCCACCGTAATTGTTATTTTATATTTTGAATCCTCTATAAGACTTGATGTTTCCAAACGGAAAAGAAATACATTCTTCAATTTTTTGTTGATTTGGAATTTAATATTTTTTCCAATTTGATTTATTATTTAAATATCTTGAAATGATATTATGTGATTGAAAAAGAAATGTAATTATAGAAATGTTGATATTTTCAATATTTTAGGTGTTATGATTATATAATGGTACTTGGATATTTGATGTGTGTTATGTGATAAAATAATGATGGGTGGTTATGTGATAAACCATAAGATGGTTAGTTCCATGATAAACCAAGTACGAGAGGTTACGTATCACCTCTAATGCATTGGTTGTGAAATTTGGCCAAATAAATATTCCATTTAGTTATATGTGTTGGTGTTGATTATAAGGTAGTTCTATTTAAGAATGTTTTTGTCCCAATTTACCATTATATTCTATATGTTTCATTATATGGGATTTATGGTAATATTTTGGATACAAAAAGCATAATAAATGATCCTATATTCAGTTAACTATATTTACTAATTTTTAATGGTTAAAATTATTACATTATGATAAAGTATTCATGGTCTTCATTTTATCCTATGACTAACAATTTTAATTGTATATGTATCACTTACTGTTATTTTATTCTCATCCCATGTTTTGAAATGTTTTTCACAGTACTTTTTTACATGAAATAAAGAAGAATATAGTCATTAATGGGATCAAGGAAAAGTGATGATGATAAAACATGAAATGATTTCATTTTCCTTTTTAAAGAGTTATTGTTTTATAAAAAATAGATAGTTTTTAGAACTATATTCCTATAATATTCAAGTTGTTATGTTTAATTTAGTAACTAATTATCTATATCTCTAAACATGAAAATATCATCAATGGGAATTAATGTCAAATTATTGACATATCACAAGAATAAGCAATTCTTATGAGAGGGGATATATAATCATTCCCTATTATTCATGTTCCTTTTATTATCTATTGAAATGCCTATTTTATAACATGTATTATCATTTTCATGCCATGCCCTGTTTATTTCTCTTACTTGGATTTATAGTTGACCCCTAACTTATGTTGTCCCGAGGACATCCCAAGTAGTTTTCAGATCATTGTAATATAATGATCATGTCAAGGAATTTATCAATAACATTGTGGTATCCCATGTTTATGATGTTATGTTTTTGAATATTTCCGAAATAAACTATAACAATAGATCTTAGGAGTTGTATTAAGTGAAAATTTATGTAAAAAATCATGTTCATATCTAAAATAAAAATAAGGGATGTTATAATCATCCACGATTGACAATTTAAAAAAGATCATGGGAAGAATATATGATCGAAAAAATAATTGAGAATATATTTGTGGGGAACGTATCACCTATAAATTCATATATGGAAGTCATTGTTAAGTGATGATGAATCTACTACTATAACATATTCTATTCATCACCACCATTATAATGGATTATAATCCAGGAAAAAGTATACTTTAATTTAATGATGAATTTAATTATTACATAATTCTAATATAATTATAGTGAGTTTATTTTCATCTTCCTTCATCACTATTTTTTATTCTCCCTCTTTGATTTATCAAATATAAAAGAAAAATATCCCTTGGATATTTCATGCGAGATAATTACATAGAGTTCCTATGTCCTTGATCATCACATATTTAATGATATTTAATATTTTTAATGGGTTTTATGGGTCTAGAAAGTGTTTGTTTTGTGTTTTGTCACATTTTATAGGAATTTATGAAAAATACCCCACATTAGTAACCTGGAGTTAGTGTATAACTTAATATATTAGAATAATATACATGGGATCACATCACCATGTAACAGTCAGTTTAGTATCCTTGAAAAAACATATAGATACAGGATACCAGTTTTACATTGGAAATAAAAAATAAAATATTGGAAAATTAAATTTTTATTATACTTCAAATTCATTAAATGATTCGATGATTAGTTGAAGGGGAATATAAAAAGGAAAGGGTGAGCTCAATCACTTAGTAACATATATTTATAGTAGAAGATATGATGGTTAAATATTTCATTATTAATTTGGAAAATAAAGTATTCCTTTAAATCTATTAATTGGGCATTAAATACGTCGATGGATAATATTAATTTAGTACTATCATGGATATTAATAAATAAATTTTCATGAAAATAAATTTATAATGTCATATTTCCTTATCAAGGGATTGTGAATAGGTACATTAAAATATGGTTATGTTTACTCCAAAACCAATTTAATAAGGACATCCAATTGGTTTGTCTTAATGGTATTATTTGTGCATCTAAAGGATATCAAAATTTGAGGCCCACATATAACCACATGTGTAATGAATTAATTATATATTTAATGTTCATTTTAATTCATAAAAAAATACATCATGATAATAAACATTTTTATTGTGTAATGAATAATGAATATAAATATATAACAAGTCAAAGAAATAGCCTTCATAGTCATTCAATGTCTGTAGAAATTGTATAAAATTTAAGAAATATTCATATATTTGATATAGAAAATAATGATATGGAATATAAATATATTTTATATTTAAATAAGATCATAAAATCATGGGTTTTAAGTGGTTGTTAATCAAAATAAATGAGTAATTGGTTAAAGATGACCACTAGATCATTATAAATATATGTTCTATAAAAAATCACGACTTTTAGTAAATATAAGAATGTATAAATGAACCATTTAATATAAATTTTATTTAATAATTTTTCTTAACAAAATAATCGGAAACATTTAGATGATGATAAATATAATAAAATGGTTATGATGGTGGGAAAATCTGTCAACGTCGTATATGTCATGAAAATTCATTTTTTCTTTTTGAAAAAGAAGTAAAAAATGATCCGGTGGGAAATTTTCCTTTCAAACAATGTAAATAATGTTAATGATGATATATTATCTCTTAAATAAATTATTAAATTAAATAAAAATCATTTTTATTATAAAATTATTGAAAAGTACAGTTATATAAGAAAACTATTCTCGATCAAGATAAGAAAATGGAATAAATTATCATTTAAAAATTAATATTCATGATTCAAATTAATAAAAGTGGATATTATTAAATAAAATAATTAAATTATTTAAATATATATAAGATAATAATATATAAATTTTTTATGATGGTTTTATTATAATACCACTTCAATTAATATACCTGAAATATAATAAATGAGATAGTAAAAATTAATTGATTCCTCCTTAGTATGTTTTGAATTGTAACCCCATAAATGTGAAAAATTGAATTTTTAAATTAAAAACCAAAAATATATTTGTATTCATGTTAAATATATTGATGAGATAGTATATAAAACACACACAAAATATAACGATTCATAAAAAAGACACAATAAAGCGAAAATTGATATAAAAATCTCTTACCTTATACATCTACATTGTTGACATGATTTAGCTTATTCTATAACGGATTTAAAAAATTTATTAACTTATAATTTAAAAATATATTAATATTTATCATAATTTATATATATATATATCTTAGTTAAGTAATCATTACAAAATCTTTGTAAAATCAGTCATTGAGTGGGAACTGTTTAGTTTTCATGTGCATGTTTCATCGCATAAATTCAAATTCTTACAAATTGATCACAATTTCATCATATAAAAAATTATATAAATGTAGTACATACTTTATTTATTCATAAAATATTCTTTTATAATCATCCATCTTATGTGATATTGAAAAACTAAGCACATCACTATGTGGATATTGTAGTCCACTCCAATGCATTAATAATGTTCTCAATAGATATTTTGGAAATAGTTAAGTATTATTTTATCAATTTACAATGATATGATATAATAAATGAAACTTGTATCTATAAATTAACCAATATATACTCCCCATTTTAGGTAGATATAATAATAAAATACATTAACACGTGAGTCATTTGTCCACTAGTAAGTATGAGTAATGCTTCCATTTTTCCATATATTGATGAGTATCTGAAAACAATGTAAAAAAAATTAACATAATAACATGTAGTTAATCTAATGATGTTGGTTTTATTGTATTTTGAAGGTAAAATAGGATTTATTAGAGTTATAAAAAGATATAGACATGATAATAGTGTGTTAGGATGATTACCACTTCGTTACAGATGCTCCTTCAGATCATGAATTAATGACCCTAGGTTTTTTCAATTGAGTAGTACAGATTCCCAATAATATATATTGGGATTTTGGGTAGATATTATGTATATTGTTTTTTTGATCTAAATTTTTAAAATTTGAGTTAATAATAATGGAGATGTTGAGTCCTTTTATATTGATGGAAATGATGCACATGGAGTTACAAAAATGATTTAGAAATCATAAATTATTTTTCATGTTCAAGTGGATGAAAGTGGAAAAAATTTCTATCATAATATATTTTATGATTGAAATATCAATAAATAATATAAATTTGGAATGGTTTTGGTTCTATTTTAAACATTATATTTTGGTTTGACACTTTCGTTAATGAATTTTAAAAATAACTATGTCAAAAAAAATTCACTCTTAAATGGATATAAATTTTCTACCAAGGTAATAATTAGAGAAAAAAAATTTCAAGGGATGAATGTTTTTACAATATACCTTACTTATTTTCATAATTGTTTTTTTGAATTTTAAACCATATAATAGGAAATTATTTAACATAAGATACCTTCAACGTCATTTTAATAATTATTTCCATATTTTGGTACTGAATATAGAAATATAGAAATAGAATTGATATAGTAAAACTTTAACAATAATTAATTAATTATAATTAAAAATAAAATTATTGTGACACAATAATTCAACAAAAAAAATATTTATATTTATGTTTATAAAATCATATATTTGATTTCACAATTTTTTCTCAAGTACTATGTCATCAAACTGTATGAATTTAATGTAATTTTACAATCACCCAAAATATAAGTTCAATTACAATAATAAAAATAAATAAATTATTTTTAATAAATACTTTTATCGTCATTCATAAAATCCTCATTTTCTTATGTTACATCTAAGAAAAATTAAATGCAAGAGAGTGATATTTTGGAATTTTCCCTTTTAAAAATTAATATAAAGGTATTTATCAAATAAAAATATATTCAATTCCATTTTATATAATATATAATGGGGTGGTTAAATTACAATACTATGATGATATATAGTGAGGTTTTTTGATTATTTGTAAGACTTATTCCATATTTTTATCCTAGATTTCAGCATTTTAACCATTATCGATGTGGCAATTTTTACCAATGTTTTTATTCATATTTCAAAAATATTATAAGAAATTATTTTTAAATTTTAACTTTCATATTCAATTATGAAATAAATTTTATCAAAATAAATTTTTTAAAATGGATTAATTTTAGAATAACTCCCAAATAACAAGTTAATTTTTTTAGAAAAAAAAATTTTCAATAATATATGGTATTTCATTAATTATATGACGAGTAATCATATTTTTTTTATTTAAATTACTATATATAAATAAATAATTATTTTTAAAATTTAAATACATCATTATTTGGGATTTTTTAGTTAATAAAAATGTAGTATGATGATATAATTAAAAACCTTTACTGAAAAATATCCATTTTATCTCTAATTTACCTTTTATTGACATCTATACAGTTGATAATCAATATAAGATTAGTTTTTATAAAACCCTATTATAATGATTGGTGGATTATATAACTACTATATTTTCAATTCTTTATAAAATAATATTTTTAAGTGAAAATATAAAAAATTTATTTGCATCATATTTTGACATAGTAAGTTTAAGATTCATACACATCCATTAATATTAAGAAAAAATACATTTAAATATTAAAATGTTTATTGTAGTATATTTAAATTAATATAAGTTGTTCCCCTCTTATAAATGACTCTAGTTTGTTATATCCTACTATCCTTAATAAATTTCATCCCTGAAATTATCATGGATATATATTTATAAACGAATGAGGGTAGTTCTTCTTCACGTTTTCATAAGGATCTCAAATTTCTCTCTCTATATTAGGATTTATCTAGAGATTTTTTACCAACTGATTATTTTGCTTCCAAAAAAACATGATCTATACTGTCAATAATCTTGATAGTCACTTAACATTAATATAGATTATATACCTATTCTATTTATTCATATCCAAGCACATAAATTGTGTGTAGAAAATAATTCATTAATAATGTGATATAGAACAGATCATTTATATTAGAGAGTATTCATATCATTTCCAAAATGAAATCTATATCTCTAATTCATTCAAGACGATAAAAAGGTCTGATATATCTATGGATCAATTTCCCTTTCTTATCATTTCTTATAATACAGATATATGATGATCCATTCAAGAAAACAATGTCTCCAACATGGAATTACAAATATTTCCCTTGGTTGTCGCATAATTTTCGGGATTTTTTTTAGAATCATTAATATGTGTTTTGAATACTATATACCTAAATTAGTTTTTCCTCATCAGGTTCTAGGCCTACAAAATTACATTCACAAACAATATCCAAAAAACATTCCATTCAAAATCTCATTACAAATATTGTTTCATAAGAGGCAATGTGAATACATTAATAGAAGATAATATTGTAGGAGAATTCCAATAATCATAAACACCGATCTCGTAGACCCAAAATGTCTTGTGATACCAAACTCCACATGAATTTCATGGTATAAATATTCCTTCTATACTATAAATCTTCTAGAGGATTATAGGCGGTGCACAAATGAAGATCGATATCAAGAGACTCTTGATGAATCATTCATTATCTTTTTGTATATAATTTATAATAGTTAAATAAAATTGAAATAGTTTCACCAAATGTCTTATAGATTCATTAATATTTATTTTGAAAAAAGGATTAAGAGATAAGTATTCTATTATAGTAGGTAAATTTGAGAATTTTGTATGTTCTTTAATAAAAACCCATATGACATCCTTATTTCTACGATTCCTTTCAAATCTAGTGACTTTGTATAATGTGATAATATCCCAATTATATTTAGTAATAATTATATGTTTCATGAATTTATTATGATTTTATAAATTCAAAATTATCTTTTTAAAAACCATGCATCTTGAAAAATAATTAACAATTTCCCACTTCATATTATCCAACCAAAAATATTCTTTCAGATCCACAATCATAAAGTAACTAACATGCTTAATAGAAAAATTTGATATTCGAGAGTCATTTAATAATTTCATTTATATCTTAAGAATAGATGTAACACATAACCTCCTTTTAAATTTCAGAACACCGTTAATATTAATGAAGCCTTATAATTCATCATCATTAATATCATTAATTTTCAGTTGAAAATTCCCCTAATCCAGATTTTTAACATTTCCAACAAATTTGGTTTTATAATCATTAGGAAAATTTGTGATTTTTCCCCTTCCAAAATAATTCATTTGTCCATCATTACTATATTAATGAATATAGGATCCTTGTAAACTCTTAGATTAGTTAAAACAACATAATCTTTTTTTGTAAGTCATCAATAACCTAATTTTCCCTCCCTTGGTTGTAGTGTATTGTAACATCGTAACAATAGGGTACCTCATGCCATAAACATATCCAAAAGTTTTTTTTCTTTCTATAAAATTGTGTATCTCAAACTTTTATGGTTTTTTTATATCCTATATATTTTATCATTGACATAATTTGTCAATATATTAAAATTAAATTTTATAGATTCCAACAAAAAATAATGGTTTGTATAGTCTTTTCATGACTCCTTTACTTCCTTTAAATATAACTAAAATATTTATCCTTAAAAATAAGGAAAAAAATATTTAAATTCATTCAATCATCCCTATATATAAAATATCATTCAATTCTTTAAGGAAGAGTCAATATTGGAGCATTAGAAAATATCCACTTCAATTTTTTAAATGAATTTTCATTTTATTCTATCCAAACTGTCTTAACTTGTTTATAAGTTAACACATTTTCTAGGTTAGTGAATCACAAAATATTTTGATTAAATTGATGATATTAACCTACAAATCCAATGAAACCACTTATCTCTATTTTGTTTTTTTACTATTGGGAATTCTTTGATTTCTTAGATATTCACATGATCAACTGAGATTAAATCCGTGTATTCAATATGAATAACAAAAAAAATTTACATAAATGAATTTATACTATAAATTTTAAATATAACACATTTTATTTTAGAGAACAATGAATGATTCACAATTTATTCTCATGGTATTTGATAATGACCATTTAATATCAATGAATCTTTGAGATAGGGGGTGAATCAATGATATATTTTTATTTTTATTTGCATCCATTTTAAACCAACATTCTACTCCTATTAATGATTTATTACTTTTCTGAAAAAAAAAGTAGTCACATATCCACAGGAACACAAGTATTTATAAGGATCACTTCTCAACAAGAGAAGTTATGCCATTGGCATTGTTTGGAATCAATCCAATACTACATAATACACTATAAAACAATATTTTTTATGGATAAAACATGTGGTATATACACTTATACCTTTTTAGAACGATGTTTCGTATAATAGAGCATGTGATTTATCAATCATGAATGATGTAATACATGTTTTGGAACAAGTAATAAAACATTCACCAGTTGGTTCAAAATGAGTTATTTTGTTTCCTTTTCAACATTCATTTGAATAGATTAAAAACACAATTATTTAAATTATTACACTGAAAGACTTATGAATATAAATTTTGGGATTTGTTAAGAAATCATCGTCTGATGGATCATTCTAATTCCACTCTCTGATTTTTTTAATCTAGAAAATTGATATTAAAATATCAATCATGAAAAAAATTCTAAACCACTTCAAACATTCCCCTAAAATTAGTGTCTTATGGATCAGTGTGATCATGTAACTTATGAGTACTATTTTTACTTATACTTCTTATATCTAGTATAATTCCATAGGAATTTTTTTATTCAAAAAAACATCTAGAATAAAACCATCTGCACATTCCCTCTCTATCTCTCATTGCAAATGAAAAGTACAAGTGTTAAAAAGTAAAATGTACTTTCTTCTATTTAGAGGTTTGCTGGAATAAGAATGGGTGAGATACCTCTTTCACATTCCATCTCAACAATTTTTTCAAAACATTGTATTTCCATTAAATTTACACTTCCTCGGTGACTATTTCAGCACTTCTCTCCACTTCTCAATTGTTCACAAAACTTCTTGAATATTCTCACTACTTCATCCACATTCTGATATTCAAACCATTATTCAGTATGATACCAATAGTCATTATGTTGACATCTAATTTATCACTAAATACTTCTCATTATGATTCTTTTTTTTAACTGAATGACGTAGAACATTGAAACCATTTTACCTTGAATATTGTATCAACAATGCTAGAATTTAGTTTCTTCAACATGAACATCATCACAACTACTAAAGATTCCAACACCTTCAAAAATTTATTAAAATCCCCCTTTAATAAGATCATCCCAAAAACCATTCAAAAAATAATCGTTTTCTTATTATGTCCATCAACTTCATAAGATGGATGATCATGTCTATGATGAAGTATATTGTACAATGAATTATCGGTGTCATCATGAATCTCATGGATATGTTTATTTTTCCATTCTAATGGATTGGATCTTCGAATTGAACGATTATTCCGTTTTAATTTGAATGCGATGAATTTAAACCCCTTCTAATCTGATGACTCTTAACCGACAATTAAAACAAATTAGAGTTGTATTTTTTTTGATACAATTTTAATAAAAAACAACTTGATAAACATGGGGTAATACATTATTGATTATCATCTGTTTGATTGGTGTCTGAATTTTTTTCATTCACTAATCCCAACAAAATCCAATTTCTTATCTACATCAACAAAACATCTATCCTATGATTGATTGGTGGAATACTATGTTTGATAGACTTGTGTTAGTATGGGATAAATTCATCCAGACATCCCAAATGATGATTGATAGTAATGACTTCTTCATCCATTGAATCAGAAGATACAATGGTTTGGGAAATATAATGGATCAGTCGATCAGTTCCTCCATAAAACACTAAATCCTTTCCTCTATAGATATGTTCTGATTATGTAATGAATTATTCCTTCCATTGATAACTTTTTCATTTCTATAATATCATATAACTTTAGTTACCTAACATATCTTCTCCCCATTTTATAAATAAAAATTGGCATCACATGTTTCCCAGAAAAAAATGATATTTTAAAATTAAGAAATAGTAAAACATTGTCATTTTTAGTATGGATACGTCTATTAATTGATAAAACTTTTCATACTGAATGAAAACATTCTTTAGAGCCCTATTATGGTTCCAAAAAGAACTTCACTCATAAAAAATCTCCATAACTATAAATCCTAAACAAATACGGTTTTTTGTGAATTTTTCTTTACATCTTCATAGTACTATGCATCACATTTTGACAACCATAATGACCTAAAAAGTGAATCTGCTTTCTTTTATTTACAGTAAATGTCAAAACATTCAACACCAAATTATTTAAGCATATTAAAAACACATTCATCACAGAAGTTTCAAACTATCTCTCTGTATTGATTTGTTTCCAACCATGGTTCATAAATCACTGGACACTACAACATCATGAGATAGACCAGTGATAAAAAATTATATGATAATGTGATTGAACTCAATATAAGAAAAAATAATCATTAATACTAAAACCATGAAGTGTAAAAATAGTGACTCATGAAACTTTTTTATATTTCACAATTTCCACAACACTTGAAAATTAAAACATTTTCATATTTAAAACGGCTTTCATTCATCCTTCCTGTACGAAAAATCATTAAAACATCTTCCCTCTTAATTTTTTTTTCTTCCCTCCTATAAGAAAATGTTTCTTATAACCATGTCAAAAAAACATTTAAAACAACTCAAAAACATACGTTTTAAATTCATAGCATTCCCAAAACTCCCAACATATATGTTTGGCATTAAATGTTTTACCACATATCAATAGATCTATTTTTGAAAAATATTATTCCCCTTCTAAATCACTATAAAAATAAAATATAAGATAGGATAGAAATAGGAATACCTCATCATTAGAGATAAATAAGATGGAATCCCATGTTCAACCTGATTTTTAAAAAATTATTCATTTAGTAATGTTTTTAATATATGTGAAAAAATGGTTCTGATATAGGAATGCACTCAATCGTGAGTTAGTTCTTCTCCACAATATATTTGATTAAATGGTATTTTATATTGATTTGTTTTAAATGATAATTTTGATTGTGTTTTTTTATATTATTAATTTAACTTTGATGATCACATCCCAAGAGAATATATTACTTTATTTCAACATATAAGACATTAAAATGCGACTTCATACATATAATATATTTATAATATTGTATTCTCGAGACATAGTCAGCTTCACTCCTGATAACAATTAATAATTTGTTTAATTTTTAATATAACATACATATCTTTTCTCAAGAATGTAAAATCTACCAGATGTAGATCTTCTATCATCAATAATTCCTTCCCAATAAGAATCATTATATCTAAAAAATAAATTATTCCCAATATATCATAACTAATTCAAAATATATTGTTATTTAAATATATTTTACAATTATTTTAAAGCCAATTATTGCGATTATTTTGCAGAAATGTAGAATATTACACAAAATAAGACCCCATAAATAAGGTTTTTCCTTAAGGTAGAAATAAAAAAAATTCATTTACCTTTCAAAACAATTTATTATTAACTTCATTAAAGTATCCATCAATAGTCAATATGGTTCCCCCTAAAATTTTCGTGAAAATTGTCTTTAACATTCTATTCCAAAATTTTTACGATGTTACTAATCATACATTTCTAGAGAATGAAATATGAGTTTCCTATTTTGTAAAATCTGAATCCAAAAAAGGTATCTACATTAACAAATCATTGACATTTCAACCATGTTTTTCATGTCATTATAAAACCTTTTACATGTTAATTAATAATTCCCAAATAATATAATATCATCAAAATATTCAATAACATTGATATAAATCACCTCATGTTCTTTGATGTACAGATTACTCTCAACCATTCCATTCTTGATTTTCAAATTTCATAAGTATCCAATTTAGAATAACATTCCATATGAAACATAATTATCCCATACAATTCATTCATCACCAGAAACAAGCAACATTCAACCTTACAAATAATTAATCCACATTGTTATTCGATATAAACTTCTTCATCATGGTCATAATTTTTAATTTTTGACATCATGTCCACTTGAAATATTATGTAACATCATTGTGAAGAAATAAAAATAAATATTCTAATTTTTTCTATTATTTCAACTAGATAAATTATCATGAAAATAAATACATTACATATTCGAGTAACCTTTTCAAAAAAAAACCATTATTTGTTTCTTATCACTTCCCTGTATTTATACAACTTGTTCTAAGACACCCACTATTTACACATTACATTTTTTAGTTGGTTAAGGTATGAGTTCCCAAAAATAATTATTTTATATCTAATACATATCTTTAATCATATACTAATTCCATTTTAAATGATCTATTTCTAAATTAAAATATTTCTGCTCAACTTTTGAATACATAATTTTATGTGTAATGACATTTTATTTTTTTTTCATACCCTAAACCATTTGATTTGGATTAATAATAATGTTTTGATTTTACAGATGATTTCTCATCCTAATATGAGGTGAAAACATAATTTATAATCACTAGAAATAGTTGAATATGATTCTTCTATTTGTCTAGTATCACAACTATTGGAATTGTTTTAGGATTCATGAGCACAATTCCTTCCTCCTTATCAGCTTCTGTATTAGTGCACATCATCCTTAACTCTTTAAAGAAATTTTACATAAACTAAATCAACTAAAATTCATGTATCTTATTTGAAACCTATATATATTCTTCTATTTAAAGAATAGAAAATAAAAACACCATATTCAGATATTTGAAAAATGATTCCAAGGTCTCCATCATTCTTCATTATGATAGACAGACTCCTAAAAATTATTATGTGTTTAAAAAATGGAGTTTATCTCTAAAAAAATTTATACTGTTTCATATCATATCATGAAATTTTGAAACATCAGTTCAAAAAATAAATAATTATGTACATATCATTCTTTAAGAAATGATGAGAAATACAATTTTCAAGTAATATTGAACAGACCATTTCAACCACACTTCTGTTCTTTCTCTCGGAATCACATTTCTGAGGTACCTATGGTTTACTAATCTCTTGATGAGTTCCATATATTTCATGATAACTATTGAACTCTTTATTATTTTATTCACTGCCTTTATCAGTTCTCAAAATCTTTATGAAATACCGACATTCCTACTCAAATATTCTCCTAAAACATGTAAACATCTTCAGATCACCTGAAATATGATTCAAATACAGAACATATGTAGAGAAAGTTAAATTATAAACTAATGAATTAAATTATTTAACATTGAATTTATATTGTTTTCTCATCAGATCACAAAAATTTAAATGTATAAGTTTATGAGGTCGATTAGAATGAATTTGAAATTTCAAATTCACAGATATTGGAATCATCCCATTCTAAAAAATAAAACAACACCAATATCTTCTTCTAAACATATCATGAATTCCATGAAAACAATCTCTCTTGGATAAAATTATCATTTTCTCTAACAAATATGTCCCAATATTTGATTCCACACGTAATTTTCTTATTTCATGCTTATGTAGCTCGAGTTTTGTACATCCCCAACTCAGAAAAAAGATTATTTATGAGTGTTGGGTTCATGTAATTTCTTTCACATACTACTCTCCTTTCTTAACATAACCAAATTTTCTAAGGACAAGTTTATTTCACACATGATAAATATGTGAAATAGTCAACAAGTTCTGTTTCAAAACATCAACAAAACCTCTATCTGGTATTTCAAATTTTCATCACAAATAATAGTGGTTCCAACACCATTGACTATGAGGGATACATAATTTACAAATTTCATCATTCCGGCATTTAAATCATTCACTTTCTACAAAAATTTCAAATCCCTATTCATATGAGATGAACACTATATATCTAGGATTCATATTTATTCTCTTTTTTTATCATTGAGAATGGTTTCTACAAAAATCCATTTATTTACCTTTATATTTCATCACATCCATCATTAGAGAATATTTATACATATTTTTTTGTGATGGTAACAAAACAAGACACAATTGTGCAAGATATCTACGTTTTTCAAATCTTTCAGAAATACCTTCCAAATATTTGATCTTTCTCTAAAAATTCACTCCACCATTATCATGTTTATTCAAAACAACCTTATCATATTTATTCAATAATAATGATTGATTCCCCATAAAACTTTTCATTCTATAATCCATGGTAATATATTAATGTGTTTCGATGGACCAATTCAAATTATCTGTATTCGCAATTAAACCACTATACCAATATTAACAATAAAATTAATAAATTATTGTGTAACATACAAACTATTTTGAATTATGAACATTTAACTAAGTAACATTATACTCTTCCGCATTAGATCTTTATTGAGTTACAAATTACTTATCATCTGTTGGTATTTTCTTCATCAATTAAGATTTATTCAAAAAATTATCGAAAATAGTAGTGGTATAATTTTTTTAGACATGGAAATTATAGAAACTACTGAAATTACAAAAATTTTGTTTTTTTTACATACACATATTTCTCAACATTATTTATCATAGAAACTACTTCAAAATTAATTTTGAAATGTAATAGTTTATAATACATAGGTTGACCCTTTTTTGAACTTTCACAAACTTCAGATATATTATTACCGAATCTTTTAACTCCATCCTTATATTTAGAAAAGTTTTCTTTGTACATGTTCCAAATCATATTCAATATCTTTAAACATAACATCTAGAGGTTTGGTCCAATCATTTTATTTTTGAATAGATTTATTCAAAAAATCAATCACTTCCAACATCATAGATTACACTTCTGAATAAAAACATGTGATTGTTTTATATTGAAATTAATTTCCTCAACTTATTGATTAATATTTCAAACCATAAAATCATTCTTAATAATTATTTCATTTATATCTTCAGATTGAACTATAACCCAATATCTTCTTCCTTGTAACTACTACTCTGATACTCTTCTTCATTACTATAGAAATTTAAGTACTTTCTATAGAAACTTATGTATACTTTTTAGCCTCAATATCTATATATTCATCTTCAACATCTTTAAAAAATATCCATTGGGATTTATATAAATTTATATCATTCCCTTTATAATATGATTTTAAATTTCACCCTCTATATTTTATGATATTATTTTCCATATATCATCTTCATCACTATATTTTTTGTCATCACTTCATGGAAAATTATAAAAAAAGATCACAGTTGGCCCACATTCCAAAAATTTAAAGGGATGTTTCTATTTATATTTTTTAAACATCATTTAATATTTTTAGAAAACAATTATAATATCTCATCACGATTGTTACATAACTCATATTAGATTTATAAATAAAAACATAGTATTTTTATATAATCTTATTTTAATTATGTTTTTTGTTATGCCTAAATAAAATTTCCTGATCAACATATGTTTTTCCCTTCATAACATTATCCCTTATCATTTCCTAAGTAATGAGAGTACTATAGAGGTCATCTAAATATAGATTTTTGGGATCTCTATATTCCAAATATGAAACAATGGCATAAAACTTATTAAGAATAATTCTCATGATATTTTCAACAATAGTTGAGTCTTTGAAAATTTCACCCATACATATTAAGGATCTAAAAATAACTACTAAGCAGGTAAATAAGTAAAAAATATATTTCTAGTCACCAATTAACAAATAATTATTATTAATATTTTATATTGGTAAACTTTCCTTATTCACAATTGTATTTCCATCAAAATGATTTCTCATCTTTTTACAGACACTTTTAGTTGTTGAATCTGCTTCCACTATTAAAAATGCACATTCAATACGTGATAAGAGTAAAGTATTATTATAACATCCATTATAATCATGATTATTCTTATCCAAAGATGTCAGTATCTTTTTATCCATACTATTACATTAATCAATAGATTCATCCAAAACATGATACATAGATGACATTTGATAATGAATCATTCAATCATTCCAGATATGATAGTTCTTTCCATCGAAGACCAGAATCACCTTACTATCACAAAATTTAAATTCTCAATAAAAAATTTCTTCAAAACCTTTTTTAATGTGTAAATGAATGGAACAGTTCGTATTATACCAACTTATTACACCTAGACATGATAATTTTATCACTGAGAGAAGTACAGGTTCAATAAGATCGGTTTCCATTATTTTGAAATAATATTATGCATCTATTAAAGAATAATTAAATTTATAAAAAAATCACATATCCATAGAAAAACATGTATTTATAAATTTCACTACTCACCATTAGTTATTACAACCTTGGTATTGTTTGGAAACAATTCAATTCCACTCAATTAACTAGAAAATCATCATGTGTGTATACAATAGGTAGGGTATACCAAAACACTTGTGTATCAGTATTTTCAAAACAATAATGATTGTTATTCATATAGCATGAATGATGAGTTATTTTTTTTGTTACATGTAAATAATCATTCACCTATTGGTTCATAACATGTTTATGTGATTACTTATCAACTTTACATTGAATAGATTTAAATAAACAAAATTCACTTTCCTACCTAGCATCAAGTATGTAATTTTATTTTAGAATTTTTTGTGAAAAATCTGTATGGTGGCTCAGTATGATTCCTATATCTAGTACATCAATCCATAAAAGGATAATAAATAATACTCTTGAAAGATTAATGAACCACTTCAAATTTTCACTATTAATTTGTATATGATGTATTAGTCGAATCCAGTATCATTTGACAATTATACTTCTTTATAATTCTTATGCATGGTAGACATTCATAGGAATTATCTATCTAGAAAATCCTTTAGGGAAAAACATCAGTACTTTCACTCCATCTCTTCTTGCATGAATAAAAAAAGTGTCAAAAAGTAAAATGTACTTTCTTATACATTTTTGTGTTATCTAAGGGGAATGGGTGGGAGACGACTTTCACTTTCCCTCTCGACCTAATTTTTAGAACAAAAAATTTCATTAATATTTACACATCATATTTGAAAATTAATGAGCTTTTCATCAAATCATAATTATTTTCAAACCTTCACTAATCTTCTCAGAACTCCAACTTTGATCAAATATTCTAACAATTATTCAGTTCAATTTCAAATGTAATTATGATTGAAAATTATGTATGACTGAATACTTCTCATTACGATGCTCCAAATATATTTAAAGACACAAAACATTGAATCCAATTTGCCTTAATAATTATTGAATCATTGTTAGACATAAAATTATTTTCCATAAGTGTTATTATAACATCTAAATATTCCATCACATTAAACATCAGATTCAAAGAAACCAAAGAAAAACTCTTTCACATAACTCCTCATGAAATTATCCTTTTCATATTATATTTATCAAAATATTTGAAGAAATGATCCTATGTATAATGATGTCTATCATTTGATGACTTATCGGTATCAACATGAATACGTTCGATTGGTCTCTATTTCAATCTGATGGATTTGTTTCAAGAGGTGTCTAATTAATCAGTATCAATACCAGTATAATGAATCATAATGACTTCTTTTATGATGATTCATTTCCCACTAGGAAAACTAATTAGATATTTGTTTTCACATGAAGAAATTTATATATAAAAACAACTAATGAAAATGGTTGAATGAATTATTTAATATATTTTAGATGATTGATATCATCATTTTTTACTGGTAATAGTCACAAAAAATAATATTTTCATATCAATGTCCACAAAATTTTATCCTTCTATTAATCAATGGAATAAATCATTGGATCTAATTATTTCATAAGTGACAAATTTTTACATGCTTTTAAACTTGTAATTGGTCATTATGACTTGTTCCTCTAGTGAACCAGATTGTCCAATGGATTAGAACAACAAATGGATCGATCGACCAGGGCTTCGAAAAGACATAAACTCCTTTATTCTTCAGAAAACATTTATATATATCATGTTGTCTCTATGACTTTATGAACCATTGTATTTTCCTAGCATCATATGACTTTAGGTACCAAACATATATTATCCCCCTTTGATTCATAATGATGGCATCAATTATTTCCACGAAACCATATGATATTTAATAATTAAAAAATAGAAAAGAATCACCATATTTTTTACGGAAACATTCAATAATCTAAAAAAATTATCATACTAAAAAAAACGTTCTATATAAAAGCATTGTGGGTTTGAAAACTACTTCACTTAGAGAACATCCCCAGAAAAAAAATAAAACAAAAGACACTTTAGTAATCATTTTGAGTCTGATATTTTTAGTACTATTAATCCATTAATATATCCAATACAATATAAAAATGTAGGGTTTTTGGTTTTCATGAAAAAAAATACATAACATTAATCACACACTTCGTTCAGCACCCAAAAAACATTTTCATCCATGTTTCTACTAATTGACATTATATAGTTTAGTGTAATATAAGATATCATCAACAAATACAACAAAAAAATAATCATTATATTCCTTTATACCCTATTCATTATATTTAAAATAAAAAAGGGTAAATTAGTCAATCTAATTGGAATTACAATAAACATGTAATTTCCATTCTTCACGAGAAATAATGTCTTTTTAATATCATCCATGTATACTCATAGTTGATGATAACAATAAAAAGGTAAATATTTTAATAATATTGAGCTCCATGAAGATGATCAAATAAGTAATTAGTGAAAAAATAGGATTCTTATTTCTTAATATAATAGTATTGATTTCCATATAATTAATTTACAAAATCATTGAACCATATTTCTTCTCATAGAAAATAACAATGGCTCCCCATGTTGAAACACTAGGTCGTATGAATTCTTTATCAAATGACTCATGTAGTTGTTTCTTCTATTAAACATATTCTATTATGTATATTCTATATAGATCCATTAATATAGATGTTTCACAAGGAATTAAATCAATGGAAAACTCATCATCAATCGTGGATGTACATCCGTTTAATTCATCGAGAAACAATTCAATTCACTCCTATAATACATGTACATAATAATTTTTATGAATACAATTATCGTGTATAGATTCGAACATCACTTATTCCAAAAAAATATCATTCAAAATAGATACTTATAGGAAATATGGACTTTACTCTAATGACAAATTACTCTATCTAATGTAAATGTATTCAAAATATTAGTCATAAATTATAATGCATTTTTAATAGAATTAAATTTTTTAATAATAAATTAAAATCCAATACATATTTAGGATCATATATAGGTATATAACAGTTATAACAATCAGTTATCCAAAATAGGGTACATCAATGCGTTATAATATGACAATATGAATCATCGTTGTTTTGATATGTTCTCCAAAAGGACTCTTGACAAAACACTAATTACTTATGTTTCTTGGATAATATATAATTATATTAGCAAACAAAGAAGATATAAATTTGTGGAATGATCTATAATAATAAAATAATTATTAATTTTTAATGTTATTATAAAATTATAATAAAAAATATATAGGAACATCAACCATAGTTGTAGTGACCACATGAGGTTGAACGTATCAGTTTGGCCTTGTTTCCATTATTTTCCGTTCATTCATGAGTTATCGTTTTTAATAATTCTCCATTTCTCTATAGTCAATGCCATATAAAATAGAGTTTTATCTTTCTCTTGTATTCATTATCTTCACAATTCCCCTCTACACTTCTATCAAACAATAATTCACTTCAATAATTTTCATGTTGGTTTCTTTCCAAAATTTTCACATTATGAAAATTTGTTTTTTCCATTCATCTTCTTTGATTCATTCTATTTTTCAAAGTTCTTTGATGACCTCTTCTTATATATATTTTCCTTGAAAAAATAGGATCTCGAACATTTTACTATATTTTAATGGAACATAACAATATTTAATTATATGACGAAAAACCTTGATAAAACCAATTCCCTTCAAAGAATGGATTAATCCCTTCATAGAAATATCAAAATAAAATTTCAGGAATATATTTGTAATATAAAAAAACTAGATAGTCATTTAACCATTGCATAATACTCAATAATTATCTCCACTTCATTTCTCTATACAATGGAGAAATTTATCATTAATTTAGTATGTTTATCATTATAGAAATATTTATTAAATAATGTTGCCTTAAAATATATCTATTATATATTTTTTATTTCATCATCCTCTCATGTATTTTGGATCAAAAACCATGACTGATTAGGATGAACCATAAGATAATTATCGACCAGTATACCCTTTTCCCTTTAATTTCATCCCAATCCTAGAAATATCATTCATGGGATTTATTCATTTGATAAAATACTAGTGGATTACTTTTTACACTAAAATAAGGATACCACTATCATTTTTAATGGTCTAATATATGTGTATCAATTTATAGAACATTATGTTTCGGTATAGGTGATAGGTTTTCAATCATAACCTTGGATATATGCCCTATTTTTTCAATGATCATATCATCTCTAAAACCTATTATATTTAGTTTATTATTATAGAAATATCTATATTTTCCATTAATATTGATATGATTACTTACACAATTATAAATTTCTATCAAATGGAATATATTGAATTATAACATTATATTATGAATTTTTAATCATATTATATAATTCTAAATTTGGTGTAACACATAATATAATTTTAAAATTGATACATAGAAAATATATGAATCATAAACCCGCGTTCCTTTGGAAAATCTAAAAATCATAAAAATATTATGATATATTTTATAATGGTTCATAAATGGAAGCTTAATCAACCAAATCATATCGACACTCAGTTTTTGGCTAGGTGTCCAGTCATTGGTCCACTCATCATACATTAGTGATGATTGATTTAAAACATAATCGACCCCATTTACAATTTTTACTCCTAATATCATCAATGGCATTGATGTATCAACTTGCTAGTGTCAAACATGGATGTATTTTCTTCAGAAATCCTATAATCTCTAATTTAAAAATACATGTGCTATTATCTTATACATAGAAATATCCTCAATGTATTTCATAGGTTTATTTTTTCTAATAAATATTGTCATAAATATAGTTCAAAAAGATTCAATAAAACATTCTTGATACAAATTTCAATATACTAAACACTATTAACCCATATCTGGTTTCTAGTTTAATATATTGAAATGTGATACAAGGGATCACATGACTAATGACTGAACATTTTATTAATGTTAAAGAAATAACAAGTAACATGATTCTAATTTTACACTTGAAATAAAATATAAAACAATCTAAAATTAAATATTATATATCTTTGAAACTCATTCCAAGATTCATTATTCTTATCATATGGAAAGCCAAAAATAATATCTGTGAGACACAATTCATAAGAGGGGATATTTATGAAGAAATCTATCATGAGTAAATATAGAATAATTAATATATAAAGGTACATACCTAAAAAATATCATTTAATTAATAATAAGAACATTAAATGAATACATGGAAAATATTAAAGTTATAGTCTCATGGATAATAATAACTAATTTTTCTATGAAAGAAATTCATATCGTGGGACCCCATGATCAATGCCTTGTGCCAAGAAGAATTCAAAAATGTGCAGGTCTACACTAAAACTCATTTAATAAATCAAGGAAACTTGTTTTTCTATTTTTAACTTTCGATTCATTAAGGGGAAATATATAATCGGGCCCAACCCATAACAAATTTCTAATTCATTCCTCATACATTGAATAAAAAAATTAATTCATAAACATTATTACTTATCAGTAAATACCATTATTGAATAAATATTTCTGAATATCATGATTTATATACTAAATAATATATCTTTTATAGTAAAACAATGTATTTAGAAATTGTATATGATATTGGAAATATACATATCCTTGATACAATGAATATGGATATTGAAGAGATATATATTATCTGATTAATGAAGATTATAATAAACTGAATGTTTCATTAGATGTATAATGACCAAAATATTAATATGTTAAAAAGAAGGCCATAATTTCATTAGAAATATAAGTCTTTTTAAAAATAATTCTTTCACGAGAATAATAAAAAATGAAAGAAAAAAAATTAATGTAAATTTTAATTAATAATTTTTTAAAGCATGGAAATATGTTAAACGAAATAAAAAACCAAAAATGGGTATATGTGTGGGAAATTTTATAAACACTGTATATGTTTAAAAGAAAATTTGTATTTGTATTTTTGTAAATGAAGCCAAAACTGACCCCATTTTAAATATTCTTTTCAATCCGTGTATGTATGTAGTGTCATAAAATTATTAAAATGGTTGTGTGAATCAATGAAATAAATGTTGGATTGAAATTTTTAGAATAAATATGAATAAATAAATTTTTTTAAATCAATCTGGCCCAAATCTGTACTGATTACTAGGAAAATTTATTGAAAGGCATAACCCATGAACTATCAGTATGAAGATGTCCTATAATGCACTGGCCCATGAGGCATTGGCTAGGGAACGATGCTGTTTTCAATGAATTTACACCAATGATCTAAAGCTTCGACAAACCATTTTTTTATGGGGAAAATTCTACGGAAGTACTCCATATATAACGTCCCAAAAAACCATATAGTTTTCTGATGATTTGTAACACCCCGAGATTTTATGAAAAATATTCTTTTTAATTCCATTAATGTCTTTTGTTGTACTCTACACCAAAAGGATATTACACAACATGCATCCCTGACTTTCCTTGCATTACACGCAATCGCGACCTTCCAAGATAGTGTGTGTAGTACGGAATACCGAGTTTCACTAAATGAGATATTATTATAATATATAATGAACTATCCGTTATGAATAGTAATACCCACTTTTTGAAATTTTATAAAATTTATCTTTCAAAATTGACTTCATTTTTGGATTCGGAATATCTAAATTAGCATAGGGTGAAATTTTGTTACTTTTCGGATAACTTTCATATTCTGATGAATAGTGGAAATTACTAAATTTTAATTAAAAACAAATTTTTTAATAAAAATAATTATTAGTGATAAATTATTAATTTGAGTGGTTGTAAAGTATATTTATAATATATTTTTACCACTTAATACAATTTTGGTCATTAGATATAATTTCACATTTAAACCAGACATAAACAAGTGTCAATCTTTTGATACTTATTATCTCTTAAAACACACTATTTGTTTTGACGAAGGGAATTAATTTGTAAATTAATTAATGCAACAGATATGTTTTGAATTTGGTAAAACAGACATCTTTTTTTAATTCATGATATCAAATATATCTTAGGCCAAATTTTTGGTATTTTACTGGAAACTTTCATTTTTTGTTGAATAGTGAAACCACTAAGTGGTAGTTAAAAAATTGAATTCTTCATAAAACATAATTTTACCTCTTCTGTGAGTGGAATTTAGAAATTCCGAGACACACGGTTAATATCAAGGACTAAAATGTGGTTCAATGAGATTAAAATAATTTTTGGTGAATAGTTACTATTTACTTTTTTTTACCACGGTTAAAAGTAAATAGGGTAATTAAGAGTAAAAATGTTATTATTATTACCCAAACACATGTCCTAATTCTATTGGATAAGTGTAATTCGGCCAAAAACAACCTTAGGAATAAAATATGACCATTTAGGCCCACTTGGATTAGATTAGGACATTTATTATTAATTTATTTAAAGAAGTGTAAAAATAGTTAAAATCAAAGTTTAATAACTAAAGAATTTTTAATATAGGGTAATCCATACGATAAATTCGACTATAAATATTCATTAGTAAGCTAAAACGATTTCCTATATAATGGTATTTTATTTGTAATTTTTAGACTTAAAATAAGTTAATTTATATATGACACAATGATGATGCGGTAATTATCTTATTAATGAAATATTGACATAATTGATGTTATAAATACCCAAATAAATGTAATTTGAGACTTTTTAAGAATTACAGTAATTTTATATTTTATGACTACATGTTATTATTGATTTAATTAACTTTTTTTCGAACTAATAATTCTATTATGATTTTCAAAAAAATCAATTACCAAATAGTGTCAAAATTGACATAAAATAGTTTTTAAAACAAATATTATATTATTAATTGTTATTATATTCATAAAAATCTAAGGATCATCCAAGATACTTATATCATGATAGGTGTATCATTAATGGACTACTTGGGGGGTCTCTAGGATGTATATGGTATGTTAATTAACTATATAATATAAAAATACAAAGTGACATGGTAAAAGTCAATCTAATCAACTAAGAGTTAAAACTAAAATATATGGTTAATATAATGACATAAACTTGTCTAAATTCTATTGGATGAAATTATTTATACCCATACACACCATATATTCGAAATAAATCAATTTGAAGCTATTAAAAAACGAATATTACTTTATAATTAAAAATATTAGTTTTTCCAAAGGTGCCCCTCTCCTCCCTTATAAAAGGGCACCTCCTCCCTCTCTTTCTCACAACACTTTGAGCCTTCATTCTCGTCCAACCCCTGCCAAATTAACTTCTCCACTTCCCTAGAAAAATCCTTGAGGTTTTGGTCTTCTTAAAAGAACAATTTTAGTGACCTAAGAGGAGGTCTCAAAGAGGAGCTTCAAAGAAGAGGTAATGTCCATTACCGATTCTTTCAACTTTATTTCTTCTTCCACTTATTATTCTTAAGTTTTTTCATTATGAAGTAATAACATCAGTATCACTCATATACTTATATGTTATTATAAGTACGAAACAACCCTAATTCACCATCTATCCATCCTACGGAAAACTAAATCATTGCGCGTGCGTACGTACGGAATATCGTATCCACGCCGTGGTGTAATCTATTTTCCACCCCCACCTTACTTGGAAGGGTATAATGGTGTAAATAATAAAAATATATGATTATTGTAAAGTTATATTGATTCTTTAATAGTATAAATACACTCCAATAAAATTCCACGATCATGGGAACGATATCATCGCTCGAGCATTCGTACGGAATACTGTCTCCATGACGCGATGAGATTCATTCTCAATGATTAACCATTCATAAATGATTATAAAGTATTTATAATAAGTAATCATGAAATATATGAAATAATAATGATACTGGATTTATGAATATATATATATATGTATGTCATCCAATTAATTCCATTAAATTCAATGAGGAAATGAAAACAACGTTCATGCGTACGTACGACCTACCGTCTCCATGAACGGTGTATTTCATTCAACTTATCGATCTATTATATATATATATATATTATGAATATATATTATATATAAATCATGTTTTATATTCTGGAATTAAGTAATCATGATCTAATTAATCATATGATTAATTACAAGTCAAAACACGGACGACAAATGAAACGATTTTACCCAAAACGCTCTTTAACATGGAATTTACAAAAGAACGGGTAATATAAAGTCATAAGTGAACCACATATGATATCATAACAATGAATATGATTCTTTAATAATTCAATAACAATATTTAAATCATTATATAGGAGGTTCGGATACATATGAAGCATATCGGACCTAAGGTAATGGATAATTTTTGCAAATCTCATTTTTATCCGAGATTGCTTATTCGTTAGTATTTACCGGGTTTATTGCTATCATTCATGTACATTATTTATAAAAGTGTATTCATGTATGTTTAATGTCCTTTTTACCCATTTTGACTTTTACCCCATGGTATGGAAGGAATCTTTCTTTTATTTACCCTACAAGGTACCTTTTGACTTTTCCGACAAAAGTATGAGAAGAATGTTTTTTTAACTTATACAGCATGAAAGGATTTTTACGGTTTTATAAAGCCTTATTTTCATGAATATTCCTCCAAATGATTTCATGAATATTTTCAACAAAAAACTTTTCTTTTAAAATTGCATGACATTTTGTTAAATAAAATGATTTTGATGAAAAAAGGGTATTTTTCTCAACAATTCATCTCAAGTGTTTTATCAAAACCATTTTCCATCTACGATGACATTAATTCATATGTCTATGTTTCAAGTATAATTTTTCTATGATTTACATGGCTTTAAATTTCTTATTATGAAATGATTTCCATTTCTTTTATATGGATTATGTGATAATAGAATGATGTTTATGAAACCCATTTTATTCTTTGGGTTATTATGAATGATGTATGTTTATTTTGTGGAACATGTAAGAATGATTTCATTATGAGATGGGTGGGACCTATATATCCCTCTAACGCATTGGGTAAAGATTTATATCTCATGAGATAGACATGGTTGGAATGGTAAGTTAATCTGGTTTAGTGTTACAGGACTGAAACGAGGAGTGAACTCGATTCAGAAAGGGACTTTGTCCACTAAGATTGTCTTGGCAGCAATGCCTTGGATACTATGGAAATCATGAAATGTGCTGAATGGTTGAAACAATTCCATGTTTTATTACGATTATATTTTATCATGATAGATGTTCCATTATGATATATGACTTACATACTTCCATGATTTATGTCATTGGTCAAGGTTTTAATGTTTAGAATTCAGGATCATGTTTTTGCTTTCAAATGTTTATGGATTATTTTATGTTATCTATGTTTTCCCTTACTAAGCATTTGAGCTAACCCTATTTATGATTTATTTTCCCCAGGAAAAAAGAATGGTTTTAGGTAAGGAAACGAAAAGGGTAAGATAGTTATGGGAGTTGTTTAAGATCTTTCAACATGATTAGATGTTTATATTCTGAGTTTCCAATGACACTAAACTATTACAATCCATGTCTGTCTGTTTTTGTTATGTATTAAGTATTCCGCAAAAGTAATGTATTGTCCATGTACTTCCAGATTTGGGCCTCTAGAGTTGGTATCAGAGTAATGGTTTAGTCAACCTTTGGAAACTAGGATGCGAGAACTTTAGTGAGATACCTAGAGATATTTCTAAGGTATGTCTAGGGATGTCCCTAATGTTAGGTATAAGTATAGGTTATAATCCTAGAATTATGGTAATGATCTTAGAATTAAGCCTAAGATGTTAGATATTGGAGGTACTCCCCCTTTATTATGTTGTTTTCCCTAGCAAGATTTTTGCCTCTCACACTATTCTTTTTGGGTTTTAGACGATGGATGGAACCCGAAGGAACCGTGTTGATAAATGCAATGGAAAATGCTATGATTGTCCTCCTGAATAAACAAATGTTATGGGAGATGGAGTGAAAAATCTTATTGTTATACTTACACAAGATATGAATCATTCTGGACTTCCAAATGACCAGAGAAGGGAACAATATTCTATTGAGTTCATCATGAGGCAACACCCACCATCTTTCAGTGGGTCTTTTGATCCACTTGTTACTGAAAAATGGATCAGTACCACTGAAAAGATATTTTCATTTCATCAATGTTCTGAACATGATAAAGTCATCTTAGCAGTATATCGTTTGGAAGGTGAAGCTGATCAATGGTGGAATGTTATCAAGAATATGAGGCCAAGAGATGAAATTGAGTCCATGGAATGGGACGAGTTCAATAACTTATTTTTCAATAAGTACTTCCATAGTATTCTTTGAACAAATATAGATAAGGAGTTTCTTGAACTAAATCAAACAGATGATGAATCTTTTAGTGTATATGAAGAGAATTTTACAAGGCTTGCAAGGTATGCATCTGGTTTTATCATCCAACCTACAATTAAATTTGATCGATTATTCAGTGGCTTAAAACCAAGTCTTCGAAGGGCGTTAGCCATAAGGGACTTCAATAGCTACGAGGAAATAATTCTATGTGATCTCATAGTTGAGATGGAGGTTGGAGTAACCCATCAGTCATATGGGTTTGATAAGAAGAGGAAAATGGAATTAAAAAGAAAATCTAAAGAGCACACTGAAAATAAGATTAGTTTTCCCTTATGCTCAATGTGTGGAAATAAGCATGGTGGAGATTGTCTTAAAGGGACTAGAAATTGTTTTATGTGTGGAAAAGAAGGTCATCAAGCAGTTGAGTGTCGAAGTAATGGATAAATGTTTTCTAATGATGTGAATAAATAAAAGACTACAAAGAACGCACCACCAACACTTAAATGCATCAAGTGCAAGGAAACATGGCATTATGCTAATAAATGCCCTAATCTAAGGGTTAGTGATGATCGACATGAGAAACCACTTAAGGAAAAGGACAAAGGGAAGTCACATTCGATCACTAGTGGCGATGTTGAATACGACAATTATGTGGTGGAATGATTATGTGTTTATATAATGGGATTCCAAAATAATGTTGTATATAGTATCCAGGAATATTGGTATATTAATGTATTGGTCAATTGTGGTTTTCAATAATTTTATGGTACCGATAACCATGGAAAGTGATTGATATATTTTTAGAAAAAAGATGATATGAGCATAATGAAGGGATAAGGAGAAAATGAAATGTTTGACAGCATTCATGATATCATGACAAATATAAGGAAATAGTTATATCTTGGTTTGAGGTTTTGGTATGTGAAAAGAGTAAAATTTTGACATCACTCATGTTTTCACTAAGATTCAATTGGTATTCATTTTTCATGAGAATACATGATTAAGGCCTTCGAATTTTTGGAATGTGACCAACAAGACATATCTCATGATATATGGGGATCAACGATGGTATTAACATGCTTGTTATATGAACTCTTTGGTAATAGTTTTCACTATAAAATTATATTGGACAACAGTATTTTGGATAAGCCTAAAGATTGGAATGGATTATGTTGTACATAAGTTAGTATTGTTTAAGGATATAATTTTTATTCGATATTATTGATGGGATGTTATAGTAATGTAGTTTTAGAAAAAGAACAACCTGTAGGATGGGCGACAACCCATCGCATCAGACAAGGCTGTGGGAATCGAACCCACAACCGAGGTGCAACTGGCCTTTATCGCCCACCACTGGCCTATAGGAAGTCCCTGTTTAGTAGAAACTAGTTTTATTATATTAAGAAATATGATATATGAAGTATAATCCCATTTTGGGAACTATATATGATTAATCTCACTATATATGGACTTATGTATTTTTTGATAATGTTTCTAACCTTTTGTTTGAGACAGATGGAATGACCCATCATTCAATCACATGATCTGCTAACACATCACGAATGACAAATTAAACCTCATTTATTTAATACATAAAGTGGAAATTGTCCAATGAACGACCAACGGTGAGACTGTACCAAAATCACGAATGTATTTCTTCTAATCCCAATTTCATCAACTTTTGGGAAATGATCTTGAAAACCAAAAATGTTGTCCTAGTGATCTTATATCCGATGATTCATATGGTACCTTATATCATCAAAAATTTATGGCTTTGTGATTGTTGGATTTTTCATAGACATGTTCTCTACCACTCTCTATCAGAACTTGATGGTTAGATTTTTCTTCCATATCCATATTTTCACCTATGTTCTCCTACGAGGAAAACCAGTGATGAGTTAATTTGGGTAACTGTTACGTTTCATACATTAGTTTTTAAATCCAAGTTTTGGCATTCCTTTTTACGATGTGGGTTTCTATTAAAGAAACTTTCGAGTAGTAAACTATTTATAACCCCGTCGAATTTCGAGGGTGAAATTCATTTTAAGGGGCGTAGAATGTAACACCCTCAGATTTTATGAAAAATATTCTTTTTAATTTTATTAATGAATTGTGTTGTATGCTACACCAAAATGAACTTACACAACATGCATCCCTGACCTGCCTTGCATTACACACAATCATGACCTTCCTCGATAGTGTGTGTAGTACACAAAACCGAGTTTCACTAAACGAGATATTATTATAATATTATTATGAACTAGCCGTTATGAATAGTAATACCAACTTTTTGAAATTTTATAAATTTTATCTTTCAAAATGGACTTCGTTTTTGGATTCGGAATATCGAAATTAGCTTAGGGTGAAATTTTGGTACATTTCAGATAACTTTTATATTCTAATGAATAGTGGAAATTACTAAATTTTAATTAAACACAAAATTTTTAATCGAAATATTTAATAGTGATAAATTATTAATTTTAGTGGTTTTAAAGTATAATTATAATATATTTTTACCATTTAATACAATGTTGGTCATTGGATGTAATTTCACATTTAAACCAGACATAAACAAGTGTCAATCTTTTGATAGATATTATTTCTTAAAAACACGCTATTTGTTTTGACGACGGAAATTAATTTTTAAATTAATTAATGAAACTGATATGTTTTGAATTTGGTAAATTAGACATCATTTTTGAATTCATGAAATCAAATATATGTTGGATCGAATAAGTAGAAATGTATGTCTATTAGATGGAACAATACAAGAGGGGGGGCGGGTGAATTGTAGGTTTAAAACCTTTGAGTTTTAGCAAAAAAGAGATTAGTTTAAATGATCTTAAACTAATACAAATACAAACACCCACAATTGTATTGAATATAAAAGGTATGAAGTATTGTAATACTAATGTAATGTAAAACAATTGTATTCAAGGTGAACACAATGATCAGAGTAATATAAAGATGAATGATTCTACCTTAAAGCGTATAGAATCAATCAATACAAAATGTAATAGAATGATTGTAATTGAAACAATTACAATTGAATATGTAAAGAAGAAAGGAAAAAATACAAATCCCTTTCTAATACAAGTAACCGCGGAAATGTAAATGTATTACAATTCTTTTAACCCAAAGAGAAGGGTTATCCTTTCACCTAGGATAAAAGGTATGTCTCACCATCACCTTGGTGAGCCCTCGATACGTTGATCGAAACGTCTGTCTGCCTATCCCTGGCAGCCCTCGATACGATGATCGGCACGTCTGTCTGCCTATCCCGGCAGCCCTCGATTTTGTAGGTAATCGGCACCTCTGTCTTTCAATTACTTGAAAGCCCTCGATACGATGATCGGACCCACAAGGCAGATGAGAGAAGTCACAGTGTCTCTCTCTAGAATCTTGATAGTTCACAGAGTCTCTTTATTCGTTCTCTTCATTCATCCCGTTCTCTCAGATTCAAATGACCTCCTATTTATAGGCCTTGGGTTCCAACGGTCATATTGTCTCCAACGGTCATATTGAAACAGAAAGCATGACATCGTTTTGATTAGTTTGTAACTAACTCAACGACATCGTTTTGTTAAGACAAGAGATATATAGAAAAGTAAAACATGAGTATGATTCTTATGCAATGAGTGTTTTTGACTAAGTACCAAAACAAATAATGAACATCTGAATAGCAGAGTCAGTACGATACGATTGACAGAGTCAGTACGATACGATTGACAGAGTCAGTATGGTACGATTGACAGAGTCAGTACGATACGATTGACAAAGTCAGTACGATACGTTTGACAGAGTCAGTACGATATGATTGACAGAGTCAGTACGATCAGTATTGTACGATACGATAAACATGATAGAAGACAAATTAAATTTCCAAAACATGATAGAATACATTTGTGATTTCCAAAACATGATACAGAAGTCAAAAAAAAGACTTTTGACTTAACAATCTCCCCCTTTTGGAAAGCACAACACACAAAGTAAATGTAACAAGAAATACTTATCTCCCCCTGAGTTATTGAAAACTCTTCTAAATAAGAAATTGAATACAACTAACTCCCCCTTAGGTATGGACTTTCCTAAGGATTGTATTCGTATATTTTCCTTGTAAATCATTCTTCCCCTTTTTAAAACATTCTCCCCCTTTTAAAACATTCTACCCTTTGTAAACATTCTCCCCCTTTGTGATTTACAAAAAGAAAGGAGTAATATTGAATTGTCTGAAAGAGTTAGTAAAGCAATACAAGACAATGGATAAAAGAACAGGATCATAAGTGTCATTACAAAACAAAGACAACTTCCAAAAGAAAACAAATACAAAAATTATTTGTTTTCTCTTTCCTTCTCCTTATTTATAAGCTCATGAAGAATAGCTTTCATCTTCTTGATCTCCTTCTTGTCTTCCGAAATTGATTCTCCCTGAGTTTTGAGAATCTCTTGTTGGTCCGCAAAAATCTGATCTTGATTTCTGATACTCTCCTCCTGGACTCTGATTACTTCTTCAAGAGTATCAATTCTGTTTTGAAAATTCTTGTTATATTTGGATAACACAGAATTTTGATTCTTCAGCAAAACCATTTCATCTTTGAAAGATGAATCCTTCGAGAATTCAGATTGAAAAATATTCATTCTCTCTTGCAAATCTTTCACTGAAGTAACATCGGCTCTTTGAGAAGACAAAAGGTTCAACCTTTCAACTGTTTCATTGTGAAGATTGTTGAAAGAAATTGAAATCTCGTTTGATAACCTTCTTATATCTTCAATAGCAATTTCATGATCATTGATTGAGCTCTCTGTTTTGTACGACCACTTGGTCATCTTATTGCAAGCCTTCTTATGAGCAACTGAGCTTTCTGAAAGAAATTTCAAATCGGCTTCTACTGAAAAAACTTTCTTCCTCAATTCTTTCACAGATCCAAACTTCTTGTTTTGATTGTCAGTGATAAAATCAATCTTTCCTTCCAGCCTCGGGAAATAAGGAATAGTCTTCTCAACCCTTCTTAAAACATGAATAATTTAATCACTCTTCTTGAGAGAGATTGTATGCTCTGAATCAGTATCTTCATCGTACGATGCTATTTCATACGATCTCCTTGAATCAACAACTGGCTGTTTCCCTTTTTCTTTTTCTTTCTGCTTTCTTTCTTCTTCCACTTTGTCACTAATGACAACAACTTTATCAGAATGAGAGGATTGAGTCCCTTGCTTTTCTTGAGATGACATTCTGTCCGAATATCGTTCCTGATCGGCATGAGGAGTTTGTTGAACACCTTCACTCAGCTTTTGAACTGATTCCTCTCTACTCTTCTTTGAACATTGAAGAAATTCTAAAAGAAAATCTCCTTCTTCTTCTTCCACTTCTTCTATCTCTTCCATCACTTGTTTTTGTTTTCCTTCCTCAGGGAGACTCTGTACGATGGGCTCTTGGTGCACTTCTTCTGTTAGTTGGGCACTAGCATCCTCAACCGCTTTCAAGACTTTAGAGACATCAAATTCCTGAGCCTTTCTTTTCAAAAGAACCTTTTTCTTCTTTTCAGCCTGAAGGGTTTCTTCTAACCTTACTCTTTCTGCAAAGGCCTCAGCAGGGTCAAGGCCAAACTTCGGATCACCTTCTTTTCTCTGTTCCTTATCCTTTCTGCATTTTGCTACAACCTCCTTACTGTACCATGGCTTCTTCTTCGGCTTTGAACAGGTTTGCGGATCATACTTTTGAGTAACACCGGTAGATTGAATGTCTTTGGCTGGCATAGGTGCCGATTGTTTCTGAGCCAATTCAGCTTCTACATCTCTGACAAAAAGTTTTGAATTCTGATCAAAACAAACATTCAGCTTTTTCATCGTACTCTTACTAATCCATGATGGCCTCAAATCCATGGGTTTTCCTTTCAAATGAATGTTACAAAACTTCATACTCTCAAGAATGAATTTCGTAAGGATAGCTGGATACATAATCATCTGGGACATAATCCCTCCTGTCTTGACATTCTTAATTGTTTCAAAAAAATATCCCATGAGATTTAATTTCCTCATATTTACAAGATAGTCGAGCATAAAGATATCAGAAACTTTCAGAGTTTCTCTATCCCCATTCCTTGGGATAAAAAAACCTTGCATCCATAAAGTTACAAAACGATTGTCCGGAGAAAGATGAGACACTTTTCCCTTTTCTTCATTAATAACAAACAAAGTCTTTTCATCACTTTCTCTATTAAACGTACAAACTTCCTCTGGTAGTTTGTGCGATGGACAGAAAGAATCCCCTTCTATAGAAACATTCAGAAAATGTGCCGCTTGTTTCACAGACATAGACAATTTTCTATCATACAGAGCAAACTTTATAGTCATGTTTTTGTCGAAAGAAACGGTTTTATAAAACTGACAAACTTCATCAAAAAGAACCGGATCTTGAGATTCAGGCTTTTCAACACACAGATGTTCCCATCCTTGAAAAAAAATGATCCTCCTGATTGTGGAATCGTACGTATCGAAATAGTCTCGAGATACTAACTTTTCTCTGTAAAAGTCATTGAAGACATTTCGGCAGGAGTATTAGCAGAGGATTGAGACATGAAGGTTCTTCCGATGAGAAGATCGTACGATGGTTTATAGCTGGTGGAGGAGAGCTTCGCCTCAAATCCTGAAAAACCAATGTGGGTTTGGGGAGGGGAGGGGGGGTATTTATAGGCGATAAAGAGGTGACCGTTGATCTTCTACGATCGAAAAAGGGTGACCATTGATCTTCTACGGTCAAGATTAGAGAAAACCAGATCAATGGTTTGGATTAAAACAAAGAAAAAAATTTTAATGAAAAAAAAACTTTCGGAGAATGTAAGGTAATTTTTGGTTTTGATATCAATCAAAAGAAAATATAATCGTAAGGAGAAAAAAATATCATCATGCCGATGGAAAACAAAGTCATTACTATAAACTGACCGTACGATAGAAAACAATTTTGTTACCATGAACTAACAATACGATGGAAAACAATCTCGTTACCATGAACTGACAGTACGATGGAAAACAATCTCAATACCATCATCGTTCGATTCAATAGAAAAGAAAATCATTACCATCATCGGTCGATACAAAACTATTGATACGATGGAAAAGATATTCAATACCATCATCAGTCGATTCAATACTATTGACTGATTGGTACGATGGAAAAAAAATTCAATACCATCATCGGTCGATACAATACTATTGATACGATGGAAAAGAAATTCAATACCATCATCGGTCGATAAAATACTATTGATACGATGGAAAAGAAATTCAATACCATCATTGGTCGATTCAATACTATTGATTGATTGGTACGATGGAAAAGAAATTGATTACCATCATCGGTCGATACGATGGAAAAGAATTAGATTACCATCATCGGTCGATAGTAAATGATACTATAAAACTGTCAATACGATAAACAGAAAAAAAATGAATGATACGATAAAAACTTTCAATACGATAAACAGAAAAAAAAATCCAAATATTAAATAGTTAAAGAACATAAGATAAAAAGAAACATAAAGACAGAAAGAAATGTCCTCCCCCTTTCTTCTAGGAGTTTCTTACTATTAGGAGAGATGTAAAACAGGAAGTAGATATGAATGATTAATTTAATGAAATCATTCCTAGCTTCTGTTTTATATATTCAAATCTATCGGAAGGTAAAGGTTTTGTAAAAATGTCAGCAAGTTGTTCTTGCGTTCCGATGAATTGTAAAACAATATCACCTTTTTGTGTGTGATCCCTAAGAATGTGATGCCTAACATCTATGTGTTTTGCACGTGAGTGATGTGCTGGGTTTTTACTAAGATCTATGGCACTTGTATTCTCACAAAGAATTTGAGTTTTGGAGAAACTCAAACCATAGTCAGTGAGTGTGTGCTGCATCCACAATACTTGAGCACAGCAACTTCAAGCTGCTACATATTCTGCTTCAGCAGTGGAGAGTGCTACTGAGTGTTGTTTCTTGCAGGACCAGGAAACCAAAGAATCTTCTAAGAAATGACATCTTCCAGATGTACTTTTTCCATTCATTCTACATCCACCAAAGTCAGCATCTGAAAAACTTTTTAAAACAAAATCATTTCCAGAAGAGTAGAAAAGACCTAAATCCATAGTGTCTTTTAAATAACGAAATATTCTCTTTACGACTTTTAAGTGAGACTCTTTTGGATTAGATTGATATCTTGCACATAATCATACAGAAAACATCAAGTCGGGTCGACTAGCTGTCAAGTATAGCAAACTCCCTATCATACCTCTAAAATTTGTTTGATCTACTGGTTTCCCAATTTCATCAAGATCAAGAGTATTTGAGGTACCAATTGGGGTGCTAATACTTTTAGTTTTGTCAAATCCATACTTTTTGAGTAAGTCTTTAATATACTTATGTTGAGATATATAAGTTCCTTTTGGTTGTTGAGAAATTGGAAAACCTAGAAAGAATGATAACTCACCATCATACTCATTTCAAACTCTGATTTCATTAATTTTGCAAAAGAATCAGTTAAAGATTTCTGAGTTGATCCAAATATGATGTCATCAACATAGATTTGGACAATCAAAACATTTTTATTTTCCATTTTGATTAAAAGAGTTGGATCTGCTGTACCTTTTGTATAATTGTTTTGTAAAAGAAATCATGTAAGTCTATCATACCATGCTATAGGGGCTTGTTTAAGACCATATAGAGCCTTGGTAAGTTTAAAAACATGATCAGGATGTTTTGGGTCTTGAAAAACAGGAGGTTGTTCTACAAAAACTTCTTCTTGAACAAAACCATTTAGAAAAGCACATTTGACATCCATTTGAAATATTTTGAAATTGAAATATGCTACGAAGGCTAATAGAATACGAATAGATTCAAGTCTAGCTACAGGAGCATATGCTTCTTCATAGTCTATTCCCTCTTGTTGATTATAGCCTTTAGCAACAAGTCTTTATTTATTTCTTACAATGATTCCATTTTCATAACACTTGTTTCTAAAAACCCATTTTACACCAATCACAGTTGTTTCTTTAGGTCTTTCAACTAAAGTCCAGACTTGATTCCTTTCAAATTCATTTAGTTCATCTTGCATTGCTTTGATCCAATCATCATCACCTAAGGCCTCACTTGGACTTTTAGGTTCAAATTAGGAAAGAAAAGAAAGATGTTCTATTTCATTTCGTAAGGAGTTTCTGGTCCTTACAGGTTGATTTATATCACCAATTATGTTATCACTGGGATGATTCCAAAGAAACAATTGATTTGGGTTTTGGAAAACCTGTTCATCAACATATGGTAGAAAATCTTCTGTGGTAAATGTTTCAGGAATACTTTCTTGAACATTTTCCTTATCAGAATTCTCTTCTAATAAAGTTTGATAAACATTTTTAGAAAACACATCCGACGATGTAGGATTGGGTTGGTTGAAAACAAAAGGATCAGTTTCATCGAATTTTACATGTATTGTTTCCTCAACAGTACAAGTGTTTTTATTGAAAACTCTATAAGCCTTAGAGGTTGTAGAATAGCCTAGAAAGATTCCTTCATCAGATTTTGGTGCAAATTTGTGGATATTATATTTTGTATTCAGAATGAATACTTTGCATCCAAAAACATTGAAGTATGAAACTTTAGGTTTTCGGCCAGTCCATAACTCATAAGGGGTTTTATTAAGAAATGGTCTAGTTAAAACACGATTTATAGTATAACAGGCAGTACTAACAGCTTCAGCCCAAAAGTGTTTAGCAATTGAGTATTCACTCAACATGGTTCGAGTCATTTCCTGAAGAATACGATTTCTTCTTTCAACAACACCATTTTACTGAGGAGTTCTTGGAGCTGAGAAATTGTGAGTAATACCTTTCTTACTACAAAAAGTTTCAAAATCTGAGTTTTTAAATTCACCACCATGATCACTATGAATAGTTATCAATGGTAGGGTTTTCTCATTTTTAACTTGGGCTCTAAAAGTTTTGAAATAGGAAAAGGCTTCAGATTTCTTTGTGAGAAAATAGACCCATGTAAATCTAGTAAAGTCATCAACTAGAACAAATACATAGTATTTGCCTCCAATGCTTCCAGATTGTGAAGGACCAAACAGATCCATATGCACAAGCTGTAATGCATTAGAAGTTGAAACTTCATTTATTGATTTAAAGCTAGTTTTATGTTGCTTGCCAAATTGACAAGGATCACAGACTTTTGAAGAATCATATCTATCATCCGGTAGCCCTTTTACAAGTCCTTTCTTTTAGAGTTTACTTAGGTTTGTCAAATTACAGTGTCCTAGTCTCCTATTCCATAGACACGATTGGTCTTCTATTACACTTAAACAAGGTAAGTTTTGGTTCCTAAGGTCTTCTAAGTTAATAGTGTAAACATTCTCTTGCCTATGAGCAGATAGAATGAACTCATCCTTGGAATTGTGAACTAGACACTTATCATTTCTAAAATTAACAAGGTAACCTTCATCACATAATTGACATATGCTGATGAGATTGTGCCTAACACCTTTAACAAACAAAACATTTGAAATAAGAACTTTTCCAAGAAAAACAATATTACCAATACCAAAAATCTTTCCTTGAGCATTATCTCCGAAGGTAACTTTTCCACCTTTTGTTTTGATAATCTTTTGATAAATATTTTTGTTTCCAGCCATATGTCGAGAACAACCACTATCCATGTACCAAATGTTCTTATTGGTACATTTCTCATTTTCCTGAAAAAGAAACAATTAGATTTTCGGAATCCAAACTTGTTTGGATCCAGAAGGGTTAGATAAAAGAATTTTAGGAATCCACATTTGTTTTGAAAAATGAGCTTTATGAAATCCTAAAGATTGAGTTTTTTTAAGTGAAAAATCTCTTCTCCGGTGTCCACCACATTCACACCTAGAACAAAAAATGGTTTTTTGAGGAACAAAATAGTTATTGTTAAAAACAGTTTTGGAATAAGTATAACCATGACCAGAACGATTTCTCAAAGGTCTAATTTGAGAATACATTCTATCAAAGTTTTCTTTTCCATGAGTAAAGTTTGTCAAACATTTTTTCAAAGATAAAATCTCTGAATTTAGTTTTAAAACCAAATTCTTATTCTCTAAAACATTTGAATTTGAACTAGAGTTAGGCTCTAAAAAGTTTTTCTTTGAAATTACAGTTTCAAGATCCTTAGAAAGTTTATCCTTATCAGATTTAACTTTCTCAAGGGTTTTTAAAATACTTTCAAAATCAGAAGTTTTCACATCAAGATCTTTAGAAAGATCTGATACTTCTTTAGTCAAAATAGAAATTCTAGAATTTTCTTTTTCAAATCTCTTTTTGAGTTTAGAATTTTCATTTTCAAGTAACTTAGCAAATCTAGAGACCTCTTCAAAAGAAGGTAATGTACCATCCTCTGATGATGAGGATTCATCATTTTAAGATTCATAATATTTATTATCAATATAATTTTCATTTAAAGAGACATTTGTAATAGCTTCATCATTATGTACCTTGGCCATGAGACAATGATCTTCAATTAGTAATCTGGCTAGAAGTCCAATATTTCTTTGTCCTGATGTCTCATATTCTGAAGAATCATATGAGGAATCACTACCACTTGCACTCCACGTATCATTTGCTTTCAAGACTTTCTATGTCTTATAAAACCTTTTCTTGTTTCTTTCAGAGTGTTTCTCTTTTCTATCTTTCCTCTTCAGTAAAGGACAATCAGGCCTTATATGTCCTGCTTTCTTGCATTCATAACAGGTTACCTCTGACTCTTTCCTATCTTTCCTGTATTTCTTTTTGAATCTATATTGAAAATATTTCTTTCCCACAATCTTGTTCATTCTTCGAACAAGATTGGATAACTCATTATCCGAAAGATTACAGTCACTTGAATCAGATATAACAACTTTCTTGGATTTAGACCTTGTAAGCCTTTCAGGTGTATTAGCTTTAGATGTAAAAGCTACACTTCCATTCCCATTCTTCTTCTTATTGAAATCAGCATCTCTCTTCATTCTTGTCTCATGTTGTAGAAGAGTTCCAAAGAGTTCCTCAAGAGTAATTTGGGAAACTTTTCTATTCTCATCAATAGCTGTCCTTTTTGACTCCCATTCATTTGGAATAATATCTATAATCTTATCAAAAAGAACTTAATCATCAAGACCTTTTTCTCCCATAGATTTTAAGCTGTTTACAATCGTCATAAACCTTTGTTGAACTTTACATACTGGCTCTCCATAAGGAAAAACAAATCCATGATACTCTGCTCGAAGCATTGCTCTCCTTGTTTCTATAACCTTGGATGTACCAAAATGAGTAACTTCTAATTTCTTCCAAATACAGTTGGCTGCTTCACATGAAGATATCTGACTATATATATTCCTGGTCATAGAGCAAAATAAAGTATTGCATACCTTGTAATTCAGTTGATATTCTTTCTTCTCTTGGATGGTGAAAGTACTAACTTCTTTGTCAGAATTTTGTAACCCCCAGTAAGCATAATAAAATTGTCTACACCAGTATTGATAACGAAAGTCTTCATACGATCTCTCCAATACTCATAATCATTCCCATCAATGATTGGTGGTCTAGAAGGATTCAGATTATCTATTGACCCAATATTCATTCCTGCCATCTAATACAACAAAAACAACTTTTCCACTCTACACGTTAGTGTAGTAAGTATTCAATATAGTAATAAGAAATAAAGCTAGTAATACAAATCAGTGGAAAACCTCCTCTGATACCAATTGTTGGATCGAATAAGTAGAAATGTATGTCTATTAGATGGAACAATACAAGATGGGGGGGGTGAATTTTAGGTTTAAAACCTTTGAGTTTTAGCAACAAAGAGATTAGTTTAAATGATCTTAAACTAATAAAAATACAAACACCCACAATTGTATTGAATATAAAAGGTATTAAGTATTGTAATACTAATGTAATGTAAAACAATTGTATTCAAGGTGAACACAATGATCAGAGTAATATAAAGATGAATGATTCTACCTTAAAGCGTATAGAATCAATCAATACAAAATGTAATAGAATGATTGTAATTGAAACAATTACAATTGAATATGTAAAGAAGAAAGGAAACAATACAAATCCCTTTCTAATACAAGTAACAGCGGAAATGTAAAAGTATTACAATTCTTTTAACCCAAAGAGATGGGTTATCCTTTCACCTAGGATAAAAGGTCTGTCTCACCAACACCTTGGTGAGCCCTCGATAAGATGATCGGCACGTCTGTCTGCCTATCCCTGGCAGCCCTCGATACGATGATCGGCACGTCTGTCTGCCTATCCCCGGCAGCCCTCAATTTTGTAGGTAATTGACACCTCTGTCTTTCAATTACTTGAAAGCCCTCGATACGATGATCGGACACACAAGGCAGATGAGAGAAGTCACAGTGTCTCTCTCTAGAATCTTGATATTTCACAGAGTCTCTTTATTCGTTCTCTTCGTTCATCCCGTTCTCTCAGCTTCAAATGACCTCCTATTTATAGGCCTCGGGTTCCAATGGTCATATTGTCTCCAACGGTCATATTGAAACAGAAAGCACGAAATCGTTTTTATTAGTTTGTAACTAACTCAACGACATCATTTTGTTAAGACAAGAGATATATAGAAAAGTAAAACATGAGTTTGATTCGTATGCAATGAGTGTTTTTGACTAAGTACCAAAACAAATAATGAACATCTGAATAGCAGAGTCAGTACGATACGATTGACAGAGTCAGTACGATACGATTGACAGAGTCAGTATGGTACGATTGACAGAGTCAGTATGATACAATTGACAAAGTCAATACGATACGATTGACAGAGTCAGTACGATATGATTGACAGAGTCAGTACGATCAGTATTGTACGATACGATAAACATGATAGAAGAAAAATGAAATTTCCAAAACATGATAGAATACATTTTTGATTTCAAAAACATGATATAGAAGTCAAAAATAAGACTTTTGACTTATCAATATAGCTTATGCCTAATTTTTTGTATTTTTCTGTAAAATTTCATTTTTTGATGAATAGTGAAACCACTAAGTGGTAGTTAAAAAACTGAATTTTTCATAAAACATAATTTTACCGCTTTTCTTAGTGAAATTCCGAACATCTGAGGGACAAGGTTAATATCAAGGACTAAAATGTGGTGAGTAGTAACTTTTTACTTTTTTTACCACGGTTAAAAGTAAATAGGGTAATTAGGGGTAAAAATGATATTATTATTACCCTAACACATGTCCCAATTCTATTGGATAAATGTAATTCGGCCAAATGGATTCTTAGGAATAAAATATGACCATTTAGGCCCACTTGGATTAGATTTGGACATTTCTTATTAATTGATTTAAAGAAGGGTTAAAATAGTTAAAATCAAAGTTTCATAACTAAATCATTTTTAATATAGGGTTATACATAAGATAAATTCGACTATAAATATTAATTATAAATGTAAAACGATTTCCTACATAATGATATTTTATTTGTAATTTTTAGATTTAATATAATTGAATTTATATATGACACAATGATGATGATGTAATTATCGTATTAATGAAATATTGACATAATTAATGTTATAAATACCCACATAAATGTAATTTGAGACTTTTTATGAATTAAAATAATTTTCTATGTTAATATTACATGTTAGTATTGATTTAATTAAATTTTTTCGACCTAATCATTCTGTTATGATTTTTAAAAAAATCAATTACCAAATAGTGTCAAAATTGACATAAAATAGTTTTTAAAACAAATATTATATTATTAATTGTTATTATATTCATAAAAATCTAAGGATAGGCCAAGATACTTATATCAATGATAGGTGTATCATTAATGGACCACTTGGGGGTCTCTTGAATGTATATGGAAATTTTAGTAACTATATAATATAAAAATACAAAGTGACATGGTAAATGTCAATCTAATTAAATAAGAGTTAAAACTAAAAGATAAGTTTAATATAATGACCTAAAAATTTCTAAATTTTATTGAATGAAAGGATTTCGAACCATCCCCACCTTACCTTAGAAATAAATCAATTTGGAGCTATTAAAAACCGAATATGACTTTATAATAAAATAATATTTTTATTTTTTCTAAAGGTGCCCCTCTCCTCCCTTATAAAAGGGCACCTCCTCCCTCTCTTCCTCACACCACTTTGAGCCTTCAAGCACGGCCACCCCCTGCCAAATTATCTTCTCCACTTCCATAGAAAAATCTTAGAGGTCATGTTCTTCTTAAAATACCAATTTTAGTTCCCTATGAGGAGGTCTCAAAGAGGCGCTTCAAAGAAGAGGTAATGTCTGTTACTGATTCTTTCAACTTTATTTCTTCTTCCACTTCTTCTTCTTAGGTTGTTTCATTATGAAGTAATAACATCAGTATAACTCATATACTGATATGTTTTTATAAGTATGAAACAACCCCATTTCACCATCTATCCATCCTACGGAAAAGGAAATCACCGCGCATGCGTACGTACGGAATACTGTCTCCACGCCGTGGTGTAATCTATTTTGCACCACCACCTTACTTGGATGGGTATAATGGTGTAAATAATAACCATATATGATTATTGTAAAGTGATATTTATTCTGTAATAGTATACATACACTCAAATAAAATTCCACCATCATGGGAATGATATCATCGCTCGTGCGTACGTACGGAATACCGTCTCTACGACGCGATGAGATTCATTCTCAATGATTAACCATTCATAAATGATTATAAAGTATATATAATAATTAATCATGAAATATATTACATAATAATGATACTAGATTTATTTATATATATATGTATTTCATCCAATTAATTCTATTCATTTCAATGATGAAACGAAAACAACGTTCATGCGTACGTACGACCTACCGTCTCCATGAACGGTGTATTTCTTTCCATTTATCGATCTATTATATATATTTATATTCTGAATTTATATTATATATAAATCATGTGTTATATTCTGGAATTAAGTAATCATGATCTATGTAATCATATGAATAATTACAAGTCAAAACACAAACGAAAAATGAAACGATTTTACCCAAAAGGCTCTTTAACATGGAATTTACAAAAGAACGGGTCATATAAAATCATAAATGAACCATATCTGATATAATAACAATGAATATGATTCTTTAATAAGTAAATGACATTATTTAAATCATTATACAGGAGGTTCAGATACATACGAATCATATCGTATCTAAGGTAAGGGGTAATTTTTGCAAATCTCATTTTTATCCGAGATTGCTTATTCGTAAGTATTTACTGGGGTTATTTCTATCATCCATGTCCATGTTTATAAAAGTGTATTTATTTGTGTTTAATGTCCTTTTTACCCATTTTGACTTTTACCCCATTGTATGAAAGGAATCATTCTTTTATTTACCATACAAGGTACTTTTTGACTTTTCTGAAAAAAGTATGAGAAGAATGTTTTTTAATGTATACAGCATGAAAAGATTTTTACGGTTTTATAAAGCCTTATTTTCATTAAGATTCCTCCAAAAGATTTCATTACTATTTTCAACAATAACCATTTATTTTTAAATTGCATGACATTTCGTGAAAAGAAAATGATTTTGAAGGAAAAAGGATATTTTTCTCAAGAATTCATTTCAAGTGTTTTATCAAAACCATTTTCCATCTACGATGACATTATTTCATATGTGTATGTTTCAAGTATAATTTCTCTATGATTTACATGGTTTCACTTTTCTTATTATGAAATAATGTCCATTTATTTTATATGGATTATGTGATGATGGAATGATGTTTATGAAACCCATTTTATTCTTTGGGTTATTATGGATGATGTATGTTTATTTTGTGGCACAAGTAAGAATGATTCCATTATGAGATGTGTGGGAACTATATATCCCTCCAATTAATTGGGTAAAGATTTATATCTCATGAGATAGACATGAATTGAACGTTATGTTAATCCGGTTCAGTGTTATAGGACTAAAATGAGGAGTGAACTCGATTCAGAAAGGGACTTTGTCCACTAAGATGGTCTTGGCAGCAATGCCTTGGCTACTATGGAAATCATGACATGTGTTGAATGGTTGCCACAATTACATGTTTTAGTCACATTATATTTTATCATGATTGATGTTCCATTATGATATATTCCTTATGTACTTCCACAATTTATGTCCTTTCTCAAGGTTTTAATGTTTAGATTTCATGTTCATGTTTTTTCTATCAAATGTTTATGGATTGTTTTATGTTATCTATGTTTGCCCTTACTGAGCATTTCAGCTCACCCTTTTTATGTTTTATTTTCTCCAGGAAATAAAGAAAGCTTTTCGGTAAGGAAAAGAAAAGTTGAAGATCGTTATGGGATATGGTGAAGATCTTTCAACATGATTAGATGTTTATATTCCGAGTTTCCAAAGACACTAAACTATTACTATCCCTGTATGTCTGTTTTTGTTAGGTATTAAGAATTCCGTAAAAGTAATGTATTGTCCATGTACATCAATCCTCGGGTCTCTGCATTATTAGTGGTCAGTGGTACCCTAAAAATTTCATATTCACAAATCACAGTTTATTGAGTCATGCATGAGCCATATTTATTCCAAGGGATTTCGCAAAAGGATTCATATGAATCATAGACAAATATTCTTGGACACAATTTCAATGGACCACCATGAGAAAATAAAATGGATGCTCTAAGATGATGGATTAAGAGCACTGGGACAGAAAAAAGGTTATGATGAATATAGAGGGTGTGGATGAAATTTATCCCACACTTGAAACAATTTCTGGGACTCTATCCCTCATCTGAGGCTATTCATCGATTCCATCCCGAGAACCATATGCAATTTTCATGATCCATATCATAAACCATATATGGGTGTCACATCATGGAAATCATTCCCCCAAACCATTTCTGGAAGACCCACTGCATCCAACCAGCAAACTAATAGAAAATATAATAGAAATTGTTCTTAAACTCCATATAAAGAATTCAATTAATAACCATATATAACCCTTCCCACATTTCGTAGAAGACCATATGAGAAAACATTTCTATGTACTATCCTATAGTGATAGTTCCTTCACGAACAGATTTATTCACTAATAGATAGATTCGGCCAGCTCCTATGTGGATGCTCAAATGTGACCAGCTCATATATGGACAACACTACACAGACAACCATTCACACCAACTAGTCCATACCACTAGGGATGTGCCCCCATCATCTCCCAAACATTTTCCACTTAAACCAATGAGAGGATACATTCCTCATGTACCTCTCGAAAACCCTATCACCTTCCTTCTATGCCAGTTTAAATGATAATAATATGGAAAATCATATCTTGAATGTTTCGTAAATTCCCAAACACATCCTTTTCATATGTTGGACACTGTTACCCGAATGACTTCATATCTTCATAAACCTCTATGACTATTGGAAATGGATAGACGGTTTCATATAGACACCTCTACTTGACTATGACCTTCATGGCTTGGCGGAACTACATATTTTTCCTACAAAAAACAACATATCAATAAGAGGAAAATTACTCCCCATTAGAGGATTTTCTTATATTCATACACCAAATGTATTACATTACCCATGTCATTTCTATTAAACCATGAATCCACAGATTCATGGTTTAAACTTTCCATACCTCTCATGTTCGAGGTATTTCAGAACACCCCAGCTAGATTATCCGCCCACTAATCATAGATTCAATAAGAATCAGTCGAAAAACTATGACCTTAAACTATGAGTTATCCTCCTAACCACATGATGTTAAACTGTATGGTATTAGCTCATGCAAGACGACATTGAACTATTATCTCATCATCTAATCTATAGGACATTAAATTGTAGTATACTGGGCAATTTTAGATCATCATAAACATCCCTGACAATTATAAATTGATGGTCAGTGTTCCGAGAACAACTCTTCTTGACTATGAAAATAATTCCCTGGTCTCATTGTATAAGTTTCCAAAAAAAGGCATGTCAAAAAGATAAAAATTCATCCTTTGGAGTGGCCTCCCCTTCTTCATTATACCTCAAATCATTCCATGTCTCATATCGTTTATCCTGATCTGAAAACATCTATAATCATGGTTTCCCCATTCCACCGTTCTCATGTTCGAGGAACATCAAAACACACAAACATGATTTTACTCCAATTAATCATGGTTTCTTTAACTAGTGGTCCATGTCATATGAGCCTAAACAGCAGGACCCCAAATAGTCTTAGCTGAATTATGTTAATGTGTACAGAACTCGTCCCTACAACATGACATTAAACTGTGATGCCATCACCCATGTTGTATGACTTTAAACTATAATATACCTTATATGAATACACAATGGAATCCATACTGGAGTAATCCCCTTATCATTACATCCAGACCCAATGACATTCACATTCATTTTATATTGATGTGTTTATTTCTCTGTTTCATTGCCCATTGTAGGCTCAACTTATTTTACCGTCGACCCACCCTCTTCCATCAATTGAAGAGAAATGTTTGTTTGTTTATTCTTTCACAACCTCTTGTTTCTCATAGGTAGAATGGATCACATAGGCTTATATATTTTTTTATAACAATATACACACAATACTCATTTTTTTGAACTAGGAAGACTCAAAATCCTATTCAAACCAGGATACATAGAATGCATGTTTGAGGGACTTATCTCAATGGGGTTCACTTCCAAAATGGTTCACCCAATTATACCACAAACAACTAGCCCCTCTCCCAGGTTTAATCCTCATGACATATTAAATACACGAACTTTGATTCCTATTCAATATTGGATATGTAGAATGCCTTCTTGAATGTCCAATATCAAAGGGGTTCCCTCCCAAAAGGGTCCTCCAAATCATATTCCCCCAAATGGGATGCACCTATGCATAATCCCTAAGTAACAATGCCCACATTCTAGACTACCATAGATTATAATTCCCAACATTTCTGTAACTCAATGTACATTGATTCCGCATTTTAATGGGATACGTGGGAAGCCTTTCTGAGGTCAAAATTCTACCCTGAAATCAACCTTAATGTTCTCTGGGTCATGTGCTCAGTAGGGTTATGTCGACGTGAGAGACCCCATATATCCTGGGAAAATTACTCTGCCTCGACATGAGTCCCGCACCATATCTTCACCATGAATCATCCACCTGGGCATCCTCTTTTCATGATGTTAAACTACATGGATGGTACCCTGTCACATGAACTTAAATGGTGACATGTTTAGTTAAGAGAAAATGAACATCATGGGTTCATATTCCTCTCATGAAGATATATAGGGATCCCCTATTATGGGTACAACCCAAACATCAATCCACCTTTCGCCTCTCCTAGAAGACAGTAAACTCTTGAGTGCCTCATTGCGTGACTTAAGTCAGTATTGTATCTGTAGAATCAAATACATGTATATCATTGATGATCCAGAGACCCAAAGGTGACATGGGGATAGACTCTATGGAAATTAACCAAACCATCACAAACATGTGATCATGGATTAAATCTATTTGAGAGTCCCATAGTAAGAAATAATTCCCCCCAAAAAGGTGTGAAGAGCCTGACCTCTAATCCTCTTAACTAATGGAGTCGTGAGGTATTGTTGGCCTAATATTCATCCAATGAGCTCTTTCCTTTGGAATTATGGTCAATCAATAAATGATATCAGGGATGTTGGGTGTTTCTAGATCCATGAAAAACCCCATTATAGTCCATATGAGGGCATTGTTCCCTATAGAGGCTGATTGCGCAGACATGTAACCCCCTTTTCAATCGCTTGTTGCGATCATGAAAATGTGGTACCTACTTAGTAACATAAAAATTAAGGATACACTTCCCAATCCTAATCAAATATTTTCTCCCTATCAATATGTGGTGCGACACAGATTGGGTCGAAACAATGTAAAATAAAATATAAAATAGTATTTTCAATACAAAATAATTAATTATTTATGAATGGATTTTGTAAACTAATTTTTTAAATATATGGATATATATGAAAAAACATCTTAATCAAGAATATAATTAATATAATATTATGTTTTGAACATTAATTTTAATTTTTAAGTAGACAAAGATAGGAAAAGTTTAAATTGAACATATAAATTCATTAAATACCCTAAGGACAAAAATATATATGGGTATTTAAATTATATATAATAATTTTCCATCAATTAATATATATGTAATAAAAAATTGAGATTTTAAATATAAATTTATAAGTCTTTGGTGACTACTAAATTGTAACCATTTGAAAGAGTAAAATTTATTTTAATGATTAACCACCGTAAATTTTTTACTTTATCTTAAATGTAAAATAGGGGTAGTATATAAATAAAACAAAAAAAATGGCGCATTATAATAATTATGTACGAATGAAGTGAATTTTGAGGAAAAATATTCATTACATCACACTTATACAAAGTTTAACATGATTTAAACTCATATATAATTTTTTTAAACATTTTTATAATTCATTCCATAACTATATATTGATGTATCCTAAATTATATAAATTATTGTAACATAGAAATGCCAAATTATCTGGTAAAATCTAATATCATGTGTCAACTTGTTAGCTTTTATAAGCTTATTTCAGCATTGATATTTTTATTATTTACCATATGATTTTATTTCACCGTATCAAGATTTATATTTGTGTAAAAAATGTCATTTTTATTTATTATATTCATTCTTAGGACAATTAATGTAAGGTGGTAATACAAAAAAATCACTTAACATCATCACAATGGTGGTCCACACCTACAAACGAGTGACCTTATTATTTTTGGAATGATATTTTTTAAAATGAGTTAGTTATTATTTTATATTTGTTTAATTAAAATTATATCATAAATTTAATTTTAGTTTTTTAAGCACACATGTTTATATATTTCAGGTGAGTTTGTGAAGAATGAAAAATACATTGACTTATGATGTGGTATCCTGCACGAACACATGGTATGTGTTTCCATTTTCCATTAAATTGATGAGTATATATGAAATTGGTAATATTATAAACAAAGTCACAATATTATAAGGGAATTATTATTTTTACTGTATTTGGATTTTAATATAATACATAAATGAGAATGAATATAAATGAACTTGAAAATAATCGGTTAAGGCGATTGAAAATTATTTGTTGATCACACTTTAGATCATTAAATAAATATCCTAGAGTTGGTATTTTAAAAATAAGAGAACCTCTACAATATTTGGGTGTTATTTTTTCAAGGTTCAATCATGATATTTTTCTCAAGGTCGTGTGATGAATAATGAAGATGTGGTGTCCTTTTATTTTGAAAAAAATGAAACACTTGGAATTACTTAATGTTGTGAATGTATTAAATTATTTTCCATGTAAAAGTGTAACGATGTGGAAGAAAATTACTAGATAAGATTGCATAATGATAAAATATAATAAACATTTAAAATTTAAATAGGTTTATGTAGAATTTTATTTTTTTTCACACATTCATTAACTAATGTTGAACATAATGAGGGTAAAAAACTATTCATTCCTAAATAATTGAAAATTTACAAATAATGTAGAAATATAATCAAAAACTATCTAAGGATGATATTTTATACTATTTCCCATCAATATTTTTTGTATTTAAATATTTTTATGCCTTTTAAATCGGTTAATACATTATTATTTAACATCTAATACATTTAAAGTAATTTTCAAAGCCATACATGAATGTTCACATTAAAAATTACAATACATTAAAGAAATTTTCATATGAACACATTTTATATCAATTAACGATCATTTTTAATATTTTAATTTCTATTACATCATATTTGTTTCAAAAAATATAAATTTTTTATGTTTTGAAAATCACACAGATTTACATTTCTACATTTTCAAAGAGCATTATGTCTACATTCTATAAGAATTTATGGTAATTTTATATTAAATAAAATAAATAATAAATTACCATAAAAAAAACAAATGTATTTTGTATAAAAATATTTATATTAATTACTAACCTATTATAATCCCTATGTGAACATATATATGAAATTAAAAGTATGAGAGTGATATTTTGGAAGTATACATTAATTTTAACAATATAATGAAATTTATATACGCACAATGGTGTGAATGTGGCATACTGTTAAATATATTAATGGTTTAATATAATGACACACATAAAATGAAATATATAAAATTTTATTGAATATTTTAAATACAATTCTTTTGTTTTAGACATGTTTATATTATTCTCCATATTAGTGAGTTCATTAACATTATAATTGTTTCAATTCATAACATATATTAATAAGGGTGACATGTTTTCAAAATATTAATATCTGGATTCCAAATGTTGAATTAATTTTTTCTATCACAATTTCTATTTGTGTCATAATTTAAAAATTATGTTACAAAACATTTTAAAATGGTATTCAATAAAATTATTTTTTCATTAATTAGATGATCTTAAATTAACTATATGACTAGTAATCATCATTATGAAAATTTAAATTAATATAGATAGATATATAATATATATATTTCTTCTAAATAATTTATCATTTGGTATTTTTTTAATTAATTAAAATGGAATATCAATTTACACATAAAAAATATTCTATAAAAATGTATTTAGCTATAAATGTTCATGTACTTACTATTATAAACCTTATAATCTATATATGATTAATTATTATAAACAATTAATATAATAATAATTATGATTAGAAATATTCTTCATTATATATAATTTAAAAATTAGTATTTTGATGGGAATTTAAAAAATCATTTGAGGTTTATTTTCACAATGTATGTTTAGAGTCATGATTCATCCAATAAAATTATATTTTTTGTTACATGAAATATTTAAATGTTCAATATATTAATGATTCATTAATAAAACTATTCTATTAATATAAATTATGTTCAAGTGTTCCACTTCTCACCACTCTATTTTCCCATCAACTCATCCATTCTATCTTCGTTGTCTCAACACATCTCATATGCTTTAGAATGTGATGGGTTGTGACATTAATGGTGTCTAGTAGTGATTGGTTAAGATATTTGGAGTAACAATGGTTATGTCATGTTCAAAACCTAACACCATGGATTTGGTGGGACATGATGTTTATAGGATTTTTCTAAATCTTCATTGAGAATCAAAATCTATAGTGGAAAGTGATAGTCCTTGAATGGTACTAATGGGTTCAACCAAAAATATTTAAACAATTTAAGTAGGCAATAAAGGAAAAAGATATATAAATCTAGGGTGTTCATTTTTATGATAATACATTTTTAGTATAATTTCATGATTTCTATTACGTCCATATATATTAAACAGACAAAAATACCCTACACTATTTATCTTATATTCTAAAATATAGAAAAATGACATCAAATTAATATGTGTTGCAGAGTTGTGAGTCATCAAATAAGATCCTCAAGTGAGGTGACATTGGAAAGCCAACAAGACAACATTTTATGTTTTAAAATATATATTAATAATGATCCCATGTAATTTTTCTTCATGATTAGTTAATAATAATTAATCATTATGATTTAAATATTCAACAAATAATATTATTTTCCCCTTATTTATCACATTCATCACATAAGGTTATTTTTTATTTATGATTGAGAAATTTTTTTCTAAGTTACTCAACCATCAATATTCAGTACCTTTTTAGACATTAAATTTGTACCATGAAAAAAATTGTTATTAATATTTATAATATAAATATATATACACATATAAATCAAAAATATCAAATAAATAACTAATTCTGATTATTAACATTAATAATAGTTTACCCATGAGTGTGTATATATTGTATTAATGACTTTTTTATCAATATTGATTAATCATATATTAACATTCTATTTATAATATTACAAATTTTTAAATCATAATAATGTTATATAATATACTTTTAATAATAAATATATATATAGAGAGAGTATTATTCTTGATAAATATACAATCCATATATAGTATTAACTAATTATAAAATAATTTCCCCTTGGAACAACCACTGTTTTTTTCATTTATATTACCATTAAATGGTAGAGTTCATATTTTTTATCACTATTAATATCACGAACATCAATAAAGTGATACACCATTACATTTTAAATATGTTAATAATTGTAATGAAATTACACAAATTATATGATGATTTATTAACATTTATTTATTGTGATGTGATACACAGAATAAATTTTTATCATTACCCCTATAAGTTACCACTCTATATCCTTAATTGAATATTGATCTTTAATACCATGTATTTGATACATCTTTTGATCCATTTTCTGGAAATGGTTTGTATTGAATCTAATTGTTTTATAAATAAAAACACCCTCAATGATTTAATTTATTTTTTTTGAATTAATTTTATTTTCTTTTTGTTGTGATGTACTATCATCTTAATTAAATTCTTATAGGATTTGATTACAATCTATGAATTTTATGAAACATAATAAAGACACTAGAACTGAATGAAATAGAATATAGATTTAGAGATTCAATGTTTATTTCAAATTATAAAGAACACATATTTTTATGTTGGGCAGTTTTTTACACTGACACATATAAATTCCGATCAAGGATTTGAAGAATTCATGCTAAACATGAACATTTTAAATTATCCTTTTCACTGTCCCAATGTTTTGAGAGCTTCCATTTTTTACATTATTAAGAGTTTTTCTTAGAGATTTTATATCGGAGGAATTTCAAAATAATATTTATAAATATTTTAAATTATATACATTTTTTATAATCATTTTTTATTTATCTAATTTTATAGTCTGTAATACAAGTTGTTCAACTACTACTTCCAAACTCTTTGAGATAATACTTCTTGTTAATTATTTCATTTATGATGAACTTATGGATAGATATTTCTTATTAAAATATATAAAAATTATATTCAAGATAAGATATGTATCATAAAATTATCTAGATCTACATGGTTATTGATTATCCGTACTTGTAACCCATTGATCCAGGTATTGATCCTCTATCTTCAATTAATTAATTGTTATAGTTCCTTTGATTATAATTTTTGATATCCAATAATAATATAATTAAAATATATATTTAATTATTCTCTATGACTCTTAATCATTATTTATTTTGAATTAATCATATTCTAATTGGATCATTTTACTCATTTAACTCTTAACATTGAATCTATATTCTTTCTACTAATTTTTTTATAATAATGAGTTTAGAATTAATATCATTTAATGTATAAACTGTCTAGAGTTCCGGAATTTTTTAATTTAATATTCAATTAACATGTTTCATAAAACCCTAAAATTGTATCCAGTGCTAGGATTATAATATTTTATATTGGTAAAAGAGACAATGAATCTCATTAAAAATGAATGATTATTTTTGTAGTCTTTTTTTACTAGATGCATAAAAGAATCATAGATTACATTGGAAATATAAAATAGATAACATAAAAACAATATTTCATCATTGATATTATTCATAAAATCATTATTCTTATCTTTGTGAAATGATAATGAATAGATAGTGAACTCAAAGGATCAATATGAGTTACATACAATTGATGCTATAATGGTTAAATATGGCTTAATTTATATGAAAATGTAAATAATGGAAAAATCCATTTAATGAATAACCTGAGTGTTAAAAATAAATGCATAATATCAATAATTTAATATCATTGACAATGATAACTAAATTCTTATGAAGGAAATGTTTTATTTGGGATTTAATTATCTCATACATCAAGATATATTTACCATCAATTAATTGTTATAGGGATTTTTTTTCTATGGTTATCTATTGACTAAAAATTAATTTAATAAGGATAACAAAATGATTTATCTTGTGAGACCTATCAATTAATTGATATGATATATATAACTTGGTGCCACACATAACTATATTTCCAATTCATTACACATGTATTAAATGATCAATTTAATTCATTATTAATATTCCATATCAATTAATTTCTATACCAAATAATGAATAAGGGTTATAAATATTTTTCCAATAAGAAAAATAATGTTCATTGTGAGACACTATATATAGAAACAGTATATGGTTTATTCCTTATTCCTATCAATAATACAAATAATTTTTATGGTTAAGAGAAATTTAATTTTAAACGAAAACGTATAATAATATAGTAAATGTGTCATTGAAATATTAATACCAAAAAACATAATAAGATATAAACATTACCCTATATTCATCGAGAATATAATGTTTTTTTAGAATAATGTCTTTTAGAGAATAAGTTAAAATGGACGAAAAAAACTAAAATTCTTTTTCTTTAATGAGTTTTATTTTTAAAATAATTTAGATTCTTATAGAAGAAGACAAATTTTGTAAATTGGTTATGGAGGTGGGAAAATGTATTAGCAATTTATATGATTAAAAACATTAATTTTGAACTTTTGAAAATAAAATTGAAAAGAAACCATATATAAAAATTTGAATGATTCCATTAAAACTATCTGAAAATTAATGTATAACAAGAAATTCCCTAAATAAATAATTTATGTAAATAAAAATAACTTCTTTAAAATACAAATAAAAATATGGATCAAAAATAAAAAAATATAGTAGTTCAAAAATAGAAATTAGATCATATTTTCTAATAAACATTTATTTTCATAATTCAAGGGCCAAATAGATTATAATTCAGAAAAAATTATTTAAATTCTTAAATATTCATAGGATATGAAAATTTATTTATCTTATCAATATTACTTCAATTAAAATTACTATAATCAAAAACACAAATGTTATTATAAAATAACTACTTACATCATTGGTAACTTTCAAATATTAACCCCTAAAAAGTGTAAACATGAAATGAAATATTCATAATCATGAATAAATTGATATTAAAAACAAAATACATCAATGATTATGTATATACACCATATAAAAATAAATATGTTCATTATACCAATTATCTTTCAATAATGTAAGCATTTAGATGAAATCATTTTCCTCTGATTTGGGATGCCCCATAAGTGATATTAGCACCCAATATATTAAATTTAAATTTATATTAAATTCATAAAAAAAATAAAATAAATATAATTTCGCAGAAATTTCCCTCTGCTATTTGGATACAGAATGGGGATGTAGGTTTTTTTCAGGAAGTGGTTTATGAATCTTTACCGAGCTACTGCTCCAATTGTATGCAGATTGGCCGCTCTCTTAGTGAGTGTGGTTCTGGGAAGGATCCCATGAATCGTCAGAAACCTGGGAAACACTTCCCGAATGAAGGGAATTCAGTCTGGATTGAGAAGGATAGGCCTCATGCTGAACAGACTGAGCCTTCTAATTCTAAGGACCCTCCGGCATCCTGTTCAGCAAAGCCGATTTGCGACAAAAATTCTGCTCCTTCTGGTTTTGTGGACATGGTCAATGAAGTTAAGATGTGCACTGGCACCCCAGGAGTTGTTCCAACCTCTAATGAGCAAGCACAAGAGATGCATTCTGTTTCTGGTGAGTCCAATCATGATGATAGTGAGCAAGCAGATAGAATTGAGGAGGAATACCTGCGCTCAAGTGCCAAAAAAGGTAAGAAAGCTATTGTTGATCCTGATGGTTTTATCACTCAGCACCCTAAGAAGACTCGAAAGCGAATTGATTATTCCAAGTTGGAGAGGACCATTGTTACTAGATCGTCAGGGCCTCGAGTGGAGGAAATTAACATTCCTGCACAGCCGGTTGTCAGCAAGAGTACCTCTGCACCGGAATCCCATAATGAAGGGGACTCCTCCACAGAAGAAGAGGACTCCTACTCTTGGATTGAGGATCGCGCAGATAGAGTTAAGCTTAGAAATTGCACTCGGGTTATTAAGGAAGGATACAAGGAGGATTTCTACACATGGATTGAGGAGCAAGCAAGGTTATCTTATAAAAATATTGTAATAAAGAAATATCTGTCGATGATTATCTCATTACGAGGGAGCGTATGTTTGATAGGGTGGAATTTGAGCTCGATCAGAACCCCGAATTTGATTATTCTCAGCTTCAGTGGGAATAGCGCTGTCTCATTATGTTTGGATCGTTGCGGATGCACCTGATGATCTAGTGCAGAGCAGCATTTTATTGTGCTGCTGAAGTTTCATGAGATATGAATACCTGGTTTTTGTGCAGAATTTTCAGATTGGAATTCCTAGAATGAAGGGGACTACATGCACGCCTCTCTGAAGGGATTGAGTACTTGGCAGTTGTAATGCAGATCTGGATAGCGGCCTCATTTGGAGATTTTTTTGGACGATGCTGGTTAAAACAAACCCAAAATGGATGGCAGGTGCATTCTCTTGTTTATCATTTATTTTGTAATCATCTGAATTCCAGTTGGTGCAAAAACATTGCACCTCATGTATTCACCTTGCTGTTGGATTTTTATTTTTAATAAAATTTTGGGGTATGGGTTGGGAAACCAACTCATGCTCGCATCTTTTTGGTAAATTAATCAAAATTATATTTTATGTTAATCCACATCCACATTTATATAATTTCAATATAATATGTGTAGTAGCCAAAATTATCACATAAAATAAAATTGGGATGTGTATTTACTATTATTTTACCCTTATCGTTCAGTTTTAACCCTTATGAACCATTCTAGCAATTACCATGTTGAAAATTTTTATACCATTCTAAGAAAAAGAATGTTTCTATAAAACGAAAAAGAACCATTAATATAAAAACATTTATGCATTAATACTTATATATTTTCCTTTCATGATAATCGTATTTTTATTAAATTTAAATCATTTTATAATTTTTTTTATAAAATTTCATTAATGTCATTTATGATCAATTCATATAATTTTACTTTGAAAACAATATCAGGGAAAATAAATTTTAATTGTAAACATTCACACATCACTATTTTTTAGTTATATATAAATATTTTATAACACTATAAATCACTGAAATTATATTAATTTTAATATTATTACAACTATTTATTTTGTATTTTCTATTAATTGATCAAATACCATGTCATAGTTTTTTCATAATTTTAGGTAATTATTTTATCTTAAAAATTTTAAAAATATATTATAGGGATTAAAAAAGTTATTTTATATGTAGAATCACATTTTAGAACAATTCTTAAGGTATATTTATCCTTAAGGTGAAATATGTCTGATTAGAATGTAAATAGGGTGACATTGGCTTTTTATTCATTTCTGAATGAAAAATAAAGGTCAATATAAAAGGAAAATAAAACCTAGTGGCAATATTTTTAAAAAATTTATGTACTTGGTATAACCCTATTTATAAAATAGTAAAATATAATTTTTTTAGGGAAATTTTATTTTCTTGTGACCTTAAATTTTATCCTTATTACCCGATTTTACCTTTACTGAGATAACTATTAATATTATCCAAATATTAAAGCAACCAATTTAAAAAAAATTAATATTAGGATTTAAAATAAATATTTCATGTTATAAAATTCCATTCATAGGAGTGGAATAAAATTTTTAAAGATGAATATCTAAAACACAATGAAAAACATATTTTCTAGCAATATGTGTTTTTCATTTTAATAGTGAACTTATACAAAATTAAGATATATTAGTAATAAAAAAATAATTAAATACATTATTTATGACTAAATGAAGAATTTGTGAATTTAATTCAATGAATTTTGGGCCTTTTATATATAAAAAATATTATAGTTTTACAAAAATTGATATTTTCATTATTTACTGAAATTTATTCTTTTTCATAATAATACTAGAATTTGAACGTATGATAATATTGTCTAGATGAATTAGAAAATGATATACATAAAAGATAACAATTTGTTTCCATGGTTTTTATTCTCTATTTTGGGTGAAATGAGAACTATAAATAATGTTTATTTAAAAATAAGTATATCATATTATCTCGAGCAATTATATTCTACTGTACTAATAGAAATTTCACCTTCAAAATTACATTACTCAAATATAAAATATTGAGGATACTGCTACCTCATCACAACCTCATGTTCCCTATGTAGCATCTTAATATTTACCGTTTCTCCTCAAAACATTGGCTACAGGGGTTATCTAGGTTTTTAAGACATTCTCTCTATGATCATAAATTTATGATGGTTTTTTCTTAAACGAATGATCAAGAACCCTAAGAATGACTTTTGAGTTTACATCATTTGAAGTATTGGGTATATACATTCTTTGGAGAGATAAATGGAACACATTTTAAAAGTAATATAGATTATGTGGCAACACCTTGTGATAAACATATCCCCAATATGATCATTAAGGGATATTTTTTTAGGGATCATATTTACCTTCGTTCCAAATCTCAAATTGATGTTCTAGGGAGATATTCATCAGTATAATTTTTCACCAACATCGTAATCTGGATCTCATTGATGTTTTTCAGTATAATTTTTTTTTCAACGCATAGTTTCTATATGTATTTTTTAACAGATCTAACCCTATATAAATTTTCTTCAGAATGATCGAGTCTCTATATATTAATTTCTCTAAAATCATCCCAAAAAATGTTGTTATTGAATTCATTGCATTGAGTTATTCTAAATGATCCATATAATTTCATGAGTGGTGTTTTTTTGTATGAAAATTTAAATAAATGAAGGTGTTGATCACTATAAACTTTTTAATCCATAGAGAAATATATCTACATTAGTTCTATTCTTTGGATTTTCCTCTTAGACTAACTATATTTATAGGGATGATATGTAGTATATATGCTCAACATTGTATCCTGATATTATTATAGGATTACCCAGATCATCAAGGAAAAACCACATATTTGAATTAGATTTGATTGGGAGTTCAAATCCCTGAATTCACACAACTTCGTTAATTTATTGCCAATTATTTTGATCTAGAGATATATATTCTCTAACAAAAATATGATACACTAATTTCATCAGGTCATATACTATAACCTAAATAAAACTGTGCACATTAGATATTCTGGAATGTCTGATGATGAACTCCATGATTATTTTTTCCATTAAAATTCAACTATGTGTAATGATTATAACACCCAATTATAATTATATCTTTTAGCCTTAGCATCCTGACACACAGGGCATCAGGATACATACTAAAAAATAAATCATTTAATGAAATACCTCATGAAATGTTATTTTAGATATCTATACATGTTTGAAATTCCAATATGAATATGTAATAATGAATTAAAAAAATTATTCGTTATCTATATTATCAAATCAGGAATTGATGGTGTTTATAGTTTATTTCTAAACAATATCATTCCATCATAATTATTGCTGAACCCAATAATATTCCTCAACTTCTTCTTTATCTTTCTTATTTTCATAATTAATTCTCTCACTAATATATGGTTACACATTAATATAATTAATATAATTTTAGTCACATTTCAACATTAATTCAATATCTAAATTTTGAAAATCTATAAATTTTGGATCTCTTTCAATCCTTGTAATGGAAAAAATTGTGTGGTCTTTCCCACTCATAGAAACATCCATATTTTTTCCCTTCTCAATGTGGTAATATATAGTGCATTAATAATATTTCTTAAACTCTTACTATTTTCTATTAAACATATTCAACTATTCCTTTCTAGGAATATGTATCAGGCTTTAATGATTATCATATATATCAAAACATTCACTATATATATCATTCCTCCATATATTCAATGTAATAATTATCACATACATCACCATATCATGAATAATATAATTATGGATACTAGTATTCAATTTGTGAGAGGCATATGATATTACCATATCATTATACATGAGGTTGAATCAAAAACCCTTAATCGATGCATCACTATATATCTCAAACCATTCTTTGGTATAGGGTACTGTAATCCAATGTTCACTAACAAATCATTACTTCAATTCATTTAAATATTCCCCATATTCATCTATCAATATGAACATAACCACCTTAAGAGATAACATAGTGAGTGAATTATTTAGTTATGTTAAATCATTCATAAATAAGCAGTAGTTCCCAACCAATCCATGAAAAAATATGGGTACAAGTTATTGTGGTTAGTCTAGGCCATTTTTAATTAACTTTAATCATTCATGGATCCACTAATATGCCCTCACTTAAAATTTTACTACATACGAATAATACATATTATATCCTAAGTTCAAACTTGGAAAATTATGAATATAACATATATTTCCTTAGGTACATTATCACATTTCCAAAATGTTATCCATTCCCTTACTTGATCATTAAATATGTAAAAATATCATTTATTATCATTTCAAAAATTGTTCATGTTAATATCTAATGATATTATTCATTGAATATAATAATAAAATAGAGTATTGTTATGCCCTATTGGAATCACAAAAATTTATATGACTATACCTCATATAAAAGGTTTTCTTGGGTATATCCTCCTTTCTCACCAGTAGATGATAATATCATGTTAAAAGAAAAATCATGGAAAATATTAATCTCATCATGATTTATCAATTTGATCATATATATGAGGTATATGATAGTTTTTATTATTACTGATATTATTATGTTATTGATGAACAATGAAATGATGAACATAATCATATTTCTTATTAATAGTAGAATAGGTTCACCACAAGGTGAATCACTAGTCCGAATGAATACTTTATCTTGAATTTCATGGTGTTTTTTTCAATTCATACAACTCACTTTTGTTCTTATACTTAGAGTATATGAAATATGTGTAACACTATGTATCAGTTCAATCGAAAACTCAACTTCATGATTTAGGGGGAATAATTTCCATATATTCATGAAAGACATCAAGAAACTCTGATAAAATACACACATATTCAATATTTAGTTTCCATCCATTTATTTAGACAACTAAAAATATAGAATATGTATTATTACCTATATGATTGATGGGATGTCGTTTATGAGTGTAATTTCATCTTCACACAGAATGGATTTCATACGTAGATTTGGAATATCGAATGTAACATATAGTCCTTGATATTTAATATAATATCTATAATAATAGATCTAATAAATTCCCAAAATTAAATCAAATTTAACTACAGTGAGAATTAAAATGCTTTCATGATGTACATTCCCACAAATATATATTAAATTGGAGTTAAAGACAAGAGATGCAATAATTATATAATTGTGATTTTCCATGGACAACTCAATATTTAATCATTGAGGACGTTATATGATACCCTTTTCATATGGTTTATATATAATATAATGTTTATAAACAATACAATATAAAAAAATTTCTATTTCGTAGTTTATTATAAGTGTACCATTCACTACATCACTTGAAACATCAAGTTTAGTTATAGTAATTCTATATTCAAGGCATTCACCCTCTTTCTTATTCTATTGTAAAATCCCATGATTCTTTTGGAATTAGTTTGAATAATTCCCCATGTCATTAAAATTAAATAACCAGATATCAATGGTTTTTCTTTTCCAAACATTCATTATCTAGATGTCCATTATTTCCCCACTTGTAATAAACGTACATTCCCTTCTTGAATTCCCCATGATTTTTCTTTCTAAAAAATGCAAGAATATTATTAAAAAAATATGGAAATAATTTAACTATTCATATGATAATAATATAAATGGATTTTATAAATATTACATAAAAAAATAAGTAAAATCCAGAAAAATATGATTTTGTAAATGTAATAATTAACACATTCATAATAACAAATTTTTCCACCCCTATAAAAGAGTAAATAAGATATAAAATATTACGGATCATGATTAAATAGATATTTGAGTAAAATACATCAATGGGTCAATATATACCTCACATAAATATAAATAGATTCATAATAACAAAATTTGTCCCTATATAGTGGAAATTGAGATGAAATACCTTTACTAAAGTTTGGCATTCCTCATACGTGATTTCAACCTTTTTTATATTAAATATATATTTATTATACATAAATATAATACTTGTATACATATATATAATTTCATATATGATGAATTTATAACATCTCATCACATTTTTCTTAACATTCTTGTATTATTCTTGTTGTTTTGGTTGTTAACTACTTTGCTTTTCAAAAAATATTTGTTTATTATTTCCGTTCCATTTACTTTTATTATCATTAAATCATTTTTATAATTTTAATGATGATATAAAAATAATTTATTATAACTATATACATTTATAATCACCAATAAAAATGAAAAATAAAAATGAACTACACAATTCAGGTAAACAGTATATCATATGTATGCATAATCGTTGTTTTCACTTTTTGAAGAATGGAATAAAAAAATAAATAATAATTACATATTATAAAATAATAATAATTATTATATATATTATATATATTCATTAAATATATCCTTATTACCATCCTTCTGAAATGTAAATAAAAACGAGTCACATCACCTCCGGTAGGTGGTAGTAAACATGTATGCACACCGGACATTGTCCATTTCCAGATAATTAAAATGCATGAAGTTATATATGAAATTATAATACCATAAGTTTAATTAATGTTCAAATATAATTTATATTTATTTTATATATATTTAAAACATTCTATGGGATGATGTTATTGAGTAAAATTACGTCGGTTTGTGAGGCGGTAGTCCTCTATGTAGACCATTCATGGTTTTGCTTCTAAATTGATTAAAAATTAGATGGATATATATTATTCCGTAGTAATAATGAACTCTAATTTTATGTAATAGAGTTTTTTTCTTATATTAGATTTTCCATTATATAAATTATTGTGGGAAAATAAGAATAAAAATGAATTTTCTCTAAAAATATGATTACTTCTTATTTTAAATAAAGACATTAGATGTCCACGTAAGGGAACTAGGGATATTATTGTACAAAAAAACTAACAAAAATAACAAGTATATGAATTTTTTAGATTACATGGTATGTTTTTGATGGTCTATAAGCCTCAATGTTGTTTAAATAAAATATATAATTGTTGTACTTTTATAAGGGAGGGGGAAAATATCATAGAATTTTATAAAGTATGAAATTAATATAAATTATTTTTCCTTGAAAAAATGAATAAAAATTTATATAATATTAATATAGTAATATTATGAGTCCAAATAATCTTAAAAAAAAATTTCAACATATTTTAGTGATTTCATGACAATTATCAATTTGTTTTAACCCCTCATTATCCATTATTCCATTTACTTCAATATTGATGTTTTCTACCATTTAATGGTCAATTATGTTTCCATATTAGAAAAAAGACCCCAAAATTTAAAATTAATGGTTTTTTCAATAATTTTTTATTTTAGTGTTTAAAGATAGTATTTATATACATTTTAAAAAAATTAATAATTTTTTTTATTATACATCACTATTAATGATATTTTTTGAACCCTTCATTTAATTTGTCTTGAAAAATACCATGAAAAAACTAAATTATATTATAATCCTATAAAACATAAAAAAACATGATATAGTTATCTACAAAATCATTAGGACACTATAAATCACTCAAATTGCATTGCTTCAGTTATTTTGAAAATTATTAATTTCATTTATCTACTAATTTAATAAAATCTTATGACTACACTACATAGAATTTTTTTTAATTATTATATAATTCAAAATTAAAAATACATTATCATGATAAAAAATACTAAATTTCTATTTGAAATTAACATTTAGAATGAAAAATATACATTTATTTTCATTATTTATCAACATTATAGATATAGATATCCAGAGTGTAACCATGTAGTTGAAGGTTGTTATAGTGGATCATATTTTTATAGCATTGGATCTCTCCTCGACACCTCCTTCCCAAGTGTTTCTCTAGGTTTAATATTCTATAGAATGGAGGTCAGCCCTCCAATATCATGTTTTTCCATGCTTTTGTTCAAGATTGTATATCCGTGTTCAATCACTAGAGGCTTGTAGGAAAAATATCTCTAATCGCTTCCCCTTTCATCAAAATAATTTTGAGTCCAGTGGTGAATCTTCATCCTTATTATTCTCCCCTAATAAAGAATCCATTGTCTTGGATCCAACAACATTTTATAGTTCTCCTAGCATGGCTCCAGTGGTGTTGTCTGGTGTTCTCTTAACTCTTGTTTCCCCTACCCCTCCTCTCCCATCGGAGTGGCCCCAACCTCCACTATATATCCCACCCCTATATCCCCTTATTTATACCTTTTCCTGTTAATTTCATCCCCACATCCACTTACATTGTACTCCTATCTTCCCCCTACCACACATCCATTTAGGGATCCAATGCAATCCAAATTAAAGGAACACCTATTTTTTGTTCTATAGGGTCCTCTTAAACTAGATCTCATCATCTCTCCATCTTGGCTTCTAATTTACAATAGTTTAAATTCTCTTTTGGATACAATAGATATACATTCCTATCCCCACTCTAGAAAGAAAAAGGTATGGTTAATTTTTTTATCATCAGTATAGGATCATCATTCCCCCTCAATAACCTCCTTATCCTCAAATGGTGTTTGTATAATATCCACATCCATAAGGATTTTAGATGCTTCCTGTTCAAGGAGAATGGGGATTTCATTTTGTGGGGCTAGTTCTAAGTGAACATTTTTTCAATGATTATTTCAATTATTTATAATTCTTGAGGCCTAGGAACTATGGTTAAAACATAAATCCTCTCAAATTAGGTTCCTAGGAATAATGATTTTTATGTTCCCATTTTGAAACCCAAACACAGTTCATCCATGACTAGGGTGTTTTCTATGAGAATTCGCATAAATATTATCTGAATAGAGATTTGTTTTTCCAGTATATTTTGGATTTTTTGAAACCCTCTGAGAAGGTGGAAATGATAGACTATTTGGGCTGACACCATTCTATCACACTAGATTCGGGTGAGGAGACTTGCCTCTTCTCATTCATTTATTCAAAATGGGAGTCATGGATTCATGAAATTATATTGAGTGACCATAATGATTTTAATCTTGAGGATGTTTAATTGTGAATGGGTATTGAATTTAACTCTATCATGGACACATCAAATAGGAAGGGAGGTTTCCTCTCCTCCCTCCAAGATAATCTCAATTTTTCATCCATTGTGTCCCAAGAGGGACTCATGGACCTGGGATTTTTAGATAACAAATACATGTGATGTAATAATACAAGGTCCAATTGTGAAACATGGAGTTGATTGAATAGTTTTTATGGAAACCTTTATAATATTTCTTTCATTCCCAACACAATGGTCACTCGTCTAGTTTCTGTATTGTCGGATCACTCTCCCCACCAAATTATCCTTCACTCTTTTAAATCTATCAGAAGACACTTTTTCTTCTCCATTCCGTGGTCGCAATACCCAAATTTCCTTTCCACTGTTTAATAACCCTATTATAAAATGACTTGTGGGAGGTGATAGATTAATTTCCACAACAAGATGACCTGTATGAGGAATAAATTGTTAGACTAGTCTTTTTATCTTCCCTCTACCTATCATAATAATGATTTGATAAAAAGGGATATTGAGCAAGGCAATCATAGTCTAGAGGTCATCTGGGATGTCGATCAGTTATCCTAACATTGTCTAAGAAGTATAAATTCTATTATATTATATTAGATAATGAGAGATTTCTTTAGAAGAAATCATCGGCCAGTTGCCTCAAAGGGGGAGGTCAGAATACTGACAAATTCCATGATTTCATAAAAGAAAAATAGATGAAACATTTCCCATAACATCCATCTAAAGGATGGTTTGTTCACATTGGATAAAGAAGTTATTATAGGTTGGTTGAATTACTATTTGAGTTACTTTTATGAATTCATAACTATTTAATGAAGAATGGTTACCCTACTGGCCCAAATAAGCTACTCAACACCATCCCTCACACGGTCTCCCCCAACACAAACAAACATTATGAATGAATCCTTGAGGATAAGGATATATCCTTTTTCTATTAATTCTATCAATCATTAGTGATCCCCTATCCTAGATTGTTTCTCGGGTTAATTCATTATAATCTCTTGGTATATTATCAAGGAGGACCTTGTCACAACAATCATGGACTTCATCCGCGGTGGCCCCCTCCCTAGAGTTCCATGCACCAATAGTATGGTTTTCATTCCAATGTTTAACAATACATCCTATTTAACCCAGTATCTCCCCATCATGATGTTCAACATATCTTAGAAGGTCTTAGCTACCTTTTGAAAAAAATAGTCATCTTAATTCACTAAATCCTCGGTCTCCTATGATCCCCACAAATTCATCCAAGGATTGTCTATTCCATGAGATTTTAAAATTTCACATGATAGAGTTGGAGGTATTAAAATGAAGGTGTTGGGATGTCATATAGAAAATATGTTGGATATGGAAAATTTTTATAACCATATCTAATAGAACATCATCGTTCTGGTTATGCAAAACATGGTATTATTTGAATGTGTGATTGATTTATTTTTCCAATGTTTTAGCTATCCATAGATTTATATTATTTTATTGGGTATAAATTATAGATTATTCAAAATAGGTCGGGACTTAATATAAGGAAAATATCTAACTCCTATCATATTCATTTGGGATCATGATTCACTCATTAGATATCTTAACTTTAATATTCACAATGTCCATATCAATCCTTTTCATTATAGATCCCATATCACTAGGGTGACACAACTGTTTTTCGTGGATGACAATATCTTTTTCCTAAATGAAGGAAATCACTCCATCAGAGGGTTTAAAAAACATGGAGGGCTATACTATGTTGTGTTGACAAGTTGTTAGCCCAGATAAAGGCCACATGATCCTTCCAAATCTCTGGTCAGTAAGAGGAATTATTTTTATTGAATTCATCATTTTTATTCAACTGAATACCTTCTATAAGGAATATTTGGGACATCCACTATACCTGTGAAGAATTTTCATTATGTACACCCATAGATAAATCAGTAAAATAACTAGCCGAATAAGAAACTGTAAATATCATTCCATATCCTTTTGTGGTAGATTCAACTTATTCAATATTTTTTAAGCATTTATCCCAATCCACATTCTCTCAGTGTTCAATGACAATAAGATAGTTTCCATAAAATTGATCATCTCTTGAATTCAACTATTTTGGATGATCAGGGAGAGGGGAGGTGCCATTAGGATTCTTGGAATATCCTCATTAGAAAAATGGATTCATTAGGTATCAGTGTGAGGAATATTTGGGAGTCCATGTATTTTCTTCATATTATATTTTCCTGCAAATATTTAGATGGTTGTACATTTTGGAGCATATTTTTAATGAAAAAATGATATTTTATTGAACTCAAGAAGAGGGAACTCCTCCCCTCTCTATTAGCCCCTGAAAATCCATGTATTTTCTTTAATTTATATTTTCCTGCAAATATTTATGGGTTTTTAACGATGATATAAAATTGGGTGTTTCATTTTTGATATGGCTTTAGATGATGAAATGATTTAAAGGGAATAGTTTAATTTAAATAAAACAATTTGTTTATTTTAATAAGTATAGATGGATATCTAGTTTTGAAATGGATTAGATTTATGGATTAATATACAATCCGTTGGATTCCTTTTATTAAATAAAGTATATTGTGTTGAAATATTAATACGGCTTGTTTTTTTTAAATGGAATATTAGAAATATTACATTATTTTTTAAACTAGAATTAATGAAATTAAATATTAAATATATTTCATAAATTCATAAATTCATATTTTTTTGTGAAATAATTTTATTTTTAGGTAACACCATTATATTTCAGGTTCTAAGATATCAGTTGAATCTGTTTCTTGTTCATTGAGGATGATATGGGGTGAGTTTAGTGACTGTGAGATATAGTAGGTCATATCAAGATCGTTTGAACTAAGATAGACTTGGATTTTTTATATTGGTTTTTGTTTCATTTTGATTTTATTTTTATATTTCTCTCTTATTTATCTTCTTCAAAAAAATTGGATTGGATTCGTTTATATGGTTATGACCTATTTGGATTATTTCTTTTTCTTTTATATTTTATGTATTTATTCAAATATATTCCATTTATTATTAGATAAAATCCTTACCATATACATTCTTTTTATTAATATGAACTACTTTATAGGACATGTAGGTCATAAATGAACTTTGTACTGCATGGTAGGTCGGGTTGGTTATTAGGTGTGGCCTTTTCTTGAGTCAGTTCTTAAAAAAATCGTATCTGAATTAGGTTTTCTATAGTAAGATCCCTAGATTCTCTTGAAGCGCTTTTTATTTGGTCTTATATAAGTTTATAGAATATTACATGTATTAAATATTCAGTGGAAATTTTATGGAGTGTCTAGATAGATATTACTCATCCTAAGCCTTAATCTACTAGATGAATTGGGATTTTAAATTTTGATTTCAAGAAATATTTTTTATATATCATGTTTTGAATTTTTATTTTTTATCCGCTTTGATATATAATGGATATAAAGATTCATTTTCTTAGCGGTGTGGTATATGAGAACTTGATATTCATTGGTAGATCAAATGGATTGGGAAACCATTTGGTTTCAATGTGGTTGAGTCTGCTTTTTTTTAGGAAGTGCTACCCAACTAGCATCTAGATAACCAACCTCAGTGGAAAAATCATGTGCCACATATTTTCTCCCTGGTTTTGTGTATTTTAATTCATCTTCATTATAGACCCCTCCATCGGTAGTTATCACTTGTTTTTTTGGGGATATATTATATTTATTATTACCTTAGTGTATATGGTTCTTGTGAAAACATTTCGAATACTTAAATGGTTCATTAACTGTGATTTTAAAAACATTATTATAAACTAAACATATTATGTGAAATATTCCTTTTTCAAACTAGTTTTTATACAATAGTGAAAAAATATTTTTTATAAAAGTATGGATAGTGTGTTGAAAAATTGAAATGATTTTTAATGAGAAATCATCAGGAAGTTGGTTTTCAAAATGAAGTGGAATTTAGAATTTTGTTTTTCTAAATTTCCATATTTTGGGAAAAGAATGTTCGTTTCACTAATTTTGTTTTGTTTTTAAATTTTTTTTATCTTGTATTTAAATAATACAACTTAATGGATGATTGTTTTAAAATTACTGTTTGAGAAAAAAATCGGATGAAAATTAATTTTGGCATGAATGGTGTGTGACATGTTTATAGGATTGTTGTTTGGCCCTAATTACTACATTGAGGTGGAATAATTTGTTTTTCAAGACATGAATTGAAAAAATTAATGTATATATCATTATTTAATACTAGAACAGTAAAAAATGATTCTTCAGTTATGAATCATACCCAGGATCTAAGGGGAGTTGTGGAAAAAGAACTTTAATTAAGATCAAACCCCAACATGGAATTCATGATTCATAAGTAGCCTTATTATAGAAGTGATAATGGGTTACTAAAATATGTGATATATTTTAAATATATTGAGATAATAGTCAATTAAAACTAGATCAACTGATTCTTTGTAGGTGGAATCATTTGCGAGCTGGGTTCCAGTTTTATCAGAGTTTAATAGTAGGCCATGTTAACACATTATCTATGGGTAGGTATGTCTTGGATGATATTTAAGATATAATTTTTTCACTGGTTCATCCCCAACTATGGAAATGTAGAGAAATATATTGATATCAAAAGAATTCATAATGGTGATAGATCCATGGGAGATTTTATCAATCTCTTTATGTAGTTTTTCACCTTTTCTCTAGGGATTGTCGATAGAGATTATAATAATGATCATTTTGTCAATATTGGTATTTACACAGATTATATTTCATATATTATTCTATCTAGACTAAGATACTTCTACAAGGATTCTAATGAGTATATTTGAATATAAAATGGCTTGTATAGGTAGGATTTAGAGGGATATTCCTTAGTTCTATATGGTGGGAAAAATGTTAACCTGACGAGTGAAATATTAAATTAGGATGATCTAAATATAGAATAAAGGTTTATTCCTTTGAGGAATAGAATATCACTTGAGTTATTATATCACTTGAGTTCTTATTGTGTGGGTCTACAGATCATGGTGAGTCATCATGTCTTAAATTTCCTACATTGTTTCCATAATTATGTCTATCTAGGTCATTATTGGACGTTTTCTAAGATGGTTTTTCAGAAGAGGTCCTGGGTGTGATCTTTATGTGGATGAGTAGTTTTTTGGGGGCCCTTACTTTGATGTTTGTATACATAGTTTTTCATCATTTAATATTATTTTATGGATATTATGAAGGATTTTTTGAGGAATTTTTGGATGGTATTTAATTTCATTTCTATCATTCATTGTGTTTTGTGAAATTCCTCACCCCTCTCTCACCCTCATGGAAATTTTTCATGGTCTGAAATGAGTGTCAAATTTTTATCCTAGTTTTGTGGGGTAGATATTTTTGGAGGTTTTTGGTTTCTCCCATTATATTTTTGATCAATTTAGATTCTCATTGTTTTTTATATAATAAATACCTTGGGGGTACATTTTGAAAAATACTCTATGTGATTTACTAGATGAGTTTGGTATAATAGTTGACCTTCATCATGGATGTTTGTGATGAACCATTTTTGGGTGATCATGTTTTGACTATAGGTTATTAATGTGTTTCATTATCGATGGTGAGATATCGAGTCTTCCTTTTCAAAATTTGTTTTGTTTTTGTTTTTTACATTGCATTAGAGGTGATATTGGATTGAGATTGAGTTTGTATAATGTTTTTCTAACAACTCGAGGTTGCATTTCACAATAGTCTCTACAGTTTTACCATGTATTTTGATTTTTATGGGGTGTTACGGGCATTTTATGTCTCCCATTTTTCGAGGGAATTATGCTTGATGTCATCATTTCTGATGTGTTTAAACACATGTGTAAACATTATGGTGGATTAATTTGATTGTGTAAAATATCTTTATTGAGGGATTTAAGGTCTGGTCAAGTTGAGTTGTTCATTTGTTTTATTTCCTTCTGGGATCCTCCATTTTCATTTTTTCATTCATTCAATTCATTTATTATTTGTGGAATAAAGTGTTGTGGTATGAAGTTTGTGACACCGCATGTTTCTGGGTGTTTTTCTTTTTGTTTTTTTAATGAGGTTGAGGTTAGTATTGAGTTTCCATGGACTTCATCTCAAAAATAGATGTTTTGTTAGGTTCCATTCTTAGCCCGGTTAAGCCTCACAGTTAGAGGGACACCATACAACCTCCATTCATTTCGAGAATATTTATTTTATTTTGAACTGAGAATGGTTTCTTAGCATAGGTTTATCATGGTTAAATCCAAACTAAGTGACTGCCTATGAGAGACCATGTGAGTCACCAGATGAGTCTAAGGTGTGTCATAGGACTTTCACAAGGCTTCATAACTCATGCCACAAGTATGCAGTTTGGATATTGTTTTTATTATGCCCAATTTAATAGTTAGAGGACTACCTATCATGACATGAATTTCTTATGTGGAATAATGTGAGTGGTTCCTAGACTATGTAGTATACAGTGCATGGTTGGAATATGGTTTGAAAACTCATGCCTCCAAACCATGCAGTTTTCAATGATGTTTTATTTTTTGTGAATTATGCACATTACCAACTTTAAATTACATGGGTTTTAGCACCTATTCTCCCCATATTTCATAGTCTAACCATTTATATCCAAGGAGAGTATCCAACTTCATCATCTCATAGATTATTTCCCTCCCTTCGTTATTTTCCATGATATTGTTAGGTATTTCACCCATTCAATATCTATAGTTCTATTTCCCCTGCCAAAACTCTTGGATCTGGTTTCCTACATGAACATTAGATCCCTTATGTAAAATTTTAAAGATTTGATGGGATATATAATTGTTTTATTTGGTTTAGAGGGTTTATAGACACTTTGTTTATTCCCATTGGTGTGGTTTCCAAAAAGGATACAAGTTTCTAATATTTTTTACTAGATACTCAGTTCATTGAGGTAGCTGTATCTATGAAATTTTTTTATTTTGGAATTAATTCTATGGTAGTATTATTTAGACTCATTATATATTAAATTCTGAAAGTATGTGATATGTTTTATGTGAATTCAAATCATTTCATCATGTTTTATGTTTGGCATAAATACATTTTCATGTGAATTCAAGGTTTTCATATTTAAAATTGTTTTTTAATAGTTCTATGAATTTATTAAATTCTAGTATGGATTTTTATATTTTTTTTCTTGGTGATTATTGGATTTTTATAATAGTTATTGTTTTTAATTTGTGAAAACATTTTTTATTGGGAATCTGGTTTTGAAGTGAGGTATTGACCTCAACATTGTTTATAAAGGGAATATTCGTTGGATTTATAATGTTTATTTGAATTGTGAATTTAGTTTACCTCCTTTGAAAAGGTCATGATGGCTCTATTAAATTTTTTCTATGGTTGGGGATAGCCTTCGACCGTGTTTTTGTTTTCAAAGTCGAAGCCTCTTATTGATTGGTATCATTGAAATTTTTAAATCAAGAGAATGGTTTCATTAAACCTCTAAAAAAATATTTTGTGTGGTATGATTAGTTAAAATTGATTAAAATCCAAATACATTTATTGGTGTTAAAGTCCTTATGGTCACTTTTTTAAAAATTGTTTTTGCGAAATACACCACCTAATCCCCCTTAATTTGTTTCCCCCTTGTATGGATTATTAGTCATAAAATCATGCACGTTCTCCCGCTGTGTGAGAATGTTTTTGTTTATGTAGTATGTGAATCTTATATATGGGTTTATTCCTTATTGGGTGTTAATGGTGTAGGTATCAATGGTAATACTTTATGTGTTAGAATCTTATTTTATTTTGTTACACATCACTCAATTTATTTGTCATTGGCAATCGAATGCTATTTGGGAGATCTAGTTTTCCACCATAGATTATTCACAAACTACTAGTATACATCAATTAATGTTCAAAAAAATAGGCTTAAATGAGTGTTTTCATTGCAATGTGGGTTTTGTGGTCTATTTGGATGACTTATTAATAGAACATTAGTGTATGTAGGTAGCTAGTTCACTTATTGGTGTACACTTATATGGATTACTAGTTCGTATTTTAGGATTCCAAAGTCAGCTCCCATGAAACATATTATTGATTGGTTTGATATTAATTGAGGATAGTTTGATTTATTTGATTCTAGATAATTTTTTGTGGCTTTATAAAGTAGATTCTACAACAGTTATATCAGTTTTTAGATACCATCATCCAGTGGAATGATTTAAAGGGATTTGTTTCATTAAAATAAAATAAAGGGTTATTTTGAGAAATGTAAACATGTGTGTGGTTTGAAAATGGACCAGGCCTATGGATTTATTTTGAAAACATTCATTTAGTTTTCCATATCTTGTAATTTTTTTAATAATATTTGTATGAAATTTTTTATTTTTTATATGGTTTATCAGAAATCCTGGATCCTATATTTATTTTTAAACTAGAAATGTGATTTTCCTTATGAAACATCATTCAATGATTCAACATGTTTGGGTGACTTACTAGTATTTTTCTCTCATTTTTATATATTTCATATTCCATGTTTCTTGTTTGAAATATTATTTATTCTATGAGACTGAAGTTGGGTGATTAGTGTGATGGTGGGAAATTGGAGGTTTCAAAAAGATTGTACGGCCTCTACATTCAATGGTTTTTTTGATGTTTTTTATGTCGGCACAAACTTTTCCTAAATTGTAGTTTTATCCGGTTTATTTTTACATAAAAATTCATTTGATCAATTTCATTTTTTATATATATTTTTTTATTGTCTACTTATATTGGTTTTAGTATTTATTTATTCTATTTACATTCATCTATTTCTAGGGTGAAATCCTTCCCAAATTGATTCCTATGATTCCCAATAACTTCTTTCTATCACTTTGGGACTAGGAATTTTATTCATGTCATGTTGTTGTTCAGGTAAACTGTTGGGGTGGGTTGGATCATAGGAAATTTAGTTACACTTATTTAATATTTATATTATTCCTGAAATTTCATTTAAGAATAACCTTTTAAAGAGCAAATGATACTAAATAATTCTTATGGGGCATCAGATTTAAATTTTTTGTATCCTCTTTAGCCATAATAATATTTTTCCTTAACTCTTCATATTTTATTTTTATATTTTTTCAGTTATTTTTCATCATTTTTGTAATCCAAACAAGGGAGATATCAAAATAATCTTTTTACTGATTTGAGAAAAAATATTTTAAGGGAGAATGTTTAGAATGAAATTATAAAAAATTTATCATGGAGATTTTTTTAAAACATTCATGGAATATTTTAGTTGTGAATAAGTCGTCCATATTGTTCATGATATTTATAATTTCAATAATTTCATAAGAATATAACCATTTATAGGGTAATATTATTATCAAAATAAAGATTAATTTTGAGTCATTTTTTTAAATGACTTCACTGAGATTTTTCATTTTCATTAATCACAATGCACTCATTATTTTAATTTAACTTATATGATATTTTTTAGTTATATTTTATATGAATTTTAGTCTTTGAAATCACATGTTCTGTTGGGCTGTTTTCAAGCCATGAAATTTTCAAAATATCATGAAAACACCTAATCTGCCTCAAATAAAAGATAGTGTTTTATATTCTGTGTTTGTTACATGTACTTATATTGGCAGAGTTTTCCCTTCGGGAGTTTGTTTAAAACATTATTATAAATCCAAACCAAGAATTTGATGTAGGGTTGTTGAACCAAAACAAATTTAAATATTGATTTTTTGTTATGGCATTAAATTTAGAGAATAAATTTTATTCCATTTCTATATTTTTCGATAAATATTATATTTGTGTGGAATAATAATAAAAATTATATTATTTATTACAATAATTGTCTGTTTTTTATTTTGGTAGTTTATAATATTTCCAAAATATGAATATTTTCTTTAATTAGTTTGATTCAATGATGTCAAGAGATTGGAAATTCAACCAATAATGTGATCTAGTATGATCTGTAGGACATAGATTATTTTTTCTTACACCTTCCATATATTTTTGGATTTGGAGTAGTATTTTCTTATAATCGCGATTGACATAGTTTTAGGGCATTAAAATTGTATCACTCAGACCAGAGAACTTATCCTCCTATTATTTTAGATTAAATTTGGATATTTAATATTATTGGAACTATTTATATCTATTAACAATATCATTATACATGTTTTAAAATTTTCATTTGAAACTCTATTAACTTATTTTAATTGTATTATTCTTATTTCAATTGAATTATTTACCACAAATTTATTTTGACATTGTGTTTTTTAATTCTCACTATATTTGTTTGATGGGAGTCTATTAAGTTTTTAAATTGTAACTTCGGTAATATAAACACCCTATATTAGTTAAGTCATTATGTTTATTTTAACATCAATGATATGCACTCTTGATTCGTCTATATCTCGGATGATAAGAACAAAAACATAAAATCTCTAAATCTTACAAGTTTACACATAAATGTTTTTCATCACATACCATTTTTGAAAATAAATTATTAAAATTCATTAAAGACAACCATGATGTTTTTCTACCGATTCTATGTAAAATGCATTCAGAAAAGACCATGGTTTTTATTACTATGAACATTATTAAAACAAACTAAATAGTATATACCATTCCAGAAATTATTTATCATAAAATAAAAGTGGTAATATTAAATAATAACAATAATAATTCATTTGAGCTCTTTGGTTTGTAGGTATTTCTATTATCTGAATCCACAGTATCACTAATGGAAACATCATAACTATTTGCATCGATACACTCACCAGGTGTACAAGTAAGATAAGATATAATATTAGGAGTCGTATTTGTTTGAAATATTCACTAATGTATTAACAATTACATGGAGAGAGTATTCACAATGATGATTTTTAGTTTTGGATACTACACCATGGTATTCGGTGTTAATGATATGGGATATCATTCATCCAACCATACTTTGATGATTTTTCGGTTTTTTCTGATCAATAAACCCTATCCAATGATGTAAATATATATTATTGATAGTTAAATGAGTTTAACTGTCACATTACATAAGTGAAAATAATTATTAATTTTAAAAAGTTATAAATAAATAAATCGTACATTTTATGGTGTATTAATTTTTTAAATACTAATATTATCCTTAATTCAAAAATTTAGTCATATATAATGGATTTCATGGTCCTAAATTTTTATGATTGATATCACTCTCTAAAGCTGAAACAATCTCTCACTCTTCTATTTTATATTCATTTTCGTGGAAGATATGAAATAACTTTTATAGAGAAGTGGTCTTACCTAAATATTCAGGATTATATTTTGTTGGTGGATACTTATTGATGTTGGAATTTATAAATTACCAATGGGAGGCCTTAATCACCCTCAAATTTATTCAGTATTCACTATATATGGTGATGTAATTTTCTTTTTATTTTCAAATTATATCATTTTTTACAATAATAGTAGATCTTAATGTCAATTTTTTTATGTTTCCCTTTGTTTGGGAATAGATATGTCTAACAATAGATGTATCAAATCATATAATCACATTTAATAAATGAATTAAAATAAAATAATAAAATAATAATTTTTTTTATTATAAAAGCATGACCATGGTTGTATACCTATGTAATTGATGAACTAGATACCAAAAAAATCAATGTTTATGTGTTTTTTAATTTAAAAACATTGTGTATAAATAAATTTATATTGTTATTTTCATAGAAGTGATTTTTGTTAATATAAATTTTATTTTTATAAGTTAAATCCATGTTATGGAAAATATTAAAATGTCATGGTTTAAGGTATTCCATTTGAATATATTTTTATTAAAATAAAAACTAAATTATGGTTTATAAAAGTTCTTTCATCCAATTATCCATAACAAATCACTTTTTTTTAGATAGGAATTTGATATTTTGGTCTATGATTTTTGAAAAACTACACAAATTTTTAAAAATATTTAGTGTCTCAAGAATAACATTATAACAGTAAAAAAAATAAAAAAAATCAAGATTTTATAATCATTATATATATATATTTAAATATTATTATAATTTATTTATAAAATAAATATTTTATATTCATATATATCAAATATTTATATTATAATTTTTAATATTCTTCGGTTTAAATCATATAAAATTATTCTGTGAATTTTTTTGTAGAGCATTTAAGAGTTATATTATACCTCTAACACATGATTTATTTTCATTAAACCATGATTATTATTTGTAAATTATTTTATATATTCAATAAGGAATGTTTATTTTCGTTTAGGTGTATTTTTTATAATATTTACAATATAAGTTTGAATTATATTAAATATTTATTTACATATTTTTTGTTATAAGATTGTAATATTTACTGGTATTGAGGATTTTATGCTCTCTTGATATTTGAGGTAGGATGTCTGGCATTACATACTTTCTCTTAAGAAGATTTTTGATTTATATTATTCCAATAATATACATAAATTAGTATCAAGTAACATAATTATGCGACACATTTGTATTTGTATGCGTATATATATATATATATATATTATTCATTTATTATTTATTTTGTAATAAAATTCCAGTGTTTTATATGGTCTTATAAATTAACGTATATAGAACATATAAATTTATTGTAATTAATATGGTTTTAAACTAAATCCCATGAAACATGTATACATATAGTCATTTCCTGAAATATAAATATTACATGAGATGAAATAGATATATATGATATGGATAAGATATATAAACTATATCTGGAAATAGTGAGACTCCAAAAATACCCTTGACAAAATTAATATGATATTCCTTTAAAAAGTATTTCTAGGACCATGATCATTACATATAGATGATCATAACCGTTATATATTCATGAATTATATAACGAATGTAAATTAATTTATTGGTGACACTGCCCATTACGTTCCTAAATTTTATATGTCTTTCTTACTACATTATATTCGGTAACGTTATCTATTAGTTTTTAGTGATAATGGAATTAGGATAATTCATATAATTATCTAGGTTAAATCTTAATAAAAAATAGATCATGGTTCAGTAATGGATGTGATATAATGTGTCATCTAATTAAGGGGATTATATTAAAAATAAGATCTTATTTAAATAAAATAAAACATGAAACTCATGCATACATATTTATTATTATTTTTTATTATTATAATTATCAATATACTTTTGAAATATATTATAGGTTCGAACTATAATATAATTTATTGGATTCTAAACTTGAGATGTGTTCTCAATGAGTGGATTTTAGATAATAGTTATGTTAATGTTATATAAATATTTTTCTCATATTTATAATTCATCCTATTGGATAATAAATTTCAATCATTAATTTTTTAAAATTTACATATAATATGAAATAGTATCGAGTTAATGAAATGAAAACATGATCTCTATGTTTGAGATAGTGTATAATTTTTCACATTGAAAGCGGAAAATTATAATATTTGTATAACTCTGTATAAACTATAAAATTGAAAAATTATTTAAATATTCTATTCAAACATTGAAACATAATTTCTATGTCAAATTTAGATAGTAATGTATTTTCATTCTATATTTAATAATGTTATCTTTCTATATACGTGTGTGAAAATTTAATATCAGTATCTACATGTTCATGGTTTTTCATTTTTATGATTTGGATGTTATATTATATAATAATATAATTTTAATTGGATAAAAAAATAATTATTACACCACTATTATTTGGAATTATTTATGTTAAAATATAAATGGGAAACATATCAAAATATAACTATATTTATAGATTTCTTAAAACATTCAAATTTAAATTGTTTGGAAATTATGAATTTTTACTATAGTTAAAATGATTAATTAACCATTTAGTTAAAATGCTAAGAGGGCTATTAGTTATAATAAGTAATACATAATTATATATGTCAAACAATGAGTATATAAAAATAATATATGTATACTTATTCTATAAATATTAATGATGACTTCAGTCAATATAGATATGCAATTTTTAAGAGCCAACAATTGTAACAATTTAATAGTATGAAAATTATCTAGTAGAATTATGTATTCAACTAGATAAAAGAAGAACTATTATTCTATCAAATCAAACTTTTTTCATAACATTATTTTAACAAAAAACATTTCTAATATATATTTCGTATTTTTTAAATTATGAAAATAATACAATTATACAAAAAACTATATTTTATAAGGATGTATTATGTATCATATTTAACCAAATAAATAGGTCCAATCTAGAATTACACATGACCTGAGGTTCATATCAATATATTAAAGAGGCTTCTAACTAATAGGAAAGGTCTATTATGTAACCATTGGGATTTTTTACTATCAAATAGTGTAAAAATTAATAAATAAATATAAAAAAATATAAATAGTGTTCCATAATAGTATCTAGAAAACCAATAACGCACTTAATGTAATAATCATTATAGAATCTTTGGCCTCAAAAATAAAATATGGAATAAGACATGATCGTCCACTAATGAATATCACATACATTATAGAATTGAAATAATGTACATGAGGCTCTAAAACTCAAAGATTCAACTCAACATTCTCTCCGGACTCGTAGAATGTTCTCTCACTCTACTTTCAAACCATGAGACAAATCCAATCCTATTTCTTAAATATTTGAGGGCTATTTGGGTACACAAGTTCCATGGATGCTCAAGCAGTGTTTGAGTACAACTCCGTAGGACCCCACCAAAACATTCAAGTACTTAAATTAATGTGTAAACATTTCATAAAATCTCAAAATCATAAAACGACAACTATGTAATGAGAATATGTGTGATTTACAAGATTCCATCATCCCTAAAATTCAAATACAATAGTTCAATGTTGGGATTAATGTAAATGTGCATACAAACATATGTCCAAATACTTAATGAGAATTATAATAATTTCCAACTATGTTTGTCACTATAAACCTTCCATTAAATGTTACTAATTTATGGAATCACCAACGGACTCACCCTAAAGGTCATCATTATCAAAAAAACTACACACCCCACCCTAACTCTGCTTATTATTAGGAACACCCCACATCACAGCCTAACAATTGAACATACCTTTAAATGAATGTATGTCCCACCTCTCATTCCTAAAATAATATTATATTTAGATCACCTATTCATGGAGTCCTCCCACTTTTTCCAATAGTTAATATATTCTCAATTCCAATGCATAGTTTATTCCCAAATTAGAACCATGTTTTTCATTTGACCTATTACATCAAACAGTCCATGGTCTATAGTTATCTTCATGTCATCTTGCTTCCACTCTAATAAGATATCGATCTATAACTGAGACACCCTATCCTCCTTATACCTGATGTATGTTTCCACAAGTTCATTATTAACAAAAGAAAATTTTATTATATATATGATAAATAAAGAATATTAATAAAATTTCTTAAGAGATTATACACAGCCCCACATTTGGTAACTATTAGGAATAATCAAATATGTTATTTAGAAAATTTATTACATCCTTGAAAAATGGTAAATGTATAATTATAACATAGAATATAATCCTTATTCATAGAAGGTTCACATGTGATCTTGGTCAATATGATATTTTTGGAAACCGAAGAAAAATAATGACATAAATAGTCATTCATGTTCTCATGGGATACACACACATTTTTTCAATATACCAAACAAAGTCGGACAAATTGTAGGTCTCAAATGGCACAACCAGACATGGAAGAGGATCAATGAAATCTAACACACACATTATTGATCAATACATTACCTTTTTTGATGATATAAAACTAGTTTATAGAGACCATTGTGGCCCATATAACCTTTTCTAATTATATTGGGATTTTTTACTTCAATTATTTAAGACATAAATGTCATCAATTAATTATTCATTCCTTTTTATTAATAATGTATTATTAATGATGGGTATTTTCCCAATGTTTAAATCCTCATATATCATGTAAATACACATTAATAATAGATAATTCCAAGGTATACAGAATCACCTACCTCAAATGGAGTGAACTCCAATGCAAAAAAAATCTCAAAAGCATCATCTGAGTTGATTCAAGTACATTCGAACACCAATATCAACCGTATGTTCATTATTATTTCAAAATAATCTATGTTAGATAATAATTATTTAGTTATCATTAATTAATTTATTATTATACCTTGAAATCAAGGTATATGGAATACTCAAATAAATAATTATACGATATCACTACATAGTGAGAACCCTGACCAACCATCTATGGAAGGTCGTTCAGACACTTCCGACATCATTCCAATCTAAAGGTGTGTCCCATGAAAAAAAAAATTAATATAATTAAATTGGTACATTAGAATAAACCAACAATACAATGTATTTTTTCTGGAATGACATTCAACTGAGTCTAAGCCACCCCATGCACATTCATAGTTCTATGTTGAGAAAAATATTAATCATAATTCCATTTTATGATGGTAAAATAAACATGAATTGACCAAAAACCATAAAACGAATCATCAATGGAAATACCAACATCAAAACACCTATAAATGGATCATGTCCATCGTCATAGGAAATTATTTGTCGATGATTATCTATTACTCTTTAAATTTTGGAAAATTTTGTAAATATCAAATAGACTTGAATTAGATTATATATTTTGATACAATCCAATGGTCAACTGAGAAGAAAGATGATATTTGGGAAATGGTTTGAAGAAAATTGAGTCATTAAAATATGGTAAGGGTCACTAATTTCTGAGTGTAAAATCGATGATGAAAGGCATTGTGTTACACTACTATAACAGGATGATGAAGGTTGAGGTCAATCAATAATGAAGGATATTACATAGATTTTCCATCTTAATGAATCAACATCCCTCGGGAAAAAGGAGACTCTTCTATAGAGGAATAGAGGATAGTATATCTAAATTTATTTCAAAAATTTAATCAATAATTAATAATATTGACGGGTTCCAATGGATAAAAATACCAAATATCCCCCACTTAAACTAAGACCAACATTCCCGGTCAGTGAGCTATTCTATGTCCATCAACCACCTGGTGGGCCATCGGAATTCCATTGAACCATGTTGTGAAAACAGGTTCCTAACTACCCTAATTGAAATCTTTTATATTTTACAGAAATCCTGGATTATTTAGGGGCCATCTATGGAAAGTATGATCTCAATCCACCCATCATGTTTCTATTCAGGTATAAAGAAAACACATAGAGATGTTTAATTTGGTAGAATGGTCATTCAACTAATTTAAAATCACAAATTCTCTCTAAAATTTAGAACCTATAAAGGAATGGTAATTCATAATTTCTCCTTAACAGAAATATTTATCATTGATATGTTGTGGTATAATACAAGTCACACCTCCATATATTCCTCAAATGTCATTCAGAAGGATTTATCTATCGTTGAACAAAATATGAAGCCTCATGGAAACACTCGCTCCATAACCTTCCTCATGTTATCACTACATGACTCCAATAATGAATTTCAGAAATCTTCTGGTGTATTGAACTCAACAGACCAAAATGTATTCAACTAGTTCTTTCTAAAGCATAAAGTCTACCCTCACCATTGAAAACAATATCTTGATAGTCTAATGACACAATTGGTGTTGTTCAATTCCATCACAATCAAAAAAACTTAAATCACAGGTTTTAGTTGATATAAACACCTCTTCCTAGGTCTTGAGTCGAACCATCATGTATCTAATTACTAAATGTAACCCAAACATGTTAAAAAATTAAAAATGTCATAGATTATCCTTAAATACATCATTCTTAACTAATATGATGAGATTGTAGTGATTCTAGTTCATTACAATCATGTTTACATGAAAACACTATTATGTATATACCCAATTATCTTTTATCAATGGTAATCATCCTAAAAAACAAATTCTCTAGGAAACTACTTGTCATGATGACTTAATATTTAGAGGATTCCTAAAATTTATTCAATATAATTAATTATTTAATAACAAAAATCAATATTATTCCTTAGATGATTCATCAACCACTATCACTAGCTAAAATTCCATAAATTGTGCATCAACATATCAATGATATGACTCCTCCTCAGATCGTATTGATATCTCCTCAGTGTGAATCCCACATGGGGAATCACTCTTGTTTTATTTATTAATAAAAAATCTAGAATTCAATGAAGAACTAGATACATTCGATTTTACTATATTCTAGTCCTCTAGAGTCATAATGATAATTCAATGGATGGTTTTACGTAATAACATGAACCTTACCACAAGTGAGGTTATTCACTTGTAACATGTTGATGGTGACCACCATAATAGTATAATTATCATCACCTCATGGTTAGTGAATCTTTTATCCTACTCCATGACTAGTCTATCAAAGAAAATGACTGAAATGTGTGGCCCTCTATTAAAACATGAATGCAGAGAAGGATTTAATCATTTCACATACCTTTATTTTTAGAGTACATTTAACTACATCTATTTATCAATCCTCAATATGCAAGACAATTTCCAGAATCCTATGATTATGTCACGGACTCAATTCAAATGGGTCTCATCCACTCACATAATCCTAGGATTATATATATATATATAATTGAGGATGTTGAAATAATAGTATAGTTCTCTATAAAATTCAGGTTTTATAGTATATAAATTGAAATTAATTATTATAGTAATATAATATAAAAAATAGTTGGTGTTGAAATATATATATATATATAATGATATAAAAATAATATTTGTCTAAAAGTATTATAATATTTGAATAACAATTACTAAAAAATTAATCATTTTGTTAATTAAGATATCAATCTAAAATAAATATATCTAATTATAAAAAAATAATATCAAATAGAGATAAATATAGAAAAATATATGAATATATTATTTGGAAATAAATATAATTTTATTATTCTAATTTCAAATAGATAATGATATAATATCAATAATAAAATATGAAATATTAATAATGACACACACACATAATAATTTCAGGACAAAAATTGTTAAAAATAATTACATTTAGATAAATATGAAGTGATAAAAATATAAAGAATAGAATATATAATAATATTAATAACAAATAATCGTATAAAATTTTATTAAAATTTCAGAGCATATTAAAATTATATTTAGATAATATAATTATAATAACTTATATTATAATTAGTAGGAAATTTGTAAACATTATAAGGATAATAATAAAAGAATATATATATATATATATAATTATTATTAGGATTCCTATCAAACGTACATAATGAAGGAAATATTTGTAATAATTTTATTATAAATGGTAATTTAATAAATATATACAGATATATAAGTGAAACTTATAGATAAACATATATATGAAACACACACGTATAAAATGATCATAAATACCCAATGTCATCATCTTTAATCCCTACTGTTTCTAACTCACTAGATAACCATTGAAGAAGGGGTATTGAGACATGTATCATGAAAACATGCCACTCCTAAAAACATATGTGGGTGTCTGTGTCAAGGTGATAGGATATAATAGAATTCTCATCTAAAAGGAGGTGCATATATATTCTATTTTTAGGTTCTCTTGGGAATGTGGGTTCTTTCATCGATGGAACTCCTGAGACACTAGTATAAAATTTTGATTCTATTCCAATCCTATAACATAGTTTTTTAGAAGCATACATTGAAAGTGTTTTCTGAACCTTTTAACAAAAGTTTCATATAAAAATTAAAGTTAGGAGTTCTTCAAAAATACATTTACCTAATTTTTCTATAAAATGGTGTTAAAGGAAATATAAAAATCTTTTTTACATTGGAATTATATAAAAAATATGATATGAATTATTTATAAAATAGAGGCATCCTAAAAACCTAGTTGTTAAAAATCAAATTTTTGGAAACCCTTTTCTCGCAACCCTCGATCGAACATGATGATTATTTATCATCATTATTATAAACTTTTTATCAAATATTCACATTTTTTGTCATAAATCATTCAACTTCTTCGTAATTTCATGATCCTTAAAATTATTTAGTCCAAAAAAGCACTGATCTGATTAACTTGTAACTACGGTTTAATGATATTTTTAATTATTTTTTCTACTACATTTTTACATAAAAAATAATCTTCATTCATGTAAGTCTCATCATAATACCACCACATTAAAATGATTTCATAACAATTCAGCTTCAATTTTTCATTATCAAATTTAAAAGTTTGTTTGTTATTTTTTATTTTTCCATAGATAATTTAATTATATTTTAGTTATAAATATGATTTCAACATTCATTATTTTGTACACATTTTGTTTTCAATTATTAATTTATATTATTAAAATATATTTAATGTTATAATTTTTTAATAATTTTTTTCACTAAAATAATTTTTTGGTTGTATCTATTTATATTTATTATTGTTTGTATTTATAAATTTTTTATCACTATAACTATTTTTATATAAAATTTGGGTCAGATATTTTTTTCAAATTCAATATTTTTAGGAATTATACTTTTTCATACAAATTGATGCATGTATAATTTATCTAATTTAATATTTTCTCTTATAATTCCTTTCAATCATCCAATATTATCCCTATTTCCAAAACCATCTACTAAGTTCATTAAAATTCATGTTTTGTTTTTCATTATCGATCTCCAACTTGTGGAAGTTATTTTTTAATTTTTTAATATAAATTTTTTCACTATTGGTTATTTTCAAGAAAAAACCCAATGGAAATGACTTTTCCGCATAAGGAGAGACGTAACTACCCTATGATAGTCTCCATATGCTAGGGGTTTGAAAGAGGTTTTCATATGCCATAGATAATATGGGAGGCCATCTCTTAATTTACAATTACATACACACCCAACCATCTCTATGAAGTATTGTAGAAGAATAACCATAAAATCTTGTCACATATAGTGTAAAAATATGTAATGTAATAACATATATGGAATGAAAAAGATTGTGATAAAGCAATATAAAAAGAAATGGTAAATATACACACAGATCTAGAAATGATATCTGATCCTGAAAAAAAAGTGGAAAAAAGGTTGTCTTACCCTATCTACAAATATCTAATCCATGAGAACTATACACAGTAAAATTCATATCAGTATACATATACTCTTTTTAAATCATGGTCGACCTATATTTGATCATCATAAGACAAGATACGTGTGGGAAATCCCCATGCATAGGTGTGTGTATACATACCCAGTAAGATTTCTAAAAAACTCAAGGGGTAGAATAAGAGACACAAAATAAGTAGTTGAATCATCCCAAAGAAATAGGGAATTGAATCCTAACAAAAAATACATTTAATAATAATAGAAACCCAAGAGGGAGGGAAAGGATATATCCATATAATAGTTCATCCCAAGATGATGATTTTACATATAGATACAAAATTCTATCAATGATTCCCAATGTCACATATTTCTATATGAATGAAAACATTTGGAGGGTTTTCACCTCACTACTACTCTACAACTCGATGGGGAACAATCTCCATGTGGAGGAATCATTTCATTACACAATAAGAGGGTTCCACTACAGAGGTAAGGAGCAATTACCAGATATAATATGAGGGATCCACTAAGAAGGTAGTGGGATTCACGCCATAATATAATAGGTGGGTACTACTCAATTGGAAGATAATTCATGCCATCATACAATAAAAGTGTTCCGCTCAATTATTATAGGACCCATGAATTGGTAAAATAGAAGTTTTCCACTCAATAAGTAGAAGAACCATTCCCTAATATGGTAGTAGGGTTCCACTCAATTGGTATAGGAACCATTCCACTATACGACCTGATGCCGCCACGCAGTAGGTAGTGGACCCATTACCCGATATGACATGATTGTTCTACTAGAACTAGATGAATTAGCGTTTGTATTTCCAACATTTTCCTCTCTCTGATGATCCTAGCAAATAAAAAATACCATTAAGAACTCCTCATATATCCTTCCCTATCAAAATATCCAACATTATATTTTAAAATATAATAAAAATAAACCCATTGTGTTTTATGTGAAAAAACACATAGCATAAGGTAATAATTGGACAAAATCCATGTTAAAATGAGGGTAATATGATATAATGAAGGTTTTAATGATGTACATGACATATAATGGATCCACACGATGAGAAGCATCACTCATCTTCTTAGAGTTGTCCTATCAAACAAATGAATTGTTATCTATGTATTAGATCATTGAATGTAAGGGTACTACATGGAATTTCTTGTCTAATTAGGTCATTGCCATGCTCTCCAGGTTGTTTTCATCTACCATGCGACATGATCATGCACCTAGATGTGTATCAGAACAATCTTGTTTTCACTATCCATGTGCCACTATATAGAGTTTTTATCAAAACATATGACATGTAAGGGTCATGCTAACACTCGATATGTTCCATCAAGCCAAGCCTATTACTCTATGTAGTACACAGTGTAAGGTCTAAGGTACATGGAATGAACTTCACCAGGTGGTCCTTGTTGTCTAAGCTTTATACACACTTATTTGAATAGATAGTGTCACACCACATGTTGTCCCTCCAAAAGGTATTTGATATTTAAATCTAACAAAAAACCTTATACACCATAGAAAATTGGACTACATGGTCGGACTTCAACATAGTGCATTCTGTGTATATATGGATTTTAGGAAAATACTAGATCATCACTTGATCATTTGATCCCCCACATAATCCTCCTATTGACAACCATAAAATATAGGATACATCCTTTGGTCATTGATTGTTCAAATCTGGTCAATGGAATGTCTAATACTGATCCCCCCACATGTATCCCACATTTCCTGTCACTTTTAGTCCATCCATTTGCCTCACTTGGTCCTCGATCGAGGGTGGAATCACCCCCATACCACATCATACCTTTATCAATTTATTTTCCATCAATCTGTATTTTACTCAAGCTACTGTAATGAATTTGGGCATTCGATCACTCTCAAAACCTACCATGAAAAGTCACAATGTGTCCCCATAGTCCAACAGTGAAGAACCCAATTAATGGAGATGGTAATAACACATGAAATAAGTGAACCCTTCATTGGAAAATCATTATTGGATAATGATCTATTAAATGTGGTCATTATATTATAGTAATGGGTTTATCTATATAATGGAATGAATCAACAATTGGTAAGGCTTAGGTGAAGGATTTCAATTGACGTGAAATAAAATCATATTTATAACTCATGCTATATTTATTAAAATGTTTGAGGAATCCAACAAAAGAATTTACCTACATCAATTTATATCGATTTTTAAGTACATACTTTCCAATAATGATGAGGACCCATTGAGTTCTATGTTCCTTGTTTTTCATTAATCTTGTTGTTAGTCATCATCTGATCCCAATAGACCACCAAAGAATGGTGGAATATTGGAATCAATGATCTCAGGGTTATCTGGATAACCATGATGATTTTCTATAGCAGTATATTTAAATATTAAATACGATTTTGTCATTAAAGGAATTAATTAAATAATTTAATTAGTTAATTCACTTAATGTAACTGATAATGACTATCTCAAATGAACATCCATCATTGACAAAATTTAGGCCATTCTTAGGGTAAATCACATTCTTTAGAAACACTTAATGTATTGGATTTTTTATTCAAGACTCCATCAAATATATATTCAGTTTTTTCTAAAAAATAAAAAATGATATAAAATATATTCAATTTTTGTATAAAATTAATTCTATGCTCTCTAGGCCATAGAATATCACATATTCTCTACACCTACCTGGTAAAATATTTCCTAATATATTTCAAAGTCATACATAGAAAAATAGAGTCTCTAAATTTTTCACATCATTATGATTTTCATACATAAAAAAGAATAACATAATTAAATACGTGAGAATACAGATCCCACATTTGGCTCTCTCACCCATTAGAGATCAAATGCATGCTCTCATGCTGCCCCCACACATGACCACATGTAATGGTCTTTCCATGCCGGATCATTCTCTTTTGATCCACAATCTCCACCAAGTACTCTATGAAGGCATAGTATTCCACGTTTTCTAGCCCACCCTTGTGAATAACATTCATATAATTGCCCATGTATATCCCCATATATAAATCAATTAAGGATTCATGAACCCACACGAATTATGGCTGTAATGAGAGGAATTAATCAACCTCACAAACCAACTAAAATATCTCAAAAGAATCGAAGAACCATGGGGATAATGTTCCTACCCTACTGAATCTCTACAATCCCTATCTTGAGAAGAATCCAATGAAAATTTTGTCTCCCAATTCGAATACCTAAGGACTATGATGTTAATATGTAAATGATTTATAGTAGATCTGGGATGTCATCATCTACTTATGGATCACAAGTACTTCACAATTTTTTTATGGACCATCTCTAGCCAGATTTGAGATGTCTCGCTGATTGTAATCCATCTTATGTATGAACTAAAGGGTCTCCCACAAAGGGCCTCAAGAATGTACCATTCCAATAGTAGAGTGATAGTTATTATTATAAGCAAACCATATCAAAGGTAAGTGATCCTACATACTACATAAAATTTATAACATATAATCACTCAAAAAATCCATTGGTATGTGGATTGTTTACTTAGTATACCCATATTTATAAGGATAAAAATATGTCATCATCCTCAAAATGGTATTGAAAGCCTCTAGTAGGCCTCTCAACATTTGTGACATGAATCATACAGCACTATAAGATAAAATTATCTATTGTACCCAGTTTATAAATATGATCTACTTCATGAACAAATATTCTAAAAACTCTACAAAACTCTTCTCTTTGAGAGAAAGGAATTTAACCGACCTGGTATGTTGGTCAACTATCACACATATGGAATCATGGAATCTACCATTCCATGGAATCCATATCCAAAATTCCATGTATATTCCACCTCATTCCCAATCAAATATATCAAGAGGATGCAAAAAACATGTCGAATCCTTGTACTCAAGCATCAACTACTAACATGTGTGTTCCTATGAGAAAAACTCAATCATACATCACATAAATCCATCCCAAAAAAAACTAAAGTTAAAGGTATTTATACATAATCCCAACACCATGATGTATATATAGTGGAGAAGCATGAAACATTCTCTTCACCTTCTCTAAAAATTTCATTAGAACCACTATCTATCTTGGGAAAATGATGATGTCATTCCTTCCATCCAATAATCCATATGGCATATATCCTTATGATTTATGTTATCATATGAACTGAAAATCAATGACTAATAACAACTCTTCCTAAAACATTGACGAAGATAATGATTCAAATATATTGACTGAAGATATGTTACACCCTCATCCTATACCAAGGTTAGCTGTAATGAAACCAAATACTCAGAAACCACCTATACCAAGAGATACACTGATTTCCAGGTAATAAAATCTACCACAAAATTTTCACAAATAGGGGTATTGAATATATAAATGACATAGTTCTAAAAGAACTCTATCTAGCACTGACATCTCATGTTCAGGTCCAAAAATGTAAAGCTATACATGAGACATTAATGGACTCAGTAAACAAAACATCTCTCACCTAGAAGATAGTTCCTCTAAATACTCAATGGTAATATTACCAATAACAACTCAAAGTCATAATTCACATAATTATACTCATGGGGTATCAATTTACTATAACCATACATGATCAATTCCTATCTATGCATCACCACATTACAAATCCAAGATCCAAAGAAATCACAACAAAATACATACTCCATTCCATCGTATGATAGTCTCAAAATTAGAGAAATCATCATCCTAAACCTCAAATCATTATTGGATCTTGGGAATAGCTTAGTCTAGGTAACTGGCTTCCCTTTTTGTGTCAGGATAGTCAATGTGACTAAAATCATGGTGATGTATTCCATAAACCTCATGCATTAACCCACTAGGCCAATGAAATTCCGTACCTATGACATGTTATTAGGGGGAACCCAATCACGAATTTCATCAATATTCACTAGGTCCAAGTATGGCGGCAAGATCCGGTATATAAAACCCATAAGAACATTGGGGGAATTATTCACACCAAAAGTAATCATCAAGAATATATAGTTTCTATAGAAAAATTAGTATGCCATATTTGGAACATCATTATGGAGAACTCTTAATTAGTGTTATCCTGAACTAACATCGATATTTGAGAATTATCTCACACCTTACAATCGATCAAAGAGATCATAAATCCTTGGTAATTGGTATTTTTTATTTATCATGACCTTGTCTAGAATACGATAATAAACACAAATCCTAATGCTCATATCCATTTTTTGTGAAAAAAATTAGAGATGCATAGGGGTGATCTATGTATGATAAAATCCCTCTCTCAGGGGTCCTCTTACTTAACCCTTACCTCTGGAGCTCGGTAAGGGCCATAATATATTCTGAATAAGATATCAGAGTGGTCTCGAAGTGAAATTAGTAGAAAAAAAACATCACCTACAATAGAGGTAGTCCAAGAATTTCCTTGGGGAAGATTGCAATATGATCCTCCAATTCATATGGAATATATATTCTTGAGGATAATGATATGCTTCGGGATAAACATTCCAACTGATGGGTAATTATTTTATACTTCCTACATACAAAATCCACTAACTTTACCGTCAGACCCCCTCACCCATAAAGGTGAATCGTGTCACATATTTTTTAAGGAATCTAACTCGTTTGTGGGGAATAATATAGGCTTGACCCATGGACAACTAGTCCATACCAAATATTATTTCATATCAAATCATCATGATAACTAAGAGGTCCCATTAAAAACTCCCTCTACCATGATGATTCTTACAGTAGTAATAGATAATCTTTATCGAAGATTTATTCCCTATAGAAACCTTAATGAATAGTTTATTGGATAATGTATCTACTTATTGATCTAGATTATACATGAGGAAACATGAGATGATGTAATGAATCACACCCACATTAACTATTATATATAAAAGAGTATAATAAAAACATATCATATATATAATCATATCATGGGTATTAGGAACATTTGAAATAATATACTATAGCTTCCAACAATCCCGAATGTCTACTCAATGAGCCTATTTTGGCCCTTCTAGCAGTTTTGGTGGATGGATCTCATAACATTTTCCACCACCATCATCTCCACCTCTAAGCGCCCCAGTTTCTCCTCTATATGATATTCCACCATAGAGTCTATGCATGGTAGATTTAGGATCAGGAATCTATCTCTACTGTAGTGATCCAATCCCTATCTATTTATAGTCCTTAGCACATCAGGACAGGAAATCACATGACATGTGACCTTTCACATCACATTCATTGAATTTTACCTCTTAGAAAATCCTTGTTTCTTTACGCTATACCTAATATGCATAACAACAAGAATCAGTCTTCCCATGATATGATATCTAACACAATGATCCATCTGACTCATGCATAATATCCACAGAAGATGACTCATCCCAATGACGCCCACTTCTAGCTCTAGCTTCATGCTTTCCGTCACATTGGAATCTTTTTGACACCAAAAATCTACCTAACACTATAACATTTGTCTGCACAAATAGAGGTACCACAATGCCATAGATGAATCTAAAAATACCATTCTTAAACATATGTGACTATATGTAACCATCTTGAATCATGTCAAGGGTGTACCATGAATGGGCATTAAAACCCACAAAATACTCAGAATGTTTATCCATACCTTATACCAATCCAAAATATCCTGATTAAAAATAAATAATAACCATAATGGGTTGTAATGATCATTAAACAGCTGCTAGAAGATAGACCATGAATGTGTCAACTTAGCCGGAGTCTACATGACTGGGATTGATTAGATCCCAATTGCTCCATTGAAAATTCTGGCTTCCAGCACATCAATCTTATGAGGCAAGGACCACAATGGTTTGAAAAAAAGATCAAATACCCATGTAAATCCTCTTATTCCTAAGGATTTGTAACACCATTAAATCTCATGGTCTATTGTGCTATAACTCATAGAGTGTTCCAAACCATCATGAATTCTTATCCATCTATTATGGTATAATCTATTATTCAACTAGTGGTGATACTGCAACATTACCACCAGGATAAAAGATATGACATGATGAAAAATAGAATGAGGTATTATCAATCATTATATCATCATCACAATCATGAGTAGTTAACTTTGATGGATCCCATTGTAGAAGAATACAAAATTTTTAATCAATATATACCATTGTAAGATAAGAAAATATATATATTGGGAGGGACACAATAATGATTATCAAATGATTGAATCCTATATGTTGCATATACCTATATTCCATATAACTAATTTCATAGAATTTTGAGTTGACAAGAAGGTAGTAAAATTCATGTTGAATTGATACATCAACCGTCACACTAACACTAAGTTCCCAATCATTAGATACACACTAAAGTCATTTTGTCATTATTTACCTAAGATCCCAACCAAATCATAATAATGGTACAAATCACCAAACACCATCCTACGGTCTAACCCACTCTAATCCCAGTCTAACACAACCTGACCCTCTCTAACCCACATTGCTGGAGGGTGCCTAAGCTGCAACTGAACATAGCCCACTTCCATATTCCAATGGCTGACAAGAATATCCATGAAGTTGTTAATAATATAGCAGTCGTTTTAAAAATATATAACTAAAAAACACAACCATATCCTTATATAATTTTAAATGAATAATAATAAAATACTATAACAACTAGAGTTAAAACTACACAAGTAGTAACTATTAGGTAATATAAGTGTAATATAGTAAAATCCAAAAAGTAATGGAAAAAATACACATGCAAACAGAAAATATTTTTGCAACCGGATAAAAAATTAAAAATAAATTCTAAGAGATCCAAGATCTCGATCTCCAAGCCCTTAATACTATATGGTTTCAAGTATTTCTATGCTTATCTCAAATCATTGACAAACTTTTTTTCATTTGCATAAGACATGACACATGTGGGAACACCCCATGTCGGTGCATTTATATACATACTAAGTATGACGCAACAAAAAATAGTGGGTGAGAAATTAGATGCGTGATATAAGTATTCATCTCATCCAAAATAAATAGGGTAATTAAATCCAATAACAATTATTTATTATTATAAAATGAACCTTGTAGATAGAGATAGTGGATCTCCATCTCACAGCCCATACCTGGTTGATGAGTTTTCCTTAGATCCAAAAATATATAAATGATTCCAAACATCTCGTGTGTCTCTTAAATGAAAAATATTAAGAGTGTTTTCAGCTCAACAGAGCTCCATATACTGATGGGGAATAATCTCCTAGTGAAGGACCCATTCCCTAATAAAAATAGAAGATGCCACTCAATAGGTAGAGGAGCCAAGCCATGATAAAATATCAAGGTTTCACTCAGTATGTATAAGACTGAATAACTGATACAATAAGATGATTCAATATAATATTTACAGTACTCATTCCCATATAAAACATGAGGGTTCCATTCAATTGGTGGAGGACCCTTGCGAAGATATGAAATGATGATTCCGCTGAATTGGTATAGTACCCATGAACAAATATGATAGTAGTGTTCCACTCAATAGGTAGAGGACCCAAGCCCAAATATGATATGAGGGTTCCACTAAGTAGGTATTGGACTCATTCCTTGATAATACAAGAGGGTTCCAATAAAATTATTATAAGGGAGGGGTGATTTCCAACATCACCAAACCTTTGATGACTCAGTAAAATAATTGACGTCTTAGAGAACCACATCAATAAGATTCAAACTAATAAAATCTCACATACTTTCACAAAATATAATATTAATACCACAATAATTTTCTGCACGAAAAAAAAAATCAGGATAAGATACTCAAAGGTCAAAAAGTAAAGTAAGAAATAAAGGAGACATGAGATATAAAATATTCATAAAAATTATAATCCTTTAAGGGTCCAATTTTCATGTGAAATCACTCTTATACCCAGACCTATCATTGAATTTACATGTATATTTTTCCATTTTGTTCAATATATAATTTAAGGGTACAACAGGGAGTTTCTTAATAACTTTATCCTACTCATCCTTGCATGGCCATTTCTATGTACCACGGCCCCTGCCTATGTGACTGTTACTGTATCTAACCATGCCCATGTACACTATCGATGTGCTAGTACCCGGTGTGTCTCATGAAACTCATTATGTGTTAGGGTCAATCCCGTACTTGTCATTTCCCATCGTCCCAATACCTTATACTCTTCGTAGTAAACATTGTGTACCCCGCTATACATATCTTGTAAGGCAACATGTGCTTCTTTGATTGTACCCACTATACATGGAAAATCAGACTGTTAGGTTCCCATGGTGTGTGGTCCCTTCAAATGGTGCGTAATCATTATCTCCAACATGAAACCCAATATACCGTATAAAAATAGACTACATCATGTGTGTTCATTATTGTACTTGATGTATATATATAGATGTTTTATAATGTATGGATCTTTAAACATTTACATGATCCAGAACCAAATACCTTTCAGGACCACCATTTATTAGATGAATCCCACTCTATCCATCAATTTTTGAACGTTGTTGATTTGATGGCCGAATCTCCATTTTCCTACTTGTAGGCCATGCATTGTTCATCACTCGTGGTGCGTCCCACTACCACAATAGGACCCTGATCCATGGTGGAATCACCCAAATCCTTCATAATACCTCAATAGATATATAATACATCAATATACATGTTGTTAATTCTAACACATTAAATTTGGGGGTTCGATCGAGCTCGAACCTACCACAAAAATTCAAACTGCAACCCCATAGACCAATAGTGAAGAACATGTTGAACAGATCGGATAATGTGTCAATAATTAATTTAACAATTTATGTACCAAGAGTTATTGGACAATGATCATATAAAATGGGTTAAAATAAATCATTATGTTACTTAACTAGATAAAAGAAAGAATAAACAATTTGTAGGGCTCATGTGAATGTTGACATTTACAAATAAATGAAATATGATTTATTAATTATGCTGATTTAAATTTTTTTTTGTAGAAAACCAACAAATTATATTCCATCCCTCAATTCATAATGATCTTTATAGAATAATGTAGATTCTAATGATGTAGAAGACTTATTTCATTCATTTCACCATGTTTCAACATAATTTGATTTTTTGTCATCATTTTATCATGATCTACCAATGAGGAATAGTGATATCATCCTCTTAATAATCATATGGTTATGTAGCTATCCCTGATTCTATAACATCAAATTAATAGAGTAATATTTATTTTGGTCATTTAAATAATTAAATAAATAAATAAATTCAAGTAACTTACTTTCCATTTTCATCCTCTTCTGAACAAATTGAACTGGCCAACATTATTTATTTTTTAGGAAAAAACACACACTCAAGATTCAAATGTGGTCAAATATTTTTATTCTGGGACATCATTCAATAGATATTCTAATATTATTGAAAACGTTTACTTGCATGATATAAATTTGGTTTAATATTTTTAATAAATTAATTTGTGCTTTTTATGAATTAGAATAGCACATCATCTTAGTAAATAGATATCCATATATTTCAACACATATTTTAAATTCATGAAAGGAAAAAATAGAGTCATTATAGTTATAAATATTTCCTATCTATTAAATTTTTGGTATGAATGTTATTATCAAAATATTTTTTTGATTGATGTTATAAATTGTTTATGATTATAAATTTGTACTAGATGTATTGTTTTTTGTGTTACAATTTATATGTATAATTATATATATATATATATATATATATTGATATGAATTGTTCGCTATTAAAAAATCATTTGTTTTTACCATTTATAATTCTTTTGGAGTTGTTATTAAATATTATTATTTTTATGTTATGAATTGTTTCATATTTATATATTATTTTTATGACATAAATTATCTATGTAAAATTTATGCATGTCTAAATTATTTCCATATATATGCATTTCCAAAAAAAATATCAGAGAAAATGACGCAACTAGAATTGGAAAATACTTGCAATTTTATTCATTAAACGATTGGAATAGTTTTAAGTTTTCAAATTTGGTTCATTAATTATATTTCTAATGGAAACTTGCTAGGGCTCCCATATACATGAAGATTTAGTGACATACCTCCCAAAAAAATACAATCATTAGGTTTTCAGGACCAAAAATTCTATGGAACTCACATTGGTTCAGAGGACGAGAGGGAAGACTCATCACACCCTTTTTAGGGGTATTTTATTGACTACATTGGGTATCTCTTAAATATTTAATATATGTTCGTTAATATCTCTCAAATCATGGTACATGAATAGTAAACATAATAATATGATATGATTTTTAATCAATATACATTAAATAGGGAGTTTTATTAATGACAACTTCTATATGTACCTGAGACTATCCATTTATTTAACATTATTTATTAATAATGAGTGGTTTCATATTCATTAATGCTATATGACCAGGAACTCAAAAGTTTACTGGAATGCATAATGTTTATTTTTGTATTGGGATTGGGATTGAACCTCAGATATGCATACTAAATGTCAAGTTGGAATAAGAATCAAATCCAATGTAGTTTGTATTGGACCATGCCATATAGTTTAACATCTTTTAGAAAAGTCACCTATGATGGAATTTAAGCATTTGGTATAGAGAATAGGAATTAGGAATTCATCCTATCTATACATATTTAAATATGAATTATAGACCTCATAGTTCCATTTTCCCCAACATGATAATGAGTGTGGATTTATAATTAACAGTGCTGACGATTATTACACCAGAGTGTATGAGATCTATAGACATTTCTGAAAAGAGATTCCATTTTTTGGAGGTATTCGTATTATGTTGTTTTTTTGAACACCGATAATCTATAAACTCACATGAGCCATGATCAATGTGATTGATAAGTGAAAACTGGTAATTAATCATGCCAAAAAATATATATAATGGATTTTATATAGTGATTACACTTTGATCTCACCATTATATTTCTGTTGGGATTACACACTGAGGATTAATTGGTTTTGGGGGATTTTTAGTATACTAATGTTATGTTCTATGACAATACCTAATCCCATAATATTCATACTTAGTGTGATAAACATGAGATAGAAAGGGATCAGACACACTTCCTATATATGTTGGACATACGCATTATTGTATCCTTGATGTAATAATGTTTGATTCCTTATGAAGGATATGAACCCAGAAGGGAATGCGTGGTATTTTAGTTTTTATGGAAACCATTCCATAGGAAAGAATTTTATGTATCCTATTTAGAACAAAAAATTGAGACATCAATGTTTACTGAGGTTCATAATCCTTTGACGGATGAGAAAAGATGATAGACCAAAATGAGGTGGGAATTATGATCTATAGTAAATTTAATTATGAGGGACATACACCATTGTGGATTCTGACGTCTCATATAAAACCCTTACCCTCTAGAAGACAAATAGTGGGGACCATGAGAGGTTATTTGGGTGAGCATGGAGAGAATGAGGGTCCATTGAGATACATAGCATGAAAAAGTTTCAACTATGCATAACACATGGTCCATCATGCTCACTCCTTAAATATTGGAGGTTCAAATACAATGTCTTATGGATGGGGGTTCTTTTAGTTCAAGGTTATATGTCCATGTGTGTCTAAAAAATATTATAGACATTTCATAGGGTCTCTGATAGATAAGGAAAAAATATCCATGGTCAAGTTCATGATAAATATGGCATTTCAAATAGTTTTTGTATGATCTATTTGAAACGTACACAATATATCACTTGACAAGGATGAAATTATCAGGATCCTTTTTGTGACCAAGTATGAAATGTTCATATTTAATAATGTTGTCACCGATAGCTTGTCCATGGATGTCATGTGATAAAATCTGACATTTCCTAGGGACTTCTCAGGATCAAGGATTTAATGTCTAGTACTCTTCATGTGATCTAATATGACACATCCATTGGGTTTTACATGGTCATGGATGACACATATAGAGGTCTTCAGGAGATCAATGAAGTTATGTTTACTCTTTTTATGAGATAAAGGATGACATTCCCAAATGATATAATATGACTAGGTCTGATACGTTCAAGTGTGTCACGTCATCATGTTTTACATGTCTAGAGTACTCCATGTGATCTATCTTAAATGTTATAAATCCAAGTCATGATCAATATAACATGTCATGAGTACTTCACATTATGTATTTTACATGCATAGGGGACCATCAAAAGATCAATTAATATATCAATTAATCCATCTAAAAAATAGCATAATTTTCATCATGTAAGGTTCATATAATTTATAGTTTTTCATCACATGAAACCCATGGATTATTCAACAAAGGTATCATTTGATTAGATTAACATATCCATTTTCTTTCAGGTGGTAAATTATTTTATCAACATATCCCTTTATATAACTTAATTTCACTTATTTTTCTTATATTACTCACCTTTATTTTCTAGGTTGAATTATTTTTCAATTTCATGATCCATTTTATTCCAAAAGGACACTCGCATATATATATTTATGACTTTTCTTATATGAATGTGGATTGATAGGTATCACCACCCATGTATAAATGATTATTTATGCGATGATCTATCTGAATATTTTTTCTTAAGACGGTGGAAGGAGTCATACTCATACATTGAAAATAACTTATTATTTTTGTTTGATCCAACTTCATTCCATTAATTAATTCCTCCCTTGTTCGCATACAAAAAATTGATTGTGAGATTGGTCCTTCATTTCCAACATCTTCCATTTCAACACCCTTTTGAATTCCTTGATTCTCCAGGAATTGATCAAGAGACATAAATTTGGTAATTTCCTAATCATCAAGGTGGATATGTCTAAATTCTTTTTCATGATATATCCAATATGTTTAGATGATTCTAGATGATCAATCCCACATGTTTAAGTAGCTTTAAAAGGTCAAAATGGCATGTATGGGGTCCCCGGTGAGTTCAAGATGTCATGCTTGATGTCCTTCATGAGATCAATTGGGACTGTTTGAGGTCCTTGATTTATTCATGATGGTTGTCTAATATCCTTAAAATGATCAAATTGACATGATTGAATTCCTTCAAATGATCGAATAATTAAAGATGTGAATCAAATATCACATCACACAATATAATATTAGCATCCATAATGTGAAGGTCAAATTATTTTCATCTTTATACCACATGATCCCTTGGTTGATTTTCAAGAATTATTCATATAAGGTGTCACATGGTCAATGAAGAAACATCCAAGGGTCTTATCATGATAGTTCCAACAACTTTGAAATCCTTCACATGATTAATTTAGGAATATAAATGACATTCACATGAACTAGATGGAATATTGAATATCATTCAAATGATCCATTCACACAAATATCAACAAAACATACATTGTGAAAGGATCTAATAATTTATATATTTTATCACGTGAATTCCTCAATGGATACCATGTGTTTGTCTATTGAAATATTGCATGATTGGAAGGATTTTTTTAGGAATCTGTATTACCAGGATGACTAATTTGGTTGGATTCATTTTATTAATGAATAAATATTGTGATGAATGTATCCCCTATATTTAATTTTCATAGGGTTATAAGATTGCATGTAAAATTTAATGTTATGTTTCTCGTGTGAACCAGTCTCTTGATCAGCATGTGAAAATTCTTCATTCTTGTTTACATTGTAATAAAATAATACATATTATTTGGTATATCTTCCAACAAAATTTTTAGATACTCTTATTTTAATCAAAAAATTACACCCATCAGTAAGTATGTTTTGAGGGAGAATGGAATGAGAACTCGGTTCTAAAGAATTAAATTATTGTTTGAGCCCCTTAGGCTTCCACTGGTCTATTATCCAAGAATCTCATGGTATTTTTAGATTTCTTTTAAATTCCATAATACAGCCTATAAATAGAAGGGTTCATGTCTAGTCATTTCACTTGTGATGCTTAAGTATGAAGAGATCGGAATAATATTTCTTCTGTATGATTTATTTTAAAGACAAAATTTTATAACCTCATCGCAAGAACCATTTTCATGATCTATTTTCCTAAAAAAATACTACCTAAATCCATGAAAACAATCTTCAAATTATTATTCACTAACTCACTTAAACTGTGTATTGTTCTTTCTGTTGTGTGGTTTCTTCTTGTGATATTCATGGGAATCATGAAACCATATAACTCTTTACACGATTCATTTAACCATACCATCGATATGAATATATTATTACTGAAATAAGTTATAAAATAATGAGAGATTATATGATTCACAAGATGGAGAGACCCGTAATGGATAATGAGTTCCAAGCGATCCCATCCAAGTCTCAATTTGTTTATCCAGCCTACCGCTTTTATGATTCCAAACATGTTATAATGCACGCATTTTTTAATCATTGATCTAATGGATTTGATGTAGTGGAATTCATCAAATACGGATGCCAAGAGGTCTATGATCACTAGGAACCAAAACAATTCTCCTCAGTGTTATGTATCATAAGGAAACAATATTCTGAAGGGTCTCATTTCTATTAGTCGTTATAACTATCATTTATTTGATAGACCAAATCTATATAACATGGTCCATATGGATGATCTCTCCTTCACATTTCCCAACCGTGCACTTCTAAATTACAGGTTTTCATCTAACTTTTACTGTATATAGAAAATTGACTCTAACCACAGACTGTTGAATTATGAACAACTCCATGATTCATCCTACACATTGAATTACACCTTTATAAGCATGAATGATTAAGATCTACCTCATTATAGTATTTCGTAGATTTACTCAAAAATACATTTATCATATTTGGAAAACCCAAATTATTGATATAGATTGAAATGGGATCTATCCCTTGGTGGGGATTCATCGAATGAATGTGATTGTTTGTTCTAGGTATGTTAGATCTCGATAAAAAAATTAGAACAATAACAGAACCTTACCTCTATGAGGTGATATGTACATATAAAATCATCATGTATGGTCAACCAAGAATCCATAGAGAGATAATCATTCATTGGTTTCCCCACCCAAAATCTTTTTATTTGACCCATAAAGAAGCAGGAATGATCTGATGAGGTAGCTATCAGCTGGGAGGAATTATTTATCTTTTAGAGATATATAATGAATTTTTCCCAACCATGGATGTTTGAAATGAACCATAATAGACACCTACCCTAGAATGATAATTTTTCACTATTATTAAGGAAAGGAAAAAATTGTATTCAAACTTATTCTCAATAATTTATTTAATGTTTTTTTCAATATTTTCCCTTTTTATGGAATGGATCATTCAACTACAATACATCCACATCACTGCACTTATCCCCATGATCTGGATATCATGGGATACTATTGGGCAACTATAGAGGATGTTTCGTATAGTAGATGGGATAATAACGTGAAACTCAACATGTATTAATGTCCTTGGTTGGTGGTATTTTTTTCATGTTACTAATTTTTTTGGTTTTTTATTGGGGATGCTCATCTTGGAATTTAACTCAGTGCATTAGTGATGGTAGATAAAAAAAATGGTGTATTATTAACCTTTTTGTGCCAACCCTTTCATGTATTTATTTGATTTATAATCATAAAAACTGATAATCACCTCTAATATAGTATAATTACATTCCATTTTCTATTTGGTAGGACAGGTGATCACTTTGGGTTTAATGGAAAAAAACTACTAAAATAATTTGTTCCATGTTCCAACCTCGAATTAAAAGTTTATTTATGTTAAAAGAAGAATTTTATGATATCCATGAGGCTAGAAAAATGATAAGAAAACATAATTTTATCAATTTATTGTCATACCACACACCCTAAAGTATGATAATTTAAAAAAAAGTGGATCCCTTAAAGAGGGGTCTTATAAAATTACATTCTAGGATGGGGTTCTTTTAGCCGGTTTAGATGATATAATAATCTATGAGCTATATAAGGGGAATGATATTCTTGTATTATCCACCAATTCTATATGATGTTCAAATTCGAGGATATTTATTACATGATTACCTTTCCTATTTTGTATGATTTTAATTATCACTTCCAATACTATGCCCAGTCATGGATGAAATCATACCAAGATAGTGTATTGATACAACCCGTTGGATGGCTGGATATAACCTATAACTCTCTAAATCCATTGTTAATAGCCTCCATGGAACTTGTTCAAGACCTAAAACTACATTAAAAAATCTTCCTAATCATGAAAGGGAGTCAATTAATTATGTGGTAGTGTTTTTTGGGAATCTCAATCCCTCAATATATATATATCTAATAATTTTTAGGTCTAATAGGGCTCAAATCATGTTAGTGGTGAAGGGAGAGCAACACAAGCCTCAATTTTTTACTTCTTCATCTGGTGGTTAGTCACTTCTCATTATTGATCTGATATCATAATATATTCCAACCATTTCTCCCCCTTTGGATGCACCCTTTAAGAATATCACCATGAGAAGGATGTCAGAAATATAAAGTTGGTTCCAAATTCAATCCTTAATTATTGAGGAAACCATTGAAGATATTTTCATTAAAGGGTATAACTTCCATAATATTTCCCTTAACCATGGGTAGGTGGATTCAATTATGAGAAATTATAATAAAATCACACATCAAATAATCATAGAACATCAATCATTATCCAACCATGTGAATGAGATTTTTGAATTTTAAAAAATGGATTTTTCATTAATATACAAGGGATGAAAAAATGTTATTAGATAAAAAACATCATAAAACCACTTAGTTATATGATAGGATGAGTGAAATGGTTGTATAGATAGTGGAACATGAGGAATTCATAGATAATGTGAAGGTTGAAATATCGATGACATCCTCTTTACCTGAATCCACTACAAAATCAGATTTAGATTTATCCACATTAATCAGTGTGCTTCATCTAGTAACAACATAAATAGTAATATTGAAGGTTACACATAGACATTCAATTGATAACTCCCACCAGACTCTGGTTTATTTTGAGAAGTTATTGGATCAATTTTTTTCATTGATATTATTGAATTTCCTCTAGGAAACTATGGTAGAGACTTCATTCTATAGTGATTCCTCCCTCTCATAGTATGTTATTAATTAATGATATTTCCTATTATATATGTTATTTTTATGCCTTAATTTTTTAATCATGGGAATGTAATTTCATCATCTTGGTATCATATATATACTTAAAAATGCATTTTTTAATAAGAATTTAATCAAAACATGAAATCAAAAGGAGTAATCATAAAAGGCCTCATATGAAAATGACCTTTAAGTTATCAATAGAATAAGAACCCTTATTTTTGTACAGTTCCAATACATACTAGATAATCCAGATTATAAGGATTATTTTGATATATATTTCACAAAAATAAAGACGTTTATATTTTTTATCTTATTTCATAAAGTGAATAGATTGATTTTTTATAGGGCTAATTAAGGCTAACTATAAGAATTTTATCAATTTTTTTCTCCCTAAAGGTTGCCTAATCCATTGAAAAAATGGATTAGTGAGAATGGACTCATTTTCTATCCAGTATCCCTTTATATTTTTTATCCTGGTATGTTTTGTACCTTTCCCATTCCAACTGGGGTCAATTTTTCAATATCCAACTGTTTTCATGTCGTGCAAGTAGAGACATGGCTTTTTATCGAGGGAAACATTTGTTTTTAATTACACAATAAACATTGTTTCTTTTTCAATTTATAGTTTAAGTTATTGCAAGTCAGATGGATAAAGTATGATTATTTAAAGGTTAAATAGGACAGACCTAGTGTTATTATATTTTACAGTCTTCTAGCATAGAGTTTCAGTTAGTACAATCCAATGTCTTCTACCATAGACCATTTGTTGTTGTACTTTAGGTACATCTATATTAGACCTATTATAGATGTAGTTTAATGTATTGTATCTTGGAGTAGCTACTATTTTAGTTTATGGTTTCCTATCTTACACCATCTTTTTCATTTATATTCTCAAAACATGTAGTGGGAAATAAATTATGTATACAAAATAATGGTTTTCATATACTACATATTTAATATATATGTGCACAAAGGAAATTCCATAAATAATCTCACACCCATCAACCTTCTTGGAATAATGATGGATGGGTCCTCCTGAAGGGTTCATACAACCAAAATCATTAAGGAGATTATGAGTATGATATATTTTGACATGGTGTCAAGGATTTTTAACCTACATGGTTAGTTGGATTATGGGATATGTAATTCATGCAACAAGGACATTGAATGGGAGTGATGATTTGGTAAAAATATTTTTTTGATAACAAAACCATATATGGTGTTCAGTTCCACTTTGATGCATCTTGGGATCATTAGTATTGGAGGTCCTTTTCTTAAAGGACATTCCAATGAATGAATATCCCATATTAATGGTCAATTGGAGGTGTATTTTATCATTTTTATGGTCTATGAAACATTTGTAAGGATTCCAAAATTTGGATAATGAAGTAGGGTATATAGAAAAGGATATAAAATATTGGATTTAGAACTATGGAGGTAGATTTATTTTATAGTTGTGAAGAACAATATCTATATCATGTTATTTAAAATCGAGTGATGATTGAAAAAATGGTTAAATATTGAAATATTGTATTTATAAATTGATAATGGATAAAATACATTTTGATATAATGTAATGACGTCAACCCAAACATCTTGGATATAGTTCCTAACATAATTACATTATCATAGATATTATATTAAAATCTAAGAGGACCAATCAATTTAGTCGTTTTGGAAACTACATTAAATACATGGAACCCATTTTACATTGGAAAAAATCATAATATATAACAAAAGATAAAAAGTTGTGTCTTTTAAAAAACAATCAAATATATCTTCTTCATAGCTCAGGGAATGGAAACAAAATAACGGTGAGAAGAAATTATCAATAATTCCCATGTACAACATAATCCATTTTGAATCAAAAAGAATAAACAACATGGAAATTTTAATAACTAAGAACACATTCTATTAATAAAAAACATTAGAATAATATGGAATGAATAAACGATTAGGTAAGAATTATATATAAATAATTAAATAATTTTTAAACATGAAAATGGATCTTCTAACTAATAAATTAATCAAATGGAATAAAAATAATGATGGAGAGAATAATGTTAGATTCCTAAACTATCAAAATCTATCCTCAATATAGATACAATAATTATCTATCCTAAAGAAATCTTACATATGTGGGTAGAACTCATCTTATTTTTTCAATTGATTCATACCATAAGACTACAGATGCATTAACAAGCTTTCATTAACAAATCCCTTACCCATTTATTTTAGGTAAACAGAATTCCTCATATATCTACGAATATATATAATTCATAAAATATGTTCCTTTCTATCCAATAATTGAATTAACTAATGTAGAAGGAGTTAACATTATTTCAAAATATTTTCAAGTATCTTAAAATGTAGTCAACATATGTAGAAATGGTATCATTATTAAGAAATAATCATGTCCATGATACAAAATAATCGATATTTAAAGAAATTAAAATTTCGCTTAATTAATAAGATAACTAAATAAAAGGGGCAGTACATACACCACATAAAAGTGAATTGGATCATAATAAAAATTATGTCTCAGAAGAATGTCAATTGAGAAGAAATCCATACATAGATCAGATCAATGAAATGGGAAATAAAAACAATGATTTGATTTTTCGTATCAACTGCAAATCCAACTAAAAAGTAGAAATAAAACATTAGATAATTATAATTCATTTCACACATAATATTTTCATGGCATAACCAATGACATAGAAGATCAACCCAATGAATGGAAATTGAGATAAGAAATCCACTATCTCTTGATTCCTTTTGGTTTTATGTGATTAGTCACTTATATAGTTGTTTTAGAAATTTTATTACCCTATAACATAACCATATTAATATTTATAATATCATATATGAACATATTATAACATTATAAAACCCATTTATGAATAATATTGTATTAATTTTATTGTTTCGAGTGTCAATTGCCTTTTTTCTTATATGTGTTCTGTCACGAAATTTCATGTACAAGTACATATTATATATTCATATACTATATATAATTATATTAATGTTATAAATATATTATTGATATGTTATATACAATTTTTATAATCCTTATTGAATATTTTATGTGGAAAATGAATCACATCGTGTAGGAGAGATAGTAGATCGTATGTATTCATGAGTAACATTATCATACACTTCATTGTTAATAGAATGTGAATTAAATGATATTTAATTTTTTATAATAAATATAATTTCTTAGTTATAATGTTTATCAAATATATCATCATTATAACCATCAAATTAAAAATTTGGGTAAAAAATTTACATCGTAGTTTAGAGACGATAATCTATGTGTACGCAACTGCATTGGAATTATTTTTCATAGGATGGTTAAAAGGTGGAATATGGTTTTCCAATAATCATAATAACATATCAGAAAATGTATTATACATTATTTAAAGCATTATGATGTAAAAAACACCTATATTGGATATGGATTATGAAATAAACTTAACTGAGTCAATAAAGACCATTGCCCTTTATTCGGTGGACATCATTTAATCTCTTATTAAGAAATCCAGAGTTTGTCCTTTGGAAGGAAAAAACTCTACACCTTTTATAAAACAATTTAGAAAAATAATGGGTAGTTATTTTTCAAGATATATGGATCAATTTGGTGTAAATAAAGGGATTCCATTTTATAATTGATGTGAGGGGTACTTTAGGAATTTCTCAAAATATTAAAACATAATAAGGCTATTATAGAGATAAAAAAATTAAAATGTCCTATAGATGAATATTGGATGAATTTTTAGACTATATATTAATCCATTTTTTATTTATTGATATTTTCTAATTTTTTAATATTTTAATAAAAAATTACATTCATGAAAAATCCTTATTATCAATTTTGATACTATTCATTAAATTGACCATAGAAAATCAAGATAACAGGAAATATTCAAAAAAAATACGTTTAATACACAACTAATATATAGTATTAATGTTTAATTTTTTTATCACCAAAATTAATTAAAATTAAAATGAATTAAATTTTATTTAAATCATATATTTGATCTTTTATTAGTTGAGTAATTAATACAATATCATCGTGTAATAACTTAACGTGATTATTTGATTAGTAATAATTTAAAAAAATTATGATGAATATAAATATTTCACATTTTAGTGGAAATTTTATGGTTGAACATATCAAATATATGGACATTTATTAAAAATGATATTCTTATTAAAACAAATTATGACATGTTTGACTTTTCCTTAACTAAAATAGTATATGGTGCCTAATCTCAACTGTGAAGCTCAAGATTGTCTAAATATGCGACAAATGGATGAGTTTTGTAGAATCAGAATCATACAATGAAATTTATTCAAGTGTTTAGACCCTTTTAAAAATTTGATCATTTTAATTTTACATTAATTACCTTATTTACCCTTGACCATTGTAACAAAAATTATGAAGTTTAGTATTACTATATTTCAAAAATAATAGGGTCAAATTTACTAAGTATTGAAAAAATTATTCAAAAAATTGATCATATTTTTCATAATTAAAAATACACAATTTTAAAAAATAGATAAAAACTAATCTAGTAAAACATAATGATAAATTGTTTTCTAGAAAAGTAGCATAATATATATATAAATGTTTCCATAGAAAATTAAAACATGAAATTGATTCCAACAAACTTATTTGGATTATTAATAATATAATATATCAAATTTTATATAAAAAAAATAAAATATGTGTTTTATATTGTTGAAAAAATATTGTTTTCAAAAATAAATTATCACATTTCTCAATTCACTAAAAAATAAATATTTTCAAAACAATTAATGAAAATTCAACATAAGGTAATTATAAGATTATAAATTAAAAAAAATATTTTTCCAAATATAATTTATTAAAGTGTCAAATATTATATTTAAAACAAGTTTGCCATTAAAAGACGAAATACCTCATTTCAAAAAATATATCATTTTACGCATAAAATTGGATTTATTCTTATATCATGGCTATAAAATATATTGGATAAGTTTCAAAACATTTAATGGATATATAATATATAAATTTAATTATTTTCATTTAATAATATTAAATAAATTATTTTATTATGAATAAAGTACTTAGTTCCATAAAATAGTTTTTTTATTAAAACAATTCCTATATATTCAATTGATTTTTATATTAATTTCTTATTAATTGTTCAGTAAATAATTATATAATCACTTTCAATAAAAATATTCCAAATTTAGTTATTAATTTTCATACCTTAAATTACAATATATCTTTGCTAACAATCATATTAAATATTAACATTAGTAGTAAATTTTAGTTTAGTAAAATTTTGTTTTTCGCATAACACAAGATATCGAAGGAATGTGATATTGTGTGTAAAGCAATCCAAAATTTTTATGAGGTTACCTCATGATAATATTTTTTATTTTGAGTTTAGTGAAATCATAACATAAGGTATAATGAAATATAGAGAAAAATTATTTTAAAAGGAAACTATTGTAATGTCATGGGGTGTTACATTATCGCCACCTTAAATAAATTGCATCCTCACAATTCAAATTTGATCATGGAAATAAATTTTTTGATATTTGAAATAATAATTATGAAATCCCCAATAATTAAAAAAATTACTAATACATCCCCTTGCTAAGATGTAAATTGGCGTACAATGATTCAGTAACTAGAGTTCTAAGTTGGATAAGATTGGTGGAAAATGAAAACATTGTCGTAGAAGAGAAAACAAACATTAAAATATTGATGGAGTGTGATAGAGAAGTTGTTATATATATAATGTTAAAGACAACATTTCCAAAAACCACAAAAGTATAAAAATGTTTATCAAAATCATCAAAATGATGAAAATAAGATATCATTTTATTTCAATATCCTTCTCCAAAAGTAATCAAATTGTTTTACTATTTATAAATATAAATAAATATTATTACATGATATGTTTCAATTTGAATAATAATAACTTCATCGTTTATCTTTTCATCGATCAATTTCCAATTAATCAAATTCATCAAGAAATTAAATTACAAAATTGATTTTTTTTATTATTGGACCTCTAAAAATTACATTCAATTGATCATAAGATCCATGAAATAGTGAAACATGTTTATGTCTATCCCTATATATCTTTTAAATTCTATATTGATAGAATAAATTATCCAATATGTATAAATCTTCATATGTACAAGTAATACATTAATATTTAGAATCACATCCATATTTCACAATTAACCTTTTCATAAATGGTTGACCTTGAGACCATTGAAAAATATTCTTATCTAAAAAATTATAATTAGTTCCAAGGTATTTAGTAGTTATTATTTACTATTATCCATATAAATTATCTCTTAATTACAGAATTAATATCTCAGCATTCAGAACACAGAAAGTGTTATCTTTCCCTCAACCATGTGTTTTACAAAAAATAATTATCTCACTGCCGAATAAAATTTATTAGTACCATTAAACATTTCATTCTATTACATTAAGAAATAGTTATAAAATATAAGCTATTGGAATTTTGTAATTCTATTAATGGGAATATAAACAAATAAATACATAAAAAATATTTCATGGATCCAAATACAGAAGAATATTAATCATTAATCATGTGTTTTATTAATATCATAAGCATGACCTTTGTCATTTAGCTTCTTCTAAGGTATATTACCTTGATGCTTGGATAATTTATTTGGGACGTTTACCAATTCACTGAAGTTGAAACCCTATATAATGGTCTTTTATTTCTTCTCATTTTATTATTTTTCATTGTATCCATTTTATCCTCATTTATAAAAAACTCGCGATCAATTCATTTATTTCCTAGAGTTATTTCTTCCACAGTTATCACTTGTGGTAAAATACTTTTTTTCATTCTTCCCATTATCATTGATATTTTCTAGCAACCTCTTCCATTATTTCATCCTATTGAATCTATAAAACATGTAGAAATCATTCTCTATCTTGATATAACATAAAACTATTTCATCATATGAATAAAATTTTTGAGAATCTTTCACCCATTACAGACTTGACTTAATCACATAAAATAATTTTTAATATTTAATTCATTGTTGGATGTGTAATTTTTATCACACATTTCTAACCTTATCAAGGTAGATCCAAACTACTCAAAACATTCTACTTCATATTTCCTTAATCTAGGTAAATTGATCATTATCTAAGTATGTTTATCATGTGGTAAATATTTTTCAAATAATATTAGTATAAATTTTATCATTACCTAAGTTATCTTTCATCTTCCTCCATTGAATTTTGGATCAATTACCACCTTTTATTATCATCACCATTGAGAAAATGCACTAACATCATAACATATTACTTTTTATCACATCCTAATGCTATAAATATTTTCTTCCAAGATATAATAAATTTCACAACAGACATTGGATAATTAGTTTCACTAAATAATGGGGACCCTTCAACATAAAGTGATCTATCATCAGTGAATAATGATATTGAATAGGTTTCTCCATCTACTCAAGGTTATTTTTTAAAACCTGGTTATGCTTCCCTAATAAACCGATAACATTATCAGTTAAAATTCAATCAATGTTGGCTTCCTTAGTATGTTAATATCTTCATTTTCCATGATTATGGATACTCTTCTTCCATCCCGGTTCCATTTTGAAACAATGGAATATACTATATTAGCTCATAAAATTATTCAATTTGTATAATTATAAATATGGTGAAACACGTAAAATTAATTTAAAATTTTAAGAATATATAATTTAATATTCATAAACATGGTTTAATTTGTATTTTTTTTACTTATCCTTAAAATACATCACATGATTATTTTCTAGAATATATGTTTCCTAAATCTGATTCATAAGGTTTATAATAAACCATTTATTATACCAATTGAATGGCCTGACCACAGTAGTCCTAAGATGGTGACTTACTTTGTTCCATTGGTGTAGATACATGATTAAAATTTCAATGGACTAATCGGTTTAACAGTTTTGGAAACTATATTATATACATGAAAATCATTTTACAATGCCATAATAAAATAAAACATACTATATAAAAATGTTTATAATTTTTATCCATGAAAACTAATCTAAAGACCTCTTAATCCATACCTGGTGAATGAAAAAATTAAGGGTGATCTCAAATGCTCAGTATGTGAAAATTATAGTGGAATATATAATAAATCAATAAGAATTCCCCACATGGAAAGGTAAATAACTGATCACACATTCAATTAATCAATAAATTGAGCATAATATAGAAGGAATAAAGGATGACCCAATAATGGAATTTAAATAATCACACAACCTTGGAACATGGCCATGGATATTATAATTAATAAATTAATAACACTATATAATAATAATTTTTGGAATCCAAAATTTAATATCTCTGAAATATAAATATCTATCCTCGATAAAATTATTTCCATGGTCTATCTAGAGGACAGTGTAAGTCTATGGGTAGAAACTCATCTGATTTGGCCAACTAATTCATCTCATGAGACGAATGATGCATCTAGGGGATTTTATTAACTGGTCCCCAACAATTTTATTTCATTTACAAATCATTTATCAGAAATAAAACAATTCATTTCATTCATAAATAATGACACTTTTAGTCAAATATATTTATTGAGTAAATGATATATATTTAACATTATTTACCCATATATTCAAATAACATCCATTTTAATAACCATATGTAAAAATTGTATATAGCATAGGAAATATTCATTTCAATGATTCAAGATTATGTAAATTTATGATAAATTTAATTTCCAAGGAATGAGTATCATAAATAAATCAAAGGGGGAGTTTATAGACTACATGAAATAGAATTGGTGCATAATAGAAAATAATTCTCAAATGAATATAAATTTACAAGAAATGATTAAAGATCATATCACTGAATTATAAATTAATGAAAATGAATAGATTTTGTGTATATACAATTAATCTACATAAAAAAGGGTAAATGTAACATATCATAATAAATATCTATTTCACGTATAATCTAAGCATGACAAAAATAATGAAGTAGAAGTTTAACCAAATGAATCACAATTAAGAAGATAAATTTGTTACCTCATGATTCCTTTTAGATTTACATTCTTTAACATCATGTATAGTGGTTTTAAACATTTTATTAGAGTTATCAAATAACCATATTAATATTTATACTATCATATATGATCCTCTTATAACAATTCACCACCCATTTATTAATAATATTTTATTCATTTCATTGTTCTGAGTATTAAATTCCTTGTTTTATCAATTGTACTAGGACATTAAATGTTAGGAACAAACATATATTATATTGTCTAATCATCTCAATAATTATATTAATGTTATAAATATCATATTGACTCATTATAATCATTTTTTATAATCATTATTTTATTTTTGACATGGAATATTTAGCGCATCACATCTTGGATACCGTAGGCCGTATATAAACACTATAAATGATATCATTCCTTCAATTTTGAAAATATTGTGAAATGGAAGATATATTAATTTTTATAGATTAAATTTCATTTCATAATTATATTATGTATCCATTATTTTAATCATTATAATAATCCAATTAAAATGGTTTTGAAAAAAAAATTACAACATGGTGTGGAGTCGGTATACCAATCATATGGATTCACAGTGCATTCAAATTTTATTCCATGGATAAAAGGTACAATATGGTTGTCCTATAATCATAAGAACATATAATAGTGTATATAATACAGTATTTATTAATTTATCATGGAAAAAATGAATAGAATGTGGACGAATAAATAAACATGAAAGATCTTATACGGATGATTATATCTTCTTTAGAGGACTACCTTTATTATCTTAATAATGGATCTTGGGTTTGTCATTTGGAAGGATAATAATCTCAAGAACATTTATAATTATGTTAAGAATATAAAAGTAAGGTTACAAGTTGAACTATATGGTTCAATCTGGTGTGAAGATGTGAAGGAAGCGGTTCCCTTTAATAATTAATGTGAGGGGCACTTTTTGACTATCTCAAATTAATAAAATATAATTAGACTATCCTAGTTCCATATAATTTAAAATGAACTAAAAATAAATAGGGGATGGAATATTAAACTATATATTAACCTCCTTATGATTATTTATTATTATGGTGATTTTTAAATAATTTAGTAAAATTGATATTCATGAACTATCATTATAATAAATTTTGATATTATTCATTACATTAACATTATTAATATCAATATAACATAATATATTAGAACCAATACAATTAATAACTCTTAAATATTTCATATTCATGTGTAAAATATATGCATTACCTTAATTAATTCAAATTATGTAACATTTAATATTTTTAATATTATTTATTAGAACTTTCCATTAATTGAAAAATTATAACATCATCGTTTTGTAAATATTTAAGGTAATTAATTTGTAATTAATAATTAAAAATAAATTATTATGATACAAAAAAAATTATATTTCAAGATTCTATTTTTTCAAACATACATTCAATACAAACACATATTAAAACTGTTCTTCTTATTAAAAACTAGTGTAAGACGTGTTTTAAATTTCATTAACTAAAATAATATAAAGGACTTAATGTCAACATTTTGGATTGAAAATCCCTTAAATTATACCAAAATATTATTTTTTTTAAAAACATTATTCATACTATTAAATTGGGATATTTTTTATTGAAATTTTATAATCCTTATCATATTATTTTTACCCTTAGTTTCCCTCTTTACCATTAACTAGTGTAATACAAATTACTATGCTTACTATACATATATTCCAAATAGGGACATATTAACTAAATTTGGACCTCTTGATTCTAAATATGTATACCATTTTTTATAAATCTGATCATATAATGTTCGAGATTTAATATTAAATTTAACCATGAAATCACAACAAATAAGAGTTTTTATGAAAAATTACTTATTAAATAAAAAACTTTATACCATATTTAACCTTGAAATTGACTCCCATTAATATAATTGGATTATTTGTACTATTATATTACTAGTTATACTTTTAAACTACATAATATATAAATTTTTAACGTTCTTAATAAATAAATATATATATATATATATATTTAAATCAATATTTATCACTATTCAGTAGAAAAAAATATTTTCAGAGAAATAATAAAAATTAACACAATGTAAATTTTTAAATTATTATTTTTAATACTAATTTTATTTTATTAAATATAATTTATAAAAGAATCAAAAATTCATTTTAAAATAAGTGCACGATTAGAAGGTGACAAAACCATGATAAAAATATAGCTTTATTGTATAGAATTTTATTTGTTCTTATATTATTCATATAAAATATATTTGATGAATGTAAAAAATTCTTAGATATATAATATATATATTTAATTAATATCAGTCATTAATATTAATATTTTTTTTAATTTATTTGGATGAAACATCTTTTTGTGTAAAAAATAGTTATTTTATAAAAAAAATTCTTTTATATATATTTTGTTTTTACATTCATTTATAATAAATTGGTCAGAAAAAAATTATATAAACATATGTAAAAAATATTCAAAATTTAGTTACTGATTTTTTTATATGTCATTAGAACGACTAGTTGATCATTATCATATTAACTAATGACATTAAAATTATATAGTAGTTTTACAAAACATAGTTTATCATTAAATGTAAGATATCGAAGGAATGTTGTATTTTGTGTAACACATTCTAATTTAGTGTTTGATGTTCCAAAATAAAATTTCAATATTGTCTGTAACACCATTTTAACATCGAGTATAAAGTAATATAGTTACAAAATTAAATTTATTCTAAAAGGAAACTATTTTATATACATGGTGTGATATATATAACATTGACGATGTCTAATCCACTTTATTGGATTGGTCATGGGTTTGATAAATAATGGAATGGGAATTTATGACCAATGGGAAATAGAGTCTGTTGAGTAAATCTCAAAACTAGTGTATCATGAATCTAATGTAACAAATAATTGAATTGTGGGGAACATTTCCACCAAGACAAAAACACGCACTATGTAAGTGCACTGTGGTGTTGTCTGATTAACCAAAAATTCTAGTGGGTCCCTTCAGATCAATCATCCCCTATTACAAATACAATATGGGGAAGAACCTATAACATCCTGGGTTATTTGGATCGTGTCAAATTACTCCCTTGTTTTTATTTTTTTTAAGTTTGGTGGGTAATCCCACATCTTTCTCCATCTTCGAAGATTATTTTTATTAACTTATATGAGAAAATTCCTTGGATTTAGTCACAGTTTACGTATTGACATGTGTCATGGGTGTTTGGTTGTGTTTAAGGAGTATTGGATGATCAAATTCCATATTTTGTAAAAGTGCAGGTAGAGGGTATGGTTTTATTTAACCATACAACCTCCTAGTTCAAACTGTGAATCCCTATTATGTACTGGTACAGATTTAAAAACGATGAATGTGTGAACACATGGCTATGCGAGACCTACATTGTTTGCAGCATAGGGAATCCACTCAGTTTGTGTGCTTTTTGGTAAAATCATGCACAAGTAGCACCGTTTTTGGAAAATGGGAAGTACCAATTCACTATAACATGCATGGTTTCAATAAGGTCATTCCTATACATGTTAGATAACCATGCGAGGATTAGATACTAAGAAATATGAATTGCATGGTTGATCCATGTTTTGGAAAAGTATGTGAGAAAACTGTGGGGGCCATTAAAGAGGCAAAATAACCTTCTATTTCTCTTTCCCCCTTTTCCTTCTTATCGTTCATTTATTCTTCTCTACCACTTAATCACAATAGGGGGATCTTTTTTATCCTCCACCTACTCAGTGTCAGACACAAATCATGTCTGGACTCCATTTTACAATCTTTCAGTTGCGTTGGTTCCATATCAATAAGGATTTCCATCTTATCACTTCAATTCTTCTTTTCCCTCACCTTACAGTGCACAAAATCTATGTGATTTGTTTTAATCTATTTTCAGGGTTTTTTTCTAAAACATTAATTTCCTACAAATCAGTGTGACATAGAGGATATGATTGGACGTGTGGGTGTCTACAAAAATTATCGAGATGGTACTTAAAATCAATTTTTATGTCATAGTTTTTTTGTGGTAGGGCTTTGTTCACACCATTGTCTTGTTCAAGTGAGGCCTTATTAAATTCATGGTTTTATTCTAAATAATTACATTTATCATATGGGATGTATTTGGGTATTACACAATAATGTATACTTGTCTGATGTTATGTTATACGTCACTGATCACAAGGGTTGTTTGGTTGGGTCTATTATTTATATTAATTTTTTTTATTATAAAATGTTATATGAATTGTGGTATATATATATGTTTCTTGTGATGCTATTAATGGTTCAAATGGGAACATGATTGTCTTATCCCGATGATTGAGATTGAATTTTTGATCTATTTTGAGTCAATCAAATCGTATGGATGGGCATGGACCAATGTTTATGTATTTTGACTGATGTTGACCACTAGTTGGTTGGCTCTGTCATAATTTGAGGTAATAAGGTCATCAGGTTGTGGGCATGTCTTGAGATATATTGAATAACACTAGCAACCAGTTTGAGTGATATTGTATTTGGAGAACAAGGTTGCTTATTGGTGTTTCTTAGGTTCTAAATTATTTTTTCCACTAGCCTATATTATCCAATGAGCCTTGTAGAGTTGCGTTCACACATAATGAATTTTATTATTTGGTGGTATTGACCAATCATGTGGGTAGAGACCATTGGTGGTTCCATCATATGGAATTTTATAGATGATGATTCCATATAAAGACAATGGAATAGTAAAGATCCATCATATGACATTGTTGAGGTTTTTAGATAGGGGTTGAGGATCTCAGTACTTGATTCCATTGGGCTAGGAATTCCATGGGAGGCCAGACATCATCACTCCTCGGGACATCATTAATTGAGGTAATGGTAATATCTTTTGAGTAAGGATTTCATTGAACCTCTATATGTTGGGATTGGAGGTGATCACAATTTATGAGTTGAGGTATGATGGAAGATGTAATATTTTGTTTTTCCATCAATATGTCAGATATCATTCAACAGGAGGTTTCCTTCAGCACATGGTGTTGGGTGATCTATTTTATGTGAAACCAAAGGGTTTATCTGAAATAAATACCTTTAGGTAATGCATTAATCTTAGGCTAATGATCCTCTCCCCTATAGTATGATGGAATTAGTCACATATGTTGATTGCTTCCCGGTGGCTACTAAGATCTAGGGAAGCTTGTGTTTATTAAAACACATGTGTTTCATTTCTTTTTTTCTATATACACCCTCTTCATCACAAACATAAGTTATGAACTCATTGGTGGTGTAATAATGAGACAAATTCTCTTACCCTTTATCGATACTTTGAGATGGGGTATATTTTATGATTTTGGTTCAGGTAATGGTTCAGACTCTAGTGTTGTACCCTTGTGTTGTGTTGTCGTGGGATGTATAGAAAGGGATATTGATTTTCCTACATCATGTTGTGTTCCATTAATTAAATTTATAGTACTACCATTCTTATATATTTATATAATATGATCATCCATTCGAACCGTTTTTGTTATTATACTGTATGACTTGTGTTGAGATGCATGATTAGTTATTATTGGTCTGTTGGATTGGTTATTTTATTCTACTGATTATGCTTCTACAATTTCTTGATATTGTTTTGCTTCCACTATGCTTTGGATACCAGTCTAGTTTTTATCGGTCTTTTCTTTCTACTATTTTATATTTATATAGACCTTTATTATCTCATCACCAAATGCTATAGTATCCATAATGTCAATCATTTACATCCTAGATTCTAGTTAGAAAACATTGTCATATGGGGAGTCATGCTAAAGGCTAGTGACACTCATCCCATGGAATCATTTGGGTGGATTAATGGGTCATGGAGCTACAAATTGTATCATAATAGTACTTGATAAGAAATTAGTAGTATCATTCGAATGGATAATAATGATATCACTTTTTCTATTTTTTTTGGTATTTGTATTTTCTTAATAGAATCCAGGATATTAACATGATGTTGAAATTGGGTTTAGAGCTCATGAATGGGTGCCTACAGCCCCATGCATTATGGACATACCCAATTATCTGGGGTGGATAATGTTGTTCTAATTTTTAGCTTCTATTGTAGATATGATTTCCACCTTGATAGTTACACATTGATGTGAGTTTTTACCTATTATTATATATGACAATTTACGATGTTATTTAAGGGGGGACATATTGAACCCTTGTCCTTGTATAGGATGTTATTATTTTAATTGTAGTTTATTATTCTCATAGGAACATAGGATGTTTTAATATTTGAGAGAGAGAGAGAGAGAGTTTGTTTGTGTGTGTGTCTGTGTGTGTGTGTGCATGTTTCATGATAGAAAATCATTATGATTGTCATTGGGGGCCTAGATTTTTCTAATAGGGGTTGGTTTGTCTTAAACAAAGGAGGATAGGTAGTGTTTTCCAACATATATTCACTTTGGTGGCATCTTACTCAACCATCCCAGACAAGTGGAGAAAATGAAATCAATTTGTGATATTTGATATATATATATATATATATATCAAGGAATATACTTCCATAATATAGGAAAATGTATGGGAGACTATATGTAGTTATGTTGATTATGTGGTCTCGTGATGAGATCATCAAATTGAGGCAACATGTATTATCCCTACTGTTGTGGCATGAGTAATATATGTTGTGTGGATTTGTTATGGGGGTAAGGAGGCCATGAGACTAGGATTTCATGGGACATGGTTTTAATGGGGAAGGTTGTGTGTTGTGATATCACACAGCATAGTACTGATTACTTTATATGTGATATATATATATAAACTATATGGGTGGTTTGACCAGGTTTTCGTATTCATCGGGTTTCTACCTATACAAGATCATATATAGTTTTAGAAGGGAATTGATATGGTGTCACATGAGCATGTGAAATTCGATACCCCTGTGGGTCTATAAAATCATGATCCCCATGTATAGGATTAGGTACATTCTCAGGTTTAGGTGGGGGAACCACAAGATTTGACAAATTTTTCGATGTGGCTAGAAGACCAGGATAAAGTGAGTATAAGGTCCCAACATTAAACATTATATAATCTTGAGTTATGTAATAATTTCACATTTATTATCTTATCAGGTTTAAAGTATTAGAGAATTATGCCATAATATTAAATTATATCTCAATAAAATTACAATGTAGACACTAATTCTTTATCAATTGTTTTTAATAAATAAAACTCCATAAAATAAAAACAGAATTTATTTATTGATATAAATTTTCATCAATTATTCTATTCACATACCCATCCTTATACCCTGTGAAAATCATTTCAAAAACATGGGATGAGCATAAAAATATAAATAAGGGTTATAAAATACGGTAAGAAAACATTTTCCCATTAATACATTCGAATAAATGAAATATCACTTTTCAATCATAAAACCTAAGTTCTTTAACATACCTCTTGAAATCATATGATTTATTAGTAACACACAGAAATCATAAACCATAAAGGTAATTTGTGGAATTTGTAACATACTTACATTGTAGAATTCACAACTACATAGGGATTTATGTTTGGAATACACATCATAGTATATTCCCTAAATCTCATTGGAGAAAAATTAATGTTTACCTCTATCACGTTACCCAATTCATTAGAGATCTATCCCTGGCTCACCCACTATTAGTTTATCAACGAACCACTCATATATGTAAATAATTATATGATCCATAACAAATTCATAACAAATAAAACAAGCATAATGGAACGATAACATTTCCACATTTCATTCACCAAATAACTATTAAATATATTGACATAATCAATGATCTCTTAAACCCATTTTCAATACCAAAATATGTAAAATGTTTATATGGGATTTATTTTCCGTTTAACAATAATAAGTCTTGTTAAAGAATCTAACTATCAAATAATTCTTGCGGTGGTAGAAATGTCGTTGTTAACCCGTACATTAAGAAGAAACATTCCCTTTGACATTTTGTAAAATGATTCATAAAAAAAAGATTAATTTTGAAGACCTTTGAATGAAACTAAAATTAAAAGGGTATACTTATACAAACATATAAAATAAGGCCTTGTATAAGTAAAAATATTCTCCAATGATAGGTGATTAAGATGAGGTCCCTTATAGAGATCATTTTGTTAATAAAATAGATCAATAATGTGTATTCACAATATTTGAACCTAAATAAATTGTAAACACATTATAGGATATAAAAAGTTATTTTGCATTTAAACATTGAACAAAATATTATATAAGTATAATATAAAACCCAACATAGGAAATTGGGTAAGATATTCCATTACCTTGAGTCTGACTTGTCACGTCCATTCCTTGCTCATTCTGAATAATAAAAATAAGTTAATTTATAGTTTTATATTTACTTTTTTTATGATTATTATTCCTTTTATATCCCTTATTACCTTGTTATGAACGTTACATAATTATTTATGTTAATATCTGTCGTTTTTTTATATTTGATACTTTAGTCGAATATGAACTTGTTATAATTAATAATTCTCCATGTGGTCAAAATCCCACTAACTCCATATTAAAATTAATTTTATAAATATAATATATAAAAAGTAAATATCTGTATTTAAAATATTACATAACATTTGATATAAGAAAAAAATGCACCGTTTGTTGAAATGGTAGGTAGTACGTACGCATGAATGCTACATTCATTGTTTTTTTATATTTACAAGAAATAAAAACTAAATGATACATATGAATATTATAATTACATTATAATATAATATTTTACATATTTTACATATGTTCATTAACTACATCATTTATACATTCCATGTATGGCATGAAAAAATCACATCACATTGAGGGGCTGATAGTCCGCACTTCCTCAAATTAAATTATTGTATGTAAACATTTTGTAAAGAATAAAGGTATGATGTAAAATAAAATTACAGAATAATATAGAATATATAAATATAACATATATCAGATATATATATAGTTCCATCAGAATTTCAACCATGATAGGTTGTAGGAGAAAATTGAACAATCATCATTTCGTGAGACTGTAGTTTTTCGTACATAGAAAAAATCTGTTTGTGTCCATTAGATGGATGTCTGTGTAAGTGTAGTTCGAATTATTATCCTAAAAACATCCTAGTAAATTTATTATTCATGCATAGTTTTTTAATAAAATAATAATAATAGAATTGGGAGTGAAGAAGTAAAATAATGGAAAGGTACTTTTGAGAAGACTCTACCTCTTAAAACGTGTAACTCCCATTGATTTGATCCAAAGGGATTTCATGAATTTCCTTCTGCCCAAGGTATGGATTATAGGAATAATATAGGTATTCTTTGATCTAATTTCTGTATATTTTGGATGATAAAATGGACATGAGAGGTTTTATTAAATGTGTATCTTAGTTTCCCTTTACGAAGAGGGAGGATGGGAACTTTAGGAATGTTTTGAGTTATTATTTTTTTATAAAAGGATTTTCGGTTTCAATAGGTATCGAAGTCATTAATATCAAATATATCATTGTTTTGGGTCAACAACCTATCAAACAATAGATTTGAGACAAGTCTAGTTCAAAAATTTAACCTTATAATTTTCCATTAACCCTAAGATTACAAATTTAATTATTACCATGTCTTCTTGTATATGCATTCTATATGGTTAATATAGTAAAGATAAAATGCTAATATATCCAAAAGTGGTTAATTAATTTCATTTTAAACTATATTAATGTTATTTGGCCTAATCATAGATTTTATGACTATTATATCATTTAATAAAATAGTACATGTTTTAGAAACTCATTTATGTCTATTTTTATTCTATTAATATCTTAACTTTTAAAAAATCCATAAAAAACTGATTCATTCAATAAGACATAATTTATTAAAATATAAAAATTCATAATCATACATACATTTTTTAATGGAATACATTGTTTTAAGTATTTAAAAACTCATTTATTTAAATCATTCATTAATAATGTAATCACTACATCATCATAGTGTCAAAAATATATTTATTTATAAGATGTATAAAAATTATAAATAAAATACAATGATTATTGAAATATTTTTATATTTAAAATTACTATTTATTGTCTAATATATCACTCATATAACCCCATTTAATAATTGGTTTAATAAAATATACATGATTTTTTACATTTTTCTTCACTATAATTTAATTCTCATAAAATGTAATTTTAACATGTAAGTGGCTCCTTGTGGTCCCAAAACATACATAATGATACTTGTGGTAATAAATATCCAATCCAATAGGATTAGAACATGTTTTAGGGTAGTTTAAGATTATTATAATATTATGTTTTTAACTTTATTTACCAGATTTACCCTTCTACAATGGTAAATAACATAATTAATGAAGATAAATTTCATAATGTCCTAAAATAAAAATAAACTATTTAAAAAATTGTAACCTCATGATTAAAAATATGGAATACATGTTTTCCAAATTCAAAACATAGTTTTTTTAGAAATTAATAAAAAATTAATTTCTATTGTCAAACCCAAAAAGTGGGGTTTTTCAAAAAAATAACTATCAAAAGATTGACATGTGTTTATGTCAAATTTAAACTTGGAATTACCTACAATGTCCAAAATTTGATTAAATGATAAAAATTTAATCCAATTAAAGTTTTAAAACAATTAAAAGTACAATATAAATATAAAAATAAATTAGATTAAAATTTAGTTTTTATTTAAAGTGACGTATTTTCACTGTTCATTAAAAAAATGAACATTCTTAGAAAATTACAAAAATTTATCCTAAGTAAATGTGGTTGTTACACTTATAAAAAAGAATTTTGTTTTCAAATAGAACATATGATAGTGTCAAAATATATATTTAAGAATGGTTTTCCATCACAATGCGGTAAAATGACCTAATAAAAATATTATAATATTTCATGCATAAAATAAGATTTGTTCATATTTTAAGCATCTAAAATTTATTAGATATATGTGAAAAAGTTAAAAAAACATTTATAATCAAATAGTAGTTTATTCTGTTCCTTTATGCCAATTAAATGGCTAGGTGTTACCTTCCATTTGAAATAATAACATCATTATATTAATTCTTGGTATTACTAAAATTTGTGTGAAATATAATATTTCAATGAAACAACTTGTTTCATGTTGAGTACAATATTAAAAAAATTCATCTTTAATGTAAAAACAATATAATATTCATAAATATTAATAGATATGAAAAAAAAAATTATTATTCTATGAATACATTTGTTCTTACATCCGTCCCCCTTTTTGGAAATTGCATCTTTATAATTTTAAAATTAGGCATGAAAACTTCATTGGAAGTCCCACATCAGAAAAAGAATAAAAAAAATAACAATTTAAAATAAATAAAGTGAAGTAAAAAAGGTCACCTGATCTAACCAATATTTGAATTCAATGTAAAAATACATGAATTTGGAAGAAAAACTAACCATCTTGTTCAGATCGAGAGTGATAGAATACATTATCAAGAGAATATTAACCACCAAAAAATCACAAACATGTGATAGGTTAAACAGTCTTTGTTTCCATAGTATGAAAAGTAAACGGACAATTGTTTTTGTTTTTTGTTTATTTTCATAATGTTTCAGAATTTATTTACAACATAAACTATGAAAATAATGAAATATACTTGCTTTTCAAGTAGATTTTCATTCTTTAAAATATTTCTACCACAAAATCATCATTACTCCAAAAGAAGAGCATTCAAGAAGACATTGACACACCTAATGTGCTAGAATTAAATTCTAGATAATCACAGAAGCCAAAAAAATGAACTATATATTTCCTCTATCATTAGACAATAACTAATGAAAAAATGGATATTACGATATCTGATAATCCCTATAAAAGATAAACCATTATAAAAAGAACTACTACTCTTAATCTAAAAAATTGAACCAACAATACCCAATGATCCAAAAAGAATATTCAATACAAAATTGTCTTTAATGTACATTAATATATTCCAACTAAGATTCAAAACACAAATTCATAAGGATTTCATCACATAGTCTTCAATGATTAATCATAAAATTTATCAATACCTATCATCGACTACTCTTAAATTATTATACTATAAAGTAATTAACATAATCACATATTTTATATGATTTGTTAATAATTTCTATAAATAAACCAATTAGCCATATTTATAAAATAAAACATATATTCCTCCAAAATTATTTTTCAAATATTACTTGATGTATTTAATACGACAGTATTCTATTTTCCTTAGTCATTTATAGTTCCAAAAAGTGACAACATCTTCTAAAATAATATTTATCACATAATCCAAAATTATTTTTTTATAATAAAGAAATGCATTTGATAAAACATATGTTTCAAAATAAACTTACTAATGATCCATAAAAACATTAAATAAAAATAATATGTCTTACTAAATAGGGACTTCACATAGGCCAGTGGTAGGTGATGCGTCCTTTTCGCCCTATGGTTGTGGGTTCAATTCCTACGGCCTAGCCGGACACGATGGGTAGTCACCCATCTTATGGGTCTTCCTTTATCTAAAATCAAACCATTCATATAAAATTCTCAAAAATATGATAATTTCCTCAAAAATTACCATAACCTACTTTATCTTTAAAGGTTATATAATACATTTCTTTTTTGCATCCCAAAATTTAATAACCATTAATCACCTCAAAAACGAAATATTGTATGAACCCCTAAGGTTATCAATTATGTATAAATAATAAAAGGTAATTATTCCATGAATGAAATTCTCACAAATCAAACATTAGGGTTACACATACAAGAAGAATACTTCCACAGTAATCCCTTCCTCATAAGAGAAGTAATACTTTTAAAAACATCATCAGACTATAACATACCTTAACTCTGGAATCCATTATATGTAGACTTCTTACTCTTTCAGAGATCCTCAAATTCCATTAACTATGAATTTCCACTATATTTTGAAAAACATTATTCTTAAAGATCAAATATACTCATCATTTATAAATATCAATTCAAATATGCTTCATTCATTATGGAAATGATAATAAATCATACCATTAAACCATATATCATTATATTCCAGATTTTCTGATTCTCTTTCGGCTTGTTGTCATTCTTTGAAAAAGCAAACATTAAGTCCACTTATATATTTTTACTTTTCGATATTTTTGGAAAATGTGAGATAATCAAAAGGTGTAAAAAATATACCAGGATCAATAAAATTTTTTTATAAAAGAGTCGCTGTTAGATAACACAGAAAATTTCTTTCATGTTATATGAATACTCATGAAGCTATGAAAATCATTCAAACATGATTTTGACATAATAGTGATGATCAACTCTATAGGGATAGACAAAAAGGTTGTACTGGATCTCTTTCCATTAGTCTTGACAAATGATCCTCAATATAATAAAAATAATCAACACATAAATGAAATATTATTATAATAAAATAATCTTTTCTTGGGTAATGATAACATAAATACGATTATATTACTCTAATACTTCATCCTCCTTATATTTCCAATTTATAGGTTTTTATCCAAACAAGATGTTTTATAAAAACCCTCTAAATGTTTCCATTTGATTAAAATCATGTGGGTTATTTTGGATCCTCTACCTACACCATGATAACACCCTAACCTCTAACGTTTTCTAAGACATCCTCTGATACCAACTTGAAGTCCCCAGCCTAAAACTGTACATAATCTTGAGTTATTTCATGAATTAATAGTGAATGTATTTTTATGTTTTGAGGTTTAGATAATTAGGCCATAACTATCACATTACATCAAAATGAAAATTACATAGTAGACTATTATTCTCTATCAAATTATTTTTTTACAAAAATAAAACTCCTTAAAATAAATCATGAATTATTTTATTGATATAAATCATCTTGAATTATAACATTATCTTACCCTCCCTTATACCCTATGAAAAAAGTTTCAAATACATGGGATGAACATAAAAAACTCAGTAAGGGTTATAAAATAAAGAAAAATTACATTACCCATCAATACATAAAAAAAGTAAAATCATAATTTTCAATTTTAAAACATAATTTCTTTAATAAACATCATGAGATCGTATTGATTATGAATATCACACAGAAATAATAAATCATAATGGTATGTTGTGGAATCCATATAATACATACATTGTAGTTTTCACAGAAATATAAGGAGTTATGTTTGGAATACTAATCAAAGTATACTCCCAAAATCTATTAAGAGAAACAGTAATGGTTAACTCTATCATGATTTCCAATTCATTAGAGAGTTATCTCGGGATCACATGCCCTTGGTTTATCATGGAACCTCATATATATTTAAATAATACCCAATAACCATAACATATTCATAACACATAAGACAAGCATAAAGGAAAGATAAAATTTCCACATTACAATCACAATATTTCATTTGAAGATATTGACATTAAAAATGCTATCAAAAACAATTTTCAAATCCAAAATACATAAAATGAGAATATATTATTTATTCTTCATTTAAATACATTATGACTTGTTAAGGAAGGAAAATATCATATAATGATTATTGCGGAAGAAAGGTTATTGTCACCATGTATGTAATAAAGAAACATTCCCTTTGTCATTTCATAAAAGGATTCATAAATCAATAGATTCCTTTTGAAACCCATTGAATAAAATTATAATAAAAATGGTATAATTATAAACCATTTAAAAAAGGTCGTATATAAATCATAATATGCATCAATGAAAAGGGATTGAGACGATGTCCCACAAAATTATTATTTTTATAATAATAGAGATAAATTATGTGTATTCACAATAAATAATCATAATGAGATTATAAATAAAATATTGGATATTAAAAGATAGTTCTCAAATTAACATAACACACATAATCAATAAGTAGAATATTAACCCAATGAATGGAAAATGGGTTATGAAGTTCCCTTACCTTGAGTCTGACTCATCACATATGTTCCTAGTTATTCCTGAATAATTCACATAAGTTAATTTATTGTTTTTTAATATCATTTTACATGTTCATTATTCATTTTATATCACATAATTTTATGTTATAAAAATTACATAATTATTAAATCTTATATCTGTCATTTTTTTTGATATTCTATACTTTAGTCAAAATTGAACTTGTTATAATTGCAAATTGTCAATGTGGTTAAAATTCCATTATATCCAAACATATAATCAATATTTAAGTATCATATATATCATTTATATATATTTATTTATAATATTACATAAATGTTGAATATATGAACTGAAATGCATTGTTCATATAGACGGTAGGTCGTACATAAGCATAAACGATACAATCATTTATTTTTTATATTTAATGGAATCAAAAAGAAATAATAAATAGGTATATTATAATTCATTTATAACATCATATTATATATAAATTACATATTATCATTATCACCAACTTTTATATATTCCATGAATATCATGAACAGGTCATATCACTTTTCTGTGGCGGTAGTCAGTAATTCCTCAAATGAAATTATCATATTTACACATTATTGAATGCAAGAAGGTATGATGTAAAAGAAAAATTTAGAATAATAGAGACAATATATATATAATATATATCATATATAAATACAGTTCAATAATAATGGCTACCATGAAAGGTGTTAAGGGAAAATTGGATAACGATCGTTTCGTGATGTAGTAGTTTTTCGTACTCAAAAACAATATGTTTGTATTAATTATATGGAGGTGTGTGAATGTTTTGGTAAAATATTTATTATAAAAAACATGCTATTATGTTTATAATATTGGTGTTTTTTGTAATCATAATATAATAATTGAATGGGGGGTGAAAAAGTTAAATATTTCAAATGTACTGTAGAGAAGGAACTACTTCTTAAAATGTGTAACTCCTTTTGAATTGAGTGAAAAGGATTTCTTAAATATCATTCTTCCCATTGTAAATAGTATAGGGGTATGATTTGGATTTTGGGATGTTATTTGGGATGATTTCGGCTGATCCATGGGGCCTGAGATTTTTGATTTAATGGGTAGGTGTGAAGCCCTTTTATAAGAGGGTGGAGGGTAATTTTAGGAATGTTTTGAAGTATTATTTTATTATAAAATTATTTTAAGTTTCAAAAGGTCACATAGAAAATTATTTCATATATAATATTCTTTTTTGTTGAAAAAAATCTCAACCAATAGCTTTGACACAAGTCTTGGAAAAATATTTACGTTATCTTTTATTGTTAACCCTTTGTTAACAAATTTTACTCTTACCATGTCTTCATGTATATTCATACTATATTGTTATTGTAGACACTATAAAATGAAAATAGAACCTAAAGTGGTTAATTAATTAACTATTAAAGATTATATAAGTAATTTAGATGAATATTAGAATTTTTGGACTATTATATTATTTAATAATATATAATTTGTTGTACAAACTGATTTGTGTCAATTTTTTTACTATTCATATCAGGATAGTTTACAAATCCATAAATTTTTTATTATTTCAAATGAAAAGAACATAATTGATTCAAATATAATAAGAAATACTAATACATAAATTTTTTTATGGCATATAAAGATTTAAAATATATTTATTTGAATGTTTATAATCTAATTTATTTGAATCATTAATTAATAAGGTTATCACTACATCATCTTTGTGTCATAGACTTATTAACTTATTTGATATCTAAATATTAAAAATAAAATACCCTGATATATGAAGTTTTCTCATCTTTCTAATGACTATTTATAGTCGATGATATTACTAATACATCCCCATATAAAAATTGTCTTAATAAAAAATACATGTTTGTGTTACATTTTTCTTTAAATTAAATTAGTTATTATAAAATGTCTTTTTCACATTCATGTGGCTCCATGGGGTCCCAAAATCGACCCAATGATTTCCATGGTCTGATTTATCACATCCGATAGAAATATAACATGTGTTAGGGTAGTTTAATATTATTATAATATTATTTCTCTACACTTTTTTACTAGAATTTCCCATCAACCATTTTAAATAAAATAATTACATAAGTAACTATTCATAATGTCCAAAAATAAAAGGTACATATTTATACAATTTGAACATATTGATTCTAAATATGGAATATATTTTTCTAAATATAGAACAAAAAGTTTTTAGTAATTAATTTTAAATTAATTCTTATTGACAATACCAATAAGCTGGTTTTTATAAAGTAATTACAATCAAAATATTAACGCGTGTTTACGTCCAATTTAAAATAAAATTATTTAAAATGACAAAAATTGGATTAAATGATAAAATTATAATCAAATGATACAATAAAACCTATTAAAATTAAAATCTAACTATATAAAAAAATTATATGAAAATTAAATTTTGACATAAAATGATGTATTTTAACTATTCATTAAAAAATTAACATTATAAGAAAATTGAAAATAATTTTTCCAAAGTAAATTTTGATATTAATCATATAAATAAGAAATTTATTTTTTCGAATATAACATGTAAATTATTCTAAAACTATATTTAAAAAGTGTTCTCAATCAGAAGGTGGTAAAATGACCTTTTAAAAATATTAGAGTATTTTATGATTTAAATAAGATTCGTTCATATTTTAAGACTATGAAATATATCAAATAAAGGTAATGAATTTTATGAAACATGTATAATAATATTGTAGTTATATGTAACAAATACAATCTCTTGGCGTTAACAACTAGTTAAAATAATAATGTTATTATATTATTTTTCGGTATAACTCAATGTTGTGTGCAACCGACGAATTAAAAAAACATGTTGTTGTGTGTTGGCTATGCTATCAGAAAAAGAATCCCATTTCATGTGAAAATAAAAAATTATTCAAAAATATTTATATAAATGATAAAATGTCTTGTTCTATAAATACCTAGGTCATCACAGTGAGTCTGGTAAATGTCATCTAAGGGATTGATAGTGGAGCTCAAGGAGCAGATCCATCCATGGAATTATTTATGTGGGAGATCCAGTCATAGAAACCACTTCAATTTTAGAGTGAGTGTTGTCTATAAGTGAATGGGATCTACATCAAATCGATGAAGATTATCTTCGAGTAGATAGTGCTTCCTTTGCGGAGGAGGGTGAAGATGAAGAAATACATGCTCAGTTGACCAGAACATCATAGGTGGGACATGCATGATCAGGAATTCATATACGATGGGCTATCAAGGAAGGACATGGAGACAAGGTTATTAATGAAATATTTCCCAGAGATGATGAGGATAAGGATATATTATGATTTGTAGAGACTTAAGTAGGGTGACATGTCCAGAAAAGTCTATACAGTTATGTTCACTATGTTGTCTCTCTTTTCACCTAGTTTGGTGGGAGATGAATCTTTGAGGGTGAGTTATTTTGAATATGGTTTATAAATCTCCATTTCCATGCATGTAACCATATTTAGGATGACCTCATTTTCAAATGTGATGAATCGGGTGATCATAGTCGATGTAAATTTGACAAATATGTCATATTCCTAGCAAGTGGCATCATTAAGTGACATCTGTGGCAATACTTTTGATAGAAGGAATTGAGGCCTTGAAGAGTTATAGTAGGGAAATTTGGTTAGGGATGTAGGTAGACCACTGATTTTTGGTTCATAAATAGTGTCATTTAAGCGTGGGATGCCAGTACATATAAAGACTCAGTGCGAGAAACTTCTAAATGAGAGTCGACATGCATGCATGTTGGTCATCTCAAGAGGTTCTATATGAATCCTTATTGGACTATTATAAATCAGGAAATAGATCAGAATCCAATTTCTGATATTAGATTTAGATTATTTACAGGTGATGGTAGCCAAAATTAAGGTACACGTAGAGGTCATCGAAGAGACTGTGGGACCCAATAGTGGGTCTAAGGGTCTTTGTCTGGGGGCAAACTATATGTAGGTCAATATTCATTCAATTGAGCTTCAAACTAAGTGAATGATTTGGATATTCCATTGTCCAAGAAGGCTGGTCAGTCGACAATGGTTAGAGGCACATTGTTTGTATGAATAAGGTTCCCTAATGTTTTAGTTTGACAAGGCATTTTTAGATTCCTGTATTTTTTGTGTGCATGAGGTGCCGAATATGTATATTTAGAACAACCAGATGATATTTAGTAGGTTTTCATTCTTTTATATGTGTTATAAATATATGAGTCGTATTTCCCCAATATTAATGATGTTTATTACTATCGAGGCATCAAGGAGATACCGATTACTTGATTTTCACTAGCATCTATGAATTAGAGTGATGTTGGTTAATTTATAATATTTCACATAAGGGTGTCAGTGAAATGATGGATTTTATTGAGGTGTGAAAACCTAGGATCAATTTTCAACATTTGATAAAAAGTGCGACCTCATAGGTTCCATTTGTGACATAGGAATTGGGAAGTCATTGATGCTGTACAAGACTCTAATAAGGGACATGTATGACTCATCAGAACCTATTGAGGTTCAAGAGTGATGATACATCATGGTAGGATGTTGAGTTTAGGTATGGTAAGTGTACCATGGTTTCTCTTTGAGTATCGGGTTAGTATGTGATGGGGGTATGTAACTCCTGTGTTTGGGAGCCACTTTAGGTAGTTGGCATGAGCCCCTTTTTACAAGGGTAGTCTAGGATGCATTGAATGTGATGGTTATTTCTGGTACCATCTCTGGGACTTGATTTATTTCTCAAGGAAGAGATATGTTAAGGTGTAGAGACTGTAACATCCTAGTTTTTAGAGTGGGTATAAATCTTCACCCGTTTTGTATTTATGGGAATTTTTTTGGTATGCCTACTTCTTTCATGATCTTTAGAAATTAATTCGAGGTGATTTGATGAAATAATGACTTTTTTAAGTAATGTAATAATTATTTTGAAGTCTCATGGGTGTTTGGTTGGGTTTTGGGTATGTCAGAGGCTAGAAGGCATTGTTTTGAAAATGTTCAATCTGAGGATCATGGTTAGATTTAACTGTTTGGTCTTTTAGTACAAACCATGAAGTCCCTTTCTGTATTCGGGATGGTTTTATAGACTATAAAAGTGGGTTCACATGGCTATGTCAAAAATTTTAAATTTTTATAAGAGGTAATAAACACGATTTTCCCATTTTTTAGGAAAATCATGAATAGGATGCACACTTTGTTCCAAATGGGAATAACCTATTCACAATAGTGTTCTTGGCTTCTACACTGTTTGTCCAAACCATTGGTGGTAAATGTGTGGGGCTTGGATCCTAAGTAATAGGATACACATTGTCTCCACATAGTTTGGAAAACCATGCGAGGTAACCGTGCGTCCAATTAAATAGGATAAATGAAATTTTCCCCATGCACCCATTTTCTTTTTTTACCTTCCCTGTCTTATTCTTAACTATATACACACAAAACAAGGTCATTTTTATCCTCCTATTATAGGGTTTGATAAATGCCACATGTCTGGGATCCATTCATCAGGTCGTCGGTTCTGTTGGATCCATATCAGTAAGTCCTTTCATCCTACCACATATATTATTCTCTGTCATCTCCACATGGATATACAAATTCATGCTAGTGGTTTTACACAATTTTCATATAATCACTCTATAATGTTGATTTATTAATCATTGATCCAAGTTAGAGGTTTTGTTTTGATGTGTCGGTGTCTACCAGTATGCTATAGGTGGTTGTTACAATTTTTTGGGATTTCACCAGTGTTTTGGGAGTACGTCATTGAGCATGCTATTTTTTCGACCATGTTAGGCCTTATTAAAATAATTATTGAATTTTAATTATCTAAATTGATAATATGGGGTGTTTTTGTGCATGAAAAATCCATGAATACTTGTTTGAGGCCAAATTAAAACTCATTGATCACATGGGTAGTTTGACTAATTGTGTTATATAAATTAATAGATTTTTTAATTTAATTTTAATTGAATTTATATATATATATATATATATTTATTTATTTCTATACTATTATGGGTTCTAATGTAAATTTTCTTGGATCATCCCATGGATGGATATAAAATTGGATATTTTTTAGGCAATATGAACCTCAGGGTGTGTGTTGCCCATTTTATATGTATTCTAATTGTTGTTGGTCACTGTTTGGGTTACTCAATCATCATTTTTGGTGAATAGTTCATCCGGATGGGGACATGGTCTGGAATATATTGGATGGTGTTGCCCAACGGTTTTATCGACATGGTTGTAGAGGCACAAGGTGCCATATTGTTGTGGAATATATTCTATTTTGATGATTTTTGCTCACCTATGTTGTTCAATGACCTGTTTAGAGTAATGTTCGCACATTATGAGTCATATGTTGTGGTGTTATTGACCACTCATGTCAGTTGAGGCCTTTGGAAGTTTCTTATTTTAAAAATTTAGGGAGTTATATATCTTAGAAAGTAATGGGTATGGTGTAGAGCCATCTTTTTAAAGAATTGTTGTTTTTGGTTGGGGGATTTGGATCACAATACAATAATCTATTGGGAAATGCCATTAATGGGAGTAAGGACATTTCCATTCCCCAAGAGTTTAGATTTTGATCCGATGGTGGAATATTTTCAGGATGGATGTCATTATACCTATGGATGTGGACTTTTAATCTGATGAGAATTTGTGAGCAGAGGAATGAGGAGCCATGTACTATTTGGGTTTTTCTTCAAGACATCAGATATCAATGGAAATTGTTTTTTCGTTTGGAACATGTTGTCGGGTGACCAATTTAGAGGGGGGAAATGATGTTTCACCTAATCTAATTAACTTTAGGGAATGAAATGGCCTTAGGCTAAGGATCCTCTCATTTGTAGTAACATAATGTTGGTAAAATATTGTGAAATATTCTGGGTGGATGTTAGGAACTAGGGAAGACTGTTTTTATTTAAATTCATATGTTATCATTATTTATTTGTGTATACACCTACTTAATCAAAAATGTATGATAGGAAAATACTGGTGATGGCCAAAGGAGACTCGTTCTCAAACCCTACACTATCCCTTCAGGATGTGTGTAGATTTTTTTTTACATTTTGGTAATAGTTTGAGATTTGTAGCAAGAAGCAAGTGTTGAGTCGGAATGGGACGGATGGAAAGACGCCTTGAGGTTCCTGAATCTGCTGGAGTTCCTTTTGTACCCTTTTTCGTACCAAAATGTTTATATATGAATATATTGCGTTCAACCATTTGATATTGTTTTATTTATTTTTTATTTGACATGTATTGAGATTCATGATTAGTTTTAAATGGTATGTCAGATTATTTATATTATTATATTATTGCTATTAATTATGATTTTATTATTGCTTGATATTTTTGTGCTTCTACTATAGGATGGTTACTCGTCTAGTATCTACTATTATTTTATTACACAGCTTTGTGTTTATATATAAAATTATCATCTCATCACGAGAGGGTATTTTTTCCCCACTATTACTCTTTTACACTCTCACATCTAGAAGGAAACATTTTTTGTGCTAGGTGGTGTGCCTAAGGCCAGTGCAATGTAGACCGAAGCACTTTTCAGTTTCCTAAATATGTCAAGGTAGTAAATAAACAATATGAATAATTCAGGTATATGGGGACCCTATATTTTTATGAAATATAATTGAACTACTCTGTATCGCCTAGGATATCAAATACCCGAATATGATTAATGGATAACATAATATATAAGAAGGTTCCTATCACCCTAAATTTTATTTCATCACTAGCTGTTCATGTATCCTTGATGAGGGGGAGGGAAAAATAAATTCTCTAATGTTTTCTTTTATGAATGGGTCTAACGAGCATTGATCAGCTTTTAAAAGGCTCATAATATGATCCCAATGAGCTTTATGCCTATTTATTTTTTCTCTAACTTTTTACAAAGAACTATAGGAGAAGATATTATAGAATGGTTAATTAACTATTTATCATACTTTCCTTTATGAGTTTTCAGACATACAGGTTTTGTGTCTCTTTCTCTATCATTTTATGGTCTTGTGATCTGGTCCTTAATGTGATAATTTTTTAATTTGTACATATTTGAAAAAGGTCCACAATGTTTATGGTTATGATATATTGACAAATTATTAGTGTAGTGTACCATTATATATTAATTTTGATTTCAAGGGTCTATAATATACTATCACATTTTTTTAGGAGTTGATAATATGTTAAATCAGTGATAATTGTTCTTGGATCATGAATGTTGATATGGGGAAGTCATGCACATGATTATTGTAAATAAATCAATGTTTATGAGTTCTAATGAGATGCTTCCCAATCTAACATGGATAATAAGGCCCTTCGTTAAGGTAAAAATATATTTGGTTGATAGGTATAAGGACATTATAATGATCTGACTTGTACATTGTAATATAAGAGGACATTTTCTTATTTAAAATGGTCCTAAAATATATACGGAATACTCACACGCTAGAGATATGATGTGTGATTTATCGAATGAGATACATAATGAGATTATGGAATCTCCCTAAAATTTAATTGACCTAGGATAGGATTTTTTGGTTTTTTGATATGGAGTTATGATGGGTGATAATTTTTACTGATTTTTATCATGTAATATGGACACAATTTTTTTGTTGTATAATTACAAGTGACCATGATATGACTATATTGTAGTTTAACATCTTATAACCTTGACGTGATTGATGTGAATCGTCATGATCATTGTGAAATGTGTCTTCAATGGCACCATGAAATTGTCATTGTAATTAATATTTTGGTGTCATCTTTATCCTTTCATAATCATTATGGTGGGAAACCACATACTTGATGATCTTTTTCATAGACATGATTCACTAGAAAACAATCCATACATGAATTTGATTTATTAATAGGTAAAGAGATTTTTTACAGCTTGAGAATACTTAATAACCATAGCATATTACATGATGGATCACATTTTAAGAAATTTTTCAATATCCATAGGTGTGAGTCCTTGAGATACCCTATGTATTTTGTAGAGGGATGAATCATTCAATATCCATATCGTTAAAATATATCCCTATCCACATATCTAGATTATACATGAATGTTTTAAAGGATTTTTTTTATTTGTGGCTAGGCCTAGGTTTGATGTATCATGGGCATCATTAAATATTCAATGACAACTAGAATTAGGCCTCTTGTAGTACTCATTTTTCTCCCCACATCAATCAAACTCATATGTGTTTAGGGTTTATTTTTAATGCAATTTACACAAGTATTTAGGATTTATCTTCATGTTCACAACTCATGTGTGAGAAAATATATTTAATTTCTACCATAGCATTGATCCATTAGGGAAGTTGAAATCTCCTTAAAGGTTCAAACACTTATTTATGAACGATATTTTTTTCTTTGATATAATGGATGGTCTCATTTAATGGTGTTCTAGGTATCATTGTGTATCATATAGGGATAAAAATCATGTCATATGTATTTCTAGAGAATTTAGTGGTCCCCTTACAATGATCTAACTCAAATGTAGGGGAGAGGGGAATGTTTCCCCAAAAAGATATGTCACCCACTCCTACAAGGTTCTTGGATATCTAATCATTGGTGATATCAACATGGTGAAGGGATATTATATTTGGAGATTCATTCACTAATGGTGGAATCTATATATATTTAAAGCCAAAAAAATTGATAGTATTCAATATAGATATGACACTATGGTTGTTTTTTATTGTTGAAAATTTTTTGTTTGACAATATAAAATTTATCCAAGATTCACTATATATCTTGATCTTCTATGAAAGATCCCTATACTGATTGGGCTCATCTACAAGGAATAGGGGATTATTGTTTATAATATTTTAATTTGACCTAGGATTAGGGAACATAGACATCAATGTGTATCCTATGAAAACATGAATCCTGCCACACATTGTTATCCTAAGGATGGATCACCCATATATATCATACTCACATATTGGGAGTGGATGTTTTATTATTACATTCTAATGCCTTGAAATTTTAGTCAACAAAGGAGTCATCTACATGGATTGATCTCATACAGGTGGAATTGGAGATTCTATATTCTATCTCCTTACAGAGTTGACGAATTTATATATAGTACATGTTTACGGTAATGATGGATAGGATATCCTACTCTAAACAATTTTAGATATTTGTAGGATAAACTACATGTCATGTTGTTTAATTTCTTGTGATAATGAAATGTGAGGGATAATTATATTGGGTTGTGAATATTTAATCTAATAGTACATTCCAAAAGATTGAGTACCATTATGATTTTGGGTGTTTAAATGGGGTTCATAACACAATGTGGAAGTATATAAGAATATGATGTTATAATCATTATTGGATAATCATTACGATGCACAAACATGAAATGTGACGAGTTTCTAAATCATCTTGAATAGTTAGGTTATGGAATGTGTAAATCATAAAAAATAATATTTCATTCAGTATATGATGAATACTGGTGAATTCAAGTCAATTGTTAATAAAGGAGGGAGTATGTATCTCACATAGTTTGAATAATACCCTATAGATTTAGGGGGACTTTTACATGGACTAAAATATATACTGAGATCATTTTATGAGGCATCATGTTGTATTGAAAAAAACTATATCAGGGTCACTTTATAACAATTATCATTTATTACGAATTTTATATAGGGGGAACCAATTGTTTGTGGGATCATGGTCTATGGAATTGGAATAGAATTTTTCCAACTCAAGGAATTGGCTGGTATTAACTCATATATGAAGGAAATGTAGTTTTTCTATGGAGAACATAATATTCAAAAAGAGTTCTAGAATCCAAAAATCAAAATTAGTGTGTATTGATCACATTTTTTGGGTGAAGTCATAAAACATGCAATTCCTGAGTATAGTGTCGTCAAGGGGATGATCTTCTTGGCATGTTGTCCTCTTATTATGATGTTTGACATCAAGTGGCTATGAAGTGGCCTGGTAGTTTAAAGTAAGGGTACTGTTATGGTGTTTGTTTTCATTTAGTGGATTTTACATCAAATTCATTGGTTTTATTAGTATTTATGGATCCTTAAAATCACATGATCCATGCTCATTGTGACAACTAAGAGACAACAAGGTAGTGAACTATGTTGTGTGACAGTTCATGGAAGGGAATATATGTGGGAATTTAAATTTTGGAATGAGTATGAATCCCCAAGTGAACATATTTCTTATTTAGGAACATAGTTATATGTAATAAAATTCCATGGTTTTCACTGATAGTGATTATCCCACCATCAGTAAATATAATATGGTAACAGGAATCATGACACACATAATTCCTATATGTAAATTTTTTTATGGTATGACCCATAACTAGAGTGGGGGGGATTTACATTTATGTTGTGGCTGGGACAATTATTTTAGATCTGGGCATCACTACATATCCTAATGCAATATCAATTTATCCACACATAGATCTTATAAATTAGTTTTTTAGTTTCGGTTCTTTATACTACAACATAGATATAATGTTATAAACCACTATTTCATTCTTTATCCCTCTTGGGCATGGAAAAATTGGTGAATTAAATAGTGTCCTTGAATGCATTTATTAGGTATGATCTTTTATAATTAGGATGATTATCAGTTCATCCTTAGTGAAATAGCTCATGGAGTTAAGGTTGACCTTTTCCATGTGGATAAATTATACCCTATGAATAACCTTTCAGTCGTTTTGTTATTCAATAGAGAATCCTAGAAGACCCCTTATAGAGACCAAACATTCCTAATGAACAATCTCATAATAATTTTGTTATTCACCATAAAATACTCCTGGGATACATCCGAATCGGTCAGGCCTATTTACTAATTTATTGTAAGGGATAACCCAGATGATGTGGGCTTATGGTTCTTGGAATTCAAATATAATATATTCACAATGTATATGGAAACACATACAAAAAAAAGGTAAAATGGAGTTTATTTGGCACAAAAGGATGTTTCCTATGGGATTTTGAATCTCTAATAATTTTGGTTTTCATATGAGATTCATAACCTGAAAATTGATGGATAAAATAATGTAACATTATTATATTTCTTTATAAAAGGTTATGATGCACATATATGTAGTTTAGTTCTTGAATCTAGTTGAATAGTTGGGTTAAAGAATGTGTAAATAAAAACATAAAAAATCTATGTCAAATAAGGGTGGATATTGGTGAGTATTGGTGGGTATAGATCAACCATTTATAATTGTAGAAACCTATATCTCATACACTTAGGACAATAAATCCCTTATTTAGGGGTTTCCTTTCCTATAGGGCCACAATTTCTAGTATCCACATGCTTTGAGGATACATGATATTCCCCATAATATCCTTGACGATTACCTTCAGATAAACCAGCCCCTATTAGAAATTTAGTATCTGGATAACCTAGAGTGTGTAGGATCAAGTAATATATGGTTCCAAGAGAAGTGTGTCAACTCAAATAATTGGTTGGGCATTGAATCAGATTTTCACGTTACGATGTTGGTTTAGGGAGAACGTATGATTCATGAAGGGTTCGAGTTTAATAAATTCTAAAAAAACAAGAATTGAATGAAATATTGGAATGAAGGGATAAAATAGTTGATTCATGAATACACAATCATCAGTGGGGATGTTCTATTTAGCATCAACACCTTTTGTCATGCATTTTGACATCATGCGACAAGGATGCAGTCCTGTATTTTAAATTCTTTAAAACAAAGACATGATTATCTATATATAACACTATTTAATTTTTATGGTCAAAGATCATTCTCGTTTCCTTAATCTCACACGGGTCATTCTTGGCCTGATAAAGAAGAGACAATGAGGTATTTTATTGTGTTATGTGAGAGTTATTGATCAGGAATGTGTTGGGGTGTTCACAATATAATGTGGACTAGATATTCTTAATGAATCTATCTATCATGGGGAGAAATTATTGTTTGTATGAAAACTCATGAATGGGATAGAAATTGTGTTGTCGGTAAACACTACGTAGTCTATAACAATGTAAATCTATCCAATCATAGTTTTTAAAAATAATTCTCCCTGAAAAGGTATATCCCATAAGAAGGGAGGGAACCATTTTTATTTCCCTCCAATTTTTTATATTCATGATAGGTATATGATTTTTTTCTAGGAATAAATAAAAATATTGTGGTAATAGGAATAAATCAAATCATAATTATCATTAGAGAATCATCTGTATAGGGTTTACCCACATGAAAAGGAAGGTCCATTTTTTCCATTGTTGGTAGGCCATAATTTGATACATGAGCCTTACTGTGTATTTTTTATGACAAAAATCATGACACATGTATTTAATATTTATAAAAATTCCCTTCACAAGCCATATCCATATGAGTGAAGTGGTTTCATTTTTCTATTTAATATTGTTACTAGACCTAGGATTTGATATCATGGAATCACTATGTATCAAATGTTAATATGAATGAAACCACACATTGTTCTTTGATATGAACACTTATGAATATCCAACTCTCACATAGGTATGGGTGATCTTCATTTATAGTTATTCAAAGATATAATCCATATATATTGTGTCATTAATGATGTAATGTCCAAGATTGGGAAATAATGATACATTTTTTTAATGAATTCCAGTTCAAGAATCATGTGGGGAAACATTTACATTATTTAATTTTATTGGAATGAAAATTGACATGTTTCGGAAAAACCCTTCACGTGGAAACATTTACCTGTATCTAGACCATGATTTAAAAGAGGGTGCATGTCAAAAAAGGTGACAAAATGTTGTGAAGTTTACTATTGTGTAACTAGGATTTTTTCAATATAGTTTTAATGTCATGTGGTAAGGATCTCTTCAATGAATTTTAACATCAAGTTGTATATATGTGTTCCTTATAGTTTAAAATAATTCGGAAAATTATGTGGTGTTGTTGTGTAGATTAATGTTATGAAACTAGGATATAGGTATGATGGTGGCTATTAGACATAATATTTCTTAATAAACCTCACATTTTTGTGGGGAATAATTCATTCCCCATCAATTGTGTACATTGAGTATTCCCCATTGTAATATACCTTATATATAATGTAAGAACCATAAAACATGGTTTATAAAATTGGGGATTTCTTCCATGGTATCATCGACAATATTAAAAAAAATTAAAATTCTCCTTGGAGGAATGACTGGGTGTAAAAAATTATAAAATGACCATGAAATCTGATTCTATTTGGAATTGAGGTTGTGTTGTGTACACATCCTTTTCACATTGAGTAATTCTAATTCATGTAGATGCTTTTTGATTGGTCATTGTTCAAAATATTTTTTTCATTATGGATGAAAATATATTATAAAGAGTACTCCAAGTGGTAGAGATGTGAAAATTTCCCTGAGATATCAATAGATGTTTCCTAAATAGGCTTACACACACCCAAACTATGCATCAAAAGGATCATCTATTCCTCATTATGTGGAACTGAAGGATCAATTGCCCTTTCCTGGGGTACCTACACCATGTACCTTTTCCTAACAGTTCCTTTGACCAGGGTCCCATGTATACCTAAAAATAGGACCATAGGATCCTCATTTTCAAGATTAGAAAACCAAATGAATCTGTCAAAATAAGGTCACGTATCTCATTTTCCCATGTCCTCAATAATCTCTCAGATATATCTGAAATACTCGGTAGGAGAGGGGATTAAGTGGGGTAGTGAGATAATAGCACCTCCAAGGTATGAAACTCAAGATAACTACATGAGGATCCCAACTAGTTGAAAAGTTATAGCCTGAAGGTACCGCCACAAATCTGGGACCAGTTTGATACCCTTCAAGGGACACCTGGGGACACCCTTGGTTCCAATAGAAATTCCTCTCCCAGTTATTGATTCCTAGGTTTTACATCACCTAAGGAACCTCCAAATCATGTAATCCTACCCTTTGTAACGAAATTCCAACTCCTCCTAGATTTCCATGTGTGAGGAACCATCTAATTTCTAAGAATTGACCTATGTGAGACACAATCCAAGCCCTATTTCAAGACATAAATGTACGGTAATTTTTTCCTTTTCATCACACATATATATGGGAAATGGTATATTCCGCTGAAGATTCTGGACATTCATGACCATATTAAGAGACACAACAGTGTGTCTACCATTCAGTTATCCATTCTATCAGTGAAATTTCACCTACACTTTTCCTAATTGATGGGTTGGTTCATGGGGGTGCATGGTGTTATGTATAAATTTATTCATGAATACCCCAACCCTAGGGGTAGTGAAAATGATTTCATGGTCTCGAATTATAGTTCTAGGAGAATTTCATTCCATAGTAATATTTATCACTAGAGAATTCGGGTTCGAGGAAGGGAGGGTTAGGATCATTCTTTTTCCCCATTGAGGGGTAATCCCACATCATCATCTCCTCTCTGGAATCAAGAGCAGGGAATCCCTCAAGGAGTAAGCAATTGGAAAATTTATATGGTTCATTAATTGATGGGTAGTCTTCTTTGACTATCTTGGATGTGAAATGTGAGAGGTAAGGATCACATCAAAGTCCTTATTTCTTCTCCCATAGCCCCGACCTCTTCCACTAATCGAAGAAGGATCAAACAATTTTCCAGATCTTCTACTTCGTCTTGTATCTAATAATAGAGCATGACTCACATGGACATAGAGGTTATCTACTATCATGAAATATACAAAATATGATTTATTTATTGATGATAATATTTTTTCGAATCTTCCACTCCCCTTACTTCTGTGGGACACTATAGGTATGGGTCCTTAATGACATGTATCCAACAGCTAGGACATCCTCCAATATGGTGCAATCAACAAAACTAATCCTTTATCATCAAATAATCCATACCCCTACTGAATATAGTCTCAAGGAATCCTCTTATATGGTTTAATCCCCTGGAACCACTTCCTTATCTTCAAAGGTTCCATGCATTCAATGAATAAAGTCAATGATAATCATTCATTATAGTGTATTCCCCTGAAACAATTATTTGATTTTCAAAATGGGTATACTCCTCATTAAAAACATCAATGGGAATCCTGCTAAATAGAGTAATACCTAAAATAATCCCTTAATCCTTCTAAAGGTTAACATTCCATTTGAGGTAAACCTTTAGGAGGGCTTTAATAGGCATGGGTCATCATAGAAGAAAAACTTGGGCTTTGATCCCCTTGAAAATGGGGTATGTAGGAAGCCTCCATGAGTTCCAAACACAAAACCCAAAAATAATTCCTTTAATATCTCAAATATCCCAATTCCCTAGAGATAAAAACATCCATAGGGGCTTCATAGGCATGGTTCCTCACAACCAAACAACACGTGCATTCATTCCTATTCAAATGGGATACATAGTAACTCTCCATGGGGTCCAAAACTGACACTCAAAAATCAAACATAATTATTTTTGGGACACATTCATAGTAGTTTCCTGTCCATCATGGTATCCTATAATACTTCCAGGATTATTAGGCTACCTCGGTGTAAGTCATACACCAAACCTTTACTAGTAACCTCCCTCCTAGATTTATTTTTCTCATGTTTTTAAACAAAATGGTTTGGTATTTGTCACAATACCATAAAAGGTATGATCTGTCCCATTAATTGGTACCAAACTATATGACTTATATTTCCTTTCATAAGGATATGTTGGAAGCCTATTTCATGGGCCCATTCCTAACATCAAAACAACTCTCATCTCCCTAGATTATGATGAACTCGTGAGTTCCCCATTGTGTGGATTAAAACTAGAAACATAATAACAAACAACAATAGATTGTCTAATTTGTTAATAAAATTTTAACAGTGATGGATAACCTCAGATATATTCAAATATTTCAATTTTTGAAGAACCTTAGATACATATAGATTATTGTAAATTCCATGAACTCTAATAATTTATTGTTAATAAAAAAAGATACTTACATCATATGTGGTAATTAATAACGGATTTTAGAATATGTAAAAAATCTATAAGTGAGTACTAAAGTATGTAATAATTACCCCAAAAGGGTGTGATGAGCCTAAAATCCCATCCTATCGAATAGTGTGAGTCCGCAAATGTTGTTTGGCTATTTCCAACAACCACCATCATTTGCAATGATTTCTTGAAAAAGGGAACTATTGGTTTTTTGACTCTATGAATGAACCCCATTAGAAGTCGTTCGAAAATGTTGAGCCAGACCTGAATGATTGGGAAACCCTTAAACCAAAAAAACAACCATTCTGAATAAGATATATATTTTATTTGGGAATCCAAAATGGTAAAGCCGATATTAATTCATAACCAAGATGACAATGTGATTGTCCTATCAGGTCACGTTCATTCATAAAATGAAAGATATTCAAATAAGACAATAAATATTGCATATGATCATTTATCTAGATATTTCATTGAAAGGATTTTATTTCTTTTATTTTTAACCTATACATCACTAACACACTCTTAGAACTTTGTTAGATACAAATTGAATCACATCAGTTCTCATAGATTGGTGCATCACCAACTACACAAGCTAATTCCTTAAGAAAATAGAGTACTTCGTCACCAACCCAGTTGCTTTATCAAATCATATCGAGTACATTGCTCCAGGTGTACCACAAATATGATACCATCCTGACCCTAGAGGCATACTGATATGTTCTCTACCACATGAATCTAAAACAGTGTTCCACTCAGTGATGACCAGTGGTCTAGAAGCCAACAGAACCCACCACCATCTCTAACCATTTCTATAGATTATCCCTAGAATGATGAAATCATATATTCCATTTTAATAGTTATGCAGATGAAGAGGTCATAAAAATTATCACCTATAAATTATGTGGTATCTTTCAAAGGGACCATTCCAGTATACTCTGCTTCCAATGTCATGTGGTAGTGAACCCTCAACATGATGATAGTGCTACTGTTGGGCAAAAATCCATCAAGGTATCATTGAAGTATTTTTGAGGTGATTGTGTTTGTTGACAAAGTGGACATCTGAGTAGTGATTGTTGACAATGAAAAACAATGACATACAAACTTGTTGACAAAAGGATTTCATGGTGGAATGTTGAGTTCAAGAGCTGAGGTCAATGATCCATGTTTGATTCAAGAACGTCGATAAAAGGAATGGATGATCTGCAGGCGGTACAAAAGAACAGATACATGGTGGCATTGTTTTCCAGTGTTTTCCAAATTTTAGGGCCTGAAAATCGGCAAATGAAGAAAAGTGTTTTTGGCAAAAGGACATGCGTACTGAGGACTTTTAGTAAAGGAAACTTGCGCTCCATATGTTTTTCAAGATCATAAGATCAAAATATGGCAAAGTAAAGAGGTTCACGCTTGTTTGGGAGATGGTCGCGCAAGTGCCTAAAATGACAGGGGACTTGCGCGCCGAAACTGGGTCGCGTAGGTGACTTGCGCGCCGTCGCGCAGGGTGGTCAGATTGCCTATAAATACTGGACCACCCCTCCTCATTTTTAACGGAGTTCAACACTTTGATAAATCATAGCTCCTGTCGCGCAGGTGTGGTGGTCGCGCAAGTGGTGAGTGTGGGTCACACAGGTGAATTTGTGCGCCAGTAGTTGAAGTTGTGCGCCAGTGTTAGAAGTTGCGCGCCGGTTGGCAGTTGCACGCCAATATTGGTTTGGATGTAAAAGTAAGAGAGTCGCGTAAGTTTGGAGTTGAGGAATCATGAGTCGCGCAAGTGTCTGAAGAGGACTTGCGCGCCCGTTGTGACTTGCGCGCCGATACTTGCGCGCCGAGATTGACTTGCGTGCTAAGTAAGGTTTTGTTCTAGCGGTGCTTCTCGGACTGCGTGGAAGCTGGTACGTTGCCTGATACCTTCGGTGCAAAGAGATATTCATCTACGGGTGAATTTTTTACTTCAACAGAGCATCCACACATAAAGGAAGATGCATTCATTCATGCAAATGAAGAGACCTACAGGTCTATAAACTTTGAGTGGATTTCTTCCAAGAGCAGTGAGCTTAGGAAGAGAAAGAAGGTGATCCTCCCCACCGGCAGTGAGCCAGAGAGAGAGAGAAACAGGGAGTGACCCTTGGGAAAGCAGTGAGCTGACCCTAAACTTGTAAAGGCAGTGAGCCTGGGCTTAGAAGTGATCTAGCCCGAACCTTGTAATCCACAGCTAGTGAAGATTAGTGGAATTTGGTACGACCGGAAACTTGTCGGTGTATGCTTTTTGGACGTAGCCATTTGCGGTGAACCAAGTAAAATTGCTGTGTCCTATGCATACTTCACTTTATATTTACTTTGTGCAACAGGAAAAAGAGAGAATAGAGTTTTTCTCAACAGCGAAACAAGATCTGAATGGGCATTAATTTTAAATTAGTCATACCCAGATTCACCCCCCCCCCCCCCCCCCCCCTCTCAGGGTATTCATCCTTGTAGACCTAACAATTTGTATCAGAGAAAAGGTTGACATTTGTTCTTCTCTCAAATGGAGGTCACTAATCATAGAGGGATTCCGATCTTCGACGGATGTAATTTTCAGATATATAAGAATCGAATTCAACACTATTTCCGATCTTTGGGATTGGATGTGTTTTCAGCAGCTATGCATGGTATCACAGCTGATATTACTAGTGGTGCATTATCAGAAGCTGAGCACAAAGAGTTGGATGCTGATTCCAATGAAATCAATGCCTTCGGGGGAGCCCTCTCTAATCCCATATATACAAAGGTGATGTCATGCAAAACATCAAATTCCATGTGGGAAAAGCTTTTGAATATTTATTAAGGGGATACGAAAGTCAGAGAGGAAAAGCTGCAAGTGTTCTGGAACAAGTATGAAGATCTCAGAATGAACCCGAATGAGTCTGTTGATGCATTCTTTGATAGGGTAAATGCTGTGGTAGAAGACATGCGGGGTCTTGGAGAAATTATCGAGGACATTAAAATCGTAAAGCGCATCTTGAGAAATCTTCCACCTCGGTTCAATCCGAAAGTTTCTGTTTTGGAAGATAATGATCCGAAAGAGCTGACATTGGATAACCTACACAGCACTCTTGTTGCATATGAAATGAGAAATGATGACAACGATGCTGTGGAAAAGGGGAAATCCAAAGATGTGGCATTTATGGCCATGAAGAGGCTCACTATTGAAGATTCTCAGGAGGAAGAAGAGTCAGATGAGGTGAAGTCGTTCCTTTCTTCAAATCTGCAAAGAGGAAAATGAAATTTTAAAGGGAAACATCCACTAGCATGCATCCAATGCGGAAAGGTTGGTCATCTTGTTGCAAGATTCCCCAAAAAGTTTCAAAAATAAAGCTATGAAGATGAATTTGAGATTCCCATGAAAAAATATTCAGCCTATGTGAAAGGGAAGAAGCAGTTCAAGAGAAATTTCATTAAGAAGAAGAATCTTCTTTCCCAATAAATAGACAGTTCAGCTGAGTCTAAGGGTGAAGAAGTTGAAGAGATAGAAAACTACAAAGACCGTGGAAAAAATGTGATGGTGTCTATTGCCAGTAGTGCTCTAGAAAAGAAAAAAAATGAAACTGATGAAGAAGTAGAAGAAATTGAAAGACTAAAATCCTCAACACCAGAGAACTCAGAAAATATTGTTGAGTATAAGCTTAAAGTTGAGGAACAAAAGAAGGAAATTGATTGTTTGACCAACACCAGAAAAGAACAGGTTAGACATATCAAACAGCTTGATGAAGAAGTGGTCAGTCTGCGACAAAAACTTAAGGATCAAGATAAACTCTTGACCCCCAATGTGATATCCGAAAAGTAGGTCATTCAGAAGATAGAGAGGATGAAATTAGAGCCTAGCAGTTCAGTAGGGAAGAAGCAGCAATTGAGCTCAGATGTTAAGGTAGTTTCTGGGATTAGTCAAGAACAAAAATTTGCGACAATTGCAGTCAGACCGCAAGCACTCATCCCGAAGGTGAAGGTTGATTTGGGCACAAAACCGAATCAGAATATTCAGATATCTCAAAGGGAAAATCTAGTACTGAAATATCACGTGGGAATGAATCCTATATCAGGTGTTATTGCTGTGGGAAATGGGACATTCACAGTATGTGTGTTCCATAGCCAAGAGATACAGAAGGGAACATGAACAGAGATGGCATCCAAATAGAGAATGGTTTTCCAGAACACATTTTGAAAGACACTATTTTTGGTACGGAGGATTTGGACACATAGCTAGGTATTGCACTTCAACCATTCAGAGAAATGTGTCAAAGCAGAATCAAAATGTTCGCAAGCTACAGATCAATAAACCAACATGTGAGTTAAAAGTTCAGAACAGATTTGCAGCTCTGCAAGATGAGGGTGGTCCATCATACTCTGATAATGAACAGAAGTCTCAATCCATGCCGAGTGTGAATGAAAATGTATGGACCAAGAAGAAGATAAATGAGAAGGCTGTGGTGGCGGAGATTTCCCTTAAAGCATCAGATCGATCTGGCGTTTGGATCCTTGATAGTGGTTTCACATCCCACATGACGGGTAATAAGGATCTTGTTACAGGCATCAAATGTGAAAAAGAAGGAGTTGTCAATTTTGAAAATGATGAAGGCATGAAGATTGTTGGCTCAGAGAAAGCCAAATTTGGGGGAAAAGAGATGAGACGTGCTGATGTCTTGGTAGTAGAGGGTCTCAGTCATAACTTACTCAGTGTCAGTCAACTATGTGACTCTGGGCACTCTATCCAATTTACAAAGAAGATGTCTGTTGTGAAATTAAAAGATGGAGTAGTTGTTCTGCAGGGAAACAGGTCAAAGGGAAATCTCTACCTTGTAGGTGGGGAAGAAGGTACTTGTATTTTATATAGAGAGGAAGAAAACCAGCTGTGGCATAAACGACTTGGTCACCTAGGCCAACCATCTATGGAGGATCTCGTAAAATTTGATGCTACTAGAGACCTTCCCAAACTATCACGTGATCGCACTCATACATGTGATGCTTTCCAACAAGGGAAGATCATCAGAAAAACATACAGGCCAAACGAACAGAAATCAACTAGAGTGCACGAATTGGTTCATGCTGATGTATGTGGACCTATTTCACCACGAGCTATAAATGGGAAAAGGTACTATGTTCTTTTCATTGATGATTATAGCATAATGGAATGGGTATTCATCATTACCCATAAGACAGAGGTGTTCAGTTGTATAAAGTAGTATAGGAGGGAATCAGAAAAGATTCTTGGGCAGAAAATCCAGAAATTTCGTACTGATAATGGTACAGAATTTACAAACAGTCAGGTTGAAAACTATCTCGAGAAACATGGGATAAGGCATCAAGTATCATCAGTAAGAACTCCCCAAAAGAATGGAGTGGTTGAAAGAAGAAATCAGATCATCAACAACATGGCCAGAACAATTCTTATTGATAAGGACCTACCAGACAAATTTTGGAAGGAAGCTGTTTTAACATCGATATATGTTTCAAATAGGTCTCTGTTATGTATGAAGCAAGGGAAGACTCCGTATGAACTATGGTACAGGATGAAGCCAACGTTGAAATACTTGCGAATCATTGGAAGTAAGTGTTTCATTCTCAACAAAGAAAATCATAGGAAGTTTGAGGCACGAGGAGATGAAGGGATATTCCTTGGCTACTCAGGGAAAAGTAAAGCATATAAATGCTTCAACAAGAGGCTAGGAAAAATCGTTGAGAGAAATGATGTCACTATAGTTGGAAATGAACAGAATACTCAATGATCCAGTGAACAGTTCTTGGATGAAAGTGATGATGAGGAAAGCAACACAGGGGGGGGAAGAAGTTGCAGAGGCTGACTCAGAAGAAGATAATGATGATGAAAAAGAAAGTGTCAAGTCTATATCTGAAAGGAAGCCAAAGAGTCGAGCTGAAATTGATAGGCAGAATATCATCAGTGACCTGACAACACCAGTTCAGACTCGAAGAATGAAGTCATTACAGTAGGCATCGTTTTTATCTCAGGTGGAGCCGAAATGTTTTTCCGATGCAGCTAAAGATGAAAACTGGGTTCAAGCTATGAATGAAGAGCTTGATCAGATTGAGAAGAACCAGACATGGGAGATTGTTTCGAGACCAGCAGACAAGAATTTCATTGGGACTAAATGGGTCTATCACAACAAAATGAATGAAGAGGGAACTGTGATTTGAAACAAAGCACGACTAGTGTGCAAGGGGTACTCCCAGATCGAAGGAATAGATGTTGATGAGACATTTGCACCAGTTGCAAGGCTGGAGACAATAAGAATATTCTTGGCCATAGTAGTGCAAATAAAGTTTAAAGTGTTCCAGATGGATGTCAAATCCGCGTTCTTGAATGGGGTTCTGGAAGAAGAGGTGTACATTGAGCAGCCAGATGGTTTTCTTATTCATGAGGATGAGAACAAAGTTTGTAGGATGAAGAAGGCATTATATGGGATGAAACAGGCACCACGAGCATGGTACTCAAGGCTTGATCAGTATTTGAAGAAGCTTGGTTTTTAGCATGGAGGAGTTGATTACAATCTCTATTTTAGTAATGAAAGTAATCAACGGATGATGGTGCTGTTTTATGTTGATGACATAATATTCGGTGGATCAGATGAATCTCAATGCAGAAAGTTCTCCGAATTCATGAAAAATGAGTTTGAAATGTCAATGATTGGAGAGCTAACATTTTCCCTTGGTTTACAGGTGACACAAGGAAGTAATGACACTTTTATTTCTAAATCCAAATATGCCAAGGAGGTTATAAGAAGGTTTGGAATGGATAATTCCAAGGAGATGAAGACTCAGGTTGCTACCCGGATGAGATTATCAAAATATGGGGATGGCAAGGCAGTTAATATCACAGAATATAGGCAAATTATCGGAAGTCTGTTGTACTCGACCGCAAGAAGGCCTGATATTGTTTTCGCCACATTCCAAGCAGCGAGATATCAAAGAAATCCCAAGGAAAGTCACATGCTTGCAGTGAAAAGAATACTTCGGTATATCAAAGCCACAATGGACTTCAGGATGAAATATAACGACAAGTATCAGATAGAATTATTGGGATATACAGATGCAGACTGGGAAGGTTCAGCAGATGACAGGAAATCAACATCTGGAGGTGCATTTTATCTTGGAGGACTATGTATTTCTTGGTTGAGCAAGAAACAGGATTGCATTTCATTATGCACCGCAGAAGCTGAGTATATTGCAGCCACTCAAGAATGCACATAGTTATTGTGGATGAAGCAGCAGCTTGAAGATATGGGATTTGAAGTGACGTCTCCGATCGGAATCCAGTGTGACAACTCAAGTGCTATAAATCTTAGCAAAAATCATATCCATCATTCCAGGACAAAGCACATTGTGATCAAGTATCATTTCATCAAGATAAGGTTGAGCAGGGCATCGTGAAGTTGGAGTATGTGCCTACAGTGCTACAGGTTGCAGACATTCTGACAAAGGCCTTACCCAAGGAAGCTTTTGAGAGGCATCGACTGGCTCTGGGAGTTCAGTCGATTCCCCGCACTTGAAATAGTGTGGATGTTGGATCCCCCCTCTCTCCCCGAGGTATGATGTCTTTTTCCCTAATGTGCTGATTTGTGTTCTCTAGTCTGTTACAGACTACAAAGGAGTGACCTTTGGGTTCGTTGACAAAGGGGGAGAAAATAGTGTTTGTTAAAGGGGGAGAAAATAGTGATTGGGAGACAGTGTGGCTATTTGAGAAATCATGACAGATATGGGGAGAAGCTGACAGGTGGAGCATCCAGAAAGGGGGAGCAATGAGAAAGGGGGAGTGTATTAAATCTGACGATTCTAGAAGTGATCGATTAAAGAATAGATATCACGACAGCTGAGGATCGTGATAAAAGCAGAAGAGTGGTGTTGGAAAGTGGTAAGACTATTTCCAAACCAAACATTGGTCTTCCAACAAATCCATCAACAATTGGTATCAGTTTAGTACAAATTGGTATCAGTTTGGTGTCAACAGTGGATGTTAGAGATAAAGTGATTCATTGATGAACTTTTCATTTACTCTTGTTTCTCATGCCGAGCATTGCTCATGTGGGCTTAGAGTATGTGTTGAGTAAATCCTTGATTGCTATCAGAATCGCAATGAGGCGAATGGAGGCTGAAGAATCAACGACGTATCATTGTTTTAGAAGAGTTGTCAATAAACCCAAAAGGAGATATTGTTGGGAAAAAATCCATCAAGGTATCATTGAAGTATTTTTGAGGTGATTGTGTTTGTTGACAAAGTGGACATCTGAGTAGTGATTGTTGACAACGCAAAAAAATGACATACAAACTTGTTGACAAAGAGGATTTCATGGTGGAATGTCGAGTTCAAGAGCTGAGGTCAACGATCCATGTTTGATTCAAGAACTTCGATAAAAGGAATGGATGATCTGGAGGCGGTACAAAAGAACAGATACAAGGTGGCGCCGTTTTCTAGTGTTTTCCAAATTTTAGGGCCTGAAAATCGGCAAATGAAGAAAAGTGTTTTTGGAAAAAGGACTTGCACGCTGAGGACTTTTAGTAAAGGAAACTTGTGTTCCATATGTTTTTCAAGATTAGAAGATCAAAATATGGCAATGTAAAGAGGTTCATGCAAGTTTGGGAGTTGGTCACACAAGTGTCTAAAATGACAGGGGACATGCGCGCCGAAACTAGGTCGCGCAAGTGACTTGCGCGCCATCGCGCAGGGTGGTCAGATTGCCTATAAATACTGGACCAACCCTCATCATTTATAACGGAGTTCAACACTTTGAGAAATCAGAGCTCCCGTCGCGCAGGTGTGGTGGTCGCGCAAGTGGTGAGTGTGGGTTGCGCAGGTGAATTTGCGCGCCAGTAGTTGAAGTTGTGCGCCGGTGTTAGAAGTTGTGCGCTGGTTGGCAGTTGCGTGCCAATATTGGTTTGGGCATAAAAGAAAGAGAGTCGTGCAAGTTTGGAGTTGAGGAAGCTTGAGTCGCGCAAGTGTCTGAAGAGGACATGTGAACCCGTTGTGACTTGCGCGCCGATACTTGCACGCCGAGATTGACTTGCACGCCAAGTAAGGTTTTGTTCCAGCGGTGCTTCTCAGACTGCGTGGAAGCTGGTACGTTGCCTCATACCTTCGGTGCAAAGAGATATTCATCTACGGGTGAAAGTTGTACTTCAACAGAGCATCTACACACAGAGGAAGATTCATTCATTCATGGAAATGAAGAGACCTACAGGTCTATAAACTGTGAGTGGATTCCTTCCAAGAGCAGTGAGCTTAGGAAGAGAAAGAAGGTGATCCTCTCCACCGGCAGTGAGCCAGAGAAAGAGAGAAACAGGGAGTGACCCTTGGGAAAGGAGTGAGACGACCCTAAACTTGTAAAGGCAGTGAGCCTGGGCTTAGAAGTGATCAAGCCCGAACCTTGTAATCCACAGCTAGTGAAGATTAGTGGAATTTGGTACGACCGGCAACTTGTCGGCGTATGCTCCTTGGACGTAGCCCTTTGCGGTGAACCAAGTAAAATTGTGGTGTCATGTGCATACTTCACTTTCTATTTACTTTGTGCAACAGGAAAAAGAGAGAAGAGAGTTTTGGTCAACAGCGAAACAAGATCTGAACAGGCATTAATTTTAAATTAGTCATACCCTGATTCACCACCCCTCTCAGGGTATTCAGCCTTGTGGACCTAACAGCTACCATTGAGATTCATGCCTAGGTCATCCAGGACTGGGTACAAAAATAATGACCATCAAGGGAAGTTACCTATTAATATCGAACAAGGATACACATTTATACCATCTTATGAAGGTTGCTAATCAAATTTTGGAAAAAATTTGTGAAAATAACACATTCTCGTGCTAATAAATCATATCAGCAGACTCTTCTAACAACATCATGAGAATACTACCGACAAAATATAGAAAACAAATTTAGATACGAACAAAAACCATCCCACAACAACCATGACTACAATAAACCTCTCCTGAAAGTGTCCAATGAATCCTACTAGTCAAATTCAGCATAAATTCACGTGTATGCACACACACCTGTATGAATTTATCAAGCCTTCCATAGAAGTCAGCTAGAAATTATTAGTGATGAATATGGTGTACAATCAAATATATTCACATGCACCTGAGTATTGTATCCACTAGTAAGAAATGAATGACATGGGTAGGAACACACACTTTCTCCAGCCACATAATAGGAATACATCATCATTCAACCTTATGAATTTACAATGAAAATACTGAAAATGATGAATGGTTTGAGGAAAATTCATCCACATATTATGAAAATTTTCCAAGATATCATAATTATTGTAGAAGTGGTATAAGAGAAGTCAAACAACTCTTTCCCCACATTTTAGGTGACTCGTCAACATGTCACTCCGGAGAAGACACACAACTCTTCTCCCATCCATAATGATCACGGATAAAATTCCCCTATGATATATAGAAAACTATATCAGGTGCATACCCTCATTCTAATTGGAGGTAATAATCCATTTCACATGGAAACACTATAGAAGGCCCAAACCACTATCAAAATTCCAATATCCCAGTAGAATGTTCTGAAAGAAACACATAAGTTTACTAAACAAGAACTCGTACATGAAAATTACTTTCCCTTTCTAGATACTCTAGTTTCTCATAAGATACAATCGAAAAAGAAGAATCATCATAGATGAATTCAAAATAAAAATATGATCCACTATTCATCTCTTTTTATGTTGTAGTTCATGAATCCCTCGTATTCTTATCTATGGAAAATCATGATTTGAATCACATGTTACAAAATAATTGGAAGTAATAGTAGTTTATAAGGTCCTCCACATATGCTTCACCTTGAATTCATACTTTTTGAAAATTGTTTGATTGATTTTGAGTTCATATATCATAATGAGAGATTCATAATCCCTTTACACATATTGAATATCAAATAGTAAAACATTCTTCCACTTGTTTTCATCTTTATCACGACCTAGCCCAACAGGGCTCGATTCGTGACTCCCCAAGCCCACCTCTTATAGGCTAGGGGTTGGAGACTAGTTCTGGGTAATATATCACACTCATGGGAGGCCTTAGCCTATGGTACCTGTATTCTCACACCAAAGATACACATCAATGCAATAGTGAAAAGATTTATAAACACTGAATATAAATGCATGCATACAACTATCAAAACCACAATATAATAGAGGTACAAAGGGGAAAATACAGGGTTAACAAAAAGAAAACTGTAAAACCATCCAACATTCTCAATTGGAGGGGATCACATTCAAAAAAATAGCTGGAAAACTTCTCGACCAAGATCTAGAACATTTAATGTCCAAGAACACTAAGATATTCCTGCTCTAGCTCCACCTAGTACTCTTTGAAATCGAATGTAGTATGTAATAGATAAAATACATGTGCAAGAAAATCCTGAGTAGGTGTGAGTATAAATATACTCAGTAGGTTTCCCAAAAACCAAAAAAGAAAAATAGAAACTAATTGGAATCTATTCCTTCATCACAGCCAGAGGGAACCCAAACGAGAGGGAAACCCCATATCAATAACATTCTCAGAGAAACCTGACTAGTCATCTCAAGATAGATGGAATGTCACCAAAATGGAACATTCCATAGGGACTCACAGAACAAAACCATATATACACAGCCCCATCACTTAGTCTCATGGTCCCAACCATAAACTATCCACTGATCACAAATCAGTGTTCCAACACAACATTCACAATAGTGTCATGAGGTATCGACCTTACATAAATCAATAAGATCCAATACATCCCTGATAGCTTGCAAAAAAAGGGGAAAGCCTTGAAAGCCCAAAGTTGATGATCCAACCACACCATCCTTGATGGAACTCAACTATGTCAATCCACCAATGATGACATGCACCCTACGTAGGGCAGAAAGAAATGTCGAGTTTCCAGCTTCTCACCAATTCCACTCAGTCGAGGGAGTACTTGTTCCTAAACCATACTGTGAAGCCTTAATCACACTAGTCATGAGGGTCCCACACCACAGTACGTCGCGGGGTGCTAAATCATATCTAACAATCACACGTAATAAGTGGTGGGGCTCGCTACATACTACAACTCATGAAAGGGGGAGAACTACTCCGTAGGTGTGAACATGGGCCTTGATATATCAGGAGAGTATCACATTTTGAAACATGACCCAGCACACTAACATGGAAGGGGATCACCATTACGAGAGATGTAAGCCCATACAAGCGGTAGGGGAGCACCACTATGTGATGTGTGATCAGGCGCCCACAGTAGGGGAGAACCACAGTAAGTAACATGAGACCACACCCATGCTAGGGGAGCACCACTATAAGGTACATACATATTGGATATCCCACACCCTGTCACAATAGAAGATCTTTCTAACTACACAAACGTCATGTGGAACCTGCACCATATTCCATTAAGGGAGTAACCACCCTGGAGTAAGCTACCCAATGGTGGTGAACCTACTCACACGACATGTGGATTCTTGTCTATACCTAAGAAGAGAGGTATGGGAAACTCATACCCTAGTCTCACTATTGAGTACCTGGCCTATATAATCTATTCATTAACTACTGATGGACAATATCACCCCATAAATTCTCTCTAAGCATCTTTCTCAAATCACAAAACCTCATGTCTTGTAATCCATAACATAAGCCACCATCACTTTCCATGTGAAGAAACACATAGGATATATTATTAACATACCCAAAATGGATAACTGCTGCAAAAAGAATTATTCCCCCAAAAAAGTCTGAACGTATCATGTGGGTACTACAACATAATCATGAAATAAATCAATTGGGTCGTACAATTGAGATCCTCTCGGAAAAACATAATGAATCACTCATTCGTTCCTCCAAAATAGACACCTGGTGAAAAAGAAATGTTTCAACATAAATGACCCAAACTAGCCCTCATGGAACCCACACAATGATTTTGTTCTGAGAACCTAAAATTTATCCTAAAATTTATGATGTACCATTACAGTCACAACACCATTGACAGTCCGACAATCGGATGCTCCGTGCACAAATTATGGCGAGTCAAAGTTGAAAAATAATAAAATATTATTATTATTATTTCAATCATTTCTAACCCTTGGTAATGACCCAAACTCATCAATTTCTTGAAAAACTCTCAATGGTTCTATCACAATGAATGGGAAGTTTTGTCTTAGACAATATGTGAATCTGAAGCCTAGTTTGCGGGTTATGGGCGTTTGAACATCCCCAGACCGATTTGGATGGACCGACCCTTCACTTCGCTACCATGCGGCCACCATTGGAAACCACCACCACAAGTAGATACTACTAGGTCATGCCACAAATCAGCACCGAATATTTTTCAGATTACCAATGTAATGTCTCAGATATTCAACGCCTTTTTTTATATAGAATGGGGGAATTATTTCGAGACCATTCTTTGAGATATCGTACAGTTCCGAGGCATGGTGAGCCCGAAACAAATATTGGACTTTTACTTAATAATTAAATTACGCACTTGTGCGATTTTCCTATAAACGTGGAATAACTCTCGAATGGGTGCTCAGATCAAAAATATATGGGAGACGTTGTGTTCAGAACAATGATTTTACCTTAGGCGAGGCCTAACATCGTTCGGCGCAGGTCGGTGGGGAAATTTAGTTTTCTTGGATGTAATAGTAATAAAATATTTAGTAAAAATATTTTATTCTGCAAAAAAATCTTTTTAAATCTATTGTAACAGATATCTTTAATCGTTTATAAATAAAGTCTTTCACAGGGGTCCAGGGTTACAAACCTCATAACCCTAAAACCCTTGGCGGCTCTAGAGGCTTTGGTGAAAACCTCCCAATACGGCGACGACGTTCTTGACAATTTTCACCGATGAAAACAACGCAGAGACCATGTTTTCGCCAATGAACGCCTTGGATCTGGGTAGGATGTATGTTTTTTATTTTCCTTTCCCTGTTCTTGCTTCCTATGACAAACATGGACTAATCTAATAACTGATTAGCCCGCGGATCGATCATTTTGCGGGGGGATGTGATTTGGGGTTTTATCAGGAGATTAAATACTCGAGATTTATAATCTGTTGATTGTTGTGGTTTTGATCTAACGATGATGAACATGGATTTTCACGAAAAACGTTCAAGGTCCGTCCCTGTTGTTACATTCTTTGTATTTTTCTCCCCTGCTTTCTTCATTACGTTCTACACGTTCTTGGAGGAAATCGATTATTGTGCATTCGTTTTTTGGCGCAATGATCCGAGATTGTAGATCCAACCCTGGAGTGATTTCACGGAGGTGCGAAAAAATTTTCGGCGGATGATTCAGAGAGAATCAAGAGATATGAGTTTTCAGGCATTTTTTCGGATGGATCGTTCGATGTTTATGATCCGATTTAAGAAACGAAAACACCCGTTTCGGTGTTTGTATGAGGAAACGTACCAACCCCTAGAGTATCGGGATGAAAAGATGAGAATCCCTAGATCCGGAGTATCAGACACGACACAAGGAGGAAGACGGCGTATCTAGAAAAATTCCGACTACACGACCTGTAGAATGGGCTACACAGCAAGTGTTCGTCGGCGGACCACCTAGCGTGTACTCTGAGAGTACACGGAAAAGGGTTGGGTACACGGCCAAGGACACGACATGTATACCCCTCCCCGAACAGACCCAGCCAGATACATGGGTTACCCCATGTACTGGTATACGGACAGGTGACATGGATGAAGACTATGTACGGGCACATGGCCAGCGTACACGGAGCAAGCCCCAAGTGCTGGGACACGACATGTAATCCTACTACACGCCGTGTAGTAAATTTTTATATGATGATCCAAATGAAATGGGCTTTTGACATGGGTAGTACCAGGAGTCAAGGAACACAATGTGTGATTCTTCTACACATTGTGTAGTTTCGTTTTACACAGATTGAATGGATGACACCGTCCGTTTACACGGGTAGTACCCGGGGTCAAGGAACACGGCGTGTAAACATACTACACGCTGTGTAAACAATATTACATGGCCTGATCCAGTTGCCTTATGTGACATGGGCTAGTTTCCTTCTGGTTTTCCCCTTGGTCTTTCTCCTGAAGGTTCCCAGTATCATTTCCTATATATAAGAGTATGATCCCTTCAGCATGACTTCATGAATAGAGTTGTTGGAATCCCCTCTGTGATACTTAGATCCAGATCCACTATTCATTCATGGATCCCTATGTAGTGTTCATGGTATCGACGTTACCAACTTTACCCGAGCACCGATCCTTTACTTAACAGATTAGCATGGACTGAGTTTTCAGAATCACCCCATGACTTGGTGGTGATCCTCATCTGAGCATTATGTTCTCAATGTACGGTGGAGTGTGTTCTCCCAGAACGAGTACTTCATATCTCTCTCTTCGGACATAAGAGTGTGTTCTCATGGTTCCATGCTTATTGGAATCTTCGAGATGGATCTTAGTGGTGGATTCACAATGTTCATATGTGTATGAGTATATCTGGATATTCTCTTTATATGTTCTATATACATATACTATGTATGGTTGAATGTACCTTTTTTTTGGAATTTCCCTTGTTGTATTCCTTTGTGGTTTCGGGGTGTCCTTCTGGGTGTTGTTATACTCTCTGCTGCACGGGCTTCGCCCGCATGTGCCATGTCTTGTGTAGATAAGTGATCCTTTCACAGGATTCTAGGTGGACCAGGACTAGATGGTACTCAGTGAGATCAGACTGGCTGAGGTGTGTTCCTATAGCTACATATTTTAGTCCCATCACCTTTCTTTACATGTTGGATATTGTTACGGACTCCCCTTTTGGTGGGATTGTACTTGTGGCCCATTTTTTTACATTACTATACATTACCTTCCTATCATACTATGTTGATTTGGTTTTTATTGTATTCATGCTTGACTTTCTGTTTAAGTAGTTTTTACTTTTCATCCTCGCAGGCTTGGAGATGTGTGTGCATGTGTACAGGTTTATAGGCAATCCCTCCCATGTTAGTAGCATGCCTACTCGGTGCTAGTCACCAGCCCCTGGACTATTCGAGGAGGGATTGGGGAGTGGCGGCTCGGGCCCCACTAGGACGAGTCATGACAAAGTGGTATCAGAGGTGGTTGGTTCTACCATAGGATCGAGGGTCAGTGAGTTGGATTGGGGAAACAATGATAAGTGTTTCGAGTTCGGCTTTCAGGCCAGGGACCCTAGTGTTGGTGCGGGCGGTCGACGTATCCATACACTAGGACTCTGATATCTTGCTTTTCAACTCGGATCATGATGGCACTAGTTTTAGGGGTGAAATAATGGTACATGCATCATATAGTAATGGGTTGTGGTTTCCATGTCTTTCTTATGTCAGCTTTCCAGATATACTCACTTATTGTGATACATCTTGTTTTATTACAGGATGCCTCCATGACGGGCACCCACTAGGATCCAGAAACTTGATCACGAGGATGACCCCCTCAGTGATGAATCCTCGATACAGGGACCGGATCCCCCCGGTTTTACCATCGGGTGATGTTCCAATTATCCATCCACCTGTATAGATGTGTTTAGTTCATGTTGTACCAGTGGAGGAGGAGTGAAGGATGAGCGCATTCCATGAGTTTCAGAGACAGCGACCCCTCAGATTGTGAGGCAAGACTGACCCTCAGGCAGCAGAGGATTGGCTTGAGGTAGTGGCCAGAGTCTTCCATTTGTTCAGGACACCAACAGACCAGATGGTGATCCTGGCAGCGAGCCTCCTGTAGGGCTTGGCAGGGCGATGGTGGAGTTTGGTTATTCAGACTCACAACGATAAAACTCTTGCATGGTCTGAGTTCGAGCAATTCTTCAAAGAGAAGTTTTCACCGGTTACCCTGAGAGAAGTATGTATACAGGAGCTTCTTCATCTCCAGCCGGGAACAATGACGGTGGATGACTATTCATTGAGGTTTACTGACCTCTCACGGTACTCGATTGATATGGTCAGAGATCAGTATTTCAGATATCGGACATTTGAGTGGGGCTTGCACAGAGATATCCAAGCTAGCATCATCCCTATGATAATTCCTACTTATGTTGGGGTGCTCGAGCGGTCTTTTGTGGTCAAGAGATTCTTGGAAGAGCAAGGAAAACCGACAATTGTCAGTAGTATGCGAGCTGGAGCAGACACCTTAGCAGCAGGGAGCTGACGCCAGAGACCTAGTCGTGGGAGACGATTTTGGAGGATATCCCAGGACAGTGGATCTGCCAAAAAGGGTTCGCAGGGCGCATCCAGCCAGCCTCGAGAGAGGCGATGCTACTCATGTGATGGCAGGGGACATCATGCTCGAGATTTTCTGACCCAATGTACTACTAACATGGGAGCAATGGATGGACAACCAAGGCAGAGGCAACGCGTGGAGAAGACAGATCCATGGGGCGGCGGACACGGTAGAGGAGCTGGGAGAGCAGCTGAAGGTGGTCGGCATTTTGACCCTTTACCACCACCACCCCCAAGAGGACAACCCCGGGCTCAGGGAGCTGGTGGACAGAGGCAGGGACAGCTCCAGGCGGCGGAGTCATATAACCCAAGAACTCCCAAAATGATTATAGGTATAATCTATGTCTTTTCAACTATGGTTTTTATATTTATAGACACAGGTACGAGTCATTCCATTCTGGATTCTTATCTTGTTCGAGACCTTGAGATTCTAGTTGATCCGTTGACTCAACCCTAACGCTTAGAAACACCAACTGGAAATGATTTAGATATCACACACCTTTGTAGAGAGTGTAACCTGACGCTTGGAGGTGATAGTTTTGGTTGGAACCTCTTGGTGGTAGAGCCGAGGCATTACGATGTCATTCGTGGTATGGATTGGCTATCCACAGTTCCTGCCCAGATTGACTGTATTAGGATAAGGGTGTGGTGTATCCGCATTGATGGATCAAGGATCTCTTTTGTCGGTGAAAGAGAGACTCGGGCAGCGTATGATGGACTCGTGCGTAGGACAGTGCAACCAAAATCCTATCATTTGGCTAGCCTAGCCCTTGGCGCAGAAGATGTTACGAGTTTCGAGTTTCCACCAGTATTGATTGAGTCTGAGGGTGTCTTTCCGAAGGATGTCCCTATACTACCTCCCCATTGGGAGATAGATTTTTTCATTGAGTGGTAACATGGGACGACCCCGATATCAGCATCCTTATATCGGATGGCTCCTGCAGAGATTCTTGAACTAAGGGTGCAGCTATAAGACTTGCATAAGAAGGGATTTGTAAGGCCCATCGTTTCACCCTGGGCGGCCCCAGTGTTGTTTTCCAAGAAGGCAGATGAGAGCATGAGGCAATGTGTGGATTACCGGCCCTTGAATCAGGTGACCTTGAAGAAGTGGTATCAACTAACAAGGATCGTTGACCTATTTGACCAGTTGATAGGGGCATGATGGTTCTTGAAGTTTGATCTATGATCAGGCTATCATGAGTTGTGAGTAAGGGATGAGGATGTCTCGAAGTCCACTTTCAGATTTTTCTATGGTTACTATGATTACTTGGTCATGCCCTTCAGTGTGATGAACGCCTCAAAAGTGTTCATGAGACTCATGAACCAGATCTTTCATCCCAATCTAGATTGGTTAGTAGTGGTCTTCATCGATGATATCCTTGTGTACTCTGCGTCCGAGGAGGAGCATGCGAGACACCTTAGGATGGTTCTGGACACACTCTAAGAGCATCGGTTGTATGGGAAACTATCTAAGTGTCAATTATGGATACATGAGGTCCACTTTCTGGGACATGTTATCTCAGCAGATGGTGTAGCAGTGGACGCAGCCAAGGAGGATGCAGTACTAGCATGGGAGCCACCCCGGAGCGTGACGGAGGTGCGATGTTTCCTTGGGTTTACAGGCTAGTATCGGATATTCATTCTTGATTTCTCCAGGATTTCATCACCCCTGACAGCTTTGACACTAAAGGGGCATCCTTTCGTGTGGACTGAGAGATGGCCTTAGGCTTTCCAGTAGTGGAGATAGAGTCTGATGAGTGCCCCGATCATGAAATTACTGTACGATGGTGTCGAGTACGTAGTGTTCTGTGAAGTGTCAGGAACCAGACATGGTTGTTTCATGATCCTGAGTCAAGTGGTTATTGCCTATGGATCACTCTAGTTGAGGCCCCACGAGAAGAACTACATGACTCATGATCTTGAGTGGGCAGTGGTAGTCTTCACGTTGTAGATGTGGATGCACTACCTAATGGGCGAGCAGTTTACCATCTACTCTGATCACAAAAAAATCAGATATATCTTTTCTCTGAATGATCTGAATTTGAGACAAAGACAATGTCTTGAGTTCCTCCTGGATTAGGACTTTGAGATCATTTACACACATGGGAATGGGAACGTTGTGGTAGATATTCTCAAGAGGAAATCTAGTTCAGAGTTGTTGTATGAGGAGACGAGGTAGTTGGCCTCTTTACAGTTATCCTTCGTGGATAGATATGAGGGAGCTTACCTTCAATAGATGTTTATTACCTCTCCACTCTTACAACGAGTCAGAGAAGCACAGCTTGAGGACGCTAGCTGTGAGACTCTACGTGCTCAGATATCCATGGGTGATGTTGCCGATGGATATTCAACAGGTAGAGGTCACATTGTTCTTTTTATAGGGCTCCCAGTAGTACCAGTGACGTTGTGAGAGGAGGTTCATAGAGAGTTCCATACATCCCCTTTGGCGATGCATCTAGGCGTGGAAAAGATGTATTAGGACCTCCGACGTCAGTTCTGGTGGCTAGGAATAATGAAGAGTGTGGCAGAGTTTGTTTCTCGGTGCCTTACTTGTCAGCAAGTGAAGGATGAGCACTAGGTCCCAGCGAGTTTAACTAAGCCCCTTGAGGTGCCGTAGTGGAAGTGGGATGGGATATCCATGGACATAGTGATGGGTTTTCCACATATGTCCAAAGTCCATGATGCCATCTGGGTGATCTTTGACCGACTCACCAAGTCAGCCCACTTCCTAGCCATATGAGAGCAGAGTTCAGTAGAGAGATTGGGACGCCTCTACATGTAGGAGATAGTTAAACTTCATTGAGTGTCATCCACGATCATCCCAAATTGTGATGATCGTTTCACATCCCGGTTGTGTAAGGGATTTCATGAAGCTTTTGGGACTCAGTTACACTTGAGCACAACATTTCATCCCCAGACTGATGGTCAGACAGAGCAGACCATCCAGGTTCTGGAGGATATGTTTCGAGCTTACATGCTTGACTTTGTTCATAGATGGGAGATTCACATACAGCTGATGGAGTTTTCTTACAACAACAGTTATCATTCCACTATTGATTTGGCACCATTTGAGGCTTTGTATAGGCGACCTTACAAGTCACCACATTGTTTTACTGTCCCAGGAGAGTCAACACTCATCGGCCTAGAAATGGTGAGAGCTACTACTGAGAAGGTGTAGGTCATCTAGGAGTGGATGAAGACTACACAGAGTTAGCAAAAGTCTTATGCCGACAGGAGACGAAGGCCCTTGGAGTTCAAGGAGGGAGACCATGTGTTCCTTCGGGTCTCACCTCAACAGGGATTGCGGAGGTTTGGCCGAGGTGGCAAGCTATCTATGTGGTTCATCGGACCTTTCCAAATTCTTTATAGATTTGGAGAGGTGGAATATCGCTTGGCTCTATCTCCGTAGATGGACCAGGTACACAAATTATTCCATGTGTCCCAGTTATGGAGGTACGTGCATGATCCATCGCATGTCATCGGCTGGGGCAAGCAGGACATCGACGATGGAACGACCTCTGTTGAGTACCCAATGAAAATCAAGGATAGTCTAGAAAAGGTTCTCAGTGCACAAGATATTACCTTGGTGTGTGTCTGGTGGCAGCACGACAATCTCCAGGAGAGCACTTGGGAGCTGGAAGCTCAGATTCATGTGCAGTACCCACATCTTTTTGAGTAGCCGTTGTTTTGGCTTTTCGGGGACGTAAAATCCCTAATGTGTGTGTGGTGTAATGTCTTTAATTTTCCATGCATTTTCTTATTTAGAACGTGGTAATTATTTTGAGACCAGTCATTGAGACGACATACAGTTCGAAGGCCCTGTGATCCCGGAACAAATATTGGAATTTTAATTAATAATTAAATTATGTGCACGAGCGGTTTTCCGGAAAAAGTGGAATAACTCCAGAACGGGTGCACATATCCAAAATATGAAGGCACAGTTTTGTTCAGAATAAAAATTTTACCTTAGGCGAGGCCTAACATTGGACGACATAGGTCCATGGTGAAATCTAGTTTTTTTGATGTAATAGTAATAAAATATTTAATAAAAATATTTTATTCTAAAGAGAAATATTTTAAATCTGTTGCAATAGATATCTTTTATCCTTTTTAAATAAAGGCTTGTACAGGGGTCCAGGGAAACAAACCTCATAACCCAGAAACCCTTGGTGGCTTTGGATGCTCTGGAGAAAACCTCCCAACGCGGCGACGATGTTCTTGACTATTTTCACCGGCGACGACGACGCGACGACAGGATTTTCCCCAACAAACACCACAGATCTTGGTATGATGTTAGTATTTGATTTTCCTTTCCCCGTTCTTGGTTCCTACAATGAACACAGACTAATCTGTGAACCGATTAGCATGCAGATCGATCAATTTTAGGGCGGGAGTGATTTGGGGTTTTATTGGGAGATCAAATACTCGAGATTTATAATCTGTTGATTGTTGTGGTTTTGATCTAACGGCGATGAACCCGGATCGTCACGAACAACAGTCGAGGTTCATCCCTCTTGATTGATTCATTGAATTTTTATCCCTCGCATTCTTCATTTCATTATACGTGTTCTTGGTTGAAATCGATCGTTGCACATTCCATTATTGGCACAACGATCCGAGAATGTAGATCTAACTCCAGAGCGATGTCACGGAGGTGCGACGACGATTTCGGAGGACGAATCGAAGCAGACCGAGAGATATGTGTTTTCTGTCTTTTTTCTTTGGATGGATCATTCGAGGTTTATGATCTGATTTAAGAACCGAAACATGTTTCAGTGTTCATAAGATGAAATGAAACAACCTCTGGAGTATTGAGACAAACGGACGAGAAACCATGGATCCGGAGGATCAGCTGCGGTGCGAGGAAGAAGACAGAGTTTCTGGAAAATTCTTGACTACACTGCGTGTATTATGGGCTACACGTCGTGTGTTCGTAGGTAGACCACCTAGTGTGTACTCAAAGAGTACACAGACACAGGTTGGGTACACGGCCAAGGACACAGCGTGTATACCCCTCCCCGACCAGACCCGTCCAGATACATGGGATACCTAGTGTACTGGTACACAGGCAGGCGACACAGACGGAGACCATGTACGGGCATATGGCCAGCGTACACGGAGCAAGCCTTAGGTGCACGGACACGGCATGTAATACTACTACACACCATTTAGTTACTTTTTATACGATGAGCCAAATGACATGAGCCATTGACAGGGGTAGTACCCGTAGTCAAGGAACACATCGTGTCATTCTTTTACATGCCGTGTAGATGAGTTTTACATATCCTGAACGGATGACACATTCCGTTTACACATGGAGTACCCAGGGTCAAGGAACACGACATGTAACTGTACTACACATCATGTAACCAATCTTACATGGCTTGAGCCAGATACCTTATGTGACTTGGGCTAGATTCCATAGGGTACGTCCCCTTGGTCTTTCTCTTGAAGGTTCCCGTTATCATTTCCTACATATAAGAGTATGATCCCTTCAGTAGGACTTCCTGAATAAAGTTGTTGGAATCCCCTCTGTGAGATATAGAGTCGGATCCTCTATTCATTCATGGAACCCTAGGTAGAGTTCTTGGTATCGATGAGACAAATATTACCCGGGTGCCAATCCTGTGCTTAGCGGATTAGCTCAGACTGAGTTGTCGAAATCAACCCATGACTTGGTGGTGATCCTCATCTGAGCATCATGTTCTCAAAGTACTGTGGAGTGTGTTATCCCAGAATGAGTACTTCATATCTCTCTCTTCGGGACAGGGAGTCTGTTCTCCTAGTTTCATGCTTAGTGGAATCTTTGAGCTGGATCTTAGTGGTGGTATCGCAATGGTCATTTGTGTATGATTATATCTGGATATTCTCGTTATATGTTCCATAAACATATACTTTGTAGGGATGATTGTACCTTTATTTTGTGGTATTTCCCTTTTTTTATTCCTTTGTGGTTTCGGGGTGACCTACTGGGTATTGTTATACTCACCCCAGCACGGGCTTCACCCGCATGTTTCGTGTCTTGTGCAGACGAGTGAGCCTTTGACAGGATTCTAGGGGGACCAGTACCGGACGGTACTCAATGAGATCAGACAGGCCGAGGCGTGTTACTAAATCTACAGATTGCAGTCCCAACAACTTTCCATACAAGTTGTATTTTGTTACGGACTCTTCTTTTGTTGGGATTGTACTTTTGGTCCAAGGTATTACATTAATGTACTTGACCATCCTATAAAACTCTGTTGGTTGGGTTTTTAGTGTACGCATGCCTGACTATCATTTTTAGTAGTTTTTACTTTTCAGCCTCACGGGCATGGAGATGTGTGTGCATTTGTACAGGTTTATAGGCAATGCCTCCCATGTTAGTAGCATGCCTACTCGGTGCTAGTCACCTGCCCTTGGCCTATTGGAGGCAGGCTTGGGGATTTGCGGCCCAGGCCCTACTGGGATGGGTCGTGACAACCACGAACACCCCAGTGGTCAAAAAAATGACTAGAAAACTCATGACGTGATCTTCATCTCTGTGGTGAAGATTAGTAAAATAAATAAATTCATAAATAGGGATAACTTTTTAAATATCAGAATCTTCCTACCGTGTGGCGGATCACTAAAGCTTCGAGGCTAGATCTGTGCTCTACCGCTTCCGCTCGATCTAGGAGCGATCAAAGTCAAGGTCGGAGTCTGAAGACACCTTGTTTTCTTGATTCTATATGGTCTTTCATTGATGAAGTGGAAGAAAAAGGTGGATATCCTCCAATGTGTGTTGGGGAGAGGTGAGGGAGGGGAGGGTTAGGTTATAAAATTAATTAAACTTCAATTTGATTAATTATGCCAGCATAATACTACCAGTCCACATGCCTCTATAGAAACCACCTGACATGGAAATCTTTATGCCACACCTACTATAAAAACAATGTTCCATACTCGACCATGGTATCAGAAATTCAATTTAAGACCAAATTAATTAGTTATTTGATCTGACTTCCAAAATAAATTAGATTAATTTATTTACGAAATTTTCCTCTATTGTGTTTTCTATAGTAGGATCACACTGATAAAACATATACCCAACCATGGGTAAATGGAAAGATCCAGACATAACTATGCCCTTGGATTTCTGATCCTAGATACATTTTATTTGATTACTAATTTTCTCCTCATGAAAAGTATGAAAACACATAATATTTTTATAAAATATATTTCAGGCACACTGGGCCACATAATCGCATTCTGTCTCAATGCCTAGCTCAGTAATCTTTTGTATGAACACCTAAAGTCTAACATGGATAAACCTAGGTATCTACATCCTCCCCTCAATAATCATTTTCATCCATGCAAATCAAAAGCCTAGAAACAAGGTATGCAACCTGACATCTCCACTAGGAATACCATGCCAACGAGCACACCATAGGTTCTTGTGTTGTAACAAATATGCACTATGAAAAACCACTACACCATCTAATAAATATAGGGTTTACAAACCTTATAGTTATCCAGACGCCTCATCTAACACTCAAAACACTCGAAAAGATCCAAACAAACAGAAGACCTCATCACCAAACACCCATGGCCACTATCATGGGTCTACATTTATCCTAAACAATCCCCAATAGTCCACAACCAACATCGAATGGTATGTTCCAACACCAAAAAAATGATATGGAAAAGAACACATCGACACTATGTCTTTCCATGTGACTAGTGAAAATTCCAAACCTCAAAAGGTGTACACACACCTTACCTTATTGAAATCCACACCCATTCGATAACCTTTCACACGAGACCTCGTAACAAAACATTAACACATCAAGGAAAACATCTCTTCCACAAGGAGAACAAATATGGTTACCTAAGGGTAAACAATGGGTCTTTCATTCCGTTACAAAATCACCGCCAATGCAAGGAACTAAGCACAAACTCAAAGGTCGAAGGAAATCATCCACCACACCTCGACACTATCCCCTATGGGAGGCACTATCTTGACCAAAAATATTTAAATTAGGCATCATGGAAGTATCTTAGTTGGGGAGGTGTCCATCCTTCCTACAAATTCGAAGCCACGATGTACCGCACAACAACCTCCTCAATCATCCCACATAAAAGAAGACACTAAGAAAGAGATGTAACCAATGAACCAAAAAATGCCTACCAATACACTCCCACTAGGTCTTACCAGGCCATCAGCTACACTGAAACTACCATGAAACGTGTACACATGTCAATGGGACTCAACCACTACACCTCGATAATGTAGGTGTTTTCTGACGTGGAATCACCCAAAATGTTTTTAATCACATCATAAAAATGAATCTCGTTGGGGGAATGATCGATTTTCCTAGTGTAGTCAAAGATACATCGAACAAAACCCACACCAACAATGCCATCCATGTCATAGTATGAAATGTTTCATCCACCTAAACCCACGATGGTAGGTCTACACGCTGCTCCATGGGTGGTGCCTCCACCAACTGTACAACTAGAGGAAAAACTGCCTCGTGACTCGATCCCCCATAGGGAAACCTCATCACTCATTGTGTCATACCCCAAACCCATCTATAGAAACATAAAAGTCTACTATCATGTAAACATCCTTAATTAAATCGAGATATAGCATGATTAAAGATTATATTTGGGGAGCTAAATCAAGAAGGAAAATATAAACCCAAAACCCACTCCTACATCATGCATGTATCATTATTTCTTCTATGAATAGTGTATTAATGTACTATGTCGAATTTCTTGTTATTAGAGGCATGATGTCTGGATACGTTGGCCACCCAATCCAACACTCGAGTCCCTAGTCTAAAATCCTATCTAAAAACATCCTAAAACTGACGCTATGAAATAAAAACAAAGATCCAAGCTAGACCAACTACACTACAAGGTCTTGAAGGTGGAATATCCTCTAATTCCACTCTGTCATGACCCAACCAAATGGGGATCAAGCCAAAAATCTTCAAGATTTCCTCCAATAATCCAGGGGTTGGATACTAGCATTGAGAAAGCTATCACACACATGGGAGGCCTTATCATAACGTACCTATATGCATACACCCAACCTAAACCTCTTGGAAATAGTGCAGAGATTCATAAACATTGAAAATAAATTCATGCATACAACTATCCTAAGAAGAGTGCAGAAGTAAAATATTGGGAAATATAGGTCCCACAAAAAGAAAGTAGCACAAACCTCCAACATGATCAAATGGAGGGGATAACTATCAAAAAAACCATGGAAAACTTGTTGGCCAAGCTCTTTTCCCTCAAATGGTCAATCTCAGTAAGCTCCACTTGCTCTAGGTTACCCTGGGACTCTATCAGAAGGCATGTGGTCTGCAGAAGGCACTAAACATGTGTTGGAAATTCCCATGAAGCGCGAGTATACAGAAACTCAGCAAGGAACCCCAAACATACTAACAGAAAAGGAGAAAATAATATGAATCAATCCACTCATCCCAGATAGATGGAACCCAATTGAAAGAAAACCACCATCTCGAGACCATGCTCGACTAAACTAGACTAGTCAGGTTGATGTCTCTGGCATGTCAATTTAATGAAATATTTCATAGGGACTCCCAGATCAAACCCAACCATACTCACATATATCACTATGTCTCATGGTCCCGACCATAGGCTATCCACTGTAAACAACTAAGGGTTCCAATTCAACACTCACAATCGTCTAATGAGGCACCAACCTCAGAGACCTCAACAAGAGACAATCCTACCCCAATAAATCACAAAATGAATGGGGGAGAGCATAGAAATATTTAATTTGATGAGATAGCCACATCATCAAAGATGGAACTCAACAATGTGTCATATGCCCTATGTAGGGTTGAGTGAACTGTAGAGAGTCCCACTCCTCACCACTTCCTGGTAGTTGAGGGAGTAATAGCTTCTAAACCAGCAATCCCATCCTATGTTTCCCTTGTATAGAGTGGAACCGCACTCATTACATCGATTGAGTGCTAACTCCTTACATCAATCATGTGTAACGATTGGAGGGTCCTGCCCCCATCTAAAAATCAAGAATGTGGGAGCACTACTCTATAGGTGTGAACATACTCCCTAGAAAGTCAGGGGAATATAACCTTGTGAAACATTATTTGGCACCCTATCATGGTTGGGGATAACCATAATGTGATATGCGATCCCACACCCATGGTAGAGGAGCACCACTTAGTGAAGCGTGATCCCTCTCCCACGGCAGGGGTGCCCTACACTAAGGTATTTTTGCCCGCACACATAGTAGGGGAGAACCACTCTACCATAAAAAAAAAATTGGATAGGCCAAGCCTTGTTATGTTAGTGGTGCCCTCCAATGCATGAAAGTCATGGGGAACCTGCAACCTAGTCCATCAGGGGTAACAAACTCATTGGAAACTACCCAAAGGTAATGAACCCACACCCTAGACAAGGGGAGTCCTGTGTCTACATAATTAGATAGGTAATGGAAACCTGCTCCTTGGTGTCATAGGGGAGTACTTGACCTAGAGTGTCCCTTCATGAACCACTGATCTCCAAAATCTCCTAGCACTACTCCACAATAATCATTATCGATTCATGCCACCACATGTCTTGTAACCAGTAACATAGGACAGCACCGTGTTCCACACGGAAAACCATGCTAGATAGTCTATTTATTTACCCAAAATGGATAACAGGTGAAAAGGTAACTATTCAACACAAAAAAACCTAATCAGATCACATAGTTAATGCTCTTAAATACTAAAACACATCAAACATGTTTCATCATTCCCATCCTCTAAGAAAACACAGAATCCACTATTCATTTGTCCTAAACGTACACTTGGAGACAAAGCTATTTTACACTGTAAACACCCCAAAATGGCTCTAATAGGTCCCACACAAAATTTTTGGAATAAGAACTAGAGATGTACACTGAAATTTCCAATTTTACATCAGGTTTTCAATTCCACTAATGGCGCATCTGTAATATATTCCATACAGACGTAGTGGTAGGTCAAAATTGAATAATAATAATAAAAATTATTATTTCAACGTTTTGTGGACTCTACCCACAAGGAAAACTCATAAAATTCCTGAAATATTCTCAATGTTCATGTAACAATGTAACAGACACGTCATCGTAGATGGAAACTAAATGAAACGCCTGGTTAGAGTGTAATGGGGCTTTAAACACCCCCTGAATAATCTGTCTAGACTGACCCTCTGACGTGTCGCCCTGTGACCACCATTAGTTTACCAATGTAATCTACCACTAACACCTGTATCCATAGCCACCACCACCAGAAACAATAATTCTACCATTTACAGAGATCCTATTCACTAAAAACGATATTTTCATGCCAGAAATTGTCGATAGAGCATCTGTGGTCCACCAAGAACACCTCGGTGGTGGAAAATATGATCTAAAACCTATTTAAGAAGCCTCATGACAAGATCTTCGTTTATACAATAATGATTCCCACAAAAATGATGTATAAAAGTGTGTTGGTATTTAGAAATACAAAATATCCTAACTCATGGAATATCGCCGAAGTTTCGAGGATAGATCTGCGCTTTCTTGCTAAAATTACTCGATCTACAATCAATCACCATCATGATTACAGTATGATGGCCCCTCAATCGCTCGATTCCAATTGGGCATTCATCAACGATGAGGAAGAATTAGGAACTACTATTGCATGAAACATGAAGAGGTAAGGGAATAAAAATACATGTCCACTCGCCTCAATAAAAAACTCCCAGTGTGGATAACATTATGTCCTGAATAGGGTAGAGACAATATTCTAGACTCAACCGTAGTATTAGAAAATTGATCTGAGACCCCGTTCATGAGTTATTCGGTCTAGAGACTAAAATAAATAAATTTATTTTATTTACTGAATCATCATCAATAGCATTTTCTACAGCGATCCCACACCTAAAAATCATATAACCCACCTAAGATAAAAATATGCTCTAGACCCAACTGTGGCCTCATATTTCTTATCTGAGCTACCATTTAGAGAGATAAGTCATTTTTTCCACGAGAATAGAATAAAAAACGTAATATTATTATACAATTTGTTCCGAGCACACCGGGCCACAGAATCGTACGACGTCTCTATGGTAGCACTGGAATTATTCATATTGATATTCCAAAGTTAGGTAAGGATAAACTCGAGTCACTACAATATTTTTTAATAGTCCTCAACATGTTATATGACATAGGATATTTCATTGTTTTTAGGAATTAATAAATAATGAAATTACTCTCCATTATAGAATTCACTATGAAATTCCTCCATGTAGTAGCATTTCACTTCATCCAAATACTCATCAATTAGGTGGATTAATGATGAGAAATATCTCTTGTTGTTATGCACATGAAAAAATGTGACCAATCCTTCTGAATTTCTATTCATTGATATGTGAAAATCATCTATCATCCATAAGATAAACCTGGGTGAAATTCATTCCCCTATGAATACATTGATCATCTACATTTTAATAGGAAATTGAATATCCCATCAAATATTTATATTCATAAAAAAGTAACAAGGAATAGTCCACATTGATCATCCCATGTTCGGGAACCTCATGAAAAAAACAATGAACACATTTGGAACATGAAAAAATAGTTGTCTAATGTTGGCATACTATTAATGTTTGGACCTTAGCCACTCCCCAATACAACATTTTAGAGGAGTTGTTAGATGGTTTTGTACATGGAAACTACATTATTATATGGACCACTCTTCATGACATAAGTGAAAATTCATTTATTTTTGACAAATATCTAAGTCACATAAAGGAAATATTAGGGATAAATATCCCAATTGAAATGTTGAAACTCGTAGTTGCACGATATTAAAATTTTTGGAAACATCAAGGTTCCATTCTATCGGAATGTCTCATCCAATCAAAAGAATTGTGTTAGTTGATTACATATGCCCCCATTTAGTGTTCATATGAGAGGATGGGGAGAAAATGGAGGATTACATTTCACTATAATTTCCAATCATTAATGTCATACAACTATGGAATCATACAATATCATTGATTTAGACCATATTTAATAAATAGAATTATTTTACAACATAAATTATGCTTAAAAACTAGGCATCGATCAACTCTCACAGACGTTAGGCCATAACAGAGAAATACATTGAATGAATTTTTCATCAATCATTTTAAAATATCACAAAATCCTCCTACATAAGGGAAGTAAATCATCAAGTAGTGAAAATATCGTAAATGGCATAAATGTATTTAGAAGAATGTTGTTTAGGTGAAAACCGAATAATGCACCAATCCATTGCTCAACTCAAATATGTAAAATCAAGAAGGAATCTTCCATAGTATAAACCACATTATTCCAGGATCAACCCCATCAAATAGGGATGACGTGTATTTTTTAAAACCCAATGTATTTATGGACCATTTTTTTCAAATAAATGAAAATTTAATTAAATTCTCCTAATTTACCAAGTCAAACATTTATTTCAAACAACAAAGACTTTGAATACATAACACAAAACATTACCATAGTGTATGTTACATGCAACACCGACTTGGTGTATGTTACGCACAACACCGATGTTTTTATGAATCAATATTATTTTATTATAATTATTAATATAATATAATTATGAAACCTCCTTTTGACTATGTAATATGAAAATTATTAATTAGTTTTCAAATATTTATTATCAATGATATGAAAGACATGATTTTTGGTCAAGTACTTATATTTTTAAAAATACCAATATCTCAAACATACTATTTTAATACTAACATTAATTCCAGAAAAATTTGGAAATCTTATTTTATAAAATAATATAAATTTTTGAAATCATAATTTCAAAATTAGCCTAGGGATAATTTTGTTGATTTTGTAAGAAACGTCATTCTGGATGAATAGTGAAAAATACAGGAATTTAACTAAAAATTACTTTTTTCAACGAATTTATTTATAAGAATGAATCATATAATAATTTGGTTTAATAGTTTTATTAGATTATATTTTTATAAATTAGTTTAATTTGGTTAATTTGAACCAATTTCACATTGAGATTGGATATAAAAACATAGCAATGTTTAGATCATTTTTACCTTAAAAACACGTATTGTCGACCCGGATATGTGATTGATTTTAAATTAATTATTGTCAATTATTTGATTGTAATTTGGAAAATTAATTCCATAATTTTATTTCAAATAATTTTTTAATATATAATAATGTTATCTTAGTTTTTGACCAAAATGATTAGTAAATTTATTTGAAATTAATTACATCGATTAAAGTAAAATTAATCATTAATAAGGACTAATCATTAATTTTATGGCCTAAAATGACATTGAAACATTTCATACAACCATTTTTTGGAAATTATTCGGCCATTAACCTTACATTATTGAGATGGAATTGTTTTTTATGACTTTTTTGGTAAGAATGTGGTTTCACCTAACTTGTTTTTATGAATATAATGTGAGTCCATTCACTTCCCTATAAAATCCTACCACCGCTCCATCTTATTCACACCTATCAAAACTATTAGGTTAATAAATTATATTCCCAATAAACTTACCAAAATCCCTAACTTCCTCATGGAATACATTATTTGTTCAAAAGGTAATCTAGTGAAGCCTTTTGGCACAAACCAAAAGAATTTACCCTATTAAGAGGCAATGTATTCACTCATGTTTTTTCTTTTACTTAAATTATACACCCCCTACATATAAAATTTTATATTATTGTATAAAAGAACTGTTTTCATTAATATACTAGGAATTTTTAAGATAATTTATCAACCTACACTTACACACTTCTCCATATAATAGATAACGAACATATTGATTACGTGTATAGTGAACTACATCCTCACTACATGATTATTGTTCAATTTTTCATACTGCCTCTCACGGTGAACATTATGATGAAAAATATTATTATATATGTTATATATTATATTTATTATTTGTTTAATATTTTTTATTCTTTTCACAAAACATATATTTTACTTTCAATTTGGTGTTAATACAATAATTTTGTTTGAGGAACAATAGACTACCTCCCCCTCAAAGAGATTGGATTCGTTCATACCATCCATGGATTGTATTATGGATGGTTTTAGTGAATATATAATACATATATGATATCAATAATCTTCATTAATAATTATATATATATATATAAACATATATATACATATATAAACATTACGTTTATTATTTCAACACGATAACTAGAAAAAAATAGCATTCATGCGTATGTACGATGTACCCTCTCCATGAACGATGTATTCCGTTTTATACATATATATTATATATTTTATAATAAAAAAAATATAATAAATATAAATAACATGTATATCATGTTTTATATTCTGGAATCACGATATACGTATACAGATTAATGCTATTAAAAATTAAGACACATGTGAAGAATAAAGAGAATAATACCTGAAGTGATACCTTAACATAGAATAATTAACAAGTGGATAATTTAAGGATATAATAAATAGATAAATGTTGATAGATATGTGAATAATATTTTCTAAATGATTTATAATAATTTGATATTTATTATACATGTATTTTTAACGAATACGATGACAGTCAGAACATAAGGTAAGGTGATTTCATCTAACATTTACTATCTGTGAGATAGATTCTCTGTTATCTACTAATTAAATTTGTGTGGTGTATGTACTGACCATTATTTTAATCTATTTATATTATGCATAAATTTATGTGTATTAAAATTTTCATTTTATGATATTTATTTCATGGTTTGATGTTTTAAAAGTTACCAAAATGGTAATATAGTTATGTCTCAATTTTCCTTCTTTGAGAATCATGTTTTTTAATGAACCTAAAATATTTATCATGGTTTAGATTCTTAATTTGTACACATTATAACATGAATTTATTTCATTTAATGATATTTTTGTACTCATGTAATTTTCTTGTCTTGTAAGGAGAATATGATCCCATGTTACCAATGTATAATAATTTATTGAATCAATCTTTTTGCTTTTTTGAGATTGTTTATGTTTATGCTTCCTATAATGAAATATTATTAACCTTATCTAAAGAACACTTGAGTTTTTCACTATCCTCTATTTATTCAATATATATCCATTTATTAGTACCATTTTCTTCTCTTTGGAACTTTAGACAATGTTTTTAATTAAAATCGGATCATCTCTCTCTCCAGTCAAAAATCTATTTTACTAAAAAACATGTTTTAAAAAAATTGTTAAAATAAGATTTCAAAAGATCATTGATGACAATTTTCAATAAAAAATAGGATTTTTAAAATGTTTTATAGTTTCTCAAGATTTCCTTATATATTTTCAAAACATTTTCAATGAAAAATGTTTTCAAAATGGGGTTCTATATTAAAAATTATTTTGTTTGGAGAAATGATATAGTCTTTCAATAAAGTTAATTAAAAGATATTTTAAAATTATTTCCCAGCATAGATGACATCCATTAATGTTAATCATGCTTTATGAAATAATTATTCAATATTTTCATTCATATTTGTTCTTTGAATGGTTTGTGTTTTGATGTCAGGATGTTTATGAAACTCATTTATATTTCAAATCTTATATTCTTACAAACCTCTTTCTATTTCATGAGTTATATGATTTTTAAATACACTTCTTTTCACAGTTCATGTTAATGATGAAATTATTATGAAATATATCTCTCTCTACGTTTTATGATATGTCAATATTTTTATAATACCAATTTCATTTCATTGGTTATGATATGATTATTTATGATCTTGTGGAACATGTATGTTTGATTTAATTATGAGATAGGTGAGACCTATATCTCCATCCAAAACATTGGGTAAAGATTTATATATCATAAGATAAAATTTTTTGGAATGGTAAATGAAATCGATTTAGTATTATAGGGTCGGAATGGGAAATGAACTCAGTTTAGTAATACAGTTCTGGAATGAGGGGAGAACATAGTTTAGTAATAGAAGAATGGAATAGGGTGTTAACCCTGGTTAGTAAAGTATATTGTCCACAAAGATAGTCTCATCAATAATTCCTTGAATAATATGTAAATCATTATATATGCTTTTGTGTCTAAAATAATTCCATTTTTTTCCTATGTTATGCTTTCAAGGATTATTTTTATTATCATCTTATTATTCATGTCTTATGAATGACCTAGATTTATTCCATAAATCATGTATATGATCTTTGATATGTAAGGTATGATATTTTATTTTTATGGCCATTTTCCCATACCCTTATTCCCACGATTATGCTTATATATCTCACTTGTTTATCCAAATAATTCATTTAATCTCACCCATTTGTTGTTTCCTTCCCCGGGTTATGAAGATATTTATTGTGATTGATGTTTCTATAAAGGTTTCAAGTCCATGAGAACGTAGTGGTAGATAATGTAGATTACTTATGTATTGGTGTTTAGGATTCAATTTTTAAAAAGGAACTACACTAGCATGGTCTTTAAGAATCTGTTTGCATAATGTTTTAAGTATTTTGAAAATGGAATGTATTGTAATTGTTTGACAAGTGAGGGCCATTTTAGTTGGTACTTGATTAATAGTTTAGTTAAACATTTTACTATAGAATGAGAAAACCATAGTTATAACCCTAAGGTCATATCTAATGATAAGGTTATGGATAAGTAAATGTATAGGAAAATATCTTGGAATTTTGATAAATGATAGAGTGAGTGTTTTCCTAGAAATATATCCCTTCACAGATACTACAAGTGGATCTGGATCTGGAATAGATGCAATAGGGTGTAACAACTCTGAAAATATGATTCAATCCTAACATGGGGTAATATAATAACTATCTACGGGCCTTGTTGTGCACCTTTTTTCACAGTCATGGAAGATATTCATTGGGAGTTTATAAAATCTACATGATTCATTATTAAGTATTTAAATAGATTTTGGCTATGAATAAACTAGGATAAACATAAGTTGTAATATATTATAATATGTGTCATAATATAGACATCCTTCATGTTTATTTTCATTATTATTAGGTTTCTAACATTGATAATTGCTTCATACTCTGTGATTTTTGGTTTTATTCAATGGTTGAAACCCAAACGTACCATCAAAATGATGATTTCAATGGAAAATAAAATTATTTTCCTCCTGATAAACCAAGTAATATGGGAGATGTAATTCAATACCTCATTTCTATTCTCACACAAATTCCCCAACCTATGAATCTTGGTGGACTTTTGATTTATTGAATTAGTGAAGTACATTTTGTTGATTCTTCCATGAGTCAATGTCGACCTTCATTTAGAGGGTATTATGATCCAATTTTTTATGAACAATGGATTGGTACTACTATGAAGATATTCTCTATTTTCCAGTTTTCAGAGTATGAGAAGGACATCATGTTTGTTTATCTTTATGAAGGTGAATCCGATTACTGGTGGTATTTATTCAAGAATATAAAGAATCAATATGAGATTTAATCCATCGAATGAGATGAGTTCAAGAACTTATTTTTCTATAATTACATTCCTCATATTCTTTGTACCTGGATGGATAAATAATTCATTGGGTTGAAGTAAATGGATGGTGAGTTTTTTGGTACGTATGAGGATAATTTCATGAGACTTCCAAGGTAATCCTTAGGTATTTTCATCCAACATGAATGTAATGATGATAGGATAATCAGTGGAATAAATCCAAGTATCAGAAAGGTGTTTTACATAAGAGACATTAGTAGCTCCAAATATATTAGGTGTTGCGAAATCTAGGTTAAAATGGAGGTTGGAGTGATGTATCAATCTGATGGTTTTGACCAGAACAGGAAGATGGAGATTAATGAAACTATAAAATACTTGATGATAAGAAGATGATATTTCCTTTATAATCTAAGTGTGGTAAGAATCATTGATGAAATTTCCTTTATGGGTAAAATAAATGTTTAATGTATGGATCGGAATGTCAAAGAGAAATTGATTTTCCAAATGATGGGAAGATGTAATCTCAAAATTATAATTGAGAAATAACTATATATAATGCACCTCCCATGATTCAGTTCTAATTGTGTAAGGAGATTGAGTATTTTTATTACCAATACCCAAATCCAAAGTCTGGTGACGATGATCAATTACATTAACCTCTTTTGTCGATGGACATGGGGAAATCTCATGGAATCACTATTTCAAATGAGGGGTGTGATAACAACATGATGAAAGGTACACTTACCTTCCTCTGTAGAACTACTAATGACATATCTAAATCATGAAATATTAAATATTTTATTTCTAAATAATTTTCTATGTGTTTTTAGACTCTAAAAAAACAATTAAATGTTGAATTATTTGTTAAGACAACTAATGGTTTTATGATTGTATCTCAGGACTGTGATTCCTCTCTGGTTGAAGATTGCGGGAATGTTCTTCCTTCAAATCAAGTCATTATTCCTTTGTTTTATTTTGATGTCAATATAAGAATAAATTGGATTTGTATTCATTGATATCATATCAATTGTCGATGTAGGGAAGTTACGTTTTATATTTCAAACTCTTCTATGATCATCCATTAATGTGATGAAAAGACATAAATTCTTGTGGTGGTTACAACCTGTGTACGAGTATTAAATCCGATTCAAAATAGTTGTTTACCGAAAATGGTAGGAGAAAATATTTAAATCGATAATATTCCTATTTTTTTGGATTTTTTGAATGTATTTCCAAAAGAGTTACCTAGTATCCCACCAAAATTTGAGGTTTAGTACTCAATAGAACTTATACTTGGTTCCATACCAATTTCAAACACTCATTATAGAGTAGACTCTATTTAATTTTATGAATTTGAGAAGCAACTACAAGAAATACATTATAAATGATGGTGTAGCAGTAGATCCATAAAGGATGGGTCTATTTAATGTTGTCCTAGAACAACCACGATGACCGAGATCTGTTGATTTCTTATTTTAGATTGATATTAAGATGGATTGTGGAGAAAATCTCAGTTATATATAATACTCTAATCAGGTTAACTCAAAAGGGTTTCAAGTTTCTCTATATAGATGAATGTGAGAAATATTTCAAGAAACTGAATGGAAGGTTAGTCTGTGCAACAATGATTACATTACCATGTAGTAGAGAAGGGTTTGTAATCTATAATGATGAATAAATGAATGTATTGTGATTTTCTCTTATTTAGAATAACACGATTGTCTATTAGGCCTTGTGGAAGATGAATATTCATGATTAAAATTACCCAACTCATGATTGTGAGTCAGAACTGGTAATTATTTCATCAAATATATGGAGTTATTATATGTAGTTATGAATATGTGGTATATATAATAATCATAGACGTTTTAAATACATATTCACACATAAGTATTTGAACATGCACCAGAAAAAATGGTTATTGTTGATAAAGGATTCTGGCTATTCAATACATTACAACCAAGGTAAAGTGAAAAAGGTGTCCAATGCTTGGAGTCAGATGGATCATGCTAGCTTATAAATGATGAGGATCACAAAACATCAAATATTTCAGGATTTGAATAGTATGGATCTAGAAATGCTGAAGGAAGGGTAAATGTATTATCATTCTCAAAATAATGTTCAACCATTTATCCATGTGAGGATTAATGAGGTTAAGAATGAATATGTAAAGCTATAAAACAAATTCAAAAATGGTCTTATGGTTATCCTTTATTAGGATTGAATGATGAGGTTATGGAACTATGTTTTTTTTACTTCTATAACATATTTTAATAAGGAGGTGTTATAGGAAGGTCCTAGTTATTAATTCTCTATTCATTTTGGATGTTTGAATATGTATGAAGACTTGAATGAATACTTATTGGTGGATGGAATGATGAGAGATATTAGAGAGTTTATATCTCAATTCATGCTATGAAAACAATATAAGCATGGAAAGAATATTTCAAAGGATATGTTTGTTACATTAACCGTACTAGAATGGAAATCGAAGAACATCACTATGGATTTTGTCATTGTGTTACCAAAAAACTCTAAATTGTTTAATTATATTTTAGTTGTGATTGATCTCCTTAATATGCCAAAACACTTATTTAAAATCCATGAATACTTCTCTCTTGATCATATTGCCAATATATACATTAAAGAAGTGGTATGGTTGCATGGAGTACCAATTTTTATTGTATCCGATCGGGATCCAAGGTTTAACTCAATGTTTTCATGAAGTATTTAGTAAACACTGGATAAATAATTGCGTTTCAACACTTCAGATCATCCTCAGATAGATGGACTGTCTGAATGAACAATTCATATATTTGAAGATATGTTGAGATCATTTTTTCTAGATTTAAAAGGTGGTGGGATCAATGATATCATCTAGTTGAGTTTTCTAACAATAATAGATTTTCTTAAATCATTCTTATGGCATCGTATGAATCCCTCTAGGGGATGAAATGTATATCTCATACTTGATGGGATGAGGTTAGAGAATGAAATCTATTGGGACTAGATATAAATGATGTAATTCTAGACAAGGATATAGCCATTCACCAGCATATCAAGGAAGCTCATAGTTGTAAGAAAAGTTATGTAGATAAGCGTTAGTGTGATCTATAATCTGAAGTTGATAAAAACGTTTTTCTTCGAATCACACCCTGGAATAATGTTATGATATTAAATAAGAAAGGGAAACTAAGACCAAGGATTATCGGTCCCATTCTGATTCATGATCATACTAGGATGTTATCTTATCACTTATCACATCATCCAAATCAATATCAATTCCAGTATGTGTCCATGTATCACTCCTGGTGATGTAAAAACCTTACCCACCACATGTGTAGAAACCATAGGTCATACCATTGGAGTAGGATCTTTCTTATGAAGAGAAACCTATTGAAATTATGGATCATACAGATATTGTTCAATGAATAAAGAATACTCATCTATTTAATTTTTTTTATATAAATCACCTATTATTGAGAGATATGTGGGAACATGAGGGTATGGTGAAGCATAATTACCCAATTGTTTTTAACAAAGAGATGAATTTTGAGGGTTAAATTTATATTATTGGTAGTAGAATGTAACACCCTATGTTTTTATGGACCATCTTTTGAATAAAATAAATCTTCATATATTTATTTCAATGAAATACTTCAAACAAAACTTTCATAAGGTACACACAAGGCAGACGTAACACAGAACACAAACTCTGTATATGTTACATGTAACACCAACATGGTGTACGTTACACACTACACCGATGTTTCTAAGAAACATGTATTTGATATTATATTTATTTAAAAGATATAATTATAACATATCCATTAGACCATTTAATAAGAAAATTTAATAACTACTTTTCAAATTTTTTTATAATTTATAATCAATGATATGATTTTTTTAAGGTGCATATATAAATAAAAATAATGTTTTCTTGAATAAATTACTTTTAAAAGTAAATTAAATTTTATTTTATTTTAAAATTTTAATTTGATAAAATAAAATTCATTTTAGAATTTAAAATTTTATAATTTTCTTAGGGTGATTTATTGGGTTTTTTCTGAGATACTTTATTTTTTAATAAATAGTGAAAATACCGAATTTTAATTAAAAAGTGATTTTTGATCTATTTTATTGATAAGGATAAATTATATTTTAATTTGATTTAAAAGTTTAATTGGATTATATTTTTATCAATTATTACAATTTGGTTAATATAAATACCTTTCACATTGAAATTGGATATAAAATCATAGCAAACATTTCATCATTTTTACTTTAAAAACCCGCACTGTGTACCCAACTACAGGATTATTTTTAAATTAATTTCATCCACTTCAGGAATATTAATTTGGAAAATATATTAATTATTTAGATACATAATAGTTTATTATTTATATTATGTTCACCTTTTTTCCCAAAATTAATAGGGAATGTAATTAAATTTAATTACATCAATTAAGGTGAAATTATGCTTAAATTGGGACTAAACCGTAAATTCAAGACACATAATGACTTATTAACTTGTCTGAAACCCATTTAATTGATATAATTTCTCCGTTAACATTCCATTATTTTGTTTTTTTGGTTTTTTATTACTTTTAGGTAAAAATGTGGGTACACATAACTTGTTTTCAAGAATAAAATGTGAGTAATTTCCCTTCCATATGAAAGGCCACAACCTCTCCTTATTCTTCACACATCTCAAACCTCTTAGGATTTGAAAATATATAACCAATAAACATTCTATAATTATGCACAAACATTAATAATCATTCCCTTGTGCACAAGTCAATCCATGGAAGTCTTCTGGCGTAGTTCAAAAAGATTTACCCGATTAAGAGGTAAAACCATCTCTCAAGTCAATAAAATCAATTTCTTCTCCAACAGCTCCACTTTAATTTTTTAATTTTTTAATAAAAAAACACCATCCTAAATGTACTAGTATGTTTGTATTCTTTTTTTTTCTACCTACAATTACACACACATCCATCTAATTTATAATGAACATACAGTTTATGTGTACGGTGAACTACCGCCTCACTAAATGATGATTTCTCAATTTTTCATACCACCACTCCTAGAGAAATTTATGGTGGAAAATAATATTATATATGATATATATTATATTTATTATATGTATTTAATCTTATATATTCCTTTTTAAATCAAATCAGTTCCATTCTATTAGGTGTTAATACGATAATTTCATTTGACATAGAGTGGACTACCACACAGTTAAAGTGATTTGATTGATTCATAAACTTTATGGATTTTATTACGGATTGGTTTACTGATTATATAAGACATATATGATATCATAAATATTGTATAATAATTATATATATAAATATATAAATATATATCATTTAATTTATTTTTATCAACACGAAAATCAAACCGAAACAACATTCATGCGTACCTACGACATACCGTCTCCAAGAATGGTGTATTCCATTTATTACTTATATATTCTATAGTCTATTTTAATAAATATATAATGAATATAAATTTAGTTTTTATATATTCTTAAATTCCGGAATTCTGATATATGTATAAGGAGAAAATATGTAACAAATTAAGACATATGTGAAGAATAAACTGAATATTACATGAAGTAAAATCTTAAAATAGTATTGTTAAAAATATGGTAATATAATACCATAACAAAAAATATATGGTAATATATATATAAATATGGTTCATTAAAAGATTTAAAATAAATTTATATTTATTTTATAGTAATTTGGATTGATTATAACAACTGTCAAGACATAAGTTTAGGGGATTTCATCTCACTTTTTATTTATATGAGATACATGCTCTGTTATCTACTCATTCCATTTATGTGGTGTATTCAAAACCCATTATTTTATTATTTGTTATTATAATTAAATTTAATTATATTCACATATCCATTTTATTACCATTATTTCTGGGATCATATGTTTCTTAAGTTAACAAAATGAGAAAGTAGTTTTGTCTCTATTTTCCTTCATTTAGACTCTTGTTCTATTATAAACCAAAACTCTTTTTCAAGGGGTATATAGTTACATTTTACATGTTATATAATGAATTTACTTATTTACGTGGTATATTAATTTTTATGTAATTTAATTTTCTTAATGGATAATATGATCCAAAGTTACCATGTGATAAGAGTTTATCGAATCAATATCATTTAATTTAGATTTTTTGTATTTATTCTTCCTAAGATGAAATATTTTGATCACTCTCTCATGAACAATCAGTTGTTTAATTATTTTATATATATCCATGTATTAGTACAATTTTTTCATTATTTGGTACATAAGATATTGTTTTATGTTAAATTTGATCATCTCTCTCTCTCTATGGCCATAAATCTATTATATTAATGAACCATGTTTACAAAAATGTTTTTAAAATAATATTTGAAACCCATTTTCAAGGGAAAATGATTTTAATTTTATTTATTATTTTTTTGTGATTACATTATATGTTTTCAATTCTATTTTCAATGAAAAATATTTTTAAACGGATTTAATGTTTTATAAAACATTTTCAATGTAGAAAGGATATTTACCTCGGGAAATGTTTTTAAATGATATTCCAAAATTATTTCCCAATAAGTATAATATAGATTGGTGTTACTCATGATTTATGAGAAATTTATTGAATTCTTCCATTCATATTATTTCCTTGAATGGGTTATTTTTTATTGTATGATTTTTATGAAACCCATTTCTCTTTTACGGGTAATATGCTTCTGAACCTCATTTCACATTGAAAAGTTATGTTATTTTGAAGCCCACCCCTTTTCAAGGGTTATGTTCATTATGACCTGATTGTGAAGACTATCTCTCTCCATATGTTATAATATGGTTACATGTTTATAATACTCAGTTTATTTCACTGGTTATGATATGATTATTTACAATCCTGTGTAACATGGATGTATGGCTTCATTATGAAATGGGTGGGAACTATATGTCCATATAATTAATTGGGTAATGATTTAAATCTCATGATATAGACATGTATATAATGAGAAATGAACAAGGTTTAGTATTATAGGGATAAAATTTGAAATGAAATTTCTTCGGTAATTCAAGCCTGAATGAGGCATAAACTCAGTTCAGTAATATAGGGATGGTATAGGGTGTAAACCCAATTCAATAAAGGACTTTTTCCACTAATACAGTGTTTGCCACAATTCCTTGTCTATTAGGGAATTAATTATACATTCTTATGTGTATACCACATTTTCAAAATTTGTTCCATTGTTAGGCATTCATGGGTAATGTTCCTTATATTCTAATGATTCATGTCTTACGAACTGCCAATCTTTATGCCATGATTCATGTATATGATATTTAATAAGCTAGGTATGATCATATATATTCGTGATCATGTCTCATACCTTTATGCTCAGGATTATTCTTACATATCTAGCTTTTTTACCATGACATTGTATTTAATATAACCCCATTTTATGTTTACTTCCTTAGGTTATTATGTTATGTATTATTTTTGATGTGTGTAAGAAGGGTATTAATTAACAACAACATAGTGGGATATAATTTAGTCAACTTATGTATTATTTTTTATGTTTCTATGTTTCCAAAGGCACTATACTAGTAGGGTCATTGGGCGTCTGTTTGTAAAATTTTCAAGCATTCCGAAAATATTATGGAATGTTAATATATGGAGTGAAATAATTTATATATATTTAAAATTAAAAATCTCCTCGTAAAGGAAGTCATTCTTCACCCAATTAGTTTTAAATTTGTTGAATGAATCCTCACAGTTCGTCCCATCCTACAATTAAGTAACCTTATTGAGAACAAGCATCATTAATTATATGGATATTTCCTTCAGATTACCATACCCCAAATAGCTCCAACAGAACCAATGAAGTAATGGAAAAGGCATCGTCGAGGGTGTGAACAAATGAAATTTTGAAATGAGAATGACAAAATTCCTATAATTTTTTATGCATTGGTGAATATTATTTACACCACCCATAAGAACCTACTAAATACATGGTCAACATAGAGGAGTAGGATATGATTTGTTAGTTCATAATGTGTTCAAAACCAAAATTATTGAAGGAGGTGTGATAACTTGGAACTAGAGGCCTTATCTAAATTTGGGAATTCCCTCAACAACATAATTACAACCTCCTTAGAGCGCATCCACCTAAAAAATATTAATTGTCATGTTGCATCTCACCCACATCTTGAAGAGGTTAAACCCGTTTTACTCAAGGAAATATGTTATCATCTAGAGGAAGAGAAGGAAAAGATTAGAAGATTAAATAACTATCAACTCTATGGAATTTTGTTTCTATATATGTTCTATAAATAGAGCCTCATGTCGCAGTCCAAACAGGTGTACCATAACAAAGAGGGTGCATTTTAGAAAAAAAAGAGATCCATAAAATTCTCTCAATGTGAGGTATAGAAATTTAATATATTTAGATCCAAAATATTCATATTAGGTGCAACCTCTATTGGATACTCAACTAAAATAGGACTAGACACATCCTTATTGCCTTCCCTTATAGGATAATAGTGGAACATTCAGGTCAGGCCACCATAATTTCCCCCACATATTGCTTCCCATGTTCTAGATCCTACTCATCTAGACATTCCTCAAGGTATCATAAATACAATTGAGTCACTAATTAATATATTTGATGATATATAGAAGTTTATTATTCCATTACATTTGAAAACAAATCCTTTCCCAAAATGATATGATCTAACCCCTCCCTAGCTGAACATTGAGAACCCCACACTTCCAATTTCAAATTGATTTAGGGACCAGGTTAAACATTCGAAACATTTTGTGCCCCATTTTATTTGACAATGACGGGGAACCCTACACAACATGACTTATTTAAACTCAGGCTCTTCAGTAAAATAGTTCAAGGGTCATATTTTGTATGTTACACCCGTTTTCCTTCTCGAACAATTACAAGATCTGAAGGTCTCTATCAATAGTTTGTCTTCAAATACATCTCAAAGCTATATTAGACACTAGTAATAGACCAATAAAACTATAAATTTTTTGATAATAAATGTTTCTTGATTTAAATATCTTTGTTGAAGGGATTGAAATACTACAATGATATTCTCTTCCTCAAGAATATTTGTTATCTATATGTATATAGAAAATTTTTTATGAGTTATGCACACCACTCATCCCTATTAAATATCTACGAGAGTTTCACGATATCTATAAAATATGTTAAATAATGTAATAACCCATCACATGAACAAAGGATAATTCTTGAGTAATTCTATAATATAAATGAAATAGAATGAGGAAAAGAGAGTTTTCCACTATTACACTTATGCCCTCCCCTAAACTCACTCCATCACCGAATCCTATTCCATATCATATTGTCCCCACCATCCTAATCATCAACAAAAAATTCTTACCAAAACAAGATGTGTAAATTTATTGGAGTTGAAAATAGCTTGAGGTTTTGTAAAATAAATTTCATTCTTTTCTAAATGACCAAGTCCTCACCTACTTCATGTCAACATTGGAGAACAACTTCAGCATGTTACTGAAGCCCTAAAAGCCCAACCAAGAAGCAGTAAAATATATCTGTAAATATTTAACCTTTATATAGGAATTGGGGATCACCATACAAGAGTGTTTTTTTTCCATTACATCCTACAGAAAATGTAGTACTATAAGAAATGGAATCCATGAAAACCAACCATGTAGGAAGAATATGTTTCAACCACTAATCTAGAGTAGTTGAATGAATGTAAGGAATTTAATAGAATTGGTGTGCAGAAACTAAATGATTTTATCATCATAAATATGATACAATAGATTCTCTCAATCCTCCGAGAAAATTTAATATATCCCATTTTTTCCCTTACTAGTTCCCGTACAACACAACTATCTCTATCAGCTCCAAAATCCTTCAAAATCAAGGGTTACATGAAATTATAAGACTCTTTGAGTGTGAAGGAAACATCAAAATATGAACCTATACCAAGGCTTAATTTCTATTTGGATCTATTGTAATTCATTCCCAATGTCCATGGAACACAGTCATCACCCCTCCAAATAGTACACAAAATTCATCCCACTAGATAGAGTCCTTATTAAAATAGGAGTTAATATTTGATTCCATTAATTTTATTCACTTAAAGGATCCCTTCTAAAATTATGAGTGTTTCTATAATCCAAAATTCCTTAGCTATGATTGGGAAATTTTGGGAAGAGGCTACCAATGATGAGGATATGTTGGAATATGTGGTCATTTCAGAAATCAATACTTCGTCCATAACTATTCATGAATTTTCTATGTGGACAATACTTATGGATGATCCCTTCAGTTAGATCAATATGTGAAATAATGTTCGACCAAACTTTCCAGGGTTTTCCTTGACATGATCATCCTAGAATATTGACCAAAGGAGATGATGTAACATAATCAATCATGCTTCATAGGCATACCTAGTCGACCTAATCCTCCAAGGAAGGGATAACCTTCAACTTCTATTCTAATGGTTGATCTACCTACATCATGTTTATCAATATCTAAGGTTCATGCAAAAATAAATCCCTATTCAGGTAAGTTTAGACCAACATTTTCAAGAAATCCTCTCTAGGGTAGGCCTAGTTTTCTATCCATGATGCTTTGAGTTTAATAAAATTCCTCTGAGTGGCACTCATTGATGATTTTTCATGTCCTTTTTAATTTTTTGCTAAAATTTCTAATGATGGTGTATATCTTGTTTATATAAATCATATAGATTGCCCCATGATCATATCTATTATATAGTAGGACAAATATTTCATTATATATGGACACATCACACCCTTGTATGTATCTGGTGGGATAAATGACATTAATATCCGATGAACCTTCACTAAAAATAGCTCAACAGTCATCATCATTAAATTTCGTACACATTATAACAAGATCATAATGAGTCCATATATTCCATTATTTTATAATGCAATAGGGTTATGAACAGATTGGTAAAAATACACTTAGGGAAATAATGCACGAGTCTCAGTTTGGGGATCACATGTCTAACTCGGAATTCTTGGTTTTTTGGAAACATACATGCTTCAACATTTTTTTGGGAAGTCCTTGGTAACATCATCATCTATATATTCCCCCCATAAAACTTTCAATACCTTAAATAACATATTAATGGTCAAATTAGGACATCATAAGGTCATAAATCATGATTTTAATCATGAAAATCACAATATATTGAATACATATTTTACTATAGTGAAATGAAATAGCCCATGATTGACAGTGATGCTCAAATCAATGCCTCAAATAGTCTATATATGACCCCATAAAATCACTTCATGAATTTTGGTGAAGATTAGTTATGTAAGTAAATCATATTAACATTGTGGGTTATAATTTAGGGTCATGTTTTGTTACTACCATGATAACAATCATTATGAATAAAGTAGGAAATGCTGGAGAAGCCATCGACTCATTAGACACTGATTGATCAAGGATGAAAATTACCTCATTCCATCCCATGATCTTCAAAATATTCCTACCACATCCTCTATGTCAGAATAGATTTTCATTTCACTAATATAAACTAAATATTCTCATTCTATGTCCCATTTCCCCCCTTCATATCTTCAAAAATGAAATACAACATCAGTTGGATCAAAAAAAAGTTACTCTACCTTTTGGATGTCAAAATATTGACTCATCACCTAACTCCAAGAAATTTTCTTCATCACCTAATTCACCTAATAACAATGATAAATTAGAATATGTGGATAAAGAGGATGTTGAAGAGGAAGAAGACCTCATGGATTCCCATCAAACATTTGAAGAATGTGTCTCTAACACCATTAATGAACTTAGTGTAATAAATATAGGTATGGAAGAGGATCCATGGGACACTTTGATTAGTAGGGTAATGTATTACGAAGAAAAATTGTTATACACATACATTTTGAAACAACATCATGACATGTTTCTCATTAATTACATATAGATTATGGGCCTTGATCTAATGTTTTCTTCTCTCCATATCGTCATTCAAGAAGACCACCATGGATACAAACTAGAATATAGAAGGACACACCTAACTCATTCCTCCATAATTGAGGTTGAAATGAAAAATAATATCTAGGATGACTTCCTATTAGAGTTTTAGTATCTAAAATAGATGTTAACTGGCATATTAATAAAGAATCATAACTGGAAAATCAGGTTCTATATCAACTTCCTAGATCTAAAGTGTAACTCTTGAAAAGACAACTTTTCAACCTAAATCACAGAGGTACTAATTGATGCAATGGATGGTTATTAGGTCTCGAACTTTATGGATGTAAATTCAATGCCCACACAAATTTGGATTTCCCTTAAATATGATTAAAAATATCCTTCATGTATCCTATTGATTTTTCTACTATCGGGTAATGCCCTTTTTCTTGAGGAATACCAGTGCCTCACACCAACATTCCTAGAATAACGTATTCAAACTATTCCTAAAGAGTTATATATAATTTTATGTTGATTATATGGTGGTTATGTATAATTTTAATTATATCCACTAGGTGTTCTTGACACTGTATTCAAAAAACTATGATATTATATCATTAAGATGAACCTCTTGAATTGTAGCTTCGAGGAAACCTCTAAAACATTTCTGAGCATTTTCATCCACCACAATGGAATTGATGTAGAACCTAAAAATAAAAGAATATCCTCAATATTTCACCACCTCATAATATTAAAAATATTTAGTGGTTTATACGGACACCTTCACTGCATCTAGTACTTTATATCCAACCTCAAAATAAAGTGTTTTCCATTCACCACGTTGATCATGAATGGATCTCAAATCAGTAGAATTGGAAAACATCATGATGCATCTCTTGTTCCCACTGGTACTAATGAAATACTTTTAAGATTGTACATTAAATATATATGTTAAATCCCACGATCTATCACTGGGTTCATTCCATACATAAATGAATGACACCGATAATGAAAACAACTTGTATTATCTCATTCAAACCATGCTTGATGAACAGACTTGTAATTCAATTTTTTAGAAGATATGTCTACAATTAATCTTTCTGGTTAAGAAATTATGTCATAATATGTAGAAACATGAGTTAAATTTGGTCTCTCATAATAAATTTCCCAAATTTCACCACATTCGTCCAATGTTTATAGGATATTTACCACATTCTGTGGTTTTTCTATAGTATTTCATCATACAGTTTTTTAAACAGAAATCATGAATGTTTAGGCCTTGGTATATTTTTTCACAGAACATCCATTTTCATAAATAACTTCATTAAATACATAATATATAAATGAATATATTATTTATATTTAATATGTATCTTAGATATGGGAAATATATTTTAATGGTGCATTTAAGATCCTAATCGGTAAGATAATAGGAAAATTCAATCTCCAAAAATTTGGTTCGGGAGTCATGATCACCTTCATAGAGAAATAAGATTTTCCTTACTTTTTCCTGTTATCAATGGATTGTAAAAATAATGAATCCAAATATCATTCCTTCACCAAAGTCATGGAACCTGAATTTCCAATTCTAGTAGACCATCTATACATGAGAGGTGATTAACAGTTATTAATCAAAAATATCAATAGGGATTATTCCTTCATAAAAGAAGAGTTAATCCCATGGATTACTATATATAAGGGTTAATGGACGGATTTCCCTCAAATATGACATCGAATCACATACCATGATCATATAATTTCATAAACTATTGCATCTATGGATTTGGTAGATCAAAATGTGGATGATATGGTCGTTAGCATCACACATCACTTAAAAGAGTAACCTTTTCGTTTTTTCATCAATGAAGAGATCAATTAGGTTATTCCCATTCCAAAAATAGATAGTCACATGAATAATTAGATGATATAATTTATTGAATACCTTCCAAATGGTTTTCTCTCATCATGTATAGAAATAAAATAGAATACATGACAATCAGGGAAAACATTATAGTTTATGATGGACCAAATCATCATAAATTTCCTTGCAAATTGGATTTTGATGGAGTCACCATTAAATACATTAATGGAGAAGAGACTTATATTATCATTGAATAAGTAAATGTGGGATCTAGTAGGAACCACTAGTTAGGGGTCCATATTTAAAATCATATTTATATGATTGGATACATCTATCCGTCAATGATGTAAGATTTCATAAAATTCACCTGGAAATTTAATTCCTATCATGTACATGCCATCTTCATCCATAAACCCCCAATGCTTCAACATTCAACTAAATACTCCCAAAAAACTTTTTCTGGGGGATGGATATTTTAGGATCATATATTCCATCCATGATCATGCAGTTCAAATACATATTAACTACTACCAAATTTTTCTTAATATGATATGACATAATACCCCTCAAAGATGTCTGGTCCAAAAGGATCGTCAGCTTTTTGAATTTAAGTATCATTAATAAATTTGTTTTTAATCATAATATAATTACCTAAAATGAACCAATTTATATTCTGTTAATATTTTGATGTTGTATCAGGACAATAACATCAAGTATAAAAACTCATCTCGCTATCATGTATTAGTTAATATATTTATACATGTGTTCCACAAGACCCTAAAAATTATACTCAAAATGATTGTCTGTAAATAGAAATACTCTTGGTATAATAAGATCTTGCATTCCATAAGGGACTACGAGACCACCATCCATACCGTCACATATGATACCTTGTATTTCCACCTATACGGAATAGTGGAAGTCATCCACATTAAGGTCAAATTTCCATCACACCATGTTTTCATCTGAGATCTGCTATCCAAATACCAGAAATCCCATTAATAAATACATTAATTGGAATGACCTAATGAAAAAATATTCCATACCTTGAATCACATATAGTTCCATCAAAATTTTATGTCATGATCATTTAAAAAGATGTTTGGCCTTCGTTAATTCCTCCATGGAGAATTGGTACTATTCCTTCTATCTCTAACGATACCATGGAAGAAACAACCAAATATTGAGCCAATATTGGAAGAAATTTATTCCATACACATGGTAGAATATATCATAGTTTATTCTACGACATCCATCGATGGATTGATCATTATGAATTGTACCAATATAGGTTTTCTCAACAATTAATTAATTGATCAAAAAAGTGATACATATGAAATGATAAAATGATAAAATTCATAGTCGGTCATTGTTGCCTTTACATTATAAAAGCATGACAAGTCATCAATGTCGAAATATGATAAACTGCATGACACCAATGTCGTTATAGTATGAAATTAAACTACATTGCATCATGGTCCTATATAAAAGAACATATAAGGTACGTTATATGATCCAAGATGTATGACCTAAAACAAAAAAACATCATATTCAGAGCTATAAGAAATTAAAATCTAATGCCTAACATGCTAGATACAAGACAAATTTTTTTATGAAAACCTCTTTTCCACATGACATAAAAATTCAGGGGTCACGTCCTTATTTGATGACATAAAGATGTGTAACATTTCAATCTTTGATTTATAGGATCCTAATATATGGTGTTAGTAACCCACCTAATATTTTCAAGAACTACATTTGGATTGATTAACTTCATTATATGATAAGTAGTGATGACCAGATCCTGAATCTTGGGTCCTTCCACAACATAAAACTCCACCCCTCCCCCATGTATGGGTCTAACCGGGAAAAAGAGCCTTTCCCAGGATTATGTAATACATCATTCTTACTCTAATGGGATTATTTGATATTCCAATATCTTATATTATTGTTCATATACCACAGAAAAAAAATAACCCTATCAATTATTTTTTTTCACATTATTGTTGTGGAATAAAACTATGTCTCTCCTTATTTCTTACACATAGGATAGCTCATACGGGATTATGAGTTTTAGTAATGGTTTCCCCATATATCAAAGCATTTCGATTAACATAGATGTTACTATGGTCATATTCACAAACCAGAAATTTCATACCAAATTTCATTTCTACATGAATTTTAACTGAATGGTTTATCTAGATCTACATATTGATTGATTCTCATTCCCAAATGATACGTACTAACACCCAGATGCTACATCATTTTCCATCAAAAATAGTGTAAATTCCCTCAGTCTCCTATGTATGTTTCAAATCTATATAGGGGATCCAATATGGGTCATCACCCCCTTTGTGTCTAAAATTAGAAAATCCCTTTCTCCATAAAAAAATTATATCTGTATAGCGATTATCCTCTAGATTATCATATAGATTTATTCATTCTATAATGACATATGTAGTGATTCTCGAGTCCTATAACTTATTCCATCCTCAATATTCCCATTTTAATTTCTTTTCATCATTGTCATTACCACATAACTTTAAAATGAATGGGAAATTTACTTGTTTCATAAATTAAAACGGAATCATTCATCATGAACTTTATGTGGCTAGATTATAGTTTCAATGAGATATTTAGTGACTCTTAGACCTAGTATCCTTTTCCTATCAATAGGTTAAAAATCCCCCCTCTCTTTCATAGAAACATATATCTATGTTAGAGATCATAATTTTGGTTACCCCAATCAGGGGTCTATCAAGGACACAGAAATGGACCCTCCTACATATCAGTCGGATCTATGAAAGGGACCCTACAATTCATTTACAATTATGTTATAAATTATTCATTAATGATCATGGATATTCATGATTCATTTTATACTCATAATCATGGAAAAATATTTATATTCATTATATTTCTCCAACTATCGCCAATAGAATTTCAGGTATATGAGGACACATTTGATTGAATATGAAATTACATGCACCTATTGGATTTTAATAAGTATCCCACCAAATGGTTTTTAAAAATAAAGGATTCGACTATTTGAATATATAGTAATATTCCATTTTCAACATTTTATAAAATTTCCCACAAAATAGGTTTATAAACTAGAGACACGTTATTCCATGAGAGAAGACTATTCTATCACTTTGAGAATCAATTATATCATGTTGGAACATGATGTTGGACCATGGTATATCATCATTCCTCTCATTATTTCACCATTTCATTAATCCCAATCCATGAACCCCAATGATAATGTTTAATATATTCCCCATCATTCCCAAATTATGTTAGAACATCCTTGGTCTAGTATGCCTCATATTTATAATCATTTACATAATATTGGGGTCATGGTAATATGAACTAAAACTACATGAACCATATCATCCACATTTAAGAAAGTTAAAATTCATGATAATTCATAACTAAATGGATTTAAACTGTATGGTTTTCATGAACTACATTTTGCTTGATTATCATCCAAACGAGATGTGTATCGATGATCGAACCCAATGATCCTTGCATAGTTTCAGTAAAAACCAATATATTACTATTTTGGGGTTATGACTACTTTGTAAATATTTTCCCCCATTATTAGGTAATATGTACCTAGATACTTCATCCATTTCAATCAATTTCCTTCAACAAACAAAATTATGTTCCTAGGGGAATCTAAATCTCTATAAAATTACTCCATAAATCAGAAATAGAATATTCGATTCTGGAGGAACCATTTGTTTAAATATATAATAAAATTTCTAATTATATTCTCATATGTCTCAAAAAATGGCATGTTGACAGAGGATGCCACTATTATACTATGCATTAATACACCCCAATTGGCTTTTCATACATTCGTACACAAAATGGATTTCGTAGCACGTGGAATATTCATCCTCAAGAGAGACCTCCAATATATCTGCAATCCCCTTTTCCATATCATCATTCAGATCTATAGGCCACTGAATTACAACTCATAACCTCTCTCCATTATACATGAAAATGATGGAACATTCCCAGACCTAATATCATGAAAGGGATAATTATTAATCATTCATTCATAGCTACAAGAACATAAATTATTATGAAAAGTTCCCCTGATGTAAGAAATTTAACTAAATATAATAATGTCCTAGTATCAATACATTAAATTTTACATCAAATTCCTCACTATAAGATGTTAAAATGCATAGTTCATGTCTGGGTTGCATGACATTAAAACTGTATGATGCATCAACAATTATTAGAGAGGGGACATCCCCATGACATTGTTCGTTTAATAGAATATACCCTCCATCACACAAGACAAATTCATGTAAGATCGATTTCCTATTCATGTATAATTCCAATATAGATGCTCTCTTCATTCATAGAAGTCTTCCCTTGAAAAAACTTCTTTCATGGTCTTGAGAAATTAATATCGTAACCAATTATATGTCAATTGATTATATAATTTTTAAACTCTTATGGATACCTTTGTTTTGATCTGATGTAACATTCCATTGTATTTATTGTATATGATGCCAACTAGAAGGGCCTATCTTATAAAGGATTCCACTATTTGTCTATGTCATAATACACCCCAATTGGATTTTTATATAATCGACCCTAAAAATGGGTTTTTAGCTATATGAACATTCATCCATTGGAGACAACTCCTCTATTCCAACAAACCCTAATAATATTATTTTGAAAACCGAAATTCAAACATGACCAGCATCCATTTCTAGATTAAATGACTTCTATCATTTTTTATATATGGGAATCAAAAAATCATGTCCTAAAATAATCCTTCAGGTATATGAGGAGAGTGGGAACATTCTTGGATAATAAGCCTTGTTTGGTTCATCATCCCAAAACTCAAAGTAAAATCATTTTGACCTAAAACATCATTAACAGTAGTATAGATCAAACCAATCTAAAATTTACACAAAAATTGACACATTACTCTCCATGTTGAAAACCCACAAAAGGGATCCCTAGGTAAAATTCAACTCCCATATCGCTTGATCTATGCACTATAAGGTTTCATAATAAATCAGAAAATGAAATGAAAGAGGCATAAAACATTTTAGGATTAAAACTTATAAAGGTAATGCCAAAAAAATCCATGCCTCTCCCACTATGTTTTATTTATAATATACTAAGGAAAAAATTATGTCGATGACACAAAATAGACAATGTTCATATGTTTTTTATATGAATTTACAAATAGACACACTATACATTCTAGGTCCAAGGACCTAGAAAAAATTAGGAGGCTCTCTCACCCCTATCGTTGTAATTATAACTCTATGAAATTAAATCAAATGAATTATTTTTAGACTTATATTACAATTAGGATAATGAAAATAATACAGGGGTAGGTTATTGGAAACAAAAAATATCATTAATGCTATATATTTAGATTGAACATACACCTATTGGGGCCATTATTCCATATATTATAAGTGATCATAATTATCGTATTTGTGTTTTAGAATTGTGGGTCAAGAGTTGTCCATAATTTTCCAAAACCTAGTAAATTTAGTGATGTTAGTAGACTCATTATTAAAAAGTTTATCTTATTCCATATTAATAGAGTCTATTCCTTATTCCATGTAACCCTTCAGGGATATGTAGAGTTATTGAAACTGTTCCTTCAAAACATATATTTATTCATGAAGGAGTATCATTTAGAGATATTTATCATCAAGATTATGTTTTTATTCCTATTCCTCCATGGTATGATTGTGTTCATCTTGTCATACAAAAACTATATTATCTTGAAATTGGAATGTTAGTTTTGCCTCAGCCTACTGAGATCTTTACTCTTCCTCTAATCGTTATATTATTTCCTTGATGTCATGATTGATCATACATTAATCAATATTATAATAACCAAAAATGGTGAACATGGTTTTATGTTAATGAAGTACTTATGGTAGGATTTCATGATATGTGTCTGATACTATCTACCAAATATCTCACGAAACCCTATGTTGTCTAGGTCAAGTGAATCTTGTGTCTCCAAATCTTACTCAAATCGTCTCTTGTGGGGAGAGAATATGAGTAAGAATTTAGCGCACTCAACGAGTCACACTCTTTATCTTCAACCAATTAAGTGTCATTTTAACCTACTAGTAATAAATGAACAGTCAAATTACCCCCACATCATGCTTTTCCATAGATGTTGATTGAACTGAATAGAAAGTCACTCCCTCATCAACATCGACGAACAAATAGTAGTGGAAGGAAGTAAACCAACAAAATAAGTGAGTAACACTCACTTGTTTTTTGGATCATCTAATATAATTTTTGTATTCCAAAAAATCTCAGACTTACTAATCTGAATTCTGACATCCAAGAAAAGATAATCATTCTAGGTTTCTCTAAAAACAAATATAGAGGGCACTTGAGGATCTCCCACCTCGGGATTCTCATCTTTGACACACTCGTTGATAGGAAAAGGATGGAAAAGGATCTACAATTTATGAATTTATTTGTAAATGTTCTTTGTAAAGAAATTTTTACAGTTGTAGCTCTGATGTACGAAATTAAATGAAAAGAGGATGAATGTATTTGAAAATTTCAGGAAATATAAAACATACCATAGAACAATAAATTATCACACATATAAAACTAATCTAGAGATGAAGGGGTGTGATTATATGATAAAATATCCTGAATTTTAGTTAGCTCATTGAAAATTTATTTATGTCTCATGGTATCCTCACTAGTAGGGATATTTGAGACAGTTTTCTAGAGACGCGAATTGGCCCTGTCATCAATTATCTATAATGAATTATAAGAAAGTAAAACATCTATGAACCTCTTATGTTAACGATCTGTACTAATTAAATCAAAAAACCATTTTAGATCCCAACCAACCCTTTATAAGGAAGATACAATGGTGGTGGTGGTTTTCATATGTTATTTCAGTGCATGTGGATAATCTGAAATATAAATAAGAAGAATGTTAGTCATATGAGCCTAATATATTATTATATACATCTGACATTTCCTTGACCTTATCCCCACACTAGAATACTGTGGGAATTTGTGGATACATCTCTTGTAACTTCATATATAATGGTGATGGTTTCATCAGTATGAGAATGTGCCTCCTCTAGTATGTCCCCCTCAATCCTTGAACGATGAGTGTTAGACCCATTAAGGGAGGAATGTGATGTAGATCATATGAAAGGAAGGCATGGTAAGAAAATTATGTTAGGTTAGCCATAAGATTTAAATGATAGTGACAAAACATTTTATGGTGAATATACGAGGATAAATTCTATTACCACATTCCTTTATTCTCTCAATATGTCAAGGGGCCCAAATAATACCTCTATGTAATAGACACATGTGGTAGTAGATGAGATGATTCTCTCAATATTTCCTCAACAATTTTCATTTTACTCAGGTATAGTTCTAGGGATTCATAAGAATCAACCACTACTCTATTGGGGTTGTTCGTGGGCCCATATTCTTACAACACGAGATTATTTAATACTTGTTCTTCTTCTTCTCCTCCAAATAATGATATGGGTATGATCAAAACTAATGATGATGGATGAAGGGTCAAATATAAATGGTTTAATAGAGATATAAATCACTATAGTTGACGAATTTATCCCATTATTATTCAGTGTGACCGTATATCCCATCAATTTATCCATGATCCAACATGTCAAATACTTGATTTGTCTTCGGGATCTCATAATCAATTTCACATATCTACATTTATACCTCCCTAAAATAGATTCCATCCTCAGTCGAATTTCTATCAGGGTAAATATTGGTGGGTTTAGGATGAATCCTAGAAGAAGGATGTGTACTCAATCCTTGTGTAATACTCACATGTCATTGATTTTATGAGTAATGACATTATAATCGTAGATCACTAGGGTTATCCAATAATATTGTGTTAATGGGGATGGGTGTGAGGAAGACTAATCTTATTTGGAGATTTAATATTTTTATGCTTCACTTCTCTAACAGAATACAGGGTGATCAGATTCTAAGTCTCCTCCCTGGGATGATGAATAGATAGCCTTAGTCAGTAAGATGTTGTTCTCTCAACCACTGATTACTTTGTGGCCCTTTCTAGAGATCAAATTGAATATATTTCAACTTCATCATCATCACCTTCTGGTTGGATCTTCCTGACATTAATTCCACAACTAGTAGTTCTCATATAATTGACTTGGGGATCCCGTTTTATTAATACCCCATGAGTGTACTAAGAAATAAATTTGATTACATACCCGGATTTTATCTTGATTGATGTACCTGATTTAGGGAGATTGATTTATATTTGGAAAATCTCCATTGACATCAGGATATCGAATTTATGGGCAATTATCGGGTGATTTTCAAGTACAAATTTTGGAGGTAAGACACATGACTACTTCAAATAATTGAATTGGTGGGTAAATCGATAAAAAGTATATAACTCATAGATAATCTCAATACCAATATAGGTTTCCACTACACCATTATTTAATGAGATCATATATGACTTTATGTGACCATTATATTTTCAATTTTTAGTGAATTTCCCAGTAAAAAGATCATTATACGTGAATAATTTGAACTCTACCACAATATTTTGAATCCTCAAGACTTCACTGGGTACTATGGAAAAAATGAATGACACTGGAACTATCCTTGATAAAATGGGAAGATTGGCCTTCAGGGACCTGAAATCTACTTAGCATAGTGTAAGAACTGAAGTATTCTGTAATCCACATCCACAACACATTAAAAATTCCTAAAATTCTAAATGGGGCATTCCTAATATATACATGTATTAAAATTTTATTTATATTTATTAGGAAATGAGAGAACCCATATATGGCTCCCAGCTTCTAGATGAACTACAATAATTAAGGTCTTCAATCTCATGTCGTCATTGGAATTAAAAATCTGTAGTACGTGGTTACTTATACACACCATGAGGAATCATGTCAAATGGGTCCTCATAGAAACCTCATTATTGACCTTGCTACCCAACAAGGTATAAATGACCATCTCCAGTATAGGCCATATTTTCTGAGGAATGAAATGATTTTCTACAGTGGGGAACCCTGTAGGGCTTGGACAAGTGGGATCTTCTCATTATTGCTTAAAAAGGCCTTCTCCCATGTTTTTGGATGAATATTTCCCCTTGGACAGGATCATTATTCACTATCATTCGATCCATAATAAAAATATCATCAAATAAATTCGGTGTCCATTCAACATCATCCCACATTTCCATTAGTGGTATAAACTCAACATATATATCCCTAATGATAGGGCTTTTGAAATATTATAGACATCCCCTAGGATTATGATAATTCTCTATGAATTAGATTTAATGATTTTTTCTAAAGACTCCATATAATCAGTAGTTCAGGGATCATATCTACATTATTGTAAATATACGTCTACCCAACAAAAATGAACACATGGATAATGAACCCTTGCATCTCAGTGTAGAATTTGTCTCATTTTTAACACACCCAATATGCTCACATTCATTAAGGTGTATCTTCTCCTCTATCATGGAATTCCCAATCCAACATCCAACCTTTTCATTCATCTAACTATGAAGTGTGTAAGGTTGAATCATAGTATTGAGTTTTTAACTCTTGTGTGTGAGGATCCATATAGGAGGTATAGAGGTTTTCGTTCATGTCATTGGTAGTGGTAACTATTCTTTCCTTGCTAATTACCCACTTAGGGGAGATGTTGGTAGAGGGACAATGGGTATAGTTCACCAAACAAAATACTTCATAAAGTAACTATAAGACTTTGGTATGAGAGATTATCATAGAATCCCATGATCATATAGAGGAAGATAGTCATTTTTTGGATACTCATGTCGATATTTCATCAAGGGATTCTCCTAATGATGGAGAGTGGAATCACTCATGTCATAATAATCTGGACTAACATATATTATAATCTCTTAGATAGGAGAAACATCTTTTTCATGGGAAGAAAATGAATAACTGATCAGAAACATTCAAGAAGACATTGATATTTTAATAAAATTCAAAATACTGTTTTAGGAAGCTTCCAAAATCTTGTTAAATAATGTGCCTCACAGAGGGCCCCAAACTAGGTACCTAGTGCAGGCTCATCTACCAGGTGATCTCACACTAGACCCTCAACCAGTTTTTCCCACATAGAATGGTTTCTCAAGTAGTTCTACCTTGTATATGAATAATGAAATTCATCAGAAGTCTTATATAAACGAAAATTACAACAACACTAAATGTAAAATATGCATGATGACAAAAAAGAATTAGGATATCAAATGATTGATTCATTGGGTGGTAAATAGTACTTCAAGATACTTATAGACAATGTGTAGAACTAATAGACATGTCTTACACCCCAAACATAGACATTGCACATGCTCACTAGTTTTACATCGATTCCAAATTTGGGTAACCTGTGTGGGTATCCTATTTTGATGACATGGGAAACATTATAATCTTTTCATCCCTATACCTCATGATTTGACCCTATTTTTATGATTGGATCCATTCTTTATGGGGGTATTTTTTCCACTCCTCTCAAAAGAGACGAAAATATATTTTGAGGAGTACCTCGGGTATTTTAGAGTTTATAATTCCAAAGGAGAGTCAAGGGAACTAACCTAAATCAAACCATAAACACCATAAGTCTCACAATGGTGTCATATACAAGATTGAAGGATCATCCACTAGTGATAAAGGTACTTCTGTTAGGTACCTATGTCAGGTACCTTAATGGACCTGATCCTTCGACCGAGGTCCCATGTTTCCATATAAATAGTTCCATAGGACTCCTCATTTGCAAGATTTAAAAAATAGAAGAAGCGTCCAAGCTCTAGTCATATAGACCCTTCATATAAATCCTAAAAAATACCACAGGTGGCACTATGAAATTTTATAGAAGAATGGATTAAGGGGGATATTGGGATAAAATTCCCTCCATGTTTTGAAACACATAAAACTTATGTGTTGTCTCCATCCCCCTGGATGAAAAGCAGTAGCACAAAGGTCACTCTACAATTCTAGGGCATGTGAAAACCCCTTCTTGTGAATCCTATGGTAAACCATAACTCCTATATCAAAGGCTCTCCCAAGTATAATTTCCCATGTTCTCCATCATCTAATGCACCTCTAGCTCTCATAGGGATACCCTTCCCATTACACCTCCAACCCCTCCGAGTTCTCCAAATATGAAGCACCATGTACTTAGAAATACATGACTTGCATGAGACACCATGGAAGCCCTATTTAAATCCAAAAAATGGTTGTAATAATTTTCCATTTGACCCCACATCTAATGGGGGATGGAAGTATCCACTGAATCGTTAGACTTGAATGACTATATCTCGAGACACACTAATGTGTCTCCCATTTGGTTATGTATTCCATTGGTCAGAGGTATCCAGATGTTGTCTAAAATGACATGTATGTTCCTCGGGGTGCATGATGATATGAATCCCATCTTTCATGAGGATGCTAACCATAAAGGGAAGTGTTAGGTATCTCTTAGTCTTAAATACATGGGCTCAGTGTTTCACCACTAGTTTGAGGTATATAAGCCTTATTTATGCCTTTTTATTTTTATAAGGTTGTTGGAAATGATTTGGGAGAGTTGTAAGGTTTGGGGTTTTTTGGGGACAGTATTGGGGGTTTTCTATGGGTGTATGGTTTGAGAACACTTAGTAAAAACCATACAGCATCTCCATGAAACCATTCAGAAGGAGGAAATGGACCATGGGTAGACGCACATTTAAGGTGCATGGTTTACCAAACCATACTACTCTCCCAGGTAAATCATGAACCATGAGAAAATGGTATTTTCCCCAATTTTTACATGTTTTATCTAACTATGTGGGTTACCCATTAGGGTGGTAGCATCTTCCTGGTTAGCTTAAGTTTTTCCTAACATCGTGGATTAACCATGAATAAGAAAAAATATAATTTTTTTAAATGGATCTTATGCTAATTAAACCCTAATCACCCAACTTAGCCCCATTTTGACCCTCACTCCATATTTCACCCTCTACAAGGTATGGAACCTCTCCCACACATTATGAAAAAGATTCAAAGGGTGTTATTTTCACGGTAATTTTAGAACATCCTTTGTAACTCTCCTTTCATTGTAGTCTCAGAGTTTTTCATAGATATATTATCCTCCCAATATTATAGTTCCCTTGATTTAAATCTGTTTCAAATAGATCTACGGATTTTGATTCCAATAATGGTGGGTTATGGAATTTTTATGTCAGTAGAATATATAGAAGATAGATTTGTTGGGTGTTCACCCTGATTTTATGAGAGTTTATGTTGTTGGTTGTTTTCACCAAAACCATAAAGGTAGGTAGATTTAGCCTTTACTCTTTTTTGTAGAATAAGAATAACTAATTTTATATTAGTTTTTTTCCTGAAATTGACAGTGAAACTGACGTTTGAATAATGATTGAAACTCATTTGGTGATTACTTGTGGATTTTGGTGAAATCGTGATATTTTTTGCTGTATTATATGTTAATGGGTTTTTAAATAATGATTATAAAATTTGATTCTTGGTTAAAAATTTTAAAATGGTTTGTAAAAATATTTAGTAATTAAATATTTCTTTTAATGAAATAATTTTTTTAATGAATGTGGAGTAAGGTCATTTTCAAAAAAATGGTTGGATTTTTAAATTGGATTTTGAATGTGTGTATGAAATTTATTGGGCATAAATGGTTGCTTAGATATTTGTAAGTTTTGGTTAATATTTTTTTGGGTGTATTTGATTTCCATAGTTACTGGATTAAGTGGTAATATCATGAGAATAATGGGAACATATAGTGGTGGGGATGTAATACCATCAAAATGTTGGATTGTGGTTGTGATATACCCTAAGAAGAATGTGACGATGTTAGTTGTGATGTTAATCTATCAATGGAAACACCAAGCTTGGAGGTTGAGTTGGGTATGTCGTCCAATTTCATGTGTGTTTGAGGCATATGTATTGGTTCATGTGCAATTAAACGGGATAGGAAAAAATGAAATGAGAATAATGGTTAATTACTTGTTTGGTATATTTCTTTGTTTGTGTTCTAGTTGAGGAAAAAAATATTCGGTAAGGATGTGTTTGGCTTGTAGGAATTTATTGAACAACATTATTGGTTTTTTATAAATTATTTTATATAAATGCGTTGGATTGTTCTCTCCTAGTGGCATGAATAGGGAAGTGACTTCTGAAAAGGCATACTGATTATTATTACTCACCCCCTTCTTTGGAACATAGTTGGTTTTGCAGATTATTTTTTATGGGACACTTGTAAAAGTAGAGCATCACTTTTCATAAGTATTACATCATGATTCTTGATTAGTTGTGGATTTTCATCATTGAACATGGAATAAGGATGACTAATTAAATCCTTGTATCTTGAGATTTTTTGTTTATTCTTTTTCTTTCTAATTCTATTTTTATTGGTAATTTTGGTATTTGTTTAATTGGTATGAGGTTGAATTATAATACATTTTTTACACTGATAATTTAGTTGTTTTTTGTATTGAAACGCCTGGTATATTGTTTTTATTTAAATGTGAAAATCAACCACCACATTTCTCTAAGCCCCTGACATTTATTTATTGCCTTTGGTGGCTTGTATTTGTCTCTTAATTCCAAGTTTCACTTCTGCCTCCATTAAATCCATTTTTTTGGGGAGAAATTACATGTGGTATCATTTTTTTCAGTCCCTTATTATCTTCATTTAGTCTTCTATGTGCCTTTAATTCATGGGATATTCTACAAATTGGGATGGTATAAAGGATTATGATTTGTCAAAATTTGAAATTCATAGCACAAAATACATAGTTATCATTTTTATTCTCAATATAATGTTACCAAAGAGTTGGGTGAATAATTGGTTTGGATACACTTATAGTAGTATAATATCATTTTCATGGGTTTAGGCAATTATAGGACCATTTAATTCATGGTAGAAGTGACTTTCCACTAGTTTTTCATATCTCATTTTGAGTAATGATTTATTTTGTTCTATGAATGTGTTGATTTTTGAAAAATCATGATGTTGTTTTCAAATGTATGGTTTTGAAATGAGAATGGTTGTGCATTTTATAAATGTGTTGATTTTCAAATACATTGTCACTTTTTGAAAAATTATTGAACATGGGAAATTTTGAATTTTGGAAATAATGGTTTTGATATTTGTAATGTGATACAATTAGAAATTTTAATACTTCAGTTTCTTGGGAGTGAGACTTATGATAGTGGATGGGTTGATAAAAATTGCACCATATATTCTTTATAGAGACCAACTAAAGGAAGTTATTGAAAATGTGGTGTCACATAATCCCTATGTGAACAGTAACCTTGTCTATAACATATTAAAATTTTTCTAGGATATGGATGGTGTGAATAGAAGGGATTAGTTGATCCATGTAGGTCGTTTAGTTTAATTTTAGACGTAAAATCCACCTATCGTTTAGGGTTATTTGAAACCATAAAAGGAGGACGTGTGGCTGAATATGATGAATAAATTTTTTGACTTCCTATAAACACCAATAGAGTTGAAAATAATGTTATTTATGATAATTTTGGATGATCATTCATGGCAGTGGTGGGAGTTACAAGTCCAGGATCGAGCGAGCTATTGAATGGAATGAGAGGATTTTGAGTAGTATTTCAACAAATAATTATTCCCTCACACGTTTTGAATTTACCGAATGGAATATTTATTAATCTAAAAGAAAGGGAACCACTCTATGATGAAATTTTTAGCTAAATTCATAAATTTATTTTTGTTTCACCTGTTGTTTCTACTAGTTCATCATTAAAAGCATGCATTTTCGAATTGGGGATGAGTTATAAAGTTTGTTTGAATATTTCGGTTCATTGTATAATAGATTTTATAGAGATGGTAAGTAATTAAATAGTGGATGAAAGAGACGTCTGATTAGATATGAGAGGAGTAGGTATGTTGATACCCAAAAAAATAGTTGGAATTCTAACACGAGGAGCAAGTGGAAGAGGGAAACTTATTTCAAATGTTGGAGTACGGATCAAAATCCAAAGGGATGATCACTGAAACTTCTTCCAATGACATAGATAATCTCGTGATGTTTCCAATTTGAATCTCTTATCCGCATGAAGTGAGTGTTTTCGGAACCATATAGATAATTACAAAATTACAATATGATGAGGAATATTCAGCGCTATTGTCACAGTTTTCCAAGGGTAGGTGTTTAGGACACATATAAGGGCTCGTATGCATCTTATAATTCAATGGGGGAAATACTAGAAGGACACCCATATTTAGATTAGTAGATTAATTTAGTGTTATTATAGTAATACCATGACTCCACAACAATGGGAATTTTAGAAGGGTAAATAAGAGAAAAATGGGTTGAGTAAGCAGGAATATGGAGCTAATAATATTATAGTGGATGATGAATCATGGCCACCCTTGATGAGAGGTGTGATTGTTTTGAATTATACCATTATAAAATCATTTTTTTGATATAGTTTTGTCCCATTATTTCATTTCTTCTCATGTTGTTAGTTTTTTGGTGTTTAAATGTGTAAATGTTACCATTTTCGTTGAAAAATCAAACTCCTTGGAGTAAATGAGAGTGTTGATATTTTCTGTGTGGGGAAACTTGTATAATTGATGATGGGTTTGAGTTGATATTGGAATTCTCATTGCATGAGATGGATTTTATACTATATTCATTGGTATAGATTGGCTGATGATGTTTATGTCCCACATCAACTATTATGTGTGAATAATTAGTTTCAAAATATATGAATGTTTGAATAATATTTTTAGAGGAGATGGGAAGGTAAACGTTGGTGCAATAAGTTATTTGGAACCGTTATCTAGAATTATTTCAAATTTGTTCGAGACATTATCATTGTAATCAGTGGAACAAATCAAGATGCATGATTTCATGGCGATTGTGGACAAATTTCTAAATGACGTCAAAAAAGTATTCTCAAGGTTACCACCAATAAGATAAGTAGAGTTTACTATTACTATGCTTTTATTGAAAAATATTATCTCCCTTCTGACTTAACAGATATGACCTTTAGAATTGAGGGAATTAAAAGTGTTATTGAATGATATTGGAAAAAGGCTTCATTCAGACAAGTAACTCTCTGTGGTAGAATCAGTTATGACTTTCAAAAATGTGGATCTAACTCATTGTCTGTTTGTTGATTATCATAAGCTTAACCCGATTATGATCAAGAACTAATATCCACTCATCTACATTCTTGATCTTTTCAATCAATGTTTGGGAGATAAGTGGTTCTACAAATTTTATAAGAGATCAAGATACATCCAATTGCAGGTGACGAATGAGGATATTCCAAAAATAGCTTTCAGAAGTAAATATGGACATTATGAATATGTTGTTATTTCATTAGGTCTAAAAAATGTATTAAAAATATTTATTAAATTGATGAATCAGATATTTCACAGATATAGGGATTATTTTTTTGTGGTGTTTGTCAATGATATATTGGTGTATTCAAAACAGGGTCGGGGCATGAGAAATAGTAAAAAACAATTTGTAACTCATGAGAGATCATCATTTGTTTTCCAAATTTACAAAATTTTATTTTTAGATACAATAGGTACATTTACATGGACATTTTACCCTTAATAATGGTGTTTTAGTGGATCTAGAAAAGAAAGAGGTGATTCTCTCTTGGAAACCAACAATGAATTTTTTTGAGATACAAAGTTTCTTTAGTCTAGCTAGGTATTATTGATGCATTTTTCGTGACATCTCACAACTACCTTCCATAATGATAGCTTTTACAAGGATGAATGTTCCATTTCCATGGAATGTGGAATTTTAGAAAAAAAATTGAAGATCTTAAGAGTCACCTTACATCAGAAATGATCATGGTTTTTCCATAACCATAATAAGGTTATGTTGTATATAATGATGTGATATGATAAGGGTTTCGTTGATTTCACTTTCAAGGGGATCTTTTGGTTTTTAAAGATCATGATATTTGAGGTTTCTAGAGAAGAACTACCAAATTCATGATTTAGAATTGGTGGTTGTTGTGCATGCATTGAAAACATGGTTTCATTCTATCTTCAATGAGAAATTATTAGTGATTACTGATCATAAGAATATAAATAATATTTTATAACTAATAGATTTAAAAATGAGACAATGGTTTTAGATGTAGGGTTTCAAGATGTTTGACATAGACTTAATGGATACACTAGGTAAAGGTAATTCGGAGGCGGTTGAATTATATAGGATGTCATACGTTCAGGTGGAAAAAAGAAGCATCAGATTAGTTGTAGATGATGTCATTCATAGATGAAATGTGGTTAAAATGTGAAGACCAAAGGGAAATTAATGTTTTAATTATAGTTTTTTGGTCCCTAATTTGGTTGGATCATTTAAAGAGTCACAAATGTCTTATTCAGAATGCTTGTCTATGATGTTGAAACTCAACGGTGGGGAGACCATTGAGGGCTGGAAACTAGATGTGAATTCAGTTTTGTGGTTTCAGAATTGAACTGTTGTAACGGTTTCTTATCAAGAATAGATTATTATTTAATGACATAAATTGATATTGTTGTATCACCTTAGAATTCATAAAAAATTGTATAAGGTGTTGAAAATGATGTTTTTGTTGCTAGGTATGAAAAGGAAATTTGGCTAAATTTGTTCCAATATAATTGACATGTCAGTAAGACAAGGTAATGTATTAGTAACTAGCAGGAATGTTGCAGTCTTTACCAATCCCTGTATCAAAATGTTTTCAGATTCATATGAATTTTGGTAGACGTCTCTCACGAAGGGTTCGGAAGCATGATTCCATATGGGTGATAGTGGATCAACTCACAACGTTATCCAATTTCAACCCAATTCGTGAATCTCATAATATGGATTAATTATCCAAAATCTCTATATGTGAGGTGGTAAAGATTTATGGTATACCTAATTCAATTATATAAGATATAGATCATAGTTTCATGTGTAATTTGTGGAAATCCATGTAACAATCCCATTGGACTCAGTTGAATATGAGTACATCCTATCACCAAAAGACAGATTGGAAATCAAAGAAGACGATATAAATATTGGAAAACATGTTGTTGTATTATGTGATGGATTTTGGAGGCTCCGTTGAAGATCACTTACATTTGGTGTTCTTGTATAATAATAGTCATCATGACCCAATACATATTTATCTGTTTGATGCATTGTATGGTCATCTATGTTGTTCTCAATAGTTGGATGGAAATAAGAGAGACTTTGATGGTTGGGCTGAGCCTTTTCCAAGAGACTGTAGATATGATTATGTTGATCAGGAAGACAATGAAGACGACTCAATGTCATCATAAATCTTGTGTTTTTTTCATTGTTGGTGAAAAATTTATCTAACTTAGTAGTAAAAACAAGAAAGGTACCCCCAAGGGAAGTAGCAAGTGCATGGTTAGCAGACGGTTTTCCGAACTGTCTAGCTATTCCATATACGGGTATAAAGGTGGATTTTTAAAATAGATCTCATGATAATTTAACCCTAAACACCCCGACATGAGCCCCATTTCGACCATCAATCGTAATTTAATCCACTCCACAGTTAGGGAACCACAATCACTCATTCAAAAATCAATTTTATGGGTTTTCATGGTGTGGTAATGTTAGAACATCCTTATAAATGCCCCTTTATTAGTAGATTCATGGTCCCTATTAGATAAACTCTCTTATCTCCACTATTTTCCATGATCTACTTCTATAATAGATAGATATAGGTTTGTTATATCCAATAATGGTGTGTTTTTCCGCGATGATGTTCGGGGAAGGTTTATGAGGTAGAATTGTGTAGTTTTCACCTGGATTTGATGAGTGATTTAATTATTGGTCATTTTCACCAAATCCCTAAAGGTAGGATGCTTCACCCTTGACTCCTCTTTAAAAAACTAGTAGGATTAATTTTTAATTTTTTGTTTTTCTTAAAATTTATGGTGAAATTTTTGTGAGAAAATTGGTTAAAAACTCTTTTGTGGGGATTTCATTATTTTGAGGAACATGTGTTATTTCATTGCAATACGAATTGTTAATGAATTTTAAAATAATTTTTTTTAAATTGGTTTCTTGGTTTAAATTATAGAAATGTTATGTGAAAATTGTTTTCAAAAGAGACTTTGTTTTATTGAAATGACTTTTGGAATAGTTATGATGTAATGGAGTTTTCAATAAATGGTTGATTTTATAAAAATAGATTTGGAATGTTTTTTTAAATGTTTTTGAAATAAATGGCTGAATTTATTTTGGTAATTTTCAGTTAATATGATTTTGGATATGTTGATTAGCATTGTTTTTTGATTAAAAGGTTTATAATGATAAGAATAAGGAAAGACATTGGTAAAAAAGTACATCCATCAAAGGGATGTAATATTCTTGTGAAGTACCATAATAAAAATGGGAAGAGGTAAGATGTGATGTTCCACCATCAAATGAATCCCCAAGATTGGGTGGTTGAGATTGGTGTGTGGTTGAGTTGTGTGTGTGTTTGAGGAGTCTGTATTGAGCCTTGTGAAATGATATTTGTTAGGCCAATAATAAATGATAAAAATGTTAAATTACACATTTGGTTTTTTTCCATGGAAGTGTGATTTTTATGATTTTTTTGGTAAGGGTGTGTTTGGATTTTTGTAATTTTCTAAACTAAAATAATTTTTTTGTATATATTTTTCCAAAAAAATGTGACAACATATTATTTCCTAGTGGAATGAGTATGGAAGATATTTGGGGAAAGCCTACAGAGTGTTATTACTCCCCCCCCCCCTCTTGGTACAATGGGTTATTTTTCTAATGTTTTATTCTCTGACACAAATAAAAGAAAATAATCTCATTTATTTAGTGATGCATCATGAGGTCTGGGCAGTTCTGGTATTGGAGCATGGATCTTAGCATAGGGATTTTGAGTTATTTCATTATTTCATGAGAATTTTTGTTTATTCATCTGATTGGAACTCAGATTTGGTATTGGTACAGTTTGTATTATATTCATTGGCTTGAGGATTAATTGTAATACAATTTTGAAAAGAATCATTTATTTTTTTTTATATGGACACATTTGCTGGGTTATATTAATTTCAAAAGGAAAATCATCACCAACTATTCCGTAAGACCATATAATTTATTCCCAACATTTTGTGCATTGAGGATGTCTCAAATGGATATGTAGGACTTCTACCTTGACTCAATCCAATGAGTATGGGAGGAACGTTACACTATGACAATGTCCTTTACATGTCATCTCTATAACCAGGGACCTCTAGTTCTAGGTGAGGAGGGACAATATCATGCTTTATTTTCCCTTTTGAGGGTTAATATTGTATCCTCCACTCTTCTCAGGATCCAAGATTAAAGAATCCCTCTTGAATTACACCCTTGTCCTTTTATTCTGGGCCATATCGTGAAGGGTAATCAAATGTGAATATCATGGATAAGAAATGGGAGAGGGAACTGTGACATCAAAGCCCCTTAGTATTCTCACTTAACCCCATCCTTATCCAATAGGGAATAAAGGATCATGCAGTTTTCTGGATCATCCTCTTCCTCTTATTTATCTCATTAATTCTAGAATCATGTTTGATTATATTTCATATATTGTCCTGAAATCTGCACGATTAGATGCATGCATTAGAATAGAATTTTTTTATGATCTTCCTCATGTCTTCCTTCAGAGAACCTATATATGATTGGGACCTCAGATACATGTATCCATACACCATGGTATCCTCCTATATGGTTTAAAACACAAAACCACTACCTAATCATAAAAGTGTCCATAAATCTAATGAATAAATTCAATTTAAATACTCTTATTTGGGTCAAGCACCTAAAACCACTCTTTGATCTTCAAAAGGGACATAATCTAAATTAAGCATGTAAATGTGAATCTTTCTATACATTATAAGCCCCTAAAGCAAGACCTTGATATTAAAAAGGGTCATAATGCTGATGAATTAAGTCAAGAAGATTCCCCTTAATTTTTTTAAGCACATAAATCATCACTAAATCCTCTCAAGCAACCACATTACCTGTGAGAAAAACCTTAAGAGGTCCATCATGAGAATGGTTCCTCACAACCAAATACAATAGGCTTTGATTCAAATCCAAATAGTATATGTTGGATGACTATATGAAGTCCATAAAAAAAACCCAAAAACATTCCTTAATTATCATAATGGTTAACTTCACTTTTGAGACAAACTTTAAAAGGGACCCCAAAGGTGAGGGTCCTCAAAATCTAACTATGTGGGATTTAATTCCCATTCAAGTGGGATACGTATGAAACCTCTATGATATCCAAACACAACAACCAAAAATGAACTCAAATTCACTATTGGAATCATTCATAGTGGGGTTATGTATAACCAATGTTCCCATATCAATTCTAGTTGAATTGGACTACCTTAGTATAAGTCCCACACCAAAACTTCACTAAGAACAATTCTCTTAGATGTCCCTGTCAAATGATGATAAACTACAAGATGTGTTCCTCGTCCATAACCTTAAAATATATAATGGGTTCCATTATGTGGAACCTAAATAAATGGGTTGTGATTCCATTCAAATGATACCTAGGAATACCACTTCATGGGCCTGATCCTTACATATAAAACCACACTTGTCACCCTGGATTTTGATAAACTCTAGAATTCACCAATGTGTGGATAAAATCTTACATTATAATAATAAGAAAAGAGAGAATATATAATCCTTTCAAGAAAGGTTACATTTTATGGAGAATCTTGGAGTCATACAAATATTTCCATTGACGAATAACCTCAGATACATACATATGATTCTACATTCAATGAATTCTAAAAATATATCATTATTACAATAGTGACATACATCATTACTCTAAATTAATAAATTATTCCTGAATATGTATTAAATATATAATAGTGTCTATAAGTAGGAAATAATTCCCCCAAAAAGGGTGTGATGATCCTTACCACCCATCCTTTCTACCAATGGGAGTCCCAAATATTTGTTCTACTATTTCCCAAAAAATTATTAACTTGGGAAAGCAGGTTCGAATAGGGAAACCACGAGGTGTTTTAAAGTCCATGAATGAATCACATTTGAATCCACTCATAAATTCTGTAACCTACATGAATGATTTTACAACCATAGAAACCCACACCATCAACCTTTAACAATAATATCATCATTTTATATGGGAAACAATAATCATCTAAGAGTTATCCACACATATCTATTTTGAGTGAGGGTAACTGGACATCAATGTGTAACATTTCATATATTCTATAAACCAATAAATATTATATCTCATCCTAGGTAGTGTGGGTGGGGGTACGATATGCCCATAAAGCGTAAAAAAGTTTATCTAGCCAAGAATTATTATATTTTTCTACTATTTTCTATATTTTATTTGATATATTATTACATATGAAATTTATCTATCCATTTACACTACATGATATGATAATGAATGATTATACACTATATTATACACATAGTGCATATTATTCAACATGAAAGAATATAATTTTGTGCCATTTTATATTTGTATCATTTTAGTGACACCAGATATAGTCATAATATTAGACTTCATTATGATGATGATACTCCTTTTCTTAATATCCATGAGGGATATAGACTCATAAAAAGTGTAAAAGAATTCATTAACAGTAAAGACGTACTTAACCTTATTATTTATAGCTAGTTGTATTGTCCCATAGTTTTAATTTACTATATGAAAAATGGACATGAGTACATTGTAGTGTGCATTAATTTTGGGGGATAGATGATTATGTTTGAATGAATTTGATATGTGGGACACTTTCAAGTTAATTCTACATAGTAATGTATCATCCACTTACAATTGTAACAAAACCCCTAATTTGGTGGGAGGGTCTGAGTTTTGACTAGTGGTTACCACATGAGAGTACATGGATATATATCTTTTATTAAGACATTAGTAACTCCTTCAATAATTTATATGAGGAGGAATCCATCAAATCCTTATTTATAGTGGGCTCCCTGCTCATTCAAGTAGTCCCAAAAGTTGATGTTGACTTCATAATGTCAAATATATTCCTCTTTGGATCAATCTTATGGGATGGTACCAATATTAATCAAATATATAATGGGATACATCTGTATAGGGGTGTAATATGTCTCATTGGGATTTTTATAAGCGTTAATATGATTAATTTATTCCATTTCAATGATGATTATTGTGTATACTTCCTTTCAGTGTGTGATGTTGAATATTGACATGTCCTAATTTCGATTTTCTAGGATTATGGCTTTATTATCTAGTGCATGAGAATGATTATTATTTGATAGAGGGACATAATGAATTTTTTGATCAAAAAGGATTACTACCATTAGTCCTCTTACATAACCTATGAGAGGGGCTAATTCAACATTTTTTATAGGATATTATCTTTTGATCCATTTCGTACATTAATTTTATTCCCAATAATATTTAGAAAAACCATGTATAGTTTTATGTCTAAATATAGGACAGTGAAAAGTTATTAGTATTATACATCATTGTTAGTGAAACATTCACATGATGAGAAGATTCAGGTAAAATTATTTTTTGGGGGAAATAAATATAATCCCTAGGCTAACCCAATTGAATTTAAAGTCTTCATTTTTATTACAAATCATTCTTCATGAGACACCATCAAAATAAATCTCCTACTTTCATGGTGGGTGATGGGAATAGAAAAATTCTTTATCTAAAAAGATAATTTCTACCGTCACATTTCTTATGGTAGGATTCACCATAAGGAAATCAAACAATATATGTGCTTTGAATGAATTCTATGACATGAATTGAATTTCAAACGTTTAATGAATAATATAACATTAGCACAAATTTATAGGTAACATTGTGAATCTAATAATACACTTCATATGACAAATATATGATACCAAGTCGATATTGTGATGTCACAATTAATGCCTCATCATTTTCATTGTGATAAACAGAGAGAAGAATTTATTATCTATATTAGAAATACAAGTCTCAATATCTATCTTTTTATTATTTGTATATTATCTATTATTTTTATTCCCCGTATGACTTCCTATGTGAGTAGAATGGTGACCAGACATTCCATAATTTCCTTGTATAAGATATGTTACTTCCTTTATAATAATGACATCATCATTGGTGGGTGCATCAGGAACCACTTAGGGTTCTCAAAATCATATTTTTAGTTCTCATCCAATTGGTAAGTGACTCAATTCATCCTTAAATTAGTGAATTGGATAGCCTTACCATCTAGGATGGATATAAAGAACCCTGTATTCACAAGGATCCCTTCACCTCAACTCAATAAGATTATAAGTATGTTTTGTTTCTAGGATTTCACTTGGATTTTATGAGTAAATCATTATTTCAAGGTGGAATAACCTAAGTAAAAAATTTATATAATATTACTCTAGTGTTACAAATCATAGGGATCTTCCTCACAATGTTCTACTATAATTTTTCAAATATATCTTGAATATTAGTGAGGTGGTAACACCATTTTTTTGAGATTTAATAACCATGTCGTCAATATAACACATGGTAATTCATCATAGGAATGGTGTAAGGATACGATTCATAGATCATAGATAATTAGTTATATAATTGTTTAATCCAATGTTCATGGCCTTTTAGAAAAATATCCCTTGAGGGGATTTGAAGGTGGTGGATTTCTCGTCTTCGGCAACCATGTTGATCTCACAACACCATGAAGGAACATCCTTAAAGGAAATGACTTATAAACCAATAGTTACATAGATCAAAATTTTTGTGATAAATATTATCAAATCAACCTCCAGGGATTCATGTTTAGGTTCCCTAAAATGGATGCAGACCCAGATATTCCCATTATTTATCTTAATGAGAAAAATATTTGAAATAAATTTTTTTTAATGAACATATCGTAAAAGGATTACTATAATCAATTTCTCAGATTCAGGTTTTATCTTGGAAGAATGAGAGGGTTTTATCCTCTTATATACCTTATTTAATCTTAATTGGTCATTAGTAAAGTATATATGATTAGTAACCACATTAGTTTATAGTGTGAGAGTATATATATAGTTCCATGTGAACATGTATCTATTCTTATTTGAAAGTGAAATATACATCTTGTGCTCTTATAGAGCCATGGTAAAACTAATAAGTGTATTCCACATGCTCTATTATATTCAATGATAGACCTAATTTATCTCATAAATAGTGGTTAATATTCCATCCTCAAATATAGGAGGTAATTACTTCGTTCATACCCTTATAGTTCCATCTCTACTTCTATGAGGGCACCTCCAGTCATAGTGGATAATTCAGGTGCATTATCACTAATGTGGTATGAGAGACCAAAAATTGATACAATGATTTCCTAAACATCCAAAGTCATTGGGGGGTTACTTGGGATTATTTTAGTCATTTATGCCACGATTAGGGGAATGATATTTATAGAAATCATTGGTCATATAGAATATATAGTGGTTTTTCATAACATCAAAAAATATCACAAAATAATTATTGAATCACAATAGTGCATAAGTTTGGTTATCAATTAATGATCCTACTTTAGTTGGTTTAATTGTTATAACATATACCTAGAAATCTAAAGGTTGTTAGTTATAAGAGATAACATGGATTGAGTCTTCTACCCTGACCATGTTTATGGATATCAAATTAAAATGTTGATCATGCTACGAGGATTATCATGAGTATTTTTCGTTCCATTTAGAGAAGGAAATTAAGAAATATACCGTTATATGTTAATTTCATTCCCTTTTGTATATACTTAACTCAGTGTATCTGGATTCAATAGTTTCAAAAGGGGATCCATCACTATATATAATTCCAACTGTTACATTAATTGGGGAATTTAAAACATTGGTGGAATATTGATAGAAATTCCATGTGGATATGAATCCAAGGTCTTATATATAGGATGTTGTATGATATGTATTGTTGGATTACCATGAACATAGAAGTTGACATGTGGACCCTGAATTTATCCTCATGATTGATATTTATTAGTGTCATTTTCTCACTTTTTTATACCCTTGAGTACTCAAAATCATAGGAGACAATCCTCTCATCCATACACTAAACATCAGAGTGTTTGGACCAGGATAAAAATTATCATGGAACTCTATATACTATTCCCTCTTAAAATTGACATCACTGAGATTTTTTGAAACATATAGTTGTCTAATATATCCCAAAATATCATCTTTTTGTAATTTATATATGAATGATATGGTGGAACGAAATTCTTCTGAAATAGTTTCCACCCAATCAATCATTTATTTGGTGACATATTTCTCAAAACCCTTGGGACATCAGTGGGCCTCAATAAATGCCTATATAAGCTCTTTCAAAAGATATAATGAATCTAGAGTTTAATTTTTAATGGGGTTAGATGACAACCCTTTTAGGATGAAAAATATCTATTTCCATGGTCTACACTTCACAAGGTTGGGATACTCATTGGAATGTGACTTAGTGAATGAAGTGTTCAAGTTATATGATTCTATTTTTTGTGAATAGTTTGAGGGGAATATTTTTCTAATATAATTGGTTTTGAAAACACACCCCGTAAGTTTGGAGGAATTTTATAGTTTTACCCCTACCAACTGAACATTTAAAATGATCATATTTGAATGTCCACTACAGGGGTATGCCGTGTCTCTATACCCCTTTTGTATTTACTAATGCACCCACCAAGATATTTTATAAACATTTATGGTTTCAGTAGGTAATTGAAAACTGTATGGAATTTGACTATGATAGTGTCGTCCATTGTACCCTCATCTTCTGTAGGATTAGCCTCTAGATCCCTATTTAGGAATAAGGAACTCATATTTAGGTATATTTTAATTATCAAAGAAGGTTTTTAGTAAGGGAATATTTTAGACATAACCACGAATAAACTATTCACTTAATGATGATTATGCTTGGTTGGGCAGTTCCCATTCATTTAATATTGATGGAATGTAATTGGAAGGAGTATAAGTTACTATGGGAATGGTATATGACTCTTTATCTTTTTATATTTCAATAATTTATGATTCTGTATAACATTTGGATTAATATTCAATATAATTAAACATGGTGATGAAATCGTGAAAGTTTTACAACGTTGTACATTGAGTGTAGAATGATATTAGTTAACTTGATTCTATACCATCTAGTTATTGGTCAATTTTTCACATATACCAAGAAAATATTTTTAGTCACCCTCTTCTTCTAGCTGGGTTATTTTTAAATAGGTCATAATCATTTGGTATTTTCTCAATATCACCAGTCTAGAATAAAAAATTCCCTAAAATAGGTCTTTGTAGAGATTGTAGTCCAAGATGGTGTGCCTCCACCTCTTATAAAAGATGAAAAAATCTAGGCAATCAGTAAGGTCATCTTCATTTGGATTCATATGTGCCAGTATCATGATGATGTTTTTTCTTGGATGAAAGAAAATAACCAAGAATATATTTATTTAATAAGGAATGTACATTTCTCTTCAGATCTTCAAAAAAAAAGGAATCCTTGATATTTCATTATATTTATTCAAGAGTAGTTTTTCATATAATACCACATAACACGAGGAACTGGGTGATTCAAGGAATTCTTGGGTGTTCTAGTGGGAACCCATGCTATTTGGAGGGTGATAGTAGTACTCTTTACTCTCCCAATACATTTTACTTATTTCATGGTCATGTGACAAGATATTACATGTGTTTATCAAATGGAATCATCTAGTTGTTATTCCATTTATGAGAATTCACAAAACTAACCTAGGCATCTCATCAGGAACAATGATGTTTTCATCTCATATTGTGGTTCTCATAACAATATTCAAGTAATTTCTCTTATGATATTGGGATACTACATGATTATGTTAGAACCTTCCATATTTCAACAACATTAGAGTCTCTCATTCTCAGGTCATTTTAAAATTTTAATCTTGGTAATCATTTTATTCCTTAAAGTGGAGATAAATTTATAATTGAATTAATAAAAATGGTCTTCACAGCTTGTGACAGACCCATTTGAAAGACTATTGTACTAAATGAAGTCTATACCTACCATAGTTTATAAAAAGAGTCTTAATTTTATCACCTAATGCTTTTCTTATAGACCCATTATAGGGATGCATCAAGATATTAAAGGTATGATATGTTGTTCTAGATTACCCATGTGGTGGAAGGTTGAGAATATTGGATTTCTGCTATTGGAAAGGGGAATGGTTTTTTCCACAAATTCTGTGTTTTTCATCCAATCAGGCTACATGGGGTTACTCCACACCACCATGTATTCTAGCTAATCAGCTAGGGAATCGATGGTGTTTAGAAGTATTGGAGGTACCACTATATGGACCTCCTCTTATAAGAAAGTTGTAGGAAATGAATGACATGGTTTTTATATCATCATATTCTATTTTTTTCAATCAATAACAATGATTCATGATCACCTTGACAAAGAGGAGGTTGGTTTTGTCTTGTAGGAAATCTATGATCATCCTCAAGTTCTGTGTTTTTGCAAACTGGATCGATAGATCCAAATCCATCCTGATTCTCAAATTCAATCCATTTAGGAATTTTATCTCTCTCATGTTTTGTGGGGGGATGGATATATGTTTTCTCTCATTGTAATTACCGATTGGGAATACTTCCCATGAGTAATTCATCATTTAGTTTTTTGGGTGCTTTTATTACCTTCCAATATTTTTCAAGTCATTCATCTATAGAGGAGATTTTAGAACCTATGGTTGTTGAGTGGTATATAGAAGAATTTTCATTTTATCCATAGTGGGCTTCCATATAGGATGTGAAAACTCGTCATTCAAGGGTTCCTACTTCTGTATTTTCTCTGATTCTATGTACATGAATCCTCAGTTTGTTTATCAATATTATCTTCCTCTCAATGTACTATTTCTATATATTTATTTCTATTTTTGTTTCTTGTTATGAATTATTTATTTTAATGATTGTTTCAATGGTTTCCAAGGCATGTTGTTTGATAGTAATCACCCCATCATTGACTAAATAGTATGGTTGCTTTGTAGATCACATTTCCCCCTTCAAGAATTTCATGATGGTCCCAACCCTGTTCATTTATCTTTTTGGGGTGTCTTGGATTATGAACCCTACAGGGGTTGATTATATTTTCTAAATGTCACCCCAATCATGGACTACAAAAATTGACCTTGATGGTGTATCTAATCATTATTTCTGGGTGGGTCCCAAATGAATAGGGGGTGTCTCGTAGTGGGGGGAATGGATGAGATGTCTTGGTCTATTTTTAACTAATACCCAAAAAAAATATTGCCTCTAAGGTGATGGTAATTATACAAATACCCCCAACCCTATAATATGGGGTTTATTTGGGTTCATCATTGTAACTATCTAATATTATTATTCAATATATGATGACTCTTGTAGTGGTGATTGAGATAAATGACCCCAACCCTATCGGCTGAGGTATGCGTAGATCCATTTTTAATTACTTATTGAACCTCCTATCTTTTAAGGACCCTTGGGTGGAGGTGGTGGAAAAATTTCTATCATTTTTTGAGAAGGTTCCACTACTATATAGATTAACTGATGGATTCCATTATGATCAACATGATCTAGTGCATTTTTTTAAGCATTGGCTGGGTTTGGTGGTAATTTATGATGGGATTAAATTTATATTCCCATATATCAAGTAAAATATGAATTTTTAATCGATATTTATTATTTTTTATTATTTTTCTATGATGAAAAAATAATGAGACCATTGGTGGACCTCTCTTCCCATTCAAGGAATCATTGTATTCTTAAAGCAGAGTAGCTTTTTTGGATTGAACAATTTCCCTTGTGTTACATTTATCCATGATCTCTCATATAGATTTAATTTTCTAGGATACCACATCTAGGGATCATTGATTTCCCTGGGACTGGGTGATGTCTAATACTATATACTATATACTCCTTGGATATTGATGTATCATGGGTCTTCGACAATTAATTATTTGATAACGTCTATGCTAAGGACGTGATAGCGTGGCAGCATTTTTCTGTTTCTCTCTCTCTCAGGTGTTAACCCATAGGGAAGGAGGGTAGATATATATAACAATAGATAATTTTTATATCCAAAAGGTGACAATCAAATCCATTATACGGGAGGTTCCCATATTTTAATCACGAAATATATTCCCAAAATTTCCAGTGAATGTAATCTATGGACTCATTTTTATCACATCTAGTACATACTAAAAAAATTACCAATGGGCCCAGAAAAATATTGGGAGGTTGTTTCTAGCCAAATACATATGTACTCGAATGTCATCCAATTATTCATCGGGGGTAATATTCCTCCCCCTAGTCAAACCAAAAAGGTATCTTCTATGGGTCTCCATATGATAGTGTTTATGTGTTATTGGATGTTGATACTACAAAAACCTGTAATTTAAAAATGTTTCAAAAAGAATTATGTAATTTTAAATTTTAGTGAGGGTTTTCAGGAAAAAACTCTAATTTTATTACACTTTTAGAAAACATTGGTAATTTATTGACGTTTCTGAAAAACTTCACTAATTTAATGTTGTTTCATTTTTTTCACTAATTTAATGATGTTTCCTCTAAATTGTGGCTAAATGAGAATCATTTTCTAAGAAGCATCATTAAATTAGTGACATTTACTTAGAATAGATTCCAAATTAGTGATATTTTATCATAATAATTTATAATTTATAAATTTTTTCTTTGAAGGTTCTATAAATTAGAGGCATTTACTCAGAAGTGTCACTATAATATTGGCGTTTTCTCAGAAGCGTCTCTATATTAGTGACATTTTGTATGAAGAGTTTATAAATTAGAAAATTTTAATCAGAACTGTCAATAATTTAGCGATGTTTTCTTAGAATCAATGCTACATTAGTGATGATTCCTCAGAAGAATCATTAAATTGGAGATTTTCCTCAAAAATTGTCATTAATAATATATAATTATATACTTCATTCCCCATCATCGATTTAAATATATATTTAGATATATATATATATATTAATATTTATAAACACAGATACATATAAATAAACCTATACTTAAACAAATATATAAATGTATATATAAACATATATATAAATATATATATATATAAATATATATATATATAAATATATATATAGGTCATTTCCCTACATCAATGTAAATATTTATATATATTAATATTTTTTAACACATACACTTATATAAACATATATACAAAAATATATACATTTACATATAATTAAACACACACACACTAATATATATATTTATATATACATTTATTTATATATATACATATATTTATTTGATAAAATTCATATGTATTTTATGTTTAGTCACATTTTTAAGAAAACATGTCTATTTCAGTAACATTTTCACCAGCATTTTAAAACGTTGAAAATTATGTCTCTAGGTGTGTGAATATATAATTATAATGAAATATATGTACATATATATATTTATACACAAATATATATATAATCTTGACATATGAATAAACCTATAATATAAACATATATATATATCAAAAAACATAAACATATATATATATATACGTATATAATATAAACACACACACAGAGATATATATATATATATATATATATATGTATTTAGACAAAATATATAAATATAAAATATAATCATATATATATGTCATGACCCGTCCCCCGGGGCCAGTGGCATGGGTACCCCAAGGCCGCCTTCCATAGGCCTAGGGCTGGAGACTAGCACCGGAAAGGCATATCCCTAAAACCGGGAATGAGTTACCTTTTTAAATTAAAAACTTATACAATCCATGCAAAAAACAAGATAAAAGAAGAAGGTAATCAATATAGTAAAAAGGGTGAGTACAGTAAGTAAAGGGAGCCAGAATACATGCCCAACTGAAATATACAAGTAAAACTAAAAATAGATCATGTGAACACCTACTAAGGATCCTACCTGAAGGGTAGGTAAAGCTCTTGAATGGTCATCTCTGTGGTACATCATGTCTTATGGTTCACCTCCATGTAGCCTCCAGTCCTGGCACCCACACCTCGATCATTTTTTTCTGTCGTCTGCAGAAGACACAACAAGGTGTGTGAGAATCCCATACATGGGTGAGTATAACAATATCTAGTAGGGACCCCGAGACCCCCAATGGTCTCTTGGAATCCACAATGGTTAACCCCCAAAGAAATATAGTAATCAAAATGCATGAAACCCATAGTTAACTATACTTAGGTATATTCCCATAGATATACCTATGCAATCAAGTATACCCTATCTCGTTCTTGAGAAAACACAATGCCCAATTATTTCACCAAAAGCACAATAGTTACATAAAGTAAAAAATACCACATAGTTATCACCACAAAGGTATGTACCACAAAGTTAATGCCACACATAAGTGTACCTCAAAGGTAAAGAAATAGGTCACACAAGGTATTAATTAAGTACATAAGTATAGAGGATTAGTTGCATTTCAATATCATCTTACTTCGTCGAGATGCTCTGCTGTTGACCCACACTGGATCGAAGGTGACCCATATAGGATCTGAAGATGACAAACACATGATTAGTAGATGCTGACCCACAAAGGATTTGATGATGACCCACACAGGGTCATAAGATGACCCACAGAAGATCTGTAGATGACCCACACAGGATTGGTAGAAGCTTCAAGTACAGCCAACCACAGGGTTCCTGCACTACAAATGCTTGATTTCGGGAGGATCCGCTCCACAATCCATCAGTAGATACTTCAATAGCCACAATGTTCCATGAAGAAATATCCCAATGTTCCATCATGTCATAAGGGTCCGAACGCAATAGACGACCCATTATTCAGATTCTCAGTCTATAATTTATTAGTGTTTCTGTTCCAAGGGCCCAGTTGGATATGAGTTCTATCCATCTTGGTTGTACTCCAACATTTTCCAAAACCAATGTGTCTCATATTTGATGAACCGTATCAATCCAAAGATTTTGGCGTTGTAGATGGTTCATCAATCGGTCGCCTGATTTCTATGATATGGCCAAAACGGCATATCATGGTCTAGAATGGCACATGACCAGTCTGACCTATCCTTGGCAGACTGACCCGACCCGTTTCAGGCCTTCCCAACCCGATCTGGGACTGACCCGGCCCGCTCGGTGCGGCTCGTAGGGCTCGACCCTCGGTTGGGTGCGGTTGGTCGTGGTGGGGCCTTCACTAGCCACCACCCAGGGGAGGTGCCACCTGGGATTACCGAACGGTCCAATTTGGTAGTTTGGCTTTTAGCCAACCCAGCGGTGCGACGTGGCATCGCGTTCTAGCACATGGTACCCGACGTAGTGGGTCCTGCTCGGCACAACGTGAATGGCCGGGGTGCTGGATGGTGCTTCTTTCAGCCATGCGACGATGCCGCTTCTCCATCTGTGGCTGACCGAGTGTTGATCTCCCTCCAGATGCGCCATCATGGGTTTGCAGTCACGACCTGCATCATCGGCGGCGTAGATACGCGCCGCCCGACTACCACGCGGCTGGCCGGCGTGTTAGCCACCACCCTCCTCCTTCACGGCTGATGTGTCGCATCCTCCTTTGGCGGCGCGGTTGGGCCATCGCACCATCACGACCATACTGTGTGCCAGCCACCACCTTTTACACTGCCGACACAAGTCGCTGGCATGAGTCATTGTTGTGGTAACGCCGATGGGCATCCGCGGGTCACCGAGTGGGATTCAGTGGCCCGTTCATCATTTTTAATGCATTAATCTTCGTCTCGGGATGTAACCATCGCATCAAGTCCATTATTGTCAAGTTATACTCATTCAAAAGTATTTCCAGCATAGAATACGTCAAACAAAAAAGTGTCATAGGGATCGGGCAATGTTCGTTTGGACGAAACTCTCCACGTTAGACTGATATCGTGCAGCTCATGAAGATTTAATCAACGTAAATTAATTAAGAACAATCACGAAAAAAACCCTACCTAAAATACATAGAGAGTTCTCGTAGTTGAAGATGACAGGTCGAAATTCATCATTCCGCAACAAGCCTTAGTGGTTGCTCGAACGTCGATCCACTGTTCTTTTCATGGTGGATTTGTTGTTCCAAATACTCTTTATTGTTCTCTCCTCCCAATTCAAAAGTTTGACAATGAATGGCCAAGAGGAAGTAGAGAAGCCTTCCTCATTGACTTTTCATTTATAATATTTCATTTAATTTTGGGATTCTGGGTTACACAATTTGTTTAACTAGGATTGTAGTTCCCAATATTAAATCCCTAGCCACCCTCATGTGGTCCCCACCTCCAATGAATTTAATAGGATTGAAGGAGTTTAATAAAAATAAAATAGTTTTTTTTGTTTTAATGATCCACGAAAACCCAAAATACATGATCAGCCCCTTGACCTACTGTGGTCAAATTCAAGGCTCCATTAAGCGAATCTCATCACTGTGAGTTCAATGATGCCCTAAGATTTCAATTCCGAGCACCAGTTCAAAAGTTAAAAATTATCGCTCTGTACATTTATTGATCGTGCCTTAAAGAATGATCTGAAATTAATTCCCAGAACTCTGGGCCTCAGAATCATGTGCCTTCAATTTTCATAGACTCATAATAATTCCATATAATTATTAAAAATTACATATAAAATTATGGGTCTTTATATTCACCCCACATCAGGGCATTACATACCCAAAAGAAAAAACAAAAACTTTGGTAACAAGTGGGGGTACTGAGATCCAATTTGAGCCTCCCTCTCCAATGTTCTCTCCTGGAGGTTCACGTGCTGCCAACGTAAGCGCACTAGAGGTATCGATCATCTACAAAGGACTGTCTCTTGTCGATCCTCAATCTCTACTAGAACCTCCGAAAACGTCATCCCATCATTGATGTCCATCTCACCCAGTCAATGATGTGCGAAGGATCATGCACTTACCTTTTCAGCTGGGATGTGGGGAAAATGTCGCATACCTGGTGCAACTGAGGGGTAAGGGATAAGCAGTATTTCACCTAGCCAACATTGTTGTGGACCCAAAATGGTTCTATGAACATCCGAGATAACTAGCCTCCCTGTACAAATCTTTTCAAGCCTCGTCGATGTGAGACCCATAGAAATTGAAGGTTACAAAACTCGAACTCTAGAGGTCTCCATATCATGTCAGCATAATACTTTTTCTTGCTCCGTGTAGTCTTCATCTGCTCCATAATGATCTACAACAACTATGTGGTAGCCGGTACCATCTCTGGTACAATGAGTGTTGACTCCCACAAGTCAGTCCAGCAAAGAGGTGATCTGCATGGTCGACTGTATAATGAATCTAATGGTTCTATATAGGTAGTTGGATGATAACTATTGTTTTATGAAAATTCTACCAAGGGAATGTGATCCTCCCAGCTACGGCCAATGTCAAGGGCTCAAGCACACAACATGTCCTTGAGAGTATGAACGGTCTACTCTGTTTAACCATTCGTCTAATGATGAATGTCAGTGCACAATTGAAGATGAGCCCGAATGCCTCTTCCAACCCCATCCATAGTAGGGAAGTAAAAACTGCATCATGATCAAAGAAAATCATGGAGGTCACTCTTTGAAGTCGTAAAATCTCTTGTATGTAGAAGCGTCACATGCTCTCTACTTATCATTGCTCTCTAATAGGTAGGAAGTGTCCAACAGGGTGATTCATTCAACGATCACCCAGAAGAAAAATTTTCCCTCGTATGAGCATGGATGTCCTGTCAGAATGTCCAAAGAAATTCTATCCCACTTCCACTCTGGCACCTCTAGTGGTAGAACAAAGCCCACTGGAACGTGATGCTCTGCCTCAAATGCGGAAAACTGAGGCACTGTGAGACAAACTATTCCACTGCATTCTTCATTCACGACCACTAGTGATGACATTGGAGGTCCTGAGACATCTTCATCCCATGTGGATGTACCACTAGAGGGGACGTATGGTACTCCCTCAACACATCCTACTGTAGAGACACGGATACCATAGTACGTACTCTAATGAGTATGAAATGCTCCCCACCTATTCAAAATTTATCAGGTGCCATCCCTATGGATATCTAAGAAAGTCGAGCCTCATAATAAATGTCCCCAGGTTGCACCTCCCTAACTAACTGAAGTAGTGTGGGAGTGACTGTCAGAGACTGATGATACGCTGCTCCATCTTGATCCAAGTAGGATATCCACAAAGTGGCCATCTTCTCTATCGCCTCACTCACCAACTGTATAGTAGATCTCCTGCCGAGTGCATCTTCTACTACATTCCCCTTCTTAATAGTATAGACTATCATGATGTCATAGTCTTGAAGGATCTCAAACCAACTCTTCTATTTCTGGTTAAGGTCCTACTGAGGGATGATATACCTAAGACTCTTGTGATCAGAGTAGAATTAAAATCTATTTGTCCATCATGTAACGTTGACACATCTTCAAGGTGAAGAACACTGCTACTAACTATAGGTCCTGGGTTGGGTTGTTCTTCTGATGATGTATCAGCTACCAAGAACCATACACGATCATTGCTCTCCCCTGCATCAGGAAACATCTAAGCCCGGTCCCATATGCATCGCAATACGCTACTTACCCAACACCCACCTCCAGTAGCCTCAAGATGGGGGCACATTCCAGTCTCTGCCTATGATCTTGGAAACTTCATTGGGATATCTCCGACCACACGACTGTATGCCCCTTCTTCGTCAATGCTGATAAGGGTGCCGCAACTCTGGAAAATTAATACCCAAAACTCTATTAGTGACTATCTAGACCCAGGAAACTCCGCTCCTCCATCACGCTACTGGGTATCTCCAATGAAAGTATAGCCTCAACATTCACTAGATGCACTGCAACTCCGTCCTCTAAGATGACGTGTCCCAGGAAGTGAACCTCTTGAATCCATTACTATCACTTCGAGAGATTTATATAAAGCTAGTGATCTCATATTGTCTCCAAAACAATCTGTAGATGATAAGCATGTTCCTCCTCTATAGTTGGGTATACCAAGAAGTCTTCGATAAAGACTACCACAAAGCAGTCAAGGAATGGATGAAAGATCATGTTTGTGAGTCCCATGAATGTTGTTAGGGCATTGGTCACACCAAATGTCATAACCAAGAACTCATAGTGGCCATGCTAACATCTAAAGTCTATCTTTTGCATATCCTCATCTTGTACCCTAATTTAGTGATTTTCTGATCTGAGGCCTATATTCTAAAACCACCATGCTCACTTTAGATGATCAAAATGATTTTCAGTCCTCGGTAGTGTGTACATTTTCTTCATGGTCACCGGGTTCAGGTGCCAATAGTCCACACAGAGTCTCAAACTACCATCCACCTTCTTGACGAACAAAACCGGGGCTATCCATGGAGGAACACTAGGCCTAATGAACCCATTCTTCTGTAAGTCATCGTGTTGTACTCACATCTCTCGAAGCTCCTCATGAGACATCCGATATACTGGTGTAGATATCGGCATCATTATGGGGTTGATGTTAATGTCCACCTATCTATTAGGAGGTATAATCAAAGCATCGTGAGGGAAAACATTAGCATACTAGTCCACCATAATAGAAAATCTTAGACACTAAACATCAACTACTGTTAGCGTAAGGATAGCCAACTGATGTGTGATCAGCTGCACCCACTTTTGGGTAAATCCATCCTGTTATACAACAATTCCCTTCTCATCAGTGAAGGAAAACCAAGTCCCATCCGTGTGGACACAACACACTTTGCACCTAATGCAGTCGATCTGATCATGAACTATAGATAACCAATCCATACCCAAGATGACATCTTATGTCCTTGAACCTACTTCTAGAAGATCTCAGTCGAAGCTCTCGCCTCCTAGATTAAGCTCACACTAACAAAAATGGTGTTTAATCATCGAATCCTCTACCATAAGAGACTCTAGCAGTAATGAATGAACCAATGGATCCACCAGAATCTCTGAGCTCCAAACGTGGCATGTGGTAATACAAGAATGGCATGAACATGTGTCTATATGTACTTAAACTAATGAGGAATAGACATTGATCGTACCTCAAACATTCTCTGGAGGAACGTGGTCGTTGGCCTCAACTGCCTGGAGCTGAGACCGTCCCTATCCACCCACTCCCTATGGTCGGGGTGGACCACATAGAGGTGGTGGCTATAGAACCTCGAATAACCTCCCACCCCCTACCACGCGACCATCTCCTCTACCACATCCTCCTATTACCTGCAGACATCCTAGATCGAATTTTCACCTCCTACCAGGCGGTCCTTTGACTGTCTGCTAGTCATCCATAAAGTGGGTCGGGTAGTCATGAACCATGTGACCCTACCTGCCACATGAGTAACACGGATTTCACCTCGCATGTACAGCTATTTCTCTAGAGCCCCGCACAAATTACCATGTATCTTGTGGTCGTCCACATACAGGTCTGGTCCTCTTTGACCACTACATCATCAGTCTCCTTCCAGCAGCAGATGAATATGCTATGTGATGTCTGGTGGTGGGTCTCACAACCACTAACAACTCAGTACAGCAGCTCTCCATGAAGAGTGCTCACTCAAACACACCATCCTGTGTTAAAGATGCCAATAGATACCATCAAAGATACGATCTCTCATATGAGCCCCTTCTCAAAGGTCTGGGCCCTGAATAATGTGTCCTTCACCATGTCAGAGGAGTATCATGAGAGATTGGTGAACCTCACTGAATACATATCCACAGTCATGATCCATGATACATGTGAAGATGCTCACGTATAAACAATGAACATAAGGACACTAGGACATACTCTACCCTAAAAAAGCTCTCAATTTCCACCTAGATGAGAGTCACCCAGTAGTGAACCTGGAGCATGAAGCTCCACAATCATCCCGTTTTGGCCTGAAGAAGACTGGTTTTAAGGATTAAAATAAGATTATTCGGTGTCCCTACTATTCATAAAACTCCAACTATGGCCTCTAGAGAGTCCTCAGCCGCCTATGGGTCCATCTCGCCCCAGATCCTTAGTGGCCTCTGGTATTGGAACTCATGCAACATGCTCAATCAGTGTGCAACCTCTACTGCTAGGTTTGGTGGAATCAGCTTCCCAACAGGTAGTGGTACTGCTAGAAAACCACAAGAATGGTACCACTATCGAATGGGGGCCCTGCATAGATACCTCATCGTTTGGTGGGATGTCATCACATACTCTTCCTGGAACCCTGGATGGTTGTCTGCATGGAGGCATCCTAAATAGAAACAAGTATTCCACAATCAATACGTTATACATGGTGAGATTACTCAAAAATACCAAAAAGAAAAGTTTTCAAAAACAAACACGCTATCAAAGTTTTCATGCACTATGTCCAAAATCAGAGGTCAAGGTCTTGGTGTATGGATACGTTAGCTGCCACACCAACAATGGAATCCCCAAATGGATAACAATACTCCTAATATTTATCACTATTTCTGATTAAAACATCATAGTCCAAGTTCTTCTGTCAAACTGACTCCTCTGATACCAATTTGTCATGAACTGTCCCCCATTTCCCAAGCTGTGACTACCCCAAGCCTGCCTTCAATAAGACTGGGGGTGGTGACTATCACCGAAAATGAATAATCCCTAAAAACATGAAGGCTTTTCCTTTTTAGCCGGGAAACTCACACAATACAATCACACAGCAGAATAGAAGCACATAGTAACTATATAGTAAAAAGGGTCGTAAGTAAGTAAAGGGGGCTAAAATAATAGCCCAGTAGGAATGGAAAAGTAAAACTAAAAATATCTCATGTGAACACCCACTAAGGATCCTACCTAAAGGGTAGGCACAAAATATCGAATGGTTGTCTCTATGGTATGTCTCATTTAATGGTCCACCTCCGAGAAGCCTCAAGTCCTGGAACCCTCAGCCTTAATCAAGAATCTTCATCGTTTTCACAATACACATCATGGTGTAGGCGTATCCTACGCAGGGGTGAGTATAACAATACTCAGTAGTGACCCTGAGACCCTGAGGGTTTTTTCAGAATCTCCAAAGGATAATACAAAATTTAATACCATAATCAAAAAGCACGAAGACAAAAGTTGGCAATACATAGGTATATTCCCATACATATACCTATGTTATCAAGTATACCAATCTCATTCATGATAAAAATAAGGCCCCACTCGTTTTCCAAAAGCACATCTGTTCCACGAAGGAATGAATATCACTAAGGTAACACCACAAAGGTAAGTCCCACAAATTTAACGCCACATAGAATAATACTGTGAAGGTATCACCAAAAAAAAGTGTACCAAGAAGGTAGAGACTCATCTCATACCAGGTATAACATATGTACTGAATTATAGGTGATTAGCTATATTTCTAAATCATCATACATTGTTGAGAAGCTCTGATGTTGACCCACACCGGATCGAATATGACCCACACCAGATCTGAAGATGACCCACATAGGATCCATAGATTATGACCCACACAGGATCCAAATATGTCCCAAAAAAAGAATCAGAAAATGAACCACCCCTGATATATAGATGACCCATACAGGATCGGTAAATGATTCATGTACAACCATCCACATTGTTCCTGCACTAAGCATGCTTGATTCCGAGAGGATCTACTTGTAAATCCATATGTTGATTCTTCAAATCCCAAGAAGTACCATGAAGATGTGCCCCAAAGGACCATCATGACATAAGGGTCCAATCGCAATAGATGGCGCGTTAATCGGACACCCTATCTATATGTTATTAGCGTTTCTGTTCCATGGGACCAGTTGGATTCTGGTTCGATCCAACCCGTCTATACTCCAACATTATGCAAAATTCATGTAGATCATATAAAAAGGATCATATCTATAAAAGGATTCAGGAGAGACGGACGGTTCATCAAACGGAATCCCGATTCTTAGGATATGACCAAAAAGGCGAATCTGGGTCCAGATGGGCCCTGGTCTAGTCGGACCTGGCATAAGCCAACCCGACCTGCCGAACCGCAGCTGGCTCAGCCCACTGGGTTGTGGTCTGGAATGATAATCAAGTGGGGCAGCTCGGCCGTCTCGGCGTGTCCTGTAGGGCTCGGCCCGTAGCTGGGTGCGGTCCTCTATGGCGGGGGCCGCCCCTGCCGCCTCCTGAGGGAGGCGCCCCCAGGATTCCGGAATGTTTATTTTGGACCATTTGGATTTTGGCCAACCCCGAAGTTCCATGTGGCTCTACCTACTAGCACATGGGGCCCACCAATGTGGGTCCTTCTCATTGAGATGTGTCTGACAGGGGTGCCTTCTAACGCTTCTTCCAGCGGCGTGACGACGCCGCTTCTCCAACCATAGTCAGCCGAGTGTCGGGTGCCCTCATGGTGCATCGCCGTGGCTTAGCTTCCACGACATCCATCACTGGTGGAATGGACATGCACCACCCACGTTCTATGCAGCCGGCCGACATGCCAGTCGCATCGCTCCTCTAACGTGGCTGATGGGGAGTGGACTCCTTCGGCGTCATGGTTGCGCCGTTACAACCATCGTGGCCGTCTAGTGTGCTGGAGGCCTCCTTGTACCCTGCTAGTGGAGGTTTCTGGTGCCATTTGCTGATGTCGTCACACCTGCAAGATTCTGTGGGACATTGTGTGTGATCTGGTTTCCCGTTCTTCATTTCGAAGACATCAATGTTCATCTCGGTACATCTCCATCGTATACTCCATCAAGGTCATAATCTACACAACGCAAAGTTTTTCCCACGAAGAATAAGTCAACCAATGAAGTAACAGAAGGATTGGGCCATGTTCTTTGGGCCACACCCTCTTTTTTAGACCGATTCCATGTGGCTCATAATGATTGAATCAACATTAGTTAACGAAGAACATTCACGATTAAACCCTACCTCAAATCCTTGGAGAGCGCTCGCAGTTGAAGATGATGGGTTGACGTTCGTCTTACCGAAATAAGAATCAATTATTGCTCTAATGTTGATCCTCTATTCTTTTCGTGGTGGATTTTTTCTTCCAAAGCCTCTCCAATGTTCTCTCCTCTGAATTCAAATCATTACAAACAAATGACCAGGAGAAAGGAGAGAATCCTTCCCCATTAACATTTCATTTATTAGATTTCATTAAATGGTGGGTTTCATGGTCCCACACTCTGTGTAACAGGGAATTTAATGCCAAGTATTAAATGCTCGACCACCTTCGTGTGGTCTCTACCTCTAAAGAATTTAAAAGTGTGTAAGTAATTTAATAAAAATAAAAGATTTGTTTTATTTTAATCCTCCACGAAAACCCACAAAACCATATCTTCCACTTGACCTACTATGGTCAATATCAAGGCTCCATTATGTGACGCTCTGTGCTGTGAGTTCAATGGTTCCCTCGTATTTCAATTTTGAGAAATGGATCAAATGTTTGGAGTTCTCTCTCGGTACATTAACTGATCATACAAAAATGAATGTTCAGAAATTCAATTCGTGAACTCCGTGCCTCAGAATCATGTTTCGTCAATTTTCACGGACTAATAATATTCCCATATAATTGAAAAAATTACATGGAAAATTCAAGGTCATTACAATATATTTATATATTTATATATTAATATATGTATGTATATTTGTGTGTGTGCACGTACACATAAATTTGTAATTATAATTATTTATATGTAGACATATATATTTACACTCCCACACACACATATATATATAATATAAACATAGAAATAAAAAGAAAATAAACACATAGACAAACACAAATATATATATAAATAATAAAATTTAAACATATGTATATATAATATATGTATATATATATATATTGGAATTTCAAAAAATATAAATATAAGCATATAAGCATATATATATTTATATGTTTATATATATATATATATTAATATATGTAAAGTAATTTATATAAATAATATATTAATTATTTAAATACCAATATATATACACTTATTATAATACTATTACAAAAAAAACTATTGGCCTGTTTGGTAAGTGTTTCTTCTATTGAAGTGGCTAGATAGAAATTTTATTCTTAGTGCGCACATCATTTTTAAGAACATGGGTGCTAGAGAAAGTGAGGGGCCGAAATGGGCACGAGAATAGGAGTCGGAGAGGGATAGTGTGGGGGAGATTGGGACCGTGAGGGTAGAGAACAAGAGGCGTTTGTCATTGTGGGATGGGGCATGATTGTTTTAGAAATACAATAAATAACCATTCCTGAAAAAAAATTAAAAAAAAACAAAAAAAATAAATACTGACATTTTTTCAAAATGTTAGTAATTGAGTTTTCATTTACCATCATTTCTAAAAAGTGATGGTAAATGAGGTTTCATGAAATTACTGTCATTTAGAAACATCACTAAAAATCAAAATGTTAGCAATGTTTCTTTTCCAATGTTTTGTTAAAATGTCACCAAATGAGGAATCTCTAAATAACGATTCTTATAAATGTCACTAATTTATCAAGGCTTATAAATGTCCGTAATTTCCATCATTTATAAGCATTGCTAATTTAACGATATTTATAAGCATTGCGAAATTAGCAACACTTTATTTAGACACGTTTTTACGAAACAACATTAAATGAATTAGAGAATTTTTAAAACATCGCAATGAAAAAAAACATCACTAAATGTGGTCTTTTTTGATGTGTGATGGGGCACTATATATGGTTAATGTAGGGTTTTGAACACCTCAATATACTTTTTTTTATGTAAAAATACAATATTTTATTGTCAATGTGATATATTACTAGAAATAGGTTTTCTATAGTGGATTTCAGGGGTAGAGTCCATGTAATCAATCTCTATACTACCATGAGGAGGAGTATCATGTATATAATCACCTTCTTATTCAGATAAAAAGATATAAGACACTAGATTTGATGCTGATATTCATCATATTTCATTGAGGACATAGGATATGATCATTGTAGAATGGGATCCTCATTTTTTTATCATTGATAGAATATTATTACGTGCTTTTTTAGTAGGATTATGATCTTGTTATATAATTATCACTGTAATATGTTAATGACCTCATTTTTCATTGGGAATATGATAAAAACTATTTTAAGCTACTAGAGTATGATGAAAAACATCTATATCATCGGTGTGGTTGTAATCCTACACATGGGTGGTTGTAAGAATATTATGGTCATCTATGATTTTAGTGTTGATATGATCCCATTTCTGATATGCATTCCCCATTAGAATATGATGATATAACTATAGAATGAGAGAAGTGATATGGGCTACCTCCTTTATTTTCTCTAAATTATTCTGGTGTATTAATTCATTGGTTAGAGTAGTAATGTATTAATGAATTCCTTAATATATTATAATATGATGAGTTTCTTCATTAGTATTTATATAAGCCATCCCTAAGATGATTTTCATATTATGATGATAGACATAATTTGGAGTGAGGATTTGGGCTTGTTCATAGTTATCCTTTGGAATATGCTTCTAGATTTCATTGAAATGTATTTACACAAATCATGAGGTGATGTCTAAATTATTTTGATAGAACCTAGTCAGAATGGCAATATGAGCCCGCTCCTATGTCTTTTCTTTTATCGTAATACATTTATAATCCTCCTATATGTTAGAAAGAATTTATTCTTGCTTTAGAGTATCCACCTTTTCTTGTTGATCATGGTGATATGTTGATAAAGATATTATGATAGAAATATATGACTATCCATGAATCTACATCAATGACATAATATGTCACCACAGTTCTTCCATTAGGTCTAGAATATTGGTATACTCCTATATATTATGGGCAGGATTATATTATTTCACATTCCAAGACTCCAAGATTTATTGGATGATGTATTCAATTGAATTAGGGATGCATTCTCCCTATTTCCCTCATAATTACATAACAATATGTTGATGGGATTCATCAACAGGTGAATGGATATTTTTCTCCACAATTTTTTTATTAGTATGTACAGGAAGGCATGGCCTAGGTTAGAATGGATGTGAGAATGCTCACTATCAAATTAAAGAATATGCCCACTTGATTTATTAGTATAGGTAGGTATATAATCACACTCCACTTGATCTATACCTTTATTCACCCAACATGATCTCCTTGGTACCTAGGAATGATAATCAATGGTGGTGACTACTTTGGGGGTGACCTCAGCAAGTGACTAAGGTACATTAATGGAATTATACTGGTGGAAGTGGTTGATTATATCTCTCATTGGTAAATATTGAATAGGGATGGAACTATATTCTACACCATTATCCACATTAAAAAGGTATGGAAGAATTTTATTGTCCCAATATCGTGATAAACTTGTGTATTGGTTAGCATTTGTGATAGGTGCCACAAGTTCATCCATATCATTACCTAAGAAAGTTTTTCTTGTTGGATTTTGTGTATGTAATCATATGTGTGAAACCTAGAGATTCATTATTATACAATTTCAATGGTGCACCCTAACCATTTTTTCCACCTAATTTTTACGGCATGGTTTACGTGATATTGTTTTCTGATCCACATATGTTTCTATAAATATTTAGGTTCTAGTATGGTTTCTTGATTAGTCTGTGGTCTCAGGTAATGGAGATTTTTTTGATAGTATTACTAGTAGTCATAAAAATAATAGTAACAATGTCACCAATTTGTTCATTTCCACAAGTATAAAACATGCTCAGTTATCAGTCCCCATTTAACAAAATAGACAATTCATGTAATTAATGTGGATGTTTTCATGTATTTGGTTGACCAAAAATACTCAATTAATGTGAATCCTAGTTATGTTTTTGTTATTATACGGTTCAGGTCATGTTATCCATTTATTCATAAAAAAGTATATGAAAAAATATGCAGAATAGAGCAGGAAAATATACACTTTTATATTCATTAATGGGTTGAAATAGTTTAACGGGTTTTCATTGGTTTCACCATTAATGTTTTTGATGGAATCCCCCAATGGCACCCAAATTCGTAACGATTTTTGATCATTCTTTCCAAAACTATCCATTCCTTGGGGATTCAAGATAAAAAATGATTTGGATCACACATTGATCGAGAGGATGGGAGGTCAGGTACGTCAAACCCTTTGGGGGGGGGGGGAATTATTTGCTGTGTTAGTTCCCTCTTATACATTTATAATATATTCATGACCCTGTCCAAAAAATCCAATGATGAATATTTTACCAAATAAAAAAAATAATGTTATGAATCCATATACTTCCATGAGAGAGTATTTTAATGAAAACATCTATATATATGTCATGTTTTATGACTATTTTTTATTATGTAATAACATAGAGGGACCGAATATGTTTTGAAACCATATTACTAGGAACTATAGTGTTTTATTTCATCTAAGAAGTCGATCAGTGTCTTGGGAATACAATTGAACCTCAACGTGGTTCCCTATATATCCTACGTTCATACGAATCAAATCCCATGTAGTTATTGTAGTATTATGTCATGTAGTTTGATGCTATAAATATAGGTTATATATATGAGGTAATTTAATAATTGTTTATGGAACATGGGCCTTAGGAGGACATCCAAAATATATCACCTGTAACAATTTTGAGAAACTGTAACAAACCAATGTGTGGATTATTTCCACAATGTGTAGGAAGGATAGGTACTAATGTCAACACATATTCCCAGGTATGGAGTTAATTTTATCATGTTGTTGGGTTGATAAATAATAATATCCTAGCTAATGAGAGTTTCAATTTATATAAAAAACAAGAGATAGATGATGATTTTCCATGTCGCAGTGGATACAAGAATGAATTTTCATTGTGCTTACACACTGATTTAACCCTAATATTCCATCACGTCTTACACACTTATGTTTCTGTAGTATAAGAGGAAATTTATTATTTTAGATAAATTATTGTTTAGAATCCCTAATCTAAATTAATTTTTACTCGATGTGAGAAATACAACATTGTGATAGATTAGAAACACTGTATATTAGTGTGGGACATATGAGTTCATGTAGCCGTGATGGAATATAATTTATAACATTGTGATGAATATGACCCCACAAGGGAATGCATGGTTTCCATTTTTGTTATGTATCTCAGTCCCTAAGAAGGAATCATCTATATCATATTTATAGTATGAATCAAAGTCCTTAGAGTTCACTTAGGATCTTAATCCTGAAATGGAAGAGGAAATATGGTAGACCTAAAAGAGATCGGTCTTCTGATCTAGAATAAATGTAATGTTGTGGGATATACGCCATGGTTGATTTCAATGTCACATATCCATCTATTATCCTCTGATGAACAAAGAGCGGGGATCATGAGTAGTCTCTAGAGTGGACTTGGATAGCTTGAGGACCCCATTTAAGGACTTAGCATGAATAAGGTTACATGAGTTCATAACACTTGGTCCATCACAGACACTCTCTATAAAATAGTTGGTACTCGACTAAAGGCTCATGGTCATGGGTTCACATGTATTAAGAGCAATCTCTAACTATACCTACTGAACATGGTCAGAATGTTTGTGGGTGTCTTTTTGAAAAGGAATACATGTATTATGGGGAATTCTAGATAATTTTATCATTTATGAGGGGTTTTATATGACTATCCGGACATATTTAATGGTTGCAACCTTACATGGATAACATTACCAGGAGTCCTCATGTAATCAAGGATATATAGTTTATTTTTCTTTAAAAGATCATGGAAAACATGTTCAAGGGTTTATTAGGATCAATGTACACATATCAATGGGTTTTTTCATGATAATGGTTGACATGTCTTGTTTTCTTTACGTGATCCTGGATGACATGACCAAGGGTGTTATTTGTTCTAGGATGACATATCTATATGTCTTTTTTGGGTCGAGGATAACATTTATATTAGGGTTTTGTGAATAAGGTTGACATACACTATGAACTTTGTTTGATCAAGGATGACATGGCCAAGGGTGTCAGGAGATTAAGGATAGAATGTCTCGAGTCCTTCACATGATCCATATCAGATTTCCGGAGTCCTCTTAAGGATCCATATGACATGTCTGAAGTCCATTGGATGATCAATTTATATTCCATGGGATCCTTCACATGATCAAAAAACAGATCACGCGGACCATGGGATCACTTGATGTGAAGAACATCATATATTCTATCATGTAAAGGTTGATACATTTACAGTTTTTCATCACATAAATCAGAAAATATTATTCCATAGAGGCATCACATGATTAGGGTGAATATTTTATTAGCCTTACTTTAATTTAGGAATTGATCATGTGAACCCTTTCCATAACTTATCTTATTTTATTTCTTCTATTTTACACAACAAACATTTCGTGGTGGATGGATTTTTTTATAATGGGATTCCTTGGCTCCGAAAATTTATCTATCGTCTTTATGAATCCTTTTATTCGTCTTGGGGAGGGGGATATAATAATATCCACCCTTGTATATATTCTTATTTACGTAGTTATAAAATTGAATATTTCAACTTAATTTAGTGGAAGTTATATCTGTATATGTAGATCATATATTATTCTATTTTCATGATTCGGCCTCTTTCCATTTGTGGGGTCCTCCCTTAATCCCATGATAATAAATTACCATATGATTGGCTCATCATTACATGGATTATTTATCACACAGTTCTTTACCATGACCTCATTGTCAGGGTGATGATTGTGAGAGAATAAGGGGAATCACTTAAAATTTAATACAAGCATTTTTGAGTTCCATTGTGTGATCAATATGACGTGTTTATAGGTTTCCATGTGATAATGATAGAATGTATAAGGACCTTCATGTGATCAAAATTCAATGCCCGAGATCCTTCATGAGATCATGCTGGAATGTCTACAGTCATTCACATAATCAAATTTCATGTCTCAAGTCCTTCGGGAGATCATGTTCGCATGTCTACGGTCCTTCATGAGATCATGATAGAATTTATAAAGTATAAGGGTCATAAAATGATAAAGAAGACATTTATAAAAGTCTTCACATGATCATTAAGGGATTCAAAAAGTTTTTTTCATTATCTATCCTATATGTCAAATATATTTCAAGTGCTCCATTAATATATATATCAATGTAACTTACATTAAATAAAGATCCAGTAATTTATATATTTTACCACATAAATCATCAATGGTTGTCAAGAATTTTTCTATCAACATGTCATGTAATCAGAAATACTTTTTGAGGAATTCAAATGATTTGGGGGAAACATTCAAGGGGATTTAAATGATCAATGAACATATCACATGATTCATGAAACCCCTTCATGTGAAGTTCCTATTTTAATGTTATCATGAGTATTACTGAAGTTTAAATGACTTGTTTTACGATTGAACTTGATCCTCATGTGGTTATTCTTCTTACTTGTTTTATTTCTGGGGAAATAATACATGTTCTTTGGGTATATCTTCTACTCATGTTTTTTATGCTCATTTAGTGTGCATCAAAACCATTCTTATTTATTTAAATTATATATATATATATATATTTAAATTTAAATTTGTATTCAAATATTTATCTATTATATTTGTATTTTTTAGGTAAATATTGGATCATAATTGGATAAATTCCCGAATTACATCAAATTGATATAAAAATGAATTGAGGGTTTCGTAGAATTTTCTAAATTAAATCGTGAAAAAAGTATAGTATTTTTTATCCATTCATGAATTTTTTAAATAAGATTAAATTAGGGTATAAGAAAATCAAATACAATTTTATTTTTTATGGTTTTATTAACAATTATACTCATTGTAATTCTTTTGGGGAAATAAAAAAAGATATAATAATGATGAAGATGTTCCATATCAGTCAGAGAATCATAATAAATAATTAATTTATGATGTAGTTGTTGAAAATAATTAAAAAAAGTTTTTACCAATAGTAATTAGATTATGAGAAACCAATATTTTCATGTTGCACTAAATTTATAGTGTTATCAACAATAATTTTTTTAGTTAACATGAAATAGAGACATGGTTGGAGTGATAAATGATTCAAAAATTTCTTGATCTTTAGAAAGAGAAACTTTTCGATAGAAATACTACTATAAGTTCCATTTATGTATGAAATAATATTATGTTTTGGGGATTTGAATATAATAAGATATATTCCTTCCTTAATTAATATGAACTATATTTAAATGGATATGAATTATAATCAAAACCTTTTAAATATTGGATATGATGATAATAAATGGATGAAAAATCAAACCATGATTCATTCTCTAGAACATGCAACAATACTCCCTCTAATTTAATCTATTCTATTATGATAATTAATTATTGGAGGTATCTATTTATAAATCCAAATTATGAAAAATTTATATGATATAATACATATTAGAACATCTTTGATGAAAACCTATTCCATTAATTTTATTAACTATAAAAATAGATATTTTTTCCAAATTATTCTATTTTTATAAATAATGTAAGAAATTATAGATTGTGTTTTTTCATATATTGAATTAATCCATATTGGAGTCTTAGTAGACAATATAGTTCATGAAATGACTTTTAGATTTTGTAAAACATGTCCCCATAGATATTCATGAATAAAAATTATGTGTTGATGATCGTGATGATTTAAGGAATGAAATAGACTGGAAAAGATATTAATGTTTTCCAATCACCATTGATTGATGGTTTGGAATTTTTAAGGTAGGCAGATGTTATATTATTTCATGAATATTGGAGAAATAAAGTTTTTCCATGTTACGATAATGTTCACAATAAATTAATTTCCGACACAAGAAAACTAATCTGGATATAGTGTTTAATGATATAAATCATGTCCAATTTTCACATGGTTGAATTTATATCATAAATAGAATAATAAAAGAAAATAGTGTATTTGGGACATCAGATTTTTTCTCAGATGGATTATCCATTTAAAAGGGTAAAAAGTTATTCCATGGTTTATAAGAGTATGATTCTACCCCAAACCAATGTCAGTGGATGAATATTTATAAAATGTGAAAATCATCAATGTCACATTTGTAAAGAAAATATGTTTTGTTAAACAAGTAAATAAAAAACAATAAATGATTCATTTTATTCAAGATACGTTATTGGATTTTTTTATATCAAACATACCATTGATGTTATACATGTCAATACAAAAATTTCTTAAAATTTTATTTGAACAATGTTAAAAATAAATTTAAATACAAAAGAATGATTATAAAAAATACTGAACATAAAATTCATGGGAATATTTTTTGGAATTCGTACCCATAATGTAAGGAATGATAACATAATTTCCACTCAATTTTCTCACATTGAGAAAGGGTGAGAAGGTAAATTTTTTCCATTACTGTATAGTATTAAAGTATAATGTGGGTTTTCTAAAATTATATGAATTGGGTATAATTGGAGTATTTTAAGTTAATGGGTATAAAATATCATAACTATAATGTATTCATGCAATAATTACTAACAGTTTCATTCATTGGTATATTGCTGATACCGATCTAAAATTCTATAATCAAGTTGTTTTAATTATTCTAATTCAATTAAAACTAAATTCACAGATCCATATTTATTATATTTGGTAGATAATGAATCATTCCTCATACATATTCAACTATGTTATGATGTCTGAGAACAAATTAATAGAGGATTATTAATGAACCTAAAATAATTATTTCATGGTTTAAGGAGAAAATATACATTGATCAATACGCACTAGAAACATTTAAATGGTTATAAAAGGGACAATGCTTTAATGAGATCATGTGATATGGTTTTTATATTATTGGTTACACATTTTACAAAAAAAAGTGGATGAAAGGAGTACAAATAAAAATTTTTTATTAAGGATTTCACTAGAGAACTACATTTATTTATGGTCAAATATAAACACTCAATTTCTATATCAAAATAATTTTTGGAAATTATTTAGGATATATGGGTGATTTATTAAACTATGTTTATGTTACCAATATTTATGTTTATTTGGGTTGATAGTAATAGGGGTGTGAAACATGATGTGTATGGATTTAAACATCTTTATTTGAAAATATTTAAATGCAAGGTGGAATCATTCCATATGTTAATGCATGAAAAATAATACTTTTCTGTTTTTGAACCTTAAAATGTTGAGCGGTATATTGTTTTTCTAGGGGAAAATCATTTTAGTGATGCTAATATTGATTATGTTGAAGGCTTATCGGAAATTTCCCTATCAATTACATGATTTCCCAATGATAACAATGAAATGAATGTATACATTTTCCTAAAAACAAAAAAATATTAGGTAGGAGGGATATAGGGGTACAATACACTACAGTATTAATTAATCAGGTAATATATTTTAGTGAAACAAAAAGAGTTAAAAAATTTATTTTTTAACATTGATATTAAAATATTTATAATTTTAACATTCTTTTATATTATAAATATTTTTTTTTATATTCAGGTATCCATTTATTTAATTTTTTCTCATATCAGTTTGTTGTGTCTATTTTATTTATAGTAATTATTTTTAGGAATATTATATTATTCAAAAATATATATTTATAATTTTCATCCTATAATAAAATATAATATTTTTACTTAAAATATTTAATTATTTCGAAAAATTTATAGGTACACAAAATTATGTATTTTTATATGATAATCATTTTTATCATTTTTTGTTAATTATAATATAAACTAGATTTATTTTCATATTCTTTGGTTCAAAATTATATCATTCAATGTATTGTTTTCTGATATGAATAATAAATTTTTTCCTTTATATTATTTATTTCATTTTAATCAAATAAATGAACATGTAATTTTTTTGGATGTAGAATAAACATTTCTAAATTATATACATGTAGGTAAGGGAGCTGTCGAATGTATGTTAATTTTAATAATTTTATATTTATATTAATTAATTTTTTTAATGAAACTGAATATATATTGATTGTAAATTCTTGTATCTCTTCTTCATCTTCTCTAGAGAAAATGGTACGTAATGATGGTAGGCTTTAGATTACATTTTACCAAAACATTCACTCAAATATAAAGAGAAGAGGATTGTAATTAACTTTTTTAAGAATGATCTCCCAACTACCCCACAAGCCACAATGTTAATGAAAAACCATTCCATTTAGAGTTATAACATGATAAGTATTTTATTCCAAAATTGAGGCAGCATTAAATAATTGGTGAAATATGTATTCTTGGAGTCCATAATGGTATAATTTATATGTTTATTTATTTATTTTTCTAATTGGTTAATTTTTTTCATCATATTGTATGAATTCATTTAGAAATATAATTTCAAATCCAAGAGACACACAGAACTAATAGTGGTAAATAACTTTTGTTTGAGAAAAATATAAATATTTTGAGAAAAAATTGGTATAATTTAAAATTTTCTAGAGAAATAAATCAAGATCTATTCATTAAGTATGTATTTATATGTCGAGTAGCATGGGATAATTCAATCTCTGTTCGATGGGAGGAATCATTTTCGGTATGTCTTGGATATTGGGAAAAAATCATATGATTTTTTCTTAATAAATAAATTTATTAATATATTATTATAAATATATTAAATATCATTATGTATGTGTAAAAAAATGTCACTTAATTGTAGAATAATATTTTAAATTAATTATATTTACATTGTAGCTTATTTTTTTATGTTACAAGGCTCTAAGAATCTCACCACGAGATATAATATCAAAATTTATACGTTTATACAATATCAGACAAAGGATATCCATTATTACTTCATAACATGATCACTTAGAAATGTATGGAATTGAGATCTATGTCATCTTGTAGCTGTGATATTTTTATACTTGACCCTCTATTTGATCTTCATATTTATGAAAAATATAATAGTGTGGGAATGAATGAAATGAAAGTATTTTATCAATCCAAAAACTGAAGTAGCTGATACGATTATAAGTAATTAATTTTTATTTTAATATATATTTCTATTTAATAAATTTTTATCACTAATATTCAGTTGATTGTATTAATTTATTACACCCATTAAGATAAAATTAGAAAATATACCTTTATATCTCAAGGTAAGAATGCCATTCATTCGACTACATTATGAAATCCATAACACGAGATTTAGATCCAAAGGTGTCAGGAAGGAATTGGTTTTCAAAATCTTTTTTTGTTGTTCTCATTACGTGAAATTTATGGGGGTATAATAAAAGGATTAAATGGATTCTTTTAAAGTTAAGGAATGAAACATGAATGATTGAATATAGAAAAGAATTAAATTATCTATATCGATTACGATTGTAGAAGAGATAAGACATTTGTATCTTTCATATCATGTTTAACCTACCTATCCAGATCTACCACCTCCTCATTCTGACCAGACAACAAAACATGAGTTGCATGCTGGGGATCCCCTTGAATTTATTATATCATATAGAATTTTATATTATCTAGGTTATGCTAGACATCATCATCTTATAAAATCAGGTAACATATGAGTAGTGGAACGAGAAATTTTTTATCCAACTACTCTAGTGCTAGTACCTACTGATGTGCTATCCATAATTGGACAAACAACTTGTCATTTATAACTTTGGAAGGATAATATTTATGTCATGTTGACATTTGAGGTATGTAGTATTATTAATATTTTATTTATCATTAAATTTAGAATTAATTATCTGATTTTATTACACTCAACTTATATAAGAGTATCAAACATTGAAGAAGTATATCAAATTGAAATGTAAATTTTATGGTTTCATTAATATCATATAATCATATGGATGACTATTTGGTAACTAAGTTATCACATTTTTTTCAATATTATATAATTATTATACATTTTTATGACTACTAAAATATGAGGAATTTATTATGAATTATATATTTTAAAAAAATGACTTCATGGATGTTGTAATGGGTTATTAGTTCAGTATTCCTATGTTGGAGTTGTTTTCCATATATGTAAATTTTATTTTTTAAATTTATAATCATTATGTAAACCATTATTATATTAAATTAAATAATAACATATGTAATCAAGTATCTACATAGTATTTTCTTTAAATATGATTTCAAATATATTTATTTTTTTATCAAACAAAAATACCTTTCAACATAGGGGAAATACGTGATCCATGAATCTAGAATTTAATATATATATATATATATATATATGAGTGATTTAAAAACACATGTTTTACATGTTGTATTATAAATTCCTTTACTGGTGATAATAAATATCTGATTATAAACAACTATTCGTTATATAATTATTAATTTAAAATTTTTATATTTTATTAGGAATGTGTTGTTATGAATATTTTTACAAAAAAATTTAAATCATATTGGATATTCTCCTTATTGGGGGGTGTTCGAATATGATCTACATAATTGATATAGAATAAATTGTTCTCTTATTTTTTTAGTTCATTAACAATTAAATTTACATTTTATAATGGTTTTGATGATTAGTATTTTCTATTACATCATATCATGAATTATATACTATAGGGTACAATATTACATAGTTGAACTAGAAGAAATTGATTGTGTGAACATTTATGTATCCATCACTTATATAAGTGAATATTTATTTTTTAAAACATATCTCAATTTTTTATTTTTTTCATAAATGTGTATTCATCATTAAAAATGGGATTTTGAATGTGGATATCATGTTTTAAGATTAATCTTTATTATAATCATGAAATAAAATAAAACATATTTTTAAATGGTTTGTTTCCTTATAATAATTATAATTTAAAAACATTTGTTATTTATTAAATATGTGATAGTTAATTTTATCAGGTTTTGATGATGTTTCTTTATTTACAAAACACTACTCAAAATACATTCAAAATTTATTTTTAGAATAATTTTAATGATTATGTAATTTGGATTTTTAGTTATATTTTAATTTTTATTTGTAATATATATTTAAAATGTTTGACTAATGTACTGCTTCTATTTATTTTTTATAATTTTGGTTTTGTATTTTGATTGTGTAGGTGTGGAAATATTTTCTTCTGTATTGATTTTTTATTTCTTCTTTACATTTATGTTTTTTTATAAAATAGTCAATGAAAGGATCATGGCTAGCTTGAAAAGTTTATTTTAATAAAAACCATCATTGAAAGGCTTCTATAAAGTCATTCTACACTATTTGTTTGTAATACTTATGTGTAAAGCCTCATATGAAGATTATCAATGATATGTTTGCAATAAAAATATTAATTCCTTCCATGAGGACATTAAATAGTGGTTTTCTATAAAATCGATGTTGAAATCATTGAATGATGGGTTTAACCATATTTTTTTTTGGTAAAAATGATTTTTAAATCCCTCTATATGTTTCCTTTTAGACTTTTTTTCAATTTTTTTATGAACATAGACATAGATAGTGTCACATTCAACATAACCTATTTTAACATCTCTTTATAACTAATGATGAAATGTAAAAAAATGATTGTAAAGTTGTTTTTTCCATTAGTAACATGAGGATATATAATTCCTAGTATATATACATATAAATTAGGTTTCAAAAATATATTCTAAATCATATTTATATAATCCATGACAATAAGAGACACATGGGTTATACTTTGAGGGACTCTGCATTCCTATCACTAACCCAAAGTGTTAAACAGTTATTCAATACTAATAATTATTTTACAAAGATCTTATAATTATTCTAATGTGAAGTTTGGCATATTTTAATCATCCTCCTCCACTAGTGTTCCTCCATAAAATCAATTTCATGATTCAAAATAAATATATGTATTTTGTTAGCCAAAATGAAGAGTTTTTAGGAGATTACCCCTTTTTAGGGAGTCTTTCTATGGAGCTCCATAAGTCTGAAAAAATTTTGACAAGGGTAATTCATATGTTTTATAAAATTTATTTTATATTTACATTTTTTAATTAAATTTATTAAAAAGGTAAAGATATTTCAATGGTTATTTTATGTTCATTTCCAAACATTCCTTGTTTAAAAAAATGGTTTGTTGAAAATTTTATTTCAAAACACTCCTTTAAATGGGATTGAACTTTCAAATTTTTTAATTCATGTGAAACTATTCGAAAATTCATGTTTTACTAAATATATCATTATAATAATTTTAATTTTATGTGACTCAAATTATTATTTATTATATTAAATAAATTTAATTCTAATATCATATTTAAGTTATCATTTTTCAAAAAAAGTGTAAGCATTAAATATAATATATTGTATTAAAATCTTTATTTTATTATTTTTTATTAAATATTATAATGATTTTATGAAGGGTAAATTATATCATTATTCTTATTTTATGATATTATTCATTATTAATTAGAAATTATATCTAAATATAATTTATTTATTTAAAATATATATTTTATGTGATGTTAATTTTATGATGATCGATGTTTCCCAAGAAATTATTAATTAATGGCGTCAAAATAATCATTCTTAATTGGAATCCAAGTCTGTTTTAAATTATATCATTCCACACAATTATTATTTTTTGTTTCATATATTGAAATATATTAATACATTTGTATAGACTTAATTTTATATATAATTATATATATATATATATTTATTTACATCCATTATTGCAGTATACAAATTTACGACTGAAAACACTAGGGGAAAATTGAAATATCAAAATGTTTTATTAAAAATCATCACATAGACATATTAAAGATGATGAGGAATTATAGATTGAACACAATCATCTATGATTTGTTTGCCTATATAGCCTTCAGTGTTCTATGTCGCCTCATTGTTTTTCTTTCTAATTTCACGTGGTGTTTTTCGGTGAAAATCATTATATTAATTTTTCATGAAAATTAATGTCATGTATCCTTGTAGTAATTAATATTTTACATGAAATAAATTTTCTGATTTACTGGGGTCTTTTTTATTTTAAGTAATTAAATTTTTACAATGTGATTTGATGAAAAAAGTATTTACTTTATTATAAAAAAAATTATAGCATTCAAAATTGGGAAAAGTTAATTTTATGGTTAAATAATGTTTTAATTTAATTAATATTTTATGTTTTTGAGGAAATTTCTTTTAAATGAAGTTTTTAATATTTATTTAATATATTATAATTCATTTTTTAAATGATCCAACTAATCCATTTTCTCAACCATGTTTTTAAAAAAATTTACTGTGATTATAGACTAGTAGTTTCTTCTGGTGATAGGTCTCAAATAGATGGTCATCAAATGAATTGAAATGGTCATGTATTTGGATTATTTGGTTAAAAAAAATTTATTTTATTCCAAGACTTTATGTTTATGTTTTTGTTAATTCCCTAAAAATATATATCTAAAATTATCCTCATAGTTTATATTTTTTTAGTGATGTTTAATTTTTATTTATGAAAAATAAATATTGTGTTTATGGAATTGGATCTGGGTGTATGGGTCATGGACATCTTAATAATTATTCTCATCTCAGAATAGGATGGGTTAAAATATTTTAGTGAACTATGATTGATTATTTCCCTTGGTTGTTACATCCTTAGGATCACAACTATAAATCCCTTGATCTTGAGCTTATGTTTTCTTCATTGAAAAAGTAGAGGAGTTATATCATAAGTGAAGAATTTTTTACCATCAGAGATTATAATATCTTATGGAATATTTTATATCAATGGGATTTGAATATACACTTGTTGATGAAGTTGTTTTATTTTTTGTATTTGAGATCTTCAATACATTGTTTAAATGTATTGTGATAGAATATGTATTAGGTAGGAAGATATTTGGGGACTTTCTCAAGAATCTATGGTTGGATAGTTGATTATGGACAAGATTTTATCTATAAATATAATTGTATCAGAAGATGGTTGGTTTATTTTCCCTTATAAAATCATTGTGCATTCTTCTTTTTTGGAGTATGTTTAGTATTCACATCATAATGATCTTTTTATGAAGAATAATGGAGAATCTAGGAGAACACTATAAAAAGGAGGATTTATATAAGTATAATGGAAATATCAAGGCTATGTGTGTTATATAATAGGGTTTTGAGGAATGGGTAAAGAGGAGAAACACACTATAACAAGGATAATGTCACTACACTAAGGAAAATGATGATTTTTTTAAGGATTGAGGAAATTAATATCATAATAGATGATAAAGTAAATATATGGCTTGGTATGACCAACAACCTTCGAACATACCCACAATGATGTGTTATAGACATCACTATGTAATGGTGTTGTCATATAAATTGTTTCTTATAAATGTGACCTACCTCATCTCTATGTTCAAATATATTGTTTTCACTCAAACCCAATAAAACTATAGTGATCTGTTTTTTGGGTCCTTTGATGCATGTGGTGGATCTAACCAATTATTCTTCATGTCATTGATTCCTTGTAATCAAATATCCCAATATATTATTTAAATAATGTTTTATTTTCATTTTTCATTATTATTGTATGTATGTATTAGTATTTGGATTTAGTTTTATATAGTTCAATTGGATTTTTGATGGATTATAAATATTTTTCCATTTTTTTGAATTTTCTTAATAGCTGTGTGTTTTATAATCCTTGTATCCTTCTCGTTTATGTGTTGTTGTTATATAATCTTCAATTGAGGTTTTTGAATTTTAATTTTATTATTTCACACATTTTATTCTAATGATTAATAATTATTTAGGTTTCCTTAGGTAAATATAAAATATTTGTTAAACAATGATAATAAGTTAGCCATAACTAAATTGGTGGTAAATGTTTAATCAAGAATGGCATACCTAAATTCATATTGTTTTCTTGTTATTGTTTACTGATCTTAGATTTTATTTTTATGAAGAACAAGATAATATTATTTTTAATTTTTTAATGGGTTATATGTTTTTGATATTATATTATTAACATAAATATGATATTTCAAAATATGGAATGAAATTATGATTTTTTAATGACACAAAATTAAATATATATGTCGAATAATAAGAATAGGGAATTGGTTATTATTATTATTATTATTATATCTTATCTTCTATGAATTTATTGGTTTATACTACATAATTATGTGACACAACCTTTCTGTAGTTGGAATGATATAGTGGTAAGGGTTATTTATGTTTATATGGGATCATTGTGGATTGGGATTTCTCCATAGTCATATAAACACAATGTACTGGATTTAATACCTACTCCAAAAATAATAATGGATATGGTTAAAACCATAATTTTACAAAGATTCTGATCACATTTGGAGAGATATACTACATAATTCATTATAAGTCTATATATTTCATGTCCAACATGTCACATAATTATGTATCCATACATATATATGTTAAATTTAGATAATCACATATTCAAAAAAGGTAAAATCAAGAATAATCCATGAAAATAAAATGGTATTAAAAATAGATAATATGGCTACATAGATAATTGACCGTAAAATAAAATAATGGTCTATAGGGTATTCACATCACATAGAATAAAAGAATATATAGTGATGTTAAAATTTTTCCCCAATTAATGGAACGGTATGGATATATAGGTTAACGCCCTATAATTAAAAGAATTATGTATGCAGTATATACAATAGAAATCTATTGTAAGAACGCTAATAATTTAATAGAGTTATTGATAAAGTGGGATAGAATTTGTGATTGATCAATTTTGTGAAACCAATTAAAATAAAAGAGAAATCATTAAAATAGTGTTAATAATGCGATGGGAACATTTTCATAAATAAGATAATAATAACTATCAAAACAAATTATAAAAGGTGATTCTAGTATTTTAAAAAAAATTATGAAATGAATCAATAATGGAAACTCAATAAAAAAATTTCAAAAACATTTCAATAATTAATTCATTTTTTAATTTAAGAATATGAATAGTACTGATTCTTATAACTATTATTACCATTTCTTGGATAAAATATATTTTATTCACATTAAAAAAAACAAAGGTGAGGTGAAAAATTGTAATATTTATTTCGCAATAAACCTTAAAATAAATTTAATTATTATATAAAATATAATCTAGACCTTAAAAAATTTATTTATTGTTTTGAAATTAGGTTTATTGTTTTTCATTGTATTATTTAACACATTAAATACATTTTAGGTCCTGTATAATATTTCAACAATTATTGAGAATCTTTTAAATCATATTTATGTTATAAATTTATTGTATACATAAAAATTTGTATTTTAAAATTCATTTAAACATTATATTTTTATTATGATTTAAAAAACTCAACGCTATTTAATTATTACATGATAATTAAAAAAATGAAATATATTTTATCAAAATAAATTTATATATTATGTAATCATAATATTTAAATTTTAATATAACAATTAATTCTTGTATAAATATGTTAAAACATGTTTTATTATAATTTAAAATTATACATCATTACACTTATATAATTTTAGAATAAATAAATTTTATTATGATATTTATATTTCTAAATTTTATTAATTGTAAATATTATTTATAAATAATATTAATAAACTTAATTTTCATGATACTCTTTAAACAATTAGATAATTTATATATATTCTATTAATATTTATTATTTATTAATTACAAATTTATATAAATTTATTTAGAATATCATGATATCTTATTTAAGAAAATTTAATCCTGCTTCTAATGTTTTTATCATATAACATGGTTGTTACTGATTGTTGTTTTTCTAAGCAACCATAACCAAAATTATTTTAAAATTATAATGGAAGTATTTACTTTTTTTTGTCTTAGTATACTTGTACATATCATATTTAATATTATACATCTTTTGGCTTAATTTTTCACAATGAAACAAATTTTTTGTTAAATTTTTACATGGTGAATAATATTATTTAAATGTTTATAAAATAAAATTAATGGAAAATGAAATAATATTAATATATAAGAAGATACATTATTTCCTTAGAAAACATCATCCTACAAAATTTTAATTAAACACTATGAAAAAATGGTCAACATAGTTTTATTTTATTACATCTTTAGGATTCCATGTTACCTCTTTGTACATATTATTTAACCATATAACATTGAAAATAAGAATGGTGTTGTTTAATAGTACTTTATTTCTAGGATCCAATATCTCTATTAGTTGTTCCATATGAGAGAGATCATTCTCTAATTTTCCAACGATATATTTAGTACATTATAAAGATCTTGTATTAACATCCTCAAGTGGGATACATGGAACACATCATGGGATAATTTAGGTGGTGGTAAATTTGACAGACTACAACTCTAACACAATCGATGACTCAAAGAGGCCAATGTGACCAAGGATTGTCTTTTCCTTCATACCAAACCTCATAACTCTCATTTCGGGATATATTTAGAGGATTAATTTTCCAAAACATCAAACACCAGAAAAATTAATGTTGTGTCAACAAAACATTATTTTGACTCTTTATTCATCTGATGTGTTTCTAAATATCTAGAACCTTCTCTATTGTATCTTTAACTAGTTTTATTCCAAATATCATCTTCTACCTATATTTATCCATGAATATTATTTTCTATATTTATTTTAATTATTTGTCTAATATGGTTCCATTATAATTAATTTTTGAAAGTTGTAGTCATATATGAACTAAATCAATGGGGGATATTGATCCAAGATTCCAATAAAATCTTTAAAGAAATAACTATGAACAGAATCTATAGTTTTAATATTCCCTTTATACTAATCATAATTAAGAATGAGATATTCCATGTTCAATTTTAACATATTTTATACAACCTTATGAATAATCCACCATGATTTTTAAATAGACCTAAAATCTTTTTCATATATAGTTGATAATAGAGATCTATTAATCCTCACTACTTTATTTATATATATTTAATTTAGTTGATCGAGTGATTAGTCTTCTTGAATAGATATTTAGGGATAATTACTTATAAAATTAATAAACATAACCCTTATTTCATTTTATACATTTGATGTATCGTTAAGAATAGTAAATATATATATACTAGTGTCCAACTGTTTAAATTTTTTTATGGAAATGGTTTGAAAATTTCCCCAGGTTTTTGCTTAACTAATTAGCTTATCAGGCCATTTAATTTCTAATCAAAAATGTACTTCTTAATACTATATATTCAGTGTACACATAGTGATCCCAATACATAGTTTTGTTCCCTATGTGGGTAGATTATACTAAGGTCTATGAAATATATAATATATCACTAGTTATATAATTCTCAGATGGTATACATAATAATATCTTAATCATTATAACCTCATTTTTATCAAGGATTAGTTATGTAATTTTATTCAATCATATCTATTCCACATTTTGTATTTCTATATAATATCATCATTACACATTCGTATTATATTTGAAATATGTTCTCTTAATCATTAATGAATGGTAAGAAATTAAGCCTTCCTTTATCTTTCCCATATTTTAATTTATCTTGTCTATGAATATTGGATCCCATTAAATAATCATCATATATAATGTTATCAGAAAATTTCAATATAATGTATCTTCAAAATTGTTTTATTTTCATTAATTGTAATTGATTGAGTAGTAAATTTATTTGATCATCTGTAACCATGTATGTTGCAATATATTGATCTTATTTTATGATAATATGTACATTAATTTTTTATCATTATTTATATCACTCTTTTATCCATTGGGAAATTTTTCCAATGCATTAATGGAAATTTTACTACCACCAACACCAGATCATGTGTCTAAGATTTTTTCTATTATGCCTTCAACAATCATTTAGAATAAGATAAAATTTTACAATTTTACAAAATTAAACCATCCATGAACTTATTTAAAGAATCAGTATATATCATAAACCTCTCCATACATGAGGGTATTGTGATTATAGATATAGTGATTAACCTCTTCATCCAATACATTAATATCTCATCGCATTCATAAGTCCAAACACAATAATCTCATTATTGAGTTATAATCATCAATGGGTTTTATGATTATGATAAATTCCTATAAAACATTAATTGATGTAATATCCTGATATTTTTTTAAAACAAGACTATGTTTTCCAACATATTAAATATGCAACATTGGGCATAAATAAAACTACAAAATTTTATTATTCAGAAATATGTGTTCCTCAAAAATTAATTTAGTTTCTTTTCATGAGAAAATTTTATACACATTATTTTAAGAATATTCAAAAAATATTTGATAAAATGAAATCAATTTTTCATTCATAATATCAAAATTGTCTAAAATGGAAATTTTTAGTGTTTTCTAAAAAGACTGATTTTTTAATGAATTTCGAAAAATACAGATTTTTAATGAAAATTTTATTTTTATTTCAATTATTTACATTGTAATATTATATTTTGGATTTTCTTAAAAATTTAATTAGTTATTTTTTATATAAAATAATTCCATTCATATATTTTAAATAAATTTTTTTTATTTAATTTAGTTAAAAATATATTATACATAAAATATGCATTTTTAAAAGAAAATAATTTTAACTCTTTTGTCTCTTTTAATTTTAAATTAAATATAGAAAATTTTATTAGTTAAATTTTAAAAACTAGTTTCTATATTTTGAACTATTTGGTCTGAATTTGGGTAATTTTTTATCATTTATTTTTGGTCAATAAGAATAGTAGTTTTAGTAATTTTTATTACCCCGGTGAAGGATAAATCATGTAATTAAAAATGAAAAATAATCATAAGAAGAAAAAAGGACTCTAACAATTGAATTAATTTTATGGTATTGGTATATATCATTAATAATTATACAAAATTATAATCTATAGAATATTTTTTCCATTTGGATGTTATTAAACATTTATAATTTTTGATGAAAATGAAAGTCAAAATTGTTACACTCTTGTTTATAATAAATATAACTTTTTAACATGGGGAAGACCAAAGGATATTTTTAGTGATAAATATTAATATTAAATTTGATGATATAAAATTTTCAAAATAATTTTTTAAATTTTTTTAATAAATAATTACCTTCAATTATGACATAACAATGATCCAGTAATTATTCAATTAATCATAAAATAATTTAAATGATATTAAAAAATTTAAAAGTTGTATACCTTGTAATAATTAATATATAAAATTAATTTTATAGATAAAAAAATTAATCTTTGTATTAATTTTATTATAATTCATTGGTTTTATTTATGTTTTAATGTCAATGTAAATGAATAAAACTAAAATTAAAATTAATGATATTGTATAACAATTAATAATTTATTAGGTTATATAAAATTAATAAAATATTATATTTATCCAAAGAAATGGGGTATGGTAAATTATATCAAATATGACCCATTTATCTTTTTTATCATTATATAGTAACATTATATACCCTTATAGGGGATAAAACACTAATATTACTTTAATTGTCTAAAGGATTAATGAAACTCTAAAACAAACATATAAGGGAAATAATGTGATTCGAAACCTTTAAAATTTATGTATTATTATATTCTTTATACCAATATGCATTATATATTCTATATAATTTTTTTTGGAACCATTTTCAATTTAATATTAATTTATATTTACTAAATATTTTGAGAACACCAAGAGTACCCCTCCCATATCTTATAAATTTTTATCTATTATTCTATTTTATTAATACTTATAAAACAAATTTTCATCCATTATTTACCGAAATACTTTTCAAAATTCCCAACCCATGATATGTAATCCTTATTTTGGGCATAATTTTGATCTTATAGGTCTTATGGTTTGAAGCAAAAGAGATTTTCCAAAGGAAAGGTATAGTTTCTGACCAGTTCATTTAATTTTTTATTCTTTTTTAATTTCATATAAATCATATTAAATAATAAAAAAATAAAAAAGAAATTTCATCTATATACATAGAATTTATTATGTTAATTTAATAACTTATCATTATCTTATCCCAAAAAAATTCTAAATGAATACATCATTCGTTTATATGGAACGTAACAGCCTTGCGAACTGTGGTAATTTTTTCCATTATTATCTATAATGTTTTTATTATAATTATTTATTTAATGTTTATATATTATATTAATTACATATTTGTAATTATTAAAATATAATTTATCAATTACTTTCATATTTTTCCATTCAAGGGAAAATTATGATTTCTTCTATGGGTTTGTGTTGAACACAGCCTCTAAGAAGAAATGTGACTCATTTTTCATGGACACATCAAGTGAAAGATATATATAATTATTATTAATGAAAAAATATTTTATATATTATATTATTATCAATCTATAATGATAAAATGATACTATCCTAATTTCTATAATCATCATTAAAAAATTGAAACATTACCCATGTGTACAAAAGACATACCATCTTCATGATTCTAACACTATTCATTTTTCATAAAAATAATTCATCATTGGTTTTAAAAGAATAATTTTCGAATAATAATTATAATTCTTACTTTATTATTATTGTAGATATGATATAACAATGATAACTTTTTCAATATTCAACCTACCATTATCATTTTTTACTTACGTACATAATATAATTTTAGGGTCTGATGTGATCTTAAATGATTATGTAATTGTATATAACATTGTAATAATTCATACAAAAGGAATAATAAATATGAAAAAAGTTCTTACAAGATTAAATAATATTTTTTATTTTTATATTTAGGTAATATAAATAACGTATGTGATGAATTTGAGTCAATGTAAGTAATTTTTTTTAAATATATCTTTTAATGTTTCCCTTAAACCTCTATTTTATTTATTCTCCATATTATTAAATGTTGTAGACATGTTATTATGTAGAATAAAATTTTTATAAAGAAATTATAATTTCACTTTTTAAATTCTTTTAATATATTTCAAAAGGATTATTTTTACACAATATTTTCACATTATTTAAAAAAGTCAAACAAAGAATATCATATTTTATCAAATATGTCAACAAGGAATTTTCTTATTTCCATATAAATCCTTTTATTTTTTTATTAATGTACATGATTTTTTGTTTTCTCCCATGAAAAACCCTTCGTGCCTATATTATGTGAATTTTAGTTTTGAAATTTTGGCTTTAAAGGAAAGTGATTTATCAATATTAGAAAAATATTTCTTATGGGTAAAAATAATGGTTTTATGGTTCATGATTTTATAGGTATTGATTTCGTTTTTGTTTGTGTGAATTGATTATAATGATAGTTGGTTCCATTAAAAATAATGTTTTTTTTGGTTTCATTATTCATAATGTATGTGATGTTCAATTGTAGTCCAAGGTAGAGTGAGTCTGTTATAGATCACTGATGATGTGGGTTAACGGATAGAGTTAACAGATTATGTTTCTCCAAAGATAATATTGGAATATAATAAGATGTATATTCAAAATATGGGTTGAAGTTAAATGATTATGATACTCATATGTTGTTATAGGAATATATGGTTATGGTTATCCTGTGGATAATCATGATGGTTATTTCCTGTGTAACTATGATGGTTACCCAAAGTATAACTATTATGGTTATTCCATGGGTAACTATGTGAGTTACTCTATATAAATTAGTGTTGTGAAAATGATAGCCCAAGCTTTCTAAATTTTTTATCTACGCATTCTATTGGTTTTAAAATTTTACTTATAAAAAGTGTGTTTTTTCATGTGAAAATTATATATTCCATCAGCACAAAGAATAATGTGAAAAATTGGTAATTATTTTATATTATTTTATGTTTTTCACTAGACTAATTGATTTCACTAGTTTTACGTCCCTTGTTGAGATTGTTTCGATCATACCACATTTTAAAATGTTATTCATTGGTTTTAATGATCAATAAGGGAAAAGAGGACATCATGTTGGTTTTCATGAATAATTTTCAGGAAAAATAAAACTTGTCTCTTTTCAAATGTGTTTTTGGTTGTAAAATTGATACTAAATATAATTTTATACTTTGTATTACATAGATTAGTTATATAAGAGTTATAAAATAACTTCTTATAGTTATAAACCAAATAGAGATTTAGGAATATGATAAATTTAATTGTATTTGAAATTTAGTAGAATACATAATGTTTAAGGTCATGTCCTATCAGTCGATATTATTACAGGGTTTAGCTAAATTTAGAGGTTAGGATGTTATTTGAACAGAAGTTAAAATTTCTCTATAACCTCAATTGAAATTTGATTATGTTTAGTTAGTAAATTTTTTATAATTTGAGAAGATTTTAAGATAATGCCATTTTGGATACGTTATTGTTTATCATTATCATGAGATGGTTTATTTTTATATTATTTATATTCTCACAGTAATATTTTTGGTTTAGTTAATTTATGTATATAGAAGAAACCAATGTAACATTGGATATGAAGGAAAATGCATTGGTTGTTTTAGTGAGAAACTGAATAAAATGTTAGCAATAGAAAAAACTATTTTATTTATTCTTAACTAGATATCATAGGTTATAATTGACAACATGAAACCAAGTGATTTTTCTAACACATCAAAAAATATATTAGTAAAGATACATGGTTTTACTGGTTATAATGATCGTCAATTTGAAATTATTTAATTACATTTGTGTTATGAATGTACTAAGAAATACATAGGAATATAGATTAAAAGTGCAAGAATGTTTTTATGTGTTAAATAATCGAATAAAGGAAATAATATTCTGATAAAAATGAATCATTATGATGAAACCATAAATATGAATTAATTCCTTCCAAAGGAATTCATTAAATATTTTATTATAGGTATTATGAGCATTATTAAAATCAATATCATAGGGGGAATGACCATGATTTGCATAAAAAAGACCATACAATTAAATTATTAGTAATGAAAAATTCTATTATTTTGGAAGTCAAAAGAACTACTAAAAACATATGAAAGGTGTTGGATATATCTTGTCTATAGTTCTGATTTTGTTCAACCTTAATGAATAATTCACATGTTATTTATATGAAATAAATATTTCGGAATAAGATGGATCATAATGGTAATTAAATAACATTTAATGATTAAGGTATCTATAGGTAGGGATTCAAGAGTTTTAATATAGTGGTATATCATAAGATCAAAGTCTTATATACCCCATTGGTGTTTTTATGGGAATAAATTATGAGAAATTTATTGAGTTTTTGAAGAAATTTTAGGTATATTTAACCCTTATTTTGACCATGAGAAAACGTTATTTAATGAAGAATTCTATTACCATTTTGTGGTCAAAAGTTTAATAGTATTATTAATCTTTAGGGGTTATGTTATATTTGTCTATTAAAGTTATTTTGGAGTATGGTCTTAAAATATTATGTAATTTTAATGGAATAATAAAAATATATTATTAGAAAAAGTAAAACCCACAATTTGGGAAATGACATGTTGAATTTGGTAAGGTCGTGGGGTTCGAACATGCAATATAAGGGAGCCAAGGTCTCAAAACCAATCAATGGAATATGTGATGACCTAGATAGTATGAAATATTTTTTTCCTCTATTATTTCTTATATAATGATAATTTTTATTTTTGGAAGATAGTTTTTATCAAATACATGATATTTAATAATGATTTGGTGGTTACGTGATTTTAGATGAAGATCACAATAATTTTGGTGAACATTCTGTGATTTTATGGGATTTTATTTAAGGAGTCTATATTGAATTATAAGTTGAATTATATATGACCAAATTTTTATTTTAATGTTATTTGGTTTATTATGGAAAATATTATCATATATTAGAGATTATATGAAAATTGTATATACATTTTATGTAGGATACATTAATAGTGGTAGTTGCTATTTGAATATAAATGTTAGATTTTCCGGAAAGAATATATTTTCAAATCATTAAAAAATTGGATTTGAATCTTAGTCAGGTGTATTTTGAATAATTATATGTTTAATTATTTATCTAAGAATCTATTTTAATTATTACATGTTATTTTTGTGTATTTAGTGATTAATGTTGTATTTCTTTATATAAATGTTTATTAATTTTTTGAATTATCATACATTGTGTTAAACATTTATGTTTTTATAATGTCAAAATACACAAGGTTTAACATTTTACCATTTTAGATTGTTATGTGATCCATTTGAATTTTATTTTATTTATTCATACTTGGAAAATTTTACATGAATACTCATCTCTTAGAGCATGTTATGAGATTGTAGTTGAAATTTATCAAATGAAAAAATACAACTTCTTATGCAGGTATATATCATAAATATTTTAATACATATGATAAATTAATTCCTCATCCTTAGGAATATGATATTAAAATAAATCTTATCATTTCACTTTTTATATATAGAAATCAATGATCTTTTAACAAACTATTTTATGATTATCATTATCAGGTCTATATTCCCCCAACTTTTTAAAAAAATTATCAGGTCCATATTCTCTATCATTTTCTATCATTCCTTGGCAATTTTTTTCAATCCATTTCCATCTTTTTACATACCCCCAATTTTTTCCTATATGTAAAAAATATATGTATTATTCCATATTTCCATTATAATTCGATTTACTTTCACTTTAACTAGGATTATTATTATCCCTTTTTATGATTTGGGATTTTCTTAATAGAATTTTGAAAATCCCATCCAATAGTTTCTAATAAAAAGTTATAATTGTGATGTTTAAATTCATAAATGGGGTAGAGGATTTAATATACTTATATTATATAAAATAAAACTAAGTTTTATAGTGTATAATATACATAACAAAGAGCGTAAACATTCCATAAAATATTAATATTTATTTTATACCATTATATAAAAGCTGTTAAGTTATTGGTAATGAAATGTTTTTTTTAAATACATATAATGGTATTAATAAATATAACTACATTGATTAATTCAAACTATGAAATCACTCAATGTTTAGGAATGTCATTTTATATTTCTAAAATATGTTTACATCAGAAATGATTATTCTTGGTCATTAAGAGAAAATATTATACAAAATTATTGAAATATTTGTAATATTCAATTGATAAAATAATATTTATTTTTAAAATTATCATATAAAAATTATATTAAGGTAAAAATTTAAGAATTTTATGAAAAGATAATTTTCATAACAAATAGTGAAAAATACTAATTATTATTGAAAATTATATTTTCATATAGATTATTTACAACGTGAAATTTTATTTTGGAATAGTTTAAAATTTTTATTAGTTAATGTTTATTTAAATTAATCCAATTACGATTTTAAATAAAATTTATACTTCACTTAAAAATAAATTGAAATAAAATATAATTTTTTCTAAATAATATTTTGACATCATGATTTTCTATTTTAATTTTTATTTTTATTTGAAAACTAATCTGTTTTAAATATTAAGAAATGAATACCATATTTGGAATAACTCATTTCAAATTTTTTAAATATTTTCCTTTCATTTTTTGAGAATATTAATTGTAATTATAGTAATTCATATTACCATAGTAAATGTAAAATCATTTAATTAATGTTAAAAATTAAATGATGGGGACTAAAAAAATTATATTTAAGAACACTGTTTTTCACATAGGTATAGATATTGTGATTTTCAGTGAAATTACATAATTTAGACCTAATATGGATACCTATTCGGTTAGAAATTGTTTTGAGGGTGTCCATGGGGTTTTCAGAGCTCAGAACACCACTTTTTATGAAAATAGGCCAAGTCACATAGTTTTCACTTGGTTAGCACACGATTTTCCTAACTATGTGGAGTGCATTTTCCCAGACTGAGCCATCTCACATGGTTGGTGTACAACCATGGGACCAAAATGTGTGAGCACCCATTTTTTCTCAGTTACACATTCATGGGTTTCACATTGAATGGAAAAAAATGTAGACTAAACCGTCCAGGCAGATCTGTGTTATACGGTTTGCACATAGTTTGAAAAAACCATGCAGAAAAACCGTGTACATGCTAATTTTCTTGATAGAAATCATTTTTCCCCTTAATGATGTATTTTACTCCCCTATTCTTACCCAACTCAGATACTGGAATGTTTTTCATTAATTTCCACCAATTTTAGATCATTTTTTAGGCCAAATCTAGGGATAATGATTTATTCTTCATCATGAATCCAATCGAGCATTCGTTTGTCACATTGGATGCTCAATTGTAATTTCTTGAGTCCAATTTTTCTATTATTCTTCTCTCTTGTTCTCAACAATGATATCACTATGTGAGAATTTTACATCATTTCTTAGATCCACTATGATCATAAAAAATTCAATGGCCGATACCGGAGGACAAGGATAAAAAACGTAAGGTGGGTGGTATATAACTCAACCCTACAGTTCATTGATGTTGGGATATTCGTGTGGGCCCCACCTAATGCATTGTTGTCCATTTCATAAATTTACATTCCATTATAATACTTGATGTAACGACCCAAAATTTTTTAAATAAATTTTGTTCCCTAATTTTATGTGTTATTGTTATACTCAACAAAAATGTTTTATTTGATAAACATGATTATAATTAAAATGAGATCAGTGGGTTTTGACTATTATATAACCATCGGTCAACATGACCGCTGTGAACAAAATGTTTTTATTATTGTCTCTAAATATTAGTAATCTTGGTTAATTATTATAGAAAGAAGATTCGATGGCCTCACCTATTAGTCTTGGACCGATCGAAGCCCATCTAACAGAGCTTGGGAAGGAGGTAGCACCACTGGGCTTTGCTCTAGATCAAATCCAAGCCGAACTTCATCATGTGAAGCTGGAACGAAATCGCCTTCGTGAGAAGTTCAAACTAATAGAAATTACTACTCGGGCAATGTTGACTGAGCCGCCCCAAGCTTCTATCACCCTAGCACACCTTACTCTTAGGTCTTATGCTGGTATTATAAGGGGTTATGTAACGAGACCATAACTACCTTGTGTAATCCTTGTTTTAAATAAAAATTGGGATTTCTTCTTATGATGAAGTTTATGAATTTTTAAATGACCGGATAAATATAGTATGCATATTTTTGATGAATTTTAGAAAAAGGATATTTTAAATATGTTTATGTAAACCCTAAATAATTAAAAATGTGTAATGATTTTCAAAAAATGGTCTTCTACAATTATGTTCAGTACTAAATTTAGAGTCTAATAAGATCAACTTGATTTTTGATAAATAGTAAATTATGAATAGTGATTTTATGATTAGGAGTAGTAATATGACCAAATGGATTAGTAATCTCACTTAAAGAAAGTTTTAAAATAATCTAGGCACCTTGATTATGTAATGTGATTCAATAAAATAGTTAAATAACGGTTTCATTAATTATTATTCAAGTATTAGTTTTTTCGGATGAATAGTGTTTTTTAATTAAAAATTTAATTAAAAATAATTAGAAAATTATTTTTATAAAAATGACTTTATTTTTGAACTCATAGCATCGATATTATGTTATGGTAATTTTTGGGGTTTTTTCTGAAAAAAATGAATTTTCGATGAATAGTGTTTTTATTTAAAAATTAAATTAAAAATATCTAGAAAATTATTTTTATAAAATGGATTTCATTTTTGAAATCAGAGCATTGATATTTGGTTAATGTGAAATTTTGGGATTTTTCTGAGAAAGTTGAATTTTCAGTGAATAGTAAAAATACAGTTTTAGGGTTTCGGTATGTTTAATGACATCATAATGGTGTCATGATGATGTCATGAGATCTTTTGAGGGTTGGCCGGCCAAGGGTGATGAAATATTGTTTTGGGGGCCCCATGTGGCCTAACTCCATGATAAATGACAAGGGAGAGCACATGGGTTTGAGAAAAGCACATGTGAGGTGTCCCTTGGCCATTAATGCCTTGTCCCCTCACTTTCCCTATAAATACCAAGCCCTCCTCTCTTCCATTCGACTCCCCACTCATTCCCAACGAATTTCTGGTCTCATTACCTCCCAAGGAGTCCTCCCAAGGTGCCCCCAAGCCCTCATGGTCCCAACCTTTGAGGTTTAAGAGTTACATTTTAAGGTAAGGGATCCGACCTCTCTCTTTCTTTTCAAGTAATCTCTTTTATGTCTTTTCTTTTATACTCCATGTTCTTATGTTGGAGGATGTTCTTTTATATTCATCCTACTGCCTATTTCATGTTCATATGATGAGATACCCCCCCTTTCTCTCATCAATTCGTTTTAAGAATGTTTAAGTGGCGCCGTTAGGCTGCCGAATTTTTAAGGGATTCTTTCACCTTCCTCGTTTTCAAGTTCTATTTTCATTCAAGTCTTTCATGTTTCTTTGTATTATGTTGGGGCATGATCTCTAAATTTATCATACTGATATTTTATGATAATATGATGATATACCCCATTTTATCTCTTCAATTCAATTTTTTTTATGTTTTATGTGGCGCCGTTAGGCTGCTGAATTTTTAAGGGATTCTCTCACCCTTCTCTTTTTCAAAGTTCTACTTTCATGTCAAGTCTTTCATGTTAATTTCTATTATGTTGGGGTATGATCTCTATATCAATCATACTGGACTATTATTTTCATATGATGAGAGACCCCATTTGATCTCTTCAATTCAGTATTATGATGTTTTAAGTGGCGCCGTTAGGCTGCTGAATTTTTAAGTGGTTCTTCACCCTTCTCGTTTTGAAGTTCTACTTTCATGTGAATTATTTCAAGTTCCTTTTTGTTATCTTGGGGTATTATCTCTATATCTATCATACTGGACTCTTATTTTCATATGATGAGAGACCCCATTTCATCGCTTCAATTCAGTATTTTGAAGTTTTAAGTGGCGCTGTTAGGCTGCCGAATTTTTAAGTGGTTCTTCACCCTTCTCGTTTTGAAGATCTACTTTCATGTCAATTCTTTCAAGTTCATTTTTGTTATGTTGGGGAATTATCTCTATATCTATAATAATTAACTCTTATGTTCACATGATGAGAGACCCTATTTGATCTTTTCAAATCGTTTTTGTTGAAGTTTAAGTAACGCCGTTAGGCTGTCGAACTTTCATAAGAGAAATCTAATTTTTGTCTTCTTTCCATGTTTTTCATTTCAAATGGTATGTCCTTGAAATTTCATTACCATGATCATGTATCCTTCTTATTCTGTCCATATACTGTTTTATGGGTCATTTATGAATGTTTGACTCATTTTCCCTCTCTTTTTAATGTCTTCTAAAACCTCATAACATAGCCGTTATGCTGCAGAATTTCCATCTCAAAATGTCTCTCTCTTTTTCTAAAGTTCCTTTATATTATTAAGTGAATACTCAAAGATCTTTCTTCTAAAGGGTTATTCACATATATACCAAAATGTTCTATTTTAAATTCTGGGATTTACATACATGAGACCCACCTTCCTTTTCTGTGGGTTTTAAAGTGACGTAAAGATCATGTCTTTAAAGCAGTTTTTAAAACGTTATGATTATGAAATGAAACCCATTTATTTTATGCTATGTGGGTTATTTATGAAAAGTTTGATGATGATATATGTGGATCACATGATAATAAAGGCAAATTTAAGGGTGCGCCCTGATAGCGCTCCAATGCATTGAGTAATGATATAACCACTAGAGATTACAATTTTAACGATGCCTTGGTGAAAAACCTTGGTAATTTTTAACGACACCTTGGGGATGGAACTTGGTGAAACGAAACGATTGTCAATATTAAATGTTGCAGCCACATCTTCAAGTTATGAAAAAGTTTTATTTTTATTATGATATGCCTCATGATTTCATTTTCATGCATTAAAGTTCTTTTCATGACTTTATTGATGTATCTCAAGTTCATATGTAAAATGTTTCACTTGTTTCCCTTGCTGGGCCTTCTGCTCACCCTTCCTTTTGATGTATGTCCCCAGGTTGAGATGCAGTAATGAGCCTAGGGTGAACATGAGGAGAAGCCTTTCAAGTGTTTAAGAAGAATGTTTTTTTTGTTTCATGTTTTATGTTCCTTGTTTCCAAGACACTAAACCTTAAAGATCCTCAGTTCCGTGTAATGGAATGAAAAGTTATGTTATAAAAAGACGGGATGCTATAGTTGGTATCAAAGGATGGTTTAGTTATTTGTGGAAATTAGGATATGAAAACTCTAGGAGGAACCCTATAGAAAAGTTTAATATAGGAAATCTTCCTGGTATTTTGGTGAGTATTGAGTAAGGGGTTGCCAAGCAAATACATCCCTGTCTGGATACGAGCAGGTAGAGGTGGCTCTGGCACAGATGTACATAGGGGTAAAACCCGAAAACACCGCTTTGAGCTAGACTCGAACGGGAACTGGTACACGACAACGGGCCTTGCTGCACTCTTGGTTACGACACTCCCGGGGGATATGCTTTGGTAAATTCATAAGCTTGGTATGAACCATTGTTAAAGGAACAAAGATAAAATAAAATAAATGTTCACATAAGAATATATGATCATTCATAACCTAGATGGGAACCTAGGAGATCACAAGTTAGGGTATACCTTTCATATACAAGTTATCCTTATATGCTTTCAGTTCCTTTTCATGATTATTAGCTAAGTACTTAAGCCCCTAATTATGCTTTCTCTTCTTAGTTAATGGTGGGAAATGGAAGAACATGTTCCGACAACCAATGTGATAGGAAATGCGATGATTTTCGTATTAATATGACATGGATGATTAGGGGATTAAAATATGATTATTATTTTGGAAGATGTTCATTATTTTGGGAACCATATTTGATTGAGGTAAATAGATTACTACGGTATTTTCATTGAGGAGTAAGGTTGACTTATATTTTGAAGAATCGATGAATTTAAGGTGAACTTATAGTAATTTAGGTTACTTATGGGAATGACTAACCTATCATGGGTAAAATATGTTTAGGTTATCTACCTTTTTATAAGATGTTAGGAGTGGTTGATGTTGTCTGGAGATGAACAATGAAGTTGTTTTGGAAGACTATGTTATCAAATCCTTATTGTATTTGGGTTTCAATCTTAGTTTGGTTTGTTTTGAGGAATTTTAAGGACCGTTATTTATGGAATGGTCTATGATGAACTTTGGGTAGTACCATGGAACTTTGATGATTTAAAAGTAGTTTCTGTTCCTATGGGATTCTTTCTTTTTGAAGAGTTGTTTTACCTTAACCTTTCTGTTTTTGGGATAATGTTTAAAGATAGAAGAAATAGATAGTTAATCTTTTGTAGATTATGTGATTCTATAGAAGATGATTCTTGTGCTTTTATGAGACCAAGTGTTTTTGAATTCTCATCATTTGGAGAAAAGATTAGTGTTGGTAGGGACTTGTTAAAGGATGAAACTCTACTTGAAGGTAGGTATATTTTCTTATGTTTTTGTTCTATGTAGTAAATGAAGTCCTCAAAATTATGAAAAGAAACGTAAAACAAAAATGTTGTTGGTTTACGTTTCTTACTAGGTAATCAAAGACCGTTTACACACATCATAAGTTTGGGATTTTCTCATGGTTAACTTTCTCCTAATCATGTTCTCTATCACTCTCCCTCAGAACTTGACCCTTTGTTTTTTCCTCCATGTCCATGTCTTCCTACATGGAACCCTAGTGTGGGTTAACTCGGGTGACCTTTGTACTTCCCTTTCTTTATTTTAAAGTAATAGTTTTACTGACTCCTTTTCCGATGTGGGACTTTCAATGAAATTTCAAAACCCAATTTTAAAATTGCGAGGACGCAATTTCTTAAGGGGGGAAGATTGTAACGACCCGAAATTTTTTAAATAAATTTTGTTCCCTAATTTTATGTGTTATTGTTATACTCAACAAAAATGTTTTATTTGATAAACATGATTATAATTAAAATGAGATCAGTGGGTTTTGACTATTATATAACCATCGGTAAACATGACCGCTGTGAACAAAATGTTTTGATTATTGTCTCTAAATATAAGTAATCTTGGTTAATTATTATAGAAAGAAGATTTGATGGCCTCACCTAGTAGTCTTGGACCGATCGAAGCCCATCTAACAGAGCTTGGGAAGGAGGTAGCACCACTGGGCTTTGCTCTGGATCAAATCCAAACCGAACTTCATCATGTGAAGCTGGAACGAAATCGCCTTCGTGAGAAGTTCAAACTGATAGAAATTACTACTCAGGCAATGTTGACTGAGCCGCCCCAAGCTTCTATCACCCTAGCACACCTTACTCTTAGGTCCTATGCTGGTATTATAAGGGGTTATGTAACGAGACCGTAACTACCTTGTGTAATCCTTGTTTTAAATAAAAATTGGGATTTCTTCTTATGATGAAGTTTATGAATATTGAAATGACCGGATAAATATAGTATGCATATTTTTGATGAATTTTAGAAAAAGGATATTTTAAATATGTTTATGTAAACCCTAAATAATTAAAAATGTGTAATGATTTTCAAAAAAATGGTCTTCTACAATTATGTTCAGTACTAAATTTAGAGTCTAATAAGATCAACTTGATTTTTGATGAATAGTAAATTATGAATAGTGATTTTATGATTAGGATTAGTAATATGACCAAATGGAATAGTAATCTCACTTAAAGAAAGTTTTAAAATAATCTAGGCACCTTGATTAAGTAATGTGATTCAATAAAATAGTTAAATAACGGTTTCATTAATTATTATTCAAGTATTAGTTTTCTCGGGTGAATAGTGTTTTTTAATTAAAAATTTAATTAAAAATAATTAGAAAATTATTTTTATAAAAATGACTTTATTTTTGAACTCAGAGCATCGATATTATGTTATGGTAATTTTTGGGGTTTTTTCTGAAAAAAATGAATTTTCGATGAATAGTGTTTTTATTTAAAAATTAAATTAAAATTATTTAGAAAATTATTTTTATAAAATGGATTTAATTTTTGAAATCAGAGCATTGATATTTGGTTAATGTGAAATTTTGGGATTTTTCTGAGAAAGTTGAATTTTCAGTGAATAGTAAAAATACAGTTTTAGGGTTTCGGTATGTTTAATGACATCATAATGGTGCCATGATGATGTCATGAGATCTTTTGAGGGTTGGCCGGCCAAGGGTGATGAATTATTGTTTTGGGGGCCCCATGTGGCCTAACTCCATGATAAATGACAAGGGAGAGCACATGGGTTTGAGAAAAGCACATGTGAGGTGTCCCTTGGCCATTAATGCCTTGTCCCCTCACTTTCCCTATAAATACCAAGCCCTCCTTTCATCCATTCGACTCCCCACTCATTCCCAACGAATTTCTGGTCTGATTACCTCCCAAGTAGTCCTCCCAAGGTGCCCCCAAGCCCTCATGGTCCCAACCTTTGAGGTTTAAGAGTTAAATTTTAAGGTAAGGGATCCGACCTCTCTCTTTCTTTTCAAGTAATCTCTTTTATGTCTTTTCTTTTATACTCCATGTTCTTATGTTGGAGGATGTTCTTTTATATTCATCCTACTGCATATTTCATGTTCATATGATGAGAGACCCCCCTTGCTCTCATCAATTCGTTTTAAGAATGTTTAAGTGGCGTCGTTAGGCTGCCGAATTTTTAAGGGATTCTTTCACCTTCCTCATTTTCAAGTTCTATTTTCATTCAAGTCTTTCATGTTTCTTTGTATTATGCTGGGGCATGATCTCTAAATTTATCATACTGATCTTTTATGATCATATGATGAGAGACCCCATTTTATCTCTTCAATTCAATTTTTTTTGAAGTTTTATGTGGCACTGTTAGGCTGCTGAATTTTTTAAGGGATTCTCTCACCCTTCTCTTTTTCATAGTTCTACTTTCATGTCAAGTCTTTCAAGTTAATTTCTATTATGTTGGGGTATGATCTCTATATCTATCATACTGGACTCTTATGTTCATATGATGAGAGACCCCATTTGATCTCTTCAATTCAATATTTTGATGTTTTAAGTGGCGACGTTAGGCTGCTGAATTTTTAAGTGGTTCTTCACCCTTCTCGTTTTGAAGTTCTACTTTCATGTGAATTATTTCAAGTTCCTTTTTGTTATATTGGGGTATTATCTCTATATCTATCATACTTGATTCTTATTTTCATATGATGAGAGACCCCATTTGATCGCTTCAATTCAGTATTTTGAAGTTTTAAGTGGCGCTGTTAGGCTGCCGAATTTTTAAGTGGTTCTTCACCCTTCTCATTTTGAAGATCTACTTTCATGTCAATTCTTTCAAGTTCATTTTTGTTATGTTGGGGAATTATCTCTATAACTATCATAATGAACTGTTATGTTCACATGATGAGAGACCCTATTTGATCTTTTCAAATCGTTTTTGTTGATGTTTAAGTAACGCCGTTAGGCTGTCGAACTTTCATAAGAGAAATCTAATTTTTGTCTTCTTTCCATGTTTTTCATTTCAAATGGTATGTCCTTGAAATTTCATTACCATGATCATGTATCCTTCTTATTCTGTCCATATACTGTTTTATGGGTCATTTATGAATGTTTGACTCATTTTCCCTCTCTTTTTAATGTCTTCTAAAACCTCATAACATAGCCGTTATGCTGCAGAATTTCCATCTCAAAATGTCTCTCTCTTTTTCTAAAGTTCCTTTATATTATTAAGTGAATACTCAAAGATCTTTCTTCTAAAGGGTTATTCACATATATACCAAAATGTTCTATTTTAAATTCTGGGATTTACATACATGAGACCCACCTTCCTTTTCTGTGGGTTTTAAAGTGACGTAAAGATCATGTCTTTAAAGCAGTTTTTAAAACGTTATGATTATGAAATGAAACCCATTTATTTTATGCTATGTGGGTTATTTATGAAAAGTTTGATGATGATATATGTGGATCACATGATAATAAAGGCAAATTTAAGGGTGCGCCCTGATAGCGCTCCAATGCATTGAGTAATGATATAACCACTAGAGATTACAATTTTAACGATGCCTTGGTGAAAAACCTTGGTAATTTTTAACGACACCTTGGGGATGAAACTTGGTGAAACGAAACGATTGTCAATATTAAATGTTGCAGCCACATCTTCAAGTTATGAAAAAGTTTTATTTTTATTATGATATGCCTCATGATTTCATTTTCATGCATTAAAGTTCTTTTCATGACTTTATTGATGTATCTCAAGTTCATATGTAAAATGTTTCACTTGTTTCCCTTGCTGGGCCTTCTGCTCACCCTTCCTTTTGATGTATGTCCCCAGGTTGAGATGCAGTAATGAGCCTAGGGTGAACATGAGGAGAAGCCTTTCAAGTGTTTAAGAAGAATGTTTTTTTTGTTTCATGTTTTATGTTCCTTGTTTCCAAGACACTAAACCTTAAAGATCCTCAGTTCCGTGTAATGGAATGAAAAGTTATGTTATAAAAAGACGGGATGCTATAGTTGGTATCAAAGGATGGTTTAGTTATTTGTGGAAATTAGGATATGAAAACTCTAGGAGGAACCCTATAGAAAAGTTTAATATAGGAAATCTTCCTGGTATTTTGGTGAGTATTGAGTAAGGGGTTGCCAAGCAAATACATCCTTGTCTGGATACGAGCAGGTAGAGGTGGCTCTGGCACAGATGTACATAGGGGTAAAACCCGAAAACACCGCTTTGAGCTAGACTCGAACGGGAACTGGTACACGACAACGGGCCTTGCTGCACTCTTGGTTACGACACTCCCGGGGGATATGCTTTGGTAAATTCATAAGCTTGGTATGAACCATTGTTAAAGGAACAAAGATAAAATAAAATAAATGTTCACATAAGAATATATGATCATTCATAACCTAGATGGGAACCTAGGAGATCACAAGTTAGGGTATACCTTTCATATACAAGTTATCCTTATATGCTTTCAGTTCCTTTTCATGATTATTAGCTAAGTACTTAAGCCCCTAATTATGCTTTCTCTTCTTAGTTAATGGTGGGAAATGGAAGAACATGTTCCGACAACCAATGTGATAGGAAATGCGATGATTTTCGTATTAATATGACATGGATGATTAGGGGATTAAAATATGATTATTATTTTGGAAGATGTTCATTATTTTGGGAACCATATTTGATTGAGGTAAATAGATTACTACGGTATTTTCATTGAGGAGTAAGGTTGACTTATATTTTGAAGAATCGATGAATTTATGGTGAACTTATAGTAATTTAGGTTACTTATGGGAATGACTAACCTATCATGGGTAAAATATGTTTAGGTTAGCTACCTTTTTATAAGATGTTAGGAGTGGTTGATGTTGTCTGGAGATGAACAATGAAGTTGTTTTGGAAGACTATGTTATCAAATCCTTATTGTATTTGGGTTTCAATCTTAGTTTGGTTTGTTTTGAGGAATTTTAAGGACCGTTATTTATGGAATGGTCTATGATGAACTTTGGGTAGTACCATGGAACTTTGATGATTTAAAAGTAGTTTCTGTTCCTATGGGATTCTTTCTTTTTGAAGAGTTGTTTTACCTTAACCTTTCTGTTTTTGGGATAATGTTTAAAGATAGAAGAAATAGATAGTTAATCTTTTGTAGATTATGTGATTCTATAGAAGATGATTCTTGTGCTTTTATGAGACCAAGTGTTTTTGAATTCTCATCATTTGGAGAAAAGATTAGTGTTGGTAGGGACTTGTTAAAGGATGAAACTCTACTTGAAGGTAGGTATATTTTCTTATGTTTTTGTTCTATGTAGTAAATGAAATCCTCAAAATTATGAAAAGAAACGTAAAACAAAAATGTTGTTGGTTTACGTTTCTTACTAGGTAATCAAAGACCGTTTACACACATCATAAGTTTGGGATTTTCTCATGGTTAACTTTCTCCTAATCATGTTCTCTATAACTCTCCCTCAGAACTTGACCCTTTGTTTTTTCCTCCATGTCCATGTCTTCCTACATGGAACCCTAGTGTGGGTTAACTCGGGTGACCTTTGTACTTCCCTTTCTTTATTTTAAAGTAATAGTTTTACTGACTCCTTTTCCGATGTGGGACTTTCAATGAAATTTCAAAACCCAATTTTAAAATTGCGAGGACGCAATTTCTTAAGGGGGGAAGATTGTAACGACCCGAAATTTTTTAAATAAATTTTGTTCCCTAATTTTATGTGTTATTGTTATACTCAACAAAAATGTTTTATTTGATAAACATGATTATAATTAAAATGAGATCAGTGGGTTTTGACTATTATATAACCATCGGTAAACATGACCGCTGTGAACAAAATGTTTTGATTATTGTCTCTAAATATAAGTAATCTTGGTTAATTATTATAGAAAGAAGATTCGATGGCCTCACCTAGTAGTCTTGGACCGATCGAAGCCCATCTAACAGAGCTTGGGAAGGAGGTAGCACCACTGGGCTTTGCTCTGGATCAAATCCAAACCGAACTTCATCATGTGAAGCTGGAACGAAATCGCCTTCGTGAGAAGTTCAAACTGATAGAAATTACTACTCAGGCAATGTTGACTGAGCCGCCCCAAGCTTCTATCACCCTAGCACACCTTACTCTTAGGTCCTATGCTGGTATTATAAGGGGTTATGTAACGAGACCGTAACTACCTTGTGTAATCCTTGTTTTAAATAAAAATTGGGATTTCTTCTTATGATGAAGTTTATGAATATTGAAATGACCGGATAAATATAGTATGCATATTTTTGATGAATTTTAGAAAAAGGATATTTTAAATATGTTTATGTAAACCCTAAATAATTAAAAATGTGTAATGATTTTCAAAAAAATGGTCTTCTACAATTATGTTCAGTACTAAATTTAGAGTCTAATAAGATCAACTTGATTTTTGATGAATAGTAAATTATGAATAGTGATTTTATGATTAGGATTAGTAATATGACCAAATGGATTAGTAATCTCACTTAAAGAAAGTTTTAAAATAATCTAGGCACCTTGATTAAGTAATGTGATTCAATAAAATAGTTAAATAACGGTTTCATTAATTATTATTCAAGTATTAGTTTTCTCGGGTGAATAGTGTTTTTTAATTAAAAATTTAATTAAAAATAATTAGAAAATTATTTTTATAAAAATGACTTTATTTTTGAACTCAGAGCATCGATATTATGTTATGGTAATTTTTGGGGTTTTTTCTGAAAAAAATGAATTTTCGATGAATAGTGTTTTTATTTAAAAATTAAATTAAAATTATTTAGAAAATTATTTTTATAAAATGGATTTAATTTTTGAAATCAGAGCATTGATATTTGGTTAATGTGAAATTTTGGGATTTTTCTGAGAAAGTTGAATTTTCAGTGAATAGTAAAAATACAGTTTTAGGGTTTCGGTATGTTTAATGACATCATAATGGTGCCATGATGATGTCAGGAGATCTTTTGAGGGTTGGCCGGCCAAGGGTGATGAATTATTGTTTTGGGGGCCCCATGTGGCCTAACTCCATGATAAATGACAAGGGAGAGCACATGGGTTTGAGAAAAGCACATGTGAGGTGTCCCTTGGCCATTAATGCCTTGTCCCCTCACTTTCCCTATAAATACCAAGCCCTCCTTTCATCCATTCGACTCCCCACTCATTCCCAACGAATTTCTGGTCTGATTACCTCCCAAGTAGTCCTCCCAAGGTGCCCCCAAGCCCTCATGGTCCCAACCTTTGAGGTTTAAGAGTTAAATTTTAAGGTAAGGGATCCGACCTCTCTCTTTCTTTTCAAGTAATCTCTTTTATGTCTTTTCTTTTATACTCCATGTTCTTATGTTGGAGGATGTTCTTTTATATTCATCCTACTGCCTATTTCATGTTCATATGATGAGAGACCCCCCTTGCTCTCATCAATTCGTTTTAAGAATGTTTAAGTGGCGTCGTTAGGCTGCCGAATTTTTAAGGGATTCTTTCACCTTCCTCATTTTCAAGTTCTATTTTCATTCAAGTCTTTCATGTTTCTTTGTATTATGCTGGGGCATGATCTCTAAATTTATCATACTGATCTTTTATGATCATATGATGAGAGACCCCATTTTATCTCTTCAATTCAATTTTTTTTGAAGTTTTATGTGGCACTGTTAGGCTGCTGAATTTTTTAAGGGATTCTCTCACCCTTCTCTTTTTCAAAGTTCTACTTTCATGTCAAGTCTTTCAAGTTAATTTCTATTATGTTGGGGTATGATCTCTATATCTATCATACTGGACTCTTATGTTCATATGATGAGAGACCCCATTTGATCTCTTCAATTCAATATTTTGATGTTTTAAGTGGCGACGTTAGGCTGCTGAATTTTTAAGTGGTTCTTCACCCTTCTCGTTTTGAAGTTCTACTTTCATGTGAATTATTTCAAGTTCCTTTTTGTTATATTGGGGTATTATCTCTATATCTATCATACTTGATTCTTATTTTCATATGATTAGAGACCCCATTTGATCGCTTCAATTCAGTATTTTGAAGTTTTAAGTGGCGCTGTTAGGCTGCCGAATTTTTAAGTGGTTCTTCACCCTTCTCATTTTGAAGATCTACTTTCATGTCAATTCTTTCAAGTTCATTTTTGTTATGTTGGGGAATTATCTCTATAACTATCATAATGAACTGTTATGTTCACATGATGAGAGACCCTATTTGATCTTTTCAAATCGTTTTTGTTGATGTTTAAGTAACACCGTTAGGCTGTCGAACTTTCATAAGAGAAATCTAATTTTTGTCTTCTTTCCATGTTTTTCATTTCAAATGGTATGTCCTTGAAATTTCATTACCATGATCATGTATCCTTCTTATTCTGTCCATATACTGTTTTATGGGTCATTTATGAATGTTTGACTCATTTTCCCTCTCTTTTTAATGTCTTCTAAAACCTCATAACATAGCCGTTATGCTGCAGAATTTCCATCTCAAAATGTCTCTCTCTTTTTCTAAAGTTCCTTTATATTATTAAGTGAATACTCAAAGATCTTTCTTCTAAAGGGTTATTCACATATATACCAAAATTTTCTATTTTAAATTCTGGGATTTACATACATGAGACCCACCTTCCTTTTCTGTGGGTTTTAAAGTGACGTAAAGATCATGTCTTTAAAGCAGTTTTTAAAACGTTATGATTATGAAATGAAACCCATTTATTTTATGCTATGTGGGTTATTTATGAAAAGTTTGATGATGATATATGTGGCTCACATGATAATAAAGGCAAATTTAAGGGTGCGCCCTGATAGCGCTCCAATGCATTGGGTAATGATGTAACCACTAGAGATTACAATTTTAACGATGCCTTGGTGAAAAACCTTGGTAATTTTTAACGACACCTTGGGGATGGACCTTGGTGAAATGAAACGATTGTCAATATTAAATGTTGCAGCCACATCTTCAAGTTATGAAAAAGTTTTATTTTTATTATGATATGCCTCATGATTTCATTTTCATGCATTAAAGTTCTTTTTATGACTTTATTGATGTATCTCAAGTTCATATGTAAAATGTTTCACTTGTTTCCCTTGCTGGGCCTTCTGCTCACCATTCCTTTTGATGTATGTCCCCAGGTTGAGATGTAGTAATGAGCCTAGGGTGAACATGAAGATAAGCCTTTCAAGTGTTTAAGAAGAATGTTTTTTTTTGTTTCATGTTTTATGTTCCTTGTTTCCAAGACACTAAACCTTAAAGATCCTCAGTTCCGTGTAATGGAATGAAAAGTTATGTTATAAAAAGACGGGTTTCTATACTTGATAGATTCATATGGTTATGATCCTTTCATATATGTGATTAGTTGTTAGTTGTTACACCCATAACTCAATCCACCCCATGTTAACGGTTATTCCATATTTTGGGTTTCTGGAGTTTTTTTACGTTTGAGACGACGTTTAGGTGTGCCTTTTCAAGACCTTTCCAAATGTGATATTTTCTATAATAAATGTCTTATTATTAGTGAATATTACATAAGGGAATGTACCATATTCCCACCACTTTACCCATATAAGGTATCATCTTCCTGATGATTATTAAATGGAAAATGTGAGATGGAATGTATACTATGTATATAACATGTCCTAATCAAATGAGTTTGAATAAAGGTTACATGTCCATTGCTCCCCTTCCATATTGATGAAATGTAGTGGACTGAATCTGAATAATTGAATATACCGTAATGGTAAATTATGACTTGATTAAATAGTTGTAATGAAACTTGTCCTATCCACACTAATGGAAGACAAGGCTTTGACCAATAAATAAATGGTTGCATTTCTAATAGACATATCCATACTAATTTACTAGATTATATGGACTAAAATTAATTACAAAATGATTAAAATATCGAATAGAAATGGACTAACTCGAGATCTACTTGGATTCTGATTAGAGAATACATTAGGTATGAGGAACCCCATTCCAATTCAAGGGTGCAGTCCACTAAGGTTGATACCCACATAGACTCTAGTTCCTTCATATTATTATATGCACAATATATTACCATAGATTCCATTAACTTATTATAGGATACCTTGGATATACTCCTTGGATCCATCATTGGATAGTGGGTTCCAAGTTGAAAGCCTATAGGACCCTGTTATTGCTTATCCCCGTTAAAGCTGGGTCGATCACCTTGGACATGGTATGCACATTATTTTGGAATACCTTGTATTACTCTCCTTGGATTACAATCTTAACCCCTATATAGACTTAGATAATAATAAATTAGTGTTTCATGAGATCTGTGTTACCTTTGTTATTACCTTGGAACTCCCTCACTGGATATAATTTCCAGGTTGTCTTGTCATGTCTTGGGACCTTCACTACTTATACTTTTAGGAGGTGATGATATTAATGGCTATACCTTATGTAACCTATTAACATTAAATGGTAATTTCATAATTAATGAACTGGTTACATGTTTAGACACCATCCAATGGTTGAATTAGGTACTTGGTTGTTTAGTTATATTTTAATGCTTTCTTTACTTATATATGCACGACAACACACTTTTATATTCCATTTCATGGGAAGTATGTTATAGACATCATTGGTGGTGGCGCACTTAGATTTTCCTAACACCCTCCCTAGATTCTTTTTGCTACATGGTGTATATTACATGGTTTTATGTGTTGCCAAAGGGAAGCATACAACTTCAAGCACTTGATTGCTTACTGTTTTGGATGGAGAATGATAGCAGATGACCGAGTTGGATCTCAGGGTGTTAGGAGTAGTATTTTTATTCAATTATTTTTGTATCATGTTATTCCAATTATCTTGTATCCATGTTTTCCAGTTTTCTATTGACATGACATTATATCATCACTATTTCAGTTGGTACAGTTATTATTCTTCTTTATATATTGAATCAATTATATTATTCTTTTTATTTATATTGGTTTTACTGTTTACTATTCCTTTATATTCATTCCACTATGCTACACTCTGTTAATGAGAGAAACGACTTCCCAAAGTCACAGTATAGGCCCTTGCTTCTATTTTACAGCCTCTCACATTTGGGGAGATGTGTTTAAGGCCATGTGGCCCAAAAGGATCAGGGCTACAATTAAGTGGAATCTGGGTCTAGGGGATCATAAAATGGTATCAAATTTGGTTTATTATCTTAATTTACTATTTGTATTCAATATATTGGATAATCGGAATGCATTGGGACTTGGTCATATGCAATTCTTGGTATCGCAAACCCATGTTTGGGGAAAAATCCAAGTTAAAAAAAAGATATTGTTATTATGATTTTTCATATTATAGTTGATATTATATACCTATTGGGTAATGAAAATTTATTGTGTTGTTATTGATTATTACCCTATTTGAGGATTTATTTCATCCATAGCATGATGATATGAGGGAAAGGACCATTGCTACTTGAATCATTATGGGCACCTAGAATTCACCTGTCATGCATATTGCCATTCCATATAGGTGAATTTCACTAGAATTCAATTATTGGTATGCTTGTGATTCTTGAGTGACGTTGTGATAGTTTCATGTACATGTATTACTGTTGTATACGACTGAGTGATTTCTTATAACAATTCATGAGGTGTATGGGCACTCATGAGTTGGGATGAGTAGTGTGACGAGTCAAGCCATTATATTATAAAGAAATGGGTGTCATTTTTGGTGATAGGTGTATGGGAACTTATTCATCTAAAATGGATATTGATTATAATGTGAATTCTGAAATCTTAAATGAATAAGTCTCACTTCGTTATCCCACCTAGTTATTTTTATGAATTCTAAAGGAGTGAACCTGGTAATTAACTGCAAAATTATATGAAACTTATACTTGGGACATATAGATATATGGTAATATAAGCATGTATTCTGGGGTAGTATTCCATTGGTAGTGTGTTTTCAAACATTCAACATCCATTAGTGATCCTATCGTATTCATCTATGCTTGTTCTGAGTCATGTTCAGGGATGTTTTAGAACTATGATGCCATTACGTCCTAGTGTCATTCTCTATGAGGGTGGGGACGACCATGCTCCAGAAAAGATGGGCCCTAAGATACCAGTCTTACAAATATGAGTTCCACATTAGACAAGACATAATGTATTAATTCCAAGTACTGATTCTCATGTCCGTGATATTTTTCTACGTCTGATGCAGTCCATGCATGGTGCTACATGGGTTTCCCCTATAATGGAAGATCTATCATTCGAGCTCCAATTGCAACATCCTCCTACTTTTTCAGGGGATGTCTATTCGTAGACTACTGAGTCTTGGGTAGAGGCCATTCTATCTATCGTTGAGCATCTAGAAATGTGTCCTATGAAGATAATTAAGATTGCTACAAACATGCTATGGAATTTAGCCAATAGTTGGTGGGATGTGGTTACCTAGGTCAGCCGCCATCATGGGATGTTATGGGAGGACTTCTAGATTTCCTTCAATGATCCGTTCTTTTCATAGGAATTGACAGCTGAAAAATAAATATATTTCATGTATCTCAAGAAGAAATCTATGTCAATTATGGAATATTCAGGATGCTTCACAAATTTATAGTTCTTTTCACATATTCTTGTCGGTGATGAGCTTTCACATGCAAGACGTTTTTAGGATGGTCTCTAGAACGAAATCCAAAACCAAGTGAATTTTTTTTCCTACCTAAGAATTTTATGATATATGATGAGGCTTTTATCATTGAATGTATCCTGAGGGTTTGAAAATGTACTGGGTTTAATGGACCAGTTCCATGCTAGGCCATTAGTTCTTCTGGTTGTAGGAAATGTTCCTTTGAGATTTCTCTTTAGGGAAGTGGTAGCTATAGAGTACATTTTTATGGCTTCGTGGTGTGTCATCAGTATAGATGGCTAGTTCATAAGGAGTTCCAATGTGATAGAGACCCTATAGAGTGATGATCTTATGGTCATATGTGTCATCTTCTTCACTTTTGTAGAACCTTTCCCCCAGCTTCGTGTGGAAATAGATCAACATTAGCTCCACCTTCCGTAGCGTGTTCTTTTGCGCCATGTTAGTTAGGAAGTTGGAATAGCACTGAAATGTATGGATGAGGCGTAGGTTGTGGTCATGGTAGTCTGATCCCAATTAACCTGAAGCACAAGTAGAGCAATCATGATCATGGTAGTCCATCTGTTCCATAGGGCTATGGATCAGGTCGGTTTCATGCATTACACCTGATACTAGAGGATCAGGTTGTGGGACCATCTAGAGTATGAGGTATTATTCCACTAACCTCTACTATTGTCTTTGTTTTTTTTTGATTGTGACTATAGATACAATATCTCTATGGTGTAGTGACCCTTGATAATCAATTGGGAATACAGACGGAGGGCATATACTTCTACAGGAGTTTCCCCCATAAGGAAGGCAATTTCCCTATCTTGTGTGATCTCATTGATCTCAAGATGAATGTATTCTATGTGATTATCAGGATGGACTGGGTTTTCCACTATCTCACCTTAGTAGGATACTATTTGCTGCATGGTCTCTTTTAAATCACCAGAAGGCTGTAGTTATCAATTCAATAGTGAGTGGGATGTCCAGAATGGGAGAGTTTAACTGAAGCATCATGGGCTAGGTGAAGTGACCACCATGATTGAAAATATTTTCATAGAGGATAAGGGTTGGCATAGAACTAATTATTCATTATAGTTGATCATTTCCGGTAAGCCTTTCCTGAGGTATTTTCTGTATTACCACCAAAGAGATAGTTAGAGTTTGTAATTGAGCTTATTCTAGGAGCAGTTCCAGTATCCATTACTCCATACATGATGGAACCTAATGATCATCTGGAGAACATGGATCAGATAGAGGACCTATTGTCCGATGGATTTATACAACCTATTAAATTCACTTGGGGTTCATCCACGATTTTGGCTAATAAATAAAATGTAACTCTTCAACAATGTGTGGATTATTGAAAGTTTAACCAGCTTACGCTCATGAACTGGTATCAACTTCCCCAAATAGATGATCCCATTGACCAACTCGAGATGAAAGAGTGTTCTCTAAGATTGACCTATGTTCGAGTTATCATTAGGTGCGAGTTAGACTCTTAGACACCCCTCGTACAACTTTCCATAGTAGGTATGGTCTGTATGAGTCACTTGTTTTTAATTGGTCTTACAAACGCATCTACCATTGTCATTGATTTGATGAATAGGGTTTCAACCCCTATTTGGACTCTCTTGTACTAGTCTTTGTGGAAGAAATCTTGGTGTATTCTAACACTCGTAACGGTCATGACAAACTACATGAGATCATTCTGAGTACACTGAGAGAGAATCATCTTTATTCCATTATTTCTATTTGTGACTTTTAGATCGATTTGGTCTACATCAAGGGTCATATAATTTCAAAATCAGGAGTATCTCTCAACCTTGAAAAGTTTTGTGTTTTAGTTTTTGTGGAGTGACCCATGAGGGTGTTTGATATTAAGAGTTTCATAGGTCCAGATGGATACTTATGGTATTTTATACAAGACATATAATTCTATGATTCATGTATTACTAGAAATAAAAATAAGGGTGTTATGTTCCTATGGTCAGAAGCATGCAAGACAGACTATTAGGAACTAAAAGGGAGGTTTTTCATAGCGCTGATTCTGATTCTTCTTGAACTAGGAAAGGGTTATATTTTGTTTTTGTGATGCCTCATGAATTTTCATAGGAGTAGTGTTGATGAAAGAAGACAAATTTTTGGTGTACGGATCTTGATAGCCTAGGCCTCACGGGAGAAATTACTTGATGCATGACCTAGATCTAGCTGTAGTTGTCCATGCCTTACATTGTTGGAGACAATATCTATTGGGTAAGCACTTTTTGGTGTATAAAAATTACAAGATCGTCAGGTATATCTTTTTTCAGTCAAAATTTAACTTATGTTTGTGGATATGGATTGAATATCTAAATCCTTTGGTTTTGAGATTTCCTATAAGACTGGGAAGGGAAATGTGGTCTCAAATACACAAAGTCTGAATACTCAAACACATGTCGTAGATGAATCCAGTGATGAACGGATGTTAATAGACCTTTTTCTAAACGTCATCTCACATTTATTAATATTCATTAGAATTATTACCTCGTTTCCTTCACAGTTACCTATTCCCTCCTTTTGATGGTGATGATTTGGCATTTTTAAAATCATGGAGGATTGGTTGTCCCTGAGAGTATATCAAGAGATAACCCACCTATAGATTTTTTTTATGGATAGAGAAGACAAAATATGTCTACATGGATGTATCATTATTACTAAATATATGAGAGAGGAGTTCCTGAAATATTCCCATGTTTATTAGCGTGAAGTTCATCAATGAATATAGATAATGTATTGAGATATGAGAGATTCATATTGGTGGCTTGGGATGAAACATCATATTGTAGGATTTATCACTTGGTGTTCCACCTGTCTGTAGGTGAAGGCGGAGCACCAAATAGCACCGGGCTTCTTACAACCACTCCCATTTCTGGAATTGAAAAGGGAATTTGTATCTATGGATTTTGTAGTCGTCTTACCAAGCTCACCGAGCGATGGTGATGATATATGGGTAGTCATTGACTGATTAACCAAATCACCCCACTTCATTCATATTTGGGAGATATTCTTAACTGATGATATAGGAAAACAATATGTTGGTGAGATCATACAACTACATGGTGTTCCACATACTTTAATTTCAGAAAGTGATGCTTGATTCACTTCACGGTTCTGGGAGGGTTTGCATAAATCTATGGGAAGTCACGTGCTTCTATGAAAAACTTATCACTCTCATATCAAGGTACAATCAGAACAAGAAACATAGGTTTTATTGTATATTCTATGAGCATGTTTCCCCGACTACAATGGTTCTTGGGAGAAGCATATCCCTATCACCGAGTTCTCTTATAATAAAAGTTTCCACGAGATGATCCAGATGGGTCCATTCGAGGCCTTATATGGTAGGTCTTTCCATTCACCCATGTTCTAGCTAGAGGTTGGTGAGACAGCCCTACTAGATCATCGTCTCGTTCAAGAGACTTCAGAACATTTTAAGCTGATCTGGATGGATTTTATTTCTTCATATTTTAGAAAAAAAAATATTAGGTTAATCACCATCGATTCCCTCTATAGTTTGAAGTTGGGGTTTTTTTTTCCATTGGGCATCTCTCTTACTAGGTCATAGACGGCAAAGGATGAAGGAGAATTTATTGCCTCATTACATAAGGTCCTTTGAAATTCACGGGAGAGTTAGGCCGAGGGCCTATTGGTTGCTACTAACTCAGAGGTACGATGTCAGGCATCATGTCATTCATGTCTCACAACATCACCAATATAATGCTGACCAGTCTCTTAATTTTTCTCCCGGGGATGATTATTTAAATGTCGATGCTACCATTGAGGAGTATCTAGTACACATCGTTCACTGAAGCATGAATTCTCTATGAGGAAATTCTGTCTCTCTCGTATAGGTGTTATGGGAGAACAATATAGTAAATTATTATACGTGGGAGGGGGAAGATGATGTATGTGCTATGTGGCCAGAGTTGTTCTCAGATGATGTATCATTACCCCTGGAAGGAGAACTTGGGGGGGATATTATTAAGGGGGAAGACTGTAAGAACCAGTATTATCACTCCGATATGGACCCTTTATTTTTTTCTAAATATTTAATTTGGACCTAATATAGATAAATAATGTGTTAGAAATGGTTTGGATGTTGTCTGGGTCAAGTATGGATCTTGGAAAACCTATTTTTGGGATAACATGCTCAGTCACATGATTTGTGCATGGTCAACAAAAAAATTTCCTAACAGTGCAGCCTGTGTTATCCCAAAATGATTTACCTCACACGATTGGTGCACAAACATACAACCTAACATTTTGAATTCCACTTTTTTCTCAAGTAGTCATGGATGTGTTTCACAAGATTTGACAAATCGTGCTGACCTAACCATTCAGGTATGGATGTCCCACATAGTTTTAACATAGTTTGATAAACCATGCAGAGAAACCACATACATAATAATTATCTAGTTAGAATTATAGTTTTCTCCTTAATGATATAATTTACTCCCCTATTATTCCAAAACTCAGAAACCAAAGTGTTTCCTCCCATTTTCAACCATTTAGATCTCCTTGAAGGTATATTCTAGGCATCAATAGATCTCTTTTGTCCGGCATCTAATCGAGCTTTAGCTTGTGGCGTTGTGTCACGACCCGTCCTCTGGACCTGTGTCGTGACTACCCCAAGCCCGCCTCCCATAGGTCGGGGGCCGGCGACTAGCACCAAGACGTAAATCCCGACAAAATGGGAAGGAATTACCTTTATGAAGTAAACAAACACCACAGAGTAAGCAAGTAGAAGTAAACAATAAGTAAAACTGGGTATAATAGTAAGTGCGGAAGAGTAAGTGGGCCAGAATACAAACCCAAACTGCAAGTAATGTACAACTATAAAGAAAGTACAGCAACTGAAAAGTAAAGCAGCAATGCTGAGGCATCCATAGGAAATCATACCTGAATGGTGGCTACAGATAGCCTCCTCATCTCCTCGGGTCCAGCCCTCTGCTCTGTGTACGTCCCGCCCAGTGGTCCACCTCTAGGTACTGACTTGCTCCACAGGCCTCAAACACGATCAGCGTTGTCTGTCGTCTTCATCCAACACAACTTAGTGTGGGCGTAGCCCGTGTAGGGGTGAGTATACGCAACTCAGTAGGGACCCTGAGACCCCCGAATGTCTCCCAGAATCCACAAAGGAATGATACAATCACGAACTAAAATCCAACACTACTTTGACATATGCTCATACATATACCTAAGTCATCAATTCCAGTTTTGCTCCAACATTCAAGCCCAAGTTCGATCGCCTCCACACAGGATAGTACAACCCAATCCACACAAGAAAGAATGTCAATCATATCAAAGATAATGATTTAAAGTCAAGACTCAGCTCACACAGGTATACATATTTTGTAAAGAAAAAGGGGATGCTCAAATTTCGTTACTGATTCATCTAGCTGGGACCCATGTAGGATACAAGTACTATAGTCATCACCGCCGACCCCACGGAGGATTCCAGTATGTTTTTCGTCTTTATCGAACCCACGGAGGATTCCAGTACGTTTGTCATTGTTGTCGAACCCATATCTACTGGGGAACTCTTTCTCTATCGAGTACAGTGGGCCTGCCTCTACAACCAAGTGCTTCCCACTAACCTTGGACTGTTGTAGTACTCCACCTATCGAGTATTATGGGCATGCTTTTACAACCAAGCAACTACCACCATGGGTTTGACGCTACAAACAAGCTCCTCTCTCATAGCCTATAGAGGTACTCCTTCTGTTGAGTACCGCAGGTCTGCCTCTAAAAAAATCGCTCCTCTACCGTGGGTTTACCGCAACAACCAAGCGCTCCCCACTGGGCTATCGAAACAGTCCATGTCGATCGATCAGCAGTCGTCAAGTCTTAGCCAGATCTAGGGTTTCCGCACACAGAACGCTCGATCCGAGAGGGTCCGCTCCACGAGCCAAGAGGTCGATACATCAACTGTCACATGGACTAGATTTGATGTATCGTAAAGTTCTGTCATGTCAAAAGGAACACAACGCGACAGACATCGCGTCAAACGGACGCCCGATCTGAGAGTTATTGGATTTTTCATCCTAGGGGCCCGGTTGGTTTTTAAGTCAAATCCAATACGACTGCACTCCAACTGCATCCAAACATCGAGTGGAGTAATCCAAAAGTTCTGCCTCACCAAGGGGAATCCAGCAAAGTTGATGGAACATCAATCAGACATCCGGAGCTCGAGTTCTAAGCGTTTCTGCTCCGAGGGCCCGGTTGGCTTCGTGTTTGAACCAACCCAGCCATACCCAAAGTTCTCATAAACCATTAGTGTAATATACCGAAACGACCTTCTCGATCCAAGGATCGCATCGCAACTGAAGTTACATTGATCAGAGGTACGTAGCCCACGTTATGAGCATTTTCTCGAAACTACCTTAGAATAGGGGGTTCGGGCCCGGCCCGGCTGGCGCGGCCCGGCCAAGCTGACGTGGCTCGACTCGGACGGCATGGCCAGGCCCAGAACGGGGTCCGGCCCAGCGCGGGCAGCCCGTCCTGGCACGGGCTGTCCGGCCCGACGCGACCGGTCCGGCTGGCGTGGCCGGTGGGCCCGGCGCAGGCGCGACACGCGTGGCCAGCGAGGAACAACTGCTTACAACCCCCCCCCCCCCCCAGTTGAAAGAAACCGGCCCAGCATAAGCCACGCCGCCCAATCCGGAACAGCTTCGGCCGTTCTGGTTCTCCCTCCACCACCGCGGATCTTTGCTCCGGCGGCGCGCCGCCGCCGCCGGTCACCGGCACCGCCGCCTTTTACGGACCACCAGACGCGCTCCGATGGTCCGTTTCTCCTGTCGTCTTCGCCAACGGTCCTCCCAGGACCCGATCTTCACTTAGAAGGGATCAAAATGCATTTTTGGCCCGCTTCGTCGTCATTCGTCGATCCACACACCACTAAACAAACTTCTGAGGGTTTTTGGGCCCTGTTTGTTTGGCCCACACCCTCCGCGTTTGGTTTTTTTCAAATGGAAATCATTAAAAGACATGATTTGGAAAAGGGTATAAATTATTCAAGGTAAATTATTCAAACACCCTAAATTAAAATACATATGCTTGAGGGGAAAAATCACATATACACCTTATACGAAAAACCCCTACCTGGAAGAAGTCATCGAACGGGGATCATTACGGAGAAACGGCATCGCCGAAGACGATGTCGCGGATAGAGGCTCTGTACGTTGTCGGCGCATGCCCTATGAAAGATGCGGCGTCTCTCTTTGTTCGATGAGGAAAGAAAGAGAAAATATGGTACGATGTTCTTCGTTGAAGCTTTGGCGTTCTTTGTGAGGAAGACGAAGTTATTCAAGACCGCAAGAGTTCTCTCCTTGATTCCGCACAACGAATCCACCACAAAAAATAAGTCCTTGTATTATTTTTATTCACACGCATACATGTCATGATTAATTTGAAATTCAAAAATAATTCACCAAATTAATTAACAAGTGTTTTCAAATTAATTAGGCATTTTATTGGCATGTATTTAATGTGTAAGAAAAACTGCTTGAGTTGACATGACATTAAAACGGGGGAGCGAGTGAGTTACGAAATAAATTGTAAGAGGGTGGTTTAATGGAATTGTAGGGTTGGGGCTTTTGTGGGCCCCACTTCAGTAATATCCTACCATGTGGAGTTAGGATGTAGTTGATCCCACTCCAACATCCATGCATATGTTATATCTACTTAGAAAAGAAATAAAAAATTGTTGCACAAATTTTTTTTTCATTCTTCAGTTAGCCCATTTATTTAATAACCTCACCCGAGAAAACACAACTCCATAAAAGGTGTTCCTAAGCGATTACCAACGCTGCGGTTTCATCAGTGCCCTTGTATTTCGATTCCGAGCACCGGTTCAAAAGATAGGAAAACCCGCTCGTTCGTGCACTGAACGTACCAGATCTATACTTCGTAAAATGATTCTGGGCACACCAGGCCTCAGAATAACGTGCCGTCAAAAACTACGTACTCATAAAATCTCAAAGAAAATTAAGAAAAAATTTCCCTTGATACTTATTGGTCTTTACATTACTCCCACCTCAGGGATTTACGTCCACATAAAGATACAACCCAAACTAGGGGAACAAATGAGGGTACTGAGCAAGAATCTGAGCCTCCCACTCCCAAGTGTTATTCTGGAGGTTCCTCTACTGCCACCCAAGGCGCATTAAAGGAATCGATCATACACATAGAACTCGCTCCTATTGATCTTTGATCTTCATGGAACCTCTGCATAAGTCACCCCATTGTCAAAGTCCAGCTACCCATGGTCGATGTTATGCGTTGGGTCATGCACGTATCTCCTCAGCTGGGATACGTGGAAGTCGTCATGCACCTGGTGCCACTGAGGTGGATGGGTCAAGTGGTAAACCACCCCACCTACCCTGTTTAGGACATACAAGGGTCCGATGAAGCGCATAGATAACTTGTCACCCCGGCCAATACTCTGTAATCCACGTCGAGGTGAGACCTGTAAGAAAATGTGGTCACTATCCTAGAACACTAGTGGTCTCCGGATCCTCTAGTCATAAGACTTATGTCAGCTCTGAGATGTCCTCATCCACTCTTGGATGACTTGTACCTTCTCTGGTGCTACAAGAGCTGTTATGATTTCTTCTTTTCCCATAAGATAAATCTGGCCTCATCCCCTGGATGATCCACTTTCTTTTCCTAACACAATCAATCTTGACATGTATGATACTAATCCATACCAAGGATGACGTCTTAAGGCATCGATGCTACTACCAAGAGATCCAACCATTACTCTTTCCTCCAAGGGTTGAGTCACACTCTTGGCATCAGTGTGTGGTCACTGGGTCTCCTCCAGTAGGTATCTCAAAAGTGAGGGTCAAGTCAACATTTTTAAAATGGAACGTCTTAGTATCAACTGCATAAAAAGGACAGAGAACAAAACATCACAAGAAAAAGTGTTTTTTATTACTGTAGGTCAAAGTACAATGACACAAAGCATCCAAAAACAAACATCAAAAAAGTTAGAAGCAACATAAACAAAAGTCTCCATGTATGGAGCTAGTCCTACTCCTTTCCATCTGCTCCCAGAGCTCCATGATCATAGGCCTCAGCTGCCTCAAGCTGATCTCTCCCTTGTCCACCCGTTCCATACGGTCGGGGTGGTCATCGGAGTGGTGGTGGTGGCAACACCTCGAAGCATCTTCCACCTCTAGCTGCACGACCATCTCCCCTACCATGGTATACTTCTCCTTGAGATCCACCCTGGTCAAACCTATGCCTCTACCTGGGAGGTCCTTCGTTTATTTGCTGGTCATCTGTATGACAGGTCAGACAGTCATGAGCCATGTGACCAACCCCGCCGCAGGAGTAACATTGTTCGCTCCTGGTAAGTCGTTCTCCACCCCGGGTGACTCGCACACACAATCTTGTGTCACGCGGTCGATCACCTGTAGGTCTGGTCCTCTGCGTCATCTGTCTATTTCCTACTGCAGAAGACTCGGCCGCATGCTGGCTAGTGGTGGGTCCAGCTGCTGGAGACTGCTCAGCATGGAAACTCTCCACTAAGAGGGCTCGCTCCAACACCCCTATCTGCGCCAGGATACTGTGAGAAAAAACTGAAGCTCTAATCTCTTTCCTTATCCCATGATCGAAGGATCGGGCCCTGAAGAACATGTCTCGTACCATATCTGTAGAGTAAAGCGAGAGATCTGTGAACCTCGCGGAATACTACTCCACTATCATGCTACCCTGGTGAAGATGAAGTAGCTCATGTATGCGCACCGCTCGAAGGGTGGCTAGTACAAAATCTGCCCAAAACAGGATCTTGATGTATTCCCACAGAAGGGATGCCTCATCATGCACCTGGAGCATCAAGCTCCACCATCTGCCTGCTGCCACATGTAGGAGGCACGCTGCAAGGATCACCATGAGGTCAGAAGGGGTCCCCACTAACCTGAAAACTCAAACTACAGCCTCCAGCCAATCCTCGACTGCCTGAGGGTCCGTATCCCCACGGAACCTGGGCGTTCTCTGACGCTGAAACTCATGCAGTGCACTAAGGTGACTTTAACTCTCAACGGATGGGTCTGGTGGCATCAGTGGCTCGGTGGGTAGAGGTACCACTGGTGCCTCCGCTGTAATGGGGCCCTGCACCGAGGCCTCATCGCTCGGGGGGCTGTCGTCTCGCACAAAGCTCCGAACCATAGCTGGCTGCCATCGTGGGGCCATCCTGGAAAGAGACAGGTGTGCCATGGTTAAAACAGTATTCCTGGTGAGATGACCAAAAGTAATCACAAAGAAAACATTGGAAACACACATGGAATCAGTGTTTTCGTGCACTGAGTCGGAAATCAGAAGTCAGGGTCCTGGTGTACGGATAGGTCGGCCGCCGCACCAACACTAGACACCCTTGACTAATAACCACACTCAATACCCTTAACACTATTGCTTCACATAGAAGAAAGACCAGAGTCCTGAGTTATGCAGTAGAACCGAACTCCTCTGATACCAATTTTTCATGACCCGTCCTCAGGACCCGTGCCGTGACAACCCCAAGCCCGCCTCCAATTGGCAAGGGGCTGGCGACTACCACAAAGGCGTAAATCCCGACAAAAGTGGAAGGCATTGCCTTTATAAAGTAAACAATAACCATAGAGTAAGCTAGCAAAAGTAAACACTATGTAAAACTGGCTACAATAGTAAGTGCGGAAGAGTAAGTGGGCCAGAATACAAACCCAAACTGAAAGTAATGTACAACTGGAAAGAAAGTACATAAACTGAAAAGTAAAGCAGCAACGCCGAGCAATCCACTAGAAATATCATCTGAATGGTGGGTACAGTTATCCTCCACATCTCCTCGGGTCCAGCCGTCCACTCTGTGTGCATCCCCCCCTAGTGGTCTACCTCCAGTTTCTGACTTTCTCCAAAAGCCTCAACCACGATCAGCGTTGTCCATCATCTACATCCAACACAACGTAGTGCGGGCATAGCCCATGCCGGGGTGAGTATACGCTACTCAGTAGGGACCCCGAGACCCCTGAAGGACTCCTAGAATACATAAAGGGTAATCCACAAAGGAAAGATACAGTCACAAAGTAACATCCAACACTACTTTGGAATATTCCCATACATATACCTAAGTCATCAATTCCAGTTCGGCTCCAACATTCGATCCCATTTTCGATCAAGTCTACATAGGATAGTACATCCCAATCCACACTGGAAAGAATGTCAATCATATCGAAGTTAATGATTGAAAGTCAAGACTCAGCTCACACAGGTATACATCATTTGTAAAGAAAAAGGGGATGATTAGATGTAGTTACATATTCGTCTATATGGGATCACGTAGGATACATGTACTATAGTCATCACCGCCGAACCCACAGAGGATTCCCGTACGGTTGTCGTCGTCGTCAAACCCACGAAGGATTCCAGTACGTTAGTCTTCACTGTCGAACCCACTGAGGATTCCTGTACGTTTTTCATTGTCATCGAACCCATAGCTGCTGGGGAAATCTTCCTCTATCGAATACAGTGGGCCTGCCGCTACAACCAAGCACTTTCCACTAACCTTGGACTAATTTAGTACTCCACCTGTCGAGTACTGTGGGCCTGGTGCAACAACCAAGCGCTTCCCACCATGGGTCTGCCACTACAACTAAGCACTCCCCCTCATAACCTACAGAGTTACTCCTTCTATTGTGTACCATGGGTCCGCCACTACAACCAAGCGCTCCTCCACCGTGGGTCTTCCGATACAACCATGCGCTCCCCACTGGGCTATCGAAACCCTCCAAGTCGTTCAATCAGCAGTCGTCAAGTCTCAGCCAGCTCGAGGGTTTCCACATACAGCACGCTCGTTCCGGGAGGGTCTGCTCCACGAGCCAAGAGGTCGATACATCAACTAACACATAGACCAGATTTGATGTATCGTAATGTTCCATCATGTCAAAAGGAACACAATTCGACAGACGGTGCGTCAAATGAACACCCGATCTGATTGTTATTGGTTGTTTCGTCCTAGCGGCCTAGTTGGTTTTTAAGTCAAAACCAACCCGGCCACAATCCAACTCCGTCAAAACCTCGAGAGGAGTAAGCCAAAAGGTCCAACTCACCATGAGGAATCCAACAAAGTCGACGACACGTCAATCAGATGTCCGGAGCTCGAGTTATAAGCGTTTCTGCTCCGAGGGCCCGGTTGGTTTCGTGTTCGAAAAAACCTAGCCGTAACCAAAGTTCACTGAAACCTTGAGTTTAATATACCAAAATGACCGTCTCAAAACAAGGATCGCATTTCAACTAATGTTGCTTCGATCGGATGTCCATAGCCCATGTTATGGGCTTTTGAACGAAACTGCCTGCGAATAGGGGGTTCGGGCCCGGCCCGACCCTCCCTATGTCGCCCGAACCGGGTCGACCCAACCCGGGTCCAGGTTCGACTCGGAAGGCGCAGATCGGCCCGGCGCGGGGGTCCGGCTAGGCCCTACACGGGCGGTCCGGCCCGGCGCGCCCGGTCCGGCTGGCGCGGATGGGGGGCCCGGCGCGAGCGCGGCCCGCGGGGCCAGCGAGGAGCGGGGGGTTACAACCCCCCCCCCCCCCCCGATTTAATGAAACCGGTACGACATAGGCAACGTCATCCAATCCTGAACGGCTTCGGCCGTTCCGGTTCTCCCTCCAATGTCACGGCTTAGACATGGCGGTTAGCTCCGGCGGCGCACCGCCACACCGTCACGGCGTGCTGCTGGCGTCTTCTGCGGACCACCGGACGCGCTCCGGTGGTCTGTTTCGCCTGCTGTCTTCGCCAGTAGTCCTTCTGGGACCCGATGTTCACTTAGAATGGTTCAAAACACCATTTCGGCCCACTTCATCAACGCCCGTCGATTCGCACACCAATAAACAAACTGCGGAGGGATGTCGGGCCATGTTTTTTCGGCCCCCAACCTCTGCGTTAGGTGTTTTTCAAATGGAAATCATTAAAAGACATGCTTTAGACAAGGGTATAATTTATTCAAGGTAAATTATTCAAACACCCTGAAATTAAAATACACATGCAAAATAGGTTAAATTAGATTTACAACTTATACAAAAACCCCCTACCAGGAAGAAGTCGTCGAACGAGGATCGTCGCGGAGAAACGACATCGCAGGAGACAGTGTCGCGGAAAGAGGCTACGTACGTCGTTGGTTCACGCCCAGTGAAAGATGCGGCCTCTCTCTTTCTTCGACATGGAAAGAAGGTGCAAAGATGGTATGACATTCTTCATCGAAGCTTCGGTGTTCTTTGCGAGGAAGACGATGTTCTTCAAGACCGCGAGAGTTCTCTCCTTGATTCCGCACAACGAATCCACCACAAAAAAAGACATTGTCTTATTTTTGTTCACACACATACATGTCAACATTAATTTGAAACACAAAAAGAATTCACCAAATTATTTACCGCGCGTTGTCCAATTAATTAGACGTTTTATTGGCAGGTATTTAATGTGGATGAAAAACCGCTTGACTTGACAAGACATTAAAACGGGGGAGCGGGTGAGTTGCGAAATAAATTGCAATAGGGTGATTTAATGGAATTGTAGGGTTGGGGCTCGTGTCGGGCCCACTTCACTAATATCATACCAAGTGGAGTTAGAATGTAGTGGGTCCCACTGCAACTTCCATGCATAGGTTATATCTACATAGAAAAAGAAATAAAAAACTGTTGCACAAATTTTTATTTCGTTCTTCAGTTAGCCCATTTATTTAATAACCTCAACCGAGAAAAAGAAACTCCAGAAAAGGTGTTCCTATGTGATTATGAGCGCTGCGGTTTCATCGGTGCCCTCATATTTTGATTCCGAGCACCAGTTCAAAAGTTAGGAAAACCAGCTCATTCGTTCACTGAACGTATCCGAGCTAAACTTCGGAAAATGATTTCCGACACACCGGGCCTTAGAATCAGGTTCCGTCAGAAACTGCGTACTCGTAAAATCCCAATGAAAATTAAGAAAACATTTCCCTTGAAATTTATGGGTCTTTACACGTTGGTTTCAAAATCATAAGTTCTCAGTTCCCCGTCATCCGTTCCTATTCTCTCTTGATCTTGATCTACATATCACCATGAGCGAAATTTTCACCATTTTTTAGATCTAATCCATTCTGAGAAAATTCAATGGTTGATACCATAAGAGAATGATCGTATAACCCTAATGTGGGTGGTTAATAACTCATCCCTAAGGTTAATTGATTTTAAAATATTTTTTTGGGGCCCACCAATTCCATCAGTGTCATTTAGTAAAATTACATACAATGATTACACTCGATAAAAATGTATTGTTATGCTCTTTTAATATGTTATATTAGTTGTTAGAGATTACAAAACAAACTCAATCTGCCCCATGTTGATTGCCATTCCATATTTGGGTTTTAAGAGTTTTGTCATGTTTCAGTTGTTATTCTGGTGTGGCTTTGCTTGAACTTCATAATGGTAATCTTGAAATAATAATTCTAATGTTATTAATAAGGATTTCATAATGTCATGTACCACGTATGCTCAACACTTTAGCCATATAAGGTATGTTCTTTCATATTATTATTAAATTTGAAATGTAAAATGAAAATTATTCTACGTATATAACATGGCCTTATCAAATGAGATTGAATAAAGGTTACATGTCTGTATTGTCCCTTTACATATTGAAGGAATATAGAGGAGTGAACCTTATAGTTTAATATACCTTAATTGTTAATTAATACTTGATTAAATGGTTAAAATTATACTTAGAATATACACACTATTGAAAGACAACGCTTGGATGAATAAATAAATGGTTGAAACTCTACATGACATATCAAAACAAATAGAAGAAAATAATTGGACCAATATGAATTAATACATGTATTAATTATCAAATAGGAATTGTCTAACATGAGCACACCTTGGATTCTGAGAGGGGAATATTTAGGGTCTCAGGAGCCCAATTCCGATTAAATGATGAGGTCTACAATGGTTGATACCACCTAGTCAATGGATCTTGTCTATTACATGGCTTAATGGTATAACATATTAGGTTCCTTAACCTGGTTATAGGATACATTGGAAACACTCCTTGGATCAAACATTGGCTAGTTGGTGAAATGGTGAATCTCATAGGGCCTTATCTTTGTTTAGCCCCATTTTACATAGGTCAACCACCTTGGAGTTAGAAAGAGCCTTGTTGTGTAATTATTTAGATTACTGTCATAGGATTAGACTCTTAACCTTCATTGAGAATCAGACACTACTGAGTTGGCGTTCCGTGAGATCTATGTTACCTTTGTTATTACCATAGAACTCCCTCACTGGATGTCATTTTTAAGATGCCTTGTCTCGTTTCATGGAACCTTCACTGCTTATACTATCACGAGGTGATGTTAGTGCTATATATACATTATATGACCTATTAACATTAAATGCTAATTACATAATTAATAATCGGGTGACCTATTCAGACACCAGTTGAGGGATAAAGCTGATACTTGGATATTTAGTTATACTATACTTATTTTATTACTTATATATGGATTCATGCACACTATTATATTCCATTTCATGAGCCTGAGTTTATAGAAATTGTAAGTAGTGGCCCACTGAGATTTATATCACACCTGTTTAGGGAACATTGTGGTACCCAAAGTAGTTTACAAGGTTGTAGGTGTTGACAAATGGAAGCAGGTGACTTCAAACACATGATTGCTTGTTGTTTAAGATGGATCTTGATATCCGATGATTGAGTTGTATCTCATGATTCATGGAGTAGTATTTGTTTTAAATTTTCTAATGTAACATGATATACATTTTTTCTTGTATCAATGTTTTCTATTTTTCTAGTGACATGAAATTACATCATCACTATTCCTATTGATAGAGTTATTATTCTTGTTTATTTATTGCATCTGTTAGCTTCCATAGTTTATTTATATTTCATCCATTGATTATAATTATTTTATATTCTTTATGATGTGATACATTCATCTAGTGAGGTCATAGTATTCCAATGAACACACAATAGGTCCTCGCTACGTGTCGGCAGCCTCGAGCATTTGGGGAGATACATTTGAGGCCATGTGGCCCATTGAGCTCAGGGCACCCTTTATGTGGCATTCGGGTCAAGGTCGTCACACCCTAACACTTGGATTAATTTTATAGGATTATTATATATCATAAATAATTATTGAATATTTTAATATATGGACCTTTTCATATTGGGGTGTGATTATTGTTTTAAAAATATTTTATGTCAGGAAAAGTAAAAATTGCCAAACTCCTGTTTTTAATAACTATAGTTTTTAAATCAAGGAGATAACTGAAAGATATGTTCTGTTATATATATTAATTTGAAATATAAATTAATTATATTCATCCTGCTAATTTATTCTAAATTTGTATTATAGAAATAATTAACGTAATGTTTTACACAACACATGTGTAATTATTATTCAATTAATGTAAAATTAAGATAATTGATATTAAAAATATTAAAAGTTATATGATATGAAATAATTAATGTGAATAGTGAGTTTTAAAAATAAAAATATCATATTATAGGGGTGTATATTTATTGGACTTTTTTAAAATATTTTATTTATGTTATTAAAGTCAAATGGAATGAATTGTACTAAAATTGACATCAATGATAATTTATATTAAATAATTTTTTATTAAATCATTTAAAATTAAGAAGAAAAATTACATTTTGAAAATTGAATATAATATGTAAAATAAACAAATAATTTTCCATTTATGGGTTATTTTTTAGTTTATAGTAACATCATCAACCCTTAAATGGTAGAAAAAATTATTATTATGATAATTGTCAAAAGGTTTAATGAAGAGTTAAAATAAAATGACAAGGGTACAAATATGATCCCAAAATGAATAAATTTTATTTTATGAGATTTTATTAATCTATATTCAACTTATACTTGAAATAATTTGTTTTGGATCCATTTTTTATTTAATAATTTTTTATTTAAATGTAATATTTTGATAAATTCCTAGTGTTCCCCTACTGTATTATATTAAAGGGGATCTATTATTCTAATTAAGAATCACTTAACTCCCATTTATATCGGTAAATATTTTCCCAAATCCCTTCCTATAATACCTCACCAGTTTTTAGAGTCTTTTTGTTTTGGAATAATTACAATATTAGTGGTTATTAGGTGTGAAGCAAAGGTTATTATATAAAGAATGTGTATAGTTAGTAAACACATGTTTTAGATTTATAACTTATTAATAATTCACAAAATATTAATAAAAAATGACAAAATAATAAAACGAGTATCTGAAATATATATATTTATGTTATTATGTTAATTTAATAAACTACCTTCGTCCCCTCTTCCATCAAAGAGATGAAAAGCCATCATTTATCTGTACGATGGACCACCGCCTCACTAACTGATGTAATTCATTTTCTATAATATTATATCAAGTATAGATTGTAATGATTTATTAATGTTTGTATATGTTATAAATATAATATATATCATTGTTAAAAGATAATATATCATTTCACTTCTTACCTTTCCATTAATGGTAAACAGATTTCATCATTTATGCATACGTTTAGACTACCACCTCCACAAAGGGAAGTGCTTAATTTTTCATAACTACATAAAATGTATTTAATATATAAGTATAATTAAATAAATAATTTGATATTTATGTTCATTTTGTAATTTTATATAGATAAAATTATAGTTACATTCATTCATAATGATTTTTGAAAAATGTAAATGTTTCTAATGTGTATATATGACCTACCTTCTCCACGTTTGTAATGTTCAACATTTTTCATAACTGTCATTGAGGATTGGTTTTAAATGTATTATTTATGTATTAGAGTCATTATTATGTCATGATTTTTCTTGTGATTATTTTATAATGACATATTTGTCCATATTCATCCTACTTAGTTCGTATTGGACTTATGTACAAAATATAGTCAAAACAACTGACATAAACTTAAATGATTAAGTAATTTTCTATAACATTTTAATTTGTGATATAAAAGAAATTATAAATATAAAAAATTTTATTATGAAAGAAAATAATTAACATCTAGAAGATAAATAATATTCTTGATGTTTCAGATAATTGATAAAGTAGTTTCTTTTAAAAATACACTTTTGAAGTTTCCATTTATACCCTTTTTTCATCTAGGTTAATATTAAGAAAACAATATTTTTATATGGGTATAAAATATTTGTGAAGGACTTGTTATTTCAATGATTATATAAATTAATTGGTCATAAAAAGTTATATTATTATCGATTTTTTGGCATTTTTAAAAAAAGATAAAAATGAATGTTATATTTTAATATATACGGTGACAATGAATTTTCCCACCATTTTAGACATTTTTTGATAATTTGATTCCTTTACTGGATTTTATTTTTCATTCAATAAGGAAACCCATTTCCCTATATTATAGTAATTTAGGTATTGAATGTTGGGTTTTAAAGAATATGGATATATCAAAATCTGAAAATGATTTCTTATGGGTGAAAATAATTTTTTTTATAATGAAATATTGTTGTGTCATAAATATTTTATGTTTTTCGGAATTATGTATGACTAAGGTTGGTTTTTGTATAAACTAATAACGAGTCGATTTTTTATTAAATAAGTATACGTAGTTTTGTATTAAATCAGGGTTGAGTTAGCCCCTATATCCTTAAAATGTATTAGGTAAAGTGAAAAAGACAACTCATTAGTTTTCTCCTAAGAGAATATGGTAATATACTGAGATTGTTATTCCAATTGTGGGATAGATTTAACCAATTTGGTTTCGTGGAAGAGATTGCAGTAATATAATTGATGTTTATTCAATGTAAAACCATGATTTTTATTTCAATTGTAACTATGAAGGCTACTTTAACAATAAATGTGATGTATATTCTATGTGTAATAGTGTGAGTTACTTCATATGTAAGAGTGTTATGAAAATGATTCCCTATGTTTATAAAATATTTTAACTATTATTTTTGAGGGTATTAATATACACTTTGAGGAAAAGTATCTGTTTTTCATGTTCCAATGAATTATTTCATACTCTTAATGAATAATATGATATAGGTACGTGTTTTATAAGTATTAATGTTTTCAAAAGACTAATTAATTTCTTAATTTTTATGTCCCTTAAAAATATTTATTTTATTATATCAACTATAAAAATGGTTTCCATAATATTTAAGGGTAATTTAGGATATGTAAAAATTCAATTTGAATGTTTTAATGATTTTTCATGAAAGAACGTGTTGATTTTTTAAAATCTTTTGTTTGGTATAAGAAATGGGTAGTAGATGGATGTTTCTGATTTTTAATTTATGGGGTTTTTTTTTGTAAGATTAATGACATAAAAACTTTAAACTATAATCTAAAATGATATTCGTGAATGAAGGAAGGTGAATTACAGTTTAAAGTTAGTAGAATATATAATGATTACAACCAGATCCTTACAAAGTAAACAATCTAATCTAAGTCAACAATAGATCAATATCATATATATAATTCTAAACCAATCAATAATCACTATTTACTTATTTGATCAACATCTTTACCCATTCATAACCAATAATGCAACTTGATCAATCTAAAATCCAAATTTACATTACTTAATAAAAAATTTCATTTTCATTGTTTTAACATAGAACCCATATACCAATTATATTCTTCCTAAAATTTTGTAATATAAAGCAATATAATCTATAAATACCACACTAATTGTGATGAGGTTATCTTAGAAGACTATATTCTTTAAGTACATGGAGATATTTGGAGTAGTGGTGAGTCTAAATGGCATCAAAATGAAATAATAATGTTCATTTCTAATATGGAAGGTATAATTTTAAATATCGTACATTTGACATTAATTAATGATATGCTAATCAAATATTATCATCAGAGAGGTATTGAGACCCACATTGTTAATTAAACAATTCATAAATCCATGGATGATGAAAATATTATTTTATAGGATTTTGTTAAGCTTGTGGTAATTAATGAAGAGACATGTTGACATGTCCAAAGTCATTATAAATCAGACTACGTATCGCATAAGGATGAACTGTGGATTATAAAACTATTTTACATATTCTCATGTAGTTTCATCATCAATTCATATTTTGCAATGTAGGTGATTATATAAGAACCATTTTATATGTATAAGAATGTGTGAAGAAGTTATATGAAAAACATAACATCTTGATCAGGTGGGAAAATAGGAAATTAATTATGAAATACATCATATATGATTTTTCATAATGAAATGATATTTGTTATTTAGAATAAGGTTTCAAAAGAAGATGCATAACAATCATTACACATCGATAAAATTATAGGATGATTTGGGATATGAAAATAAATTTCACTCTCCAACAAGTTGAAATTATCTCAATATAATGAAAACCTTTATATACCAAGAATAGAATTGAATTATAAAAAACATATAATAATATGGTTATTAAAATATTATTCTCATTGATATTAATTTGTGAAAATATATACTTGAGATGCAGTAATAGAACTAAATTATCTTTTTACTAATAAAAAATCTTCCTCACTTGAGGTTGTATATAATAAATTCTATGGAATTTTTATAATATTAGTGTTTTTTTAATCCCTAATCAAATAAAATATTTTTTATTGTTAATTGAATAATAATTGTACTTTTCAAAAAATTGTTTTTTGATTACACACCCTAGTGGTAGCGATAAAAAATGTCCCCACTTATTCCAAATTAATTGTATGATTTCATAATCTTTTATAATCACAGACCCTTGTCTTAGTTTTGTGATTTGAATAATATCAATGCACAATGTAGCTAAAACAATGGACCGTGGGTAGTGATTTAATGAAATTATTCCTTTTTTTATCATATTGATTGGATCGTTATTATACTTTCAATAATATTGAATATGTTTACATTTTTCACACTTAATTCATTCCCATATTCCTTTATGGAATTTCACAGTGATAATCTTTGCATACTTTTTAAATGTGTGTAATTTAATATTATTTCATAAATTGGGATTTTAAATCTTACCTCAAACATTAAACAATATTATTCTCTTAATTTTCTTATTCTAATGTGACCAGCCACATTATCCAGTCTTTATCCTAATGGGAACAAGAAATTGTTTCTTCATATCTATCAATGTCTATATACATTAATCACTTTAAATTAATTGATTTTAGGACACTGAAGAAGTTTCCATTATTTTTTTCATGGTCAATAATAAATATATAGGTGTAAATTAAAATACATATAATGATTTCTTTATAAGATCCAATTATCTAATTATCACATTTTTTAACACTATAAAACACAAATATAATATTAATATAAACAATTAAAGGAAAATAATTAGTAAAAATATTTTATTTTATTATTCCTATCCAATTGAGTTGATTTAATCTTATTGAGTGGTATTATTGTTCAGTTTCTTATGGAGATTGTCTTTTCCCTTTTGGGATAAATATCCATGTGTAATTTATCATTCTTGGAGCACTATATAATTTAAAAAAATCAATGAAATTTTATTTTTTTAAAATGATTAAAGAATAAAAATATCATTAAAAATAGTGCCATCCATTTTTCATAAATAAATCTACCACAAATCATTCCTTATTTGGATAATTTTCATAATTCATGTGATTTATGATGTTAAAGATATTTTTCATCTATTGACAAAGTTCCTCTATGAGGTTTTTGACACCCACTCCCATCATATAAATCATATTTTTTTTGGAAATCATTACGATATATATTGTAATGTTTGTTACATGATTCCTCCTAATTAATTATTTCTACTGAACAAAAGGAATTTTAGGGTCTATAATAAATGAAATAATATGTGTATCAAAATCATATTTTGATTTTTAATGAATAAATCGTGGAACTATTATTTTTTATAACAACTAGTGATTGTAGAATTTATTTTTATTTTTAATTCATACCATGTTATATATAGTATACCTTACACCACATAAATAATAAATAAACAATGATATATTAATGAAATATTATTATTTAAATATGTTTGTTATAAAAAAAAATTTAGTTAGTTAAGTTTTAATAGGAGTAACTGAATATCGAAATATATTTTCAAATTTTTTCCTTATTCAAATATATTTTTTATTTCGTATTAATTATTTATTTAGGTCTGAATGATAAGAATAAAATCCTATGAGTGTAAGAATATTTAATGTCTACAAATGATATAAAAGTTGGGTTTCCATATATTTTTTAGTTTTAATTTAAAAGTTCAATTTATGAATTTTTTGAATATGAATTGGTTGAAGTGATCATAATTTTTGGTTTCATCATGCCGAAATTATTTATGGTGTGTTTTTATAATTTTTTCTAAATAAATTATTTTTCGATGAATCTTTTAATATTCCCCTTTTTAAAATAAATTTTATTTTATGAAATTATCATCATATAATAATGATTCAAATTTTAATGAAACCATTTTGATAAATAAAATATATATTTACGAAGTAATATAAGGAATTATAAATAAATCATACAAGACATAGAAATTGATGCATGGCATTTTGGATGTCTAAGAGATTTTTATTATTCAAATAAAAAGTATTTTTGGTACATATTTTTTACTAAGACTTAAAAAGGGTCTTAAAACATCCCATTATCTGAAACACTATCAGATGGAAACAAATGGTTGGTTATGAGACCTCAAGTGTGCATCTCCAAATGCTAGAGGCACCTATGTAGCAGTGGGGGTGTGAAATCTATAGTGGGGAGAATATAACCCTCGACATAAAGTGTCATAATAGTAGAAGGTAACCATATAAATAAAATAAATCCATGTATAGTCATAGATGAAACCAAATATAAAATATAACTGAATAATCCAATAAAAAGGCAAATAATAATGTAATTACGTGTTGGAATTTAACTAAATTTCATTCTAGAAACCATACACGTAATACACTAGAAGACTCAATCAAATTATCAAAAGTACCATGTATTAAACTCAATTTCATCATCTCCCATAAACTCAAGCCCATATAGAAAAGAAAACAATCAATAGTATGGTCTTTTTACATTTTCAAAATCTTCATCAATGCAATCTTCTCATGTACTAAATGAATGACCAAATAGGATGTCTGTATAACACTGTAGGTCAACACCACTGTGTCTAATAAAAATATTCTTATAAGAAGTGTATGAAATAAACTGATAAAAGAGTGTATTAATTAGTTAAACAATTAATAAAATACAAAAACAACCTTATTCAAATCCATACTAGAATATCTATAAGCATGTCTTACAACCATTCCATATAGTACTATATAACCATGTCATTGTCACAACAATCTGTGTCAAATACCTATAAAAAATTACAGGATTTGGGTGGATGACATATTATCATTTAAACATGGGAATGGGAAGAGCCTACCCTATATAAGAATTACATCGTGGGAATAGGCTGATCCTTCTCAATAACATCATTACAACATATTAGTGTACATGTTCCATAGCTAAGTTTGATATATAAGAATTTCAACCTGGAAGACATGTCTTATCATATATCATAGATATCACAATATCAAATCATAAATTTCAATGGTTCATTATGAGAATTAAAATTTCAATTTCATATATCACTTTCATTCATATAGAAATTGATTTAATTGTAATAATGATAATCAATAATACATAACTAAGGGATTATTTATCAACCAATCACATATGATCTCATGTAATGGTAAAAAACATTAATCGATTAGAAAATTAAATTATATTCATGGTTCCATCACCCAACGGGAATCCATAATCCAAGTAATAAGATAATTATAAAATTAAAGTAATATAAGGAATAATTTCATTGAATGTTTAATCAGTTTGTGTGCCTGTTACTTTTACATAATCTCAATATTTCATATAATATGAAATTACAAAATAGTAGGTGTAAGATAGATACCCCCTAGATTCAATAACAATGAATGCAACACTTCTATTAGCAAACACCCTTGAAAAAGAAGGGGGAGACGATCCCCAAGTGAAACCTAGAACAAAACAAATAATGATCCAAACAAACTATGCTCATTTTCATATTATTTCATGAAAACGGTTGGAGAACCAATATATAGAAGGGAATAACATGACAAGAACCACATACCATAGATAAAATGTGTTATTGAGACATATGTAATATTGGTTGTCACTCCAAAATTAACTAGAAGGTTACATATAGTTGATAAGTGAAGGTTGCATTGAGTTAGAATGAAAATTCAACCACACAACATCCTCTAAAATATAAAATCTAGGAATTACATGTCGTGTAATGAAATTTCAAATTGTGTAAATATGTTTTTTTGGATAAAAAACCCATCACCTTGGATTATTTTATCAAAAACCACATGCCATTACATGACTTATAATCTATTTACATGATGTGTAAATGTTATAATGATGATTTTTCATACCACTCTCCTTATAAACAACCCAAGACCCTTTTAAAAATTATAAAATTACAATGAACCCATGGGAATCTTATCCCATTTATACCAATAATCCATTTATTCAGATAACCATACATCTCTAGAATGGAAGTCATTTCCCCCAAAAAAACATTGTCTACATTGATCATTTCTAGTTTTATCAAGATTCATCTCTACCTAAGACCATGTTGATTCAAATTATGGGTGTCCATGATAGAACAAGATGACCAATGTTTAGAGATGAAGAAAAAAATTACCTGAAATAGAAGTTATCAAAAAAACCCAGAAGATGTGTATACTTAGAAATAAAGGGATCTTACTAGAACCCCAATATATAACTACATATCACCAAGCTACTTCAATAATCACTACAAGATCTCTGTGAAGAACTCTATCCATTATGTTTTCATATCATAATTCCTCTCTCAGGTATCCTCCTAAACTCACCCATGCATCCACTACAATCAAACCTACAGTATAGTACTATCCAAATGATATTTCTTATCATGCTACACATCCTATATCATATTATCCTCATAGGATTATTCATCACAAATCATGGATTATAATACATATATCATATGGGTATGGTCTAAATGATATATTCATACCTATCACATGTGTAACACATCCTGAATTGAATTTTAGAGTTGTGGTGGGTTAAATATTTCGTCACCAGCCCACCCCAGACACGATCTCAATCGGACTAAAAACATGGTATTTAGATTTCCCTATATCCTAACACGTTATTTCCCTAATCTTTCCAACACAATAAGGAAAACATGATGAAAAACATTGAATTCTAGAGGTCATATCTGATGGATAGCATATGGTTTTTTTACTCTATGTTATCACCAACTTCTTTTTGATCAGATGAACTTGTTTAGATGTCGCTTGCAAAAGACAAGGCCCAACAACTACTGACACACCTACCTCCATCCAATAAAGAGGGGAATGTAATGGCATGTGGGAAAAAGCCTCAACATTTTACATTTAGAACAATTCATGGAATCTATTATTTTATGAAAACTATATGATTTCAATTTGATGGTCCCATGAAACACCAAATTCCAAAAAAAAATATACTCAAAAAATATCCTCCAAAACATGAATCGTCTTCTAATATTGAACATTAGTATAAGGATGATAGGTTCTGGTCAAAATAAATTATGTTCCCAAATACTTCTGAAGACCCTACTTGAAAAGCTATGTGACATGATGATCTCTATCAAAATGGATACTCCTCATAACATTATGAAAACAAACCACCCCATGAATATAAAGACAACATATATCATCACTTGTGAAGGTCTCCATGATAGGAAATATGTGAACTACCATTGTTTGTTGATCCATAATAACCCATTAATAATCATTTTTATGGGTTGTCCAGGGTAATACTATCACAAAATCCGTTATGAAATCATCTTATTTGAACTCATGTATGTTAAAGGGATACCAAATAGTATAAAGACAACAATAATATGCATTCACATTATGAAATTTGATCCATCTAGCCATGAATATTTCCACCTCATTCTTAATTCTTCACTAATGGTACATTCCATGGAGTTCACAATGCATCTTTGTCAAACCAGGATGCACCAATAATATTGAAGCATGGATCTAAATCATCATCCTCTTATTAAAGTCCATTGGAATCCATACACAGACATAGAAAAGAAGAAAATTTACATTTTTTAGAGACCATCCAGATCAAGTCTCCCCACTATATAATTTATGAATCTGAACTCCCCCCCCCCCCACCCAGAAGAGACAACAGTTCAGTCTAAATCTTATCCAAAAGAGGAGGTATAAAATATGTTGGAGTCAGAGCTACTTGATCTTTAGACTCCTAAGCATCCAGATCCATGTCTTCAAAGAGGGAAATTATCTAAAACTCATCATAATAACTTCATATTACCTCTATCTATTTCCTTTGACTTGAATCATCAGATATGATGTTTCCCATTCCTAGTGTACTAGATAATTTGATGTTGCAATAATATAGATAAGTGGTCCACATTCTCTATAGATGCTTCAAGAAAAATTGAGAAAAGATATAATTGACAGTCTTGTGATCCGTGTATACTACAAACCTCTCACCCATGAGATATTGTCTCAAAAATATGAAGTGAAATGCCAATACTACTAACTCAATATCATGAGTACAGTATTTCCACTCATTTCATCTTAGATTATTAGAGTCATAAGCAACCACTTGATCCTCCAGATCATCCAATGAAAATTTGAACTCACAAATCTATGTTGGTTTCATTTTCTGTGGGGGGATAGAAATCGGATCTAATCCCAACACCAACTCAATCATTCAATCAGTCTCTCCCATTGGTGGTATTCCATAAAACATGTCAGATAAATCATCCTAGAAATAGTGTAACTCTATAGGAAATTAATTATACTGCATTCCAATATAATCATGGGAAAATGGATATATGAGCTATGAGATTGTCTAATCTACACAGAATTGGTCAAGTATGACCAGCCTAATGATCCCAGTCCCCCTGATGAAAATAACGACCTCCCTCTATAGATAATAAGGTAAATCTCCTCATGTAATAGTAAATATGATCTTGGTATAGTTCTAACCAATCCATTCTATGAATTATATAAAATATATATTCATTCACATGAGTTAATTTTCATCTAGAATTCCACCATTAATGGTTTCCAATGTAATTGGATCCACCAATTTCTAGAAAATGCACCTTTAATCACTTAATATTTTATGACCACACTCCCAACAAAGCGTAGAATATTGAAATACCTTCTAATGGTTCAACATTCATGCATAAATATTTTTCCAAAATAGTATATGGAAATAATGTGATGATCCTATATGAAGCAAAACACAATCTAACATAGATGATATATGAATCTTACCTCTAACAGTAGACAGTCTTACATCCAAAATAATCATAGTAGTATGTATAATGTGTAGATGAATTGTAACTCCTCCTGGGGATCTATTCTAAAATCCCTAAGCTATTTCTCTCTCCTAATGCATATGCTCATTCACTGAAGTACCACATGCCTTGACACGTCCTAAATTTATTGTGGAAATCCAACTACAATCATGACGAGGGGTAGCTGATACCTTTCACGAATTAGGTGTATGTATTGATCTCGTTCAACTAGTCTATTGTGTAATGTTCATACATAACCTATATGTATTACCCAGTTTTCAATAGATATGACATTAAACTATTGGTTAACAACACATTGGGTGTTTGTGTCCAGACATACCACATTGATAGAAATGGAATGAGATACAGTCTTACGATATTTATCTACTTCCCTAAATAATCATCCCACAACATCCTTGGTAGAATATGTCATAGTGGTGATTCTTTCCACTCCATGAAAATTTCATAGTTCACCGTACTAAAACATCCTAGCCTTTTATTGGGGCCTCTCTTAGATTTCTTTTACATGATGAATGCCAGGAACATCATGTTCTCAAAGTCACTCAAGAGAAATACATTCACCTATATCATGATATCTTAGAGAAGATTGTCCTAAAAACAAATTACCATTGAGAAATCATCACCTTCCAATGATGGTGTGAAGAACTATAGATCAGTGAAACACCTAGTATAGTCTGCACAGACATACCCTACATCAGATGATTGAACACATGGTTTTGTTCATCACTCAACATCTCATAATAGAAATTGGTTAGGAAAATCATCTTGATCCCTTTCCATGATAGCTCATACTACTACCTAGATTTCTCCCATATATCCCACCAATTCATAGAAGGTCCACAAAGATTAAATAAATCATGCCTCACCATCCTATGAATGTGTGTATTAAGAATCATGAAGATTTTCTTGACTAACTCGATCCAGAACATGGAAGTCTGGGGTCCTCATTCCCAAGAAAACATTAGATGATACTATAGTAAAAACAATTATTGTTATCTCTAACATCGATGGAACAATATGAAGTTTATACCTTTCCATGGATCGCATGACCCTATTTAATTTGTTGATTACTGAACATTTAGCTGATAATTTGGAAGTACATGAAGCTCTAATTCAGTTGTGTCTGGAGAATACTGATTTCCACCCTCCCAATACTCAATTAAAAGTTAATGGGGATTCATTTTTATAAAATAAAAATTCACACATTATAACACTAGCTAGTAATAAGGTCAACCTAAACAGGGGACTTAATATAAGATCCACTGAATCATGGTCTTGCTAAACATGGATTACTTGTGTTTTAGCATGACACATCAATTAATTTAATTTATCCAATGAAATAGATATATCATATCATAGTTCAATAGGAATATATATATGACATGGAAAAGATATATATGATCTTATAATGACACATTCATTTAAATATATTCTTTTGTTCATATTATGATTCATGTATCCTCATATCAGACCATATCGGGTGTAACAACAAATATTTTCAATGAATGGATGAACAATTTTTTTTTCAATCTCATTGGTTGATTTGATCATGGTTAATGTATATAACACCCTATGGAAGGCCCCATATGAATCTGAAGATTTTTCAGAACCCGTATTTCTAAAAAATTAATGGATGAATTAGGCTGCACGTTTTGTTTAAATAATGAATCTTAGTACACACAATCATTTTTTAACTATGTGTTTGTATATATCATGCATCAATAGGCAATACATTTTTTCCAAAATCATGGGACTTGAGGTATATGAATTTTCAATAATTTCAGTTTTTTTGGATAGTGGGTTCTCACATGGTTTGTGCACAGTTTTCAAATCGTGTACCCAAACTATTAACAACCTAATTTGGGTTGAAAAGTCCAAAATGACCACACTAAACCTTTTAAGAAATATCTTCTTACTCGTTGATTCCTCTAATAGCTAGTCTTTTTTTATCCTCCTTTGAGATTACGATCACCTCATGCTAGGATATGAAGAAACTAATTCATCAACTTCCTGATCATCCATCTTTCAAGTGCATTAGATCCATCTCGATGAGATATTATAGTCTCTTACCTCACACACAAGTTTTATTTTGAATCCATCACACAATTTAGGTTCAGGATTATTTTCCATACATTTATTCAATTGAGCTGTTTATCAGATCTCTTTCAATATGCATTTAATGTGATTTTGATATAGAGTGAAGAATAATCTAAAGCCTTTATGTAGGTGTTCATGTCATTCTACATATGTGTTTTGATTCCCCATTGACATTCCATTGTACCGCACACTGGTTTTGACCAAAAATCATCTTTTAATTGATTGCATCATATCATAATGATCATTATACCATATTATACACCTATTTATTCGTCATAGGTGTCATAGAGTTTGTGCACACCTTATATGGTCACCCCATGGGTGTGACAATTGTAATTGTTCATTATGGCCAATTGGAAAAATTTCATGGAACACCTAATTATCTTCTGGATTAGCCTTTAAATAAAATTTCCATTGAGAATTGAATATTAAGTGGAAGCCAAAGAACATCTTATGTGTTATTACCTCATTTACTTATAATTTCCCAATAATGAAATTGTTTTATTTCCCATGTCACCTCATAAGTTAGACATCAATCCATATAGATTGATTTTTAATGTCATGAAGAATTAAATGGGTCGATTGTAATGAATATTTTTAATCAAGTGGAGTTGCTAATGCATGGTGGATACCAAACTTAAATGAATTAATCGAATTAGAAGAGAAATGGTTCATTGAGTGTGATAAATAGAAACATTTTGTTATGATTTTATAGATGAACACTTTTAATTTTAATGCCTTGCTATAATAGAACATGACCTTTGAGATACATGGGATTTTATACTCATTTGTCATGATATAAATATGATAATACCCATTTATATGTATATGAACTATATAAAAATGAATCATGTGAGGTTATTCATATGGAGAATTATAATTATGAATATGTCTTTATATGTGATATGTATGATGGAATGGGGTATTAAGCATGACAGATTATCTTGTTCCCTTACATCGGGTGTTGAGTATGGAATCTTACTCCAGTTATGCTATATGGGTGTTGGGATTTACACACCACATTCCATGATTTGAGTATTTATATGATGGCTCACTCACCATCTTGTGTATTGTTTAATAACATCTCACACTCTCCTCAGAATTTAGGGAATGTACCAAATTTCTTGAGCTTATAGGCTCAATAGACAAGTCATAGATGTCTCTGTTACACCCCGGTCCATCCAGAACTACTATTCCAGATATATGGACACCTACATCTACATGTACTAGGTTCATATAGGTGCAGGTAGTATACCGAATTATACTATGAGTATATATATATTTAAATTTTTCATACATTCATCATAGCAATGTGCTGATGTAGGTAGACCCTCCATAGGTCCTATAAGAACCTGAGTGGACTGTTTATTTATGTTATAATTTCGTTCGTATTTGGTAATACATTGAAAATGTTTAGTTATGTGCACTACTCGGATAGCACATCAACACCATTGGAGGTGGCCTACATGTTTTTTTATCCCACAACCTACCAGGGGTACAATTGGTACCCAAAAAGTGTAATTGTCTATAGGTATGTAAAATGGAAAGCACCCTTATACAAGTTTTTGATATGATTTAACATTTAGATAGAGAATAGGCATAGAAGAATTAGAATTACCTCGATGTGATAGTGGATAATTTTTTGTAATTTTTGTAGTTCGTATCGAATTATTTTATCTATATGACTAATGTTACCATTTTTTACCAGCATATCATAAATTCATGTGTCAGATACTTCCTTATAGGATTATGATATTATTATTAGTTCTTCTTCTATATTTATTCTTCTTCTACATATATATTATTCTATCTATTTATATTATGCTTCCACTATTTATCGTATCTAATTGTTTCGGTTTTGGAACTCTAATATGAGGGTACAGTCTCCCAAATTTACCACCTTTACACCCACACGAGTATTCGGTAGCCTCTGCCATATGGGGAGGCACTTTGTAGTAATGTGACCCATCAGACTAGGACACAGGTTAGGTGGAACCTGGGTTTTGGCATTAAAAAGATGAATCTGAAGAGTTTTCTTTCTTAATTTATTATTTGAAGAAAGTAGATAATATATTTAAAATTCATGGAACATGGATATAAGTTGTTCTTGGGTGTCACAAATCCATGTTCAAGGTAAAGTCTTAGTATCCTGAATTATAATTATTTTTCTAATTTTTCCTGTACTGTTGATATTATTTCACCATTGGGTGGTGCAAGTGTTGTGTGTAGTTACTATTATTCTTCTGATATAGTATTTATTTTAACTTAAGGCTGATGATATGAGGTAAAATATAATTGTTACATGCATCATTTTGATGAACACCATGAATAATATTCATTTCATTATTCCATGTCATGTCTTTTTTTAGGGTGAAATTTACTATTTTATATTATTATTTCCTTGATTATATTGAATTGTGCTGAAAAATATTACGAGGATTAAAAAACATAATTAATACTCCATGTTTCTTCCTTCACCGAAGAGTGATTTATTAAATAGGATAAAGTAGAGACCTTAAGAAGTTAATTATGGTATGTTGAGCCATGGACCATTCTTCTCATGGGACAGAACATGGTATGGTATGAGTTGAATGGATATAAAATTTGTGTTCATAAGGAGTATGTGCCCCTATGGTTTGAATGTGGTATACCATCTGATTCAACCATTTTAAATAATTTTCAAAATTGATTAATCACGAATTTAAAACGAATAAAACATATATAGTGAAATTTATTATCAAATACATTTAAAAGATAGAATTATACCCAAACATGTCCTTAATAGAAGGTAGTGGGGTATCTATTATGTTCTTATGGACCGTTGTGGTCTATTTATGTCGAATAGACCTGGATTATGAAGCACGAATAGAGGATTTACCATTATAATAATAATTATTCACTTATTTCATATTTTCATTAATAAAATATTATCAATTACATAAATCCCTTCTAAGGTGGGTGTGCTGCATTGTTGTATCTTGTAACCACAACATCCTCCTATCGAATTCTCTAAAGGTTGTGGAAAACATGATCATGAGTTAGTGGGCCCTAAGATTCTAGTGATTCTTCTTATATAGAAACTAGTGGCTTCTCTTCATATACTAAACATAGGAATTAATTCCCAGTTCCAAGAGGGTTTTCTGTGTGTGCTTCATAATATACATGGTATGAGGACCCGACCATAAACATTATATTATCATGTAAATTCCTTTATAATTCAATTTATTACATTCATAATGACATTTTCAGTTTATATTTTTAGTGAATTAGGAAAAAATCATACAAATCACCCGAAAAGAATTAAATGGGGGTACTACTAAAAAAGTATCAATTTATTTCATAAAATTAATGTTCTCAATAAAACATGAAAACATTTCGTTAAAAATATTAACAACATTCAACATGGATTATCCATTTGTATTACCCATAATTAAACACTATGAAAAATATTTAAATCATGGAATGAGATAAAAATCACTGTAAGGAAAATAAAATAAATGAAGACATCCGTCCATGAATACTTTTTAAAATATGAAATCATTTCCTTTAATACATACTTCTAACCCATAAAGTATCATATTCATTGTGAAAATCAAAGACTTCCATAAATAATAAAAAACATAAATTAAATATTCAAGTAAATTGGGGATTTACATATTTATGATTATCACCCTCAGGGCTTCCATATGATTTTTTACCCTCACATCTACCTTAAAATATAACCCTCATGACAATATTATGATGTAACCCTCACAACTACCTTATGGTGTAACAATTGTAGTCAAACTTGAAATTACCATTATGGTAAAATTCCAACATCAAAATAACGAATGATTTAGTGGGAGATATAGGTCTAACCCATGATCATAAAAAATTCCCAAGGACTAGAAAATAATTATAAAAACATAATTCTTGCATCATAAAAACATTTATTTGGAATTTTCTAAAAATAGAAATTTAAAATAGTATTTTTAATGGAAATTACCTAACGTCGTGTTCGAATCATGTAAAATGTGTTGAAACCACATGTATACTGGTTTAAAACATGTGATTAATTTATTACAGAACTATATAAATGTTTATAAATACTTATATTGTCTTCTTATAACATATTTCCATCGATTTATTACTAATATTTTTTATTTTGATTGTATCATATGTATTTATTTCACGTTTTCCATGGTTAGTTCATTGTGGATTTTCTTATCAAATGGAAGGAAAAAATCATAAGTGGAATGAAATGGTGTTAATATGTTTCAATAATTTTAATTGATACCATATATAATTTTTTAATATGATGATGATTAATTTTCTAAAATGTTAATGAAAATGATTTAAATTGTTTTTGTGGTTTTTATGACCATTATAAAATCACATATATTTATCATATATCAAGTTTATATATTTGCTATAGAATATTATATAACCTGTAATATATATAATCAAATCATATTTAACCATAATAAATGTTTTATTACCAAACATTATTGTGGAAAAATAAAATAAAAACACATCATCCATGATGATGGTAAATCGACACATCATGAACAATGTTTTCATTTTTTAGAATAAGTGGAGAAGAGGAGTTGTTTGTTAATGAATATTACATTAAAAAAATAAAATTATTATATATTTAGGATAATAGAGATATCATGTAACTTCATATTGAATATATGAGGATAGAATAATAAAATAAATGGAATTGAAAAGGATATAAGAGAAAAATAATGTGGATATTACATCATGAATCCTCATCCTTGAGATCTTCTTTAAAAGACTGGGTTTTCTCAATTTGGTGAGACCAGAAGGTCGTGGATGTGTGGAAGAGGCTTGGGAAGGGAATTGGGTAGAAATTAATCAAGATAAAATGATTTTAGAAGTGAGAATAAGAGGAGGTGAGGGGTTGTATTTATTGTAGAGGATAGAGGTGTTTTTATTATTTTATTCATTAGATTATTATTTTCTCTAATGACTATAAATAGTTATAGAATTACCATTAAATATATTAAAATAATTAAGGATAATTAGGCATTATGGGCTTACATCAACCATACATGACTATGATTCAATAAAACTTTTATTAATTAAATATTGTATATTACATTATTTAATATTCTCTAAAAATTAAAATATTTTATAAGAATATCAAAAAATAAACCTTTCCTTTTTCCAAAGTGTAGAATTAAAAAGTAAATATCATTTTTAAAAAAAAATACCAATATTATATATATTTTTTTAATTAAAATTACAATTTATTTAAATAATAATAATTTTAAAATTATAACTCATTTTATAACACGTTGAAAAATTATTTAATGTCTTATAAAACAATATAATAATAATAATACAACAAATTATTAATTATTGATTCAATTTTTAAAAAATAAATTTCATTTAAATCATTAAAATAAAAAAATAAATTAAATAAAAAAATTATATTTAGATAAATACCAACACTTAATTTATTACTTTGAAAACATTTATTTAATTATTCCATGATATGAATATATCATATTTTCACTTTTAAGATAAATGAATTATATCTATACTTTCAAAGATGGGGTTACTATTATATTTGTATAGATTATTAAATTTCTATAAATACTACTTATTTCAATATATATTTAAAATAAATTTATGTATTTTATTCTAAAATGAAAATAAATTATTTTATAAATACCTCGGTTGTTATATCCACCCCCACCTTTGGAAATTTCATCCTCTCAATATTTATTCTCTTAATAAAAAAGTGGGGATAAATATCCCTAATAGAATTTTCAGATTATCATGAAGTTTTCAACCCTTTGTTTTCTCCACTAATCCATTACATAGTGAATTACCTTTTTCCAAAAAACATTATCTCTATGATCAAGAATCAGAATAGTTTTTTACTAATAAAAAAGGTTCTCTTCTTGCTGAACTACTTTTGGGATCAAAGAATGAAATTAGTCTGGAACATATTTTGTTACCATTGAATCATTAAAAACATTTTTACGTATGATAAACTCGATGGAAAATCCATTCTATAGGAAACATGACCAGAAATATCCGGGATTTTATAAAGAAAAATAAACAATTGGAATAGATTTTCATTATTATCTAAAGGAAGAAATCTTTTCTAAAGATATATTTTAAAGAAAACATGTTCACCTATATCAAAAGAAAGGGTTTTCCTCATATTATCGGCATAATTGTTAATCCTTCTCTGAGTTTACCTCAAATTTTGCAAGATCATCATCACTTTATCACCTATATCCACCACTAATTCTTCCCCCATCAACTTTCATTCCCAGACATCATCCAAAAATGATGGTGTTAGAAACCATTTTCCATATAATTATTTAAAAGGTACCATCTCTATACTAGAATGAAAACATTCATTATAATATAACTCAATTATAGAAATATGTGGATCATAAATACTTGGTTAATCCATTGGAAAAACACATTACAATTCTTCCAATGTCTGAATTTTTATCTCAGTATGTCCATTATATTGAGTAAAATAGAAAATACTAAAATTTTATTCAGTTCCAAATAACCTATGGAGGCCTTTAAAAAATATATAATTGAGATTAGGATCACATTCAGATACAACAGATAATGGGACTCTATGTAACATGAAAATTTCTTTAAGTTACAGTCGAAAAAGATGATCTTGTGAAAGAATGTCAAATAAAAATGAAATGTGTAGAATTTTCAACCAATCAACGATAACCTAAAAAAATAATCATAATGATAATTTATTTTTAGTCCCACAAAGAAGTCCATGGAAATAATTTCACATTTCCACTCTAGTACTGGAAAAAGGATAAAGAATTCCCTTTGTATTTATTGGTCTGATTTAACATGTTGACATGTCAATCATTTCACAGTAAAATTAGGAATATCTATTTTCATTACATTCCACTAATAAAAATACATAATGTGTCATTACATATTATCGATTCCATGATGAACTGAAAACAGTAGACTATAAGATTCACTTAACAATTCATACTTCAGTTGGGAAACATATGGAATAGATAATGTGTTTTAAAATCCCATGACAAATTCTTTATCAACATTAAATGTTAGAAACATATCTTTCTTTATGAATTATACATTTTTCTATAACTCATAGTCTTCCATTTGGACGTTCTTATCTCTATATGAGATAGACGACTACACTAACACCTGTAATAAAATAGTTGAATCTTCTACACCAACAATTTCCAAGAAAAAATTCATCAATTCATTAACTAATGGGTAATGTTGAAAATGTAACGAGGTTAATAAATCACGATGTTTTTGACTCAATAAATCTTTGACTTTGTTTAATTTTCCAAGAGGTTTATTGATCACGAAAATATTATACATTTTCAGTTTAAGAAATCATATTTTCCTCATATTAAATTACTCTTGAGTGAATGAATACTTCAATGATTTATGGTCAGTATATATTTCACATTTATCTCTACATAAATGATGCCTCAAAAATTTTAAAGTGAAAACTATAAAAGCTAATATCAAATAATTTTTGGATAATTTAACTCATGAGGTTTCAGTTCTACTAAATAATAAGAAACTTCCTAATTATTCTTAATCAGAACACAACCAAGTCCCTTAAATGAGGAATCACCATAGATAAAAAAATCACAATTTCTTGATTGTAAAGGGAAAACTGGAGCATTCACCGATCTTCATTTCAGTTACTAAAAACAAACATCACAATATTCTATCTAAATAAATTTTACCCACTTTCGTGTTAACATAGGTAATGGGGTAGATAATCATTCAATTCTATAAGAAACGTATTGTTAATAGACTTATAATCCAATAAAACAAAAAATCTCATCAACATTTGTAGTTCTGGGCCATTCATCAACCACTTTCTTTGCGATATCAACCAGTATTCCATCCTTATTTAACGTTTTTCAAAGAAAATAATCCCATTGAAACTTAAAAATTCATTTTCTAAATTTTCTATATCAATTCATTTCACTGAGAGTTCTAATGAAATCAATTAATGTTTTTCATGATCCTCATAACTTTTTAAAAATAAAATAATATCATCAATAAGAGCAAAACAATCAAATATTCACAGAATGATGTCTTCATAATATCCATAAATACTACATGTTAATTTATCAATCCAAAGGGAATAAAAAAACATATAATCCCCATATCTAGTATGGAATGTGGGTTTTGGAATGACATCTTCTTTTACCTTCTATCTGATGGTACCCAGATCATCAGTCAATCTTATAAAAATACCGAGCTCTCTAGAGATAATCAAACAAGTCAATGATATTAGTTAATGGATTATTATTATAAATATTAATTTTATTCAATGTTTCATGATAAATAAAAATACATATAGTTCTAAATTTATTTAATAAAACACGAGCACCCAATGGTAAAGTTCTATGTTGAATTAAACCATTATCATGAATCTCATGCAACTCCTTTTTCAATTTTTCAAGTTTCACTTAATCGATTCGATATGGGGGTTTATAAATTGGATTATCATTAAGAACTAATCCAATGGTAAATTCAACTTATTAACCAGTTATAACACTAGAAAAATAATTATGAAACTCATCTATGTATACATTTACCACTGTCACATCATTAATATGGATACTTTCCTTTTTTCATAAACATGTACATGATAACTTTTTTTTCATATTTTAACAGGTTTTTTTCTTCACAATATGTTATCATTGGTATGGGTTTACTCTTGTATAAAAATAAAAAAAATTCTGGAAAAAAAATTCTTTGACTCTAAAATCAATATTCGCATTGTAAACAGATAGACAATCCCTATCAATAATAACATCACACTCAACTAGGGGTAAAACATAATGGTTTGAAGGAATTTTAATATTATAAAGAATAATTGGAATATTTTTTTAATTCATTAATTACATAATATCACCCATTTTTTAACTATAAGCTCTGGTTTCATTTCCTGAGCTAAAATTTCTAATTTACCAAAACAATTCTCAACATGAAAGGAATATGTAGACCCCATATCAAACAAGACATTAGTAAAATACGAGTAAACAAAAATTGTACCTTATAACACTTCATTGGAAGGCTCGACATCTACTGAATTAGTTGCAAAGGATTTAACTACAACGTTATGCTTATATGTTGGATTCCTTACAACATTCATATCTTTCATTGGGCAAGTATTTGCATAATGACCAATATCACCAAATTGAAAACACTTTACAGTTTACTTATAATAATTAATCATAACAGAACTGTGATATTTTTTATTTCAATAACAGGTCATATATCCAAATATACCACATTATAATAACTTATAGTATTTTTAAATCCATTCCCAATAATTATTTTTACTAAACATCCCACTGCTTGTAAAATGGAATTTCTTGCCTTCATATTTTTTTAATTTATTTTTACCCATTGCTTTCTATATAAAAATATTTATAATTTATCAAACATTGTGTGATCATCAAAAAAACTCAATTTCTACACTCTTGACACATAAAAAAATATTATCATAACATTTTAACTCAAAGGAGTCCAAATACCTTCAGTAAATTTTCATGAATGCTGAGAAAAAAAGATTGATTTTAATATTGTGATCCTAAATATGTTTTGTAGAATCCCTCGCCTATATGGTGATGTTTATTTCATACCCTTCCACTGAATATGCCAAATTTTTTCAATTAAATGAATTGATTTTTCAACCAATTTTAATTCACAATAGGAAAATATTTTTCAAGGAAAATATTATTAAATTCATCCAATTATAATACAAAAAACTCGTTTCTATCTCTTATATTATTGAAAATTGACCACAACTTATTGGATTAACCTGAAAAATGGTAAATATAAATACTAAACATTGGATTATCTAAAAACGTCATTTAATAAAATATTATTTCATGGGGTTTAATCCACCCTTCAGCTGCTACTGGGTCAGAATATCCATTGGAAATAGGAGGGTGTTTCCTCATAAAATTTTATACTATCATCATATTACAATATGGTATCTCTATATTTTCTCACTAATCGATTCCACCACCATTTATATCCTATTTCAACTGAGAAATTTATGTCACAAACTATTTGGTTCTAATTCCCACTATTCTAGGTTTTGCAATTAGAATGATACCATCCTGTTTTTTTCATCCTACTTCATCATCCCTGTTTATTCTATGGAAATCCATTATGAAGTGACATATATTAGATAAATAAACATTGTAATCATTAAATTATATATAATGTCAACATAACCATAAGGTAATAATAATTTATCGTATTTTATTAAAATCATCCTAACCCCTAAAGTTATATAAATCGTGCTCTAATACCAACTATAAGGATCCTTCCTTATTCATTATAAAATCATGTAAAATCATTTAGAATTCACATTTTTATATTCAAATTTCTTTTGTTTATATTTTAGTGAATTAGAACATAAATCATACATATTTAATAACAATTATATAATGTGTTTAATACTAAATCTGTATCTATTTCATCCATAAGGAAAATGTTTTAATAAAAACTGATATATTTATGTGAAAAATCATTACAATAATTTTCTTGACTACTCTTTTCCTATTACTCATCCTTAAAAACTGTGAGAGAAAATTATAAAAATTAGGATGATAAGAAAAATATCAGTGAAGAATATAAATGAAAGTAAGGAATTAGTCCATGAATACATATAAATATATTATATAATTTTCACAAATACATTCTAATCACATATAAATTATAATATACATTGAGAAAAAACATGAAACTTAAATAAAACAAAAAAATATTTATGTAACTCGATGAATTACATAAATATGATTCCAACCTTAATAGATAACATAACAAATTTTCCCTCATGGATACTAGATAATGTACCCATCATGGATACCATAAAATGCAACCCTCATGGGTACCTTCTGATGTAACCATCATAGTTACATTTAGAATAACCATTACGGCCAACATCTAACATTAACATACCAAATTCATTAGAGGGAGATATAGGTCCCATGATTAGTCATAATAATACCAATAATAAGAAAATAATCATAAAACTATAATACTTTAATCATATATGCATTAATTTTGAATTTTTTAAAAGTATAACTTTAAAAAAGGTTATTTCAAGAAAAGTACCTTACCTCAGGTTTAAATACCTTAAAATCCCTTCAAAAAACCTGTATAATGGTTTAAAGAGTGTTATTAAGTTATTATAGAACTATATTAATATTTATAATTCTTTATATGGTCTTCTTATAACATATTTTGACCAATTTATTAATAATGTTTTATTATTTTCATTGTTTTAGTTGTAATTTTGGCTTGGTTTACAGGGTTTTTTCATTATAGATTTTCTTGACGAATGTAAAAAAACTTCATAAGTGGAATGAAATGGTGTTAATATTATTCAGAAATTTTCAATTTTACCAGATATCATTTTTTATATGATGGTTATTCATTCGGTAATATGTAAATGAAAATGATTTAATTTATTTTTTCTTTTTTTAGGACCATCATGAACTCGTATCATTTTAATTAACATCAGTTTTATGTGTTGGTTATAAAAATTTATATAACTATTTATATGTATAAGAAAATATTATATAACCATAACAATAGTTTTATGAGCATCCATGAAGGTGGAAAAAGAAAATAAAAACACAATGTCCCTGATGAAGATGTGACAGGGTGAGATGAATCTATAGGGCAACAGACATGGAAGCAGAGCTAGGTGAGCAGCATGAGGTGGTGTAGATTTTTACATGTTAAAACCAACCACATTTGTAGACCCATCCATGCTCAGAGAGCTGGAGTTAAGGGGAAGAGAGTAGCTTCATGTGGTCAAGGAGTGTGACCAAAAGGGTATAGGGATGATTTGAGGTACGGTTTGTGTCTACTAGTAGCTGCCATATCAATAGACATAGGTATCAATTATTCATTCCTTCCATGAATCTTGTCCCAGACCTCAAGTTTCTAATTAAATAGTTGACTTGACCCTCATGTATAGAGATACCATTGAGAGGAGACTTGATAACCACAATTACGTCGGCAGTGTGATCTAACCCTTGAGGTGAAAGTTTCGGTTGGAACCTCTTGGTTGTAGCAATGATGCATTACAACATTAGTTTTGGTATGGACTGGGAAACCACAGTTCATACACAGATTGACTGTATTAGGCAAAAAGATTGCAGTTTAACTACAACATTAGGATGCGCTTTTCCTTTTTCAGCAAAAAGGAAACTCATGCAACACAGGTTAAGCTCATGTATAGGAGGGTGCAACCGATCACTCTTGAGTCAGCCAACCATACCCTCGTGGCAGCAGGTGTTTTGAGTTATCACTTCCAAACAGGAGTGACAGAACATGGGGACATCGTTTCAAAATATGTTTCCAGGATGACCCCCAAAGGAGGACTGAAATTTTCCTTGGCTGGTTACTTTCATATGTTCATTCCAGACTTCTCCAGTGTTTTTTCTCACGATGCCTCACTTGTCAGCAAGTGAAGGTGAAGCACCAGGAACCAGTAGGCATGGTTCAACCATTAGTGGTCCCAGAGTGTAAGTGGGATGAGATATCCATAGACTTCATGATAAGTATTCAACATACGTCCGTGGGACATGACTCTATTTGGGTGATCATTGACCAACTCAACATGTCGGCCCACTTCCAACAGACCAGAGATGGTACGAGCTAGCATGGAGAAGGTGAAGGTCCTCCAGGAGCGGATGAAGACACTACAGAGGAGAAAGAAGTCATATGATTAGAGGAGACAGAGACATCTGGTGTTTGAGGATGGAGAACATGTCTTTATATGGGTCTCACCTCGATGAGGTCTACACAGATTTGGCCGAGGAGGCAAGTTATCTCTAAGATTCATCGGACCTTTACAGGTCCTCAGCAGAGTAGGCGAGGTGGATTATTGATTATCTCTTCCACCTAAGTTGCATAGGGTGCATGACGTCTTCCACATATCTCAGTTGGGGAGATATGTGCATGACCCCTCACACATCAATCACCATGGGGAGTTGGACATCGATGAAAAGGTGAATTTCATGGAGGTTCTGGTGGAGATTGAGGATCGACGGGAGTGGGTCCTATGTGGACATTCGATACCTCTTGTGCGCGTTTTCCGATAGCATGGGAACCTCTAGGAGAGCAATGGGAGCGGGAGGCTTGGATGCGTGCTCAGTACCCCAATTTGTTCCTTTAGATTGAGTTATATCTTACGGGGAAGTAAAGCCCTGATATGGGGAGAATTTAATGACCCGGAAATTCGGTAGAATTTTTTTTCGTAAATATATGTGAATTTTATGAGTCTCTGAAATTTTATGATGTGTTATACCGAGGCCCAGTGTCCCCAGAATCAATTTCTGATTTTTTATAAGCTTAAATTAACGCTCATAAGAAGTTTTCCTAAAAAACTGGAATAACTCTTATACGGTTACTCAGATCATAAAACTGAGGGCACCGTTGCACCCAGGATGGAAGGTTTATCCTATTTGTGACTTAAGTTTAGTCGGTCCGGGTATCCTATGAGAAAACCCAAAATTGGCATAATCGTAAATAAAATAATTAATTAGATAATTTTATTTTTCAAATGCTTATATCTCACAAATGGCAACAGGGATTAAAAATATGAGACCACCACTGAACTAATGAGGGTATGATTTTTTAAGAAGATACTAACTTGGGTCGGTGAGGGCCACCATAGAAAGTAAGTTTTTGGCCGCAAATAAAATAATTAAGTGACAATTATTTTATTGTAAAATTAATAACTTTTAAAGGATAACTCGGATTGGAAATTCGAGGGTACCATTGGGTTATTTGGGGCACGTTTCACCTAGGTAGAGCCTAACCTCAACTGTAGTTTGTCGAGGGTGACTGATAATAATTTTTTGAACTTTTTTTCAAGTATGTTTAGTAAACGTACGAGCAACATTTATAACTTTTGAACTAGTGCTCGGAACTGAATTATAAGGGCACCATTGAACTCACAACGTCGGTAATTTCATAGTTATTCCTTCAATGCAGTTTCATTATGATGAGTTTGGATGTTAGTGTTTGGGGTTTTTATAATTTTCATGGATAAAAATAAAGTGTAAGCATTATTTTTATTTTGGTGGTTAAAACCTCCAAGTGGAGGTTGAGGGTGGGGGCCACCACACCATAACCTCCCATGAGAGGTTATGGTGGTGGGGCCCACCGTAACATAACCTCCCTTGGTATGATTTATTAGTGGGTCCCACACAAGTTTCATAACACTTCTAACACCCCATTTATGTGGCTTAAACTCTCCACCTTGACCCAATACATTAATGTGCCGAATCTCTTCACAATTAATTAATTAAACAATGCAATTAATTAATTGGCTCCTTTTAGAATTATTTTGAATTCATTATGCACAATTATAATATGTGATGTATTATTATGGTGGGGAGGTTGGAATATCCTTGTTGGGATAATTAAGGAGAAGAATAGCCTTTGGGAGAATTGAGGGGACTTCATCCTCTCAACAAACAACATGAAGAACACCCTTCGCCAAAGAAGAACGACAAACTCCCTTCTCGATATTCAACCAAACCTAAGGGGAATGAGCTTACAGTGAAGAATGCCAATGATATTTCTTCCATGGTCTCCTACCCTGAATGCTTTCCGACATCAACGAAACGATGACACCATTACTGTGACTTTGTCAATGAACAATAATCAAACAAGGTAGGGGGTTTAATTTTCATGTTGATATTATACTCCTTTCCTTACCTTCTTCAAAGGATATAAAGGGATTGATGCGGATGTTTTTTATGACATTCTTATTCTTGTTGAGCCAATTTATATCCTCTTAAACGTGGAGGTTTCGGGCCATCCTCACATTGCACGACATGATCTGTCAGTTATGCTTTGTGATGTTCTTCGAATCGGAAAAACCGAATGGAAAAGAGGAGACGGTGATGAAGACGGTGAGAAAATACCCTGCCACCCCCACAGCACCACAGAGTGCAACCCGCGCCCTAGCCCACGCCCCCGCGCTTCCCGTGTTGTGCCAGCATGTTGCCGCGCCACACCGGCGCGCTACACATGCCCCGCTGGCGCTATTCTTGTAGCCCCGAAAGCTTGTCCAAACCCCGCGACCCCCTACCGCGGTGACCGGAAACTCTTGTGCCCCTTCACTACCGAACAACCCGGCGGCCTGCCCACATCCCGTGGCCCCCCTCCCGTGATTCCTGGCAGCCTTCCTGCACCCTGTGGCCCCCTACCGCGCTACCCAAAGGCCTGCCTGCACACCACGGAACCCCTTCCGCGCTGACCAACTCCCCCCCCCCCACCAGGCGTGCTGCCCGGCCCATCCGGCAGCTTGCCCAAAACCCGCGGCCCCCTTGTCGTGGCCTACTCAACACCCTGGCACCCTGGCATGCGGCCCGTGCCTAAGCGTACTACCTGGAGCGCAGCCCTGTGCCCTGACACTTTGCTCGGTACACCCAAGGCCAACCCGTTGTCCTGTCGGCCTGTGCGTGCCCCGTGTGGCCTGCCCATTTTCTACCCAGCCACTGGCCACCTAAGATGACCCACAACATTCCCCATAGTGTCGCTGGCCAAACCGGCCCGATCTCCCAGGCAGAATCACCGAGTCGCCTACGTGGTGTCTACCAGGCCTAACAACCCTTGCGGCCTGCTGGGCTGGGCCCAACGGACCGGGTCAAAACATAGCGGTCCGACCTGCCCTATGGGCCGCTCAGTCCTAGTGAGTCTGACCAGGTCGATGCAGACTAGGTCGACCTAGACGGGGTTTGGGCGAGTCGGTCTGATCGGGTCGGATCGGACCTAGGCCCATTACTGACCCATTATCTTTTTGGGCCATATCTTTGACACCAAATGTCCGTTTAATGATCCATCAGAGGGATCGATAATCTTGGAGCATAGTTGTCCTTTTGAGAATACCTCATAGGAGTTCGGGGTATAGTTGAGTCTTGGTCAGGTAGGATCATACACGAATCTAACCGGGCCCCCATTACAAAAATGCTTATAAATCACAGATCGGGCATCCGATTGACTCACTGTCTATTTTGATAAGACACCTATGACATGGTGGTACATTGAGATACATACAAATGAGCCTTCAAGACACTTGAAGTATCTACCAGTAGTTCTAGGAGAAGATCCTCCCAAAGACGAGCAGACAAAGTGCAGAGACAGTAGTTGTAGGCCGGACGACCTTTTGACCGATTCGACTCGGATTGATTCGAATATCCCAATGGGCGGAGCACCGGATTTTGTGATAGACCCACGGCTGACAGAGCACCCAGTTTGGAAGCATATCTGTTGTACTCGACAGGAGGAGTACCTCTGATGGCTATTAGGGGGAGAGCCCGATTTGGCCGCAGATCCACAGCGGACGGAGCGCTCTGTTTGGCAGCTGACCCGCGGTACTCGACAGGAGGAGTACCTTAGCAGTCTAAGGTTAGTGAGTAGTGCCTTAGAGTCGCGACATGGCCACTATAATCAATAGAAGTGGTGTTCTACAGCAGTCATGGATTCAATAATAAAAATCATTGTTTGAGCTGAGTCAATGACCTTTGTGTTTTCCTCATGATTGAGATGAGATACTTGATAACATAGGTATATGTATCGGAATATTCCAATGTAATGGTTATCTGTTGATTTCATACTTTGGGGTTTATCCTTGTTGGATTTTGTGAGACCGTGAGGGTCTCGGGGTCCATACTGAGTATCGTTATACACACCCATGCACGGGCTCTACCCACACTTCGTTGTGTTGGATGCAGACAATGGATATCATTGATGAAGGCCAAGAGCACCAGGACTGGACGATACCCAGATGAGGACCTTACGACATATCGGTACACAGTGGAGTCCGACAGACGTGGAGTGCTAACGAGGCTATTTGTACCCACCCTTCAGGTAGGAACCCTAGAGTAAGAACAAGGATCTGCTTCCACCTTTTAGTTGTTTGTCTATTTTTAGTTGTATTTTCTTTCAGTTGTATTTATACTTTATAGTTGGGCTTGTATTATGTCCCCCTTTTACTTTCAGTACACTTGTTATTCAGTTTTTACTTAGTGTTTGCACCTGCTTGTACTCTGGTTGTGTGTGTGTACAATTTATAAAGTCAAAACCTCTCAGTTTTATAAAATTATGCCTTTGCTTCTAGTCGCCAGCCCTTGGCCTATGGAAGGCAGGCTTGGGGTAGTCACGATGCGGGCCATGGGGGACGGGTCGTGACAGGGAAAAAATTATTTTTAATCATATTGGAATTTCATTAATTATATTGTTTAATTTAATATAATGACATCCAAATTAACCAATTAAAATTTTAATAAATTAAATTCATTTTTTAATTTATCATAAAAAAATTATATTGAGATTTAATTTTGGTAATTATCTGAAATGATTTATTTTTAATTGAATATTAATAAAAACTACTTATTATTTAAAAATATAATTCTTTATTATATTTATAAAGTAAAATTATATTTTGGTTTAGTTTTAAAAATTAATTAGATAATTTTAGTCAAAAATTATCCAATAAATGTTATTATAAGCATCATTATACTAGAATTGTGTATATAATAATTTTTTACATAAAAAGTCCACTTTCTAAAAAAACTATTTTTCGTGATGTTTTGTGGATTTAGAATTAAAATATATTCATACACTTATATAAATTTAATTTGATAAAATTTATTCAATATATTTCTTCATTATAATTAATATTATCTAATATTATTCTCTTAATTTTTGTTCAAAATGAATATTACAAATAGTAAAAATTTATTACTAAGGCTATGGTTAAAATAGGTTTACTATGGGGGATGACTAAATAGATAAGGGTTAAAATAACATAAAAAATTCATCTAAATCTTATTTTATTTCCATATTTATACCCAATCACATGTTATTTTATAAAATGACCCATTTTGGATCCATTTTTCTTGAGTAAGACATTCATATATTTTAATCTTTTTCAATATTCCATGTGTGTCCTCTCCCCCAGTTATTAAAGGAAACCCCCTCTCATCTAATATCCACAAAATCATGTAACATTTAGTTCATAAAATAATTAGAAAACTTATTTCTTATCATCCCTCACTATATCATTCATTTTCTTGTTTGATAAAAAACAATCCTAATAAGTCTTCAGGTATGAATTTAAAGTGGATGTCGGAAGAAGAGGTACAGTTCTTAACCACCATTCTTGTTTTATTAATTCTTCTATATCCTTTATATGTTACTGTACCAGGATTATATAAAAACATAAAGATATAACACAAATTTTTATGTCACTATGATAATTTAATAACACATATCGATCTCCATTTCCATCAAATGGAAAATTAAACAATTGTTCGTGTGCACAGTGGACTACTGCCTCACGAACCGATGTAGGTATTTTTCAATCAATACCTATCAGTGATTGTTGTAATGATATATTTAATAAATAAATATAATATTAATTTCATAATTTTAATTTTTAATATATATTATATAAATTATTTTCATAACATTCCATCAATTGAGAAATGATAAACTCGTTCTTTTGTGTGAACAAATTACAACCTCCATGGTGTGATTTCATTTGTTCTTCATTACTGAATCAAATAGATGATATATTTTAGAATATGTAAAAATATAATATTATATTTTTGAAATAATCATAAGTATTTAATTATTCAATTATATATAAACTCTTTCCATCATGCACATTTAAAAATGTAAATGTTACTCCATCGTTTATACAACATACCATTTACATAATTGTAACTTGATTTATATTTCATAACAATATTTCATGTTTTGCTATAAATGTACAATCAATGTATAAAAATGATACCTATGTAATGATTAATCTCGATATGGTGAAATAATTAACTCTTTGACTAAATTCATCATTATAATATTATTTTGGACATATTAGCTGAATATAATAAATTAATGCATATTTATTTGATTAAGAAATTGTAAATAAAATGGAAATAATAAATAAAATAATATCTATAATAAACTATAAAAAGAATCTTAATTAAGTAAATAATTAACATGTGGTTATTATTTAGGAATATAAATAATTAATGGCAGGGTTCAATCTCAAGGTAAGGGACACATTACCTTATCAATATCACTTTAAATGTTTTAAACTATTATTATCTAACATTTTTTCATTAAAATATTCTTAAAATTATTTGATGAATGTATTTTTATATAAATTTATTTATTATCAATTAATTTTTATGTCTCATTTTACAATATTTTAATGGCTCTCATATGGAATCATTTTATGTATTTCATAAATAATATTGTGTTAAAAAGGAAAAATAATTTTTTTTAAATATACAGAATAGATAGTTTTTCCATAGCTATGATCAATATTATATGATTGGGACCAATTATAAAATACAATTTTTTTAATAAATAAAAACCAACCATTTCTATTTCTAGGTTTATTTTCCAAAATTATTCTAAATACAATGGATATTTTGATATCCAAAAAATATTTCCATGTGGGTGAAATTAATATTTTTATGGGTTTGATGATTCAAAAGAAACGTCTAATGTGTTATGATTATGTTATGGATATTCGAATATTCTAATATCTACAAGGGATCCTAATATATCTTATGATTATGGGAGATCCCGATATATCTATATAACTCATTTGGTAAAGGGATAGAGATTAAATTGCTAGGATTCTCCAATAATATTATTATAATTTAACAGGGTGGTCATTAAATTTTTATGATTTATTATAACAATGATGAAAATATTATTTCATAATTTAACTATAGGATTTATCTATACGATCAATAGGTTTTTTTAAAAATCTTATGATTTTACAATGTAATCTAATTTGATTATGTTTGAAATGAAGATTCTACTAATAATTAAGGGTGAAATGTATAACTTTTTGAATAAGATATCATGATTATTTTGTTATTGAAAATGAAACATTATGTGTTTTATTTTTTTCATTTAATACTTATAATGAAATGTTTTATTAAAAGGTTTAGTAAGGGATCATTATTTATTTGGTATGAAAATATTTATTTAAAGGTAAAATTTAATTTTGACATAGGAAAACAAATTGAGTATTCATAAACTATATAGTGTCTTTATTACTTTTAATATGTCCTTTGTAGATCTTCTGTTTCTCATTTTATAATTTTAAATGTTCTTCATATGTTTCTATTGTAATGTTGTGGTATAGATGAAGTCAACAAGAAAATTTTGAATATATGACTTAAAATGAAAAATATATACTGAATTTTTTATTATAAAAGAATCGATACTTATTGGTAGTGTCCGATTTTTGATCTAATAATTATTTATGTAATTTGGAAGACCTAATTCTCTAAATCTATAAACCTAAAATTTATTTAAGATTCCATGAAAAATATATATTTTATAAAATAAACACTTTTATCTATTTTTATGGTCGGTTCATTATAATAAGTGTATTTTATGATGATATTAAGGAAAATTATGGGTATTTAAAAATTTATATAATATAAAATCTATTATTATTTTTTATTCATGGTTTATGAAATCTATAAGGTTTCATTATATTAAATTTTTTATACACATTTAATGTTATGTAAATATTTAGGATTATATATTTTATATAATACCGCCTTGATATATTATATCATGAATTTATTTATAACCGTGATTTCCTAAGTTAAATTGTTATTTATTTCATTCAAGGGGGTATGATTAAAATGTTTTAAAAGTAGTCTGTGATTCTGTTACAATCTCATTACTTTCTTGGACTGTCTATATAATAATTATAATATGGAAAATTTTAAGATTGATATATTTTAAATCTAGGAAATTTTATTATCCCCTACTACTTTCATGGGTTTTTATGTATTCATTACCTTTTACACTATTTTTAATTCATAATGGATAAGAAAATAATTTTATTAAAAATAGGCAATATTTCACTTATTATTTGGTAGGCTTTTTCCTCCATATACATGTTCACTAAAATGTTTTCAAATAATTTAATTCTATATTATCTATTGATTTTTAATGGCATATTTATCCATGTTATACATCGTTTTCGATTATATAGAAATTAATATTTATAATTTTTTAACATTCTATTTATGAATTCTTTTTTTAATGTGTGAATGGAATTATTGTTTTAACATTGAATTAATTTAATGATTTTCTCACATTCTTTTTCATTGTTTTATTTGAATATAATATATTAGTAAAAAAATTTATTTTGGGGGAAATTTAATTTCTCAATACTAATGTAATTTAAATTTTATAATTACACCAATGAGAAGGTATATTTTACCTTGTTTTACATTTGATGTTCAATATCTCTTTTAAAATAATTTTTAATCTAGGTCAACATTAATCAATGATTTTTATGATAAAATATATATATCTTATTAACTTACCATAAAATTTCATTCTCTATAAGGATTTTGATGATGATGTTTTAAGGGTGATGTTGTATAACTACTTACCTTCTCATGGGTTACTTTTATTATGATGAAATTCTTATAGAACATATTTTTTCATAGGTAATGCAATTATGAATATTTTATAATCTAGTTCCATATTCATATAGGATATTAGTTATATTATATTTGGTCTTAGAATTATATAAATTTGTAATATGTTGGTTAAATAATGATATCTTAAGAGATAATATAAACTGGAATTGGGAGTGAGGTCAGTCTAATAAACGGTCTTTATACCATGTGATAGACTTAGTTGTAAGCCTTAACTAATGAAATAATGAAATCATGTGTCAACCCAATCCACTTTTTGACCATATCAACTAATATAATATTGTATGTGAACCTTTAATAAGTAAATTATGTAATTTTTATTTATCCTAATGAACTATGTGACTCTATCAACGATGATAGTATTGGAAGTGAACAGTGAAAGAGGAAATGATAGAATGGGAAGTGAATCTGATCAACTATGATATTTTATCTACTATGATAGACATAACATTGTTCCTTTACCAATGAAATTGTTTTCTATACTTATTTGTATGCCCCAAAATTATTTCTTATGCTTTTTATATGTTCTCATTACTCATGATTAAATATTGATGATTTTATACTCTTCTGATTTATGCATTTTGTTATGAAAAATTCATATGTAGATACTATTTATTATCATAAATGACTAATTTTTTATGGAATTTAAAAATTTATGATCATGATATCATTCCCTTAATCATATATTATGGTTATATGTGATCATAGATTGATATCTCGCATGGTTACTCATAGCAAACATTTAATTCCACCATTTCATATATTTCCATTTCCCTAGGTTATGAAAGATCATTTTATGTAAGATAGGTCTTGAAGGGTGTTATATTTTTAAAATGTTCTAGGGATGTAGAATTTAACATATGAAATAATTTGATATGGATATGATGGAAAAAATTACCCAGTTAATGATAAATACATTTGCTTTGTTCAATAATGATTATTTAATCTCAAAATATCCAAAAGTAAATGTTTTTATGTTTGTTAATGAAATAATGTGGTATTTTTATATTTTAATTATGGATGGCTAAAATTGTTTCAATTAGGTTGTAATCATAATGAATGTATAAATTATAATTTTTTAGTATTGAATCATGTTGAATGGGTCATAGGTCGTCTTAGGATATATCATTATATGTTTTAGATAACTCTAGTGGAAAATTAGTTATCATGAGAGCATAATATATGTTTTATGTATACCATAATCGGTTGATAGGTTTAATCATGATCATACTTTAATAAATAAATAACATTTTGGGGATTTGCGTTATGGTATTTTAATGTTGTTATTGTCATTTTGGGATGTGTAATATATTATTTTGTTATATATGTCAATTAGGTTTAACAGTTGATTTATTATTGGGGAAAAATTAAAAAGGAACACATAACATTTATTTGTAAACTTTTATATATGTATTGGTATTTAAGGTTAATGGGAAATAAAGGGTTATAATATTTTTTAAATAAATATTTAGATAACCAAGAGATTTAATTGATATTTGGTAACTATGTGATGAATGTTAATTTTAATTTATTAAAGAATATTATGAGAAATATATGATTAATATAAATAAAATATTATGTTCTATGATGGAATTTTATTTGGGGAATAAATCTTGAGTTTATGTAAAGTAGCACATATGACATTGTTGCTATTTTTTTGCGATTCATTTTATTTTGTAAAATAATTAGTTTATATTTCATTATATGAGAATAGATTATATAATTTTTTGGTTTTGAATTTATGATGATTTATTTTATACAGGAAAAAACATTCAGTTGATTTCAAAAAAAACTCAGATCTAATATTTGTATTTTCTTGTATTTTAAATTGATCGGGAATATTTTAAGAATATTTTCTAAAATAACTATTAATTTAATTATTTAAGATAAATATTTATTGTTTTTATAAAGTATTTAAATAAAAATATATAATTTCATAATAATATTTATATTAAAAACATTCTATAATCATTGATAGGTTAATGGGTATAAATATGAGGAATAATTTCACATAATTTTGCGGATCATATAATATGTTATAATTTAATTTTAGTTCATTAGGTATGGAAGAATCGTCATTATTATTAATCATATGAAATGAATTATAAGAGGGAAACTATAATTAATTTTACCAAATGATACAATTATGGGATGGAATCAATTATATTCTCTCACAGTTTCTATATTGATTATGAAATAATTCCACAAACTCGTGAATGATTAAGATAAATATATTGATTCCTATCAAGAAATTTTTTCCCTACTATGAAGGTATTCTTTATGAAAATCATTAAAAATTATGAGCCTGAGAATGTAAAATTGATGGTTATAAAACATTTTGGAAATGATAATTTTCAGAATCATAATCCATAAATTAAATTAATATTCAAAAGAAAATGTAATATATGTGGGTTATATGGTATTCCATTCCACTTATATTTATTTATCATAAATATCATAGGAACGATTCTGAAAATGTTATAAGTTATTTATTCGGACTTGAGTTAAAATTATGAGGTTTAAATTTATTTAATGAGGTTTAATATAACACCCTAATATTTTAGATTTTATTTTTCTTTTAAATAAATAATATGTTTGATAGTGTGTACAACATGAAACACTAAAAATAAATGAACAATGATATATTATGGAAATATTACTATTTTAATATGATTAATAGAAAATTTTCATTATTTTGGTAGATATAAATAGAAGTGACCACATTAGGAAATATATGATAAGATGTTTTTATTATTAAAATTTAATTTTCATTTCATCTTAAATTTTTACAACAATGATTGAGTATAATTAAATTATAAATGATTAAAAACAACTAATGTTTAAAAAGATCATTTTAATATAAGATCAGGTTTTCCTTATATCATATATTTTTAATTTAAAAGTTAAATTTATGAATAATATATTACGAATATTTTTATAGAAATTTCATTTTTCTTCAAAATATAAATGTTTCATTGTAGTTATTATTTTTGGGATTTTTTTGAAATAATTTTTTTTACTGAAAATTGAAAAATAAAAATTTTACAAATAATGTTACATCATGTCTTTATCCTGATCAATTCATAACTTAAAATTTTATGAAATCTTTTTATAGCCCAAATATATATTTAAGATGAAATATAGTGAATTAAAAAAAATGAAATTTTGATCTTAGAAATCATTTTTTGACATTTTGAAAGTCATTGTATTTTATATAATCAAACCAAACATTTTTTCAATACATATCTTCTAATAAATTTTTATAAAGGTTCCTTTCAATTTTTATATGATAAAATATACCAACTTTAATATAATATATTTTAATAAATTTAATGGGAATAAATATTTTACCTGATTTTGGTATAAAGTAACTTATTATTCTTAATACATGGATTTATCTAAAAAATGGGTTTTTAAAGCACAAACATATATAAAAATTAATATTTTCATCTTATATAAATTGGATAATGTAAAATTGAATCCACATTTGGTAACATATTTTTATTAATTTTTAATGACTTTTATTTATTTTTTGGTAATAATAAATTGTAACCATGTTAAAAGATTATCACATTATTAAACTGTAAAATGGGTTAATCATTGTTAAAACTACAGGATACGATCTCAAATATGTTAAAAAAATATCTAATTTAATTTTAAGAGTTTATTTTAAATAAAATATCTTTTCATTTAGAAAATTAAATGAATGTTCCATTTCCAAATGATATTGTCTTTTATATTATTTTAAGTAATTATAAAGTAAAAAATGACACTCCCATTATTTTGATATCAATAATTTTTTTATATGAATAAATAATTTACGATTGGTTATACATGATTATTTGGAATATGAATAAATTATTTTTTGTGGGGATTTATTTAAAATGATTGGTGATGGAATAATTCCTTAAAATGCTTACACATCACTGATGGAATTCTTTTAAAATATGTTTAAAAATAAAAAAATAGTATTAGAACATTAATAGTTTTGTTTTTTGGATATGATAATGATATTTTTAATTTTTTTATATCTAAATAAATTTGTAGTATTTTTTTAATATTCAAATTTGAATTACATGGTAATATTAATGTTTTTATCGTAAAATCATATGAATTGTCATAAAAACATATCTAAATTAATTTTTGTAAAAAAATTATTTAATTTATTTATTTAAAAATATTGTTCATTTCCATATTAATGGGAAATTTTTTCTAATATTATATAATTTCCTCTTTTGACCATGTTTCTTTTAAAAATAGAATTATTTACCATTAAAGTATAAGTATTGTGTTAATAAAGTAATGGTTAATAAGAGATTAAAAAAAGAGTGATTGGATTAAATGGGATAAAAACAATGAAAAGGCCTATTTATTTAATGTATTTAAACCTTATGTCATTCAAACATCAAAATTGGTATACTATAAAAACAAATTTCTATGAAAGTTACCTTATTTTATTTTAACGTTTAGAATAATTACAGGTGCGTCATTCCCCTCACCTATAAAAGGGATCCTCTTATACATTTTTCACACCTTATTGAACCACTTATATGAACTAAAACCTAAATAAACATCTTCTAAAATTCCATATACACATTCTATATATACTTATAGTATTCAATTACTATCTTATTGGATCCTAGGAAGGGATTTAGAGGGATTTTAAAAAATCATTGGTAATCATCATCAACAAGTCCATTAATATTTATTTTTTCAACTTCATCCATCTAATATTCATTAAAAATGAAAAACAAAAAAACATAGATAAAATAATATTACTAATATTTTGTTATGTTAATATATTGACTATTATATACTTTTCGTCTATCCTAATAGGATATGAAATTATCATCATGCATATATATATATTAACGTCTCCATAAATGGCATGTTCTGTTTTTCGGCATGTTTTATGAATATTTATAAAATATTATATAATGAAGAAATATGATTCATATCACATGATTAATATTCTAGATTTGATGATACCATGACCAATGTGCATGGACTAGAACCACTGAACAAAAACAAGCATGATTAATGGAATAATGAACACCAATAATGATGATTCTATGGTGTAATTATTAATATTACATTAAATATAAATTATAAGAGAAAAAATTATTATTTTATATTAAAAATATATGGTTATAATATAAAAAATTAAATTATAAATTAATGATACATGAGGTAAAGAACATGCAAGAATAAATTAAAGACATGTAAAAAGGGTTTCTTATCTCATAATTTTTTTGATCAAATGACATATTCAACACTTATTTATTTTTTTTTTGGAATAAACTACCCCTGAATTTATTTTATGAATAATTTATTTAAAATTTTTTGGATTTTAAAATCCATCTAAGGTTTTCTCGTTTTGGATTTTTTGATTCATAAATTAAAAATAGTAATGGTTGTTAATATCTAGGTTGTTTTATTGAGACTTGTTTCATGTTATGTACCTATTTATGTTTTTATATTTTAAATTAATACCCAGTAATATGTTATATGATCAATATAGATATATATTCATTCATTCTATTTATATATTTATTTGAAATTATTTATTTCAATGTGGTAGCATTCAAAATTTAGCTAAGTAGCGAGGGTTTATGTAATACTCCCATATATTTTAGAGATTACATATATTAAATTTTATATTCGGTAAAATATATAATCCTTATAATTTAATCCCCAAATACATTATTATACACATTTATAATTTCAATTTTCTACAACATATTTAATGTTCAATTTTTGGAAATTTTTTTTCAGAAAATCCAAACATATTTATCTTTATGGTTGGGAGTCATTTTTTTCCATGCCCATGTCAATTAATAGGATTTCAACATAGATACCCCAAATTATGTAACCTATAGATAGTTACTAATTTATATTATTTTCATTATATACATTGAATATCATTCAATAAGAATCAATATTTTATTATTCATATTAAACATGATACATACCTGATTCAGGGAATTAGATTTCAATAAAAAAATTACAACAAAATATTTTCTAATAAAATCAATATTGACTCTAGAATATTCATTCATATCTATCATATACTCCTTTATGGATTCATAGAATCAGAAAAAAATTAGTTCTAGATCAAATTATATCCATGTGTTAAATACAACTGAAGATATAATGAATAAATAAGCATAATCAAATTAGAAATTAAACTATCTAAATGAATATTCCATTTAGTAAATACCATAACTATCATAAATTGGTATTTCATAATCGACATGGAAAATTAAATCACTATTAATTCATTACATTTAATAAATAAATAGAAAATGGAATGCATCTAAAGATAATATCATTGTGAATTTCTCATGGATAATAATAATATAATTTTTAACAAAAAAAATAATTATTAGATTTCATGTGGTAATCACTTTATACCTCTATCATCATGACACTTCCCAATATGTTTTAAAAATACTGGGTATAAATTGATCCATTTTGTATAACTATATATATACATTCACGACCATTCACAAGAATGTTTTAAAATACTTGTTACAAAATCATGGGTTTGGCCAACAAATTTGTCTCATGAGACATGTCACTCATTAAGGGGATTTCTATAAAAACTACACATATATTAATACATTTCCAAATCATTACTCGTATATCTAATAATTGGTTTAATTAGTTAAAAAATGTTCCTTATCATTAAATATCAACATTGATGAAATAATATGGATTATTAATATTTCCTGAGATAATTAAATAGACTTTAAATTAAATCAATATATGTAGAAATGAGATTCAATTTTAGAAATAAATTTATCATGGATAAATAATATGTATATTAAGGAGAAATTTATTTTCTAATCATCATAGAAATAAGATTATATCATTGTAATTTTAATGACTAAAAAATGAATCAACAATGTGAATGAAAATAAATTACATGATAAAAATTATAATAAACCATTTAGAGGAAGAACAAGGATAATATATGTATAAAATATAACCATTTTAGTATTAATAAAATTGTTTTTATTGATGAATTTAAATCAATAAAATATCTTAAAAATATTGTAGAAAATGTCCTTTTCATTCTTGAAAAGAAAGATCACATAATAATTTGAAAATAAATTTCATTGAAAATAATAATTTAAAATTATAAAATAACGATTAAATTTTTTTTCTTGTCATGAGGTTTGCAAGTTTCATTAATTCCATACACGTAAAATAACCTTTTTCTACAGATTTCACTAATACATTTTTTCAAATTGATTAATATTTAATTTATATTCAAATTTAAATAATTATCATATTAACCCTAAAATATATCTTTAAAATTATTCTTACTTTTATGATATTTTAAATCATTATTCCAAAAATAAGTATTCCACAAAAATATATACTTCCCAATGGGTTTTATTGGAATAAATGTCCCCCAAAATATTATTAATCTTGGTAGACTCATATAACAGAAAACCCAAAAAGATAATTTGAGCTGATGATCAATATTAAAATCATTAACCCAGGATGGTTTCCATAAATCTTATGTTAATAAATAAATAAATAATTATAAAATATGATGCAATCAATAGATTATTCATGATTGTTATAACAAAAAAATAATTGGTAATATAATTATACAATTTAATTATTGAATCACAATACAGAAATACTGCATTAATTTTATTTTTAAAAAGGAAATTACATGGAATAAGGATTAAAATAAGTCACTAATTATCATTATATATTCATTTCCTTTATAATGAATTATAAAGAAAATATGAATTATCCAAAGAATACCTCCTAGGAGTGTCAAACCAGGTGTACATTAAGGCATGTTGTCATGCTACAGATGACAATTGGTCATGAAAAATGTTCCATGTTGATGTTATTTCCCCTATATAGATATATTATAGAACCAAATCCACTTTTAGTTTCAACACATTGATATATTTCTAGAAACCCACACATAATATCTAGCTTACAAATAATTATGGATATTCTTTTATACTTATCCTCAAAGTCCCTCATAGGGTTATGATACCAAATTAATGTTTTCCTAAATTTTGTTTCCATGATTTCATAGAAATCTCCTTCTATTAAAAATTATATCAACCCAAACCACTATATCATAGAGTCGGTTCATGATTTATTATATTGGCATAAGATATAAGGAATTTCATCCTAAAAAACTAAATTGTTTAGTAGTCTGGGTAAACTAGATACAGACATGACTCCCATAGTACAATTTAATACACAATTTAGAACATAATTTTTTTCAATAATATAATTATTCCCATTAGCGTATTCCTTCATACCATTCATCTTATAATCCATGGATTACTGGGAAAAGATACAAAATAATGACAACATCAAGTTATCGATAACTATTAATTAAAACAAAATCTATCATGAATAAATATGAATAGTCAATATGGAAAGGTAAAAAACTAAACACACATTTCATTTAATAAATATCTTAACAATCATAATTAGATAAGGCATAATCAATATGTAAAGGTAAATAACGGACAAATTTTTTCCATTTAATCAATTAAATAGAAAATGAAATACATAAAGTGAAAATATCATCGTGAAAATATCATGGATAATAAAACCTAAATTGTTAAATAATTAAATGATTAATTTGATTTCATGTCTCAAGAATGTAGTACATCTACCATCAATACCATTAAAAATATGTCTTTGAAATACTGGGTACTAACTGATCCATTTTTCCAAATTTTAACTCTACATTCAAGACATTTCACAAGATAGTCTAAAACTTTTAGATTCATACTCATTGGTTCAGCCATGTAATTTATCACATAAGACATATTGATGAATTTAGTGGATTTTTTTCAAATGGTCCCCTACCATAACAAAATATCCAAATCATTCCTCATATGTCGAATAATCAATTTTATTCAAGAATCAATATTCCTTACCATTAAATATTTGTTTCCAAGAAAGAATATATATTATCAATATTTCCCCAGTAAATCAAATAACTATAAAAATAAAACACTATATATAGTAAGGAGATAATATTTAATCAATAAATGTACTCATGATAAATAATATGTATATTTATGGGAAATTTAATGTCTAATGATTAAAGGAATGTTAATATTTCATTGGAAATTTAATGAAAATAAAAATGATTCAAGAAAGTGAATGTCAATAATTATCTTGGTCTAAATGATCCTAAACCATACATAGGAATAATATGGATGGTATTATCATAACATATACCCAATGGATTTATAATAAAGGGTTGTTTTCATTGATGAATTGAAATACCATTAAAGGTATTTAATAAAATTCATGAGGAAAATATTCTTTTCATTTTATAAATAAATCATAAAATCTAAAATTTGAAAAAAAAACATTTCAAATACATTTCACTAAAAATAATATTTTAAAATTATGAAATATTCATTAAAATATTATATTGTTCATAATGGCTGGAAATTCCATTCATATCATTCATGTTAAAATAATCATTCATTTCACTTTTTCAGTAAAATCTGAATCGATATTGTTTTGAAAAAGATATGAAGATTAATTTCAAAAACAATCTAAAAAATAAGAAAGGGGTAAAATTTTATTTAATATATAATTTGGAAAACTGTTATAATATTTTCAGATATCTTTTTAGAAATCAATGGTTTTAATGAAAAATGATTTTCGTCCAAATAGAGAAATAACGTCATATTTTATTATAACCATTTTATTATATATTTTATGTTCAAAAGAGTGAATAAATGATAATATTACATGAAAATATCATTATTAGTCATATGAGAATAATCATATTTGTCTTTATTATACAATTATAAAATAATTTCATCCAACTGAAATTTTTGAATTAACAATCTCGATGAGAATGAGATTGTAAAATAATCTCTTCAAATTATCATAACAATGAAGTGAGAAATAATAAATGAATATATAATTTTTATAATCTATAGAACCACATAATGTAAGTATAAATAAAATAAAATAATATTTAATTTAATTACACACGTAATCTTAGAATATCACACATTATTAATAAGTAATATAACCCGATGAAAAGAAATTGAGTTAGGAAATTCTTTTCCACTTCGTAACTTTTAATTCATTTCCCATTGGATAAAATAATTAAAATTGAAACTTAAAATACCATGAATTATTAAAAAATCATGATATAACACATAAAATGCGTAATATATACACCATATAAAATTAATATGGAGAATAACACTAAATTATTCCATAATGCATAGATATTGATACAATGTGTCTTACCTCATGTTTCCTCTTGATTAAACATTATTTATACTCCTAAATAGTGGTTTTAAAAAAGTTATTAACTTACACCAGAACAACATTATTATTTAAAATATCATATATTATCCTTATATATTATCTAATCACCCATTTATTAATAATATTTCATTATTTTCAATGTTTCAGGTTTTAATTCCATTGTTTTCTTATGTGTCTTTTTCCATTAAGGATATTGTTCATGAACATATTACATAGTTTCATAATATATAGAATAATAATCATGAAATAAAAATAATATTTTTCTATCAATTTTACATTTAAAACATGTTACGAAATATGGTTAAAAAATGAACTATGTTATGATCACGGGGACGATAGGTTGTACCTACTCATTACTAAAATTTCGATTTTTCATTGATCATTATGGAAATATGGTATATAAAATATTATCATTATATAATGATACTATTATCATTATATAGTAATATTATTATTAAATATACCATAGTAAATAATTATATATATCATCCATGTGTTTGTGTGGGGAAAATAATGTCTCATTGGTTTAGGAAGGTGGTAGTCCACATATACAGGAACAATGTTTTCATCATTAAATGACTAAAAATGGGGGAAAATCATTATATAATGATTTTGAAATAATAAATCTATCATGAATATAATAATTATTTAATTAATATCACATATATTGATTACATGTACCCTTATTACATTCTATGTAAACCGTGTGTGAAAGATGAATCATATCGCTTAATGATGTTGTTGTCCACCGTATAGACAAGGAACATTATTGTTTCCCATATATTATGAAAAATATAAAGATATATAGAATGTAATGACTCTACAGGTATAATTATGTCATTATTATCATATATACATCTACTTTAAATTGATAATCATACCCTACTGTGAAATATGGTAATGGTATAATGATTGACATCGGTTCGGGAGGTGGTAGTCTGTAGTACACATGAACGATGATTTAATAACCCATTTCATGGAAGTGGATGTGGTTTTAGGAAAAAAAATAAATATAAAAACAACTTCTTATCTGTTTGATAAATTGGTTATTACATCATGTTTTAAAAATATTCAATGGAGTTTGTGGAAGAAATAAAATAAAAACTATCATTGAAAAACAATACATCTTCTTCAGGTATTCCATATAGGATATCACTTAAGTTTTACTAGGTGGTATTTTTTTTCCCAAAAATAAGACTTCTATGATGAAGGGATGGAAATTGGGGTGTTATTTATTCCATTAATATCTAAACCAAATAGTGTTGATGGTTTGGGGAAGAGTATTGAGGGTGGAAATATTTATGTGAGGTTAGTGAAACATTTGTTATTGTTTAAAAAGATTCAATAATACACGCACTTTTATTATTACAAAAGCATAAAAAATAGACAATTATCAACCAAGAATCATTAAGATGGAAATACGTATAGAATGTTGATATTGGAAAAGTTATAATTTAATTATTGTCCTTTATCTTATTAGTATAACACCTTAGTAAATCCATTTTTACGTTAACTATGGAAATTAATTTTTATTATTTTCACTATTCCTTTTTGTAAAAAAATAATTTGTAATTATTATAATTATTAAATATTCATATTCCAAATATAGAATACATATTTTTAAATTTAAATCACATATTTGGAAAATGTTAATTTAACATTAATCCTTCACATGTGATGATAATTTTGATTTTAAAGAGAAAATGTTTAACATATTAAAAAGTTTTAATGTCAATATTAAACATAAAAATAATTATATTGACATAAACTGAATTAATTGATATAAAATTTATCTCATTTTAATTTAAAACAAATTATAATTATAATTTAAAGTTATAAATTATGTAAAAAATATATATGTAAATTATAATTTAGTATCGTTCAATATTCATAAAAAATTACACATTTCAAAAATACCCAAAAATTCACCATAAGATATTTTTCATATTGTGATTTGAACAATGATGTTTATTTTTTCAAAAAAAAATATATAAAATTATTAGAAAATAATATTAAATTTTATTTTCAAAGCATGTCTATATAGTATTTTAGAATAAATATTGTATTTCAGAAAAAATATCATTTTCATTGAAATGATTCTTATTTTATTTACAAAAAAATATTACAATTATTTTCATATTTTATTTAGAACTATTCATACCCAACATGAAGTGACCCAATATTTAAATAAACATACATTACATTAAATTTGTAGAATATATAATACATAACAAAAACAGACGCTCATAGACCGTATTAGTTTAGTATTTTTGGATTCATCTAACATAATATTCTAACATGGTGAAAGATCTTCATCATCTCCCATAAATATCTTTCCCTTCCATTTTCCTACCTAAAACATTTCATTATATCATAGGAAATGTATACATAAAAAGGGTGAGAAAAATTCTCATTAAAGGTAATCATTGAGAACATAAAACAGACAATATACATAAAAATGTAAAAACATGAACATAAAGTTTAAATATCAATTTCATGAGTCATGAATTAAATCTAGTAGTTTGTAAGGAATATATCATAATTGAACATTAATCATGATAAAATATAATTGTAATAAAAAAATATTTCTTTCCTAAAAAATATCACCAAATATGATTTCTATAGTGGCCATGGAATTGATTCCAAGACCATAAAAGTGGAAAAAGTACATTACTGAAATGAGCTAACAGGTCATTCCATCCATGTATTACTAAACCAGAATTACTTGTCATCCATGCACTATATTACAGAACCATATTTAATTTTCATTCCAATCATGTCTATCCCATGAGATATAAATCTTTACCCAATGAATTAGAGGGAGATATAGGTCTCACTCATTTCAGAATGAAATTATTCTTCTGTGTGCGCCAAAAACCTGAAACCTTTCACCATAACGTAACCCATTAAATATAATGGGTTTCTTAAACATTATTCCATAATAATTGATATAAAACACATATATTTCATAAATTAAATTCCATTATAGACACAATAAAATAATTATATTAACAGGGTTATAAATATAATCCCATTTAAAGAGTGTCAAATTATATGGAAAATAATTTCGGGAAAACATATGAGATTAATTCATGGGGAAAATATCCTTTCTTCTTAATTTTTTTTCATTCCACAAAATGACAAGCAATATTAGAATAAAAAATTTTAGTTGAAAATAACATTGTAGTAATGTAGGGTAAGATTCAAGGAAATAATGAATTATAAAATCGTAAATATATGATCATGTCATAGAAGTAATAAAAAAATTCTTATCATACTTTTTCCAGAAATGTGAAAAAGTACAGAATATGGTAAAAAAGTAAAATTCAATACATACAATGTATTAAAACTAAAAGTGGATAATAATTACATTAATAATGAATACAATAATAGTAAATAGTTTTTGAAAATATTATTAGAAAACATGGACATGGAAGATAAATATATCCCTAGTAATTACTCACGTATAAAAATTATCTGATAAAAATGATATCACCAAATTATCTGTTACCTTAGTTATGATATGATTCATATGTTTATGAACCTCATGTATAAGGATTTAGGTAATGTTTTTAACTTATTCTAGGATCATGTTCATCATATATCGTCATATTCAACTTCTTTTGCTTCTAACAAATCATTATTACTTGTTATCTGTGTTTTAACTATTTATGTTCATATGCATGTTTTGTCAAATAAGTTGTTATTATATTTTTAAAGTAATACTTATATAATTATAAAATGGTATCAAAATAATAAATACCATATTTATTAATTTTTTAAATTTATATAATCATGCTTGAGTGGTTATCTTGTAAAATGAATCACATCGCGTCATGGAGATGGTATGTCATATTTACGCATGGGTGCCGATATCATTCCCAGAATTGTTGAATGGTATTTTTTTAAATAGTGTAATATATTTTAGAATCAATATCATTATATAATAATCATATATAGTTATTAAATCCATTATTATACCCATCCATTTATCATTCCGTGAAAAATAGATTACACCATTTCATGGATACAGTAAGTTGTACATACGCATGGGTAGATATTTAGTATTTATTAGGATTGATATAAAGTTAAAAATGTTTTTTTCATAATTATAATAAAATATTAGTATATAATTTTTATTATAATTATTATTAAATAAAAAAAACTCATGAACTAGAAATATAATATGAATGAAATATGAAATAATATATAGAGGAGATTACCCTTCTTTGGCGTGGTCTCTTTAGATCTCATATTAATGGAACTAGAGTTGGTATTTTGAGAATACCAGAACCTCTAGAATGTAACTATGGCAGTTTAAAAGGCAAATGATCAGTTCATGGAAAATATTTAATGCTTAATTAGTTGTTGAAAAATGAGGGAGGTTGTTCTATTTTATAATTGAGGTGAGGGGATGTTTTGGAAACATAAAATATATAATTTTATAATAAAATAAAACACAACCTAAAAGAATCAAAAATGATAAAATTTATAAGATGAGATGATATAGGGTTTCAATATCATCAAACAATAAATTGGAGACAAGTTTATATGTCCTTTCATTCCTTTTGCTTTCAATTTAACACATTGTTATTCTATTTCATTTTATCTTGAGTGACAAATATATCAATATTAAAAGGGTAAAATATATACTTATTTATTGTAAATAAGATCATAAATAAATAATTTTGAACAATTTTTACATTATATTAATTATTAAATATTTTTAATTAGTTTTTTGTGAATTTTAAATAATTTAATATAACGCTATTTTGATAAACAATTAACAGTGTCAATTTTTACACAATTCAATTCATAAATTTTTAAAAATATACAAATAATAAGTTAAGTTATAGAAAACTATTTTATTTTATTACTATGAGGACAAGGGTATTTGTAAAATTAATTTTACATATTAATTAACCCAAAATATATTTATTTTATTATTTTTCATAACATTTATTTGATATATCTGTTAGTAATTTAATTTATACAATGATTTGGGGTAATTGTTTAATATACTAATTTTTTAGTAAAAATTAAAAAAAAACTAAAATAATGATAAATATATTATATTTCATTATAATATAATTATTATAATATTAATTATATAAAATCAACCATTAAAATTTTTATACTTATAAAAGTATGAATGTGACAACATTCACATTACTTTAAATAAAATAATATAAAAGTCATAATCTATTCAATAAGACTCCCAATGGTCACGAGCCTGATATTTGGATTATTATTTTCTAAATTTCTAAGAGAAATATTATTTGTTCATGAGTATGGATATTTTAATGGTTATTATTATATTAATAAATATTTATTCATTGATTTCCCATTTATTAATTTATTTTTACATCCTCAAAGAATAAGACATTAAGGTAATTTTTTAAATACTTAAAAATTAAAAAAAATTACCATGATTTAAGTAATAATATTTTTTTTCCAGGTACATTTTATTTTCAAATATATCACTTATTTATCCTTATATTAAAATTATTATACTTATGAGAAATGTGACTTTGACATTTTGTCAATTTCATTGGTTTTAATAATATTTTGTCATTTTCATTGTAATGTGTTCCTTAAATGACTATATTTTGAAAATATGATGATATCGGTAGAATTATATTAATAAAATATTATTTTTGTAGGTTTTAGTATCTTTTTAGTCTATGTATCATATTATTTGTTACACTAATTTACCTGATTCAGATTTAACAACGTAAAAAAAATTTACTGTAATTACTATTCATAAGGTCATAAAAATAAAAATAGACTATTAAAATAATATGGACCCAATGATTCAAAATAAGGAATAAATTTTTACTAATTTTGAACACATAATTTTATGATATTATTTTAAAAAAACTTTCTGTTTACAATATCCAAAACGTGGGTTTTTAAAAAGTAAAAACTTATCAAAAGATCGTAATGTGTTTATATCCAATTTCATCACTAAATTACTTCAAATTAACAAAATTGCATTAAATGATAAAAACATAATCAAATTAAACTTTAAAAAAATTAAAAAATTTAATCTAACTATATTAATTAATAAGATGAAAAGATAATTTTGAATTAAAAGGTGGTATTGTTTACTATTCATTAAAAATGAAATTTATCAGAAAAAAAATTCAAACAATGAAAATTTTTATGTCCAACATACAAAGATAAGATTATTTTGTCAAATATAATCTATAAAAGTGTTAAAAACTAAATTTAAAATGGTTCCTCCCTTAAAAGGTGGCAAAAAATATTTTTTTTTGGAAAATATATATATTACCTGAAAAATCGAAATATTTCTTATATCACTTAATGTAAAAAACATAAGATGAATAATAATGTTTTATAAAATTAATAATTTGGTTAATAATATTCAAAAATTCTAGTTTATATCACATTAAATATTAATATTTTAGTAATACATCATTGTTTAGTAAAACTCAGTATTGCGTACAATACAAGTTATTAATGATGGTAGCTTCTATATGTAATGAAATCCAACCCAGTGGTATGTTTAGTGAGATATTCCTTTTTTTATTCATGTATCATAATCCAATCATAGTTATTTTTTACATAGAAAAAAATCTATATTTACTGACATTTGAAATGAATTATATCAAAATAACATGCAATTATGTGTAACACAAGCCAAGAATAGTGTTGTGTATTCTACAAGATAATACGGTGGTGACTACAGTGCAATATAATCATAGTTTTGTGTATAATAAAATACCTCAAAGAAATTAAAAATAATATATCTCAAAAAATCTCAATTTATTACATTCTACACCACTTAAAATCAAATTTTCCCTCAAAATTATTTGTGGTTATAAATGTTTTACTATTTGAATGTTTCATTCATGGATACTCACATCGTAAAAAGGGTTACTAAATAATCAATTTAAACTATAATGTTTTACATATAATGGTTACTCGATGTAACACATCCCTGGGTTTCCACATATGAGAACATATATATGAAGTGAAAACATGGATATGGAAGCAAAATTTAACCATCAAGATCTGATGGATATTGATAGAGAATATGGTTTGGAATGATTGTAATATTCCTCTTTCCTAAAATATGAATCATGTATTATGTTTTATCAACAACACGCTTCCTAGGTTTAATGTAAATAAAACTCGAATAACATCGTATACCATTCACATGTTGTTTAAAATCTCTTTATCTTTAATATTATGACTAATATGCAAACCATCATCAAGATTCTATTTATAATATTTCAACTTAGGAAATAAATCTTCATAATTCCAATAATTTACACATCTAAAACATTCAGTAGTTAACAATGTTATATTTATTTCTATAAATTAACTATGATCAGAAGGGAAAGTGTTAGAAATGCATATCAGATATTAGAAACACATAATTAAGGTAAATTACTTATAATATTTCAATATAGGACATCTTCGATTTATACCTATGTTAGTAATTAATCTCCAAAAACATCTATGTTTGTATCCTATAAATTACTTATCTTTTGGAAATCCCTAGAAATATCCTTAGAAATATATCTATAGAAGCCACTAAAAATTTCGCATTGTAGTTTCCAAAGGTTAATTAACCTTCACTTCGATACCAAATTTTGTGACCCATGATTTTCATACAAGTAAATTTCATAAATTTTGCGGAATACTTAATACATTCAAAAAACATATCCCAATTTATGTATTAGTATAGTGTATTTGGAATCATAAAATATAATATTTTAACTTGATTGAATATCATCAACATCTCCCATTGAGATCTTCCCCTTTAATTTTCCTACCAAAAACAATTCATTATATCCAAGGGAAAAACTTTAAAATAGTGAGATCAAATGCTCAGTAAATGTAATCATTGAGAACCTAAAAAGCCACAAATATATTAATGTAAAAATATAAACATATAGTTTAATTATCAATATTTAGTGTCATGAAATAAATCTTGTAGTTTGTAACGATTGGATATTAAAGGAACATTGAACATGATAAAATTTTATTGACATAAAACATGAAACTATGGAAAAAAATAAAGAACACAATATAATTACCATATTATCAATGGAATTTTTACAAGACCATAAAATTGGAAAAATTACATTACTAAATTGGGATTACATGTCATTCAATCCATGTATTACAAAACCATATTTTCTTGTCGATCCAACCCTATCTTACTAATCCAGACTTACATTTCATTCATGTCATGTCCACTTCATGAGATATGAATATATACCAAATGCATTGAAGGGATATATTAGTCCCACACATCTCATTAGGAAACCATTATTTTGTGTTCCACAAAAACATAAAAAACTATGATCATAGCATAACCCATCAAATAAAATGGGTTTCATAAACATCATTCCATCATAATTTGTATAAAAAATATGGATTTACTAAATAAAATTTCACCATAAAGTCAATAATATCACATTAAAAAAAGGATATAAGTATAAAATCATTTAAATACTGTCATCTTATATGGAGAATAATTTTTAGAAGACAATTGTGATTAATTACGTAGGAAAATATCCTTTCTTCTTCAAAAACATTTTCCATCACCAAAATGTGAGACAATTTTTTATGAAATTATTTTATGTAAAAATAACCTTGTATGATATTAGGGGAAGCTTATAAGATATAAGGTGTTATGAAATTGTAAAATTCTTTTCAGGTCGTACAAGTTAAAAAACATTCTTCGCGTACTTTTCCTAGAAAAGTCAAAATGTACCTCATATAGTAAATAGAAGTAAAATTCTGTACATACCATGTAGTAAAAGTAAAAAATAGGCAAAAATGAAGTCAGAAATGAATAGATGAATACTAAATATTTTATTAATAAATTTTTAAAAAACATGAACATGGATGATAAATATACCCCTAGTAAATACTTAGGTATTATCAATCTTGGGTAAAAATGAGATTCCAAAATTATCCCTTAACTTATGTCTGATATGCTTATTATTTGTCTAAAACTCCTTTATACTGATTTAGATAATGTTATTTACTTATTCCAGAATCATGGTCATCATATATGGTCATATTCTACTTCATTTGTTTTTTACAATTCATTTTTACTTGTTATCTAGGTTTTAACTGCTTTATGATCATATATAGGTTTTGTTGAATAAGTACTAGTTATCCTTATTAAGTCATATTTATATCATTATAAAATGATATTAATACAATAATGTTAGTATTTATTAATTTTTATCATTTATATAATCATGACTGAGTTGTTATTATGTAGAACAAATCCCATCATGTCCTGGAGACGTAAAGGAATACGTACAGACGAGTGACAATATGATTCCATTAATTGTTCAATGGTGTTTATTTTATAGGTGTACTATATTTCATAATAAATATCTTTTTATTTTAATCATATATATTTATTACATACATTTTTATACTCATTCATGTATGGTGGTGGTGAAAAATATATTACAACACAATGTGAAGACGGTAAGTCGTTCTGGCGTACGTGTGGTGATCTAGTATTTATTTGGATGGATAGACAGTTGAATATTGTTGATTCATATTTTTAATAACATCGTAGTATAAAATTTATACTATATTTTTTATTTAATAATGAAGAAACTAATGAACTATAATTATATGTAGAAAGAAATATGATGGAATCAGTAGAGGAGATTACCTCTTCTTTGATGAGCTCTCTTTAGATCTCCTCTTAATGGAACTAGAGTTTTTCTTTTTAGAATAAAATAACCTACAAGAATGTTACAAGGGATGTTTAGAAGTGAAATTTTCAATGTATGGATAAACCTGAAGTCTTAATTATTTTTCCATAAATGAGGGTGGATGTTCCCTTTTATAATTGAGGTGTGGGGCCCTTTTGGAAACCTCAAAAATATTAATTTATAATAGAACCATAAAACTCATAAAAACATCCAAAATGTAACAATATAAAATATTAGATGATATAGGGTTTTAATATCATCAACCAATAAATTTTATATATGTTTATATTTCCCTTAAAACATTATTATTTTAATTTAACACTTTCTTATTCAATTTCATTTTCACAAGGGTAACAAATATTTCAATATTATAATGATAAAATCGTTATTCATTTTTTTTAAACTAGATTATAAATTATATATTTAATTTTTTAACAATATAACAATTATTATATATTTTTTAAAAAAATTATTATTTTTAACTAATTAAATAAAACACTATGATGAAAAACAATAAATAATGTCAATTTTTTCACTATTCAATTACATAATATTTTAAATTATAATGATAAATATTAAAAATTGAATAACCTTTTTTATAATATTCTTATGAGGCCAATGGTTGTAACATCCCAAGTAAGTAATGAATAATAGATATTTTTATCTATGTCTATTAATGATTAAGATAGTGTTATAGAGGCTTAAAATGAAAATAAATACAATCTTATGCATGGAATACACTAATATTCTTAAAAGTTTGTTTTACTGCCTTTTGATGGCAAACCATTTTTGAATCTATATTTTGACAATTTTATAAACTATGTTTGTCAAAATAAACTTATCCTTTATGATTGGGACATCAAAATTTACCTTGTGTGAATTTTTGGTATTTTTCTGACAATGTTCATTTTTTAATGAATAGTGAAAAATACTACAATTTACATCAAAACTTCTTTTTAATCTAATTTATTTATATATTTATATTATGTTTTGAATTTTTTTTGAAGTGAAATTAGAATATATTTTTACCACTTTATCCAATGGTGGTCATTGGAATCAATTTCACTTTGAAATTAGACTTAAACTGGTGTCAATCTTTTGATACTTATTGTTTTGTAAAAACACCCTATTTGCTCTGGCAGCGGGAATTAATTATTAAATTAATTAATGTGACTTATATGATTTGAATTTTTTAAAATAGACTTCATTTTTGAATTCGGAATATCAAATATAGCTTAGGGTGAATTTTTGGTAATTTTCTGAAAAACTTCAATTTTTGATGAATAGTGAAACCACTAAGTGGTAATCAAGCAAACTGATTTTTCAGTTAAATGGAAGTTTACCACTAATGTTTATTTAATTTTGAAAATCCGACATACATGGTTGTCATTAGGAAGTAAAATGTGGTTCAATGAGATTAAAATAATTTTTTGGTGAATAGTAACTTATTAAGTTTTTAATCGCGATTAGTGGTAATTAGTGTAGTTTAAGGTATAAATAATGCTTTAATAATATGAAATGACCTAGACACATGTCCCAACCTTATTGGTTGTGTCATGGACGACCAAGACAAGCCATGGGACAACTTGGGGACCCCATGGAGACATTTTGGTTGGGAAATGACATAAATAACTTTTTATTTAATGTAAAAGTAAAAATGACACAAACATAATATGTTTCACGAAAACAATTTTAACATGGGGTTATAAAGATCAGATATTTGATTATAAATAGTCATTGGAAAGATAAAAATATTTCCTACATCATAGTATTTTTTTATGATTTTTAGACATTAAATAAATTAAATTATTTATGACATAATAATGATGCAGCGATGACATCATTATTTGACGATTTAAATAAAATGGAAAGACAATGTAAAATCTATGAACCATACATGGCCAAAACCAATTGGATTAGTGGATTTCGAACCCTTATCACCTTATCCACGAATTATATCAATGTGGGACCTTTTAAAACCGAAACACATTTTCAAATAAAGTAATATTTCTTTACTTTCCAAAAGTGCCCCTCCTCTCCTCTTATAAAAGGCCCCCACCTCTACCTCATTTCACACACTCCTCAAGCCTTTGGCTCGGCCAAACCCTGCCCATTTACTCTCTCCACATCCCTCTCCTTATCCTAGAGGATTCACTTTGGGCAGAATCCTTTCAAAGGAAGCCTTTAGGCTCAAATCAAAAGGAGTTACACTTTTAAAGGTAATTCATTCTCTCATGTTCATTTGTTTTATTTTGCTTCTCCAACCACCTAAACTATTTTTATTTACATATATTGTAACAACACCAGTATATTCAATATACAAGGATGTAGTTACAATATTTATTTGAGCTACACTCTCACACAACTACATCAAATGGTTAAAGAACATACGGTTTCTGTGGATGGCGAAATTCTACCTCCCGAAACGATGATTGTTCAATACTCATTTAACACCTTCAAAGGTGGCCATTATGATGTCACTATTTTTATATATGATATATAATATGTTTATGTTTTCCTTGAGCTTATGTTATTTTCATTTTGGGCATACATTTATGGTTTCCATTATGGGTAAACATGATATCTTCATTTTAGGAAGTACGGACTACCGCCCCCTGAAAGTGATTTGATTCGTTAATACCATATGTGGGATGTGTAAAGGATAAAGTTAATGATATTATATATGTTATTATACTGGAATTATAATATACTCTTATATCATTATGATTCCATTCCAGAAAATATGAAATAGAAATTGAAGTAGCGTTCATCCGTACGTACGACTTACCGTCTCCATGAACGGTGCATTTCATTTCTTACCTCTAAATGTGATGTAATATTATAAATACATGTATATGATGAATATATATGATATATATGTTATCCAAATCATTAATATCATTCTGGATATAACGAACCTATGACCAAATTAACAACATGTAAGTGTAAGAAGTCTATTTTTGACTTAAGAACCAAATACCGACAAAATGAACATTATTAACTTAACTGATTACATGATGTTCATAACATGGTATAAAAGGAATAATGAACTTGAAAAAGATTCATAAGCAAGTAGAGATTAACACAATTTATTATTCAGGAGATTAAAGAACGTTCGGGTCAAGTCGGATACGAGGTATGGGACTTCGTCTCAATCTCCTTTCATTGAGGCATATTTTATTTTATACACAACTTTCTTTTATACGGTGTATAAACCCCTTTGACTTTTACGTTTATTCAAGAGGAATATTTTTTATACGAAGCGTTTACTAAACGACAAAAGGGAATGTTTTTGTCGTACGTATGCGGAAACAACGACTTCTCCGCCGTCGTGACCGTTATTTGAGTTTCAGCTTCCTCTACAAGCCATTCCTTTTTTTTTTTAAACGAAAAATAAATACCATGTTTTACTTTGGTATTGAAAATGGCTTACATAATGTTTTTATTATATCAATGTGTTGTATTGATATCTCGTGATTGAAATGTGGAAATGTTATGTTTCCTTTATGCATGTTTTATGTGATGTGATTATGTTATGGTTCTTGGGAATTATTATGAAGACGGGTGGTTCCGTGATAAACTAAGGGCGGGTGAGCCCGTTATAGCTCTCCAATGCATTGGGTAACGCGAAGGAGTGAAACGTTAAGGTTTCTCCGAAGAGATTTTAGGGAATATACTGTGATGGGTATTCCTAACTTAACCAAGAGGGTTACTCCCTACGTAAGAATGTTATGAATGCCTCAAGTTACCTTTATGTATTATGATTTCTATGATTTATTCATGATTTATTGAGGTATGTTAAAGTGCCTATGTTTTATGGGTAAAGTATGATTTCATTCTTATGTATATATGAACTCATGTTTCCTTTCCATGTTTTTTTTATAACCCATACTGAGTTCTTATGCTCATCCCATGTTTTTGAAATGTTTTTCACAGGTCAAGGGAAAGGTACATGATAAGATGATAGAGTCAAGGATGTGTCAAGAAATAATCCATGTTTTATTTTAAATGTGTTTCCATTAATGGGAATGAAGAATACTATCTTTCTGTAACCACTTTGTTTATATGTGGAATGTAATGCAAGTTTTATGATCTAATTCTCTAAAACTCTAAACCTGAAAAGATCCTCAATGTGAAATCTTGTAATAACTCGAGATTAAGTAAGGTTTAAGGATGGGGCCTTATAGTTGGTATCAAAGGTCGGTTAAGATAAATTTAGGAGTTAGAATTCTATTAAATGATAATCCAAAAATATTTTTTTTTCGAAATGATATAGCATTTAAATATTACCATGTTGCTTCATCTAATAAATGTTTGTTCAGAATGATTTTCCGCAGAGGAAACAGGGAAGCAGTTCTAGGAAGGCATGCAGAAGGAAATAACCTTCTGAATCAGCATCCAGAAATGGTCGGAATTGGAACTAAATAGTTTGTTGTAGTAATGGCGCAGTTGACTCAAGCGATAAATGGCGGTGGTATCCATACACGAGATCAGCCAGACCAACCACAGAGGAACATGTCAGTGGTGGAACATTTCATGAGGCAACATCCACCATCATTCAGAGGATCATCTGACCCTGTGCTAGATGAAGGGTGGATTAAATCAATGGAGAAGATTTTTGATGTCATGGGGTGTTCAGACAATCAAAAGGTTAGTCTTGCTATTTACCGTTTGGAGGGTGAAGCAGATCAGTGGTGGTCTATGGTTAAAAATATCAGGGACGCCGATGAGATTGATTCTCTTGACTGGGATGAATTCAAAGGTATGTTTCTTGAGAAGTATTTTCCTAAGGCTATTCGACTTGGTATGGAAAATCAATTATTGGAATTGAGGCAAGAGGAAGACTCAGTGGCTGCCTATGAAGAAAGGTTCACTCGATTGGCAAGGTATACTCCAAATTTTATCCGGGACCTTGATAGTAAAATCAATCGTTTTTACTCAGGATTAAAGCCAAAATATCGAAGGGCATTAGCTTCTCGTGAGTTTAAAAGTTATGAAAAGCTTGTTCGATGTGCTAAGAAGGTGGAAATGGAATTTTTTGATGACCAAGTTTTCTATAACAACCAGCAGAAGAAGAGACCGAGGTGGCAGGAGAAAGGTAAGAATTCTTCAAAAAAGTCAGATGGTAAGAGAACTAAGTTTCCAGTTTGTGATAAATGTGGCAAAAGGCATGCTGGGGAATGTCTTCTGAATTCTGGGAAGTGCTACCGATGTGGTAAGATGGGACATAAGGCTCGTGATTGCACTGAAAAGGATCAAGGTGAATGTAAGAACAAATTTGATTTACAGTTAGTGAAATGTTATAAGTGCAATGAGATGGGTCACTATGAAAACGAGTGTCCGACAAGGAGCTTGAGTGATGGGAAGCAGTTAGACTACAAGCAGAAAGGGGTGGTCAAATCCTTTGCAACTACTTCAGCAGATGTCGGGCCATCAAATGAAGTGGTATCAGGTACTTTGTTTGTTTTTTCAGATTATGCCAGTGTGTTGTTTGATTCGGGGTCTACACATTCTTTCATCTCTGAAACCTTTTCTACTAAAATGGAAATACCATCTCAAGAAATGACTCCTGAACTTTTGGTAAAAACACCTGGGGGAAATGTCGAGGCAAAAAGAATTATTAAGAATCTTCCTATCCTTATCTGTGGAAAGAACCTACTTGCAAACCTTATTGTTCTACCTCTAGTAGAGTTTGATGTTATCCTGGGTATGGATTGGCTATCTATTTACCATTCTAATATTGACTGTAGAGCTAAATAAGTTTCTTTTCAGAAAGACTTTCACTTTGTTTACAAGAATGAACCCTTACTTTTGATAACATATCAAGAGGCCGAGAAACTTGTAAAAGATGGAAATAAATGTTACCCTGCACACGTCGTTGAAAATAAAGGAACCCTTCAGATTAATGATGTGCCAGTGGTAAATGAGTATCCTGATGTTTTTCCTGATGAGTTCCCTGGAATAATACCAGATCGGGAAGTTGAGTTTACTGTTGACTTAGTTCCTGATGCTAAGCCAATTTCAAAACCCCCTTATTGAATGGCACAAATTGAACTTTTAGAGTTGAAGTAGCAATTACAATATTTATTTGAGAAAGGTTTCATTAGACCTAGCACATCACCATGGGGTGCTCCTGTTTTATTTGTTAAAAAGAAAGATGGTTCTATGAGACATTGCATTGATTATAGAGCCTTGAATAATATCACTGTTATGAACAAATATCCTTTGCCTCATATCGATGATTTGTTTGATCAGCTCTAGGGAGCTCAGTTTTTTTCAAAGATTGACTTGAGATCGGGGTACCATCAGCTGAAGGTAAAGGAGGTAGATATTCCGAAGACCGCGTTCCGTACGAGATATGGCCATTATGAATTTGTAGTAATGCCTTTTGGGATAACCAATGCACCTACTGTATTCATGGACTTAATGAATAGAATTTTTCATGAGTTCTTGGATAAGTTTGTGGTGGTTTTCATTGATGATATTTTGGTGTTTTCTAAAAGTAAAGAGGAGCATGAAAAACATTTAAGGGTTATCCTGAAAACCTTAAAAGAAAAGAAACTGTATGGGAAATTCAGCAAGTGTGAGTTTTGGTTGCAACAAATTTATTTCCTTGGTCACATTGTTTCTAAAGATGGAATAATTGTTGATCCTGCAAAAACAAAAGTTGTGGAAGAATGGCCAAGACCCACAAATGTAACCGAGATTCGTAGATTCCTTGGTTTGGCGGGCTATTACCGAAGGTTTTTTAGAAATTTTTCACGGTTATCTAGTCCAATGACTAAGGTAACTCGGAAGGGTGTTAAGTTTATCTGGACAAAAGAATGTGATGATTGTTTTCAGGAATTGAAAAGAAGATTGGTGAAAGCTCCAGTTTTGGCACTACCATCCAGGAATGGTGAGTTTGTTATATACTGTGATGCTTCATTGAAAGGACTTGGTTACGTACTAATGCAGAATGATCAGGTAATTGCTTATGCTTCATGACAGTTGAAAAATCATGAGGTAAATTACCCTACACATGATTTGGAACTAGCTGCTGTTGTTTTTGCTTTAAAAATTTGGAGGCATCATTTGGATGGAGTAAAGTGTGAAATATATACCGATCACAAATTTTTAAAGTATATATTCACTCAGAAAGAGTTAAACATGAGACAAAGGAGATGGATGGAATTAATCAAGGATTATGATTGTACAATTCATTACCATCCGGGAAAAGCAAATAAAGTGGCTGATGCTTTGAGTCGAAAAAGTAATGCTTCATTAACAATGTTGCAGTTGGAACGTGATCCTTTGGTTAACGATTTGATGAACTTTGGCATAGAAGTTTTTGGTGCAGGAAGTCCTTCTATTTTGTTTCAGGTATCAGTGAGATCATCTCTATCAGATAGAATCAAGCAAGCACAGAAGCAAGACAGTGAGTTGTAGAAAAGGGTAGAGCTGGTTCAGAAAGGTAAGTTTCCTGAATTCAACATTGATAATGATTGTGTTTTGAGATTTGGGAAGATATTGTGTGTGCCTTGTGATTCACAGTTGAAGAGAGAGTTGTTATGTGAAGATCATAGTTCTCCGTTTTCAGTTCATCCGGGTAGTACTAAGATGTATAGAGATCTGCGGGAGTATTACTGGTGGGATGGAATGAAAAGAGATATTGCTGATTTTACTGTGAAGTGTTTGACTTGTCAGCAGGTTAAAGTAGAGCGGCAGTTACCGAAAGGGATGCTTCAGCCTTTACCAGTGCCAGAGTGGAAATGGGAGAATATATCCATGGACTTTGTTGTTGGATTACCAAAGACATCTCGAGGTAATAATGCAATCTCGGTTATTGTTGATTGCTTGACCAAATCTGCTCATTTCCTTGCTATACGAGATACTTTCTCTCTTGATCAACTTTCCCGTTTGTATCTTAAAGAGATAGTAAGGTTACATGGAGTTCCTCTCTCCATTGTATCAGATCGTGATCCCAGGTTTAATTCTATCTTTTGGAAAGGCCTTCAGAAGTCGTTGGGTACTGAATTAAATTTTAGTACAGCTTTTCATCCTCAATCAAATGGGCAGTCAGAATGAACAATTCAGACATTGGAGGATATGCTACGAGCTTGTTCTATGGATTATCAGGGAAGTTGGGACCAACATCTTTCTTTGGTTGAGTTTTCATATAATAACAGTTTTCATTCCAGTATACAGATGGCACCATTTCAGGCATTATATGGGAAGCGGTGTCGAACTCCAGCTTTCTGGGATGAAGTGGGTGAAAGGAAGTTGATGGGACCAGAATTGGTTGAAGAGATGGCAGAAAAAGTTCAGCTGATTCAGAAACACATGAGAACAGCTCAGAGCAGGCAGAAGAGTTATGCGGATAACCGGAGGAAGGATCTATCTTTTGAGGTATGTGATCATGTTTTTCTCAAGGTTTCTCCATGGAAAAGTGTGATGAGATTTGGTAAGAAAGGAAAGCTGATTCCAAGGTTTATTGGACCATACAAAATTCTGGAGAGAGTTGGATCAGTTGCATACCGAGTGGCTTTACCTCCGAGTTTATCTCAGGTACACAATGTTTTTCACGTTTCGATGTTGAGAAAGTATATGCCAGATCCATCTCATGTTTTGAGTCCAGAGGTAGATCAGCTGGAAGAGAACCTATCTTATGAGGAACAACCGGTCCAGATTCTTGACCACAGGGAGAAAGTGTTACGGAATAATGTGATTAAGCAGGTAAAGGTTTTGTGGAAAAAACCACATGATTGAAGAGGCAACATGGGAATCTGAAAATGCAATGAGGGATAAGTACCCCCATTTATTCAATAAGTAAATAAATTGCGGGGACGCAATTTTCTAAAGGGGGGAAGGATGTAACATCCCAAGTAAGTAATGAATAATATATATTTTTATCTATGTCTATTAATGATTAAGATAGTGTTATAGAGGCTTAAAATGAAAATAAATAAAATCTTATGCATGGAATACACTAATATTCTTAAAAGATTGTTTTACTGCCTTTTGATGGCAAACCATTTTTGAATCTATATTTTGACAATTTTATAAACTATGTTTGTCAAAATAAACTTATCCTTTATGATTGGGACATCAAAATTTACCTTGTGTGAATTTTTTGTATTTTTCTGACAATGTTCATTTTTAAATGTATAGTGAAAAATACTATATTTTACATCAAAACTGATTTTTAATGTAATTTATTTATATGATTAGATTATGTTTTGAATTGGTTTTGAAGTGAAATTAGAATATATCTTTACCATTTTATCCAATGGTGGTCATTGGAATCAATTTCACTTTGAAATTAGACTTAAATTGGTGTCAATCTTTTGATACTTATTGTTTTGTAAAAACACACTATTTGCTCTGGCAGTGGGAATTAATTATTTAATTAATTAATGTGACTTATATGATTTGAATTTTGTAAAATATACTTCATTTTTTAATTCGGAATATCAAATATAGCTTAGGGTGAATTTTTGGTAATTTTCTGAAAAACTTCAATTTTTTGATGAATAGTGAAACCACTAAGTGGTAATCAAGAAAACTGATTTTTTAGTTAAATGAATGTTTACCACTAATGTGTATTGAATTTTGAAAATCCAACATACATGGTTGTCATTAAGAAGTAAAATGTGGTTCAATGAGATTAAAATAATTTTTGGTGAATAGTAACTTATTAAGTTTTTAATCGCGATTAGTGGTAATTAGTGTAGTTTAAGGTATAAATAATGCTTTAATAATATGAAATGACCTAGACACATGTCCCAAACTTATTGGTTGTTTCATGGCCGACCAAGACAAGCCATGGGTCAACTTGGGGACCCCATGGAGACATTTTGGTTGGGAAATGACATAAATAACTTTTTATTTAATGTAAAAGTAAAAATGACACAAACATAATATGTCTCATGAAAACAATTTTTACATGGGGTTATAAAGATCATATATTTGATTATAAATAGTCATTGGAAATCTAAAATGATTTCATACATCATAGTATTTTTTTATGATTTTTAGACATTAAATAAATTAAATTATTTATGACATAATAATGATGCAGCGATGACATCATTATTTAACGATTTAAATAAAATGGAAAGAAAATGTAAAATCTATGAACTAAACATGGCCAAAACCAATTGTATGAGTGGATTTAGAACCCTTATTACCTTATCCACGAATTATATCAATGTGGGACCTTTTAAAACCGAAACACATTTTCAAATAAAGTAATATTTCTTTACTTTCCAAAAGTGCCCCTCCTCTCCTCTTATAAAAGGCCCCCACCTCTACCACATTTCACACACTCTTAAAGCCTTTGGCTCGGCCAACCCCTGCCCATTTACTCTCTCCACATCCCTCTCCTCATCCTAGAGTATTCCCTTTGGGCATAATCCATTCAAAGGAATCCTTTAGGCTCAAATCAAAAGGAGTTACACTTTTAAAGGTAATTCATTCTCTCATGATCATTTGTTTTATTTTGCTTCTCCAACCCCCTAAACTTTTTTTATTTACTTATTTTGTAACAACAACAGTATCTTCAAAATACAAGGATTTTGTTATAATATTTATTTGAGCTACACTCTCACACAAATACATCAAATGGTTAAAGAACATACGGTTTTCGTGGATGGCGAAATTCTGCCTCCCAAAACGATGATTGTTCAATACTCATTTAACACCTTCAAAGGTGGCCATTATGATGTCACTATTTTTATATATGATATATAATATGTTTATGTTTTCCTTAAGCTTCTGTTTTTTTTTTCAATTTGGGCATACCATTATGGTTTCCATTATGGGAAAACACGATATCTTCATTTTAGGAAGTGCGGACTACCGCCCCCTGAAAGTGATTTGATTCGTTAATACCATATGTGGGATGTGTAAATGATAAAGTTAATGATATTATATATGTTATTATACTGGAATTATAATATACTCTTATATCATTATGATTTCATTCCAGAAAATATGAAATAGAAATGGAAGTAGCGTTCATGCGTACGTACGGATTACCGTCTCCATGAACGGTGCATTTCATTTCTTACCTCTAAATGTGATGTAATATTATAAATACATGTATATGATGAATATATATGATATATATGTTATCAAAATCATTAATATAATTCTGGATATAACGAACCTATGACCAAATTAACAATATGTAAGTGTAAGAAGTCTATTTTTGACTTAAGAACCAAATACCGACAAAATGAACATTATTAACTTAACTGATTACATGATGTTCATAACATGGTATAAAAGGAATAATGAACTTGAAAAAGATTCATAAGCAAGTAGATATTAACTCAAGTTTATTATTCAGGAGATTAAAGAACGGTCGGGTCAAGTCGGATACGAGGTATGGGACTTCGTCTCAATCTCCTTTCATTGAGGCATATTTTATTTTATACACAACTTTCTTTTATACGGTGTATAAACCCCTTTGACTTTTACGTTTATTCAAAAGGATTATTTTTTATACGAAGCGTTTACTAAACGACAAAAGGGAATGTTTTTGTCATACGTATGCGGCGACAACGACTTCTCCGCCATCGTGACCATTATTTGAGTTTCGGCTTCCTCTACAAGCCATACCTTTTGTTTAAAAAACAAAAAATAAATAACATGTTTTACTTTGGTATTGAAAATGTATTTCATGATGTTTTTATTATATAAATGTGTTGTATTGACATCTCGTGATTGAAATGTGGAAATGTTATGTTTCCTTTATGCATGTTTTATGTGATACGATAATGTTATGGTTCTTGGGCATTATTATGAAGACAGGTGGTTCCGTGATAAACTAAGGGTGGGTGAGCCTGTTATAGCTCTCCAATGCATTGGGTAACGCGAAGGAGTGAAACGTTAAGGTTTCTCCGAAGAGATTTTAGGGAATATACTGTGATGGGTATTCCAAACGTAACCAAGAGGGTTACTCCCTACGTAAGAATGTTATGAATGCATCAAGTTACCTTTATGTCTTATGATTTCTATGATTTATTCATGATTTTATGAGGTATGTAAAGTGACTATGTTTTATGGGTAAAGTATGATTTCATTCTTATTTATATATGAACTCATGTTTCCTTTCCATGTTTTTTTATAACCCATACTGAGTTTTTATGCTCATCCCAAGTTTTTGAAATGTTTTTCACAGGTCAAGGGAAAGGTACATGATAAGATGATAGAGTCAAGGATGTGTCAAGAAATAATCCATGTTTTATTTTAAATGTGTTTCCATTAATGGAAATGAAGAATAACCACTTTGTTTATATGTGGAATGTAATGCAAGTTTTATGATCTAATTCTCTAAAACTCTAAACCCGAAAAGATCCTCAATGTGAAATCTTGTAATAACTCAAGATTAAGTAAGGTTTAAGGCTGGGGCCTTATAATGGTATCTAAAAAAATAATTGGACATATTAATTAACCAAAATTATATTTCTTTAAAAAAAATTAATAAAATTTAATTGATATCTCCATTAATTAAATAATTACTATAATGAATATGGGTATTTATAAAATATAAATATTTGTTGAGTAAAATTGAAAAATAAAATAACATTATTAATATAATTTTCATATATTTGATGACAGTGTATTTTTTAGAAGTTATATTTTAAAAAATCAAGCATTAAAATGTAATACTTATTAAAGTATGAATGTGACAACTTTAACATTAATTTATATAAAATAATATAAAGGACTTTATCTATTCTCTATGGATCCAAATGGTTAATATATTTACCTTTGGATGATTAGTATTATGATATACTCAACAAATAATATTTCTTTCATGTGTTTGGACATTTTAATGATTATTATGATTTTAATAAAAATTGATTCATTGATTTCTCATCAATTAATTAAATTTTACATCATCAATGAATAAAACATTAAGGTAATTATTTAATTCTAAAAATTTAAAATAGTTAATTATGATGTAGGTAATTATTTTATATTTTTGTGACCTATTTATTTTCGAATATATCACCTAGTTATCCTTATTTTATAATTATTATACTTATATGAAATTTCAGTTTGACATTTGGTCATTTTCATTGGTTTTACTAATATTTATGTCAATTTCATTGTCATGTGGCCATTAAATTACAATGTTCCAAAACTAATATGTAATGTAAATAATTTTATTAATCCAATAGTGTTTTTTAGGATTAAGTATCATTTTATTCTCTTTAATATATTATTTGGCACACTAATTTACCAGATTTAACTTTAACCATGTAAAATAAAAATTACCATAATTATTATTCATAATGTCCAAAAAATAAAAATAAGAAATTAAAATAATTTGGATCCATTAATTCCAAATATGGAACCCATTTTTACTAATTCATAATACACAAAATTTTGGGAAATTAATTTAAAATTAATTCATGTTGTCAAAAACCAAAAAGTGGGTTTTCATGAAATAAAATCACATCAAAATATTATCATATGTTATGTCCTATTTAAATTTGAAATTATATATAAAGACCAATAATTTATTAAATAATAGAAAATAATCCAACTGTACATTAAAATTAAATAAAATTGTAATCTAACTATATAAATAAAATAGATGAAAAGACGGTTTTGAATTAAAATGCAGTAATTTTCTTTATTCATTAAAATAGGATTTCTTTCAGAAAAATAAAAAAAATATAAAAAAACGAAATTTTTATCTCCCCCATGCAATTAATAATATTATTTTTTCAAATAGAATATTTAAAAGACTTAAAAACTATATTTAAAATTGGTTCTCCATCAAAAGGTGACTATAATGCATTTTTTTTCAAAATACTTCTTTTAGACGAAAAATTAAATTTCTTCATAGATCATGTTCTCAAAAATACATATGATAAATATTAATATTATATAAAATAAAAACTGTAGTTAATATTATTTATAAAAAAAAAATTATATACCATTAAATAATAATATTTCAAGAACATATCACTATTTAGTGAAATTAGGTATTGCTTACAATGAAAGATATCGGGGAAAGTCACTTTTTCATGTAATTCCAGACAAGTGTTAAGTTTTGTGAAAGCTTAATTTGGTGTTTTTATCACATAATCAAAACATAGATATCATATTGGGGAAGGCCTTGGAAGAAACCAGATATCATATTGGGGAAGGCCTCAAAAATTTCCCTGTCTAATTTTCTCAGGAGACCTACCGATGCACCAATGAGCTATAGTGAGTTCCACCTGCCACTTACTATGTCCAATACATTTGTCATATGAAAATGATGAAACATAATCCAAACATTCGTATAAAAACCAACATATGAAATGTCAATATTTTAACCACAAACCCTGAATGGTATAAAAATAGCACATCCACAGCCAAACATACGTCATTAAAATAATATGGATGATTGTATTATAATAAATTAACCATAATCTATAATAATTATGGATATTTATATAGATGAAAATAATTATCAAAACTATTTGAGATAAATACCCCCCCTTTTGTTGAAAACATTTAAAAGTATCATTATTTATCAAGAAGACATTTAAAATAGATTTTAGAATCAATGTGTCCCATAACACTTTGAAACTTTTAAAAGTAATTTTAATTTTAAAAAATTAAGGTCCATATTAATAAATTCTTAAAATCATATTTAAAACATGGACATTAATGAGAATGATTTATAAGATTAACTCATTAAAACAGTTATAATGATATTTTAGTTAATGTTTCTAAAAATTGAGGGAAACTTGAATACAAATAATTGAGGTAATAAAAAAATTATAATATCATGAGAATAAAAGGATTCATGATATTCTATGTTAATGTACAATATATACACCATATAAAAGTGAAATGGAGCATAACAAAAAAGAATTCTCAATGGAATGTAAATTGAGATGAAATCCCTTATAAAAAATGTATACATAGTTTAATGATAAATAAATGACACAAATATGTGTGACAATAATAAATACACTCAATATGACTTGATATTCAGTGTAAATCAATCATAATAAATTCACATATATTCTGGTAAAAACAACACCAATGACATGGATGTTTAACTCAATTAATAGAAATTGAGTTAAAATTACTCTTATCAAGTTCATATCGATGACTTGAGAATTTATCAATCATGTGATAAGGTGTATCAAAATTATATCCACATAAAGGGGAGTGGAAATTACTACATATTTAAATAAATAGTTATTTCACTTATAATCTTGGAGTAAAATAATCAATGAAGGTTGCGTAAAACCGAATGAGTGGAAATTGAAATTTGAAATTTCCTGACCGATTTGGTAACTTACAAAACATACAAACCATGAAAGAAAGATCATACAATGAGGAGGTAAATACCCAAAAATTAATGTATATTACCCAATGAATACAATCATTTTCCGTACATACACCACACAAAAGGTAATAGTGGAAAATATAACATGAATCTCACGGGAATAAAACAGAGATGAAAACCCCTTACCGTGTACTTTTACATGGTATAGGGTAGTTTAAGCTCCTTTATAATGGTTTAATAATTGTTATTAAATTATAAACGAACCAAATATATAAATATAATATCTTATATGATCTTCTAATATTTATTTGTTAATGATATTTCAATTGTATCATTGTTTTAGTTGTTAACTAATTCATTTTCCATTATATGTTTTGTTACGTAAGACATGTTTGTTATTAATAGGATGTATTTGAATAATATCCATAACTATATTAAGGTCATTAAAATTATTTTTAATCATAAAATTTAATTTATTCTTGAATGATTACGACATGGATTTAATCGCATCTCTTTCATGGAGACGATAATCTGTACACATGCATGAGCAAAAATATCATTATATTGATGGTGAAATAGTATGTAATTGGAGGGTATATCATATTTATAAGATAATTAAAATTTTATATTTATTACTTACATCAGTTATAATCATTATTATTCCCATCAAAATAATGAAGTGTTTGAATAAAAAACTACACCATGACGTGGATACGGTAATCCGTACGTACGCACGTAAGGTGACATGTCATTCCTAAGATTGATATAATAATTAATGTAGTTATACCATATTTTTAATAAAATCACATTATGTAGAAGGTACTAGAGTTATTATTTTGTTATGGAAATAACAATGAAAGATAAAGTGGATGAAGAAAAGAACTTTGAAAGCGGTGATAAAATAATTACCTCTACAATGGGTGTTTCCAAGGGATTTGAAAAAATGATCCATAGGTTGGATTTATGCTCAATGTAAGGCCTCTAGGTTGAATTGAGGGAATTTGGGAGAACATTTTTATAGGGGTTGGCTGAGCCACATTCCCTTGATGTTGTGATTTTTGGAGAATGAGAAGATCGTTTTTATAAGAGATATGAGGGTTGCTTTAAGAAAACCATGAAATATTATTAAATTATACAATCATATTAGTTTTCTAATGGCTCAAAATTATTCATTTAGTCACTTATGTAATTATGGGTCTATTTCATCTCATCTAATAGGATTTAGACATGTTTTGGGTACCGTATTAACATTATGTTTTAGATTTAACTCTTAGTTAAATAGTTTAACTTTTACCATGTATTCTTGTATTATTATAATGTATGGTTAAAAACCATACAATAAAATATCAAGAGAACATAAAATGGTCCATTAATGATATATATATAATTATATAAGTCATTCTGCTAACAATTAGATTTTATGTAATATTATATCATTTAATAATATAATATTTGTTTTAAAAACTCATTTATGAAAATATTGACACTATTTAGTAATTTATTTTTGGGGAAGTCATAACTACATGATTACTTTTAAATGAACTCATTAAATCAACCCTAACATTTCATATTAATATTTTGAATTATTTTAATGCATATAAAGGCTCAATTTATAATTACTGGGATATAAATAACATCAATTATTTTAACCATTCATTACAAAAGGTAATCACTACATCATCAATGTTTCATAAATAAATTTAATTATATAATGTATAAAAATTTTAAATCATATACCATTATGTAGGAATTCATTTTATCTTTCTAATAAATATTTATAGTCAAATTTATCTTATGTGTAACTCTATATTTAATATTTTTTTAGTTATTAAACATTGAATTTAAGAAGTTTAACTATTATTTGAAAAAAATTACAATTTATGTACTAATATATTCCAAGTGGACAAAAGGGATCATATTTATCTTCTAAGGTTGTTTTTGGACAAAATATAATTATACAATATAATTAAGACAAGTGTTAGGGTAATAAAAATATCATTTTTATCTTTAATTACCCAATCTACATTTAACCGTGGTAAATAAAACATAAAATTTATTATTCCCCAAAAATTAATATCTTCTTATTGAACCAGAATTTATATAACGATATCAACTACGTCTCTTGGATTTTTGAAATTCAATTCACAGAAATAGTAAAATTATTTCATAAGAAAATTTTCAAATGCTCCTAGAAGGATTGTAAAAGACTGTAAAAAGTTCAATAAAATTTTATATATCTAATATTATTATAAACTGACTCCAATGAATTAAATATAACATATAGAAGTATTATTTATCTATTTTTTCCCAAAAAATTGTAATAAAATATTTAATTATTAAATAAAAATTCGGTTATAAATAATAATGCATTGTTTTTCAGTATTCATAAAAAATTGAATGCTTTCAAAAAAATACAAAAAATTCACCATAACCTAATTTCAGTCTTCTAAATTCAAAAATGAAATCCATTGTGGAAAATAGATTTTTTAAAATTTTAAAAAGTGGGTATTACTATTTATAAGGGCAAGTTTTATTATTCGTGGTGAATTAAATATCATGTTGCGTACAACACAAGGTACATCATTATTTAATGTGAAATGTACCATATATTCTTGGGGTGTTATTGAAATTCATTGAAAAGTATTTCTCTCTTGAGAAATATACTGAAATAAAGTTAATGTTCCTTGTTTTAATGAAAAAAGAGAAAGAAAGTGTTTTAGTGTATGAGGAAAAAATTAAAAGGTTATATAGGTATTATATGAATTATATACATAATAAGGAATGAAATATTGAAAATTTAATTTAAGGGATTTATCCAAGTCACCCACCGGATCTAGTTTCTCAAATTTTTACGTCATATATTGAAATATTTGTATTCTATATCAAAAAAGAGATGTAATTTTCAATATCATATGTATTCAAGGAAAATCTAGAGAATAATAGGTCCTCTAAACACTATTAATAATGGAATGTGTTGAAGAAGATGAAAATAATGAGTCAATTCATATAATTTATTATTTTTAAAAATAAACATCCTAATAAATCCTATAAGGAAACAGAGTATTATAAAAGTGTGAATGAATGGATTATTTGGCTCATTATTGTAAAGGAATGGAATATAATATTGTTATCTAATACTTCAACTATAAATAATTTGGGGATTATCCAAAAAACCACGTGTTAAGGGAACATACTGTGGAAAAGGCCAAGGGGAGAAGACAAATTTTATGAAATAATTATAGTTTACTTTATAGTTTCCAATAATGTGTTTCCAAGAAATTTAATCATATATTCAAATTTATCAAGATCTTTATTCGATTCTAGATCTCTTCACCTTCTATATATTGCATATTTTCCATCAAAATTTCATAATTCCCTATCACATTAGTAAGGGATTTATCAATCAAAACCCCTAGTGAAAGTGTCACTACAATAAGGATGTGTATGAAATTACACATTATGATACATAAATGTGCACTATTTGTGTAATGTATTATCATAACTATGGTCTACTTCAATATAATCCTTGGTATGGACCGGATTCCCAATTATAATTCAAAAATATTTTATAATGAAAAGTTAATTTTGATATGTCATGATGATATATGATCATTTACCATTAGAGAGGATACCTAATCATTTTAGTTACGTCTATATCCAACCTCATTAGCACTTTTGAATAATATTTTTAGGTAATATGAGGAATCACAATCAGTGTATGGAAAATTTTTGTATTAAATTTGAATATGTACCTCTATTGTAGCAATAAATTGATGTATCTTTTAATGAATTTCCTAGAAATCTAATATAACATTATTTTATGTATTACGTTGATTTAATCCTTGATTAAAGTATAATATCCAAGACTCTTTACTGAATTACAACTATAGAATAATTAAGTTGAATAAACAGCTAGATGATTAGTGTGATAAATGATTTATTCACCCTAGTGTTTCACGATGGGGTGTCCCTTTTCTCTTCATTAGTGATAATGATGGAACCACGAATTTATGGATTTATTTTTGGGAATCAAAGATATTATTATTGAGATAAAGTATCATGTAATTTCTATTTTTTGAATTGTCTGATTAAAATCACAGATATTGATTTGATTCAAATATTTACCTGTAATTTTTGTATCATCAATTATATGTATAGAATGAATATATTTTGAGGATATTATTATGAACACGTTATGGTCATTTTGAGTTTACAATAATCCAATTTCGATTGACTAATTCAACCTCAGTTTATGTGAATCAGATGAACAGAGTTATAATGTAATATATTAATTATTTTTTATGGTATTCATTAATGATATCATGGTGTATTGTAATATCTATGGGGACAATTAAAATAACTTTTTAATCACTCTTGAGATTCTTAGAGGAAAAATAATTTTATGTAATATTTTTGAAATTTTTAATTATGGATTAATGATGATTCTTTTCTTAGTCATATTATCTCCATATATAGAATCTCAGTTAATCCTACAATTACAATGGCATTCAAAAAATGTCATACAACAACAAACATAACTGAGGTACTTAGTTTCATTGGTTTTGAATGTCACTATCAGTAATTCATTTATAATTTTTTTCCAAAGGTATAATGTGTTAAATATTCTTAAAATTAAAGGGGATATGTTCATTTGGACAATGGATTGTGATGTACGTCATAAATAATTAAATAAGATATTTTTTAGTGCTCAAATTTCTATTTAAACACCTGAAAATTATAGAATGATATAATAATAATTATTTAAGGGGGGGGGGGAAATCCATTTTTTAAATTATTTTGAAACAATCAGTATTATAAAAGGTTAAATTTTCTCAATCGGATAATGATAATTTTTACAAGAAAATTAATGTTGTGAATGATGTATTTTTGGTAGATTTCATATCTGGGGACGGAATTATGAAATTTGGAAATAAAGTATGAGCTCCATCTATAACTGAGTTAAAATGGAATTGTTAGAAGATTTACATAGCTTGAATTTCTATATTAATCCAATTAGAACCAATATTTATTGAGATTTTGGGGGACATTTTTAGTGGGGTAACATGATATGTGAAATTGAATATTATGTGTCAAGATGTTTAGTTTGTCAACATATGAATACTAAGACATGGTATCCAAGAAGATTAATGCAACCAATTCCTATTATTTTGTACAAATGGGATGACATGACTGTGGAATGTTTCATAGGACCACCATAGACTCTTATAAATAATGTTTAATTCATGTTTATTAATGATCACAAAATTAAATTTCAAATTTCCTCTCTATAAGAGAAGATTTACCTCTTGATTTCTATAAATGAATCTATATTAAGGAAGTTTTAGTACTTCATTGTGAACCAATTTCAATTTTTTTGAGATCATGATCCCTGTTTTACCTCGAAACTTTTGAACTTTCTTCATATTGATCTTGATAGAGAGTCCCATCTGAGCAACACCAATAATTCTAAAATGTATTGACAATCAGAAAAACTATTCAATCATTGGAATACATTTTAATGTTGTTCAAACTTAATATTCAAGGTATATGGGATAAGTACATCCCTTTGGTCGATTTTTCCTATACTAATAGTATTTTGCATGTATTTTAATGGAACCCAATGAAGCATTATAGGAAAATATATATCTTTATAAAACTTATTTGGATCAAGTTAGTGAAAGGAAACAAGTAGTACTATAACTTTTTATGGATAAAATGAAAATACTAAATAATATTTAGGATCATATTAAATAAACTAAAATCATATAAATTATTCAAATTGATGATTAAAGGACAGAATTGTAATTTCATCTAGGGGATCACATTTTTATAAATTTATCTCCGTTGAAGGGTTTCATAAGGTTTGGTAAGAAGGGGAAACTGATCCCTTGGTACATTTGACCATTCTAAATTCTATATTAAACTGTATTTGTGGAATACGAGTTGGAAGCACCACCAAGACACTCTAAAGAAGATGATGTGTTCCATATTTCAATTTTATGGAAGTATACGCTATACCTAGTTTATGTTCTCACCTATGAAGCAATAGAATTGGAACCTGATCTAACTTACCTAGAATATCCTATCTAAATTCTCAATACTAGAGAGAATGTTTTGAGGAATTAGATAAATTTATTTGTAAAGGTAATTTTTTTTAAAATAAAATATATGAATCAATGTTGGAACTAGAGGATGTTATGAAGAAGAAAAACCATCATTTTTTATAATGTATTATCCATAAAAAATTTATGTTGTGAAATTTTTGTATGAGGGAAGAATTTAACACTTTTCCCTCAAATATAGTCTGTGGCCATTTTATTATAATATAATTATAGTAAAATTTACATTTTAATATCTCATGTATCAAAAATTCTAAAATTAGATTTGGAATATCTATATTGAATTACATGGTCAAAATAATCCCAAAATGAAATTTTAAAATTTTCTAATTGAAATAATATTGTATAAAAAATATTTAATATAGTATTAAACATATTACCCTTTTATTTATAGTAATGTGTAATTATATTCATAATTACAAATTTATTAACAATAAATTTTATATAAATAAATGTAGGATCATTTGGAGGTAAAAATTGTGATTGTTTAATAAACAGGTTTTGAAACTAATTTTTTCGAAAGCCATAATATCTATCATTTTTAGTTAATTAAAATAATATTTATTTATGAACTATTTAAATTAAATATATATAATTTATATTTAAAAATATTAATTTAAATCAATTTAATATTGAAAACAACTTATACATTCAATATAATATCCTCTTATGGTTGAAAATTGCAATTCTTGAAAAAAAAAATTATGTTAATTATAGAAATAATTTTAAAAGAAAATTATTATACTTGTTCAAATTAAGTTTGATAAAATGTATTCTATATTTACCATCGTCATAATTAATATTATTTAATTTTATCAACACAATTTTTTGTCATAATTAATAGTAATGTGATTGAAAATTAATTACCAATGATAAAGATAAAAGGAGGATTTTCATGTTGCATGTGTGTGCATTAAATTTACTTTTACAAATACCCAAAATTATTATTAGATAAATAAATATTAATTTTTAAAATTATTGGTTCCAAAATAAAAAATAAGTATAATTTAATTTTAGTATTAAAGGATTAATTACCAAGGATAAAAACTAGTTATTGTGCTAAAAAATAACATGGTAAAAATAAGTTAACATGGAGGATATGAGAATAAAATCCTTAAAATGTGAATTATTATATTTTGATGGTTTGTATTGATATTTATCTCACTACACTCGTTTATTTACATATATTGTTTCAACTTGGGGTGAGACTAACTACGCATTATTCAATAGTTTTGAGTATTTAGAAAAATACCACTCCTTAATTATTAGAGGTAACTCCCTCCCCACAATTATTCACATGTCTAATAATTTTTTTCTGGAAAAAATCTAATAAAAACACTATGAAATATCCCACATAATATAGATTATTATTTTCCAACAAACGTACCCTAGGGTCCTTATGAAGAGATCCATTTGAGGTTTCTCTAAGAGAAGGAAATAGTCTTGATGAAGCTCTTTATTTTCATTTCTTCTTATAACACCTTTAATTATGTAACAATACTTAATATAATATACAAACAATATATAAATATTCTTTGATGTAATTATATTTATTAAAAAAAATATGACATTATATAAATTATTTAAAACTATTATATCATCTACTTACACACCATTTCACCCATTAATGGATTGATGTCATCACTCATTCTTACATACAATATACCGTCACCATGAAGTGATGTGATTAATTTTCTATATCCCTCCTTAAAGAATGATTATAAAGTTTTATATAATTCTTAAATATGAAATTAATAAATATAGTATGATTTTATAGATTATTTATCAATATTATTAAAAAATATCCATAAAATTATTCAAAAAATATTCATGACAAATCATGGAAATTAACTCCTAAAACGAGGGTAAAAATAAAATATTATTACCAAATGGGTGATATAATGATATAAAAATGATCAACTATAATGTTATAAATTTTAATATTGTTCTTTGAAATAATTATATGATTTTGAACAATATTATATAGGATAATAAGTCAAGTTAAACTATATGTAAGTATGAGGTAAGAAATTTAATCTCAATTTAAATTCCATTGAGGTATATTGGTTTATATTAACGTTTTCTCAATTTATATGTTTATATAAAAAAATATGATTTTTTTATCATGAATAATGATTTATTGATTATTTTTAATGTTTAAATTCTAGTTTATTCTTCCAAGTGGTTACTATTTGAATGTTAACAATTATGTAAGAAAATATTTTCAATCTCAATTTCCTATGGAATTTATTTTAATCTTGTTAAATTAATATTATCATTTATTATTTATATTGTCCAATCATTCTATTATCCTATAGATTTTTAAGGAGATTACCTATTTCCTCTATATTTTCCTCTCTTTTTCAACTAATTAATGAAAAGAAAATTTTAAACTAAAAACTAACTTTCTTCTCACTTTTTATCGGATATATTTTTCTTCTATGACCATTGTTAAATTTTTTTAAAAGTAACATTATTTAATCAAATGAGTTACTAATGAAAATTTAATGTTTTAGTATCTTTTGAAAATTTTCTAAAATGAATGTCCATAATTATTTTCAAAATGGTTGTTTTTATGAAAAATTCAAAATGACTATTTTTTATGGTATGTGATGATAATGGAGTCCCCTACTCATTTAACCATTTTATGAAATTTATCTACTTCTACACATTTTAATGTGTCTTGAAAGAAAAATATTTTATGAAATATTATTTTAATATTTAAATTCTATTCCATTTATTCATCCAATTGATGTCATTTTATTGCAAAAAACCATATTTCCAAAGATCTGATGGTCACCTCTAATTTATTTATTGATTTAGTGATTGTTAAATTTCTTTTGAGAAAAAAAGTTATTGTGATGAGTTTTCATTTGAAAATAAATTTCTTATAAATATCAATATTCATTGGTTCATTGATATTATTATTTCATAAACCATATACCATTTATGCATACAGTGTATACATTAAATGTTATTTGATTATTTGGTTAAATATTGATAAATCTATATTCTTTACCTAATATAGATAGTTATTGATAAGTAATATTATTCATGAATTAAATCAGTAATTTGATATATGAGGAATTATTTTTACATTCTATGATTAGTGGGGACAAGAATCATACATATCTCGGATGCATCAAATGGTTTTATGATACAAATTAGTTGGATAAATTAAATGGATTTTTACTCATATTATTAAACTCTCTAGTAAGTGGTACTGACAATATAGATAATGTGATATGTAAGATCATGAATTCAAATATTTATATTTTCATTATTTATGTTATTGATTAAATAAAATTTTTTCGGTTTTTTTCCATTACATATGGATTTTTTCTTAACAAATCATGATATAAAAGTTCTTGATTAAATAGAATATATGTTTAATTTTTTACCATTCGTTATTGATTCCTGATATCTTTTGTTAAATGTAACACTTACTAAGGATATAATATCTCCCATATTTTTCCCCAATATATGAAGATGATTCCTTCAAATGAGTTTTATGGATGCGGACCATTTTCCTTCTTTATGTTTTATATTATATTCCAAATGAAAAATTGTTGGCCTTTATAAAAACAGTTCTCCAAAACAAATAATCTTATCGGTGCTTTGATATTTGACTACATATATTTATTTCAATGTAACAATGTAGACATCATCGTTGGGTTTCTAGAGTCCGGGTCATTACATTTATGATCACAATCACTCTATGGTGATATATTTTAATTGATTCCATTTTCCATTTTTTAATATAAATCATCTTTCTCGGGTGACTTGAGCAATGCTATTCCAAAAAAAATTCTCTCCATGCATGTGGGGTTGTCTCCAAAAGATCATCCATTTCAAGATAATTTATTTAAAAATGGAAAAATATACATGATAAGAAATAATGATATATATCTTGGCTATATCCTTTTAAAAAATTCTAATACATCACAAAATAATCGACCATGGAGCCGAAGCCATAAAAATGGAGGGATTGAGCACCCTCCACAAATACTGAAATAAAATGGACTAAAAATAATAACAAAAATGAAAAATAGAAAATATAAATATCTTATCTTAAACAAGTATAGTGTCTATCAAACTCAATTATATTGATATAGGGGTGAACTCAACATCAATGGAACTTCACGTTGGCCAAAAATGCTCAAATCCCTAAAAACTAAACCACATTTATGACTATATTGAACTATTTAATTGATAATTTTTTGAGTTATGAGGTCTCCATCATCTTAAATCAAACACATATATCATGAAATTAATACCATCGAACAATTCATTAATTACAATTCATTCAAGACTCATCGGTTGTGCCTTTATCTAAATAGGGGTTAGTTTTATTTTGGTCTTTATTAGGCATGACCAAACCACTTTCAATTCAGTAGTGGATTCACTCAATTCTATGGTTTATTGGTTTTTTTCCAGTGATTTTCTATCGGGACTCAATGGTTCTCCATTTTTGATTATTTTAGTTGGTGAAATGATGTTATAATAATTTCGTACAGCAGTAAGGGATTGAAAATGGTTATTAATTGTTGAAAACAAAGAATTGGTATTCTTTATCAGTGGTGGATTCTCTCAATTCTAGATAACCCTTCTTTGAAAACATTTGGAACTACTAATTGGGATCATGTTCTTGAGATTCACTATGATCGGAAATTCTCAAATATCTTCAAGAAACATCTTTTTTCATTGATGGTGGACTCATTTATTCATACACTAATAAAAAATTGCCCTTTAAAAGTACTACAATAGCACTTTTTTAGTGATAAAATTCTTCTAACTGCTATAGTAATGTTAAAAGTACTATACTTTTATCAGTGATAAAAAAAAGTGATAAATGCGTAATTTATTAGAATAAAAAAGTACTAATAAATCATACTTTTATCATAACTATTAAATGTGCAGATAAAAGACACCCTTTATTAAAAAATTAATTAACACCAAAAATTGGTACCATTATCAATGATAATAAATATGCTGATAAAGGATATCTTTATTAGTGAAACTAAATGTAATGATAAAGGACCCTTTATTAGGGCTAATAAATGTGCTGACAAAGTGTAATACTGAAGTGTGATGTTATATCACATAGAAACACCATAAATAGTTCATGTAGAGTGTTGTAACAATACACCACGTCCCCAAAAAAAGCATAAAAATTTATAAAAATTGGATAAAAATAAAAAGAATAAATGATATAAAATTTCCAACACAAATATATGAAAAAACACTATTATAGAGTATGGTAGTCGTTATTTTATTAAATTAATGACAATTTGGAATAAAATGGAACACAAGTATTCATATTGGTCACACAGTGAGTCAGATTGAGGTTCAGAATATTTTGACACTTACAAAAATGACTTCCGGATCATTTAAATAAAGTAATAAAAAATCCAAATGTTTTAAACATTTTTGTGTATGTTAGTTTTTTTATTAAAATTAATATAAATTTTGAATAAAAATATGCACATTGAGTCATATTAGTCACACCATGAGAATAATTTTGGTTTAGATTATTCCAACATGTCTCTAATTCCATTTGAATCATTTTCTTAATGTATCAAAATAATCAGATGGTCTTTCCTCAATTTTGAGTATACCCCTTGTTCTTATTACTAAAATGTAGATTTAATTTGGAGAAATGCACATTGTGTTATATTGGTTGCATTATGTTTGCTTTTGACATGAGATAGATTCAGAAACGATAAAAATTAATTATGAATCATTTTCTTAAATTATCAAGACCATCCATGTTTTTACATCGTTTTTAGGGAGTGACATTTTTTTGTGTTATAATGTCAATTTTAAACTGATAATGATCAATTTGAGACATTCCAGTCACACCGTTAGTTAGATTTAGGTACTGTTGATTCATATAAATAAAAAACTACTTATAGAATATTTTACACAAGAATGAAATCAATCTGAATGTGTTTTCTTAGATTAATCATATTTTCATTTAGTCTTACCAAAATTAAAGTTTTTTTAAAAAAAATATCCACTTGGTGTCATATCGGTCACATCGTGTGACATATTGGGGTGTGGTAAATTCTTACATTTCCCAAATGAATAATGTATTATTTTACAAATGTATTAAATAAATCTGAATTATTGTTATTATTTTGGAGTATGCCACTTGCGTGTTTTACTAAAATGTAATTTTAAACTGAAAACATTTACTTTGAGTTATACAATTTTCATCCTTTTTGGGATGTACATGAGACAGATTCCTACATTTCACAAATAAATTAGGAATTTTTTCATAAATTATCAAGATAATATGTCCTTGTTTTCTTAGTTTTTAGTGAGTGATAGTTTTTTTTGTATTAAAATTACAATTTTAAAATGATAAAATATACTTTTAGTAATACCAGAAACATCATGGATTTTATTGAGCTTATTCTAATACCTATATGTAAAAATTTTAATATGGATCATTTTAATAAAGTATTAAAACAATTTGAATGTGTTTTCTCAGTTTTGGAGTACGTTAGTTGTTTTTTCACTAAACTTTATGTCAATTTATACTAAAAAGTCCCACTTGGAGTCATACATGTCACACCATGCATAAAATTGTGGTGTAGATGATTCTTACACATCTCAAATGAATAATGGATGTTTTTCCTAAAGTATAAGAATAATAAAAATGTGATTCCCTATTATGAGTATGCCACTTATTTTTTTACTAAAATTTCATTTTAAAATTAAAATTTCCACATTGAGTCATAAAAGGTTGTATCATGTGTGGGTTACATATGATATTGATAGATACATATCAAAAATTTATTTTAAATTATACCCTAAATTATAATGAAATTTTGAGCTTGTTCTTTTGTTTGTTGTGAGTAAATCTTTATTTATTAAAATGTCAATTATAAATTGATAATATATACTTTGAGTCTTACCGAGCACATCATGTATCATATTGTGGTGGTGTTAATTCATATATGTCAAAAATTACTTATGGGTCGTTTTCCTAAAGTAACAATATAATTTTAATGAGTTGTCTCAATTTTGAGTATATTAGTTATTTTCTGAATAATATTAATGTCAATTTTGAATAAAAAGATGAACACGGAGTCATATCGGTCGCATTGTGTATCAGATTGAGGTATGGATGATTACTACATATATAAATTAACATATTGATCATTTTCATAATGTATAAAAACAATCTAAATTTTCTTCCTCAATTATGTGTAATCCAGTTGTTTTTTTTACTAAAATATCATTTTAAGATGAAAATAAACGGCTTCGAGTCATATAGGTTTCATAATGTCTGGGATTGAAACAAGACTAATTCTTACACCTCATAAATGAATTATGATCCATTTTCCTAAGTTATCATGGGAACACGAATGTTTTTTTCTTATTTTTCACTGATTGACACTTTTTTTTGTAATAAAATGACAATTTTAAACTGATAACCGACACTTTGACACCAACCCTCCCCGATGACCATGATAAATAAATGATGTTTTTTCCATCAATATTTCTATCATACACAAGATGAATTTGGTGATTTATTACATCCATCATTATTCCAACATTTACGTTAGATTATATACATGTTTGATGATTAAGATAAGTACAGATGTTTCCTCGAATAACAGTAGTGGAGAAATTAAAACTTCCAACATAGAATGACCATACAGGTGGATTACTACCCTGTATAAAATCACATAAACAAGTGCTAATGAACATTATTTAAATAAGCTGCATGAAGCACTTTCACAATGTCTCTTATATTAAGTGAAAATTATTGTGTTGACTTTTCTAAAAAAATCACAAACATGATCTTGGTATGATCTTCATTCTACATCATCACCCAAAAAATTTATTATATGTATGCCAACACATCATATCCAAATTTTCCTCAGTCCCCACCTCGATCTACACATATTCCTCCTCACCCATGTATGTCTCTGACTTCGACTCTTCCTCCACCTCTGCTTGTGGTATTTCCCAACAATTTTACTGTTTCAAGGTCAATGCTTTTAAATATATTTATTTCCCATATTATATGTATCCTTGAGAAAGAGATAAATAATAATATATAATAATTTTAAATATAATAATTCAAACTCCAAATATATGTTGAAGGTCATGAATCATACTTGATCACAAACATATTACGTAATCTCGTAAATTTGACGTTGGAATACATTCCGAAAAAATGTACATTTTCCAATCGACTCTAAAGAAATTAATCTAATTTTTTGAGAATCTAGGTTGTCATAAATCTTGATAGTACTGAGAAAATAGAGACAAAAAATTTGTATGAAATATATTTATTGAAATTTTAATTATCTTTGTAAATTACCTGTTAGGGGGATTCTAGTATTTTCATGATTTATTATCTATCTCATAAATTTACAAACATAATATCGACAATTGATGCAATAATATTTTTTTGAAACACTCTAGAATAATTTACCAAAATAATAATATTGTTTTGAAGTGTATTGATTGTTAAATATTTCATTATATATATTAAATTATTTATATTTGTAGTAATTCACATAATTTGTCTCTTCAAACACTGTCCTCGTTCCATTATTTATCCAATGATTACTGAATTCCCCATCATAAAAAAATTCATTTTAATATATAGGCTGAAACAATAAATTTGATGTTAATCAATAAAATATTTATTTCACTATATTATATATTCACAATACACATCAGGGGTGGAATGCTAGTCTGAAAGAGGGATTTCAATATATTAGTAAGAGATAGAGGTAATTCAACTATATGATGCTGAATTAAATAAAGGTAGTGAATTTTATTTGTATTGGACTATTGAAATATTATAACTTTGTACAAGAAAATAATAATTTTCACACAAGATGCATTAAAATGTGGATTTTTTGTGAAGTGTATTGTATTGTATATCAATATTTCCAAAAGGAATCCTTATTTACTGAAAATTATTTTCCCAAACCATCGTAATTTTTATGAAAAAATTATTTTTGTTTCTTATGACTATTATGGGTTGTATGTTTCTTTCAATTATCCTATATTATGACGATTTTCATAAAATTAAAATGAGATACATAGTTTTCATAAGGATCCGGGGTATGAAAAATCATAACAGAGAACCTACCCTATTACTTTACTTAACCACTTTATGTGCATCTTAGTGCACATGTAGATAATGTTTTGTTGAGTTGAATATTTCAAGTATTGTTTATTTATTAGAAGGAGTATCGTAACAAATGATATCTAGGGGAGACTTTTAGAGTTTATGTTATCAATGGTAGGTTGTTTTTTTATAGATGGTTTTATTTTTTACTTATTATTTATCAAATTTTCATTTTTTTTATGCCTATAGGAATTTACATTTATGGGATTCTATTGTGTACTATTTCACAAAGATTCAATTTTTATATGATTTTGGGGTTTAAAACAATTTCTAATGGATCACGTTTTACTAAGTATATTTATTAAAAATCATATGGTAGTTGGTTTCTGATTCAATGGGATGATTAACATTTTTATTCTTCTTAGTTCAGGTTATGAATACTTAGACTATATTCCGATGTTAAGGTTTTATAAAATAGAAATTTATTGATAATATAACACCCAAACACAAATAATTAAAATAAATTTTCTTAAATCAGGTTACTTCATCCGAAATAACTTCATTCTTGGAATGGAATTTATTGGAAAATTATTTTATTTAAAATTAAATTCATATTTAACATCATCTAGGGATGACAACGCATATAGAAACTCTTTTACTGGAATCTGGTCTGGTGTGTTTTGTTTTGAAATGTTTTGATTTATAAATGTAAAATAATGTATAGTCATAAAATATATTTACTATAATTTATAATAATTCAAGAATTATTTTAATTAATTATAAATTTAATGGACATGGGAAATTATTGGATTCCATTCATTGACAATGGGAATAAGTGGTATCTCCTTTAATAATCCCCATAAACCATTGAATATCATATTCTATAATACATGAAATTTTTTAGTGAATATATTTCTCAGTAAATATATTAATATTAGGAACCTATTTATCAAATATAAACACACCTCTTATTGAAAATACATCACAACTACTGAGTTTGGATAAAATAAAAACATTAAAAGAATGATTACATTAATTTCAATGAAAATTTAAATAGTTTGTCCCTTATTAAATTAAATATATATAAAATATTTATATTTTTAAATAATAGAAACTAAAAAATATTAAATTTAATTCTGAGAATTATATTAACCGAATTACATTATGTAAATATTTATATTATCCCACTTTATATTTTTCTTATCAAATTAAATTCCTCGTAAAATTATTCCAATATAATGTTAAATTTTTTTTATCTTCATGTGCATGTCATACTGTGGAAACAATATCCATAAAATGAAAATTCTAAAAATCTAAAAGGCAAAAATAATTAATTTAACAAAAACATCAAAAAATCACCACAAACTACAACAATGAATGGTGATGTTGTTCCCAATTCTTTTGTAAGAAGTTGGAATGAATTTGTAGAGTTATGGTGGAATTATGCAGGTGTAGGCATGTAAGAAAGAGGGAGAGAGCTGAGATGTAGTGTTCTTCATGGTAATGAAAATAAAAAAAATGCAATCCACAAAACCCAAAAAAAAAATAAAAAAATGAGAGAGGGAAAGAGAAGATGACATATATTGGATTCTATCCGTGATTCGTCCGAGAGAACATGGTCTATTGCTGGTAGAAAGGGAGTTCCGTGAGAGCTTGATAATAGTGACTGAATGAGCCTCAGTTAGTGTTCATTTAAATAGATCAGGGACACTTTTATTAGTTATTTCAAAAAATTGTGGATAAATATCTCTATTATCACCGCTAAATTGATAAACACTGATAACAGGAATATTTGTCATTATTTTTTAGCTAAAATATAAATGGAGTGTTATTAGCTCTAATGTTTTTGTTTTGATAAAGATGTCTTTTTTTAATGCCTTATTATCGCTGAAAAAAACATTTATCATGGCTAAAACATTAGCAATGATAAATGATTTATAATTATAATTATTAAAAAATGGGATTATATATATATATATAATAATATATATATTTATTATAATTGTATAATTATTTAAATATATAATTTTTAATTATAATTAAATTAATAACTTTTAAAAATATATTATATTCTTTATAATTTTAAGTATATAATATTATAAATATATTAAATATAAATTTATAAATATAAAAATATTGGCTTATTTATATTTATAATTATATATAATTATATAATTATATATATATATAATAAATATATAAATATATAAATATAGTATATATATACATTACTTAAATATAGTGATTATTATATTATAATTACAAATATATTTATCTCATTATATATAATATATAATTATATATATATATATATAAAGATAACTAAATATAAAAAAATAATTTCTGAAATATATTTATTTAAATTTTATTACTGCATAAATATATAATTATTTATTATAAATATATGAATAATTATTTAAAAAAATATTTATAAACTTATATATTTTAATATTTGTATAATTATATATATATATATATATATATCACCCATAGTGGAGCATAGTGGTTGCTACCCCTATGGGTCTTGGCGAGGGATATAGTTCAATTCTCACCAAGTACATTAATTAAATAAATTTATTTTTATTTTATAATTATATAATTATATATAATTATTTATTTATAAATATATAAATAATTTTTTTTAAAAATAATATTTATTTATATAAAATAATTATAAATATATAAATATATAATAATATTAAATATATAATTATAAATATATTTATTTACAAATAAATTTATAACATTATTAATGGATATATAATCTTTAATACTTGCATTTCAAAATTAATTGAAATTGAATAATTCAAAATGAGTATAATTTAAAAATATTGAAATTAAATAAGATTAATTAATTAATTATAAATTATTGAGAAAATATTCATATACATTGAATTGAAGATGAATGTATTTTTAAAATACTAAAACATAGTGAATAAATATATAAAAATAAATAATAAAAAATGATAAAATTCAAAAAAAATAAAAAAATAGAAAATATTAAAATATTAAACTTGAAAAAAATAATACCTAACTTTAGTAATATTGTAATTATATAAATAAAATTGATGGATTAAAAACATAATATATTGTATGTATTATGTTATAATGAAATTTTAAAATATACTACAATTTGAATAAATTACATGAATATTATATATATTTGTTTCTATATATAATATTAATTTCATTAATATTTTTGTGTCTCCAATGTATATAAAATTTCTTAATTACATATATTTATGTGAAATCAATGTAACATATTACGTTTGATATATGTTAGGTTGAAAAATCAAACAACATTGAAAATGAATAACACATTAATGTGTTTTTAATTATTACATTTATTTATTTTCTATATATTTATATTTAAGATATATTATTTATTACTATTTATAATTAATATATGTATATGTATTAAACTTATTCATTTTTATTAATAATTGATTCATTAATAATTTTTTTAATAGTTCTTCAATTTATTCATTTCTATTTTTTGTTTTTTAATTATTACAATATATTTATATTTTATATCTTAATATAATATATATTATTTAGTAATATTTATAATCTATATATTTATAAATTAAATTTATTCATTTTTATCAATAATTAATTAATTAATTAAATGTATAAAATTTTTCTTAAATTAATCATTTTTTATTTCATTAGTTATTCTATTTAATCATTTTACATATCTATATATTTAATATATATAACTTTTTCTTATTTTATTATATATGTATATTCAATTTATTCATTTTAAGAATAATTATTTAATTAATAAAATTGATAATATTTTATTTTTGTAATTATTTCATTTTATTCTGGAAATTTATCAGAACTAAAAATAAACCACTGATAAAGGGTAATATTTATCAGTGCTAAAAATAAAGCACTAATAAAATTTACCTTTAATCAGCTCTAAAGAACAATGATAAAGGTGAACCTTTTTTTAGTGCTCAAGCAAGCGTTGTTAAAGGGTACAATTTATCAACATATTTTGTAGCACTGAAAAATTACAGTGCTATTAAAGCCATCTATTGTGGTGGTGCTAGGAATGTAGCTTCAAGAAGTGGATTTAGTGGGACATAGATATAATCCAAGACTATAACATCTCCATCCTCAGGATTGAGTGGTGGTGTAAGATAATTGTTTCATGGAGAAGTTACTGGTGAGTTTGATAGCTTGATAGTGAGGGTTAGTATAGTGGTGGTCAGATGTTTATGAAACCACCATTATAGTGGCCTCACAATTTTGTTCAGTAAGTTTAGATATTTTGTGTAAGGATCAGCAACTTGGTTTTTAGCGGCTCAACATTGCATAAATATCTTTCTCAGTGTTGTGCATGCTCAGACATGTAATTCCCATCAGATGGACATGATTCACTAGATTGGTTGTGTGCCAGATCTGATCTCGATCATACTAATAGTGGCTCCACAAGTTGAAAAGTGGTTTTTATGGTCAAAAATTTCATGTTGGTTTCTTATAATTTGACATAAATTGTGTTTTTGAATACATTTTTGGTGTTAATATTTTTTAAACTAACGCCAATAAGTACATTGTTTTATTATTTTTTATATTTTTTCTTAAGCTCTGACATGACTGGTCATGGAGGAAAAAGGGAATATGGAATAAAAGTTATGGATGGTGGAAGTTGAAATTATCTAAGATAAGTCGTAAAGAAGTCAAATTTTAAAAAGCGATAACTTTTGATCCGTAACTCCATTGGAGATCCACGACTAGTCAATTCGAATCCTAATAGATTATCTAAAGCATTGTAATGGAAAGAAATTTTCTTTTCCTTTTTTTATGAAAACCCATGCAATAAAAATTAACATTTTATATCGTTTTTTTAAAACCAATGCCAAAACGTTTTTTTTTTGTTTTTGGCATCGGTTTATAAAAAAACCATAAAATTATTTTTTTAACATTTTAGAGACTTTATTAGAAATGAATTTCCAAAAATATTTTTTTTACCTTTTGGTGTCCATTTTTAAATAAACAAACACAATTTGTTTCTAACATTTTAGCATCGGTTTTTCAAAAACAGACAAAAAAATGATATCGATTGGAATTTTTGGCACTGGTTTGGTACAAAACAGATGTCAAAATACGAATGTAAATACTATGTTGTGCCAGTTTAAAAAAAATTATGCCAATGAGTATTATCCAATAACCATGATTAGTATTTCAATATTTTTCAAAACACACGTTTATATTTCTAAAATCCCGCCTAAATTTTCATACAAATTCTATTTAAAATATTATTTTTCACTATATAAATATTCATTTCATACTATGTTCATCATTTTCAACCACCTCGATTCAATCATCATTTCAACATGGCATCAATCATTAATTTGAACATGGTATCTATTCTAATATTTTATTTTCTTTAATATAAATAACCTTTAATTATAAACAACACAATTAAGTTTCTTTTTTAAATGATTTATTCAAATGATTGAGTTAAAATTTGAAACATGCAGATGAGATTAATCAAATGTGATATAAATTTAAGTATCGATCTCCATTTTCATTACTGCATGAGTTCTATGAAAAATATAAGATATACGATAACAAACAACATATCATTTTGACTGAAAATTTTAAAAATATTGAGATATGTTCAAAATATTACGTTTATTTTATTTCATTTTTGTATGTGATTTTAATTTATTTTTATCATGTTTTCATTGAAAATAGTTGTATCAATTAAAACATTGAGAATTTTAACATCGAATAATCATAACAGTTGATCTGTAACTTTGTTTTACCTCAACGCCTATTCAAATCAAAGCATAGGAAATGCACTATAATATATAATGATAAAAATTATTTTTGGGGTCTAGTTTTCTAAAAACCGATGAAAAAAATGCATTTTATCATTTATGACATATTTTTTTCATAAAAACTAATTCCATATTTTTATAAAACTATTTGGATCGTATTTTAATTAAACAAATGAAAAAAATGATATCTAATGGTTTTTTAGAATCAATTTTTACAAAACAGAAGCTACAAATCAAATGTAATTCATTTATTGAATTGATTTACAAATACTGAAATCAAAAGTCATATTTTTTAATTCGATGGATTCAATGCCACTTAAATACCACTATCAAAATTAAAAAAAAATCTGATGAGAAATACAATTTTTCTACTAGTGCACAAATTTGAGATTTTTTATAAAGGATGAGTTTAGTAGTGAAAGTCCACCAGTCGAGCACACTGTAGATTTGATTCATCAAGTAAATTTGGTTTCAAAGGAATGGTAGGTTGAATAAAGCATGACATGGAAAGTTGAAACTCGTCATAGTTAGTTTACAAACCTTGAGGTTGTGGTAAAGTTATATGTTCAACTACCACCCACTGTCACATCTCCCCAAAGGAGTAGTATTTTGATCAAGGATCACAATCATGATGAATATAATTTTCATGGTACGTTTTTTCCCTTCACATATAGTCAGTATACTGACCGTTTCCTCCAAGCTATAACTTAGCACATTCATTAGAGTGATTGTGCCCCTGAATGATGTAGTCACCTATTGTGTGTGATCAGCATACTGACTGCATTACATACTCACTTAAAAAAATAAAAATATAAAGATCATTTAAAAAATTTAAAAAAATTAGAACTTTGATATATTAATTAATAAAAAAATTAATTAATTAATTGAGTAAAAAATTGAAATCTTGATAAAATAATAATATATGAAAATAAATTACATACAATAAAAATTAAAATAATGAAACAATCTATTAAAAAATTATTATATATTAAATGATAAATAATTATTTATTTGTATTAAATTTTAATAATGAACTAATATAATCAAAGAGTTTTAGGAGAAACTGAGAAAAAAATAAAAAAAATGATGTCCTATGATATAATTACTCATTGTTCTATAATTTAATAAAATAAATGAAATAATTATTAAAATAAATAGTGTAATAATAAAAATCAATGGTTTAAATTATTTAACACAAAATAATCACCAATTAATAATTATTCATGTAATGAAATTATTTTTTCATAAAAAACAAAATAAATGATGTTGAAAAATAAGTGAAAGAAAAGGCAAATCAAATTCCTCTAGACATTATCAATTATAATCTTTAAAAATTAAATTAATTTTATTTATTTAAAAAGACTCTTAAAATAAGTTTTTTGTCCTATCATATTTCTTAATTTCATAAAAATCAAAGGAAATAAAAAATTTATCCATTATTTTAAATTTTCATTCCACCTATATGAAATCCACTCACTACCTTATATCATTTACAATTTGAGTTTTATTTCTATGGGTGAAATAGTCTTGGATGAAATGAAATTATAATTTCAGTATGCAGAAAAATTAATTATTACTCTCCTCTATGTTCAAAAAACTTGAAGATCCATTTATCACTTCATTTATTTATCTCAAATGGTTATTAAATAAGTGAATTTTTTCCTTCTTCTTCTTGGATCAAACTCTTCCTCCCCGTAATGAACTCATTTTGATAAAAATGTTTTCTTTTTAATTTTACTTATCCATATATGGGAATAGAACAATGAAAATTCACTTATAAGAAATGTACTTAGGGATTACACACACACCCAGTATCTAAAGCCTATGATATTCACCATGGAATATCAATTTCCCATTTTATTCAGGACAAAAAGGATGTAAATTATTATCATTTGAGTTTTATCCATGAGTTTTTCATAAAACAATTGTGTTCCAACTAGGCTCATGTTTAAAATTATATTTTTCTATTGTGATAATAAAATTTCCAAAAATAATTCACTCCCAGAACACTCCCTTTCCTATTTCTTAAACTATATTTCCATAAAAATATTTATTCAAACTCTCTTATAAATCCTGTAATTCTAAAAATTTAAAACTAAGCGAAACCCTTTAAATAAGAGTATTACATATGAAGGACACAATAATTTTTCATTCAATTATTTTATTTATACAAATATAAATTAATGTAAGAAATAATGGAAATTTAAAAAGCATTAAGGGTTTATTGATGGGTTCACATAGAAACGCAATTTAGAACATTAAAATAATTCATAATGAAGCACAAAATATTATATTAAAAATTCTTCCCCAAAACATAAAACTCAAAAATATCCACATTATTGAACTAAAAGTTTTAGAAAGAATTAAACAATTTGGATCATAGGGATTTTTTCAATGAAGCAGAGAAAAGATTGTATTATGAGGGGAGAAAATAATGTTCAAAAATTGGTTTTCCACACATTCAATAAAATTAAAATATTACAAAAAATTAAAAATATTTAGATTAGACACTACATAATATTGAAATAATAATAAAATTAATTCCATATTTTCACATTTTATATTTGTGTTTAAGAAATTATTTCAAAAGATTTTAAAATAAGGAATTAAGTGACAACAATATTTAAGATAAATACTACTAAAACATTGATCATGACAAGCATGATATTCCAAAATATATCATGAAATACAAAAATGTTATTAATAAATTATAAATATGGTACTCGATATAGAAAATATGGTATCTGGGAAACAAATATAAGAATGCATTGAAATAATTACACACATGACATAGAGAATACTATCTCTTTGTTGTTCAACAATTATGTAACCTCCCATTAAGATAAGGAAAGAATATCTGGTTGAAATATCGTTTTCTTATATAATGTTAAAATCATAATAAATTCTAAAATAAAAAAAACATTAAATATTAAATAAAGATTTGTATTTTTTTCCTTGACTAGAAACTTCTTATGAAATTTTACATCAGAAATATTCTACTACTGTTATGAAAATACAACAATTTATTATGCCCTCTTTATATAGTCAACTATTTTGTTACAAGACCACTTCTCGTGATAACTCCACCTACTACACACCATATGAACATCATGGATATTAGGCCTATCCAATTTCAAAGAGGAAGAAACACTTCAACGACAAGAATATGTCATTTAATATACTAAAATTTTGTTGTAATAACTCAAGGGGATAGGCTGCAAATAATGAACCCTTATTTAATCATCAACTTAAGATAATAATGAGAAAATCCTGGGTTTACTACAATGAATATAAATTTTTTTAGTACCCATACAGTCTCAATCCCCTAATGTTATTAAACCATGACTATTTAGTGGGATAGATGAATCATTAATTGGGTATTTAATATATTCATTGGAAAATTGTAAAAGTTTACAAAGAAATCATGAAACTTAGAAACCTAAATAATCAAATATAATAACACCAAAACAATAGGAATAAGTATTTGATAATAAATAGTTTAAAAATTCATATTTTAATTCATGTAATAATGAAAATAAGAAGAAATAAATTCATACAAATCAAAATGATCAGCCTTACATTTCTATTACTCACCCTCACTCTCCCCCTGACACGTGACATTAAAAAGATCGAATATTGATGAAATTTTCAAATTATGAAACTCACTATAAACTATATAATTATCATTAAAATCAAATTCCTTGGATGATTTATAGTAAGATTCATAATCTTCTTATAAGAACATCTCAAATTCATGGCAAAAATCTAATCATCCATGTGATACAAATATGAAGGGGGTAGAAATACTATCCATATACTAAAAAATGTAAATCAACTAATATAGTTAACTCTTAACATATTGACAACAATAATATTAAAATCAAAATAATTCAAGACTTAATATAGAATTAGGCTCAGCCTTATAACATTTGTATAGTGACATATCCCTAGAAATCACGAGGTCAGTGTCTTATATCAATTACATTGGTCTGATTTTGAGGAATAAAATCATAAATTAACAAGAGTTCTGTAGTCTTCGTATATCATATACATATATGAGAAATGAATACACTAATAACGATATAATTTTTTTCATTTCTAATTAAATATCTTTAATGATAACTCAAATCCATCTACTGTGTCCCCACAAATATTTCATAGTAAAATTTTAGGATTCCAATGGAAAAAGAAAATAAAATATGGGTGAGCTTAAATGCTCATCAAGGTTAATGTATAGTGAAAGAAATAGTTAATTAATTTGAATAATAATAATTTAATTGTATATAACAAAACATACAAAATATGTAATCATAAAACTATGAAATAAGTTGATAGGATATATAGAAAGGTAAGAACTGAAAACAATTTTCTTTCAAATAACTAGATAACAAAAAATCAGTATAGGAAGGTATGAAACTAAAACACATTCCATCTGAATAACTGAAAATTAAATGTATCCCTAGATATGTCGATGTGAAATATCATGGATTAATAATAACTAAAACTAATATGATTGAAATTCATGATTATTGGACACTATGTTTCCCAGGTACATTGTACCTTTACCATCAGTACATTTCACAATATGGATTTCAACATGTTGAGTAAAAACCATCTATGTCATTTAGCCAAATGATTCGTCTTATGATACTAATGATGAATTTGGAAGACATCTATAAATGGGCCACACCCATGTCGTACCATTCCAAAACATTCTTCATATATCGAATAATAAATTTAAAAATGTGCCTTATCTAATAGACGTATAAAATATAAGATACATATTTATCGATATTTAACCAAATAATTAAAAAACATTAATTGTAAACATCATATAAAAATGGTACAATGGTCTAGGAAATGATCATATCCATGAAAAATAATATAGATACTTAGGGGAAACTAAATGTTAAATGATCATAGGAAATTTAATATTTCAAATGGACTAAAAGGAGTCAATGAAGTGAATGTTATTTATATCCTTAGAAAAATCAATCAAAAACCATCTAGAGGAAGATTAATAATTTCTTCAATACAACATACCACTATTGGATTAATATAAAGGGGTGTTTTCATTAATGAATAAAAATAATATAAAAAGAATGTTTAAAAACATTCATGAGGTAAATATCCATCTATTTAAAAAAATATTTATAAAAAATAGTTTTAAAATATTTTTAAAAAATAAATCATTTATAAATTCAATGTATGCTTCAATGAAATGACGGAAGGTAAGTACATACAAACCATATGCGGTAAAAAGAACATTCCTTTTTCATGATTGAAGGATGGAAAAATTACTTGTTCAGAAAGAGACAAGAAGATTACATTGAAAAAAATTTTTGAATGAAAAAAAGGTAAAACTTTATTTACCAGACCATTAAAAAAATAATTATGAATTTTTTTTAATAAAACATGGTTTTTTAACGAAAATAGGTTCTCTAACATGAGATAAAAATTAATTCGAGATTTCATAAGAACATTTTTAAAACATTTTGAGTACCAAAGAGTGGGAAACTAGTACCGATACTTGAAAAGGGTCATTAAGTACCATATGGGAGTAATATTAAAGGGATTATTTAATAATGGTAATATAATTTCCTCTAATAAAAATACCATTGAAATATCATAAAATTTATTACTATGAAAAATAATCATTAATCATTCCAAGGTGTTCCATAACACTTTAAATCCTTTTAAATCATAAACCATATGAATGAATAATATAATATTAAAGTCATAAATACCATGAATATACAAGATTTCATGATATAATATATAAATTTGTTTAATATATATTCCACACAAAATATTTAAGTGGTGAACAATAAATTTATCCCATGAATGTAAAAAATTGAGATGAGAATCTCTTACATTGTTTTTCCTTTCCACTGATCATCCTTTAACATAATGTATAATAAAAGAACATTAATTTTATACTTAATTGAGATCCATTTATATTTTTATAATTACTTTTATCTCGCTTATTAAAATTTTGTATACAAATACTTAACAATTATGTTTACATCAGGTGTTTTGACCAAGATTCAGATTATGTGTCAAAAACAACTTTGTAACGTCAACTATAGTCAAAGGGGTCATTACATAACATCTATAGAATAATAATAATGAAATAATAATCATATTTATAAATCAATTATACTTTTAAAAATAATTGTTAAATATGGTTATTGATGATGAATCAAAATTATGATCAGGTAGACAATAGGTTGTACGTACTCATGAGTAACATTTCAATTTTTCAATGATCATTATAAAAAAAATTAGTAACACAATACTTTTCTAGAATCATCATTATATAATAAATACATGTTTATATTATCATACATACTTATATATATTATTCTTTTGATGTAAAAATAATCACATCATGTCAAGGAGGCAGTAGTTAACACATCCATAAATGACGTTATAACTATTTTGAGTGTGTGAAATATTAATAAAAATATATATATTTATATATTTATATATAATATTTATAGAATTATAACTATGTCATGAATATCTTATATATATTTTTTATTTCACATATTTTAAATTGAAATAATCTATTATACATTCCATATATAGTGTGAGAAAATCACATCACTTTGAGGGGGTGGTCGTCCGCATTTCCTCAAAGGATATCATCATATTAACATAAAATTAAAATTATTAATGGTATGTGTAATAAAAGGATTAAAAAAGTATAAAATAATAATTAATATCATATATATCATATATAAATACAGTTTCCATCATAATGGTCACCATGAAAGGTTGTAAAGGGAAAATGAAGAATCACCATTTTGCGAGGTAGTAGTTCATCGTACACAGAAATATTATGTTTGATTCCTATTAGATGGAAGTGTATGAATGTTTAATTATAAAAAATTTCATAAAAACATCATAGTATATTTATTATAATTATATTTATAAAATATTACTTAATAAGAATATTTTATGGTTGGAAAATGGAAATGATACTAAACATCTTAAGAATGTTAGTTACCACTTAATAAGGTAACTACTTTTGGATTATACCAATTGGCTCACATTGAAGGATTTATGCACAAATGGAGGCTTCAAGATCATGGAGATGAATTTTGAGAGGCAATACCGGTAGATATTTTCCTATCCTATGTGGTTTGATATGTGTCAGGAATACAGAGAGGTGGTGAGATTTTATAATGAAAGAAAAGGACTAACGTGGAATTTTGAAAACAAGTCTGGAGTACCCAAGTTTTTACCAATGAAAAGTGATCAAAACACAACCAAAGTAAATAAATATAGGTCAATTGAATAATTATGGATATAAAATTGATGTTTTATAAGTGGGTAGGTCATTTGGGCCTCTATGTTAATGGTTTAGTCCTTTATGAAGATTAATTTTACCTTATTAATGGTATTTAATTTTATTTAAACTAAATAATACTTTTTTCAAAAAAAATTTATTATTATACAATATTAATTATAAGGATTCCAAATATGCAATCATTCTTTTCAAATTAAAATCATATAAGTGGTATAAATTAATTTAAATTTAATCCCGCGGGTGGGACGACAATGTGGATTTTTTAAATAAAAATGTCGGAATGTTTGCTATGTTTTTATAGTAAATTTCAAACTGAAATTGATTAGAAATAAATAAATTTTTTTAATTGATAAAAATATTAATCAACCAAACATAAAAAAAATTAAATTTATAATTTAAACCTATCGATAAATTAGTTAAAAAGGTAGTTTTAAAATAAAATTAAGTATTTTTCACTATTCTATAAAATGAAATGTTTCAGAAAAAATATAAAAAATTCATCCCAACCTAATTAATATGATTTAATTTCAAATATGAAGTTTATTTGGAAATATTAAATTTATAAAAGGGTCAATATTGGACTTAAAATGTTTTCACAAATAAAAGGCGTTAAAATAGCCTTTATATAATTATAGGTTTTTATGTGAGAAATATAGTTTTTCATATATTATATCTATAAAACCAAATTTATGAATATAAAAAATATTATATTGAAATATAATATTTATATATATTTTATACAATTAACTAATTATAATTAATTATTTTTATAAATAAAAAAATCATTTGGAAGAAAAAATATAATAATATTTCTGTTTAATGTCTAATTGGTTCTTATTTTCATTATTCATTAATTGGTAACCAATAAATTAAATATATATTTATATAAAGAAATAATTATCTTCTGTTTGTTAATACTATTAAATACTAAAAACATATCTCCTAGGTTATATCATAATAAGTAATAATGTTTTATTAATATTTTATTCTTTGGTAAAAGTCGGTCTTGCATGTAAAAAAAGACATCGAAGAAGGTCGTTATTGCGTGCAATTCATGATAACTCGATGTAACATGCATTGAAATATATAGAATCTATTTTAAATAGTAAATATATTATAATGTATCTGGAAAATATACTCTCATATGTTTTTGGTGTCATGATTCATACAATCTATAAAATAAAAGTTTCTTACCTTAGAATTTCGGGGTGTTACATTTCATTTAGAAAATAAGAATCATCGTGTGCAGAACTTCTTTCTTTAGGTTGTTAGTAAGATGAATCAGATCGGGTTCGGTTGTATATGAGTGTTAAAAACATTGAATCTATTGAGAAATACTTTAAAAAAATATAAATTTGATTTGTTGGAACCACTTTGTGGTCTTGAGAACTGAAATTATTAATATGGTTCTATATTTTCCACAGCCTTTTCAACTCATGTGTGGACATTGATTTTACATAATTTTCTTTAAAATGTTTATTTACAGATTTGGTGATTTATTCATCAATGGGTTGATGATTTTTGTTTTTAATATCAATTCTAATTACCTCATCTTCAACGTCGATAAACATATAGTTCACCTCAAGATGAGACTCCTTTAAAAACATAAGTTCCTTTTAGTCCACACCAGCTTGAAGAATATGCTTACCATTTGAGAAATCAATAATATCCCCAATTGTAGCTAATAATGTCCTACCTAAAATTATTATATCCTTATTATCACACTCTATAAGTAGAATAAATGTATGGGAATGAAAATATTATATAAATCAGTTGAAAGGTCATCTACCCACCCGTAAGGATAAGCAAGTGATCTTTCAACTAGAAGTAATGAATTAAAATTTGGTTTTAACTTTCTAATCCGAAAATGATAGAATTAGGAGTACTTAAAAAGCATAATACTCACTCAAAGGTCACACAATCACACAATCTATACACTCCAATTAATTTTATAAAAAATTAAAAACATTCAGGGTATTTCAATATTTAATGAATATCTTTTTGAACTATAGCACAACACACCTCATTATAATTTATTGTTGATCATTCACCCTAATCCCACTGGATGGATATGAAATTATTAAAAAAAATTATATATGAAATAAAATTTTTCAAACATCCATAAATTTCATGTTAAAATCGAAGCTCCCAAAGAATTCAATGAATTCAAGGAAATCAGGTTAATTGTTTATTTACTCTTAATGGAAAAGGGATGTGAGCAGAATAATTATTGAGCATAGGTTGATCATTCTATTTGATTCCAAATATAAATTGTTTTTTCAATTATTTCATCATCTGGTTTTCATTAGTTACTTTTTCATGTGAATTTTCACCTTTTTCTATGATTTCTATCATCTATTTGAATTTTAAGATTCACCTTATTGGAAAAATTTATTTAAAAATTCATATTTAATATAAATTTATTTATCTATATGTCATTACAAGATTGTTTCTTTAATTTCAATACTTGATTGAGTTGTTATTACTCTCACATTTCCTATTACATTTGACTCAGTTCTGCAGTGCAGTTTCCATTATATATTCCTCCAATATCTCTGGCTATTTGACCCATTTGAATTTGGAAACAATAAATCATAGAATATGTATCATTTTTATTGAACTAATTTCTTCCAGATACTATATCAACATATCATGAATTTCACCTTGAGAATTTTAAGATTCATTACTATATTTGTTTTAAAAATATTATTTAGGATGCATTTGTTAATTTAGATAATTGTATTGTCCAATTACACCTTATGGTTTCCAAGTCAGTTTGGGGTGATTTATATATTCATAATTATAATGAATGGAGAATGAATAATTGGCCACAGGGTTTCTAGACCTATAATCTATAGACTCTGGATTCTCTTCTAGCTGAATAGGGAGGTCAAAATGGAAAAACAATTTAGATAATGGTCATACACCCGTCAATCAAAAACTACTCTCTATGATTTTAATCATCATCAACAACAACAAATAGGGAGTAAATTTCATCTCTATTGATAATTCTATACCTAGTTAATTTATGTTTATACATTTGGGAAAACTTATGAATGATTTTATTATTCTCAAATTCTTTCATTTTAGAGAATTTACCCCACATGATTGATCAACTAAATTTTTATTATAAGTGATATGATGATTATAAAAATTATCAATCAGTAGATAGGGATAAAATTGGTAATAAAAAAAATGTCTAAGAAATTTTATAAACCTATCCAAAGACTCATAAAAATTACCACTCTTATCATAAACAATTCTACTAATCTTAAGCCTCTCTAATCTATTGGTATTTCAATTGTAAAATTTAGATAGAAAAACAATAAAAAGATCTTCCAATGTAGGAAGGATTTCCTCGTTTAGGTTCTTGAAACATGTCCTAGCCCTCCCCTTAAGATAGAATGGGAACACCCTCAACCACAACTATTCGTCACCCATACCATTAAGATGTGATTGCTGGATAAAACAATAAAAATCTCTAATAAACTTTGAATAATCCTTTAGAGATAGACCATTTAACAATAGAAACTAAGAGAGATGATACTAGATACCCTCTTAATTCCTAGACCTTCGCTAAAACATAATGAAAGATGAATTATTTAACACTATTGGTATTGGAAAATCACAATGTATAGGTCTCTTAGGGGAATGGAGTAAGGGATTATCTATGTTCAAGTTCTCATTGAAATTTTGAGGTCATTCAGTCACCAAATTTTCCATTTTTCAACTCTGGATTTGTTTTTCTTTCAAATTATAGATCTATGTTGGTTGATCTTGGATATTCAAATTTCATGTTTAGATTTAGAATTTAATGAGTTCAAACAGATAGTGATCGAGAACAACTTAATGAATAGTTTCAAATATTATTTACCTATTTTTATATGTTTTTTAAATGTTTTAATATTTTTTAAAAATTATGTTTACTCAATTTTTTGAATATATTTTATATTAATTTTTTTTTCTTCGATAGTAATGGTGAAAAAATATGATAGAAAATTTAATTTAGTTCACATTAATTTTTTATTTATGAACACCTCATAATTCATATAAATAGTATAATATTGATTGGGGTGTTGAATCCTCGACTAAGGATGGTTTTGTGTGAGTGAAAAAAACATTACAGAACAATAAAAATTTGAAAATAATTAAAAATATTGGTGAATATGTGATGTGAAATAGTCCGGAAAAATTATGTTAATGGTGTGCAATGAAGTGAAAAATGAAGAAGAGTGAGAAAATAAAATTGATGAAGTTAGGTGCCTCAGACTATTTTGAGCTAATAAATATGATATACTATGATCATATAGAAATTAATAGAATTATTCAGTTAATTCACAGAATGTGATGATTCACCAAGATATCGATTCAGTGAAAATATAGATATTGTTGAACATTCGTCAGTTTTGACCTCCCAGTCTAAACATTAGAATTAATCTGTGCATTATGTAAAAGAGATTCATCATAGTTTTTTATTTTAATTAATTCATATGATGATAAATGGTGAAATGATTCACTAACATCACTCATCAGTTCATGAATAGTGTGAAATGATGCTCATAATTTAATGAAAATTAAAAATAAACTAAAAAATTGACTAAAAAATTTTTAAAACAAAAGAAGAAGAAATAAAATAAATAAAATTCATAACGACTAACTTATTTGGTAAGGATATTTAGACTACGGTGAATTTGTGGGCAATGGGGTCTCCATCATCTTAAGTCCAAAAATGTATCAGACAAAAAAATACCAGGGAAAAATTACTTACTGATAGTATAGGCATGAATAGTCGATTACAGATCGGTCTCAATAGCGTCCATCTGATTTTGGTCTTCCTCAAAAACAAAAAATCCAAAATCATTTCAGAATTGGATTCAATTGATTCTGTGGTGGCTTGGTTTATTAATCGTTGATTTCCATTGGTGGTACGGGCTCAACAATGGCTCATCGATAGCAGAAATATCAGCTTCTTTATTCATCAAAAGAGGTTGCTTCTCTGGATTCCTGGCATCCCTTCCAGGAAAATAGGCATCTTAGTTACTCGACTACTCGAGATAATGTCCCCAAGCATCTTCAATCTTAGAAATCCACAGATCTGTTCTGGCATCATTTACATTATTCAGTGGTGCACTCGATTCTCCATATCGATGTGTCTTCAAAAATCTAATTCAGTGGGGCTTCAACCGATTGGGACTTCATATCATTAGAATAAGGTAAAAAATAAAGAATTACTAATTTGAAATACATTTTAATGAAGATTTTTTAAAATCATATAATGACATTAAAAAATAAAAAATGAATAAAAATTATGATTTCTTATAACATAATTACTCATTGATTTGTAATTTAACAAAATAACTAAATTAATCAATAAAATATATAATGTAACAATAGAATTCATAGTTTATATTATTTACCACTTAATTATCTACAATTAAAAAATATTCAATAAGATTCATTTTATTGAAATTAATAGAAGAATTAATTATAATAAATGATGTGGAAAAATAAGAGGGAAAATAAAGATTCATCAAAGATCCATACTAGTATGTAACGTCACAGATATAGATGTCACTCAAAAATGCCCCATGTCTGGTAGCTCACATACCCACATGCGCATCTCCTCAAACTCCATAGGCTAATGACTAGAAACAAGAGCCTAGATGTATTTTTGGGCAGACTATACCCACATTATCAGAGTGTAGCACAGTGGATAACAATTAGAAACATTTAACAGATGAAAAAAATCAAACAAATGAAAGAAGTAAACAATAGAATACAGATAAATAAATAAAATGTAGAAGTTATCTCACATACACAAATGATGATACACATTATATATTCTTAATAAATAAATTGAGACTAATATATTGTAGTCATATACGATACATGTAACAAAAGTACAAAAAAGGTCAAAAGTATCCTAGTTGAATCATAACACTCAACTTGTTTTCATTCTATTCTAATCTTAACCAGTAGATCAAGAACTTGTAGTAAGGTGTTTGACCTTATCAATGCATGAAATCATATAGTCCTTTTGGGAAACCAAATGTGACCCAAACAAGGCATGATACTATGTTATAACCCGGATCTTCCTTTGAGGTATGTTTTTCCTTTTTCTGGAGTTTTTGGGAAAAATAATGTTTCTGGAAATTTTTGAAGTACACGCCGTGTACTTTATGAGTACACACCATGTACTCTTCACCCGCTCATAGCCTTGTGCTGACCATGTCTGGGCCACACACACGGTGTGTAGTGGTGACATGGAGGCCGATTTTGGAAGAGTATGGAAAGACCTAGTACACGACGTGTACTCTAAAAGTACATTCCAAGTACTTTCTTTTTATTTCATTAAATGGACATGGGTCACGCCTAATGCTCATAAATGACTTTTCTCTGCTTAATTCCGTTCAGAGCGTCCGAGGTGACCGATTCTTCTCCGAGCCACTGATCCGTCACTTGTTGTCTAAATTAAACTTCGTCAATTGCAGACGAATCACAGCGGTGATTTCTTGGTTCTTCTTTATCCTCGTTTCCTAATTTTTCTTTAAACACGTTTCCTGATCCTTCCTCTCATGTGAGTTATTTGAGGTTGAACGTTTTAGGAATTTTTGCAGATCTACTCCGTTCTAGGATGATTCATGGGCGGAGGTTCAAGTATATCGATCTTCAAGGATCTAGGTATGTGTTTTGTTTTCCTATGTTGATGTTCATTGAGTTTTGGTTGCAAAAGTGACGGATACCCATGTATCGGGTATCCCGGGTTGAGGATTTTGATCCTATTGTTTATTTTCCCTAGATTTCTTGTTAGCTTATTTTTAATTGCTGCTAATATTTTCTTGGTTTCATGATTTAGGATCACCCCATGGGTGTTTTTCTCCCTATTGGCTGTTTATCACCGTTCAACACCGTTTCCCTGCGAGGCAAACCATATTGCATTGATAGTTTACTTGTTATAAATTTTTTCATGTGTTGCCTACTATTTATATGCTTTTGATGAATGGTAACTATTAGAAAAGTAGTTTTTGAACATACATAGGGCTTCTGATTGTCGATTACGTATGAATGAACTACTCAGGGATGTGAGAACCCGGTGCGGGTGATCAACGAGGGAATAGACAATTAAGTGCTTCCCTAGAGGGTCTGATGGTTTTTGTTCATATATAGGACCGACAGGAATAGGACATTGTGATTTCCAAGTGTGTTCTTAGTTACACATGTATCGAGACAATAAGAGTATTTAGACGTAAGTTCTTTCTCAGATACTATGTAGATATCATTGCAAGTCTATAGGGGAATTGACGTGAGAGCTTCCCAGAGTGTCTGTGCCTTGTTGATTACTGAACTATAGGGGTCCACTTGTAGAGCCACCCAGAGGGTCAATGTGAATTTTGATGGTTGGTTTTGATGAGTTCACCAAGGAAAAGAACAAGCATGGGTTTTGAACTACTTGTGTATGGTAGTCTTTTGTGATACATGTTGTGTTACTTGCTTACTGTGGAATAGAATGATTTGTTAGTTTTCCTTGGTCGTTTAGTTAAATTAATGTCAATGGTAATTGGTAGGATTATTTACTGGTGTACTCTTAATTCATTACTGTATTTATATTCCTTTACTTTTTCTATATTACTCATTGGCAGTAGGGCACAAATCTTGTGGTGGTTGCCTATTGGGATTAGTCTCACACCCTGGTTGGGTCCTGCTTTTCGGCCCAAATAGATTATATGGTTACAGGTGTAGATAGGGACTGTGGCCCTTCTACCTCAGGTACTTTATTGCAAGTTGGAGCTGGAGAGCATGGGGTTGGTCTTTAGCTTGTGATTCTTTTGGAGTTGTTGTTTACGTTTAGTACTTTGGTTTCATTTGTATTTCAGCACGTTGATTTTTTTACTGCTTTCCATAGATACATGTACCGTACTGCATCATTATTATTTCAGGCATTGCTTCTACTTTTAGTTCAGTTGTTGTATGCTGTTACTGTTTCTGCTATTGATTTTGTTTATTCTTTCGTTGCATACATTACCAAATGAGGGCATAGTTTCCCCACTGATGCACCATGGCCGTTGCTGCTAGTCGGCAGCCTCTAGAGTTTGGGGAGACGCGCTTGAGGTCTTGTGGAAAACCGGGTAGGGTGCACCAGTTGAGTGGCTCCGTATTCAGGTCATTAAAAAGTGGTATCAGAATAGTTTTATTATTTTCTATTGCCTTAATGTTTTGCAAATATAGATAGGGATAGGAAGGAGTGTGTAGTTAATACTTAACTATACCCAGGAGTAATTAACCCATATACAGGGAAAAGATATATTACCTCGTAATTGTAATTTTCAGTTTTTTCAAGTGTTACAGTTTATTATATTTCACCGTTGGGTGATGAACATGTTTTGTGTTGTTACAGTTATATGATTTTGGTTATGTTTTGTTGAAACCCGATGAGATGAGGGTGTTCCCTCTCATGCATCATATATGCTCTGGGTAGTAAATTAGTCAAGCATTTTACCATGACATCTAGTGTGCATTAGAATTTTATGATGTTGTGATATATGTCATGATAAATTAGGCATGCAGTTGTGATAGTGATATGATGGACATAATCGTTACGCTTTTTTACTTGTTATATTCATTGTTATGATGCCATGATTTGATTCGCGGGGAATATGGGCCCCCACGGATCAGAATTTGGCACATAGATGTTTATTTTCCAGTGTTTCTGGCGTTCAGTGCAGTTTCTGAGCTACTTCCCAGAAAAACCCAGAATACATGGAGTGTACTTTATTAATACACATCGTGTAGTTTTTAATCTGTGCTACTGACTCGGTGAACAGAGACAAGGGGTTGTAGGAAGTCTTCGGGTACACGTCGTGTACTAGTCAATCGTGTACCCAGCCGTGTCACGAACAACATGGGTCAAAGAAACTCATGTAGTACATGTCGAGTTCCTTATAGACAGGCCATGTGGTTTTCCTCTGGGTACCCGACCGTGTCACGGACAACACGAGTCAGGGAAACTTGGGTAGTACACACTGTGTTTTGTACGAACACACAGTGTAGTTTTCTTCTAGGCACCTGGCCGAGTCATGAACAACACAGGTCGGTTTTATATATTCTTAGACACGTCGTGTTTTTTTGGAACATTCCGTGTAGCCGGTTGTGTAAACCGCTACACGGGTCGCTGATGCCTGTCTGGTACACGTCGTTTCCATAGTGAACACACCATGTAGTTTAGTATTAGGGGGACCGTGTATGTTAGTCATGTTAAGAGACTCGGGTAGGGGAGTGGAGTTCAAGTACATGTCATGTTTTGGGACAACACGCCGTGTATTCTAGGATGTTACACAACCAGTGGGGTGCAGAGTTACACACCCATGTGGAAGGATTAGAAAACATGTCGTGTAGTTTAAATTCACGCCGTGTAATCCTATTTTGCAAACTTAAGTATTTATCTCTCCTGTTTCCATTTTTTACTCTTCTATTTATATCCAAGTTAATCCTAAATCTGAATTGTGCTTTAAATTTCTCAGAGCTATGGCACCAAGACGTCCTCCCGTTACATGCTAGGAACCAGGAAGTGACCGTATGCCTGATATGGCAGAACAGGGAATACCTGTAGTTCTGCTGATCATTCCGGACATGGCATCTGCAGTGATTCCAGACAATGGTGTCGATGCTTAGTTAAGAGAGGGTTTCATGAGGTTCATGCAGACCTTCCAGGGAGCTCAGCATCTTGTCCCATTTATGGCAGAGCTGACTTGAGTCTTCCAGCAGCATCATCCTCCCACATTCACAGGAGATGGAGTACCTCAGGCTACAGAGTCATTGCTGGAAGCCATTCTTTCCATATTCGAGCATTTAGAGACACCCCCATACTGAAGGGTGAAGCTCACGACTTACATGCTGCGAGATTCTTCCAAGAGGTGGTGGGATGTAGTCTCGCAGGAAGGGCGCCAATAGACAATGGATTGGGATGAGTTCCAATGTACGTTCTATGAATAATTCTATCCAGCGACGCTAAGGGCCGACAGATCCAGAGAGTTCATGAACCTACAACAGGGTACTCTTTCGGTTATGGAGTATTCTTCCCGTTTCATAGACTTACAGTTTTTCACTCCCGTTGTAGGAAATGACGAGCTATTTTGGGAAAGGAAGATTGAGGAAGGCCTCAAGCCAGAGATCAGATCGTAGGTGAACGTCTTCCGATTGACTTCTATTACTCTAATAGTCAACCAGGCACTAATCACCGAATGAAATATAAGGGACACTGGAGTTGTTGACCAGGGTGGTTCAACATCCAAGGCTGATTCATTGCATACTGAAATCTGTAAACACCATCGTGAGTCTACTCGAGGTGAATCGAGGAAGCGAGGTAATTCTTCTAGAAGAAAAGATCTTCCTTCTGGAAACCAGGTGTTGTGCTATCAGTGTGGAAAGAGCAGGAAAAATAAGCCTCAGTTCCTGAGAGATCCAGTGGAGTGCCGAGCTTGTGGCAAGATAGGTCTTCTGCAGTGTTTTTGCAGGGTTCTTTATCCAGCAGCTAGTGAAGGAGGATCGGTTTCTACTCCTCGTACAGGAGCATGATTACAAGTTCCGCAACAGACTAGGGGCTGGAGTTCTTCATGTCGTTCAGGTAGGGGTAGAGGTCGTGGATGCGGTGGTCAGTCTCCAGGAGGATCAGCTCATGGATATCAGGATGCTACACAGGGACATAGTATTGGACAGACATTTGCAGTAGAGCAGATTCATCTGGAGTAGGATCCTGGACCTTCCACAGTTCGAGGTATGATCCTAGTAGCCTATGTTTTATCATCTGCACTGTTCTAAACTGGAGTTTCTCATATACTTATTTCTATGCACACTGCGGAGATCCTTACACTTATTGTCCTTACCTCTGAGGATACGTTGGCACTAGAGACTCCTTTAGGACATAAAACTACTAGTGTACGTTAGTGAAAGGAGTTTCCCCTTGAGGTTGATTGGTGTAACTTCTTGTGGGGTCTTTATATCCTTGAGATGACGGGTTATGATGTCATTCTCGGAATGGACTGGTTGGTTCTTTTCCAGGACATTGTTGATTGTTATCACCATAGGATGAGTTTCACGTCACCAGAGGGCGGGTCATTTCTTCACAAGGGAGAATGGGATGTCCAGGAAAGCAGAGATGCACCGGAGCATCATGGGTTGGGCAGTGTTACAGAATAGATTGATAGTTTATATCTGGATGATCAGGGGACTTCTCAGATGGACTTTCCTATGGTAGTTGACTATTTTCCGGATGTCTTTCGAGAATACTTTTCAGGTTTTCCTCCGGAGTGTGAGGTAGACTTCTCTAATGAGCTCGTTCCAGGAGAAGGACCGGTATCCATGCCTCCTTATAGGATGGATACTCTTGAGATTCTAGAGCTCTAGAAGAAGTTGGAGGAGTTGAAGGTGAAGGGTTTTATCCGACCCAGTACTTCCCCTTGTGGTTTGCCTATGATTTTTGCGAAAAATGAGGATGGTACCTTACGGCTTTGTGTGGACTATCGAAAGATGATCCAGTTGATGGGAAAGAACCGATTTCCATTGCTGAGGATTGATGATCTTTTTGATCAGCTTCGAGGAGTCAGGGTATTCTTGATGATCAACTTGAGATCCGGCTATCATCAGTTGCAGGTCAGACATTCTGATATACCTCTCACAGCTTTCCAAAGTAGGTATGTTCTGTACAAGTATCCAGTTATGTGGTTCGGTTTCAAAAACACCCTGACAATTTTCATTGCCCGGATCAACAGAGGTTTCCATCTTTACTTGGACTCTTTCGTCATTGTTTTTGTGGACGATATCTTGGTGTACTCTCACACTCGACACGACCATGCTACCCATCACATGATCATATTGAGTACACTGAGAGAGAATCAGTTATATTCTAAGATCTCAAAGTGCCACTTCTGGATGGACGAGATCCACTTCCTGGACCACGTCTTCTCGAAGATGGGAGAATCAGTAGACTCAAGGAAGGTGAGAGCAGTAGATACCTGGGAGTAGTGGATGAATGTCTTCAAGGTACCAACATTCTTGGTACTGGCTTTTTATTACAAGAATTTTATACAGGACATCTCATGCTTAGCAGCGCCGTTGACAGTCTTGACTATGAAAGGTGTGAAGTATGTTTGGACAGAAGCTTACAATTCATCCTTCTAGGAGCTGAAGGGGAGATTGACCTCAGCACTGATTCTAGTTCTACCAGATCCGGGCATGAGTTATACAGTTTTATGTGATGCATCCGGCATCGGTCTTGGAGAAGTGCTTATACAGGAGGATCATGTTGTTGCGTATGAATCTCGGTAGTTGAGGCCCCGTGAGAAGAACTATCCTATGCACGACCTGGATTTGGCTGCTGTTTTTCACGCTTTGCATTGTTAGAGGAACTATCTCATGGGAGAGAATTTTGTGGTATATACTGACCACAAGAGCCTCCAGTATATCTTCACGCAGTGTGACTTGAATATGAGATAAAAGATTTGGGTCGAGTACCTACAATCTTTCGACTTCAAGCTTGCTTATACGCCTGGGAAATGGAATGTTTTGGATGATGCACTGAGCAGGAGGACTCAGTTGCAGGCAGTTCAGGAGGCCAGTAGCGAGTGGAAACTTATGGCTCTGTTCTCTAAGATGCATTTGGAGGTGAAAAAAGACAGGGATAGACAGTTCATTTTTCTGTAGTTGTTTCCTCTACTCTTTTTGATCAAGTTCGAATGAGGCAGCTATCAAACCCAGAAGGCCTAGTCCTATGGGAGTATGTGTCAGATGAAGACACTACTCTGGGATGGACAGTGGGCGATGATGAGGTTCTGCATTTTCATGGCAGCGTATCGGTTTCATCGGACATACTTAAGAAGCTGATGCTGGAATTTCATGCTTCAATTTGGGTAGTTCATCCTGGTGTCACCATGATGTACTGAGACTTACACTACCAGTATTGGTGGCTAGGTATGAAGAAGGATGTGTCTAGTTGTGTTATGTGGTGTTCAACCTGTCAGCAGGTGAAGGTAGCGCATCAGCGACCCGTGGATCTTTGACAGTAGTTACCCATTCCTGAGTGGAAATGGAATGATGTCGTGATGGACTTCGTGATAGGGTTACTGAGATCGTCTCAAGGAAATAATACGATTTTGGGTTGTAGTGGACAGGCTCACGAAGGTTTCAAACTTCATTACAATCAAGGATACCTTCATTTTTTATGAGATGGGATGGTTGTACATCCTGCATGGAGTTCCACACTCCATTCAGTCAGACATGGATGCATGTTTTACTTCTCACTTCTGGCAGGGGCTACAGAGGGAATTGGTTAAACAGGTTCTTTTGAGTAAAACATATCATCAGCAAAATGATGGCCAGTCTGAGAATAAGATCTAGGTTCTTGAGGATATTCTCCGATCTTGTATTCTAGACTTCGGCGGTACTGGGGAGAAACATATCCCTCTGGTGGAGTTCACCTACAACAACAGTTTTCAGGAGACTATTCATATGGCACCTTATGAGAATTTATACGGTAGACCATGCCAATCACCTTTATGCTGGCTAGAGATAGGACATGCAACTTTGATGGGACCTCATCTTGTACATGAGACCTTAGAGAAGATAGAGTTGATTCGGAAGAGATAGACGACTGCACAGTCTCAGCAGAAGTCTTATGCTGATCAGTAGATATGACCTTTAGAGTTCAAGGTTGGAGACCAGGTTTTCCTGCGTGTTAACCCGAGGTTGGGACATAAGAGGATGAGGAGGCAGGGAAAGCTTCCACCGAGATACGTCAGGCTGTTTGAGGTTTTGGAGAGAGTCGGTCTGGTTTCTTATAGGTTGCAGTTACCTCAGAGGTACTAGACTATGCACGACGTCTTTCATGTTTCTCAGCTTCAACGGTACTTCTCAGAGCCATCTCATGTTTTTCAACCCGAGGAGGTTGAGCTGGAGCAGGATGAATCTTTCGAGGAGCATCATATTAGGATTTTTGATCGTAGTGAAAAGGTACTTCGTGGACAGTCTGTTCCTCTGGTACGGGTGATATGGCATCACGACCGTATACAGGATGAGACTTGGGAGAGGGAGGCTGATATGCGATCATAGTGGCTAGAGCTGTTCGGGGTTCCTTCTTCCATGCCTCGTTAGGGAAATTATGGGACAAATTTCTTTAAGGGGGAAATTTTGTATGAACGCGAATCTTTGTTTGTGGTATGTTCTTCATTTTTCTTTAGGTTTTTGGAAAAATCATGTTTCTGGAAATTTTTGAATTACACGCTGTGTAATTTCTGAGTACACGCCGTGTACTCTTCTCCTTCTAGAATCCATGTGTTGGTCGTGTCCGGGCCACACCCATGGTGTGTAGGGGTGACGTGAAGGCCAATTATGGCAGAGTATAGAAAGACCCAGTACCCGCCGTTTACTCTAAAAGTACACATAGTGTACTTTCTTTTTATTTCATTAATTGGACCGGGGTCACGCCTAATGCTCATAAACGTCTTATTTTCTACCTAATTTCGTCCAGAGCATCCACGGAGGCTGATTCTTTTCTGAGAAACCAATCCATCACCGATTGTCTGAATCAAACTCCGTCAATTGTAGAAGAATCACAGCGGCGAGTTCTTGGTTCTTCTTTAGCATCGTTTCATTATTCTTCATCTCGTGTGAGATACCTAATGTTGAACGTTTTTGACGTTTTTGAAAATCTACTCCATTCTAGGCCGATTCACGGGACGAGGTTCATGTATATCGATCTTCAAGGATCAAGGTAGGTGGTTTGTTTCCCTACATTGACGTTCTTTGATTTTTGGTTGCAAAAGTGTCGGATACCCATATATTGTGTATCCTGGGTTGAGGATTTTGATTCTATTGTTTATTTTACCGAAATTTGTTGTTAGATTATGTTTAATTGTTTCTAATATATGCTTGGATTCATGATTCAGGATCATCCCACTAGTGTTTTTCTCCTTGTTGATTTTTTATCGCATTCGACACTGTTTGCCTGTGCAGCAAACCATATTGCATTGCTAGTTTACTTGTTATAACTGTTTTAATGTGTTATCTGCTATTTATATGATTTTGATGTATGTTATCTATTATCCAAGTAGTTGTTGAACTTACTTAGGGATGCTGACAGTCAATTACACATGACTGGACTGCTCAAGGCTGTGAGAACCTGGTACGGGAGATCAAAGAGGGAATAGACAATTAAGTACATCCCTAGAGGGTATGTTGGTTTTAGTTCATCGCAGGACCTACAGGAATAGGACTTTGTGCTTCCCACTAGTGTTCTTAGTTACAAACGTATCCAGACCACAGGAGGAATTAGACTTAAGTGCTTCCTCAGAGAGTCTATAGCTATCGTTGTAAGACCATAGGGGAATTGACATGAGAGCTTCCTTGTGTGTCTTTGCCTTGTAGATTACTGGACTATAGGGGTCTTCTATATGATCCACCTAGAGGTTCAATGTGAATTTTGATGGTTGGTTGTGATGAGTCCACCAAGCCAAAGAACATGCTTGTGTTTTTCACTGCTTGCGTTCGGTAGTATTTTGTGACACCTACTGTGTTACATGATTACCTTGGAGTAAAATTCTTTGTTAGTTTTCCATGGTCATTTAGTTAAATGAATGTGAATGGTAATTGGTAGGATTACTTACTACTGTACTCCTAGTTCATTACTGTATTTATTTTCTTGTACTTTTGTTATATTACTCACTAACAGTAGGGCACAAATCTTGTTGTAGTTGCCTACTAGGATTTGTCTCACACCCTGGTTGGGTAATGCTTTTCGGTCCAAAAAGATTATATGGTTACAGGTGTAGATAGTGACTGTGACTCTTCTACCTCAGGTACATTATTGTTGGTTGCAGCTGGAGAGCATGGGTGTGGGCTTTGGCTCATGATGTTGTTGGAGTTGCTGATTACGTTTACTACTTTGGTTTCAGTTTTATTTCATCACATTGATTTTTTTACTTCTTTCATAGATACATGTACCATACTGCATCATTATTATATCCGTCTGTGTTCTACTTTTAGTTCATTTTTTGTATGCTGTTACAATTTCCACTATTGATTGTGTTTATTCTTCCGCTACATACTTTACCAAATGAGGGCATAGTTTCCCCACTGACTCACCAGGGCCCTCACTGCTAGTCGGCATCCTTTGGCGTTTGGGGAGACACGCTTGAGGTCATGTGTCGAACCAGGTATGGGGTTCCAGTTGAGTGGTTCTGGATTCGGGTCATTACATACTAAATCCCAGTAGGAAACACCTTATGGTATAGGAAAATCAGTCATTAAATATAAATAACAATAGTGTTCATGAATATATAACAAGTAGAATAATTACTCGAAAGTGAACATCTAATAGGTATAGACTCTCGATCAAAATCCAACTTATTTAATAAATTTCATTTAATAGGAAAGTCTCTGATTTAACAATCAAGTCTTTTTCATTTATAACATGCTCATTTAACAATTGAAACTAATTTAATGTATATGTCTCGTGATCTGGTGCATGTCTGACATCCCTCGTATAATCCATAGCACAACATATATAACAACCCATACATTACATACATTGTTAATAATTCAAAATTGAAGCATACTTATTACAACATATAAAAAAACCACGAAAGGACCGTATAAGTATTGTGTCTTTAGAAATTGGGAAACATAAACAACTGGTTCATAAAGAGTCTACATTGTCTCCCATTTATTTCATCATATCTATAGTCCCTTTCGACATATCTTACTTAATAACCTTCTTCCTGACCTGGGGAAAGAAAACATACAAAAGGGTGAGCTCAAATTCTCAGTAAGGGTAATCAAAAGAAATATCAATCACATCATATACATAAGCACATAACTTTTGGAAGTCTTAACCTGCAAAAGAGATCATAATTTCATAACATGGGATAAATCATGGCAGTGAAATGTAATCACAATAATCATAACTTATAACTTTGTGGCATACACATATAATCATAGAGAATCATTTCTTGTTAGTCAAGACTCATTGCCAAGACTATCTTAGTGGACAAAGTCCCTTTCTAAACTGAGTCACCCTCGTTTTAGTCCTGTTTCACAGAACCGGTATAACCTACCGTTCCAGCCATGTCTATCTCATGAGATATAAAATCTTTACCCAATGCATTGGAGGGAGATATAGGTCCCACCCATCTCATAATGATACCATTCTTTTCTGTGCCACAAAATCATAAATCACATATCATAGCATAACCCATTTAATAAAAATGGGATTCTTAAACATCATGACATCATAAAACAATTCATATAAGAAAAAGGAATTCATAAAAATAATTCCATCACAACATAGTCAAATCAATGTAATAATAGGGATAGAAACATAACCCTTTATTATCTTAGATGGAAAATAATTTTGATAAAACACTTGAACTCCATTCTTGAGGAAAATATCCTTTCTTCTTCAAAAACACTTTTCATTTCATAACATGTCATACAATTATAAACTAGAAGATGTTGATTAAAAATAAACTTGAAAACTTGTAAAGGAAGATTCTTGGAAATAATGTTTCAAAAATCCATTCATGCTGTATAAGTTAAAAAAACATTCTTCACACTTTTGTCGGAAAAGTTAAAAAGTACCTCGTACGAAAAACGACAAAAGATTCCTTTCATATCCTTTACTAAAAACTCACCAAAGGGTAAAATAGGATTTAATAAATTGTAGGTGGATGTAAATAATATTACATATTGAGGAAACATGGATGTGGATGATAAAATACACCCCATTAAATACCAAAGTATAAACAATCTCTGATAAAAATGAGATTGTTATATTTCCATTACCTTAGATCCGACTTGCTTTGTAAGTGTCCGAACCTCCTGTATAATGATTTAAATAATGTTATTTACTTATTACATAATAATACTTATTTTTATGATATCATATATGGTCATATTCCTAACTTCTTAGTAGTAATATTTCATTGCTACTTGTTATTCGGGTGTTTATAACTTTTTGTTCTTATGCGTGTTTTGTCGAATAAATTATTATTCTTTTCTTTAGGTTATAAATACCTCATTTCCATAATGGTATTAGTGTAATATATATCTTATTCATTCATTCAATTCATTTATATAATCATTATGAAATGAAGATCATGTAGAACGAGTCGCATCACATCATGGAGACGGTATTTTGTACGTACGCACGAGTGATGATATCATTCCTATGATCGTGGAATTGTATTGGAGTATATTTATAATATTTCAGAATCAATATCACTTTATAATAGTCATATATAGTCATTATTTACACCATTATACCCATCAAAGTAAGGTGGTGGTGGAAAATAGATTACACCACGGCGTGGAGACGGTATTCCGTACGTACGCACGCGCGGTGATTTCTTTTTCCGTAGGATGGATAGATGGTGAAATAGGGTTGTTTAATACTTATAATAACATATCAGTATATGAGTTATACTGATGTTATTACTTCATAATGAAACAACTAAAGAAGAAAAAGTGGAAGAAGAAATAAAGATGAAAGAATCGGTAATAGACATTATCTCTTCTATGAAGTGCTTCTTTGATACCTTCTTTTAGGGCACTAAAATTGGTCTTCAAAGAAGACCAGGACCTCTAGGATGTCTCTAGGGAAGTGGAGAGGAGAAAGTGGCAGGGTTTGTCTGATCTTGAAGGCTCAATGTGGTGTGAGGAAGAGGGGGAAGAGGTGTCCTTTTATAAGGGAGGAGAGGGGAACCTTTGGAAAAACTAAAACATTTATTTTATTATAAAGTCAAGTTAGGTTTCAAATAGCTCCAAATTGATATATTTCGAATCTAAGGTGGGGATGGGTCGAAATCCTCTCATCCAATAGAATTTAGGCAAGTTTAGGTTCCTATTTTAACCTTATCATTTAGATTTAACATTAAGTTAAATAATTTTACTTTTACCATGTCTTCTTGTGTCCTTATACTATAATGTTAATAAACATACTATAAGCACCCAAACGAACCCCAAGTTGTTTATTATTAATATATATAACCTTATCTAAGTCATTTGGCCGAACCTTAGATTTTTAGGAATAAAATAACAATTACCAATATAATATTTGATTTAAAAACTATTTTATGTCAATTTTGACACTATTTAGTAATTGATTTTTGTGAAAATCATAAAAGAATTATTAGTTCAAACCAAGTTAATTAAATCAATAATAACATGTCATATTAACCGAGAAAATTAGTGGGATTCATAAAAAGTCTCAAGTTACATTTATTTTGGTGTTTATAACATCAATTATGTCAATATTTCATTAATAAGATAATTACTGCATCATCATTCTGTCATACATAAATTAAATTATTTAATGTCTAAAAATTAAAAATAAAATACCATTATGTAGGAAATCTTTTTATCTTTCTAATAAATATTTATACTCGAATTTATCTTATGTATAACCTCATAGTAAAAATTATTTACTTATTAAACTTTGATTTTAACTATTTTAACCCTTCTATAAATAAATTAATAATAAATGTCCTAATCTAATCCAAGTGGGCCTAAATGGTCATATTTCATTCATAAGTTTGTTTTTGGTCGAATTACACTTATACAATAGAATTACGACATGTGTTAGGGTAATAATAATATCATCTTTACCCTTAATTACCCTATTTACTTTTAACCGTGGTAAAAAAAAGTAAAAAGTTACTATTCACCAAAAAATTATTTTCATCTCATTGAACCACATTTTACATACTGAAATCAACCGTGTCTCTATGATTTTTGAAATTCCACTCACAGAAGCGGTAAAATTATGTTTTATGAAAAATTCAGTTTTTTTAACTACCACTTAGTGATTTCACTATTCATCAAAAATTGAAAGTTTTCAGAAAAATACCAAAATTTCACCCTAGGCTAATTTCGATATTCCGAATCCAAAAGTGAAGTCCATTTTGAAAAATAAAATTTATAAAATTTCAAAAAGTGGTTATTACTATTCATAACGGCTAGTTTTAATAATATTTTAATAGCATATCGTTGTTTAGTGAAACTCGGTATTGCGTACGACGCAAGCTGTCGAGGAAGGTCGCGATTTCGTTTAAAGCAAGCCAAGCAAGTGTTGTGTAGAAAAATATTCCTTTGATGATTTATATAACATAAAAGTCTCGGGTGTTACATTCTACCCCCCTTAAAATTAATTTCACCCTCGAAATTCGTCACTTTGTAACAAACAGATGAGGATAACTCTCCCTCATTATATCCTCAAGCTCCCATGTAGCTTCTTCTAATTGGTGGTTCCTCCATAAAACTTTCACCAATCGAGTGGTCTTGTTTCGTAGGACTTTTTCGCTATGATCCAGAATTTCTATCGGTTGTTCTTCATAAGAAAGATCTTGCTCCAGCGGTACAACTTCTGAGCTGAGTACATGTGAAGGATCAGGTATGTACTTTCTCAGTAGAGATACATGGAACACAACGTGAACTTGAGAGAGATCCGGTGGAAGCTCCAATCGGTAAGCTACCTTCCCAACAAGATCTAGTATTTCGAAAGGACCGATATATCTAGGTCTCAACTTCCCCTTCATTCCAAATCTCATAACCCTCTTCCAGGGAGATATTCGTAAGAAAACTTTATCACACACTTCAAACTCTAGGTCCTTTCTTCTGTTGTCGGTATAACTTTTCTGTCGACTCTGAGCTGCTCTTATGTGTTGTTGAATAGATCTGACCTTTTCTTCCATTTCATCAACGAGATCAGGTCCTAATAGCTTTCTTTCCCCAACTTCATCCCAGCATGTTGGAGTCCTGCATTTCTTTCCATAGAGAGCTTCATAAGGAGCCATCTGAATACTAGAGTGAAAGATATTATTATAAGAAAATTCCACCAAAGGTAGGTGTTGATACCAACCTCCTTTGAAATCCATAGAGAAAGCTCTCAACATATCTTCTAGGGTTTGAATTGTTCTCTCAGACTGACTGTCTATCTGAGGATGATAAGCAGTGCTGAAACTCAACTCTGTATCCAGAGTATGCTGAAGACTTCGCCAGAACTTTGGGGTAAATCTCGGATCCCGATCAGATATAATAGAAAGTGGTACTCCATGCAATCTTACCACTTCCTTTACATATATCCTGGAAAGCTGATCCAAAGAGAAATTCTCTCTAATAGCAATGAAGTGTGCAGACTTTGTAAGACGATCAACTATGACCCAGATAGGATTATTGCCTTTGGATGTTTTAGGAAGTCCTGTGACAAAGTCCATAGTAATGTTTTCCCATTTCCATTCGGGTATGGGTAATGGTTGTAACATCCCCTTAGACTTCTGTCTCTCAGCTTTAACTTGTTGACAACCCAAGCATCGAGAGACATATTCAGCAACATCTCTTTTCATGCCATCCCACCAGAAGTACTCTTTCAGGTCCCTATACATCTTCGCGCTTCCAGGATGAATAGAGAATGAAGAACTATGAGCCTCATCCAGCAGCTCCTTCTTTAATTCGGGGATGGGAGGAACACAAACCCGATTCCTGAACTTTATTATCTCATCACAATCAAGGTTTAACTCAGGAAAATTTCTCACCTTCTATTGTAACTCGACATCTTCTTTCTGTGCCCCTTTATTCATCACATGTATTGATGGTTGAACATTCATTTGAGAAAGATAAGAATTTTCCCCTTCCATTATAATTCCAAGATCCATCCTTTGTAAATCCATAAATATTTAATCTTTTGTGATCCTCATCATGGATAAACTAGCATGGTCTTGTCGACTTAATGCATCAGCCACCTTGTTTTCTTTCCCAGGGTGGTAATGGATTGAGCAGTCGTAATCCTTAATCAGCTCCAACCATCTTCTTTGATGCATATTCTTATCCTTTTTTGTGAAAATATACTTTAAAATTTTATGATCAGTATAAATATCACACCTTTCACCATAAAGGTAATGCCTCTAATTCTTTAATGCAAAGATTACCACAGCTAACTCCAAATCATGTGTTGGGTAATTTTTCTCCTGGATTTTCAACTGTTGTGAGGCATAAGCAATCACCATATCATTTTTCATAAGAACACACCCCAATCCCTTCTTGGATGCATCACTATAGATCAAAAACCTTTCTCCACTACAAGGCAGTGTGAGCACAGGTGCACTGGATAACCTTCTTTTCAACTCCTTGAAATTCTCTTCACATTCCTCCATACAGACAAACATAACTCCTTTTCGAGTCAACTTGGTGAGTGTATTAGATAATTGTGAAAAATCTTTCACAAAACGTCAATAATTTCCAGCCAAACCAAGAAAACTTCAGATCTCAGTTACTGTTGTTGGTCTCGACCATATTTCAATAACCTCTGTTTTTGCTGGATCCACAGATATCCCCTCTTTTGAGATTATGTGACCCAAAAATGCAAATTTTTTAAGCCAAAATTCACACTTGGTAAATTTGGCATAAAGCTTCTCCTTTCTCAGGGTCTTAAATATAATTCTCAGGTGATCTTCATGCTCTTCCTTTCTCTTTGAATAGACAAGAATATCGTCTATAAAGACTACCACAAATTGGTCAAGATAGTCTCTAAAGACTCTATTCATTAGATCCATGAAGATATTAGGGGCATTAGTAAGACCAAATGGCAGCACTATAAATTCATAGTGTCTATACCTTGTACGGAAAGCCATCTTTTGTATATCCTCCCTTTTGACGCTTAATTGATGATACCCTGAACGAAGATCAATCTTGGAAAATTATTGAGCTCTGCGTATTTGGTCAAATAGGTCATCAATGCGTGGGAGAGGATATTTGTTCTTGATAGTGATCTTGTTAAGTTCTCGATAATCAATGCAGAGTCTCATTGATCCATATTTCTTCATAACATATAGAATAGGTGCTCCCCAAGGTGACGCACTAGGGCGTATGAATCCCTTATCAATATTCTCATGGAGTTGCTTCTTCAATTCTTGCAACTCAATTGGGGCCATTCTATAAGGTGTCTTTGAAATAGGTAAAGCACCTGGTATGAGTTCTATTGAAAACTCAACTTCACGATTTGGTGGAAGACCCGGTAATTCCTCCGGAAAGACATCATCAAACTCCCGTACAATGGGAATATTCTTAATCGTGAGTTTCTCACCAACCATTTGAGATAAATAACCTTCATTTAGTGGAATCAATACCCATAAAATGGAGTAAATTTCCACTAGAAGGTTATGTTCATCCTTGCATTGATAGATGATCATAGATTGATCTGGAATATGAAATGTGACTTCCCTTCTATGGCAATTGATATGAGCTCCATATAAAGAAAGACAATCCATGCCTAGAATCACATCAAATTCCACTATAGGAAGGATCACATGATTTGCAGGAAGCACTTTCCGACAAAACTTCGATTGGAGAAGAATTATAAACTTTTGATGCGACTGTTGTGACATTAAGTGTTGTCACAGCTAACTGAACATATAATTGTTGAGGTAATATAGTGATACCCTTAGAAAATTCTTCAGAAATAAAAGAGTGGGTGGATCCAGAATAAAATAAAACATTTTCTACTTTAGAGTGGATGGTAAGTGTACCTTTCACCACATCGTTATCGTACTCCACATCGCTGATAGAAATTACATGTGACTTTCCTTTATCTTTAGCCATAATAGTTTGTTGACGTCGACCATCATCATCAACCCTTGGATTAGGGAATTTATTGGCATAATGCCCCATCTCCTTGCACTTGAAACATTGAAGTGTAGTAGGTTCATTCTGTGTATCCCTTACTTTGTTTGCATCATTAGACATCTTCTTCCCATCATCGCGGCATTAAAATGCATGATGACCTTCCTTTCCACATTTGAAACATTTAATTGTCCCTTTAATACAACTCCCTCCATGTTTCTTTCCACACATTGAGCATAAGGGAAAGCTCGTCTTCTTTTCAGTGTGCTCTTTAGATTTTCCTTTGAATTCCATTTTCCTCTTCTTATCAAACCCATATGACTGATGGGTTACTCCAATCACCATCTCGACTTTGAGAGCACATCGAACGATTTCCTCGTAGCTATTGAAGTCCCTAATGGCTAACGCCCTTCGAAGACTTGGTTTTAAGCCACTAAAGAATCGATCGATCTTACTCTCAGGTTGGATAATAATATCAGAAGCGTACCTTGAATGTCTTGTAAAATTTCCTTCATAGGTACCAACAGATTCATCATCCTTTTTCTTCAGTTCAAGAATTTCTTTCTCCATCTTTGTTCGGAGAATACGAGGGATGTACTTATTGAAAATAAGATCATGAACTCGTCCCATTCCATGGACTCAATTTCATCCCTTTTCCTCGTATTCTTATTAAGATTCCACCATTGATCAACATCTCCTTCCAAACGATACACTGCTAAGATGACTTTATCATGTCCAGAACATTGAAGAACTGAAAATATCTTTTCAGTAGTATTAATCCATTGTTCAGCAACTAATGGATCAGTAGACCCACTGAAAGAGGGTGGACGCTGCCTCATGAAGGATTCAACAGAATGTTGCTCTTTCCTTTGCTCGTTTGGAAGTCCTGCATGATTAATATCTTGAGAATGTTGTGTGAGCATGGCTACAAGATTTTGCATTCCAGCTCCCATAACATTTTTTTTGCTCTGGGGGAAAATCATTGCATTGCCCGTTGCATTCCGCATTAACACGGTTCCTTCGGGTTCCAGCCATTGACTAAAACCAAGAAGAATAGTGTGAGCAACACTAATTATAATAGTAAAACCACATAATCAAGAATAAAATTTCACACATAAGGTCTTATCCTAGGTTATTCATGGCCATTTCTAAAACACTAATATTGTGTTCTATGCTTAGACTTATCCTTAGGGTTCTTACTAAGGCTTTCACATCCTAGTTTCTAAAGGTTGACTATACCTTTCCTCTGATACCAACTATAATAACCCATACTTTACATACATTGTTAATACTTCAAAATTGAAGCATACTTATTACAACATATAACAAAACCACGAAAGGACCGTATAGGTATAGTGTCTTTAGAAACTTGGAAACATAAACAACCGGTTCATAAAGCGTCTACACTGTCTCCCATTTATTTCATAATATCTATAGTCCCTTTTGGAATATCTTACTTAATAACCTTCTTCCTGACATGGGGAAAGAAAACATACAAAAGGGTGAGCTCAAATGCTCAGTAAGGGTAATCAAAAGAAATATCAATCACATCATATACATAAGCACATAACTTTTGGAAATCTTAACCTGCAAAAGATATCATAATTTCATAACATGGGATAAATCATGGAAGTGAAATGTAATCACAATAATACTAACTTGAAACTTTGTGGCATACACACATAATCATAGAGAATCATTTCTTGTTAGTCAAGACTCATTGCCAAGACTATCTTCGTGGACAAAATCCCTTTCTGAACCGATTCACCCTCGTTTCAGTCCTGTTTCACTGAACCGGTATAACCTACCGTTCCAGCCATGTCTATCTCATTAGATATAAAATCTTTACCCAATTCATTGGAGGGAGATATAGGTCCCACCCATCTCATAATGATACCATTCTTATGTGTGCCACAAAATCATAAATCATACATCATAGCATAACCCTTGTAATAAAAATGGGATTCTTAAACATCATGACATCATAAAACAATTCATATAAGATAAAGGAATTTATAAAAATAATTCCATCACAACATAGTAAAATCAATGTAATAATAGGGATATAAGCATAACCCTTTATTATCTTAGATGGAAAATAATTTTTATAAAACACTTGAACTCCATTCTTGAGGAAAATATCCTTTCTTCTTCAAAAACACTTTTCATTTCATAAAATGTCCTACAATTATAAACTAGAAGAATTTGATTAAAAATAAAATTGAAAACTTGTAAAGGAAGATTCTTGGAAATAATGTTTTAAAAATCCATTCATGACTTATAAGTTAAAAAAACATTTTTCATACTTTTGTCGAAAATGTCAAAACGTACCTCGTACAAAAAACGACAAAATATTCCTTTCATATCTTTTACTAAAAACTCACCGAAGGGTAAAATTGGATTTAAACAATTTTAGGTGGATGGAAATAATATTACATATTGAGGAAACATGGATGTGGATGATAAAATACACCCCATTAAATACCAAAGTATATACAATCTCTGATAAAAATGAGATTGTGATATTTCCCTCACCTTAGGTCCGACTTTATTTGTAAGTGTCTGAACCACCTGTATAATGATTTAAATAATGTTATTGACTTATTCAAGAATCATTCTTATTTTTATAATATCATATATGGTCATATTCTTAGCTTCTTAGTGGTAATATTTCATTGCTACTTGTTATTCAGGTGTTTATAACTTTTTGTTCTTATGCGTGTTTTGTCGAATAAATTCTTATTCTTTTTTTTAGTTTATAGATACCTCATTTCCAGAATTTTATTAGTGTAATATATATCATATTCATTAATTCAATTCATTTATATAATCATTATGAAATGAAGATCATGTAGAACGAGTCGCATCACATCGTGGAGGCTGTATTCCGTACGTACGCACGAGTGATGATATCGTTCCTATTATCGTGGAATTGAACTGGAGTATATGTATACAATTTCAGAATCAATAACACTTTATAATAGTCATATATAGTCATTATTTACACCATTATTCCCATCCAAGTAAGTTGGTGGTGGAAAATAGATTACACCACGGCGTGGAGACGATATTTCGTACGTACGCACGCGCGGTGATTTCTTTTTCCGTAGGATGGATAGATGGTGAAATAGGGTTGTTTCATACTTATAATAACATATCAGTATATGATTGATAATGATTTTATTACTTAATAATGAAACAACTAAATAAGAATAAGTGGAAGAAGAAATAAAGATGAACGAATCGGTAACGGACATTACCTCTTCTTTGAAGTGCTTCTTTGAGACCTTTTTTTAGGGCACTAAAATTGGTATTTGAAGAAGACCAGGACCTCTATGATGTCTCTATTTAAGTGGAGAGGACAAAGTGGCAGGTTTTGGCCGAGCTTGAAGGCTCAAAGTGGTGTGAGAAGAGGGGGAGGAGGTGTCCTTTTATAAGGGAGGAGAGGGGCACCTTTGGAATAACTAAAACTATTATTTTATTATAAAGTCAAGTTCGGTTTTAAATAGCTCCAAATTGATATATTTCTAAGCTAAAGTGGGGATGGGTCGAAATACTCTCATACAATAGAATTTAGACAAGTTTATGTTCCTATTTTAACCTTATCATTTAGATTTAACATTAAGTTAAATAATTTTACTTTTACCATGTCTTCTTGTGTTCTTATACTATAATGTTAATAAACTTACTATAAGCAGCCAAACGAACCCCAAGTTCTTTATTATTAATATATATAACCTTATCTAAGTCATTTTTCCTAACCTTATATTTTTAGGAATAAAATAAAAATTACCAATATAATATTTGTTTTAAAAACTATTTTATGTCAATTTTGACACTATTTAGTAATTGAATTTTGTGAAAATCATAACAGAATTATTAGTTCGAACCAAGTTAATTAAATCAATAATAACATGTCATATTGACCTAGAAAATTAGTAGGATTCAAAAAAAGTCTCATGTTACATTAATTTTTGTGTTTATAACATCAATTATGTCAATATTTCATTAATTATATAATTACTGCATCATCATTGTGTCATAAATAAATTAAATTATTTAATGTCTACAAATTACAAATAAAATACCATTATGTAGGAAATCTTTTTATCTTTCTAATGAATATTTATAGTGGAATTTATCTTATGTATAACCCCATATTGAAAATTATTTACTTATTAAACTTTGATTTTAACTATTTTAACCCTTCTTTAAATAAATTAATAATAAATGTCCTAATCTAATCCAAGTGGGCCTAAATGGTCATATTTTATTCCTAAGTTTGTTTTTGGTCGAATTACACTTATCCAATAGAATTAGGACATGTGTTAGGGAAATAATAATATCATCTTTACCCTTAATTACCCTATTTACTTTTAACCATGGTAAAAAAAGTAAAAAGTTACTATTCACCAAAAAATTATTTTTATCTCATTGAACCACATTTTCTTTACTAACATCAACCGTGTCTCTCGGATTTTTGAAATTTTACTCACAGAAGCGGTAAAATTATGTTTTATGAAAAATTCAGTTTTTTTAACTACCACTTAGTGGTTTCACTATTCATCAAAAATTGAAAGTTTTCAGAAAAATACCAAAATTTCACCATAGGCTAGTTTCGATATTCTGAATCCAAAAATGAAGTTCATTTTGAAAAATTAAATTTATAAAATTTTAAAAAGTGGCTATTACTATTCATAACGGCTAGTTTTAATAATATTTTAAAAGCATATCGTTGTTTAGTGAAACTCGGTATTGCGTACGACGCAAGCTATCGGGGAAGGTCGTGATTTCGTGTAAAGAAAGCCAAGCAAGTGTTGTGTAGAAAAAGATTCCTTTGATGATTTATATAACATAATAGTCTCGGGTGTTACAAAAGATTCCTAAGAAGGATATCATTAATGTGTAAGTCAATATCGAATCCATGATTGTGTGTTGGATTGAAATACACATCATACAAGTCAATTCATTCTTAAATAAATAAAGAAATTAACCTTTTACTTAACATTACTATGTGGGAATTCCAGTATCTCTCCAGGTGTAATATCAACAAACACCTTACGAGCCCGTCCGAGGTGAACCTCTTAGGAACCCATGTATTTCACTATGTGTGGTATAATGTCTATGTCGATCAAGTCCATCCTTGGTGGTCAACTTGTGGTGCTCGAGTATCACCCATGGAAAAAAAGATCAAATGACCTCTCAGATCGTCCATTACATTTTCATATGAAACTATGTATCACTCGACAAATAAGTCAAACAACAGAGTCCATCCTTGGCATTCCACAAGGGAGTCCATGTATAACTCGGGCATAATCACAATCATGGATAACTTAGTCTGTTGATGACATTCGTCATTGAATACATGTATCACCCTAGGCATGATCACGGTTCAATGCAATTGTGTACATATTTGGAAATATATTATGAATCAACATGTCACCCAAGTCACATAATTATTTAATCAATTTGTTATCATTTAAACAACTAAAATTTAAACATGTAAAGGTCAATACCAAAAACATTCCATTTTAAACTCACCTCAAGAGGTGACACATGCATTGGCCATGTGTGGGAGGCTTTCCATTCAAAATATTCACTTGGGAAACTCATGATTAATGAAGTAATTTCATTTCATGGGATAATCTCAAGTCTTTCCACTCAATTACTCACTTGGGTATTTTAATATGTTGAGAATCAAAGGCATAATCAACCCATTACAAGTTGTAAACATCATTTAACTTACATTGTCACTTCAAATAAGTGATAAATTCATTCCTAATCAAGAATTTACAAATCATGGGTTAAAGTCCATCGTCAATTATCCAAGCCCATTAATCAATTAAACTACCATTGATATTCCAATTCTGATAGATATCCATTCATAATTCAATAAATCTCATGATTTACAATTATAAAATCACAAGTCACGTCTCAAGGTAAAGGGGTAAAGAGTCACACTCAAAAAGGGCATCCAAAACCACACATCAACATAATTTCCATTTTAAATGACATCACACCCAAAGATGTGGTTTCAGTTTCAATGTATTTATTTAATAATAAACCATTAACAGGATTATTTAATTATATATAAAATTCCTATAAAATTAAGGTTTCAATTTCAATTTAAGGCGAAACCTAAAAATTGGGTACACAACCTAAAATAATATATAAACAGCTCATCATTATGAAAAATACATAATACCAATTTTTTTTAGGTTAGTGGTGGATAACTTTTCCAGTATCAACTCCCGATTTGGCTCCAATAAGGATAAAATAGAAGAATTAACGAAGAACCTAATAATAGGGATAATTGGCATGCACTAAAATAGCACAAATGATATCCAGAAGAATGGAGAATGACTAAAAAGTAATCGAGGTCTTAATGTTAGAGGTCCAATTAGATGGACGTTGTTTGAAACAGATATATGATGGACACAATACCCCAATTATAAGAATAGATCTCAAGGGATCTCAAATAGATCTCTTTTTGATGTGGGAGTGAAATAAAAAACTTAGATTGATTTAAAAAACATATGGTAAAATTTCCTTTTACCCTAAAATATTTATGTCACATGGTTTAGGCACATGATTTTACAAACTGTGCGCCAAGCATGAACATTTATCTTTGGGAAAGGGGCACCTTCACGGTTTACCTGCACAGGCTGATAAACCATGCACAAACTCTGCCAAATCCCACTATCCAAATATTAGTGATGATTGCATAGTCATGCAACCCATGTTTCATGGTCTGTCTGAAACCATACTGCCTATTTCTTCTCTTTGGCCAAGCCTCACAGAATTTGTTAAATCATGAGGCATGCCCCTCCACGGTTTAAACTAACTGTGCACCAAGCCATTTTCACCCCAAGGCTTATGTTCCGGGCTCCGAACCAGTCCAAAACACCCCTGAAACCTCCATGACCCAAAAGGATAGTCACATTATTCTATATTTTAAAATTTAAACTGAAAATTGATAGAAAATAATGGATTTTTTCCTCAAGGTAGATCCTGGTTCTAAAAAACATTCATACATAAATCAATTAATCCCTGAGTTGTCTTGTAATGTGTGGTAAAAAATGTCTTAGAATAAATCCACCCACTATGATCATACACTGGCCTCCCGCTTTAAGGGCTCATCCTATAATCGACCATGCTTCCATATCACATGTACTAAAGGAATAAATTGAAATTGTATAACATTCATTCTATGATTCAAAAAACATATATGATACTTCTCAAATAAAAAAATCTATGAATAACTAAACCTCCTTGTACTGAAAGGAATGATAAGAGTTTGAATAATCGTGTCAAAACTGAGAATCATGGATGATGTTGTCCAAGACTTGATACCTCTATGGTAACTGCAATTGATAGGCTATTATCCCTAATCTCTCTATAATATCGAATGTCCCAACATTCCATGGTAAAATCATACCCTATCTCATAATCCTCTTGTGTCCTACACTCGATGAAACACATTGGAAACTAAATCTCTGAACTAGAACTGTAGAGGCCATATGATGCAATCAGCATTTCATTTCTGACGAGACTGTGTAGTAGTAATCCACTTCTGAATCAACCACACCTACTCTGTGGTATCCTAAATAAGATGATGTCATAGTATAGCTACCTCTCCAGCCTATAACCAACATATAGGTGATCAACACGACCTACCGTATGAATCCTCATATGGTGTCTTCTGAATAGTATCTTTAAATCTATTATTTTAGTTGAATTCAACATGTGGTACATATCTCTCCCAAGAGCCCCAAAAATCCAGGATGCAATGTCACATTTTTTTTCATGAACCAAAATTATGTTATTTGACTGGGCATCTATCTAAGGGTGGTATGTTGTGCGTAGAAGAACCAATGGACCCAACACCCTATGTAGCCCTTTCCATAAAGGTGAAGTAAACCTGGTATCCCAATCAAAAATGATATTATTCGGGACCTTGTGATGTTGTATTATCTCACGGATATACAACCTCCCATGTTCATCCATATTGAAGGTTTCATTGATCATCAGGGAATGTCCAAACATTATGTGCCTATTTAAAAAAACTCATATGACATCATTACCTTAAGGCATCCTCATTTAACTCTTCATGAAGTCTATGAAAATTTCATTCCATTTCCACTCTGGAATGTGTAGCAGCTATAAAAGGCCATTTGGTCTCTGGTGTTCTACCTTCACTGACTTATATCTGGAACGTATCATGAAAAGACCAAATACATCTCTTTTCATACCTGACCACTAGTACCAGTGATGTAAATCTAGATACATCTGGGTGACCACATGGTGGATTTCATAATATGAAGTATTAAAATCATTCATCATCTCCTCATGCACGTCTGCATAAATCCATACACATGCATGAACTCCCATAATTTCATCAATGCCTACAGTCCAAACAAGAGGAGTTTCCTCACATGCCACACTGTCTCATAGTACGAGTCCTTTAGAGTCTGATAACTGCCTCATTATCACTATATCCTATAGATTAGAGGTTATATCTAAGGATGATAAAATGGTCTGTACCTGACTATTGTGTTCCTACAAGTACATATTAAAGAACAAAGCCATTATCCTTCACCTACTACTGGTATACATCACCTCCGCTATCTGAGTCCTCCTACTCAGTTCATTATACACTACTTTGCATTTACCAGAAATATAAGAAATATTGATGTCTAAATACAAAAGGTATTCAACCCATATTTACTAGATCAAATTTAGATCATGTTGTATAAATATGTACATGATGATTTTGTGGTTTTTGTACACCATAAAACACTCTCCCACTATGTAATGCCTCCAATAAGGCAATACAAGAAAACTATAGCTGGCTAGAGATTGTGAATCAGAAAATTCCACTCATGAGGACTTAACCATCAAGACCTATAGGCCATAACTATATCTCACTACTTAAGAACTCCTCCTAGACTGATACATGTTTCATCTAAGTACACATTGTAACTCATAATTGGATTTGAAAAAAATCAGAATCAATGATGATTTCAATCACCCATTCACCTCATAAAAGTCCATCTTATAAAAATTTCATATAGATCACCTCAAATATGTTCTTGGGATACTACTATGAAACTAATGATATGACCTTATTTGGGTATATTAATATTTTTTTCTCTGAGAAGATGTGACCCATGAAGTGAATCTGATCTATCCATAATTTGAATGTTCTGATCATAGTGTATAATTGATGCTCTCTCTATGTTTTAAATAAAATATCAAGATTTTTGGAATGGTCATTTCGATTGTTATTTTACACCATGATATCATCCCTGAAAACCACTATAAATTAATCAAGTTAAGGATGGAATACTCGGTTCCTCCATGCAATTGATACTTCTAGAACATTTATGAGACAGAAAGACAAAACCCAAAACACTTATAAACCATGCTAATATGAAAAGTGGTACAGGGTATGTCTGATGAACTAATATGGACCTGATGATAACTGAACATGAAATAAATCATTGAGAATAATCGATATCTTTTGAGAAAGTCAAAGAGATAATATATCATTGATATAAGACACTAGTTATTAACCACCATTTGGTCATCTTCTGATCATCCAAGAAAAACATAAGGGTTTTTTCTACCTTTTTTCCCAAAGGTCCGGAAAACCCCATAAGAGAGTACTAGGTCATATGAAACCCTTTACGGCTAAATATTATATCTTCCTCATGAGCTCTTATAACTCCATGGTACCCATATTAAAAGGAGGAATGGATAAAATTAAATATCAAGATACTAGCTTTTTAAAGAACCCCACCTCTCTCATTGGAGGTAATCCTAAAAATCCATCCTAGAAAAAACCCCTAAATTGACCTACCATTGGAGGGAAATAAGCTTTATTTGATCCCTGCTCATCTAGATAAAAGATTGCAATTTAGGCTATCATCCCACCTAGCCCATGAATCACAAGTCCAGATCGACTCGCCTAGACATCCCATTCACCCTTTTGAATGAACTAACCACCCATAGGTGATGTAAAAGTCAGTATTAAAAAATATAATTAAATGAATTCATGAATGAAAAACCAACTAGTCTAACACAAGAATGATGTGAAACCAGTCATGTAAAAGATATAGTGGACCTATACGAAATAAAACACACCAATATCAAGGGGGAACTCCCTACACTGATGTACACCCTCTCTTTTAATTCCTAAAAGAGTTTCAAGAATCAAAACACCATCATAGGTCTGAACACTAATCCTAAGACTCTCCACAATGGGCACATATATAATTTTATTAGAAGTCTCAATTTAAATAGTGCATAAGCTAAAGTGGATGCTAATAGAATAGTACCACTGATAGTAGAATATCTGAAACCATTCTCATAATGGCTCTGTTGCAATGCATATACCTAGATTGATCTATGTTCATGTGATACTACCTTGAAAACCTAAGAAGATCCACCATGCCATCTCTATGAAACATGGGTCTAAATTCAACAACCACCACCTCATCTAGATCTTCCAAATATACTATATCTATTTAATTGATGAGATGTTTTTTACCCTACTTTTGAGTTTGGAGTTATTGAAAACCCCTCTCAGTGGATATTGGAAGAAATGTTTTGTAGAAGCGCTCTAGATTGACCATATTCATTCAGTATCGATACTCGAAAAGGTCCCTCACACTTTTTGGCATTTTATTTCCCATCCTACTGCATTTGTGTCACCTCACATGGCTACTTGATGATTTTATCTGACTAATAATATCACCATGTGTAAGTTCCATATTACACTTCCTATTATTGGACTATATGGTAGAAGACATAGATGTCGAACCTCCCTGACTCGTATATCTAGCCACTCTCAGGGTATGTTTTGAGATTATCACCTGAATCACTATCCCAAAAATTTTAGTCAGCCAAAAAACATTTTATTGTGATCAAATGTCATACCTAAGATCATACTTGAATCTCTTAGCTTTTGATAACATGTCATAATCAGAACATGTGTGGGGAACTTCATCATAGTAAAATGGGATGAGTAATCAATAAAATATAGTGCTCCCTACTTCAGATTTTAGAAGACCCCAGATGTATCATCATCAATATCATGGGATAGAACTATTTGTATAATGATATCTAAAAATCCCTCCAATATATCTTATGATGATGTTCCACCTGAGTAATGACATCACACCATCTCATGGTGGAATATAAGGACACATAAACAATGAGATTGACCCTTTTCTGAAAAGGAATATGTATATTCTCAAAGATAGATAGCGTGGCCTTTATAAATTACTATGAAACATGTGGTCTTCCATCACTTGAAAACATGGGCAGATGCTACAGATAGAACTCACATGTCAACATAGCCATAGATATAGAAAGCTTCAGTGCTCCCTAAAAGGTAAGCATGAAGCGTGTAATGTTTTTACAGAATTTTCCCTCATCACCTGTGTCTGATACAATAATTAGTGCCTTAACTATCACTATTGTATGATCCACTGGTAGGCCGTGGAAAAAAAACTCTAGACTATGTTTTTCTCCACCCTCCTATAATTAGAATGTAGGATTTCAGGGAGGAATTACTCTACAACCCCAAACACACACCTCAAATAGTTATTCATAACAACGTTCACAAATAAAAAGCATAGAAGAGAAATATAATTGTTATAATACTTTTTATATAAGAACACACCATTCTTCATAATCTATGAGTTGGGTCTGGGTGACATAATAATCGTGTACAAGGGAGATATATGACCAAAAACCCACTACTAGGGTTTGATATGTCCATGTTCACTACCTTAAGAAACTGATTATTCCATTACATTTCCTTTTGAATTCTCATGTTCATTTTCATTTGAATTTATACTTAATTCTCATATAAATCATCTTTTACCTTAAGAGATAATGAAACAGTCCACCAAATTATTACTCAAGAGGTCCCATACTATTCATGTACCAAAGTATGGTTTACATCCAATTCATTCCATAACACATCCCAAAATATCTATAACAATAAAATGTATATATGTCACATCCAATATCACAATAACATGGAACAAGTAACACATCCTAAATGGCATGTCTTGTGATTTTAACGAGTTCTTTTATGATGCACAAGATGAAATACCCCCATCACATTTGGTTGAAACTGAATAGAACCAAAAATTATATCAATAATTATAGCACAATACAAGTGCATCGCCCAAAGGTGGAATCGAAATCATCATTAATTTTAAAAATGTAGAAAAGAATAATTTTATTCAAGAAAATTAGGTTTTTTTCTATACACAGGTTAGCTACACCCAACCACGACTCATTTTCAAATTTATTTTCCAAACCTTCCCTTTATATTGTCTCTAAATAATAGATAAAACTAGAAAATAACGTTGTAATATCACTTTGTAAACTCCCAAACACAAATCCCTCTCAAATATTCCTTGAGCCCAGTGGGTCACATAGACTCAAGTGAATATCTTCAAATTCCAGAGGCTGGAAACTAGCTGCAAGGTTCTTGGTGTTTCTATTGGGAGACTATGCCCTCATTATCATAGTGTTGAATAATGAATAGTAATAATATACATGTAGCAGAAGTAGTAAATAATATATTTGACATATGTAAACTGAGTAATAATGATAACATAAACAATTCCAAATATCATATTACATTAAAAATGATGATACTTCTCATATGTTCATAATAAATAATAAATAATAAATAATAGGCACACTAAATTCAGAAAAAATAGAAGTAACAAAAGTATAAAAATTTGAAATGTATCCTATAATCGTTTGGTGTCTCAACATGGCCCCTTGCTTTCCTACTCTAAACTAGAAGATCAAGAACCGGTAGTAAGGAACATACCCTTATTAATACCCACAATAATATATTTTGTTTGCGAACCAAATGGTGGACCAAATTGGGCATGAGACTAACTCCCAATAGGGGGTCACCCATGTTATGTGCCAATCAGTAAGTGAATATATATTACAATAGTGTGCATGTATATATAATAATAAAAAGAATTACTGAAAAGTAAATATCCTATATGTATAGGTTATCATTTAATATCCTACTCATTTAATCAATTTCATTTAAAATGTAAGTTTATATTTAACAGTTAGACATGATTCATTTATGAAATACTCATATAAGAATTCTAACTCCTTATTTTATAAGTCACGTGATCTAGAACATTTCCTGATATCCCCTATAATTTCAACACCAAAACATATGCTGAGAAAACTATATTAATGATATATGTTAAGGTCAAATACTGGGTTGCTGTTTGGAATGGAATAAAAGTAATTCAATTCAATAATTCGTACATCAATTTAGAACCCAAGACCTTCCTTTTCATTCCTAAGTTGTAGTTCAAGTATCGCTCTAAGTGTAATATCAACAAACACCATAAAATCATATCCATGTTGAACCTCTATGAAACCCAGGAATCACACATGGTGTTGTATAACCTCTCTATTGATAGATTTTTTTCTTCTGCAGTCATCTATGGGAGAATGAGTAACACCCTTGGCATAAAAGATCAAATTCCATTTGAGTCTATCCACGACATTCTCATATGAATCCATGTATCACTCAGAAAAAAAAAAAGCCAAACCCCAAATTCTATCCTTGGTAGTCTCCAAATGAGTACAAGTATCACCCATGCATACTCACAATCATGTCCAACTAAGATTTCCCATAGTATTAATCATTGAATTCATATATCCCCCATAGAAAAATCATGGTTCATTCCAATTGAGTATGTTTGTGGAAATCTAATATGAATCAACATGTAACCTAAAGAACATGACCATTTAATCAATTTGATATCATTTAAAAAATTATAGTTATACTTATCAAGTTTAGTACAATGAACATTCCTTTTCAAACTCACCTCACGATGTGACAGAAGCATTGGTCGAGATTGGAAGGATTTCCTTTCGAAACACACACTTTGGTAATTCATGCTGACAAAATAAAATGAATAGAATGTTATAATATTATAAGGATTACCTATTGATTAATCACATTGTAATTTCAATATAACTAGAATCAAATTAATAATCCACTTATTAAGAGGAATAAAAAATATTTAACTCACATGATCACTTTAAATAAGAGATAAAATGGTGCTTACTCATGCATTTACATACCTTGGGCCAAGGGATATAGTCAGCTATCCCTTCCTATTAATCAATTAAATTACAAATCATATTCCAATTCATATACATATCCATTCATAATTCAATTAAACACTTTAATTAAAACTCTCTAATCAAAAGTCTCATATCAAGGCAATAGGGTAAAGGGGGATACCGAAAAAGGGAATCCAAAACCACATCTCACAATAATGTCCATTTTAAAGGGTGACACACCCAAAGAGTCAATTCCGATTTCAAGGAACTTAACATATAATAAACCATCATCAAGATTATTTAATTACATAGGAAATTCCTAGAAATTTATGGGTTCAATTTCAATTTAAGGTAATGCCCGAAAATTGGGAGTGCGGCCTGAGGAAATATATAAGTACCTCAAATTTAATAAAAAGTCATGAGACTTCCTACCTTAATTTTATGGATGATAGATAATATTGTATCATCACTTCATAATTCTAAAATCAAGAGAATATCAATGAATAGATGAATAAAAATATAATAGGAAAATTCATCTTACAAAAAAATTGTGAAACCTATAACCAAAAAAATAAAGAACAACTAAAAAGGAATCGATGTCTTATAGTTACAAATATAATGAGATGGACCATATTTGAATTGGTAATCAGAAAAAGATGGTACATAAATTCCAAAAATAGATCTCAAGGGACATAAAAAATGGAGAACCATTTTTTCGAGAGAGAAATAAAAGAATAGGGTTGATATAATAAAAAATATGTTAAAAATGGTCTTTTGGTAAAAAAATATATGGGTTTCATGGTTTACGTGAATGATTTATCAAAATGTAAATGAACCCTATATATGTATTTTTAGGTATGGGGAACCCACATATTTTACCTACAATATCTAAATAATTGTGCGAAAACCATGCCAAATCCCACTTCAAAATTATAGTGATGGTCACATGGTAGTGTGACCTGAGTCACAAAGATGGAATGAAACATTGCATCCTATTTATTCTCTCTTCACATGTCTCTCACAGTTTATCAAACTGTGCGGCCTTCCCCACATGGTTTAAACTAACTATGCATCAGACCGTTTTCACCCAAAGACATATGTTTTGAGTTTCGAAGTAGCCACGAACACCCCCCGAACACCTCGAACACCTCCATGACCAAAATACAAATTTGAATTAGGCCACATTTAAACAATTAAAATTAAAATTGATAGAAAATAAGGATACGTACCTCAAATTAGATCAATGTTCAAACAAAGTACCACATATATTGATCCTCACTGCAGAATCTGAGAAGGAAAATCCATACCATCTCCCATTATAAATAATATGATTATAGGTAAATAAAATATACATTTCCACGTATGCGACCACACATATGAGTAGTAGTGTGAAAATAATTTGGAGGCCTAGAGACCCATTTTAGTTCTGAAATGTAAGCCTACACTATCATGGATACATTACTACCCTTCCTTGGGAATATAGTAATGGATATAATGAGTCAAATAAAATATACATACCTTCAAAAAAAGAGTCAGTGTATTGTGATCCCACCACACCCATCATACCTCCTTAATATATTAGGTGTACTAAAACAAAAAATCTATAAATAAATATAAAATATCCATTTTGTTCAAAAATTATCATCATCAGTGACACTACCAGGTAATATATGAAGAAATATGTCTTCCTAAACCAATGATACAACTATAATAACCAACATGATCATTATAATAAATCACTATAATTTTGCAAAAAAATCATGCAATAATATGTGTGCTTTAATAAACATTATCCATGACCTAGATATAAAAAATCATTACGACCAATATGAATTATTGCAATAAAAATTATATGCGATTAAGACTCTTGAAAATAAAAAAATCTAATGTGTAGTTATAATAATGAAGAAATAAAACATGGTATTAAATTCTAATAGAACCACATGGGTTGAAATACCTAATTACAAGGAATAAAAGAGTGTCCTTAGTTATGTATATAAATAATTTATTATAATAATTTTAAAAAACATTAATGATAAAAACCAATTATTGTATAATAAATACATGTGATTATTCTTAGGTTGACATAGACATTACAAAATCAATATATATTTCATAGGTTGGTAAGGGACTATTTAATATACATATATATCCAATGTATATTTCTAATAATCAGTTCCATAGTCAATATTTTTAACTTCAGACATGAGATAAGAAAAAAAATTTAATGCTACATAGTTTTAAAACAAAAAAGGGTTAATCTACAAGAAAAATATTCTTAGGAAATTTTGAATGTAGATACAAGTAAATGAAGAGGAAAACAAATTTATATCATATTTCACAAAGTGATCCTCTTCAAAAAAATATTGATTTTATAAAACTACATTATCCTTTATAAAAAACATTGTATTTTCCAAGTGTAAAGGATAGGTGGATACCAAATAAAATAATATTTTTATATTGAATCATTGATTACCACCACATATACAAGCCACTAGATCACTGCTGAATAACTCTATTAATCATAAGTTATGTGTTGTTCATTGTCTGATTGCTCATTCAGGAATAGTTGATAATAGGTGAAGATTGATATAGAGTGATTCCAAGACTCATGGATACTTCCCAGGGTTATTCAATATAAACACAAGAAGTTTGCAGTTGAGGAAAATATCATAGGAACCAAACTACCCTTATGATTTGTGAACTCACATGCTATAAACAATAATCATGATTATGTGAAGAAAAAAACAAAGTAATGAACTCTATTTCAGAAAATATTTAATAATAAATGGAAAAAATTTAAAAGGAGGGAATAATGCATGATCACATACATGTGTTAAAAAACATATATAATGAAGGAAAATATTAATAAATATTAATATAAGAAATTAATCTACAAAACACAAGCTACATAAAAAAAATTTATGATGTAACAATGAGAGAATATTTCATAATATAGAACCCAAAAATCCTCATTATATTTTTACCCAATCATATATAAAATTAAATTGTAATCCCTTCTTTAATATACGTAAATATATATAATAGTATTTGTTAGTTTTGGATAAAACTCTCTTTAGGAATGTTATAGGCATAGGATGATAATTAGTTATTGAGCCGAGACCACATCCCTTATTATTTGGAGAGATTTTAAAATCCCCAATAAACATTGCAACCCTCTAAAAACACAAATGAAAAAATCAATAATGTATGGAACCAAATTTTATGATCATCAAAATTCAAAATAATAAACTGTAAAAGAAAACTACTGTAATCGATAGAAAAAATACTACCAAAAATATAACATCCAAAATTCTTAAATAACATTTATGAAACCATTTACAAAATGATATTAAAATATGGTAAACCTAAATTGATATAATACCTCAATAAAATTTGATATAAATGATAATTAACATTGAGAAAACATACTATATGGGCCTTCATGAAGAAACGGAGGAAGAATCCATAAATTTTGGGATGAATTCAACCTTGAATCTATATAAATATATATAGAATAACTATAAATATCAATATAAATAATAAAATAAAGGAAGGATATATGACTAGAGAGGGAATGAGAATCATAACATGGATCCAAGTATAAATCAAACCCATGATCCTTATCAGACAAAAATGGGAATGAGAATGGGAAGTGGGATACATCAATGGAGTGATGGAAGGTATCTCTTTTAGTTAGGAGTAAGTGATGCTGAGGCTGAAAAGAAAGGGAGATAAAGGTGGTGACTGGGAATAGACCAGAAAACAAACTATAAAAATAGTTTCCTAGGAACCATAGTGGGTACTGTGTTAGGTATCATTGGGTACCAAAATAGTTACCCACATGCCACTGAAAATATTGGAAGGCCTAGTGGAAACAAATTGTCACTTATAGTTGTAAATTAACAGTGGAATCCCTTTATTGGTATATAAAACAATGATAATTATCTTGACCCATAAATGTTTTCCTCAAATACATAATAATTAATCCTTCAATAACTATAATTAAAATAAAATTCAAATAAAAACAGTGACCTATGAACTAGGGAAAAAATTAAAAGAATCCCCTTCTTTCAAATTTTTAAATTCTAATTATTAGATTTAAATATACATATATCAGACATTGGGTATGATAGCCTAACCATCATATGAATTATTATATATTTTATATCCTTCAATATGATCTGTTGAAACCCATTTTTCACTTGGTAACCAAGGAATGACCTATGGAATGTCTGGGATCCACAATGCACAACAACCAAATCCCTTAAAAATCACCCAACGAACTAATTCCATTTTCCCAAACCACAAATCCCAAACCACATATCAAATACATGAATTAATATTCACCTTGAATCATAAAAAATTTCAAACATCCCATGTTTATTAAAAAATACCCAACACTAAATCGATTCACTAAATACCATGAGATCCCATATCCTTAACCATAAAACATCTAAACCCCTCAAAATAAACGACACCAGCTCCAATACATCCTAAAATTATACAATACTCTTATAATTCATGAATATGATATCTAAAAATAGAATCAAAACCACCACGATTTAGACATGAAAATTGATGTATCATTATCCATGTAACTCTCTAAATAACAAAAACTAAATAAAATGAAAACCGTGGTATTCACCACTATTTAATTTTACTTTTTATATTTAGGAATAACCTTCCATACATATGATAAATCATTATAATAGGAGGGTCTATACATATATAAATTTTTTTAAAATTAACATTGGATCTATAATAATAATATACAGACATCAACAAAAGAAGAAATGTGTATAATTATAAATATTTCACAAATTGAAACATATTGACAAACACTTATGAGTAGATGTGTGTGACGAATTCACGGTCCTATTGACCTATCCTGGATATGAAAATATTTACTATATATTTAGGTATATTTTGAAACTTATCCCTTGGAATAGGAGAATGGGAATAATGTGTTAAGGTTGTCTTATTATCCATCTTAAGAATGTATCATGGTACTGGGATCCTGTTTCATCAATTTTTCAATTTCAAAAGACAATGACTCCCTTCTCATGTAATATATTACTCTAATAGACAATAAATATGTTATCAATACATTATCAACTTAAAAAGAAAAACCATGGTATATAAGAATCCATTGTCATGACTAATGAAATGACACCACTATAACAACCTGTATGATAATTTGGAGAAAACAATACAATGGTTAAAATAATAATTAAATGGTATGCATGCTACAATAAACTATTTCCATACATAGGATATAGAAAATAATGTTGGAACTCAGTCATACTAGTTATCAAAATAGAATATGAATAAGTCAATTTTTAGAATATCTATCCATGGAGTTGATATAATAATAATGTAGTTAAAAAAGATAATATATTCAAATGGAATCATGTGGGTTGACACACCATAATCTAATGGTTTATTATAGAGGCATCATAATAGTAAATAAAAATTTCACTATACTAACTGTAATTAATGTGAAATAACTAAAATTGGTTCTTGAGCAATTCATATAAGTGGTTATGCAAATTAACAGGATATATACATAGCCTATATCAATGGAATAGGTTTGTAATAGACTACTTAATTTAATTTTATAATTCTAAATTCCCTTTTCTATAACCTATCCCTTACAAAAATTATAAAATTAAATACTTAGCCTAAAAAAAGTTATTAAAGAAAACATTTTTAAAGAGTGATGTTGGATGATAATGAAAACATATTTTGGTGAACATTTAAATGAAAAAACATGTAGAAGATGATGAATATAATTTAAAATTTAATTTCCTTGTAGGTCAAATTCAAAAAATGAATTCATTTAAATCATTGAAAACAATTATAAAAAATCAATTTTATTATGATGTGTTAAGGATTGGTAGATACTAGTGTCATTAGTCATTTATTTTTGAACCACTCACTCCCTCCTCAAAACCCAATGATCTCATCACCTCCAAAGCAGTATAGAATCTTTAAGTTATGTATGATTTGATGGCTTATATCCCATTCTTGTTTAGGTAATTTTATGTGAATCAAGTTATAAATTATTTTCATGACTCAATTATGTGACAATTATATAAATAATAAAAACCATGATTGTTAAATATAATGAGAAATTAATAGCATATAAGTTTTTTATGATGATTTAAATAAAATAGAAAAACTTTTATTTCTATTTCATCCCATGTAAAATAAAAATGTATGTTTTGAACAATTTAAAAACATAAGTTGTAATTAAAATGCCATAGAAATGGTTCCCTAGAATATAAATTGGTAGAAACCCAATAAAAAGTAGTAATAGTTATAAATAATTCATATATCAGAAGTCATATTGAATAATGTTTATGGGTATACCAATAGAGATTTTTTTTAATATAGATCCAATAAAACCTCATAAAAAATGTAACTGGTTTTCAAAAAATACTATTTTAAAATTTTAATTTTCAACCTTAAATACAAATACAAATCATTGTTAATTCATAGAAAACCAATTGATAAAAATATAACGAGAATCTCCAAGTGAGTTAAAACCACCAACCATTTCATTATGCTATATTTTTCTATCATAATAAATCTTAATCATTCCCAAAGTAATTAATCCATAACTTGATAACCAAAATAACCAAATAACATAATATATAAAATTAAAGCTAATAAAAAATTAAAGGAAAAAAGTATCTTCATAATAATAAAATTATACTTAAAATATAACATCATTATTACCTAAATAACATTAATATAACTATATCTAAAATACTTATAAAATATACTAACCCATAATATAAATTATACCTATATCCCGATCAGTCAAAAATGATTATAAAAATATAAAATAACTTATATGGGACTTCTTGAAAAATATAATGAAGTCCCAAAATTAAAATTAATTATAACATTATCCAATGGAGTTAACCTTATAATCTGTATACACGTGAGGAGAAATATGAATATAAGAGAAGGAAACGGGAGAATTAAAAATGATAGAAGTGTACATTGGTTGTAGGCATGAGAAGAACTCATGAGTATTTTTTGATGAAAGGGATGAATATGAAATCATGAGGCATATATCAGAATATCCATGTGTGGGATCTCTATAATCAAGAAATATGTGAGGTAGAAGGGAAAAATAAAGGGTGATACATTCCATGAAGGGGAAAAGACAAAAACTCCCTATGATAAACCTAATTCCCAGGCGATCATCCATGCATATAGTTAGGTACTATAAGGTAGATTGTGGTACCCCTATTAGTAATAGTCAACTACTAGAGATAACTTTTACCAGATGTCACATGTAGTTGTATGTTGTTAGAGGAACCCCTTTATTGGAACATACAACTCTTAAACTCTTCTCAACCACTAATCCTTTTCACAGAACAATCTACAATTCATCATCAGTTTCATAAAATAAAAACTAAATCCTTCAAATAAGAATGACATTGTAATTGGAACCAAAACATAAAACAATCCCATTAATTGAATATTTAGATGTCACACAAAATAAAATTAATCATTGTATATTAAATCTCAGACATTATTGGCATCACCATGGTGAATGCATCCAATAGGTGTTTCTTCTTCAATGTAGAATTGTTTTCCAATCATTCCCTTGTTATCCAATGTATTAGAGAACTATTGTAATCAGCCTCCATTAATGGTGAAATTACAAACATTGAGGCCTCATGAGATCCCTTGTTTTCTAATTTGGGACAAATCTAAATTTTGAATGATGTTTCATATTGAATTGGAACATTGATAGAAGTGTAGATTTCAGGGATGTTTATTTCCTCATCAATAGTGGTATAGATCCGATGATGTGAAGTATTGGTTTTTCAATGGTAGGATATTCTCCTATATTATTTGTTTTGTGAGATTGAAATTGGGGATTCTTTAGTCACCTACATGAGTTTCAGGGTCATTTAATGGTGATGTTGGATATTTATAGTGGGAACCCTTCTTAGAAACCATCATAGAGTATAATAGATGTTGTTGAAATTATCTCCAACAACCTTCAGGTATACAGGTAATAATTTTTTTGATTGGGGGAGAATATCTTGACATTTGTTTATGTTTTCTACCCACTATAAGCTCTTGGTATAATATCCATTTTTAGCCTCATCAACTGAAATTTATCCCGAATAGTAAAATGTTTTGGGATAAAAATATCATGTGACTATTCAAGAACTAGATTATTAAACATATATAATGATGGAGCATGATCAAAGATAGTCGAAAATTGTTCCCATGGGATGTAGCATGGTAGAAGAAATAGTATATGTTACATTGGAGAGAGGTGTTTTGGTAATGTTCACATGAGTTATAGGGTAATCCATAATCCTTGAGGCACCCCATACTTTCATGGGGTCATAGAAGATGGAAATAAATTAGGGTCCACCTTTGGATGATAACAAAATCCAAAAATTAATAATATAACAACCATCATTGTATTAATACAAATAATAAATAATATTCAATCGATCTATTTAATAGAAGAGGGATTTCTAGTTAGGTTCATGAGTTTTTTGTCCTATGATTTTTTAATCTAATTTTAAAATTTCCCCCATTTATAATGGTGGGTAGCCATTAATGGTTTGTTAATTATGATGTGAATTTTATTTTATGAAATAATGAGGATGGAAAGCTAAATCATCTCATAAGTGTGTTTATTTCCTACTATAATTATCTATCATATATTTTAGTTTATATTCATGAAATATTTTCTAATATCAATAATGGTTTTACATAGATCACCATCCCATTTGTTAGTGAGAATAACCATTAAAAATAAATTGATTGGCTAATAAATTTAAAATATTAAAAATATGTATTCTATTCTCACAGTTTGGAGGCACATGTGAGTGAATATTGTACAGTTTAAGGACATGTGAGAGGGGAACTCTGGAATTTATCAGCATCCATTGACATGATTATTTTGTTCACCAATCATAAATAAAATCCTTTAAATAATTTATATAATTACTAATTGATTATTTCATTGGTTCATCAACAATGGAAGGTGGATTTCACTAACCAATAACTATGTGTTGATATATGTTGGTATCCTATTACTAGAGGATGATGGAAATTGTTTAAAAATCACCGATTTATGGGGATATTTTAGTACTATCAGTAATAGAAGATGTGAACATGAGCCTAATGCCAATTGATGAGGTATCCTTAATTGTATCCATGGGACCCAGGTTCAATACAAGGTAGATTCATATTTCCGAGGGTACAGAGCAATATTGTAGCGGTACTGTATACTATTCGGTACAATAGCAGACTATACACTATGTTCGTACTGTAGTAGAACAATACGTTTTGTTTGTACTGTAGCAGGTACTATATGAGTTACTATAGCCAGTATAGTTTGGTACAATAGTGGCTGGAACTATTCACCTTGGGCCACCGGTTTGGGCTTTGTGTCCTTAAGTCATTTGGGCCACCAAGGTCTTTGGGTCTGTAGGGATTTTGGGCCACCTCATGGCCTTTGGGCCACATTCAGTTGCTCGAGACAGACTCTACAAAAAAGAAGCATCCCCAAAAGAGGATTTAGAGAAGGTTCACTCACTAGAGTAGAGACAAATGGATTTTTCAGGATGAGAGGTTACAGCTATACCATCAGGACTAGCCAAGGCCTGCAGGGGAATCCTATCGAGACACCCACGTAGAGGTCAAGATCTACTATCAGGATGTAGACACTAGGGAGGGGAAATTCCTTATAGATAGGCTGGTTGAATTTCTTAATTCCTTCGTGTCAAGTAGTCTCCAAATCCTACCGGCCATGTATCCTCTGAGCCTACAGGCCTTGTAAGGATTCCCCCTCATCCCTTTAAATGACGGTTATCATAAAATCAATAAAAATGAATGCCATAGGGCCATTTTATGTAATAGAATATTTAATTTATCTTTCATTCACACTAAGATGATGGATGTCACAATCCAATCACTTTTTAAATATGGATTTCACAATTAGGTCACTAGTGGGAGTTAAATATTATCAACCTCCACCTATAGAAAATTGATTTTTCAAGATATCCACCATTATATGAGTAAATATTGAATTGGATTATGATTGTTCCCAAAACTGTGTATAATTATAGTTACTTATAAATGGAATACATACCCATGTTGTTTTACAACATTTAATGTGTCACACCATACAATTTTAGATCATGTGACTAGAACAGTAGTTGTGACTTTTAAGATTATATGCCTTGGGAACTATGTATTTTAGTTTGTGGTTATATGACTGAGACTATTCCCAATAAGTTTAATGTCATATATAATAGACTCAATGATGAAATATTTATTGGGATGGTTTGGGGTGGAGCTTATTGACAAGAGAACCATTCTATTTTAACCTATATATGGATAACTTGGTAGGTATAAAATGATGGACATAAAAAAGTGTGATGAAAAATAGGGGAAGTAAAATGTGGGACATACATAGGATCAATAACACAATTTCCTTTTTCTTCTATTAATTAGTAATTAGATTTTATGGAAGGATGACTTGACACATTGGTGACTGGAGTCATAAGAATAAAAAATTTGGCCTTCACGTTAGAAAAAAACCCATTTGTATCCTTGTCTATTGATGTGGAAATAATGATGTTGACCGGATCCTTGAGAGATTTTGAAGATGAATATTGATGAATAAATGGTTTTCTTGGTAATTTCCTTATGTATATGGATTCTAAATATCAAGGTAATACATTACTATGTGTACCTCGAGGATCCAATTTGGTAGAGAGGAGAACTAATGTGATATATTCCTATAAATTAAAAATCCCCAATATCAATGGAATACATGATTTATATTAATACATGAGTAAAATACTCAAATAAATCATGTATACTTGGAGAAAGAAATAGAAATTGTGTTTTTAGGGATATTTTCATTGGGGATGGATGCTAGAATGGTCTTTCGTAATTTTAGGAAAAGAGGTTAAATTAAACTCAAATTGGTGAACTAAGGGAATGATATTCATAGAAATTTTTTAATTGAATCATAGAACAAACCATTCAATAGATGATGAAATTGAATGAGTTGAATATGTTAAATTAATAAAAAAAAATTCATATTAGTGTTAATATTCTAATTCTGAATGAAAAAATTTGTTCTTATTCCTAACATTAACCTTTAATGTTAATTTTATTCATGAAAAGTACATACATTTAGTATACCCCTTCGTAATGATTGAGATATCATAGGCATCAGGTTTTTCATTTGGTGGACAAGATTCTATATTAGAAAAAATCATTCCAAGGGGATTGTACAATTGTGTATAGGTTATGGGATCTCCAAGGTGCCTCATCTGATAATGGATCAAATATAGATAATATTTTCCAAGATATCCAAACTCGTTATGGGATTATCTGAGGGTTCTATACACTATACAAAGGCATGTACATGACCCTTCCACATTGAATATTATTCTTAAGGTATTTCTATATTTATGTGATGTTATATCCTTAATGTTTTATGCTAAAAAGTAGGAAACACAAACGAACTTATCTACAATCATACTAATCACTTATTCACATTTTTGAATGGTTTAATTAAAGGATCCCTAAATTGTTGGTTTTAGTGGTATTTATTTGAAAATGGGTAGAGTGAACTGAATTAACCATGCATGCACTAAAATCACCACATGTTAAGATGAATGTAATAGGTGAACGATATGACAGTGGGATTAGTTATTAGTAGTGCCTCCTCATGGGTTCACTATGACATTATTTCATCATGGTGTGGTTTTATTTACATTTGTATATAATGTAAGGATCTTATTTTCAATAAAATTGGTGAGAATTAGAATATCCTTTTCTTGAGCATCTGTGTTGGGATATCAATTCTAGAACACCTCATTTATTTTCATCTATATTTGATTAATTAACTTATTAATCTAGAAATTCAGTCTTTGGGAACTTATTCAGCACCTAAAATATTATAATAACACAATATCGAATAATGGGGTATGTTTTAATGTTATTAATTACACCCAATAAATCAAATGGTACTATCAAGGTGAAAACCCTATGATAATAAGAAGAATGTATATGGTATCGATAATGGAATTTTTTTGAAAAAATGTTATCCTTACGTAAATTCTATAATATAGAATGTTAAAAACAATGTTCAACGAATCTAGTGGAATAATGGATTATTGATGTGAAATCATGATAGTGTTATATTAATTTTTTATGAATAGTTTCATACAAATAATGATATTATTCACATTAAAAATATATTTTAAAAAGAGACACAAAGGCTAGATAAAAATTATTATATTTAAAATAAATTTATAATTGAACCCTAAAAATAATATACTTAATTTATGTGAAACATAATGAAGAATAAAATAATAATATAAATGTGGAATGAAATACTTTTTAATAATTTCATAATGATATGAAATTAACTAAAACAATGAAATGATTTAAAAATGGATTTTATATTAAAAAAAATATGTGTGGATTTGAATAAAAAAATTTACCTTTTAAATATAATCAAAATAATGATTTTTAAAATAAAATATATGATTATAGAAGAGAAATATCAAAAATAGGGACTAAGTGTATTCCATTAAAACCTCATATTATATAAGGTCATATTTAATTAAAAATGAGGTCATGATATGAAAATAAAAATAACAGAAAAAAATAAAATACAATATCTTATTTTAACTGGAATGAATATACCCCACTTAGAACAATATGGGTATATAAGGAAGGGTATAAATCAAAGAATTTATATTGAGTTCAAGAAACACAAAATGATTTTATAATAAGTGAATTAATTGAAAAAGAAATAAATAATATGAATGGAAAATAGGAATATGATGAATCAAAAGTATGTTAAGGTAAAAGATTTTAATGGCCTAGTATATAAACCATTTAAAGGAATATAAGTGTTTAATTTGAAATAGTATAATAAATGTAAATTGATAATATAGTTTCTTTCAATGAACTTATGGTATAAACTATGAATATATAGAATAAAGGTAGCATAAAATTTATACCTTAAAATAAAACATAGTGAGGTATAAGTTCAATGATTTTGAGATAATATATATAATATAATAATGACAAAAAATAAATAATTCATGAAATTCATGATGATTTACAAAGAGAACCAATTTATCAAATCTTGATATACTATAGATAGTCCATTGACCTTTGGAATACTCAAATTAAATTCACTAATTACATCCCCCGTAATCATGTTTATTTTTAATTCATATATGTATCAAGTTATTATTGGGTAAAAATAGTTATCAATTTTAATATATTATCTATAATAGTTCGACATCAACACGTATTTCTTTGATTGATCAGTTTACACAGTTAAAAAGACTACTATGTTTCACATTTAATGAAATTTTCATAAAGAATATTTTATCATTGTAAAATAATAGAAATGCTAATAATTTATTATTAATATTATATGTTTATAGAAAATAAATTTTCATGAATATCTATGAAGTGAATAAGTAAATATAAAATAACATCATTCACTTATATAGTATTGAACAACTGTTGTTGAATGATGTATTTAATGAACTTTAAAAGGAGAGAGAAGATAATTAGTATTTAATTTTAATAAATAAAATAAAGTAGAATTATATTATTATTTTAATGTTACTTTAATTAAAACGAACATTATTAATGGTGTGGGATAGGAATAGAAATTAAAATTTATGTTTATTTAAACACTTACCTTGCTCCCCAAAATGCATCAATTGTAGTGAGCTTTAGGTCACCAGAGGAGGGTATATTAATTTGTTAAGGGACTCAAGATTTTTCTTTTGAAGGTTCACAGAAATATATTTAAATAAATATTGTTGAAAAATATGTATATTATTTGAGAGGAAATTTCTGGAGATGTGGTATATGAATATGAAATGGGGAGGGGTACCTTTTTATAATATATTGAATGATTTATTATTTTGGATTAACAATATAAATAGTGTTAATTACTATAAATAATAATATTTTTTGACTGAGAAGTATTTTTTTTAATTTAAACAATCCAAAACTGAGTGATATCATTTTAATATTTAATTTAATATTATGAATGAAATTAAATTTTTCATTATAATAAAACAATGTATAGATTTTGAAATATTCACTATATGTTTATAAATAATTTTTATCATTTTAAATTAAATTATTTTACTCATTACATATAATATAATTCATACTAATTCTTTTAAAAAAATTTGGTTTATTTATACTACATAATTATGTCATAAAACATACTATATTTAGAGAAAAAGAATTTTTTTTACAATTCAACTAAAAGTAATTTTTCCATAATAATACAAAAAATTTATATCTTACATAATTATTGAAATATTAAAACAAATTAGATAAATATTATCAATATGGTCTTAAAAATTAAGAAATTATAATATTTAAAATGTTACATTAAAATTATAATTTTACTAAATAAGATAAAATAAAAAATATTAAAATTTCCATGTTTACATTATTATGATAAATAAGATGAGATAAAATTTATTTAATTTTAATATTTTCATTTAACTATTTTATTCAATTTAAAATTAATTATGAGGTTTTTTATAATCAATGGTCTAGTTACGATTACAATGATCATATAATTATTATTATTTTTATAAATACATATTATTTATTTATTCTTTTTTCATTCACTTATCTCTAAATGATAATTTTAATTTATTTATAAAATTCAATTCATTATTATAGTGTTTTTTTATTGACTTGTTGCTATTTTTTCCTGTGATATTTACAGTTGTCCATGAACCATTATGCTTCCAAATAGTAATTGTGTAATTTAATTTTTTGGTCCATTTTTTCCTATAATGTTCTTATAGAATATATTCATCATCCTTTGGTAATTTTACCCTATGAAATAAAATTGTGTTATATTTTTTTTGGGAGAATAAGATAATATTTATATAGAATATTTCATTTAAAGATGCATTAAAAAATATGAGATGTTAAGTTCCTCCCCTTTCAGAATTTTTATTGTAATTTCAATTCAAATAGTGTGAAAAAAGGTGAGCACAATTTTTTATTAAATCATTTTTATACCATGAATCCACTTAATATTGATTCCATTTTTTAGTAATTTGAAAATATAATTGTAGATATTTTATAGTAAAATATCATTATGATAAAGGATGTACCCAAACCACTCCTTATAATAGATATCATTAACTAGTTAACTGTAATTGGAATCAATTCATGATTGGGGAATGGTATGAACAATCTCAAAAGGGATACATGGATGAAATTATGTAAATTTGATTGTTTTGTGGAATATACTAATACAAATACATATATACAACATGATAAAAAAATTTAAAATGGGTTAATGTACAAAGGATCTATACGCTCCATCTTCTAAAACATCTAACGATATTCAATGAAGAGAGTTAAAGGAATAATTTTTCATAAATATAAAACGACAACAAGAATTGATTAATTTAAACACATAAATTGTGTTGACTATGTGATACTATGATGTATTATAGAATAACTCACCCTATCATAATTATATCTTTCAATAGTTATGGTCCCAATTTCTCCCATTCTTCAACGTTATCCCAGAATATTGTAGTACTAAATTGTTTCACATATATGTCTGCATATGGATCCATCTAAATGACTGAGTGGGTGTTATTATTAAATAATCCCATCATCCAAGAATTTGATGAAAAACTATGCATGGAAACTATTGATATACTTGAATACTTATCAAATGTTCATGACACTCTAATGTAAATTTATGTTTTTGAATGAATATATCAATTTTTATTCATCTTTATAGTTGATCAAATCACTTGACACTCTATTATACATGACCATTCATTTCATAAGACTAAATCAATCATGGGGTACACTATGATATTTTTCAATCATGTGAAGTATTACTATCATTATTAAACTCAACTGATGTCATGATAAAAAATGCACCCAACCACCCCGGATTATCTAAACTAGAAGTGTTTTATAATAAAATAATCATACTATGATATTTCACAGAATAAGTATCTTTTAAATATGAATTAAAAGGAATTAATATTAATATTTTATTCATATATTTATAGAGGACCACATGACATTCCATGTGATATACATTGTAAGATCACTTTAGATAACAAGTCCTCAGTTTTTTTTCATGTGTCTACTATAAATCTGATTCAAAATATTATTCATGCTAATATTATCATGTCAACAAAACACATAGTAATATATGGTGAGCATAAACTATGGATAGCTATCAGTCATACATTGATGGAATTTTATCATTTATTTATAAATGTAATATATATAACAAACATAAATGACAAATTAATCAGATTTATTTTATAATAAAATCATGATGAATTTTTCATCCATGACATATAATCATTCTTATATTTATTATCTAGTTATAAAACATTACCCCCATGTTATTGATTCAGTAATTTTTTTAGAAGTTTGGTGTTGAAGCCTCGATTTATTATTGAAGAAAATACCTCTTTTTGTCTGGGCAGAGGGAGACCCATTACATAGCCCGAAGGCCCAAGGCCATGTGGACTGAATACAAGGATTGAAAGCCCATTTTGGCCCAATGGACCCCTCGGTGAATAGTACTACTATAGTAACCTCATTTATACAGTACCATCTATAGTATCTTATCCACAATAGTTCCTGATACATTTCCTCTGCTACTACATTGTCGTCACTACTACAGTTCCACTGCTGCTATAGTGCCATTCTATAGAACCCCAAAAATTTCTACCCTGACCATATTTGATCATGGGTATTTTGGATGCCATGTAGGGGCCTGTACCAAATAGGTATAGTATTGGTGAAAATAAAGTGTGTAAGGGTAATGAATTCCTCCCACATGGGGCTCCTCCATGCCCAGAGAATGTCAAACGTTCCACGGCTAGACAAATGGATTTGAATCACCATCGACATAATACACACAATGTTTGAGTCTAGCTGTACATGAGCCTAGGACAGTTCCCATAGAGAGCGAGGGGCACAACCAGTGGGTATCACTCGACTAACACCCCATGGGATTTTATATGTTATTGTTTCATTAATTTTTTTGTTATTGGATATAATAAATTCTCTAGTTTATCCAACCAATAGATATTTACAAATATACTCTCAATGATTTGAAAAATTAAATGGTATTTTCAAATCATGTTTCTGGTCTACTGGTGAAATTATCATTCCATGGACTAAGAAATAGATTCCTTAATTTTTTATCAAACCTCAAAAACTTCATCCATTATAAGAACCATCCCATGATCAATAATAATTATCATGATTCAAATAACTTATTTCATAGCAAATAGTGAGGTGATGTACTCATCCACTTTGGTCGACTCCTTCATAATGGATTGTTTTAGACTCTTCTAATTAATATAGTAAAAATTGTTTGAGGGAAAAAAATTAAATTGACATGTCATAACACATTTTTTGAATTGGAAAATGGAATCATTATAACCCCTTATGTAACACTCCAAGCTTCCACGATACGTTTTTCTTTGAATAATACAATAGCATGTGTTGTACACAACTTTGAGTTCTACCACTCACCACAATCAATCACAATCATCGTTATGAATAGTAATAAACAATTTTGTAAATTATATAAATTTTATCTTTCAAAATATGCTTCATTTTTTATTTTGGAATATCGAAATTATCTCAGGGTGAAGTTTTGGTATTTTTCTAAAAACATTCAAATTTTGAGGAATAGTGAAAAACAATGATTTATTGTGTAAAACCAAATTTTTATTTAAAATTTTATTTATTTTATTTAAATATATTTTAGATAAAAATAGATACATAATACCTATATAATTTTAATGTAATTCATTAGAGTCATATTATAATAATTTTAGATATATAATTTTTTTTTGAACTTTCCACCGTCTTTTACCCATCTCCAAGGAGAATTTGCAAATTAACATTAAACATAATTTTACCACTTATGTGAGTGGAATTTTAAAAATCAAAGAGGGATAGTTAATATCAAGGAGTAAAATGTGGTTCATAAAGATAAAAATAATTTTTGTTGAATAGTAACTTTTTACTTTTATTTACCACGGTTAAAAGTAAATAGGGTAATTAAAGATAAAATGAAATTATAATTACCCTAACATGTGTCATAATTCTATTGAATAAGTATATTTCGACCAAAAAAACCCTGGGAATAAAATATAAACCTCTTTGGTCCACATGGATTATATTAGGGAATTTATTATTATTTAATTTAAAGAAGAGTTAAAAGAGGTAAAATCAATGTTTAATAAATAAAAAACATTTAATATAAGGTTATACATAAGATAAATTAGATTATAAATATTAATTAGAAATATAAAACAATTTCCTATATAATGGTATTTTATTTATATTTTTTATACTTTAAACATTTTAATTTATTTATGTCACAATGATGATTCAACAATTACCTAAATAACAAAATATTAAAATAATTGATATTGTAAATATCCAAATAAAATTAATTTTACACTTTTTATGAATTAAAATAACATTATAAGTTAATATGACATATTAGGGTCTGTTAGATCAATTTGGTTCGAAGTATTAATGCTGTTATGAATTTAGAAAAAACAAAATTCCAAATAGTGACAAAATTGACATAAAAGTGTTTTTAATACAAATATTATATTATTAATTTATATTCTATTTCTAAAAATATAATGATTGCCTAAAGACTTATATAATGATAGGTGTATCATTAAAGAACCACTTGTGGTTCTCTTTGAAGTATATAGTAATTTAATTAACCATATAATATAATAATACAAAGAGACCTGGTAAATGTCATACTATTTAAGTAAGAGTTTAATCTAACAGAAAAGGTTAATATAGTGACCCTAAAATGTCTAAAACTTATTTTTTGAGTATTTTTAGACCCATACCCACCATATAATTTAAATAATAAACTTTGGAGCTATTATAAATAAAAAATTATTTTATTATAAATTTATATTTCGTAGTTTTCTTAAGGTTCCTCTCACCCCTCTCATAAATGGGCACTCTCCCTTCTCTCTATTTCACACCTTCTAACCCATTTTTCTGGGCTATACTATGCCCAAATACCCTCTCAAATATCTTCCATTCATCCTATAGGCCTTCCTTTAGTCATAAAGCCAAAATAAAGGATCCATTTTGATCAAATCAAAAGGAATAACCCAAAGAAGAGGTAATAATTTAACCACCCACTTTCAAGTTCTTTCCTTCTTCCACTTTATCTTTCCTTGTTATTTCAATTTCAAAATAATAACTCCATTATCATATACATAATTTGATGTTATTTTAAATATGGAACATCCATATTCATTATTATATCCATCATTTAAATGACATGTCACTATACGTGTGTACGTATAGATTACCACCTCCAGGTCGTGGTGTATTTTTTTTCAATATATTATTATTTGGATGGGTATAATAATGATGTGTAATTCATTTAAATAATAAATATAACATTATAATGATTCTTTATATAAGATATAACATCCAATTATATATTATTTTAATATCAAAATAATGATATTGCTGCTCGTGCGTACGTACAGATTACCGTCCCCAAGAACGTGATGAGATTCATTCCCCATCATATCCATTCATGACTAATTTTATTTAGATGACTAAAAAATTGTTTAAATACTTGATATAATTCTGGATATGAATAATATACATCCCATCCATAAAAATATTTCACACATAACAATGAATATAAAGCAAAAGGAATCCATTAACCCCCAAAACGACGATATTACTATGATATTATTAACAAAACAATGTTAAAAGATCATATATTATATCATATTAATGCATATGATTCATTAATAATTTAATAACAATTATTTCACCATTATATAGGTGGTTAACCTTACCATGACCAAGGATAAGTACAATGTAATAGTTAATTTCACAATCTCTTTATTATCCGAGTTTGTTTATACATATCTACTGGGACCTCTTTATCATCCACATCCAGTTTTCTTAAAAATGTATTTCCAAATATTCATACTATTTTATGGAAAATGGATTAAAGTAATTTATACACTTGTTTTACTTTTATAAATATGTTTATAAAGGAATCTTTCTGTCATTTTCCAAACAAGGTAATTTTTAACCATTTGGATAGAATTAAGTTAAGAATGTCTTTTTTAACTTATACGATGAGTACGACTATTTTCCACCATTATAAAATCTTCGAAGATTCCCTTACAATATTATAAGAATATTTTCAAAGGAACTATTTTCTATTATAATTATGTGTGTTTTAAATGATTTCAAAAAAGTTATATTTCTCTTAAATAGTTTTGATTTCATCTATGTCAACATCCTTTGATGGATTTTAAGCTTATTTGAAGTTGATTTATTATGATACAAAACGTACATATTTTATTGAAGGTTTTGTGATATGTTATACTCTAGATGTGTTATTTTTAAACCATTCATGGTTTATAGAGAATGTATTTACATTTCATATTCTAGTTTTTATATGAATTTTTATGTTATATTTAAACCTATTCATATGAGGAATGCATTGGACTTAGTAAGTGATGGGTGGAGCCTCCTATAGCCACTCGATGCATCAGTAGGTCTCATGAGAAAAACTAATGTCTTGGAACATGTCCTTGAAAAAAATATTATTTTTAGTTTTGGCATAAGGCCTTGACTATGTGGTTACGATAGTCTTCCATTATGCATTCCATCATTATGAAAGTGGTTATTAATATTGCATGTGATTATTAGACTAGTAGAATATCCTTGTGAATAAGTAAATGGAATTATTTAATTTTATTATTGCCATGTTATGCAGATGTTCAAGTTTAAAAGTCTTTTGATTTAGTTATACATTGCCTTAAATGTTTATGCTTACTTATGAATGTTTCTGCTATATTGTTATCATTACTGAGCATCTGAGCTCACCCCTTTCTATGTTTTATTATTACCAAGATGTGAAGAAGTATTTTATGACTAACCTATAGAGATAGTCTAAGGGGATATGAGTATGGAATATGGAGACTATGCTGTTGTAGTTTTCTATTTTATCACGTAATTTAAGACTAAAGAATGTATCTAGTGTTTACAAGGCTACTAAACTAACCGTTATTTCGAGAATTTATCTTTTAGGATCATGCCAATGTTGTGTAATAATGCAAATGCTCCAGGTAACTATGGTTGGGGCATTACAGTTGGAATTATAGGATGTTTAGTACAATCCTTGGAAGCTAGATTTTGATAAACTCTGATTAGAGCACATATCTATAAGATAGACTTTGTGGATGAGTATTGAAGAACTTACTAGAATTTTGGTATTGTAGAGATTTTGTGTGTTTTCTGAGAAATACATCCCTATATGGATATGAGAAGGTTGAGGCGGCTCTGGGCCAGATCTACCTAGGGGTAAAACCCATAAACACTACATTGAGCTAGACTCGAACGGGAACTGGTGCACAATAACTGGCTTTGCTGCACTCTTGGTTACGATACTCTTGGGGGATATGCATAGGATAATTTTCATTATATTTACAAACCATTATGAAGTGTCTATGTAATTCCTAAAAGAAAACATTTTTATGATTATGGATTATATCCATAAATTGTTCAATTTAGGTTAAGTGTTTCACAAGTTTGAAATTATGTATTTTGATTCATAAACTGATCTAGTTTATGCCATTGTTTAGAAATGGCTCCTAGTGGAAGTAATGGAAAGCTTATCAATGCACACACTCCATGTTGGGATTTTCCTCCTGCTCAAGATAATTATATTGGAGCTGGTGATACAACTGGTGTGGATCAACTTATCACTATACTATGACAACTCACTCAGGTTATGAATAAAAAATGTACCCGTATAGAGCACCCTGATCCAGAGTGTGGAGGATCAATGTTAGATCACTTAATGATTCAAAAACCACCAACATTCAATGGGAGAACAAAACCATTGGTTGCTGATAAATGGATATGTTCCCTAGAGAAAATATTTCAGACTTTGGGGAGTAGTGAAATGGAAAAAGTTGTCAAGGTATTTTACCGCCTCACTGGAGATGCAGATCAATGGTGGTCATTGATTCAAAACACAGAGGACGTTGATTAATTATCAAATATGGAATGGAGTGAGTTTAAAGAGATTTTCTTAGAAAAATACATTCCTCATTACCATCAAGCAGATATTGAAAGGCAATTCTGGTGTGTGAGGCAAAAGGAGGATGATAATGTCACAATGTATGAGGCTAACATTACAAGGTTAGAGATGCATGCACTATATTATATACACAACCCAAGATGTAAGATTGACCATTTATTTGATCGGTTAAAACTGTTTTCCTATCAATAATTAGTCTCATAATCCTTCTCTTCATAAGAATATATTGTCTCAAGTGCTATCAATAAATGTAAAAAAATGCTCAAAGTCATTCGACTTTAAAGCAAAGAAAAAAAATTAGAGATCTGCTGATCACTATGGAAATTGAAATAAGGGGAAGAAGGGAAAAGTTGAATATCCATATTTTATTAAATGTGGGATGAAACACCCCAGTATATGTTTAAAAGGAATGTGAGTCTGTTTCAAGTGTGGTGAAAAATGCCACCAAGCTCATGATTACAAGTGGAAGAAAAAAGCTATCTATGTTCAATGATACAATTGCAGGGAGATGGGAAATCATGTAAATGAATGTCCTAAGCGTCAGGGGAACTTACCTCAGTAATGGAAAAGGGATCAATGACAAGTTTATGCTATCACTACTGCTAAGGTAGAAGCTCCGAAAGACGTGGTGGCAGGTAATTTAATGGTTTCCTCAAGTTTAACAAATGATTTATTTGATTCTAGATCATCGCATTGTTTCATATCTTCCTAGTTTTATATGAAAATTAGATATTTCTAATTTGATTTAATAAGGGAGTTGTTAGTTAAAACATCTAAGGGAAGTATCATCGCAACAAATTTTTGTGAATATGTTCCCATTAGAATATATAAATATTCTTTATCTGCTGATCTCATCAGAAAACCCATGATATAGTTTGATATAATCCTTTGTATGGATTGGCATTCAGACCATGATACAATGATTTATTATAAGAAGAAGGAGGTTACATTTTTTGATGATGATGATAAAGAAAACCTTATCCTTAGACCAGAATCGAAACCACCTAATTCTTATCTAGATCCACCCACTATAGCTCAACTAAATTCAATTATTAGGGAGAAAGATAATTAAATAATTGTGGGTGAGGAAAGGAATGTTCAAATAGAGGCTGTAACTATTGTGAAAGAATATGATGATGTGTTTCTAGAAGTTTTACGTGGACTTCCTCTAGAATGATAAATTGAGTTTTCCATTGATTTAATTCCTGGATCAAGGCCAATATAGAAGACCCCTTATTGAATGGAAACTATGGAATTAGTGGAACTAAAGAAACAAATATAGGAATTGCATAACAAGAGATATATTATCCCTAGTGTATTTCCATGGGGAGCCTCTATCCTTTTTGTAAATAAAAAGATGTATCTATGAGATTATGTATCGACTATAGGGATATCAATGCTATAACAATAAAGAACAAGTATCCCCTACCTCACATTGATGATTTATTTGACCAACTGCGAGCTTAATACTTTTCAAATATTGACCTTCGATATGGATAACATCAGTTGTGTGGGAAGAAAGAAGATATTCCGAAGAAAGCATTTCAAACCTATTACTGGCATTACGAGTTTATAGTAATGCCTTTTGGATTGACTAATGCACCGTATGTCTTCAAGGATCTAATGAAAAGAATTTTCAATGAATATCTCGATGATTTTGTAGTGGTATTTATTGATGATATCTTGGTATACTTCAATATATACGATGATCATGAAAATCCCTTGCACGTTATCCTAAAGACTCTTAGAAGACATGAATTATATTGGATGTTTATCTAGTGTGAATTCTAGATTCATGAGATTCTTTTCTTGGCCATATTGTCTCTAAGGATGGAATCTCTGTTGATCCTTCTAAGATAAGATCTATCCATGAATGGCAATCACTGAAGAGTATAACAGAGGTACACATTTTTATTGGTTTAGCATGTTATTATTGAGGTTTCGTCCAGAACATTTCCTAGTTGGATAACCCATTAACAATGCTCACATTTAAAGGGGTTAAATTTATTTGGACAAAATTGTGTGAAGAATTTTTTGAGGATCTAAAGAGAATATAATTCAATGCTCCTTTATTAACTCTACCATCATAGAATGTTGGGTTCATTATTTATAGAGATGCATCAAAGAATGAAGTTGGTTGTGTCCTTTTGTAGAATGATAGGGTAATTGCCTATGCATCACGACTGCTACAAATTCATGAGAAAAACTATCCTACTCATGATCTTGAGTTAGAAGCTGCAATATTTACTTTGAAGATATGGTGACACTATTTATATTGTGAAAAATGTGAGATTTATATTGATCACAAGAGTTTAAAGTATATTTTATCACAGAAAGAACTCAACATGAGGCAAAGGAGATGGCTTGAACTACTCAGGGATTATGATTGCGTGATACACTACCACCCGGGGAAGGAAAAAAAGCAGGCACATGCTTTGAGCAGAAAGGATCATGGTGTTTTGAACAAGATGAGAGTTGAAAAGGATACTATATACATGGATCTATTAAAGATAGATATGGGAATAACCATTGAAGGTGAAAAATAAATCATTTTTAAAATGATTTCCAAACCATCATTACTAGAAAGTATAAAGAGTTCTCAGACCAATGATGAAGAGTTTGAAAGGAATATTAAAGCACTGGATGATGAGAGAATGAGTGAATTTGTGTATGAAGATAGAATTTTGAAATTTGGGAAAAGGATTTGTGTGCCCCATATACCTAATCTAAAAAGGGATTTGTTGGATGAGGCTCATAGTTTCAATTTCTCTCTACACCCTGGGAGTACCAAAATGTATAGAGATTGGAAGGAACATTTTTGGTGGGACGACATGAAGAGGGAGATTACTAATTTTGTGTCAAGATGTATGGTTTTTCAACAAGAGAAAGCTGGAAGGCAACAACCTGGGGGAGTCATGCAACCTATTCTTATACCTGAGTGGAAATGGTATAATATTATAATGGAAATTATAGTGGGACTACAAAAGACTCATAGAAGGAAAGATGCAATATGGTTCATTGTTGATAATCTTACCAAGTCATCACATTTTCTTTCTATAAGAGAAGACCTACCACTTGAACATTTAGAAATGATATATATTAATGACGTTTTAAAACTTAATGGAGTACCACTATAGATTTTTTCTGATCGTGATCCCCGTTTTACATCACAATTCAGAAAAGTATTCTGAAAGCCCTGGATATTGAACTTTGTTAGAGCACTGCCTACCACCCTCAAACTGATGGACAATCATAATGGACTATTCAAACCTTAGAAGAGATGTTGAGATCTTACTCACATGACTTTTAGGGTATGTGAGATCAATATTTACCTCTGGTGGAATTTTTGAGTAACAAAAGAATTCATTCAAGTATTTGGATGGCAACATATGAAGCGTTATAGGGAAAGAGATATTGCACAGTAACCTTTTGGGATGATGTTGGTGAATGAAAACTTATAGGCCATGAACATGTTAAGGAAATGATGGAAAAGGTTAAGGTAATCCAAAACCACATCAAAACAGCGCAATGTAGGCAGAAGAGCTATGATGATAACCGAAGGAAGGATTTGGAATTTCAGGTAGGAGATCACGTTTTCAGGAAGGTATCTCCATGGAAGGGTGTTAAAAGTTTCGGTAAGAAGGGAAAATTGAGTCCCAGGTAGATCGGACCTTTGGAAATTCTAGAACGAATTGGGTCTGTACATTAACATTTGGCAATGCTTCCAAATCACTCCAAAGTCCACGATGTGTTCCATGTATCACTATTGAGAAAATACATGCCTGACCTAATGCATGTACTGACCAATGAGGAATTAGAACTGGAACTCGATCTGTCTTATTGTGAAGAGTCTATCTAGGTTCTTGATTCAAGACAAAAAGTTCTGAGAAATCGGAAAACTCGTCTGGTAAATGTTTTATGGAGAAACCATAAGATGGAAGAGGTAACGTGGGAACCCGAGGAACTTTTGATGAAGAACCACCATAGTCTCTTTATGCAGTAATATTCTAGAAATTTTGAGGATGAAATTATTTGAAGGATGGGAGAATGTAACACCCCAAACTTCCATGGTACGCTTCTCTTTGAATAATACAGTAGCGTGTGTTGTATGCAACTTTAAGTTCTAATACACACTACTACCAATCAAACTAGCCATTTTGAAAATTAATACCATGATTTTTAGATTTTATAAATTTTATCATTCAAAATGGACTTCATTTTTGGATTCAGAATATCAAAACTAGCTTTGGGGGAATTTTTTGTTTTTTTCTGAAAACATTAATTTTTTTATGAATAATGAAAAACTTTGAGTTATAGTTTAATACCGAATTTTTATTAAAATAATTATTTATTTTATTTAAATTTATTTTAGGTAAATATAGATACATAATACCTATATAAGTTCGATGTAATTCATTGGATTCGGTTTCGAATAATTTTAGATATATAAAAAGTTTACTGAACTTTTCACCATCTCTCACCCATCTCCTAGGAGAATTTGAAAATTCCTATAAAACATAATTTTAACACATATGTGAGTGGATTTTCATAAATCCAAGAGACAATGCTAATATCAAGGAGTAAAATGAGGTTCAACAAGGTAAATATAATTATTGGTGAATAGTAACTTTTAACTTTTATTACCATGATTAAAAGTAAAGAGGGTAATTAAGGGTAAAAATGATATTATTATTACCCTAACATGTGTTTTAATTATATTGGATACGTATAGTTCGACCAAAAACAACCTTAGGAATAAAATATAAACCACTATGGTCCACTTGGATTAGATTAGGACATTTATTATTATTTAATTAAAAGAAGAGTTAAAAGAGTTAAAATCAAAGTTTAATAACTAAAACTTTTTTAATATAAGGTTATACATATGATAAATTCGATTAAAAATATTCATTAGAAAGAAAAAAAGATTCCAAATATAATGGTATTTTATTTATATTCTTTAGACATTAAATATTTTAATTTATTTATGACACAATGATGCTGCAGTAATTACCTAGTTAATGAAATATTAAAATAATTGATATTATAAATATCCAAATAAATTTTATTTGATACTTTTTATGGATTTCAATAATTTTATAATTTAATATGACATATTAGGGTTGGTTATATGAATTTGGATTAAAGTAATAATGTTGTTATGAATTTAGAAAAAACAAAATTCCTAATAGTGTCAAAATTGACATAAAAGAGTTTTTAAAACAAATATTATATTATTAATTGATATTCTATTTCTAAAAATCAAAGGATCACACAAAAGACTTATATAATGATATGTGTATAATTATTTAACCACTTTGGGTTCACTTAGAAGTTTATTTTATGTTTATTAACCATATTATATAATCATACAAAGAGACATGGTAAATGTAAAACTATGTAACTAAGAGTTAAATCTAAACGATAAGTTTAATAAAATAACCAAATCCTGTCTAAAACTCATTTGATGAGTGGTTTTTGACCCATCCCCACCTGATCATTTAATTAATAAACTTTAAATCCATTAAGAACCGAAAAATATTTTATTATAATATCATATTTCTAGCTTTTCGTGAGGTTCCCCTCACCCCTCTTATAACAGGGCACTCCCCCTTCTCTATATTTCACACATTCAAAGCCATTTGGCTTAGCCAAACTCTTCCTAAATACACTAATAACTATAATAACTTCATCCTAGAGGCCTTACTTTAGTCTTAAATCCATCTTAAGGATCCCTTTTGATCAAATAAAAAGTAAGAACCCGAAGAAAAGGTAATATTTTCACCACCCTCTTTCAAGTTCTTTTCTTCTTCCACTTCTTCTTTTTTTGTTATTTCAATTATAAAATAGTAAATCTAGTATATTCTATATAATATGATGTTATTATAAATATGTTACATCCATATTCATTATTCTATGTAGACTTTGAATGACATGTCACCATACGTGTGTACGTACTGATTACAGTCTCCACATCGTGGTGTAATTGTTATTCAATACATTATTATTTGGGAGGGTATAATAATGATGTGTAATTTAAGTAAATAATAAATATAACATGATAATGATTATGAATATATGATATAACATCCAATTATATATTATTTTAATATCAAAATAATCATATTTCCGCTCGTGCGTACGTACGGATTACCGTCCCCACGAACGCGACAAGATTAATTCCACATCATATCCATTCATGACTAATTTTTTTAAGATGATTAATTTTTTTTAAATAATTGATATCATTATGTATATTAATAAGATACATCCCATCCATAAAAAATATTTATCACATAAAAATGAAGATAAGGGAAAACAAATCCGTTAACACCCGAAACGATGATAATACTAAGATATTATTAACAATACAATGTTAAAAGATCATATATGATATCATATTTATGCATATGATTATTGAATAATTTAATAACAATTATTTCACCGTTATACAGGAGTTTAACCTACCCTTGACCAAGGAAAATTACAAGGTAAGGGTTAATTTTACAATCTCTTTATTATCCGAGGTTGTTTATACATAAGTATCTATTTGGACCTCATTATCATCCACATCAATGTTTCTTAAAAATGTATTTCAAAAAAAATTAATATTTTATAGAATATGGGTTAATGTAATTTATACCCTTGTTTGAATCATTATAATATGTTCATAATGGAATCATTCCATCATTTTCCAAACAAGGTTATTTTTAACCATTTCGACAAAATTATGGTAAGAATGTATTTTTTAACTTATACGGTGGGTACGGCTATTTTATGCCGTTATAAAACCGTCCAAGATTCCATTACACACTTATAAGAATATTTATAAAGGAAATTTTTTATTTTATAATTATGTGACTTTTAAATGATTTCAAAAAAAGAGATATTTCTCTCAGATTGTTTTGATTTCATCTATGTCAACATCATTTGATGGATTTTAAGCTTATTTGAAGTTTATTTATTATGATACAAAACTTCTGTATTGTATTGATGGTTTTGTTATATGTTTGACTATGGATGTGATATTTTTATACCATTCATGGTTTCTGGAGAAATTATTTACATTTTGTATTGTTGTTGTAATACGAATGATTATGTTATGTTAAAACCTCTTCATATGAGGAATGCATTGGACTTAGTAAGTGTCTGGTGGAGCCTGCTATAGATCCTCGATGAATAGGTTTGTCTCATGATACAAAATAGTGTCTTGTCACAAGGCCTTGAAAAAATCTTATTTGTAGTCATGGAACAAGGCCTTGACTATGTGGTTATACTAGTCTAGAATTATGCATTCCATCATGATGAAAGTGGTTATTGATATTGCATGCGATTATTCAACTAGTAGAATATCCATGAGAATAATTAAATGGAATTATTCCATTTTATTTTTTCCATGTTATGGTGAAGATCAAGTTTAAAAGGATTTTCATTTAGTTATACATTGCCTTAAATGTTTCTTATTACTTATGAAAGTTTCTGTTATATTGTTATCCTTACTGAGTATCTGAGCTCACCCCTTTCTATGTTTTATTTTTTTCCAGGATGTGAAGAAGTATTTTATGACTAAACTTCAGGGATAGTCTATGGGGATATTATTGTGTACTATAGAGACTATGTTGTTGTAGTTTTCCATTTTATAATGTAATGTAAGACTTATGAATGTATCTAGTGTTTCCAAGGCTACTAAACTAATCGGTCTTTCGAGACTTGATCTTTTTTTATCATGCCAAGGTTATGTAATAATGAACTAACTATGGGTAACTAGGTTCAGTGGGTTACACCTTACAATGATATCATCCTCACCTCTAACTAATATGATCATATATTTACTTCTTCTCATGTACATATGGATATTCTTAATAACAATCTAGTGAACATCACAAGGATTGGGTTACTATATACTTTTTATGATCAATGCATTGGTGACATAAAGGATAGTATATAAAATCAAATACATGAAAAATCCCAATGAAAATGAATATGGAATCTAATTAATCCATTAATAATCATTAATAATATTAACTCATGCTGTGATATTTTTCCTTGTAACAGTAGTAGACCCGTCTTTACAGAGTTCTCCAAACTAATCCTCATTTGGAATTTCACATGTGTATGTTTATTAACTCAGTTAATGAATTATATATATATATATTAACATTATGTAATCTGGTTTACCATTTTATTTAATCAATAATCACTCTCAAAAACATTCAATGTTAAAAAAATATTCATAAATCATTTTAGTCATGTTTCATGAATTCCTTATAAAATTTCAAATATTATTTAATACTCAAACAAACCTATTTTATATATTATAATAATATTAATTCTAAAGGAATATAAACTCATAGATTTAAACATAAAACCTGATATTCCAACTTTCAGAAACAATCCTCAATCCATTTTTGGTCCATTGCATCTAATATTACATAGAATGATCATTTAGTATATCAAAAAATTCGAGTTATATTTACACAAATCATTTAATAAACAAAAATTATGGATATATGTCTGTGTATATATTTTATATATTTCATTATAAATAAAATATTCTATAGAAAGAAATACCTAAATATTTTTTATGAATACAATTATTGAAAATTATTACTTATAGTGGATAATAAGAATTTTTTATAATAGTTAGCTAATAGATAGACACACCAGTACACATATCATCATTAATATAGAAAATCCAGTAGAATATTATTCAAATAAAAAATAGGTGTATCCATAAATAATAAAACATATTTAGTAGAAAATGATTCTAAATTTTCTTTCATGGAATTTATCCATTTCTCATAATCAAAACTATCAATGGATTCTCAGTAGGATGTAGATTCATAATCAATTAGAATAAATTTTATTGTTCACTGGTGAGTATACCATTTATTTTCAGTAGGTTAAATATGTGTAAAATTAGATGATTCACATGATTCCATGATATATATATTAATGGATCCATGAGCCTACAGCTTGAGAAATATGGGTAGAAAAGTTCAAGACAATGAAGAAATGTAATGTAATGATTAAGGACTTATTAATAAATGAAATAAATGGAATGTGCTGGTGTATATTGAGAATATATCTACATAAGGATGGAATTTATTTTTGATTTGTTTCGTAAGGAATGTGATTTATTTGAGAAAAGTCAAAATCTATTTAATAATGCATAGAGCCGATTTGAAGAAAATCTATAAGAACTATAAAAAATATCACATAAGAGAAAGAAATTTATCTTACATTGAGTTGTATAAATAAATTCATTTTCATGTGTAAGATAATTTAGCTACATGAGAAGAGTTTTTCATTGATCCCAAAATTACAATGAGATTTCAATTGATTTTTCAACTATCCCATAATATAATTGATATATTTTGAAAAGGTATTTAAATTACAAAGACCAGTCTATAAAATAATATAGATATATTAATACAAATAGATAATGTGAACCATCTTGAAAATTATTGGGGATCATATTTTAAATTCATATTATGTGATAAATATACACCAGAGAATTATCCTACGGAGATAATGAAAGTATCAAGAGTGGTTCCACGCTGTTGGATGGGATGAAACATGGAAAATACATGTAATGAATTTAACATGGAGAAATTTAATGTTTTAAAAGAATCATATTTTGAGAAGATTATAGAATAAAGAAACTGATTAATATTTGGGTGATTTATATGAGGTTACTTTGAATGAAAATCATGGATTTTTTAATAAAATGATTTCACCTAAATGAGATTATGGAGCTTCTAGATATGAATGAAAACATGTTATGATAAATATTTTCGGGTACTAATATGGATGTAAGAGATACCGATTAAATATGTGAATATTTATATAACTTTCATACACTATGAAATATAGTTTTATGAACTCAATACAGATATGTACCGTATAGATTAAAATAGATGAATATGGGATCTATTGATGTAAAAGGTGATCTATTAGGCACCAAATTATTTGTGAAGTATTTTAGGAGATATAGATCATTCAATGTTTGGATTAATATTTGATACCACCATACTCCTAAAGATATAGATTTTTTATGAAATAAATATAGATCATATAGGTTCATGGGTTACAATAACTCTGATGAATGAATAAGTATTTTTAATATTTGATCAAAACATAAAGAGAAGGAGCTTGTTACTGGTGGGTATAACCAGTTTCTAAATAATCTCAAGGAAATTGAGTATAACCAGTCGAGGAATTAAGTGTTATTAGGGGTAATTAACCCCACATAGACTAACGAGACATATTTAATTGATAATAAGATTTTATTGGAGAATCTATGTTTTGGGGAATAATCCACATGTCAAGTAGTAGGATTTCTTTTAAATCGATATAAATATCATGGTTTATTCTCGTAATATTTTACAATATACAAATTTTGGTGTATGATAAATAATATTATGTATTGAGATCCTTAATAGGTTTAGGAGGTTGGATTAAAAGCCTATAACTTGTGAAAGGAAAGCTGTCATTGATTCAACCCTCCCCCTCTACATGATCAAAAGGATCCATGAATGATCATTGGTATAAAAGGGTATGTTCCCATTAAATATATAATGTGTAATTCTATGAGATGTAAATAATCAATATCGTAGTGTTCCCACATTTTATTGGAAGAATATTTATAGAGGATCAATATGATGCAACCCCGACTCATATCACAAAGGTTGGAAGTGAGCGATGTTTGAATTATTTTGTATGGAACTATTAATGAAGATATGTATTTGAATCAAGTTGACAAGGGTAATATTGATGATCCAATGGATTTAATAAAAACTAGGGGGGTTTAATTAGTTGTTTAATTTTTATATGTTTTAAAGAAATTATAAACATAACCACTACAACATGTTAGGATTTATTTAATTATCAACTTTTATTAAATAATAATGCATGCAAATGTAGTAAAGTTTGTAAAAATAAACATGATTTACAATGAGCTACATCATTGTATGAACCTAAATCCTTACCATAACCACTTATGTGGGTCTATGGAAATCCACTATTATTAAGAAGTGAATACAACATGTGATAACTCCTGTTAGACATATTCTATCTCTTGATTGGAAATATTATAATGACTCTCATTAGTTAAAAATTTATTATTATAAAAATTATCCTATCAAATGAATAAATACTTTGTTGAAATTTCCCCATAATTTCTCAGTATTAATCCTCATCTCAATTTTTTTGGATCTTATTTTCTCAATCCGATGAGACTAGATCTGATTCGCTCAATATGATGAGTATGGATATGATTCTCTCAATATAATGAGTTTGGTTCCAATTCTCTAAATAATATGGAGTCAATCTGATGAAAACATTTTATATATGTGAAACTCAACTATACTCAAATTCATGAACTATTAAACAAGCATTCAGCTGTATAATCCTCCTCTCATGATCTCTTTCCAAAAACAACTTTCCCTTGATTTCCTCAGTGCTCCCCCTTTTCTGCTTATGTGAAAATTCTACATTGAACAAATGTTATGATAAATTATTTATAGGTGACTCGGAAAACAAATGAAATAAAATTTAAAACATTTTTGCTTCCTCAAATTTCAAAACATTGTAAATATCTTGAATTTAAACTTCCACTCTGACTTCTTCAATCATTAGATTTCAGTGATATTCATGGAAAATTGAATTTCATGTTTCGACATATTCAAATTTTCATTACACTTACAAAATCTTAATTTTGAGTCTTCTTAGTAATCATATTTTTAGAATCTTCCATTCATTATCATATCACTAAAAATTATGTTTTCTCTAGAGATTATTGCAAATTCTACTTCCTTCTATATGATAAGAAATTTTGTATCCTTATTAGTGATTACTAATTATTGTTCCTTCTCAACTCATTAGGATTACCATTTCATTATTTGCTCATTTAGAATTATATTTCAATATCATTTATTAAGAATTCTATTTCATTCTTAGCTTATTACAATTTCTACTTCCTTCTCCACAATTACATATTTTATTTCCTTATCATCTCAATAATATTTTTATTTCCTTCTCACGTTATTATGATTTCAATTTTCATTATCAGTGATTATGAATTCTATAATAATAATCGAGATTATGAATTTTTTATCCTTCTTATATCACCTTGATGGAATCCTCACAATAATTGAATTATAATTATGAAAAAAATTCTCATTATGAATGAATTTATTTTTAAGTGGAATTCCCATTATGATGGAATTCCCATTAAGGTGGAATCTCTATACTACAACTCTAAAACATCATACCTATCCACCATTAATTAAAATGATTTTATCATGGATGTTTTCACGTTTAGTGTGAACTTTTTTATAAGAAAAGCATCATATGAGTTGGTTTTAGAAAGTATGAAATCATTCTAACTCCTAAATTCACAATCGTCTATTAAAAATCTTGACCAACAACACAAATTCTTCACTCATCAACATTTCTCATTCTAATTCAACAACATATTTCTATATATGATTATGGAAAAGGAAAATCATCCCACAATAAACAATTTTTACCTTGGATTCTTCAATATCTGATGATCTAAATTCGATACAGATTGTAACTCCCCAACCCCAAAATCCTAGATTTTGTTCATCATTTAAATACAGTTGCATTTTGACATAGAATAACACCACAAATGATCAATCAGTATAGATGATTTTAATAATATATTACATATATGAACAATTAAATACAATTAAAAACATAAAATACTACCTAAATAATTATTTTTGAAAACCATTATTCTCCTAGCTTAACAAAACATATCGGTAATAATACACATCTTGTGTTCCTGGGAAAGTAAAACATACATAGGGGTGACCTCAGATGCTCAGTAAGGGTATAAAATATAGTATAATCTTTCGTAAATATACATTAAATCTTAAGGTAAGGTGTTAAACTAAAACATAAGCCTTTTAAAAATAATCATGAGGATAATATGGAAGGAAGAAATCAAATAATTCCATTTAAACAATAACATGGATATTCTAGTGGTCTAATAATTTTATGTAATATCAATAACTAATCTCACAATGATGGAATGTCTAATGTTGAATATCAGAACCACAATGTCAAGGCCTCATTCCATGACCATACATAAGTGGGTAAAAACCCAAAATAGTTTGGATAATGATACCTATTAAAGAATCAAGAGGTTATAACAGGCCCTGAATGTCACATACTAAGTCCAATTCATTTCTCATATGAGAAGGGTGAAAAATAACATAAACCTTCATATTAAAACAAGAATATGAAATGTTAATACTTTAACCATACTCTACTAATTCTATCAAAATAACTCATCTGAAGTCAAACATATCACAAAACATTCAATACAATATGGAAGAATATATCAAAATAAATCAACAAAAATTTTGAATAAAATCCAACATAGGATGTTTAAATAGATTAACATCATCTAACAAAATCATTAAATTCCTTTGAGAGAAAAATCACTTTTAAAAATTGATATTATTTAAAGGCCGCATAATTATAGAAGAAAAAATTTCTTATGAAAATAATTTGGTATGATTGAATGGGAAACATCAAAATGGTAAGGCTTCACTATCGTATAAAATAGATTCTCATTCCATATATGTCAAAAAACATTCTTACCTTAATTTATTGAAAAGGTCATAATTTACATCTTTTGGAAAATGACAGAATGATTCTTTTAAAAATGTTTTATAAAAAGTAAAACATGTGTAAAAAAAGACTTTAAAAAATTGTTGATAATATTTTAAAATACATTTTATGAAACATATAAATGGATGATAATGAAGTCCCAGTAGATACATGTATATAAATAACCTCTAAAAAAATTAGATTGGGAAATGAACCCTTACTATATATCAGATTCAATCCATACATGTTAAAAAATCCTGTATAGTGGTTTTAAACTTATAATAATCATTTACCAGAATAATAATAATATTTATGATATCATATATTATTCATTTTGGACATTTTTTTAACCATTCATTTAACAATTCCAGGTTAAATAAACATTCCAGGTAATAATCACTTTATTTATTCTACATATTTTGACATGTTATTCTTGTTATTATTAGTTAGATATTGATTTGAAAACATCAATAATATAAAACATTATTTATATATAATATATATTTAATATATATATATATATATAATCATAATATATATGGAATGGAATACACCATTTATAGAGATGGTATGTCGTACGAACGCCTTAACGTTGTTCCAATTTTCTAATTGTATTGGATCGAAGAAAGTAAAAGATATATATATATATACATATATTGATGTAGAATAATTATGTCATATATTTCATACTTATTATATATATTTATACCTATTCTTGAATGGATAATATGGAGAATGAATCTCATCCCATCATGGAGATAGTTGATTTTGCATATGCACGAGCGACATTATCATTACCATAATAGATAAATGTTATAAAATTGGATTTTATATTAATTATACAAAATCATTATCATGTAATATTATTAATATCCAATATAGTTATCACTATACACATCCAAATAAGGTAGTGTTGAATAATAAATTAAACCATGACATGGAGATAGTAAGCCGTACATACACAGTTATGGTGAAATTGTTATTCACAGGATGGATAAAAGGAGTGAAAATCCATTATCATTATGAATCACTAAGAAGGGGAGGGGTGAATCAGGGGTACCTTTAAATATTTTTTATTATTTATTCTTTTCAATTAAATCTCTATGGATGGTAAAATCCTCGATCCACTCTTCTTGTGTCTCTCGGTCATACCTTGAATGATTCTATAAATGTAAAAGAACCGGACAAAAGGATTTACAATGTCCAGTTCAAAGACATACACTTTGTTGTGTTGGTTATTCTCCCCAAAAAAAATTCTCGACTATAATTATGTGAGTAATTAAATTAGTCAATACAGAGTCCCGTTATATCTCTCTTAAGTCCTAGATGAGGTTCTTTATACTTCTTCACACAGTTTTAACCAAGTTCCAATAGCCTGCATCAATGTCCCACTGAAGACTTCTTCTCTTCTTTGCATTCACAAGCAATTCTTCTTGACTCGTTGTGGATGGATATGTGCATCATCCCTCCAGATCATTTAGAATCAAACTTTATCATTAATTTCATCAAGAATATTTGGCAACCATTGGTATGGTTTGTTGGTCTTGCTCAATAAATCTGATCACTTTTATGATCAATCCTTAGTCACAAAATATTTCAGCAATTATTTCTTCTTCAGATGAAGACCTGACCTCATTAATATGGGTTCCAATGGTGCACACATATTCGTCAAGACTATATTATGAATGAATAATCATTCACAATATTAGTACCATCTCACTTCATGGATTCTAATACACCGTAAACTCGGATAAAAGATCATCATAAATTCAGTTTGGATTTAGTTTGAGTTCTACATCACTTCAGGCTTGGATTTCATGGAATCCAAACTTTTAGTTTTTGGCTATCTCAGTTACTTATCACATGTGAATGTGTTTATGCATGATTTCATGCTTTCATAATATGTTAATTGTAAACCTAAACACTCATTTTTCACATGATTTAATGGTTTGGGATCTATTTTTGTATGTCAAACACATGCATGCACTCCCTTCTTGGTGAATCCCACTATCTTCTACCTCAATTCACACACATCCTTCTCATTTGGTTCTTTTCACATAGAAACTTTTTTCCATTAATTGGAGTTCAATTATATTTGTATTTCCTCATACTCAAATGGCTGCATTAATGTATTTGTGTTTTTTTTCATTCTTCCTCTTTTTATTTTATTCTTTGCATGCACATGAACTCTACCACAAATTCACCCTCATTCTTCTTCATGTAAAGCACACACATCTCGAATGGGGGTGATCATCACTTTTTCTTGTTCAATTTTCTCAAATCATGCACATTCATGAATGAGCATCATGCATGCACTTCCCAACATCCACAAAGTGCCTCAGGTCCCCTCTACATCTCCTAGGACAGTGTATGTATACACTGTCCTTCAATTTATGTCATGCAAAGGGGGAGATCTTCCGAAGAACCAAATCTTGAAAAAAAAAATATAATATATATATATTTATATTTATATATATATATATATTGATAGAAGGGTATTCTTCTTCTTTGTGAAAACTGGAGGGAACAGTTCTTCTTTTTCGGCCAAACCCGGGAGCACTGTTCTTGCTTCTTATTGGTTGTGGTGAGGATTTCTCAATAACAAATGCACAAAAAAAGATTTTATTGTGGTTCTATCATCACTGAGTACAACAAATGTTCATGTGATCTAGTTTCATACATACTTTATTCTCCTCATTAAGACACAACAAGGGTTCAAAATAACTAATCGCATGCCCACGGGTTACATCACCCAAGGGGTGAAGATGAATTCCTCAAATACAAGGATGATTCAAAAGTCTGTAGAACTTGTTAAATGTCTGCTATTATTCTTCTATGATCAGAAAAGATGTGCGGAAACCCTTTTACCCCAATGATTTGTTTTTTCTAAAAAAAAATTATATCATTCATGATTTTCAACAACAACTCTCATATTCGTGATCTTCTATTTATAGGTGAGGTTTGTAACACCTGCATGTTAAAATCCACGTGAGGTTCTGTAGTATTTAAATCATTGAATACCCATGTAATTAAATTTTATTATTTAAAATTATGGGTAAAGGATAAGTGAAAATCTCGGTTGTTTCAATTTCATCTATGGGATCCCCATTCTCAATGTCATCCTTTTGTGTCTGCGAAGAAGAACATGTGCAACACATATTTCTGAAGGATTCTAGCTCCATGACATGGCCTTGAAACTTATTTTTTTCACCCATGTGTGAATTATTTATTTAAATTCATGCATGTAATCATAGTTTCATGCATTTTATTTATTATATCATTCTATCACAATGCAATTAAATACAAGCTTCAACAGTGGCCGAAGTATTATCTTTGTCGATTGACAATGACGATGGCGAGAAGTAGCCTCGGGTGGCCGCATGTATCCAGAGGATGAAGACTACCTCGACACCTCTCATAGGATATTGGATCAATCATGGAAGGAAATGATATAACAGAGAGATGAATGACGGAGATCTAGAATGAGATTGATCATGAAGCTCTGATACATTTCAAGATTAGAAAAACGGTCGAGATTGCGTCTATGTTTTTAATAACCCGCCCCACATCGAAAACACTGCCATTTTAATTTTATTTAAATTTCATGTCATGAAATCAATGGATCCATAATCACTTCCCCCTATCCTAGTGACTCCCCGAAATGTTTTTCTATAGGAACACTCTAGCGCCCACTCCACGTCCTTTAGGCACGCTCCTACCACCCCCTATTCATGTGCCACATGGGTTCACCACCATGCGCAACACAACTGTGGCATATAATAAATGGTTTGTGCTCCCTATGCCTTAGGTGGGATGGATTTGAGGCCTTCCACTTTGGAACTATAGACCCTTAGGTCTCACATATCCCTTCGTTGAGGGCTGTAGCTGGTTTGCATGGTTGGCCCTATTTTTTTGTATAATGGCATAATCACTACATACTGTAAAACTATGTAATTGAAAATATAAAATTCAAAACCCCCATTCCACTTATCTTTTTCTTCTATTATCATTTGAATGAGAATTCCAAATATCTTCATAAAAAACTATCTTTATTTTCATCATAGATCATGAATCTAGAAGATCTTCAATGTGTTATTTTTATCCAATCATTGATGATGCAAGGATCATTTATTCTTTCCTCATTAATTATGGAATAATTCAAGGATTCTCCTTATTTTGAGGATCGGGTTATCAATTAACTCATATCTTGGACTTTTTGGACACGCTCAAAAAATTATTTGATATTTTAGACATCTTCTATTTAGACTCAATGGATGGATCGTCAACACCTCATCCACTTAGTGACTATGGATGGATCATTACATCTTTCCTCTTGATATTTAGTATGTCATGGACTTATTAATGGGTTGTAACAATATATCACCTTGACTGATGTCTTGGAACGTAACACTAGATCTACAATCACCAGACTTCCTCAATCACAATCCATGATCAAAGTGGGATCTTCATAGAATAAATTACATCAGAAATTTTAAAAATGGAAAAAATTCCACCATCACTATTACATACACATATTGAAAACATATTTACAATTGAATCGTTATTGACAAAAATTGAAACAACACGCTATACAATCTCTCCCTTTGTATTTTTTTGTCAATATAATTTAAGAACACATTGGATTGGTCAATATGTGTGCCAATATTTTCTACCCATTATTGGAAACCAAATGTAAAGGTGTAGTGGGGTTTTTTCAAAGAGTGTTCTCTTCCTTTTGAGTAATATCTTATTCAATATTTCTAAGAGAGGTATGATTTCACATGGTTCAAAAAGAAATGAGCCTTTATAAAATCAACTCTATGTCTTCATTGACATAACACAGTGCAGAAAACAAGAGAGATATGACCATAGTTTTCAATGTTGTCCATAAACAACCATGCATGCGATATCATGCTATTAGCAGTTCAATTATTGACCAAGGTATTGAAGATAATCATATTTACCAATGAAATGATAAATCCAGCATATACTTCACCAAACCTATTAAAAAGTTCAAGTGAAAAGATAAATCTCCCACTTTTATCCCATTTTTTCATCAGTTAAGCACTACCCCTTAATTGATATGATATATAAAATTCAATAAAAGGTATAAAAGTGAAATTGTAATACCGTAGTTTCAGCTTCATGAGATGATATGGAGTTCAATATTTGTTATGAAATAATCCTTGACATCATATTCTTCATATTCTCTCCCCATCAAGGGGTGTAGTCTAGTTGATTTTCCTTGGTGGAAAATAATCGTCAAATTATAATCAATAAATTCAAATTGATAATCTTCCATTGTCAACCACTTCATGTAATTATAAAATCATGAATAATGATTCTAACTTATAGTTATCTACATTTTTAATACAATTATTATTTTGATAATGACTTTATTCTTCAATTCCATACAATGTAAGAACACATATACAACAAAATTATATTGGGTTGAGATAGAACACTTGTGAGATTCTTAATAGATGGACTAGGGATGAGAACTTTCTCTCAACACATTAACACCATTCCTTGCAGCTTTAAAGTGATTGGTAATCTTCATGCTATTGTTTCCTCTCCATTTTATATTTTGATCCATCATTGTCAGCATGGAAATTTTACATCCATTTACTATCAACATGTGTGGATTATTTATCTTTACTTCTTCCAGTAAGGAACCAGCTTCCACTTGTTCATGTTCTTCAATTTTTAGCATATCCATTTAGCATGGTGAAATAGTTATACATTTGTTATAAAGACACTTATCCTTCTTCAAACTTCCACATAATAGCTATGAGACACTTGGGTTGTCATGTTATGGAAACCTCTCAGGATATTAAAATTTTCCATCATGTGGAAAGTCATATTTTCATTTTGTCTTCGGTTTAGCTAGTACATTATCTTGTGCTCTATTTAGTTCTCATGAAATTAGCAATTGATTAGCCTAGATAACTATGCACTCATTCTTAACATTTTATGATTTGGAGATTCTAAATGGATTCTTCATTGTCTTCAAGTTACCTTTCTTAGGAAAATTATTATGATTATCTTCAGGAATGTCTTCAGTCAATCCCATATTCTTCAAGATTGATTCTCCTTGTAGTTGTTGCTTGCTTCCACTCATTTTAATGAAATTTTTGGAAGTGATCCATGGTATTTAATTTATTTCAATAATTTAAGAAACTTTTATTTTTTTAGCTGGAATTATTGAATTTAGATTGAACTTAATCATGGGAAAAATTTCATTCACTGTTTTCTGGACGTTTTTGTATTGCAGATTCCCAATGGAAGACATTTCCACACTTTTTTGTTTCTACAACCTTCTTAGTGGTATATACATCCTTTAAACATATGAATGATGCATTAAGGGACTAATCCAACATTCATGATAATGTTGACCAATCGTTATGGGTAGATTATAGATGTCTTCATGATATTTAAATTTGTTGTTAGTATAGAGATTTGTCTACATATGTGACTTATTCTTTAGCATTATAGGTTTCTTCATTTATTCACATATACATTACTTGAATGATTTCACTCCCAAATTTTCATATACAGAAATATAATTCTATATATCATTGACTTAATACCTAAACATCCAACAACACCATACATATCCTTGCAATCTACATCATTTACTTGTAGTATCAGTCTCTCTAGATTTAGTGCATTTTTTTCTATAATTGAATTTCTTTATTTGTAGCATATTATCTTTGAGTTTCTCTTCATAATCAATCCAGTATACACCATAGATGTTTGGATCAATATATTGTCATTTTTATCATTTTTCATCTTCATGTTCTTGGCTTTGAACCTATTCTTGATGAAGAAACTGTAGTCATAGAACTAGAAATGATTCTCTTATAGGATACATTATCAATGGAGGATGATAATATTGGATTATAAGATGTTATGATGTTCATTTTGAAATAATTTTCCATAATGATAACATGAGTGGGAACATATCTTCTTTCATCTGTTTGGGATGATCCAACTTATAGTGATTGTTGATTATTAAATTTGACCTCCATCTCTAAACACTTCATGTTGAGGGAGTTATTAACACCCTCAACTGATCTCATCTTGCTTTCCCAAATCTCATTCATCTTTATAATTGTTTCATTATGAAATATTTTTATTGTTGAAATGTGATGTCATGGTCTAATTCCTTTTTAGATCTACCTTCTAGTTGAGCATCTTTTAAAACCAAATAGACTTTTCGGAACTTTTCATATAATTGTAAGGATTATAAAAATACCATTTCATTGAATTCGTTCTCATAAATACTTCCATGCAGTTTTTTGTGTTTTTATCAGAGCTATCATTGGAAAAGGAAAACTTTTTCTTCCTTTTCCTTCAAATTTATTGTGAGAGTGTTTGATATTTCATCCCTTTAGCCAATTATTATTCCATGGCGTTAGATTCTTCTTCTAGCTATAATTTTTCATCTTGAAGTGCACTAATGCTTTCATCAATATGTCTTCCCACTTCTATGGGGACATTATTCAGATGACCTATGAGTGATGTTTGAATATCACTGATTGATTTATCATCATCACAGCTTGAGTAGGCATCATAAGAAGAGTCATAATAATACAATGATTTATCACATGTTTTACCTTTCATATTACCTTCTATAGAAGGTGTGTCCCTATTAGCAGTATGCTTATTATTCATCTTCCTTTCCTATTTTTTCTTTTTTTAATATCATTTCTTGGAAGATATCTCTATTATAGGTTGTTAACTTATCTCATAAAATATAAAAGTCATAAAGACTCTCTTTGATCTTTTAAAGGTAACCTTCCCTCTGATTCCAATTAAAGTGCATATGTAACTGCGAATCACTAAGATGGGGAGGGGTGAATTCGTGATCCCTTTAAATCATTTTACTAGTTTATTATTATAAATTAAAACTCTATGAATTGATGGAGCCTATATCTAATATTATTGTGGCTCTCATCCTTACCTCCAATGATCATGAAAATATAAAGGCACTAAACACAGCAATTTACAAGGTTCAGATCAAATACATACTCCTTGTTGTGTTGTTTATTCTCCCCAACAATGATTCTCCATTATAATTTGGTGAGTAAATATAAAGTTTGATACAGAGTCCCACTATATCTCTCATGAGTCCCACATGATGTTCTTTATACTGCTTCATAGACTGTTACCAGTGTCACACTGGCCTGCTTCACAGTCCAACTAAACACTTATTCTCCTCTGGGATTTCATAAGAAATGCTTCTTTATTCGCTGTTGATGGATCTTATGATATTCTATCACAATATTTCAGAATCACACTTTATTGTGATTATCTTCAATAATCTTCAACAGCCTTTGGTAAGGTCTGTTTTCCTTTCCAAATAAATATGATCACTTTTCTAATATATCCTCAGTCTCAATAATGCTCCATCAAATAAATATTCTTCTGATGAAGTCCTGGATTCACTAATATGTGAGAAAATTGTGCACAAAACATCTTCAATAATATAATATGCATGAACATTCTTGAACAATATCAACACATTATATCTTCTTGGATTCTAAAACACTATAATCTCAGATAAAATATCTTCTTTAATTAAGTCATTATATAGTCTCAGTTCATCTTCACATCTTTCATGGATTACATGGAATCAAATCTTTCTATTTATAGATATCTCAGTTTCATCTCACATGTGCATGTGTTTAAGCATGATCTCATGATTGCTTAATATGATTCTTGTAAACCTGAACACACACTTTTCTCTGGAATAAATGGTTTGGGTTCAATATGTATATGTCAGGTATATGAATGCACTTCCTTCATGGTACATATCACTATATTATTCCTCAATGCAAACATATTATTCTTGTTCATATCATTTCACACACACTGACAAACGTTTTCTTTGTTATCGGAGTTCAATTATATGTTTGTTTCCTTATACTCGAATGGGTGTATTTATTTATTGGTGTTCATATTTCTTTCACCCTCTTTTTATTTGGTTATTTTTATGCACACGAACTACACCATGAATCCAACATCCTTCTTAAATTAAATCTCACACAAGCCGAATGGGTGTGATCCAACATTTGGCTTGTTCTGGTATCTCAAATCATGCACGTGCATGAATGAAAATCATGTATGAACTTTTCTTCCTCCAAAAAGTACCCCGGGTCCCTTCATCCCCTCTCTGGACAGTGTATGTATGAATTGTCCTTTTTTTGTTCTCACTCAAAGGGTGTGATCTTCACATGAATTGAATCCCATAAACACAAAACATTATATATATATATATATTGAAGGGTATGCTTCATCATTGTGAAACTAATAGGGCATAGTTCTTCCTCTTCATGAAAACCAGGGAACACAGTTCTTCCTTCTTCCCAGTTGTATAGATTATTTCTATGCAACAAAATAACGATCCATGATAGTATTCTTGTTCTGTCTTCGCGGAGTACAACAAGGTTAAACATGCACCAGTTCTTTACATGGGGGATGCTCCTCATGAAGACACAATGAGGGTTTAAAAGTACATATCATGTGCCCGTAGGTTTCTTTGCACATGGGGTGTGGATTCCTTCCTCCTTTTCAAGGATGATTTAACATTATGTAGCTTTTTTTGAATCCATTTCATTCTTCTTATTCATGTAAAAAAGTTGCGGTGAAACCCTTTTAGCATGATGCCCTGTTTTTCTGAAACCAGGAGCTATTTCAATATTTTCAACAACAACTATCTCATTAGTGATACACTATTTATAGACGAGGTTTGGATAACTTTGATGTTAAAATAAGCTTGAAATTCAGTTGTATTCAATCTTTGAATACTCGCGATCTTTAGTTTGATTATTTTAAATGAGGGGTAAAAAATATGTGCAAATCTTAGTTGTATCTTTATCAACCACATGCTCATGTTTCTCGGTTTCATCATTTCATGAATTTGAATAGGAGTGCATGAAACACATATTCCCTAAGGATTCGAGCTTCATGATGTGGCATTTCAACTTTGTTTTCTTTAGTCACGTTCAAATTATTTATTTCGATGCATACATGAAAACGTAGATCCATGCATGTTGTCATGTAGCTTAATCGGTCACAATGCATGGAAATATGAGCTTCAACGGTTGATGGAATATGATCTCATTTGTTCGGTTGTTGCAATGGTGAGGAATGACATCAGGTGGATGTAGTTTTCCAAAGGATGAATACAACCTCAGTGCCTCTCCTCAGTTGTTGGATCGATCATGGATGGAAGGGATTATATTGTGGAGTGATGAGTGGATGAGATCAAGCATGAGATGGATCATGCAGCTCAGATATGTCACAATATTAGATGAATGATAGAGATTGTGTCCACATTTATAATAACCCACCTCACATAGAAACACACCGTCATTTTCATCATCTTTATATATCAAGACACAACATTTTCGGCTCAGAAATCTCTTCCCACCTCTCCCAGTGTCGCCACACACCAATGTTCTATGTGTGTTCTCTTGAACCGAATCCTCATCCTATAGGCATGCTCTTAGCGCCCGCTATGCATGATCCGAACTGGTTGACCATCGTGCGTGCACCAATGGGATTATAAACTGCCCACCCACCCTGTGCCATATACGGGAATGCTTCGAGGCCACCCCCTTGGTCACGGTAGACCCTATTGTCCTGCATATGACATAGGTGAGAGATTCAGATGGTCTGCATGGTTGGACCTATTTTTTGTATATGGGAATAATCACAACGTAGTGTAAAACTAAGTATTCAAAAATATTAAATTCCAAACAACAATTCCTATTTCCTTCTTATTCTATAGTTATTGTAATGATAATTCCAAATCTCTTTTTCAAAACATCATCTTTCATTTCTTCATAGATCTTGAAGCCAAAATATCATTAATATACTGTTGAGTTATAATCATGGATGATTCATGGATAATTTATTCATTCCCAATTTATTAAGTAATAATTCTTGGCTTCTTCAAGTTTTGAGGAATGAGTTCCCTATTAACACATATATTGGACTTTGAGGAATAGTTCAAATAATATTTTAATATTTTAAATATCATCCATTTTGACTCAATGGATTTATATTAAACACATTATCCACCTTCTGACTATGGATGGAGATTTAAATCATTCATCATGCAAATGAGTATTTCATGGACATCTTCAAGTGTTGTAACAATGTATCACCTTGATACAAGTCATGGAACTTATGGCCAGTTCAAGAATCATCATATTTCCTCAATCTTATTCCATAATAATTGTGGGATATTCAATGAATTAAAAACTTCACCACTTCATTAATTGGCACAACTTCCATCATCACCTTTTTGTACACATATTGACAACTTTTTGACACATGACACCTTATTGACATCAAAAGAAACGCCATGCTCTACATAGAGGAATATGGCTGCACCATAATCATAATAACATCATAGAATATACATGATACTCAAGTTGTTACTTTAGTATGGAAACAAAATTGTAATAGGAATCCGAAAATGAAAATAACATTGAAGGAGTTGGTAAAACAATTACCTCTTATTCTGGTATATCCATTGAATTTGAAAAAAATTACTCCATCGGGTGGTTTTTCCCAAATTTTGGCCTTTTGGATGAAGTGAGGGAAGTTGGTAGGAGAATTCAGAAGGGTTTGGCTAAACTATATGGCTCAAAGTGGTGTGAGGTATTGTTAGAGGTAGTGTCTTTTATAAGGGAGGGTATGGTCACTTTTGGAAACTCTCAAAATATTAAACTGTAATAAGACTATTAATTCTCAAAATATGTACAAATGAACCTTAAATAAAAAATAGAAAAAAAGTTTGACCATATCATATCCCAGTGTGATTATTTAACATTTTTTGGATTTTTAAATAACATAATAATAATTTAATTCAATAAGATATCATTATTTCCCAGTTTAATGCTAATCATATAATTTGACATAAAATACATAAATAAAAAGTGTTAATTTAAATAAAATACTTTCAAAAATATATTATATATATTATATATATTTTAATTTCATTATATAAAATAACCATTTCAAATTATATCAATATTGACAATATCGCCCTCATTTATTCTTTTTTATGGTAATTAAATTAATATTGTCTTTGAAATAATAAAAATTAATGTAATTATATAACTTAAAAAAACTAATATGAATTATTTATTGAAAATTATTTTATTTATATCATATAATACATTTATATTCATTCATATATTCATTTGGGCACTATCTGGACACTTTAAATATAATAAAATACATGATATTGATATTTTATATTTAATATTTCATTTAAATAAATTAAAATTTATTTTCAATGAAAAGTGTCCATTAAAAAAATAAAAATACATATTAATGTGATAGAGATCTAATATTATTCATTTATTAATTTTTGTACATGTTTTTGTTTTATTTTAATCCTTATAATTTTGATTTACACATAACTAATCTATTTAAATTCAATTATGGTAATAACAAACCAAATATTGAAATGTGATAAATTTTTTACATTCATGGTGTAAATTGTCCATAAATGGAAATGTTATGAAATTTTAGAACATATAATAATAATTTATTATTTTTAAATTATTTAGTTGATCTTTAAATTATTTAATAATGTATTATTTTTTTTAAAATATTTATTGTGTCAATTTGGGCACTATTCATAACATTGGCATTAATTAAAAAAGGAAAGATAAATTTAATCCAAATCACTAGAAATACTACTAACATGTCATATTCATCTAGAAAATTATTAGAGAACCTTAGTAAATTAAATTTTTCTTCTTTTAATATTTTTGAAACCATTTATTTGATATTTCTATTTATAAAATAATTTATGTGTCACTATCGTGTTAAAATTAATTGTAAAGACATTTTACCTAAAAATTATATGTAATTTATTATTATGTGGTTAATTATTTTATATTTAGAGATACTATTTTTAATCGAAGTTATGCCCTATTTATACCTATATTAAAATTAACATAATTATATAAAATGAGAGTGTGACGTATTGTCACATTCATTAACTTTAATTATATTCATTTCATATTCATGGAAAAGTGTCCATTAAATTATTACATTTAAAACCTTATGTGATAGAGGTTTAATTTATTCAACCAATAAAAAATTTACAAGATTTAGGGTAATTTTATAAAATTATTTTTTGATTTGATAACCTAATTTACTTTTAACCCTGGTAAATTTAAAATAACAAATCTTACTATTCATAATGTCAAAAAAATAAAAGAAACAAATTTAAATAATTTTGAACCATTGATTCAAAATATGGAATCTAGTTTTATAATTTCAAATCACATAATTTTTATTAAATAAATTTAATTTAATCACATTGATTGAATGAGGAAATGAGTTTTTTATAATGTAAAAGCCATCAAAAGATTGACTTATTTATATATCGAATTATTATGTTAAAATAATTACCAAGAACCAAAATATAATAAATGATAAAAAAAATATTCTAATTATACTTTATAACCAAAAAAAATTATAATTTGATACTTTAAATGATATTTATGAAAAAATTTGTTTTTAATTAAAATTTTGTAGTTTTCACTATTCATCAAAATATGTAACATATAAATAAAACACCAAAAAACGAACCAATAGAAATTATGAAATTACACATTCAAATAAGAAGTTTATTCTATAAAATAGAATATTAAAAGTGTCAAAAATAAATTTAAAATTGGTGTGCCATCAAAAGGTGAAAAAACTGTATTTTTTAAAAAAATATTATTTTATCCAAAAATTGAATTTTTTCTTATATCATGTGTAGAAAAATTATTAGATGAATGTTATAATATATGAAATATATAATGTTCAATATGTGGTTAATAATATTCACAACCATTAATTTAACAACCATGTTATATATAATATTAAAAAATAATATTTTATTAACATATTATTGTTCGATAAAATATGGCCATGTGTGTAACGCAAGCCAACACATTGTTGTGTGTAGAAGAATATTAACATGGTTTTGCATAAAAATAAAGGAAAAAAATCAAATTTATTGAAAAATAAATATATTATAAATTATAATGATTTTACATTCTCCATTCCTTCAGTAAATTGCATCCTCGCAATTTGAAACAACACATTGAAAAGAAAAGGTTGATAATAAAAAAATACATTTCTGGAAAACCTATATTGGAATTAGAGTTAATGTAATATACTCATAATCAGTGGGAAATAAAAATGTTATAGTAACCACAAAATGGGGATTTAGAATATGAAAACATTATTGCCCAGTAGAGAAACATACTTAAGAAGGAAAATTTATATATTTATAGGGAGTAATTGAGGTCATAAATCGTAAATAATTGAACAATAAATGAAAAATTGAGGGAATCAATGCCATAAATTAATGATGATTTAAAATACAATTGGTTCATGAAAAATTATGGTACTTGCATAAAAAATATTGTTAGACACATTTTCCTATATTTTTGTGATTTTATTATTTTCTTAAGTATAACTCAAGATAACTTACTTGATTCCACCAATGTTATCCTTTACTTTCACTTCAATCTATTTTCACATAATTTTTTTTACCTCGAGATGGATATTTAAGATGATTATTTATAAACAAATTAATTTTAATGAATCATCTGATACATTAGTATTTCATTAAACCTTTAAATATTTGATAAAACAAAAAATGTTAGAACATAATATACAATGAATCATACCTAGAACTCACACAATAATATTTGATGTTCATATTCAACCATTCCAGCATTAAAACTCAACCGAAATATTTCCATCCAAATTCACTATCCAGGAAGGTCTCTATATTTTCAAAATACATTATATTCTCCAAACGACAAAACAATGATCTTAGTTTCATATACCTTTATCACATTAAAAACTATAATGAAATCAATCATTATTCTAAATCAATGATAAAGTATTATTTTAGTATAATCCTCACATATATCATGATTTCTATAACCAAAACTACAATGATGAAATTTAAATTTAATCCAAATATGAAATAACCTTAATCATTCCACTTCACTCATAAAACCTTAACAACTCTTCAACATCGTATTTCTTAATACCTTCTTCATTTCATTTATCTTTTGCAATTTCTTTATCATCAACACTACAACTACTTCCTGTATAACATTGTTGATTCTAACTGATGACCAAAACTCAATGTATAATTTAATAAACACAAATCATAGTGATATTCTCATGAAAAATAATATATTATATATACAAATAATTCCATATTATTGTCAATAAAATTTTTAATAGGATTAACCTAGGTTATCCATTACCAAATATAAATGATGATATCCTATATATAGACTTATCCTCAAAAGTCATTCATAAGGTTTTGTTTTGTAATCTATGTATTCTAAAAACATTTTCCAAGGTTGTTGATAAACATCCTTTGATACAAAATGTAAAACCGTGAAACCAGCATTCCAAACCCGGTCCATTATTTTAAAAAATTTCCTTCATTATATGGAATCATATCCATAAGGAATGATCATTTTATCTAACACGGATAATAGAATAAATAAATGGACCTTACATTACAATTCAAAACATAAAATGAAACATGGATAAATATTTTAAAATTACAATATTATCCTCACTTAACCATTTTTATGTATCATAAAATAATTCTTGGAATCATGGGAAAATAAAACATAATTAAGGGGAGAGTTATAATGATCAGTAAGGGTAAAAAATATAACAAAAGGTATCATAAAAAATCATAATCTTTTAAGGAAATGAATCAAACTGAAACACAAGGATTTTAAACATAATATTGATCATAATATGGAAATAATGAATCATTTAATACAATTTAAACATTCACATGAATATTCTAATAGTCAAATAATCACATGTAATATCAATAATTAATCCCCTAATGAGGGAATGCATAAAGATAGAAATCATAACCATAACATCATGGCCTCCGTAAAAGACCATACCTAAGCTGGTAAAAACTCAAACTACTTTTCCTAATGAGACCTACCGATGCATCTAGGAGAAATAGAGGGAACCTACCCTCCCTTACTAAGCCCAATGCATTTCTTATATGAAAATGGTGAAACATAATATAATAATTCATGTTTAATCTAATATATGAAATGTTAATAATTTAACCATAAACCATGAATTCTATCCAAATATAAAATTCATAGTAAAAAATATCATAAAAACATCAATACAATATGGACTCTATTATCATAATAAAGGAACCTCAATTAATAATAAAAGTGAAAAAATAATTTCTTCATAGATGAAAATAATCTAAACAATAGTAAAAACCTTTTGATCCAAATTACCATCTTTACATTGAAATCATTTAAAAACCACACAATTATAAAAGAAAATGTTTCTTTTAAAAATAAACATGTAATATTATAAGAGAAGCGTAAAAATGTAAAGGATTTATAATGGCATAATATAGCTTTTCAAACTGTATAAGGTAAAAAAACTTATTTCATATTTTATAGAAAATATAATAATGTTCCTCATTTAAGAAAATGATGGAAAAATTCCAATAAAACATATAAAAAATGTAAAAAATGTTTAAAAATTACTTTCATATTTTTTGGTAAAATATTCATATATATTTTATGAAACATGATCATGGATGATTCAGATGTCCCAGTAGATACTTGTGTATAAACTACATCGGATAATAATGAGATTGTGATGTTAACCCTTATCATAGATATAATTCCCTTCAAACATGTTCTAAACTCTTGTATAGTAATTTTAAACCTATTACTAACTTCTACCAAAGTAATTATAATATTTATGATATTATATTTTATTCATTTATAACTTTTTATTACCCATTCATTTAACAATTACATGTTAAAACATTGTTTCAATTAGTATTCGCTTTATTTATCGTACATGATTTGACTTGCTATTTTTTATTATATTAGTTAGATAATGATTTACATAGATACATAATATAAAACATGATATATATATATGTGTGTGTGTGTATATAAGATATATTTAGAAAAAATATATGAAATATATGGAATAGAAAACACAATTCATGGAGATGGCATGCCGTACATACGCATGGATGTTGTTTATGTTTTCTTATCATATTGGATAGATGAAAGTAAATGATATATATATATATAGTATTGGTAAAATTATTATTTCATATTTTTCATATTTTTTATATATATTTTTATCATCATTCTTGAATGGTTAAAGTAGATAATGAATCTCATCTCGTTGTGGAGACAGATGGCCATATATACACATGATCAATGATATCATTATCACAATGGTTAAATTGATTGGAATTGGATTGTATATTAATTATATAGGATCATAATCCTATAATAATATTTATATCTCATACATTCTACATTATAGCCTTCTAAATAAGGTAGTGTTGAATAACAAATTACAAAATAAAATGGAGATGGTAAGACGTACGTACAAACAAATGGTGAAAATGTTATTCATAGGTTGGATTAAATGAAAAATATAGTTGTACCATAATAATAATAACATAAAATAATATACTAGATACTATATGTATTACATTATTAAGGAAACAACATATTAAGAGTATTTATAAAAAGAAAATAACTTTACATAGTTGATAAAACAATTACATCTTTTCGAGTATCTCGTTTTAATTTGAACAAAAAGACTCATTAGGTTGGTTTTAAAAAAATTATTCTATGTAAGATTATGTGAGGGAATCATGGATGATAATTGTGTAGGATGTTTCAGAAATAATGGGTTCATGGGGGTTTTTGGAAATGAATGAGGAGGTTTCTTTTATAAGGTATGGGAAGAGAACTTTTGGAAACTCTCAAAATATTAGACTATAATAATATCAGTATAGACCAAAATAATTATAATGTACCATAAATGAAACATAAAATACATTATATACCATATAAAATCACTTTTTATTATTTAACATATTTTGAAGATTTTTAAATAATTTAATAATAAATTCATTCTATAAGATATCATTATTTCTAAATTTAATACTGTTCATTTAATTTGACATAAAATACATTAATAAAAAATTTGAATACTAATATAATGATTTCAAAAATCTATTATATATCTTATATATCAATACAATTCATTATAAAAATTAAATAATTCAAAATATATAAAAATTATTATTATTAAAATCATTTAATCTATTTTTATTTCAATTAAATAAGTTTTGTTTTGGAAAAGAAAATAATTTTAAGGTAAATATATAACATCTATAAATTCAAAATAAATTTATTTAATTAAAATTATTTCATTTATATAAAAATATAAATTTATATATATGAAGAGATTCATTTTGGCCCTATGTGCACACATAAAAGATTTTAAAATACAAGATAGTGATATTATGTAACTACATTTGATTTTAATATTATATAATTTATTTTCAAGTAAATGTGTACATTAAAAAAAATCAAAATCGATCATAATGTTATAATGATCTAATATTCGTAAGAACTTTTTTGGACATGTTTTGGTTTTATTTTAAACCCAATAAATTTGATTGACCCTAAATTAATCTATATAAATTTAATTATGTTAATAACATTTCAAATATTATTAAGATTTTAAATTTTATTAATATGGTTTTAATAGTCCATTAATGGACATTTAATGACATTTTAGACCATGTAATAATCAATTTTTATTATTTAATGTATTTTATGTGTTTTTAATAATTTAATAAATTATTTTTTTATAAAATATCAATACTATCAATTTCGGCACTATTCATAACATTGAGATTAATTAAAATACAAATAGAAATATAATTTCAATGAATATAATTTAATGTAATCATAACATTCCATAGTCATCTATAAAATTCATAGAACACCTTACTTATTTAAAATCATATTTCATTTAATATTTTTATAATCATTTAATAGATATTTCTAATAATCATATAATTTATATATCACTATTGTTTCATCATTAATGGTAACTATTTATCAAATAAAAATTATAAATAATTTACTATGATGTATTTACTTGTATTAGATTTCACGATACTATATATAATGTACGTTATCTCCTCGTTAGACCTATATTAAAATTTTTATACTTATATAAAATGAGAGTGTGAGATTTTGTCACATTCATTGATTTAAATAATATTCAAGTCATATTCATAAAAAAGTGCCGTTTAAATATTCCATTTCAAGCGATATGTTATAAGGGTCATATTTTGATATCCTATATGATTTTTACAGGTGTTGTGGTAATTTTTTAATAACTTGTTTCCTTTAATTACCAGATTTACACTTAACCACTGTAAATGTAAAATTCTTACGTTATTATTCATAATGTAAAAAAATAAAAGAAACATATTTACATAATTTGGTCATACATAATGTAAATATAGAATCCATTTTTCATAATTCAAAATACCTATGTTTCTATAAATAAAATAAAATTAATACCATTGATAGAAAGAGAAAATGAGGGTTTTTATGATTAAAAACCATCAAAATATTGACTTGTGTTTATATCCAATTTTAATGTGAATATAATTCAAATGAAATAAATTATATTAAATGATAAAAATATAAACTAATTATACTTTAAAACCAATAAAATTTATAATTTATCATTAGATATTATTTTTATGAAATATTTTGTTTTCAATTAAAATTTACTATTTCCATAATTCATCAAAACATGAAACATATCATAAAAATATCAAAAATTGATCCTAAGACAATTTTTATATTAAAATATCATATTAAAAGTTTGTTTTGTTAAATTTAATATAAAATAGTGTCAAAAACTAAATTTAAAATGGGTGCACCGTCAAATTTTGGAAGAAATATACTTTTTGAAAAATATTTATTTTATCCAAAAAATTGATTTTTTTCTTATATATTTAATATAAAACACATAATATGGATGTTAAAATTATGCAGAATATATAAAATTCAAAATGTGGTTAATGATATTATTATTCGTTAATTTATGGGCTTGGTAATATATTATAAAATTCAACAATAATTTATTATTATATTGTTGTTTGGTAAAATTGGGCCTTGCAGGTTATGCAATAAAACACATTATTATGTGCAGTGTAAGCGTAACATGGTGGTCCATAAAAATAAAGCATTTAACAAAATAAAATTATTTTAGAAGTGATAATATTGTACATTCACAAAGCATGAGATAGATTGATTCGATTCTTTCAGCAACATTATACTTTCTCACAAAGATCATTACAATGGAAATGGGTTTGATTCCTGAATAACAAAAACATTTTTTTACAAAGAGATTATTTTTTAACCAATAGAAAATCGTTTTAAAATTATTTATCATAATGGTTCTTCAATCTCCCCCATTAGATTATTTGACCTCCCTTGTTAAAAAAATTCCCAACTCTCAATTTTTTTTCAGAAATCGTCTTTTATAAACAACTAATGTTTTTTAACAATTATCAAAACATACTCTTTCTCAAAAGACAGTGTATTAACACCACTATACAATATAATGAAATGTTTTAATGTAATTCCATACCGTAGTGAAAGTAAATTTTGCGACCATGTAAATAGAAAATCCCCCTCCCTTTTATCTTTTCCTATCACTTTTTTTTCTAGCCATATTTTTATAACAACAAAAACATTAGATTCATAATATAAATATAAGTAAAAACTTATTAAAAAGTAATTTTTTTTACTTTCTCTTCAAATTTTCCATTACAATCCAAAGTATTGTGGGGGTACTTTCTTATGAATTTTATGAAGACATGGGAGGAGGATGAACCTGATTTTTTAAGCAAAATTCTATGAACCATTTGTTTGGCATTTATGTTGAAAAGATGTCATCAATCTGATACTTTATATAATGTTTTACAAAATGAACATATCCAGTATTAAAATTCTCTTAATTAAAGTGGAACTTTATATTAATGTTTTTTTATCTATAATGTTGGGAAACATTTTTAGAAAGTGAAATTTCACTCTGATTATCACAACATATCTTCAATGGTTTAGAAACAATTTCATTAAAATATTCTAGCTGGTCATTCATCCATATCATTTGAGTACAATACTGATTATCTGTAACATATTCGGTTTCTATTGTTCTTAAAGTAACTAATTTTTTTCTTATTTTTACAAATCAAACAAAATTCAACTAAAAATATTTTTCCTTCTAATGTTGATTTTTTAACATTAGAATCTCCAGCACAATCAATATTAGTATAACCATGAAAATTCTTCTCTTAGTTTCTTTTTCATAACAACCCATGTGATGTTGTTCCTTTGAAATATCCCACAAATATCTTTTCATCTGACATATGTGACTATATCGGATTAGGTTGTTACTTAGAACATAAAGTCAAAACATAAAAAATTTCATGCCTTAAGGCCTTAAGGTAATGTATAATTTCTATTAGCTTAGGATTTTTTTATTCACAAAATTTTCAGATTCATCATTACTCAACTTTGTGCTCATGGAAAAATGAGTAGAATCATCTTTGAACTACTCCATCCCAACCTTCGTTAACTATTCACTGGCATACATTTCTTGAGAAATGAAAATGTATTTTTTTGAACTTATAAACCATTGGAGAAAGTTAATTCCCCCAACATCAGAATTTCAAATGTTTTCTTAATTTTTTCTGATTTTTTAACAAATATAATATATATCCCCATAAAAGATTATATCATCCCCATAAACAATTAAAATTAGAGCTCTAGTGTTAGAATCTTCCACATATTAGTTGTCATCAACCTTTAAATTAGAAAAATATTACATTCTCATTAAATTTTAATGGTTTTAGTACCAATAACATGGATTTTTATTCATCCTGTAAAATTATTTCTTCCGATTACAAACTTTGTTTTCATCCACATCAATTAGAAACCCACAATGTTTGTCAATGTAAACTTCTTAGTCAATATTACCATTTGTTATTGATGAATTTGTATCCATATGATAAACATTTAATTCTAATGTGAGGACACTGAAAGAAATATTCTAATAGTTTCCAATCATGAAAACGAGGAAAAAAAATTTCAAAATATACTACATCCGCCTTTTCATATCCTTCACAAACAAGCTTGAATTTATTATTTGAAACATCTTCATGTTCATTTAACATGTTTTTGTAAATACACTTATTTGTATTAAATTTTTTATTTTCTATACATGAATCAAGTTACCATGTTTAATTTCTCTAAATCTTATCCAACTCATAATTCTAATAATCCACCAATTCTTTGTATTCAATATCTTCTTAGAATGATTCTGGGTAAACATTTGAGGTAAGAGTAGTCTGATTTTATAATATCAACATTATTCTTATCGGAACTCGAGCCTTATGATTTCTCATAAAGTTTTTGAACTCAACATGTTTTGGTAAATTTAAAAATTTTAAATTTTATTTCACAAACGAAATTTAAATATCACATTAATTTTTTCATTCTTGATAATGATATTTTGACTTATTATCACTATTTTTGGATGTCTCCATTTTATCCTCCTAACCATTCACAATAAATATTGTTATTGATTTTTAATTTTAGATTACATTCACATTATATGATTCCACAATATTTTTAACAATTTTTTACTTAATTAATAACTTATTTTATTTAATGATTAACCAATAAAAGTTCATTCCTTATATTTCTCATTAAACACTCCCTAATCTAGATTTATTATTTTGAGAAAAAATGGACTTCCAAAAATGTTAATGTAATTCAATGATGGTTTTTTTGTTGTACAACCTTTAATAAAGAGTGATGTAGGTTTCTGGTCTCAAAAATAATATATTTTCAACATTTGTAATAGTTTTCACAAACCAATATGGGATTCCATCAATAAATATATAATTAGTTTAATGATACAAATACAATGAATAAATCTACAACTCGATCAAAACAAAAACAAACCTATACCAATGCATTCTCAATGTGACCTCATCGTCACCACCATATACCCACCAAATTGTCATATAAAAATCTAATACTAGGGTGTGAGCTTAACATCTCAGCAGGTAACTAAAAAATAATCCATACATATCCTTTCCCAAAACATTCCACAAACACTAGTTTAATTTACATATATATAAAAATAGGGTTTTCTCATTTTCAAAAACAGACACAATTTTTCCTTTTTCCAAACAATGCACAACACATTTCAATTTTCAAAATTGTTTACCATTTTAAAACACAAACCCAAAACCCATTTCCAATCTATTAAGTAATAAAAATGAATAAGTATTTAAAACAAGTAACCAAGTGAAAAAGAATATAAAACAAGAACTTTTAGATAGTATACCATGGGAATTTCCTAAATAATTCTATAGTGATCCTTGTACGTACTCGATTCGGACTCACCTACCAACGTTTGGTAAAACACCACAGTAAATAACCAATTGGACTCACAAATATAGAAAATTCAATTTCTCATAACAAAAAACCCTATAAATTTATGGGGGTTCCCACTAGTCTAATTGGGGTTGAAAAGAAACTACCTCTCAACCCTCTTAATGAAGACACTGATTCACATGGTAATAATTCCTGGTGAAAGGAGGAGTCCCTCACATGCGAGACTCACCTTTCCTTCCACCACCCCACATTCTTACCTCGAGACACACCATTCCTTCCACCACCACACATTCCTACCCTAAAACATTGACACCAACCACATGATAACCCACATTGGGGAAATCTTCCGTAGTGGTTCCCTTCACATAAATATCCTTTTTAATGTTCCAACTAGGACGTAAAATCACATATTATTTTAATGCATTTCTCAAAACACACCATGTATCCAAAAAAGAATTTATATTTACAAAACCACCATCATTTTAAAGATAAGATAATATACCAATTTGGACTTTAAAATATCAAACACCAATCCAATGAAAATCCCATTTCCAAACCTTTATCCAAAACCAAGATAAATCAAACCACAAACTCAGGATGTTCCAAACGGAACCTTATACCATTTCATTTCCAAATCATGTCTAAAAGTGGCAAATAGTCCAAAAAATTAGTAACACATTTTAAAATACCACTAAATTTACTCAATTAACAAAAACATCATTTAGAAATGAAAGGACCATTTTGAGAAAATAATGATGGATGAAAGAAAAAACCATTTGAAAAATCATGGTTCATGGAAAACATAATTTTCAATTACAATCATTACTTGAATTCCTATCCATGTTTTCTGCCATAAACCCATGGATGTTCGAACATCCATGGAAACTATTCATTTATCCATGTTATACCTTGAAAGTACCCAAAACTATTTTTAATGAAAACAACTTTTCATTACCATTAAACGCATCAAATCGCACAAGTGCACCAATCATAAAAATCACATCAACTGACCCACAAGGATCATATCACTATCATCTCATTCCAAAAAAAACATAACCAAATCCAAAACGACACTCAAAATACATAAATTAATTTTTAAAGACCAATTTTCATTTCATCTAACTATTGGAATGCATATATATATATTGTCATATTTTCCAAATCCTTTTGAATAACAATTAACACTAATTATCTATCTTAAAACCACCAAAGTAATTTATACTCACACACTGCAATAAGATTATAATAGTTTTAATGCATTAAATGAATGATTAAGAATTAACGGAATGTGCTATAAAATAAAAGGATAGAAACACCAACGTCAACAATGAGAATAAAATAAAACATATAGAGGAGGAAGAATATTCCCCAAAAGATGATCTAAACACCCTGACATCAATTAATCAATAAAAATAACATAAACCTAACACAAGGCTTCAGAATAAATAGTTCCGAGCCAAAAGATAACCGTGAAATGAGTTAGGTGTAAGAGGATAAGATAAATGTGGGAGATTTGATGATGAAATTATGAATAATCACTAAAAATTGGTGGGATATCACCCAAAAAGAGGACCAAGATAATGGATTTTGAAACGGGGACTATGATCGATACCCAACTTATAAGGACCAAAATGAGAGGGGTAATCACTAAAATCATCCCTTTAAAATATATGTTATTTATATTTTAATGGGATGCATGGTTTTTTTTCATGGTATTGTAAACCTTGTCCAAATATTGAAACTACTGATGAATACATTCTGTAAAATTAGAAATTTATGATTCACAGTTTGGGTAACCCAAGATCAAATTCTGTGACCAAAAAAGTTATACCAAATACCACAAATAACACTCCAAACACTAGAAGATCCCACCCAATGAACCTTAAATGATTTAAATGTATGGTATTAGTAACATTAGTGTCACACACTCCCCCTACCAAGACATTTGATCCCAATACATTTCAAAATAACCATTAAAATGGAATAAAGAAAACCAAAAATTACTAAAATCAAAAGATTATTTTCAACACCTCAATATGAGCCCCATCCAAAAGATCTGACATCGAGAAATAAAAAAAAATAAATTAAAACCCTGGTTGGGGTATTATAATAGAACTAACAGCTTCTCCCCAATATAATTTTGAATGTTTGTATTTGGATAACATACTTCTTCCCATATCCACCTAACATCTATTATTTCTTTCTACTATACTATTATGTCATGGAGTATATGGAGAACTATGCTGATGTTTCATTCCACGATTTCATAGATATGTTTAAAAACTATTACTTTTAAAATTAGTATAGTTTTCTATTTTCGTCAATTTTTTAGAAACCCCCATTTTGTTTTCAACATATTTTCTAAATAATTTGACCATTTCATTAGCATATGACTTGTGCTTTATAAACATGTTTTTTATAATCTGAGTGAAATCATCAATAAAAGTGATAAAGAATAAATCTAAATTTTTTGATTGATTTCTCATCAGACCACATAAATCAAATTGAATAAGATAAAGTGTATTAGTTGACTGAATATTAGTTATTTTATGATTTTATGAGTCATCTTCCCTTTTTGACATGTTAGACATATATCTTATTCTTTAATTTTTAATTCTGGAATGATTCAAAAACCATAAACTCTAGAATGTTATTTAATACTTTTCTCTCCATATCAGGAATGTATTTAGTCACAACACATGTTTTCAACGTCAACAATCAGGTAATTGGAGTTGTTTAATTTTCTTATTCAGAATATATTGCCACTGTCACATTCTCCCATTGTAATAAGTTTTCCATCTTTTATAATTTTTATGATACAAAAATCTTTTATAAACTAAACATCTTTTCCATTATAAAATTTGGACATACACTATGTAAGTTATGTTTTATCCCATCGTCAAATAAAACATCCTCATATTTCATCTATTCCACTTCAATCTCAGCCATTCCAATTCCTATAATCTTAAGGAACAATAATTTAAAAAGGAAACTGATCCTCTATCATGACATACAATAAGATTAACAATTTTTATATCACCATTAATATATAATGAAAACCCACTATAAAGTATCCATGTAGTTTTCTGTTTACTTTCTTTTAAATCTCTCTAAAAAATGATCTTTTCAAATCTTCATCTTCTAAAATTCTTTCTCTTATCTATGATAAGAAACTTATTCTGGAAGGAGTTTCATTTATCATTCATCATGATAACCATATTCATTACATCAAAAAATAACTTATTCCATACATTCAAATTTATTTTATATTGGAATGTTTTTAACATCATGAGAATTTTCCTTTTCAAATTTTATAAGTTTGAAAAGTTACATATTATAATTTTACAATTTCATCATATTTTGTCAAATATTATATCTAGTGGTGATAATTTGTGCACAAAATTATAAGCTATGTTCCTATAGATTCCATAGTACCAGAAATAGTCAGCAACACTAGATTTCCTATTTAAGAAAGATCTTTATCTATAAAGTCATTATTAAGGATTGTATCTTCTATCAGCTCTAATAAATTAAAAATGTAGACAATATTTTGTTTTTATTATGTTTTCTATCATTGTGTATTTGATAGGTTTCACACATCCTTTATCCAAAAATGATTTTCCAAAATCTTTTTCAAAACATGAAATGATAAAAAAATGAGAAGAAACATTAATTTTTGTGAATGAAGATTTCATCTGATTCACATATTGACCCCTCTTAAAAACATTAGAAGTCTTGAATTTTTATTCTAGTTTTTTGATGAAATTTACATTCTTATTCCTCAAGGTACCTTAAAATATATAATTTTTTGATTAAAACAAGGTATCTTCTTCTTCCTTGGCTTCCAACATCGTATTTTTATCATAAACAATTTTTCTTTATATAGAAATTCTATGTTAATAATTTAAGATCTTTTGAATGTATTCTTCTTCCAACTTGTTGAGATATTGTATTCTGTCAAAAACCTATTAAAAATAATTCCTCATTACTCTAATTTATCTCTTTGGAGTTTTGTTTTTTGGAAGACATGCATTAAATTCTGTTTTTAGCTAATAATCTCTATAAGATTCCTCACCACCGTATTCACTCTATGAGGAATAGTTTGTTTTATCAAATTTTTTTCACAATGGATATGAATTTTTCTAAGAAGTAATCTTCATTAGAACTATTGTTATTGGAGTCCAATTAATCATTCATACTCAACGTACTTATTTTTTATGAATTAATTTATACTAGATTTTGTTGGATGAATTTTCATATTTATCATTTTTATTCAACTTATTGCCTCTTGGGGTTTCATCTAAATCATCTCATTATTCTCCAAATTTATTCATGGGAAAACTCATTGAAATTTGTATGATTTCACCACACTCAAAACATTAGACTGGATGTTTACCCCCATATTTTCCTCTTTCTCATTGATAGTTTTCAGAGATAAGATACACAATATTATAATTCAATTCATCAAATTTCTTATCTTCAGAATCATAATGTTATGCTTCATAATCATCTTGGATTTTCATCTTCCTCATAACATCAAAATGAATTTCATCTTTCATATTGTTTTTAAACATCTGATCATTCCCCATTTCATAATAAACAAGAATGTTATAAAATTTATCAATATAAAAATCATCCGTATCTTCTAAAGTGTAGATTTTAGAATCAAACATGTTTAAAAATATTCTCAAAATTTTCTTCCCAATGGTAGAATCATAAAAGATATCTCAGAAAACTACGACGTTAAAAAAAATTCCCCCAGTGAAGTTCTCATCAATAGATTCTTTATCTCTTATTCTGATATCATCATACATTCTAGGTAATATTTGTAGATTTTCTTCTTTCACAATATTATTCCTTTTTAAAATACTCTCTAGAATATCCCACTTACTTTTTAAAGTATTAATACCGATAAAATTATGAAAATAAATTATCTTTTAAGGACATAAGGATTTAATTTCAATCCATCCCATAAATATCTACATTTCTATTATCATCAAACATCATATGATAATATTTACCAATATCTAGAAGACCAATAGTAGAAACATCAAAAACATCCAAGCTAAGATACATAAGGCAAGGAATCATCCTATTTTTTCATCCATAATAATTTATTCTATCAAATGTAGGAATTACTCTTCTATGGATAGAATTTATATTATACATGATAAGGATTTAAAAAGGGATATTTACTATGATACCAATGGAAGTTCCGAATGATTGAATAACAACTGGAGAGTCATATTATTCCTGTAGTGGTAGATCAGTATGCGGATGTTTTCCCTGACGACGTTCGAGGACTACCTCCCCATAGAGAGGTAGACTTTTATATTGACCTGTACCCCGGGACAGCCCCGATATCCACTCCAGCATATCGGATGGCCCCCGCTGATCTTCGAGAGCTACGGGTACAATTGGTGGACTTCCAGGGCAAGGGATTCATCCGACCTAGTGTTTCACCATGGGCTTCCCCGATATTGTTCGCCAAGAAGGTGGACGGGAGCTTGCGGCTTTGTGTCGACTATCATCGCCTAAACCGGGTGACCGTGAAGAACAAGTATCTGCTACCGAGGATTGACAACCTCTTCAATCAGCTGAAGGGAGCACGGTGGTTCTCAACGATAGACCTCAGGCCAGGCTATCATCAGCTCAGAGTTAGAGACGAAGACGCGCATAAGACGGCCTTCAGATGTCGTTATGGACACTACGAGTTCTTGGTAATGCCATTTAGTGTAACCAATGCTCTAGCAGTGTTCATGGGTCTCATGAACAGGGGCTTTCAGCCATACGTCGATTGATTTTTCGTGGTCTTCATCGACGAAATTTTGATATACTCGACCACTGAGGAGGAGAACGCCTACCACTTGGGGGTTGTACTAGACACTCTGAGAGCACCAGCTTTTTGGAAAGCTCTCGAAGTGTCAGTAATGGTTATGTGAGGTCCACTTCTGGGGACATTTCATCTTTGAGGCGGAAGTTTCAGTGGATCCTGTGAAGATCGAGGCAGTGCTAGCATGGGAGCCACCCAGGAGCGTGGCGAAGGTGTGGAGTTTCATGGGTCTAGCTGGGTACTACTGGAGATTTGTGCCAGAGTTTTCTAGATTTGTGGAACCACTATCTTCTTTGACGAAGAAGGGGAAAACCTTCATGTGGTCATACAGATGTCAGCAGAGCTTCCAGGAGCTGAGAAAGATATTGACCAGCGCGCCTATCTTGAGGCTACCGGAGGAGGGAGTAGGGTAGGTAGCCTACTGCGATGAATCACAGACCGGACTCATATATCTCCTGATGCAGAAGCAGGTCGTGATCACCTAGGGATCACTTCAGTTGAGGAAGCATGAACATAACTATGCTACCCATAACCTGGAGTTAGAAGCAGTGGTCTTCGCTCTGATGATGTGGCGACACTATCTGATGGGCGAGCACTTTACAACCTACTCTGACCACCAGATTCTCAGGAACATCTTATTGCAGAAGGACCTGAATATGATACATCGGTGATGGCTTGAGTTCCTCCAGGACGACGACATTGAGATAGTATATACTCCTGGAAAGTGGAACGTAGTAGCCGATGCTCTCAGTAGGAAGACGGACGTCCAGCTACTCGGGGAGGCGACGGAGCAGCTAGCCGCTTTGCAGATATCCTTCGTGGATAGAGATGGTGCATCCTTTTTTCAGTCACTCATAGTCACTCCTCCACTACTACAGTGGGTCAGAGAGGCACAACGTGGGGACGCTGACTGTGAGACACGGTGTGCGAAGATATCCCCGGGACATGCACCTGATGGATTCTATATAGGAGGAGAACGCGTCCTCCTTTCAAGGAACGTACCATGGTACCAGTTGCTTTATAAGAGGAGGTGCGGAGAGAGTTTCACACTTCACCTTTAGTGGTACATCCAGGATTGGCGAAGATGTACCCGGATCTCAGACGACAACACTGGTGGTCGGGTATGAAGAAGGTTGTGGTGGAGTTCATTTCTCGATGCCTCACCTTCCAGCAGGTGAAGGCAGAGCACCAGGTACCAGCAGGCTTAGTACAACCCTTGGAGGTCCCAGAGTGGATGTGGGACACGATATCTATGGATTTAATGACTGGAATTCCATGTACTTCCAGAGGTCACGACTCCATTTGGGTGATTGTCGACTGACTCACCAAGTTCGCTCACTTTTTACCCATCAGAGAGCAGGACTCAGTAGAGAGATTGGAACGTCTCTACGTTCAAGATATTGTACGGTTTCATGGTTTTCCATCATCTATCATCTCTGATCGAGATGCTCTCTTTACTTCCCGGCTTTGGAAGGGGTTGCAGGAGGCATTCAGGATGCAACTACATCGGAGCACTGCCTTTCACCCTCAGACGGATTGTCAGACGGAGAGGACCATTCAGACTCTCGAGGAAATGCTCCGTGCATGTGTCCTCGACTTTCTTCGTAGCTGGGAGGACCACCTACCATTGGTGGAGTTCGTGTAAAACAACAACTACCACTCCACCATCACGATGGCACCATACGAGGCATTGTACGACCGACCTTACAGATCACCTTTATGCTGGACATACCCTGGGGATTCAAAACTTATGGGACCGGAGATGGTCCATGCCACGATAGAGAAGATCTAGGTCATCTAGGAGCAGATGAGGATAGCTCCGAGACGGAAGAAGTCTTATGCTGGCAGGAGGCGGAGACCACTGGAGTTTGAGGATGGTGACCACGTCTTCTTGTGGGTCTCACCTCGATGTGGATTACGGATATTTTCCCCAGGTGGAAAGTTACCTCTACGCTTCATCGGACCATTCCAGGTTCACAACAGGATAGGCGAGGTGGTTATCGCCTAGATCTACCACCTCAGTTTCACCGGGTACACGACGTCTTCCACGTATCTCAGCTGAGGAGATGCGTGCATGACTCGACGCATATCATAGATCATGGGGAGTTGTACATTGATGATGGAGAGACTTTTTTGGAGGTCCCAGTGGAGATCGAGGATCAACAGCAGTGGGTCCTACGTGGGTGGTCGATTCCTTTAGGGTGCATCAGTTGGCAGCATGAGAACCTCCAAGAGAGCACTTGGGAGCAGGAGGCTCAGATGCGTTCTCAATACCCTCATTTGTTCCCCTAGTTATAATGTATCTTTACGGGGATGTAAAGCCTTGAGGTGGGAGTAATATAAAGACCCGTAAAATTCAAGGAAATTTTTTTTAATTTTCTTTGATATTTTACAAGAACATAATCTTTAACGAAACCTGATTCCGAGGCCTGGTGTGCCCGGAATCATTTTCCGAAGTTCAGCTCAGGTACTTTCAGTGAACGAATGAGCGGGTTTTCCTAACTATTGAACCGTTGCTCAGAATCGAAATCTGAGGGCACCAATGAAATCATAGCGCTGATAATTACTTAAGAACCCATTTTCCGGACATGTGTTTTCTCGGGTGAGGTTATTAATTAAATGGGTTAAATACAGAATAAAATAAAATAATGTGTTACAAATTTTATTTTTATTCTAGGTAGTTTAAACCTATTCTTGGTGGTTGGAGTGGGACCCACTAATATCCAAACTCCACTATGTAGGATATTAGTGACGTGGGGCCCACACGATCCCCATCCCATTTAATTCCTTTTTACCTCCCACGTGCATTTAATTTTGTAACTCACCCTTACCCCCTCTTAAATGCCAAGTCAACTCTCACGTTTAATTGGATTATTAAATGAATCATTAATTGGTCAAATCATGTTAATTAAATCTTGATTTTATTTGGAATTTCAAATAAGGGATGGCATGAGTAATAAAATAAGGCAACGCCTTATTTTATGATTGTTGTTTCGTTGTGAGAGAAGGATTAGAGAGTAATTGTCAATCCTTGGAATCCTCATATTCCTCCATGAAGAACACTAAGAACACACCGTCACCGATGAAGAACGCTGACCTCCGACAAAGGACGACGATTAACGCTGATTCCTCATAGATGGACGATACGACGCCGTGTACCGCGACACAGACGATCCTCTTCTCCACGACACCGTGTAACACCCCAAGATTTTACAAAAAATATTCTTTTTGATTTCATTAATGTTTTGTGTTGTATGCTACACCAAAAGGAGATTGTGCAACACGCATCCCTGACTTGGCTTGCATTACATGCAAGCGCGACCTTCCACGATAGCGTGTGTTTTACGCAATACCAAGTTTCACTAAACAACGATATGTTATTAAAATATTATTAAAACTAGCCGTTATGAATAGTAATAACCACTTTTTGAAATTTTTGTAAATTATTTATTTCAAAATGGACTTCATTTTTGGATTCGGAATATCGAAATTATCTTAGGGTGAAATTTTGGTACTTTTCGAATAACTTTCATATTCTGATGAACAGTGAAAATTACTAAATTTTAATTAAAAAACAACTTTTTTAGTTGAAATAATTAATAGTGATAAATTATTAATTTGAGTGGTTTTAAAGTATATTTAGAATATATTTTTACAATTTAATACAATGTTGGTCATTGGATGTAATTTCACATTTAAACCATACATAAATAAGTGTCAATCTTTTGATAGTTATTATCTCTTAAAAACATGCTATTTGTTTTGACGATAGTAATTAATTTTTAAATTAGTTAATGCAACTGAAATTTTTTGAATTTGGTAAAATAAACATCATTTTTGAATTCATAATAGCAAATATAGCTTAGGCCTTAATTTTGGTATTTTTCTGGAAACTTTCATTTTTTGATGAACAGTGAAACCACTAAGTGATAGTTAAAAAACTGAATTTTTTCATAAAACATAATTTTAACGCTTCTGTGAGTGGAATTTCAAAAAACAGAGAGACATGATTGATGTCAGTAAGTAAAATTTGGTTCAATGAGATGAAAATAATTTTTGGTGAATAGTAACTTTTTACTTTTATTTACCACGTTTAAAAGTAAATAGGGTAGTTAAGGGTAAAAATGATATTATTATTACCCTAACACATGTCCTAATTCTATTTGATGAGTGTAATTCGACCAAAAAAAATCCTTTGGAATAAAATATGACCATTTAGGCCCACTTGGATTAGATTAGGACATTTATTATCAATTTATTTAAAGAAGGGTTAAAATAGTTAAAATCAAAGTTTAATAACTAAAGAAATTTTAATATAGGGTTATACATAAGATAAATTAAACTATAAATATTAATTAGAAATATAAAAATATTTCCTATATAATTTTATTTTATTTGTAATTTTTAGACTTAAAATAATTTAATTTATTTATGATACAATGATGATGTAGTAATTCTCTTATTAATGAAATATTGACATAATTGATGTTATAAATACCCAAATAAATGTAATTTGGGACTTGTTTTGAAATCCAATAATTTTATATGTTAATATGACATGTTAGTATTGATTTAATAATATTTTTTTGAACTAATCATTCTGTTATGATTTTCACAAAAATCAATTACCAAATAGTGTCAAAATTGACATAAAATAGTTTTTAAAACAAATACTATATTATTAATTGTTATTTTATTACTAAAAATCTAAGGATCGGAAAAATGACTTAGATAAGGTTATATATATTAATAATAAACAACTTGGGGTTCGTTTTTCTTGATATAGTATGTTTATTAACCTTATAGTGTAAGAAAACAAGAAGACATGGTAAAAGTTAAATTATCTAACTTAAATTTAAATCTAAATGATTAGGTTAAAATTGATACCTAAACTTGTCTAAATTCTATTGGATGATAGTTTTTCGACCCATCCCCACCTTAGCTTCTAAATAAATAAATTTGGAGCTATTTAAAACCGAATTTGGCCTTATAATAAAATAATATTTTTAGTTATTCCAAAGGTTCCCCTCTCCTCCCTTATAAAAGGGCACCTCCTCGCTCTATTCCTCACACCACTTTGAGCCTTCAAGCTCGACCAAACCCTGACAAATTCTCTTATCCACTTACATAGAAACATCCTAGAGATTCTGGTCTTCTTCAAACTCCAATTTTAGTTCCCTAAGAGGAGGTCTCAAAGAGGCATTTCAAAGAAGAGGTAATGTCTGTTACCGATTCTTTTTACTTTATTTCTTCTTCCACTTATTCTTCTTTAGTTGTTTCATTATGAAGTAATAACATCAGTATAACTCATATACTTATATGTTATTATAAGTATGAAACAACCCTATTTCACCATCTATCCATCCTACGGAAAACGAAATCACTATGCGTGCGTACATACGGAATACCGTCTCCACGCCGTGGTGAAATCTGTTTTTCCACCAACACCTTACACGGATGGGTATAATGGTGTAAAGAATAAATATATATGGTTATTATAACATCATACTTATTCTGATATATTATACCATCCACTCCAATTCTATTCAATAATTATGGGAATGATATCATCGCTCGTGCGTACGTACGGACTACCGTCTTCACGACGCGATGAGATTCATTCTCCATGTTAACCGTACATCAATGATCATAAAGTTTATATAATGAATAATAATGAATTATATGACATTATAATAATAATGTATTTATGTATATATATATTTATGTCATCTACTTAATTCCACTCAATTCAATAAAGAAACCAAAACAGCGTTCATGCGTACGTACGGCCTACCGTCTCCATGAACGGTGTATTTCTTTCCATTTATTGATCCATTATATATATGTATATTCTGAATGTATATTATATATAAATCTTTTTTTTACATTCTGGATTTAAGTAATCATGATCTAAGTAATCATATGAATAATTATAAGTTAAAACACGAACGACAAATGAGACGATTTTACCCAAAACGCTACTTTAACATGAATATACAAAAGAACGGGTAATATAAAGTCATAAGTGAACAATATATGATATAATAACAATGAATATGATTCTGTAATAAGTCAATGACATTATTTAAATCATTATACAGGAGCTTCGGACAATTATGAAGTGAATCGGACCAAAGGTAAGGGAAATATCACAATCTCATTTTTATCCGAGATTGTTTATACTTTGGTATTTACTGGGGGGTATTTTATCATCCACATCCATGTTTCCACAATATATAATATTATTTCCATCCACCTACAATTGTTTAAATCCAATTTTACCCTTCGGTGAGTTTTTAGTAAAGGATATGAAAGGAATCTTTTGTCATTTTTTGTATGAGGTACTTCTTGACTTTTCCGACAAAAGTACGAAGAATGTTTTTTTAACTTATACGGCATGAATGGATTTTTTAAAAATTATTTCCAAGAAGCATCCTTTACAAGTTTTGAAGTTTATTTTTAATCAACCTCTTTTAGTTTATAATTGTACGACATGTTAAGAAGGGAAAAGTGTTTTTGAAGCAGAAAGGATATTTTCCTTAAGAATGGAGTTCAAGTGTTTTATCAAAATTATTTTTCCATCTAAGATAATAAAAGGGTTCTGTTTTTATCCCTATTATTATATTTATTTGATTATGTTGTGATCGAAATATATTTTTATGAATTCCTTTATCTTATATGAATTGTTTTATGATGTCATGATGTTTAAGATTCCCATTTTTATTACATGGGTTATGCTATGATGTATGGTTTCTGATTTTGTGGCACACATAAGATGGTATCATAATGAGATGGGTGAGACCTATATCTCCCTAAAATTCATTGGGTAAAGATTTTATATCTCATGATATATACATGGCTGGAATGGTAGGTTATACCGGTTCATTGAAACAGGACTGAAACGAGGAGTGAACTCGGTTCAGAAATCGACTTTGTCCACTATGATAGTCTTGGAAATGAGTCTTGACTAATAGGAAATTATTCTCTATGATTATGTCTGTATGCGACAAAGTTTCATGTTTTATGTTATGATTATTGGGATTACATTTCACTAACATGATTTATCCCATGTTATGAAATTATGTTCTCTTTTGCAGGGTAAGATTTCCAAATTGTTATGTTCTTATGAATATGATGTGATTGATATTTCTTTTGTTTACCCTTACTGAACATTTGAGCCCACCATTTTATGTTTTCTTTTCCCCATGATATAAATAATGGTTTTAGGTATGGAAACAAAAATTGGAAGATCTTTATGGGAGATTTTGAAGATCTTTCACCATGATTAGAAGATTATGTTACATGTTTCCAAAGACACTAAACTATTACGGTCCTTGTGTGTCTGTTTTTGTTATGTATTAAGTATTCCGAAAAAGTAATGTAATGTCCATATACGTTAAGCTTCGGTTCTCTACAGTTGGTATCAGAGGAAAGGTTTAGTCAACCTTTGGAAACTAGGATGCAAAAACATTAGTGAGATCCCTAGAGATATTTCTAAGGTATATCAAGGGATGTCCCTAAGGATAAGTATACATATAGGATATAGTCCAAGAACTATGGTAACGATCTTAGAATTTAACCTAAGATGTTAGATATTGAAGGTACTCCCCCTTTATTATATTGTTTTCCCTAGCGTGATTTTTACCTCTCATACTATTCGTTTTGGGTTTTAGATGATGGCTGGAACCCGAAGGAACCGTGTTGATCAATGTAATGGAAAATGCAATGATTGTCCTCCTGAACAAACAAATGTTATGGTAGATGGAGTGAAAAATCTTATTGATATACTTACACAAGCTATGAATCATTCTAGACGTCCAAATGAGCAGAGAAGGGAACAATATTCTATTGAGTCCTTCATGAGGAAACATCTACCATCTTTTAGTGGGTCTTCTGATCCACTTGTTGCTGAACAATGGATCAGTACTACTGAAAATATATTTTCAGTTCATCAATGTTCTGAACATGATAAAGTCATCGTAGCAGTATATCGTTTGGAAGGTGAAGCTGATTAATGGTGGAATCTTATCAAGATTTCAAGGCCAAGAGATGAAATTGAGTCCATGGAATGGGACGAGTTCAAGTACTTATTTTTCAATAAGTACTTCCCTCGTATTCTTTGAACAAGGATGGAGAAGGAGTTTCTTGAACTAAAGCAAAAGGATGATGAATCTGTTGGTATATACGAAGCGAATTTTACAAGGCTTGCCAGGTATGCATCTGGATTTATCATCCAACCTGAAAGTAAAGTTGTTCGATTCTTCAGTGGCATAAAACAAAATCTTCGAAGGGCATTATCTATAAGAGACTTCAGTAGCTGTGAAGAAATTGTGTGTTGTGCTATCAAGGTAGAAATGGAAGTTGGTGTTACTTATCCATCTCATAGTTTTGACAAGAAACGAAAGATGTAGTTCAAGGATAAATCTCAGAATAATGGTGAAAAGAAGATGAATGTTTCCCTATGCTCAAAGTGTGGAAAGAAGCATGGTGGAGATTTTCTTAAAGGGACAAGTAAATGTTTCAAATGTGGAAAGGAAGTTCATCGGGGATTTGAATGCCGAAATGATGGGAAGAAGATGTCTACTGATGCAAACAAAGGAAGGGATACACAGAATGAACCTATTACACATCAATGCTTCAAGTGCAAGGAAATGGGGCATTATGCTAATAAATTCCCTAATCTAAGGGTTAGTGATGATCGACATGAGCAACCACTTAAGGCAAAGGACAAAGGTAAGTCACATGCGATCACTATTGGTGATGTTGAATATGACAACAATGTGGTGGAATGATTAAATGTTTATGTAATAGGATTCCAAAATAATGTTGTATATAGTATCGTGGAATATTGGAATATTTATGTTTTGGTATATTGTGGTTTTCAATGGTACCGGTAACCATGGAATGTGATTGAGATATTTTTGGAAAAAAAGATGATATGCGCATAATGAAAGGAAATGAAAAAATGAAATGTTTGACCGTATTCATGAGCACATGACTGATATAAGGAGAAGGTTATATCATGGTTTGAGTATATAGAATTTTTGGATTTTGGTATGTGTAAAGAGTTAACTTTTGACTGCATTCAGGTTTTCACTAAGGTTCAATGGGTATTCATTCTTCAAGAGAATACATGATTAAGGTATTCACATGTTTGTAATTTGACAAACAAGACATATCTTATGATATATGGGGATCAACGATGGTATTAAATATCTGGTAATCATTTTCACTATATTATGAGAGTGGACTGCAGTATTATGGATAAGACTAAAGATTGGAATGGATTATGTTGGACATAAGTTAGTATTGTTTAAGGATAGAATTTTTTTTCGATATTATTGATGGGATGTTATAGAAATATAGTTTTAGAAAAAGGACAACCTGCAGGACGGCCGACAACCCATCGCGTCGGACAAGGCTGTGGGAATCCAACCCACAACCGAAATGTGACTGGCCTTTATTGCCTACCACTGGCCTACAGGAAGTCCCTGGTTAGTAGAAACTAGTTTTATTTTATTAAGCGGTATGATATATGAAGTATAAGTTCATTTTTGGAACCATATACGATTAATCTAACCATAAGATGGACTTATAACTTTTTCTAACATTTTGTTTGAAAGAGATGGAATGACCCATCATTCTATCACATGATCTTCTAACAGATCACAAATAACAAATTCAACTTTATTTTTTTAAGGTATGAAGTTTAAATTGTTCAATTCATGAACAACAGTGAGATTGTACCAAAATCATGTAAGTATTTATTTTAATTCATCAGCTTTAGGGAAACGATCTTGAAAACCAAAAATGTTTTCTTAGATCCCTTATATCCGATGAATCAGATGGTACCTTAGATCATCACAAATCTATAGCTTTTTAATTTTTGTCTTTTTCATAGCCATGTTCTCTACCACTCTCCATCAGAACCTAATGGTTAGATTTTTCTTCCATATCCATATTTTCACCTATGTTCTCCTACGTGGAAACCCAGTGATTAGTTAATTTGGGTAACCGTTACATTTCATACTTTAGTTTTTAAATACATGTTTTGGTATTCCTTTTTTCAATGTGGGTTTCTATTAAAGAAACTTTCGAGTAATAAACCATTTATAACCCTGACGAATTTCGAGGGCGAAATTCATTTTAAGGGGGGTAGAATGTAACACCCCAAGATTTCACAAAAAATAATCTTTTAAATTTCATTAATGTCTTGTGTTGTATGCTACACCAAAAGGATATTGCACAACACGCATCCCTGACTTAGCTTGCATTACATGAAAGCATGACCTTCCACGATAGCGTGTGTTGTACGCAATACCAAGTTTCGCTAAACAATGATATGCTATTAAAATATTATTAAAACTAGTAGTTATGAATAGTAATAACCACTTTTTGAAATTTTGTAAATTTTGTTTTTCAAAATGGACTTCATTTTTGGATTCAGAGTATCGAAATTATCTTAGGGTGAAATTTTGGTACATTTCGGATAATTATCATATTCTGATGAATAGTGAAAATTACAAAATTTTAATTAAAAAACAACTTTTTTAATCGAAATAATTAATATTGATAAATTATTAATTTGAGTGGTTTTAAAGTATATTTAGAATATATTTTTACAATTTAATACAATTTTGGTCATTGGATGTAATTTCACATTTAAACCAGACATAAATAAGTGTCAATCTTTTGATATTTATTATCTCTTAAAAACACGCTATTTGTTTTGATGACGGGAATTAATTTTTAAATTAGTTAATGTAACTGATAAGTTTTGAATTTGGTAAAATAGTCATCATTTTTGAATTCATAATATCAAATATAGCTTAGGCCAAATTCTTGGTATTTTTCTGGAAACTTTCATTTTTTGATGAATAGTGAAACAGCTAAGTGATAGTTAAAAAACTGAATTTTTTCATAAAACATAATTTTACCGCTTCTATGAGTGGAATTTCAAAAATCTGAGTGACATGGTTGATTTAAGTAAGTAAAATTTGGTTCAATTAGATGCAAATAATTTTTCGTGAATAGTAACTTTTTTCTTTTATTTACTACGGTTAAAAGTAAATAGGGTAGTTAAGGGTAGAAATGATATTTTTATTACCTTAACACATGTCCTAATTCTATTGGATAAGTGTAATTCGACCAAAAACAACCTTAGGAATAAAATATGACCATTTAGACCCACTTGGATTAGATTAGGACATTTATTATCAATTTATTGAAATAAGGGTTAAAATAGTTAAAATCAAAGTTTAATAACTAAATCATTTTTAATATATGGTTATACATAAGATAAATTGGACTAAAAATATTCATTAGAAATATAAAACGATTTCATACATAATGGTATTTTATTTTTAATTTTTAGACTTAAAATAATGTAATTTATTTATGATACAATGATGATGCAATAATTATCTTATTAATGAAATATTGACATTATTGATGTTATAAATACCCAAATAAATGTAATTTGAAACTTTTTATGAATTCCAATAATTTTATATGTTAATATGACATGTTAGAATTGATTTAATTAAATTTTTTCAAACTAATCTTTCTGTTATGATTTTCAAAAAAATCAATTACCAAGTAATGTCAAAATTGACATAAAATAGTTTTTAAAACAAATAGTATATTATTAATTGTAATTTTATTCCTAAAAATCTAAGGTTCGTCCAAATGACTTAGATAAGGTTATATATATTAATAGTAAACAACTTGGGGTTCTTTTTTCTTGATATATTAAGTTTATTAACCTTATAGTGTAAGAAAACAAGAAGACACGGTAAAAGTTAAATTATCTAACTTAAAGTTAAATCTAAATGATAAGTTTAAAATTGATACCAAAACATGTCTAAATTCTATTGGATGAGAGGATTTCTACCCATATCCTCCTTATCTTAGAAATAAATCAATTTGGAGCTATTTAAAACCGAATTTTTCTTTATAATAAAATAATATTTTTTGTTATTCCAAAGGTGCCCCTCTCCTCCCTTATAAAATGGAACCTCCTCCCTCTCTTCCTCACACAACGTTGAGCCTTCAAGATAGGCCAACCCATGAGAAATTATCTTCTCCACTTCCATAGAAAGATCCTAGAGGTTCTGGTCTTCTTTAATGACCAATTTTAGATCCCTAAGAGGAGGTCTCAAAGAGGCGTTTCAAAGAAGAGGTAATGTCTGTTACTGATTCTTTTAACTTTATTTCTTCTTCCACTTCATCTTCTTTAGTTGTTTCATTATGAAGTAATAACATCATTATAACTCATATACTGATATGTTATTATAAGTATTAAACAACCCTATTTCACCATCTATCTATCATGCGGAAAATGAAATCACCACATGTGTGTAAGTACGGAATACCGTCTCCACGCCGTGGTGAAATCTATTTTTCCACCAACACCTTACATGGATTGGTATAATGGTGTAAAGAATAACTATATATGGTTATTATAAAATCATACTGATTCTGATATATTATACAATCCACTCCAATTATATTCAATAATTATGGGAATGATATCCTCGCTCGTGCGTACGTACGGACTACCGTCTCCACGACGCGATGAGATTCATTCTCCATGTTAACCATACATGAATGATCATAAAGTATATATAATGAATAATAATGAAATATATGACATAATAATGATACTGGATTTATTTATATATATATATATGTCATCTACTTAATTCCACTCAATTCAATAAAGAAACGAAAACATCGTTCTTACGTACGTACGGCCTACCGTCTCCATGAACGGTGTATTTCATTCCATTTATCGATCCATTATATATATTTATATTCTGAATATATATTATATATAAATCATTTTTTACATTCCTGATTTAAGTAATAATGATCTAAGTAATCATATGAATAATTACAAATTAAAACACGAACGACAAATGAGACGATTTTACCCAAAACGCTACATTAAAATGAATTTAGAAATGAACGGGTAATATAAATTAATAAGTGAACCATATATGATATAATAACAATTAATATGATTCTTTAATAAGTCAATTACATTATTTAAATCATTATACAGGAGTTTCGGACACTTATGTAGAGAATCGGACCTAAGGTAAGGGAAATATCACAATCTCATTTTTATCCGAGATTGTTTATACTTTGGTATTTACTGGGGTGTATTTTATCATCCACATATATGTTTCCTCAATATGTAATATTATTTCCATCCACCTACAATTGTTTAAATCCAATTTTACCCTTCGGTGAGTTTTTATTAAAGGATATGAAATGAATATTTTGTCGTTTTTCGTACGAGGTACTTTTTGACTTTTCCGACAAAAGTACGAAGAATGATTTTTTTAACTTATACGGCATGAATGGATTTTTAAAACATTATTTTAAAAATATTCCTTTACAGGTTTTAAATTTTATTTTTAATCAACCTCTTTTAGATTATAATTGTATGACATGTTAAGAAAGGAAAAGTGTTTTTGAAGGAGAAAGGATATTTTCCTCAGGAAGGGAGTTCAATTGTTTTATCAAAATTATTTTTCCATCTAAGATAATAAAGGGTTATGTTTCTATCCCTATTATTATATTTATTTGATTATGTTGTGTTGGAATTATATTTTTATGAATTCCTTTATCTTATATGAATTGTTTTATGATGTCACGATGTTTAATATTCCCATTTTTATTACATGGGTTATGATATGATGTATGGTTTATAATTTTGTGGCACACATAAGAATGGTATCATTATGAGATGGGTGGGACCTATATATCCCTCAAATTAATTGGGTAAAGATTTTATATCTCATGAGATAGACATGGTTGGAACGGTTGGTTATACCAATTCAGTGAAACAGGACTGAAACGAGGAGTGATCTCGCTTCAGAAATGCACTTTGTCCACTAAGATAATCTTGGCAATGAGTCTTGACTAATAATAAATGATTCTCTATGATTATGTGTGTATATCACAAAGTATCATGTTTCATGTTATGATTATTGGGATTACATTTCACTACCATGATTTATCCCATGTTATGAAATTATGATCTCTTTTGCAGGGTAAGATTTCCAAATTGTTATGTTCTTATGAATATGATGTGATTGATATTTATTTTGTTTACCCTTACTGAGAATTTGAGCTCAACTTTTTATGTTTTCTTTTCCCCAGGATAAAGATAAAGGTTTTAGGTAAGGAAAAAAAAGTGGAAGATCTTTATGGGAGATTTTTTAGATCTTTCACCATGATTAGAAGATTACGTTCCAAGTTTCCAAAGACACTAAACTATTACGGTCTTTGTCTGTCTGTTTTTGTTATGTATTAAGTATTCCGCAAAAGTAATGTAATTTCCATGTATGTTAAGCTTCGGGTCTCTACACACCATGTACTGCAACGCCGATGATCCTCTTCTCCACGACGTCGTGTACCGTGACACTGACAATCCTCCTTCTGCGACGTCGTCTTCCACGAAATCCCTTTCTCACGAAAAACCTCGTTCGACAACTTCATTGAGGCAGGGGGTTTGGTTTAATTTAAATAATGTGGAATATATCCTTGACATATGATTAAATTGTTGAAAGTTGTTTGAACCACTAACGCGGTGGGTGCGGACCAACGAACCTGTTCGTACCCACCGATTCTCTGTTCTTGATGTGCGGAACGTTGGGCGATGATGAAACAATACCGTTGATCGATTGGAGGCCGTCGTAGTAATCTACAATTCCCGAAATGACCGTAGGTGCATATGGGAGAAAGAACGGACCACCGGAACAGCTCCGGTGGCCCGCGGTTTTCACCAGTGGCACGGGGCGCCGGCGCCAGCGGCCAGAGGTGGCGACGTCCCGACAGGCCGCCAGGAGGGACTGCCATGGCTTCAGCCGCTACGGCAGGCAACTGGGAAACTGCGGTCGCTTGGGACCTAGGGGATACGCGACGCCCAGTGTCGCGTCCACTGGCAAAAGAGCGGCCCTCGCGTGGGGCCCACAGTTTCAATCAAGGGGGTCAGCATCCCCACCCCCTTTCTGCTCGGCTCGGACAGCACCGAGTTGGCCGTTTTGGGTGCACCCCCACCTGGCCAACCGGCCGCCCAGGCCGGACCGGCCAGACCGGGTCGGGCCGCCCAGGCCAGGCCGCGCCGCCCCGGCTGGGTCGGGCAGTGCCGGTGGGGTCGGGCGGTGCCCACCAGGCTGGGCCGCACCCAAATGGGCCAGGCCAGGACCCAGTTTGGGTCAACCCGGTTCAGTTCCACCCATGGGGTCTAAGGTCGGGTTGGTCCGCACCCCAAACCCCCTAAAACCGTACAGGTTTGTTCTTTTTCCCATTTCATTGGCTAAGGATCTCCGATCGACGCACCGTCAGTTGCTTGGAGATCCTTGGAACGAGACGGTCTCTTTGGTATATTACACTCAAGATTTCGGAGAACTTTTGGTATGGCCGGGTTGGTTCGAACACGAAACCAATCGGGCCCTCGGAGCGGAAACACTTATAACATGAGCTCCAGACGTCCGATTGACGTGCCATCGACTTTGTTGGATTCCTCTTAGTGAGAACAACCTTTTGGATTACTCCGCTCGATGTTTGGATGTAGTTGGCGTGGAGTCAGGTTGGTTTTGACATTAAAACCAACAGGGACTTTGGAACGAAAAAGGCAATAACTCTCAGACCGGGGGTCCGATTGGAGCATCGTCTGTCACCAATAATGGAGTCTCTAGCCTGAAAACCAAACTCGAAACACTTAACATAGTTTCCCTAAACAAATCTCACAGACTCTTGTTCCTATGGTATATATCTATAGAACATATTTCAAGAGAAACACAAAGCAGATATAACCAAAACCCAGACCCACAGTCTAGGGACAAGTCACACAACCGCATACCGCCATTAGGGATTCAGTTTGATGATTCCATGAAGCACACATTCTGGGAGAACAGAATCCACGAGTCTGATAGCTCTAAAGACCTCCATCTGAGATGTACTATTTGTCAGAAAACGTCATGAGAGGTAGTGACACTCATTACGGTAGACACACTATTGAGTCGAAATATTTCAATAGATAGATGCACTCATTACTGGAGACACACTCCTGAGTGGGAAAGATCACGATACATAGATGTGGATCACTTCCAGGGCCATGGCAGATACCGCGACTCATCCAGATTCACTATCTAGGTAGAGGATCAATGTCTGGTAGAGTTGGTCACATCGATGCCCGACTCTACCTAGAGTCAGGAATCAATACAGGATCTCGATCTGGGCCTCTCAGATGGATGCCTGAATCTATCATTGAATTTCGTGATTAATGGATCATAATCCTATAGAAGTAAATGATATTTGACCTTTAGAGCAATGAGAGGAAGGGGTAATATCCCAAACAAAGCATTTCTATGTTACAATATACAAGAGGACCACGCAATTTTTTTTAATGTAGACAGCATGTATAAAAGTTACACGTCGTGTCGTTTGACCCTGGGTACTGCCCGTGTACAATGACCTATGTCGTAAGGCTGATCGTTTAGAAATGTTATCACACGGTGTGTAGTACTGTGTACATTCCGTGTCTGAGTGACTGGGGTTAGCTCCATTTATGCTGGCCATGTGCCCGTACATGGTCTTCATCCTGTTTACTCCAACCCGTGTGATCGGTACACAGGGTGACCCACATTACTGGCCTCATCTAGCGATGTGATGGAGTACATGGTTGTGTACGCCATCCCCTGTCCGTGTAGACCCTGGATACATGTCGAGTCCCGCATACCCGCCTCTGCCATGTTGTACACGTCGTGTTCTAAAGTTGTGTAGATCATCTCGTGTCTCTGTACTTCCCAAAATACACGCCGAGCTTCGGTGAAAGTCCAAAATTCCATGTGATAAGGGTCACATCTTGTGTGATTCCTCCGACCCCCAAAACCCTAGCCACTGCCGCCAGTACTACAGTCCGAGTTCTTCGGATGTAAATGTTGTGTATTCTAGAAATTTCCAGAAATAAGGAACTCCACTGCCACGCCTCCAGTGATGCTTTGTTCGTCGATCCAATCATATGATCACCCTGGAACACCCGAGTTTTGGTCTCCCTGACACCATGAAGCTACCTATAATGTTTTCAGACCGCATTATTGGCTCTGAAAACATGTTTTTATCTTCTCATGTGAAGAACGCTTGAAGAATATCCTCTTTCGATTCGAGACGATTCGTCATCCCTCATGGCTATCACCCCTCTTTAGGGTCGTTGTAATGTCGGATCTCTGGTTTGGGATCGTTGCATTGCAAGACGGATGTGCAACATTCTATTGTTCTTCGCCCCATGAATAACAGGAAGAACACGTGAGAAAAAAAGGGGGAAGGAAAACCAATTGAACAAATTTGAGGAATGAACATCCATCGTCACTCGTCACGGCGTTGATCCACTCCAGTTAATAGGATTAAACAGAGCCTAAATCAACAACGATAATCAAAATGGATTAATTACCCATAATCATCCCAAAGAAAATCCTCCCGCAAGAACATAATAATCCATGGATCAACTTGTTCATGGTTGATCCACGTTCGTCATTTAAAATTCAAAACGAGGAAAGAGAGATGAAATAACAACCCCTACCTCAACTGGGATCGATCGCTGATGAAGGGTCTATGCTACCATCGTCGAGATCCTCCAACTTCTATGGCGCAGTGATTCCCATATTTTACCACCATCTTTCGTCACTGAGAGTTTTCTCCACTGCTCTGCGGATTCTCTAGAGATTTCTCTCAATCATTGCCAACGAGGAAAATTTGATTATCCAAATAAAAAGGTAAACATATTTGACATCCAATTACACTACAACATTAATGATTCATCATTTTTGTTTCTGAGTCATTATGACATGACTTTATTAAAGAAACGGTTTCCCTGTTGTCGTGCTACAGTGGATACTTCAATAAATAAATAATATAAACATTGAAATTTTATTTTATTTTTTTAATTAAAACATCTGAAAAATTAAAATTTTCCCTCAACCTGCAACAGTCGAGTTTTGGCTCGTTCATAAGGAAATTCGTCTTCCAGAACGCAATGGTGCCCCCAGATTATTAATCCATGCATCATTTTGGAAACTACCACAACAGCGTACAAGTGCCGACTCAATTAACATAAAAAAGGTTCAATCCACCATTCTGGGCTCACTGGGTCTCAAGATGATATGCCGTTTTTGCACCCAGTCTCGAAATAATCCCATATAATATCTAGAAATAATACACTAATAATTCTGACACACTACCAAAATATTCAAAGATCATAATATCCTATATAACAACCAAAATAGTATGTCCAATCTAATTGAAACTTCTGATACCAAATTTTAGCATCCCATTCTTGGTTTACTCACATGAAACCGAACTCGGTCGCTCACATGCCTCATGATCGCCTCTATGTATACCAGAGGCAATTGACTAGCAGTGAGGGTCCATGGAGGTATAAAGGGCATACTATACCCAAATGATCAGATTATCACAATGATAAGATAGATGAATAAATAAAAGAATCATAATAAGTTATATATAAGGTGGTGTATTTAAAATATCCAAATGATAAGATTAAGAAATTCAAAAAATAGCCATATACAAAATGACATGTATTTGATGGATCTAGAAAAAATGTAATATTAAAGACCTAAAATTATATCAAAAATAACAAAATACCAAAAAGATATCCAATATTATCCTAAGCCAAGGATTATTTTCTTTTCTCCCAATATCTCATTCTATAATCAATTACGCATCCAAGACCCAGTGCTCTCCCTAGTCCCTACCTTCATCCATAAGTCTTTAGGACCACCAAACATTAGACTAAACATGGAGTGGGATATAGAAAACAACCAAGGACTTCAATAAAATACCATAATTTGAGTATAAAACCAATAGTGTGTATATATAAGTTATGAAATGGAATAACATGCAGGAAATAATCATCATTTTGATCTCAAAATACTAATTAGAAGCCCAAACGATCATCCATTCATTAGACTATGATAGATACATATGAACATGTGACCTATAAATGGTTAGAGTGTAACATATATTACTAGGGTTTCCTTTAAGAAGAGATATGATTAATGTGGTATAGAAGGGGAAACCAAGATTTCCAAGAATAAATTGTATTAAAATGGGAAAAAAGGAGAAAACAAGTCATCCAAGACATAGTGATAGTAATATAAGACCCATGGGCAATCAATCCATCATTGTACTTATAAGTTCAATCCAACTCACAGTAAATAAGCCATGCATCCTAGATATATGGAACTAACTATAATACAATGGATAAATTAAAATATTTAAACTATAATAATATATAATTGAGTACATAGATCATGTAAAAAATTAAATATCGTGCTAAGCATGACTGGGGCCCAATGGAAGAATCCAATGAACCTTCTATCATATGACATCAACTGAATCCAATTATTGTATATGAGGGATTATAACATATGGAATTTTTTCATATGAATATTTGTTACTACACCAATAATTAACATATAAATATGACATTTTCCATGTTCCAATGTGGGTATCTCCATTGGAAACATTCCAAATGAATTATGTTGGGGATCTTTAAGAAATCAAGAAATTCCAAATAGATATATCTAGGCAGACAACTCCAATAATATGAAGAAAGAAAATGGTAAAAATAACCACCGTAAGTGTAATTAAATAATCAATTACATGTGACAATAATTCCTATTCATTCATATTTTTATATATAATTCAAGTCCATACCTTTTCATTCAACAATTACAAAGGCTATATAAATTTTCATACCATTAATCCTTTGATTGAAATTTAATATTATCCAATATAAACATTCTCCCAAATTTACAAGGTTCATATCATCTATTGAAATTAATCAAAACACTTAATAATGTAAAACCCTAAAAAACAATTGGTTCCTCATCTATTAAAATATAAAGGGGCATATAGGAATAAGCATTGAACTCCCAAGGGGGGAGGAATGTTGAGGTCCTTGGCCTCTAACCATAATCAAGTTGTTTAATAGAATGTTTACATTTTAAATTTAAATAATAATACATGGAAAATCAATTTTTGGGACAAATAATAGGTGAAATAATCATGTGACACTATGATGACAATAACAAATCAATGACAGTTGATGGAAAATTAATAAACCACATAACTTATTCTGTTAGGGGAACACTCATCCAATATCTGCACTTAGTTTTTTATGATTCAAAAGAAAATGGAAGAATATATAAGTTCTATGAAATTAGGGCATATTATCTTGCTCCAAAATTATAATAAAGATGGTGAGATAAACCATAATTTGATGGAAGTGGATTAAATAAGTTAATAATTTAGCTCTAATGTGAACATAATAGGATCAATAGGTGTATGGATAGAAGAGACACACATGATCCTATGAGGGAGCCATGAATGAAATCATATGGTGGTCAGTTACTATGAGGAAGGATGGTCTGTTTAATATTAAGGGGTTCTATCTATTTTTAAAAATAATACCATGAATTATTCATCACATGAATATTTTTCACATTGAAAAAAGATTTGGGTAATACCCAAAAACCAATCCATGCCATGTTAGTGGTTTACCCAGACCAATTCAAGTTCTAAATTGTATCTTTATCCAGGATTTATCCCTCTACAACATTCTTCCTACAAACGATCCAACCAACCTAATGGCGGGGATTATGGGTCTATGAAAATAAATTAAAATATTTTGGTTCAACAGAACATTAAATTATACGTACCTCATAAGAATAATTTTGTATCATATAGTGTGGATTTTAAAGAAAATGTATTTCCAGTTGTTCATCGATAAAATTTTCTATTTATGATTTCTATATTCATCATCTCTGGAGAAAACATCACCAACATGATCTGAATATCAAGATTTAATTCCATATACATTATGATAGAGGGTTAACTCCCTTATACTAATGGGGAATGGGTATCTTTAGTGTTTATTTGAGTGATGGTCTTGATACCTCGATGCACTATTTAATTACAATTATGATGATTCTCTCTATGTGGATTGCAATGTGGGGATAACATTCTTCACATTATTGACTGTTACAACACGGTGTACCATCATGGAAACAAGTCAACATACTATAAAGTGAAGGACATTATTTCCTTTTAATCTTGTTTTTATATAGTGGACATTAATAGATGGTATTATAATTATATTCCTTAGGATTTATCCTTATATGATTATGATGAGGACATTAATGCCTTGTGTTCTAAGGAGAGGCTCATAAACTATTTGTCAAAGAATTAAAGAAAGGACCATTATTTTTTATACTGTTTTATCTTTCAAAAAATATACTGAAATTGCATTGAATAACTATATATAGGAATTAAATAGCATCTAGAGTATTGAATTTAATTAATTTAGGAATATGGGATTGCTTTTGGGTTTTTGTCTTCCCTTTGTGAGATCGTTATTTTGATTTTTTTCTTTAAGGTTGACTTATGATGTATGAAACTATGATACATATCATATGAATATTATTAACAGGGTGGATCTAGTTGATCAAATGTTGGTTCTAGTTAATAGTATGATATCATCCCTTATTTTCCACCGTAATATTCGATATATCACTTTAGACTAATCGGGAATGTGTTCTAGCCTTTTAGTAGCCATAAAGATGTGTCGTCAGCCTTTATTTAGATTTATGTAAGAATGAATGTTTGAATTTAAATGAGATTTTATCAGAATATATTTCTAAGAAATTTTTATGGATTTAGAAATATAAAAACCAAATTTTTTTCAAGATAGGATACAAGATTTACTCTTATTGGGGTGATGGGATAGGTTCCCTCTTTTGTATAACTATTGGGATATGATGATGTTCTTCGGGATCATCAAGGAGAGTTGGAGTATGGTAAAAACCACAAATTTTGTGTGTAATATGTTTATAACAATATTTTCATTATTCCATAACAATTTTATGTCAATCGTATAGGATATGGATAATGCTATAGTATTTTTCATTAATTACCACCAGGATATACCGATGGACATTATCAGTGGGGATTTGAATGTGTTAATATTTCCTAGTGGAAGTATGAATATGTCCCTACTCCTTTTCCCAATATTCCATCGTGATATGGTAAGGATATTTGGGTGTAGGGAAAAAACAACCCCAAAACTCCTTCTTATTATCGAAACATATAGAGGGACTTTCAATTTAAGAATTTTCATATAATCATATTCTATAATCACCACCATAGTATATAAAAGGGATTATTTAGTAGAATTATGGATATAAAACCACTCCTTATGGATCAATTCTCACCATTAGTATTGAAATATTCTCAACATTCATCTCATATTGACCATGGGAGAGATCTTTAATGTGGATCCCTCAATAAATTGGGGAGGGGTAGTGGTTTCATGTTTATAGCATTAACAAATATATAGACCTCTACTGGGGGACCCATGAGACGAATCAAATTCGTGGTTTACTTCTTGATGAACCTCCCAAATATAATTAATTAGTTATCATACAAATGGTATTGGATCCTAATGTGGTTATTGATGGTGATCAGTATAACATGCTTCATTGATATTCTCCTCATAAGGGGTAGGAATATTGATTTCAATGCCTAATGTCCCTTGAGTTTTGACTTAATGGTTGGGATTGTAGTCTGATAATTATTATATTTTAATATAATGCTTTAAAATTTCTTATAGTGATGCTAATAAAGTGATGTTTTAATCCTCACCTTGAGTGGTTCAGCTCTTATGGAAGATGAAACCTAGGAACACATTTTTTTGTTGAAATAATTTATTTGGATCAAATAGAGATCCATATTCAATTACCTAAATGTTGAAAAGACAATTAAAATATCAATCAATTAATCATATCAAGTATTAACATATTAAAAAAAATTCATCTGATAAACATTCATACTGGTAACATATTTTTTGTTTCTATAGAATATGTGAAATAAAATGTTGTATTGTTTTATGAAACTCATTTTCTTTTTTATAATTTGAAATAATCACATTAGGTTCCACAATTATGCTTCACCAAAAATCCGGTTTCCCAATGATTGATTGTGAGGGGTTGTGTATGGCTATAATATCTTCTCATAAGGTCACAATCCTTGTATTATATTGATTCCAATGTGATTTATTAATAAAACCTAATAAACTAATCGATTCAAACATCCATGATAAGAGATGTTATTATGGGACCACTTTCAAGAGGTATTAATTCATTTCTGTTTCTTAAAAATGATTCTTAGAAACTCATATTGTTCTCTATTCTGTGATATTAGGCTCATTAAAACCTATTGGGGGAATTATTGACTATTTGAGGACCATTTTATAGATTTATATCATGAATGTGAAACCTTCCGAAGAACAAAAATTGTACCAGTTTCCAAAATCGTTAAATCAGTTATTAGCATGGGTTTTTGGGATAATTTATATGTATCTGAAGTATAATATTGTTTTGAATATCTAAATGTTTCAATTATTCTCTAGTGATGACATAAAATGATGTCTATGTTTATGGTTTTTGGATTGATACCATGAATAAGGAGTTGTACATATCATTGTGATTCGAATTAGAATCCATGTAGTTCAATGCCACCTAATAGGACATTTTCTTGCTTTTATCATCATGTGACAATGAATAATACACATAATTTAACATCATTTGGTAATACTATATTAAATATGTCAAGTAATGTTAAGTGTGAGACTTATAAATGGCCAACCATTTATGGTTTTCTTAATATAGAATATGAATCAATTAGGACGAGTTGGTTTGGAAAGAAATATTGACCAATTAGGATAAGTGTTGTTAAAGGGGTAATATGTCCTGAATAATATAGATATAGTATTCATCTAGAATGAATATGGACCTCTAGGTGGGGATATGATATTATGAAGAATATTTCTTGATGAAGGGATGATCCATAGGTAATATGACCCTAATAAACCAGATGTCCAGGAACATGTGAATATAGCAAAGTGAGTGAAGGACATATGTGTCATTGTGAGAAATATGGTCCAAGTAGAATGTATATTGAGTTTGATGTAGGGTTTGATCATTATAGGGGTATCCAACATATCATTTTTGACATGAAAAAAATCCCTATTAAATCATGATAAATTTTTTGTGTTCATTTATAAATATCATAGAAGGTTGTTTAACATCATTATTTATGTAATTTTTGGGGATATTAACATCATGAAACTATAACATTGGCCACCAATTTTAATGTCACACTATCATAGATAATGTGCATTAAAATATGTGACAACAGATGATTGGGCAGGCCATATGCATCAGAAACGTTTCTAAAATAATGGTTTTGGACAAAACATGGTAGATGTCCCAAATATGTGATATAATTGATTGATAAAATGGAATTATCAACACAAATATATAATCCAATGTGAATCATGATTGGTGTGAGAAATAAAAGATAATATAATATTAAGCACATTGTCTGAGAGTGAAAAATTAAATAAGAATGGGGAATAAAGATAAAGAGGTGGGACCATATGTGAATCATGCATGGAAATAGTGATATATAGTTTATATTCATGTAGTCCATAGATAATTTCATGGCTTATGCATTATGATCCTAAAATCTACATTGGAGTGGAAGAGAAAAGGTTCCAAGGAGGTCACACTATATAGTGATATCATTGGATCTTTCAAATCGACTACTTCTGTGAGATGGTAAAAAACAATGTACATATGACTCCTGATTTGGGAATAACATAGGTGGAATGTGCCCATACCAGGAGTTAGAGTGGGTAAATATATGTGTGATCCCAATTATATTTTCCTCTCATGAGAAGTATTTAGGAATCCTTCAGAAAAGCTAATTAATTGAGCATGGACATGGGTTATCCATTTTTTATTGATTTTCCTACGGGAATTATCACCAATTTCTATATGAATTGAATTCACCTTACCCTGGGTATAGAGTATTTAAAAAACCATAAATAATCAATTTATTATAATAAACACATTGGAGAAACATTTTATCATGTTAATGTAGGATGAAATGTGGATCACGATCGTGTCCATTCCCAGAATATTCTTATTTGGTAGTTTTAGAAGAGGTATTTGTGATGGAACATCTAAATAGGGTTGTTCGGTAAAGGGGTGGTTTTTTTCAGTAATTCATTCATGGTAAGATAGTTTGATTACCAAATAATTTTTTATATATATCATAGTGACATATATATATTTCAACCTAATATAGTCTTAATCAATTTGGATATCCCTAGTGTAGGGACCATGGTATGTTTGATCATATTGGAAGTGAATGTACTAAGGAAATGGGCCACTATAGCGGATGACCCTATGCAATGGGTCTCCCATGGGGTAGACCATGGATGATGGGACACCCAAGTAGATTTCGTTTGGATATGGGTTTCCCAAGCGCGTGACCATGGTAAATTGGTTTACAATTTGAATGACAATGTGTGTTGTATTTCACAAGCTGATGATCATTATAAATTTTTCACCCTTTCAAATTACATCGGGCAAAGACATACTCGAGAAAGTCACCATGGGTTACGGTTTAACTAATTAAATGTGGAATGGTGGATATTTCACCAAATTGTATGAATAATTTTGAAAATTTGGCTTTATTGATGTTTTTATTTTTCAAATGACTCTAAAAGGACATAGGTTATGTTCCTAAGGTATATTAGTGCCATTATCTACCCAAATGTGGCTGTGGAACCCTAGGAGAAGAAGCTTCAAGTGGATAACTCATTCTTCCAAATTTTATGAAATCATATTGTAATGAATATTTTTTGAATTATGGTATTATATTAAATTTTTAATGATAAAGAACGCACAATTGTGTTAATATAATTTCCAAATAAAGAAATTATGTATTAATTTTATAGAAAAATTATCATAAAGATCTGTACTAATCATATGACTCCAGATGTGTAAGGAGGCATTTTTTAGTGGGTTTTGTTTTTTAGAGAAATTTTAATAATGGTTCTAGAATAATTATATGCCTCAATAATAGTATGGATACATTTTTCAAGGGCTTGAAATTATTGGATTTATCGTTTTCCAGGTGGGATGCCATTGGATAGCTAATAAGAAATGGTTTTTTCCCAATTCCACTCCGGAAGATATATTGTCTATACAGACATATGGTGGATTTTAGGTAACACCGGTTGGCCATGTATCCCACAAGCTACCCAGGGGACCCAAACGACTACCTAGTGCCACCCCTATAATTTAAAAATCTACCAAATTAATGTTTCCCAACATTCCATAGTTCACCTCCAAACATCTCTATTTAACCATCAGAGGTTATAGATCACCCTTAGTCTCCCAATTAGATTTTTGTATACCCCTTGGTAGTAACACCCTGAGATTTTATGATAAGTATTATTTTTAATTTATTTGATGTCATGTTTTTTATGATACACCAAGATTATGTTGTGCTATACGCAACACCGTATTAGCTTGTAGTATACGCAACACAATCTTAGATTGTGTTACACACAATTTCATGGTCGTTTGATATTAGTCATTCTACACAACATTGATTGTATATATATATATATATTTAATTTATAAATGAAAAATGGTTATATTATGTTATAATGAAATAAAAAAGGAGTCTCGCACAACACGCAACCCCGACTTGGCTTGCATTACACGCAATCGCGACCTTCCTCGATAGGGTGTGTAGTACGCAATACCGGGTTTCACTAAATAATGATATATTATTATAATATTATAAACTAGCCTTTAGGAATAGTATTATCTGAATTTTAAATTTTATAACATTATAATTCATCTTAAACATCTTCTAGAATGAGCTATGAAAACAAAATCAGTTTTTCGGAAAAAAGAAGTATTTTTCAAAAAACAAAGTTTTACCGCCTTTTGATGGAACACCCATTTTAAATCTAGTTTTTGACATGATTATAAGTTCAATATGACAAAATAAAATTCTTATTTGGAATGACTATATAAAAATATAATTTGGATAAATTTTTCATATTATTCTGGTAACTTTCATATTTTGATGAATAGTAAAAACACGCTATATTTTATTTAAAAACAACTTTTTTCATCGCAATAATTTAAATGGTTAGATTTTATTTTTAATTGGATTTAAAGTTTAATTAGAATAAATTATTACCATTTACTCTAATTTTGATCATTGGAATTTATTTCACTTTTAATTTGGACATAAACAAGTGTCGTTCTTTTGATAGTTATTGTTTCTAAAAAACACGCAATTTTTTTGATAATGGGAATTAATTTAAAAATTAATTAATGCCACATCTATGTTTTTAATTTGGAAAAATTGACATCATTTTTGAATTCAGAATATCAAATATAGGTTAGTCTTAATTTTTGGTATTTTTCTTGAAAACATTCAATATTTGATGAATAGTGAAAACACAGGGTCACTATTTGAAAACCAAATTCGTATTTAAATAATTATTTATTTTAGGTCAAAATTGATACATAATACCTATATATGTTCAATGTAATTAATTGGAGTCATTTTATAATAGTGTTAGATATAAATAAAATTTATTGAACTTTTCAAAGTCTTTTACCCACCTCCAAGGAGAATTTGGAAATTCACATAAAACTTAATATTACCGCTTCTATGATTGGAATTTCAAAAATCCAAGAGACAAGTTTAATATCAAGGAATAAAATTTGGTTCAATGAGATGAAAATAATTTTTGGTGAATAGTAACATTTTACTTTTATTTACTGCGGTTAAAGGCAAATATGGTAATTCAAGGTTAAAAAATTATTATAATAATTAAAAATTACCGTAACACTTTTCCAAACCTTATTGGATGAGTAATGGACTACCATGGGCATCCTTGGGTCGTTTTTGGGACCCCACGAAGCCACTTATGAAATAAAACGAGACATTAGATTAATTAATTTAATGTAAAGACAAAATTGACCTAAAAAATATTTTATTAAATTAAGTTTTATATGGTGTTATATAAGTCATATATTAGAATATAAATATTCATTAGAAAGCTAAGACGATTTACTACATTATAGTATTTTTTTAGTAATTTTTAGACATCAAATGAATTAAATTATTTATGACACATGAATGAGGCAATATTTACCTCATTAAAAAATGATTTAAATAAATAAGATTATAATGATTGAAATATTATCCAAAACCGGTCAAATTCCTATTGGATGATTTTATATGGAATATGATTCATATTATCTTCTACATTAATTTATTTTGGACCTCTTTAAACTGAAGATAAGTTTATAATAAAATACTTTTTTCACACTTTCCTAAAGAGCCCCTCCTCCCCATTATAAAAGGAGACCATATCGATCCAATTCCTCACACCTCTCAGGCCATTTGGATCATCCAAAATCTGCCCAAATAAGATCCCTACGTTTTTCTACTCCCCCCAGAAGCCTTACCTTAGACAGAAGGCTCTCCAAGAAGTCCTTTTGGTTCAATCCAAAGGAAGTTACCCAAATTAAAGGTAACAGTTTCTCTTAAATTGTTTTCTTTTATTCTACTTCTCCAACCCCGAAACACTTTTTAATCATTTATTTTGTAACAAAACCATTATAGTCAATATAATAGGATGTTTTTATGAGATTTATTCTAACTACACTTACTCACACCTCCATCTAATGGATATAGAACATAATGTTAATGTGGATGGCAAACTAATGCCTCCTGAAACGATAATGGTTCGATTTTCTACTACCGCCTCTCATGGTGGCCATTATGATGGCACTATATTTATATATGATATATATTATTTTAATGATTTTATTAGGCTTCTTTACTTCCCAATTATTTCAAGCCATTATGGTTTCCATAGTGGGTAAATACGATAATTTCATTTGAGAAATTGCGGACTATTGCCTCCTTAAAGTGACGTGACTCGTTAATGCCTTATGTGAGATTTATAAAGGATAGATTTAATGATATTATATATTATATTATACTGAAATTATAATATAACTATGTATTATTATGTTTTAATTCCAATAAAATAATAAATAGAAATTAAAGTAGCGTTAATGTGTACGTATGGCTTACCGTCTCCATGAATGGTGCATTTCATTTCTTACCTCCATATGTTATGTAATATTATAAATACATGTATATGCCGGATATATATGATTTATATGATATATAAATCATGAATATAATTCTGTATATAATGAATCTTTGACCACATGAACAACATGTAATTATAAGAAGTCCATTTTTTACTCAAGTACTGAATATCGACAAACCGAACATTATTAACTTAAATGGATTAATGTTTATAGCATGGTAATAAGTGATATAAAAGGAATAATAAATTTTAAAAGGGTTCTTATGAAAGTAGAAATTCACTTTGGTTTATTATTCAGGATATTAAAGAACGATCGAGTCAAGTCGGACACGAGGTAACAGAACATCTTAACCCAATTTTCGTTCTTTGGGTTGATCTTCTCTTTCTTGTTTATGTCGTTCATCGATTATGTGAGAAATTAATTTTTAAATCTTATCATGAATTTATAACTTATTTATGTGAACTTATAGTGAATAATCATAATTGATCTATTTTATTTTAAAAAAGATCTTTGTAATGGAAAATTATTCCAATCTAATTCTTATCTGAGATTGTTTATTCATAACTATTTAATGGGATTTTATTTATCATCCATGTCCCTATTTTATAAAAATTGTTTCATGTATGTTCAAAATTCTTTTTTAACCATTTTTTACTTTTACTACTTTGTATGTAAGGAATCCTTTTTTACCATAAGAGGTACTTTTTGACTTTTTCGACAAAAGTATGAGGAGAATGTTTTTATACGGCACAAACAGATTTTTACGGTTTCATAACGCCTTATTTTCAAGAAGCTTACTCTACCAGATATCCTGAATATTTTCAACAAAATCCTTTCCTTTTAAAATTTCTTGGAATTTTTTGAAAAGAATATTATTTTGAAGAAGAAAGGATATTTTCATCAAGAATTCATTTCAAGTGTTTTATCAAAACCATTTTCCATCTAAGATGACATTATTTCATAGGTTTATGTTTCACGTATAATGTATCTATGATTTACATGGTTTCAATTTTCTTATGATGAAATGACATCCATTTGTTTTATATGGATTATGTTATGATGGGATGATGTTTATGAAACCCATTTTATTCTTTGGGTTATGATGAATGATTTATGTTTATGTTGTGGCACACGTAAGAATGATTTCACTATGAGATTGGTGGGACCTATATCTCCCTCCAATGAATTGGGTAAAGATTTATATCTCATGAGATAGTCATGGATGAATGACAATTAAATCCGGTTCAGTAATTATACCGCTACTGTGAGTGAAATTTTGAAAATCCTAGAGACACAGATTATATCAAGGACTAAAATGTGGTTCAATGAGATGAAAATAATTTTTGGTGAATAGTAACATTTTACTTTTATTTACTGCTGTTAAAGCTAAATATAGAAATTTAAGGTTAAATGAATATTATAATAATTAATAATTACCTTAACACTTGTCCAAACCTTATTGTATGAGTAATGGCCAACCATGGGCATCCTTGAGTCGATTTTGGAACCCCATGGAGCCACTTATCAAAGACAATGACAAATTAGACTAATTAATTTATTATAAAGACAAAATTGACATTAACAAAAATATTTTAGTAAATTAATTTTTATATGGTGTTATATAAGTCATATTTTTTACTATAAATATTAATTATAAATCTAAAAAGATTTACTACTTCAGGGTATTTTTTTCATAATTTTTTGACATCAAATGAATTAAATTATTTATGACACAATAATGATAAAGTATTTACCACATTAATAACCGATTTAAATAAATAAGATAATAATGATTAAAATATTTTCCAAAAACGTTCCAATTCCTATTGGATGAATTTATTTCGAGTTTGAGTCATCTTATCTTCAACATTAATGTGTTTTGGACCTCTTTAAACTGAAGATCAGTTTATAATAAAATAATGTTTTCACACTTTCCTAAAGAGCCCCTCCTCCCCCTTATAAAAGGAGACCATTTTTATCCAATTCCTCACACCCCTCAAGCCATTTGGCTCCTCCAAAATCTGCCCAATTAATCTCCCTACATCCCTATCCTCCTCCTAGAAACCTTACCTTAGGCATAAGGTACTCCAATAAGTCCTTTTGGTTCAAACCAAAGGATGTTACCCAAATTAAAGGTAACAATTTCTCTTAAATTGTTTTCTTTTATTCTACTTCTCCAACCCCGAAACACTTTTTAATAATTTCTTTTGTAACAAAACCATAATCCTCAATATAATAAGAAGTTTTTATGAGAAGTATTTGAACTGAAATTACACACACCTCCATCTAATGGATGAAGAACATAATGTTACTGAGGATGGAAAACTAACGCCTCCCGAAACGATGATTGATCGATTTTCTCCTACCGCCTCTCATGGTGGCCATTATGATGAAAATGTATTAATATATATTATAAATTATGTTAATTATTTCATTTGGATTCTTTAATTTTCAATTATATCAAGTCATTATGGTTTCCATAGTGGGTAAATACGATAATTTCATTTGAGGAAGTGCGGACTACCGCCCCCTTAAAGTGATGTGACTCGTTAATGCCTTATGTGAGATGTATAAAGGATAGATTTAATGATATTATATACGATATTATACTGTAATTTTAATATACCTATGTATCATTATGTTTTAATTCCAGTAAAATGAGAAATATAATTGAAAGTAGCATTCATGTGTATGTACGACTTACTGTCTCCATGAATGGTGTATTTCATTTATTACCTCCATATGTTATGTAATATTATAAATACATGTATATGTTGGATATATATGATATATATGATATATAAATCATGAATATCATTCTGGATTTAATGAACCATTTACCACATAAACAACATGTAATTATAAGAAGTCCATTTTTGACTCAAGTACTAAATTTCGACAAAACAAAAATTATTAACATAAATGGTTACATAATGTTTATAACATGGTAATAAGTGATATAAAAGGAATAATAAATTTTAAAAAGGTTCTTAAGAAAGTATAAAAAAACTTTGGTTTATTATTCAGGATATTAAAGAAAGGTCGAGTCAAGTGAGACACGAGGTAAGGGAATATCTTAACCCAATTTCCGTTATTTGGGTTGATCTTCTCTTTCTTGTTTATGTCGTACTTTGATTATGTAAGAAATTAATTATTATATCTTATCATGTATTTATAAATTATTTATGTGACCTTATAGTTAATACACAAAAGTGATCTATTTTATTTTCTAAAAGATCTCTGTAAGGGATAATTATTCCTATCTCATTCTTATCCGAGACTGTTTATTCATAAGTATTTACTGGGGTTATATTTATCATTCATGTCTCTGTTTTCAAAATATGGTTTCATGTATGTTTAAAGTCCTTTTTAACCATTATTTAATTTTACTACATGGTATGTAAGGAATCATTTTATTACCATACAAGGTACTTTTTGACTTTTCCGAAAAAAGTACGACGAGAATGTTTTTATACAGCATGAACGGATTTTTACAGTTTCATAATGCCTTATTTTCAAGAAGCATACTGTACAAGATTTCATGACTATCTTCAAAAAAATAATTTTCAATTAAAATTTATTGTAATTTTGTGAAAAGAAAATTATTTTGAAGAAGAACGGATATTTTCATCAAGAATTCATTTCAAGTGTTTTATCAAAACCATTTTCCATCTAAGATGAAATTATTTCATATGTTTATGTTTCAAGTATAATTTATCTATTATTTACATGGTTTCAATTTTCTTATGATGAAATGATATCCATTTGTTTTATATGGATTATGTTTTGATGGGATGATATATATGAAAGCCATTTTATTCTTTTTGTTATGATGAATGATTTATGTTTTTGTTGTGGCACAAGTAAGAATTATTTCATTATGGGATCGGTGGGACTTATATCTCCCTCCAATTCATTGGGTAAAGATTTATATCTCATGATATAGACATAGCTAGAATGAAAAGTAAATCTGGTTCAGTAATACAGGGCTGGAACATCATGTAAACCCGGTTCAGTAAGGGACATTGTCAACTAAGATGGTCTTGGATGCAATGTCTTGGCTACCATGGAAATCATATCATGTGCTTAATGTTTTCCCACAATTACAAGTTTTATTCCCATCCTATTTTTATCATGAGTGATGTTCCATTATTATCTATTCCTTATTCACATCCAAGTTTTATCTCATTGCACATGATTTTCATGTATAAACATTATGGTCATGTTTTTAAGTTCAAATGTAGACGGTTTGTTTTATTTTCTCCATGCTTACTCTTACTGAGCATTTGAGCTCACCCTTTATATGTTTTTTCACCTGGATATAATGAAAGGTTTTAGGTAAGAAAACAAAAGGGGAACATCTTTATGCGAGATGTTTAAGATCTTTCACCGTGATTAGAAGATTATGATCCATTATTCCAAAGTCACTAAACTATTACGGTCCTTGTGTGTCTGTTTTTGTTATGTATTAAGTATTTCGCAAAAGTAATGTAATGTCCATGTACGTCATGCTTCAGATCTCCACATTGGTTTTATGGAATGATATACTTAATGGAGATTCATTATTTATCCCATTTTATCAATTTTATTATTTCCAAATCCATATTACCTACTTGTCTCTCTTTCAATAAATATTTTTTAGAATCTATTATTATATGAGGGAGATATTATTGATTGGTCCATAAATTAATATTGGATATGACTATTGCTTATCCTTTAATGAAAGGGTGATTATGTTTTCTTATTACTACCAAAAAACGAACTGTCTGATATCTTGTAAGATTTTGTTTCTACAAACAGTTAAAAATAAATTTTCTAGTTTTCTGCTCAAACTATTGAAAATAATTTTTTAAGAAAAAATCAATGAAGGTGAATTTTGGGTAGAAGACACATGGATCCAATATGGGATTAGTTTTGAACTTGTTTTCAAATTTCACGTGCTTTATATATTATATTTTTCTACAAAAATTTATTTACGTAGTTACTAAAACTCATAATACACATGATATCTATTTACACTTTGTTTCAAATATGTTATTTTAATTAAATAAAAATTAGTATTTAACTCTAATATAATTTTTAAATGGAAATTCCCCCCCACATATCATCATTTATTTGACCAATAATTTATATAATATGAAACCATTATATTTCATAAACCCACGATTAGTTAAAGGACTGATCATTTAAGGATGGCCTCAATCATGAATGAACAATATTCTCTTAATGATTAATCTATCAAAATATATCCATTTTTTATTGTTTTGACTATGGTTATTGGAATATTAATTATACAATTTATCTATAAGTAAAATATATATAGGGTGTATGGTTTTAATACATTTTTAAACTTCCACTTGTGAATCATATCATAAGTATACACCAGATGATATAAATAAATCGAGACTTGATTAAAATGTAATGAATTTATTACAATTTGATTTATATAAAAATGTATTTAATATATTATTAACTTGTAATTACACTCATAAGAGTTAGATATTATTTTAGGATTCCAAAGGGGTTCCCAAAATATAATTGATTTTAGGACTGATATGTACTGAAGGGATTTTGAATGAATCAGTACACATCCCTCTGAATATAAAATTTAAATGTTTACCCCTTTCACTGAAATTTGTAATGGAAGGGTGTATTAAAGTGGTGATATTTCGATGGATATGATTGTGAAGAAGATCATATGAGAGACTTTTTATAGGGAACCCAATGTGATGAAAATAAAAGAATAAAAGTATGCTAAAAATATTCCTATTGAAGAACTCAAAGGCTTTCCTATTACTTATATGATTACAATAACAATATAAGATGATATGGATTCCATGTATGTGATGGAGAAGATGAGAGTTAACATGAAATCCTAAAATGAGTAATCATTCATCAGTGAAGTGAACATTTCTCAAATTTTCATGTACATAAAATATTTATTCCATAAAAATACAACTTATTCAATGAGAATAAGGAGATGTAAAAGAAACTACAGTAACGATGTTATGAATGCAATAAAAAGGGTCACATAAATATGGAGTGTCCCATTATCAAAAGGAAGTAAAATAAGGGAAATAAAAAAGAAATTCAAGGTATAGACATTTAGTGATTTATATGACTCACTGTCATAATCTCACTCAAGTTAGGGAAGCCCTATATGCCTCATTAATGACCTTGAAGTAATCCAAGATGTAAATTATTATAGTTTTTCTTACACATTGTGTCACTTACATTATAATGATTTATGATATGTTAGAGATCAACATTAGTGTTCCTTTAATTAAGTCACCACTATGATAAAAGATCATAAAAATAAGTAAAACATTTTTGTGAATGAATAATATCTTATTTTTTATGAAAACAAGAAATTTAAATTAGAAAATGAAAATACAAAGTTTTCCCTCTCCAAAAATGATGAATGTAACAAACCAATCCATAGTATCAAAGAGTTAGTGGTTATTTAATTACAATGGAATACATATAAGACATCACATCAATATATATGTCCTAATGAACTATATATATAAATATTTACCTTAGTACATTGGTAATTAATCATAAAACAGAAAAAAGGTGGATAAACTCAACCCATGAAACTTATTGAAATGTTTCTTCTTCATAAACTGGGAATGGAATAAAAATAAAATGGTGAGATCAAATAATAAATAATGGTAAAATACACTATATAAATAAATAATTAATAAGTTAATCATAATAATTATGGAATTTATAAAAAACCCATGTCATTTAATCTATAAAATGAGAATAAAAACGCATCGCTAGACTTATTCAGAGTGAATGTCTCATTAATTATTATAATTGAAATCTAAATGAAGGGAATGATTAATTATTTGGAATTTAGGTATCTAGAACATGATAAAATACTTTAAAGACCATTCTCATGATGATTTAATTATACAGGTAGAATCCCCTATGATTCTACTTGGTATTAAACACAAAGGGTTTGTCGCCAATTGTTCTGTCTCATGAAAAATGTCGATGCATCGAGGGGATATCTATTACCAAACCCCAACCATGTCTGAATGTACTTAAAAATCATAAAAAAATATAATATATTTAGTTCATAAAATAAGTATTCATTACCAATACATATTATTATTGAGTAAAGTATAGAGATTCATCAGTATTTCCCCAGTTAAGAAAACATTCTAATTAAGCACCGTATGAAAAAAATGGTATTCATATTAGATAATAATCATATCTATGAGAAAATAAATATTGGTATTTAATTTAAACATGATTAAAAAGTATAAATTATCTTAATAGTGTATTATATATGAAACATAAAAATGATTGGGTGCTCAATACCATAATAGTCTTAATGAAATGGAGATTGAGACGAAGTCCCTTAACTTTTTTTTGAATTCATTTCACACATGAACTTAATGTCCCATATAATCAAATTAGATTCATTTTTTTACTTAATTCATAACCACTTTAATATATATTTAATTTATTATATTTTTTTATGTTTATTTATGGCTATTTTGATGTGTTAAAATGATTAATTTTCTTTTCATGGGAGCATTTGTTTCATGGTTTAATGGTATATTCCCTTCATTGTAATCATGGGAGTTCATGTAAAATGGAAGAAAGTCTCAAAAATTGTAATGGAATGATATTAAAATATGACAGTTATTATAAATGGTCCTCATATATCATATGGTTATATTGTATTATGAGTATTCATTTGATAAATGTTAATGAAAAATGATTAGATTTTTTTGGCATTTTTACCATCATCACATACTAGTAACATTAAATTTAATATTTTTTTTATATTTGTTCAAGAAAAATAAATAATTTTTAAAAAACTAATTATAATCTGATTTAACCATAAAAATGGTTTTATTATTGTCTTTTAAAGAGGTAATGAAAAATAATAACATGTCATCTGTGAAGGTGGTGAATCAACACCTCACGAATGATGTTTACAATTTACAAATCAAAAGAAAAAGAGATGATATTTGTGGATGAATATATAAATTAAATAAAATAAAACTACTATATATTTAACATAGTAGAGTTATTGTACATATTTGTATAGGTGAGTTGATTGGAGGATAAGTAATGAAAATAAATTATATGAGAATGAAGGAGTATTTTACTTCTCGAATATTGTCACCTTGGGAACCTCCTTATGACGCTTTTAATTGGTATTTTCGTAAGACCATAAGGTCATGGATTTATTTAAGAGTTCTAGGAAAGTAATTGGGTATAATTTAGATAATATTCTTGGCATATAATTTGTGATAAGAAGGGGTGATATTTATAGTGGAGGATATGGGTGTTTTTGACATAAATTATTGTATTTCACGATACAAAAAAATAGACTATTTTAGAAAAATTCCATCCATATAACCTAACCAATTTTAAACGTCAATATTTCAAAAATGGACTATATTTTATTAAAGTATTTCGCTAAATATGGAAAATTTATTTTATAATTAAAATCATAATTTTTTTATAATTTTTTTTTGACATTATCACTAATTTGGCGACACATTGAAAAATTAATTAGGGTCTCATAAAATTATCTTACGATAATAACACTATAGAATATTAATTTATGAATTTTTTTATGAAAATATATTTTATTTTAAATAAATATATTATAATATTATTTTAAATAAATATTTTCATTTCAGAAAAATATAAATACATAATTTATCATGTAAAAAACGTTTAATTACTTAATGTATGATATAAATATATCAGACATTCATTAATGAGATGCCAAAATATTATTTAAAATTTAATTGTTCATGTTATTATTCTAATGGCCACATTATTATTCCTAACTGTCATATTACTATTCTAACAGTCATGGTAATATTTAATAGTATACTATTGTTATTTTAAGTTTTATATAGCATGAAATATATGCTATAAAATATATTGAATTTAGTTATGAATTTACATACCATATAATATTTGGGGGTTATATTCTTCAATCTAAAAATTTAATACTAGAATTTTTTCAAGAATATTTATTCCTAAAAAGATGAGGGTGGTTCTTCTTCTTATCATCCTCAAGTTCCCAGGTTGCTTCTTCTATTTTATGGGTTTTACAAATAAATTTTACTTGTTCAGTCATCAGATTTATCAATTATTACTCTATAGTTTCCAGAATCTTGATTCACTCTTCAAATTAATTCAAATTATGTTGTAGTATTATTTATTTATAGGTGAGTACATGAGTTGGGACTGACATGTATTAATTTAACAATTATATGTGTAAAAAATCATGAACATTTGAGAAACTTGGGTGCATTACAAATCAATAAGCTATAGCTCTAACTCTTTCTAGAATTTCTAATGGTACAATGTACATGGGGCTTAGTTTTCCTTTCTTACCAAACCTTATGAAACCCTTACATGAACATAAATTCAGAAAGGCATGATCTTCTACTTGAAATTTTAAATCATTTCTCATGTTTTCATCATAAACCTTATTACTACTATGAGTTTATTTATCATAACCCTGAAATTTATCAACCATTTTCGTTGTCTATTTAATAATTTCTAGGCATATATATTTCCATACAAAAAAATCATCCCATAAAGTTAGAGTAGGATATCTATTTTTATATAATGCTTTATGTGGTTCCATTTTAATAATAAAATGGAATATATTATTATAGGAAAAATCTACCAAAGGTAAATAATGATCCCACATAACATAAAAGTAAAGTGAGAATTATCTCAACACGTATTCCAATATATGAATATTCCATTTAGAGTGTCTGTTGGTTTGTGGGTGATAATAAGAACTCAAATTAATCTCAATATCCAAATACTTTTGAAGAATCTTCCAAAATTATTATGTAAAACGGGGATCTAAATCATACCCAATAGACATAGGTGCATACTTAATTCTTACAACTTCAAGAATATTGCATATTTATAGGTTCTCTAGAGTAAAATACTATCTAATTATAAAAAATGCATCTATTTTGTATAATTATAAATAATAACCCAAATTACATCGTCATATATGTAGGTATTTGGTAATCCAGTGATAATGTCCATAATAATTTCATCCCACTTCTATATATGAATAAGTAGAGGTTTCATGACTCCCCTAGGATGATGTCTCCCAGCATTCACTAGTTGACAAACTAGACAACTAGATTGATCATAATCAATTTCCCGCATCATAGTGTCCAACCAAAAATGTTTCTTTAAATCCATATACATATTGTTACTACTATGGTGTATAGAAAAATATTATATATTTAAATCATCTAATAGTTTATTTTACATAAGGTAGTGATGGAACACAAAACTTCTCTCCAAACATTAGAATTCCATCCTTATACACGATGTTTGTCAATCATCCAACCTCAACAACATCAAATTTCTTATGAAAATTCTCATAATTAGATTGAGATATTTTTTTTGTTATTTTTAATAAATATATATTTGATATAATTTAAAAAATAGTGATATTAAAACTTCCTTAACAATTCTAATATCCATATTTACTAAATCCATAATCATAGTATCTTTCTGAAACATTATTTGGATTATAAGTCCATGATTATTCTTGATTAATGTGTATTCTACCTTATTTTCTTTTTCTGGTTGGTAATGTAATGAGAAATCATAATCTTTGAGTAACTAATGCCATCATATTTTCCTCATGTTGAGTTCATTATGTGTGTATATATATATTTCATATTTTAGTGAAATTTATATATCTTACATATTTCCATATAGATATAGTGTCTCTATATATTTTGAATAAAATAAATTGATTATAACTTAGAATCAATATTTGGACATTTTTTTCATGAATCTTCAGTTTCCTTGATGAATATGTAATAACATTATCATTCTACTTAAGGAAACAACACATTACTTTCATTGATGCATCTATGTATATCAAAAACTCATCATTTTATGATGGTAGTGTAATAATTTATGAATTGACTAATCATATATTCAATTCTTCAAAACATTCTACATATTCTTTTTTTCATTAGAACATAACCCCTTACGAGTGAGCTTTGTGAATGTGTTATTCAATCAGCCAAAATTCAGAATGAAATACAAATAGTAACATTAAAAATAATAAAACTACACACCTCAGTTTTGTTCCTTTTTGTAAAAAATTCATGTATTAACTTTTTATTTAGTGTATAAATTTACATTCCATCTGTATCAATAATATGGCCATGAAGAGAAATTTCTAGAAGCCATATTTCACACTTAATAAATTTTAAATATAACTCCTTCCATTTTAGACACTCATGATTTTTGGACAAGTGATTATCATAGCCTTCATACATTTCAAAACATACAAGAATATCATTAATGAATAACACAAAAAAACCATTAATATGTAACATGAATATTCGATTCATCAGATTCATAAAATGAAATGGTGGTTTAGTTAAACAAAATTTTATTACAATAAATTTGTAATCTTCATACATCAACCAAAAATCTATCTTTAGAATATATTCCTTATTCGTTCACAATTTATGATATCGATAATAATGGTATGTTTTATAAAAATACCGATCTCTATGAATTTTATCAAATAAATCATCAATACGAGGAAGATGATACATATTCAATATTTTAATAGAATTTATTTTTCTATAGTGAATGCATAACCTCATGGATCCATCTTTCTTATTATCAAATAGTATAGAGGCTCCCCATAGATAATCACTGTGAAGAATAAATATATTATTATTCAACTCCTCTAGTTGTTTCTTCAGCTCCACTAATTCCACAATGGTCATTCTATAAGGAGTCTTTGATATTGGTATTGAATTTGGGAATAAATCAATAGTAAACTCAACTACACTCTCTAAGGTGTGTCTAGGTAATTAGTCACAAAATACATTAATGTATTATTATAAAATTAGTAAATACTAATGTTTAAGATATCATTAGACATCCCAACATGTTGTTTTATCTTCCTCCCCAAGAATTTAATTATGTAGAGATATTGGGGGTGGATGTAGAAGACAATATGATGGTAAACATCTACTATAAATGTAAGTCATTATACACCATCCACGAAAATTATAATTTCATTCTTCTTGAAATAAATTTTAGCATAATATTATGAATTCCCATTCATACCTAGGATTATATCAAATTAAACCATAGGTATGATGATCGGTTCAAAAAATAAATCGTCTTTATATTCCATAATGGAGACTACTCTACAAATCATTCTTACAACGAAAATTCCCGTAAGAGATTTGATTTAAAACATTATTATTAAATAAAAATGAAAAAGTTCTACTTTTACAGGAATATTGGGTATATATAAATAGTGATATGATCCAAAATCAAATAATTCCTTGGATAAAATTTAAGATAGGATCTGTCTACCATAAATCACATAATTAGTTACTACTACATCACTATAGTGATCACATGAGCTTGTCCATCTCTCATTGGCCTCTTCTTTGGTAGATTATATTAGTGAATGGGACATTAGTTGGAATAATGACCCATTAATTTATAGTTTAACCCTTGAACATAATTTTTTTATTTCTTCCCCATATATTCATTAAATTGATGACCCTATTTTGCAAACTTATAACAAATCCAATTTTATCAAAGCATTTACCATGATGATTCATAACAATATTTTCTCATAATGGGAATTTATTTGTTCCCACATTGTTCATTGATGCTTTAACATTTTCATTTTTATCATTAGACCTTTTCTTCTCGTTATTTACCTTGAAAATATATGATCTAGAAAACTCCTTTTCAATTTTTATGGAACATAATACTATTTCATCATATATTAAAAATGATTAAGAATCCATTTCCCTTATGATACATGGATTAAGATAATCAAATATGTTAACAATATTATTTTAAAAAACTAGTATGTAACAGGTGTCATACCTATCTATTCTTGTAATTGTGTCCTCATTCTCTAAAAAATTCTCCTCTACCTTTTGCTTTAGGTTAAAGAATTACTTCTTCATTTTAGTTTGTTTCTAAACATAGAAGTATTGGTCAATGAATATTTATTTAAAAGTATTAAAATCCATTTACTCTATTTCATATTCCTATTTATTATCATGGATCAATAAACACCATTGATCAATATATCCCTTGAGGCAATATACCAATGTTGTACCTTTTCCCATTCATCACATATCAATACCTGAAATATATTTTCTAGGGACATGAGCCATTGCATTACTACCATGATATTAGTAGTCCCAGTAAAAGATAATGGATTCTTCCTTTTGAAAATACCCAACATAGTTGTTGTATTGTTAATTTTTTTAACATCTGTATGTTTCCCTAAAATGGTCATGATCTTATCATCTCCATCACCAACTATGTCAACATGACCTGTGGATATATAAAAACATTATCTATTGGTATTTATTCACCTTCATATGTTAAGAACCATCACGAAATAATGGAACATAATGATTTAGCTAATAATAATTATGAGTATTGAGCTAAAAAAATTATCTAGGATGAATTTTTACAATTCACATGTTTACATGACATCTAGTTCCAAAGGTTTCTACTAAACCCACTATGATAAAAACTATAACATCCCCGACCCCAGTATCCCAAAGATTGTGGTTATTAAATTATAATAGAAAGGATTCAATATATCACATCACCATCAATAAATTAAATTAATATTCTTTGATAACTATACATATCAATGGTTCCCTTATTAAATTTAAAATTAAATATAACAAATAACTAAGGTAAATAAACATCTTCCTTAATACATATTCACAAATATCGTATTCACATCCAGGGTGAATAAATTAAAGGGGTGAGATAAAATTATCAATACGGGTTGCATGAAATAGAAAAATGAATCCATAATACATTAACAAAAATATATATGGTATAGCAAGGAAAAAATTTCAATTTAATCGATAAGATGAGAGTGAAAATGAATCCATTGATTTTGACATAATGAGAATCTCAGGAATACTAATAAATGAATATTGAATGACGGTAATGCTTAATTATTTTACATCATGTATCTGGATTTTGAACTAGTAACATCAAAACCTTTTTCAATAAGGTTTATGTATATGGGTATAACCTTCCTTGATTAATCATGGAATCAAATGTGAATGTATTGTCGCCAACTGTTTGGTGTCATGAGACCTATTAATCCATTAAGGGGATATCTATAAATAGACCCCTCCCTTGTATTCATGTCCAAATAGTTCCAAAAATATCAAAATGATTGATTTAATTCATGAAATCAATATCCCTTATCAAATAATATCCCTATTATGCAGATGACACAAATATATCATTATTTCCTCTTTTTAAGTAACATTCAAAGTAAACGCCGTATGTAACGAAATGGAATATGGATTACACAATATTAATATCCATGATACACTAAATATGGATATTAATGAGAAATTTAATTTTAAATTAATAATTATCTCAAAAGGGTAGTATATACACCACAAAAATCTTATTATGTGCACAACACCATATAATTCTCAATGCCATAGATATTGAGATGATGTTAGGTACCTTAGGAATGAATGTATTCCACAAATGTAGAAAATAACCAAAATAATAAAATTATATTAATTAAATAATTAATTTAGAACATATTCAAGATATGTGAAATATATTATAAATTTATTATGTTCATTTATAAACATTTTTAGGTGTTATAATGTTTCATTTTGTTGATTTGAGTGTTTGTTTTATGTTTTTATGGTTGGTTCCCTTCTGTACAGTTATGGAAGTTCTTGTCAAATGGAAGAAAAAAATAAAGAAGTAAAATGGAATGATATTATTATAATAAAAGGATTTTAAATTTTCCTCAAATGTATTTTGATTATATTTAATGAAGATGAATCATAGATAATATTTTATGATAAAATATTAGATTATTTTCGTGGATTCTCCGATCATTATAGAGTAGAATAATTTTAAATCAGATTATTTTTATATACTGGTTAATGAATAATAAATAATTATTAAAAAAAATTATAATATAATTTTACTATAAATATGGTTTTATGACCAGAAATTAAGGTGTTAATGAAAATTAAAATTCATCATTAATGAAGGCGGGGAATCAACAACTTACAAATGATGTTTTCATTTTTAGAATTAATAGGAGAAGAGAATAGATTTATGATGAGTATTCCACTAACACAATAACATTATAGTATAATTATGATACTCAATTTACCATTAATCTTTGGATATGGGAGTTAATTATAGTACAATAAAAGAAGAATGAGTATTTTTCCTCTTCAATATCGTCTCCTTGGGAAAATCCATAAGACATTTGTATTTGGTCATTTGGAAAGACTAGTAGGTCTAGGATGTGGAAAAAATAACTGGGAATGGAATTATATTGAATTTCTAAAATATTAAAGGCTTATAAGGTGTGATATTAAGTGGTGGTGAGGGGTGGTATTTAAACTGGAATAGAGGGGTGATTTTTTATTATTTTATTCATTGGTTTATTATTTCCAATCAAGTCAATCAACAATGTTGATTACTATAACTAAATTAAGTATATATTGAATATAAATAAAAAATAATTAGTTATTAATTCATATATACATCATATATGACTTAAAAGTTCATTTATTTACTTATAATGTTAAATAATATACATTTAGTCATTTTATTATTCACAAAAAATTGATTTATTTTCGAAAAATCTAAAAAATTATCAACAATTTTTTTTTGAAATTTATATTTCAATAATTGACTCCATTATAAGAAAATACTTTTCTAAATATTATAAATTTAATTTCTAAATAATACCATCAAATATATTAAAATATTCGATTTTAATAATATAACAGATTTTACGACATGTTGAAAAAATAATTAAGGTCTCATTAAGTTATCTTACATTGATAATAATACAAAATTTTATTTTAGGAGGCTATTTTATGAAAATAAATTTTTTTTAATATCATTATATTAATTATAATGTTATAAATAAATATTTACGTATCAAAAAAAAGACAATCAATTAAATTATCATTTTTAAATCATATAGTTACTTATTATATTATATAAACACATCATTATTTTAATTTAGGAGATACCCAAAATTTATTTATAATTTCATATGTGAGGTTTCATTATAATTTAAACAGTAAAATTCCTAACGATCGTGTTGCTATTCAAACAGTAATGTTAATATTCAATAGTATATCATGGTTTATTTATGCACGATATTGCATGTAATGTAGGCTGTTGAATAAATTAAATTTATTTAAGAAGATACACTTTGAAAAAAAAAATTGTGTTATAATTAATGTAAAATAGGTGATTTTAAGTGTTTGTGAAATGAAATAATTTCCTAGAAATTATTTAGATATAATTAAAGGAAAACATTATTCTGTGAAGAACCAAACCATTGTTGGGAAATTGGAAAATAAATTGAAAGAGATTATAAGGAAAATTTTAAATTTAACCAAAAGACATCAAAATTTGAATTTGATTTTGGATTCCCAATGGGAAGGGAAAGGTACTTAAGGGTTTGGTCATTATAATAATGTTATCACATCAAAAATAATATAAATTTTATAAAAGGGTGCCATTAATATAAATATAGAAATTATTTCTAAATAATAATAATCAAGTTTACTAGTGTGGATGATATTTTTGACATGTCAGTACAAAATATAATATATTTTAATGAAAATTTTACTCATTAAAATCATTTTCAAATAAATTATGGGTTCTAAAATCCCTCTTGGCTAACATTTGTGAACCAAATTTTAGGTAATAAAATCATTGGTATCTTAAAATATTTTGTAGTAAATATTCTATTAAATTAATTATGATTAGATACATTGTATATGGATAGTGGGTTTATGAGTCATATGTGTATGGACTACACAATGTTCAATGACCATCAGGGGCCTGATTATTTGAATGTAAATGTTAGTGAACAATAAATGGGTAAGATCATTAGTATATGTACCATTATCTTTTAAAACAATATCTTAACATATAATGTTTATATATCATGTTATTGAAGAATAATTTAGTAATCATTAGTAAACTATGAGATTATGGTTTTAATGTTTCATTTAAAAATGATATTTTGAATGTTTTAATTCCCATGCAGTGTTTTTATTTTTAGTTTCAAGAATTCAAAATGTTAATGTTATTGATTTAAATTCCAATAGATGTAAACATTTCCAGTGCTTGAGTGCACAAGAGAGTGGGTCAGGGATATATAATAGATTATTTAGCCTTTTTATCACACACTTTCTATAAAATATCACATGAAAACATATACAATGTCATTTTCTATAATTTCATTTCATGAATGTCATTGTTTGTGAATCATGCCCACTTGGTAAAAATCAGAAGTAATCTTGTTAATCTAAATAATATGATTTAACCCCTAAAACCTTGAGCATATACACATATATCATTTTAAAGAAACCCATGTGTATAGAAAAGAATGTAAATCATACTCATTTGTAATCATTGGTGAATATATAGAAATTACATGGGTTTATTTTATGGCATATAAAACTGAGACTTATAAGGTAATCATTAAATATTTAATGAATTATGAAAATTAAAAACGGTATAATATTATTTTACATTTGATTTATCATGGGGAGAAATTTAAAATAAGGGGGTTTTTTTGTGTCTTAGAATCTTATCATTATTCCCTTTCGTCTCTTATAACTCCCAAAAAATTATTTTTTAAAAGTATAATTGAATATTGAATTCAATTTATAAATTTTCCACAATTAAATTAAGTTACCACATTAGTTTTGGGCTGATGTGGTTAATAACAAATGTTATATCATTGAACATGTATTTGTATGACCCCTTCTTACAAAGAGACCATATTATAAATGAAAAGGGTAATTACTGAATTTTTTTATTTTTTTAATGTAAATTTGTATACATTTTATAAAAAACATCATTTATAATTGATGTAATTTTTTACCCTAAATAAGATGTAGGTATATTTCATTATTGTTAAAAATCAAGAAATTCATACCTAGTTTATCATAAAAGATCCAAAAAATTGAAGAATCAATTCTCATCAAATGATTTAAGAATTCTCCCAAACTTCTTCCTTAATTTGAAAATGTTGAGGTAGAACATTATAATATTCTATTAAAATGAACCATAACATGTTAATTTATGTGAATATTAAAAATAACCTATCCTATTTCCTATGGTAAGTTCTAAAAATAAATACCATACTATAGAAAATGTAATTGGTAATTCTCTTGGAAATAATCATACTAGAAGCTATATTTTAAATAAAGTATAAAACTATGATTTTTTGTTATTCCATGAGTTTAAAAAACATGATGAATACATTAATGGTGAAAATATGGTTATTTACATTAAAGGGTAATTAAATTAATTTACCTGTAATAATTTTTGGACCCTAATGTAAAATCCTAGTGATTATCTCATTATTAACTAAATATGGGTCTTCTGAAATAAGTGTGATGAGAATGTTTACATCACTGGAAACAAGGGTTTATTTATATATATTGTCTAAAACCACGAATAATGTATTGATCATAGGGAGAAATTTTCCATAGTCACTATCGAAGAATCCTGAAGTATTATATTTTCATTCACATCTCATTTAAATTTATTCTTTCTCAAATAGATATATAAATATATTTTTAAATGAATTTGTTTTAAATTTTTTTATTGAATAATTTTTTTTAAATGATTCCAAATTTATATATATCTTTTTAATGTTGAAAAAAACAGTGTATGGTTTGAAACTATCCCCTTTTCTGGGAATGAAAGGATGACTAAATTAATTTAAATAATGGTTTTGAAATGTGTAATGTAGTTTCAATTTATTCTATAGAATATTTCAAAAGATATCCTGATTGTTTAAATTGATTATAATGATTACATTTTTTGTTGAAATATATAATATATTTTAAATTAATTTTCTATATTAATGTGTAAATAATTTTTAATAGTATTTATGTGATAACTCAAATTTTCATTCGTTACCAAATTTAAATAATATTCTTGGCACATTTCATGGAAAAATCAAATACAATAATTGTATTTTAATAAAGAATGGAATTGATTAAGATACAATGTCTTTTATCGAAATGATTACTTCTTGAAATCATACATGATATGAAGCTAGTAAAATAGAAAAAAGAAAAATGTTTTTAGAGGTAATATTTGGGGTGTTCTTTATCTTACTGTGACATATCCATACATAATGTTTAGTGTATACATTTGTAACCATTATCATGATAGTAAATATGAATCCAAATTATAATCTATAAAATTTATATTTAATTATTTTAATAGAACTAAATAATCATGGTTTACATTATCTTAAATAATGTTTAATTGAACATTAATGTTTGTTATGTGGATTTTGGTGGGTGTCAATTGATAGGAAGAGTAGAAGTGGGATTTCCACAACTATGGAAAATACATTATCTCTTGGGGTAATGGGGAATTTTTTTTGTTTTCTCTTTATATGGGTAAAGAGGAATATATTTCCGAGGGTAATCATTTTTCCAAAATAATTTCGATAAAACATGCACTTCAAGTTTGTGACCTAAATTATGATCATGAGTAAATTAATTGTTACAAACCAAATGTGATTTCTATTTTTAAATATCCAATTCAAAATTGTTTATAAAAAATTGACATCAGTAACTTGTCTATTAGATAACATTTCTAAATGGGTGATAATTTTATGAATTTTATTTTATCTAATCTTCAATTCAACAATATATTCATAAAACCCCTTCCAGTTGAAAGTTAATATTTTAGTTAGGCAGAGTAAGAATTTAAATGCTTATCAATTACACTTTATATTTATCTTGAATATATTATTTAAATAAATCATGAAATTTTTTAATCGTTAATTCTATATGAATAGTTTTTTTCACTCGTCTGTTGAATTGTTAGATTGAATAATGTCACTCTATTTTATATATATATATATATATATATATATATATTTTTTATTTGTATAAGTTATTATTCACATGTTGTGTGGTGGAACCTCATATATGCATAAATGTATGAATTGAATGAGGTGGAACCATCCCTTCTCACTGAAATGTTATAATAGATAGACTTGTCTTATAATTTATTTTTGATGCTTTAAAAATTAAAAAATAAATCATTATGACAAGGTATATATGATGCATTTTTCTCATATCGAATGAAATATTTTAAAATCATATATTTTTTAAAAATTATTTTTTAAAATATTTTTATGGTATTCTTTTTTATATTTTTCCAATGAAATATTATTTGTGTCTCACTTAAAATATCATTTATTATGGACTTAATAAAGTTAATAAATTAATTTTTTATACATTAATATTTTTTTCTAACCCTTCAACATGAACATGTTCATGATTATAAAAATTGATAAGGATTTTATCACATTAAATGTATGTATTACATTTATTATTTCATATGTTACTCACCTTGGATAAATAAATATCAATGTTATTGATAAAATCTTTTTTCATATATTACAATCACAAAGGGCTTGGGGGGGTGTGGGCATTAGAATTAAAAATATTTTATTTTTTTTGAAATTAAAATTGTTTGAATGATTTTAAATGTATTGATCTATGTTATCATTCAACATTGAATAAGTTTTTATGAATATTCAAAAAAATTAATAATTAAATATTCAAATTACTCTTAGTTATAGTTTGAATAATTTTTATGCCAAACTTCTATTTATTTATTACAAAAGTGTTTTTATCCTCAAATGAGTGGAGAATGTTGTATATTTCAGTATCCTATGATGTTTTTAATGATCAAAAACAAAATCCTATGTTTCATACATGTTTATTTAAAGAATATCAACATATTAGTATTAGATAAACTAATATAAATGTTTTAGAACACCTAGACACTTCTATAGAGGAATGTATATTTTTTTAGTTGGATCAAAAATAGGTGAAAGAAGCTACCTAGTAGGAAAGAATTGGATCCCCAGTGACACCCCTCGTCTACATGGGTACACTAATAAAAAATCAAAATAAATATACCAAATGTGGCCCCACTTTCATTTATTAACATCAAAATGAATCTATATTACCCATAGTGGATCTAAACACCTCCTATAACTTCATGGAGGCCATAAATACACTACATTTTTTTATTAAAAGTATATGGTTTCATGGAGAATCATTCATGGGCCCATTGTAATTTATTTTCTAATTTAATAAGCTCTATTATCTCAATTTCACAAATTCATTTATAATATTATTTTTTTGTTATAGTGATATTTTTCTTCATTAGGTTGTATATATAATATCATTTATTTTTCTTTTGGATCTTGCTTGGTCCACAAAGTAGGGGTGTATTTCTTTTTTAATTGGCCTTAGAGTAATGAATGAATGTGTTTTCTTGGTATCAAAACTAAAAACCAATTTTATTACTAATTTTAATGGATTTAATTCCATTAATTCTATAAATAATTTTTCTAGTTTCCTTCTAATTCAATTTAAAATAACTATTTATATAAAATCCCCTTACATTATATTGAGGTGAAAAGACATAAGGACCCCTAAGGGGATTATTGACCAAATTTTTATGAATTTATTATAATATATTATTTATATTCTATTGAAAAAATTTATCTATTTCATTTATTAAAATGTTAATTCTTATACATTAAATTAACTATTATTTACACATGAATTTTTTTAATTCCATCAAAATTACGTTAAAATTATATGAAGTTTACCAAAATTAATCTCTCCACATTTTCCCATCCATTCTTAGTCTAACTAAAATTAGTAGTAGTCTATTTAAAGAAAATGATGGGAACCCATTCTCAGTGATATTTTAAATGATAGATGGAGTGTGTGGGTGACATAGTAATATAATTTGGGTGACCAAAAGGGACCCTATGTGAGGTATCTTGGGCATCCTTATGTAGCATTACAGACCACAGGGACTGTAGGTGAGCTAGCATGGGCAACCCAAGGAGAACCCTAAACTTAATTTCCATATCATTGTGTCTCATAAATTGGATCCACAAAAACTAATCCTAGAATGGTATCATAGTATAACAAATAAGTCTATATTCTTTGTTTATCTCCTCTTAGATAGATAATTTATTGAGGCATTAATAATCTACTGTAATGATTTTAAGGGTAAATTTTTGTATACATGCATGCATATCATTTGGGAAAATGATACAGGTATCCCTCAGTGAGTTTAGTGGGTGTTGAAGGGTGATTTAAACATGTTTGGTAGGCTGATCCATATGGATGAATGTTAGAGAAGAAATTAACCTCCCTATCATCAGGGAGTTCCTCCTCACATTTCGGAGCTCTCTTGTAAATCACGTTTTATTATTATCTTTTTGATCTATATTAAGATAATAAATTCCATACATCATCCATTAGCGATAGGCCTTGTTGAGGATCTACTATCAAGGTCCTTTATTAAGGATAATTTAGTTGGGCCACCCTAATGAGGGGACCTATGTGTTGACACATAGATATGGTGACTGCGATGACGAAACCTATGTAATGATACCTTGTCAAGGGCACATGGATGATGCCATCTGTTTGAGGTTACCTGGTTGAGGCATCCTATGTGGCACCACCTAGGTGAGGATACCTGGGCGGTTCCGCCTTAATGTGTATACAATTGAAAGCGATGTAACTTTGTCATATTCTGAAAAACAAATTTACACAGATACCACATGGTCGCATAAAAAACAAATAAACGGTGTTCCCCAATACTAGATTATGATAGGTTATGTGTGTTTACACAATTTTACCATTTTGTAACTATAGATAATTCATATGGTTTCTAAATGTGGTTATTCATGGAACAAGACACATTCATGGTACTTATATCCTTGAAATGAAGTTCTACAATTAATCTATATCCCAATGGTTGTTGATCACTGGTATTTCATAAAATTTAATTTTAGGAACCTACACATCCTAAGAGGATGGCAGTTTAGGCACATATCACCAGGTTATGGGGAATTGTTTCCAAGTCTGTGTGCAGTGAACATACATTTTCATTACAAAAGTATAACATCATTTTTATGATAAAAACATGGTAATGATACAATCTACGATACAATGGTTTAGTATATTCGGTAAATTAGGTTCAAACATCACATTTGTATAATAAAAATGAAACATGATATAGTTAAATTCTTTCTAATCTATCCCCTTGGGGGCCCTCAAATTATCCTTATTATATGTAATCACTTGAGGATATATATCAATGAACGGGGTGATCAAAAATCCCAGTAATGGGATGTATAACATGGGATGAATAATGAAAAAGAATAAAATGTTAATGGGGAGCATAATAATATAATAATCAAAGCATCATAATCCTAATATTGATGGTAATTTTTTACATTGTCATTGAATATGGCATAAACATAAAATGGAAAATCTTGTATTAGTGTTAAAATACCACACATAGTTGCTAAAAAAGCTATCACCATGTTCGCACACAAAATATGTGCCTATATCATAACATAACTATGGTTAACAATGAAATCATAATTTTCACCCATAGTTCAGATAATATCATTAGATACATTATGTTACATAATTCATTGGAGTGATATATAATTCAATTTCCACCCGTCACGTCATTAATGATCATAATCATATATTACACATAGAATGTATAACAATCATGTAATTGAAATAAATCTAATAAAGAGAATGGGTTTCATAAGGATTTCATAAATCATATATTCATAAAAAAATACATTATTTTCTAAATATATACTTAAAATCATACTTGGATAGAAAACACCTTTATTCTTGAGTGGAAAAGAAGAATTTCAAGAGGAGTTAAATATGATGTTGTGTAAATTGAAGCATCTTTTAAAAATGGATTTTCTTGGAAAACATTTTGACATGGAAAGACCATGAATAACCCTGAAAGAAAATGGAAATTATATTTGAAGGACATAATAAAAACCTTTTTACTATGGAATAGAGGATGACACAAAAAAAAGGAAATGGGTTCATGAATCTCCTTAAATTAAATACCAATTTTTTTATCACTTTTACTTAAACTAAATAATAAATGTAGGACTATTATAACATAGTTTCAGAAGCAAATTATCATCACAATTTCCACTCTTTATCTATTATAATTATTTTATTAAATTTTATAATCATCTCTGTTAAACTTGAATTTTTTTATATCATGATTGTATTAAATTTTGCAATTTTGTATCGATTTGTATATTTTCATTAAAATTCACTTATAAATAAGTATTATAAATTAAAGTAGATTATAATACATGTAATTAAATATTTATATATTATATATAATTCATATTTTATTTCCATGAATGATTTTATAAGCTTTGACTTGATGATGTCCTCGTAGGTGATTAACTGACCTTTGATGGGACATTGGCAAATGATCAACAAAGTAAAAGTGGAAATTTATATATATAGTAAATATGAAATGTAAAGATATTATAAATAATTACTATAATGTTATATGACTAGATAATTTATCTTATATGTTTTTTTTGCAAAAGCGGTGGAAAAAAATAAAGAGAATAAAAATAAAGATAATAATCAATCGAAACATACTTAATCTTTATTGTATATTCTTTTGTAAGTCACTAAAACTATGATAATAAATAGAGTTTTATTAATCCGAAAAAATCATAAGTATTATAAGGGGAATAAGTGGAATATTTTTATCTTCATATATTGTTAATTTGGATGTGGGAGATGAGTGGTTATCCAATGGGAGTTAGTGGAGTTATTTATACTTAAAGAGAGGGGTACTTTTAGAATATATAATTAAATAAAATAATATATCAAAGATAAAACTTTTTATAGTGATTGTTTACAATAATAATCATATAATAATATTATAATATTGTTTTTTAGACTTTAAACCTCTTTATAATTCCAATTAATTAGTTACATAAAATAGAAAGTGGAAATAATGAAAAAAATTATGTTAAGGGATGACATTGACTTTTGGTTTTGGAAAATGATTTTTGGATTGGAATTTAATTTTACATTATTTTAATGGCTAATTTATGAAATTAAATTATTCATGGTATAATGTGAGTTTCTATAAAGTATTAGGTCATTTTGAAATCGGGAGATGTTAATTTACGAAACAGTAGTTATGTGAAAAAATATATTTTTACTATTCGTTGGAAATATGATGTATTTCAAAAAATTTCTAAAAATCACCATTGAAAATTCATAACATTATTATGTCAAAAATACTATTCATTTTATGAAAATAAATATTTTTGATGTATACGTATTAAATTTAATATAAAAATTATCATTTTCATGAAATGAATCATAAAGGAATTTATTAAAAATACGATTATATATTTGTTGATTTTTTTAGTAATGATTTTTTTCATTATTATATTTATATTTATAAAATTCATCCATTATAAATTTTATTTATATCCCAATTTCTTATTTTGAGGTAATCCTTCTATTCAAATGGGTAGGTTACTATTCCTGATGGCCAGATTTCTATACCTAATATACGCCCATGTTAATATTCCAATTTTCCCTTTACTATTCCAATTTTCACATTACCACCTATAAATACCTCTTCATTATTTCACTCAATATTCACTATAATTCCTCCCATGGTTAATATATATTAATTTTCATTTATCTTCATTCGTTTACTAATATTTTACTTCATTTTTGTGGTGTTGGACATGGGGGTGATGATCTTAGTAGATCAAGGAGATACATATTTTCCAATTTTAGATTTTTTATTACATATTTTTTTTAATTGTAATGTTATGAATTTTACATAGTTTCCTAGAAAAATAATATAATGATATTTATTAATGAAATAATGTTTATATTATATTATATATATTATATATGTGTATAATAAAATGTAATATAATAAAACAAATATTGATTATGGAAACAAATATTAATGACAAACATTATGTTATTACATTATTCCCACAATTAAAAATTCCATCCATGAAATTTCAACTCATATTCTTAGTTGAAAATAGAAGAGGGTACTTTTGTGTCACTGTTTTATTGGGTTCCCACAACATCTCTTCATAATTGTGGTTCCACAATAACACTTTGACATGGTTGAGTTAACTTTTTGTGTAGATATATGTATCTATGGTCCAAGATCTCAATCATCTCCTACTGAAAAGAAAATCCATTCCCTAGTTATACAATCAACTGATTCAATACATGTGAGATATTAGGTATGTAGTTACTCAGGAGAGATACATGGAACATGTTATAATCAGGATCCATATTCGGTAGATGTCCTAGAAAATAGGCCACATTTGAGATATAATAAATTATTTCATAGAGGCTAATGTACCTTGGTCTGAGAATAATTTTTTTCCTAACCACATGAATCTATTCAATGGTTATGTTTGATGGAAAAAAATTTCACCCACATATAGGTTGATGTACCTTCATTTGTTTCATTATATATCATTTTCAAACTCTGAGTCAATTTTATATTTTTCATGGTGGCTTGAATCTTCTATGCCATCTCTTTCAAAATATTGGGTCTAATGTGATTTTGATCCCCAACATCTACCCAACAAGTGGGAGTTATTCACTACTTCCCTTGCAGAGCATCTTATAGATTAATTTGAATGCTTTATTAGATATTTTTATTGTATGATAACCCTACTAATTATAGCCAATTACTCGATACACCTTTTAATTCAATTGAGTACTCTCAATACATTTTTATGAGAATTTGAATAGTCCATTTAGAGTGTTCATCTGTTTGGTGGTGATAGCCCATACTAAAATTCAATTTTCTATTCAAATAATATTTTATACTTCTCTATAATTTATTTGCCAACATTGGGTAATGACAAAAAATAATAAAATTGGGAACCCCGGGTAACCTCACCACGTCGTTTAAATATATATTAGTAACTTATTCCTATGGGATATATTCCCTAATAGTGATAATGTGGGTTTTCATGCTGAGTAAATCCACCACAACCCATATGTCATTGTTTTATTATAATGTATTTGGGAGCCCAGTGAAAAATTAAATGGTGATATTATACTTCTTCCATATGAATATTGACAATAGTTTCTTCATTCCCTTGGAATTATTTTAATATCTCTTTACATGCTGGCATACCAATAACTCTAAGGCTTACTCAGTGATATCATTCATTATTTTTTACCACCAAAAGTTATCTCTATGTTTATCGTACTTCTTGGTGCTTTCAAGATGTGTAAAGAATTATGATCAATGTGACTTTTACAATATCTATTTTATTATCACTTGTGATATAGGAACCCAATGTCTAGTTTTAAATCTAATTACACTATACATATTTATGAGGAAGTCAATAAGCTTTCATTAGTTTAATGCTTTCACATTCAATTAAAGATAAAAATATTCTTGTTGTGCTTCCATGAACATATCTTTAATATATGATTGTGCAGTCATTGGAAGAAATTTAGAATATATTCCCCTCTACTATGATTTACAAATATATCATTTCATATCTAATAATATATGATCTCTGTCAATGAAAAACATGTTTAGTGTAGGAGGTCCTTTTCTTCTAGGACCATTATCTACCTTATTCACCTTTCCTGGATTATATTGAATAGATACATTGTTGTCTTTAATTAGCCTTAACCATCTCTATTGATGGATTTTTATCTCATTCTATGTTAATATAAACCTTAGAATCATGCGATAAATACATATATCACACATTCCACCATATATGTAGTTATGTAAAATATTTAGATTGAAGATAAAAAAATTAATTCTAGATCATGTATCAGGTAGTTATACTCACAGATCTTCAATTATTGAATGTCACAAGCTATCAATTTATCAATATAAATGAGTTAGTAATCCAATAATTTTTTTGAGAATAACTTTATATCCCAAATCCTTCTCAACAAGTTAGCAGTGTGAGTATAATAATATTGATTGGCCTCTTCTTGAACTGATTAAATCCTTCCTCACATTCATACATGAGCATATACATTACCCCTATCTATGTTAAATTTTTTTCGGGCTACATATCTGGGAACAGAAATTCAGAAAGACATTATCAATTACTAGATAAGCTAATAAAACTCTGGATTACCCTCAAACTAGTAGTTATGAACCATTTCTTAACAAAATTTTTTAAGGGCCTATATAAAATCTATAACATGTGATCATGTGCCCCATGAAATTGAAAAGTTCTATCCAAAAGTCAAACTTTATAAACGTAGAATACATTTTTCATTCCTTTATTTAACCAAAATAATCCATATATTCTCTTAATGTTCCTCCTTACTCTTGGAGTATGTGAGAATATCATCGACAAAGACTACAATTTTTTGAGACAGTCTCTAAATACTCTTTCAATAAAATCTATGACTATTACACAGTCACTTATAAGTCTGAAGGAAATCACTATGAAATAATAGTGTCTATACCTTGAATCTATGGCTATATTGTAAATATTTTCCTTATTCGCCATCATTTGTGGATATCCAGAATGAAGACGCACCTTTGAGGAAAAATGAGACCCTCAAATTTTATCGAAGCAGTCATCACTCCTTGGTAAAGGATAAATTTTAATTATAGTAATCTTGTTGGTATCCTAGTAATTAATACATATCCACATTGATCCATTATTCATATTTAAAAATAGATCAAGTGAACCCTAAAGTGATTCACTATATTTCATGAACTCTTTGAAAAAATGATCTTGATGTTACTTATTTAACTATAATAGTTATATCATGGAAATCCAATAGAGGAATATAAATATAATAGTGGAATAAAGTAAATGTTATATTTAGTACACTACATCATGATCTATGGGATGTCAAGGTAGCTTATCATGTAATACATCATTGTATTCCCTCGCAATGAAAACTACATCAATGTTTGTACATTGATTAAACACAACCATTTTCGCATGGTATGAATCATCATATGGTATCATCACCCACACCATTGAGGATTTTTCCAGCATATTTATGATCTTCCTTGCATTTCTATAGGAGCGGGGGATAGTTAGTAATTTATAAAGGCATTTATTTTTCTTAACAATTTATGTGAATTCAAGATAACAAGATCCAATCCATGCCTAGTACAACAGGAAATTCCACCAAGTGTAGGATTAAGAGATTCACTAGAAAAATCATTCCATGGATGTTGAAAATAGAAAATTTCGACACATGGGTTTCATTGTTCACAACACATAGTGATTTTACGGAAATATTTTTAGTGGTTATGGAATAATATTTCCCCATCTCTTTAGGCTTCATTGGTTATTTGCAATGAATACCCCCAATTTCCTATGGTTTAGTACACTAACATGTGTAGTTTCATTTCTAAATATATTTAATTCATTGAACTATGGGTGGTTTTTTCCTTTAAATCATAAAATATTCTAGATTTTTCATTACTATTCAATATTCCTGATCTTGGGGACCTTTTCTACGACATGTGTAGCATTTCCTAGACCCATTGAGGCTGTTCGAAAGATTCTTTATAATACTTTGAGTTTATATGAATTATATTTTATCCAATAAATTAAATTTTTTATATGGATTGTGTTACATGAAAAAATAATTCATCCTTGAATTATATGAATTTCTGGGATATCATTCATTTCATGAAACACTTGGTTAACTTGCGTTACAAATGACTCTGAGTTTTAACAAAACCATGACATATTATTAATATTTCCATTAATACTCGACCATTATAATTTACCCAATGGACATAGAAATTGGAAAAATAATAACTAATTTGAAAATATTAATTATATTTTTTTAATAAAAAATAAACATATTGATAATAAAATACATAATATTTGGTATAGTATTTATATATTTTAATAAACAATTTTCTAAAAGAAGATATTTTTTACAAACTTTGTGAAAAATAATAAAATAAATTTTTTAAATATAATTTGATTGAATGAAAATAAATTTTTTAATTCATAATGTAAAAATAATCATATGGTTAATTTTTAATATTTTTCTTAAAAAGATTCATTTTTAATAAATTGTGAAAAATGTAATGTTTTAATTGAAAACTACCAATTTGATTAATTTTTTTAAAATTATAGACTATATTTTAATTTTTCAAAATTGTAAGTAGTTCAATTATACATATATTGATTTAATTTAGGTCATTTGAATCAATTTACATTCAAAATGAATATAAAAACTCTGTAAACTAATGATAATTGTTTCTTTAAAACTGACTTTCTTATCACATCTGCATGATTAATTGTAAATTATTATTTTTTTCTTATGTGGTAATATTTTAGATATTTGTGATAAATATTTTGAATAATAATAATTTATAATTTCTAATAAGACCAATTTAAAATTTTACCTAAATGAATAATGAATTCAGTAAAAATTAATTACCACTGTTAAGGTAAAAAAAGGGTGTACCAAGGGGTTAAAATAAAAAAATAATGGTAATGTTGACATATAAATTTTTCTAAATAATATATTATGGACAAATTTTTACATTTAAACCTATTAGATTTTATAATTTTGTATTTCATCCCTTTTTAAATTATGAAAATATGTTTGGAATTCTATATTTAAAAAATTAATTAGTTTTCCACTCATCCCAAATATATAAGGCCACCCCCTTTCCACTCTTTATCAAAAATGTAATCATATTTGGTTCAAAAAATAACTAAAAATACTACATTAATATTTCCTCTCCCACATCATAGAGTACTTATTTTTATTGAAATCTATTTAAGGAGGGATTTTATTTCAATCCTAAGGAAGATACATAATGAAGAAATAACGTTCATTAACAAAAATTTATGTTTTATTTTTTCCTAAAACTACATCAATTATTTTTATATTATTATTTTATAATATCCTTAAAATAATAATTATAATTATATTTTATTATGATAATGTAACTACATAAATCCATACACACTCATGTTAAATAGGATTCAAAATCATTATTTGTTTGTACAGCAGACTACCACCTCACAAACTGATGTCCTTCATTTTTCCATTACCACCAATAAAGGTAGGGAATAATTATGTAATTACCATTTATATATTATATTTATGTTTTTAATTATTCTATTATTATTTGGTAATTTTTATATAACCCCTACATCCAAGCTTTCTGTCTTGTGGGATTACGTTAATATCATTCGTATGTATGCCCTACTGCCTCCCCGCGAAGCGATGTGATTCATTCACGAAATACATAGAATTTATTAAGGATGAGTTAAAAAATATTCCATTTATAAAATATAAATTATTAAATGATAATAATATATAAATTACTTATCTTTCTTTTAAAAATACAAGAAAATGAGAAATAGTGTTCATTCGTACATATGACCTACCGACACCACGAACTGTTTTTTTCATTTCATATCACTTTTTTTTACTTTTGAATATAAATATATATATAAATAATGAATATAATATTTTTATAATTTTTTATATTTTGTATATTATTAAATCATTATTTATGTAATTTTATTAAGTATAACAAATAAAAATCTATTCAAAAAAACAAAGAGGTTATTAACTAAAATGTAACATTAACAAAGATTTTTTAATAAATGAGTAATACAAATTTATAAGAATATCATATATGGTATTATATATATTTATATGTTTCTATTTAAGATTTATAATAAAATTGTATTTATTTTATTGGATGTATTATTGATTACAATGAAATCAATACTTAAGGTAAGGGGATTTCTAGTCTCATTTGTATTTTAGAGAGAATTATTCCATATTCACCACTAATTTATTTTTTTTGGTTTATATGATGACCTATGAAATTTTATATAATGAATATAACACATTTAATGATAATTAATGTTTCCATTTATGTGTTTTTTGGTATTATGATTCAAAAGTTACACATGAATTAAGGTATTTTTGTCTTAATTTTCCTTTATTGTTATGTACATCTGGTTAAAAACCAATATTATTTCACAAGATTCACATATAGAACAATTTATTGGTAATATAATGTATTTATTCATCCTAATTATATTATAATTTTCATTTTATGTTCTTCCTTCATAGGTTTTACGATTCAATCATATCTATGTGGAAATTGTATTGTGTTCCAATATTATTATTTGTCATGGTTGGTTATGATCAAGTCTCCAATGATGAAATATAATGATCTACCACTCAATAATTACCGTTAATTTTATTATACACTATTTATTTATACTATCTTAATTTAATGGAACTATTATTACACTCTTGGGTACTTAATATAATTAAGAAAATGTTTTTTTATGAAAATCTATCTTTATTTCCCTCTTCGGTTGGTAATCTGCTTTCATTGAAAAAATTGTTTCTGAAAAATGGATTATTAAAATATTATGATAATTAAAATAAATTATAACCCATGTTTTATTTTTTACAAAAAATATTTTCAAAGGAGTATTCATTTCGTTTTCAAAAAACATACCAATTTGGATTTTATTAAAATTGTGAAAGGAATCTTCATTTTAACCTATACGAGATGAAATTTTTTTATGACATGAAAAATATGTTTTTTGAAAGTTCTTTTTATCTTTTTTAATATTTAAATTCAAATAAGGTGTTTTTTAAATTTAATTATTTTTTAATAATTTTTATTCAAATAGGGATGTATATTTTCCTCAATATTTATTGTAGATGACCTTACAAAATTATTTTATATATAATAAGACATCTGTTGGTGTTACCTATTCGTTACTGAGTATTTTATCAAAGGATAACATTCATATTTTTTCTCTAAATATTTTAGGTTATGATTTCATTATCATTATGAAAACCTTTTCTCATACATGGATTATACTATGTGAAAATTATTATGAAACCCACTTATTTTTATAGGTTATCCCCCTCCCTTGATCCCTTTTTTATTTATTTTCATGAGTTCCTCTTTGAGGATAATTAGTGACCATATAAATAATTAATGATACCAAAAGACAAGGTTCAAACCAAATTTGAAATCAAAATAGGACACTAAGTACAAGGAGGCCTCGAGCCGTGGGTTACCACCAAGAACTGAATCCATGTTTCATGAAATCCAATATCATCAACATATATCTATAGTCATTAAACTAGCATCATCATCAATACCTTTAGTCACCATCGGAGTCGGTGACCGGAGCAATCGAAACTAGAGAAATGATCAAACCTAATAGAAAACATTAAAAATCACCACTGAAATGTTTTTTATTCGATTTTCATTTTATGGATTAAGATATGAAATATTATATGATATTGTGGAGAACATAAATATTGTTTTCATTATGGGATGGTTGGGGCCAATATTTCTTTCCAATACATCAGGTTAAGATTTATATATCTCCTGAGAAATAAATGGATGGATTGGGGAGTGAACCTGCTATAGAAAGGAATATTTGGAATAGGGGGTGAACCTGGTTCAGAATTTCACGGATAGATCTTGGAGTGAAATTCGTATAGTAAAAGACTTTTTATACTATAATAGACTTGGTAGTGATCGTTAAACAATATATAAATTATATTATATTCTTATGTGTATGAAATAAATCCATGTATTATGACAATGTTATGCTCCTATGGATCATTTTCTCTAATTCCCTCCTGATTCATGTCTTATGGTTTTCCGATACATCATTAGTGACTCATGATTATGATCTTTGATAAATAGGGAATGGTTTTAGAATGTTATGCTCATGCTCTTATATACTTATCCTCAAGTTAATCTTTTGTATATCTATTTTTACCATTACCGATCATCTAAAAAACCCTTTACCATGTTTCATTTCCCTAGGTTATGAATATATGAATTATGAATTATATATATATGAAGGTTTATCGTTATGAATAATATAGTGGGAGATGATGAATCTCACCTATGGACTCGTGTTTATTATTCCATGTTTCTAAAGGCACTACACTATTACGGTCCTTAAGAGTGTGTTTGATTAATTTAATGAATATTCATAAAAAATGATGTAATATCAATGTGTGTTAATCCAGGGTCAATATATTTGGAATTAAAGGATATGGTCAGTTAACCATTGGAAGCTAGTATGATAAATCCATATTGACATTTCAAATAAAATTTCAAAGCATAATTCTAAGGATGTGATAAATTATAAAAAATATCATGGAATTTTGTAAATGGATGGAGTTGGTTTTCAACAAGAAATTACATCACAATCTAGACAATACAAGTTCATGTGTCTCTATAATAAACATGAATAGGCACCAAAGCCTTTAAAACAACGTATTGAGCTAGACTTGATCGGGAACTGGTGCTAAACAATGGCCTTTCTATATACTTTGCTTCAATCTTTTAGTAAATATTCATTGTAAATTCAGAAGACCTTTATGATCAACCATGAAATATTTAAATATTTAAGGACAATGCATAACCTAGGATAATAATAATGTGTCATATATTAAAAAATGTTCATAATTTTGACATCTTATAAATTATTTTTCAGGATTATGTGGTTCCCCATCATGATTATAGTTTCATACACTATGATTTTTGGTTTTATTCAATGGATGGATCCTCATCAAACCATGTTAATGAAATGTGCGATGGAAATTGCAATGATCATCGTCCTACGAATCCAAATACTATAAGAGTTGGAATGAAAAATCATACAACTATACTCAAATATATTTCTCACGTTATTAATCTTGGTAATATTTAAATATGATAAAATGAAGTTATAATGTTATGTTGATTCCTTCATGTGAAAATTTCAAACATACATAAATAGATCCACTAATCAACTAGTTTCTATAATACAAATTAATATAACTAAAAATAGATTCTCCTTTTTCAAATTATTATAACATTAAAAAGTCATTTTTGTTGAATACTGTTTGGAAGGTGATGTAGATCAACGTTAGACTCTAATGAAGAATATGAGATAGTAGGAATCAATTAACTCCATGGATGGTGATCCTCTAATGAAATTATTTTTAAATATGTACTTTTCTAATATTATATTTACTGATATGGGTAAAGAGTTACTAGAGTTAAACCCAAAGGACAATGAGTCCAGTGGTATATACAAGGCTAATTTTACCCGATTGGGAAAGTACACTTTTAGTATTATCACCCAAGTTGAATGTATGTTTGATCAATTATACAGTGGAATAAAATAAATTCACCAAATTGAACTATAGATAAGATATGTTTTTAACTATAAATATAGTTCTCAATGTGATATCATGTTGTAATGGGATGATGTATTTAACTATCAATGTCATGTTTTTGACAATAAAAGGAAGATAGAGTTCAAAGGAAAATATATAAACCTTAGAAAGAAGTATATGAGATTTACATTAAGCTAAATATGTGTGAAAAATAACAGAGGAAATTTCCTTAAAGTTAATACTAAATGTTTTTTGTGTTGAAGTGATGTTCATCGTGTAATGTATTGGACAAGTGATTGGAATAAGTTAAGAACCAAAGAAAACAGAGCCAAAGTTATATATAATAAACCTCCACCACTTTAGTACTTGAATTGTATGGAGAACATTCATTTATGATATGTAATGAAATAACTTTAGGGTTAATGACAGTGATCAACATAAGAATCAAACTTATTCCAATAAAAATTGTAAAATATTATGTATTCACTCTTTTTACTAATGGGTGCAATAATGATGTTTTTAAATGTACACTTATCATACACTCTAGAACTGATAATGTCTGATTTGACTCTAAATATAATAACTCATTCATATCTAAATAATTTTATAAGAGTATAAATATTTTATCCAAATGATTAGATGTAGATTTATTAGGGAAAACACGTAATGGTGTGATGATCATATCACATGTCTATGATTCCTCTCTCATTGATGATTCTGGGAATGTGCTTATTGAAAATCTTACAATTATTCCTCTGTAATAATTTTATGTCATATTATGCCTATATTGTATTTTTTCTACACAAATACCACAAAAATTATCAAGGAAGGGAAGTCACTTTTGATATTCCAAAGAAACATACAATCATTTACCAATGTGATGATACATACGTTCTTCTGTTTGAGATAATATCTATATTATAGGTTTTAATTCTCATTCATAATGCGTGTTTATCTCATATAATTTTGGAGGCACATGATATTTATTATATGTATATTATATAGGGATTTGTTGATGTAATTCTAGAATAATTTCCTAGTCCTCCACCAAACATTAATGTTGAGTTTTCAATCACAACCACAAAATTTTGTTTCCGCTGTGCCACCCTTTAACGACACTAAAAAATAATTGATAAAGTCAGTTACATTATCAGAGATAAAAAAATCACTGATAAAGGATACATTTAACACTTCTAAAAAATAAAATGTTAAATGTGACCCTTTATCATCACTTTTATTAGAACATATAACCTCACCCCCATTATTAGCACATTTTTTAGCACTCTAAAAGGGACCACTTTATCAGCACATTTTCTAGATGTCATGGTAAAGTAGGTTCTTTATCGAAACATATTTATCTAGTGTTGACAAAGTTTATTTTTCAATAAAAATATTTATTAATAAATTATATTTTCATATAAATATATTATATATAATTTAAATATGTTTTAGATCGATTTGATATCTGGTAGATGAAAAATAGACAGTTGTAGGAGAAGTTTGGGCTATTTAGAGTGATTAAGGACCTTTAGTGCCTTGAAAAAAATAAAATGGTATTCTAGTGGTCACTAGATTGTATATTTATTATAAATATTTGATTTTATATGTGATAGATAGAAAACAGACACCTTGTGCAAATGTTAATGCAAAACAGACAGCGAAAGAAGAACTTATGACCATTGGGAGGAATTATGGGACTTTTAGCCTTGAATAATGTGAGAAAGGGTTTCCATGGTAACCAGAGTTTATATAATTTCACAATAATTATTTTGATTTGTGGTAGAGAGAAATCTAACTCCCGAAGCAGATGTAATGATTGTTTGAAATTGAGCAACCCTCATTGGGCCTAAAAACCTAAGAAACATGTAACTCGCTAAAATAGCCATAACTTCTTCTCCTTGTGTCTGTTTGAGTGATGAAACCTATAAAATCGAATCTCCTGACATGAGTGAAGACCAAGTCTAATCAATATTGTTAGTTTATCAAAGAAACAAATGATATTTCAGTTATAACACTCTAAAAAAACTCCAACAACAAACAATTGCAACTTTCACTTTCGGTGTCCGTTTGGGCTCTACCGCATATCAAATCGAATGTAGAAAAGAGATATAAGAACCAGGATTAAGGGAACATAGTTCTGGTCTAGTCCTATATCTAGAAACACCAAAAACCAATAGGAAATCATATAAAAATATGTTTCCATGTATTGTTCCCTGTCAAATATTTCAGAAAACGGTTATAACTCTTGATCGGTGTGTCTATTTGGAATATTCCACCTGTTATATCTTAGTTAGTTCCAGGAAATATGGTTTTAATGGTCAATTAGTTGAAAAAGTTTCACGGATCAGAATTTATGATTGTTTATGTTGCTCTTCTGTTTGATTGGTTTTTCAAGCCCCCATTTTTAAAACTTTTATCACGTCTGTTGTTTTACAAAATAGTTGTGTCTTTTGATCTTCATGTTCATCCATCCTCCACCACCTATCATATCAATGGTGGTTTTATTATCCTCAATTTCACTAATAACATAACAGGAATGAACTCTGAGATCAGGCGTTTTCATCGTTACCCTGAGTTTAGCATTTATTTTACTTTCTGACTATATTTATGAGTTTTGAGTGTTTTTTCATTTTTACCTATTTTTTAGATATTCAAGGATTGTTATTTTTTTCATAATGTAATGTTATTTGTAATGAAATATATAACAGTATATAAATATTTTCTTTATATATTCACACATAAAAATTTAATGTTATAAATTAATATTTAAACATATTTACATATAAAAAATATTACCCAATATGTATGCCTTATCTAAATAAATAAATAATATCCATTTTATTTAAGATACAAATATATGAATATTTATATACCTATATAAAGTGTACTTGTATACATATATTCCTGTGTGTTCTTCTATATTGAAAAATGGATATATATTTTTAATATACTCTAGACATATGTGTATACATATTAATATATAATAATTTTAAATATATATAAATATGTATAATTATAAATACAGATACACACATAAAAAAATATGTGTGGGTATGGGTGTTTGTTGTATATATGTATTTAGTTATTTATAAACACAGTAAAAAATGCATATTTTATAATTATATTTATAAACGATATTTTGAATATATATTAATATATGAATAAATTTATTAATATATAAATAAAATTTTATAAATATAACTATATAAGTATATTCATATTCACATATATATATTAATATAACTAAATATATATATATATATATGTTAATATAAATATATATTATAATATAAGTAAATATAACTATATATATATATAAATGCATAGATAAAATAATAAATGAAGAGGAAAGAAATATGGTGGAGTGATAAAGGCTTAGTCGGGCAGGCAAGAGGTCTTGAGTTTGAATCCAGGGGGGAAAGTTGTGCACAAAGGTAGAATAAGGGCTAGCACTATTAAAGGAGTGGGGGTGATGTTTAAGGTTGGGGGTTACTGGAGCATACAGGTTGGGTGGGGGTGCTGTTGAAGGGGGGGTTCAAGCGCTGTTGAAGCCCCTCCGAAAATTGCCGATATATTCTCTTAATGTTTTTAATTTTTTTTAACTTTTATCAGTGGTAGGAAAAATCACGCATAAATGACCCATTTTACCAGTGCTTCTTTTTTCACTGATAAAAGTGACCCCACCTTATATTCTCTAATTTTAACATCACCTCTTTTTAATTGTCTATTGACCTTTTCTAGCGCTGATAAAGGCCATATTTGTAGTAGTGGATATAAATCATACCTAGTGCCACACCAATTTCGAAGACTGCATAGAGAATATCCTCGATTGGGTTATAATAATAGAATAATAAACTCCATGAAAAACATTAAAAAGTGATTCATTCAGAAAATTATGACCCCTTGGGGTGGACCTATTCTATTCTTTAAAAATAAAGATGGATTGATGCAACTCTTCATTGATTATCAAGAGCTGAGCAATAACACTATACATTACAAGTATCCTCATCCCCATACTGATGACTTATTTGATCAACTATATTAAGTTCAATTATTTTCTAATATTAACCGTCATTTTCGATGAAATAATTTGTGTTTTATGAATGAAGTTATACCACATATGACATTTCATACAATGTATCTACATTATAAATATAAAGTGATACCTTTTGGTCTTACTAATTCCCCTGAAATATTCATGTATTTAAGGAATATATTCTTCAGAGATTGCCTAGATCATTTTTTGGAAGTCTTTATAGAGTATATACTTATTTATTCAAAAATAATGGAAGAAAATGACTATCATTTGACAATTGTACTGAAGACCCAATGGATATATAAAATCTAAGAAAAAATTTACAAAGTGTTAATTTTATCTAATTTTTTTTATTTTTGGGTTATATATTCTCAAGAGAGGGTGTCTTAATAGACCCATAAAATATAGTGGTTATTTAGTGTTAGCCTAGACTAATAATAGTAATTGAGATCTATATTTTTCATAGTTTACAAAGATACTGTTGAAGGTTTTTATAGAATTTATCGGGAATATTGAATCATCTAACCAAGTTAACATGGATGGTATATGAGTTCTTATAGATAGATGAATGTGATGAAAACATCAAGGAACTAAAGAGAATATTAGTCAGTTCACCTGTTCTTATGTTACCCATGAGTAGAGTAGGGATTTCAATCTATACTAATGAATCCAAAAATAGATTGGGATGTTCTCTTATGAATAATGACAAGGTTATTTCATATGCCTAATAAAAATTGATGATTCATTTGAAAAATTACCAAATTAATTATTTGGTGTTAGTTGCAAGAATTTTTACATTTTAGATTTAGGGTCATTATCTTTACAGAGGATATTATGATATATATTCTGATCATAAAAGTTTAAAGTTTATATTCACACATGGGTAGTTTAATATGACCCAAGAAGATGGTTATAGGAGATTAATGATTCTTACTGTACAATATGTTACCACCATGGGGAAGAGAAAATGGGGGACGATTTGTTGAGTCGAAAGGATCATGCTAGCTTATCCATGACGAGGATTATAAAATATTCAATATTTATAGATTTGAATATGATAGATCTAGAAATCCTAAAGGAAGGGGAACAATATTATCTTTCAAAATTGAATTTTCAACCGTCTATCTAAGTGATGAATAATGAGGCACAAAAGTAAGATGTAGAGGGGAAAAATAAGGATATAAATATTCCAAATTTTAACCATGATCCTAATGGAATTAGAAGGTTCTAGAATGGTGTATGTGTTCCATCCATATAGGAATTGAAGAAGCTTTATTTACAGGAATCTCAAAGTTCTTATTTCATTATTAATCTACGATGAACGAATATTTAATGATATATTAAAGAATATGTCTGGTGGGATTTCATGAAGATAGATGTTGCAGGGTATCTATCTATGTTTTTTTGTATATCAACATGTTAAGGATGAAAGTGAAAATTTTAAGGTGATGTTGCATCTATTATTTATACTAGAATTGAAATGGTACAAATTCCAATGTAGTTATTCATGGGACACCCCAAATCCATTTAGGGATATAATTCTATTTGGGTGTTAGTTTATCACCTAACTATGTATGCACAATTCATCTCCATCATTTAAGACTTATCTCTGGAATAACATTCTAGGATATACATTAAAGATGCTGTAATGGTTCATGGACTACCAAATTATATTGTATCTGATTTAGAGATAAGGATTGAATCAATGTTTTGGTGAAGTATTTATAAATATCATGATAAAAAGGTATGTTACATTAGTACATATAATCCAAAAATAGATAGAATTTTTGAATGAACTATTCATACCCTATAAGATATAAGTATACCATATTCTTTGGATTTCAAAGGAGGTTGGGATCATCAGCATCCTCTAATTGAGTTTTATATCAAAAATATATTTCAAAAATGAATTAAGATGGATATTTATGAATAACTATATGGAATTAATTGTATAGGTCCAACATTCTAAAATAATTATGGAGAAATAGATATATCAGGACCTAAGAAAATAAAACTAATTGATGATAAGGTCAGAGTTGTTCAACAACACATCATAAAATCATATAGTTTCCCAAAAATATATGTTGATAATAACTAACGTGATTTAGAATTTGAATTGGATGACAAGGATTTTCTATGAGTTTCTCCATATAATATGGTTGTGATATATGTGGAGACATGGATACTAATCCCTATGTATATTAGTCCCTTTAAAATTCATGATCTTATCAGGACCATAACTTATCATATTACACTTCCATTAAACCTCCCACATGTCCATGATTTTTTCCATGTATCTCTCCTAAATAAGTAAATACTTGACCCCTCCCATGTACTGATACCAGATGTCATACCACTAGAGCAAGATCATTCTTATGAATAACAACTATTACATATTTTGGATTCTATAGAATGGGTATTATGAATAGTAACACTCACTCAGTCCATGTTTTGTAGAAAAATCACCATTTTGAGAATGTTATGTAGGAACTATAGGATATGATGAGGTATAAATATGCTCATTTTGTGTATTGTAGTGACTGATTTCAAGGGAGAAATTCATTTTAAAGGAGTAAAATGTGATAGCCTAAGGTTTTATAAATTAAATGTTTTTGAATAAATAAAATTCCATTGATGGATTTAATTATAGGAAATAACAATTCATTTCCTCATTCCATGAATCCCATGGTTATCTTTCACTACAATCCACACTCAATTATATTTCATGACACATGACACTGAGTTTTAACAAAACCATGACCTATGATTAATATAGGCAGATAAACTCAAATGTTATAAGATAAACATTAGTATAACAAAATTTAATATTAATAAACACTTTTTAATTATTATTTATAATTTTATTACATGAAGTAATCATATTGGTAACAAAATACATAATTTTTTTAATTTTTTTTACGTGTTTGATAATACCATATTTTCAATGAAATGATTTTTTATCTATGTTTTATAAAACAATAAAAGAGAATTTTCAGAATTTTATAACATAATTTTGATAAAATAATCCTTATTTGGAAGTTTATATTGAAAAAATAGCTTATTCTGAATTTTTTGGATTCTTTTGAATTGCAACAATTTTTAATGAATACTGAAAAATACAGAGTTTTAATTGAATATTTCTTTATTCATTTAATTTATTAATAATTTTATAGTATATTTTACTGATTTTAAGGTGTAATTAGTTAATTTATACATCTTTTAATCTAATTTAGGTCATTGTAATCAATATCATATAGAAATTGGATATAAAAACTGTGTAAAATTTCAATCATTTTCTCATTAAAACTCAATTTGTCATCATGTCTATCATATTAATTTTAAATTATTATTTTCCTCATATGTGATTAGAATATAGAAAAATAGATTCCATATGTTGAATTATAATTTTTTTAATTTATAAAATTTCCAAATTAATTTTTTCCCAAAATGAAATGTGAATGCACTAAATATTAATTACAACCATTATGTTAAAAATGGGTTTACTGGAGGGTTCATCTAAAAATATAATGGTAAAATTAATATATAAGTTGAATAAAAAATATTGGATAGAAATATTTCAAAGATTACTAATATTTTATTTATTAATGTTACATTTTATTTATTTTTGAAAAATGAGAAATATTGGTGAAATTCAATCTTAAATACATTTAAATGTTTTCCACTCACCCCATTATAAAAGGTTTCCCCCTCTCATATCTTACTCACTCCTTAAAACCACTTTGTTTTAGGAAATAACTAATAATATCACACCCTAAATTCACTCATATAATTCTAAAATCCTTATATTTGAAATAAATCAAACCAATGATTGATTTTCGTGAAAACCTAAGGTGGATTAACGAAGAAGATGCAATGTTCATAAATGTACATATTTGTTTTATTTCTTCCTAAAAAAAATTATTTAATTATCACTATTATAAAATAAATAATGTATATTAAATATAATAATATTATTTATTTTGTTAATGGTATAACCTACAACAACCCACAATTCCATTAAATGGGTTATAAAATCCTCGTTCATGTGTATGGCGGACTATCACCTCGTGATATGATGTTGTTCGTTTTTTTCCATTAACACATATCAAGATTGAGAATAATGATGGAATTAATTTTTTATATATTTTATCTGTGATATTAATGATATTATTATGCTTCTAGATTTTTTATATCACACTTAACTGAATGATTTCTATTTTGTGGGAATATGATAATGACAATCGTGTGTACGATAGAGTACCACCTCATCGATAAATGTGATTAATTTACAAATTACATGGAATGTTTTTAATGTTTGTTTAATAAAAACATTTTATATTTATTAAATAAAATTATTTATTTAAAATATTTTATATTTTATATTTATTTCCTTCAAAAAAAAAAAGAAAATCAAAATCAACTATCATGCGTACCAACAGCCAACCATCTCCATGAATGATTACTTTCATTTCAAATCACTAAATTTTATGGATTACAATAAACCCATATATATGGAACATATGTCCTAAATATATCATATTGATTCATAAGAATATAATATATTTTATAATATATAAGAATATGGTTCATTATTATATATATAGTAAACATATATTATTATACATGTTTTATGAACAAGTACGATTGATATCAAGTCTTATGGTTAAGGGATTTCTAGTCTCACTTTAATTTATGAGAGATTTATTCCGTATTCATTAGTCATTTCTTTAATGATGGGTATATAAATACCTATGAAATTATATATCAATAATCCACCTTATATAATTATGATTTATGTTTACATTTATGTTATTCATTCATGTGGATTATGATTGAAATTTTACTCAATCAATGAGGGAATTTTGCCTCAATTTTCCTTATTTGAGACACATGTTTGGGTATGCACATATATTATTTACTGAAGTTTATATACAAAACCATTGAAATGGATTATCATGAATTTATTCATTATAATTATATTTTATGTTTCATTTTATTTTATTCTTTCATGGAGTTCATGATTTATGGTAATTAATGTGATAATGATTTTATGTGACCATAACTTCATTTATCAAGATTGTTTTTGATCATGTCACCAATATTGAAATATCATTATATATCTATTCAAAGTTATCAAGTATTTTCATCTCTATAAGATATTCTGGATAAATTAAATTATTGGTATCATTTTTCCACAATTGGTTTCTTCAGATAGTTACACAAATTTTTTTAATGAATATTTAACTTTTATTCACTCTTCTATTTGAAATATATTTTCATTAAAAATATATCTAGAAAACTAATAAAAAAAATTTTATTGATATATTATGTTTTTACTAGAAATTTTTAACCTTTTGAAATTTTATAAACTTTATTTTGAATGGAATATTCTTGTCATTTTCAAAAATATTTCATGTTTGGATTTTAAAAACTATGAATGAAATCTACATTTTAATGTGTATGAATTTGATTTTTTAGGGTGTGAAAAATACATTCATAGAAGCATACATTATAATATTTCAATGTTATTTTGAAAAAATATGGTTTTAATTTTTTTTAATTTTTAATGCATAAAGGATATTTTCATCACGATATTTTTTAAATGATTTTTAAAATTTAACTTTCATCTAAGATGATATCCATTGGTTTTACATTCACAAACCATGCTGCGTCACCATTCGACCCGGTACATGACCCGATTCGTGGCATGACCCTAAAATAATTCCCAATCACCATGATCTAAAAACTATTTTTCATGTATAAATATTTTAACATGGGAATGAATTACATAATAACATAATAATAAAAAACCAAAAAAAACAAATAAACCAAAACTGAAAATGCACAACAAAGCTAGGTATAATAATTAAAAGGATGAAATTTAAAACTATGAACAAGACTCCAAAATGGTAGTACGACAAAAGGGCACTAAAATTTATTTCCAGACCACCATGAAATAATAGGAATAACATCCTCAAGCCACCAAAACCTAGAAAAACTTATAATACCACTAGAGAGCCAAGTCTCTATCCTGGTACACCATAACGTTACATAATCAAACATACAACATGGTCTACATACACACAATGGTTAATATAGGGTGTGATACAATTCCCAGTAGGATTCACCCCAGTAGAAATATTCTATTCTATAACATTTAAGAAGAAATTACAATTCTTATTTATGAGAATGTTATTTATAACAACTTTTAATGAAATATTTTAAGAAGAACCATTTTCTAGGGATCATTTCCAAGAAAACCAATTTATAAAGAAAAAAACATGAGAGAGAAACTCTTAAAATAACATTTCAAAACAAAAAAAATTAATAAAATAAACCTTCTTTGAAATAAAGTACACTCAAAGGTCATAGTATTCTGATGGATGAGAACAGATCATATAAGTGTCACATCACATGAAACAACCATCGGTATATCCCTATGGGTAATCTAGCTCATGTGGGACACTAGAACATTTTACCTTAATTAAATGAGGTATAATAACATCAACCATCATTTTCATCATTCATGATCCACTGTAGAGGAGAATCATCCAAAATTCTAGTGGTGATCAATCATCATCATAGTTTAATTATTGTAGAAATTTTCAATCAATCTGTGTGAATCTTTGGAAGGCCACTTACGAATCAATAGTGTACTAGTCATAGTCATCCCATGTTGATACATTTGATTTCATTATGATCAATCCCATTTTATATATTACTCAAAACATTGTTATTCACATACACATGCAAGGTATTATAAAAATACAGAGAAATCACTATTTTCCAAGAACCATTCCACATTCCTTTTTACACACACCAAAACCACTTTTAAATAAATTCACCATCACTTACACATTTCATAAATCCCCATCAATTTAAGACCAAGAGATGAACATAGTTTCTCAACCAAATCCAATGGATGATCCCCTTTTTAAATCCATATAAAAACCATGGTCAATTTTAAACATGTTTTTCATCATTTATATAATGTACACTTCTTATTTAAGAGTGCACAATAAAAAGCATCATGAATAAATAATACATTTATCCATTAAAAACCTACTATGAATCTGATCCCACCATAAGTACCTTTAAAAACCCATTCTACACCATCCACACAAGCAATAAAACACTTTTTTATTGAGAAACACCACAATAAAACATACATAAACATAACCATACCCATTTTTAAAATCCACTTTCAACCTGAATGGATGAAAAAAACCAGAAAATATATTTTTCACCTCATGAATTAATCTATAGAAGAAGATTAAATAGAAAAACAATAATATTAAAAATGTATATAAATGTTAGGGGATGGAATCACCAAACTCTCATGAAGAACCTTTCAGAAAATGGTGTTAAATCGCATCTGCACCTCATTCACACCATGAAGAGGTGAGAAGAAACCCTATGAAAGAAGATAAAACACAAAATACCATTATTAAGCCATATGTTATACCCAATAACTGATGGAAAATAGAAACCGCCAAAATAGAATTGGGTAAACTCTATAAGAATAGGAAAACAAGAGATAAGATGACATACATTAGATATCATGACGGATTCACAACAACAACACTCATGAATCTAAGACCATGGAGAGTATATGATTTAGGGAGGCGTGAATAGGGTTGAGGAGTATATGGGGGTGGAGAAAGTGGGCCAATGGTGTCAAAATTGGGGAAAGAGAAAAATATGGAATGCATTTTTAACGAGCTGGAACAATTTCATGGTTAGTCTGCACTGTTTTACAAACCATGTGGAGACCATGTGACTGAATCTGATAAAAGAGACACATCTTCCCACTTACATACGCTGAGTTGCATGACCATGAAGAGTCCATGCGGTAGGTTTTGTCACCTACCACACGTTTTTCTAGGTCGGGCACACAGTTAGTACTAACTGTGTGCCCACCGTGCGCCTAGTCTGTAGAACCCAAAAACATACATTTTTCTCAAAAACTAAAAGGAAACTCGAGGGGGAATATATGACCAATGATAATATAGATTAATTCACAAAAAATATAAACACATCACACCCAATTCCCATGAAAACAACTAAAATCCCAACCCATGCTAGAACAATGGATAAAATTATAACCTAGGTGTGATAATTCTCCCCACCATAATGCTTTCCACCATTAGAAATCCATATGAAGGCATACATCATGAAAAAAACAATAATCATGCACAACACAAGATGATTCTGAAAAAACATAAAATGACAATAGAGAAAGAATACCAAGAGTAGAAAAATTGGTTTACTAGTTAAAGTCAGGTGGCCAGAACGGCCTCCCCACCTTGTGTCTTACACCCCTAAAAGCTAGAACACCTCTATATTATCGATAAAAATAAAGGAACTCCCATGATTAAAAATACAAACTATCGATAAAAAAGACACTATAAATTACCAAACGAATCCCACACAACTTACTGAAAAACAGAAAATGTATCCAAAACATTCCAAAATGAATACATCCACTACATTTCATCAAAAAAAACCATTGGGCATGCTCCAATGCAAACATTTAATCTGAAAAGGTTCTGATGATTAGATATCTCCTAAAATGACTACCTACTATCAAGACAATACCAAAAAATCAACCATATTCTCAATATGTGGAGGTTTAAATAGAATCTACACCATAATGAATAGGCTAACATCAATTTATTCTATAGGAATTTTAGAGAGACTCACAGTGGCTCTCTCCAATATAAAAACCGGCCATACTATCTTACTGGAATGGAACAACATGGGAAACTAGATGTTGGTAAACATGGAAAATTTCTACATAATCTAAAACCCCTACCATAAGAGGCTTGATAAATGAACCTCCAAACTAAATGGGGAACCCTCTGTAGTACACCACTCACATGGGCATTTACATCCTTACAGGACCCCAAACTAAAACTAAGGTTGACTCACAATGATCTCCGTACATGAAAAACCACATAGATATCCCTATCCCTAAGGGAAAAAGCACTGAGATATAGGAGAACGATACCTTCATGTGTATTGATAACCAAAGAGGAAATATTTCATTAGCATGGTACATTATAAATAAATATTCCTGCCAGGCTCCCATCCACCAAATTGGTCTACTCAGAAAGAAATTTCTACATATAGTGAATAAACTATTTTCATTTCACATACTGAATATAGACATTGAACTAAGTTCCATTACAACTCTAGTGGTTCTTGTCTACACTGTAGCTTCAATCTAGAACCTGTGGCTAGATATCTGTTGACTGAAGCATCTACTGCCTCACAGTCAGTCACTAAAAACATCCAATCGAAACTTCTTCTTCTTGTTCCAACAAGTAACCACAACACAATCGGATAACACAAATAGAACACATGCATTCCAATACACACTTGGTTTTACCAATATAATTAACCACGATGGTAGATTAAAGGATGTATCCTTTCACCCCGAACAAGAAACAATGAAATAAGGGTCACATTGAAGTTTCCTTCATATAGAATGGGATATTTTAGGAATTCCACTAAAAAAATGCCACTTCTACTAAAATATAATAACCTGAAAGGTTTCACAACATCCACCTTCACATGAAAAATAGGAAATAACATTAAAAGACACCATTGAATGTGACCCTTGAAATTGATTGAAGTATTACATTGAGAGGGACCTTAATATGAGTCCCACATAGCACAAAATTCTATTATACGACCATAATATCCTCTTATAACCAATCCTGGTACACTGTTGGACTATCATGAACCCTTAAATGAAACCAATGAAAAGTCTAAAGGGCCCTTTAATATATCGACCTGCACTAAATCCCAGACTAATTTCCACATACCAAACAAGAATTCCATTCACTACTTCCAGGAAGGTCCTTTAGACTAATATAAATGACTAGCCTCAGCATTGGTGATTCATGTGACTCAAGAAACCCTGATTTCATTCAACTCCTTCTGCATCTAATCTTCTACTATGAGAGGATCCTCTGAATCTGAAAAACTGAGTGAGAAAAAATCAACCTTGAATCCCACAAAGAGAGTCCATACTTTGATCAAATGGAAAACCATCCAACAGCGAATCATATGTGGAATGATTATGAATATATCAATTTTTTATGGGGGTGTACACTAGCCCAAAATGGATAGCAAAGGTCCCAATAAACCTATCCCTTAGGCCAAAAAATAACACAAACAGACATCAAAACCATGAAATAGAACCTACTCAAAGTTATCCCTAACATGTTTCTTGAAAACCCCATTAACCATTATCTCAAACTGAATCACCAACAAAACACAAATTCCAAAATATCCCAAACAATAAGAGTATTCAATCCGGAAATACCTTTCAAGTTACAATCCCAAATCACAATGAAATACACTAGAAGACTACAGACTACAGATCACTGCATGTTTTCATGAAAAATACCTTTGAAAACAAAATTGATTTTATGGGATGTACACTCACCAATGGTAGCACATGAAATCTCCCAAATGCCCTTCCTCTTGCCCAACTGGGCTCCAATCAACTGTTAACAAATATTCATGGCATTTGGTAACTCATGAGAGTACAAAATGTTAAAACATAACATTTTTCACCTTACTAAATAAATATTCAACCCAAATATCCATTCCCTCAAATACCAAACCCATTTCCAACCAAAATTTCATAGATCATAACAAAATTGACTGACCACCAAATTAAAAAACCATCCCAAATAAATCTAGTTTTTAAACTCTAAATGTCAATTACAAAACATTTCACCACTCTCAAAACACTTCCATTTTTAATAAAGACCCAATTTAATCAATAACTATTTAATTAAATACTCCATTTTTATCATATGAAATAAGTTCCCAATGCCCTTTCAAAAATAAATTCATGTCGTTCTGAAAAAACCATATTTTTTAAACCTCATGTTTTGGTTATTAATTAATCTAAAATCCAGATAAAATATTTCCCATTTCATAAAACTCCACCCTTTCATGATTTTATTGTAATCAATTCTGAAAATTTGTTTCCCACATTTTGAAATTTAACCATAATTGTATTAAAATCATTTTTTCACCATTTTAAAATGAGGGTTCTAAAATCAACCTTTAGAATTCAAGAAGGCACAAAACATCACAAGAGGAATCTAGTGGTGATGGAAAACGTGGAAATATGTTTGGCGCCTATAAGCCAAGTTAACCACCAACACAAGAGGGATTTTGGAAAATGTCTCTAAAACAACAAGGATTTGCAAGACTTTTAATCTCATTGAGACTGTTGAACCAATCCACTATTAATTTCCCCCAACATAAAGACGCCAAAGTTGTCGAAGAACATAGATGAACCCCGACATCCCCTGGTTACTGGAGTCTCATCAAGTAATTACAATAAATGATCTAGTATACCTAGACTCGTCCCCATGTTAAAATATTGTAAGGATCCGACCTCCTATGATACTATTTCATCACGAACCAATCCAGATCATTATCTAATCTGGTTCCTATCTAGATTTGTGGCATCACCCGAATGGTGTTCCCGGTCCACATGAGCTATAAACTAGTGCATTTGTGTCAATATTATAACATGGGAATTATATAACCTATTCCATAAAAATAAATAACCAATATAAAAAATAATCCTTAACAGAAAATGAGAAACCAAATAGGGTATAATTCTTACCAGGTTAAAGTTTACAACTATGAACAAGACTCCAAAAAGAGACCACACCGAAAATGTACTAAAACTTCTTCCTATTTCTCTATCAAACAAGAGGATTGAAATCCTCATGATCCCACCACCATGATCCACATATAATACCAATGGATTCTCAAACCACCATCATCGTACAACACTCCTTTACATAAATCAATCATACAATGATGTCATCATAAACTCAAAGTTGTTTATAGGGTGTGATCCAAGGCCTAGTTGGATGATACCAATTTGAATGATTTTGTACTATATCATATAATTACAAATTAGAATGCTCATTCATGAAAAAAATATTTAAAACAATTTTAAGGAATCATTTTAAGAAGAACGATTTTCTCAGGAACACTTCCAAAGAAGACAAATTTTAAAGAAAACAGCTTTTGAGTGAATGTTTTAATGAAATATTTATAATGAAGACCTTTTCTAAAGTAGTACTTCATTGAAATAAAATAAAATCAATGGTCCACTATAATCCGGCCTATAGAACAACATTATATAAGTGTCACATCACAACAAAGCATCATTGGTAAATCCTAAAGGGTAATCTTTCTCGAGTGGGACCATAGGACCTCATACCTCTATAAAAGGTGTTATAGTGACTCTAGCCATCAGTGTCCTCATGAATGAGCCACTAGAGAGGGATAACATCTGAATTCTAGGTGAGACCAATTATTAGAATAGTTTAGTTAGTTTTGTAATCCTAAATCATTCTATGTGAAATCATAGCAAACCACATCTTAATCACTAGATTACCCGTCCTAGTAATCCCACCTAGATACCCAAGATCCCCTTATTCTCAATCCAATTTTATAAATTAGAAAAAACACCAATCTTCAAATACACATTCCTAGCATTATAAACATTATGGAAATCCCCATTTTCAATTATGTAAACCACTTTCCATTTAATACCCACCCACAACCGCTTTCAAAAATATTTATCATCACATACAAAATTCATAAATACCCATTTAAGAAAGATGTAGAGGAATAAAATGTTTCTCAACTAAATCCATGGGACAAGACCCTTTTTGTACCACAAAAACCCAGGATTGATTATCAAACTTTCTATCATCATGTTAACATTGTTGAGTTCATATTTAAGGGTTCACAATAATAACCATTTGGAAAAGATACTCTGTTTCTCTATTAAAACACTAATTTGAGCATTATCACCCAATAAGTACCATTAAAAACCCATTATTATCCTTCCACACCGGGCATAAACTCCCTTTTTGATAAACATCATAACAAAAAATATGAATACATAACCTTACCTAAAATAAAATCCATTTTTAATATTAACTCATGACAAGAAACCCCAAAAATATATTTCCCTCCCCATAATTAATGAATAGAACAAAATTAATACATAAAAACCCATATTAAAAATATATATAAATGATAATTCCTAGAATAACCCCCATCTAAAAAAGAATCCATTAAAAAATAATGTGAAATTACATCTTCAACTCATTCATACCATGATGTGTTATGATGAATCCATAATCAAGAAGATAAAACCAAAAATTCCAAGATTAACACCCTAAATTAAACCCCATAACCATTGGAAAAAAGAAACCCCAAATGAAAATTGCATAAAAACAAAAATAATTGAAAAATAATAGAGAAGTGGACATACATGAGAGATCATGAAGGATCATCAGCTGAAATCTCCCATGAATCAAATCCCATGTATATGAGAAGATGGAGGATGATGTGCCTGGGAAAGAGGAGGTTGAGGGGGACAAGAAAAGGGCCAAAACATAAAATAAAGTGGGAGAGAGAAAAATTGGGAACACATTTTTAATGAGCATTCATAGCCGCATTTTTAGTCTAAAGATTTTGGATAACCATTTAGAGACCATGAGATTTCATCTACTTAAAGAGAACAATCAACACACTTACCTTGGTTGAGGCGCACAATCATGTGGAGGTCGTGCAATATGATCTATCTCATACTGCATGGCTTCATGGGTTAAGCTCATGTTTACTGATAACTATGTGTAAACTATAGAACTAGTATCTATATACCAAAAAAATAATTTTTCTATAAAAAATAAATGTAATCATGATGGGGAATGATATACTAAATATAAAAGAGACGAATATCCCAAAACTTTAAACCCATCACACCTGGTTCAAGAGAAATAAACCAAAAACCTATACCATACCAGAACAACTGATGAAAATTAAAACCTAGGTGTTACAGTTACCAATTCCTTACTATAGTTATGATCTAAGGATACTATTACTATTATTCCGTTTAATGTTATATGTTTTATTTTCATTATTTTTATGAAAAAAATTTCTCTTCCATGGGTTAAACCATGATGAATTTATTATTAAACCTTCTTCTTTTCAAGTGTTATTCTATGATGAAATGATTATGAAACCTATATCTTTTCCATGGGTTATGATATGATGAAATGTTTCTCATACCCACTGAATTTAATGGGTTATTATATGATAAGTGTTTATGATCTTATGGGAAAAATAAATATGGTTTTCAATATGATATGGGTGGACTAGTATCTCTCTCCAATGCATTAGGTAAAATTATATATATCTCCATAGATGGAAAAAATAGAACAAGGGGTAAACCTAACATACTAATAATGGTCGAGGAAGGGGAGTGAACCATGTTCAGTAATACATGGTGTGAATGAGGAGTGAAATCGGTATGGTAAAAGGCATTGTATATTATAAAGTCATTGGCTCGGATCCTTGACCAATATGGAAATGTTTTTCGATGATTATGTGTATTCCTTAAATCCAAGTTTTATGTAAAACGTACTCTCTCATAGAATATGTTACTAGATTCCATTATTATTCATGTCTTTTAATATTCCAATATATCTTCTATGAATAATGGTTTTGATGTTTTTTATTCATGGTATGGTTTTCAAATGTCATGATCATGTTCTTCTATCTTTATGTTTATGTTGTGATTACTTGCCTCAATTTTTATCCCTTAACGACAAATGAACTCACAATTTCTTATATTTCCTTTCCCTGGGTTATGAAGATATTTGATATATAGGATAAATCTAAGAAGATGTATTGTTGTTAATAACATAGTGGGAGATGATTTTTTTCACCAATGGACCAGTGCTTATGTTTCCATGTTTCCATAGGCCCTAAAATATTACAGGCCTCTAGCATGTGTTGGAGTATTATGATGAATATTCATAAAAAATTATGTAATATTTATGTATTTTAATCATGGTTACCTATATGAATATTTCCAAATTTTTGACTTATGGGTGGTTCATCATTATTTTTTTCTTTTTCATTATATCCTCTAGCTAGAAAATGCATCATTGATTTCTTATCTTCATATCCCTGGGAAAATTCTTGAAACTCTATATCTATTTGTAGATCACATAAAAAATTATCCATAACATTCAAATTCTCTGATAGATATGTCCTTTTATATGTTTGGATTTTTTCACTAAAGAATATATCAATTTTTTCATCATTATTGATAAAAAACATGAGGTGTATCTTCAAATCCTTGTAAATGTTTCCTCAAAATAAGTGTTATATTGTTCATACATTTTCTTATTATCTAAGATATTATTCTCTATATTTTTTGGATGATTTAAATGGAAATATTTATCATCAAATATCTCCTTAAATTCACCCCACCCCTTTCTTCTATTTTATTATTCATCGTAACATTCTATGGTTTGAATTTCGAATATCTGACACACGGTTGTGAGCAGTAAGATTTGGGATTCCAATTGGACAAATATAATATTTTTGAATAGTAACCTACCCTTACGAATATTGAATCAGCCAAAAGAATAATAACTTTACCAATGATTGTATAAATAGTAATTATCCATCATGTATGTGATAATATGATGTAATTATATTATAGTGTTTGTATTTTTGTATGTCATATATATTTAATGAATTATTTTATAATCTAAAAGAATTTTTTTTATAAAATTTATTCACAAACTAATATATGGATGTCTTATTATTATATGATAATTTTATGAGACGATAATTAATATAACATGTGTTAGAAAAACAGTTTTAATTTCAAAATACTCATTTTCAAAAAAATGATCAATTTAACTATAAATTATATTAATCGTATTTATAAAATTATTTTCATCAAATGGAGGACATTTTCTTATTATAGAGTTTGAAAAATAGTTATGGGGAATTATTGGGATTTTTCGGAAATACATGAATTGTTGGTGAATAGTGAAATTTTATAATTCAAAAAATATGCAAAATATGTGAATATCCACATCATGCATGAGTCATGGATGATATAAATGTGAATTAGTTTGGAGTAAAATTCCATATTTACTTCATTTAGTCTTTTAATCATTACTAATTATTTTCATTGGTATAAATAATAAATTAATGAATATAATACTGAGAAAACCCATCTCTCATCCACTATAAATACCACCATTCACAACGTCATTTCCATCCACAACTCAAGATTCGAGACATGTATAAATTATACCCAAAAATATTCTGTATTCACACTCCCATATCTTGGATATCTTCGTGTAATCAAAATTCCAATCCTCTCTTCCATAAGGAGGATCTCCAGGGGAGGAATCAAGAGGTAATTCCTCTATCTATTTAGTTCAATTTCTTTTAAAATTTCAATTTGTTTATTCTATAATCCTTATCATATCTTATCAAAATAATATTGTAAATCTAATATGAATTATATACTATTATTATATCATTGTAATGTATTATTATTCATTATACTTCTCTCTCTCTCTCTCTCTCTTTCTATCTCTTCGTGTTTATAAAAACGAAATCCCCATTTGTGATATGTTAATTTATCTACATTATATGCGATGCACTTCCATATTACATCAGCTACTTCAAGGATGTCAATAAGAAAATTAAATGTTTGAAAACATATTTTAATATAAATTTTTTATCCCTTTTTATGTTCTGGAAACATCATTTATACATAATACTAAATGATAAAACAAAACATGTTCATCATGATCTGAAAACCGCTCAAATTAATCTAAAACATTCATCATTTAATTTTAACTAATGATTAATCCAAAATTGAAATAACATATTACCTTATAAGAACATTTATAATCCAATAATTTCATTAATAACATTTAATATCAGTTATTTATTATTATAAATGTTATAGATGAACATCCTTTCAAGTGTACATGTTAACAATTCATGAAAATGTAGAAAACAGCACTCCCGAACAATAAATTTAAACACTATAACTCATAAAAAGGACAATAAAAGAACATAATGCAACCATAATGAATAATAATAATTTATGAAAGGATTTATAATTGTTAATTAATGAATTTAATTACATTATAGAGGACATTAATGTGAAGAAAGTATATGGATACAAGGTAATGGGAATTCATGAACCCAACTCTCTTTCTTGGAGTTTTCCCCCCTTTATACCATTTTCATTATGGTTATTCAATAATAATAATTTATTCATAATTATCATATATTTTATCTGATATAATTTTTTTCTAATTGAGTTTATTACAAACACATTATTTTCCCAATGAATTATTCATTAAAAAGCAATCCTTTTACTTCTAAAGATTATTTCCATTAAACAAGGTTGATGATTCGTTTATGTTATTCCACATTTAAATTTGGAACCCAATGGTTATGAATTTATGGTTATGAAATGAAAAAAATTCCTTTCCATGGGTTATTATATGTTCAATATTGCGATATATTCATTGTGGCATGCATAAAAATGTAAATGTTCGGATGTGACAGGGACTCCCAGAATTATATAGTGTAATTTAAATGTTATGATGAGATAGGTGAACCTGAAATTATATAACACACCAGTTTACTAGGTAATGTGAATAACCTCATGAGAAATGTGAAATATTCATGAAATTGAATCTATAGTTTTCGAAAACTATGTGTGGTATTTGACCAATAAGACGTGATGTTTCATTTTCAGGCATTTCCACATTCCAAGTCTCTATTAATGATTTATATCATGATTATGATCCTATATCTATGTTATGATGAAAATTATTATTATAAAGCCATGTTATATTGTTTCAAGTTCTTATATTTCCTATTCAAGGGCATTTAGAGAACTCTATTATGATTAGAGAACCTTAAGGAAAAATCACGTATGGTACAAAGTATGTGTATTCACCGAAGGATCTGTTATAAACATAGTGATCCTATATGATATGATTCTTTGTGTTTATTTAAAAAATGGATAAATTATTTATTTTAGACTTGTTCTCTTATATTTTGTTCTAAAAATTTTTATTTAAGAAAATGGTGGGAACTAAGTGAAACCATCACATCAAACCATTTAGGGCACAATGAGATGATTCCAAAAATGACACCCCCAATGCTTTGGGAGGTAGAGTTAAAAACGTCATGGAGATTGTTACCCAGTTTTCTCATGTTATGAATAATAACCTGAATAATGTGGACCTTACCCATTTACCTAATATGGAGAAACTGTACATTGAGTGTTTTATGTGGCAACGACCACTGACGTATTATGGATATTCTGGAAAACTTGTTGTGGAATAGTTGGCCAACATCATGTATAAGATCATTTCTGTGAATCACTATTCTAAAATTATTAATGATACTCTATCTGTTTATCCTCTATATGGAGAGGCCGACCAATGAAGGGATTTGATTAAGAACAAGAAGATGAGAGATGAAATTGAAGAGATGGAGTTGGGATAATTTAAGATAATGTTTCTTAATAATTATTTCCAAAGAAATCTTCATAATAATATGTGTGTAGAATTCATATAAATAATGAAAAAGTAAGAATAATCTATCATGACCTATGATACAAATTTATCAAGGCTTCCAGGGTACGCATCATTATTTTTTATCAACAATGAGAGAAACATTGATTGATTATTTTGTGGAATAAAAACATTACTTTGAATTGATCTAGTATTTAGATACTTTTGGTGTTATGATGAATTTGTTTGATGTACTCCCAAAGTGGACATGGAGATTGGAGAATGGTCACATGGCTATAGTGATAAGAAACAAAAGATAGAGTTTCATGCCGGATGATCTAATGAGAAAGGTTAAAAGAAGAATCAACCTTCCACATGTCCAAAATGTGGGGAGAATCATCCTAGAAATTTCTTCAAAGGGATTGGGGAATGATTCAAGTGTGGGAGAGAATTCCACCAAGCTCAATAGTTTCAAAAAGACATGAGAATATAGAAGAATGTGGTAGAGGAAAGGAGAGAACCACCCAAGGTCCAATTCTTCTAATTAATGGATAAATGGACTTATGGAGGCTAGTACACTAAAATATGAGCCCTCTAGGGTAATCAATGTCATTATACACAAATGCCAAAACAGAAAACGAAGACTTATTCAATCACTAAACTATAAATTGAGAAATAAAGTGAATTCTTACAAGGTGCACATTATATTCAATCAAGAATGGAAATAGTATTATTTGATTGTGGTTATAGGGATTACTTTATGTCATGCAAGTTTGTTATAACTATAGAATCACATATATGAAAACCTAAAGTAGAGATATCTTTAATAACACCAAGGGGAAAGATATTTTCATCCCAACTGTTAGAATCTTTCCTTATTTGCGTATGTGGGAAGATCTTCTAGTGAATCTCATGTTGCATTCCATTATTGAATTCGATGATATAATGGGAATGGATTGACTCTCATTATATAGATCACCTATATACTATTAGGAAAAATAAATATCTTTTCCAATTACCAACCAGCTCATGATCTTCTAAAAATGAAAGAAAGATCATGAATATTATTTTGGAAATTCTTCAATGTTGTGGGAGTTGATTCCCTTTGAAGAAGAATACATTATTCAAATGGATGAGTCAAAGGAAAGTGTCAACCTATGGATATTCTGATTGTGAGGGAATACTGTGATGATTTTTGTGAAGAGCTACCTGAACATCCCCCAGATCGTGAAGTAGAGTTCTCCATAGAACTTATACATGTAGCTAGTACTATCTCAAAGACTCCCTATATGATGGATTTTATCGAACTGGATGAGTGAAATAAAATGTTGTAAAAGAATTTGGACTAAGGTTTCATACACCCTAGTGCATCACATTGGGGTCCTCCAGTGCTCTTTGTGATGATGGATGGAACCATGTTCATGTGTATTGATTATCAAGAACGAAAAAAAGATCACTATAAATAAAAAGTACCCTCTTCTAAGGGTTGATGACTTGTTCAATCAGTTGACAAGAGCTCAGTACTTCTCGGAGGTGGATCTAAAGTTTTTATATCATTAGTTAATGGCGTGAAGAATAATATTCAGAGTAATACCTTCCATACAAGGTACAAGAACTTTGAGTTTATTATTATTCCCTTAAGATGTACACATTCTTGTTCATTCATCATATATTTGATGAATAGTGTTTTTATACATTACCTTAACAAATTTGGGGTAGTTTTTATCGATTATATTATTATCTATGACAAGAGAAAGGTGGAACCTGAAGAAAATATAAGACATGTGTTATAGACATTGAGATAGGATAAGTAGTATTCCATGTTCATAATGTGTGACTTCTTAATGAAGCAATTCATGTAATTGGGTCATTTCATCACAAGTTAGGGAATTTCTGTAGACCATTCAAACACAAAGGCAATTGTGGAATGACCTAGACCATCGAGTGTCATAGAAATCAATCATTTTCTTGGATTAGTTAGGTATTATATGAATTTTGTGATAAATTTTTCATGATTGTCTAGCCTGCTAAATAGGTATACAAGGAAAGGGGAGAAGTGTGTCGGAATAGAAGAATGTGATGAATGATTGAAGGAGATTAAGAGATGGATAATCACTCCACCTGTTCACACATTACCAAAGAGTGGAGAAATTTTTGTGATATGCAGCATTGGTTCACTGAAATTATTAGGATGTATACTCATGAAAAATAATGATATGATAGAATATTCCAAATGGAAGTTAAAGATCCATGAGAAAAACAACCTGACACATTTTATAGAGCTAACCTCCAAGATTTTTACCTTGAGAATATAGCGGTAATAACTATATGGTACAAAGTGTGACATATATACCAATGACAATATAATAAATCATATATTCACACTAAATCAGATCAACATGAATCAAAATTGATGGTTAGAGATAATCAAAGACTATGATTTCCCTATTCCCCATCATCATGGAATGGAGAATAAAGTAATTCAGTTTCTTACCAGAAAAAAACCTGATACTTCATCCATGTGGAATATTGAGAAAGAGCCTCTATTAATGGATATGCAGTGGATTGATTTGTAAATCATAATGATAAGTAATACATCATATATTTAACAAATTATTTCCTGACCATCTATCCAGATATGATTATAGAGTAACAAAGTTATTATCTGGTGTTGTAAAAGAGGGTGAACCCAGTAAAGGAAGGGAAGCTACAAGGGTTTCATATCGATGATGATGGTCTGAATTAGTTTGGAATGAGGTTTTTTGTGCCTTCATCACCTGGTATAAAGAATGAGCTATTGTAAAATTCACATATCTCAACATTTTTTATCCATCTTGGTATCACAAATATGTGTCGAGATCTCCGAGAACACTTCCGGTGGGATAACATGAAGAATGAGATGTTGGAATATATCTCAAGGTGCTTGAAATGTTAGAATGTTATACCAGTGTCACAAAAGTCCAAAGATATGATGCAACCTTTGCCTATACCCATATGAAATCGGGATAATCTCGCTATTTACATTTTCACAGTTCTCACAATGTAATCCAAAATAAATAATATGATATGGGTTGTGGTGGACCGACTCACCAAGACATCCAACAAAATCGATTTTTGGGAAGATATCTTTCCAGAACAACCTACAATGATATATGTGATGGATGTGGTGGGAAAACATGGGGTTCTACTCTCTATTGTCTCTGATTGTTATCCAATGTTCACATTTAAATTATGGTGTCTCCAACATAACTTGAGTACTGAATTAAATTTATTTATGGCCAATCACTCCCAAACTGATGGCCAATAAAAAAGTACTATTCATACACATGATGATATGATAAGAGTCTACTCATTATAATTAAAAGATGGATGGGATCACCATCTCCCATTGGTTGTGTTCTCATACAAAAATAATGTCCACTCGAGTATTTAGAGGGCAACATATAAAGATTTGCGTAGGAAGTGATGTATAACTTCAACCTATAGTGATGAGGTTAGACAGTGAAACCTACTTGGTCCTGATACTGTACAAGATATGACTGAGATGGTTGAAGTCATGCCACCACATATCAAAACTTATATTTTTTGGAAAAGGAGATATGCTGCAACCTTCTAATGGACATGGAGTTTGAAATTGGAGATAAATTCTTCCTTCAAATATCTCCATAGAAGAAAGTCCTGCGGTTTTGACTAAAATGGAATCTATTCCAAGATACATTGGTCCATATGAGATCCTTGAATACCTAGTAGTTGTGGCCGATAATCAATAACTTCCACCGAATATGGTTCATGTTCAATATGTGTTTCACGTATCACTTATCAAGTAGTACATACCATATCCCACACAAGTACAGAACTCATAAGCAGTACAACTGTAAGATGATCTCTCTTATGAGGAAGATCCAATAATGATTCTAGACTAGAGAGATAATGTTCTACACCACAATACATCCCACCTTATCAATGTGTCTTGGTGGATTAATAATTACAAAGAATAAAATTTGTTACCAGAGGAGGCAATGAAGGAGAAGTACACACATATATTTTTATAAAATGAAATTTCGAGTGTGAAATTACAAAAGGGGGGATTAATGTAATGACCCATTGTTTTAACAATGAAAATTTCATTGTTATAATCTGGTTACATAAAACAAAATTAGGGGGAAAATAAACATCATTCATAAATAAACTACAAAATTCTATGTGACCTTTAAACATAATTTTTCCACTTCTGTGATTTGAAATTTCAGAACCTGAAAAACACGGTTGTGACCGATGCAATGTTTGGAGCCCGATTCGACAAAATTAATTTTTTTTGTGAATAGTAACCTAACCTGATGAATAGTAATAGTACCATATGAATAGATATATGACTCTTATAAATATTGAATCTGATAAGGGATTATGAACCATTCCAATGATAGTATAATTAAAATTTTTCCTCATATAAGTGAAATATATGATACAATCATATTCTTGTGTTGGCGTATTTGTATGTCATAAATATTTAATGATTAATTTAATAATTTTAAACCGAATTTATCTTTACAAAATGTATTCATCAAATTGTATTTAGATATCTTATGTGTATATTTTTTTGATACCTTAATGTATTTTTCACTGTGTTAGAATTGCTGTTATTATTTTAAAATTTTTAATTTTCAAGTAAATTATGATTTTTATTAAAAATTATGTTACTAATAGAATGAAAATTGTTTTCATCAAATGGAGTTAAATTTTGTAATCTAGTTATCAAAAAATTGTTAGGGTAAATTTTTGAGATTTTTCTGAAATACTTGAATTTTTGGTGAATAGTGGAATTCAATAAATTACAAAATATGCTAAATAAATGAATTTATGAATCACACTTGGGTCATGGATGATGTAAATGGACAGTGGTTCTAACTCAAAATCTCTTATTACTTTATTTAGTCATATAATAATCACTATTTATTGTATTTTACAGAAATAATAAATTAATGAATATAATATTGAGAAAACCCCTCTTGCCTCCACTATGAATACCACCCCTCACAACATCATTTCATAAAACCCATGAGAAATATATCTATATCGCATGAAAATACCATACCTAGGTTCCTTAAGAAAGAACTCAAAAGGAGGTTTCAAGAGGTAACTCCTCTCTCTCTTTTCTTTCATTTTCCTTTCAAATTTCATTTCATTTCTTCTATTATCCTCTTATTATCTTATAAATATTTCCTGATAAATATATTATTAATGATATAATGGTATTATATCATGTTAATAGATTATAATTAATTATAATTATATCACTCTATTTATAAAAATTAAATTGTCGCCCCTGATTTGTTTATTTACTGACATCATGGGTGATGTATTTCCATTTTCCTTCAAATCCGTCAAGGATATAAATAAAACCATTAAATTGTGGAAAAAATATTTTAATAATTATTTTATAACCCCATTTATGTTCAGTAATCATATTTTACACATAATACTAAATGATAAAACAAAACATGTTAATCATGATCCAAAAACCACCCAAATCAACCTAAAATGATCATCATTAAATTTTAACTATTGATTCATCCACACGATATGTATCATAATTAATTATAATATCATTTAAACACTTGTATGATCATAAATAACATGTAATAGTTGTTACGGATTATTATTCGTGTTCTACATGAACATTCATTCATTTGTACCAGGGAATAGTTCAAGAAAACTATGAAAAAGAACACACTAAAACAATGAATTTATACTATATAACTCATAAAATGGCCCATAAAAGAACATAATGAAAACATAATGAACCATATTAATGCATAAATGGTAATTTAATTTTTAATTAACTAATATAATGTCATTATACATGACATTAAAGTGAATAAATTTTATGGATACATGGTAAGAGGAAGTCTTGAACCCAACTCTCATTGTTTGGATTTTCCCTCTTTTACTCCATTTTAAGTATGGTTATTCATTAAAAATAACTTATTAATCATTATATTAACTTTTATAGAATATAAATGTTTTATAATTGAGTCTATAACAAACAAATTGTTTTTCCAAAAGAACCCATCTTTAAAAAACAATCTTTTTACTGCTCATGATTGTTTCCTCCACTCAAGGTTGACGATTATAATATGTTATTCCCTATCTAATTTGGGAACTGAATTTTTATGAATGTATGATTATTAAATGATAAAAATTACTTTTCATAGGTCTTTATATGTTCAATATTGATATATTGTTTATGTGTCATGCATAATAATGTTAACGTTGTGTTATGATGGGTGCACTAGGAATCTTATATCTCAATGTAAATATTATGATGAGATGGGTAATTCTGAAATTATATAGAAATCCAATAATTTGTGTAATGTGAATAGACATATGATTAATGTGAAATATGGGTTAAAATTATGCTATATTGTTTCATAATTATGTGGGGGTAGTTGACCACTAAGACATGAGGTTTCATTTCTATGCATTCCCACATTCTAAGTCTTCCCTTAATGATCACTCTAATTATTTTAATCATATATCAATGTTATAATGATAATTATTATTCTCATCCCATGTTATATTACTTCATGTTATTATCTATCCTTTTACAAGGATTTTAACTCACCCCTTTTTGATGTACATCCTATGGTGATTACGTGTACTAAGAAGAACTCAATGGCCAATATATAGCAATAGATGAATAAATTAAATAAATATATATGTTTTATGTTCAAATTGATATGTATTGAAATATTTTTCATGTGAAACTAAAACATTTAATCCTCATTGTCTTTTTTAATGTTCATTATCATATAAATTGTGTAAATGTAATTTAAGTATTGCAGGGACGCAATAGTTTGTGATTATCCAAAGAATATCCCTTTAGGAGTGTAAAAATTGGTGTGAAATAATGATTATTATCATTCACCTGTTCCCAATCGAGTCATGATCAATACAGTGTTTTTATGGTTGTTACCCCTAGGTACATCTATTCAAATGTACATGTACTTTTAATTAATGGATTTGTATTTCATTGATATGAAACATCACACTTTTATACTTTAGCAAAACAAATGATGCTTAGTTATTCTTATATATTTCCTTAGTCTTTTCCAATATACATTCCTAATACTAATTCCCAAATTAACAAAACAATACTCTGCTACCATCTATAGGGACCTACCATTTTCTTTACATAATTATTACCCAATTTTTTAGATAAAAAATATTATAAAGATAATGTACAATTTCCAATGGTTTATTATATTATGAAAATTAGGCCCAAACATCAATTTAACATTAAAAAACAAAAACATGATTTAATTAATTATTCTCTAATAATTTTTTATTCTTCAAATTCTTTTTTCTACAAGTAATAACTTGAGGATATACGTCAATGAAATGGGAGAGCTAAAATCCTAGTTAGGGGAGGTATAACATTGGGTCAATGATGGATATTAATCATAAGTAAATTCATGATAATAATCAATTAATAAGAATATAATCATCAACATATTCATGAAATAATCATTTGTTAAAGGCATGGAATGAGTAATATGCCTAAAATTAAACATCAGGTCTTAGTAGTCAAATACCACACATAGTTGTGAAAAATCTAGCATCTTGCTCACGTACAAAATATAATAATAAATAATAACATATCCATTATGAAAAATTATAGAATCATGTTCAAAATTATTTCACATAATATCATAAAGATACATCACATTACCGAATGAATTTAGTGTGATATATAATTTATATCCCACCTGTAATATCTTAAAGTATCATGATCATACATGCCACATAGAACATATAAAAATAACAGTCATGAATTTAACCCAAGGAAGAGAATGTGAACAATAAAAATTCAGTAAATGATAATTTCCTGAGTAATACCTTTTGTTACCAATTGAATAATTGAAATCATAAGAGGATATAAAATATCGTTATTCTTGAGTGGATAAATATCATTTCATGAAGAGTAAAATATGATGTTTTGGAAATTGAAACTATTTTAAAAAATAAAATTCTTAGAAAACATTTGTACATGGTAAGAAAATTTATAACCCAAAAATAAATGGTAACATAAAATTTAAGGACATTATATGAACATTCATATTGTGTAAGAGAGGATAACCAAGTTAAATGAATTTAGTTCAAGATTCCCCTAATCGTAAATCCCTCTTTATTTTATTGCTTTTACACTTTTTTTAATAAATTACATATTATTATAAAAACATATTTAGAGATGTGAATTATGTTAAAATTTTCCTCCTTTTACCCATTATAATTATTGTAATATATTTTATAAAAAAAATTATAAATGGATTGTTTTGATTTCATGTTTTAATAAATTTTTCCATTTTGTTTCGATTTCACAATTTTATTTAAAATACATTTAAATATAACTATAATTTACTCGATAATCATAGAAAAAATTTAATTAAATATTTATATATTATATTTAATTCATAATATCCCTCAATTATGGTGGTTATAAACATTGACCTGGGAATGTATTTGTAGGTCGTTAACCCAATTTTGAAGGGACATTGTCAAAATAGCAAGAAAGAGTGTTATAAAATATATATATATATATATATATATATATATATATAGTAAATATGATACATAAAGTATGATAAAATCATTAATATAGTTTTAATTAAAATCCTATTTAATCTTATATGGTTTTTCTGAAAGTGGTGATGAAAAAAAAAATATACTAATAGGGAAACAATAAGAGTAAATCAAATCTTAAATAATATTTGGTGTAACTTCTCCTTTACGACACTAAAAACTCCATGATGATTGGAGTTGGATTACCATAGAAAATACCTAAGGATTATAAGTGTATTAGGAGGAAGTATTTTGGTATATTTTACGATTTTTATAGTGGGGGATGAGAGGTTTTCCAAGGGGAGGGTGTAAAGTTATTTATACTGGAGGAGTGGGGTACTTTTTGAATAAAATATTAAAAAATATAATATATAAAAGGTAAAACCTGTAACAGTAATTTTTCTAAAATATAAATAATATTTAAATATAATATATTTATTTTTTAAACATTTAAAATATTTATAACTAAAATTTAGTAGTTTATTAAAAAGGAATGTGGGATGAAAGGAAATTTTTTATTTTAAGCAGTCACTTTTAACATTATGTTTTGGAAATTTATTTTTAGGTTTGGAATTTATGTTTATTTTAATTTAATGAATAATTTATTAAAATAACTATATAATGGAAGAAACTCTATTTAAATATAGAATTAGTTCATTAATACATCAAGAATTTTTTAATTTAAGATACATCATTTATATGAAAAACAATATTTTTATTAATCACTCAAAATTTGAAGAATTTCAAGAAATTAGTAAAAAATAAAACCTGGAAAAGCTCAACATGTTGATTTCAAAAATGATAATTATTGTTTCAAAATAAATTTATAACATATATAATTTTTATTTTTATTATAAAAATTAGGATTTTTATGGAATATTTTAAAATATAGTTGAATAAAAACGTGATTATATTTTCATTTTGTTCTTTAATTCTGTTATTTTATGAAATTACAGTCCTAATATTTAAATAAATTAATCATGATAAATATTATTTTTATCACATATTATTATTTTTATGTAAAATTAACATTCCAATGGTCATGTTACTAATCCCAATATATAGTTTATGATTCAAATGGCCACATTACTATTCAAATCGTCTTGTTACCTCCTAAGTATACCAGATCATTATTTTACCCAATATTCAACAAAATTACTCCCATGTTTATATATTTTCATTTTAAATGCTTTTTATTGGTTTAATAGTATTTTGATTCATTTATATTGGTTTTTTCATAGGGGGGGATCCTAAAAGATCAGAGAGATCCATATTTTTTAATTTTAGATTTACTATTATTTATAGACATATATATATTCCAATTGTAATGTTTTGAATTTTAATTAGTTCTGTATCTAACTAATGTAATTGTATTTATTAATGATAAAATGTTTCTATTGGTTTCTTATATTTTTAATTTGTATAATATAATATAATATAATATGACACACATTTTTTCTAGAAAAAAATATTACTAATAAACACTGGTTCATTACATTTGGACTCTTATATATTTAAATAAATATAATGAATCCATCTCATGTTTAATTATGGGACTTGTAACCCCCATACAAGAAAACAGTTATTAGCACGAGTCAATGTCAATGTCTTTACATATATGAGGTATCCCATAAATGCAATTATTTATATATTTATCATATGTTTTCCCTTGGAGAAACTATCTGTATGAATTTGAGGTTACATATTTATCTTATTATTACATAATAATGGGGGTCTATAGTTCACTTTTGTTTAAATAAAGACAATAGGTATCTCTAGAGTTTATCAATATATTATAATGAGGTAGATTTTTTTGTGTCATTATTAGGAAAATGAAAAAGGATTCATATTTATCTTTTGAAAGGGATTAAAAACTCATGTAGTTTTGTAACACTAATGGGACACATTATACATCTTAAGTCATGTGAAAATATCATATCCATGCATTTTAATTTCGCACAAGAGCCTCATCCCAGTCGGTGAGGACTCTCTAGGTGCATCCAAGAGACCCAGGATCAAATCATGGTGGAAGCATATTTCCGGGTACTATAGCATTACTGTAGCAGGACTGTAGAAGTACTGTAGCAGGCACTGTTCGCCACTGTAGCAGCCGGAACTATTCATCCATCTGGGCCTTCAGGCCACTGGTTTGGTTCTCGGGTCCTGCAAGGCTTTTGGGCCACCCAAGGCCTTCGAGCCAGTTGATTCTCAAGGCCTTCGGGCCACCTTAAGGCCTTAGGGCCACCCCAAGGCCTTCAGGCCACATGAATGCAGACCCAGACACACTACAAAATAGGAGCAGGCCCAGAAGAGGATTTAGAGCATGTACACTCACCAGAGCAGAGCCAAATGGATTGTCAGAATGAGAGGGTATGGTTATGCCATCAGTACCAGCCTGTGCTTGCACGGGAAGCCTAGCCAGACCGTCATGAAAAGGTGGAGAGCTACTATCAAGATGCAGATGCTAGGGGAGGGGCAGTTCCTTATAGATAGTCTGGTTGAATTCCCCTAAGACCTTCAGGTCATGTAATCTCTTAAGCCCACGGGCCATGTAATCTCTGAGCCTACGGGCCTTGTAAGGGTTCCCTCCCATCCCTTTAAAGAGGGGTTATCAAAATCAATAAAAAATAAGGCCTTCGGGCCATTCAGGCAGGCATGCATTTTAATTTCCAATGATATTGAAAACATGATGATATATTTCCAATAATTATTGTTTTGGTACTTACTCATGAGTGAACCATTCATTGTAACCTCATATAGATTATCAATCAATTAGGATGAGTTGGTTTCCTAAGGAATAAGACCTATTATGATAAGTGTTTCTTTATTTGGAAAATTTCTTGGTTGAGACATATATGGTTGTTATAAAAAATGAATATATCCCTCTAGTTGGGGTTGTGTTATTATTATGAACATAGAAGACTAAGGGAATTTTCATAGGTTATATGATTATATTGAATGGTATTTCCAAAATCACGGGAATAAAACAAGTTAAAGGAAGGATGTTAGTGAACTCATTATGTGTATGGACCCATGAGAATGGGAATGGGGGATTCTGTTTGGATTAAAAATATGGTTGGAGTACAATGGATCTTATTATATTGGAATCAAGTTAGATATTAATAAGGATGGAAATGTAAAGGTCGCGTGATATGATCATACCATGAATTTTAATGTTATGTAGTGAGAACATTATCATTTATGTTAACATCACTTGACTAGGATGCATGATACGCAGTTTAACATCATTATATAGAGTTTTATAAGTATTAAATGATTTGATAATAGAATATTGAGTGGGATATTAAAAAGTGATTCTCCATTAATATAATAATAGTGGATTATAATTTTTAGAAGGCTTAAATGGTTTAGATTTTTATTTATGCCAATGGAAAGATCAATAATAATCTCTAATCCCAAAAGATTCATGACAATTGTTATAAGAAGATATTTTGGTTGGTTAAAAAAATTGTATGAGAGTGTAACAATATGATATAATATGATATATACCTATGTAATGAGGCCTATATATTATTGGAAATCAACTCATGCTTATCGCATGAGGCATCCAATGAAAATCATGTAGGGTATATTAGTATTTAAAAATTTGGTATGATTGAATTATAATGCATTATTTTGAGAATTTGTTTATGATGGTTACAATCATGTTACTAGGATATAGTTCTATACAATATAAATTCATGAATCCTATACAAAATTTTAGGTATTATGAATTTAACTACTCGATTCCACATTGGGATGCATGATGAAATTTTATAGCGAGTTCACCCTCAATAATGCCTCTATAAGGGCTTACATATCCATTTCATTGTTGTGATTGGAATGTAGAAGGTGTAAATGCCAAATGTTTTAGGTATTATGTTAGTGGAATACTCCCATTCAGGGGATTGGAATGGAGAATTTTGGTCCTCTGATAATTTTTTCTACCCCTATCTTTTAGTATACTCAAGCATCTTCCAGTATCCTAGGTTTATTGAGATCAATCCTCGGTCAAACAGGTATTTTACCATGTTTTATAAGAATTATCACTAATGCATTTATGATTATCTCCCACGTTATAAATGGAATTAAGGATTGAAACTGCCAATGATTACCCAATTTATTGAGGGATTCATGAGGGAAACCACTTTCTATCAATGGAATATATGATAGAAATGGAAAAAATATGTTTTTCATTCCATTACTATGCCAATATTATGGTTCTAAAAGATTTATTAGTCACAAACAACCGAATATTTGCATTGAGTAAAGGGGTACCATGTCTTATGTAATATAGAATCTATGGTATCATGGTATGAGAAATGGGAATGTAGTTCTCCCTAGAAGAAGAACCTAGAGAGACTTCACCATACCAAGGGATTATGAAGAGACGATGACCCAAATACAGGGACATATTTATGTTTCTCCCTAGTTTATGTTAATGATATCAGGTGATGGGATTCCCTTGTGGTTGACCGTAGGTAATGGATTTCCAGAGTGGGTGGACATGTGGTAAGGGTCACCCTGGGGGATGAATTTGGGAAATGGGTTACCCGTGTAGATAACTTTGGGTGACTGGTTACCCATGTAGATGACCATGGGTGATGGGTCACCCATGTGGATCACCTACGGTGATGTGTCACCAATGTGCATAACCTTGGGCAAAGGGTCGATTATGTGTATGATATTTAATGACAGTTTTTCCAAGTGAATTCCCATGGATGATATTCCTACTAAAGTTAGAAATCTTGACTAGTGGTTAACCCTTGTGAATGTGTTGAGGTTTTTATTTTTACCTAAGAGATGAATAATTTGAAAAAATTGGTGTTTCATAAGGGTTTTCACAATAAACTAATTCCACTAAATCATTTTTTATGTTCCATAGTTATTATAGTGTCACGGGACACCTAACAGAGGCTCTAGAAACATAGGAGTAGTGGATTTAGGGTAATATCCCTCTCATAAATGTGTGGGAAACTAAATCTATAGTTTATTGATATGGTAACTATTTAAAGAAAATGATATATACATGGGAGAAGAAATATTTACATAGATGGAGACAAGGTTCACATAGTTGTCATCTCTGGATAACCTGGGAAACTAGAATGGACACTAATATAGGAAACCATTATGACTTGGGGACACTATGAGTGGCATCCTAAGTGACATAGGGTGTAACACCCCAATCATCCACAATATGTTTCCATTTGAATAATATAATAGCTTTTATTGTATGAAAAATCCAGTTCAAACACACCACAACCAATCAAACGTGTAGTTATGAATAGTGATACCCACTTTTTGAAATTTTAATATGTTGTCTTTTAGAATGGACTTCATTTTTGGATTCGGAATATTGAAATTACCATAGGGTGATTTTTGGTATTCTTATGAGAACATTGAATTTTTTGATGAATAGTGAAAAACACAATGTTATTGTTTAAAAATTAATTTTTATTTCAATACATAATTATATTATTTAAATTTATTTTATATAAAAATAGATACATAATACCTATATAAGTTTTATATAATTCATTGGAGTCATTTTATAATATGTTTTGATATATAAAAATTTTATTGAACTTTTTCCGCCATTTACCAACATCCTAAGAGCATTGGAAAATTAGAATAAACATTATTTTACCACTTATGTGAGTTGAATTTCAAAAATAAAAGAGAAATGATTAAAATATATAAGTATAATGAGGTTCAATGAGATGAAATTAATTTTGGGTGAATAGTATCTTTTGACTTTTATTTACCACTAATAAAAGTACATATGATAATTAAGGGTAAAAATGATATCATAATTACCATAACACATGTCCAAATTATATTGGATATTTATAATTCGACCAAAAACAACTTTAAGAATAAAATATGATACTATATGGTCCACATGGATTAGATTATGACATTTACTATTATTTTATTTAAAGAAGAGTTAAAAGAGTTAAATTCAAAGTATAATAACTAAACCATTTTTATTATAGGGTTACACAAAATATAAATTAGAAATATAAAAATATTTCCTACATTATGGTAATTTATTAATAATTTTAAGATGATAAATAATTTAATTTATTTATGACACAATGATGATGCAGTAATTACCTTATAATGAAATATTAAAGTAATTGATATTATAAATATCCAAATTAATGTAAACTGAGACTTTTGATGAATTAAAATAATTTTATAGGTTAATATGACATTTTATGGTTGGTTAAATAAATTTTATTTGAAGAGATAATGTTTTTATGGCTTTAAAAAAATCAAATACTAAATAGTGTCAGAATTGACATAATTAAATTTTTAAAACAAATAATATATTATTAATTGATATATTATTCACAAAAATCTATGCTTAGGCCAAAAGACTTATATAAAGTTATATATATTAATAATGAAAAATATGGGGTTCTCATGGATCTTTATATTATGTATATTAACAATATAATATAAAAACACAGAGACTTGGTAAATGTCAAACTATTTAACTAAGAGTTATATCTAAAAGATAAGGTTAATATGATGACCTAAAACTATCTAAAACCTATTGGTTGAGATGTTTTTGACCCATACCCACCTTAGAATTGAAATAATTAATTTTGGGGCCTTTAGAAATAAAAAATTATTTTATTATAAAATAATGTTTCAAGCATTTCCTAAAGTGACCCTCACTACCCTTATAAAAGGGTACTTCCACATATCCTAATTTCACACATACATGCCTATTATCTCAGACAACCCCATGTAAAATATCCTCCCAACATTCCTCACCTCGACCTATATTCCCTAATTTGATCATAAATCCAACCTATGGAGCCCTATTGATCAACTCAATCACCCGAAGTAGAGGTAATAATTTCACCACCCTCTTTCAAATTCTTTTCATCTTCCACTTCCTCTATCTTTGTTGTTTCCATACCAAAATAATAACTCCATTACCTTCTACATAAAGTGATGTTATTATAAATATGGTACAACCATATTCATTATTCTATTCATCCAACAAATGACAATTTCACTATACGTGTGTGTGTACGGCTTACCGTCTCCACGTCTTGGTGTAGTTTGTTATTCAAACCCAACATTATTTGGATGTGTAAAATAATGAGTATAACTAATGAAAATATTAAATATAACAATTTAATGATTCTATATATATGATATACCATACAATTACATAATATTTCACCATCAATATAATGATATTTTCGCTCGTACGTACGTACAGATTACAGTCTCCACGAATGCGATGAGATTAATTCCCCATCATAACTATTCATGGATAATTTTCATTTTATGATTAAAAATAATGTTTATGAACATAATATCATTCTATATATGAATCAAATACATCATGGTCATAACTAACATGTCTTATGTAACCAAGCATATAAAGTAAAATGAATTATTTAACATCCTAAACGATGTTATTACTAAAATATTATTAACAAATCAATATTAGAAGATCATATATGATATCATATTTATGTATATGATTCCTGTATAATTTAATAACAATTATTTAACTATTATACATGAGTTTAACGTACACGCAACCAAGGAAAAGTACAATCTAAGTGTTAATTTTCCAATATCTTTATTATACGAGGTTGATTTTATGTAAGTAACTAATGGGACCACATTATCATCCTCATTTGTGTTTTCATAAAAATGTATTTCAAATCATTTTTACTATTTAATATACAATGGGTTAAATTCAATTATACTCTTATTTGACCTTATATGTTTTGAAAGGAATAATACCGTCGTTTTTCAAACAAAGTACTTTATGACCATTTCGACAAAATTGAGGTAAGAATGTTTCTTTACTTCTACAGCAGGTGCATCAATTTTCCACCATTATAACACCTTTCAAGCATCCCTCACAAGATTATAATAAAATTTTAAAAATAAATGTTTTCTTTTAAATGGTTTCAAAATAGAAAGAGGTATTTCATTCAAATAGTTTTCACATTATCTATGTCAATATCCTTTTATGGATTTTTAAAATGTTTGATTTTGATTTATTATGATACAAATCTAATATATTTTATTAATGGTTTTGTGATATGTGTGATTGTGGATGAATTATTTTATACCATTCATGGTTTATGGATTATGGAGTGAAATATTTTGTGCCTCTTTTTATATGAATGTTTATATTATGTTTTAACATTTTCATAAGAGGTGTGCATTGGACTTAGTTAGTGACGGGTGGAGCCCGCTATAGGTCCTCGATGCATTAGTAGGTTTTATGAGACAAACTAGCGTCATGGAACAGGGCCCTGACACAATCATATTTTTAGTCATGGCACCAGGCCGTGACTATGTGGTTATGATATCTGGGATTATGCATTCAATCACTATGAAATTGGATATTGATATTGGATGTGATTATTCGACTAGTAGAATATCCATTTGAAAAAGTAAATGGAATTATTTGACATTATCTATGCCATATTATTTTGATATTTAATTTGAAAAGGATTGTGTTTTAGTCTTATACAGTGCCTTAATTGTTTATGATTATTTATGAAAATTTCCACTATATTGTTATCCATATTGAGCATCTGAGCTAACCCCTTTCTATGTTTTATTTTTCCCAGGATTTGAAGAAGTATTTTATGGTTGACCTGCAGGGATAGGATAAAGATATTAGTGTGTTCAATAGGAGAAAACATTTTGTCGATTTTTTATTTAAAGACGTCATTTAAAACATATGAATGTATCTAGTGTTTCCAAGGATACTAAATTGATCGGGTTTTTAGGATAATATTTCATTGTATCCTATAAATGTTATGTAATAATGCAAAAACTCTGGGTAACTGGGGTTGGGTTGTTACATTTTATGTCAGATGAAGTTTAGTACAATCCATGGAATCTATATTTAGATAATCCTTTGATTAGATGATATTAACCTAATACAGATGTCAAAGATTATTATAGAAGAACATCCTAGAATTTTGTTAAGGTAAAGATTTTGTGAGTTTTATAAGAAATATATCTTTGTCTGGATACGAGTAGGTAGAGGCGGCTCTATCACATATGTACCTAGGGGAAAACCCAAAAACACTGCTTTGATCTAGACTCAAACGGGAAATGGTGCATGATAATGGGCCTTTCTACACTCATGGTTACATCAATTCCAGTGGATAATGGATAAGATGACTCTCATTTTCTTTAAAAACCATTATGAATGGTTTATGAGTATATACATACTCAATGAAAACATTTTTATGATTATGGATTATATACTTAAACAGTTCAATTTCTGTTAACTATTTCACAGTTTTGGAATTATGTATCGTGATTCATAAACTAATATAATGTATTCCATTATTTAGAAATGGTTCCTAGTGGAAGTAATGGAAACCCTACCAATGCATGTAATCCATATACAGATTACCCTCCTAGTCAAGATAATTATAGTTGATCTGGTGATGCAACTAGTGCTGATCCGCTTATCACAATACCGGGACGTCTAACCCAGGTTATGAATAATAACGTTACCCATATAGAGCACCCTGATACAAAATGTGGAGGATCAATGATAAATCACTTCATGAGGGAAAAAAACCCAAAAATTAATGGGAATAAATATTGATTTGAAGTCAAGAAATGGATAAGTTCCCTAGAGAAAATTGTTCATGCTTGTGGAGTAGCGAAAGGGAAAAGTATTTCATGGCAGTTTATCACCTCGCAAGAGATACAGATCAATGGTGGACATTGATTCAAAACATAAAGGAATATGACTAAGTAAAAAATATATAATAAAGGGATATTAATGATATTTTCATAGAAAAATACTTTTTTCATGACTATTGAGTGGATATAGAAAAAAACAATTTGAGCCTGAAGTAAAAAAGATGATGAGAATATCGCAATGTATGAGGCTAACATTACATGGTTTGCAAGGAATGCTGCAGGTTATATACATAACCCAAGAATTATGATTTATCATTTCTTTGATGGGTTAAAACCATTTCTCAATCTAGTATTATAATAAAAACATTATCTTTGTATGAAGATATTGTCTCGTGAGCTATCAAGATAGAAAAGGAATTATCTATGTCTTCTGACTTTAAATCAAAACAAGAAAAAAAGAGATCTGTTGAATGCACATGAAATAGAAATAAGGGGAAGAAGGGAAAACTATAATATCCATCCTGTGGTAAATGTGGGATGAAACACCCCGGTAATTGCTTTTTGGGAATGGGAGTCTGTTATAAGTGTGCTGAAAAGGCCACCAAGATTGTGATTACAAGGTAAATAAAGATGTTTTCAATGATGAATTCTACAATTGTAGAGAAAGTGGACATTATTCAAATGAATGTCCTAATCACAAAGGGAACATACCTTAGAAAAGGTCATGGGTGCATGGACAAGCTTATTCGATCTCTATTGATTACGTAGAAGCTCCAAAATATGTGGTGGCGGGTAATTGATTGGATTCCTCATGTTTAGAAAATGCGTTAAATGATTCTAGATCATCGCATTATTTCATATCATCCTAGTTTTCTATGAAAATTATATATTTTCAATTTGAATCAATATGGGAGTTTCCAGTCAAATCACCTAAGGGACGTATCATGACAACAATGTTTTTTTAATAAGTTCCCATTAGAGAATATAAATGTTCTTTATATACTGATCACACCATCATATATATGATTGAATTTGATATAATCCTTGGAATGGATTGGCATTCAGAAAATGATGTGAAAATTTATTATAAGAAGAAAGGGGTTACAATTTATGATGATGATAAGGATTACATTATCTTTAGAGCAGATACATCATCACCAGAGTCTTATCATGATCTACCTCTTGTATCTCTACTAAATTCAATTATTGGGGAGGAATAGAATGAAATAACTATGTGCGAGGAAGTGAGTGTTCAAATAGAGGATTTACATATTGTTTATTAATATGTGATGTCTTTCCAGAAGATTTACCTAAACATCCTCCAGAGTTTGGAATTGAGTTTTCTATTGATTTATTTCTTGGTTCAAGGCCCACATCGAAGACCCCTTATAGAATGGACATTGTGAAATTAGAGGTACTAACGAAACCATTAGACTAATTGAGTAATAAGGTATTTATTCTCCCTAGTTATTCGAAATGGGGAGCCCCTGTCCTTTTTGTCAAGAAGAAAGATGGATCCATGATGTTGTTCACTGACTATAGGGTGATCAATGTTATAATAATAAAGAAAATGTATCCCCAACCTCACATTGATGTTTAATTTGATCAACTTCATGGAGATACATATTTTTAAAAAATTTATCTTTGATCTGTCTACCATCAGTTGTTCATGAAGAAGGAAGACATTCTGAATACAATATTTCAAACCATGTATGGGCTTTACCAGTTTATAGTAATGCCTTTTTGATTAACTAATGCACCCTCTATATTCATGGATATAATGAATATAGTTTTAAAGGAATATCTTTCTAACCTTTTATTGGTGTTTATTGATGATATCATGTTATTCTCCATAATCTACGAAGATCATGAAAATCACTTGCATGTTATTCTAAAGGATTATAGATAAAATGCATTATATGGGATGTTTAGCAAGTAGGATTTCTGGAATTAAGAGAATTATTTTCTTGGACATATTGTCTCTATGGATGGAATCTCTATTGGTCCATCATATACAATGGAAATCCAAGAATGGCCAGCCCCGACAAGTAAAACTGAGGTACGTAGTTTTATTGGATTAGCAGGTTATTATCGACTTTTCATCCAAAATTTGGACTGGTTGGCTAACACATTAACCAAGTTAACGCGTAAAGTGGTTAAATTTGTTTCAAAAAAGGAGTGCGAATAATGTTTTAAAGAACTAAAGGGAAGATTAGTTAATGCTCTTATCTTGACTCTACCATGAGTGAATTATGGGATTGTAATTTATAGTGATGCTTCCACGAAATGACTTGGTTGAGTCCTCATTAATAATGATAGAGTTATTGCCTACACATCACGACAACAAGAAATTCATGAAAAAAACTATTGTACACATGATATTGATTTATCATATCTAATATTTTCTTTGAAAATATGAAGACACTTCTCTATGGTTAAAATTGTGAGATTTATACTGATCACAAGAGTTTGATATAAATTTTCTCATAGAATGAACTTAACATCAGGAAAAAGAGATGTCTTGAACTACTCAAGCACTATAATTTCACAATACACTACCATCCGGGGAAGGCAAATAAGGGGGAATATTATTTGAGCAGAAATTATCCTAGAATATTGTATAAGATGAGAGTTGAAAGTGATCCAATTTTAATGGATCTAGTAAATATTGATATGGGAATAACCATGGAAGGTGAAACATAAATACTTTTTCAAATGGTTTCAAAACCATCATTACTAGAATGGATAAAGACTTCTTGGATTGATGATTAGGAGTTTCAACAGAATATTAAAGTTTTGAATGACGGGAGATTGAGTGCTTTCATATATGAAGATTGAATTTTGAAATTTGGGAAGAGGATTTATGTTCCTAACATACCTGATCTAAAAAGGGAATTGTTGGATGATCCTCATTGCTAAAATTTCTCTATACACTATGGTATCACCCAGATATATAGATATTTGAAGGATCATTTATAGTGGGAAAACATGAAGATCAAGATCGTTGATTTTGTGCCAACGTGTATGGTTGGTCAACAAGTGAATGCTGGAAGGAAACAACCTAGAGGAGTATTGCAACCTATTCCTATACTTGAGTGGAAATTGGATAATATTTTGATGGGCTTTGTCATGGGGATAACAAAGAATACTAAAATAAATTCTGCAATATGGGTCATTATTGATCATCTTTCCATGTCACCACATTTTCTTGATATAAGAGAAGCTTTTCGACATGAACTTTTAGAATGTAAATATATTAATGAAGTTGTAAGACTTCTTGGAGTACCCGTATAGATTTTTGTGATCGTGATCCCAATTTTACATCTAGATTATAGAATAATATTAAGAAATCCCTAGCTATTGAACTTCATTTGTGCACTTCCTACCACCCTCAAACTGATGGACAATTAGAACAGACTATTCAAACCTTAGAAGACATGTTGAGATCTTTCTCACTTAACATCAAGGTATGTAGGCTCAATATTTACCTATGGTTAAATTATCCTATAACAACATATTACATTCAAGTATTCATATGGAACCATATGAATTGTTATATGGAAAGAGTGTTCCACATAAACATGTTGGGATGATGTTTGTGAATGAAAAATCGTAGGCCCAGAACTTGTTGAGGAAACAATGGAAAAGGTGAAGGTTTTCCAAACCCACATCAAAGCAGCTCAATGTAGGCTGAACAACTATGCTGATAACCGATGGAAGGATTTGGAATTTTAGGTAGGAGATATTTTTTCATGAATGTATCTCCATGGATAGGTGTAATGTGTTTCAGTAAGAAGGGTAAATTGTGTCCCACTTACATCGGACATTTCGATATTATAGAACTAATTGGAGTTGTAGCTTATCGTTTTACAATGCCTAAAAGTCTCTCCATAGTTTATGATGTGTTCCACGTACCACTATTGAGAAAATACATGCCTAAACCAAAGCTTTTACTCACCTATGATGAAATAGAACTGGAACCTGATCTATCTTATTGTGAAGATCCTGTCCAGATTCCTGATACAAGAGAACATGTGCTGAAAAATCGGATGACTCGTCTGGTAAAATTTTTATGGAAAAACCATAACATGGAAGAGGCAAGTTGGGAACATGTGGAACTTATGATGAAGAACCACTAGAATCTTTTAATGCATTAACATTCTAGATTTTTTTTGGACAAAATTATTTTATGAAGGGGAGGATGTAACACCTCAATCTTCCATAGTGTGTTTCCCTTTTAAAAATACAATAACTAGTGTTGTACGTAACATCAAGCTCAAATAGACCACAACCAATCAAACAATGTATTATCAATAGTAATACAAAATATTTGAAAATATAAAAAAATTTATCACTCAAAATGGACTTAATATTTGTATTTGGAATATTGAAATTAGCTTAGGGTGAATTATTGGTATTTTTCTGAAAACTTTTAATTTTTGTTGTATATTGATAAAAACTGAATTGTAATTTAAAACTGACTTTTTATTTAAATAATTTATTATGTTATTTTAATTTATTTTTGGCCAAAATAGATTCATAATACATATATAAGTATAATATAATTCATTGGAGTAATTTTATAATAAATTTATATATGTAAAAATTTTATTGAAATTATTACCGTCTTTTACTTATCTCTAAAGAGCATTTAAAAATTTGCATAGAACATAATTTTTTCGCTTCTGTGAGTTTAATTTCACAAATCCGAGAGACATTATAATGACCCATACTCTACATACATTGTTATTACTTCAAAATTGAAGCATACTTATTACAACATATAATAAAACCATGAAAGGACCGTATAGGTATTGTAAGGCCCCATCCTTAAACCTTACTTAATCTTGAGTTATTACAAGATTACACATTCAGGATCTTTTCAGGTTTAGAGTTTTAGAGAATTTGATCATGAAACTTGCATTACATTCCACATTTAAACAACGTGGTTACATAAAAGATAGTATTCATTCATCCCATCAACGAAAACATTTTTAAAATAAAACATGGATTCATTCATGACACATCCTTGACACTATCATCACATCATGTACCCTTCCCTTTTCCTGTGAAAAAAATTTCAAAAACTTGGGATGAGCATTAAAATCTCAGTAAGGGATATAAAAATATGGAAAGGAAACATGAGTACATGTATACATAAGAATGAAATCATACTTTACCTATAAAACATAAGCACTTTAACATACCTCATAAAATCATGTATAAATCATAGAAATCATAAGACATAAAAGATAACTTGAGGAATTCATAACATTCTTACGTAGGGAGTAACCCTCTTGGTTACGTTTGGAATACCCATCATAGTATATTCCCTAAATCTCTTCGGAGAAACCTTAACATTTCACTCCTTTGCGTTACCCAATGCATTGGAGAGCTATATCGGGCTCACCCATCCTTAGTTTATCACGGAACCACTCTTCTTCATAATAATGCCCCAATAACCACAACATAATCGTATCACATAAAACATGCATAAAGGAAACATAACATTTACTCCTTTCAATCACAAGATATCAATACAACACATTGATATAAAAACATTATGAAAACCATTTTCAGTACCAAAATAATAGAAAATTAAAACATGGTATTTATTTTTCTTTTAAAAAGAAGGTATGTCTTGTAGAGGAAGCCGAAACTCAAATAATGGTTACGGCGGTGGAGAAGTCGTTTTCACCGCATACGTACGACAAAAATATTCCTTTTTTTCATTTAGTAAACGCTTCATATAAAAAGGATTCATTTTGAATAAACGTAAAAGTCAATGGGGTTTATATACCGTATAAAATAAGGTTGTGTATAAAACAAAATATGCCTCAATGAAAGGAGATTGAGACGAAGTCCCATACAAAGACGGTATCCTTGGTTTAAGGATAAATCAATTACATAATTATGTGTGAAAAATGAATACACCAAATATAAGTGGATATTAAGTGTAAAATAATCAAAGTTCATTCACACATATTCAAAGGATGACATATTCAATAACTACATGTTGAACCAAAAGAAATTGAAATTGGGTTTAGAAGTTCCCTTGAAATCCTGACAGCGTCACATCAAAATGAGTTGATGAGAGATAAAAAGTGTATCTCATCATTTGGACATAAAATTTATATCAATAAGGATATATGAGAACATATCCCAACATAACAATATGTAAATTAAAAGACCCAACAAAAGAAGTCTTTTAAAAAGAGGAGGGTGAAAGGTTCCCTTACCAACATGGGTATCTTTCAAAACATACACCCCATGAAAGAAGGAAAATACATCATTGATGTAAATACTCATAAAAGAATGTAAATTACATAAATAGTAGAATAATGGGCAGTACATACACCACTCAAAGGAAATTGTGGCAAATTCAGCATAAATCTCACGGGAATAAAAGTGAGATGAAAAATCCCTTACGAAAACTCGGCAGCCTAACATCACCACATAAAACTTACAAAAATGGATTGATGAGATCAAATAGGGTATCTCATCATATTAAAATGAATTTTATAGAAAGATGAATATAAAATAACATCCCCCAACATAACAAAGAGGAGATTAAAATAAGTAACATAAAGGAGAGTACTTAAAAAGAAATAGAGAGGTTAGATCTCTTATGAAAATTCGGCAACCTAACGACACCACTCAAAACTCCCAAACGGATTGATAAGAGATAATAGGGTCTATCATCATATTAACATAAAAATTTCAGTAATATTAATATAAAACAACATCCCAATAAAAAGAAATATGAGATTTATAAGTAATCGAATAAAAGAGTGTACTTTAAAAGAAAGATAGGAGTAAGATCCCTTACATCGGGTCTGACTTGACTCGATCGTTCTTTAACGTCCTGAATAATAAACTTGAGTTAATTTATATTTTCTTAATAAAATTTTTAATGTTCATTATTCATTTTATATCACTTATTTCCATGTTATAAGCACTATGTAATCATTTAAGATAATAATGTTTGTTTTGTCGATATTTGGTTCTTAAGTTGAAAGTGGACTTCTTACAATTACATGTTGTTCGTGTGGTCAAACGTTCTTTATATCCAGAATGACATTCCTGATTTGGATATAATATATATCATATATATCTAGAATATACATGTATTTATAATATCACATAATCATTTAGAGGTATGAAATGAAATGCACTGTTCATGGAGACGGTAAGCCGTACGTACGCATGAACGCTACTTTCATTTCTTTGTCATATTAATAGAATTAAAACTAAATGAGAGGTATGTATATTTTAATTCCAGAATTATATTCATCATTTATATGCATCATTAATCATATATATCCATTATATACATGTACTTATAATAGTACATTACATTTGGGGATAAGAAATGAAATGCACCGTTCATGGAGACGGTATGTCGTACGTACGCATGAACGATACTTTCATTTCTATATCATACTTTAATGGATAGAAATAATAATGATATAGAGGTATATTATAATTCTAGTATAACATCATATATAATAACATTAAATCCATCTTTTATACGTCCCACGTATGGCATCAACGAATCACATCACTTTGAGGGGGCGGTAGTCCGCACTTCCTAAAATGAATATATCGCGTATACCCATAATGGAAGCCATAAAGGTAAGCCACAAATGAAAAATACAGAAGATTAAGTAAAACATAAACATATTAGATATCATATATAAATATATTTTCATATTAATGGCCACCTTTTAAGGTGTTAGAAGAATGTTGACCAATCATCGTTTCGGGAGGCAGAAATTCTCCATCCACGGAAATAGTATGTTGTTTAACCATTAGATGTAGGTGTGTGTAAGTTTAGCTAGAATAATTCTTATAAAAACATCCTAGAATATTTAATATACTGTATTTGTTACAAAATAAATGAATAAAAAGAGTTTAGGGGGTTGTAGAAGCAAAATAATACAAAAGGACACAAGTGAAGACATTACCTTAAAATCGGGTAACTCCTTTTGGTTTGAGCTCAAAGGCTTCCATGGGAAGACCTTTGCCAAAAGTGAGGCTTCAAGGAGTAATAGAGGGAAGTGTAGAGACATAATGGGCAGGTTTTGTCCGAGCCAAAGGCTTTGGGATTGTGGGTAAGGAGGTAGAGGTGGGGCCTTTTATAAGAGGAGAGGAGGGGCACTCTTGTAAAGTTACAAAATGTTACTTTATTTTCAAAAGAGTTTCGGATTTTAAAAGTCCCAAATTGATGTATTTCGAGGATAAGGTGATAAGGGTTCGAAATAAACTCATAAAATAGGTTTTGGACATGTGTAGGTCTTAGATATTACATTATCATCCCATTTTATTTAAATCGTTAAATAATGAGGTCATTGCTGCATCATCATGATGTCATAAATAATTTAATTTATTTAATGTCTAAAAATTATAGAAAAAAATTCTATGATTTAGGAAATCATTTTATATTTAAAATGAATATTTATAGTCAATAATATGACTTGTATAACCCCATGTAAAAATTGTTTTAGTAAAACATCTCATGTTTGTGTCATTTTTACTTTAACATTAAATAAAAATATATTTATGTCATTTCCCAACCAAAGTGGCTCCATGGGGTCCCCAAGTTGACCCATGGATTTTATTGGTCATCCATGAGACATCCAATGATGGTAGGACATTGTCTAGGTCATTTAATTTTATTAAAACATTATTCTTACTATAAACTACACTAATTACCTCTAATCGCGATTAAAAACATAATAAGTTACTATTCATCAAAAAAATTATTTTAATCACATTGAACCCCATTTTACTTCTTAATGAAAACCATTTATGTAGGATTTTTTAAATTCAAAACACAGAAGTGGTAAAATTTCATTTAAACAGAAAATCAGTTCTTATAAGTACCACTTAGTGGTTTCACTATTCATCAAAATTGAAGTTTTTCAGAAAAATCCCAAAAATTCACCCTAAGATATATTTGATATTCCGAATTCAAAAATGAAGTCTATTTTACAAAATTAAAAACATATAAGTCACGTTAATTAATTTAATAATTAATTCCCGCTATCAGAGCAAATAGCGTGTTTTTAGGAAACAATAAGTATCAACAGATTGACACTAGTTTAAGTCTGATTTCAAAGTGAAATTAATTCCAACGACCACTATTGGATTTAATGGTAAGAATATATTCTAATTTCACTTTAATACCAATTTAAAAGATAATATAATCATATAAATAAATTATATTAAAAAGTGGTTTTTAATTAAAATACAACTTTTTAGACTATTTATTAAAAAATGAACTTTATCGGAAAGATACCAAAAATTTACAAAGAGTAAATTTTGATGTCCCAATTATTAAGAAGAGTTTTATTTGGTCCAATAGAATTTATAAGAGTGAACAAAATGATATTTAATGATGGTTCACCATCAATAGGCGATAAGTGAACCTTTAGTAAAAACTCGGGCATATACGCCTAAAATTGAATTCTTTCTGTATTTTAAGCCTTTATATTTTATTGGATAAATGTAAAAACATTTAAAAACATATAAAATCATATTTTAGTTATTTCTATCCATTCCCGCCCATACAACGGCTACATGTTAACTACCATTTAAAATAATATTATTTTATTATTAGAGTGCAACGTAAGATTCCCAAGAAACTCGTTGTTGCGTGTTGGGTACACCATCGAGCATAGCATCCCCTTTAAAGTCATATTAATATTTTATTCACAAATATAGATAAATATGAAAATGTAATATTAATTATTTACCTGGGGTGTTACAAGGTATAGTGTCTTTAGAAACTGGGAATCATAAACAATTGGTTCATAAATCATCTACGTTTTCTCCCATTTATTTCATCATATCTAGAGTCCATTTTTGGAATTTCTTACTTAATAAAATTCTTCCTGACCTGGGGAAAATAAAACATACAAAAGGGTGATCTCAAATTCTTAGTAAGGGTAAACAAATGAAATATCAATCATATCATATTCATAAGAACATGACAATTTGAAAATCTTAAAAAGAGATCATAATATCAGGTCATGGGATAAATCATAGTAATGAAACGTAATCCCAAATAATCATAACATAAAACATGAAACATTGTGGCATGAACACATAATCATAGAAAATCATTTCATATTTGTCAATCCTCATTACCAAGACCATCATAGCGGACAATGTCCACTACTGAACCGAGTTAACTCCTTGTTATAGTCCTGTATCACTAAACCAGATTAACTTGTCGTTCCAGCCATGTCTATATCATGAGATATAAATCATTACCCAATGTATTGGAGGGAGATATAAGTCCCACCCATCTCATAATGAAACCATTCTTATGTGTTCCACAAAATCATAAATCATACAATATAGGATAACCCATGTAATAAAAATGGGATTCTTAAACATCATGCCATCATAACATAATCCATATAAGATAAAAGGATATCATAAAATTAATTCAACCATTAAATAATCAAATAAATTTTAAAATAGGGATAGAAACAGAACCCTATATTATCTTATATGGAAAATAGTTTTTATCAAACACTTGAACTCCATTCTTGAGGAAATTATCCTTTCTATTTCAAAAACATTTTTCCTTTCTTAACATGTCATACAATTTTAATCTAAAATAATTTGATTAAAAATAAACTTGGGAACTTGTAAATGAAGCTTCATGGAAATAATGTTATATGAAATCATAAAAAAACCATTCATTCTGTATAAGTTAAAAAAATATTCTTCTAGTACTTTGGCTGGAAAAGTCAAAAAGTACCTCGTACTAAAAACGACAAAATATTTCTTTCATATCATTTAATCACCAAGGGGTAGAATTTGATTTAAGAAATTTTAGGAGGATAGGAATAATATTACATATTGAGGAAACATGGATTTGGATGACAAATATTCCCCAATAAATTTGGAAGTATAGACAATCTCGGATAAAAATGAGATTGCATGATTTTCCCTTACCTTAGGTCTGATATGCTTTGTACGTGTCTGAACCTCCTGTATAATGATTTAAATAATATCATTTACTTATTCCAGAATCATACTAATTTTTATGTTATCATATATAGTCATATTCTTACCATCTTATTTGTAATATTTCATTGCTACTTGTTATTCGGGTGTTTGTTGCTTTATGTTCTTATGTGTGTTTTGTAGAAGAAATTCTTATTCTTATTTTTAGGTTATAGATTTCTGTTTAACAGAATGGTGTTAGTGTAATATATATCATATTAACTCATTCAATTCATTTATATAATCATTATTCAATGAAGATCATGTATAATGAGTCGCATCACATTGTGGAGACGGTAGGTCGTACGTACGTAGGAGCGATGATATCATTCCCACGATCGTAGAATTGTATTGAAGTGTATGTATAATATTTCATAATCAATATCACTTTAAAATAATCATATATAGTAATTCTTTACACCATTATACCCATACATGTAAGGTGGTGGTGGAAAACAGATTACACCATGGCGTTGAGACGGTATTCCGTACGTACGCACGCGTGGTGATTTCATTTTCTGTAGGATGGATAGAAGGTGAAATAGGATTGTTTCATATTTATAATAACATATTAGTATATGAGTGATACTAACGTTATTACTTCATAATTAAACAACTAAATAAGAATAATTAGAAAAAGAAATAAATTTGAATGAATTGGTAATAGATATTACCTCTTTTTTGACACGCTTCTTTGAAACCTCCTCTTAGGGCACTAAGATTGGACTTTGAATAAGACAAGGAACAATAGGATGTTTCTGGGGAAGTGGAGAAGATAAATTGGCAGGGGTTGGCTGAGCTTGAAGGCTCAAAGTGGTGTGAGGAGGAGAGGGAGGAGGTTCCCTTTTATAAGGGAGGAGAGGGGCACATTTGGAATTATAAGAAATATTAATTTATAATAAATTACGAACCCACTTAAAAACCTCCAAAAATGACTAAAATCCGAATCTTAGATGATATAGGGTTCTAATCTCTTCATACAATAAAATTTATACATGTTGGGAATTTATTTTAAACATTATCAACATGATTTATCCTTATATATTCTATTTAATTTTATTTGTGGTAATAATATTCTAAATTTTAAATCAGTATAAATATTTAATTATATGTTTTGAATTGTATATAATTTTATAATTTATTACATTTTAGGCTATATAAATTTTAATTTAAAATTTTAAATATGTTTGTGATTTTTAAACAATTTTATAATATGTAATTTCAATAAATTAACAATTGTGCCAATTTTGACACTATTCATTTATTTGTGTTTAAATAAAATATTTACAAAAGATATGTTCGAAATAAAATATTTAATACATTCATAACATGTCCTTTTTATTTAGATAATTAGTGGAGAATAGTAAATAGTTCATATAATATTTATTTTAATACTTTAAAATCATTTATTTGATATTTCAATCAATAAAATAATTTCAACATCACTATTGTGTCATAATTAATAATAATTAATTAATGGCTAAAAATTGTAAATAAATTTTTATGATGTAAATAATTTTATTATATTTCTGTAGAATATTCATCTTCAAAGTTTCATGAAGTTTATCACTAAATTAAAATTATTATACTTATAATATTTAAGAGAGTGACATGTTGTCACTTTCTTTGGTTTTAAAAATAATTAAATTATTTTATGGTAAATAGTATATAAAATGAATTTATTCCGACCCTTAGTTGATAAGGGTCGACTTTTAGTCATCCAATAGAATTTTGGAAGGTGTTGGGGTAATTTTATAATCTTATTTTTACACTTAATTACTCGATTTACCTTTAACTGCAGTAAATAAAAATTACCGTAGTTACTATTCATAATATCAAAAAAAAATTAAAGTAACCTATTAAAATAACTTGGACCCACTTATTCCAAATATGGAATTCATTTTTCAAAATTTAAAACACAGAAGAAGTAGTAATTAATTTAAAATTAATTCTGTTGTTAAGAAAATGGGTTTTAAAAGTTAAAATATTTCCAAAGATTGAAATATTTTTACCTATGAATTCTATGTAAAATGCATAAATTATATTAAATGATAAAAATATATTCTATTTATACTTTAAAACCATTAAATATTATAATTTAACCATATAAATTATTGTGTCGAAAAAAGTTTTTTTTAATTAAAATATACCGTGTTTTTACTATTCATCAAAATATGAAATTTACCAGAATAATATGAAAAAATTATCCAAAGTAAATTTTTATGTCCTTATTCCAAAGAATAATTTTATTTTGTCAAATTGAACTTATAATCATGTCAAAAACTAGATTTAAAGTGGGTACTCCATCCAATGGTATAAAAATGCATTTTTTGAAAAATACTTATTTTACCCGAAAAATTTGTTTTGTTCTCATACCATGTTCTAGAAAATATGTAAGATGAATAATAATGATATAAAATTTAAAATTTAGTTAATAATATTCATAAAGGCTAGTTTATAATATTATAATAATATATCGTTTTTTAGTGAAACTCAGTATTGCGTACTACGCATGCTATCAAGGAAGGTCGTGATTGCGTTTAACGCAAGCCAAGCTAGTGTTGTGGGCAATGAAAGATTACTTTTATGTTTCATATAACATATGTAATAAAAAAAATATTTCTCATAAAATATCAGGGTGTTACATTCTACCACCCTTAAAATGAATTTCTCCCTCGAAATTCGTCACATTGTAACAAATAGATGAGGATACATCTCCCTCATCATATCCTCAAGCTCCAATGTAGCTTCTTCTAATTAGTGGTTCCTCCATAAAACTTTCACCAAGAGAGTGGTCATGTTCTATAGATCTTTTTCACTACGATCCAGAATCTCTATCGGTTGTTCTTCATAAGAAAGATATTGATCCAGCGGTACAACTTCTGAGCTTAGTACATGTGAAGGATCGGGTATGTACATTCTCGGGAGAGATACATGGAACACATCGTGAACTTGAAAGAGATTAGGTGGAAGCGCCAATCGGTAAGAAACCTTCCCAACACAATCCAGTATTTCAAAAGGACCAATATACCTAGGGCTCAGCTTTCTATTCTTCCCAAATCTCATTACTCTCTTCCAGGGAGATATCCGTAAGAACACTTTATCACCCAATTTAAACACTAGGTCTTTTCTTCGGTTGTCGACATAAATTTTATGTCGACTCTGAGCTGCTCTTATGTGTTATTGAATAGATCTGACCTTTTCTTCCATCTCATCAACAAGATCAGGTCCTAATAGATTTCTTTCCCAAACTTCCTCCCAGAAAGTTGGAGTTATGTATATCTTTCCATAGAGGGATTTATAAGGAGCCATCTGAATACTGGAGGTTAATCTATTATTATAAAAAAATTCCACCAAAGGAAGGTTTTGATCCCAACAACATTTTAAATCCATATATCAATCTCTTAACATATCTTCTAGAGTTTGAATTGTTCTCTAAGACTGATGGTCTTTCTGAGGATGATAAGCAGTGCTGAAACTCAACTCTGTATCTGGAGTATGCTGAAGACTTTTCCTGAACATCAAGGTAAACCTCGGATCCCAATCAGATATAATGGAACGTGGTACTCCATGCAATCTTACCACTTCCTTTACATATATCTTGGCAAGCTGATCCAGGGAGAAATCTTCCCTAATAGCAATGAAGTGTGATGTCTTCGTAAGATGATCAACTATAACCCAGATAGCATTATTTCCTTTAAATGTTTTAGGAAGTCTAGTGACAAAGTATATAGTGAAGTTTTCCCATTTCCATTCTGGTATGGGTAATGGTTGTAACATCCCTTTAGACATCTATCTCTCAGCTTTAACATGCTGAAAAACCAATCATCAAGAGACATATTTAGCAACATCTCTTTTCATGTCATCCCACCAAAAGTACTCTTTCAGGTCCCTATACATCTTCGTGCTTCCAGGATGAATAGAGAATGAAGAACTATGAGCCACATCTAGCAGCTCATTCCATAATTCTGGGATGGGAGGAAAACATACCATGATTCCTGAACCCTATTATCCCATCACAATCAAGGATGAATTCATGAACATTTCCCACCTTCTTTTGTAACTCTACATCTTCTTTTTGTGCCTCTTTAATCCTCACATGAATATATGGTTGAACATTCATTTGAGAAAGATAAGATTTTCCCCCTTCCATTATAATTTCAAGATCCATCCTTTGTAAATCCATAAATATTGGATCTTTTCTGATCTTCATCAATGATAATCTAGCATGGGCTTGTCGACTTAATGCATCTCCCACCTTGTTTTCATTCCCAGGTCGATAATGAATTGACCATTCATAATCTTTAATCAGCTCTAACCACCTTCTTTGGCACATATTCAGCTCCTTTTGTGTGAAAATATACTTTATACTTTTATGATCAGTATAAATATCACACAATTGACCATAAAGATAATGCCTCCAAATCTAAATTGAAATGATTACCGCAGCTATCTCCAAATCATGAGTTGGGAGATTTTTCTCATGGATTTTCAACTTTCATGAGGCAAAATCTATCAACATATCGTTTTTCATGACAACACACCCCAATCCCTTTTTGGATGCATCACTGTAGATCATAAACCATTCTCCACTATAAGGAAGTGTGATCATAGGTTCACTGGATAACATTCTTTTCAACTCCGTGAAATTCTATTCACACTCCTTCGTCCACACAAACTTAACTCCTTTTCGATTCATCCTGGTGAGTGGAATATATAATCATGAAAAATCTTTCACAAAAAATCTATAATATCCAGCCAATCCAAGAAAACTTCAGATCTCAGTTATTGTTGTTGGTCTCGACCATCTTTCGATAACCTCTGTTTTTGCTGGATCCACAGATATCCCCTCTTTTGAGATTACGTGACAAAAAACTGCAACTTTTTAAAGCCAAAATTCACACTTGGTAAATTTGGAATAAAGCTTCTCCTTTCTCGGGGTGTTCAATACAATTCTCAAGTTGTCTTCATGTTCTTCATTTCTCTTTGAGTAGCAAAGAATATCATCTATAAAGACTACCAGAAATTTATCAAGATATTATCTAAAGACTCTATTCATTAGATCCATGAAGATAGTAGGGGCGATAGTAAGACCAAATGGTATCACTATAAATTCATAGTGTCCATACCTTTTACCGAAAGCCATCTTTGGAATATCCTTTTTTTACCCTTAATTGATGATACCCTAAATGAAGATCAATATTGGAAAAGTATTGAGCTCCGTGTAGTTGGTCAAATAAGTCATCAATACATGGGAGAGGATATTTTTTGTTGATAGTAATCTTTTTAAGTGCTCGGTAATCGATGGAGAGTCTCATTGATCCATCGTTCTTCTTAAATAATCGAACAAGTGCTCCCCAAGGTGATGCACTAGGGCGTATGAATCCTTTATGAATATTCTCTTAGAGTTTCTTCTTCAATTCCTGCAACTCAATTATCGCCATTCTATAAGGTTTCTTTGAAATGGGCGTACCACCCGGTATGAGTTCTGTTGAAAACTCAACGTCACGATTTGGTGGAAGACCTAGAAATTCTTCTGGAAAGGCATCATCAAACTCCTGTACAATGGGCATATTTTTAATCGGGAGTTTCTCTCAAACCATTTGAGATAAATAACCTTCATTTATTGGAATCAAGACCCATAAGATTGAAGAAATTTCCACTATAAGGTTATCTTCATCCTTGCATCGATAGATGATAGTAGATTGATCAGGAATATTAAATGTGATTTCCCTTATTTGGAAATTGATATGAGCTTCGTATAAAGAAAGTCAATCCATGCCAAGAATCAAATCAAATTCCACTATAGGAAGGATCACAAGATTTGTAGGAAGAACATTCCCACAAACTTCAATCGGTGAAGAATTATAAACTTTTGATGCGACCGTTGTGCGATTAGGAGTTGTTACAGCTAACTCAACATCTAATTGTTGAGGTAATACAATGATACACTTAGAAAATTCTTCAGAAATAAAAGAGTTGGTGGATCCAGAATCAAATAAAACATTTTGTACTTTAGAGTGGATGGTATGTGTACCTTTCACCACTTCATTATGATACTCCACATCAGCGATAGTAATTGCATGTGACTTTCCTTTGTCTTTGCCCTTAAGAGTTTGTTAATGTCGATCATCATCAACAACCCTTGGATTTGTGCATTGGATGGAATAATGCCCCATCTACTTGCACTTGAAACATTGAAGTGTATTAGGTGCATATGTGTATCACTTTATTTGTTCTCATCATTATACTTCTTCATCCCATTATTTCGACATTCAACTGCCCGATGACCTTCTCTTCCACACTTAAAATATTTTCTTGTCCCTTTAAGTAAATTCCCTCCATGTTTATTTCCACAATTTGAGCATAAAGGAAAACTCCTCTTCCTTTCAGTGTGGTCTTTATATTTTCCTTTTAATTCCATTTTCCACTTCTTATCAAACCCATATGACTGATGGGTTAATCCAACCTCCATCTCAACCTTGAGGGCACATCGAACAGTATCCTCATACCTATTTAAGTAGCTTATGGCTAATGCCCTTCAAAGACTTGTTTTTATTCCACTAAAGAATCGATCGATTTTACACACAGGTTGGATAATAATTCCAGAAGCGTACCTTGAAAGTCTTGTAAAATTTGATTCGTAGGTACCAACTGATTCATCATACTTTTTCTTCAGTTCAAGAAACTCCTTCTCCATCTTTTTTCGAAGAATACAAGGGAAGTACTTATTGAAAAATAAGTTCTTGAACTCGTCCCATTCCATGGACTCGATTTCAACTCTTTGACTCATATTCTTGATAAGATTCCATCATTGATCAGCATCACCTTCCAAACGATACACTGATAAGATGACATTATCATGTTCAGAACATTGAAGAACTGAAAATATCTTTTCAGTGGTACTAATACATTGTTCAGCCACTAATGGATCAGAAGACCCGCTGAATGAAGGTGAATGTTTCCTCATGAGGGATTCAACATAATGTTGCTCCTTCCTCTTCTCATTTGAAATTCCTTCATGGTTCATAGCTTGAGAAAGTTGTGTGAGCATGGATATAATATTTTTCATTCTGTCTCCCATAACGTTTGGTTTCTTAGGGGGACAATCATTTCATTGCCCGTCGCATTCAGTATTAACATGGTTTTTTCGGGTACCAGAAATTGACTAAAACCAATAAGCATAGTGTGAGAAACACTAATCATAGTTGGAAAACCACATAATCAAGAATAAAATTTCACACTTATGGTCTTATCATAGGTTTTTCATGGCCATTTCTAAAACTCTTATATTGTGTCCTATGCTTAAACATATCTTTAGGGTTCTTACTAGGGCTTTCACATCCTACTTTCCAAAGGTTGACCATACCTTTCCTCCGATACCAACTATAACGACCCATACTCTACATACATTGTTATTACTTCAAAATTGAAGCATACTTATTACAAATTATAACAGTACCATGAAAGGACCGTATAGGTATGGAGTCTTTAGAAATTGGGAAACATAAAAAACTGGTTCATAAATTATCTACATTGTCTCCCATTTTTTTCATCATATCTAGAGTTCCTTTTTGGCATATCCTACTTAATATCCTTATTACTGACCTAGGGAAAAGAAAACATACAAAAGGGTGAGCTCAAATGCTCAGTAAGTGTAAACAAAAGAAATATCAATCATATCATATTCATAAGAACATAACATTTTGAAAATCATAAAAAGAGATCATAATTTCATGTCATGGGATAAATCATAGTAATGAAAAGTAATCCCAAAAAATCATAACATAAAACATGAAACATTTTAGCATACACACATAATAATAGAAAATCATTTCATATTAGTCAAGGCTCGTTTCCAAGACAATCATAGCGAAAAATTCCATTACTGAACCGAGTTCACTCCTTATTCCAGTTCTGTATCCCTGAACTGGATTAACTTTTCGTTCCAGCGATGTATATCTCATGAGATATAAATATTTACCCAATTAATTAGAGGGATATATAGGTACCGCCCATCTCACAATGAAACCATTATTATGTGTTCCACAAAATCATAAATCATACAACATAGCATAACCCATGTAATAAAAATGGGATTTTTAAACATAATGACATCATAACATAATCCATATAAGATAAAAAGACATCATAAAATTAATTCCATCATAACATAATCAAATCAATGTAAAAATAGGGATAGAAACAGAACCCTATATTATCTTATATTGAAATTAATTTTGATAAAACACGTGAACTCCATTCTTGAAGAAAATATCCTTTCTATTTAAAAAACATTTTTCCTTACTTAACATGTCATACAATTTTAATCTAAAAGAGGCTGATTAAAAATAAAAATGGGAACTTGTAAAAGAAGCTTCATGGGAATAATGTTCTATGAAATCATAAAATATCCATTCTTTCCATATAAGTTAAAAAACATTCTTCTCGTACTTTGGTCGGAAAAGTGAAAAAGTACCTCATACAAAAAACGAAAAAAGATTCCTTTCATATCTTTTACTCACCATGGGGTAAAATTGGATTTAAACAATTGTAGTTGGAAAGTAATAATATTACATATTTAGGAAACATGGATGTGGATGATAAATATTAACCATTAATTTCAAAAGTATAAACAATCTCGGATAAAAACGAGATTGCGAGATTTTCCCTTACCTTAGGTCCGATATGCTTTGTACGTGTCCAAAACACCTGTATAATGATTTAAATAATGTCATTGACTTATTACATAATCACACTCATTGTTATGATATCATATATGGTCACATTCTTAGCTTCTTATTAGTAATATTTCATTGTAATTGTTATTCGGGTGGTTATTGCTTTATGTTCTTATGTGTACTTTGTCGAATAAATTCTTATTATTCAATTTAGGTTATAGATAACTCATTTCCATAATGGTGTTAGTGTTATATGTACATATTGACTCATTAAATTCATTTATATAATAATTATTCAATGAATATTATGTAGAACGAGTCGCATAACATCGTGGAGACGGTATGCAATACGTATGCACGAGTGATGATATCATTCCCACGATCATGGAAATGTATTGAAGTGTATGAATAATATTTCAGAATCAATATCACATTACAATAATTATATATAGTTATTTTTTACACCATTATACACATCCATGTAAGGTGGTGGTGGAAAACAGATTACACCACAGCGTGGAGATGATATTTCGTACGTACGCACGCGCAGTGCTTTCATTTTCCGTAGGATGGATAGAAGCTGAAATTTGGTTGTTTCATATTTATAATAACATATCAGCATATGAGTGATACTGATGTTATTACATCATAATGAAACAACTAAATTATAATAATTAAAAGAAGAAATAAATTTTAAATAATTGGTAACATATATTACATCTTTTTCGGCACGCCTCTTTGAAACGTACTCTTAGGGCACTATGATTGGTCTTTGAAGAATACAAGGACCACTAGGATGTATCTAGGGACCTGTAGAAGAGAAATTGGTAGGTTTTGGCCGAGCTTGAAGGCTCAATGTGGTGTTAGGAGGAGAGGGAGGAGGTTCCCTTTTAATGGAGGAGAGGGCACCTTTGGAATTATAAGAAATATTAATTTATAATAAATTCAAAACCCACTTAAAAAACACCAAAAATGACTGAAATCAGAAGAATATATGATATATGGTTTTAATTTCTTCATAAAATAAAATTTAGACAAGTTGGGAATTTATTTTAAACATTATCAACATGATTTATCCTTATATAATCTATTTAATTTTATTTGTGGTAATAATATTCTAAATTTTAAATCATTATAAATATTTACATATATGTTGTGAATTTTCCATAATTGTATACTTTATTACATTTTCGACCATATAAATTCTAATTTAAATTTTTTAAATATTTTTGTGATTTTTAAACAATTTTATAATATGTAATTTCTATAAATTAAGAATAGTGTCAATTTTGACACTATTCATTTATTTGAGTTTAAATAAAATATATAAAAAAGATATGTTCGAACTAAAATATATTATAGATTCCTAAAATTTCATTGTTATATAAAAAATTAGTGGAGCACATTAAAGAGTTCATATAATATTTATTTTAATACTTTTAAAATCATTTATTAGATATTTCAATCAATAAAATAATTTCAACATCACAATTGTGTCATAATTAATGACAATTATTTAATCACTAAAAATTATAAATAAATACATATGGTGTAGATAATTGTATTATATTTCTAGAGACTATTCATTATTGATGTTTTATGAAGTTTATCACTAAATTAAAATTATTATTCTTATAAGATTTAAGAGGGTCACATGTTTTCACTTTCTTTGATTTTAATAATATTTTAATTATTTTAATTGTAAAAAGATCATAAAATGAATTTATTCCGACACTCAGGTGATTAGGGTCCACTTTTAGTCATCTAATAAAATTTTTTCAGGTGTTAGGGTAATTTTATAATCTTATTTTTACCCCTAATTACCTGATTTATCATTAACTGCAGTAAATAAAAATTATCGTAGTTACTATTCATAATATCAAAAGAATAAAAGTAACCTATTAACATAATTTGGACCCACTGATTCCAAATATGGAATCCATTTTTCAAAATTCAATACATATAAGTTGAAGTAATTAATTTAAAATTAATCCCATTGTCAAGAAAACACGTTTTAAAAGTTAAAACATTGCCAAAGATTGAAATGTTTTTACCAATTAATTCAATGTAAAATGCATACATTATATTAAATGGTAAAAATATATTATGTTTATAATTTAAAACCATTAAATATTATTATTTAACCATATAAATTATTGTGATGAAAAAAGTTGTTTTTAATTAAAATATACTGTGTTTTTACTATTCATGAAAATATGAATATTACCAGAATAATATGAAAAATTTATCCAAAGTAGATTTTTATATCATGATTCCAAAGATGAATTTTATTTTCTCAAATTTAACTAATAAACATGTCAAAAACAAGATTTAATTTGGGTGCACCATCAAAAGGTGGTAAAACTACATTTTTTGAAAAATACTTATTTTACCCAAAAACTTTATTGTGTTCTCATACCATGTTCTATAAAATATATAAGATGAATAATAATGTTATAAAATTTAAAATTTATTTAATACTATTCATAATGGCTAGTTTATAATATTATAATAATATATCATTGTTTAGTGAAACTCGGTATTGCGCACTACACACGCTATCGAGGAAGGTCGGGATTGCATGTAACATAAGCCAAGCTAGTGTTGTGGCAGTGAAAGATTCCTTTGATGTTTCATATAACATAAGTCATAAAAAAATATACTTCTCATAAAATATCAGGGAGTTACAGACATAGTTAATATCAGTATATAAAATGTCAATTAATAATATGAAAATAATTTTTGGTGTATAGTATCTTTTTACATTTGATAACCAGAGTTAAAAATTAATAGGTTAATTAATGGTAAAAATGGTATCATAATTACCCGAACAGATGTCCTAATTCTATTGGATATATATAATTCGACCAAAAAAACCTTAAGAATAAAATATGATTCTCTTTGGTCCACATGGATTAGACTATGACATTTACTGTTATTTTATTTTAAGAAGAGATAAATGATTTAAATTCAATGTTCATTAAATAAACGATTTTTAATATTGGGTTACACACAATATAAATTTGACTATAAATATTCTATATAAAGATAAATTTATTTCCTACATAATGGTATATTATATATGATTTATAGATATTATAGAATTTATTTTATTTATGACACATTGATGATGCAGTAATTACCATATTATTGGAATATTAAAATAATTGATATTATAAATATCCCAATAAAAGTAAATTTAGACTTTAGATGAATTCCACTAAATTTATAGGTTAATATGAAATTTTATGGTTGGTTAAATAAATTTTATTGTAAGTGATAATGTTATTTTGGAATTTAAAAAAAATAAAAAACTAAATAGTATCAAAATTGGCATAATTGATTTTTGAAAACAAATATTATATTATTAAATGATATAATATTCCTAAAAATATAATGATAAACCAAAAGACATAGATAGGGTCATATATATTAATAATGAACCACATGGGTTTCACGTGGCTAGTTATATTAAGTTTATTAACCATGTGATATAAAAATACAAAGAGACATGGTAAATGTTAAACTATTTAACTAAGAGTTAAATCCAAATGATAATGTTAATACGATGACATAAACCTTTATAAAACCAATTGGTGGATAGTTTTTTGACCCATTCCTACCATAGACTCGAAATAATTCATTTTTAGCCATTATAAACCGAAAATAATTTTATTGTAAAATAATATTTTCAGCATTTCCTAAAGTGACCCTCACCTCTCTTATAAAAGATCACTTCCCCTTCTCTTAATTTAACACCTCTAAAGCCTTTTGGCTCAGAAAACCCTGTTCTATGTATCCTCCCAACATCTCTCACGTAAACCAAGAGGCCTTACATGGATCAGAAATCTATCTTAAAGATCTGTTTTACTCAACTCAATAAGAAACACCTCATGTAGAGGTAATAATTTATCCTCCACCTTTCATGTTCTTTTCTTATTCCACTTCCTCTTTCATTATTGTTTCTATAACAAAATAATAAATCCAGTAAATTATAAAAACTATGATGTTATTATAAATATGGAATAACCATATTCATTATCATATTCATCCTATAAATAAAAAAAGTCACCATACATGCATACATACGACTTACTGTTTCCACGTCGTGGTGTAGTTTGTTATTCAATCACTTCATTATTTGGATGGATATAATAATGAGTATATCTTATCTAAATAATAAATATAACATGTTAATTATTATTTATATATGATATAACATCCAATTACATACGATTTCACCATCAATATAATGATATTGTCCATCGCGTGTACTTACGGATTACCGTCTCCACAAACACGACGAGATTCATTCCCCTTCGTAACCATTCAAATATAATTTTCATTTAATGATTCAAAATAATTTTTATCAAAAAAATATCACTATGTATATGAATCATATACATCCTATTAAAAATATACATGGCTTACGTAACCAATCATATAAAGGAAAGTGAATCATTTAACACACCAAACGTTGATAATACTATAATATTATTAACAAAACAATATTAGAAAATCATATATGATATCATATTTATTTATATGGATCTTTTATAATATAATAACAATGATTTAACTATTATACAAAAGGTTAACGTACCATTGACCAAGGAAATCACAATGTAAGGGTTAATTTCACAATCTCTTTATTATCCAAGGTTGATTTTACGTAAGTAACTACTGGGAAAAAATTATCATAAACATCAGTGTTTTATTAATAATGTATTTCAAAACATTTTTTATATTTACCAGACAATTGTTTAAAGTCATTTGAACCCTTATTTGACCTTATATGTTTTCAAAGGAATCATACTGTCGTTTTCCAAACTAGGTACTTTATGAACTTTTCGACAAAATTAAGGTAATAATGTTTTTTAACTTATACGGAGGGTGCAGATATTTTCTGCTGTTATAACACCATCAGAGATTCCCTAACAAGCTCATAATAATATTTTCAAAATAAATTATTTCTTTGAAATGTTTTCAAAATATAAATAGGTATTTTTGTCAAATATATTTCATTTTATCTAAGTCATCATCCTTTAATAGATTTTATTTTTGTTTGAAGTTGATTTATTTTGATACGAATCATCAATATTGTATTAATGGTTCTGTGATATGTTTGACAGTGGATGTGTTATTTTATACCATTAATGGTTTATGAATTATTTATTTACATTTAATATTATAGTTTTAATATTAATGATTATGTTATGTTTAATCCTTTTAATATGAGGAATGCATTGGACATAGCAACTGACGGGTTGAGCATGCTATAGCTCCACGATGCATCAGTAGGTATCATGAGACAAACTACTTTCTTGGCACAAGGAATTGAAAAAAACATAATTTTAGTCTTCGAAAAAGTCCTCAACAATGTGTTTATGAATTCTTGAATTATGCATTCCATCATTATGAAATTGGATATTGATATTTAATGTGATTATTCAACTAGTAAAATATTCATGTGAATAAGTAAATGATATTATTTGACTTCATATTTTCTATATTATGCTAATGCTTAAGTTGAAAATGATTTTTAGTCTTATACATTGCCTTAAATATTTTTTCTTATTTTTAGGAGATTTTACAATATTTTTATCCTTACAGGGAATCTGTGCTCACCACCTTTATGTGATTTATATTTACCAGGATGTGATATAGTATTTTATGGTTGACTTGCAGGGATAGGCTAAGGGTATAAGTGTGTTCAAAAGGGGAAAAAATGTTGTTGATGTTTTTATTTCATGATGTAATGAAAAACTTATGAATGTATCTTTTATTTATAAGGCTACTAAACTGATCAGTAATTCGAATCATTATTCCTCAATATAATAACAATGTTATGTAATAATGATCCGACTCCAGGTAACCGGGGTAGGGGTGTTACATAAGGGCCCTTTGTAAAGGTATACTATGTGTTTCATGGGGACACAAAGAAATATTTATTCAATTATTTGGTATAATAAAGTGGAGTTCCAATTATTGTATTTAGAAAATACATTTTCGGTTTAATAATAGTTTTAGAATGAACATCATATACAATACATTTAAACCCAATTATTTTGAATAACCAATTTAGTAAACCCAAAATATTATTCATTAATACCTAATAATATGATTTGATCATAATATAATAAATAAATATTGAAAAAATATGATATATCCAAATTGTTCTAAAGGGATCATTTTTATGTTCAGACACCTAACTTAAATTTATCAAAACCTAATCTAATTCATTAAATGGAATGATTTTATTTTTAAAGGGATCCATTTGAATCCAAAAAATCGTGAAATTTATATTTATATAAAAATATATATATAATATTTGATTAATAGGAAATGAGGGAAAAATAAACAATTGATCCATGGAGAAAGAAAGAATTACTTATTGAGAGAAATAAGAAATAACAAAGGAGAAGGTGATTACATCAGATACGCTATATAGGATCAGCGGGGGTCAATGAGTATAGTGGGTGGATGATTCATTGATTTAAAGAGGAATATGATTTTTTTTATTTAAATGGGGAGAGTTATAGGTGGGATAAAATGTTATAAGGGAATCATTTTCATTTATATTTGTTTATATGGGAATGTTGCACAGTTTAGCCGCAAACAATGAAAAAATGATGATTAATCGCATGAAATATTCTTGAGACTATATATTCATACCTAGGACAGAAACATATTTAAAGAAACTATGTACCAACTATTTATTTTCCCATCTAATTCCCTATCCCTTTATCTGGGATGGGGTGCATAGTTTTCACTGACTATGTTCTAACAATTCACCCCACAACACCTTCCAAATATTACATATTATATAATCAAAAACTCTCAAAACTAATAAAATAAAATAAAAAAATATTATAACATAATTAAATAAATATATTTTACCATGGGGTGTCAAAATTATTTTTTTAATGGAATTAACATTTCTTCATATTTCCTATATCATATATTGAATTTTTTTAAATATCCTTATTTTCAACATTATTTTTTGAATACATTTTAAATATTTACCTTCGATATGTAATTATTTTCATGTAATTGACAGTTAAATTCAAAAATATAAGTACAATGACACATTTTATTTACAATGATCTTGTTTATATTTTGATGATAATTTCATAGATGTATTGAAACATCATACTTCTTTATAAATAGGACCAAGGAGCCCGTGGTGATTCACTAGGTAATATAAATCTATTTTACATGTTCTATTATCTTTTATGTACCTTATCTTCTAGATTAAATGGATATATTATATTGGTATATTTTGATATAGGTGGATCTCAATGTATTAGTTATATAGAGAAATAAACCACTTAATTAAGAGGTTCTCCCAGAAGATCTTTAAGGAATACATCAACTTATTACTTTATGAACATCATCATCATAAAATAAATTTTTATTCAATAATGAAAATAAGTTGTGAAATTCCTACAAGTTTGAGTGAGGGTATCAACATATTACCTTATATTTTTAATGTTTTCAAGGAATGTTCTACAATTTTTCTCAATCATGTTTTCTATATATACTTGATCATAATGAAATAAAAGCCACACATGAGGAGGTGTTTCCAAAGGAAATTCATAATTTTACATCCACTTATATTGAATATGAGGATGGTTTAGGATATGGAATTATATTTTTCTACCTTGAAAATTAATAATTGTTTTATATTTAAGGGAATCCAATGTATCCCATAAATAACATCTAATTAATCTAATGCTAAATTAGCTCAATTTATTAGATAATTCATTTATAGATGTAAATTTTGGGGGTGTTATATATTTGAGATGTAATGACTAGATGATTATGTATTTTCACTAATAACTAACAATTTATTTATTAAGGTGGTGTTTAAATATAACTAGAGAACATACATGTAACGCCCCGACCCTAGTTACCCAGAGTTGGTGCATTACTTCGTAACATTGGCATGATCACAAGAAAGATCAAATCTCGAAAGACCGTTTGGTTTAGTAGCCTTGGAAACACTAGATATATTCATAAGTTTTACATTACATCATTGAACGAAAAACTACTACTACAACATATTGTCTCCATAATCCACACTCATATCCCCACATAATATCCCTGCAGGTCATTCATAACTTACTTCTTCACTTCCTGGGAAAAATAAAACATAGAAAAGGGGTGAGCTCAAATGCCCTGTAAGGATAACAATATAGCGGAAACATTCATAAATAAGAATAAATATTTAAGGCAATGTATAACTAAAACAAAAGCCTTTTAAACATGAACTTTCAACATGGTATGGCATAAATAAAATGAAATAATGCCATTTACTTATTCACATGGATATTCTACTAATCAAATAATCACATGCAAAAATCAATAACCACTTTCATAATGTTGGAATGCATAATGCCAGACTATCATAACCACATAGCCAAGGCCTCGTGCCAAGACTACAAATAAGATTTTGTCAAGGCCTTGTGCCAAGACACTAGTTTGTCTCATGAGACCTACTGATGCATCGAGGAGCTATAGCGGGCTCCACCCGTCACTTATTAAGTCCAATGCATTCCCATATGAAAAGGTTTAAACAAAACATAAACATTCGTATTAAAACTAGCATAAGAAATGTAAATAATTTCACCATAAACTATGAATGGTATAAAAATAGCACATCCACAGTCAAACATATCACAAAACCTTCAATACAATATAGAAGTTTTGTATCATAATAAATCAACTTCAAATAATCTTAAAATCCATCAAAGGATGTTGACATAGATGAAATCAATATTCTTTTTAAAGAAATATCTCCTTTTATTTTGAAATCATTTAAGATCCATATAAAATAAAACATTTTCTTTGAAAATATTCTTATAAGATTGTAAGGGAAGCTTTGAAGATTTTATAACGGCGTTAAATAACCGCACCCGCCGTATAAGTTAAAAAAAACATTCTTACCTCAATTCTGTCGAAAAGGTTAAAAAGGACCTTGTTTTGAAAACGACGGAAAGATTCCTTTATAAACCTCTTATAAAAAGTCAAACAAGGGTATAAATGACTTTAACCCATATTCTTGTAAATAGTAAAAATGTTTTGAAATACATTTTTAAGAAACATGGATGTGGATGATAAAGATATCCCAGTAGATTATTACGTATAAACAACCTCGGATAATGAAGAGATTGTGAAATAAACCCTTACCTTGTACTTTTCCTTGGTTGGGGTAGGTTAACCTCCTGTATAATGGTGAAATAGTTGTTATTAAATTATACAAGAATCATATATATTAATATGATATCATATATGATCTTTTAACATTGATTTGTCTTAGAATTATCGTTGTTTCGGGAGTTAACTTACTCATTTTCTTTTATATGTTTTGTTACATAAGCCATGGTTGTTGTATCTTATTCATATCCAGAATGATATCCAGTCCTTAAACATTATTTTTAAATCATAAAATGATAATTATACTTGAATGGATACGATGGAGAATGAATCTCATCGCGTTCGTGGAGACGGTAGTCCGCACGTACGCACGAGCGACAATATCATTCTTTTGATATTAAAATAATATATAAATGGATGGTATATCATATATACAGAATCATTAACATGTTATATTTATTATTTACATGAGTTACACATCATTATTATACCCATCCAAATAATAATATATTGAATAACAATTACACCACGACGTGGAGACGGTAAGCCGTACGTACGCACGTATGGTGACATGTTATTCAAAGGGTGGATAGAATACTGAATATGGTTTTACCATATTTATAATAACATCACCGTATATATATGATACTGGAGTTATTATTTTAGAATGGTAACATCAAAGGAAGAAGAAGTGGAAGAAGAAATGAACTTGGAGAAGGGTGGTGAAATCATTACCTCTTCTTCGGGTTCTTCCTTTTGATTTGATCAAAAGGGCTCCTTAGGTTGGCTTTCTGATCAAACTAAGGCCTCTAGGTTGTAGTGAGGGATGTTGGGAGAGTATGTGGGCAGAGTTTGGCCGAACCAAAAGGCTTTGAAGGTGTGAAGAAATGAGAAGGAGGAGTGCCCTTTTATAAGAGGGGTGAGGGGCACCTTTGGAAAAGCTAAAAATATTAATTTATAATAAATTCATATTCGGTTTCTAATGGCTCCAAATCTTATTATTCAAAGTTTAAGGTAGGGATAGTTCGAAAACCACTCAACCAATAGAATTTAGACAGGTTTGGGTACTTATATTAACCTTATCTTTAAGTATTAACTCTAAGTTAATTAGTTTCACTTTTACAATGTCTCTTTGTATTTTTATATAATATGGTTAATAAACTTACTATATACATCCAAGCGACCCCCAAGTGGTACATTAATGATGGACCTATCATGATGTAAGTCTCTTGGCCGAACATTATATTTTTAGGAATTTAATATCAATTAATAATATAATATTTGTTTTAAGAACTCTTTTATGTCAATTTTGACACTATTCAATAGTTGATTTTTGTAAAACTCATAACAGATTGATTACTTCGAACAAAGTCAATTAAATAAATCCTAATATATCATATTATCCTAGAAAATTAGTTTAATTCATTAAAAGGTTCATATTATATTTATTTGGGTATTTATAATATCAATTATTTTAATTTTTTACTATTATAGTAATTACTGCATCATCATTGTGTCATAAATAAAATAAATTATTTAATGTCTAAAAATTATAAATAAAATATCATTATGTAGGAAATATTTTTAGATTTCTAATGAATATTTATAATCTAAAATCCAACTTATATAACCCTATGTAACAATTGTTTTTCTAAAAGATATATGCTTGTGTCATTTTTGTATTCATTTTGACTTAATTAAAATAAAGTGTCATTATCACTTACAAGTGGATCCATGGGGTCCCAAAATCGACCCAAAGATTCCCATGGTCGACCATGTATCAACCAATAGGGTTAAGACACAATTTTGGGTAATTTAGTATTATTATAATATTATTTTTTAACCCTTATTTACCGGATTTACCCTTAACCATGGTAAATAAAATATTTACCGCAGTAATTATTCAAAATGTCTAAAAATAAAAGTTACCTATTTACACAATTTGAACATACTGATTCCAAATATGGAATCCATTTTCCTAAATTCAAAACACAGAAGTGGCAGAAATTAATTTAAAATTAATTCCCGCTGTCAAAACAAAAAGCGTGTTTTTAAGAGATAATAACTATCAAAAGATTGACACTCGTTTATGTTCGGTTTAATTGTAAAATTATGTCCAATGACCAAAATTATATTAAATGGTAAAAATATATTCTAAATATACTTTAAAACCACTCAAATTCATAATTTATCACTATTAATTATTTTGATTAAAAAAGTTGTTTTTAATTAAAATTTAGTAATTTTCACTATTCATCAAAATATGAAAGTTATCCGAAAAGTACCAAAATTTCACCTTAGGCTAAATTCGATATTCCGAATCCAAAAATGAAGTCCATTTCAAAATATAAAATATATATAATTTCAAAATTTAGGTATTACTATTCATAACGGCTAGTTTGATCGGTTGTGGTGTGTGTTAAAACTCGACGTTGCGTACAACAGACGCTACTGTTTTATTCAAAGGAAAGCGTACCGTGGAAGCTTGGGATGTTTCATTTTAAATTTTTTTGATGTCTCCATTTAGTCAAAAAGTTTAAAATATTGTATTTAAAAAGGTTTCACTATCAAAAGTTGATAAATGTGCAATACTGAAAATGAATCTGTTCTTGCATTATGACTAAGAAACTCATAATATGGATTCTAAAATTATAAGGATTATATAAAGTTTAAAAATGTAGTTAATGCTATTCATGACCTCTTTTAATGGCTTTTTTTTTGGTAAGTCGTGGTGCAATTGAACTCGGTGTTGCGTGTAGTGCAAGTTATTGTATTATTTTGAAGAAATAACACAGTATGAAATCTTGGGGTGTTACATTCTCCCCTCCTTCAATAAATTGCGTCCTCGCAATTTGAAATTGTTCTTCGAAAATAAAAGGTTGAAAATAAAAAATATCTTTGTGGGAAAACCCACATCGGAAATTGGGTTACTAAAATTTATTCTTCATATGAGGAAAAGAGAAATGAAAGGGTCACCACCAAATTATGATCTCGATTAGGAGAAAATTGGTTGCATTTAGAGACATATAATTGGAGGAAAAACGTAAATATTTATAGGTAGTGATTGAGGTCATCAATCACAAACAAGTATAAAATTGAGGTCCTTAAATTCATCAATCTATGATGATTTAAAATACCATCGGTTCAACAAAACATAGGGTATTAGGATAACACATTTTTGACATTTCAAAATATCTTAGTTGAAATCCCACATCGAAAAATGAATTAACGAGGCCTCTATTTAAAATAAAGAGTGGAAAGTATGAAGATTACCGAAAAGAACACATACTAGGGTTACATGTAGTAAAATATGGATATGGAAGAAAAATATAACCATCAATTATCTGATGGAGAGTGGTAGAGAACATGGCTATGAAAAGGCCAACAATCCCAAAGCCATAAATTAGTGATGATTTAAGGTACCATTTAGGACAACATTTTTGTTCTAAGTTCCTTTTCTTAATATTGAGGAATTTATTTAGTAGATTGGCTAAGATCATAAGGAGATATACTTACTTTATAATTAGAGTTTTATCCATTAATAAATTTCTACCACAAACTCATCTTTCACTCTAAAAGATAATAGAATGTAAAAGAATTCTATTTACACTATTCGTATAGGGTTCCAAAATAAACGAATTTATAATTCATCTATAAGATCTTTTAATAAAAACTACATTATTTAATCTAGGACATCTCGTGGGCTAGTGGTAGGTGATACACCCTTGTCGCCCTTCGGTTGCGGGTTCAAGTCTCGCAGCCTTGCCGGACGCGACGGGTTGCCGCCCGACCTCCGGGTTGTCCTTTTATGGCAATCCAAAATAATCCAAACTAGAACTATCCAAACTCACAGTCCAACATTTATAAGTAAGGTAAACATAATGTAGAACCTTTTTACCCCGTAATAGCATATGAATACCTTCATCATGTATTCTTTTAATACACTGAAACATCCTGAATTACCATATTCCTTATTGATTACATTCATGCTCCCTTATTCCATATGGAAAGCTGGATATACTTCATTAATCCAAAAATGTTTTAAACCCCAACAATGATGGAATATACAAATCATTAATCAGTTTCAAGGTCGTCAAGAATATCCAATATAATTTATCCAAATCAATCATGTATTATTCTAAAATCACTACCTCGGTATCAGAACCATATTATGGTTTATCATTCTCTCAACCATATATTTTCCAAAAATTTAACCTGCTATTGAGTCACTTTTCTTTGTTCCACATAATCTCAAGTCCTTAATGAAATAGTACTACAGTACAATCCTTATATACTCCATGATTATTGTAACAAGTACATTGTTGATACAACACTCAATTGACATAATCAACATAAGAACTCTAATCATTCCTATTCATCTGTGGTAGTATCATAACTTGATTATTATCCAATAACATCATTTGCAGCATAGTCTGATGACTGTGACATAGGTTCGCGTAGTGTCCAAACTCCATGCAAATGAATCATTGTACATTTGAAACCATTTTCTTACCCTTGCAGTCACGTACTTTGTGCCCTTTTCCTCCACACTTATAACAAACTCCCATTCCTTTCAGGCAAGTTCCAGGGTGTTTCTTTCCACAGTTACCACATATGGGAAAATTCTTCTTTTCCCTCTTCCCTTTATCCATCTATCTCTCTTCCATCCTTTTCTTCTCTTGCTTCCCTTCAAAGCCATAGGACTCAGTAAACTCTTTACTTATCTTATCAACACATGATGTTATTTCTTCATATGATGATAATACATGGGAGACTATTTCTCTTATAAATTCTAGCTTAAGACCATGAAATATATGATCCTTCCTTCTCTTTGGATCATGTGCATTTCTGGAGTTCTCATTCCTTCTACTGGTCGCCATTTCTAAACAATGGCATACACTAGATCAGTTTATGAATCAAAATACATAATCCCATACTTACAAAACACTTAACATAAATTGAACTATTTATGGATATAATCCATAATCATAAAAATGTCTCCTTTGAGGATGTATATACTCATAAACCCTTCATAATGGTTTGTAATGAAAATGAGAATTATCCTAAGCATATCCCCCGGGAGTGTCGTAACCAAGAGTGCAGCAAGGCCCGTTGTCGTGCACCAGTTCTCGTTCGAGTCTAGCTCAAAGCGGTGTTTTCGGGTTTTACCCCTAGGTACATCTGTGCCAGAGCCGCCTCTACCTGCTCGTATCCAGACAGGGATGTATTGCTCGGAAAACTCACAAAATCTCTACAATACCAAAATTCTAAGAAGTTCTTCTATACTAATCCTCAAAGTTCATCTTAGGTCTACGTGCTCTAATCAGAGTTTATCTAAATCTAACTTCCAAGGTTTGTACTAAAATGAAATAATGCCATTTTCTTATTCACATGGATATTCTACTAATCGAATAATCACATGCAAAAATCAATAACCACTTTCATAATGTTGGAATGCATAATGCCAGACTATCATAACCACATAGCCAAGGCCTCGTGCCAAGACTACAAATAAGATTTTGTCAAGGCCTTGTGCCAAGACACTAGTTTGTCTCATGAGACCTACTGATGCATCGAGGAGCTATAGCGGGCTCCACCCGTCACTTATTAAGTCCAATGCATTCCCATATGAAAAGGTTTAAACATAACATAAACATTCGTATTAAAACTAGCATACGAAATGTAAATAATTTCACCATAAACTATGAATGGTATAAAAATAGCACATCCACAGTCAAACATATCACAAAACCTTCAATACAATATAGAAGTTTTGTATCATAATAAATCAACTTCAAATAATCTTAAAATCCATCAAAGGATGTTGACATAGATGAAATCAATATTCTTTTTAAAGAAATATCTCCTTTTATTTTGAAATCATTTAAGATCCATATAAAATAAAACATTTTCTTTGAAAATATTCTTATAAGCTTTTAAGGGAATCTTTGAAGATTTTATAACGGCGTAAAATAACCGCACCCGCCGTATAAGTTAAAAAAACATTCTTACCTCAATTCTGTCGAAAAGGTTAAAAAGGACCTTGTTTTGAAAACGACGGAAAGATTCCTTTATAAACCTCTTATAAAAAGTCAAACAAGGGTATAAATGACTTTAACCCATATTCTTGTAAATAGTAAAAATGTTTTGAAATACATTTTTAAGAAACATGGATGTGGATGATAAAGATATCCCAGTAGATTATTACGTATAAACAACCTCGGATAATGAAGAGATTGTGAAATAAACCCTTACCTTGTACTTTTCCTTGGTTGGGGTAGGTTAACCTCCTGTATAATGGTGAAATAGTTGGTATTAAATTATACAAGAATCATATATATTAATATGATATCATATATGATCTTTTAACATTGATTTGTCTTAGAATTATCGTTGTTTTGGGAGTTAACTTACTCATTTTCTTTTATATGTTTTGTTACATAAGCCATGGTTGTTGTATCTTATTCATATCCAGAATGATATCCAGTCCTTAAACATTATTTTTAAATCATAAAATGATAATTATACTTGAATGTATACGATGGAGAATGAATCTCATCGCGTTCGTGGAGACGGTAGTCCGTACGTACGCACGAGCGACAATATCATTCTTTTGATTTTAAAATAATATATAAATGGATGGTATATCATATATACAGAATCATTAACATGTTATATTTATTATTTACATGAGTTACACATCATTATTATACCCATCCAAATAATAATATATTGAATAACAATTACACCACGACGTGGAGACGGTAAGCCGTACGTACGCACGTATGGTGACATGTTATTCAAAGGGTGGATAGAATACTGAATATGGTTTTACCATATTTATAATAACATCACAGTATATATATGATACTGGAGTTATTATTTTAGAATGGTAACATCAAAGGAAGAAGAAGTGGAAGAAGAAATGAACTTGGAGAAGGGTGGTGAAATCATTACCTCTTCTTCGGGTTCTTCCTTTTGATTTGATCAAAAGGGCTCCTTAGGTTGGCTTTCTGATCAAACTAAGGCCTCTAGGTTGTAGTGAGGGATGTTGGGAGAGTATTTGGGCAGAGTTTGGCCGAACCAAAAGGCTTTGAAGGTGTGAAGAAATGAGAAGGAGGAGTGCCCTTTTATAAGAGGGGTGAGGGGCACCTTTGGAAAAGCTAGAAATATTAATTTATAATAAATTCATATTCGGTTTCTAATGGCTCCAAAGCTTATTATGAAAAGGTTAAGGTGGGGATAGGTCTAAAACCACTCAACCAATAGAATTTAGACAGGTTTGGGTACTTATATTAACCTTATCTTTAAGTATTAACTCTAAGTTAATTAGTTTCACTTTTACAATGTCTCTTTGTATTTTTATATAATATGGTTAATAAACTTACTATATACATCCAAGCGACCCCCAAGTGGTACATTAATGATGGACCTATCATTATGTAAGTCTCTTGGCCGAACCTTAGATTTTTAGGAATTTAATATCAATTAATAATATAATATTTGTTTTAAGAACTCTTTTATGTCAATTTTGACACTATTCAATAGTTGATTTTTGTGAAACTCATAACAGATTGATTACTTCGAAAAAAGTCAATTAAATAAATCCTAATATATCATATTATCCTATAAAATTAGTTTAATTCATTAAAAGTTTCATATTATATTTATTTGGGTATTTATAATATCAATTATTTTAATTTTTCACTATTATAGTAATTACTGCATCATCATTGTGTCATAAATAAAATAAATTATTTAATGTCTAAAAATTATAAATAAAATATCATTATGTAGGAAATCTTTTTAGATTTCTAATGAATATTTATAATCTAAAATCCAACTTATATAACCCTATGTAACAATTGTTTTTCTAAAATATATATGCTTGTGTCATTTTTGTATTCATTTTGACTTAATTAAAATAAAGTGTCATTATCACTTACAAGTGGATCCATGGGGTCCCAAAATCGACCCAAAGATGCCCATGGTCGACCATGTATCAACCAATAGGGTTAAGACACGTTTTAGGGTAATTTAGTATTCTTATAATATTATTTTTTAACCATTATTTACCGGATTTACCCTTAACCATGGTAAATAAAATATTTACCGCAGTAATTATTCAAAATGTCTAAAAATAAAAGTTACCTATTTACACAATTTGAACATCCTGATTCCAAATATGGAATCCATTTTCCTAAATTAAAAACACAGAAGTGGCAGAAATTATTTTAAAATTAATTCCCGCTGTCAAAACAAAAAGCGTGTTTTTAAGAGATAATAACTATCAAAAGATTGACACTCGTTTATGTTCGGTTTAATTGTAAAATTATGTCCAATGACCAAAATTATATTAAATGGTAATAATATATTCTAAATATACTTTAAAACCACTCAAATTCATAATTTATCACTATTAATTATTTTGATTAAAAAAGTTGTTTTTAATTAAAATTTAGTAATTTTCACTATTCATCAAAATATGAAAGTTATCCGAAAAGTACCAAAATTTCACCTTAGGCTAAATTCGATATTCCGAATCCAAAAATGAAGTCCATTTCAAAATAAAAAATATATATAATTTCAAAATTTAGGTATTACTATTCATAACGGCTAGTTTGATCGGTTGTGGTGTGTGTTAAAACTCGACGTTGCGTACAACACACGCTACTGTTTTATTCAAAGGAAATCGTACCGTGGAAGCTTGGGATGTTTCATTTTAAATTTTTTTGATGTCTCCATTTAGTCAAAAAGTTTAAAATATTGTATTTAAAAAGGTTTCACTATCAAAAGTTGATAAAAGTGCAATACTGAAAATGAATCTGTTCTTGCATTATGACTAAGAAACTCATAATATGGATTCTAAAATTATAAGGATTATATAAAGTTTAAAAATGTAGTTAATGCTATTCATGACCTTTTTTAATGGCTTTTTTTTTGGTAAGTCATGGTGCAATTGAACTCGGTGTTGCGTGTAGTGCAAGTTATTGTATTATTTTTAAGAAATAACACACTATGAAATCTTGGGGTGTTACAATACATGATATCAAGGATTGTTTTGAACTAGAATAAAATTAAATGTTTTTTATTATTGAGTTAATAGAATGTCTACCTATTACCACATTAACTTAATGACCCATCATAGTGGTACTAGTATTATAGTATCATCCAAATTAAATAAGAATTAATTGTAGTTTTCTATGGTTCTGCTAATTTTCCAATAGAATATGTTAATGAATTACACAAGGTGTATTATAATTTTGGTTTAATGATTATAACATGGTGGGAAGGATTGAGTGGAACCCTCATTTATTGAATATTATTTAATGATTTTTTCAAATCTCATCCACAATCATGAGATTTATTCACTTATATTTTATATTATAACTGTTATCATATTAATTTAATGTTATTTTTTGGGTTATCCATTCAAAAATTTCAACTAGTTTCAATTGATATCATTTTACATATCTGGGAATATTAGTTAATCCCTAAAAATTAAATTATATTATTCTATTAATATATATAAACAAAAGACTATGGAAATTATCCATTCATAATCTCTCACTTAAGCGAACATCAAACTATTTTCTCATAGATATTGATGTCACAAGTAATAATATACAATATTTTTTATGTTAGTTATTTTTATTTTGGTTAATATTAATGTGTTTATGTGAGGGAAGGATGAGTACATTTGAATAAATGTTTAACATTAATGTTTTATGATTCATTAATGGATACATATATGATTTCATGTGTTTTATATTAAATAATCATACATTTTTTAAAATGTAATGAGTTTTGTTTCAAGTGTTCAAGGATTTTGGTATGAAGATGTGGAGGTACCATGTATATTTTAAAACTATAGGTGGTGTTGAGTACCATATTAGGGTTTAAAGGATACCTATTATTCCTAATAGAGGCCATGTTAGATTTTTTGTTACAACGGGTACCTGATCTCCACAATCCAGGCACCCAATGTCCAGGTCACCTTTTTAGTGGGGGATTTTTTAATTTCATCTCCCAAATTTATTATTCACTTCTTACTCCAATTACAACTCACTTCTCCCCCATCACTTCTGACACCCCTTAGCCTCTACTTATAATCCCTAAATACAAAAATTTATACCACATGATAAAATATTATTCCATAGATATTATTAATGTTCAATTAATAATATGTATTCTTATCCATTATCGTACCCCATTTTATACACAACTATTTTTTTAGTAAATTGGTTATGTAAATTTTAATTTTACTTAAATCTTGGTGAAATAAATTTTTGCACCTTGGTTTCCACTTATTTGGGTAAATAAATTCAGTGGTCATTGATTTAGTATTGGTTTATAAAATCTATGTTATTATTCTATTTTTAAGTGGTTTAATTTGGATATTCATGAATTGGGGTTTAGATTTTGGCCTTCATAGGACTAATATATTTGCGATTTATATTAATTTGTGGTCATAATAAATTAATGAGTTTCGTTGATGTATTAAGTAGGTTTTTATTAGGTTTTAAATATGAGTGGTTTATGTAATTGACTATAAATTTTGTTGGAAATAATATTAGGTGGTGTTATATTACTGTTGGAGTATGAGGGATGATTCATCAAGTCTAGGAAAATTTCATGGTGTTCTAACCCATTTGAAATTTCTTTATAATTTCGTTGGATTTTTCATCTAATATGTTACCACGATTAATTAATTAAAAAATTTATTTGCTTTCTATAAAAATCAAATTTATTTTTATGAATTGATTTCATAGACTTTCAAATATATTTTCAATGATACTATACATTAATACATTGAATTATTATATTATTAGTCTCCACATTCATTAAATTCTGGTTTAATTATTTTATGAAGGAATGGGTATTGCTTTCATGGGAACAATTTGTCTTTATACTCATTCTTATAATGATATCATCCCAAAAGTATGTTGCATGGTTATATATTCTTTATGTTAGTAATTTGTACCCATCACATCCAAAATTTAAATAAAAAAATTTAAATTAGAGAACATGAATATAATTTCAATAAAATAAATTACCATGAATAAAATTATGTAGTTTTGATCCTAAATGTATATAATGATGTGATTTTGAAATACCTTGATTTTAAACATTTTTATTGGGTGTTAAATCTTTTATCAACATCTATTTTCAATGGGTAAATGCTATGTATATTTCCAAATTTTAGTAGATTTTACATAACATGTTTTATTTATTGACCATTTTATATTACTAGGAATTTATATTTAAAATCAATGATTCCGATATAGACCCTTGTAAACTCATAATGGATATATGAATAATATAGATCATTTTAATACATTGATGATAATGGGTATAATGACCATACATAACATAATTTATTAATTCTTGTGAAATTTTATTGATAATATTATGGAGGTCATTAATTACCACTTTCACCAACATAAAATATAATTCTATGGTCACTAGTTATCCATATGTAAGAGTTTTCATAAGTGTTGAGGTAATATATAAGTTATTTTATATGGGGAGGAATGATGTGATAAATAAACATAATTTGACTCATTACCATTACTACTAACAAAAACAAAATAATTTATTTTAAATTCCATATTCATTAATTTCTCCATATAGTAGTATACCTATAGTTATTTTATAAAAAACCCCAAAATCATAACATTATTTCATATTTTTTTAACTATGACATGTTTTACCAAAAAAACAAAAAACAAATTTACAATGTAATTTCATTAGGATCATTGGTTATTATACATTAATAATTTTCTTCCTTAAAAAGTAATTTTAATATGAACATGTATTTTTTAATAGAACTAATTTACTAAACCAGTCTTCTAAATTTAATAGAAATGTCTTATTTAGTCATTTAACTCAATTATCATGGGTGTGTAATGGTTATAATAGATACAATACTTGATATCTAACCATGATTATCATTAAAAAACATGAAATAAACCATGAAATAATTAGAAATACATGTTCCTATATTGTAAATTTTCCATGAATAATTATTCCATAAATATGAAAATTATTATGTGATAGGAAACTGGAGTCCCATAAATGAAAAATAATACCATGAACAATGACATTTTGGCCTTGTTTTATATGTTTTTGTTATCATAATTAATTATTTTTGTATTTAAATATGTTATGAAACATAATTTATAAGAAAATTAAAATCATGTTGTGTTGAGAATGTAGCTAATATTTGATATTGGATTATTTCTATATCAACTAATGTTAATAATCAGGATAACAATTATAATTTTATTGATCTTATGCATGAATTCTTCTTCGATAAATTGTAATTCTTTTACTTATTTCTATAATTATGTTTTTAATGATTTTTATATATTTTATTGAATAAATATTTTACATATTATAAAATTTATTATTTTTTTGAATAATAACTTATTATAAACATTGGATTAATTTAAATAATCATTATGATGTTATTATTGAATATATTATTTTTGAGACATATTTTTTAGTAATTTTTGTGTGTTTTATTTCATTTTTGAATTATAAAAAAACATTTGTTTTGTTTTACTTGATTTTATAATGATTTTATTCATGTATAATCAGTATATATGTAAAGGTGTCCATGGTGTTAATTATACTATGTATCAATAAAATATATGGGGTGATCTAGGTAAAAAAAATTATGTCAGAGAAAATGATCGAGAGAGAATAGGTTTTTTCCTCTATAAAATTTTCAAAACAATATCTTATGATTAAATTGAGGAGGATCCCCACACAAAATAGTATTTTTGAAGCTATGTAAGAATATTTATACTCTTTTTTATGATGGAATAAGTTTTTTAATAGTCCACATATGAATAAAACAAATTTCCATAATAGAAACACAAAAATATTTTTAGGGATGGCCAACGAATCCTCATATATCCTCTAAAACATTCCAATAACCCAATATAACCTTGATATTCTTTATTGGATTCCTAGCCTTTATTTTATGAATAAAACTTGTACCACGACCCGGTAGAATAATATAATTGGTTATGAAATCCATTTTCATGGATTTTTCAAGAGAAATATAAACTATAGATTTAATATAATTGAAAAATTAAATACCCGGAGGTAATAAAGAATAATTTTTATGAGTTGATTTGTTAAAATATAGAAATAAGTTACAAAAATTATTGGTGGTAGTTGATTACAAGGAATATATGCTAAAGATAACTAAGACCTTTAATTTAATGTTAAAATATCTTAATTTTTTTAATGAAATATTATTTATTCAAAACATATAGATTCATCTAACATAATTTTGGGAATTAATGCTATATCGATGAAATCACCAATCTTTTGGAGTAGTTTGAGGCATTTGAATATATTCATTATGTTCTTTGAGATGAATAGATTCCATTCCTCAAACAAATCTCCCTATTAAATCCCCTTTTTACCTATACACAGTATCAAATCAAATTCCATTAACATCCAATGATGTATTCCAAAATGAATATAGTGATTGGTCATTACTCATTTGGGGGATCTTTATTCTCTCTTATATTATTTGTTATAATAATATTCTTTTTTAGTTATATATGTGAGAGAATACATGGATGTTGTTGATACTTGTATTATATAATTATTAAACACCAAATATATGATTTATTCTCTTTATCATAATGATCATAGACTACTACAAAACACACCTTTAACAGTGATAGAATATTCCATCATCAGTGCAAAAAAAGTACTAACTAAACCAGGGAAACTAGTAGGCCATGGATTTTATCATCACAAACAAAAGTTCTAATAAAAGACAATATTTATCAGAAATTTTATTTAGTGGTGATAACGAGACCCTTTGTCATATCTTTTAGAAGCTCGGATAAATATTCCATTATCAATGCTTCTACATGCAAAGATAAAGGCTTTCATTATCAGTGCTTTTAGAAGAAAAATTAAATAAACTTTTATCGGCACCAAAAAATTACCAATAAAGGATTCTTTTATCAGTTCTTAGACAAGGGAGAATAAAGGATATCTTTATTATAGCATTTTGTAGTAGTGATAAAAGTGAAAACTATAATATGATGCGACAACACACTACAACACCAGAAATAGGTTCATTTTTCTATAATAACACACTCAATCATCGAAAATAGAAACATAAATTACTATAATAATATAAAAATACTGAATTCAAATGAAATTAAATTTCAAATAAAATTAAATTAAAAAAAACTTTTATAGATTTTTTTATTGGTTATTATACTAAAATTAATGTAAATATTGAATAAAAAGGTGCTCTTGGAGTCATACCGGTCACACCGTGAGACAAATAGAGGTATTCCTGATTCCTATACATCCCAAATAACTTGTGGGTAAATTTTAAACATTATAAAAACAATCTCAATATGTTTTATCAATTTAAAGTATGTTAGTATGATTTTATTATAATTAAGGTCAGTTTTGAATAAAAAGATGCACTTGGTGTTATACTGGTCACACCGTGAACCATATTTAGGTCGAGATGATTCCTACCAATAAAAAATTATTTATAAATCATTTTCATAAACTAATAATAAAATCATAACGTGTTTGCTCAATATTGAGTATTCCAACTATTTTTTACACAAAAATTAATGTCAATGTTGAACAAAAATTCATACATGGATTCATACTGGTCCCACCACGCATAAGATTGAGGTGTGGATGATTTCAAATTATCCCAAATGACCCACGAATCATTATAAAAATGTATCAAAACAATCAAAATGGGATTCCATAGTTTTGAGTATGTGACATGTGTTTTTTTCTAAAATGTCATTTTAAACTGGAAACACTTACTTTGTGCCCTATAGGTGGAATCATGTTTGGGTTTGTCATGAGACTGATTCATACATGTCAAAAATGAATTTGGAATCATTGTTAAAAGTTATCAATATAATTAGAGTGGGTTTCCTTGATTTTTAGTTTTTGACATCTTTTTGTATTAAAAGGTCAATTTTTAACAGATAAGGGACACATAGAGCCTTTTTGGTCCAACCATGGGTCATATTGAGGTGTAAATGATTCCTAAAAATAAAAAATGACCTATGGATCCTTTTCCTATAGTAAACTAAATTAACTGAATGTGTATTCTTTGTTTTGAGTATCTCATTTATATTTTTTAATAAAATTAATGTCATCATTGAATTAAAATATTCACTTGGAGTCATACCAGTCACACCGATCATCAAATTGAGGTGTGACTGATTCCAACACATCATAAATGACTCATGTGTCATTTTCCTAATTTATAAAAATAACAAAAATGAATTTTCTCATTATTGAGTATGCCACTTGTTTGTTTACTAAATATCATTCTAAACTGAAAACATGAACTTTGAGCCATAAAAGTGGAATCATGTGTGGGTTTGAAATGATAATAATTCATACACATCAAAAATGAATTATTAATTTTTTCCCCAAATTATCAAAATAATCTAGTTCATATTTTCTATTTTCATTGAGTGATAATTTCTTATATTAAAGTGTCTATTTTAACCGGATAACATACACTTGGAGTCATACCGATCACCCCATGTGAATTATTGAGGTGATGATAATTTCTCAATATATGAAATGACTCTAGATAATTTTTCTAAAGTAGAAAAACAATATGATTGTGTTTGATCATTTTTGAGTATGTGAGTTTATTTAGTATAATTATTGTCAATTATGAAATCAATAAACCACTTGGTATCATGTGTCATACCATGTGTCATAGTGAAGTTTAGATAATTAATTAATGTCCAAAATGAATTATGGATCATTTTAATAATGTATCAAAACAATAAGAATGTGTTTCCTATGTTTTGGGAATGCCACTTATGTTTTTTTACTAATATCTCATTTTAAACAGAAAATTGCACAATGTGCCAAAAATGTGGAATCATGTGTGGGTTTGATATAATATTGATTCATATATATCAAAAATGTATTATGAATCATTGTACCAAATTATCAAGAAAATAATAACATGTTTCCTAAGTTTTTAGTGATTTCCACTTTTTTTGTATTTAAAGGTCGATTTAAACTGATAATGAACACATGGATTCTTATCGGTCACAAAGTTCATTGGATTGAGGTATAACTAATTCTTAAATTTCAAAACTGACTTATGAATCATTATAAAAATTTACCCGAATAATCCTAATATGTTTTCTTAGTTTTGAGTATATCAGTTACTTTTTTCACAAAAAAATTTAATGTCAGTTTTTAGTAAAGATAGACACATGGAGCCATACTGGTCACATCATGCATTAGATTTTGGTGTGGTTGATTTCAACATGTACCAAATGAGTCATGAAACGTTTTAATAACATATCAAAATAATCATAATATTTTTCCTCATTTTTGAGTACGCCACTTGTGTTTTTTTACTGAAATGTCATTTTAAAATAGAAACACACACATTGATCCATATAGGTGGAATCTTGTGTGGATTTTACCTGTGACTAATTTATATATTTCCAAAATGTATTTTGAACTATTTTTCCAAATTATAATGACAATCTAATTCTGTTTTCTTAGTTTTTAGTGAGTGAAACTTTTTGTATTAAAATGTAAATTTTAAAATAATAATGGACACATGGAGTCATAACAATCACACGATACATGAGATAGAGTTTTGAATAGTTCATACATGTTGAAAATAACTTATGGTTCCTTAAAAAATGTACCAAAAAAATTGAATTTTTTTCCATGGTTTTTAGTATGTTAGTTCTTTTTTTCACTACAATTATTGTCAATTTTCAAAAATAAGATTCCATTTTTTTCATACTAGTCACACCGTGTATAGGATTGAGGTCTGACTAAATCATAGACATCCAAAATGACTAATATAATTTCCCAAACATATAAAAATAATGAAATTTTGTTTTATTAGTTCTGAGTTTTCTATTTCTGTTTTTTAATAAAATGTCATTTCAAACAGGAAAATTGAACTTTGAGCCATAAAGGTGGCACCGTGCGTGGGTTGGAAATAAGACCAATTCATACATGTCATAAATGAATTATGAATCCTTGTCCCAAATTATCATGAAAAAACGAGTGGGTTTTCCTGGTTATCAATGCATGATACTTTTTTGAATTAAAATGTCAATTTTAAACTAATAACAGACACTTTGACATCATCACCCCTCGATGACAACGAGATATCAATGTTGGTTATCTCCCAATAGTTCTCTCATACACCTGATGATTTTTTTGGTTAATTATATACATATTTATTCAAACATTTATGTTGGATTATATACCTTTTTAATGATTGGGAGTTGCACATATGTTCCCTCAATAATACCAGTAGAGAAATTGAAGCTTCCAACATAGAATGATCATACATGTGGATTACTAACTGTTATAAAATAATGTAATAATGTGGTGAATAACATTATTTTAGTTAATCACCTGAAAATAAAATTCTTAATGGAACTTATCTTAAGTGACTAGTGTTGTTTGAACTTTTAAAAAATTGTTCTCAAACAAAATCATGATATGGTCTTCATTGTACTTCATTACCTAATAATTTTATGTTTTGCAAGGAAACACTTATTATCCTCCCCACCCCAGTTTCCATGTTTGTAATCAACTTTGAACACTCCTCCACAATGGTATCAAACTCTGACTGTACCTCCATCTCTCCCTCAGCCTTCACCTCCACCTCTACCTTCACCTCTCCCTTGGCTCCACCTCCATCATTTCCCAACAATTTTAATTTTTTCAGGTGAGTACTTGTAAAAAAATTGCTTACCTCCATTATACTTGTCCTTGAGAAAGAGATGAAAAATAATATATAAACATTATGAAACTAATTCTACACATTAGAAATATCATTTCAATGTCATAACTCGTACTAGAATACAAACATTGTAGGTTATCACCTATTTTTTTCATACATTCTAACAAAAAGAACACTAACCACTATTTTCAAAACAAAATGAATTATTCTTTTGAGTAACTAGGTTGTCGGAAATCATGATAGTAATGAGAAATTATAGGCAATCAAATTATTATGAATTTTATTTAATTAATTTTTAATTCCTTCACAAATTACCTATTAGGAGATGCTGGCATTTTAATGATTTATTATTTCTCCCATAAATTTTCAAAAAAATATCCATAATTTTTGTCTTCATCGTGGTGTGAATACTATAGAAACGTTGATCAAAATAAATAAATTGTTTTCAAGTATTTTGATTGTTAAATCGTTCTATATATACCTTAATTTCTTCTTCTATGTGAATTAATCCATAGGCTTTATCCCATTAGGGAATAACATCATGCAATGATCTATCCTGTATTAAGAAACCACCATATAATATCAAAATTCTCGTTAAAACGTATTATGAACATATAATTTGAATTTTATCTATAAAATGTTAATTTTATTTTATTAAATATTCAAAATACACATCATGTGTGGTTGGTTGGTTTCATATCCATGCATTTCTTCCAAAAAAATAAATATTGGAAGTGTCTATATTAACTGCTTTCAGTATCCAGTATGGCCTAAAAACCTTTTAGTGTATTAAAAATTTAAAATATATTTCATGTGATTAGATTATACAGTTTTACCCATATAATATTGGCTTCAAAACGGATTTATAATCTGAATTTTTTTATTATAATATTTTAGTAACTCGTCTTTAATCTTCTTAATTTCTTACTCATTCAATGTATGTTCTGTTATAGAAATTATATAGGGAATAATGAATCCAAATCATGCATTGCACTATCTTTTATTTATATAGTTGTGAGATGAACTCCAATTTAAAATATGAATAGATATTAACATTATTAAACATATTATATCAATATTTGGAAATAAAATTGAAATTTATCTTTATGTATTTAGTCACAATTGGGATTCTCGTCTCTTCAGGCTATAGAATATCATTTAGAGTATCTAGAACAATTATATATGTGAAAAAATCCCAATATATTTTGTTTTAATATTCAATGTATGACATAGTTTGATATTTATTTGTGTCCTATTAATGATTTTGTAATGATAATAAATGTTTCTCTAGAACTGGTTGGGATAATGTAATCTCAGAAGAAGATTTTGTTTTTATTGGCGCCAAAAATATGGCTCGAAAGGAAGGAACGAAAAAGACATCCGGCGTGCTGCCTTGCGAAGCACAGCCGCGAAGCCCGGCCATGGAGCCCCGCCGCGAAGCGTCCCAACCTTGGCGGCCCCGCGAAGCTCCGGAGGTGGTAATCCTCCGTGAACCGGTTTGACGTTCGCGAGCCGCCGTGAAGCTCCGGAGGCGGTAATCCTCCGCGAACCGGTTTGACGTTCGCAAGCCGCCGCGAAGCTCCGGAGGTGGTAATCCTCCGTGAACCAGTTTGACGTTCGCGAGCCGCCGCGAAGCTCCGGAGGCAGTAATCCTCCTCGAACCCGTTTGACGTTCGCGAGCCGCCGCGAAGCCCCGAAGGCGGTGCGCGAGCCCTGCTTCGCGGCGCCCCTTCCCTATAAATACTCGACTCCCCCTGAGTCCCCGGGACGGACGATCCGACCTTTCAGCTTCTCCTCTCCCGAATCGCGAAGCACGCTTTGCCCCGGGAATCATGAGCTCCGCGAGGTATTTTTACTTCACGAGACGACTCTGATTTGTTTCGTTTTGAGCCCCTCTTCTGAGAGGGATGCCCTTCGCGAAGCTCAAGGGCGTTCGCAAAGGAAGGGGATTCCCAAGGAAACCCGGGCAGCCGCGGAGCACTTGTGCTTCGCGAAACACCCAAACCATGCTAGTAATCCCTATGCCAAGGCAGGATAACTATGCATCGCGAATCACATTGCTTGGCAGGACCCTGCTTCGCGAACCACACCTTCTTCGCGAGGCAGTGCTCCGCGAACACTGTTCCACTTCGCGAAGCACCTCCCACTCCCACCCATGCCCCATTCTAAGGCCAAGGCACCCCACTTCGCGAAGCACACTCCTCTGCTTAGCAATTACTCTTTCCGTGCGACCCTCCAGGTTTGCACGATGTGATTTCAAAGTCCCTTGGACAACACCTCTCGTAGAGTTGCTTCGCCTAATGCTTCTTCGCATAGTCACGCTAACGGCTATTTCTTCTTCGCATAGCCACGCTAACGTGGACCCCTCGATGGTTCCTCCCACGACCCCCCTTTACCATGGCCTTACCGACACCTTCCCTTCCCCAAGGACCAGAGGGTACCAGTTATGTAAGCCCTAGGGGTGTGGAGTGAACCCACCTCGTCCGAGCTGCAGGACGTTAAACTGCCAAGCACCACGTCCTCAACACATGATGTTAAACTGTGGCCCAACCTCGTCTCCCTCACGAAGGGTCCTACCAACTCGAACATTTTTTACACCACTCATCTCCACAGGAATGGAACTCTTCCGCACATGGAATGAGATCCTCCTTGTCGGAGTGGTGTATGTTCGTAGGGGAAGGGTCGCCTCAGAGCGTAAACCCCTAACCTTTGGTACAGATGATTGCACCCGTGCATCTCGGTACTTCCCCACTACCAAGGTCAGTGGAGGACGTGATAGGGAACGAGGCACCTCCCGTTGTCGGACCAAGGTCCATCTTTCCCGCGCTTTGTCGCGCCATGGGCCTCCATCCTGGAATAAGTCCCAACACCATGGGCCGCCCAACGCGTAAGCCCCTCTTCGCTTCTCACGGACGCATCATTCGCGACGTGATCGTCAGGTCCATGCAACCTCTTGTTTCTCACACCGAGCATGACTCACGTGGGCTTAGAGTGAGCACCGACCCTGACACCCACCATTTGAACTACGAGGTATTTGATCCGTGTCAAGGCATGGTACGTTGGAAGCCTCCATGAGGTTCAAGCCCACCCGTCGATTTGAACTACGAGGTCTTTGATCCATGTCAAGGCATGGTACGTAGGAAGCCTCCATGAGGTTCAAGCCCACCCGTCGCTCATTCACGTCGGGTCCCATTCCAGCCCAGCGGTAAGTCGTTGTGACCATTTGAACTACGAGGTCTTTGATCCATGTCAAGGCATGGTACGTAGGAAGCCTCCATGAGGTTCAAGCCCACCCGTCGCTCATTCACGTCGGGTCCCATTCCAGCCCAGCGGTAAGCCGTTGTGACCATCTGAACTACGAGGTCTTTGATCCATGTCAAGGCATGGTACGTAGGAAGCATCCACGAGGTTCAAGCCCACCAATAGTGGACCAAGGTCTACTTTCACGTCGGTTTACTGACGAAACCCATTTGAACTACGAGGTCTTTGATCCGTGTCAAGGCATGGTACGTAGGAAGCCTCCATGAGGTTCAAGCCCACCCGTCGCTCATTCACGTCGGGTCCCATTCCAGCCCAGCGGTAAGCCGTTGTGACCACCTGAACTACGAGGTCTTTGATCCGTGTCAAGGCATGGTACGTAGGAAGCCTCCACGAGGTTCAAGCCCACCAACAGTGGACCAAGGTCTACTTTCACGTCGGTTTACCGGCGAAACCCAAAGTGAACTACGAGGACTTTGATCCATGTCAAGGCATGGTACGTAGGAAGCCTCCACGAGGTTCAAGACCACCCGTCATTTAACGTCGGGTTTCACCCCCGTCCAGCACGACGTTAAACTGCACTCCGGTCTAGTGGTAAGCCATTGCGACCCATCCATCCCAACGAACTACGGGGACTTTGATCTGTGTCAAGGCATGGTATGTAGGAAGCCTCCACGAGGTTCAAGCCCACCAACAGTGGACCAAGGTCTACTTTCACGTCGGTTCACCGACACACCCACCCGTCGTTTCTTCACGTCGGGTCCCATCTTCGTCCGGCATGACGTTAAACTACATTCCCTTTTGAACTACGAGGTCTTTGATCCATGTCAAGGCATGGTACGTAGGAAGCCTCCACGAGGTTCAAGCTCACCCATCACCCAATTAACGTCGTGTTCTACCTACGTCCATCATGACGTTAAACTACAATCTGGTCCAGTGGTAAGCCATTGCGAAACTCCACCTGAACTACGAGGTCTTTGATCCGTGTCAAGGCATGGTACGTAGGAAGCCTCCACGAGGTTCAAGCCCACCAACAGTGGACCAAGGTCTGCTTTCACGTTGGTTCACTGGCAAAACCCATTTGAACTACGAGGACTTTGATCCATGTCAAGGCATGGTACGTAGGAATCCTCCCAAAGGTTCAAGCCCAACTCCCCTCGGACCAAGGTCCATCTTCACGTCGGTATGCTGACGACGCCCGTCGGGCCAAGGTCCAGCTTCACGTCGGTTTACCGGCACCATCCCGAACTATGCGGACTTTGATTCCCTGCCACAGGGATACGTAGGAAGCCTCTTCAAGGCTCAAGCCCAACTTCACTGTTGCCCCCCCCCCCTGCGATGGTCCCATTTCACTCTCATCCGTCTCCGCTGGACGTTAAACTCGCGGCATACCCTGTGGTTGAACACGGGGAGCTGAGGAAAACCTCAGATACGTGTCTATGACATGTAATTCCCCGCGCTCGATGTGGGATGCCTCGGGCTTCCACGCCCTCGAGAAGCCTTCTGATCAAGGATAACAGACAGACATGCCAGGTACCCCAGCATCCAGACACGCTACTGATGCCTCAACGTGACTACTCCCCTGACTGAAGGTTGTTGCCCTGACTGGACCCTTTGGAATGTCCCGACAGGAGCAGCGTAATTAACTGGCGTCCATGGAAACATGGAACTGGGAAGAGTTTCACGAACTACGTATTAAATCTATGAGGGAGACCCGAACTAGGTGACGAGTTCTGAGGAGGAATCCACAGGAGGAAGAACCCACATCCCATCATCCCGTTTCGATCAAGGAGCAGACGTCCCTGAATAAGGAGCGAATGTCGCCCGCCTTTGGAAAGCGGGAATGCGGGGCAACAAAGCCGCGCGTCCCCCTGACGGACGGATGCGCGCGCGCCCCGGCGAAAGCGTCGGAAACAGAAATGGTGAACCCGACGTGAATCTCTTCTCATCAGCATGGAGATTAGTAGCGTTCGAGACACCAGTAGATTGACGTGTCACCGGATTCAGATATCCGTTGCATGGTCCCGCCAAGCAAATGGCGGGCCTGTCGTGAAACTCACCGGCAGTCGGGGTAGTAGAACGTGGGGCACTCCGCTCTACAGCGTGTTGGCGTGGATCCTTCTCACAGACATGGAGGATGGAAGAACTCTGGGGCCCTGGCCGTCAATCCTTTTCCTCTCAGTACTGATGAGTTGATCCCTTCGCTTGCCAGGAACCAGTTTGCTATTTCAGAGATGCGGTCACCATCCGCTCCTCGCCCGCGCAGGGGCAGGGGCAACACCACGACGGCCACTCCACATGGAGCCACCGCTGCCACGACGGCTACCACATCACGGAATACGGGATGTCCACGTCCCCTTTCCCCATTAGAGGTCATCCAACGAAGGGTGATCAACAGCCTCGTGTGCAGGTACGAGGAGGAAGGGGTCATCCCGACTAGGGATATGGCCCGCTTGGACCTGGAGGCCTCCAGGCCCCGCCGTCAACGCCGCCATAACAGGCCGCGCAGGGAGCCCCTGCTCCCCACCCAGACATTCAACCGTTTCGGGAGCCTATCTCCGGAACGCCTGGACGACTCTTCACCCTACGCTGAAGAGGCAGGCGTTGTCCGGCTCAATCCGCTCAGGACCCCGACCCAGGGCCCCCAAGCGAGAGCTCCCGTCCGTCCACGTCAGCGCCGTCGTCCGGCCCCACAGGAAGAGTAGGCAGACTACGTCCCTGCACCACCTGCACCGGCCCGCCTGACCCGACGTCAGCGCCGGGCCCGGGCCGAGGACGCCCGCCTAGCCGCGTCCACGTCGACAGCTACAGTGGCCCGAGCCACCGCCGACGTACATTATAAAGCCCCCGCTTACATTAAGCAGGGGCACCCCTTCGCCCAACCAGGATCGAGACCCCAACCGCCCCGCGGGCAGGCTGGGTTGACTCTCTGGGTTGCAGGCCCAAGTAGTGATCGCCGCGAGCTAACCCGCGGTGATGCCACCCCGTACGGAGTTCCCCCCCGTACCACTACTCCACAGAGCGTGGGCCTTCCCCGCTCCGAGGTTCGTCATGGAGGCATGCCTCATGCTGCCCCCATCCTACAGAAAGACCTGCCCCGTGGCAGTGATGATCAGCGCGGAAACATTTCCCGCGCCCGCTGTACAGGGTATGGAGTCCATCCTTATGAAGGAATCGTCCATCCAGTCCTTCTTCAACGTGGGGGTCCCCCCTACGTCCTCTCCGCGACTGGCGAAGGTGCTCCTCGCCCCAGCAACTCAAGGAGTGAAGGTCAGCCTCGCTCCACTCGCATCGACCATGGAGGTCTTCCCCATGCTCCTGCCAGTGCCAATAGAGGCCCCGCCCATATGGGTACTGTTCATGGAGGTCCTCCCCATGTACCCTTCGACATTTGACCTGGTGCCCCTCGCACCCCGGCTGTCTCAAGTGGGGGCCCTCTCCGCCACGGCGCCAGCACCGCCCCAAGGATGCCTGATAGGGGTCAACCCTGTCCCGAAGAGCCACCCAGGGGTAGAAGAGCGGGTCGTCGCCGCCACAAGAAGAATCCTGGGAAGGCCCAGGTGTAAATCAAACCTGCCCGCTTCTCCGATTCGGAAGCGGAATGCGATTCAGCGACGAAACCTTCTCCCAGCTCCTCCGTATCAAGGACTGGGGCAGGAACCAGACGCGTCAGCCTCGTTCTCCCAGAATTTGAGGTCCACCGGATTCCCATCTCTCTCCGCAGGTACATTCAGGAGGAAGAGATTCTGAGAACTTCGCAGGTTTCGACCGCGCAGTCACCGCCATCGTCACCCGAAGCGCCCTCTACCTCTACTCGGGATCACGAGGAGCTGTTTTGGGGGTCAACGGTGGTAGATCCATGACATGACCGGACACCGGTAACGGCGATTCCCGTACCCGAAGCAGTGGCTGTTAGCCCGTCCTATCGTGACATTGTGGTCAGGTCACCTCGCTCTTCAGAGGAAGGCCCAGAATTCGGTGGCCAGTCTGCTCGCTCGCCGTATTCTCCACCACCGAGTTTGCTATCCCAGAGGTCCGCCTCGGTACCGCTATCGGTCCCTCAGCCGCCCCCGGTTGATGAGTGGGGTAATGTAGGGCCGAACCCCGAGGACGAACCGAGGAGCTTCTGGAGTATTCTTGCAACGGACTACTTCCCAGAGAAGTTCTGGCCCACGGCGGCGCTGAATTTCCACGTACCCGAGTCGCTTACCCCTGAAGAAGTGGGATGCTTTTGTCGAACCCTGTGGGCAACACACTTCCGCCTCCGCTGTGAACGGGTAGTGTACCCCCGGAGTCGAGAGCACTTCGAGGAGATTGGCAAACAGTGCCGCCTGGTTGATGCAGCAGCGCTCCTTGTGGCCCAGCACCCTGAGTCGCCCGGTCACCAGAGTGCCCTCCAACGAAAATGCATTCAGAGTTTCAAGGCACTCCGCAAGATCGTCAGGGAAGCCACCCCCCATGTGCAAGTCCGTGGGTGGGGACACTATGCTGCCCTTCTGTTCGATCCTATTCGACGACAACCCGATTCGTTATGCGACATCGAGGACATGCCCTCGAGAGGAATCGCGGTCCACATGGCCGACATTGTGGACAGGGAAGACGAACTGGAACTCCTTGATGGAGACTTCCCCCTAGAGGGTGCACCGCCACTACTCGACCCATCAGGGAGAGTCACCCGTCAGTAGAGGAACCTGCTAGGCCTGCCCGTACCCACCGAGTCGCTGGTACTCAGTTGAAACACCGGCAAAGGTAAAGAGCACGTCGGAACCGTCAAGCACTCCGACCCATCCGCCTCTGTGCAGAAAACAGACGAGGATCCTGAGAAGGCCACGTTGCGCCAGCATCTTGCTGAGTAGAAGAGGCTGGTTGACGAACTATTGGATGAGCGCGCCGCAGAGCGGCGACCCGACTATGGTAATCCCAGGCCGGGGCAGCAGGGGAAGGAACAATTTCCCCCCGGTGAGATGCCTCCAGGCAACCCTGATCATGCTACTACCGCGGACAGGGCGGAAGCCAGAACATACGGCAAGAGGGCGTGATACGTCTCGCCAAACCCCCCTGAGCGACGGGGCAATCTGAAGAATCCAACCCAGGTCCCCCCGGTCGCCCAGCAGACCGTCCAGCCAGTTGACCCGCGAGCGACCGAAGCCGTCTACCGTGTTGAAGAACCTGGAAATGCGCTTGTGGTTAGGGATCCCCGTCAAGACAGGGACCCCCACCCGGAAGACCTTATTACGGCACTCACAGCCCGCCTCGAGGCGTTGGAAACACGGCAGGTGGCGGTCCCACCGGATGGCAAGCCTTATCCCGCGTGGGTGGATGATATGCCCGCGCCTCCGGGTTTTGGGAACCCCACTTTCTAGCCGTTTAACGGGACAGGGGACCCACCCCAGCACTTGGCTCATTTCTCTTCCAGGTGTGGCCCCATGCTGGGGACCCCGGCTCAGCAAGAAGCCGCTAAGCTCCGATGTTTTGTACAGACATTGGAAGGTCCGGCATTCGTCTGGTACAGCCAGCTCCCCATCGGATCAATGACCGGTTGGGAGGATCTTCGCCGGCAGTTCTTATATCAGTTCAGCTCCACCACGCGAATGACCAGCATTGAGGACCTCTTCAAGTGAAAACAGAGGCCTGATGAGCGGGTTGCAGACTTCATCGCCCGGTGGAAAGGACTTACGTATTCCCTCGATATGACACTGACTCAGGAGCAATTACTGACGATGTGTGTTGGGAACGTCAAGACAGAGATGGTACCCTCTTTGATTACCCAGAACTACCCTGGAGGGTTGAGAGATTTCTCGGATAAGGCCCAGCGCCTCGAGGAGGCCCTGCAACAGGCTAGTCAGGCACGTTTGATGCCCCCTATGATCCCAGCCAGGAGGGCCGCCAGGGATGAACCCACCGCGGTGGCTCAAATAGAAGCCCCGAGGCAGCTGGAATTTCTACCGGCGGCACCACCCCCGCAACCCCGCAGAGGTCCTCCACCTCAAGCGCAAGCTCCTGCCCAGCAGCGACCGCCTCAGAACCGACAGGTTCCCCCGCGCAATGCGCCACCGCCACCTAGGCGAGACAACCAGGCGCCGCCTCCTCGGCAAGCCCCTCCGGTCCCTCGACAGGACCAGGCCCCCAGGGCTCCTTACCCGGAAAGAAAGTACCATACCTATTCGTTCAATGGAAATCAGGTCCCTGGCTACTTCTGGAGTGCTCTAGAGAAAGGGATCGTGCGTCTGCCTGAGTGCAGGAGGCCGGCAGAGGCGCATCTCACCGATCACCCCAACTACTTCCCTTATCATCGAATCCTGGGGCACACCCTCAAGCGATTCTATGTGTTTAAAGACTGGATTCAAGAACAGGTCAACAACAACATAGTTAAGTTGGGCCCAGCGCCAGCGCAAGTGGCAGGCGTCTTTGCGGGATCAGAAATCGGCAGCGACGGCGAAGGTGAGTGGCAGCAGGTCCCTAGCCGCGGGTCCCAGAAATACGACAACTGGATGGCTCGAAAAACCGTCGTCCGTGCCCAGGGTATCATCCGGGCACGTCTGAAGCAGTCGGAACCTTCAGAGGAAGTAGCTGGTGCCTCAGCATCGTCTTCACAGTCGACCTCTGCCCAAAAGGGCAAGCAGCGGCGACGTAAGAAGAAGCAACGTGCACCGCCAGTGCCGTCGCCATCCCGCACTCTCGGCGACTTTATGCCTCCCGAAATGGGTATTCCTTCCAGAATCCGCCCAGCGGTGGTTGACTCTTCGAGCGACAGTCAAGGGTACGCTTCAGTTAACACCGTGGAGCTGGTAAAGCCCTATATGACCCCCGACGAGGGGGAACCCCAGGCAGACCTCCCCAACGTTTCCAGCCGACGTCAACGTCGGCGGAATCACAACCGCGCCGGTCATCGAGGTACGTCAGCCGGCATTTGCGGCCAAGCTGTGCACGCTACCGAGACCAGGCAGTAGGCTCAGCGCAGATCTCAGCACGCGCAGACCCATCCGGCACCCTCGACTCTACCTCCACCGTCGTTCGTGTTGCTGGATCAGGGAGAGCCGCCTCGTTCATATCACAACCAGTCTTGCCCGGCGACAGGCCAGCCTCTGCTGTCTGATCCTAGCCCGGCGACTACTCTTCAGGCTTCTACTGGTAGGCAGCAGGATTCACCCAGTACTAGTTACTCTCCAGTTCAGCCAGCCGGACCCGCTGTGCATCCAAATGCCGAACGACCTCCTGTAAGCAGAGGTTCGCGTTTGGCACGAAAGTACGATGTTCTGAAGCATCTGGCCGGCATCCCGGCGAGGCTTTCCATCCTCAAGGCCCTTTTCCTGTCATCTGAAATGCACGAGGCACTTGCCGAGGCCCTAAGGATCCCCCTTCAGTTCGAGACGGAAGTGGCAGCTGTGGAAGCCTTCCATACCGAGACGATTGAAAACGCCGAATGCCAGGCGGTTATCTCGTTCTCCGGTGAAGATGAAGACCCTCATATACAGGGGAACATTCGCCCACTGTATATCACTGGCCACTTCAACGGTGTGGAAGTCCGCCGATGCCCCGTTGACACGGGTTCTGGAATCAACTTAATTCTGACCCGGACGCTGTGAAAGATGGGTCTGTTCGAAGGTTATTTGACTCCCTCTGACCTCAGGATCCAGGGGTACGACAAGACAGAGCAAACCCCAGTCGGCAAGATCCGCCTGAAGACCCAGTTCGGTGGCTTAATTTCCAGCACCGAGTTCATGGTTGTTTCTCAGGACACCGCCTACAACGCATTGATGGGTAGGCCATGGCTCCATCTGCATGCAGCGGTCCCTTCGTCATATCACCAGTGCCTTAAGTACTCGCTCAACGGTCGAGTAGGCATGCTCCAAGGAGATGCGTCCCCTTTCGCTTCTTGTGAGGCCCGCTATCTGGATGCGGGTTATTACAAAAGTAAGGACAAGCAAATCCTGGTAAGCGAGGATGAGCCCGCCCCAATCACAAGTGATCCATGGGCAAGCATGGACGACGCCTACATCCTCCCGATCCATCGGTTGGAGTCCACGACACCCGACATGGGACAATGTTTTGTTGTTTTGGGTATGCAAGGAAGGCATGTTCCCGTGTCCAAGTGACGGCAGAAAATCACCTCGTACTCCTACATCAACCAGGCTCGGGTCATCCCGGAACCTCCTACCCCTGTACGGTACCGGGACGTCAAGCTGATGACAACGGCGGTGCGCCATACGTGTCTCTTTCGCCGGGCAGGAATTAACCGACTCAGGCCGACGCGTCACCACTGCTTTGATATCATCAAGCGTGGGCCCTTAGGCCGAAGGCCAGATGGGATAGGATCAAATGCATTCATTGCTATGGTCTCAATGACAAGTGAGTCTCCTGATGTGATGACCACTGCTGCCCAAGCCGGCACCAGCTGCCCCTCGGGTTTTGAGAGCCCAGAAGTATCTTCAGTCGCGGGAAGTTCCCCCACGGCTGGGGAGGAAGACTTGGAGGATGCTCCCCCAGCCTTTGAAGAAGGCGTCTCTACCACGGTTGATGAACTGGTACAGGTGAACCTTGGTAGCGAGGCAGATCCAAGACCCACATTGATCAGTGCGGCCATGTCCCTCGAGGAGCGGCAGCAGTATATAGACTTCCTCAAACAGCACCGCGATGTGTTTGCCTGGAGTTACGATGAGATGCCAGGGCTGGATCCCCAAGTGGTCGTCCACCGTCTGGGTCTCCCGGCAAAACACCGTGGGTTCAAGCAGCCTCCCAGGAAAATTCACCCTTCTCATGGTGCTATGGTCGAGGCCGAAGTTGACAAGCTTATCAAAGCCAACTTCATTAAGGAGGTCCAGTACCCCAAATGGCTCGCCAACATTGTGCCGGTCAAGAAAAAGAATGGGCAGATCAGAGTCTGCATCGACTTCCGCGATCTCAATCGCCACTGCCCAAAGGATGACTTCCCACTCCCAGTGATGGAGCTGTTGATTGACGCCACAGCCGGGTTCCAAGCCCTCTCTTTCATGGATGGGTATTTCGGGTATAACCAGATCCGGATGGCCCCCGAAGACGAGGAGTCCACTGCCTTCAGGGCTCCCCAGGGTACCTTCTGCTACCGGGTAATGCCATTCGGTTTGAAAAATGCATGTGCCACTTATCAAAGGGCCATGCATCGCATATTCAAACCGATCCTCGGGACATTGGTGGAATGATACGTGGATGAACTTGTAGTCAAATCACGCCAGTGCCAGGACCATCTCAAAGACCTTGAGAGAGTGTTTGGTTTCCTCCGTTCCCGTCACCTGAAGATGAACCCGCTGAAGTGTGCCTTCGGAGTCACCTCCGGGAAGTTTCTGGGCTTCGTTGTCAGATACCGAGGTATCGAGATCGACCCGGAGAAGATCAAGGCCATCAGCCAAATGCCTCCCCCGAGCAACATTCGGGAGCTTCGAGGACTGCAAGGCCACTTAGCCTATATACGCCGATTCATTCCGAATCTGGCCGGCAAGTGTAAGCCCTTTTCCCGGCTCATGAAGAAAGACGCTGCCTACGAATGGGATGAGGAGTGTCGGGCCGCCTTCGAGGAAATCAAGCAGTATCTGCTTCAACCTCCGGTCTTGATGCCACCCGTCTCCGGAAAGCCGCTGGTCCTTTACGTGACCGCCCTGGAGAGATCCCTCGGTGCGCTACTCGCCCAGAAGAATAACAAGGGCACTGAGAATAGTCTCTACTATCTCAGTCGCATGCTTCTTGATATGGAGGTCAGATACTCCCCTATCGAAAAGAGCTGCCTTGCGCTCGTCTTCGCTGTGCAGAAGTTGCGGTACTACCTGCAACACCACGAGGTACAATTGATCTCTCGGGTAGATCCGCTGAAGTACATCCTGAACCGCCCCATGCTGACTGGCCGACTAGCACGGTGGGCCGTGATTCTCCAGCAATTTGATATCAGGTTCGTGCCTCAGAAGGCCGTTAAGGGACAAGCATTGGCAGACTTTTTAGCTGCCCATCCAACCTCCGTGGATCAATCCCTGGACCTGGATTTTCCCGACGAGACGATCCTCTCAGTCGATCATGTTGTCCCGTGTTGGAAAATGCATTTCGACGGTGCCTCCCGGATCCCCAACGGTAGAAGGCTCAACGACCCCAAGCTCAACAGAGTGGGTCTGGGTATTGTTATCATTACCCCGGCGCAAGCCGTCCTGCTGTACTCGTTCCTGCTGTCAGAAGGTTGTACAAACAACAAGGCAGAGTACCAGGCTCTCATCACCGGCCTCGAGTTGGCCCTTGAGATCCATGTTCCCCATCTACATGTGAAGGGAGATTCCGAGCTGGTGATCAAACAGGTTAATGGCGACTACGTCGTCAGGAAGCCAGAGCTTGCACCCTTACTGGAGTACACCCTCCTCCTAATGGCCCAGTTCTCTCCTCGGCCAGAGGTTACCCATGTCCCAAGATCGCAGAACGGACAAGCGGACGCCCTGGCTGGCTTAGCTGCGTCGCTCGCAGAACCCGAGCAAGATGATTTGGTCATACACGTGGCCCACCGGAGAGTCATTGCTCCCGTCACCCAAGAGGACCGTGATAGCCTACGGGTAAGTCATCTCACCGCCGGACCCTCCATATCGGGAGTCCCGGGTTCGCCAGACGCAGTGGTTGAAACCACCCCCGACTGGAGAGCACCTTTTGTCGAGTACCTCCAAAATAGTCAGCTCCCGGACGACCGGGCCGAACGCGAGCGAATCCGACGCCACGCGCTGCAATTTACCCTCCAGAGCGGCCCCAGTCTTGAGCAGGCCCTCTATAAACAGAGTTTCGATGGTGTCCTCCTCCGTTGCATCCAAGGAATAGAGATACCTCAAGTTATGCAAGAGGTTCACGCCGGTTCCTGTGGCGCCCATCAAGCTGGGCCGAAGCTGTCCCAGCAAATCCGGAGGTTAGGATACTTCTGGCCCTCCATGATCCATGATTGTATTGGATACGCCAAGAGATGCCATGCGTGCCAAGTACACGCCAACTTCTTGCATCGGCCGCCAGAACCCCTCCACCCCACCAAGTACTCTTGGCCATTTGCGGTATGGGGACTTGATGTAGTGGGACCGTATCCGCCGGCAATAGCCCGCCAGTGTAGGTTCATCCTGACTGCTACAGATTTCTTCTCCAAGTGGGCAGAAGCAGTTCCGCTCAAAGAGGTCAAGGCCCGTTCCATCGTTGACTTTGTGAGCTCCAACATTATCCACCGGTTTGGAGTCCCTCACGCTGTCCTCACCGATAACGGCACCAACTTTCGGGCAGCTGAATTGAAGAAATTTTACGCTAAGTACGACATCCGGTCGAACCATACCTCCCGCTACCACGCGCAGGCGAATGGGCAGATTGAGGCGTTCAACAAGACCCTCTCTAACATTCTACAGAAGATGGTTGGCCAGAACAAGAAGAGTTGGCCGGACAAGCTCCCCAACGCCCTCTGGGCTTACCGGATGACTACTCGCAACTCTACCCAGGTGACCCCATATTCCCTGGTGTATGGAGCTGAGGCCGTCCTACCCATTGAGATCCAGCTGCCGTTGCTATGCACTGCAGTTTATGATCACCAGACATCAGATGAGGTAGCCGAGATCCGTCTAGCTGAATTAGAGGCACTGGACGAGAACCGGCTTCGTGCCCTGCACAATCTGGAAAGGCATCAGGACAAGATAGGGAGAGCTTTTGATAAGAAGGTTCGTCTCCTCTCTTTTCTATAGGGTGACCTGGTACTGGCCCTTCGAGCGCCAATGATCCCCGGTAGGAAACCACCCAAGTTAGAACCCAAATGGGAAGGGCCTTATATCATCCATAAGGTTTACCCCAACGGAGCATACTCCTTGGTGACCACAGATGGAGAGCATGTAACTCCTCCCACCAATGCCAAATTCCTCAAGCGATACTTTGCCTAGGGCAAAAAGTGGTCCTGCACGACCCTAAACTGCGAGGTGGTCCTGCATGACCCTAAACAACGACTTGGTCCCGCATGACCTTAAACTACCTCTCCGTCCTCACTGCAAGACGTTAAACTGCAAGCCAGTCAGGTCTTCCTGACCGAGGCTCAGCCTCAGGCCCCTCAGCCTCTTTGGGCCCCTGGCCCCGTCTCCACCGCGGTCTGGCCCCAGGCCCCCTCGTTTCTCTCCGACTTACCCTTTTACGGGATCGTACGGTACGGTGTAGGACTACGTCCTCACGTTGGGATCATGTACCATACCGTACACATCCCCGAATGAGATGCTCCTCGTCCCGCATGACGTTAAACTGCATGTCAAGAGCTACGTATGGCTTGATTCCCATCATCATGGGATAGGTAGGAACGCTCGGACGCCTCATCTTGAGCCCAGCCTCAAGCTTTTCTCTTCCGCTATTCCCCCTGGGGATAGTATTCTTGGAGGATCTTTGTGTAGCAGGGAGTAGGCTTTATTGGCCCCGCTCATGCAACCCCACTCGCGCAAAGATTGTAAAGGTCGCACCATGCGCCCACTCCCGTTCTTCTACCCTCCCACGTCCTCACCGCATGACGCTAAACTGCATGGCCTCCAAGAACTACGTATGGCTTGATTCTCATCCTTATGAGATACGTAGGAACGCCCGGACATTTCGTCCGTTGGCCCAGCCCAAAAGTCAAAATCTTCCCCTCGGGTCAAGACATGGCAGGGTGCACACTTTTGCCCCGACCCACGTCGAGCAAGCCTCGACCCGGCTGCACATTCCCCCTGGAGGTGTTTGCCCCTTTAGTGGATGAACGCAACTGAGCTTCACCCACTCCTTGACTAGGATTCTGTCACCTTTTCACACCCGGAGGGACCCCCGATAACGGCCTGGATACAATGCCCAAGGGCTCTCCTACCGATACGGGCCAACGCCCCCGAGGGTTTTCCTAAGAAACAAGTCGACACAAGTCCCGCGTTGCGAATTTGGTCAGCGGTTGACGCTCATTTGTTGCCCCCATGCGGGTCACCATAGGAACGCTGTGTTTCGAACATGTTCAACAGTGTCCTGGATCTTCGGGTCCACCCCGAGATGCCCGAGGCATCAAGAACAGTGATCCCCTCTGCCCCATCCCAAGGTGACAAACTTCCCCCAGGTGGTGCTGGCGATCCGGGCCACGGCCCAAGATTCCTCATAAGGGTGTACGGTGTGATGTGGGACTACGTCCTCATTCACGTCAGGATCATGTACCATGCCGTACGTCCTCCCTTTACGAGGCTCATCTTCAGGCCCTTTGGCCTCCGTGGGCCCCTGGCCCCTCGTCCTCGTGTAAGACGTTAAACTACGAACCAGTCAGGCTCTCCTGACTGATAACTTCCCCTTTTCTCCGGGCCACGGCCCAGGATTCCTCACCTGGAGTGTACGGTGTGATGTAGGACTGCGTCCTCATTCACGTCGGGATCATGTACCATGTCGTACGCTCTCCCTTTACGAGGCCCAGCCTCAGGCCCCCTGGCCTCCTCGGGTCCCCGACCCCCGTCCTCATGTAAGACGTTAAACTACAAACCAGTCAGGCCTTCCTGACCGAGGCTCAGCCCCAGGCCCCTTGGCCTTTTCGGGCCGCGACCCAGGACCTATCTTATGGGATCGTATGGTGTGATGTAGGACTACGTCTTTATTCACGACGGCTTCTTTACCATGCCATACACCTCCCTTGTTTAGGGGTATATTACTCCCCTCTTCGTCCAGTATGACGTTAAACTGCATTTCAAGAACTACGTGTGGCTTGATTCCCATCCTAATGGGATACGTAGGATCACCTGAATGTCTAGGCTTCGGGTCCAGCCACATCTCTTGGGAATCCTCATCCCATCATGGACCCTTGGCCCATCCTTCCTCCATGAGGGGATCACGTGGTGCAGTGTAGGACTACGTCCTCATTCACAACGGGTTTGCAATAGCTGCACCACGCACGCCCCATTCTGAGGTTCAGTCCTCCTGTTCTCTGTCCTGCATGACGTTAAAAGTCACCCTTCAGAACTACGTGTGGCTTGATTCCCATCCTAATGGGATACGTAGGACCACCTGAATGTCTAAGATTCGGGTCCAGCCCCACCTCTGGGAGATCTCCTGATTTCCCGGTCACCTAGGCCACTTGGTCTATCCCTCTCCAGCAGGGGGGTGTGTAGGTATGATACAAGGTTTTGGGCACCATGCCCCCTTCCCCTGGGAATCTTCCATCTCTCGATCACCCTCAAGGTTGAGTCCCTTGGCTCCCTACAGTGGTTCACCCATGTATTAAGAGCACTCTAGTCTAGCACCAAGAGTGTCAGATTCAACTTGATCAAGTTCCTTCCACTTGTCAAGCTTCGTGTTCCCCTCTATTCGGACTTCCATCATCTTTCACACCCAGAGGGACCCCCAAGAACGGCCTGGATACTACGCCCAAGGGCTCTCCTACCGATACGGGCCAATTCCCTCCAGGGTTACGGACAACAAATCGATAAAATCCCGCGTTGCGAATATGGTCAGCGGTCGACGCTCGTTTTGTTAGTCCTCATTTCAGGCTAACGCGACAGGATACTGTGTTGCGAATATGGTCAGCAGTAATCCTCTGTCGTCACGCCAGCCCCTTCAGTCCTTGAATGTTGGTTGCATGATTCACATCATTTTTCACCCCATCATGTCCAGGTGGAATCTCGACACTTTTGGCGCTATCCCTCAGTGCACCTTTGCATGCTAGGGGGACAAAGCTGCAATCCGGCGCCCTTTGGGGCTCCCATGGTCCGATCTCTAAGACCATAAACTAAGACCCATTCGGGACTACGTTCAAATTCCCATCCTCATGGGATACGTAGGACCGCCAAGACACCCTGTCTCCGGGTACAACCCATTCAGGAAGCCAGTCTCTCTCCCTGTTTCCCCTCTGTATAGGCCCCTCGGCCTAAGGTTTCCCCCTCTAAATGGTGTACAATATGATGTGGGATCATGTCTCCGTCAATTGTGTTTTATAACACTGCGCACATTTCCCGCCTAGCATCGTCTCTGCTACGTCTGCGCTGCATGACGATAAAATTCATGCTTGGTCCTATCATACGACCCTAAACTGTGACATTATCGTCCTGGCCGCACGACGAAAAACGGCACCGCATTGTGGTGACCTCACTGTAGAGGACATCACGTTGGGTATTGGTCATGTGCCATACCGTTTGTCAACGCCCATCACGGCTTGATTCTTGTGGCGACATCACGACCTACTGTTCTAGGCCTGTCGCTTCACAAAAAAAAACCATTCACCTTAAAGAACAAACAAGATACATCAAATTCCGCTTCTTTAGTGCAAGGGCTATGCCCACACTTCCCTTTTCCCCAGGCACTGGTACCTTACCGTGCCACCTTCCAGAACTACGTATGGCTTGATTCTCATCCTTATGAGATACGTAGGAGCGCCCGGGTACTTCCCCGCGGGCCCAGCCTAACCCTGGTGTTCGGTCCCTCGACTCGAGCATTTCCCCAGAGAATGCATGGTAAGTAGGACTATGTCCTCATTCATGTCAGGTTTTGATGTCATGCGTCCCCTGATCCCTTTTTCCAATCCATGGTCCGAGTTCTATGACCATAAACTAAGATCACCCCAAGGGAAAAGAATCTGATTCCTCTCTCTAATACGTTTCGTTGCCGTATTCAGATGTGCTTTGACAAAAGCCCGAAGCATGGGATTTTCACAGGGACATTCCCCTCATCTCATGACCAAGCTTCGTGAGCTCGCTATTTGGATCCTCATCCTCTTCCACATCCAAAAGGACCCTCGGACGACGTGGATACTAAGCTTAAGGGATCTCCATGAATGCTGGACCTAAGGGCCCTTCAATCGTTTCGGGCCAACGTCCCCACGGATCTTTGACAACATTTGTGACATGGTCCCGTGTTTCGAACATGGTCAACGGTTGACCCTCATTTGTCTGTCCCCATTTTAGGCTAACGCGATAGGATGCTGTGTTGCGAACATGGTCAGCAGTAATCCTCCATCGCCACGCCGCCATCATCGTGATCCGAATCTCGAGCGTCATGATTCACACATTTCCACTCCCTCATGTTCAAGTGGAACTCCATCATACTCGGCTCTTTCTCTTCGCGCATCTAGGTGCGCTGAATGATCGTGTTAGTGTCATCGGGCCGGTAGCCACCGAGCATCCCTTTGCCCTAACCTTCCCCTCTCTGCGTCGGGAAATTCCCACCACTACTGCTTGTTTCCCACACCGAGCACGACTCACGTGGGCTTAGTAGTTTTGGATGGATGTGTACCAACACGGTCAGGCTGCTCCTCGTCCAGCATGACGTTAAACTACGCTTCTAGAACTACGTACGGCTTGATTCCCATCATCATGGGATACGTAGAGACACCCAGGCAGTTCACCTAGGGTCCAGCCCCAGGAATCGCAAAATCCTGTTCCTCCCCATTTCCAGCCCGCTGGCCTAACCCCTCGGGGGGAACTATGTAGCTGCAATTTTACCTTGAACAAGTTCAGGATGCCCCAAGATCCCATTGGGAAGCGATGGATACCCTCGCTAAAGAGGCCCTGTCCCAAAAAAGGAATGATCCATGATCAGACCGATGCGCCCATCTGGTGTACTCCCACCACGGTGGTGCAACTACCGAAGTGTTGGATTCTGTTTGAACAAACCACCACTCCATGTTCCATGCTTTGCGTTTCCCTTATTCGTACCCTCGTCCTCTTTCATGTCTGAAGGAACCCCCTAACGGCCTGGTCTTATGCCGCATCGGCTCACCTACCGTCCTGGGCCAACGTTCCGGAAGACTGGTCATGTCTGGAAGGACCCCCTAACCGTATGGATGTCTGACCTATGGTCCACCAACTGTCCTGGGCCAACGTCCTGAAATATGGATCGACAAAAAATTGATAAAATCCCGCGTTGCGAATATGGTCAGCGGTTGATGCTCATTTGTTGTCCCCATTTCAGGCTAACGCAGTAAGGATACCGTTTGTCCGCCACGGTTAGCGGTTGTCCTTTATTGTCACGCCATCCCCACAGTGTTTTGAATTTGGGCATTGTGATTCACACTTCCCATTTTCATCTGTTTGAACCGATTTCAGCGCCCCTGGTGTTGCCCCGTTCGTGCATAAGAGCACGTTGGAGAAACGGTAATTCGGTTATCCTGGAAGTTCCTCCTCCGATCAAGCCTTCCCCATATTTCGGGAATCTGGACTGGTTTGAGGGAATTGTCATCAAACGTCCCACAAACATTGCAGGGATGCAACAAGGCAATTCAACAGTGGAAATCGTGTGTGCTGCGGAACTCAAAACAAAGGAGAAAGAAACAGTTGGAGCACAAAAGTGTTAATAAAAGTTTCTTTCGGGTTCGCTACAATACTCGGGGGTTGACTTCCCCCATGGACGGGTTGACTCCGTCAAAAGAGCATTGCAGCTCCGCCACCCGTTGACTTGCGGCGTCCAGAGCCTGTTGCCGCTGATTCAACTCCCGCTCCTCTTCAGCAGCGGCGGGGCGTAATCCGTCAACCCTGGCCCTGGCCCTTTCCACCTCGGCCTGGACGACAGCCATCCTTCCAGAGGTCTGCCCCATATGCTCCTCAGCCTCTGCCAGCTGGGCCTTCAATCGTAAGACCAGCTCAGACTGTGCATCGAGAGTGGCTGAAAGCTCGTTGACCCGGATCTGCATCTGTTGGAACTCGCCTTCAGCCTCCTGGAGCTTCCTAATGTTGGTCGCCTTCCTCCGCTGCCATCCCACGCTCAGCCCACGATCATGCTCCCGGATCTTCTCAGCCATGAGGTCTCGGATGAGCGCGTGAGGGCGTTGGGCATCCACTCCCCCGGCACACAGTTCGCGCAACCGCGAGCGGAGCCTATCCATTTCGGCCAGCCATTGCGCTTGGGGAGTGTCCTTGATAAAGCGCGTGATCAGCTTCCACTACCGGCGGTGGACTATGCTGCTGTCTTCCTCATTAGAGGTCGTTTCATCCCAATACGCGCGGTCGGCAGGCTCGTATGCAGGATATGCCTGCAGGAATTCCTCGGCGGGATCTGCATCTGGTGTTGAGTCTAGTACGACACCTGACGCCGGCATAGGCACGACAGGACTGGGATTGACCGGTTGATCCTCTTCCTCAGAGTCCACCTCGATGACTTCAGGTATGACCCTGATGGTGGTCCCGCCAGTGATGGTGTGCGTCGTAGCTTGAGGAGGTGAAGGGACTATCGTCACCATCACCGGCATGCCACTGGGAGGGATGCCGCCAGACCTCCCGACCAGCCTCGCTGCAGCAGCCCACGCCAGTCGGAGAACTGTATGACAGAAAGAGACATAAACGTTAGTCGGCATGGCCCACATGTGGCAACGAGGAGACCGGTGGAGGAGACTTACGATGATCGACTTCCGAGCGCTGCTCCTGGGCCGGTACTGATGGGACTCCGAGACGAGGCCCCCCGTATACTGTTGGAAGGTCTGGAGATTTCAGAGGAGCCACCTCAGACCCCCTGGTCCCACCAGACGCAGAACTGGACGCAGCCATAGGCGCGGGTTCTGAAGGTCCCGCATCGTCACCCGCCAAGGAGCGAGAGCGAGGCCTACGAACAAGTTCCTCCTGCATGGCTCAAACATTGGTGAGAAGTCCATAGGGATTCAAGAATAGATCGTAAGAAGAAAAGTTCGGAATTCTACCTCGAGAGCCTCCGCGAAGTCATCGGATTCTGAGCTTCGGTCTCTGACCTCGCCCTCCTCCAGCCTCATCCTCCCGAGAAGAGTCCCCTGATTCCTCCGGAAAGGGGAAGCGCTCCCTCAGATCGGCAGTCGATAGCTGTGGAGGGACCATCTGATTCAACAGTACCCTCACCCGGTCTGTCATTGGGCGAGGGACACCACTGGAGTGGATGTAATCCTCCAGCTCGTTCAAGTATTGCTCCGCCTCCGCCGGAGACACCATGAATCCAGCCCGGACTGGGCCTATGCCCGGCAGTTCCATCCCAAGGCGATTCAGGTGGGCCCACATCTCAGGTGGGATGAGGAATTGCCGGTTGACATCCCAAATGTCCCAAGCTTCCGAAAAGACATCATCTTCTGCCATGTCGATGTGACGCAGCCGCTTCCCCGGAGCCTGAGCGGATATCCAACGGAATCCCCTCGGTGGCCGCCCCTCCGGATGACCCTGCTCTCCCGGAACCACCGGATCCGCCGCTGCTGCCATACCCTCGACCGGTGCGGGTCTCTCTGCCATGGCAGCCCCGCTGCCGCGAGCGGCCCTAGTTGCCCTCCGACCCCGACCTCGAGATAAAGGAGGCCCACCGTCACCAACCCGGATCGTTGGCTGCTTCAGCATCTCCCCGGGATAAGCGGCCTCCCAGCTGATGGCGTACTCCTTCACTAAGCCGAAGGCGGCGGTGGATGGAGGCAATGTGATCTGCATATTTCCATCCTCACATGTGAACATGAGCCACAGCTGCCTCATCACACACGGGTTCTCCTCGTGACGCACCTCCCAGTATACCTGCGGGGTCAGCCACTGAAGGCACCGGAACTGCCTCGCAAAACGGTGCAGGGTGTACGGTTCACAGATTGGCTCACGATCTATCCGAGCCACCAAAACTCCACCTCGGAAGGCCAGGAGGTAAGCCCGATGTTCTTCCGTTCCCCATCCATCATCAGTAAGCCTCCCCATCGGCAGTGGGAAGGGATGAAAGTTGAACTCGTCCGCCCTCCACACCCTATTCAGCACCATCGGAACGGACAGTTTGAATGGGAAGCTCCCAACTACGTTCAGAATGGAAGAGCGAAAGTCTGATCCCGGTGGCGAAATGGGGTTTGGATACTTGTAAATCCCCCTGATATGCGCCGCGATCCACCCATACAGAAGGTGGAAGGGCCCGCATATTCTTGGCGGCTTCTAGCCCTCGCTAATGCGCCGCAGCATTCTGTATAGTTTGGCGAGCATCGGGATCCCCAGGTTGATCCGCTGCCCCATGGCCAACATCGATGCCATGATGAACGAGCTGGGCTGTACCCCCATGCTTGTATCTCTCACCGGTAGGATGCACCCACAGATGAGAGCCGCGATAAACGCCGCCAGCCTGACTATTGGCTGTTGTTCGGTGCTGACACTGAAACCCCAAGTCTTCCATTGGCTGTCCTCCAAAACCCGCCAATACGAGTGTCCCTTGACCCGCTGGGCTGCCCTCGGACAAGTTCGAGGCCTTGGAGGGAACTCTCGATTCTCTGGGAAGTTCAGGAAGCATTTGAACCATCTTCTGAAGTGGACATCCCTCATTGCTTCCTTGTCCTCTCCAGGGACAAGCGCCATCAGCGCTGACGCCAGCCGTGGCATTTTCTCAGCATCTCCCCACGCACTGGCAACGGGGAGGAACTCGTCATACATGGCCCCCAAGATCCGGACCCCAGAAATCTGGTGGACATCCCACAGGCTGATGCCCACCTCCCCGTGGTGCAGGTGAAAAGTGTTGGTCCTGGACGACCATCTACTCAGCAGTTCCCACAGGCTGATGCCCACAGGCTGATGCCCACCTCCTCGCACGAGGCGCCTACCCAGTAGGCCCAGGCCCAGTCGTCGGTAAAGTTGCCGCCCTGGCGCAGGTCCCACTCATCGGACCATCCCTTCTTCGGATCCTGCAGAGCCGCCTTCAGCATGATGCGGTAGAGAGGAGGAGACGTCTCCAGTTGCAGTGGCCTCCCGTCAATGTCGTTCATATGATTGTAGAGGCAATCAGCGGTGACGAGTGTGGAATCCTCCCGTGCATGACCATCGGCCGCCCTGAACCATTGGTGCTGGCATGGTGTGCTCCTGAACAAGCAAGCTGGTTCATCCCTTCTTACCTCCGGGATGAATACGTCATCCCTCAGCCCGAAGCCGTACAACGGCAGTTTCTTGCATTGCGGGTAATCCTTCTGACCTTCCGACAGCAGATCTGTCAGAGAAGTATGGTCCGAATGGATGCGAATCATCTCCCCCAAACCCGGACGGTTGGCCATCTCATCTCGACGAGCAGCGTCTGCAAGGACCCCCAAGGCAGCTTCTTGATGGGCCATTTTAATTTTGGCCCTCAGAAAAGAATTCTTTCGGACGGATCGCGAAGCTCGGCCGCGAAGCTCGACCGCGAAGCCGGATCGCGAAGATCGGTCGGGAGACCAAGCCGCGAAGTCTGGCGAAGGCAGACAGAGGTTCGCTTAGCGCGGACGCGGAGTCGGGGACTCGCGGTTCGCCGCGAAGCTCGATTCGCGGAGTGCTGTCGCGGAGTACGCGGAGCGTCGCGAAATCGAGAGCACAAAAGGACAAGGAAGGCGCGTAAAGACAAAAGAACGCGGACCCACTATTTATAGGCGACGACCCCGGAGCATCGCGGCGCGCCTCACCCGCGCGAAGCATCGCGGCACGTCCGGATCCGCAGCCCCGGCGAGCAGCGCAGGCCCCCCTTCGCGATGACACATCACGAATCACCGACAGTTTTGGCGATTGTCCCTCAGACTTCGACCCTTCGCCCTCCGCGGCTCCAAGTCTGAGGGGGGGAATTTGTTGGCGCCAAAAATATGGCCCGAAAGGAAGGAACGAAAAAGACAGCCGGCGCGCTGCCTCGCGAAGCACAGCCGCGAAGCCCGGCCGCGGAGCCCCGCCGTGAAGCGTCCCAACCTTGGCGGCCCCGCGAAGCTCCGGAGGCGGTAATCCTCGGCGAACCGGTTTGACGTTCGCGAGCCACCACGAAGCTCCGGAGGCGGTAATCCTCCGCGAACCGGTTTGACGTTCACGAGCCGCCGCGAAGCTCCGGAGGCGGTAATCCTCCGCAAACCGGTTTGACGTTCGCGAGCCGCCGCGAAGCTCCGGAGGCGGTAATCCTCCGCGAACCCGTTTGACGTTCGCGAGCCACCGCGAAGCCCCGAAGGCGGCGCGCGAGCCCTGCTTCGCGGCGCCCCTTCCCTATAAATACTCGACTCCCCCTGAGTCCCCGGGACGGACGATCCGACCATTCGGCTTCTCCTCTCCCGAATCGCGAAGCACGCTTTGCCCCGGGAATCATGAGCTCCGCGAGGTATTTCTACTTCGCGAGACGACTCTGATTTTTTTCGTTTTGAGCCCCTCTTCCGAGAGGGATGCCCTTCGCGAAGCTCAAGGGCGTTCGAAAAGGAAGGGGATTCCCAAGGGAACCCGGGCAGCCGCGGAGCACTTGTGCTTTGCGAAACACCCAACCCATTCTAGTAATCCCTATGCCAAGGCAGGATAACTATGCATCGCGAAGCACATTGCTTGGCAGGACCCTGCTTCGTGAACCACACCTTCTTCGCGAGGCAGTGCTCCGCGAACACTGTTCCACTTCGCGAAGCACCTCCCACTCCCACCTATGCCCCATGATAAGGCCAAGGCACCCCACTTCACGAAGCACACTCCTCTTCTTAGCAATTCCTCTTTCCGTGCGACCCTCCAGGTTTGCACGATGTGATTTCAAAGTCCCTTGGACAACACCTCCCGTAGCGTTGCTTCGCCTAATGCTTCTTCGCATAGGCACGCTAACGGCTATTGCTTCTTCGCATAGCCACGCTAACGTGGACCCCTCGATGGTTCCTCCCACGACCCCCCTTTACCATGGCCTTACCGACACCTTCCCTTCCCCAAGGACCAGAGGGTACCGGTTATGTAAGCCCTAGGGGTGTGGAGTGAACCCACCTCGTCCGAGATGCAGGACGTTAAACTGCCAAGCACCACGTCCTCAACACATGACGTTAAACTGTGGCCCAACCTCGTCTCCCTCACGAAGGGTCCTCCCAACTCGAACATTTTTTACACCACTCGTCTCCACAGGAATGGAACTCTTCCGCACATGGAATGAGATCCTCCTTGTCGGAGTGGTGTATGTTCGCAGGGGAAGGGTCGCCTCAGAGCGTAAACCCCTAACCTTTGGTATGGATGATTGCACCCATGCATCTCGGTACTTCCCCACTACCAAGGTCAGTGGAGGACGTGATAGGGAACGAGGCACCTCCCGTTGTCGGACCAAGGTCCATCTTTCCCGCACTTTGTCGCCCCATGGGCCTCCATCCTGGAATAAGTCCCAACACCATGGGCCGCCCAACGCGTAAGCCCCTCTTTGCTTCTCACGGACGCATCCTTCGCGACGTGATCGTCAGGTCCATGAAACCTCTTGTTTCTCACACCGGGCATGACTCACGTGGGCTTAGAGTGAGCACCGACCCTGACACCCACCATTTGAACTACGAGGTCTTTGATCCGTGTCAAGGCATGGTACGTAGGAAGCCTCCATGAGGTTCAAGCCCACCCGTCGATTTGAACTACGAGGTCTTTGATCCATGTCAAGGCATGGTACGTAGGAAGCCTCCATGAGGTTCAAGCCCACCCGTCGCTCATTTACGTCGGGTCCCATTCCAGCCCAGCGGTAAGCCGTTGTGACCATTTGAACTACGAGGTCTTTGATCCATGTCAAGGCATGATACGTAGGAAGCCTCCATGAGGTTCAAGCCCACCCGTCGCTCATTCACGTCGGGTCCCATTCCAGCCCAGCGGTAAGCCGTTGTGACCATCTGAACTACGAGGTCTTTGATCCATGTCAAGGCATGGTACGTAGGAAGCCTCCACGAGGTTCAAGCCCACCAATAGTGGACCAAGGTCTACTTTCACGTCGGTTTACTGGCGAAACCCATTTGAACTACAAAGTCTTTGATCCGTGTCAAGGCATGGTACGTAGGAAGCCTCCATGAGGTTCAAGCCCACCCGTCGCTCATTCACGTCGGGTCCCATTCCAGCCCAGCGGTAAGCCGTTGTGACCACCTGAACTACAAGGTCTTTGATCTGTGTCAAGGCATGGTACGTAGGAAGCCTCCACGAGGTTCAAGCCCACCAACAGTGGACCAAGGTCTACTTTCACGTCGGTTTACCGGCGAATCCCAAAGTGAACTATGAGGACTTTGATCCATGTCATGGCATGGTACGTAAGAAGCCTCCACGAGGTTCAAGACCACCCGTCATTTCACGTCGGGTTTCACCCCCGTCCAGCACGACGTTAAACTGCACTCCGGTCCAGTGGTAAGCCATTACGACCCATCCATCCCAACGAACTACGGGGACTTTGATCCGTGTCAAGGCATGGTACGTAGGAAGCCTCCACAAGGTTCAAGCCCACCATGAGTGGACCAAGGTCTACTTTCACGTCGGTTCACCGACACACCCACCCGTCGTTTCTTCACGTCGGGTCCCATCTTCGTCCGACATGACGTTAAACAACATTCCCTTTTGAACTACGAGGTCTTTGATCCATGTCAAGGCATGGTACGTAGGAATCCTCCACGAGGTTCAAGCTCACCCATCACCCAATTAACGTCGTGTTCTACCTACGTCCAGCATGACGTTAAACTACAATCCGGTCCAGTGGTAAGCCATTGCGACACTCCACCTGAACTACGAGGTCTTTGATCCGTGTCAAGGCATGGTACGTAGGAAGCCTCCACGAGGTTCAAGCCCACCAACAGTGGACCAAGGTCTGCTTTCATGTCGGTTCACTGGCGAAACCCATTTGAACTACGAGGACTTTGATCCATGTCAAGGCATGGTACGTAGGAATCCTCCCAGAGGTTCAAGCCCAACTCCCCTCGGACCAAGGTCCATCTTCACGTCGGTACGCTGACGATGCCCGTCGGGCCAAGGTCCAGCTTCACGTCGGTTTACCGGCACCATCCCGAACTACGCGGACTTTGATTCCCTTCCACAGGGATACGTAGGAAGCCTCTTCAAGGCTCAAGCCCAACTTCACTGTCGCCCCCCCCCCCCCTGCGATGGTCCCATTTCATGCTCATCCGTCTCCGCTGGACGTTAAACTCGCGGCATACCCTGTGGTTGAACACGGGAAGCTAAGGAAAACCTCAGATACGTGTCTATGACATGTAATTCCCCGCGCTCGATGTGGGATGCCTCGGGCTTCCACGCCCTCGAGAAGCCTTGTGATCAAGGATAACAGACAGACATGCCAGGTACCCCAGCATCCAGACACGCTACTGATGCCTCAACGTGACTACTCCCCTGACCGAAGGTTGTTGCCCTGACTGGACCCTTTGGAATGTCCCGACAGGAGCAGCGTAATTAATCGACGTCCATGGAAACATGGCACTGGGAAGAGTTTCACGAACTACGTATTAAATCTATGAGGGAGACCCGGACTAGGTGACGAGTTCTGAGGAGGAATCCACAGGAGGAAGAACCGACATCCCATCATCCCGTTTCGATCAAGGAGCAGACGTCCCTGAATAAGGAGCGAATGCCGCCTGCCTTTGGAAAGCGGGAATGTGGGGAAACAAAGCCGCGCGTCCCCCTGACGGACGGATGCGCGCGCGCCCCGACGAAAGCGTCGGAAACAGTTTTCTTAGTCAATTCAATAGATTTTCTGGATTCATCCTTCAGTTTCTATACTACTTTATCAATCTATAATATCACACCTCACTACATTCATTTTACCATCAAAAGTTACTTAGTTTTAATATAATTTTTTAAGGACGTACCTCATATATATTTATAATATTGGGTGGCCATACTACGAATGTTCCAATAGTAGCTTCAATCATTGTAATATTTAGACCATGAAGATGAATATGAAACTCACAAGCCAACTCATAAGCTATCAGAATACCCAGTCTTAAGTGTTATTTTTAAAGGTCTTTATTTTTTCGCTAGTCTGCCAAGATATTATACATTGTACCCATTTCAATATGGTGATACAAGTGTGTTGATAGATACCATTCACATACAACTATAACCTGTAAAATTTAATTAAGATAAATATATCAGAAGTTGTTTGATTCACATATATGGGATAGAGTAATGAAAAAAATTATTGCCCCAGGTAAGGTATTTGGATTGTGGAATTAATATACTCAAAGATAGTGGCATCATTTGGTTCATGTGCAGATCATTGCTCCACTACTAGTTTGCCTAGATCCCTTTTTATGCATCGGTCTGCCGAACCATTCAACAAAATAATATATTTTAGTGAGTCTATTTGTATCTGAAATTTTCTGACCATATTATATACATCTTTATTTGGTTTTATATTTTTGAAATATGTTTGAGAAGAGACTCCAAAACTTAATCCTCTAACACGACCATATTGTGTAGTCCATTTTAAATCAATTGAAAGTAGATTTTCTTATGGTACAGTTGAGGTCATTTCTTATGTCTAAAATATATAAAAGAATTAGAACATAAATATAACATATTATTTATTATTATTTTAAATAATAAATAATTTTAATTATTTCTTACTTACACATGCTTCCCATACTATTTTTGGGTTTTCATCAACTAATTTTGTGTTCTTTTTTACAAAATCCTCTTCTAAGCACGTGATTTGGGATGAAATTGGATTCATATTTTGATTCATCAATCTTCATATAAAAAAATTAACACTTGTTGATTCATTTTACATAAATTATTTTTTATTTTTTATTTAAAATATATAAAAATTTATTTTATAATGAATCATACAACATCCATTAATTGTGATAGGAGTGCATTAGTTTTGATGCATATTCTTAATTTTCTACTCAATTTTACTATTTCATAAATTAATAATTTTGAATCATGTATGATAAAATAAATATTTTAATATAATTTATTATCAATTGTAATTCAGCTAAAATGATTTACCATTGCAACAGTTGGTGAAATAAGTCCATGTTTCATACTTTCTAATGTGTGTATAACTATGTGGTGGTTGAAATTTTATTTTCCCCTCAGCATCCCTATGTTTTAACATCATAGGAAGAGTCCAAAATCCTCTATACGATTTTATATTGGCCACTAAGGAAAATTTCATATTAATTTTTTTAAAAATAAATGATGTCTGCATGGAATAATGAAATTTAAATAAATGAGTCATTATATATATTTTTATATAAAATAGATAAATTATATTATAAGATTATGGTTATATTATTACAAATAATTTCATTCATTATAGTATAGACATATAGACTTAAATAAATATCAATCTACATATTCATCCTCATTATGACCACCTGATATCTAATGATCATTGAATTATTGGGGTTAATATATCGGTCATGTTTATTCCAACCCACCTCATATTTGATACCCTAAATTATTTCCATGATAATTATATTCACCACTATGATGATGCATAATTTTTGTTTTATTCATCAACATGTTCTCAATCCCTTAATAAGTCCATAGTTTCATCATTAACAGTTTGTTCTTCCTCGTGATTGGTAACATCATCATGTGAAGAATACATTGTCTTCATGCGTATTCAAACATTTATTTTGTCATGAAAAAAATTAAATTCACTCCATGCACAAATTTCACCATTTACATGAATATTCCATATAATTTTTTATTGTATTGAACTAAGATACCATACATCAATAATGCATTACAACTAACCTGAATTCCTTTATTCAATCCATCCGTAGACATTTATTGTCTTCTATATCATGATGATGGATTTGGATTGATCATTAAAACTAACATTCCCCCATCATTATTGTTTTAATGTTCCTTGATTACATAAATCCATAATAGTTATTATTTAAGTTTATTTTTTGATATTTATCTTCTGTGTTTTTTTGGACATCCATCTTTTTATCTTAAACTACTCTAAAAAATACTGATCACATATCATGTACTGGTGATCATTTTGGATTACTACTGCTCAGAGTAGTTCAATAACCATAGAAGAGATTGAGAATGAGTCTCAAGTAACTGAATGAAATAATAACTATTTGGGAGATGAATGTCGAGTATCTAAAGAGTTTAAAAAATAACTTAAATGCATTTTTTTTGTATTCTAAAATATTAAATTAAAAAATGGAGAAATTATTATTCTAATCCCTATATGTTCCACTCACAGTCATTTACATCCAATCAAAAACATTTCTTTTTTTTCACATCCTATGAATTGTTTAATTTTATGGTAGGAATTAGAGGAGGCGCAAACTTGTTGTATTATTTTTGTGTGGTTGATGAGAGAGCATCACAACTGAATATTTCTATATGATTTTAATAGAATGAATCCTAAAGATGAATCAAAAATAGGGCTAGATATCTCTTCTCATAATGGGAGGAATACCATCTGGAGTAAAATTAGATGAATCATCATAGTAGTATTCTCATACTAGTATTCCTTACTACAGAGTTCTAATGGGATTCGATATGACCAGACTAAAAGTAAAATCCAAATTTGATGAATTCTTGTCAAAATTAATCTAGCGAGTAGTATAATAAAATTAAAATCAAGAAACCAAAGAAATCCATTAATTATGTTTTCATAAATTCTCATATGTCATTTTTTGTGTTACCAAGAAGATGTAAATGAGGAGGATGAATGGCTGAAAAATATATAGAATGAGTTGGGAGATGTGGTATTCAAATCCATTATAGTGACATTCTTATATTTTAATGAATAAAATTCAAATGGGAGGTATGTCTTCGTGGAGGTTTTGAACTACAATGATGGGAAGAACTGTAGTTTGAAATATGGAGTATAATCTATCATCAATAGATGAAAAGAAATCAAGCTTCTAAGGGATGATTAAATAAATGAATTAAATGTTTATTATGTTATAGTATTGATATATTATATCTCTATTGAAGACAATACAATTTTTCATGCAAGATTCATTCAATTTTGGAATTGTATGCATGGATTGCATTCTATATTATATCTAAATTATAAAAATGAATCCTTATTCACATAAAATTATTTGTGAAACTCATCGTCATTTTATATTAAATTTTATTTATGTTTCTTATGACCATTCACTATGGAAAAAATGGTTATTTGCGACGAGGGTATTTACCCGTCGCAAATAATTAGGCTTTTGCGACGGGATTGCTTTCCCCGTCGCAAATAGTTTTCCCGCGATGCGCGCCAAATCGCGGGAAAACTATTTGCGACGGGGGAATATTCCCGTCGCAAATAACCGGCGACGGTAAAAGGTATTTGCGACGGGAGTATTCCCCCATCGTAAATAGTATGTCGGCAGGTGGTTATTTGCGACGGGACCCGTCGCAAATAACTATTTACACGCTGACCGTAATAATTGTCGGCTAAGGTATTTGCGACGGGACCCATCGCAAATAACACTATTTGCGACGGGAATCCCGTCACAAATGGACCCGTCGCAAATAATCTAACCTATAAATACCCCCATCCGTTTTTTTCAAATCATTCTCATTCTCTATCTTCTCCTGCTCTCAAACTTGTGTTTCTAAAGTTGAGTTTTTCTTCAGTTTAAATTTTTTCTTCGGAGCTGATATTAATGTTTTGAAGAATGATCAGAGCAGATCAGTTTTCAAGGTATTTATGTTCATTTTAATTTAATATTTATTTTTAATTTTTTATTAGTTTCAATTATTCTTAATTAGTTGTAATTTAATTATGTTTATATTGTTTTCTTACTTAATAAATTTAAATTATTAGTATTGTTCATAGTTAATGGTAATTAGGAATAATTAGTAATAATTTTTAATAATTAAGAATAAATATTAATAATTAGTAATAAATACCAATAATTAAGAATAAAAACATTATTACATTATTAGTATATTTTATTATTAATATTAAAATAATATAATTTTTTATATATATACAATTCTTTTTTCATCTGTGTGTTTACTGTCTTCACATGTATTATTTGTATGTGGAGATAGAAAACGCACAGATGAAAGAAGAATTGTATATAAATTAGAAAATTATATTATTTTAATATTAATAATAAAATATACTAATAATGTTATTATTTGTAAATATTGGTAATTATTCCTAAATATTGGTAATTATTCATTTAATTACTAATAATTAGGAACAATTATCAATAATTATCAATAATTAAGAATATTTATTAATAATTAGTAATAATTACCAATAATTAGTAATAATTAGTAATAATTATCAATAATTAGTAATAATTAGTAATAATTACCAATAAGTAGTAATAATTAGTAATAACCACCAATCAGTAGTAATAATTAGTAATAATTACCAATAAGTAGTAATAATTAGTAATAATTACCAATAAGTAGTAATAATTACCAATAAGTATTAATAATTACCAATAAGTAGTAATAATTATGTATAATTTGGAATAATTACCAATAATTAACAATAATTAGTAATAATTAGTAATAATTAGTAATAATTACTAATAATTACCAATAATTACCAATAATTAGTAATAATTAGTAATAATTGCCAATAATTGCCAATAATTACCAACAATTAGGAATAATTAGGAATAATTAGGAATAATTAGGAATAATTAGGAATAATTAGGAATAATTAGGAATAATTAGGAATAATTAGGAATAATTAGGAATAATTATCAATAATTATCAATAATTAGTAATAATTAGGAACAATTATCAATAATTAGGAATAATTAGGAAGAATTATCAATAATTAACAATAATTATCAATAATTAGGAATAACTAGGAATAATTAGGAACAATTATCAATAATTATCAATAATTAAGAATAATTAGTAATAATTAGGAACAATTATCAATAATTATCAATAATTAAGAATAATTTGTAACAATTTGTAATAATTGCCAATAATTGCCAATAATTACCAATAATTACCAATAATTAGGAATAATTAGGAATAATTAGGAATAATTAGGAATAATTCGGAATAATTAGTAATAATTAGGAATAATTAGTAATAATTAGTAATAATTATTAATAATTCGTAATAATGAGTAATAATTAGGAATAATTATTTATAATTATTTCTAATTATTTGTAATTATTGATAATTACCAATAATTACCAATAATTACCAATAATTACCAATAATTACCAATAATTACCAATAATTACCAATAATTACCAATAATTACCAATAATTACCAATAATTACCAATAATTTCCAATAATTACCAATAATTACCAATAATTACCAATAATTACCAATAATTACCAATAATTTCCAATAATTTCCAATAATTAGCAATAATTAACAATAATTAACAATAATTAGCAATAATTAACAATAATTAACAATAATTACCAATAATTATCAATAATTACCAATAATTTGCAATAATTAGTAATAATTAGTAATAAATACCTAAAATTAGGAAAAATTAGAAAAAATTAGGAAAAATTAGAAAAAATTAAGAAAAATTAAGAGAAATTAGGAGAAATTCTCAATAATTAGTAATAATTACCAATAATTAGTAATAATTACCTATAATTAGTAATAATTACCTATAATTAGTATTAATTACCAATAATTAGTATTAATTACCAATAATTAGTAATAATTACGAATAATTAGTAATAATTACCAATAATTGCCAATAATTACCAATAATTGCCAATAATTACCAATAATTACCAATAATTACCAATAATTAGTAATAATTACGAATAATTAGTAATAATTACGAATAATTAGAAATAATTACGAATAATTAGTAATAATTATGAATAATTAGTAATAAGTACCAATAATTAGTAATAATTACTAATAATTAGTAATAATTACTAATAATTATCAATAATTACTAATAATTATCAATAATTACTAATAATTAGTAATAATTACTAATAATTAGTAATAATTACTAATAATTAGCAATAATTAATAATAATTAGTAATAATTAGTAATAATTAGTAATAATTAGTAATAATTAGTATTAATTAGGAATAATTAGTATTAATTAGGAATAATTAGTAATAATAACCAATAATTAGTAATTATTATTATTAATTACCAATAATTAGTATTAATTACCAATAATTAGTATTAATTACCAATAATTAGTATTAATTACCAATAATTAGTATTAATTACCATTAATTAGTATTAATTACCAATAATTAGTATTAATTACCAATAATTAGTATTAATTACCAATAATCACCAATAATTACCAATAATCACTAATAATTACCAATAATTACCAATATTTTCCAATATTTTCCAATAATTACCAATAATTACCTATATTTTCCAATAATTACCAATAATTACCAATATTTTCCAATAATTACCAATATTTACCAATAATTACCAATATTTACAAATAATTACCAATATTTACCAATAATTAGGAATAATTACCAAAAATTATGAATAACTACCAATAATTTGGAATAATTACCAATAATTTGGAATAATTACCAATAATTTGGAATAATTACCAATAATTTGAAATAATTACCAATAATTAGGAATAATTACCTTATTACATTATTTGTATATTTTATTATTAATATTAAAATAATATAATTTTCTATATTATATACAATTCCCTTTTCTTATGTGTTTTTTCTGTCTCCACATGTAATATTGGCATTCTTTTTCAAAATTATCAACCTACTCGCCAATGGAGAGGTGAAAGTGAATGTCAATATTACATGTGGAGACAGAATGTGAAACACACAGATGAAAGGAGAATTGTATATAATATAGAAAATTATATTATTTTAATATTAATAATAAAATATACTAATAATGTAATGATGTTATTATTATATAATTAATATTTATGAAAAAAATTATATTAGTATTATTAAAAAAAATAAAAAATCAATATAATATTAAAATTATCAATATTTGTAACAGGTTTTGCTTTATTCTCAATATATTCAATCCTTGCTTGTGTTTTTTCTAACAAATTATTCAAAACCAGTAATGCTTTTATATTTTATAGAAAAATATGGAACAACGAGGTCTTCAACAGTCATTATTAGATGACCGCATATGGATAAATCAACGTAGAAATCCAAATGGTTCTGGTTTAAATCCAGTATATATAGAGGGTGTGGAGATTTTTTTATCATTTGCGGCATCAAATCCAGAATTTTTTTCAGAAGGAAAGATAAAATGACCTTGTAGAAAATGTGCATTGAGAACGTTTGACACGTTTGACAAAGTGGGGGAACATCTCTTGCGTTTTGGTTTTCAAGCAGATTATGTTTTTTGGTATCAACACGGTGAACGTAGTTCCAGAGCAGGTGATACCAACTTGATTCCGGATCCATCCCAGTTTCATGATTTAGTACATGATGTTGCAGGTTCATCTGTTCAACATACAGAAACTCCGGCTGATATAGCTTCAAATCCTGAGTTGGGACCGTCTGAATTTTATGAGTTGTTGAGGTCTGCTGAGGATGCATTATATCCTGGCTTCAAGATGAGCAAATTCGAAGCAGTTGCAAAATTTTTGGCTATCAAATCAGATAACGGAATGTCAAACACCTGTTTTGAACAGATATTTTCTTTGCTGAAAACACTGTTACCCGAAGGAAATGTTTTACCTGAAAATTACTATGAAAGTAAGAGGTTGGTTCGAAATTTGGGACTTACTTGTCAGAAGATTCATGCATGTTCAAATGACTGCATTTTATATTCTGGGGAAAATGAGTCGTTGGATAGTTGTCCCACATGTGGGAAACTGAGATATAAAGAAGGACAACACGGGAAGTCTGGTTTGATTCCTGTAAAAGTGTTGAGATATTTTCCGCTTACATCCAGACTTCAGCGTTTATTCATGTCTAAGAATACAACGATAATGATGTCATGGCATAAAGAGAATAGTTCAACCGATAAAAGGTTGAATCATCCAGCCGATGGTGAATCATGGAAACATTTTGATAGAGTGCATCCATCCTTTGCTTTAGAAGCTAGAAATGTTCGACTGGGCCTTTCCACTGATGGTTTCTGTCCGTTTGGATCTTATGGTAGTCAATATTCATGTTGGCCTGTTTTTTTAACTCCGTACAATTTACCTCCATGGATGTTGATGAAGGAGCCATATATCTTTTTGACTTTACTTATTCCAGGACATCCGAAGAAAAATATTGATGTTTATTTGAAGTCATTGATTGATTAATTAAATTTATTGTGGAGTACTGGTGTCAGTACATATGATGTTGCAACGAAACCAAATTTCATACTGAGAGCAGCATTGATGTGGACAATAAGTGACTTCCCGGCTTATGGGATGTTATCTGGCTGGAGTACACATGGTCAGAAATCATGTCCTTACTGTATGGGAGAGAAAAAAGAATTTATGCTCATTCATGGAAAGAAACCTTGTTATTTTGACTGTCATCGCAGATTTCTTCAAGCTGATCATCCTTTTCGCAGAAACAGATCTCATTTCAGAAAAGGAACAGCTGAAAGGGATGGACCTCCAAAAATGCTATCAGGTTCGGAGTTAAAATCGGTTGTATTTTCATTACCTCCCATCACTTTTGGTCCCACAATAAACCAACAGAAAATTTCCGGTTTTGGGACAGAACACAATTGGATTAAACATAGCATATTTTGGGATTTGCCATATTGGTCTGATTTGTTGGTCCGACACATGTTAGATGTCATGCATATTGAGAAGAACTATTTTGATAATTTGTTTCATACAGTTTTGGATATGCCAGGAAAGAGAAAAGACAATGTAAATGCACGTTTAGATCTTGCCCAAATTTGCAGGCGTCCAGAATTGGAACTATTTGAGAATGTCAGAACAGAAAGATTACTGAAACCAAAAGCAGCTTATACACTGTCTAAAGAAAACCGTTTATTATTTTGTCAGTGGATTGCAGATTTGAGACTTCCAGATGGCTGTGCTTCCAATTTGGGTAGATGTGTAAAGAATGGTCATATTACTGGATTAAAAAGTCATGATTGTCATGTTATAATGGAGAGACTTCTACCCATTGGATTAAGAGTTCTGTTGAATTCTGTGATTTGGGATTCCATAACAGACATGTCTCATTTTTTTCGGGAAATTTGTGCGGCTATGGCAGATTATGATGCTCTAGGAAAACTTGATAAAGATGTTGTTGTAATTATATGTAAACTGGAAAAAATATTTCCGCCGTCTTTCTTCGACTCAATGGAACATTTGATGTTACATTTTCCATATGAAGCCAAATGTGGAGGTCCGGTACAGTTTCGATGGATGTACCCATTTGAAAGATGCATGCAAAAATTGAAAAGAAAAGTACGCAACAAAGCATCTGTTGAAGGATCTATTGCAGAAGCTTATTTGCAAGAGGAAATATCTTTTTTCTGCTCCCATTATTTTGAATCTGAGTATCCTTCAAAACACAACCGAATGGGACGGAATGAGAGGAATATAGATGAAATCGACAATCAATTATCTGTTTTCAACCAGTCAGAGCTTGGTTTTGGTGGAGTTTCTGAACGCTGGCTTTCAGATGATGAACATCATAGAGCTCATACGTATGTTCTGCTCAACTATGAAGAGATGACATCAGTTGTACTGTAAGTGTTTATATCACTTATTCTATCATTTATGTTACAGTAAATAACTATGGTTTTTATAGGTTGTATGATAATCATATCAAGAATCAAATTCCACAAATTACAGCAGCTGCTCTCGAAGAACGTCGACTGAAAAATTTCTCTCAGTGGTTTCAAAAACTGGTAACATAAATTCTTTCTCTTTTAGCAACTCATTCAATGTATAGTTTACTATATTGATAATTATTTCACAAATTTTCAGGTGTCTCGACATGCTGATAAAATTGACAAACGGATGTGTGTATTGAGTAACCCACCTTACAAACTTGTTAAAACTTATAATGCATATGTGGTGAATGGATTTCGATTCCACACACATGAATATGGGGAATCGAAAAAAACAATGAACAGTGGAGTTAGCTTGAGAGGATCTCATCATCGAGAAAATGAAGTTGACTTTTATGGCATACTTGATGAAATCATTGAACTCTGTTATCTTGGAAAACATTACATAACCATGTTCAAATGTCGGTGGTTGGATACAGAGAGAGGCGTGCGTGTTCATCCGACTCATGGAATCATCGATATTAAATGTAAAAGTGTTCTCGCAGTAAATGAACCATTCTTATTGGATCAACAGTCATATCAAGTTTATTATGCAAAGTACTGTGCAATATCAAGAGACTTGACTGATTGGTGGAGTGTAATAAAAATCAAAATTCGAGACAATTAGTTTAGTCAAAGTGAATGTGCTTTCACTGATGTGCAAAGAATTGAAGTTTTTCAAGAGAGTACTCAAAATCATTCTTTTTTACAAAGAGACATGAGTATCGATGACGACACCCCACATTTAAGAGTCAGTGATGACGATGATGTTAATGATGTCACACATGAATTTGAAATGGTAAGAGATGAAGCAACTGCAACTCGAATGGATATCGATGATGTTGAGGAGGAATATGAAGATGACATTGACATATATGAAGATGATGATGAAGATGAACACTTATAGAATTCCATGGTATTTATATACAATCATAATATGTATATATGTATATATAATAGTAATTATCAATTATTTGCTAACATTAACATTTTCTGTTTCAGATGGACGAGGCCACATTTTGTGCGTTGGCAGATGTTGACCTGCCTTTCGATGCGGATGAGTTGCTGGCAGATGACCCTCAGCCTGCAGGCGCTCCAGGGAGTACGCGGAGGGGGCGCTGTCTTGCACGATTGATGATTCCTGACCCCGTCCCCGAGCGACGTCCACGTCTTGGGTTTGATCCGTGCACCCGGAGGTGTGATAACCTGTGTGATAACCTGTGGATTTGACTAAGATTTCATTAATCTATTCACATAATAAATGTTTATTATTTTTTTCAGTTTTCCGCATATAGCAGTCGGACAGGGCAGCGCTATTTTGCGCAACTATTTCTCTCAACCGTGGACCACATGGGAGCAGATTCCCATTGATGTGCAGCAGGCCATGTTCGGCCATTGGTTGGTACGTACGTAAATAAATAATTTTTATTTTGAAAATTATTTCATTTCTAACTTGATATTTTGATTTATTTGTAGGGTTTATGGTATCCGATCGAGGATACCATGCCTGACGCCATCCATGAGGCATGGGAGGTGGCCATGCGTGATCGTCTTCGTCAGTTTTTGCACAATTTAAGAAATGCTGCGATGAAGAAAGTAGGAGTTCCAGATTTTGAGGAGTCATGTAGAGCACACCGACCAGAGTATATTTCATCCCATGTATGGGATGGATTATGTGCGCACTAGTTGAGTGGTGCCTTTTAGAGGAGATCATCGGTGGGGAGGCAGAATCGGGGGAGACAGGAGGTGACTCATCGAGCTGGGAGTCATTCTTTCAGTACTCATAGACAGCATCTGGTACATACATTATTTATAAATATTTTATATAACTATAAATATTAACAGTTTATTTTTTATTCTTATAGGCTGTCGAGCACCCTGATATTACAGAGTACGACGTATATCGGAGGATGTATAGTGATCCTGCTACTGGGGAGCTCAGAGGTGATCGTCAGCATCACATCGTGGTCAGTATTATTTGTTTTCAAATTTAAAAATTAACTGCATATAATATATTCACAATTTTAATTTTAAATTGAAACTATAAGAGTCATATGAGGCCGCAGCGGCACAGGCCCGACATGAGAGTCAGGCCGAGTCATCAGATCAGACCACTGCCCGTCAGTTTGATGAGGCGGCATGGATGCAGGCCACCCAGTATGCTTTCGAGAAGGGTCGGGTAGTTGGTATCGGCTCTCGACTGACTCCCGGAGATTATTATGGCAGTGCTGCGATGTCGGCGTCCAGCTCGAGAGGAGCTCGTGCATCTTCTTCTACACAGTATGAGGATCAGTTGCGATCTCAGACTGCACAGATAGAGAGTCTCCGACAGGAGCAGGAGCAGATGCGTCAGCAGCATGAGGAGGAGCGTCGACGCCAGCAGCAGCTGTACGAGGAGCAGGCGAGTCGGTGGCAGCAGCAGCATCAGGAGCAGATAGAGTACATGCGCCGACTCACTCATGCTTTAGGGATGGAGTTTCCTCCACCACCATCTGCAAATCCCCCACCTCCCCCCTCCCCCCTCCAGATTAGAGTTTGTATTTCTGTTATAAAATTTGTGAAATCAAATTTTTTTTTCTATTTGTAGTTTCTGTCTCATTATAAAATATTAATAATATTATATTTTTAAATAACAATATTAATATGAATAATAATATTATTTATATTTTATAATATTAAATTATATATATATATTAAAATTTTATATATATATTAAAATTTTATAATATTATAATTTAATTATTTTTTTTGTAATACTTGAATTATTTTAATATTTGAATGTAAAATAAATCTATTATTTTTATATTAATTAAAATAACTTATTAATATTTTTTTTATTTATGAATTATAATTGTAATATTATTATATTAATGAAATCATTTATTAATATTCTATTATTTTTTATTTTTGAATTATAATTCTACTATTATTATAGTAATTAAAATAATTTATTATTTTCATTTGTAAATTATAATTCTATTATTATATTAATTAAAATAATTTATTAATAATTTATTTTTTTTATTTTTTTTATAGTATTTGCGACGGGATACTATGCCCGTCGCAAATACTAGTATTATTAATAGTTTTTTATTTTTTTTAAAAATAGTATTTGCGACGGGATACTAATCCCGTCGCAAATACTAGTATTATTAATTTTTTTTATTTTTTTTAAAAAATAGTTTTTGCGACGGGTCCCGTCGCAAAAACTATTTTAAATGTTTTTTACAAAAATACGGAATACTATTTGTGACGGGGAGAATGTCCGTCGCAAAAAAAGGCTTTAGCGACAGGCCCGTCGCAAGTAAGTGTAGTTGCGACGGCGTTTTCAGCAACGGGCGATTTGCGACGGGACCCCGTCGCAAATAGCCCGTCGCAAATACCTGTTTTTCTAGTAGTGATTATGTGTTGTATGCTTATTTCACACAAATAAATAGTGATGTAGTTAATTGTCATCTCATGTGTAGATAGAATGATTTTATAGAGCAGGGGTGACATTATGTAGTAATATGTAATATATATATATATATGATACTCATAATTAAAATTTACACTAGTAACTATTTTTCCAAATGTACTTATAGAGAGTATTAATTATTATAACATTATGAATAAGTTCTAATCTCTGTCAAAGATAAAACGTAAGATACTCGTAAATAATTAATAGGATGACTCTATGTCCTAAGACCATCAAAAAGTGTATAATATAGTAGGATTATACCAATCACCAGAGAAAAACCCTTTCTAGCATCATCCATAGGATACTCGACCATAAATAATGTACTAATCATATCTAATGATACTGACTAGAAGAAATATCGTAAAAGGAACATTGGAGGTTCCCCAAATTACAACATCAACAGAAATAGATTGCATCAATTAGTCAAAAATGACTAATGTTTATTAGTAACCTATAATAATGGAATCACTCAAAAAGACACATCAATTGAAGAGGAATTTGAATACCCCCACTCTTATGGTCTTGATGAAATAAATCTCACTGAACTAACATTTGACATCACTTATTTTTTAGGTAGGGATTACTCCTCTTCCAATTTTAGTTATTTTTATAATCAACCATCGTAGGATGAAAATAATGATTTAGATGCTCAATATACAAGGGGGATAAACTGTATACTTTTAAAAAATTCTTTGTAACTTTTAATGATGGTAATGTTTAATACTGTTAAACAAGGTAAAATCACCAAACCTCTTAGTTCTACAAACTTCCTGGATTCCAGAAATATGGTTCCGGAAATGAAACTTAATAAATAGTCAAAATTCTAGGGAAAACATGAAACAGTACATGTATCAAGTCGTAAATCAATTAACCCAAAGAGAAGGGTTACTAGTGTAAATTTTAATTATGAGTATCATATATATATATATATATATTAATTGATTTACTACTTGTTATACTTTCCTCAATAGTCAAAATGCCAGGGAAAACTTGAAACAATACAAGTAACAAGTGGTAATTCAATTAACCCAAAGAGGAGGGTTTCCAACAACATTGGATAAATGTCCCTTGATTTATACTTTTAATAAATTTTGTCTTACCCACACCAGGGAAATCCCTCGATACGAATATCGGAGTATCTCTTGCTATCCCTGTAAGCCCTTAACTTCAAGGTAGTTGGAACCTATGTCTTCCTTTCCCCGGAAGCCCTCGAATGTACTAGGAAACATTCGGAGTCGCACAAATCAATTCCGAACAAGATGTTCAGTACAAACTAATCATGATAGTATCTCTATAGTAATCACATCACAGCACACAATCTCTAGAATCATAGAACTCTTCATAAAAGTTGTGAGTTATTTCAAATGAGATCTTATTTATAGGCATATTATCAATGACCAGATTTTTCTTCTAATAGTCATATTTTTCCTTGAATTTCAGAGGGATCTATACACGTGTCACTCAAACAACAGTTAGATAGAAACAGAAATCATGACCTCGATTTATAACCACAAAAATAGTAACTATAATTTGGTTTCTTGAACAAATAAATTTTTTAGAGTGTATGGAAAAAATAAAAGATTGGAGTCTAACCAAAAAACCATTCGTTGTCTATAATATATGGATATTCAGATTCTGTTTTCTAAAGAATTATGAACCTAAATTCATAAGAATTCTAAGTATGAACTTGGAATGTTTGGAGTCTGAAATCCGAATAATTTGGTGTCTGAACATAGAATGTTCGGAGTCTGAATTCAGAAGAATTCGTAGTCTAAACTCAGAAAGTTCGAAGACTGAATTTAGAAGAATTCAGAGTCTGAACAAAGAAATTTCGGAGTCTGAATTCATTAAATTCAGAGTCTAAATTTAGAGCACTAGGAAGAAGAACTGAGAAAGTTCGTAGTCTAAATTCCGAATAATTTTATGTCTGAACTCAAAAAGATCGGAGTCTAAATTCATAAAATTTAGGTACTGAAAACAGATTGATTTATATGATTTTATATATTAGATTCCTAGGATTTAGATATGAAACCCAATATTATACTTAGAATATGAACAATGATAACATAGTAAGGATAAATTTCCTTGGGGATGGAATATTTTCCGTATGAAGATAAAACACAGGGGAAATGAATTTTGCCTTAGGAAAGAGTGTTTGTGATTTTAAAAAAATGAAGGAATGGTAAATTCATAAGGAAACATTATTTACTCAACAATATCCACCTTTTAGAGAGCACACACATCCTTACGAAAATGAATATAAGGACATAGAAAATATTTTTCTAATCATTGAAAATAAAACTTATCTCCCTTAACACATGGGAAATAATGAATACAACTTACTCCACCTTAGTTTTGAAATCACTAAGGATCATATTCTTGATTTATGGATAGAAACATAGCATTTTATTACATATAAAAATCATCTTAGATAAGAACTCCCCCTCAGATGAACTCCCCATTATATAGATAAATTTATTCTTTTATTTTGTATTCATTTTAACATTTCATTCTCTCCATTTTTTATTTTCAAAAAGGAATACAGGGAATAATAAAGAAAATATGGTACTTGTAATATTAGTACTAAACGACTAAATGTATAAAGAGAAACCCAAAATTTCATTACGATTGGAAAATATTTACACAAGTATGTGATACAACAAAAGATCGAAATTGAAAAAGATTATCCTTATTTTTCCTTCGGCATCAACATAATTACTATGGTTTTGAACTTCTTGAGTACTTTGTGTTCTTCCTTTGCACTTTTGAGAAGCTCATCCTGTTCTTCAGTTTTCTTCTCTAAGGATTTGATTTTTTCCTCCTGAGCCTTAAGAGATTCTGCCGGAGCATTTAAAACTTCTTCTCGGTTAGCAAATTTTTCCTCAATTTCAATTATAATAACATTTTCCCTCTCCCAACTCTGAGAAACTAAATATAACATCCCATTCAGATCTTTCACTTCTTGTATCCGAGAATTCTTTTCCAGAGTTAGAATCTCCTAAAAACTATTTGTGAGGTCCTTGATCTTTACATATTAAGTGTCAAATGAATCCTTGAAACATTCTTGGAATTCATAAAAGATTATCATCTCTTATACTATATTTCTTGTCCAGCTTGTCAACTTTTTCCTTCACCTTTTGTGAGCTTTATAGCTAATAAGAAAAGTCTGGAAATCTGCCTTCATTTTGACAGACTTATCCATCACCATGGATACTGAATCTGATTTTTTTATTTAAGGTTTGTTGAAGCATCTTCCATCTTGATTCAGTGCTTGGAAATATTTGAATTTTCCCAACAAGCTTCTTCAAAGGCTAAACTATAAAATTATTTCCAATAGATGATGATACCAAATCAATGATTTTTCTTGGTGTGGTTTTTTTTTCTAACTCAGTATCTTTCCTCGTTGAAGAACCACCAACATATTTATTTTTTACCACAGCCTTGTTAGGTGTATCAACTACTAAATTTTTTCCCTTATCAACCTTCAGAATGACTTCCTCATTAGAAGATTCATGTTCACTATCAGATAGATGAACAATTTTATCTTCATCTACATCTTCCTTTTCCACTCCTACATCAATATCCTCTAGGTGAATGAAATATTTATTACTGCATTATTCTTCAGATGGTTTGTCTAATTCATTGTCATCCTTTTCTTCATCCTTCCTAGGAGTAGCAAGCTTTGATGATTCGTCTTGAGAGGTTTAGAATGATAATTTCATAGAAGGGATTTCTTTCTCCTAAAAACCCTTAACATGATTTTTCAGATCTTCAGTATCACCATTGTCTTCTTATATCTCTTCTTCTAATTCATTGTCTTCAACATACTTATTCTTGTTGTATTTATGGAAATAAAAAATTCTTTCCTGTAGTTTTAGGTAATTGTTCTATAAGATAGGATTCTGGAATTGGGATATTCTTGGAAGCATTATCAGAAGCCTTTAGAAGGGATTGAACTATTTCAGCCTCAAACAACTTCTTCTTTTGCTTATTTTCTTTCTCTTGCTTCTCACTTTTTTCAGCATCCATCTCCCTCAAAGATTTTTCTACAACAGGGTTGAATCCAAACATAGGCTCCCCTTATTTCTGATTTTTCATGTCTTCACTCAACATTGAAAAAACTTCAACTAGATCGGATTTTTGTTTTTTTGGGATTATGGGGTGCATATTGAGTTTCCTTTACTACTGGATTTTTTTCCTTCTCTTCCAAATCCTTCACATTCCTCTTCCTTCCACCCTTTTTAGTGGTTTCAACAACATCTTATTTCTTCAATAAGGCTTCTGCCTCTTCCTCAGAAAAATCATAAAATTCTTCGGATTCTTTAGAAAATCCAACATTCATTCTTCACAGATTATCAACACTCAAAACATGGCTTTTCAATTTCTTGACTTAGATCTGTAAGGAATTTTGAAGGATTCTAAACACCGAAAAACCATCTTTGAAAGAATGGATGGATAAATAATAATTTAAGCCTTCATATTTCCATTATTTATGTTCTCAATCATAACTATGATATGTTTAACAGGGTTTATCTTCTATTTATTTACCAAGAAATCCAGAATATACATATCACTTTTCTCCAAAGTATCATTGTCTCCTTTTCTCGGTATGATCAATTTTTGGACCCAAAATTCAAGAATATAAAAATTTGTTAATAGTTGAATGACCTTTGGAGTCTTTACCTCTGGGAGACCAAGACAAGAAATAGATTCCTCCTTAACAAAATTTCATTGAACATCAGGCAACTTATGAGAACCAAACTCAACTTCCCCTTAATAAGAAATACCTATCAAACTGGATTCCGTGATATATGAAAGTGAATATGTCTTCACATAGTACTTAAAGGAAAACTATTATCATCCTTATTCCTTGAATAAATTTACCGACTCATTGAATTCAATTATCAATTCCGGATATACCAAATCCTGATCGTTTGGTTTTGAAAGAGAAAAATTTTCCCACCCATTCAGATTTATATTATTGGAGATAATAGAATAATACATTGCGAAAAAAATTGGATAAACTAACCATTCTCTGTATATCTACCATTAAAATATTGGTTCAACGGTTGGAATATCTTTCTGAGAGGATTCTTCAGAAGAAATTCAGATGTAAGAATGATCTAAGAAGTTAAAAACATGTTTATGTAGTAGGGTATAGCATCAGCATGAACGATCATGAGTCTCAATGTCGGAAAAACATCGGGGGTCCTACATATTGGCATTTGGGGTGATGGTTCAACTTCAATACTCAATCAGATGGCTGAAAAACCTTCTGATTAGATCTGAATCTTGAGATGATAACTGGAATGAATTTTTGATAGAATCCAATCTTTTTAGGATTTTATGAAAAACATTCATATTTTAGAAAAAAATGAATACCAAAATATAAAAACAGATGATAATAAAAACATGTAAAAGATGATTACGAAATTTTCAGAAAGGGAAAATACCTTTTAGATTGATACGAAGATTATTCGTATCGAAGAAAAATTATTCATAAAGATCTTTAGATTTCAAGAAAAAAAATGAAAACATTTACTATGAAAATCATTATTAAAAAAATTTTGACTGCACAAATCTTCATTATGAAAATTTTGAGTACAAAAATCTACATTACGAATATTATGAGAATAAAAATCTCCCTTACGAAAATTTTGAGTAAGAAAATCTTCATTTCGAAAATTTTGGGTAAGAAAATCTTCATTACGAAAATTTTGACTTTGAAAATATTCATTATTATAGTTTTGAGTATGAAAATCATCATTACAAAAATTTTGAGTTCGAATATCATCATTACAAAAAAATTTAGAATGAAAATTTTAAATAAAAAAATTTTAGACTATGAAAAAATATTTAACAACAATTATTTTTTAAAATGTAAAAAACAAATGTACTCCCCCTATGATGAGGAGTTCCTTATTATAAAATTATAAGTTTCAAAATGAAGTTATCAAGGAAGATTACCTTATGGTTATCATTACTAACTTATGTTTAATGTATTCAAATCTATCGAAGGGTAATGATTTTAGGAAAATATTGGAAATGTGATATAGCATTCTGATAAATTGAAGAATGTTATCTCCTTTTTTGTGATCCCTAATAATGTGATTCCTAATATCTATATGTTTTGAATGACTGTGATATGTAGGGTTTTTTCTTAGAGAAATGCCACTTGTAATATCACACACAATTTGTGTTTTGGAAAAAATGATACCATAGTCTTTGTGTTTGTGTTGCATCACAACACTTGAGCACAACAGCTTCACACAGCTACATATTCAGATTTTGCAGTGGAAAGTGCTACTGAGTGTTGATTTTTGGAATGACCATGAAACTAATGAATCTCCTAAAAATTTATTTTTCCAGATTTACTTTTCCTATCCATTCTACATCCACCAAATTCTGCATCTGGAAAACTATTCAGAACAAAATCATTTCCAAATGTGTAAAAGAGTCCAAGAGCCATGGTTCCCATTAAGTAGGGAAAAATCCTTTTTAATGCCTTTAAATTAGATTCCTTAGGATTAGATTGATATCTTTCACATAAGAAAACTAAAAATATTAAGTCGGGATGACTTGTTGTTCTGTAAAGTAGACATCTTATCATACCTCTAAAAGATGTTTGATCTACTAGTTTCCCAGCTTCTTAAATGTTCGAGTGTGTTTGAGGTACAAATGGGAGTACTTATATTATTAGTGTTGTCATATCTATACATTTTAGGAAGATCTTTAATATACATATGTTGGGATATAGAGATTTCATTCGATTTTTGAGAAATTTGAAAACCAAGGAAAAATGTTATCTCACCCATCATATTAATTTCAAACTCATATTTCATTAGATCCACAAAGGATTCAGTTAAATATTATTTTATTGAACCAAATACAATGTCATAAACATAAATTTGAACAATCAAAACATTTTTATAATATATATTTATTAAAAGGGTTGGATTAGCATTTCCCCAAACATAATTATTTTGAAGAAAAAATATTTTAAATCTATCATACCAAGCTCGAGGGGCTTGCTCAAGTCCATACTAAGCTCTGGTAAATTTGTAAACATGTTCAGAATGAATTGAATCTTCAAAACCAGGAGTTTCTTCCACAAAAACTTACTCTTCTACAAAACCATTAAGGAAAGAACATTTATTATCCATTTGAAAATGTTTAAAATTGAAGAATACTGTAAAGGAAAGTAGAATACGAATAGATTCATGTATATATACTAGATCATAGGTTTCTTTATAAATTATTCTTTCTTGTTGATTATAGACTTTAGCAACCAATCTAGATTTATTTATTACAATGACTCCATTTTCATCACAATTATTTCTAAAGACCTATTTTATTCCAATAACATAAATTTCTCTAGTTCATTCATCCAAGGTCCATACATTATTACTTTCGAATTCATTTATCATATCTTGCATAACTTTTATCCAATCATAATCTGCTAACGTTTCATCAGTGCTCTTTGGTTCTAATTTGGAAATAAATTCTAGAGTTTCTACTTCCTTACATAAGGAGCTTTTAAGTACTTATAGTTTGATTTACATCACCAATGATTCTATCACTAGGATGATTTATAAAGAACATCTGATTTGGGTTTTATAAAATGTGTTCGTCAATGTAGGGTAAGAAATCATATGTGGTAAATGTTTTAGAAATATCTTCTTGGAAATTTCCTTAGCAGAAGGATCTTATAACAATGGTTGATAACCAGTTTTTGAAAACACATCCGAAAATGTAGGTTGAGGTTTTTTAAAATCAAAATGACTAGTTTCATCACATTAGACATGTACTGTTTCAAAAATAGAACGATTTTTTTATTGAATACTCTATAAGACATAGAAGTTGTGGAGTATCCTATAAAAATTCCTCCATCGGATTTCAGTGAAAAAGTTTTGTAGATTATCTTTAGTATTTAGAATTAATATTTTGCAACCAAAAATCTTAATATAGGATAGTATATGTTTTATAAAATTCCATTACTGATAAGGTGTTTTATTAAGAAAATGTCTTATCGAAATTCGATTTATAGTGTAACAAGCTATACATACAGCTTCAGACCAAATTTTTTTTGCGACCGAATATTCACTCAACATGGTTCTTGTTATTTCTTGAAGAATTCTATTTTTTCTTTCAACCACGCCATTTTTTTGAGGAGTTCTGTGTGCTGATAAGTAATGAATAATGCATTTTCTACTACAAAAAGTTTTAAAATAAGAATTTTGAAATTATACTCAATGATCACTATGAATTTTTATCAATTGAAGGTTTTCCCCATTTTTTACTCGGGCTCTAAAAATTTTGAAATAAGAAAATGCTTCAGATTTCCTTGATAGAAAATAAACCCATCTAAATCTAGTTTAATCGTCAACTAGGATAAATGAAGAATATTTGCCTCAAATTTTTCAAGTTTTTGTTAGACCAAAAAGATCCATAAGCACTAACTATAATGCATGACTGGTTGAAACATCACCGACTGATTTAAAAATTGATTTATGTTTCATTCCAAATTGGCAAGGATAAAAAACTTTTGAAGAATCAAATCTATGCTCTGGTATATCCTTAACTAGTATCTTCTTAAATTGATTACATAGATTACAAAGCATAAAATGCCCTATTTTTCTATTCCATAACCTTGAATGATCTTCCTTTTCACTATGGCAAGGTAGATCATGGCTTCTATGGACTTCTATGTTTAATGTGTAAACATTCTCTTGCCTATGGACAGAAAGAATAAAGACTTCCATGGAATTGTGTACTAATAACTTTTCATTCCTAAAATTCACAAGGTAACCTTAATCACATAATTGACATATGCTAATGAGGTTGTGCTTATGACTCTTAACAAATAAAACATTTGAAAAAAATGTTTTTCCCAGAAGAACATTGTTACCTATACAAATAATTTCTCCCTGAGCATTATCTCTGAACGTTACATTTTCTCCTTTCATATTCATTATCTTTTCAAAGATTTTTTTGTTATCATTCATATACCGAGAACATCCACTATCCATGTACCAAGTATTACAATTGGTAGTATATATATTTCCTTGAAAATAAGAGAGTTAGACTTTAAGAACCCAAATTATCTTGGATCCATAAAATTCAGAAAGCAAAATTTTAAGTATCCACATTTTCATTGAAAAATAAGCATTATGAAATCCAAAATAATGAGTATTATTTAAGGAAACTTTTTGGCCTAATGCCTACCACACTGATAATTAGTGCAGAAATGATCGCATTGAGGAACAAAATAATTGTTACTAAAAATTGTTTTTGAACTAGTATAACCATAATCATAATTATTCCTTAGAGGTCAAATTTGAGAATACATCTTATCAAAATTTTAGTTACCTAAGGCAGAGATTGAAAAACACTTCTTCAAGAAAAATATTTCTGACATTAATATAATGACTAAGTTCCTTTATTCAGAAAAATTATTTTTTGAAATAGAGTTAAGCTCGAAAACATTTTTCAATGAAATTACATTTTTTGCATCCTTAGAAAGTTCATCCTTCTCAAAATTTACTTCGTCAAGGTTTTTTGAAATACATTAAAAATAACAAAAATTATAATCAAGAAAATAAAAAAGATTTAATATTTCCTTGGTAAGAAAAGTACTTCTAGAATTTTCATTATCACGATTTTTCATGAGTATTGAATTATCATTCTCAAGGAGTTTAGAAAATCTAGAAACTTTTTCATAGGGAGGTAAATAATTATCTTGATCATAAAAAGATTCGTCATCTGAGGATTTATAGTATTAATTATCACTATAATTTAATTTAAAGGTTACACTGGGGATAGATTCATCATTTTGTACCTTTTCCATTAAAACTTTATTTTCAATAGGTATTCTGGCTTTTAAACCAAGATTCTTCCATCCAGAAGATTCGTACTATGATTATTCATCTGAAATTTCACCACCACTAGAACTCCATGTTTCATTAGCTTTCAAAAAATTCATACCCTTATCATTGTAGTACTTTTTTCTATTCTTCTTAGAATGCTTTTCCTTTCTATATTTTTTCTTAAGCATTTGACAATCTGGGCATATATTTCCATCTCTCTTGCATTCATACTATGTGACATATAAGTCTTCCTTATATTTCCTTTATTTATTAATGTATCTAGATAAAAAGTTTTTATGTCTAACAATCTTGTTCATTCTTTGTGAAAGAATTCCTAATTCATTTCTTGAAGATTCACTCCCACTAGATTCAGATTTGAAAAACAATCTTCTTATAATTAGATCGAGTAAGTCTCTCATGAGTTTTGGATTTAATATGATTTGAAGTTGTTGTAAAAACTACACTGCCATTTCTGTTCTTTATCTTAATATTGTCATCATCTCTCTTCATTCTGGTTTCATGTTAAAGAAGAGTTCCAAAAAGTTAATCGACCTAAATCTGTATAACTTTTCAATTCTCATTTATAGATGTCCTCTTATATTCCCATTCATTGGGAATGTTTTCAAATATTTTTTCCACAAGAGGTTCATAATCTAATCCTTTCTCACACATAGATTGTAAACTATTATCAATATTCATGAATCATTATTGTACCTTACATATGGGTTCTTCTTAAGGAACGAAGAAACCATGATATTCAGCTCTAGGCATGGCACATCTAGTTTCAATAACATTGGAAGTTCCAAAATGTGTAACTTCAAAATTCTTCCAAATACAATTTGATTCTTCACAATATAAAATCTGGATATATGTATTTCTAGTCATTGAAAAAAGTAAAGTATTGAGTACCTTTTAATTCAGTTGATAATTATTCTTTTTGTGGTAAGTGAAAGTTCTAACTTCCTTGTCAGGGATTTTATATCTTCCAGAAACCATAACAAAATTTTCTACTCCAGTATTGATAAAAAATGTCTTCATGCAATATACCAAATATTCAAAATCATTTAAATCAAAAATAGGTGGTCTAGTAGGATTCAGGTTTTCTGTGGAACCAATATTCATTCCTGCAATCTTACGGGAAAATAATCATTCCATGAATACTTGTTAATAGTAAAAGTTAGTTAACAATGAAAATTATCCTATGCAAGGAAAATATTATGAACAATGAAAACTGAGAAAGAAAACTTATATGTGAATATATTTATTTTAGATACCTGCTCTTATAATAAATGTAGTATCAAAATAATGATATAGATTCTCAATATAAAATAGGGGTAGGGGTGGATTGTATACATTAAAAAATTACTTTATAACTTTTAATGATGGTAATGTTTGAAAATGTTAAACAAGGTAAATTCAAAACACCTCTTAGTTATACAAATATTATTGATTACGAAAATATGGTTCCGAAAATTAAACATCCGTAAAGTTTAGAAAGATAAAGATTCTACCATAATGAGTATAGAATCTTACTAATCAAAGTACACAGAATCAAGGATGTATAAGATAGTTATACATTCCACAACAATCAAAATGCATCGTAAAATATGAAACAATACAGGTAACAAGTGGTAAATATTTTAACCCAATGAGAAGGATATCCAAAAACATTGGATAAAGGTCCCTTGATTTATACATTCAAGAAATTTTGTCTTACCCACACTAGGGTAATCCCTCAATACGAATATTGGTGTATGACTTACTATCCCCGCAAACCCTCAACTTCAATGTTGTCAGAACGTATGTCTTCCTATACACGGAAGCCCTAAAATGTACATAGTATCATTCGGATTCACATGAAGAAATTCTGAACAAGATGTTCAGTATGCACTTAGCATGAGAGTATCGCCCTATAAATCACTTCATAGCACGTTGTCTCTAGAGTAGAATAACTGTTCATCAATGTTGTGATCTCTTTAAAAAGAGATCCTATTTATAGTTACATTCTCAACGGCTGCCTCCCTCATAAAAAGGTCATATTTTTCATTCAATTTCGGAGGGACCTGTACATGTGTCACTCAAACAATGGTTAGTTATAAATAAAAAGAATGAAATGGTTTTATAACCATAACAAGATTATGTAAAATAAGGTTTCTTAAACAAATCCATTTTTCAGAGTGTAATGAAAAAATAAAAGTTCACAGTCATACCAAAAAACCATTTGGTGTCTATAATACATGGATATTCAGATTTTGTTTTCAAAATAACTCTGAACCTGAATTCATAAGAATTCAGAGTCCGAACATTGAATTATCGGAGTCTGAAATCAAAAGAATATGCAGTCTAACCTTAGAAAGTACAGAGATTAAATTCAAAAGAATTTAGAGTCTTAACTCAGAATGTTGAGAGTCTAAATTTAAGAAGAATTTGAATTCTGTACTCAAAATGTTAGGAGTCTGAATTCAAAAAATCTGTAGTCTGAATTCAATGAACTCGGATGCTGAACTCAGAATGTTTGGAGTCAAAATTCATAAAAATTCGAAGTCTGAACTCTGAATGTTCGGAGTCTGAATTCAAAAAATTCAGATCCTAAGAATAGAATGCTTTATATCTAAGTATATATAAGATTTCAAGGTTTTATATACGAAAACTAATTTTATAAATAGACTATGAACACTGAAAACATGGTAAGGATAAATTTCCACGGGGAAGGAAAATTTTCTTTATGAAGATGAAACATAGGGGAAAATAATTTTTCCTTATGAAAGAGTGTTTGTGACATTCAAAACATGAAGGAATGGAAAAGTCATAAGGAATCATTTTTGACTTAGCAACTATAATATCCCTCCAATATCATATATCACTATAAAGGGTGAATATTTCAACTAATTATCAGTGTTGATCTAGAATTGTTTACTCTTATAAATGAAATTAATATATTCCATGTAATCCTACATTTATTATTCTGATGTATTAACATAAAATCTTAGAGGAACCATAAAACAATATCTTCCCATCATTGAAAATTATATAATATATCATGATGTAGACTACAATTACCTATTCGGAATAAGGTTCAAAATATGTTCTAGAGTACAATGGATATTCATTATTTTATTTTTATGGAGATCAATGGGTGAGAGTGGTGACATATTCCACACTAATGTAGTGATTCCCATAATTTTCCCCTTCAAAAAAACAATAATCATTCATAAATAGGCACAAAATAATCTATATGAAATGATAACCCATTCCCCTCTCTCTCATTTTTTTCCATCTTAATAAGTCCTTACAAACATTAAATATAATATAAAATAATATATAATAAATATTTTAAATATAAGAATACAACATCTTACTAATATTACAGATTATTGTGGTTACTAAATAATGTCAATCAATTAATAAGTTATCTATAAATTTTCATCACTAATTAGTAAATAAGAATACACTATTTATTTATTATTCATGATTCTATTAATATAAATTTATAATTTATTATAGAAACAAAATTACAAAAATAAAACTAAGAAAAATTCATTTCATATATTCGTACTAATTTTTACATATAACACCTAAATAAGAGGCATGAGACTAGAGAAGATAGGTCGAGGCAGGAAACACAACCTAGAAATCATATTTCAGCTCATGTAATAACATAATAATTCAATATAGACATATTTATGGATAATTTCTTCAATAAGGAATGTATTTTCTTTAAGATATAATAAATACCAATATGTATAGTCTCATTTTGATTACATTTTATAACATTTTGACCTAGTATACCTAAACAGTTCTAAATTCAGGCTAGCACATCACCTCAGACACACTTCCCTATCACTAGAGCCTTGTGTCAAAGCTAAGGGTCTTCGATTACATCACCTTTGCATTAGAGTGTGCTAAAAATCATTTAATTTATCCACACTTGACCATACCAAAATTTTGACCAACCATACCATATGAAAAAAACATTCTCTTTCATTGGAACCATATTCCTTGGAAGAAGAATATGAAATTGAACCTCCAGTTTTATTTTAGTGGTGATGAGATGAGATGTAGGGTTTATCATGGTCATGAAAAGTGAAAAAATGTGAAACACGTAACACATAAAATCAAACAATGATAGAGAAAAATAAGAAAATAACATACATTGGATTCCACCCTTGATTCGTCTAAGGGATCAAAGAGGAGTCGCACTAGCAGTAAAGGAGTTCTCCGAGAGGTTGATAATCGAGAGTGATTGAGTCAATGTTATGGTTCAATAAAATAGATCAGGGAGACATTAAAAGCACTTTGAAAAATCCCTAATAAAGATCTCGTTTATCAATTTAAAATCCATAAGCACTGATAAAAGGGATATTTATCAGCACTAACAGTTTATCACAGATAAAGTTCTTTTACAGTATGTTTTTAGTTTTAAAACAAGATGGATATTTATCAGTGATAAAAATCACATATAAATATTGATTTTATCAGTGCTAAAATTTTAGAACTCATAGAATATTTATAATTATAGTTAGTAAAATATATTTATTAGAATTTTATAATTATATAAATATATATATAACTATTTATTTATAATTATATAAATACTTATTTAAAAACGAAACATTTTTTTATAATTATTTGAATATAAAGTAATAAATACAGTAAATATATATTTAAAAGATAAAACCCTTGAAATAAAGGGTATAAAATGGATTTTTAAATAAAAATATATTTAATTATAGTAGTAATATAATACATCCATGGGTAGTATAAAAACCAACCAAAAGTACTTGGTGGTGAATAAAACATTTATCTCCCAAAACTAAAAAAATGGGTGATGAAATTCTCTTACCACGTGTCTTGACTCTCATCATACTCATGAAGAACTAATATATAATAAATATAAGATTATTATATATTTTTAATATTTATATATTTTTATATCATATTCTATATTGGTTTGATTATGAACATATATTAACTGATTGTTAACAATTCTTTGTTAAGGATATGCTTCGTCTAATATTCGATTTGTTTTTGCAAGTCCATTAATTTGATATATCATTGGTACTAATAATAATATAATGATTTCCAGAATATAAAATATTATATAAATTTCATTAATATTCAGTATATTTTTATTATAACTATCTATAGATGTATGAAATGGAAATCATCACTCACATGGACAGTAGGCCATATGTAATCATAAACGCTACTTCCGTTTTATTGCTGTATTGAAAGAAATAAGTTAAATGACATATATGTAAATTTATATATGTATATAATATAATTAAAATATAATTATTTTTAAATATATATAAAACAGGTTCAATAAACATATCCTCGATACATTCCATGTTGCATGTGAATGAATGAAATCCCTTTGAGGGTGGCGGTAGTTCACATTTTCTCAAACAAAATTATCATATTTACACAAAAATTTAATGTATAAAGATAATTTTTTTAAAAGAATTAAATAAGATTAAATAAATAATAAATATAATATATAACATATATTAAATGAGTTTCCATGAAAATTTCTACCTTGATTGGGGTTTAACGAAAAACGAACAACTGTCGTTTCATGATGTGGTAGTTCATTGTACAAGTAAACAATATATTTATTACCCATTAAATGGATTTGTGTGTAAGTGTAGGTAAAAACCATATCATTTAAAATAATCTAATATTTAGGATTCTATTATTTTTATACAATAATGGATTTAGAATATTTCATTTGGGGGATAATGGATATAATAGAAAAGAACATGTGGAATAATGTAACCACTTATTCTGGTAACTCCATTTCGTTTTCACTAAAATAATTCCATGTCTTTATTTATGAAAAATGGTAGGATTATAGGATAAGGAGATGGATTTTTAGGAGCTATTTTGGAATATATTGGATGAGAAAAAAATTTAGAGGTTTGAGGATGTGGGAGGAGAGTAGGTCTTTTATAGTGGAAGAGGATTGACACTAATGTAATGTTTTTGAATGGGAATTCCTAAGACGTTTTTCCCCTGGAATGTGGACCCAATAATGGTAAAATGTATATAAGAGTGATTATATGGACTATATAGGGTAATTAAATGGATTTTGGACAAGATTATATGTCATTTAGGCCCTTATGTCTAAAGATTAGTTCTTATTTAAGCTTAATTTTACCATAATCGATGTAATTAATATTAATTACATTGACTAATATTTTTGGTAAGAAAATAAGTTTACCATATTGAAAATTATAAATTATGATGAATAAAAATATGTAGTCTATTGTTAGAAATTAAAATCACATAATTGTTAGAAAATAATTTAAATTTAATCCCACAGTCGGGTCTACATTACGAGTTTTTAATCGAAAAATGTTCAAATGTTTTCCGTGCGTTTTTATTCATTATATATATAAAATTGCATAAAATAAAATGAATTTTATTTACTGTTAAATGTTTTTCTAATTATATTTTGAAACCAATTTAAAATATAATTTGAGCTTATAAATAAATTACACAAAAAACTTGTTTTGAGCTCAAATTTAGTATTTTCACTATACATTAAAAAAAGAAGATTGAGAGAAATATTACAAAAAATTATCCTAAGAAAATTATTATGTTATGATATGAATTTTTTATTTCATTATGACATATTAAATTTATAAAATTTCAAAAAATTGGATTATTAATGGGATCTCCATTAAAAGGCGGTTAAATTGCCTTAATAAAAATATTGGGTTTATACATAAATTTATTTTTATTCTTATCTTATGTCCATAAAATCAATTTTATGAATATAAAAAATATTTTGTTTTATATAAAACATATATATTACAATAAAATCAATCACTAATTTTAATTAATTTGTTTATTATGATAAAATAGCATTATGACCATAAAAATAATTATATTTTCTTTTATATTCAATCAATTTTCATTTTCATTTTTAAATTAGTTAGTAATATATTAATTCATATTATATTCGTGTAATCCAATAATTTTCATAACATAGTTAATAATATTCATAATCTCCAACATAATGGCTAGAATATATCCCATTATACTAAATATTATTATTTTAATAATATATTGTAGTTCGCTAACACTCGGTCTTGTGTGTTATAAAACCCTTTGAGGACAGTCAATATTTCATGTAATGTAAATTAAACAAGCTAGGATTGAGCTGGAGCCTCTGAGCGGCAGGTTTCTCCATCTCGCGGCGGCTAGGGTTTCCTTCCGCAGTCACCTCCTCCCCTCCTCTGGCTTGCTCGAGTCCCGAAGGTGTCTTCCTCTGGAGTTCGTCGTGACTCGTCTTCGGATTAGGTGTGGTTTCGCTTCGTCGGTTGGCATATCCAGAGCGTCTGGATCTCGGCTCGGTGGGGTTGGAGCGGCTCAACGACGGCGCTGGCGTTCTCTGGAGCGGGTCGTCATCGGCTCCATAGTGGCTTGGGGGAGGGGAGGATCTCGTCGCGGAGGCGGTGAATCGTCGACGGCTTCGGCGTGGTCCTGGTGCGGCTCGTGCTGGCTCTGACTCTCTCGACTTGGCGACGACAAGATCTATCGACGGTCCGGTGGTCTTTTCTCGGCTCGGTGACGGCGTGTTCGGCATGCTCCGGCGGTTTGGTCTCGGCGTCAGCTCCCGGTGGCTGTCTGGCTTCGGTCTGGCGACGATGGGAATCCTTTTTCTGGTGGCAAGGCTTCAGATTTGTTGGGGCTGTGCTTTGGATTCTGGATTCGAGTTTGGATCTTGGTGGTCTATATGTTTTGCGCGTGTTCTGGTTGACCTCAACATCTGCTCCGAAGCCTCTCGGAGCGGGAGGCCTGCTCATGTTCGAGGTCTGCTCATGTTCGAGGTTGGAAGCAGTGGGTTCACTTCGGCGGAGGCTGGTAGGAAGGCGGCGATTGCAGATCTGTTTTAGATCTGGTTTCAAACCAGATCTGGTTGGACAGCGGCAGTTCGGATGGCGAACTTCGGTCTCGCGACGACATGGTGTCTGAGGCGTGATGGGATTCAGCGGCGGTCGGTGGCTCCGTTCTAGTCACTGGTTTTGCCTTCGGGTTGTGTTTTTCCTCTTTTGCCTCTTTTGGTGTCGTTGGTCACTCGTCATGGGCCTTCCATTGGGCTCTTATGTTTTGGGTGGTGCCTCTGATTGGACTTTGTCCCACTGGGCCTGTGGGCTTGTTATGGGTTTTACCTTACCCATTCCAAAAGGTTTTAATGTCCTTTTTCTTTTCTTTTAATAAAGGGGCTTGACCCCAAACCTTTCTGAGTAAATTAAACAAGCTATTCAATGCATAGAATGGTATATTTTTTGTTCGGAATAAAAAAAATCCAAACCTAGTGCATTAATAAAAAATATATATTATTTTTTGTATTTTGTGAAATGAACAATATCATAAATACTAAATTAATTCGAAAAGAATATATTTCATAAATTCTCAAGGGGTTAAATTCTTCCCCCAATGAAATAAATTTCACCATTTTAATTTGTATGGGTTATCAAATGATTAATAATTGTCTATTACACTCATAGAAATCCATATCATAAATATGAACACTTAATCGATAAATAAAAAAAGAAATTTAGAAACATAATGGCTACCCAATGTATCAAATATCATGGTTTCCACATAAGATAATATAAGTTCCTAGTGGAAACATGAACTTGGAGGGAAAATGTAAATATTCATAGGGAGTGATTGAGGTACTAAATCATAAACAAGAGTTCCCACAATGATCCGTCGAAGTTTTTTGTCAAGCTTAAGTTAACGCACATAAGCATTATTCCTGAATAAGTGGAATAGATCTTAAATGGTAACTCGGATTATATATCAGAGGTCACCCTTGCTCTCAGGATGGAAGGTTTAACTTTGGTGCGAGTGAAGATTAGACGTTGCGGGCCTCCTATTAGAAAAACGAAAAATTTCATATTAGTAAATAAAATAATTAAATAAATTATTTTATTTTCCAAATTCATATAACTCACAAATGGTAACTCGGTTTAAAAATCTGAGACCACTGCTGAACTAGTAACTTTATGATTTCCTTAAAAAGATACTAATTTTGGTTGGCGCGGGCCTCCAGAGAAAGTTATTTTTTGGCCACAAATAAAATAATTAAGTGAAAATTATTTTATTGTAAAATTCATAACATTTAAACGGTAAATTGGATTGAAAATCCAAGAGTACCGTTTGGTTTTTTGGGGCATGTTTCACCTTGGAAGAGTCTGACCTTGACAGACACGAGTTGATAGTGACTGATAATAATGTTCTAAAATTTTTTTCGGTTCCATTCAGTAATCGCGCGAGCAACGTTTTGTATCATTTGAACCGGTGCTTAGAATTGAAATCTGAGGGAACTGTTGAACTCGCAGCGGCAGTAATCACTTAAGAAGACTTTAACAGTTTGTCGAGAATAAAAGTTAGATTTTGGGTTTTAATAAAAAATTAATAAAATAAAGTGTACAACACATTATTTTATTTTATGCTCCCATGTGAGTGATTATTGGTTAAACCCTACACTTCGAAGTTAGAGGTGGGACCGCCACACCCTAACCTCCCATTAGAGTTTATGGTGGTGGGTTCCACCTGAACATAACCTCCCACGAGAGGTTAAGACGAGGGGACCACCTTTGATCAAAACCACTCAACTCCCTCAATTAATTTAATGGGTCAATATAAAATTAAATGCTTTCAAGTTAATTTTATGTGTCAACAAAAATTAAATGCTATCAATTAATTTTATATGTCAACAAAAAATTAAATCCTATAATTTTTTTCATGTAGGCTATGTTGGGGAAACCTCTTGGATTCCTCCAAACAATTAAGCCAACACACCTCTTAAATTGCGCCAACGCTATTTAATTCACTTGACCACCTTTCTAAATTAAGTAACTGCATCTCTGGAATTTTGGATGGTTCATAATAAATGAACCATTACAAATTCCATTATAGTTATATATTTATCCCCTCTCCTATATATCGGGAGCTTGGGAGAAGTATTTGGGATGGATTCATCAAGCGACAAAATGCTGGCAAAGTGACGTGACACCCAACACATGGAGGATTATGCCATCTCCAACGAAGAAAGAAGAACGCCGACCATCCTCGAATTCTTCCTCGGACTCATATCGACGACGAGCGTCTTCAATGAGTTGAAACAACTTGGGTTTGGAAGTGCTCGTTAGACGCGACGAACGACGATCATCTATGTCTTCTTCCTCGACTCCGTCAACGAACGACGTCAGCCTTTTTGTGCCATCGTCAACCAACTACGATCAAGGTAGGGGTTTCTTGCTTGATATTAATATACCCTTTTCTTATCTTCTTCATCATATAAAAAGTTATTATTGAGGATGTGTTACTGATTATTTAATTTCTTGATGATCTAAATGATACCTCCCTAAACGTAGAGGGTTTGGGTCAAACTAACATGGCCCAACACCCTCTGTCAGTTTTCTTCATTATGGTGACTTTCTACAGCATGGAGATGAGGAGATGACGATGAAGGTGGCAACGAAGAAGTTTTCACTACACGCGGCCTCTGTGAATCATGTCTCCCCTCACGGAACACCGATGCTTTCGGCCGAACATAGCCGGCCTGAGCGGCGCCCGACCCGCCTGCCTGCGGCCTCCTAGCATCATGCCTGACTTGTGGCCCGAATGCCTGTGACCTCCTGGCGCCTTTCTTGGTGTGTGGCCCGCCTTCCCACGGTTCCCTCGTGCCCTACCCGGTGCCCTACTGGGGCCCTTTAGTCTGCCCGCGCACTGCCCGCGCGCCCTGCGGCCCGCCGGCCTAACCGCGCCCTGCCTAGCACACTTGTGGACTGCCCAGAGTCCATCCGGCCTGCCCGCGCCCTGCACGCTCTGCCCTCTTCCAGCCCACGCCGAGTCACTCAAGATGTACCCCTTATGACGCTAGCTGAACCAGACCCGAACTTTGGGTTGAGCTGCCTATGTGGCGACATCCGGGTCGAACCGCCCTCGGAGACCGTTGGGCCGAGCCCAGCGGACCAGGCCAAACATAATGGGTTGACCTGCCTGACGGGATGGATCATACCCAGTGAGTCTAACTGCGTCAAACCAAACCAGTTTGGCCCAGACTGTGTTGGGCCGAGTCAGTCCGACCAGGTTGGACCGGACCCGGGCCCACTACAGACCCATTTACCTTCTTATGTCATATCATTGGCAACGGATGACCATTTGACGAACCGTCAGCAGTGCCGGTATTCTTGGAGCGAAGCCATACTTTTGAGAATACCCCACTGGAGTTGGGGATATAGTTGAGATACGATCAGGACCGATCTTACAAGAATCCAACAGGGCCCCCGGGGAAAAAAAGAAAATAACAAACAGACCGGGCGTCCGATTGACGCGCCTTCTGTTTCATTGATACCCCTATGAAAAGTAAGACCTTTGAGATACTTCTATGTGGGACTTCGTGAATGTTAGATTATCAACCAGTATCTTATGGAGTAGACCTTCTAGAGAGGAGAAAACATTTTTGTGGGAACTTAGTTACTGGTTGATACTTGACGACTGCGGATCGATTCGTCTCAGAGTGATTCGATTAGCCTAGTGGGGACCGCCTCTATGTGATATTGACAGACCCATGGCGGGGAGAACCTCTATGTGAGCATGACAGACCCACGGTACTCGACACATGGAGTACCTTTGCAGGCTACAAGGGGGAGAGCCTCTATTTGAGCACAACAGACCCATGGTGGAGAGCATCTCTATGTGAGTGCGGAAGACCCGTGGTAATCGAATGGAGGAGTACCTAAGTAGTCCAAGTTAGTGGGAAGCGCATCTATGTGATGTGACAGGCCCACTATACTCGCTAGAGAAGGAGTTCCCCAGTAGCTGAGGGTACATATTGATACTACCCCTAGAATAAAATCTTAGTTGATCTAAGTCAGTAAATTTTGTGTTTTCCTCATGATTGAGATGGGTTACTAGATAAAATAGATATATGTATTGGGATATACCTATGTAATGGTTATCTGTTGATTTCATACTTATTGGTTTTTCCTTGTTGGATTTTGTGAGAGCATGAGGGTATCAGGGTCCCTACTGAGTATCATTATAATAACCCCTACACGAGATACGCAAGAACCTTGTTGTTTTGGTTGTAGACGACGAACAGCGTTGACAGAGGATCAGACTAGAAGGACTGGACTGTACCCGGAGGTGGACCTTACGATGATTCGGTAACTAGAATAGATGGACAGACAGGGAGTGTTTTGGAGGCTATCTGTACATACCCTTCAGGTAGGATCCCTGGTGGACGATCCAGGAGCTTTTCTTATCCTTTCAGCTGTTTTGTACCATTCTAGTTGTACATGTACTTTACAGTTGTGCTTGTATTTCCGACCTCTTTTTCTTTTCAGCTATCCTTTTTTATATAGTTTTATTTAGTGTTTTTCTTCCATCTTACTCTATTTTGTGTGTTTCTAGTATATAAAATCAATGCCTTACAATTTTTAGGGATTTACACATTTGGTGCTAGTCTCTAGCCCCTATCCTATAGATGGCTAGCTTGAGGTAGTCACGACACATGCCCTGGGGGATGGGTCGTATCAAATTGTTATCAGAGGTTTGGTTTTACCGCAAAATATAGTACTCTGATCTTTATTTTCATTGAAGGAATATTGATAAGTGTACCAAGTGTGGTTTTTTGTTCAGGGAGTCCAGTGTTGGTGCGGCGGCCAACGTATCCGTAATCCAGGACCATGGCTTCTAATTTCTGACTCAGTACAAGAAAACACTGATTGTGTGAGTGTATTCAAATGTTTTATTTATGTCAGCTCAACTAGTTCATCTCACCAGGTGTAAAATTTTACTGTGTCACATCAGTTTAGGATGCCTCCATGAAGACTGCTAGTTAGAGTTCCGAAAGAGTATTCGATGATGGCCCACAGAGTGACGTGGATCCGGTGTAGGGCTCTCTTACGTTGTTGGCACCTTCAAGTGGTGTACCAGCATCACCACCACCCGTTGGGTGGTAGATGCCACCAGCCACACTGGCGAATGGTGCACACTGACTGAGCGCGATGCACGATTTCCAGCGGCAGAGGCCTCTGAGGTTAAGAGGCGAGATAGATTCCCACATAGCTGAGGGTTGGCTGGAGGCAATTTCTAGAGTTTTTCCACCTAGTTGAGACAACATTAGAGCAGATAGAGATCTTAGCTACTATCCTTTTTCAATTTGTAAACATGAGTATGTTTTTCTTAGTGATTATGCCTCGATATGTAGACCATTATCTGAGATAGTACCTCCAGGTAGTGTGTCAGTTATATAACTATTTGTTGGTCATCATTTTCAACCAGAAGTTCCAATAGAGGACACTTGTAGGGTTATTCCTTTACACATGTTTTAGAATCAAATACCCCTCAGGTTCCGTGGAGATCATGAATCATAAGTGGATGAGGACTGTCATGAGGAGGTGGTTGACAGTTCCCTAGAACATCTACAGCTTCGGCAGGACGATGTGTTGGTAGATGAGTATTCATCGAGGCATACCGATCTTTCCCCATACATGATTAATATGGTACGATAAGTGCTTTAGTGCTCCAACTTCCAAGGGAGGTGTCCTTAAAAGAAAACAGAGCCAATAAAATTCCTCTACGCATTCCTACATAAGATACAATACTATAGACAAACTTTGTGGTTGAATGTTCTATGGATTAGTGGATACATCCAGTGATTATTAGCTGTGGGAAAGTAGGAAACCGGTGCCAGCCTCAAAGACTTGAGCGTGTAAAAATCATTCAGGAAGACGAAGTGTTAAGGAAAGATGAATTTTCGGTGCATTAGACAACGAAGGATATCTAGGAGAGAAGCACAAAATGGTGTACATTACAACATGTTACAACCAACCCCTTATGTGGAACCCTCCAGGATCATAGAGCTTGATGATATGGGAAGAGAGTAGCTGCATGTGGTCAAGGAGTGTGACCCAAATGCTCTGGGAATGATTCGATGTACGGTCTGTGTCTACTAATTGTTGTCGTAACAATATACATAGGTACTAATCATTCATTCCTTCCAAAACTCTTGTCCAAGTCCTAGAGTTTCCATTTAAACCGTTGACTTTACCCCCATGTCTAGAGATACCTTAGGGTGGAACTTGATAACCACACTTAAGCCGACAGTGTGATATGAACCATGAGGCAATAGTTTCGGTTGGAACCACTTGGTGTCAGCGTCGAGGCCTTACAAAGTTACATTGGGTTTGGACTTGACATCCGCAGTTCACACTTAGATTGACAGTATTTGTAAAACTGGTTGTGGTTTGTCTACAATGTTGGGATGGGGTTTCCATTGGTCAGTGAAAAGGAAATCCCAGGAAGCACAGGATAGACACATGCATAAGAGGGTATAGTGGATCAGTCATGAGTCGACCAATCATACAATTGTTCTAGACATCTCCACAGTTTCGAAACCACAATCATCTTTTGCGATGAAGGGGAAACCCTTCTTGTGGTCGGAGAGATTCCAGCATAGATTTCAGGAGTTGAGGTAGAGTTTGAATAGTTCCCCAATCACGAGTCTTCAATAGGAAGACATTGGGTACGTATTTTATTACAACACATCAGGGACTGGACTCGGATGTGTCCCGATGAAGGATTGAGTAGTAATCGCATATGGTTATCGGAAGCTGAAACAACACGAGTAGAACTACACTACCCATGTCCTAGAGTTAGCAGCAATGGATATCTCCTTGAGTATGTGGTGATACTATCTGATGGGAGAACGTTTTATGGTATATTCTAATCACAAGAGTCTCATGTATATCTTCTCTCAGAAGGACATGAATTTGAGACAACGACATTGGCTTTTGTTCCTCCAGAACTATGAATTCATGATATTTTTAACTCCTGTGATGGGGAATGTTGTTGCAGATACCCTTAACAGGAGAACTAGTATACAACTGCTAGGCGAGGCGACAGAGTAGATGGCTACCTTACAGATATCCATTGTGGATAGAGATGGAGCAACCTTTCTACAGTCTATTACAGTCACTCCCCCACTCCTTCAGTGAGTCAGGGAAGAAAAAAATGGGGACACTGACTACGAGACATGACATGCCCAGATATCCACAGGGCAGGCACCTGATGGATTTTCTAAAGGTGGGGAGTACGTTATCCTCTTTAGAGGACATACCTTGGTACCAGTAGCACTTAAGGAGGAATTATTGAGGGAGTTACACACATCCCCTCTAGCGGTACAACCAGGTGTGGAAAAGATGTATCAGGACATTAGACGGTAGCACTGGTGGCTAGTTATGAAGAAGGTGATGGAACGGTAAGTCTCTTGATTCCTCACATGTCAGCAAGTGAAGGCCGAGTACCAATTACCAACATGCTTGGTAAAACCTTTAGATGTCCCATAGTTGAAGTGATATGGGATATCCATGAACTTCATGACGGGTCTTCCACATACATCCATGCACCCCGACTCGATTTGGGTGATCATCTACCGACTCACCAAGTCGGCCCACTTCTTATCGATCACAGTGCAGGGTTCAGTAGAGAGCATGGAGAGCCTCTACGTGCATGTTATTGTGTGGTTACATGGAGTACCTTCTTCTATTGTCTCTGATGGTGAAACATGGTTTACATAGCAGCTATTGAAGGGGTTACAGGATTCTTTCGGGAAGTAGCTACGTCTGAGTACCACCTTCCATCCTCAAACAGATGGATAGACTGAACGGACCATCTAGACCCTTGAGGACATGCTCCGCACATGTTTCCTCGACATCGGTCGTATCTGGGAGGATCACTTACCTTTAGTGGAGTTTTTATACAAAAACAATTATAACTCCACCACTGAGATGAAACCTTTTGAGTCCTTGTATGGTCGACCTTGTAGATCAACCCTCTACTGGACAGACCCCGGGGAGTGAGAAGTAGTGGTACTAGAGAAGATACGGGCTACCATAGAGATGGTTCAGATCATCCTGGAGCGCATGAAGACTACACAGAGTAGACAGATGTCATATGATGATAGGAGACGGAGGCCTCTAGAGTTCGAGGATGGTGACCACACATATTTAAGAGTCTCACCTCGATGTGGTCTATGGTGATTTGTATGAGGTGGAAATTTAACTTCAAGATTCATTGGACCTTCCCAGGTCCTCAGTAGTGTAGGTGAGGTGTCCTACCACCTGGCTCTTCCACCTTAGTTTCACTACATGAACGACGTCTTCCACTTATCTTATATGAGAAGATATGTGCACGACCCTTCCCACATCATCGACCAAGGAGAGCTAGACATCGATGATGGGGAGACTTTCACAGAGGTTCTAGTGGAGATTGAGGATCGACAACAGAATTTCTTTCTTGGATGCTCGATACCTCTAGTGCGCATTCGATGGGAGCATGGAATCCTCCAGGAGAGCACATGTGAGCGGGAGGCTCGGATGCATGCTTAGTAACTCCACTTGTTCCCTTAGTTGTGAGTTGTGGCTTACGGGGAAATAGAGCCATGAGGGGGTGAGAATTTAAAGTCCCAGAATTTCCCTGTATTTTTATTATTAAATAGTAATTTTATGGGTCTGTGAAATCTGACGGCATGAGATTCCGAGGCTGGGAGTGCCCGCAAAGATCTGTCGATGTTTTTGTGAAGCTTAAGTTAATGTGTGTAAACAGTTTTCCTGAAAAAGTGGAATAACTCTTAAATGGTAACATGGATCAGAAATCATAGGGCACTATTGCGCTTAGGATGGCGGGTTTACCCTTGGTGCTACTTAATATTCGTCGGTGCGAGCCTCCTGTGAAAAAACACAAAAATGGCATAATTGTAAATAAAATAATTAAATAAATTATTATATTTTTCAAATGCTTATAACTCACAGACAATAACATGGATTAAAAATCTGATACCACCACTGAACTCGTGATTTTATTAATTCTTTAATAGGATACTAACATTGGCCGGCGCGGGCCACCATATAATTTTTGTTTTTGGACGCAAATTAAATAATTAAGTGACAATTATTTTATTGTAATATATAACATCAAACGGTAACTCGGATTGGAAATCTGAGAGTATTGTTGGGTTTTTTGGGGAATTTTTCTTCATGAAAGATTCTAACCTAGAATTACGTGAGTTGAGGGTCACTGATAATAATTTTATGGACTTTTTTTAGGTACATTCAGTAACTGCGCGAGCGGTGTTTTGTAACTTTTGAACCAATGCTCAGAATTGAAATATGGGGGAAACTTTGAACTCGCAGCACTAGTATTCGCATAAGAAGACTTTAACCTCGAAAATAGTTGGTCTAGAATAAAAGTTAATTTTTGGATTTTTATAAAAAAAATAATAAAATAAAGTGTACAAAACTTTATTTTATTTTAAGCCGCCATTTGAGTGATTGTTGGTTTAAACCTCCACTTTGGAGTTAGAGGTGGGACCTCCACACCCTAAACTCTCATTAGAGGTTATGGTGGTGGGGCCCAACAAAAAATAACCTCATGTGAGAAGTTACGTTGTGGGGACCACCCAAGATCCAAACCTCTCAACTACCTCAATTAATTTCATGTTTCAACGTAATATTAAAAGTTTTCAAGTTAATTTTATGTGTCAAAAAAATTAAATGCTATCAATTAATTTTATGAGTCATCATAAAATTAAATCCTATAATTTTTTATGCAGGCTTTGTGGGGGAAACCTCTTGGAATCCTCCCAGTAATTAAGCCAACGCATCTCTTAAATTTCGCCAATGTTATTTAATTTTCTTGACCCCATTTTTAAATTAAGTAACTACATCGTTTGAATTTTGGATGGTTCCTAATAAATTTACCATCATAAATTCCACGATGGTTACATTCCTCTCCCTATGTCCTATATATAGAGAGTTTGGGAGGAGAATTTGGGATTACTTCATCAAGCAATGAAACGCTGACAAAGTGTCACGAAGCCCAACACTTGGAGGACTATTCCTTATCCAACGATGAACGAAGAACACAGAACATCATTGACTTCTTCCTCAGACACCTACCGACATAGAGCGTCATCAACGAGCCGACAAAACTCAATTTTGGAAGTGCTTGGAAGAAGCAACGAACGAAGATCCTCAACATCTTCTTCCGCAACTCCCTCAACGAACGACGTCCACCTTTTTACGCCAACGTCATCCAAATATGAATAAGGAAAGGGGTTTGTTGCTTTATATTATTATTCCTTTTTCTTATCTTCATCATCGGATAAAAAGGAATTTTTGAGGACCTGTTATTGATCCTATACAATATTGATTTTCCCAATGATACCTCCCTAAACGCGGAGGGTGCGGGGCAACCTAACATGGCCCTCCACACTCTGTTGGCTCTCTTTTTTATGCTGATGTTATACGGCATGACGATGTGGCGTCGACGACGAAAGTGGCAATGATGAAGGTCGCGCTACCCGTAGCCTCCGCGAATCGTGCCGCCCCCCACAGTGCTCCAATGCTTCCGGATGAACATCGGCTGTCCAAGCGGAGCCTGGCCCGCCGGCCAGCGGCCTCCCGGTGCCCTTCCCGGCGTGCGGTCCGCCTACCCGCGGAGCCCCCGTTTCCAACCCGTCGCCCTGTCGGCACCCCGCGGTCTTCTCGCGCGCTGCCTGCATGCCCCGCAGCCTGCTCGCGCCTCGCCGGCCTAACAGCGCCCTGCCCGACGCACCAGCAGCCTGCCTTACGTCCTGCCTGCCTGCCAGCGCCCATCGCCCTCTACCAGCGGCTAGCCTGCGCCACGCGCGGTCTTCCTGATGGCCTTCTGAGCCGAGTTATCCAAGTCGTGCCCCTAACGGTGATGGACAAACCGGCCCCGACATTTGTTCTGAGCCACCTGTGTGGAGACATCTGGACTGAACCGCCCTCACAGTCCGCCGGGCCGAGCCCAGTGGACCAGGCTGAACTTGAAGGGTTGACCCGCCCAACGGGCTATGTCGGACCCCGTGAGTCTGACCGGGTAGATCCAGACCAGGATGGCTCAGACGAGGTTTGGTCGAGTCGGTCCGAACAAGTTGGACCGGACCTGGGCCCCCTACTGACCCCTTTACCTTCGGGGGTCATATCTTTGGCACTAAACGTCTGTTTGATGAACCGTCAGTGGCGCTGGTATTCTTGGAGCGAAGCCATTCCTTTGAGAATACCCATCTATAGTTCGGGTTATAGTTGAGATACAGTAAGGTTGGATCATACATGAACCACACTGGCCCCCCTAGACAAAAATGCTAATAACAAACATACCTGACGTCCAGTTGACGCGTCGTCTATTGCGGTGAGACCCATATTACATGGTGGACCATTGAAATACTTCTATATGGGACTTCGTGATAGTTGGAGTATCAACCCATACTTTGTGGAGTGGAACTTCAAGTGATGAGAAGACATTTGTGTGGGAACCTAGTTACTGGCTGAGACTTGACGATTGCTGATCGATTCGACTCGGACTGATTCGACTAGCCTAGAGGGGACAACCTCTATGTGAGCGCGATAGACCCACGGTGGGGATTGCCTCTGTGTGAGCATGGTCGAACCAAGGTACTCGACACATGGAGTACCTCAGCAGGAAACCAGGGGGAGAGCCTCTGTGTGAGCACAGCAGACCCACGGTGGAGAGTGCCTCTATGTGAGCGTGGGAAACCCATGGTACTCGAAAGGATGTGTACCTAGGTAGTCCATGTTAGTGGGAAGCGCCTCTATTTGACACGACTAACCCACTGTATTCGATAGAGAAGGATTTCTCCAGCAATTGAGGGTTCATATTAATACTACCCCTAGAATAAAATCCCGGTTGAGCTGAGTCATTAACTTTTTTGTTTTCCTCATGATTGAGATGGATTACTAGATAAATTAGGTATATGTATATTCATATACTTAATCAATGTTTACCCGTTGATTTCATACTTTTTGGTTTATCCTTGTTGAATTTTTTTAGGCCTTGAGGGTCTTGAGGTCCCTACTAAGTATCGTTATACTCACCCATGAAAGGGTTATGCCCGCACTTCGTTGTGTTGGTTGTAGACGGACATCGTTGATAGAGGATCAAAGTAGCAGGACTGGAAGGTACTTGGAGGTGGACCTTACGACAAGTTGGTACCTGGAGGATACGGACAGACGTGGAGTGCTGTGGAGGCTATCTGTACCTAACCTTTAGGTAGGATCCATGGTGGATGATCCAAGAGATGCTCTTCTCCTTGCAGTTGTTTTGTCCCAATATATTTGTACTTGTACATTACAGTTGGTCTTGTTTTTTCAGCCCCCTTTACTTTCCATCACTCCTTTTGTATACTATTTTACATAGTCTTTTTCATCCAGCATACCCTGTTGAGTTTGTCTCTAGTTTATAAAGCCAATTCCTGCCCAATTTTATGGATTTACGTCTTTGGTCCTAGTCTCAAGCCCGTGGCCTATGGAAGGCGGGTTTGGGGGAGTCACGACACGGGCCCCGGGGGATGGGTCATGAAAATAAATATGTAATGATTTAAAAGGAAACGAGCATGAAAAAATTATGTTATTAGGAAAATATTTTTTACCTTGATCATTTTTCTAAAGATGAATAATTTTCATGAAAATATAGACTTTTATGATTCAAGGACAACCTCACCCATTTTTGTTCCTTGATCCACTTCACCTCTTTATTTCAAAAGAAAATGTGAATTGTTCATTCCATAATTACTAACAAATCATGATATCCATTATATTCAATCCCATTGGTCTTCAATTATCCTTAACAAAAAGATGGTATATTAGGTTATCCAATATTCATAAATCCTCTTGGGGTGAGATAAGACTCTAATCTTACCGAATCAATCTAATCTTTAAAATAATGTTTCCATAAATGGTAAACATTATAACCCTTCTGAAATATTAAAATAAAATATTTTGGATTACTGAAGTGAAATAATATCAATATTTATCCCCAAAACATGGAAAAGCTCCATGTGGATGTAACAATTCAAACATATTAATACCCTTATCATATATTTTGTTGAATCCTGGAAATAACCTGAATTAGCATGAATACATTTGGAAAACATGAATTCATCCTTATTCCAAAGGTAATGAGATATATTCCTTAAATACAAGATGTTGTAATCATCATCCATGATGATGTAGATAACTTTTCCAATATTTGATTCTATAGTAATCTATACCGTCCAATTTAATGATTCATATCCCATATATATTTATCAAAAGATCATTATCTCAACATCATACATTAATTATGGGCTACCTTCCCTTATTCAAAATATCACATTTCTATGAAATAACAATTCAACCAATCATTTTAAATCCTTAATGAAAACTTATACTGAATATAAATATATGTTCTATGGTTCATATAATTTAATCATTGAATTCAAAAACATAAATATATCCCTAACCAAACATTATTCTTAAACCATTCTTGAGGAATTATTAACTTATTAAATAATACAACATTCATAGAATACGAAATATGTATCACGCCTTAGGGTTCATCAACCTCATTATAATCATGATTCATATGATTAATTTGAATAATAATAGTAGAACATCATATTCCTTTCACATGTTGTTTTCAGTCTCTTTATCTTTAGTAGTGTAAACAATAATCATACCAAAATCCTCATGAGAATTACACGTAGTAAATAAATTATCATAATTCCCTTACATTCCAATCCTAAACCATTCAATGTTATATACGTTACTCCTAGTTTCCTCGATAACTAATACTGGAAATCATTGGGTTACAAACTCGAATTATAGAAGAAACCCAAGTAATCATGAAAAATTACATATAGTAAGTCTAAATCATGACACCAAATTTTAATCAAAAAGACCTTAGGTGTATCCTAGGTTATTAAAACATATTATATTTAAATCATTCCTTATGGTTGGCGAATATTTTTTTAATTCCCAATGAATATCTACCAATATTGTCAAAATAGGTGAGAAACACGGCTTGTTGTCATGTACCAAATTTCTTGGAGTTAGGATTGAGACATCTTGTTAGAGTTTTCAACTCTTGGTAAATCTTTTCCAGAGCCACACCGACATGTAGTATCGAGACATGGATGTATTTCTTGAAACCAATTAATCATTCCTTACCAAAATTATTTTCTATTTTCCAAAATGTTATCTCGACCTTATACAAATCCTTAAATATATCCCTACATATATACTTAGATGTGTTCTTAGGTATTTTACTAATGTTTTATCATCCTAGGTTTTAAAGGATAAATAATATATCTATATGATATCAGCTATAACATCCCAGTGTTAACACACACATAACTTACATAGCTTTTGTATAGTATATAAAAAATTTACAAATAAACTCTATAAGACTATATTAGTTTACTGCCATTGGAAACATGGAAGAAAAAAATGGTACATTTGTGAGATACTTTTTCTCCCACTATGTACTTCATAACTGTCACCCTTCTTAAACACATTATACTTAATACATATCATTATAAGCATTGGATGTAAACATAAAAAGGTTTCAGCTCAGATGGCCAGTAAGGGTAAATAAGGGAGGAATATAAGAAAATAAAATGCGAATAGGGGTACGATAATGTGATCATAACATTAGATGATCATACCCATCATATCGAAGATCATAAACATAAACTACGGAATAGATATTGTTAGTTAATAAGACATGAATCACATGGAAGAAAAGAAAATAATACATGAAATCATAACATATAAATAAAAAATTAATTTTGGAATAGACATTAACATTTAAAATCCTATGTCAAGGCTATATACCAAGACTTTCATAACATATTAGGCTTTGGATAAAACCCATGTACTTGCTTCAAGTTTGGGTTAACAACCCATGTACCCTTTTAATTGTAATCTAATGCTACAAACCATATACCTTATAGTTTTTATGCTTGGGCTACAACCCATATAGCATCTTGTTTTTAATTTTGGTCTATAACCAATTTATCCTTTTACATTTAGGCTTGGTCAACAACACACATAAATTTTTATTTTCTGGATTAAGCTACAACCAGTGTACCCATTTATCTCATATTCAACCTATAATTACCCATCAAATTGGATGACGATATAAGTCCTACCCATGACAAAATAAATCATACATAAATTTTCTATAAGATAATATTTCTTATATAATGACACATAAATAGTGACCACATCACAACCAAAAAATATAAAATTGTATCATTAACATTTAATCATATCATAACATATAGAAAATAATTCATCCTAGAATAACCCTTGAAAGGAAGAGTGTTTCATTATCATTTATCATGGAATAACCCATTTAAGAGAAGCATGTTTTATAATCATATAACCTATGGAAGGGGAATTAGTTTTGTAAAAATATAACCTCAGAATGAGAAATAGATTTTCATAAATTTTATTCCTCAAAACAAAAACCATTATATGAAATAGTGTGAATGGAACCTTAGAATAATTTTTTACAAATGAATGAGTAACATAAATAGATATCATCTTAGATGGAAAATAATTTGAGACATCTTTAAAGAAAATATTTTGGGGAAAATATACATTATTCTTTGAGAAATGATATTTAAAACATAAACCCTTTTAAAACCCATATTCTTGAATATAAATATGAAATATTTAAAATTAATATTTCAAAAAAAATTGAAATTTTTTTCATAATAAATAATATCTTATTAATATTTTAATTAATGCTTCAAGGGAATGTAAGTTATGACTATTAGTAAATTTGTACACACCGATCATTAATTTTGCACAGTACAATGGTAAGAAATGTTCCTTGAACAGAAAATGAAAAGAATATTCCTTTTTAAAAAAGCATTCTGTAAAAGTTAAAACATGGGAAAAAGTGTACATTGAATATCATAGAAAAATGGTAAAATATTTCAAGAATAACATTATTAAAAATTCATTTGATAGAAAAAATATTTCTGACTAATGATAGATTTAAAGTCAATATTTCTTAAAAAACATTGTTGTTCATCTTAAAAACCAAAGAGTGTAAACATTGTAACATTAATTTGATATAACATTAATAAAAATAGGTTAAGAATACTCATGTCATTTATTAAGAGAATGATTATGAGATTTCATCAATGTGATTATAATCATAGACAATATCTTTTAACTATGAGATTATAAATATAATCCATTTACACATTGATAACATTGAATCACAATAAAATATATGGAATAAATTTACATGAAGCATAAAAAATTAATTAAAATAATTATATTCATGGAAAAATTAGTAAATATAATTATATAAACCTCATGAAGAAATAGAGGTTTCTAACCTAGAATTTGTCACAATAAAAGAAAATTGAGACACAATTACATTATTTATTTGGTAACATTTAAATCTTAAACCCCTGATAGAAATGCCATAAATTGGACATGTAACTAATCATAAATTTAACTATAAGGGTTTACTAATACATCAATGGGTAGTATACCCACCACACTTATAGAAGGGGTGGTGAATAAAATATATATCTAATTAAAATAAAATATGTGAGGCGAAATTTCATTACATTGTGTCTTAACTCTCTCCGTACTCATAAGAACCCCATAAATAATAAATATAAGTTTATTATAAATATTTTAAAGATATATATTATTATATATAGTTCATTATATTGTATGATTATGACATTTAATTACTCTCTTGTTAACTGTTCTATGTTAAGGTTTTGCTTCATGCAATATTCTCTTTGTTTTTCACATGTGTCTTAATATGTTATTTCATTTGTACATATACATATATTATGATTTAAAAAATTTAAGCCATGATATATATATAAATAATATTGAGGATATTATTATTATAATAATCTATATAATTATGAAATAGAATAAACTATTCTTGGATATGGTAGGTCATATGTATGCATGAACGCTGCTTCTGTTTTATTGACGTATTGAAAGAATGAAACTAAATGATATATATATATTTATATTTATATTTATATATATGTGTGTGTGTATTTATATACGTATATAATATATTTAAATCATAATTATTATTTCATATATATAATATCTTTTCACTAAGAATTTCCTTAATTAATTCCATGTAGTGTGTGAATGAATCACATTGATTTGAGGGGGGCAGTTGTCCACACTTCCTCAAACAAAATCATAATATTTACACCAAATGAAATGTATAAAGATGTGTGTTTTAAAAGGATTAAATAATAATAAATACATAATATATATCATATATATCATATATAAATATTTTTTCCATTATAATTTACACTAGAGAGGTGGAAATGAAAAAAATTACAATCATCATTTCTTGGGGCAGTAGTTTTCCGTACAAGTAATCAATATGTTTGTTACCCATTAGATGAAATTTTGTGTATGTTTAGGTATACTTTATATTATAAAATAATACTTGTATATTTATTATACTATTTTTTTTGTATAATAATGTAATAATATTTTTTAATGGGTGGATAATGGAAATAATATAAATGAACATGAAGAAGAATGTTATGTCTTAATGGGGTAACTCCTTTTGGATTACACTAAATGGCTTCCTTGGATTGATTTTTGAAGAAGGGGAGGATTCATGGATGAGGGTAGTGATTTTTGGGATCTATTTTAGTAGATATTGGTTGATCCAAAGTGTCATGTAATGTATGACGAAGTGGGAGGAGAGGAGGCCTTTTATAGTGGAGGAGGAGTGGCGCTCTTTTAAATTTTGAGAATGTGAATTCCACCCACATTTTTTCCATTTCAAGTGGATAAAATAATGGTATAAATTAAATAAAACTTATTATAGGGTCTATATATGTCCATAAAATGTAATTTGGAATATTTTAATGGTCTTTTAGGAACTTATGTTTATGGATTAGTCTTTTGTTATGTTTAATTTTAACTTAATTGATATAATTTATTTTAATTACCTTTACTAATATTTTTGGTAAAAAACTAAGTTGACCTTATTTGATATTAAAAATTATTATTATGAAAAATATGTAGTCCATTTTCATAAATTAAAATCACATAAGTGGAAGAAATTAATTTCAATTTAATCCCGTAGTTAGGTCGGACATAATGGTTTTCAATGTAAAAATAATCAAATGTTTTCTAGGTTTCTATATTCAATTTAAAAGTGAAATTTACTAAAATTACCTAAATTGGGTTGATTTATAAAAATATTATCTATTTAAAATTTAAGAATAATTTTTATTTTAATTTATCTCTATAATTAAAATTAAATTAAAAAGTAGTTTTGAATTAAAATTCAGTATTTTTCACTGTTCTTTTAAAAAATAAACTTCAACAAAAATTACCAAAATACAAAACTATATAAATTATTGTATTAATATTTTAATGATGAAGAATATTTTAACATATTGAATATATAAAATTTCAAAAAATTGAATTTCAAATAGGTTTTCCATTAAAAGGCTTTAAAAATGCGATAAAAATAAAGTTTTTGTATAATAAAATTTTGTTAATTCTTGTATTATATCTATAAAATATATTAGATAAATATAAAAAATGTTTTATTTAATATATAACATATATATTAAATTAATATCAGTAACTAATTTTAATTAATTTAATTTATTATGGTAAAATATCTTTTGGACTAAAAAAATTCCATTATATTCAATCATTTTTCATATTCATTTTATTTTATTTAGTAAATTATGACGTCATATTATATTTGTTTAAACCATATATTTTGACAATTTAGATTATATTGTTAATAAACATAAAATTATATTCTTGGTAATATCTCATTATATAAAATAATAGTATTTTAATAATATATTATACTTTGGTAACACAAGTTCTTGCGTGTTATCAAGGCCACCAAGGAAAGTCAGTATTATGTGTATTTTATTGTAAAATGACTATTCATTGAATAGAATGTTAAATTCTTTTGTAGTTCAAGATAACTTAGTGTTTCGTATAACACAATCCAATCATAATGCATCAAAATAATAACTAAACTATTTTTAGTATTGTATGAAATGAAAATATCCAAAATATTAAATTAATTCAAAAAAAATATATATATAAAATCTCAGGTTCTTATAATATGCTTATTAAACAATTATTTTATTTCCTATTTAAATTAAAAAATTATAAAAATGCACCAACATAAATTCACTTATTTTATTGATTTAATGTAGGTATAAAGTACTTATCCAATCACTACTATAATATACATTATCATGTAGATTTTGAATTTTCAGGAATATAAATATCATCTTATTTAATCAAATAAATTTTAAAATATAAAACACATATTCAATAGATCATGGTAACAACCATATAAATAAATTAGAACAAATAAATCATTCTTATCCCAAAAAAAGGGTGGACAAAATATAATTTATTTTTAAATGTAAAATTTACACTATGTTCCTTCAATGTTTAATGATTATAAAATTACCAAAGTGACACGGAGGAAATATATAAACAGATAATAAGCAATTGGAAGGGAATATGTTGTCACCAAATATCAATTTAATTACCTCCTAAATTTTAATAGAGAACTACATGAATTTTCTTATGTGTTTTCAAGGAATTCCTCACAAAAGTATACAAATAAAAACATAAGGATTTAATGAAAATGATAATAATTTGAAATATTTTCTCTAATTATTTATGGGGGTGGAATGTATTTGGTCACTCAAACAATATAAAGAAAAGTTTAGCACTTGGGAGGCTAATCATGATGTATTAATATGGTTATACTTCCTATTTTGGGAAAATATAGGCAACATGGTGGTGAATCACCAACATCACTCTGGGAGAAGCATATAATTTTTAGGAATAATGGGGTTAATTCCATGTCTTCATCAAACAATTCCCAAACCACCACCTTTTCCTTTCATTGTTAATATTAAAATTATATGATGGGTTGACTAGAAAATAAAAAAATTGAAACATTTTACTATATGATATTATAAAGAACAAGATAATATATATCTCAAGGAAATATTCAACAGGAATACCATTAATTTAAAGGAAAATTTAATATTGTGTTATGTTACTCAATAATAAAAATATAATAAGGAAATAATATATTTTTATTTCCAAAACTCATGATCAACTATATATTTTTTTTTATGAAAAGGGGAGAATGGGGATTTTTTTTGATGGAAAGCATTAGAATAAGTCAAATATATGATGCAACTATGAAATTATAGATCCTTATTCAATCTATATAATTATATATATATTGGTAATCATGGAAATTAACTTTTAAGAAAAAATATATGCTAAACTATAAGTGAATGAGGTTAGATAAACCAAATCAAAAACTCATATCAAGATCAATAAGGATGCATGTTAAGTAGGAATCTGGTTATCCATATACATTTACATGTTATATATCTAGTAAGTCATAATTTTATTGAAATTTATATAAATTCATTTTAAAATTATTATAAATATTTAGATTACATACCTATAAGTAAGTAAGAATTCTACATAAATGTGGAAGATCATTATTTCATAGGTCATTTCAAGCCAAATTTTTAATGATATGATGAGGCGGAAAACTAAAATACAATTTGGAAGTATAAGGGGATAGAAACAATATTTTAACATCCTCACGGAATTAATGAAAACAATTAAATAAATTACGGAACATTGAAGATATTATTAAAAACAACCATAGATAAAATAAACGATGAAAACCATTATCATGGTTGGACGATAGAATTGAAATAATCTATATAAAAAAATCATGTATTTCAGTATTTCATGTTACATGGGAGTTACCTACATGATTAATGAGTGAATTATGAAAAAATATGACCCAATATATTTTTAACATCATAGTTTTTTATTTTTAATGATAATTAAAGTAATCAATAAAATGAAATTTGGGATAAATTTCTCATTGGAAGGAATTTTTGGATTATTATTTGAATAAATTCATAAAAAAACCCCAAACATGATGTAAAATAAATTTTAAGAATAAAATGAAGATGTGTGTAAAAAAACATTAAATATAAAGAACAAGATGTATATAAAAGTGACCAGTTTTAATAACCTAAACTCAATGTGGAAATAAGTTGGTATAATGTGTAAAATCATTAAAGAGATCATAAAAACATCAAAACACTTATTCATGTTCTAAAAAGGAGTTTGATGATTATAAATACGTGACATAGAGATTTAGAAGAACAATTGCTAAATTAAATATAGTATAAATTTATGTGAAATTTTGAAAATTACTGTCCTAAAAACTGAAAGACAAAGGGATACCACATATCTTCAATGAATTTAAACATCCATTGATCAAGGAACAATAAATTGATGTTAAAACCCCTAAAATTATTTAGAAAAATAATATAGAATTATCTATGATGAGTAATTTTGATAATAAATATAGACATATTTGAAGGGTATAATTAAATATTGAAGTGTAATAATGTTGAAAAATATTATAAGATGTAGAGATAAAATGATTCTCTCTATGGTCATGGAAAATAAATCATTATGTAATAACATGAGTACACATTAATGATGAACAAATTTATTTTGGGTCAAGGTTGATGTGGAGAAGGAAAAATTCATGATTAGATTATAAAACAAATACATTATAAGAGGTTAACTAAGACATAATATTTTTTTTGTTTTTTTATTTTAAGTTAATTTTTTTAAATAAAACGTACTACACTATGTTATTAATGTAAAATTTTTAGGTATTTCACTGGAAACAATCATGAAATATTTTTTTAAATATAGAACGCAAAAACTAGATGAAAAAAATGGTATACTGGAATAGAAGTGTTTTATCGGAATTATTTTTACATTTCCATCATGATTAATTTATTATTAACATAGATGGAGAATACCCTTAGTTGTGAATAAATTGATCACATGCTCAAAAGAATGTGTTACGGGGAATAAAAATTGTGTTTTATGTAATGTATTAAAATTTATAATATAATAATAATGATTTTCATAAAATATCATTGAGAAAATGCAACATGAAAACATTGAAATTATTTTTGATCAATATATTAATTCAGGGTTAATAATTTTGGAGTTATGTGCATAAACATTTGGCATACTGACTTTAGATTAACAAACCTGGAATTAAGGGATTGTTTATGGAATATTTATAACATATAAGGGGATTAATATATAAAAAACCTTATAAAACATATGAGTTTGACTATTATGAGAAACTGGGATAGAAAATGGATTCTTTTGGAAAAAATTGTCACATGGGTGAGCATATGGTAAATAAAAATCTGGCATATATGAAAAAATTACCACTTCAGTGATAGCTTCACTCACCATTCTATTGTTCCCAAACTATTATAATTATTATTTTTGGATAACTCCTATTAGTTATAGTTTATTTCTAGGTTGTACATACTTAATGATTATGGTAATTTCCAATCTCATGGATAAAAAAATTAAAAAAATGTTTCATATTCATGATAGGGTTGAATGTGAACGAGAATGTTGAAATCATATGAAAAATTGGAAAATGAGGGTATAATGTTGGTGTAAAATGATGAGTTATTTTTTAAGTGAAACTGTTATTTTAGATGATGACCATGAATGTGTAAAAATTTTAATTATTAATTTATAGTTATATTTATAATAATTTATGTATTAAAAATGAAAATTATATGAATTTTGGCTTTAAAATGAGTTACAATTAGTTCAAAGAGTGATATTTTTTGAGATGAATTGCTTAAGGGAAATTACATCTCATCTGTAGGGGAATTTGGTTTTCTTATTTTTCTTATTTTTTTCATTTTTACCGTGTATTTATTTTTTATTGTTTTATATGTAATTGAATAAACATGTTATATTTTTAATTATAATTTTTATGAATATAAATGTATTTTTTTAAAATTTTATACATTTAAATAATTTAAATTTTGTTTTTATATTGATATCTAAAAAATGAAATTTATATTTTATTTATTGATGTGATTTATTTATTGATTATAGATGACATTGAAAAGAAAATTTTAGGATATGTTTTTCTATAATTTTGAAATCTAGTATGTAGGTATAATATATGGTCATGTTAGAGTAGCATTGGTTAGAAATATAAAAAATAAAAATAGATGAAATTGGGGTGAGTTGGACACATTCTTTAATAGTAATAGTTGAATCCAGACATTGATAAATAAAAGTATTTCACTATTTAAAAAAATAATTAAATGCCAATGTCAAATTAAATCTTCTATGAGCTAGTAAAAATAGTAGCTATGATACTTTGTAATAATATTTGGGATACTATGTAAAATTAATTAATAACATCAATGTAAAATGAAATAATAAATCTCCCATGAATAAGATTAACTCGTCCCCTTTTTAATGTTATCAACTATATCATCATGAAAAATATAATGAACTCTCATAACTAAACATAACTATAAGATTCTCCCAATGATAGTGATAACTTATGATTCAAATTCAACATTGAAGTAGTCTAAGTTGACATCTGTTGAGGGTTATGAAATCAATTCCCATTTGGGAATTCATAAGATGAATCTGATCTATAGATTTCATCTGAATTTAAAATTGGATTCAAGAATGAAATTATGAATTAGTTTTATGTGTTGGTTTTAGAAAATATAGAAAATAGAAAATAAAATTATATATTAAATTTAATTACATATAAGAGATGTCAAAAATGGAACAAATGTTTTCTGAGAGGTTTGAAAATATGATAATTAGTTTGGAAGTAATTAAGAAAAACCCACAATGTGTCACCTCAATGCATGATATGTGTTTTGGGGAAATATAGGAATTCATTCATATATCATGAGAGTATTGAGGCATCAAAACATGATTATGTTACCATTTCAACTGACTAAAATTAATTTCCCATTTATAATCCTACATTCCTCCCCATTTTACTTCCATAAACGACACCTATTATATTTTAAAAAATATGTATTATAGTTATTGCAACATTCCATAGATAAAATAGTGAATGATCTTTAATCATTATTGGGATCTATATTATCTTATTATTATTAATAACATCATCACAATTGGTTATCAATGTATGCGGGGGATTAGGGAGATGCAACTAATTGATGTGCATTTGATCTTTTTTACACTATATATATTATTATTGATTATTTTTTCATAATTATTTTATTTCTATTCAAATTGTTAAGTTATTAGAGGGATATGGTGACCTAAATAATCTTTGAAATACAATCTATGAACTATAGTATAATCATAATGTCTAGGTTGGTCTTTGAAATAAAATTTATATGAAAATATATAAATATTCATTGAATAATTGTTAAATTATAATCTATAGGATTTAAATTATTATCTAAATGGTCTATGAATATTTTATTAAATATATCATGTGATCTATGAATCAATTTACTCTTATTGACTTTGAAATCACCTCTAAAATTAATACTCTAGTTATATATGGTTATATTTTGAAATTTATTCCCAACACATCCTATTTATAAATCAATGTATGTAAAAATGATTGATAATTTATCAAAATAAGTGGTCATGAATAAGAATAATTAATATTTATCCTAAATTATAATTATTATATAGTTATATAGTATAAATATTATAAAATATAATTCTTTGTGGTTGAAACCATGATAACCTAGAATTTGGTTATGAAATGACTATATATAAATATATATCATGAAGAGTGAAAATTTTAATTTCATTAGGTTGTATAATAAATTTTTTTAGGATATTACACATTGTAAAATTACTTCAAAGAATTAATCTTAAACAACTACAGAGTCCAAATTTATATATAAATAATATCACTGGTGTATAGTACATTTAGGATCATATGTATGTTGGACAAAACTAATTTTAGGAACTCTTCCTTGTGACCATTAATAGATAACATAATGAGGGCCATTGAATTCAACATTATCTTGTATGATTTATATGTCAACATTCCATTCTTGACATTAAATAAGAGTTTGCATTAGTGTTTAAGTACTTCCTATTTTAACATAAGTGGGATTGAATTATGTGATATATAAAAATATTATTTCATTTAATAGGATACATAATAGAAGAAATTAAATGTTTTATAATTTATATTATTTCATTTATATATAATGTATAATATCATTTTTTATTTTCCAAAAAATCCATAAACCATATTTTTTTTTTATAAAAATAAATTCATTAGATGTTGATTTACACAATATTTTTTAAATTATATTTTTCAAAGTAAAACCATCATGAACATGGTTTATTTTACTGAAAAAAATTTTTCTTGAAAATTAGGTATATTATAAAAGTATATTTTAGAAGATATCCCATTTCCAAAAATATTATATTCTCTTCTATATCTTTGAATTCATTAGTTCTATACTCGGGTTACTAAATGTGTTCATTTGTAACAACAACAACAACAATTTATTTCATAACCAGTATATCATTAGGGAACATTTAATGTTTTATATTTAATAATGTGATCATCATGTATATTGGTTTTAAATGAAACATAAACTTATATTCACTTTATATCATAAATTTGGACTAACATAACACTTGATTTTGAAAGGATCAATTGGGTTGATTGAGGACATCGAGATAAGGAGGGGGTGAATTTTCAATATTCATTTTCTCTTACATAAGAAACTACCAATCAATATAGTTAGTGAGAAAAGACTCAATTGGATAATTAAAAAATAGGTACACCAAAATAAAGACAAGTATTTAATAGGTTCTCTACTCAATAAGAGTATCATGTCACTTGAATGGTATAGATGTAATCCAAATCTTTGAAACCCACTAAAATAAAATCTTTATAGTTGTTACAACAAGAAGAGAATATATATTAAATCCATAGCACTGTAGTTATTCTAAAATTTCATGTGTTCCTCACATAGATAATATATTTTAACAATGTTTTTCAAAAAAAATAACAACCTTCATTGGAAGGGTTCAGTAAATTTTTATTATTCGACATGAACATTTTTCCCAATTATATTTCTCCAAAATACTTCTACATCCCCTATACAATCATGCACAATAGTGATTAAAAAGTATATTATATCTCTTAGTAGTCTGTCTAATACACTTTATCTTCTACATTGGTCTAATAACATTTTTCCAATGCATCATTAGAATGATATGATCATATCAAATAATATCTTCTAGTAAAAAATGATTTATATTAACAAAATGCATGTTCTCCAAATCATCATATATCCCTATTCATATAATAAAAAATATAGGAAGAATATTTTTTGTATCCCTTTAATGTCAAATTTACTGATACTAGCTATCTTCCATAAGGATCAAAAAGCATTATCACAATACCCAATAGTACCAAATACTTATGTGATGCAGCTGAACCCCAACATATTATCATCAAACCTCTAAATAAATAAGAATTAACATGAACTAAAAGTTCAAATATCATGTTCAATTGTTGAACATCCAACTCAACTCATTCCACAATTGGATAAATTCAAACTTCCACAATGATATGGGCATTTCATAAATATTTTTGTCAATTAATTTTAATAATTCCATCAATCAATAATTCAATATTTGTTACTCACTAAATATATCAATTAGAATCATAATATTCCATTGTGATAATTAGAGTGGTGAAAATTGTTCTCAACATCATCAAACTCAATATATTTGAAAAAGATATTAAAAATATTTGAAAAACATCATCCTATTGCTCAACATATAAATTTCATTATCTGTGAACCTTAGTAGGTTATTTGATTCTTTTTCTATCGACCTGAGGATTTTTGAAGATATTTTTTGATGGATTTGTTAGATATACTATAATTGATAGCTAGTAATACATAGTTTGATGCTGTTCAAGTTTTGTTCAATGAACACACATTCTAATGTCTTATCTCTAATTATTTTTTCTAATGAATGTTACTCACAAACTTTTTTATGTTTCTCTCATAAAAATTATTCAATATGATGAACATATAAATTTTCATGTTGATTTCTAATATCTATAACATCTATAATACTTCTTTGAATAATGATATTACATATATTTCTTTTCTAGTGAACATCAATAAATTATATCCATTAAATATGAGTTTTAGTTTTTTATGGAATTTATAAAACCTTGTTTAATTTTCACAAAATAATTTTTCAGCAGTCCACATACACTATTAAATTCAATCCACCTTTATATATAGCTTCCCAAACACTTTATTAGTAATTATTATTCTTTTAACCAACATATAAAACAATCATTTAAATAATTGTAAAAAAATAATTTTATTTACTTTGATGATCAATAAAGAATAACTATATTTCTAGAAATAAACATCTCATCCCAATTGAATTGTGAACATAATTATATATACATTTAGACTCACAGTACATATGATTTTATTGATATAATAGAATCCATTTGTGTGACCCAGTCTATTAGACACTCAATCCATTTAAATTTGAATGGAAGTCAAAAAATAATTTAGGATATTTATGTAATTATAAAAAATGATAATACAAAATATATTTTTTATTTTTTCAAAACATCTTTTTTTTCACAAAAAAACACCTCAGTACCTTTTTTCCTCAAAATTATTCACCTTTTAATTTTTTAAGAAACTAATGAACGTAAAATAGTATAACTCAGTAAATAAGTAAATAGACTAATTATCTATAAATTATTAACCATTGTCAGTTAACATTATTTATTAAATAAAACCATTGAAAAATAATACCATTCCTTCCATAATGTATTGATCACGAATATTTTCTTTATAATATTTAAAACTTATACAATGTAATTGGATAATAATATTCCACATACATTAAAATTAATCAATTTTGAAAAAATAAACATGTACTAAAATAAATCCTTGTATCCACCTCATGTAACTCGTTAAAATAGTTAACACATTCTAAAATCAGAGCTTACCCATTATGAAACCCACCTAAATATATGATCTCTATTGATAGGTAAAGAATATAACAATTGATATATTAATGTTAATTATCTTATTCCCCAATGAAAAAACTATCAAAAGATGATATGATATTAGGTATTGACATTACATACCATATCCTTGAAGAGGGTGAATTTGTACACCAATTATCATCCTTAGCTTATAAAATATATCCTTAAATAGTGGTTTCGTAAATATACCGACAACATACTCTTTAATAGGAATAAACAACAGATATAGAAAATTTCATTCCTAATATAAATTAGTGATGTGATATTTATTTCCAATTTACTGAGAAAGTTAATACTGCACTGGATGCAGAGTGATAGTTATATGATTCTATTTATGAAAACCCATTGGAAAGGGAATCATCAAATCAATCGAAAAATATTCCACATCCTAATTATCTAAATTTTAATATATATCATATTGTCTATAAGATAAATAATCATCTTGTTAAAATATTAGGGTTATTTAATTTTACTTCTTTTCATTTCAAATCTTGTAGCTTTCTCCCAAAAAATAAAAAATCACCTGTTGACAAACTTCCCTCATTGAGAAAACCTTCCAAATTTCCATTTTTGTAACCATACATATCAATCATTAATTTTATAACATATTTTATTCCAAAATAAAATTATAATTTGAAATATCATAGAATTATATTTCGGGATATAGGATGATATAATGTTAGTGAAATTTTATACATATAATAAAGAGTAAAAATATAAACTATATCCGGATATCAATCTATATGATACATTTGGCAAAAAATAATCTTCAAAAAAAGTTTCAGATAGAAATACATTCATTTCCCATATTTTTTGAACATTTTGCAAACTAAAAGGGTGTTTAATTAGGATTTTAATATTCCATTATAGACTTATTATGATGTTATTTATCATAATTACCTTTAGATAAAAAAATATACTTCTTCCTTATGAGATTATAAAGACTATAAATTACTTCATTTCTCTAATCATGGGAATCTCAAATACCGACTTCCTATCATTAACAATATTATTCTGAATTCGCTGATTATTTGGTATAAATATGATATAATCATAAAATATAATAATAATAAGGTAACCCACTTTATTTAATTTTATGTATATTTTTATATCAACTAATCCATTATTAAAATTAAAAAACCCATAGAAAGTATTTAATCTAGTATATTAAGATTCTTTAGTATTGTTCAACCCATAAAATTTTTTATTCAAATATCAAAGATAATTCATATCTTGATGAATAATAAATCCACATGATATTTATATAAAAAACATCTCACTGTGCTCTTCATTATGAAATTATGACTAAACATCCATTTGGAATATCATATATCATTATTGTGAAAAAATAACAGGAAATATTTTGATCTTTGAATGTATTTATTATGTACAAAAATTATCTTCCAAATCAATCACATTACCCTGTGAGTATCCATTTAATACACATCATTCATTGTTTCTTATAACTTATACCTTTTTCATTCAACATGAATAAAAAAAATCCCATTTTGATTTGATAATATTATTATATACTAGGTTTGGGTTTAAGTTCACATATATCATATACCATAATATGACTCAACTCTTCTTCATTGGGCCAATACACTCTTTATGGTCTATATATTCTTAAAAATTGCTTAAATTTAACTAAAAATATAAGTAATTTTTAAAAACCTACATCGATGTTCATATAGTTTAGACTTATTTCCCTGGACCTCTATTAATGTTTTAGACATTGAAATGTTTCGACAACCATATATGAGATTAAAGAGAGAGTACTTAAATAATTTAATGTGATTAGTTATTATTTTAGACTTCTATAACCTGTTTATCTTTAATTCTATAGAAAAAATTATAACATTTTTCAATAGTAAGAAAAAAAATATCTATATTCTTATAAATATATTGTAGACTATAAAATAATTATATTCAAAAGAACTATAACTTTCAAATCTATAGAGTCAAATATCTTTAATATTTATTACAGAACATATATCATCTACCTTTATAAGGGAAGTGAATAACTATTCCACAAAAATCTCTTTGATCAATCGTTTTTGGATTTTCACATTTGTCATTGAACAACGACTGACTGCTAAACTAATTTATGTGTTTCAAACATATGTTTTATTATTAATACATATCATAAGGATCCGTATAAGAGTTTTTTCTATGAAAATAATGATTCTAAATGCATACTTATACATTAATAAATTACTCAAAAATTTATCTAGAAGAACTACTATAAAACAATCCTTTAACAGCACTAGCATTTATCAACTATATAAAAAAAGTATTGATAAAGGTACCCCTTATCGATGCTAAAACAAGTACTAATATTTGGTACCATTTATCAGTGTTTATTCCTAGTGATGATAAATGTCACCCTTTATAAGTTCATTTTTTAGCACTGATAAAAGGCAACCATTATCAGTGCATCCTTTTAAGCACTGATAAAATGTGTTCATTATCAGCACTTTATGATTTGTAATTATAAAGGTCACCCTTTATAAGTGATTTATTTTTTTCACCCATAAAAGAATTATTTTTCAGTCCTTTTTAGGATTGTTAGAAGTAAGAATAAAAAGAAATATTTAATGAAATAAAAAATAAAAATTGATTTTATTAAAATAATATTAATTTTTTTGTAATTAAACAGTTACTGATAAAATGAATAAAAATATTATAATATATTTAAATTATTAAAATTACATATTATATATATAGATATATGTAAAATAAAAATTAAACAAATAAAAATTAAAAATAAGTTAATTTATAAAAATATTAAACATTTTAATAATTAAATAATTATTGATACTGTAAATAAATAATACATATTAAATATTTAGATATTTAAGAATATATATAAATATTATTTATATAATACAAAATATTATTTATGATTTACGTTTAATAGTAATTTAGTTAGTGAAAAATTTGTTTTAGTTAAAAATTAATATGAATTAAAAATAATGACTGATTATATCAAGTTATGGTCATAATTGAATGATTTTTCATTTTTCAATTGAAAATAGGTCAAAATTATTATATTTATTTCAAATATAAACAAATAATTCATTTTTATATATATAAGAACACGCAAAAATATATTTTTAAGGAATTTATTAAATTTTTAATATTTATTTTATTATTAATTATCTACTCATTTATAATAATTTCCATATGTATTCATATTTATATCAATATATATATATATATATATATTAATGATTAATATTAATTAAATATATCCAAATTTTCAATATTGTACTCATTTTTAATTAATAAACATTACAAATTTTTAATAAGCATGTACTTGAGATTAAATATTCATTAATAATGCTAAAAATACATTGGTAAAATATATTTCTAAATAAATATAATTATAAATGTATATTTTCTATTTTTATTAATTTATAATTTTAAATTAATAAATAATATTTCACTAAAAGGTATTTATATAATTATATATAAAGAATTATAAAATACAAATTAATTTATTTAAATAAATAATGCATTTTATAGATTATATATATATATATAATTATAAAAATATATATAATCAAATGAATATTATTTTATAAAAAAATATTTATATTATTATAAATTAATTTTTATATATTCAGAGAATTAAAAAATTATTTTTTTCTAGAAAGTATTATTAAATTTATTATAATTAAATATAATAATTATTAATTAAAAAAATGTGATAACAATTTATTAGTGATTTTTTATAGCTGACAAACCAATATCTTTATCATTGATAAAAAAATAACTAATAAAGATTCATTGTAACAAAAATAATTAACTTAGCACTGAAAAAAAGTATATTTATCATCTCTTTTTTAGAAGTTCTAATAAAAGTGTCAGGATCTATTTGAAGATCCATAACCCCCACGAACTATTTTGTAATATCTAAATCTATTTGTGGATGAGACCTACTGTCAATTATTCTCATTGTCGAAACCAAGATAGAATCAATGCTAGAATCATGACTATAAATATTCCAATGCATTAATCCAAGGGATCAGTAATTCATGGGGTGAATGAATCCATGGCTCGAAGGAAATCCAAATTTTTTGATTTCCCTAATTTCCCTTGGTTTTTTACTGAAACATCTCATCCCATATCCATGTATCCTAAAAAGTCCAGTTTCACTATCCTATAATAAAACAATCCAAAATTCATTATTTTTTACATATATCGAAGTATCAAGATCCCCTATTGTTTGATTCTTTACATAGGAAAACATTGGTACTGAATGACTTGAAATATATCAATCATATAGTGGATTCATGTAGTGGTGACGTATAATATGATCCCAATAAAAATATTCCATGACATATATCTCCTTTCAATCGTCAAATTTTTAAATATTCATCCATATAGATGTCGGTGCTGGCCTTGGTTTTGATTAATCTATTGAAAATCACTTGGGAACCGATTTTTTATATTTTGAATTAGAAATTTATGTTCTATTATCTGTTTTATTCTCCCTTAAACTATAGAAAATGTTTCTCAAATCACTGACATGTCTATATCATACCTCATATGATCTACAAAAAAATTACATTGTGATTTTTCTAATCCTAAAATATTTTTTCTTCAATATATATGAGTAACAACATCCTTTGATCCTTATGCTTATTGATATAGAGGGTGTGATAAACTATACCTCACTAAAATCCACTCTTCCTTAGGTACTGATCCAACCTTAAATACATGGTCTATAGTTATTTATTTAACTTATACAAAAATTTCATTAACAAGAACACCTTTCTCTCATTTTCATCTATAATAAACCACTCCGAATCATTTTTATCCATATATTTGATTCAATTATCATCCTTGTCAGCCTCTCCAAATAATTTTGGATCCTATTTGTAAAAAATATGTATTTTATAGATTCTTAGTACATTAAGTTTGCACCGAATTTTTACAATCACCAATGAATTTTCATTCACTGATTTAATCATTTCTTGTATTTTTTAAATTTTATAGAAATATATCATAACGGAAATGATAACACACTCATTAATATTTCTTTAAAATCACTTCATTTCTTTTGTCACATATCTAATAGACACTAAGTATGTTTTTCAATAATCCACCTAAAAACAAACCATTCTTAAACATTGCCTTTTGGTTCCACCCTTAGGAGTATAAGATTACAATCATTGTAATTATCACATATGAGAGGCATTACTCCTTACAGACAAAAAAATGGATTAAAACAATCATCTTCATCTGTTTCGTCTCCCAAAAAGTTATTATTACACATTTTTTTCTTAGTACTCATCCCCTATCCCTTTTATGTTTCTTGTACTACTATGAGTTGTAGTCATCTCATGGATGAATTATTCTTTGAGACTTTCAGGAAACATAGGTGAACTTCAATAAGAGATAGAGGACAATTTCATAACAATATAATGCAATGATGAATGTTTTAGAAGATGAGCTAAAGAGGATGAAAATTTTCTATAACATTAAACATTTGGATAATTTTGAGGATAACACCTACCATAGTGGAGTAATTCTCTCACTAAATTCAATATCCTATTATTAGAAAATAATATTTAAGTTATTTTAAACATTCAAATGCTGAGTTTCCCTTGTTATATTTAAATATAACTTTCTCCATTGATAACAAATATCTTATGTGTATTTATTTATTTTTTATATTAAATGAATATTTTATGAACCCTATAGGATAACATAACATTCTCTAGGAATATTCAAAGCTTCAATCCAATTGTTCTTATTTTCTCTTCATCATCCTCAACCATTGATTGATTGTTTGGGGAGATATATTTCCACTATCGTATCATCATTATTTCACTACCATCGTCATATCCTTCAGTTCAACAAATTTTTCCATGAAAATTTAATATCCATATAATTTATTTATTGTTTCATAATTAAGTTTAATTTACTTGTTTTTAGTATTACTCAAATATTTTTTTTTCCAGAACAAGTGGATTATTTTTTCCAATTCGGGGTGGTTTGTTCAATAATTTTCATGGTAATGAGGGATTGGACATCAATCCTACAATTATAATAATGAGAACAAGGAAATTCATAAATAATGTGTACATCCTTAAGTAAAAAAATGTGATTTCTTAATGATTATTTAATTACTTTTTTCATAATTTTATCAAATATTTATAAATTAACTTACTTATAATTTTCACAGATATTTTGGGATGGAATATTTTTCTTTCAAATATATGAAAAAATCCACAAAAGCGATAAAATTATCACTTCTTCCAATTTAACCTTGTCTCCATTTTAATTAAATTTATTTGTTTATTTACCAACATTTCATATTGAGTCGATGTTGTTATCCCATAATAACATTATTGCTGTTGAAATATAGAATACTAGAGGAAGATCATGTGCCCATTTTGGTTACATATAATGATATAATAGGCACACGATCTTCCTTAATTCTTCTAAATTTCAATAATGACTAAGGTTTTTTGGCTAAATATATCGATTCAATATGAAGTTTTGGAAGGTTGAAATAAAAATATAAATGTGGTTAAATTATAATTTAGTATTTTTTGAGACATTGGGATGTGTTTGTAAAGACCCATAAATTTCAAGGAAAATTTTTTCTTAATTTTCTTTGGAATTTTACAAGAACGCAGTCTCTGACGGCGCCTGATTCCGAGGCCCGATGTGCCTGGAATTAATTTAAGAATTTTAGCTTAGGTACATTAAATGAACGAAGGAGCGGGATTTTATAACTTTTGAACTGTTGCCCGGAATCGAATTCCGAGGGCACCGATGGAACCGCAGCACCGGTAATTGCTTAGTAACTCCTGTTCCGGAGTTGCGTTTACACGAGTGTTGATGATAAAAATTGTGGAAGTTTATTTTATAATTACTGTACAATTTTTATGATTATTACTCTAAGTGTTAGTTATTGATGGAAGTTGGGTAACCACCCAACCTCCCTTGGGAGGTTATGAGGGTGGTGGGGCCCACACGAACCCCACCCCATCTTATCCTCTAACCCCCTCAACTCCCACTTTAATTTTGTTAACTTAAGTTATAACTTATGACTTTAATGTAATAAGTTTAATGAGGTGAGTTGTGTGTGGTTATTTGACTTTCAAACTCTTGAAATTAAAAATAGTTGTTGTGTTATTAAAATAAGAAAGGAACTTATTTTATTTTGGTTGTTAGAGTTTCTCGTGGAGAGGTTTTGGGAAGAACATCTTCTTCTTCAACGAAGAACTTCTCCACCGAAGAACACGGAGAATTTCTTCCTCGACGTTCTTCTTCCGCGACGTTTCCTCTTCGGACGCACCTCGATGATAATGGAATCGATGCTCGTTCTCCACGACATCAACCCGCAACGCGACGTCTCTTTTCGCAATGGTTCTTCCGTGACACCGTATCTGCGACGTGACGTTCTTCTTTCGCGTCGTCTCTTCCGCGACGGTTTCCCGTGACGAAATCTCCATCAACGACTTCGAATCCTCGCTTCGTGACGTCGACGTTCTTTTTTCGCGACGCCCGACCTCCGCGACGCACGTCTTCCGCGGCTCGTTGATGTGCACCGTTCTTGAAACCGAGGTAGGGTAATTTTATTTGTTTCCTCTTAACCTTGAGAAAAGAACAACGAGCGCGGACCAACCATTACCCAGTTGATCCGCGGACCGTTCGTCCATGCGGGGTTACTTTTGTTGGGTGTCGTCTAATTTCATGGTTGAGTATGTGCTCAATAATTTGTTGGGAACAAATTTTTGACTTGCCAATTGATATCACTTAACGCGGAGGGCGCGGGCCGAACGAACACGGCCCGACAACCCTACGCAGTTTGTTTTTGATGTCCGGTTTTGGCGATGACGAGAAAGCTGACCTGTATTGGAGTTTCGAGGCATCCATTCAGAAGATCTTGATTCGAGAATACTGTCGGCGAAGACCGCAAGCGAATCGGACCACCGGAGCACTTCCAGTGGTCCGCAGAAGGCGGCAGCCGCGCGCCACCTCGGCGCGGCGGCGCCGGCAACCGGCGGCGGCGGAGCGCCGCCGGAGGAGCCCGCCGCGGCAGTGCCACGACGGTTCAGCAAGCGGCCGGTTTTGCCGGCCGCGGGTGATCTGGAGGCGTGAACCCGAGGGTCCCGCATGTGAAGTAACGTCCGTCCTTTGGCCGGTTGAGTTCCAGAAGAACCGGGGGTTGAAACCCCCAGTGGTGTCAATTTCGCCGGGCCCCCACGTGGGGGGCCGTTTTCATCAAAGGCGCGGCATAATGCCGCGCCGTTAGTAAAATAAAGGGGGGCAGGTGTTCCCCCCCTTTCAAATGGCTCGGCCTTCGGCCGCGCTGAGCCAGGCCGGGCCGTGCCGGGTCGGGCCGACCCGAACCCGGGGCGGGTCGATCCGGTTCGGGCCGACCTAGGGGGTCTCGGGCCGGGTCGGTCTGGCCCCGAAACCCCCGTTTCGAACCGTTTGGGTTCAATTGCCCATAATTCAGGCTACGGACCTCTGATCAATGCGCCGTTAGCGGCGACACGATCCATGGAACGAGACGGTCATTTCAGTATATCGCACTCAAGGTTCAGATTACTTTGAGTTCGGCCGGGTTGGTTCGTACACGAAACCAACCAGGCCCTCGGAGCGGAAACGCTCATATCTTGAGTTTCGGATGTCTGATTGACGTGCCGATGACTTTTTTGTTTTCCTCTAAGTGAGACAGATCTTTTGGCATACTCCACCCGAGGTTTGGATGCAGGTGGAGTGCGGTCGGGTTGGTTTTCCCTTAGAAACCAACCGGGCCCCTAGGACGGAAAAGCCAAAAACACTCAGACCGGGCGTCCGATTGACGCACCGTCTGCGACGTTGAGTTCCTGTTGACGATACGAAACTTTTAGATACATCAACTCTGGACCTCGTGTCAGTTGATGTATCAGCCTATCGGCTCGTTGAGCGGAACCTCCCGAACGAGCTTGCTGTGTGCGGGAACCCTAGTGCTGGCTGCGACTTCGACGACGACGACTGTGCAGATATCCTCAGTGGACTGTGATGATGAAGAGTGTTGGCCTTGTATCCTATGTGGGTCCCAGCCGTGTTGGTCTTGTATCCTATGTGGGTCCCAGCTGTGTTGGTCTTGAATCCTATGTGGGTCCCATCTTAGATGATTCAGTGATGGTCTTGTATCCTATGTGGGTCCCAGCATAGATGAATCAATAAAGAGTGATGGTATTGTATCCTATGTGGGTCCCAGCCGTGCTGGTCTTGTATCCTATGTGGGTCCCAGCTGTGTTGGTATTGTATCCTATGTGGGTCCCATCTTAGACGATTCAGTGCTGGTCTTGTATCCTATGTGGGTCCCAGCATAGATGAATCAATGAAGAGTGCTGGTCTTGTATCCTATGTGGGTCCCAGCTGTGCTGGTCTTGTATCCTATGTGGGTCCCAGCTAGATGATTCAGTGCAGGTCTTGTATCCTATGTGGGTACCAGCATAGATGAATCGATGAAGACAGCTGGTCTTGTATCCTCAGTAGGTCGCAGCTTAGATGATTCAGTATCTATGTCTGATAATCTCTTTCACCTTTTCGATGATGTATACATGTGTGAGCTGAATCCTGTTTGCTTTCCTGTTTGGATTGTGTTGTGTTATCCTGTGTGGATTACATTTTTCTTTCCTATGTGGAATACGTATACTTTCCTGTGTGGGCTGAGTTGTACTTGGGCTCCGAGGTTGGAGCATATTGTAATTGTTGACTTAGGTAAATGTATGGGCATATACCTAAGCAGTGTCGGTTGTTACTTCGTGATTGTATCTTTCCTTTGTGGTTTATCCTTTGTGGATTTGGGAGAACTTCGGGGGTCTCGGGGTCCCTACGGAGTAACTTATACTCACCCCTGCACGGGCTATGCCCGCACTACGTTGTGTTGGTTGCATACGACGGAAAACGTTGATCGTAGTTGAGGCTTGCAGAGCAGGATGGTACCTGGAGGAGGACCACTGGGCGGGACATACTCGGAGCGGATGGCGGGACCCGAGGAGCAGTGGAGCTATCTGTACCCACCCTTCAGGTGGGATTTCCAGTGGACAGCTCGGCGTAGCGACTTTTACTTTTCAGTTTTTGTTTTCCCTTTCGAGTTGTACTTTACTTTCAGTTTGGGTTTGTATTCTGGCCCACTTACTTTCCACACTTACAATTGTACTCTGTTTTTACTTAGTTTTTACTTTTTTCCGCTTGCTTACTCTGAGGTGCTTGTTTACTTTACAATGTCAATGCCTTCCCTTTTACCGGGATTTACGCCATGGTGCTATTCTCCAGCCCCTGGCCTATGGAAGGCGGGCATGGGGTAGTCACGACACGGGCCCCGAGGACGGGTCGTGCAAATTGGTATCAGAGGAGTTCGGTTCTACCGCAGACTCTGCTCTTTCTTCTATGTGAAGCAATAGTGTTTAGCGTATTGGGTGTGGTTATCAGTCCAGGGAGTCCAGTGTTGGTGCGGCGTCCGGCGTATCCGTACACTAGGACCCTGAATTCTGATTTCCGACTTAATGCACGAAAACATTGATTGCTTGTGTGTTTCATGTTTTCTTTGTGATTACTTGTGTAAGCTCACCAGGTACACTGTTTGACTGTGGCGCACCTGTTTCCTTTTCAGGATGGCCCCACGACGGCATGCAACTAGGGTTCCGAGAGTCGAGTGTGACGACAGCCCACCGAGCGACGAGGCCTCGGTGCATGGCCCTTTTTCAGCAGTGGCGCCGGCGGTAGCTCTACCCGCCGAGCCACTGATACTTTCAGCACCAGCCACTGACGATGCACGTCGCCTCAGTGCACTGCATGAGTTCCAGCGCCAGCGACCGCCCAGGTTCCGTGGGGAGACGGACCCCCAGGCAGCCGAGGACTGGCTGGAGGCAGTAGTGAGAGTTTTTCGGTTAGTGAGGACACCAGATGACCTCATGGTGATCCTCGCAGCGAGTCTACTGCACACGGAAGTGGGCCAATGGTGGAGCATGATGCTCCAGGTGCATGACGAGACATCTCTTTTCTGGAAGGACTTTGAGAGAATCTTCCGCTTCGAGTTCGTCCCAGCCACCCTCCGTCCGGTGCGCATTCATGAGGTTCTTCAGCTGCGGCAGGGCAGATTGACAGTGGCCCAGTACTCGGCGAGATTTACTGATCTCTCGCGCTACTCCACAGATATGGTACGGGACCCGTTCTTCTGGGCCCGGACCTTCGAGCAGGGACTGAGGCATGAGATCAGGGCTTCGATGACCTCCCTCAACATTCCGACGCAAGAAGAGGTGTTGGAGAGAGCCCTTCTAGTGGAGAGTTTTCTCGCCGAGGAGTCTCCCGTGACAGGGCCCTCCGCTGGACGGCCCGTAGCAGGGTCTTCTGCAGTTGGCAGTAGACAGGTGAGGCAGAGGTCCAAACAGGCCAGACCATCAGATGGGCAGTCACTAGATGAAGATTCGGTTGTGTGGGGAACACAAAGGAGAGCCATATACACGAGGGGTAGGCATTTCTACGCATGCGGCGGGCAAGGTCACATGGCTCGAGACTGCCCGACTCGTCTTACAGATGAGAAGTAGGTGGTAGAGGGACCTCCCAGACAGAGGTTCGTCCATGGAGGTCCGCAAGGAGTTGGTGGACATGAGAGAGATCAGCTTCAGGCAGCTGAGGCCTTTGATCATGGAGCTCTGGGAGCAAATGGATAGGAGCAGAACTAGTGGATACATCTTTTGTACTTCTAGTTCCTTTTTTCTATTGTGTAGTATCTTTGTATTATGAGATTCAATAATAAAAGACGCATACCTTTGTGATGTTTTCATTCCTGTCCTCTTTTGTGTTGTTACTAAGAGATTCTAGTTTTGAGTGTTGACTTGACCCTCACTTGTGAGACATCTATTGGATGAGACCCAGTTACCACACACTGATGCCGACAGTGTGACTCAACCCTTGGAGGTGAGAGTAACGGTTGGATCTCTTGGTAGTAGTGTCGAGCCCTTACGACGTCATCCTTGGTATGGATAAGAATCATCCATGTCGGGATTGACTGTATTAGGCAAAGAACGTGGTTCATCCAAGGGATGAGACCAGATTTCTCTTATCGGAAAAGAAGAAATCATAGCAGCTCTTGTGGGAACAGAGGTGGTCCAGGCCACGATAGGGAAGGTCCAGGTCATCCAGGAGCGGATGAAGACAGCTCAGAGCCGACAGAAGTCTTTCGCTGACAGGAGGCGCAGACCACTAGAGTTTGAGGATGGAGACCACGTCTTCATGCGGGTCTCACCTCGACGTGGATTACGTAGATTTGGCCAAGGTGTCAAGTTGTCTCCATGCTTCATCGGACCCTTCCAGGTCCTCAGTAGGATTGGCGAGGTGGTTTACCGCCTAGCTCTACCGCCTTTGTATCCCTAGTTTGTGTTGAAGCTTTACGGGGACGTAAAGCCCTGTGGTGGGAGTAATTTAAAGACCCGGAAATTTCAAAGAAATTTTTTTCTTAATATTCTTTGAAATTTTACAAGAACTCAGTTTCTAACAGCGCCTAATTCCGAGGCCCGATGTTCTTGGAATTAATTTCCGAAGTTTAGCTCGGGTACGTTCAGTGAACTGACGAGCGGGATTTTCTAACTATTGAACCGGTGCCCAGAATCAAATTCCGAGGGCACCGATGGAACCGTAGCGCTGGTAATTGCTTAGGAACTCATGTTCCGGAGTTGCGCTTACACGAGTGTTGATGATAAAAATTATGGACGTTTATTTTATAATTACTCTAAAATTTTTATTATTTTTACTCTATGTGTTAGTTCTTGATGGAAGTTGGGTAACCACCAAACCTCCCTTGGGAGGTTATGAGGGTGGTGGGGCCCACACAAACCCCACCCCTTCATATCCTCTAACCCCCCTCAACTCCAACTTTAATTTTGTTAACTTAAGTTATAACTTATGACATTAATGTAATAAGTTTAATGAGGTGAGTTGTGTGTGGTAATTTGAATTTCAAACTCTTGAAATTCAAAAGAGTTGTTGTGTTAATAAAATAAGAAAGGAACTTATTTTATTTTGGTTGTTAGAGTTTGTCGTGGAGAGGTTTTGGGAAGAACATCTTCTTCTTCAACGAAGAACTTCTCCGCCGAAGAAAACGGAGAATTTCTTCCACGACGTTCTTCTTCCGCGATGTTTCCTCTTCGGATGAACCTCGATGACAACGGAATCGACGTTCATTCTCCGCGACATAGACCCGCGACGCGACGTCTCTTTCCGCAATAGTTCTTCTGCGACACCGTATCTGCGACGCGACGTTCTTCTTCCGCGTCGTCTCTTCCGCGACAGTTTCCCGCGATGAAATCTCCGTCAACGTCATCGAATCCTCGCTTCGCGACGTCGACGTTCCTTTTCCGCGATGCCCGACCTCCGCGACGCTCGTCTTCCGCGGCTCATTGACGTGCACCATTCTTGAAACCGAGGTAGGGTAATTTTATTTGTTTCCTCTTAACCTTGAGACAAGAACAACGAGCGCGGACCAACCATTACCCGGTTGATCCGTGGACCGTTCGTCCATGCGGGGTTACTTTTGTTGCGTGTCGTCTAATTTTATGGTTGAGTATGTACTCAATAATTTGTTGGGAACAAATGTTTGACTTTAAAATTGATATCACTTAATGCGGAGGGCGCGGCCCAAACGAACACGGCCCGACAACCCTCAGCAGTTTGTTTTTGATGCGCGGTTTTGGCGACGACGAGAATGCGAACCCGTATTGGAGTTTTGAGGCATCCATTCAGAAAATCATGATCCGAGAAGACTGCCGGAAAAGACCGCAAGCAAATCGGACCACCGGAGGATGTCCAGTGGTCCGTAGAAGGCGGCGGCCGCGCCGCGGTGGTTCAGCAAGCGTCCGGTTTTGCCGGCCGCGGGTGATCTGGAGGCGGGACCCCAAGGGTCCCACGTGTGAAGTAACGGCCGGCCTAAGGCCGGCCGAGTTCCGGAAGAACCGGGGGTTGAAACCCCCGACGGTGTCAATTTCGTCGGGCCCCCATGTGGGGGGCCATTTTCATCAAAGGCGCGGCATAATGCTGCATCGTTAGTAAAATAAAGGGGGGCAGGCGCACCCCCACCCCCTTTCAAATGGCTCGGCCTTTGGCCGAGCCGGACAACGCGCTGGGCGCACTCTGCCCCACCGGACCGGCCGCCTGGCCGGTCTACCAGGCCGCGTCGCGCCCATCCGGGCCGGGCCGACCCGGACCCGGGGCGGGTCGATCCGGTTCGGGCCGACCGAGGGGTCTCGGGCCGGGTCGGTCCGGGCCCGAAACCCCCGTTTCGGACCGTTTGGGTTCAATTGCCCATAACTCGGGCTACGGACCTCCGATCGATGCGCCGTCAGAGGCGACACGATCCTTGGATCGAGAAGGTAATTTAATTATATCGCACTCAAGGATTCAGATTACTTTGAGTTCGGCCGGGTTGGTTCGTACACGAAACCAACCGGGCCCTCGGAGCGGAAACGCTCATATCTTGAGCTACGGACGTCCGATTGATGTGCCGACGACTTTGTTGTTTTCCTCTAAGTGAGACAGATCTTTTGGCATACTCCACCCGAGGTTTGGATGCAGGTGGAGTGCGGTCGGGTTGGTTTTGCCTTAGAAACCAACCGGGCCCCTGGGACGGAAAAGCCAAAAAATCTCAGACCGGGCGTCCGATTGACACGTTGTCTACGACGTTGAGTTCTGTTGATGATACGGAACTTTTGGACACATCAAATCTGGACCATGTGTCAGTTGATGTATCAGCCTATCGGCTCGTGGAGCTGACCCTCCCGAACGAGCTTGCTGTGTGCGGGAACCCTAGTGCTGGCTGCGACTTCGACGATGACGATTGTGCAGATATCCTCAGTGGACTGTGATGATGAAGAGTGCTGGTCTTGTATCCTATGTGGTTCCCAGCCGTGCTGGTCTTGTATCCTATATAGGTCCCAGCTGTTCTGGTCTTCTATCCTATGTGGGTCCCATCTTTGATGATTCAGTGCTGGTCTTGTATCCTATGTGGGTCCCAGCATAGATGAATCAATAAAGAGTGCTGGTCTTGTATCCTATGTGGGTCCCAGCCGTGCTGGTCTTGTATCCTATGTGGGTCCCAGCTGTGCTGGTCTTGTATCCTATGTGGGTCCCAGATTAGATGATTCAGTGCTGGTGTTGTATCCTATGTGGGTCCCAGCATAGATGAATTAATGAAGAGTGATGGTCTTGTATCCTATGTGGGTCCCAGCTGTGCTAGTCTTGTATCCTATGTGGGTCCCAACTAGATGATTCAATGCTGGTCTTGTATCCTATGTGGGTCCCAGCATAGATGAATCGATGAAGATAGTTGGTCTTGTATCCTAGTGGGTCCCAGCTTAGATGATTCAGTATCTATGTCTGATCATCTCTTTCACCTTTTCGATGATGTATACCTGTGTGAGCTGAATCATGTTTTCTTTCCTGTGTGGATTGTGTTGTGTTATCTTGTTTGGATTACGTTTTTCTTTCTTATGTGGAATACGTATACTTACCTGTGTGGACTGAGTTGTACTTGGGCTCGGAGGGTGGAGCGTATTGGAATTGTTGACTTAGGTATATGTATGGGCATATACCTAAGCAGTGTCGGTTGTTAATTCGTGATTGTATCTTTCCTTTGTGGTTTATCCTTTGTGGATTTTGGGAGACCTTCGGGGGTCTCGGGGTCCCTACTGAGTAGCTTATACTCACCCATGCACGGGCTATGCCCGCACTACGTTGTGTTGGTTGCAAACGACGGACAATGTTGATAGTAGTTGAGGCTTGCAGAGCAGGACGGTACCTGGAGGAGGACTACTGGGCGGGACGTACTTGGAGTGGACGGTGGGTCCCGAGGAGCAGTGGAGCTATCTGTACCCACCCTACAGGTGGGATTTCTAGTGGACAGCTCGGCGTAGAGACTTTTACTTTTCAGTTGCTGTTTTCCCTTTCGAGTTGTACTTTACTTTCAGTTTGGGTTTGAATTCTGGCCCACTTAAATTCCGCACATACAGTTGTACTCTGTTTTTACTTAGTGTTTACTTTTTTCCTCTTGCTTACTCTGAGGTGCTTGTTTACTTTAAAATGACAATGCCTTCCCTTTTACCAGGATTTACGCCATGGTGCTAGTCTCCAGCCCCTGGCCTATGGAAGGCGGGCTTGTGGTAGTCACGACACGAGCCCTGAGGATGGGTCGTGACAGTGTAGGAATCAACCTCATCTCAATCTGACAGATAGTGTGATTAGTGTGACTCCAAGTGCTACATTTTATTTAAAAGTGACATTAATTATATCAAAAAGGAAAATTGACATACTCAAAACCTATAAAACATATTTCTATAATTTCTATACTTCTGGGAAATGATCCATATGTTATTTGGGATGTGTATAAATCAACCGTACCTCAATTTAACACACAGTGTGACCATTATGACTCAAAATATCCGCTTTCAGTTTAAAATCATCAGTTTAGTAATAAAAATGTAAACCACTAAAAAAGATAATATTCATGGATTTTATTGATAAAATTGGAAATCAATAAATATGTAATTTGTAATTTTTAGGAATTTATATCACATAAAACCAATACACGATGTGATCATTATGGTTTATTGTTGAGTTTACAGTTTGAAATGACTTTTTAGTAAAAAAATAAGTGATATACTCAAAACCAGAAATGAAATCTAGATTTTATTAATAATTTAGAAAAATTATTTATAATTCATTTGATACATTTATGAATCATTTGTACCTCAATCTAATGCATGGTTTGACCGGTGTGACTCTAAGTGCATCATTTTTATAAAATGACATCAATTTTTGTAAAAAGGAAAATTGGCCTACTCAAACCCAACTAAAAACATTCATATTTTTTGATACATAAGGGAAATAATCCATATTTTATTTTTGATGGGTATGAATTAACTGCACCTCATTCTAATACACAATGTTCTTAGAATGACATAATGCGCTCATTACCAGCATTAAATAGGTAGTCTAATTGAAAAAATGTCCCTCATTGAAAACCAAGAAAACACACTCATATTTTATTCATAAATATTTAAATTTATTCATAAGAACTTTGTGAAATGTATGAATTTTCCTGAAAAAAATGATACACTATATGATCTTTATTAGTTAAAGTGTGTGTTTCTTGTTTAAAATGACATTCTAATCACAAAGATAAGTGGAGTACTAAAAAATGAGTAAAATATTTAATATTGTAATTATACTTTTCTGAAACAATCTATAATACATTTCAATATTTTACAATATTATCATCACCTCAATATGACACATGGTATGACCGATATGACTTCAAGTGCATCTTGTTATTTAAAATTTTGATCAATATTTAAAAAAAAGAAAACTAACAAACTCAAAACCATGAAAACACATTTAGATTGTATTTATAACAAGGAAAATGACCCTTGTGTCATTTTCGATGTGTATGAATTTGTAGTACCTCAATCTAATGAATGTTGTGAATAATATGACACCATCTATGTCATTTTATTTAAAAATTAAATCAATTTTAGTAAAAAGAACAATTGAACTACTCAAAATAGAGAAACACATTCAGATTATTTTTGATACTTTTGGGAAATGATCCAAAATTCATTTATTGATGTGTAGGAATTATCCACACTTCAATCCAATACATGATGTACATGGTATGACATAATGAGTCTGTTATTAGTTTAATGATTACATTTTACATATAAAAATGTCACTCACTGACAACTGAGAAAACACACTATGATTTTTATGGATATTTATTAAATTGATTCATAAGTAATTTATGATGTGTAGGAATTGTTCTAATTTCAATCTAATTCAAGACGTGATTAGTATGAGTAAATGTGTGTGTTTCTAGTTAAAAATGACTTTATAGAAAAAATAGAAAGCAAAATTCACAAATATGAGTAAATGAATTTGTATTGGTTTTAATTGTTATTAAATTATCTATAAGTTATTTTAGACGTGTAAGAATTATCCTCAACTTTATCCAACACATGGTGTGACCGGTATGACTCCAAATGCGACTTTTTATTTAAAATTTCCATCAATTATAGTAAAAAGGTCAACATGCCTTCTCAAAATTGACAGAAATCATTCATATTGTTTTGATACTTTAGGGAATTGTTTTATTACATTTGTAAATATTAGTAATTATCCTTACATAAATCAAATACATGATGCACCCTGTATGACTCATTGTGTCCATTGTCATGTTAAAATTGACAGTTTAGTTCAAAAAATGGAACTCCATGAAAACAAATAATACACACTCATATTTTTATGATAATATAGGAAATTGATTCATATGTAATATTTTATGTGAAATAACTAGTCTCATCTCAATCCAGTACAAGATGTAATCGGTATGATTCAATGTGTGTGTTTCGAGATTAAAATGACATTTTATATAAAAGGACATGTGACGCACTCAAAATAGACTAAACACATTCATATTGTTTTTATACCTTATGAAAATGATCCATATGCCATTTGGGATGTGTAAGAATCAGTCGCACCTCATACTGATGCATGGTGCAACAAATATGACTCCATGTGCATCTTTTTATTTAAAATTGACATAAATTTTAGAACAAAGGAAAATGAAAAAATCATAACCAAGAAAACCCATTTGTATTTTTTTAATACATTAGTAAAATGATCCATATGTCATTTTAAACTGGTAGGAATCAACCACACCTCAATCTGATTCATGATGGGTCTGGTATGACATCATATTTTTGTTATTAGTTTAAAATTGATATTTTAGTTAAAAAAATGGCAATCACTACAAACTATGTAAATGATATCAAATTGATTTTTCATTATAATAAAATTATTCATATTTCAATTGTGTCTTGTAGGAATCAGCTTCACGTCACACCAACAGATGATGTGACTAGTATAATTCAATGTGATTGTTTCCTATTCATAAAGACATTTTAATAAAATATAAAATTTACTCACTCAAAATTAAGAAAAAAAATCTGGATTATTTTGATACTTTATGAAAATGATCGATAAGACATTTGAGATCTGTATGAATCATCCACATCACAATCCAATGACGGGTGAGACTTGTATGACTCCATTTTAATATTTTAAATATATATGTGTTATTTTAGCTTAAAACGGGCATCACATATCCAAAACTAAGAAAATGAGTTTAAATTATTTTCTAATCATTATATATTCTATTACATAATTAATTTTATTATAAATTTTATCACATACATAAATTGTTAGTTTTTATAGGGTTAATTACTAAAGAAAAAAATAAATTGTGTGGCATGTACGAATCAAACACAACTAAATTTGATACACTGAGTACATTGTATGACTTAATGTTTAGTTTAAAATTAACATTTTATGTTAATTTATTTCTTTATATTATTACTAATATGATAGTTTTTTTATACATGTGATTTATTTCTCGATCTGGGTTTATGATCAAAAGGAAATGGAATAATACAGTTTTTGAATATATGCAATAATATTTTATTCTGTAATTGTATAAACCTTTGTTTGAAATGTCTACAATATAGTTTATTTTTTATTCAATTTCCTTTTATTTAAATTCTTTATTATTACTTTAGTTTTGAGCATTTCATGTAGTTTTTGGTGCTTTGTTGTGTTATTACAACACATTTTACTAGTGATGCAGTGTGATGTTATAGCATATTATAGTATGGCTATTTATCAGTGCCTTTAAAAGAGATGATAACAGACTAGGGATTTTAATAACTCTCCAATATTTAGCACTTTTATGGTACTGATAATGTCCATTTTTATCACTATTAGAGTTCTTTTTTGTAATAGTAAATAATCATGTTCAATTACTGTAGTTATTTTAATCTCAACAAAAAATTTATTTTTTTCTTTTAGAATCATTGTTTTGATGTAGTGTTTAAGGTGGACTAAATTCATGATCAATTAAACCCCATTACTAACACTAATTCAACTATAACTTTTTCTATTAATCACCATTATCAGTTTTAATCTTCATTATAGAAGAACAAAATTCCTTCTATTAAATTACCCTAATGTTCATAATCATTTTGGTATCCTGTAACTTATGTTTTGAAAAGAATATATTTATTGTGCATATAATACTTAATAAAGGAGGTAAATTACTTATCTATAATTATTTATTACATTATTATGGGACCATATATATCAGAATTGATGGGATCCAATGATGATTTATATAAATATCAACAATTTTATCTGCACATTTTTTTAATATCCCACATATCCCAAATGGAATGACACCAATCTCGTATTCTTGTCATGTTAGAAATATCATGAATAGTGTATATATTTATCATCATGATCATATTTGTATTGAACATACGTTCTGACCTTTAATGTCATATGTGATTATCTTCTATCATTACCAGATAGCATGAACTATGTGAATTATATAATTGAAACAAGTATATGTAGGTTCATTTTGCTCAAGTAATAACAATCATTTCATCAATGATTTTATCAAAAAATACATATATTATAAAAAATACTCATTTACATTATCAAAGAGATATTTATTTCATAATTATTTGTGTTTGAGTCCATTATTAAATAAGGCACATTTAGATTTTAACATTTTTCTTCCACTGATAACAGATACAATACCTTTCATTTTAAAGTACTAATTATTTCAAAAATCCATTATCCCCTGTTTATAATATTTTTCATTATTTAACAAAATCATATATGTATTCATATGTTAGGAGCACCAATTATCTGATATCTAAGGTCCTTTTCATTCTTTATATTTGAGGGTAGTTTCATCAACAAGGGATATTCTTTACCATTTTATTCCTTCATTGGAGAATTTTTTAATTTTTAATATAAATATTTTTATGTGTGTTACATTACAAGATATCATTAATAAATATTTCTAGGCTGATCACATGTTTCACAAATAGTTTCCCAAGGACAATTCTATTTTTAGTTCACAAACATCATTTTCTATGTTTCCTTTTTTGAGTTTGTTGACTCCCCCTAAAACATTACCAAATATTCCTTCTAGGTTGAATTTAATATTTATTATTAACCAATAACATTGTTTTAATATGCTCAAATCCTCCAAAACATGCACAAAAACTATTAAAATCATATTTTCGTCTGTAATATACATGTTTTCCAAAACATTGTACAACATTCCCATCATCTAAATTATTATCCACTTTAGAAATGGTTTTTAAATAAATTTATAATAACCTAATGATATCTTTACATCAACATTTATTTATAATTTGAGTCAATTTAAACATCATAATTTTTTAATTTTATTGTTTTGGATTCATAAATTGTCTTCTTAAAAACGTTATTTTTGAACATCTCCTATAATTTATTAACCCCTTGGGATAATCTCTATTGATCCTTCTATGGGTTTCACTTTTTATTAATTTTCGTAACTTCAAAACACAGTTTTATAAGTTTCATATACCTATCTTATATCGGACATGTTTTTTATTTGAACAAGATCAAATTCTATCACCATTAATTTTATAATTTCCTTAATATTAATGTTGAATTTTTTTCTTTATCAACTAACCTCTTCAAGTTAGAACCCTTTTTTAAAACATAGGGAATAATTTTTTAACATATTATTATTCAGTTTTTGAAGGATATTCTTTAATAAACATACTGGTCTCTTTTTCGATTTTAGAAATCTATTAGGGATTCCTATTTTCCATAATATCTTCTCAGTTAATCAATGATCAATATCTTCGCATTAATTATTTCAATAACTAATTTTTACACCATAATCACTAGAGTGTTCAATTTTCACATAATGATATTCTTCTACATCACAATTAGATAATTTTTTAATTATACAGCTTCTTATCGAATAAGAATTTAATTTTTTATGATAATATTTGGAGATATACTTTAATTTCTATCTTCCTCGTCACTATATTCATCCTTCTTTGCTCATATATAATTTTCCAAAAGAAATACCAATTTATTGTCATCCAACAATGTTTAATGGTAAGTTTCATTTATACCCCCATGAGCCTCATTTAGTTATATGAAATTATAGTAATAATTTTTAGTATTTGAAAATATCATTTTCAAATTGAAACATTTTCCCATATAATTTATGATTTTTACTCAAAAATAAATCAATACATTTTCAAATTTGAATTTAATAGTAGTAAATTTAATTTTACTATTTCTTCATATAAAATTATAATTATAATGATTTTTCTAGGGAATCTTTTAATAGTAAAATAGGGTATCTATGAAACCTATAATTTTTTTTTAATTTATCATTATATAAGATTGATGTAGAAATTTATAAAACCATTTATTTAATAACATAAGGATTTTATGAATAACATTAGTTAATTTAAAATATTATTTTATATTATAATCACATGTTCAATGTTTTTATTACTAACTAAAATGTTAAATTAATGAAATAATGTTTTAAAACCTTTCAATGAGTCAATTATTTTTATTGGAGATTCAGTTTTTGCTTTCCATGAAATCCTGAAATCCATTATTTTCATTTATGAAAAATCAATTTATGTCCTTAAAATAAATGTCTAATTTTTTTGTCTTATACATAAATTAATTTATTAATAAATTATTTCCCTTGAAATTGTTTTACATGAATATGTGTATTTATTTTTAAAATATCCTTTTCTAGAGTAAAAATTTTACAGGTTAAAATTATTTATAAATTTGGAATTATAAATATATCATTATGTTATAATATCAATATTAAAAATTTTCATTAAAAATAATTATTGGCATTATTAATTAATAAACATGATAATATTATGTAAGGGTAAAAATTAAAATATTAAAATTAAAATTCATAATCACTCAATTTTTTCTTAAAATGTATTGGTTCATTTTAGTTTTTCCCAAAATCATTAACCTCCCCTGATATTTTTCATGTTTCTTCCATTGAAATTTCAATACCAAAATTACATTGTTGAAAATGTATGGGTTGATCCAAAAACTAACATTACCATCACTTATAATAGGGTAACATAATCACCAAATAAAGATCAACCCATTATTCCAATTTATTCTATTTTCTCCTACTATAACCCTCTTTCATAATCCAAATATTTTAGTCCCCATTAGATAAAAACGACCTTCATCTCAAAGGAGACTTCTAAAATAAATCAAGTCCCATATGTGAGTATTATCAACAAATTGTTTTTATTCTTAATTATATTTTTCCAAATTTTCCCTAACCAAACTAATATAATGATATAATTACCATTTATATACTTTACTTATATTTTATTAATTTTATTGTCATTTTTATTCATATAACCTATAAATTGAGGGGGAAATCGTCATTTATGCGTTTTATATACTATCACATCCATGACGTAAAATGTTTCATTTTCCTTCACCACCATACATATTTGGGTTTATTGATGGTATTAATGGATATATATATATATAATGTTTTTGGTATTAAAATTTTTGAAACATATTATTAATGTGACTAGAAACTAATCATCCTCAATTTATTTGTTTAAAATATTTGTACCAAGAGGAAAATCATTTATCAAAATTATGTAATTTTATTATATCCTTTCCCACTTATTCTAATTAAATTAAATTATTATATATCACACTGGTAAACTATAAATAAAATTCTTATTCTTCTGGTAGAATAATATTATGAAGAAACCACCTTATAATCATTCATTAAATTTGGGAATATTAATGCTTGGGTCGGGTTTAATAATCCAATTCAGAAAATGCTATGAATTTATATTATGAATATATATGGGAAAATAATTAGTCATATAATATGATATAAATTTCTAAATAGTAATTATTTTTTATTTTGATGATTTTATATTAATATATAATTCATTAATTAATAAAACGACATCAAATTTTCAAGGACCACTAAAAAATCCTTATTATAGATATAATATTCCTTGATAAAGATGAAAAAAATCCTGAAATGATTTCATTACATAATAAATAAATATAAAATATCTATATTAGTAACCTTAATGATAGATTCATGATATAATGTATATAAAAAATTAATTCAGATACTGTTATTATGAAACTAGTTTAAACGATCGAAACTATAAATAGATGATGTTGAAAATTAGAATAAATCATCAAGAGAATGGATATTTATGAATATTTTGAAGGAAAATTTATATTAATACTAAATTGAATTGATTGAAAAATATTTCTCTGTAATTTATATAAGAGGTTAAGGTATTTACAAGGAAGTCACGATATAAGGTAATGGGTTTTCATCTCTAATTCCTCTCTTCAAAACATATTTTCTAAATAAATATAATTTAATTTCGGTTTTTTATATACTACCTATTTGATATATTATATCACTAATTATACCTTTTTGTGGTATTTAAAGTTCAATTTCAAGACCTTCTATTCTTGGAGTTTTCATTAAAATTGTTCTAAATATATATGGTCTTTCTTATCCATAATTCGGATTCATTGAGATGTAATATATTTCATGCACCATGATTTCATTAAATGATGTATCCAATTCACATGGATTTATTTTTGTCATACTCCATGTAATTTTTGGGATTTAATAGCCATGTCATGTTCCATTATTCATGTGTATATTTATTCACAAGTGTCACCAAGAGTGTCGATTTTTGGTAACATAATTTTTATTAAATGATTTATGATTTTTATTCAAAATTATTTCTAATAATTTTGCCACAATAAAACAATTTAGTCTCTTATATGGTATTGTATTATTTTTTTTTGGGGAAATTAATTCCATCCAACTAAACCCTTTGAAAAATATTTCTTACTTATTCAGAAAATTTCTATTTTAACCATCCACCTCCATTCTACAAAAAGCTTATTGTCATGTTATTCCTGCATTTTGTTATCCATATTTCCATTTCATTATATTGCTTGAAAAAAAAAATTTACATTACATATATTAAATCATGTTCACCTATACAATGTTATATTCTATTAAAATTTTAAAACTCACTATACTAACATATATTTCTACTCCAATACAAATGATTAATTCACATTGACAATATATTTTTTAACCATATAACTCTTTCATATTTATAGGTTATGATCATTATATAGATTTTTTAACATGGAAAAACGTATTTGAATTAAATTATGGATGATTATGTGTATGAGGAATATGTATTTTTTTTATACCCAACTTTATAATTTTGATGAGTTATGATCATGTAACCCATTTTATAAACATAGGTAAAAGTATTAAAATTTATTATTTTTCATTATATGGGTATAAATATTTTTATTTAAAAAGTGTTTTCTCTGGGAACGGTATCAATGGTATTGATGACTATTATAGTGAATTAATGAGGTTTAAACTTGTAAAAGGGTGGTGCATGACTTTATATAACCCCTTGGTCAATCGGTGAGTCTCATGATATAAAACAGGTTTGGGTATTTGGTGTATTCCTAAAGAATTCAACAAGATATATTTATTGTGGTCCTGATGAAATGTAATGTGTCTAGAAACATGGGATTGATATCAGAATTTTTAATTAAATCATCGTGCGATTAATATTGTTGATATCCATTCTTTCAATTATCTTCATTGATATAACATGCTCCATGTTTCACGTTATTTTTGGATTCATGTTGTTTTCCATTTACTTTTATATTATTTAGAATTTTTTTCCCCAAGATTTCCTTAGTCATATATTTCCCATGATATTTGTTATCACTAAATCCTTATTATCATTCTGTTCACAAGGTTATGATGAAAAGTAGTATACACAAAATTCATAGTAGGATAACATGGGTGGAATAATTTATTGGGAATTTTAAATAACTCATATGATTAATGTAGATTCATATATATAATTAAAAAATACATTGGTTAAAAAGTAAATGGGATTCATTTTATTATGTTGTTTCCTAAATTTATAATTCTCTAAAATTGAATATATCATTGGGATATAAGAGATTCAATAATTGTTATTGTCATTATAATTTTGTTTGATCATATCATCGATTTTAGAGGTTATATCGAAGAAAGTATGTATGGTATGTTTTTATGAGAACAAAATATAGGTGTTTAGTTCTGTGGAATTATAGTTGGAATCAAATTAAATAATTAGAAAAATTTTAGGATTAGGATGAATTTTGAGAACAATTTTTTTGTTTATATATTAGGATTGATCATAAGATTTATGGTATAGATTAACCTTTTTGATAAGTAATATAATTAATTTTAAGGTAATAATGAATATTACTATTGGGGTTTATGATAATACAATATCAGTTAAATCCATTTAAATAAGTCTAATTAGTGGATAACATCAAAATGGATTGGTATTTTAGATATTATATGGGTTTCCCAAGCTATAAATACCTATTTAGGTACAAGAATGTGGATATTTAATTTTCATTGATGCATTTAAGAGTAATCACCCAAAAAGGGTTTCTTGATAATTGAATAATTCATCACCCTAATGAAAAATAAGGGTGCATAGGAATGTACATCGGGACATAAACTCTATAAGGATATTCTATAGTTTACAACATTATATTTAGACATCATTATAATGAATTTAATAATGTTTTTAACAATTTTTTGAGAACCTAATATAAAAATGACCATGGATAACCGAGGATTGAATGAACTATGTCATAGGTTTACCCAAATTTTTCATATATTAAAAACAATTTCATAAGGGAAGAAATATTGAGATTGATTTTTTTCTTATTAATCTTTTTGATATAACATAATTATTTTGGTTTTAGTATTTGTTAAAACATTATCATGAAAAAGAATCAGATAGTGGTGTATACATAGAAACTACTATGTTTGATAACTAAATCTGGGAGTGTACCTAAATGGTTGTGAATTTTAGTATATTCATGTAATGATAGAAAATTATTTATTCTTAGTGTTACCTACAGTAGAGATATTTTTATATTATTAATCATGAAACACATATATTTTACCATTAGTGGGTGATATTTATTGATGATATTCTAGTATAATATAAAAGTAATGATGATTATTTGAATCGTATAAGAATTATTCTTTGTATTTTTTAATTAATGGCAATGAACCATTAATTAAAAGGTATTATCAACCTTGAAAAGTTATTTTATAATAAAGTTATATTTTGGGATAAGTACTATAGAATATCTGATTGAGGCGAGGATAACTATTAAAATTAATATATACCTAATAATGAGATAATAACATGTTTTTTATTTAAATTAAGAATGGAAGATATTTTTAGAACCAGTGGGTGGATAATTTTTTCATGATATTATTTGGGTATTTTATCTCATTTTTTGGATAATAATATGTACTAAATTTTGTGTGAACTTATGAAATGATAGATAATACCATTCTAGGATTAAATATAAATATAATTTTCTAAGGAATATATAATATTATTGTTGATAAATGTCTTGGAGAGTCTTTTTTTTAAGAAACATATGTTATTGAGGGAATAATATAGGACATATAAATTCATTGGAATATTATTGTTTGAATGACTAATCTTGTTTGAGGAATGATATGATGTATTTTCAGAGCACTAATTTTAATGGATATTGGGTTCAGAATATTTTAGGAATGATCATGGTATTTGAGATCTTTTTTTATGGATTAGTTAAATAATTATGATAGAACTCAACTCAATGCATCCTTGGTTTGAACAATAATTATATATGTTAAACTGAGAGTTATTTAGGTTGTACTGAGTATAAAACAAGTTGAATTTTATGATATATTAGCTTACATTATAGTGTTATAACGTGAGAAAACATGTGGATAAATATTCTTATTGATATTTATGATATTTCAATGAAAATGATAAACAAAGATATTAATTTTTTTTGGTAATGATTATAACACGAATGAATCATTGGTATGAGTGAATATTTGAAGATTACATAGAGGATTAACTCTATGTAATGGGAGATGGAGTGAGAAACCTTGTGATTATATAAAACTACCTATCCAAATATATGAATATCAATGAAAATAATTCCAAAGTACCAACTGTACAAAGGGAGAGAATAATGGAGTCCCATGAAATATCATGTGATGAAGATGATGTAGGAAGAAATGTTCCAATATCTTATCTTTAAAAAAAATTGGAAAAAGAATGGTGGAAAGTATCATAAAGATACTTTTAAATGATATATGTGTGGAGTTCGGGGTAATTAAACTCATAAGTAAAATTTAAAGAGAGAAGATACAAAAATTCAATACATAAATTGCAATAGAGTATGGAATCATATGAACCACTGTACCAATCCAAGGGAAAACAAGGGATATAGCCACCAACTACTATACAAATAAGGAAAACCCAATTGAACTATTAATAATGAATTATATATTGATTTTTCACTCTATATTCTATAGATATCTATGACATGTACGTTTTCATCACCTATAGGATATTGATTAATTAATTAAAAGACATAGTGGTATGATTATAATAAAAAACATTTTCAGGATTTTTGGGAAATTATTATATATGGATATAAGTCAAAATACCTTAGTATAATTCATTGTGAATGTATAATTGGTTGTATCCATTTATAATGAAATTAAAGTAAATTTTCATATACATAAATCACATTTCACATATTAAATAATCACATGATCTTCAATATATTTAAGGTAAATTTGTTGTTCAATATATAAAATACTATGATAAAATGAGTATTATTTTGAGGAATGAATTTAATTATATTTGGATATTGTAGCACCCTAAAATTCTGATATAATTTTACCATTATATATTCATTTTTTTCAAATACCTTGCTCCACACAAAACACTAAACTAAAACAGAAACCATGGTATATTTATATAATATATAATTGATTATATATTTCAATTAATAATGAGTCATTGAGTTAATAATAATGAATATGAATAACCTATTCATTGATTATATGTATATAGAATATAAAGGTTAATTTTAATAATAATGAAATTAAATTAGAATAAATAATATTAATAATAAGATCATTATTATTTAAAAATATATTCATTTAAATTGAATTTTTTGAGATAATCAATTCCATTTGAAGGAAAAAATGATAAATGAAAAATTATTTTTGATATTGATAATTTTTAACACCAATATAGTTGGTAAATGATATGAATTAAATATAATAAGAGTTTCTATTTGAATTTTTCATATTATAGTAAAAATGATTTTTCATTATATTTATTGTTTTTATTCAATATTATAATTAATCAATTTCTAAATTAAAATAATTAAAATGAACACCATTTTTAAATTCCTCAAATAAATGATGATGTAGTTTTTTTTATTTATTTCAGTAATGTTTGTTTTATAATTTAAATTTATGGTTATTAATGAAACAGGAAATTTTTATGATTTTATCATTATATTAAATTGACATAGAAATTCATGAAACCATTCAGCTATAAAAATATATATTTAATTAATAAAAATAAATATTTTACAATATTATTTGATCGTATTAATCCAATATCAAACATTTTTAGTAGTAATTAGAATTTTACTTTTATAAAAAACTATATTTGGTCTTTTCATTGAATAAATTATTTTCATGCATGCTTATATATACATTTAAATTTACTTTTTTGAACAAAATTTTTTAACAGGATCAGTTTTATTTATTTTATAATTAACTTTTCATACTTTTAGAAATTCTATTTGATTGAATTATTTTAAAATATAAAATAGAAGTATCATATTTGGTGAAACTGATAACATTAGATTCTTCTTTAAAATTAATTAATATTCTTTTAAAATAATTACCAAAGTGAAAATAAATTATAGTAAAAGTAAAAAAGTGTAAACAATAACTATTACAAAACTGAATGATACATAAAAAAGAGTATTTGAGGTCATATTAGACCTCAAATGATTTTTATCTTATTTTTTTCATTTTTCAGACTTTTGCAATTTAATAGTAACATCAAATTATTAAAAATGTAATGGTTACAACCAATACTAACATACCATTAAAATATAAAAGGGTAATATATTCATCATTTTAGGATATACCTATCAATAGAATTTCCCTTGAAACCCCGCCATTTTTAATGTTTGATCCCATATTTTATGAGTTATAAATATTTTGAAGGAATTTAAATTTTATATAATTGGATTGGTGTAATATTTTTTATATATCCAAAACAGATTTCGGATTGTTGGAATTCCACAAAGTCATTTTTTTAAAGAATGTTTGATGCGGGAAACGTAGCTCAAGGTTTCCAGGATTCTCATTGTACTTCAGGAACAGAATTCGGTGTTTGTGAAAAGTATAACAAAGGGAACTTGATTGGTGTATGGTTTTTGATAACCGACATACCTAACCACACAATCCAATTTTTATAGGTGCATAGGTTGGAAAACCATATAGAAGAAAATGGAAAACTATGCAAGCCTCATAGTTAATTTATACATTTCACATGGTTGGTGCTTGGTTTATTAAACGGTTTGCTAAAACCATGTGAGGTGGATGGATTTTAGGATGTCCAACATCATTATTAATTCATGGACTGTAAAATCCTGGATCCAAACCATTTGAATCCTTAAAATGGTTGAATTAACTTTTTTCCACTGTGGGATTAATGATAATGATCCCCTATTTTCTTCCCTTCCCCTCGCTCATGTGTGACAGCTCTCATCTCCGGTATTTACCTTAATTTGACCCAATAAAGCAGTATTATTATTGTCATTCCATTAATATTTTTGGTATGATTTAGCCAATGGTATGATCTCTTATTTATCTATTCATTTTATTTTTATTTTTTGGTAACCTGAGTAGGGATTATAATTCTGACTCCACTAGATCATGGTGGAATCAGATTCCAATGTTGGGAAATTTTCACTATCTTGTAAGTGGGTTGTAAAGACCCATAAATTTCAAGGAAAATTTTATCTTAATTTTCTTTGAATTTTTCAATAAAGCAGTTTCTGACGGCGCCTGATTCCGAGGCCCGGTGTGCCCGGAATTAATTTCTGAAGTTTAGCTCGGGTACATTCAGTGAACGAATGAGGGGGTTTTTCTAACTTTTGAACTGTTGCTTGGAATCAAATTTTTAGGGCACCGATGGAATCGTAGCGCCGGTTTTTTCTTAGAAACTCCTTTTACGTAGTTGCGTTTGCTCGGGTGTAGTTTTTAATTTTTGGGGTTAAGTAAAGAAATAAAATAAAGTGGTGCGACTACTTTATTTTATTTCACTTAAAGCCACTCAAAAGCCACTTAAGCTAAGTTAAGAGAATAGGGTGGAACCCAAAATATCCTACCCACTTGGTAGGATATTTATGAGGTGGGGCCCACACGAGCCCCACCGTTTCTTTCCTTCTAAGTGACGCACCTGCAACCCCCCTCTTTAATGAAAGTCAACAGTGCGTTTTTCTGGTTAAGAAACGCCTCATTAATTGGGCAGTTAAATAGTTACAATTAATTCATTGAATTAATTGTTTGTTTCTTTTCTTTTGAAATTCAAACATGTCATGTGTGTTAATAAAATAAGATAACTCTTATTTTATTTCTATTGGAACTTGTGGCGTGGAGAGGATTTGGAGGAAAGTGTTCTTCTTTGATGTAAAATGCAAGGAATGTGAAGAATGCGTAGAACGCTCCGAACTCCGACGTAGAACGCCAAACCCTCGGAGATCGACGACGCGACGATGTGTACCGCGATGTCAACGACGTTTCTTCCGCGACGATCCTTCTCTTCTGCGACGATCCTCTTCTTCCGCGACGGTTAATTCCGCAACGAACTCGCGTTCGACGACAACGCTTGAGGAAGGGAATTATGTTTGAGAATGATTTTATTCCCTCGTTTCTTTCATTCTAAAGAAAACAAGGAAACACAGATCAACTTATTATCTAGTTGATCCGCGCACGTTTTCCTTTCGGGTTGGAAATTTTTGTTGCGGGAAGTTGTGGGGGATTATTTTATTATTGATCGTGTTCTCATCTGTCATATTTCTTGGTTTCATTTTGGGCCACCTGTTATCATACTAACGGGGGATGGTCATACCACACGAACATGGCCGACCCTCATTCCCCCCTTGTTGTTTGAGTTTGTTGCGGCACGTGAAAGGTAGCGTGGTGCCGTTGCACCGCGCGGAAATGAGAAGAATGAACGCAGTGAATAAGCGTGGTGCCGTCGCGTCGTGCCGTTGGGGCCGAACGAAACTGCGGGCGGAGTTGGGTCCGAGGAGGCGATTTGAAGACCCCGCGTTTTTTTGTCGAAGTGCGGATCGGCGGACAATGGTGAGGCAGGCCGCGAAGGCGTTTTGAAGGCTTTACAGCGATGTTCGGGTCCCGGGATGATCTCTAGTGAAGACCGCAGGCGAATCAGACCACCGGAGTGCATCCGGGGCTCCGTGGAAGCCCCCGCCGGCGCGCCACGCCGGCGCAGCGGCGCCGGCGGTCGGGTGAGGCGGCGCTCGGCGCGCCGCCGGAAGAATCCACTACAGCTAAAGCCGTGGCGGCGAACGAGGGTTTCGCGGCCGCGCGGGACCAGGGAACATCGGACGTGGCAGCGCGCCGCGTCCGGTGACACAAAGCGGCCCCCAGTGCGGGGGGACCGCGGCTCCTTCGGCGCGACCGCTCGGCTAGCGCCGAGCCGCCCAGGCCGGCCGGGCCGGGCGGCTCAGGCCGGGCTGGGCCGCGCCGGCCAGGCCAGGCCGCGCGCAGCCGGGTCGGACCCGGACCCGGGTCCGGTCGACCCGGTTCGGGTCGACCCAGGGGGGGTTGGGCCGGGTCGGTCCGGGCCCAGAACCCCCGTTTTCGGAGCCCCCACAGTTTTTCGCTCATATCTTGAGCTGTATACCTCCGACTGACGCACCATCAATGGTGATTTGACCCTTTGATCGAGATGGTCGTTTTGTTATATTACACTCAAGGTTTCAGAATACCTTGGGTTCGGCCGGATTGGTTCGGATACGAAACCAACCGGGCCCTTGGAGCGGAAACAATTATATCATGAGATCCGGACGTCCGATTGATGTGCCGTCGACTTTATGGATTTCTCTATGTGAGACAGATCTTTTGGATTACTCCGCTCGAGGTTTGGATGCTGTCAGAGTGCGGTGGGTTTGGTTCGCTCACGAATCCAACCGGGCCTCTAGAATGAAAAAAGCCAATAACTCACAGACCGGGCGTCCGATTGATGTGCCGTCTGTCTTGTTGATTTCCTCTTGATGAGACAGAACTTTTGGCATACTTCTCCCGAGTTTTGGTTGTTGTTGGATAGTGGCCGGGTTGGATTGTACCCGAAATCCAACCGGGCCCCTAGAATGGAAAAGATGATATCTTTCGGGCTGGACGTCCATTTGACGAAACGTCAGCGGCGCTGGTGAACACATGGAGAAACGGTCCCTATGAGTATACCCTATGAGAGTTTGGGGTACAGTTGAGATACGGCCGGGTTGGTTCGCTCATAAAATCAACCGAGCCCCGGGGACAAAAAGACTCAAAACGGGCATCCGATTGACGCGCCGTCTGTTGCGTTGAGACCCATGTGACGAGGCGGTCTTTTGAGATACTTCTTCGTGGGACTTTGAGATACTTTTATTATCGACATGTAGCTTGTGGAGCGGACCCTCACCGAGATGATCGTGCGGAGTACGGAGACCGTGTAGCGAAATGAGACCTGACGACTGCTTGACCGACTCTACTTGGAGTGAGTCGACTAGCCCAGTGGATGGAGCACTACTTTGTTTGGGTGCAGACCCATGGCGGATGGAGCACTACCTGTGTGACAGTGCAGACACGCGGTACTCATTCGGAGAGTACCTCTGCATGCTACTAGGGGGTGTGCACTACTGTGTTTGTGTGGCATACCCCGGTGGGAAACACTACTGTGTTTGGGTGGCTGGCCCGCGGTACTTGACAGGAGGAGTACCTCAGCAGTCTTAGGTTAGTGAGAAGTACCTCAGAGTCATGACATGACCACTGTACACTCCAGAGACAGAGCTCTTCATTAATTATGGTTTCGATAATGAAAATCCTGGTTTGAGCTGAGTCTGTGACCTTTGTGATTCCTCATGATTGAGATGGGTTACTTGATAACTTAGGTATATGTATGGGCATATACCTAGGTAGTGGTTATCCGTTGATTTCATAATCCTTGTGTTTCCTCATGATTGAGATGGGTTACTTGATAACTTAGGTATATGTATGGGCATATACCTAAGTAGTGGTTATCTGTTGAGATCTTCGTTGTGGTTATCCTTGTTGGTTTTAGTGAGACATTGAGGGTCTCGGGGTCCCTACTGAGTATCGTTATACTCACCCCTACATGGGCTATGCCCGCACCTCGTTGTGTTGGTTGCAGACGATGGGCAGTGCTAACGGAGGCAGAGTGTTCCAGGACTGGACGGTACCCGGAGGTGGACTACACGACGAGTCAGTACCCGGTGGTGGACTACACAACGAGTCAGTATCCGAAGGTGGACTTCACGGCGAGACGACACTCGGAGGAGGTTGACGGGCGAGAGCGTTGTGGAGGCTATCTGTACCTACCCTTCAGGTAGGATCCGTGGTGGACGATCCAGGAGCTGCGCTATCTGTATCTACCCTTCAGGTAGGATCCGTGGTGGACTATCCAGGAGCTGCATCATCTGTACCTACCCTTCAGGTAGGATCCGTGGAGGATGACCCAGGAGCCGCTTCCTTCCTTCCAATTGTTGTCTTTTTCTGTTGTACTTTGTTCAGTTGTAGTTGTACTTTTTTTGGGATTGTATTCTGGCCCATTTACCTTTCAGCACTTCTCTTTGTACTTAGTGTTTTACTTCTGCTTGTACTCTGTGGTGTTTTGTTTACTTTTATAAAGGCAATGCCTTCCTAGTTATCAGGATTTATGCCTTTGGTGCTAGTCGCCAGCCCCTGGCCTATGGAAGGCGGGCTTGGGGTAGTCATGGCACGGGCCCTGAGGATGGGTCATGACATGGGTGACCTAAGAAGCCGTATGCACTTTAGTGTGTGTCTTTTTTTAGGTATGTCGCTAAGGTAAATTTATCAAGATTCAGATCTTAAATTAAAAATATTGTCTTTTAGTTAACATCATTCTAAAAGCATTATTCCTAATTCAATATTTAGGATGTGTCATAGGTTATTGGTGATATTATAGTCATTCTCTGTATTATATTTGTTAATCTATTGAGGTTTAAAGAGTTATTACTTTTTAGTAATTTTTTTAAATTTTTTTACACTACTACAAACATAGCCTTTATCAGCGCTAAAAATGGCCTTTATCAGCGCTAGAAAAGCACTGATAAAGCCAGTGTAGATAAAGGGGGGGTCCCCTTTATCAGCACTTCCTTTATCAGCACATTCGTTTTAGTGCTGATAAAAGTTAAAAAAAATTAAAAAAATTTAAAAAAACTGCCAATCGGGGGGGGGGGGGGGCTTTTATAGAGATTGAACCCCCCCCCCCCTTTACAGTGCTTTTCGGCCCCTATACAACACCCCACGCACCCCACGCACCCCCTCCACCCTTTAACAGCGCTTGCTCCAATATTACCCATGCGCGCGCACCCTTGCCTCCACCAGGATTTGAACTCGAGACCTCCCCCCTGCGCGCCTAAGCCCTTACCACTACTCTATTTTGATTTGGTTTCCAATTCATGATATCTCTATATATATATATATTTATATATTTAGTTATATTTATTCATATAGTAATATATATTTATATTAATAGATATATATATTTATATTATAATATATAGTTATATAGTTAGATTATAATATATATAGTAATATTAATATATATATAGTGGTATTAATATATATATATATAACTATATATATATATATATTTAGTTATATTTATTTGTATAGTAATATATATTTATATTAATATATATATATAGTTATATTAACATATATATATTTATATTAACATATATATAGTTATATTAACATATATATAGTTATATGAATATATATGAATATATATTTATGTAGTTATATTAATATATATATAGTGATATTAATATATATATTTATGGTGATATTAATATATATATTTATAGTAATACTAATATATATATATGTAGTTATGTTAATATATATATAGTTATCAGATTAATATATATAGTTAGATTAATATATATATAGTTAGATTAATATATAGGTATATAAATATTCATATATTGGTATTTTAAATAAAATGGACGTTAGTTATTATTTAGATAAAGCTAATATACTTTATATGTAAATATATTTTATTATTTATATTTATAATTAAATTTTTAGGTGTGAATATTTAAAAAATATGAATATATTGTTATATATTTGATTATAAATAGCAGTAAATTATAAAAAATGATGAAATTTCAAATACATAATATCAATATGAATGTAATACCTTGGAATAAATTCATACCCCACCAAAAAAATCCAATAATACCCCCTTAAATGAGGGTGAAAATCCACAAAATGTTAAAAAATCGGGGTACCCCAACTAAAAACTCAGTTTTGGAGGCCTTCTTGACCTCTTTTGGCCTCGAAAATCTCTTGTCACAGGCTTCGATTTGATATGTGGTAGAGCTCAAACGGACACCTGACTCAAAAGTTATGACCGTTTGAAGTTTGAGTTGCGTTTTTTTTAATTTTTTTAATTTTTTTAATCCTCAAATTGTTATTAAATGACTATTACTCCATAATTATTATCAAGATATTAATTAAAAATATTTTTTTAATTTTTTAAGAAGTCATTTTCACTAAATATCTTATATATTAAGTATAATAAGTGTAGATGTACATTTATACTTATCTAAAATATATTTAAAAATTATATATTATATTTATATAACAATATAACTATATTTATATATTAATATATTAATATATGTTAATTTTTTTTGAAGCCGACCCTTTATCAGTGCTAAAAAAAGCACTGATAAAGGCCCCCCTTTATCAGTGCTTTTTCGTTAGCGCTGATAAAGGGGGGCGCTGCGAAAAACTGTTTTTGTGGTAGTGTTAGTTTATATAAGTTAATCAATTAATTATATTATTATTATTAATTAATTAATTTCTAGTGGTTTTGTTGTAAGACAAAACACTGTACATCTCTGAGGAACATGGATGGTCTTTGGCAGTAGCTACTAGACCATGGAAAAATGAATGAAAATATTTTATAAGGTATGTGGTATTTCCTTCCATCCTAATGGTATAGGTGAATTTCTATGGTAGTATATGTATTTATGGTATTTCCTTTTTGAATTAACCCAAAAAAAATTTAACGAAAATATATCTTGATCTAATTAAATGTCTTATTATGTAAAATGGTTATATAAACTTCCTTGGTATTATGTTATGAGTATTCAAAATACCATTAATATTTTTTATTATTTCAAATATATTTGTTGAATAGAGTCCAATAGATTAGTATAAATATAGCTATTTAACAATTCCAATTTACTCAGACAATGGAAATGATGGCCTCACCCATTAGAATATCTCTATAAGAAACGAATTTGATTGAGCTAGGGATGGAGGTGGAATCACTGGGCTTCAATCCTGACCAAGCCCTAGCTAAGGTTCAACGTGTTGAGATTGTATAGAACTGCCTATGGTAGAAGTGAATGTTTAGAGTGATTACCACACGAGCAATGTAATCTGAGACACCCCAAGAGTTAGTTACCATCACACAACTTATCCTTAGGTCTTATTATAGTGTTATATTGGGTTATGTAAGATGATTATATTACTATGAATTTCTTCATTATTTTTTGTATAAATAATATACATTCATTTTATTATTTTTACTTTGTAAGTGGTATTAAGTCACACATAAATTTTTTAGGTAAAATTTAAATTCTATTAAGAATTATATTTTGATGAATAAATAGATTTTTGAATTAAATAATAGTTTCATAAAATTACTAAATTTCTTTTTATTATATATTAATGACTATATATTTTTTATCAATATTATTGAAATTTTTATTAATGTTTGAAACATGTTTTTGGTAAGAACGCATGAATTTTCAATAAATATATATTTTTTAAAATGTGAAAATGCACATATTTAGAAAATTATTTAGGTAAAATGCATATTTTTTTGGGAATTAGGATGATGAAATTTTCGAATTGTGATTATTTTTTAATTTTATGAGATAGTCAAATTCTTGGGTAAAAATTACTTATTTTTAAACATAAAATGTGTTTTAGAACATCATAATGATAAATTAGTGGAGTAATAATGTAATATAAAAGGTATTTTCGGATAATATATTATATACATTTAAAATATTGTGATTTAGTATTTGTTTGATTAATTTTATGGTGCCTTAGTGGACCCTCCAAGACCAAAAAAACATTTTATATTTTATAATGATTTCATTGAGAGTGTAACTCACCTCCACAAAAGGAAGCCTAATATTTTATGATGTTCGGCCACTGTCCATATAAAAGAAATTTGTTCACTACCATTTTGAAAAAATTATGGCTAAAAACCATGGGTTCTCTTATTTATTTGATTAGTTTATTTTTTGTTGTCCAAAACCTAAAAAATAAATAATTCTCTCCCTATTCCTATATAAACCCAACCAAGATCCCACTTCTCTTCACTCAAAACCCTAGGAGAATGTCCCTAATCTACCCCTTACTCTATAATCTTCCCAAGGCTCCCCATGCTCCTACAAAGCCTCTCTCAAGCATCTCCCAGTTCTTTGGGATCACACTTCCAAGTAAGGGATTTCTTCCTTTATCATTTTTGTCAATGCTTCTTTATGTTTTAATATCTTTTCCTTTTCAACGAGAAAATTTTTTGGTGTGATTTCACACCTCTCCTAAAATTTCCTCCATATGTTTTAATGATGATATACGTATTTCACTCTCACTAATTCCACCCTTGTACTCACGTTACAATGAAAAAATTGCATAAGGGATTTCTCTCTTCTCATTTACAATGACACAATTCATTTTCATTAGTCATCTATATTCTAAAACATATGTTGGGACATGTATCTCTATTACCCATGTACTATCCATTTCATGTACACATTTTTGCATACCCCATTATCTCTCATCAATCATTTTTATGAATTCTTATGTCACACCGTAATTTTACCGAAATTACTCCGCCATTTTCCAATCCAAAGTCATTGTATAGTGAATACCACGAACATTTATCTATAATGGTTATTCACCTTCATGCACATTTACATATTGGTTATAGAGTTTCATTTATGATTTCCACATTCCTTTACCTTAGAATAAATAAAGGGGTTTCTGAATCCATGATGTATGATATTTGTGGCACACTTCTCCATGAAATTAAAATAATTATGAAGAGTGTGCCCTGATAATGATACAATGCATTTTGTAAAGGTTTGTATAATGATACATCAAATGAAAAGAGGGTTTTTAAATTATTATTCAATTTAAATGAGATTTTAATCATTATTCCAGTTTCAATGATACTTGGATCATTCTAATATCATGTTAAATGTAGATGCCACATTTCCATGTTACGATAAACATGCTATATAATGCCTTTATGTTTATGTTTCTCATATTCTCTATTGATATTCTTATTTCCTAACATATACTATATTATTTATGTTATGGTTGGATTACTCGATTACAAGGATTTATATGTCACCCATTTCTTATGCATTTCTTCATGTTATTCCATGAAATGCTATGTACAAAGGAAAGTGTGAGGTAATGTGAAATAATTTATCAATAAAAATGTGTATTTCATGTTTTAAGTTGTTATTTAATGTTCCTAAGTGTCACGACCCGTCCTCGGGGCCCATACCGTGACTACCCCAAGCCCACCTTCCATAGGCCAGGGGCTGGAGACTAGCACCAAGGCATAATTACTGGTAAAAAGGGAATTAATTGCCTTTGTAAAGCAAACAAACACCACAGAGTAAGCAAGCAGTAGAAGTAAACACTAAGTAAAAACTGGGTACAACAGTATATGCGGAAAAGTAATTGGGCCAGTATAAAAACCTAAACTGAAAGTAATGTACAACTGGAAGGGAAAACAACAACTGAAAAGTAGAGTCGCAGCATCGAGTCGTCCACTGGAAGTCCCACATGAAGGGTGGGTACATATAGTCTCCACTGCTCCTCGGGTCCAGTCGACCTCTCCGAGTACGTTCGCCCAGTGGTCTACCTCCATGTATCGTCCTGCTCCACAAGCCTCAACCACGATCATCATTGTCCATCGTCTGCAACCAACACAACGTAGTACCGGCATAGCTCGTGCAGGGGTGAGTATAAGCTACTCAGTAGGGACCCCGAGACCCCCAAAGGTCTCCCAGAATCCACAAAGGATAATCCACAAAGGAAAGATACAACCACGTAGTAACATTCGACACTGCTTAGGTATATTCCCATACATATACCTAAGTCATCAATCCTCGTTCGGCTCCAACATCCGAGCCCAAGTACAACCCAGTCCACACAGGAAAGCAAGCATAAATCCACACAGGATAGCACAACAAAATCCACATAGGAATGCAAAACAGGATTCAGATCACACAGGTATACTTCTTCGTATGACAATATAGATGATCAGATATAGCCATTGATTCATCTAAGGCATTGGACCCACAAAGGATCGATAGGTACTAACCCCCGAAATGACCCACAAAGGATCTGACCCACCCAGGATCGATAGGTAACTAACCCCTGCAATGACCCACAAAGGATCTGACCCACAAAGGATCGATAGGTAACTAACCCCCGCAAAGACCCAAACAGGATCGAACCCACACAGGATCTGAAGGCGCTGGCCCACACAGGACCGCTGAGCGCTGACCGACGCACGATCAGACCCACACAGGATCTATAGCACTAATCCACGTAGGATCGCTGAGTGATGTAGTCGTCTCCATCGAATCCACTGAGGATCTATGTACAATCCTCGTCGTAGTCGCAGTCGCAGCCAGCTCTAGGCTTTCCGCACACAGCAAGCTTGTTCGGGAGGGTCTGCTCCACGAGCCGAGGGGATGATACATCAACTGACACAAATTTCGGAGTTGATGTATCCAAAAGTTCTGTATCATCAACAGGAACTCAACATCGCAGACGGCGCATCAATCGGACGCCCGGTCTGAGAGTTATTGGCTTTTTTGTCCTAGGGGGCCGGTTGGTTTTTAAGTCAAAACCAACCCGACTGTACTCCACTTGCGTCCAAACCTCAGGCGGAGTAATCCAAAAGATCCCTCTCACTTAGAGGAATCCATCAAAGTCGACGACACGTCAATCGGACGTTCGGAGCATAAGTTATGAGTGTTTCCGCTCCGAGGGCCCGGTTGGTTTTGTGTATGAACCAACCCGGACTATCCCAATGTTCTTCGAAACCTTGAGTGCGATATACCGAAACGACTGTCTCGATCCAAGTATCGCATTGCAACTTAAGGTGCGTCGATCGGAAGCCCGTAGCTCATATTATGGGCAACAGACCGAAGAGGTTTGGTATTAGGGGGTTCGGGCACGGTCTGACCCGGCCCGATACCCCCAGGGTCGGCCCGAACCGGGTCGACACGTCCCGGTTCCGGGTCCGGCCTGCTTGGGCGCGGACCGGCCCGGCAGGCACGGCCCGGCCTGGGCGCGGCTCGGCCTGGCCCGGTGCAGCCCGGTCTGGCGAACCGGCCAGGCAGCCGACCCAGTGCGCGGCGCGCTGGGCTTGCTGTCCAGGGGTTCGGCCGAACAGTTGAACTGTTCGGGGCAGGGGGCATTTCCCCCACGTGAAGAAAAGTGTGGCCCCTTAATGGGGCGGCTTCGTCCGGCCAGCCGGAGGTTTCTAACCCTCGGTTCCTCCATGGTCCGGCCGGCCCGCTCCTGCCGGCCGGCTTCTGCCTCCATGGAACCGGCAAGGCCGGTCCCCTTGCTCCGACGCCGGCGGCCCGGTACCGGCTGACGGTTCCGCTGTTCCGCTGCGGCCCGGAACCGGCTGCGGCCTTCATCCATCCGGCGCGGCGTGACGGCGCCGCGCCCCTCCACCGCGGCCCCACTCTAGCCGCGGTGCTTCTGAGGTCCTCCGGCGCCGCGTGACGGTGCCACATCCTTTTTTTCATCTTCTACAGCGCGGCGCGACGGTGTCGTGGATTTGTTGCTTCCCATGGCACGGTGCGGCGGTGCTGCATTTCTCCACTCTTCCTTTTTACAATTTCTGAGCGGTGTTTCGGCACCGCATTTCCCTGTTCGCCACATCAAAAATCCACAACAAAAAAGGGGAGGAGTGTCAGCCGTGTTCATGCGGTCCGACCTCCTCCCGTTAATGCGATAACAGGCGGTTCAATTGAAAGGGGAAAAAGGAAGGAAGACAATCACAAAATAGAAACGCATAAAACCCCTACCTCAATACTGTCATCGAACGAGCGTTCATGGCGGAAAAAGAAATCGCCACGGAAGAAGAGAATCATCATTGGCGTTAGGTGATCTCTGAGGAAGGTGTCACTCGTCGTCAGAGATTGGCGTTCTTCGTCGGCGGTGGTGCGTTCTTCGTGTTCTCTGTCGAAGAACGAAGAATCTTCTCTTTTTCTCTCAAAAGTTTAACACAACACAAACCCCAACAATAATAAAATAAGTCCACTTCTTATTTTATTATCATCTTAAGAATTTTAAAATCAAAAGATAAGAAACAAACAATTAATTCGAAGAATTAATTGTATCAATTTAACAGCCCAATTTAATGGAGCGTTTCTTAACCAGGAAAACGCACGGTTGACTTTCATTAAAGAGGGGGTTTTTGGGTGCATTACTTAGGAGGGACGAAATGGTGGGGCTTGTGTGGGACCCACCTCACAAATATCCTACCAAGTGGGTAACATATTGTGGGTGCCACCCTGTCCGCTTAACTTAGCTTAAGTGGCTTTAGGTGGCTTTAAGTAAAATAAAAATAAAGTGTTGCACCACTTTTATTTTATTTCTTAACTTAACACCAAAAACTAAAAACCACACCTGAGCAAACGCAACTTCGAAAAAGGAATTTCTAAGAAAATATCGGCGCTGCGATTCCATTGGTTTCCTTGGAATTCGATTCCGTGCACCTGTTCAAAATTTAGAAAAACCCACTCATTTGTTCACTGAACATACCCGAGCTAAACTTTGGAAAATGATTCTGGGCACACCGGGCCTCGGAATCAGGTTCCGTCAGAAACTGCGTTCTTGTAAAATTCCAACGAAAATTAAGAAAAAAATTTCATTGAATTTTACGGGTGTTTACATTACTCCCACCTTAGGGCATTACGTCCCCGTAAAGATACATCACAAACTAGGGAAACAATTGTGGGTACTGAGCACGCATCTGAGCCTCCCGCTCCCAAGTGCTCTTCTGGAGGATCCCGTGCTGCCATTTGATGCGCACTAGAGGAATCGACCGTCCACGTAGGACCTGCTCCTTTCGATCATCAATCTCCACCGGGACCTCCGCAAAAGTCGCCCCATCATCAACGTCCATCTCCCCATGGTCAATGATATGCATCGGGTCGTGCACGTATCTCCTCAGATGAGATACGTGGAAGACGTCTTGCACCTGGTGCAACTGAGGTGGTAGATCCAGGCGATAAGCCACCTCGCCAATCTTGATGAGGACCTGGAATGGTCCGATGAAGCGTGGAGACAACTTCCCATCTCGGCCAAATCGGAGTAATCCACGTCGAGGTGAGACACGCAAGAAGACATGGTCGCCATCCTCAAACTCTAGTGGCCTCCGCCTCCTATCAGCAAAGGACTTCTGCCAGCTCTGAGCTGTCCTCATCCGCTCCTGGATGATCTGGACCTTCTCTGTCGTGGCTTGGATCATCTCTGGTCACACAAGTACTGACTCCCCAGGGTCTGTCTAGCACAATGGTGATCTGCAAGTTCATTCGTACAACGCCTCGTATAGTGCCATCCCGATGGTGGAGTGGTAACTATTGTGGTACGCGAACTCCACCAAGGGTAGGTGGTCCTCCCAGCTGCGACCAAAGTCGAGGACACATGCACGGAACATGTTCTCGAGAGTCTAAATGGTCCTCTCCATCTGACCATCTGTATGAGGGTGAAAGGCGGTGCCCAGACGTAGCTGCGTCCCGAATGCCTCCTACAACCCCTTCCAAAGCCGGGAAGTAAAGAAAGCATCTCGATCAGAGACGATAGATGATGGAATGCCGTGAAGCCGTACTATCTCCTGAACGTAGATACGCCCCAAGCTATCCACTGAGCCCTACTCTCTGATGGGTAAGAAGTGAGCCGACTTGGTGAGTCGGTCGACAATCACCCAAATGGAGTCGTGACCTCTGGATGTGCGTGGAAGTCCAGTCACAAAGTCCATAGATATTTTGTCTCACTTCTACTCTGGGACCTCCATGGGTTGTACCAAGCCTGCTGGTACCTGATGCTCTGCCATCACTTGCTGGCAGGTGAGGCATCGAGAAATGAACTCTGCCACAGCCTTCTTCATGCTCGGCCACGAGTGCTGTCACCTGAGATCCTGGTACATCTTCGACACTCCAGGATATACCGCCAAAGGGGAAGTGTGAAACTCTCTCAGCACCTCCTCTCGTAAAAAAGCTGGTACCAAGGTATGTCCTCTGAAAAGGACGTCGTCCTCTGCTCCAAAGAAAAAATCATCAGGTGCCTATCCTGAGGATATCTGTGCACTCCGCGTCTCACAGTCAGCGTCCCCACGCTGGGCCGCTCTGACCCTCTACAGTAGTGGAGGGGTGACTGTTAGTTACTGAAGGAAGGCTACTCCATCTCTATCTATGAAGGATATCTATGAAGCGGCTAGATGCTATGTCGCCTCCTCATGTAGATGAATGCCCTTCCTCCTGCTGAGAGCATCGGCTACCACGTTCCTCTTCCCAGGAGTATAGACTATCTCAAAGCCATAGTCCAAGAGGAACTCGAGCCATCGCCTCTGTCTCAGGTTCAGGTCCTTCTGAGAGAAGATGTACATGAGACTCTGATGGTCAGAAAAGACTTTAAATCACTCTCCCATCAGGTAGTTTCTCTATTTCTTCAGAGTGAAGACCACTACTGCTAACTCGAGGTCATGGGTAGTGTAATTTTGCTCATGCGGCCTCAACTGACGTAATCCATAGGCGATCACTACCTTCTCCTACATCATGACACATCCGATTCTGGTCCCTGATGCATCACAGTAGACTACATACCCTACTCCCTCCTCCGGCAACCTCAAGATAGGGGCGCTGGTCAATCTCTGTCTCAGCTCCTGGAAGCTCTGCTGACATATGTCTGACCAAACAAAGGGTTTCCCTTTCTTTGTAAGAGATGAGAGTGGTGCCACAACTCTGGAGAAGTCTGGCACAAATCTCTAATAGTATCCAGCTAGTCCCAAGAAACTCTGCACCTCCGCCACGCTCCGGGGTGGCTCCCAAGCTAGCACTACCTCGATCTTCGCAGGATCCACCGCAACTCCCGCCTCAAAGATGATGTGTCCTAAGAAGTGGACCTCACATATCCAGAACTGACACTTCGAGATCTTTCCATAAATATGGTGCTCTCGGAGTTTGTCTAGTACAACCCGCAAGTGGTAGGCGTGCTCCTCCTCAGTCGTTGAGTAAATCAAAATGTCGTCGATGAAGACCACAACAAATCGATTGAGGTATGGCTGAAAGATCCTGTTCATGAGGCCCATGAACACCGCTGGAGCATTGGTTATGCCGAATGGCATAACCAAGAACTCATAGTGGCCACACGGACATCTAATGGCTGTCTTCTGCACGTCCTCGTCCCGAAATCTGAGCTGATAATAGCCTGTCCTGAGGTCTATCTTCGAGAACCACCGTGCTCCCTTGATTTGATCGAAGAGGTCATCAGTCCTCGGTAGTGGATACTTGTTCCTCACTATCACCTGGTTCAGCCAACGATAGTCGACACAAAGTCGCAAGCTCTCGTCCTTCTTCTTGTTGAACAATATCGGGGAAGCCTAGGGTGAAACAGTGGGTCGGATGAAACCCTTTCCCTGCATGTCTTCCAACTGTACCTGTAGCTCTCGAAACTCAGCGGGAGCCATCTGATATGCTGGGGTGGATATCGGGGATGTCCCGGGGTACAGATCAATAAAAAATTCTACCTCTTTGTGAGGAGGTAATCCTGGAACGTCGTCGGGAAAAACGTCCGCATAATGATCCACCACTGCCGGAAAACTAAGACTCTGCACGTCAACTACTACTAGGATGAGGCTAGCCAACTGATTAGTGATGGTTTGTCCTCTCCTATGTGGAAGTCCATCCTGTGCTGCGGAGGCTCCCTTGTTGCCGATGAAGGTAAACCCGCTCCCGTCAGTGCGTACACATTGCACCTTGCGCCTAATACATTCAATTTGTGCATGGATTGTAGATAACCAATTCATGCCCAAGATGACGTCGTAAGGCCTCGACGCCGCTACACGAAGATCCCAGTTGAATCTCTCACCTCCTAGAGTAAGCTCACACTGTCGTCACTAGTGCGTAATCGTCGAGTCTGCTTCCGTAGGAGTCTCTAGCTGTAAGGATCGAGCCAACGGCTCTATCAGAATCTCCGAACTCCGAACAGGGGCAGCGGCTATGAAAGAATGACTTGCTCTTATGTCTATATGAACTGCAGCATGGGTGGAATAGACACAGATAGTACCTCGAATCATCTCGGGTGCGCCGTGGTCGTAGGCCTTCGCTGCCTGGAGATGTGCCTGTCTCTGCCCGCCAGCTCCCTGTGGTCGGGGTGGAACTCCGTGTGGTGGTGGTGGTAGAGACTCAATGCGTCACCCACCACCTGCTACTCGGCCAGCTCCTCTGCCTCGTACACCTGCTCCCTTCGGACCGCCACGGTCGACCCTCTGCCTCTGCCTGGGTGGCCCCTCAACCGTCTGCTGCTCCTCGGCACAGTTGGTCGGGCAGTCACAAGCCATGTGGCCCTGCCCGCCGCATGGGTAGCACTGTCTACCTCTCGAAAGACTGGCTCCGCGCTGTGTGCCCCGCACTACTGAGCCAGTGTCCTGAGGTTGTCTGCCTGAGGGTCTGGTCTGCCTGGACCCATGAGTCATCCGTCGACTGCCTGCTGCAGAAGACTCTACAACGTGCCGCCCCACTGTAGGTCTCGCTGCTGAAGAAGGCTCAGCAAGAAAGCTCTCGATCAAAATTGCTCGCTCCAGTACTTCTGCCTGAGTTGGAATGCTGAGGGAGATCAGAGATGCCCTGATCTCATGCCTCAATCCCTGCTCAAAGGTTCGATCTCGGAAGAACGGGTCCCGTACCATGTCTGTCGAGTAGAGCGAGAGATCGGTAAATATCGCCGAGTACTGGGCGACCGTCAAGCTACCCTGCTGCAGCTGAAGAAGCTCCTGGATGTGCAACGCATGGAGGGTGGCTGGGACTAACTCTGAGGGATAGAGGATCTCAATGTCCATCCAGAGAAGAGATTCCTCATCATGCACCTGGAGCATCAAGCTCCTCCATCTTCCCGCTTCCGCGTACAGTAGGCTCGCTGCGAGGATCACCATGAGGTCTGCTGGTGTCCTCACTGACCTGAAAACTCGTACCACTGCCTCCATCAAATCCCCGGCTGCCTGGGGGTCCGTATCCCCGCGGAACCTGGGTGGTCACTGGTGCTGTAACTCGTGCAGTGCCCTAAGGCAATGTGCATCGTTAGCGGCTGGGGCTAGAAGCATCGGTGGCTCGGCGGGTAGAGGTACCGCCGGTGCCTCAACTGTCAAAGGGCCATGTACCGAGGCCTCGTCGCTCGGTGGGTTTTCGTAACGGTCAACTCTCAGAACCCTAGATGGCTGCCATCGTGGGGCCATCCTGAAATGAAACAGGTGCGCCACGGTCAGAACAATATACCTGGTGATCTGACACAAAGTAATCACAAAGAAAACTTGAAACACACATGCATTCATTGTTTTCATGCATTAAGTCAGAAATCAGAAGTCAGGGTCCTTGTGTATGGATACATCGGCCACCGCACCAACACTGGACTCCCTAAACTGATAAACACACCCAATACGCTTAACATTATTGCTTCACATAGAAAAAGATCAGTATCCCATGTTCTGAGGTAGAACCGAACTGCTCTGATACCAATTTGTCACGACCCGTCCTCGGGTCCCGTGCCGTGACTACCCCAAGCCCACCTTCCATAGGTCAGGGGCTAGCGACTAGCACCAAGGCGTAATTCCCGGTAAAAAGGGAACTCATTGCCTTTTTAAAGTAAACAAACACCATAGAGTAAGCAAGAAGTAGAAGTAAACACTAAGTAAAAACTGGGTACAACAGTAAGTGCAGAAAAGTTAGTGGGCCAGTATACAAACCCAAACTGAAAGTAAAGTATAAATGGAAGGGAAAACAACAACTGAAAAGTAGAACCACAACGTCGAGCCGTCCACTAGAAGACCCACCTAAAGGGTGGGTACAGATAGCCTCCACAGCTCCTCGGGTCTAGTCGACCACTCCGAGTACGTCCGCCCAGTGGTCCACCTCCGGGTACCGTCCTGCTTCGCAAGCCTCAACCACGATCAGCGCTATCCATCGTCTGCAACCAACACAATGTAGTGCGGGCATAGCCCGTGCAGGGGTGAGTATAAGCTACTCAGTAGGGACCCCGAGACCCCCGAAGGTCTCCCAGAATCCACAGAGGATAATCCACAATGGAAAGATACAGTCACGTAGTAACATTCGACACTGCTTATGTATATTACCATACATATACCTAAGTCATCAATTCTCATTCGGATCCAACATCCGAGCCCAAGTACAACCCAGTCCACACAGGAAAGCAAATGTAAATCCAAACAGGATTTCACAACACAATCCACATAGGAATTCAATATAGGATTCAGCTCACACAGGTATACTTCTTCGTATGACGATAGAGATGATCCAACATAGCCACTGATTCATCTAAGCTATCAGACCCACAAAGGATCGACATGTACTAACCCCCGCAATGACCCACAAAGGATCTGACCCACACAGGATCGATAGGTAACTAACCCCCACAATGACCCACAAAGGATATGACCCAGAAAGGTTTGATAGGTAACTAACCCCCACAAAGTCCCACATAGGATTGGACCCACACAAGATCTGTAGGTGCTGGCCCACACAGGACCGCTGAGCACTGACCCACGCAGGATCAGACCCACACAGGATATGTAGCTCTGATCCACATAGGATCGATGAGTGCTGTAGTCGTCGCCGTCGAATCCACTAAGGATCTCTGTATAGTCGTTGTCGTAGTCGCAGTCGCAACCAGCTCTAGTGATCCCGCACACAGCAAGCTCGTTCGGGAGGGTCCGCTCCTTGAGCCGAGGGGATGATACATCAACTGAAACAATATCCGGAGATTATGTATCCAAGAGTTCCGTATCATCAACAGGAACTCAACGTCGTAGACGACGCATCAATCGGACGCCCGGTCTGAGAGTTATTGGATTTTTGTCCCAGGGGCCTGGTTGGTTTTTAAGTCAAAACCAACCTGACCATACTCCACATGCGTCCAAACCTCGGGTGGAGTAATCCAAAAGATCTGTCTCACTTTGATGAATCCATCAATGTCGACGGCAGGTAAATCGGACGTCCGGAGCATAATATATGAGTGTTTCCGCTCCGAGGGCCCGATTGGTTTCGTGTACGAACCAACCCGGACGAACCCAAAGTTCTTCGAAACCTTGAGTGCAATATACCGAGATGACTGTCTCGATCCGTATCGCATTGAAACTGATGGTGCATCGATCGGAGGTCCATATCTCAAGTTATGGGCAACAAACCGAAGAGGTTCGGTATAGGGGCGTTCGGGCCCGATCCGACCCACCCCGATACCCCCAGGGTTGGCCCAAATCGGGGCGACCTGACCCGGGTTCGGGTCCGGCCCGCTTCGGCGCGGCCCGACCCGACAGGCGCGGCCCGGTCTGGCGAACCGGCCAGGCAGCTATCCCGGCGCGCGGCGCGCTGGCCAGGGGTTCGGCCGAACTGTTCGGGGCGGGGGGCGCTGCCCCCGCGTGAAGAAAACCACGACCCCTTAATGGGGCCACTTCATCCAGCCAGCCGGGGGTTTTGAACCCCCGGTTCCTCCATGGTCCGGCTGGCCCGCTCCGGCCGGACGGCTTCTGCCTCCAAGGGACCGGCAAGGCCGTCCCCCTTGCTCCGACGCCGGCGGCCCAGTACCGGCTGCCGGTTCCGCTGTTCCGCCGCGACCCAGAACCGGCCGCGTCCTTCATCCGTCCGGTGCGGCGCGATGGCACCGCGCCCCTCTGCCGTGGCCCCGCTTCGGCCGCGGTGCTTCTGAGGTCCTCCGGCGCTGCGCGACGGCGCCACGTCCTTTGTTCATCTTCTACGGCGCTGCGCGACAGCCCCGCAGATTTGTTGCTTCCCACGGCATGGTGCGGCGGCACCGCGTTTCTCCACTCTTCCTTTTTAAAATTTATGTGTTGTGTTTCGGCACTGCGTTTCCTTGTTCGCCGCATCAAAAATCCACAACCAAAAAGGGGAGGAGTGTCGCCCGTGTTCGTGCGGTCCGACCTCCTCTCGTTAATGCGATAACAGGCGGTTCAATTGAAAGGGGAAAAACTACGGTAGAAAATCACAAAATAGAAACGCATAAAATCCCTACCTCAACGCTGTCATCGAACGAGCGTTCATCGTGGAAAAATTAGATCACCACGGAAAAGAGAATTGCGGTTGGTGTTAGGTGATCTCTGAGGAAGGTGTCACTCACCGTCGTCCACCGTCGGAGATTGGCATTCTTCATCGGTGGTGGTGAGTTCTTCGTGTTCTTCGTCGAAGAACGAAGAATCTTCTCCTTTTTCTCTCAAAAGTTTAACACAACACAAACCCCCAACAATAATAAAATATGTCCTCTTCTTATTTTATTATCAACTTAAGAATTTGAAAATCAAAAGATAAGAAATGAACTATTAATTCGAAGAATTAATTGTATCAATTTAATAGCCCAATTAAATGGAGTGTTTCTTAACCAGAAAAAACGCACAGTTGACTTTCATTAAAGAGGGGGTTTGGGGGTGCGTTACATAGGAGGGAAGAAATGGTGGGGCTCGTGTGGGCCCCACCTCACAAATATCCTACCAAGTGGGTAGGATATTGTGGGTTCCACCCTATTCGCTTAACTTATCTTAAGTGGCTTTAATTGAAATAAAAATAAAGTGTTGCACCACTTTTATTTTATTTCATAACATAACCCCAAAAACTAAAAACCACACTCGAGCAAACGCAACTCGGGAAAAGGCGTTTCTAAGCAAATATCGGCGCTGTGATTCCATCGGTGTCCTCGGAATTCGATTCTGAGCACCGGTTCAAAAGTTAGAAAATCCCGCTCGTTTGTTCACTGAACGTATCCGAGCTAAACATTGGAAAATGATTCTGGGCACACCAGGCCTCAGAATTAGGTGCCGTCAGAAACTGCGTTCTTGTAAAATTCCAAAGAAAATTAAGAAAAAAATTTCCTTGAATTTTACGAGTCTTTATACTAAGACCCAAATACACTAGACCACTCGGTAATCTATGTTTTATCAGGTGAATATTTTATGTAATACACATTTTTTGAGTGTGAAATAAATATCATGGGTTTTATACATTGTATGAGAGTATAGGTTTAGTTATATTTTGGATTAGGATTAGAAAACCATTTTGAAAGACTTAGGGATAATACTATGTTAAATATTAACATCCCTAAATATTAGTGAGTAATTAGTAAGTGGTTAATCAAGAAAATAAATCTCATTCTTGTTATGAGAAGGTAAAGGCCACTCTAAAACAGATTTATCTTGGGGTAAAACCTAAAAACACCGCTTTATACTATACTCAAAAGGGAACTGCTGCACAATAATAGGCACTGATGCACTCTTGGTTATGAAACTCCAACAAGATAATCTTTGGTAAATTAATAAGCAAAATATAAACCATTATTGAGGGAATAAAAAAATGACCCTAAGAATATATTTTGGGAAGTACATCATGGATAACATATATTCAATCCTATATATTTATAGGTTAAAGAAATAAAATTTATTTTTAAGTAATCCATTTTTTTCTTTGTATTAACCTTAATTTGTTAATACATTAAGATACCCATCCATATTTATATATAGGATAGTGTAAAACTAGAATAAAAATGTGAAAGGTAGGGTTATCTTCAATGGTTATACGCATTCTATTATATCCAGAATGTTTAGTCAACAATCCAAACACCACCAAAAATCATGGATGTAAATATGTAGTTGAGAAAGAAAAATGGGGAAATCATTGAAACCCATGAATATAACTCCCCCATATCACAATTTGTGGATTGATATTCTTGGATAACGACATCATACTTCCTCTGGTAGAATTTGATGAAATTAATGGAATGTATTGGCTTTCCATATATAGATCCAACACTAATCACCGTGAGAGGGAAATCACTCTCTTTATGGTGAATCAACCAGCTATTCTGTACAACTGTAAGGAGGAGGATAAATCTTCTATCGAACCATCATCTCATGTGTGGATATTTATTCTATATGAGAACAGTTTTCTCTCTCATATTTTTGAGTCTATGGAATAAACTATCCTAGAAGACATGCCTATTGTGAGAGAATTCACTGATATGTTTTTCGAGGAATTTCCTGGTCTTCCTCCTAGAAGAGATGTTGAATTCTCAATTTATCTTATACATGGGGTATCTATAATAACCCGGACTACATATAGAATGGATGTTGTGGAGCTAGAGGAGATGGATAAACAAATAAAAAAAGAAAATGGATACTGGTTTTATAAGTCCAATTGTTTCACCATGAGGTGCACAAGTCCTCTTCATCATGAAGAAGGATAGATCAATTTACCTTTTCATTGATTATTTTGAGCTCATAAAAATCACGATAATGAAAAAGTATCCTCGAATATGAATTAATGACATGTTCTATTAGATACGTTTGGTACAATACTTTTCCAAGGATCATTTATTGTCTGGATATTATCACGAAAGGATGATAAAATAGGATATCCCCTAGACTACATTTGGCACAAGGTACTGGTGCTGTGAATTCATAGTGATTCCTTTCAAACTCACTAATTCTCCAGCAATTATCATGGACTTGATGAATAGATTCATTAAAGATTACCTTGTCAAATTAGTTATTGTCATTATATACGATATTATAATATACTACGAAACCAAGGAGTATCATGAAGATTATATTAACATTGTACGAGAGAACATGAGAAATGATAAGCTCTATGAAAAGCACAACAAGTGTGTGTTCTGTTTGAAGGATTTCTCATTCTTGTGTCATATCATCACAAGAAATGGGATATTTGTGGTTCCAACCAAGATAGATGGAATTGAGGGATGGGTGAGTCTAACATCGGTGGAGGATATCCATAGCTTCCAGGGTATATCTAGATATTATTAAAGATTTATTATAAATTTATCATGATTTTACAACCTTCATTCCATGAAAACTCATTGTGGAGTAATGTTTTCTGGGAGTGACTAATGTGTAGAGAGCTTCAATGAGTTGAAAATAAGGCTTATCACTGCACATTTTCTCACACTACCCTGAAGTAGAGAAGTTTTTGTGGTATTTAGTGATGCATAGAAGAGGGTCATGGTTTATGTGTTGATTCAGAATGAAATAGTAATTATATATGATTCATTGAAATTGAATGTTCACGAGAAAAAATATCCAACACATGAAGTGTAGTTGGCAGTAGTAATCATCACTTTGAAAATTTGGTGACACTACATATTTGGGGAGAAGTGTGAAATATATACGGACCACAAAAGACTCAAATATATATTTTCACACAGAAATAGTTGAATATTATTCAACTAATATGGCTAGAGAAGATCAGAGACTATGACTGTTTAATAAATTAATTACCTATGAATGAAAACATGGTGGCAGATCTTCTATGTATAAAGGACCCGATGATTCAATAATTAATGAGAATTGAAAAGGATACAATATTGTTAGATTTGTTGAAGATGGACCTATGAATTAAAATAGTAAAATCATCAATCCTTTCACAATGGATTTCTAAACAGTCTTTTTTGGAATGGTTAAAGGATGCTCAAAATGATGTTGTGGGAATTCAGAAGAAAGTAGAAACTATCAGAAAAGGAAAATCCTAAGAGTTCAAGGATTATGAAGAAGGAATTGTGAGATTTGGGACAAGACTACATGTTCCCTCAAAACTAGATTTAATGAATGAATGATTGGACGATGAACATAGATCAAATTTCTATATTCACCCAGGAAACACAATGATGTATCGAGTTTCTGAGATCATTAATGGTGGGATACCATAAATATGGAGATTTCATTGTATATATCAATGTTCCTCGTACGTCCACATGTGAAGGCTTAGAAGATTAAGTCTATGGGTATGATGAAACAATTACCCATAACATTAGGGAAATGGGAGAACATCACCATGGACATTGCCACTAGATGTTCGAAGACATCCCAAGTTAACAAAGCAATCTAGGTTATTTTGGATCATCAAACAAAGAGTGCACACTTCATTGAAATTCAAGATGTTTTTTCATTGGATAAACTAGAATATATATATTTCATAGAATTGGTATGGTTGTATGGGGTGCCACTCTCTATTGTATTTGGTCGAGATCCAAGATTCACCTATAAGTTTTGTAAAATTCTTCAACATTCTCTGTGTGTTGAGATGAACTTCAGTAGGTCTTTTCATCCAAAAACTCATAGGAAATATGAGTATACAATGGAAACACTTCAGGGAATGTTTTGTGATTTCAAAATAGACTCCAATGGTGGATGTGATCAAAATCTTCATTTGTTTGATTTATCATAAAATAATAGTTTCTATAGAAGTAATCAAATGGATCCTTATGAAGTCCCGCATGGGAATAGGTTCGGAACACCGACATGTTGGGATGAAGTTTGGGAGTGAAATCTCTTAGGTTATGAAATTGTTAAAGAATAGGTGGAGAAGGTTAGGACCATCAAGCATCACATTATAGCTGCTCAGAGTAAAGAAAGTGCTATGTTGGTTATCATTGATGAGACCTATATTTTGATGTCGGAGACATGTTATTCCTCCACATATCACAGTGGAATAAATTATGAGAATTGGGAAGAAGGGAAAGATTTTTACAACATACATATACAATTTTGATATCCTTGAAAGTAACGGAGTAGTGTCATATCGACTAGAAATCCAACAAAACCAACCTCATGTACGTGATGTATTTCATGTATCACTCTTTGGGAAGTACAAACCTGGCCCATCACATGTACTCAATCCAGATGTGGTACCATTGGATAATGACATCTCCAATGAAGAAAATCCAGTGAAGATCATAGATCGTAGGTAAAAAGTTCATTAAAATAATAATACTCCCCTCATCAAGGTTAAGTGGAGAAACAACATGTTTGAAGAGGCAAAGTGGGAATTAGAGGAAGTGATGAATTATAGTTACCTGCTTCTGTTTTAGTGTAGGAAAAGGACATTTCGAGGGAAAAATTTATTAAGGGGATAAGATTGTAATGACCCAATAATTTATTAATGAGAATTAAATTTGATATAATTAGATTTAGTATTATTTAAAATTGTTATATTCAAATCCATGGTTTTATATTATTGGATTTCAAATTATCGTTAAGATTTTTTATCATTACTAATATTACAATTGAACAATGATCAATTGATTAGTATAAATATTGGGATTTTTTAAATCAAATTTACACAAGAAAATAATGTGATGGCCTTATCCCATGGAATATATCATTATGAAGCTTATTTTTTGGAGCTTATAAATGAGATGGTGTCACTAGGATTTGTTCAATACCAATCCCAAGTCGAGTTCAACATGTTATGCTCGAACAGAACAGCCCATGGGAGAAGTTGAATTTGATTGTGATTACCACCAGAGAAATGTTATCCGAGACACCCTAGAAAAATTTCACCATCACACATATAACCCTTAGATCTTATGCCAGTTTTATAAGGGGTTATGTAAAAATATCCTAGAACTATGATTATGAGCATTATATTTTTACCAGTAATAAAGATTCATTTTATTATTGTTACTTTGTAAATGGGTTTCAAAGAACAAATATTATATTTAGTTAATATTTAAATTCAATTAAGAAATGTATTATGATGAATTAATGGATTTTTGAATTTTATAATATTCTCATAAAATTACTAAATTTCGTTTTGTTAAATATAAATTATCATATAATTTTTATAGATATAATTTTTATTTTTATTATGGTTTGAAAACTATTTTTTGTCAAAACCCATGAAATTTTAAATAAATTTCAGTTTTCATTTTAAAAGTGAAAATTAAAATATTTAGAAAATTATTAAGATAAATTGATTATTATTTTTGGAAATAGGAAATTGAAATTATCCAATGGTGAAATTTTCATAATTTTCAGAGACAGTCAATTTTTTGGATAAAAATTAATTATCGTTTAAATATATAATGTGTTTTATGACATCATAATGATGAAATAGTGATGTCATAAAATAATATAATGGGAATATTGGGCCAATATATGTATTAAATTTGACATAATGTTATTTAATATTTTTTTTATTACTTTTATGGTGCCTTAGTGGACCCTCCATGACTTAGAAAAAAATTTAACTTTTAAAATAAATTCCATGACAGTGTGACTCACCTCCACAAAAGAAAGCCTGATATTTTATAAAGTTAGTACATTGGTGATATAAAATATTTTTCATTAATCACCTTTGGAATGAACCATAGGAAAAAATCATGGATTGGTATTTGGTTTTGATTAGTTTAATGTGTGGTGTCCAAAACCTAAATAATAAAGAATTCCATCACTTTTTCTATATAAACCCACCAATGATCCCACATCTATTCACTAAAAACCCTTGGATAACGTCCATAATCTACACTCCTCTATCTATTATCCTCCCAAGTCTCCCTAATCTCCCAATAATCTTCTCTCAACCCTCTCCCAATCCTTTGTGATCTCACATCCAAAGAAAGGATTTCTTCCTTTCTCATTTTTTTCCAAGTCTCTTAATGTTACTATACCTTTGTATTTTCAATTAAAAATTTTGGGGTATGATTTAGCACTTACCTTAAACTTACCTAATTATTTTTAATCATTATATAACCCTTTATTCCTCATTAATGTCTCCTATGTACACCTATTACCATTTTAAAATTATGTAAGGGATTTATCTCTTATCATTAACATTGAAGAACTTATTTTGTATTATGCATCAATATTCCATTACATATGTTAGGAAATGTTACTATATGTACCCCTTAATGTAAATTTAATTAATATATTATGAGATACCCCTTTATTTCTCATCAAACATTTTTTTATTTCTTATGTCATGTTGTTATGCTACTGAAATTGTACCACGATTTTCCAAGACAATGCTATTGTGTAGTGAATGCCAAGACCATTTCTCTATCATGGTTATTCAACTTCATGAAAATTTATTTATTCATTATATAGTTTCATGTATGAATTCCAAATTCCATTATCATGGAATAAACGATGATTTTTAATGATTCCATATAGTATGATCTATGTGGCACACTTATGCATGAAATGAAATGATTAAGAAGGGTGTACCCTGATTGCACTCTAATGCATTGGGTAAAGTTTAGTATCATGATACATCAAGTGATATGAGGTTAAAATCATGATAATTCAAGTGGAATGTGTGTTTAAAAATGATCCATGTACAATTATCCTTGAATCATGGTAATATCAAGTTAAATGATGTTTCCACTTTTCCATGATATGAAAATAATGTGATATCAAACATTTATGTTAATGTTTCTCTTATGCACCATTGATATGCATATTTCCTAATATGTACCTTATTCATCATGTTATTTTTTCTTTACTAACTTAACTAGATTTATAACTATACCTCTTTTTTTTCAAGTCCTCAGGTTATCCCATAAAATTCTATGTACGAAAGAATGTGTGTGGTCATGTAAAATAGAATTTCAATATAAATGTGTATTTCAAGTTTTAAGTTGTAATGTAATGCTTATATGCCCAAAATACACTAGAACTATCCATATTCTATTTTTATCAAGTGAATTTTTTTTGTAATAATTAATTTTTTTGTGTGAAATAATGAGAAGGTTTGTTATACATTCAGTGCGACACTACATGTTTACATTTATTCTAATGAATTTTATAATTAAATATATTTTTTATTCATAATGGAATGACTATAGTGGTCATTAACAACCCCTATTAATTAACATTATAACCCATCCCCAAATGGATGATATATGGACCATTGGGACACCGGGATGCCTCCTAATTCCCCTGGACGTGTGGCTACACCTAACGAGACATTTTAGTTCAGGTACATCCCTAGGTGGCTAGAATTTAATAAGATCAAAACTATGTGGGATGAATAAATCATTCCAAAAAATCCTTGAGTACTGATATGGTCCATGATCCATCTCAATATGGCATTGATATGCAATGACATTGTATAGTCAGCATGTCTATACTACCTTTATTAAGTTGTCATGGATGTGACATATTGGTGCATTAGGTATGGATCCAAGATCATGAATCAATCCCAAAGGATCCATCGAAGAATTAATATGATCATATTGAATTATGTGGATCCCAAGAGGGATACATCTACATCAATTTAGACAGTATGGATTTAGAGTAAGATTCCACTGTTGTATAATAACCAAGAGGGCCCTAGTGGGTGCACCAGTTGAAGACCTACCCTAGTCAAGTGAATCATTGGATTTAGTGTATATAGTAGTATTTTACACCTTAAGGACCATAAAAACTAGTAAGACTAATGGGTTAAATAAATATTTATGGGTTTAGGCATTCAATAATCCCCACTCCACACATATTATATCGTATAGTTACTCTTGATGTTGTTGGGGTTGCAAGAGGTGAATATTGGAATTTGTACGATGAGAAAGACATGATATGAGATATGATAGGGATACCAATAGGCACTTATTGGGATATTTTTTATAATAATTATATTATTTAACATAAATTCTAAAGGAAGTTCAATTTTTCACAAGATTACTCCATTCATAGAAATTACAGAGGAAGGTTTTCTATTTCATCTCAGAGCCCTTGTTCATTGGTATCCCCAATATGATTATTTACATTAAAAGTTATAAGCGATGAAAAAACCATTCCAAGTGGATTATGTTATGCCAAAAATTAGAATCTTAAATCATTCTACATGATTGATGATGATATCCATGAGTAATGAATGATACAATCTTTAGGATCGAGTTGAAACACCATTACTACAATGTCCAGAATATCCTGTAAATGGCTCTGTTGATTTGTTTATTAAATGATTATGAGTTGTTATATTGTGTCTTAAGAGTATTAAGTACACATCACGTAAGCTTAATTCCGTAATATGGATTAATCGATCTCTAATGGCATGAAATCCAGAAGACTATATCCTAGGAATAAAAAATTAGACTATATTTACACATGGTTTTAGTGTTATAATATCAATATCAATGTCTCATTTAAAGGATGTATAATTGATCCCCTATGACCTTCCATATATATTATTTCTTGGGAAGGGTGATACCAGGACTAGGATTTGTATACGTTGTGGTGACATCGCTTTCTCAGAGATATTATCTTGCCTTTTGAAGGGGGTATGGTACATTGGGATCATGTACACAAGGATAAACTATATTACATAGGCCTTGATTGGCATGATATCCAGCTAAACCCCTTTTCATGGGATTCCTAGTTGATCACGTTCATGGATCCATGTATTTTTGGTGGTTTTATTTCATTTATGGATATTAGTTATTATTAGTATACATACCCTAAGTAGTAACTCACATATACGTACAATGAATTTACTGGCCACATAAGTGATCATGTTGGTGATGATCTATGGATTTTTATACTCACACCCTACTAGAGACATTGTTATACTGGGGTACTCAAGAAAACATTCACTTGGTTGAACATATTAGATGGGCTGAGATCCAGGATAGATTGAGCAAGATGGGTCACATATGTATTTAGAGATGGGTATGTGGTATGATCTAGTGTGGGCTTTAGAGCCTTGTAATTTTCAATCTATATATTTTATTTACTCTTATGTATATGATCGTATTAGTGTGTGATCAGTGTTGTATGATTGAAATGTAAGTTTTTCCTTTAATACATTTTGTTCATTATTATATACTTTTTTATATTTTTTTATTTCTATATTATATTATTTACTACTATTGATGTTTTCAACTTATTTAGACTCCTTTTGGTACTTTTATATGGGGGAATTACCTCCCCACAGACCCAGTCTAGTCTCTTGTAACTAATTGATAGCCTATGGCATACATGGAGTCAATCATGAAGCCTTATGGCCATCTAGAACGACTACTATTTAAAGGATGTGTTTCTTCGAGACACGTCAAAGATACATTAGAGGTGTTCCATTCATGTTATATTACTATTTGGTATATGGAATAAATGATAATTAGAAATTGTTTTAGAACCTGTGATGGATATCAGATCGGTACATTGAGATACCCTTATGCCGATAAGATGTCCTCGTTTCCAGGAATAATGGATTGATTTTCATGGATTTTGATGCAACAATTTATTAAGAATTTTTCATTGAATGATGAATTTATGGTGAAAATTATATGATTTATTATTGGTTTTTTAACTTTTACCATTGGCTAGAGTTCAATTATGGAGTCTAAATATTTGATAATAGGGGAATGATATGTTTCTTCTTGAATTATATTTGGAATATATGGTACACAGTTTTTGAACTAATTGTGTGTGATTTATGTTGATAATGGTGAGGTTAAATATTCAAAGTGTAAACAACAACCTCAATTTAGTTTTCTCATATAGGTTATTGATGAAATATTACTCAGTTATAATGATATATATATATATATATATGTTCTTCATATGGTTGTTCTTGTGATTCTATGTTGAGATATTGATAGTGACGATGATGACTCTGTCCTCATGTGTATAATGTTTAGTAAAACATGTGGGTTGTTATGAAACATTGTTATTAAATATTTTACCCCTCATGGGGTGTTTTTACATAGTTCTGTTAATTTAAAGTGCAAGTAACAACCAATCAAGTGTTTCCCGACATTGCTTGGAATTCCATTCTACATAACAATGCGATGAGGATATAGTATGTCATTGATATTTCTTGTGATGGTGTATTTGTGCTACTGAATCTCATAGGCCAGCTTTTGTAGTTAATTTGTTTCCATTTAACCATTTGTGTGTGTATCCTTTTTAGGTTAATTTAAATAATGATTCGTAATAATATACATTGAGTTTTCTCATTAAGAATTATATGATATTTTTCATAATTTACCACCATTTATGTTTATCTATCATGATCCTATAATAAAATTCTTATAGGAAACTAAATGTTTATTGTGAACTGAAACCTTATGTGGGTATTACCAAAGACATATTTCTAGTATGGGTTTATTTTTATCTGTTCGTGCTGACATTGTGACCCTCCAGCGAGAAGATACATATGGGTATTCTCAAAGAGGAGAAGAGCCTAATAAGATGATTCTTGGCATGTTATGCCATTATATTTTCCTCATGATAGTAGTTGTTAATGGGTTTCACATAAATGGGATTCAAATTCCAACCAAAAGGTTGTTTTTCTTTTTAACATAGAATTTAAAAATTGTATAATTGAACATAAGTTGATACGATTTGAAACTCTTTGGTTAATGTTATTTTTAATGACTATTTTTAGCACTTTTTGAAAATGTTATCAGACACATTAGATTGTATGTTACAAGGCTTGATCATTAGGGATATGTAGGAGATCTACATGCCCTTAGTTTCAACTCATATTCATGTTGTTTAAAGTTTGGTTTGATTAATGGAAAACTGACATGATTGTTTGGTTTTTCTTTAAGGGTGACTATATATGTAGTGGAATTAGTTGTACGCTCTTTTTGAGACTAATTCATGAGAGGATATTGGGTTTTAAGTTATAGTAATGACGTTGCTTTTGGTTTCTGAGGAAGAACTTAGGGTGATTGTGTATCAAGACTGGCTTAAAAGGAATAGAATGGCTGGGTCCCATACCCTACAAATCATTGGTTGTTTGGTTGCCTCATAATTTTTGAAAAATACATAATGTGATGGGTATTTATGTAGTAAATTGTGTCGCACAAGAGTGGCCTGATATTGAAGAGGTGTTCTATGGTATCTCTTGATGTGTTAATACTTACATTCTATGTAGCATTGTTAACCTTCCCTTGTTGACGGATGAATCACAGGGGAATGAGTCAAGTATTGAATTTTTATACCATGGGATCAACCAAGTTTTATGATTAAATTTAAAATGGAACTCTATCTTATATATGGTATTGAGAATGTATTTGGTGTGGTGGAACCACTGATCTCGCTCAATCATGGACAATTATTTGTAGGATGGTGAGTTCTTCTCATTAGGAGTGATTTAGTTTTTGTGATGAAACATATTAATATTATCCTCAATGATTAGAATGAGGTAATTCATATTTTAGGGGCTGCCCCATTGGCCTCTTTAGGGTGGTGATCCTCATAGGGAGATGAAACACAATGAATTCCATGGGAGCCATTATCAGGATGTGGGAATAGGATATGGTTGACATTTTCATTTTTAGGCATGAATGAGATTATTCATAACAATTCTAGTCATTATTTATCGAAATTTATAGGGCATGGGTTTGGTTTATCAAGAAGTTGATTAGTTAGTTCAATGAAAATGATTCTCCTATGGTGGGGATTATAATGTTGATCACTTGTCTATAACCCTCATGTGAGAGAGGTTGTTTGAGGATGAGATATATTTTTGGATAGTAGTTTTGGATATCAGATGTTTTTGGAAAAATAGAACATGGTAACAATGGATTCTCAGTAAATGATAGGAATTTTTTATTATATGGGCTTCAATTAGTGTGCTCAGAAAGATCACATTGTGACTTGGGATAAAGGAATTATAATTGGGATTTACTAACATGCCAGCTACTCATAAAACCGCATTGATATGTGTTATCTTAAATTGATGTATGTGATCAGTGAGGGACAACATAAATCAATTTTTGGGATGGGACATGTGTTGTATAAATGATTGAAGTTACTTTTCAAAGAAAATATGGGATAACCAGTATTATCAATATAAATCAGAATTTGACTCTTTGGGATCAAATTGATGACCTGTGGTAGTATCCTCATTCATGTTCATATGTATTGAGTTAAGTAACCTATTGGAAGAATAATTATGATGGTAGGGATGTGTTTTTGGAATTAATTTTGATGATATAATTATAGTGTCTTAGAATTTTATGATTAATTTAAGATCATATGGCTCGGTGTAGCATATACCAGTTAATAAATATATTGATGATGTTGTCATAGTTCAGATTAAATGGGATTCACTATGTATTTAATTGATGAGATATCAATTTTTGTGAGTAATGGATTGAGTTTTTTTGAAGTGTAATAACCCTTTGATTAAATTGGTGTTTGGAATATGTGTTATGTGTTGAGAGTGAAACATGGCTTTTTGAGTTGGAATTCACTACATGAGTAGGTCATAATGTTTTATTTCATTACCATTAAGGATTCCAAATGATGAGAAGGGTTACAGAGGGGGGTTATATGATACCTTTTTTTATGATTTGGATGTTTTCTGAAGGAATTTTAATTTCCAAATAGTAGTTGGGTGAAATAATGATCTATGATTTGGAATACAATTTTAATGGTTTTAATGAATGAAAATTATGTTTTTCAACTTCGTTCAATGATCACATGTTATTTTAGAGTTCACCGGCATCCTGGGGTCTTAAGATATAGAGTAAATGTTTTGTAATAGTGAATCATTGGGTGCACAGGTGGAATATAATTTGATATACTCATGCACCCAAGTTTGTATTGTCACATATGTTGATAATAAATATGGAAGACCAATGAAAACCATGTGATCCTATATATTGAATTCCATTAATTATGTATAGTTTTCCATGTTTGGTTAAAATGTATAATGAAACCATGTGTGATAGGGGAATTAGAGGAAGTTCTAACTTCATGGTTGGCATATGGGTGGGAAATTTGTGCCACACAACCATGATGTCCATTAAAAAGAGTGTATTTTAGCTTCTCCCATGTGATATTTTAGACGGAATTCCCCTCTTTTATTCCCATTTCCTTCCTTTCAAGATTCATCACTGCACTCATATCCTTAAATTCTTCAATCCAAATAAATGGGGTTATATTTGTGGCCTTATATGGTTATTTACGGTGTGATTTCTCCATTGGTATGATATCTTATTTATATCCTCATTTTTTCATATTTTCATTTTTTTGGTAGGGATTTCAATTCTGATTCCACTAAATCATTATAGAGTTTGATATCGATGAGGGGGGTTTTTCTATTCCTAGGAATAGGGTGACATATGTGATCATATATACTTCCGCATATTCAGTATCATTGAGGTTTTTCATGGATGTAAATTTAAAATTCATTAAGTCATTATTTTAATTATTTTTTTGTAGTCAAAACATCATCTTTAGTTATAATTATTATTTCAATGTTGAGGGTAATTCGTGAGTCTTTAGTGACGTTTTTTTCATGGTTATTGGGTGACGGGATAATCTAGAGTGTATTAAACCTTTATACATTTTTATTTTATTTAATTGTTTACAATTTGTAGTTATTAATTAATTTATTAATAATATAATTATAAATAATTAATTTCATGTTTTTTTCATATGAACAGACAATGTACATCGTGGATGAACATGGATGGCCCTTATTATATACTTTTAGAGACTAAAAGAATAAATATATTTCATGGAGCATCTCAACATGGGGTTTCATCCTACCTAACACCAGAGTCGGTACTCCATTATCCCTGATTGGAATTCTCAATCCATGTGGGCTAGTAACTAATTCCCCGACATCATCAGAATTATTTTTGGAATTATTTTTCCCAAAAATACAATTAAACAATAAAAATTGATATAAATATAGTTTAAAAAATAATAAAAGTGCATAAATATGGCTAAGAAAAATCAAACAAGATAAAGTAAACAACTACAAGAATGTAAGAAAACAAAATGAATGATGTCGCGACCCAAAACATATTCACTCCACACTCTTCCAAGATAGCCATGAAGAGAAAAATTTATCCAACTAATAACCTATCAGATATATGTGTGAACTATAAGCCCTGTAGGTCACCACATCCCACCAAAAATATGAAATAGGTTTTCATAAGGCGAATCCTTAGGGAATGATTGACAATAAAACTATAATGTAGTATTTAAATACATATTCATCTATAGGAAAAGAAAACCCAAATTATAAGAATATTCCAAGACATTTTGATTTATTTTTCAAAAAACCCAACAAACACATTTGAAAACAAGCCATTAGACTAAGCCTTATCATAAACCACGCACACCATTCTAATTTCATAGAAACACCTCAATTACTATTTTTATAGAAAATAAATCTATTTTACAAGAAGAATAAATTAAACACCCAAGACCACTTAGTCATAACATACAAAAATATACATTATGTCATGCTAGTAATACATAATCATAATCATATACTCAATTAACCCAATGTGAATGATAAATATCAATAAACCATGCCAATCATGGAAATAAATAAATGTATCAGGCTAATAGAAAACCCAATCAAGCAATAAACATCTCAAGGGATCTAGAATGCCATGTACAGCCATCCCATCATGATAATAGTCAACCATGACCATTCTCCTAGGGTTTAAGAATTCCATTTATAATCCCCAAATAATCCTGAGTATGGACCACCATGACTATACCCCTTGGGTTCAGGAACTCTATGACCATTCCCTTAAGAAATCCTAGTGTGGAACACTATGAACATACCCCTTGTGTTATGGGATACTATGTATATTCTTTGAATAACTATGGTGCACCGAGGAGTGGAGCATCTACTTAACCTCCCTAAACCATTCATCACAAGATGATAAACTCATAGCATCTATCCATGGATCCAACTGAGACTCGAAACCCCTTGTACGACCTCCCCCAATCATTCCATACATATACCTTTTCACAACCATATACATCCAATAATATAACAATCACAATTAATAAATAATCAAAACATCAGACACTCTCATGTCGCAACCCATAGACACATTACCTATTTAAACTCCTTCTCTATTAGCCATGTTAACATTATATCAGACACTCCCATATTAAATTCCTTCAATTATGAACAATTAATAACGATTACCGTTGGTAACCATATTAACCAAATAAACTCACTAACAACAATTCCCTTTCATGAATCCTTGTTAACCTATTAATCACAACAATCAAAGATTAACCTCTTAAGTGTGAGAACATCCATACTTAACAACCCAAACACGAGTTTAGGAACATCGAACACCCAATGGGTAGCCTCATTCCTTACCTCGACACCCTCTATTAATTCCATGATAATCATGATTATTTCATTTAGTTAATTATTATGTCAATGGGGTTTCCCTAACCATGGGTTCCCCAAAGAAAAACAAGAAGATACCATTAACATGACCATTTAACACAATTCAAAAATCAATCACTTAAACATCATAAACCTCATATACAACAAGATGTTTGAACTAGGGAAAACCAATATCACACTATAATTGAGAGACATAACTTCACTCATATTTGATCTATTTGGAAATCCCTTTTTAAACTATTTGACATTTTTATATAAGTCTAATGGAATGCATACACACCCTCAAGCATAACTAATTAATTAAAGTGGACTCTGTTTTCACTATAATAATCGAAACACCACTTTAAGACAATGAAATCCATTTTTACATAATAGATCTCACACTAAAACCCATTTAAACTAAATCCCAATGGTCAAGTGAATTTCACAATGAAAATATTTATTGGAATGTTTGTCAAACATAATGAATGTAGAATCCCTACTTAAAGACAACAGTTTATTATGCAATTTAATACATCATTCCACCAAATAAGACCAAACCATGCTTCCAAAACAATAAAATACCACCTGACACATGGGTTTCGTTTAGTGAAAACCTAAACATGGCCCAAGGATACAAATCTCAATCTAGACAATTTTAATGAGGATAACCAATATTTTCCACTAAAAGGTAAACAACATAAACTTTTCAAACACCATTTGAAATAAAACTAAAACTCCCACATTAAAATCATTTGAGGTCACAACTTAATTTTAAACTAAATTTCCCTTTTATGAAATCACTTTCATACAATGAAATCAGACCTGTATGAGAGTTCATTATACTCTTTAAAACCAATATAAGTCCCAAATTCATTTTTGGACAGTCTAAAACCATTATTATTACAATTTTCACCATAAAATAGGGATTCACATAATCAACAATTTATGGAAAGTCCTAAGATTCTAAAAATGGTACAAATCAACATAATTATAGAAAATATATTTATATTTGTATCAAAAGAAATAAAAGGAACGCGTGAATTAAAATTCCTAAAGTAGCAAATTTCATAGTGACACCTACCTCAAGAGAAGAGGATAAATAAAAAACAATTTGACACTTGAAGCTCTTGACGAAGACCATCCACGCATGTACAAACTTACATTTCAATATATATATACCCTTAATCCAATATACATTTTCCGCGTGCCATGAGGGAAAATGTGAAAGGAATGTATCTATATAAATATATAAAATTTCATATATGTGTATGAGTGTGACAATTCATGGATACACCAAAATTCTAGAGAAAACATGTAGGTTCCCTAAACCATCAAATGAAACCAAATAAAATGTCAGAAACAAAACAACGAAATAAAATCCTTAGTCGAGCAGCGTTGAAGAGACGAGATGAGCCAACCTACTTCAAAATTGATGGTGGATTCCAGAATATATACAAGGTCGACCCCAGAGACCTCTGGCATACACAATTGATAGAAGAAACCAACTAAAATCAGTTTACCCAAACAATAGGGTTTGGACGATCCAAATAGGTTGACAGAGAGGGGGTATATTTTCCAAATTAGTGGAGGGGATGAGGGTAGACAATCATACCTCAAAAGATTCAAGAGATATTTTTGATGGAACTGGTGATGATCATCGAATGAAAGATGAGACTTGAGGGAGGGGAGGTGAACGACCATGGGAGGGGAGGTATATATCATTCTTGACGCACAGGGATGAAAGAAGCAATTGAGAAGACAAATAAATAAAAATAAAAATAAAAATAAGACAATAATCAAATATTTAAAATTCTTAGAAAGCACATGATTGACACATGGTTTACCAGACCATGCGTTAGTCATATTCTTAGCACTTCCTAGGTCAGGGACCCCGCAAATTTACCTTTTATAGGATGAATGGTTGAGCAAACTGTTCTCAAACATGGGCACTCATCATTTCCATCTTATAGAACTCATCCTCACACTCAATATATGATTTAATAGAATGTGTGCAAGTCATGCACCACTCCACTACCTCACATGGTAACCCGCACAAGTATCAAATATTTTCTACTAACCATGAATTCTAACAGTTTAAATGTTACGAATCCTCAAAATACATATTTTTTAGGTTTTCTAACTACCAAAGCTCGATCTCTATCCTTAAAATTTTAAAAATAAATTAATCTATGAATACTTTGACACCCGGGATATTACAACCTCGCCACCATTCCACATTCCATCCACAAATGTCTTGATCAATGGAATGGAAAAAGAAAACGAAAGGTACGGAGATGCCATACCCAATAGAAATACTCTAAAAATCGTAACCTCAAAATAATCAAATGAAACCATAAAAATGATCTATCCAATTAACCATAATAAATCAACGACTCCAAATGTTATATGAACAATAACCTCAAAAAAGAAAACATACTTCTCACAGGAACCTCTAATATGGTCTACCCACTCTTTGTAGATCCTCTAGAATTGTGTTTATAAAAGAATTGGAACAATACAAATCCTAAAACACTGAACATCCTATAGAGTCACATTAACAACAACAAAAAAATCCAAAATATTGAAGAAAATAACCTCCACAAGAAGCCCTAAAAGATAACAATAGGTGTCAACTCCGGTCACAACACACATGAAATTCCTAAGGTTCAAGGCATGGATGACCCCACATTGTGCATCCGGAAGGGACATAGATAAATTCCAACTAGTATACCAAACTCAATAAGTTGATGATACAATATAGTTATATATTTTTTCACTTAAAGACTCTCTATTATCCCATTAAATGACAATAAAATTTGATCAATAAGAAAATGGGTTCAACATCCTTATGTTCTATACAACCACAACTCAAGTTCCAAAACTGGGGTCACCTCCACCAAAATCAAATCTCCCCAAAGTTACTCACCTAATAAAACTAGACCATAACCAATAATATACAGATCAAAAACTCCAAAAGGATGGTACCACATCTACTAATCCACGTTGGGTAATGATAAGCATTGGATATGAAGAAACTCTTTCAACCATTCTCGGGGTACATAACAGTGGATCTAGTCATAGACCTCAGCAATCCATGCCTCTTAACAAAAACAAAATGATTCCTTCTAATTCATCAGTGAAAAAATAACAACTCATAACAAGACACACAAAAAAAAATAGGAAAAATAATCTCAACCAAAAGTTCTTTTCCAATGAAAACATCATTATCACCAATGAATTATAAAAATCATCTTCTACTAAGGTATTTTTACAAAACCAAGCCATCCCGCATTGAAACAAAACAACCTTAGTAGAACTCGCACATTTTCAAAAATAAGGAGAACCATAAATAATTATTTTCCATAATTTCAGTCCATTTTATTAATAAAGCACCCAAATATGCCCCATAAAAAATTTAGTTCTAGAAACACAATTTCAGAATAATGCATCCATTTTTCTAAATGATTTTATAGAACAGAGGAAATTCACCATTCCTTATTTACCATAAAACCAAATTTGAAAATAAATATTTCCCTCAAAATCTATTTTTATTTATAGATCATATCATTCAAATACATGATATTTCAAGAACCACTCAAAAATCCACATAAGAATCCGAAAACCACATTCCAAAACACTCCTCAATCTTCCACCATTGTCCTGGGACCACCTTTGTAGAACTCCAAAATCAAGAGGAATCGAAAACATGCAATCTAAAATTGGAGTAGTGTCGAGAATTAATTCTCCCCATGATTGGGGGAATGTGATCCAACAATGGAACACACTACATATAATAGGAAGACTTGACAGCATGGGAACCATATGAATTCCCTTGCAGTTTGTGCCAACAACACAGGTCAATTTCTCTTTCCTTTCGAACCCGATTCCATGAAAGACCCCCAATATCATTCTCATGATAAATGTTCATAAAACATGAAACATATCTAAACCATAAAAACATCCTACTAGAACTCGAATCCAATATTTTAATCCTATCTTTCCTTGGCAGCATCAGGGACAATACATGCAAGAGCTAGATACACTCTCCCTACCCTTAGCTAACAATTCTCTGATAAGCTTAGTATCCCTTATATAAATACATACTCAAATTACATGGGATATACTAAACATATTTCCAATTAGGAACATAGGTTCTGATACAACGTTATAATGTTACAACTTGAGATTCCATCATACCTAACACTATAGATGATACACCACATGGGAGAAGGGCGTTCTAGATCGACATGGGATGAAAAACTAGCACTTTGTCATTGTCCAAATACATTTTGGATTGATTATACAAAAAATATAAAAAAATGGATATAAATGATGTGGCCAAAATAAGAAAAGCAATGTATTTGGGATATGAAAAACTAAACTAGTTAAATGGGATAACTATCTGACTGAATGAAAACTAACCGACCTATGTTGATACCCAAAACATCTCCACCCAACTTTCCTCCATTCATTCCATGATGAGAGTAAAAGAATCCTACTGATAACTTAGATGATATATGCATGAGATATAATCCAAATAGTTTACTAAAACCCACCAGAAACTATGCAATAGTTTTCCTAAGGCTAATACTCAATGACTGTTTGAAAATAATAGTTGAAAGTAGGTTTTACATACATATTAATCTCCAGGAAGAGAAACCCCAATGTATATACAAATTCCATGTCATTTTCCTTTATTTTCCAAATACCCAACACATTCATTTGAAAAAAAAATCCATAAGACTATGTCGTATCATAAACCATGAAAACCATTATCATTTCCCCAAAACACCTCATTTACTTTATTTATTTAAAATAAAAATATTTTACAATTAAAACTGAAATAAACAACCTTGACCACTTTGGCGCAACATACTTATATATCCAATACGACCTGAATGAAATACCAAATCATAATAATATAATTAATGAACACAATGGGAATGATATATATCAATACATCATTCCAAAAATGGCACTAAAAAAATGTATAAAAAAAACAGTTTCAATCCAGAAGCAAATATCTCAAGGTATCGAGAATGCCAAGTCCTTCCATCCCAACATGAGTATGGACAACAATTACGATACACATTGGGTTTAGGAAGACAATGTCTATTCCCCCTATAAACCTTAGTTTGTACTAGCATGACCATACCCCTTGGGTTCAGGAATGCCATGTCTTACATGAATAAACATGTTTTTGGATCTCCATGACCATACCCCTTTGGTTTATGAATTCCATGTCCATTCCTAGAATTACTATAGTTCACTTAGAAGTGGAGCATCAGTCCAACATCCAAAAACATTCATCAAATGTCGAGAAACACAGATCATTGGCTCATGATTTCAACCAGGAATCAGAAGGCCCTATACAACCTTCCCCAATCCATGCACACATATACCATTTCACAACCATATCCAATCAATAATATAATATTCACAATTCATAAATAATCAAAAAATTAAAAATTATCATCCCAAAAACCATAAATAAAATAACTTTGTCAACACTTTCCCCATTAAACGTTATTATATTCAAACAAAATCTACCTCGTTCAATTCAATCAATTAACAATACTTAATATCTTTTATAATCATTTACAATATTAACCATATAATCCCACTTCCAACAATTCCCATTCATGAATCCATGTTAACCTATTAAACACAAATAACCTAGGTTACCCAATTATGTTCCACCATTAGCATACTTAACAACCCGAACACATGTTCATGAACATGAAACACACCATGGGTATCCCCAATACTAACCTTGAAATCCTCCAAGCACTCAATGGGAATCATGATGGTTTTAATTTATTAATTATTAATTTAATATTATTTCCCTCAATAAGGGGACCCCAAATCCCAACATGAAGACACCACTAACATGTCCATTTAACATAATGCAAGAATAAATCACATAAACAACATAACAATCATATACAAGAACATGGTTCAATATGGAAAAACCAATATCACAACATAAATTACAGCCGATCCTTCACACATATTAGTTATATTTGGAAATCCATTTTAAAACAATTTGAAATTTAGAAACACGTCCGAAAGAAAGAATACAGTCCCTTAACAAAACAAATTAAGTCAAGAGGACTCCTTTTTTACCTTATAAACCCAATAACCACTTTATGAAAACAAAATCCCATTACACACAATATAATCCCACTCTAAAACCCATTTAGCATAAATCCCAATGGTCAAGTGCATTCCATAGTGAAAATATTTTTTTGATTTTTTTTCAAACATATTGAATTCATAATCCCTACTTCAAGACCAACTTCCATTATATAAGGTAATCCAAAATTCATTCCTTGTAAAACCCACCTAAGCATTAAAAACATTAAAACCACCCGAAACACATGGGTCTCATTCATTGAAAACCAAAACATGGCCCAAGGCCACCCATTTCCGTCAAACAAATTTTAAGGAACCCAACAAGACATTTCCACTAAATGGTAAACAACTCAGACATTCCAAAACACCAATTAAAATAAATCTGAAATCCCCTATTTTAAAATCATTTGAAGAATAACCTCAGTTTTAAACCAAATTCCCTTTTGACGAAATCACATTCATCCAATGAATCCAAACCTGTCCAAAACCCCTTCCGAAACATTAAAACCATTAAAATACCCAAATGAATTTTTTGGAAAGACTATCACCATTATGTATTCTAATTTACATCTTAAATCATGGATTCGAAAAATCAAACTTTATTCTGAGGCCTAGGAATACGAAAATGGGTTCCTATCAACCCAAGGCTATAAAATATATTTAGACTTGAGTTAAAGGAAATAAAAGGAACGAGTGAATTAAATTTACAAAGGAAACAAATTTCATAGTGACACATATCTCAAGAGAAGAAGATATGGCCTAAAACCTATGGCACATGAAGCAAATAATTACGACCACCCACACATGCATGCACATACATACTTATAAATATACTATTAATACAAAATTAATTTTCCCCACACCATGATGGAAAATGTGCAGCTAAGGTATATATAAACACAGAAAAACCTATGTAGGTGACTATGCCACTTCTAGGAACCACCAACATTCTACAACAATTTCTAGGAACCCTAACCATCAAAGAAACCAAAATTAAAGGTACGAAAAAAACAACATAATAAAACCCTTACCTAAGTAGCAACAAAGAGATGAGATGACCCGATCTGATTAACCATCCATGGTGGATGCTGGAATACATATGAGGTCAACCCAATGGACCTTTATCATACCCTATTGTTAAAATACACAAGAAAAACTAGTTGTCCCCAACCCTGTGGTTCGACTAATTTTAATAGGGTGACATATAAGTGAAAATTTCCTAAATTAGTGGAGGGGACAAGGGAGGATGTAGTTACCTCAAATATCTGAGTTAGATTCGTAAAGGGAAAGGTGAATATCGTTAAAAGAATAAGGATCCATGATAGAGGGGGAATGAGACCATGGGAGGGGTGGTTCACCTCTTTTGTGACACATAGGGAGGGAAGAACTAATGGAGAAATTCAATAAAGAAAAAAGGGAAAAATAAAAATAAAAATTAGATTTTTCAATTTTAGGAATGCACATGGTTTACGCATGGATAACCAGACCATGAAATAACCATGTGTTGGACAGTACCTATAGAATGAACCCCCACACAGTTACCTATAGGTAGACACATAGTTGATAAAACCATGCTCAAACTGTTCCACAATGAACTTACATCATAATGAACTCATCCACACACTCACCACAAAATTTAATAGACTGTGTGCATGCCATGAAAAACTCCACTACCTCACCTAGGATCCCATATGGTAATCACACACTTACTAATAACCATGTAGGATTATGTGTAATAGTTAAAATCCTCCAAAAAAATAAATTTTATGTCTTCTAACTACCAAATATCGATGTCGCACGATAAAAAGATAAAAATAAATTGAAATAAAAACAATATGACAACCGATATATTACAATATCCCCACTATTCCACATTATTTCCCAAAAATTATTAATTGAGGGTATGGATTTTGAAAATGAATTGTTCAGAGAGGACTTACCCAGAAGAAACACTCTACATATCATGACCTCAAAAGAAACAAATGAAAACTTCAATGTGATAGAACCAATTAAAAATAAATAATCGATGTCTCAAAATCATAATGGAACAAGAACCACAAAAAAGAAAACATAATCCTCAAATGAACCTCTAACATTGTCTCCCCACCATTTAGAGTTCATCTAGAATTGTTGTACTAAAAGAAATACCCGAAAACGTAGCCTTAAACACTGAACATCCATGAGAGACAAATTTTGAACTACAACTCATCCACACTAGATTAGAAATGAACCACCACAAGTTTCCCCAAAATACAAAAACAAGTCTCACATCATGTCACAACACACATGGATGGCCTAGGGTTCAAATTGTGGATCACCCCCAAATGGTTCATCCAAAACGGACATAGTCAAACGCCAAATAGCATAACATTATTAGCTAGTAGATCAAACACCCTAGTTACTCCGTTGAGCACTCTAGAACACGCTCTTGTCTGAAGAAATAATAATCTAAATAGATCAATGAGAAAACGGGTGCAATATCCACACGTTCTAGACAACCACAAATTATGTTCCAAAACTGAGGTCAAAACCACCAAAATAAAAGTTTCCCAAATCTACTCACCTTGTGAAACTAGACCATAACCAACAATCCCATGCTCAACCACTATCACAAGGATGATACCACATCCACTAATTCAATTGGAGTAAGGATACTCATTGTATCCCCTGAAACTCTTTCTACCATTCTGAGGGGAGAGAAAAATGGAACTAGACATGGACCTCAACAATCCACTCATCCTAACACAAACCAAATGATTCATTAGAAATCAAATAATAAAAAAACATTAAAACCTATGAAGACATAAAAAACCATCACAATAGGTACAAAAATACCTACCAAAAGAAGTTTTCCTTTTAAAACATCATTTTCACCAACCATTTTTAAAAATCATCCACATCCATGGAGTTTTCTAAAAACTACACCATCTCACATTGAAACCAAACAACACTTATGGAACTAAAACATTTATCAAATAATTAAAACCACATTATAGAGTTCCCAATGTATCATTTCATTTTGGAATGTCTAAACCCATGGACACCACTCCAAAAAATTATTTCTTGAGGAAACATTTCACAAGAAGGCAACCATTTTTATAAATCATTTTAAAAAACAAAGGAATTTCATCCTTTTTTATTTCCCACAAATCCAAATTTTAAAATAAATGCATCAATTGGAATCCATTTTTATTTTTTGATCAATTCTTTAAAAGATATTTACACACTTGAACTACAAAAAAACCTAGACAAGAATCAGAAATCCACATTCCAAAAAAAATTTCAATCCACCCCCAATGGGCATTGACCAACATTGGGGAAATCCAAAATCAAGAGGATTAAATAATCTTCAATCTAAAATAGAATAGTGTGATGTATGAATTTACCACATAGTTTGCGGAACCAAAATCCTACTATGAAACACACAACAAATAATATGAAGACTTGACCTCATGGCACCAAATAGTTTCTCAGGCCATGTGTTCCAACAACTAAGCTCAACTTCTCTTTTATTTTGAACCTATGACCCAAAAAAACTACCAATATCCAGAATATTATCTAAGGAGATCAAACTTGAATAACCTCAAATCCATCAAATCATTCTATAAAAACCCAAATCCATGGTTTGAAAACAAAATTTCCTCAGAAGCGTCAGGCTCGGGACAAGAATGGTCTTTCTAAAGACTCTCTGTCCTATCTTCTCAAGCTCTGATATCCTTAGTCCCCCTTATTCATGAACATATATAAATAACATGGGCTACACTAAAACATGGTCCCATTAGGAACATAGGCTATGATACCACTTTGTAACATCCCAGACCAGGATTCCATCATACATGACACCAGATATGGAACTCCACAGTGACCAAAGGGAATTACCGATCCACACAAGATTATTAATAGTGCCTAGTCATCATTAGAAATTTTTTTGGAATGATTTCTCCAAAAAAATAAATAAACAACAACAATGGATATAAATGCAGTGACCAAAATATCAATAGGAAAAGCAGTAGGCTATAAAAATACAAACTATCTAACAGAGAAAACTATAAGAGGGCAAGATAACTAAAAAATTGAAGACGGACCCAAAACATCTACACCCAACTATCATCCATCCCATCAATCATGTGGAAAAAGAATTGATCTAATAACATGGATTATATATTAATGATCTAAAAGTCCAATGGGATACCAAAACCTCCTAAAACTATGAAATAATTTTACTAAGGACAATCCTCAATGAATTTTTTAAAATAAAACTTGAAAGTAGGCTTTATATACATAATAATATTTTTGAAAAGAAAAACCAAATTATAGAAAAATACCACGACATTTTCCTTTATTTTCCCAAAAAACAACACACACATTTGAAAACAATACATGGTCCTAAGACTTATAATAAACCATTAACATCGTAATAATTTATTAAAAAATACATTTACATTATTTATAAGAAATATCAATATTTTCCTACAGGACACAAATTAACACCCAACACCAGTTTGGCACAACCTACTCAAATATCCAATAAGAGAGGAAAGTAAGACATACTAATAATAATATTTTGAATGAATCAAATGGGAATGATATATCTCAATACATCATGCCAAACCTGGCAATAACAAGATGCATCATGAAAACAACAAAACTAATCAAGAAGGAAATATATTAAGGGATCGGGAACGCCTTGTCTGGCCTTCCCAACCTGATTATGGATAGAAATGACCATACACCTTGGGTTTAAGAACTCCATGTCCATTCCCAAAATAATCCTAAGTATGAACCACCATCCTCATTCCCCTTGGGTTTGGGAATTCCATGTCCATTACGTAAATAATCCTAAGTTTTAATTTCCATGACAATACCCTTGGGTTCAGGAATTCCATGTCCATGTCCCGAATAACTACTATGCACCGGGGAGCAGGTCATCAGTCCAACCTTCCTAAACCATTCATCATATGTTGAGAATCATTGATCACTAGTCCATGATTCCAAATTTGAATCGTAACACCATGTCAAAAAATCCCCAAACATTCAATTTATATACAATTTTTCAACCATACCCAAACAATAATATAATATTCACAATTCATAAATCATCAAAACACAAAACATTCTCATGATACAACACATAAAAACATTATCTATTTCAAATCATTCCCAATTATTTCTTCTAAATTTAGTCCAAGCACTCCCTCATTCGATTCCATTAATCAACAATAATTAATATTGATACTGTCATCAACCATATTAATAAATGAAACGCACTCTACATAATTCCATTTTATGAATCCATGTAAACCTAATAAATAGAAAACCATAGGATAACCTCTAAAATTCATCAATTTCCATAAATAACAACCCAAACACAAGTTCATTAAAATGGAACACCCCATGGGAAGCCACAATCCCAAACCCTGCATGTTCAATTCATTCCACATGAATCATGATGGTTTCAATTATTTATTTAATATGTCAATAGATGTTCCATCACCAAGGATACCCCGAAGCACAATAATAAGAGACCACTAACATGACCATTTAGCGCAACACAAGCATCAATCACATACACAACAAAAATTCATATACAACAAGAGGGTTCAACAAGGGAAAACCATTATCACACCATAAATTCATGTCTAACATTTACTCATATTTCATACACTTGGAATTCAATTTTAAAATAGTTGTTCATTTAGATACATGTCCCAATGGAAGAATACACACATTCAATAATAATAAATTAAGTCAAGATTACTCTATTTTCATATTATAAAACCAAACACAACTTTCAGATATGAAAATCCCTTTACACACAAAATAATCCCACTTTAATCCACCATTTGTCCTAAATAAAAATGATCAAGTGCATTTCAAAATGAAAATATTTACTCTAATTTTAATTAAACATATAGAATTAATATTCCCTACTTCAAGAAAATGATTATATTCTCAAGTAAATCCATCATTCCCTCCATATAAATCCCACCCATGATTTCAATAAATTTCAATACCACCCAACACCCATTGGATCTTTCTGGGAAAACCAAAAAAGGCCGAAGACCACCCATTTCCATCAATCCCGATTTGAAATAATTTGACGTCACACCATAATATTAAACCAATTTCCAATTTTAAGAAATTAAATTCATCAAATGAAACCAGACTGGGACAAGACCATTGAACCACATTAAAACCAATAATATACCAAAATTAATTTCATTGATAGTAAACCACATTATGTATTCCAAAATACATCATAAAACAAGGATTCATGAAATTAACAATTTATTCTAAGGCATAGGAATATTATATTGGGTTCAAATCAACCAAAGCATATTGAATAAATTTATACTTGTATTAATGTAAATAAAAGGAAAAATAAAATGAAAATTACTATGGAAAAAATTGCAAAGTAAAACCTACATCAAGATAATAGGATAAAGATGAAAAAATTTGACAGTTGATTCTCCTAATGAAGATCTACCACACATACACACACATACATTTATATATATATATGTGTGTGTGTGTGTGTGTGTGTTCCCTTAATCCAATATACATTTTTCCTACACTATTAGGGAAAATGTGAAAAGAATATATATATATATATATACACGTACCTATGTATGTGAGCTGGACACTTCAAGGAGAAACCAAAATTAAAAAATAATTTCTAGGAACACTAAACCATAAAAGGAACCCAAATGAATGGTGAAAAATGAATCAATGAAATAAAAACCATACCCGAGCAATTTTGAAGAGTTGGGATGATGCAATCAGCTTCTCTATCAGTGGGGGATGCTGAAGTACATGCATAATCGACCAAAGGCACCATTTTCATAAACTATCGATGGAGGTTATAAAAAAAATTGGTTTACCCTAACCCTAGGGTTCAGATGATCTGACTAGGGTGATAAAGAAGGGATCAATTAGAAGAAATAGAGGAGGGGATGGGTGTAGACGAAATTACCTTGATGGAATTAAAGATATTCACAATGTAACCAGTGATGTTCGTTGACTAAAGGAGGTGTAGTGATAGAGGTGATGTGTGTAAGCATGAGAGGGGAAACACACCTTTTGCGGGACACATTAGGAGGGAGTAACCAAGGGATAAAACAAATAAAAAAATTAAAAAATTAAAAAATTAAAAAAATTAAAATTTTAAAATTCATGGAATATGCATGGTTTGTGCAGGGGTTTCCTAACCATGTGATAACTATTCTCTAGCAACATCATAGGCTAGACACCCTGAATAGTAACTTGCAGTCATACACATGGTTGAGAATACATTGCTCAAATTGAGCCACTCAGCATTGCCATCTTCCAGAACTCATTCATATGCTCTCTTGATTGTTTAATAGAATATGCACACGCCATGGGCCATTCCACTTCCTCACATGGGTACCTTCACAGACATCACATAGTTACTAGTGGTTGTGTGGAAAAATCATATAACAATTAAAATGCCTCAAAAACATAAATTTTCAGTCTTCTAACTACCAGATATAGATCTTGCTCCATAAAAAGATAAAAATAAATAAAATAATAATTACATGACAACTGGGACATTAAATATCTTATATATGGTAGGTGTTAGATCATATTTTCCTTAGGGTATCTATTTTTTGTTGTTGGAGGAAGTGTTTTCATGGGCTCTCAGATTAGGGTGACTCACATTGTTTAATTTTATTTCAATGAATTTTTAATTAATTAAAATGTATAATTATGATGGATGGATGAAGTGATTAATTAATAACCCCTATGAAATTTCTTTATTACTTGGCCCCTAGTTAATGAGATATATATTATAGAGACATTGACTGGGCTAAATACTATGTAAAAGTTGATGTTATTCATGACGAGACATGCAATCCCATATATAAGACATTGTGTTTAGAACAGAGGTATAACAAAATAGGGTTTGGAAGAGTAGTCCTTACAAGCCTATCTATGATAATTGAGATGAGACGTCAACTATCTCATGACCATGCTATTATTTAATGAACCCTTACTGTCGTAAATATTTCACTAATCTTAATATGATTCCATTGGATGTGACATCTATGTGCATTGAGTGTTGATTAAAGACTATGAAACCATCCTAGGGGATTCATAGAGGGATTAATTTTCTCATATAGAATAATGTGGATCTCGATAGTGATGCCTCTACTTCTATTCAATCCTCAAGGATTCTGAGTATGATTACACTATATTTTATTAACAAAAGTTACCCTAGTTGGTGCCCTTATAGTCGAATAGCCTTGAGAAAGTACATCCTGGGTCTAGGTAGGGATGGTAGAGGGTGTCACCATAGATCCCATACTAATATTTTATGCCCAAGGGGATATGGAATTAATGATGTGTTTAGGATTTTTTCCAATGTCATTCCATTTTATTTTACTTAGTTTCTATTAATGTTGATATAATTTCTAGAGAAAATTCCTAGTTTTTAGTTGACGATCTTGACATGATGAGATATATGATATGGTTACGCAATTGTACTTCCTAGGATCTAGATAATGAGACTTACATGCATGAATTTTACTATTTTGTTATGTCCTATTTTTAACTAGGATTACTCGCTATATTGGGATTATAAATGTAGTTTTTTGAGTGTATCTCAGAGCCCATATTCATCTATTTATCCATGGGGATGCTTGGATTTTTAGGATCAAGGTGGTGGCCAGAGGATGCTGGGTGGGTGTTTTCCCGCATTCATTGGATGCGTAAGAAATTCTATAGGATTGAAGATGATATCCTCAAGTAATTAATGGGATAATCCTTTGGATTTTATGGAATAACCAAAACAAAATTTTATAGTCTTTCATCGGAATGGGGTTGTTGAAACTTTTTTTGAATGGTTTTGAGTTGTTATGTAGGAACATGAGAATATTACATACATATATCCAATTTTAAATTGCTCATTGGTATTATTTGAGTTATATTGTCCGTATTTACTTTGTATTGGGACATATGGATCATACATTAGACTATATTTAAAAATGTATTGAGTGGGTTGACATCTAATAACCAACCATATTTACATGATATCCATTTGATACAAGGAGGCCTTCCAAATATAGTTGAGGTGATTATGGATGATCCCTGCTATATGACTGTTATCCCCATATTGTTATATATCATTATCACAGAAATTAAAGCAATGTATAAAGTAGTAATAGCTGAACAAGATCATGGGCATAAGGATTGATTATATAAAATAGGTCTTGAGTGCCATGAAATCCATCTTAATGCCTTAATCATTGGATGTCTTCACTATCTGGTTTACTAATCCAACGGTGGACTTTGGTTTTATTTAAAATCCAGTTATTAGTTATTATTATTATTATTATTATTATCTTGTCAAATAGCTTACATATACCTACATTTTAATTATTCTCTATTTATAGGACCACATTGGTAGTGACCTTCTATGTTTTATACTCACACACTACTCATGACACTATTTCATTGGGGTACTCATGTGGACTTTAACATTGATGCTGTAACAGGGTGGGATGAGGCTCGAGGATAGTTAGGTACGATGTTTTAGATAAGTATGTGGAGTTTGGTATGTGGTATAGATTATTATGGAAAATATTTCCTTGTAATTTTATCAATGATTATTTTATTTTCTCCTATATATGTTATCTTCCCAGTGGGCGATTAGTGTTGTATGTATGTCATAGAAGTTCCGGCCTTTACTAAATTATTATTATTATATCCCAATTTATATTTATTACATCGATATTATAATCATATAATTATATGGATGATGTTTTTTTATGTTCATCTTTTTCTTACTCTGACATGAGGGAATATACTCCATACATTCATACCCTCAGACCTCAATGCTAATCAGTAGTCTCTCGAGTTTGGGAAGGGCCACTTGAGAAATTTTCACTAATTGGATAGACTACTGATCCAAGTGTATGATATTCCATTATGTGACAATGATCCATCTAGAACCCTCTACCACATTCAAAACATTCTAGTAACCATTATTTAAAAAACATACATGATTTCCAAATATAATTCCAAGGATTTTTCAATTTCCCAACGTGATGATTATCAGCTATATAGTTTTCCTTCTTAATTATATTATATGAAATTAATTTGAACCATAATTATATAATTATATTATAATCTTATATAAATATATTAAGGGTAATATATTATTGGTAGTATAATAGTTTATTCATATAAATCATCAATTAAGGAAAACAAAATCATTTTTCATTCATTGTACGAACTACCATCTCCATAATGTAACATTTTGTATTTCATTTTACCAACGCATAGCCAAAAATATAAGAATTGGGTTAGATTATAAATATTATGGTTATTATATCATTAATTTTCTAGTATAAAAAATTTAATGACATTTTTATTACAAGAACAATAATAAATAATCATTAATTTAACCATTTATAATAATCAAACTATGAGGACAACATTTCATCAACATTATGTAATTTTTTAATATAAATTACTTTTTATTTTACTTATTTACAATTATGTTATATAAAAATATTAAATTCTGAATAATATCATTTCTCTTATGATATAATTATCTTATAATAAAACATCTTTATAATCATTTTTTAAATACCTATTTGTTCTTCTTGATATATTAATGATGAAAATTTGAAATATATAAATAATTATAAAAATTATTATAAGTAACCTTAATTATGTCTTAATGATGAATATTTTTAGAAAAATGTATAAATATATCACTATTTTGAAACTATTACAAATGATTGAAACTACAAACACCTAATGTGGAAAATCAGAATAGTTCATATAGAGAAGGACACATTAATATTCTTTTGAATGAAAATATATATTAATTAGGATTATAATAATCTTATTAAGTTAGGTATATTTTTTATATGTTAGGTTAAATTATGCATGTGGAATTTAATACAATATTTAATGTATTTTCATCTAAAATTCATCTCTTTGAGACATGTTTTTATTATTCTCTAAATTTAATTTATGTGTTGTATATACTGACTATTAGACACATCATAAAATTAATTATCATTTAATAATTTTATTTTATGTTCAATATAAATACCACTCTTTCAATTGGTTTCTATTAAAAAAATTCTATAGTCATAGTTGTTTTCCTGGAATATTTTAAAATTCTATGAGACAAAATAAATATTATGTACTATGTTTTCTCTGTACGTACTATTCTCAACACTGAGAAATATTTCATTCATATTAATTTTAATTCATTTTTTACTAGATAAATAAATTTCCATTATTCATGTGTTCATTTATTTAGTTTTTTCCATTAGTTTTTATCTTAATTTTTATTCAGTTAGTTACGATCTTTCTATAATGTTATTTAATATAAGTTGGTAGCATTACAACCTTTGATTGAATTATATGGTATTTTATCATTGTTTTTTAGGTATATAAATTCCTATCACATAAAACGTACAAAAAATATTTATGACTCGAGATATGTTCTACTAAAACCATCCACCTTCTATCTTATGATGTCTTATGATAATGTCATCCCAATATTCCCATAGTTGATTACCCATTAATCATTAATATGTGATAATCACATTATAAATAATTTATATTGGATTATGTTAAACTATAATTTTTGATATTATATTGACATTGATAAAAATATTTATGTAACATATATTTCAATTCCAATAAAATCTATTAATGTCATGTTCACTATATGTTGTTTAACCATCCACCATCTCCCACATGATGGGTTATGACCATATTATCCTTTTTATGTACATGAAGAAAATAATTTTCATTTCAATGTTCATTATGATTGAAATTTGACTATTTATTATTGGAACATCCACTATTTTTATTTGGTTGGGTTTTGATAATAATATAATTTTTCTGACATATTGAAAATTGATGATCATTAGTGTTTTATATTATATATAGATACAATTTTTTTTAAGTTAGAGGTAGTTTAATGAATTGAATTAAAGACTATTATGTGTTTCATGGTGAATAAAATGGAATTAAATAAATTATGGGAAGGTCATGAAATCATATATCTCCTTGATGCATTAATAGGTATCATGATTCAATATATAATTGAGTATTATTTGTATGCTTAGGAAACTCATGAAGATGTCATTGTTGTGGTCTTTATGATATGTATTTTCTATTCGTGAAAATCCATAATAAATGGATTTTTATGTGTGGAATTATTAATTCCATCATTATATGATTAGTATTATTGATAACCATTCTTCCACTTATTGTTATGGATATATCATGCTCTATATTTTATGTTAATTAAATATTCATGTTGCTTACTTATTCCTACGATAATATTTATGATATGTTTTTACTATGATTGATTCAGTTGTATGTTTCCATAATAGATCATTTGATGTTACCCCATTCTTATGTTTCTGTTTCACTATTTATAAATAAATACAATACTAGTGAATTGGTTTGAATGATATCAATCATGGAATAATATATAAAATATTCAACAGACTTAACATGAATAAAGTGGTTTCTTGAATATAATGAAAAAATTTACATTAGTTGATAATGTCTTGGAGTCTATTAGTTTATATGTCTTTTTCACTCAATATATAAAACAAAAAATATCCTTCAGATTTAATAGATTCACTAATTTCCAATAACTTTCTAATTATTTATGGTTATATCCATGATTTTACAACAGGTCTCAAAGAATGTATGTATAACATTTTACTGTGAGAACTAGATCTACAAGGGTCGGTTGGGGGAATCAAATATGGGTAATTTTTTCAAAGGTAATTATTTTATATAGAGTTTTCATTGTCAAATCTAAAAAAATCCATGCATTTTGAGATTATTCCATGTGTTTAGGATTTTCCTGTTAGTGTTACCACAAATAGCATAATATTAAATTTTGAACCAACTAACTAGTGTTACTGGAAAATGCTGTATTTTCTTGAGGATTCTTCCAAGTACATGAATGACCAAGGAAGTATAACTAGTGTCCATATCAATATTATTCTGTTCTTCCCCATCTATATATATCCCTTCATCATCCCATTTGATAACACTTCTCCTATGGCCCTTTGAGAGCCCCTTTGGAATATACATTGCGTTTATCTCCACCTATTTCAAACATCATTATTGTACTTCTTATATCTTCATTAATGCTTTTCTAGTATATTATTGTACATTGGAATTCTTAATTGTTATTACATATTACTAATTATGAAATACTTTCGAGTGACTTTGATTCCTATAATTTTTTAATACAGTCCAAGATGGCTGATTTCATATGGAATTCTAATAGGTTGAGGACGAATTAAATTTTTAGTAATTTTATTATGGTTTTATCAAATTGGTTCTATGAAATAAGAATTTTTAAGTAAAAATTTGTTAGGTAATCTTATCAATTGATGGTTAGAACAAATACTAGGTGTTTTTCATAGGTTCAGGATTTGTTTTTCTTTTTTATATATAATAGTTATACAATATATATGTAACTTCCAATAACTATTTTTTTAAAATTTTTTAGGGGATGTTATGTTTTCATAAGAGTATAATTACTGTTTGTTCAAGGCAGTGTAAATAGAATGTGGTTTTGAACCATATGGTATTTCAATGGTCATTCTTTAGATTATTTTACTCTTTTATTCATATGATCAATATATAAATTTAGTTCTAATTTATATTGTGTGAAAAAATTGTTGGTCTTTCAAATTATATTTGATAATAAATTTCCCTATTTACTCGACTTATCTATTGAATTACCCTCTATAGACAATAAATTCTGGTTTATATGTTTTTTGAATGATTAACTATTGTTAAAATGTAAACCTAAGATCATTTTATAATTTTGTATACTGATAATATATCTAGAATGACTAGTATTCTTATACATGTTTGATGTTATTAATTTATTCTATCAACTTACCTATGATAAATGTTGAATTTTTGGGTATATAAAATGTACCTCAATTTAATAAAATAGAATTTTATTAATAAAATGTGTTAAAACTGTTCCAAAATGGGAATCATTGTGGTATTATGTTTTATTTAGTTTCTATTTTCTTCTATGGAAGTTAAACATTTGGAAACATTGAATTATAGTGGAAAATTTGTAAATATATAAAAATGTGATCATAATTTACTTTCCTTATATATATGAATAATCCTAGTTTCAATATTATACATTTTTATATAACATAAAATATTCCCTCTTTAATCCTTTTATACTCAAAATTGATATAATAAGAATCACGTTAGATTTGAGTAATTTTGGAGAAAGGATTGCATGTTCATAACTAGTAACTGTCACTTTATCTTGTGTACATTCATAAATAATATGATTGTTATCATTTCATTCAACATTAGTGTTGAGTCAATAAGGTTTTCATTATGAATTTTCCATCCCTTCTTGTTTTGAAAATCAAAAACACCTTATCTTTAAGAAAATCTCTTTTTTAAGAAAAAATGCTTTTATACGGAAAATTGCTTTTATAAGAAAAATTGCTTTTATAAGGAAAATCTCTTTTGTAAGAAAAATTATTCTTATCATATTTTCATTCATATTTTTGCTAAGTATAAAATTCGGATTCATTTCTTTTTTCTCGGATTTGTTTGAAACATTGACATAAAGTATTCTGTTTTAGGATCCGAATTCTGGATAAGAACTGTATGGATGTTTCACTCCGAATTCCAGATGAGAACTATAATAAAGTATCATTCCTAATTCCAAATACGAACTCTGACTAAGTTCTATCCTAGATTCAGGATATGAATCCTTATGAAGTTCGACATTGAATTCTCATTACGAATTCTAATGAAGAATTCTCATTACGAATTCTGATGATGAATTCTCATTCCTAATTCTGGATACGAATTCTCATTACGAATTCTTAAGATGAAATCTCATTACGAATTCTGATGATGAATTCCCATTACGAGTTCTGATAAGGAATTCTCACTAAGAATTCTGATGACGAATTCTCATTCTGAATTCATCTATTAAACAGAATCTGATCATCTTTGTTTTATTCACTCCGAATTTATTTAAGCTCCGAAAATTATTTTTGGTCAGACTCCGAACTTTCATTTTTCTTACGCTTTTATATTTTTCCTACTCTTTAATATATTATTACACTCCGAATCATCACTCAGAACATTTTAGTTAAGATTTAAAACGATGTCGTACATTCGGTTACACTTTTTTTGTTATAAAACGATGTCGTCTATCTTATTATAAACTAACCGTTGACTAAGTGACACATGTACAGGTCCCTCCAATTTTTAAGGAAAATATGACCATTGGGAAGGAGGCCAACCTTACCTATAAATAGGAGCTCATTTGAAAGAGCTCATAACGGATGGATGAACAACTTGGTTATTGTGCATACATGCTGTTGAAGTGATTTCTAGAGAGAGACGCTATTATTAACTCTCAAAGCATCGTGCGACTCCGAATGTTGGTGATTACATTCGAGGACTTCCGGGGATAGGAAGACAGAGGTTTCCAACACCTTGAAGTTGAGGGCTTCCTTTCTGAGGAAGACAGAGGTTGCCAACTACCTTTATGTTGAGTGCTTGCGGGGATAGCAAGACAGAGACTCCGATCTTCGTATCGAGGGCTTACCCTGGTGTGGGTAAGACAGACTTGCTTGAAAGTATAAATCAAGAGACCTTTATCCTAGGTTGTTGGATACCCTTATCTTTGGGTTAAAAGACTTATATCTTGTTACTTGTAGTTTTACTACTTGTTTATTTCTGCTGCACTTTGTATTATAAGGAAATTATAACTTTCTTATACTTCCTCACTTGTACTCTGTTTCATTTAGATTCTATACGCTTTAAGGTAGAATCTCATGTTGTAATCTTTTGTTAAGTTTCAATTTCTGGAACCTTATTTCTAGAACCTACTTTTGGAATCTCTTTCCATGTTTTCATTTGGTATTAGAGGTGTTGTGAATTTGCTTAAGTTTAACTTTGTTAAACTTAGCCCTTTCCTTTACTCAAGGAAAACATAGTTATTTGTAACTAACTTTAAAGGTTCCAAAGGAATTTTTAAAGTTTACAATTCTCCCCCCCTCTTGTAAATTGAGCATCTACATCATTATTTCGATCCTATAATTGGTATCAGAGGAGGTCTCTGAAATACTTATTCTCGCGTATATGTTTTTCTTGCTCACTTTATCATTCCGAACATTCACATTCCGAAATTTTCCATTCCGAACTTTCCCTTTCTGAAACTTTGTTATTATGAATCTTTTCTACTAACAAGTTTGTGTGCCGAAGGTTATTTTATGTATGGAAGGAATTAATGTTGGTTCTATTGATAATCTAAATCCTACAAGACCACCGATCTTTGATGGTAATGAATATGTGTACTGGAGAGATCGAATGAAGACTTTTGTTATCAATACTGGAGTAGAAAATTTTGTTATGCTTACTGGTGATTATAAAATTCCTGATAAGGAAGTTAGAACTTTTACTAAGGGTGAGATTGTTGGTATTGGTAATATTATTCTTCTTGGTAAAACTTTGATTTCAAATGTTCTTTTTGTTAAGGGTCTTAATCATAACCTCATTAGCATAATTTAGTTATGTGATGAAGGTTACCTTGTGAATTTTAGGAATGATAAGTGCTTAGTTCACAATTCAAAGGAAGATTTTATTCTCTCAGCCAATAGGCAAGAGAATGTTTACACCTTAAACTTAGAAGATCTTAGAAGCCAATATTTACCTTGCCTAAGTGTAATGGAAGATCATTCTTGGTTATGGCATAGAATACTAGGTCACTGTAACCATAGGAACCTATGTAAACTCTCTATGAAGAAACTAGTTAAGGATCTACCGGAGCTTAGATTTGATTCTTCTAATGTTTGTGATCCCTGTCAATATGGAAAGCAACATAAATATAGTTTTAAATCAATTGGTGAAGTCTCAACAACAAATCCATTACAGATAGTGCACATGTATCTTTTTGGTCCAACACAAACTGGAAGTATTGGAGGCAAATACTATGTGTTTGTTCTAGTTGATGATTACACTAGATTTACTTGGGTTTATTTTCTAGCAAAGAAATCTGAAGCTTTTTCTTATTTCAAAAGTTTTAGAGCTCAAGTTAAAAATGAGAAAAACCTTCCATTGAAAACTATTCATAGTGATCATGGAGGAGAATTTCAAAATTCTTCTTTTGAAACTTTTTGTAGTAGAAAAGGTATTACTCACAATTTTTCAGCACCTAGAACTCCTCAACAAAATGGTGTTGTTTAAAGAATAAATAGAATTCTTCAAGAAATAACTAGAACCATGTTGAGTGAATATTTCATAGTTAGACACATCTGGGCTGAAGCTGTAAGTACTGCTTTCTATACTATAAATCGAGTTTTGATTAGACCTTTTCTTAATAAAACACCTTATGTGTTATGGAATGGTAGAAAACCAAGACTATCCTACTTCATGGTTTTTGGTTGCAAAGTATTCATGCTAAATACTAAAGATAACTTACATAAATTCACACCAAAATCTGATGATGGAATTTTCTTAGGTTATTCCACAACATCTAAGGCTTATAGAGTTTTTAATGAAAACACTAGTACTGTTGAAGAAACAGTACATGTAAAATTTGATGAGTCACATCCTTTTGTTTTTAAAACACCTCAGCCTACATCCTCAGAAGTGTTTTCAAAAACTGGTTATCAACCTTTGATAGAAGAACCTTATGATAAGTATAATGTTCAAGAAGATATTCCTGAAAGATTTACCCCATAAGACTTTCTACACTATGTTGATGAACAGGCTTTTCAAAACCCAAATCAGGCGTTTCTTAAGAATCATCCCAGTGATAGTATCATTGGTGATGTAAATCAACCTGTAAGGACTAGAAGTTCCTTAAGTAATGAAGTAGAACATATAACATTTCTTTCCTAATTAGAACTTAAAAGCACTGATGAAGCTTTAGGTGATGATGATTGGATCAAAGCCATGCAAGATGAACTAAATGAATTCGAAAGGAATAAAGTATGGACCTTGGTTGAAAGACCTAAGGAAACTTTTGTAATTGGAGTCAAATGGGTTTTCAGAAATAAATGTGATGAAAATGGAGTCATAGTATGAAATAAAGCTAGACTTGTTTCTAAAGGCTATAATCAGCAAGAGGGAATAGACTAAGAAGAAACCTATGCTCCAGTAGCTAGACTTGAATCTATCCATATTCTACTTTCCTTTACAGAATTCTTTAATTTCAAACTTTTCCAAATGGATGTGAATTGTTCTTTTCTTAACGGTTATGTTCAAGAGGTAGTATTTTTTGGACAACCTCTTGTCTTTGAAGATACAAAACATCCTGATTATGTATTTAGACTTACCAAATCTATCTATGGCCTTAAACAAGCCCCACGAGAATGGTATGATATACTCACTATATTTTTGCTTCAAAATAACTATGTTAAGGGAAATGCATATCCAACCCTTTTTATAAATAAAGATAAGAATAATGTTTTGATTGTTCAAATTTATGTTGATGACATCATATTTGGTTCAACTCAGCAATCTTTGACCGACTCTTTCGCAAGTCTAATGAAATCTGAGTTTGAAATGAGTATGATGGGTGAGTTAACATTTTTCCTTGGTTTTCAAATTTCTCAAAAACCAGAAGGAACCTACATATCACAACATAAGTATATTAAAGATCTTCTTAAAAAGAATGGTTATGATAACACTAAGAGTATAAGTACTCCTATTGGTACCTCAAATTCATTAGATCTTGATGAAGCTGGGAAACCAGTAGATCAAACATCTTTTAGAGGTATGATAGGAAGTATACTATACTTAACAGCTAGTCGACCAGACTTAATGTTTTCAGTATACTTATGTGCAAGATATCAATCCAATCTTAAGGAATCTCACTTAATGGCAGTAAAAAGATTTTCTCGCTGCCTTAAGGGAACCATGGATCTAGGATTATTTTATACTTATGGAAATGATTTTATCCTAAAAATCATTTCTAATGCTGACTTTGGTGGATGTAGAATGGATAGAAAAAGTACATCTAGAACTTTTCATTTCTTAGGAGATTCATTAGTTTCTTGGTCCTGCAAGAAGCAACATTCTGTTTCATTCACCACTGCTGAAGCTGAATATGTTGGAGCTGGAAGTTGGTGTGCTCAAGTGTTGTGGATGCAACACACACTCATAGACTATGGCTTTAGTTTTACTAAAAATCAAATTTTGTGTGATAACACAAGTGCCATTTCCCTTAGTAAGAACCCTTCACATCACTCCCGTGAAAAACACATAGATATTAGGCATCACTTTCTTAGGGAACACACACTTAAAGGGGATATTATTCTTCAGTTTATCGGAACACAAGATCAACTTGCTGATATTTTCACAAAATATTTGCCTTCTGATAGATTTAAATATATTAAACAGATGATAGGAATGATAACCGTAAGGTAATCCTTCTTTATTAACTTTCTGTTGAAAAACTCTCCTTACAGCAATAAATTCCTTTTCATAGTGGGAGTACATTTGATTGTTAGTTTAACAAAGTTTTTCAAAATTTGTTTTCAAACTTTTCAGAACTAAAATTCCGGAATGGAATTTCTGGAACTAAAATTCTCCAGAATGGGTATTTTCATATAGAAAACTTCTGGAATGAATATGTTCGTATTGAAAACATCCGAAATCGAAACTTTCGTACTGATATTTTCATAATGGGATTTTCGTACTGAATCTTTCATAATGTTTTTTTTCTTTCAAATTCTAGAATAATATTTTTGTACTAAGTTTTTCCTTACTAAGTTTGTTTTTCATACTGAGTTTTTCGTACTGAGTTTGTTTTTCATAGTGAGTTTTCCAAATTGTGTCTTTTCGTAATAAAGTTTTTTTTGGTTTTCGTAAGAATGTTACCAATTAAAAATTATCTTACTAAGCCAATCCGAAAGGTATGATTTCCTTACTCATTTTTTCGTAGTTATATTTTACTTGCTGCCATTTTCTTATATTTTGTTTTCGGATTATAGTTTTCTTAATTCTTTGTTTTAATAAAAACCTCAAAAGATCGGATTCAAGAAAATTGGTTTTCGACCGTCAGATCTGATCTCAGCTTATCAAAACCGTTTGATCAACCATGTAAGTTGAACCGTTTTTTCGTTGCCTATATAAAGGGGACCCCAAACGGTTGTCCCACATCGGTTATCAAGCTCTAGCGTCCCGAAGCTCTGCCTCTCCATTTTAAAGTTGTTCCGAACCTCAGCTTTTTTCGTTCCGAACATCTCAGAGGTCTTCAAAACCGAATGTCTGTGGAAGTAGCTTCTCAAGACATGTCTTCTTCTAATCCAATTGCAAAGTGGTTAGTATATAGAGAGAGGTTGGTTCATCCGAATTTCTTTAACAAGTACGATTCTCTTATTTCCAAGAATATCAAGCTAAATGGTTGGGAAGACGTTGCGGTGTCAAAACCTGGGAATCATGATGAAGTGTATTCAGACTTTCTTATAGAGTTCTATGAAACAGTCTCCTTTATTAAGGAAGATGGAAAGGAGAAGTTGTCATTTAAGTCTTATGGTAAGACTTATAAGCTTTCATATGCCAAGGCAACCAGCATGGTAGGGCTGAATAATGAATGTGAAGCTGAATTCATATCTCATGTGTTGCCGGATTCAAAAGGTAGTTTCGACAAGGAAAAAGCTTTTGAAACTCTCGGACTGGCAGATGACAAGGCTCCGAAGATTGCTAGTTTATCTACAAATTTCCGGATTCTGGAGTTATGGGTACAAGGTTTTATCGTACCGAGGAATGGTGAAAAATATAGCTTGAAGAAGAGTGAGATCTACATCCTAGATTTTCTGATAAATCTGAGGAAGTTTAATTTGATGAAGCACATTCTTATGAATCTTGATAATTTAAAGAAAGGAAATTTCAGAGCTCAGATTATAATGTATCCAGAAATTCTCTCGAAGTTGATAGTTCGGTGTCTTGAGTCTTTCAAGGAGGCATGAAAGTCTAAGCCAATAGTTTCCAAGATTATGCTGGTGAGTGATGGTACTCTTAAGAGAATGGATGTAGCTTTTGACAAGAAGACTGGTCAGTTTGTTGATTCACCTGCTCAAGAAGAAACAGTTCCGAAAGTTGCTGATCCGGAATCCTCTAAACCGGTAAGGAAGAGAAAGCTGAAAGAAGTGGAAGTAGAAGCAGTGAATCCCTAGTCTAAGGAAGTTCATTCTGCACCTCCAAAACCAAAGAAGAAGAAATCTTACCCAGATGAGGTTTTTTCTAAATGGAGGGAGATGAAAGAGAAGATAGTGCAAGGGGAGCCTCAGTTTGGCTTGGACCCTACGGAGGCTAAGGCCTTGAAGGAAAGAACTGCGGATGAGCTCGAAAAAAAAGCAAAAGAAAAGAAGCTCAATAAGAAGATGTCTGAGGCTGAGGTAGCACAGGCTTTGTTGAAATTCAATGAGATGTTTTCTGTAAATATTCCTGTTCCGAGATCTTTTTCTCTAGAATCTCTTCCTGAGACTCCAGGAAGAAATTTTGTTGCTCCGGAAGAAGCTGTTGCTAAGACTGCAGAGGAAGTAGAGCAAGTTGAGCAAGTGGAAGAAGAAGAAGATGTTGCTGAAGGAAGTGGTGAAACTGGAGATGTGTTGAAGCAAGTAGATTATTATAAAGGGAAACCTTCAGAACACTTATCCATCCGAACTTTAGAAGCAGAATCTTCAAAGCTAGTCACTCCAACAATGGAAGAAGAGAAAGGAGAAGAAGAAGTAGCTTATCATGGAGAGGAAGAACAAATTCTACAAGATATTGCTCAGATGGAAAAGGTAGAGGTTGCTGCTCAGAAAGTTGCTGATGAGGAAGACAATGTTGTCCAAGTCTCTGATAGTGAAAAGGGAACTCCAGAACAAGATTCTATTCCGAAAAAAGACAAGGGAAAGAAAATTCTTGTTGATACTCTGAGCTCAGTAGTGGTGAAGAGAAAGGAAGTTGGTAGTTCTTCAAAGAGAAAGCTTGACCTTGTTGAAGAAGAAAATTCTCCAAGAAGAGTGTCGGATTCAGAGTCATCTTCGTTGGGGAATCACTTTGTTGTTCAGTCTTTAAAGAAGTTGGTGGGAACCATTCCGACCTTCTGAAGTATTGACTCAAGATGTCAGATGCTCCAACATGCATTGAATCAGAAATCAGACTCTGTATCTATGGTTATGGACAAGTGTGTTGAAATATAGGCTTAGTTCAAAACGTTTTTTGTTGTCTACGAAGCCCATAGAAAATCTTGCAAGAGGATGACAAACTGGTCGAAGAAGACTGTAGAAGAAATGAGGTTATTTGATGAATTTCAAGACAATGTTAAAGATGCTTTTGAGACTGAGGACATGAAGATAAATGAGCTGACTTCTTCTTTTGAAGAGAAGATGACAAATGAAAAGATCTTCCAGATTCAAGAAGTCAGAGATCTGAATGGAAAGCTGAATTCTGTTTCTCAAAACTGAAAGTTTGAATGATATCATCTGATTGAGTTTGAATAAAAGATGAAGGCTCAGGAAGAAAAGCTTAAGGCTCAGGGAGAAAAGCTTAAAGCCCAGGAAGAAAATATTGAAGCTCAATCTGAAAGAATAGTGGTCTTAGAGAAGCAAGCTGAAGAAGATCATAAATACTTAAAGAAGATAAAGACTATTCTGAAAAGTCTCATGGCGAAGGAGAAAGATCCCAAATAGACAGATCAGATCTTTTATTGTACCTTAAATCTTCTGTTGTTGAAATTTTCAAACTTAATAGAAATTGTGCTTGTCATTTTTTTTTGTTACTAATTTTTCAGGTACTTTGTTTTTTTTCCATTCCCTTGAATTCTTTTTGAAAATCACAAATGGGGAGAAGGAAGAGATCTTTAAAGAAAAATAACTCTAATAAAAGATTATCTAAGGGGGAGTTTTTTCATTAAATAAGACTTTCTTATTAATAATGAAATGTCACTCCGGAAATCTATAATACAATCTTTAGAGTTTCAAAGCCTAAGGGGGAGTTAGTCGTATTCATCAATATCCTTAAAGAAAAGGGAGATAAGCCTTAATATTTTTCTTTCTTCTTAGAATTTCTTTTTCAATGATGTTTGTGATTTCCCAAAAGGGGGAGATTATTGAGTCAATAAGGTTTTCCTTATGACTTTTCCATTCCTTCTTGTTTTGAAAATCACAAACACATTATCTTTAAGAAAATTTCTTTTTTAAGAAAAATTGCTTTTATAAGGAAAATTTCTTTTATAAGAAAATTTTCTTTTATAAGGAAAATCGCTTTTGTAAGAAAAATTATTCTTATCATATTTTCATTCATATTTTTCCTAATTATAAAATTCGGATTCATTTTTGTTTTCTCAGATTTGTTTGAAACTTTGATATAAAGTATTCTGTTTTAGGATCCGAATTCTGGATAAGAACTGTAAGGAAGATTCACTCTGAATTTTAGATGAGAACTGTAATAAAGTATCATTCCGAATTACGGATACGAACTCTGACTAAGTTCCATTCCAGATTCAGGATACGAATCCTAATGAAGTTCGATATTGATTTCTCATTACGAATTCTAATGAAAAATTCTCATTACGAATTCTGATGATGAATTCTCATTCCGAATTCTGGATACGAATTCTCATTACGAATTCTTAAGATGAAATCTCATTACGAATTCTGATGATGAATTCCCATTACGAATTCTGATGAGTAATTATCACTACGAATTCTGATGATGAATTCTCATTCTGAATTCACCTATTAAACAGAATCTGATCATCTTTGTTTTATTCACTCTGAATTTATTTAAACTCCGAAAATTATTTTTGGTCAGACTCCGAACTTTCATTTTTCTTACACTTTTATATTTTTTCTACTCTTTAATATATTATTACACTCTGAATCTTCACCCCAAACTTTTTAGTTATGATTTAAAACGATTTTGTACATTCTGTTACACTTGTTTTGTTATAAAACGATGTCGTCTATCTTGTTATAAACTAACCGTTGACTAAGTGACACGTGTACAGGTCCCTCCGATTTTTAAGGAAAATATCACTGTTGGGAAGGAGGCCAACCTTACCTATAAATAGGATCTCATTTGAAAGAGCTCATAACGGATGGATGAACAACTTGGTTATTGTGCATACATGTTGTTGAAGTGATTTGTAGAGAGAGAGGCTCTTATTAACTCTCAAATCTTCGTGCGACTCCGAATGTTGGTGATTACATTTAAGGACTTCCGGGGATAGGAAGATAGAGGTTTCCAACACCTTGAAGTTGAGGGCTTCCTTGCTGAGGAAGACAGAGGTTGTCAACTACCTTGAAGTTGAGTGCTTGCGGGGATAGCAAGACAGAGACTCTGATCTTCATATCGAGGGCTTACCCTGGTGTGGGTAAGACAGACTTGCTTGAAAGTATAAATCAAGGGACCTTTATCCAAGGTTGTTGCATACCCTTCTCTTTGGGTTTGAAGACTTATATCTTGTTACTTGTAGATTTTATACTTGTTTATTTCTGTTTCATTTTGTATTATAAGGAAAGTATAACTTTCTTATACTTCCTTACTTTTAATCTGTTTCATTTAGATTCTATACGCTTTAAGGTAGAATCTCATATTGTAAACTTTTGTTAAGTTTCAATTTCCAGAACCTTATTTCCGGAACCTACTTTTGGAATCTCTTTCCAAGTTTTCATTTGGTATTAGAGGTGTTGTGAATTTTCTTAATTTTTACTTTGTTAAACTTAGCCCTTTCCTTTACTCAAGGAAAACATAGTTATTTGTAACTAACTTCAAAGGTTCCAAAGGAATTTTTAAAGTTCACGATTCACCCCCCCTCTTGTAAATTTAGCATCTATATCATTATTTTGATCCTACAATTAGTATAAAATTTTAATAATTCATTGACACATAATTTAATTTATTTAATATTTTTCATCGATGGCGTGTTACTGAATAGGTTTTCAAAATTTGGATAAATAATGTGATATATATAAAATATTTGTTTCATTAACTAGGATACTACCAAAAAAATTATATTAAATTTCTATTTTTTTTAATTTTTAATGTAGCATGCCTATCATCAGTTAAATGTCACACAAAGAAATATCTAGAATCTATAAAAAACTTTCACCATATATTATTTTCTAAATTATAGTTTTTGAATAAAATATTCATAAAAAATAGTTACATGACATAATTCATTTTTTTTAAATTAAACTTATTATTATTAATAATATATACATTGGGAAATAACATGTTTCGATATTTGGGATTTTAATTCAATTCCCATTCATGATTAGTTCATTAACCCGGATACGATGAGTGTGTATTGGTTATTGGCAATACCATAATTTATCTCTTAATTAGTATATCATTAGAACAGTCATAATGACTATAATGTAATTATTGTACCTTTTTGTGAGAATGTTTTAAATATAAACTAAATTACAATTCTATTTACATAAAACATTTGTGGGATTTTTCCAAATATATCCCTAAAGAAAATTTTATACTATATCCTATTTCATTTTGTATTTTGATATAATACTAGAGTTATATGAATATTGTCTCCATGGGTTTTCATAATAGTTGTGACATTCTTATTTGGATGTTAAAAAAATTATTTTTAGATATATAAATTAATTATTAATAATTATTTTTTATTGATAAATATAATTTCTATGATCAAAATTTTATCATGCTTGAATACTTCATTGATATATGGTTTAGATTCCTGGAGGGGTTATGTATATAGGCTTTTCTTATAAAAACTATAAGAAAGTATTACATCTAATGGTGTGTATGATTGAAAAGGATGGTTGTCTCCGCATAACTATTCTATACCCCTTACCTCATTCCCTGAAGATGTGTTTATTTTTAACTAATAATTATTTAGACTTTTGTCATTCAATGAGATGTAATTTTCCCCCGAAACATGTTTTACAACTAGAAAATATTCATGGCTTCTTAAATCTAGTTATCTCATACTTAATGTGTTTAATTATAGGATGGGATATAATATATGGCTTCTCATTATATAGGGATTAATCATTTATAATAGATACTTCTTTTATGCTATTCTTTAATTGTTGCTATGATTATTTTTTTAATAATTCTTTATAAATAGATGTTTTATTTATGATTATTTAAATTATATGATTATTCTTATGTATAGAACATATTGTATTTCATAGTTTCAACAACATTAATAGTTTCCTATAGAGTATTATATATTCCCACATTGTATATTTACTTCATTGGGATTTCATATCACAGTCCTTTTCAATGTATAGATAGGAACTATTTTTTATGTGGGTTATTTATAACTAATTTCTTTCTTATATTCGATAGATGTTAGGTTCCACTTTTTGTTAGATATTAAGACTAAAAATTGTGGTTTTATCTTAGTCATTTTTATGAGAGACCTTATTTTTGTTAACATTTACAAATGATATGTTTTTTCATGATATTAAATTTACATCACCCATGTTTTTATGGTTGGATTTAATAAAATTTTATTATTACAAGGAATGAATCTCTCACTCCAACTATTTTCCATGTCCAATGAAACTAGTGACTGAAATCATTAGAATAAGTATAACACAAAGGATTATGTGTCAGGTTGATCTGGGTACCATTATAGTCATTCGTGCCAAGAATATAATGATATTTTTCAAATAAATTGGAGATGATAACATTACTAACATAAATATAATGATATGGTTATGATTATGTTCTTATAGTCTTTTTTAATGATATGAAATGCGAATTTACCTACGTAATGGGTTTAAAAGACACTTAACAATAAAATATTATATTACTTGGGATGTTCATATTGATGGGTTGGTACCAAAAGAATATTAGTGGAATTTATATAGGTACATTCGATATAGGTTCTATGGAACCTGTAACATATATATGGATCAACAAGAGACCACTTCCTATATTTATCCCCAAATGATACAGTCTATTTGTTTTATAGGGATTTTATAAATTATTTATATTATAACCAATATACATGAATGGACTTAATTAATTAAATAAGACTGAATAAAATAAAAAAATAGTTTCCTATATACCTTTTATTTTATCATTAATTAATAAATGATAGTCACATATATTAACTTTCTCTATTTAATGTTCCCTACATAGGATGTTCATTATTATGTTATACACTATTAATGAAAATTAACATTATTATAGTCTATATTTAATTGATTAATATACATTAATTGTTATTTTATCAATCTAGTGTAATTAATTAAAACATTTCATTACAAATTATTTGTTATAACACCACACTTCTAGATACTATTAATTATATATGAATGAATCTATTTCACAACCGATGGTTATTTCTTAGAAGAGTTTTATCATTTTATTGATCATGTTGGAACCTATTCCATGTTATTAAATATGAATTTTAATAGGTTAGATTGCATGAAGTTTGGAATAAATTTTCCATCCAAAAAGTACAACATTCATTCCTAATAAAGATTGTATATAAATTAAAATATATATGATACTATACATTTTGGAACTATTTTCATTTATATAATTTTAATAAGTATTTTTTTCTAATGATAGTGTTTATAAAATAAATGTTTGGAGCACTATTTTTTAATGGATCCAAAAACCCGATATTATTTGAAAATGTTATAGGTTATATTAATATTAGTGTATGATCATCGTAAGAAAGGATGAGTTGATTTATTTTGGGGAGATTATATTTTCTTCTATCTATTCTGATGGTGGTATTTAGAAGATCCTATAGGTTATGGTACTTCTTGAGAATTGATATATCATGGGGCTTAGAACCATAATTTTGTTTTTATGATTTATTTAGTAAAAGTGAATTGGGTAATTTTTTTATGGTGGTAGAAGATATTATAATTATATGATATTTAGTGTTTCAGATCATATTTTGGATATAGGATTCAGAAGATATATTTTTTTATGAATGATTTATTCCATATATATATATATATATTACGGTTATGTTTTCCTAATTTTTGGTCAATTTGATAGATGTGTATTGTTAATTGGTGGATTACTTAATATATGTTATTGGAACATTGGGATAGTGAATACTTGGGAAATTATCTCTAGGTGACTTCATGAATTATATAATTTTAATGGTAAGGATGTTGCAACAAGCATATAAAACTCTAAAAATCGATCTCGTTGTGACAATATCTCTAGTGCATGAATAACCATTCAAATTTGTGATCACTCTCTTGAGACCAACTAGGGAAAACAATTTCATTATTGGTAAGATGATATCTTAATGAGGATGGTTATAGTGGTTAGGAATTCTATTCATTCAATTTAGGTGATTCCTTTATATGGGATATGGATATGATGGCATCCACCTAGTAGTGGGTACAAGCTCAACACTAATGGATCTTTCCATCTTGATCTCGTGCATGGGGGAGGTGTGGTCTGTGACTCCATGGGTCAAATGATCATTTCCTTGAGGATCTTATACAGGTGTAGAGAATCTATTCTTATTTTGTCTTGGAAATTTTTTTACGGTATTGAGGTTTTAATTTCAATCAATATCCTACTTTCCATGACTTTGAAAAATTACTTTGTTATTATTAACTCCCTCTAGAATATGATATCCATTCCATGGTCCATTGTCTACAAAATTTGAAGGTGTAATAAGAGCATTAATCAAGAAATATTCATTAATAAATTGTGTAACGGGAACAGTCAATGGGACTTCATTGATTTAAAGGGTACTCATAATAGTCCTTGTATTAGGTTTTCTTGTATGGGCCCCTTGAGTGTATTATTCTTTTTTTGTGTATATTCGGTAAAACATAATTACATAAACATCAAAGATTTTGTTTTTCTACCTGGACACTTTATTATAAAATCATTTCATTGGATGGATGGATATTTTAAAAAACTTTTGATAATAATGTTTATCATTCAATTAATATTCAAGAGTTTATGAAATTTAAGGGATATGTCATTTGAATTTTTTGTTCCATTTGAGGTGTTGTTTTTCATTAAAAGATATGGATTTGATTTTACGTATTTAAAATATTATTAGGAGAAGTTATCCAAAAATATATAGGTTTAGTCATGTCATTAGGGTTTTTTTTAAGATCCCAGTTGGATTATGATAAAGAGATTCATTAGTTTTATTATTTTTTCCAATATAGTAACGAGGGACAACATCAATATATGAAAATTTTATGTAATGATGAAGACCCCATGTATAATAAATAGTATACTTAATTTATTAAACATAATAATTTTTCAAATAAATTATAATAAGATATATACTATTGATCATACTGATGTATATTTATTTATTTGAAAAAGGTGTTAATATAGTTTTTATAGTTTAATTTTTGTTATAAAATGAGATGTCCAAAAATATGACTATTATATATATATTTTTAAATGGAATTTATTAAATGATCAACAAGAATATATATTTAATTTCATAAAAAATTAGTTAATTTGTGTGGGACAACTATTGATATATATTTATTTGTGGTGATTAATGATGTCAAATATTTTATTTTTTATTCCAACAAACATCTTATATTTTGTGAGTATTAATGTTATTATATAGTGTGAATAATATAACATGGATGAAGGTTATATTATACTGAAATAAAGATTAAATTAAAATAACTATATGGTAATGGAAATACTCAAAATTTATTAAACATAAGATAAATGTCTTTTGAATGTTGGGTAATGAAATTTTGGAATATATTGACATTTTTAAATGTCATTAAAAGTGATTTGAGATGTTTTGGAATTGATTAGATAATACCTAATGATTTGATAAGAATTTTAGAATATTTTATGCAATTTTATTTCATATATAATATTTTTTTTTCTCAGTCACATTTCAAAATTAGTAAAGTCATGGAATATTTAAAATTTTGATCACATCTATCAAATTTTTTTGAATCTAAAATTGAAATCCAACAAAGGTAGTATATGTGTAATATTTTTTTTGGATGAAGAAGATATTTTATTATATATATATATATATATATAATAAGTTTTACACTTTTTTCCTATGAAATAAGAAGGAATTTGGTTAAGTGAAGAAATTTAAGAACTGCATAAAGATTATAAAATCAAAACCAGGTGTATGTTTCTGACAATTATTCAATGGAAAAGACCTACTCAAGTGTCTATATCACATTGGGATAGATAAGATACAATTAATATTATGTTTTTTACACAATTTAATGTAATATTATTGCTATAATTATATCAATCCTTGAAGGAACTATTCCGTGGAAGTATAAAGTCCAATAAATATTTCATGTATTATTTTATTAAATATGAGTTATGAAAATGAGGTTTTCACCGTGAATAAAAATGAAACACTATGAAGAAAATTTGGGTTAGATACATTAAAAATATCTTATATTAATGTATAATTTATGTGACATTCTATAAAGAGAAGTAAGACACTGTAATACTGTATGTTTTCATGAAATAATAGCATAATTAGGCCATGAATTATTTTTTTGGGGAAATGAGACCACAATTATTTTCATATAACATCAAGAAGAAAATAAAAATTATATTAAGATTTTTTCTTTAGGATTAAATAATAATTAATATGGTGGGTTATGTTGGCCAGTTTGAAATAAGAAAATACTTCACTAATGATAATTATGGAGAATATATATTTGATTATGAAAAATATTATTCTCAATATTATATGAATAAAATGGAAAATTAAAATTTTAATTATATAGAGTGAGAACCTGATACAATTGAAACGAATGAAATCATATTTAACTAATGAACAAGATGACTTCATCCAGGAGAGAGTACCTTGTTATAATAACCCATATATTTAATATTCGTCAATTCATTATATATTTACATAAAGACACACATAATAAAATATAAAAATATTGAATGTCCTAGTTTATCATTGTAGTTAGATACCTCATATAATGAAATGAATCACGGATATAAAACATTATTTAAAATTACATAACATTCCTTTAATATTCCATCACTCTTTTAAAACTATATGGGATAACCTATAGATGTACATAAGAAATGGGTTAGCTAAAATAGAAGTTAGTAAAAAAATAAAAGAGTATCATTATAAAAGTAATACATGTGATTAAATATGAAAATCAATGTGACATTACAGGGTAATATTCATTATCATGAACATTGGATCATTATATTACATGGAAATTTGAAGTAAATGTTTGAATTTGGAAACAACATAAAACATGACATCATAATTATAAGACATGGATAACCTCGAAAAATTAATAATGTCGCATGTTTATGATATCCTTTCCTGCACAATAAATGGTATCTGATGAGATAATAACATTAAAAAATTCATTGTAGGGATATATAAGTCTAGGGCCACCCATTATATTCTTATCATGAATTCATACATTTATGTGTCTATTTGATCATTCAAAATAAGATAGCATTTCATCGAATTTATGCATAGAAATAAGGAATTTTGGATTCATAAATATAATTTATACATAATTTAAAAATAGATAAATCTTGGAGAATATCCTTGATTGGAAATGTTAATTAGTAATAATTGAACAACTGTTAGGCATGGAAAAATAATAGGATAATTTTTGTTTTATAATAGGAGTACATAACGATTTTTGAATGGGATTAATGACAGTTAAATCTTGTATATCAATACATAAAAATAATATGCAGAGATAAAGGGATGTGTGAAAAAAATTACAACATGACCAATTGTAAATGAAATATAATAATGTAAAGAATGTTTATGAATAAATAGGAGGAGGAGAGAATTTCATACCCTAAGGGGGAAATTTTAAAATATTGAGAGGAACTCCATTAGATCATGGGAATATCATGTGGGGGATATATAGAGGCATGGATAGATAAAATCCATTATCAATAGGTTTTTAGTTTTTTATATTGGTAGTTTGTATCAGTATTTATATCAAAAGAGTGTGGATTACATTATTTATTCTTAAATATAGTTTTTGGATGCTAGTTGAATAATTAAAACAACCTAACTACCTCCCACGGTTATCATATGGTTTCTACAAAATAATATTGGTATAGAATTTTTTTAGGGAAAATAATTTAATTATTTAATATAAAATAATTGGTGATGTGGAGGCATCTTATGTTAATAAAGGAATATTTTTATTACCATAAAATATAATATATGTTTTTGAGGATTCATTTAATCTTTATAAAGTTTATAAAATAAAATAAATAATACATTATTTTAAATGATAAAAATAGTTTGGATTTTTTATTCCTTTTATTTTACATGTTACTTCACTTTTAATATATTAGGATCTCATAATAGAGACGTTATATTTAAACTCTATTTAATTTTTACCCAAAAAATATACTATCTCAGAAAATTAGGAAAAATTTATAATTAGATATTTTATATATATTGATTTCAAACATAATATTTATTTTACCAAAATAATCTCCGAAATATACAATTTTACACTTTTTAATAAAATATATATATTTACTAGAAAATATGACTTTTTATGATATTTACCATATATTAAAAAATATAAAATTTACATTGGATATAATTTAATTTTATTAACATTATATTTAAATAATTATAAAAAAATAAAAATAATTTTTTGAATAATAATTTATATTACAAATTCTTGAATATAAAAAACATTGTCTTTTTTAAAACTATATATTTTCCAAAATGTAATATTTATTTGATCGTGAAAAACTATAATTTTGATAAAAATATTTTTAAAATCATATATATATTAATAATAACAAGGGATTAATATAATTATTTTTCCATTAAAATGATAATATAAAAGCTCATATTACTAGGATATCAATACATAAACCATTATTAGTCTTTCACAATCTTTGAGGGTATGGTGTGCGATGCTAGAACATTCTTGGGGTGCTTCAATAAACATGTTTTGAGACCAGATATTGGTAAGATATAACATCATCCATAAATGGTTTCATATGATATTTAGGTTTTTATTATCAGAATTATCTTAGTCAAGGGGAAATTCTAGTATTATCCTCACCCATGGAATCCACGATAAACATGCTTCATAAAGAATGATCCTTTTTTAGGTCATTAGTTCTTTCATCTTTCTAAATTTGTTTATATCATGTACCATAATTTATGGTAAACATAATGGTCATTTGAAAATGACTTTAAATCAATAGTTAAGATGTTTAACATTCTTCCAAATCTAACAAGCTATATTTTATATTGATCTAAAATAGCCACAATAGTGCATGTGTTTCCTGTTACAACAATTCTTAATAACTAATTCATTCATTTAACTGGGAATTTAATTGTTAATTTTTTAATTCACTAAATTATTTCCCTTCATATATTTCAATATTGAATTTTAATTTCCTACACTAAAATAGAGGAGGGTACCTCAGTATCTTCGCCACTATTGGTTCCCTTAGATACTTTTCAAACATGTCAGTCCACAATAGTACATTGACTGGATGAGTTGTTATATTTTTTATAAATATCTCTCTAAAATTAAATATATTCATTCAATACTCCCTGTACGAATGTTCGTTATCCAAGGGTCCCACCTATGGAATATATACATGTGTGGGGTCAAATATGTAATTATGCAGGATGGATACATTGAACATATCAATTATTTGGGATAGTTTAGGTGGACGTTCCAATAAATATTGTATAGTTATGATATGATGAATGTTCTAAAAGGTAATAATTTATTTAATACTCATCTTTTCATTCTCCCAAAACCACATGAATTATTTTCAATGGTGATATACGAAAGAATACAATATATCCAACTTGAAACTCTACATATTTTGGATGATTATCTACATATGTTTTAAGATTATGTGTATTTAATATAGAAATGTATTGTATGATCCTTCTTTATCATATATTGGAAAATAATATGTCCCGTTAAATTATACTCTAAAACATCAGCCGAAAATGTTGGAGTCCACCACTTCTTCTAAGAGCATTTTTTATAAAGATTCGTTTTAATTTAATATTGGAAAATATTTTTATATGATAAATCTAGTAGGGGAATGTGATGATACCAACATACTTGGAAACCAATTTAACATGATCCCAATATATCCTCTATAGTTTTATTGGTTCTATCATATTTAACAGCATTCAACAGGTGATATGTTGTAATATAAAATATCTATGTATCCAAAACAAGCCAAATCCTTCACTAGATCCTCAATGCAGTCCTAATATTTCAATCAAATATAATGTTGATTGGAAATCCATGATGATATTTTAAATAGGTATAGGGAATTTCCTCAATTATTGAAAATATGTTTAAAAATCAAGGAACTAGTTTGGGAGCATGAATATAAAGGAAAATCCCCAATGCGTAAATGTCACGACCCGTCCTCAGGGCCCGTGCCGTGACTACCCCAAGCCCGGTTTCCATTTTCCAGGGTCTGGAGACAAGCATCAAAGGCGTAAATCCTAGAAGAAGGGAAGGAATTTCCTTTATGAAGTAACAAACACAACATAGTATGCAAGCGAAGTAAACACTAAACAAAAATGAGTACAAGGTAAGTGCTGGAAAAGTATAAGGGCCAGCATTCAAACTCAACTGAAAGTACAGTACAACTGAATGTAAAGTACAACAATAGTATGAAAAATAGCAACACCGAGTTGTCCTCCAGAAATCCCACCTGAAGGGTGGCTACAGGTAGTCTCCTCAGATCCTCGGGTTCGGTCGCCCGCTTCGTGTATGTCCCGACAAGTGGTCCACCTCCAGGTACCATCCAGTTCCTCAAGCCTTTACCTCTATTAGCGATGTCCATCGTCTACAACCAACACAACGTCGTGTCGGAATAGTCCGTGTAAGGGTGAGTGTACGATACTCAGTAGAGACCCGAAGACCCCCGAAGGTCTCTTAGAATCCACGAAGGATAAATCACAAATAAAATATAAAATCACTAAGTATCAAAAACACTACTTAGGTATATGCCCATACATATACTTAAGTCATCAATTACAGTTCGTCTCCAACTCCCAAACACCACACAGTTCACAAAGGAAAGCACAACCCAGTCCACAGAGGAAATCATAACCCAGTCCACATAGGATCGCAAGACGAAGTCCACATAGTATAACACGATCAATAACATCAATGATATTGATTTAAAACAAGACTCATCTCATACAGTTATAATACTTCTGAAGAGAGGTGGAGATGATTAGATGTAGCCTCTAAATCATCTCCTCTCCTGATTCCACGTAGGATCCTAGTACAAAATTCATCACTTCCGAACCCACAGAGGATCCAAGTATAGTAGTCATCACTGCCGAACCCATGGTGGATCCAAGTACAGTCGACAATGGTGTTGAACCCATAGAGGACCGTAGTACATAAGTCATCATTGTCGAACCCATGGAGGATCCCAGCATGGTAGGCGTCGTCGTCGTAACCACGGAGGATCCCTATACGGTAGTCGTCGTCGTCGAAGCCACGGAGGATACCAGTATGGTATTCATCCTCGTCAAACCCACTGAGGATTCTATTATGGTGTTCATACTAGTCTAACCCACTGAGGATCCTTGTACAGAAGTCATCATCTTCGTCGCATCCAATTCTAGGGTTCCCGCACACAGCATGCTCGATTACAGGAGGCTCTGCTCCCTGAACCAAGGGGTTGATACATAAACATTCAAAAATTCTATAGTTGATATACTAAAAAGTTCCGCATCATCAAATGGAACTCAACGCGACAGACGGCACATCAATCGAACGCCCGGTCTGAGAGTTATTGGCTTTTTCGTCCCAGGGGCCCCATTAGTTTATAAGCTAAAACCAACCCGGCCGTACTCCAACTGCATCAAAACCTTTAGTGGAGTAATAAAAAAGAACCGTCTCACTAATAGGAAACCAAAAAAGTCAACGGTACGTGAATCGGACGTCCGGAGCTCCAGTTATAAGTGATTCCGCTCTGAGAACCCGATTGGTTTCATGTTCGAACCTACCCAGCCATACACAAAGTTCTCCAAAACTATGAGTGTTATATTTCAAATCGACCGTCACGATCCAAGGATCCCAACGCAATAGACGGTGCATTGATCGGTGGCCCGTAGCCAATGTTATGGGTGTTTGAACGGATATGTCTGAAAACAGGGGGTTTGGGCCCGGTCCGACCCGACACAATACCCCCTAGGTCAGCCCAAACCGGGTCGACCCGACCCGGGTCCGGGTCATGCCCTGTTGGGCGTGGCCCAGCCTGGCTTGCGCAGGCTGGCCCAGCCAGTCACGGGGGTCCGGCCCAGCGCGAGCAGCCCAGCCCAGCCTGGCTAGCCCGGCCCGGCGCGGGCGGCCCGCGTGGCCGGCGGCTCGGCTTTCAGCCGAGTGGGATTTGGGGGGTGGGGGGTGGGGGGTGCTTTCTCCCTTGATTGACAAACGACCGGACAATTAAGGCTGACCTTAATTGATTATGCGGGACCCATGGGGTCCTGCCTCCGGCTAGCCCCCGCTGTCGGCTCAGCCGGCTGCTTCCCCCAACCATCACGACCATAGGGCGCAGATCCTTCCCGCCAGGAACGGTGCGACGACACCACGCCCCTCCGCTGCGGCATGCCCCGACCGTGGCCCTCCATGGTGCTCCAGCGTGGCACGATGGCTCCACACCCCTCCGCCGCGGCCCGCCCTCGGCCGCGACTTCCTTCGGTTTCACCAGCGCAGCGCGACTGCGTCATGCTCCTTTGTCGCTACCCTCTACGGTTGCGATTCTCTCATTACTGCATGGTGTCATTGCACCATGCCGCCTCTGTTCCAAACCACAACGGTGATCAACAACAAAAGGGGAGGAGGGTCGGCCGGGTTTGGGCCGTCTGACCTCCTCCCTTTATATTGATAACAAGCGGCCGATAGAAATGAAGAACGTCAAAAAAACATGAACGATGAAACAAATCCTATCTCTTAGTGGTTCGTTGATGCGTCTTCGTCCTCACGAGGGGTTAAGGCATCAGCGTCACTTCCTGGCTCTGATATTCGAAAGTCATTGGAGAAGAAGAGGTCTCGTCGGCGTTCTTCATTTTTCAATGGGGCTGAAGTCCGTCAGAGGTTCGCCAGAGAATCCACCAATATCTTCTCCCACATATTCTTGATGTGCCAAAATATATAAAGGAGAAAGTTTCATTGTTGCCATAATGGTGTCATTAAAGCGTTGTTACGCTATGGGTTTAATGATCCATCAATGAGCCACATTGATGTGAATTGTCAGCGCCCTGTCGCCACCCCGCCACCCATAAAGGGAGAAGGAAAGAAAAAAAAAAATTCAATTAAATTATTTTATTATTTTTCTCGAATGGTCTGGAAAATAACTTTTCCTCTCAAACCTTGAAGGCCGATGTTAATCTTCACCTAAGAGAATCCTGATGCTATGAATTAATCGGTTCCCTCGGATTTTAATTCCAAGCATCGGTTCAAAAGTTAGAAAAACCCGCTCGCTCGGTTACTGAACATACACGAGCTAATCTTTGAAAATTGATTCCGGGCACACCGGGACTCGGAATCGAGCGCTGTCAGAAACTGCATACTCATAAAATTCCAAAGTATTTTAAAAAATCTTTCTTGAAATTTTCGGGTCTTTACATTACTCCCACATCAGGGCATTACTTCCCCGTAAAGCTACAACAAAAACTAGGGGAACAAATTAGGGTACTGAGAACGCATATGAGCCTCTCGCTCCCATGTTCTCTTTAAGAGGTTCTCATGCTGCCAATGAATGCACACAAGTGGTATCGACCGTCCACGTAGGACCCACTCCTTTTGATCCTCGATCTCTTCCAGGACCTCCGCAAAAGTTTCCCTATCATCGATTTCGAGCATCCCATGATCAATGAAATGCGTTTGGTCGTGCACGTATCTCCTCAGCTGAGATATGTGGAAGACTTCATGCACCCGATGCAATGAAGGTGGAAGGTCCAGGTGGTAAGTGACCTCGTCTTCCATGCTGTGGACCTAAAAAGGCCCGATGAAGTGCGGAGATAACTTGCCACTGCGACCAAAGTCAAGGACACATGCACAAAGCATGTCATTGAGCGTCTGAATGGTCCTATCTATCTGGACATCAGCCTGTGGGTCAAAGGTAGTGCATAGGTGTAGCAGCATCCCAAAGGCCTATTGTAATCCTTTCCAAAGTCGGGAATTAAAGCGAGCGTCTCAATCAGAGATGATAGATGATGGCACACCATGAACCGTATGATCTCCGGAACGTAGAGACGTCCTAAGCTCTCTACTAAGCCCCATTCTCTGATAGGTAAGATGTGGGCCGACTAGGTGAGTTGGTCTACAATCACCCAAATGGAGTCATGTCCTCTGAATGTACGTGGAAGCCCCATCACTAATTTCATGGATATTTTCAACAAGGCTAACTTCTCTGTCATCTCCCCAAGTAGTTGAATGCTCGATCTCCTGCTAAGAGCATCCGCTACAACATTCCCCTTCCCAGGAGTATAAACTGTCTCGATGTTAAATTCCTGAAGGAACTCAAGCCATCGCCGCTATCTCAAGATCATGTCTTTATGAGAAAAGATACACCTAAGACTATTGAGTTGGTGAGAACTGTAAACCGTTCACTCAATGAACAATGGGTGAGACTAGCCATTTTTAAGAACCCAACTCCACCCTTCTGCGTCTATGATTTACAAGAGTTTCTGAGATTCCTCCCCTGCCAACAAGAGAAATCTGGTCTCATCCCCTAGATAAACCACGTCCTTTTCCTAATACAGTCAATCCTGACATGAATGGTACTATTTCATGCCATGGAAGACGTCATAAGGAATCGACGCAACTACCAAAAGATCCAATTGTTACACTCACCTCCAAGGGTCGAGTCACACTGTCGGCTGTAGTGTGTGGTCACTCGGTCTCCTCTAGTAGGAATCTAGAATGTGAGGGTCAAGTCCACAGTTTTATCTGGAACCTCTTAGTATCAACTACATAGAAAGGACATGGAAGAAATCATCTCAAGAATAGGTGTATTTTATTACTGTAAATCAAGGTACAAAGACACAAAGAATCACAAACAAAACATCAACAAAGATAGAAGCAACATGAACAAAGTATCCATGTTTGGAGCTAGGCCTTCTCCTGTCCATCTTCTCCCTGAGCTCCATGGTCATAGGCCTCAGCTACCCAAAGTTGAGCTCTCCCATGTCCACTTGTTCCCTACGGTCGGGGTGGTCTTCATGGTGGTGGTGCTGGTAGGGCCTCAAAGCATCGCCCACCACCCGCTGCTCGGCCAGCTCCTCTGCCTCGTCTGTATGCTCTCTGCGGACTTCCATGGTCGAACCTCTACTTGAGAGGTCCCTTTACCTCCTGCTTCTCATCTGCAGGGCAGGTCGGGCAGTCTCGACCCACTTGACCCTACCTGACGCATGCATATCATTGTATGCTCCTTGTGTGGCTGGCTCTGTTTCGTGTGCCCCGCACAACCGAACCTGTATCCTGAAATTGATCATCCGATGGTCTGGCCCACTTGGTCCTCTGCGTCATCTGTCTACTGTTGGCTGCAGAAGACTCCGCTGCGGGTCTTCCTGCAGATGGTCTCACCGCTGATGACTGCTGAGTGAGAAAACTCTCCACTAGAAGGGCTCTCTCCAGCACCCCTTCCTGCGTCGGGATGTTGAGAGAGATCATCGAAGCCCTGATCTCATGCCTCAATCCCTGCTCGAAGGTCTGGACCCGGAAGAATGGGTCTCGTACCATGTCCGTGGAGTATCTCGAGATGTTGGTAAATCTCGCCGCGTACTGGGCTACTGTCATACTGCCCTTCCGCAGTTGTAGTAGCTCCTGAATGTGCACCGCACGGAGGGTGGACGGAACGAACATCGAGAGGAAGAGGCTCTCGAAATCCATCCATAGAGGTGATGCCTTGTCATGCAACTAGAGCATCAGGCTCCACCATCTACCTGCTGCAACGTGCATGAGGATAATTTTATTGAATATTAAGAATAAAATTAATAATTAAAACAAAACATTTTCCAGAAAACTGTATTTTTCTAGAAGACAATTTTATTGAATATTAAGAATAAAATTAATAATTAAATTCTAAAAATTATAGAAAACATATTTGATAGAATGAAATTTATTTTTTATATAAATATTTGGAAATTATATTTTATTATGTTTTTATAATTTTCTGAAGAGGATAAATTTTCAATGAATAGTGAAAATATTTGTCTTTAATTTTTTTTAAAAATATTATATAAAGATTTTTTTTAATAAAATCATTTAAATGTACAATAAATTAAATTATTTTTAAAAAAATTCAATTTCATTTAGTTTTATCAATTATACATCATCTTTTTCAATTAAAACATTTCATACTTCTGAAAATTCTCTCTTTGGAAAACGACTTTTTCATCGTGTCTGTTTGTTCAATTATAAATTAAAAATTTACATTTCAATGATTTCAATTTGATAAAATCTATTTATTATTTTTTATAATAATAAATAATACTAGTTAGTAGGGTAAGATTTTATTTTTTTCCATAGTAATCAGTAAATGAAAAACTAAATTAATTAAAGTAGTTATGGTAAAAAAAAGGTTTTCTCAGTTAGAAGCCCTTATGTTGAAATTAATTTTATGAAAACATAGATTTTTTAGTTTCAAAATTTCTATTAATATATTAAATACTTAAGAACAAATTATCTATTTTTTATTATTTTAATTTACCATTATTTTATAAATTTCATGGTAATACAAATTATCGTTGTCTAAAAAAATGAAAAAATAGAGTAAACATAAATATTATGGAATAAATTTTATAAAAAATGTGGTTATTTATTAATTTTATTTTTTAGTTAACCTTAAATTATTTTTAAAACATTATTTATCAATTTTATTCAGCTGGTCTGAGAAAGGATTCCCATTTTTAAATAATTGTTTTGTATTTTAAAAAATGTCACTCATCTTTAATTATAAAAGGTTAATCACTCCTATCTCATTTTCACAACAATAAATCCATTTGGATAGACCAAGAAATAAAATAATTCATCCAAATAATTATTAGGAACATTTTAGTTCATATTTTATTCCCAAAATTCTATCCCAAAGGTCCTTAAGAAAAGAAGGAAATGAGGGTTCTCAATGAGAAGGTAATTGTCTTCTCTAAGGTCTTTTGTTTTCATTATTATTTTAAATAATTGAAAAATGTTATAATACATAAAACATATTCAAATTATTATATAACATATAATGAGAAGTTATTATGATGATTCAAAAATATGTTTCCATATCCACTTCCAACAAATTAGATATGAAATTGTTAATCATGTGTACGGTTGACATTTATATCATAACATGATGTAACTCATTTTGCTTCAACACATATCAGTTTTAGATATAATTATGGATTTAATGTATACATATTTATAATATTTATGACATGATTATAACTTGGTGTTATAATATCACACATATCTTTTTTTACTATCCATTCTATTTAAAATATGATAACGTCGCTCATCTAATAACAAACTTCTGCATCAAAAAGTGATGTGACTTTATTCTCATTAATGATTCACCTTAAATGTAATAAGGATTAATTTATAGAATATATGAGATATATATTCCCTGATATAATTTTTTTAAAATTAATATATCATATACATCCTTACTAATTCTCCCTTTAAGAAAATGATATAATAGCTTTTGGGTATGTACGACCTACCATATATAGGAAGCGATTTGACTCATTTTATGTTTTCAATTTTATTGAATGGTCATAAGGATGTATATAATGAAAAAATATTTATAAAATTAATATATTTCATGATATTGTGTGACTATATCCTATTTAAATGAAATATATATATTATGACAAAACACATATGGAAAAATAAAGTAATTAAAACATAAAACAATGAAAATAATAAAATATTATTAAAAAATATATGGTAAAATTTTATAGAGTATGATATGCGGTATAAGATATATGAATATTTTTTATTTAATATATGTATAATAAAACTATATTTATTACACAGGATGTTACAACACATAATATGGAAGTTGAACCCAAGGTACAAGTTTCTCCTCTCAATGTTACTACTGTGGAATATATGACATATTGAATACATCATCCATCATGTGGTGTATATAATTTCCCTTTTGAAATGATATATCATAAATACATTTGTCATCATGGTATTTAATGATTCATTTGATGCTATTTATTTTTTGGGGATTATGATTTAAATGATACCAATGTGGTATGGTTATATTTCACAATCACATCATTATTTGGAATTATTTATGTTTAATTATCCATTAAGGAGATTATTTTATATTTCTATCCTAAAATATATATATATATTATTATAATTTAATTATTGATGAACTTTTTCAAGTAATGGTTAAATTTTTACTGTCTTTGTAACTCAAAATTATTGATAAAATATTATTAAGAAAATTGGACATTATTTCTACATTTGACCAAATATCGATTTTCATTCCAGTCCATGTTTTCAAAAAATTTATTATTTTATAAATTACTAAAAGTAATTATAAAATAAATTTTTATTCATGTTATAATTTTTACAAAAGTTTTTCATTTTCATTATTCTCTTCATATTCCGAATGAGGAATATTTTGAACTTTTTACGATAGTGTGAATAGAATGTTTATTTCAAATTTTACAACATGTATATAATTTACCATCATGATGATCGATAAATTTTTAAATATTAAATTATAATTTATATAGTACAATTTAAAATAAAATTATTTTTAAACTCATTTTGATGATTTATTTTTCGAAAAAATTGAATGTGAAAAAATCAATTTCCTAATAAAATTCATCATCATTTTATTGTATTTCTATTAATAAAATTCATCCACCCTTTATTTTAATTTTGATAAAAAGGAGATATTTATTATTGAAACGGAAATATTAATTCTCTATATTATTCCAGATCAATTTTACTTGGGATGTAAAATTTTATTACTCCTCATCATATTAAGTTGGATAGATAATGATTATGTTTTTTGAATGGTGTAATTATTCACATTTAGAATGTTACTTTCTCAATATGAATTTTTATGTTGTTTATGTTTTTTAACTTTCATATGAGGAATTAATCAGTATTATTTAGTGATTAGTGTGGCCAGAAATTACATATCCCCTCAACGCATAATTAGGTCTCAAGAGTCCAATTAATTATTCCAACTAAATTGGGTGTTATCCATAGTTTTAAAATTTCATGTAAAATGTCTTCATATTATGTTTATGTGTGAATAATTATGTATTACCTCATTTTGATATCAATTATTAATGTCCATGTGATTATTCATTTAGTTAGAAGATCCATGGACATGTTTCAAGGAAATGTGATTATTTATCCTCAATTATTTGATTATGATTTATTACTGCATTATTAATCTCATGTTTTTGTTTAACTGGAACATATTTCAGCGACATAAATTTCTATATTGATTATGATCATTTATTCATGATATCATCCATTTTAAGCTTATAGTTAATGTGCATCTGATATCACAACTTCTTATGATTTATTTTCCCTGGGATACCATGATGTGTTTTTTGATTGAAATACATGATATAATAATGGTAATAATCACATTATGAAAGGAAAAACATTGTGTACTCTATATTTTTGAAATTTAATTTGAATTTCATGTATTTATCTAGTCTACCAATTATACTAAACTATTCGGTCCTTTGGGATGTGGTAACCATTATAGAGTGCAAATTTAATAAATGAACCACAAACTCTGGTCTCCAAGATATTGGGTATTATAAATAATGACAGTGAACAAACTAAAAGTTTTATGATGAAATTAAGCAAACAACACTAAGTTATCATTGTATTCCCATCCAATATTTAAATCAAGTACCAAAAAAATATATGGACCACATAAAAATAAATATAGATTAATTTTTTGTTAGGTATATATATTGAAATTATTTTATTTATTCAAGAAGATATATATTAGTACATGATACTTTAAAACATGACATAAGGGTTTCATCTCAATTCATCTTCATTAGGACATATATTAATGTTGTGTAAAAATTTCCTATCTCTATAGTGAATATAAATTCAATCAATGTAATATGGGAGAATACATTATATATGAATGGGTTTTATAGTGTCGTATTGTTTTCAATATTGGAATGTCATTTGATTAAAAATTTACTAATGTCATAATGATTTAATATCACAATTTCCTTCTATGAGGAACATCTTCTTTAATACAACTAATTTATTTAAAATTGTGGGTATATTACTAATTGGATATTTAATATAATTCATTATACTTTTTCATGGTATTTTAATTTCAAATTTTATCATTATATATTCAGATGTGATTTTAATGCAATGTTTCTTATGTTTTAAAGGATACATTGAACATCTTTAAATACCATTGGGGTACATATTCTCATTCTATATCCCCCTTATACAACTTATTTTTCAAAATTATGTTTCATATTCTATATATATATTTCTAATATATATATATATATACCTAGTTTAACATACATTTATTTGTTAGGGATTGCACACATTTTTTAAACCTTTACAATTCCATCTCTTTTTTGAACCTGATTATTAAGGAAACATCCTTTTATCAACAATAATGTCATGTATCACCCAAATAAAATATTTTAACATTGAATTATTTAATGAAAAAATTAATTATAATATTAAAACCCATTCTATATAAATTATTTTTTAAAATGGAAATATTTTTCATCTTCATCAATAAAATTTACTTTGCTTATTTCAAAATTCATCACCATAAAAGTTTTTTTGTTTTTTATTATTTGAATATTTTTAAGAATTATTCCCTAATGTTAATACCATTTTCATGACCAATGATTATATTTAATCACTACAGAATATAAATAATAATTTTATTTCTTCTCTTCTTATAATCTATATAATATATCCCTCTATTATTCCTTAACGAGATATTATGAAACAAACATTCATCTCAAAAAATTTATAATGATTTTCATTTATGAATGGTTTCTTTTTCCTTTTTTGAAAAATAAAGTTTTTTTATATTTTATGACAGTGTATGAAAAGGGGTATAACTACACGTTGGGTTTGACCCTTCCGGAGGATGTGTTTAACTTGTTAATATTAACTTTATGAACCATTATGAATGATTTAATTCTTACATGTGTTAAGGGATTTGGTTAAAAGGTATGATAGAAGACACCTTATAGTATCCTAAACAAAACCAATAGAGTAATACGATTAAGTGAGTTTGAAAAAATTAATATTAAAGTATCATAAGATAAAATATTTATTTCATTAGACAATATATAAAAATAAAATCATTCATTTTCTTATACTATTATTATTTTTTATATTATCATAATAATTCTATTTAAGTAGTTTCTTTAAAATAGGTTCATGAGGATAAATATGAAAAATTTATTTTTATAAGAACCCACTATGTTTTATTACCAAAAGATTTAGTATATAGAAATAGATGTTCCTAAAAATTTATTAATGATAAGGTAAAAACAAGTTCAATAATTACAAGGGGTTTTTTACTAATGGGATTTAACTACTCCCCACACATGCACATTCACTACTAATAAAAAAATATTTAGGAGATCTAAAAGAACACAAAACACACATTCTGATGATTGCTCTCTTTGATAAGGATTCCCCCGAATTATTCTTATCACTGTATATATGTTTAAAAATTGTGTTGATATGCGTTTCATGAAAAATTCGTTAAATCGAATTATGTAGAATTATCCACGTAACATTTCTTCATCATTCATTGATTGATTTAAAAAAAATTCCAGAGTCATATTCAATCCAATCGGAGTTCCCATTTTGATTTATAGCATTCCTAATATCATATATCACTTTTTATAAGTCATCATAATAAGAAATACCATTTTCAATATAGTTATGAAAGTCGTGTTTTAAAATTCACGATGGGTATGGAAGACACGTCAATTTCTTGAGGGTTCAGGAATTCCAAATTCCACATCATCGACATTTTCCTTCGACAATTAATAGATCCGAGATTTACAAAAGGTATATTTAAGTTCACGATATTTTATTTGTCCTCCCAAAACAAGAAAAATTATTATAATGAGGAGCTAATGTATGTTTCTATCCAAGTACCCCAAATAAATTTTTTAGTTTTGGTAGGCCTCTCAATGTATGGAAAGGACATGTATAAATATTGAGGGACACTGATTGTCAAAAATTAAGCATTTATTACCATCCAAATAGATTTAATAACTGATACTACTACTGCCAACATGATATTTTGTTGTTTCTCACAATGTATAGCCCTGTTGATGAATTACATTAGATCTTATAGGTGGCCATCTATACACATAATGATGATAAATAGTGTACCTATATATTTTCACAGCTCTTGGGAATATTTACATCCCATGAGAAGAAGTTGTGTTGTCTCTTTATCTCTCAAGCATAATTGTGTTGTTTAAAATATGTATTGAAAAACCATATTCATTTGATTATAGTTGGGTAATCATTTTTTCCATATCCTCCATAGTATAATAAATTGAGTGGGTTATTTAAAAGGGTCCATAAATTTCACAATCCACTATAGTGGAATAGTGAAACAATCATATTCCAGTTTGTAGCCGTCCTTATCTTTAAACCAACCATTTCTTTTTGGCCCCCAAATCAATGCATCGTCATCTATGAAAGTATCATTGATTCTCGATATCTTTTTTTGATGAGAATATATCAATAATTATATTATTATAAACTATAAGATCAATAATATTAATTTAATGAATGTCTGGATGTACATTCATGCTTTATTTTAGATGTGCGTACACCCAATGTGTGCCCCAAAAATGGAAGTTGGATTTCCTATTATCCATTAATTTAGAGTTATGAATGATATCGTGAAAATTTTTCCTGATCAATGGGCATATAGAAGATGATTGATAGTTCATATCCCCACTCAACAACCTCCATTTATAAATATGAGATAAGAATTCAATGGAAAATTCATTAGAGGTTGGAGGTTTCCTTTTAAACTTTTCATTGAGACCATCATTAAATATCCACATATCCACGATTCAAAGACCCCCCCATCTCAATGTGTATGATACAATAAATCTAGGAAAAATTTAACATTATCCTTTAATTGACCATTTCAACCCATATGAAGGTCCTAATCATTCATTGTAGGTCACTAAAAAGGCTTCATTCTCACTTGTAAAGTGAGAATGAGTAACAAACGTAGACATAATCCCTGAGATGACTAAGCACACACTTCCTTCTTGGGAGATAACCATTACTATTCACATAACCATTTGATGATGATGCTAGAGAAAATTCCTCTCTGATATTAACATATTACCTTCTCCCAACATATTGGTTATGCACAACATATTAGGATTATTGTTTTTGTAATTATACAAAAATGTTTTGAAAAATATATTAAATGGAATCAATAACATTGAAATGGGATTGTATAAAAATGTTATATATTTGGAGATAACTATTGAAGAACACATGAATTAGTTTCGGATTAATATAAGAAATAATTTTATTATAGTATTGATTAATTTTGAGAAATGTTAGTTTAATAGTTTTGATATCCTTTGAATTTTTTATTGGAAATTGTGACGAATGATATTTTTGATAAATTTGTACTCATTATTTTTGGATTATGACATTTGTGGAAAAGTGAATGAATTTATATACCCAAGGATAAAACCATTTCAGGATTGAAGATATAATTATTTTATTGAAATAACTTTTCATTTATTTGTGGTTTTATGATATCAAGATTTATTTAGTTTTGGGAATAGTATACACTAATGAATTTAAAATTATGATATAAAAAGTAAATGTTTTTTTATGAAATATATATATACTGATCTATATGATTATAATTAGGGTTATTTGAAAATTGATATTAAATATAAAATAATAATTATGTTATGAATACCATCTTCTTCTTTCATTTGTGGTTATTTATTCAAATTATAAGGATGTGATTTATCTAAGGGGGAAAAATGTAACAACTCGAGAGTATGGGTCCCATAAATTAATATCACCTTTAATAGCATAGGTCACACACTACACCAACATAAAATGAATCCATGACATGTTTAGATCATTAAAACATATCTATTTAATTATATGGTATTAATAAGATTAACTAAATAGGAAAATATATTAATATATATATATATATATATATTTCTATAATAAAATTACTTAAATAATAATTATGTTTATGAAAATACCATTTTATCCACTACAAATTTTATTATGGAAAATGAATTATATTATTTTTAAATGAAAAATTCTCTAATATATATCATTTATTGGGTAGTTATTTATTTTTTATTGTTTTATATAAATTCTGAATAAGAACTAGATTTTATTGATATGTTTCATAATAAAAAAATTCTCAATACATTTTATGATTTCATTATATTATATAATATAAAATTAGCGATATGTATTTTTAAAAAATAAATATCATTTTTTATTTATATTATAAATATTAGTTTATGATTTATATTTGAGATTTTTGAAAAATGATTGATTTTTAGCTGAATAATAAAACGTACTGATTTTAAAAAATGGTCACTTTTATGAAATTATTTTAGGAAGGTTTATCAAACAATTTAAACATTTCTATAATTTTAAATTAAGTATTTTAAAATACTATATTGATTTATAAACCCATGATTAACAGCTAAGGAAAATTTTGGTACTGTTTTAACAAATTGTTTTTCATATTTTTCATTAAATCATATTTCGAATTAATGAAATTAGGTTATTGAATATATTTTAATTTCATTAACTTATATATTAACAATAAATATAAATTTAATGTCTTCAAAATCAATAAATTTAATAAATTTAGCGAAAAAATAAATCATATTCTTAAAATACAATTCTTTCTAATATTGATTTTGACGTATTATGTGCTCTCATACATAATTTAATTTTTTAAAATTATTTGAATAGTATATTATAAATTGAATTAAATATTTAGAATAATGATTTTCAAATAATTTATTGAGTTAATTTTAAATTTTTTACTTCTATGATTAATGTTCATGTGTCAATGTGGAGTTACCACAATAAAAGTGAATGTGGGTAAAAGTGGTTCAACATAGTTATATAGTTTAAAACATGTCAAAAAAAAGTTTGATATTGAATTTTGGATACATTATCAGCCTTTTATATTTCCCCATACCATTATTTTCCCATTTTTTGATCCATTGACAATGAATAATGAAATGATATTATAGAGATATAATGAGTTTTTTTTAAAGTTACATTTTCTTCTCACATAAACAAAGACCATCATATCTCTTTTTATCAACCAATTCCAAATCATTGGATCAAACAAAACTATACCCTAGTCTCTAATAAACATTATACCCACCCTGATGAATCATATTTTCCACCCAAAGACCAAAATAATGATTCTTTTGTAGTTACACAAGGGAGAACATCCTTGGGAAATATAATACTCTCAACCATACTTTCCTATGTATTTTTCTTATATACGCCTCAATTACCTTATATACATGAGTTTATTATAACACAATTATTATTAAAATTCATAAATATTATTATACTAATGGAAACTCAGTTTTATACATTCCACCAAGATTACCACCAATAAATAAAACATGGTCATGCATGTGTGCAGACCACTGCCTCCACGAATGAAATGTTTGGTTTTCCATGACCACTAAAGATATATATTATTAAAAATTTATATAGTATGTAATGAATTATATTTTTGACACTGTTAATAGTTTCAAATAATTACATATCAAAATATAAAATTAATAAAATTAATAAATTGTAATAGAAATATTAAACGCCATAAATGGACTTTACAAGGAACCTTTATTAATTTGTAATTTTTTTGTGATAACCTTTGATAATATATATTTATTTTTGATAACTAAATTAAAAATGAAATTTATATCTATAATCTCTTCAGAACATGAAGTTACTCTACAACATCTATAGAAAAAATTAGTAATGAAATTTTATTATAATGAAATTGATATAACAACTCATAGAAATCCTCATAAAAGAAAAATATATTATAAATAAGTTCCTAAAAATAATAGATATCTCCTGTAAAATTAAATATTGATGAATTTTTTTTGGGTATATATTTGATTTAAATAATTTAAATATTAAAGAATTTATATACAATTATAGAACTCTTTGGGACATGAGGTATGTATTTCTTCTGAATTCATTTTCATTGAGACATGCATTAATGTTATCTTTGAATTTATTATTTCAATGTTGTGTATACTTCCCAAGAATATAATTATAAATTTACATGATTTTATTCAAGGGATTTATAGAACCATATTATTTTCATGAATTTGATAAATTTTGATTAATAATTACTTATGTCGTATGAATTTATTCACAAGACTTTATTATTTCATAAATATATTATTTTATAAAAATAATTGATTTAAATTTTGTTTATAAATCCAATTAGATATTTAATATTCTTTTTTTTATTAATTCATGGTATTTTAAATTTTTTTAAATGTTCAGACTGAAGACACTTTTTATTATGAAATAGGATACCTATATATATCTTTGAAGTGGGATACCCATTACATATCCCAAAATACAAAGGACAACTGATCCAAAAACCTACACTAATGTCATAAGGAAACATCATGTATGCATCATCATACCTGCATCAGTAATCCAATATCACTTCCTACAAGCATCATTCAACTATCATAGATCATATCATAAATCAACTAAAGGGATTGATATGATTTGAACCATGGTATTTTGGATGTATGATTATGATGTTTACAAGTCAGGTTCCACCCCAATAGATGTCATTATATTTATATTTCAACATAAATTCATATCTCTTTTTTAAAGAGATTTTAATTTTTAGTTTCATAATACATTTGGGATCCTACAAAAACATTTCATTGACATTCTGTTACATGTAATAAAATATTTTCCACCTTATAAAGTATATCATTGAGAAGTATTAATTCAATATTTAAAATATATTTTCCTTATGAATTATTTTCTAAAATCTCTACCCGTGTTCAATAGTTGTTTTATATTTAAATGAAAAATAAAAGTTAAATTAGTTTTATACCTTCATATCATTAAAAAATTATTACATATCTTTATATTATGAATTTGGAAAATATTATGAAACCATCATTCTCCTCATGGGTTTCTGTAACACACTTTTATTTTAAGGAAATATATTTCTTGAAATAATTTTACTTATTTGGGTGCTTGTGTTGCATATAACACGGAGTATAAATAAAGAGAAACACTATATTAAAATACTATTAGTAAAGTTATAAAATATCCACTAAATTAGTGGTCATGAATACTAATAAGAATTTTTTGAAATATATTTATCAATTCATAGGAGATGAAAAATTAATTTTTGGAAAATTTATTTTATTCATCCAATATATTTTTTTTCAAAAGACACGTTTATTCCGTTCTATGGGAAAATAAGTATAATAAATTTTACAAAGTTTTAGATAATATATTTGATACAATGAAATTTAGTTTTTAAACCATCATACAAAAATTATTACATGGTGAATTTTTGAAGAATGTATGAAAATGATAAATTTTTAATGAATAGTAAAAAATATACTTTTCAAAATATGATATCATATTTGAAATTATCCTGGCATAAATAAGATATGAAAATTTGTTAAATTTTTTTAAAGGGTCGTGTTTATAATTGAAATATCATAGAATAATAATATATAACATATAATTCATAATTTATTTGACGATAAAGAAAAAAATTATCTTTATTACCGACATAGTACCTACACTGTGTTTGAAAAAGTCAAATCTGTAACCTTATATAAGTAAATTAAGACAAAAAAGACTTATTATCAATTTGTTAGATATCATTGATAAATTATGAATTTTATGGGTATTTTCTAATTTATGACTTATATAACATTAATCATAAAAAATGGATTTGTAATGCTTGTGTAAGGAATTAAAAGTAAAATTAATGAATTAAATAATTTTTTAGACATGGATATGAATAAATATTCATAATGAAAAAAAATTAAGTATTATATTGAGTTTAATTTATTTATTTTTAATATATAAATTTTTTATTTATTTTTATATTTGAAATAATTATTATTAATGCTTATAAAATGCTGAAATTGTCTGTGTGTAAGAAGAAGAAAAATAAAAAAATTGATATGAATTAAAATTATAAGAACTATTAAATGTCAGTAAAATTTAACCAAAATATTATTGGATGAGTGTATTTATAATATAATAATTCATGGGTATAATTTAGTTCCTTTGGGATCCACTTTGTTCACATTAGGTCCCTTCTACTATTCTATTTAAATGAAAATCATGTATGCATCACTATAGTTTTTAAATGTAACGAATTTTTAATATGTGGTATTCTAGAATATATATTCAACAATAAATTTTAATATGAAATATAATAGATTTATACTCATCTTGGTAGTTTATTTTTAATTTTTATTGAATAAGTAAAATCCTTAAATACGTTCATAATGATGATGTAATAATTATTAAATTAATTTTAAATTCAATTAAATGAAATTACAACTATTAAAATAATAATTTGAGATAATTAATGTGATACATGAATTAAAAAGATGAAAATTACCTTTATATGATAAAATAAAATTGTTTTTTCTTACTTTAATCCTATTTTGTAATGTATTTAACATTATTGTAATGAATTGTATCAAATTTGACAATAATGATATTTCATGAATATAATATTTTGTTAATTTTTTCAAAAATAATAAAGATATTAAATAAAGAAAAAGGGGAGAAGATATGGTCAAAAAATTGAACAAATTTATATTTATAGATTATTTTTAAGCTTTTGGATGGGGAATAGTCTCTTTATATTTTAATATTTTTGAAATTCCAAAAGTGCCCCTCACCTTAATTATGAACGCATTCCCCTTCATCCATTTCATTTTACCACATTTAACCTTTTATATACTAAAAAATCTTAAAAATCATCTCCTACACTTATCTTGAAACATTTTAGAGGTTATATATTCATTAAATGAACAATTATATGTTCATTCATGGGTCTTTCAAGGAGGTGATATTCAATAAGCAAAATTATTAATCCACAACAATTAATTTCATTTCTTCTTATAAATTCTCCAGAAACTACTCATCCATCAAATAATATTCACTAAAGTATCATTTATATACTATAATGTTATATTTATACTATAATATCATTTTTCAATCCATTCTCTCAAACCCTCTTATTCATAGAAAAAAAAACCATTGTCTAAATTATGTCGATAAATTTTCTTCCATGGATAATGAGTTTTCATATTTCATTACAACATTCAAGGAAGGTAAAAAAATATTATTATATTTAAATAAGATTATAATTATTATATTATAACTTATTTCATGATTGGTACATAATATATGTACATAATATTAAATAAAACAATAATAGTTTATGTTGCTTGGAAAAATAGCCTGAATAAACTAAACATTTATCATTAATGTTTTACTAAATGAATCATCCTAATTTAAAAAATGATATATGGAAGCATTTAAAAAAAATTAATTTCATAATAAAAAATTCATTTCACATATTGAGTTTTATTTCATTCGATAAGAACATCCATAATTATACACAATGAACTGAAAAAAAAATCCTAAAATTAACAATACTGGAATGATGAAATTGAACAATATAACTCATTGAAATATCTAAAAATTAGATTAATAAAATTAAACGTAATAAAATAAAAATTTAATAGGTATTAAATTAATAAATATATGAGTCTAATATTATTATCCAGTACATTAAGTACAAGTGTAGAACGATTTCTGACAAAAGGTTAGGGATCTCTCTGAACCTCTATATCTCATTTGTGTATAACTTTATCCCCATTTCTCCAAAATTATATCTTCATTATTATTATATAATTGTTTCCTATTCAATATATATGTTCAGTAAATGTTTTTATTTAACAATTCCACTTTGAATTACTAGGAATGAGATATTTTAAAAGGTTCCCATCTCAATTCATCTTAGTAAAAACCCGATTGATGGGAATTCATTTGATTCTTTACCATTTTCATTTACAATCCACAAAATTTTATAAGCCACTAATATTTTATAAAATCACCCATTGAATAATGAAAAACTATTTTATTTTCATTTCTAGTTTAATTGAAACAATTATTCCTTTATCCTCTTTAAAGACTATTTATTCTTTTTCCTAAAACTATGCTTAATAGGTAAATTCCAAATGTTTCCCTTCCACTATCTGTCATTTTTAAAATTCATATAGATGCCATTATTTTTAACCAATTCTTATATTTCATTTATTAATGAACAATAATGAATTAAATCTTTTATTCCATGGATACTTTTGTTATAATCCATTTGGTTATGTCATCTGAAAAGATTATGATACCCTTTTCATTTAATGGGTAACCCTTATTTTTATTCATTATGAGTAATTATTTATCTGAAAGATATATGAATTAACCTGTTATGACTGGAATTTCCAAATATTTATCCAATATATTGGGTAATTTTTAGTCTGATGAGAAATCATGTATAGGATTCATGTGTAAACCTAATGCACTACAGGACTCTGTCCACCATGTGTTATAGTCTTGATAGTTAGCATTGGATCTTTTCTATGTCATGTTATATGTCTTTTACACATTATTATATTTCAATTAGAGTAATATTCCATGTTCAATATTTTATTCTTCCTTATTTTTATTGAAAATACATTACTTCTTAGTCATAATGTTTTTCTATTGAACTCGCGTGCTATCATTTATACCCCTATTTATTTCCTTACTATTCATTTCAACACATCCATTTTATCCATGTATTCCCTTCGTTATCTTATGTTGTATATGATATGAAAGGGTGTTAGGATATAATTATTAATATTTTTAAAAGATTTTATATTATAGTTTTGTGTTTTCTAATTATCTATCTAGTCTTAAAAAGACACTATTATTTTTGGTCATTTGTTTGTTATTAATTATTATTTATGATTAAAACAGTGTAATAATATATTTAACATTTCGGGGTTTCAATATTTATCAATAGGGAATGGTGTAGTTATTTTTTGAAGATCAGTACTAGAAATTTTTTTAGGAAAGAAATATTTAATTCTATCACCATGGATAGCCTATATTGAATATTTGGGAATCACAATATAGATAATTATTTACATTTTTTGTTTATCCTTCTATATTCATAACTCTATTTTGATATTCTGAATTGATTTTTATTCAAGACCCATAATTTTATTTCATCTTTTCTTGTTAATATATGGAAATATGATAACATGTGCTAATATCCATTGTGATAGGAAATGTGATGATTTTTCTACTGAGATTCCAACAATGATGGGAACTAGATCACAGATCTTCATGATAATATTGTATCATCTATATTATGTTATTTATAATAATATGAACCATGCGGGACACCATACTTCTACTATGAAATATAATGTTGCATTTGACCCCTTTATGTGACAAAGGCCTCTTATATTTAGTGGATCTCCTAATCCACTCAATTTAGAACAATGGATTAACCACATTCAGAAGATATTCTCTATTATGTAGTGAGTATATGAAGATAATGTCTTTCAGGTCATTTATCATTTTGATGTAGAATATGATAAGTGATGGAATATGATCGAAACCACTATTTATAAAGAGTAATTTCATTCCAAGGATTAGGAAAAATTAAATATAATATTTATCAATAAATTATTTCCCTAACCTCCCCATCTTAATATAAATAGGATGTTAATTTGACTAATGATAAATGAAGATAAATCTAGTAGATTATATGAATTAAAGCACACAAGGATTTCATAACAAACCTTTGGATTCTACATGAACATTGAAATAAAGGTGGATCATTTCATTATGGTATTAACTAAGATTCAATGAAAATAATTAGGGATTTGAGACTTTGACCATAATGAAGATATCATTTTATGTTCACATAACGATGAGATAGAGATTGGATACTCTTATTTTTATTATGGGCTATATGATAAAAAAAATATTAAGATTGAGTTTATTATGGGATGATAAATATATAAATATCAAGGAGGTAATAAAACCCAACATCACACATGCCCCAATGTGTTGGAACAAGCATCAGAGGAACCGTTTAATGGGAACACGGATATGCATCAAATGTAGATGAATGAGGCATTCAGCTAATCATTACCGAATGTATATGAAGAACATAACTAACTTGGGGGAATAAATTAAGGTTTAGATGAAAAAACAACCCAAAATAAAGTGTATCAACTATAAGAAACATGTGCATTATTCTATAAAATTCCCTAAGCTAAGGTTTGTCAGAGAGAATCAATTAAAAAACCACCAAGGTAGAATGAATAAGAATTTGTGATAGCTACTACAAAGGTGGATCCCAAATATGTTTTGGTGATAGTTAAACGCATTATTCATTTAGGAATAATGAACATACTATTTTATTCATCTCTAATAATTATTTCATATCATGAATTATTAGTAGAACTATTCAGAAAACACCTCCAAATATTGATGTTGAGTTATTTGTGAGAACATAAAATGGGGAAATTCTTTCATCCAATATATATAACTCCTCCTTGGTCAATTTTGGAGGACTAAAACACCAATAAAATAAATAATGATTTAATTTTGTAGAGTTTTATGCTCTCTTTAACATGGATAAGTTATCTTTATACAAAGAAGATATCAAATATCAAGAGATGGGGATCACTCGTTACATCCTAAGGCATCATCCTATTCTATAAAATTTTAATGTTGTGGTTGAATATCGATTATAATAAAAAATATATTTTGGATATTTTTTATTTATGAGAATGAAAATATATCTCAAATTATTGATAAAAATGACGTTATCATACATAAAGACATTCCCATTGCGAGGAACTACACCGATGTGTTCGTTAATAAATTTACTAATCATCCAACTGAACAAGATATTTATTTTTCAACTGAACATATTCATGGATACATAAATATATCATACACTCTTTATGTCACAAATAAAACCATACTAGGGCTCAAGACACAACTACCCCATGATCGACGCCATAGGCCATGGGGTGGCGTCAAACCCAGAAGGAACAAAAAACTCAAGGAGTCATTTTCCTAAGAACATACACACACAGACACACAACCAACTCAATGAAAAACTGTATAGGTAAAGGAAAAAAAGATTAAAAACAAAATTATATAAACCAAAAATATGTATCTACCTTTATACAAAACAATTACATGTGTTGTAATGTAAACAGAAATGAAAAAGTGTAAAAAATATTCCAACCAAAAATGTGACCCAATCTAGAAGTAACTGCAGATGTAAAATAGATGAGAGAGCCCATATCCTAGATCCCAATCACGACCACTATATGTGGTCCAATAACCTATTTACCAAAGCTCATCTAAAGTCACCATAAACCTATATGTCATCCACATATGGAAATATATGTGCGGGAAAATCCCGTGTATGTGTGAGTATAAAAATACTTAGTATGATGCCCCAAAAGGTGAAGGGGGAGTAGTAATATATATATATATAACTAAAGATAATATATATATATATATGGAAAAAATTATAGTAAATAGTACTAAAATCATAATAAGACATTGAATTAAAACTCATCCATATATAATTAGTTATCTGTTGTGAGATGATTAACTTATCAACGATTCATTAATACCTATTGTAGGAGAGTGGACTTGTTAAAGCATATGATTCTAGGAACAGAAATCATGTCGAATACCCCATGCATATTTTCCTCTCCTAAAAAAAGAGTAAGGAAATCCCAAGGAGTGGGTACTAAAACATTCTATATATATATATATGATCAGTCAGAGAAACCTAATCGAGGGAGTAATGGGATCTCCATCTCACAACTCCACCTAAGAAAAGACTCACCAATAGTTCTAGAAGTATAAACCAATGATTCCTAACATCCCACACATCCTCCCGGAGCATTCAAGTCAAAGGGACTCCATCACCGCACCATGATACTATCATCATTTGGGGGCATTGTTTTGCCCACAATGTTTTAGGGCACACCACATGGATGTGTCCCAGTGGTGAAATCAAACATCTTTCACATTTGTAAAACGATATAACAAAACATGTATCATCACTATGATGCATAATCGAGAGCTCATGTCTCAAGGTCAAGGACACATGCCCAGCCTGATTGGATGGTGGCACTCTAATGTCGTTGAGGACCCATGCCTAATTAGCCTAGTGGGTTCCACTATAGTATCATTGAGGACCCATTCCCTACCCTGTATGAGGCTTCCACTTGGTATAGGTTGAGTTACCATGCCTTGTCCCGCAGGATGGTGCCACACTTTCATTTTCAAGGAACCATGCCCATCCTGACAAGAGGGTGCCACTATAGTGTATTTATGGATCCATTCCTAGACTAATTTTGGGGTTCCACATGGAAGTGACTATATTGGAACGAAACTAGCCATCCTTTCTTGATGGTACCACTCACAAAGCATCAAATAAATACACTGGACATCCCTATTGGACGGTAGTCCTAAGACACACTGAAGAAATAATATGATCGCTCCCTTCTTTTCGTGTCACCCCGGTTAGGCCTCACACCTATAAAATATGGTATCACATCTCAAAATCCACTGTATTGGACACCATCATGTTCTAAGTGAAAAATAACTCAGGATTGGCTACTTGCTTTACAAAATATGAGTCCAAAAGAATGAGAAACGAGAGATAGAGGATTTATGAAGTGGCACATGGTGTGTGTGGGGCCCAAAAAATGTGTGACCCCACTACATCATCTGACCATTTACGTATCCATTATTTGGTGCTAAACTATGTACATGTACCCACAAGGCATGCCAATGTACTTGTAGAGTACGTGGAAAATCTCCCTAAAAGGGTGTTTAAAGAATGATTCTCATTTTTGAAATTATATAATGATAAATTAATAACATTTTTAGAATTTATATCAGAGAAAATTAATATTATTGTTTAAATAATCTTGTAAATATTATCATTGGGTGATTTTTTGTGTTTTTAAAAGTTGAATTTTGGTTAAATATATGAAAATGATGATTTTTTAAGGAAACTGTACTTTTATTCATGTAATTTCAAAGCCATGTTCCATTTTAGATTGGTTTTAAAATTTAAATATTTCCTTTCAAAATAAAAAATAGAATCCATTTAATTTTAATGAACATTACACTTGATTTTTTATAATAATATTTTTACACTTAAAACAAAATTTTATAGAAAATAATATTTAATCACATTTTCAGTTTTTTTAAAATTATGTTCATATACTTATATAATTTTAATTTAAAAATATTATTCCATATTTATAAATATCAATTTAATTTTTTTAATGAATCATATTTCATTCATGGTCATTATGAATAGTAAATTTGATTAAAAATTCAGTTACCATGATAAGTATTAAAACATTATAAAAGGGTTAAAATAAAATTTTTAAGTGTAGGAATGGATGAATTTTTTCTCTAAATCATGTAAAATGGTTATATTTACACCTTATATCATATTATCTTCGACGTGGAGTTACATTGGATATATGTGGAATGATTAATACTTTAATATATTATAATATTATGAAAATTTTCAATTGTTTTATCTCCTTCCCTTATAAAAGGTAACCATCTATCTACCCTTCCTCACATATCATGAAATATATATGAACTGATTAGGTATTTTTGATGCCACCACTTTTGTAGATATCCAATTCATTTTGTAATGTGATAGAGATTTTTCATTAGATGATGATAAGATTTAACTTGATTGTGATAAATATGTTCACATATTAATCCATGAATGGGATTTCCTCTAGAAAAACTGACAAGAATATCCTTAAATATGAATGTTAATAGGGGTGTTAAAATATTTATCAGTGAGTATGATTTCATCAAGATATTCCCAAAAGATTATGTGAAGAAATAATTCTGAATCACGATTTTTACAAAACTATTACTTCAAATGATAAATATGACACATGTCAATGTTAAGAAACATGAATGATGATTACTGATTTGAGACCCTTATTAATCATGCATTTGGATATGAAATTATTTTGGAGTTTATGATCAATAATTTTCAAGGTATGAATCTCTTATGATGAGAACACACAAATTATTATGTAATCACCCCCCTATTATCATCTAATTCTAATATATAATTGATAAATGTAATTTTTATCCTTACATAGAAACATTTCGCACCAATTTTTTATGATTTCCATCCCCATGTTTTGATAGAAGGATATATGTGTGATGAGTTTATATTTGTACATTATATAAACAAATATGTTTTAGATGTTGACTATAGTACCTAAATAACATATATTTGTATCTAGCATACATATACAATAATCCCTTATGGATATCACACATGCTTATTTGTGAGATATATTTAATACTAATTAAAATAATATAATATCTATATATAGTATTCTTGGTTCACTATAGTTGGCCTCAGAATATCAATTAGTTATATTTGGATATTAATTTATAGAAAAGATTATAAATCCAATGAAAACATTTGGTGAACCAAAAATGATATTGGATTAACCTAGAGTATCATAGTTTAAAAATATGGCATCATAAATTAGGAAATATTAGGAATTATTTTATTTGGATTTATTACTCTATTTACTTTTAATTTATTTATTTATTTACTTTTTAGTGTTTTAGTAAATGTGTGGAATAAAAAATATTATTAATAGGGAACATGACATCGAAATAAAGGACCACCATCATGAGAAACCAAATGTATTTTGATATGGGATGCATTATATTGTAACAATTCTCACTAAAATATATCAATCTATGAGAAATAAAAAAAACATGTTAAACATATGAATATATCTATGGTAGAAACATGTATTTGAGTCATTTATGAGATAATGTACAAACACACATAATTTTATCTAATTTTATACTTGTTTCTGAGTAATAGATTAATGTGATTGAAAAGATATAATTTTCAATCATCAGTAATTATACCATGAGAATACTATCTTAGTAGTGTATCAATTGAACATGAAGTTGATAAATTATATAATCTTATCTATAACATGAGGCAATCATATGAAATAAACACCATAGAATGGGATGAGTTTATAAGGGAATTAATCAATAAAAAATTATTTTAACTATTCATAAAAAAGGAATGAAATATTATTGAGATGAAATAGACCAACAATTAGTCTAGTGGTACCTATGAAATTAATTTTAAAGGTAATTGAATGTGTAATTCTATATTTTTAATCAGAACTATGAGAAAAATTGATTTATTTTTTATGACATAAAACCTAGAATATGAAAGGAGTTAGACATAAGAGACATTGTTATTTGTAAATTAGTTGTTCAATGTGCTTTGAAATTGAAAATAAAGAGTGGGAAATAAAATTATTATACTAGTTTTAGTAACAATAATTGAAAATTGGATATTCAATGAAACATTAATGGAAAATAAAATTGTGTAAAAAAACTACAACCATGAACAAGAAATAAATGTGGGGGGAAGAAGACTATAGATTTATTGAATAGAATTGAGAAATGTTTAAATTATGGAATGGATGGCCATATAATGTTTTTTTCAATGGTGATGATAAGGAAAAATAGAAAAACTGGAGAATATGGATTCATAAAATTATGGTTAATGTTTCAAATGTATGGAAATTGGATATTGTGAGAATTTTTACAATAATACAAGATCTAATGAGGATATTAGGCCTCAATAACACCTATAATAAATGTTAAAGTGAAGTAGTTAAAATCCTATTACTATTTTCTGGAAGACATTAACCAATAATTTGATCATGTTTTGTAGTTTTTTGATTAAGGATGTCTCAGGTGAATTGTTGTAAATGTTGATGGACATTGGGGATGTGTACAGTTGGCACATGATTTTTATATACTGTGTATCATTAAAGTGAGAACAAAGATAGTGAGGGTTTTCACAGTAGGCACATGACTTGGTGTACCAAGAACACATCAAATAGAAACCATAAAACCCCAATTGTAGGGGTGATTGACTTGGTCATACTGTTTGGGTAACCTTGTGGACATGCCTATCTAAACAGATGAATAAGTTTTAATTAGTCTAATAATTGAATAGATATTTCCAAAACTCATATTTTGATTATATCTTGGACCTAACATAGGGATGAACATTATCATAAGTATTTGGGGACACAAGATTCCTTTAATTAAAGGATCTAATACAATTTCGTTTAGATCATGAATCTTGGTTTTTTTCATTGATATTTTATTGTCGTTTTTCATTATTGGAGTTTCCCATTTATGGATTGTTGTATTGTGCTCCTGAGGTATGTGGTTTTATTTGTGATGGAAATTTGTTTAACCCAAAATTTCAGGACATAAATTGATCTGCATGATTAAAATTTAATTACATTCTATTCGTTTATTATAATCCAGATTTCGTTGAATTTGGGATTCAAATTTTACATCGGATGGAAATTGGGAAAACCCAAAATTTAATTTAATTTGGGATAATTTGTTTGAATTGAGGTAAATTTTCGAAATTCAATTGTGGAAATTCAATTGTGAAATTGAATTGTGGAATTGATTTCAATTTTTTTTGAGAAACATCACGTTATTTTTTTGATCGAAATATATTGGTTTTATCAAGGAAAATTCATGATTTTATTGAGAACATGTTTTTGTTATTAAATCGAAATTAGAATATTGAAATGAGAAATGGGTTGAATTATATTTTAAATGGTTTGGAAATAAATTTCCCATTATTGATTTTTTCTTAAGAATATGTAGATAGTGAGTTATTGGGGGAAAACACAATAGGAGGGGAATTCCAAAACACAGAATTATTGATTTACAACTATAACATAAATATATAGGTAGCTATTATCCATAGTGGGATACTGGTTATTCTAATTTTTCTAGTTTCTTAGGGTCTTCTGTGTACATTTCATTTTTTTCATATTAGGTTTCTGAGGAACACATAACGTGGAACTATCATACCTCTTGGAAAATTACAATTTTTATCATTGTAAATGGTTTAATATAAATTCCATTACATGTAAAATATTTTAATTACTCCCCATGAATTTATATAAACTGTTTTATATAAAATTCTTTTTAATCCAATTATTAGAAAATTTTCCATGATTTCAAATTTCAATCATCATTTGATTTAAATATGATTTAGAAATACATTTCATGATTTTTTAAATGTGATTTGTTGATTTATTTAATTAATCATATAATCTTTTTATGGAATCCTTTTTGAGAACCTACAATGATTTTAGCTCAAAAGCTTCACGTTCTATTGGGAGTTTGTTGATTTCCCCCTACCAGGTTCGAGCAAGGGGAATGTACCATGTGGAGATGGTAGTTCCTATTAATTGTTATACATGTAGAGTTGTGTCCATCAGGACATGGGTTATTTAAATTCATATTTTCTAGTAATTTTCTATTACACTTACGGTTTTTTATTTCTATTTTGATTCCAGTACAATTATCCCTATGGAGTTTTCTTTTGACCATACAGACTTGTATCTCTTTCTTTCATTGTGTATGTGGAAAATTCATTCCCACTTTCATAATGCTTGATGCTAGGTTCTTGTCTCCAACCCATGTGTATTAGGAATGAACTTTGAGCTATTTTCGGACTGGCACGGTTATTGAGGTACTACTGTATTTGTGCTTGTCTGTAACAAAGTGGTATCAAAGGTACATGTTAAGCTTCTAGCATTGATTTTAGTATATAGTTGTGTAATCTTTTCCAGACATAGGACGTAGTTGTGATTGACTTACTAACCACCTCTCAACGAAATAATCCTTATGTCACCAGGGGTGATATGTGAATGTTGTTTGGTGTATTAGTTCTATTATTTTAACTACCTTTTATTTGGATTGTTTGAAATCCAAATCATGTTTTTCTATCTGTTGTGATTGATTTTCCTCATTTTGATATCCGAGTGTCAATTTTAGGTCTTCAATGTTTTCTTTCTGATGTGGTAAAACATCATACATCTAATAAGTCATGAAAATTAGATATAGGAGGTAGATATTGATGAACCTTATTAAGTGAATCATCTCACGGACCATAATCATCTTGATGTTATCATGAATGATTTCTGAGCTCTAGAAAAAGAACATGCACTCATTCTTGCTCTGGCTCTATGTATGGACCGTTAATTGGATGTTTAATGAAATCCTGATCAGGTGTTCCTTCACCAGACTCCACTAGAATTCCTTTGATCAAATGATCCATTACATGGTGCGAATTGGTTGACGTTTAATAGGCTTCTATTTGATTTTTCAGACATGCCAAATGAATTCAAGGTGATAAGTGACACCTTCTAGTTAGAGGGACCTAGCCGGAGATGGTAGGAGACAATTGAGAAGAAAAAGAAGAATGAGGTCTTTCAGTGGAAATAATTAAATAATATTTTCACCGACCATTTCTATCAAGAGTCTATTTTTTTCTAAGTATTTATAGTTTTTCAATTATTTGAAGGCTGAAAAGGATGTGATAGAATATGGAAACCATTTTACTGAGGTTGTACGGTTTTCAGTTGATATAGTATTAAATGAGAATATGAATAATCAAAGGATTCATATAGACATCAATATAATATTAATTCTCATATTTTAGTTCTAAATCTGACATTTTATTCTAATGTTTTGGTTAGAAAATTGATTGTCAAAATAGACCTTGCTGGTATATCAGGGATTACAAGAGTTCTTTTTAAACCCAACTATTGTGTGAGTTTTGTAAATGGAAAGATAATGAATGATTATTTTAATGGTGGATATTGATATACTAGTATTTATATTACTTCTAGAGTGAATTAGAGAGGGCCCTTCATTAGTTACAAGTGTGGAAAACATTGTAATTCCAAGAGGGTTCTCACTAAGGAAACCGAGATATGTAATTCAATAGAATGATTAGGCCACCTATAGATGTTATTCAATGTATAATATACTTCTCATAGTCGAATGAGATAATCATCACCAACTAAAGAAATTGTACAATCATATGCTTCATGGATAAATGGGTTCTAACCACAATCATCCCAAATGAAGATTCTTTAGGCAGTAGAAGAGTCTCCATATGAAGCACATATAGGCCCAGTGACTGTGCGGGGAACCATCACTATAACTTCATCATTAGTGACTACTTTATTTGATACTAGTGTAACTCTTTAATTAATTTAAACCAGTATTGAGAACAATATTAATCTTCCTATAGATATTTTATCCTATGTGATATATATTACAACAATTATTAAAATAATGAGAGACACACCTCTCCATAGTCTGAATAGTGATTTATCATTGTCAGATATCATGTTTGCTTTTAATTTTCTTGTTCTTGACATGAAACAGCTTGATGTCAAATTTTAGTGGGACTAGGTAATTTCAAATAAATACATAATTTATTTATATTTTCAATAGGTATCCTTCACTACCCTCGAGGGTGTGTGTTATATCATTCAAGGATAACAGAACCCACAGTTGATTAAAGTCATTTGTTCTTATCCAATGGTGTGTAATGTAATATCTAGGATTGATTTTGATCTATAATATAATTTCTTGAGTGGTGATATCACTACATTTGTCATTGATATTCCTAACGTGTTCCCTTATGACTTCTCTAGGATTCCACTAGTAAGGGAGGTAGATATTTCAATCGATTTATTGTCAGGTACCCAGCCGATATCTATTAATTATTACCGTAAGACTCCTTAAAAAATAAAAAAGGATAATTATCTAATAGATGATTTGATAGAGAAAGGATTTATACACTTGAGTGTGTCACCTTAGGTTGTTCCAATTCTCTTTTCTAAGATAGAGGATTTGTTACTTTGGATTTTTTTTATTATCGAAAACTCAATCAAGGTACGATAAGGAACAAATATCCCTTTCTATTGATTGTTAATATGTTTTTCCATATGAAATATGGTAAGTGGTTCAAAGAGATTGATATTTTATCATGTTACCATCAGTCGAGGATAAAATAGATTGTCATTTAGAAAACAACCTTCTAGAATATGTACAACCATTATGATTACCTTGTGATGATGTTTTATCTAACGAATACTCTTGCGGTCTTTATAGAATTAATTGACAATAAATTTCATGAGTATCATGATACATTTATAGTGTTATTTGTTGATGAAAACCTTGATTACTATATATTTTATGAGGACCATGTGCGTTATCATATAATAGTAATGGATGTATTGAGAAATCACCGACATTATGTCATGCTATCTAAATTTGCTTTCTGGATTCGGGATGAGATATCACCAACATTGTGACCATACTTATCATTGTAAATGATTTGACATATATTCCATTTCTTGTAAACTATTTAACACATCCCTGGTTAATTTATATAATCTTTTTCATATAAAATATTTATTAATACATTTTTTATAAATATTTCAATCATTTTAAATATAATGCCTGATTTGTTCAAAATATTATTTTTAAATACCATAGATGTTTATTTAAAATTTCACAATTTCTTCAGTTAATTAATAATTATTTATTTAAATGGAATCCTTGGTCAGACACTACTTGGATTTTATCTCACATCTAACCAATTCCTTTGGGTGTTTTTAGAATTCATACTGTTAGGTTCGAGTAAGGGGAAAGCACTATTTGGAAGTGGTTGTTGTGGTTGATCATTGGAATTAGAGAGTTTTGTGTTTTGGGATGTTGGTAGTTTTCAAAAAAAAATTGTACTTTTATCTTAAAATTAAGGTTTTAGATTCCTCATTTCTTTAATTATATTCTTGTCTAGTGATTTTTTCATTTTTTTCAAAATGACTTGTGTCTTTTTCTTCCATTTTGTTTATTGAAAATGTGTTCCCATATATTTTTATTTGATTCTAAATTATTATCACCAAACCATTGGGAGAGATAACATTATTTGGGCTCTATTAGGACCATATTGGTTATTAGGGGACTTGGGCATTTTATATGGTTTTTGAAAAGTAATTTTCTCTCACAACAAATGTGGGTATGGAAAATATCATTGTAAAAAGTACACATACCATCCAATCTTGAAATGAAATATCTAATTTGATTTTTTATATATGCACTCTTTTATATTTGATGAATTTTCTAATCGAATATAATCAACACATTAATGGTTAGATGATGATTTTCACAAAAAAAAACCCGTAATGTAATAATGATAACATATCATGTCTATTGCTCCAATCCGATAGATGATTGTGGGAATATACATCACGTATATCTTGTAATTACCCCTCTTGTTGAATTTTATGGGATTTTGGGAATGGATTTGATTTCTATAATTAAATAACATATCAATTTATAAGGAATATAAGTCAATTTTGATATTCAGAATCAATATATAATTTTTTATCTACATGAGGATGATCCTGAAAATCTAATCGGAATTACATCCATTGTATGGGTGTAACTAACAATTCATAAGTTATATTTCACAAAAATGGTTTGTTATAAAATCAACCATGATGATATTTATATATATTGCGAGTATATTAATGTATTTATTTCCTAAATTATATGTCATCTATTGAATTGTGATGTTGAGGCTTCAAAAAAACTAATAACTGGTGTTATACCTATTTCCAATACTCTTTATCAGATGGCCCTAATTGAGTTGCAATAATTAAATAAGAAACTACCACATAATCTGGATAAATTATTCCTACACCAATGTGAATCGTCATGGGGTGAAATTATTTATTTTATTATGTAGAATTATGGGACAACACACATTCACATTTATTATCTTGAACATTATGATATCACTATTATAACAACCCGAAATTTTGAATAATGTTTTATCCCAAATTTGTGTGTTATATTATTCTCAACAAACCCGTATCCTTTAATTAATGAAGTGACTATTATTAAAAAATGATGATTGGTTTTAGACTGTTATTTGACCATTTATCAGTATGATCATTTGGAACTATATTCTTATCATTATGATTATTGTTTATAAATACTGTTGATCATGATTAATTAATATATATTGAAGAGATGATGGTCTCATCCAGTTGACTCGGGCCATAAGAATCCCATCTTTCAGTGATTTAGAAAGAGGTAGCATCACTGGGACATACAATGGAACCTGCCCAAGCCAAACTCCAACACATTATTCTTGAATTTAATAACTTTTGGAAGATGTTCAAGCTGATAGTAATCACCAATCAAGAAATGTTGTCCAAGCCACCTCAAGATTCTATCACCATTGGACACCTTAATCTTATGTCCAATGCAGGTTTTATAAGGGGAATTGTAACGAGGTCCAAGATAGTTTTTGTAATCCATTTTATATAAATAAAACTATTTTTATGGTAAAATTTATGAATTTCATAAGTCAAAATAAATATAGGATGAATTTATAGATGTTCCATATTATTGGTGAATTTTTAAAAAATGTTATTTGGAAATATTTTTCTATATATTAAATAATTATTTATGTGAAATAGTTTTCAAAAATTGGTCTTCAACAGTTGTGATCAGTAAAAAATTTAGAGTCCAATAATATTAACATTATTTTTACTGAATAGTAATGTATGAATAGTAATATTACCTGTATGAATAGTAATGTGACCAATGGAATCGTAACCTCACTTAAGAATTTATAAAAATAATGAATGCATCTTGAATGGCAATGTAATATAAAAGCATAAGTAAATAAATATTTCATAAATTATTAGTCGAGTATTTGTATTTTTCAAGTAAATTGTGTTGTTACGTAAAAATTAAATATCTCATAATTATATAATTATGTTAATAAAAGAAGTTCATTTTTGTATTCAAATCATTGATATTAGGTTCAGGGGAATTTATGATATTTTAATAAAAATGTTTTTTCAGTGAATAGTAAGAATATAGTTTTGAGTTTTTGTGTGTTTAATTACATCATTAATGATGTAATGATTATTTAATAATTCTAGTTGATTAGTGTGTTGTAAGACTTATTTTGAGGTGTCCCTAGTGGCCAATACCATGGGAAAATATCAATGATGAGGTGTCCATTGGAAATTAATAAAACATTCCCTCCCTTTTTCTATAAATATCAATACATTCCTTCACATGTTTTATTAAAAATTCATCCACAACCTAGATCTGGTCATTTACCACCCTAGGATACCTCTCACGGTGTCCTCCAGCCCCCAATGTCACGAAATTTGAGTTTTAGGATTAAATCCCCCAGGTAATGGAACCTTTCACCTTCCTCTTTTAGTCATGACTTCGTTTATGTGATATACTCCAGTTTCCATTTTATTATATAAGGTTATTTTATTCTATATCATTATTGAAGTCCATTTTATGTAAAAATTAATTGAGACCCTTTACGCTCTTATCCAATGATTTTCTGAATTTATAATTGATACCGATAGGCTACCAAATTTTTGTTACTGAAATCTCATCTTTTTTTTCATTCAATATTTCATTTCATGTGGTATTTCATTCAAATATCCATAACATGATGTTATTTCTATTTTATTATGTGAATGTACCGTATTATGATATTTTTATGATTGGGTGTCCCTTTCCCACCTCTCCTTTTAATATTTTCTAAAACCATGTTATATAGCTGTTATGCTGTAGAATTTTCATCTCAAAATCTAACACTTTTTCTCAAGATGTTATTTTATTTTATTTATGTGAATACACAAACATATTTCATTTCCATGGTTATTAATCGAGACATCACATTTAAATATTTTATTTTTTAACATACTTGCATATAACCCTCACCACCTTACCATGTGTTATAAATGACATAATGATCATATTTTTAAGTACTTTTTAAATGTCACGATTTTAAAATTAATCCCATTCCATTTTTTCTATTTTAATTATTTATGAAATGTTTGAGTATTATCAATAATGATAAAATGGAAGTAAATACATATTAATGGTTCTCCCTTATAGCGCACCAATGCATTCGGTAAAGAATTCAATCTCTATAAATAACAAGTTTTAGGATACCTTGTTGAAAAACATTGGTAATTTTTATTAAACCTTGTGGATGATCCTTGGTGATATGTTAATGAATGTATAAATAAAATAGTGTAACCAAATTTTCATGTTATGTTTCATGTTATTATTATTATGATAATCCTTTTCTATTTGTATTTTCTTATTCATATCGCTGAAGTTCACTTGTAAACTATTTCACTTGTTTTCCATACTTGGCCTTCTTCTCACCATTTCCTTTGATGTATATCTCTAGGTTATGTGATGAAGTAATTGTACACAGGATTAAATTTTCGTGAATATATTCATGGGTATTTAAAATATTGTTTTATGTTTTCCGGTTTTATATTTGATATTTCCAAGAGAATATATTTTAACGATCCTCTATTTGTAAAATGTAATGAAATGTTTTGTAATAAAAAGGTAGGGTTCCATAGTTGGTATCAAAGGATAGTTTATTTATTTGTGGAGATTAGGATATGAAAAATTAAGGATAAACCATATATAAAAGTTCATATATATGTAAAATTCCTGGTATTTTGTTGAAATATTACGTAAGTAGATTACGAACAAATAAATTCCAGTCTGGAAAAGAACAAGTGGATGTGGCTCTGGCATTGAGGTACCTAAGAGTGGAAACTCCAACATGGAGTTTTGAGTTTGACCCGGGGTATCATGGTACTTGAAAATGGTCCTTGCTACCATCCTGGATTGACACTCATGGGGGATAAATTTGGATAATCACTAGCTTATTATGAATCATTATAATGGATTTATAGAGAAATGTAATCGTTGGTAAAAAATAATATGTTTAAGAAAGACATTTAAAGAAATAAAAATCATTTATATTTAAAATATTTGTAAATTAAATAACCTTCTAACTATGGTTTTATTATTCTAGAAAATAGATTTCAATAGGATGAACCATGAAAATGGTGACTACAATGGACCATGTGCCGACGACCCTCCGATGGGAGACCTAATGGAAACATTCATGACAATGATGAACCAACTGACCCATGTTATTCGAAATAACATGAATCATCTTGAGAGACTGATCTCACCATGATGGGAAATACATTATGTTGAGCCTTTTATGTGTCAACGACCACCAACCATTAGTAGATCTACCTACCCATTGATTACTGAACAATGGATGAGCTCTATCGAGAATATCTTTTATGTGCTCCATTGTACAAAACAAGAGAAGGTCACCGTGGATATTTACCATTTAAAGAGGGGAAGCAGATTAGTGGTGGGAACTGGTTAAAATAATAGGGAAAGAGTAGATTTTGATGTTATAGATTAGGAATATTTCATGGGGATATTCATCAATATGTATTTCCATTGTTCTATGAGAAAAAAAATGGAGAAGGAATTTCATGAGCTGAAGAAGAAAGAGAATTATGTTGGAATCGATGAGATGAAAATTATCGAGACTTTCCTATTACACATCAAGATTTTCATGGATCCTAATGGGAAGGAAGATAGATTCTTTGGTGGACTAAGACATCATCTATGGAAGAATATATCCAACCGATACGATGATAGCTATGATAAGATCATGTAGAGTGACAAGAATGTTGAACTGGAGATTGTTGATTCCTAGTGGTCTCATCAATCCAATGACAAGAAGAGATCAATGGTGCCATGAATAGGCAGGAGATTCAACCAGGGAATAAGAAGAAACAATTTGAATCATACCATGTGTAATAATTTTGGGTTGAAGCATTCAAAGAACATACTACATTGAGTGGGAAGTGATACAAGTTTTTAAGAGATTGCCATATTACGCATAATTATAATAGTGAGGTGATGCCTCATCATCCCAACACTAACTACAAGGGGAAGATGGTGTAGGCCCTAACTAATGTCTAATGCTATAATTGTTTAAAACATTGTAAGATTTACCATCACTATCCAAATCATAGGGCAGTGGAGGGGAATGTTCTTCTCTAAAATTATTTATTTCCATCTTATATAAAAATAATGAGAGATCATTTCCACTCTCATAAATTGATTTTATTAAATAAATTGTGATGCCATTAGGCTGGCAAATATTCATAAAAGAAATCAAAAAAATTTATCTTTCATTTTAATTCATGTGGTATGTCATTAAAATATCTATATAGTTATATTATTTGTTTTTTATTTTTCCCATAAACTATATTATGAGGTATTTTTTATAGTTTTAACCCTTCCCCTTCACACTTTAATGTTTTCTAAAACCATGTTATATAGCTGTTATGCTGCAGAATTTTTTTCTCAAAATCTCTCTCTTTTTCTCAAGAGGTTCTCTTATTTTAATTATTTGAAAACCCAAACCAATTTCATTTTTAGGGGTATAAATCATTAAATAAATTCGATATATTTTATTCTATAATTAAAATACATATAAACCTCAATCCCTTTCCATGGGTTACAAATGGCATAGTGATCTTGTTTTTAAGTACTTCTTAAGCGTCATGACTTTGACATGAAACCCAATTCAATTATTATCTTCCAGTTATTTATAAAAATTATGATTATGATATATTTGAATCACATGAAAATAATGAAATATTAATGGTACGACATGATACCGCTCTAATTCATAGGGTAAAGAATTTAATCTTTAGGGATGATATGTTTTACAATACCTTGGTGAATAACAATATTTATTTTTATGACCCATTGGGGTTGATCCATGGTGATATGTTCGTGAATTTGATAATTAAATTTTTTAGACACATGTTGAATTTATGTTTCAGGTATTATTATTATGATATGTCTCTTTGTCTACATGTTCTTATTGATATCACCCAAGTTCACATGTAAACTGTTTCACTTGTTTTCCTTACTACGCCTTCAGTTCACCTTTTCCTGTAATTTATTTCTACCAGTTATGTGATGAAGTAATTGAAAATAAGATGATATTTTCAAGAATATTTTCATGTGGATTTAAAATAATGTTTTATGTTATCATTTTTTATGTTCCTAATTTCATTGACAATATACTTTTATTATCATTTGTTTGAAAAATGTAATGCAAAATTATGTAATTAAAAGGCAGTATTATATAACCATCACAATAATGTATCATCTACCTCATATTTAACACTTTATTTATCAACCACATATTTCTCAATAACATTCAATGATTTGAATTCATTTAGGATTTCATGTATTAATGTTCATGCATGAGGATTTACACAAGAAAACCTACCTTACAAGGTACAATTATTATGAATTTATTATGATTCTATTCGGAGATACTATTTACCATGAAATATTAATGGATTTAAGGAATATCGTATTTAGAAATTATCTTGATTAGTTTTTTGTAATCAGTATATGTGATATTAATATATATTTTATGTGTGTGTAACAACGTAAAGATCAATTGAGGATTCTTTTGAAGACATCGTTGAAGGAGAAGTTTAATTATATATTTACAATGTGTGAATTTTGGAAATATAAATTCATGTTCATAGGTCATATAATATCAAGTTATGGTAAATTATTATAACCTTAAAACAGAAAATCTACTGGTAAATATCCCCGAAAAACCACTGTGATGGAGATTAATAGATTACTTAAACTTTCAAGATATTATTGATGATTTATAATCAATTTGTGATGGAAATTTCATCTATAAACCTTAGTGAAATGAATGTTATATATGTTATTATATATTGATGTATGTGAGTAAGGATCCACATAGTTAAATGGAATGTCGTTCAGTGCACTTGTGTTCACAAGACCCTGTAGTTGTTATGGTTTTATGGTCTGATGTGGTAAATCATAGAAGGAACTAGGATATTACCTTAAGAAAAATGATATGTACTACTAAGAAATTCGCCTTTAATAGTGTAGATATTTATTGGAACAAGAAAAAAGTCTTGATAAATTGATTATTTATCAGTGCTAAATAAAGCACTGAAAAACTGACCATTTATCAATGATTTGTTTTTAATGCTGATAAGGGATACCCTTTTCATCTTGTTATTTTTAGCACAGATAAAGGGTGCCCTTTATCAGCATGATATTCTTACCACTCATAAATGGTACCCTTTATTTGTGGTCATAAGGGAATCCATTATCAGCGCATTTTTAGCACTGAAAATGGTCCTAATAAATAAAATTAAATTTTTAAATAATTAAAAAATAAAAAATGATTTCATTATAAAAATATTAGAAATTTATTAATTAAATAATTATTGATGAATATTAATAAATTTATTATACTATATATAAATTAAAAAAACTAACAAATAGTATGTATTGAATATATGATGTGCCTCACTCGCTCAGAAGCTCCGAGCTCTCAGTATCCTAGGGTTTCGGCTTTCCCTGGCAGCAATTCCTCTATGATGCTCCTCATCGGTTCTATCTTATTTCTTGCTCGCATTAGGTTGCACTCTTTCTCGGTTTCTCCTTCCCTTTCGCTCGGCTCCCAGATGGCGCGCACTCTCTCTTAGTTTCTCTTTCCCTTTCGCTCGACTCCTTGATGGTGGTATAGTTTTCTCATCGACCACCTCTTTGCACTATAACCTTGTGTTCCTTAGCTACTCTCCAGGTCGGATTTGAAGCACAGGAGACCCTGAGGTTTTGTGCTAGCGTTTCGGTGGACATCAGGTCTCTGGGCGTTATTGGATTTGTCTCTTCTTCCTAGGGTTTTAGTCCCTTTCTCCTGTTTTTGCTTCGTCCTGGTATAATTTTTCCAGTTCTGGTTTTTTTTGTAACGGTTCGTCTGATTTCCTTTATTTCGGGTTTATCCCTATAGAGTCATTCCCAAATCCACTTTTTGAGTTTTCTCCCTCATTTTTCCAAAATTATTTTTCTTGTTCTGCTTTCGGTTTTCTAATTTTGGATGTTGATATTGTTCATCTTTGTGTTCTTTGTTGGCATAGACAACTTCGATGGAGACGTTATTCTATGGCATGGTGGTGATGATTTTTGGCTATTTTAGGCGTAGGGTTTTTTTTAGTTTTATGGGGTAGGTTATGAAATAATTGGGGAAATGGGGTTGTCCAGCGCCAAATGAAGTGGCGCTGGACAAAAAAAGGGAAAAGTGCCACATGAAGTGGCGCTTTGACCCCACTCCCCCCAAACCCGATATATATATATATATAAAATAAATTTATTTATTATAATAAATATAAACAAAATTAAAAAAATACATAATTATATTTTTTATAATAAATTCAAAAATTATAATAAATTTACTTATTTATAATAAATATCTAATAAATATTATAATATTATTATAATAAATATACATTTTTTATACATTTATTATACATTTATTACAAATATTATAATGTTATAATACTATAATATTCATTATAATAAATATCTAATAAATGTTTTAATAAATACTAATATAATAAATGCACAATAAAAGTATAATAAATTTATAATAAATAATTATAATACATTTATATTTATAATAAATACTTATTATAATTAAATATAATAATATTTATAATAATAAATATCTAATAAATGTATAATGAATATTATTATAATAAATATACATTTATAATAACTATTATAATAAATATTATTATAATATTTATTATAATAAATTTATAATAAATATTTATGATAAATTTAGTATAAATGTATATTTATTATAATAAATATTATAATATTTAATTATAATAAATATATATTTATATTAATATTTATAATAAATATACATTTATTTATTATAATAAATCTACATTTATTTTATACATTCATTATAATAAATACGTATAATAAATGTATAATAAATATTACAATAAATTTAATTTTTAATTATAATATAATAAATGTAATATGTAATTATGTATCTTTATTGTATAATTATCATATCTATGAATAATTATATACTATAATTATATAATTATAAATATAAATTTATTTATTATAATAAATAGGTAACTATTTATAAATGTAATATACATTTATTTATTATAATAAATATACATTTATATAAATATTATTATAATAAATATTATTATAATATTTATTATAATAAATTTATAATAAATATGTATAATACATTTATTATAAATGTATATTTATTATAATAAATATACATTTATATTAATATTTATAATAAATATATATTTATTTATTATAATAAATCTACATTTATTTTATACATTTATTATAATAAATAAATATTATTAATAAATGTATATTTATAATTAAAATATTTATAATTAATGAATATATTTATTAAAATATGTTTATTAATATTTATATTTATAATTAAATTTATAAATATATATTTTGAATTTATTATTCCTTTAAAAATATAATAATTATAAATATATTCATATAATTATATTTATTTATAAATATATTCATTATTTATATATATATATTTATATAAATTCATAAATATATATATTGAATTTATTATACCTTTAAAAATATAATATTTATAAATATATTCATTATATATATATATATATATATATTTATAAATAAATATATTTATTTAAATATATTTATAAATATAATCATATAATTTTATTTATTTATAAATATATTCATTATTTATATATATATTTATATTAATAAATATATTTATAATTATAACTATAAATAAATATAATTATATGAATATAATTTAAATTTATTTATAAATAAATATTCATGAATATAATACATTTATTATAAATATAAATTAATAAATATATATTTATAAAATGTATTGTATTTATAAATATATTTAATAAATGTATAATTATAATAATTGTATTACATTTATAAATATAATAATAATTGTATTGAAATACATTTAATAAATATACATTTATTATAAAAATTAAATTTATTAAATAAATTTATTATAATGCATTTATAAAATACACTTACTAAATACATTTATTTAATAAATGAACTATATTTATAAATATATTTAATAAATATACCTTTATTATAAATACAATACATTTAATAATTGTATTTAATATATATAATACATTTAATAAATATACATTTATTATAAATACAATATAATACATTTAATAAATATACTTTTGTTATAAATACAATACATATAATAAATATACATTTATTATAATACATTTATTATAATAAGTGTATTTAATAAATATAATACATTTATTAAATATACATTTATTACAAATACAATATATTTAAATAAATGTATTTGATAAATATAATATAAATTTATTATAAATACAATACATTTATTAAATATAAATATACATTTATTAAATATACATTTATTACAAATACAATATATTTAAATAAATGTATTTGATAAATATAATATAAATTTATTATAAATACAATACATTTATTAAATATAATGTATACATTTAATAAATATACATTTATTTAATAAATAAAATACATTTAATAATGTATACATTTATTAAATAAATTTATAATTAATAATAAATAATATTATATATTTATTGTATTTATTTTATTATACATTTATTATAATAAAATATTTATTATAATTAATATTTACTATAATTATATAATTATTATATTTTTTGTATTTATTATATTTATATTTCTCTAATTATTATAATTGTATATTTATTATATTATATTTATTTAGTACTATTATAAATTTATCATAATTATATATTTATTATAGTTATTATTTTTATCATTATAAATTTATTATAATTCCATAATTTTAATTATAATAATTACATAATTATAAATATAATAAATATAGAATTATAATAAATGTATAGTTATAAATAGAATAAATATATAATTATAATTAATATATTATAATTAATATTTGTTATATTTATAATAAATATAAATAAATAAATATATTATAAAAAATATAATTTATTATAATTTATTTATTCATGTATTTATTATAAATAAATAAATTTCTTATATTTATAAATATATAATTATATATATATATATATATATATAAATAAATGGGGGTTGGGGGTGGTGTGGGGTCACACCACCACTTGAAGTGGCGCTTTGACCCAATTTTGTTCAGCGCCACTTGAAGTGGCGCTGAACAACCCCATTTCCCAAATTAAAAAACCCTAACCCATTAAACTAAAAAAACCCTACATGCTAAATTACCCGATGATTTTTCCTCCCCGGTGCGTCAATAGTTTCGCATCCTGGTGGGCGCCAGTTCTGTTAGACTGTGGTGGCGTTACATTGATGAGCCACTGTGGATGACGATGATAACCACATGACGGCGATGACAACCTATTTCAGAGTCGAAGGTGTTTGGTTCAGGCGATGTCAGTTTCTGGTGCAGGCGTTGAATGTCGGAGAGCAGGCCGGTGGGGACGAGGCATGGAGGTTGATGATCGTGGTGAAGTGTTGATGTGCCAACAGTGATAGTGATTGGCCAACCATCGTGATGGGTGTGTGACTCGGGATAGATGTGTATCATTTTCCGAGATGGGTGATGATGACTTTTAATTTGAAATTTGAATTTTGTGGGGTTTTTTTAGATGGTGTTGGGGCGGTTTTCTGTTCAGGTTTGTCTTAGATCTGAATTGTGTATGCTATAAGTGTGGTTGGTGCGGGTGGTTTGTGAAGGTTATTATAGGGTTCCCACATACCCAAAAAGTGGATATTAAAAAAATGGATATTGGAATTGGAATATATAGATATATGTAAAATCAAAAATTAATCAAATTTAAACTACAAATAAGTTGAAAAATAAAAATATTAAACATTTTATAAATTATATGATTGTTGATAAAGTTAATAAATATTATATATTAAATATATACTTATATATTAATTTAAATAAATATGATTTATATATTACAAAATATTTATGAACATTAAATTAAATTGTGAGATATTTAGTGAATAATTTTTTTTAATTAAATATTAATATATATTAAAAAATACGAACTAATTGCACATAATAATGGACATATAATTGAATGTCGTTTGGTTTTTCAATTAAAAATAGATCAAATATGTGTTATATTTAGTTCACATATACTTAATTAATGAATTTTTTTTGTACAATTCCCACACACAAATCTTATCCATCTATTCAATATTGTTATGGTGTACTTATTTTTTATTTTTTCAATTTCACTCATTTTTAACATGCATTAACATAAAATTTGATATTCAATAATAATGTTACATAAATATATCTAGAAAATAATTTATAAATAAATATATTTATAAATAAATATGTTTAGAAATGTACATACATAATTTATAAAATTATATTCGTATAATTATAAACAAATAAATATTTTCTTAAAAGTGTTTTTATAATTATATATAAATAATTATATAAATTTTAATAAGTATATATATTTTATTAGTTATTAAATTTATAATTAGTTTACCAAAATAATTTATATATTTATTGTATTTATTTTTATAATATATATATATAATAATATAAATAATATTTTTAATAATATTAATATAAATATAAGTCATGAATTAATTAATTATATAATTATAAATTTATAATAAATTTATTTAAATAAGAAATATACTTATAATATTTATATTTATATATATTTAGTGAGTATATATATATATATAAAAATTTATATATATTTATATTTATAAATCTATTGACAGCGCTAAAAACACTGATAAAATAAATATTTATCAGCAATAAAACTTTAGCACTGATATATATATATTTATTCAGAGTTAAAAAAGAACTGATAAATATGTGATTTATCAACTCTTATTACTTAATCACTAATAAACAGACTCTTTATCAGTTCTTTTTCGAAATCACCTAAAAAAGTATCCTCGTCTTTGAAAAAACCTAACTACTATTTAACCCGTCGTGATATCAAAATAATTCCACGGAATCCACCCACTATTGGTGATACTCCTCTATCAATCAAAGCTTAAATCACACAAACCCACTTGAATCACACAAATCCACTATGTCCAATTTCTAGAACATCATTTGACATTCGTTATTTGCTTGCAGTTAGGGTTTCTCAAGGAATCATTGAGATCTAGATATGTGGATCTTTGATTTTCTTCCCCGTAGAGAGGCATGAGTCTGATTTCCTTTATAGGTTCAAATTTTATTTTTGAATTTCTCATTCCATTTTTAATTTATTCATGGATGATGTCATCATTTATATGAACTCATTTTAATACATACTGTTTCACTTTTGTTAACCATCTTCTGTTTTCTAGACTACTTATTTGAATATCCTAATTTGGCCTTTTAAAATTATTTATTTGAATCAATTTTCTCTCAAATCTACATATATACCCAATATTTATCCACAAGATTATTTTTTTTACTGTTTTGAAATATTAGAGAAGCACTATTGGTCTGTATATAAACTAAATAACTAAGTATGTATTGAAATGTATAAATAGTTTAGGTTTTGGACATGAAAACATTAAAAAATGATAAAATTTATTTAGTAAACCAATTGACATTCTGGGGATGACATGAAACTGCAACAAAATGTAATTATATAGAATTACTGTAAATGAAATTTTTTATTTATATTCTTTTTTAATATTTTGGGGAAAGGGGTTTTCCATGAAAACACATTCAATCAGAACTGTGTTGGTTTATTTTAAGAGAAATCATAGTAAGGTTGATATAATAATTTTTTATTTTCAATGCACTCTATTTTTGAAAATAGAATGGGGATATTTTTTTTTTAAATGACATGATATTCTACTGTAGGGGTTACATATATTTTTATCAAATTATGATTATTTTATGATGACACAAACACACACATAAAAATATGTAAATATATATATTACTATATAATTATATGTCTTTTGATAGTTTAAAATGTAAGAGTGATTTTGTAATTATTCATTTACAAATTATGGTATAAATTTCCAAATTATGAAGGGATTATATATATTTTCATTAATTATTATGTTTAAATGTTAATTTTTTCAATTATGTGTATTATAAATTCCATGTAATATATATATATGTGTGTGTGTGTCTGTTTAAATTTGTATGGATGTATGTTACAATGGTTGGTGTGTTTTTCTCCGTTGATTAGGATACATACTGTTGATGTGTATTATTTCCTCATGCCAACTTCTTAATGCACAACCCAAGAATCTCAGGGATGGATAAATTTGTTTAAGTTGGACTCCCTGTAATCCGTCAAATGGGTAGACCTAATGTCACGATCTCCATAAAATCCTTAGGATGAGTCAGTGTGGTGATATTAAATCCCAAGAGTCTAGAGATGTTTTCAAATATTTGATATAACATTATTTTTAAATGGAACAATTCATTAGGATGAAACATCACTTGTTCTAAAAAATATAATAGGTGTTATCAAGTTATATATATATATATTATAAATTATTATTAGGCGTTCAAAATTTTAGGTCTACATGTATTGGTTCCATACCTAGGAATTCCTTATTATTGTCCATGTGTGTGAAATAACTTTTTATTTATTAAAATGTCTTATAAATACAATTGTATATCTTCATGTTGATTGAATTAGAATTTTTAATTCTTGTTTAACATATTTTGGTATCTTATTACTCCTTAATTGCCTATATTATTTTTTCATTTGTCAAGGGTATTTAATAAATAATTTATGTGTTTCAAACAAAAGTTATTATTTCAATTTGTTTGTTGAGACTCATCCCACATGTCTTTTATAAACAACTTCTATCCCCATCAACATCATATCCTGAACAGTCATTATTGAAATTTTCTTCTTGTAACTCATCCCCAATCATTTTTTTGTTTATTGACCTTCTATTAGCATTATCCATCCCATAGATAACTACTCCTTATATTGATTCAATAAATATAAGTGAATTTAGATAAGATATGAACCATGTTTGAAAAAATTAAATGCAATGACTAATGTACATGAGATGATTTGATGAGGATTACTTGTCTATAACTTTAACTTTATAATGAATTCATATGATAACACAATTCATAGTGGATCAATTATTTTCTTAAATTTAAATAACCATTCTCTTCAATATAATTAAATTATTTGAAACCATGACATGTCAAGTTCCCATTATTGGAATTTTCTATAACATTCAACAGTGATAATGAATATCTTATGTGTATTTTTATATTTATTGTAAAAAAGTAATCATTTAAGAATCCAATATGATTTATATGAATTGAAAATTAATGCATGAAACTCATTTGAAAAAAAGAATGATAAGGGTGTTAAAGAGTCCATAATGTTTTCAATAGGGCAATCAAATGAACCTTCTCAAATATTTTGTCCACGTTTATGTTTTTGTTATTCAAGAAAAAATTTTCCAAAATATTTGGAATACCATTTGATTATTCATGGATTAGTATAGATCTATTAATGATGGACTATAAATAGGAAGAAAAAAACGTGGACATTGATTGGGATGTTACTAAATTTTTTGGATCATTTGATATGAATAATAGTTTAAAAGATGATGGAGATCACATGGAATAAATTAAAAATGAAAATTTAAGATAAACTTCATGATTTTCTAAAGCTGTTTGAGGACTGAAATAGATATGATGATAAATTTTTTTATAACATTTGTACTAAAAACCAAAAGTTGTCAGATGTATTGAAGTTATATAATATGAAATCTAGAAGTGTATAGAGTGACATTATAATTATAGAACTACTTTGTCTCAAGAATGATATGCTACCAAAATAAAATGAACTATTATGATGAAATTTTGACTCTAATTTTTATGAAAATAAATGACAATGATCTCTTAATATATTATGCATTTACAAATGATTTCTTATTATTTCTCAATGACCATGATTTACTCGTAAAATTATCTAAGTGTTGCATAGATCGATTAGAGATAAATGAATTAATTTCATCAAAGTATATATGGACGTTTCCTATCATTACAATGTTTTAAAGACTATATTGTTTCTAGGAAACCACGAGACAACTGACATGGCATTTAGATACAAAAATTAATGATCAGAACTTATGCCATCCAAAATATTTTCCTTAGTGGATGAAAATTGACTAATAGTATCCCAAATTAAAAATGACCCTAGAATCATTTAATTTTTATTATTTAATGATTTAATAAATCCTTTTAGTGTATGTAGTACTACTCTTAGTACATGGCATATCATGTTGTCAAATTATAATTTTTCACCATGGTTATACATGAAGTGAAAAGAAACTATGATTCCACTCTGTATATATTGAAAAAAGCATCCATGTAATGATATTAATGTCTATTTAGATCTATTGATAGAAGAGATGAAATTGATTTAGGATATATCTGTTATATAGTATGATTCTTATAGAAGTAATTAATTTACATTGAGATCCATGTTTTAAAGAATTATGAATGTCATCCCCGATTTTGAAAATTCACTAGGCTATAGAATTAATGGAATGTTGGGGTGTCACATTTGTAAAAAATGAACATAATTAGTTTGATAGAAACATTCCTTAATGACTGTGTTTTTTGGATATTGAAAAAATTTACCTCAATGACATAAATAATGATCCTAGAAAACAACATTACATGGGAATATAAAATAAGGTACAACATCATCTCTAATAACGGGTGAACAAATGTAAAATAAATTACAAAATACTCATATTTTTTTGGGTTAACATTTTTCAACTATTCCAACAAAATTAGGTTGTATGAAGAGATAAATTTACAATGAATTATTGTATTGTAATTGTTTATATGTCAGACATTTTCATGATGTCATGTATATAGAAAAAAAAGTATTTTATGATGTTATTGGAAAATTACTTAATGTTACTGGAAAAAAATAATGATGGAATCAAGGCTAGTTTAGAAATGATTGAAATGGGGACAAGGAAAGAGTTGGAAATGGTAAAGGGAAAAATGTGGAATTTTCTTCATCCAATATCCTACACTCTATCCGAATATGAAAATTTCCAATTTTTCTTTTTCATTATTAGTTTAAAATTTCTATAGGGGTATTCCTAAAACATAAAAAATGATGTCTAAATGGTTAACTAGAAGTTACAAAGACTAAAATCACACGACTGCCATGTTTTGACGTGATATTTGTTGTATGTTTTTCCCTATTGTATAATTCCTCAACATGTATGGCATACATTATCCAGACACTGCTTATTTTTCAAATCCCTATGTAGTAATGTTATAGACTTGGAAAATTTTCCCATCATAAATAATGATGTTGAAATCATATTATGTGAATTAGAGATGTTCTTCCCACTATCATTTTTTCATATAATGGTCCTCCTAATGGTTCACTTGGTTATATTAGTTCAACTATGCGGTCTTGTGCATTATAGATGATTCAACCCCATTGAACTATATTTTATAAGTTTTAATTTTATGTCTTGAATTGTATTCAGACTGAACTTTGTATTGTAGATTTATATATTCTTGAACAATGTTATTTAATTCTGTACTGATTAATTTCATATTTTGAATGCATAGGTCTCCCAATGTCTCTTCCTAAAGAATGAATTATTGGTGAATGGATTTTCGGGAGAGATGTCATTACAATTACATTGATAGAGCATGAGAAATAACACATTTACATTTTACATAATAGTGAAGATGTTGATCCATACATTTAATCCCACATAGAAATTATTATAAATTTATATCCATCATGGGATGAAGGATGGATATCAAAAACACATAATAAAAATTATTTATGATTGTTCAGAGACCCAATTTATAAGTTATTATCAGAAAAAATGAATTCAATTTTTGAAGGACTCCAATGGCCAGATGGAGGACCGAATTAAATTTTTATATCTCACACAAGTTTTGTAATTGATGGTTAAATATTTTATAAAAAATAAAATGATTCTGGAAGTACGATCTAATGATATGGTGTTATACTTATTGCTGAAGCAATGCATATATATGGTTGTAAGGATAGAAATCCAATTTATGAAAATATGTTGTATTTGGGAATTATCAAATAGTTATATGTGTTAGATTATAAAACATTTAAATGCATTATTTTCAATTCCAAAAAAGAAGATAAAATCATTACAATGAAATTTGATGAAATGTGCTTCATGAAGGTTAATTTCAATAAGGAAGTGGAAGAGGAAAAGTCATTCTTAATGGAATCACATGATGTGAACATATTATGTGCCTCAGATTTGACAAAAAATAATTGGTCAATTTTCCTGTTGGAAACTAAAAAAAATGTCTGGTCAAATGAATATTCTATAGAGGATGACCCTTTTATTGTGAGGTCAAAGTAACTTTATGTCGGTCCTAATGTAGGCGATGTAGTTTATATTATAGGGTACCACAATGATGAGATTTTTATTCTTTATAGAAGAACCAATTTCCTAAAACCATTAAAAAGTAATGAGAGTTCAATGAGAATGTAAGAGTGTTTTTTAAAAATACTATATTTTTTCCAGTAATATATATATGTCTTCTACTATTTTAATATAATCTAATTTAAATGTTTGGCTACAAATGCTGAAAAATAATTCTATAAAAAATGATGTTACCAATCCCTCAGAAGAACAAACTATAATAATGTAAACCCTTTAGAAATATGTTAAGGTAATGTTGTTATTTAATTTCTCTATTATACCAAAAAATATATATAATTAAATAATGATTTAATTTTGTATATTCCATGTATATTTAGTTTGTTTTAAAAAAATCATTTTTGCCTTTTATGACTTTAAAGGAATAGAAACAACACTATCTCTACTCAATCAGAATTTTAATCTTCTTGTTTACACATTAAAATAATTTTCAATATAATGAATTTATTGTTTCATATTTAAGATAATTTTTTTTAATTACACATATGAAAATTATTATCTTATATAGGTGTAATCCTTTGTTCGGGTTGGGGTGGTTTATCAATATTTCAAACCATTATGTTACAAAACATATATATAATTATTATCCCTCAAAATCATTTTAGCCCTACAATGTTTTATTTATCTCTTTCCTTTATGTTACCTCCATTGTGTGACTGATATAACTCCATGTACTTAATTCTAGTTAAAATGGACATTACTTTTATAAAAAAGATAACTAAAATAATCTAAACAGAGAAAAAAGATTCATATTGTTTTTATTCATTATTAATACGATCCATATGTCATTTGTGACTTTTAGGAATTTGACGCACCACAATTTGATACAAAATGTGCCAGGTATGATGCAATGTAAGTTTTATCAGTTTAAAATTGACATTTTAGTTCAAAAAGTGTAACTAAATGAAAATTTATCAAACACACATATATTTTCATGATAATTTAGTAAAATTATTCATATTTCATTTATGATGTCCTGTAATTGGTTTCAAATAACACCGAGACAAAATGTGATCAAAATGAGTGAAATTTTTCTGTTCCATTTTTATTAAGAAACATTATTAAAAAAGAAAATTGGTGTACTCAAAACAGATAAAACACATTTTGATTGTTTGGATTATTTATGAAAAAACTAATCAAGTCATTTTATATTTGTAGTAATTATCCACACCACAATCTGACACATGGTGTGACTAGTATAACTTTGTCTATGAATTTTTATTTATATTGTCAACTATTATACTAAAATAGACAACTAAACTACTAAAAACATATAAAACACATTCAAATGGTATAGATACATAATGTAAATGATCAATAAGTTATTTTTGAAATGTTGGGATCATCGACACCTCAATCAAATACAGTATATTTCCTATAAGTCTCAAAATCGCGGTTATCATTTTAAAATCAAAATTTTAGTTCAAAAAGATTCACTCTATAAAAATTGACAGAAATTCTTAAGATTTCATGATAATTTATGAAAATAATTAATAAGTAATTTTTTTACGTGTAATAATTGGTCTTAATGAAAACTGATACACGTTGAGTTTAGAATGAGTCAATGTGTGTGTTTCAATTTTAAAATGGAATTTTAGTAAAAATGAAAACAAAAATAAATAAAACAATGAAAACACAATCATATTGTTTTCATAAATTAGGATAATGATCCATAATTCCATTTATATTTGTAAGAATAAAAATAATCTGAATATGACGCATGGTGTGACCGGTATGATTGAATGTGTGTTTTTTATCAAAAATTGGGAACAATTTAGTAAAATGGACAACTGAACAACTCACTACTGAGAAAAAACAATCGTTTTGTTTTGATACTTTAATAAAATGATCCATAAGTTATTTTTGACATATAGGAATTATGTTAACTACAATCGAATTCATGATGTTCCTAGGATTAATTAATGTTTATGTTATTAGTTTAAAATTTAAAATTTTGTCCCAAAATTTTCACTCACTAAAACCAATCAAATACACTCATATTTTATTGAAAATTTAGAAGAAAAAGAAATACTAAGTCATTGTGATGTGTATGAATCATTTTCATGTCAAATAGATACATGGTGTGATCAAAATGACTCAAAAGGGCATGTTTCCTATTCAAAATAACTATATATATCTTTCTCAGTTAAGATAATTCGTCCATAATTTAAACCAAAAATATAACATTAACCAACATATGGTGTAAGTAGTACAACTCGATGTTATTGTTTTTATTTAAAATTGACTTCAATTTTAGTAAAATTAACATCAATTGTAATAAAAATACCAATATATTTTAATTTTTTTCTTTATGTTATTATTATCATGATAATTTTTTACTAATATAGATACATTCAATTACTCGATCATGGGAGGTTCCTTCAAAAATAACGTTAACCAAGGATAGGAGTAAAAGAAAAAGGAACATTGATGTTTTTGAATGTATGTAATAATTTGTATTATGTAATTGTATAATCCAATGTTTGAAATTCCTATATTATATTTTCTTTTGTATTTGAGTTATAAATTTAATTTCATTTAAACTATATATTGGGACTTATTTTTTTATATATGGTTTGTTTCTAGTGCAATGGTGGGTCGCTATAGCACATTTCATGGGTGTTGTAGTGTGTTGTTTATATCTCCCTACTGTATGACCCTTTAGGATTGCATTTAATATCAATGATAAAGGAAACATAACTCGCCTCCTTTAAAAGTGCTAATAAAGGGGGCATTTTTATGAAATTTTAAATGTTCTTATAAAGTTATACATTCTCATGGCTTTAATAAGTGCTGATATTAGACTAGGGATTTTAATCTTTCTTCGGTAGTCAGTGCTTTTCTAGCACTGATATTGGCCATTTCATGTGCTATTAAAGACTTATTTTCTAGATGTGATGGTTATCACATATTCCTTTTTCTAATTGAAAACTAATTAGATAATTTACCCTAATCAATATTTAGTGTGGGATGTCGTATTTTTTTGTTTAAATTATGGACGAATTATCTTAATTGAGAAAGATATGATATATATATATATATATTGATCATAATAGGTTGATGTATATAGTCACATAGTAATATATGAATATACACTAAAGGTAATAGTTAATTTTTTTTATGATTATAAATGTTCGGAAAACTATAAACCCTAGGAAGGAAATCAAGGTGGCCACTGCTCTGAATCAAAAACTACATAAATGTTTTTTATAATGAGTATTAGAGTTGATCCAATATTTATGGATTAATAGAACATGGATATTTAAATAATAAGGGAGTAGGAAGATCATATCATTATTCGATGAATATAAAACCATCCATCCATTTTATTGTTTTAAGAGGAGAAAAAGGAATATGTCGAACTATAGAAGAATATGTCAAATATTTATGAGTTCAACCATACATATAACGGAATGATAAGTTTATAAAATGGAGTATGTATCCCATGAATTATGAATCTAAATAATGACATGTGGGATGAATCTCATAGTTTATTATTATCTATTCTTCATGAAATTATGATGATATATAAAGATTGGAATGAGTATTTATGGTAGGAAAACATGAAAATGTGTTTTGTAGAGTATGTATCTTGGTTTTAAGTAAGAGATCAAGTTGAGAATGAGTGATAGAAGTTAAAGTGGATATTAAAACCATCACAATTTAGAAAATGTAAATGGAAAAAACTACTATGTATTTCATCATCAGACTTCCCAAAAAAACTGAAGGGGACAATATGGTTTGGGTTATTTCCGAATACTTTATAAAATCACATTATTTCATTACAATCATATAATATTGAAATCTTTAACATCATTCCATGCATTAAATTATATAAGTGGTATAGTTTTATTTTTTAAAACATTATATTGTATCAGATTAGGATCCAAGGTTTACTTCAACATATTGGAAGACTTTTCAACAATCATTGAGTACAAAGTTAAAATTCAACAATGCATCTCATACATTGAAAAATTTTAAGTTGGAGAGGAACATTTAAAGTGCATAGTATATGATGAGTACTTTTCTCTAGTTTTAAAATGTGCTAGGGATAAACACAATATTTTTTAGAATTTTCATACAATAATATTTTTCACTCAACAATTCATATGAATCCTTATGAATAACTAGATGGAAGGATGTCTCGAAATCCACTATTATCAGATGAAGATAGAGAATGAAAGTTATTTTGATGTTGTATAGTTAATTTAATATCAATGATTTTTATATCCAATTAACAATACATTAGGGAAGATAAAAGTTAATACAAATGTTATGATGATAATCATCAATGAGCTCAAGAGTTCATTGTTTGTGAAAATGTATTCCTATTAATATATATAAGGAATAAGGTAACGATATTTGTAAATTAAGAAAATATAAACCCTATATATAGAGATCCATTAAATATTTTGGATCATATTTGGATCGATTCTAATTAATTGTTCCTTTCACCGATTCTCTCTCATGTTCATGAATATTTCCTTTTATCCCTCCTGAGGAAGTACATATGTGAGACTTCACATATACTTAACCCAAAGGTCATACCAGATGATAATTATATATTCTACGTAGAGAAATCAACTGAGATTCAATATAAAATATAAAATATATTGTGTAATAATACTAATGTAAAGCCCTATAAATTATATATATTTTTATTTATATTGATTTTTTAGGGGACTAAAATAATTGACAGCAGGTGATTCCACGGCCAGGACAGCCCGAAATGGAATTGTGATCTATCTTTATTGAATATTAAGTAAACGTTCCTGTGGTGTTTTCTCTCTTTTAAACTGGTGCTCAGATTGAAATTCTGAGTGCACCGTTGGATTCGCAGTTTCAAGATTCTCTTAGGTAAAACTTAACGTCCTCCGCCAAGGGTCGGGAAAAAATGTTCTTATTTGGACATTCACATTGGAACCCTTACAATAATAAAGTTATTTTGGTTACTTCTTCATTGGACTTCATGACAGATTAGTTATGACATATATTAGGAGGAAATGAATCTCATGATCTTATGCACACCATGTGCAAGTATCATGAGGCTAGTGGTCCAGTCAAGATAGACCATTTATGGATCATCATGAGTGCTAACCACCATGGATCGGAAGCAGTGCGACTCTATATGGATCATAAGTAGAGAAAAAACATTTTGTATCAGTAGTACAATGACCCTTTGTGGATTAGAAGCATAACCCCTAAATAGAATAAAATGATAATTCTTAAGACCAATCATATTTATTCATATTCTCTATGTTGTATACCTTGTGTGAGATTTATTTTACATATTATTTTTTATTGAGGTCATGATTTTTGGTTTTTCTTTTTTGGAATTCTGGGAGACCTTTGAATGTCTTGGGGTCCCTACAGAGTATTTTTATACTCACCACTTCATGGGCTTCGCCCGCAACATATTGTGTCATGTTAAATTGACATAAAACTTAATAGAGACATGGAGATCTAGGTCTTGAGGGTGCTGAAATAAGGTTGATATATGTGATTAGTGGCAGTTAAAGAGAACAATGATTTGTGCCTACCCTTTAGGTTGGATCATTTCTGGACAACCTCTGAAGTTCTTTTTTCCATTTTTTCAATATTTTGTTTTCAGTGGTGTTTCTATAATAGTCCTATTTACTTTTGGTTCACACATTTACTTTATGAAGTTCTACTTTGTGGTTTACTTTTATTATGTACCATGTCTGTGTCTGTATAGGTTTAAAGGCAATGCCTTCCCTTTTTGGGATATACCTTTCCTGTGATAGTCTCTAACCCATTGCCAATGGATGGTGGGCTTGGGGTAGTGCTTGTAAGGCCCCCAAGGGATGGGACTTGACAATGTGGTATCAGAGCATGGTCATGTATAAAAGATGAAATAATAGTCTATGTTTTCATTTTAGAAATGATTTTAAGTGTATTGAGTTCAGATTACAATTTAGGGAGTTAATTGTTGGTGCAGCGGCCGACAAATCCATTCACTAGGGTTGTGAGTTATGATTTCTAACTAGAAACACAAAAATAATGTTTCCATTTGATTTAAAAAAGTTTTCATGATCTATTTTGAGTCATATCACGTGGTATAACATATTGATTGTGGCACATATATTTCTAGACAAGATTCCTTCATGTAGACATCCATGCCGAATATTAGTGAGAGATCATGACCATAGCCCACTGATCAATGAGGCATCGGTACATGGCCCTCTTACAGAGATAGCACATTCATGTGGTGTACCGACAACTCCCCCAGTTGTATTGCGGAACTTTCCACCAATCACACTAGCGGACCATGCACGCTGACTGAGTATGTTTCATGAGTTCTAGAGACAGTGTCCTATGAGGTTTCAGGGAGAGACTGATCTGCAGGTAGCTGAGGACTGTATGGAATCAATAGAACAATTTTTCCACTTGGTTGAGACACCAGCAGACCATAAGGTGATCGTAGATGCGAGAATCTTCCATAGAAAATCAGAGATATAGTAGAACATGACACTACAAAATCAGGAGGAGATGAATCCATACTAGTTGGGCATCGAGTGCCTCATCAGGGGAGAGTTCTTTCTAGATAATTTAGGCTCAGTTCATAGTTAGGAGATACTACACATACAGTAGGGAATCGAGATAGTGTCCCAAAACACTGCAAGATTCAAGACCTCTCTCGCTACTCCACTAACATGGTATGTGACCCTTTCTTTAGAGACCGGTACTTTGAGAAGGGGCTCCGATGTGAGATCAGATCAACTATGATATCTCTCAACATCCCGACATAGGCTGGAGTGATGGAGACAACACTATAGGTGGAGAGATTCCCATATGACCAGACACCAACAATGAAATCCACCATCATACGATAGTCAGCCGAGTCATCTGCATCAGGTAGTAGAAAGATGGACCAGAATCCCAAATGGGCCAGAACATATGGAGGATAACCATAGGATTTAGGGACATAGTTACAGTGCTACGATGACATAAGAGGTCAACAAAGGAGACGACTCTACTATTTGTGCAGGGGGCATGGTCACATGGATCGCGATTGCCCGAACCGTCGAACTAATGAACAAAAAATGTTTGAAGGTCCTATGAGGAAGAGGATGAGGTTCGAGCATGGAGGTATGTAGGTTGGAAGTCATGGAAGAGGAGCAGGAAGTGCAGTAGGCGGTGGGCTGCAGTTTGAGGTACGACCTCGACCACCCCTAGGCGGTCCACCTTAACCTTAGGGAGCAGGTGGACAGGGATGACCTCAGCTTCAGGTGATAGAAGATTATGACCTCGGTGCTCCGAATATGATTTGAGGTTTGATATGTGTATACTCCGCCCTAGCTGTAGTTATTATAGACACAAGTGATAGTGACCCTCTTACTTCCATGTCTCTCGTTCGGAACTCGGAGATTCTGGTGGATCCATTAGCTCTATCCTTAAAATTAGATACTCATACGGGAGAGGATGCGATGATTACACATATGATTCGGTCATGTAAAATTATTCTAGGAGGTGAGATATTTATCTGAGATTTCCTAGTACCAGCAACGAGGCCTTATAGTGTCTTCTTGGGCGTGGACTCGTTATCCACAGTCCATGATCAGATCGACAGTTTTAGGGGAAAAGTGTGGTTTTCTATGAGGATGGGACTAGGTTTACCATCACAATCGAGAAAGGAATCATTGAAGTAGAGGAGATACTTTCTCAGAAGAGGGTGTACCATATCACTCATTAGTTGGCTAGACATACCCTTGGTGGAGTTGACAAGGGAGTATGAACTATCTTGTATTGGTGACCAGTATGCAAATGTCTTTCCTCGGAATGTTCTGGGACTACCTTCCCACAGATAGGTAGACATCTATATCGACATGTACCCCTAGAAGACAAAGATATCTACATTAGCATATCGGATGACTCCCGTGGAGCTTCGTGAGTTGAGGGTATCGTTGGATGACTAGTAGAGTAAGGGTTTCATAAAACCTGATGTCTCACCATTGGAAACCCAGATTTTGTTCACCAAGAAGGCATATGGTTGTTTGATTATTTACGTGGAATATCAGTACCTAATCTAGGTGACCATGAAGAACAAGTATCCTCTACTAAGGATGGATGATCTATTTGATCAGCAGATTGGAGAACAATGGTTTTCGAAGATACATCTCAGATCAGCTTATCATCAGCTTCAGATGCGAGTTGAGGATGTATCGATGATAGCATTCCAATGAATGTATTGCAACTATTATTTCATGGAGACACCTTTCAGTGTGACCAATGCCACATCAGTGTTCACGTGACTCTTGAAAAGGATCTTCCAACCTTCCCTTGATATCTTAGTGGTGGTATTCATTGAATACATATTAGTGTACTCAACATCGGAGGAGGAGCATGCCCAAAATCTTCAAATGACCCTTGATACACTCCAAGAGAACCATATTTATGGCTATCTCTCAATGTGCTAGTTCTAGATAAGAGAGGACCACTTTCTGGTACACATTTTCTTGGAGGATAGAGTTTCCGTGGATCTGCCAAAGATAGAGGAAGTGCATGGTTGGGAGACACCCAAGAGCATGACCGAGGTGCATGGTTTCTTGGGATTGGATGAGTACTACTGAATATTTTTACTGAACATTTCTAGAGTAGCATCACAATTTTCAGCATTGAAAAATAAAGTATAACCCTTATTTTGGAATGAGATGTGCCAATATAGTTTCTCAGAGCTTAGTAAGAGACTGAAGAGTTACCCCATCATGAGGTTACCAAAAGTGGGAATTCGGTTTCTAGTTTACAGTGACACATCAGGCACAAGTCATGCATATATCCTGATGCAAGAGTGATCACTGTTCAACTACAACTCATGACAACGGAGGAAACATCAGAGTAACTATGTGACCCATGACCTAGAGTTATAAATAGTGGTTTTTTTTGAAGATGTGGTGACACTAATTGATGTGATAATGGTTTACTATCTACTCCGATCAAAAAAGTCTCATGTATATCTTCTAATAGAAGGACATGAACCATAGACATCAACAATGGATGGAGTTCCTATAAGACTGTGACTTCAAGATAGTATACACTTCTGAGAAGGGGAAAATATTTAAAGATTCACTCATCAAGAGTTCTGGTCTAAAGTTGCTGAGTGAGGTGACAGAACAGCTAGCCACATTGCAGATATCCTTCATGGATAGTGGGGGATCATCATACCTCCAGTCTACGATTGTCACTAACCCAATCCTTCATCACATTCAGGAGGATAAAATTGGGGTCATTGACTATGAGACCCAAAGTTCTCAGATATCCTCAGGATAGGCTACTGATGTATTCTCGTAATGTGGGGACCACACCATCATCTTTAGAATGATGCACCATGTTACCAGTGACGTTTTGGGAGGAGGTGTTGAGGGAGATCCATACATCCCATGTGGTGGTACATACTTGAGTATCAAAGATGTACCAAGACCTCGTATGTCAGTATTCGTGGCTAGGGATAAAGAATGAAGTGGAAGAATTCGATTCACGATGCTACACTTGTCAGCAATTGATGTCTGAGCACTATCTTCCAGTAGGCTTGATTAAGCCACTAAAGGTACCCGAGTGGAAATGAGAAGTTATCTCGGTGGACATCGTGATGGGGTTTCCACATACGTCTGGAGGCCACGACTCTATCTGGGAGATCATTCACTAAATTACTATGTCATCTCATTTTCATCCCATCCGAGAGCAGGGATCAGTATCAGTATTAGGATGCCTTTATATTCAAGAGATAATTCAGATTCACGGGATACCATCGATAGTCATTTCATATTTCAACACTCGTTTTACATCCCGGTTGTGGAAGGGATTACATGAGGTCTTCCAGACATAGCTACTCTTAAGAACCCCCTTTCATCCTTTGAGAGATGGTCAGATAGAGAAGAGCATACATACACTTGAGGTCATGATTTGGGTTTGGGTCCTTGATTTTGGCCGCAGTTGGGAGAACCACCTTCCACTGGTGGAGATGACATTCAACAAAATAAATCACTCCCCCATTAACATGGAACTGTTTGAGGCCATTTACAGGTGAACATGATGATCACCTCTATTCTGAAGAGACTTAGTGGAGTTATCACTTATGGGTCCATAGTTGGTACGAGATTCCATTGGGAAGGTTCAGATCATCCCAGAGTGGTTGAAGACCTCAAAGAGTAGGCAGAAGACTTATTAATACATGAGAGATAGTCCTTTGGAGTTCATGGAGGGAGACCATGTATTTATACTGGTCTCACCTCGATGAGGATTGTAGAGATGTGGTCATGGCATAGAGCTATCTCTGAAGTTCCTCAGACCTTTCCAGATTCTTAGAAGAGTTGGTGAGGTGGCTTACTTCCCCGATATTCCCCCACAGACGCACTAGGTGCATATTGTTTTCCATGTGTCGTAGTTGAGGAGATATGCTAATGAATCATTGCACATCATTTATTGGGGTTCGTTGGACATTGATGATGGGGTAACTTTTTCAGAGTTCCAAGTGGAGATAGAGGATCAACATGAGCTGGTCCTAAGGGGGTGGTCGATTTATTTTGTTCGAGTTCGGTGGCTGCATAAGAACCTCCCAGAGAGAACATGGGAGAGGGAGGCTCAGATTCATGCTCTGTATCCCTATTTTTTCCATAGTTTTTCTTGTGTCTTTCGGGGATGTATATCCCAAATTTGGGGTAAATTTAATGACCACCAAATTAAATAATTTTTTTTAATTATATGGAATTTTTACAGGACTAAGAAAATTGACTGCATGTGATGCCGAGGCACAGAGACCCTGGAATGGAATTTTGAACATTTTTTAAGGTATGTTTAGTATACTTACAAAAAGGTTATTCTATGTTTGGAACTAGTTCACATATGTAAATTCTCAATGCATTGTTGGATTCATAGCACTGATATTCTCTTAGGCAAAGAGTAACATAGACCATCAATGTTCAGATGAAAAAGTTAATTTTAGGTATTTTGGAAATAAATTATAAAATAACTATAAGTTATTTTATTATTTTTATTCTAATAATGAGTGGAAATTGAAGAAGATGAATTGTAACGATGGTCAATAAATGAGGGTCATTTAAAAATTTGATCATCTCATTGAGTAACCACAACACTCGTAGTATTAATGGATCATTAATTATGGTTCATTAATAAACCACAATCATGAACTCAATGTGAGTGATTTCTATTTAATTTTTTCAAACCATTGTCAAGAGATAGGACAATCGTGGTACATGCATCTGTTGTTACATTTTTCCAAGGAAAAATGGTTATTGAGCAACGATCGTTGGAGGAATCAAACTAAGGATAAACATGTGGGGAAGAACCTCGAATGAAAATGAATGTGGGCTTATTTACTTTTCTTGCTGTGGATTACACCGAATCCAGGTATTGGGGTTTATGACATTAATATTCATCTTTTATCGTTCTATGAAAATACAACGAACACGAATCAACCAACTAATGGGTTGATCCATTTTTCATTTTTTCATGAAGGTGGTTGCTACGAGGTTTTAATTTGAGGATATTTTCAAAACTTTTGTGGAATATTATTCCACCCCATTGATAAAAAGCTAACACGGAGGACATATTCCAATCAGAACAAGGCCTAAACCCTCTGCCGCTCTTGGGTTTCGTGCATTCTTCATGGGTGACCCAGAAACGTGGATAATGGAGATTTCATGGGCTTCATAGTGAAGGTGGAAAATCATGAGGCCCATGGGCATAGATGAGCGGGAGAACAGACCACAAGAGCTTCTCTAGTGGCCCACGAAAGGACCCGCCGATGCGGCCCCACCGGCGTGATGGCGCCGACAACGGGCAAAAAACATCACGTCCGAGCCAGCCGCATGGAGAAGCGTCTCTTGGAGGGCCCTGCCAAGTGGGAGGAATCGAATGTCCAACGTCTGTTTCGGCTTGAACGGTCTGCACCGTGCCGGCTGGACCCACTGCTCGGGCCAAACCCAGCCCTGACTTCCCCCTTTTCAGTAAAACATTGGTATATCACATCCGGGTGTCTAATAGATTGGCCATATACATAATTGAGACCCCAGGGATGAGTCAGACCTTTTGAAATACTTCACATTGTTTTTGGAAGAATTTGAAATACAGGTGGGTTGGAATGGACTCGAATCCAATCGGGCCTTATTTACCTTTTTGTTGATAACTTATAGACTAGGCAACTGATTGACACTCTATCTGTCGCGTTGGAACCCTTAAGACACGATTGTATTTTGGGTTACTACTTCGTGGGAATTTGTGAAAACTGATGTATGGTCGATATAATGTGGAGCAGATTCTCTGGAACTCAAGTACCCCATTTGTGGGAATCTTGTGGCTGGTTGTCTAGTGTTGAGAGAATATATTTGGATCGACATTTGAGAGATCCTCCATGGATCTACAGAAGTGTGAACCTCCATGGGTTAGATACAAAGAGACCCTATGAGGATCAGTAGTGCATCAACTATTCGTTGATCGATAGTTGAACCTCTCAACATAATAAAATTATCTTGCGTAAGACTAGTCATCTTTATTCATATTCTCTAAATTGTATACCTAGTGCGAGCTGTCTTTTACATTATGTGTTGTGATTGAAATCTTGTCTTGTGTTTTTTACTTTTTATAATTCTGGGAGACCTTTGGGAGTCTCAAGGTCCCTACTAGGTATTGTTATACAAACCACTACGGGGGCTTCACCATAACCTAGGTGTGTCATGTGCAGACGATATACGACTTGACTGAGGCTTGCAGAGAACGAGCTAGAGGGTGATTGGAGGTGATTGATAGATTTGAGGAGTGGAAGTGATGATGGAAGACATACATAACCTAACCATTAGGTAGGATCATTGGGGAATGACCTCCAAATCCTTTTTTTACTTTTTTATGTACTTTCATTTTATTTGTGTCTGTATTTTGGTGCTTTTTTACTTTCAATTCACACTTTAACTATCAGTAGTTTTACTTTGTGGATTTATTTTGTTGTGTACCTAGTCTGTGTGTGTACATGTTTAATGTAAATGCCTTCCCTTTTATGGGATATGCCTTTCTGATGATAGTCATCATCCCCAGGCCTATGGATGGTATGCTAGGGGTAGTCACGACACGGAACCCGGGGGATGGGTCAGGACAACCACCCTCCTGTTAAATGTTTTGTAGTGAAATTATTATTATAAGGAAGCTATGTGGATATTTTGGATGCGATGATATGGAATTATTAACAATTATTTATATTATAGTTACATAATTTTGAGGGAAAATTTTTATCATGGGTATACAATGAAAAAACAAGATATTTTTGTATATTTTACTTTTGTTTTTAAATTTAATTTCATCAATTGTTTTATTTACATATAACACTGAGTTCATATGATCTATGATATCAAATTGAAATATTTTTATTTAGATTATACAATCATAAAAAATCCATAAAATTCATGTTATGAATAATAATAACCACATAATTAAAAATATTCATAAGTGTTTTATATAATTATATTTTATTTATTAATTCAAAAGTACATTTTTCTTTGTAGTCATTTTCAATTTCTACAATGTTTATAGTTTAGTATGATGATACTATAGTTATTTTTTAGATTACAATTATAATATTAAATTATATTGAATTTTTTGATTTTTTTTGAAAAAGATGATTTTTGGTTTAATTGTAGAAAATTGTGAATTTGTTGTGAAAGATATTTTTTTCATTTATTTATCACATTTTATTTTCAATTTGATTTAAAATTTAATTACATAATCTTTCTTTTTAATAGTAAAAAAAATTCATTATGATGAACATTAAACATGATTTTAAATAAATGAATTTTTATGCATACAAAGACATTGATATTGAAAAACTGGTTTTCATCTTGTTTCATGTGGTTATTTTAAATTTAATTTCATGAAATTATAGAAATTCAAATTTATAAAATGAAATCAATGATTTTAATTAAAATTTACCTTTTTATTAATGATAAAACATTAAATTTGGGTCATTATGAATAATATTTTTGGTTATGAAATCATTTACCATGTACGAGTTAAAATAAGTTAAATAGGTTAGAGCATTAATTATATGGGTCAAAATTACCAATAGAATTGGATAAATAATTTTATATCTTCATATTTCGACCCTATATCATCTTATATTTAAATATTACTATACATGAATCTATATGACTTGAGTATGACATTAATGTATATTAATAATTTGAAAATTTCCATTTGTTTCCTCTTCCTCCAATATAAAAGAACACCACATATCCTCTCTGACTCAAACATAATGATAAACATAAATTATTGAATTATCACCCAAATCATTTACTAAAATCCCTCACTGTGTTCTACAGTTCCTAGTTTTACCATAATATCATACTTTTAAGGAATAATTTTTGAGGAGAAGGAAGTTTCTCAATAATTATGTATAACTAGAACCATAGTACATTAAATCAAATTTCATATTCTACCTACTATAAACTTATTTTATCCAATATAACAAGATTAATCTAATATCATAAATATATTTATATGAAATTATGATAATTTCACCACCATTTTCCACCAATTTCTCTAATAAATGGAATACAAAAATATCATTCATGCATACGTACTAACTACTAGATCACATAGAGATGTATTTTGTTTTTCATCAACGTCATTCATGTATGGTTATTATAATGAATTTAATGATTTATATTATATTTATTAAAATATTTTGAATTAATATTTGTATAATATTATCTACATTATTACCTTGACATTCATTATGAAATTATTTTTTCACTCATGCGTATGTGTGGACTACCACCTCCATGAAGCTTTGTGATTAATTTTTCATTTTTGAATTAAATATACAGTAATAAGAAAATATATTATGAATATATATAAATTTAATTGAATAATAAAGATTCAATATAATTTATTTACATTTTACCTCTCTTTTTTTGCATCCATCCATCATCATCATTAAATTTATTCTAAGTAATGTACAACGCACATAAGAAATCAAGGAAACCACAGGACCAAGAAAACATCACTCAGGTATATATACATACTACCATATCCATGAAGAGATGTAAATAATTTTTCATCACCATAATGTATAAATTATTAAAAAATGTTATATAATTAAAAAATATTATATAAATTTTACAATTATGATTTTAGATATTATGAAAACATGACCATGGTGTGTGGACATGAATAATTAAATTGAAACAAGTATTTAAAATAGACCTGTGCTCAAATGAATTTCCATTTTCACAGTGAATTATCAATAAAGGTATAATTTTAAATTCAAAAAAATGTTACATTTTATGTTATATAATAATATTGTTATAAGAAATATTTATAATAAATTTTTAATATATAGGATTTCTGGAAAATTATGAATCCAGAAAAGAGTTTAGAAAATATATTTATGCTACTATCTCATTTATTTTATGGATTGTCTATAAAAAATTAAGGTAAAGAAAATTGTATATATTATGAATTTGATCTCATATATTTTATTCTAATTCTATAATTCAAATAATATTTCTTTAAATTTTACACTATACATTTTTTGGTACAAACACTATCTGATGAAATGTTTTTAAGAAAAAAAACACCTTTATTTCCATTGAGGTCATGATTATTTTACATAAATGTTATTATTTTATTTAAAATGTTTTAAAAAAATTATTACATTATTAAATTATTTATTACAGATATTTTTACCCATGTTTTACTTTTATGAAATGGTTTAAATGGAAATTTACTTTCATATTCTAAATGATTTAATTTTTTTAAGGTATGAACATTATCTTTATTTTAACGTATACCGCACAAATGATTTTACAACCACCAAGACTACTATTTAATTTAAATATTCTATTATATAAATCAATTTAACATTAAAAATAAAATTACTCCTTAATATTTTCTAAAGTTATTTATTTCAGATATGTGATTTTAAATTCAATATTTTTTATTCCTCAAAAAAATATTCTAGTGATCTTTTAAATGTATTTTCATATCTAAAAAAATTATTTAATGTAACTTATTAATCCCTAGGAAAATTATCCAGTGATTTCATACTTGTTAATTCCTTTTACATTTCATTATAACGATGATGAAATATTTTTGAATATGATTTTCCCTTCCATGGGTTAATATATGATGAAATGATGAATGTTTTCAAGTATATATTGCATACATATGAATATATTAAGGTAATTTGAATGTTTGTTTGATCATATACCTCCAATGCATTGGGTAATGTAATATAAATCTCTCATGGGAGGATTATGATATGAGTTTATATGATTTTGGCAGATATGTTCATGTTTTGATGTGTGGGTGTGATTTCTCCTAGCCATTATCATAAGAATAAGTGTGTACATGATTTCAAATAGATATGTTTACATGTTGATGCATGAATATGATTTCATATATTTATTCTATCAAGGCTACATGTTTAAATGATTTCCAATACCCATGTTAGAATAATTTTGATTTCATATTATTATAATTCCACATGATTGTGTTATCACTTGTGAATGATAATGGCTGCTTCAACACCATTATTATTCATAACATTAGTTATAAATTTATTTTGAAGATTATGTTATATGTTTTTTGGTTATGAATATTTTACAATGTGAAGAATAACATGATTTTTTTATCATAACAATAGATTATATTATTATCTCATATGATTTATATCACACATTTTTACCATTACCGAGCATCTGAGCTCACAATTTCTTATGTTTATCATCCCTAATTTTTTACGGATGTTTCTATGTGTGATGAGTCTAGAAGGGTACCTTATATTAATAAATATGTTTGAAATGATTAATATTTTACTAATATAATATATTTTAGTATTTAGCATCCATATAGACTAAACCATTATGGTTATAAAGCATGTTTCTTTTAATGATATATTCAATAATCATAAAAAATAATTACTATCTATGTATTGGACCAATATTTTATTCCTAGAATTTTTCGTAGGATTATTTAATTGTTTCATACATAGTAATTTAGTTCCAAATAAATAACATTCACTATATGATAGAACAAACAATATTTTAATATAATAATTTAAAATTTTAATTTATAAAATAAAAAAAGAAATAATAATTGATAATATTATAGTGAGATAAAAAAATATAAAACAATGTAACTAAAGTATAAAAATTTGGATCTCCTCGGTCCACCATAACAATCACACCAATGAGTAACTTTGTAAAAATGAATGAAAATATTGTAAAAAAGTATTCATCATGAAAATGAAAATATATATAACATTGAAATAAATTATAATTAAAAATATAAGTACATAAATAAAAATTATTTATATGAATTAGGGAACCTATATAACCATTACAAATTAAAACACTGTAAAAGGTATAAAAAAGATGGAATATGGACATTAGAGTTGTAATTTTTCCAATAAGAATAGTAGCTGGACTATTATAACAATATCATCACTTATGGAAGTATAAAATAATATTTAGGTTTATTATAATAGGAATATATATGATATTTATGCCATGATATCAATAAATAAATGTTTTGAAATTGATAAAATATTTGTTTGTATTTTTGAAAACCATATAAGTTTTATTTTCATTTCGATTAAAAATATAACAGCATTAAATATATTTTATTTTAATAAAATTGAATTATAAATAAATATTAAGACCTATTATTATGATAATATAATTTTATGAGACCATAACTAAATTTTAAAAGGGTCTTAAAACTAATAAAAATTATAATATTGAAATTGTTTCAAATAAAAATGGATTTGAATTAAAATTGAAATTTCAAAGATTTTTATTTTTTAATAAAACTTATTCAAAATATTGAATCTTTATATCGAAGAATGGTTAGGGTGAGTTTTTTTATTTCCATAAAATAATTTAATTTTATATTAATAGTTAAATATTGTAAAATATGATATTTAACATTAACATATAAACTGGTGATTAAATTTCATGTGGTATTTTGAAATCCCCAATTTGTTCAAATAAACATGAAAAAGTTAATTTATATCGTCTATATAATTAATAAAATTGGTATTATTGAATCAAAATAACAATGTAATGAATAAAATATTTACAAATACCCCTCTTTACCCCTTATATATATCAAACCTCACCTCTCCTTCTAATCACATATTCTATGCCTTGAATTTTTTCATATTTTTTTTTCAAATTCTCTAATAAATAATATCCAATATGTCCCAATGTATCTAGTCTCACCAAAAATCCCATTTAATTTTCCCTTGGAATTATTTTTCATGGGGATGTCATCCAATAATTTTTTTACTCATAGCACCTCATATGAATTATTCTATTCTTATAACTTCTCATCATATACGACAACCATCATGGCATAATAACCCTAGTATCATATTTATACTTGAATTATGTAACAACCCGAATCCGGAGCCCTTCCACTGGCGCCCCATACCCGGTTCGCCACATGACCTCAATCACGTTTCCCCAAAAGCTAGAGGCTGCTGACTAGCAGTGAGGGCCTTGTTGAGTAAGGGGGGAAACTATGCCCTCATTTGTTAAAGTATGGAGTGGAAGAATAAAAATACGCAATTGCGAAAGCAGTAAATAGCATGCAACAACTGAACATAAAGTAAAAGAAATGTCTGATATAACAATGATGCACAATTGTACATGTGTATATGGAAAGTAGTAAGCAAAAAAACATGCTGAAATACAACTGAAACCAAAGTACTAAAAGTAAATTGAAACTCCAGCAGCATCGCAGGCCAAGCCCCGGTCCCATGCTCTGCAGCTCCGACCAACAATCAAGAACCTGAGGTGGAAGGGCCACAGTCCCAACCTAAACCTGCAACCATATAATCTGTTTGGGCCAAAAAGCAGGACCCAAACACGGTGTGAGACTAATCCCAGTAGGCAACCACCACATGATTTGTTCCCAACTGTCAGTGAGTGATATAGAAAAAATAATGGTAAACAATGCCATAAACAATTCTTCCAATTACCATTCCATTCATTTGATTACACAACCAGGGAAAACTAGAAAAGTTTCTTATTCCAAGATAAACAAGTAACATAGAAGGTATCTAAAAAGACAACTTAACACAAGTAGTAAAAAAACCCAAGGTTGTTCTTTGGCTTGTTGGACTCATCACAACCAACCGTCAAAAATCACACTGACTCTCTGGGTGGCTTAAACTAGCAGACCCCTATATTCCAGTAATCAAAAAAGGCACACACTCTGGTAAGCTCCTACGTCAATTCCCCTATGGTCTTGAAATAATAGATACAGAATCTCTGAGGAAGCACTTACATCTAATTCCCCATGTGGCCTCGATGCGTGGGTAAACTAAGAACACTCTTGGGAAGCACAAAGTCCGATCCCCGTAGGTCCTACGTATGAAACTAAAACCCACAGACCCTCTAGGGAAGCACTTAATCGTCTATTCCCTCTTTGATCTCCCGCACCAGGTTCTCACAGACCTGAGCAGTCCAATCGTGCATAATAAACTGTTAACATCCCTAAGTAAGTTAAACAACAACTTGGATAATAGCTACAAAATGCGTCCACAAGCATATAAACAGCAGGCAATACATGCAATCAAGTCAACATGCAGACTATCAATGAAAAAGGGGTTGCCTCATAGGCAAACCATGCGAAACGGAAAACAATAGCCAAAATAAGGGAAAACCCATGGGGTGATCCTCAAACATGCCAAAAGGAAATTATTAATCATCTAATAACCTCAAGCATACAAGCAATCTAAGGTAGATAAATAAACAGGATCAAAACCTTAACCCGGGATACCCGATACATGGGTATCCGAAACTTTTGCAACCAAAACTCAAAGAACATCAAAGTAGGGCAACAAACCACCTACATCGATCCTTAAAGATCGATATACTTGAACCTCGGCCCGTGAATCGTCCTATAACAGAGTAGATCACTGCGACTCTTCTGCAATCGACAGAGTTCAATTCGGACCAACGGTGATGGATCAGTGGGTCAGAGAAGAATCGCCCACCTCAGACCCTCTGGACGAAATTAGGCAGAGAAGAAGGTGTTTATGAGCATTAGGCACAACCCCAGTCCGATTAATGAAATAAAAATAAAGTACACAACATTTACTTCTTGAGTACATGGCGTGTACTTTAATTTTCTGTACCCCAAAATAACAGACCTCCACCTCAGCCTTACACACCGTGTGTGTGGCCCATACACGACCAATCACACGGCTTCGACTGACAGAGGAGTACACGACATGTACTCATAATGTACACGGTGTGTACTCTGAAAATTTCCATATTCTCCATTTTTCCTTAAAAATCACTTAAATGAGATCTGTACCTGAAACCGAAGCTTCGGGTTCTTACAAACTTCACCCCTTAAAGAAATTCATCCCAGAATTTCCCTAGAAAGGATTAGAAGACGAAATCTCGAACAACTCTTATAAGGCCCTGGCCTTAAACCTTACTTTATATTGAATTAAATGAATAATTCACATTGAGGATCTTTTCAGGTTTAGAGTTTTAGATAATTAGAACATAACTATTACATCTCAAAATATTACATAGTAGACACTTTTACTAAGTTTCCATAAAAAAAACTCTTAAAAATAAACATGTCTAGTTCCATGTTTTATATAGCATGAAATTCCCTTGATCCCATCCTTGACCCTATTCCACATTAAGTCCTGTGAAAAACATTTCAATGAAACATGGGGTGAGCATAAAAATCTCAATAAGGGATACAAAAAGAAAAAAAACTGTTAGTTTATCAAAACAAAAAGTAAACCATGTATACTTTAACAAAGTAATACTTTTCACCTTTATGAAGTAGTAAAAACTCTTCACTGAATAAAAGATCATTACTTACCCTTTTGTAACCAAAAGATTACCATAAAACCCATATAATGAACACATAACATATAAAGGTAACTTGGGGCATAAACATACTTAAGTGGAATAACCATATGGTCGACTTCCACACATATCACTAAATGGAATAGCCATACGACCAACTTCCATACATACTTAATGGAATAGCCATACGACTGACTTCCATACCCAATTCATTGGAGTTTATAACGTAACCACCCGTCCTGGTATTCATGGCACCACCCGTCATATGGTTTATCACGTAACCACCCGTAAAATGTCCAAGTACCAATATAAAATCATAAAACATAAAACCAGTATAAAGGAATGATAACATTTCCACATTTCAATCACAATATATCATTTAAATATATTGACATAATAAAATCCTTTATCAAAACCATTTTCAATACCAAAATACATAAAAGTGTATATGGTATTTATTTTATTTTAAAAACATTACGGCTTGTTGAGGAAGCCAAAGACCAAATAATACTCGCAGTGGCGGAAAAGGTCATTGTCACCATGTACGTTAAAAGAAACATTCTTTTCTGTCATTTTGTAAAACTCTTCATAGAAAAATATTCCTTTTGTATAAATGTAAAATTCAAAGGGTTTTATACACCCTATAAAAGAAATTTGTGTATCAAATGAAATATGCCTCAATAAAAGGAGATTGAGACGAAGTCCCTTACCTCGGGTCCGACTTGACTCGACCATTCTTTAACATCCTGAATAATAAACTTGAGTTAATTTATATTTTCATAAGAACCTTTTCAAGTTCATTATTCCTTTTATATCACTTATTTCCATGTTATAAACATTATGTAACCATTTAAGTTAATAGTGTTTGTTTTGTCGATATTTGGTTCTTAAGACGAAAGTGGACTTCTTACAATTACATGTTGTTCGTGTGGTCAAATGTTATTTATATCCATAATGACATTCCTGATTTGGATATCATATATATCATATATATCCATAATATACATATATTTATAATATTACATAATCATTTAGAGGTAAGAAATGAAATGCACCATTCATGGAGACGGTACGCCGTACGTACGCATGAACGCTACTTTCATTTCTATGTCATATTAAAGGAATTAAAACTAAATGAGAGGTATGTATATTTTAATTCCATAATTATATTAATAATTTATATGTAACATACATCATATATATCCATTATATATATGTACTTATAATAGTATATTACATTTGGAGATAAGAAATGAAATGCACCGTTCATGGAGACGGTAAGCCGTACGTACGCATGAACGCTACTTTCATTTCTTTTTCATACATTAATGGAACGAAATAATAATGATATAGAGGTATATTATAATTCTAGTATAACATCATATATAATAACTTTAAATACATCCTTTATACATATCACATATGACATTAACAAATCAAATCACTTTGAGGGGGCGGTAGTCCGCACTTCCTTAAATGAAGATATCACATTTACCCATAATGGAAACCATAAAGGTAAGCCCAAAATGTAAAATACATAATATTAAGGAAAAAATAAACATATTATATATCATATATAAATATAGTGACATCTTAATGGCCACCTTTGAAGGTGTTTGAAGAATATCGAACAATCATCGTTTCGTGAGGCAGAAATTCGCCATCCACGGAAACAGTATGTTCATTAACCATTAGACGTAGGTGTGTGTAAGTGTAGCTCAAATAATTATTATAAAAACATCCTAGTATATGTAAGATACTGGATTTGTTACAAAAGAAATGAATAAAAAGATTTTAGGGGGTTGGAGAAGCAAAATAAAACAAAATGACTCAAGTGAAGACATTACCTTATAATCGGGTAACTCCCTTTGGTTTGATCCAAAAGGGTTTCTTGAAGAGATTACTGCCTATGTTAAGGATTATAGGATGAGGAGATGGATGTTTAGAGACAAAATTATCAGAGCTTGGCCGAACCAAAGGCTTGAGAGGTGTGGGTAATGAGGTAGAGGTAGGGGCCTTTTATAAGATGAGAGGAGGGGCACTCTTGGAAAGTAAAGAAATGTTCCATTATTTTAAGATTAGTTTCGGATTTAAAAGGTCCCACATTAATATAATTTGAGGATAAGGTGATAAGGGTTCGAAATACACCCATAAAATAGGTTTTTGACATGTGTAGGTCTTAGATGTCACATTATCTTTCCATTTTATTTAAATCGTTAAATAATGAGGTAATCGTTGCATCATCATGGTGTCATAAATAATTTAATTTATTTAATGTCTAAAAATTATAAAAAAAATATCATGATGTAGTAAATCTTTTTAAATTTCTAATGAATATTTATAGTAAGAAATATGACTTGTATAACCGCATGTAAAAATTGGTTTAGTAAAACATTTAATGTTTGTGTCATTTTTACTTTAACTTTAAATAAAAGGCATAAATGTCATTATCATACCCAAGTGGCTCCATGGGGTACCAAAAATCGACCCATGGGTTTTCTTGGTCGGCCATAACTCATCCAATAGGGTTAGGATAAGTGTCAAGATATTTTAATTTTATTATAATATCATTTTTACCTTAAATTACACTAATTACCTTTATCGTGATTAATGAAACATAAAAGTTACTATTCACCAAAATTTATTTTAATCCCATTGAACCACATTTTACTTAATAATGAAAATCATTTAAATTGGATTTTTGAGATTCAAATCACAGAAGTGGTAAAGTCCCATTTAAATGAAAAATCAAATTTTGTAACCACCACTTTGCGGTTTCACTATTCATAAAAAATTGAAGTTTTTCAAAAAAAAAACCAAAACATCACCCTAAGCTATATTTGATATTCTGAATTAAAAAATGAAGTCCATTTTACAAAATTCAAAACATATAAGTTGCATTAATTAATTTAATAATTAATTCCTGTTTTCAAAAAAATAGCGTGTTTTTATGAAACAATAAGTATCAAAAGATTGACACCAGTTTAAGTCCAATTTCAAAGTGAAATTGATTTCAATGACCACCATTGGATTAAATGGTAAAATAAATTCTAATTTCACTTTAAAACCAATTCAAAATATAATCTAATCATCTTAATAAATTAGATTAAAAAGAGGCTTTGAATTAAAATACAACATTTTACACTATTCATTAAAAAATGAACATTATCGGAAAAATACCAAAAAATTACACAAAGTAATATTGGATGTCCCGATTCTAAAGAAGAGTTTTATTTGGTCCAATAGAATTTATAAGAGTGATCAAAACTATATTTAATGACTGTTCGCCATCAAATGTTGATAAGTGGACCTTTTGTGAAATTTAGAGTATATAAGCCTAAAATTGAATTCTTTTCGTATTTTAAGCCTTTATCCTTTATTAGATAAATGTAAAAAAATTTAACAAACACATATAATCATATTTTAGTTATTTCTATCCATTCCCACTAGTACAACGGCTACGTGTTAACTAGCATTTAAAATAATATTATTTTATTACTAGTGTGCAACGTATGTTTTCAAAGAAACTCTTTGTTGCGTATCAGGTACTCTATCCACCATAGAAACCCATTTAAAGTAAAATTAATATTTAATTCACAAATATTAATAAATATGAAAATGTATTATTCTTTATTTACCTTGGATGTTACAACTCTAGCCACTGTAATCGCATATCAACCTCCCTCTCCCAAGTCTCATCTTGTATACGGTCGTGCTGCCATAGCACCCGTACTAGAGGAACAGACTGACCACATAGCACTTTTGTACTATGATCAAAAATCATAATAGGATGCTCCTCGAAAGATGAATCCTGCTCCAAATCAACCTCCTCGGGTTGCAAAACATGAGACGGGTCTGAGAAATACCGTCGAAGATGAGAAACATTAAAGATGTCGTGCATAGCCTGTTATATCTGAGGTAACTGCAACCTGTAAGCAACTAGCTTGAATCTCTCCAGAACCTCAAACAGCCCGACCTATCTCAGTGAATTCTTACCCTGTCTCCGAATCCTCTTGTGTCCCAACCTCGGTGTGACACGCAGGAAAAACCGAACCCCGACCTCGAACTCTAGAGGTCGTCTAAGCTGATCAGCATAAGACTTCTGTTGAGACTACAATGTAGCCATCCTCTTCCAAATCAGCTCTGTCTGCTCTGAAGTCTCTAGAACAAGACTAGGCCTCAGCAAATCTGCCTCTCCTACCTTTAGCCACCATAAAGGTGATCATCATGGCCTACCTTATAAAGCCTCTTAAGGTTCCATCTGAATAGTCTCCTGAAAACTGTTGTTGTAGGCAAACTCCACCAGAGGAATATGCTTCTCCTGAGAACCACCAAAGTCTATAATACAAGCTTGGAGCATATCCTCAAGCACCTGGATTGTACGCTCGGACTGGCCATCAGTCTGGGGATGGTATGTTGTACTCAAAAGTACCTGAGTACCTAACACCCTCTGTATCCCCTACTAGAAGTGCGAAGTAAAACATGCATCCCTCTCTGAAACAATGGAGTGTGGAACTCCATGAAAACTTACAATCTCCCGGATGTACAACCGTCATAGCTCATCAACATGGAAGGTATCCTTGATTGGCAAGAAGTGTGCAACCTTCGTGAGCCTGTCCACTACAACCCAAACCGCATCATTTCCTCGAGGCGATCTCGGTAACCCTATCACGATTTCCATCGCGACATTATTACATTTCCACTTAGGAATGGGTAATTTCTGTAAAATACCTACTGGTCGCTGATGCTCTACCTTCACTTGCTGATAGGTGGAACACCGCATAACAAAACCAGCCACATCCTTCTTCATACCTGGCCACCAATACTGGCGGTGCAAGTCTTGGTAAATTTTGGTGACACTAGGATGAACTTCCCAAGGTGAGTCTTGAGACTCCCACATGAGCTCCTCACGTATGTCTGCTGAAACCCATACTTGGCCATGAAAATGTAGCACCTCATCACTGCCCATTGTCCACCCCGGAGTAGGGTCTCCATCTGACACACCCTCCCGTAGGACTAGGCCTTCAGGGACTAATAGCTGCCTCATTAGAAGTCGATCAAAAAGGGTAGAGGTAACAGGTACGGAAGAAAGAACTCTCTGACCCTGTCTGTCGTGAACCTCCAGATGCATCTCAGAGAACAAATCCATGAGCTTCCACTCACTGTTGGCTTCTTGAACTGCCTAAAATTGAGTCCTCCTGCTTAGTGCATCTGCCACAGCATTGCCCTTCCCAGGAGAATAAGAAAGATCGGAGTTGAAAGACTGTAGGTAATCGACCCACCTCCACTGTCTCAGATTCAAGCCACACCGTGTGAAGATATACTTGAGGCTCTTGTGGTCAGTATATACCATGAAATTCTCTCCCATGAGATAGTGCCTCCAACAATGCAAAGCATGAACAACAGCAGCCAAATCCAAATATTGAGTAGGACAGTTCTTCTCATGTGGCCTCAACTGTAGAGATCTGTACGTGACAACACAACCTTCTTGCATAATCACTACTCCAAGACCGATGCCATATGCATCACAGAAAACTGTATAACTCTTTCCCGGCTCTAGCAGAACTAGAATCGGTGCTGAAGTCAATCTCCCCTTCAGCCCCTGGAAGGCTGAGTCACAGGCTTCTGTCCAAACAAACTTCACCCCCTTCTTAGTCAATCCCATAAATGGTGCTACTAGGTGTGAGAAGTATTGTATAAACCGCCTGTAGTAACCAGCCAGCCCCAAGAAACTACGTACCTCGAAGACGTTCTTCGGATGATCCCAGGTGACTACTGCTCTCACCTTCTCTGGGTCTATGATACTCCTGTCTCTGAGATGACATGACCTAGGAAGTGAATCTTATCCATCCAAAAGTGAAACTTTGAGAGTTTAGGATGAAGCTGATGCTCCCTCAGTGTACTCAAAACGATCTCAAGATGGGTTGCATGGTCGTGTCTAGTGTGAGAGTACAACAAGATATCGTCCACAAAGACCACAACGAAGGAATCCAAGTAAGGATGGAACACTCGGTTCATCAGGGCCATGAAAACTGTTGGCACGTTCGTAAGGCCGAACGACATAACTGTATACTCGTAGAGGCCATACCTGATCCTGATGGCTGTTAGGGGTATATCTAAAGGCCTAACGCGCAGCTGATGATAGTCGGATCTCAAGTCGATCTTCGAGAACACCATGGCTCCTCGAAGCTGATAAAAAAGATCATCAATCCTCGGTAAGGGATATCGGTTCTTGACCATCAACTGGTTCAACTTCCGATAATCCACGCAAAGTCGTAAGGTACCATCCGCCTTCTTCACAAACAACACAGGTGAACCCCAAGGGGAAGTACTAGGTCAGATGAATCCCTCAACCTGCAACTCCTCCAACTACTTCTTGCGCTCTGGAAACTCAGGCGTAGCCATCTTATAAGGAGGTATGGATACCATTAGGGCTCCTAACACAAGCTCAATCGAGATGTCTACCTCACTCTCTGGACGCAAACTTGAGAAGTCTTCTGGAAAGACATCTGGAAACCGATCAACCACTGGAGGAAAAATCCATATGAGAGGTCCCCTGATCATCCAAGAATAAACTGAAAATCTAGGCCATAACTCTGCCCAACCCATGATGCTCTAGTACAGATCTGCTTTCCTGGACATCCCATTCACCATTGTGAAGAAAAGCCATGCCCTATGGTGATGTGTAACTCACCCTGCGGCGATAATAGTCGACAAAGGCCTGAAAAGGAACTAGCCAGTCCATTCTCAGAATGACATCATAACCTGTCATCTCCAGGACATAAAGATCCCACATGAAGTGACACCCACCAACCTCAAGGGGGAACTCCCTACACAGATTCACATTTATAGTTCTATTTCCTAAAGGAGTGTCTAGTGCCAAAGTATCTTCAGAAGTAAGGAAAGTGAGTCTACGACTCTCCACAGTGTGCACAGAAATAAAGCTATAAGAAACTCCGGTATCGAAATGTGAAGAAGATAAAACTGAGGCTACTAGGATTGTACCTCGAACTGTGGAAGGTCCAAGATCCTGCTTCTGATGAATCTGCTCTACTGCAAATGCCTGGCCAGTACCGCGACCCTGTGTAGCAGCCTGATATCCCTAAGCTGATCCCCATTGAGCCTGACCATCGCATTTGCGACCTCTACCCTGGCCTGAACGACCTGAATAACTCTAGCTCCCAGCCTGCTATGGGATTAGAAATCCTGCTCCTAAACGAGGGGTAGAAACAGATCCTCCTTCACTAGTCGCTGGAAGAAGAACCCTGCAAAAACTCTGCAGATGACCCGTCTTGCAGCAAGCTCGGCACTGCACTGGATCTCTCAGGAACCGAGGTTTCTTATGCCCGCTCTTTCCACACTGATAGCATACCACCGGGTTACCAGAAGAAAGGTCCCATCATCTAGAAGATATACCCCACTTCCTCGAGTCACCTCGAGTAGACCCACGGTGGCGCTTCCTGCTATCTATATTAAACGACTTGTCCTTGGTTGTTGAACTGCCCTGGTCAACAACTCTAGTATCCTTCATATTTCTTTTGGTGATCAGTGCCTTGTTGACTATCAAAGTAATAGAAGTCAACTGGAAAACATTCACCTTTGATCTGATCTCTGGTTTGAGGCCTTCTTCAAACATCCTGGCCAAAATCATCTCGTCATTTCCCAGAATGGGAGCGAAATGCTGTAACTCGATGAATCGGGAGGAATAATCCATAACTGAAAGTGTACCTTGCTGCAGGTTCATAAAATCCCTGGCCCTATCGACCCTAAGTGTCACTGGATAGAAGTAGTCGTAGAACGTACGCTGGAATTTGTCCCAAGCCATAGTCCGTTGGCGCCTTGCATGTGAGACTACATCCTACCATCTCTTGGCAGAATCTCGCAGCATGTAAGTCGATAGATTCACCCGTCTGTCTAGGGGTGTCTCCAGATGCTCGAATATGGAAAGAATGGTTTCTAGCAAGGACTCTACAACCTGATGTCCTCCATCCCCTGTGAAAGTGGGAGGATGCTGCTGCTGAAAGACTCGCTTCAGCTCTGCCATAGACGGGGCAGAATGCTGAGCTCCCTGGAAGGTCTACATGAACATCATGAAACCCTCTCTGAACTGAGTGTTCGCACCAGTGTCTGGAATCACTACATGTGCCATATCCCGAATAATCGGCAGAACTACAGGTAGTCCCTGGTCTGCCATATCAGGCGTACTACCACTACCTGGTTTCTGTTGTGCAATGAAAGGACGTATTGGTTCCATAACCCTGAAAGGTCAAAACCACACACCCGTTTTAGGATACACAAGGATAGAAAACACAAGATTACAAAACGCGAACATGAGAGAGAAACACTTAAACTTGAAAAACTGAACTACACGGTGTGTTTTTAAACTACACAGCGTGTTTATTAAATCCATTTATATGGGCCTATAATTCTGCCACCATTGGTCGTGTAATGTTCCAGACTACACGGTGTGTTGTCCAAAAACATGGCATGTACCTGGACTCCACTCCATTTCCCGAGTCTCTTTGCACAACTAACCTACACTGTCTTCCAAAAACTAGACTACATGGCATGTGCACTGAGGACACGACGTGAACATGCCAGGCTTCGGCGGTCCGTGTAATAGGTTACACGGCCGGTCACACGGATAACCTCTTACACGGCATGTTCCGAACGAACACGACATGTATCAGAGGAGATAACACTGACCCGTATTGTTCGCGACACAGCCGGGTACCCAGAAGAAACCTACATGGCGTGTTTTTATAACACACAGCGTGCACTACACGAGCTTCCCCGACCCATGTTGTTGGAGACATGGCCGGGTACACGATTGACTACCACACGACGTGTACATAAGGTACACAGAGTGTCCCCAAATATTTTCTAACACCCCATGTTTTTGTTTACACAGATAGTAAGATGGTTTAAAAACTACAATGCGTGTATGAAGTAAGTACACGCCGTGTATTCTGGGTTTTTCCAGGAAGTAGCTCTGAAATTGCTCAGAATGCCAGAAACACTGAAAAAAATCAACTATGTGCCAAATTCCGATCCATGGGGGGCCATAATCCCCGCGAATCAAAGATGGGAATCATCACAATGCATACAACAAGTAAACAACACAAAAAACAATGGTCCGCCAAATTCTGATCCTCGAGGGCCCATAACACCTCCAACACCAGATCTTGGTGCCCACGCTAAATAGGCTGTAAAAGAAGTAATACTCTATCAACGCAACAATTATTTCTATCATAGAAACTACCACAACGGCATGAATAATCTATCACGACATCTATCACAACATCATGCAATTCTAATGCACCCTAGATGGCATGGTAAAAGGCATGACCATTGATTTTCTACCCGGTGACTATATGATGCATGAGATGGCACACCCTCATCTCATCAAGTTTCAACCAAATAGAACCATAATCATATAAACTGTAACAACACAAAACATGTGCATCACCCAACAGTGAAATATAATAAACTGTAACACTTGACAAAACTAAAAATTGCAATTACGAGGTAATATAGCTTTTCCCTGTACATGAGTTAATTACTCTCGGGCACAATTATGTACTAACTACCTAGTTCTTCCAATCCCTGGCTATGGTCGCAAAACAGTAAGGCAATAGAAAGAAGGAAAACTCCTCGGATACCACTTTGTAACGACCCGAATCTAGAGACCTTCTACTGGCGCCCCGTACCCGGCTCGCCACATGACCTCAAGTGTGTTTCCCCAAACACCAGAGGCTGCTGACAAGCAGCGAGGGCCTTGGTGAGTCAGGGGGAAATCTATGCCCTCATTTGGTAAAGTATGCAGTGGAAGAATAAACATACTCAATAGCGGAAACATTAAATAGCACGCAACAACTGAACTTAAAGTAAAAGCATGGTCTGATATAACAATGATGACGAATAGTACATGTGTCTATGGAAAGTAGTAAGCAAAACAACATGCTGAAATACAACAAAAACCAAAGTACTAAAAGTAAACAGAAACTCCAGCAACATCGCGGGCCATGAACCTATCCCATGCTCTCCAACTCCGACCAGAAATCAAGTACCTGAGGTGGAAGGGACACAATCCCTACCTAAGCCTGCAACGATATAATCAGTTTGGGATGAAAAGTAGGACCCAAATAGGGTTCAAGACTAATCCCAGTAGGCAACCCCCACAAGATTTGTGCCTTACTGTCATTGAGTGATATAGAAAAAGTAATGGTAAACTATGTAGGAAACAATTATACCAATTACCATTCCATTCATTTAATTACACAACTAGGGAAAACCAGCAAAGTTTCTTATTCCAAGATAAGCAAGAAACATAGTAGGTATCCAAAAAGACTACCTAACACAAGAAGTACAAACCCAAGCTTGTTCTTTGGCTTGATGGACTCGTCACAACCAACCATCAAAAATCACACTGACTCTCTGGGTGGCTTAAACTAGCAGACCCCTATAGTCCAGTATTCAAACAAGTCACAAACACTCTGGGATGATCTTATGTCAATTCCCATATGGTCTTGTAATAATAGATACAGAATCTATGAGGAAGAACTTACATCTAATTCCCCCTGTGGTCTCGATGCATGGGTAAACTAAGAACACTCTTGGGAAGCACAAAGTCCGATACCCATAGGTCCTGCATACGAAACTAAAACCAACAGACCCTCTAGAGAAGCACTTAATCGTCTATTACCTCTTTGATCTCCCACACCAGGTTCTCACTGCCCTGAGCAGTCCAGTCATGCATAATCGACTGTTAGCAGCCCTAATTAAGTTAAAAAACTACTTCGCTAATAGATAAAAAATTAATCCACAAGCATATAAATAGCAGGAAATACATGCAATCAAGTCAACAGGCATACTAGTAATGCAATAGGGGTTTCCTCATAGGCAAACCATGCCAAACGGCAAACAACAGCCAAAACAAGGGAAAAAACCCATGGGGTGATCCTCAAACAAGACAAAAAGCAATTATTAATCATCTAATAACCTCAATCATACAAGCAATCTATGACAGATAAATAAACATGATCAAAACCCTATCCCAGGATACCCGATACATGGGTATCCGACACTTTTTCAACCAAAACTCAAAGAACATCAACGTATGGAAACAAACCACCTACCTCGATCCTTGGAGATCGATATAATTGAACTTTGGCCCATGAATCGTCCTAGAACGGGGTAAATCCCTGCGATTCTTCTGCAATCGATGAATTTTGATTTGGACAACTGGTGATGGATCGGTGGCTCGGAGAAGAATTTCCCTCCTCGGACGCTCTGGACAGAATTAGGTGGAGAAGAAGGTGTTTACGAGCATTAGGCATGACCCCAGTCTGATTAATGAAATAAAAATAAAGTACACGGTGTGTCCTTCTTGAGTACATGGCATGTACTTCAATATTCCATACCCCGAAATAACAGGCCTCCACCTCATCCTTACACACCGTGTGTGTGACCCGGACACGGCCAATCACACGACATTGAGTGACAGAGTAGTACACGGCGTGTACTCTGAAAATTTCCAGATTCTATATTTTTCCTTAAAAAGCCTGTAAAAGAGATCCGTACCTGAAACTGAAGCTCCGAGTTCTTAAAAATTATAAAGGTACAATTAAATATATACCTACCATAATCTTCTACATGCATATTATTCTAAAAATGAAACCACTATACATATTATGTTAGTTCACTATCTTTATGGAAGATGAGTTTTTTTTATTACCATCATCCTGGAATGTTTATGTTCTACTATAATGATTTAAAATGAAATAAATTTTTATGTTATATATCGTTTCACATTATCAAAATGAATATAAATCCTAATATTAAATACAATGTGTGACAACCTAATTTTTGATGGGGGAACTGATCATTATTTGTTATATTTAAATTCATTAAACGACCATAATATTGAGTCATTATCATGCTAAGAAGGTAATTAGTGTCTCTGTGGGTCTTTTTTTAATCCTGATTATCTGAAGTAATAAGAATATAATAGCTCATACAATTTTATAAAAACGGTGTGACCCATGGAATAGAAATGTGGGACATGTTTTTGATATGAGACATAGCCATTTTTCATGGGTTTCCCATAGCTATTCAAAATTTTCACATAAGCATGTGGTGTTTCTCAAAGTAGCAGTTAATTGGTCATGATTTTCAACTAATTTAGACAAACAATAAGCCTTGATATTTAGAAGTGAAATATCTATTTTCCCCCCACATAAATTTTTTATGTATTTTCCGTTTTATTATTCTCCCTTCAATGGGAATACTTGGTTATCAAATCCCTTGAGCATTAAAAAAACTACCAATATATACATTAAAGAGGCTTCAACATCGGGTGTTCATTCCTTGATCATTCAAAAGAGTTGGATCCGTCTTGGAAAGCTCCCCTAGTCTCTCAATTTCTATATATGTTTGTCTCTTCATCCATTGTGCTATTTAGGTGTGTGATCATTTTCAATATTTGAAGGTCATTGGACAATTTCTCATATATATTCCGATATTCTTTGAATCTGAGAGTGATATCGCCCAAGGAGTCATCTATGACCTTGATGTAGGAGGTCACATCATATTACCAATGAGTTTAGATGTTTCTTAATTCTATTGTTGTGCTGCTTGTCCGCTTTTGTTGAGAATATCCCTTTTTTGACAAATTTATATCAAATGACCCATAGTATTGTCTTATGCACCTAATTATCCTGTTTTGGTATTTCATGGTTGTAATGTCTTTATATGGTCACCCCATATGCATGCCATGTGAAATTGGCCATTTTTGGTCATTTTTTCAATGCACCTAAAGCATCATGGTTCCTTTAAGAGTATCATTTTAATGAAATTTCCCATGTTGAATGATTATCAAATAGAAACAGGGGCACCACATGGTGTTTTGACCCCCTTATAATTTGAATATCCCATGTAAACAATAGACTTGTTTACTATGTCACCTCCAAAGTGACCCTTTTTAATTAAAAAATGGGTTTTCCAGGTCATAGTAAATTGAATGAGTTAAATGGAATTGATCACATGGGTTGTGTTATGCACTATGGTATGATATTCCTTAAGTGAAATGAATAAAATATGTTTTAATTCAAGTGACACCACATGATGGAAAGTCCATTACACTTATTTATTTATTTTAAAATGATTACCATGAATTGTAGTCATCTAAATGTAATTAGTCATTACTAATAAAATTCATTCATGGTTATTTATTATATGTTATTTTTTAATGATTATGCATATTATATATATGTGTTGCCTTTGTAAAAGAGATGGATGAGAGGTAACTCCCCATTCTAGTTATAAATATATTATGAATTTATAGAGGATGTGATATGATGGAAGGGGACTGGTGAGCATGGATGATAATAACAATCCCTTATATCCGGTGGGGAGTATGGAATCTTGCACCAGCGATTCTATATAGATGTTGGGATGAGGAACCATGTTCCATGAATAAAGTGTTCCCATGGTCTGTCACTCCCCATCATGAGTGTTGTTTCAGAAAATCTCACACTCGTCTTAGGATGCAGGGATTATAGCCAATTACATTAGCTTATAAGATCATTAGACTAGACATGTTTTTCTATGTAATGTTCCTATCCAACCAACACTAGTATTCTATGTATATGGCCACATACGTCCACATGTACATGGTTCATATAGGTGGATTAAATACACAATTATACTATATATATATATTACTACTATATATATCACCAAAGAAAATTATTATTTAGTGACAGTTTACTAAACCACAGCTAATATTTTTTAAAAAGTAATGTTGTGGTTTTTGATAAACAACCGCTAAATAATTACATTTTTAAAAAATTGGAACTCTCCCCTCACATAAGACAACTAACCCCCTAACCTCATGACTACCCAAATTCTTACTCCCTCTCATCACCAATCTTCGTTGACCGTTGTCGTGCCAGCCTCGTCGACGGTTTTCGCTGCCAATCATTGCCCCTCATCTCGCCACATTGTTCCTTGCCCACCCTATCCACCCCTTAGCTCACCGTCCCTCGCCAAACCTTGCTCTGCTAGGTATGATGCATTATACATTATTTTCATAATTTAACATGAATCCTTGTCACATACTTATCCAAATTATAATATGATTTTTTATTTTGATTTTTGAGTTATTCTTAATATTAAGTGAGTATAATTTCCATTAGAAATTTATTAAGTGAGTTTTTTTATAATAGAATAAATATGGATGAGTAATGGTAAAAAATAGTAATTGGTAGGTATTCATAAAAAATGAGTGAGAATATTACGAATTATTGTACTTTAGTTTGACACAACTTCATATAAAATGTATAATTCATTAATAAGTTGTATATTTTCATGATAATAACAAAATATTATAGTTGTTATATTATCTAGATTATATGATCGAAAAAATATTGACAATAGTTTATCTTTTAGTTCATTCATAGTATTAACACATATTAAATAATTTATTTTCTTTTTCAAGAAACAATTTTGTTTTTTATATAGTATTTCTATATTTTATAACATTAATGATTTGTTTTGGATTAATTATAATTAAATATTGATATTTTCCATTAAAATTAAAATATTATATTGGAATTGGAATGATTTTAGAATTCTTACTTTGTTTTTTGGAACTTCCTCATGGAGTAAATACGTTTCTCGTTCATAATGAGTTATGTTGATATTAATATATATATATATATATATATGTTCTTCATATATATGATATATAATACATGTTATTAATACAAATGGTTATGAATAATAATTCATATGCATTAGTTATATTCTAATGGTTACATTTTACCATGGTTTTTGATATTATATTTCTCAAAAAACTATTCACATATACTAGTACTCAAATAGGACATTATTGCTTAAAACATGAAGTAATTAACATAGAAATTCATTGATTATAAAAATATATTAGTGTTATTGGACATTTTTTAAGATTTATTTTGTTAAAATTTAATTATTTCAGTTAAGTATGACACTAAATTCATGAATTAGAATTTCATTTTTATTTCTGTACAGATTTTATTACTACCATGTCACCTTATCTCTTCTTCATTTTAATTTACAATAAAGAGGGAAATGACTCAAATTTAAATTTATATACCCTCATTCAATGTTCATATCCAATGTTCATATCTTATAGCCATTATAACTCTATAAAATGGTGAAAATTATTTTCAAATGTGAATAAATGTAGTCTAACAGACTCATCTATCCGTATATGGTTGGTGGAATCATACTTTTAAATAATATTTTTTTCTTTTTATATTATTGTTTTTTGTTCCATACAAATAATTTTCCTATGTTTCTCCTAAAATAGATAAACCCCAAAATTAATAAACCTAGTTTAATTCTAGACATCATAAGAGAGATTGATACCTGGTTGGTGGATGCATAAGTTAACTAAACCACCACATGAGTTAGTTTTACTACATTCCATAACGAATTGTGTTCCCTTTATGACCTATGCACCACTAAGTCATTTTTGTATTTGATTTAGAAAGTGATCAATGTTAATAGGAGTTAATAATATGATATAATGGAAAAGATTATACACCATGTCTCCTCATGTTATTCAGAAACTATATGGCATAAATGATTAAATAAATTGAATATTGGATTGAGTCTTATTTATTATCCATTAATTTATTTTGGAAGGGATTTGATTACATTATTAATAACATCTATAATGTACATGAAATTGATTTTTTTTATTATTAATTTAATGATATTCCATTTATTAACATTCGCTTGGAATATATATACATGATGTTCCTTATTTCTAATTGTAATTAATAGAATTGTAACTTTATATTATTTTTTTGGAGTCTCTATACAAGATAGTCCTCTATGTTATTCATAATTAATGGTTATAATGTCACATATTGTTAAAAATTCATTAATGGAATTGATTTTAAACATTTTCCATTTTAAATTCAATGGGTATGGAACCCTTGTAAAACATAGCACTCTCACTATCACATAGAGATACCTAAATTTATATTTTGAATAAATATCATAGGACTATACTATATAGTTTTACATATATAATGAAATGTTTAAAACATGGTTCAATTCATCCCCTTATATTAGGAATTTTTTTGTTTATTTATATAGGAAAAACATATTTAAAATATTCATATTATTTTTAAACTGTATATATTAATATTTTTTACTATTTATTAATAGTTATGTGTTTTATGTTTTTTAATAATTTGTAGATACATTTGGAGATATAGATAAAACCTGGATCACATTAATGGGGAAAAAACTCATTATTCTAATAGTACAAAAGATTTTTTAGAATTTTCAATTTCTAATTGATCCATTGCTGGAAGAATATAATTTTTATGCCCTAAATTTAAATTTAGAAGATGGTTGAACAATGAAAATGATTATGAACACTTGATATTAAAGAAATTCCAATGTCAATATTTTTGTTGGATTTTTCATATAGAATCAAATGTTATTGAATGGTTGAGAACCAATGTCAATTCATTGAATAAGCTCCAAAAATCATCAACATTATTAAATGAAATGAAAAACCATATAAATGATGTGTAATTAATTTCAAGAACCCAAAATCGACATAAAAACATATCAGAACAACCAGTTGAGGGTGTATCAAATAACAATGTAACAGGTGATGTTTTCAAGACTATAGGCCAACCAGGTCAAGATTGTAACCTATTGTTGTATCCTCATCTTGATTACAATGAGAGTAATGTAAAGGAAAATATCAGTTTGAAAAATGTGTTTCATGGTTTAATTAACGATTTAAATAAATAGTTGGTTAGTGGATGTCTGAAATATTCTAAAAAATCTTTTCTACTGATATTGTACCATATCAAATGCCTATGTGGAATTAAAAATAAGGTGATATCCATGATATTGTAATTTTTGTGTGATGTATTTCCTGATGATAAAATAATTATGTCAATTTATGATATGAATTTTTTTGATAATAGGATTGTTAAGAATTATACAAAAATAGATGTGTTCCCCAATAATTGTACGTTTTTTGGCGAGAGTATTAAAATAAACATTATTGAAAATATTCTATTCAAATATATTTCCATCAATGGGTGATGTTTGAAGTCTTAATAAATACTCTACCAAGAAAAATAAGAAGAAAAGTAACACAACTGTATTTTTTTTAACATTATTTTGTTTTAATGCCTTGATTTCATTGATTTTTCCTTTCATAGAAAACCACAGAACACGTGAAGTGGAATTAAATAGATGAAAACAATGATCGGATAATGTGACATCCAAGAGATTAAAAATCATGGAAGCAACTTGATTCATAACATCATGATTTCTCATCAGATCCTAGGAATTCTTGATTGGTATTGGATGCTTGTAGATTTAACCCATTTGGGACTTTGAGTACCAATTAGAGTATTTGGACATTTTTTGATCCCTTATAATCTTCCTCCATCAAATGGGTTTGCAACAAATTACATTTATCATTTCGATGATTATAAATAAGAAAAAAGTGTCTATAAATGATATTTTTGTATACTTGTAGCCTTAACTTGAAAAATTACAAGAGTTATGGAGCAACAATGTGGAGACATATGATGATTCTTCATAAAAAATGTTCAAAATACGAGCAGCTCTGATGTGGAAAATTAGTGACTTCCATAGACCAGAGAATTTATCTACTTGGAATACTTATACAGGTTTGTCTTGTCCTTTTTGTAACAATGACTTTGAACCCACATGGATTCCTCATAGTGTAAAATGGTGCTTCCTATGCAATAAAAGATTTCATAAACCATCTCATAGATTAAGGATGAATAATTAAAATTTCATTGGTTTCATTGATCGTATAACAATTCAAATGTTGTTAACTAGTTCTGAAATATTGGAACAATGTGGAAATGTGGAAACTGAATTTGGGAAGGTGCATCATTTGAATAATAGTGGGAAACGAGTTTGAAGTGCATCATCAAGTGATATCAGAACATAAAAATGGATGAGAAAAATCATATTTTTCAAACATTCAAATTTGGAATTTAATTTGTTGTGGAATATATTTAATTGGATGCATATTGAGAATAATCTTTGTGAAAATTTGATATTCACATTTCTTAATGAAAATGGAATGTCGAAGGATCATCTCAATTCCTGGAATGACTTACAATAAATGATCATAAATGAATTTATTTGGCCATATGAGTATGAAAATTATTCTCCAACATTTTATTCAATGAAAAATAGGGATAAAGATACATTACATTAAATTTTAAATCATGTTTACATATATGATGGGTATTCAAATAACCTCTTAAGGTGTGTTTACATAAATCATCCGAGGTTAAATGGATTGAAAATTCACGATTCACATATCTTGTTACCGCAATTACTACCATTGGCATTGCATACATTACTACCTGAAAAGATTGTTGATATTGTACTCTAAATATGTAGGCTTTCAGAAAACTATGTGAGAAATCTCTTCATTCATTTTATATTTCAAACCATTAGGACATATTTTTATATGCACTTTGTGCAATGGAGATGATCTTCCCTCTATCGTTTTTCACTTTCATGATGCATTTAACTAAGAATTTGGTTGAGGAATCTAAATTAGGAGGCCCCTTACATTATTGATGGATGTATCAAATTGGTATGTACTTTATTTATATGTTTTTTAGTTATGTAAAGTATAATTGTTACATAATTTAATACATAAATATGTTTTTTTGTTTCACTGATATCTTGGTCATTTGAAATCATATGTGATAAATAAAGATAAACCAGAAGGCTCTATTTCAAAAGGCTATTTGGAAGAGAAGTGCTTTACTTATTTTTCTAGATACTTGGTTGATATTGAGACACTATTTAATAAAGCTGGACATGATTATGACACATCGAATGAATCTAAAATACACCATAAATCAATAATATTTCTTCATATTGGCGAATTAGTTGGGAGGACCTCAAATATTAAAATTACAAAAATGGAATTATAACAGGCACATAGATATGTGTTTCAAAATAGTAAAATTGGAGATCGATTTATTAATTAGTTGAGATACAAAAAAATATGCCAATGATAGGCTAAGAAAGAAATGAGAAATATATAACAAATTTTTTTAATAAAGAGGTTGCATAATGGTTTTCATAATATGTAAGTTCATAAATATTGATATAAATACAGATATTAGGTTGACACATATATTTTGTAAATATAATATTGAATATTTCTTTTTTTAGATCATGAATACTGATAATTGATCTGAGTTTTCAAAATATGGGATGTTTCTTGATCGTGATCCTATAAATAAAGAAATAAAATTTTACACGTACAACATGAATGGATTCAAATGTCATATAGTCGATCAAGATGATGGGCTCATAACATAGAATAGTTCTATATTTACATTTTCTAAAGTATGATACTATAGAATGTTTAATGATATTATCGAATAAAACTATCATGATCATTTTTTAGTAGGTTTATTCAAATGAAATTTGGTTGATATTATCAAAGGTGATAAAATAGATTCCATTAAATTTACTACTGTGAACTTCTATCGCTTGATGGATTTTGGTGACCATGAACTACATATTCTATATATCTTATCATCCTAAGAATAAATTTTAAATTTTTGGGATATATTGTTGATAAGGGGTGGAGTGTAGTTTCTCATTTAAAACAAAGAGATTTGTATGATATGTGTGATGAAGTGGAAGATTTGACCTCTAACATTGAATCTCATCAACAACAATAAGTGGACTTATTTTTATATAATGCTATTGAATATATTAGTCTTGAAATAATGAATGATGTTGATGAAGTAATAGAGAAGGAAACCAACATGATTGAAGTGAAAAATTATTTTCTGTATAGTTATACATTCATTTATTGACCACTTATGTCATTTGTGTTGTCAATCATTATCATTATTTTGTATATTTTGTATGTTAGTATTGTGCATACGTTATAATTTTTTGTTTTATTTCCTGTTTATTTTTTAATTATATGGTCTTATCATAATTTCATTTTACTAAATGATAGTAATTCTATGGAGGAAGCTACACATTGTTTCATTGACCACACCCACAGATGAAGATTCATCCATCTCCCTCTCTACAGCATGTGAGACACCATCGGATATCCCCTATGCTCAGTCTCTCACACCCCTAGTGAGCATCCCTTCAGCAGCATAGGTGATGTCATCCCCTTCAGTAGAAATTTCAATGAGAGGTAAATAAAAAACTTCTATTTATTCAAAGGGATACTAGAGGGTGACTATTATATGTACAAATTTTAATATGAATAAATTTATTTCACTTTTTTTATATTAATTGTATGTTCATAAAAGATGTAAACAATGGATGTCTGGAGAAAAATATGAAAATATCAGATGATTGGAATCTAACTTAAGAGAATATAGTTGTCCCATTATATTTTTATTGGGTCCCTAGAGATGATTCCTTCGGAATACTTGGCCAAATTTTTGGTCTGTTTGCCATGGAGCTAGTTTCCCTTCCTATTACTAATTATAATTAGAGGAATATTCCTTAAACATGAAAATATTATGTTTTCCCTTAAAAAATAATATTAATTTTAATTAATTATAGTGTAACTCAAATACATTGTGTTATTAAATTATAATATTTTCAAATTTAATTTCAATATACAGATGTTTTTCCACATTACGGTTGCTGATGTGCTAGCACGAAAGTTGACATTGAAAAATCTGGGTAAGAAATGGAAAGACATTAAATAGAGATTGTGGGGTGATTTCAGTGATACTTTATTGAGAATTCAACAGATGTATGAAAAGGTACCCAATAGGGAACCTAAATATAAATGTAATGATTTTCTTGATAGACATCGTGATAAAAATAATAGGGTATTTAGATGTATATTATTATCTTAATCTCATTTTACATTTATAAATGTATATTAAAAAAAGATATCACTTCATAAATAACTTTTAAATTACATTTTATTTATTTTCGGATATTTCATGGAAGAATGCATCGAGTCGATCTAAGAAAATCACCCTCACACTACAAGATCAAAGAGTTTTTCTAGAAGCTGATCGATTTGGGTACAAATTTCATTATTTTAAATATTTAAAATACAATATTATCATTTTAATAAATTATAAATTTTGATTTATATTGGTTTAATGAAATCACAGAGTTTATAAAACCCATCCCCCTGAATAATACTATGGTTGGATGTTTAAAAAAATTGGATGGAAGTTTTATTAATGTGGCTGCCAAAGAAGTTGGGTTATGAATTCATTTGCAATTATAATAACATATTTTCATTTCTCACTATGTTAATATATATTTATTATAATACGAATGATATTTTTTTACAGTTAATTACTAATTAACTATGGGATGTCAATCCCACAAAGTCCTACATAGTCTCCTAGATTGACCAATTTGGTCCAGTGCATGGGAAAGAGCATACTGGTCGAGTGCGTTGGATGGTGATGGGAACCATAACATATAAGGTCCATGTATTGGGGATTGATGTTGTATATACTCCTTGTTGTAGTCACTCCCTATCCTGAGATGCTCAGAGAGATTTTGTTTCAATGCATAATAAAATTGAGGATCATGCTACTGAGATATCGACTTTGCAGAAAGAGTAGATTGATTTATTTCCGATGATGACCAGATCTGTCCCAAGTGATATTTCATCAATGACAGGTGGTGGTGAGTGGGTAAATCACAATAATTCAAATTCATTTAGTTTGAAAAAAATATTGGTTATTAGATTAAATATAAATATACAATAGTATTAAATTTCAATATAATTGTCTTACAGTTACCCGTACCATGATGTAGAGATGGAGGTTGAGAGAGTGAGGGGTTGCATTCATCACCAGACAATTATTGGTTGTTTTATTGATATATTGGAAAAATTTGGAAATAATAGTTTTTTTATGTATCATGTTTGATACTTATTAGTCACCAGATATATTTTGTTTATGTATCATGTGCGGAACAATGTAGTTAGGAAACATATTATCATTTTAGTTATGTTAGGATGTGTATATTATTATTATAGATGGTTGATTACTGAATACATTTATATGGATTAGATTACTCTATTATATAAACTATGAGCATTATTTTGATAGGGCACTGGTACTGGGGCTGCAGAACAAGCAAACATTTTTATTTGCAAATAATAATTTTAAGGCAGCTTAAACCATAACTATGTAAATGTTTCATATTTAGACACGGTGTAAATAGCTGCTAAAATGTGGTTTCCCAATATTGGAGCTGGTCTAAAAAGCGGCTAAATTATAGAGCGTATGTATTTTAGTGGTTGTTTTGTGGCTTTAATGGCGACTTTCTTGAGGAAAACTGAATATTTTTGAGTGGTAGTTAAAACTGACGAAAAAAACGTCTACTTTTATCCTAAGAAACTGCCGCTAATACCTCACAAAACCACCACTAAAAATATTTCTATGAAACTTCTAGATTGAATAAAATTCCACACATTTGTTTCCAACATATAATTTAGCAGAGGTTTTATAAAAACACCACAAAAATCATTTGGCGGCAGTTTAAACCACCAACATAAGAAAAAAACTTTCCTCTACACGGTTATTTTCTTGTAGTGTATAATAACAATTCAAACATCCATTCCGGCTATGAGCCGAATCATTTAGATCTATGATGTTTTCCTTATGAACCTTAGTGTCTGAGTTAATTATTTATGTTTTTCTTATTATTTCATTATGAATACACAATGAGTAGTTATGATCAGTTCTTGGATTATACATCCACATAATTATTGTTGTCCTATTGAGAATTATATCTCACGCAGTACATGGTCTTCCCCTAGTACCTAAGAATACTATTTTTCTAGAGGTACTGATAAGAGAAAAGGACCATCGTTAGGATGTTGATATTCGTATCTTGTTGTTAGATCATATGAGTAGAGGTTTGAGCATTCTATTGAGATGGTAGTGGAGTATTTTTTTTCTTTTTGTACTTTTTTTAAGAATGAATATATGTATTTTCCACAATAATATTTTTTATTATCATCATGCCATACATTCATGTATTAGAAACTACCAAATGGATTTTAAAAAATTTACCAGTGATGTATTTTGGCTTCCATGGTTTATTAATTTCGTCGATTCAGATAAAGTTCCTTTATATTTTTCTATTGGTTGTACATGATTTTCTACTCTGGAATGAGGGTATAACTTTCCCACTATACCACATTTACACCCTCACTGATAGTCAGAAGCCTTTGGAATATGGGGAGGTTTGATTGAGGTCATGTGACTCAGTGGCTCTGGGCAGAGGTTATGTGTATTATGGGCCAGGACATTGCGAAGTGGTATCACAGATGTTCCTTTCTTACATTACTACTTGAATACTATAGATAATGAAAATTGGGAAGTTCATGAAACATGATCATATGCCTTTGTTGAGTGTCATGAAACCATTTTTGGGGTAAATGGAATGTTTTTAAAAATATAAATTGGTTTTATGCCTTTTCCTATTACTGTTCATACTATTTCACCATTGGTTGATGCACATGCAGTGTTAGGGATACTATTATAGTTCTTATTATGGATTTATTTCATCCATGGACTGATGAAATCAGGGTAAGGATCATTGATAAATGCATTAATATTAGGCAAATTAGGGATTATGTTCGAGGCATTTTTCTTGGCCATTTCTATTACTATAACCCATTCTTCTATTTTATATTGATAAGTCCTTGAATATTCATTTAATTATGTTGAAATGTCTTGATGTTATTGGAAATCATAATTAAGAAGTATGACCCCTTATGGATATAAATAGGTATACTTTATTATTAAACCATTTAAACTAATTTACATAATTTATCTAGAACAAACTCAAATTAATATTACATATAATGGGAAATTGGTTAACCTATACATTTGAAACAAATATTTAGACACTAAACTAACCATACTAGTTGATAGTGGGGTATTTTTTAGGTTTTTACGTCCTTCCGGGCCTCATAGACTGTCTAGACCTAGCTTGGAAGTAGTTGAAGAGGTGTGGTTGTTTATTATTCGAAGGGTTTACTCCTATCCTAGTTTATGAATATAAATATTCTCAATTGATTTAATATATTATTACACATGTGTTTGGAATTATTGTATCATTACATCATGACATCCTCCTATTCTACACCTTGAAGGCGATGTAGACCATGTTTTTGAGGTGGTTGGCACTAAACTTCTTGTGATTCCTCTTATAAAGACACATGTAGATCCTATTATAGTTCCAAATATGGGAACTGATGCCCAGTTTCGAGTGGGATTTCTATGTATGATTCACTCTTTGAAATGTGTATTTTGACCTTCCCCATGCATGTATGATTTGACCCATGAGTTTTAGCAGTAGAATCCTACGACATTAGTTTCCTAACTAGAGGGTCTTTCTCATTATAATAATTGAACACTTAATATAGGTGGTTACCTTTTCATGTGGAATATTTACGTCCTCTTCATGAGGAGATTTTATGTAATCATCAGGATTTAATTATTAGTTCCTTACAGAGTACATATTGAATTATATCAGGTAAGGGTAAAATTTATGTCACTTGAGGTGGTTTGGAACATGAATAAAGGATAATTGGATATTAGTGCAACATGAGAAGTAACTGAGCATACATGTTTGGGATGTTTTGTAATATATATCGCTAGTATTTTCCATGATTAAAAAGGGTTAAGAAACAATATTTTTCTTCATGTGGTGGAGAATTTTAGAGAAATATTTCCTTCTGGCATCTCTAGTCTACATATGCTATGATATATAGAGTTTAAAATTGAACTTGTACCAGAAGAAGAATAATTGACCACTACTCCTTATAGGTCGTCACATAAGGATATTCTTGAACACAAGATGTAATTGGATGATCAATAGGATAAAGGTTTTATACTCCCCAACACTATCCTTGAGTTTCACTAAACTTTTTTCCAAGATGTAAGATAGTATCCTTAGTTTCTATGTGGATTATATTCATTTGAATCATCTCACAATAATGAATCAGTATCCACTTCCTAGAATAGAATACATATTTTATTAGTTTTTATGATTGAATGTTTTTTCAAAGATAGATATTATGTTGGGTATCAATAGGTACATGTGATGTCATTATACATAATATGTAAATCCTTTAAGAAAATTTATGATATATACGAGTACCTGGTTATTCCATTCGGTCTAATGAACACTTTAGTGATTTTTATTGATCCTTTGAATAAGGTGTTCCACCCATATAAGGATTCATTTGTGGTAGAATTATTTAATGACACCTTAGTGCATTAATGATCTAGATAGGACCATGAAAACCATCTTGATATTGCTATGAATAAACTGATATAAAACCTATATTATGATAAGATCTATAAAATACACTATTGGATCAAAAAATTCCACCTCTTGGGTCGCATCATCTTGGAGTCAAGATTTTTAGTATTCCCAATGAATGTGAGAGTCGTTGATTCGAGTGATCATCCCAAGAATGTTTTTGACATTCAGAGTTTCTTGGGGCTGTCTTTTTATTATAGATGCTTAATCCAAGATTTATCATGCATTTTAGAATCCCATATAGGATTGAAAAATAAGGGTGGGAAATTCTTATGGTCAAAAGATTATGAATAATTATTTCATTAGATGTATGGTATTTGGACATGAGCACTGATGTGGATTCTATCAGACCCAATAATGAGATGTACAATATAATGTGATGCATTTTTTATTGGGCATAGAGATGTTCTGATGTAGGATGAGTTAATCATCGCATAAAGATATCTTTAGTTGAGCTCTCACGATAATAATTACTCAATGACGGAACATGAGTTCTCTACTGTTCCTCATGATTTATGATGTTAGGGACCCAATCTACATGGAGACCATTTTGTGGTATTCACATACCATAAGAACCACAGGTACATATGTACACATATCAATATCAATCTCAGATATTGTATGTGGGTGGAGTACCTACATTCATTTGATTTTTATCTTTACAAAACAGATCGTAAATTAAATTCAGTAGCTAATGCTCTAAGAGAATAGACTCAGATAGAGGTGGTTTTGGAATCCAGTAGATAATAGAAGGTTATGGCCATGTTATTAGAGATACACATTTAGGAGCAGGAGGTCCCTGGTCAGACTATCCTCTCAGCCTTAAATCTGACTTCTACTCTTCGTGAATGGGTGAGAATGAGACAAATAAATTATTTTGAATGCCTTGTCCTAATGGAATGTATATTCATTGACAATACATATTCTGGATGGACCAAGGATGGGGATGATACCTTACTGTTTCATGTTTTTGTATGGGTCATATCAGACATCATATCTGACCACATGTGGGAATTACATACCTCATTATCGGTGGTTCTCCCTGGTGTAACCAAAATTTATTGAGATCTATGGTGCCATTGTTGGTGTCTTGATGTGAAACATGATATTTCAGACTTCATCAATTGGTGTTCCACCAAACACTATATGAAGGTGGAACATTATTGACCTGAAGGTCTTATATAGCCATTATCCATTCCTGAGAGGAAATGGGATGATGTTTTATTGTATTCCATGTTTATTCTACCCCAATCACCTATATTAAATGATATAGTGTGAGTTGTCATTGAGGATTTGAATATGGTCTCATACTTACTTCCCTTGTGAGAGACATTCTCATTAGATGGTCTAGGAAGGCTTCAGACAAGGGATGTTTTTTATCTTGATGGATCTCATCATTGTACCATTTCTGACAGAGATGACCATTTAACATCGTGGTTCGGGAGGGGAATGTAAAAGCCCTGGGTATGAAGGTACTTCTAATCCCAACCGAACACCCACATATTTATAGATAGATAGAGCATACTATCAAAGTTTTGGAGGACATGCCCTGGTAATGTGTCCTTATCATTGGGTGTTCTGAGGAGAAACAAATTCTTCTTGTTGAATTATATTATAATAATAAAATTTAGGCTACATTTGAGATAGATCACTATGAAGACTTATACGGTGTCCTTTTCAGATCACCTCTATACTAGAAATAGGATGGGGAGGTAGCTATGCTCAGACTATGTCTATTGCAGGAGACTACATAGCATGTCTAGCTGATTAGAAAGTGTATGTTGACTGCACAGTCCAGATAGTAGTCGTATGCCAACCTATTATAGAGCCTCCCAATTTTGAGGTTAGTGACAAGTTTTTCATGTGATTCTCTCCCAGTTTGGTCCATTTTCATATTCAAAATTATTGTAGGTTCTCACTGAGGTTTTTTGGACCCTTAGGGGTTGTAAAATAGATTGGACATGTGGATTACCAATTGGTGATTCCTTAGAGATACCAGCCGATACATTATTTCAATCATGTATCTCAGCATCAAAGATATTATCTAGACCCGAAAAAAGTCTTTCATCTAGTTGGATCTGACTTAGATGTAGATCATTCCTTCAAGAAGCATCCCATTCATATAATTAATCAACGTGTAAAGACACTCTAATGTAGGTCAGTTCAATTAGTATGGGTGAAATGGAAGCATGGTCATGTATTGGATAAGTCCTTGGAATCAATGGTTTTTATTCCTGATTAGTAAAAAAATATATTCACTGATGAATCCTCTTTACCCTAAAATTTCCATCTCGAGGACGATTTTGTTTAAGGAAGGGAGGCTGTAACAACACATCCTTTTATGAGGGTAATAATTATTTTCTTTTCAAATTTAATTCCTTATACCTAACTAATAATTATTCCTAGTCAAAATAAAGAGTTCATTCGAGCATATGAGGATCATTCAAAGCCTATAGAGAATACATGTGAAAAACATATTGGGCTACATGGTCTGTCTATAACCGTATGACCCAAGATGCATGGTCATGGGACCAATTATAGATATGGGACAATGGAATTTTTCATGGTTTTCACATGATTAGTAACATAGTGCACCTAATAGTATAGTGATCCATATAGTAGTAATGAACTGAGTATGGTTTAGGAATAGTTTGGCCAAACCATGCTCTGAAATTGAATTCTATGGTATTTTGAGGTGAAATGTCTATTTTCCCCTTACAATTTAAACTTGTTTATTCATATTCTCATGAAAATGGATATCCTCGGTTCTCTTATCCCTTGATCGTAAAAATTATCCCAATAAAGGAATTGATGAAAATTCTACATCCAATGTTCATTCCTTGAACCATCGAAAGCATTGGATCCATCTTGGTATTCTCTCATAGTCTCTCATTTCCTATCTAATTTTATCATGGAATCCCTTGGGCTCTCTAGGTGGGGGAAATTTTCCCTATTTTTGTGGAAAATGAACATTTCTATTATCTCTTCCATCCTTCATTGAATCCGAAGATGATATCCAGAAATGATTATTCTAAATCCTTTTCGTAGGTGGTAACATTGTTTTCACTTTGAGTTTTGATGTTTTTTTACAATTCCATGGATCCAAAAACAATGTTTTACCTAGAATGTACTTTTTATTGAATTCATTATATAAAATTGTCCATTTAATATTATTATTCGACTAGTTATCCCACTTTTGGGGTTTATAGGTTGTAAACACCTTATATGGTCACCACAAGTGTGTACCAAGTGTAATTGGCCATTTTAAGTCATTTGTTCAATGTTTTTGAAACTTCATAAATCCTTATGGATTAGCCATTAAATGAAATTTACATTGAGACATGAGTATTATATTGAACCAAAGGAACCCCTCAGGTGTATGGACCTCCTATAATATGAATTTACCAATTTGGAAATTGATCGGCTTCCAATGTCACCCCATAGGTGACACTTTTATCTTAAAATTGATTTTTTCATGTTTTAGTAAATTTAATGACTTTACTAGAATTTATCATAGGGTTTGGCTTATCTAATATGATATTATATTACTTAAGTAAAATTATTAAGATGTGTTTTAAATGGAGTGACCCTAAGAGATGGTAAAGCCACATTCCTAGTTTATGTTTTTTGAAATTTTTATTTAAATTGTAATTTACTGAAAGGAATTGTGCTTTGATAATGAATGTCATCAGAGGTTATGACTTAGTTATAATATTATAAATGATCATGCATCCTCAATATATATGTGACCTTATTAAAATAGATGATTGAGAGGTGATTCTCCATGCTATTAGTAATTATAATACACCTTTATAGAGGTTTTGATATAATAGTATGGTACTATTGAGAATAGTGGATAATCACACTCCCATACATTTAGTGTGGAGTATAGCATCACGCACCACTGATACGAACATGAAATTGGGATGATTCACCATGTTCCATGATTAGAGTGTTTACATAGATGTTGACTCTCCATCATGTGTATTGTCCCATGTTTCCTCACACTCTTCTTCAATTATAGGGCATGTACCCTATTCAAAGAGATTTTATGCTCATTAGACTGGTCATGGATGTCTATGTTATTCCTAGATCCAGACAACACTATTATTCCATGTATATGTGCACTTATTTCCACTTGTACTTGGTCTATATCGGTGGATGAAATATGAAACTATATATATATTACAACTATTTATATAGTATCTATTTAGACTTTCATTACAACTATGTGTCAAAGTAGGCAGAGCTGTTTGATGTCCCATAGAAACCTGAGATATCTAGTTAATTATTTTGGTTCTTCTTATTAATTCATTATTCTAGAACAATGATTAGTTATTAGAACTTCATGGATTACATGTATACATCATTGGTGGCAGCCTACTTAGATTTTATATCTAACACCCTTCTTGGGATACCTCTAGTACCGAAAAATACTATTTCACTATAAATATTGATAAGTTCAATGGAAATACTTCAATATGTTGATAGGAGTAGACTGTAGTCAGATCATTGGAGCAGAGGGTCAAGAATTCAATTGAGATTATATTGGAGCACCATTTTGTTCTTTGTTTAATTTTGTATTGCATGAATCTATACATGTTCCATTATTCCCCCATTCATTATCAGCATGCCATGAATCCATGTACCATACACTTACCTGTGGATTTTCAAATATTATTAGTTATCTATTTATGCTTCTATTGTTTATTGATTCTGTCTATGTATATATGCTTTTGTTAATTTTTTATTGGTTGTATCTGTTGTGAAACTATGACTTAAGGGTATAGTCTCCACATTGTACCACATTTACACCCTCATTTCTAGTTGCCAGCCTATGACATATGGGGAGAAATGCATGAGCCCATGTGACCCAATGACTCAGGTCACGGGTTAAGTCGATCCTTGTTCAGGATATTACAAAATGACCAATTTCATGATGGTTAGTAAAACCTCTTAAATAATATAACAATATAACATTATGGTATTTACTAAATGATATATTCTAGTATTAGAACACATAGATATATTTATAAGAATTTCTATATTTAGATGAACATAAATATGATTTCATTTGACATCAATATTTTTAATAATATTTTAAAGGAATCTCATTAATTATCTACAAGGTGTCCACATTGGAATGATGAAATAAATGTTATCAGAATAGTGAAATTAAAAATTATATCTATTTGGTATTATTCCAAAATATAAAATATATAAATATAATAAATTTAGTATATTTGAATATTGAAATTAATTAATTAAATAAGGATGAAAATTTTACTGTTAAATATGTTACGTTCATGTGAGGACTGATTCCAGGACATGAGTTAATGGATTTGTACAAAACACCCTAATTTCATTAGTTTAGGATTTTTCTTACAATAACTCACAATCCATTGATATTTTTATTATTTAATTCTACAATAATATTTATATATTTCCACAATATATATAAATTTTATAATTCATATTATTTGATGTGGATAAAAATGTTTTATATGTTTCCTTCTCGATTATATTTTTTAAGAAACCCCAATTAAATGGAACATATCAATCTCTTACCCGAATTCATGAGCCACTACAAATATTTATATAACTATTATTGATTTATATAATGTCCCACATAAAAATGGAATGATATTTTATCATTTTTGGTTTTATTTATATTAATCTTCTCTATCACTTAAAAAATTCTCATGACCCTTTTCTCCAAAACAACTCATATGATATACATTTCAAATGATACCTATCCACTATTTTTCACATATTCTGTTATTGAAGAAATTTTTTCTCTTGAGAAAGTATCAAATTTAATTTTTTAACATCAATGATTCTTTTAGTCCCTTATTTCATGGAACCCATTTTTATATACAATCTAGTAATGCAATTAAATATATTTTTCGAACTCATTTCATTCCATGGGAAATCTTCAGGTTTATTCCTTATGTTTATTTCTATATTTGTACCACATATTAATTTTCATGTTATGATAGGTGGAACAAGATGTAACTATATTTCATTTGGTAATATTTATTTTTCATGAGATAATATTCCATATATTATGGAGTAAACCAAATAAATTATGGGACTCCAGCCACCATGATATGTTGTCTTCGATGTTTTTGTTTAATTATTCTTATTTAATCTTTTTATCTGTTTCTATATTTATATTTTTTTCATAATGATATTATTCCATGTTCATTATATTATTATCCCATATGACTATTCATGATAATTATCTTTACTGATATCATGTCATTCTTATTGAATCATAATCTATGCATTGTTATCATGTCTATTCCATTACTGGGATTTTTTGGTCACCCATTATTTTTAAATATTCCCTTGGTTCTCCTATGATTTTATAGAAGATAAATTTTATTTTCGTTCTCATTATGGAGATTAAAATAGATTTTTTTTTTCTTTTTTGTATCATATTGTTGTTTTATGTACCTAGTCTTAAAAATACATCGGGCCTATCAATCCATTCTTTTTATTTAATTGACATTTATGTTAAAATTAATTTAATAGATTGGAAAAAATTAATGAAATGATATTGTTCATATAAGTGTATGCGATTTTTATTTTGGGGGATAAGGAATGTAATACTATTGGGACATTGTGAAGTATAAGTCTAAGTATTGGATAATATCCTGATTTTTTTGAAGTATCGTGGAAGTTATTTCCAAATAACTGAATATAAATATTAGTACTACCAGTGGATATGGATCTATCAAAATTATATGATGGTGTAATAACCCTGTAAATATTGGATTGGGTGTTAACTCAATTATCACCATGAACACGAAAGTAGGCCATGTAGTACACCATGTTTGACACTCTCGATTGATTTGATTTAGAGAATTAAAAAACAAAATAAGATCCCTTATTATTGATATGAATAATTTTTAATGGTTAGAAACCCTAATAGTTATATTAATATGGAATATATAGATTGAAACCTATACAATCAAAATATTTGATCTACATTTAATTTATAATTTTTTTATTATATGTTCCATGTTGGAATTTGTGTATTTCATTACTCTAAGAATTCACATCCCGAAATGTTTTTCTATATATTTTTATATAGAATGAAATATGAGGAATTAAATAAGGGACCAATGTGGTAGGAAATATGATGAATTAACTAAATAAACTCATAACATGATGATATTGGATGTTGAATATCTCAAGATCATTACAAACTAGCTATATTGAGTTATGATTAATAGAAATAATATGATTGAAATTTCAGATACATCAAAAAATAAATGGATGAAACCTCATTGATGATTAGGTGATGTTGACAATAATGTAAATATGACTCAATTTCATACATGTAAAATATTTTAGAACCATCCAGATGGGAAATGTCTTAATAGAACTAGATGATTCATTATGTGTGGAAAAGGAGGGAACACAACATCCAATTTCTAATAAAAACTAAAGATTCACATTAACAATCCATAGGTAAATAATGTTCAACCTAAAGAATGACTAATATTTCAATTTCACTAATGTGTGGATCTTGGGAATTATTGATGAAAATGTCAAAATTCAACGGAATATATGGATGATTATTAGTTTCAATCTTCAAACTAAGGGTATTTATAAGGTCATACACTATGATGATTATTGATTTTAATTGTGATATTAAGATCATACATATCAACTTGTCATTTGTTGTGTATGTATTTTTGTTTTAAAATTCATTTCATCCATCTATATCTATGAATGATTCTATGATCATTAAGTAACCACCAATAATGAATTAATATCATCAGTGATAGACTATATGATTATTTTATTATATGTTAATTTTTTTTGGATTTTTATTCTTATAAATAATATTATTCAAAATTTAGTGTAATTTATTCCTATATTTTCCAAAAAAAGGCAAATACATATATAAATAAAACATTAGTTTCCTACTGAAGGATATAAATATTCAAATACTATTTAGTTCCCGGATATTTTAAATGTGTAATGGGGAGTGTGAATATCCTTTCAAATATTCATATCAAGCGTGGATATTATTATGGTATGTGAAATAATATATAAATCTAATGATTGAGATGATGGATAAAATATTTCATGAAGACATTCACATTTTTGGGAAATACATAGATGTATTTTCTAAAGAGTTATAAATCTATCTTACTGACTAAGAGGTTGAGTTCTCAATTGAACATATACCGAGATCTATACCCCTATCAAGGACTCTCTATATAATAATGACCATTTATGTCTATGAACTAAATAATTAGTTACAATAGAATCTATAAAATAGATTTATATATAGTTTAGTGCTATACTTAGGGTCATCTCGGTCTTATCCATCAAGCATATGGGTGAGTCACTGAACCTCTACATTCAATATCATGAACTTTTCAAATTCAAATTAATGAACAAGTATCTCTGTAACACCCCAAGATTTTATGAGAAATATTATTTTTGATTTCATTGATGTCTTGTGTTGTACGCTACACCAAGATTATCTTGCGCTATACGCAATACATTATTAGTTTGTAGTATATACAAAACTAATATTGTCATGCGTTACATGAAAGTGCATCCTTCCTTGATAGCTTGCATTGTACGCAATACCTAGTTTCACTAAACAACGATATGTTATTACAATAATATATAAACTAGTCGTTATGAATTGTAATACCCACTTTTAGAAAATTTATAAATTTTATCATTCAAAATGGACTTCATTTTTGTATTCGGAATATCGAAATTATCCTAGGGTGAATTTTTTGTATTTTTCTGAAAAATTTCAATATTTGATGAATAGTGAAAACACTGAGTTATTGGTTACAACCAAATATTTATTAAATTAATAATTTATTTTATATAAATTTATTTTAGGAAGAAATAGATACATAATACCTATATAATTTCAATGTAATTCATTGGAGTCATTCTATAATAATTTTAGATATATAAAAATTTTATTGATCTTTTTAACGTCTTTTACCCACCACCTAGGAGCATTTTCAAATTTACATAAAACATAATTTTATGTCTTCTGTTAGTTGAATTTTAAAAATTTGAGAGACACTGTTAATATCAAGGAGTAAAATTTGGTTCAATAAGATAAAAATAATTGTTGTTGAACAGTAACTTTTTACTTTTATTAACCACGATTAAATGTGAATTGGGTAATTAAGGGTAAAAAAGATATTATTATTACTCTAAAACATGTCCTAATACTAATAGATAAGTATAATTCGATCAGGAACAAACTTAGGAATAAGATATGAACCTCTTTGGTTCACATGGATTAGATTAGGACAGTTATTATTATTTTATTTAAATAAGAGTTAAAATAGTTAAAATCAATGTTTAATAACTAAAATATTTCTAATATATCATTATACATAAGATAAATGCAACAATAAATATTCATTAGAAATCTAAAAATATTTACTACATAATGGTGTATTATTTATTTTTTTTAGACATTAAATGATTTAATTTATTTATGACACAATGATGATAAAGTAATTACCTTATTAATAAAATATTAACATAATTGATATTATAAATACCCAAATAAATGTAATTTAAGGATTTTAAGGCATTAAACTAATTTTATAGGTTAATATAACATATTAGGTTTTGGTAGATTAATTGTTTTTGAAGTAATTATGCTGTTATAAATTTATAGAAAACAAAATACCAAATAATGTCAAAATTGACATAAAAGAGTTTTAAAAAAATATTACATTATTAATTTATATAATGGTCCTAAAAATATAACATTCGAAAAAAAGACTTATATAATAATATATATGACATTAATGAACCATTTGGGGTTGTATTGGCAGTTTATAGTTTGTTTGTTGACCATATAGTGTAACAATACAAGAAGACATGGTAAAAGATAAATTATTTAACTTAGAGTTAAATATAAATGATAAGGTTAAAATGGTAACCTAAACTTATATAAAACCTATTGGATAAAATGATTTATACCCATCCCCATCCTAGACTCGAAATAAGTCACTATCGATATATTATTAACCGAATGTGAATTTATTATAAAATAATATTTTAAGTTTTTCCTAAGGTTCCCCTCACCCCTCTTATAAAAGGGCACTCCCTATTCTCTCTAATTAACATCTCCAAAGCCATTTGGATCAGCCAACGCCTTCCCAATTACCCTCTAAACTGTCCTCCCTTCATCTTGGATGCCTTCCATTAGTGAGAAATCCAACCTATGGATCCCTTTTGATCAAATCAAAAGGAAGAACCTGAAGAAGAGGAAAATATTTCACCACCTATTTCAAGTTCCTTTCTTCTTCCACTTCGTCCTTCATTGTTGTTTCCATTATAAAATGATAACTCCAGTATCTTATATATACTGTGATGTTATTATATTAATTTTACAACAATTTTAGTTATTTTATCTATCATATGAATGAAAAAGTCACCACACGTCCGTACGTACAGCTTACTGTGTCCACGTCGTGGAGTAGTTTGTTATTCAAACGTTTCATCATTTGGATGGGTATAATAATGAGTATAAATGATATAAATAATAAATATAAAATTATAATGATTTTTTATATATGATATATCATCCAATTATATAACATTTTAATATCAAAATAATGATATCATCGCTCGTGCGTACGTACGGACTACCATTTCCACGAACGCGATGAGATTCATTTTCCATGATTAACCATTCAAGTATGATTATAAAGTATATATAACAAATAAAAATTAAATATATTAAAAAATATTGATACTGGATTTATTTAAATATATTTTTGATTTACTTAATTCCATTCAATTCAATAAATAAACGAGAACATCGTTCATGCGTACGTACGGCCAACCGTCTCAATGATCGGTGTATTTCATTCCATTTATCGATCTATCATATATATTTATATTCTGAATATATATTATATCTAAATCATGTGTTAAATTATTTAATTAAGTAAATTATGATATAAGTAATGATATCAAGAACAAAAAGTCCAAACAGTTACGATAAATGAAATGATTTTATCCAAAACATGGCTTTAACATGGAATTTACAAAAGAACGGGTAAAATAAAGTCATAAGTGAATCATATATGATATCATAAATATTATTATTGTTATGTTAAAAGTTAATAATAGGTTTAAACCCACTATATAGGAGACTCGAATGCATATGGATGAAATTGGACATATGGTAAGGGATAATTTTTTCAATCTCATTATTTTAACTTATACAATATGAATAGATTTTTACGGTTTCATAACACCTAATTTTCATGAAGATTCCTCTAAAATATTTCCTTTATATTTTCAACAAAAACATTTTCTTTTAAAATTTAATGGAATTTTGTGAAAAGTAAATTATTTTAATGAAGAAATGATATTTTCCTCAAGAATTCATTTCAAGTGTTTTATAAAAATTATTTTCCATCCATGATGACATTATTTCATATGTTTATACTTCAAGTATAATGTATCTATGATTTACATGGTTTCAATTTTCCATGATGAAATGATTTCCAATTTTTTCTATAGATTATGTTCTGATGGGATGATGTTTTTGAAACCCATTTTATTCTTTGGGTTGTGATAAATGAATTATGATTATGTTCTGGAACACGTAAGATTGATTTCATTATGATATGGGTGGGACCTATATCTCCGTCCAATGCATTGGGTATAGATTTATATCTCACGTGATAGAGATGGCTGGAACAGAAAGTGAATCTGGTTCAATAATATAGGGCTGGAACGGCATGTAAACCGGGTTTAGTAATGGACTTTGTCCACTATGATGGTCTTGGAATCAATTCCTTGGCTACTATGGAAATCATAACATGTTCTTAATGGTATTCCACAATTATATGATTTATTCCCATGCTATTTTATCATGGTTAATGTTCTGTTAGGATTTATGACTTATTTACTACCATGATTTATGTCATTTCTCAAAATTTTGATGTTTTATTTTCATGATTTTACGTTCAAATGTTTATGAATTGTTTTTATGTTCTCCATGTTTACCCTTACTGAGCATTTGATCTCATCCTTTTTATAATTTTTTTCAGGATATAAATAAAGGTTTTAGGTAAAAAAACCAAAGGGGAAGATATTTATTGGAGGATTTGAAGATCATTCACCATGATTAGAATATTATGTTCTTATTTTCCAAAGACACTATACTAATACGGTCATTGGGCGTCTATTTTTGTTATGTATTATGTATTCCGAAAAATTAATTTAATGTCTATGTATGTCAAGTTTGGGTCTCTACAATCTCCTACTATAGATTTAAGACTACTTCAGTCATCTACATGGATCCTATATCTTCTGTAGGGATGACCCTCGGTTGGGATATGAATAGTTAAAGGTGAATAAAGATGATATTACCAAGACTACCTTTAAAATGTGGTATGGAAAAAAAAATCAAAGTGATTCCATTCAAGATCACTAATGCTTTAATAATATTATGGGAATTAATTTATAGTTTATTTATATATTACCTAAAAATGTTTATGGTACTCATTATAGATGATATTTCGATATACTCACAAAGAAAGAAGGGGCATTAGAAGCATTTGAATACTTTGTTGAAGACATTGTGAAAGGAAATATTTATGAAAAGTAAAATAAATGTGAGTTCTAGAATAAACAACTATCATTCAATAATGAAATTTATCACCCTAATGGATATCTAGTGATGCTTTTATTATAAATAAAATTGAGGAGTATCTGATACTAGAATCATTAATAGATAACAACACTTACCTTTTACTTTTTGGGTATTGTGAATGATAAATGAGAAACTGATCACATTTTTAAATCATTCTAACTAACTTGGTTTAGTAGAGGAAATGTTAGTATATACTAATGAATATGAAGAGGGTTTAAAATAGAAAAATTGACTTTTCAATAAATTAGTATTTTCACTGCCCACTAGTACAAAACAATTTAGGGTATAAATTTGTGATTAAAATATGGGATTAAGATGTGTACATATTTAGAATGATAAATTGGTATCGTACACTAGAAGGTAGTTGAAAGTTCATGAGAAGAAATATCTAATCCATGATATGTAGTTGGCTATTGCAATATATTCATTTTAGATTTTGAGTCATTGTCCTTATGGAAAGAATTGTAAAATATACATGGATCATAAGATAATAAATTATATATTCAAATAGAAGAAGATTAATATGAACCCGTAATTGTTCTTAAAGATTATCAAGTACTGTGACAACTCAATCCACTACCATAAATGGAATGAAAATATATTTTCACATTCTTTATGTAAAAAAGACGCTTGGAAATTATGATTGATATGAATTGAGAGGGATATGATCATTATATACATGAATATTATGAACATTTGAATCATAATATAAGGAAAATCATCATTCCATTAACAAAATATTGTTCAACCATCCCTTTTATTGGATATAACATATGTTGAGAGGGAATATGTGGAAATTTAAAATAAGGTGGATGTTATAAGAAAATAGAAATCCCTAGAGATCAAAATTAATGTCGAATGATTTGTAATATTGGGGTGATTAATATGTGTACCGTCATATCCCGGGATAGAGAATGTGTAATTGAATGATGTGCATAGATCAATGTTATACATCCACCATGGGAGAATGATGATTTATTGAGATCTTTGAGAGAATTACTAGTGGGAAAATTTGAAAAAATATCAAAAAAAAATACTTCAATGATCTTGGAATATGAGTATGTGAAGGATAAAAGGGGTTTAATAATAGGGGATGACGTAACCATTACTCATGCCCAGATGAAAATAGTACTATATCAATATCTATTTTCTAAAAGGAAATAAAATGTTTTAAAAATGAAATAAATCTATATTAGTTGTGGTGGATCACCTTACAATGAAATCTCACTTCACAACAATTTTTGGGGATATAACACTTAATCAAAATTCATGTATATGCAGTAGAGAAGTTCAGGGGTTTCATGGAACACAACTATCAATCCTGTATTATATAGATATGATATTTAAATCCATGTTTTATAACAATATCCCACATTTATTAAGAACTAATTTGAAATTCACTATAACGTATCACCCTCAAACTGATTAAAAATATGAATGGACTATAAAGAAACTAGATATATGTAGAGAGAATGTGTGATGTACTTCAAAGGATGATTTGATCTGCAACATCTTATGATTGAGATCTCATACATTAATAGATTTAATTAATAAATAAAAATGGTACCTTATGAATCCCATTATAGAATGACATATTTAAAAAGTTCACTCATCAATTTAATGAGAAAATGAAACAGGGTGGGAACTGAAATTGTTAATGAAATGGTATAAAATTTCAAAACCATATAGTAGTACATCCGGACTTTTCATAGTCAATAGAAGATCTATGACGATTTTCTTCAATGATGCATATAGTTTCTTATTAGAGATAATGAAATCCTCTTCATATCCCCATGTAAGAACCTAGTTTTTCACTAAGGTATGGATCCTTTAAATTTCGGTCTAAAAAATTACTTTGGATATAATTTGGATGCATAATTAGTAAAAAAATATTTCATGTGTGTCTGGGACTTTTTCAGAGCCCAGAGCACATCCTTTTGCTGAAACTGGTCAATTTAAATGGTTGGAACACATTTAGTGAATAGATTTCCTAACCATGTGAATGGTATTTTTCATAAATATCCACCTTTCATTATTGGAACATGGCCACTCAGCCTACCTTTTCATGGGCCCATTTTTCCAAGGTAACCATGCAGAGAAACTAAGCAAAGGCCATTTTTCTAGGTAATTTTAAATTTTTTCAATTAATGATCTAATTAGAACCCTTATTCCTCTATAATCATTATTTCGTCAATATTATCATAAATTTATATCATTTTGGGTCCCATTGATGATATATGGAAGAAATAAAGATATATCTCTCATTTGGGATCCGATCGAGCTACAACTCATCATGTTGGATGTCAAATGGTACGTACTCGAGTCCACTTGAGCCATTCTCTTTCTTTCTTACTATCGGCCGAGTTATTGGGGTATGACTATTTTTATATTTTATATATATATATCCTTTGAAATAATCTAAATAATTGTCCAATACCATAAGAGTATATTCATAAAACCATTTGGTGAGTTTTCTATAACTCATCCCTCAATGTTGCTGATTTTAGAATTGTCATGTGGGGATCACCAATTCCATTAGTTTCCATTTCAATAATTTTAAAGCCATTTTTATAATAATCAGAACCTAATGCTTATTCTCATTCCAAATATTTGATTATTTGTTACTGGTTACTCCTAAAACTCCATTAATTCCATGTTAATGGTTATGCTATAATTGTTGTATATTTGTTTTGACACTATTGTGCCACCGTTCGGGTCTGCTTTTCCTGAAAAACATTAGGGTAAGCTTTCAAATAAATAATTTCTTGGTTTATATTGTAAATTGGATAATAGAAGGTACCATGTATTCATGAAACATTACCTACCTATTTAATTTTAATCAATTGATAATTATATTGTAAATGTGAATGGGAATGTATACTTTGTATAAGGATAGGCATTAATCAAAAAATTAAGAACATGTTGCGTATATTTAGCACCAATTTCAACATTAATGGAATTAATATGAATATAAATTAAATATGGAATATGATTTAATTTATTTAATGAATTCTTTCATGATACCTAGCCTTGTCACACTAACGAATGGAAAGGCCTGAACCAAACGGACTTTTCGATTAATTATGAATTGATTAAACACTTGAATTCTACATAACCTTATCACAATATTGATAGGAAATGATTGAAACAATTGGTGAATTCTATTTGATATTATCACAGTAATGGATCTATAGGCTTCAAAAAATATAATATTACATGACTACATAATAAAATTGGAATGTCCTGACCCGAACTGGCCTTGGATTCTGATCAGAGAATGCCATGAGCACTCAGGATCCCTAGTCCCTTTCAAAGTGATGACTTTCTTAGGTTGAGACCCACCACTATCCTGGTCCTTGTCTATTATTTGGATGCCTATTATTACACTATATGATCCTATACATATAATATCTAAAACCTCTGCTACACTTATTTGATCTAGCTTTGGCAAGTAATTTGCATGGTTAAAGCCCATCGGGCCTAGTCATTGCATAACCCTGTTTTACCATGGATGGACTCCGTGGAATTAGTAGGAGTCTCATTTTGGAATGACATGGACTATGCAAAATGGATTACACTATTACGTACTCCAGGACGTAGTTATTATTGAGTTTCAGATTATTGAGGTCTACGTTTCCATGGTCATTACATTGGGACATTACTATTAAATATAATTACTGGTTTCCCTGTTATAACTTAGAAACATTACTATTCATAAAATTTTATTTGTTATAAACTGGTTAAAGTAAAATACTGAATTGGTTACATGATCAGACACCAATCAAGGGATAATGTTGGTACTTGGGTATTTAGTTACATTGTACTTCTTTACTTTATATATTCTCGTATGCACACTGTTATATTTCTATTACACATGCACAATTTATAAAAACTGTTGGTGGTGGCCCACTGATATTTTTCTCACACCCTCTTTATGTCTCTTTTGCTACCGAGAGATGATTACATGGTTTTAGGTCATGACTAATGGAACCATACACCTTCTAACACTTTATTTCTTATTTTTTATTATGGAGATTGATTATAAATGACCGAGTCAGAGCTCGAGATTCTTGGGATTGTGTTTGGATTCCTTTACACCTTTTTTGTAAAATTATATGCATGTTGTATTTTTTCCATGTTTTCTATTTTTCTACTGACATGAAATATCATTAGTTTTTTAATTCCATTTCCAATCATTTCAATTGTTGTTAATATTGTATATATTTTCCGCAATGTCTTCTGTTTACATATATTGCGTCCTCTATTTACCCTTGTTTACATTCATCAACTATGCTACACTTTGGTAATGAGGTCATAATATCACCACATAACCACCATATATTCTCACAGCTATTCGACAACCTCTTTCATTCAGAGATATGTGCTTGTGTCCACGTGGCCCACCGGGCTCAGGGGACCTGTTAAGTGGAAACTAGGTCTGAGACTTCATAAAATGGTATCAAATATATGTTAAATTTTTTCGAGTGAGGAAATTGGACCTTATAGGGGTAGTATTTTGGTTATCCCACATAAATGTTGTAGGATCACGAATTACCCCTTTTTGATGTCCCAGACTCTGATTCCACTTAATGGGTGCCCCGAGCAAGGTGGGCCACATGGCCTCAATCACATCTCCTCAAAATTTAGAGGCTACCGACTAGTAGTGGGGGACTATGGTGTGCCTGTGGGGAGACTATGCCCTCATTACCAAAGGGTACAATATTGGATGAATGTAAGCATGGATAAATAGTGGAAGCAATATGTAAACAGTATGCACATCGTAAAATAGAGACAATAGTCACAATAACTGAAACAACTAGAAATTGCATTATAAAACTAATGATAACCCATTTCACTAGAAAACCTGAAAACATTGATAAACGACAATAGTAATTACATGTTCCAAAAATCAATATAGGAATCAAAAGACTATCACAAGTATCCTAAGCTCTAGCTTTTTCATCTCTGATCATGACCTATATGAAAAAATAAGAAACCAAGTGTTTGAAGTCATATTAATACCATTTTCAACACCTATAACCATGTAATATACTTCAGGTACTAAAAAATGCATGGATATGGTGTGAGATAAATCTCAGTGTGCCACCACAAACAGTGACTATAAGATCCAGCCCATGTAATGGAAATGTAACCATTTGAATGAAATCACATATAAAGTAAAGCAGTAAAATGTTTCTAAATACCCAAGTACCCACTTCAGCCACAAATTTTGTTTGAACATGTATCCAATTCATTATTTTATTATAACTAGTTTATAACATATCACATGTTAATAATAGTGAAGGTTCCATGTTATAACAAAGAAACTATGAATTATATTTAATAGTGAAGTCTCAAGGTAATAACCAAGGTGACGTAGACCTAAAGGGTTTCTAACTTAGTAATAATTGTATCCTGTCATGGGTAATAGTGTCATCAAAGAAGCATACTCCAAGGAATTCCACAATGATATGCCTACCAAGTCAAAAGAGTTCAACCACGGTAAAAGATAGATATGTAATGATAGGGCCTACTGTGATTTAACCATGTCTCCTACTTATCAATGCTAGATCCAAGGATTGTATCTGAGGAATCCTATGATAAAATGTAAGGTGTAGTATGGTGTCATTCTGGGAATTTGAAGAATAGACAATGATGGGGATCTAGGTGGGTCTCATCCCAATGATGTCATATCCTTGAATCATAATGGGGTTCCCGAGTTTTCATGGCCTTCTTTTATCTGAATCCAAGGCGAGATCATGCCAGGCCATTACTATTTTGATTATGAAGCCATTTAATATTTATGTTGGCTCAATCCTTGACATTAATTAGTGTGATAAGTTCATGTAGAATGAAACCATTTGTTAAATCTTTTCCATTCAATAGTGTGATATGGTCAATTAGAATGCAACCGTTTAATTAATTCATAATTAAAAAATAAGTCTATTTGGTTCAATCTTTGACTGTCACTAGTGTGATAAGGCCATGTATCATGAAACCCTTCATTTAATCCATTTAATTTATATCGCATACTAATGTTTCATTCATCTACCTTATATTAATGATGTAATGGGTGCTATGGATATGCCCAAAACTATTCATTTATGTCTATGTCCATGTAATATACATAGTATACATTCCAATTCACATTTCACATTAAATTATCAACGAACGTAAGGGATGAGTTATAGAACATCCACCTTAGGATTTTACGACTCTATACCTACAATATTGGACATTTATTTGGATAATATATGTTTAGATCTAATAAAACTAGAAAATTGGTCATACCTACATAACTTGGTCGATAGAAAGAAAGAATGAGAATGGCTCAAGCAGACACTATTACTTACACATTTGCATTAAACATGTTGAATGGAACCATGATCAGATCCTGAACAAAGGAGATTTATTGATTCATACATTATATCATGAAGGGGATCTAAAATGAGAGTAATTCTGGTTAATCCATTTGAAATATTGATTAGAGAGGAAGAAGGGAACCCATCAGATCACTAAGGAAAAATTATCAAATTACCCAGAAAAATAGCATGTACATGGTTTTTCCACTCAATTTGAAAAACCATGTGAAAACCATCTGTGGTTACCTATGATGAATGAAAAATTTCATTATTATTCTACACAACTACGCGCCAAACATGTGCAGTGTCTATTTATGGAAAAACACCATCCACACGGTTTGGCAAACTGTGTGCCAACCGTGCAGCAACCATGCGTCTTTGCATGTTTCCCCATTAATATGTGTTCTAGGCTATGAATAAGATCCATTCACACATGTGACCTTATCTTACTCATGAGGCATCTATATTATGTACTAACTGAAGATATAGAGGAAAGTATAAATGATCCATACTGGAGTAAAAAATTGGGTTCTTACAATATCCCCCCATAAAATAACTCATCCTCGAGTTCAACTTTCAAGGGTGGAGAAACCATAACTTATAAAAAAGATGGACATTGGGAAACTAAGTCGGCTTACCTCTCAAATGTTTCATCCTATAATTTACCATGTTTCTATAGCACCCATACTAGAAGGACATAACATCATTGGAGAGCCTTAGTGCTCTGATCAATGATGCGTACTGGATTCTCCTCAAAGGTAGTATTAGAATCCAACTCAAGTTTCCCCAGATCAATGGTATGAGATAGGTCTGAATGATATTGGTGAAGATGTGAAACATGAAAGATGTCATGCATGGCATGATACATCTGATATAATAGTAACCGATAGTCTATTGTCCTAACTCTCTAATAAATATCAATTATCCTAACATAATGAGGTGATATCATTCCATGCTTTTTATCCATATTTTTCCTAGACATGGTGATACCCTAATAAATACAAAATCCCCAAAATCAAACTGAAGAGGATGTCGATGAAGATCTAAATGAGATTTATATCTAGACAGAGCAATAGTCATTATATTGTTGATCAGATGAACATGCTCTATAGTCTCCTAAAAGATATTAAGACCTAGTAGGTCTTCCTCACAGGCCTCTAGCTTGCACAAGGGTGAACGAAATTTACTAACATATAATGCCTCAAAAGGATCCATGTGAATTGTATCTTGGAAGATATTATTATAGTAGAACAAGACAACAGGGGAATGCTTCTCCTAAGAGCCTCTTTAATAAAGGAATGATGCTCGAAGCATATCCTCTAGAACCAGTATTCTTCATTCTGATTGTCCAGCAATCTGAGGGTGAAATGATGTTATTAGAAGAACCATTGTTCACGTAGCCTTCTGAAAACCCTTCACAAATCAATACATTAAACGAATATAATGAACTGAAAAACTAGTACATGGAACACGATGTAGTAGTATGATCACAAAGACATAAAGTCTTTCTAGATCATCCACTAAGAATGTATGTTAAAATGGAATAATGTGGGATGATTTCTTTAGTTTGTCAATGACATCTCAGATAGAGTCACTACCTTTTTCAATCTAGGTAAGGCGACTACTAAATCCATTGAAACATCTTCCAATTTCCAATTCTGTACTAAAAGCAGATGTAACAAGAATGAAAGTTTGTGGTTCTCTACCTTCACTTGAGGACATATGGAACTCCTAGTAACAAACCTTTCTATTTGATTATCCATCATATGCCACCAATTCTGGCATCACATATCTCGATACATCATGGATATTCCTAGATGAACTTCCACTGGTATGCATAAGACTTTTTCATAATATCATCTCTCAAATATACAAGAACCCAGATATGTTCACATAGATGCAAGACATCATCCCAGTCCACAGTCCAATCTAGTGGTTGGTTATCTCATGATATACTATCATAGAGTACCAATCCTTCAGGATCTGAAAATTTTATACCCTCCAGATTCTCATGGTGGGAAGTGGTAACTATCATGTATGAGAGCTATGACTGCACATGAATGTCATGAATCTCAATATGATGCTAAGAAAATTGTTCCATTAACATCCATTCATCATAGGCTCCTCAAAAGACCTGTGGTTGTGTTTTCCAACTTAGTGAATATTCAACAACATTTCCCTTCATAGGAGTAGAGTCAAGCTAAAAATCAGAGGATTGTAGATAATCGAACCACCTACATTATATGAGGTTCATGTCATACTATAAAAAGATATATTTGAGGTTCTTGTGGTCTATAAAGAGCAAAATGTTCTCACTTAACAAATAATGTCCCCAAAAATTAATTTCATGTACAACTGATACATGCTCAATGTTGTTCCTCAGGTAATCCCTCTCATGAGACCTCAACTACTGAGATCCATAATCAATGACATTTTCCTCCTACATCAGATCTTCTCTTAGGATGGTTCTTGATGCATCATAGATTATTTTATAACATATACCTAGATCAAGATGATTCAGAATAGGTTCCAATACAAGTATCCATTTCAGCTATTGAAATGATTTCTCACATGATTCTGACCATATGAACATGAAATCCTTTATTTTAAGACCGGTAAGAGGTGAAGAATGATGGGAAAATTCTTGAATGAAATGTATGTAATATCCATACAGCTCAATGAATATCTATATATCAAAAAATTTATTGGGATACTACAAGGAATGTATAGTATATTCTTTTTTAGTTTCAACAAATACTCTTGATTCTGATATTATATGACCCATAAAGTGATCTTTGTCAATCCAGAAGTGGTACTTAGAAATAATGGAATAATGTTGATGTTCTATCAGTGTACTCAGAATGATCTGAAGACATTTGGACTGGTCTCTACGAGTGTGATAATTAACTAATATGTCATTCATAATGAACCCCAAAAAATAATCAAATATAGGTGAAAACCCAATTAATCCGAGCCATGAAAATAGAGGGTGGATTTGTAAGACCAAAATACATCATAAGGTGTACATACATACCATGCCTACTATGAAAATTTGTACGAGTTATGTTTGATGGTCAGACTCACACCTGATGATAACCCAATCATAGGATGATCTTAGAGAAGACCTTTTCTCCATAGAGTTGGTCGATGTGATCATATATTCAAAGAAGTGGATATAAGATCAAGACTGTAAGCTAGTTAAACCTTCTGTATTCCATAGATACATATATGGCTCTATCCTCTTTGGAAAAAATCATGACCAAACCTCAAGAGGATGTTTTGAGCCGTATAATCCCTTTTAAATTTATATTCCCTAACTGTAGCTTGATATTTTGATGATCTGTTGGTGCTATCCTGTATGGAAGAATGGACTCTGGAGATTCTCATAGAACAAGATCAATTTTATAATCTACCTCTCTCTCAGGAGGTAATCTATAAAAAACATATGAAAAGAAATACCAGAAATTATACACTACTAGGGGAAATATGATTTTCATAAACCCTAATCATCCATGACAAGACATGAAATTTGGACAGTCACCCTACCTAGCCCATGACGCTCTGGTATAGCTCTACCAGCTTGGACATCCCACCCACCATTATATATATAACTACTACCCTCTGGTGAAGAAAACAGTTCCCTACAATGATATTAATCTAGAAAAGCATGATATTGAACCAACCAATCCATCCATAAAATGACATCTAAGCCCATCATCTTGAGAATAAAGAGGATTCATAAGAAAAGGGTAACTGTATACCTCAAGGCGATAGTCCCTACATTGGATTATACCCACATCTAATACCATTAATAGTGTATCTAGTATCATTACACCATATTAATACTATATCTCTAGCCCAAGAATATCCATGATATATACATAGATAATAGATTTTTAAGAACATGTTTCAAATAATGTATATAATATAGTAGAGGATAAGGGAATATTACCTCATAAAATAGGTGGTCCTAGATCTTAATCATCAAGTATTTGATGTATTGAATTTAAATGTCCTGATCTACAGTGCTATGCAATATATGGATGACCACGATCAATGCTATTATTTTGGTGGAAATTGTGATTATGGGTTTGGATACCTTGACCATGAACTCCTCCATGTAAATACCTACTCGTGATATTCCAACACACCACTAGATGGGATGTAAAATGAAATTCTTCTAAATGGGGATATGATGAAGATCGTTTTCCACACATGTCTTGTAAAAATTTCCTATAGAAACACATGAGATTCAACATATGGCCGCAAGCATGGAACCCGAGTGGGTCTCTATCACAAAAATGATTCGATTTACATTATCATCAACACTGATGACACACCAAAGAGCTATTAAAATATGTCCTCTAGTTTTCACTTATGAGATCAGAATCCTTTAGAGAATGCATACTGGCATCAGAAGAACTACTTTCCAGATGCGGCACTAGTCCTCTATGCCAGATATTATTTCTATCCCTCAGGTTACACTCAGTGATAAGATCCTAATTTACTTTTGTAGAAAATTTAGGAAAGTGGATGAAAATCACCTATGTATGGATATCATACTGGAGCCCGTCCTTAAAATGTATAGCCCATGAAAGCTCATCACTATCTACAAGCAGTAAAAAACATTTCATTTTTATGAAACATAGTGAGTATTCCATAATTGACATAGAACCTTGCTCGAGAAGCCTGAACTATCTGGCTCTTTCAAAACTCAGTGTTTTAGGAAAGATTTGACCGAATAAGGAAGTCACAAAAACAAACCATAACATTCCTTAACAATGACTAACCTGTTTTATAACATCCCACAATCGCTTGGAAAAATCACAAAGCATTATATGGAAAGCTTGAACCTCTTCTCTGGAGGCATTTCTATATTCTCAATGATATATAGCGTGACTTCTAGCCAATTATCTACATCTTGGGGACTTCCATCCCCTTAAAAGGTATAAGGATTGTTTAGTCCTAACTCTCATGTATGATCATCAATAATAACTGAAATCAGTGGAAGATCATGCATAGACTACATCAGAAGTAGAAACCTATCATGAACTTGGGAATCAGTTCTATGATCTGGTGCAGAATGTGGTTCCATGAGTGACACTCCTAGAGGAATGACCGGTGGTTCAGGGGACACCACATCTAAGGAATGGTCGTAACTAGCCTCCTGGAATGTGATATTAGGACTTCATGGGGACATTGTTATAAAATTAATAAGAACAATCATTGGAAAAATATTTGATGCAGAAAATATTACATGACTCGAGGAAGATTAGTGTAAGAAAACTCACTACCCAAGGCATACAACCCTAACTACCCACTTAAACAACCAAGTATCAGTAACTTTTCATGTATAAGTTTCATTTCATTTTATATTTAATTTTCAGGTTCACTCCTTTACCATTCATAAACAAGATAAATAATGATAAGGATGGGCAACCATTTCATAATATATTTCAGGATTCAATTTTTAGTGGATATCCATTTATATTTAATCAGTTCACATTCACCTTATCAATGAATTTTACACCCATTTATTTATAGAAAAATGGATCTACTAGGTAAATTACGCATCCCAACCAATGAGAGTTGAGAAACCTCTTGAATTGAGAAATGAAATAACTCAATTGAATTCAAGAGTAATATAAGTACATGATAACAATCCTAATGTCACTCGATAGTCATAGGAATATCAAGAAATTAAAAATAGTGAAATGATCTGATATATTATGGTAATATGCTTGATATTTGAATTATATGTGCCTATAATAATGCATGTAACAATGCTCCTTTATCTTATATCATTAGGATAAGGATGAAAGAAAATCCACAATCAAATTAATAATCTATAACTCCACAAAACATGTGTGTCACCCAATGGTGAAATTATATCAATTGTAATAGGAAAAATTATAAGAACAATTATATATTAGAAAACTTGGTTTTTACCCCGAACATGGGTTTGCGACACCTAGTAAGTGATTATGAACAGGTCCCAAGAATTCATAATCTCTAATATATTATCTCAAAAAATAAATGCATGAAAATAAACTCCTCTAATACAACATTGTGATGTCCTAGACTTGGATTCCACCTAAGGCACACAACATATGCCTTACTGCAAGTCGACAACATCCTGCGTTCGAGGTGATATACTTGAGGCCATGTGGACCACTGACATCAGGGAACAAATTAAGTGGGATATAACTCCAGGACGTCACAACCAATAGAACGGATTTATGTGATTTTAGAAGAAGGTAAATCTATGTACCAGTTATATATACCTCTTTGACATTATTGGTCATATTGATGTGGTGGGATATAAACTAGAACTCCCAAAAACAATGTCTATAGAGAAATATGTATTCAATGTATCCTTCTTGAGTAATTACATACAAATACCAATCTTATACTGATTTCAAAGGTGGTACAACTGAAAAAATGGTATCTCTTATAAGCAATAGCTGATGATGATCCTTGACCAAAGAGAAAAAAGTTTTTTAAATCAAGATATCTCAAGTTTTTAATATACTATGGTGAAACCATAATTATAAAGATGTAACATGTAATCATAATGAATCTATTAATCATAAGTATCCTCACTAATTTTCACCTTAGTAATTAAAATTAAATTTCAAGGATGAAATTTTTTATGGTGGGAAGAATGTAAATAACCATTTTTTTATTAAGAAATGTCCTTAATGATTATGTACATGTGTCACAGTTAGTAATATATTAGTATATAAATTAATTGAAACACTAGATAAAACCCAAACATATTATTATAATTATTTAAATATTACATTGAGAAACTTTTTTATCAAAAAAATCGAAAATATTACACTGGGAAACCATAGAAAATATGATAAATAAAATATCAAAATTGGGTTCTATGTGATCCACTAGAATAACAACACTCTCAAAAAAACTTTAGGAGTGAAATATAATATTATTATTGGAATATTTATATTATGTATGAAAATAAATATAACCATTAGAAAAAATATAAGTGAATTAAGAATAAATTAAATATAATGAATTTATAGGGAGTAGAGAATAATATAATGATTACCAACATGATATTTTCATTAATTATTTTTCCATTGGAATAGTTATATGATCCTTAAGAATAGTTACATAACCATTATAATAGTATACTCACTTAAATAAGTTTAAAATAATATTTTTGTATCTTTTGAAATGATAATATGTGATATTTATATCATGATACTAGTATATAAATTTTCCAAAATTGATAAAATCAGTGTTTATTATTTTTTTAAATAGTATACGTTTTATTTTCTTTTCAATAATGAATGTAATAATTTTTTATAATGTTTATTTTCATAAAATTTGTTTATAAATTAATTATATTATTTATTACAATTATATTATAATTTAATGTCAATATATTTTTGTTTTCAAATGGTACAAAAATCTATCATAATATTTAAATTGGAATTTATTCAATTAAATAAATATTTAAAATAAAAATTTATTTTAAAATATTTAGAAAATTATTTTTAATAAATTTATCTAGTTTTAATAATCAAAAAATCAAAAAATTATTAGTGTTTATTTAACTGTTTAGGTAAAATAGTTATTTTTTAGGAATAGTGAAATGTTGTAAAAAAGGTATTTGATATTATATGAAAAATATATGATTAATTTCAAATGATTTATTTATGAACTAATTATTTAGAACTCACGTGAAAAATTTTCTATATATAATATCATGAATGAGAATTATTGGTATTGTTGATCAAAAACAATATATTGATGGATAACATAATTAAAACCTCTCTAATTATCCTTATACAAATAATACCCTCACCTCACCTTATACTCACATGTTATTAACCTTGGATATTTCCAAATATATAACCTTTGATATTTCCAACACTCTCATATATGTGATAGTTCATATCATCTCTCTAAATGACCAATTTCAAGAGCATTAATGACTTTTTCAAGGAGACGATAATCAATATGTAATATTATCAAACTACATCTTTTTAAATGTTTTCTAATTACAACTTCCCCTAAACACACTATTAAAATATGACATAATAATTTTACAATCATATAAAAAATGAAATGATATATTGTTAATGTAATATCTATTATCCATCAAATTTTCATCTACTCAAATTCTAAAAATTAAACCACTATCTGTATTATGTGGGATTAATGACTTCATGGATGATGACTTATTTTCATCCCTTACCAAAATCATTTTAATTTTAAACACATATATAATGGATTATGATGACATAAATATGTATATTTTATATTTTTCAAATTACATAATAAATATATATCAATAAAATTAAATAAAATTTAATAAGTTCATGATGTTTAGTGAAACATCCTAAATGAACTAATCTTATAATATTAACTATTTTAATTACATTATTCATCATTATGTAATAAAAATATAGATATCTTATCACTTTTATTTTATTAATTACATGGAAAAAATTCATTTCACTTCTAATTGTTTTCTCATTTAACAAGAATCATAATAATTATATATAAGTGATTTTTCCCTGAAACCATGGAACGAATAACCTAAGAACAACAAAGATAAACATTTTATATCATTGAAATTATTATAATTGAAAAATAAAAATATAGAAAATAAAATATTTATCAAAAAGTTAAATTATTTTGAAATTAAATAATAAAATTTAATTATTCATGTTGTTAAGTGAAAGTGCAGAACAATTCAGAACATAATGTAATGGGTCTCTCAGAATGACCTTATATTAAGTGTGTTATAATTTATATCCCATTACCTCACTTATATATATATTTTTTTATTATGTAAATATAATATATTCTATATATTTCCCAAATATATACCTAATATTATTCACCATTATTTTTTGGTTATATATTTGTTTCAATGTTTCCCTTATTAATTTCATTCACTAAGAAAACACAGTTGAATTGAACATCTATGTCTCTTACTGTATTTCATGTACCACTCTATAATATCATTTAAATTATCCTTTTATTAAAAATTTACTATTTAATTTTTGAAAACCTTCCTTTTTTCATTTTTATTTAAATTTGTAATCTCATTCCCATTTTAAAGACTATTTACTAGTTTCCTTGATAATAAGTTTAAGAGGTGAATTTTCAAAGTCACATATCCACTATTTTTATTATATTAATTTTAAATAGATTTAATTTTTCATATAATATGATTAATTTCCATATTTGATCATCTAGTTTTTTAATCATTGATCTACAAGAATATGTTATTACAAACCATATATTTATGTTATAATATAGGTTTATGCAACCCATTTCATTCCATGGGTAACTTAATGGTTTATTCCTTATGTTGATCATCTTATAGCCTTTTGGCATAATAATAAAATTATAATGATGATGATGCTGATCTCATGTATATGTTATTATCGATGTTCCCAAATAGTTATCATATAGATAATGTAATTTTTATGCCCATGAGACAATATTTATTGGATTAAGGTGTAAACCTAATCTATTAGGAGACAATATCCACCACGTTATGTTGTCTTAGCAGTTATCCTTGAGCTATGGTTATGTAGTGACATATATTTTTTCCATATTTATTTGATAACATGGTCATAAGATTCAATGTTCATTGTGTTATTCTCCTATATGATTATTCTTTAGCATTTTATTATATGAAATCATGTTATGACTTTTTATTCAAATGTTCTCATTTTTCATCACGTTCATTTCATTACTAGACTTTGTGGATCTCCACTTTTTTTTATCATTACAATTTATCCTATGTATTTTTATTAAATCAAATGGATTTTATAAATAATACTAGATATTAGAATAAGGATTTTTTTTAGAAAATATTGTTTTTTATCTACCATGAATTCCAAATAAGTTTGGCCTCTCAATCCTTGGTTTGTAATAATGGGATACATACGTTAAAATTCATTTAATAACATGTGTAAATGGATTGGGACACTATAATTTATATATGTTATGATTTAGTAAATATTTTAATTTAGTTTTATTAAATTAATTCCATGTTTAATATTTCTATAAATTTAAAATAATTATAAATTAAATATTAACAATTTTCTCAATGTGATTTTGTTGTTTCTGTATGTCACGTTATTCAAATAGATTGCATTAAAACCAATCTAAAACTAATTATATTAATTTTCTCACCACTTAAATTATTTACAAGATAAATCATGCGGTCTCATATTCGACATATTCTCAATTAATTTTTTTTACTATTTATTACATCAATTTCCTATACTGGTCTTTAAGCGATTCATTTCCAGAATTTTGGAATTCATAAAATGGTTGAGAAAACATAGTTATCTTAGTTATTATGGTCAATAATAGGTAAAATATTAATAATAAATATTCAAATATGCCATATTTAGGTTCCAAATTCACATGATTCATTTCATTGATATAGGATGTGTGATAGTGAATTACACATCAGGAATCCTTGGTCAATTTACACATGGTACAATTCACACACACCTCAGCTAATCATGTTAATCAGAACACATCATTATTTCACATTATCTATTTATCCCCAATGTGAAATGTGATTTGAAAAGGATTATTAAAAAAGAAGATATTGTAAAATCTCTAAAACACCACACAATATTTAACACGCATAAGTAATGTAAACTCTTCGGGATAGTACACAACATCATTCCACACATTATACTAAATTATAGTTATGTAATATAGCCGAATATGAATAACATGACATATGACATTAATTTAAATGAATTATATAATATTTAAACTCATTAAATGAGAACACATATTAATTTTTTTCATGAAACAAGGTTCAAAATATTGAGTTATTAAAGCAAGACACAAACTATATGGTGTGTAGATCGATATACATATTACTCTAGAGTTGTAATTTCATAGGTGGAACATGCTTAATGATTTCAAATATTTCATGTGGGATTTCCTAGTTACTTATTCTTATGCATGTATAATCTCTAACTACATGACATGTAACAGTTAACATACACAATGTTTACTTTAAGTACACATCTAGTAGTATATGCCATATATATTCTGGAATGTTGCGTGGTTAAACACACCATGAAAACATCAAAATTGGGTGAAAAGAACAAGAAATTGTGTATATCATGACATACCATAGCATAATACACGTTCTTATAGTATATAGTACATGAATTTTCTATACACAACATATGAAACATGCAATTTTGAGTGAAACTACACACCACCTAAATATAAAATTTAAAAAAATGATTCAATCTGACATGGGTTGTATGATTCATGTTTGTACTACTGTAAATATTATACAGTTGATAATTTTAAAATTGAAATTCAAAATATTTCATTTGTAATAAATAAATATTGAATTGGAATTATATTATATCTTAGAGTCTATTTGGATTTTATTTTAATTAAATTAAATATTTATTTATTTATATTTATTAATTTTTGAATCTGAATTAATTTATTATAATTCTAATGAATTTAAATGAATGATAGAAAATCAATATTTTTATTCCCTGAATGTTGTGATTTAACTAAGGCATTAATTTCCTATGTTTTTATTGGATTTGTATACTCAATTTAATAATTTGTTATGTAGTTTTAATTAATAAAATATTATTAAATTAAATATGCTGAATTTTGAATCATCCCACCTCCCATTATTTTGAATGGGAATGCATGTAAAAATTATATTTTATATAAACAGAAAACTCTAGTACCCATCACCTAAAAGTGAAGAACAATTTTAATGGAGGTATATTCTAGTGAGTGAAGATTATTCGTAACCCAAGACAAGGTGAATCAAACTAATTTGTCGTATATTTGAATAAGTAAATACTATAACTAAATCTAAGCATGGAATATGTAATTATCCCCTTGGTATAATGTTAATTTATCAACATTCAACAAATAAACTAGTAGTTAAACAATCAGGATATTATCTAATATTTTTTTAGTTCATGATTATTTATTTATTTATGTGATTCTTGGATTATCTAGATGAGTAAACATGATTTTATTATGTAGAAAATTTAACAAACACACTAAAGATAAAATTAAACAAAATTATTATGTTAAAATTATGTTATTAGGAATTTTTAATTTATTATATTAGATCTATATAATATTAAAACTCATGTGAAGTCTAAATTATATGATATTTTAACCATATGAAAAAATAATCCCATTTTTTTTAATCTGATAAACATATTTTATCACTTCAGATAGAATAAAACCATTTATAAAAATATTGTTCTTTCCCGCTTTAAGACACTTTCATTTATTAAGAAGTACTAGTTATTTTGACTGTTTTTAAGCTAGTTAGCAAAAAGATTTCATTTAGTAAGAAAATATTTGTGTAATATAGATGAAGGAGCTGAGAAAATACATGTTTTGAGTTTTTGGATTGGGTTTTCCACTCAATATATGATGTAGTATTGAGTTATTATCTATAGGAATAAAATAATAAATAAATACCAAAATGTAATTTGACAAGGCCTCTATATGGGTTATTTGAAAGGGAATATGGATCTCTTATAATACATTATCACACTTACTATATATTATGAATCAAATGGTTAGGGTTTTTGGGATTTTATAAAATAATGGGATACTAAATATTTAAATAATTAATTATAGAATACTAGATAATCAATAAAATTTACTATTTATCAAATTTAGTATGTTATTGGAAATTTCAAATATAATTCTAGAAATATTATGATTAGTATTTGAAAGAAAATTTATTCTCACCAATAATGGATTCCAAGAGTTGTATAGGTTATCATTTATTGGAATAGCATAGGAATTTTTTTTTGTGTCGTGAAATCCGAAAATCATGATCGTTTACCATATGGAGTGAGTGAGGGTAATCTGGATTCTAATAAGTGAAAGAGTTACGATGCTTCATATATTTATTGATTCTTTTAATCAACAACATTGGTTGATTTGAATATGAAATATTAGTACATGGATGTATGAACCATGATATCAAATCTCAAAGAACATGAAAATTGTACCACCCTGAGCTTCCATGGTGTGTTTCCCTTTGAATAATACAGTACCTTGCGATGTACGCAACATGGTGTTTTAAAACACCATGACCAATCAAACTTGCTTTAATGAAATGTAATACCCACTTTTTGAAATTTTATAAATATTATTTTTCAAAATGGACTTCATTTTTTGATTTGGAATATCAATATTAGATTAGTATTATTTTTTTTTATTTTTCTAAAAACATTCAATTTTTGATGAATAATGAAATGCATTGCGTTATTGTTTAAAAAAGACTTTAATTTAAATAATTATTTATTTCTTTCTAATTCATAATAGAAATATAATACATATATTACTTGAATTTAATTCATTGGAGTCATTTTTATAATAAAAATAGATGTATAAAATTTATTGAAATATTAACCACCTTTTACCCACCTTCTAAAAGCACTTGAAAATTTTCATAAAACATAATGTTACCGCTTCTGTGAGTTGAATTTCTCAAATCTGAATGACACGGTTGACATAAATATATAAAATTTTGTTTAATAAGATTAAAATATTTTATTGTAAATTGTATCATTTATCTTTTATTTACCATTTTAAAAATTAAATAGGGTAATTAAAGAAAAAAATAATATTATAATTACAGTAACACATGTTCTAATTCTATTTGATAAGTTTAATTCGACCAAAAACCCCCATAGGAATAAAATATGATCCTTTGGGTCAGAATGTATAATATTTGGACATTTATTATTATTTTATTTAATGAAGAGTAAAAAGTGTTAAATTCAATGTTTAATAACTAAACAATTTTTAATATAGGGTTACATAGAATATAAATTTGAAAATAAATATTCATTATAAATTTGAAAATATTTCCTACATAATTTTATTTTATTTATAATTTGTATATATTAAATAATTAAAATTATTTATGACACAATGATGACGTAGTAATTATCTTTTTATTGAAAGGTTAAAATAATTGATTTTATAAATATCAAAATAAATGTAAATTGATACTCTTTATGCATTCCACTAATTTTAAAGACTAATAAAAAAATTTAGTTTTGATTCAATGAATTTTTTTTATTTAATAATGATGTTATGACTTCCACAAAAATCAATTACTAAATACTGTCAAAATGGACATAAATGTGTTTTAATACAAAGACTATATTAATAAATGATATAATAGTCATAAAAATAGAAGGTTCATAAAAAATACAAATATAATAATATATATGTCATTAAATATCCACTTGGGGTTCCCTTTTCATTTTATTTTATGTTTAATAACCATATAATATAAAAATACAAGGAGACATGGTAAATGATAAACTATTTAACTAAGAATTAAATCTAAAATATAAGGTTAATATGGTGACCTAAACCAGTATAAAACCTATTGGTTGAGTGTTTTTATATCAATACCTACCTTATCCAAAAAATAAATTATTTTGGATCCATTATAAACCAAATATGATCGTATAATAATATAATATTTAATGGTTTTCCTAAAATGACCCTACCCTCTCTTATAAAAGGGTACTGCCCCTTCTCTCAAAAGCACACCTCCAAAGCCATTTGGGTTATCCAAACCCTGCTCAAATATCCTCCCAACTTCCCTAAAATAATCCTAGAGGCCTTACATTGATCAAAAGGACAACTTATTGAGTCCTTTTGTTCAAATCAAAATAAATAACCCGTAAAAGAGGTAATAAATGCTTCATCTCTTTCAATGTTCATTTTTTCTTCCACTACCTCATTTTGTGTTGCTTTCATACACAAATAATTACTAAAATACCTTATATATACTATGATGTTATAATATATATGGTATAACCATATTCAATTTTCTACCCATCCTATGAATGATAAAGTCAACACACTTGTGTACATACTACTTACCGTCTCCACATTGTGGTGTAGTTTGTTATTCCATAATTTATTAAATGGATTGGTATAATAATGAGTATAATTGATGCAAATAATATATATAACATGTTAATGATTCATTATATATGATATATCATCCAATTATATACGATTTCACCATCAAAAGAATGATATTTTTTCTCATGCGTACGTACGGATTACACTCTCCAGGATACGATGAGATGCCATTCCCCATCGTAACCATTCGAGAATAATATTCATTTGATGATTAAAAATAAAGTTTAAAGACTTAATATATTTCTGTATATGAATCAAATATATCCTATCCATAGTAATCATGGGTTACGTAACCAAACATATAAAGGAAAACGAATCAGCTAACAACTAAAACGATGATACTACAGAAATAATATAATAAAGCAATATAAGAATATCATATATGATATCATATTATGGTATATGGTTATTTTATAATTTAATAACAATTAATTAACCATTATTTATTAGGTAAACCTACCCTCAACCAAGGAAATGTAAAAGTTAAGTGTTAATTTTACAATACCTTTACTTATCTGAGGTTGTTAATACTAAGTATCTACAAGGACCTCTTTATCATTCAGATCTATTTTTTTATAAAAATGTATTTTAAACCAATTTTAATATTTACTAAACAAAGTGTTAAATTCATTTATATCCTTATTTGACATTATAAATTTTTAAATTAATCTTTCCGTTATTTTCTAAACAAGATACTTTAAATCCTTTTCGACAAAATTAAGTTATGCATGTCTTTTTTTAACTAATATGGATGGTGTGACTATATTTTTCCATTATAACATCGTCAAAGAATCACTTTAATTCTTATATAAATATTTTAAAGAGAAATGTTTTATTTTATAATTATGCGACTCATAAATTACTTAAAAATAGAAGGAGATATTTATCTCAAATAGTTTTCATTTCATCTATGTCAAAATCATTTGGTAAAATTTACACTTGTTTGAAGTTGATTTATTATAATACAAATAATCCATATTGTATATAATGTTTTGTGATTTTTTTAACTATAAAAGTGTTAATTATATACTATTCATGGTTTATGGTTAATTTATTGACATTTCATATGCTAGTTTTAATACGAATGTTTATGTTATGTTTCAAACATTTATTATGAGAAATGTATTGGACATAGTAAGTGATGGGTGAAGCCCGCTATAGATCCTTGGAGCATTGGTAGGTCACATGAGACAATTAGATGAGGAATTAGTCGAGTCCTTTCCCAATTTGATATATGGTTTTTCCCAAGGCCTTAATCATTTTTAGACATCATTGTCGAGGCCTTAACAAAATTCTTCATAATGTCCTGCGTTATACACTCTATCACTATAAAAATAATATTGATGGTTCATGTGGTTATTAAACTAGTCGAATACCCATGAATATGTTTTGTTATGGCAATTTTGATCTCATCTCATATTCCTACCATAAAGTGTTCATTTATATTAATTTTAATGGCATGTGTCTTCAATTATTCACCATATAAACTTTTTTTGATATCTTCTGATGTATTGCATACACTTATTGAGCATTTGAGCTCACCCATTTCGTATGTTTCATTTTCCTAGGATATTAAGAAGTTAGTTATGAGTTACTTTCCAGAATAATCAAGGGGGTATTGATGTTTCCAATGGAATAAATTAGTGTTTTATTACTTTTCTAGTTGTAATTTTCAACTTATATATGTATCTTGTTTCAAATAATACAAAACTGATCGGTTATTAGGGACATGATTCCTAGTATCATGCCTATGTTATGTAATAATGCATCAAATCTATGTAACTAGGGTCAGGGAGTTACCAATGGTATTAGAGGAAGTTTAGTACAATCCTTAAAAACTAGAGTTAGAAAAACTCTAATTAGAGAACACTTCCCTAATATAGACTTTGAGGAATAGTATAGAATAACATCCTAGAATTTTGGAAGTATAAATATTTTGTGAGGTTTCCATGTAATACATCTCTTTTTGGATAAGATCATGTAGTAGTGGCTCTGGAAATTATTTTCCTAGGGGTGAATCCCAAAAACACTGCTTCGAGCTAGACTCAAATGGGAACTGGTGCACTACAACGAGCCTTAATGCAATCTTGGTTACGGCTCTCCAGATTGATATGCTTAGTATAATTCTCATTTTCATTAAAAACCATTATGAAGGATTTATGAGTATATATTTATTCAAAGAAAACATTTTTATGATTATGGACTATATCCATAAACTGTTCAATTTATGTTATGTGTTTTACATGTTTCGAATTTTGTATTGTGATTCATAAACTAATCATGTTTATTCCATCATTTATAAATGGACCCTAATAGAAGTAATAGAAAATTTTTCAACACACATAATCCATATAGAGACAACCCTCTTACTCAAAGTAATTATAGTGTATCAGGTGGTGCAATTTTTTCTGATCAACTAATTACCATTATGAGAAAACTCACTCTGGTTATGAATAATATCCTTTCCCATATGGAGCACCCTAATCCACAACATGGAGGATCGATGTTAGTCCGCATCATGAGGCTACAACCACCAATATTCATTGGGTCCAAAAATACTTTTTTAGTTGAGAAATGGATATGTTCCTTAGAGAAAATATTTCTAGTTATGGGGAGTAGATAAAGGGAAAATGTTTTCATGGAGGTTTATCACATCACGGGAGATTCAGATCATTGGTGGCCATTAAATAAAAACACAAAGGATGATGAAGAAGTATAATTTATGGAATGGAGGGATTTTAAAGATAATTTCTTAGAAAAATACTTTCCCGGTGGCCATTGAGCAGATATAGCAAGGCAATTTCTGAGTCTAAGGAAAAACAAGGATGAGATTGTCGAAAAGTATGAAGCTAACATTAAAAGGATAGCAAGGCATGCTACATATTATATAAATAACCCATGAAGTAAGATTGATATTTTCATTGAAGGTTTAAAACCATTCCTCCCTTGATAATTAGTCTAATAATCCTTCTCATCATATAAAGATATTGTCTTTTGTGTTATTAATACTAAAATGGAATTCTAAATGTCTTATGGCATTAAAGAAAATATATAGAAGAAGAGATCTACTGGACACTCTGGGAAAGGAAATAAGGAAACATGGAAGAAGGGAAGAGTCAAATTTCTACCTTGTGATAATTGTGTAAGGAAGCACACTGGTGCCTGCCTAAATGGAAAAGGAGTAAGATAAAAATGTGGTCATAAAGGCCATATTACAGGTGATTGTCATGGTAAGAAAGAAGATACCATTTTTAATGCTATAATAGCAGGGAGATGGGATAGTATGCACATGAATGTCTTAATCCACAATGAAATATACCTCAGAATGTCCAAGGGAGAAAGGCCAAGTCTATGTTATCACTACTACTGAGGTTAATGCTCTGAATGATGTGGTGGATGGTAATTTAATGTTTTCTAAAAATTTAGCCAATGCGTTATTTTATACTAGATCATCGCATTGTTTCATATCATCCCAATTTTATATGAAAATAAGATATTTTTATTTTGACATAAAATGGATTTTTCAGTCAAAACATTGAAGGGAAGTATCATAACAATAATGTTTTGTGAGTCATATCCCAATAGAGCACATAAATCAGATTTATCTGCTGATCTCATCGTCAATCCCATGATTGAATTTGATATAATTCTCTGTATGGATTAGGTTTTTTACCATGATGAGAAAATTTATTTTATGAAGAAATAGGTCACAATATTCGATGATGAAAAGAAGTACCTTATCATTAGAGCAGAAACATCACCATCTGATCCTTATCTAGATCCACCACAAGTAGCTCTATTAATATCAATTATTGGGGAGGAGGAGAATGAAATAATTGTGGGTGAGGAATGTAATGTTCAAATATATGATGTACCTATTATGAATGAATATGTTGATGTGTTTCTAGAGTATTTACCTTGACATCCTCCAGAACAAGAAATTGAGTGTTCCATTGATTTAATTCATGGCTCAAGGCCCATATCGAAGACACCTTATATAATGGCCACTATAGAATTAGTGGAACTGAATGAAAAACTAGAGTAATTGATTAAAAATGGACTTATTCACCCTAGTGTTTATCCATGGGGAACCCCTGTCCTTTTTATTATGAAGAAAGATAGATCTATGATGGTATGCTTTGACTACATGGAGATCAATGCTATAACTATAATGAACAAGTATCCCCTACCTCTAATTATTGATTTACTTGATGAACATCATGGATATCAATATATATTAAAGATTGAAATTCGATCTGGAAACCATTAGTTGTGTGTGAAAAAGGAAGACATTTTGAAGACATCATTTGGAACCATGTACGGGTATTACAAGTATATAGTTATGCCTTTTAGGCTGACTATTTCACCCTCTATCTTGAGTGATCTAATTAATAGATTTTTAAAAAATATCATGATGAATTTTTAGTGGTATTTATTGATGATATCTTGGTATACTCCAAAAGCTACAAAGATCATGAAAATCACTTGCACACTATTCTGAAAACTCTTAGAAGAAATGAATTGTATGGGAAGATTAACAAGTGTGAATTCGGGATTCAGAAGATTTATTTAGTTGTCCATATTTTCTATAAGGACGGAATATTTATTGATCCTTAAATGAAAAGAGAAATCCAATAATGTCTAGTATTGACCAGTATAATTGTGGTACATAGTTTTATTTGATTAGCAGGTTATTAACGGCGTTTGGTCCATAATTTTCCCCGATTAGAAAACACATTAACCTAGATCAAACTTAAAGGGGTCAAATATGTTATGAAAAAAGATTATGAAGAATGTTTTGAAGAAAATAAGAGAACATTAGTCAAGGATCCAATATTGACTCTACCATTGGGGAATGATGGGTTTTTTATTTATAGTGATGCTTCAAAGAAACGAATTGGTTGTATCCTAATGAAGAATGATAGAGTTATTGCCTTCACATCACAATAGCTATAAATTCATGAAAAATACTATCCCACTCATGATTTTGAGTTATCAGCTATAATAATTGTTTTGATGATATGGATACACAATCTCTAAGGTGAAAAATGTGATATATATCCTGATCACAAGATTATGAGGTATATATTTTCACATAAAGAACTCAACATGAGGAAAATGAGATGACTCGATCAACTCAAGGATTATGATTGAACTATACACTACACCCAGGGAAGGAAAATAAGGTGGCAGATGCATTAAGAAGAATGGATCATGGTTTTTTGAATAAGATGATATTTGAAAGGGATCATATGTTCATGGATCTAGTTAAAATGGATACGAGAAAAATCATGGAAGGTGAAACATCAATACTTTTTTAAATGGTTTCTAAACCATCATTACTAGAAATCATAAAAAGTTCTTAGGTAGATGATGAGTATTTTCAAAAGAAAATTACTACTGTGAATGGTGGTAGATTGATAAACTTTGTATATGAATATGTGATTTTTAAATTTGGGTAGAGACTTTTTTTCCTGACATACCTCATCTAAAAAGGGAATTGTTGGGTGATTCCTATAGATCTAATTTCTCTATACACCAAGGTAGAATTAAATTTATATTAATTTTAAATAGAATTTTATATGGGAAAACTTAAAGAGGGATATATCTGAATATGTGTCACGATGTATGGTTTGTCAATAAGTAAAAGCTAGATGGAAAAATCCTGGAGGAGTCATAAAACCTCTTCCCATACCTGAGTGGAAATAAGATGATATTAAAATGGAATATGTCATGGGGATACAAAAGACTCCTATATGGAATGATGCAATATGTGTCATTGTTGATTGTCTTACCATGTCATCACATTTTCTTGATATAAGAGAATATTTTCCACTTGAATGTTTAGAAAGACTATATATTAATGATGCAGTAAGACTTCATGGCGTACCCTTATCAATAATTTCTGATCGTGATCCGCGTTTTACATCAAGGTTCTGGAAAAGAATTCAGAAATCCCAAAATATTGATCATTGTTTGAGAACTGCCTACCACCCTCAAACTAATGGACAATCAGAACATAATTTCTAAACCTTAGAATACAAGTTGAGATCTTTCTCTCCTGACTGTCAAGGTATGTGTGATCATTATTTACCTCTGGTAGTGTTTTCTTATAATAATATCTTTCATTCAAGTATTTGGATGGAACCATATGAAGCATTATATGGGAAGAGATGTCACACTCCAACTTATAGGGATGATGATGGTGAAATAAAACTCGTCGGCCCAGAACATGTTGAGGAAACAATGGAAGAGGTGAAGATTATCCAAACCCACATCAAAGAAGCTCAATGTACGAAAAAGAGTAATGTTGATAATCTAAGGAAGGATTTGGAATTTCAAGAAGGTGGTCACGTTTTCATGATGGTATCTTCGTGGAATGTGTTATATGTTTCAAAAAAAGGGTAAATTTAGTCCTGGGTACATCAGACTATTCAAAATTCAAGAATGAATTGCAGTTGAAGCTTATCGTTTAGAAATTCTAACAAGTATCTCCAATGTTCATGTTGTGTTCCATGTAACACTATAGAGAAAATACTTTCTGGAACCAATGAATGTACTCACTGATGAAGAACTAAAACTGGAACCTGACCTGCCTTATTGCAAAGAGCCTATTTGAATTCTAGATACCAGAGAACAAGTGCTGAGAAATTGGACAACGCATCCGGTAAAATATAAATGGAGAAACCATAAGAAGGAAAAAAGAAATGTTCGAACTGGTGTAACATATGATGAATAACAACCCAAATCATTTTATTCAGTAATATTCTAGAAATTTAGAGGAAAAAATTATTTGAAGGAGGGGAGAATGTAACACCCCGCGCTTCCACAATACATTTGCCTTTGAATAATGTAGTAGTTTGCGTTGTTTGAAACATGTAGTTTTAACACACAATGACCAATCAAACAAGCCATTATGAAATGTAATGCCCACTTTTTGAAATTATATAAACCTCATTATTCTAAATGGAAATCATTTTTGGATTCTGAATATCAAAATTAGCTTAGGCTGAATTTTTTGTAATTTTTCTGAAAACATTCAATTTTTGATGAATAATGAAAATCACCACATTATTGTTTAAAACCTACATTTATTTAAAAAATATTTATATTATTTATTTTAAGAAAAAATATATACATCATACCTATATTAGTTCAATTTAATTCATTAGAGTCATTTTTATAATAAAATTAGATGTATAAAATTTTATTGAACTTTTTTACTTTCTTTTACCCAACATCTAAGAGCATTTGCAATTTTGCATAAAACATAATTTTAGCAGTTATGTGAGTTGATTTTCAAAATTCTAAGAGATCCGATTTATCACACCCTGACCTCGGACGCCCATTCAATTTAATCCTTTATCAGTCTCGTGCTATTTGGATGAGGTTTTGTTGGGTACCAGTTTGATATTTTTTGAATCATTAATATTTTCAGGGGGTCTCGGGCTGGTGTGCGGAAACCATACCATTAGAGGTGCCCGTGCATTCTATCATGGAGAAGGTGTGGTTTCCCGATACATGAAATAACTAAATTTTATAAATGTTTAATCCACCTTGTTAATATTATTTTGGAAAATAATAATAACAACAATATCATTAAATTGGTATTAATATAATTCTTATTAAATTTCTATTTGTATTATTATTATTATTTTTCATTTAATTTTCATTAATATTATGTTTACTATTATTATCATTATTATTTTTATTATTAATATAATTATTCTTAGAAATTAGATAATGTACGAATGAAATATGTTATTGTCATTATTTTTGGTTTGGATTTTGTTAATAAATTAATTAATTTAATTATTATTATTATTATTATTATTTTATTTTATGTTTTTTTTGAAGGAAACTGTATGGGGGTTGAACCCCCCATTCTCTTTCTCCTTCGCACGGAGCGCGGATCCCCTCCCCTCTCCTTCTGTTGGCGTGCGTCGCCATTCCCTCTTTCCCAGTTCGGAGGCCTCTGCCTCTCCACCCCCATCTGGGGGCACCCCTCACTGCTCGCATGACCATCACTGGTGCACCCTCTCCCCTAGGAGTCCTCCCTCACCCCTTCGTATTTTCACATCCACCACCTTCACAGAATTCCTCTCTAGTGACTACCGGTGTGACCTCTTCTGGTGTTGGCGGCCCATGTTCTCTCCCTCTCACATGGTGGACCCCTTATTTTCCCACTATTTTTAGTGCCACACCACCACCCATGTGACCCCACATTTTATGAAACGGGTCTCGATGGGATGCTCTACATTCAGCGTCTCATGACCAGAGCATATCAAGGTCATAGCCTCCTCTTGACGGTGACTTTCTGTAGGAACGCACATGCCCCCGACAGAGTTTCAGTGGCATGCAACCCCCTTCCGTATATCTCCTTCATTAAACTATCTTTCTTCCAATTTCGACGTATTGCGCCTCCAATTAATTGTGGTATGGTCCTTATACCCCTTCTCCTTCATCGATTTAGAAATTTGTTTCACTTTTGGTTACCCGGTTTGGAATTAATCGGAACCCTATGGTTGGGATATTGTGTGGTTGTTATGTTCTTTCTGGAATAGGGTATGTGATGGCCTCCTCAAGTCTTGGCCTTACATGTTACAACATCCACCACCAAAGGAGAAGCTGATTGACTCTATTTTGGACCACCGCTAACATCAAATGTATATTTTTATACCCACTACTTTGTTTCACAGCTTCATTATTTAATTATCCTACTGTAGTGTTCTTATTTTTTTATTTTTAAAAAATATGTTTTGATTCATTTCACAGTTTACTTATACAAGTGTCTAAAATTATATGCTCATTTAAGTGCCAAATATTATTTTTATAATTTGTAAAATATATTTTTCATCCCTATGGTATCCTTGTATAGTTTTCTTGTGATGTTTTTGCATCTATGGAATTGGTTAAAATTGGTCGTTAAGGTGTTTTTCAGGGTCTTTCCCTTATTTTAGTTTTATAAAAATAGTGAAAATGTGATTTGGGTTTTACTTGTGAACTTTGTGATTCTATGTAGGGTTTACTTTTAAATTTTATCTTGATTACTTTGATTGGAATAATATTTATTATAGAATGTTATGGTGATTTTGTGTCCCGACGATTTATCTTGGGGAGTGTAGTCGGTTTCGAATGCATGCGCCAATATTCCCAGGTATGGATATGTGTTGTATTAGGTATCATCTGTGTGTGTTTTCCGTCATGGTTCAGTGAACACGTGCATCAGTCTAATGATATATATATATATATCTGTGTGTGTGTGTGGAAGTGCGTGAAAGAATGCGAGATGCTATCTAAGATAGAATGTTTGGTGTTAAAATTGTTTGAGGTAGGTGTTTCCATCCTTTCTGTCATCCATAGTTTACCATATGAACTTTCATTAATTTATTTAATTTATAAATGTTATTTTCACCTTAATAATAATGATATTTTTTTATTCCGGTCTTTTTTATAATGGTTAAAATTGTTAAAAATAAATTTGAAATAGGTCATTGATTACGTGTAGGTGTTTCCATGCCCTTGCATCAAAATTTTAATGCATTTAATGTTTATTTTTTCTTAATTATATCTTAGATTATGTTTCTAGCCTCTATTATCTATATTTTTTACTTATGGTAGTGTTTTCCTATTGAAAGGTGTGACTCAAAATGTATTTTTTGGTTGCTCTTCTATTTAATCACATGTTTAGGCCTTTCCAAAATAGTTGGAACTAAATTTATTTATCTAAATATTGTATTGTAGGCTTTCATCACTGGTTTTTGTTTTTAGAATCATTTTATCAAACTTGTCAGTCCTCCGATGGTTAGTTTTAGGGAACTTACTATTTTGTAGAAATTATGTCGAGTGTCTCATGGAATTGGTAATTTTCTTTTATCCTTGGTTTTATAATAAGTACATGTTCTCTAAATGTTGTGGGTCTCATCGTGCAGTTTATTAAATTTGATTGAAAATAAATCCATGAGTATATGCCCATTTTTCTTTTGGTGGAGATAAATTTTGTTGAGTGTGTGGTATTAGGCATCGCTTTGTTTGTTTATATGAAATTGAGCATATTATCACTAAAGAATTTTATGTCAATTCTATGAAAAATGGAACTTAATAGCCCATTTTTCTTTTTAAATAGGAAAGTGGTGTCAAGAGATGTTTTAGAAGATATTGTCCAACATTTTCAAGAAAGAATGTGATTGTGTAAAACTAAAGGCCCAATTTACAACTCCAAATGTTTAATAAAGTGGTTTTGATAACCGAATGATGTAATAGCCCGGTTTGCACATTGTATTTTTGAAATGTGTGCATATATATATATATAAGTATATAGGGTGATTTTATCTAGGGTAATGAATTATGGGTGAACACATAGGAAAGGTTTGTGCTTGGCGATGGAAAGTGTGGTTAGATGAGTCATGCGTGTGAGGTCTTTCCTACCTACACAATATTTTTATAACCACCATGGGTTCCTTGGATTCTTATAGTTTATCGAGTGATGGTTTCATATCATCCCCGATTATAAGGGTTGATACCCACTGGTAGGTGTATAGTACATGTGGGGAGTGCCACTGGTTTCTATTACAGTGAGGGTATCCGGCTGGTTATCGACTTAGGAGTTTCACCATATGCCAGTAGGTGGTTCTGAAATGAGTATGTCCAGGGGACTTCTAGGGATGTTTTGGATCACCCATGGTTACCTAATTATTCACATAACTTGTTTAAATTCAACTATATCTATTATTTCATTTCTAGTTCGTACTGTTAATTCATTTATTTTATCACAACCTTGGTCTTTATGTCTAGGTTTTTTAATAAAATTTCAAATGGTTTTAAAAGTGGTAGGTATCATCTGGTGGGTTTTCTTTATATGGGAAAACATGTTTTTTATTTTAAAATGTGAAAAACCTAATTTCATACATGTATTTCAAACTAGTTTTTATGGGCTTCTTTAGATAAGTGAACTTTTGAATTCATTGGTTTTTTTTGGGATCCCTACTGAGAATCTTAGTGATCACGCCTATAATATCATTTCATTTGTTGGTTCAGTTTCTCGTTCAGTATCCTGGTATAGCTGCTCAATGATTGAGCAGACTTGGATTTGAGTTAGGTGGTGACCTTAAGGGTCACAAAGAGGTATGTGCATTTTTTTCGTTCCGCTGATAGTTATATTTGGTTATAATTAGTATTTGTTTACCTATTTATATTGTTTTTCACGGGAAATTTTTTTTCCAATAGTTTTGTGTTAATGCCCGAAACACATTGTCAGCTAGTGGGGAATAGGAATGACTCTCAGGCCATGCTGTGGGCCAGGTCAGGTGACTGGTTCAGGGGTGACACAGATTGGTTCATGAAAAAATATTATTATTGGAGGCCCATGTTTTTTCAGGTGTCTGAAAAAAGGTTAATAGGAATGTCAAGGCTCCATTGTTAGGGTACATATCAGTACTTGATCACCACTGCTCGTGACGAGACATGAGTTACCAGGGGTAATTCGGGATTTGAGACTTTCGACTTTGGTTATTTTGGATTGAAGGGTGATAATGGGGACAAATCGGTTCAAGTTGCTGCCTCACATGGGGTGGTGAGTGATGTGGAGTCCAACTGACCGGTTAAAGGTCTTTTTAGTGTTATTCTTTACTTGGGGCATGGATCACCTCCATGTTGTTGGGATAGGCATAAACACATGTTCCTCATTCTCATGGATTATAGTTGGTTGGGTATCATTTTGAACTCGGTTGAAGTGATCATGTGATAATAATGGTAGTGAATTCTAAATTAAAAATGGGGTTTCTTCCAAATTGTTTTTGAAATTGGTAAACTGGGGTTTTAAAGAGAATGTGTATTATGATGGAAAAATTTGGTACATTCTTGGAATTTTGAATGAAAAGATATGATTGATCCGTGGTACTCCTTATAGAGGGTCACACATGTGTGGGTATGTTCAAAGAGTGTGTGGGGGAACATTTTTGCAGATGATGTGAGAAATATTGAATGAACTCACATGTTATGGTTTATAAGGTTCTATTGGTGAGTTTTAAAATTGTAAATGAATAATGGTTTTGGAAAATTTATTTATCCTTCTGTTTCTTTATGTTTAGATTATGTACTTATTTCCCTTGGTTTGTGTTGTTTCTTTAATTGTGTTTTGGCACGATACTGGTTTCGATGGTGGTTTTCATGTTTTCATGAGTATGCCACCCAAATAGCCACGAATGGTTTTCAATGAGTTAAGCCCATATCCCAGTTCTTTTTGTGTGTTTCCTTCTAATCGAGGTAATTAAAGTATATTAGAGGTAGTTTTATATTTTGGAAAAATTTTGTGTCTTCAGGTTGTTTTGAACCCCCAAGGGTGTTAAAATTTTAATCAATCCATATTTAATTGAGGGTTTAGTTCAGTACAAGTAATGATGGGATGTCTCATTTTCATTAGAGTTATTGTTGTGATTAAGGGTGGTCAACTTTCACGAAGGTTCCTCTTATATCAAAGAGTCCATGCCTAAAGAACATATCTCTACGAAGCTATCTTTTTCAGTATGATACCCTAGTTTATCATATCGTTATCTTTTGTTCCAACAATATGGCCAGTTCAGACATTATAATTTTTCATCTTGCATCCCATTGAAAATTTTCTACCATTTTAGTCATTTGAATCTTCGAGAGTACGAAGTAGTTGGGGAATAGAGTATGTGGATGCCTGACTGTGAGGAAGGAGATGTTTCAACCATTAGGGCCCAAACCACAAGTCATGGGGTGATGCTCGCGTACAGTCAGAAGTTTTCAAGGGTGTGTAAAACATCAATCTGGTTTATGTTTAACGTTTTGGGAAGGAAATTTCCAATGCATCCTTGTCCAATTCTGGTCACCTTCATAAGCTCATCGTCGTCAGGGTGGTGGGAGGAGCTTGGTCTACCGTAGTCCAAGCAACCTTATCTACTCTTAATGTGGTTTCTAAGTAATTTAGATTCCATGAAGTGTTATTTGGTCCATTAATAAAGGGACCTATTCTATTTTGGAGTTTGGTATTAGTTGTGTTCGTTAGTGAAATGCATGGTGAAATCAATGGGCATTGTCTCTTGGCTATTTCTTTGTTCGGGAACCTCTCTAGGTATTTTTTCTCTTATATGTTTCTATTTGGTGGGGGATTCCTTCGTCCTAGTGTCTTGGTATAATTTTTTTCCTTTTAATGGTTTTAACAATAGTTCTTATGGTGAAATGGATTCTCTTGTTCTATAGAAGTTGGATTGGATCCATTTAAATTTATTGCATGTTCCTTCTCTCTAGGGTAGTATGTTTGGATTTTTTCTTATCACACTAGTGGATCCTTCTGGTGGAGATAACCCCTAGTGTTCTCCCCTTGTTTTGAGATCTGTTTCATCTAGGTTGGTAAGGTGTGACTTGGGGAATAAACATTTTCCCAAAAACTTCTTGTTTATTCTGGTTGTCTCCGGGCATGGACTCAATTCGTGGATATCTTTGGACCTGAAGACTATCTGGGGGTAGAAAGTGTATGTGGTGCGGAGAATTATCACACCCTGACTTCGGATGCCAATTCATCATATGATTTTATGAGTATCACTTTGTTTGTATGAGGTTTAGTTGGGTATCGATTTGAACTTTTTTGAAGATTTTATGTTTTCGATGGGACTTGGGCCAATGTGTGACCACCATATCGTTAGAAGTGCCCATGAGTTCATTCATGGTGAATTCATGGTTTCCAGATAATTAAAATAAATAAATTTTATAAATGTTTAGACTGTCTTGATAATATTATTTTTGCAGATAATCATAATACTAACTTCATAAAATTGATATTAATGTTATTCTTATTAAATTTATATTTGTATTATTATTAATTTTTATTAATTATTCTTTTATATTATTATTAAAATTAATATTATTAATAATTATTATTGATTTTATTATTCTAAAAAATAAGATAATGATTGAATGAAATATATTATTATTATTATTATTTGTTTTGTTTTAGTTTATTTATTTATTTATTATTATTATTTTATTTTATTTTTACTTTAAGTTGTTTTATTATAGTTTTTATAGGGAAAACCAAAGGGGTTTGAACCCCCCTTTTCTTCCTCATGTGCATGGAACGCAGCTCCCCTCCCCTCTCCTTCTAGTGAAACACAGTTCCCTTCCCTCTTCCCCGGTTTGGCGGCCTCTTCCTCTCCACCACAATCTGATCGCGCCCCTCCAAGCTCGAGTGACCTCTTATGGTGCACACTCTCCCCCCTGACGATATCCCTCTCCCCTTCCTGTTTGTGCAGCCACTATGTTCATGGACATCCTCTCCAGCGACTTCTGGTGTGCCCTCATCCGGTGTTGGCATCCCTGATCTCTCCCTTTCACATTGCAGAACTTTCTGTTTTCCTATATTTTCAGTGCCTCACCACCCCCTCATGACCCCCCTTTTTGCTCAACGGGTATCCACGACATGAACACAAATCAATGCCTCATGGTCAGATCTTATCAAGGTCAAATCCATTTCTTGACGGTGACCTACAGTAGGCGCGCACAGATCCTTGGTTGAGTTTCAGTGGCGTGTGACCCCCTTCCTTAGATAACCATCATTCCTCGATCTTTCTTCCAATTTCATCTTGTTGCTCCATCAATTCATTGAGGTACTGTACTTAGATCTCTTCTCCTTCATCGCTTTAGAAATCTGTTTCTCTTTGAGAAGACGATTTGGATTTAATCGGAACCCTAAGTTTGGGATATTTTGTGATTGTTGTGTTCTTCCATGAATAGGGTATGCGAAGACCTCCTCAGGTCTTGTTCTTATGGGTTCCAACACCATTTATCGATGGAATAGTAGATTGAACACATTTCGGTCTACAGCTGACATCCAATATATATTTTTATACACGTTATTTCGTTTCACAGCTTCATTATGCCCTTAATTATCCTATTTTAGAATTCATAAATTTTTATAGAATTTGTCAAAAATAATTTTTTAGTCATTTCCCAGTTTACAACTACATGCGTGTAGGATTAGATGCTCTTTGGTCTTCCAATTATTATTTTGATAATTTTAAAAATATAATTTTCATCCATATGGTGTCCTTGTATAATTATTTATGTGATGTTTTGGCATTGATGTAATTGGTTAAAATGGTCCTTTGATGTGATTTTGAGGGTGTTTTCCTTAGTTTTGTTTTATAAAATTAGTGAAAATGTGATTTGGGTTTTACTTGTGAACTTTTTGATTTTTTATTCTTGGTTTTCAAATTGTATCTTGATTGATTTGTTTTGATTAAATTTTATTTTAGGGATTTGGGGTGTTTTGGAGTCCCAAGGATTTTTCATAGCGAGTGCAGTCGGTTTCAAAGGTGCACACGCATATTCCCAAGTAAAGATATGTATAGATATATTTATCTTCTGTGCGAGTGTTCTCACTTGGTGTGGGGAACAAATGCATCGGTCTATGGATATATATATATATATATATATATATATATATATATACACCTGTGTGTGTGTGTGTGGAAGTGTGTGAAAGCGAGTGAGCTGCTATCTGAGTTTGAAAGCAAAGAGTGGCCATTATTTGAGGTAGGCGTTTACATCCTTTCTCTCATACATAGTTTTCCATATATAGTTTTATTATTTTATTTGATTTATAAAATTTATTCTCACCATTATTAGCATGTTATTTTATTCATTAATGTGTTTTTTATGATAGTTAAATGTGTTAAAAATATATTTGAAATAGTTCCCTAGTTAGGTGTAGGTTTTTCCAAGCCCTTTCTCCAAAATTTTAACCTATTTATTTTTTTGGTTTTCTAAATTAAATCTTAGATTACGTTTCTCGCCACTATTATGCATGTAGTTAACATATTGCAGTGTTTTACTGTTGAAATATTTTATTAAAAATGGATTTATTGGATGCTCTTCTATTTATGCACATGTTTATGCCTTGCCAACATGGTCATAACTAAATGACATTATTTGAAAATGGTATTGTTGGATGTATTGACTGGTGTTTTCTTGTAGACACATTTTATTGAACTTGTTTGTCCTACATTGGTTAGTTTTATGGAATTTGGTGTTTTGTAGAAATTATTTTGTGTGTCTCTTTAAATTAGTATTTTTCTAGAATCCTTGGTTTTATAAGCAGTCCCTATTTTCTAAATTTTCTGGTTCTCGTCTTGCAGTTCATTAAATTGGTTTCAAAAAAAATCCATGAGTTTATGACTGTTTGGATTTTGGTGTATATATATGTTGTTGAGTGGGTGGTAAAAGGTAGCGCTTGGTTTGTTTTTATAAAATTGAACATAGTATCACTAAAAAACTTATGTAAAATCTTTTAAACATTGATCTAATTGGACCATTTCGCTTTTTAAATTTGAATGTGGTGTCTAGAGCTGTTTTAGAATAGTGTATGCACTGTTTTCATGATGACATTTGATTATATAAAACTAAAGGCCTCATTTACATCTACAAATGTCTAATAAAGTGGTCTTGATTACCGAATGATGTGACGACATGATTGTACTTCTTATGTTTGATATGTATGCATATATATATTAGTATATCGGGTGATCCTTTATAGGGTACCCCTTTATGGGTGAACTCATAGGAAGCTTCAGTGTTTGGGGAAGGCTAGTGTGATGAGATAAGTCATGCATTTGAGGGCCTTCATACTTAAACAATATTATTATAACCCCCATGGGTTTCTAGGCATCTTATATTTGATCGAGTTATGGTTTATTATCTTCTCGATTAGATGGGTTGATACACACTAGCATGTGTATAGGCCAGATGGAAAGTGCAACTGGTTTCTATTTCTATGAGGGTGGCCAAATGGTTATTGACTTAGGAGGTTCACTATACTCCGGTAGGTGGTTCCGAACCTAGTAAGTCCATGGGTATTCTAGGGATATTTAGGATCACCCATGGGTATAGAATTATTCACATTTCTATATTACATTTAGCTATACCTGTTAGTTCATTTCTAGTTTGTACTGTTTATTTATTTGTTCGAGCCCAACTTTAGTCTTTCTATATTGGTTTGGTTTATAAATTGTCAAATGGATTTATAAGTGGAATGTAACATGTGGTAAGTTTTCTTTATATGGGAAACCATGTTTCTTATTTTAAAATTTTATAATCTTTATTTTATAATTCTATTTAAAAATTGTGTTATGGGAATATTTGGAAAAGAGTAATTTCAGATTCAGTGGTTTATTTCTGATATCGCTACTCAGAATCTCAGTGCTCACGCCTATTATATCATTCAAGTTTCAGGTTCAGTTTCTTGTTCAGGTTCCTGGTGTAGCTGCTCAATGTTGTAGCAGACCTGTTTCTATGTTTTGTGGTGACCGGTAGGGTCACAAGAAGGTATGTGCAGTCATTTTTCGTTCCACTACTATTTTTATTCGGTTATTGTTCGTTTTTGTTTGTATATTTTTCTTTTCTTCAAGGTCCAAATCATTCCCAACAGTTAATTATTGATGCCTGAAACTAGTTGTCAGTCCGTGGGGATTAGGAATACCCCTCAGGCCATGCCGGGTGCTAGCTCGGGTGACTGGTTCAGGGTCGAACCTGGTTGGTTCATGAAAAGGTTGACATCAGTACGTAAGAATTTGTTCAATATGATGAAAATACTTTTTGGAGAATAATAACTTTTAACTTTCATTTATAGTGGTTAAAAGTAAATAGGGTAATTAAATGTAAAAATGATATTATAATTAACCTAACACATGTCTTAATTCTATTAGATAAGTTCTAATCGACTAAAACCAACCTTATGAGAAAAATATGATCCTTTTGGTTCAATTTTATTTGATGAAGACATTTATTATTATTATATTTTAAGAAAAGATAAATGTGTTAAATTCAATGTTTAATAACTAAAAAATTTAATATAGGGTTACACATAAGATAAATTCGTCTATTAATATTAATTAGACATCTTAAAATATGTCTTATATAATGGTATTTTATTTATAAAATTTAGACGTTAAATAATATTATTTATTTATGACACAATGATGATGCAGTAATTAAATTTTTAATGACTGTTATAAATAATTGATGTTATAAATATCCAAATAAATGTAAATTGAGTCTTTTTATGCATTTCAATAATTATATATATTAATATTTCATGTTATGGTTGATTTAATGAATGTTTTTAGAAGTAATCATGTTGTTATAGCTACCACAAAAATAAATTACTAAATACATTCAAAAATGCAAAAAATGAGTTTTAAAACAAATACTATATTATTAAATGATATAATAGTCCTAAAAATGTATGTTTCAATCAAAGAAAATAAATAATAATATAAATTTAAGTAATGATCCACTTGGTGTTCTCGTGACATTTTTTTATATTTTTATTAACTATATAATTTAAAAATACATGGAGACATGGAAAATGTTAAACTATTTAACAAGAGATAAATATAAAAGACAACATTAATATGGTGACATAAAACTGTCTAAATCCTATTGGTTGAGAGGATACCGACCAATACCAACCATATTGTTAAAAAAAATCATTATTGTAGTCATTATAAACCGAATATTATTGTATAATAAAATAATATTCCAAGGTTTTCCTAAAGTTACCCTCACCTCTCTCGCAAATGGGTAATTCCCCTTCTCTCTCAATTACACCACTGAAGTCATTTGGCTCAGTCACACCCTGTTAAAATATCCTCCCAACTTCCCTCACTTCAACCTAGTGGCCTTAAATTGACCATAAATCCATCCTAATGAGAACTTTTATTCAAATCAAAATAAATAACTGAATCAATAGGTAATGAATTAATTATCTATTTCAAAGTTCTTTTCTTCTTCCACTTTTTCTTTCATTGTTACTTCCTTACCAAAATAATAATTCCAAAAAAATATATATAGTGAGATGTTATTTAAAATATGTTTCAAACATATTCATTTTTATATCCATATTATGAATGACAAAGTCACCACACGTTTGTATGTACGTTTTACCGTCTCTAGGTTGTGGTGTAGTTTGTTACTCAACACATTGTATTTCTGATGGGTATAAAAATTAGTATATTTCATTTAAATAATAAATATAAAATTTTAATGATTATTTATAAATAATATACTATCAAATTATATACAATTTCACCATCAAAATAATGATAATGTCGCTCATGCATAGGGACGACTTACCATCTACACGACGCGATGAGATAACAATCCCCATCGTAACCATTCAATAATAACTTTCCGTTGATTACTATAAATAATTTTTAAAGACTAAATTTCATTATAGATATGAATCAAATACATCCTATCCCTGAAAAATGTGGCTTACATATCCATGCATATAATAGAAAACGAATTAGTAAACACACAAAGTGAGGATACTACTGGAGTATCATTAAAAATGAAATATTTGAAGATCATATATGATATGATATTATTTTATATGGCTTTGTATAATTCAATAACAATTTTTTAACCATTATACCGAAGGTTAACCAACCCTCGACCAAGGAAATGCACAAGGTAAGGGTTAATTTTACAATCTCTTTACTTATTTGAGGTTGTTAATAATAAATATTTACTAGGACTTCATTATCATCCACATCCATGCTTTCTTAAAAATGTATTTCAAACATTTTGTAATATTTAGTAGATTATGTGTTAAATTCATTTATACCCTCATTGGACCTTATATGTTTTTAAAAGAATCTTTCTGTAGCTTTCCAAACAAGGTATTTTATGACATTTTTGACAAAATTAGGGAATGAATGTCTTTTTTTATCATTTACGGTGAGTGTGGCCATTTTCTACCGTTATGACATCATTGAAGCTTCCCATACAACCTTATAGGAATACATTCAAAAAAAATATTTTCTTTGATAATTATGTGACTCTAAAATGATTTCAAAATAGAAATATATATTTCTCTCAAATAGTTTTGATTTTATCTATGTCAACATCCTTTGATAAATGCTACAATTGTTTGATGTTGATTTATTAATATACAAATCATCTATATTGTATTTATGGTTTTGTGATATTTTTGACTGTGGATGATTTATTTTTATACCATTCATGGCTTATGGTTAATGTATTGACATTTTATATGATATATTTAATAAGAATGTTTATGTTATGTTTCAGCCTTTTCATATGAAAAATGTATTGGAAATTGTACATGATGAGTGGAGCCTTCTATAGCTCCTCAGTGCATCGCTAGGTATCATGAGTCAATTTGATGTGGAATTGGATAAGGCCTCCCCAATTTGATATATGGTTTTGGTAAAGTTTGTAATTATTTTTAAATGTCTTGGCCGAGCCAAAGACAAAATCCTTCAGAATGTACCGCTTTATACATTCCCTTACTATGAAGATAATTTTAATGGTGCATGTGCTTATTCGACTAGTAGAATAACTGTGAATATCTTTTATTATGGAATTAATTACTCATCTCATATTCCCGCCATAATGACTTTATATTTATTATTTGTAAAGGTAGGTGTTTTCAATTATTCACCATGCCTATTGTTTATGTTATCATTCACTGTATTGTTTACTCTTACTAAGAATTTGAGCTCACCCCTTTCTTATGTTTCATTTACTCAGGATATGAAGATCTTATTTATGAGTGAATTTTAAGCATAAAGGACTTTAGGATGTTTTTAATGGAATAAATTAGTTTTGTATTTATTTTCAAGTTGTATTGTTGAACTTATGTATGTATCTTGTTTCCAATTACACTAAACTGAACAGTCTTTCTGGATATGATTCCTTCTACCACACTAATGTTTTGTAATAATTAACCAACTCTGGGTAACTAGGGTAGGGGCATTACAAAAATAGAAAAATGGGCAAAAGATGAATGTGAGGGTTACTACATTGTAAAATTGTAAACTAGAAGATATATACCTAACTAGTGACTATGTGATGAAAATGTTATTCTATATACATACTAAAGTATGGTTTTTCTCCACCACGTTTCTCTCCCTCCGCCCTCAGCTCCTCACGCGGCCAAGAGCAAACAAAAAAGATTAACCTCTCCAGCGGCTCCCGATATCATCTGCGCAACCCGTCCTACTGCAAACCCTACGTGTCATCTCCCGACTATCGGTGACTACTGAATATCCTCCCATACTCTATCTGCTGCAATCCCTAATAGACGACCCAGATCTATAATCGACTACCAAGTCTCCTACCTGCATATGTCGGCTGCATACTGTACGCAAGCTCCCTCATCTATCGAGTTCTCCAGCAGTTTGATTTTCGTTTCAGCGATAGTTCGGCCGTTTCTTCGCACCGTCGACAATTCGAAAAATTGTCCTCCAGCAGGTTATACATCACACTGATCAGGAATAAATCATCCAATTTTTGTCTGATCAATAAACCATCCTCCCACAGGTTCAATTTATTCAACACCCACCGATGTGAACAATGTCATAAATCACCGAAATCAACGGCCGGCACTTTTTTTTAACACACCGCCTACATATAAAGGGATTCTACAAACTAGGGTGTTGGAAGCTAGAACGGACGGTGCCGAAAGTACTGGGTTTGAAGTCTTCCTTCCCTCGGTTACCAGGAAGCAGCTATAAGGTTCCACAACAAGTTTGTTTGCATACAAGACTCTCATACCTGTAACTTATGTTCAACAACACATTTGTTTTGTCTGCACAAATGATTACTCAATTCCACTCTACTTTATCCTCATTCGATAGTTACAGTACTATATTTCTTCATCATTTATCTAATACTGTATGTAAACATGTATCTAGACATCCAACTATAGCAGTATCATCATGACGACTCTAAATATTATTTGTCTTCAGTAGGTATACTCTCAATAATATGTTCATAATACTACATCCAATTACCCATGTTTTATTTTATCGCATATTTACCATCATTGGATGAAATATATCACAACATCTATTAGACTGCTTTCAGTATGTAACTATCAACTATAGTGTTTTGACATACATTCTAGTGACTGTGACTATATGCACATTGTAAAGAACATTTTTCTGTAGCATATATATTGTTATGAATCTAAACACATTCCTGGGTTTCATGTTTTTATGGTTCTGTTATTTTCCTTTACAATCAAATAAAAAGATACACAATATAAATAAGCAATCCCTTTTGAGATATAGAGATGCACGACTTCAAAGATGACTGCTATGACAGTAATGAAAATCAGGTTGTCTTCTTCTATCCAAGTATTCCTAATACTGTGTCATTATTTCTCATCAATAAACTTATAATTTTGCGATGATTTCAATTCCACTGGCAAGTTGTCTGCTGAAAACATTAATCCAGCTGAACCTGTAACACCAACAGTTGGCACGCAACATGGACTCAGTTTTCCTTTTTCGGAAATACCCACTAACTGTCAATTCAATTCGCTATGTCCATTACTGTTTCATTAGTAATCGTAATTTAAATCAATGTATGATACCACTATGTTATATAATCTTGCTGCCAGACAATATATATTCCAAATATACTGTGACTGTTAAGGAAAAACTAAGTGGGGGACAATGTTTTACAGCTGAAGTTGTCACTCCAGTTAATAACACAATATTACGAAGACGCATTCCATTGTCACCTATATGCAGCAACAGTAAATTCAGTTTATAATCTACACTTTAAATATATTAACATTATACTGCAAAAAACACAATCTTATATTGCTAATACTTCTCATCTTCCTGTTACAAAGTCCCCCAAGGATGTACGGATATGTCAACAATATACAGTGGATCAAACAAAAAAAAATACAAAATACTATGATACAACACAGTCTTTCATTCTGTAAGCATGTTATCAATGAACATTGTTTTAACAAATGTACAATATTTTTCATTTATATTAAGGAATTTAATGACCCATTCACAAGGTATGAATACCAATGAATGTACTCTTACGAATTCATATGATGCCTCCTCGTCACAGTAAGGACATTTTAGTTCAGTAGATGTAATCCTCTGTGACAGTGCAAAATTAATTACAGCACATCTACCTTCACTAATAAACATTGCAACTTATTCTGATATCGGAAACTATGTTCCATTTCCATCCATGTGCGTGTACTACAGTCCAACTACCATTTCAGGTATGTCACTTATATGTCTTTATATAATGAAAATTTATAAGTTACAATAACAATGTCACCAATGGTGTTTTTATAACAATGCAAGCATGCAGGTACTACTGAACTCACCGATGAACAAGAATCCATGAATCAGACGACTATAAAAAATAATACTTCAACAAAATATGACATAGCTCTGGTTATAGACTACAACGTTCTGTCAAAGTTTACATTATATTTTCGATAATAAACTCTTCAATTGTATGTTTTCCAGTATTGTTTTAAAATTCATCACAATGGCATGCAGGTACTTCACCTCCACCCGAGGAACTGCAAACATTGAATTAGACTACAACAGAAAGTACTACTTCAATGAACATGGACACAGCTCTTGAATGAACAGGTAATTTACATTTATGTTATACTCAATTTTCTATCTTTTATGTGTAGACATTTGAATTAGAATGCTATTTCTATTACCATTAATATTAAATATACTTACACTCTGATCCTACAGAATATTCAGATTGTGGAGACCCTTCTAAAATTTCTGAGTACTGCGGTTCAACATTCTTGCATTAAGAGAAGAGTAAAAAATATAGTCACATACATATACCATGATTTACTTTATATTGATCCCTAGGGGAAATTTCATTGCAGCAGCTTCCTGCTTGTCTAGAATACCTTAGGACTTTCATTTTCAATACATCATGTACTTATTCCAAAACATTCCAAGATCACATGTATATATACAATTCAATATTTACATTCACATCATTGGGTGGAAATGTAGACAAATCTGTGAACTGTGGAGGGTCTCCACATGTTTTTAGATAAAATGGAAAAAACTAGCATCCTATTGGATGTTTATGTCCCCCTGATGGACAACCACCAAATTTTGCTCAGCTATATGTATATGACACTGAAAATGAAGCTCACAACCGATTATGTGCCATCAGGTGACTACTTTATTAACTGGTAATGTCTCATTTTTTATGTCCTATGATTATAACTTAACGCTATCAAATGCAGCTTCGATGACAGGAATCATAGCTCTGTAATACAATTAAGTGTTTTTCAGAAAATACAAGAAATGATCCACGAAATAAATGCTTTATCATGCCAATTAAGAATAGATAGGGATGTTATTGATAGTAATGGAACTACAAATTTAAAGCTACGACTGCTTAGAAGACGACGAAGTGATACACAAAGATACAAATTACCAACTACATCTAAGATCGCAATGCGGATTGTTGGTGACATTGAAGATATAAATCATCAGAGAGATGTCATCATTCAAAGAAAAAGTGGCCAATTTCAGCGCATTGATGAGCTTCACCCGCTATACCTACCTCTACAATATCCGTTAATTTTTACAAGAGGAGAGGATGGATATGTCAACAACATATCCCATCGTGCGACACAATTAAATCAAAGTGAAAAATGGAGTAAAGTTACAATGAGAGAATATTTCTCTTTTCACCTTCAATTCTGTTACAATGATTCATCTTGTCTACTTCATTCTAGGAGGCTGCTTCAAAAATTTATTGTGGACGCATATAAAATGATTGAATCTCAATTACTTAGTTTTATTTTCTTCAATCAGAAGTGTTTGAGAGATTAACTATACAATGGTTTGCAAGATGCTTTCCTTAGAGGTGACCGAGATGGATCTTTGTGTGGGAGGTGAATCATCTTACCTTCCACATTTACAGGCGGCCCGAGATATATGATTTATAATTACCAAGATATTATGTCAATATGTAATTGGGCGGGATATCCAAATCTTTTTCTAACATTTACATGCAATCCCATGTGGCCTGAAGTTTCGAGATTTGTAAACTTGCACAATCTTCGCCCATCGGACTGTCCTCGAATTCTTTCTCGAATATTCAATATTAAGGTGGGACAACACATGAATGATTTACGAGAAGGATGTTTTTTCGGAAAGTCTCGAGAAGGTACGCATCTTCTTCGCACATAAAATGTACTATTTTAATGACAACATGTACCATTAAATTATAGATTTATTCCACATATTATGTCATCTGTCCTTCATTTTCGGATGTAGTTGTTTGTACTGTGGAGTTTTAGAAGAGGGGACTCCCGTATGTGCACATTCTACTATTTCTTAGTCGGGAAAAAAAAGTAGCCTCTCAAAATGTCATTAACAGAATTGTTATGGTAGAAATTACATATAAAGATACATCCCCCAAACTTCAGGAAGCAGTTGAAAATTTTATGATCCATGGGCCTTGTGGTGATGCAAACCGTCGGTCACCTTGTATGCAGAATGGAAAATGCTCAAAATATTATCCAAAAAAATTTGTTGAACATACCGCAAGGGATGAAGATGGTTATGTTGTATATCAGAGAAGGAATACTGGATCAATAGTTGTAAAAAATGGAATAGCATTAGAAAATTAGTTTGTTGTTCCATACAATCCTGTTCTGCTTCTGAGATATACATCTCATCTGAATATTGAAATTTTTAATCAGTCATCCTCTATCAAATACCTTTTTAAATATATAGGAAAAGGTCATGATCGTGTCACCGCGGCACTCTATGACAACAACAATCGTCTCTCTGATAAGAGTGTCGACGAAATTAAAATGTACTATGACTGCCAGTTCATCTTAGATTGTAAAGCTTCTTGGAGGATCTATTCTTATGACATCCATTTTAGATATCCTCTAGTTGATAGACTGCAGTTTCATTTACCTGAAAAAAACATCGTGACGTATGCATATTGTGACAATATTAAAGAAATCTTAGGTAATAGTAACATTTATAATACCATGTTCGCATCTTGGTTTGAAGAAAATCTGTTGTACCAAGAAGGCAGAAATCTAACATATGCAGAATTCCCAACAAGATTTGTCTACCTCTACCATGAAAAAAATGGTACCTGCGCAAACATGGATTCAGTATAGGAAGATTGTACTATGTGTCGCTGTCTTCTGGGGAACTTTACTACTTGCGGATTCTACTAACAAAGGTCAGAGGAGTGACATCATACAATTATATTAGAACGGTTAACAACATTACCCATAGTACATTCAGACAAACATTTTCAGCAATGGGACTATTAGCTGATGACAATGAGTTCATTCACGCACTAAAAGATGTATTCCCATGGGGAATGGGACACTCTTTGCGAAGACAGTTTGCTGGAATGTTGTTCTCAAATACCGTTTCCCGACCTGACATTTTTTGGCTTGAAACCTGGAGGATTCTAACCGATGATATTTTATATTCCCAGCAACAACTGCTGCAAATAAGTGGTACAAACAACTTGTCATCTTTTTCATTAAATTTCTATGATATTATATTGCTTTCTAATACTATTACCCTCTCTTGTAGACTTGACAATAATGGATCATCAAAGACAAATGTTAGGTTTGATTGAAATAGACAACATTCTGCGCAACAATGGTAAATCTCTACAATGTTATCCGCCAATTCCCATTCCAGATTACTCATTAACATCCCAAAGTAATCGACTAATTGTTGAAGAGCTAAATTAAAATAGAGAAGAACTACATAATGAGTACTCATCATTGCACAATATGCATACCATTGAATAGAAAGAGGTTATTGAGATAATTATGTCTGCATTATGTTCTACTGCTGGGGGATTTTTTTTCTTGCATGGATTTGGAGGGACGGGTAAAACTTTCATCTGGAGAGTCTTAACATGTTTACTATGTTCAAAAGGAAAACGTGTTCTTGCAGTTACTTCCAGTGGAATAGCATCATTACTCTTACCAGGTGGGAGGATAGCCCATTCAAAATTTCGTATTCCGATACCTACACATGATCACTCTGTATGAAACATTCCGCAAGGGAGTGATATTGCAGAACTGCTTCAGTCAACAGAATTGATTATCTGGGATGAAGCTCCAATGCTTCATAAAAACTGTTTTTAAGCTCTTGATCATACATTACGATATATACTTTCAGTAATGAATGAAAATTCTTCTAATTTAACATTTGGGGGTTTACCGGTTGTCCTAGTAGGAGATTTCAGACAAATACTTCCAGTAATCCATGGGAGTGATATAAGTGACATTGTATTTGAAAGTATAAAGTCATCATATCTATGGAAACACTCTAAAGTTTTAACATTAACCCAAAACATGAGGTTTCATTCTACAGATTTAGATGTATGTTCTGATGAGGTACAACTATTTTCACAATGGATTTTGGATATTGGGGAGGGACGTGTTGGTGACCTCAACGATGGGGATGGGTGTATTCATATCCCATCAACATACCTTTTGTTAACAAATAAATCGGCATTGGAAGCATCTGTGGAATTTGTGTACCCATATTTCAACAATAACTACGGAGATGTATCATATCTGAAAGGTCGTTCTATATTAGCACCAACCCTTGACATTGTTCAGGAAGTTAATGACTACATGTTAACTCTAAGTACATCATAAGGAAAAGATTACTTCAGCTCTGATTCTATTTTCAATGCCAGTTTTGATACTGATCGGCCTGAGAACATATATACAACAGATGTGTTGAATGCTATCAATGTCTCTGGACTTCCTGCACACAAAATTACTTTGAAGATCGGCATTCCTATTATTTTGCTGCGCAATGTTGATCAATTAGTGGGATTATGAAATGGTACTTGTCTTATTGTTACCCACTTGGGTGACCATGACATTGGAGTTGATATTTTAACTGGTAGTCATTCCGGGTTTCTGGCATTCATCCCAAGAATAAATATGACACACAATGACGACAGATGGCCTTTCAAACTACAAAGAAGATAATATCCTTTAACTCATTCTTATGTTATGACTATTAATGAGAGTCAAGGTCATTCTCTGTCATATGTTTGTTTATATCTTCGCAATCATGTGTTCTGTCATGGAAAACTATATGTTGTTGTATCAAGAGTGACGTCACCTAATGGAATGAAAATTGTTCTTGATGATAAAGATAATCCAACCTCCGATTGTACACAAAACATTGTCTACAAAGAAATTTTTTATAATCTTACTTAGGTATCTTGTCATTCAATATGTTTAAAATTATTTTCTTTTATCAATTCACATATATATTAACAGGTGACTTGTGCAGCTGCTTACTATTTTATATACGTACACTAATTGAATTCATACAGAAACCAAAACATGTCGCGAAGAATGTGTCTTTTGAAAGAGATTACTATTGACGCTGATGAAACATTAAAGATACAAGCCCGTGTATTGAATTTGTGGTGCAACTCATCACCCAACTCTGAAATTTCTTCTATCAATCTGATTATTTGCGATGCTGATGTGAGTTTATCCTTAAAAAGAACATACAATTTCTGTATAGAGTTCATGAAATTAATTATATGTACTTCTATTGAAGCATTTTATTTTATGTATTTTATTTCTTTCATATGGTTTTAAAATGTTCACATTGTCAATTAATGATGCAAGAGACAAAAATTAAGTGTAAAATTACAAACCTCCAGCTAATCACTAAGTACAAACCCGTACTTAGTGAAGGCCTATGCTACATCATACAGAATTTCCAAATTGCTCTTAATCAAGGAAACTACTTGGGTGAAAGACATGTTTGCCGACTGTTTTTCACAACAACAACATATGTTCGACCAACCGATGTCTAACTTCCACGGTCCATCTTTGAATTCACTTCTTTTGCTGACATTGTTAACAAAGTCATTCCCAAACAACAATTAATAGGTATGTTTCTTTACTACTCCAATTATGGGGAAACCTACTATTTTGAAAAGCATCTTTATTAGAATTCTTTAATATATATCTTCCACAACTACAAATCTGACACTATATAATTTTTAATTTACTAAATTACTATGTTATTAAAACACTATTAAGGGATACTACTATCATTAAAAATGTTTGTTTGACATCAGTTTTTCCTATCATAGAAATTATTGGACATATACCACATTCATATCCTATACAGTCCATCCGTACTTCCAATCAGAAGATTCAAATTGTTTTAGAGGATGATATGTATGCATATTTTACGACTCAAAATAATTAACATGTGATATTGAAATTACCAACATAACTACAATGATTTATTTTAGAGGCTTGCGAGTGAACTGTAGCTTGTGGGGGATGTTTGCCAACATAATGTCCGAGTTCTTGGAAAACAACAATGACTCCTCTAAAATAATTATCTTGCAGCTGGTCAGGGAAAAGTGACTGAGCTGTAAGATATGTAGCTACACATTAGAATATCTTTCTTGCTACAAACTGTAATGTAGAGTAAGTCAGCGGGAGTAATACTTATGATCTTCAACATTTTCTATCATATTGCGTTACCAACACTTTAATTTTTATGTTCTAAATTACAACTAAAATGTTATCAAAATATATATACCCAGCATTTAATACATTAAAACATATGACATTTGTTAATTGTATATGAAAAATTGAAATGTTCGACCAGGTGAAATTAAATTACACATTATTGCAATCTGTAATGTTTGTAAATTAAATATCTGCTCTACTAAATGTTCCAGACATTGACTGTTTTGTTTACAACAATATATTTCTAATCCTGCTTATAATCTACATTGTGTTCTAGAATATGTTATTATTACCACTTCAATAAATGCTTCAAAAATACTTATGGACTTGGACATACCAGTAGTCCACGACTTCATAAGCATGTAAATGAATTATTTATAATTCTTATCTAGCAAATCATTCTAGAAACACCATCAACATGGTCGACTACTGCATAAATTGTAGTCTTTAATGCTGATTCCATTTCATTTAATAGATTTGGAGTAATTAGTCATTTTCAATTAGAAATTCCTCCTTCAACAAGTTCAAACACTTCTGTTACAACATTTCCTTAATGGAATAATAGAAAAAAAAATTGTTGATGTAAAAAATATTCTGGAGATAAGTACAATATCCTGATTTTTTCCTTTTAATATGTTGTCTTCAATAAAGTTACATGTATAACTTTCTTTCATGAGTATATTAATATGAACTAGTGTATCATAGACGACAAAGTGTTTGATTTCTGCTACAGTAGTTAAACTTCAAAGCACTCATTACTGGTATTTTGAATCATGCAACTCTTGCATGAAAAAAGTTAAAACTGCGGATGGGAATACATGGTGCCAGAATTGAAAAAAACAACCACGATTCACTACTCCATGGTATTCATTTAATGTGTTTCTAATTTGATATAAATTAATTGGGTATAGGCTTACTATACTAATTTATTTGTATAGATACAACCTCAGGAATTCTTACCACTATAAATAAAACAGGTTTAGAGTTCAACAACTGGTGACAGATGAGAAAGACACACTGTCTATCGTTCTCTTTGACAAGCATGTCATGCAATTCATAAAAAAACAACCTCTCAATTGATAGAAACTCTATTTCAAGAAATATTCATGAAATATTTTATCTTCTTCATATATTTGGTGTTCTTTTTTAACTAACACTTCTATTTCATTACATAATACGACCAGGATGAGTATGGGATTCCCCCAGAGCTAAACATCTTCAAAAAATATTCTTCGGGCGGTAGATGTCACAAATTACAACATTCAGAATAGAAAACGTTCTTCAGAACTGAACACTTACATAGTTCTCTTCATCACTGAAAATGACAATTATATCACCAACTATCATCAATGTTTTGCAGACAATCAGGTAAGTAGAGTGATTCCTCCCCTTAATTTTACTTCCCAGCCATACGAATTTCATATTACAACATTCTCATTATCGTTACTACGACGTATTATAGTATTCTTCCGTACATATAATTCAGTTTACTATTAAACCAGTCACCACATACCAATACAATTCATTTCACCCTTCTATTTTAGGAAATTCACCATGTTGCATCTTCAATATTAAGCTGCAATAGTGATTCTGGATTCAATATAGGAAGTAAAATTGTATGTTCAACTATGGTATAGATTCTCTATCTTCGTTTTTTGTTACTGTCAATGTGTACATATTTTAAAAAATACTGGTTTTACCTTCTTTTTGTTTTATTTTTACATTTCATTACAAAGGTACTACAACTGTTTTCCTGATATTCCAGCTATTAAATATTATATTGTTGCTTCGTTGGTAAATCTTATAAGTTTTGACTGTTACTCATTCGTTACTATGATATCTTCATGTAGAAAAAGTTACTGACATAGTTTGATGCTGATGATTCGGTCAATGGGAAAGAATGACTGTCTATAGACTCTACACCAACTAATGCCACTGAAGATCATTTTCATATAATGGATAACAGAAACAAAAAATCTGACAAACTATACTGACTGTTTGCCATGCATTTCCAAGGTAATGTGACAAAATATACATGTTAAGACTTATGTCTCCTCATTCTTTTAAGGTTGCGTCTGGGAAGGAGGTGTGAATTAAGAAACTTTCTCAATTATTTATTTTTAAGCATAAATTTTTTGTGAACTAAATTTCGTTATTTTATTAATTAAATTATGTTACTTCTGTCTACTTCCACCAGCCTTGCTCTGTGATGTATCATAATAGTTACAGTCCTGGGTTTCTATTAATTCTTAATTAAATAACATTATAGATACATGAAGATGTGTTTTATCAGCTAAAAACATGTTATAATGCGACATATCCATGCAGATTTGGGGTTAAAAATCAGCATATTGTGACCTTTTAGGATGTCAGCTGATGTTTTCTCATGGTAAAATGCGTCTTTTACTCAAAGTAAGGTATAATTACCTATTGTAGGGATCAATATAAATGACTACCAACTTGGTGAAGTGCTGCTTCTCTGCATTGATGGATCATGGCAGTATTGGGAGGCTATTTGATGTTTCTTATTCATATTACATAACTATGAATATGCCTGTAGTTTTTCTCTATATCATTGCTGAAATATGTTCCCGAACAGTTGATCATGTACTATGTTTTAGCGGTTGACGTAGTTTTTATTTTGACTCATGGATTATTTTTTATCTTCATCATTAAATGCTTTATATGGAATGTCTTAATTGGAATTGTATTGACTTCACTAAAGATGAAGGAAAATAGAAACTAAAATCAACACTCAATAGGAAGAAGATGTGGTGGTTTCTACTATGAAGTCCACACCCGCTAATGGTGTGGGGTTTACATACTAGAACAGTCCAGGTGTTAACATGCTCTAATCATTTTCAGGATTGATCATTATGGGATGAAATTTGAATCCTTTGTGGGCTCAAAAATGGCGATTCATGTTATTTAAATTTCCATAATAGTGATAACAGTTGTCCTTTTAAACCTGTTTCAATCTTTCACCATCGCCGAAGATACGAATCCATGCATAGAAACACTAGCTGAAGGTTCAGATGAATGGGACATGTGAACATGTACCACCTCCTCAACCAAAGTGGAAAGCTGCCCATCCATACCCCCAATAGGTAATTAAAAAAATGATTAGCATCCCTTCTGATATCACAACTCATCATCAAGAAACTATAATGACTTCCATATGTGTATGATGTATATTATTTTCTTTTATAACATGTAATAATATTAATTTATTAAAATGTTATGTCTATATTTCTTAATTGTTTAATGCAAACTGCTTATTGCATATATGAATATTCACATATGAGGGAAATTTTGTTCCATGACTATAATTTTTAAACAAACTGCCGTACATTGTGTTTTTAAAAAACTATTAACTATATACAGTGCAGATATATCCTTTTTTTTATAGTATACCATATAGTAACAGGAACCATGTTCTCCAATTTTCAAGCCTGAAATTTTATTTTAGAAATTATATATCCAGTTTTATATCTACTCATATTATAGTTGACTAATACACTGTAAAACAGATTTTTCATTTTCTTATTTGTAATGTTTGTTTCCAATAAAATTGACTTCCAATTATCTGATTTTTAATCTTTTCTTCTTCCTAGGGAGGTGGACCATAATGCAAAACCAACATTTTATTGTGGGGCTCCACTTCAAAAAAAATTCACAGATCTGCTACACAATTAGTAACATGAGTTTCCAAACATTTTTCTGTTATATTTGCACAGAGCAGATTTAACTAATATTTGATGTTGTTATTTGATTTCTTTTCATTCCAAAACCTGCAAGAAAACATTACTTACAATCAGTTTCTCTGTGATTATTTCACAATAATGCAATCACATTAATTGAAACATGCCTAACAACCCTTAAATTTTTTGTAGGTTGACAGAATTCGACTGCCAGGAAAAGAGTAAAATTATGTTGATTCAGTTGACCTTTCATCCAAATGTTAGTTAATATATTTTATCTAAGGTTACTGTAGGTTCGGTGATTGTTTCTTTTTCAAGCAGTTTTGTTACATAGTCTCTTCCCCCTTCAATTGTTTTATGCTCAATTATGTTCCTTTTCTTTTCTAAATGATTTATTTGATGATCAATTATGTTCTCAAGCATTCTATATACATTTTTTTCTTTCATCATTATGAATTTCATGTAAGTTTGTGTATTTTATATCTGATCTTCATGTTGATATAACTATAATTTTAGTTATGTTTAGTGTTAATTTATACTGACCACTCTTTTTTGAACAGTTTTCCAAACCTTGACAGGGTAGTATTTTCATATAGAAACATTTATTTTTATTCAGTGATATTTCTATCCATTATGCAATAATTTCAACACATATTATATACCTCTTCTTAAAGATGAATGTCTGGAGGTTTTTTCATTTCAAATTATGGTGAATCACACCATGAATTCGGGTACTAGACAGAACCAAAACCCATATCTTGTAAATTCCACTGATATTTAAGAGTGAAATACTAAATCCAGTAATAAAACAGATAATTAAAACTCTTTCCCACACACTCGACGCACATATGTTATTTGATCTAAAAATCATAACTCCACTGGACACATTTCAGAATCTGGTAAACTAATGACCACCCTGAAATACACTCTACACACAACAAAAACAACCTCAAATCAAATGACTGAAAATGTCACAAAAAATCTAGAACCTATCAACCCTTTTAATGGAACACCACCCTCTGTACAAGTCCCCACACAAACCCAAAACATCAACAACAAGTAGCATGGGTTGGAAAATGATACAAGCTGCTTCACTGTCACAAATTCCTCATCAGATGGGTCTCATGCTGTTGAAAATGATGTTAATTTTGAAGACATTATGTCCTCTAGCGTGGAACCAACTGTTCCAAAACATCAGGATTCATCAATGCAACCTACTAACAAAGGCACCTCTTTAAGCCTAAAAAATAAAATCACAATGAGAAATGATGAACCAGCTTCTACTCTGCCAACTCACCCTAACACTGTAACCAATCCTTCCATTTCTGGGTGTACTGAGATATTAAATAAACCCTTCAATACTGATTTCATGGCACCTAAATCAATGGATCATGGTTGAAAATTATTCGCAGGACAAAACTAATCCCATGCAGGTTGTGAAGGTCAATATGGAGGAAAAAAAAGCATTGTTGTCCAGATATTGACAGAACCAGGCAGCAGCATGCAACTACTTCAGAGGTGCCAAGTACAACCCTCTCACTGCCGATAGATAATTAGGACTGTGCTACAGATGTTGGTAACAATTTTTTAGTTATGCTCTCTAGAATTATATTCTATCAAAGCACAGATTAAAGAATATTCCTAACTTACTTTATTCATTGGAAAATATATTTATTTTTTTCTCCTGCATATTGTAGGTAATCTTGAATGCTTATTTTTATAAAGGTGTTTCATTACATGCATAATGAAATTTTCGTCCACCATTACAAATTATATTATATGTTGTATAAAAATGTTCCACTACTTTTGATTTCAATGCGAAATGTGTTTTCTAATAGACTGTTTCCCTATGTTTTTATGTGAATATATCTTAACAGTTGTAATGGTTTCTATTGTGTTTAATAATGCACAAAGTTTAAAACCCTTAGCTTTAAACTATGTCCTCGATTGGCTGGTATGTTAATAATCATTCTTGTTCGTTTGTTGATAAAATTTTCTTAAGCTTTGTTCTCTTTATTTTTTCTCTTCATATGTCACCCCATGATCACATCCCTCCCATTTGTAGATAGGTGCACTGAATTTGGAGGTTCAATGTCTTTTAGGCCAGCTAAATACTTTTCATCCAAGAATAGATCAAATGATCATCTTAGGGATCCGAGGGAGAATCTCAAGCTAGCTCATGCAGATACTTAAGGGCTGCATATGTGCACAATTAAGGTGATCCATTAACTGAATGCTTGATTTCTAATGTTACAAAATCACAAGAGAGCGCATGAGTTTTTTTGGTAATATAAAAAAAAATATAGAAGTTAGAATACAAATATTTTAGATACATTATCAGAGTAGAATGTATAAATTTGACTACATCCCACATCCATTTGTTGACAGGTGCATTGAATTTGGAGGTTCTATGCCTTTCTGGCCTGCTAAATACTTGCCATCATAGAATCGATTAGATGAACTTCTTAGGGAGCTGAGGGAGAATCTCTAGATCATGCATATATACTTAAGGGCTACATATGGGCGCTATTAAGATGATTCATTCACTGAATGCATATTTTGTAATGCTTCTAAATCACCAAGCTATCTATTTCAGATGTTTTAATTTATATGTCAAGGTAATCTCTTTTTTTAAATTGAGGAATCCTTTTAATGGGTCGGAAGCAATAGAGTTTTTTTATTATTCACATAAACAGACATTTGAGTTTACCCATCTTTTATTTCAATATATTATAATAGTTTTTTAGTTTTCCATATGTATTTCACATCCGCTGCAAAAATAAGTTCGCCCAGATTATATTTCAAAAGTTTTTATATACATTGATCATAAAAATATTAGTGTAAGGTTTTATCCTTGAAATTTGTTTTTTCTATTACAGATTCTTATTCTCAATTAGATTTATTTTATAATTTATCATTTATAGTTTTTGGATTACATTTCTTGATTGTAGGAATATATGTCATAATTTTAGAATTTTGATTCATATATATAACAAATATATTGTTAGAATTTAAATAAACGGTTATAATAATTTCATTATAATGTGAAATGTATTTATGATGATGATAGGTTAAAAATATCAACTCCCAACTATATTAGCAATCAATGAAACCACACCGAACGAAATCATGATTCCTACTAATCATCACTCTAGCATCTTCTCATGCTCATCAGTCATTTTCAAATTCCATAAACATTTAATCTCTCTCTACGATGCCTTCCACCATTTATCACAATCTCACCTCTTTCCTCCAACTACCCTTTCACCCCCACCTTCTGTTTCATCTATGTCTCATATCTCTAAATCTTCTATTCCATCATGTTCCATCTCCATCACAACCAGTCTTCAAATTATTTCCTCATGTCACGAGCACCCCTTTCACTTCATTATCATCATTTTATTCTAAACATTATATTGAGTAAAACGAAATTACAATTTTTTTTGAATGACGCAGAACTACAATATTTGAAAGAAAATTGTATAGTGTCGTGCATTTTCACGGGCGGGTACTAGTTGTATATAAATCAGTTTGTGATTTTGGACATCAACAGATATCAGAATGTATAAATTAAAAAATATTATCATAATTATAACATGTATTATACATATTTATTAACATGTAAATAATGAATAATGAAAAATAAGCCATTCATGACTCTACTAAAAATTATTCACCATGTGGATAATAAATATGTGAGAATACGGTTCCCCGCACCATTTAGGAAAAAAAGTTAGGGATATTGTAAAATTGGATCTAGAATGTTTAGATTAAATGGAATTTTTTCAATTTTAATCAATTATAGAAATGTTTCATAAGACGAATTGTGAGTACAAGGATTTCTTTTTGATAATTCGAATGAATGGTAACTGGAGGAGATACATAAACGAATTTAATATTAAGCAAGTATAAGATATGACTTTAGTTATATTATCCTTTGTTTTGAAATACTAATAATCCTATTATTGTGTATTAAATATTATTTGTGGGCCACATATTTTTATCCAAATAATTAAATCATAGATGATAAAAAACATTAAAATTTAAAAGTTGAATCTTCATGTAATTTATGAGGATAAACTCACATATTAAGTAAATAATATCATAACATAATGATTTCCTTGTGTAATAATTCCTATACAATAATTTATTTTCATTTACTGTTACCAAAAAATTATTTAAGTGTATATTTCTAGAAAAACTAATAAATGATTTCCAATTGTAAATGAATGTTTTCATAGTATATCACATATAGTCAACAGTTTGATCATAGAAGAATAATTTTTATCAACTATCGGATGTTAATGACAAATATAAAATATAATACAGAAAAAAATACTTTTAATGGAAATATAATTCATTTTCATGTAAATCTAGATGTTAATGTCTAATACATACCCAAAACCATGTTTATGTTTTTTAAATAAATAGTTATGTATTATTTCATAATGAATTTTAATTATTCCCAACAAAGGAAGCATTTTATATTAATGGTGTTATAAAACAAAAAAGTCTATAATCAATTATTAATGATAAAATATAACTATTAAAAAGAGAATCATGATAAAATTTCATATAACTAATGTAACACCCCAAGTAAATAAAGAATATGGAATTTTTATATTTATCCCTATTTGTGAATAAAATGTTAATATTAATTTGAAGGGAACACTATGCTCGATGGCTTACCCAATACGCAACAAGGAGTTCCTTTGAAATCTTACGTTGCACTCTAATAATAAAATAATTTTATTTTAAATAGCAGTTAACACCTAGCCGTTATAATGAAGGGAATGAACAGAACTAACTACAAAATGAATATATATGTTTGTCAAATATTTTTACTTTTTCAATAAATGATAGAGTATTAAAAATGTTAATGAATCCAATTTTAAGCGTAAACATTCTAATATTCTTTAAAAGGTCGATTAACCGCCTTTTGATAGTGGGCATCTGTTAAATCAACTTTTTGACAATTTTATGTGTTATATTTGACAAAATAAAATTCTTCCTTAGAATCGGGACATCAGAATTTACTTTGTGTAAATTTTTAGTGTTTTTCTAATAAAGTTCATTTTTTAATGAATAGTGAAAAATGTTGTATTGTAATTCAAAACCTCTTTTTGATCTAATTTATTTATATGATTAGATTATCTTTTGAATTGGTTTTAAAGTGAAATTAGAATATATTTTTACAATTTAATCCAATATTGGTCATTGGAATTAATTTTACGTTGAAATTGGACTTAAACTAGTGTCAATCTTTTAATAGATATTGTTTTATAAAAACACGCTACTTGTTTTGACAACGGGAATTAATTATTAAATTAATTAATGCAACTTATATGTTTTGAATTTTGTAAAATAGACATAATTTTTTATTCCGGAATATCAAATATATCTTAGGGTGAATTTTGAGTATTTTTCTAAAAAACTTCAATTTTTTATGATTAGTGAAACCACTAAGTGGTAGTTTAAAAAATGGATTTTTCATTTAAATAAAACATTACCACTTCTGTGATTTGAATTTCTAAAATCCGACATACATGGTTGTCATTAGGATGTAAAATATGGTTCAATGGGATTACAATAATTTTTTGGTGAATAGTAACTTTTAAGTTTAAACAGCGATTAGAAGTAATTAGTGTAATTTAAGGTAAAAATAATGTTATAATAATATGAAATGACCTTGAAACATGTCCTACACTTATTGGATGAGTCATGACCGACCAAGAAAATCCATGGGTCAACTTGGGGACCCCATGGAGCCACTTTGGTTGAAAAATGACATTAATAACTTTTTATTTAAAGTTAAAATTAAAATGTCACAAACATGTATTGTTTTACTAAAACAATTTTTACATGGGGTTATACAAGTCATATTGTTGACTATAAATATTAATTATAAATATAAAAATATTTCCTACATCAAGATATTTTTTTAATAATTAAATAAATCAAATTATTTATGACACCATGGTGATGTAGTGATTACATCATTATTTAACGATTTAAATAAAATGAAAATATAATGTAAAATATATGACCTACACCTGTCAAAAAAATATTTAATGGGTGGATTTAGAACTATTATCACCTTATCCTTGAAATATATAATTTTTGGACCTTTAAAATCTGAAAATCATTTTATAATAAAGTAATATTTTATAACTTTCCAAGAGTGCCCCTCCTCTTCTCTTATACAAGGCCCCCACCTCTACCTACTTCCCCACACCTCTCAAGCCATTGGCTCGGACAAAAACTGATCATTTTTTCTATCCACATCCCTATATTACTCTTAGAAGAATAACTTTTTGTATAATCCTTTCCAAGGAAGCCTTTGAGCTCAAATCAACAAGAGTTACCCGATTTAAAGGTAATGTCTTCCCTAGTGTTCTTTTGTTTTATTTTGCTTCTCAAACTCCGAAAAATCATTTTAATTATGTATTTTGAGACAACACCAGTATCTTCAATATATTAGGATGTTTTTATTATGAGGATTCATGCTACACTAACACACACCTCCGTCTAATGATTAAAGAACATACTGTTTCCGTGGATGGAGAATTACTGCCTCACGAAACGATGATTGTTCTATCTTCTCATACCACCTCTCATGGTGGTCATTATGATGGAAATATATTTATTTATGATATATATTATATTTATTTCCTCTCTATGCTTCTTTATTTAATATTTAATGCATACCTTTATGCTTTTAATGTTGTGCAAATGCGATAATTTCATTTGAGGAAGTGTGGACTACCACCCCCTCAAGTGATGTGACTCGTTCATGCAATACATGGAATGTATAAAGAATGAAATTGATGATATTATGTGATCTATATAACATATTTATTATACTGGAATTATAATATATATATATATATATATTTCTCATCTAGTTTAATTCCATTAATGTGCCAAAGAAAAGAAAGTAGCGCTAATGCATACGTACGGCTTACCATCTCCATGAACGGTACATTTCATTTCTTATCTCCAAATGTTATGTATTATTATAAGTACATATATATAATCAACATATATGTCATATATTACATCTAAATGATGGATATAATTCTATAATTATAATATATATATCTCTCATTTATTTTTAATTCCATTAATATGACAAAAAAATGAAAGTAGCGTTCATGCGTACGTATGGCCTACCGTCTCCATGAAAGGGGCATTTTATTTTTTATCTAAAAATGTTATAGAATAGTATAAAATGAATATTTACTGGATACATATGATATTTTAATCATTAATAATATTCTGGATATGATTTACTTATAACTACATGGGCAATCATTTTCAAACAACTTCATTTTTGACTCATGTACCAAACATCGGCAAAAACGTCTGATATGAACTAAAATTATTAAAAAATTATTATAACATTATAATATGTGATATGAACAGAATAATAATCATTAAAGGAGTTCCTTATGCAATTATAAATGGACCAAAGTTTATTATTCTGGAATATAAAGAAACGAACAAGACAAGTCGGACTTGTGGTAAGGGATCCAACCTCTCTCTTTCTTTACAAGTACCCTCTTTTATGGAATTTCATTTATGCTCCATGTTCTTATGTTTGAGGATGTTATTTTATATTAACCATACTGTAATTTTTATTTTTATATTATGATATACCCCCTCTTACTCTCATCAATTAATTTTTTTAGAATTATTAAGTGGTGCTGTTAGGCTGCCGAATTTTCGTATGGGATCCTACCCCTCTCATTATTTTTATGGACACTCTTTTTTGTTATTCCTTTTAAGCTCTTGTTTATTTTTATTGGGATGTTATTTTATATTACTGTTACTGTAATTTTTATGTTCATATGATGAGAGACCATATTTTCTCTCATCAATCCATTTTGCATGTTTTGAGTGGCGCTGTTAGGCTGCCAAATTTTCATAAAAGATCCTACCGCTTTCTTTCTTTTTAAGTACTATCCTTTATGTAACTTCTTTTAAGCTCATCTTTGTTATGTTGGGGGATGTTATTTTATATTACTCTTACTGTAAATTTTATTTTAATATGATGAGAGACCCTATTGGATCTCATCAATCCATTTTTGGATGTTATAAGTGGCGTCGTTAGGCTGCCGAGTTTTCGTAAGTGATTTTTCATCTACCTTTTATTCCCATGAGATTTATGCTACATTTTCCACCATTTACATTGAGTGGTGTATGTAATGCCCATTATTATACTATTTGTGTAATATAATTTCATTTATAGTCATTTACATATTCATTGTATGACCCTTCTTGAATGGGGTGTACATTTTGAAAGTTACCCAAACTGGTAAGGGGACCTTTAACCCTCCTCTTCTTTAAAAAGAATTATTTTGTTATGTATTTTAAATTACATATTATTATGTTGCGATATGTTATTATATATCCACATTGCTGTAAATTTAATGTACAAGTGATGAGATACCCTTTTTATCTCTCGTCAACTCATTTTCTGAATTTTGAAGTGACGCCGTTAGGCTGTTGAATTTTTGCAAGTGAACTTCTTAACCCAATTTTGATTCTTTTGGATAAAATTGTACTTATTGAATTTTTCATTCTATGAATATGTGTTAATAACATCTGATTGTTTTACACTTAATAAGCACTTATATTAGGTGTATTCGTTTGTCACACATAATTATGTAATTGATTTATCCTTAATCCAAGGATACCATCTTTGTAAGGGGCTTTGTCTCAATATCCTTTCATTGAGGCATATTTTGTTTTATACACAACTTTCCTTTATACGGTGTATAAACCCCTTTGACTTTTACTTTTAATCAAAAGGAGTCTTTTTATACAAAGCATTTTTTTCTAAACAACAAAAGGTAATGTCTTTTTGTCGTACGTATGCGGTGACAACGACTTCTCCGCCACCGTGACCATTATTTGAGTTTCGGATTCCTCTACAAGCCATAACGTTTTTAAAATGAAAAATAAATACCAAGTTTTACTTTTTTTTTATTTTGGTATTGAAAATGGTTTTTATAATGGATTTGTTATGTCATTATATTTATGTGGTATATTGTGATCGACATGTGGAAATACTTTCCTTCCATTATATTTGTTTTATGTATTATGATTTTAAAATGGTACATGGACATTTTACAGGTGGTTACGTGATAAACCATATAGCGGGTGGTGCCACGAATACCAGGATGGGTGGTTACGTTATAACCTCCAATGCATTGGGTATGGAAGTCTCCCGTATGGCTATTCTATTAAGTGATATGTTTGGACGTCGACTGGATGGTTATTCCACTTAAGTATGTTTATGTCCCACGTTACCTTTATATGTTATGTGTTCTTTATATGGGGTTTATGCTAATATTTTTGTTATAAAAGGTTAAGTAATGATCATTTATTCAATGAAGAGTATTTTATTCTCCATAAAGGTGAAAAGTATTACTTTGATAAAGTATTCTTGGTTTACTGGTTGTTTTGAAAAACTAACAGTTTTCCTTCTTTGTGTATCCCTTACTGAGCTTTTTATGCTCATCCCAAGGTTTTGAAATTTTTTCCACAGGACTTAAAGATGAATAGGGTCAAGGATGGGATCAATGAAATCCACACTATCTAAAACATGGAACTAGACATGTTTCTTTTATTAGAGTTTTTATTTTATGGAAACTTAGTAGAAGTGTCTACTTTGTTAACTTTTGAGATGTAATAGTTATGTCCTAATTCTCTAAAACTATAAACCTGAAAAGATCCTCAATGTGAATTATTCATTTAATTCAATATTAAGTAAGGTTTAAGGCCAGGGCCTTATAATTGGTATCTGAGGTCGGTATGGATAACTTTAGAGGTTAGGGTATTCTCTGAGCATAAGTGACGTTACCATAATGGTTAGGATTTCAGAAAGAGTCATAGTTTTTATATAAAGTGAATGAGTAAGTATATATTAGTGTTTATCTTCCTCATTAGTACATGATAATTTATTTTGATATACTCACACTGACATTTATGGTTTTAGTAAATGGATGGATTTAGCAGGCACCAAAGTGACAATGGGTTTGAAGGAAACTGTGGTGGTTCTCTGATTAAGAGATTGGATGAAATGGGGGATTCAATGAAGAAACTCATGGTTGTTCTAAACCAACTATCAAGGAGTAATGATCTACCACCTGAACCTTGGTAAGTTCTCTAATGCATCATGTACGAGATGACCAACTCGACATGGAAGTTCAGGTAATAATTACAAAGGTAACCATTAGGGTTTATATGATCCTTACTTTTGAGGTAATTATGGGTTACTATATGTTATGATGGAAAATGAAAGGCATGAGATAAACTTGAGGTTAAAATTATTTTATGGTTATTTTTGAAGATTTTATCTCTTTTTGGGGAATGTTTTGAGAATTATATATTTTTGGAAAAAGGACAACACATAGACCGTGTGACAACCCGTCACGTCAGACAAAGATGTGGGAATAGAACCCACAACAAAAGTGCAACTGGTATTTATCGCCTATCACTGGACTACGTGATGTCCCTGGTTAGTTTGACTAATTATTTTTAGTTAGATGATTTCATGAATCAAGATATAGTGGATTTTGGGTTATCTATGGAAATTATTAACCTATCATGGAGGATATGTGATTATGTTAATTACTTTTCAATATGAGACTTTAAGAGCAACTGATGTTATTTGGAGATAAATGTTAGTTTGTACCTTGGAAGACTATGTGATTAAATCCTTAAAATATTTGGGTTTCAATCTTAGTTTGGTTTACATTGTATATTTTTATGGACAAATTGTTTATCGAATGGTCTTCGTTGAACTTTGGGTTTTGTTGGACAAATATTGGAGATTAAGAATAGATTTTCTTTTTTTATAAAGGATTATTCATTTGTGGATTATATGATCTTGTTTTAATGGTTTTGGTTTTGGTTTTTGTCTAAATACATGGGAAATATATAGTTCTCTTTTGTGTATTAGGTGATTCTCTAGATGTTGATTATAGCTCTCTTAATGTGAACAAGTCATCCTGAATACTCATCTTCTGGAGAAAATATGAGTTCATGGAAGAAATCTAGTAAAAGTTGAAAGTAAACCAAATAAGTAAGTATGTTTCCTTATGTTTTAGTTAAGCTCAAAAATATATTCCTCAATGAGAAGTAAATTTAAACAAAAAATGTTGTCTGTTATTTTTTCTTACAGGGGAATCAAATACTGTTTAACCCATCATAAGTTTGTGATTTTCTTGTGGTTAACTTTCTCCTAAACATGTTTTCTATCACTCTCCATCAGAACATGACCCTTTGTATTTTCATCCACATCAATGTTTTCCTACATGGAATCCTATTTTGGGTTAACTCGGGTGACCTTTTTACTTCTCTTTCTCTATTTTAATGTGATAGTTTTACTGACTCTTGTTCCGATGTGGGATTTTCAATGAAGTTTCCAAGACCAATTTTCAAAATTGCGAGGATGCAATTCCCAAAACGGGGGAAGGATGTAACACCCCAGGTAAATAAAGAATAGGACATTTTTTTATTTATCCCTATTTGTGAATAAAATGTTAATATTAATTTAATGGGAACGCTATGCTCGACGGCTTACCCAATACGCAACAACGAGTTCCTTTGAAATCTTTCATTGCACTCTAATAATAAAATAATTTTATTTTAAATGGTAGTTAACACCTAGCTGTTATAATGACGTGAATGAACAGAACTAACTACCAAATGATTATATATTTTTGTCAAATATTTTTACTTTTTACAATAAATGTTAGAGGATTAAAAATGCGAATGAATCCAATTTCAAGCGTAAACATTCTTATATTCTTTAAAAGGTCGTTTAACCACCTTTTGATGGAGAACCTCTTTTAAATCCACTTTTTGAAAATTTTATGTGTTATATTTGACAAAATAAAATTCTTCTTTAGTATCGGGACATCAAAATTTACTTTTTGTAAATTTTTAGTATTTTTCCGATAAAGTTCATTTTTTTAATGAATAGTGAAAAATGTTGTATTTTAATTCAAAACCTCTTTTTGATCTAATTTATTTATATGATTAGATTATCTTTTGAATTGTTTTTAAAGTGAAATTAGAATATATTTTTACCATATAATCCAATAGTTGTCATTGGAATTAATTTCACTTTGAAATTGGACTTAATCTATTGTCAATCTTTTAATAGATATTGTTTTATAAAAACACACTATTTGTTTTGACAACGGGAATTAATTATTAAATTAATTAATGCAACTTATATGTTTTTAATTTTGTAAAATAGAAATTATCTTTGAATTCGGAATATCAAATATTGCTTAGGATGAATTTTTGGTATTTTTCTGAAAAACTTCAATTTTTGATGAATAGTAAAACCACTAAGTGGTAGTTTAAAAAACTGATTTTTCGTTTAAATGAAACATTACCACTTATGTGATTTGAATTTGAAAAATCTTACATACATGGTTTTCATTAGGATGTAAAATGTGGTTCAATGGGATTAAAATAATTTTTTTGGTGAATAGTAACTTATAAGTTTTAATCACGATTAGAAGTAATTAGTGTAATTTAAGGTAAAAATAAAGTTATAATAATATGAAATGACCTTGACACATGTCCTACCCTTATTGGATGATTCATGTCCGACAAAGACAATCCATGGGTCAACTTGGGGACCCCATGGAGCCACTTTGGTTGGAAAATGACATTAATAACTTTTTATTTAAAGTTAAAATAAAAATGTCACAAACATGTATTGTTTTGCTAAAAAAAATTACATGGAATTATACAAGTCATATTTTTGACTATAAATATTAATTAGAAAGCTTAAAATATTTCCTACATCATGATATTTTTTTATTAAATAAATTAAATTATTTTTGACACTATGATGATGCATCGATTACCTCATTATTTAACGATTTAAATAAAATGAAAAGATAATGTAAAATCTAAGACCTACACTTGTAAAAAACCTATTGGATGGGTGTATTTAGAACTCTTATCACCTTATCCTTGAAATATATAATTTTGGGACCTTTAAAATCTTAAAATCATTTTATAATAAAGTAATATTTTATAACATTCCAAGCATTCCCCTCCAATTCTATTATAAATGGCCCCCACCTCTACCTCCTTACCCACACCACTCAAGCCATTGGCTCGGCCATCATCTATTCATTTTTTCTCTCCACATCCCTCTCTTACTCCTAGAATTGTAGCTTTGGGTAGAATCCTTTCCAAGTAAGCCTTTGAGCTCAAATCAACAAGAGTAACCTGATTTTAAGGTAATGTCTTCCCTTGTGATCTTTTGTATTATTTTTCTTCTCCAACCACATAAAATCATTTTATTTATTTATTTTGTAACAACACCAGTATCTTAAATATATTAGGATGTTTTTACAAGGAGGATTCTAGCTACACTAACACACACCTCTGTCTAATGGTTAATGAACATACTGTTTCCGTGGATGGTGAATTACTGCCTCACGAAACGATGATTGTTCTATCTTCTCATACCACCTCTCATGGTGGCCATTATGATGTAACAATATTTATTTATGATATATATAATATTTATTTCCTCTATATTATTCTTTATTATATATTTAATACATACCTTTATGCTTTGCATGTTGTCCAAATGTGATAATTTCATTTGAGGAAGTGTGGACTACCGCCCCCTCAAGTGATGTGACTTGTTCATGCAATACATGGAATGTATAAAGAATGAAATTGATGAAATTATGTGATATATATATAACATATATATTCTACTGGAATTATAATATATATATATATATATCACATCTAGTTTAACTCCATTAATGTGCCAAATAAATGAATGTAGCGTTCATGCGTACATACGGCTTACTGTCTCCATGAACGGTACATTTCATTTCTTATCTGTAAATGTTATTTACTACTATAAGTACATATTTATATGGATATATATGTCATATATTACATCTAAATTGTGGATATCATTCTGTAATTATAATATATATATATCTCATTTAATTTTAATTCCATTAATATGACAAAAAAATGAAAGTTGTGTTCATGCGTACGTACGGCCTACCATCTCCATGAACAATGATTTTCATTTTTTATCTCCAAATGTTATGGAATTGTATAAAATGAATATTTACTGGATATATATGATATATTAATCATTAATAATATTCTGGAAATGATTTACTTATAACTACATGGGTAATCATTTTCAAACAAGTTCATTTTTGACTCATGTACCAAACATCGGCAAAAACGTCTGATATGAACTAACATTATTAAACAATTATTATAACATTATAATATGTGATATGAACTGAATAATAATATTTAAAGGAGGTACTTATTCAATTATAAATTGACCACAATTTATTATTCAGGAATATAAAGAAACGAACAAGACAAGTCAGACTTGTGGTAAGGGATCCAACCTCTCGCTTTCTTTTCAAGTACCCTCTTTTATGGAATTTCATTTATGCTCCATGTTATTATGTTGGATTATGTTATCTAATATTAAACATACTGTAATTTTTATTTTTATATGATGAGATAACCCCTATTACTCTCATCAATTCATTTTTTTAGAATTTTTAAGCGGTTCCGTTAGACTGTCGAATTTTCATAAGGGATCCTACCCCTCTCTTTCTTTTTAAGTACACTATTTTATGTCATTACTTTTAAGCTAATATTTATTATTATTGGGATCTTATTTTATATTAATATTACTGTAATTTTTATGTTCATATGATGAGAGACCCTATATTCTTTCATCAATCCATTTTGGATGTTTTGAGTGGCACCGTTAGTCTACTGAATTTTCGTGAGAGATCCAACCACTCACTTTCTTTTTAAGTACTCTCCTTTATGACACTTCTTTTAAGATCCTATTTGTTATGTTGGGGGATATTATTTTATATTCCTCTTTCTGTAAATTTTATTTTAATATGATGAGATATCCTATTTGATCTCATCAATCCATTTTTGGATGTTTTAAGTGGCTCTGTTAGGCTGCTGAGTTTTCGTAAGGGATTTTTCATCTCACTTTTATTCCTGTGAGATTTATGCTACATTTGACACCATTTCCTTTGAGTGGTGTATGTACTTCCCATCATTATACTCTTTGTGTAATATAATTTCATTTATGGGTATTTACATATTCATTGTATGACCCTTCTTCAATGGGGTGTACGTTTCGAAAGTTACACAAATCGGTAAGGGGACCTTTCACCCTCCTCTTCTTTAAAAAGACTTCTTTTGTTATGTCTTTTAAATTACATATTATTATGTTGGGATATGTTCTTATTTAGCCTTTTTACTGTAAATTTAATGTACAAGTGATGAGATAACCATTATATCTCTCATCAACTCATTTTCTGAATTTTGAAGTGACGCCGTTAGGCTGTAGAATTTTTGCAAGGGAACTTCTTAACCCAAATTTGATTCTTTGGGATAAACTTGTACTCCTTGAATATGGAATTCTATGAATATGTGTGAATAAACTCTGATTGTTTTATACTTAATATCCACTTATATTTGGTGTATTCGTTTTTCACACATAATTATGTAATTGATTTTTCCTTAATCCAAGGATACCATCTTTGTAAGGGACATAGTCTCAATATCATTTCATTAAGGAATGTTTTGCTTTATACACAAAATTCCTTTATATGGTTTATAAAACCCTTTTAATTTTACTTTTATTCAAAAGGAATCCTTTTATACGAAGCGTTTTTACTAAATGACAAAAGGGAATGACTTTTTGTCGTACGTATGCGGCGACAACGACTTCTCTGCCACTGTGACCATTATTTGAGATTCAGATTCCTCTTCAAGCCATAACATTTTATTAAATGAAAAATAAATACCAAGTTTTAATTTTCTTTTATTTTTGTATTGAAAATGGTTTTTATAATGGATTTGTTATGTCAATATATTTAAGTGGTATATTGTGATCGAAATGTGGAAATGTTTTCCTTCCATTATATTTGTTTTATGTCTTATGATTTTATAATGGTACTTGGACATTTGACGAGTGGTTACATGATAAACCATTTGACGGGTGTTGTCGTGAATACCAGGATGGGTGGTTATGTTATAACCTCTAATGCATTGGGTATGGAAGTCGGCCGTATGGCAATTCCATTAAGTGATATGTGTGGAAGTCGACTGGATGGCTATTCCACTTAAGTATGTTTATGTCCCACGTTACTTTTATATGTTATGTGTTCTTTATATGGGTTTTATGGTAATATTTTGGTTGCAAAAGGGTAAGTAATGATATTTTATTCAATGAAGAGTATTTTATTCTTCATAAAGGTGAAATGTATTACATTGATAAAGTATTCTTCGTTTACTAATTTTTTTTAAAAAGTAACATTTTTTCTTCTTTGCGTATCCCTTACTGAGCTTTTTATGCTCATCCCATGTTTTTGAAATGTTTTCCAGACGACTTAAATATGAATAGGCTCAAGGACGGGATCAATGAAAGCCATGAAATCTAATACATGGAACAAGACATGTTTCTTTTTTAAGAGTTCTTATTTTATTCAAACTTAGTAGAAGTGTCTACTTTGTAATCTTTTGAGATGTAATAGTTATGTCCTAATTATCTAAAACTCTAAACCTGAAAAGATCCTCAATGTGAATTATTCATTTAATTCAATATTAAGTAAGGTTTAAGGCCGGGGCCTTATAGTTGGTATCAGAGGTCAGTTTAGATAACTATAGAGGTTAGGGTTTTCTCTGAGCATAAGTGACATTACCATAATGGTTAGGATTTCAGAAAGAGTCATGGTCTTTAGATAAAGTGAATGAGTAAGTATATCTTAGTGTTTATCTTCTTCATTAGTACATGAATTTTTTTTTGATATACTCACACTGACATTTCTGGTTTTAGTAAATGGATGGATTTAGCATGCACCAAAGTGACAATGGGTTTGAAGGAAACTGTGGTGGTTCTCTGAATAAAAGACTGGATGAAATGGGGGATTCAATGAGGAAAATCATGGTTGTTCAAAACCAACTATCAAGGAGTAATGATCAACCACTTGAACCTTGGTAAGTTCTCTAATGCATCATGTACGAGATGACCAACTCGACGTGGATTTTCAGGTAATAATTACAAAGGTAACCATTATGGTTTATATGATCCTTACTTTTGAGGAAATTATGGATTACTATATGTTATGATAGAAAATGAAAGTCATGAAATAAACTTGAGGTTAAAATTATGTTATGTGTATTTTTGATGATTTTATCTCTTTTTGGTGAATGTTTTGAGAATTATATAGTTTTGGAAAAAGGACAACACACAAACCGTGTGACAACCCGTCGCGTCAGACAAAGCTGTGGGAATCAAACCCACAACCAAATTGCAACTGGTATTTATCGCCTACCACTGGACTACGTGAATTAACTGGTTAGTTTGACTAATTATTTTTATTTAGACGATTTTATGAATCAAGAGTTAGTGGATTTTGGGATATCTATGGAAATTATTAACCTATCATGGAGGATATGTGATTAAGTAAATTACTTTTCAATATGAGACTTTTAGAGCAAATGATGTTATTTGGAGATAACTGTCAGTTTGTACCTTGGAAGACTATGTGATTAAATCCTTCAAATATTTCGGTTTCAATCTTAGTTTGGTTTAATTTGAAGAATTTTATGGACAAATTGTTTATCGAATGGTCTTCTTTGAACTTTGGGTTTTGTTGGACAAATTTTGGAGATTAAGAATCGATTTTATTTTTTATAAAGGATTATTCATTTGTGGATTATCTGATCTTGTTCTAACAATTTTGGTTTTGGTTTTTGTCTAAATACATGGGAAATATATAGTTCTCTTTTGTGGATTATGTGATTCTCTAGATGTTGATTATAGCTCTCTTAATGTGAACAAGTCATCCTGAATACTCATCTTTTGGAGAAAATATGAGTTCGTGTAAGAAATCTAGTAAAAGTTGAAAGTAAACATGATAAGTTAGTATGTTTCCTTATGTTTTAGTTAAGCTCAAAAATAAATTCCTCAATGAGAGTAACTAAAAACAAAAATGTTGTCTGTTAATTTTTCCTACTGGGGAATCAAATACCATTTCACCCATCACATGTTTTTGATTTTCTTGTGGTTATCTTTCTCCTAAAAATGTTTTCTATCACTCTCCATCAGAACATGAACCTTTGTTTTTTCATCCACATCCATGTTTTCCTACATGGAATCCTAGTATGGGTTAACTCGGGTGACTTTTTTACTTCTCTTTCTCTATTTTAAAGTGATAGTTTTACTGAATTTTGTTCCGATGTGGGATTTTCAATGAAGTTTCCAAGACCAATTTTTAAAATTGAGAGGACACAATTCCCAAAAGGGGGGAAGGATGTAACACACCAGGTAAATAAATAATATGACATTTTTATATTTATCCCTATTTGTGAATAAAATGTTAATATTAATTTAAAGGGAACGCTATGCTCGATCACTTACCCAATACGCAACAACGAGTTCCTTTGAAATCTTATGTTGCACTCTAATAATAAAGTAATTTTATTTTAAATGGTAGTTAACACCTAACCGTTGTAATGACTGGAATGAACAGAACTAACTACCAAATGATTATATATGTTTTTCAAATATTTTTACTTTTTACAATAAATGTTAGAGGATTAAAAATGCGAATAAATCCAATTTTAAGCGTAAACATTCTAATATTCTTTAAAAGGTCGATTAACAGCCTTTTGATGGCGAACCTATTTTAAATCCACTTTTTGACAATTTTCTGTGTTATATTTGACAAAATAAAATTCTTCTTTAGAATCGGGACATCAAAATTTACATTTTGTAAATTTTTAGTATTTTTATGATAAAGTTTATTTTTAATGAATAGTGAAAAATGTTGTATTTTAATTCAAAACCCCTTTTTGATCTAATTTATTTATATGATTAGATTATCTTTTGAATTGGTTTTAAAGTGAAATTAGAATATATTTTTACCATATAATCCAATAGTTGTCATTGGAGTTAATTTCACTTTAAAATTGGACTTAAACTAGTGTCAATCTTTTAATATATATTGTTTTATAAAAACACGCAATTTGTTTTGACAACGGGAATTAATTATTAAATTAATTAATGAAACTTATATGTTTTTAATTTTTTAAAATAGAAATAATTTTTGAATTCGGAATATCAAATATAGCTTAGGGTTAATTTTTGGTATTTTTCTGAAAAACATCAATTTTTGATGAATAGTGAAACCACTAAGTGGTAGTTTAAAAAACTGATTTTTCGTTTAAATGAAACATTACCACTTATGTGAGTTGAATTTCAAAAATATGACATACATGTTTTTCATTACGATGTAAAATGTGGTTCAATGGGATTAAAATAATTTTTTGGTGAATAGTAACTTTTAAGTTTTAATCGCGATCAAAAGTAATTAGTGCAATTTATGGTAAAAATAATGTTATAATAATATGAAATGACCTTTACACATGTCCTACCCTTATTGGATGAGTCATGTCCGACAAAGACAGTCCATGGGTCAACTTGGGGACCCCATGGAGCTACTTTGGTTGGAAAATGACATTAATAACTGTTTATTTAAAGTTAAAATTAAAATGTCACAAACATGTATTGTTTTACTAAAAAAAATTTACATGTAATTATAAAAGTCATATTTTTGACTATAAATATTCATTATAAAGATTAAAATATTTCCTACATCATGATATTTTTTTTATAATTAAATTATTTATGACACTATGATGATGCTGCGATTACCTCATTATTTAACAATTTAAATAAAATGAAAAGCTAATGTAAAATCTAAGAACTACACTTGTCAAAAAACTATTGGATAGGTGTATTTAGAACTCTTATAACCTTATCCTTGAAATATATAAATTTTTGACCTTTAAAATCCGAAAATCATTTTATAATAAAGTAATATTTTATAACATTCCAAGAGTGCCCCTCCTCTTCTATTATAAAAGGCCCCCACCTTTACCTCCTTACCCACACCACTCAAGCCATTGGCTCGGCCAACCTCTGTTCATTTTTTCTCTCCACATTCCTCTATTACTTCTGGAATCCTCACTTTGGGCAGAATCCTTTCCAAGGAAGCCTTTGAGCTCAAATCAACAAGAGTAACCCGATTTTAAGGTAATGTCTTCCCTAGTGTTCTTTTGTTTTATTTTTCTTCTCCAATCCCATAAAATCTTTTTATTTATTTCTTTTGTAACAACAACAGTATCTTCAATATATTAGGATGTTTTTACGAGGATGATTCGAGCTACACTAACACACACCTCCGTCTAATGGTTAATGAACATACTGTTTCCGTGGATGGAGAATTACGGCCTCACGAAACAATGATTGTTCTATCTTCTCATACCACCTCTCATGGTGGCCATTATGATGTAACTATAATTATTTATGATATATATATTATTTATTTCCTCTATATTCTTCTGTATTATATATTTAATACATACCTTTATCCTTTTCATGTTGTCCAAATGCGATAATTTCATTTGAGGAAGTGTGGACTACCGCCCCCTCAAGTGATGTGACTTGTTCATTCAATACATGGAATGTATAAATAATGAAATTGATAAACATATGTGATATATATAACATATATATTCTACTGGAATTATAATATATATATATATATATCACATGTAGTTTAATTCCATTAATGTTCCAAAGAAATGAAAGTAGCGTTCATGTGTACGTACGGCTTACCGTCTCCATGAACGGTACATTTCAATTCTAATCTCTAAATGTTAAGTAATACTATAAGTACATATTTATAAGGATATATATGTCATATATTACATCTAAATTATGGATATCATTCTGTAATTATAATGTATATATCTCTCATTTATTTTTATTTCCATTAATATGACAAAAAAATCAATGTTGCGTTCATGCGTACGTACGGCCTACCATCTCCATGAACGGTGCTTTTTATTTTTTATCTCCAAATGTTATGGAATAGTATAAAATGAATATTTAATGGATATATATGATATTTTAATCATTAATAATATTCTTGAAATGATTTACTTATAACTACATGGGTAATCATTTTCAAACAAGTTCATTTTTGACTCATGTACCAAACATCGGCAAAAACATCTGATATGAACTTACATTATTAAACAATTATTATAAAATTATAATATGTGATATGAACTGAATAATAATATTTAAAAGAGGTCCTTATGCAATTATAAATTGACCACAGTTTATTATTCAGGAATATAAAGAAACGAACAAGACAAGTCAGACTTGTGGTAAGGGATCCAACCTCTCGCTTTCTTTTCAAGTACCCTCTTTTATGGAATTTAATTTATACTCCATGTTATTATGTTGGAGTATGTTATTTTATATTAACCATACTGTAATTTTTTTTATATGATGAGGTACCCCCTCTTACTCTCATCAATTCATTTTTTTAGAATTTTTAAGTGGCTCCGTTAGGCTGTCGAATTTTCATAAGGGATCCTACCCCTCTCTTTCTTTTTAAGTACACTATTTTATGTCATTACTTTTAAACTCATCATTCTTATGATTGCAATTTTCTTTTATATTACTCTTACTTTACTTTTTATGTTCATATGATGAGAGACCCTATATTCGTTCATCAATCCATTTTGGATGTTTTGAGTTGCACCGTTAGGCTGCTGAATTTTCGTAAGAGATCCAACCACTCACTTTCTTTTTAAGTACTCTCCTATATGTCACTTCTTTTAAGATCGTATTTGTTATGTTGGGGGATGTTATTTTATATTCCTCTTGCTCTAAATTTTATTTTAATATGATGAGAGACCCTATTTGATCTCATCAATCCATTTTTGGAAGTTTTAAGTGGCGCCATTCGGCTGCCGAGTTTTCGTAAGGGATTTTTCATCTCAATTTTATTCCTGTGATATTTATGCTACATTTGCCACCATTTCTTTTGAGTGGTGTATGTACTGCCCATTATTATACTCTTTCTTTAATATAATTTCATTTATGGGTATTTAAATATTAATAGTATTACCCTTCTTCAATGGGGTGTACGTTTCGATAGTTACACAAATCGGTAAGGGGACCTTTCACCCTCCTATTCTTTAAAAAGACTTATTTTGTTATGTCTTTTAAATTACATATTATTATGTTGGGATATGTTCTTATTTATCCTTATTTCTGTAAATTTAATGTACAAGTGATGAGATAACCTTATTATCTCTCATCAACTCATTTTCTGAATTTTGAAGTGACGCCGTTAGGCTGTCGAATTTTTGCAAGGGAACTTCTTAACCCAATTTTGATTCTTTGGGATAAACTGGTACTCCTTGAATATGGAATTATATGAATATGTGTGAATAAACTATGATTGTTTTACACTTAATATCCACTTATATTTGGTGTATTCGTTTCCCACACATAATTATGTAATTGATTTTTCCTTAATCCAAGGATACCGTCTTTGTAATGGACTTCGTCTCAATATCCATTCATTGAGGAATATTTTTTTATACACAACATTCCTTTATATGGTTTATAAACCCCTTTGACTTTATTTTTATTCAAAAGTAATCTTTTTATATGAAGCGTTTTTTACTAAACGACAAAAGGGAATGACTTTTTTTCGTACGTATGCGGCGACAACGACTTCTCTGCCACCATGACCATTATTTGAGTTTCGGATTCCTCTACAAGCCATAACGTTTTTTTAAATGAAAAATAAATACCAATTTTTAATTGTCTTTTATTTTGGTATTGAAAATGGTTTTTATAATGGATTTGTTATGTCAATATATTTAAGGGGTATATTGTGATCGAAATGTGGAAATGTTTTCCTTCCATTTTATTTGTTTTATGTCTTATGATTTTATAATGGTACTTTGAAATTTGAAGGGTGGTTACATGATAAACCATATGACAGGTGGTGACGTGAATACCAGGATGGGTGGTTACGTTATAACCTCCAATGCATTGGGAATGGAAGTCGGCCTTATAGAAATTCCATTAAGTGATATGTGTGGAAGTCGACTGGATGGTTACTCCACTTATGTATGTTTATGTCCCACGTTATCTATATATGTTATGTGTTCTTTATATGGGTTTTATGGTAATATTTTGGTTACAAAAGGGTAAGTAATGGTATTTTATTCAATGAAGAGTATTTTATTCTTCATAAAGGTGAAAAGTATTACATTGATAAAGTATTCTTGGTTTACTAGTTTTTTTAAAAAACTAAAAAAATTTCCTTCTTTGTGTATCCCTTACTGAGATTTTTCATGCTCATCCCAAGTTTTTGAAATGTTTTCCATAGGACATAACGATGAATAGGCTCAAGGATGGGATCAAGGAAATCCATGCTATCAAAAACATGGAACAAGACATGTTGCTTTTTGAAGAGTTTTTATTTTATGGAAACTTAGTAGAAGTGTATACTTTGTAATCTTTTGAGATGTAATAGTTATTTCCTAATTCTGTAAAACTCTAAACCTGAAAATATCCTCAATGTGAACTATTCATTTAATTCAATATTAAGTATGGTTTAAGGTCGGGGCCTTATAGTTAGTATCGGAGGTTAGTTAAGATAACTATAGAGGTTATGGTATTTTCTGAGCATAAGTGATGTTACCATAATGGTTAGGATTTCTGAAAGAGTCATAGTTTTTAGATAAAGTGAATGAGTAAGTATATCTTAGTGTTTATCTTCCTCATTAGTACATGAATATTTTGTTGATATACTCACACTGACATTTCTGGTTTTAGTAAATGGATAGATTTAGCAGGCACCAAAGTGACAATGGGTTTGAAGGAAACTGTGGTGGTTCTCTGATTAAGAGACTGGATGAAATGGGGGATTCAATGAAGAAACTCATTATAAGGACCCAGCCTTAATCCTTACTTAATCTTGAGTTATTACAAGATTACACATTGAGGATCTTTTCAGGTTTAGAGTTTTAGATAATTAGATCATGAAACTTGCATTACATTCCACATTTAAACAAAGTGGTTACATAAAAGACTTTATTCATTCTTCCCATAAATGGAAACATATTGAAAATAAAACATGGATTCTTTCTTGACACATCCTTGACACTATCATCACATCATGTACCTTTCCCTTGACCTGTGAAAAACATTTCAAAAACTTGGGATGAGCATAAAAAGCTCAGTAAGGGTTATAAAAATATGGAAAGGAAACATGATTTCATATATACATAATAATGAAATCATACCTTACCCATAAAACATAGGCACTTTATCATACCTCATCAAACCATGAATAAATCATAGAAAACATGAGACATAAAAGGTAACTTGAGGCATTCATAAAATTCTTACGTAGGGAGTAACCCTCATGGTTACGTTTTGGAATACCCATCACAGTATATTCCCTAAATCTCTTCGGAGAAACCTTAACGTTTCACTCCTTCGCGTTACCCAATGCATTGGAGAGCTATATCGGGATCACCCACCCTTAGTTTATCACGGAACCACCCGTCTTCATAACAATTCCCAAGAACCATAACATAATCTTATCACATAAAACATGCATAAAGGAAACATAACATTTCCACATTTCAATCACAAGATATCAATACAACACATTGATATAAAAACATTTTGAAAACCATTTTCAATACCAAAAGAAAAGAAAAGTAAAACATGGTATTTATTTTTCTTTAAAAAAAAGGTATGTTTTGTAGAGGAAGCCGAAACTCAAATAATGGTCACGGCGGCGGAGAAATGGTTGTCGCCACATACGTATGACAAAAACATTCCCTTTTTTCATTTAGTAAAACGCTTTGTATAAATAAGATTCCTTTTGGATAAACGTAAAAGTAAAAGGGGTTTATACACCGTATAAAAGAAGGTTGTGTATAAAACAAAATATGCCTCAATGAAAAGAGATTGAGACGAAGTCCCATACAAAGACAATATCCTTGGATTAAGGATAAATCAGTTACATAACTATGTGTGACAAATGAATACACGAAATATAAGTGGGTATTAAGTTTAAAACCATCATAGGACATTCACACATAATCATAGAACGACATATTCAAGGTGTACAAGTTTATCCCAAAGAATCGAAATTGGGTTAAGAAGTTCCCTTGAAAAAATTAGACAGCCTAACGACATCAATTCAAAATTCAGAAAAAGAGTTGATGAGAGATAAAAATGGGATCTCGTAACCTGGAAATAAAATTTACATCAATAAAGATATATAAGAACATATCCCAACATAATAGTATGTGAATTAAAAGACATAACAAAAGAAGTATTTTAAAAATAGGAGGGTGAAAGGTTCCCTTACCGACATGGGTATCTTTCGAAACATATGCCCCGTGAAAGAAGGACAATACAACATTGATGTAAATACTCATAAATGAAAGTATATTACACAATGAGCAAAATAATGGGCAGTACATACACCACTCAAAGGAAATTGTGGAAAATGTAGCATAAATCTCACGGAAATAAAAGTGATATTAAAAATCTCTTACGAAAACTCGGCAGCCAAACAACACCACTTAAAACTTCCAAAATGGATTGATGAGAGGAAATAGGGTCTCTCATCATATCAACATAAAGTTTACAGAAAGAGTAATATAAAATAACATCCTCCAACGTAAAAAAGAGGAGCTTAAAAGAAGTTACATAAAGGAGAGTACTTAAAAAGAAAGAGAGAGGATAGATCTCTTACGAAAATTCGGCAGCCTAACGGCGCCACTCAAAACATCCAAAATGGATTGATGAGAGAGAATAGGGTCTCTCATCACATGAACATAAAAATTACAGTATGTTTAATATAAAATAACATCCCAATAACAAGAAAGATGAGCTTTAGAGGGAATGACATAAAAGAGTGTACTTAAAAAGAAAGAGAGGAGTAAGATCTCTTACCTCGGGTCCGACTTGACTCGATCGTTCTTTAACGTCCTGAATAATAAACTTGAGTTAATTTCCACTTTATTAAGAACCTTTTTCTAGTTCATTATTCCTTTTATATCACTTATTGCAATGTTATAAACATTATTTAATCATTTAAGTTAATAATGTTTGTTTTGTCGATATTTGGTTCTTAAGTCGAAAGTGGACTTCTTACAATTACATGTTGTTCATGTGGTAAAATGTTCATTATATCCCGAATTATATTCCTGATTTGGATATCATATATATCATATATATCCATAATATACATGTATTTATAATATTACATAACATTTAGAGTTAAGAAATGAAATGCACCGTTCATGGAGACGGTAAGCCATACGTACGCATGAACGCTACTTCCATTTCTATTTCATATTTAATGGAATTAAAACATAATGATACATAAGAGTATTTTAATTCCAGTATGGTATCATATATAATATGATTAAATATACCCTTTATACGTACCACATATGGTAATAATGACTCAAATCACTTTGAGGGGGCGATAGTCCGCACTTCCTTAAATGAAGATATCGTGTTTACCCATAATGGAAACCATAAAGGTATGCCCAAAATGTAATATACAGAAGCTTAAGGAAAACATAAACATATTATATATCATTTATAAATATAGTGACATCTTAATGGCCACCTTTGAAGGTGTTATATGAGTGTTGAACAATCATCGTTTCGTGAGGCATAAATTCGCCATCCACGGAAACAGTATGTTCTTTAACCCTTAGATGTAGGTGTGTGTAGGTGTAGCTCGAATACTTCTTATAACAACATCCGAGTATATTGAAGATACATGAGTTGTTACAAAAGAAATGAATAAAAATAGTTTAGGTGGTTGGAGAAGCAAAATAAAACAAAAGGACTCAAGTGAAGACTATACCTTAAAATTGGGTAACTCCCTTTGGTTTGAGCTCAAAGGCTTACTTGGGAATACTTATGCCCAAAGTGAGCCTTGAAGGAGTAAGAGAGGGAAGTGGAGAGACAAAATGGGAAGAGGTTGGCCGAGCCAAAGGCTTTGGGAGTGTGGGTAAGGAGGTAGAGGTGGGGACCTTTTATAAGAGGAGAGGAGGGGCACTCTTGGAAGGTAAAGAAAAGTCACTTTATTTTAAAATGGTATTCGGACTTAATGTAACAGCCCGAGATTTTATGAAAAATATTCTTTTTAATTTTATTAATGTCTTGTGTTTTATGCTACACCAAAAGGAGCTTGCACAACACGCATCTTTGACTTGCCTTGCATTACACGCAATCGCAACCTTCCTCGATAGCGTGTGTAGTACGCAATACTGAGTTTCACGAAACAACGATATGCTATTAAAATATTATTAAAACTAGCCGTAATGAATAGTAATAACCACTTTTTAAATTTTATAAATTTTAGCTCTCAAAATGGACTTCATTTTTGGATTCGGAGAATCGAATTTAGCCTAAGGTGAAATTTTGGTACTTTTCGGATAACATTCATATTCTGATGAATAGTGAAAATTACTAAATTATAATTAAAAACAACTTTTTAATAGAAATAATTAATAGTTATAAACTATTAATTTGAGTGGTTTTAAAGTATATTTAGAATATATTTTTACAATTTAATACAATGTTGGTCATTGAATGTAATTTCACATTTAAACCAAACATAATCAAGAGTCAATCTTTTGATAGATATTGTTTCTTAAAAACACGCTATTTGTTTTAACAGCGGGATTTAATTATAAAATTAATTAATGCAACTTCTATGTTATGAATTTGGTAAAATAGACATCATTTTTGAATTCGGAATATGAAATATAGCTTAGGATGAAATTTTGGCATTGTTCTGAAAAACATCAATTTTTGATGAATAGTGAAACTACTAAGTGGTAGATAAAAAACTGAATTTTTCATAAAACTTAATTTTACCGCTTCTATGAATGGAATTTCAAAAATCCGAGAGACACGGTTGATGTCAGTAAGTAAAATGTGGTTCAATGAGATGAAAATAATTTTTGGTGAATAGTAACTTTTTACTTTTATTTACCACGGTGAAAAGTAAATATGGTAATTAAGGGTAGGAATGATATTAATATTACCATAACACATGTACTAATTCTATTGGACAAGTGTATCTCGTCCAAAAACAACCTTAAGTGTAAAATATTATCATTTCGGCCCACTTGGATTAGATTAGGACATTTATTATTATTTAATTCAAAGAAGAGTTAAAAGAGTTAAAATCAAAGTATATTTACTAAAACATTTTTAATATAGGGTTGTACATAAGATAAATTAGATTATAAATATTAATTAGAAAGATAAAAAGATTTCCTACATGATGGTATTTTATTTTTAATTTTTAGACATCAAATAATTTAATTTATTTATGACACAAAGATGATGCAGTAATTATCTTATTAATGAAATATTGACATAATTGATATTATAAATACCAAAAATAAATGTAATTTAAGACTTTTTATGAATTCCACTAATTTTCTAGGTTACTATGATATAATAGTGTTGATTTAATCAACATTTTTCGAACATATAATTCTGTTATGACTTTCACAAAAATCATATATCAAATAGTGTCAAAATTGACACAAAATAGTTTTTAAATCAAATATTATATTATTAATTGTTATTCTTTTCCTAAAAATATAAGGTTCGGCCAAATAACTTAGATACAGATATATGTATTAATAATATACAATTTGGGGTTCGTTTGGCATGTTATATATGTGTATTAACCATATAGTGAAAGAAAACAAAAAGACACGGTAAAAGTTAAATTATTTAACTTAGAGTTAAATCTAATTGATAAGCTTAAAATAATACCCTAAACTTGTCTAAATCCTATTGGAGGAAAGGATTTAGACCCATCCCCACTTTAGCTTCAAAATAAGACCCTTTGGAACCATTATAAACCGATTTTGACTTTAATATAAAATAATATTTTGAGATATTCCTAAGGTGCCCCTCTCCTCCCTTATAAAAGGGCACCTCCTCCCCCTCCTCCTCACAACAATTTGAGCACTCAAGATCGGCCAACCCCTGTCATTTTCTCCTCTGCACTTCTCTAGAATAATCCTAGAGGTCCTGGTCTTCTTCAAAGACCAATCTTAGTTCCCTAAGTGGAGGAATCAAAGAGGTGTTCCAAAGAAGAGGTAATATCCATTACCGATCTTTTCAATTTCTTTCTTCTTCAACGTCTTCTTCTTTAGTTGTTTCATTATAAAGTAATAACATCAGTATTACTTACATACTTATATGTTATTATAAATATGAAAAAACCCTAATTCACCTTCTATCCATCCTACGGAAAAATGAAATCACCGCGCGTGCGTACGTACGGAATACCGTCTCCACGCCATGGTGTAATCTATTTTCCACCATCACCATACAAGGATGGGTATAATGGTGTAATAAGTAACTATTTATGATTATTATAATGTAATATTGATACTGAAATAATATATATATACTCAAATATAATTCCACGATCATAGGAACGATATCATCACTCGTGCGTACGTACAGAATACCGTCTCCACGATGTGATGCGACTCGTTCTACATGATCATCATTACATAGTAATTATATAAATGAATTGAATGAATAAATATGATATATGTTACACTAATACCATTCTGGATATAAGGTATCTATAACCTTAAAAGAATAATATGAATTTATTCGAAAAAACACGCATAAGAACAAAAGGCAATAAGGACCCGAGTAACAAGTAACAATGAAATATTACTAACAAGAAGCTAAGAATATGACCATATATGATATCATATAAATATGTATGATTCTGGAATAAGTCAATAACATTATTTAAACCATTATACAGGAGCTTCGGACATGTACAATGAAAATCAGACCTAAGGAATGGGAAATATCACAATCTCATTTTTTATCCGAGATTGTTTATTCGTAAGTATTTACTGGGGTGTATTTTATCATCCAAACCCAAGTTTCATCAATATGTAATGTTATTTTCATCCACCTAAAATTGTTTAAATCCAATTTTACCCTTTGGTATGTTTTTAGTAACAGATATGAAAGGAATCTTTTGTCGTTTTTCGTACGATGTACTTTTTGACTTTCCGACAAAAGTACGAGAAGAATGTTTTCTTTTAACTTATACGGAATGAATGGATTTTTAAAACATAATTTCCAAGAAGTTTCCTTTACAAGTTTTCAAGTTTATTTTTAATCAACTTCTTGTAGTTTAGAATTTTATGAAATGTTATGAAAGGAAAAGTGTTTTTGAAGTAGAAAGGATATTTTCCTCAAGAATGGAGTTCAAGTGTTTTATCAAAATTATTTTCCATCTAAGATAATAAAGGGTTATGTTTATATCCCTATTATTACATGGATTTGATTATGTTGTGATGGAAATATTTTTATGAATTCCTTTATCGTATATGAATTTTTTTATGACGTCATGATGTTTAAGATTCCCATTTTTATTACATGGGTTATGCAATGATGTATGGTTTATGATTTTGTGGCACACATAACAATGGTATCATTATGAGATGGGTGGGACCTATATCTCCCTCCAATGCATTGGGTAAAGATTTTATATCTCATGAGATAGACATGACTGGAACGGTAGGTTATACCGGTTCAGCGAAACAGGACTGGAACGAGGGTCACTCGGTTCATAAAGGGACTTTTTCCACTAAGATAGTCTTGGCAATGAGTCATGACTAACAAGAAATGATTTTCCATGATTATGTGTGCATGCCACAAAGTTTCAAGTTTCATGTTATGATTATGGGGATCTCATTTTCACTTCTATGATTTGTTCCATGTTAAGATATTATGATCTCTTTTGCAGGTTATGATTTTCAAAAAGATATGATATGATTTTTATTTCCTTTATTTTCCCTTGCTGAGCATTTGAGCTCACCCTTTTATGTTTTCTTTTCCCCAGGATATAAAGAAAGGTTATAGGTAAAAAAAATGGAAGATCTTTATGGGAGATGTTGAAGATCTTTCACCAGGATTAGAAGATTATATTCTGAGTTTCCAAAGACACTAAACTATTACGATCCTTTTGTGTGTGTTTTTGTTATGTACTAAGTATTCCGCAAAAGTAATGTAATGTCCATGTACGTCAAGCTTCGGGTCTCTACAGTTGGTATCAGAGGAAAGGTTTAGTCAACCTTTGGAAACTAGGATGCGAGAACTTTAGTGAGATCTCTAGAGATATTTCTACGGTATGACTAGGGATGTCCCTACGGTTAAGTATACGTATATGTTATAGTGCTAGAACTACGCTAACGATCATAGAATTAAACCAAAGATGTTAGATATTGAAGGTACTCCCCCTTTTTTATGTTGTTTTCCCTAGCATGATTTTTGCCTCTCACACTATTTTTTTTGGGTTTTAGATGATGGCTGGAACCCGAAGGAATCATGTTGATCAATGCAATGGACAATGCAATGATTGTCCTCCTGAACAAACAAATGTTATGGGAGATGGAGTGCAAAATCTTATTGCTATCCTTACACAGGCTATGAATCATTCTGGACTTCCAAATGAGCAGAGAAGGGAACAATATTCTATTGAGTCCTTCATGAGGCAACATCCACCTTATTTCAGTGGGAGTTCCGATCCACTTGTTGCTTAACAATGGATCAGTACCACTGAAAAGATATTTTCAGTTCTTCAATGTTATGAACATGATAAAGTCATCTTAGTAGTATATCGTTTGGAAGTTGAAGCTGATCAATGGTGGAATCTTATCAATAATACGAGGCCAAGAGATGAAATTGAGTCCATGGAATGGGACGAGTTCAAGAACTTGTTTTTCAGTAAGTACTTCCCTCGTATTCTTTGAACAAAGATGGAAAAGGAGTTTCTAGAGCTAAAGCAGAAGGATGATGAATCTGTTGGTATATACGAAGCAAATTTTACCAGACTTGCAAGGTATGCATCTAGCATTATCATCCAACCTGAAAGTAAAGTTGATCGATTTTTCAGTGGCTTAAAACCAAGTCTTCGAAAGGCATTAGCTATAAGAGACTTCAGTAGCTATGATGAAATTTTGCGTTGTGCTATCAAGGTAGAAATGGAAGTTGGTGTTACATATCCATCTCATGGTTTTTACAAGAAACAAAAGATGGAGTTCAAGGAGAAATCTCAGAATAATGGTGAAAAAAAGATGAATGTTTCCTTATGCACAAAGTGTGGAAAGAAGCATGGTGGAGATTGTCTTAAAGGGACTAGAAAATGTTGTAAGTGTGGAAAAGAAGGTCATCGAGCAGATGAGTGTCAAAGTAATGGAAAAAGGGATTCTAATGATGCGAATAAAGCAAACACTACAGAGAATGCACCACCAACACTTCAATGCTTCAAGTGCAAGGAAATGGGGCATTATGCTAATAAATTCTCTAATCCAAGGGTTAGTGATGATCGACATGAGCAACCGCTTAAGGAAAAGGACAAAGGGAAGTCACATGCGATCACCATTGGCGATGTTGAATATGATAACGATGTGGTGGAATAATTAAGTGTTTATGTAATGGGATTCCAAAATAATGTTGTATCATAAAGTATTGGAATATTTATGTATTGTTCTAATGTGGTATTCAAAGTGATTGAGAAATTTTTGGAAATAAGATGATATGATCATAATGAAGGGAAAATGAGAAAACGAAATGTTTAACAGTATTCATGAGCTCATGATTGATATAAGGACTAAGTGATATCATTGTTTGAGTATATAGAATTTTGAGGATTTTGGTATGTGGAAAGTGTTAAATTTTAACTGCATTCATGTTTTCACTAAGGTATTCAAGAGAACACATGATTAAGGCCTTTGAATGTTTGGAATGTGACCAACAAGACATATCTTATGATATATGGGGTTCAACGATGGTATTAAATCTCTGGTAATCATTTTCACTATGTTATGAGAGTGGACTGCAGTATTATGGATAAGCCTAAAGATTGGAATGGATTATGTTGAACATAAGTTAGTATTGTTTAAGGATATAAGTTTTTTCGATATTATTGATGGGATGTTATAGTAATATAGTTTTAGAAAAAGGACAACCTGCAGGACGGGCGACAGCCCATCGCGTCGGACAAGGCTGTGGGAATCGAACCCACAACTGAAGTGCGACTGGCCTTTATCGCCTACCACTGACCTACAGGAAGTCCCTGTTTAGTAGAAACTAGTTTTATTATATTAAGCGGTATGATATATGAAGTATAAGTTCATTTTTGGAACCATATACGATTAACCATAAGATGAAATTATAACTTTTGCTAACCTTTTGTTTGGAAGAGATGGAATGACCCATCATTCTATCACATGATCTGCTAACACATCAAGAATGAAAAATTCAACTTCATTTCTTTAAGAGATGAAGTAGAAATTGTCCAAAGAACGACAAACGGTGAGACTATACCAAAATCAAGAAAATATTTCTTCTAATTCCAATTTCATCAACTTTAGGGAAATGATCTTAAAAACAAAAAATGTTGTCCTAGTGCTCTTATATCTGATGAATCAGATGGTACCCTAGATCATCACAAATTTATGGCTTTGTGATTTCTGGGTTTTCCATAGCCATGTTCTCTACCACTCTCCATCAGAACATGATGGTAAGATTTCTCTCCCATATCCATATTTTCACCTATATAGAAACCCAGTGATTAGTTTATTTGGGTAACCATTAAGTTTCATACTTTTGTTTTTAAATATTAGTTTTGGTATTCCTTTTTACGATGTGGGTTTCTATCAAAGAAACTTTCGAATTGTAAACCATTTATAACCCCGACGAATTTCGAGGGCGAAATTCATTTTAAGGGGGGTAGAATGTAACAGCCTGAGATTTTATGAAAAATATTCTTTTTAATTTTATTAACGTCTTGTGTTGTATGTTACACCAAAAAGAGCTTGCACAAAACGCATCTATGACTTGCCTTGCATTACACGCAATCGCAACCTTCCTCGATAGCGTGTGTAGTACGCAATACTGAGTTTCACGAAACAATGATATGCTATTAAAATATTATTTAAACTAGCTGTTATGAATAGTAATAACCACTTTTTAAATTTTAGAAATTTTAGCTCTCAAAATGGACTTCATTTTTGTATTCAGAGTATCGAATTTAGCCTAAGGTGAAATTTTGGTACTTTTCGGATTACTTTCATATTCTGATGAATAGTGAAAATTACTAAATTATAATTAAAAACAACTTTTTTATTCGAAATAATTAATAGTGATAAATTATTAATTTGATTCGTTTTAAAGTATATTTAGAATATATTTTTACAATTTAATACAATGTTGTTCATTGAATGTAATTTCACATTTAAACCAGACATAATCAAGTGTCAATCTTTTGATAGATATTGTTTCTTAAAAACACGCTATTTCTTTTAACAGCGGGATTTAATTATAAAATCAATTAATGCAACTTCTATGTTATGAATTTGGTAAAATAGACTTCATTTTTGAATTCCGAATATGAAATATAGATTAGGATGAAATTTTGGCATTGTTTTGAAAAACATCAATTTTTGATGAATAGTTAAACTACTAAGTGGAAGTTAAAAAACTGAATTTTTCATAAAACATAATTTTACCACTTCTGTGAATGGAATTTCGAAAATCCGAGAGACACGGTTGATGTCAGTAAGTAAAATGTGGTTCAATGAGATGAAAATAATTTTTGGTGAATAGTAACTTTTTACTTTTATTTACCACGGTTAAAAGTAAATAGGGTAATTAAGGGTAAGAATAATATTAATAATACCCTAAAACATTTCCTAATTCTATTGGACAAGTGTATCTCGACCACAAATAACCTTAAGTGTAAAATATTATCATTTAGGACCACTTGGATTAGATTAGGACATTTATTATTATTTAATTCAAAGAAGAGTTAAAAGAGTTAAAATCAAAGTATATTTACTAAAAAAATTTAATATAGGGTTGTACATAAGATACATTCGATTATAAATATTAATTAGAAAGATAAAAAGATTTCCTACATGATGGTATTTTATTTGTAATTTTTAGACATCAAATAATTTAATTTATTTATGACACAAAGATGATGCAGTAATTATCTTATTAATGAAATATTGACATAATTGATATTATAAATACCAAAATAAATGTAATTTAAGACTTTTTATGAATTCCACTAATTTTATAGGTTACTATGAAATATTAGTGTTGATTTAATCAACTTTGTTTGAACATATAATTCTGTTATGACTTTCACAAAAATTATATATCAAATAGTGTCAAAATTGACACAAAATAGTTTTTAAATCAAATATTATATTATTAATTGTTATTTTATTCCTAAAAATATAAGGATCGGCCAAATGACTTAGATACAGATATATGTATTAATAATATACAATTTGGGGTTCGTTTGGCATGTTATAGTAAGTGTATTAACCATATAGTGAAAGAAAACAAGAAGACACGGTAAAAGTTAAATTATTTAACTTTGAGTTAAATCTAATTGATAAGGTTAAAATAACACCCTAAACTTGTCTAAATTTTATTGGACGATATTATTTCGACCCATCCCCAATTTAGCTTCGAAATATGTCCCTTTGGAACCTTTATAAACCGATTTTGACTTTAATATAAAATAATATTTTGAGATATTCCTAAGGTGCCCCTCTCCTCCCTTATAAAAGGGCACCTCCTCCCCCTCCTCCTCACACCAATTTGAGCACTCAAGCTCGGCCAAACCCTGCCATTTTCTCCTCTCCACTTCCCTAGAATAATCCTAGAGGTCCTGGTCTTCTTCAAAGACCAATCTTAGTTCCCTATGTGGAGGATTCAAAGAGGCGTTCCAAAGAAGTGGTAATATCCATTACCGATCTTTTCAATTTCTTTCATCTTCAACTTCTTCTTCTTTAGTTGTTTAATTATAAAGTAATAACATCAGTATTACTTACATACTGATATGTTATTATAAATACGAAACAACCCTAATTCACCTTCTATCCATCCTACGGAAAAATGAAATCACCGCGCGTGCGTACGTACAGAATACCGTCTCCACGCCGTGGTGTAATCTATTTTCCACCATCACCTTAGAAGGATGGGTATAATGGTGTAATTAGTTACTATTTATGATTATTATAATGTAATATTGATACTGAAATAATATATATATACTCAAATACAATTCCAGGATCATAGGAACGATATCATCACTCATGCGTACATACGGAATACCATCTCCACGATGTGATGCGACTCGTTCTACATGATCATCATTACATAGTAATTATATAAATGAATTGAATGAATAAATATGATATATGTTACACTAATACCATTCTGGATATAAGGTATCTATAACCTTAAAAGAATAATAAGAATTTATTCGGAAAAACATGCATAAGAACAAAAGGCAATAAGGACCCGAGTAAAAAGTAACAATGAAATATTACTAACAAGAAGCTAAGAATATGACCATATATGATATCATATCAATATGTATGATTATGGAATAAGTAAATAACATTATTTAAACCATTATACAGTAGATTCAGACACGTACAAAGCAAATCGGACCTAAGGAAAGGGAAATATCACAATCTCATTTTTTTATCCGAGATTGTTTATTAGTAAGTATTTACTAGGGTGTATTTTATCATCCAAACCCATGTTTCATCAATATGTAATGTTATTTCCATCCACATAAAAATTTTTAAATCCAATTTTACCCTTTGGTAAGTTTTTAGTAACAGATATGAAAGGAATCTGTTGTCATTTTTCGTACGAGGTACTTTTTGACTTTCCGACAAAAGTACGAGAAGAATGTTTTCTTTTAACTTATACGGAATGAATGGATTTTTAAAACATAATTGCCAAGAAGCTTCCTTTACAAGTTTTCAAGTTTATTTTTAATCAACTTATTTTAGTTTAGAATTTTATGAAATGTCATGAAAGGAAAAGTGTTTTTGAAGTAGAAAGGATATTTTCCTCAAGAATGGAGTTCAAGTGTTTTATCAAAATTATTTTCCATCTAAGATAATGAAGGGTTCTGTTTATATCCCTATTATTACATGGATTTGATTATGTTGTGATGGAAATATTTTTATGAATTCCTTTATCATATATGAATTGTTTTATGACGTCAGGATGTTTAAGATTCCCATTTTTATTACATGGGTTATGCAATGATGTATGGTTTATGATTTTGTGGCACACATAAGAATGGTATCATTATGAGATGGGTGGGACCTATATCTCCCTCCAATTCATTGGGTAAAGATTTTATATCTCATGATATAGACATGGCTGGAATGGTAGGTTATACCGGTTCAGTGAAACAGGACTGGAACGAGGGTCACTCGGTTCATAAAGGGACTTTGTCCACTAAGATATTCTTGGGAATGAGTCATGACTAACAAGAAATGATTTTCCATGATTATGTGTGCATGCCAAAAAGTTTCAAGTTTCATGTTATGATTATGGGGATCTCATTTTCACTTCTATGATTTGTTCCATGTTATGATATTATGATCTCTTTTGCAGGTTATGATTTTCAAAAAGATATGATATGATTTTTATTTCCTTTATTTTCCCTTGCTGAGCATTTGAGCTCACCCTTTTATGTTTTCTTTTCCCCAGGATATAAAGAAAGGTTTTAGGTAAAAAAATGTAAGATCTTTATTGGAGATGTTGAAGATCTTTCACCAGGATTAGAAGATTATATTCCTAGTTTCCAAAGACACTAAACTATTACGATCCTTGTGTGTGTGTTTTTGTTATGTACTAAGTATTCCGCAAAAGTAATGTAATGTCCATGTATGTCAAGCTTCGGGTCTCTACACTTAAGAGGTCCCACATTGATGTATTTCGAGGATAAGGTGATAAGGGTTCTAAATCCACTCATCCAATAGGTTTTGGACATGTGTAGGTTTTAGATATTACATTATCTTTCCATTTTATTTAAATCGTTAAATAATGAGGTCATCACTGCATCATCATGATGTCATAAATAATTTAATTTATTTAATGTCTAAAAATTATGAAAAAAAATACTATGATTTAGGAAATATTTTTATCTTTCCAATGAATATTTATAGTCAAAAATAAGATTTGTATAACCCCATGTAAAAAATTGTTTTAGTAAAACATTTCATTTTTGTCTCATTTTTACTTTAACTTTAAATAAAAAGATATTAATGTCATTGTCCAACCAAAGTGGCTCCATGGGGTCCCCAAGTTGACCCATGGCTTTTATCGGTCGGCCATGACACATAAAATGAGGTTAGGACATGTGTCAAGTTCATTTCATATTATTAAAACATTATTTTTACCTTAAACTACACTAATTACCTCTAATCGCGATTAAAAACTTAATAAGTTACTATTCACCAAAAAATTATTTTTAATCCCATTGAACCAAATTTTACTTCTTAATGACAACCACTTATGTCGGATTTTTTAAAATTCAAAACACAAAGGTGGAAAATTTTTATTTAAACGGAAAATCAGTTTTTATAAGTACCACTTAGTGGTTTCACTATTTATCAAAAATTGAAGTTTTTCAGAAAAATCCCAAAAATTCACCCTAAGCTATATTTGATATTCCGAATTCAAAAATGAAGTCTATTTTAACAAATTCAAAACATATAAGTCACATTTATTAATTTAATAATTAATTCCCACTGTCAGAGCAAATAGCGTGTTTTTATAAAACAATAAGTATCAAAAGATTGACACTAGTTTAAGTCTGATTTCAAAGTGAAATTAATTCAAACGACCACTATTGGATTTAATGGTAAAAATGTTTTCTAATTTCACTTTAAAACCAATTCAAATGATAATCTAATCATATAAATAAATTATATTAAAAAGATGTTTTGAATTAAAATACAACATTTTACACTATTCATTAAAAAATGAACTTTATCGGAAAAATACCAAAAATTTACACAAAGTAAAATTTGATGTACCGATTCTATAGAATAGTTTTATTTGGTCCAAAAGAATGTATAAGAGTGATCAAAACTATATTTAATGACAGTTCACCATCAAAAGGCGATAAGTGAACCTTTAGTGAAAATTAGGGTATAAAAGCCTAAAATTGAATTATTTCCGTATTTTATGCCTTTATCCTTTACTGGATAAATGTAAAAACATTTAAAAACATATATAATCATATTTTAGTTATTTATATCCATTCCCGCTAATACAACGACTACATGTTAACTACCATTTAAAATAATATTATTTTATTATTAGAGTGCAACGTAAGATTCCCAAGAAACTCGTTGTTGCGTGTTGGGTACGCCATCGAGCATAGCGTCCCCTTTAAAGTCATATTAATATTTTATTCACAAATATGGATAAATATGAAAATTTCATATTCTTTATTTACCTGGGGTGTTACATCCTTCCCCCCTTTTGGGAATTGTGTCCTCGCAATTTTTAAAATTGGGCTTGGAAACATCCTTGAAAGTCCCACATCGGAAGAAGAGTCGGTATAACAATCACTTTAAAATAAAGAAAGATAAGTACAAAGGTAACTCGAGTTAACCCATACTAGTATTACAAGTATGAAAACATGGGCATGGAGGAGAAAACATAGGGTCATGTTCTGATGGAGAGTGATAGAAAACATGTTTAGGATAAAGTTAACCATGAGAAAATCACAAACTTGTGATGGGTTAAACGGTATTCGATTCCCCAGTAGGAAAAGTTAATAGACAACATTTTTGTTTTAAGTTACCTTTTATTGAGGAATTTATTCATAAGGAAACATAATCACTTATCATGTTGAATTTCAACTTTTATTAGATTCCTTACACAAACTCATATTTTCCCCAAAAGACGAGTATTTAGGAAGACTTGTTCACATTAAGAGTATTATAATCAACTTATAGAGAATCACCTAATACACAAAATAGAACTATATACTTCCCATGTCTTTAGAATTTAACCGAAACCAAAACCAAAAAGGCTAGTACAAGATCAGATAATCCATAAAAGGATAACCCTATATAAAAAAAATCTATGCTTAATCTTCAAAATTTGTCCAACAAAACCCAAAGTTCAACGAGGACCATTAGATAAACAATTTTTCCATAAAATTCTTCAAAGTAAACCAAACTATGGTTGAAACCCAAATATTTTAAGGATTTAGGCACATAGTCTTCCAAGTTAAATCATAACATTTATCTCCGAACAACATCAGCTGCTCCTAAAGTCTCGTATTGAAAAGTAATTAACCTAATCACATATCCTCCATGATAGGTTAATCATTTTCATAAATAACCCAAAATCAACATACTCTTAATTCATAAAATCATATAACTAGAAAGAATCAGTCAAACTAACCAGGGACTTCATGTAGTCCAGTGGTAGGCGATAAATACCAGTCACACTTTGGTTGTGGGTTCGATTCCCGCAGCTTTGTCCGACGCGACGGGTTGTCACACGGTCTGCGTGTTGTCCATTTTCCAAAACTATATAATTCTTAAAACATCCCCCAAAACGAGATAAAATCTTCAAAAATGATCATAACATATTTTAACCTCATGTTTATCTCATTCCTTTCATTTTCTAACATATCATAGAGTAACCCATAATTACCTAAAAAGTAAGGATCATATAAACCCTAATGGTTACCTTAATAATTATTTCCTGAATTTCTACAACGAGTTGGCCATCTCATACATGATGCATTAGAGAACTCACCAAGGATGAAGTTTTTGATCATGACTCCTTGATAGTTGGTTTATAACAACCATGATATTCCTCATTGAATCCCCCATCTCATCCAGTCTCTTAATCAGAGAACCACCACAGTTTCCTTCAAACCCATTGTCACTTTGGTGCCTGCTAGATCCAGCCATTTACTAAAACCAAAATGGTTAGTGTGAGTATATCAACATAACCATCATGTACTAATGAAGAATATAAACACTAATATATACTTACTCAATCACTTTATCTAAAACTAGGACTCTTTCTGAAATCCTAACAATTATGGTAATGTCACTTGTGCTTAGAGAATACCCTAACCTCTAAAGTTATCTAAACCGACCTTTGATACCAACTATAAGGCCCCAGCATTAATCCTTACTTAATCATGAGTTATTACAAGATTACACATTGAGGATCTTTTCAGGTTTAGAGTTTTAGGGAATTAGATCATGAAACTTGTATTACATTCCACATTTAAACAAAGTGGTTACATAAAAGACATTCTTCATTGTTCCCATCAACGGAAACATATTGAAAATAAAACTTGGATTCTTTCGTGACACATCCTTGACACTATCATCACATCATGTACCTTTCCCTTGACCTGTGAAAAAAATTTCAAAAACATGGGATGAGCATAAAAAGCTCAGTAAGGGTTATAAAAATATAGAAAGGAAACATGATTTCATATATACATAATAATAAAATCATACTTTACCCATAAAACATAGGAACTTTATCATACCTCATCAAAACATGAATAAATCATAGAAAACATGAGACATAAAATGTAACTTGAGGCATTCATAACATTCTTACGTAGGGAGTAACCCTCTTGGTTACGTTTTGGAATACCCATCACAGTATATTCCCCAAATCTCTTCGAAGAAACCTTAACGTTTCACTCCTTCGCGTTACCCAATGCATTGGAGAGCTATATAGGGCTCACCTGCCCTTAGTTTATCATGGAACCACCCGTCTTCATAACAATGCCCAAGAACCATAACATAATCTTATCACATAAAACATGCATAAAGGAAACATAACATTTCCACCATTCAATCACAAGATATCAATACAACACATTGATATAATAACATTATGAAAACCATTTTCAATACCAAATAAAAGAAAAATAAAACATGGTATTTATTTTTCTTTAAAAAAGGTATGGTTTGTAGAGGAAGCCGAAACTCAAATAATGGTCACGGTGGCGGAGAAATCGTTGTCGCCGCATACATACGACAAAAACATTCCCTTTTTCGTTTAGTAAAACGCTTCGTATAAAAAAGATTCCTTTTGGATAGACGTAAAAGTAAAATGGGTTTATACACCGTATAAAAGAAGGTTGTGTATAAAACAAAATATGCCTCAATGAAAGGAGATTGAGACTAAGTCCCATTAAAAGACGGTATCCTTGGATTAATGATAAATCAGTTACATAACTATGTGTGACAAACGAATACAAGACATATAAGTGGATATTAAGTGTAAAACAATCAGAGGAAATTCACACATAATCATAGAACGGAATATTCAAGGTGTACAAGTTTATCCCAAAGAATCGAAATTGGGCTAAGAAGTTCCCTTGCAAAAATTAGACAGCCTAACGGCGTCACTTCAAAATCCAGAAAAAGAGTTGATGAGAGATAAAAAGGGGATATAATAACTTGGACATAAAATTTACATAAATAAGGATATATAAGAACATATCCCAACATAATAGTATGTTAATTAAAATACATAACAAAAGAAGTATTTTAAAAAGAGGAGGGTGAAAGGTTCACTTACCGACATGGGTATCATTCGAAACATACGCCCCGTGAAAGAAGGAAAATACAACATTGATGTAAATACTCATAAATGAAAGTATATTACACAATGAGCAAAATAATGGGCAGTACATACACCACTCAAAGGAAATTTTGGCAAATGTAGCATAAATCTCAAGGAAATAAAAGTGAGATGAAAAATCTCTTACGAAAACTTGGCAGCCTAACGACGCCACTTAAAACATCCAAAATGGATTGATGAGAGGAAATAGTGTCTCTTATCATATCAACATAAAGTTTACAGAAAGAGGAATATAAAAGAAAATCATCCAACATAACAAAGAGGAGATTAAAAGAAGTGACATAAAGGAGAGTACTTAAAAAGAAAGAGAGAGGTTAGATCTATTACGAAAATTCGGTAGCCTAACGGCGCCACTCAAAACTTCCAAAATGGATTGATGAGAGAGAATAGGGTCTCTCATCACATGAAAATAAAAATTACAGTAAGTGTAATATAAAATAACATCCCAATAAAAAGAAAGATTATCTTTAGAGGGAATGACATAAAAGAGTGTACTTAAAAACAAAGAGAGGAGTAAGATCTCTTACCTCGGGTCCGACTTGACTCGATCGTTCTTTAACGTCCTGAATAATAAACTTGAGTTAATTTACACTTTATTAAGAACCTTTTTATAGTTCATTATTCCTTTTAGGTCACTTATTGCAATGTTATAAACATTATTTAATCATTTAAGTTAATAATTTTTGTTTTGTCGATATTTGGTTCTTAAGTCGAAAGTGGAGTTCATGCGATTACATGTTGTTCATGTGGTCAAATGTTCATTATATCCAGAATTATATTCATGATTTGGATATCATATATATCATATATATCCAGAATATACATTTATTTATAATATTACATAACATTTAGAGTAAACAAATGAAATGCATCGTTCATGGAGACGGTAAGCCGTACGTACGCATCAATGCTACTTCTATTTCTATTTCATATTTAATGGAATTAAAACATAATGATACATAATAGTATTTCCATTACAGTATGGTATCACATATAATATCATTAAATATACCCTTTATACGTACCACATATGGTAAAAACGAATCAAATCACTTTGAGAGGGCGGTAGTCCGCACTTCCTTAAATGAAGATATCGTGTTTACCCATAATGGAAACCATAAAGGTATGCCCAAAATGTAAAATACATAAGATTAAGGAAAACATAAACATATTATATATCATTTATAAATATAGTGACATCTTAATGGCCACCTTTGAAGGTGTTATATGAGTGTTGAACAATCATCGTTTCGGGAGGCAGAAATTCGCCATCCACAGAAACAGTATGTTCCTTAACCATTAGATGTAGGTGTGTGTAGGTGTAGCTCGAATACTTCTTATAAAAACATCCTAGTATATTGAATATACTGTAGTTGTTACAAAATAAATGAATAATAAGAGTTTAGGGGATTGGAGAAGCAAAATAAAACAAAAGGACTCAAGTGAAGACATTACCTTAAAATTGGGTAACTCCCTTTGGTTTGAGCTCAAAGGCTTCCTTGGGAAGACTTATGCCCAAAGTGAGGCTTCAAGGAGTAAGAGAGGGAAGTAGAGAGACAAAATGGGTAGAGTTTGGCCGAGCCAAAGGCTTTGGGAGTGTGGGTAAGGAGGTAGAGGTGGGGGCCTTTTATAAGAGGAGAGGAGGGGCACTCTTGGAAGGTAAAGAAAATTCACTTTATTTTAAAATGGTATTCAGACTTAAGAGGACCCACATTGATGTATTTCTAGGATAAGGTGATAAGGGTTCGAAATCCACTCATACAATAGGTTTTGGACATGTTTAGGTCTTAGATATTACATTATCTTTCCATTTTATTTAAATCGTTAAATAATGAAGTCATCGCTGCATCATCATGATGTCATAAATAATTTAATTTATTTAATGTCTAAATATTATGAAAAAAATACTATGATGTAGGATATATTTTTATCTTTCCAATGAATATTTATAGTCAAAAATATGATTTTTATAACCCCATGTAAAAAATTGTTTTATTAAAACATTTCATGTTTGTCTCATTTTTACTTTAACTTTAAATAAAAAGATATTAATGTCATTTTCCAACCAAAGTGGCTCCATGGGATCCCCAAGTTGACCCATGTCTTGTCTTTGTCGGCCATGACACATCCAATGAGGTTAGGACATGTGTCAAGCTCATTTCATATTCTTAAAACATTATTTTTACCTTAAACTACACTAATTACCTCTAATCGCGATTAAAAACTTAATAAGTTTCTATTCACCAAAAAATTATTTTTAATCCCATTGAACCACATTTTACTTTTAATGACAACCATGTATGTCGGATTTTTTGAAATTCAATACACAAAGGTGGCAAAATTTAATTTAAAAGGAAAATCATTTTTTATAAGTAGCACTTAGTGGTTTCACTATTCATCAAAAATTGATGTTTTTCAGAAAAATCCCAAAAATTCACCCTAAGATATATTTGATATTCTGAATTCAAAAATGAAGTATATTTTACAAAATTCAAAACATATAAGTCACATTAATTAATTTAATAATTAATTCCCACTGTTAGAGCAAATAGCGTGTTTTTATGAAACAATAAGTATCAAAAGATTGACACTAGTTTAAGTCTGATTTCAAAGTGAAATTAATTCCAACGACCACTATTGGATTTAATGGTAAAAATATTTTCTAATTTCACTTTAAAACCAATTCAAATGATAATCTAATCATATAAATAAATTAGATTAAAAAGAGGTTTTGAATTAAAATACAACATTTTACACTATTCATTAAAAAATGAACTTTATCGAAAAAATACCAAAAATTTACACAAAGTAAAATTTGATGTCCTGATTCTAAAGAAGAGTTTTATTTTGTCCAAAATAATGTATAAGAGTGATCAAAACTATATTTAATGATAGTTCACCATCAAAAGGCGATAAGTGAACCTTTAGTGAAAATTAGGGTATAAAAGCCTAAAATTGAATTATTTCCGTATTTTATGCCTTTATCCTTTACTGGATAAATGTAAAAACATTTAAAACATATATAATCATATTTTAGTTATTTCTATCCATTCACGCCAATACAAAGGCTACATATTAACTACCATTTAAAATAATATTATTTTATTATTAGAGTGCAACGTAAGATTCCCAAGAAACTAATTGTTGCGTGTTGGGTACGCCATCGAGCATAGCGTCCCCTTTAAAGTCATATTAATATTTTATTCACAAATATGGATAAATATGAAAATGTCATATTCTTTATTTACCTGGGCTGTTACACTCATGGTTGTTCTAAACCAACTATCAAGGAGTCATGATCAACCACTTGAACCTCGGTAAGTTATCTAATGCATCATGCATGAGATGAACAACTCGATGTGGATGTTCAGGTAATAATTACAAAGGTAACCATTATGGTGTATATGATCCTTACTTTTGAGGTAATTATGTATTACTATATGTTATGATGGAAAATGAAAGGCATGAAATAAACTTGAGGTTAAAATTATGTTATGGTTATTTTTGATGATTTTATCTCTTTTTGGGGAATGTTTTGAGAATTATATAGTTTTGGAAAAATGACAATGCACAGACCGTGTGACAACCCGTCGCTTCGGACAAAGCGGTGGGAATCGAACCCACAACCAAAGTGCAACTGGTATTTATCGCCTACCACTGGACTACGTGAAGCCCCGGTTTGTTTGACTAATTATTTTTATTTAGATGATTTTATGAATCAAGAGTTAGTGGATTTTGGGTTATCTATGGAAATTATTAACCTATCATGGAGGATATGTGATTAAGTTAATTACTTTTCAATATGAGACTTTAAGAGCAAATGATGTTATTTGGAGATAAATGTTAGTTTGTACCTTGGAAGACTATGTGATTAAATCCTTAAAATATTTCGGTTTCAATCTTAGTTTGGTTTAATTTGAAGAATTTTATGGACAAATTGTATATCGAATGGTCTTCGTTGAACTTTGGGTTTTGTTGGACAAATTTTGGAGATTAAGAATCGATTTTCTTTTTTATAAAGGATTATTCATTTGTGGATTATCTGATCTTGTTATAACAATTTTGGTTTTGGTTTTGTCTAAATACATGGGAAATATATAGTTCTCTTTTGTGGATTAGTTGATTCTCTAGATGTTGATTATAGCTCTCTTAATGTGAACAAGTCATCCTGAATACTCGTCTTTTGGAGAAAATATGAGTTCGTGTAAGAAATCTAGTAAAAGTTGAAAGTCAAAATGATAAGTAAGTATGTTTCCTTATGTTCTAGTTAAGCTCAAAAATAAATTCCTCAATGAAACTTAACTTAAAACAAAAATGTTGTCTTTTAATTTTTCCTACTGGGGAATCAAATACCATTTAACCCATCACAAGTTTGTGATTTTCTTATGGTTAACTTTCTCCTAAACATGTTTTCTATCACTCTCCATCAGAACATGACCCTTTGTTTTTTCCTCCACATCCATGTTTTCCTACATGGAATCCTAGTTTGTGTTAACTCGGGTGACCTTTTTTACTTCTCTTTCTCTATTTTAAAGTGATAGTTTTACTGACTCTTGTTCCGATGTGGGATTTTCAATGAAGCTTCCAAGACCAATTTTTAAAATTGCGAGGACGTAATTCCCAAAAGGGGGGAAGGATGTAACACCCTAGGTAAATAAATAATATGACATTTTTATATTTATTCCTATTTGTGAATAAAATGTTAATATTAATTTAAAGGAAACGCTATGCTCGATCGCTTACCCAATACACAACAACGAGTTCCTTTGAAATCTTATGTTGCACTCTAATAATAAAGTAATTTTATTTCAAATGGTAGTTAACACCTAGCCGTTGAAATTATGGGAATGAACAGAACTAACTACAAAATGATTATATATGTTTTTCAAATATTTTTACTTTTTATAATAAATGTTAGAGGATTAAAAATGCGATTGAATCCAATTTTAAGCATAAACATTCTAATATTATTTAAAAGGTCGATTAACTTCCTTTTGATGGAGAACCTATTTAAAATACACTTTTGACAATTTTATGTGTTATCTTTGACAAAATAAAATTCTTATTTATAATCGGGACATCAAAATTTACTTTGTGTAAATTTTTAGTATATTTCTGATAAAGTTCATTTTTAATGAATAATGAAAAATGTTGTATTTTAATTCAAATATTTATTTTGATCTAATTTATTTATATGATTATATTATCTTTTGAATTGGTTTTAAAGTTAAATTAGAATATTTTTTTACCATTTAATCCAATAGTGGTCATTGGAATTAATTTCACTTTGAAATTGGACTTAAACTAGTGTCAATATTTTAATAGATATTGTATTATAAAAAACGCTATTTGTTTTGACAGCGGGAATTAATTATTAAATTAATTAATGCAACGTATATGTTTTTAATTTTTTTAAATAGACATCATTTTTTATTTCGGAATATCAAATATAGCTTAGGGTGAATTTTTTGTTATTTTTCTGAAAAACTACAATTTTTGATGAATAGTGAAACCACTAAGTGGTAGTTTAAAAAATTGATTTTTGGTTTAAATGAAGCTTTACCACTTCTGTGATTTTAATTTCAAAAATATGACATACATGGTTATCATTATGATATAAAATGTGGTTCAATGTGATTAAAATAATTTTTGGTGAATAGTAACTTTTAAGTTTTGATCGCGATTAGAAGTAATTAGTGTAATTTAAGTTAAAAATTATGTTATAATAATATGAAATGACCTTAAAACATGTCCTACCCTTATTGGATGAGTCATGGCCGACCAATAAAATCCATGGGTCAACTTGGGGACCCCATGGAGCCACTTTGGTTGGAAATTGACATTAATAGCTTTTTATTTTTAGTTAAAATTAAAATGTCACAAACATGTATTTTTTACTAAAACAATTTTTACATGGGTTTATACAAGTCATATTTTTGACTATAAATATTTATTAGAAATATAAAAAGATTTCCTAAATCATTATATTTTTTTATAATTAAATAAATTAAATTATTTATGACACCATAATGATGCAGTGATTAACTCATTATTAACGATTTTAATAAAATGAAAAGATAATGTAAAATATAAGACCTAAACTTGTCATAAACCTATTGTACGGGTGTATTTCGAACTCTTATCACCTTATCCTCTAAATATATAATTTTTGGACCTTTAAAATCTGAAAATCATTTTATAATAAAGTAATATTTTATAACTTTCCAAGAGTGCCCCTCCTCTTCTCTTATAAAAGGCCCCCACCTCTACCTCTGTACCCACACCTCTCAAGCCATTGGCTCGGCCAAACTCTGCTCATTTTGTCTCTCCACATCCCTCTATTACTCCTAGAAGCCTCACATTGGGCATAATCCTTTCCAAGGAAGCCGTTGAGCTCTAATCAACAAGAGTTACCCGATTTAAAGGTAATGTCTTCCCTAGTGTTCTTTTGTTTTATTTTGCTTCTCCAACCCCATAAATTCTTTTTATTTATTTATTTTGTAACAACACGAGTATATTCAATATATTAGGATGTTTTTATGAGTAGGATTCGAGCTACACTAACACACACCTTCGTCTATTGGTTAAAGAACGTACTATTTCCGTGGATGGTGAATTACTGCCTCACGAAACGATGACTGTTCTATCTTCTCATACCACCTCTCATGGTGGCCATTATGATGGAACTATATTTATTTATGATATATATTATATTTATTTTCTCTATAATCTTATGTATTTTATATTTGATACATACCATTATGATTTTCATTTTGTGCAAATGTGATAATTTCATTTGAGGAATTGTGGACTACCGCCCCCTCAAGTGACGTGACTCATTCATGCAATAAATGGAATGTATAAAGAATGAAATTGATGAACTTATGTGATATATAATACATATATATTATACTGGAATTATAATATATATATATATATATCTCATTTAGTTTAATTCCATTAATGTGCCAAAGAAATGGAAGTATCGTTCATGCGTACGTACGGCTTACCGTCTCCATGAACGGTACATTTCATTTCTTATCTCAAAATGTTTTGTACTATTATAAGTACATGTATATAATGTATATATATTTAATATAATAAATCTAAATGATGGTATCATTCTGTAATTATAATATATATATCTCTCATTTATTTTTAATTCCATTAATATTAAAAAAATGAAAGTAGTGTTCATGCATACGTACGACCCACCGTCTCCTTGAACGGTGATTTTCATTTTTTATCTCCAAATTTTATGTAATAGTATAAAATGAATATGTACTGGATATATATGATATTTTAATCATTAATAATATTCTTGAAATGATTTACTTATAACTACATGGGTAGTCATTTTTAAACAAGTTCATTTTTGACTCATGTACCAAACATCGACAAAAACATCTGATATGAACTAAAATTATTAAAAAATTATTATAACATTATAATATGTGATATGAACTGAATAAAAATATTTAAAGGAGTTCCTTATTCAATTATAAATTTACCAATGTTCATTATTCAGGAATATAATTAAACGAACAAGACAAGTCGGACTTGTGGTAAGGGATCCAACCTCTCACTTTCTTTTTGAGTACCCTATTTTATGAAATTTAATTTATGCTCCATGTTCTTATGTTGGAGGATGTTATATAATATTAACCATACTGTAATTTGTATTTTTATATGATGAGATACCCCCTCTTACTCTCATCAATTCATTTTTTTAGAATTATTAAGTGGCGTCGTTAGGCTGCTGAATTTTCGTAAGGGATCCTACCCCACTCTTTATTTTTAAGTACACTCTTTTATGTAATTCCTTTTAAGATCATCTTTCTTATGATTGGGATTTTATTTTATATTACTCTTACTGCATGTTTTATATTCATATGATGAAATACCCTATTTTCTCTCATCAATCCATTTTGGAAGTTTTGAGTGGCGCCATTAGGCTGCCGAATTTTCGTAAGAGATCCAACCCCTCTCTTTCTTTTTAAGTACTCTCCTTTATGTCACTTATTTTATGCTCCTATTTGTTATTTTGGGGGATTTTATTTTATATTCCTCTTGTTTTACATTTTATTTTAATATGATTAGAGACCCTATTTGATCTCATCAATCTATTTCTGAATGTTTTATGTGGCGCTGTTAGGCTGCCGAGTTTTCGTAAGGGATTTTTCATCTCACTTTTATTCCCATGAGATTTATGCTAAAATTTCCACCATTTCCTTTGAGTGGTGTATTTACTACACATTATTATACTCTTTGTGTAATATAATTTCATTTATGGGTATTTACATATTCATTGTATGAACCTTCTTTAATGGGGTGTACGTTTCGAAAGTTACCCAAATCGGTAAGGGGACCTTTCACCCTCCTCTTCTATAAAAAGACTTCTTTTATTATGTCTTTTAAATTACATATTTTTATGTTGGGTTATTTTATTATATATCCTTATTTCTATAAATTTAATGTACAAGTGATGAGATACCCTTTTTTTCTATCATCAACTCATTTTCTGAATTTTTAAGAGACGCCGTTAGGCTATCGAATTTTTGCAAGGGAACTTCTTAACCAAATTTTGATTCTTTGGGATAAACTTGTACTCCATGAATATTTCATTCTATGAATATGGGTTAATAACCTCTTCTTGTTTTACAATTAATATCCACTTATATTTAGTGTATTCGTTTGTCATACATAATTATGTAATTGTTTTATCCTTAATCCAAGGATATCGTCTTTGTAAGCGACTTCGTCTCAATATTCTTTCATTGAGGCACATTTTGTTTTATACACAACTTTCCTTTATACAGTGTATAAACCCCTTTGAATTTTACTTTTATTCAAAAGGAATCTTTTTTTACAAAGCATTTTTACTAAACGACAAAATGAAATGTCTTTTTGTCGTACGTATGCGGCGACAACGACTTCTCCGTCACCGTGACCATTATTTGAGTTTCAGATTATTCTACAAGCCATAACGTTTATTTAAATGAAAAATAAATACAAAGTTTTACTTTTATTTTATTTTGGTATTGAAAATGGTTTTTATAATGGATTTTTTATGTCAATATATTTAAGTGGTATATTGTGATCGAAATGTGGAAATGTTTTCCTTCCATTATATTTTCTTTATGTGTTCTGATTTTATAATGGTACTTGGACATTTGACGGGTGGTTACGTGATAAACCATATGATGGGTGGTGCCATGAATACCATGATGGGTGGTTACATTATAACCTCCAATGCATTGGGTATGGAAGTTGGCCGTATGGCTATTCCATTAAGTGATATGTGTGGAAGTCGACCGGATGGTTATTCCACTTAAGTATGTTTATGTCCCACAATACCTTTATATGATATGTGTTGTTTATATAGGTTTTATGGTAATATTTTTGTTACAAAAGGGTAAGTCATGATATTTTATTCAATGAAGAGTATTTTCTTTTTCATAAAGGTGAAAAGTATTACTTTGATATAGTATCCTTGGTTTATTGGTTGTTTTGAAAAATTAACAGTTTTCCTTCTTAGTGTATCCCTTACTGAGCTTTTTATGCTCATCCCACATTTTTGAAATGTTTTCCACATGAATTAAAAATGAATAGGGTCAAGGATGTGATCAAGGAAAGCCATGTTATCTAAAACATGGAACTAGACATGTTTCTTTTTTAAGAGTTTTTTTATGGAAACTTAGTAGATGTGTCTACTTTGTAATCTTTTGAGATGTAATAGTTATCTCCTAATTCTATAAAACTCTAAACCTGAAAATATACTCAATGTGAATTATTCATTTAAAACAATATTAAGTAAGGTGTAAGGTCGAGGCCTTATAGTTGGTATCTGAGGTCGGTTTAGATAACTTTAGAGGTTAGGGTATTCTCTGAGAATAAGTGACGTTACCATAATGGTTAGGATTTTAGAAAGAGTCATAGTTTTTAGATAATGTGAATGAGTAAGTATATCTTAGTGTTTATCTTCCTCATTAGTACATGATAATTTTGTTGATATACTCACACTAACATTTCTGGTTTTAGTAAATGGATGGATTTAGCAGGCACCAAAGTGACAATGGGTTTGAAGGAAACTGTGGTGGTTCTCTGATTAAGAGACTGGATGAAATGGGGGATTCAATGAGGAAACTCATGGTTGTTCTAAACCAACTATCAAGGAGTCATGATCAACCACTTGAACCTTGGTAAGTTCTCTAATTCATCATGTAAAAGATGACCAACTCAATGTGGAAGTTCAGGTAATAATTACAAAGGTAACCATTATAGTGTATATGATCCTTACTTTTGAGGTAATTATGGGATACTCTATGTTATGATGGAAAATGAGAGTCATGAGATAAACATGAGGTTAAAATTATGTTATGGTTATTTTTGATGATTTTATCTCCTTTTGTGGAATGTTTTGAGAATTATATAGATTTGGAAAAATGACAACACACAGACCATGTGACAAACCGTCGCATCGGACAAAGCTGTGGGAATCAAACCAAAATCCAAAGTGCAACTGGTATTTATCACCTACCACTGGACTACGTGAATTCCCTAGTTTGTTTGACTAATTATTTTTAGTTAGAAACTTTTATGAATTAAGAGTAAGTGGATTTTGGGTTATCTATGGAAATTATTCACCTATCATGGAGGATATGTGATTAATTTAATTACTTTTCAATATGAGTCTTTAAGAGCAACTGATGTTATTTAGAGATACATGTTAGTTTGTACCTTGGAAGATTATGTGATTAAATCCCTCAAATATTTGTGTTTCAATCATAGTTTGGTTTACTTTTAAGAATTTTATGGACAAATTGGTTATCGAATGGTCTTCATTGAACTTTGGGTTTTGTTGGACAACTTTTGGAGATTAAGAATAGATTTTCTTTTTTATAAAGGATTATTCATTTGTGGATTATCTGATCTTGTTCTAACAATTTTGGGTTTGGTTTTTGTCTAAAGACATGGGAATATATAGTTTTATTTTGTGGATTAGGTGATTCTCTAGATGCTGATTATAGCACTCTTAAAGTGAACAACTCATCCTGAATACTCGTCTTTTGGAGAAAATACGAGTTAGTGTAAGAAATCTAGTAAAAGTTGAAAGTCAACATGATAAGTAAGTATGTTTCCTTATGTTTTAGTTAAGCTCAAAAATACATTCCTCAATGAAAATTATCTTAAAAAAATGTTGTATGTTAATTTTTCCTACTGGGGAATCAAATACCATTTAACCCATCACTAGTTTTTGATTTTCTTATGGTTAACTTTTTCCTAAACATGTTTTCTATCACTCTCCATCACAAAATGACCCTTTGTTAGTTTTCCTCCATTTCAATGTTTTCCTATATGGAATCCTAGTATGGGTTAACTCGGGTAACCTTTGTACTTCTCTTTCTTTATTTTAAAGTGATAGTTTTACTGACTCTTGTTCCGATGTGGTATTTTGAATGAATATTCCAAGACCAATTTTTAAAATTGCGACGACGCAATTCCCAAAAGGGGGGAAGGATGTAACACCCCAGGTAAATAAAGAATATGACATTTTTATATTTATCCCTATTTGTGAATAAAATTTTAATATTAATTTAAAGGGAATGCTATGCTCGATGGCTTACCCAATACGCAACAACGAGTTCATTTGAAATATTACATTGCACTCTAATAATAAAATAATTTTATTTTAAATGGTAGTTAACACCTAGCCGTTGTAATGACAGAAATGAACAGAACTAACTACAAAATGATTATATATGTTTTTCAAATATTTTTACTTTTTACAATAAATGTTAGAGGATTAAAAATGGGAATGCAACCAATTTTAAGCGTAAGCATTCTAATATTCGTTAAAAGGTCGATTAACCGCCTATTGATGGAGAACCTCTTTTAATTCCACTTTTTGACAATTTTATGTATTATATTTGAAAAAAATAAAATTCTTCTTTATAATTGGGACATCAAAATTTACTTTGTGTAAATTTTTAGTATTTTTCCGAAAAAGTTCATTTTTTAATGAATAGTGAAAACTGTTGTATTTTAATTCAAAACCTCTTTTTTATATAATTTATTTATATGATTACATTATCTTTCAAATAGGTTTTAAAGTTAAATTAGGATATATTTTTACCATTTAATCCAGTAGTGGGCATTGGAATTAATTTCACTTTGAAATTAGACTTAAACTAGTGTCAATATTTTAATAGATATTGTTTTATAAAAACACTCTATTTGTTTTGACAGTGGGAATTAATTATTAAATTAATTAATGAAACTTATATTTTTTGAATTTTTAAAAATTGACATCATTTTTGAATTCGGAATATCAAATATAGCTTAGGGTTAATTTTTGGTATTTTTCTGAAAAACATAAATTTTTGATGAATAGTGAAACCACTAAGTGGTAGTTTAAAAAACTGATTTTTCGTTTAAATGAAACAATACCACTTCTGTGATTTGAATTTAAAAAAATCCGACATACATGGTTGTCATTAGGATATAAAATGTGGTTCAATGGGATTAAAATAATTTTTTTTGTGAGTAGTATCTTTTAAGTTTTAATCGCGATTAGATGTAATTAGTGCAATTTAAGGTAAAAATATTGTTACAATAATATTAAATGACTTTGACACATGTACTACCCTTATTTGATGAGTAATGTCCAACCAAGATAGTCCATGAGTCAACTTGGGGACCCCATTGAGCCACTTTGGTTGGAAAATGACATTAATAACTTTTTATTTAAAGTTAAAATTAAAATATCACGAACATGTATTGTTTTACTAAAAAAATTTTACATGGGGTTATAAAAGTCATATATTTTACTATAAATATTAATTAGAAAGCTAAAAAGATTTCCTATATCATGATATTTTTTTATAATTAAATAAATTAAATTATTTATGTCACCATGATGATACAACGATTACCTCATTATTTAGAGATTTAAATAAAATGAAAATGTAATGTAAAATATAATACCTACACATGTCAAAAACCTATTGGATTGGTGGATTTTGAACTCGTACCACCTTATACTATAAATATATAATTCTTGGACCTTTAAAATCCGAAAATAATTTTATAATAAAGTAAAATTTTATAACTTTCCAAGAGTGCCCCTCCTCTTCTCTTATAAAAGGCCCCCACCTCTACCACCTTACCCACACCTCTCATGCCATTGGATCGGCCAAACTATGGTCATTTTGTCTCTACACATCCCTCTATTACTCCTAGAAGCCTCACTTTGGGCAGAATCCTTTCCGATGAAGCCTTTGAGCTCCAATCAACAAGAGTTACCCAATATAATGGTAATGTCTTCCTTAGTGTTCTTTTGTTTTATTTTGCTTCTCCAACCCCATAAACACTTTTTATTTATTTTGTTTGTAACAAAACCTGTATATTCAATATATTAGGATTTTTTTATGATGATTATTCTAGATACACTAACACTCACCACCGTCTAATGGTTAAAGAACATACTATTTCCGTGGATGGCGAATTACTGCCTCACGAAACGATGATTATTCTATCTTCTCATACCACCTCTCATGGTGACCATTATGATGGAAATATATTTATTTATGATATATATTATATTTTTTTATTCTATATTATTCTTTATTTTATATTTAATACATACCTTTATGCTTTTCATGTTGTGCAAATGCGATAATTTCATTTGAGGAAATGTTGACTACCGCCCCCTCAAGTGATGTGACTCATTCATGCAATACATGGAATGTATAAATAATGAAATTGATGAACATATGTGATATATATAACATATATATTATACTGGAATTATAATATATATATATATCTCATCTACTCTAATTCCATTAATGTGCCAAAGAAATGACAGTAGCGTGCATGCGTACGTACGACTTACCTTTTCCATGAATGGTACATTTCATTTCTTATCTCCAAATGTTATGTACTATTATAAGTACATATATATAATGGATATATATGTCATATATTACATCTAAATGATGAATATAATTATGTAATTATAATATATATATCTCTCATTGATTTTTAATTCCATTAATATGAAAAAAAATGAAAGTAGTGTTCATGTGTACGTACGGCCTACCGTCTCCATGAACGGTGCTTTTCATTTTTTATCTCCAAATATTATGGAATAGTATAAAATGAATATTTACTCTATATATATGATATTTTAATCATTAATAATATTCTGTAAATTATTTACTTATAACTACATGGGAAATCATTTTCAAACAAGTTCATTTTTTACTCTTGTACCAAACATCGGAAAAAACGTCTGATATGAACTAACATTATTAAACAATTATTATAACATTATAATATGTGATATGAACTAAATAATAATATTTAAAGGAGTTCCTTATGCAATTATAAATTGACCAAAGTTTATTATTCAAAAATATAAAGAAACGAACAAGACAAATCGGACTTGTGGTAAGGGATCCAACCTCTCGCTTTCTTTTCAAGTACCCTCTTTTATGGCATTTCATTTATGCTCCATGTTCTTATGTTGGAGGATGTAATTTTAGATTAACCATACTGTAATTTTTATTTTTATATGATGAGATACCCCCTCTTACTCTCATCAATTCATTTTTTTATAATTATTAAGTGGCGCCTTTATGCTGCCGAATTTTCGTAAGGGATCTTACCCCTCTCTTTCTTTTTAAGTACACACTTTTATGTCATTCCTTTTAAGCTAATATTTCTTATGATTAGGATGTTATTTTATATTAATATTACTGTAATTTTTATGTTCATATTATGAGAGACCCTATTTTCTCTCATCAATCCTTTTTGGACATTTTGAGTGGCGCCATTAGGCTGCCGAATTTTCATAAGAGATCCAACCGCTATCCTTCTTTTTATGTACTCTCCTTTATGTAACTACTCTTAATATCCTCTTTGTTATGATGGGGGATGTTATTTTATATTCCTCTTGCTTTAAATTTTGTTTTAATATGACTAGAGACCCTATTTGATCTCATCAATCCATTTTTGGAAGTTTTAAGTGGCGTCGTTAGGCTACTGAGTTTTCGTATGGGATTTTTCATCTCACTTTTATTCCGGTGATATTTATGCTACAGTTGCCACCATTTCCTTTGAGTGGTGTATGTACGACCCATTATTATACTCTTTGTGTAATATAATTTTATTTATGGGTATTTACATATTCATTGTATGAGCCTTCTTCAATGGGGTGTACGTTTTGAAAGTTACCAAAATCGGTAAGGGGACCTTTCACCCTCCTCTTCTTTAAAAAGACTTCTTTTGTTATGTCTTTTAAATTACATCTTATTATGTTGGGATATGTTCTTATATATCCTTATTGTTTTAAATTTAATGTACAAGTTATGAGATACTCTTTTTATCTCTCATCAACTCATTTTCTGAATTTTGAAGTGACGCCGTTAGGCTGTCGAATTTTTGCAAGGGAACTTCATAACCCAATTTTGATTCTTTGGGATAAACTTGTACTCCTTGAATATGTCGTTCTATGAATATGTGTGAATAACCACTGATTGTTTTACACCTAATATCCACTTATAATTGGTGTATTCGTTTTTCACACATAATTACGTAATTCATTCATCCTTAATCCAAGGATACCATCTTTGTAAGGGACATCGTCTCAATCTCCTTTCATTGAGGCATATTTTGTTTTATACACAAATTTAATTTATACGGTGTATAAAACCCTTTTACTTCTTCTTTTATTCAAAAGGAATGTTTTTATACGAAGAGTTTTTACTGAACGACAAAAGGGAATGTATTTTTGTCGTACGTATGCGGCGACAATGACTTCTCCGCTGATGTGACCATTATTTGAGTTTCGGATTCCTCTACAAGCCATAACGTTTTTTAAAATGAAAAATAAATTCCAAGTTTTAATTTTCTTTTATTTTGTTATTGAAAATGGTTTTTGAAATAGATTTTTTATGTCTATATATTTAAGTGGTATATTGTGATCAAAATGTGGAAATGTTTTCCTACCATTATATTTGTGTTATGTCTTATGATTTTATAATGGTACTTGGACATTGGAAGGGTGGTTACGTGATAAACCATATGAAGAGGGGTGTCGTGAATACCAGGAAGGGTGGTTACATTATAACCTACAATGCATTGGGTATGGAAGTTGATCATATTTCTATTCCAGTAAGTAACATGTGTGGAAGTTGACCAGATGGTTATTCTACTTAAGTATGTTTATGTCCCACATTACCTTTATATGGGTTTTGTGGTAATATTTTGGTTACAAAAGGTTATGTAATGATCTTTAATTCAATGAAGAGTATTTTATTCTTCATAAAGGTGAAAATTATTACTTTGATAAATTATTATTGGTTTACTGGTTCTTTTGAAAAACTAACAGTTTTCCTTCTTTGTGTATCCCTTACTAAGATTTTTATGCCCATCCCAAGTTTTTGAAATGTTTTCCACATGACTTAACGATGAATAGGGTCAATTATGGGATCATGTAAAGCCATGCTATCTAAAACATGGAACTAGACATGTTTCTTTTTTAAGAGTTTTTATTTTATGGAAACTTAGTAGAAGTGTATACTTTGTAATCTTTTGAGAGGTAAAAGTTATGTCCTAATTCTCTAAAACTCTAAACCTGAAAAGATCCTCAATGTGAATTATTCATTTAATTAAATATTATGTATGGTTTATGGTCGGGGCCTTATAGTTGGTATTAGAGGTCGGCTTAGATAACATTAGAGGTTAGGGTATTCTCTAAGCATAAGTGACGTTACCATAATGGATAGGATTTCAAAAAGAGTCATAGTTTTTATATAAAGTGAATCAGTATGTATATCATAGTGTTTATCTTCCTCATTAGTACATGATAATTTTTTTGATATACTGACACTGCCATTTCTGGTTTTAGTAAATGGATGGATTTAGCAGGCACCAAAGTAACAATGGGTTTGAAGGAAACTGTGGTGGTTCTCTGATTATGAGACTGGATGAAATGGGGGATTCAATGAGGAAACTCATGGTTGTTATAAACCAACTATCAAGGATTCATGATCAACCACTTGAAACTTGGTATGTTCTCTAATGCATCATGTGCGAGATGACCAACTCGATGTGGATGTTCAGGTAATAATTACAATGGTAACCATTATGGTTTATATGATCCTTACTTTTGAGGTAATTATGGGTTACTATATGTTATGGTGGAAAATTAAAGGCATGAGATAAACTTGAGGTTAAAATTATGTTATGGTTATTTTTGATGATTTTATATCTTTTTCGGGAATGTTTTTAGAATTATATAGTTTTGGAAAAAGGACAACACACAGACCATGTGACAACCCGTCGCGTCGGACAAATCTATGGGAATCGAACCCACAACCAAAGTTCAACTGGTATTTATCACCTACCACTGGACTACGTGATGACCTTGGTTAGTTTGACTTATTATTTTTAGTTATATTATTTTATGAATCAAGAGTAAGTGGACTTTGGGTTATCTGTGGAAATTATTATCCTACTATAGAGGATATTTGATTAAGTTAATTACTTTGCAATATGAGACTTTAAGAGAAACTGATGTTATTTGGAGATAAATGTTAGTTTGTACCTTGGAAGACTATGTGATTAAATCCTTCAAATATTTGTGTTTCAATCTTAGTTTGGTTTAATTTGAAGAATTTTATGGATAAATTGTTTATCGAATGGTCTTCATTGAACTTTGGGTTGTGTTGGACAAATTTTGGATATTAAGAATAGATTTTTTTTATAAAGGATTATTCATTTGTGAATTATCGGATCTTATTCTAAAAATTTTGGTTTTGGTTTTTGTCTAAATACATGGGAAATATATAGTTCTATTTTTGGATTAGGTGATTCTGTAGATGTTGATTATAGCTCTCTTAATGTGAACAAGTCATCCTGAATACTCGTCTTTTGGAGAAAATATGAGTTCGTGTACGAAATCTAGTAAAAGTTGAATGTATACATGATAAGTAAGTATGTTTCCTTATGTTTTAGTTAAGCTCAAAAATAAATTCCTCAATGAAAAGTAACTTAAAAAAAAAAAAAAAATTCTGTTAATTTTTCCTACTGGGGAATCAAATACAGTTTAACCCATCACAAGTTTGTGATTTTCTTGTGGTTAACTTTCTCCTAAACATGTTTTCTGTCAATCTCTATTAGAACATGACCCTTTGTTTTTTCCTCCATATACATGTTTTTCTACATGGAATCCTAGTATGTGTAAGTCTTGTTGGAAAATCATTTAGTGGTGATTTATGGAATTTTTGTGGAAAATGGGGTTTTATTGCAAAAAGGGTCGTGTTGTGTGAATTTAAAATGTTGATTTAAAAATTTGTAGTGTTTGATTATAAAAAAACATTTTCTGAATGATGGGTTTCAATAAATATTTTAATTGAATTGTGGTTTGGCATTGAAAATTGTTTAAAAGGAGATTTTAATTTATGGGTGATATTCTGATGCAGAGTCACATGTGAAGGAAATGGTTATTTGGATATTGTTGTGGCATTGGTGCATTGTTCTTATTTATGAATTGTTTATTTACTGTGTGAAATTTTGGTGAGAGGTACCACAATAAGAGGGAGGATGGTTAGAGAATAGAAGGGCCACCATCAAGGATAAGTGAATGGGAATTTCCACCTAATTGGGAAAGAAGGAACATGTCGGACGAATGTGCCACCGTGAGTGTTCTACTGGTTTTAGTTTATGATGGCTAGTGTTTTTCTTGATAGTGTTGTGTATATACGAAGTGGAAATTGGTTGTGCTAATGTTTGTGATAGTGGTATGGATTATGGTATGTTCGTGGCTTTCCCTTGGTTGATATAGCTTGGTATGTTTATGTTTGGTTGGTGGTAAATTTTGATAAAATTAATGTTTAATAGAAAATACTTTATATAAATGTTCCAATGATTCTTTCCTAGTGACGTGCGTAGGGATGTCATTTGGGGAACAACTTCTGAGTTTTAGTACTCACCCCATTCTTTGTAACTTGGATGATTTGGAAGATATTATATTTCAGGATACGGGAAAAGGTAATGAATCTCATGGATAGTGGTTCGTAGTGATGCTGGGGATATTTGGTGGTTCTTGGAGCATGGTGTTTGGTCTGGATTCATGGAGTGTGTCTTGGTTTATTTTGGTTCTATTGTTTAGTCTTCCTTATGGTACTCTGATATTGTGTCTGGTTTTTTTGTTAGGTTTTTTTGGAATAGTTTGGTTGTCTTTTGGTAAATTTTACACAACCCGTCCTCGGGGCCCATGCCGTGACTACCCCAAACCCGCCTTCCATAGGCTAGGGGCTGACGACTAGCACCAAAGGCGTAAATCCTGATAACTGGGAAGGCATTGCATTTATAAAAGTAACAAAACACCACAGAGTACATGTGGAAATAAAACACTAAGTACAAAAAGGAAGTGCTGAAAAGTAAATGGGCCAGAATACAAACCCAATCGAAAGTACATCTACAACTGAAGAATGTACAACAGAAAAGATAATAGATGGATGAATGGAAACAAATCCTGGGTCATCCACCTCGGATCCTACATGAAGGGTAGGTACAGGTAGCACAGCTCCTGGAATGTCCACCACGGTTCCAACATGAAGGGTAGGTACAGATAGAATCCAAAATTCTCTCTCCCACCAACCTCCTCCGAGTGTCGTCTCGTTGTGAAGTCCACCTCCGAATACTGACTCGTCATATGGTCCACCTCCAGGTACCGTCCAGTCCTTGAACACTCAGCCTCTGTGAGCATTTCCTGTCATCTACAACAAACACAACGAGGTGCGGGCATAGCCCGTGTAGGGGTGAGTATAACGATACTCATTAGGGACCCCGAGACTCTCAAGGTCTCAATAAATCCAACATGGATAACCACAAAGAATATCTCAACAGATAACCTCTACTTAGGTATATGCCCATACATATACCTAAGTTATCAAGTAACCCATCTCAATCTTGAGGAAACACAAAGATTATGAAATCAAAGGATATCCACTACCCAGGTATATGCCCATACATATACCTAAGTTATCAAGTGACCCATCTCAATCATGTGGAAACCCAAAGATTATAGACTCATCTCAACGAGGATTTTATTCATGATGTCGAAACCACGACTGCTGGAGAACTCCTCCTCCGTCGAGTATAGAGGGCCTGTCGATACAACCAAGCGCGCCTAAATCCTCCTCTGTCGAGTTTAGAGGGCCTGCCGCTACAACCAAGCGTGTCGAACTCCTCCTCTGTCGAGTTTTGAGGGCCTTCCGCTACAACCAAGTGCGCCGAACTCCTCCTCTGTCGAGTTCAGAGGGCCTGCCGCTATAACCAAGCGCGTCGGACTCCTTGGACTTCTGTAGTACTCCACCTGTTGAGTACTGTGGGCCTGTTGCTACAACCAAGCGCTTCCCACCATGGGTTTTCCGCTACAACCAAGCACTCCACCGCCGTGGGTTTGCCGCTACAACCAAGCGCTCCCCCTCATAGCCTCCAGAGGTACTCCTTCTGTTGAGTACCGCGGGTCTGCTGATACTACCAAGCTCTCCTCCGCCGTGGGTTTGCTTCTACAACCAAGCGCTCCCCACTGGGCTATCTAAAACACACCGAGTCGATTGATCAGCAGTCGTCAAGTCTCAGCCAGCTACTAGGTCTCTGCACTCTGTTAGCTCGTCACTGGGTGGGTCTGCTCCATGAGCTACTGGTAGATACTCCATGTATCACAAAGTTCCACAAATAAGTATCTCAAAGTACCGCCTCGTCATAGGGGTCTCAATGCAACAGACAGCGCGTCAGTCGGACGCCCGGTTTGTGAGTTACTAGCCTTTTCGTCCTAGGGGCCCGGTTGGTTTCATGTGCGACCCAACCCGGCCGTGTCTCGAATGTACCCTGAACTCTCGTAGGTTATGCTCATATGGACCGTTTCTGAACGTGATCACCAACGCCGCTGACGGTTCGTCAAACAGACTTCCGGTCTGAAAGTTATCAGCCTTTCCGTTCCAGGGGCCCGGTTGGATTTCGGGTACATTCCAACCCGGCCATTATCCAATTGCATCCAAAACTCAGGTGAAGCATGCCAAATGTTCCGCCTTATTAAGAGGAAACCAACAAAGTTGACGACATGTCAATCGGACGTCCGGAGCTCGAGATATAAGCATTTCCGCTCCGAGGGCCTGGTTGGTTTCGTATCCGAACCAACCCAGACGTACTAAAAGTTCTCCAAAACCTTGAGTGTAATATACTGAAACGACCGTCTCTATCCAAGGATCGCTACACAACTAACGGTGCATCTATCGGAGGTCCGTAGTCCATGTTATGGGCAACAGACCAAATAAGGTTTGGTATTCGGGGGTTCGGGCCCGGTCCGACCCGGCCCGATACCCCCAGGGTAGTCCCGAACCGGGTCTAGGTTTGGCCTGCTTGGGCGCGGCCCGACCCAGCTGGCACGACGCGGCCCAACCAGCCCTGGGCGCGGCCCGGCCCGGCCTGGGTGCAGCCCGACTCAGTGGCCCGGCGTGGTGGCGGTCTGGCGCGCTGGCCAGGTGGCTCGGCCGAACGGCCGAGCCATTCGGAATGCAGCGGGGGTGCTTCCCCCCTGCATGTAGTAACCGCAACCCCTTAATGTGGTTGCTCATGTCTGGCCAGCCGGGGGTTTGAACCCCCGACTCTTCCCTGTCCGGTCGGCCCTCTCCGGCCGGCCGGCTTCTGCCGCCACGGGACCGGCAAGGCCGGTCCCCCCTGCTCCGACGCCGGCGGCCCGGTTCCGGCCGCCGGTTCCCCTGCTCCACCGCGGATTAAGCCGCGGCCTTGGTCCGTCCGGTGCGACGCGACGACGCCGCGCCCCTCCGTCGCGGCCTCGCTCCGGCCACGGTGTCTTTGGGTTTTTTTCTGGCGCAGCGCGACGGCCCCGCGGCTTGGTTCAATTTTCAAATGCGAGGTGCGACGGTGCCTCTCGTTCTCGTGTGGTGTGATGGCGCCTTGTCACTTTCCTTTGAACCGCAAGAACAAAAAAATAATAAGGGAGGACATTCGGCAGTGTTTGTGCGGTCCGGACCTCTCCCGTTAAATGATATCAAGCGGTCCAAATGAACAAGGATAGATGACGGAAGAATTCACAAATAAAAAAAACATAAACCCCTACCTCAACATTTTCTTCGAACGTGAGTTCGTCACGGAATTAACCGTAGTGGAAGAAGAGGATCGTCGCGGAAGAAAGCGTCACGGAAGGAACGTCGTTGGCGTTAGGTGATCTCCGAGGAAGGCGTCTCTCACCGTCACGTTCTTCGTTAGTGGTGGTGCGTTCTTCGTGTTCTTCTTCGAAGAACAAAGAATCCTCAAGAACTCTCTCTTTCTCCCAAAGGCTCCCACAACCAGAATTCTAACAAAATAAAATAAGTTCAACACTTATTTTATTATCATAACCTAATCATTTGAATTTCAAAGACTCACATTTAACACACATAATTAATTAACAGAAGTTGTCAAAAAATTAATGGTGAGTTGAAGGGGGTTATAGAATATGAAGGGGTGGGGTTTGTGTGGGCCCCACCGGCATCATAACCTCTCATGGGAAGTTTGGTGGTCACCCAACTTCCACCCAAAGGTTAAACACTTAAGAAGATAAATAAAATTTGTAGTTAAAATTTTATTTTAACTTCCACAAATTTAAACAACTTCACCCATGAAAATGCAACTCCGGAAAATGTGTTCCTAAGCAATTACCAGTGCGGCGGTTCCATTGGTGCCCTCAGAATTCGATTCCGAGCACCAGTTCAAAAGTTAGGAAAAACCCGCCCGTTCATTCACTGAAGGTACCCGAGCTAAACTTCGGAAATGGATTCCGGGCACACCGGGCCTCAAAATTAGGTGCCGTTAGAAACTGCGTTCTTGTAAAATCCAAAAGAAAATTAAGAAAAAATTTCCCTTGAATTTTACAGGTCTTTAAATTACTCCCACCTTAGGGATTAACATCCCCGTAAAGCTTTAACACAACCTAAGGATAAAAAAGCGGTACTGAGCATGCATATAAGCCTTCCGCTCCCATGTGCTCACCTAGAGGTTCCCACACAGTCAGTGAAAGTGCACCCGAGGAATCGACCCGTCTTCGTAGGACCCGCTCTTGTCGTTCCTAGATCCCCACCGGAACCTCCATGGGGGTCACCCCATCGCCCAAGTCCAGCTCCTCATGGTCGATGAAAAGCGAAGGGTCGAGCTCGTGTCTCCTTAGTTGAGATACCTGGAAGTCGTCGTGCACCTGGTGCAACTGAGGTTGGTGGGTCAAACGGAAAACCACCTCTCCTACCCTGCTGAGGACCTAGAAAGGTCCGTTGAACCTCGGAGATAACTTGTCACCTAGGCCACATCTCCGTAACTCACGTCGAGGTGAGACCCATAGGGAAACGTGGTCTCCATCCTCAAACTCTAGTGGTCTCTGCCCCCCGACAGCACAAGACTTTTTCCAGATCTGAGCTGTCATCATCTGCTCTTTGATGAAATGGATCTTTCTGGTCCTACAAGAGCTTCTGAGAACTTTTCTTTTCCGATAAAAGAAATCCGGGCTCATCCCTTGGATGAACCACGTTCTTCGCCTAATACAGTCAATCCTTACATGGATGATACTATTCCATACCAAGGATGTCATCGTAAGGCCTCAACGCTACTACCGAGAGATCCAACCGTTACTCTCGCCTACAAGGGTTGAGCCACACTTTCAGCATCGATGTGTGGTCACTGGGTCTCCTCCAGTAGGTATCTCAAAGTGAGGGTCAAGTCAACGGTTTTTAAACTGGAACCTCTTAGTAACAACAAAAAAAGGGGACAGGAAGGTAAACGCCACAAGAAAGGTGTCTCTTATTACTGCAGCTCAAAGTACAAAGACACAAATCATCTACAAACAAACATCAATAGAGCTAGAAGCAACAGGAACTAAAATCTCCATGTCTGGAGCTAGTCCCGCTCCTGTCCATCTGCTTCCGGAGCTCCATGATCATAGGCCTCAGCTGCCTAAAGCTGAGCTCTACCACGTACACCTGTTCCCTACGTCAGTGTGGACCTCCTGGTGGTGGTGGTTGTAACACCTCGAAGCATCATCCACCTCCAGATGCACGACCAGCTCCCTTGCCACGGTCTCCTTCTCCATGCGGTCCGCCACGATCGAACCTCTGCCTCTACCTGTGAGGTCCATCGTTCATCTGCTGGTCATCTGTATGGCGGGTCGGACAGTCACAAGCCATGTGACCAACCCCGCCATAGGAGTAACACTGTCTGCACCTGGTAAGTCGTTCTCCACCCCGGGTTACTCGCACAAATGATCCTGTGTCATGCGGTTGACCACCTATAGGTCTAGTCCTTTTGGACCTCTGTGTCATCTGTCTACTGCCTACAGCAGAAGACTCTGCCGCATGACGGCTAGTGGTGGGTCCTCCTGCTGGAGACTGCTCAGCAAGGAAACTCTCCACTAAGAGGGCTCGCTCCAACACCCCTGTCTGTGTCGGAATGCTGTGAGAAACAATTGAAGCTCTGATCTCTCGCCTGATCCCCTGCTTGAAATTTCGGGCCCTGAAGAATGGGTCTCGTACCATGTCTGTGGAATAGCGTGAGAGATCGGTAAACCTCACCGCGTACTGGGATACTATAATGCTGCCCGGCCGCAGTTGTAGTAGCTCCTGGATGCGCACCACTCGGAGGGTGGTTGGGACAAACTCTGAGAGAAAAAAACTCTCAAAGTCCGTCCAAAGGAGAGATGCCTCGTCGTGCACCTAGAGCATCACGCTCCACCATCTACCTACTGCCACATGCAGGAGGCTCGCTGCAAGGACCACCATAAGGTCAGCTGGTGTCCCTACCAAACGGAAGACTCGTACAACAGCCTCTAGCCAATCCTCGGCTGCCTGAGGGTCCGTCTCCCCACGGAACCTGGGCGGTCGCTGTCGCTGAATGTAGAGACCCTAAGCATGACGTACATGGACATTACATTACTTTACCAGAATACTTAATACATAACAAAAACACATACACAAGGACCGTAATAGTTTAGTGTCTTTGGGAACTTGGAACAAAATCTTCTAATCATATTGATAGATCTTCTACATCTCCCATAAATATCTTCCCTTTTTTTCTTACCTAAAACATTTCTTTATATCCTGGGGAAAAGAAAAAATAAAAGGGTGAGCTCAAATGCTCAGTAAGGGTAAACAAAAGAAATATCAATCACATCATATTCATAAGAACATAACAATTTGGAAATCATACCCTGCAAAAGAGATCATAATTTCATAACATGGGATAAATCATGGTAGTGAAATGTAATCACAATAATCATAACTTAAAACATGATGCTTTATGGAATATATAGGTAATCATAGAGAATCATTTCTTATTAGTCAAGACTCATTTCCAAGACTATCTTAGTGGACAAAGTCCATTTCTCAACCGAGTTCATTCTTCGTTTCAGTCCTGTTTCACTGAACCTGTTTAACCTGCTGTTCCAGCCATGTCTATCTCATGAGATATAAATTCTTTACCTAATTAATTTGAGGGAGATATAGGTCCCACCCATCTCATAATGATACCATTCTTATGTGTGCCACAAAATCATAAACCATACATCATAACATAACCCATGTAATAAAAATGGGATTCTTAAATATCGTGACATCATAATAAAATTCACATAAGATAAAGGAATTCATAAAAATAATTACATCACAAAATAATAAAATCAATGTAAAAATAGGGATAAAAATAGAACCCTTTATTATCTTAGATGGGAAATAATTTTCATAAAACACTTGTACTCCATTCTTGAGGAAAATATCTTTTCTACTTTAAAAACACTTTTCCTTTCTTAACATGTCATAAAATTATAAACTAAAAGAAGTTGATTAAAAATAAACATGATAACTTGTAAAGGAAGCTTCTTGGAAATAATTTTTTAAAAATCCTTTCATTCCGTATAAGTTAAAAAAACATTCTTCTCGTACTTTTGTCGGAAAAGTCAAAAAGTACCTCGTACGAAAAACGACAAATGATTCCTTTCATATGTTTTACTAAAAACTCACCGAAGGGTAAAATTGGATTTAAACAATTGTAGTTATATGGAAATAATATAACATATTGAGGAAACATGGATTTGGAAGATAAAATACACCCTAGTAAATACCAAAGTATAAAAAATCTCGAATAAAAATGAGATTGTGATATTTTCCCTTACCTTTGGTCCGATTTGCTTTGTAAGTGTCCGAACCTCCTAAAAAATGATTTAAATAATGTCATTGACTTATTCCAGAATCATAATCATTGTTATGATATCATATATGGTATTATTCTTAGCTTATTATTAGTAATATTTGCTTGCAACTTGTTATTCAGGTGTTTATTACTTTTTGTTCTTATACGTGTTTTGTCGAATAAATTCTTATTACTCTTTTTAGGTTATAGAAACCTCATTTACAGAATGGTATTAGTGTAATATATATCATATTCATTCATTAAATTCATTTATATAATCATTATGCAATTAAGATCATGTAGAACGAGTCACATCACATCGTGGAGACGGTATTCCGTACGTACGCACGAGCGATGATATCATTCCCATGATTGTGGAATTGTATTGGAGTGTATGTATACTATTTCAGAATCAATATCACTTCACAATAATCATATATATTCATTATTTACACCATTATACCCATCCAAGTAAGGTGGTGGTGGAAAATAGATTACACCACGGCGTGGAGACGGTATTCCGTACGTACGAACGCGTGGTGATTTCATTTTCCGTAGGATGGATAGATGGTGAAATAGGGTTTTTTATTGATTATAATAACATATAAGTATATGAGTGATACTAATGTTATTACTTCATAATGAAACAACTAAAGAAGAAGAAGTGGAAGAAGAAATAAATATGAAAGAATCGGTAACGGACATTACCTCTTCTTTGAAGCGCTTCTTTGAGACCTCCTTTTAGGGCACTAAAATTGGTCTTTTTAGAAGACCAGGACCTCTAGGATGTCTCTAGGGAAGTGGAGAGAAGAAATTGGAAGGGTTTGGCCGAGATTGAAGGCTCAAATTGGTGTGAGGGAGAGAGGGAGAGAGGGAGGAGGTTCCCTTTTATAAGGGAGGAGAGGGGCACCTTTGGAAGACTTAAAATATTATTTTATTATAAAGTCATATTCGGTTTTAAATAGATAAAAATTGATTTATTTCGAAGATAAGGTGGGTATGGGTCTAAATAATCTCTTCCAATATAATTTAGACAAGTTTAGGTTCCTATTTTAACCTTATCATTTAGATTTAACTTTAAGTTAAATAATTTTACTTTTACCGTATCTTCATGTTTTCTTACACTATAAGGTTAATAAACTTACTATAACAAGACAAACGAACCCCAAGTTGTTTATTATTAATATATATAACCTTATATAAGTCATTTTTCCGAACCTTAGAATTTTAGGAATAAAATAACAATTAGTAATATAATATTTGTTTTAAAAACTATTTTATGTCAATTTTGATACTATTTTGTTATTGATTTTAGTAAAAATCATAACAGAAAGATTAGTTAGAAAAAAGTGAATTAAATCAATAATAACATGTCATATTAACATAGAAAAATATTTTATTTCATAAAAAGTCTCAAATTACATTTATTTGGGCATTTATAACATCAATTATGTTAAAATTTCATTAATAAAATAATTACTGTATCATCATTATGTCATAAATAAATTAAATTATTTAATGTCTAAAAATTGAAAATTAAATATAATTATGTAGGAAATATTTTTAACTTTCTAATGAATATTTATAGTTGAATTTATCTTATGTATAACATTATATTAAAAATGATTTACTTATTAAACTTTGATTTTAACTATTTTAACCCTTCTTTAAATAAATTAATAATAAATGTCCTAATCTAATCCAAGTGGGCCTAAATGGTCATATTTTATTCCTAAGGTTGTTTTTGGTCGAATTAAACTTATCCAATAGAATTAAGACATGTGTTAGGGTAATAATAATATCATTTTACCCTTAATTACCCTATTTACTTTTAACTGTGGTAAAAAAAGTAAAAAGTTACTATCCACCAAAAATTATTTTCATCTCATTGAACAAAAATTTACTTACTAACATCAACCGTGTCTCTTGGATTTTTTAAATTCCACTCACAGAAGTGGTAAAATTAAGTTTTATGAAAAATTCATTTTTTTAACTACCACTTAGTGGTTTCACTATTCATCAAAAAATGAAAGTTTCCAGAAAAATACCAAAAATTAGGCCAAAGCTATATTTGATGTTATGAACTCAAAAATAATGTATATTTTACCAAATTCAAAACATATCAGTTTCATTAACTAATTTAAAAATTAATTCTCGTCGTCAAAACAAATAGCGTGTTCTTAAGAGATAATAACTATCAAAAGATTGACACCTGTTTATGTATGGTTTAAATGTGAAATTACATCAAATGACCAACATTGTATTAAATTGTAAAAATATATTTTAAATATACTTTAAAACCACTCAAATTAATAATTTATCACTATCAATTATTTCGATTAAAAAGGTTGTTTTCAATTAAAATTTAGTAATTTTAACTATTCATCAGAAAATGAAAGTTATCCGAAAAGTACCAAAATTTAACCTTAAGCTTATTTAGATATTACGAATCCAAAAATTAAGTCCATTTTAAAAGATAAAATTTATAAAATTTCAAAAATTGGGTAATACTGTTCATAATAGCTAGTTCATAATAATATTATAATAATATCTCGTTTAGTGAATTTCGGTATTGCGTACTACACACGATATCGAGGAACATCACGATTGCGTGTAATGCAAGGAAAGTCAAGGATGCATGTTGTGCAAGATAATTTTGGTGTATAGTAAAAAACAATACATTAATGAAATTAAAAGGAATATTTTTCATAAAATCTCTGGGTGTTACATTCTACCCCCTTTAAAATGAATTTCTCCCTCGAAATTCGTCAGGGTTATAAATGGTTTACGACGTGAAAGTTTCGTTAATAGAAAACCACATCGTAAAAAGTAATACCAAAACTTGGCTTTAAAAAATAAAGTATGAAACATAACGGTTACCCAAATTAACTCATCACTGGGTTTCCATGTAGAAGAACATAGGTGAAAATATGGATCTGGATGAGAAATCTAACCATCATGTTCTGATGGAGAGTGGTAGAGAACATGCCTATAAAAAATCCAACAATCACAATGCCATAAATTTGTGATGATCTAGGGTACCATATGATTCATCCGATATAAGGGAACTAGAATAACATTTTTGGTTTTCAGGATTATTTCCCTTAAGCTGAAGAATTTGAATTAGAATAAATACTTACTTTATTTTGGTAAAATCTCACTGTTGTTCGTGCTTTGAACAATTTCCACTTAATCTCTTAAAGAAATGAAGTTGAATATTTTATTTATGAAGTGTTAATAGATCATGTGATAGAATGATGGGTCATTCCACCCCATCGTTGTCATATTCCACATCTCCAATAGTGATCGAATGTGAATTCCCTTTGTCCTTTGCCTTAAGTGGTTTCTCATGTCGATCATCATTAACTCTTGGATTAGGTAATTTATTAGAATAATGCCCCATTTCCATGCACTTGAAGCATTGATGTGTTGGTGGTGTTTTCTCTGTAGTCTTTTCTTTATTCACATCATTAGAAACCCTTTTTCTATTACTTCGACACTCAGCTGCATGATGACCTTCTTTTCCACACATAAAACATTTTCTAGTCCCTTTAAGACAATCTCCACCATGCTTGTTTCCACACTTTGAGCATAAGGAAACATTAATCTTCTTTTCACCATTATTCTGAGATTTCTCCTTGAACTCCATCATTCGTTTCTTGTCAAAACTATGAGATGGATAAGTAACACCAAATTCGATTTCTACCTTGATAGTACAACACACAATTTCTTCATATCTACTGAAGTCTCTTATAGATAATGACCTTCGAAGATTTGGTTTTAAGCCACTGAAGAATCGATCAACTTTAGTTTCAGGTTGGATGATAAAGCCAGATGCATACCTTGCAAGTCTTGTAAAATTTGCTTCATAGGTACCAATAGATTCATCATCATTTTGCTTTAGTTCAAGAAACTCTTTCTCCATCTTTGTTCGGAGAATATGAGGGAAGTACTTATTGAAAAATAAGTTCTCGAACTCATCCCATTCCATTGACTCAATTTCGTCTCTTTGACTCATATTCTTGATAAGATTCCACCATTGATCAGCTTCACCTTCCAAACGATATACTGCTAAGATGACTTTATCATGTTCAGAACATTGAAGAAATGAAAATATCTTTTTAGTGGTATTGATCCATTGTTCAGAAACACGTGGATCAGAAGACCCACTGAAAGAAGGTGGACATTGCCTCATGAAGGACTCAATAGAATATTATTCCCTTCTTTTCTCATTTGGAAGTCCAGAATGATTCATAGCTTGTGTAAGTATAGAAATAAGATTATTCACTCCATCTCCCATAACATTTGTTTGTTCAGGAGGAAAATCATTGCATTGTCCATTGCATTGATCAACATGGTTCCTTCAGGTTCCAGCCATCGTCTAAAACCCAAAAAGAATAGTTTGAGAGGCAAAAATAATGCTAGGGAAAACAACATAATAAAGGGGGAGTACCTTCAATATCTAACATCTTAGGTTTAATTCTAAGCTCGTTACCATAATTCTAGTACTATAACCTATACTTATACTTAACCTTAGGGACATCCCCAAACATACCTTATAAATATCTCTAGGGATCTCACTAAAGTTTTCGCATCCTAGTTTCCAAAGGTTGACTAAACCTTTCCTCTGATACCAACTGTAGAGACCCTAAGCTTGAGGTACATGGAGATTACATTACTTTAGCGGAATACATAATACATAACAAAAACACACACAGAAAGACTATAATAGTTTAGTGTCTTTGGAAACTTGGAACATAATATTCTAATCATGTTGAAAGATCTTCAACATCTCCCATAAAGATCTTCCCTTTTTTCATACCTAAAACATTTCTTTATATCCTGGGGAAAATAAAACATAAAAGGGTGAGCTAAAATTCTCAGTAAGGGTAAACAAAAGAAATATCAATGATATCATATTCATAAGAACATAACAATTTGGAAATCTTACCCTGCAAAGAGATCATAATTTCATAACATGGGATAAATCATGGTAGTGAAATGTAATCACAATAATCATAACTTAAAACATGAAGCTTTGTGGCATACACACATAATCATAGAGAATCATTTCTTATTAGTCAAGACTCATTGCCAAGACTATCTTAGTGACAAAGTCCATTTCTGAACTGAGTTCATTCCTCATTTCAGTCATGTTTCACTGAACCTGTTTAACCTACCGTTCCAGCCATGTCTATCTCAAGAGATATAAAATCTTTACCCAATGAATTGGAGGGAGATATAGGTCCCACCCATCTCATAATGATACCATTCTTATGTGTGCCACAATATCATAAACCATACATCATAGCATAACCCATGTAATAAAAATGGGATTCTTAAACATCGTGACATAATAAAAAAATTCACATAAGATAAAGGAATTCATAAAAATAATTCCATCACAACATAATTAAATCAATTTAACAATAGGGATAGAAACAGAACCCTTTATTATCTTATATGGAAAATAATTTTCATAATACACTTGAACTCCATTCTTGTGGAAAATATCCTTTCTACTTCAAAAACACTTTTCCATTCTTAACATGTCATACAATTCTAAACTAAATGAAGTTGATTAAAAATAAACATGAAAACTTGTAAAAGAAGCTTCTTGGAAATAATTTTTTAAAAATCCATTCATGTCGTATAAGTTAAAAAAACATTCTTCTCGTACTTTTTTCGGAAAAGTCAAAAAGTACCTTGTATGAAAAACAACAAAAGATTCCTTTCATATCTTTTACTAAAAACTCACATAAGGGTAAAATTGGATTTAAAAAATTGGAGGTGTATGGAAATAATATTACATATTGAGAAAACATGGATTTGGATGATAAAATACACCCCAGTAAATACCAAAGTATAAACAATCTCGAATAAAAATGAGATTGGGATATTTTCCCTTACCTTAGGTCCGATTTGCTTCGTAAGTGTCCGAACCTCCTGTATAATTATTTAAATAATGTCATTGACTTATTCCAGAATCATACTCATTGTTATGATATCATATATGGTCATATTCTTAGCTTATTATTAGTAATATTTCATTGATACTTGTTATTCGGGTATTTATTACTTTTTGTTCTTATACGTCTTTTGTCGAATAAATTCTTATTCTTCTTTTTAGGTTATAGATACCTCATTTCCAGAATGGTATTAGTGTAATATATATCATATTAATTCATTCAATTCATTTATATAATCATTATGAAATGAAGATCATGTAGAACGAGTCACATCACATCGTGGAGACGGTATTCCGTACGTATGCACGAGCGATGATATCGTTTCCATGAACATGGAATTGTATTCGAGTATATGTATACTATTTAATAATCAATATCACTTCACAATAATCATATATATTCATTCTTTACACCATTATACCCATCCAATTAAGGTGGTGGTGGAAAATAGATTACACCACATCGTGGAGACAGTATTCCGTATGTACGCACGTGTGGTGATTTCATTTTCCGTAGGATGGATAGATGGTGAAATAGGGTAATTTAATGCTTATAATAACATATAAGTATATTATTGATACTATTGTTATTACTTCATAATTAAAAAACTAAAGAAGAAGAAGTGGAAGAAAAAATAAAGATGGAAGAATCTGTAACGGACATTACCTCTTCTTTGAAGCGCTTCTTTGAGACCTCCTTTTAGGGAACTAAAATTGGTCTTTCAAGAAGACCAGGACCTCTAGAATGTCTCTAGGGAAGTGGAGAGAAGAAATTGGCAGGGGTTGGCCGAGCTTGAAGGCTCAAATTGGTGTGAGGAAGAGAGGGAGTAGGTGCCCTTTTATAAGGGAGGAGAGGGGAACCTTTGGAAAACTAAAAATATTATTTTATTATAAAGTCATATTCGGTTTTAAATAGCTCCAAATTGATTTATTTAGAAGCTAAGGTGGGGATGGGTCGAAATACTCTCATCCAAAAGAATTTGGACAAGTTTAGGATCCTATTTTAACCTTATCATTTAGATTTAACTTTAAGTTAAATAATTTTACTTTTACCGTGTCTTCTTGTTTTCTTACACTATAAGGTTAATAAACTTACTATAACAAGCCAAAAGAACCCCAAGTTGTTTATTATTAATATATATAACCTTATCTGAGTCATTTTGCAGAACCTTATATTTGTAGTAATAAAATAACAATTAGTAATATAATATTTGTTTTAAAAACTATTTTAAATCAATTTGGATACTATTTGGTAATTGATTTTTTTGAAAATCATAACAGAAAGATTAGTTCAAAAAACGTGAATTAAACCAATACTAACATGTCATATTAACATATAAAATTATTGGAATTCATAAAAAGTCTCAAATTATATTTATTTAGGTATTTATAACATCAATTATGTCAATATTTCATTAACAAAATAATTACTACATCATCATTGTGTCATAAATAAATTAAATTATTTAATGACTAACAATTAAAAATTAAATATAATTATGTAGGAAATACTTTTAGGGTTTTAATGAATATTTATATTCGAATTTATCTTATGTATAACATTATATTAAAAATGATTTACTTATTAAACTTTGATTTTAACTATTTGAACCCTTCTTTAAATAAATTAATAATAAATGTCCTAGTCTAATCCAAGGGGGCCTAAATGGTCATATTTTATTTCTAAGGTTATTTTTGGTCGAATTAAATTTATCCAATAGAATTAGGACATGCGTTAGGGTAATAAAAATATAATTTTTACCCTTAATTACCCTATTTACTTTTAACCGTGGTAAAAAAAAGTAAAAAGTTACTATTCACCAAAAATTATTTTCATCTCATTGAACCAAATTTTACTTACTGATATCAACCGTGTCTCTTTGATTTTTGAAATTCCACTCACAGATGTGGTAAAATTACGTTTTATGAAAAATTCATGTTTTTTAACTACCACTTAGTGGTTTCACTATTCATCAAAAAATGAAAGTTTCCGGAAAAATACCAAAAATTAGGCCTAAGCTATATTTGATATTATGAACTCAAAAATGATGTCTATTTTACCAAATTCAAAACATATCAGTTTCATTTATTAATTTAAAAATTAATTCCTGTCGTCAAAACAAATAGCGTGTTCTTAAGAGATAATAACTATCAAAAGATTTTGTCAAAAAAAAAACTATCAAAAGATTGACACTTGTTTATGTCTGGTTTAAATGTGAAATTACATCCAATGACCAAAATTGTATTAAGTTGTAAAAATATATTCTAAATATACTTTAAAACCACACAAGTTAATAATTTATCGCTATCAATTATTTCGATTAAAAATGTTGTTTTCAATTAAAATTTAGTAATTTTCACTATTCATCAGAAAATGAAAGTTATCCGAAAAGTACCAAAATTTAACTCTAAGATAATTTCGATATTCCGAATCCAAAAATGAAGTCTATTTTAAATGATAAAATTTATAAAATTTCAAAAAGTGGGTATTACTATTCATAACGGCTAGTTCATAATAATATTATAATAATATCTCGTTTAGTGAAAATCGGTATTGCGTACTACACACGATATTGAGGAACGTCGCGATTGCGTGTAATACAAGGAAAGTCAAGGATGTGTGTTGTGCAAGTTCCTTTTTGTGTAGAGTAAAACACAAGACATTAATGAAATTAAATATAATATTTTTCATAAAATCTCGGGGTGTTACACTGAAACTCGTGCAGTGAACTAAGGCGACGTGCACCGTCAGCGGCTGGGGCTGTTATCATCGGTGGATCGATGGGTAGAGGTACCGCCGGTGCCTCTGCTGTCAAAGGGCCCTGTACGGAGGCCTCGTTTCTCGGTGGGCTGTCGTCACGCACAAATCTTGGAACCCTAGCGGGCTGCCATCGTGGGGACATCCTGAAAAGAGACCAGTGCACCACGGTCAGAACAGTATACCAGGTGATCTGACACAAGTAATCACAATGAAGACATGAAACACACATGCAATCAATGTTTTTTTGCATTAAATCGGAAATCAGAAGTCAGGGTCCTGGTGTACGGATACGTCGGCCGCAGCACCAACACTCGACTCCTTGAACTGATAACCACATCCAATACTCTCAACACTATTTCTTCACATAGAAAAAGATCAGAGTCCTGAGTTATGCAGTAGAACTGAACTCCTATGATACCAATTTGTCACAACCCGTCCTCGGGGCCCATGCCTTGACTACCCCAAGACCACCATCCATAGTCCAGGGGATGGCGACTAGCATCAAAGGCGTAAATCCCAATAACTGGGAAGGCATTGCCTTTATAAAAGTAACAAAACTCCATAGAGTACAAGCAGAAGTAAAACAATAAGTACAAAAAGGAAGTGCTGAAAAGTAAATGGGCCAAAATACAAACCCAATCGAAAGTACAACTACAACTGAAGAAAGTACAACAGAAAAGAAAACAGATAGAAGAACGAAATCAACTCATTGGTCATCCTCCTCAGATCCTACCTGATGGGTAGGTACAGATAGCGCAGCTCCTGGATCATCCACCACGGATCCTACCTGAAGGGTAGGTACAGATATCCTCCACAACGCTCTCTCCCATCAACCTCCTCCGATTGTCGTCTCGTCGTGATGTCCACCTCCGAATACTGACTCGTCGTATGGTCCACCTCCAGGTACCATCTAGTCCTCGAACACTCGGCCTCTGTCAGCACTACCCATCGTCTGCAACAAACACAACGAGGTGTGGGCATAGCCCGTGCAAGGGTGAGTATAACGATACTCAGTAGGGACCCCGAGACCCTCAAGGTCTCTCTAAATCCAACATGGATAACCAAATGAAGATCTCAACAGATAATATCTACTTAGGTATATTCCCATACATATACCTATGTTATCAAGTAACCCATATCAATCTTGAGGAAACACAATGATAATGAAATCAACGGATATCCACTACCCAGGTATATGCCCACACATATACCTAAGTTATCAAGTGACCCATCTCAATCATGAGGAAACAAAAATATTATAGACTCAGCTCAACTAGGATTTTATTCATGACATTGAAACCATGGTTGCGGGAGAACTCCTCCTCCGTCGAGTATAGAGGGCTTGACACTACAACCAAGCACGCCGAACTCCTCCTCTGTCGAGTTCAGAGGGCCTGCCGCTACAACTAAGCGCGCCGAACTCCTCCTATGTCGAGTTTAGGGGGCCTGCCGCTACAACCAAGAACGACGAACTCCTACATTGTCGAGTTCAAAGGGCCTACCTCTACTACCAAGCGCGTAAGACTCCTGGGAATGTTGTAGTACTCCAGCTGTCGAGTACTATGGACCTGCTGCTACAACCAAGCAGTTCCCACAATGGGTCTGCCGCTACAACCAAGCATTCCCCCTCATAGGTTCCAGAGGTACTCCTTATATTGAGTACTGCGGGTCTGTCTCTACAACCAAGCACTCCTCCACCATGGGTCTGCCGCTACAACTAAGCGCTCCACCTCATAGACTCCAAAGGTACCCCTTCTGTTGAGTACCGCAGGTCTGCCGCTATACCAAGTGCTCCTCCGCCGTGGGACTGCTGCTACAACCAAGAGATCCCCACTCGGCTATCTGAAACACACCGAGTCGATAGATCAGTAGTCGTCAAGTCTCATCCAGCTACTAGGTCTCTGCACTCGGTTAGCTCGTCACCGGGAGGGTCCGCTTCACGAGAAACTGATCGATACTCCAAGTGTCAAAAATTTCCACGAAGAAGTATATCAAAGTACCACCTCGTCAAAGGGGTCTCAACGCAATAGACGGTGCGTCAGTCAGACGACGGGTCTGTGACTTACTAGCCTTTTCGTCCTAGGGGCCCGGTTGGTTTCGTGTGCAACCCAACCAGGCCATATATCGATTGTACCCCGAACTCTCGTAGGGTATGCTCATAGGGACTGTTTCTCAATGTGATCACCAATGCCGCTGACGGTTCGTCAAACGGACATCTGGGCCCGGTCCGACCCGGCCTGAGACCCTTAGGGTCAGCTCGAACCAGGTCCGGGTCTGGCCCACTGGGGCGCGGCGCGGCGCGGCCCGGCCTGGGCACGACACGACTCAGCGTCCCAACACGCTGGTGGTCGGGCGCGCTGGCTAGGTGGCTCAGCCGAACGACCGAGCAGTTCGGAATGCGGGGGGGGGGGGGGGGGGGTGGCTGCCCCCCGCGTGTAGTAACTGCGACCCCTTAATGGGGCCGCTCACGTCCGGCCAGCCGAGGGTTTGAACCCCCAGCTCTTCCCTATCCGGACGGCCCGCTCCGGCCGACCGACTTCTTCCGCCATGGGACTGGAAAGGCCGGTACCCCCTGCTCCAACGTCGGCAGCCCGATTCCGGCCGCCGGTTCCACTGCTCCGCTGCAGCCCCGCTCCAGCGGCGATGTCTTCGGGTTTTTTTTGGCGAGGCGCGACAGCGCCGCGGCTTGGTTCAATTTTCAAATGTGCGGAGGGACGGCGCCAGGCATCCTTGCCGCTCGTTCCCGCACGGTGTGACGACACCGTGACACTTTCCTTCGAACCGTAACAACAAAAAAATAATATGGGAGGAGGGTCGGTCGTGTTTGTGCGGTTCATCCCTCTCCTGTTAAACGATATCAAGCGGTCCAAATGAACGAGGATAGATGACGGAAGAATTCACAAATAAAAAAACATAAACCCCTTCCTCAATGTTGTCGTCGAACAGGAGTTCGTCGCCGAATTAACCGTCATGGAAGAAGAGGATCGCTGCGGAAGAATGCGTCACGGAAGGAACATCGTTGGCGTTAGGTGATCTCCGAGGAAGGTGTCTATCACCGTCGTCCGCTGTCGGAGGTCGGCATTCTTCGTCGGTGGCGGTGCATTCTTTGCGTTCTTCGTCGAAGAACGAAGAGTCCTCAAGAACTCTCTTTTTCTTCCAAAGGCTCCCACAACCAGAATTCTAAAAAAATAAAATAAGTTCAACACTTATTTTATTATCATAACCTAAGCATTTGAATTTCAAACACTCACACTTAACTCACCTAATTAATTAACATAAGTTGTCAAAAAATTAATGGTGAGTTGAGGGGGGTTAGAGAATATGAAGGGGTGGGGTTCGTGTGGGCCCCACTGGCTTCATAACCTCTCATGGGAAGTTGGGTTGTTACCCAAATTCCACCCAAAGGTTAAAAACTTAGGAAGATAAATAAAATTCGTAGTTAAAAATTTATTTTAACATTCACAAATTTTAACCACTTGACCCATGAAAACGCAACTCCGGAAAAGGTGTTACTAAGCAATTACAGGTTCTGCGGTTCCATTGGTGCCCTCGGAATTCGATTCCGAGCACCGGTTCAAAAGTTAGGAAAAACCCGCTCCTTCATTCACTGAACGTACCTGAGCTAAATTTCGGAAAAAGATTCCGGGCACACCGGGCCTCGACATTTGGTGCCGTCAGAAACTGCGTTCTTGTAAAATCCAAAAGAAAATTAAGAAAAAATTTCCCTTGAATTTTACGGGTCTTTACATGTATGGGTTTGGATGTTTTGTCAACATGCCACAGATATTTTGTTGAAAGTAGACTATTTGGTTGGTTTGTTTTATCTTAATTGAAAATCATTTCCCAATTTATTGTTGAATCCCTCAGTATTTTTTGGTAGCCTTTAGCACCTTGGAAACATTGAATTAGGAAAAGTAGCATTCCTCTACCCTCTAAATCCAATGAGATGGGGGAGGATGTTACATTACCTCTTTCTTATTTTCAACATGATTATTCAAAATTTAGGGACAATTTACTGTAATTAAATATCTAAATAAAAATAATTTAATTTTTAAATATAAACAAAACATATATATATAAAACAGTTTCTATAGAATAATAACCTAACAAACATTAAGTGTCCATAGTTTTACTTTATAAGAATCACTAAACATGAGTGTTAAACATTTTTTATATACAAAAACATTGAATTTTGTTATAATCATATATTAAATGTGATTAATTAAATTTATTAATATAAAAAATAATGAACACAATAAATAATGGATTTGTTTGCAAAATATCAATAATAAACATTAAATGATTTTAATCACTTCCCATTATACATAAATTTTTTCAAACCATAAATATGAAAATATTTCATTTAAATTTATAAATGAAATGAATTATTGTTTGATAATAATAATAATATTATTATTAATAAAAAATATATATTATGAATAAAAGAATATATTATTATAACAATGATTTTAAATTAATTATTATGTTATTACTTCACCCCAAAAAAAATTATTTTATTTTAATTTTATTATATTTACTTTTCTACTAATAGTTACATTAATCTAATATACTTATTAAATATAAACTTGTTTTATGAACACATGTTTAAATCTCATATACCCAGTGGACCGATGTCCAATTATAATAAAAAAAATAACCACATTTCTAATAGTAATTTTCCGCACACACACACACACAGATATATATCCTTTCATACAGGTCGTAAAAAATTCACCATAATTTATCTTATTTTTTAAGAGGATTATCATATTAATAACTTGATGTATTCTTTCTATATATTTTATCATCAATACAAACATTATAGAAGATCATGATAATGGGAATTTTGACTTTACAATAGTTTTATTTAATTTTTTTTCATTCCATGTGTAATGTTACAATATATGTTTCATTTAATTATCTTGTTATACATTTAATTATTTTTTTTAATCATTGTATAGTAATAAATCATTGAAAATTTTATGTTATATTTTCATTTATCTGATGTGTTGAACATAGAATACTTATTTAATGGAAAATATATACTAAACTCATGGGGCGATACATTATACCTTACTTAAAATAATGTTATGAAATAAAATTGTACATTTTTCAATTTAAATATTCAGTTAACATATCACTTCATCAAACACATGATTCCACCAAGGACAATCATCAAATAAATTGGTCTTGATTAATTGTAATTTATCATAATAATTAAATATTTGTAACAGTGTTTTCTCATAAAAGAAATTACATTCCAACTATATAACCACTGAAATCATTATATGTGATGGATATAATATTAACGTCCTCAAGTGTTATATATGGAACAAATGATTCACTTGTTGGAGGTTTAGTGGAATTATAAGATGATAAGTTACTAACTCATGTGATTTTTGTTTTTGAAATGTAAAATGTTTCTAGGTCATGTATTCACCTTCTTCCGGAGTCTCATAACACTCTTCCATTCTAATTTCTGAATGAACACATTTTATATTCTATATAAATAAAAATCTAATTGATAATTATATATCTATATAATCTATCATATTTTTCAGTTAAAATATATCATTAAAATGGTTGGAATATCCAATATGATTTCATATGAATGATTTAGAACTATAACCATATTCTCTCCAACATTATAATTTCTTTGGAATTCTATATATCTTATATATATAAACCAAATGTTTTATTTGAATGATACTGTTGAAAATATTTTCATATGACAACTGAACTAGTAGTAGGAGTTTATCCGAAACTCTTATAAATTCTTTTGAGATTGATTTTATTATATCATACAAGGTTTGGATTTTTATTTCGATAATCAATCTAAAGATAATAAATTATTTTGAATAACAACTTGATATCTAATTAATATTAAATTTACCACTACAACATATTTGTTAATCCTATACCTCCTTTTGATATAATGTAATGTGAGACTATATGAATCATTACAACCTCCAATGTGTATATCTTCTAATTTCGATTGAGTGATAAATAATCTCATTTCATATGAAATATGATAATTTCATAAGATAATCAACTTTTACTCAAACAATATTATTTCCTATGTTGGCTTGGTAATTAATTTGATTGAATCTTTTGGGTTGTTATAATCTTTCTATAATGGTATGGTTAATTACAACATCGTCCACTTAAACTTATTACATTCGTTCTTAATATGATGTACATCCAATGATTCAGATATATAATTAAAAAGGTTCATATTTATGTTTTCCCACTATATGATTTCCATGAGATCCTTATACTTATTTATAATATCATAAAGCTATAAAATGATCACATATGTGCATCATCTAAGAAATCATTCATTAATTCCACTAATAAAGGGAAACATAATTATTTATTGAATAATACAATTATATTACTATAAAAATTTAAATTTATATTATTCCATACCATTTTCTGAAGATCAATATCCTTTGTATCCACCTCATCGATCTTTATATCAATGCATAACTACGAAATAACATTGTAAAGATAGAATTTCTCCCATTACCTTGATATTTATAGGTACACGAAATTCAAATCCATTGTTTTTATATATTTTTGTAACTCATAGAAATTTTGGAATATATATTTTCCATTAAATAAATATTTTTTTTATATCTTGTAATATATGAAACACTAAACTCAAAAAACCATGATATATTTTGATATAAAACATTAAAATATAACATAAATATTTAATTACAATATTGTACTATGAAATAATTTATTTTTTATATCATAATAATAGTATTATTATATTCAGTAAAAGGTGAATTTATATGCTAATAGAATTAAAAAACATATTCTATTACTAATGGATTTATGAAATAAATAATTGATTTGAATATGATATCATTGAAATCATTTAGTATTAAAAGGGGATATTTGTCATATAATTTTTTTTATTTTATATTATTATATTAAAAGATAAAATTAATTATATTTAAAGTATTATGTTAATAAAATAATTTTTTGTATAAGAAAATATATATCAAAATTTTATTGAAAAATTATTTTATAATTGGATTAACAACACGTTATTTTTTTAAAGTTATATTCATTACAAAATATATAATATTTTTTAATTAAATGTAAAATTTATCAAAATTAAAAACATTATTTGAATATGTTGAGATAAAATTGTTAATAAAAATATAAAAATTATATATTATTTTTAATTTCATTTATTTGGAATAAAAATTTGTTACCAATGTAAAAATTGAGTTCGCACGGTAAAACTAAAATTAATTAAATGGTGTTAAATTAAACCCTATAAATAAATTGTTTATCGGAGAAGATGAATTAACATTATCAAAAAAAATTAATTTCTATCCAAATTCGATTTAAAATTAAAACCGTATATACTAATAAAAGAATATTTGTGGAAATACCCCTAAAAACTAAAATATAAATAGAAAATTCGTCTAACCTGTAAAAAAACTATTGTTCTTTTGTTATTTTTCATTACTAACCATTTTTACTCTAGTAAAATATTATCATACCTTTTTTTATCCTATTATCCAAATAAATAATCAAAAATCATCTATCTATAAGGAACCCCTATCGAGAAGGGGTAAATTCATCACTGTATGTTCCTTGAAATTCACCATGTTTTCCAATTACCTGCTCATATCAATTATTATTATATTTCATTATGATATATAATTGTCTTAGAAAAAGATAGTTATTATTTTTTCAATATACTACTCTAATTATATAACTCTAAAATCTTACTCATTCAGTAGTATAGAATGTGTAAGAACACGGAGCTTCGGTTTCACATACTAATCTCTTTCATGGACTTTTTATGGAAAAATGGATAATCTGAAAATTTTCAGATTACACGGCGTGTACTTTATGAGTACACGCTATGTACTCCTCTTCCACTCGAAGCTGTGTGTTGGCCGTGTCCGGTCCACAAACACGGTTTGTAGGGGTGACGTGGAGGCCGATTTTGGTGGAGTGCGGAAAAACCCACTACATACCGTGTACTTTAAAATTACACGCAATGTACTTTTTTTATCTCATTAATTGACCCGGGTCGCGCCTAATGATCATTAATGTCATCTTCTCTGCCTAATCCCGTCCAGAACGTCCAAGGAGGCCGATTGTTTTCTGAGCCACCGAACCGTCACCGGTTGTCCGAATCAAACTTTGTCGATTGCAGAAGAATCACAGCGGTGAGTTCTTGGTTCTTCTTTGGCCTCGTTTCCAGATTCATCCCCTCGTGTGAGTTATCTGATGAATAACATTTTATATGTTTTAGCAGATCTAATCCGTTCTAGGATATTTCACATGCCGAGGTTCAAGTATATCGATCTTCGAGGATCGAGGTTGGTGGTTTGTTGCCCTACGTGAAGTTATTTGAGTTTTGGTTGCAAAAGTGCTGGATACCCACGTATCCGGTATCCCAGGATTAGAATTTTGATCATACTGTTTATTTTCCCTAGATTTCTTGTTATCTTATGATTAATTTTTGATAACATATGCTTGGTTGCATGTTTGAGGATCACCCAACGGGTTAGACTCCCCTTGTTTGGTTGTTTTTCGCTGTTTGGTACCGTTTGTCTCTAAGGAAAACCCTATTGCAATTGTTAGTTTACTTGTTATCACTGATTGCTTGTGTTTCCTTCTGTTTAATTGTTTTTGATGTATGGTATCTATTAGAAAAGTATTTTTTTAACTTACTTAGGGATGCTAACAGTCGATTACGCACAAATGGACTTCTTAGGGCTGTGAAAACCTGGTGCGGGAGATCAAAGAGGGAATAGAAGATTAGGTGATTCCCTAGAGGGTCAGTTGGTTTTACTTTTGCACACAGGACTTACTAGAATAGGACTTTGTGATTCCCAAGAGTGTTCTTAGTTTACCCACGTATCGAGACCGCATGAGGAATTATACGTAAGTACTTTCTCAGAGAGTCTGTAGCTATAGTTACAAGACCATAGGGGAATTGATGTGAGAGCTTCCCCGAGTTTAGGTGCCTTGTTTGATTACTGGACTATAGGGGTCTGCTAGTTTAAGCCACACAGAGAGTCAGTGTAAATTTTGATGGTTGGTTGTGACGAGGCCACCAAGCCAAAGAACATGCTTGGGTTTTGTAATTCATGTGTTTAGGTAGTCTTTTAGATACCTTCTGTGTAACGTGGTTACCTTGGAATAGAAAACTTTGATGGTTTTCCCTAGTTGTGTAATTAAATGAATGTGAATGGTAATTGGTAGAATTGTTATGGGGGTACTTATTTTCCTTTACTTTATATGTATTACTCACTAATAGTAGGGAACAAATATTGTGGTGGCTGCCTAATGGGATTAGTCTCACACCCTATTTGGGTCCTGCTTTTCGGCCCAAACAGATTATATGGGTGAAGGTGTAGGTAGGGATTGTGGTCCTTCTCAATCGGGTACTTGATTGCTGGTTGGAGCTGGAGAGCATAGGACCAGGATTTGGCTTGCGATGCTGCTGGAGTTACTGTTGACATTTAGCACCTGGTTTTCAGTTGTATTTCATCATGTTGTTTTGTTTACTGATTTCCATAGATACATGAACCATTCAGCATCATTATTATATCAGACATTGGATCTACTTTTAGTTCAGTTGTTGTATTATATTTACTACTTCTTCTATTGATTATATTTATTCTTTCGCTGCATACTTTACCAAATGAGGGCATAGTTTCCCCACTGAATCACCAAGGCCCCCACTGCTAGTTATCAGCCTCTAGCTTTTGGGAAAATTCACTTGAGGTTATGTGGCGAACCGGGTACGGGGCACCAGCTATGTGACTCCAGATCCGGGTCGTTACAAAGTTGTATCAGAGGAGGTTTCTTCTTTTCTATTGCCTTACTGTTTTGTGACAATAGACATTGATAGGAAAAAAAGGGTCGTTAGTACTTAACTGTGCCCGGGAGTAATTAACCCATGTACAGGGAAAGGCTATATTACCTCGTAATTACAATTTTAAGTTATTGCAAGTGTTACAGTTTATTATATTTCACCATTGGGTGATACACATGTTTTGTGTTGTTACCATTTATATGATTGTGGTTATATTTTGTTGCAACCTGATGAGATGAGGGTGTGCCATCTCATGCATCATATTTGTACTAAGTAGAAAATCACATATCACGCATTTTACCATTCCATCTAGGGTGCATTAGAATTTCATGTTGTTGTGTTAGATAACGTGATAAATTATGCATGTTGTTGTGATAGTTACTGTGACAAATATACTTGCTACACTTTTTTACATGATATATGCATTGTTATGATGCCAAGCATTTATTCTTGGGGAGTATGGGTCCCCACAGATCAGAATTTGGAACATAGATGTTTGTTTTTCAGTATTTCTGGCATTCAGTGCAGTTTCTGAGCTACTTCCTGGAAAAAACCAGAATACACGGCGTGTACTTTATAAATACACACCGTGTAGTTTCTAAACCGTGTTACTGACTGTGTGAAAAAAAACACGGGGTGTCGGAGAGGCTTCGGGGACACGCCGTGTACCTTAAGTACACGCCGTGTTGTAGTCAACAGTGTACCAGTCCGTGTCACTGACAACACGGGTCGGGAAAACTCGTGTAGTACATGTCGTGTGCTATAATAACACGCCGTGTAGTTTTCTCCTAGGTACCCGGTCGTGTCAAGAAAAACACGGGTCAGTGTTATCTTCTCTTATACACGTTGTGTTTGTTTAGAACATGTCGTGTAAGGGGTTAGCCTTGTGGCCAGCCGTGTAACCTGCTACACGGGTCGCCGAGCCTCTCTAGTACACACCGTGTGTTATAAGAACACGCCGTGTAGTTTTATTCTGGATACCCGGCCGTGTCATGAACAACATGGGTCAGTGTGATCTATCCTTATACACATCGTGTTTGTTCGGAACATGCCGTATAGGAGTCATCCGTGTAGCCGGCCGTGTAACCGCTACCCTCACCGCCGAAACCTTTTTAGTACATGTCGTGTCCTTAGTGCACACGCCGTGTAGTTTAGAATTAGGAGGACCGTGTAGGTTAGTCGTGCAAAGATACTCGAGCATGGGAGTGGAGTTCAAGTACACGCCCTGTTTTGGGACGACACACCATGTAGTCTGGAATGTTACATGACCAGCAGTGGCAGAGTTACACGCACATGTAAATGGATTTAATAAACATGTCGTGTATTTTAAATACATGCAGTGTAGTCTTGTTTTGCAAACTTAAGTGTTTGTCTCTCCTATTCCCATTTTGTACTCTTGTGATTTCTGTCCTTGTTAATCCTAAATTTGGAGTGTGCGTTTGACATTTCAGGGCTATGGCACCAAGACTTCCTAACGTTGCACGCCAGGAACCAGGCTGCGACCGTACGCCTGATATGGCAGACCATGGACTTCCTGTATTTCCGCCGATCGTTCCAGACATGGCACCTGCAGTGATTCCGGACACTAGTGCAAATACTCGGTTCAGAGAGGGTTTTATGATGTTCATGAAGACCTTCCATGGAGCTCAGCACCCTGCCCCGTCTATGTCAGAGTTGACGCGAGTCTTCCAGTAGAAGCATCATCCCACAGTCACAGGGGATGGAGGACCTTTGGCAAGAGAATCATGGCTATAAACCATGATTTCCATATTTGAGCATTTGGAGACACCCCCAGATAGAATGGTGAATCTATCAACATACATGCTGCGGGATTCTGCCATGAGATGGTGGGATGTAGTCTCACAGGCAGAGTGCCAAAAGACTATGGCTTGGGATGATTTCTAGCGTACGTTCTATGACTAATTCTATCTGGCGACGCTGAGGGCCGACATGGCCCGGGAGTTCACGAACCTGCAGCAGGGTACTCTTTTGGTTATGGAGTATTCCTCCCACTTTACTAAGTTATAGCATTTCACTCCCGTTCAGGGAAATGACGGGCTGTTTTTGGTAAGAAAGTTTGAGGAAGGCCTCAAACCCAAGATCAGATCGCAGGTGAATGTCTTCCAGTTGACTTCTTTTAATCTGATAGTCAACCAGGTGCTGATCACCGAATGAAATATGAGGGAGATTGGAGCTGTTGACCAGCGGGGTTTAGCATCCAAGGCTGATTCATTTCATACTGATAGTAGGAAGCACCATCGAGAGACTACTCGATGTGACTCGAGGAAGCAAGGTATTTCCTCTGGTAAACGAGATCTTCCTACCGGAAACCAGGTGGTGTGATATCAGTTTGGAAAGAGAGGGAATAAGAAGCCTCAGTGCCCGAGAGATCCAGTCGGGTGCTGAGCCTATGGAAAGATGGGTCATCTGCAACGTTTTTGCAGGTTTCTTCTTCCAATAGCTAGTAAAGGAGGATCGGTTTCTACTCCTCGTACATGAGCAGGATTACTAGTTCGACAGTAGACTGGGGGCTGGAGTTCTGTAACACCCCGAGATTTTATGAAAAATATTATTTTAATTTCATTAATGTCTTGTGTTGTATTCTACACCAAGATTACCTTGCACTATACGCAACACCGTATTAGCTTACAGTATACGCAACACTAGTCTTGGACCGTGTTACACAGAATTTTGATCATAGTTATTCTACGCAACATTGAGTATATATATATATATATATATTAAATGTATAAATGAAATGTGGTTGGATTCTGTTATACGAAACAACGAAGGATTCTTTCACAACACGCAACCCTGACTTGGCTTGCATTACACGCAATCACGACCTTCCTCGATAGCGTGTGTTGTACGCAATACCGGGTTTTAATAAACAATGATATATTATTATAATATGTCATGAACTAGACGTTATGAATAGTATTAACTAAATTTTGAATTTTATAACATTATTATTCATCTTACACATTTTCTAGAACATGGTATAAGAACAAAATAATTTTTTCGGGTAAAATAATTATTTTTCAAAAAATGCAGTTTTCCTGCCTTTTAATGGCGCACCCACATTAAATCTAGTTTTTGAAATGTTTATAAGTTCAATTTGACAAAATAAAATTCTTCTTTTGAATCAGGATATAAAAATTTACATTAGATAATGTTTTGATATTTTTCCGATAACTTTCATATTTTAATCAATAGTAAAAACACACTATATTTTAATTAAAAACAAATTTTTTCATCATAATATCTTATGTGGTTAAATTATAATATTGAATGGTTTTAAAGTATAAATAAAATATATTTTTAATATTTAATATAATTTATGTCATTATCATTGATTTTACTTTGAATTCGTAGGTTAAATCAATTCAATCTTTTGCAATGTTTTAAACAAACACCCGTTTTTATTCGACAATGGGATTAATTTTAATTTAATTTATGCAACTTCTGTGTATTGAATTTTAAAAAATGGATTCCATATTTGGAATCAGTGGGTCCAAATTATGTTAATAGGCTACTTTTTATTTTTGGGAATTATGAATAGTAACTACGATAAATTTTATTTACCTTAGTTAAAGGTAAATCGGGTAATTAAGGGTAAATATAATATTTTAAAATTACCCTAACAAATGTCAAAATACTATTGGATGACTAAAAGTAAACCCATATCAACTAAGGTTCAGATTAGATTTATTTTATGGACTTTTGACCATGAAAATAATTTAATTATTATTAAAACCAAAGAAAGTGACAACATGTCACTTTCTTAAATCTTATAAGTATAATAATTTTAGCTTATTGATAAACATCATAAAACATCAAAAATGAATAGTCTACAGAAATCTAAAAAAATTATCTACATCATGAGAATTTATCTATAATTTTGTGGGATTAAATAATTATCATTAATTGTGACACAATAGTGATGCAGAAATTATTTATCTAGTGAAAAATTAAGAATATAGTTTTTATTAAACTAATAGTGACCATAAAAGGCACAAAACCCTGACCAAAACTTATTGGTCATGTAAATTTAAACTATAATCATCCAATGGACGAATATTCGTCCATTTGGAGTCTTATACAAGCAATTATGACACTTATATTATTTTATTTTAAATGATGCCAAAGTTGTCACCTTCATAATTTAATAAATATAACAATTTAAATATTGTTATTTTAAGATTCTAAATTCGAGTAAATGTATTATTGGGAAAGGTAATATATTTATCTTCATCATAGGATTTTATTTTAAATTTTTATGCAACACATATGTGTATTAAATAATTATACAAAAATGATGTAGTAATTATTTTATTAAGAGATAAACCAAATAAATGGTTTTAAAAATAATAAAATAAATATTATATGAACTATTTAATATTATCCAATAATTTTATAGATACATATGACCTTTTATTAATATATTAAATCTTTTAGTTCGAACATATCTTCTTTATATATTTTATTTAAATTGAAATAAATGAATAGTGTCAAAATTGTCACTATTGTTTTTTTAAAAAAATAACATATTATAAAATTGTTTAAAAATCACAAAAATATTTAAAAATTATAAATATAAATTTAAATGGTCTATAATTTCATAAAGTAAACAAGTATGGAAAATTCACAACAAATAAGTAATTATTTGTTATAATTTAAAATTTATAATTTTATTACAACAAATGAACTTAAATAGATTAAATAAGGATAAATCAAAATGATAAGGTTTAAAATAAGATCCAAACATGTCTAAATTTGATTGGTTGATGCGATTACAACCCTATCTCATCTAAAATTCGAATATGAGTCATTTTTGGAGGTTTTTAAGTGGTGTTATATTTATTATAAATTAATATTTTTAAGAATTCCAAAGGTGCCACTCTCCTCCCTTATAAAAGGGCACCTACTCCCTCTATTCCTCACACAAATTTGAGCCTTCAAGTTCGGCGAAACCCTGAAAAATTATCCTCTCCACTTCCCTAGAAACATCCTAGAGGTTCTGGTCTTCTTCAAAGACCAATTTTAGTGCCCTAAAAGGAGGTCTCAAAGAAGCACTTCAAAGAAGAGGTAATTTCCGTTACCGATTCTTTCAACTTTATTTCTTCTTCCACTTTTTCTTATTAGGTTGTTTCATTATGAAGTAATAACATCAGTATCACTCATATACTGATATGTTATTATAAGTATGAAACAACCCTATTTCACCATCTATCCATCCTACGGAAAACAAAATCACCACGCCTGCGTACGTACGGAATACCGTCACCACGCCGTGGTGTAATCTGTTTTTCCACCAACACCTTACATGGATGGGTATTATGGTGTAAAGAATAACTATACATAGTTATTATAACATCATAATTATTCTGATATATTGTATCATCCAATCCAATTCAATTCAATAATTATGGAAATGATATCATCGCTTGTACGTACGTACGGACTACCGTCTCCACGATGCGATGAGATTCATTCTCCATGTTAACCATTTAAGAATGATTATAAAGTATATATAAGAAATAATAATAAAATATATGACATTATAAAGCTACTGTATTTATGTGTATATATATGTATGTCATTTACTTAATTCCACTCAATTCAATAAGGAAACGAAAACAGCATTCATGCGTACGTACGACCTACCGTCTCCATTAACGGTGTATTTATTTCCATTTATCCATCCATTATATATATGTATATTCTGAATATATATTATATATAAATCATGTTTTATATTATGGAATTATGTAATCATGATCTAAGTAATCATATGAATAATTACAAGTTAAAACACGAACGACCAATGAGAGGAATTTACCCAAAACGCTACTTTAACATGAATTTACAAAAGAACGGGTAATATAAATTCATAAGTGAACAATATATGATATAATAACAATGAATATGATTCTTTAATAAGTCAATTACATTATTTAAATCATTATACAGGAGGTTTAGACACTTACGAAGCAAATCGGACCTAAGGTAATGGAAATATCACAATCTCATTTTTTATCCGAGATTGTTTATACTTTGGTATTTACTGGGGTGTATTTTATCATCCAAATCCATGTTTCCTCAATATTTAATATTATTTCCATCCACCTACAATTTTTTAAACCCAATTTTACCCTTCGGTGAGTTTTAGTAAAGGATATGAAAGTAATCTTTTGTCGTTTTTGTTGTATGAGGTACTTTTTTGACTTTTCTGACAAAAGTACGAAGAATGTTTTTTTAACTTATACGGAATGAATGGATTTTTAAAACATTATTTCCAAGAAGCTTCCTTTACAAGTTTTCATGTTTATTTTTAATCAACATCTTTTAGTTTATAATTGTATGACATGTTAAGAAAGGAAATGTATTTTTGAAGTAGAAAGGATATTTTCCTCAAGAATGGAGTTCAAGTGTTTTATCAAAATTATTTTCCATATAAGATAATAAAGGGTTCTATTTATATCCCTATTATTACATGGATTTGATTATGTTATGACAGAAATATTTTTATGAATTATTTTATCTTATATGAATTGTTTTATGATGTCATGTTGTTTAAGAATCCCATTTTTATTACATGGGTTATGCAATGATGTATGATTTATGATTTTGTGGCAGACATAAGAATGGTATCATTATGAGATGGGGGGGACCTATATCTCCCTCCAATGCATTGGGTAAAGATTTTATATCTCATGAGATACACATGGCTGGAATAGTAGGTTATACCGGTTCAGTGAAACAGGACTGAAACGAGGGTTACTCGATTCAGAAAGGGACTTTGTCCACTAAGATAGTCTTGGCAATGAGTCTTGACTAACAAGAAATGATTCTCTATGATTATGTGTGAATGCCACAAAGTTTCATGTTTTATGTTATGATTATTGTGATTACATTTCACTGCCATGATTTATCCCATGTTATGGAATTATGATCTCTTTTGCAGGTTAAGATTTCCAAAAGTTATGTGTTTGTGTATACGATTTGATTGATATTTCTTTTGTTTGCCCTTACTGAGCATTTGAGCTCACCCTTTTATGTTTTCTTTTCCCCAGGATATAAATAAAGGGTTTAGGTAAAAAAAAGGAAGATCTTTATGGGAGATGTTGAAGATCTTTCACCACGATTAGAAGATTATATTCCGAGTTTCCAAATACACTAAACTATAAAGATCCTTGTGTGAGTGTTTTTGTTATGTACTAAGTATTCCAGAAAAGTAATGTAATGTCAATGTACGCCAGGCTTTGGGTCTCTACAAGTTCTATAGCTAGTAAAGGAGGATCAGTTTCTACTCCTCGTACAAGAGCAGGATTACCAGTTCGATAGCAGACTGGGGGCTGGAGTTCGTCAGGTCATTTAGGCTAGGGTAGAGGGCGTGGACGTGGTGGTTAGGCTCTGGGGGGATCAGCTCAGGGATATTAGGCTTCTACACAGGGCTGCCATACTGGCCAGATGTTTGCAGTAGAGTAGATTCATCAAGAGCATGATCCTGGACCTTCAACAGTTCGACGTACAATCCTAGTAGCCTCAGATTTATCTTTTGCACTTTTTGATACTAGAGCTTCTCATAACATTATTTCTATGCACGCTGTGGAGATCCTTAGACTTACTGTACTTACTTCTGAGGATACATTTGCACTATACACGCCATTGGGAAATATAACTACTAGAGTGCGTCAGTGCAAGGACTTCCCCCTTGAGGTTGGTGGGTGCCACTTCTCATGGGATCTTTATGTCCTTGAGATGGAGGGTTATGATGTCATTCTCGGAATAGACTAGATAGTTCCTTTTCAGGCCTTTTTTGATTTTTATCGCTATAGGGTGAGTTTCACATCACCCAAGGGTGGGTTCTTTCTTCGCAAGGGTGAATGGGACGTCCAGGAAGGTAGAGCTGGACTAGAGCATCAAGGGTTAGGCAATTTTACGGCCCAGATTGCTAGTTTATATCTGGATGATCAGGGGACCTCTTAGATGGAATTTCCTCCTGTAGTGGACTATTTCCCGGATGTCATTCCAGAAGACTTTTCAGTGTTGCCTCAGGAGCGTGAGGTAGACTTCTCTATTGAGCTTATTGCAGGAGCAACACCGATATCCATACCTCCTAATAGGATGTCTACGCCTGAGTTCCAAGAACTCAACAAGAAGTTGGAGGAGTTGCAGGCGAAGGGTTTTATCCGACCCAGTACTTCTCCTTGGGGTTCACCTGTGTTGTTTGTGAAGAAGGAAGATGGAACCTTACAGCTTTGCGTGGAATATCGAATGCTAAACCAGTTGATGGTCAGGAACCGATATCCATTGCCGAGGATTGATGATCTTTTCGATCAGCTTCAAGGAGCAAGGGTATTCTCGAAGATCGAAGTGAGATCTGGCTATCATCAGTTGCGGGTCAGACCATCTGATATACATCTCACACCTCTCCGGAGCAGGTATGGTCTCTACAAGTATACAGTCATGCCATTCGGTCTTACGAACGCGCATGCAGTCTTTATAGCACTGAAGAACCGAGTGTTCCATCCGTACCTGGAATCCTTTTTCTTGGTCTTTGTGTACAATATATTGGTGTACTCTCACACTCGACATGACCATGCCACACATCTTGATATCGTTTTGAGTACACTGAGAGTGCATCAGCTGAATGCTAAACTCTTGAAGTGACACTTTTGGATGAATCATATTCACTTCTGGGGCCACGTAACCTCAGAGACAAGAGTATCAGTAGACCGAGAGAAGGTGAGAGCAGTAGTTACATGGGAGTAGTCGAAGAATGCCTTCGAGGTACGGAGTTTTTTGCGACTGTCTGGTTACTACAAGAAGTTTATACAGGACTTCTCACACTTTTTAGCACTGTTGAGGGGCTTGACTAAGAAGGGTGTGAAGTACATTTGGTCAGAAACATCTGAATCAACCTTCCAAGAGCTGAAGGGGAGATTGACTTCAGCGCTGATTCTAGTTCTTCCAAAGCCAGGCAAGAGTTATACAGTTTTTTGTGATGCATCTTGCATCGGCCATGGAGCAGTGATTATGAAGGAAGATCATGTTGTTGCGTACGGATCTCGGCAGTTGAGGCCACATGAGAAGAACTATCCTACGCACGACCTGGAGTTAGCTTCTGTTGTTCATGCTTTGCATTGTTAGAGGCACTATCTCATGGGAGAGCATTTTTGGGTATATACTGACCACAATATCCTCAGGTACATATTCACGTAGCGTGACATGAATCTGAGACAGCAACGGTGTGCCGAGTACCTACAGTATTTCGACTTCGATCTTGCTTATACGCCTGGAAAAGGCAATGTTGTGGCAGACACACTAAGTAGGACTTAGTTGCAGGGAGTTCAGGAGGCTAGCAGCAAGTGGAAGCTTATGGATCTGTTCACTGATATGCATTTGGAGGTGCACGACAAACAGGTATAGAAGGTTATTTCTTCTGTAGTGGTCACCTCTACTCTTTTAGATCAAGTTAGAATGAGGCAACTATCATACCCAGAGGGCCTAGTCCAATGGGAGGGTGTGTCAGATGGAGACCCTACTCCGAGGTGGATAGTGGGCGATGATGAGGTGCTAAGTTTTCATGGCCACGTATGGGTTTCAGCAGACATACATGAGGAGATGATGCTGGAGTTTCATGCTTCAGTTTGGTCAGTTTATCCTGGTGTCACCAAGATCTACCGAGACTTGCACCGTCAGTATTGGTGGTCAGGTATGAAGAAGGATGTGGCTGGTTTTGTTATGCGGTGTTTCACCTGTCAACATGTGAAGGCAGAGCATCAGTGACCAACATGGCCTTTACAGCAGTTACACATTCCTGAGTGTAAATGGAATGATGTCGCGATGGACATCATGAACGGATTACCAAGATCACCTCGAGGAAATTATGTGATTTGGGTTGTAGTGGATAGGCTCATGAAGGTTGCACACTTCATGCCGATCATGGAGACCATTAGTGTTGATGAGCTAGGACAGTTTTACATTCGAGACATTTTAAGTCTGCATGGAGTTCCACACTCCATTGTTTCATACAGGGATGTACGTTTTACTTCTTACTTCTGGAAAGGGATACCGAGGGCTCTGGTTACACAAGTACTTTTGAGTATAGCATACTATCCCCAGACGGATGGCCAGTCCGAGCATACAATCCAGGTGCTTGAGGATATGCTTCGAGCATGCATTCTAGACTTTGGTGGTACTTGGGAGAAGCATATACCTCTGGTGGAGTTCGCCTATAACAACTGTTTCCAGGAGACTATTCAGATAGCACCTTATGAGGATGTGTACGGTAGGCCATGCCGATCACCTTTATACTGGCTAGAGGTAGGAGAGGAATCTTTTCTGGGACCACATCTTTTACAGGATACCTAAAAGGAGATAAAGTTGATACGGAAGAGGATGGATACAGCACAGGCTCGATATAAGTCTTATGTTTATCAGCGGAGACAACCTCTGGAGTTCAAGGTCGGAGCTCAGGTTTTCATGCATGTTACCTCGGGGTTGGGACATAAGAGGATTAGGTGGAAGGGGAATCTTTCACCAAGATACGTCGTGTCGTTTGAGGTTCTGGAGAGAGTCGGTCTGGTTGCTTACAGATTGTAGTTACCTCAGAGGTACCAGGCTATGCGACACGTCTTTCCTGTTCCTCAGCTTCGACTGTATTTCTCAGACCCTTCTCATGTTTTTTCATCCCGAGGAGGTTGAGCTGGAGCAGGATGCATATTTCGAGAAGCATCCTATCAGGATTTCTGATCGTAGTACAAAAGTAATCTATGACCGTTATGTTCCTCTGGTATGGGTGCTCTGGTAGCACGGCCGTATACAGGATGAGACTTGGGAGAGGGAGGCCGATATGCGATCAAAGTGGCTAGAGTTGTTCCAGGTTTCTTATTTTACGCCTTGTTAGGGAAATTCGTGGATGCATTTCATTAATGGGTGAATATTTTAAGAACTCGAAGCTTCAGTTGCAGGTATGGATCTCTTTTATGGGATTTTTAAGGAAAAATCGATAATATAGGAATTTTCAGAGTACACACCATGTAATTTATGAGTACACATCGTGTACTCCTCTGCCGCTCGATGCATTGTGTTGGCCAGGTTCGGGTCACACAAACGGTGTGTAGGGGTGACATGGAGGCCGAATTTGGTGGAGTACTGAAAAACCCACTACATGTCATGTACTTTAAAAGTACACGCCCTATAATTTTTTATTTCATTAATCATCTCAGGGCCACGCCTAATGATCATTAACGTCTTCTTCTCTGCCTAATCCCGTCCAGAGCGTCTGAGGAAGCCGAATATTCTCCGAGCCACCGATCCGTCATTGGATGTCTGAATCGAACTCTTTCGATTGCAGATGAATCGAAGTGGTGAGTTCTTGGTTCATCTTTGGCCTCATTACCTGATTCTTCCTATCATGTTAGTTATCTGAGGTTGAATTTTTTAGAAGTTTTTTCAGATCAACTCCGTTCTAGGCCATTTCACAGGCTGAGGTTCAAGTATATCGATCATAGAGGATTGAGGTTGGTGGTTTGTTTCCCTACATTGAAATTCTTTGAGTTTTGGTTGCAAAAGTTCCGGATACCCATGTATTGGGTATCCTGGGTTTAAGATTTTGATCCTATCGTTTATTTTCCCTATATTTCTTGTTATATTATGATTAATTGTTTATATAATATTCTCGGTTGCATGTTTGAGGATCACCCCATGGATGATTCTTCCCCTATTTGTTGTTTATCGCTGCTTGGCACCGTTTTCCTGTGAGGAAAACCCTATTGCAATTGTTAGTAACTTGTTATCACTTATTGCATGTGTTTCCTACTGTTTAATTTATTTTGATGTATGGTAGATATTATCCAAGTAGTTTTTTAACTTACATAGGGTTGCTAACAGTCGATTACAAACGAGTGGACTGCTCAGGACTGTGAGAACCTGGTGCGGGAGATCAAAGAGGGAATATACGATTAAGTGCTTCCCTAGAGGGTCTGTTGGTTCCAGTTTCGCATGCTGGACCTACAGGAATATGACTTTGTGCTTCCCAATAGTGTTTTTATTTTACCCACGTATCGAGACCATAAGAGGAATTAGACGTATGTGCTTTCTCAGAGAGTCTTTAGCTATTGTTGCAAGACAATAGGGGAATTAACGTGAGATCTTCCCAAAGTCTCTGTGCCTTGTTTGAATATCGAACTATAGGGTTATGTTAGTACAAGCCACCCAGAGTGTCAATGTGAATTTTGATGGTTGGTTGTGATGAGTCCACCAAGTGAATGAACATACTTCGGTTTTGTATTGCCTGTGTTTAGGTAGTCATTTAGATACCTGTTGGGTTACTTTCTTACCTAGGAATAAATAACTTTTCTGGTTTTCTATGGTTGTGTAATTAAATGAATATGAATGGTAATTGGTAGAATTGTTACTGGGGTACTATTTTCAATCAATTTTGCTACATTACTCACTGACAGTAGGACAAAAATCATGTGTTGGTTGCCTACTGGAATTAGTCTCACACCTTGTTTGTGTCCTGATTTTCAGCCCAAATAGATTATATGGTTGCAGGTGTAGGTAGGGATTGTGGTCCTTCTACCTCGGGTACATGATTTCCAGTCAGAGCTGGAGAGCATGGGATCGGGCTTTGGCGCGCGATGCTACTGGATTTGATTTTTACATTTAGCACCATGATTTCAGTGGTATTTCAGCATGTTGTTTTGTTTACTGCTTTTCATAGATATATGAACAATTCAGCATCATTATTATATCAGACATTGCTTCTTCTTTTAGTTTAGTTGTTGTATGTTATTTACTACTTCCGCCATTGATTATCTTTATTCTTTCGCTGCATACTTTACCAAATGAGGGCATAGTTTTCCCACTGACTCACCAAGGCCCTCACTGCTAGTCAGCAGCCTCTGGCGTTTGGGAAAATGCGCTTGAGGTTATGTGGCGAACCAGGTACGGGGCAGCGGATGTGTGACTCCGGATCAGGGTAGTTACAGAATGTTACTTTTTTGGTTAGGTCTAACCAGCTTCAATAAAAATGTAATAAGAATATCCTCATTTTAATAAGGATAATGTATGTGCACATTAATACATATAATATTTGATATTTTCGATTAAATAATATATTGAATATTATTATTGATGTGTAACATAAAAAAATATTTATCAATATAATCTAACATACTGTTACAGGAAAATTACCAAAAAAGCTCTATATGGATTCTTTTCTTGTGAACCATGCCCAAACCTTCAATAAAATAATAATGGAACGGAATGAAATTATTAGAAAAAAACTATTACTCTAACCTAACTATACTATGAATTATGAAAATGGAAAAATGAAAGAATATCATCATTGACATTACAAAGCTTGTTGGAAATAATATGTATTAGTAACCTACCATGATGAAAAAACAATCTAATTTATGTGTAATTGGTTATTATAATGGTGTTTTAAAAAATATAATAGAAATTAATAAATTTCCTCTACAATTAATAATGATGGTTACGATTATTATATTAGGGTGAATGTGGTTTCATGGATTTAGAATTGTATTCGTTTTTTCTATAAAAAAATATACTATTTTTTCACTTATGTTAATTTATATGGTTAACAAGATGTATTACCCTTCCACCTATTATTGGTTCACAATTCAACCAAATGGAAATTTTTATGCGGATCCAACCACATTTATTTTTTTTGGAAACATTACCCTACATGCCTATATTTTTTATATTTATTTATTGATGCACTTATATCTACACATATTCGATGTTACTATCATATGAAAGGAAATTTATATAATTAAAAAATAAATCTTATTTTATCATTTTCATTATCAATAGTTTCTACCAAAATTCACAATCTTTTCAACGATGTAATGGAAATTAAAATTTAAATGGTTTACCACTTGAATGAATTTAACAACCAAATTCATTATTTATCATTAAAAAACCTCTATAGGTTTTAAATGTTTTAAAAATTTATATATATTACCATATTTCATGAAATTTTTCTTTTTAAATAAAAATTATATAAAGAAAAATAATTCTCTTATTATTTTAAATTATATTTTTTTAATTATATTTTAAAATTATTTTTATTCTACATAAGCATTAATTGATGTATTGAATGCCTCATTAGAGATATTAACTAGTTATTCCACCACATTCTTCACTAAATTTTTTATATTAACAAATTTCACATATTTCTGGGAATCACATTTATTTAACCCAGGAAAATTATTAAATTATGAAATTTGGAATTTTTCTAAATATTTTGTATATCAATATATAATAGGTAAGTATATTATAACCCAAATATATGTTTTATAATGAATTATATACCATGATATACTTTTTTTATCTGGAAAATAGTTCATGTACCCTTGTTCACTTGTTTATGTACAAACATGATTGAAAAGATAATTTTTGAATTGTTTTTTCAAAGAAATTATTACAATTATATTTATTCAAAAGTTTCATTATTAAAATTATTTTTTATATTTTTTTTCATATATTATTTCATGGACAACAATATATATATCATTGATTCCAAGTTTTTTGAGGGAATGACCTTGGAAATCTTTGTTTACAGTGATATTATTTTCTATGCTTATTTCTACGTCACATTCTTATTCCTATGTTATGATTTCAGGGATAATTATTGTTAACTAATGTTTTATAACTTTTATTCATGTCTTATGTCATTCTAAAAGACCTATACCATGACTGATTATTTATGGTAAATGTTCTATTGGGTTTGAAATTCCTATTATATGATCATGAAATAAAATTATGTTCATATACCCACATCGTTAACTTATTCTACACTTGTGTTCGTCTATTTTCATTTCATATGTTTACCCTTAATGAGTTTATAAGCTCACCCCTTTCTTATGATTAGATTAAATGGGTTATAAATAAGATTAATGATTGTGATATTTTTAAAATATGTATCAGTATAGTTAAATTGTGGATAAATGATCAAAATTTTATTAAATATCTATATATGTATCTGATCATCAAAAAAATAAAACCTATAAGTTCTTGTATTTTATTTATTTTTTGATGCGATGAAAAGTTAGTAAAAATTATTTAATATGAATGTATGTTTTTCTTGGGTTGTTACAATGGGTATTATAGTGATGTTTAGTTATGTTTTGGGATTATGTTAATATATATCAGTGAAATAAAATAAATAAACCACGGTCATGTAGATGGTATCATATGATAAAATGAAGTATTCATAGAGTATGATAACTTAAGAGTCATATTTAATATTTATCTAGTGATATACAAAAATTTTCAAAAAATATTTTGGATTATTACTCAAAATAAGAATTTTAGATTTAGTACATTTCTATATCAATTGTAATTAACAATGGTTCTAATTGACATGTGGTGATTTTCCTATCAATAAACAGAAATTAAATTGTAAATTTAATAAAAGAGTTCAAGGAAATTTTGGTTTATTATATAAAAAATAACATTAACATATTGAGCTATGGAAAAATATATATAATTAATAATAATTATAGATTCTTTCATACATTATATTATTCTCTCCTTTAGAATTATTACTAATCGAACAATTTTCATCTAGTGGACCAGTCCAATAAAATTGAAAATTTTCACTATCTATTTCTCAATGCATGAAAATGATATTTTTCATGCTTATTATATTAAATGTGTGACAAATGAATGGTGGAACAACATTTAGAATATTATTCTAGTGAAATAATTATCCCCATTTAATGTTTGGATATTCAAAATAAGTTATTCCATAAATATTTTTCTTGAACTCTATACATTAAAATAGAGATAAAATTCATTAAGATAAATAAGTTGAAGGTATAATCGATTGGTTTAAAAGAGGAAAACTGTATAATTCACATAAGGTAGAAATCTAGTTCTATTATTGACCCCAAAAAATATTTACCATTTATCTAGTGACCAAAAATCATTTCATCAGTATGAATTATCTATAAGGTACTTCTGTAGATAAGAATAAGTTTTTTGATGTTCAAATAAGTTGGAAACGAAATCTAGAGTTTTTAATTAGGCTTATGTATTTGGTGATAAGAAATATAGAATACATTTTAATGTCAACTATAATTATTAGTGACCAAGATGAATGACTATTAACTATCATACATATTTAAAATGTTGGAAGAGCCACCCAGGAATTTTATAAAAATTTGAAGGATGATGTATCATGTTCTTGATGTTTTGGACATAGATCATGTAACTTTGGAAGGTAGATAAGTTTAATGGAAAATATAATGGAGTGTATAATGGTCCCAAATAATTATCCACCCACATATGAAAGACTCAATTTATTGAAATTTGGTAATTATGTAAATCAATATGCCAATCAAAGGGATAGTGAGGTTAATTAAAATTAGAAAACACCATGACATACAAACCAAGGAAGAGACATTGTGACTGACACCAAAGAATTAGATCATGACAAAAAAGTTGTAATGGTATACTTATTCAAAACTATGTATATTTATGAGATTTATTTTATTCTAGTTCCTTATATACATTAATATCATTAATGATTATGTAGAATTTAGAATCACTGCCTCCTAACTTTAATTTTCAATTATTAATAAAAAAATATGTTCTATAATTTTACATAAAATATATAAATCTTTATTGATTTTGGACTGTTGGTTGGTGGATTTTTCTTATGGGAAAATCGTTCAGATATTTATTCTCAAAGCCCTAAACATTTATTGCAATCATTTGGGGCCATGGGAGTGTTGTTTAGAGAAAAGTTGCATTCCTCCGCCCTCTCAAGCTGATGAGATCGGGAGGGATTTTATAATACCTCTATCTTATTTTCAACTTGAAAATTCAAAATTTAAACACTATTTAATCTAATTAAATTTCTAAAGGAAATTATTTTAATTTTCAAATAAAAAACATATTTCCATAAAACATTTTTTTTGAATAATAACTTAATAAACATTAAGTTTACTTAATTATAAATTATAAAAATAAATAAATATTGGTGTCAATGTTTATGTTTATATATATAAAAATTAAATATTATTATAATAAAAATTTAAAGGTGATTAGTTAAATTTATTAATATAAAAAATATACAACAAAATAATGAATGGATTTATTTGTAAAATATCAATATTAAACATTAAATGATTTTATTCACATCCAGTTATACATACAATTTTTCAAACCATTCTTATTAAAATATTTCATTGAAATTTATAAATTAAAAAAATCATTGTTTTATAATAGTAATAATAATTATAATAATAATATATTAGGAATAAATGTACATAATGTTATAACAATGCATTTAAATTAATTATTGCGTTTTTAATTCAATCCAAAATTATTTATTTTATATTAATTGTATTACATTTATTTTTATACTACCAATTACACAAATCCAATATACTTTTTATTTATAAATATGTTGAATTATCACATGTTTATATATCGTATTCCCAGTGGACCTATGTCCAATTATTATAAAACAAATAACCATATATGTAACAATAATATTACATATATATATATATATACAGACATATAGTTCTAAAAAATCATCATATTTTAACTTTATTTTCAAGAATATTATCATAATTATAACTTGATATATTATTTATATTGATAACATCATCAGTTAAAACATGATGGAAGTTCACGATAATGATAATTTTAACATTAAAATAGTTTTATCCACTTTTTTTCATTCCATTAGTAATTTTGATAAATATGGTTCATTTATTTATCTTGTGATACATTTAATAAATTTTTTAAGCATTGTATATTAATAAATTATTTATCAATTTATAGTATGTTTTCATTTATCTGACCTTTTTAAACACATAATTCTTATTTAATGTAAAATATATACTTAAATCATGGGGTAATACATTATACATCCTTTAAAATAATGTGATGAACAAATTTGGTACGTTTTCCAAATAAATATTCGTTTGACATATCAATTCATCACACATATGATTACTCCAATGAATATTAACCAAAAAAGTTGGCCATCATTCATAGTTATTTTTCATGATAATAGAATATTTATAATAAGGTTTGCTCATGAAATAGATCACATTCAAGTAATATAACCATTGAAATCATTATATGTTATGGATTTGATATTTAATTCCTCAAAAGATATAGATGGAACAAATCACAAACACGTGGGAGGTTTAGTAGAAGAGTAAGATGATAAGTTACTACTCCATGTGATTGTTGTTATTGAAAGGTACAATGTATCTAGGTCATGTATTTACCTTCTTCCTGAGTCTCATAACACTATTTCTTACTAATATCTGAATTAATACATTTTAAGTTCCACATAAATCAAAGTCTCTATATTTATTATATGTATATATACTCTATCATATTTTTTTTAATATGTCATTGATTGGTTTAAATCTCTAATATCATTTCAGCTGAAAGATTTAGGCATAGAACCGCATGCTCTCCAATATCATCCAATTTTTTTTGGAATTCTATACCGCTTCTAATATATATCAACCTACAGTATTATTTTAATGGTATTGTTAAAACTATTTTTAGATGATAACTCAACCTGTAGAAATAGATTATCCCAACCTCTAATAATTTCCATTGAGAAATATATTAATATATCATACATGGTTTGAATTTTAATTTTTATCATCAATCTAAAGATAATAAATTATTTTGAATATAAACTAAATATCTAATAACAATTGAATTTTCCTCTACAATATCTTTCTAAATCGCACATCTCGTTTGATATAATGGAACGTTCTATTATGTAAATAATTAAAACTTCCATTATGTATATCATCTCATGTTGATTGAGTGATAAATAATATCATGTTGTAGTGAAATATGATGATTTCATCAGATAATCATATTCTACTCAAACTGAATTATCTCTTTTTTTGGATTTTTAATTACATTAACAGAATCATTTGTAATGTTATTAACTTTTAATACATGTATGGGTAATTATATCTTCATCCACTTAGACTTATAAAATTCATTATTAAAATGATGTAAATCCAATGATTCAGATATATAATCTAAAATTTCCATATTTATGTTTTCCATCTATATGTTATCCTAGAGATCTTTATACTTATTTATAATATTGGAAAGCTATGGAATAAAGAGATATTTACATCATCCAATAAATTATTCATTAAATATTTTAATAAATGTACACTTATTTATTGAATAGTATAATTCAATCACTGTAAAATTGGAAATCCATAATATTCCATACCATTTCATGAAGAGAAATATCCTACTTATCCACCTCATCGATCTTTGAAACGATGGAAAGTTAAGAAATCACATTGGAATGATAGAATTTCTCCCATTTTTTTGAGATTTATAGTTCCAACCTATTAAAATCCATCTGTATTAAATATTTTTGTTACTCATAAAGATTTTAGAATATATATATATATATATATATATATATTACATTAAATAAATATTTCTTATTTTTATCATGTAATATATTAGATAATGAACTCAAAAAACAATGATATATTTTGAATTAAAACAATAAAATATAATAGGAATAACTAATTAAATTATTTTACTATGAAATAATGGGTTTATTATATCATAGCAATAGTATTATTACAATCTTTAAATGATGATTTTATATGCTCATAAAATTACAAAATTCATTCTATTACTAATGGATTTATGAAATAAATAATTTATTTGAATAAGTTATGATTGAAATAATTTATTAGAAAAAGATGATATTTTTCAAATAATTTCTTTTTAAGTGATTGGTATTAGTATATTAAAAGATTAAAATAATTAAATTTAGAGTATTGTTACCATATAATATTTCAATATATAGAAAATTATACTGCCCCTTTTTATTTAAAGATTACTATATAATTTAATTAATAACACATTATTTTTAAAAGTTATTTTCATTAAAAACATTTATAATTTAATTTTTTAATTAAATGAAAAATTTATCAAAATTAGAAAATTTATTTGAATATGTATAATAGAAATAATTAATTATAATATAAAAACTACATTTGATTTTTAATTTCATTTTTTTGGAATAAAAATATTTTACAATGTTAAAATTTGGTTCACATTGTAAATGTAAAATTATGTATTAGGGGTTAAATTAAATTGGAAAGAAAAAAATATATCAGGATACCCTATAATAAATTTTTTTATTATATGGGACTAATTAAAATTATCAATATTATTTTTAATTTCTATCAACATTCCATTTAAAATTACAACCTTATACATTAATGAAAAAATATTTGTTGAAATACCACTCAAAACTGACCTATAAATAGACACTTCTTGTAACCCTTATAAACAACTATTTGCCTTTTGTTATTTTTTATTCCCATACATTTTTTATCATGTAACATATAATTAGACCTTTATTATCATCTTCTCCAAATAAATAAGCTAAAGTCCTCCATTTCTAATGAACGTCTACTAAGGAGTATATTCATCATAGAATATTCATCGATATTCACTATATTTTCCAATTACCATCTCATATCAATTATTATTAAATTTCATTATGATATATAATTATGTTAAAAAATAATAATTTTTATAGTTTAAAAATAATAATCTAATTATAGAAAACTAAAATCATACTCATTAATTAGTATAGAATTGTAGTTTTTTGTTAGGTATAACCACCTATAATAAAGTTGTAATACAAATATCCCCATTTCCATAATGATAATGTATGAATAAAATAATACATATAATATTTGATATTTTAGATTGAATAATATATTGAACATGATTCTTGAAGTGTAACATAAGATAATGATTGATCAATATAACCTAACATATTGTTATAGGAAAATAACCAAAAAAGAAATTCATGGATTCAGTTCTTGTGAACCATGACAACACCTTCAATAAAATGAAAATGATAGTAAAAGAAATATTTATCAAAAAATTATTCCTCCATCTTTATTGAAATAATAATTATGAAGATGGAATAAAATATGATCAACATTGAAATTAAAAAACATGTCGGAAATAAAAAAAAATTAGTAACATCCCATGATGAAATTAAAAAACAACTAACTAATCGATGTGTAATAAAGAATTATAATAGTGTTTTATAAAAATTATTAAGGATTAATAAATTTCTTAAATAATTAAAAGATGATGGCTACATTAATTATGTAATGGTGAACACGGTTTCAAGGATTTAAAATTTGTATTCTCTTTTTCTCTAAAAATTAAACTATTTTCTTCATATATTATTATTATTATAGTTCACATTAATCATTACCCTTTCACCTATAATAGGATTAAAATTCAACCAAATGGAAATTTTTAATAGGATCCATCCACATCTCTTTTTTTAGAAACATTACCCTAATTGTATATATTTTTATTTATTTATGTATGGATGCATATATATTTACACATATTAGATGTTACGATCATTTGAAATGAAATTTATTACATTAAAAAATTAATCTTATTTTATCATTATCATTAAAAATAGTTCCTACCAAATTTTACATTCTATACAAAGCTATTATAGGATCATCTATTTAAAAGCATTACAAAAAAAGAAGTTAACTTTTAAATTCATTAATTTCAATTAAAAAACATCTAAAACTTTTAAATGTTTGAAAAATTAAATTATATACACATATTTTATGAATTATTTTCTTTTTAAATAAACAGTATAATAATAAAAATTATTTTCTTATTATTTTCAATTATATATTTTAATTTTATTATAAAATGATTATTATTCAACATCACCTTCCTTTTATGTATTTATTTCCACATTAGCGATATACACTAATGATTCCACCATATTATTCACTAAATTTTTTATATTAACATCTTTTAGATATTTTAGGGAACCCGTTTATTTAACCCATGACAATTAATAAATTACGGAATTATGAATTTTTCCATATATTTTCTCTATCAATATATAATACTTATGTCATTTATGAACCTCAAATATATTTTATATGGAATTATATCCCATCATATAATTATTTTATTTTTGGAAATTACTTCATGAACCCTTGTTCCATTGTTTATGTAAAGACAGGATTGAAAATAGAATTTTTCAATTTCTTTTTCATATAAATTATTGTAGTTATATTTCTCAAAAAGATTGATAGTTAAAATGATTGATGCTATATTTTTACATAAATTTTCTTAATGACATGACTGTGGATAATTTTTTTCCATGTTTGTGCCTGTGAACAACTTTAGATTTCTTATATCCCATTTATTTTTAGAGATATACTGTTTGATATTTATGTAAACAAATTTATAAATTGAAATTACTATATGTATATATTTTATCATGATTATTCATGGAAACGGTTATGGGAAGTTATTTTTACAGTGATATTATTTTCTATACTTATTTTTATGTCAAAATCTTATGCCTATTTCATGATTTCCTAGATAATTAATAATAACTATTTTTCTAGAACTTCTATTCATTTATATTGTTATGCCAAAAGAAACATACAATGACAAATTATTTATGATCAAAATTTTGTTGGGTTTGATATTCCTACAATATGATCATTAACAATAATTATGTTCATCTACCCACATCTTTATCTTATTCTACACTTGTGTTCTTCTATATTCATTTATTATTTTTACCCTAGATGAGTTTATAATCTCTCCTCTTTTTTATGATTTGATTCTATAGGATATAACTAAGAATAATGATTATGATATTTCAAAAAGAAGTTTTATTATAGTCCAATTGTGGATAAATGTTCAAAATGGTATAAATAAGCTATATATGTATCTTATCTTTAATAAAATAAAACCTATAAGTTCATGGTTGTGATTTATTTTAAGATGTAATGATTAATTATTAAAAATTATTTAATATGAATGTATTATTTTCGTGGGTTACGACAGTGGGTATTATAGTCATATTTTTCTATTGTTGGGGACTATGTTAATATATATCAGTGAAAGAGAAATAAAATAACAAAGGTCAATTATAATGTATAATATGACAAAATTAATGATTCATAGTGTAAGATATCATATGATTGACTTTCCATATTTTTCTGGTGATTTACAACAAATTTCTAAAAATATAATAGATTATTACTCTAAATAAGACATTCAGATTGAAAAAACATCCATTAACATTATTATTAATAAGTGATATAATTGAATTATAGGGATTTTCAAATCATGAAACAAAATTTGGATGATAAATTGTTTGAAAAAATTCATAGAAATTTGGTTTTATTATATAAACAATAACCTATAACATATTGAGATATGAAATAATATAAATAATCAGATAATTTTTATTTATTCTTTCATACATTTTATTCTTCCCTCTTTTATATGTATTACTAATCGATCAATTTTTACGTAGTGGACTAGTGCAATAAAAAAATATATTTTTCATTCTCAAGTGCACTGTGCCTGAAAAGTATATTTTTCTTTCTTATTATTTTGAATTTGTGCTTCATGAATGGTGGAAAAAAAGTAAGAATATAATTATAGTGGAAGAATTATACCCATTGAATGTGTTGATATTAAAAATAAGTTATCCCACAAAAAGTTTCTTTGAAATCTATAACTTATTATAGAGATACGATTAATAAAGTAAGATATGATGGATGTTTAATCGATTGGTGAATAAGAGGAAAACTTAATAAGTCACATAAGATATCACTCTTGTTTTATTATTGACATAAAAAATATTGATCTTTTCTCTAGTGAAAAAAAGTCATCAATAAGAATTATCTATAAAGTACTTTATAATATAAGAATAAATTTTCTGATGTTCACATAAGTTGGAAAAGTATTATATAGTCTTTAATTATCCTTATGTATTTTTTAATAAAAAATAGAAAAAACATTTTCGTACAATCTATAATGATAATTCACAAGATGGATTACAATTTACAATTATTAATTCCAAAATGTGGGAATAAACACACCGAAAAGTTAGAATAATGCGATGAAATATTTTTCAAGCTTTTGATGTTTTGGACATAAATATTGTTATTCTAGAAGATAAATTAGTTGAATGGAAAATATAATGGAGGGTATAATGGTCCCAAATAATTACCCCCCCACACATTAAAGCTTCAGTTTTTTTTAAAAATTTGGTAATTATTTAATTAAATACACCTATATAAGGGATAATTAGGATAATTGAAATTAGAAAACTCCAAGATGTACGGACCATGGAAGAGACATTGTGATTGACACCAAAGAATTAGCTCATGATAAAAAAGTGTAAAAGGTATACATATTCTAAAATCTATATCAATATGTGTTTTATTTTATTATAGTTCTTCATATAATTCAATTTCATTTATGATTATGTAGAATTTAGTTTTAGTGCCACATGAATATTATTTTCAATTATTAATAAAAAAGTTGTCCTCTAATTTAATATAATATATATAACTCTTCTCTGACTGTGGGTTATGGGAAGATATTTCCAATAGATATTTTTCATTCCATATTTAAATTTGATGTAATTTTGTTAATGGATTAAATATTTATACATTGATCCCATAATAATTTCCATAATATAGAATTCACATTTCATATCCTGAATCAAACTATGATTATATATCAAAACATGGCAAGACATGAACTCTCTATGAAATTCACATCCATTTTACAGTCCATATTACCCAATAATGAGGGGTATATAAATAAATTTTTTGTGAATAACATTATATTGAATATATTCAAATTGTGTGGGAATATTTTATCGAACTTCAACAGTATTTGTTTAGTCATTACCCAGATCATGAGGCTGGTTTTTCAATTGAACATATACACGGTGTTAAGACTATAAAATAAACTAATTATAGAATGGAATATATTGAATTAGTGGAATTAATGATGTAAGTAAAAAAGAATCTAGATAACGGATTCATATGACCTAGTGGCTGACCATGGGGTGAACCGACCATTTTTATTAAGAACAATTATGTAACTATGTGACTCTACATTGATAATAAAGAAAATATAAAGATCCCACTTCTGGTTGGAATCCACTACAAAAAATTGATGAATTATTAATTAAACAATTAGGAACCAAATAAATAAAAAAAATTTACCATCAAGACTGATAACATCAATTATGTGTAAAAAGAATGGATATATCCTTGATAGTATATATAGAATATGGACTCCATGAATTCATTATGATTCCAACCAGAAATATTAATTCTGATTTCTGGTTAGTGGATATAATGAATAGAGTCATTCAAGATTACGTTATATAATTTATTTATTCTTTATAATATATATATATATATTATTTTTGAATGGAAGTGAATTAAGATTAATTTAGGATTATCCTAGGAACCATGCGAAAGGATAAATTATATACCAAATTTAGCAGGTGAAAATTCTATATATATAAAGTGTCATTATTGATTAATATAATCACCACAATGGTTATATAATTGAATCCATTTTATTAAAACAATTACTAGATAATGGAACAGAAGAAATACAATAATGTAGATTCTTCTTTATCAATGATCAACATGATACCTATTAATTATTTTTTAGAAAATTATGTTAATTTTCAAATAAACATTCTAGCATAACTCATTAGGTATTAAATATACTCTATATGGATGAAAGTGATGAAACATTCATGTATTTGTTGAGAATTTTGGTAACTAAATTAGTACTCACAATACCCTATAGTGGTTAAGTTTTTCTGATGTATAGTGATGAATCAAAGAATACACTGTGAAATTTTTTTTTTTGAAAATGACAGGGTGGTGTCTTTTGATTCACATCAATTATATATTCACAAGACTAATTTAAAGACCCTTTACACAGAGGTAACAACAAATATATTTCTATTAAATACATGGTGTAATTATAACTATTATGGAAATTAAGAAATATATACTCATCACAAGATAATATTGTATATATTCACATAGAAAGGGATATACATGATCCAAATGTGATTACTGGAAGAAATCAAAGACTATGACTGTTGAATACATTTTAACATTGGGAATCAAGACAAAGAAAATAATTATTTGACCAGGAAGGATCATGCTACCATATCCATGAAAATGATTCAACTAATTCTAATATTCATGGACTTTATATTTATGTAAATTGAAGTAATAAGGGAATTATGTAAAACCTATATTTCCTAAATAATTAATCAACCATCAATTTATGTGAAGACAATGGATGCCCTTAAGGATCATATAGAGATGTAGAGGAAGGTTGGGAATTTTATGGGGGAAAATTGGAAAATTATGGAATTATAAGATTCCACAAACAAATATGATGTAATAATTTTTTTAAACTATAAAAGGTTGTTTTAGATGAATCATATATATTTTATTAATATAAGATTGAACAAAAAATATGTAAGGCTATTTTACCAAAATTTACTGTACATATATTGAAATTGGATAAGATAACAATTTATTTCAATTTATTAGCTCCAAAGACATCTAAAGGTTAAAATTCCTTTGGTATTATGGTTGAACGTGTAATGAATTCATTTTATTTAATTTTAACTCAAGAATATTTGTCATTTAATAAAAATAAAAAAAATATATATAATCGAAGATATTATAACACTGTCACATTTTGTAAAATATATTTTTATAGTAAATTTAATTTACTTGATAGCATGTGATACACACAATAACACTTTTAAATGAACCATAATATACTATTAAAACATAATTATTTAATGTGGGAATTATTTCCCACCTTTTGGATTGGTGGGTATGAATAGAAATATCTAAATTATAAAAAATATATGGATTAAAAATGTATAAAATAAGTTCATTGGTTATCAATTGATTGCAAATGAAAATTAAAATCATTTAAAAGAAAATAAAGTATTTATTTAATTTTATTTACACATAAAATGTTTTTTCATTATACAAAATTAAAATTGTAACCATTGGTTAATGATTTTAATGAAATGAATAAATTTTATATTCAATAATATAATTTACCATTCTTATAAATTTTTGTTTGTACGGGATCCATATAAATCCAATTTTGACTTAATACTGTATTTTTTCAAGAAAGAGGGTTATCTATAATCTTTAAATTTTTTTAAAAATAAATTTCTCCACTTATAGAAAATTTAATTGAATTTTTTTTTGAAATAAAAATTTAAATATTATTTTATTTATTATTTTTGAGTGTTTTTGAAAATGATTATTTTTTTAATGAATGGGGAAAATAATGATTTGTATTAAAATTTTCATTTCATTTAAATAAATTATAATTAATATTTTTTTGGATGTATTTAAAAGTAAAAATAGGTTACATATATTAATATTAATCCAATTTATGTCATTTTAACCTATTTTTTGAATATTGATATATAATATTTTTATACAATATAAAATTTTTCATTGGAAAATATTTTTTTACCTATTTCCATGTTTTATATTATATTAATTTTGATCTTTTTATGTGAATTTAATTTAATGAAATCGATTTAAAATATTTATTCATATTAAATTATATTTTTTAGTACAATAGAAATACTTTTTTATCATAATGAATAGTAAATATAATAATAATATATTAAAGTGGTTATGTTTAAAATGGGTTTATATGGGGGACAACTAAAACGTGAAGGGTTAATATGACCAAAGAACATGCATAGTTTCTATTTTATAGAAATTTTAAACATTTTATCATTATAGTTTCTGTAATAGACCCTTTTGGATCCATTTCCCATGAAATTGACTTCACATTATTTTAAAATGTTGAAAAAAAATAAAAGTGTGCCACTCACCTCAATTATAAAATGGAACCTCCTCACATCTCTAATTCCCACAACAAGATACTTTTGGACCAGGAAATAACATAATAAATCCATTTCATATATCTATAAACATGACCTATTTTCCATATTTTTATTGTTAACCAATCCTCCAAAGTCGTTAGTTATGAACCAAAAGATGTTGTTTGAAGAGGAGGTATAGTTATTAAGCATTCATTATTTATTTATTTATTATTTTACTTGCTTAAAATCATATTTAAATGTAATTAAATAAAGAATATCATTCATATACTTATAAGTTTTTTTTATATATAATAACATATATCTATCCCTTATTCTGTCAAATAGGAATCAAAATCATCAGTCTTTTGTATAGAGGATTAACATCTCATCAACCAATAGAATTCATTTTTCATCACATCCTTTAATATATTGAAATAATGATGTATTTAATATATATATGTGTTAGTTATGATAAAATAACAAAAAAATTATTATAATATCACATCAAACTTATTACCTTACAATCCTTAATAAAATTATAATGTCAGTCATTCGTACATGTGGACTATCTCCTCTATGGATTGATGCGATTCATATTACATATTTTATTTAAATTAATGGAAAAATGAAAGATTTAATGAATGAATATAGGATATATATATAATATAAAAATATTCATTTAATTGAAATTATTATTTACCCTTCATTCATTCCATGCATAGAAAAATGAAAACAGTGTGAATTCATATGTATGGTCCACCATCCCCATGAATAGTGTAATTATTTTTTCTATATAATAATATTTTGTATGACTATAAATATTTATATTATGAATGAATATTATATTTATATAATTTTTAAAATTATTTAAATGATTAATCTATAATCCAATAATAAACTAATGAAAAAAGTACATGAAAAATTAAGAAGATATCATCTGAAATAGTGATTTTAATAAACAATTATCAATTAAAACATAATAAATAGGTATAATTGAATCATATATGGTATTATATATATCATTATTATTCTAAAATATATTTACAAAAAATAAATATTTATTATATATGATTTTTGAATAAGTAAAAATTATATTGGACCTTACTTAATGAATTGTGTTCTAACTATTACTTCTGTGAGACACATACCTTATTCACTAAATTTTTCCATCAAGTGGTGTTTATAATTTCCATGACAATATATTATGGTTCTACTCATTAAAACTATTTGTATTTAACAATTCATATATTGTTTTCTATTTCATAATTCCTTGATTAGAATGATAGAAAAGTTTTATGGGTTTTATCTTATATTCTGATTATTTATTATTATTTTTTAGGATAATGTTTTTGATTATGAAATTTTATAAAATATATATCATGAATATCATGAATATTTTTATCATGTTGTTAAATTTATAAATTAATTATTTTCCTTTTCTTTTTCTCTAGTTATGTACTATAGAATCCAAAATAAATTTTTAATGAAAACCAAATTTATAACTCTCAACAGTAGAAAATATGTTTTCTTATAAATAAATGTATTATATAAATGTTTTCAAGACTATATTTATTATTCATTTTTGGGTTTCATATTTAATTTTTCATAGGTTTCATTTCTTTAAAAATATTTGAAAAGGAATATTATTTCGATTGTTTGAATGAGGAGCCTTCATATTTGTATATAAAATGATAAATAATTCATTTTTTAATAAACATGTAGTGAATGATTTTTTCCACCATAATTGAAACAAAATTATTTGAATATTATATTACTATCTTCCAAGTTTACTTTAAATGACAAGTTATTCAATAATAGTTGAGGAAATTATAGATTTTTAAATATTGAATTAAAAGTGGAAATGATATTTTTCTCCTGAAATGTTCCAACAGATATTTTAAAATATGTTTTAATTTATGATGAAATCATTTTATGTTTCCTCACCATTAATAGGTATGTAGTTGAGTAATATAATACTTATTATTTATATGGATGATTTATGTTTATGATTACATGATTTTAATAAAACCCATAACTTTTGAAAATGTAATGATATGGTGAATTGTTGTAATGATTATGAAATTAATTTTCTTTTCACAAGTTATGACATGATGAATGTTTTATGATATTGTGGAACACCTATATATAATTTTATTAATATAATGGGTGATATTGGAAGAATATATCGATATAATTAATTGGGAAAATATGGATATCTTATGATATTAAAAATAGTAGAAAGGGGAGTGAAACCTTTTCAGTAAGGGAGTACGTCAACTCTGATAGTCATGGCAATGAAACTTTAGACCTATTATAGTTTTTAGATTGAACTCATTCCCCTATTAATATAATGGAAGTGTTCATCTACTACTAAGTAATTTATTTTCTATACTCATATGTATTCCGAAAATCAATGTCTTATACATATTTTATTCCATAATGGATCATGCAATTTAATTCCATTATGATTCGTGTCTTATGAACATCTAGGAATTATAAACTGATTCAAAATTATTATATATTATATGTAGTGTGTGGTTTTCAAAATCTATGTTCATGTTATCATACCATTATGGTCATTTTATGTTTAACTGATCATTGTAATATCCTTATTTTCACATTACTATGAATCCGATCACACCCTTTCTTATGTTTTCATTCCTTAGGTTATGAAGAAATTTATTAATTATGATATGTATAATAAGGGTGTTAGTTATAAAGTAACATTTTTTTTATGTATCCAATATTTTGAAGGAATGAGACCTATACGATTCCATCATTGATAATTATGTTATGTATTTAATACTCCTTTAAAAAGATTTCATATCTATATATGAAATGTATGAGTCATAATATATGGTATTATAGTTAGGCTTATTCACTATTGGAATATAGGATTATAAAAAGTTATAAAAACGATGAGGATAATTTTAATTATCAGATCTTATCCTAATGTCTTGGAAATGAACATGAATAACATTAGTTGAATATCTTGTTTTATAAATTGAAGATATGTTGTCATCAGTTAGTCATTATAAGAATGATTTTTTTTAGAAATCCTTCTCATTAATGATTCTCAATTATTATAAAAACCATTTTATAGCAATGGGTTTTCGATAGAACATTGACATCAAGGTGGTGAAATACATGCTTATATATTGATGTTTCTTATTCGATATTATGGATTGAAGACAATTATATCAAGAATATTATCTATGAATATTAATTGTTATCATCAAAAATTAAATATTTATTTATTATAGAAACCCCTTAATGGTATGATGATCACATATCAAGTAAATGATTCTTCTCCAGTTCAATTATTTTTTAATGTGCTTCCTGCAAATCTTGTTACTCACCCTCCGGATGAAAGCGATGTAATCTTAAGAGTAGTATAGATTTCTCTACAGAAGTCCATCCTAGATTTATGATAAAAATATTTCCTATTTAATTTCCTAAACCAAACTATGATTATCTATTAGTGAAATGATAAATATGAACATTCAAAGGAAATTAAACCCATTTTATGGGTCTCGATTTATATTCAACAGGGGTTATACACTAGATTGTACGAGGTAATCACAAAATCAATGTTGTTCCTATTATGTAGAATTTTTTTATGTTATTTTAGAATATTTTAATCATCTACCACAAAATAAGGATTTGTTATTTTTAATAAAAGTAATACCTTCTGGGACGAATATTTTCAATGGATATATATAGAATTGAGTGGAATGAGTTATACGAACTAAAGAAAACAAAATCCAATTTAATTCGTTAAAGGGATTTATTTGGATAGGTGTGTCCCATTTGGTTGATCCTATTCTTTTTTAATTAGAAAAAAGGATCGATTGGACTTCACGTTGATTATTAGGAAATAAACAAGAACAAAATAAGAAACTAGAATCCACTAACACACATTGATGAATCTTCTAATCATATTTACTGTGATCAATGTTTTTCTATTATTCAACTTCATTCTAGATAACACTAATTGTGGGAAAGTATGGGTTATATATCCATGAAAAATGTCATAAAATGTATGCACACTTATAATATATAGTAATTCTATTTGTCTAACTAATTTTCACACAATCATCATAGATTAAAATATTTTTTCCATTATTAATAAACTAGAATAGTTTGTACTGGTCATTATAGGAAACATTGTTATATATTCAAAGAAAAATAATGAACATAAAGATCACTTGAAAATTAGGCTAAAATTATATTGTAAGTATAAGATGATAGACAAATTTACAAAATATGATTTTTTAATAAAAATGGTTTCTTTTTTTCTTGTTATAATATGAAGATAGTTTATATATTTAGATCCACCAATAACACTAAAAATATATAAAATTGGACTGGAAGAGATATTATTACTGAGTTTAGATGTTTTATTATTTAGGATTGATATTATTTATTTTCTGTATGGACTTTTTCATGACATTATAATCCACTTAAAATTTTATATCGGAACAGAGCCATGTTCTTTTGGATGAAATAATATGAAACAATTTCAGAAAATAAATAAAAGGTTAGTCATCTAACGTATGGCTCCCTTTCCATTAACTGGATAAGTTTTTGTAATCAATAGTGATTCATTAATTATGAAATTTGGATGAATTATCATGAATAATGATATTGTAATAGATTTTGGCGCACCGAAATTGAAGGTTCATGATCAAAATTATCCAACTAATTATTTAGAGTTACCTAAATTAATTATTAAAATAATTAGTTGATGTAATTATCAAAATGGAGAATGTTTTTATATTTATACCGATCATAAAAATTTAATGTATATATTCACATAGAAAAGGATGAATATGATATATATAAGGTGGTTAGAAGTTATTAAATATTAAAACTAGCCAATGAATTACAACCCTAGTAAAGTGAACAAGGAGCCTGATGCTCGGATTTTAAAGGAGAGTGTTATAATATCCCTGATGGAGACCAATGAAGCTCCAAAACATCTATATTTTCAATGGTCTGATCTAGAAATCATGAAAGACATAGAGACATAATATCTAGCCTAAACTAGTGTTTGTACACTTATCCATGTTATGATTAAAGAGGAAAAAAAGTAATATATAGTGATTTATAATAGGATGATAATGTCCCTTGAGTTTAACTTGTATTATTATGTAATGATAAGTTTTAGGAACAATGTACGTGTTTTGTGCACACCAATTTTGAAGATTGAGCTGTTACAGGAGGCTCCTAGCTCTTCATTATCTACTCAACAATAAAGTATGAAGGTGTATAGTGATTCAAATGTGTATTTTTGTATGATAAAATAAAGAGAGATATTTAATGATATGAATATGGGTTCATGATATTTTAAAACATTACGAAATGAAAATAAGTCTAAGGGGATGTTACAAATATTACACATAATATAAAGGAAATGGGAAAACATCACCATGGATTTTTTTTCATAAGACTCCCTAAAATGTGTAGAGGTCATAATGCTATTTGGGTTGTGGTTGATTAAATTTTGATGAAAATACACATGATTTCATTATAGAAGACTTATTCAATCATAAATTTTCCATAATATGCATTATGGACGTGTTATGGTTTTATAGAATTATTCCTTCTAATTTATATAATTGTGGAATGAGGATTACGTTGATGTTTTTCCATGTCTTTAACATGAACATGAAATGGAATTTAGTTTCATCAGGTAATATCATCTTAAAAAATATGTTCAGTTTGTGAGATCTATTTAAACATATTGAGATATTTTTTGACAGATTATAATGGTGGTTGGTATAAACATCTTCATATAGTCGAGTTTTTTTAAACAATAGCATTCACTGGAGAATCATATACACCATTATAAATAAATATATTAAAATAAGATTATATATGAAACAAGATGGAATTAATTTTGATAATGAGAACAATTATGATCTGATGTAGTTGCGGAAATGGAGGAAACTATTAGAACTAGTCAAAATAAAATCATGATAGATAAGAGTCGAAAGAAAATCAATACTGATTATATTTATCCTAATTTTGGAGATTTAAGTTTGTGATATTGATTTTATTTTAATTTCTAGGTAGGAGAAGGTTTTGAGATTCGGAAATAAGGTAATGATAATCCCTTCATATAATGTCCCTAAGGATATTCTTGATTGGGTAAGAATAGTATCTTATCACATGGTAGTTCCACTCAACCTATCTCAAGACCACGATGTGGTCCATGTATAACTCTTGAGGAAGTATGTACATGACAATTCCAATGTAATGAATTAATTAGTCAAAACATTAGTGCATGATCTATGTTATGAGGAACAACTTGTATAGATTCAACATCATTGGTTGAATATGTTATGAAACTAGACAACTCATCACATCAATGATTGGTGAAAAAACAAAAAATTTGAGGAAATTATAATGCAATCAGATTATACAATGAGGAATAAGTTTGTTTAGGTGTTTATATTATATTAATAGAGTTTATATAGAGAAAATACTCTTCAGGTGTGTTTCTAGAATGTAATACCGTGATATTTTATGAAAAAAAATAAAAATAATTTATTTTCATCGATAACTTGTTCTATACACAATACCAAGGTTAGTTGAACCACGATATATAGTTAAAATATTATTATATAATGTGATTGTTACATTCTAGACATTGGATTGGATTACATGAATATGAGTAACTAAATTAGTTATCATTTATTACTTAGAAATGTATAAAATAAATTCATTGGATATTTTTATATTATAAATGAAAATAAAAATCATTTGATAGTAATAAAAAAAAATTAAAATTTATTTTTAGTATTGAAATGCATTTTTATCTTAATAAATTGAATAAGGAACCGTTTTAAATGATTTTAATGAAATTTATATAATATATACTCAATGAAATTTTAAAACATTCATATAAAATTACACTAGTATGTGGATTGGAAAGAATGTAGTTATATTATTAGAAATAATTGTTTTCTTAAATTTTTAATTTTTTATAATCTTCTGAAATCATTAATTTCTTGATAAATATTAAAAAATTCAAATTATTATATTAAAGGTTCTTTTAAATTTTTCAGAGTTACAAGAATTTTTTTTATTTTCATATGTTTTAAAATAATAATTATTTAGATTATATATTTATTAATCAAATTTAGTAAACTGTAATAAATTCTTTGTTAAATTTTTATATAAAATAATTACAAACATAAGGAAATTTTTTAAAGTGGGAACCCTAGACCAAAATTGTATTGTACTTTTATTACCACTATAGGTGCTTTGATTGTTATATATACTTGTTTTTATCATTCCATAACAGAGTAAATACTTCTACATCCACATTTCCTATGGATATGTCCTTGGATTACATTTCATATCAAAGGGATATAGAAGATCCATTGATATAATGAGAACCCTGAGATACCATGTAAGAAATCATTAAATATGTCATATGGTTTAGTAACATCATTCTGAAAGGACACAGATAATGTTGGACCATGAGGTGCTGGAGGCTCATAAGAATTGAGACTTATTCTCCTGAAGATCGCACATTATGACATATAGTAGTTGAGATCAAGAAGATAGACCCACATAATTGGAACACCACATGTTACAGGTGACATTGATCATTTTCATTCAATAGACATGTGTAATGGTCTTTATACTTGAGATCATTATCAATGGATGTTATTTAATTACGTAATTTGATTCAAGGTGAACTCATGGAGATGATGTAATGGAAAGGTAGTTTTTGTTGGGTATGACATTGGTGACATGGAATTGACTGAATGGTCAAGATATTAATTGTCCCTTCTGAGTTCTGGAAGAGATATCTCGGGCCAGGTTGATTAGGACGGTTGCAATTTCCTTAAATCTATGGCCAGGGTAGTGGGAGGTATGAACACCTAGAAAAATCAACAACTAAAATAAAGCAATATAAAGGATGATGAAACTATTGTGCATTATGCTTTATTGATATATAGATGATGAATAGATTATATTACACCAACCATGTTTATAGGAAGGTATTTGTTTCCCTGACTTTAACTTGTCTCTAAAGGGGCCTCGATGGGATGTTATAACTCGAACTTGTTCAGTGGATATTATTCACTAATATTGAGATAAGGTCCTAGATGGTCACACACAATAAAGCTTCGAGAATCTTCCATACTATGGGACTAGAAATATAAACATGGTAGGACCCACCAATGGGTCTGAGTACTATCTAGATTCTGTGGATCCCCACAGAATAAATAAATTCTTCAATAATTCATGCATGGAATAATATGTTGAATTTATTTATAACATGTATTTACAAGACATTAAGGAAATACAAAGATAAAATATTATTTGAATAGATTTAAATATCCAGGGATCGTTTAATATTTTCAGGAGAAGTGGGTCGAGTTATAGACTCAGGTTTATCATGCAATATATATTTCTTATATGTTGCAGTTAGTGATAAAAATTATAAAAATTATTTATGACTTAATTTTATTTGACCTAAATAAATATATATAAATAATACTGATACAAGGAATATATATTACATGGGGGCTGGGAACCCATATTGGGTATTTTATATTCCCTATTTATAAATAATATAGAGATCTCCACTTGAAACAATTTAAGTGTAAAATCTGAGAGCATCTCTCTCAACCTAGATTTTAGAGAGAGATCCTCTCAAGCAAAGAAGAAGATCAATGTCATCCTTCTTGGATCAAAGTTTCTTTCCATGTAGTCATCACTGCTACATTGAAATGATCATTTTTGTACCATTATAGTACCCATATCCATCAAATGATGCATGTGTAGATTTGAAAGGCATGTGTAGGTGATCTAGAGGACTTCGACATCAGAGTCTTCGAGCAACAATCTCCAGCATCATGCGACAAACATGTTCATGATAGATCCGAACAAGGTACTTATTTGTTTTATATTTTGTGCTTTGTCAAATACATGCATGCACCTCAGAACATATCAGGATAGCTCACCAGAGTCGACATCATAACGTTTCATTGGTGATGAGAAAATTTTTTAATTTCCCAACCCATCAGCTTCTGCAGCCCATCCATGTACCAAACAGTGGTATCATAAGAACACATGATTTTTTAGAGTCAAATGAAAAAATAATTTGAATTAAATATATGTACGGGGAAATAAATCGGTTATGAATGATACGACCGCACGTAGATCCATTTTCGAAGGGACATGTTATGGCCATTTGAAAATATTAATTAGATAGACTCATCAGTTTAAAATATTCTAATTAAAATATAATGAAGAAACAAATTAAATGTCTATAGAATTTAAATTGTATAAAAAACATTTTGGGGCACCAATACCCAAAACTGGGTTTTCCTCTTTTTTAGTTTTAATAAAAAAAATGGAAAGGAGTGTTGTTTGTCTAAAGAAAAATAAAAAAGGGAATGCGATGATGACCTATAGGTCTTCGACTTTATTATGGATTCCCCTAGGTCAAGATTGATATATTATGGATCGATCATTATAGAATTCTCAAGACCAGTCATGTTTAATGATTTACCTTTATTCTTTTTTTATTATTTTATGTGAGTTCATGATTATAGATTGATCACAAAGAATAGTAAAATGGTTAAGAAAATGCATAAAGAAGTGACAAATTTATATTTCTATTTAATTTTCATCTATGAACATGAAAATCTAGTATGAACATATAGATAGAAAAAGGATTAATCGTAAATAAATAATGAAATCCCACAAAGTTATATTATGTTAAAATTATTTTGATTTCTAACATCTAAACTAAACTAGGTTGTTGGGGTTCTCATCAGCCATAATTGAGAGTGCTTCTTACTACCAGCGCATTTTTCATGAGAGAAAATGGTCGACGTAACTAAATTGAGTAGTCAATGATTAGCCAAAGCCAAGTTGATATCACTATGGAGGTAATATGTTGAGAGAATCAAGTTCGGATTATAAAATCTGGGAAATTACTCAATAAAACAAAGAACCACATGTCAAGTAGTCGTCCAACGTAGTGCCTATGTTGAAACCCTTCAAGTAGTTGCGTATACATAGCTTGTAGACTATGAGGGAGGTTTTGAGGATCATTTCCACTAGAATTCTCAAGAGAAAAACTATTCATAATCTAATATTGAGGGATATTATGGTTTGCTAAAATAATGGGAGACATTAAAATGATTAAATATTAATCATAAATGTAAAAAGGTAATCATGAAAAATTACTAACTGCTAAATGTTTATCTAATGTAGATTTAAGATGGAAATCCCCAACAACCCAAATACTTTAACACTACAATCGATTTTGGATAAAAAATATATCTTGATATGTTATAACATCCAGGAGTGGTACAAGTTCTTTCACATAGTATTATGCCAATAAAAGAAGTTATATGTGATTGAATCACTAGTTCCTGCTATGCCTCCTCAGGGAGCAAGCAATTTGGAGAATGATAAATAGGGAAACCATGTAGAAGATGTTCTTGATATACAATTCATCATGTTGTCCTACATGTCCATCCCATTTCAAAAAAATGCATTAGGATAACGAAAGCCTACATGATTCTTTCACATCTCCATGAAATATATCAGGATATGTCTTGGAAAAAAAGGCATGAGATCTCAAGTGATCTTTATAGTTGCAGGATAGAAGAAGGGAATCAATCCGGTCCTCATATACTCAATATTATTTGGTATATTTAGAGGGATAAATCCCTTGGGGTTCAAAATTAACCAAGAACTAGAAGTGGATCTCATTCTTTCCTCTTTACCATCAAGCTTCTCTACTTTTAATATCAATTATAATATGAATGATTTGACAAAGTCGCTCCCAGACCATTTGGATTTAGTTATCCATATTGAAAAGGACTTAAAAATTACCAATTCATATGAAATTATGATGATCAAGAAAAAAATTCAAGGAAAAGGGGTCTAAGGCCATGTTAAGGAAAAATACACCAATGCATCATCCTATAAAGAATCCAAATATTAAAAGGAAAAGTAATGAGCAAGAAGTTGTCTTCTTGTGATGTTCCTAGATAGGCCACTTGAAAAATAATTGAATAGTTTGAAAGATGATGCATAATGATGCTTCTACTTCAATTATTTTTCCATTGAATGTAATCTATCATTATCTACAAGTTGGGTATTGGATACGACATGTTTCTTGGAAGTTTGTATTTATATACAGGAACCACCTAGTTTCAAGAAGATTGAAAAAGATCAAGTGGACCTTGGAGGTGAAAATTGTGTAAGTCTGGAAGCCTTGGCAGTGGGAGACTATTACTTAACCTTTCCAATTGGTCTGGTTTTACTTTGAAATAATTTCTATTAGGTACATTATGTTACCAGGAACATTATCTCTATGTTTAGTTTAGAAACTTTGGGTATTTATTTCATGTTTTGAAATAAATGATATCTCTTTTTTGAGGATAAAATATGTTATGGTATGAAACATCTTACCAATAGTTTATAAACACTGGAACTCGATAATACCATAATAGAAATCAATGACAAAAATTGCCAACATGACTCATATATCACCCACCTATCGAACATCAGGCCTGGTTATGTAAACGAGAAGTGATTATGAATATTACATCAAGTAGGGTATTTATACATGGTACAATTAGAACCATTATATGTATGTCATGCTTGATTAAAAGGAAAGATAACCAAATCATCCTTCTCTGGAAAGGGGGAATGACCCAATATAGTACAGGAATTAATACATACAGATGTATATGGTCCATTTCCAAGAGAGGAAATTGTTGGGTTTTCATACTTCATTACTATTACAGATGACTATAGTATGTATGGACATATCTACATAATGCGATATAAGTCTGATTCATTTTAGAATTTTATAGAATACAGAAATTAATTAAGAAACCAACATAGTAAAAAGATAAAACCAGTATGCTCAAACCGAGGTGGATAATATCTTAAAAATGATTTCATTGATCCCATTAAGGTTGGTGGGATAGTATCCCAACTCACTCCTCATTATACACCATAATGCAAGGGTGTTTGTGAAAGAAGGAAGATGACCTTTTTTGCATGGTCATATCAATGATGAGTTATGAAACTCTTTCATTATCCTTTTGGGGATACAATTGGAAAACAATAGTATATACACTTAACTATGTACCAACTAATGTTGTAGATGGGTTTCCATATGTGTTATTGTATGGAATGATAACCAGTCTTTCACACATACATGTATGGGGTTGTGAGGTATTTGTCAAGACTTTACCAAGTGAGAAATTATCATCCAGAAGAACCAAATGTATCTTTATAGATTATCCTATGGAAACTATGTGATATTACCTATATAACCCTTTATATAGAATGGTTATTGTGGAAATATAATCCATTTTTCTTGAATGGGAAATTTTTTTATTGGAAATAGTGGGATCAAGATTGACTTTAATGGGATAAATGCTCCTAATGCACAAGAGTTGGTAGAGTTACAATCCCCACAAGAACAAGTGGAAGAAGAAGTTGTTCCGAAGACACAAATACCATGTTGGTCTACATGAGAGGATAGAGAAACAAAGAATTATGGTTTTATTATCACTGATTCAGGTGACACATTAGTCCTTGAGGATGATGAACCTCTGTCCAACATGGAATCTATAGAAGGAAAAGATGATGCTCAATGGAATGAAGCCATGAATTATGAGATTCATCCCATGTACCAAAATCATGATTGGATTTTTGTAGACCCTCCAGCTGATGTCATTCCCATTGGATGCAAATTGGTATTCAATAAGAATATATAAATGGATGGTGAGGTTAATACATTTAAATCGAGACTGGTTGCAAAGGGCTTCAGGAAACGTCAAGGAATTGACAATCATGAAACCTTATTACCAGTAGCAATGCATAAATACATCAGAATAATCCATTCAATAACTTCCTTTCATGATTATGAAAATTATGAAGAAGGATATAAAAACTACTTTTCTAAATGGGATGCTGGTTGAAGATGCCGATATGACTCAAAAAAAAGAGTTTTTCAGGTAAAACAATTCCAATAAAGTATAAAAATGGTTGTGATCCATATATGGATTGTATAAATCATTAAGATCATGGAATGTTCATTTTGATGAGTTCATAATAGATTTTGGTTTTTTCAAAAATTAAAGCAAGACTTGTTTCCATAAAAATGTTGAAGGTAATGCCATCATTTTCTTAGTATTATATGTTGATGACATATTAATTGTGGGAAACATGGTGCAAGTATTATAGTCATTTAATACATGGTTAAATGAATTCTCATCCATGAAGGACATAGGTTAATCATCCTATATTCTAGGGATCAAGATCTATCATGATAGATATCAATGGCTGGTTGTTATATGTCATTGTAAATATATTGACTATGCAATAAAATTGTACATTATGGATCAATCCAAGAGGGTATTGTTACCTATGTCACATGTTATAAATATCTCCATGAAAATGTGTCCACAAATATAGGTGGAGATTGATAGAATATGTAAGTCAATTATGTTTTGGCAGTGGGTTCTATCATCTATGCCAGGATATATACTAGGTTTGATGTTACCTTTTCTTTGAGCATTGTGGGTAGATATCAAGCCAATCCAGGATAGATTCATTGGAAAACTCTTAAAACTATCCTAAAGTACTGTTGGCATTCTAAGGACATTTTATTGGTGTTTATATGGGATGAAGAACTAGTAGTAAAGAGATACATAGATGATATTTTCTAAACATATCATGATGACCTGAAATCGATATCAGGGTTCATATTTTTCTATAATGGTGGTGTAGTGAGCTGGTGAAACTCAAAGCAAGCTGTGGTTGCTAAATCTTCATTAGAATCATAATATATTACAGCTTCTGATGTTGGAATGGAAACATTCTAGATACACATCATTATCTCAGACATTGGTGTTGTGCCAAAAAGTTCCGACCATGTTCCAGTATATTGCAATAATACTAATATAGTGGTGCTTTCGATGGAGCATAGGCCTCTCTTGAGGACAAATCATATTCTTCGAAAGTTTCACCTCTTGAAAGATTTTACTCAAAGATATGAAATAAAATTTAGTAGAGTAGCCACGGAGGACAAAGTGTAAGACCCCTTGACTAAATCCATTTCTTAATAGATGCATTATTCTCAAGTGAGAGATATGAGATTGAAACTATTTAGAAGTTGGCTGTAGTGAAAGTGGGAGCGTTGAAAGTGGGTTCCCTAGATCCAACTTGTATTTTACATTCATTACCACTATATGTAGGCAGTTTTATATATATGGATGTGTTTATATTCCAATAATAGTGTAGAAACTTTTGCATCCACATTATTTATGGAAATGTCTATAGATTACATGTTGTATCAAAGACTTTTTGCACATCCTATGCTAAAATGAGAACCTCAAGATACCATGATAATAACCTTAAAATATTTCCTATGTTTTAATTATATCATTATGAAAGGACACAGATGATGTTTGACCATTAGGTGCTGAGAGATCATAAGCATTGAGACTTCTTCCCATGAACATCACACTATATGATCTCTAGTAGTTGGCATCATGAGAACATACCCACATAATAGGAACAACATATGTTATAGGTACCATTGATCATTTCTATCTATAGACATCTATAATGGTCGTCATATTTGAGTTCATTATCAATGGATGTCATCTAATTATGTACATTGATGCAATGTGAAATCCATGGTGAAAAAGTCACGGGGAGGTAGTTTGTGTTGGGTATATCTTTGGTGAAGTTGAATTGATTTAATGATCAAGATAGGATCTGTCGCTTCCGAGTTCAGGATGATATATCTTGGTACCCATTGATTAGGACAATTGAAACTTCATTAAATCCAGCACCATGGTAGTGGAAGGTAAGACCGTATAGACAAATCAACATATAAAATAAAGAAACACAGATGATGATGACCCTAGTGTGCATTCTACTTTATTGAGATATCGATGAAGAATAGATTGTGTTACACAGACCATGTCCATAGGAAGGTAGTTGTTGTTTTGACTTTACCATGTCTCTATAGGGGCCTTGATGGGTTTCTAGACCCCACTCTTGGTCGGTGGATATTATTCGATGATATTGAGATAAATGTCTAGAAGGAAACACCCAGTATAACTCTGAGAATCTACCATATTCTGGGAATTGGAATATATAACATGGTGGGCCTTCCAAAGCGTCCAAGTTCTATCAATGTTCTATGGATAACCAAGGATTAAATAAATTATTTAATTATTTATGATTTGAATAATATGTTGAATTTATTTATAACATTTATTTACAAGTTATATAATAAATATAAAGGTAAAATATTATTCGAACCGATCTAAATATCCATGGTTCCTATAATATCTTTAGGAGAAGTGAGTCGAGTTATAGACTGATGTTTATCACGTGATTTATTTTAATTAAATATTTTTTAATTAGTAATAAAAATTATAATTATAATTTATAGAATAATTTAATTTGTAATAAATAAATATTTATAATAATTATATAGAGGATATCTATTACATGAGGGTTAAGAATCCATATCATGTATTTTAGAAATTCCTAATATAATTCAGAGAGAGGACATCCCCTTGAAACAATTTATGTGTTAAATTTGAGAGCCTTTCTCTCCTCCTAGATTTTTGAGAGAGATCCTCTCATGCAAGGAAGAACTTCATGATCATCCTTCTTGGATAAAAGTTTCTTTCCTTACGGTGATCAATAGTCTATTAAAAATATCATTGTGTACCATACTGGCACCTAGATTCTAACGAACGATGCACGTGCAGATTTGAAAGGCATATGTGGACGGTATTGATGTCTTCAATATCAGAGTATTTGAGCAACAGTCACCAAAAACATTTGACACACTTGCACAGGACAATTCCGATCAAGGTACTTGTTCGTTTTATATTTTGCGCTCTGTGAAATCCATGAATGGTTCTCGGACCGTACCTGGAGAGCTCACGAGAGTCGATGTCATAACATTACTCTAGTAATGAGAAAAATTATAATTTCCTGGCCATTATATTTTGATGCCTATCTCGGTATGTAACAATTTTCTTAATGGAACCTTACTTTTTCGACACATTATTGTTAAAACAATGTTATTTGGAGTTGAACTAAAATAATTATAATTAAAATTTAAAAAACATCTCCAATTTCTAATGGATGGAAAATTTATACACAATTTTTATTACATTATTCGGGAATGGTCAATGTTGGATCCCTTTTCCTAATAATGTGAATTGCAATTTTTGTAAAATATTGAAAAGTATCAAGAATTCCCCTCATAGAAATTATAGAAGGGAACCCTTATCACATCCTGTTCACAGTAAAAGATAGTTTTTATTTTAAAATATCCATTGAAATAAATTCCATACATCTATCCACAAAACCAATAATGCCTATTTTTATTAGTAAACCATCATAATATGGATATATGAATAAATTAAAATTTAATATCTGAATAGGATATATAGTTCTTTACCTTATGTTTTTGTTAAATATATTATTTTAATTCCATAAAATATTATAAAAATATAACAAAATAATAAGATAATTATCATTAATATACTGATATTTAATTATATTAATGGAATAATATATATCCATATCCCCTTCTATCAAATGTGATTTTGAACAATCAATCATCTGTGCATCAGATTACAACCATTTGAGATGGTGTAATTTGTTTTCCATCACCGCAACCCATATATGAAAATAATGACTTATATAATATCTATATATGTTATATATTAAATTATTAGACTTATATATTTATACTATAACATATAACATATGTCATTAAAATATGTTGAACATGATGACATTACGTATGTGTACATGTGGACTACCACCACCACAAAGCTATATGTTTCCCTTTTCAATTTTTGTTTTACATGTTTGGTAATATGGATAGATTTTATGAATAAATTTAGGATACATAAGATAAAATAACTATTATAAAATTTAAACTTATTAATAATCATTTTTTTCCATTCATCAAAAAGTGAAACTAACATCCTGTCGTACGTATGACCTACCATCTCCATAAATGGTGTGTGTTATTTTTACATCCTAAAATTTATTGATGAATATATATATATATATAATGAATATGTTAGATATTTATATCATTTTTAAAATTATGGATATTATGTAAGCATAATCAATGTATAATGACTAAAACTACCAAACCAAAAAAATTATGCTTTTATGACCCAATATAATGATTTTAATAAAGGATTATAAATAAAAACATGATAAAAGGTTATAAGTGAATAAATTATTTTCAAATATATAATATTGTCATTATATAATATATTTATATAAAATATATACTTATTATACCAGAGTTTTGAACACTTACAATGGGAGTCAGACTTGAGGTAAGGGAATTTTTGTCTCCCATTTTCATATATGACACACATTCCATATTCACAACTTGTTTATTTTATATAATGTATATAATGATATATTTTAAGATTATAATTCGAATAATTATATGTTTATACATATCCATATATTTTTTATTACTTTTATAATTTTTTATTTTATCATTACCGAAGCGGTAAGGGTTTAATGTCACAATATTATTTTTTGTCAAGGTTGTTTATAATTATGATTATGTTGTTAAATTATTATGATAAATATATCAGGAAACTCATTATTTTTTCTTATCCACTAGTTATTTCATTAAATTACAGATTTTAATTTTATTTTATACTATTTATATACTCAATATTCCATGAAATAATTATTAATAAAATAAATATTATTACTCTCATCGTATGAAAATAATATTTACTCCATATACATGTGTTGAATTTTTTTTCAAAGAATATTATTAATATTACTATATTACTTCTTAAATTATTTCTGAAACATTTTATACATTTTACCTAAAATATAAAAGGAATCATCTGGTTGTTTTCTAAAAAGGATACATTTGACTTTTTACTAAACAATTAAAAAGAAGATTTGTTTTTACAAACATGGAGTGAATGAAATTTTCCAACTCAATGAACAATTAATTATTTAAATATTACATTAAAATATTACAATGTTTTTTTCGAAAAAATAAATTCAATAAAATTTTGTAATTTTTTATATTTAAAATTATTTATTTAAAAGTGGTCAGGATATTATCCCCAAAAAATATTCTTTGTGATCTTTAAAATCTATTTTAAATCTAAGATGTCATTGTCTAAGGATTCCAAAAAATTACGTGGAATATAATCCCATGATACCGTATTTATTCATTCAATTTATTTTTTATGATTATGATGGAATGATTTTTATGAAACCCATTTCTTTTTCAAATGTTTAATATATTGTGATATTATTAATGATTATGAATCCCATTTTTTCATGACATATATCAAGATAAAATATTTACAAAACTCGTTTACTTATCATATATTAGGATATGAAGAATATATTATGAAATTATGGAATATATATATATATATATATATATTTCATTATGTTACTTTATTTGTCAAAATTAAATGGCCCCCAATTTCATTTTCTAAATAAAGATACCTCATGAGATACACAACACTATAAGGATGTGTGAACACATTTTATTAAGTTACCCAATCTACTATAATAGTCTATTGAGTAAACCATGTCTATATTGTTTTTTGTGGAGTGAACCCATTTCACTATGATAGACTTGGAAATGAGAAATAACTATAGTGGAATTAATAATATATGCATAGTGTATGGAAGAAATATATGTCTTCTGCCTATATTATCGTACCAGCACTCATTTTCTATGATTAGTTTTTGAATCCTGATTTATGAAATTCATAGATTTATTACCTGATTTATTATTTATTATCTATGATATGAGTGGGATTGTTTTAAAAGGTTATGTTCATGTACACTTTCCCTTATAAGCAAGTTATGTTTATGTGATCATTAAAATCTCCCTTTTTACCCTACCTAAGAATCTAATCTTGTCTACTCTTATGTATATTTTTCAATGGTATTGAAGAATGATTTTATCTATGACATACTAATGATGGTTGATTGTTATAAAGAAATAGTTTTTATGTATCCATGTTTCTAAAGGATATAGTCCAATACAATTATAGAATGGGTCATTATATTATGTAATGAATATTAATGTTATAAAATGTAATATATATATGTCATGACCCTTTACATTGGAACCCATTCCATGACTCCCCATGCCCCCCTCCAACTGGCTAGGGTTTGGTGAATAACACTGAGTAGGCATATAACTAACATGGGAGGTATTTCCTAAGTACCCGTACTCATTCACACTTCTCTAAGCCAAAAATACTGAAATGTAAACACTAATAATGGAAAATTATTATGCATACCACTAAACCCAACCAACAGAGTATAACAAGAATGTAATTTTTTGTAATGTAAAAAGGGACAAAATAAAATCCCGCCAACAGAAAGAGCCTTCAAACAACAAAGTCCAACATGTAAAGAAAATAGGTACTGGAACTGCTACTTGAAGCCATAGGAACAAATCGTCCTGCCTAAACTCACAAAGCTCTATCTTTTCCTGGTCTACCCTAGACTCTATAAAAAGGACTCTCATCTACACAAGACATGAAACATGAGGGAAAAGCCCGTACACGGGTTTGTATAACAACACTCAGTAGGATACCCCAATAACCCAAAGCAATGCACAATGGAAGATACAGTCAACTCTACATATTATAAGTATACGAAATAGATAATATTTATATCTAGATATACTCAAACCCAAACTTGTAGTCGAGAGTTTTGACACAACTACCACAAACCATCATTGGGGATTCAGTCCAAAGATTCCACAATGCACTCATCTAGGATAACACACTACTAAGTCAGATAACCCTATTGACATATGCTCAAGATGTACTATTCATCCGGATGCATCATGATTAAGATACACTGATATATATTAAGATAAAATGAAACACAATTATTCAAGTAAAACCCACTCTATGAGTGGGGAAGATCATGATACACATATAAAGTTCAATTCCAGGGCCATGGATTGATACACCAAATCATATGGATTCACCTACTATAAAGAGGATCAATATCTGGTAGGATTGGTAATGTCGGTACCAGGACTCTACATAGGGTACACGAATGGACATAAGATCCTGGATCGGTCCTCTTGGAAGAGATTGTAGAATCTATCAAAAAATTCTTGCAGGGATCATTCTCCTATGAATTGGAAACGATACAAACTAAATTTCATGGGAATTATCAAGGGAACTAACCCTAACAAGACATGTCCATGGTACAGAGGAGAAGGAGATCAATACCTATAGAATGGAATGCATGACATGCTAGTGGAGTAACACACTGTGTCCCTTGATCCTGGTTACTTCCTGCGTATAAAGACCCATGTCAGAGACATGTCATGTAGGTAAAGGTTTACACGACATGAATAAGTGTCACACACAATGTCCTACTATTTAGGGTCTTCTCGTTGTAAGTTTTCCATGTTATAGTACATGGATTCAACTAGTGTACGTCTATTTATGAACTAGTATATGGGGTAATCTGTGTAACCGGTTTGACCAAGCCATGTGGCTTAGTACATGCCATATAGGTATGTTTTATACTCCACCTCATGTCTGTGTATCATTGGAGATACATGACAAGTCATGGGGTAGGACCCACACTTTGGGTGATTGGTGTCACACAACACATTACACTTCATTACATCTCAAAACGCTAAATTCCCTTCATTTGGCCCCAAATCATATGTATTATTGAACAGAAAATGTGTATTACTGAATTAATTTCATGTATTACTAAATACATGATGTGATATTCTAGAAATTTTTAAAACCCTAGATCATGCTCTGGCATCTCGTCCACTCCACTGATCATCAATTTTGGGCATGCTTGTTTTGGAAATTTTAGACCCTAGGTCTTCTAGTTGCACCATTACAGAATCTATAAGATTAAGGTCTTCTATCAACCTAAAAAACAAGACTGCATTCATTCATTGTTTCTGATGATGAATAATAAATCGTCACCCACTGTCATTACATAAACTATCATATCCACTATTGCACCTGCCTCGAGTCATACCGATGCGAATATCATTAATTTCAGATCATTGCACCGTAAAAAAACATTGACATATTGGTCAAAACCTACAAATAATGTGAATATATCAAAGAAAATTGGGAGTGGAAATCATAATGGATAACCCAAGGTGAGAACCCCTGACATTGTTCATTCCTTCCTTGATCAATTCCAAGTGACCAGTCATGATAGAAAATCAAATCTCAAAAGAAACCGAAATATCAAATCCTAAAACATAATCCCCTCGCACAATATACATAATCCATGAATCAATCCATTCAATGATTAATTCATGTGCATTGTTGGAAAAAATAACAGTGATGAAATATAATTAAAAACATGGCCTACCTCTGTGGCTGATCATTCATTTAAGTGGTTTGATCGATGTATTGTCCCCATTTCTCTGATTTGTCAATAATGTCATCATTAAATCTCCGATCCAAGATCTATCATCATCTTCCATCAAAATAATTATCCATTTTCTCTCTAGATACATGAGGAAGTTCAAGGGTTATTATTATAACCCTAAATCCTGACGGAAATGGATAATTTAAATAATAATTGTTGTGTCACTACAAGAGGATAAAAATAAAATAAATTCTTAATTTATTTTATCCTTTAAACATACAAAAAATAACTTTCACATCTGAATCATGAAAGCCAATGAGTGAACTAGAATAGGGTAATTTCACTTCTCTAAATGAAATGTTGCCCTCCGATTTTTTATCTAGGAACCCTTTTAGATGTTATTCAACTTTTTTAGTAAAACAGTTCACATGTACTATTTTAATATTTTATTATCTATTAGAAAATTATTTCAGGAACCCCAGGCCTCAGAATCACATTTCATCTTAGTTTTTAGTCTCAAATTAATTCCATATAACATTTAAAAATAATATACCAAAAAATCCTAGACATTAAAATTTCCCCACATTGGGATTTTTTGTCCTTGAGAATAAAACGACAAAGGCTATACAAAATGACGTGGGTACTATACACAAATATGTGCCTCCCACTCCCATGATATCATCTAGAGATTTCGTGCTATAACTAAACATGATACATGGGAATTTCTCACCTATGTAGGATCCTCTCCTTTCAATCCTCAATCTTTTTAGTGTACTCAACAAAGGTTTATCCATCATCAATGTCTACCTCTCCCTAGTCAATTTCATGTGATGGGTCATACATGTACCTCTTCTGATGAGACACATGGATGATTTCGTGTATCATGTCCAACTTCTGGGGTAGAGATAATAAATACACCACATAACCAACTCGACATATTATCTGAAACAGTTTGATAATCCTCAGAGATAACATTTCACCCTAAAAAATTCCCAATAACCTTTTCATGTGAGACATGAAAGTAGACATGGTCTCCATCCTTGAACTATAGAGGCATCCTCCTTTCATAAGTATAATATTTATGAAGTCTTTGTTTAGTAATTATCCACTCCTCGATGATCTACTCCTTCTTGGTAGTAGGTCATACCAACTTTTGGCCAATGAGTACAGACTCTCCTAGATCAGTCTAGCAAAGAGGTGACCTAGTTCCCCCATACAGAGACTGAAACGGTGCCATACCAATGGTGTAGTGGTAGATGTTATATTATATAAAATCAACTACTGGTAGGTGGTCCTCCCAACTACATATGGATTACAAGTTTCTAGCCACAACATGTCCTCAATAACCTAGTTGATAATCTCTATCTATCCATCTTTATAGGGATAGAATCTCATTCTCAAGAATAAAATAGTCCCAAATTCTTCATGTATTACCTTATAAAATCGGGATGTGAAAAAAGAATCAGGATAAGAAAATATCATTGATATGACTCAATGAATTTGAACTATGTTCGACACGTAGAGGAATCCCAAGATCTCTACTAAACTCTTCTCTCAGATAGCTTGGAAGTGGGCTGACTTTTTGACCTTATCAACGATCAGCCAGATAGAATTTTGTCTCCTAGATGTAAGTGGAAAACTTTTAATTAAATTCATTGATATCCCATACCACTTTTATTTGGGAACCTCTAGGGGTTGAGTAAAACCTGCTAAAACCTAGTGCTCATCCTAACTTACTAATAATTAATGCATCGTGAAACAATGTTTTCAACTCCCTTCATTATTCACCACAACTAGAACTAAAATCAGAGGTCTTGGTACATCCTCACTGCACCTAGATGTACCAAAAATTTTAATTTATGAAATTACATAAAGAAATCCTCCCCTAAAATTGCTGGTAGTACAACACATCCTTTGAAATGGAAAATTTTCTCCCCATCTTGTGAATATCCATCAAAATAATTCATTGAGTACATCTTAGTACGTAGGGCCTCGCCATCAATATCCACAAGATCAACCTCATTGACTCACTATAAGATTGGATGGGGGAGAACAATCGACTAAAGGTAAGATACATAATCTCCATCCATGATGGATAATTGCAATGGGGCCAACTACTCTAATTCCTCATTAAGAAAATGTGAAGTAGATCTCTTACTGAGAGCTTCTAGAACCATGTTCCCCTTCCCAATAATATAAAAAATCACAAATTCATTGTCATGGAAGAACTCTATTCTTTACCTATGTCTCAAGTTTAGGTAATTTTGAGAGAATATATATTTGAGACTCTTTTGGTTGGAGTAAATGATAAACTTTTCACCTATTAAAGAGTTTCACCACATATTTAATGTGAATAATACCACTTCCAAATAAAGATCAGTGGTCATGTAGTTCTGATCATGTGGTCTCAAATGGTGTGAACCATAGATAATCACTACTTACCTATACATTAGGAAACAACCATGTCTAATCTCTGATGAATCGTAGAACACTACATACTCTACACCCTCCTATATAAATATCAAGATTGGGTCGTTCATCAAACTATGCCTCACCTACTGAAAAGTCTACTGGAACCTATCTATCTACATGATAGGATTCCCCTTTTGAGTCAATACTATCATATGTGTTCATACATGGGAGAAATAAGCTATGAATCTATCATAATTTCTTAATGGACCATGGAAGCTCAACCCCTCCATCACGCTCTTAGGTGTCTCCCATGATAACACTTCCTAATCCTTGTCTTGGTCCATAACCACTCTATCTGCCAAGATAACATGTCCCAAAACATTGATATAATGAATCCATATCTGAATAATTTAGATTTTTCCATAAATCGGGTTCTCACGAAATACATTCAAAACAATCCAAATGTGTATCACATGATCTAAATCAGATGTTGAGATTTCAAGGATATCATCTGTAAAGACTTACATGAATTGGTATAAGTAAATCTAGAATATATAGTTCATGAGTCCCCTGAACACTGTTCGGGATTTCTTCACAACAAAGGGCATCACGAAGTACTCATAGTGACTCTAGGGCCATATGAATGGCATCTTCTTTATATCCTCATCGTGTACTCGCATCTGGAGATAGCCTGATCAAAGGACAACCTTCACAAAAAATCACACACCTCTCAAATGATCAAAGAGGTAATCTATCCTTGGTAGTGGATACTTTTACTTCATTTTCACTTGGTTTTAGCACCAGAAGTCAATAAAAAACCTCAATCTCATATATACAATCTTAGGATCAAAAAATGAGGCCACCTAAGGTGAAACACTGGGTCTCACGAATCCCTACCTCTTCAAGTCCTCCAACGTCTCCCTCACCTTGTGATTCTCTACAGAATCCATACGATCTGCTTGTGATGATATCAGTTCTGTAATGGGGTGTTAATCAATGTATAATGTGATCTCTGGATAAGGAGATAATTGAAGAACATATATTGGAAAGATGTCCTCATACTCCAACACTACTATTGGGAACTCCAAGATCGTAACATCTATTTCTCTGAGGGTAAGGATAGAAAATTTATGATTGATCGACAACATCCTCGAATGAATGAGTCAATTCAATGCTTCCTAGGTTTCCCTTTTTCCAAAACAGAAAAGCATGTATCATCGCTTCGGATACATAACACCTATTTCCAAAAACTGTAAATCTGTGCATGGACTAAAGATAGCCAATTTACACCAATATTGACGTTATAAGAAATCAATGCTTCCAACAAGAGGTTACAATTAAAAATCAGGCCTCTACGGGTTATATCAAATATTCAAAACAATTTTGTGATAATTGATTCTCCTACCATAAGTGTCTTAATGCATAAGGGTAGAGGCAACAATTCTACTGAAATCCCAAGGTCTCGTACAAGGTATATGGGGATAAAAGAATCAGTGGAACTTGTTTGAATAAGTAAAAAAACTAATGTTGAAATGACATAGATTGTACCTTATATCATCCATGGACCCACTAGGTTGTATGCATTGATTTCATGTTGCTACCCCACCCCTGTCCTCTAACTCCATGAGCTTGGCATGGAAATCCTAGTGGTGGTGCTGATATTATATCAAATCACCTACCACATCTTGTAGCTCTACCATATCTTATTCTACGTCCTTCGCCCGGAGGATCTACCAGCTCCGGGAATTTCCACATACATGGTTGTCCATACACCACAACCATATCAGTAGCTCAATGGGCTGGGAAATCAATAGAGTGGTGTCCCCTTCTAACGCATGTGTAGCATCATATTTATCTAGGACGAAAAGATATATCCTAGAGGCTTGAACCATAGATCCAATATCTTGGGTCCTCCTATAATATCTGCCATGTCTAGATACCGATGTTTGACATTTCCTCCCCACTGCCGAGGTCTCTGCACAGATTTTCATCTTACAAAATGTCACTTTTTGAATATGCTCAACCAAGAAGCTCTCAACAACCAAAGCTCACTCAATAACTCCAGCACAATTTGGAATGCATAGATGTATACCTCTGGCTTGAATGATCCAACATGGAACTAAATCTATGTTCTGATATCAGATGTAGTATTCAATGAATATATCCATGGAGTACGTGGAGTTATTAATAAACCACGATTAATAGTCAGCCACCATAAAGATACAATGATGGATCTAGATAATCTTATGTATGCATGCTAATCTCTAGGTAAAAAAAAATATTTTCTCATTAAATAGACACTAAATAATCATCTATGAAAGATTCACCTCATCATGAGTATTTGTGGTTAAACTCTACCATCACATAGACAAACCCAAATTAAGGATCACTACCCGGATCACAGTCTGATCAGCTTGTGTCTTCATTAGATGAAACAATTTGGTCACCTCCTCAAGATAGTCTGCAGATGCCTGAGGGTCAGTCTCACCTCAAAAACTATGTGGTGTCTATCTTTTAAATTCATGGGTTGTTATCAACATGATCTCTTAATATGTCGGTATTACAGTACCACGTGTTGCTCCTCTGGTGGTGGTATAGCTCATGCACCAACTAGAGGTAATATCTGCGGAGTTGGCCCCTATATTGAAGCCTCATCGCTCAGGATGGAATCCTCATGGTTGAGCTGTAGAATCCTATCTAGTATGCGCTGCCGAGGTATCCAGTAAGAAAGCAATATGTACCCTAGTCATTGGATATATCTATAGAGGGGACTAAATAAGGACATGGAAACCAAAAACCATTACTATATGATGCATTTAATATTATTATTTCCCTACCACTATAATTTTCATGTATCGAGACAAAAATAAGGTTATCAGTGTCCTGGTGTATGGATACATTTGCTTCCCACACTAACACTGGAGTCCCAAGCCTGAATGGTATAATCGAAACACATAAGACTGTTTCCCTAGAAAAATTTCACAAACTATAGGATGTAAGGTAGAATAGACCACCTATGTTACAACTCTGTCTTGACCTATCCTAGTGGGGCTTCTTACACAACTCCCCAAGCCTTCCTCCAATAGTCCAAGGGGTGGTTCCTATCACTAAGTAGGAATATCACTAACATGGGAAGAATTTCTTAAGTACCAATACACATGAACAGATCTCCAACAAAAAAATATTAAATTTTAAAAACCAATATGAAAAACAATGCATGGATACTACTAAACGCAACAAATAGAGTGCAATCATATAGTAATCTACATGAATTTAAATTTTGCAAGAAAAAAATTCCACCAAAAGAAAGAGTCTAAAAACTAAAAAGTACAATCTTTAAAGAAAATATGTACTTGGTATGTTGCTTGAAGTCATAGGAACAACTAAGCCTACTTGAACTCACAAATACCTATTTTTACTTGTCCACCATGGACTTCCTGAAAAGGTCACTCATATGCATAAGACACCTCACATGCGGTAAAATCACGTATAGGGGTGAGTGTAACAATACTCAGTAGGGAACCCCCAAACCAAAAAGTAATACTCAAAGGATGATATGGTCATCTATAGAAATTATATTTCTAAAAATCATATATTATGATTATACAAATATACTCAAAACCATACTCGTAGTCTAGAGGTAGATTAAAAATACCCCATACTATCATTAGAGAATCATTATAAATATTCCACAAAGCACTCATTTGTGATAACATATTGATGAGTCTAATATCATTGATGAAGTCCACCCAATAAGTACTATTTTTTGTAACCATTATTAGATGGAAAACTGATAGAACGGAAGAGATAAAACAATACACATTGTAACGGCCCGGTCCTAGTTACCCCGAGTCAGTGCATTATTTTAATACATTGACATGATTACAAGGAATCAAGTCCCAAAAGGACTGACTAGTTTAGCAGTGATGGAAAATAGATTTCATACATGAACGTTTCATTACACTTTCTAACATATAACACAACATAAATAATATTTTGAGAAATTCATTGTTCCCTTATATTAACCCTGCATCTAAATCATAAAACACTTCTTGGTATCCTGGGAAAAATAAACCATTAGAAAGGGGTGAGCACAAAAGCTCAGTAAGGGTAAATAATTTAGCGGAAGCTATAAACATTTAAGGCAAGATGTGTAATAAAAAGAACAGCCTTTTAAACATAAAAATGAACTTAATATGGAAAAATAAATCAAACATTACCATATTAACATGAACATGGATATTCTACTAGTCGAAAAATCACATGTAATAACTAGTCTCCTAATGAGGGAATGCATATTGCCAGACTTTCATAACCACATAGTCAAGGCCTCGTGCCAAGACTATAAATAATTTTTTTTCCAAGGCCTTGTGCCAAGAAACTAGTTTTTCTAATGAGACCTACTGATGCATTGAGAAGCTATATCAGGCTCCTCCCATCACATACGAAGTCCAATGCATTCCCTATATGAAAAGGTTGAAACATCACATAAACATTCGTATTAAAACTAGCATAGGAAATGTCGATACTTTATCCATAAACCATGAATGGTATAAAAATAACACATCCACAGTCAAACATAACTCATTAAATACAATATGGAATATTGTATTATAAATTAACCTAAATCGACAATAGTTATGGATATCAACATAGATGAAAATAATCATCCAAACTACTTGAGATAAATATCCCCTTTTTTCTTGAAAACATTTAAAAGTATGACTATTTATCAAGAAGTCGTTTAAAATAGATTTTTGAATCAAAGTATCCCATACCACTTTGAGAAAATTTAAAATGAATTTTAATTTTAAAATATTAATGTCCATATAAAAAAATCCTTAAAAACATCATTAAAACATGGACATTAAGGAAAAATATTTAGAAGAATAAATATTTAAAACATTTAAATTGATATTTTAGTTAGAGTTTCTAATCAAAAGAGATACACTTTTATAAAAATAGTTGAGGTAATAAACACTTTATAATATCATGAGAATAAAGGGATTCATGATATACAATGTCAAACTACATTATATAGACCATATTAATGTGAAATGGCGTATAACAACAAGGAAGTCACAACGGAATATAAATTGAGATGAAATCCATTATATTGACTATATCTTTAGGTTAAGGATAAATCAACGACATAATTATGTGTGACAAATATAAATACACTAAATATGATTGAATATTCATTGCAAATCAATCAGAGGACATTTACACATATTCTTGTAAAAACAACACCAATTATTTTGATGTTTAACTCAAAGAATATAAATTGAGTTAAGATTACTCTTATTAAGTTCATATCAATGACTTGAGAAATTATCAATGGACTGATTTTGTGAATCAAAAGTATATCCACACAAAGGGGAGTGGAAATTATGACATAATTAAAGGAATATTGATTCCACACATAATCATTGAGTAAAATAATCAATAAAGTATGCGTAAATCCGAATGAGTGGAAGTGGAAATTTCAAATTCTCTTATCGATTTGGTAACATATGAAACATTCACCCACGAAAGAAGTAAAATACTATAATGATGTAAATATCCATAAATTAAATAATATTACACAATGAACACAATCATGGGTAGTACACACACCACAAGCAATAAATATTTGCTGAACAAAGGAAATCTCGCGGAATTAAAAGGGAGATAAGAAACCCCTTACCTCAAGTCTGAATTGTTTTGTGTGTTTCTTTTTCTTCCTGAATAATAATCTTAAGTTAATTTATATTTTATTAAGAACACTTTTCAATTTTATTTTTCCTTTAATATCACTTAATACCTTTGTATAATGATTAGTTAATTATTTGAGTTCATATTGGATATTTTATTGATGTTCAGAACTTGAGTAAAAAATGAACTTGTTATAATTACAATGTGTCCATGTGGTCAAAAGTAAATTATCTCCCAATTGATATAAATGATTTAGATATCATATATATATTATATATCCAGTATATATATATTTATTTTTATCAGTACATAACATATGGAGATAAAAATGAAATGCATCTATCATGGAGACGGTAAGTCGTACGTACGCATGAACGTTACTTTCATTTCTATTTTGTATTTTAATGGAATTAAAACATAATCATACATAGGTATATTGTAATTCCAGTATAATATCATATGATATATTCATTATGTAATTCAATTAACTATATCCTTTATACGTTCCATGAATGTCATGAACGAATCGTATCACCATGAGGGGGCGGTAGTCCACACTTTCTCAAATGAAATTATCGTGGTCACACATATTTGAAAGCATAAAGGTGGGTTTATAAATGAAAATTACAGAATCATAGATAGAAAATAAACACAATAAACATAATATATAAATAAATTTCCTTGAAAATGGCCACCATAATAGGCGGTAGGAGATAATCAAACAATTATCATTTCATGAGATGTTAGTTTGTCATCCACAAAAACATTATGTTCTTCACCCATTAGATGGAGGTGCGTGTATGTGTAGCTCAAATACATAATATAACAACATTCAAGTATGTTGAATATACTGGTTTTGTTACAAAATATAGTAATAAAAAGAGTTCATGGGTTTGGAAAAGTGAAATAAAAGAAATGAATTTAAGAGAAACTGGTACCTTTAATTTGGGTAACACCCTTTGGTTTGAACTAAAAGGACTTCTCGAAGTGCATTCTTCATAAGGAAATACTTCTAGTTGAATGATATGGTGGATGTGAGATTAATTGGGAATAAGTTGGATGAGCCAAAATTCTTGAGAGGTGTTAATAATTGGTTAGAATTGGTCACCTTTTATAAGGGAGAGGAGGGGCTCTTTAAAAAAGTCTGAAACTATTATTTTATTATAAACTTATCTTCGATGTAAAAAGGTCCAAAACACATTAAAGTATAAGATATGATTTCTAATATTATAAATAAAATCCTTCAATTATAAATGGACATGTTTTGGATAATATTATCATCATTATAATCTTATTTATTTAAATCATTTATTAATGAGGTAAACACTGCATCATTATTGTGTCATAAATAATTTAATTTATTTGATGTGTAATAATTATAAAACAAATTACCATGATGTAGGAAATACTATTATATTTCCAATTAATATTTATAGTATAAAATATAACTTATATAACACTGTATAAAAATTAATTTAATAAAAGATATTTGATTGTGTCTTTTTTTTCTTTAATTTAAATTAATTAATCTAAAGAGTAATTATCACTCTCATGTTGCTCCATGGGGTCCCCAAATCGACCTAAGGATATACATGGTTGGAGATGAATCATATAATAAGGTTAGGACAAGTGTTAAGGAAATTTTGTATTATTATAATATACTTTTTACCTTGAAATACCCTATTTACCTTTAACCGCTGTAAATAAATGTAAAAAGTTACTACTCACCAAATATTATTTTTGTCCTATTGAAAAATAAAATTACTTAATAATAACAAACATGTATTTAATATTTTTAAAATTCAGTTCATATAAGTAGTAAAATATCATTTCAATGAAAAAGTCAGTTTTTTAACTACTACTTAGTGTTTTGACTATTCATCAAAAATTGATGTTTTTCTGAAAAATACCAAAAATTCTGCCTAAGATATATTTTATATTCCAAATTCATATAATATGAATATTTTATAAAATTAAAAACATAAAATTTGCATTAATTAATTTTAAATTAATTCCCATTGTCAAAACAAATAGTGGGTTATTAAGAAACAATATCTGTCAAAAGATTGACACTTGTTTATGCCCAATTTCAAAGTGAAATTTCATCTAATGAACATCATTGGATTAAATGGAAAAAATATAATCTAATTACACTTTGAAACCATTTAAAAATATAATCTATCCATATAAATAAATTAGAATAAAAGGGAGTTTTGAATTAAAATATAGTATTTTTCACTATTCATAAAAAAATAACTTTATGAGAAAAATAAATTTTATTACCCAAAGTAAATTTTGATGTCCCAATTCTAAAGAATAATTTTATTTTTTCATATATAACATATAAAAAAGACCAAAACTATATTTAATGATGGTTCTCCATTAGAAGGCGGTAAATCATCCCTTTAATGAATATTAGAGTATTTATGCTTAAAACCGAATTCCATTCTTATTTTATGCGTCTAACTTTTATTGGATAAATGTAAAAACATTTAACAAACATATATAATCATATTTTAGATAGTTCTATTCATTTATTCTAAAATAATGGCTCGGTGTTAACTACCATTTAAAATAATAATATTATATTATTAGTGTGGAACGTAAGATTTCAACGAAACATGTTGTTGTGTATCAGGTAAGCCATCTAACATAGCATCCCATTTAATGTAAAATTAAAATTTAATTCAGAAATTTTAATAAAAATGAAAATTATTTATTCTTTATTTAACCATGATGTTACATCCTTCCCCCATTTTGGGAATTGCGTCCTCGCAATTTTAAAATTGGGCACAAAAACATTATTGAAAGGCACACATCGAAAAAGTTTCAATAAAAAAATCACTATAAAATAAAATAGGAGAAGTAAAAAGGTTAACTGAGACAACAGATACTAGTATTCCATGAAAACAATGATATGGAGGAGAAAGAAAATTGTCATGTTCTGATGAATAGTGATAGAAAAAATTATTAGGAGAATGTTAACGGCTAGAAAATCAGAAACTTGTGATGGGATAAAAGATCATTGACTCCATAGTAAAAATAAATTAACGGAAAATGTTTTTTATGTTACCTTTCATAATGTTGATGAATTTATTTATGATCTTAACTAAAAAAAAGGAAAAATGCTTTCTTTTTATATAGACTTTCATCCTTTATTACATTTCTTCCACAAACTCATATTTTCACCAAATGATGAGTATTCAAGATTGCTTGGTCACACCTAAAGCGTTAGAATCAACTTCTATAGAATCACGTAATCCACAAAGGATAAACTATATATATCTCTTTTCATTATAGATTTAACCAAAAAAATGGTTAGTACAAGGTCAATTAATCCCCATAACAAATACTAATCATAATTTCTAAAATTAAACAAAAAATACCCATAGTTCAATAAATACAACTCAATAAACAATTGTCCATAAAATCATTTAATATAATCCAAACTATGATTGAAACCTAAAACATAAAAAAAATTGATTACATAGTCTTCCATGATAAATTGAATCTCCAAATAAGATCGACTACTCTTAAAGTCACATACTTAAAAGTAATTAACCTAATCACATATTCACTATGATAGGTTAATCTTTTCCATAAATAACCCAAATAATATTAAATTCACAATAAAAACACAGATAAAAATCCACCATTACTCCTCAAATGAAATCCCATTGTATTCTATTTTATTTAGCCACATAGTGTTCCCAATAGATCGAACGTCTTCCAGAATAACAGTTATCACTTAATCACCACATAATTTTCCTCCAATATGGATATCCATTTGATAAAACATAATATCCGAAATCAACTTATTATTGATTAGTAAAATCATTTAACTATAAATAAATAGTCACACTAACCAGGGACTTCACGTAGTCCAATGGTAAGCGATAAATATCATTCAAACTTTGGTTTTGGGTTCGATTCCTCCAAATTTGGCCGACGCGACGGGTTTCCACATGGTCTACGTGTTTTCCTTTTTCAAAAACTATATTTTAGAACATTCCCAAAATAAAATAAATTTCTCAAAGTAACCATAACTTAATTTGACCAAAAATGTTATCTAATACCTCACATTTTCTTCCCAAAAATTAATTACCTGTAATTTCCTCAAATTCAAGGATCATAAAAACCCAAATTTTTCATTATAATTATATCCACAAAAGAAAGATAATTCTTCCCTTACTTACCTTCAAAGCCATAGGGTAGAGAGAATCGTTTACTTATCTTATTAACATATGTTACCATTTCTTCATATGATAAGAATACATGGGAGACTATTTCCCTTTTAAATGTTGGCTTAATTCCAAGAAATATATGACCCTTTTTGCTCTTTGGATCATATGTATTTATGGAGTTATCATTCCTTCTACTAGGTGTCATTTCTAAACAATGTCATACACTAGGTCAGTTTATGAACCGCAACTCATGATTCCAAACCTGTAAAATACCCAACTTAAATTGAACAGTTTATGGATATAATCCATAATGATAAAAACATTTTCATTGAGTAAGTATATACTAATAAACCCTTCATAATGGTTTGTAAAGAAAATGAGAATTATCCTATGCATATCCCCCAGATGTGTCGTAACCAAGAGTGAAGCAAGGACCGTTTCCGTGTAGCAGTTCCTGTTCAGGTCTAGCTCAAAGTGGTGTTTTTGGGTTTTACACCAAGGTATATCTGTGCCAGAGCCACGCCTATGTGCTTGTATCCAGACAGGGATGTATTGTTTGGAAAACTCACAAAATATCTACATTAACAAAATTATAGGAAGTTCTTCTATATTAATCCGAAAATTCTATCTCATGGTAATGTTCTCTAATCAGAGTTTATCTAAATATTGTTTCCAAGGTGTGTAATAAACATACTCTAATACCAACTGTAACTCCTTGATCCTAGTTACCCAGAGTCGGTGCATTATTTTAAGACATTGGGATGATTACAGTGAAACACGTCCCAAAGGACATGTCATTTTAGCAATCCTAGAAAATAGATTACATATATGAACGTTACATTACACTTTCTATCATATAACACAACATAAATAATCTTTTTAGAAATACATTGTTCTCTTAGATTAACCCTGCATCTCAATCATTAAACACTTTTTGGGATCCTAGGAAAAATAAAACATAATAAAGGGCTGAGCTCAGATGCTCAGTAAGGGTAAATAACTTAGTGGAAGCTATAAACTTTTAAGGCAAGATGTGTAATAAAAACAATATCCTTTTAAACATAAAATTGATCATAATATGAAAAAAAAAATCAATCATTACCATATGAACATGAACATGGATATTCTACTAGTTGAATAATCACATGTAATAAATAATATCATAATGAGGGAATTCGTAATTCCAGACTATCATAACTACATAGTCAAAGCCTCATGCTAAGAGTACAAATAATTTTTTTTGCCAACGCCTTATTCCAAGACAATAGTTTGTCTCATGAGACCATCTGATGCATCAAGGAGCTATAGCGGGCTCCACCTGTCACTTAATAAGTCAAATTCAATACTCATATGAAAAGGTTGAAACATGACATAAATATTAATTTTAAAACTAGCATACGAAATGTCAATACATTATCCATAAACCATGAATGGTATAAAAATAACACATCCACAGTCAAATATAACTCATTAAATACAATAAGGAAGATTGTATTATAAATTAACCTTAACTGAGAAAAATGAAGGATATTGAGATAGAAGAAAATAATTATCAAAACTACTTGAGAGAAATATCCCCCCTTTTTCATGAAAACATTTAAAAGTATCACTATTTATCATGAATCCTTTAAAATAGATTTATGAATAAAAGTGTCCCATTAAACATTGAAACATTTAAATGGAATTTTAATTTTAAAACATTAATGTCCATATAAATAAATAATTATAACCATTTTTAAAACAAGGACACTAATGAAAAATGTTTAGAAAAATAAATCTTTAAAAAAATTAAAATGATAATTTAGTATGACTTTCTAACCAAAATAAGGACACTATAAAAGGATTCATGATATACTATTTCAAACTACATTATATACACAATATAAAAGTGAATTGCCATATAACAACAAAGAAGACTCAATGGAAAGTAAATTGAGATAAAATTAATTATATAGACTATATCCCTAGGTTAAGGTTAAATTAATAAAATAATTATGTTTCACAAATATAAATACTCTTAATATGATTGGTTATTTATTGTAAATCAATCAGATTACATTCACACACATTTTTTTAAAAACAATACCAATGAATTTTATGTTTAACTCAATGAATGGAAATTAAGTTAAGATTGCTCTTATAAAGATCATATAAATGACTTTAAAATTATCAATGGAGTGATTCTGTGTATCAAAAGTATATCCACAAAAGGGGAGTGGAAATTATGACTTAAGAAAAGGAATAGTGATTCCACTCATAATCTTGGAGTAAAATAATCAATGATGTATGAGTAAAGCCGAATGAGTGGAAACTGAAATTTCATATTCTCTTATCGATTTGGTAACATACGAAACATTCACCAATGAATGAAGGATCATAAAATTATAATGTAAATATCCATAAATTAATTCATATTACACAATTATTATAATCATTGGTAGTACACACACCACATGCAATAAATAAGTGGTGAACCATGGAAATCTCACGGAATTAAATGTGAGATAAGAAACAGCTTACCTCAAGTCCGAACTGTCTTGTGTGATCCTGGTTCTTCCTGAATAATACAATTAACGTAATTTCAACATCATTAAGAAAACTTTTCAATTTTTATTATATCTTTTATATAACTTATTACCTTCCTATAATATGTAGATACTTATTTTAGTTCATTTTGGATATTTTATTGATGTTTGGAACTTGAGTCAAAAATGAACTTGTTATAATTACAATTTGTCCATGTGGTCAAAGGTCTTATATCTAGATAATGACATAAATGATTTAGATATCACATATATATATATATATTATATCAAGTATATATATGTATTTATAACAGTACATAACATTTGGAGACAAGAAATGAAATGAACCTTTCATAGAGACTGTAAGTCGTGCGCACGCATGAACGCTACTTTCATTTCTATTATTTATTTTAATGGAATTAAAACATAATTACACATAGGTATATTATAATTCCAGTATAATATCATAATATAAATGTTTTAAATAATTTAATTAACTCTATCCTTTATACGTTCCATGAATGTCATGAATGAATCATATCACCTTGAGGGGGTGGTAGTCCGCACTTTCTCAAATGAAATTATAGTGGTCACACGTATTGGAAATCATAATGGTGGGTTTTTAAATTAAAATTAAATAATAATAGTGAGAAAATAAATATAATATAATTATTATATAAATACATTTCCATCATAATGGCCACCATAAGAGGCATTAGGGTATAATTGAACAACTATTGTTTCGTGAGGCGTTAGTTTTCCATCGACCAAAACATTATGTTCTCCACCCATTAGATGGAAGTGTGTGTAAGTGTAGATCAAATAGTTCTTATAAAAAATTCTTATTATGTCTAATATACTTGTTTTGTTACAAAATAAAGGAATAAAAAGAGTTCATGGGGTTGGAGAAGTAAAATAAAAGAAATTAATTTAAGAGAAACTGTTACCTTTAATTTGGGTAACTCCATTTGGATTGAACAAAAACGACTTATTGAAGTTCATTATTCCTATGTTAAGTCTTATAGGTAGAGGATAATGATGTAGGGAGATTAATTGGTCAGAGTTTAGACTATCCAAATGTCTTGAGAGGTGTGAAAAATTGGTAAGATTTGGTCTACTTTTATAAGGGAGAGGAGGGGCTTTTTAGTTTAGTATGAAACTAGTATTTTATTATAAACATATCATCAATTTTAAAAGTTACAAAACACTTTAAAGTCAAATATAAGATGACTAATTATCTAAATAAAATAATTAAATAATAATTGGACATGTTTTGGATAATATTTTAATCATTATAATCTTATTTATTTAAATCATTTATTAATGAGGTAAACACTGCATCATTATTGTGTCATATATAATATAATTTATTTGATGTCTAAAAATTATAAAAAAACTACCATGAAGTAGAAAATATTTTAATATTTATAATGAATATTTATAGTCGAAAATATAACTAATATAACCCCATGTAAAAATTAATTTACTTAATAATATTTGTTTATTTCATTTTTGTCTTAACTTTAAATTAATTAATCTAAAGAGTCATTATCACACTAATGAGGTTCCATGGGGTCAAAAAATCAACCCAAGGATGCCCTTGGTCGGACATGACTCATAAAATCAGGTTAGGACAAGTTTTTTGGTAATTTTGTATCATTATAATATACTTTTTACATAGAATTACCCTATTTACATTTAACCGCGATAAATAAAATTTAAAAGTTACTACTCACCAAAAATTATTTTCATATTATTAAACCAAATTTTACATATTAATTAAAACCAAGAATTTTTTATTTTTGAAATTCAATTCACAGAAGTGGAAAAATTTCATTTTAATGAAAAATTCAGTTTTTTAACTACTACTTAGTGGTTTCACTATTCATCAAAAATTTATGTTTTCCAGAAAAATACCAAAAAATCAGCCTAAGATATTTCTGATATTCCAAATTTAAAAAATATTTCTATTTTAAAAAATTCAAAACATAGATGTTTCATTTATTAATTTAAATTTAATTCTCATTGTAAAAACAAATAGCGGGTTTTTAAGAAACAATATCTGTTAAAAGATTGACACTTGTTTATGCCCAAATTCAAAGTGAAATTTCTTATAATGACCATAATTGAATTTAATGGTAGAAATATAATCTAAATAAACTTTTAATCCATTTAAAAAGACAATCTGACCATATAAATAAATTATATTAAAAGGGAGTTTTGAATTAAAATACAGTATTTTTCACTATTTATCAAAAAATTGAATTTTATCAGAAAAATAAATTTTTATTACCCAAAGTAAATTATGATGTCCAGATTCTAAAGAATAATTTTATTTTGTCAAATAAAACATATAAAAAGTACCAAAACTATATTTAAAGAGGGTTCACCATCAAAAGGCGGTAAATAGGCCCTTTAATGAATATTAGAGTATTTATGCTTAAAATCGAATTCCTTTCTTATTTTAATTCTCTAAATTTTATTGGATAAATGAAAAAACATTTAAAAAAAATATGTAAACATATTTTAGTTTGTTCTATTCATTTCCTCCAATATAATGGCTCTACGTTAAGTACCATTTAAAATATTAATTTTATATTATTAGTGTGCAACGTATGATTTCAAAGAAACCTGTTATTGTGTATCGGGTAAGCCATCAAACTTAGATTCCCAATTAAATTAAAAATAAAATTTAATTAAAAAATATTAATAAATATGAAAATTTATTATTTATTATTTAACCAGGATGTTACATCCTTCCCCCATTTTGGGAATTGCATCCTTCGAATTTTATAATTGGGCTCGGAAACTTCATTTAATGCCCCACATCGGAAAAAGTTTGAATAAAACTATCACTTTAAAATAAATTAAGAGAAGTACAAAAGGATAACTGAGACAATAGATACTAGGATTCCATGAAAACATGGATATGGAGGAGAAAAAAAGTGTCACATTCTGCTGGAGAGTGATAGAAAACAAGAGTATGAGAAAGCTTACCACCAGAAAATCACAAACTAGTGATGGGATAAACAGTATTTGATTCCACAGTAAAAAAAAATTAACAGACAATGTTTTTGTTTTAAGTTATCTTTCATAAAGTTGTTGAATTTATTTAAGAGCTTAACTGAGAACATAAGGAAACATACTTAGTTTTCATATAGACTTTCATCCTTGACTATATTTCTTCCACAAACTCATCTTTTCTCCAAACAATTAGTATTAAAGATAGCTTAGTCACACCTAAAGAGCTGGAATCAACTTCTATAGAATCTCATAATCCAAAAATGATGAACAATATATTTCTCTTTTATATATATATTTAATGAAAAAAATGGTTAGTACATGGTCATATGATCCCCAAAATAAATACTAATCATAATTACTAAAATTAAAAAAACAATACCCAAAGTTAAATAAATACCAATCAATAAACAATTGTACTTAAAATCCTTCAATATAATCCAAACTACGATTGAAACCCAAAACATAGAAAAATTTGATTATGTAGTCTTCCACGTTAAAGTTTATCTCCAAATAAGATTAACTAATCTTATAGTCACATACTTAAAAGTAATTATCCTAATCAAATATTCGATATGACAGGTTAATCATTTCTATAAATAACCCAAATAACATTAAATTCACAATAAAAACATAGATAAAAATCCACCATTAATCCTCAAATGAAATCCCATAATATTCTATTTTCCTTAGTCATATAGTGTTCCCAAAAGAGCGAACATCTTCGAAAATAAAAGTTATCACTTTATCAGCAAATCATATACCTAAACTTAGGATATCCATTGGATAAAACATAAGATCCTAAATCTACTTATTATTTATCAGTAAAATCATTTAACTATAAATAATTAGTCACACTAACTAGGGACTTCATGTAGTCCAGTGGTAGGCAATAAATCCTGGTCACACTTTGGTTGTGGGTTCGAATCTCGTTTCTTTTTTCAACGCAACGGGTTGTCACACGGTCTGTGTTTCTTCCTTTTTAAAAAACTATATTTTATAACATTCACAATATAAAATAAGTTTCTCAAAATAACTATAACATAATTTGACCACAAATGTTATCTCATACCTCACATTTTCATCCCAAAAATTAATAACCTGCAATTTCCACAAATTCAATCCTCAAATAAACCCAAATTGTTCTTTATAATTATTTCCACAAAAGAAAAGAAAATTCTTTCCTTGCATCCATTCAAATCCATAAGACACAAAGAATCATTTACTTATCTTATTAACACATAGTACTATTTCATCATATGATTAGAATATATGGGAGACTATATCCCTTTTAAATGTCAGTATAATACCATGAAATATATGACCCTTCTTACTATTTGGATCATACGTATTGCTAGAGTTCACATTTCTTCTATTGGGTTCCGTTTGTAAACAATGTCATACACTAGGTTAGTTTATGAATCACAATTCATAATTCGAAACCTGTAAAATACCTAACATAAATTGAAAAGTTTATGGATATAATCCATAGTCATAAAAATGTTTTCATTGAGTAAGTATATTATCATAAACCATTCATAATGTTTTCTAAATAAAATGAGATTTATCTTAAGCATATCCACCGGGAGTTTCGTAACCAAGAGTGCAGCAAGGATCATTGTCGTGCACCAGTTCCCGTTCGAGTCTAGGTCAAAGTAGTGTTTTCTGGTTTTACTCCTAGGTACATCTATTCTAGAGCAACCTCTACATTCTAGTATCCAGATATGGGTGTATTTCTCAGAAATCTCACACAATTTCTAAATTACCAAAATTCTATGATGTTCTTCTATATTAATCCTAAAAGTCTATCTTAGGGTAATATGCTATAATCAAAGATTATCAAAATCGAGATTCCATGGTTTGTATTAAATTTTCTCTGATACCAACTGTAATTCCCTGATCCCAGTTACCCAGAGTCGGTGCATTATTTTAATATATTGGGATTATTACAAGGAATCATGTCCCAAAGGACCGATCAGTTTAGCAGTCTTGAAAAATAGATTACATACATGAATGTTACATTACACTTTCTAACATACAAAACAACATAAATCATCATTTTAGAGCACCATTGTTCTCTTAGATTAACCCTTCATCTTAATCATAAAAAACTTCTTTGGATCTTGGAAAAAATAAATCATAATAAAGGGGTGATCTCAGATACTCAGTAAGGGTAAATAATTTAGCATACACTGTAATATTTTAAGGCAAGACATGTAATAAAAAAATTCCTTTTAAACATAATAATGAACATAATATGGAAAAAATAAATCAAACATTAACATATTAACATGAACATGGATATTCTAATAGTCTAACAATCACATGTAATAACTACTCTCATAATGATTGAATGAATAATGCCAGACTTTCATAACCACATAGTCAAGGCCTCGTGCCATGACTACAAATTTTTTTCTTCCAAGGCCTTGTGTCAGGACAGTAGATTGTCTAATGAGACCCACCGATGCATATATGAGCTATAGTGGGATCCACTCATCACTTAATAAGTCCAATGCATTCCTCATATGAAAAGGATGAAACATAACATAAACATTCGTATTAAAACTAGCATATGAAATGTCAATATTTTATCCATAAACCATTAATGGTATAATAATAACACATCCACAGTCAAACATAACTCATTAAATATAATATTTAAGATTGTATTTTAAATTTACCTCAATCTATAATAATGAAAGATATTGACATAGATGAAAATAATCATCAAAACTACTTGAGAGAAATATCACCCCTTTTCTTTAAAACATATAATAGTCTCACTATTTATCAAGAATTCATTTAAAATATATTTTTGAATAAAATTATCTCAAACCACTTTGAAACTTTTAAGAAGAATTTTAATTTGAAAACATTAATGTCAATATAAATAAATCCTTAAATCTAGTTTTAAAACATGGACATTAATAAAAAATATTTAGAAAAATAAATATTTAAAACATTTAAAATGATATTTTAGTATGAGTTTCTAACCAAAAGAGAGACACTTGAATACAAATATTAGAGGTAATAAACACTTTATAATATTATTTGAATAAATTTATTCATGATATACTATTTCAAACTACATTATATAAACCATATAAAAGTGAATTGGTGTATAACAACAATGAAGTCTCAATGGAATGTTAATTGAGATGAAATCCATTATATAGACTATATAATGAGATTAAGGAGAAATCAAAAACATAATTATGTGTGACAAATATAAATACACTCAATATTATTGGATATTCATTTAAAATAAATCAGAGGACATTCAAGCATATTCTTGTGAAAACAGCACCAATGAATTTGATGTTTAACTCAATGAGTGGAAATTGAGTTAAGATTACTCTTATCAAGATCATATCAATGAATTGAGAAATTATCAATGGAGTGATTATGTGTATAAAAAGTATATCCACACAAAAGGGAGTGGAAATTATGACATAATCAAATGAATAGTGATTCCACACATAATCATGGAGTAAAATAATCAATGAAGTATTCATAAAGCTAAATTAGGGGAAGTTGAAATTTCAAATTCTCTGATCAATTTGGTAACTTAAAAAACATACACCCATGAAAGAAGTATCATACAATGATGATGTAAATATCCATAAAGTAAATCATATTACACAATTTATACAATAATTGTCCGTACACACACCACATGCAATAAATAAGTCGTGAATAATGGAAATCTCACGGATTTAAATGTGAGATAAGAAATCCCTTACCTCAAGTTTGAATTGTCTTATGTGTTCCTTGTTCATCCTAAATAATAAAAAAGAGTTAATTTCTACATGATTAAGAACACTTTTCAATTTTATTATTCTTTTTATATCACTTATTATATTTCTATAATATTATGTTAATTATTTGAGTTCATATTTGATATTTTATTGATGTTCAGAACATGATTCAAAAATGAATTTTTTATAATAAAAAATTGTCCATGTCGTCAAAAATCCATTATATCTAGAATAATATAAATGATTAAATATCATATATATATTATATTTCAAGTATATATATGTATTTAAAATAGTACATAACCTTTGGAGATAAGAAATGAAATGCACCTTTTAAGGAGACGGCAAGTTGTACGTACGCATGAACGCTACATTCATTTCTATTTTGTATTTTAATGGAATTAAAACATAATGATACATAGGTATTTTATAATTATAGTATAATATCATATGATATATATTTTACATAATTTAATTAACTCTTTCCTTTATAAGTTCCATGAATTTCATGAATGAATAATATCACCTTGAAGGGGCGGTAGTCCGCATTTCCTCAAATGAAATTATCGTGGTCACACATATTGGAAATCATAATGGTGTGTTTTAAAATGATAATTACAGATTAATATAGAAAAAATAAACATAATAAACATAATATATAAATACAGTTCCATCATAATGGCCACCATAAGAGGCAGTAGGAGATAATCGAACAATTATCGTTTCATGAGGCGTTAGTTTTCCATCCATTGAAAAATTTTATTCTTCACCCAATAGATGGAGGTGTGTGTAATTGTACCTCAAAAAATCTTATAAAAACATCCTAGTATATTTAATATACTATTTTTGTTACAAAAGAAAGGAATAAAAAGAGTTCATGGTGTTGGAGAAGTAAAATAAATGAAATGAATTTAAGAGAAATTGTTACCATTAATTCAGGTAACTCTCGTTGGATTGAACCAAAAGGTCTTCTTTAAGTGCCTTATGCATAATGTAATTATTCTAGGTGGAGGGGAGGGATTTTGGGTGCTTAATTGGGAGGAGGTTGGATGATCCAAAAGGATTTAGAGGTGTGAAGAACAGGTTATAAGTGGACTCATTTCATATGGGAGAGGAGGAGCTCTTTAGGAATGTGTGAAACTATTATTTTATTATAAACTTATCTTCGGTTTCAAAAAGTCCAAAACACATTAAAGTCAAAGATAAGATGACTAATATTCGAAATAAAATCATCCACTCTGAATTTTACATGTTTTTGATAATATTTTAATCATTATAATTTTATTTATTTAAATCATTTATTAATGAGGTAAACACTGCATAATTATTGTGTCCTAAATAATTTAATTTATTTGATGTCTAAAAATTATAAAAGAATTACCATGATGAAGGAAATACTTTTATATTTCCAATGATGATTTATAGTGGAAAATATAACTTATATATCACTGTGTAAAAATTAATTTAATTAAAGATATTTGTTTGTGTCATTTTTGTCTTTACTTTAAATTAATTAATCTAAAGAGTCATTATCACTCTCAAGTTTCTCCATGGGGTCCCCAAATCGACCCAAGGTTTTACATGGTCAGCCATTACTCATCCAATAAGGTTATTACATGTGTTAAGGAAATTTTTTATTATTATAATATACTTTTTACATTGAATTACTGAATTTACCTTTAACCCATATAAATAAAAGTCAGAAGTTACTATTCACCAAAAATTATTTTCTTCTTATTGAACCACATTTGACTTACTAATGACAACAATTTATGTAAAATTTTTGAAATTAAATTCACATAAGCGGTAAAATTTCATTTTAATGAAAAAATTTGTTTTTTAACTACTACTTAATGGTTTCACTATTCATAAGAAATTGATGTTTTTCAGAAAAATACCAAATATTCAGCCAAAGATATATTTGATATTCCCAATAAAAAAATAATTTCTATTTTAAAAAATTGAAAACATATATGTTTCATTAATTGATTTAAAATTAATTCCCATTGTCAAAACAAATAGCTGGTTTTTACGAAACAATATCTATTAAAAGATTGACACTTGTTTATGCCCAATTTCAAATAGAATTTTTTTTCCAATGACCAGAATTTGATTAAATGGTAAAAATATTATCTAATTACACTTTGAAACCATTTAAAAAGATAATATAAAAATATAAATAAGTTAGATTAAAAGGGAGTTTTGAATTAAAATACTGTATTTTTCACTATTCATCAAAAAATTGAATTTAATCAGAAAAATACCAAAATATTACCCAGAGTAAATTTTGAAGTCCCGATTCTAAAGAATATTTCTATTTTGTCAAATATAACATATAAAAATGACCAAAACTATATTTAATGAGGGTTTTCCATCAAAAGGCGGTAAATCATCCCTTTAATGAATATAAGAGTATTTAGGATTAAAATCAAATTCCATCCCTATTTTAAGCCTCTAACTTTTATTGGATAAATGTAAAAACATTTAAAAAACATATATAATCATATTTTAGTTAGTTATATTCTTTTCTGTCAATACAATGGCTTGACGTTAAGTACCATTTAAAATAATAATAATATATTATTAGAGTGCACCGTAAGATTTCAAAGAAACATGTAGTTGTGTATCAGGTAAGCCATCGAACATAGCTCCCAATTAAAGGAAAATTAAAATTTAACTAAAAAATATAAATAAATATGAAAATGTAGTATTCTTTATTTACCATGGATGTTACACACTAGTTCTTGGGGAACTCACTCCACCTGTGAGGAAGATCATGATACATATATGAGGCTCAATAACAGGGGCATTGGATGATACCAAGACCCATACATATTCACATTACAAGTTGAGGATATAGGTACGATGGGATTGGTCATGCTGATACCATGAATCTACTTAGGGCACAAGAGAGGATAAAAGATCATTATGCCGGCCTCTAAAGGGGGATTCCAGACTCTCTGTATAAAGTCCTATTGAAGGGATCATACTCTAGTGAATATGAAACAATACTTATAAATCCTCATGGGAAATAGTAAGGGAATGCACCCAAACAAAACTTTTCTAATATATAGAGGATAACGAGAGAAATCCATGTATAATAAAGTACATAATAAGTAAATGGAGTCACATGTCGTGTCCCTTGACCTCGGTTACTGCCAGTGTATAACGACCAATGTAAGAAGACCATGTGATGTAAAAAAGGTATAAATAGTGTGTAAAAGGGTCACACACCATTTCCTACATTCTATGGTCCACTCTATGTATGCTATCCATATTCCATTACATGACTTAAACTCATGTAAATGTGTCTGTGTACTAGTACATTTGGTAATCTGCATAATTGGTTTGTCCAAGACATGTGGGATAACACAAAATGTGTAGGTATTAGATGTACTCCACCCCATGTATGTGTATCAAAAACTATACAAGACATGTCTTGGGAAAGCACCTACATGTCGTGTGATAGGTGTCAAAAGATGTGTGACTCATATCTACTTCTGGTGACCCCACCATTTACTTATGGGCCTCACATTTCATGTGTTATTGAATACACACCATCTTCTTCAAAAAACTTTAAAATTCCTAGTTCATGCTCCATCATCTCCACTGCTGATCCAACCTTCCTTTTTTGCCACACCTTCTATGTAAACTTGAGAACAGTGGTCTTCTGGTCATGCCATCATCATATCGGTATTATTCTGGTCTTCTATCTGCCCTGAGAATGATATCGTCTTCATTAATTCTTTTTGATAAAGGATGAGAAACCATCACCCATCATCATTCAATTTGCTATTATAACTATCTTCATACATCTATCTAGTTGTACTGATGCCAGATGATCAATTTTGATTTTTTTCACCGTGAAATGATGTCACAACGGCCGCTTGTTCAAAAGACATGAAGAATGTGACGAACGCGAAGAACATTAGGGGAGAAAAAACACAGGACAACCCAAGGTGCGAACAATGCCTATTATTCCATTTAGAATTTAAAAATTCCATATGAAATATCACAAAATCCATTGAAATATCTAAACAAAACCCAATAAAAATCAGATAACATAATCTCATCTTGTAATACACACGATCTGTGAATCAATCCATTCATCGATTGATTCATGTTTTTCATAGGAATAAATAAGGTGGAGAAATTAAATTAAAACCCATTCCCTACATTATGATTGTATTATTTCCTGAAGAGGTTCGATCACCACATGACACCATTGGTGATATTCACCAAGAACTATGTCCATTGATCACCAATCTGTGATCCTTATTCGTTAACTATTAAGATAATTCCACAGGATTCCTCTTGATCATCTAGGAAGTTATTGGTTTATGATCCTAACCCTGGAGTCACATGAAAGGAAAATTAAATGAATAATTATTGAATCACTACTAAAAATTAAAAACATTATAAATTCTTAATATTTTTATCCTTTAAACCATTCTAAAAATAAAATTTATAGTCGACCCCCACCAGTCAGTGTTAGGGCTCAACTATGCTAAATTCAATGCTCTAAATGAAATGATGTCCTAAAATTTCTAATCCATGTACAGGTTTAGATGTTATTACAATTTTCTTGAAAACGAAAATGGAATGATATTTTAATATATTAATACATTTCAAACATTTATTCCCGGAAAACCGGAACTCAGAATAACTCCTCGTCTCAGTGCCTAGTATCGAGTTAATTCTATATAATATATAAAAAAATAAATGGAAAAATATGGGACATTTAAATATAATTTATAGGTCAAATGACTTATAATACATAATGGAGTTCCAATTTTATATTGTATTTTTTCAGGATCTATGTTTTACCTTGATGTTCTAGATAAGTCTTTAAAAAATTGGACATTATGATGGGATTGAATATTATTTATCATCCTCAGACTATTAAAACAATGGATTATTTAGTGAGATCTTATTAATTGTATTTAAATGTTTTTTGTGATCATTATATTCCCCTAGAATAGATATCATATAACAACTATTTCAATTAAATAATTTAAATGGCACAATATAAAGCTCTGTATGGGAAGAGGTGTATTAATCAAACATGATGGGGTGGTGTTGGGGAGCGTAAGATGATGGGACCTTATTAATATCAATTAAATATTTAATAATATTCACACAATTTCGTAATAAATTAAATATCTTGAGAGTTAATAGAATAACTACACTAATAATCATCAATGAGGTCTACAGTTTTGGGCACCAGATAATTTATTCCTTCGAATGTTACCACCAATTAGTTCTATAAGATATAAGAAAAAAGAAATTTTTTATTTATAAATATTTTATTCCTTTTAAAATCCATGATCATGTGGGAGAGTAATCTTATCATCTTGAGATCCCACCAAACTTCACCTAAGTTCATGTAGTTTTACCAATATTACTTTTGAGTAAATATTTAGGAAATCATTAAAATATACTGAACTCAGAGGCAGTACCAGTTGAACATGAACACTCTTATGAGGAGAAACGAATAGATATATTAAATAAAAGAATAATGTGCTATAATATAGGTACACACACCTTGGTAATATTCTTTTGATGATTTATATGTTTTATGAAGTAACATGGGAACCTGAAGATCCAATGATTCAAAAATACCCTCATTTTTTTCATTATAGTTATTAAATTTCTAGGGTGACAATATTATTATGGTTATAAAGAATAAAACATAGATTTTAGTATATGTATTCCTTGAAATAATTATTTTTTATTTTATATCTAGTAATAAATGCAGTAAAAAACTAAAAAATTACATGATATATTGTAGGGATATTTTATTATAATAAAATATAATGAATTAATTACAATATTTTATTATAAAAATATGTATTTCACAATTTATGTTATTATTATTAGTTTTTATGAAAGAATTATATAATAAGTTTATAATATTCAAAAAAACATTATTATTAATGGATGATAACTATAATTAATTTTAATGTGATATGATTAAAATCATTTAATATTTAAAAAGTGATGCTTTTCAAAAAATCTATTTTAGGTATTTTTTTACCTCAATAAGTAAAATTTAACTCATTTAACTGATTATTAGAATATAATGTATCTATTTATAAAAATATATATTGAAAGTAATTAAATTATTCATGGAGTAGGGATTAGATTAAGAGAATGTAATGTTTCTAAATAATGGTTTTTTATTTTATTTTTAAAGTGAAACTAGAAAAATTTAGAAATTAAATTAGATTATATTGGGAAAACATTTATATCCATCATGTCAAAATTATGTTATATGAAATATTCCTTTTTGAGGCATAAAAATACGTTCTAATAAATAAAATCGAGCTACAACAATAAAAGTAAAAGAAAGTAAAAAGGGTTATAGAAAGTGGGAAATACATAAAATATGAATAAAACATTTTTAAAATTTGTTTAGATGAGGGTATTATAAATCCATCACAATTATATCAAATTTTTTATCCATTTTAGTTTTAAAATAACAACCATATTCATTAATGAGTGAACATTTTCAGGAATTCCACTCAAGACCCACCAACTGAAGAACCACCTCTCTATCCAAAAAAACCCAATATAGTCCATATATATATATATATATTTAATAAAAAAATATTTTACAAATTAAAAATAATTAGAATATTATTTTTAACTGATGGTCCCAATAAGTAGGCCTTAATGTTTTGTCCCAAAGGAACCCTTGTTGAGAAGGAGTGAATTCATAATAGTAAGTACCTAGTTCATCACAAAAATATTCAACTACCTTCTCATATAAATGCATTAAAAATGAAATTATCCTATTCATTCATGTTCTATTAAAATCATAATAATTCTACAAAAATGATAATATTATGGTATAACTTTGAACTCTTACTCGCTCATATGTATAACATGTTCTTGTTTCGGATGGTTGAACTAAAAACATGGATGATGCTATACCAATATCATCATATTATTCATTTATATGTATCATTACACTAGTAATATTATTATATATTATTATGTTTTATTTTAGGATATGAATTTGGCTTTTTAATTTTACCAAAAAAATATAAGATCTTTATAAGGAAACTCATTATTATCATAAAATTATAAAAAACAACAACATCATGGATTCTATTCATATAAATCATACCAATGAATTAAAATATATTAACATGGGACTAAAAGTTAAATATAAAACATTAAATAATATATATATAGTAACTATTTATTCATGAACTGTGTATCAATGAATGGGGATTGACTTCTCCATTACGAAACATGAAAGAAATAAAAAAATGTACTAATATATGAAGATGGAAATAAACCATAACTAACTAGTATATGTGTAATGAATGATTATGATTATCGATTATAAAATTTACTTTATATGAGTAATAATATAATATAATTAATTAACATGTCTATATAATGTTATATATTGGGTTAAAGTGCTTTCATGGAAGACTGGTGTAAAGGAAAGGGTTTATATTCCAATATCATTTTAAAATAAAGATTATTTATATATAAAAATACATTATAAATACATGTATAATATATCTCTGTAAATTCCTATTAATTTACATATACCATGGAAATTTATTGGTTTTACATGTCTTATTACCATTAAACCTCCATTTGGTTAAAAATTCAACAAAAATGATATTTATAAGTGGATTTGGAATTATCTCTTCATTTTGGATTGGAGTCGTTATCATCTATGTACATACTATTTATATTTATTAATGGATTCTATTAAATATATTTATAATATATCATAAGGGATTTTTCAATTTACATGTCTATCTTTACGAAAGGAATCTTTATTTATCTTTTTTGGAATGGTCTTTTTCTACCAACATTGACATTCTTTAGAAAGTAATGAATGGAATATGTCAGTAAATAATTTTATACATTATCACAATTTATAGAAAAATTAAGCAGTTATGTTTAAGAAAACATCCCATATTTTAATTCATGTATTTATAAAGTAATTTTAATTTACAAATTTTTAATTTATTATTGTATTTTAAAATACATGTTTTCAAAAGAAATATATTTTTATTATTTATTTAAAATAAATTTCCAAATAATATTATAAAATAGTTTCCTATATATTTAAAAATAATGTAATGTTCCTTATGATTCACTAGGTATATACTATAATGGATCTATTTTTCAGATTGGAATGCTCTAGTTGGTGGTGAATTTATTTTCCAATATAAAATTAACAATTTTAAAAATTATCAAATTAAATCCTCTAAATATAAAATATTTACAGAATGATGAAAATAATTATATATATATGTATGGATATTTTAAAATATTTACACAATGTTTTGATCAATAACTAATTATAGTTACAAAATTAATTTATCATTGAAAATAATCCACCCACATAAAACAATATATATATATAAATATATATATAACACATGAAAATGTTAACAATAAATGATTAATATTAATTCATTCTTCAAAAAATATACTAAAAATAAAAAATATATTTTTGGTTGATTTAATAATATATATTCTATAGTAAAACCAAATAGAAAACATTTTAAATAATAATTTATTTTCAAGTTGTAGCTTAGTCTACTTCAAGTGAAAAAAACACCCTTTCAAGAAATTTTTTTTAACATAATAAAAAATTAAAAATATGGATCTTGCTTTTCAAAAGTAATATTCACAAAAAAATTCCATTCTATAACAATCTTCCACCAAAATAATGTATGGGATAACATATTTATATATAATAGAGAAGGAGTATCAATATACTCTTATTTTTGGTACCCGTTAAAAACTCATGACCAAATAAATATGTAATAAAAAATAGTAAGAGTCTTAAAATAATGGTATACTTATATTGCTCAATAAATGACTCAATTATTGTTTATAAAAAGTATTCCCTTACACATATAATTATATAATAGGATATAAATTGACAATTGTATTTAGTTTTTCCTTTCCCATTATTTTTTCTTCGTCTACAATAAAATATATTATCAATGTGAAAGTGAATGATGAAATTATTGAGAAAAAAATATCCAACTCGTTTTTATAGAATATTGAGTACTCAACATGTTTAAGAAAGGTTCTCTATATTATAGAAATTGAGAAAAAATTATTCCCAAACTAAACAGACATAAATTCTATAATTTGAATTTATAATTAACACATCTAACCATTAGTATTTTTAAATTTATAAATGGTAGCTCTATCACTAGTGGTAGTTTTAGACTAATAGTGTGGTATCTCAACAATACAAGTGGTCAGTTGGCCTTATCATTCAATCAATCTAACTATCTTGGATTTTTCATCTTTTAATGATCCATAACTTCATATATGGATTATTATGATTCATATTTAATTGTTGTTGATTTATTTTTTCATGTAGTCACAAGATCATTAAATGACATTAATTATGTATATCATGCATTAACTCAAAACGTCAAAATGCATTTTTTTGACAGGAAAACATCTCAGTGTGGTAGCAGCAACACATAGTAAAAGCTTATGCTATTAGGTATGATCAGTTCATATTATTCTTATTTTTAGTTGAATTTATCATTTATTCAATCTGATATATTGAAATATTTCATCATGTCCACCTCTATTTTCATGATATATATTTCCAAATATCACAAAATATATTGATGCATATATAATATGCAACATTTATCCATTAAAATAGTGATTTGTCAAAAAACAAATAATTAATTAGAATCATAAAATAAAATATTTGAGATCTTTAAAAATAAATAATTATACTGAAATTCCATAGTCTCCTAACTTCATATGATGAAAAAATATTATTGGAAAATAATTTAGTATAATACTAATGATTCACAAAATAAGAATATTTTATATTATGTTATAAATGGAATATTAAATCATATCATAATACTCCATATTTATTTACTTTTAAAATACTCAAGAATAAAATAATAAATATAATAAAGATGATAAAAAAATATATTATTCATTTATAAGATATTTTGTAAATAATTGCAAGGACTGTATCAAGATGTATAATATAAATATTAATATGTTACATCTCCCATTTATTAAGATGAACAATATCAATGAATTTTTCCTAATATGGATGATATGAAATCTTATGTGTCACTAGAAGATATGACGAAGAAGGGATAACAATGGAAAATCATATAGAAATTGATCTGAAATTTTGGAAAACATTGCCTGATGTAAATTTAAAATGGGGACTAATTTTTTTTGAGGTAGGATCAGAACAATTTATATACCTCTCTTGAGTAAAATGAATATTTTTTAACCAGTTTAGTAATAATTCTCAATATACTATGAAAACCCCTTTAAAAATAATGATAAATACACAATAATTTAGAGAAAATATGTCATGACCGTTCATAAATATTTCCCAAACTATATCCATTAACTGATATTTCTTTACATGAGGTTTGGAATTATGATTTAGTAGAGGAATTTGAAGGAAATGGTTAGAGGATCTAAACATTATCTTCAAATCAATTTTATTGAAGATTCGGATAATATAATGATGAATGGATATTTTCATATGCTCCATGTCCATGATAAATTATTACATAGTAGCTCTTACTATATTAGTGGTCCTGAAACATATATAATGAAAAATTATAATACATTTCATTTAACCTAAATAAATAATTGAAAAAAATATTTTTTATATCATTTAAAAGAAATATAAATTTATTCTCATCAATGTAATCATAAACTGGTAGAGAAATATTCACAATAAGAGGGATAGAATGTGAATATGATAATTGGACCATAGAATTAAATCATCTCTGATCAATAATTCTCAAAACACCATTTAATTAATCATACAAAACAACACCATAACCTCTAAAACTAAGAATCTATTGATTCATCAGACTATGTTTCAGAATCAACTTAGGCTGAATATTAAAAATCATAAAAGAATTAGTTTTAGAAATTTATAATTATCTATTACGTTAAACTGAAGATCCAAATAAAAGAAATAAGTATTTGATAACATTAATTAAATAACTTATGAATACACAAAAATATTATTTAAAAATAAAGAAAGAATCTTGAGGAATAGATGATAGAACCTATTCATTAGTGGACAATACACCTTCGAATTTAATTTCATCAACAAGAGGTATTGTTTCTCTCTAATCCATATAATTTTAGATAAGATCATCATAAAATTACATAGTATAAATAATCTTATAATATCATAAGATATTTTATTCATTTCCTAAACTATTTCCTCCATCCCACTATGGAATCGTATGTGTAGGCCTAAACTCCTCATCAAGACCATATTCCACTATTTGGTATATCTTTTTCTCATCATATAAGCAACATATTTTTCTGGGCTACTATAGAATCAGTCCAAGAATGATTCTATCATCTAAATAAAGTTCAAAATAAATAAGGGAATGATTTAATGGTATGGGTATCTAGAAAGAAAAATACATTAATTTCATAGGTATTTCCACCAGGAGTGTCATTAACATCCTTATTTGAGTTTATATAATCATTTACAATCAAATTTATAGGAGATTTCGGCCCTTTATTTTGCTGTTTATAAAGTAAAATTAACTTTGTCCCATTATTTTAAATAGAGGAGTCACATTCACGCTATTTTAAACAAATTAATAATTTAAAACATTTCATTAAAAATTCAAACAAAGTTCTTATAAGAGGCATCATCATCAGAGATCTAGACAGTGTCTCAAAATAGATCAATAAAATATATCTAAAAATCACAACCAATAGAACAATTATCTACACATTTAAAGGAAGATGTATCAAGAGAGATATTAAATCTATAGGAAAAACACAAATTTATTTTTTATAGAATATATGAAGAAAAATAAGCTTCCCTGGGACTATGAAGTTCTTAAATATTTTCATCCTCAAAAGATAAAACGAGTTCATAATATAAAACAAAAACTTGATCTTTATAAACACTTTAAAATCTATGACTAATGACCCTCACCTCATAAACAGACACATGTAAATCCACATACCATTCCACGTCATTTTTTCCATATAATTATACTAATCAATTTCATTATTTTCAAAACCTAGATCAAAATAATTCATTGTTCTCATAGAATATTTAAAAGTGTTATATTTCTTATAATGATTTTGAATATCAGACACCCATGACTATTCAAGGGATTACATTTAATCTTCATTTTAATTTATATATTTTGGTTTATGAAAATAAATATATAAAATGTTGATTTTTTCTCACTCATTGTAATAATTCCATTGTATTATTAAAAAAATGAGATTAACATTGGATAATGAAGATATATCAAATCAAGGGTAGGAATACAGTTTTCCTCTATATATCTCATCAGATGCCTATCAAAACTAATCTATTCACACATATACATCAATTATATTAAGAACAAATACTTATTCCTAATAATTTTAATATACCATTTCCTAGGATCAATATGATGATATATGAAATTGATGAGATGTACATGCATACATAAAAAATCAATATAAGTGGTTCATTTTTTATTTTCAATCTCCATTTAGATTTTATGATCTTTTTAATGTTGAAAGATCACATGGGCCATAGGATAAAAACACTATCCATGCTCAAAATCACCTTTATGAGTAACATTCAAACACATATACCATTTCATTTATCAAAAATAAAATATTATATATTGAAAAGTTTTTTCATGAATACATTTCTTTCTCCAATTCCTAATTCTAATTTAATATTGAATTTTTTAAATAAATTTTATTAAAATTTCCTATTATCTTCACCAAACCACACATTATATCCATCATTCTATATAGTTTTCCACACCAAATAAATTACTACCTTCACATGTTTGGAATAAATAAACATTTCAGTTAACTTCAACCTAAACAAAGATGAATGTTTCAAGGCGTACCCGATACAGTCAATCATTCATTACCATTTTAAAAATATAGATTATCAATGAGAGAAATTAAATCTAACCATCACAATAACCATATTAACATCATTGATATTAGTAAGATTAATTTTTATTTTAATCAGTGAAAAAGTGGTGGCCCTATGAATTTTAATTTAAGATATTTTAATTATTTTAGGGGTTAAAAAATAGTCTTTCATAAGAAAATAAATAATAATCTATAATAATAAAAAACATTAATAATAAATATGGAATATGTATAGATAATATGTTGAATAATTTCTTGAGAGATATAATGGAAATATGTTTAATTATTATCCTTTAAGAAGGATGCTACAATATCATGACCTTCAATAAGAGAAATTCCACATTCCCTCAAGGACACCCTGGAACCATGATACCCAAACCTACAATGACATATCTCAAAGGGTGTTCTCTTTGTCCTTGGGTTAGGGAAAATCACATGAAAAACTACAATATGAAAGTGGGATTAAATTTTACATAATCATTTGTGAAGGAAAAGATACATGATAGTATGCAGAAAAAGAAAAACATTCCATATTGAGAACTATACAAGATGTCAAACTATTATGAAAGACTAAATTATACCAAAATGTATGAGAACATAGGTAAAATAAACCACAACCTAACATACACAACTCTATATTCCCTAAGATAAAAAATAAGAACAATTTCCAAGTGTCCCTTTACCCTTGATCATCCCTAAATGAAGATTAGATAAAAACACTCAAAGATAGTTATATGGTGTGAGATAAAACACATATAGGGTTTCACCATGAATTATATAATAATATCCCACTATTAACTAACTAATAAAAATTTCACTTTTTAATAAAAAAGGAATGACAACACAATAACATATTAAAAATAAATTTTTTTCATTTCAATAGATTTAAACATTTCAACCAATGTCATAATAAACATTTTATATAAACAAGTTTACATAAATTCAAAAGTTATGTTCTAAATTTTTCAAAAAAATGACATCTTTATAAAAACACTATTAAAAATAAACATGGTCATCTTTTTAGAGGTAGGATAGTTATTGGTTATGGGATCCTCACATACATATATAATGAAAACAAAAATGTGCTCACATGTCTCTCTGACACTTGAAAATGAAGACTAACCAACTTCTCAGTGGGGATATGATCTACCAATAATTTAATGCTATATCGTTGAAGTATGAATCCATTGATAGGGAATTCCCATTCTAGAATGTTTTTCTGGAATAACACACTTATTACCAAGGCATGCATGTGATCAAACAATAATCAATAAAGTGAAATTTATTTCAAAAATATTAAAAAAAATTAATCCATTTAACATTTAAATATTCCAATTTACAATTTAAAAACAAATACATATTTTTAATCAAATAATTTTTATTCCATGATAAATCCAATGGGTTTCTATCAAAAAATTTATGGCATTTTTTCACAAATACAATTTGTGATCAATTAGAAAAATCCAATTCACAATAGAATTTCCAAAATTTTAATTCCATAATTTAATTGAAAAAAATCCATGATACTCAAAAAACAAAACCTAATTCAGTGGAAATAGTGGTTTTTCAATGTTTCATTGATAAAATAATTAAAAACCCCAATTTAAAAGAATTTTATTTTTAAATAACCAGTTGAAAGTAATTAAATTTGAATCAGGAAACATAATATACATAAAACTACTTAGGGTTAATTAAATGGAAAATATTTGATGTAATGACGAAAATTAGATCATGGGATCATGAGCACAAAAATCACCATGGGAAACTACAATGAATAACATCGAAAAAGGAGATTCATGAATCAACCATAGATTCATTGTCCTAAATAATGGGGATTAGATCGTCACAAAAAAATATCTAAAAAACTCAAAGGAATATATAAACATATAGTTGGGAAATCATGAGAGATGGGACTTAGAGTGGAAACGTATTGGGAAAGGATCAAACAATGATTTCATAGACTTCCTGCCCCTTAGATGGGATTTGGAGGAGATGTAATGGGTCCTTTAGAGAACCAATGACCTTGGATATTTTTCTATGTCGATTTAGTTATGAACGAGGGATAAAAGGGAATTAGAGGATTCTTATTGAATTTTATTAATAATAAAAATCCACATGAACAATTTTCTATTTTAGGACATAGTGTTTTTCAAACTGTGTGACCTAACCATGAACCCATAAAGTCTGGTTGGAATGTTTCTACCAGGTAGTTGTAATTCTTTTCAATTTTTTTTCGAACAGTGCAAACCCCCACTTCCATGGTATTCACCGTTTACAATTTCATGACCCACAAATTGGGAAAACCTTGTTCCAAAATTTTATATCCTTAGGAGATCAATTTTTTTTTCAAAATTCAACTGAATGAACAGCTAATCAAGACCCATCAAATGAATGATTAAAAGAGGGGAATAGGATAACCTAAAAATAGTAACATGATGCTATAAACACTCCACCATTACATCTTTTTATCCCTATAAATCATTTTATGAGGATTTAAGGTCAAATATATGTGATCATTTCCCTATCATCACTGCCTTTCTATCCAATATCTCATGAGTTCCATAACCATGCATCCAAATACATGAACGAAATATATTAGCTTCCCTTGATTTTTATTTGTTTCAAAGTCATCTATCTTGACTGGATGATCAATCATGGAAAATAAGTATCAACATTACTATCTCTCCAGCTCAAAACATGAGATGGATCAAAAATATAATTTTGGAGTTGTGGTACATGGAAGAAATTATGTATCAACAAAAGCTAGAGAAGAATTGGTAAATAGTATTCCACTTTCACCACTATATAATCAACCTCAAAAGGTCCAAAAAAATGAAGTGTAATTTTACCTCTCCTCCCAATCCATTGATGTCCCAACTGAGGGGAAACATTCAAGAACACAAGAAACCCAACAGAAAATTCCAAATGTCTTTGATGAATATCATAATAAAACATATACCAATTCTATGCCATCCACATTATCTAACGAAAAAACTGAATAATTTATGTCATCTCTTGAACCAAGCATGTCCATCAAAGGAAATTTCACCGATATCAAACCAACACAATAGATATTTTCATGGATGATACAAAAGGCCTCAAATGGATCCTTTCTGATCATGTATTGGTGACTATTGTTATAAAAAAACTCAACCAACCCCATGTGATCATCCCAAGATCCACTAATATCTGGAATGAAGGTGTGAAAAATATCCTCATGAATATATATAACTTTTTTAATCATTACATTCAATGATGGATGGAATTCCATTATCAAAAGAATATATGATCCCAATGAATCTTGAAGGAATCTACAAAATAGATATGTAAACTGATTGACTCTATTTGAGACTAATGTATATTGAAATCTATGGAAAAGAACTATCTCTTTTAATAATAGATTCCCCAACTATATCACATTAGTTGTATCCTAAATGACTATAAATTGAGATAATTTCGCCAGCCTATAGATCAAAACCCATATCTCATTATGCATTCTAAGTGTATATATAATCCTAACCATAGAGTCCACAATGATCTCATCAATCCTCCAATTTCACAGTTGATGTTGATGGAGAAAACTTGATGGTCTCTAGTGCTCATCATTGACGAGTTTGGACCTATATAAAAGAGTAAAAAAAATAAAAAATTACATACCTCATACATTTAAACCATAATAATAAAAACATGTCATAGAACACATTTGTGGTTCCTTGGTGCACAGCCCAATGTGAATAATGAAAATCACTCATAACTGCTATTCATAATGGAAAGTTTACGACATATCAGTTCTGAAATCATATAATAACATCATTTGAGATCTAAAACTCAATAATAGTATCACCACCATAAAAATAGTATCTAATAGATTATAATTCATTATCAATATGTTTTCCATTAAGAAGCATCTTGAAAAGTGAAGAAAATAGCTAAACAATGGCCAAATATCCATAACTAAAAACTCGTGAGATTAATCCCTCACAACCTAGGTTAGAAGTGTATATCTCAAAGAATCTATGTTGAAATTACCTTTCCCAGAGATATTGGCGAATTTGAAGTCGAAATATTGTTGTTACTCCCCCAACACCTATAGAAGGTATTCAAAAAAATTTACAAGAAGATTTAACTAATGATCTCGTGGTCATAATAATTGATAAACCTTCTTCGAAATGTTAATTTCACTTACACCATGGTGAGTTCATCATAGCTTCTAGTTGAGGTCATGGGTTGGGTAATTAATCTCATGTTGCCTAAGCTTCCAAGAACCAAATTCAAAAACATGACCAACCTATATAATAAAAAACCACAAATATAAACATGATGTGTCATAAAAGAACACATATACCTTCCCTTCCTTTAGAATATTCAACACAAAAATAATAGTCAAAATAAGATTCAACTCAAAAAATTAACTATAAAATTATTCAACACAATCATAATTTACTCCCAATATGAGTTAATTAAATCATAATAGAAGAACATTAATAAAAACCCTTTAGTACCTAGTGATAATAAACAACTAAAAATCAAGAGATCTGAATCTCAAAAACATTATGTAGTTGATCTCATGTCATAATAGCATTCACCCTCTCGGCGTCAACTAAATTTTCATGTTTCAAAACCACATTTCCCTTGAACATAACATATTGAATATGCAAATCACATTTTAATAAATTGGATTAATGTTGAATACATATTAATAATAACCAAACTGTTCTCTAGTAAAGAACACGATCCTCCGAAAACATGGAGTAATGAAGGATTTCATGCAAAAATACGTCAACAAATGTATCAATATGCTCATGGAAAATTTGGTACATTAATTCAAATATGACTGCATGATAAATATTTTTGGACTATATGGAATTAAAAGGTATTAATAATGATAAACATTCTCTAAATAATGTTTTTCATAAAATCAAAATATGTTTTTCACAACTGATGTTAACCTGATCGAGGATAAATCATCATGAACCATTTCCCCCCTTTTAATTGGTCAAACAGATGATTAATACATGATAACTAATACTTGTTCATTATCTTGACTTGATTGAGTTTTTATAATTAGCAAAAAGTCAATGTGTCCTATCATCTTTATTATCTATGAGAAATGGTGTTTCCCAAGTTGACACACCCAGACATATAATGCCTTTATCTAAAAGATCATCCAACTGAGTCCTCAATTCTATCTTCTCATTTGGTTCCATGAGGTAATACGTAGTAGATAGTATTTGAGTATCATGGATAAAATTTATAGAAACTTTTACCTCTCTTACCAGTGGGATACAAGATAAGTTAGAATCAAAAAATGGTTAACCTGATCAAAACTAAAGGTAGATAAAAACACAATTATTCTATATCCATATTAAAAGAAAACATATATATTACTTTCCCAAACACTATATAGGGTGGTATGACTCCACTCGGCCTTGGGTCCCTTTTTTTTAAATATATGGACCACCCCATCATGTTTAGTGAAGAAGACCCATTAAAGATAAAAATCAATTAGTTATTTATTAGAGATGAACCAATCCATCCTGAAAAAAATTCAAGATGATTCATGTTGATAAAAAAATCCATGAATGATCGATATCAAATAACAAGAAAACAAAATAAAGAATACGAATACCATTCTCTCACTTTGTTCCATGGGGTGTTGTTATATCTATCAGATAAGATAAAATCTCTATACGTAGATTACGTATATTCAGAACATGGTCAGAAATATATGAATTATATTCACAAAAATAAAATAATGATGTCTCTAATGATGAATATATAATGATGGAACCTCTATCAGTCGCGAGTCTCATCTATGCTTCCTCTAGAGTATCATACATTGTGTGAAGAAGATTCATTTTGGATTCTTATGGATATTAGCCATTTTCCATGATGAATCTGATTGAACCATAGTTTTATTGTGTGGTAATGATATCGTTCCACTACAATGAGTGTAATAGACATGAAAAAATAGCTTCAAGTGACCTGATAATTCACAAGAACCACATATTTTGGGTGGCTTAGTGAAAACCTGTTTTTAATTCCACAGTTTTCCACATTGATAAAGAATAAAAGGTACACTTATAGTAGCTATGATAGTTCTATAAATAATATACTATCATGAAAAAACATGATAATCACAACACATACTTTTCCTTTAATGGGAACTCCCAAAACTACCAGTGGGTGCAAAAAGTAACACCCATTAAACCTAACATACCATCCAGGTCCATTTCAACAATTGATGCTCTTTCCATAACTTTAATATAAGTGGATACCATCGGAAATAAAATCTATTTATAATATTTTATCATAGTACCATCATGATACATTGTGTATTCATCATATAATTAATTATAATCTCAGGTTAAAAATTCATAAACTCATCAAATTGATTTTCATATACTATCACTATTCTGTGAGCCTCCTAAATTTTGGAAAACTCTAAATCCTTAGCTAAAATTATAGACCCTAGATAGAACTGGTTAGTGAAAATAATTTTAAATTCATTCTGCACTAATGCCTCATGTTTCTTTACAACCACCATCATATCCCACCATATCCTGCTAGGTCCCTAAAGCTTGAAGGTGGAAAATTTCACAATAATTTCATCTTACATTTAGAATGAATCGAATAGAAGATAGATATCTCAAAAACATTATTAATATAGTTGATGATTACTATAACCTTTGAATGTTTGTAGATTTTGTTGAATGAACTCCTAAGAATGATTCTGTAAAACATAAATTTGATGAACCATAGTTAGATCATGAATGAGAACTACTGCAGTTGTTTATCCTAGGGATTGGATAGCATGAATGATTACCTCAACATGATTCTAGTCTATAAGAGGATTTTCTTACAATCATTCATCATTAGCATCCTCTTGAATCTGATTCACACATCTTATCATAGTAATGATACTACACAACATCATATGGCAATATTTCTGAAATTTCATTTACACTAAAAAAAGATCAATAGGGAAATTAACCCCATCAGATTGTTAAATATAATTTTTATATCAATATATCCCTGTCAAAATTAGGATAAATACTAGAACTAATCCTCAATAATTCTGTCCCAAACCACCAATAGGGACTTAAGGTTCATTACCATGAGGGTTGTCCACGTAATCAGCCAGAAATACCTTTTAAGCCCCAACACAATTACACAAATGCATAATTACAACATGGAAATATTCTTACCCTAAAAAATTGATACAACAATTTCACAAATAGACAATGAAACCCTAATACCTAGATACCCATGTTGTCATTTACATAGCCTTAATGGTGTTCCTGAACCCAATGGGTATGCAACCAGTACCAAGTATCATAAAATATAACAGTTGAATTGAATTTCCATAATCACCACATAAAAAAGAGATATAAGTCAATATATGAAAAAAGGAAAACAGTATAGGGATAACTGAACTAGACTTCAAATATCATTGAAAAACAAAAGAAGCCCACATTGTACTGAAAAGAAGTGTTAATTGTAACAGATCATGTATATATAGAGTAATACTTTTAAATTTTTATTAATATTTTCAAATAAGATTATTATTTTAAGTGAAATGTGATGTTTTTCTATAGCATACTCGACAGAAAACAACGAGTAGCTCCCAATATTTTTTTTGCACAGAACATTGAGATATACCATAAAGAATAATAAAATAATAATATTATTATTTTCAATGGTAATTAACATATACCTTTTGTATTAGCAGAAATGAAAATGAATAACTTTATTATTATTTTACATATATTATAAATGTTTTTACATTTAACTAATTAATTTTAGTGGAATAAATTGAGAATGAAACAAATTTTAGGCATAAAATGCTCTAATATTTTTAAAAGGACGTTTTACCGCCTTTTTAAGGGGAACCCATTTTCAATATTTTTTTTACTTTTATATGTTCTATTTGAGAAAATAATATTCTAAAATTGAATTGGGACATCCAAATTTACTTTGGATAATTTTTTGGTAATTTTCTGATAATGTTCCTTTTTTATGAATATAAAAAGATACCACATTTTAAGTCAAAAAAAAATTTTAATCAAATTTATTTATATAGTTTGATATCCTTTTTATTAGGATTAAAGTTTACTTGTATTTTTTTTATCATTTAATCCAATTTTGGTAAGTGTATGTAATTTCAATTTTAAATTCGACATAAACACATGTCAATATTTTGATATTTTTTACTTCATAAAAACCCACTTCTTTGGTTTTGACAATGGGAATTACTTTTAAATTATTATATGATAATTATGTGTTTTTAATTTAGAAAAATGAGATCTATATTTTGGAATAATAAGAAGCAAATTATTTAAATATAAACCTTTTATTTTTGGATATTATGAATTGTAACTTCATTAATTATTTTTATTTACCATGGCTAAAGGGTAAATCAGTTAAATAAGTTCAATGAATAAAACTATAACAAAATAAAATTACACTAAATCATGTGCTAGTCGTATTTTATGAAAAAAAACGTCTAGGGACATCCTTGGGTCAATATTTGGTCCCCATGGATCCACTTGGGTGTGATAGTGACCTTGCATAATATTTAATTTAATGAAATAGGATGTATAACATAAACATGTAACTCCTTACTAAAATAATTGTCATTTTTTATGTAAATAAATTCATTGATTTTATATATTCATTATAAATATAAAAATACTTCCTACATCATGGTATTTTATTAATAGTTTTTTAGGAATTATGTAAATAAATTTATTTATGACACAATGATGAAGTAATTATTACCTTATTAATGAAAGATTCAAAATATTTATATAATAAATACAAAAATAAAAATAAAATGAACATTTTGATGCCATCTTAGAATATTATGGTTGATTACGACATATTATATTTGAGTTAATTATTTTGTTTTTTATGAATAAATATGTTATTACTTCAACAAAAATCATTTACTAAATAGTGTCAAATTTGAAAAAAACGATTTTTTAAAATGAATACTATTTTATTAAATGATATAATATTCCAAAAAATAAATTATTCAAAAAAATGACTTATATAATATTAAAATTTTCACTAATTATATTATTGTGGTTCCCTAATAATTTTATACTATCTATAGTAATTATATATTATTAAAATACAATAAGACATGGTAAGAGTTAATGTTTTTAACAAAGGGTTAAAGCTAAATGATAATGTTAATTTAATGACCTCAACAAGTCTAAAACATATTTTTTGTTGGAATTTAATATCTTTATCATATTATACTAGCATTATATGTCTTTTTGAATGTTATAAATAAAAAATCATTTTATAATAAAATAATATTTCAAGAATTTCCTACAATGCTCATCATCCCTCTTATAAAAGGCCACTAACTCTACCCTCCTACTCACACATATCAATCCCCTTGAATAGTCCAAATTGTACTAATGTAATCTCCCAACATATATCCATTACTCTTATATTATTACCTTGAGCATATGAAAATTGAAGAATGCCTTTTGTCTCTAATCAAATTAAATTACACGATTTAGAGGTATCATCTTCTCACAAGTTATGTTCCTTTATTTTCATTATTGAATATGTATTCTCATATTATTATTTTAATACAAAAATAAACCAGTATAAAAAATATAATTGGTTTTTATTAATATCATTACTCCAACTACACTTACACACACCTCCATCCAATCAATATTAAGATATTGTTTCTGTATACGACAAACTATTGCCTCTCGAAATGATGATTGTTCAAGTTTCATCTAGCACATCCCATGGTTTCCATTATGATGGAACCATATTTATATATTATATATAATATATTTATATTGTATCTATTCTTCTGTAATTTTTATTTATAACATACCTTTATGTTTTCTATAATGTGTAATTAGTTTAATTTAATTTGAGGATAACCAGACTACTGCCCCCTCAAAATGATATGACTCATTAATGCCATACATAGAATCTATAAGGGATTGAATTAGTAAACTTCTATAACATATACAATATATAATTTATACATGAATTATATTATAATTATGTATCATTTATTTTTCAGTCCTTTAATATGAAAAGAAATGAATGTAGCGTTAATGCGTACGTACGACCTATCGTCTCCATGAATGATGCCTTTCATTTATTATCTCCAAATGATATGGATTATTATAAATACAAATATAATGAATATATATGGGTTTTAAATCATGAATAATATTTTGGAGATGATGGAAGTTTGACCACATGGTCAACTTACATTAATCATGTTCATTTTCGACTCATGTACCGAATATAGACAGAATGACAAATATGAACTTAAATAGTTATAAAATTTTTATAACATGGTAATAATTGATATAAAAGGAATAATAAAATATAAAATGGTTCTGAATAATGTAAAAATTAACCAATGTTTACTATTCATGAATATAAAGAATGAATGAGACAAGTCGGACTCATGGTAAAGGAACATTGTAACCCAATTTTCATACATTGGGTTAATATTCTACTTATTTATTATGTCATGCTATGAATATGTGAGAAAAGACTTTCGATATCTTATCTAGTAGATATACATGATATATTTGGATTTATATTGAATGTAAATAATCAATCTATTTTATAAAAAATAGATATTTTTGAGGTTATTTCAAAACTCAATTTCTGTTATTTGGGTTTTAAACATACATTATTCATTATATTATGCCCGGATTTTGTGTGTAATCACTTTTTATTTATTTATGATGAAATTTCGACATCCCTTAGTGTTTATATACTTTTTCAATACATAATCACCCCATTGATAAATTCTTACATCATTTATAGGATCTGTATAAGGGTAATCATTACTCAATCTCCATTCATTGAGTTAAATATCAATTTCGTTGGTTGTTTTTATCAATAATATGTCTGAATGAACTCTGATTTTTTACAATGAATAAACACAATTATTGGGTGTATTTTTATTTTTCGCACAAAATTTGGTCATTGATGGATCGTTAATATGATGATACTATATCTGTAAAGGACTTCATCTTAATCTCATTTCATTAAGGAATATGTGATGTCTTGTACCTATATTATTATATATAGTTTATATATTTCCCTTTGACTTATCATATCATGAATCTCCATATTCTCATAATGATATAAGTTTTTTTAATGTTATTATTTATATATTTTTTTAAAATTATTTTCTCAATTGTTAAGGGACTCTGTAACTAATACATTGATTTAAATGTTTTAATGATTTATTCTTCTAAATCATTATCTTTAATTTCCATGTTTTTAAAATGTTTATAAGGATTTGTTTTTATGTAAATTAGTGTTTTATATTTTAAATTCATGTTAAATTTTTCAATGTGGTTTGGGACACTTCGATTCAGAACTCTTCATTTAGAACGTTTTAAATGAATTTATTATATCAATATCTTGAAATGATATCTTGTGATTCTAATGCCAAAATTCTTTTTTACATTATAATTGTTCACATGTTATTATTATGTTATGGTTCTTGTGAAATAGTTATTTATATGTGTGGTTTTATGATAAACCATTGGAGGGTGTGCCTGAGATAGCTCTCCAATGAATCGAGTAATGTAACAGAGGTAAACAATAATGTTTCTCCTATGAGATTTAGGGAATGTACTATGATGAGTATTCCAAACTTAACCATGAAGGATACTCCTTATGTAGTTGTGAAAGAAACAATTTGTGTAACTTATAGATTCTATAAGTTACCTTTATGTTTTATGATTTCTATGATGTTTTGTATGAATCATGTGATTAAATGATGTAAGTTATGTAGTTTATGTTTTATGGGTGACAAGTATAATTTTGTGAAACTGTTTTCATGGGTTTTAAATATTCATAGATGAATGGTTTTATTCATTAATTTATATTCCTTCCTAATATTTTTATGATCACCCAATGTTTTTCAAATTTTTTTCATTGGGTATAATGAAGGACAAGAGAAAAGAAGAATTCAAGAAGATTTTTGTCATGAAATTTTTTCTTATTTTATTTAAAGAGAATTATTAATGTGAAAAAAATTGATATAGTAGAATCATCAATGTTGTAATTTTTGAGATGTAATGTAATATTTATGGTCTAAATCTATAAAACACTAAACCTGAAAATATCCTTAAAGTGAATTAAATTAAAATTTGTGACTTATCTCAAGATTAAGTAATGTTTATGTTTGGGTCCTTGTAGTTGTTATTAGTGGTCTGTTTTGACAACGTTGGAGATTATGATGTTTTCTAAAGGGTTTGGGATATAATCAAGGGTTTATAATTTTTAGGTTTATCATATGTTAAATTTAATAGCAACCAATTTTTGTGGATTTATGATCTCAAAAATTAAGGTGACTAATTTTAGTTTTGGAGACAATCTCCTTTGAAGGAATCATGGGTTAATTGTTTTTGGGATGCAAAATGTGAGTTAAGGAATAACCATTGGGGTTAAAACATGTCATTGTTATTTTAGAGGACTTTTTCTAATTTTTAATGTAATGTGAATTATAATTATTTTGAAAATAGACTACACACAGAGAAGGTGACAACCTGTCACGTCCAACAAGGTTGTTGGAATCAAACCCACAACCGAAAGGAGATAAGGGTGCATCACATACCACTATCCTGCGTGACGTACCTAGTAAGTATGACTTATTATTTTTAGTTAAATGATTTTATTGGTTAAGAGTTTATTTATTTTGGGAATTTTAGTTTTATAAAATAGATATACATAGTATAGGAACACAATATAGTGATTAAGTGATAAATTTTATTTTAGAAGACATTTTCTATTTTTGGAAGACTATATGGATAATGAAAATAGAATTATTTTGGATATAATTTGAGGAGTAATTGTTGATTTTTATTTTTAAAAGAATATATGCTTTTTTGTACATTAGAAATTTGGGGTTTTTATGGAAATGATTAACCTATCATGAAGAATATGTGATTAGGATAATTACTTTTATGTTTGATACTTTAATAGTAGTCTATGTTATTTGGAGATAAATTTTAAAACTTATCCTGGATAACTATGTGATAAAATCCTTCTAAATTTTGGGTTGAAATTTTATTTTGGATTATTGGAGTAATTTTATAGAATTATATTTATTTAATTGTATATGTTGGACTTTGGATTTAACTGTTGAATTTGGGAGAATAAATTTAGTCCTTTCTTCCTATAAATATTATAATTTTTGGGGAATTATCTTATCTTATCCTGAATATTTTGATTATGGATAATGATTCATAAAGGGATAAATAGATAGTTAATATTTTTTGCATTAAGTGATTCTCTAGATGGGGATTATATTACATCATGTGTGACCAAGTAATATTGAATACTCATCAATTGGAGAAACGATGAGTTTGTGGTAGTAATTAATTAATGGAGGAAACTTCACATAATAATTATGTTTATTTCCTTACATTCTTAGTGAAGAACATGCATAAATTCTTCAATATTATGAAAAGTACCTTAATGAAAACATATTTCATGTTTACATTTCCTACTGGGGAATCAAAAACCATTTAAAATATCACATGTTTTTGGTTTTCAGATTGTTAAATTCTTCTTAGTCATGTTTTATATCACTCTCCATTGAAACTAGATAGTAAGTTTTTCATCCATATAATTGTGTTCATCCTAGTATGTGTTATTTCTGGTGAAATTTTTTACTTCTCATTATTTCATTTAAAGTGATGTTTTTATTTACTATTTATCCAATGTGGGATTTTCAGTGATGTATCCGTTCCAAAATTTAGAATCATAAGGACACAATTTCCAAAAGGGGGCAATGATGTAACAAACGATGCATTTATAGAATAATACCATTTTTTTCTATTATTATCTATCAATAATATATTAATTTTACCTTAAAGGTGATAATTTTCTGATAGTGTACCCAACACGGAACAACAGGTCTCTCAAAAATCTACCATTGCACAAAACATTAAGATATATAGAAAAATAATTCAATAATATTATTATTATTTTAAATGGTAGTCAATTCATAGTTGTTGATTTTGTGAGAATGAATAGAATTAAATATATTTTTATTTTAAATTTTTTTTTTATGTTTTCACATTTATCCATGAAATATTTGAGGCTTAAAACGAGAATGAATCAAATTTTAAGCATAAAATAATATAATATTTCTAAAAGGTCATATTACCGCCTTTTGAAGGCATACCATTTTTATATATTGTTTTTGTGACATTTATATGTTTTATATTAGAATTTAAACTTCTTATTTAAATGTATATCATCAATATTTACTTCAGTTAAATTTTTTGTAAACTTATGTTGAAGTTCACTTCTATATGAATAGTGAAAATTACCATATTTTAAGTCAAAACTTCATTTTCAACTAATTAATTTATATATATATATTATCTTTTTTATTGGATTTAATGTGTAGTTTTATTATGTTTTTATCATTTAATCCAATGATGGTAATTGGATGAAATTTCAAATTTAAAGTGGTCAAAAACACATGTCAATTGTTTGATAGTTTTTACTTTTTAAAAACTCATTTTTAGGTTTTGACAATAAGAATTAATTCGAAATTAATTTCTGAACGTTCTGTGTGTTGAATTTGAAAAAATGGGTTCCATAATTGGTATAAAAAGGACCAAATTGGGTAAATATTTACTTTTATTTTTGGGCATTTTGAGTAGTAACTTTTGTAATTATTTTTATTTACCATGGTTAAAGGGTAAATGATGTAAATAAGCATAAAAATCATATTATAATAATAAATAACTACCCTAAATCATGTCCTAGTCATTATTTATGAGATAATTCATACCATGGTCATTCCTGAGTTTATTTTGGGTCCCAATGGATCCACATGGGTGTGACAGTGACCATTTATTGTTTTCTATTTAATGTAGAGGGAAGTATAACATTAACATGTATCTCCTTACTAAAGCAATTTTATTTTGGTTTGTATGAATTATATCTTCGAGTATAAATATTCATTATAAATCTAAAAACACTTCCTACACTATAGTATTTTAATTATAATTTTTAGGTTTTAAATTAATAAATTTATTTATGACACAATGATGATGCAATGATTACCTTATTAATGAATGATTCAAATAAATGATATTATAAATTGTAAAATAAATATAATATGAAAATTTAAATTCCATAGTAAAATTTTATTCAGGATTTTGACATGTTATATTTTAGTTAATTCATTTGGTTCAATTGATACATGTTGTTAGGTCATTAACAAAAATCAATTACTAAATAGTGTCAAAATTCACATTAATGAACTCTTAAAACAAAAAATGATTTATAAAATGATTGACGAGTCATAAAAAACAATGAACTGGCCAAATTAATTATCAAATTTTAAAAACTTATTTTTATGATTCACTAGCAGTTCTGTTGGCATTTTATATAAACTATAGTACACATATATTATAAAAATACAAGTCGACATGGTAAGAGTTAATGTTTTTAATTAATGGTTAAAGAAAAAGGATAAGGTTAAATTTTTTACCTAAAAATTCCTAAAACCTTATGTATGAGATAATTTATACCCATATTATCATTTAAATATATCACTAGGGAACTATTAGAATATTAAAATAATTTTATAACAATATAATATATCAAGAATTTCATAAAGTGCCCATCCCCCCTCTTATAAAATGCCACCACCTCTACCAAGTTAATCACACTTATCAAACTCCTTGTATCATCCAAAATGTACTCATATAAGATCCAAAGGTTTCTCCTATACATCTAAAAGACTTACCTTGGGTAAAATAAAATTCAAGGAATCCATTTGGCTCAAATCAAAAGAAGTTACCCGATTTAGAGGTACCATCTTCTGTCAAGTTCATTTCCAATATCGTCCTTCTCCACTGTCTATGGTCTTATTATTCATTGATTAAATAAAAAAACCGGTATCCTAATTATACTAGTTTTTTCATTATAATTATTCAAACTACACTTACACACACCTCCACCTAATGGATATGAACATAATGTTTCTATATAAGGTGGAGTACTACCTCACGAAATGATGATAGTTCAATTTTATTCTACCACCTTTCATAGTGGCCTTAATTCAAGAATTTTATATATAAATGATATATATTATATTTATATTGTCTCTATACTTCTGTAATGTTCATTTAAAAAATAATTTTATGCTTTCCATAAGGTGTAAATATGATAATTTTATTTAAGGAAGTGTGGACTACCACCCCTCAATGTGATCGGACTCATTTATTCTATACATGGAACGTATAATGGGTGGATTTATACATATTATATAATATATATTACATATATATTATACTGCAAATATTTACATGTATAATTTAGTTTTCATTCATTTAATATTACATAGAAATAAATGTTGCGTTAATGCATTCGTACGACCTACACTCTCCATGAATATTGCATTTCATTTTTTATCTCCAAATGATATAGAATATTTTAGATATATATATATAATGGATATATATGGTATCTAAATCTTGAATAATATTCTATATATGAGTAAATTTTGATCACATGGACAATTTACAACAATCAAGTTCATTTTCAGCTAATGTAACGAATATCAACAAGAAGACCAATATGAAAATAAATAATTATGTAATTTTTATAACATGGTAATAATTGAAATAAATGTAATATTAAACATGAAAAGAGTAATTAATCAAGTAGAAATTAAACTATGTTTTTATGTTAGGAATATAATGAACGAACGAGACAAGTCGGTCTCATGGTAAGGGATCTTCTAAACCTAATTTCCATACGTTGTGTTGATCATATACTTCTTGATTATGTCGGGCTATGATTATGTGAGAAATTACTTTTGATATCATAAATTGTATTTATAATGTACTTATGTGGGCTTATAGTGAATACATAAAATTGATCTATTTGATTTATATAATCATCTTTATAAGGGAATGTCGAAACTCAATTTCCACTCGTTGTGTTTTAAAAATATTTATTGATTATATTAGGCTATGATTATGTGTGGAATAACTATTTATTTATTTATGATGAAATTTTCACAAACCTTTGTGTGTATGCACTATTTCTACATATAATCACCCCATTAATGAATTCATACTTAATTTATATTTCATTGTTAGGGAAATCATAACTCATTCTCCATTCGTTTAGTTATATATCCATGTCATTGGTTTTGTTTTTAAAATAAAATGTGTAAATGAACTCTTATTATTTTACACAAAGTATCCAATTATATTGGGTATATTTTTATTTATCACACAGAATTATTTCATTGATTTATCCTTAATCTAGTGATACCGTCTTTATAATGGACTTCGTCTCAATCAAATTTCATTGAGGAATATCAGGATATTATGCACCGTCTTTATTATATTTGGGGTATATACATCCACTTTACATATTATATCATGAATATAGTTTTTCTCATGATATTATTAGTTTTGTTTAATGTTATTATATATTTATTTTTATTCATGTATCTCCTCTAGTGTTAAAGGAATCTTTAACTAAAAAATTATTTTAAATGATTAAATTATTTATTATTATAAATCATCATCATTAATGTCCTTGTTTTCAACATGGGTTTAAATATTTATTTATATTTAAATGTGGGATTTAAATTTAAAATTCCTTTCAAAATTTTTTATGTTTTATGGGACTCCTAGATTCAAAAAACTTCTTTTTGATTATTTTAAATGAATTTATTACTTCAGAAAATTGAAGTTATATATTGTGATTGGAATTTGTAAATATTAATTTTTTTTTATTCATGTTCATATGTTTTGAATATGTTATGATTCATGGTAATTTATTATGTATATGGGTGGTTCTATGATACACTATGTGTGAGTGATCATGAGATATCCCTATATTGCATTGGGTAATGTGACAGAGGTTAATGATAATGTTTCTCCTATGATATTTAGGGAAAATAATGTGATGGGTATTTCAAATGTAACCATAAAGGTCACTCCATGTGTAGCTGTGAAAGCTTAAATGTATGTATTATATAGATTCCACTATTTTCATTTATGTTTTATGACTTATATATAGTTTGTTAGGAATCATTTGATTACATGATATTAGCTAAGTTGTTTTAGTTTTATTGGTGAAAAGTATGATTTTTTGAAAATGATTTCATGGGTTTTAAATATTTAGGTACTAACAATTATATTCTTTATTTTATTTTCTATACTGAAATTTTTATTTTCTTCCAATGTTTGAGAAATTATTTTCATAAGGTTTAAGGAAGGATAAAAGAAAAGAATAATTCAAGTATATTATTTTCAAGAAAAGAATTATTTATTTATTTAAGGAGTTTTACCATTGTGAAAAAATTGGATAGTGTAAGAGTGTCTACATTGTCATTTCAGGGATGTAAGTTAATTTTTATGGCCTAATTTTCTTAAAAATTATTCTTAAGGAGTTACATGATGTGAATTAAAGTTGAATTAATGAATTATCTCAATATTAAGTAATTTTTATATCTGTGGCCTTATAAAAACATCTTATGTACCCATGTAAAAAATCTCCAAGCTCAAGGATAAACAACAATAACTACCACCATGTGGTTCTTTAACCGTAATCTACCCTAAAATATGATAATCTACAAAAAATCAACGATCAAATAGGGTGAGGGTGAAAATCATAGAAGCTTATAACCATTGAATCAAAAATAAGATGCCATAATTAATTATCCAATAATAAATTAAATTATAAAAAAATTGGAATGGATGTAATAGATCATATTTAAAACAAAACATGCTTTTTATTTTATTTGTTTGAAAATTTTCAAACAATGGATTTGTGAAAATTTTGTATTAAATAATATATATAAATTCACAAGGCATGTGTAATATAGTTTACAAACAATGAAATATATATCAAGACATTATCTATGATCAACATGGTAGACTTACAAGAGGTACAAAAATTCTAGGATATGTGTTATCCATATACAAATATAATTAAAATAGATATGTTCACAAAAATATCTCTGGCACGTGCCAAATAAGCCTAAAAAAATCTCATTAGGGATAAGATATACCAATATGTTTATGATAGAGCTATAATGAATCAATACATTTCTATGGGATTAACATCCTAGGGTGTTTTTCCCTAATAAATCACTAAAATCCGAGGATTTCATGTTCTCAAATAATAATAAATAATTGAAAATTTATTTTTAAAATGTTAAAAAACAATATATGCAATTTTATATTTGAATATGAATATTTCCATTTGTAATCCAAACTATCTTTTTAATAAAACCCTTCTTATATCAAAGATTAATTTAATGGGACTATATCAAAACATTTTAAGAAATGTATTCCCAAATACAAATATGAAATTAGTTTTACTATTCAATTTTAAAAAGTTGTATTCAACAATTTAAATCCCACAATTTCATTTCACAACATTCCATCAAATTCTGCAAAGACACCACAATTCAACAGAATTTGGGGGATTTTCCATTTTTCATTCCAACATAAATTCAAACACCCAATTCAATGGAATTGTGTTTTTAATATAACAATTGAAATAAGTTAATTTTTTATCATGAAAACTAATTTAATTCAAAATAATTACGTTAATAAAATGGAAAATCATATAAACATACCTATACTATAGATCACGTGATAAAAAAACAAGACTCACAATGGGAAACTCTAACAAAGCACGTTGCAAAATGAGATATGAGAATCAACCTTAGGTTCATGATTCAAAACAAAAAGTATTAGATCCAAAAATGAAAAATGTTGGTCAAAGTGGATACTCAAGAGGGGGGTGAATTGTGTTCCATTTAAAATTTCTGTTTAAAAAAACATTGTCTTAAAAACCCCCAAATAAAATATTGAATTAAACTATAGTGAATTTATATCAAATAAATGGTTCTGTTGGGTTGTCAAGGGATTGATTATTTCTCAGTTAATCAAAATAGAAGAGTTGATTATCTTTCGATACTAACTTACTGATTTAAATCTAATATAATCACTTGCGAGTTTAATTATCAAAGTGACTTTAAAACAGTTTTGGTTTTAAAGTAATTAGAAGCGGAATAAAATAAAATAACTTTGAATGAAATTGCACATCAGATATAACCAAGAGGTTCATTCTCAAGCCGAGACTTAGTCCTCTAAACTATTTGTAAATTTGATCCACACACTGGATCGGGGTTCACAACAGTTTACAACTGTCCAGGTCCAAGACCTCTACCACTGTTATTCGTGGGAAACAAAACAATAGCAACCTACTGTCTAGGTCACACACGACCTCTACCACTATTACAGTTTGAAATGAAAGCTGTAAAGAGTTTGCTGAGGATTTATAGATCCTCCAGTTAAAGTATAGGAGACAGTGTGTGTGTTAAATACAGCAGATAACACACACTTCTCAAAATGTAAAATAATGAATCATAGAGCAGGGATGTAGAGTTTATAAATGGCTCTAGTGATTTCAGTAAAGCTTTGGACTCCTTGAGTTTGATCAAAAATGGTTCTGAGTCCTCTTCTGGTTTTTGTCTGAAAAACAGAGTGTCGTCTGCTTGGCATCCAAGTTCAGAGATAGTGAAAAATGTAGTCGATGCAGTTCTTCAATGTCCTTGTGAATGTACATTACCCTTCTTGAGTAGGTTTGAGTGTGTATGAGCTTCTGTGTCTTCTTGTTCATGCATGTATATCTGTATGATCTCTTCTCGTGTCTTCCACAACTATGTCATCCACCACTCTTTGCACTCATATGTGTCTCCCTTTTTTTTGCACCAACATGGACTTCTTGTATTTATAGCATGAGCTCTAGCAAAAGAAATGATTTCTTCTTGAATGTATGAGGTATGGTTCCCTGACATCCAACAACCTTCATTAAATAAATGACAGTGCATTAAAATATACCTAATATGACCATTGGTTAGATTAAATAAAGATACAGAAATTCAAAAAGTTGTTTATGACTATCGGTGAGTCAAATGATCAGTAGTTCATTAGCATCAGCAACGGTGGCTAGACATCGGTGTGTCCTGATTAGTGACTCAGATGATCAGCATCGGTGTGTCATTAACGATGACTCATTTGATGAGCATCGGTGAGACATCTTCGGTGACTCAAATTATCAGCATCTGTGTGTCATGATCGGTGACTCATTTGATCAGCATCAGTGAGACATCTTTGGTGACTCAGATGATCAACATCGGTGTGTCATGATCGGTTACTCATTTGATCAGCATCGGTGAGACATCTTCGATGACACAGATGATCAGCATTGGTGTGTCATGATCGGTAAATAATTTGATCAGCATCGGTGAGACATCTTCGGTGACTCAGATGATCAGCATCGATGTGTCATGATCAGTGACTCATTTGATCAGCATCGGTGAGACATCTTTGGTGACATAGATGATTAGCATCAGTGTGTCATGATCGGTGACTCATTTGATCAGCATTGGTGAGACATCTTCGGTGACTCAGATGATCAGCATCGGTGTGTCATGATCGGTGACTCATTTGATCAACATCGTTGAGACATCATCGGTGACTCAGATGATCAACATCGTTGCGTCATGATCAGTGACTCATTTGATCAGCATCAGTGAGACAACTTCAGTGACTCAGATGATCAGCATCGGTGTGACCGTTGTCTTTTGATATGGATCGGTGTGACTGTTCACTTTTGATATGGATCGGTGCGACTGATATCTTTTGATATGGATCGGTGCGACCGTTCACTTAACAGAACACAAAGTGTCTGTTTGATCCAGAAGACTTCCAGAATACTTGTAAAACAATAACTAGCATTGATAAAAACATGATCCAATCGATATAAACAGATTCACTAAAAGATTGTGATTATTTATATGAGAAATCCAACCAGATTAAGTAACGATGATTTGTGATTATTAAAACAACAATCATAGGAAGAATTCAACAATATTCCAGAGGGCTCAACAATCTCCCCCTTTTTGATAATCACAAATCATAGTCATTAATAAAAATAATATATAATAATAGTGACAAGGCATAATAAGAACAAAAAAACAATGAGATATAAATCTCCCCCTGAATTTATGCCTTTGTATATTTATGTAAACATTTCTCCCCCTACCATAGTATGTTTCTCCCCCATAGATATAAATCTCACCCTTTGGGATAATCAAAAAGGAGGAAAAGCATATAAAGAAGATATTAAAAGAAGACATCATAGAGAATAGAGAGAAAAATAAAGTTTGTTAAGTACATCAGAGTACAAATAGGACACTGTTCACCCTATCAACAACAAGACACAACTATTTCTTGAGATGTAACGGGGCTTTGCCTTTGGAATAAGGATCAATGGTTGGTAAGTTGGAAGGCATGGAGGCAGGGTGAACTTGGAGAATTTGAAAACGTGGTAAGATGACTCTGGAAGGTGGAGGAGAGGATGCCACAGATATTTGTTGTTGACCAGTAGTAGCTGGTTGAGGAGATTGATAATGAACTGGCCGTAGTTGAGATAGAACCTGAGAAACATAGATCTGATTTGGAGCAACATCATAGGCACTGAGAGGTTCAGCAGTAGGAAGCACAATGGCGGTGGCTTGTTCATTCAGATAAGGCCTTAGAAGATTTATGAAATACTGAATAACTTCTGCACCATACTGCATAGCCTTCTCAAAATCATCCTTATTCTACATGAACTGTTCCAAGGTAGGAGTAAAATCATGAAACTGACGAACTTGATTCTTGAAAGCTTGAGTGATTGGAGGTAGTTTCAGATTATCATCCAACACTTTGAAATTCACAGTCATCTCATGCTTGGTATAAATCTTTGAAGAGTAATGATCAACCTTTTCCTTGACCTCTTTCTGAGATTTATTGGCATATTCTGAATATACTTTTACCATCTTATGAATGTGATCACTATGCTCCTTCATCTTCCTCAACAAGTCCAAATCAATAACTTGTCTAATGGAGGCCAATTCATCATGCACAGTCTGCCTTAGAGCCTCTAGCTCATGAGTAGTGATCTTGGTTACTTTGGTTGCACTGTCTTGAGCAACTATCTGAGTTATCTCAGCTTTCAACTTCCTCAGATCGACTTCTTATGATGTTCAATCAGATTCCTCAACACTTCCATCATACCAGAGATCATTGATCTAAATTCGTTGGATAAATAAACTAAGTCAGATTGTAGATCCTTCAGGGTCTGATTTAGAGAGGCTATGTGCCTGCCAATAAACTCACCAGTATTGGCCAGGTCTGGTCTAATAACATTTGATAGTATTTTTGAAAAGGCTTCCAAAGAATCTTCAGAAACCTGCAGAGAAACTTGAGTAAGAGCATTTGAAATTTCTTATCTGACTGTATCTCTCACAGCAGCAAGAAACTCAATTTTGAACTTATCAAAATCAGACTAAGAGACAGCAGAACTAGGTAGATGAACATCTGCAACATCAACAACAAGAGCAAACCTTGCCTCAACTGGTTGGCTTTCCTTCACAACCGAAGTAGATTCTGATTATTCCTCTTCTTCTTCAGAATACTCTAAACCCAAAATAGCAAAACCAGGGTAATCATCCCAGACAGCAGGACACAGAGTATATTTCTTTTTATTATAACATGCTTTTCCACTGATTTCTATAGAATCTATCTTACCACTGTTATTTGTTTCTTTCACAGTTTGATGTGGTTCTATTGGAGGTACAACAAGACCATCCACTGGTCGGTTATCACCACCACCACCATCATCATCATCATCATCTCCATTCCCATTTCCATTCTTCACAGAATCTTCACTGTCAGATACTTCAGTGTCAATATCTTCTTCATCACCAAGAACTGGTTCTGATTCAGGTAAGACTAAAGGTGGACTGGCAGGTCCAAAGTCCATTCTTCTCTTAGGGCTCACAGTATCAGGATCACTCCTATCATTAGGAGGTGACATACTTCCTTCTTCTATTTCAGCTTCTACCATCCCTTGTTTACCAGACTCTTCAGTGTCCTTATTCCTTTCAACATCCACTTCTTCCTCATCATCAGAATAAATTGGCTCCTCATCTGATTTCAAACCAGGGCCTCTCAAACCCTTCGGCCTCTTTCCATGATTAGTGGGATTGTAGGATTCATACAACTTGTCCTCATCCGCAACCCAACATTTTTTCTATGGGTTCCAATTTATTTTCATCCCTTTACAAATTTATTTGTTAACACATAAAGCACTATCATATTCAGCTATCTCATCAGCTTCATCAACACATTCCAGATTCTTTGACATAGCAAAGATCATTTTGGAATAGAACAGGGCAGTGGCTTTCCTATAAGGTTTCACCATTCCAGCTATGTACATCATTAGATATCTACACAAATTGATCTTCAGATGGGTCTTTATTAAAAACCATAGAAAAACATCTTGTAATTTTATAGTAGCAAAATCTCCTTTCCTAGGGAAAATTTGGTGCTGAATAAACTTAAAGAGAAGTCTACATTCACCATCCAACACTGAGGATGTGATTCTCTTTGACTCTCTATTTCCAGTCAAAAGCTCTAAAGCTAACTCATAAGAGAATTATTCAGTGGTTAGAGGAATGTTTCCAGCATAATCCTCATATCGACCCTAATGGGGAACATTTAAACATTCATCCCATTTTTTAGATGAAAAAGATATTTTCTTTCCTTTCACTACAGAAGACATTCTTACAGCCTCTACACCATCTAAAGTAACATTCAGATTTATATCAAACTCATGCACTATCTTTGGGTAGTATACATGAGTTTTATCTGAGAACCATGATTTCCATCCTCGCGATTCTAAAACATGTAACAACAGATACTTACATGTCAAAAATCCAGGCAGAACTGAATTCCTTTTCTACAGCAGCAATGTGATTTTCCAGGTTCGGATTTACTGATCTTTGAGTGGTACTACTCGACTCACCTCGAGCACGCTTTGAAGGTACAAGACTTTCGGATCCTTTTCATGGTCTCTTTTTATTAACCATTTGAAGATTATGGGGAATGCAGGAGTTCGAAGGTTCAAAGTAGAGGAAAAGAGTGGATATAAGGCTTTGCGGGAAATGAAAGGTCGACGGTTTGGGGAATAGAAATAGCCGCGTATCATTTATTTCCGCATTTAGGGTTCCCATAATAAAGATAAAAGTAACTAATTAATTACAACATAATAAAAATTAATAGAATGATAGATTGGTTTGACTGATCGGTTTCACAGATCGGTTTCAAAGATCGGTTTCAGAGATTGGTTTCACAGATCGGTTTCACAGATCGGTTTCACAGATCGGTTTCACAGATCGATGATACTCAACTCTTGTTTAATAAAATTCATTCTTTCAGAGCATAAAGGCTTTGTAAAAATATCAGCTAATTGATGTTCAGAACTAATAAATTCTCGAGAAATATCACCTTTCTGATAATGATCTCTTAGAAAGTGATGTCTGACATCAATGTGCTTAGTCCTAGATTGAGACACAGGGTTCTTAGATATGTTGATCGCACTAGTGTTGTCATTGTTAATAGAAACATGTTTAAAATAAAATCCATAGTCCAATAAAGTGTGTTTCATCCACAGAATCTGTGCACAACAACTACCAGCAGCTATATATTCTGCTTCAGTAGTAGACAATGCAACTGAGTTCTGTTTCATACTACACCATGATACTAGGGACATTCCATGTAAATGACATGTTCAAGATGTGCTCTTCTTATCTAACTTACATCCAGAAAAGTCAGCATCTGAATAACTAGTTAGGTCAAATGATTATCCTTTTGGATAAAACAAACCTAAATTCACAGTATACATAAGATATTTAAAAATCATTTTAAAAGACAGTAAGTGTGATTATTTGGTATTAGCTTGAAATCTAGCACACATATACACACTAAACATAATTTCTGGTCGACTAGCAGTAAGATAAAGTAAACTCCCAATCATACCTATGTAATTGGTTTGATCAACTGGTTTCCCAGTTTCATCAACATCCAATTTACAGGTAGTACTCATAGGTATATCACTTTCCTTAACACTATCCAAACCAAAATGTTTTAATAAATCCTTAGGATATATACTTTGATTTAGAATAATACCATATTTAGTTTGAATGATTTGAAATCCAAGAAAATACTTAAGCTCTCCCATTAAGCTCATTTCAAACTCATTTTTCATAACCTTTGAAAAATCAGTACATAAATAATTTTTAGAAGATCCAAAAATAATATCGCCAACATTGATTTTTACTATTAAAACATCTTTTGAAATCCATTTTATAAAAAGAGTGGGATCAGCTATTCCTTTTGTAAATACTTTTGAAATAATAAAGTTTAAATGTCTTTCATACCAAGCTCTTGGAGCTTGTTTTAAACCATATAAAGATTTAGAAAGTTTAAAAACATGATTTTGAAAAAGAGGATGTCACGACCCATCCTCGGGGCCTATGTCGTGACTACCCCAAGCCCGTCTTCCATAGGCCAGGGGCTAGCGACTAGCACCAAAGGCCTAAATTCCGAAAACTAGGAAGGCATTGCCTTTATAAAAGTAAACAAACACTATAGAGTACAAGCGGAAGTAAAACACTAAGTACAAAGAGAAGTGCTGAAAGGTAATTGGGCCAGAATACAAACCCAAAAGAAAGTAAAACTACAACTGAACTAGTACAATAGGAAAAGTCAATAGCTGGAAGAACGGAGGCGACTCCTGGCTCGTCCTCCTCGGATCCTACCTGAAGGGTAGGTACAGATGGCGCAGCTCCTGGATCGTCCACCACAGATGCTACCTGAAGGGTAAGTAAAGATAGCCTCCACAACACTCTCTCCCGTCAACCTCCTCCAAGTATCGTCTCACCATGAAGTCCACCTCCAAATATTGACTCGTCGTGTCGTCCACCTCCGGGTACTAACTTGTCGTGTCGTCCACCTCCGGGTACCGTCCAATCCTCGAACACTCGACCTCCGTCAGCACTGCTCGTTGTCTGCAACCAACACAACGAGGTGCGGGCATAGCCCGTGAAGGGGTGAGTATAACGATACTCAGTAGGGACCCCGAGACCCTCAAGGTCTCACTAAAACCAACAATGATAACAACAAAGAATATCTCAACAGATAACCTCTACTTAGGTATATTCCCATACATATACCTAAGTTATCAAGTAACCCATCTCAATCATGAGAAAACACAGGGAATATGAAATCAACGGATAACCACCACCCAGGTATATGCCCATACATATACCCATGTTATCAAGTAACCCATCTCAATCAAGAGGAAACACAAAGGTCATAGACTCAGCTTAAACCAAGATTTTCATTATCGAAACCATAACTGCCGAAAAACCTCATCTCTAGAGTGTACAGTGGTCCTGACACGACTCCGAGGTACTGCTCACTAACCTAAGACTGCTGAGGTACTCCTCCCGTCGAGTACCGCGGGCCTGCCACCTCACACAGTAGTGCTTCCCTCCATGGGTCTTCCACCTCACACAGTAGTGCTCCCCCTCATAGCCTACAGAGGTACTCCTCCTGTCGAGTACCGTGGGTCTGCCACCTCACACAGTAGTTCTCCTCTGCCGTGGGTCTGCCACCTCACAAAGTAGTGCTCCCTACTGGGCTATGCAAGTCACTCTGAGTCGAATCGGACAAGCAGTCATCAGGTCTCAGCCGGCTACACGGTCTCCGTACTCCGCATGCTCGTCTCCGGGAGGGTCTGCTCCATGAGCTACTGGTTGATACTCCAAAACATCACAAGTCCCACTAAAAATTATTTCAAAGGACCTCCTCGTCACATGGGTCTCACCACAACAGACGGCGCGTCAATCAGACGCCCGGTCTGTGAGTTATTAGCCTTTTCGTCCCAGGGGCCCGGTTGGATTCATAAGCAAACCAACCCAGTCATATCTCAACTGTACCCCGAACTCTCATAGGGTATACTCATAGGGATCGTTTCTCGACGAGATCACCAACGCCGCTGACGGTTCGTCAAACGGACGTCCGGTCTGAAAGATATCATCTTTTTCCGTTCCAGAGGCCCGGTTGGATTTCGGGTACAATCCAACCCTGCTATAACCCAACTGCATCCAAAACTCGGGCGGAGGATGCCAAAAGTTCTGTATCGTCAACAGGAACGCAACGCAACAGACGGCGCGTCAATCGGACTCCCGGTCTGGAAGTTATTGGCTTTTTTTTCTCGGGGGCCCGGTTGGTTTCGTAAGTCAAAACCAACTCGACTGTACTCCAACTGCGTCCAAACCTCGAGCGGAGTAAGCCAAAAGATCTGTCTCCCTTAGAGGAATCCATCAAAGTCGATGGCCCATCAATCGGACGTCCAGAACTCAAGATATGAGCGTTTCTGCTCCGATGGCCCGATTGGTTTCGTGTACGAACCAACCCGGCCGAACCCAAAGTAATCTGAAACCTTGAGTGCGATATACCAAAACGACCGTCTCGATCCAAGGATCGTGTTTCTGCTGACGGTACCTCGTTCGGAGGCCCTTAGTTCACGTTAAGGGCAAAAGACCGAAAACGGTCCGAAGACGGGGGGTCTGGGCCCGGGCCGACACGGCCCGACCCCCCTGGGTCGGCCGAACCGCGTCGAACCGACCCGGTCCAGTCCAGCCAGGGCGCGGCCCGGCCCGGCCGGCCGGCCCGGCTCGGCTCGGCCGAGCGGCCGGGCGTGGCAGCCGCGGGGCGCTGCCCCCGCGAGATGGAAGAGTCGCGTCCCTCGAGGGGCCGCGCTGGAAATCAGCAGACGCGGCTTTTGCCACTACCCACGTGTGTGATCCGGACACGCGCGGCCACCGCCGCCGCGGCTTCAGTCACGGCGGCCCTGTCTGGTGGCGCGCCGGTGCGCCACCGCCTCCGGCCGCCGGTGCCAGCGCCGCCGGTGGCTTCTGCGGGCTACCAGAGTTGCTCTGGTGGTCCGTTTTTCTTCCCGTCTACGCCGCTGGTCCTCTCGGGACCCATTCTTCACTGCGGAATCATTAAATCGCCCTTGCGTCACGTTTTGTCGTCACCCGCCAAATCCGCACAACAACGAAGAACTGTGGAGGGTTGTAGGGCCGTGTTCGTTTGGCCCGCACCCTCCGCCTTAGGCGATAACATTCGGGAAGAATAATCAACATATCAAAAAACTATTTTAATCAATTAAAATTGTTCTTATGAAACCGGGTTCTATTTTTCAAAAGAAACGATCATGGGAAAATATATATTATTTCACAACAAACCCCTACCTCGTCAAGTCATCGCACGCGCGTTCTTCGCGGAGTTGATCGCCGCGGAAGGAGGCGATCGTCGCGTCGCGGAAGGGCGTCGCGTTGTCGCGGATAGGCGTCGCGTTGTCGCGGAAGGGCGTCGTGTCGTCGCGGAATACGGTGACGCGTTGACGAACTCCGAGGTTCAAGAACAACAGATTTAATTAATAATAATTAAATCCATATTTTTGTTTTAATCCACATAGTAAAATTAAAGAACCGCAATCTCTCACCTCAACGGGTGATTGAAGATTTTCGTTGCAGATGAAGGAACGTCGCAGAAGAATGTCGCGGGAGAGGAAACGTCGGCGTCGCGGAACACGGCATCACATCATCGATTTCCAGGGGTTCGGCGTTCTTCGTCGGAGGTCGGCGTTCTTCGCGTTCTTCGCGTTCTTCGCGTTCTTCGCGAAGGAGGATGAAGAACTCTTGGTTTCTGTCAAATCCTCTCAACGAACATTTTTCCAGAAGTCGTGCGTTGGACTTATTTTATTATTACGCCAACGGATTGAAAAACAGGTTAAGAAACGATTAAATTAATTCATAGAATTAAATCAACGAATAAAACCACCCAATTAAATGGTGCGTTAAGAATTTAAGAAAACGCCTCAGTTGACTTCATAATGACGGGTTTTCGCGAGTGCGTTACATAGCGGAAAAGAAACGGTGGGGCTCATGCGGGCCCCACCTCACAAATATCCTACCAAGAGGTTAGGATATTTTTGGATAGCACCTTATCCACATCAACTCAGCTTAAGCAGCTTTAAGTGGCTTTTAAGTGGCTTAAGTGAAATAAAAATAAAATTTTCGCACAACTTTATTTTATTTCATAACTTTAAACCCAAAAAAATAAAAACCACAACCGAGCAAATGAAACTCCAGAAGAGGCGTTTCTAAGCAAATACGGGCGCTGCGATTCCATCGGTGCCCTCAGAATTCGATTCCGGGCACCGGTTCAAAAGTTAGAAAAACCCGCTCGTCCGTTCACTGAACGTACCCGAGCCAAACTTCGAAACATGATTCCGGGCACACCGGGCCTCAGAATCAGGTGCTGTGTGAAATTGCGCTCTTGTAAAATTCCCATGAAAATTAAGAAAAAAAAATCCTTGAAATTTCCGGGTCTTTACATTACTCCCACCAGAGGTATTTACGTCCCCGTAAAGCTTCAACACAAACTAGGGATACAAAGGCAGTACTGAGCACGCATCTCAGCCTCCCGCTCCAAAGTGCTCTCATGGAGGCTCCCGTGATGCCATCTGATGCGCCCAAAAGGAACCGATTATCCATGTGGGACCCGCTTCTGTCGATCCTCGATCTCCACTGGGACCTCCACAAAAGTCGCCCCATGGTCAATGGTGTGCGTTGGGTCGTGCACGTATCTCCTCAGCTGAGATACGTGGAAGACGTCGTGCACCCGGAGCAACTGAGGTGGTAGAGCCAGGTGATAAGCCACCTCGCCAATCCTGCTGAAGACCTGGAAGGGTCCGATGAAGCGTGGATACAACTTGCCGCCTCGGCCAAATCTCCGTAATCCACGTCGAGGTGAGACAGGCAAGAAGACGTGATCGCCATCCTCACACTCAAGTGGCCTCCGCCTCCTGTCAGCAAAAGACTTCTGTCGGCTCTGAGCTGTCCTCATCCACTCCTGGATGACCTGGACCTTCTCTATCGTGGCCTGGACCATCTTCGGTCCCACAAGAGCTGCTAAGATTTCTTCTTTGCTGGTAAGAGAAATCTGGTCTCATCCCCTGTATGAACCACTTCCTTTGCCTAATACAGTCAATTACGACATGGATGTTACTAATCCATACCAAGGATGATGTCGTAAGGCCTCGACGCTACTACCAATAGATCCAACCGTTACTCTTGCCTCCAAGGGTTGAGTCACACTGTCAGCATCAGTGTGTGGTAACTGCGTCTCCTCTAGTAGATGTCTCACAAGTGAGGGTCAAGTCAACAGTCTAAACCGGAAACTCTAAGTAACAACACAAAAGAGGACAGGAATAAAAAAATCACAAGGGTATTCGTCTTTTATTATTTCATCTCATAATACAAATACACGAGGCATCTACAACAAACATCAACAAAGCTAGAAGCAGCATAAAGAAAAGACTCCAGGTCTGGAGCTAGTGCCGCTCCCATTCATCTGCTTCCGGAGCTCCATGATCGTGGGCCTCAGCTACCTGAAGCTGAGCTCTCCCATGTCCACTAGTTCCCTGTGGTCGGGGTGGACCTCCTGGTGGTGGTGGTGGCAACACCCGGAAGCGTCGTCCACCTCCAGCTGCACGGCCAACTCCTCTGCCATGGTCGCCTACTCCGAGTAGTCTGCCTTGATCAAACCTCTGCCTCTGCCTGGGAGGTTCTTCATTTAACTGCTGGTCATCTATATGGAGGGTCGGGCAGTCACGTGACATGTGACCAATCCCGCTACAGGAGTAACACTTCATGGAAGGTATGGCTCTATCACTTCCCTTGGTGCCTCGCACTACCGACCCTGAGTCACGCGGTCGACCACCTGTAGGTCTGGTCCTCTTGGACCTCTGTGTCATCTATCTACTGCCTACTTCAGAAGACTCTGGAACATGCCGTCTAGTGGTGGATCCTGCTGCTGGAGACTTCTCAGCAAGGAAACTCTCCACTAAGAGGGCTCTCTCCATCACCCCTGTCTGTGTTGGAATGTTGTGCGATACAACCGAAGCTCTGATCTCCCGCCTGAGCACCTGCTCGAAGGTTCGAGGCTTGAAGAATGGGTCCCGTACCATTTTTGTAGAGTAGTGCGAGAGGTCTGTGAATCTCGCTGAGTACTGCGCGACTGACATGCTGCCCTGCCGCAGCTGAAGTAGCTCCTGTATACGCACTGCGCGAAGGGTGGATGGTAAAAACTCTGCCCGGAACAGGCTCTCGAAGTATTCCCATATAAGTGTCACCTCATCATGCATCTGAAGCATCAGGATCCACCATATGCCTACTGCTTCCTAAAGAAGGCTAGCAGCAAGGATCACCATGAAATCTGTCAGCATCCCCACTAGCCTGAAGACTCTCACCACAGCCTCCAGCCAATCCTCAGCCGCCTGCGGGTCCATCCCTCCCTGGAACCTGGGTGGACTCTAGCACTGGAACTCATGCAGTGCGCTCAAGCGACGTGCATCCTCTCCTGCTGGGGATAGTGGAATCGGTGGCCCAACAGGTAGTAGTACCACTAGTTCCTCAACTGGGATAGGGACCTGTACTGAGGCCTCATCGCTCGGCGGGCTGTCAGTATGTACCACTCTCGGGGCTCTAGCTGGTCGTCCACGAGGAGGAATCCTGAAAGAAACAACATGACACGGTCAAAATATTATTCCTGGTGAGTGGACCTGGTTTGAGCTGACATTTAAAAACTTCTGGAAACACACACGCAATCGGTGTTTTCGTGCACAAAGTCGGAAACTATTTGTCAGGGTCCTGGTGTATGGATACGTCGGCCACCCGCACCAGCACTTGACTCCCTGAACTGAAAACCACACTCGGTACTCTTAACACTATTGCTTCATAGAAAGAAAATATCAGAGTTATAATTTCTACGGTAGAACTGAACTCCTCTGATACCAATTTGTCACGACCCGTCCACAGGGCATGTGCCGTGACTACCCCAAACCCGCCTTCCATAGGCCAGGGGCTGGAGACTAGCACCAAAGGCGTAAATCCCGATAACTGGGAAGGCATTTCCTTTATAAAAGTAAACAAACACTACAGAGTACAAGAGGAAGTAAAACACAAAGTACAAAGAGAAGTGCAGAAAGGTAAATGAGCCAGAATACAAACCCAAAAGAAAGTACAACTACAACTGAACCGGTACAACATGAAAAGTCAACAGCTCGAAAAACAGAAGCGGCTCCTGGGTCTCCCTCCTTGGATCCTACCTGAAGGGTAGGTACAGATGGCGTAGCTCCTGGATCGTCCACCACGGATTCTACCTAATGGGTAGGTACAGATAGCCTACACAACGCTCTCACCCGTCAACCTCCTCCGAGTGTCATCTCACCGTGAAGTCCACCTCCAAATACTGACTCGTCGTGTCGTCCACCTCTGGGTACTGACTCTCTGTGTCGTCCACCTCTGGGTACCGTCCAGTCCTCGAACACTCGGCCTCCGTCAGCACTGCTCGTCGTCTGCAACCAACACAACGAGGTGCGAGCATAACCCGTGCAGGGGTGAGTATAACGATACTCAGTAGGGACCCCGAGACCCTTATGGTCTCACTAAAACCAACAAAGATAACCAAAAAGAATATCTCAATAGATAACCTCTACTTAGGTATAAGCCCATACATATACCTAAGTTATCAAGTAACCCATCTCAATCATGAGAAAACACAGGGATTATGAAAACAATGGATAACCACCACCCAAGTATATGCCCATACATATACCCAAGTTATCAAGTAACCCATCTCAATCATGAGGAAACACAAAGGTCATAGACTCAGCTTAAACCAGGATTTTCATTATCGAAACTGTAACTGCTGAAGAACCTCGTCTCTAGAGTGTACAGTGGGCCTGTCACGACTCCGGGGTACTGCTCACTAACCTAAGACTGCTGAGCTACTCCTCCCGTCGAGTACCGCGGGCCTGCCACCTCACACTGTAGTGCTTCCCACCATGGGTCTGCCACCTCACACAGTAGTTCTCCCCCTCAAAGCCTACAGAGGTACTCCTCCTGTCGAGTACCGCAGGTCTTCCACCTCACACAGTAGTGCTCCTCCATCGTGGGTCTGCCACCTCACAAAGTAGTGCTCCCCATTGGGCTATGCAAGTCACTCCGAGTCGAATCGGACAGGCAGTCATCAGGTCTCAGCCGGCTACACGGTCTCCGTACTCTGCATGCTCGTCTCCGGGAGGGTCCGCTCCACGAGCTACTGGTCGATACTCCAAAACATCACAAGTCCCACGAAAAATTATCTCAAAGGACCTCCTCGTCACAGGGGTCTCAACACAAAAGACGGTGCGTCAATCGGACGCCCGGTCTGTGAGTTATTAGCCTTTTCGTCCCAGGGGCCCGGTTGGTTTCGTAAGCGAACCAACATGGCTGTATCTCAACTATACCCCGAACTCTCATAGGGTATACTCATAGGGACCGTTTCTCGATGAGATCACCAACGCCGCTGACAGTTCGTCAAACGGACGTCCGGTCTGAAAGATATCATCTTTTTTCGTTCCAGGGGCCCGGTTGGATTTTGGGTACAATCCAACCTAGCTATAACCCAAATGCATCCAAAACTCGGGCGGAGGATGCCAAAAGTTCCATATCGTCAATAGGAACGCAACGCAACAGACGGCGCGTCAATCGGACGCCCGGTCTGGAAGTTATTGGCTTTTTCGTCCCGGGGCCCGGTTGGTTTCATAAGTCAAAACCAACCCGACCATACTCCAACTGTGTCCAAACCTCAAGCGGAGTAAGCCAAAAGATCCATCTCCCTTAGAGGAATCCATCAAAGTCAACGGCCCGTCAATCGGACGTCCGGAACTCAAGATATGAGCGTTTCCGCTCCGAAGGCCCGGTTGGTTTCGTGTACGAACCAACCCGGCCGAACCCAAAGTAATCTGAAACCTTGAGTGCGATATACCAAAACGACCGTCTCGATCCATGTATCATGTTGCCACTGACGGCGCGTCGTTCGGAGTCCCGTAGCACATGTTACCGGCAAAAGACCGAAAACGCCCGGGCCCAGACCCCCCCTAGGTCGGCCGAACCGGGTCCACCCGACCCGGTCCGACCTGGCTGGACTCGGACCGGTCCGGCCAGGGTGCGGCCCGGCGAGGCTCGGCCGTGCGGCCGAGCGTGGCATCCGCGGGGCGCTGCCCCCGCGGGATGGAAGAGTCGCGTCCCTCGAGATGCCGCGCTGGAAATCAGCGGACGCGGCTTTTGCTGCATCCCGCATGTGTGAGCCGGACCCACGCAGTCGCGGGTTCGCTAGCTGCCGCCACCACGGCTTCATCCATGGCAGACCTGTCAGGTTGCGCGCCAGGGCACCGCCACCTCCGGCCGCCGGCGCCGCCGGTGGCTTCCGCGGCCCACCGGAGTTGCTCTGGTGGTCCGTTTTCCTTCCCGTCTGCGCCGCTGGTCCTCTTAGGACCCGTTCTTCACTGCGGAATCATTAAATCTCCCTTGCATCACGTTTTGTCGTCTCCCACCAAATCCGCACAACAATGAAGAACTGCGGAGGGTTGTCGGGCCGTGTTCGTTTGGCCCGCACCCTCCGCGTTAGGCGATAATAATCGGGAAGAATAATGAACATATCAAACAATAATTTTAATCAATTAAAATTGTTCTTATTAAACAAGGTTCTATTTTTTAAAAGAAACGATAACGGGAAAATATAAATTATTTCACCACAAACCCCTACTTCGTCAAGTCATCGCACGCGCGTTTCTTCGCGGAGTTGATCGCCGCGGAAGGAGGCGATCATCGCGTCACGGAAGGGCATCACGTTGTTGCGGATAGGCGTCGCCTTGTCGCAGAAGGGCGTCATGTCGTTGCGGAATATGGTGACACGTCGACGAACTCCGAGGTTCAATAACAACAGATTTAATTAATAATAATTAAATCCATATTGTTGTTTTAATCCACAAAGTAAAATTAAAGAACCACAATCTCTCACCTCAACGGGTGATCGAAGATTTTCATTGCGGATGAAGGAACGTCGCAGAAGAATGTCGCGGGAGAGGAAATGTCGGCGTCGCGGCACACAGCGTCACGTCGTCGATTTCCGCGGGTTCGGCATTCTTCGTTGGAGGCCGGCTTTCTTCGCGTTCTTCGCGAAGGAGGATGAAGAACTCTTGGTTTCTGTCAAATCCTCTCAATGAACATTTTCCCAGAAGTCGTGCGTTGGTCTTATTTTATTATTATGCCAACGGATTGAAAAACAGGTTAAGAAACGATTAAATTAATTCATAGAATTAATTCAACGAATAAAACCGCCCAATTAAATGGTGTGTTAATAATTTAAGAAAACGCATCAGTTGACTTCATAATGACGGGTTTTCGCGGGTGCGTTACTTAGCGGAAAAGAAACAGTGGGGCTCGTGTGGGCCCAACTCACAAATATCCTACTAAGAGGGTAGGATATTTTTGGATAGCACCTTATCCGCATCAACTCAGCTTAAGCATCATTAAGTGGCTTTTATTTGGCTTAAGTGAAATAAAAATAAAATTGCCGCAAAACTTTATTTTATTTCATAACATTAATCCCAAAAAAATAAAAACCACAACCAAGAAAACGCAACTCCGGAAGAGGCGTTTCTAAGAAAATACTGGCGCTGCGATTCCATCGGTGCCCTCAGAATTCGATTCTGGGAATCAATTCAAAAGTTAGAAAAACCCGCTCGTCTGTTCACTGAACGTACCCGAGCCAAACTTCGAAACATGATTCCGGGCACACCGGGCCTCGGAATCAGGTGCCTTCAAAAACTGCGCTCTTGTAAAATTCCAAAGAAAATTAAGGAAAAAAAATTCTTGAAATTTCCAGGTCTTTACAGAGGATTTGAGAAACCAGGTGGTTGTTCTAAAAAAACATCTTCAACAATAAAACCATTTAAACAATCACTTTTCACATCCATTTGATATAACATGAAATTCATATGTGATGCATAGGAAAGTAAGATCCTAATAGCCTCTAATCTAGCTACAGGTGCAATGGTTTCCTCATAGTCAATTCCTTCTTCTTGATTGTAATCTTGTGCAACTATCCTAGCTTTGTTTCTAATGATGTTTCGATATTCATCAACATTGTTTCTAAACACCCATTTTGTGCCTATGGTTATAGTGTCCTTAGGTCTTTCTACTAATTTCGGGACTTTGTTTCTTTCAAATTGATTTATTTCTTCTTGCATAGCCATTACCCAAAATTCATCATTGATAGCATCATTGATATTTTTAGGTTCTAACTGTGAAAGAAAAACTTGATGTTCAACCTGATTTCTTAGAGAAGCTCTAGTCTGTGTTCCCCTATCTAGATTACATACAACAACATCTAAAGGATGGTTCTTTATAATTCTACTTTGTCTAGAAAAGGTAGGGCTAGAGATTTCAGATTCATCTACAAGTTGAGGTTCAACAGAAGCAGGTTCTGGAAAATTTTCAGAACGGGATGTTTTAACTACAGGTCCACTATCTTTATCATTAAGGTTCAAAACAGAGTGATCATCTTCAAGATTTTCAAGAGAGGTCTTAGGTTCATGTGGTTCAGTTTCATCAAATTTGATGTGAAGAGATTCTTCCACACATTTGGTTCTCTTATTGAAAACTCTATAGGCTTTACTAGAAATAGAGTAACCTAGGAAAATTCCTTCATCACTCTTGGATGCAAATTTTTCAAGATTGTCTTTAGTATTAAGAATAAATACTTTTCAGCCAAAAACTCTGAAGTAGTTAACCTTAGGTTTCCAATGGTTCCACAACTCATAATGGGTCCTCTTAAGAACAGGTCTGATCAAGACTCTATTAATAACATAACAAGCAGTATTTACAGCTTCATCCCAAAAATAAACAGGTAGGTCATACTCATTAAGCATAGTCCTAAAAATTTCTTGCAGGGTTCTATTCCTTCTTTCTACTACACCATTCTGTTGGGGTGTCCTAGGTGTAGAGAATTTGTGACTATATCCACTATGTGAGCAGTAAGATTTAAACTCATGATTTTCAAACTCATGGCCATGATCACTTATCGGGGTTTTAATTTTAATTCCACTACGGTTCTCTACAGACTTGGAATATTTTACAAAGCAAGAACAACCTTCACTTTTGTGAGCTATAAAATATACCCAAGTATATCTAGAAAAGTCATCTACAAGAACATAGACATAGTGCTTCCCATTTAAACTAGAAACTCTAGAAGGTCCAAATAAATCTATGTGAACCAACTCGATAGGTTGATAAGTTGAATCTTCTTTCTTTAATTTAAAATAAACTTTATGTTTCTTTCCCTTTTGACAGGGATTACAAACTTTTTCTGCTGGAAATTCAAGTTTGGGTAGGTCTCTAACTATGTTCTTCCTAGCAAGTTTTCTAAGTGAATGCACATTTCAGTGTCCTAGTCTTTTATTCCAAATCCAGGACTCTTTATGAATATAATTTAAACAAGTAATATTCTGCTTAGCTGAAGAATTTAAATCAACAGCATAAACATTTTCATTTCTTAAAGCAGAAAATGCTAAAACATTTTTTGAATTAAAAACATTGCAAGAATCGTTTTCAAATTTAACATAGAAACCATCATCACATAACTGATAAATACTTAAAAAATTGTATTTATGTCCATAAACAAATAAAAATTTAGAAATTAATACCGATTTAGTGTTACCAATCTGGCCTAAGCCGATGATTTTTCCGTTTGAGTTATCACCAAAAGTGACAAGGCCTCCATCAACTTTTAATAAACTCTTGAAGCATGAGAAGTCTCCTGACATATGTCTTGAACATCCACTGTCCAAATACCAAGTCTTTCTACAGGAGCTCTTTATGCAGGTTCCCTACAGAACAGATTTAGATAGGAAATGATTTTGGTACCCAGATCTTCTTGGGTCTAGAGAGGTTAGCCAATAAAACTTTAGGTACCCATATTTGTCTAATGGGTCTCATAATATTTCTAGAGTCAGCATATTTTGAAAGATAAACCTTATTAGATCCATAACTATGAATATAACTAGTTGAAGCATTTGAAGTTCCAAAACTAGCTACATTCTATCCAGATTTAGGAATGAATCTAGTTTTGGTAATTTTCCTTATTCTTGGTTGGTATCCTATACTAGTAGTGTATCTAGGTTCTATTTGCTTACCTAGCATCTGAGTAAGAGTATCTTTTCCATTGGTAAATTTCTCTAAGTCTTTCTTGAGTTGCTCATTATATAATTTCAGTTCAGTGTTTTCTTTAAGAATCTAAGCATTCTTTTCCATTTCAATATCAAGATCAGATTTATGTTTAACAGTTAAAGCATACTATTTATTTAAACCATTGTATTTGTCTTTCAGCTCATTACAGGTTTCTTCTAACATATCACAATATTCAAATAGTTCATATTTTGACATGTTATCAGAGTCGGTATCATCTTCATAATAATAAGAATTTAAAGTAGGAGTTTCAGCTGTTACCTCAGAAGTGTTTGTCATAAAACACATGTTTGCCTTATTTCTGTGTTCAGTTTCAGAAACTTCAGATTCAGTGGATCTATCCTCAGAAGCACTCCAAGTAGCCTTCATGGCTTTCTTAAAATTATTTTCCTTGTATTCATATTTCATCTTGTATGTCAAATTTGGACAGTCTGCTTTTATGTGTCCCTTTCTTTTGCACTCATAGCAGACAACTTCATCTGATTTGTCAGATTTCTTCCAATCCTTTTTCCAATGTCCCTTGTTGTCATACTTACCTTTATAATTTTATTTTCTGAAAAACTTCTTCTTCCTATAAAACTTCATAAACTTTCTAGCGATGTGAGCCATCTCACCATCACTATCAAAAGCACTTTCACTATCTTCACAGCTTGAACTTTCATTTATAGCTTGGATCTTCTCATTATCCTTGTTCTTTGAAGTTGAAGTCTTGAAAGAAAAAGACATCCTTCTATGATCATCTTCTTCTTCTTTGTTAACCTTGAGTTCCTCTTCATACATCATCAACTTTCCAATTAGTTCCTTGACTTGCAGTTCACCAATATCAAATGATTCTCTAATTGAGACAGATGATCCTCTCCATCTTTCAGGTAGACATCTCAGAATTCTCATAATTTGTTCCTTTGATGGAACATCCTTTCCCAAAGAAGTCATTGTGTTGACAATTTCATTAAACCTGAGAAACATGTCAGAAATGGGTTCATCAAGCTTCATCTTAAAATTATCATACTTAATAGTATAAGTATTCAATCCCATTTCCTTAACATTAGTTGTTCCTTCATGAGAAACAGCTAAGGTATCCCAAATTTCATAAGCAGTTTTACAGGCAGATATTATATTAAATTACTCATATCCTAAAGCACAGTACAAGGCATTCATAGCTTTGCAATTATTATTGTAGGCAGCCTTAATAGCTTCATTCCAAGTAGATCTAATAGTAGTAGAAATTTTATATTCTGATTCTATAGCAGTCCAAATATCAAAACCCATGCTCTCTAAATGAATTTTCATCTTGATTTTTCACTGAGCATAGTTAGTGCCATTGAAAATGGTGGTCTACTTGTAGAAACACCTTCATGTATATTGTCCTTGATAGCTTACTTAAAGAAAATATTTTAAAGAGATAAAAATTTAGAAATAACATAAATTTTAAGAACGTTAAAATACTACTAAAATCACAGTTAAAAAAACAGAGTACTTTAGAAAATATTTTAAATCCTCTGATACCAAATGTTGGTCGGAGTGGTACTCAAGAGGGGGGGGGGGGGTGAATTGAGTTCCAATTAAAATTTCTGTTTAAAAAAACTTTTTCTTAAAAACCCCCAAATAAAATACTGAATTAAACTGTAGTGAATTTATATCAAAGTAAAGGTTCTATTGGGTTCTAAAGGGATTGATTATTTCCCAATTAATCAAAACAAAAGATTTTATTAGCTTTTGAAACTATCTTACTGATTTACAATTAATATAAACACTTGTGAGTTTAATTATCAAAGTTACTTTAAAATGGTTTCGGTTTTACTGTAATTAGTAGTAGAATAAAATAAAATAACTATGAAAGAAATATCACAACAAATATAAACAAGAGGTTCAGTCTCATGCCGAGACTTAGTCCTCTCAACAATTTAAAAATTTGATCCACACCCTGGATCGGGGTTCACAACAGTTTAAAACTGTCCAGGTACAAGACCCTTACCACTGTTATTCTTGGGAAACAAAACAACAACAACTAGCTGTCCAGGTCACACACAACCTCTACCACTATTACAGTGGGAAATGAACGATGTAAAGAGTTTGATAAGGATTTACAGATCCTCCAATTAAAGTACAAGAGACAGTGTGTGTGTTAAATACAGCAGATAACACACACTGCTCGAAATGTAAAATAATGAATCACAGAGCAGAGATGTAGAGTTTATAAATGGCTCTAGTGATTGCAGTAAAGCTTTGGAATCCTTGAGTTTGATCAGAAATGGTTCTGATTCCTCTTCTGGTTTTTGTCTGAAAAATAGAGTGTCGTCTGCTTGGCATCCTGGTTCAGAGATAGTGAAAAATGTAGTCGATGAAGTTCTTCAATGTCCCCGTGAATATATAGAACTCTTCTTGAGTAATCTTGAGTGTGTATGAGCTTCTGTGTCTTCTTGTTCATGCATGTATATCTGTATGAGCTCTTCTCGTGTCTTCCACAACTATCTCATCCACCACTCTTTGCACTCATATGTGCCTCCCTTTTTTTGCACCAACAGGGACTTCTTGTATTTATAGAACAAGATCCAGCAAAAGAAATGATTTCTTTTTACAGGTACGAGGTACGGTTCCCTGACATCCAACAACCTTCATTAAATAATTGACATAGCATTAAAATATACCTAATATGACCATTGGTTAGATTAAATAAAGATAAAGAAATTCAAACAGCTGTTTATGACTATCGGTGAGTTAAATGATCAGTAGGTCATCAACATCGGCATCAGTAGCTAGTCATCGGTGTGTCCTGATCGGTGACTCAGATGATCAGCATTAGTGTGTCATGATCGTTGACTCATTTGATCAGCATCGGTGAGACATCTTCGGTGACTCAGATGATCAGCATCAGTGTGTCATGATCGGTGACTCATTTGATTAGCATTGGTGAGACATCTTCGGTGACTCAGATGATCGGCATCGGTGTGTCATGATCGGTGACTCATTTGATCAGCATCGGTGAGACATATTCGGTGACTCAGATGATCGGCATCAGTGTGTCATGATTGGTGACTCATTTGATTAGCATCAGTGAGACATCTTCGGTGACTCAGATGATCAGCATCGGTGTGTCATGATCGGGGACTCATTTGATCAGCATCGGTGAGATATCTTTGGTGAATCAGATGATTAGTATCGGTGTGTCATGATCGGTGACTCATTTGATTAGCATCGGCGAGACATCTTTGGTGACTCAGATGATCAACATCGGTGTGTCATGATCGGTGACTCATTTGATCAGCATCGGTGAGACATATTCTGTGAATGAAATGATCAGTATCAGTGTGTCATGATCAGTGACTCATTTGATCAGCATCGGTGAGACATCATCAGTGACTCAGATGATCAGTATCGGTGTGTCATGATCGGTGACTCATTTGATCAGCCTCGGTGAGACATCTTCGGTGAATCAGATGATCAGCATCGGTGTGACCATTGTCTTTTGAAATGGATCGGGGCGACCATTCACTTAATAGAACACAAAGTGTCTATTTGATCCAGAAGACTTCCAGAATACTTTTAAATCAATAACAAGCATAGATAAAAACATGATCCAACCGATATAAAAAGATTCTCTAAAAGATTGTGGTTATGTATATGCGAAATCCAACCGGATTAAGTAATGATGATTTGTGATTATTAAAACATTAATCTTAGGAAGAATTCAATAACCTTCTAGAGGGCTCAACAAAAAATGATATCTAAAAATCCTAAGGAAGAGAGAGAAAGAGAGAGACATGTATATATATATATATTAAGAGGGATGTAATGTGGATAAGAAACTTACAAAGAATGGGAAAAATGATTATATAATAGGTTCAATCATCCGAATGAAGGTATTTAAAAGAGACAAAACGAATTTTTGAGAGAAATAATAACCAAAAAATGTGTTCTAGGTCCTGTTAGGAAATGAAAGGGACAATTGAGTGGGTTGGTTATGAAATTTTAATGAAACATTGCAATAATAAAAAGGCACAGGGATGGTTTCTTGTATGGGAATGCATAGTTTTTCAAACATTGTTCCGTCACTGTGTGCCCTAGTTGGTGTGGTTGTATTATTTCTTCAAGGTGGGTGAATAGTTTTCTTGTATTTCCCCAACTATATTAGACTATTATACCGGGGTTTGTATGGGTTTTCTTAGCAAATCACATGGTTTTGGAAAACTGTGTGCCATTCCTATAGATCCAAAAAATCCAATTTTTTCCAAAATTATTCTCTATGAACTAATAAACAAGACCCTGCCAATAAATGATTAAAAAATGAGTTTAGTATTATATGAAAATAGAAAATTGATGTTATAAAAAAGTAACATTGTATAATAATTTCCTTAAATGGATTTACTGACCAAATATTTGAATTTTCATGGAAGATTAATACTTTATAACTTCTTTTATTCCATAAACATTATAAATAATCAAGAATAGGTTTAATCATAGATCTTAAATAATTCTAAATAATAATTAAATATAAAATATAAGAAAATAATTATAATACACATTAATTATAACACATTGTATCAATAATTTAATATATTATATAAATAAGAATATATTAAGAGTAATTAATCATTCATAATTCATGCCTAATATAATCCAATATCTATATAATGTGATGTTTTGTAAAAAAACAATCAAGATGATATTTATTGACAAAGAAATAAATAGGGAAATCAATTTTCTGAAAATTATATCTCAAGATGTAATGTCTTACATCTATATTTTTAGTCTTATAATGTGATAGAAAATTATAATATATATTAATATCACCCATGTTTTTAAAATTTATTATGACATGTATTAGTTGATATCCAAAATCCAGTGATGTGGCATTAATCAATATAATCTGTATATATAAAATTTGTACAACTATATACACATCTTATGAAGAGGAAAATGAAATAGAATAAATCTTTTTACAATACAATGACAATGTAGACATAGAAAAATATATCATATACTAGAGTTTATTTTTTATGTAATTTGAAGAAATTAATGTCAGAATCAAAATAACTAACCAATTAAAATTCAACTTTTTTATAGTAATAAATTGTGATTTTTCATATTTATAAGATATTTAAAAATTATATTAACAATATATAATGTGATTCTTTTGAGATATCTAAACAAATGCACACATAAAAACAATATACATTATATGAGGTCAAAATAATTGTAATTACAGTAAAAAACTAATAATAATTATAAAGACAATTACAAAAATAGGATTCCCAGTTTCATCCAAATTTAGTTCCTATATTGTACTCATAAATGTATAACTTCCTTTAATGATATCATATAAAATACATTCTAAATGTGAATTTATATACTTTTATTGATTTTAATAAATTCAATCTTTATTTGAATAATCACAAATCCAAGGAATATTTTTATCTCACCCATTAAAATCATTTAAAAATCAATTTTCATTAATTTAGAAAATTCAATAGATAATGAGGTTTCGTATTACCAAAAAATTATATCTTGTGAATAGATTTTATGAAATGAAAAAATATTTTGTTTCTAATTTAACTATGAGTGTAGTATCATATATGTTATTTAAAAATATTCTTGAATGATAAAATACATGAAACAATCATTATAAGCTATGTGATAATGTTTTAAACCATAATGTTTTCTTGAATGTTGGAAAACTTAATTTAGTAACATATTGTTTCAATATATAGGGGGTTAGTTAACATTAACACCCACAATAATATAACCAATTATTAATTCACAATTTACATACATTCTATATAGTTCAATATTGATATGTGATACATTATAATTTAGTATACGAATGAATTCATGTATTTATAATGATAAAAAGCATTCATTAAAATGAATACGTCCATCATGAACAAAGCATTTTTCAAATAGGAAAATCTTATTTTTAATAAGTTTGATTCATGAACACTATTTCAATATACCCATTTACTTCCAATAGTCATGTTGTCTTTATGACTGTCTACTAGTTTCGAGCCTCAATACCATTCCAACGAATTCATGTCTTCTTACATGGTTATCAACCAAGGTTTTTCAGGGATTGATTTGTTGAGGTTATTTGGTTATAGAAAAGATAATAAGGCATAATTTATGTCCTTTTTTAAATGATAGGATTGGTTTTGATTTTCAATATCAATATCACCAACAATAAAATCTATTGGGTGATACTTATAGGTCCCATCTATTATATGAATTAATGTGTTTTTATTTTCCATGTCATCATCGGGGTCAATAAGGTTTGGATGGTCAATTATGAGAGATTTATCATTTAAATCAGTAGTTTTTTTCTATTTATTAGAGGAATTATTGATATTAAAATTTAATATATCATTTGAACCATTTTTTATATATTATTCATGTTTATATGGATATGTCTCCTTAAATTTTACATTTAAATATTATTTCATAACATGTGGTATTTTCAAAAAAATCAATATGATTAACTGGTGGATGAATAAGAAAAAAAGATATTTTATAACACTTTTTTTAAAAATTTTCCAAGTATAATTTAGTATTTTTAGTAAAATCATTACATCAAAAAATTGTAATGTAATATAAAATTGGATTACTACCATTATATAATATCTACGTTGTTTCCAGTAGGATTTGTATTTTTAGAACCCTTTTAATTCAAAACTATGTTTCCATGAGAAGGTCATCCAAAATATTGATTGTTAAGTCATATTATCATGGCATAGTCAATAAAAATTTAATTAAGAGTTATATTTACTCATTGAAAAACCGCATTTTCTAAAGATGGTCTAGGTATCAGGAATTTATCTTCATATCCATTTTTTGAAAAAAAATATTTGATTTATTCATTATCAAATGCATGGCCACGATCCATTCTTATGGACATTATAGTAATTACACTATTTTATTAATATCCATTTAATATTATGTAATATAAGAAGGGGATTCAGTTTTTTGAGCATGGTATAATACCCATTTATATTGAAAACACGGTAATAATAAAATAAGAATAATATTTTTGACCAAGATAATAATCAATATACGGTCAAAACACATCCATGTGAACAAGATGTTGTGGTTGAGAGGATGATACCTATTTATTTCGATTGAATGATATTTTTTACTTATCCACTTAATAGGTAGCAAACACATTGGCCTATATGCAATGATATCGCCAAAAAAATTTAAACTCACTTAATAAGATACATTTTGATAAAAATAGAGAACCTCAAATGACCGTATAAACATTCACATTCAATAAATAATAAAACACTAAATATTAAATTTAATAAAAAATATTACAATCATTGATTTAAAATTTAACATTATAACCATCGCCATAAAGTTTATATATACTTAAAAAATATATTTTAGAACCTAAAAAACACAAAAAAAGAAATTAATCGAGTTTCAGTATTACAAATATTCCCAAGATCAATTTCCATTACATTTTTCATTATCACAAAAAGTAACAATATGGAAATCTATATTCCCAATTATAAAGAATATTGATTTTTATCCAATAATATAGTTAGAACATCCAATTTCTAGATTCTATATAATTTTGTATGATCTATTTAAACAAGTTACCTCTACGGATCAACCTAATGCTTGTTTAGTCTCACATATTCTTGAATTCAAGGAGTCCAATAAAAAATATTTTTGAATCACGCTTTATTTTATTGGATTGATAAGAAGGATATTATGATAATTATTGATGAATTTTTTTACCCAATTATAATTATTGTTTCCAAAATAAGAAATTCTATTAGTTTTATAGATTAATGTCTTATTCCCAAACAATCGAACAATAAATTTATTATAAAACTTTTTTTCCAATCCAGATATATATAACCAATTCATGTAATATATTTGTGTTGTTTATGGATTCCGAATATCATATTCAAGGTTCTATTCATGTTTCAAAATTAATATAGATCATTTTTTGGGTTCTCCAATAAAATTTACGATCATTATTCTCCATCAATAAGTAAAAGTTGTGTTATAGTAGTTCTAGGTATTCTTAATTAATCCTATATAGCTCCATACATATAACAAATAATAATCTCATGATCAGTTTTCATTTATATATCCTATTGAACATATTTATCTATTTTGAAATTAAAAGGTGGACTGGTAACATATATATTATATTTAGAAACCACACCAACTTATTATTAATTAACATGAAATAATATGTATTTCTCCGAGGAATTGATCAATGCCCAATGTAAATTTAGATAGTTAAAACATACTACAAAAAATTAATGAATTAATTTAATACTAAAAGTTGTCTATAGATATATTCTCATAATAGGGGTTAATTATGCTTCCTAAAATAAATTTATTATTTTAAAATTAACATATTTAAATCGAAAAAATTTAAAACCCTATCCCAATTAGAAACACCATTAGAAATTCAAAATTTGATCATTTATAATAATTTATTAAATTATTCATAAAAACCTTATTTATGTAATTAAAATTTCATTATGTTTGAAAATACTCATGTCACATGAAATAGAGTATATATATTGGTTGAAAATAAATAATATCAGTGTATATTTTTAGTCAATTATTTTAAAAAATAAAAAAATAAAATGGGTTTTTAGTTAAAATAAATACAAGAATTGAAAATAAGATAAACAATATCAATTGATTTTAGTAATAGGATTTATTCAAGTAGGAACATAGTACTCTAATATTTATATTAAGACACTAGTAAAAAAAATTAGAAATTATTAATTAACAATCATAAAATTGGATTAGGATTTACAACAAAAACTAATACACATTATCTAGTCTAATATATACTATGTCTATTTCATAGTTCAATCTGGGATAAAATATCTAAATAGATTAGTGGGGTATTAATGTAATCCTCATAACAATGTGAGAATATATAACTAGATATTTACAATAACTCAGGCAGAAAACAATATGTATTAAATAATTGAGGGACTGAAGATATATTAGGAAAATGATGTCTCTCAGTCCATGATCAAATTTTGTTTGATTGTCAAGTCTCTCATACTTGGGTTATTTTCATGTTGCTTAAAAAAAGTGTTTTTTAATCAGTTCATCCCTCAAAATTTTTTCTCATTGTAACATAGAATAATGATTTTTTAGTAAATAATAATGAGTATTTTTTTTCAAAATAAGTAACAACACCAATTATATACATGATTTAGTGTTCTCGTATTTGATAATTTATATTTACAATGTATCCATTCAATAAAAATTCATTCTTGAACTGAAATGTCATAAATAATATGAATGGTCTCATTAAATAAAAAACATACTATCAATATTCTAATCATTATCCATGGTATCATTATTACTCAATGTTCTCATGGGTGCTCAGTATGACATGCGGTTAGTTGGCTTCATCATATGGTCAATCATACTATCCAAAATCGATCTACATCCTTTTTTGGTCACATTATACTTGTAAATAATATTTCCTTATTGATATGAGGTCATTATAGTTTCTCATGTATACACATGATCTTTATATTCCTTTAATTAGATATCGTATCAAATTTCTCAAAAGATCAACTTGGGTTCTGTTGGAATGCATGGTCAATAGATAAATTTTCTTGCGTGAACTACAAAACAAAGGCAAAAACATCATAATTATAAAATTGTCAATTGAAATAATTCTTTTGATTGATCTACATCATCATAATTTTGATATTATTCACATAGAAATTTCATCATAGTCAGTTCAATGGACATGATGTCGATGGCTATATATCATGAAAAATATCCACACATATCTTATTTTCAAAATTTCCTTGAAAAATAATTTTCAATTTAAAATAAGATAATTTATTATAGAAAAAATAAACATAATCTGTGAACATTAAAAAAATTACGAGACTAATCCAAAAAAATGATATCCTTCGTAATTCATTGGATGGTTTTTGATAAAAGTATATAGATAATTTCAAGATACTTTTTTTTATTTTTTTATTTTATTAAGAAATGATAGAATTATAATTGTATAATATATATTCTTTATCATTAAGTGGGTAGTGGTTCTATTATAACACCACAATACATTTGGAATATCTCATGAGAAAATTATTCTATGATTGGAAATGATTTTTGGTGGAATTATTCACAAGTTTATCTATGGTCATGATTCTGGATAGAGTTGTTTATACTAATTTTTTATTGATATGATTTCAGATACATCTTATGACATCTTTTTAAAATATATATATTATTAACAACATTTTTTACATTGTTGTTTTTGGACATCCTAAGAGATATATTTTTCCATAATTATATTTAAATTGAGTTTATTGTAGATAGATTAACTCACATGTATTTTCATTGATATGATTTTTAATGTATTTATATAAATGATTTTCAAATTAAATGATAGTTGAACTATATTTGTATATGTTTCGGGGCTGAAATGATTTTGAATTTTTTTTTTCAAAATTTTTTTATTTTATATCTGTTTTTATGTTACACATTCTTATGTCGATGTAACTATTTTGTTGCTCATTATTGATTAGTCATGTTATTACACTACTATTACTAATGTCCTACATTATGATAAAATATTGATTCCATGACATAGGATTTATATACAATATTTTATTATTAATGATTTTCTTTTTTTTATCTTGAAAAATACTTATAATATATCATACTGACAAGTTCATATTTTGTACAATTATGATCATTATTTTTAATTTTTTATGTTTAACAATATATAGCTTTAGAGATAACATTTTTTTCATTCCCTATGTTATAAAGAAGAGTACAAAAATAGATATGTCTCGATTCATTTCATTTGAGTTATAAAAATTGAATTATGTTCATTGATTTATTAATGAGTTATTTGTGTATCAAATATCTAATGATACAAAACCTAATGGTTTCAGAGCATGATTTTTTGTAGATGAAATGAATATTCATATAAAATGATTTAATATAACCATATATTAATCTATAGTAATCGAACGTTTTTAAACAACATCATGGAAAATGTTATTGGATCATTCATATATATATATATAATCATTTACCTTTTCATTCATCACAAGGTTGTAATGTATTGTCCATTCAGTGTACATTATCAAATCATTACATTTTCTTCCATGAATGTTCAACACATTTAGGGTGAATATATAATTTTAAATCATATGTTTTTTAATATATATCACATTATAAAGTATATATAGCGCATTAATATCTGAGATTTCAATATTATTGTAGTTAAATAAAAATGTAATTTTATGTAATTTTGTGCATATAACATTAATTAATGATAGACATAAGCTACCACAATGTCATTTTTCTCAAGGAAATATCCCAATACCATCTTTGGTGCATCACTATGTATGTGAAAAAACAAATACACTCTAGGGGACTATGAGTATAAGTGATGTGACTAACACTATCTTTGGATAATTGAAATTATATTCATTCTAATCTATGAAAAACAAAATGATTCTATTTTCAATTTACATGGTCAGTTTTTTTAATTCGTGAAAAATTTGTCATGAAGATTTAATATTTTCCAACATAACCAATACAAAACTAGCTATATTAGTTTTAGTTATTGGTCTTTTATAGATTATAATTTCTTCTTTTATTTTATGGAAATATGGATATACTCTTGTTTTTTATTTAATGGCTGAAGGAAGATTTTTTTTTTGTTTCCAAAACCAAAACATCCTCAATTTGGTATAATTTTTATCCTTTATCATGGTTTTTAGAAAAGTCCTAAAATGACTTTTATATTCATCCATTATCAAGGGAATATATGATAATATCAAATATAAATACTACCATATTTTATATTAGTTTTTCTTTAATAATATATTCATCAAATCTATGAAGATATTTTGGATATTTGTTAATATGGATGACAACATTAAGGGTTTAAAGTGTTCATGTATTATGAAATTTTATTAACATATACACTCTTTTCACGACTAAATATTGATTCTATATCAAAGGTTAATTGTTGATAAATATTGATACCCTCCCTATTGATTGAACAAGTTAATAATATGGTGTAAACAATGCTTTTTCTTTACCTTGATCCTTTTGATCTCAGTAAAATCAATATAGATGCATAGTAATCTATCTTCATTTGTAATAAATATAATTGGTTCAAATTTTGGTGAACTGAAAGGCCATATAGTACAGTTCTCCAAATTCTCTTCAAGATACATCATTAATTATTTAATTCAATAGGGGTCATTCTATAAGGATTTTTAGTATTTGAACAACACCCTGTATTTTTTATAAACAACAATACATTATGATCTAGGGAATAATCATAAAACAATTTATAAAAAACCATTATTCATTCATTAATTATTGAAATATAATAAATATATTTTTCTACCCAATAGTTTGTTTTGAATACCCCTCCATAATGGGTATTATTATCCACACTATTTAATTTATTTATATGAGGAGTTAATATATTAACTTACATTGATTGGATGTCATGAGTTGATTTTTGACATGAAATTTGATTTCACTATCCCAAAAATAAATATGGGATCTATGTATAGAAATCCTATCCACTGTTGTGATCCCATCAAATTAAACTAAAGGAAGATGAAAATATTATTATGAATAAGTTTCACAAAATCTTCTATAATATTGTAATTATATAAATTGGATGAAATAATCACACCAATATAATTTATTAGTGACAATGTAATATCATGTAGTAACGGTGGTGTTATGATACTATAATCAAGATTTCTTATTATTAATATAAAGCTATAACTATTATCAAATATAAAAATTTTAGTTCTTTAATGAATGATGAGTGCAACTTTCACTAATTCGTTCCCATGATACACTTCTTATTCTATGATTTCATAAGAACTTTCTTTCACCCATTTAATATTATGTTATTAACGTTTATTGACATATTTAAACATTATTTGGGTTCTACAGTTGGTTTATAGTCAATAAACCATATAATTGATGTTTTACAGTGTGGGAGGTTCATTTCATTGATCCTCCATTGAATCAATTTCATTTATATTCCTCTACCTATCTCATTAAAATTAATGAGATCAAATGAATTATCTTCCAATATTTAGTAATTTACTAATTACATTATTACAATCACGCCATGTTGCATCTCATATATTTGGAATTTATGAATATATTCAGTCATTACTCCACGGGTTTTATCATTTGACATTCTATGAAACCCAATTTTTCACATTTTTTCATAAAAATAGTGATAATTATGGGAGCGTCTAATTTCTTATTCTTCCATGATATAAAATCGAACAATCTCAAAAAAGTGGCAAAACTCCATAATGGTTAAAACATTTTTGGATACATAGTTTTATGTGACTAGGGAAATAATATATTTTTAATTTTAGGTTAATGATAAACCCTGAAGTGTACCTCCAAGTATTGGGATGTTTGATTCATATGTTCTAATGGATTAATACTCATTTTACATTGACATAATCAGTTGTCTGTTTATATTACAAAATGAGATTAGGGAAAAAATATAGATAAATAAAATTTTAATGATCTCCCATTATATGAACTTGATTTTACAATGAATAAATGAATATTTATAAATAATTCAACATTGAAAAAAAAACTCTATTTTCAAATGATTAATTGATTGAAAAAACATTTAGTGATCTATGAACAAAATAAGGGATATTATAATTTCTATATTAGTATTCAATTTCTGGGTAATTTGATTATGCGATGAACCACTAATATAGGATAGATGTTGACTCATGGAGGACACTATAATGTGTTGTCCCTTTATTATAATTTTTTGGATTTCAATGCAGTTCATGTAATTTTTTATTGCTAGAGATAGTTATGTGTGAATAGATATGATAATTTTTACTCCAGGTACCATCAAATTTTCTACATTAATAGGAAAATTATTACATTTCCCATCATAATCATTATTAAGATTATTCAATTTGTTTCAAATCATCAACTAAAACCGAAACTCTTAATTTTTTATTAGGAAATAATAACCCATGGAAGAAAATATTTGATATTGAAAAAAATCCTATTATATTAAAAATTATAATATATTTATTTCAAGCTATGATATTTTCATATAATACAAAATAAATTTTTTTATACATATGTTGTTGTTAGTTCTATAACTTTTTTCATCATAAAAGAATTCCTAAATTTTACTAAACCTCATTATAATACAAAAAAAACAGAACTATAACATATGATAATATTAAATATGTTTAATTGAATATTCATTAAATCGTACAATAAATACGAAAAATGAACCTATATGTTTTTTGTATTTTGAAATTAGATATGTAATAAAAAATATTTACAAAAAAACCCATTTCACAATATTATTTTTTACAATGGATAATAAAAAAGAAATATCATACAGAGTAATCTTCTTCAATATTTGGTGAAATATAATCATGATAATTGGTGGGATTATATTCATGATAAGGTGTGGACTTAAGAGCTATTATTCAGTGACTATAAGTTTACGTATGATTGAAATGTGACCATGGGATCTTGAATGAATGTTAAATTTTTATTAAAAAACATTTTATGGAAAAAATCAGAAAACTACATGTTCAATAGGATGCCAAACACAATATAATATATAAATTTTATTAAAGTAGAAATTAAAATAAATATATTTGACCGCATTAAATAATTTTTAGTACAGATCAGTTATGTTTGGATCTGGATCATCTTTGATAATCTCTTCATATTGAGAATCCAACTTGTCTCATGATTTCAATGACTCCCCCAATATTATATTCTTCTCTTTGAAGCCTCTTCTCCTAATTAATTTTTTTATTGATCTAAGAAACATGGTACTTTTTTTATAACTTGAAATAGTATTCAATTAATCCTTTATTGCATTATAATTAAAATCATAAATGATCAACACATCTTCCATCATCACTTCCTCACCGTTATCCAAAATTACCCCTCCTTTTCTTATGTTGAGTCCAACAATTCACTCTAAAACACCTTAGCTCCACCCCCAGAATATTTTCTATCCTCGGAAGGATTTACCTTATGCATCAACCATGAAACAAAATCCATGTGTTTGTTCAATGAAGATTCACCAACGTTAGCCTTTATCCCATTACATATTTTATTTCTTGGCGATCTAAAAAATATTGAATTTTGGGCACCCAAATAATTTTTATATGGTATTGGATTTTTACCCCCTAAGAACTAGAAGATTTAAAGTCAATAGGGCTCCTTTATTCTAATTTCCTAAACCAGATTGATCCATAGCCTTCCTTGTCATAATACTAACATGTCCATGAGAACCCTTAATTTTCACTTGCCTCCTCATATCCAGAGTTTCTACAATCGACCTATTTACATTTTCGTCCTTGAAAGACAATTTTCAATCTTTTTGGATCCTCATTTTCATTCACATCATCATTCAAAATCAGGGATTGGTTATGCAACAATGTTGTGTTTTTATCCTTGAATAGATGATGAACCTATCTGTTCGTTGACACTACCTCAGTCACATTAGAGACCTATTTCTATTTGAGAAACCTAATGTTGATATTAGAATCAGCACCAAAATGATAAAAGAGTTGTATGATCAACCTTGGTTGAACACCATTTCTTGGATTAACTACCTAAGAAAAAGATATATAATTCATGGGATAATGTCCTCCACCTTCTAGAGTTGATTCCATTTTATCACCACATAGTCCTCCCATTTCATACTCATTACGAGAATTTGGATTCAATTGGAGACCACATGCCTTGAATCTAGTCCAACCATCAAATAAAAATGCAGTATTCTAATGAAATCATCTATTGTTAGGTTTGTAGGTGACAGATATGACTCTTTATATATGGAAACCTCATTAACTACACCATTAGACACAAAAGGTTATTTTGAGAGCACCCTAGATTAGTCATAACTTGCCAACTCCTTTCCCTGGAGAAATATGATCAGTGTATCCTATGAATCCCATAATTGGCCACTAGAAACACTAGTCATGGAAAACTCCATCAAATATATTTTTTAGTTCACTCTTCGAAGTCTCTCATCTAGCTTCAAAAGAGTATTCTAACCCCTACACCTAAATGCTGGAAATGCATGTCCCATTTTCGTGATTTAGGGATGAAATTAATCCCTGATTATAGGAGGACCACTTGTTTATATTGAAATTCCTCACCAATACAAATCCAATGGAAATCAGGAAGAGATTTTGACAAAACAATTTCAACACAAATTTGATGGGAGATTAGATGACACACAGAGCGAGATCTGCTATTTGAGAAAAAAACACTACTGACTAGATTTCTTAATATTTTAACAATATATGGATTCTTAAATCAGAGTGGATGAGAAGGAACCATACCCAAATATCCATTGTTAGATAATACATTTTCATATTAACGTCAAAGCTCCATAGCAATATGAAAAATCTTGAACCGTCATAGATGCTTGAAACCCTATACCATAGTTGAATCAGATCCTCCTATGAAGTGAATCATACCTAAATATGTATTCTATCAAGAATAACCAATATAAAACATTCTTTTAACCCCCAATATCTAATGATAAATCAATTTTATTCATGAACTGACATGAGTCCGTGTGTAAATCGTGCAATCAACATCAGGTTTTGGAACAATGAAGCATCTTCAAACTCCAAAAGAGAGAGTAGAAGTTGCGGAAGACCATTATATAGTTTAGGGAAATTAGTTAATATAATGTTCTGAGGGAAACAAAGAATAAAATTTGGGATTGTGAAGGTAATTAAAGGGTGAAGATGATATTCCTAAAAGGGAAATGAGGGTTCCTCCCCCACTAATAGTGGATGAACTAGTGTGGCAGTTGTCTGGGTTTGGACAGGTGGGAGTGATGTGACGATCCCTTTTGAGAGCATGAGAATTTATTAATTGTACATAATCATAACATAATGATATCATACATAATAAATCAATAAAAATAAATCAGGAAAAACTACATAGATAATTCAACAAAATAATTAAAATGTGGGATTGAAATATTGAATTAGGAAGAATTTATCATAAGCTGGTAAAACAAAACTATTAAATGTGGCATAATATTGAAATATTTTATAACAATATGAAACTTATATAATAGGGGAAAATAATTCATTATACATAGTAAAATTTCCAATCTCATCATCATATAGTGGACGATGTCCCATAAAATATTGGACTAGGATCAAACCCAATTCCCTTAAAAATAGTGGATAAAGTCCCATACTGTATTTTTTTCACACCCTGGTCTCATAAAGGTAGTCGTAAATGTCCCACTTTATAATTTATTAAATATATAATCCCTTAAATATAATCACATGAGATATAAATTATTATCCAATGTAATATAGGAATATATAATTTTTTCCCTCCTAAAACATAATGAAAAAACATTCATATGTGTGCCACAAAAACATGAAAACATATATGATTCTATCAAAGAATAATTAATCCTTGAGAAAAAATGGGTTTCATGATAACAAACATAATACACGAACATAAAAAATACAAAGAATGATTTAGGAATATACCTTTAGATTATATCCCTAGTGAATCAGAAGAAACATAATACGATATTCATATAGAAGAAAACCACATTAAATTAGAAATAAAAATTTACCATTAAATATAATTATAAATATCATTTATATTATGATATGTATTATATTAAGAAAAAGTAATTTAAAAAATTAGTTTTATGAAATTAATTTCAACGTTAATGAATATTATTTTAATTAATAATCAAATCTTAAAAAGGAACATCCAATTGAAAAATAGAGAAAAACATATAAAAAATTATATAATAAGAAACAAAAATTGAAAAAATTCTATTAACACATTTATAATTGAAGTGATAGTCCATATAAAATATAAATAAAAATTTATATATGAATGTATCTTAAAAAATATGAAATCAATTCTATAAAATTGACACTGAGGGAATATATTATGAACAAAAAAGTAGTGATATGGTTGGATTAACTCACAAGTCTCCTTGGGGTTCAATAGAGATCCAATGGTAGATAAAACTATCAAGAAACATGTAATACCTAGAAATAAATATAGGATAAGAAAATAGATATTTTTTCTAAATAAAGTACATATAATTTCCTAAAATAGTAATTAAAAATATATGTTCTTAATTTCAAAGTGATATTGCAAAAATAAAACATTACCTTATATTTTTTCATGTTCAGACAAGCTCATAATCCATAAATAATAAATTAAGGATTATTATTAAAATTTATACGAACCTTATTAAAATTAAATTTATTTAATACCACTCATTTATGATTCATTATTAATCTTTTATTATGTGTTTATTTTAAAAATTAATATTTCATTTACATCTGTTTCAATTTAATTACATGATTTAGTTTGGTGGATCGAGTCCTTATTCGATGATTCTGGGTTAATCACCTTGATAATTATCAACAAGATGTATTGTATTTTCCTATATATTTTTTAGTGTCCTGGTTATATCATGGAAATTTTAGTGATTTATCTCATTGAATGATTTCAAATATCATTTTCTATGACTATTGAATTAATAACATAATTAAATTTATTTGTTAATAAAATTTTTTGTATTACAAATAAATAATTATAAAAACAATTTAATATAGTAATTATTATAAAATCATTTATTTTTTTATGTTTCATTAGTCATTCATGACATAAACATTATACTATCTCACATATATGTGAAAAAATTGACTCAAAATGACTAAAAAAATGTAATTTTGTTGTAATGATATCACATTTCTAAAATTTTATGGACTTGAATTTTTTTAGTAAATTTCATAATTAGATTTAAAATTTAATTTATATTTAATATAAATAAAATTTATTAAATATATGAAACCACATTCATTGAAGACTTCAATATTCTCTTTTAATACCTCATTGAAATGATGTACTTTGGACCGAACCTAGTGAAAATATGATCTGTAAAAAGGGAGATGTTATTTAGAGATATATTTTGGGTGGGTATTAAAGATGAAATACAATTAAGGGATTGGGTTGAATCATGGAAGGGAAGTGTTGTTTTAATGGTGAACTTGAGTGGAATTTATAAAAATGAAAATTTGTCAATGTGTGAGGAGTATCTTCATACATGTAAAGTGTATCAAAAGTAATAATAATAATATTTAATATATGTGTATTAATATATAATTCCAAAATAAACTCATTAAGAGGTATCGGTTTAATATATGTTATACCATGAACCCTTAATTTAGTTATGTTTACCTCATTTCATATTTACAGTTGTTACACTATCTTTACCATAATAAATTCTTTTTTATGAAAAATGAAAAATACCCTCCTACTTATTTATTTAACAATGATAAAAATTACTCTATTTTGTCATATTTTTATTATATATATTTGGAATGTAACATTTGAATGAAAAAATAAGATATATAGTAAAATCAATTTTTATTTAAAAAGGGATTTTTAAAAATTTAGTGTTTATAATCGTATTTTATAAAAATTACAAAGTAAATATATGTAAATATATTTTAATACATTAAAACAATAAATTTTTTATAACACTCCCTTAAATGTTATTATTTTAATTTTTTATATAAAAATACAAAACATTAAAGAAATAATAAAATATAAAAAATATATATCTATTAATAAATGATTTTATTGAAATCCTATTAATTAATAAATTTTAGTAATTCCTTGGTATTGTAATATTTTCATAAAATTTTATAAACACTTGATTGAATTATATAATAATAATAATAATAGTAATATATAGAAAATAAAAATATTTATTTTTATAAAAATAAAGTTAACTAATTATTATCTTTTTATTTCATTCCAATATTATTTATAATATGTGAATATTGTTATTTTAACAGTCATAATAAGAATTTCATGAAATGAGTGTACATGTTTGATAAATATATAAATAATTACCATATATCCAACAATTATATATATAACCAACAAATTTCCAATGACCTATAACTTACACACACAGACACATATATAATCATTATACAATATTTGTATATATATACTTACATACATCTCTAAAATAATCCATTAGATTATAATTTAGTTTTAATGATTTTATCACATTTATAAGGTTTCATATTTATTTTATTACTATCATTGATTCTATGATCTTTATAATATATCAATATGATTTGAATTTTAACCTTGTTATAGTTTTACCTAGTTTTGATACCATTTGTTTAGTAATTTTAGAAAATATGTTTCTTTAGTAAACTGATATTATATTTCATTTTAATTTTTAATATTCTACTATAACAATCAACTTTTCAATTTATATTCTATGGCATGTCAAAAGTTATAAAAAAATGCATTTATATGAAGGGTAATACATAATTATATCATGGGGCACTAATTGTAATGAAACATCACATGTTACAGGGAATAAGATAAACTAAGAATGAACTCTGGGTTTTTTTATTATTATCATTGATGATGTATTAAAAAAATACCGAATAATTCAATAATAAACTATATTATTTATCCCATGGCATAAAATCCCTACTAATGACGTTCTAATGGACACAAGGAGATTATAATGATGAAAATGAATCTAAACTCTAGTTTGTTTTAATATTTTACATATTACATAGTATTTATAGAGATTTTTTCATTTTCTATGCAACAAGAATAGTGGGATGATTTCAAATATAATAATTATAAAAACATGATATAATAGTTATAAATTTCAAAAAATTCATTAAAATTATAAATAATAAGTTCATGGTGATTGGAAATGTGTGAATTCTAGTTATCATTGTGATAAAGAACTTGGTTTCATATAAATTAATTTGATCTAAAATATCAAATTTTCTAATGGGACGAGTGATATTTTGTTATTTAATATTGTGGTTTTAATATCTATATATATCGAAGATGTTATGACTCTTAATAAAACTATAATAAACAATGGAATATTCAATGATTTTTTCCTTTTATTGGAATCATTATAATAAAAATTGATATCAAAATCTTATCTTATAAACATTTTACAATGGGTATCAGAAATATGATATTTTTATGATAGAATAACGAATTTAAATATTTAGTGATATTACATCTTATGTATTATTTTTGTGAAGTAATGTTTCTGTAATTAGAGTGGTTAATCAATTACCTGGATGACCTACATACTATAACAAAAAATTTACTAAAACCAGATTATCATTTGAATTCTATTGATTTATGAAATTTTTATAGACATATCTATTTCAAGTGTGAATCTATTGATATTAGTTTCCTAGATCAAACTAATATTATACTTTCTTATTAATGGAATATATGTAAATTTCTTATAACATAATGAATATTCTTCATTATTATATTATCATTTTAATTTATTATAATACTTTTCATATCAAATGGTTATAACAGTTCCATGCTATAATGATATTGTAGACATGTTTTTAAAATATTCGTAGAAAAATATAATATGGCCATGATAAACAATATTTTAAGTCAAATATATGACATTTGATTATTAGGTGTCGGGGGTTCATGAGATATTGAGAAATATTCTCATGTAGTTTAAAATTATTCATCTTTAATATATAGATGTAATACGAATTAATCCACCATTAGAAATTATATATGTTATATTTTTATTGGATATTCCTATATAAATACCTAATCATTGGTCCTTATACATATTATTATTTTTAATGTATAACATGAATCATGAAACTTGATATATGGATGAAAACCTTATTATGTATGTTCATGATGATGTAATATGTTTTGGGTGCATTTTATATGATATGAAATTAAAAAAATTCACCAGAATGAAATTTTTCTTTAATATTAATATATAAATATATCATTAGACTATTGATTGAAATATAAAAATGTGATTAGATCTATTATTGTGTTAGTTAATCAATGAGTTAATTTTAGAATGTTAGTGAAACAAGATCCAAGTGTATTGGATGGTGTCATAAGTGTACATCATACAAGTTGAAATATTAATATATTATAGTATTATATTACATGGTAGAAGTTTTAGTAATGACTTAATAATTGGAATATTAACATCCTTGTCTATGAGTGATATGAAATGATTATAGATATATATCTAGGAAGTTATCTATGTTACCCTAATTTCACTAAGAATGTGGCCTAGAGGGCCACACAACAAGTTTATCTAGAGTATCAATACATTATATTTAATTTAATCTTAATAATGAATAATAATATTGAAATTTTGAATAATTTTAATCCATGTTTTGTTGGGTGTGTAACTCCTTGAGATTTTAGAATTTATTTTCCTGTAAATAATCATTTAATAGATAGATTTATGCACACAAAACACTGAACTAAAATGGTCAATAAAATCTTAAATGAATATTATTAAGAAAATTTATTAATAATAAAACCTATAGAAAATAAAAATATTATAATATATTTGTAATGAATGAAAATGGGTATTAAAAAACATAATGTTTCAAAAGGGGATTTTTTTAACAAAAACACGTTTTCTTTTTATGTTATTTTAACATTTAAAATCCAATTTTTTTAATGTTTATATTTTAATTTGGTATAATGAGTATCATTATTGAATTTATCTTGTCAAACCTTGCTTATAGTGCAATTACATGACTGAGAAGCTTAATGTTGGTTCATTAAATTAATAAATTGGCATGATTACAAGAAATCAATTACCAATGGATCAAACAGTTTATTACTTTTGTAAAAATAGATTACATACATCATACCAATAATATATTGGGAAAATAAAATAAAATATAACATCATAAAATGCTCAAAATCATTGAAAATAATTAAAATGATTCATATTAATAACCATGTGAATGAATAAAAAAAGTGTGAGCTCAAATGCTCATTAATTGTAAGATTACATTGGAAGTAATCATGAATCAATAAGATTCAAAATAATAAAATTAAATAACTTAGAAAAAATTCATTTTAAATAACCAGATAAGTCATTATCAATATGGAAAGGTAAATAACTGACGATATATTCCATTTAATTAATTATGTGAGACTGAAGTACATCCATAGATAATTTGAATGAAAGTAGATCATATGTATTAATAAATAATTAATTCATAGTAAAAGAAATTATTTATTATTGGAAACAAGGTTTCTTATGTACATGGTACCTTTACCATCAATACATTTCAAATGATTGTTTAGCATATCGGGTAGAAACCCATTTAATTTGGCCAATTGATTCATCTCTTGAGACCAATGATTCATCGAGGGGATATCAGTAACTAGGACCAAACCATGTTGTACCATTAAAAATAATTCCATATATATCATATAATTGTTTTACATTCATGAACAAAGTGCCTTATCAAATATCCTTATTGAGTAAAAGATATAAATTTACTAATATTTATTGAGCTAATCAAATAAATGTAAAGTACACACCATGCTTAAAAATCATATAAAATTTGGGAAATCATTTTACTCACCAAAAAATAGTGCTGATATAAAAAAATATGTGATTTACAATGGAATATTTCTATAAGTAAGATATTATTTAATGAAAATGTGAAAAAACACAAAAGAATGTGAGAATGCAAAGAAAACTTTTACCACTTTGGTAATTTTTATTTCAAACACCTTGGATGAGATTTAAAAATGTAAAACTAAAAATACCATGAAGTTTGAGTGAATAATGATGTTAAATTTCAACAATTATTTATTTACACCACATTAAATTGAATTTGTGTATAACTACAAAATAATTCTCAATGAAATGTATATTTAGACAAACTCCCTAATATATGTTCACTTTTGAATTATAGTCCCCAGGAAAGAATTAAATTCAAAAAAACCTAAATTACATGAAGATAAATTTATTCCTGATATAAACCACAGTAGGGTTATTATATTCACCATACAAAAGAAATAATCGGTGAAATGGTGTATTCGTTGGCCTGAAAAAGTGAGACAAAAATCATTTACCTTGAATTGGATTTTATGTGAAAATCCATTAACCTTCTATGTAATGGATTTAATCGAAAATTATAAAATAAAAATAATAATATTTTTAATATCATATATTAACATAATATAATATATCATTACCCATTTCTTAACTATCTTCCATTATCTTCACTATTTTGGGTGTTCATAATTGAGTTTTTCAAGTATGTTTTGGCTTGTTACATGTTATTCATCTTCATTAGATTATTATTTAATAATATGTATAATTTAATTATTTTTTTATATATGATATATGTATTCATTGTATATTTATTTATATTAATTCATAAAAAAATTTCATCGAAAATGAAATGCATTGTTCATGGAGATTTTAGGATAGATGTATGCATGAACGCCAATATCATTTCTTCCCCATATTAAAATAATGAAAAGTAATTTATATATATGTATAATATAATCCCAGAATCATATATATTTCATATATTGAAAATATTTTCACTAAAATAATCATTAATACATTCCATGTATAGTGTGGACGAATCACGTCAGTTTTAGGAGGTGGCAGTCCACGTATCTAGAAACGAAGTTATCGTATTCCCACAAAATGGAAAGCATAGAGGTATGGGTTATATAAAAACACCCTTTGAATAAATTCATTATAATAATAAGATATATAATACATAAATTATAAATCCATCATTATTTTCCATCCATTAATGGTGTTAAATTAAATAACAAATGACATCATTTCGCAAGGCAATAGTCTTCTGTACACGGAAACAATGATTGTGTATCCCATTTTATGGATGTGTGTGAAATTTTATATATAAATTTTATAATAACCACATATAATTACATTTATTTTAATTAGGTTACCATATAATCATTTTATTGAAAAATTTTAAAGATGTAGAAGTTAAGGAAAAAATGTGATTGTTGAAGAACGTCACCCCGCATTCGAGTAACTCCTTTTGGATTATAAAAAAATAAATCCTTGGTTTTAATTAATATCAAAGTGAAGATAATATGAGGAGGGTATGTATTATTGTAGCTTATTTTGGTAGGTTTTGGATTATAAAAAGTGACTTATAGGTTTGAAAAAATGAGAGGGGTGGGTTTTTTTATAGTGGAGGAGGAGTGATATTCTTGATAATTTTTGAAATGGAAATTGTATCGATATTTATTCCATAAAAGGATGGTCAAATGATGAAATTTATTTTTTAAAAGGGATTTTATGGTATAAATATGTCTATATTATGTATTCTGGATATGTTTATAATTCACTTATTTCTAAATATTTATGTTATATTATCTAGTTATGTTTAATTTTAGCTTAATCACTATAATTAATTTTAAATGTATTCAATAATGTTTTTATTCATAAAATAATTTTAAATTGATAGATATTTTAAATTATTATGATTCTAAATATTTAATACATTTTCATAATTTTCCATAATAGATGTGTTATAATCAATTTAAATTTAATCCCATAGATGAGATGACAAAGCGATGTTTGAATGTAAAAATGTTCCAAAGTCTACAATGTTATTATATTTAATTTCAATGTGAAATTGATTTTAATGAATTAAATTGGATTAATTAATGTTTTATTAATATAATTTGACTTTAAAACCAATTTAAAATGAAATTTATCCTTATAAATAAATTAAAGTAAGAGGAAATTTTTAATTAAATGTCAATATTATTTACGAATCAACATAAAATGAAACTTCCCAAAACAAATACAAAAAATTCACCGTAACATATACTCGAAATTAATATATAAAAACTTATGTTTATTTTTACATATAAAATTTATACAATTTTAATAATTTATATTTAAAATAACATATACATTAAAAGTAAGAAAATTATTCTATTTTTTTTGAGAAAAAAATCTTTTATTCATGAAAGTGGATTTATTCTAATCTTATGACTATAAAATATATTAGATTAATGTAAAAATATTTGATCAAAAATATAATGTATATTTTATTAATTAAATTTACTAATAGTAATTATTTTAATTTATTAATAAGATATGAATTTGGATCCATTAAAATAGTTCATTATAAAATCATTTCCTTTATATATTCAATTAGTTTTTATATTCATTTCAAATTACATGGTATCCAATGAATTCAATCATATATTTTCCTAAGTTAGATAATCATATTCAAAAAAATAATTTTAAAGGTAATGTTTTATCTTATTATATTAAATAATAATATCTAAATAATAAATTATTGTTCCGTAATACTCAGTCTTCTATGTAACACAAACAACCAAAATAAACCATTCATGCATATAACTAAAGATATCTATGTGTTAAGAGAATTAAAATATATAGAATATACTTATTTAAAATATTAATCATATCATACTGTCATATGATTTTATAATCCATTATACACATGGAGTTGTATTCTATACACTATAAAATACAATGTTCATAATTTATAATTTTGGGGTGTTACATGCTCCACATCTTAATTAAATTATGTCCTATCAATTTTAACATGATCATGATGATTAAGTGATTGTTATTTTAATACAATATTGTAAAAAATACTACATCATAAATATAGTTAAGAACACATCTTCTTAATATTAAGTAATGAGAAATGTGATGGTTACCAAATAACTAGGATTTTGAATATGATAACAGTAATTAAAACATGGACATGGATGAAAAATATAACTATCATGTTCTAATGTAGAGTTATAGGGAATATGTTCTTGAGAAATTTCATGACCATAAATCCATAAACTTGAGGTATGATTAAATTTTATTCATATCATAAAAAATTATGATAATAGATTTTTTTTGTTTCAATACCCTTTTCCTAGAGATGAATACTTCATTAAATCGCTTTGAATATTAGTAAATATGCATTTATATTTCATAAAAAAATTATTGTCCTTTGATTTCACCTTAAACTATTTCTACTTCATCTATTAGTACAAGCATCATCTTATGTTGAGGTAATAAAAGAATCAATAAAACATCATGTAAATATCCACTTAAACTATTTCATGAGTGGAAAAAATTTATAAAATACTATTATCCAACAATTTAGAATGAATGAAATCGGATTTAAAATATAATCTTATCAATAAATATGAAGGGATATTAATCGGCACAGACATTACATGTGAATATGGAAATGACATGAATTGAGATGAAACCTTATTGAATACATTATTTCATACATATTCATTAAATATATCAATGATTATTATATATACTTCTTAAATCTAAAAATTTTTCAAACTCTATCATGATATCTTAAACCATATTGACAAGAAACCATTATTCATATCAATTATAGTATATAATATCCAATCTATATTATCCATATCAATCATTTATTTCTCTTATACATCATTGTCTCAGGATCGTGAACATGTTATAGGTTGCCTTTCCCACATCCATGTATTTTATCAAAAGGTAAACATTCTACTAAATCTATTTTCTTGGTTACAGATACCAATCAACAAAAGTTTTTAAATCCTTGATAAAAAAGTAAAGCAGTATAATCCTTATACATTCCATAATAATTATAACTATTAAATCATAAAAAAACATTTTTAAAATTATTCAATGATCAAAATACATGATAAAATTAAACAATCCACTTCTGTTGTGTTAATAACATACATTTTGACTTTCTCCCTTAGATTTTTAAGGCATATTCTATTGATGTTTAAGGTATTCAGTATCATAGTTACCCAACTCCTAGTAGTTATAACACTAAATAGAAGCATTTTACTTCATCCTTTGGCATTATTTTTCTCGGTGACCATTTTATCCTCCCTTATAAAAAATGCCAAAACAGTTAAATAATTTAATAGTGTGATTAAACATTAGAAAATCATTCTTTTTGTTCTTCTTATTTTAATAAATAATTTTTTTCTAGGGTTGAGAATCCATCTTCTTCTCTTGAATTCCATTTAATATATAGGATCTTGATAATTCACTATCTTCATTGATGGACCATATGGGTATCTCTCTGTATATTCATAATGATTGAGAGAATAACCCCCTTTGTATATTTTTATTATGACCTTAAAAAAATTTGTCAATAATTCACTCTATGTCACGTATGTAATCTATCGAATACCTAGAAAAATTTAAATGGTTACATCATAGACGAAACAATTTATTCCTATTTTTTCTATAAACTATTTAAATTTATCTTCATATGAGTTTTTTGTTCTTGAGGGATTTGTTTTTATAAAAATGTATCCTTAAATGATTTCCAATCCATGAGACATATTTCCTATTCCTCCCTATTATTCTGGATCAACAAAAATCATTGATCGTCACAACCATTGGGATAATACACTATATATATAATTATAAATTTCACCACATCCCAATTCTATTATTATATTATCTAAAGATTTACCAATTGATTATCCCCCATTGGTTCAGTAGTCTCATTATATAATGGGGGCCTGTATCACATAATGCGATCCGACATTGGAGAATATCATTGTGGAACTTGTTCCTCCATCTGGTAAATTTTATTTTTCATAACCTGATTTAGCATAGTTAATATATCCATAATATTTGAAACTCCAATACAAGATATATAATCTGCAGGGATAACACAATTCATAATTCCCAAACTAGTCAACCAATTATCATTAGTTGATTATGTTTTCTAAAACTAATATCAGAATAATAAACATGGTTTTTTTGGGGATATATTTACTTTCAAATCCCTTATAATTGTATGTTAATAAAATTTGAATTATACTAACACTACCCCTAGGAGTGTCAAAATATGCATGCAGTAAGGCATGTTATAACGTATCAGGTTACGCTCAAGTAAGTCCTAACACACATTTCGAGATTCATTCCCCTAGGTACATATATAATAGAACAAAATCCACTTTTAGTATCCACACATGGATGTATTTCTAGTAATACCCAAATAAAATCAACCATTAAAATATTATAGGATGATCTTCTATTCTTATACTCAATTTTTACAATAGGGTTATTTTTCATAATTCATGTTTTCCAATACATAGATTCTATGGTTTCTACTAAACATCACGTGATACCAACTGTAGTTCCCCAACCCTAGAAGCCTGAAGGTGGTGATTTACATAATTACATTAGCATTATTAAAAATAATCAAATACATAAGGACATGTCATTTTTACACTTTTGGAAATAAAGATTACATACATGATGCCCAAAATACATTAGGAATAAATAAATAAATCATAACATAATAAAATGAATAGTACCATTGAAACTCATTCGAGAATTCATCTTCATAATAATGGTATAGAAAAAAAATTATTTTAGAGATCAGATACTTAGTAAGGGTAAAAATATAGTGGATTAATAATTAAATAATAAGAATACAAAATATGGAATATTAAATAACTAAACTCAATTCCTATTTAAACTACTGGATAATGCATAATCAACATGAAAATTTAAATAAATGAAAACACATTCCATTTAATCAATAAAGTAATAATTAAATGAATCTATATACAATGTCAAAGAAAAAAATATCACAGATAATAATAAAAATTTATTATTAATAATTAATATTATTAATTATAAAATTATAGGTTTTATAGGTATGTGTTACAATTACCATCAATACATTTCACAAGACGGTTTGTCTTATCCGGTAGAAACCCATCTAATTTTATTAAATGATTCATCACATGGGACTATTGATGCATTGATGGGAAATCTATAACTAAGACCCACATGTTTAATAATACTACCAAGTATTATATATATATATATATATATATATATATATCAAATAACCAATTTAAAATCATTAACACTATTTCTCAATAAATATTAGTATTGATTAAAATATTTGGAATTACCAATATTTCCCCAATTAATCAAATAACAATCAGGTACACAATGTTTTTAAAAATTATAAATGGTTTAGTAAATAATTATACCCATAACCTAAAATTATGGACATATAAAATAAATTTTATTTAAAAGGGAAAATGAACATAATTAAGTTATTGTTTCAATGGAAAGTTATCAATCAAAAAATAATGTTATATTGAAAAAATTACATCTTCTATATGTTAGTTTTTATGAAAAAAAACCCTCGGAAGAGATAGTACAATGTGAAACTAAAAATTCCATAAATATGAGTGAAATGCTACATTAAATGGAAGAGGGGTAGTATATGCGGCACATTAAGATGAATTGATGTATAATAAAATATAATTTTTAATGAAACATAAATTAAGATGAACACCCTTACTAATTGGAATATTTTGAATCGTAATACCGATGAAATAAATAACTTCCAAAAAAATCTAAACAGAATAAATTTAAATTTACTCATGATATAAAATACAATATTGGTATTATATTCAACACATAAGATAAATATGTGTTGAAATGATGTATTTTTCATAAATGAAAAAGAATGAAAATAATCCCTTGTCGTGAATTTCCTTTTGGGTGAACATTATTTAACCACATATGTTATGGTTTTGAGAATGATATTAAAATATAAAAGAAAAATTATAATATTTATAACATCATATACCTAATTCTTATAATATCACATTACCCATTTCTCAACAATCATCAGTTATTTTAACTATTTTTTGTGTTAATTGAATATTATTTCAAGTGTGTTTGGACCTATTTCATGTTTTTCATATTAAATAGATCATGATTTCATAATATCTAAAATGTAAACCATGATTTAAATATAATATTTGTATTAAATATATATTTATTTATAATAATCCATAAAATTTGTAGAAATGAAATGAAATGAACCATTCATGGTGATGAGAGGCCAAATGTATGCATGAATGCTAAATTAATTTTATTAATATATTAAAAGTATGTAATGTAAATAATATAATTTTGTATTACAATTATAGTATCATATATATGTCATATATGTCATATATGTTTATTAAATTGTTTTTTAAATATTTTCATTTATAGTTTGAACGAATCACATTTTTTTGAGGTTGCGGTAGTCCACACATCCACAAATGAATTTATCATATTTCCAAGAAATGGAAATAATAAATTTATGAGTTATATTATTATTAAAGAATAATAAATACGTTATAAATGTCATATTTAACCTATATAAACTATAAGTACATCATTATTTAAAACATTAAAATGTGGAAAATTGAATAATGTAGGAAATTTATTCCCAAGGTAGTTGTCCTCTGTACACATGATCGATGAATGTGTATCTCATTTGATGGATGTATGTGAAATTGTTGGTAGAAATATCTGCATAAAATAATTTTATTATATTTTAGATACATATTTTTCCCTATAATCATGATATAAAAATAGTTTAAGGTGTTTAGAAGTAAGTGAAACATATGTGAATGTTTCAGAGTGAGACGTCTTATTCGGGTAACTCAATTTTGTTTATTCCAAGGGAAATACTTGTATTTAATTCTTCCCAATGTAATAATTATAGTAGGAGGTGAGGGATTTTGGGAGAATATTTAGGATGTTTATGGATCACAAAAATGACTTGAGAGGTGTGGATAAATGGGAGGTGTGAGTTCCTTTTTATCGTGGAGGCGTGTCATTCATGTAAATTTTTGAAAAGGTGATTTCCCCAATGGTATGTCTTTGTAACATTTGTCCAACGATAAACTAAATTATGGAAACGTTATTATAAGGTCAAAATATGCACATAATTGTTTTTCATGTTTTGAGGACATTTTTTTCTATATGTTTATGGTTTAGTCCCTTGTTATTCTTAATTATACAATAATCGGTGCAATAAATTTTAACTGAATTCAATAATATTTTCCATCCAAAAATAAGATATAACTAATAGAAATTATAAATTATTATAATTAGAAATATGGAATATATTTTTTCAAATTACAAGAACTGAAATGGAATAAATTAATTTAATTTTCATTTCTCATATGGAACGACAAAGTAGAGTTTTAATGTGAAAAGTTTCTAGAGATTTATATGTTTTTAAATTAAATTTTAAAAATAAATTTATTATAATGAAAAAATAGATTACTTGATGTATAATTTATATAATCTTAATTTAAAATGATTTTAAATTTAATTTTCCCTTATTAATAAATTCAATGAAATGTAGTATTTAGTTATAATTTAGTATTTTTAATTGTTCATGAAAAATTGAATCATCTGAGGAAGTTACATGAAATTCATCTTAAATTAATTTAAATTTTCTTTTTTAAATAATTAATTTTATTTTGAAATATAAAACTTAAAAAAATTTCAAAATTTATATTTAAAATATGAAATCCATTAAAAAAGATTTTTTTTGAAAAATGCAATTTTTAACCATAAAACATGATTTATTCTTATTATATGCCTAGAAAATCTATTAGATGAATGTAAAATGAAATTTAGAAATTATAATATATATTTATATATATATATCATTAATTTAATTCAATTATGGTTATTTATTTTATTTATTATGAGAAAATAGGTTTAGAATCTAAAAATACAAATTTTTAAATCATTCATTTATGAAAAAAAAATTTATATTCATTTATAATTACATCGTAACCAATGAATTAAACCATAAAAATTTATATGTTAGTTAATCCTATTCATATCCATATATTTAATAACTATTTTTTATCCTATTATATTAAAAAACGGAATCTTAATAATATATTTTTGTGTGAAAAAATCTGTCTTATGTGAAACGCAATCATATGATCAAAGTCGTTCTTGCATATAATTCAAGATAACTTAGTTTTGATTGTATTAAATGCAATATAATTGATTTATTTAATAAATTAAAAATATTTTAAATTCTAGGTATGTAATATTCATTTCTACACTTATTTTTTCATTCCATTCAGTATATTAAAAAGAATGTTTTACATTAGAATTACATGGTATTATATATGGTTTTTTTGGTATTTCTCATAAAATAATTACTATTTAACTAATTATTTTAAAAAAATATTATGTTTTATAACACCATCACTTTTATGAAATTATCATAATAGAATAATAATTTAATAGTTTTTTAAAACTTCTATTTATAACAATTTATATTTATATTGTAAAATATATCATTTCAAAATACAATATTGAATTTATGAAACCTCAAGTCATTATTTTGGGGACAGGAGTAAAATTTAAATCTAAATTTTTATTCATTTAAATAAAAAATAGTTTCTATCACCGTAAAAAATAAAATATAAAAAATCTTTTTTAATGTGGTTAATCAAAATTTACATATTATTTTTTTGGTTCATATCATTTTTAGCCCTAAAATATGATAACTAGTATTAAAATTATTGACCATGATTAATTTAAATGCCTTATTATAAATGAATTCTTTTCCTAATGCTGTATATTTTTTATGTAATAAATTAAATTGGTATATTTTAGTTAATTATTGTTATATGATTTTAAAATTATATAAAAATATATTATCCAACATTTAAAAAATAATTAATGAAATATAATATTAAGAAAACTTATTTTCTAAGAAAATATTATTCTATAAAAGTATTTTTCTATATATTAAACGTATAAATTTAAATTTTATTTTAAATATTTATTAATTGATTTCTGATAAATGAAGTTTAAATTTATCTATATAACATCAATACTATATAATATGGGTTAAATTATATATTAATTACAATATAAATTACTTGAGTAAAAACTATTTTCCAAGATAAAAACCAAATTTGTAAAATGTTTAAAACTTGTGGTAAGAGAGATAAAACCTGTTTTAAAATTTGAGAAAATGAACATAAGAGGATAAATAAATGTTATATCACCCACACATCATTATTCCCCAATTTTGAAGCCACTAAACCATGAATAATGTCATTCGATTATTGAATACATAATAGTTATTTATTACGAAATCAATTTTCTTCACATATTAAAAGTGGTCACATAAAAAATATTTCTCCACCAATAAAAAAGATTTATCTCAACTAATACTCTATCATAGAATATAATTAATTATTTCCCCACATTAGAAAATCCTTTTTCTTTCTATAATACCATGTTAACTACCCTTATGGTGTACCCTGTGGGAGAACATCCTTAAGAAGTCCCGATGTTCTAAACTTAACAATAATGGTTCTTTTCTTCTACTAATGCAATCATATAATTTAATTTCATAAATGAATAATAAAATAATCCTTAATAATATTCTAAATGTTTAATATACTAATGGAACATCCAATTTGTACCCTCCTATAAAATTATTTTAAAAACTAGTGCATCAGCACACATACGGGTACACTATCACTCCTCAACAACATGCATGATTTTTCATCACCACCACAATTAGATGGTTCTAAAAGATGGTTTAATGGATTAATTTTAAATTTTTATCATTGTTTTTATTATTAAAATATTAACTATTTCATAATATCCCCCACTTCTACAGAAAATTATTGTATCTATTATATTTACATGAATTATATCTCTTATATGAATAGGGAATATTTTTTTTGACTGTATTGTGTTTTAATGTATAAATATCATAAAACCAGGTAAACTACAATTTTTTTTAAATAATATCAGTATTACCTTAAAATAATTATATTATTCTATATTAATCGCTAACATAACTAGACAAACCCATAGATTAGAGTTTTTTCGTATTTGAGAGAGTTTATCAACTTTTATATATAATCTTATAAATTTCTGATCGGTGTCTGAAGAAAAAAAAATTGTTAAATTTGAATGAAATGAGTTAACAATTATTTTATTATTATATTATTGTGATTTAATTATCTACTAAATTTTTAATATTCCCCCAATCCAGTATGAAAATTACCAAAACATGCTATTGACTAACTTGATTATCATGAATAATAACTTTAATACATATGAAATAAAATAATAATATGATAAATATTAATATAACATGTTTTACGACCTCTATAATTATCATTAAATGATAAAATTTGAATTTATTATCAATAATAGACACAACTATTATGAAACATGTATTCAATACTAACAACATTCGATGATGAATATAAAAAAATATTAAATATTTGAAATAAATTTCTATAAATCAAGTTCATTAACGGTAATAGTTATGTTTAATTTAATAAAATATAAGATAATTATAGTTCAATTTTATATGTAGTAGGTTAGAGAACATTCAACATAGGGTTATTTGAGATGACGAATATTTTTATCTATTTTCAATTCCATTAGACATGTTTTTATACTATACAAACTTATTTTTTATATGGTGTAACCACTATGAAATTTTATTAATTTTAATTAATATCTATCATTTAAGGATATTTTAATTTCCTTTTCATGGTAACCATGTTATGTTATTTTTTAATTATAATAAAAACACAATATGTTTTTTTCAATCCAGTTTTATGGAATTAAAATATTACTCCTATAAATATTTTTTATCGATTTTGTGGTGTATATATTACCCATGGTTTTCTTTTTTTCCAAAATTAATTCAATTAGAATATTTAATAATTCTTCTCAAATTATATCATTCATTTTATTTTACTAATAAGATGATAATTTTAAAAGTATCTATATTAGGTAAACACCCATTTTTTGATATCATTCTTCTTCATGAACATCTTTATTACTATTTTTTTACTCAAAAACAATTATTTTAGTTCATGGTACATTTTATTAATATTTAGGGTGAATAAATTTTTAATTAAAATATTTTAACTTAACAAATTTATTTCTAAAAAAGTATGTCATTATTTAGGATCATTATATTAATAATTATTAATGGTTTCCCCTTCTTGTTCATATTTTCTTTTCCCCATAAATATGTTCTTTATATATATAAACACAATTGAATTTTATCTCTTGTGACTCGTTTCCATTTTATTCCCTTCAAAATATTATTTCATTATCCCTTATAATTATTTAGGTTGTCAACAAGAGTTTTTTAATGTATAAAATATTTTCCCCACTCATGGCTATATGTTCTATATTCAACAATAATTTTTTTGAAAAAAAATTAAATACATCAAGAAGACCATTTTCAAATATTAGATTTAAAAATAAATTTCTAAAAAAAATCACTTCAATATTTTGAAAATGAATTTAGAATGTGACATTATCTTCTAGGAGTATGATTTTTTTTCTAAAATATATTTTTTCGTTTCTCTATCCATGTAAGAATTATTAATTTTGATATATTAATTAAATGGTTTTAAAAAAATATCCAAATATTTTAATATGAAATAATTTTGAAATAAAAAGATAATATAGTTATATTTTCGTTAAGTAAAATTTTTATTTTCAAAATAAATTGATGAAATTAATTTGAATTTTAGTGTCTTTATTTATTATAAATAAAGTCTTTAAGTATATTTATTTCTTAAAAAACGATACATATATTTGCTATTGGAAAAGTTGTATACAAAAATCCATGTTCTTGGTTTTAAATATTATATATTTTTTAAAAACATTATCAATCTCAAATTATTTCTCTATTATGGAAATATTGTTATGGGTTTTTTAGACATTCAGAAAATATGAATTTTCTCATAAATATCCCATGATTTATCCTATTATTATAAAATGCGATTTTTCTCCTTTCTGAATATCCATAAATGTGATTGTGTTACAGTCAGGTAATTTCTATTCCACCATCAAAAATTATTAAATTAATGTCTTAAAAATGATCATGTATATTAGTTCATGAAATATATATGTTTCGATACATTAATAATGTGATTTTTGAAATATAAATGATTAATTTCATAGAGAACATATATTAATGGATGAATGATGTGTGGGGTTCTTTATAGCCCAATAATGAATGTTATATTGTTTTATACCACATGACTTAAAAATGATGACTTTTAACACAACTTCAATTATCTACATTCACTAGATATATCTTCAACAATATTAAAAATAGCTACATTAATAATATTTAACATGAACAATTTATTGATAATATTCATTTACATGAATGATAGTGAACATAATATAGCTTCTCTGTGTTCACAATATTAAGAGTGATCTTTATATATTTATCTATGTTCCCATTTTTTATTTTATATAACAATTTCATCATGTTTTGTTATATTATTATTTTATGCTCCATGAATCACATTTATTATCTGTTGTTCTGTAAATCATTTCCCAAGGTATGTGTTTTTAGGTAATATTACATGTCCTTATATATTAAATTATGGAAAACAATAAGTTCTGTATCATTTTTTTATAATATAATTCTTCTCTAACCAGGTTTTCTATTATGATATATCTTATGGTGACATGTTGATGAAGATTTTACCTTACTAAATATTATATATTAGACATTTATTATGTTTCCACTGCCCCAGTTATGAGAATTATTAAAACATATGAGTAGTGTAGAAATAATTATATTGTGAATCGATTATATGAAAAGTTTAAGAATTATCATAAAATTAGATTCTTCTATAGATGATCCTAAAAGAAACTATTATTTTTTATAATGAGATTTTGGGATTAATTATTACATGTGATGTTTTTCTTATTTAATTTATTTATTATAATGAATGGTTCACATAACATTTTATTAAACCCATTATTTAATGAATATTTTCTTCCTGACAGAACATAGAGTGTGGGCATGGGGATACTATCTTGGTATTAGGGCATGGTTCAATATTTTTTTGGATTAGTTTATTCGTTTCTTTTGAATATTATAAGTTAAAATTATTAAATATATAATTTATAATTATAAGATATATGACTATGTATAGGATAACATTACTAAATTTTGTAAAAAAAATTCAGCATGTGATTCTTATAGTGATTACATCATTTTATAGAAACCATTGATTCAATGGGGTTATAGAACAAACAAATCAAGAGTTAATCACCCTAAAAATTTATTGTTCAATATTAGATTAATATTTACCTTATCCATAATTAGTTGACATATGACTAAAAATCATGATAAACCCTAGGAATAGATTTTTAATGATCAAATGTTTTTTTTACAAACTATTATAATGAATTAGAATAGAAATTGAAGATCCATCATAAACATAGTTATTTTTGAAAACCCGATTGGAATGTGACCTTCGAAAAAATATTTTAAATCCAAGGAGTTATAGGTTGGCCCAATTATAACAATGTTAAAACAAAATTTAATCTATTTAAAAAGAAGGTTTACTCTGAGAATACATCATAAGAATTAATATTTATACTCAAATGAAAATTTACTATGATTATATTTGATATCATCATAACCATTTTAGTTACAATATTGAGTTGGTAATTTTTTTATAAAATTCATATTGTGAAAGGAAATACCCTAAAAAAGTATTAAAAAATAACCATTTATATTTTGTATAAATTAATGAGATAAAGGGAAAATTCTATTAATTTCTATTATATGAGAAATATTGAGTCTGTTAGTATCAAAGAATGTGAATAAGATTTTTAATAGAAGATATATCATTATTTTATTATGGCTTCTTTGATTCATTGATATATTAATGATAATTAATATTGAGAGGATGGAATTTTTTTCTGATAGGAAGAATTAAACACCCAAATATTTTGGAATTTGTTTTCATTAAATAATCATTTTTTAATTAAATTTTGACCCATCCAACACCAATCTAAGGTGACTTCTTACATATTATATGTATTTTATTAAAAAACTATGAATAAAAAATTATATAGTGACTAAATTTATGGTAATAAATGGGAAACACATTTAAAATAGTATTATAAACATTAAATGTTTTAGATATTATCTTATTCGAATAATCATATTTTATTTCTATATTGAATTTAAATTTAAAATGTATACATTTTTATAATATATTTCTATCTTTGAAAAATGAAATTCATTTTTTAATTTATAATATCAAAATTATTTTATTGTGATTCTTTGTGATTTTTTAAAAAGAAATGATTTCAATGGGAATAGTTAAAAAATGTAGATATTAACAATGACATAATTTTTTTTGAAATTATCGTATTTGAACAATGAAAAAAATATTTTGAATCATCTTTAATATATATATATATTAATTAAAATAAATAAATTTTAAATAAAAAATTGACATTATAGAACCATTGTTTAACCATTTGGAAACGTAAGTAATATTACACTCTAAAATATATTTACTCACATATATTAAAAATTATTATTCAAAAAATGAAAAATTTAAATTCAAAAAAAGTATTCAATACTATAGATAATTGTTTTCATAAAATATAATCTGTTAAATATCATTGTTATGTTTAAAAATATGAATACTAAATTTTATTTTAATGAACACAATAATCATGAAATCCTTATGTAAAAATTTTATTTGTAATAATTTTTTATAATTTTTATCTAATTTATTCTATTAGCCTATTATATATAATTTCATTGATATGAATTTTAACATATATTAAATTGTATTTAATGCTTTAAAACCATAACGGTGAAAACAAAATTTGTAAACAGAATAGTTTTTGTATATATTATATGATTTGATTTGAAAATTAAATATAACATATTAGGAAAACGATTTAGATTAATTGTATTATAAATTGATGCTCTTAACCAAATAATTTTTTAATACTGAATATATTATAATCTTTTAATTAAAAATTTCATGGGTAAATACGAGTTAGTAATTTCAAAATCATAATATTAAAATGTAATAATAATGTTTTAAAAGACAAAAACCATGAATAAAACATATGTTAAAATGAATAATAGATACTTTTACAGCCTCATATCACCTATAAATAAATTTTTTTGACTTTTTGAGATATTTTACGTTGAATGGTGGTGTGAAACCATTCATCATTTAATGGGTATTTACAAAAAAATCATTTTATTCAATTATAATTAGAGGTTAATTCCATAAAATTTAATCTCCCATTAATAATATTTATTTTTAACCAAAATAATCCATATTCTCCCCACCCCTTTTCTCCCACAACATAATATCCTTGGGCATGAAAAAATAATTATTTATGGATACTTAAGGTTTTATCCAAAGGAAAACATCCAAAAGAAAAAATAATGTTCTCAACCATACACTCAAAGTTATTATCATCTTCTACCAAATAAAATGATTTAATTCCATGAAAAAATTATTAAATAAGTATTTATAATATTTTAAATTAATATATAAAACATCCATTTTATTCCCTCCACCAAAATGATTGGAAAATTTTGAGATATCATCATGCATATGTGTGGTATTCAACCTTCATGAATGAAAATATGGATTTGTCATCACCACTTTAAAAAAATTGTTATAAAATACCATTTAAAGGATTAATATATATTTTATGAGGAAATTAATATTATTAAATTTTAATTTATTCTCGATCTTCCTCCAAATCTATGGAATGTAAAAGTGTCTCATATATATATATATGTGTAGAATACTACTTTCACTAAAGTGAATTAATATTTTTCACAATATTTAGTTCTTCTGTATAAAACTATAGTATAAAATAATTTTCAACCTTATGAGAAACTAAATAATATCATTACACTTCATAATATGTTATATTATTCCAAATAAATAACTTTCTTATACATTATCAACAAAAGAATGTATTGTTTTATTTTAACAGTCAGTTTAACCACCAATATGAACAATTCTGTAAATTAATATCATTAGTAAATATGGTTAAATAAAAAGTTCTGATATTGGATATTCATATGTAAATAATTATTTTTTCCAATACTTTTTTAGTAATATCTAAAAAATATTTATGCTACAACCACTTTTTCTTAGAAATGACCAAAACCAACTTACCCAAACATCATCGTCGTGAATCATAACCAATATACTTATGAAATGAAATTACGACATGTGAAATCATTTTGAATTATCTGTTATTATAACTATAATTTTCTCAGAATGATGAAATTTAAAACAATTAAAATTAATCAACACCACCATTAAAAAAATGTGATGGAATATAACAACATCCAATGCAGAAAATAAATAAAATATGACTGATAAATTTGTAATAATGGAATAGTAATAATTTTTAATGGTTGTAAGAATGAATAATATTATGAAATATGTGACTAAGACACTTATTTTTTGTTTACATTATTTTACTTAATTTTTGGATAATATTTATTTAATTTAATGGTTATTTGTTACTATTTTCAATTCCTTAAGACATGTCTCATATTTCATGGCATCATTTATTCAATATGGGGTATTAAATACTCTATAAAAATCTTATATAATCAATATATTTCATTTAATGATTATTTAATTCTCATTTAATGATATTAATATACTTTTATTTTGATTCTAATGATACTAATACTATAAGGTTGTTTGAATCTTGTTTTTTCATCATCGAGATATTAATCATATTCAACACTTGTTTCTATTTGTGGTGTATATATTGACAATGAATTATATTTTTCCTAATATTTATTCGATTAAATGGACTTACAAAATCATCCCACAATATATTTTTTCGTGGGATTTTTATTCAAAATAACAAAAATATTTAATGGTATTTGTTAACTAATATAACTTTGTTATGTTATAATACTTATTATTAACCTCAATTCATTCATGGTTGGGTACTTCAATCAATAGAATTAGTTCATGGTATAATATGTATTTGGGATAATGAATTTATATTTCAAATATTTTACATTTGTGTGATATATGTTTTTGGTATCAGGTATGAATCATTTTATTTTATTTGGAAACCCTTATTGAGTTCCCTTTTGGGATTATACCTAGAAACAATTCCTTAGGGAGGGTCATTTTGTATTTGTATGGAAGGTAGTTGGGGTATTGAGGAAACTAGAAAGAAAAATACACCAATTTTATTTAAAATAAATTGCATGTATTTAAAATATATTATTTTAATTTGTTTTTCCAACCCAAATTCATGACTTGTATTGGTAATTCATGTATCAAGAAGACCAAGGAATTACATGATGTGCAAAATTTACAGGATGTGAAAATGCTAAGGTTTTTAATTATAGGAGATAAAACCCCTTTATTTTTTCATCACTACAAAATTTTATCTCTTAAATAAGAGATCCCCCATTAATGATTCTATATGGCTTAATCATAGGATTTTATTCACTTTGTATGTCCAACATCGGATCAGACCACCGTTCATCACATTGGAAGCATGTAGGTAGGATCTTAGATATAAATCGTTATTTTCATAGTTTATCTCACCATGCTTTTTAATATAATTTGTTAATGACGACATGTAATATTTTTAAGGAAGTTGAATGGCATTTTGGATTCTTTAATTCTTGGATGGATTGGATGTTTTTACTATGTGACTACTCCTCTACCATAATATTATAAGTGATCTGGTATTTAACCCTCAAATAATTTTTCCATTATATTATGTGTCATGATACAAAACATTAAAACATACATGTTTTACTTAAAAATACACATAACCATTTTATTATTTGTTATATTTGATGGAAAATAAGTTGTTTCACCTCAACCATGGGGGGATATTTATACATCACCCACTTCCACCCCTAAAGGTTTGGCTATGGAATTTCCCATTGATGATATGATTTTTATAGTGACCCAAACATCCTTTAAATGATTTGGATTGAATCCTAAAAGAAATAACTTGAATGAATTTAATGAAATGTGATTGGCATGACAACCTCATTTAAATATAAATAAATAATGCTTTCTCCCTTTCTTAGGTATACAAATAACAATATATATTTGACTATATGTACTTGTGATGATCTGTCACGGCCTCCCATATTCTCATCAACATCTGTAATGGAATCACATATAATTGTGATACATGGGAAATATGTCACTTATACCCATGATAATTGATAATTATATCACATATACTCAAGACACTCAGGCATGCCATCCCTTTTTCCTATGATTTTTGGGCATGGTGTCCCTTATACTTGTGATATATGAGAATTGAGTCCCTTATACTTGTAGAATATGATAATGGTATCCTGTATACATGTAGTATATGGTCATATAAACCCTTACGATACATGATAATCAAGAATACAATACCCTACCTCCTTGTAAGTATCTAGTGGCTATATATAGACGTCGGAATTATGATTCAAGTCTTCTATAGGACTACATTTTTAAATATACAGTTATAAACATCGATAAATATATAGAAAATATAACAATAAATTCATATAAACCTATTGATCTAAAAGTTTGGTGACATATGTTTCGCGGGTTTCCTTAAACATGAATAAGTAGGTACAATCATCTCATCCTCCTTCATGAGATATAACTGAATAATTATATATTTCAATACTACTTATTACTATTTTATCAAAAAAACTGCACATATTTTATTTATTGGATGGATACTTCTATACACCATTGGTGGTGTCCTACTGAGTATATCTCACACCCTATTTGGGAATGTAATAGGTTCCCAAAAAACATCAACCATGCCAGTAGGGGGAGAGGGAAAAAACATATCTTTCAAGGCAAGATTTGATTATATCATGGGATTAACGGATCATAGGACTGAGAAAAGAATCATGATGCTTTAAGGAAATGTCTTATTTTTTTCATTTAATATACCTGTATATATGTGTTCAAACTATCATGTTTTCCAATTATTTTTTAATAGATAAATTATATAACATCACATTGTATATTGCAGTCAATATTGACATCAATGACTTATTATTTAATATGGACGATTTATCGTGAACTATTATATTATATTATTCATTCTATATATATCCAATTATTATAACATTTTGAGACTATGCTAATGGGTTTATAGAATCCCCACTAAACCACCAAGGAACCATGCTACTAGTTATCATTCCATTGCGTATGTGGAGGGGCACTTGGGGCCAAGTGACCAACCAAATCGGGCAATGCTTAGTATATTTTAGTCTGGCTCTTCACAATGTTATATATGAGGTTTCTATTAATTTACATATTATTTGGGGAAGGTGGAAATGAGCTTAGGATGTGTCAATATTTGGTATTGAGTATATTGACCCTTGATTTTCATAAATTGATATGACATATTTTTATATTAATGTTCATTACATTACATGAACACACACTAGAGTACCATAACAGTTTAGTGTCATCAAAGAATAGGTACACAATATTATTTTTTCTAGAATGATAATAAATGTCTCCCACAATGATATTAACATGAAGTACTCTTCCTAGATATAACCTACATAAACAATTGATCCTCTCCTAGGGAAAGGTTAACATAATAAAGAGTGATCTCAGATGCTCAATAAGGTTGAATAAGGGAGACATGTAAGCATAAAATGAATATAATGTTATGAGAGAAAGATCATAACATTTGGAAACTATACCCTTCATATAAGAGACCATAATCCTTAGTCCAGGAATAATGATTAGATTTTCATAATCCATGAAACATAAGGGAATCAACCAATATGATCTATAACATTATACCACTATAATAAGACATATATTTATGGTATAAATATTAGAATATGAAATAAAATTACTAAGAAACACACTAAGACATTGATAACATGATAATATTTAGATAATAATACATGTACCTAACTTCATCTTTGGATGATCTCTTGTGTACCCTCTTTTGGGCTTGGGATAACCTCTTATATACCCTCTGTAGGGAATAGGTATCGCACCCATGTACCTTTTTTTAGTCTTGTGTAAACAACTAATGTACCCTATGATATCATAGAAAATTTATCAATTCACATTGAATTAGATGTATCCATAGGAACCACATGTCATGTAATGAAAATAATACATATTTGGGCCAAAAATTCATAAAATAGACCTCATAAAATAACCCATGAAAATAAATGGGTTTTCATTAAACAATTCATCAAGTATAACCCATGGAAAATATAGGGTTTAGATAATAATTTCATCCTGGTATATCATGTTGAAATGAAATGCCTTTCAAAAACCAATTCTCTAAGTAAATCATTATGATAATGAATAAGAATGATATCCTTGGATCTTATCACCATTAAGGAATAGAAAGCATTGAATTTATGTCATCTTAGATGGAAGAAGATTTTCATCGGTCCATTAAAACATTTATTATGATAAATATCCATTCAAATTTGAAAACCAATTTTTAAAACCTAAATTATTTTTAAAAACATTTCCTTTGAAAATAACCATAAATATACATTATGTATTATTCAATTAAACTAATGATCATTATTTTGTGAGGTTTCATTATTTTCATAAATGATAAAACAATGTGTCAAAGAAAAACATACATTGTTTGAAAAATTACATGAAGGTTCCTTTAAAAACAATTTATAAATAATTTATTATGGGAAATATTATATTTTAAAAATCATATTAGAATACTAAAAAATATTTTTTTTTCTTTAGAAGACATAGTTTTGTACGAAAAACGATTTCTGAACAAAGGACGAAATAATGTTGGATTTCTATAAAAATATTTTATCAATTATTTTATGAACCAAAGAGTGTAAAAGTGGAATTATTAATTGAAAATGTAACATATAACCACATGAGATTAATTCTAATTTGCTTATTTTGAGATGGATCATAATATTTTTACATGAGGAACATAATCACCAACAATCCAGATCTACTTTGAGATTGTAACATAAATCCATGAAAACATAGGTTACATTGAATCACATGCCCCCTCAAGGAAAAAAATGAAAATTAAATATATTTAATATAAATTAATTCATTATATTACATTTAATTATGTCTTTATATACAATCCTTGAAAAAATATAGTTTCCTAACATACAGTAAATCTCATAGAAAAAATACTGAGACAAAAATTTCATACCACATAAACAATATTTTGAATCATAAACTGAAAAAAAAATTAATAAAAAAATAATATCCATGATATAACATGTCTAGAGGGTAGTATGTAAACCATAAAAAGGAAACGAGTGGTGAATTTTGATATGACTCTTAGAAATAAAAGTGAGACTATAAATCCATTATCTTATGTATTTATTTACATTGTAAACATTAAAACCCATTTTTAATAAATATAATTTTATTATAAATCTATCATACAACCATATTATTTTATTTCAAACCATATATTGTTTTCTCATAACCTTTTAGTACTCACTTATTAACGATTCCATTTTAATGTCATGTTTCATGAAATAACTAATTTGTTTTGAATGTATGTTTTGACTTGTTACTTATTGTATTATTAGTCAAGTAATATTTTAATAATATAATGAATTTTAACTATGATACAAATATAATATATAGTCAGTAAAAACATTATTATAGTAATATATTAAAATTAAATAAAAAAAATAAATTCACAGTTCATGGAGACAGTTGGTCATTCATATGCCTGAAAAATATATCCATGTTCATTGGGAATTGAATTAATGAAAATTTAAAAATATACCATCATTAAATAATCATTTTTATTTAGTTTATAAAACATATTATAATTATATATATCCTAATTACCTACCTTATAAAACATGATATAATCGCATTCCATAGTGTGGCAGCATTTCTCCATACAAACAAGCGATGTTATAATATTACCACAAAATAGAAGCATTATGTTATGTGTGATACAAAAATTAAATAATTATAATAGTATCATAAAAATAGTTTATTAATAATAAATCCATCATTATGTCCAACCCTTTGTATTGTTAAATGAAAAATGGTTGTTCTCGGTTCAAGAGGTAGTAATCAAATGTACACCTGATCCATGATTTGATTACCTATTTTATGGATGTAAAGCTGGTTTTAGGTCTTGAAATTAACATAAAATAATTCATCATATTAATGATAATGAGTTTAATATATCATCATGATATTATAATAATTCAAGGATGTTGTGGAAGAAAAAAATTCACATTTATGAATGCTACCTATTCTTTAGGTATCCTCCTTTGATTAGGACCAAAATACAAATTAGGTAGGATTTATGACTAGTAAAATTTTTCTATGATGATATTATTGAAGACATGAAGTGATTTGGGTATGGATGAGTTGTTATAAATGGAATTATAGTTGTGAATTAATGGTAGGACTGAGTTCCCTTTTATAAGAGATGAGGAGTAATATTTTTGTAAATACCCAAAAATATTCATTATCTGGTGATCAAAGTTACCTATGGGTACGTGAAAATTTATCAAAAATGGAGTGGATGGATTATTTTGTTGATAAAAATATCAACAAAAAACGTTTTTATTCCATTAATTTCCTTAGTCTTTATATTTACTCAATTTCACAATTTTATCTTTTTACCACAATAACAATAATATTTGTATTTTTTTTTGTAATATATCATTTAAGAATCAAATAAAAAATATATTTAGTACATAATAGATAGATATTAATTCTAAATATGAAATATTATTTATTAAATAATTTCCTATGTGTATGTAAAAATAAATTTTTACACAAGTGCATCTAACATGCAAAACCTCTTTTTAATCTAACTCCTGGTTAATAATGTGTACTATTTTTATTAATCACTATTGTGTAAAAATTAGTTGAAATTATTATAGAATATATATTATTATTAAAAATATAAAATACATTTTAAAAATTACATTCATAGAATTGGTAATGTTAAATTTAAATTTTATCCAAAACCCACGACGAGAAATCAGGATTTTGAAGAGAAAATGTTCCAATGTTTACAATGTTTTTATATCCAAATACATTATCAAATTGATTATAATGACATAAAATATATTAATTTATGTATTATCGAAATAATTTTACACTAAAAATAATATAAAATATTATTTAACTTTATAAATAAATTAATAGAAACAACAGTTGTTTATTAAAACTCAATTTTTCACTATTCATCACTAAATGTAATATTTCATAAAAATCTAAAAAATTATCCCTAGGATAATTTTAATATATTTATTTCCAAATAATTATTCCATAATTAATTTTATAAATTATTCAAAAAATATATTTACTATTTCTCTTAAATGATCAAAGATGCATCATTTCTGAAAATAATATTTTTTGAAACATATAATGACATTACTGGAAATTATTTATTTTATTATAAATATGTTTTCATTTTATAATACAATGATAATTAATATTTAGTAATTTTTTATTACCCATTATATCACCATGTTTAATGGGTATGGCATAATGGTCTCATTTAAATGACAATGTAAATAAAATATCGTGGTTTAATTAATAATCATTATCTTGAGTAATGCAAGACAACCCAATGTTTTGAGTTGAGATAGAATAATTTAGTGTTCCATGTAACAAAATAATTCAATGATGTTTAATTTATTGAAAAATAATAAATTAAATTTAGTCAATGTGTTAAAATGAGACTTTTCCATTGAGCAGCTAACCCATATATATTGAAATGGCCAAATTACTAAGGATGGTATTTTCTATTTTGGATTTCAATTATTATAGTTTATTTGATTACACTATAGTGTAAAAAATGATGTGTTATTTTTATTATAATTATTTAAAATTCCAATTTAAATTTTTCCATGAACAAAAATGAAGTGTTGGATCCTTTATTATCATAGTTACATAGAGAATCACATGTGCTGAATTACACCATGCCATATAAGTGAGTCTCGTTGCTTTGATTCCAAGTGATTGCTATGAGTTTCATGAAAAATTTAAATAGAGTTTTTATAGTTTTTAGGGGAATGGGAAAATTAATTTGTTATATAATTTTCTTAAATATAAAAAACATCTTTTTGGCATATCTTTATTTTTACACATTAACTAGTCAATTATGGAATGTCGAGTCTTGGACCGTTTGTAACATGGGCTAGAAAGTGATTATGGATGGGATTAAAAGGACTCCATATTTATATTTAAATAGTGTATGAGACTTTATAAATTGGATATGGTGTTCTATATAATTAAACCATTAAATATTTAATATATTAATTAAAACAAATTGAAATGAATATAAAATTGGAAGTCAAATGGTAATCGTTAAATGAGGATGAGAATGGAATCATGAAGGGGATTTCCTCTAAAACATGAAATTGTAACACTACATACCGGGACTCCTAACATATATAATATAAAATGGCCGAGACATGACCTCAGTAGTGGTAAATAGAATGTATTTATTAAATTTTGGTATCTCTACATCTCCCAAACATGGCTTCAGGATCCTGTAGAGGGGCGTGAAAGTATATTGAAAGACCTTTGAAAACAATATTTATTATAAATGTGGAATATGAAAATATCAAAGCCTATATGAGGAATTTTCTTTTTAATTTTTATAGTTATTAAAACAAAATATCCTTCTTCAAATGATAGAAGGTTAGTGAAGACCATTATCCAGATGTGATATGACCTGTACCAAAAGTATTACCTCCAGTTCTGCCTAATGTAGAACCTCATGTTATACATGGATTGGTTTGTTAAGGCCCATATTTTATGGGGATTAATGTGTCATATGTATTATATATATGTAACACTATATATTTCCTATATTATGGTATATATAATGTGAGAAACCTAGTAGCAACATCATCCGACATTTTACAAGGATTGTAGGCCTCAAGCTATTGAGTCATGGCAAGAGGAAATTGTTACTGTATTTGGGAATTGTTATCCACCCTATGAGAGGATATTTAAAATCACTACATATATGATTTTAGATTATTTCACGCGATTATGGGATTTTATTACCCAGGTTTATTGTAAACACGGTACTTCCTGGGATGGTTTTTAGAGAGTCTTTTATAAATTTTTCTTTCCTAAGTCAATGAGAATAGAATTGGTGGGAGAGTTTATGAATCTACAGTAGGGTACTATGATTGTGATATACTATTCAATTTAGATCAATTAACTCCAGTTATTTACACTGACTCTTACTGGTGACACATTGGAGAGAATAACATGTTCCGAGGATGGTCTCATGAATTCTATCCAATCCTTGATAAATGACTTTCAATTGAATTTTTTTTATTAATAGTAAACCTGGATGTCATCAAAGATTTGAACTTGTGGGAAGATGAATGAGTGGACAAGGGTGGTTCATAAATGAGATATGGATGTGGATTGAATATTTCATTAAAATATTTCTTTAGGACTATGTGTGGGAGAACTAGTATCCATGTGATACCCACTGATTGTTACATAGTATTCCATAAATTTTAAAAGCAAGGGATATGGTGTCCTAGTTCACTAGAGACCGCATTAAGTGTGAAGGATGTTGATGTTTATGGTATCATCAGTATTTTTATAGACCATTTACTTATTCCTAGTGGGAGAGGAGATGTATTAGCTCTACCTTCATGAGAGGGATCTATATCACCTTTTTAGGAAAGTTTTTGGTGTACTACTACCAATTAATATAGAGGTTGAGGTCATGATAATTGTAGATATGATTCAGATATATAGTTTCAGTAGTATAGACCTACTCACGGAAGTAATGATTTATATCGGGTATGTGGATTAGAACATATCTAGACAACAAAACCCTTACTATAAGATAATTGTTCTAGAAAATATATAGTTATAGATTCAAATTTGGTATCCACTATTTTAGTATCTTCCCTTTTTATATGGGAACATCACATTCTTTAATTTCTGTAACTAATATAGAAATCCAAGGTATTTATATTCTGTGTCCCGATGAAACTTGACAGAATGATGGGTATTCGATCATAGAGTGTACACTAATGAATGAAACACCCCTAAGGTAGGTAGTTATCTATTATTATGTAACCTCATCATCCCTACGTTGGTGTCATTCATGATATTCTTAGGATAAACTAGTTTGTCCCTTATCAAGACTATGCGAACTACTATTTCCATAGTCTATAATTGACATAAAAAGGGTGATAGTTATATCAACAATGGTTAATCAAGTATCACATAGAGTGAATATTTAATAGAGCATTAAGGAATGAGTTTAGTGACATTGTATGTTGGTATACTATTTCTAGATGATCTCATAGTACGTTAAGAAATTTTCACTCTAGTAGTTGATCTATTCATATATTTCCTTACTAATGACATTTTCCGAACACCTCCTAAGAGATGTGTTTATTTTACTATAATAAAAGTTAAGGAGCTACCCCGATATCTATTCTTTATTATCAGATAACCTATATTTAGTTGAAATATATTAAGAGGAAGATATAATATTTTGAGGCTACGAATTTTATGTAAACCACCACATAATCATGGGGTTCACCTATCATTTTTTCAAAGAAAATGGATCGTATCATAATAATATTCATGGATTATCAACAATTTATCAAGTGTATAGTTACAAAATGGTATCCACTTCCTCATATATTTTACCTCTTCGACCATCTTTGAGGAGGAATAGTTTTCTTTAAGATACGTGGGAGGTCTATTTACCATCAGGTTTGACATAGACCTTTTGACATACATTATTAATTTTTCATAGTAGGTATAATATTTATTTGTATCTCATTATTACATTATATCTTATAAATCTTCTATACAATTTCATGTATTTGATGAATTAGGTTTTCCACTTGTATTTGGATTCAGTTGTTGTAATATTCTTAGATGACATGTTGGTGTATTCTGTTGTTCTACACAAACATAACAAAAATAATGATATCATTTTCAATGAACTATGTGAAAACCATCTCAAAGATAATGTAACCAAATTTCAATTTTGGATTAATAAGGTGCACATTTTTGGTAAAATTATCATAGATACATGAGTGGCAGTTGACCCAAATAAGGTTATTGCTATTGTTTATTGGAAGAATCACATGAAAACATTTGATATTTTGAGTTTCATGGGGATGTATGGATCTTATATACCAATAATAACAATCTTTTCATTCCTTACATATCCAATTACAATTTTGGATGAAAAGGGTGTGAATTTCTAGTGGTTGAAAGAGTGTGAGAAGGACTGTAAGAATATGAATGTGAGAATTACATAAACACCCTCCCAAAATCATTCAAATCCTGGAAGGATCTATATGGTTTTTTTAATGCCTCATGTATCAATCTACTAATATATTTGATGTAGGAGGAGTGAGTCATTGTGTAAAGGTCTCATTAGTTGAGGAAACATGAGGGAAATCCCAAAACATAATCTTGAGTTAACCGTTTATAGTTAAGGTTATGTCCTGTAAGACGAATTACATACTGATGGAGAATTTTGTGGTGTATAGAGTCCACATATTTATATATTACATATTTAAATATAATAACATGAATCATAGGAATTAATCATTTGTTGAATACCTGTTGAACATTGACTTTAATATTGCATATATTACTAGAATTGGAAATACAGTTGTCGATGCTAGGGAATGAAAAATGCAGAAACAGGATGTTCAGGGAACCGGTAATGAGTGGCACATTATTAACATTTTTCTAAGATGAATTCAGAGGTTCCATAACATCATGGATATTCTATAAATTTATCATTATAAATAATCTATTCAATTCTAGATTGGGTAAGGATAAGGCTATTGTTATATCATAAGGTATTTATCCAACAATAGGGTACTACAAGTGATTACATGTTTCCTAATTTAGATGTTTATGAGAATGATATATTTAATATTCATGAACGAATTTTGGTTCCTATTGATAATCAAGAGGATTTGATTCAAGATTCTCATGCCTCAATATCTGTAGTGTAACCCGGTTTCACCATGATGCATCACGACTGAGGCCTCAAATAATGGTTATGATGGATGAAAATTTATAAATCTAGGTGTGTTAATTAGTGCTCCACCAGTTTGCTGGTGAAGGAAAAACAATGCTGACCCATGGGTATTTTCCGATCATTGACTTTTAATGAGTTTTAGTGGGACAACCCCACAATGGATTTCATGAATGTGTTGCAAAAATCCCCTTAGGAGAAGTGACATAATGTGGGTGATCAAAGAATAGTTGAAAACATTTACTCACATAATACCTATTTAGTGGGACAATATAATAGATGGGATTGGGGGGATCTATATTTGTGTTGCTATACGTATCCATGCAGGTCCACCTTCTCTCATATTCAATCGAGACAATCATTATACTTAATTGATTTGGAAGGTGTTATAGAGGGAACTTGGTTAATAAGTACTGCTTTGTATAACCTATCACCCATAGACTGGAATTCTGTTTGAGAATATGCTAGATGTTTTTTTTGGAAATTAATTGAGTATGTGCCCTTAATTTTGGATTTTATTTGGATAAACACATACTTATAACTATATTAACAAATAATAAATATTTCAATAAACCGTACCTATGTATCCTTATAAGGACCCATACCGTATGATGTGTCGTTCACCGTTATTATAATTATATTAATTAGTGGAAGTGAAATTGAGTCCTTATCATGTATAGAATACATTGATGCATGTTAAACTGATTAGGAAGATACGGTCTATAACTCAGTATAGGAATAAGTCTACGCCATTTCTTACAGATGTCCACTAGTGTTCTACATGGGGCGTCTAGTATTCTTTCAAGTTTCACATATACATTGAAATAAATACATAAAAAAATATTTCATCGTTATGTTGGGCCCTTCAAGATATTTGAGAAAGTTAGGATAGTTTCCTACTTTTTAGAGTTACATCAGAGGTACATGTCCAATAACATCATCTACCATGTATCTCACCTTCACTGATATCATTCATAACAAACTCAAATTATTCTTCTAGGGGAGGATCAATTGTCAGATGGTTATTCTTTTGAGGAGTATATCATTTGTATTTTTTATTAGAGAATGATGGATCTCTGTGAAAGGTATGTCCGTTTAGTACAAGTATTATTGTATCACAACCATGAACAATATGAGATAAGAGTGAGAGAGGAGAACATATATATCAAGTGGCATGAGTTATTCTCTAGAGATGGTTTTACACCATTGGAAGGGAAAATAAGTTATGGATTATTTGATCATATTAAAACTATATTATCATAGTTTTTTCATATCAAGTATGAATCTATTTAATTTATAGTTAAACTATTTTTTGAGTTCTATTTTTATATCAGACACCGAAACTTCAACTTAGGGAGGGACCATTTTTCCTTTGAGAAACATTAGTAGGGGGATAGATCATGGTGGTCGGCCAAATTCACCACATGTATTTAAGATACCTGATGTTCTATAAGAATACACTATTTTAATTGGGTTGGCTATAACCAATTCGTGATGTGTATTTGTTTTACGAAAACATCACATGAATTTAAATTAAAATGGTTATTACCATGTTAAAGTAGAATGTAATAAATATAAAATTATATTTTATTATATATAATTTTTATCGACAAGAATTCCATCCCATATATATGTTATATGATAGAATGGAATTTCAAATACTCATGATACACAGGAATGATATCCCTCATAACTATGATACTTGGTCATGGTCGCACTTATACTCATGATTATTAGGCTTGACATCCCTTATACATGTGATACCTATTCATGGAATCCCTTATACCTATGATAACCAAACATGATGTCCCATATACCAATGATACATGGGAATGGAATTCTATATACAAGTGATACATGGACATCAAAATTGTTATGATCTATGATACTTGCAAATGGCATAAAATTTCATATTGTGAGATTGCAGTGACTAGACATGGATGACTATGTCAATCGTTGGGTCCTTCCTAACAAAAAACATGTAAATATAATGATATAACTGATACTAAATTATATATCATGTATATACGTAAATTAATATGAACTTATTGATATATGTTTTTGATGACACTAATACATAGTTCATCCTAGAAGGTGGTTAAGATGTAAATTCCATCCAAACATCATTCATTAATAATATATGACCCATTATAGTTTTATAAACTTTTTACTATTACTATGTACACACACTCATCATATCAAATACACTAAATAGACACTTCTAGACATTGTTGGTGGTGGCCTATTTAGTATATCTCAATCCTTTTTAGAGCCTCCCATGTGTACCTAGACATACTTTATGGATGCAGGTTGGGTCAAGGGAAGGTTCCCGGTTATCGATGTTGGATTTGATTATTACATTAGAGCAGGGGAGCACATGACTGAGATATTACTTATGATTCTATAAGGAGATATACATTCGGTATTTATTGTTATTTTGAAATACATATATATATATATATATATATATATTCACGATTACATGTTTCATTGTTTCTTCTAAATAGATACGTTTCATTACATCACTTTATATATGGAACTCGATAATGATATTGATGAATTTTAATTCTATGTGGATTATTTATCATACATTGTTAGATGATATTTTGATTTATCTATTCATCCACTTATGACAGTACTATACTAATATAATTATGGAATATATTCTTACCATTGTACCATACTGGACCCTCACTGCAAGTCGGTAGCCTTTGGTAAATGGGGATGGATGCTTGAGGCCATGTGATAGTCCTACATGGGGAATTTATCAGCGGATTCTTGTTTGGGATGTAAAAAACATAATGAATTTACTCCCCTAGAATATATGTCCTTAAGTAAAATAATTCTAATGATATTTAATTATTATTTTCCCACATTGTCCATATTTTTATTTGAGGTGAATTTTCTCAATTATATTTGGAAACCTAATAATGTGTTATGTCATGTGGCCTTTATATTTTCATATTCATCTTTTAAAAGGGATGTGTTATCATAACTTTTTAATAATTGGGTTTTCAAGAAGATACTATAAAGTATTATTATTTTTATTTCATGATAATATAATTTAGTTTCAACTTCTAATTTCTTATAATTTTTTTTCATATTTTTCAAGGATCCATTATTGAAGATTATTTTTATGTGAAATTTGTAAAATTATTATAATTTAGAACTTTGAAAATTATGTCTAAATGTTACATCATATTTTATGAGATTCATAAAAACATTTTCGATGAAATATTTTACAGTTCCTCTTTCGATATGAGAATTTATCTTTAATAGGGTTACTTTTGATTTTTTAAAATCATTTTATTAAGTAATTTAAATCATGATGGTATTAAAATTAAATGAAAATATTCTTATAATTAATGTATGTAAAAGATATATTATAAAATATAATACATGATATAAAAATATATTTAATAAATTTATGATTTTAAGAAACTACTCTTCATGTGTTTTTTTCATCTCAAATAATATTTTGGAATGCATCAACCACTTGTATAATTTATTTTCAGAAAACAAACTATTAAGTTATAAAGAAATATTTTTAAAATGGATTATCAAGAACAATGTATTTCATTATAATGTAAACCTTTTCAAATTACTTTAAATCCTTTCAAAAAATTATATTTCCAAATATTTAAAATTAATTTATCTAATTATTTAAAAGTAATAATTTTTCATTTATATTAACATCATTTATGTTAATTATATTAGAGTGGATTTATTTTTAGTATACTATCCAAATTCATTCCTCGGTTGTCTTCAGGATTGATTAATTTTATTTCAAGAAACTTCACCATTTTCTATTTCTGAATTACGATTTTTTTAAAAGTTAATCATTAATTTAATGTAAAACACATTTTCGTGGATGTTTAATATGTGTGGTCAATTAAATCTACCTAATGAATTGGATATAATTTTATTTCTCATTTGATAAAAATATTTATAATGAGACTAATTTTGAATATCTATGATCATAATATTTTGTTGAAACACAAGTTTGAATATCTTTATTCTCAATATTTACAATGATAATCATTTTGATTACATATCTTCACAAGATTGAGCAAGAACCATGTGATTTTAGCTATGAACACTAGGCTGAGCAAGAACCATATGAGGTTAACTACCATTACAATGTTATGATTTCTAAGGGTTATGTTTATGACATATTTCATTATTGTAATCCTATATTATGATACATGGATCATATTTATTATCTAATTCATCCACACTACTTTTTCCATGTATATGTTTTTTAATTTTAGATTTCATATCCTTATTTCAGGAAGTATAGACAATTATAATTTATCTAAGAAATTATTAATAATATATTTCTACCCTTATCATGATTTATAAAATTCTTATGACCATACCCTTGATGTCATATTTATGGTGTTTTCCATTACCGTGAATATGAGATCATCGCTTTCGTAGGTTTCCATTCCCTGAGAGATGAAATTGGGTATTAACTTTTACGATTCTAGACGTGGTTCAACTGTGATAAAATTATAGTGAAATATTTACAAGTATCAAATAATAATATTCTTATATAGATAATCCTTAATAACACTAAATCAATCATTAATGAGATTTTTTAATTAATTGTGATATATAATGATTATCATATTCAAATAGTGTAAAATAATGATCGAATCATTTACTTATATTGAATACATTAATTTATAAATTTGTTTTAAAATTTTATCTTAGATTATGAATCTAGGGAATGTTATATTCCAATACTCGGCCATTATGTATTCAAATTTAGAATATTTGAGTTTAATGTCAACTTATTACTATTATTCACTATGTAATAAATAAATATTTATATAATAATCAGTGTAATGAATAGATTAATTTAAATATTTATTTATATATATATATATATTAATATAAATATTTATTATTTGATTAAGTAATTAAAAATTAATTAATTTATATAGTGATTAATAATAATTTTAATAATTATAAAATTCAACATGGTTCGATAATTTTTGTTGACAGATTAGTTTCTCATGTTCATAGCATAATGGAAATGATATATCAAATTTAATATCAACTAAATAGTTATTAATTTATTTTTTTATGAAACACAATTTAAATAAACCCATATAATACGATATAATAATATTTATTTTAATTATTTAAAAATGCATATTTATTTGAATAAAAATATTGATATTGGATTGTGTGTAAATGAAAAAATTTTACCCCTAAGAATAAAATCCATATTCTACCATTTTAGATATGACATGATTATTTTTTTCACAATGTAAACTTTATCTAGATTTATATCAAATCTATTGTGAGAATCTTCTCATCCTCCATCTAAAGAACGGATTATGAATAATATAATCATATTTCTTTAAATGAATAATAATGTTACAAATGGTATTCAATAATGATGTCACATATATATTAAAAAAAAGTAATCATAGATTCATGAATCAAATATTGATACACCTAGTGGAGTTAAAATTTGGATTCGAATTGACAATGAAAATGAAAATATAGTGGTAGTGGATTTTGATCAATGCAGTTTTCAGTTATTAATTATTTCAAAAAATAATTTTTCAGTTCAATTAAAAGGACCATATATATGATTTTTTTGGGTTTATAATATCAATTACAGTAGATTTTTTCCAATGAAACTGATGTAAAAAAAAAATTTCGGCACCGACCGTCTATATTCTCTATACACTTGAACCAAACTATGTTGATGACTTTTTTTTCATGGAAAATTTGAGGATAATTTGTGGCATGAATTTCATGAATTGGGGTATACGTCTATGTAGGAATTTTTGTATTAAAGAAATTTGTTTTTCATAGGAATGTGTCACTAGTTAACTTTTAATGGTTAATAATTTCTTTAATGGATGGTTGTAAGGGTCAGTGTCTTGCACCTACATATATCAATAACTCTTGATGTTTTTTAGTAACAAAAGGGTGATGTCATTTTATTTTTTTGGTTTAGGGGTGGTGTTTCATCCTAAACATGAACCATTTTCTTGGGTGAGGAAAAAGATACAATAACCATATCCAACATCCCCGAAATATGGGATCTTTCGTTTTTATTAAAAAATAATTTTATAACATGGTACCAACTAGAAGATATTTTAATGTTTAGTTTCCTGGAAATCATGAATTTGATACTTGAAGACATAGAAAAATTATTCTAATATACTTAAATTCATTCTTTATGGGTTCATACTATGTTAATTTTACTACATCTCATAACCCATGTACATACATAAAAGGAATGGGGTGATCATGACGCCCAATAAGAAAATAAGTAATGAGAACAATTTATATATGATCATGAGGAACATCATTAAGAACATGAGGAATTTTTTTATGGAATGTGAAATGTAACATGAGGAATATCATAACAAAAAAGTACATGAGTCATAACATCCAAATATGGATATAAAATTTAAATGATGAAAACATAATCATATTAATATGGTTTTACACTAAGGGGATATATGTTAAAATTACCAAGGTTATTCACCAAGGTATTGTAAAACATGTCATCACTAGAGGTTAAATTCGTTATATAATAAATTTAAGTGTTATCATGTAGAAACATTCATATTTATTAATTATTATGAGTCCCATTTATCATAACCCATCATTTCATTAATAACCCATAGAGAATAATGAATGAGTTTCTTGTAAAAAATGGCATTTCAAAAGTACTGAAATGAGATGTTCATTATGTATTTTATAGGCCACAAAAGGGAATGTGGGTTAATTATATATAAATACCCAAAATTAATAAGTTTTTTTAATATATAGGTGAATACAATTTTATATTTATGAGGTTTGGGTATTCAAAATAAGTGAATAAAAGATAATATCTTATGTAGAGAGAGAAATTTTAGATGCAAAATTCAAACATGATGAGTATAAAATAGTTTTTTTAGAAAAAGTGTAAAATGAGAGGTGGTACATGTATCCAATTTATAAAACAAAATTTTTATTTTAGGGTATGATAAAAAGTGTATTAAAATAGACTAATCATCAACAATATAATACATATAAAAAAGATTTTCTAGAATTGAAGAGAAAAGAAAGATAGTAACCTTAACAAGAAGAGTTACTCCAAAATCATGAGGAATGTTACCGTTTTTGATTTAGGACATATTGGGGGGAGTCTATGGGATAAAAAACTACCATAATATCGAATATTATGGATTGTGAGTAAAAATAAATGGATAAATTTGTGGGTATTTATAGTAAAAGTGGATGATTTGTCTCATAATATCCAAATACATGCCATAGAAATCTATGTTGTGGGAATTAAAATATATTAATTTTTAAAGGGTTCATACCCATGATTATTTACATTTGGGACAAATTTTTTATTATTTTAATCACACAGAACTGAATATCACTTTTATATTACATCTTTTATCATGGAAAATTAATTTCTACAATGTAATGTTTTTAAAATTAAATGTATCCATTTTAGAAATTGGAATGTCATTTATTGATTTTCAAATTGTTTAAAACCTTTTAAAATAATGGATATTAATAAAATAAAAATATTTTAGTTAATGTATTGTGATTAAATAATAATTAAAGAATTATAGAAAAATTATGATATTATTTATCCTACCATGAATCCCAAATTGTAATTAAACTATTCCAAGAAATTTAATGAATTTTTGAAATTTATAAAAAATTCACACTAACATAATTAAAAAATTATGATTCAAAAAATGTTCTATATTATAATAAAATAATTCTATAAATATTTTTATTTTAAATTATTAATATAAAAATCATTATTTATTAAAAAAATTATGGTTTTTAAGGAATAAAAAAAAATATAATACATAAAAATTTCCAAGGACATTATAAAAACAAATATCATTTATAAATAAATAAAATTATTTTTCACATACTATTTTGTTAAAATATATATTATTCAGTATACGATATTCTATTAACAAAACATTTATCCTTTTAGAAATTTAAAATTTGTGTAAGAAAAAACAATTTATCAAATTCATCTCAATTATACATATATTTTATTACGAAAGAAAATTCATAAAATGAAATTTAAAGACTATAAATATTATTTATAAAAAGGAATTTCAATATATATAACTAATAATTAGCCACATAACCCCTTATAACCCAGGCATACAACTTAAGGGTTAGGTTTTCGGTAGTAATAAGATCATTAGCGAATCAACAACCATCAATTGAGTGATAATCTCTTCTATCTGGAACTTCTCTTATAGGAGACTTCATTCTAGAATCACTTGTTAAATATTGTCTTGGAATTGGTCCTAGGAGTACCATAGTGAAGCTACCTCCCTCCCATGTTTTTAAAATTGAGCCTTATATGACATGACTATACTGGTTGAGGCCATCACTTTTCTTTTCTGTATTAATTATCCATTTTCATTAGAACTTACAAAAAATAATTATAATGATAAACTTATTAAAAAAGGGTATGTCTTTCAAAGGTAAATTTATAAAAAAGTTATATTTACTGATGATCATATGTTACTAATAATCCTATAATGGTCAAATAACTGCTGTCACATTTCTTATAGTTCATTATAAATACACCAATATTATTTCATTCAATATTCAACATAATTCTTATCATGGTTATATATTTTTATTTTAAAAGATGTTTATTGATTTTATAATTTTTATTTTTATTTTTATTTCTTTTTCCATGGGTGAGAAGATTCTAGTGGATTGGAGTGATCAATATTTTTTAATTTGGAATTATCTATTTTATATTTTTTGACCATTTTTAATGTTTTTCATTTTAGTTAGTTCCACTTATAACTAATGTATTTATCATTATTAATGATTATTATTTTTTGTTTATAATTTCATATAATAGAAATTTTCTGAGGAATATAATATCATTTAAAAAAAATCATGTGTCATTATAGTATTCCCCCTTTAGAAATTATTCCCATTACATTCATCTCATTCCATTTACTGAGAAAATGTTAGGATACTTCTTCTTCATTGTTTCCTCGGGATCCCTTGTTTCCTCTCCGAAATTATGGTTCCTCTACAAAAATTTTATTTAGTTGGTAGTCTTGTTACGTAGAAGCTTGTCTCTAAGATCAACGATTACAACTAACTGCCCCTCATAAGATATGTTATGTTCATGTTGTACCACCTCTAAATTCAGTACATATGAGGGATAATATATGTAATTTCCCTAGAGGGACCACTATAATACAAAATTAATGTATGCTAGATTTGGTGGAAGTTCTATTCAATAGGCCACTACACCTATGTGATAAAGGATTTCATAGGGTCCAAATGTACATGGGTATAAGATTCTATTTGTTAAAAAACATCCTGACTCTATTCCATGGTGATATTTGATAGATGCCATTATCACCAACATCAATATTCGTGTAACATTGATAGTATGTAGCATTCCATTCTACCAAATCGGAACAACCTTTATGTGTTTTTGGATGTCATGAACCATTTCTATCATCAATTGTACAAGATCCGGCCCAATGAAATTTTTTGTCACCAACTTCATCCCAATAAGAATATGTTCTACATCACATCTCATATAGAGCATTATATTATGACATTTTAATACATCAGAGTATGATATTTTTGTATGAGAACTCAAATAATGGTAGGTGTTAACCCCATCCTTCTTCAAACCCCATTGAGTATTTTATTTAGCATTTTCTTGAGTGGTAGAATAGTCCTTTCAAATTGGCCATCATTTTGGGGTAATAGGTCATATTGAAATTCAGTTATTAATTCAGATCATGTTGAATAATTTTCTGAAATTTATTTGTAATCCTTGGATCATGATTATAATGTATATAAAGTGGTTCCCCATCCATCCTCACCAATTCATTTATAGATATATATATTAATGTTTTTAAGACAGTAATATTGATGAATAGGGATATAATGGGATGTCATGGAGAGTTAGTCTACTATATCCCATATCACATTGTTTCCTTGAGATGTTATTTGGAGACCAATGACAATCTTCATAGTGATATTTTCCCACATCCATGTTGGTATATGTAGTTGTTGAAATACACGATTATGAAGTTAAAACTCCATCCTCACTTACTGACATGCCATACAGAATTTTGTACAGTTAGAAATAATATTTTTCATAGTATCCCTCCAAATATGGTCATTAATGTCCCTTTACATGGTTAGTGATTCTAGGATGTATTGAAAATATAAATATATGAGATTCATCCATTAGTTTTTTCCCTTGAATAGATAGAGAACATATACTATTACAATATTTTAGTAAAATTTTTTGATCAAAATTGAACTTATGAAATGTACCATTCATCACATACTCTATCTTCATTGGTAACATAGTTTCTTCTCTTATATATTTCTAGATATTCTCTTGTAATTATTTTTGATAAATAATTTGGTATACTATTATAATGTCACATCCCTCATTATTCCCTTGTTAATATTTACATGGTTCCCTATCAATGGAACTTCACGAATCCCCATCATTGTTATAACAATCAGATATTTCTTATATTATTTATTAGTTAAATTTTTTTTCTATTATTGGGTGATAATAAATTGGATATTCCTAGTATATTAAAATTTACAACCATCTCTTTTGTCTCATGTTCAATTCTATCTATGTGAAAATATACTTAAAAACTTACTAGTATATTTAAATATTATATTTCTCACCATAAAAAAAATATTTTCACATCATCCATGAAAAAATGACCACAGTTAGATCCAGGTCATGAGTATGATAAATATAGTTACCAGTCCTTAATTATCGATGTGAATAAGAAATAACCATATCATTTATCAGGAGTAATCACCCAATCCATTATATAGATCAATTGATAAAAATAAAAAATCCTTCTCTAATACAGGGTAGTGTCACCATAGGTGCAGCAACAAATCCCTTCTATAGTTTATGGATAAATTCTTCACACTCATTAGTGGAGATGAAATTAGATGGGTTTTTATATAAAATCGTTAGAGTATTATAATGTCATGAATAATTTTTAACAAACCTCCTATAATATCTTACTAATCAAAGGAAAATATGTATCTGATTTACTATTATAGAATAATTCCACTCCTCCAAAGTATTTATCTTGTAATATTAAACTAAGATTACTTCATTGGATAGAATGTTATCAAAGAAATAAACTTTTCATAACAAAATTTTTTTTTTTAAATTTTCCAAAATAACCATTACTTACATAGAGATTTAACTATATACCCTAGATGAATGTCACGATCCTTATGACTTTTGGAAAATATTAGAAAATTGTCAATAAACATACCAAATATTAAAAATGATATTCCTTAAATAACATATTCATAAAATAAAAAAATACAATAGGAGAATTAGTCAAGCCTGAGGGAATTATAAAAAACTCATAATAAAGATATATTTATCAAATATAAGTCTTTGTAATATCATTTTTCTTCATCATAAATTGATGATATCCCACTCGAATATAAATATTGGATCATAATTGATCCCAAATAAGATTTTCACATTAATCCTTAATCCTTTAGTGAGGGAACTGTTTCTTCAAAGTGACGCTATTTAGTTCTCTATAATTAATGCATAGATATATTGATCATACCATATTATTCAGAAAATCAACATTTTCTCCCGGAATAGAAAATTTTGGTAGGAAAAATCACTTCTCCAAAAGCTCTTGAATTATTTTCTTTAATTCCTTTCATTCTACATTTTTCATTCTCATCAGGGTCTTGAATATTAGCTAGTTTCCACGTATTAGTTTAATGAAGAACTCTACCTATTATTATGGGTTAGTTCTTTGTGACTCCTTAGGAAATAGATCAATGCAACTTGTAATGATGGGGAAATTTTCTATATTGATAATTTTATCGACTTATTCTTTATCCATGATAATATCAATAATGAATGATGTTGTAGGTTTTTCTAGACTGAGCTCAAGTCGAGATATATCTCCTTTGAAAATAAATATAGTTTTTATATTCAAGACAAAAGATATTTCATTTCATTTTCAATTTATTGTAGAATTATACATTTAGATAAAATCCATCCCTATTATTTTATCAAATTTTACAATGGTAGTGAATAATAGTATTGTAATGATATTGTTCCCAACAAAGCCAAAACTAGAGTATGTATATACTGTTGATGCTTGGATAGTCCCTATATGAGTGTATAATGATAAATCTACTTCTAGAAGCTCATGTATTGACTAAAAATTATTTTAAAACATCGAGGAAATAATGGAATTCATATAATGAGAATAAAAAATACCTTTATTTCTTTGAGAGAAAATTGAAAGTTCCTTCCAGAACATCATTTGGATTATTTATCTCATCTGTCATGATAGAATATTCATAACCTTTATCCAATGGCCTATGATGATTTTGATGGTGTTTATGTCCAATATCATCTTATTTGAATAGTGATTGATAATGTGTACATGATGTACACAAACGATGTATTGAACTTCAAGCTGAGCCAACACCACCATCCTTTTTCATTAGTATTAAGAATGTGAGGCTTCTCTGCCTCACAAAAGTTAGGAGATATATGGACATTGTTTCCCTACATATAACATTTTCCTCTGATAAGGATGTCATTCTTTGAATTTTTTTCCCAATTTTCTTTCATTTGGGAAGTTTCACTTTTTTCCCTCCTCTTCCTTGATCATATATCCTCATTGAGTTTAGATCCACATCACTCTTATTTTCATTTTATCTATGTGACCGGTATGTTTTTTCAAACCCTTTTCAAACTTTATATCACTCTGCACTATCTCCTCATAGAATTCATAGTCTCAATTTTCTATATTCCTCTAGATATGGGGCCTCATTACCCTAAAGAATATATAAATAATTACCTTATGATCTATACCAATGATAGATGTGTAATGTTAATGTATTTTAATGTTCATCTCAAATCTTCCCACTAATTCATTTTCATTCTTCTTTAGGTTTTGGAACTAGATCTCTATTTTCATTCACATCAAATAAGAGAAATATTTATTAAAAATGAATCCACTAATATTTTACCACTTTATATCATCAACCTCCAGATTATGATTAATGTTGTTAATCCTTGATAACTAGAGATCATATTTTCATTCATAGTGATATAATACAACGGTGAAATTCTCTTGTTTTAAACAACATAGTACAAAAAAGATATTTTTTATAGAACTTATCAATTTTTCAAAAATAAATTGTATGGTAGAACAAATAAAAAGAAGTGATTGATGATGCATAAAGGACTCAACCACAAGTTATTCCTTCCTGTGTGAATACTTCCTCTCAACTTTTTTGAAATTATAATTTAAAACTTGATATATTTGGTTCACCATCTTCAAGAGGTTTTCTGATCCATCTTTCATCAAAGGGCCCTCAACGTATCATCCAATATTATCATTATTTATGTAGTTTCCCCTATTTTCATTCATTTGTAAAATAGAAGAAAAACATAGTAAGAAACAAGTTTAATTTAAGAGTAATATAGTTCTAATTTAATTTAATTTTCTCTAACATCATTACTAAAATATATTATTAATTAACCACTATGAAATTTTCTAAATATCCTTTTGGATGGATTATAAAAATATTTTGACTAACTAAAAATATCCCATAAGAGTTTCAATCTATGCGTGAAACAAGGATCATTGTAGATCACTAGTTCCTCATACAATTCATCCCAATATGGTGTGTTTGGCTATTAACCCTATAAAATATATGATAAATCCACATCCATGTGTTCTTATCTAGATAGGAAATTCCTTTCTCTAAAGGACTATATAATACTTCACAAAAATTGTATGATGTTTTCCTATATTGAAAATGTTTTCTAGTGTTTATACTAATAATTTATATTCATAATTACCATAAATAAAAAATGTTATTTTGATACAAACTCTAGAAACATTAATTTTGTAAAATGTTTTTTAATTACATGGTAAAAAATAAAGGATCTTTTAATGTTTAGTTTAATGTAAATAAATAACTTAATACATGAAAACAAAAAAACTCTACTACACATAAAAGGATTATCCATGGGTTCATAATAAGTTACATTTACTACATCTCATAACTTGGGGACATAAATCATATGAAATGGAAGAACTTTCTTCCTAGTAAGGGAATAAGCAAGGGAAACTATTTACATGTGATCATGAGAAATATAAATAAGAATATGTGTAATATATTTATGTCATGATAAAGTGAAAATGAGGCATATCATAATAAAAAGAATGTGAATAATGACATGGAAAAATGTGCACAAAATATTAATTATATATTCATAATCATATCAATAAGTTTATTCATGAAGGCATCATAAATGAAAAATAACAATACTATTAACCATGGTATCATAGAACATGTCATATATAGATATTTAAATTTTTACCAAAATCATTGGCGAACATTTAGGGAACAAAATTAATATTTTTAAATTAATGTGATCCAAATAGTTCATAAATAATAACTTAATTAATAAGATGTAGAGAATATAGAAGGGGTTTCATATAAAAATCGTGGCCTTTTAAAAAGTTCTTAAAAGGAATGATCATTACATCATTTTTAGCCAAAAATGGTTTTGTGGGTTTCTTATGTGTAAATACCCAAATAAAATAAATAATTTTTTCCAATAGGTGAAAAACCATAGAAAATAAATATTTTTGGGGATTCACAAAATTAAAATAAAATAGAATATATTATGTGGAGATAATAATTTAAGAAGTAAATTTTGTAGCATGACTGGTATAAAACATGTCTTTAAATAGTGTAAAATGAGAGGGGAAATGGGTATTCCATTTTTAAAATATAATTTATAAGTAATGGTATTATAAACAGTGTAATATAAGATATTATTACAAAAAAATTTAAGACATGTACAAAAAGTGGTTATTGAAATGAAGAGAATGAATGAAAATTCGGTTACCTTTAAGAGACACTCCTATATCTTGAGGAATTGAACATTGGGTTGATGAGGTCACCTTGGTTGGACTACATGGGAGTAGAAACATCCAGAAAATATTAGAGGATGTATTTGGAGTGAATTCAAATGGAGAAATTGTAACATCCCTGGTACATATAAAATTATTTATTTTCATTTAGGTTTTAAATAGTTAAATTCATTATACGTGTATAATAAAACAGGTGGTATTTATAGTAATTAAGGAATCTGTAGTAGTAGTAGAGTAACCAAACAAATGAAAGTATAAATAAAATTTATGTATATTATAATTGAAAATATGATATATATATATATATATATATATATATATATATTAGGGAATAAATAAAGTAGTGTTCTAAAAAGGATAAGTTATGTTTTGGTTTTTTGTAAAACAAAAATGTTTATTTATAATTTTTTTCTTAATTTAATGATTGAGTATAAAATATAATTTCATAAAATATACACAAATGTTAATATCATATTGTATTATTATAATAAGATAATTTTATGAGAACTTATTAAAATTTTCAAAGTGTTATAAAATCCTTTATAGTTTTAAAATTATATTTTTTTAATAAATTATGATTTTAGTTAAAAATTTGATTTCACATATTTAAAATGAAAAATTAAAAAAATATTTTAAAAAATTATTTCATTTAATGTATTTACTTTTAATGAAAACTATGATTATTTTTTAAAAAAAATCGATGATTTTTTGGTCAATAGTGAAATAATACAATTTACAATATAAGATAAATACATGAATTATTGAGTCAAGGATGATATATGACTAATATAATCCAATAATCATGAACCCTCTATCATTTTTTAAATATATTTATTGATAATTATCATACTATTCATATTGTTGTGAAAAAATAATAAAATATTTAATAAAATAATAAATAACACTCCTCTCATCCACTATAAATATCAAGAATCACTGCCTTTTCTCCTCACACATCAAAGTGTTGTAGAATTATTAATTTCTTCACAATTCTATTACCAAGCCTCACCACCATGTCCAAGACATACTGGTCTCAAAAAAATTCCAATACATATTTCTTTAAAAAGATTCTCAATGAGTAGAATTAAATATGATGTCTGAACAATTTTGAATTAAGACAACCCTTGTTAAGGGATTTTCATGAGAAATCCTATCTTAAATATCTATATTTAAAAAATTCTAAAGGAATATTTTTATTAAATTATTATTGTTTTCTGATTAAATTTTAGTTCATGGGTATTGTTTATTATGGAGGGTCAGATCTATATCTCCCTCCAATGTATTGATGATTTTAATGTTGGAGGTCAACCGTAATGGTTACTCTAATTGTAAATATGATGGATACACCATAATGCAGCAATGAGGGTTACATAATAATTTATCCTTAAAGGTTACAGTGTGAGGTGTCCATGAGGGTTATGAATCATATGGTATCCAAGATGGTTACAATCTTTAGTAAGTAATACCCCAAGTTACATTTAAGGTTTTATTTATGTTTTATGAAAATCTCAAGTTTTAACAAAGTATGTAAATGATTGTTTAGGTTTGAAAAGTATATATTTTGTTAATGATTTATTATGTGTATAAGTATTAATGGACTAAATATTCAATTTTTTAGTTACTTTACTTATATTTTTTGCGCTCATCACCTGTTTTTAAATGTTTTTAATAGGGTTAAGGATTTGTAAGAGATAATAAGATTCCAAGTTAAACATCATTAAAAACATTCATGAAAATAAATCATTTTTTGTTAAAAAATATATAATTTAATAAATCGTTACTTTTTTAGTAGCTTCCACATTGTATTCATATGGAATAAATTTACATGATTATTTATTATTTAAGTCCAAGTCCATATATTTAGTATTATAGAAAAATATAGATAGATTTAGGGGTTAAGATGATGTCAAAAAAAATGTTATATACCAATATAAATTCATTAATAGATAATATCTCTATTGGTAAAAATAAGTACTTCAAACATATATTATTTTTTATTGATATTAATTTGAGATTCAAAAAAATATTTTTTCCAAAAATATATATCAGTTTATAATAATTGATTAATACCAACAATGAATTTACTAATAGTTAAATATGTTTGATTATTATATTTGTACCAAAAAACGGATTACCAACACATGAATCTATTATTAATAACCATTATTACCAATAGATATTTTGACATTAGAGAAATATGTTTTAGTAAACCACTGAATAAGATAAATATCTAATCATTATCCAATTTTGAAAACTTGTATTTTTTATTATCATTCTTATTACTATAGTTAATAGTCACGTTTTATTTTTTTGATGATTTTATAATATATACCATTATGTAGAGTAATTTTTTAATATTTAAATGAATTATATATAGAGAATAAATCAACTTAAATACCATAAATTATTAAAATAACTTTCAAAAATTAAAAACATCGAAGTCAAATAAGTATTATTTTTTATATAAATAAATTTATATTTTGATGTTTTATTTTAAATTATGGAAAAACCTAATTATCTCACCTCTTCCTCATTATTCAAAATGGTTTCCCTCCCCATCATTCCCCCAAAATCCTTCTTCCTTGTATAATACCTTAATCAAGAATCCACACCTCTCTAAATATCAATTAAACAAGAGATAAGTCCCCATTTTTTCAATATCCCCACCTTATCCATTTTTTTCAGCCAACCCAAATACCAATATTTCATTCATTAGGATTTATTTGATCTTATAAATGAAGTTGGTATATCATTAGTTAATTAGAATCACTTAAACTATTAGCAAAAAACAACAGTGTCATTTTCATTTTAGGATCTCGATGTTTTATTTCACACATAGTGGTAAGATATAGAGTATCAGAATAGTAATAAAGGAAGTGGTGGAAAGAAGTCTAATGGTGGGAAGAATAAGCATGATTACAACTATTCAAAGGTGGGTCTGCAACTTCTTGTATGTATGATTAGTCATTTATTAATGAAATGATTTTACTCGGAATGTTCTGATACAAGTGCTCCCGTTTATTTCGATATCATTCTCAAATACCTAGATTCTAGGGTTCTTTAATTGTCTGTGAATGTGGATCATGATAATAAGATTAACATGATATGCTGAGATGATTATTATTAGATGTGTGGATTAACAATGATCATGGGAAGATTCTTGTGGGAGTGGCCATTTTTAATGGTAGTGTTATTTCTAACAGAAATCTGTATCTATTACATAGTAAAATTGAGAAGGTTGGGGACACTGAAACATATATAATGTAATCCATGAAATCTCAAAATAATGTCTATAGGGATTGAATTTTTCTAAATAATTATTGATTTGTTCTCAAATCGGGCTTTGTTTGTCTCATTGGTGGCTTTGTGGTGTCTGGGAATGTTGGTTCTTGTATGTTTTGTTTAATAATGGAGTTATGGAAAATTTTAACTTAGATATATATTAAGGGAATGGTGGGATTGTTCGAAATTGGAATTACTGCTAGTCTTGATCCTCGAGAGGGACCAGTTAGAATCCATTATATATTCGTCGTAGAAGACATAGAGAATAAAATTCCACCTTATGTTGAATTTAAATCATTTTTCTTAGTGAACCCTCCAATCCTGAGTATCAATTTACCATATTTACAAATAGAAGTATATATATGCCAATTACGGGTATTAATTTTCATATTATACTATCATTTTTTGATACTGAAAACCATGATTTAAATTCTTGTAGATAATTTTGTAATTTCATCTGATTAATACATGGGATCAGAAATTTCATGTCCTAAACTGACTAATATTTTTTTCTTTATGATATTTTATGATTTACAACATGAAATTTCAATATACTATATTTCAAATTTGATTGAATCTAAATTCCATTTTTAATAGAGATTCTATACATGTTCATATTTGATTGAAACCTGAAAATAACTATATTAATACAAATTTGAAAATTTTACTTTAATATAGGTTTTTCAACTCCATCCTTAGTGGCTATGGTTCTTCGTTGCACTAAATGGTTTTTTACCTATTGAATTAGGTTTCATTTTCAGATGAAAATTAGCGTCATTATAAATTCAAAAGTAGTGTCATCATTTTTGGATTGTAGTATAGATGTATATGTATAGTATATGGAATAATACCATAGGGGTGAATTTTATTTTTAAAAATTTCAAATATAATCATATAATAAGGAACATAGTTTATTAGGTATTAAAAAAATACAATTCACAACCAATATAATTTATCATACCAGTCAAGGATCTGATGTATTATATGTGTTTTTATATGAAAAGTAGTGGAAAACAAGTGTATTTGAATTTAATACAATGATTAGAGTAATAAAAATAAAATGAAAATACCATACAACGTACAAAATCTATTAATAGAATATGTAATGAATATATCTTATTTGAAACAGTTACAATATAAATGAAGATGGATAGAATGAGGAAACAATAAAATTCCCCCTATATTAATAAATGTAGTGATAATGTAAAATAATTACAATTAATTTATCTTCAAGAGTAGGGTATCATTTCACCTAGGATAAAAGGTATATCTTACCACCATGTTGGTTACCCCTTGATATGATGATCAACACGACTACCTTCCTATCCTTAGAATCCCTCATTTATGTAGGTAATTAGCACCTCTATCTTTAAAACAATTGAAAGCCCTTGATACGATGATGAGAAGAAAGTATTCCATTCCCTGGAAGCCATCTATAATTATCACAATGATCCTGTCACACAATGTCTAAACAAATCACTTATAGAAATACAGGATCATGGAACAAGATGGTCAGCACATTTATCCTAAATGCTTTCACACGAAGCAAGATATACGTCACATAATCTCTCTCTAGTACATGATGAAATAAAATGTTGTATATTCTGGTTCACATGACCACATATTTATAGGAATCACGTTCTAATGGTCATATTTCACCCATCAATCATGTTTCTCTGAATAATTTGGAGGGACATGGACACCTAGAATTACAACTGTCAAGACAAAATGAATAAAAAACCACATATTTTTTTGGTAAATCACCAACTCAATGACATCATTTTAGTTGGTAAATAGTACGTACAATGATATGAAATAAATATATGAGTAACATGTAATTGGTATTGAATTTAAGATAAGAGTGTAATGAATTTCAAAAGTACAATACATAAATTGGATACATGGATTATTAGGATAACAATTCATATCGTGATTGCAATTTATAACCCGGTTAGGATTCTTAACAAGGTTATAATGCATGATATTTAATTGGGTTACGATGCATGAATACAATGCATAATAAGAGTATGATACATAACATGGTTATGTTACATGACCTGATTACGATTCATAACTATGATACAATATTTAACCTAATTACGGTGCATTATTATGATGTGGTTCTTAACCTGGTTATGATGCATGTGGTTACGATGCATGGCCTCGTTATAATACATGACCTGGTTATGATACATGTGGTTGTGATTCATGTGGTTATGATACATGTGATTATAATTCCTGTGGTTATGATGGATGTGGTTACTATAAATGTGGTTACAATTCATGTAGTTACGATGCATAACTCGGTTATGTTATATGTGATTACGATGCATGAAAATATTCATGATTATGAAAATAATACATCATATATGAAAAAAATGTCAGTGATTAGGATTGTAAAACAACATACATGATAAAAAATATATGTAAATACAATATATTTGATTTGTGATTTCTAAGACAATTTATTGATTGGAAATTCAAAAAATGTTTTCACTCAAAAATTATAAATTGGAAGATGCTTTTCTTGACTACAGAATTTCATTTAGTGTTAGTTGATTGTATAATTTTTTTATGTGTCACTCTTAATTGAAATCAGTTTCATTATCAATAGTTTTTGGTCAACTATTAGATAATATTCTTATTATTTTTATATAATTCGTTATTGTTTTCTGTTGTTGTGGTCAGCGCTTATCGTCTACTAATGTGATCACTTGGAATTTTTTTAGTCACTGATTATTGTATTAATTTTTTGTTATTCTCACTTGTAATTTTAAATTCATGTATTATAGAAGATGTTGTGGTCATTAGATAAATTTTATTTTTTGGACACTGGAAGGATAATTTTTGGTTGTGGTACCTAGTACTATTATCTTATGGTTTTTGATTACATTGGTTAGATAATCCTCCTCTTGTGGTCACTCGGTGGTATTTTTGAACATGTATCTATTAGCGTAGTCTATAAATAGTATGATTTTGTACTATTTTTATGTCTCAATAATTTTGGAATAATTTTGTTTAGTTACGAGTTTAATTTTACCATGTACATGGTTAATTGGATCTATGGGTCTCACTCTGCTAAAAAATTAGGGTTTTATTCGGTATATCAACATTGATAGGTGTGAACCACTCTCAATGTATTAATGGGCTTGTGACTTCATCGATTTTTTCAAAATTGATTCACTCAATAATGATCAAGCTTTTGGTAAGAGTAGGTGTTCCCATTTACATGTTTATATCTTCTCTATTGTACTTTTTATTAAAAACATTTCAACACCAAACATATCCTTATTGTAACTCTTTTGGAGGGGTTCTAGGATTGATTATATTTATTATATAGGTATCTTGGTGGACATAATGTAAAAATATGCACTAAATGATATTTCTAGAGGGGAATATGATTATTGGGGACTCTCATGGAGTCATTATCAGAGTTGGCTACATCACTTCTACTGTTTTATATCCCACAACATCATCAGTTCTCTCTTCACACATGTTTTGTGGCGTTCTTATTTCTTCTTATGATGTTTTGTGAGGTTGGTATTACATAGTTATTTCATTGTTTTTAGGATTCCATTGGTGATTTCTTTTTAGAGTTTCTTCTCTATAATTTCGGATCAATCATTGACTGTATTTGTACTTTCTTACATTTTTAAATTATTTTATCTGTTATGAACTAAAATTATTGAATAAAATATCTTATTTTTTATGTTTTGTATGTAAATTAATGATGGAAATTAGGTTGAGGGAAATATAAAAATATAAGGATGGATGGTTCATCATTTTGTAGAGGATAACATTTCACCTTAATGGGAAGGAAATTGTTCATTTTATTTTAATTTTAATCAAACTTATCATTCATTTTGAAACATTTTGGAAACCCATTTTTTATGATGGATGTGTGTAAGTGTGAAATATTTTCATTTAAATAATATGTCATCAATGTATGTTCAACTTGGATATTACAAAACAACATGGTCACTTATAAAACATTGTGGGTGTTGAATCTAAAGGCATGATGGAGTTGTTTTTACATATATTTTTCATTGGATTTTTTTCATAAAACTAGATTTAATATCCATTGGATAAAATCATGTACGCAGAAATATCTACCTGTGTATGTTTAGTGAATTGTTAATATATTACTTATTGTGATATCTATTGTAATGAGAATTTATTGTTGATTAATCCATGCTTGTTGGATATATGCATGAGCTGTAATTATTAGATGATATAATATCCTTAGATTATTTTCTCAACTATTTATTTGATTAAACCATGAGGGTAGGTTTATATTTTTAGAACTCTAGTTCATGTCACAAAAACCATTCTAGATTGATGTTTCCCTCATCATGTTAGAGAACTACCAAGATCAATCCCTGGATACAACTATGATCTTTTTGGATTCAAATTCCCATTAAATTTTCAATAGGGATTCACTCCTTTATTAGAATATTATTTATGCAATTAATATTTTTTTTCAATACTCTGTTGTGTATGTTATATAATTTAATTAATCATGTTTAATTCAAGATTAAGGTGTATTTTTTTTTGACTCAACCTGGAGGAAAATAGATATATTTTAGGATAATAATTGGGTTTTTATGTAACCTCTTTTTCCTGCTCAATTTCTTCCATATATTTATTTAATTATATTATATAATTTTGTTTTGTGTTTCAATTCATGAATTTTTTTTCTCTAATTTTTGGGTATGCTTTCTGAATGTGTGTGGTGTAGATCATGGATCTAAAAAATTTCACATAACATTAATATGAGGTTCCTCATTGGTATTTGAGTTTACTTTGATTAATTTTTCTAATGGACTACATGGGATGATTATAGTTCATTAGAAGAAATAATTATTCTTCAACCATGATGGGTGAAGGAGGGTTTCATCCAAGAGAAGATAGAATTATAGGATTATAGTCAAAATATGACATGGGTGGTGGGGGGGAGGTGGAAAAAACATCATAGATATATCTTTGGATTTTTATGGTCTTATCAATCAAATTAGACTATTAATTGATTAATTTTGTATTAAATTTTATTATTAATATAAATAATATTTTTCATTGTTTGAACATATGTGAAAATCATCTTTGACTTGATAATTAAAATTTGTGTATTATATATGATAAATTAAGGAATATAATATAAAGAGCCTCAAGATCTATTATGAGTGCATTGGATTTTCTATGTTTACTGTTGAAAGGATTGAAGTTGGGATTTGGCTGGAACTTGTTGTGCTGAAAATGTTTGAGGTTTCTGTACAGTTTTTCAGACCTGCATCCATTGGATTTGTGCGTTTGTATTTATCTGAATCTGGAGTTGCATTGAAACTATTCAATGCACATGGTCCTCACTAAATTTCTAGCTTTTAGATGCACTATTTGGAAGCTTCATTGAGTCTTGATCCATGGTCCACATACTTGTTGTCCTTCCTTTTATGATGATGTTGCTGTAGTTTGAACAAGGTATGCTTTTGTTTGATTAGATTTTTTGATTACATTCATTTCATAGTAGGTGAACTTCACTATACCTCAATTAATCAATTATTTTTAATTTTTTTAAAAAATTATTAGGAGGGATATGGGTTGGGTCACCAATTGATATACCATATCGTTTGGGTAAAAATTTTTACCAACAGAAAATGAACTTTTACCAACAGATATACCCCCATTGGAAAAAGATAATAAATTTTTATTGTGTTAATAGAATACCATAAATGTTTTTTTATCTTATGGGTGTGTCGCAACGATATATAATTTAAATATTATAATGTTTATTTGTCTAAGATATGCCATTTTAGAATGGTTTTATGTCGAAGAAACATGGATGAAGAAGTTGGAAGTAACCGAGAGGATTATAACATTCTAAATACAGATCCTTGAATAGTTGGAATTGGAGCTAGGTATTTTGAGATAGTAATAAATTATTTTAGGCATAATATAAATGGTGGGGGCATCGATGAATGAAAACAACTAGAACTAAAAAATATTAACATGGTGAAAGGGGAACATTTTATGAAGTAACCCCATCATACATTCAGTTGATCTTCTGACCTAGTTGCGACTGAAGGGTGGATTGAATCGCATGAAAATATATTTTATTTCTTGGGTGTCCAGATAAACAAATGGTTAGTATTCATATGTATCATTTTGAAGATGAATTTGACCAGTGGTGGTAAATGGTAAATAATATTAGGGATAATGGGGAGATTGATGTCTTCAAATGTGATGAATTTTAAGAAAAATTACTTGAAAAATATTTTTCATGAATAATATTCTTATAATGTGTTTCAACATAGGATAGAAAATCAATTCCATGAATTTAAAAATGGAGGAAGATTAAGTGTCCATGTATGAGGAAAACATCAACACATTTTTAAGGTACTATCTAAATCATATTTTAGATCTTAATTGTAAAATAAAAATTTTGTACTACGAATTAATCATAAGATACTAGAGAAATTTTTCCTCCCATGAATTCCAAAGATATAAAGATATAGTTCGGTGTGATGAGATGGTTGAAATGGAGTTTTTTTATGATCACCTGTATTTTGATAACAAGTAGAATAATAGGCCCAAATGAAAAGAAATGTGTAAAAATATTGAATTATGGAAATATGATGGTAAAAAAATATAGTATCTATTTTTTAGAAAGAGTGGTAAAAAGAATCTTGTGGAATAAATCCATAATTATATAAGGTGTTTTTGATGTGTAATTTTGGACAATGGTCCTAGATTGCAATGATAATGATCTTACTGTTGGTATGTTTAAAAATTATTAGAATACAATAATGTGTTTTTAATGTGGTGATATGGGTCATTATGAAAACATTTTCCCAATGAAAGATAATTATTATTAGAATCATCCATGATTATAATCTCAAATGTGTAGTGAAATCCATTGCAAATACTTTTGAGAACACTGGTCCATCAAATGAAGTGGTATAAGGTACATGGTTTGTTTAGAAATATTTTTCCATTGACTTATTGTATATGGGGTGTACACATTCCTTATTTTTGACTACATTTTTTTAGAAAATATGATATTTTAACACATTAAATGAAACAAGGGCATATGGTTGAAACCGTTTTGGTAATATTAAACCAAAATATCATTATAAGAATAATTATGTTATTATATGTGGAATTACATTTCCCTCCAACCTTATTGTTTTACCCTTAGTACAATTTGATGTCATTCTAGGTAAGGAATGAATTTATTTTTATCATGATAATATTCATTATAGAGCCAATGTAGTTATTTTTTATAAAAAAATGAATTTTTTAAACAAGAATGAACCTATATAATTGATAAATTATCAGGAAGATAGGAAACTATTAAAAGGCGTAAATCAAAGATATATTCCACATATTTTTTAAAACAAGGTAACTCTTAAGATTAAGGATGTGTCAATACTAAATCAATACCTATATGTTTTTTCTGATGAGTTCCCTACTGTTATACTTTATTGGGAAGTTGAATTTACCATTGACTTATTTCTTGATCCATGTCCAATTTTGAATCCTCATTCATGAATTTCTAATTTGGAACTTTTTTAATTGAAAAATAAGTTGTTGGATTTTTTTGATAATGGTTTCATTTTATATAAACTATTCCCTATGTGGTTCTCTTATTTTTTTTATGAAAAGATATAATTCAATGATGATTTAAATTGATAATGGATCTATTAATGACATTACTATTAAGAACATGTATACTTTCCTTATATTGGTTAATTTTTTGATAAAAAACAATGATATTAGAATTTCTCCATGATTTGGCTGAGATATGAGTACCATAAGTTGAAGATATTTAAGGAAAAATTATTAAAAAAATACCATTCTAAACTAGATATGAGCAATCTGAGTTTTTTTATTCCCTTTGGTTTGACAAAATTCCTTACTGTATTTATGTTTCTTATGAGTAAAATCATTCGTGAATAATTGGATTTGTTTTTTGTTGGTTTTATTGACAATGCATTGGTGTTTTAAAAAGTTATGCGGAAAATGAAAAATATGAAACAGTTTTTATTCAAAATAATCACCGAAAAGTAGTTATATGTGAAATTTATAGAATGTGATTTTTCATTGTAGCAGATTTCATTTCATGGGAATATTAAAAATATGTATTGAATAATATTTGATCCCTATAAAAAGATGATTATAAATGGAAATGATGTAAAAATGATACTAATAACCATAATATTTTTTAGATTAGTAGTATATTACAGATAGATTTTTAAACATTTTCATTTTTTTCTAGACTGTTATATAAGATAACATAAAATGGGGTTAAATTTATTTAGATAGAAGAATTTGGGGTATGTTCTCATGAACAAAGAAGAATATTTTTGAATGATCTAGTTTTGGCACTACATTCCAAAATTGCTGATATTTTTTTCCACAATGATGTTTTTTGAAGGGACATTGTTGTGTTTTGATGTAGAATGATTATTTTATTTCTAATGATTCAATACAAATGAATATTCATGAATTTAATTATCCAAGACATGATATATAATAATTATATATGGTTTTCATACTAAAAATTTTGATACATCATTTATAAGGAGTTAAATGTGAAATATATACTGACCATAATAGTTTGAATTATATATTTAATTAGAATGAGTTGAACAAGATGTAGAGAAGATGGCTGATAATAATAATGGATTATTATTTAATGATCAACTTCCATCATGGAAAATAAAAAAATGTAGAGGATGTTATGATTCAAAAACATCATGATACATTAACCATTATACTTCTAGAAAATGAACCCTTGATAAATTATTTGATGATTTTTGACTTTGATGTTGTTGGTGCATGAAATTTATCTTCTTTGTTTCAGGTGTCAACATAGTTGTCACCCATAAAAGGAATAATAAAAGCATAGAAATAATACCATGTGTTACTAACAAAATGTATAATTTTTTTAGTAAGTTAATTTTACATAATTTATTTTGATAAAGATTATTTCTTGTGATTTGGAAATTGATTATGTCTGTGTTGTGATTCCTAGATAATGAATGAATAGTTAATTGATGATCATGGATCCCCATTTTCAATTCATCCTAGTAGTACTAAGATGTATAGAGATATTCAAGATTATTAATAGTGGGATAGAATAAAAATAGACATTGATGATTTTACCATGAAATGTTTGACTTTTCAATTGGTTAAACTAGAGTGACAACTACTAAAGGGGATTCATCAACTTGTTTTGGGGGGAAATAAGAAATAGTGTAATATATCCATGGAAATCATTGGGGGTCTATCATATAGTTCTGGAGGTAACAATTAAATTATGGTTATTGTTGATTGAAATACTAAATCAATACATTTTAGTCATGTTTAATATATTTTGTCTTTAGATCATATTCACTACAATACCTAAATGATATAGTCATGTTTCATTGATATCCTATGTATATTGTACCTATCATTGATCATAGGATCACTGATAAATTTTGGAAAGACCATCAGAATTCACTTGGAATTGGATTTTATTTCAGCACATCCATTAATCTCTAATCTAATGGACAAAACAATAGAACAATGTAGACCATGTGATGTAAGATTCAATCTTATCCAGTGGATTTCAATAGATGTCAGGAACAACATATTTATTTAGTAGAGTGTACCTATAATAAAAATTTTCATTAGAGTATACACATAGAACCTTTTGAGGAATTATATAGAAATTACTCTTAAACTAAAACAATTTTGGATGAAGGTAGTGAAATGAAGTTAATGAGACCAGAATTAGAACATGAAGTGGCTATGTAAATAATGATGATCCATTAACACATGTGGATATCTCATAAGATACAGAAAATCTATATATAAAAATATATGGAAATATATTTATTTAGACTTTAGTGATATTATTTTTCATAAAATATCTCTTTGGAAAAGATTTATGCATTTTGGTAAAAAATGAAAACCATGTACACGGTTCAGTAGAACTGTTTAAATCCTAAGGAATGTTATACCATTTTCCTATTAAATAGTGATACCTCAGATTTTATATCATGTACATAATTTTTTACATATTTAAATATTGAAAATGTGTGTTATAAATTCATATCATGCTTTGGGCCCAAAATTATCCCCCAGCTAGAACAGAACCTTTCTTATGATGAAAGTCTTATTCAGATTTTTGATTGAAGAGAACAGGTATTCTAGAATAATTTAACACACCATGTTATGGATTTTATGACGAAGCCACATTGCTGAAGAAGCAAGAAGAGAATATAAAAATTCAATTCCAGAGAGGTGTCTTCACTTTTTAAATAAGTGAAATAAAATTAGGAGAGCATAATTTCAAGAATGGGGAGAATGTACTAATCCATGTACTTATTAAATTTTTTATTTATTCTGGAATTAAAAATTTAAATTTAATATAAATTTATAATGATATAAATGGTATTTATATAAATTAAGGAATATATAAAAATAGAATACTAACCTCACATATGAATGTATAAATTAAATTTATGTTTCCTATTAGCGAAAAAAATATTATATTTATATCACATAATAATTTTTTAGAAAATTAATAATTCAGTCTTGGTATTTTTTTAAATCATAAATTATGATGTATAATTTTTTTATTTATTAAATTATTTAATATAAAATTTATTTTAAAAAAATATATTCATAAAATAATATTTTATTTTTTTATTATTGTAATATAATTTTATGAAACATTAAATAAAATTATATGTGTTATAAAATCTGTTATAGATATAAAATTAATATTTTTTTATTAAATTGTGATTTTAATTAAAAACTAAAAAAAACTTATAAAATTATTTTCATAAAATGGAGTTCATTTTTTTATTCAACATGTGGGAAAACTGTTAGGTTGAGTTTTTGTGTTATTTATAAACTAATTTAACATTTTGTGAATTTTGAAATATAGTAATTTACTATATAAAATAAATACATGAATTTTTTAGTCATTGATGATGTATTTCTAATGTAATCCTATAGTCACGAACTCTAATTCATTATTTTAATCAATTTCAAGTTAATTTTAAAACTAGTCATAGTTTTGAGCCAAAATAATAAACTAATGAATAAAATATTCAATAATAAAACTCCTCTCTTCAACCGCAAATACCAAAACTCACAACATCTTCTCCTAACACCTGAAAGAATTTAATCATATTTAATTGTTTCCCAATTCAATTACCAAGCCTCTTCCCCACATACAACACATCATTGTCTCCCCAAAATGGAAAAACCAATTCATTTAATGAGGCTCTCCAAGAGAAGAGTTCAATATAAGGATTAAACATGTTTGAAGTAAGACAACCGAAGGTAAGGGACACTTCATTTAAAATATTATTTCAAATTTGTATTTTTATAAAATTCAAAAGATATGTTTTTCTGTAATAATTCTTGTTTTATGATTATGTTTGGTTTTGTGAGAAATATATTTCTTGAATGGTGTGATCAATATCTCCCTCCAATGGATTGGGTTTCATTTTTATGGAGTTTGTATATAATGGTTACTCCAAGTGTAACTACAATTGTTACACCATAAGGTATCTCAGAGTGTTACATGATTAGTTATCTATGAGGGTTACATTTATATGTGGATATAAGGGTTACAAATCATATGGTATCCATAAAGTTTACAATATTACGCAATTAACTGGGTTTCCAATTTGGTTTTATTAATGCTTTCTATGTTTTATTGAAATCTCATGTTTGAGAATGTAATAATATCAAATGTTACATGTGAGATGTATATCTTGTTAAAATGATTTCATGAGTTTATAAGAATTTATGGACTATCTGTTTCATTCTACTTTATTTCCCTTATTGTTCATTTATGATGTCATCATATATTTTTAAATATTTATCATAATGTTTATTGATTGGTAAGAGAAAAGAAGAAGCTAATATTAACATCTTGAAAAAAAATCATGAAAAGATTTCACATTTTATTAAATTCATTTTTATTATGGATGAAAAGGATAATTTTTTAGTTGAATTTACTTTTTATGCTCGTGGATTGATATGTATTATTTCATAATTCTCTTAAACACTAAAATAAAAATATCATTGGCAATCTGATATATTTATTCTAGTTGAAATAATTATATTATCTAATATTTATGGTTGTGTCCTTATAGAAATGCAATGATATTTACAGAAAAAGTGTAGGAATTGTTTATAATATCTTAATATTGACCTTGGAAATTAGGGTTTTGGAAAATTAAAAACCATTTTCTTACCCTTGGTCTTTTCCCATGGTTTGGGACTATTGTGACACATTTTATTTTATGCTAATCAACCTGAACCGAAAATCACATTTTTATTAGTTCTTTGTAATGGGAAAATATAGTTCCCAAAAATAAATTTATTTAATGTCAATGCTCCATTTAACACATTAGAGAGTCATTTATAGCTTTTCAAGTTGATTAAAATTCATTAAAATACTTGATATTAATAAAATAACATATGTTAGGTTATAGATTTTGGTTAATTAAATAGTACATCATTATAGAATAATTATGAAGTAATTATGCATACCAAAAAACCCCAACTGCATTTGTACACCTCAATTGAATATTATAATATTTTATAAAATTATCATAAATTAACCCTAACCTTATTTTGATGTTTGGATGTAAAAAGTTACATATATTTTTCAGCATATTTTTCTAAATACGATAATTTTAAATTTTAAATATATAAAACCTTATTTATTTAAAAAATATTTGGTTGTAAATAAGAATCAAATTTAGGACTCATAAAAATTTCCCCGGATATAATAACCACATTTAATCATTTATATTTAAATAATTTTTCAAGTAATGTACTATTTAACGAAAATAAAAATTAATTGGAATACATTAGTTTATTATAATTGTTTTTATATTTTTTGAAAAGTAAAACTAGTGTCTGAAAAACCAATTTATCATATTCATCTCAATTAATAATATGTTTTATAAATAAAAAAAAATATTATTAGGAATATATAGAATAGGAATTGTATTTATAAAAAGGAATTATATTATATGTAATTAATTCTATACATATAACCCCTTATAACACCAGCATATAACCTAAGGGTAATTTTTGTGATGGTGATAGATTCATGGGGTGAAACAACTATCATTGACCAAGTGGAAATTTAAACTATCATGAAATTTTTCCATGGGTGATTTAATTATAAATTCACTTGTCAAACCTCATGTTGGGCTACGTCATGGGTAAACCCCAGTGACACTACCCCCTTCCCATGTTCTGAAAAATGGGCTTCATACAACATGACTATACTGCTATAGGTCATCACTTATCCTTTCATCATTAATTACCCTTTGTCATAACTACTTATAAACACTAATAAAAACATTAAAATTATTAAGAAAGGGTATAGATCTGAAAGGTCAAATTTTCCAATGGTAAATTGAACAAAAATAATATTTGACATATGGTCCTATGCCGATCAAATTTAAATAATGAAAGTTCCCTTTATACTCTATAAATTGAACTTCATTATTTTATTAAATATTTACTAAAATTACATCTAAGGTTATATATGATTATATTTTAAGATTTTTAAAAGTCTAATTTTTTATTTATGTAATGTTGGATGTTTTGGAAATGATTCTAATGGATTGGAGCAATCCATATTTTTCCATTTTGGATATTTTATTTTATATTTATTTTCCATTTTTAATGTTATCAATTTTAATTGGTTTCATGGATGACTAATGTATTCATCGGTATTAAAGAGATATCAATTTATTTATTAAAAAATATTATTACCCACATTTTCACAAAAAACAAATATCATTTAAAAAACATGGGCCATTACACTATACTCCAAAGGATATAAATAAAGTCTAAGGTCATTACCAAATTATGGAGAATGATATTCCTTTACATACACCATAGAAAATATGTAACATATCAAATATAATAAATATATTTGATTCATTAATAGACACACAACTAAAATTTAATACATTAAATATCAATGGAAAAAATAAAACTACAATAAAATTTTAATAAAAATAATTTAGGACTAAAATCCCTAAAATGACTAGGCACCCCCATGGAACACCCTCATGAACCATTGGTTGAGTAACACTATGCCCCCAACTACATGAATTACCATATCATTAAATTACCATTCTAGCAGGTAAGAGGTACTCCAGAAACCATTATCATAAAGAATAATGACTTTAAATTCACCAAATTAAATAAGTCAAGGAAGATAATATCAACACAGTAGGAAATCTATCAGACACTCCTCTTACTCACCAGATTAAAAATATCAGTAATGTTTATAATATATAAAAAATTGGGGTAAAAAATATTACAATTAAAAACCCAATAAAATAATATAAATAACTCATAAAAATCAATTTCCCTTTGAAATCTATAATTTCATCAAAATGGAAAATGTGTTAACTCATAAAACTATTCTAATAACTCGTAAACATACATGCATCCATCTCCAAAGAAAACTCCTAGAAAAGACCAAAATATAGAAGAGGAATCCTTTTAATCTAATATAAGAAATACCTTCATAGAGTAACATTCTAATTTTACCCAAAGAGTCTAGATTCTATGTATCAATCCATAAGACCCATTATATATTAATATCATGAATGCACACCAATACATGTAATCCCACATGAAAATAATATTCTGTTGATAAGACCATGTCTAAACCAAAATGGCCATGTAAATGCACGATATGGATTCACACCCACCATTATAGTCTACTTTACACAAACCAATCATTTTATTTAAATTTAAATAGACATGTAAAATGATTTAAATATAATTCAAAAATAAACTTTAATCAAAATAGTATTAGATATTAGATAAGAAAACATTCATGTTCATGATATATGTAAAGATTGTGAGAATCCCACTATATTGAATATAATTATCCAATAAAATCTTTGTGGAGAGATTGGTATATATGAAAATATCCCAAACAATCAACCCTAGAATGTGGTGTTTGAAATTTTTATCAAAAGATATTTAAGTAGGAAGAACGATCAAGTTTTTGGAAGGTAACCAAGTAAAGAATATCGTTAACGGGCACCCATAAAAACAAATATGGTATCATTTTCATAACTTTAACCCACTAATTCATATGATTGTTTTTGAAATATAATATTACTTTGACCACCACATGATAAAACTCTTAATATAGATAAAAATATCTCTCTAATTAAAGTAACCATTCCTCACCCTATAAAATATGAAAATCTTCTTTCCCATTTCCATATAATCTATATAGATCAAAAAATACATTCTCAAGAACCACCATTGCCAATGACATGTTTATAGATATGCAAATTTCTTAAAAAATAAACCACACAAGACATAACTCTCCATAAAATATCCTCCCTTCCCATTTAATTCATCACGGTGAACTCAAAACCCTATAACTATCAACAAAGGCTCACCCATACATGACCTCTAGATACAGACACTCACTTAAAGATCCTAAAAAATGAGTATTAACTTTTTTAAAACCCTTATTTAAATATAAATTAACATAAATTAATCCTTATGTGATCATGTAATGATCCCTACACAAACTGAGGATTACCTGTACACTATGCACCACACCCAGCAAAAACACTTTTATGTTTACGTGTGGTATCCCTCAGACTAAGGGAAACCCCCCCTCCACCCAAATATAAATAAAAACTACAATAACTCATATTGTTTCATGTTACTACCTAAAACTGGTAGAAATAACCTTACTATAGAAGTTATAAGAAACCACGACCTTACACACTAGGAGTGGCACAAGCGGTTTTTCATTTGAGGATGAAGGGTACATTTATTTTTTTTAAATTGGATTAAGATACATTTTTGTAAATATTTTGAGGTTTAAAATGTTGTTTTGGGGTTTCAAAATAAAATATATTAGGTACAAGTTGAATATTAAGAATACTATATCCATCGGGTACCTGGTGTCGTGAGTAGGGTCATGGTAAACCTGGTTGTGCTACCAAGTACTCAATGGCCCAAGGAAATTCATGATTTCCCTCCACTTTTTATGGTTTAGATTTAGTCATGATCTAATATTTCTCTATGGTCATTGATGAAGATAAATATAATGAAATATCTCTTTTTCTACCTTATTATAAAATATTTTTAATATCCATTATTCTAAATGGGTCTCTTATTTGTTATTTTAAATTTTGTTTGTCGCATATATTTGAGTCGGTTACCTTCTTATAATAAATGTTTACAAAGGACCTGATATTTGATTTTATATTGGATTCTGAATATTTTATAGGAATTAAATTATTTAGTGATTTTCATATGAATATAATGAATTGGAGATTTTATTTTGCGATTAATAGGTATAAATTATATTGTTTTTTCTATCGGTGGATGGTTAGTATAAATATTTAACCCCCTCATAAGTTTTAATTAGTTTTTAGGGGGTTTCAACATGATTGTGTTGTGTTGTACAGGCAGTTGAATAAAATAGGATTTGGGAGTAATTTTATGGGACACTATATCATAATTAATGTATAATCGAAGATTAATAATAGGTATTAAAATTTATATATTTCTCTGATCGATCTAAAATTTGATAGTACGTTGATTAGATTTTTCAGTCAATTTTTTATTATGATTAATATATAAAAAATGTTTATTTTAAATATATATGAATCAATGAATCATTATTTAATACTTCATTTTTTATCAAATTTTTTTATTAAAATGTATGTTCATTTTTGGAATAATTATTGAATAACATTTTATAGAATATATATTATAATTTAAATGGATTTTAAGATATTTAAAATTTATAATATGAGAACAAACTATCATTTTACAAAAAATTTATTGATATAATTTATTATTTTTTGTAGAATGGGTATAAAAATATGATACATTTAATTATTTCCCATTAATTTTGATGGATAAATAAAAAAATAGAGTGTTGATCATCTTTAAAATTTAAAAAAAAATAATCATTCATGAATACAAGAAGACATTTTGATCCTAAATATGGACCGTGATATGATTATTTAGAATGTATATTATATTTTTTATTATATTGTTGTATAACCTTTAATAAATTTTAATTTTTATTTATAAATTCTAGGTATACATAAAAATGTGGGAAGAAATGAATTTTTTAGGTCATTTAATGAATGTTATGAGAATTAAAGATACTCCTAGAATACATAAAATAGTCCCTCTTCAACCATTTTTGATTCAAATTGGATATTGTAATAATCTAATTAGTTTGATGTAATTTTTATAGCTAGGGTAGTGTGAATATAATTAATTATAACAACTAAATAATTTTACTAATAATATAAAATATTTCTATATTTGTTACCTTTTAATTTAAACTCATGAGTTATAAGTCAATGCTCAATACTAAACAACATTTATGATTTTACACCCTTGGGGGTAAAATATTATTTATCTTAAGTGGTGATAAATTATGTGATAAATAAAAATAATTGGTTTCACTGACTTTCATAATACCCAAAACTATATACATTATTTAAAAATTTCTATTAAAATCATTCCAAAATGTAGAAGACCTATTTTGAGTTTATAAACAACCAGTATATATTAAAAGAACCTCTTAGAAAACATTTTTCTTAATACATATTCAATATTATATTTTCAAAGTATAGTTTTAAAAAGAAAACCTTCATGATCATGGGTTTTCATTCAAAATTATTTTTTTAAAAAAAATTATTAATAAAAATATTTAATTTAGAAAATAATTTATTTCAAAAACTAGTGTATTTAATACAATAACCATGTTTTGTTTAGTTCTTTACATGGGTTAATATGCCTGAGTTTTATATATAACGAAGGCCATACTATATTTCATTCCTAGTGTATCATTAGATCATAGTTAATGTTATCCATGTAATAATTTAGATCCTATATTCAAAATTTTTAAATAGACCTGATAATTTTATAATTATTAAATATTATAGTCAGTGTTTCTTAACAATAGAGTCCCATAATGAACATATTATACAATAACTGATGTAATTTTCAGACATATGTTATAATCATTTTCTTATTAAAATTCATTCTCCATTGATTTACATTTTATTTATGTAATACTTATATGAAATTATGAATCTATTAATGATATTATAGTAGTAAATATTTTATAGTGGAGATTATCAATTTATTTTCATATAAATTAGAAATATATTTATTATAACTCAATTTTTCCTATATATGAATTCTAAAAATTCATATGATAATATTTCAAAGATGATGTGTTCCAATAGGTTAATATCATATAAATTGTTTTTAGTTATACAGACTAATGTCATACAAGATTCAATTATATGGATGTTTCATGCTGAAAACTATATTACCCATCCCCATTTCAAAATAATAAACTATAATTTCCCAAAATTTTATACACACATTCCAATTTACATGGTATTGGATTCATTATATAGTTCATATTATAAAATAACATGAGCATAATTGTTTCCCGAACCTGGTTGTTCAGATTCCATTCATTTTTCATCAAGTCTGTATGTCATGTAGCGACCCCGAATTGAGTATCCCAAAGTTACTGTATTCTTTGTTAAATTGGAATAAGGTATAAGGAATTGCATCCTGAATGACAAAATATTTTATTTTTTTATAATCTAGATTCATACATGAGTCTTTCATTAAAAATGGAAATAAAAATTAAAAAATAATTTATTTAAAAAAACATTATTATATCTAGAATATTTATTCCCATCAATCGTTGTGATCTTTAGGGAATCCAAGGGAAAGAAAACCAATAAGGGTGAGAAAAAATTCCCAATAATAGTATTATATAGTAAATTCATTCACGAATCAATAAGCATAATATATATGGAATGATAAATAACTGAACACATATTCTATGTAATTAATTAATAGAGAATAAATTACATCCTAATATAATATTAGTGTAAAAATATCAAGGATAATAATATATTATCCAATGTAAATAAATTAAAACACATTCCAATTAATAAATAACATTTCTATCATAACTTCATATGGAATAATGAATTTGGAAAGGTAAATAAATAGAAAAACATTCCACTAAAAAATAAGTGTGAATAAATTGCATCTAGAGATAAAATCATTGAAAAAAATATCATGGATAAATTCTAAATAAATATAATTCATAATTTTTTTAAGTAACGTATATGTCCCATGATACCTCAAACATAAATATATATCTTCAGGATTTTTTAAATCTATTAGGTATAAACATATTTGGTTTGGCTGATTCATTTAATTCTACATTACTAATTCCCTCATAAAATTACTGATTCATCCATGAGATTTCTATAACTGGGCCCCTTATATATCCCCATTTTCAATTCATTCTTCAAATATCCTATACTATATTAAATTTACGAATAATGTGCCCCACCATCAAATATCTGTATTGACTAATGTATACAAATTTATCAATATTTCCATATATAAATCAATAATTATAAATGTTAAACCCTATATATAAGAATTATATATTGTATTGGAATTTAACATATCCATTATAAATAGTATATATATTAATGGGAAATTTAATGTCCCATCATCATAGAAAAGTGAATATATCAATGGTTAATTAATGACTAAAAAATAATTAATTAGTGTGAATTTTGACACAGTCATTTGAAAAAATTATTATAAACTATCCATAGTGACAGTTAATAGGTTATCAATGAATATAATACGAATTATAATATAAATAATTTTTTTGATGAAGATAAAAATAAATAAGGTAAAATTTCATTTAAGATAATTCGTGTAGAAAATATCTATTTTATTTAAAATATCATATTTTAAAACAAAAGCCTATAAAATAATTTTAAAATAATTTTCATTGAAAACAACCATTGATACCTATAAAATAAGAATAAAAATATTTGGTTTCCATTGAAAACTGAATGTTATTATCATGTTATACCTTTTAAAAAATATATTATTTTCACTCTTCCTGTAAAATTAAAATAGTAAGTAGTTTTAAAATGATTTGAATATTTTGGTAATAATTTGTATTAAAAAGTAAAAAATGATAAAAATGACTTTAAGAAATATATTTTAAATTAATCAATTTTTTTTAAACAATTCTAAGAAACCTGGTTTTGGAAGGTAACATATATCCAACCAAAGATAAAAATAAAAATAAATTTTATTTAGAACATTTTTCATTTATTTAAATATAAAAATATTTGAAAATTAATATTATTAATTTAAAATATATTTAATAACCATAAGAATGGAAAATTATATAGGATTATTAGATAATGGTCAAATAATTTCCATCAACTAAAATTAATGAATTAAAAACCTCGATGATAATGATATTGAGAAATAAACACTTACATTGATCATAACATTTGTGTGGTAATTAGTAAATTAACTTATTATGTTTATATACTATAAATCCAAATAAAAAAAGTGGAAATTAAATAAAATATAAGTTACATTAGTTAAAAAATTAATATTATAATATCAAAGATGATGAATAAGTTATATAACCCAATGTATAAAAATTAAGTAACAAAATTATTTACCACTTGATAATTATTAATTAAAATCCCATTGAATTAAATAAATCAATTCTATATTAAAATAAAAATATTTATTAATTAATCATCATATAAATTTCAATGTGGATATATGTAAAAAATATAATCGTTATTAGGTGAACACCAATAAAACACGTCTCAATTATGTGGAATTGAGATGAAGTCCCTTATCTCACAATTCCTCTTAGATAAACATGATTTAACCAACTATATAGTGGTTTTAAACCTAAAATTATTATACAACAGAACCATATAAATATTTATAATATAATATATTATCCCTTTATAACATCATATCACCGTTAAAATAATAACCATTCATTATATTCATTGTTTAGGGTATAAATTGGCTTATTTTCTCATGAGTGTTTCATCATGAATGATTTAGTTATTTAGAATATTATATAATTAAACCATATAGATAATTATAATAATGAATTATTTATAATAGTTTTACATAAATTATATTTATAAAATCAATCATGAAATATATTTATGAAAAATGGAATATGATACAATCTTAGAGATGGTATCTCATACACACATCAGATTAACATTTTCAATTTTTCGTTGATCATTATATAAACGAGGTAAGTAAAAATAATTTTTTAAATAGTGAAAATTTTAATATCTTATATATTACTAATTATTTATTTTAGTATAATTATATATATAATCACTATGATTTTTTATGAAAAGAGAGTCAAATCACTTCATGAAGCCGATAGTGCACAGGTACCCAAATAATGTTATAATTTTTCCGAGTAAAAAAAAGAAAATGATATATTATATTTTACTAAATATAAATATTCCCTGAATATAAAAATTATTTCATGTAAATCATATATATTTATTAACATTATTCTTATTACATTCCTTATAAAGTGTTCGTGAATGATAAATCACATCGCTTCGTTAAGAGATAGTCCACCGTACACATTTGTGAAGTTCTCGTATACCTGATGTAATGGAAATTTAAAAAAAAGGGATATATGATATAATAAATTCAATGGTATAATTATTTTATACATATAATAAATAATATTTTGATCCATAACTATACCAAACCATTAAAGGGGTTAATGGAAAACAAATGACATTGGTTTGTTAGGTGATATTCTGCAATACACACAAATGACAATTTCATAATTCATTCGATATAAGTAGAGATGATTTTTGTTATTAAAATAAAATAAAAATATAAATTTATATGCAATATTTTATATTTATTATATAGAAATGGATAAATAATAAATTTTATGGTTTTAGGAATAAATAAAATAAAAACCCTCATTGAATAACATCACCTCTTATTTGGGTATTCTGTATTAGTTTGAACTAATAACTTCCTATGATGGATTTATGTCCATAATAAGGATTATATTGTGAAATTATTAAACTTGGGATTTTATTTTGTCTGGTATTGGCTATAACTAATGGGTTTTGAGGTTTTGAGAGGGTTGGTTAGGGTGATGCCATTTATAAGTGGGGTGGGTAGCACCCTTATAATTTTTTGAAAAGAAAAGTATATAACCCCATTTATTTACGATAAAACGTGGTTTACAATGGGTTATTATAGATAATTATACATTATATAATCTATATATTTCAGTAAAATATATTTTAGACATTTTATATGTCATATTAACCATTATCTTATTAGTTTAACCCATAGTATATCCATTTTTCCATAACTATAATAATTAGTTTTTAATGATTTACATACTCATTTGGGAAAAAATTTATAGAATATTATAAAATATAATATATTATAATTCCAAATACAATATCCATTTTTTAAAATAAAATTTACAGAAATTAAAAATTAATTAAATATTAATCCAACAAATGAGATGAGAAAGCAGGGTTTTAAAGAGAAAAAGTTGAATAACGTAAAAGGTTTTTTGTAAAGAAACATCATGAAAATGTTTCCAATAAACTAAATTAGGATAAATTATAGATAATATATATAATTTTAATTTATAAATAAATAACAATATAATATCATAGTATTAATAGTATAAATGAAGTGAAAAGTTTAAATTACAATAATGAATATGGTCATAATGACATATCAAATATAATATATTAATTTATAAACAAAAGTTTTACCCCAATAGTTCATAATTAACATTAATTTTAAAATGTATTAACATAAAACAATGAAATATTAACTAGGGAATCATTTTGGTCGGTGGTAGGCACTAAAACCATATCAATCATTGTTTATGTGTTCAATCTCTCTGGTTTTTTAAAATTAAATGGTTTGTTACCCAACATGTCTATTGTATTTTTTCTAAAAAAAATTAGTGTAACACTTATAACCTTACCAATAAACAAATTATGGACACCATTGAAATAAAATTATACATTAAATAATGTTTTTTCAAATGTTATCAATATAACACTTTTTCTCAAATCTAATAATCTTATTTCACCATTTCTACAATGTCATTAATGATAATGTCAATCCTAATGTGTATAAATACCATTAAACTTATTTTCATAAAATACAAATTCATTATTACCCAAATAACCTTTCCACTAAAATATATAATAAATCAATGGGCCGTATTGCCATAAATTTATATAAATAATTTCATTATTATTGGTAGAACCACAACACATAAAACCTAAAAATGGTTTCCTAAGACATGGGATGTATGTTCAATATTATACACATAAAACCATGATCAGATCCTTAAATCATATGATAATGAAGACATATATGAATCTAAAATTTGACACAATACTAAGATGGTTCAGAATTATTATAAACAAAATACCATTGGTAGAAAAATTCAAACAACAATTTATAGAAAAAATATATATAAAAAATTTCTTCATATTATTTCCACATTGGTCCTTCCTTGGTCAAGGTTTTACCCCTTAGAATAGATCCTTGACTCAGATAATGATCATGTTCTCCACATGTGAGAAAAAAACTATAAATTTATTCATATGATAAGATTTATTTCCGTACTTCCTATACATAATTTGTTCTAACAAATTCATTTATTTATTCCCATCCTTTCCAAAAAGAGTTTATTTTCACATTCCATTGATACATTTAATTTGTTTTATACTTTTACATTTTATACATGATGGAAGATAAGACTTCAATCCTCTATGGAATCCATCACTTGAGCACCTAGTATACTCCATTCATCTATTCATAAATGAGTCTGGGAGTTGGTTATGGTATTTATTGTTTATCATATATTGGGATAATAGATTAGGAATAGTAAGGATATATTGAAATCTATAAATTATCCCATATGATTTTTGATATTCATTGACTTCTTCTTTTTATTAAATGTTAAAATTATACCATCAATTTCAAGCCACTAACTAAAAGAAAAATTCATAGTATGAGAAAAAATAATCATATTTTAAAAACCATATAATCATTTATAAGATATTTTAATCATGATACCATATTTTTTTAATATATGAATCATTAGGAATAACATTGGTCATTTATTGTCATCAAATACTATAGTCTTTAATAGTGGTTTGTATTGAAATGTGAATTACCCTAGGATAATTTCTTGGTAGGGTCAAACCAGATTCATAGTGGGGTCGATAGTCATCCACTAAGAGGAAATGTGGTCAATCCTAGTGTACATTTTTCTGAGTTATTACACATAGTTAGATCTATATGAGAACCTCATCCACCTTTAAAAATTTTAAAGGTTTTGTTTTCATAAAAAACACATAATATCTACATTACCAAAAATTTATGATGTTCTTATACACTTATCATCAATTTATATTGTAGGATTATAATACCAAATATATGTTTTCCTAAATATAGTTCTCAGGTTTTCAGCTAATGTTTCTCAGATACCAATTATAGAAACCCTGACCCAGAATCTCATATCAGATGCCGACATTATTACATTGGAATAATATAAAAGGAAGAATATCATGAAAAAACAAATAAATTATTTGTTTATGTAACATAAATTTATACACGATTCTTGAAAAATATTTTTAATAATATGTTAGAAAACATATTTTTTAAAACAATAAAATTTTTCTATATATAATATTAATTCACATAAATCAACATACAATTGATGGAATCATATGTAATATAAAAAAAGGGTTTTCTCAAATTCACAATAAGGGTTACATACGACAATATAAATCATGAATCACTAAACATAATCAATATAGTAGGAAAATTAACTAAACACACTTCCCATATAATCAATTAATTGAGAAGGAAGTACATCCAAAGAAAATATCAATGTGAAAAGTGTATGGAGAGTAATAAATATGGCATGTTAAGTGATTAAAACCCATTACCATTTACCAATAACATTACTATCATAAATGGATAAAAACAATCAATATGAAAATCTAAATAACTGAAAACACATTCCATTTTATCAATAAATGAGAAGAAAGTACATATAAGGTTGATATCACTATGAAAATATAATGGATAATAAAAACATAATTATTAATGAAAATAGTGATTAATTAGTAAACACCATGCCTCAGTCACATGATACATCTATTACAATGTTTTATCCTCAAGGCAGTTCAAAATTGTTTTATACAGACCCATTGGGTATGGAAAAATACTTTTTTGATAGATTTATGAATCTTCTCAGGATAATACCGATGAATTGAAGGTATATCTTTATCCAATTCCACCAATTAATTTATATCCAAAGAATTCCTCTTATATCAAATAAACGTGTCAATTTATGAAATATGTTCTTTTCCATCATATTTCACTTTTGAGTAGATTAAAAAATATCTTATATTTACCAAATAAAGTAATAAATTTCAATATAGAAAAACATATGAAAAAAATAATATATGGTTAATAAAATTTTCATATACCTGATGAACATTATGGTTATTTAGGGAAAATTAATTTTTTATTGATTATAAAAAAAAAAATATTTCAGGGGAAAGTCAATGAATACCAAAATGAATTGAGAAAGTGAGTGTCAATAATTTTCTTTGATAAAATGACCATAATACAACAATAGAATGAATAATTATTGAATCAAAAAACATATATCCATTAGAGTAAAAATAGATTATTGTTTTCATTGTTCAATACAATTACCATGAAATGATATTTAAGAACATTCTTGAAGAAAATGTCATTTTCATTTGGAAAATCATATTTTAAAGTAACTTTTCATATATTTTTTGGTACATTTTCATTAAATAACCATCAAAATATATAAAAAATATTTAAAACATTTTATTGGGCATTAAGCATATAGAATCCATTCATGTTATCTGAGTTAAAACAAAGACTCTTCAAAAATTGTTTCATTAAAATACAATAGAGATTTGTTTTGAAAATAATGAGAATATTCCATTTATTTAATAAAAAAATTATATTAGATAGAAATTTACTTACAAATTATTTACAATGTTAAATAAATTTAAAACATTTTTAGAAATCATGGTTTTAGAAGAAAACTTATTTTTGACCGAAGAGTGAAATAAAGTCATATTCTGATAAAACATTTTCAAATTTGTTTTATAAACCACAGAGTGGATTAATGAATCTATTACATGAAAATAAAATTAATAAACATTTTGTTATAAAAGGTTACGGTTTATTACATAATTTTCAAATAATTCCAATTAAATTAAATTGAAGAATACAAAATCTTGATAATAATGTTATTGTGAAAGAAACTCATACAGTGTTCATACTTTTTAGGTGAGAATTAGTTAATGAATCAATTATGTGTATAAAATATATATCTATATTTTTTATGTGTATATACAACATAATATAATTATAATTCTGAATGCAGAAACAGTTATAATATCAATGATGACAATGAAGTAATATAACGTAATTATAAGAAATTGAGGTATGAAATTCATTACACCTTGGTAACAATTATGTCAAATCAAAGTGTGTGAAATAATAAAAATTGATAAAAAAATACTAATAATTATTTATGAATCATGATATTACATGTCATAGGGTAATAATTTACACCATATTTCATTAATTAGGTTCACACTGATAAAATATAACTAAATGAAATGAAATTGAGACCGCGTCCCCTATATCACACTACCATTGTATTAAAAATTATTTAAACACATTAATAGTGGGTTATAACATGTTATTAACATAAAAAAATATTAATATTAATAATACCTTAAATAATCCATTTATGACATCTTATCACCAATCTATTAATAATATTTCATTATATTCATTATTTTTTGTGTTAATTGCCATCTTTTCTCATTGGAGTTTCATTATGAAAGATTCAGGTATTTCACATATTATATAGTTATATTATCTCCAAAATAATAAACATGATTAAATTATAATATTTTTACATCAATAGTAATTATAAAACTAGTCATGAATGTTGGTTTTTAAAAATTGAATATGTTTCAATCCTGGAGATGGTAGGCCATGCATAATCTTGAGAAACAATACAATTTTTCAATGATCTTTATGGAAAGTTGGTGAGTAATAGTTTATCCTTACTAAATTATAGTACTTTTATATTTACAATTTTATTTATTTAATTATACTTATCTATATTATTGATTTGGTGTTGTGGTGAAAAGAATGTAACATCGTTTCATGAATACTATAGTCCACACGTACACGAATGATGATATCATTTTTAATTTTAAAAGATTAAAATGATATATAATAATTTAATAATTATAAATATGTTCATAATATAATAATTTTTTCATTTAATTCATATATAATCACTAAATTTATCCTTATTGCATTCCATATAAAGTGTTCTTGAATGACAAATCACATCGCTTCGCGAGGCAATAGTCCACTGTACACAAGAGAGAAAATATCATTTCCACTATAGAATGTGAATTAAAAAATGTATATACTATATAATGAATCCATAGTTATAATTATTTTTCAAATATAAATATTTTTACTTTAGATCCATCATCGTATCCAACTGTGAGAGGTCGTAATGGAAAATTGAACGACATCGGTTGGCGGGGCAATAGTCATCTATACACATGAATAGTTATTTAATAATCCCATTTGATGGATATAGAGATGGATTTAGGTGATGAAAATAACATAAAATCATCTCTGTCTATGGAAAATAATTATATTCATATATAAATATAGTTCAACAATAATTTAATGCGGTGGAAGAAGAAATAATATATAAATACTCATGAAAAAAATTGACCCGTTTTCAAGTATACCCTTTAGGATTCCACTTAATCCTTGCTAGTTTGGATTGATTACTGATATAAGGTATATATAATAATAGGATAGAATTTTTATGTTACGTGTGTAGTTATTTTCAAAAAAATGATGCGGAGGTGTGAAGAAGAGTGGAGAGGGGTGAGATTTTATAAGTGAGGTGAGTGGCACACATGTAATGTATTTAAAAAAATGTGTAACCAATTTTTTACATGAAAAAAGAAAAAAATAAAAAAATAAAAGATACTATAAAATATAAGGTATAAATATATCCATATTATATATTTTTTAATTGTTTTTAGGTCACTTAACAAATAAATATTTATTGAAACCCACAGTAAATCCATTTTTACCTTAATTATGCTAATTGTTTTTTATTATCTTCTCTAATAATGTTTATAGATAAAATAATTTGAACATATTATAAAATTTAAATTATTGTGAATGAAAATATAGAATCCATTTTTTAAATTTTTATTCACATATATGTAAAATTTTAATTTGATATTAATCCCACAAATGCTTTGTGAATGGATGGTTTTAAAGAGAAAATGTTCAAATGTTTAAAAATTCATTAGATTAAAATTCCATATTTAATGATTAAAATTTAAAAAATTTGGTCATTTTATATATATTGAACCTAATTTAACTTTGAAACTAATTAAAATATATTTTAATTTGATAAATAACTTAAATAAAAAACCAATTTTCATTTAAAATTATATATTTTTCACTATTCATCAAAAAATATAAATTTTTTAAAAATAAAAACAATTGAACCAAATGTATTATTGAAAATATTTTTAAAATTTTTAGGTTTATTTTATTAAATAATCAATTTTAAATTGGAAAAAACTACATTTAAATCAAGAGTGCAATGAGTGACTAAACCATATTTTAGAAAAAATTTCATTTTTTTAAATGATAATAAATTAATATTTAATATATAGATAAAAATTATCTTCATTATTAATAAAAACATATTCATTCCCTCCAATTCAACATCATTTTTACAATGGTATAGTATATTTCAGTTCATTTACCCTCTTGGTTGTGTGTTCTCCAAGACATCAAAATGATTAAATTTAAACAAGATATTTTTTGTGTTCTATTTATCTTCATTGTACCAAGTATCATACAAAATCGAATAAAAAGTTATTATTTTAGAATTTTGTGGTGCTACGTGTCTAGTATTACCCCATAGTTTAAGGTAATTTTCCATTAATTTATGTTTATTTACTGTATAAATTAACAGGCTTATGTTTGGAAAGGTTTGGATTAGTGTTGGCATTTCTTGGGAACTCTAATGGAGGTACACTATTTCAGAATAGCTAGTAGTAACCATGAAACACCTCCCATAAACCTTGAAAGAGACAACATGGGTAACATAGAGGGCTCACAATTGGAACATCGTTTTTCAACACTATACAACCTCCAATGTGATATTGTACATGTAGTGGACATTGTGAATTACTCAATTGGCACAAGGATTGTTTGACTGTTTGATAGGGTGATTTAAAAATGTGTCACACCCACATTATGTGAATTTTTTTTTAAATCATGTGGGCTACCCATATGGTGTTCATGTGGCCCTCCATAATCTATATATTTAATCTAAATTAGGACCTTAACCTATCATTTTCCATTAATTCAACCCTAACTCATTTTACTCTCCTCCAAAAGGATATGGATAAACTCACGCTTTATTTAGGAGTAATCTCTTAGTGATTCTCTGCTTTATGGGAGCCGGAATAACATTTCAAGCCACCATTATTGTTTTTTCCCTTTATTTAATATTATTCCCTCAATATTTTTCATAGATCTTATATGTTGGGATTGTTTTATTTTGGTCGGTGTCGATTATGGTAATATATGACTCTTGTTGATAGGGAAAAGGAAATAAGGAGTTTTATTCATGTTTTATATAGATTTGTTAATGTTTTTGTTCTGTTCTTCGTGTTCAACATACTTTCTATTGTAGGGGGATAGACCCTTGACTCCAATAATAAGAACATTAATTATTGATTTCATATTGTTTGAATTTTTTGATTTGAATTGGGAAATTTATGTATAATGTTTTATATAATCCCTATTTAGGGATTTTTTATGTAATTGAAGGAATTTTTTTTATTAAAAGTGAAATTGGTTTCATAATTTTAAATTAATGACATAAAAAATGTGGTTGGTTTTGCTTCATGGAAAATTGTTTGGAAAATGATTTGAGTAAAATTTATTTATTTGAAATGGGTTGGAATTGTTGGTTTGTCAAGGTATTTAGAATACATAGTCATTATTAGTAAATTTCATTAACATGACCCTGGATAAGGTGCCATTACCATTAGGTTATATTGATGTTCATCTTAGAATGGGTTTGTACCATTGAGGAACATGAGATATTTCTACCTTGTGATGGCTCACTGGATCAAAGAGAGACCTAGCATGAGTACAGTACATTAACTAGATCATTCATGTGTGGGTTGGAATAGATCATGTTTGGGTATTCCAAATGGATTTGAGAGATACTTTAAAAGAATTTTGTGTGTGTGTTTATTTCCAAAGAAAATTATTTTACTTATAAATGGTTTGGTTTTGATACAAAATATTTTTTTATAAAATGATTTATATAAATGTTCTAAATTTCTCTATTATAGTGTAATGTTCACTAAATTCATTTTGGGAAATACTACTGAGTTTTATACTCACCCCACCCCCAAGGAACATTATTGACTTTTCAAATACTATATATTGAGACACAATTAAAGGAATCAAATCAATATTATATAGTGAATCATCATGATACTCCGAGAATTATTTATGGAGATATAAATTGGAAAATGTGGGAAAATTTGATTTGAATTTTTTTGGTTATTTTAGTTATTTATTTATCTTCCACATTTTACTATGATATGGTTATTGGGTTTAGATTGATATTGTGGATAGTGGTATTTCATTATGTTTGTCACATTTTATTCACACATCATATAATGGTGTTTTGTTTATTTTATTCATGGTTTGGTTGTTTTACTTTCAAAGGAAAAATCATCTCCGACTATTAATGAATCTCTCAACATTTATTAATAGCCTTCAGTGTCATATGGATGTAACGTAAGACCTAGTAGTGTCTTACCACATTTAAAAGACAATTTGAAGTGCTGGAATGTTACAAATGTTATCGATTTTGGACAATCATTATTTATTTGGTAAACAATGCTTTTGGTTTTTCTTCTTGGATTAGGAATTTCATTCTTGTTTAGTCCTTGTGTTTGGACTTTATAATGGATTAGGATCATTGGGAATTGAAATTTAGAGCATAAATTGTGTTCTCTACACTTTTTGTGATAATTTTCTACATACTATAGAAATTTGGTAAATTAGTGTTTTCAGAGACTTCGAGGTGTTTGAAACTCATCATAATGGGTCTAGCTAAGGAGGTATCCTGAAATAAAATGATAGAAATTACATCTCATAATGATTTTATATTTCATTTTGTGTAATGATTTATGATTTGGAGAAAACTTGTCAATTTTTTAAAATTGTTGAAATTAATTTCAATTGTAATATATTGAAAAGTAAATGTAGTAGTATTTTGAAAATTGATATATATTCATAAATCATGGATTATTTTGAAAAAAATTACTATGAAGATGAAAATATTGAATCATGTAAAAAGTTGTTGTAAAAAATGTGATGTTATAAAAATGAAATTTCTTTACCTTTAGTTGTTAGTGATCGAGATTAAGTGGATTTTTATTATGGTTATAGAAAATGGAACTAGTTAGGCCTTTCAATACCAACTAGAAGAGGCTTATAAGAATGTGGTTGCACTTGAGCCACTAGTACACTAACTACTAGTTCGTATTATTTTATAGGATTTTCAAGATGATGGTAGAGGGAACAAAATGGATTAACCAAGTAATGTGGAATATTTCATTTAATTCTAGAAGAATAATCCACTCTTCTATTAGGGTGATTTGGAACCATACAATAAAGTGGTGTGGATGAATATGATGAATATAATCTTCAATTGCCTAGTCACACCAGATGATTTGAATTTTAGTTTTTAATGCACATGAAGGAGGATCTTGTATGCAAGTGGTGGGATTTAGAACTTATAGTTAAATATTTTAAAGTCATTATATGAGAGAAGTTTAAATAATTGTTCAACCAAATATTATATCAACACACATTTAGGATTGATATAGTGATATTATTTTCCCACTTTATGTATTTGAATTATTGATTGACAAAGTATACGACTAAATTTACAAATTCAGTAAGATTTTCACCAGAAGATTATAGGAGTGAAACCATGAAGTCACATATTTTTTTATATGGGTGGAGAGGAGAGACTCTCTCAAAATTTCCTCTTCTAAGTTTTCGGAAGCCTCGGCTTTGTTGAACCTCGCCCTGGTGGCTCGGTTCAAGCAGAGGAGGCCGTCAGTTCATGATTTAGACCGATTTATCATCGTAGATTGGGATCTTCGTGATAGAGCGGTCGTTGGTTTATTGGACAGTAGACAAATCATTATTAAGTTTGATTCGTAGGAAGACCTCATACGAGCTTGTTCAAGGGCTCCTCGCAGCTTCAAAGGTTCTTGTTTTCTGCATTTGCAATGGTTTTTCAATATCCATATGAATTTTGATTCATCTTCCATGGTGGTGTGGGTATGTTTTCCTTCCCTTCCTTTTCCGTTTCAAAATCCTTCGATTATCCATATGTTGGGGAATCTGATTGGTAGATATCTATGCTCTGATTCTCACACCAAGACAGTCTACCATCCGGTGAACCCGTGGGTATGCGTCGAAATGGATTCTTCTTGCACTCCATTTGAATTCATTTGGATCTAAATCGGTGAGGAATACCGATTAAAATAGAGATTAGTTTACGAGAATTGGACAGAGTTTTGTGGCTTTTGCAAGAGATTTGGGAATTTGGTTGAGGTTTGCTGATGTGAACGGCGTTAACGGATGTCACATGCTCATGGTAATGGGAATTCTGTTTGTGTGGTCATCGAGGATGGTGCAAGAAGTAGCATCAAGGTGGGTCCGGTCTTAAGTATTATGGAACTGGATGGCGAAGAAGAGGATCTTCGTTGGTCTGGTGCTACTGGGTTTGCCGATCCATCGAGGTCCCGTAAGGTGTCTTTTGAGGAAATCCAGATCACTGAGGTAGCCGGTGTTATGTTGAACTAGGTTAATCCACTGGTGTCTAAGGTTTTTAAAAGATTAATGTAGGACTTGGGATTCCCTGATTCTACCGTGGCTGGGCAGAGTTCAGCGCATAGTAAAAATGGAAGAGAAGTCGGTCTTGTGGAGGAAATCACCACATCCAGTGCTAAGGTTGTTAAAAGCATGGATCCTTTGGCAAAGCCATTTATTGCTTTGAGCAACAAGTTCGAAGGACTCTATGAAGACCTTTAGGATGTGGTTTCAGAGGAGTGTGTTGTTGTAGGAGGTGAGGATGGTGCAGAGACCTTTGAAGAACATCAGATTGAATGTCGGGTGCTTGAGTTGGTTTTAGTTGTTGACGAGCCCGAGGAGGATCAATAGGCTGGATGGTTGGGCCATGAAGCAGGTACCATGATAGTGGATAACAATCACAATGGGTCAGGGAGTAGTCATGTGGTGGAGAGTCCAGACCAGAGGCTGGGGAATAATGTTGAATCCAATGTTGTAAGTGCGGCTGATGAGGATAGGCGCCTTCCGCTGATGGAGTGTAAAACTCCATCCCAAAGACAAGAGATCAACTCAGAGTTTGGAGATGCTGCGTTGAGGGAGGGAACCTGATTTGAAAGGGAGAATTATTGGGATGGGAAAGAGAATGTGAGTGGTCCAGTCAGCCTTTCATTCAGTGATATTGTTAAAAGTGGTAATAAGGTTTTGGCTGCAAATAAAGTGCCTTTGTCTACTACCCCAAGACGAAGACCAAGGAAGGACTATTCGTTTCTTCCAAGACCGATGCAGACTCAATTTTCAACAAAGCGAAACAACGACGTGACTGTGGTCTTTAAAAAGGGGAGCATGGTCACGAAGTCGTATCCAGACCAATCTATTGTTGACCATCTTAGGATTCGGGTTCAAAGTGAATTTTTTTAGAGGAATCCAGATTGGGAATCGGCTACTGGAGAAGAAGACTCCTTCTTGGGATTTGGAGATGAATCTGGTAATTATGATGTGTATGTACTTTTGGTTTATGGTGTATGGCCTATTTTCAGTTGTTTTTTTGGGGTACCTAGACCTCATAAACCGGATTCTGTAAAATGTAAAAAATGATTCGTCCAGTTAGAGGAAGCATCTTAATACCTATGAGAAATGTTAATAACTCTAATGTATGGAATAAGAGGATGAGGGAATCCAATGTCTAATTTATGTTAATTTATTATAATCAGGTGACTATACCAATGTTCCTTCCAACTAAACCCAATAGTAAGAACAGATTCTTCCAATATGGTTCTTTTTATCACATGAAGAGACATTTTATGACACCACTAAGTGCATGCTGCCATTTTATCCAGGTTGGGAATCTTCATCACTATCATTATAGTGCTTCAATGTCATGTTCTTGGGACACATATCATGTTTCATCGATGTTGTATACTTCTATGGGATGAGGTAAGAATAATATCACTCATAATAATAATTGAGTGGACCACGTTAATTATAGGAATATCATGCACCATCAATCAGTTCAATATCGACATAGCAATAAAAAAGAAAATAGTGATGAGAAAGTAGTTGTATAGTGCTAAGAATGGGATTGGGGATAGACAGTATAGACAATCACTGGAGAGAATTATGATTCTTATTAACTCTACCATTATTAAATCATTGTTTGATACTAGTGAATCCTATTAGTTTAATACTTTTTGTGTTTTTTATCTTTTGGGTTTTCAGGTTGAGTTGATGCCTTTTGTGACATTATGATTAATGCTTATTATATAAAAAAGGATGGATCTGAATTGAGTTTGTATTTTTCTATTATTTTTATGGACGTCGTTGAAAAAATTGTGGGTATGGATTTGTTGAAAATGTTCAAAGCCAACTATGAATGTTATACCCAAAGGGTTAGTTCTACAACTAAGGATGGAATAAAAAATATATTTAGGGGAAAATGAAATGTAATGGTAGGTGTTATATGATATTCAGCATATATAATTGTAACTATATAGTACTATTTGGAATATTATACTTTTTCATCAGTGGATGAGATCAAGGTTAATGATTTTCTATTAGTTGTGGACTAGTATATGATCATTTTTCATGCGAATTTATCAGGGATACCACCCACATGATAAGTGATTTTTATGATTTATATATTATTATTGACCAACCCAATCTCACTAAAATATTATTGGATTGTACTAATATAACTGTGGGGATATATTTTTTATTTGGAAGAGATGGTAAACAAATAGTTTATTCGACTGAGTATGTCTCTGTGTGCAACAAAAAAATTGTTTGGAAAATTTTTGATAAAACTCTTAGTTTGTATATATATTATCATAAACCGAAAAAATTTATAATAAATAATTCGTATCCACTTCCATTAATTAATGATATATTCGTTCAATTGAGTGTCTCCCAGTGGTTCTCTAAAATTTACTATGATTGGAATATCTCCAATTTTGGGTATGTAATTAGGATATTCCATGAAATGTTTTATGAGTTGATATGGAAATTATGATTACGTTGTTATGAATTTTTTTCATAAAAATTAACGAATATTATTTAATAAATTGATGAATCTGATAAGTAAAAGGTATCCATATTCTATTATGGTGGTGTCTATGGATAACATATTTTTATATTCAGGGAAATGTGATGAGTATACGAAATTGTAAGAGACAATGTTTTGACTTTCTTGACTATATCTTTCACATTCCTTGTAATCAATGTGTGATTTTTGGATACAACATGTACATTTAACCAAGGTTGTAATCTTTAGAAGAAGTGTCTATATGGTTCCATAAGTGATAGAGGATGTGATATCATGGTAGTCTCCAAAATATTCCCTATAGATACATAGTTTCCTCATCCTATCTAGTTATAGCGGATGCATTGTCCATGATTTTTCATGAATAGATTCACATATAGAAACATTGACAACAAAATGTGTTCGATGTCAATGGAATGAATAATGTCATATGTATATTCGTGATATTAAAGATTGCATAACATCTTCCCCAATCATGATATTTCCTCAATCAGGACAATGAAATGTGGTGTGATATGGTACTTTAGTATATAGGTTGGAGTGATTTCTATTGTATATAGATCTATTTTTTATTCTATACCATGGTAATTATAGATTCATCCTATGAACAACCCAATAAATTATTTATAATTAGATGATACATTCCATGCATTGAATACATTATATCATTATATATTTTGGGAGAAATTTACGTTGTTTACCAATAACATGATATTGAAACACATTTTCTCACAATAATAATTGAGTATGAGAAAAGAAATATGGAATCATCATGTAAAATTTCATAATTTTAAATAATATATATACCAATTAATGTAAATTTGGTGTAATATTCATTAATAAATAATTCATATGGAAAGATGAAAAAGCACGCTTCAGATCAATGGAAGATGATGTTAATGACAACTTAAATGACCGTGGAATGTGAAGACCAAGGTTCCATTTTAATTTTATTTTTGATTTTGTTAGTTATTTATTTGGTTGAGATCCATAAATAGACAAAAACATATGATTATGAATGTGTTACTATTATGTAAAAACTCAATGGTTGGAAATCCATTGAGTGGTGTAAGATGGATGGGAGATAATTTTTTGGGTTTTATGATAGGTTAGTCACAAATTTTTCTTTTTAGGAAAGACTTCTCCAGGATTACAATCATTAAACATGGGCTCTAAATCATGTAATATAAAATATAATTAAATAATTAAATGAAACATTTTGGTGGATTAGAATGAAATTAAAAGTGGAAAATCTTGTTTTGAGATGCCTCACATATCAGAAGGTTTAGAAAGAGCAATAGTGTCTAGTGGGTAAGATGTTGTATTAACCTATTACTATTTGACAATGAGAGCATATAGCTTTAGATTTTGGGACAAGTCTACCAAGGATGTTTTAGAAACATGATGCATAAGGGGTGATAATATATCAGCTCACAAATTTTTCCCATCTCAATTATATTAATTAATCATATATAGTTGAGGCATTTTCCAAATTATATATATGATAATAATAAAAGAGGCATGTTGTAATGTCCTAACCGAGGTTACACATACTTATGCCCTTGTCTGGTTGGTCAAATGTCCTCATGCCTACCTCCCCATACTCAATAGGCTACCTATTAGCTATGAGGATCAAATATATAACATCGGGATACTATAACCACATTTAAAATGATTAAAAATCATGGAAATCAAAAAGGAAATCCAAATTACATAACTAATAACAATAATAACACCATACCCAATAAAATCCAATATCACATGATAAATACAAGAAAAAACCATATCCAATTGAATGTAGTAAATATGTCATGTAGTATATGTGTAATTTTTCAAATGAAAATAGAAAAATATAGACAATAAAAATTCCAAATAAAAGGTCCCCAAATCACATCTTGTTTCCTCATCCATTAAGAAATCAAACTCAACCATACATAATAGGGTTCTTAGACTTGATCGGTCCTTCCAACATTAAGTCTATTTAGGTACTGATTAGGCCTCCCCGTAGTGTGTGAGTACAACTCTGTAAGACACCACCAAAAGTATCTAAAATAATATACACTATATAACAATGTATAAATATGCATAAATATTGAAGTAAAATAAATTAATTAAACAATTTCACCATGAATTATTCATATAATAACAAAATAAATTTATCATGGTCAATATTACACTAAAACCATGAATACCATCTTTGTCCCATGCTGGAGTCTGAGGTATATCAGAGAGGGAATTATAATTCATTATATCATGGGCTTTCATTATTAATTTAAATTAAATTTCATAACATGTATACTTGGAGGTATATTCCAATTCCAATATCATACTACAATAATGTGATGTTTGATACCTAGAGGATATATGGAGCATCAATTTATGTCAAACACCCTATGAGTATTTAGAGCATAAGTCCCTGTCCCTTACATTAATAATCACATGGTAGCATTTTGGAAAATAATATCCTATCACAAACCCTATGGGTGTTTGGATCATTTTTCTATGTCCCAAGACTCTTATATTAATCAATATCATATATCAGGCATATCGTATTCATCATGTTTAATCATAATTAACCTTCTTATCAAACATTCTCATTATGGTATTCCAACTCAATTTATCACTAAAAAATTGGTTCTTTAATTTAATCCGATTGACTAATATGAATAATTCACTTTTAGAAAATTTATCCAAATTTAGTTATATAATCCATTAACCATTCAAGTTCATTCTAACTAACCATTAATTCGAATTATCATCCAAATCATAACTCCATTAATCAACAAATTTCATAACCCCCCCCCCAGTAACCAATTCCATAATATCATTATCACATTAATTTAATATTCATATAAACTAATTAACCAATCGTTTAATTCAATACATGATCAATTGATAAATATGGAAATTTAAATTTCACAACACATACACATAATAATAATCAAGACTATGGGTATTAAAATTATACCACCATCCTCAAAGTCGTTGAAAGATTCTTACCAAACCAAAATTCCCAAATAGAGAGAAATGACTAGGATCACAATGACAAGAAAGATGTAGGACCAAAACCTAATGTCACAATCAAATGGATTGAGATCCATGAACACTTAAATATATACCAAAATAAATGGATTAAAAATTATCCATTATCATCAGGAAGGTGAAATGGGGTTGATTGAAAATTAAACGAGGAAGAAAAAATATGTATGTGAGATGATCCTTCAATAATATCACTAAATAATTAATAAACATATTCGTAATGATTTTAATGCATCCCAAAAGATTATAAAGTCATATTAATGTTTCTATGCCTTAGTGAGGGTGATTATGGATTAATACCAGTGGTTTGAGTTTTATTAATAGTTTTTTTGGGGAATAAAAACTGGCATTTATGAATTATAGGGAAGTGGCCCACAATTTTCGAAACTGTGTGCCTCAATATATGGGTACATGGTATTTACTAAGAGGGATTTGGGTTTTAAAAATTATGTTGGAGCTATTAAATTATCCTCTGTTTGAAAATTCATGGTTTGCTGGGGATAAGTTCACTTTTAGGAAAAACTATGCGCCAACAATTAATTTCCCAATTTTCAAAAAAAATCCTTATGATTCATAAAAAAAACTAAAAGACACAACCAAGGTATAAAAAAAACAAAAGAAAAATGGTACCTCAAAACATTATGATACATATCAATACATTTAAAGATATTATAATGTGAAACCCTTATAAAAAACTCATCCTTATGTTATACTCTAAAGAATCATTAAGATCTCGAGGTAAAAAGATCATGACACTGAGTCTTAAAATATAATTCTCTCTCACATTTTGTCTCCTAAACATGGCCATGTTATTTAGAACAAAGAATTAGTCTCAGATTCAAAATCATAAAAAGATATCACTTGAGATAGGTCATGGTGATACCACCAAAATGATGACACATAAAAAATGATGTTCATAGCATTATACATATGTGGATGAGCCAATCAGTATTCCACTTACCCAATTATATCCACATCCTCAGAAGGTCTGACGAGCGTAGGTTCCGTCTTTTGTAGTCACTAAAACCAAATTTTACCCAATCTATTTGACTGCGGAAGTAACACGCAACCATTAACTTCAAATCCAAGGGGTTATCGACTTTAGTAATCTTATAAAACACTCATACACTAGGTCATATCCGTACATTTCTTAATCTAATTAACATTATCCAATGACCCCTACATGAGAATCATTCCAAAATAATACGACTCACATCCCTCCATCTAGTATTGAGGTAATATTCATGGAATACCATAAAGAGACTTGTGTGGTGACATGTGAATAATTTCATGATGGGAGTAGTTATAATAAAACACAACAAATTCTTGGTTCCTCTCCCAATACCCAAAAAATTCTTGGGCACACAGCTACATCATATCATCCAAATATTGTATAGTATGCTCGAACAATACATCTTTTCATGTGTAGAAATATTGATGCATAATTACGTTCATACCAAGCAGCTTTTGTGAGACCTTCTAGGATTGTGATGTGAAACCTGTGTCATGTTCTGAAACAATTATCTACAACACCCCATATAGATAGAATATATTATAAACATACAAGTCTCAAATCTATTTCACCATAAATGAATCCAGAATATGCACGAAATATCCTACTTTCATAAATCAGTTGCAACCCACACATATAGAATCATTCTTTCTAGGAATCCTAGGAAGTCCTACCACAATGTCCATGGCATCATCTTCCCAAGTCCATTCTGTAATGGGAAATGAATATAGTAAACCATCAGGCGATGATTTTTTTTACCTCACTTTTTTACAATTCTAGCATTGTGTCCCAAACCATTAAAAATCTTTTTCCATGCCCATCCTACAATAATGTCGACATATGGAATTATATATTTTGGGAAAATCCAGATGCACTGCCCACTTCAAGGCATGATATTCTGGCATCAATTTCTCTCACATAATCATATGCACAAATTTTTTCCCTAAAATAGATGATCTCTTCATAATTTATGGACCAATTAGAAGGTGAATCCCCAACTTCATGTCTTTACGTAAAATATAAACACTTTTGATCATTATATCATCTCTATATGATCCAGTTCAAATGTTTGGACTCAATTTATACTGAGATGAGTTTCATCTATTCATGTCTCTCTTAAACATCAAAATGCATCACTACTAGAAATCTCATCATCTTCCACTCAAAACTAGACTCCTGACCTTATTGAGTATGAGTTCTCCTTCTCAAAGTGTTAGAAATAATATTTCCATTAGTAGGTCTATTTTCTAAGATGAAATCAAATAAATTCATATAATAAACCGACCTTTAGTACATGAGATTTAAATCTCTTTGAGAATGTATATACACTAGGCTCTTGCTATAAATATATAGAAAACCATTTCACCCAATAGAAAATTACACCAATAGATGTAGGTGTAAACCACTATAGATTAATCAATATAATATAGAGGGAAATTCTGTTGATTAGAACTCAACTGCCATGACCCATATTCCCCAACTCGATCCACTTGCACAAAAAATACTCCAAGTAATATCCTAGACGTATAAAAAAACAATGTTTACTCCTATCCCAGATTTATTGGGGTCAAGACTAGTTCAGTAGGAAAATTATTTTTCATCACATGTAAATTATTATCACATTGACTGTAAAATTAAAAATTTATCCCCTTATTAGTTAAGCTCGATAGTGGTGCTTCCATGTGAAAAATTCCCTAGAAGGACCTCTGATAATTACTTGATAAGCCTGAATATATTCAGATATCAAATAAATTAGTAGTCGTATCCTATGAAATCAATTCATACATTTTGTTTTGGTATATTGAAACTCATTTTAATGATATTATGTGTTCCATGAAATGTAATTGCATGATATAGAGTAAAAACATAGATATCATTTCATATAACTAATTATATCTCAGTGTAATCAGGATGATGTCATGTTTTTGAATGATTTTCAAGAGTCTTGGAGTACATCGAAATTTCATCCACCAAAAACAACAAAACAAATGGATCCAGGTATGGGTGGGAGATTCAGTTCATCATGGATATAAATACATTCATATCAATTTTCAATCTGAATGACATCAATACAAACACATAAATGTCGTACAGGGTTTTGTAATCTCACCATGTTATATTACAAGTCCATACTCTCAATTTAGGATAACCTAATCTCAATTCAATTTTGGAGAACAAAAAAGCTCATATAAACTGGTGAAAGGGTTCATTGATATATAAAAGTGGATATTAGTTCTTCACTGTCATCTAGTTCAAATTCAAGTTATCTAAATTTAAGAATATGGTTTCACTACTATTCATTGTAAACAAGACCTGATAACCCCAAAGAAGCTTAATTAGTTGGATACATCTCTTATACATCAATTCCTACATCTGAATCTTAAGATATTTAATCTCTCTTGGTTCCATTCTATAAGGTGGTATTGAAATTGGCTCTACTCTAGGAACGCGTTCAGTTATAAACTCATTGTTCCTATTAGGTGGAATAATTGAAAAAATTTGGGGAAAAGTCCTGGAAATGTTCTACTCTGGGTTGAATTATATGTTTCATCTAACCCCCATCATCATGAAAAAGAATCAAAACATGTGTGGTGAGCTCCCCCAGTTGCTAATGAATTGGTCATGTACATCCCTCCAGGATAACCCACTCCCCACGATGAACATAACATTCATCCTCAAGATATATAAATTTCACTCACCAGCAGTATCAATCTAGATGGAATTATTACACATTCAACTAGTCAATACTCAAAATCAAGTCAATTTTTGACATATAATGGTATTAAAGATATCTTATTAAATGATACTCCCCAAACTCGAGTGAACAACCTTTTTATAAATAGATGCCTATCGACCGTACTCCCAATGGTGTATCAATTATAATAACACCACTTAGAAACTCCACCATTAGACATAACCCAATCAAAATTTTTACAGATATAAATGAATGAGAGGATACTATATCAAATAATGAACTAGTGGGTGTATAAGATACAAGAATATATACTATAATTATTGATGTTTCATCCATGATATCCACAAGTGTAGGAGTCAATACATACAAATTTCTTGCTCGCATTTTTTATGAGGTAGTATGATTCCCCAGAGCAAAACCACTCTACTGATTCATGCACTCATTCCATAATGTTCCACATCAACTACCTTGACCTCAAACTATATGAACTCCATATTCCAAAATTATATGAGGTAGGATACCCCCTTCCCACAACATAATGCTTCCTAGATTTTCCATATTTACCGACCTATCATGGGTTCTTATAGAAGAATTGTAGACTTCCCATCCATCCACAACCTCAACAATCAACCATTGGTCATGGGAACTTTCTATGAGGATGATATTACCCACTTGATGGGTGGAAAATCATTCGATTAATTTCCTGAGTAATAGATCATTTTTAATTTCCACTCTTATTTCCACTTATATGGATATAATTATAATAGTGATGCTTCCGAGCCTTAGAATACATACCACCTATAAATCTAGTAGACACCACATTTCCTCCACATGAAGTATTATTCAGGTTCACCTCTAATATGCAAGCCCGAATCACCAATTCCTAAAACATATTTAGCCTAATTATATTTACTATAGAATTTATCTCAAATTCAAGATCATTCAATGAAGGATTCCCCACAATTTCCTCATATCCATAAAATGATTGAATAATGATCTATATATCAGTTATGTGAATATCATAGTGCACATAGACATACTCACCTTAGTCAACCTCCTAAAATATTTTACCCTCTACCGTCTGATCATCTCTGTGTAAAATTTATCCCTGAACATCTCTTGAATGTTCTTCCACTCTATATTAGCCCACCTTCCACCTCATATCTTTATATCCCTCCAATGGTTCTCTTGAAAACATAACATATAAGTGTTTGATTTATATATCTTCTTACTGGGGGGTCTCTCAGTGATTAACGATCATCTGGATAGACTCAATCCCAATCAAACCTACCTCAGTTCCCCCCTCTATGGAAATTCTCATAGGGTTATACATTTAGAATTATTGTGTCATGTTAATCATGTTACATTTATCCCACCATGGTTCTATTTCTATAAACATTATAAAGCAGGAAATTCTCTCACGGTACTAATACCCATCTTCATCACCCATGTATATCAGAGCATGTCGTTCAACTACTTGATGCACATTTCACATCATGTACTCCTATCATCTTATCAATAAGAATTTTCATGGAGGCATTTATCTAAAATGAAAAACACACATCTTAAGACCCAAAAAAATTATTTACACAATTACATAATAGGTATTTACAAAAATCTATATCAATTAATCCCCAATACTCTTCCAGATGGTTAAAATAGTGATGATATCACTAACCTCAACCATCCCTCATCTAGGTCTTGTTTAACATTAGGTAAAAAATATCATAAATAAAAAATTATTACTATAAACCAATTTTCCAAACTAATTTACCACATTTATCATTATTTACAATTGAATTTCTTTTATTATAATCCTTTTTCATTTAAATGTAACAAGTAAGAAATGCATTTTAATTTAAAAAACTCAACCCAAAACCTACTTCTCCATACATTCCTAAAATATTACAGGTGATAATAAATCCTAAGTACCTAAAATGATTCATTTTTACCCAAATCCTATTAAAAATCATGAAACAAATCTCATAAAACATTAATAAAATCACAAAACAAGTATATCACTCATGATGAAATAATGTTCAACTATAGTAACAAATCCATAATAGTAATCCTCACATGGACACATGGATTTTAACCCCAAACATGGGTTAGCTACTCTCATGTATGATAACATGACCAAGGTCTAAATTGTCCCAGTCTCATAGCTACCTTTACAAATTAGTATGAAAAACGATACAAAAATAAAACACCACTGATACCACTGTGTAATGTCTTGAACCAAGTACCATATACAAGTTCCTTGATCTAGTTGGTTACATGAACTCAGGTACACATTCACGTATGTCAGAGGCTACCGACTAGTATCAAGGGTCAAATATATAACCTTTTGAGACTATACTATCATCATCAGTGAAGAAAAACTACATAAATAAAAAAATTGATATCATATAACCAATAACCAAAATAATACTATAACCAATAAATAATAATATCACATGAAAAATAAAATCAGGGAAACAATATCAAAACCAAAGTTGAAAATATTTAATGTTTTGTATGTGTAAAATGTCAAATGAAATCCAAAAAATAAACCCATTGCAAACTCCAAAGGGGGTTCCAAACATCAGGTCTGGTTCCCCCAACAATGATTTATCCCAACTCAATCATCAATGATAGGTATCTTTCCCTTATCCTATACTACAAACAATAGATTTATTCAGAAATGACTAGGTTATTTTTAGTGGGCTTTTTGTACATATTAGTAGGTCACCAACAATGTCGTCTAAAACAATATCCAATTTATAACAATGTATGAAGTTGTATAATTTAAAATTTTAAATAAATAAAGTAAATTTTAATCATTCATTAATTACCCACAAAAATTTCTCTTATATATGATGATACTTGAACCATGGATACATACATTGGCCCATGTCAGAGTCTTAACCATATCACCTAGGGAATCATAATTCATTCTGTCATTGGATTTCAATATTAATTTTAATAAAATTTTACAACATTTCTACGTGGAATATGAGTCCAATACCAATATCAGGGGCCTAGAATGTATGACCTAGCACCCAATGGTTATTATGATCATCCAAACTAATAACACACCTCATGGATATTTAGAGAATTATTCCCCATCATATAAATTAATAATTTCATGCATATATTTGGGAGAAGAACATATTTTCTGGAACCCAGTGTGTATTTGGAGAATGATTCCATGTCCCACATATCATTAATAAATAAATAAAATTTATCAGACATATCATATCAGTCCTGATTAATCATCATTAACCTTCTTATCATAAATTATAATCATTTTGTACCATTCTAATTTGTCACCCAAATCCTGGTTCTTCACATAAATTATATGGAATAACATGAAAAAATCATCGTTAAACCATTAATCAACATTTAATCATATAATCCAATAACCATTCAGGGTCAATACAACCATCCTATAATACACATTATCAACCAAATCGTAGTCAATAAATCGAAAAATCTAATAAACCAATTAATTTTCCAATTTCATAATCCCATTATTCCATCAAATCAATAATCACATTAATTATGTTGCAAATTAATTAATTCCATTCAAGATAATATTTCTAAATGTTGAATTACCAATTTCAAAACATATACATGAAATCATAATCAGTAATATGGTGATTAAAAATTAGACCACTTACATCAAGGGCATTCATGAAAATTGAAAAAAGGGAAATCACCAAATTGAAGTGAAATGATCAAGATCACAATGACATGGAAGATATATGACCAAGACCAAAGATAGAGATCAAAAAAATTAATATCCATGAAAACCTAGATCTAAACCATTACCGAAATATTAAAACTTATCCCTCTTCCTTATGATATAGAGTCAAAGGAGTGTTGAAATCAATTGTGGAAGAAAAAACATATCACAGAGATGATGATCCCTCTATCAGATCTTCAATTCATTATGAAAGGGGTTAAATGATACTTGGAACCCTCATGAGAGATTTTAAATCATAATACAGAATTTAGGTTCATGTTGGGGTTTTAGGGATTAATGTTTTCGGTTTTGATAATATTTTAATAATTTTTTTGTTCGAATAAAAAAACCCACACACATTGTTTCCTTAGAAGAGGTGTACAATCTGCTATAATTTTCACCATAACCATTCACCCATCCATAGAGGTTCACAATTTCTACTAAGAGGGTTAATTTTTTGAAAAAACATGTTCCTAATGTTTAATTCCCCTTTGTTTTGGGATGCTCAGTTTACTGGGGTTAGGTTCTTAGTTGTGGAAAATTGTGCACCAACCATGGACTACCCCGTTATCTTCCAAAATCATTATGTTTCACTCAAAACTACCCAAAAACCCCACAAAATGTATAATAAGACAAATAAAAATATCCTAAACAATATAATGAAATATCTAAAAAAATCTCTTGGATTATACACATGGAGTTCCGACTTCGATAGTGTTGGACATAGTCCAACGTTTACGTCTCTTTTCTAGACATCCTTATAGAAAACCCTTGGTACTAAATTTACTATGAGTATAATGTATCAACCTAACATGGATGTAAAAAATAGTAGGATGAGAAAAATGTTGGAATTTATGCATTGGGTTTTTTTATTTATTTTTTCAACACTTTGGATGAGAACATACTATTACTGAATGTCCCATAAAATTGTAATTATTATGACTCGATAAATATGGATGCTTTTTGAAGCATTTTATGGGTATCCATTTATTTCTCATATTTTTTTGGATTAAATAGTTGATAATAAATGATATAGATGAATCATTATATATGTGAATTGAAAAAGAATAATTTGATTAGAAAAATGATGGAGATGTCTTAGAGGCATCATAATACATATGTGGATCATAATTAATGACATGATCAGTTCAAAGTGAGTGATCACGAGTTATTGAGAATATCTTAAAGGTTTTGGAATTATATTCATTGGAATCAATGAAATATATCTCCTCATTACATCATACCATTTTTTGTAATTGAATGAGTTGGTGAGGTAGACAATTAGTTGGCATTTACACCAATGATTAGTTCAGTTCCTAAGGAGTTTCATGTATATCAATTTAATAAGTTAAAACATGATTCAGACCATGTGATTTGATGTGATAACATTGACCTAGATATAGATTCATATTTGGTTCATGTGGTTGTGTGGATTTTTGATATACATAAGTATGTATTTCATTGAATAAGAATTGTTCTACTGTAGGTTTTGTGTCAATATGGTTGGATTCTAGAATAAACATGCGAACATGAGAATGAATTGATCAATAAATTACCCAAACTCTTTCAGGATGATGATGGTTTTAAATTTTTTGGTGATTTAATTACCTAAAGTGGGAAGAATTTAGCATCCATATTTTTAGTTAATTAACCATTTATTTATTTATCTATATTAATTGGGGGTTTGTTTGGAATTGGTTGGAAATGTTTTGACATGTTTCTATGGTTTTTATGGATGTCCACAGTTCTAGAATGATTAGTTGAAACAATAAGACACCTCTAGGAAACTCTGTAAGGGAGAACAATGTTTACTAAGAAGTGTCATTATTTGACCACAGTTTGGCCAAAATGTGAGTCCAAATATCTAAAACAGTTTATATTGTGGATAGAGGTAAAATCATAGTTGGAACATGGATTTTCTAACAGTGCGATCCAACAATATGAGGGGAGGAGATTAATACAGTTTCCCATGTACGGTTCATGAACAATTTTCCAAACCATGCTACATTCATATGGAAGTAATTAAATTGTGAATATAAAATAAATTATACCTGTAAAATATTCTTTTCCCTCAGTTTGAAATTAACCCATTTTCCTCTCCTTCAAAAGGATGCAGAGACCCTTCCCCATGATATGGAGTAATCCATTATTTATTTTTTGTGTGTTAGAGGTCCATATTCTTTCGTAGGTCTCTATTAGTGGTTGTTTTTCATTGATTTAATCTTCTTCCCAATCTAGGATTCACAGATCTATTCCATTGGGGTTATATATTTATTAGTTAATAAAAATAATAGTGATATTTGGATTTATTGTTGATATGTAAAAATAACAGAGGTCAGATTTTGAGGTTAATCATGTTTGGTGATGTTTTTGTTTCGTTATTTGTTTTCACCTATGTTTACATGGTAGTTACCTTCCATATCTAATCCACTTATTGTAACATGATGTATTGATTTAAAATTTATTGAATTTCCTGATTCTAGTTGAAAAAATGATGTGAAAGCATTGTTGGAAACCCTATTTTGTGATGGTTTTAGGAATTGTAGGTAATGGTTTTTTATGGAAAGTGAAATTGGTTTCATAGTTTTAAAATGATAATTTTAAACTTGTGGTTGGTTTAGTTTCATGGAAATTATTTGAAATATGTTTTCAATAAATGAACTAATAAATATATATGGCATGGATTTTTTGGTTAGACATGTTATTTATCATAAATGGTTAGTGTGAGTAAATTTCATCGATAAGAACCAGGATAAGGGGAGTGTACGATAGGGTTACAAACATGGGACCCTTAAGAAGGGTTGTGTTCCCATAGGGGACATGAGATATGGATATTTTGGGAATATGTGGTAGATTTACAAGATACTACTCATGATTGTGTATCTATCACCTAATAATTCATATGTGGGTGGGTATAGATCATGTTTTGGGTATTCTAAATTTATTTGAGTGATGGTTTAAAATAATTGTTTTGATTTAATTAAATATTCCAAGTGTTTTGGTTAGAATTTGTTTGGTTTTGATGTTAACTATTTTATGTTTTTTTATATAAATTATTTTAGGAAATTTCAATCCTACTGTTTTGAGTAGGAAATTTAGTTGGGGAAATATTACTGAGATTTATACTCACCCCCTTCTTAAGAAAATTGGTGTGTTTTCATATATGAATTTTTGAGACATGTGTAAAAGAAAATTATCACATTTATTTACTGATGAATAGGTATACATTGATCATGGTTTGTAGAGTTGTAGAATAAGGAATATGTAGATCTATAATTACTCTTTCTATGGATTCATTGTTTTTTATTAGCACTATATTTTACATTATACTATAATATAGTTCTTAAATGTATTTTTTATTTTTATTTTTGGTATTTCGTTTAGTTTTATGAAAATATTTTCATTCATCATATAGTAGTTGTTTTGTTACAGTATTTTCAGTTTAAGTGTTTTACCATGAAAGGTATAACCATCCCCCATCATTTAATGAATCCCATGGAATTTTTACATCCTTTGGTTTCTTGGGGATGTCACCAAAGACTAATTATGATCCTATTGCATTTACCAGACAATGGGGACAGGTGAAATATTACTTTTTGGATATGAATAACCTTAATATAATAAATTATCATTATTTTGACACATACATAGAATATTATTTATCATAAGACACAATAATATTTGATTGATAACAACATTAAAGAGGTTTTTTATATATTTATATAAATGTTAAGATTGAATTGATTCCTAAAATTGAGTATATTAACTATATTCTATAAGATTTTTTCTTTCTTATTGATTTTTTTTGAAAAAATTCTTATTGATTATTATATATTGACACCCACATGTTTACAATGGTGTAAATATAGTTTTGTAGTCGGTTATTCATGTCATTATTGTAAAACGTATTTGAATTATTTAATTTTTCTTAGTTTTGATAGTCCTTATTAGTAAATGTAATTTTCAAATCTACATTGGTGATAGAGAGTAGAGATTGAAATTAATATAAAGATGTGTGTTGAATAGAATTTAGTTTTTATTGTTATATTTTACTTTTGGAATTATTTTTTCTTTTGTTGAAATTCATTTCATTCGTGTATTAATACCTATATTTACCTCTAGTTTTTTAATTCAACCCTGGAAAATTATTCCCCAAATATACAATGAGAGAAATAGATATATTCTCAAGCCATCAGGAATATAGAGTGCTCCTAGGATCATGTGGAGGCAACATTTAAGTAAATATTTTGTTATTTGGGACATGGTTATTATATTATTTCTTTTATAAGACACAGTTTTTGAGAAATATAGACTTCTTCAACCTTGATTAATGGTTAAATAAATAGGATAGTGGTATGCCGTGAAATCTTTATAAATTTTCCTTAATACATCCGAATTGTTTCATATTCCATATATATAAGTCCATAAAATCCACCATCCATCCTAATATGGAGAGTGAATGATAATTATTTATTGAATATAATTTTCATAAATTCATCTCAATTCATTGAGTCAAAAGATTCCTTTATCTAGGTTTTCATTATTTATGTCCACCACTATTCATCTTATCCAATTATGTTATAAATATTCAAGACTATAGTAACGTTATAAAAGTATTAGAGAACAACAAATAATATTACTATTGAATTTTCCATATCATAATGATAAATAGATTACATGATCCACCAATGTTGGGTATCCATTTTCAAATATATAAACCAACCATAATTTTTATATTCTTTGAAAAACATTTACACTCCTATCATTTATATATTTGATTCATATCTTGATTTAATTCAGTATGTAAAACTATTTTGTTTTTTTCTCATGCATATCATATTAGGAATCACTTTTTGGAAGTCATTATATTTCCCATTACAGTTATTAGTATCATGATTCTTCTTATTTATGATCATTTATAATAGTAGTGATAAAATAGGAATGATAATTCCCAAAAAAAATGAAAAAAATAACATTATTAATGTTTTAAGAATAAATCATAAATAAATTTCATATAATATTGTTTCATTAATTAACAATCATTTTTCTTATTTATGATATATTGTGTACAATGTTTAATAACATAATCCCACAAAATTACTAAATATTTCTATGATACAAACTATAAAAACATACATATCATATTATAATATTATAATATTTTTGTAATAAAATCCTTAAACCTACACCAATAAATCTAATGTTTTATTATCTTTGGGAGATTATATTAATAATAAAATATTATTAATTAAATAAATGACTCTTTTATTATCATATTCTTAATATACTCATTTATCTCATCAAATTATTATCACTACATAGTATATCCAATGGAAATAACTAAAATAAGGAGTGACATGAAAAACCAAAAATGTAATAATAAATAAATACGATGATTGGAATATCATAAAAGTCCATAATCTTAACCTGTATATATAAAATGGAAAGGCCACAAACCATCATCTAGAAACATGGAATAAGAGACAAAATATCATTTGAGCATGATATATATGTGAATTACTAGAGTGTAGAGTAAACCTAAAGAAAATACTATACTAATAATTACATGATCTATAACATAAATAAATATGAGTATGTAAATAGAAAACAACATCATGTCCCTTTAAAACATAGTGGATTTTGTTTACTATCCTACCCCATAAAAATAATGGATCAGGTTTACATCCTAGCCCTCTAAGTATTGTTGATTGGGTTTACTTCTCAGTCACATAAATATTCTGATGTCAAGGTATATAATTTTTTAGGAAATACATTTCTTAGATATATAAAACTAGTCCCACCAGTGAAATAATGGTATATTTATACATATTTTTTCAAGATAAAAATACTAATTGTTTTATCAAAATTTATACCGTGATAAACATATGAAAATAAAATTAGAATAAAAATAAATTGGGTTGAAATTATAGAAAATATAGTTTAATTAGAATAATAATTTATTGAGTATTCACACTATATATTTTGAAAATAGATTCATTCATATATATAGTTTTCCGAAAATATATTGAATCTTGTTTTTATCTTAGTGAAAACCATTAAAAAATATGAAGGATGTATACAATATGAAAAATTGAAAATAGTTTTTATTTTAGTCAAATTTTAATATGTTAAATTTTAATTAATTCCCAAGGAAAAGATTTATCAGTCTAGATAATGAAAATATAATAGATCATACAGAAATGGAATAATTTTTTTACTCTTTGGAATTGTTATCAAACAAATAATGAAACAATCCACAGACAAGAAAAATATTAACAAGAAATTGAATGAAATTATAAAAAAATAGATTAGTAATGGTATTTATTAATATTTGATTTTAAAAAATAAAATATATTAATTTAGATTAAACATGGGTAAAAATAAAATAAATGGCCTCAATTTATAAGTAATTAAATTTTAGTACATTCATAATATTTTTTAATAACACAAATTAGTGTTTTAGAAAATTATATATTCAATATAATAATGATAATTAAATGAATGAATTTTTAATAAAAATAAATTATTAACGATCAAAATAATAAAAATTATGTTAAATATATTAATGACTATATATGGATGTGTAATTTCAAAAAATAGAATGTTAATATTTTCCATTAAAACATCGTATTTTTATATAAGAATTAATTAAAAAATATATCATGAGATGAATATATAAAATGTATTATAATTTTTCCATAGGTCACAATACACCCAATAAAAATGAATATGGTAGATGTATTAGGATAAATACTTAGAGAATAATGATTGATATCTGGAATAACTTATGATTTTTTTTAATAAAACAGTAAAAAATAAATAAATAGAGTTAATCACATGAAATTTTAAAATCAATGAATCAATTTTAATTGTGATAAAATATATCATTTGGATAATATATAATAATTTAACAAAAAATCTGCGGAAATCATGGAGCATTTTAGGTATAATAGAAATTTAAATGAGAATATATTACTAACAATATATGATATGAAATATTAATATAAATTTTATATATATAAGAGATAATAAATTTATAAAAAAATTAATAGAATATGGAATTTTATATTATTATTAAATTAGTGATATTATATTGAAGAGAAGATTTAAAATTGAAAAATAATACCGTATGTGAATATTCTTTTAGAGGAGAACCCCTTAACTCAGTTCCTGAAACTATCTAGATAGTCCGATAACCCCCAAAATAGTAAAATAACATAATTTTTCTTCATGATTAAAAACCATATTCATGATTATTTATCCTATTATAATCCATTTTTTCATGAATTATCCATTTATTATAACAATATTTTATACATAGATCATTCTATAGTTCACTCTTTCATAACTTATAAAATAAATTTATTTAATTTTAATGGTCAATGATCAATTTTAAATGGTTACATAAAATTTAAAAGTGTTATGTTATATGTTTTATGTCACTATTAACATATAATAGTTAATTACTTCATTAGTAATTTATATTGTTTAATATAGTCACAAATGAATATCTTTTTTTCTAATATTTAATTAAATTTATAGAAAGACTATAATATTTTAGTTTTAGAAACATTATAGTGACGAATATTTTAGAATTTGAGAATAATAATCCATGATCTAATTTATTATTAATGAAAATTTTATTCTTTCAATAAATTTTATGAATATCAAATAAAGATATAAGTGCAGAAAACATATTTTTTAATATATAAATATTATTAAACTATCAATGGAATGTGATGTTTTAAGGAGAGTTTAATAGAAGAGAAAAAATAAAGAATACTTGATTTCATATATTAAATAATGTAAATTTATTAATCATTTATTGTAAATTATGGAAATTTAAAAAAAAAATTGGTTAATAAGAGAATAAAAATTAATAACCACATGCTTAAAGACCGTAACCCTAATATCTGATAGGCATCTATGATAGTGGGTACTAAACATTTTATAAAGGGTGGTTTTGTTAGATCAAGGTCTCAATAAAATGTATTGGATGGTTTGAAGATATATTTATTATATATTTGAAATATAAATATGTATTTACATGTGTATTAATAGGTGATTTTGGGGACTTTTTACAAGGCAATGATACATGTGTCTTGAATAAAATATTTGAATAATATGATATTTTCTACTATTACTATGATATTTATTGATTATAATGACAAGAAATAGTTTTGGATTAATGGATATAAATATATTCTTTATGTGAATACACATCCAACACTGAATGGTTTCATTTTTATATTTTATTCAATTTAAATAATAAAATATATTTTTATCTCAACCCCAATATATAGTTTAAATTAGGAACTTATTTTAGGTGTGGTATAAAAGATAGATAAAAAACTATATATTATTATTGTTGAATAAAATTAGATTTTTTACCCAAGTGTAAATTTTGATTTAGTGGAATAGTGTTCTCCTAAAGTTCTTGTGATTGATTCTATTACTGATTTTGAAGTGCTCCACAATGTGGTTGATGATTAAAGGGGGTTCTAATCCTATGATACCCAGGAACAAACATCCGTTGATGTATTTTTTTGATTAAATTTAGTTTTTTCTCTATAAATATTTCATAACAAGAGTATTATCCTGTAAAATAATCCACATATATGAAATTTCTATCATTCATATAGGGAGAATCCATCTAAGAAAAATTCTAATGTCGTCAATTTCATTCACTCTAAATATGTTAGTCCCATTAAAGTTGAACATATTAGTGAGAAAAATAAGATATATAAAACATACAATTCGATTAAAAGTATGGATAATACCACATTCTTATAAGTATTATCTCTAATCATGGATGAAGTAGAATATTCAAAAATACTCTCATGAATTTAATAATATCATCAATATAAAGATTTTTCCACTAATTTTGGAAAATATAAAGATTATTTTAACTGATATTATAATACTTTACCTTCACTATATAAATCAATAGAAACAATATATATATGAAAACTAATAAATTGTAAAAAAATTAATCAAAAATACATCCCATTTTTAAACAAACATGTGCTCTGGACTATACTAGCAAAATAATGGAAGCCATTTTTCTCCAAGATAAGAATGAATATATTTAATGTTTTAAATATGAATATTGTGATTATTTAAAATTTTAACTGAATATAATTATATAAAAATTAATGTAACAATAAAAATTAATATAAAAAATTCACTTAACCTTATAATTAAAAAAATTAAATTGTTAGATACATAAAATTAAATTGTTTATGTTGAAATTTCACACACATCATTTTCTAATATTTCATAATTAGTTTTAATATTTCAACATAAACATCACTGATCTATAACATAATATAAATAAATAAGGATACATCATGGATCATTCATGGATGTACTTGATCCACACTCCATGTTCGGTATAAACTAGTTCTTGATAAATATTTATCATAATTTTCTTATTTTTGTTACACATTTATATTTCTTATCTACTGTAATTAGGTTTCCAGTAAACCTCAAAAATGTTTAATTAATAAAATCCAAAAAATGTGATCGGAGAGAAATAAATATAGTTTTTTATTAGATAATATAAATTATATATTTGATAATTGTTTTATAGGTTATGAAATTAATTATATTACTCTTATATACGTTATTTTACTCCTTAAATACAAGTTAGGTCATTTTAAATATTTTTTATCTAATAAGACTTTTTTATCATAATTATAATATATAACAAATCAAATGTGAAAAAACTTTATATTTTATATTCAGCTATGGTTTCTTAAAAAAGTCCAAAAATAGTTAGCAATTACTATTTTATTCATTTTAAATAATGGTATTGATTATACATATAATTATAAAATATTTAATTTAAATATTTATATCATAACACAAGAATTAAACTAAAACAAAATATGTTAAAACACATCTTTTTAAATTTCTACATTACATTGTTTAACTTGTATACTTAGAAAAAATTTATTAGTAAATTTTAATTTAAAATTTTAATTAATTTATTTATGATAAATATTAACTCTTTGTAATTTGATTACTATAGATGGAGGTTTTAACAATCTAATAGAAAATTGATATTCTAATAGTGATATAATTATTATACTTAAAATAAATATGACTAATTTTATCATTATTTTTTATTTAATATTATTATAATTTTGTTTTTATTTAATTTAAAATAATTACATTGATGTTTTATTTTTTAATAATTTTTATATTGGAATGGTATTTCAAGTAGAAATCGAAACATTTTTATAATAATTTTTAGAATTAATTTTTAATTATTTTTATTATCTTATTATTCTTATATAGATATTATTGAATATATCCATCCTTCATTAGCAATGTTGTAATTTAAAATAAAAAGATGATTAAATTTTCACTAGGAGGATATGAAAATATTACTATATAATATATACATTTTATGAAACTAAACATCATATTAATTTATCGAATGTTACACATATAATTTTTAAAATATAGATATAATGAAAAATAAATTTTTATAATATAAATAGTTTTATATCTGATAATGAATCTATGTTCAAAAACCAAGACCTCAAAATATATGTTGAAAATAATAGATAAAAATAAATATATTTCACAATAAATACCTCAACAAAATAGTAAATCATAATGGAACAATCAACATTTGGATGTTATCAAGATAATCTTATTATCAAACAGTGGATCATAAGAATTCATTCTGAGGAAAGATAATGTCTATTTTGCACACATTTTTAATAAAGGTTACACTATCTAAATTAGTGAATACACATCATGGGATATGGTTTTTTAGGATTCTTAATTTGAATAGCATAATAGTTTTCCGAAATCCCAATTATAATAAAATAAAAATAAATAATTTTGGAAATATTTGTCAGTGGGGAAATAAAAAAATATTTCATATTGAATCACACATTATGAGACGCTATCAATGTTACAAAATGATTATATGGAATGTTTTTTCAGTTGTTTTAATTTCATTAAATATCATAATAATTTACTACAATCATTTATATTTTATAATGAGATTTATTTATAACATGGTGAACCAGATATACAAGATGAGAAAAAATTTAATTCCCAAGAAGTTTTGAGATATTCATATGGTAATTCACTATAATCCATTAAGGAGGAATCCCTAAATGACATTTTATAAATGTTATCAAGAATAAAAAAATATGTGCATCCTAAAATTATTATTGTATATTTAAGTATCCTTATAATAAAATTAGGAATATTGGTAATTTTCAAACACCACAATCCATCTATTATATGATTTAAAAATTTATCAATGAATCCATAAATAATTACTATATTGATTCTATATATAAGGAAAAAATCTGTTTAATTAGATTGGTACTATTGAATTGGTGTCATTTTTAAGGATAAATATATGACTAGTGAAATATGGTTTTCCAAAAATAATCTAAATTAGAAGAGGGATGTATGAGGGAAAACATCATTTAGTTTTTATGATTGAAATGTAAAACGATTATATATAATATGATGAGAAAATTTTTATTATCCCGAGGATTGAAAAAATTTAAAATATTATTATAATAATTTGTAAAAACTATGTTGTATTCAAAATGTATATTAATTCACTATTATTAAATGGATAAATTTAATAAAAGGTAAATAATGAATAATTAAAAGGATTTAATCTTTTTGTTGATGATTATCAAATTTGAATTTGGAACAAAAATATTTTTTAGATTAAACAAGTTCATTGATAATGGTAAATAAATATTTTTACAATGTTACAGAACATGAATTTAAAAGGTGGAAAATATAATATTTTTTATATTCCTGGTAATAACCCAAAATCACTCCATTGAAATATATATAATTATGAAATTATTCTAAAACAGAATTAAGTGAATACATTTATAGAATTTGAAAAAATAAGGAAAACATGATTTGAAATTTCCATGAACTATTAGATTACATGATTCATGGTAATTCATGTTATGAAGATATTATATTAAATATATTTTTCCTATAGAAAATATGGTATTGATTATTTGAAACCAAAATTTTAATGGAAATTTGTAGATAAAAATAATATCATAATACATTTAAGATAATGTTTTCCTAGGATAAAAGAGAAATATTTACAGATCATCATATTCTTCGAAATATAAATATGATTCCACATTATATAATGTTATCATGATTGGAAATTGGGAGTTTTCTTGCACTTAGTGATCAATTCTAATAGAGACTGAAGTAGGTACATAATACGCTAGAGTAATAGATCATATATTATGTGAAATGAATTCCTTATTTTTGATTTGGGAATAAAAAAGATAAATTATAAAAATTGAATATTTCAATGATGAATTGGAATGCTACATAATAGAACAAAATATATAATAATAGGGTATAATTATTCATTGAAGGAATTATTGTTTCTTAGAACCCTATGAAATAAAATTTAATCACTATATGAACAATAAAATATAATTATATTCTGGTAGAATGAGAACTCAAATGAGATGAATGAAATCGCAATATGTAGTCATTGGAGTTTGACCCACATTTATTCTGATTAATGGGAGTAAAAAATGTGTAATAATTTTTCCATGTAATTCACTATTATTCTCAATGATGAATCTTTTGTATTTCATGTACTATATTTGGGAGGATAGTATGATTTATGGAATGTTGAATTTTCAGCAGATTTTTAAAAAGTTGAGATGAACATATCTTGATATGTATTTCACTAAATGAAATCTATGAACCCGATTTAAATTCTAAAATAGTTTAATCTTTTTTTCTATAGACAATAATGTTTTTTAGGGTGATCATTTCCTATATCATGGGTTCAATTTGTAAAATCATTAATCTGATTAGACTGGTATTGAATTATTTTCAATGGATGTTTCACAACCTGATATATCCCCATCCCAACTCATATAAATCAGTATTTTATTACTATCAGCTATTCACTTGACAGTAAAATGTAACCTCATCAATCTACATCCCCAAGTTATTTTTTTTTTGAATCAAATGGGTGTAAAAATCACTGTTACTTATAAATTAATATATCTTAGAGATTGGATATCCTTTATCACTCTTGGTTAATAATATATATTACTACCACATTAGTGATGATGTTATATGTGGTAAATAAATTTAATCTTTGGAGAAATGAAGTATAATTTCTGGAAAAAAAATATACAAGGTAATCAACTAATAGTAAGTATAGTTAAACAACTATTTAGATATGACTAAAATAAATTTTTCCAATATTTATTGAATTAATAAAAATGTAAATGGTAGTGCATAAAGATTATGAATTATTGGTTTTGGGTTACATCATTATAAAATTACAACTAAATGAAATTTATGTACGAAAAAATATAAAAGAAGTTACTACTCCAATTGATTGTGAAATAACTAGAATACAAACCCATATTATCAGTGAATAGTTCATCTTTTAGTGTAAAATGCTTAAAAATTCTTGGTAGACATAAAAATTTTAAATTTACTATTATGTTATTTTTTTAATTCTTTGATTTATTTTAGAACATATAAAATTTTCATCAATTATTGTTTTGAGATGTAGTTTAATCTTCATCCCAATATGATTAGCAGGTTTCCAACTCGAGAGTCTTCAAGGATTTGGATGGTCATGTAAAATATTTCTTAAAATAATCAAAAACCACTCATGATTGATCTCTATACTCCTTTAAGAAATAAAAATGATGAATAAATTTATTGTTTTTTGACTTCAAGAAATGATAATTTATACTAGAAGAAAGAAGATGACATGGGTTTTGGGTTAGTGATCTTTTTATATATTAGGATTTTATAGATTATGTTTTGGATATTTTAATGGAAATTGGTTCCTCAATTAGGGGATTAATTTTATTCTTATACATCTGTGGAAAATTCGTAAAACAGGGTTTTTATTGAATTATTTTATTCTTTCATACTCCCTAACAAAAAAATGTATCTTGGGAAACCCACATGAACTTCCAGTGGTGTATCAAGTCTCTGGGAACACTATTATGTCCATGGAGAGCATGAGGACTCATATATCTCCCATGTTATCTATATGCATCGTCAATATATCCATAAATAATTTTTCATCATATTCATATTGAATCCAGATAATCATTTTCAAGCATATTGAAATAGTTAATATTCTAATTTATCCCTTTTAGTGTAAATTGTCATCTTACCTGATTCATCTCTAGAGTGTAAAAATAATCATTACTATATGTCATGATCTTATTTTATTAAAAAAAATCTCATCATTCCACTGAAATTATTAAGTGACTATAAATTGAACAATCAACACCCATAATAACCAATATTTATGGTATTTGAAATTAGAGGTTCATAAGTCTCTATCTTCATTGATGTGCACGAGGAAAAATGTATACAATAATGAAAAATTTCCTCTACTCGGTCGTGGTCATTAGTTAATTCATAATCATCAATATTTTATGAAAGAAAATTGAAAATTAATTTTATTATTGAATTTATTTACAAATTTTTGATGCCTATGGAATTGAAAATAATAATAAAGACACATTGGTAGGAATCATTTTTAAATCATTTAAGTCATATAAGCTAATTCTCTTCCTAATATATCATTTTCACTTAAAATTTACCAATGTGTCAAATATTTAGACTATATAAACATCATTAAAATACTAATAAATTTATCATATACAATAATGAGTGGATAATTCTTGTGATACCATTGAAAAACAATAATTGGTGCTCCCAAATGAGGCATCAAACATCAGATATTTATGTACGATCGCTTAATTGAGAATTCACATTGGGTAGATTCAGTTATGTTGTTACTCAGTGTTGAAGCTCACGATCACTTATATGAGCCTCCATATTTTATATTAGGAGTTCATCATTGTAGATTAATAGAATGGTGTGGTATATTGAGGGTTTATGAAGTCTATGGAAGTGGAAGGAATAGTTGATTTCAATTTTTGTAGGTAGATAATGAAGAAACATCTTTCAGTTACTCATAAAGAAGATGCGGTAATGTTTAGTGTTCAAGATGAGGGTGTTCTATAGTATCATTAGGAGTGTTCTCATTATTTAATGACATATTTTGATTCACTATATTGAATTTCCACTAATGATTCCATGGAAGGATGGGCTCTCACTTTACTCCTTCCCTAACTTGAACTAGCATGAATAATATCCTAATTAAATTCGAAAAAAATTCTCTCATAATAATGTGATCTAACCTGGGAAGTTCATGAGGTCATTACTGTTGGTTATGTGGCAATAAAGATGTCTTCAGTTATGATTTATTTTACTTTTGGGGGGTCTTCTCACTTTTTCAACATATAGTCATCATCTAGTTGATAAAGTGAAAGTGCCTTTTTATGTTTAATATTGAGTTGGTTTTGGAATATTGTGCTTCTATGTAGTCTATTTAATGTTTTAGCATCCCTATTCCTTTTTTTTGGTTTGTTTTGGAATATTGTGCTTCTATGTAGTCTATTTAATGTTTTAGCATCCCTATTCCTTTTTTTTGGTTTCCATCTATTTATAAATTGAATAACAATATGATATAACTATTTACTCAATAAAATTAAATATAAAAAAACTATAAATTATTTTTTATACATTTTAAGTGTGAAATTTAATGAATAATAGAAAATAAACTAAAAATAAATATATTATTAAGTTCTAAATTCACTAAATCATTAAAAAATCTTGATTTACAGATATTTTAAAAATGAAATTGGGAATTTTAATAGTGTGTTAAAAATAAAAATTTCAAAACTACATATTCTTATCACTTCCCCACACACATCCCTTTTTTCATATAACCACACAAGCCAGATAAAAATAAATATCCAGATTACTCAATGTTGTGAATAAACTTTCATCATTTATAAATTCAATTCTGAAACAATTTCCATTTTCTTGTTATAAATTATATTGATCCAAGTAAAAAAATGAGAAAATTTGTGAAATTCATAATTTTCATTCCCCTATTTTATGTTTTGAAGGTTAATTATCACACATCATTAATAAATTATAATTGAAAATAAGTTATATCATAATAACCTTCTTTTTCCATGTACGGAATTCAACAACCATATCAATACCTTTTATTATTTATAAAACATTGAATTTTCCAATCCATATTAAAGAAAAAACTTATTGTATGAGTATATATAAACAATGAGGTAAATAATCTCATGAAATTAGGTTTACATTGTCAATAATATAAATATTAAATTCATAGAAGAAATTATTGTCGAACTAACTCCAAGGACACTCCTAAATCATATTTTTTGGAAAAAATACACAAATGTACTAATGATGACTTATCATGAATTTAATATCATATAAATATTTTTACTCCAGTTCATATAAGATATCTAATTAAATTTTAGTGATGATACATGAGTTCATACATTATCACATCGGGTTTGTTACATAGATTTCTTTTCATTGGTTTAATTAAATTAATTTATGATTTTGGTTCCACTTATTTCTTTTTTACATGACAAAACATTCCACCATTTTAAATCAAATAAATCCATTAAATTAGTTTTTTTACCTAAAAAAATCTAAAAATATAAATTTTAGATCCAACAATGTAATTCAACATCATGAATTTTATTTTTTATTAGGATTTAAAACATTATGATCTCATTTTTATATCTTAAGAACATAATATTTTTATAAAAAATATAGTTAATATTTTTCATAGAATGAGAATGTAGGTTTTTGACATGGTGACTTATATTATTTTTTTCTAAAAATACATAGAAACTAAATAATGATGAAAAAGGAATTTAAAACCTAATAAATATTTTATTCTCCTGTTCAATTATATTATAAATAATTATAACTACTTAAAAAATACATTTTTTAGAGGGAAATTTTTTAAATATTGAATATCATTACTAATATAATGGAAATAGACAACCTAATAATCCGTTATAAAATTGTGGTAGGGAGTATATTGAATTCATATATTATTAATGGTTCTTAATTATTTATAAAATCAATTCACTTTCTATCAATTCCCATTGAATAAATACTTTTAATATTCTCCCTTAATCTCAAATACATAAAATTGTAAAGTATTAGTTACTGTTTATGGTGTACTCCCCATAGAAATACTTTTACTACGAATGGCCTAAATCCTTGATAAGAATTATAGAACATTGTCTCTAATTTCAATGATTATTTTCTTGATGATATGTTCATGGACATATTTTTATTCTACTTATATAGTAATGAGTACTCATAATCATTCCTTCTGTGTCATTCCACCTCCATTGTCTCTAGTTTCTTATGCTATCTATCTCTTTTAAATTTTATGTCCACATTTTTCACTCCCTAGTAATCCATGTGATGCAACTAAAAATTAAAGTAAAATAATTTTCAAAAATTTATCATTTAATGGGACATATCAATGTTGTTTTTTGGGGTTTTCTTTATTCCCATAATGAGTCCTACATATTCTTAATATAACCCTTCTGGGTTTATTTTACTATCTTCAATAAAATAGTCATAATATCTCTCTTGGATATATATTCTTTCTAGTTTAGTAGTCGGTGATACACAATTGATGTCTTTTAGTGAAATTGATATTTTTTCTATAAATATACTCTTTATTATTATGTATGTGTATTCCTTGACCATTTTAAATTTTTTAGGTGCTCCAAAAATTTAGGAAAATTCTTAATGTTAAAAATTCCATAACTACTATAGAATCATAATTTATAGCATATTTTTCTTCAATCCAAATTGAAACATTATCTACTACTAATGAGATATGTGAGAAGAAAAGTTAGATTGGAAAGAAAATGTAAAATATAAGCATTAGAAATCAGTTATATCATAGAAAATAGATGGTTTTTGTGTCATTTTTAAATTTTTTTCAAATTCCACTAGTACTGTAATAGTTTGTGAATGATTTAAAACATTTATTTGAATCATTAAAAATTGATGTCCAAACGATATAGATTATGAATATTTTGTAGAAGATAACAATTTTCTAAATTGTTTTGAACAACTAAGTGTTTGAAAAAGGCAATCACAAATTTAACCTCTTCTTATGGGATGTGTCCTATAATTACATAGTTAGTGGGTATATTTCGTTTGTAGGGATTCTCCCATATCTGAATAATTTAATTTGAAATTAATTTATAATTTTTATACTTGTTAATTAAGAAATTTATTCTTTATCACTATAAATTCGAGTAGAATAATCTAACAATTTAATTGTATGGTTTCATATAATTTCTCAATAGGGAATAAATCATTCAGGTGATCGTAGTGGGTGGTTGTACCTCAATACTATGAGAAAATGTACTCATGATGTATATAAATAGATTTTAAAAATAATTTTTATCATCTATTTAAATGTCACAATATTGATCAAGTATTATCAAACCCAGTAGTATTGAGTTTTTATCATCGTTCAAGATAAAATACTTATATGATGAATGGTCAAAATAATAATTTATTTTAGTTCCTATAAAATAACCGTTTTTTTTTTGGTAATGTATATAAAATTAAGGAAAATAATTTTCTGTTATATACATTAGTTGGGAAGTGTGTAGGGTTTGAGAAGGTTATAATCTTTCACATTCCAGTGAATATAAACTTTTTGGGACAATACTACACTCTCATCATTATTAGAGGTATTACATAGTATCACAAAATAGTAACACCAATCAGGTTGATAGACAATGGGGTTATTATAATATTCTATTTTTTAATCGTATAAATATTTATTCTACATATATCATCAAATGAAAATAAATATCTTTTGTATATACTCTTTTAGAAAAAAATCATGATAATTTTTAAAATTATACATCAATAAAATCAATCATGTCTTAAAACTGATTTAATATGGCACAAATTATTGGGGTGTGGCAGTACAGATATCAAATAAATTTGGGAATTTTATTCATCAGTCCCTTTCACATAAATTTTATGGAAAGTTTATTTCTAATTTCTAAAATAAACTATTATTTTTAATGATTAAACCTATGATTTTATTTGTTTATTTCCTTAAAACATATTCCAAACATTCAATACATGTTTACAAAACTGTCCCTTATATATTTATATTGTCATGGAATACACATATATTGTTCTCAATAAATTATGAAATGATATCTGAAATAAATAATTTAATGGTACTTGGGGAATTGAAAATAAAAAATTAATTACACAGATATAAAATTTCAAGATTGTGACGGTGAATATGGGTTTTCTATGGTTTTATAGGTCTATTTTATAATGTAAATAACAAGGAAAAAATCATGGAAACTAACGCATTGTGACACCCCGATCCCAGAATACCTGGAGCCAGTTCCATGAAACATGATGTGTAAATTTTTACAAATTCCATGCATTGATTCTTTACACATCATGTCCCATACAGAGGATATATTCGATTCATGTTCTAAGAACCCAGCCTCTACTGACATGCTTCTTGTGCTAAAAATGATACCTGAAAAATTTATTTCTAAAATGTAGGTTGACCACATGAAATCCCAGTAAAGGGTTTCAAAAAAACATAATATACTAGTTATAAATTTTGAAAACATTATATAATACATTACATGAAACATTATTCTATGGAGATGATGTAACATTTCATAACAATTGTCTAAGAAAATAATGTTTACAATTAAAAGCATTCTAACAGAATTATAAGGGAACATGATTGAATTGTAGGAATGATCAACTACAGTATTTAGTAAAATAAATTCTAAATAAGTATGACATGTGATTATGCAAGTATAAATTTAATTACTAAGGTTGATACATATTCCTAGATTCATGTAAAGGTAATAAATTCAATTTCATTCATTGCTACATTGAAATATACACTGTCTAGTAAACCACTTAGTGTAAAATAAATGTCATTCGCTAAGCATTTAATTCTATTGATACTAAAATGTATTGGCTCATAACCATGAATATTATACTAGTCGAATATGAACTTGGTTAATTATCATAAACCAAATGAGGGAACATATAATATCAGACCCTATCAAGAACGCATGTCAAGAATATAAAATGTCAATGCCCTCTTGCCATGACTTGATTGTATCATGAGAAATATTGATGAATCTAGGGGCATTCATTAACCGGTCCCCAACCCGTTATACTGGATTTATTACATTTATCATATCCCTAATAGGGTCGTATATTTAAAATTTCTCATACCACTATGAATATTTCATTTCACATTTCATATTATTCAAGGTGTCTCATACCACTTCGAATAATTTAAATCATAATAACATAAAAGGTCTTAAGATTTTTAATTAAAATCATTGGAATTTACAAATATATAGTGATGTAGGCATATTAGTATTTATTACAGAACAATCAACTCCATGGCTATGTCATTGAACAGTGATTATAATAAGTAGATAATGGAATATGTGATGACAAGTAATTCATTAAATGTTATAGACGTTTTGTTACTGTAAAGACCTGTAAAATTAAAGGGAAAGTTTTTCTAAATTTTCTTTTGGATTTTACAAGAACGCAGTTTCGGACGGCGCCGGATTCCAAGGCTCGGTGTGCCCGGAATCAATTTCCAAAGTTTAGCTATGGTACGTTTAGTGAACGAACGAGTGGTTTTTTCTATCATTTAATCCGGTGCAAGGAATCGAAATCTGAGGGCAACGATGGAACCACAATGCCGGTTATTGCTTAAGAATACCCTTTTCGGAGTTGTGTTTTCTCGGGAGGAGTTGTTTTAAAATTGTGAGGGATAAAATATAATTGTTCAATTATATTTTCTTTTCATGTTAAGTGGATTAAGTGTTGTGTTCCAACACTATGACCCTCTCTTAAGTGGTTATAACCTAAGTAAGGGAGTTAGGGGTGGGACCCACTTTAGTTAACCACCCATGAGAGGATTAAAGGTGAGGTGGGGCCCACATGAACCCCACCCCTTCACATTCCTCCTAAACTCTCTAACTCCCTCCTTTTTTTGTAAACTTATCTTTAATGAGTAACCTTTCATTTCTTCACTCTCTACCTCATTAACTCTAGCCAACACAGAAATTAAATTAAGTGAATTCAACTTTTGAATTTATTTTGGAAAAGCTTGGCTTGGGTTGATAAAATAATGTGGAAGCATTTTTTTTTGTGAAGGCTAGGCATTTGTGGTGTTGAGGGTAAGGGAAGAGAGCTTGGGAGTTTTTTTTAAGAACTTCTTCTTCTTGTTGTTCTTATTCTTCTTCTTCGTCAAGGAATGTCAATTCGGCGACCTGGATTCTTCCGTCTTCTTCTTCATTGAAAATGGAGGAGGCACCGACCTGGGAACTCGCCAACGATGTTATGCATTTCAATTTTATCTCCGCATGAAAGTAAGGGAGATGCTACTTCCTCCTCGTACGTTCTTTGTCGACATATACGGAACCTCACCCCATGACGCCGTTTTCCACGACACTGCCATTTGACAACATTTTTCAAGGTAGGGGTTTTATGCGTTTCTTTTCATGAATTACTTCTGTCATCTATCCACGTTCAATTGGACCGCTTTCTATCGTTTAATGGGAGGGGGGCGGACCGCACAAACACGGCTGACCCTCCTCCCTTGTTATTTTGTGTTGTTGCGGTTCTAAGGAATGTGACGTGGTACCATCGCACTGCGTGGGAACGAGCGGCAAGGATGCGTGGCGCCGTTGCGCCGCACATTTGAAAATCGAACCAAGCCACGTCACCATCATGCCGCGCCGGATAAAAACCCGAAGACACCACGGCCGGAGCATGGCCGCGGCGGAGGGGCGCGGCGCCGTCGTGCCGCACCGGACAGAATAAGCCGCAGCTTAGGTCGTGGCGAAGCAGGGGGACCGGCGGCCGGTTCCAGGCCGCCGGCGTCGGAGCAGGGGGACCGGCCCTCGTTGGTCCCGTGACGGCAGAAGCCGGCCGGCCGGAGCGGGCCGGCCAGTCAGGGGGAGAGCCGGGGGTTACGACCCCCGGCTGGCCAGTAAAGAGTGGCCCCCATTATGGGGGGTCGCAGTTACAAATGGCGGGGGGCAGCACGCCGGACCGCCAGCGTGCCGGGCCGCCGAGCCAGGCTACGCCCAGGCCGGGCTGGGCCGACCCAAACCCAGGCTGGGCCGACCCGGACCCGGGCCGGGCCGACCCAGGGGGTCTCGGGCCGGGTCAGTCCGAGCCCGAAACCCCCACTTTCGGATCTTTCACAATCTTTTTCCCATAACATGGGTTCCGGACCTCCGATCGACTCCCATCAGCTTCGATGCGATATTTGGATCGAGACGGCCATTTCGGTATATTACACTCAAGGTTTCGGAGTACTTCGTGTTTGGCCGGGTTGGTTCGTACACAAAACCAACTGGGCCCTCGGAGCGGAAACACTTATATCATGAGATCCGGACTTCCCATTGACATGCCATAGACTTTGTTGGATTTCTATTGAGGAGATGGAACTTTTGGCATACTTCGCCTGAGGTTTGGACGTAGTTGGAGTATGGCCGGGTTGGATTGTACCCGAAATACAACCGGGCCGCTGGAACGGAAAAGCTGATATCTTTCAGACCAGACGTCCGTTTGACGAACCGTCAGCGACGTTGGTGATCACTTTTAGAAACGGTCCCTATGAGTATACCCTATGAGAGTTCAGGGTACAGTTGAGTTTCGGACGGGTTGGTTCGCACATGAAACGAACCTGGCCCCTGGGACGAAAAGCCTAATAAGTCACAGACCGAGTGTCCGATGGACGCGTCGTCTGTTGCGTTGAGACCCCTATGATTAGGCGGTCCTTTGAGATACTTCTTTGTGGGACATGTGATTCTTGGAGTATCGACCTGTATCTCGCGGAGCAGATTCTCCCGGAGACGAGCATACAGAGTACAGAGACCGTGTAGCTGGCTGTGACCGAATATTTCTTATCCGATTCGATTCTAAGTGACTAGAATAGCCCAGTGGGGAGCACTACTTTGTGAGGTGGAACACCCATGGCAGAGGAGCACTACAATTTGAGGTGGCAGACCCACAGTACTCGATAGGAGGAGTACCTCTGTAGGCTATAAGGGGGAGCAGTATTGTGTGAGGTGACAGACCCATGGCGGAGGAGCACTACTGTGTGAGGTGGCAGACCCGCGGTACTCGACAGGAGGAGTACCTCAACAATCTTAGGATAGTCAGCAGTACCTCAGAGTTGTGACAGGATCACTGTTCACTCTAGAGATGGGCTCATCAGCAGTTACGGTTTCGATAATGAAAATCCTGGTTTGAGCTGAGTCGATGACCTTTGTTTTTACCTCTTGATTGAGATGGGTCACTTGATAACTTAGGTATATGTATGGGCATATACCTGGGTAGTGGTTATCCGTTGATTTCATAACCTTTGTGTTTCCTCATGATTGAGATGGGTTACATGACAACATAGGTATAAGTATGGAATTATAGCTATGTAAGGATTATCTGTTGAGATCCTTCTTTGTGGTTATCCTTGTTGGATTTATTGAGACCTTGAAGGTCTCAGGGACCCTACGGAGTATCTTTATACTCAACCCTACATGGGATATGCCCGCACCTTGTTGTGTTGGTTGCAGACGACGAACAGTGCTGACGGAGGCCGAGTGTTCGAGGACTGGACGGTACCTAGAGGTGGACCACACAACGAGTCAGTATCTGGAGGTGGACTTCACGACGAGACGACACACGTAGGAGGATGACGAGAGAGAGCGTTGTGAAGGTTATCTGTACCTACCCTTCAGGTAGGATCCGCGGAGGACGACCCAGGAGCCGCTTCCGTTCTTCTAGCTGTTTTCTTTTTCTGTTGTAATTTTGTTCAATTGTAGCTGTTCTTTTAGTTGGGTCTATCTTCTGGCCCATTTACTTTTCAGCACTCTCCTTTTTTACTTAGTGTTTACATGCGCTTGTACTCTGTGGGGTTTTTTTTTCATTTAAAAAGGCAATTCCTTCCCAGTTATCGGGATTTTCACCTTTGGTGCTAGTTTCCAGCCCCTAGCCTATGGAAGGCGGGCTTGGGGTAGTCACAGCATGGGCCCCGAGGACGGGTCAGGACAGTTACATTAAATTATAACCCTAAAATTATAAGACATTATTAATCAATTCATATTGGAATTTCACATGGATGCATAACCAATTAAATGATAAAGAAAATATTTAATGTTGGGTATTAAATAGATAGATGATCATACATTTATTACTGATATACATTTGTATATCCCATCACAAGGTAATACATAATGCTAAAAATGAAAATCATGAGATTCAGCCATAACTAAAACCATTTAATATATATATATATATATATGTATTTCATACATATGAATATAAAAGTCACAATCCCAAAATATTATACTCACAAACTCTCCCTTGATACTAAACACATCATAAGTATAATATTTGGAATATCCACAATTAGGGTTTGGTGTTGTGTAAATATTTCCATACAAAAGGTTGCATATAAATAGTATTGTTTTAATCTAAAACCTCAAATATTTTGAAAACACATCTTTTATTCTTTCGTAGAAATACTTGGAAAATTCTAAGTAAAATAGAGGATCAATGTTTATTTTCATACACATATATTCACATATATGAATACAGATTACGTATAAAATAGTTTAAAAAAATAAATCTAATGTCACCCAAATGACTTAAATATGTTAATAACATTAATGAACAATATTCCCTAAATCTTAATTCATAACTTAAATTTTATAAGTTTTATTTATTAAACTAACTTACAAAAGTGATTATGTAACCATATATAAAATACATGAATATTTGAGTCCTACACCAAAGTTAATTGACACCTACTTATTTATCAAAAGCATAAATTAATCAAATAAGTTCAATGTTAAAAGATTTAAAACTGGTACCTAGGGTGAGTTATCTAAACTGTATATTTATACATTCATATGTATACTATATATATATTATAATACAATTCCTTATGTTTAAAAGAAAAATTCTACCTCTTCCTTAAAAATCAATGTTTAGAGGACTTGAAACCGAACATATATGAGGTTCTTTTAAAACTGTATGGTTATATATATATATATATATATATATATATATCTTCGTGTACATAAATAAGAATATATAATAGGTATATATATATATATATTTCATAAATAAATGATTATAATCCTTCACGTTTAAAAAAAATTACATAAACCCAAATCCATAAGACGTAGGGTTGGGTATTTGCAGTTTTTCACCCAATCCTGAAGGATGGATATATATATACATACATACACATATATATATAATAGTATACATATTTATATAAGTATATAAACATTCAAAACAACATGAATGTTAATATAAGTTCCCCTGCGTTCAAAATACTAATAGAACGCAAAATCCAGGAGACCTATGATCGGCATAAGAGAATATTTTAATAGAATAGTAGAGTTATATATATACATATTATGAGTATAAATACATATATATATATACTCTTTTACAATAAAGGCAAGGAAACATAAATTCCTTTACATTGGTGTGAAGAGGAGGTGGGGATCATGAAAACCTCGGAGGATCTTGATGAAGGCGCGGGCGGAAGGAGTACAACCTTGGGATTTCATGGGGTGTAATAGTGTGTTTATAAATTAAATAATATATAAAATTTAAAAAATATATTAATAGAAACCTGTTATGAATCCACTACCCAATCATTTTAAAATAATATAGGGGTGTCGGTCTTGTGGAAAATATTTGAATGGAGGGGCCTTAGATGGTGATTGATGAAACCATTAGTGTGAAAAAATAAGGCGGAGTAGGTTTACAAGTCTGACATGGGAAGGAGAAGAAGAAGACTACAGGGGATATGAAAACATGAGAATGAATCGATGGAAGCGAATAAATTCATAGATGGTTGGACGACCATGGATGATGCAGTGATTAAAAGGAAATGGACTGTCGTGATTAGATCCATCAGGATCAGATGGCTCAGATTCATTGTGGTGTTCTAAAAATCTCAGATGGTCGAGATTAGATCTGTGCTGGATTAGAAAGAAAAAACAATATGTGGAGGATAACATGGCTACTTAGGATTGAGTGCCAGATCAAAATAGACTGCTCCGATCTTGCACGATGCCATCCAACAGCCTGGATTTGATCCTGGAAAAATTTTCTCATCCCACATCAAAAAAGAGGGAGGTTTCATGGCCCATTATATACCAGAGCTCTCAGAAATATTCCATATTACTCCCCCTCCAAGTACCTCCTCTTACCTGGTTCTTTGGGAGCACTCCTACGACAACCCACGATGTCGTGCCTCCCCACATGGTGGCGCCTCTGGTTCCCTTATGTGTTCATGTGTTCCCTTCCGGGTATTTATGCCCCCTACCATTCACCTTGCGTGTACTCAAGACCCAGGCTGTCATGTGATGAGGATGAGGGCTAGGATCGGTCACTTAGTGCATGCTTCCTCCCTCTTCCTGGCTAGAGGTCTGGCCCTAGTGGGTGGATTTATTTGTTAAGCATTAGTACTATGTTTCCATATATATAAATAGGTGATTTCCAAAACAAAAATTCCCTTAGTGTTATAAGAATTATATTTTTAGAATAGAATGTTATTATTTGAAATTTGATACATCCATATGAAAACATTATAATATTATTATAGAAATCAAAAACATAGTTTAGTTAAAACTATGACTAAGCATTAAGAATGAAAATATTTACAAGATATATTGAGATATTTGATAGTTGTTTGAAATCCTCATCTCATTATCAAATCACACAAACTGTTCCTCAAAATATTAAACCATTTTAATTTTAAATCTCATAATAATAGTTTTTATTACAATTTAAATTCATAAAAGAAATATTTTGGAAAAATAAATAAAACATATATATTTTTAATTATTCCTCCAAAATCCAAACAACTATAATTATAGCTGTTAGAAGTCAACGATCAAAAGAATATCCAATGGTTACCAATGGGGTAATGGTCAGGTAGATTCCTTATAAAACCAAACATTAGGGAGTCCAAAACTAAATACAATTGAATAAGATGGTGATTTTTATACCATTTAAGATCAACATGGTTTTCATTATTTAGGTTGTTATTTTCTTTATTGTGACTTACCCGAAGGATCTCGATCTCACCATTATGTTAGGTGGCCTCCATGTGGCTATGATAAGGTTTTTAATAGGTGTTTCTGGTTAGTATAACTTCCCATGGATCATATTTCAATGAAAACACTTCATTATTTAATTTAATAATATGACTTTGTGTATAATTTTCAAGATATTGTTTTGTTGACATGAAAATTAATCAAAATAAAAAAATAATATTGATATTACAGGAGAAAAATATTTGGGGAATCAATCCTATCCCCACTAGTTTCTCTAACCTCTGGTCTATAATTGGAATATAAAATTAATCTTTTTGTGTCCCATGGATCAATTTCTATAAGTCAATAAAAACTCACACTGAAATATGAATTATTTTTTTTACTAACATATTTTTATTATTCTATATAATTTTGAATCCAATTTTTTCCAGATAATTTTAATCAGACATACCCAATAGAATTATGATATCGGGCACATGTTTCAAAATAATAATAGTCCTTATACATAATTTTTTAAAATTTCAAAATGGTTGAGTTAGGACTACATTTTGATTGACTAACCATTTTAGATTATGTTAATAACACAATCCTTTACATATAGGTTACAGGTAAAATACTGATAATGGTTTTAATGTTTAACCTATTTTCATAATTCTTTGTTTTGAAATATCAATTTATTTTATCTTGATTGGGTTTTAGAGTATTTTAAATAATTATTGGAGGTTTCATAGTTTATTTTAAATTGGTATGTTTTAAAATTTTGGGTAGTGATGTGAAATATAATTGAGGGGTTTTTCATATGATGTGTTAAAATTAGTGATATTCAACATGGTAGCTTTCTCTTTAATATATAATACGAAGTTTTGGTTTTGGGAAAATCATAAATATGATTATAATAAATGCAGCTTTCATTAACAGAAATTATAGTTCATTGTTTATGTTCATTTTCCAAAATAGATTCCATATAAAAATCAGTTTTTTTAGATAATTCTAACTGAATGATGTCATCATTCATTTCATTATCCTAATTATAAAAATGGTCTATTTTATGTCATATATGTTCAATATAGATTCCTCATCATTGGGGTATCTCAATGATTTATAAACAGTTAACTTAAATGTCTAATCTCCATATTAAATGAATTAGTTCCTTCATTTACAATTGTAATTGTTTTTATGTCATGTTATATTGTATACCATGAATAATAGGTTAGAGAAATTTATCTATTTGTTAATCCATAATTTGAATATAGAATATATAAGGGAATGTAAATTTTATCATTATTACCTGAACATTGTCTTTTAATCTAGAAATATTCATAGTAGTTCAGTTAACATGTTTCATAACAACTTAAGTGAGTCTAATTGCACCTATAGTTAGTGATGAATAAATTTTATAATGAATTAAATTTATAAATGATCCCAGATCACATGGTTAATTAGATTTGTTTCCAATTTTTTAAGGGATAATTAATATAGAAGGATCATTCAATTTCATAGGTCATAATTGTGAGAAAATATAATATATATCTATATAGATTTACCTTTTTTGTCACTGATATCTCAAAATTCCACTTTATGTTCATTTTATAATCATTCCATACTTTGGGATTTATAAATTTTTGTGCAGAAATGTAATATTGTTTCACACCTTTTTCAATATCTTTTGAATCTCATGTTGTATGTTGTCTCCAGTTTTTTTCTTATGTGGGTTTAATATGGAATGGAAGGTAGGATGGGGTATATGATATTATTCAACATTTTATATTACAGTATCCACATTTTTTGGAGACATATCCACATCTACTTAATCTCTAGGTTCCTTGATAAAGATATATTATTTAGTTTTAGTGGGATGAACACTTTTATCTTTAGATTGAGATGGGGTATCTTCACATATTGTGAGATCATTTCAACTTCTCAATGAAATGTAAGAATTATTTTTTATATGGTAATCAATTGAATAATAATGACACTTATATTTAAAACATTATTTTCAAAGTCGTTGATAGAGTTATATAAATTAATGTTATGTATTTATTATTATTTTTGAATAGAACCATATATTATAAGATTAGTATTTTATGATTTGAAAGGAAAATAATATAGTTTTAGAATGTATTTCATTGATGATTTATGGGTTAATGACATCATTTATCTAATTTATATTTGATAATTTATTCTTCAAAATGGTGTTTTAAGGGTAGTTTATTAGATACCACATTGGATGGGTGGTCCTCATGAATATTTGTTTCTAGATCTATATTTATGGGTTTAATGAACATAGAATTCTTGATTTATATACATTTAGTATTGGAACAGTATTAGGTATAAGTTATCACAAATTTTTAATCCTTGATCTTAAGGAAATCAAGATGTTTAAATTTACATGGAGTGACATAACTGTCATACATGATAATATGACAGAACTATATAATCCTAAGATTTTTTCAAATATAAATTTTTCAATGTATATGTTATTTATTGAATTTTATTTTCATGTAATTCTGATTTGGGGAGTATAACAGAAGTAATAAAATTATTTTTTTCTTGTGAAGTTTTTGTAGGAATATTGAAAAATGATTTCAACTTGTTCGCAAAAAAGTTATAGGTAAAATTTGTATTGGTTCTCTTATAGAGAAATCATTATGAATGATATATTCATTTTCCATCAATCGCTGATAAAATAATCCAAGAAATTTTTTCCCTCATAATATTGGCATGTGTAGGATGTAACCAATCACATCACTCTCCCTAGACTCATAGCGGGTTTCTCCACATTATTCCGCGATCCCATAAATAGATTTAATTTTTTTTCCTACTTAAGTATTTCTAAAAATATTTTTAAAGGAAATATATGTGAATTTAATACAATGTGGTAATTTCTGTAGCCTATAGAATTTAAAATCATTCTACAAATTTTAAATGCAGTGAAAATGTAAGTATATTCATGTTTCCTTTAATTTCTCAAAATCCTCTATGTTTGAAATTTTAAAAGACATTACAAAACTCTCTTATATAATGGTTAGGTTATTAATCTAATTTGTATTGAATCCTTCATATATTTGGATCCTCACTCAATTTGTAGTAGATAAAATTTGTATCTAATATTTTCATTATATAATGTAAATGATCTCTAAAATGAATAAGGGGACATGTAATCAATAAATTTAATAATGAAAAACATAATTTCCAATTCTATAATGAATTTAATGCTTTAAATTCCTTATATTATAGTTAAATAACTTTGGATAAAAACTACTGAGGTTTTATAAATTATACTAGTACGTGTGCGGAAATAATTTTAATTAAAAGCGAGAGACATCATGTCCTCCTAGGATATAGTTTTAGGTTAATGAATGGAATATTGCATGCCCATCATCAAATAAATTTTATTAATATAAATAAATTAATGAAATGGTGGGAACATGATGTCTATAAATAGAATATTTTTTATGGATTTTCATGTACTCTTTAATGGGATTAACGTATAAAATCAATGTTTTGACTGGATTGGATTTAAAGTTTGTTTATAGGAAGTTGCATAACCTCAAATATTGTAACCTTAAAATTTTAAGTAATTATTCCATTACTCCGCTATATTATATCACCATTCAAATGAAACCTCAACTAACTACACAACCATATTAATTGATGATTAATTATATAGATTAAATAAATAATGAAACCTATAATTTTATATGGCATTGAAATGTGATAACTCTAATCACTCATGGTAGATCACCATATTTAATGCCAATTAAGTCATGAATCTCTAGGTGTCCTTTGTAAGAAAGGCATAAGGAATGGATGAAGAACATAATATCCTTAAAAATAAGAATATACTAGTATAAGAATTAGTTATGAAATTAAAAAGGGATGAATGATGGATAGTTTTCAATTAAGTATTGAATTTCTAAAAAGGGGAAAGAGGAGTATCCTTGTATCATCCACTATATATTTAGTTTGAAATTTCTAGAGTTTTATTACATTTAAAAATAGAATGAATCCAAAATATAGTGGTGGTAAAAATTATTGACGATCGAGAAATTGTTGAAAAATTCCCCCTCACCCTAGTGAACATTTCTTCCTTTATAGAAGAATATTTGGTGATTCATTTTGTATATGAAAATTAACCACATTAGTAGCACTATCATTTACAAAAAAATTGTGGATTATACAACATCCAAAATATTATTTAACATTAAATTTGATATCTAGTTAATTATTAATCCTCTAAAGATAAAAAAAATATCTACATATAGTACTAGTGGATTTAGATATTTCTTTTAAATATTCCTTCAATTCATAACCACCCCCACCGAACGATCTCCAAATGAATTTGAGAATAATTACAATGAATGTGTTTTAGTATTTTATGGACTTAGTGGATATCGAATAATTTTAAAAAGAGTATTCTTTTTTACATGATGGATGAATGGACTTAATACCTCTTGAGACTATGTATTTTATCTTTTGGATTCATTCTTGGTTAATTGCGTCCAAAATTAAGAGATAAATCTAATTTACAGATTTTGATATAGTTGGCCTTGAATGCAGCTTTTAGTGCATTGATCCATTTTTTATTCATAATTTATAAACATCAATCAATCCTTGGGAAAATCATGAGAACTGTTAATGGTGGATCATGTCCCTGGGAACACATCTGTAGCCATGAGGTTTTCAACGCCCCATCCATATCCTTTATCATCACCTCGTGTAAGGAAAAACAACTACAAAACTGTATTCCTCATCGTTATCTGGAATTTTTATCACCTTAATCCATCAATTTCATATGATGGAATATTATAAATTTTCATAACTTGTAATAATAAACATCAAATAAGAATCATATATACATTTCGAATACAATATCTTCTATACTTATTTTTCTTAATCTATTATAAATAATTTTAATAACTCTGACTTAGAGATTTTTAGTGACAATAAATAAAATAAACATTAGTCACATAAACCCACCATCGAAGTCATATCAATCATAGATACTTATATCCCCATCATATTTGATTTTCATAGTTAACAAACATATTTAGTAATAAACACATTAAAATTAATTGATATTCGGATTTAATTCATTAATAATCATCGAACATAGATGAAAATACATTGGAAAATTTATTAGTTATCTGTTTTTAATATATATTTGAATTATATGGGTTTGAAATAATATACAAACCCTTATAGTATACAGAATAATTAAATGATATTAATCCATATAAACTCAAAAAAAATTGATTTAGCATCTTCAATCAACCTTTATGTTTAATATAATGATCTAGACTCAAAAACCCACAATCAATTACTCTAGGAATTCTCAAAATTTGTAATATAAGTATGATATTTAGGAAAAATATTGGGAAAAAATCTAGTCTCATTTTAAAGCCTCAGTGGTCTGTGATCTTCGTTGAAAATATCTCCTGAGAAAGAACATGTGTATGATTTAGATATATTGTATCTTGGTTTTGAATCTCACTATCCATTACAAAAATATTAATAGGAAAACATGGGATTTATTAATTATTTAATGATTGAATATTGTTGTATATTAATTATATTTGTTGTCAATGGATGTGGAAGGAACCATAGATGTGGACATTTGAATGGATATTAAGTCATAATGACATACAGATTATGGTGGTGATGATGTGATGTCTTGTATTGTAGAGGGAAAGGGAGTTCCACAATAGCTTTGCGAGTGGTCACATGGTATGTTGGGATATGGTCATGTGGTATCATTTATTTATTCTCAAAATAGTTTCATTTTATGGCTAGTTATATTATTTATGAAAGATATTGAAATACCAGAATAGGAATCTTCAGAGCTTTTTTAAATTTTTAATGCAAGGTTTCATAATCGATTGTGATAACATCATAAGGATTTAGGTGTCTGTTATATAGAATTTTTAGTGTGTTTATGTTTTTAATCAATTTATTTGTTATTTTTTCACACCATATCAAATGAAAGATGTCATTATGATAAAATAGTTAATGTGCCTTCTTTTTGTGGAAACATGTGTATGTTGTAGAAAATTAGGGAACTATGAACCTCAATTTAAATTGAATTATTCCTTTTCTATTTTTTTAGTTTCCACAGGTACATAAATTAACATCATATATAATATCATTTTATTCAATAAAATTATATGTTATAAAAATATTAATTAATGGTTTATATACATTAAGTCCAAAATTAAAAAATCATTAAAATCAGGTAATAATCTATTTATTAAGTATTTCCCAAATTTCACAATTTATAAATAATGATTGATTTTCCATTATTTACAAATGTAACAAGGTAATATTAATAATAGATTTGACTGAAAGTATTCAATAAATTCTAATTTTATATCTCCATTGAGACAAACCTACAAACATCTCATGAACATCTCAAAACCATCAATGAGATCATTGGAAATGTTATTGTGGCACCACCACTTCTTTTATATTCCTTAAGCTACTATGTGACATACCCATATTTGAAACTCTATCATGATACCAAACTGGGATGGCTATTAGAGAAAAATAATGTCACTGTAGATGACATAGGCTTCAACTTGTAATGTATGTGTAAAGAGCACATTGGTGAGAATATATCATATTCTATAGAGTTTCAGAAACACCAACATAAATATTTATGTAACAGATATATACGAATAAATTAGAAAAAATCAGATAAGTAATATAGTGAATCAATCTATCCAATCCCCATCTAAGGAAAACAATTTAATGACAGGATGCGATGCATCTAAATGAAAATATAAAAGCAATACATATGAATAAAAAACCTATAGAAGAAACCGTTTCATTTGACCATAATCCCCACACCGGTCACGTATCTGATATCCAAACCAACTAGTATGAAAAAATTAACATCAATGTTCTTGGAACATATCAACAAATACATCAATTAAATATTTTCATGTACCCAATGACATCTTGAATAATGTGTGAGAAAATCCTAGTTGGCCTAAACCACTATTTAGAAAGAAATATAATCCAATAGCTAATTAATGAAACAACATTAGATATAATAATTAATCAATTAATTAATAGAATATAGAAAATAAAAATTCACTACATCGAGTTCCAAGTTTACACTCAAGTAAATCCAACCATTATGTGGATCCCTACAAGACATCTCTATTATATGGATTATCGTCCAGTATCAGGGTGGATCTAATACACCATGTCTTATGAAGCACACCCTGGATGCATTGGAATTCCGATGTTAGAGTTTTTGTGTCTTATCTGGCAACAATATCATACCTAGGTAAATATATATTCAGGAAAACCATGTATAGCCTTTATCTCCATTAATATCACTTGACTAGCTGGTTAATATAACTCATTATATAAACCAAAAATATATTCTTAATTAGTAGTTTATATTATGATTGGTGGATTCAATGAAATCAAACCTTGATCTGCTTAAATTTAGGTTAGTTCATTTTCCATTCTACAACATATCAAAATATCAATTCACATTGTTATGACAAAACTAGATTTTCATAAATGTCGATTCATTGTATCTTCAAGGTAAGGCTCGCATAATAGTGGTTGCAAGACTGATATCAATGCCAATTTACCCAAAAAGTTCCAATGCTAGGTCTAAGAACCTGAATTTTATCATCCATATATTTTCTAAATTAGTTTGGTCACGTAAATGGTGTTCTAACATGATCAAAATCATTGTACATACCTAGATTAAAGGAAACATACTTTTAGGGTAAAGTTACACAAAAACAAAATTAATTTGTTGATTAATGAAACCATCTCAACGGAATGTCACCACGGAATGAATGTGAAGGATATTAGAAGGAATACATATATAACACAATATTTATCATCAAAATCACGATTCAATGACTAAAAGGATATCACACCGCTATAATAGAGGATATAAGAAAGAATAATGAACACAAATATAAGTAAATCATAAAATATCAAACACTACACTAATATTTATAATTGAAAAAGAATCACCCATGATTAATATGGATTTACCCAAGGATTTGATAGAAGATGATTAATATTGAATGAAATATTTTTGAGGGATCATAATAAAAAAACACATCCATCTAAGAAATTCACAATATATATACCATATTTTGAATTTGAATTTCCTTAATGGAATATATACTGAAATATTTTCCACCGTAGTTTAAAATAAACATTATAGTTCATTTTATGACATAAAAAAGTTTCATAGTGTGTAAATGTTTCATGGTTTGTACTAATTAATGGATTCTTCTAGGAAATATGTTCAAAACATGTAACCCATTCATAATTTGGAAGTGTCCAGATGATAGACCACAACCCATATTCTATAGAAGAATCAAACCACATTATCATTATTCCAAACCAATGTAGAAACATCATATGAATTTTATACATTTATAATCAGAATCTATTATTTCAAAAAGAAAAACACCCCTGAACATTAGTTTATATTTTTGGTAAAATGCCTACATCAGTAAAGAAACATTTTTTCCTCCAAGGATTGAAACAAAAGAAACCCAACCACTCTAGGTTAAAAAAAATGCAATGAGCGATGTACCTTATAAAATATGGTATCTTTCAATTTCACCACTATATAAAATATTTTCCACGATATTGTCAAAGAATCATTTTTGGGTATAAAAGAATAATTCTATTCATTGTTCACCATTATTAGATTCTCTCTCCGATGTCACCTATAAAAATTTAATATGATTACACTACACACCAACAAGATCTATTGTCTTTCTCTGGAGAGGTATCCCTCCATGGTCCACAATCTACATTCGATTCTCCTTAATGGAAACATTGACAACAAGATATATGATTTCAATGTCTACCAAATGTGGAGGGTCAGAATGATATCTCTAAATCTATGATATGTGAAAGAGTATGCACATGGAACTATATAACAATGGAAGGTCCAATCAGTATGCAAGTGGACTGACCAACCCCCCTATATCAAATGTCCCAACAACCTGGGACCACCTTTACCTATTTCCCAATATGATGTTTCTTGAAACCAAGATAAACTCAATGGAAAACATGGTTGGAAAACTAAAACTATAGAGGTCTTCTTCAACGGTATGAATATGATTTTTTCTATCTGTACATGACCAGCAATAACATCATGATCAACTAATCATTCTCAGATGTCTAATGCATGGGGCTAGGTCCAACATTCATGAACTCACCTAACCATAAAAAAAGACAAAATTGTTGTCTACCAAGAAAAAATACATAAAAGGATCCATATGGGTAAATTCATGGATACAATTATTTTATGAAAACTCTATGAGTTCCATTTGATTCTCCCATAAACCACAAAAATCCATATAATATGATCATAACATATACTATAGAATCTGAATTGATTATTCAAAATGGATGTCAGTTTGAGGATTATATGTTGTACTTAGAAGAACCTATTATCCCAAAGCCTTCTGAAGACCCATGTAGAACTGACACATGAAACAACGATCACTATCATAATTTATATTCCTTATAAAACAATGATGTTAAACTACCTACTGTATGTGAACCCAACATGGAAATGAACTCAATGTTATAGTACATCTGAAACAATTCCCATGAAAAAAATAGGTCTTATAATATCAGTCCAAAAGGAAAAATTCACGAATCCCAAAAATAATTTTATAAATCTAATTAAGTATAAAAAAATACTTCTGGAGAACACCTCATATTCATCCATTGACAAGAATAAAAGGTCTAATAAAGCAAAAAAATACTGAATTTCTTTAGTTATATTATATATAAATGAGCATGGAGCCTGATTATGGTAATATTCTGAAGAATTTATGGAATAATTGAGATTCACATATAAGGTCATCTTGAAACTCTAACTGGTCACATGAAGATTATTTAATTCTCGCATTGTAAATATTAATGATTTATTTCAATCCTTAATTATTCTATAATAATTCATGAAATATTTATCGAGTATAGGGGTTCATTTTATTATGATTTCTCAATTGACTAGAGATACTATAGCTATTTATTTATTATTTTTTTCATTTATAATTACTGTAATTTTTAAATGATGGAACACTAAGACTATTGTGTTAGATCCAAGTATACATACCGTATCAAATTGATGAATTAAATAATTTATTGATAACTATCCATTAATAATAACTTTTAAATTTATTCATGTCATTTAATATTAAAATATAATTTTTTATTTAATTTAATCTTCGTTTCTACCAGGTCTGAAGATAAAGTATACATGGGTAATCCTTAATGATTCCATAGTAATATATGTGATGATCCAATAGTTATTTGAGTTATCTAATAAAATTTATAGGTGATATTGTTGGTTAGAGTTATTATTTCAAACGTCTAATTATTTCAAAATAACATGTGCTTGGGATTTAGGTGTGGTTCTATTCGATTAGAGAGAGAAATAGAAGAGTAGTGAAATATTTATTTAAATAGGTAAAGAGGTAGATAAGAAAATATATTATACATTCTTTAAAATTAATATAAAATTAATCCAATATGATCATCAATTTTGTAAAATGAACCCATTAAAAAAGATGAGGACACACCAAGACACTCTCATACCTTAGAAAAACTTGTCCCTCTATTTTTAAATTTAATGATGGTTTATAAAATCTATTTACTAACTACAAATATATTGGTAGTACGTTGACTTGACACAAATTTTTTAGCATTTGAGTTTCATGTATTACATTTATTTAAAATTATTTTAACCTATCCATTGTTTTAAATCATCTTGCCTTATTAGTTTTGATCTAGATATCGAATAAAATATTCTATCCAAAATTTGGATAATAAGAGTCCCTATGATCACGAAAAGGGTCTTTGTCACCATTCCATTGATGAATCCAAATCCAATTCATCATTATTTATTCGTTTTGTAATATTTAGTGATATTATATGGAAAAATAAACTAATAATATACTAAATAAATAGAAACATATGCCTAAAATTACAAAAATAATGACAATATATATCCAATGAATAATCAATATTAATTTATAAAATGTACATGAATAATTTAAATCAATCAAATGATTCAGGACATTAATGGATAGTATCCTAAAAAAATATTTTCTATATATTTTCTATATTATTTTAAAAATGGAAAGAATATAATAAGATTAAAATATTATTAAGTTCCTTTCCTTCCTTATTGAATCGGATTCCATGGAATGGTTAATGAAATGATATCCTAGAGAGTTCATCTCCCAGAATGAATCATAAATTTTTTTTACTCTATAAATATTATCATACCTCAAGGAGTACCCAAATAAGAAAATAAATTAATGGGACCAATCAAGAATCTAGGGAAGATTCTTACGTGTATTGGGAGTGATTAAAAGAATTATTGTATCTCTTTCACACCCTCCTTTAGAAGATCACAATTTCATAGTATTTGTTTAATATATATTTATAAGAAATGATAGAAAACTTATGGATGATTCCACTATATGATCACTCATAGATAAGTCACCTACCATGTTTAGATAACTATTTGAGAAAATTCAGTAATGTTCTAGAAAAATTTAAATATGAATAATAATAAGAAGAGTATTTGAGATCAAAAAGCAAAACTAACTTTTACTTGATAATAAAATTCATGCCATTTCAAATTTTGTGATAAATTTATAATTATATAATTTTGTATAGACCATAAATTCTACACTCCCTTAGGTATTTTATTTATATATATCATTATAGAAACACAATGATGATTTACCTCAAGATCAAGGTATTAAATCTATGATAACATGTACATAAGATAATACCAAAAATTAATATACAAATCAGGGATTTAAAAAATATTGCAAAATAAATATATTTATGGTAAATAAAATTAAAAAATATAAACCTTCCATTAGGGGTATCTAATAACTTGCCTATTGACAAAACATTCAATGAAACACCTATGACCATTGTATGTGATATCAATAAGTATAGACTAAATAACCTTCACATAAGGCATTTATAGAAGTACTTGTAATGTCCCACACTACTATGTAAACTAATATCATCCCCCATGGATCAATATTGATGGTGCATCATGGATAGTATAGTTTGTTCATGTCTACCATTAATTAGATCAGAAATATTGGTTTATGTAATTTTTATATGATGCCAATTCCAATCCAAACAAGAAATGTATATTCTCTTTTTCGAGGGACTGTCAGAGAGCTGAAGAAAAATGAAGATCCACTATATCACACTAAATATGCATGTGTTTAGCCCACATGACCTTATTATTATATCCTAGATAAGGAACCTCCACCTGAATTACCTGTAGAGATACCCAGAATAACGAAAGAAAATAGGAAATTCATGATGGAAAACATAAATCAACCCAAACATATATTCCTTCATAAGAATACACACTAAGTAAAATATGAGAAGTCGCACTAAAAAATTATTGGAGGTATTAAAAAACAATAAATGAAAAATAACTTTCTGGAAGAAATTAGACAAATCCAAATGTATGAAAAATTTACCCTATATATGGGCACTGAGAAGAATAGATTACAAGGAAATGATTTTCTATATATATGTAGAAATATATCAAACATTTTTAAATATAAAATACATAGGAAATAATATGATAAAGGTAGAATCACTCTCTATTGAACTCTATGAAAACATTATTATTCTAATGTCTCGTGTGATATAGTCAATTAAATTAATGTATTTCGTTATTAAGTTTATTCTCACATATAAATAAGTGATAACAATCCCCCCACCAAAGTTGTTGTGCATCGTGCTAACCAATTCACCAGATATACAATTGGTTTTTTATATTCTCATAATAATGAAAATATATTTTTTCCATAATTATATCTATATTATATAGAGAGAGGAAGAAACAAATAAAGTCCATTCCCCTATTTTTTAGGTAGTAAATGAGTCATGAATCCCATAAGGAGAATAAATGTTAATTAGTAAAATCATTCCATGAATTTTGTAGAACATACAATTAATTTTAATATTCTTAATTCAATGAAACATCCCAATTAGAAGAAAAATTTGTTTACATTGAATAATTTGTAATTACTCTTCTATTCCATAGATGGAATTGAAATTATTGCTGGAATAGTTTTATTAGGAGAATCCATAAAAATTCCTTATTTATATGATGAATAGATTCCTAAAAAATATTTATAATCTATATAATATTTTACATGTTGATAAATATTATATGGATGATAGTTATTTTTATTATTTACCCAAACCTATCAAGGACACTTGACTATTACTTGTGTAGGCTACCGACATGAATAAAGATAATTTGAACAAGTATTTATAAAACCACCTAAATTGGAATTAATGTTTTTATAATTAAATATATAATTTTTTTAATGGAATGTGTGGAACTTCATGTAATTATTTTGATTAAATTAATCCCTATTCATGATTACTATATTTTGAAAAGTTTGAAAAAATATTAGGGTAATAGGATGTACTTTTGGAGACATTATAGGTATTATACCTCATAGCATTATTAATAATATTTTTGTATGATGTTAATATAAAATAGATATAAAACCCTAATATAGTGTCAACTTAACCCTCCTGGAGGATAAAAAAATTGAAATTGAAGGACTTCTAGGATCCAGATTTATTTCATAAATATGAAATATCCAATGTTTTTTTACCATTCACAATGTAAAAAAGATAAAAATAAAACTTCATTATATAAATATAATTATGAGTTAGTGCCCATTAGATATTATAATGGTTGGAGAGTTCATATTGACTAACTAAAATTATCCTTATTAAAATTCTACATATCCATTACCTTCGTAGACTAAAAGTCAGAGTGGCGACCTATGAATGTTCAATACTAATTCCTTGATATTTTTTCTAGGATTCATAATTTCCCAATAACTTTACAATACTAATAAAAACCCACTTTCATTTTCCAAAGATTTAAAATAAATTTTTAAAGGATTCTATATGGTGGTTTCAATTCCATAGGTACCTTTCAATTGGGAATGTTGAGTATATTTTGAGATTTTATTGAGAAAAAATTTCAGGTATTCAAGTATGATTTTATTTTGTCTCGAAGATATTTTGATAATTTTCTCTGATATTAAATTAAATATTTTATGAATATAAATTTTGAAAAATATGTTTTTAATCATTGATAAATATCCTTTCATGGTTGATAAATGAAATGTGTTGGCCATATAATTTATTAGGATGGTATTTAAGTACACAAGTATATAATTGATTTTATATCTACATTAGATTAACCCACCACTATGAGAAATATTTTTTCATTATTTTAACATGCATAATTCATCTGAATGTTTATTAGATGATTTAGCATATTTTTTTCATTTATAAAAATAATAAAAAATTAAACTGATCGTTTGTTGTATTATTATTGTGGTATATATTTTGGAGAAATAAAATAAATTAAAAACACAACACCCATAATCTCTCCCCCAAATTATAGATTACACTTTGAGATATTTATTAAAGCCTCCAACAATGTTGTTTGTGATTTGTTTTCCTAAAGAGTTGATCGGTACCTGAATGTGTTAGCCTACACTAATCATACCCTTGAACTAGAAGATAGAAATTATATAATAATTGAAATTTTTAATAATTTTTTTATTTTAGTGTAATTTTTGTACGATTATTTAAAAAAATAAAATATTTTTTTACTATGATCATACATTAATCAATTATTTTATGTAGAATACTAATTCAAAACCATGACTAGTGAGGTAGATATTACTACAATTAGAGATTTATATATCAATAAAAAATGGTGGTGAAATTTTTATTATAAACCACATGAGTATATTAATAAAAAATTTCCTGGTAGAAGCACCCAATAAGATGGTCATGAATGATTCCATACTGGGAGAAAGATTGTATGAAGCCACACCAGTTTCTTGGTATGGTGATCTTTTCAATTATTTAATCACGTCAAAGGAAAAAAATCATAATTACCTAACATTAGAATTAATAATTGAAATATTGGTAAGATTATTATTTATAGTGGTATAATTACATATAAATGACGTACACTATCCAATTAATTCAAAGATGAATCCTTGATGAAAATATTAAATTTTTTCGCACATTTTACCATTAAATAATATGAAGATTTTAATTTTATACCTCTAATAAATGATTGGAATATTTTAAAAGATATAACTTTTTAAATAAATTTTTTAAAATTCACATATACATTTAAAGGCATTACCAAATTACACTTGAATGTTTTAATTTAAAAAAAATATGAAATTACAAAAAAAAGATTGATATTTTATGAAATATTTGATGTTAGGGGATTAGATTTTAATCTTCTGTTTCCTATCTCATTTTATTAACCATATATCTTATTAAAAAAGGACTAACTTTTTTGGATTCAGGTAAAATACACTAGACCTATTGATTCTATGGATGTGATTGAATTTATAAAAATAACAATTTTATGAATATATTAATTACTATGGGAAATAATCAATGACCAACTAACACATTTATCCAATAATAACATTGATGATATAATGACTAATTATGGATTACACCACAATATATTGACTACACATCATTGACAATCACACAGGAAATAATATTTATCCAATAGAGACATTAAGATGATAATTAATAAGATAGTACAACCCATTTGGAATGAATGTATTAAGAAGTTGGAGGATGACTTATTGGAATTAGAAATTTCTTATAAATCCTCCTTAGAAATATCTCCTTATAAAAAAATGTATGTTATCAACATTCACATTCTAGTTTAGTTAAAAAAATTCTTACTGGGATTTAAAGATGGCGAGCATGGAATTTGGAAACGATGGAGAGTATATGGAACTACTAATGATTAAACTAGTGGAACTCAAATGTAAATATTATGTTATTTAACTACTGTTTAAAATAAATTTTAATTATTTCCATGATATTATAATTAAGAGATGAGTTTTTTATATTTTATAAAAAGTGCTTCTATTTTCCACATGATGAATCTATTATCTAATAAACATCATTCCAAATGGATTTGACTATACAATGTAATTTATTGGGTTTCTATATGGTGTTTTTGAGATCATGGGAGATTATTCAAAGAAACTATTTAAGGTAAATGTCTAGAAGATGAATATATTTAATGAAGTCATTTTGAATGAAAATATTGAGTATTATAAGATCCTCAATAACTCTAGGGAATAATTTTTTTTAAGGATCTCTCCCACCGTCTTATTTGTCCTTATATTGATTATATTGATTTATTATTCATTAAAATTCATCATGGAAGTAATTGGAATTATTTGTAAGATAATTATGTTAAATAATAATAATTATATTATGATGTAAGTAATATTTCATGCCTTATTTTATTTCATTATGTATTTCACATTAATTAAAACCAATCATATTGTTAAATACCTATTTTTATTGTTTATAATGAATTTTATATGATTGTTTTAAACATTTTAGTGTGATATTAGGATTAGAAAATGTGAGATAAATGTGATCTTAACCTTTAATAAAGCATGGTAGTCATAGAATGAGTTAATTTGATAAAAAATTGACACTGTTAAAATATTTTAGATGTAATTAAACACTAATTAGTGGATGTATTTATTTAAAAGAAAGATAATATTTTTTAAAAAAGAAAAAAATGGAACCAAAATCATTGCCTAAAAGAACTACATTGATGAAATAAAACCTAATAAAATGGACCATTATTATGGAATATTAAATTATTAATACACAATAAAAGACAATATAATTACTCAAAATAACTAGACTAAAAGAAGATGATGGGATATTACCAAAAATTACTCCTAAGTCAATATAAGCACATATGTGTGTTTGTTTTCCCTTAAATAAATGTTAGAGTCACTTGAGAGCCAACTTCAAAATAATTTCATCTCTACCTTAACTTTTAATATTTCTCATGTTGTATGCCTAATATATTGGAATAGTTTATTCTTTAGGATTAGTAACAATCATTTAATAAATTATTTTCCTAAATATAGATATTAAAAACTCAATAATTGATAATCTAAAAATAGTATTGATACAATTATAGAGTTATTAACATCGATGAACATGGGACAAATGGAATGTCTGAATGTCAATTAGGATGTATATATGATGTATAAAAATAATCCTTGGAGAATGGTATTGGGGGAATGAGATTTTGGTTGTCTCTACATTATAAAATTCTAATTCCACTTGGATCCTTTCCATTCAAAATAATAAACTAGAACTTGTGTGTGAATTTATGTAATATGGTAAATTAAATTAATTATGGTCGAATAATAATTCATGTAATTAAGGAATATATACATTTCTTATTCTATCAAATGTATATTTTCATATAGGAAGGACTATGACTTCAAATAATTTAATTCAAAATAATTTATTATATGTGACATTAACTAAGTGTGATGGAGAGATAAAATGTTACATTAATAAAAAAATTCTTCACTATCAAATTTTAAAATCCAATTTATCAATTTTAAAAGCCTCGAATAATTCTAATATTTTTTAATTTTTAATTATTTGAATAATTTATTTTTAAATTCATCATAATATTTATTCAATTTTTAAATTTATTTTTACACAATATTTTAAATTCAATTTGGAGTAAAATTTTATTATAGGAGGATTATGTGGGATTTTAATACCCTACATCAATTCTAATATTTATTTTGTAATTTTTCAATAATAATTTTTTGATAAAATGAAATAAATTTATTATTTAAATTGTATTTTATTTCATTTAAATTTTATTTCCAAAAAAAATTATAAAGGATTCCCTAAAAGAAGTTTATAATTTGTTGAATTCTTTAACTAGCCCCATGAATGAGGCATTAACAATCCAATATCGACAAAAATCCCCCATGTTCGATCAAGAATCTATCTGTGAAAATTACACAACTTCAGGTGGAATTAATATTTCATCAATATACCATGTATGAAAAATGGAAAATTTCTCATGATACTGCAAGAGGTATCTCAAGATTCTCTATGATGAAATTCATCCTACAGAAAACCCTCTCCATAATCAATAATTTTATTATGAAGACACTTATAAGTGATTGTGCCTTAATATATTTCGTAATAAATAATAATTCCTTGTAATTGGATTATATAAACTTACATGGAAAATATGTTTTGAGTAAAATGATTAATCTACATCAAGAATGAGCTACCACATGAACTCTTTTAAAATGATCGTAGGGGAATACATGAGTTCATGCATGAAATATAGACTATACCCAAGTGTCCCTACTAGACCAAGATTTGAGAAGAATATGCCTCACTACAACTCCAATTAACATGCCTGGTCCACTAATCAACCACAAGTTCATTCCTTGAACCTACTATATACCAACAATCAACCAACCATGTTCTTACAACCTATCATTTGTCCACTCAACCTACCACAGTAAACATACCATGTAAAACAAATATATTTTATTTATTCATCCTAATATGAAAAATACACTTATTCATCAAGAAACTAATAATGAACAGTCATTTGAACCCAATGTTTCAATACAAATTAGTTTATCCCATCTCGATATATTACATATCTCATTCAAGCTCACCAATAAATTTAATGTAATAATTAGTTTTCGAAGAAGGAATTTTTTTCTCTTATGAGTCACTAAGATAGAGATGGTCAATAACAATCTTGGAAAACTATAGTTTAAAGAATTAATCAAGCTTGGAATAAGGCATATCAGTTATTGTATCCCATGCCCAATTTTTATAAATCAAACCTCTATAAAGTCGAGTATTAACCTCATTCGATGATTAAATACATAAATATAGTGATGGTCATTTTTTACACGTAATGGTTTACTCCAATTATAGGGATAATGATAATGGGGAATCACATAGTCCAATGTATCAAGCTACAAGATTAATGTTATGTGAACATGACATTCTCAACAAAAAGGCTCAATGAACACATCATGTTCTCTTCCCATAGATATAAATTATATAATTATTCATTTATTCATGGACCAGATACAACTAATGTGCTAGATGATTTGGACTAAGACTATTATAGGAAATATGGTAGTATTAACCAAATTTCCCCAACTAGTGCATTTCTACAACCAATCAATCTTCAAGTCAAAACCAATCCTAGGTTTATGGTAGGCCTACTAATATTGAATCTCATGAGTATAGATGATCTTGAGGGAATATGTACTTTTAGAAAGAGAATTTCCAAGTTCCACCAGGATCCTTGTCAGGACCATAACATAGTAATTCTATCATATTTTAAATCCCACATCAATTATAACTAATCTACATAACAAAAAAATGATGTCACCACAAGGCTAAGAGTCACAAAAAATATATGTTCAATGATTTGTAGTGGTGTATAATCCCAAATAAATCCATGATGTATCTTCCCAATTAATATATGTTTGCATTCGTGAAACATAAATCCCACCACAATATGTGATGTCTCCAAATTTTATTTCATGTACACCACTAAGATGAGAATCATATTGTCTATAATTTTTCTCAATTTTTTATGAAGCTTAGTCTTATTGATAAATTTTGATTTCAGAATATTCATGAATATTCTCAAAGTGGAATCTATCTCCACCATTATCCCTGATATGTGGAAGTAATTTTCGAGAGATAAGCTTACTAATATACACAAAATTTTAGGAATATAGAGGAAGAAGGATCACCAATTCCTTGGAATACATTTCACCTCCACCACTATAATGAATTATAACTTTATCTTTCATCTTGTTTTATTTATATGAGGGTTTAATGAATATTATTTCTTTAATTATTTTTAATTACACTCTATTTATGATGATCTATATTGTTCTAATCTTTACCGTATATTTAATATTTTTATCTATGTAGCTTTTTTGATCAATTAGGGTTCCACCCATTATGGATGTGAAAATCGAGGGTCAATTTATATAAAAAACTAATTATCCATTGTTCACACATCCATCAGGGATTCTTATGATTTATTCTAAGAATATCAGAAGAAATTAGATGAATTGGAGATGATCACACCACAAGTCTTCAACTATCACATTTCCTTCAACACTACTAAAAATCCAACCATGTCCCAATATTCTAGTTGATATAATACAATTGGAGTAGTGTTCTAAATGGAGGAACGAATCACCATTATTCCCCATTGGATATAGTGATCATCTAATCACATAGGGGTAATTTTTGAGTGTTATTATTGAATCATTTAGACTATCTGGGATGTATATATGCAATTATTACTCATATGGAGATGATTTTGTATTCAAGGTTGTGAGGAAATGAAGAACAATTATCGTATAATATAGGGGTTCATATTTTCATTAATTAATTTTACATTTTATTTTTAATTATATTTCTTATTCATTCATGAAAATATGACACCCACTATTCATATCATTCATTCAATCATTAGGTAAACAAAAAAACATATATGGTTTTGTTTAAAAAATAATTTAATCCTAATTCATTGATATTGAAAATAGTCATCCCCACTCGAGTACAATATATGTTTTAGGAATTTTGTATTTAAGTCCAACGGTACCCATTGAAAAAAAATATCAAGTAAAAAATACCTTCAAATATGTATTGATGGATTATTTCTTCCATATCATGAGTGTTTTTGTGAGATTATATTTTCTTCATAAATACTCATTAATTAATTAAATAATTTTACCTGTTAATTTACATTTAATTTTTTGACAAAGAGGAACAATTATTTTTGGGAATACGTTATAAAATTGCAATAAATGTAAATTTGTTCACGAGTTTATGAAGGAGAATAAAAGCCTCACTAAGAGGTTCTTCTTAGATGGAATGATACGATTTTTTGGTAGATGATGTTACAGAATAATATAAAATAGTTTTTATAGATTGTAACACTCAACTACCAAATGTGTGATTAAAAATAGATTTGGTGATTAAAAATTCATTTTGAAGTGAATTAAAATTGTTGAAATTTTAACAGATTCAATAAATAATTGTTAATTTTGGTTTTTATGATTATAGATATGGTTCGATAAGTCTCGATAGAATTAATAAATTAATAAATGAGTTATTTGGTAAACACTGATTTCATAATTATACTATGTGTAATTTATTGAAATGATTATTCATGATATATATTGTGTTTTCAGGTTTGATTTATCACAAATATTTTAATCTGTGATCGTTGGATTTATTGTAGATTTATTGAAGATAATGGATTAAATATATATTTATTTTAGAAAACCAAATTATTATGGAAAATCTATTAAACATAAAAGTGTTTTTATAAATATAATTATATTTTTAAATGTAATTACATCATGTTTTATTTGTTATATTATGGTTAGTTTCAAGGGAACATGAGATCGCTCTTTTTTGGTATTATAATTTAAATGATATTGATGTGTCACACTTCTGTCCTGGACTATGATTTGAGTATGAAGATGAGTTTGGGATTACTTCATACTGGGGAATCACAAAAGGAAAATCAATGAAAAATATAAATTATTATTTCATGATATAATTAAAGTAATAATTCAATTTATAGGACACATAATCATAGAGCTACTACTAGAATTTTACATTGATGAGTTATTCAATAATATTTATCATCTACATGAAAATTATTTTCAATACATATCTATATATTTTATTGAGTATAATCATTATTATATAAATAAAAAAATTATTTTCTAATGTGTGATATATTCATGTAAAATTTAATTATATTTATTAATATATTCAATATTTTGTAGTGGTTCAGATCCATGATTTTCACATATGATGTTAAATATTCATTACACTATAATGTGAAGTATAAAATTAATATTTTATATACACTATAATTACTTTTTTATTATATTAATGAATGGAAGTGAATGTTTTTGAGTTATTACAATATATTATTTGTAGTATTTTCAATGCTTTTCTATCATGAATTATGAGTTGAAAAATAGTTAACACTTAATCCATTATTGGAAACAAGGTCGAAAATTAATTACCAATCATGTTAAAATTTATTATTTATGAGAATTAATTATATTAATCAATTAATAATTGTAAGTGTCCAATAATATCTTATTTATCTAGAAACCCATTTCTTTTTTAATAATAAAATAATATGTTTCATGTGGGATTATAACCCATAAACACTATTTATATATCCAATAAAAAAAATTCTAGTTAACATTATAAGAATATATAATATCATTTATTAATCTTGATTTTACACATTCTCATTCATCTTTATTTCTATATAATTTTTCACATTTTTTTCTTATATTAGAATTAGTAAAATTCGGATTGTTTTGGTTGGTAATGTTTTTTGTCACACAAATTCACCACTAATATTTTAACTAATTTCAAAATAAAATAAATAGTAACATAAAATGGATTAACATAAGATTATATTATAGAATATATTATGGATATTTAGGCATCAAAAAATTGACAAATATTATTAATTTTGAGAGATTAAGTATTTTGGGAATATTTTTTTGAAGATTACTATACTATTCTGGAAAATGATTCAGTGATATACACTTGGATTAAATTAATTAATTAAATTAATTATGATATAATAAATTTTAAGATGAACATAAATAATTTAAGAATATAGTGATGACTAATAATAGAGTTAAAGATAATATAACCTACCTTCATACTAAAAGAGGTACAAAAAATTTCATCACTATTTATTTTTTAATAAATTAAATTGTTTATTTGATTATATTTAGTCATTACGTATTTTAATAATACCTATTAAGGGAAAAAATTTATGTTAAATGAGATATATGATAAATAAATTAATTAAAAATTAAATATTTATTCACTCATAATTCATTGATTATTTTATAAAAAAATATTCCATGGAGGTATGTTTGAAGATTTTGAGTGAAATAAATCCTAAGAACTAGTATAATAATTATAGAAAACAAAGGAAAAATGTTCACCAATTGGTTGATGATGAAATTAAATGATATATTAAAATAAAATGATATTTATAAGAATGAATAGTGGGAATCCATTTGGGGTAATATTTTTTCATATAAAAATTCTAGGTGAGATGCTAGATTGCATAATAATTTGTTGGTTATCGTTAATTGATGGTAGTTTGATTCTTTGAACAAGTATGTGGAAATTATGATACAACCTAAAATTACACACTTACAATTAATGAATTTTGACTCTATATTCATGCAATAACCTACACACTTATTCATGAAATTTCATTATTAGTTGAAAATAAAAGTAAATAAAATTTATTTCTAGTAAATACACAAATCGCCACACCCCATTTCTCTATTAATTATTAAAAAATATAATTGAATCATTGATTAAAAAACATATATACCTATTTACTGAAATTACCCAGAATATTTTATTTTATTTATTATTAATTAGATTGTTCATTTCTATTGTATAACATACATTAATCACAATTTCTATAATTCCAGGGATAATGATTGTTCTTCCTTGATATATCAATAAATTTAATTAAATATTTACACTTTGAAAATAGAACACTATAAAAATATATGAACATCTCATTCATCAGAAACACACATTCATAATATTTTATTTAACAGTTATCATTTTAATTAATAGAATAATGTTTTATTAAAAATAGTTAAAATTTAGGGTAAATGTAATTTTGACATATTAGTACATTTTGGAATTTTATAACTATAAAATTGTATATTAATATTTTTTCAGAAAATTTTACAAAGATTCAGTGATCTTTAAATATCTTATGATGGTAGAAATACTTCTTACTAAATATTCAAGAATAATTAATGGAACTATGGGCTGAAATAGTACCCTAGAAAAATTTTACCTATATTTAATCATTTTCTATTAGAGAATGCATGAAATTTTTCATGAATTTTATAAAAATAGTATAATATGCACTATATAATTTATTTTTAGAATATAATTTGAGAATAATATTTTTCCCTCAATATATTGAAGAAACATTGTGAAATTTGTTCATGAAATAATAGCCAAACTATAATAACACAATATATGAGATTTATAATTTCTTTTTTAAATGATTTGGAAAATTCAAAAGATAACAGATTTAGGGATAGGGATTAAAAATATTTAATATAATATATATCATTAACGATTAATGTAAGAGACGTCAAGAGTATTAATAACCATTCCCACATCATTAAATTCATTTTTCATTTTTCTTCAAAATTTATCTTCTCATGTGACATCCAAAATAATTTTATTATAAATATAGAAACTCAATGTTATTATAGAGATAATCTTCATAATGGTTGTAAAATTATATATCATATTTTTTTCTGAATGAAAATCTATAATATAATGAAGGGATGTAATTATTATGGTTGAAGTTCCAATAGAAATCAATTCAAATATAAAAATTATCCACTAGAGTATGACTAAATTAATTTCACAAGAAGAATGAAGTAATGAAATGTTTTTTTAATATTTTATATATAGATATAATTTAATCTATTATATGAAATTCGACAGTTCCCATGATTCCAAATCTATTCAAGAATTATAGAATAAAAGTAACATTATAAATTATAATGAAAAAAACTAGTAATGATTAATAAATTTATAAAATAATACAATACTAGATAGATGTAGTCCCCAATTTATTATGAAAAATAATGAGTGTAATGAAAACATATGGGTCCATCAAATTATATAATAAAATATCATCTAAAAAATATGCACCAATCCAACCAATCCTTATTTTGACGAGGAAGGGAAATTAATTTATCTCATTCATAATAATAATGTAGTGGAAAATATAATATTTTATATGATTTTTTGAAAACACAATCCAATTAAAATATATATTTTATGATGGAAATGATTTTTCAGAATTCCATGATAAATTTTTTGAGGATTGATAATAGGTATAAAAAATTTAATATTAAAACTATCTAGAACATCCATAAACTAAATTTCATTTCAGATAGATATAATGAAAAAAAGTATTTGACAGTTGTAAATTTCTATGAAATATAGTATAAAAAATGATGTCTTCGTGGAAATTAAATAAATAACTCAAAATAACGTCAAAGGAAATTATTATATGGACTATAAAAATATAAATTGATTATTGGGAAGGTAATGACATTAAGGAGAATGAAGAAATGTTTAAAAATGTAAGAGATAAAAAATATTTCAATTTCATTAGTAATGAAAATTTTTATGTAAAAAAGAAATTATGCACATAGGAGAGTAATAATAATGTTTCAAGACCTTGATTTAAATAACAAAAACCCCCCAATTCGTATTTCTTCAAGGGATAAGGAATTTTATACATATTGATTTTAAAATAATGGAAGTTTTTTCAATACATTCTACTGTATTAATATAAACATTTCATTTTATGATTCATTCTAATATCTTCTCCCCATATTTTAAAAAAAATAATTTAAATTTATAAAATATTTTGGGATATGATATTATTCTATAATAAGAGGAGTATAGTTCATAAATATAAAAGAATAATCCTTAAATTCTGAATGATATATTTATTTTATGTTTTGAGGGAAGAATACATTCAATGGATTAGTAAATCATAGGGAAACATCCAATATATTACCCTTGATAGTTTTCATGTTATTGGTAATGAGATATAATGATAATACTATAATACCATTTTATATGTTAATAGATATATTATAAATCCTTCTAGTGTGATTGAGAAACTACATGTTATGATTAATAATATGATTTTACCAATTATTTTCATGGAGTTATAAAATGTAAAATATAATAATATTTTCTTCATCATGAAAACCCACTTATTATAAATCGTAGGATCTATTTATTATATATATCAAGGTAAGAAACAATATCATTCATTTAATATCTTGTTTGATTCGAATTTTATGTGAAAAAACTATTTAAAATATACATCATATACCACTCATCATATTCTAGAGACTAATAAAAACTAGTGAGTGTTAAAAATTAGAAAACGGAAATATTATACACTAAGTTACATAAAATTATTAAAACATAGGATATGAAACATCAAGATATCATCACTAAAATATAATAGAATCATTAACATTATTTGGAAAAGATAAAATCCAATCAATAAAAAAAAACAATATATGTTATCAATATGATGTATTATTCTTGTTGTTAAATTAATTCAATATTAAGAAGGATCGTTTGTTTAGGTATAGTATATAATAGTCTATAAAAGAAAATATAAATTGTAGATAACCACATAATTATCCAAATTCCAAGAACAACCCAGTATCACAACTCCATATATGTTTCACAAAAACAGAAATTTGATACAACATAATCATCTTCCATATATTTTTCATAAAAAAATGCCAACATAGGTACCATGGAACCCATGTAGTTTGTGGATACAAATTTTTAGGCCACCATAAATTGTTTCCCTATGATGTCTAGTAAATACATTTTCATTCTGGAAGTGATGTTATAATTATGTAATAAATAAGTAACCCAATATCACATAAATTTAGCTTAAAACCCATTTATGACTGTACAAACTTTTTATAGTGAAAGAAAGTGATTATATACCAATAATAAAAATATACATCATTGATTAATGAATAATAAATCCAAATATAATAATAAATTTGAGGAAACTATCACAATCCTACATAGTCTATCTGAATTATCCCTTATGAAACCAGTTTCATGGGTAATGAAGTTATCACACAATAATAAAGGCATCGTCAAAACAAAGATGACAAAATACAATAATTATTACCCAAATAGGTGGATAATCTACCACATTTATCACTATCAGGGATGATTTCATACCTCCATCACAAGTCCCCATATAGACAATGAAGCATCGATACAACACCTAGAGATTGGTGGTTCCCCCTCAATATTATCCTTCTAGTGGATGATCTAAAAATGTTATCATACATCATTCTTATGACACAACATTTACATCATATCATATGTGAATGGTACAACACTAGAATAGGTATTTATATTTGTGATGTACCAGTGGGCTATATCTCACAAGTAATTAGTTCTCTACTAATATAAAATACCTTGTAAATGATATAACACTAATATGTAATGAAAAATTGTATAAAGCTCTACAATTTCATTTTCCTCATAATCAATAATGGACTATCTACATTATTCATGTAGACGAGACACCATATTATTATAAAAGTGGAGGACTTAGCACCTCTGATAAAAATTTTGGTTGAATAGGAACCACCAAAAAACATGAAACCATTTAAAATAAATGATCTATCATTTAAAATTAATATAAATATTTCATAATTATAAAAAACATCATGTGTTATCCACTTATGTTATAAAACCATGTTAATTTATAGCACCTAGTCCATCTCACAACTTTCCAAGCTTGTTCCCAGGACAATCCTCAATAATGAACAACATTATGGCCCTACATTATGATCATCTGGTAAATTTAAAATCAAATATTTTTATAAAATATACAAGGCCATTGTTTTATTTAAATTTCATAATAATAATTATCATAAATGGCCATTGGTGAAAACACTCATTTTTAATAGGCTACTCCTACCATTTCAGGTTCCACTCCTACCATTGGGTACTAATGAATACAATTAATTTATTTTACTAAATTAGGAAAATTCTTGTTCATTCCTATATTTTATAAAATTCGTATGTCATTGTAAAAATAATATGATACAAGAAAGTACAACACACTTGCAAATATTTGGGTCCTACTCATTAATGATACTTAATTGATTCCAAAAAAATGGAATAAATTAAAAAACCATAAAAAACCTAAAATGATTGTATAACAGTAAATTTTTCAGCAATATATAAAATATTTCCAAGAATATAATGAGAAGAAGTGGTATCATTACCAGTGGTGACCCAGGATAATGATAGGCTAAAATAATCAATACCAAATTATAGATATAAACCTACACTAAAATAATATCAATAGAATAAATGAGAGGGAGGGGATGTATAACATCATAGAATAAAAAACAAATTATCGTTCCACGGAAAATCCATTGAAAATTTACCAATACTCGAATTTCCCTAGAAGACACTCAATGGAATCTATAGTTTTCACTATCAGAACCATTGAATCACTGTTATTATCCACTAAACATCATTAGAAATCTATTTCAAATTCATATTCCTTATCACCATCTTGTGCTACTGGTTTTATATAATTATACTTACTCAACCCCTAAAAAACATTGCAATCATAATAAATAAACTCATTATAATATAAAAATAATGTATTAATAAATATGCTTATGTTGTTATAAAATCACCATCATACTATAGTGCAACCACAAGATGCAAAGTCGACCATCAACATGTCACTTTAATTAAAGGATATGGCCATTATAGCTATATATATCTGACTCCATATACTAAATTGTTTTTTTATATTCTCATGCATAAACTAATCCAATAATAGATAGACTATAATTCGTAGAAATATCTACTTAGCAAGATCCATTATCTGAATTACTCATTCCTTGAAAAAACATCTAGCTGTATGAAAACCTAATTGATGCTTATGACATGTAAAGGTTTAGGGTGGAATCTCAATTGTTTAGAAACATGAAATACACCATACCTAATAATATATTTCTAAACAATTTATAAATTATTTTCCACATTGCAAATTATCTAGAAATCCTATAATAACCCCATGATAATATGAATTTTTTGAACCACCTCTAAACTACATGTTCCTAACTGAGATTATACTGGAAGAAATAATTGTCTTTTATTCTCAAAACTCTAGCGTACCTTATCATTTTATGGACTATGAACATTTCCTACTTTTTCTAGTCACTATCCCCTTCAAAATTAGCTGAAAATTATCAAATGTTTCTTTTACTAGAATTTTAATGATACCAATTTACACCCTATACTCTATCTAATGTAGAGGATGTTAGCGTATTAAATCAGATAATTCCTCAAAATAATTAATATAAATAATTTCATGATAGTTTTTATTATTACCAAAAACCTTAAACTTCAAAATATTTATCCAATGAACAACCAAATAATGAAAATATGCCCATTTCATTTCCTACGACACTATTTTGAAGAAACTAATAATCTAATAGTGGTATGAAGTACTCAGTTTCAAATGTATACATTAAATTCTAAAAACACTATCATAATCATTATTTAAAACATGAATCCATATAAGAAATATCCCTCCTTATATTCCCTAGAGATTCACAATCTACTGATCACATATCATTTAAAACCGTTAATGGAATAATGATGTTATTGAAGGGTGTTAGTATTTCTAAAAGACATGATCCAATTTAGAATATATAAACAAAAATTTGAAATAAAAAAATATACTAGAATGTAGTATTGTTTTTTTGAGTACTATGGTCAAATGTACATTAATGAAGAAGATAATACATTAATCTAATAATAATGAACTAAAACCAAATTAATGAAAAATTAAAATATCAGAAATATTCCAAGTGGATTTTGAGAGAGAATGTGATCATAATAAAAAACAATGTGTACTAACATATTATATCTCATTTCATATAGTATTTTAAAAAAATTTAAATCCCTAATATTTTTTATTGGAATTGAATATTTTCCATCCCCTTAGTTCTGAATGTTACTCTCTATCTCACAAAATACCCTTTTGTAAAAGTCATGTGGTATGGTTAATTATTAATAAATGTAATTTAAAACTATTTGTGAATATAGAAACTATTATGCACAATGGGAATAATGAATTATTTGTTAATGATCAAATGAAATAAATTCCCTCAATTAATATACACTTTTAATTAAAATAAAAACAATATAGGAAAAATAAAATACTATAGAAAAGTTTCAACTTCCTATAATTTATTATGCTTCAATTTTATCAACATATCAAATCTAGGATTGGATATTATTGACACCTAGTAGAATTGTCCAAATTCTAGTATTTATTATAGGTTATAAGTGTAGTTGTTTTATCATTTGAGAGTTTTAAAAAATATATCTTTTAGACTAAATTAATATTTTTATTATTTCATCATATGATCAAAAATTTAATGTTTAATCTAAAAAATATACTAATTAACTAGTTTACAACATATAAACTATAAGAGGAGGATCTACACATGTAATATATAAATAATTTACGATTACATATGGGATTACCTATGACATGTAATTAAATATACATTGATGATATGTTTGAGTATAGATCTTCATACCATTATTGACATATAGTATAAATGTATTGAATACCTCAAGTGGTGATCCCCATGTGTACCGAAATCTATGAATATTATCATTAAATCATAGAGTGGTAGCACAAGTGATCATAATCTCTTGTTTTTTTCATGGTGGATCAAAACATTATTGTTATATATGGAGTAATAATAATTGATAATCTCTAAAAGGATTGATAGAGGAAGAATATAGATATCATTATATATATCTAAATCCCTAACTATCCATTATTCTAACCAAAAATTAAATTATAGAATGTAATATAATTTGATAAATATGACGGTCGGGTTAGGGTTAAAAATTCCCACATAATCCCATAACAATCAAAAAAATTATTCATTGACCACATAAAAATTAATGATAATAATATTATTATTAATCATTTTACATTTGAAACAAATTATGAATAATATTAAATATTATTTATTTCAATTTTAATCATACCATTGAACATGATCTTATTTCCCTTATCGACATTACTAGTCATTGAATAATCAGTATTTAATAAATAAATGTCATCAAAATTTACTATGATAAATATAAAAAATATTATATTCCAAAAAATGATAATGAGTATTTAATATTATTATGTCACGACCCGTCCTCGGGGCCCGTGCCGTGACTACCCCAAGCCCGCCTTCCATAGGCCAGGGGCTGACGACTAGCACCAAGGCGTAAGTCCCAACAAAAGGGAAGGCATCGCCTTTGAAAAGTAAACAAGCACCACAGAGTAAGCAAGCGGAAAATTAAACACTAAGTAAAAACTGTACAAGCTGTGCTGAAAGTAAAAGGGACCGGAAATACAAGCCCAACTGTAAAGTACAACTGAAAGGAAAAACAACAACTGAAAGAAAAAGCCGTAGCGTCGAGCCGTCCTCTGGAAGTCCCACCTGAAGGGTGGGTATAGAGATCCACCACTGCTCCTCGGGTCCACCTGACCGCTCCGAGTATGTCCCGCTCAGTTGTCCACCTCCAGGTATCGTCCTACTCCGCAAGCGTCCACCACGCTTCCGATGCGCTGTCCATCGTCTGCAACCAACACAACGTAGTGCGGGCATAGCCCATGCATGGGTGAGTATAAGCTACTCAGTAGGGACCCCGAGACCCCCGAAGGTCTCCCGAAATCCACAAAGGATAAGCCACAAAGGAAAGATACAATCATGAAGTAACATCTGGCACAACTTAGGTATATGCCCATACATATACCTTAGTCATCCATTCCCGTTCGGCTCCAACGTCTGAGCCCAAGCACAACCCAGTCCACAGAGGAAATCAAACGTATTCCCACACAGGATAGCTCAACACAATCCACAAAGAAGAGTAAACAATAAATCCACACAGGATAGCTCAACACAATCCACAAAGGAGAGTAAACAGTAAAGCCACACAGGATAGCTCAACACAATCCACAAAGGAGATTAACACAAGATTCAGCTCACGAAGGTATATTTCTTTGAATGATGATAAAGATGATCAGATATAGATACTGAATCATCTAAGCTGGGACCCACATAGGATACAAGACCAGTTGTCTTCATTGATTCATCTATACTGGGTCCCACATAGGATACAAGACCAGTATTGGATCATCTAAGCTGGGACCCACATAGGATACGAGACCAGCACGGCTGGGACCCACATAGGATACAAGACCAGCACTCTTCATTGATTTAGCTATACTAGGACCCACATAAGATACAAGACCAGTATTAAATCATCTAAGCTGGGACCCACATAGGATACAAGACCAGCACGGCTGGAACCCACATAGGATACAAGACCAGCTGTCTCCATTGATTCATCTATACTGGGACCCACATAGGATACAAGACCAGTATTGAATCATCTAAGCTGGGACCCACATAGGATACAAGACCAGCACGGCTAGGACCCACATAGGATACAAGACCAACTATCTTCATTGATTCATCTATACTGGGACCCACATAGGATACATGACTAGTATTGAATCATCTAAGCTGAGACCCACATAGGATACAAGACCAGCACGGGTGGGACCCACATAGGATACAGGACCAGCTTTCTTCATTGATCCATCTATATTGGGACCCACATAGGATACAAGACTAGTATTGAATCATCTAAGCTGGGACCCACATAGGATACAAGACTAGCACGGCTGGGACCCACATAGGATACAAGACCAATTGTCTTCATTGATTCATCTATACTGGGACCCACATAGGATACAAGACCAGTATTGAATCATATAAGCTGGGACTCACATAGGATACAAGAACAGCACGACTGGGACCCACATAGGATACAAGACCATCACTCTTCATCGTCGCAATCCACTGAGGATTTCTGCACAGTCGTCGTCGTCGAAGTAACAGTCGCCGCCAGCTCTAGGGTTCCCGCACACAGCAAGCTCGTTCGGGAGGGTCCGCCTCACGAGCCGAGAGGCCGATACATCAACTGTCACAAAGTCCTAAGTTGATGTATCCAAAAGTTCCGTATCGCCAACAGGAACTCCACGTCGCAGACGGTGCGTCGATCGGACGCTCGGTCTGAGAGTTATTGGCTTTTTCATCCCAGGGGCCCGGTTGGTTTTTAAGGCAAAACCAACCGGACCGTACTCCACCTGCGTCCAAACCTCGGGCGGAGTATGCCAAAAGATCCGTCTCACTTATAGGAATTCAACAAAGCTGACAGCACATCAATCGGACCTCCGTAGCTCAAGATATGAGCGATTCCGCTCCGAGGACCCGGTTGGTTTCGTGTACGAACCAACCCGGCGGAACTCAAAGTATTCCGAATCCTTGAGTTCGATATACCGAAACGACCGTCTCGATCCAAGGATCGCGTTACCAATGACGACGAGTCGTTTGGAGGCCCGTTGGTCATGTTACATTCATTTTAATGAAAACCATTCGAAGACGGGGGGGTCCGGGCCCGGGCCGACCCGGCCCGACCCCCCCTGGGTCGGCCGAACCGGGTCAACTCCGCAGGCCGCCGGAGTCGCTCCGGTGGTCCGATTCTGTTCCCGTCTGCGCCGCTGCTCCTCCTGGGACTCGCTCTTCACTGTGGAACCATCACACATCTGTAGCGACACGTTCCGTCATCGCCCGTCAAATCCGCATAACAACGAAGAACGGCGGAGGGTCGTCGGGCCGTGTTCATTGGCCCGCACCCTCCGCGTTAGTGATAAACAATGGGAGAAACAATATTCACCATATGAATACATATCCGAAAACAATTTTAATGAAATAAAATTGTTTTATGATTCTGGATCTTCATTTTGAATGGAAACAACACGGGAATTAAGGGCATTTCCAAAAATAAAATCCCTACCTCGTAGCCGTCGCACGTGAGCGTTCTTCGCGGAATTGCTCGTCGCAGAAGAAGGGGATTGTCGCTTCGTCGCGGAAGGGTGTCAAGTCGTCGCGGAAACCGGCGTTGAGTCGTCGAACTCAACAGACCATGAAACAACAGATTTAATTTTATTATAATTAAATCCGTGTTTTGGTAAAAACCACAAAAAAGATTAAAAAGAAAATCTGAGACTCTTACCTCAAGCAGCTGATCGATGATCCGTTGCGGAGGAAGAGACGTCGCAGAAGAACGTTACAGGAAGGGAACATCGGCGTCGCGGTACACGGCGTCGCGTCGTTGATTTCCGGGTTCGGCGTTCTTCCTCGGAGGCCGGCGTTCTTCGAGTTTTTCGCGTTCTTCGCATTCTTCGCGAAGAAGGATAAAGGCAAGAGAACTCTGTCAAACCTCTCAACGAGTAATCCTTCAAAAAGACTCGTTGGTCTTCTTTTATTATTACGCCAACAACCGAAAAAGATAAGTAACGACCCATCAATTCGTTGTATTAATTCAACGAAAGTAATAGCTCATTTAATTCACGAAATAAACCGCCCAATTAAATGGTCTATTAAGAATTTAAGAAACGCGTTAGTTGACTTTCATAATGACGGGTTTTCACGGGTGCGTTACTTAGCGGAAAGAAACGACGGGGCTCGTGCGGGCCCCACCTCACAAATATCCTTCCAAGAGGGTAGGATATTTCTGGATAGTACCCTATCTGATTCAACTCAGTTTAAGCCACTTTTAAGTGTCTTCCAAGTGGCTTAAGTGAAATAAAATAAAGTTGTCGAAAAAAAATTATTTTATTTCTTATCTTTAAGTCCGAAAATTAAAAACCACACCCGAGCAAACACAACTCCAGAAGAGGAGTTTCTAAGCAAATACCGGTGCTACGATTTCATTGGTGCCCTCAGAATTCGATTCCGGGCACCGGTTCAAAAGTTAGAAAAACCCGCTCGTCCGTTCACTGAACGTACCCGATCCAAACATCGGAAAATGATTCCGGGCACACCGGGCCTCAGAATCAGGTGCCGTCAAAAACTGCGCTCTTGTAAAATTCCAAAGAAAATTAAGAAAAAAAATTACCTTTAAATTTACGGGTCTTTACATTACTCCCACCACAGGGCTTTACGTCCCCGTAAATCTTCAACACAAACTAGGGAAACAATGGTGGTACTGAGCACACATCTGAGCCTCCCGCTCCCATGTGCACCCTGGAGGTTCCCGTGCTGCCATCTGAAGCGCACAAGAGGAATCGATCTTCCATGTAGGACCCACTCCTGTCGATCCTCTATCTCCACCGGGACCTCCGTAAAAGTCGCCCAATCATCCACGCCTAGCACCCCATGGTCAACAATTATGCGTGGAGACGACTTGCCGCCTCGGCCAAATCTCCGCAAACCACGTCGAGGTGAGACACGCAAGAAGACGCGGTCACCATCCTCGAACTCTAGTGGCCTCCTCCTCCTGTCATCATAAGACTTCTGCCGGCTCTGAGCTGTACTCATCGCTCCTGGATGACCTGGACCTTCCCTGTCGTGGCCTGGACCATCCCCGGTCCCACAAGAGCTGCTAAGATTTCTTCTTTGCTGATAAAAGAAATCTGGTCCCATCCCCTGGATGAACCACATTCTTTGCCTAATACAGTCAATCCAGTCATGGATGATACTAATCCATACCAAGGATGACGTCGTGAGGCCTCGACGCTACTACCAAGAGATCCAACCGTTACTCTCGCCTCCAAGGTTTGAGTCACACTGTCGGCATCAGTGTGTGGTAACTGGGTCTCCTCCAGTAGATGTCTCACAAGTGAGGGTCAAGTCAACAGTCAAAACTAGAACCTCTTAGTAACAACACAAAAGAGGACAGGAATGAAAACATCACAAAGGTATGCGTCTTTTATTATTGCAGCTCATAATACAAATACGCTACACAAAAGCAACAAGGAACTAGAAGTAAAAAGAACGTATCCACTAGTTTCGCTCCTGTCCATCTGCTCCCAGAGCTCCATGATCGAAGGCCTCGGCTGCCTGAAGCTGAGCTCTCGTATGTCCAACTACTCCCTGTGGTCGGGGTGGACCTCCTGGTGGTGGTGGTGGCAACACCTCGAAGTGTCTCCCACCATCGGCTACTCGGCCAGCTCATGTGCCTCGTCTGCCTGCACCCTACGGACCACCGTGGCCAAACCTCTGTCTAGGAGGTCCCTCTACCGCCTGCTGCTCATCTGTAAGACGAGTCGGGCAGTCTCGAGCCATGTGACCTCGCCCACTGCATGCGTAGCAATGTTTTCCCCTTATGTAGCTGGCTCTCCTTCGGGTTCCCCGCTCAACCGAATCTTCATCCTGAGACTGCCCATCTGATGGTCTGGCCCGTTTGAACCTCTGCGTCACCTGTATACTGCCAGCTGCAGAAGACCCTGCTACAGGCCGTCCTGCGGAGTGTCCTGTCACTGGAGCCTGCTCGGTGAGAAAACTATCCACTAGAAGGGCCCTCTCCAACACCTTTGCATGTGTCAGAATGTTGAGGGAGATCATCGAAGCCCTGATCTCGTGCCTCAGTCCCTGCTCGAAGGTCTGGGCTCGGAAGAACGGGTCCCATACCATACCTGTGGAGTAGCGTGAGAGATCAGTAAATCTCGCCGAGTACTGGGCCACTGTCAAGCTGCCCTGCCGCAGCTGAAGAAGCACATGTATGCATACCGCACGGAGGGTGGCTGGGACGAACTCGGAGTGAAAGATTCTCTCAAAGTCCGTCCAGAGGAGTGATGCGTCGTCGTGCACCTGGAGCATCAAGCTCCACCATCTGCCTGCTGCCGCGTGTAGGAGGCTCGCTGCGAGGATCACCATGAGGTCCTCTAGTGTCCTCACAAACTGAAAAAATCTCACTACTGCCACCAGCCAGTCCTCGGCTTCCTGGGGGTACGTCTCCCCGCGGAATCTGGGCGGTCGCTGGCACTGGAACTCATGTTGTGCATTGAGGTGACGTGCATCGTCAGCGGCTGGTGCTGGAAGCATCAGTGGCTCGATGGGTAAATGTACCGCCGGTGCCTCTGCTGACAAGGAGCCCTGCACCGAGGCCTCGTCGCTCGATGGGCTGTCATCACGCTCCACTCTCGGAACCCTAGCTGGCTGCCATCGTGGGTCCATCCTGAATAGGAAACAAGTGCGCCACGGCCAGAACAATATACCTGGTGAGATGACACAAGTAATCACAATGAAAACTTTAAACACACATGCAATCAATGTTTTCGTGCATTAAGTCGGAAATCATAAGTGAGGGTCCTGGTGTATGAATACGTCAGCCCCCGCACCAACACTAGACTCCCTGGACTGATAACCACACCTATTACGCTAAACACTATTGCTTCACATAGATGAAAGATCAGAGTCTGCGGTAGAACTGACCACCTCTGATACCAATTTGTCACGACCCGTCCTCGGGGCCCGTGCCGTGACTACCCCATGCCCGCCTTCCATAGGCCAGGGGCTGACGACGAGCACCAAGGTGTAAATCCCAACAAAAGGGAAGGAATTGCCTTTGAAAAGTAAACAAGCACCGCAGAGTTAGCAAGCGGAAAAGTAAACACTAAGTAAAAACTGTACAAGTTGTGTTGAAAGTAAAAGGGGCCGGAAATACAAGCCCAACTGTAAAGTACAACTGAAAGGAAAAACAGCAACTGAAAGGAAAATCTGCAGCGTCGAGCCGTCCTCTGGAATTCCCACCTGAAGGGTGGGTACAGATAGCCTCCACTGCTCCTCGGGTCCACCTGACCGCTCCGAGTACGTCCCGCTTAGTGGTCCACCTCCAGGTACCGTCCTGCTCCGCAAGCCTCCACCATACTTCTGCTGCGATGTCCGTCGTCTGCAACCAACACAACGTAGTGCGGGCATAGCCCGTGCAGGGGTGAGTATAAGCTACTCAGTAGGGACCCCGAGACCCCCGAAGGTCTCCCGAAATCCACAAAGGATAAGCCACAAAGGAAAGATACAATCACGAAGTAACATCTGGCATGGCTTAGGTATATGCCCATACATATAACTAAGTCATCAATTCCCGTTCGGCTCCAACGTCCGAGCCGAAGAACAACCCAGTCCACATAGGAAATCAAACGTATACCCACACAGGATAGCTCAACACAATCCACAAAGGAGAGTAAACAGTAAATCCACACAGGATAGCTCAACACAATCAACAAAGGAGAGTAAACAGTAAATCCACACATGATAGCTCAACACAATCCACAAAGGAGAGTAAAAAAGTAAATCCACACAGGATAGGTCAACACAATCCACAAAGGAGAGTAACACAAGATTCAGCTCATGCAGGTATACTTTTTCGAATGACGATAAAGATGATCAGATATAGATACTGAATCATCTAATCTGGGACCCACATAGGATATATGACCAGTTGTCTTTATTGATTCATCTATAATGGGACCCACATAGGATATAAGACTAGTATTAAATCATCTATGCTGGGACCCACATAGGATACGAGACCAGCACGGCTGGGACCCGCATAGGATACAATACCAGCACTCATCATTGATTCATCTATACTGGGACCCACATAGGATACAAGACCAGTATTGAATCATCTAAGCTGGGACCCACATAGGATACAAGACCAGCACGGCTGGGATCCACATAGGATACAAGACCAGCTATTTTCATTGATTCTTCTATACTGGGACCCACATAGGATACGAGAGAAGTATTGAATCATCTAGGATGGGACCCACATAGGATACAAGACCAGCACGGCTGGGACCCACATAGGATACAAGACCAGCTGTCTTCATTGATTCATCTATACTGGGACCCAAATAGGATACAAGACCAGTATCGAATCATCTAAGCTGGGACCCACATAGGATACAAGACCAGCACGGCTGGGACCCACATAGGATACAAGACCAGCTGTCTACATTGATTCATCTATACTGGGACCCATATAGGATACAAGACCAGTATTGAATCATCTAAGCTGGGACCCACATAGGATACAAGACCAGCACGGCTAGGACCCACATAGGATACAAGACCAGTTGTCTTCATTGATTCATCTCTACTGGGACCCACATAGGATACAAGACCAGTATTGAATCATCTAAGCTGGGACCCACATAGGATACAAGACCAGCACGACTGGGACCCACATAGGATACAAGACCAGCACTCTTCATCGTCGCAGTCTACTGAGGACTTCTGCACAGTCATCGTCGTCGAAGTAGTAGTCGTAGCCAGCTCTAGGGTTCCCGCACATAGCAAGCTCGTTCGGGAGGGTCCGCTCCACGAGCCGAGAGTCCGATACATCAACTATCACAATGTCTGAAATTGATGTTTCCAAAAGTTCCGTATCGCCAACAGGAACTCAACGTAGCAGACGGTGCGTCGATCGGACGCCCGGTCTGAGAGTTATTGGCTTTTTCGTCCCGGGGGCCCGGTTGGTTTTTAAGGCAAAACCAACCCGACCGTACTCCACCTGCGTCCAAACCTCGGGCGGAGTATGCCAAAAGATCCTTCTCACTTAGAGGAATTCAACGAAGCTGACGACACTTCAATCGGACGTCCGTAGCTCAAGTTACGGGCATTTGAACGAAAACCGTCTGAAGACGGGGGGGTCCGGGCCCGGGCCGACCCGGCCCGACCCCCCCTGGGTCGGCCGAACCGGGTCACCCCGGTCCGAACCGGTCGGACCCGGTCCGGCCGAGCGGCGCGGGGGGGGGGGGGGGAGCTGCCACCCCCGCGTGACACCCCTACGGCACTCGCGGGGTGTCTCCCTGGACAGCCGAGCGACGCAGGGCGGAGCCGCCGCCCCCGTGTGACAACCCCGCGGAACCCGAGGGGTGTCGCTCGGACAACCGGACGCGGCTTTAGCCGCGTCCCGCGTGCGCCGGACCCGCACGGTCGCGGGTCCGCGAGTGCCGCCGCCGCGGCTTCTGCTGCGGCGGCCTTGTCCGGCGGCACGCCGGGGCGCCGCCGCTCCCACCTGCCGGCGCCGCCGCGCCGGCACCCCGCGTCGCCGGCGGCTTCCGCGGGCCGCCGGAGTCGCTCTGGTGGTCTGATTCTGTTCCCGTCTGCACCGCTACTCCTCCCGGGACTCTCTCTTCACTGCGGAACCATCACAATTCCGTTGCGGAACGTTCCGTCGTCGCCTGTCAAATCCGCATAACAACGAAGAATGGCGGAGGGTAGTCGGGCCGTGTTCGTTGGCCCGCACCCTCCGTGTTAGTGATAAACAATGGGAGAAACGATATTCAACATATGAATACATATCCGAAAACAATTTTAATGAAATAAAATTGTTTTATGATTCGGGTTCTTCATTTTGAACGGAAACAACACAGGAATTAAAGGCATTTCCAAAAATAAAATCCCTACCTCGTAGTCGTCGCACGTGAGCGTTCTTCATGGAATTGCTCGTCGTGGAGGAAGGGGATCGTCACGTCGTCGCGGAAGGGCGTCGCGTCGTCTTGGAAACCGGCGTTGAGTCGGTGAACTCAACGGACCAAGAAACAGCAGATTTAATTTAATTATAATTAAATCCGTGTTTTGGTAAAAACCACAAAGAGATTAAAAAGAAAATCTGAGACTCTTACCTCAAGCAGCTGATCGAAGATCCGTTGCGGAGGAAGAGACGTCACAGAAGAACGTTGCAGGAAGGGAACATCGGCGTCGCGGAATACAGCGTCGCGTCGTTGATTTCCTGGTTCGGCGTTCTTCGTCGAAGGCCGGCGTTCTTCGCGTTCTTCGTGTTCTTCGTGTTCTTCGCGAAGAAGGATAAAGGCACGAGAACTCTGTCAACCCTCTCAATGAGTAATCCTTCAAAAAGTCTCGTTGGTCTTATTTTATTATTACGCCAAGAAACGAAAAAGGTAAGTAACGACCCATCAATTCGTTGTATTAATTCAACGAAAGTAACCACTCATTTAATTCACGAAATAAACCGCCCAATTAAATAGTCTGTTAAGAATTTAAGAAACGCGTTAGTTGACTTTCATAATGACGGGTTTTCGCGGGTGCGTTAGTTAGCGGAATGAAACGGCGGGGCTCGTGCGAGCCCCACCTCACAAATATCCTACCAAGAGGGTAGGATATTTCTGGATAGTACACTATCCGATTCAACTCAGTTTAAGCTGCATTTAAGTGGCTTCAACTGGCTTCCAAGTGGCTGAAGTGAAATAAAATAAAGTTGTCGAAAAAAAATTATTTTATTTCTTAACTTTATGCCGGAAAATTAAAAACCACACCCGAGCAAACGCAACTCCGGAAGAGGCGTTTCTAAGAAAATACCGGTGCTGCGATTTCATCGGTGCCCTCAAAATTCGATTCCGGGCAATAGTTCAAAAGTTAGAAAAACCCGCTCGTCCGTTCACTGAACGTACCCGAGCCAAACTTCGGAAAATGACTCCGGGCACACCGGGCCTCGGAATCAGGTGCCGTCAGAAACTGCGCTCTTGTAAAATTCCAAAGAAAATTAAGAAAAAAAAATTCCTTGAAATTTACGGGTCTTTACATATTAATTAACTCACATTTTATTTTGAATAAATCCACATAAAATTATGGCAATATAAGAAATAATGGATTCAACATCTCATTTATAACATTAGTTCTAAATACACCAATGCTATAATTATAGCCGATTTAATTTTTGAATTTGTTATTATTAAAACCAATGAAAAAAATATAGGTTTTCATTTTTAGTATTGTATTTTCTGAGATTCGATGTTGAAAATGGTCAGTTGAGGTGTTTTTATCATTAGTTTTAAGAAAAACCAATGCCGAAAACAACATGTCTTGGATTTTTGGTGTCTATTTTTCTGTAAACTGATGCCAAAATAAGAAAATTAAGTTTTTAGGTGTTGGTTGATAGAAAAAACAATGCCAAAAATAATGAAATCAAATATTTTATATAGAGATTTTTTTTAAACCAACATACAAAAAATATTTTTAAATGGTTTTTAACATTGGTTTGATAAAAAATGGACATTAAATCATTTTAAAAGACTACACACAAACTATATTTTTTCAATTCTGATTTCTTATTTCAACCTATAATGAGTTAAACAGATACAGACTATATTTTATGGCTATTATATTCCATATTATTGGATTTCAATCTTATTTTCATGATCACTAAATATCTATAATCTAACCTACATCTTTGTTTTAGGATCTATGTTTATATTTCATCTCTTGTAACCCATTTCCTATCCAGTGGAACTTTGATTATAGTTTTTTTGTTCTTTTTTCTTATTATAATTTTTAAATATAATATTTATTGTTTTACTATTATTCCTACCAATGGATTCAAGGGATGTAATCTATATTCAGGAAAAATCTTTCATTTTTGAACTCTTAATGTTTTAAGTGTTCTTTTAAAATGTTATGATAATTTTATTACCTTTTAGTTATATATTTTATTAATCCTTAACATAGTTTGTATGCATTTTTTGGTTAATTATAAAATATTTTTAATGTTGGATTTTTATATAAATTATTTATTTTGTAGAATTATAAAATATATTTTTCTAATAAATATGAGAATTCATACCGTAGTCATGTCACTCTTATTTTCAATATATGTGAAAAATTGTAATGGATATTGGAAAATAATCAAAGATGTGAATATATACTAGAAAATAAATAGAAATATGAATATCAATAATGAATAGCAGGTAATGAAATTTGTGATGATAATGAACATATTTTAGTAATATAACATAGAAAATTAATAAGAGAAACCATTTAGATATTAATTCATAAACAACTTTATTTATATGTGACAACATGACTACTATAACTATTATATTGGTATCATTCAAGAAAACATGCATAATATATTCACCTTAATCAATAATATAATTTGAAATTGTTGAATATTACACTATTTTTATTATATTGATAAATACATTAATCCTTTTTATTATGTGACTTATGCACTATAATGTATATTATCATTATTTTCATGTATGTCCTCATAATTTATAATCACCATGAACACATTTTTTTTATTAATTCCATTATCATTTAACATTTATTCGATATATTGTTCATTTTCATTCTATGGAACCATAGAAATTACATAAATGATTCAGAGATTCAAATTTCATCAAATATATAGAACAAAATAAAAAAAAAATTAAATGGATATCATGGAATATAAAAATTTATAGCTGGAAAGGAAACGCTGAATCTTAGCCATCCATAACAAATATGGGATCATAGAGAACAAATTATTCATAAAAGACTATCCTAATTCCCAAATTGGAATAACTAGTTTATTTAACATCAATTTTACTAACATTTAATAAAATATATTATAATAAAATATATGTGTGACATGCATATATATATATGGAATTTTTTTAAAGTTTTTTTATACTAGCATAACTAAAGAGGATTATAGATGTCCAATTTAAAGTTCCTAGGTAAAATGGAAGTGGTGTTGTCTGAGAGTCTATTAAAAAAATCTATCAAAACCAGAAAAAATTATCTTCATTACTTTACTAGGTTTATAATGAATTTATTATAATTATTTATTTATAAAAATTAAATATCTAGATTAATTTATTTTTTATTTTTTTTTAATAACATTATATCTCTCAATGGATAGCCAATAAAATTCATTATACATTTTTCTATTATATATATTTATATGTTAAAATATAGTCATCTTTAATATTATGATCTTAGTTATTTTATGGATCGTAATTGAATAGTGTCATGAAAATTAATTAAAGAATATGAAATAGTATTTGATGATTTCATGGAATTAGGAAAATATAATATTCAAAAAATAGATTTCATTTTATATCAATATGTAAAGTGTGAAAATTCCAAAAAAATATAGGATCATCTCATTTTTAGTGGTTTTAGATATAATTATACACTTTTTATGTGGAATTATGAATGAACAGATTATTTAACGTTTAATTATGATAAAAATATTTAGAATAAGACATATGATCGTATTGAAATGTTTATTCATGATTTATGTGTCGAAACCAACAAAAACGATTAAATCATTTATTTATTTTATATATATTATGAGAAAAAACATATTCTTCAGTTTTACTAAATATACAATGTTATCTGCAATTCTGAGATTAGTTAATGTGATATCTAGTATGTGGTGGATTGATAAAAGTACCTCTAACAAGATTTAACTTTTAAAATAGATTCTTCCAAAGTGAAAAATATATCAAGATTCCAATTATGAGGTAAAGAATGTATTATTCCTAATGGTATTGTGGTATAAAATAATTCATTCCTTCCCAAATGGATGTGTATTGAATAGGAAGAAATATAAATATTTAGCAAAATGTCCTCATTTTGGGAAATTAAGCTATACGACTTATGAAAAATTCAACTGTCATTTATTCTCAGGTACAGAAATCTATCCTCCCACAAAATCAATTTAGTATCCTCAAATAATTAATTACATTAATTTCAATTATTCATCTCTGATTCATTCTCAGGTACATAAATAATGACTCCTATTGAAGAAATTTTGTACCTTCTAGTAACTAATCATTTGAAGAATCTATCTCAATATTATAATGATGAATAGAGGTTAATATTGAGTAATTATGAGTGAAAGTATGGTAGAATCTTACATCCCTTGCCGATTCACCAAACAATATGATATTGGATAAACCACTTCATGATTCTGGAAGTGATGTTAAAAATATCTGAATGGGACTATTAATAGATTGAATGAGTCCATATCAGATCCTATGTTTACCACACAGTTCATGGATTATTTTTTTCATAGTTTACAACTTTTCTCCCCAAATATGTATGAAGAAAAAATATTCTTTGATGAGGTTAATTATTTTTTGTCTAAAATAAATAGGAAATTATATTGAGGTGTATCTTTCACCACTGATTGATTATTTGAAACATCTCTGGGATATATTTGTTATATTTCATTATACATACATGAAAGAGTATTTTCTTTTACATGGTATGAAAATGTTCACTACAAACACCTTTCATTCATATAGAATCAAATCTAGATATATTGTTAAGGGAAATAAATCTTGTCTAATTTTTAAAGATGAGACTTCATATTATTAGTTGCAGTGTCGATGAAATATAGAGTACTTGGGAAAGTGAATATTTTTTTCAATTGATCATCCTTATAATTGAGAAAAAAAAATCTAACATTATATAAGAATATAATATTCTCATAAAACCATTTTCCATATATGAATATTATGATTGAGTGAAAAATAATGATATAAAATTTGTAAATACAGGTTGTTCTGGTAATCCAAAAAATATATTGAAGAAATAGTCATTATTTTTTATGTTACCATATTGGATATTTTTTGAGATAAAACATAACATTTATATTATGCATGTTGAGAAAAAAATATGTCATTGTTTGATCGGAACATTTTTGATGATAAAAGGAATGAAATAAAGATTTATTGAATGATATATTAGACCTGATATCAAGTGTAATACCTTTCTATCTACCTCTCACTATGAATGGAAACAAAATATACTTACCCATATCATTCCAAACATTAATATCGAGTGAGAAGATATATTTTTGTCAATGTCTACGTGGTAATAATATACCAAGTTGATATTCTTATAAAGTGAGTAATTTGGTGTTATTTAAGGATTTAAAATTAATTAAAATAAAATAACATGACTATCATGTATTGATGTGACAACTGTTACTAGTTGCACTGTGTGGTATATTAACGACATATAAAAAATATTATCACTAGTTTATGTAATTTCTTCAATTCCATTTGTAACAAATTCATCAATCAAAATTTGTTTGATTTTATGGAGAATGAATGTTCTCTTATTATTTCTCAAAGAGGAATTTATTTCCCACCAATATTTTTTGATAAAATGGTCTACCTGGTGATTAATATGTTATGTGAGATAAGAATATATGTGCCATATTATTTACACTTGATCTATCCTTTGAAATATATAATAAAATATTAAAGGTACATGTTAAAAATTCACATTGGATGGATGACTTTATTGATCAAAAATATGTATCAAAAGAGGGGATTGAGTTCTATATGTATTATTTTCATGAGGTGGAAAACGTTGGTCTCCCTATATATCAACATTTGTTATTTGATAGGAAATATAGATGGATTAAAGGTCAAAATAGTGTTCATTTCACATGATTATGTGATGCAGTACCAGTTATACATTTTGAACAACATCGGTGATGAGAAAACATATATATCATCCCATATTGCTGAAAAAATGAACTATATAAGAAGAAAAAAAAGTGGTTGATAATTGAGTATAAAAATACTTATGTATCATGGTTTAATAATAAATTCCTTATAGAGATATGTGGACTATAAACATTTAAATGACTATAATGGTGACCGACTCTTAATGTAATAATGAGGTCTGGTTTTGATATTATTGTATATATATTTTACAGAAAAAATAAAGATGATATGATCACCATTCAAAATAGAAGGTTTGTGGTCATTGTAGATGATATGAATTTTTCATGTGAAAAATATAAAAACCCAATTTCTACATCACTGACATGTTTTTGATTTCTTGAGGATATATGGGAAATTGGTTATACTAATTTTCAAGCCACAATGATTCACTGAAAATTGGTTTATTGTTATAGTGTTGAGAGACATGATGACTATGGGTTTACACTGGCCAATATGAAAATATTTTGTAGAAAGGATGAACCATTTATCATTGGGACTCATGTAATGAAAATATTTTATGCCAGTGATCCATCGAACAATTAGTGGTCAATCAATTTTCAAGGGAAAATAATTAATTTGGGTGACGAGGATACTGATGATTCTATGTATTTTAATGATCCATATTAATCTATTTCCAGATTCATGGAAGATGAAAACACTTTAATGAAAACATGGTCAATGTGGAATGAAATGAACATGCTGATGGGATATAAGAAAACACTTAATTAATGTCTTAATTAATTTGGTAAATATTCTTATACTATTTTTTTGGATTCTAATTTTGTAAAAACATATTTTTATTCACTATTTCATGTTTAATTATATATATTTGAATAATTATTTGAATATTTAGTTAAATATTATATTAAATAGTTATAGTTAAATATAATTTGATTGAAAACCCAATTTACATCATTATGTTTTGGTCATATTTATGCCTAATTTTTTTCTGTATATGTGATAATTTAATTAATAATTGTTTCTATAATTTTGAATTAATATTTAAATACAATATTATTTCTTCAATTTTTATTTCAGAATGATTAAATCATATTTTTTTTGAAAACTGAAATATCTATGACACTTTTTACTAACATATTTGTGTTATTAATATTTTTAAATATTCAATATTTAAAAATATACCAGTATATATAATATCAAAAAATTTCCAAATTTCAATAATTGAAACATATGAAGAAGAAAATTTAGAAAGGTTTATGTTTTTTCATATTAATAAATATTTAATAATATATTTATTTCATGAAATCAATCATATAAATTACAAAAAAATAAATAACAAGTGATGCGCCTCCTACGGAGGAGTATTGTCCATCTACCATGAATTTTTTTTCTAGATTTGGTAAACATGGGATTACATTTTTACCAAACTATTCACATGAACATTATGACTAGATATTAAATATTATTTTTAATGACAATAATAACCAAAATGGTCCACATTCAATGTAGTTTATCTTATTTATTTCTATGTAGAGTCGTTTCAATATTAGTATTTTATATCATATCTAGATGTATATAGATAAGATACACAAATGGGAACTGTGGGAGTGTGTAATGGAAAAATATCATAGTGAATTTATTATTATCTTATTTTGAAATATTATATAATTTACATGTCTAATTTTATATTTATTTTATTATTGATGACATTCATATTTGAAGAAAATAATGTAATTACGAAACAATTCCAATCATTGGCAGCGATTTGATGGTGATATTTTAAAAAAATATTTATGAAAAATTATTTCTTATGTTGGTTATTTAATGAAAAATCATTTATCAAGTATTAGTTTTTAGGTGGAAATACATGGAATGATATTCTTCGCCACCTAGCATGATAAAGAATATATGGTTTGGTAATTAGTTGATATTTTTAAATATATTATATATTAATTTATTACTTATTTGATTATTGTTATGTTATAATCCTTTATGATACCTCATCAAGAGCTGTAGTTTCATAAAATATATAGACATGACCTCTTTCATGAGGATGGTATCATTTATTGGTGGATAAAAGGTTTGTATAAAATTTTGATGCCTTATGATATCAACCTAGTAGTGTATCAGAAGAGATCAAGTTTGGTAGACCGTATCCTGCCAATGAACATTAAAAATAGAAAATAGTGAGAAGAAATAAAATTAAACAGTATTATATAGGAAAATCCAAATAACTAGATGATATAATTGTATGAAAATAATTTTTATTTTCATTAAATATTTAGTATTTTTAAATTTATGAACAAAATATATCATTTTAATTTTTCATTTTAGGATGAACTTCAGGAGTGATGGACACATCAAACCATTGTCACTGAGGGTAAGGTGTATATCCTTGCTACAAAATTAGGAAAAGCCAAAACACCACTATCACATAAGAGGGTATGAGGCAAGTGTCACTATAAAGAACTTTTAGGTCATTAAAGTACGAAATAATGAGATCTAGAAATAGATTCTTTCAAATATGAGATAAATTACATGACCCATTATATGGGTGATCAAATTTAATTAGCATCTCTAGCTATGTTATAAAAACTAATGAGCTAATTATAGCCTGTAAAAATTATAGTTCATTCCCAACCGACCAAGATCTCCCAACCAGCCAACCATTTCTTTCCATCCTAGGATTCTCAACCTTCCATAATGGACCATATTTTTCAAACATTTCAATCATACAAGGCTACCCTGCCTACCCAATATGCCAACATAGATCCTCTACCACTTTGTTCAGACCTAGCTATTGTATGATAGAGATAAATGGGTACATATTACAGGGTAAGAAGTCATATTTATTGTAGATAATTATTTAAATCACCAGACTTTTGAGTTGAGATAGGTTCGAATATCAATAAATGATATTATTTATTCAAATAGTCTACTTTCATTTCCTTCCAAGGATGTTACCATAGATGGGGATGGTTATGATGCATCTATTATATTCAATGGTTGGCCATCAATGTTATCTAAAATATAAGGTATGCATTGGTTTTTTTAAAATTATTTACAGTTGATTGAAATTAAGTTGTACAATAGTTTAACCATTATTTTATATAGAAATGTCTACAATAAAGAAATTGTACAAAAGAAACAAATAGTGGATGAAGATTAAAAAAATTAGATACTTCAGATGATTCTGATGGAATACATAGATTAAATCAGGTTAATTATTTATTGGATAATATTTATGAGTTTCATATGACATACGATATTTATGAACGATAATAATCATTCAATATATTCCAAAAACTATATCATGGATATTATAAATTTCTATGAACCTTGTGTTCATTTGTTGGATTTTTTCCATGTATGTAAATTTATGTTTCATGTTTTAATTCATTCTTTAAATCTAGATGATTAAAATTGATATACTATAGTAATTTATTTAATCAGGTATTCAATATATGATTAATATTCAAAATGAGGCAACTTGTTTTTACAGTTTTATAGATCCAGAAATCTTTTCCATGGTTGTGAAATATGTGACTACTAATTCTGGAGTTTCATATATATGTTAGAGATTATAAAATATAGATAATGGGTTATAGTTTTTTCAATTCCATGATGGATAATAACACTAATATAATAATGAACCAGTATTTATTTAATTATCATTAATTTTTAATATTTTATATTGAAGATGTAATTGGATGTTGGGAATATTCCTTCCAAAGTAATTTACATTATATTGGTTTTGATATTTATTATGTTCTATTCATTAAAAATATCTCACCTTATTATAGATGTATGTTTTATTGTTATTTAAAAGTTCTATATTTTTAATTCATATTGCATATATATGTTTTATTAGTTGATATATATGAAAAATAAGGTCATGGAAATAGTTTATTAAAGAGAAATTTTTAATATTGAATCTAAATCCAATCAATTACGTTCATCTGGAGGTAAATAATTGTTTATACTAGATAATATTTGGTTATATATATATATATTGATTTTATTTTAAATTTAATATTATATTTCATTACAATCATTTTCAAAAAAGTATGTGTGGAATGTGGTTATTTTGTATTAAGATTTGTGTTTGAGATGATCACAAATGGTGAAAAATTGTGTATTTGAAAATGTTAGTTATCTTATTTTTTTCGGTCATATGAATATATAATTTCATTAATATGAAAACATTCATTATTATTCTATATTTTCAATGAAAATAAGTAATATATTAATGATGAGCTCACCCATCTTCACATTTTTTTTCAAACAATTTGTTTAGTTTGATTGTGATTTACATAATTAGGTATTTCTCTTTTAATGACATTACAAATGTAAACATATTCCGGTATATAATTTAGTCACCTATGTAGATATTTATTTTTTTCCCACTCACAATGTTGTCAATATAATTACATTTATTTCAATTAATCCATCATCTAATGAAAAAATATACGACAATTATATATCTAGGGGTTCTACAAAAAATATATATTTTTAGGTGGTGGTATTTTTTTTAATTCAACTCTAAAAGAGTTTGTTTTAAAGTTGTGTTTGTGAGATGTTGGTTAGTTTTTCTATGGATCGACCACCTTGGTTATATTTTTTCATATTTGTGTCCTCATGATCCTTTTCATAACCATGATATAATAAGACGATTTAGTAAACTAAATAGAAGAGTGGGTATCCTGCATATACTCGTTCTCATTATTATATTAATGTTCTATCTCAAGTTATAATGGAAGATTTCCATTTAATAATTAATTTCATATTTTCTGAATTAAATACCTTCTCTATGTGGGTGCATATACTTATAGTTCATTAAAAACTATAAAATACTACTTACATTGAATGATGATGAGCTACCACTATATGAAGCTAAAATTATGATGAATCTCATAGGTTATCAATTCATAACAAACATAAAGATAAAATTATTTTATATAACACTGAGAAGAATATTCAATGTTGATGACATGCCACTATATCATTCGGTTCATGATGAATGATTGAAAATCATATCAATTTATAGTTATTGAGATATCCCAAACAAGATTAGAGTGTTCAATACACCACCAATTCACCAAGGGTGGATGAGATAACACTATCAAATACATTTATGTGGATGATTCATCACCACATATGAAATAAAATCATATATATATATATATAATACCATTAAAATTATATTAAATTCACTTATAGTCATAAATTTATAAGGGTAATTCTCTAAATCCAAATACCCTAGCAAAAGTCCAGTGTTATGTCCCACTCACCCCTTTCCTTGAATGATCTCATGAATTTTTTACAAACGGATACACTATAAGGAAAAATAATTACTTGAAAATAGCACATATATTTATTCTACATCATCATGTTGTGGGTATTTTTGTATATTTTTATTCATCATTATATCTTCTTCAGTTTATGCTTATATAGTATCCTTGGGTACTTGTATATAGATCACATAACTTTATCTTCAATAACGAAACTACCATGAAAATTATTTAGAGTTGGCTATTAATTTCATCATTTTATGTGATGGAGGCAATACAACAGTAAATTTTTTATGGTGTATAGGAACCACTATATTTTGAAATATATCTTTCCATAATAATAATATATTATCTAGAAATTTTATAGCCATGAATACATACAATTATATGATTTTGATATAAAATATGATCATGGTAATGGAAACATTATTGAATGTTCCCGTATCAAGGTTCACTATAAAATAGTGATCAAAGAAAATTATGGGTATATTATTATATCAATTATGGAAAAAATTTACTTTTATATATTAGAATATTTTTGTGGAATGTGCCTATGTCACATGTACCTCACATATTCTCTTGTAGTGTAACACCCCAGGTAAATAAAGAATATGACATTTTTATATTTATCCCTACTTTTGAATAAAATGTTAATATTAATTTAAATGGAATGCTATGATCGATGGCTTAACCAATACGAAACAATGAGTTCCTTTGAAATCTTACATTGCACTCTAATAATAAAATAATTTTATTTCAAATGGTAGTTAACACCTAGCCGTTGTAATGGCGGGAATGAAGATAACTAACTACAAATTGATTATATATGTTTTTCAAGTATTTTTACATTTTAAAATAACTGTTATAGGATTAAAATTGCGAATGAATACAATATTAAGCGTAAACATTCAAATATTCATTAAAAGGTCGATTAACCACCTTTGATGGAGAACCTCTGTCAAATAAACTTTTTGACAATTTTATGTGTTATATTTGAAAAAATAAAATTCTTCTTTAGAATTGGTCGATATAAATTTACTTTGTCTAAATTTATTGTATTTTTCCAATAAAGTTCATTTTTAATGAATAGTGAAAAATGTTTTATTTTAATTCAAAACCAATTTTTAATATAATTTATTTATATGATTAGATTATCTTTTTAATTGGTTTTAAAGTTAAATTAGAATATATTTTTACCATTTAATCCAATAGTGGTCATTGGAATTAATTTTACATTGAAATTGGACTTAAACTAGTTTCAATCTTTTGATATATATTTTTTCATAAAAACACGCTATTTGTTCTGATAGTAGGAATTAATTATTAAATAAATTAATGTAACTGAGATGTTTTGAATTTTGTAAAATAGACATCATCTTTGAATTCGGAATATCAAATATAGTTTAGGGTGAATTTTTGTTATTTTTCGGATAAAGTTAATTTTTAAGGAATAATGAAAATATTGTATTTTAATTCAAAACTATGTTTTAATATAATTTATTTATATGGTTATATTATACTTTTAATGGGTTTTAAAGTTTAAATAGATTATATTTTTACCATTTAATCTAATTTTGGTCATTAGAAGAAATTTCACATTTAAATTGTATATAATCAACTGTCAATCTTTTGATAGTTAATATTTCATAAAAACACACCTATTGATTTTACAGCGGAAATTAATTTTAAATTAATTTCTGCCACTTATGTGTTTTGAATTTGGAGAAATGGATTCCATATTTGGAATCAGGAGGTTCAAATTTTTTAAATAGGTAAATTTTATTTTTTTACATTTTAAATATTTACTTCAGTAAATATTTTATTTACCGTGGTTAAAAGGTAAATCAGGTAAATAAGGGTAAAGAAATAATATTATAATAATATAAAATTACCCTTAAATGTGTCCTAATCCTATTGTATGAGTCATTTCCGACCACGGGTATCTATGGGTCGATTTTGGGACACCATTGAGCCACTTCGGAGTGATAATGACAATTTAGATTAATTAATTTAATGTGAAGACAAAAGTGAAATTAACAAAAAATGTTTAGTAATTAATTTTTATTTGGTGTTATATAAGTCCTATTTTCAACTATAAATATTCATTGAAAATATAAAAAGATTTCCTAAATCATGGTAGTTTTTTTTATAATTTTTAGACATCAAAGAAATTAAATTATTTATGACACAATCATAATGCAGTATTTACATCATTAATAAATGATTTAATTAAATAAGATTATAATGATTAAAATATTATCCAAAAACATGTCCAATTATAATTGGATGATTTTATTTATATTATTAGGAATCTTATATTCTACCATAATGATTTTTGGACCATTATAAACCAAATATCATTATATTATAAAATAATAATTCCACTCTTTCCTAAAGAGCCCCTCCTCTCCCTTATAAAAAGAGACCACTTATATGCAATTCCTCACACCTCTCAAGCCATTTGGATAGTCCAAACTCATCCCAATTAAGCTCCATACGTCCCTATACTCCTCCTAGAAGCCTTACCTTAGGAATAAGGAACTTCAATATGTCCTTTGGTTCAAACCAAATTGAGTTACCAAAATTAAAGGTATCGATTTCTCTTAAATTGTTTTCTTTTATTTTGCTTCTCCAACCCCTAAAATCATTTTATTTACTTTCTTTTGTAACAAGAAAAGTATACTCAATATACAAGGATTTTGTTATGATATGTATTCTTACCACACTTACCCACACCTCCTTATAATGGATGATGAACATAATGTTTCTGTGGATGGAAAACTAATGCCTCACAAAACGATGGTTGTTCAATTACATATTACCGTCTCTCATGGTGGCAATTATGGTGGAACGGTATTTATATATGATATATATTATGTTTATGATTTCTTTATGCTTCTATACTTACCAATTTTATCAAACCTTTATGGTTTCCATGATGGGTAAATACGATAATCTCATTTGAGAAAATTGAGGACTACCGCCCCCTCAAAGTGATGTGACTCGTTAATTTCCTATGTGGGATGTATAAAGGATAGATTTAATATTACTATATATGATATTATACTGGAATTATAATATACCTATGTATCATTATGTTTTAATTCCATTAAAATAAGAAATAGAAATGAAAGTAGCGTTCATGCGTACGTACGTCTTAACATCTCCATGAATGGTGCATTTCATTTCATACCTCCAAATGTTATGTACTATTATAAATACATGTAAATGCTGGATATATATGATATATATGATACCCAAATCATTAATATCATTCTGGATATAATGAACCTTTTACCACGTGAACACCATGTAATTATAAGCAGTCCATTTTTGACTCAAGTACCAAATATCGATAAAAAGAACGTTATTAACATAAATGATTACATAATGATTATAACATGGTAATAAGTGATATAAAAGGAATAATAAACATGAAAAAGGTTCTTAAGCAAGTAGAAATTAAATTTAGTTTATTATTCAAGAGATTAAAGAACGAACGGGTCAAGTCGGACACGAGGTAAAGGACTTCGTCTCAATCTCCTTTCATTGATGCATTTCTTATACACGACTTTATTTAATTTGGTGTATAAACCCCTATTAATTTTAATTTGATTCAAAGGGAATCTTTTTATATGAAGCGTTTTACTAGACGAAAAAAATGAATGTTTCTTTAACTTAATCGGTGACAACGACCTTTCCACCGCCGCGAGTATTATATGATCTTTGGATTCCTTAACAAGCAGAAATGTTTTTAAAAGGAAAAATAAATACCAAATAATCTTTCTAAAAATTTTGGTATTGAAAATGATTTTGAGAATGGATTTATTATTTCAATATATTGAAATGATATTTTATTATTTCAATGTGGAAATGTTATCTTTCCTTTATTCTTATGTTATGTGTTATGATAAAGTTATGGTTCTTGGGCATTATTTACGTATATGGGTGGTTCCGTGATAAACCTAGGGCAGGTGAGCCCGAGATAGCTCTCCAATGAATTGGGTAACATGAAAGAGGTGAAAGTGAATGTTTCTCCTAAGATATTTAGGGAATATACTGTGATGGGTATTCCAAAAGAACTCCCTATGTAGCTGTGATAGCTACAATGTAAGTATGGTATGGATGCTGCAAGTTACCTTTTTGATTTATGATTTCTATGTGTCTTTCATAAATCTTAGGATTTCATGAGTGAAGTAAAATAGTTCATGTTTTGTATGTATTTATGAACAAATGTTTTCATTCACTGTTTTATAACCCTTACTGAGCCTTTTATGCTCATCCCATGTTTTGAAATGTTTTTCACAGGACTTAAAGATGAATAGGGTCAAGGATGGGATCAAGGAAAAGTCAGGTTGTCTAAAACAAGGAACTAAGCATGACTCTTGTGTTCAAGAGTTTTTATTTTGTAAAAAAAGTGGATTCTGGGTAGAAGTTTTGACTTAGTAATATTTTGAGATGTAATAGTTATGTCATAATTCACTAAAACTCTAAACCTGAATAGAGCCTTAATGTGAATTATTCATTTAATTCAATATTATGTAATGTTTAAGGCTGGGTCCTTATAGCTGGTATCAGAAGTCGGTTTAGATAAATTTAGGGATTAGGAATTTTTGGTAGACATACGGTTAGTCCCTATCTATTATTTCAGTTAAATCCTTGTTTTATAACTTTTCAGATCAACGAAAGACAGTTACAAATGGAAGGAGGAGGATCTCAAATGGCATTCATATCTCTTCCTGATGACATTCTTGAATAATTATTGAAAAGTCATGTTCGAATGATTGTGAAACTTTTTCTAGCATAAATCTCACTTGCAAGTAGTTGTTTGAGATATCAAACACCTCCACTATACCTTGTTATCATTGTGGATCATGGGTTGTATTTAGACAAATACTATTTTCATAATATTCTCATATTTTCAAGAAAGGTAAATATTATCAAGGTATTTTCAAATATTTTACCTTATCACAAGAATTTGAAGCATATTATGATTTTAGAAATGGTGCTGAGTAAGGAGAACCTTGCACAACCTATTTATATTTTCTTTTAAAATATAGTCTCTCAGCACATACTTATTGAATTTTAAAAGGACCAATAATAGAAAGTTTCAACTCAAATTCTGTCTGACCATTTTATAGATACCATGTTTTATCAGATGTTTTGGAATTATATGTCATACATGATTATTTTCCAAAACGGTTTTTCTGTGAACACCCATATGACCCATGTTGTACAAGGAGTATTTGGATGGAGGAAGCAAATGATTTTGAAGGATCTCTAAATCATTGTTGTAATGCATGGGACTTATACCTACATGAACAAGATGACGATGAAGCTGAGTGGACACCATGATCATGGTATGCTGTTATTCATTTTCGGAATTGTTTTATTTATCTTATGGTGGTGAAATAAGACTTCAAGAATGAATATATTTATTGCCTACCACTAGACTACGTGTGACAACCCGTCGCGTCGGACAAAGCTGCGGGAATCGAACCCACACCCAAATTCGACTGGTATTTATTGCCTACCACTAGACTACGTGAAGTCCCTGGTTAGTATGACTATTCTTTTTAGTTATATGATTTTATGAATTATGAGTAAGTTGATTTTGGGTTATCTATGGAAATTATTAACCTATCATGGAGGATATTGATTAGGTTAATTACTTTTCAACATGAGACTTTTAGAGCAACTAATGTTATTTGGAGATAAGTGTTAATTTGTACCTTGGAAGACTATGTGACTAAATCCTTCAAATATTTGGGTTTCAATCTGAGTTTGGTTTATTTTGAATAATTTTATGGACAAATTGTTTATCGAATGGTCATCGTTGAACTTTGGGTTTTTTTGGACAAAATTTGGAGATTAAGAATAGATTTTCTTTTTATAAAGGGTTATCCTTTTCTGGATTATCTGATCTTGTTCTATCAATTTTGGTTTTGGTAAGGGTCTATAGACATAGGAAATATGTATTTCTCTTTTGTGGATTAGGTTATTCTCTAGAAGTTGATAATAGTACTCTTAATGTGAACTAGTCTTCCAAATACTCATCATTTGGGGAAAGTATGAGTTTGTGTAAGAAATCTAGTAAAAGTTGAAAGTCAACATGACAAGTAAGTATGTTTCGTTAAGATCAAAAATAAATTCTTCAATGAAATGTATCTTAAAAAAATGTTGTCAATTAACTTTTCCTACTGGGGAATCGAATATCGTTTAAGCCACCACAAGTTTGTGATTTTCTTTGGGATAACTTTCTCCTAAACATGTTTTATATCACTATCCCTTAGAACATGACCCTTTGTTTTTTCTTCCATATCCATGTTTTCTTACATGGAATCCTAGTACGGGTTAACTCAGGTGACCTCTGTACTTCTCTTTCTTTCTTTTAAAGTTATTGTTTTACCGACTCTTGTTCCGATGTGGGACTTTCAATGATTTTTCTGTGACCAATTTTAAAATAGGGAGGACGCAATTTCCAAAAGGGGGGAAGGACGTAACACCCTAGGTAAATAACGAATATGACATTTTTTTATTTATCCCTATTTGTGAATAAAATTTTAATATTAATTTAAAGGGAACGCTATGCTCGATGTCTTACCCAATATGCAACAACGAGTTCCTTTGAAATCTTACGTTGCACTCTAATAATAAAATAATTTTATTTAAAATGGTAGTTAACACCTAGACGTTGTAATGGCGGGAATGAACAGAACTAACTACAAAATTATTATATATGTTTGTAAGGTATTTTTACTTTTTACAATAAATGTTAGAGGATTAAAAATGCGAATAAATCCAATTTTAAGCGTAAATATTCTAATATTCTTTAGAAGGTCGATTAAACGCCTTTGATGGAGAACCTCTTTTAAATACACTTTTTGACAATTTTATGTGTTATATTTGACAAAATAAAATTCTTGTTTAGAATCAGGACATCAAAATTTACTTTGTCGAAATTTTTGGTATTTTTCCAATAATGTTCATTTTTTAATGAATAGTGAAAAATGTTGTATTTTAATTCAAAACCTCTTTTCAATCTAATTTATTTATATTATTAGATTATCATTTGAATTGGTTTTAAAGTGAAATTATAATATATTTTTACCATTTAATTAAATTTTGGTCATTGGAATTAATTTCACATTGAAATTGGACTTAAACTAGTGTCAATCATTTGATATATATTGTTTCATAAAAACACGCTATTAGTTCTGATAGCGGGAATTAATTATTAAAATAATTAATGTAACTTAGATGTTTTGATTTTTGTAAAATAGACATCATTTTCGAATTCAGAATATCAAATATAGCTTAGGTGAAATTTTGGTATTTTTCTGACAAAGATCATTTTTTAAGGAATAGTGAAAATATTGTATTTTAATTCAAAACTATGTTTTAATCTAATTTATTTGTATGGTTATATTATCCATTTAATTAGTTTTAAAGTTTAAATAGATTATATTTTTATAATTTAATCTAATGTTGGTCATTAGAAGCAATTTCACAATTAAATTGTATATAATCATCTGTCAATCTTTTGATAGTTAATATTTCTTAAAAACAGACCTTTTGTTTTCACAGCGGGAATTAATTTTAAATTAATTTCTGCCACTTTTTTGTTTTGAATTTGGAGAAATTTATTCCATATTTGGAATCAGGAGGTTCAACTTGTCTATATAGGTAACATTTTTTAGACATTTTAAATATTTACTTCAGTAAATATTTTATTTACCGTGGTTAAACGGTAAATCAGGTAAATAAGGGTAAAGAAATAATATTATAATAATATTAAATTACCCTTAAACATGTCCTAATCCTATTATATGAGTCATGTACAACTATGGTCATCCTTGGGTCGATTTTGGGACCCCATTTTGCCACTTGGGAGTGATAATGACAATTTAGATTAATTAATTTAATGTGAAGACAACAGTGACATTCAAAAAGAATCATTTAATAATTAATTTTTATTTGGTGTTATATAAGTCAGATTTTCGACTATAAATATTCATTGGAAAGATAAAATGCATTAATACATCATGGTATTTTGTTTATAATTTTTAGACATCAAATAAATTAAATTATTTATGACACAGTCATGATGAAGTATTTACCTCATTAATAAATGATTTAATTAAATAAGATTATAATGATTAAAATATTATCCAAAACATGTCCAATTCTGATTGGATTATTTTATTTCGATTATGAGCCATATTATATTCGACGATATTTATTTTTGGACCATTAAAAACCGAATATCATTATATTATAAAATAATATTTTCACTCTTTCCAAAAGAGCCCCTCCTCTCCCTTATAAAAAGAGACCAATTCTATGCAATTCTTCACAACTCTCAAGCCATTTTGCCCATCCAAAATCTGCCCAATTAATCTCCCTACATCACTCTCTTCCTATTAGAAGCCTTAACATAATAAGAAGACATTTTAAGAAGTCCTTTGGTTAAAACCAAAGTGAGTTACCAAAATTAAAGGTAATAGTTTCTCTTAAGTTGTTTTCTTTTTTTTTTGCTTCTCCAACCCCTAAACTCTATTTATTTCCATTATTTTGTAACAACACCAGTATCCTCAATATACTCGGATGTTGTTATGATATTTATTCGAACTAAAATTACACACACCTCCTTCTAATGGATGAAGAACATAATGTTTCCGTGGATGGAAAACTAACGCCTCACGAAACGATGATTGTTCAATTACATCATACTGCCACTCATGGTGTCCATTATGATGTAAATATATTTATATATGATATATATTATGTTTAGGATTTCTTAATGCTTCTGTAATTCCCAATTATATCAAACCTTTATGGTTTCCATGGTGGGTAAATACGATAATCTTATTTGAGGAAGTGCGGACTCTCACCCCCTCCAAGTGATGTGAATCGTTAATGCCCTATATGGGATGTATAAAGGATAGAGTTAATGATATTATATATGATATTATAATGGAATTATAATATACCTATGTATCATTATTTTTTAATTCCATTAAAATAAGAAATAGAAATGAAAGTAGCGTTCAGGCGTACGTACGGCTTACCGTCTCCATGAACGGTGCATTTCATTTCGTACCTCCAAATATTATGTACTATTATAAATACATGTACATGCTGGAGATATATGATATATATGATACCCAAATCATTAATATCATTCTGGATATAATGAAACTTTTACCACGTGAACAACATGTAATTATAAGTAGTCCATTTTTGACTCAAGTGCCAAATATCGACAAAATGAACGTTATTAACTTAAATGATTACATAAAGATTATAACATGGTAATAAGTGATATGAAAGGAATAATAAACTTGAAAAGGGTCTTAATAAAGTATAAATTAACTTTAGTTTATTATTCAGGAGATTAAAGAACAAACAGGTCAAGTCGGACACGAGGTAAGGGACTTCGTCTCAAGCTCCTTTCATTGAGGCATTTCTTATACACGACTTTATTTTATACAGTGTATAAACCCTTTTGAAATTTCATTTTATTCAAAGGGAATATTTTTATATGAATCATTTTACTAAACAACAAAAAGGAATGGTTCTTTAACGTAAGCGATGACAATGACCTTTTCGCCGCCGCGAGTACTATTTGATCTTTGGCTTCCTTAACAAGACGGAATGTTTTTAAAATGAAAAATAAATACCAAATACTCTTTTTACGTATTTTGGTATTGAAAATGATTTTGAGAATGGATTTATTATTTAAATATCTTGAAATGATATTTTATTATTGCAATGTGGAAATGTTATCTTTACTTTATGCTTATGTTATGTGTCAAGATCATGTTATGGTTCTTGGGCATTATTTACATATACGGGTGGTTCTGTGAAAAACCTAGGGTGGGTGAGCCCGAGATAGCTCTCCAATGAATTGGGTAAAATGACGGAGGTGAACATGAATGCTTCTCCTATGAGATTTAGGGAATATATTGTGATGGGTATTCCAACGTAACTCCCTATGTAGCTGTGATAGCTACAATATAAGTATGGTATGGATGCCGCAAGTTACCTTTATGGTTTATGATTTCTATGTGTCTTTCATAAATCTTATAATTTCATGAGGTAAGTTAAAGAGTTCATGTTTTGTATGTATTTATGAACAAATGTTTTCATTCAATATTTTATATCCCATACTGAGCCTTTTATGCTCATCCCAAGTTTTGGAATGTTTTTCACGGGACTTAAAGATGAATAGGGTCAAGGATGGAATCAAAGAAAATCCATGCTTTCTTTAACATGTAATTAGACATGGCTTTTTTTAATAGTTTTTATTTTATGAAAAAAAGTGGATTCTTGGTAGAAGTTTCTTCTTTGTAATATTTTGAGATGTAATAGTTATGTCCTAATTCCCTATAAATCTAAACCTAAAAAGATCCTCAATGTGAATTAATCATTTAATTCAATATTATGTAATGTTTAAGGTCGGGTGCTTATATGTTGAGTGGTTCAATTAATCATAAATTTCTAATCCAAATCATGTAAATATCTGAGAGAGAATAGATGGAGGGGGGATCATTTATGTCCAGTTCCGAGATTGTTCATCATTCATCTAATTCTATGGAATATTATTTTTCCAAATAATATTTACAATAGTTATTGTGTTTTAAATGCAATATTTTAGTAAAAGAATTTTTGTATTTGTTTTTACAAGTATGTATTGAATTATAATTGATTATTATAGATGTTTGATGATTATTTTTGTGTTTTAGGAAATATTACCATGGTGTGAGGGAGGATAAAATGGGGATGATTAATGATGATTATTTTCTTTTTTAAAATATTGTTGGTGTTTTAGTTATAATTCTCATGATTTATATTTTTTGTAGATTTTTTAATGTTTTGTGGATATTGGTAAATTTGTTCATATAATTAATTTTTTTAAATAATTAACTTTAAATTATTGTTTATTAATAAACTGACTTTGAGTCATTGAAATTATTATTCATAAATGGGTTTTTAAAAAAATAAGGATTCACTAAAAACGGATATAGTTCAATATTCAGCAGCGGTCTAGATATAAACCAATGTGGAATACCAAAAAAACAATATTTTCTATGTTGGTTATTATCTAAATAGATACTGAATAATGGTGAAATGAGGTATAAGGTGACAATTTTAGTTTTAAACGATGCTAAATATAGGTAAAAACCATTGGTTTGACATCATTTTTAGGTATAATTATGTTGAATACCTCCCAACCCCCAATATTCAGCATCATTTTTTATATAAATTGATTCATTACACTATGTTTCAGCATTAGTTTCCAGTTAAAATGATGTTACAATGATAAAAATGTCAGTTTTCATAATCATTCTGATAAAACAAATTTTGAACCATATATTTTTATGTCACTTTAATAAACTTCGGTTCGACATGGATGTAAAAATATAAAAAACCAATGCAGAAATACATTTTCCACTTGTATAGTGATCAACGGAATCAAATAAATATTATTTATTCTATATTGTTAAAACCAATTACTTCATGAGGTTATTGAAACACAATGTGTGTGAAACTATAGGACTATTTCTTAGTGTCCATAAGCATATCATCCTAAATTCTATGGTTACCATCTAGTAACACACCAATAACCCATAGAGAAATATGTTATCATTGTAGTAAAATATGACCTCTTACAAACACTTACCATGTAATATAATTCCATTATCATTATATCCTTAATAAATAATGGTGAATAACTAATCCATCAACCCATATTCATGATGTATATTTATTTTAAATTCCTTAAATGAACTCACCCACTGAAGACCATTTCACAGGATTTATTCAGGCAGTTCCATTCCCCTCAAAGTGACTATGATATAAACATCCACCAAGTGGTAGAAGGGGCATATCTTTTCACACAATATCCGTAAATTAAATAACACTCTTAATGAACCCTACATATCCTTTCTCTCTATGAGTATATATATTTTAGTATTCTATCAATTTAATATGGCATGCGGGTCATGATATCCATAAATGATAAAATTAGTTTTGAAGGAGCAATATTAATGTCAATATATATAAACATTTAATGGAACATGGAAATTTGGATTTACTATTTATGTTTCCATTATTGTAACATTATTTTATAGAAATTACAAAGGTAAATAACCATGATATTGATTCTCAATGATTTATGAGCCTACAACCCCTCATATAATGTTTCATCAATGTCCTATAAGAAAATATCAATTAACTAAATAATAAGGTTCTAAATTAATTTCATGTCACATATACGTTCTCATCAATATTGATAAATACTATATGGTCTTAAAAAGAAAAATATTATTAGTAAATTATCAATTATATATTTCATGTTGAGGAGAAATAATAATGTTATAATAAAACATCATCAAAGATGAAAACATATAATAAATTATAATAATGTTGCTACATGGAAACAAAATCCAATTGACTTCCACATTCAATAAAATCATATAATAATAAATTTCTTTCCACTAGCTCACACATGATACTCGTGCCTTGGATAAGATAAACCATGGGTCAAGGGATCTACAACATTCTCCTTAATGGATAATTTTCTCATCACATCTTCAATGCATTGGAAAAAATTGACCATGAGATAAATCTTCTCTATTATGTACATTCTCATTTTGACATTACATGGATCCTTTGATAGATACAATGATGTAGTGATATTATAGTAATAATTGACATTTTCTTTTCATCATGTAACTACATTAATATACTTGACAATTTTATAAATATAAAATTCTTTATTTCCTTTATAAGAAAAATAAATGTACTCAAACTCTAATATAGAATCAGTGTTAATAGTTTCATATAACACTTCTATCTCAGGGAATATCAATTAAGTAAAAATATATTTCTATACAATGAAATCATGTCTTTCTGATATATCTGAGAGCTATCAATTGTATAACCCCTGATGACTACCTCTTCATCTCATCCATACACAATGATTATTTCTGTAGTTCTCTACAAATAGATAAGGATTGACATAACAAAAATCAAATGTTATTTACCTGGATGTTATTGATATCTTCCTACCATACTGAAATAATATTCAACAACAAGGATTGTAAATTACATGATATACATGATGGATCCTGTATCTAAATTTTATGTGATTTTACTTATTCTATCTCTTTCCTATTTTGTTTTAGGACATGATTTTTAATAATTTTTACCTTGTGACACTGGAACAAATCCCATATTTTTTTTCCATTCCAAACCACCTCAGTATTAGGCCAATGTATATATATTCGAATATTTTAAAAATCCTCTTATATATATATATATTTCTTGTGTTATCGAGATCCATTGAATGTAGATTTATTCACATATGATATTATTGGAGAATCATTTTCTCATCAAGTACTTATCCTCTTGAAAGTCTAGTATATTGATTCCAATAATTAATATTTCATCAATATACACATTTATAAAATAATACATCCCCAAGTAATTTTTTTTTAAATATGGTAAAATTTATTCTCAATGAAATAAAGATCCATTAAATACTTTTTCAATCTAATATTCCATGACATAGATGCATGTGTTTATCAGAAGATGGGGATCTTTAAAATTGATATTTTTTTGGCATTTCTTATAGTCCTTAAACATTTTGATTGTTTCATATAAAAATCCTATTTAATTTTTTAATTAAGGAAATATGTTCTGAAATAATTTTTATAAATTTTATAGTCTTTAAAATATGTTATGGAAAAAAATTACAAAGGATATTAGAAAGAAACTAGACTATAGTTTTCTCCATATTAAATACACTAAAACCATCTTAACCATTTATCCAAAATCCATCTTTTATATTCATTTTCCATACATTTAATTTTCATAATTATATAGAATCCCAATTTTCTAAAAATTGGTTTTACATTAACATAATGATCAATTATAAACTGAACGTAGTTTTTATATATGAATTCCATTTTACAATTCATGGAATCCTTCTTGTATCTTTTGATACCTCAACTACCTCATTTAGGAAGAGAGGATAAATATTTTCGACCGAAATTGATTCACCATCATTAGTGAAAGGAAAACCATATATTCCTTGTTCTCATACCTCAATATATCACATATGAGGTACATATGATTCAAAAACAGCTTCTTTTAAAGAGACCTATAAAATTGGATATTATAAAAGCTTTTATGTATCATGGGGATCAACTTCACCAAACACAATCATTCTCCCATTATCATCTGTTAGGTTGTTATCAATATCATGAAATATGTAATTTATTGTGATAGTTATATTCTTTTATGATGGGATGTATTGATGGTATCATATTATTTCTTTGTGATACCCTTTAAAGATAAACATTGTGTTTGAGGGTGGTAGTTTCTATATTGAGCTAGCATTAACAAATTCCTCATAAGAATAACCATGATCATTTGACAAAATGAGTTCTTATCCACTCCAAATATCGATGACAATATCACATTCCATATTAATTAGTAATCATTTTATTATGTATGATTTTGTATCTATTTCATATCCAGAAATGGATAATATAATGCATGAGTGACTCATTATCGATATTATTATGTCTAACAATGAATAAATCATCCCATAATTAACACCATTCCACTTTGGTTTATATGTTTTTTGTAATTGATTTATAAATCCCATACATAATCATAATTTCAATAAATTCATAGTTAAGATACTCATAGCCACTATTTGATCAAATATTCATTATCTTCTTAAGAAGAGGATTCTCCACCTCATTCATGAAATCTTTGAACTTATAAAAGGATTATTGCTTATACATCATTAATAATATTTTTAAATAACTAGTGAGGTCATTGATAAATGTAATAATGTTTTAAAATACACCTATATCCTCTATATGAAATAGTTTACAAACATTCATGTGTTCAAAATTTCGATGCCCTATGGCCTATTCAAATTGACCATAAAATGGTGCATTTCTCATTATACCATGAAAATAATATTTAAATATTTCATGTGGCTTATGATCAGAAGAGTAAAACTAACCATATTGAGGGATACTTTTAAAATGATTTAAATTTATGTTATGGATACGATGATTCCATATCTAGGTTTTATATGAGTTGCACATGTTTTTTTCATTATCAATATCATAAATTTTGTTTTCATAATTTAATAAATATAGACTGTTATTCAATTGGGACATACCATAGTATATATTAGCTTTATAAAACTAAAAACACTTATTTTAATTTCTCAAATTAAATCCAACCCTATCCTAATGATAAATTGAAATAACACTCTTCTTAACACTTCAATCTCAATAAGAAATATTTAAAAGAAAAATAAATCCTATTAGAAATGTGACGTATTAGTCCTAATTGGATATATTATATATATTCAATCAATTATAAGCCTATATATCCACCTCATCTCACGTTATATTCTTAAATTTACATGGTTTCTATATGTGGATAAATTTATGAGAACCATAGGCAGTATAAAATAACCAATTTATAAAAACAGAAGGATAACACTAAATAAAAAAATCAGAAACATTACCATATTTATTTGGAAGGGTGAAATTCATTTTCTATTGGCCCAATCGGGAATATGAAAAACATACCTCTTCTTATAATTTTCATTACCTCTATATATTCTTCGTCGTCGATGGATGGTGCTTGAAATCCTTAGATATGGAATAATTATTCATCCTATGTTCCTTGTTCCTATGCGTATTATTTATAATATGGATAGTGGGTTTGTCACTCCCCATTTCATTATCAACATAAAAAATATATGTTGGATTTTATTCAAATTACTTCTCATTATTTATCATATTACAATTCATAATATAATTGGATAATCGTTTAGGTATTGTGGATATATGGTAAATTTATGCAGATCATAATGAATCTTAAAACCTACTATATCTTGGGAATCAATGTTTCTAATCACCTTTACCACCTGTTCCCTAGATGGAAATAAGTCTCTAATCCTACATGTGAATATACTATTGGTGATCAATAATCTCTCTTACATCCCCTCCTCTTTATAGATATCCTTATGTGGATAATTAATGTTATACACATCTATATCCTCAAATTAATTTATAATCATAGTGAAAAATTGTTGGGAGAATGAAATATTATACATCCCTAGATTCATGTATAAGTTTACATATAGAGATATATCTTCCTCATAGTTATCATTGGAAACAATGTATAAATACTGGGTTTCCAATATGTATGTTTCCCGACTATGGAATAATATAACAATAAACATCTAACACAATTCCTATAATTTCATGATAGTGATAATTTTACATTTCAAAAGTATGAATCAAAATGATATTATTGATTCATCATATTTTTTATTTTCTACTAATTAATATAATATTGTTAGTTCTAATTTATATTACAATATCATACTAATATGTTTAAAATATAATTAAATTCCATTTTATCCTATAATTTTTCTGAAACCATATTGCCCTCAATATAAATTTTATAATATTTCACTTCATATTTATTCTCATGTAAAGGATATACACTCACCTTCTCATAAGAAATAATTTTCCTTAGAAATATATTTGAATGGATTTAGGTAGGGATTAATTTAAAACTACATTAACTTGTTGTTATCTGGTTCATTGAGTGAACTACATTATCTAGAAATCATTTTTTATGATTTCATTATCTTCCATCTCTATGTATCACCAAGCCATACTTTTTCAAATGAATATTTATGTAAAGTGTGTTAATTCAACCCAAAATGTGAAGATAAAAGTTCCAAATTAATTGAAATAACACCAAAATTTGTTGGTTGTTTACTTTGAGATACAAGGTTAATTTAACATAAGTAGTCGAAGGATATTTAAAATTAATAATTTTTTATGTATGTGTGTATTTATACATAAATCCCATTTTTTCTGTCAACATTAATTCTTATTATTAAATGGATTTTACTAAATTGAATAAGCATGTCTAATAAAATATTTAGGAATAGTATATTTTTATTTAATTATAACTAGCATTATTGATAATTTATTTATGAGGTGATCATAAAATATTTACAAAAAGTAATAATTAACCATTCAACCTATAGAAATAAAACATTAGTAGTATGACCATGATAATCTATAATAATTAGTTTATCTAGTGTGTGATAAAATAACACTTAGTACTAGAGGAAAACATCTCGAACCATAGCCAGGTTCATATTGCATCATTCCACCTTCACTCATATATATCACCTTGATTGGTATTTCCTCAGATACAAGACTCTGAATTCCTCTAATCAAATAGGAGATCAATTATTACTTATGATTTTAATCAAATATAGGCTATTGGATCCAGTGGATTTTAAAAAGTCCATGTATGGAAAATAAACCATGGGAAGACATGACCTTACATTATAAGGAGGGAATGACTCTCAAGACTTGAATTTAAATTTAATAAGAAAAAAATTAACCAATCACACATAAAAGGATTATTATACACACTTTATATTAAATTAAAACATGAAATGAGTACACATTTTCAATCTTATTATAAATTACATAGATTAATTGTTTAATTTATATAAGGTTCCAAAACTATTCTTATCAATTCTATTTATTTTAATTACATACAACAATCATTTACCCACTATCTTCTAAAAATTAAAACAACATTATTTTAATTTAATATTAATAAATTTAAACAAGTTTAATTTTAGGAATACTGTGTGGTTATAAAAAAATTTAACCCTGAATATATATACTATATAATTATCACCCCTATAGAATGTAATTTAATATGTCATATTAATGGCACATAGAACACATGTAAATAGTTTTGATTATGTATTTAAATTTTATCAAGGGAAAAAACAAGCCACACTATATATAGTTGACTACATGTCATACAATATCATATATGACATATATTATCTTCTTCTGTTGTATAAAACACATTCCATGAGCCTGGGAAAGTTCCCTACAACAAAAAATCCCTTTGTAGATGATGTGTTAACCAATATATATGATGTTTAACCACATATCTCATTGTAATGTTAGTCATTGTGACATGTATCAAATATACGACTTTATAGAACACATAATTTACTCAACCATGAGATAAAAAGGGATACATATCATGTACAATGAATAAGAAATTTGTATTTATTCAAGTAGGGTACCTTCTTATCCGGATCTAAACAATGATCTACTTATATTGGATTATTGATTATAATTCATCAAATATATTTGACTTTATCATGGGATATGTTTCTGAAAACCACATTACATGGAGTATATGTGGCAAGTACATATTTTGTAATCTATTTTTATCTATAAATAGCCTCTAGAACCACCATATGTTTTCATTGTGTGATTTATCATTTTAATTTTTAATTTATCTCTGTTAATATTATCTATAATGAAGAATGAGAAGATACAATGTTGGATGGATGTTAAAATGGATCATTTTAAGTAAAATAATATTAAAAAACAACAATTAATTAATCAATAATTACTGATTACAAATCATATATGTGATCACTATAATACAACTTATAGGTTATGGGAACATAATTAGAATTCTCTTATTGTATAATAGACATTGATTCTAGTATTAATTTATATATAATCATTTACACACATGATCAAACCATATTTTCAAATGAAACCCACAAATTTCATGACATGATAAAAATTTTGGAACTATATGTGGAGGATCATCACATGTAGTTTATAAATAATTTGTGAGTGGATATGGAATTACCTATTAGAGGTAATTCTTCATTTTTTGATGATATGGTTAAAAAGATCACAATTTACCATAAATATACAACATTATCCAAGTGCTGAATCACCTAGCGGAAACCCAGACCTACAATAAAATAATTAACATACACATATAATAATTGGGTACCAGAATGGATGATCTTGATCACTTGTGCTATTTTTGGTTGATTACACCAATATTCTTCTCAAAGGATGATTTTTTTATCATCTCCTGAATTATAGTGGAATGAAAAATATATAATGCATTCTTGATCGGTATATTTCTCTCTCTATCCATTTTGCAGACCAAAAAGTATATTATGAAATTAGATATATTTAGATATTTATTATGGATTGTTAAGGGTGGGAAAACCACACCCAAGCCCCTAAAATGTCTTTATATTCTTTTTAGACCCCATTTCCATCAATATTAAATATATTATTACCAATTTTATTACTTGTGATGAAAAAAAATTAAAATAATTTATATCAATTCTAATCTGACCATTACGATCGGCATGTTTTCCCCATCAACATTTACCTATACATGAATAATTACAATTTCATAAAATATTACCCTTGTATTTTTCTATTTCAAATATAATAAATATTATATCTAACATTGTTTGAAATTAGTATTTTTAAATATTATTTAGGTCACTTATTATTTTGAATAACATGGGATTAAATTGTTGTTATCAAATCAACCAAATAATTCTTATTTATTCAAAAAATATAATTTATTAATTGAATTTGACAAAGATTTGATACACTAGGTGTTTGATCTTATTGGCATATCTCATTGTGGAATGAGTAATGACCACAAAATGTCCAAGGTTAGAAAATAACCACACACCAACACACCAATAGATATTAAATCCTATTTAATAATGATATCCAACACTCTGTGACTGATTACACTATAATATAAACACTATATCATGATATCATGAATCAAAAAAGATTTATGATGGCACATCATCTTATAAGATCGATGAATCCATATATGAAATTCATGACCATGTACAAGAATTTATGTTGGTAGTTATCATTGTCATAAAGGGATAAATCATTTAGAACATCAATATTTAATTCAGTATCAGTCATAATGGTTCCAATGTGGCCTTCCTCTCTAGATTCATATTTTATTATTAGTTTTGTCATTGAATAAAATAATGTGAATTATGATAACAATTAATGATAATAAAAATGTTTGATTGTCAATATGTTCATTGTTATGTAGGAAACTCCAATGACATATGATCATGGGGATTTCAAATTGATGAGTATATTCATGGAACCTCATATAATAGAGATTTCCTAGTAAAAACTCTATGAGAAGGTTTATCATTATTTTATGAGCCTCCTAACCTTGAGTTTCCATATCCAATATGTACCATCATCCTATATCATCCAACAATAACATAATGTTTAATACTAATTTAATGTCACCTATAGGTTCTGATCATAGCGGGGAGCTTCTTTGACCTTTCAGCACAACAAATTTTCACACGAAGTTACCACATATAAATGATATGTATATGAAAAATTTTAATGTGATAAGAATGAACCAATAAAAAAGAAAATATGTAATTATGTACTAATGAAAAAGGTTCTATGGAACGAAATTTGACATTTATTAGAATTTAAAGACCCCATGTCATGATGTTGGATTCAAAAGTACCTCCTTTTTGATATCCATAATACACATAATTATTATCATCAAATTCATTCTAAAAAACCCTGAAATTATTGATTACATGATCATAATATCTATTAAATAATTGGGTTCGTGAAATGAAACATTTTTACACAACCTGAATGTAGTGGTCTAATTAATATAAAAATATTATTCATAAAGTCATATTAGGAAATACCATTCATCTTGTGAACAATTATCACATATCCTCTGTTCATTATATCCAAAAACTATCTATGTATTGAATAATGAAAATAATCTATGAAACAACATATAGTAGCTATCCAAATGTGTTGATGACTTTTACACAACTTTCTTCGTGGTGTGAATGGTTCATGAGAACATTAAACATGATTTTTTTTTCAAATTATTTATTTATTTTTATCTTCACTCTTCATGATCTATGTTATGAAAATTCTTTATTCTAAATTTTTTAACAAAATTAAATTCAAATACATATGTATTATCAAATTAATATAACAATGAATAACTGATTGTGATGAAATTCACTAAAAATAAGATAATTGAATTTTTTATTCCAAAAACAATATGCATGAAATGTATATATATCATATAGTTCCCCATAATTATAAGGAAATGAGATTATTTCATCAATAAATCCATGATAACCCATATCACATCACTACCATGAGACAACTTCAAGAATACTATCATAAATTACATACTCATATCATCCCATACCCCTTATACTTTTTAATAACTAATAATTAGTTGATGGTTTCTAAATCCCATAAATAACCTATTGAAAGGAAATTAAATTTGAAAAAATCCAACAATATTATTTTTTATAATGGGACCTAAATTATGCATCAAAATACCATGGTACATCTTGATAATCCATTTTGGAATATCCCATATAGAGGCATGTGAAAAATGTATCAACTATTCATATACACTATGTCACGAACCAGCCTGGGTACCCTGGTATCCCGATAACCAAGCCAGCCCTGACATAGCCCAAAGGTCATTCCTGATCCTCACGAGTCGGTGAAGAGCACCTGGCATCGTAAAACATACATGTGGGAATGATTTTTGCCATAGGAATACGGAAGCAACAGAAAACAAAACATTGTGCATTACAAATGAAACTCCATCGGGAGTAATATACCAGAATACCACGAGGCATAAAAAGCCCAAAGTACTACAACCCAAGTACTTAAAATAAAAAAATAGCCTCAATGTCCCAAAGGACAGAACTCACCAACACCACAGATCAATAACTAGATCCACCTCAAAGAGATCCCTAAACATTGCTCGATCCTGGAAGAAAAAAGTATACAAACACCCGAAGGCAAAAGTAGGTTGTGACCCAAATCCCAGTAGGATACAAGTGAAAATTCCATAACAGATGAAAAATATTGATTATCCACAGAAAATCATTCAATTTTCAAATAAAAATTCTTGGAAATTCAATGAATATTCTAAAAAAATATGCAATACATTTTCAAATGATGGAAATAAATATTTTAAGCAACAGCTTTACAAATGATGGAATATTTATAAAACAATGGCTTCAGTAAAACATTTATATAACGTGTTTATATAAATTCAGCAGGCATGTAAGCATTACAAAAGCATTGGCATACATTTATATATCAAATATAAATAAACAAGCGAGCAACATGGTCATCTGCCAAAATGTACGATAGTATTAACCAGTTATAGGATTCTGCACTCTCTATGTTAACTCATAAAAATGTGTACACACACGTCCATATAAATCTGGCCAAATGAGACTCTTCACCAACCTGTTGGGGATGTGACCCGCTGCAAGTATGTTTTATAATGTTGTTGTAGCGTAGAGTGTATCCAAATAACTCACTAACTACCTATGGCTTGTATGGGTTCTTACATGATGGGTGAACTATTTTATGAATTCATAAAATTCGATCAATCCCTTTTTCCATTTCCAAATTTCCAATTCCCTTCCATTTAAAACCAAAACAGGTTTTATTCAAGACACACCTTTTTCACAAGATAAAACCATTGGGTTTCTATCAAATCATTTTAATCCATTTTCACCTGTTTGAAATCCATTGAAAACCAATACCATCATCGCACAATTTATTTTCACAATTTAATTCAACAATTTAATTGAAATCATTTCCATCAAATACTCAATATAAATTGAACAATTTAAATCATTAAATTTCCATAAACACACACAATTCAATGGAATTGGGTTTTTTCCATATTTCCATGCCAAAACCATTTCAAATATCTCGCTTCACTACAATTGATTTTTTATCAATTCAATTGAATGAAAATATATGAATTTGAATTTAAATCAACAATTGAAATAAATCAAGATAATACAATGATAATCAATTTGGTATGTCAGAACAGAACCACCTACCTCAAATGTTTTGATTAAAACCACAACGGTCGATAACGCTCAAGAAAAATGGATTGCTCCTTCAAGAACCAGCCTTAGATCTATTCTTGTAGAAAGATCAAGGCCAAATCTCACAATATTTAGAATACAAACACATAGATCCTCCCATAACCTGCATAGATCTAAGAAACTCAGAGAAGAGGATTATTATATCTAAGTAGATCTATGAAACCGATCAAGAACGATGAAGAACGATCACATGCCTCAAGAATCTGGCTTCAATTCACCAAGAGAATCTATTGGATCGCCTCCAAAATGATGGGAGAACATTCTATGAACTTAGGAGAAGAAAAATCCCGATTTAGGGCTACAAAGGATGAAAAAACGAGGCACTTAGAGGCAAAACGAGTGAGATCCACAATTTTAGGATCTCATTTAAGTGCCTGCACGGTTAGTTCGCAGGGTTTGACAAACCGTGTGCTAGTCGTCCATTAGCTATTGCCTCGGAAGATACTCTATGCACAGTTTGGCAACATGGTTAGACAAACCATGTGCCACCCGTGCAGAAGATACTGCCTCCAAGACCAACTACACACGTTTTGGCCACACGGTTTAGACAACCCGTGCACCGCTCGTGCGACATCCCCTTTACCTCAAAACATCATTTAAAGTTATACTGACTCTCCCATTCATTACTACTCCCAAAAAAAGGTACATAGAAACATCAAAAGTACCTGAAAACAAAATGTGATGTTACAACCTCCCCACCATAAGATCATTCTATCCCCAGAAATCCTATGAAGAAACCTTCATGTCAAAAAGATGAGGCCACTGCTCTCTCATTAGTTCCACTCTTTCCCAAGTCTCGTGAGAATCAGAACCATGCTACGGTTGCACACGGACCAGAGGTATTAATCTCCCATGAAGTACTTTGGTCTCATAATCAAAAACCCTGACTGGTCGTTCAGTGACCGATAAATCTGGTTCGATCTCAAGATCATTGTATCTTGAAACATGAGATTGATCTGAGAGAAACCTTCGCAGATGCGATACATGGAACACGTTATGTATCGACGTCAGCTGTGGTAGTAGATCTAGATGGTAAGAAACTATCCCTACAATACCAACAACCTAAAAAGTTCCCACAAAACAAGGACCAAGCTTCCCTTGCCTCCCTTGCACTTGATTCCCTAATCGGGGTGAAAATTTCAAGAACACATGGCCACCAACTAAGAACTCTAAAGGTTTACGACGACGATCAACATAAGATTTGAACCAATTTTGTGCTTCCAACATTATTTGATAGAATCAACTAGAGCTTAGCTTTGGTCTCGTAGACCAAACTCGGTCATACCAAATAAAATTCACCAATATCCAACCAACATAAAGGATTTTTACAATGATAGAAATACAATGACTTAAAAGGATCCATTTTCATCGCCGACTGATAACTGTTGTTATAAGAAATCCCAACTAGCCCCAGGTGATCACCCCAAGATCCACCAAAGTCGAGAACACATGCACAGAGCATATCCTCAATGATCTGAATAGCTCTCTCTGTATAGCCATCTGACTATGGATAGTAGTCTCTGCTTAAACGGACATGAGATCCCAATGCCTCCTGAAGGCATCTCCAAAAGTGAAAAGTGAACCAATGATCCCTATCAGATACTATAGAATACGGAAGTCCGTGAAAACCAAAAATTTCATTCACATAGATATTTTCCATCTCCCCAACTTTGGTTGTATCTTCGATAGGTATAAAGTGAGCCGACTTGGTCATCCTTTCGATCACCTCCCATATCCTATTATTCTTCCATTGGATTTGAGGTAACCCATCCACAAAGTCCATTGCGATTTCATCCCACTTCCATTTAGGGACTGGAAGTGGTTGAAGCATACCCAAAGGTTTCTGGTGCTCGGATTTCACCTACTGGCATGTATAGAAATGAGATACAAACTCACTAATGTCTTGTCTCATACCTGGAAACCAGAACTGTCACTGCATATCATAGAACATCTTCATGGTTTCGGGGTACAGAACCCACTGACAGTTATGGAAATATCTCATCACATCTTTCATTGCCGATAACAGCACAATGTAACGACCTCGATAACATAGAACACCCTCTTTGGGGAACGACCACTACGTGTCGATCTCTCCACCATAAAAAGAGTCCCTAATGCTATGGAATTCATCATTTAGTTGTTGTTCATGAAGAATAAACTTGAGAAGATATTATGTCAATTGAACACTGGCTAAAGAAAACTTCCTTCCCCTTCCACTGAATTCCAATATGAAACTGAGAAAAAAAAATCCATTAAACTCCACTCTTCTAAAGATTCATTCATAGCCTGTGATGGAATTTTCCTTCTTAACGAATTTGAAACTACATTCCCATTACCCGAGGTATAGGAAATGTCAAAGTCGAAATATTGCAGGTACTCCACCCAATGCCTTCGGTGGAGATTAAAATCTTTTTGAAAGATGATATAACACAAGCTCTTGTGGTCTGAATACACAATCAAGATTCCTCCATTAATGTAATGTCTCTAACAAATCAGTGCATGTATTACAGTTGTATGTTCAAGGTAATGGTTATGATAGTTCTTCTCATGAGGCTTAAGCTGACAAGACCCATAGGCAACAACCTGATTACCCTCCATGAGGTCACATCCCAAACCTGAACCCGATTCATCACAGAAGACCACATAACCTATCCCAGCCACAGGAAGAGTTATCATCAGCGCAATAATCAAATGATGCTTTAGCTCAACAAAAGAACTCTGAAATTTATCATTCCAGGAAAACTTCACCCCCTTTCAATTAAAATCATATTAACAATATGGTTTGAAATAAATGAGTGAGATTCACTAGTATCAAAAATATTTGTCACTAAAGATGAAGCTATAGTAGTTGAACCACTCACAGTTGTAGGAAAACTATTAGCTACCACTTGAAACTCTTCCACTGCATGAAGAATCATCGTTCTGGATGTCTACTACAAGAACCCTTTTGTACATGAAGAATTTGATTGCCCCACAGTTTATGGAGGTGCTGATGATCCTGTTCCACCATGTGGAGTAGAGAAGTTATGGAAGAATCTCTGTAAGTTCCCTAAATGTCCGCAGGAGCTACAGTTCTTGGGTGCCTCAGGGAAAACCCTTTTATGATGTCCTGGATTTCTACACTGATAGCACGTCAAAGAAGCCCCTGTCGTTGTTACCGTTGGTCGGGAATGACTCTATTTTCGAGAACTGCCATGAGAAACGTCACGCTTCTGTTTTCCATTATATTAACCAACACTGACACTATGAGGGAAAAGAACCTCCACCAAACCTACCATTCCTGCCAGGTCCATCTCAATCATCATGGCCATATCCATTACATCTGCATAAGTTGGTAGATTGAGTAAAGAAAACATGAAAATGTATATCTAATTGAAGTCCCAACTCGAATCGTCGAGCCTTCATATTCTCATTTGATACAATATTAGGAGCAAACTATACCAACTTAGAAAATCCATTTGAGTACTCAATCATAGTTTTGTTGTCCTGCTCAAGCATGAAAAACTCCACATCCTTGGCTAACACCATTGATTCTAGATTGAACTGGTTAGTGAAGAGAACCCTAAAGTCTTTCCACTCAAAACCCTATTTTTTCCCATCTGTCACCATCGTGTCCCACCATCTCCTACTTGGCCCCTCTAGCACGAAGATGGAACACTTCACCTTGATCACATCAGGTGTCTCCAAGAACCCAAACAGACATTCAATCTTACTCAACCAATCCTCAGAATGTTGAGGATCATTGGAGCCTTTGAAATCTGGTGTCTTCTGGCATAAGAACTCGTGAGAATGACATCATAGAATATCACTACGAGGATCTATAGCTGGAGTCTGAAAATGAACTGGAGGTGGCTCCTATCCTAGATCTTGGAAAGTGCGAACAATCACCTTAAACAGACTCGGATCCATAATAGGGTTTGCTTTCTATGATTCAACAATGGCCTCTTTTTGAATCCTATCCTCACGTATTCTTGGAGTAATGTTGCTACAAAACATAAAAATACATTTGATTTACACTCAAATAGAGTAACAAGGAAAAATATTCTTAATAGAAGGGAAAAAAATTTGGATTCTACTCCATCCAAATCAAAACAGGGAAAATAATAGAACTAATCCACAAGTCGTATTTCCCTTACCAACCCTGGTGACAAAAGGTTCATTGCGGTGAGAGATGGACATGAAATCGATCACAACTACCTCCTATGTCCCGACAAGAATAATAAAATGCATACTTTCATCAAGGAAAGACGCTAAACCTGCCTCTGATAACATTTTTACATGACCCGCCACCATGGGCCATGAACCATTGTCATCTGACCCCATGGGTCTCTCGTAATGCCTTGGTTTCCTTATAAGCAAATCATAGGCTATTACTCACTAGGATTTATTATCATACAAATGACTGTCCCCATAGGCCAACACATGTTCTTTCAGTGTGTTTTGTCCTCACTCACACACACCCAGGGAAACTTCCTAGAAGGTCACCCATCCTGATTACTACTCTATCCCAAGAAAGATTAATTATGGTGTTATAATCAGGCAGGTTCTTGAAAATAAAGGTGATCCTTATTGACATGGGTAGTAACAATTAGCCTTTAAAGTCTCACTTTTTTCAAGGGTGTTACAATATCCACCTCTTTAAAGCACAACGCCCTCATTGTGGTCCCCAAGCCTCAATCCCAGGCAGTGCCTATGCACTTCTGGCTGGGTATTGGCTCTGATACAATTTTGTCATGAACCAGCCCGGGTATCCTGGTAAACCAATAATAGAGACGAACCAGAAATAGCCTGAAGGGCGTTCCCAATCCACATGGGTTGGCGACTAGCACCTAGCATCATACAATATACAAGTGGGGATGATTTTTTTCCACAATAATACAAAATCAATAGAAAACAAAACAGTATTCATTGCAAAATAAAATCCACCATGAGTAATGTAAGAGAATACCAAGAGGCATAAAAATACCAATGTACTACAAACCATGTACTAAAAAGGAAACAATAGTCCCAAAGTCCCTAAGGACACAACTCACAAAGACCAAAGTTCAAAAACTGGATCCACCTCAAATAGATCCCTTGCCTTTTCTCGACTCAGGAAGAAGAAAATATACAAACACCCGAAGGAAAAAGTAGGGTGTGAGCCTAAGCCCAATAGGATACCACCAAAAATTTCATAATAGATTCTAAATATTTATTATCCCAATAAAAGCTTTCAATTTTCAAATAGAAGCAGTTTGGAAATTCAAATCATATTCTAACAAAATATGCCATAAATTTTCAAATGATGGAAATAAATATTTTATGAAACGGATTTACAAGTGATAGAATATTTCTAAAACAATGTCTTAAGTAAAACATTTATATAAAACAGTTTATATAAATTTAGAAGGCATGTAAGTAGTTCAAAATCATTGGTATACATTTATATCTCAAATATAGATAAACAAGCGAGCAACATGGTCATCAGCTAAATGGTATGATAGTATTAACCAGTTATAGGATTCCGTACTCTCTATGTGAACTCAGAAATATTTGTATACACACGTCCCTATGCCACTGGCCAAAGGAGACTCGTCACTAAACCGTTGGGGATGTGACCTGTTGCAATTATGTTTAGAACGTTGTCGTATCATAGAGTGTATCCAAATAACTCAATAACTACCTAAGGCATTCATGCGCTCTTACATGATGGGTGAACTATTTTAAGAATCCTTAAAATAAGATCAATCACATTCCTCAATTTCAAAAGTTCAAATTTCATTCCATTTAAAACCAAAACAAGTTTTATTCAAGAAATGCCTTATTCACAAGATAAATCCATTGGGTTTCTATCAAATCATTTCAAGCCATTTTCAACAGTTTGAAATCCATTCAAAACAAATCCCATCATCCCATAATTTATTTTCACAATTAAATTCAAAAATTTAATTGAAATCATTTCCATCAAATAAAAAATTTAAATTGATCAACTTAAATCATCAAATGTCCTTAAACACACCCAATTCAATGGAATTGGGGTTTATTTTCTAAATTTACATGCCCAAACCATTTCAAATATCTTCATTCCCAGGAATCGAGATTTTATCTATTTAATTAAATGAAAATTTATGCAATTTAATTCAAATCAACAATTGAAATAAATCTATAAAATACTATGATAATAAATTCAGTAAGTCAGAACGGAACCACCAACCTCAAAGGTTTGGACTAAAACCAAAATGGTCGAGACCGCTAAAGAAAACTGGGTTACTCCTTCAACAACCCACCTTAGATCTCTTCTCCCAGCAAGATCAAGACCGAATCTCTCATTTTTGGCATCCACACACATAGATCCAAAAATAACAGACATAGATCTATGAAACCGGGAGAAGATGAGAAGTAGATCGAAATAAATCTATGAAACCGATCAAGAACGATGAAGAACGATCACATACCTCAAGAATCCATCTTCGATTCACCAAGAGAAGCCTTTGGATCATCTCCAAAATGATGGGAGAACCTTCTCTGACCTTAGGAGAAGAAAAATCCCGAGTTAGGGCCGCTTAGGAGGAAACAACGAGGAACTTAGAGGCAAAACGAGTGGGATCCACAATTTAAGGATCTCAGTTAAGTGCCCCCACGGTTAGTTCACATGGTTTGACAAACCGTGGGCTAGATGTGTGTTACCTACTGCCCTGGTAGATACTCCTTGCACCGTTTGGCCGCACGGTTAGAAAAACCGTGCACCACCCATGCAGATACTACTGCCTCCAAGACCAACTAATCATGGTTTGGCCGCACAGTTAAGACAACCCAAGCGCCTCCCATGCGAATTCCCATTTTCCTTAAAACATCATATAATATTCTTCTGACTCTCCCATTCATCACTACTCCAAAACAGAGGTACATATAAACATCAAAAGTACCTAAAAATGTAATGTGATGTTACACACTCATAAAGTCCTTGAACTGACATTAGATGTAAATGAAATTATCAATTTTAATGGAATAATAGTTTTTCGGATCCCACCAAAAATATTATATCTTATCACCATGAAATATTTTATTTATAGATCAATCTCCTTTAACCTATCATAGAGTATGGATGTATTACTAAAAGTGTTCGTATAAACAATTTTAGAGACATTTTAGAAAAATTTGATGTTACAAGGGTTCCTCAATGTGTTTTCTTTTTGTTGCCTAATGTAAATTACATTACTTAATTTAACATTACATTAAACGTGATCAGACATATTTTATAGGATTTAATGTATTTTATGGAGTCCACTGGGATGCATTCCTCAGTTGAACTATACCTCACTTATCCCATCGACTAGAGATTGAATAGTTATAATATTCAATGTTTAGACTCATCTATATTAGAATGAATTTTTGATGAATATGAAAAACTAATTTATATATTCTATTCCAATATTACAAAAAATATTATTACTATCAGATATGTTGATCTATGTTTTATTTTAATAGGGGTGAATAACTATAGTGTTTAAAAAGTAGTTTTAGTAGGGATATTTGGAGTTCACAAAATAGATGATGACAACCGAAGATAAGACTATAAAAAGAATGTTCTATGATGTTTTATGATTTGTAGTATTTTAATGTTTTTAGTATAAACTGTGGTATTATATGGTTCCAATATTATTAAAATAATGTTTCATGTTTCTAAGTCTGATGGAAATAAATATATAATGATGTGTTCATTTGAGGATTCATCGGGCATACAATTTTAATAATATTGATTAGAGAATGTCAATAGAACTACTGGAATGTGGTCAATGAAAAATAAAATTGGATTATGTATATCATTTAAATAGATAATAACATTAGATGATGTTCCTTGGATAGATGAAGTGTTTCATGTCCACTGAATATTTTTTTCACAAATTCATTGGTTGGATCCTTTGGGGAAATGTTCATTATACATATGATTTTTTATTTTATATGAAGTTAATGAGATAGTCATTCATGATTTTTATGTTTAAATGGGAAAATCATTTTGATGCATCAAATAAAAATTGACATTGGGTGTGATCAGATAGTGGTTCATCGATAAAATCATTCTAGGTGAGTGTAATGCTTGATGGACAACAGTTCTAGTCATAATATGTTTGAAGTGTCTTGAAAAGTAATTCCATGAGGATTTTCTACAGTTGTGTATGAACACCAGTCATGGATCCATAAGTTGAAATAATTATGTGTATATAGTGAAGAAGATAGAATGGAATGGATTTTTTAAATAATTATAAATATTTTAATTGTGGTGACACTATATTGATCGATTTACCTTCCATAAACCATGGAGGAAGATCATGATTTTCGCTGTCAAATAGAGGATAAATAAATAATGTTGACACATGGAAATTTAGAAAATATTCAACTTTTTAGGATGCTTGAATGATGTGAAAGAAAATTTTTGTGTATGATACACATGGTATTGAGTTGTATATTTGAATTTGAAATTAATTCCTCACACATAAGTCATTGAGGAACCGCAACTATATAAATGAGTGAAACTATTATGTGTGTGATTCATTGGTTAGAGGCTAGGAAAAGTGATACAGATGTTGTGATTTGATCTAAAAAATAGTTTGGGGATGCATTATCCTTTGGAAAATTTTATAAAGAATTATCCTTTTGTTGGATTTATAAAAACAATTGATAAATGGGATTAGGGAAATAGGTTGAAGAGGTAGTTAATTAAAAATAGGAAGAGGTAGTTAACAAAAAAGGGGATAAACTAGATATTTTTCATAGGATAAATAGGGATGAACATTTAGTTTCCTAGAAAAGTGTATATCAAATTATGAAAATATTGGATAGAATATTTCTTATAGAAGTATTGGATGATTTTTTTTATATTGTTTATAATTTGATGAATTATATTCTAGTAGGAGAAGTGTAAAGAATGTTCAAGAATCAAAGATATAATATAATAAAAAATGTTGGTGGATGATATTAGTGTTTTTAAGAAATGTAGTAACATCATTTATCTATATTATGGGAAATTATAATACTGATTAACTATATTTTAGTACAAGTGAATGGATATTTCCAATTTTCTAAAATCTCCCAAAGGATTATTTTTAGTTTTTTACAAATGTGGATTATTTATAAACAATTACAATGAATATTTTCTCTTATTGAGTTGTACAATGTGTAAACTCATTTTTTGTGATATTTTTCCTCATTTCTTGTTTCTATTGCAATAATATATCTCTAAAAAGATAGTATGGGTTTTTATTATGTTAGAAAACATATCAATAGAGGAAAATGGATTCACCATATCCTAATTTTAGTGACAATGTTGGTGATAATTAGTCCTTTATTTTGGTATCAAAGGGGATTTTTTATTCAATGAATATATTCTAAATTTGAAAGAAAGGTATTATTACTAGTACTCTTTAAAACTCTAGTAACAATAAAGCAATTCTAGTTATTTGTATAATGAACTATAATATATATATAATGATAAAATCTTAACTTATCTTATGTCCCTTAGTGTTGAGTTTATTATAGTTTCTATATATTGTTTCCCTCATAGTACTGAGGATGTTATCAAAAATGATACTGATATAAATTATTTATAGAATAACATGAGAGGTTGAAATTATATACTTTTATCACACTTATAATGAGTCTTTGTTATAGTTTAAGTAATATAAAAAACTAACGTAATTTTGGAAAATATAAAGGAAATCTATGAAGGACATATGAAACTAATGAATGTGAGGATACATATATTTGGATGATTAATTATTAAGATAATAATATGGGTGTAGATGAATCTATTAGTGACTTATTTAAAATAGTTTTGTTATATTTTTAGTCCATATGTTGTTTTAGTGAGAATTTGGATGATTCTACAGTTATTAAAAATATTAATATAATTTTTTTTCAGATAACATTGACTCCATGGTATGCCATTGTATGTTATAAGTCCAAAATTGATACCTTGATATATCCTCCATATCATTCTTATCAAATGATAAATGAGAAGATAACGCTTAATGAATAATAAATTAAATTTTGGTTATGATATTTACTTTGGAGCATTCACGAAAGGAACATCGATGAAAATTATAGGGGAAGTATTTAGTGACTTATACACCACAATAGTTGTGATATAAAAAAATAATGGCATAATATATTTGTTTTCTTAAATAGTGAAAACAATAACATGAATGTATAAACCTATTTATTTGTTGGTTTGTGAAGCTATTCAAAATTTTGCTACAAATTTTCCAAGGCTTATTGAAATGAAATTATTTGTGGAGAGCATATAAATATTAGAATATCATTGAAAAATATATTATAAAATTATAACTCTGATATAATGTAATAGTATGATATGTTCTCAAATATAAGAAATGATATTTTTTAAAATATTAAAAATATGAATTTTGTAAGGAAAATTGGAAAATTGAAATTATTATTTTGTTGAAAATTCATTATTATAAAAGTTAATAAGAAAATTTTACCATTGAAAAGTACGTATTCTCTAATGAATAATAATAAGATTCATAGTTTAATTTCATTATATAGTTAACGTTTATAGAATGTCTTTAAATGAATGTTATAATAGAAATTGAGACAAAAAATATAAAGAATGGATATCATTCTAAAACCAAACATGAATATTTTATTTAAGATAACTCTATCTTTGAAAAAGATAATGATCATATAAAGAAGATTCTTGATGAATAGATAAACCTAAACATAATTTATGTAGAATAGATGAAGGTGAAGTATAAGTAATTCAATCTTTCCCAAAAAAATGTGGTTAGCGAGGAATAATAAACATTCAATAATTAGTTTCAAAATATATATCATTTTATTTGTATATTAAACCATAGAGGTGTCATGAAAAATCAACGTTAATGGTTGAAAATATGTTTAATAAATTAAAAAATAAAAAATAATATATTAAGACCATATATATATATAAACATGTAGAGTGAAAAATACTAAATTTTATAATGTTTGAATGTCCAACCCAAAAGATATTACAACTTGAGATCTGGATAGGTCTGTGATGAAATATATGTTGAATAATAAAAAATAGTTAAAAAACATTATTATCCAAGAATGATCCATGGTGTATGGAAAAATAATAATGAAAAAATGTTTATATTTATAAATAGAAAGTGAGTTTTAGGGGAAAATGTAATTTTTATTGACATTTCTTGAACTATTGTATTTTGTGGTCATGCAATGATGAGTTTTTTTCAATATTGAATACGATAATAAATCAATAAAAAAATGGGGTAATAGTTTGAGGGGGAGACAATCCCCTTAAGGAAGACGACTAAATAAAGTCAGTTTAAAGATTGAGAATAGATTGATAATCATAGAAACTATTTTAGACTGATTATATATTTCCAGATATTGAAAAAAATGGTTAAAAAAATATTTCAATCCACCTAATAATGAATAAAAAGGATTGGAAAAAAGATTAGTTATTGAGTCTACTATAATGGCTACAAAAGGAGAACAAAAATCGATATTATATAGGGACTGTTCATCACATATTCATGGGTATTTCTTGTTTTTTAAGAATGTGTAATATTAGAATGAATGGATGGTTTCTTTTTGAAATGGGGAGTCTCGTAGTATCAATAAAATTTTATCTAATATCATTAGTGAAAAAGATAAAATCCAAAATATACTTTTTTATTGATTGTTTGAAACATAATTTGATACGTACTTCATAAAATAATGATAAATCAATCAAAGTTTTTTTTTCAATGAGATTGTTTCATTTGTAAAATATTTAAAGGAGGGAATTGTGGTTAAAAAAATAAAAAGTACCACGAGATAATTGTTTCAAGTTGTTAATTGACATAGTTCATGACATTTAAGAATAATAAAATATAATAATCTATAGAAAACTTTCTTAGGGAATTTGTGACAAATAAAAATGATAAAGATAAAAAATTCATAATGTATTATTTATATAACATAAATGAAAATAAGTATAAATTGATGTTGTTCCATATTTTAGAAAGGTATCATTATAATCTGACCACATGATAATGTGGAGATAAATTTATCTTGTCCCTCATAGTTGATATATTTGGAATTTTAGCACTATGATTTTGAAATCAGAAAATTTGAGATAAGATTTTTTTATTGAATAATATAATCTCATTACGTATATCATGATTTTTATTCATAAATTAGGTGCTCCCAACATTCAAAAATGGTTTTTTTACTATAGTGGTGTAGAAAATTAATGTTGATATTATTTAAATAATATATTAATATGATATTATAGAGAATATGAAAATAAAAATTTTACATTTTTAGTGAAAAATATAGAATTGACGATATTGAATTTTTAGAGAGATGGTGGAGCACGGGATGGTGGAGCCCGAGAAAGGCTATGATACGAACCCTAACATGGGTAATACTGATTTTTCTGTCGATGAGTCAACAAGAAAATCCGGCTGTGAAGCTGAGGACAGATGCGTTGGACACAAAGACCTCTTCAATCTCTACTTGAAGAGGACATATGCTGCTGGTCATGGAAACAGGTCGGATAAATCGTTTGCGGATGCCGTTAAAGGAATAGGGAACACATAGTTTCTTGAGTGTGAGGCCTCGATTGGAAGGATAATCAGAAAAAGAAAAAATTACACATGTCTCTGACAATAAATCTGCCGTTGATGAATGATTGATGTTGTGTTGATTTTCAATTATCGCTCGAGTGATAATTGCAAAAGGGATGAAACCATGGAAGTTCCATGAGCTCCTTGCACGACTTACTAAGATCTGGGGATTTGTTGATTGGATGATGATGGCGATGGGTTGAGGGTTTTATCAAATCTTCATCCCATTTGATGAGTTGAATAAGTGAACCTAGAGTTACGGATCGATGCCTCTCAATCATGGTTTTATAAAGATTCACGAATGGGATCGGAACTTTGATCCCAATTCAATCAATAAGTAAAATGCTCAAATATGGATCTGGGTATGTAATCTGAACCTTCATTACCGGAACCCCCAAATTCTATGGGATATTTCATCATCGTTGGGAACCCCATTAGGCAAGATGGGCATACTGAAAATTCTATTTTTGGGCATTATGATAGATCTTTAGTCGAGGTTGACATGTCCCCCATCCTTGTGGAGGAAGTTTTCCTAACAACAAATTCTGACATAAATACTCTTGGAACCCTGTATGAAAGGAAGCCAAAATTTTGCTAGAATTGTCATTTTTTGGGCATTCTACCCCTGATTACAATAGGAATAAACACAGTAATTTGTGTAATTCCTGTGGGCATGTGGATGTGAACTGTAGGAGGAATAGTGCTAATAAAGCACCCCTGCCAATATGAATCCCCCTACTGAAATTGTGAAAGATCTTGCTGAGAGCTCGAGGTCCATGGAGGATAAAGTGGACTGTGATACATCTAATAACACCCATGTTAACCCTGAGGAGGTATTCATGGCGTGCAATGAGACTGACGGGAAGGGGGAGGAAATTTTAGCTCCTGCACCTGCTCCGGAATCTTCCCCTAAAGAGCAAGGCCTAGTATGTCAAGGAGTCACCTTAGATCCTATTCTGAATATAGAAGTTACCTGGAAGATCTCAGTCACTAAGTTGAATATAGAGGCTTCGTTGCAGACTCCAGACCCATTTCTGAATATAGAAGGCACCTTGAATACTGGTTTGGAATCTCTCACTTCAGGAGATCCCTTGCCAGTAAATTTGATTGTGGTGGAAAAGAGAATATTACTTGCAAATATGACGGTTGTCTGAATTAAATTTTCCAACAAGTTCTCATTACGAACTGTTGAGGAGGATAATAGGGATGATGGTGCCTCCACTGACATTGAAACTCATTCCCCTTGAAGGAATGTGTCAACTATAAAAGACGACCATAGCACAAGGCTCGGTTCAATTAAATGAGTATCCTATTTTGGAATAGCCATGGGATTGGGAACTATCCCACTGTTTAGACCATTAGGCCCTTTCCTGTGACCAACAAGCCATTATTATTTGGATTAGCTGATCCACATATGATGTTTGACAAATGGGGATCATTCAAATGGTCCTCCATTGGATATTGCTTCATTGATATTAATTTACCTTTTAATGATTCTGATTATATATGGGTGATTAAGCATGATAATATCTCTTTCACCTCGGTTGCATCAGATTTTAAATCGGTTACTCTCAATTTCTCTTTCAATAATGCCCCCTTTCTGTTACCTTTGAGTATGCTATTAACCTTCACATTAGAAGATGTGCTTTGGGGAGAAATGTTGTGGATATATCTGAGATCATGATGAATATCTGGATTCTGATTATAGATTTCAATACGGTTCTAAGACCTGAGGAGAAACTGGTCAGAATTTCTATCATGCCTTATCCCAGGATCATTCAGTTTTTATTGAAAAATGGGGCCTTATTAAGCTCCCCATTTCTGGAACTTAGTTCACTTGGATGCGATACACTAAAAATGGTCGGCAATCTAGTATGTTGGATAAGTGTTTTGTACAAGTGGATGATAGAAACAAGTAAATCGATGTCTCTGGGAGAACTCTTCTTAGATTAAACTCTGATCACAATCCTATTTTTGTGGATGTTCGTTTCTGTACCCATAGGGCTACCCCTTTCCACATTAAATTCAATAATGCTTGGCTTACTATCCCAAGTTACAGGGAAGTTTTTTTGGAGGCATGGAAAGTTGAATGTTTGGGTAGCCCTTCTCACTATTTATATAGTATGTTGAATGTTGTAAAGGAAAGAATGAATAATTGGAGTAAGGAGACCTTTTCCTCCATTGACACTGATATTCAGGAGGCTAAAACGACTCTCTAAAACTATCAACAAGAGACTTCCTCACCGGATTTTCCAACCCTGAATGACATTAAAGCTACTGCTAATATGGAAAATCTTATTGATCTGAAGGAGATTTAGCATGAAATCGGTTTAATATCAGGTGGTTGAAATATGGAGATATAAATTCAAAATTGTTTCATTGTATTAACAGGGGAAAATGTGCTAAAATATCTCTTCAAGCGCTTACCATTGAAGGAAATCACTTTTCATCTGAAATTGAAATTGCTAGTGCAATAGTTAATTACTTTGAACAACTATACTCTGACTCCGATGAAGAGATCTCTAATAATACCCTCCAATTCTTTGACCCTTCCATTGAAAATGAGCAAAATAGAATGCTGGTTGAAATCCCCAATACTAAAGAGATTCATGGTGCCTTATTCTCCTTAAACATTGACAGTGTGGCAGACCCTGATGGTTTTACGAATAAATTCTATATGTTCTATTGAGACATCCTTTAGGTTGTGATGACTAATGTTGTGAATGAATTCATCAGATCTACCTATATTCCATTTGGAATGAACTGAAATTTAATTTCTATTATACCAAAGAAGGACAATGCTCTTGACATTAATGATTTCAGACCAGTTGCTATTGGGAATACCTTACCAAAACTCCTCAGTAAGATTATAAACCTTTTTTTGGGTAGTGTTGTCAGGGGTCTTACATCAAGAAATAAGTTTGGATTCATAATTGGGAGGAACATTCAAAACTGTTTATGCACTGCCTCAGAGTGTGTCAATGTGATGAAAATAAAGGTTGAGGATGGAAATATGGCTTTGAAATTTGATATCTCAAAAGCCTTTGACACTATTTTATGGAGACTCCTTTTACATATCCTTCGAATTCATGGCTTTTCACAAAAGATTATTGACCTTTTAAACTCGATTCTTTCTAGTTCCAGACACTCCATTCTAGTTAATGGATCTCCCATGGGTTCTTTTCAATGTTCAAGAGGTGTCAGATAGGGTGATCCTCTTTCTGGACATCTTTTTTCCATGGTATAATATTATTTGAGTTGGTGTCCAACTGAAAATTCAATCTATGGGTGGTTTCAGAGGATGAATGTTCAACGTGATTTGTTTTCTCCCTCACATCTGTTTTATGCTGATGATATACTCCTCTTTGGAATAGATGAAAAATGCACCATTTACTGCATTAAAGTAATTTTCTCTCACTATGAAGAGGTTTCAGGTCAGGTAATTAACAAGAGAAAATCCTTTATCATGTTTGGTAAAGGTATCTCTATTTTGAAGTACATTATATTGGATCGACAACTTGGGGTCTTGAAAGGGGTTCTCCTGTTTATCTATCTTGGTGTTTCTCTCCTTTGGGGTAGGATCAAGAGAGGATTTCTATAGAATGTTGCTCTGAAAATAAGGACTCAACTATCCAATTGGAATGGGAAAAACTTGTATCATGTTGGGAGAGTCTTTATGGTTAATTATGTGATAACATAAATATTTGTCTATTCCTTTTCAGTTTATCATTGGCCTAGGGCTTTGATTAAAGAGATTTCTAGTAAAATATGAAATTTCATCTGGACTGGATCTATCCATGATAAGAAGTTGATCACCATAGCATGTAAAGATAGCATTAAGCCTATTCAGATGGAAGGATTGGGTGATAAGTATATTCAACTCTTCAATGACAAATTGATAAGCAAGTTCACATGGAACATAATTCACATTCCTGATAATTATATGGATTTTATTCAATAGAGATTACTGAAACGCTCCATAAATGGAATTTAACTTATCTTTTCTCATTCATTTGGCATATACTCAAGAAATCTTATTATTAATTGATGTTATCCTCTAAATGGATGGGGTCCAAAAATTCTTCACTTAATATCTCGACCACTCACTGGATATAAAGGCCTATTTGTGATTATATATGCATCCCTACTCCATTAAGGGATTTGACTATTGCTGACTATCAAAGTAATTCCCCTATTATTTGAAATCTCCCAAGTCATGTTTGTTGTGAAATTGATTGATACTCCATTCATGACTCTGATCTGCTCATCTGGATGTCAAATTTTTATGGTAATTTCAATACTATAGACTGGTATAGAAGATTATGTGGTTATTCTTTTTATCCCCCGCCTTGGGTTACTGCTTTATATAATCCCTTCATTCATCCAACTTCTACATTGCTCATATGGAGGGTATGGAGAAAACAACTACCTCTTCAATCAGCTTTGTAGCAGATTGGAATTAATTTTGCCTCATTTTTCTTTTTCTGTCTACATGAGGCTGTATCTAATGAGCACATTTTTCATACCTGCATGTTTGCTGCTAAAATATGGGACTATTTTCAGGCAAATTTCTATTGCATCCTCTCAATGAAATCAATTGGTTACCTGTTTTTCTCACTGATCAATGCAGAATGTAGTGAGGAGATTCTATCACTGCTATATGCAATTGTGGCCAGTTTGTTTTCTTTTATCTGGATGTCCAAGAATGAACTCATTTTCAATAACCGTGTCCCCTCATTTCATGGTGGTGTCTTGGAGATTCATTTGGCAGTGCGGACTACTTCATGTATTCAAATCATGGAAATGAAAAATGATGTCTCTGACTTAACCCTGCTCAAGTCTCTTGGTATCAATGGCAGGTCTATGAAGCCATTAATGTTAAAGCATGTTAGATGGATCCCTCCTATTTCACATTGGCTGAAGGTTAACGTTGATGGTGCATCATTTGGAGCACCTGGTCTTGCTGGTTGTGTTGGTGTCTTCCATACCCATAAGGGATTTGTCAAAGGTTGCTTTTTACACAACATTGGTAATTCTTTTGCTCTGGAGGCAGAGTTATGGTCAATTATTAAAACTATCATGTACACTATTTTGTTTGGATGGCATGCCATTTTGATTGAATCTGACTCATCCACTACTATTAAAATTCATTGAGATCGGTCCCAAAATGTTCCATAGAGGATGCTTTCAGCGTGGGTGGAATGCCTTCACGTGGCAGACTCCATCTCTATTGAAGTTCTTCATGTTTATCATGAGGCGAATCATGACGCAGACGCTCTTTCTAAAGAGGCGATTCTGGAGGTAGGTTCAAGTTGGTCCGTTGTTGCTCCTATATTTTGTAATAGCTTTGTTCAGGCTGATTTATGTGGTGATGTTCATACAAGTATTTTTAAAACGCCTTCCGGAAATTTTTTGTACCTTTTTCATTTTATTTTTAATAAATTTAAAATTTGTAGGCTCGCATGTCTCATGATTTTATTGGTGTAACACCCCAGGTAAATAAAGAATATGACATTTTCATATTTATATATATTTTTGAATAAAATTTTAATATATATTTAAATGGAATGCTATTCTTGATGGCGTACCCAATACGCAACAACGTGTTTCTTGGAAATCATATGTTGCTCTCTAATAATAAAATAATATTATTTTAAATGGTAGTTAATGCATAGCCGTTGTAATGGTAGTAATGAAAAAAACTAACTAAAAAATTATTATATATGTGTTTCAAATATTTTTACTTTTATCCAATAAATGTTAGAGTCTTAAAATGCGAATGAATCCAATTTTAAGCGTAAATATTCTAATATTCATTAAAAGGACGATCAAACGCATTTTGATGGCGAACCCTTTTTGAATCCACTTTTTGACAATTTTATATGTTATATTGGACCAAATAAAATCCTTATTTAGAATCGGGACATCAAAATTTACTTTGTGTATGTTTTTGTAATTTTTTTGATAAAGTTCATTTTTAAAGAATAAGTGAAAAATGTGGTATTTTAATTAAAAATCTCTTTGAATCTAATTTATTTATATGATTAGATCATATTTTGAATTGGTTTTAAAGTTCAATTAGAATATATTTTTACGATTTAATCCAATGGTGGTCATTGGAATTAATTTCACATTGAAATTGGACTTAAACTAGTTTCAATGTTTTAATAGATATTGTTTCTTAAAAACAGGCTATTTATTTTGAAAGCGAGAATTAATTATTGAATTAATTAATGAAACTTATATGTTTTTAATTTTTTAAAATGTACATAATTTTTGAATATGGAATATCAAATATAGCTTAGGGTTAATTTGATGTATTTTTCTGAAAAACTTCAATTTTTGATGAATAGTGAAACCACTAAGTGGTAGTAAAAAAACTGATTTTTCATTTAAATGAAACATTACCACTTTTGCGACATTATTTTCAAAAATATGACATACATGGGTGTCATTAGGATGTAAAATTTGGTTCATTGGGGTTAAAATAATTTTTTTGGTGAATAGTAACTTTTAAGTTTTATTAATCGTGATTAAAGGTAATTAGTGTAATTTGAGTTAAAGATAATGTTATAATAATAGAAAATGACCTTGACACATGTCCTTCCTTTATTTTATGACTCATGGCCGACCAAGACAATCCATGGGTCAACTTGGGGACCCCATGGAGAAACTTGGTTACGAAAATGACATTAATAACTTTTTATTTAATGTTAAAATAAAAATGTCACAAACATGTATTGTTATACAAAAACAATTTTTACATGGGGTTATAAAAGTCATATTTTTTACTATTATTATTCATTGGAAATCTAAAAATATTTCCTACATCATAGTATTTTTTCATTAGTTTTATAAATTAAATAAATTAGTAGATTTATGACATAATGATGATGCAGTGATTACCTCATTAATGAGAGATTTAAATAAAATGAAAAGATAATGTAAAATATAAGACATAAACAAGTCAAAAACCTATTGTATGGGTGTATTTAGAACCCTTATCAACTTATAATCGAAATATATAATTGTGGGTCCTTTAATATCCTAAAATCATTTTATAATAAAGTAACTTTTCATGACATTCCGAGAGTACCCCTCCTCCCTCTTATAAAAGGCCCCCACCTCTACCTCCTTACCCACACCTCTCAAGCCATTGGCTCGGCCAAACTCTGATAATTTTATCTCTCCACATCCCTCTATTAATCCTATAAGAGTTACCTTAGGTAGAAAGCTCTTCAAAAACCCTTTTGGTTCAAACCAAGAGGAGTTACTCGATTTAAAGTTAAAGTCTTCCCCAATGTTCTTTTGTTTTATTTTTCTTATCCAACACCTTAAACTCCTTTTATTCATTTATTTTGTAAAAAACAGTATCTTTAATATAATAGGATGTTTTTATGAGAAGGATTAGAGCTAAAATTACACACACCTCCGTCTAATGGTTAAAGAACATAATGTTTCCGTGGGTGGCGAATTATAGCCTCACGAAACGATGATTGTTCTATCGTCTCCTACCACCTTTCATGGTGTCCATTATGGTGACACTATATTTATTTATTATATATATTATATTTATTTCCTCTCTGGTCTTCTGTATTTTATATTTAATACATACCTTTATGCTTTTCATGTTGTGCAATTCTGATAATTTCATTTGAGGAAGTGTGGACTACCGCCCCCTCATGTGATGTGATTCGTTCATGCAATACATGGAATATATAAACAATGAAATTGATGAACTTATGTGACCTATATAACATATATATTGTAATTTCTTTATAATATATATATATATATATCTCATCAAGTTTTATTTCAATTATTGTGCCAATTAAATGAAAGTAGCGTTCATGCGTACGTACGACCTACAGTCTCCATGAACGGTGCATTTCATTTCTTTTTATCTAATAATGTTATGGAATATTATAAAATGAATATATAATGGATATATATTATATTTAAATCATTAATACTATTTTGGAGTTTATGTACTTATAACTACATGGAAATTTCTTTTCCAACAAGTTCGATTTTTACTCATGTACCGAATATCGACAAAAACGTCTGATATGAACTCACATAATTAAGAAATTATTACAACATTATAATATGTGATATGAACTGAATACTAATCTTTAAAGGAGTTACTTAATCAATTATAAATTTACCAACGTTTATTATTCAAGAATATTATGAAACGAACCAGACAAGTCAGACTTAAGGTAAGAGATCCTACCTCTCTCTTTCTTTTTAAGTAATCTCTTTTATGTCATTTCTATTAAGTTAATATTTATTATGTTTGGGGATGTTATTTAATTTTTTTAATACTATAATTTTTATGTTAATATTATTATAGACCGTATTTTATCTCATAATTCCATTTTTGGAAGTTTTAAGTGGCGTCGTTAGGCTGCCGAGTTTTCGTATGGGATTTTTCATCTCACTTTAATTCATGTGAGATTTATGTTAAATTTGCCACTATTTCCATTGAGTGGTGTATTTAATGACCATTATTATACTCTTTGTGTAATATAACTTCCTTTATTTGTATTCACATCAACATTTTATAGTCATTCTTTCATGGGGTGTACGTTTTGAAAGTTACCCAAATCGGTAAGGGAACCTTTCACCCTCCTCTTTTTAAAAAACTTATTTTTTATGGGTCTTTCAATGTAGATATTTTTATGTTGGGATATGTTCTTATATATAATTATTGATTTAAATTTTATGTCCAAGTGATGATATAACATTTTATCTCTCATCAAATCATTTTCTGAATTTTAACGTGACGTCATTAGGCTGTCGAATTTTTGCAAAGGAACTTATTAACTCAATTTCAATTATTTGGGTTAAACTTGTACTCTTTGAATATGTCATTAAATGAATATTTGTGAATGTATATGATTGTTTTACACATAATATCCACTTATATTGGGTTTATTTATTTGTCACACATAATTATTTAATAGATTTATCCTTAATCTAAGGACACCATCTTTGAACGGGACTTCGTCTCAATATCCTTTCATTGAGGCATATTTTTTTCTAATACAAGACTTTCTTTTATACACTGTCTAAAACAACATTGAATTTTCATTTCATTAAATGTTAATATTTTTCAATGAAGCATTTTTCTAAATGACAAAAAGGAATGTTTATTTTAACGTACACAATGACAATGACCTTTTCCGCCGCCACGAGTATTATTTAGTCTTTGGCTTTCTCAACAAGCCGTAATGTTTTTAAAATGAAATAAATACCATATACTTATTTATGTATTTTGGTATTAAAAATGGTTTTTATGATAGACTTGTTGTGAAAATATATTTACGTGATATATTGTGATCGAAATTTGGAAATGTTTTCTTTCCAATATATTTGTTTTATGTTTTATGATTTTATAATGGTACTTAGAAATTTGATGGGTGGTTACGTGATAAACCATATGAAGGGTGGTTCCATGAATACCAAGACGAGTGGTTACATTATAACCTCCAATGCATTGGGTATGGAATTTGGCCATATGGCTATTTCATTTAGTGATATATGTGGAAGTCCACTGTATAGTTATTCCATTTAAGTATGTTTATGTACCAAGTAACCTTTATATGCAATGTGTTCATTATATGGGTTTATGGTAATCATTTGGTTATAAAGGAAAAGTGGTGATCTTTTATTCAGTGAATAATATTTACTACTTCATAAAGGTGAAAAGTATTACTTTGATAATGTATTCATGGTTTACTTATTGTATTGAAAAACTAACTGTTTTCCTTCCTTGTGTATCCTTTACTGGGATTTTTATTCTCATCCAAAGTTTTTGAAATGTTTACCACAGGGCTTAAAGATGAATAGGGTCAGGGATGAGATCAATAAAAGACATGATATCTAAAACATGAAATTATACATGTTTCTTTTTAAGAGATTTTTATTTTATGGAAACTTAGTAGAAGTTTCTACTTTGTAATCTTTTGAGATGGAATAGTTATGTCCTAATGCTCTAAATATCTAAACCTAAAAAGATCCTCTATGTAAATTATTCATTTAATTCATGATTACGTAATGTTATAAGGTCGGGTCCTTATAGTTGGTATCAATGGTCAGTTTACATAACTTTAGAGGTTAGGGTAAGTGACATTACCTTAATGATTAGGATTTCAGAAAGGGTCATATATAGTATTAGATAAATTGAATGAGTTTAATATAACATGAATAATTATATATTAGAATTATATGATGATTATAATTATATAATCACACTTCCCTTTTTGGTTTAGTAAACAGATGAATATAGCAGGCACCAAAGTGACAACGGGTTTGAAGGAAACTATGGTGGTTCTCTAATTAATAAACTACATTAAATGGGGGATTCAATGAGAAATCTCGTGGTTATTCTAAACCAATTATCAGGAGGAATGATTAACCACATGAACCTTGGTGAGTTCTCTAATTCATCATGTATGAGATGACCAAATCTATGTGGAAGTTTAGGTAATAATTATAAAGGTAACCATTACGGTTTATATGATCTTTAATTTTGAGGTAATTATGGGTTACTATATGTTATGATGGAAAATGAAAGGCATGAGATAAAATTGAGGTTAAATTATGTTTTGGTTAATTTTTATGATTTTATCTCTTTTTGGTGAATGTTTTGAGAATTATATAGTTTTGGAAAAAGGACAACACGCAGACCATGTGACAACCCATCGCGTCTGACAAAGCTGTGGGAATCTAACTCACAACCAAAGTGAGACTAATATTTATTGCCTACCATTGGACTATGTGAAGTCCCTGGTTAGTATGAAAAATTATTTTTTATTATATAATTTTATGAATCAATAATAAGTTGATTTTGGGTTATCTAGGAAAATATTGACCTATCATGGAGGATATATGATTAGGTTAGTTACTTTTCAATATGAGACTTTAAGAGAAACTGATGTTATTTATAGATAAATGTTAATTTGTACCTTGGAAGACTATGTGATTAAATCCATCACATATTTGGGTTTTAATCGTATTTTTGTTTACTTTGAAGAGTTTTTTGGACCAATTGTTTATTGAATGGTCTTCATTGAACTTTGGGTTTTGTTGGACAAATTTTGGAAATTAAGAATAGATTTTCTTTTTATAAAGGATTATCCTTTTGTGGATTATCTGATCTTGTTCTAACAATTTTGTTTTTGGTTAAGTTCTAAAGACATGGGAAATATATAGTTCTCTTTTATGGATTTGGTGCTTCTATAGAAGTTGATTATAGCTCTCTTAATGTGAACAAGTCATCCTAAATACTCATCTTTTGGAAAAAATATGACTTTGTGTAAGAAATATAGTAGGAGATGAGAGTCTACACGACAAGTAAGTATGTTTCCTTATGATTTAGTTAAGATCATAAATAAATAACTCAATTAAAAGTAACGTAAAAACAAAAAAAAACTTTCTGTTAACTTTTCCTACTGGGGAATCAAATACCGTTTAACCCATCACCAGTTTGTGATTTTTTGGTGGTTAACATTCTCCTAAACATGTTTTCTATCACTCTCCCTCAGAACATGTCCCTTTGTTTTTTCTTCCATATCCATGTTTTTCTACATGGAATCCTAGTATGGTTTAACTCGAGTGACCCTTTTACTTCTCTTTCTTTCTTTTAAAGTGATAGTTTAATTTACTCTTTTTCTGATGTGGGGCTTTCAATGAAGTTTCCAAGCCCAATTTTAAAATTGCAAGGACGCAATTCCCAAAAGGGGAAAGGATGTAACACCCCATGTAAATAAAGAATAATAAATTTTCATATTTATCCATATTTGTGAATGAAATGTTAATATTAATTTAATGGGAACACTATGCTCGATGGCTGACCCAATACGCAACAACGAGTTTCTTGGAAATCTTACGTTGCACTCCAATAATAAAATAATATTATTTTAAATGGTAGTTAACGCTTAGCCATTATAATGGTAGGAATAAACATAACTAACTACAAAATGATTCTATATGTTTGTCAAATATTTTTACTTTTATCTAATAAACGTTAGGGTCTTAAAACGCGAATGAATCCAATATTAGGCATAAATATTCTAATATTCTTTAAAAGGACGAATAACCGCATTTTGATGGAGAACCCTTTTTAAATCCACTTTTTGAAAATTATGTATGTTATATTTGACCAAATAAAATCCTTCTTTTGAATCGGGACATCAAATTTTACTTTGTGTGTGTTTTTGTTATTTTTTCGATAAAGTTCATTTTTAATGAATAAGTAAAAAATGTTGTATTTTAATTCAAAACCTCCTTTTAATATAATTTATTTATATCATTAGATAATATTTTGGATTTTTTTTAAAGTGCAATTAGAATATAATTTTACCACTTAATCCAATGGTGCTCATTGGAATTAATTTCACATTGAAATTGGACTTAAACTAGTGTCAATCTTGTAATAGATATTGTTTCTTAAAAACACGCTATTTGTTTTGACAAAGGGAATTAATTTTTAAATTAATTAATGAAAATTATATGTTTTGAATTTTGTAAAATATAAATAATTTTTGAATTTATAATATCAAATATATCTTAGGGTGAATTTTTGGTATTTTTATGATAAACATCAATTTTTTATGAATTGTGAAACCACTAAGTGGTAGTTAAGAAACTGATTTTTCATAAAAATAAAACTTTACCACTTCTATGATTTTATTTTAAAAAATTCTACATACATGGTTGTCATTAGGATGTAAAATGTGGTTCAATGGGATTAAAATAATTTTTTGGTGAATAGTAATTTTTATGTTTTATTAATCGCGATTAAAGGTAATTAGTGTAATTTAAGGTAAAGATAATGTTATAATAATATGAAATGAACATGAAACATGTACTACCTTTATTCTATGTGTTATGGCCGACCAAGACAATCCATGGGTCAAATTGGGGACCCCATGGAGCCACTTGGGTAAGAAAATGACATTAATAACTTTTTATTTAACGTTAAAATAAAAATGTCACAAACATGTATTGTTTTACAAGAAAAATGTTTAAATTTGGTTATACAAGTCATATTTTTGACTATAAATATTCATTGGAAATATAAAAAGATTTCCTAAATCATATTATTTGTTTTATAATTTTTAGACAATAAATAAATTAATTTAGTTATGACACCATGGAGATGCAGTGATTACCTCATTAAGGAACGATTTAAATAAAATGAAAAGATAATGTAAAGTATATGACATACACTTGTAAAAAACCTATTGGATGGGTTTATTTCGAAAACTTATCACCTTATCCTAGAAATATATAATTTTGGGACCTTTAATATCCTAAAATCATTTTATAATAAAGTAACTTTTCATGACATTTCAAAAGTGCCGCTCCTCCATCTTATAAAAGGGCCCCACCTATACCTCCTTACCCACACCTCTAAAGCCATTGTCTCGGCCAATATATGCTCATTTTATCTCTCCAAATTACTCTCTTAATCCTATAAGCCTTCCCTTATGCAGAAATCTCTTCAAGAAACCCTTTTGGTTCAAACCAAGAGGAGTTACCCGAATTAAAGGTAAAGTCTTCCCAAATGTTCTTTTGATTTATTTCGCTTATGCAACCCCATAAAAACGTTTTATTACTTTATTTTGTAACAAAATAAGTATCTTAAATATACTAGGATGTTTTTATGAGAAGGATTCAAGCTACACTTACACACACCTCCGTATAATGGTCAAAGAACATATTGATTCTGTGGATGGTGAATTACTGCCTCTCGAAACGATGATTGTTCTATCTTATCATACCACCTTTCATGGTGGAAATTATGATGGAACTATATTTATTTATGATATATATTATATTTATTTCGTTTATATTCTTCTGTATTTTATATTTAATACATACCTTTAGGCTTTTCATGTTGTACAAATGCGATAATTTCATTTGAGGAAGTGTGGGCTACTGCCCCCTCAAGTGATGTGACTCGTTAATGCAATAAATAGAAAGTATAATGAATTAAATTGATGATCTTATGTGACCTATATAACATATATATTATTATATAATTATAATATATATATATATATCTCTCATCATGTTTTAATTCCATTAATGTTCTAAAGAAATGAAAGTAGCGTTCATGTGTACGTAAGGCCTACCGTCTCCATGAACGGTGCATTTCATTTCTTTTTATCTCCAAATGTTATGGAATAGTATAAAATGAATATATAATTTATATATATGATATTTAAATCATTAGTACTATTCTGTAGTTTATGTACATATAACTACATGGAAAATTGTTTTCCAACAAGTTCAATTTTTACTCATGTACCGAACATCAACAAAAATGTCTGATATGAACTTACATTATTAACCAATTATTACAACATTATAATATGTGATCTTAACTGAATAATAATCTTCAAATTAGTTCCTTAATCAATTAGAAATTGACCAAAGTTTATTATTCAGAAATATAGTGAAACGAACAAGGCAAGTCAAACTTATGGTAAGGGATCCTACCTCTCTCTTTATTTTTAAGTAATCTCTTTTATGTAATTTCATTTAATCTCGTATTTATTATGTTTGGGGATGTTATTTAATATTCCTCATAGTGTAATTTATATTTTAATATTATTATAGATCCTATTTTATCTCATAAATCCATTTTTGGAAGTTTTATGTTGCGACGTTAGGTTGTCGAGTTTTCGTAAGGGATTTTTCATCTCACTTTTATTCCTATGATATTTATGCTACATTTTCCACTATTTCCATTGAGTGGTGTTTGTACTTCCCATTATGCTAAACTTTGTGTAATATACTTTCTTTTATGGGTATTTAAATCAACTTTGTATAGTCCTTATTTCATGGGGTGAACGTTTCGAAAGTTACCCAAATCGGTAAGGGAACCTTTCACCCTCCTCTTTTTAAAAGACTTATTTTTTATTGGTCTTTTAATTTATATATTTTTATGTTGGGATATATTATTATATATCCTTATTGATTTAAATTTTATGTCCATGTGATTAGATACCACTTTATCTCTCATCAAATTATTTTCTAAATTTTAATGTGACGTCGTTAGGCTGTTGAATTTTTGCAAGGGAAGTACTTAACTCAATTTCAATTCTATGGGTTAAACTTGTACTCCTTGAATATGTCATTATATGAATATGTGTGAATGAATCTGATTGTTTTACACTTAATATCCAATTATATTGTGTGTATTTATTTGTCACACATAATTATGTAATGGATTTATCTTTAATTTAAGGATACCATCTTTGAATGAGACTTCGTCTCAATCTCCTTTCATTGAGGAATATTGTGTTCTAATACAAGACTTTCTTTTATTCTCTGTATAAAACACCTTTGACATTTCATTTCATTAAAAGGAAATATTTTCCTATGAAGTGTTTTATTAAACGAAAAAAGGAATGTTTATTTTAATGTACTTGATGACAATGACCTTTTCCGCCACCACAAGTATTATTTGGTCTTTGCATTCCTCAAAAAGCCATAATGTTTTTAAAATTAAGTAAATACCATATACTCTTTTATGTATTTTTGTATTGAAAATAGTTTTTATAATGGACTTGTTATGTCAATATATTTACGTGATATATAGTGATAAAAATTTGGAAATGTTTTCTTTCCATTATATTTGTTTTATGTCTTTTGATTTTATAATGTTACTTGGAGATTTGATGGGTGGTTACATGATAAACCATATAACAGGTGGTGTCGTGAATACCAGGATGGGTGGTTACATTATAACCTCTAATGCATTGGGTATCGAAGTCGGCCATACAGCTATTCCATTTAGTGATATGTGTTAAAGTCGACCGTATGGTTATTGCATTTAAGTATGTTTATGTCCCAAGTTACCTTTATATGTTATGTGTTCTTTATATGGGTTTATATTTATCTTATGTTTACAAAGGATAAGTGGTGATCTTTTATTCAGTGGAGAGTATTTACTACTTCGTAAAGGTGAAATGTATTTCTTTGATAAAGTATTCATGGTTTACTTATTGTTTTGAAAAACTAACAGTTTTCATTCCTTGTGTATCCTTTACTGGGATTTTTATTCTCATCCCAAAATTTTGAAATGTTTTCCATATGGCTTAAAGATGAATAGGGTCAAGGACGGTATCAATGAATGACATGCTTTCTAAAACATGTAACTAGACATGTTTCTTTTTAATAGTTTTTTATTTTATGGAAACTTAGTAGAAGTGTATACTTTGTAATCTTTTGAGATTTAATAGTTATGTACTAATTCTCTATAACTCTAAACCTGAAAATATGCACTATGTGAATTATTCATTTAATTCATGATTATGTAATGTTATAATATCGGGTCCTTATACTTGGTATAGAATTGATCATAAATTTTTCATAATAGTTAAACCATAATAAAAATCTTTTATAATAGATGAAATATAATTTTGGTGGATATGGCACATTTTCATATTGAACATGATACTTTATGTTTCTTTTATAGGATATCTATTAGAGTGTAAGAGAAAATTAGGAATTTTTTTAGATAAGAAATAGATTATATGAATGAGTAGGAGATGAATTAAAATGAAACAAAATGTTTCAGGTACAAAATGGGTTTTATTAGATGAATTATCATGATTAATAGTGATAATATTGGAAATCATGATCAGGTAAGTGTTGAAGGAATGAATTTTTTATCCACCTAATAGTTGACAGTGCAGATTCTACAATAAATAAATAGAAACTATTATCAAATCTAAATATTTTAAAATTATTCAACATTCATTTCAGGAATCAGAACAGTGTATTTTACATATGAATTAACATAGAGATTAAGTGGTCAATATTGAGGAATATGATAATTCTCTCAAAATTAGTAATAATGTTAATGATGGTCATGATGATGATTCTGACTCAGCCATACCATATTATGAGTAGCATTTACATTTATCTAATTCGAACTTAATGGTGGAAGTGGAAGTGTAAAACATCATTCTATATCATTGATAATTTTTCCATACAAAAATAAACAACAATGATAGATTTAGACATATCATTATTTTCATTAGATGATCCCAAAAAATGTTAATGAATTTTTGACGCATCATGTGTTGATTAATTCCATGAAGTATGTGCTGGATCTAATTGAGAAGAATATTAAATATTCAATTGTACTCAAAGAGAACAATAATAATGTGATTGGTTAAAAATGGGTGTATTGATACAAATTAAATCATATGGTTGACGTGATATGAAATATGGAAATTTTAGTCATTAAATTTTACTAAAAAATTGAGTTAATTTATTTTTATGAGAAATTATCTCCAATAGTATAGCTTGAATCTATTAGTATATTTATTTTTAACACCACATAGTGATAATATAAGATATTCTGGATGGATATCAAGTCAAATTTTCTTAATGGAGAGCGAGATGAATATTATATATTGAATAACTGGTGGGATAAAATCATGGAAAAGATTAAATCTAGGGTCTCTTATTGATGAAGGATTTATGGGTTTAATAATGTACATAGAATTTGGTGAACTAAAATAGATTTTACTTAAGTAAACTGGTCAGTAATAAAGGAATAGTTTATAATAACCTATACACAAAATAAAATCAACAGGATTACTTCATTTTTATTTTATTTTTTGATGATATAATATTTTCCTATTATGATGAAGAAAAATGTGAAAAGTCTACTTAGGATATAGTGAATTAATTTGAAATGTTCAGGCTATGAGAAATTAAACACCTTATATTCCTACAAAATCTCTCAAAATAAGAAATTATTTTTCCTCTATCAATATAATGTTCCTTTGTAATTTATGTAGAATTTTGGAATTGAATATTCAAATATATATTATAGAACATTTTCATTTTAAACTAAGAGTTCAAAAGATATTGATGTTATGGAGATCGATTTTAATGTGTTTAGAAAGTTGACCATATTCCTTTATTGTCGAATGAATTAAAATCCATATATAGTGTATGATGTTACTATGTGTTCATGGTATTAATGTTATCAAAAATTATATCATCTTTTAGATAGAAAATTAATACATATATATATAAATGGAATAGTTTATTTCATAATAATATATGGTAGCTCGAGATATATTGATCTATTTAGTTATACATATATTAAATGGTAATCATATTCTCATGAAAGTAGATTGACATTTAGTGGATTTTAGATTATGATAAAATTTTATATGATTTAAACCTGAAAAAAATAAAAATTTAGTAACAGTCATCACATTTAAGGATAATTTTTTTATCATCCACTCAATCATAAATGAAACATATTTGGATGAAGATATTGTTTGATGATTTTTAGTTGATGTGATGTTTCCACATTTATCATTGGAAGTGATGATAAAAAGGCTATAAATCTTAGTAATATTATAGTGAAACAATATCAATTCATGTATAGTGATACTAAATATCACTTAATTAAATAAAATGGGCGATTATATAAACTAATGATGTAGTTTGTTCCTACAATAGAGCCTGTTGTTGATATATTCCATAAACCATTTCCAAAGGAATAAATTCACATGATGAGGTTAATAATGGGTGTTCTAGATTCATCTCTTCCAATATAAGGTATTGAAACCTATATCATTTCAAATGTTGTATTTGGATAGTTTTACTAAATGAGGAAAAAAATTTAGTATTAACCTATTCATTAGAATGTGCCTAATCTTTTATTGAAGAGAACCTATTTTGGAGGTTTTATATAAGCGTTAACTTGTTATTTTAATATATTTTTTAACTATTTTAACCATTTGTTTAAGTAGTTACATGAAATTGTTTTCTTTTTTATGAAATATTAATGTGTTATAAATTATTTATAAGTAGTGTAATTTGGGTTCATAAATCATTAATTATTGATTCAATGGTATTGTTTATCTGTGATTATATTTCCCAAATCATGTTCAATATGGTAGGAGTGGAACATATTAGATATTTAATCCATTATAAGACTTTAAATGTTTAAATGGTTTATTTTTTTTGTTTGAAAACCAAATCCAAAGTTGGGGATTGGTAGGACCAAGAATATTAGAGTCGATTTAGAATAAGTAGAAGGAAGACGTAGAAATTATGAAACTAAAAATTTCCTGAATTTTATTCTATAATTAAATTTTAAAATACCACTAATTTATTTTTTTATATTTGTTTACCATATTTTTTAACTAAAAACATTGATTTTAATCTGTTAACATGATTTTTTTCTACATTTATGTCCTTTGTATTATTATTATTTTAATATAATATCTATGGTCACATTTTTAGTTAAATATTATTGTTGTATTCCATATTAATATATATCTAAATTTTCAAATTATATAATGAAATATATTTCCATTATTTTTGGGGTGATAGGTGGACATTTGGGTAATAATGATTTGGATCAAAATATATTGATCCCACCATAAGAAAATATCCATAAAATTTTTTTCTATTACATATAATGGTTTAAAATTATGAGATATGATAGAATAGATAGTTTTTATCATTTAGTAAAACTAGAGTATCTTCTATTTCAAAATGTCTGCTGGGAAAAAAATATTTAATTCAATTATTCTTTTAGGATTCAAATATTATAATCACTAATTTGATATAACTCCTCAACACATAATTAAAAATGTTGAAATTATTATTCTATACATTATTAAAATTAGATACCATGTTTATAATATTCTACATTGAACTATTCACTAATTATATTATCGAAAAACATGTGGACATTTGGTATAATTAATTATGAAATTCTCTCTTGATAAAAACATTTTCATTAATCATTCAACCATAACATATTTTTTATAATTTATAATAAGATGTCATTTTAAGGATGAATGAATATATATTATTGGAACAATATCCTTGCATAAAAAAAATTCTATATTCATCCTCTCACATTCCCCAAGATGAATAATAGTATAATGAATGAATTTAGATCCAATTATAAACAGCTTTGTTATATATATATTCTTTTCCATCAATATTTTCACTGAAAGATTGTATTTTATACTTTGAAATTTATTGGGATATGTGTGTGGTTTTTCTTGTACAATTGTTCTTTACATTTTTAATATATAATTTTTTTATTACTAACTATTCATATCTGTAATTTTCACTTTTTTGTTTCCCCATATCATGATCCTCATCTACTACATGAAAAAGTATAATTAATAAAATTTTATACTAAATAGTGGGAGTGGTGACACATTGAGTTTATTATTATTAAACATATATAATTTTTTTTATTCTAATAATTTCAATTATTTGAAACTTGTTTTTAAGGGATTATCATTCATTCCTTATTATTTTTCTCTTCATACAATAAATCTTTGTCCATCTTTTTCATTATAATCAAATTGATTGTAGATGGTATGTGTTGAAACATGGTGATAATTTGAGGTATATTATTTGATATACAGATGGTTGGTGAGGAGTAATAATAAGTTTAATGGGATGTTGTCTATTGATAGGGTTAATCTCCATGAATAAATTTTGGCAATTAATATTTGGAGGAAAAATAATTTTCATCAATATGAACTCCTACAACTAGAAACTACATACCACTGACATCATCTCATTTTTCATGTGTTAATCTATTTATTTATCATTATTTTAAAAGTTTATTTATCTTTATAACTATGATTAGAAAATATATTTATTTATATATTTTATATTTAATTTTAAAAATGACCAATGTTAAATAATGTGTGTGAGTGTCCTCCTTGAGAGAATAACCCTCGGGTTTTACTGTATTTAATTTGTAGGAAAATAATTATTTATTAAAGGGGAATTTTTAAATAATTTCAATAATCAATTTTACAATGTAATTTATTTTATTACTAAACAAAAATCATCTTAATTTTCAACATTCCCTTAATGGTGGTCAAATAAAAATTATCAACTCTTATGTATTGGAGGGATTCCATTGGTATGAGTTCATTAGATGAACAATATTGGCCAAATGTGATCAACTGTAGTTTTATTGTTGAATGATCTTCCATCTTCATTGATGAGTGTATTGGTCAGAATGTTTAGTGATGTTTAGAAAAATACATTTATTTATATCACTATGTTCCAAACATCATGCGTACTAATGGATTTGATGATTAATTCTAGAGTAAAGAGAGGGATAATAACATACAGGTTTACAATGTTGATTCAATGACTATTTTTAGAGTTCATTTATTAAATGTTATCAACAAAATTTATAGATATACAAAGAATATACTATAAAGTTACAAAACATATACAAGATAGATATTTTTAGTCAATGGTGTGGTTGTGAAATTTGTAAATATTAATGTTATAAATTTTCTTGTTTGTAATAAATAGATATAAATATAAGATGTTTTTGATGTATGGAGATTCCATATACATTCCTTTCAATTATTACTGATTAGAGTATGTTCATAAAATTATAAGACATAGGTTAGAATAAAATAACATTGGAAAATTGTACTGGAATTTGTTTGAAAATTTCATTAACTAGATTTCATTAGATATATAAAATGTTTCATTTACCCTAAAATTAATTTTTTCAAAATTATTAGATTGATTTTTTTAATAAATAACATCATATTTAAGGTGTTTTTCATTTGTATAAATTATTTCTTATGGAATTGTACAAAGATTATCTGTTATGGTAAAAACTATTTAGATAATAGAATAAAATGAAAGATTTGATGTGATAGGTTAGGTGTTCATTGGTTATATATTCCCAAGAGAATGAAACTATAAAAGGATCTTGATGAATGCCATAGGATGGATAAAGTGTCTTAAAAAAGACTTCCAAGAGGTTCCAACGTTGTTATGTAGGAACACTATTAAGAGACACATCATTTGGATGGAATATATGAGGATGTACCGAATGGATTGATATAAAATATTTATTAAATAATTATAATGATATAAAATTTTACTATACTAAAATTATCGATTAATACTCCAAAATACAAAAAGTAAATCCTTGATTCTAAACAGGTAATAAAGTATTTGGAAGATGATTATTATTTACTAGTCTTAAGGAAAACATCCTAATTTTTAGGTATTTTTAATTAATAGAAGGATTCAATTTTTTGGACTATGATACACATTATTTTGAGTGGTATTTTTTAATTTTATTTTCTTATTTATAATTTTATCTTAGTGTATTTTCTGAAATAAAATTGAGTAATGTTTCAGTGTTTATGAGAAAGATGTAAGAAGTTGGGTGAATTGCAGTCAAAGTTGATAATTGATCATAAAATATAATTCAAGGTATCTTCAATTAATGAACATTATATGATACATTACTGTTAATTGTTAATGGATAGATAGTGTAATTAACCAGCATATGAATGTGTGGAAAATCAGAATAGCAATGGTAGGAAGAGGGGGTTAGAAAAATAAAGGTGATAAGCCTTATAGAACTGATCTAATGAACATGAAACATGAAAATGTTTCATCAGAACATGTATACTGGATAAATAAAATATTAGATGGACAATTTACTATATAATTATTGGTAGATGTTGTTTCTAGATGTTTTTAATGAATGTAAAATGAACATGCAGGAAGAGTAAGTATGGATAATGACTTAGAATCACATAGGCAACATACTAAATCCATATGGTGAAGGTTATTATAGTTATTAAAAGATATTATTATATAATTTTTCTATTTATGTATACATTTCACATTAAATTTAATATAGTGTAATACTAGTTAATGGATATTTCCATCTGGATATAACCTGTCAATGGTTTATTTTGTACTAGTACATTGGTCTTCAATTGTTCAAAAGTATTGCTATTAACATGAAAAAATTATTGAATAGTAAAAATTGAAAATAATTATGTTTCTATGGTTTTACATAATTAATTTATTTAATTAGATTTCAATCTATCAAAAAGGATGATATTATTTTTCTTAAAAAAGAAAACATAAAGATAAAATGTCATTTATTAAACCCCCTCCCAGTGATCACACAAATCGTTATTATTTCATTAATAATGATTTCTTGGCATCTCTAACATGGTACTCTTAAATGTTAAGTAATATCATAGGGAAGAGGTTCATGTTTTGACACATTCTATAGGCCACCCACACCATATTATTTTTATCCTTCTCAATTTTTGAATAAGAAACAATGTTCACTATCTTATGGGTACCAACTAGTTTATATTAAAAGTCTATAGGTACTCAAACTAACTCTTATATCACTGGTTCATGAACCTATATTTGTAGTTATATATGTAAAAACATATAGTATGTATACAAAAATCATCACTCATGGAAAAGGTAGTGAAGAAAAAATATATTTTTTCACAACTATTTATATATTAAAAAATGATTCAAGTAGTTTTCTCTACATTCCTAAACAACCTATATCTATAAGACACCATCCTCTCACCCAACATTAGAACTACCCAAATATAGAATCTAAATTAATCATAAATAATGTATAATAATAACTCATATAATGTAATTCTAATATCTATTAAGATTTTATCATCTATTTAAATGCTATAATTGATTTATTACATGAATTATATTAAGAAAAAAAACTCAAACAACTTCATTTTCTGTTTTTTATAAAAAAATAAGTCGAGTGGAAGTAATTAATAAATCATTGATAGTAATATTCTGATGAAATTTTTCTATAAATATCAAAAAAATTCTTAGGTCACTCCTAGGAAACCATATCAATAACATTTATTGGAGTTTTTGATATTCATACCCCAAATTACATGTGCCTCAATAATTTCACATAATTGGCTCATAATAAATATGTTGAGAGAATTTAATATTGATTCTTCTCCTTCGGTGTGCTTAGAATGAACTACAAATGTTGATAACATCCTAACATAGTAGGGAGTCCACCAAAATATCAGTATTAAATATGATAATGAGAGATTTGATATGGTGATGAAAGATGCAATTCACTAGGACCCTAAAAAATTCCAATCTTTTTGTTAGCTAGAATGATATCTCCAAAGATACATATAGGTAATACATATTAATAGTAGTACATAGAATATTACAAGTCCTTAATTGAAACTATTGATAACTCAACATCATTTTTGATCATAGATAATTTGATAGCTTATTTATACTATTCAAAGAATTTTTTTATATAATGGAGAGAATACCATTTCATAGCTATCACCTAGAATTGCCTCTAGTAATCCACATATTAATATAGGGATCCATATTGCATCTAATAAATCTACATAGTATTATCCTAATAGGACATGATTTAAAGAAATAACTCATCAACTTAAAATCATCAATCTAATCCTTCATCACTAGAAGATCTATGAAAACTATTCTATAAGGTATAATTGATATGGTCTCTGAACCATGATTATGTTATTTCATGAAATTGATCTCATTATCATGTCCAAATTCAATTAATGTATATTAATCACATCATAAAATTGATTGATGATAAATGGAATGATCTCTGGGTGAATCCCCTTATATCACATATGGTCACTAGTGAAATAGGTCATGATTATCCAATGAAAATGATGGATAGGTCCCAAATGTACATTATATAAATCCTTGTCCGATTTTTTGAATTAAAATCTATCATATATATGGGAATTATACCAATAAATGACAAAAATTAATGTGTTATAGATACCATGTAAAATAATCCTTCTCACAGATCAAATCAAAATTGTGTATCACTAACAAGATGATGTTCTAGATAATCGTACACATGTCGGTCACTATGGAGAAATCTTGATATAAAGGGGAACCCATTGATCAAGATCCTAAACCAATATCGTTAGACAATACCCCATTTAAAAACTAAATTGTTAGTACCAATTACATTATAATATATGTAAATATTAATGACTATGGCACATAAACATGAATTAAAATAGATTAGGTGGATGATTCCAAAAAAACTATACCTTGTACTGTTGAGAACTCTCTTCCTTACATTGAGGGATTCTTCTTGATATTATTAAGATATAAGGATCCCTCTACATAACAGAATATCACTTCACTCCCCTAAGGGAATTCATCCTACTGGTGCTATTACCTCTAACTCTTAGTACCCCAACCTTATCAATGATCATAATGGTTGATGTGTCCCTTACTTCCAATTTTTAATTCCAATCAAAACCCTTCTCCAAAAACGATGATTAAAAAATATACACATACAATCGAAATATGTTCTGACACTAAAATAACATTGAAAACTACCTAACACCCCCAATAAAGAAACATTCTGTTGGGTATTTTAATGATAATAATGTATAATATGGCTCTTGTGGGAACACTGATAACATTGTGAGGTATTAATCCTTCTTAGAAAGTGTGATGATCCCCAACCCCAGTGACTGTAACAATATTTTCATTAGATATACCACATAATACTTCACTTCTTAATAACTGATGACCCACTTCCTACCTCGATATGAGAGTTATAAATTCAATATGATCCACCATAAATCTTGTTGTGCTATGTAATTATGTCACGATTCATAACCTCTAAGAATGATATTTAATGAAACTTTTTTCTGGGGAACAAATTCAATATTCCAAGATATCATTGTGGAACATGAACTATATAGTCTCATGAGCCACATAAAATGGTTCAGTGTAGAAAATATTTATTTTGATGGTAGTATAATCCTTCTAAAATTTATTGACTAATTTTCCCAATCATCCTTCTTACTCTATAGGGTGAAATAATAGAATAATAATGAATAAAACAATTCCATTGTAACCACACATAATGGTCTACACTAACCAAATCATACCAGCAGAACACCACTGGTTCATTAATGATTGTACATAATGATTGTCACCAACCTCTCATGGAGTTTTTTAGGATATTAAAATAATATCTCAAAATAATCTATCTATAATTGATAAACCTATGATACCAACTCACCCATAAAGAGTTGTCGATTTCATAGCTATGAAATGTAAGTCATGTATGATTTAGTTTTCTACGATATTAGATCAACATGACCTATATTCTATAATACCTAAAGTATAATCTCTCTAAGAAAGAGATAACAAAGTAAAAAATAGCAACAATATACCTTACTAGATCCATTTATAATTTTTAAGGTTTATTCGTGAAATATAGAAACTCAACCTGATATTTATAGCATGGTATACCACAACAATTCAAATTTCATTACTCATATTATATTTCTAAAAGTATATATGTAAAATATTCTAGGGATTAATATAATAAATGAATAGTCCTATTCCAAAAAAAGACACCCCATGATATCAGTGATTAAGATATATTCTCAACTATAGGCACACAAATTTATTATTTTTTTGTAAAATATAATGAATTAAGACATAATAGTCATATAATATCACAAAAATAGAATGTAATTATGGGTTATTTATGTAGTCTTCTCCTTAAATGTTATATAAGTGAACACCATATAAATTAATGTTGACACATTAATTGAACCCACATAAAATCGTTAAAAGAATATTCCTCATGGAAATTTGTATGAATTTAATGTGATCACAAATTTCTAAATACCATTAATGAATTCATAATTAATTCCACCTTAATATGATAAAAAAAATTCGATAATAAATAATTCACTACAAATGAAAATCATAATTGCTAAATGTAATATAATTGTATTAGTGAAAAACAATAACAATTACCAAATCTATATTAACATAGTTTTATTTCACGATTAGGATAGATACTGCTATTATGAAGATCCATTAAATTGCCTAAAAACATCATATCTCCTTCAATTATACCAAAAACTGAAATATAAAAGAAAATAGAAGACTTTAATACCACTTTTTAACGTTTCTATTTTGATTCACCTCTGTCATGTACAAACATGGTTCTACATAACTCATAATTTCTTCATCATAATATATAAAATTTATACATGATGTAAAAGTCATTGTGTAATATGTTTCAAGACATTTACCATATTATTATACAATCACAATAACATAATAAAATATACATCGAATAATAATCTCAATGTTATATCAACAACAATAATAGAAAATACAGTAGCGAAATGATATCCAAAATTATGTATCATTAACATGATCTACCAATATGAACTATTTTACATGACATAAATGTAATAAAATATTAATAATGATCCCCCATTAAATGATCATATACAATAGTCTCAAAAAATTAAGGAAAATTGAAGATAACCAAAAATCATTTCATGAGTCCTTGGTCATTACCCTCTATAAAATCCATGTATGATCTATCTTCTCAACCATCTAATATAGCAGGGTCAATATGAATAAATGTTTTGAAAAACATGAATATATCTTTTCTATTATGCTCTATGATCGAGGCATGTGTACAAATTAGTAGGACACTACAATAATTTTCCATTGAAAATAAATGAAATAAATGTCTATAATCAATATGAAAGAGTTATAATTCAATAAATATATCACCCATTACCCTGTTGAATGTATCTATTAAACCTCATATGATGATACCTTGTTTAAACAATGTATGAATATTAGTATATACCACATAATTTGAATTCCCCTCTTGGATAAATGACGAATCAATCCCTGTATAAGATTCATTAGAATGATGAATAATTTTCACCTCCAGAGTAGGTTAATTGTCAATTACAAGTAAAAAATAAATGGTGAAGTATTCATAATTCGGTGAATTCGGAATCACTAAACCCATGTCGATGATACATGTAACACCATTATATTAATTGAAATATATTTTTCAAATAAATTGTATTGTATTGATATATTTATTTACCGGCAACAATGAGTCTTAACAAACCATGAAAATATAATAATATTATTATTTTCATATGAATTTTGTTACATAATCTTTAAATATTGTGGTATTAATATGAATAACTAATTTTTAAATATTATTTATATTGAGTTTCTATAAGTAAAACATTTTGATTAAAAATTTTGTTACTTTTTACTAAATTATTTATATGTTTTAAAATGGTATTTCCTTAAAAAGAATTTTATTTATTTTTAGAAAATATTAAATAAATTCATTATACTTTTATATAATATATTTTCAGAAAAATACTTCATCTTTGGAATGAACATGTCAATAAGATAATCAGGTGAATTTTTTTATTGTTTCAAAATAGAATAATGTTTTGATGAATTGTGAAGTCAATGGTTTTTATTTAAAATGACATTTTCATTTTATTAATTTATTATGTTATTTTTTTAAAAGATTCACAAATATTATTATCTTACTAAATTATAAATATTAGTATATAGGTTATCGTAATCAAACTCATATTGAATTATGATAAAATATATATTTACTATTTTGAAAAATTGTTCTTTTATAAAAAGAATTTTCATCACCTCCATGCATTGTATGTTCACTATAAAATAAAATTCTAATTAATAGTCATTTTATATAATAATAAATACTCAATTTTTTCCAATATGAATAGAAAAAATATAAAAAATTATTTATGGTGGTAAAGGATAAGATGTGTTGACTAGTGGGTTAAATTAAAATGAAAATGTATAAAATGACTGAAAAAATTTTACAAAGCACATTTTATGGCCATATTTTGACATTATCACCTATAAAGAATGGGAATGTCCAATATTGGAGCCTTGTTGATTCTGGGTATTTTTTAGACTTTATTGTTTTCAAGAATTCCATCTGTGTCATATCCTCCACTAATAAATTTCCACCCCTCTCCTCACATATTTACACATCCAAAACCGTTTGGTTTGTCCAATACCTACCCATACCCCCTCCCAAATTCCCTCCCCACATCTTATTTTCCATTTTTTGATCTAATAATTGTATATGAAAAACCTAAAAGTGGCTTCCAAAGAAGAGCTAAAATTCTTGACATTAAATTTTCCTTTATTTACTTCCTCATCTCTTTCAGATATTCCTAAATTAATATTATATAATATAACCGATATTTACCATATAAATATATTTTACTATTATAATAGAATAACCTATATCAATTTATTCTTTCATTAAATGGGGAAAAAACCCATTGATTGAGTGTATGATGGACTACTCCCTCATGGGAATATTTTATTTGATTTCCACAACCACATATCAAACATAGATGTAAAGAAAAATTTATTAATTATATATTGTATCTATGATATTATTATGAAACAAGGATTATAATAAGAAATATGACTTCTTGCTTCCCATCCCCTATAAAACAGTAACATCGCTACTGTGTATATTAGAATAAGGCCTCATAAACCAATATAAGGTTTTTTCAATTATATTTTACATAGAATGTTATAAATGTATATTAAATGGCATCATGGGGGGATTTATACTTTTTAGGTGAACTATCGGGAACTCACCAATATTGCTCTAGTTATCTCGATGGATTGGATTCAGACTCGGTGGAAATGTTGCGGTTATGTCGATGATTGGCATGAGATTGTACGGTGATAATGTGGAAGATTCTGATAGGATCTCACATTGTGGAGGTCATGGTTATGGTTTATCTACATTTTTTGGATTTTTTTAGTTGAAATTTGGGTGAATCTACTTGTAATTTTATTTAAAAATGTGAAAATCTTGATGTGGTTTTCAAGATTTGTGTATTTGGAGTTATGGTGGAGATCAAGGCATTGAAAAGAGTTTGTTGTATGTTTATATAATAGGGTCTGTGTGATTTAGTATTTAAGGGTATATTATGTTGGGTTGGAGTGGAGGACGATGTTTTTTAGGGGTGGCGCAACTGCTGGTAGGTGGTAGAATCTAGATGTTGTAGCAGCATCGGTGCATATGACATGGGGGCGACGCCAAGGGTTTTCACTGATTTTTTATTTTTTGGTATTTTCGTTGACAGTTTTGACATATTTTTACTGGGATTAATTATAATGGTCTTGGTACCCATGGGATCTTGCCACTAAAAGTAAAGGTTGTATTCCTCTGACCATTGGTCTTGTAATGTTTCCTCCCATAACTCAGTTCAAATGGTATTCCTATTATTTTTTCATCCTTAATATATATGGATCTACGCAAAACATTCCAATAATAAGGGTAGATTAAATTAATATATATGATATTTGTAATATGAATATACATTTTTAATTATTATATCACATATAACTTCATACATTCCATTCTGATGTATATATGATAACATTGTTTGTGTGTATGAAGGACTACTGCCTCGTGAACTTATGTGATTTGTTTTTCTCCAATGATTTGCATCATAGTATTAAAAGTAAATTTAACAAATATATGTTATATAAACTAAAAGATTTTTTTTCATAAAGGTGATATATTATATACTTTTCATTCATTTTAACATTCCAAAAAATGGAGACAACATTCATGCCTATATAAGACCTTATGTCTCCATGAAGAGTGTAATTCCTTTTCTGTATCATACATTAATGGACCAAAATAAATAAATTTATAATTAATATATATGATATTTATATATTAAATAAAATTATTATTATAATGGAATAATGGCCAATATTAATGGAATAATGATAACAAAAAAGCATAGAAAAAAATTAAGCAATTATTACCCAAAACATGATTTAAACAAGAAATTGATAATGAATAGTTAATAAAAGTTCATTAGTAGATCATATATTGTATATAACATGTTATTCTGGTTGTTTTATATATTTATAATAATCCAATATTTATTATATAGTATTTTCAAATTCTGATGATGGAAATCGAGAGTTATGGTGATGGATTTTACATCAATTTTCTTTCATTGAGAGATGTGTTGTGTTATGCACATATCATTATTTATGGGGTGTATAGGTCATGAACTAGCACAAATACAATTTATCCATATTACAATAGTTATATCTGACATTTATAAAATGGAATTATTGATCCCAATGGGTTGGTTAATAAAACCTAGAATTATACAAGAATAAATTATGAATGATTATTTACCAAACCATACTAATAGAAAATATTATAAGTAAGTATACTCAACACTCCAAAAGGAGAATGTTCCAGAAAAATTAGGTATAACAACACCCAAAACCATAAATCATAAAATTACCCGGTTTCAAAATAGATTATGTCATGAAGCAGGTCAGGATTCCATCTGACTCGGCGCCCAACCTTTTCTGTGACATGGCTCGAAAGGCATTCCCGATCTCCACAGGCTGGCATAAGTGTCTGGGTATTAAAACAAACCCATGAGTACGATTTACCTGAAATAGTATATGCAAAACACTAAAAAGATAAATAAAATCAAACTAGGAACTGACAACCAAACATACCCATAAGCTGAAATCAGATAAAAAGGTTTCCAAATTGAGCTAACATCCAATAATAAAAGAAAACAATAGAAACTAAAACTCTATCTCGAACCTCCATGCAACACGAGAGGTGAAACATCCACATTCCACAACCACCAACATGCACGAGGAGTCCATCAACGACCAAAACCATAACTGCTGATCTCAACGCATTGACCTGGACTACAAAAGAAACATAATCTACATACACCCAAAGGTGTATGTAGGGTTTGAGCCAAAATCCCAGTAGGACGTCACCCAATAAAAAGGTTCCATGAAAAATTATTAAATGAAAAATACATTTTCAGTTTTAATAAAAGAAAAGATGTAAATTCTTGGACAGTTTTAGAGAAATCGGGTTTTAGGAAAACAGTTTCAAATGGGACAACATAAATTAAAAAGAAACACACACCCTTACTTTTTAAAATAACCAACACGTGACACTGATAAGCATAATGTAACCAATGATCACTAATAATGGAGAGGCCTCATGTGTGTTATCTATCTTGGGTCCATAGATCTTCGTGTCTCGGTGAAACATGGCTTAGAATTCCATGACCCTCAGAAAAGAACATGTTAATTAGTGTTGCAATTGTCACTCCTACTAGTGAAACTAGGTCGAATCACCTCCGAAACACTGGCCCGTTAGTCTAGTCCACCCTCCTAGCTACCTGGGCTTCCCGATTTGTGCTCAAGAATTTTTCAATGTTCATGTCATATGTCATATTCATATACTAAAACCAAACAATAAACTACACATGCTAAAACCACTATTTTCACACACAAAAGCCATTAGGAAAAAATACGCAGACTAAAATATTTCAAAACTCAAGCTGTATTTCATACAAAACCAATTAAAACCAATCTGTGGTCAAATAACGGACCTTCATGGTAAACCAACCCATTTTAAGAATTTACTAAACAATTTCAACATACTTCGCATGTCTTTAAACACCAAAAATCCGCCCGAATACTCATTTAAGATAGAACACATACTGATGATACCCCAAAACACCAATTCCACCCGCCCACAAATTTTCTAATAATAATAATAATAATAATAATAATATAATAATAATAATAGTAATAATAATAACAACAACAAAAATAATAATAATCATATACACCACAATAATCATTACACAACTCAATTAAAACAATTTTCCATCGTTAATAAATATTTAATAAAATGATTAAGATTTTAATAAACAAATTTTGTTAAGAAGAACATTGATTTGCACACAAAAACAACCCAACCCTATTTTTAGAATCAAACGTACACAAACGCATTACTAAAATATAATATGCATCCATTGGAAGATTTAATAAGCTAGGTGACCAATTTATCAAACACTGATAACCAGATCGACATGTGTTTTCACATATAATCATACTCATATCTCATAAACTCATTACTACTAAATCAAAGCATGTGAAATATCCATATGAAAAACAATTTCTCCCAAAGAAAAGCAATTAAATATTACACTGAGCTAATTAAACATGAAACTTAATTAATCAAGGAATAATTATAAGCGGAACCACCTACCTTTGACGCTGAGACTTCAAAACATGGGTGCGAAACTCTAATCACAACCAATTCGCATCACAAAAAAATAAATTTATACCCTAAAAATAGAATCAAACCCACGATAACATCAATACCAGAACAAAAACCACATAAACCCTAACTGAACCACATTAAAATGAAAGAAAGCCACATGAACAATGAAGGGGTTTACTGAAGTTGTTGGCTACCGTAAGGTTGAACTGGCTGAGGGAGGTGCAGGCGACAGGATGAATTCAGGGAATAGGTAGGGTGCGGTGAGCGGGTTGTCAAGGGATGCTGGCTGGGAGATCAGGTTGGTGGTGGGGGTGACAGTCACCAGATGGAGCACGAGGGAACCGATTCTGAATGGGGTAAGGAAGGGTATCAGCGTGATGGCTGGCAGGAACCCGCTGAGCATAGAGGAAGGGGGAGTAGTAGAGGCGTTGGTCAGGAGGTGCTTGACCATTGGAGAAGTGTGCCGGACCAATTGTAGTGCGAGCTGGGGTCTCCAGACCAGATTAAGGGGAGATGGCATAAAAGCTGTAGTAGAAGAACTAGGGAGGCCGAGTGGCGGCTTGGCGTGAAGCGTGTGGGAAGTCGGGGCGAGAGAATGGGAGATGGGAATCTTGCATGGGGTGAGGAGGGGATGCGATGCAGAAGGCTCTAGTGGGAGGTGTGATGGTGAGAGGTCGGGTGACGGTTGGTCCGGTGGGATACCAGGGAGAGGAGGGTGCAGCACGGTGAGGAACCAAGGAGAGTGTGGTGCGGCAGGCAGAGGGAAGGAGAGGGGGAGATCCGCTGAGATGGGTAGGGTTTTAGGTTGGTGGGGGGGATCCGACAGGAGGAGGGGGAGAAAATAGGGGAGAGAAAAAAAATAAGAATGAAAAAAGAAAATAAAAAAAACCTAGAAAAAAACTAAATGAAAACTAATAATATTATTATTAGTTTTATTAATAAAAATATTACTAATCTAAAACCATATTAATAATATTATTATTATTATCACAAAAAAATAACTTATTATATTATTAACACATTTTTCTCATTTTATTTTTATTTTCATTCTTCCAAACATTTAATTTTATTTCACTTTTATTAACCCATTGTATTTCGTTAATCGAACAATGGGCGGGTCACATGGTGGTGCTGGCGAAGACGTACGAATTTGCAATTATGCTTCGCCCGTGCGTTGCATGTTATCCTGCCCCAAAAGAAAAACTCGATTATTGATAAAAACATCAAATTCAACAAAAACTCAGCCCGCACCTCGACGGAAAATTACAAAGAGAAATAAAATAAAATAAAATAAAATATATTAACATGATTTAATTATTAACAATAAAAATAATTGTTTCAATATTAATAACGACTTAATTAATTATTATTTTTTCTTAACACTACTAATAATATTAATGATAATATTGTCAAACAATATTATTATTATTTTCATTATGGAAATTTCATATATGTTATTGAAACATATTATTTTTGTTTTATTTCAATTTCATTATTCACTACAGTTTATATGTATGCCTTGATCACTGAGCAGACCGTGCGAATAACCAGGCGAGGTCGCACGGTGACTCGAAAAAGGCCACGTGGCTTCTACTATAGTGCGCTAGATGTTGTTAGGACCAAGGCACACATTTTTAAATATGTACCCAAAACATTAAACTAGATCCGACCCGAACCGTGGCGAGAAATTTACAAGGCCAGAAAATAATAAAATAAAATAAATTTTAAAAATTGAGAGAGTGAAAATTATCCCCACCATAAATCATTCCATCCCCGGAAAGCCAAAACTAAGGCATAGATCCAAAGTAGAAAACGACACCCCCTTAAGGTCCAAAGAGAATCCCCACAATCAACAAGTGAAAAGAGGAAAACGCATCATGATCATAGAAAGTGACCCAAAAGACAACTTCAAGAAACTAGAACAAGGACTTTCTGATATGTGTCACCCACCCCAAAGTGTTAGAACACATCCAGTTGACAGATCAAGTAAAGGAACCCTCTCACCTGTGGAAATAAACTTCACAAATGGAAACATCTCAAGGACTATTAAATGAAAACAACACCATTTGGTTAGTATAATAAACTGAGGTTAAACTACATCCAAGAAACACTTTAATCACTTATCATCAACTCATCCTTACAAACATAACCAAAAGGTCAACATGAGGGTGTCCAAAGGGGCTCCCCACCATTAAGAACCTACTAACACCCATGACGAGGTTGGAAAACCAACATGGGGGGGGGTGTCCAAGAGGACTCCCCATCATCTTGAAGACAACCAACACTAATTCACTCAAGAGACATTTAATTGTGACCTATCACGGGTCTCCCCACCATTAGAGCTAATAGAAGAAACAAAACCGTGAAAATTTTCCGACGGTGACCATGTTCCCCAACAAAAGGGGAGGGGAGGGCATGCCCAAATTCTGGAGTGTCAAAACCAGGACCCAAGATGAACCAACATCTCTACATCCATGGGTGAACATTATTCAAATTTGAGACTGATTTATCCGAGAGACTCCCATACGGACCACCAGAAGAAATTACATTTTGTGGGACACTACCACCCGGACATGAAGGTAACAAGAAAACCATGACTCTACATAGTCACAGAATTCTTATGCACCCAAATGGTTTGCTCGGAAAGGAATAACCAATGAAACAATTTAAAATACCTTTAATTTTAGCACTGATGATAGAAATATGGTCGAGGTCTCATACACTCCCGGGGTTCCGGACCATGAGCCAGCTTCACTCCGAGGCCTATGGCTGGAGCCATGATGTTTGAAGCATCTCCTACCTCGTAGTCAGGCATTGAAGACTCCCGAACAAAGCTTCTCCTTTTTGGTTCCTCATGCAACCACACCACAACAGAGACAATTCCATCAGACACAACACACCACGACATCCAACTACTCGCTCACGGCACATCCACCAAAACAGGGATTTAGAGGGTGCACATGCATCCCCTCTAACCTTAACCAAGAATCTAAAGACGGAAAGATGCATGAAAACCACTCCCTTTTAAACAGGAAGAATTAGAACTCCCTAATAGGAGGACACATTCCTATGAAAATAGGGATTCCCGAAGGATCCTATGAAATCCACCCTTGATCTCCAAATAGACTCACATATAAAGAGGTCACAAAACATGGCTCATATGACCAATGAGAGAATTACAAAGCCATTCGTGACACTGGTCAACACTGATAATTCCAATCCACCTTCACTCTTCCCTCCTGGAATTCCTTTTACTTATTATAGGGGGACCTTTAGACATATCAGCGTCAAACTTAATACATGATGACATGGACAACTAAAAGAGGTCAAAACTCATATCAATTTCCCTCACGTCTGTCATCCCACTACGAGAGGATCCGCTTAACCGAAAATTAAAAGGAATAGACTTGGAACTATCAATCAAAACAGATATCCCTTGATTCAATCAATTGGAGGGCCAACCAATGACGAATTACCCATAGTCGCACATCAATCACATGTTAACGCATTATGGGGGCGTACACTTGTCATGAAAGAAAACCAAGGACCCAACCAAACTGGTCCAATGGTCAAAACATACCGCAAGAGAACACTAAATGTGTAGGGGGGAACCAGTGCAAGGGCTTCCCGAATCACTTTTCAAAAGAGTTCACTAACTTCATGTTTGAATACCCACTTACAAATAAGAATTCAACTGAAGACACAAATCAGTTAAAATTGATTCTCTGATCAAAATGTATCAAATCAAATATGTCAACAACACAATGACACACTAGGCAATCACCGGTTACTAAAACACCAAAATTTCATTTAACAAAACCTTTTGAAAATAAGCCAAGCTGGTGGGTTGGACAAACACCAATGGTTCCCCATGGGCCTCACACATGAATGTTCTTGGGCCACACCAGCACCTCATTTTCATCCAAGCACTCATCCGGTCATGCCATTAACCCTTTTTCATTCCATATACACTCATTAATGTGGTTTCCCACGAGAACACCAAGGATAAAAACCAAACATTTCCATTTTTCAAAACCAAAACATTCATCCCACACCTTTCAAACCTCATACATCATTCCATTTCTAATGTCTTAAATTTCAAACGATTTTCCAAGACCAAATCATTTTTACTTTAAAACCAAATTTCCAAATATCGAAAACAAAGCAACAAGGAACAGTTCAAGAGATAACTAGGTTCAGCGGGTGACTGGAACATATGGTTGGAAGCAATACGACAATCACGTCACCACCACAGGGGGTATTTTGGGACAGCGTCCCTCACTACACATGGCTTGCCACACCCTGCGAGCTCACGAGGACCACTGCCCCTACCCTCTTTTTGTTTCTCCTAGAATGATTAACCAGAAGGACCAAAGACATAGACAAACCTAAACTTACATTTGTAAATAGAGTCCCTCCATGAGGTGAGCAGGCCATGAACCTTACTTGTAGCCCGGACGTTGAGTTCCAGCAACCTGAACACCATTTTACTGTGACTCTATCCGAAAAGAACACGACCTAAGAGATAAAACTTCATCTAATACCATTTTGTCTCGATTCAGGCTAGGTCATCATCCGACCCAGCACGCAAACTAGTCCGTGACATGGGCCAAAGGGCGTTGCTGATCCCCACGGGATTGCACAAGTGCTCAGGTATCAAAACTAACACATGGTAACGATTTACCTGAAATTGTATACGAAAAACACTAAAAAGATAAATAAAATCAAACTGGGAACTGACAACCAAACTTACCCTTTAACTAAAATATTATTATAAGGTTTAAAACTTGAGCCAACATCTAATAATAATAGATAAATAAAGAAACTAAAACTCCAACTCGAACCTCCAAGAAATATGAGAGGTGCAACATCCACACACCACAACCACCAACATGCACGAGGAGGACATCAACAACCAAAAACATCATTGCTGAGCTCAACGCTTCAACCTAGAATACCTAAGAAACCGAATCTACATAAACCAAAAGGTTTATGTAGTGTGTGAATGAAAATCTCAGTAGGAAGTCACCTAATAAAAAGGTTCCATGCATAGTTATTAAATGACCAATACATTTACAGTTTTAATCAAATCAATGAAGTAAATTCTTGAACAGTTTTATAGAAATCAGGTTTTAGGAAAACAATTTCAAATGAAAAAACTTAAATTCAAATGAAACAAACACCCTTAGTTTTTAAAATAACCAACACGTGACAAAAACAAGTGTAATGTAACCAATGATCACTAATAAGGGAGATGCCTCATGGGTGTTATCTAGGTTGGGTCCCTAGATCTCCATGTCTTGGTTAAATGTGGCTTAGAGGGCCATGACCCTATGAAAATGTGGCTTAGAAGGCCACGACCCTTAGAAAATGTGGCTTATAATTCCACGTCCCTCAAGAAAGCACATGTATAGTTTGTGTTGCAATCGTCAGTCCTGCCAATGTAACCAGGTCGAGTCACCTCCGAAACACTATCCAACGAGTCTAGTATACCATCCTAGCTACCCGGGCTTCTCACATTGTGCTCAAGAATGTTTCATAGTTCATGTCATATGTCTTATTCATATACTCATACTAAACAATACACTATACATTCCAAAACCACTATTTTCACAAACAAAACCCTTTAAAAAAACAAATATGCACACTAAAAAATATCAAAACTCAACCTGCATTTCTTACAAAACAAATTAAAGCCAATTTGTGGTCAAAGAAAGAACTTTCATGGTCAAACAACCCATTTGAAGAATTTATTAAACAATTTCAACATACGTCAAACGTCTTTAAACACCAAAAATCCACCTGAATACTCTTTTAAGATAGAACATATATAGATGCTACACCAAAACACCAATTGAACCCGCCCACAGATTCTCTAATAATAATAATAATACTAATAATAATAATAATCATCATCATCATCATTATAATATGCATGCCAATAATCTTTACATAAATCAATTAAAACAATTTTCCATCCTTAATAAGTATTTAAAAAAATGTTTAATATTTTTATAAAAAAAATTGAAAAGAAGAACATTTATTTGCACACAAAAACTACCCAAACCACATCTTTGAATCAAGTTTACACTGACTCCATAGTAAAATATAATCTGCATCCATTGAAATATTTAATTAGCTAGGGGAAAAATTTATCAAACACTGATAACCAGATCGACATCAGTTTTCACAGAAAATCATACTCAAATAACATAAACACATTAATAATAAATCAAATCATGTGAAATCACTATATGAAAAACATTTTTGCATAAATCAATGAAATTAAATAATACACTGAGCTAATTAAACATGAAAATTAATTCATCAAAGTATAATTATAAGCGGAACCACCTTCCTTTGATGCCATGAATTCCAAAATTGGGCGCGAAACTCCAATCAAAACCAATTCGCATCACAAACTACCAATTATATACCCTAAAAACAGATTCGGACTAAAGATAACATCAAAACCAGACCAAAAAACCACATAAACCCTAATCAAACCACATTAAAATGAATGAAAGCCACGAGAACAATGAATTGGTTAACCCAGGGTGTTGGCTGCTAGAAGGAGGAACTCGATAAGGGAGGTGTAGGTGACATGTTGAATTTAGGGAATAGGAAGTTAGCGGCGAGGGGGTTGTTAGGGGATGCTGGTCGGGAGATCAGGTTGGCGGTGGGGATGACGGTCATCGGACGGAGCAGGAGGGAACTAGTTATGAACGGGGGAAGGTAGGGCATCAACGTGATGGATGGATGGAACCCGCTGTGCAAGGAGGGAGGGGGAGAAGCCAAGGCATCGCTCGGGATGTGCTCGGCCAATGGTAGAAGTGTGATAGACTAATTGTAGCACGAGCTGGGGTCGCCGCACCGGATGAAGGTGAGATGGTGTAGGAGGTGCAGCGAAAGAAATGGGGTGGCCGAGAAGTGGATTGGCGTGCGGCGTTACGGATGTCGGGGCATCAGAATGGGAGATGGGTGGTTGTCCTGGGGTGAGGAGGGGATGCGATGCAGAGGGATCTAGTCGCAGGTGTGACAGTGAAAGGCTGGGTGATGGTTAGTCTTGCGGGATACCAGGGAGAGGAGGGTGCGGTGCAGTGAGGATCCCAGGAGAGGGGAGTGCAGCAGGTAGAGGGAAGGAGAGGGGGAGAGATACCATGTTGGGTAGGGTTTTAGGTGGGTGGGGGGGGGGATGTGACGGGAAGAGGGTGGAAAATGGGGGAGAGAAAAAAAACAAGAAGGAAATTACAAATATATATATAAAAAGAAACCTAGAAAAAAAATAGAAATCAAATAATAACTGTATTATTATTATGAATAAAAATATCCTTAAACTAAAACCATAATAATAAAATTATTATTATTATTACAAAAAACAACTTAATTAATTATTAACACATTTTTCTCATATTTTTTTTTATTCTTCCAAACATTTACATTTATTTCACTGTTATTAACCGGTTTTATTTGGATAATTGAACAACATTCGTGTCACACGGTGGCACTGGGGAAGCCATACAACATTTCAATTATGCTTTTCCCATGCATCGCATGCTATCGCGCCCCAAAGGGAAAACTCAGTTATTGATAAAAACATCAAATTCAACTGAAACTCTGCATGTACCTAGACAGAAAAATTTCAAAGAGAAATAAAATAAAAAAAATGTTATTAACATGATTTAATTATTAACAATAATAATAATTTTTACATTATTAATAACGAATTAATTAATTATTTTTTTTTCATAACAGTAATATTATTATTATTATTATTATTCTCGAACAATATTATTATTATTGTCATTAAGGAAATTTCATAAATTTTATTGAAACTTATTATTTGTATTTTATTTCCATTTCATTATTCCCTACACTTTATAGGCCTGCTTGGAACACTAAGTAGACCGTGCGAATAATCGGGCGAGGTTACGTGGTGACTCGGACGCGGCCTCATGGCTTCGAATGAAGTTCTTTAGATGGTGTTAAGACCAAAACATACGTTTTTAAATATGTTCCAAAAAATTTTAATCAGCTCCGACCCGGACCCTGGCGAAAAATTTACAGGTCCAAAAAATAATAAAATAAAATAAATTTTAAAAAGTTAGAGTGTGAAATATTAAAACTAAAAAATTTCATGACATAAGTGGACAATATCTCATTCCAACACAACCATCAACACTTAATAGTCAATAGGATTAACAACATCCACCTCCTACAAGTTGAGTTTTCCCTTTTCATAGACCAACCATGAAAAAGTAAACAAATTCTAAAATGTAAATTTATGTTATGACCTTTAAATCGTACTATTTTTTCACAATGTGTTCAATAATCATTACCATAACAATTTACCATTAACGATATCATTTCAAATAAAAAATTGTTACGCAGTTCGTTTTTTTCTTTTAAACCAAAAAAATATTTTATTAAATTATATGAGAAATAGGTCTAAAATACACAAAAAAGGAAAAAATTAAATTTTTATATAAAATAGTTTATATTGATAAATTTTTATGAATAAAGTAGTTTAATAACCATCAACATGTATGTCAAATGATTCAAATCACTGTGAATTAAATTACTATGTAAAAAATAATCATTGTATGATAGATAATCTTGTATTATAATCCTCAAACATCTCATAATTATCATGAATCTACTGAGGTGAACACAAAAAATACACCCCAATAGTGGAAGCCATCAGGGGTAGCTACACCCCAATAGGGGAACCCATTACATTTAGTCCATATTCTATTTTTTTGAAACAATTATAATTTTCAATTCATTTCTATGTAGTCAAAGTCCCAATTTTATTTTCCATGTTCCCAATAACAAACCCATCCAATGTGTTCATGAAAACATAAATCAATGAAATAATCAATCAATCATTTAAATAAAATATTAATAGAAAATTTCCCAATTTCAATTTTCAATATTAATTTTTCCATTTTATGAATAGAAAATGTTTTCACCATATCAATACATTTGCATTAAATTTATAATTTAATCCATTTTCACAAGATCAAAATCAAATCATAACATCACCATGATTTCCAAATCAAGCTATCTTTTTTCAAAATTCCTCCCCCACTATAATAATTAAATATGTTTTAGGGTTTTTCTCAATTAACGTAACCATTTCAAATCATGGATCGAATCATCTCAACTACATGTTTTTAAATCAATTAAAAAATATTTTGAATTTAATCAAGAAATTCAATGTTTCAATCATATGTAATGTAATTATGGATCCAACATCCTTAAAATAAAATATATAGAAATCAACACCCACAACAGGACTCACAAATGATGAATGAAGTTGAATAAGATATAGGAAAATAAAAAATTAATATGATCCAATGAAATAGAATTTATATTTATCCATTATATGTCGATACATAAAACCATAAGTATTGTATAGAGATATCATAATACACTATATGAGGGGTTTTCTTCATAACCACTAGGGATCGATTATGATCAATACCACTTTATACTACCACAGAATGGGTTTGGGGGGCCAGAAAAGCCTCTTAGGAACATCCAAAGAAGAATAAATCAGGTTTTTTGTGAATGTGCGGATTATTTAATTAATCAAGATGGATTTGAAATATAAAATGAATATTTTAAAATTTAAAATCATGCACAATTTTTTAGCTGGACGGGGGGTCCTGATAAAGGGAAACCATGCACCAGTCATAGAACCCTAGTTTTGGGGGAACACAATTTCCCATTTGTTGGCATATATATTTGGAATCAATGGAAAAAACATGAATTCAGAACTATCTAGGGGATGTATGGTTTTCAATAGTGTGAATAGTTTTATCAAACCATTAACTAACCATGAAAACCCTATAAAAATTTTAAAAAATTACAAAATCTCTTATAATAACCCCAAAACAAGACCTGACATAATGATTGTTGATGAAAAGTGTCTTATAATACCTAAAATAATAAAATGGGATGTTACAACATCCCAACCATAAAAACATTATATATCAAATAATTCAATCAAGATGTTTCCATAGCAATGATAGGTGTCCACTGTTCTTATTAGTTCCTTATTCTCCCATGTCTCTTAAGAATAAAAACCATTCTTCCATAGCCCATGTAACTAATGTATATTCTGCTCATTAATTAACTCATTATTCAAATAAACTATCCTAACTTGATTCTCAGTCACACATAATTCATATTAACCATTAATATCATCCCATATCAATATATTATATGGGTAACAATGATACATCTCATGTTTTGATACTTTAAAACAATTATTAATCAATGTAAACTGTAGAGGAAGTTCAAATTGATGAGCCACCTTCCATAAATTCTAAAGATCCTACAATGGTCCCAAAAAATGCAGAAAATGTATTTCTTTAAACCCAATCCATAAATGTCCCAAATGAGATCAAATTACCTAAAACATATGGTCACCAAGTAAAAAAATAAAATTTTATCTCTAAATGCTATCATAATATTTATATCTGTACTTTGCATTAAAAATTATTGAAGAATAAAATAAATCATTTCAATAATATCATAGACCATGCTTGGTCGAACAAAATAACATTAAAAAACATTGAACAAAAATAAACAAATATATTCATGTTCGTACATATAAGGCCTCAAAATGAGCCGTTATAATTGACGACTGGTAATGATTGTTTTAAGTATACTCAAACAGACCTAAATGGATGCCCCGAAACCCTTTACAAATCAAGGACATAATAATTATAAATTTCTTAACACTATTTATAGACCTATATGTCTATCCATACATATTTGGATGGTATTTCATACTCATGAAAACCTTATAAACCATCACATCTTAATTGGATTAATAAACAATAGGTAAAACAATGATATATATCAAAGACAATGACAGATGGACCTCTATGAAAATGAAAAATTTATTTCTAATAGATTTTAATCCATTCCTAAACATTTGTTGTATATTGATGGAGTATAATGTTAGATGATTTTTTCATATGATCAATCATAACACACATATCATTATTTCTTTAAGGAGTTTATAGAAACCCAACTACAAAGTTTATCGATATCTCATACCTATTCCATATCAGCATAAAAAGGGGATGATAAAAACCCAAAGGTCTCTTTTTCTCCAAAATGTTTTTTAGATAGGTGAAAATGATATTAAAATTCAGAACTATCACTTATTATATATATATCAAATAATAATCACCACATATAATAAAAAAATATTACAAGATATAAGGTGCACTGCCCACTGTGAATTATGAAAACCCTTCACTATAACATTTGTCACATATATGGGATCAAATAATGTATTCTAAACTATAGGATTAAATGACAAGATAACCAATACTCACTAATCGAATCGCACCATAATTAGAGTCCTCAAATTCATAAAAGACTTCATTAAAGTTATTTTTAGAAGAATCATGTTGATAAGAGTTGATGTAAACTAAAAACATTCCAAAAAATCATTAACTCTTCCTCTAATATTCTAAAATGAAACTATGATAAAAATTACTCAAGATACATTCTTATAATTATTTCCCCGTGTCATCTAGTCGGAGTTTTGAACTAAAATAATTTATATTGATATTCCCCTTCGATTAGGTGTTTTAATTTTCAAAATAAAAAGACTTCAGGTACTCCCCCAAAATCTAATTTTATAGTTCATATATTTTTTCTATAAGATATAACATAGGATCTTATTGTTGGAAAACATGGTAAACTATTCTCTAAAATGGTAATTCCACGAAAACATAAGTTCATGCATCACAACTGTGGGTTCAAGGTCAGGGGTCATATAATTATTCTCATGTGACCGAATTTATCGAGAACCACATGAAACCATATTATCACCCTATATAAGAACATAACCAAAATCTGAATCATTAATATAATAAATGTCAACATAGACCTAACTTTTATTTGCATGAGTCAACATTGGAATAGAATTTAAAAGACATTTTTTTATAAAAAATTAATTTATACATTTATCATTTGATGTGATATTTATCCCCTCAAATTTGAGGAAATAAACATGAAAAGAAAAAATTGGTAATTTTTTTTTAAAACTAGTAAGAATACCCTACTAAACCCAATAATATTTGTATCAAAAATATGTTATGTAGTTTATTCAACGTCATAATAATATTCACCGTATCCAAATAATATTAAATTCCATTTTCATGGACCATGTTTCCCAATAACATCAATTACCAAATCAATAGATCCCCTTTATATAGATTGGGATAATGTTATTAATTTCTAGAAATTTAAAAGGCTAATATCATATTACACATATGATCATCCTTACACATAGTGAAAACCAGTACTTCATCCAAAAAGAATAAAACGAACATGTTATGTACTCATAGAAAATTGTATTCATCAACTCTGTAATGACAATAAGAGTGTTGTTTAAATCAAATGATAAACAAAGATACTCTTAATGGTCATAACTAATTTATTAGGAGGAATAATGTATGTTATATTATTTTATTCCCAACTACTGATAGCCATATTTTTTATTTATTTAGGATAACCACTTCTCCACCTTCAACTATTCAAAAAATAATCGATACATGGTAATGAATACTTATTTTTTAATATAAGATGATAATATTTCTTATAATAAACCCAAAGGTTATTTTTGCAATCACCTTACATCACAAGAACAATAATAACAGAAAATTGAGACACACTCAAGAATATAAATCATTTCTCTAATAAATAATTCTACTTATTTTTCAACTATTTTAGTTCATAATGTTCAATATGGTTACAAGGAACAGATAATTGTAGATTACTAGGAACAAAATCCATAGAAAACTCTACCTCTCTTACATAGGAATGACCACTGAAATAAGAATGGAAAATTTCTAAAAAAATAGATTTAAATTAATGGTAGATCATAATTCAATGATTCCTTATCCAAATCAAATGAAAAAATTAATATTATTGTAACACCCGAGAATTTTATGAGAAATATTTTTCTTTTATGTTATTTACATCATCAAAGGAATATTTCACTACACGCAACACTATCTTGGCTTTCTTTACACGCAATCGTGACCTTCCTTGATAGCTTGCATTGTACGCAATACCGAGTTTCACTAAACAGTGATATGCTATTAAAATATTATTAAAACTAGCCATTATGAATAGTAACACACACTTTTGTATATTTTATTTTACAAAATAGACTTCATTTTTGGATTCAGAATATCGGAATTATCCTAGGGTGATATTTTTGTATTTTTCTGAAAAATTTCAATTTTTGATGAATAGTGAAAGCACAAGGTTACTTTTTAAAAACCGAATATCTATTTAAATAATTATTTATTTGATTTAAATTTATTTTATGTGAATATTGATACATAATAACTTATATAAGATCAATTTAATTTATTGAAGATTTTTATAATAATTTTAGACATATAAAAATTTTATTGAACTTTTCACCGTCTTTTACCCACCTCCTAGGAGAATTTCAAAATTTACATAAAACATAATTTTACCGCTTCTCTGAGTGGAATTTAGAAAATCCGAGATACACGGTTAATATCAACAAGTAAAATTTGGTTCAATAAGATAAAAATAATTTTTGGTGAACAGTAACTTTTAATTTTTTTTACCACGGTTAAAAGTAAATAGGGTAATTAAGGGTAAAAATAGTATTATTATTACCCTACAACATGTCCTAAGTCTATTGGATAAGTGTAATTCGACCAAAAACAACCATAGTAATAAAATATGACAATTTAGGTATACGTCGATTAGATTAGGAAATTTGTTATTAATTTATTTAAAGAAGGGTTAAAATAGTTAAAATCAAAGTTTAATAGCTAAATAATTGATAATGTAAGGTTATTCTTAAGATAAATTCTACTATAAATATTCATTAGAATGATGATAATATTTCTTACATAATGATATTTCATTTATAATTTTTAGAAATTAAATAATTTAATTTATTTATGACACAATGATGATGCAATAATTACCTTATTAATGAAATATTAACATAATTGATGTTATAAATACCCAAATAAATGTAATTTTAAACTTTTTATGAATTCCACTAATTTTATACGTTAATATTACATGTTAGTATTGATTTAATTAACATTTTTTGAACTTATCATGCTGTTATAATTTTCACAAAAATCAATTACCAAATCGTGTCAAAATTGAGATAAAATAGTTTTTAAAACAAATATTATATTATTAATTGTTTTTTTAATCCTAAAAATCTATGTCTCGGCCATATTACTTATATAACGTTATATATATTAATAATAAACATCTTTCGGTTCGTTTGGCTTGTTATTGTAAGTTTATTAACCATATAGTGTACGAAAACAAGAAGACACGGTAAAAGTTAAATTATTTAACTTAGAGTTAAATATAAATGATAGGGTTAAAATAGTAACCTAAACTTTTATAAAATCTATTTTATGAGATTATTTCAACCCATACCCACCTTATCTTCGAAAAAAATCAATTTAGAACTATTAAAAACCGAATATGACTTTATAATAAAATAATATTTTATGTTTTTCCTAAGGTGCCCCTCTCCTCCCGTATAAAAGGGCACCTCCTCCCTCTCATCCTCACACCACTTTGAGCCTTAAATCTCGGCCAAAACCTACCAATTTATCTTATAAATTTCCTAGAAACATCATTGAGGTACTTATATTCTTCAAATACCATCTTTAGTTCCCTAAGAGGAGGTTAAGAAGAGGCGCTTCAAAGAAGAGTTAATGTCTGTTACCAATTCTTTCAACTTTATTTCTTCTTCTACTTATTCTTATTTAGTTGTTTAATTATGAGGTAATAACATCAGTATCCCTAATATACAGATATGTTATTATAAATATGAAACAACCCTATTTCACCTCTTATCCATCCTACGGTAAACAAAATCACCGCGTGTGTGTACGTATGGAATACCGTCTCCACGCCGTGGTGTAATATGTTTTCCACCACCACCATACTTGGATGGGTATGATGGTGTAAATAAATAACTATATATGATTATTGTAAAGTGTTATTGATTATTAAATATTATACATACACTTCAATAAAATTCCACGATCATGGGAATGATATCATCGCTTGTGCGTACGTACGACCTACCGCCTCCATGATGTGATGCGACTCGTTCTATATGATCTTCATTGAATAATGATTATATAAATGAATTTAATGAATGAATATGATATATATTACACTAATAAAATTCTTTATATGATTTATCTATATCCTATAAAGAGGAATAAAAATTTATTCGTCAAAACACGCATAAGAACATAAAGTAATAAACACTCGAATAACAAGTAGCAATTAAATATAACAAATAAAAAGATAAGAATATGACCATATATGATATCATAAAAATTAATAGCATTCTGTATTAAGTCAATAACATTATTTAAATCATTATACAGGAGGTTCGGACACGTACGAAGAAAATTGGACCTAAGGTAAGGGAAAATCTCACAATGTCATTTTTATTCGATATTGTTTATAATTTTGTATTTACTGGGGTGTATTTTATCACCCACACCCATGTTTCCTCAATATGTAATATTATTTCTATCCTCCTACAATTGTTTAAATCGAATTTTACCCTTCGGTGAGTTTTTAGTAAATATATGAAAGGAATCTTTTGTCATTTTTCGTACGAGGTACTTTTTGAATTTTCCAGCCAAAGTACGTGAAGAATGTTTTTTTAACTTATATGGCATGAATGAATTTTTTGAAAATTATTTCCAAGAAGCTTCCTTTATAAGTTTTCATGTTTATTTTTAATCAACTTCTTTTATATTAAAATTGTATGACATGTTATGGAAGTAAAAATGTTTTTGAAGTAGAAATGATATTTTCCTCAAGAATGGAGTTCAACTATTTTATCAAAATTATTTTCCATCAAAGATAATATAGGGTTCTATTTATATACCTATTTTAACATTTATTTGACTGTTTTATGGTGTAATTAATTTTATGATGTCCTTTTATCTTATATAGGTTATGTTATGATGGAATGATGTTTAAGAATCCCATTTTTATTACATGGGTTATGCTATGATGTATGATTTATGATTTTGTAGCACACATAAGAATGGTTACATTATGAGATGGATGGGACTTATATCTCCCTCCAATAAATTGTGTAATGATTTATATCTCATTATATAGACATGGCTGGAATGGAAATTTAATCTGGTTCAGTGAAACAGGACTGAAACGAGGAGTGAACTCGGTTCAGAAATGTAATTTGTCCGCTAAGATAGTCATGGTAATGAGTCCTAACTTCTATGAAAGGATTCTCTATGATTATTTGTGTATTCCACAATGTTTCATGTTTTAAGTTATGATTATTGGGATTACATTTCACTATAATGATTTATCCCATGTTATGAAATTATGATCTCTTTTGTAGGTTAAGATTTCCAAAATGTTATGTTATTATAAATATGATGTGATTGATATTTCTTTTGTCTACACTTACTGAGCATTTGAGCTCACCCTTTTGTATTTTTTCTTTTCCCTAGGTCAAGAAGAAGGATAATATGTAAGATATGCCAAAAGGGTCTCTAGATATGATAAAATAAAAGGGAGACAATGTAGATGATTTATGAACCAGTTGTTTATGTTTCCTAGTTTCTAAAGACACTATACCTATACGGTCCTTTCATGGTTCTGTTATATGTTGTAATAAGTATGCTTCAACTCTGACGTAATAAAAATTTATGTAAAGTATGGGTCGTTATAGTTGGTATCAGAGGAAAGGTATAGTCAACCTTTGGAAACTAGGATATGAAAGCCTTAGTAAGAACCCTAAGGATATGGATAATCATAGAACACAATATTAGTGTTTTAGAAATGGCCATGAACAAAATATGATAAGACCTTAAGTGTGAAATTTTATTCTTGATTATTTGGTTTTCCTATTATGATTATTGTTCCTCACACTATTCTTCTTTGTATTATTCAATGGCTGGAACCCGAAGGAACCGTGTTAATGCTGAATGTGATGGGAAATGCAATGATTGTACCCCTGAGCAACCAAATTTTATGGGAGATATAATGAAAAATCTTGTTTCCATTCTCACACAGCATTATCAAGCTATGAACCATGCAAGACTTACAAACAAGAAAAGGAATGAGCAACATTATGTTGAATCATTCATGAGGCATCGTTTACCTTCATTCAGCGGGTCTACTGATCCATTAGTAGCTGAACAATGGATTAGTACCACTGAAAAAATATTTTCAGTTCTACAATGTTCTGAACATGAAAAAGTCATCTTATCAGTGTATCTTTTGGAAGGTGACGCTGATCAATGGTGAAATCTTATCAAAAATATTAGTAAAAGAGATGAAATTGAGTCCATGGAATGGGATGAGTTCAAGGACTTATTTTTTAATAAGTAATTCCCTCATATTCTTTGAACAAAGATGGAGAAGGAGTTTCTTGAAATAAAGAAAAAGGATGATGAATCAGTTGGTACCTACGAAGCTAATTTTACAAGACTTGCAAGGTATGCTTATGGAATTATTATCCAACCTGAGAGTAAAATTGATCGATTCTTTAGGGGCTTAAAACCAAGTCGTCGAAGGGCGTTAGCCGTAAGGGACTTCAATAGCTATGAGGAAATTGTTCGATGTGCTCTCAAGGTTAAGATAGAGATTGGAGTAACCCATCAATCATATGGGTTTGATAATAAGAGGAAAATGGAATTCAAAGAAAAATCTAAAGACCACACTGAAAATAAGATGAGTTTTCTTTTATGCTCAAATTGTAGAAAGAATCATGGAAATAAATGTCTTAAAGGGGAAAGAAAATGTTTTAAGTGTGGAAAAGAAGGTCATCGGGCAGTTGAATGTCGAAATAATGGGAATAAGATGTCTAATGATGAGAAAAAAGTAAGGGATACACAGAATTCACCTCCTACACTTCAATGTTTCTAGTGCAAGGAGATGGGGAATTATGCCAATCAATGCCCAAATCCAAGGGTTGATGATGATGATCGACGTCAAAAAACTCTTAATGCCAAAGAAAAAGGAATGTCACATGCAATTACTATAGGCGATGTGGAGTACGACAACGAAGTGGTGAGAGGTACACTTACCATCCACTCTAAAGTATAATTTTTTTTATTTGATTCTGGATCCACCCACTCTTTTATCTCTGAAGAATTTTCTAAGGGTATCGCCTTATTACCTAAACAATTAGATGTTGAGTTAGCTGTGACAACTTCTAATGGCACAACGGTCGTATCAAAAGTTTATAATTTTTCTCTGATTGAAGTTTCTGGGAAAGTGCTTCATGAAAATCTTGTGATCCTTCCTATAGTTGAATTTGATGTGATTCTTGGCTTGGATTGGCTTTATTTATAAGAAGCTCATACCAATTTCCAAAGAAGGGAAATCAAATTTAATATTCCAGATCATTCTATGATCATCTATCAAGGCAAGGATGAATATAACCTTCCAGAGGCAATTTCTTCCATCTTAAGGGTCTTGATTGCACTAAATGAAGGTTATTAATCTCAAATGGTTGGGGAGAAACTCACGATTAATAATACACCCATTGTACGAGTGTTTGATGATGTCTTTCCGGAGTACTTTCTAGGTCTTCCACCAAATCAGAAGTTGAGTTTTCAATAGAACTCATAACGGGTGCTATACATATTTCAATGACACCTTATAGAATGACCCCAATTGAGTTGCATGAATTGAAGAAGAGACTCAAAGACAATCCTGAAAAAGGATTCATATACCCTAGTGCGTCACCATGGGGAGAATATTTTCTATTTTTTAGGAAGAAAGATGGATGAATGAGACTCTGAATTGATTATAGAGAACTTAACAAGATCACTATCAAGAACAAATATCGTCTCCCATGCATTTATGACTTATTTGACCAACTATGCGGAGCTCAAAACTTTTCCAAGATTGATCTTTGATTAGGGTATGATAAATTATGGGTCAAAAAAGTGGATATACCAAAGACGGCTTTCCATACAAGGTATGGACACTATGGATTTTTTTTTCCATTTGGTCATACTAATACCCCTTCTATCTTCATGGATCTAATGAATAGAGTCTTTATAGACTATCTTGATCAGTTTTTGGTAGTCTTTATAGACGATAATCTTGTCTATTCAAAGAGAAAGGAATAACATGAAGATCACTTAATAATTGTATTGAAGACCCCGAGAAAGGAGAATCTTTAGGAAAAAATTAACAAGTGTGAATTTTGGCTTCAAAAAGATGCATTTTTGGGTTACATAATCTCAAAAGAGGGGATATCTGTGGATCCAGCAAAAACCGAGGTTATCGAAAGTTGGTTGAGACCAACAATAGTAACTGAGATCCAAAGTTTTCTTGTCTTGGCTGGATATTACCAACGTTTTGTGAATGATTTTTCAAGTTTATCTAAACCACTCACCAAGTTGACTTGGATAGGAGTTAAGTTTGTTTGGATGGAGGAATGTGAAGAGAATTTCAAAGACTTAAAAATATGGTTATCCAGTGCACCTGTGATCACACTGCCTTGCAGTAGAGAAAGGTTTGTGATCTGTAGTGATGCATCCAAGAAGGGATTGGGGTGTTTTCTCATTCAAAATGATATGGTGATAGCTTATGCCTCATGACCGTAGAAAATCCATGAGCAAAATTACCCAACTCTTGATTTGGAGTTAGCTGCGGTAATCATTGCATTGATGATTTGAAGGCAATATATTTATGGTGAAATGTGTGATATTTATACTGATCATAAAATTTTAAAGTATATTTTCACACAAAAGGAGATGAATATGCGCCAAATAAGATGGTTTGAGATGAATAAGGATTACGACTACTCAATTCGTTATCACCCTGGGAAAGCAAACAAAGTGGCAGATGCATTAAGTCGACAAGACCGTGCTATCTTATCAATGATGAGGATCACAAATGATCCAATATTTATGGATTTAAAAATTATGGATCATGGAATAATAATGGAAGGGGAGAAATCTTATCTTTCTCAAATGAATGTTCAACCATCAATACATATGAAGATTAAGGAGGCACAAAAATAAGATGTTGAGTTACAAAAGAAGGTGAGAAATGTTCATGAATTCAAGCTTGATTGTGATGGGATAATAAGGTTCAGGAATCGGGTTTGTGTTCCTCCTATACAAGAATTAAAGAAGGAGATGCTGGATGAGGCTCATAGTTCTTCATTTTCTATTCATCCTGGAAGTACCAAGATGTACATGGACCTGAAAGAGTACTTCTGGTGGGACGACATGAAAAGGGATGTTGCTGAATATGTCTCTCGATGCTTGGTTTGTCATCAAGTTATAGCTCAGAGACAAAAGTCTAATGGAATGTTACAACCATTATTCATACAACAATGTATATGGGAAAACATCACTATGGAATTTTTCACCGGACTTCCTAAAACATCCAAAAGAAATAATGCTATCTGGGTTATAGTTGATCGCCTTACGATGCCGGAACACTTCATTGCATTTAGGGAAGATTTCTATCTGGATACGCTTGCTATGATATATGTAAAATAAGTGGTAAGATTGAATGGAGTACCACTTTCCATTATATCTGATCAGGATCCGAGGTTTACCTCGATGTTCTGGTGAAGTCTTCACCATACTCTGGATACAGAGTTGAGTTTCAGCACTTCTTATCATCCTCAGACAGACGGTCAGTCTGAAAGAACAATTCAAACTCTAGAAGATATGTTAAGAGCTTGCTTTATGGATTTATAAGGTGGTTGGGATCAACATCTACCTTTGGTGTAATTTTCTTATAATAATAGCTTTCACTTCAGTATTCAGATGGCTCCTTATGAAGCTCTCTATGGGAAGAAATGAAGGACTTCAACTTGCTGGGATGAAGTTGGGGAAAGGAAGCTATTAGGACCTGATCTTGTTGCTGAGATGGCAGAAAAGGTCAGATCTATTAAAAAAATAAGAGAAGCCTAGAGTCGACAAAAAAGTTATGCCGATAACCAAAGAAAAGACCTAGAGTTTAATGTGGGTAATAAAGTGTTCGTACGAATATCTCCTTGGAAGAGAGTAATGAGATTTGGAAAGAAGAGAAATCTGAACCCTAGGTATATCAGTCCTTTCGAAATACTGGATCGTGTTGGGAGGATAGCTTATCGATTGGTGCTCCCACCGAATCTCGGTCAAGATCATGATGTGTTCCATGTATCGCTCCCGAGAAAGTACATACCCGATCCTTTACATGTACTCAGCTCAGAAGTTGTACCGCTGGAGCAAGATCTTTCTTATGAAGAATAGCATATAGAGATTCTGGATCGTAGCGAAAAATTAATAGGGAACAAGCCCACTCGCTTGGTGAATGTTTTATAGAGGAACCGCCAATTTAGAGAAGCTATATGGGAGCTTGAGGATATGACGAGGGAGATGTATGCTCATCTGTTTGTTACAAAGTGATGAATTTCGAGGGCGAAATTCATTTTAAGGGGGGTAGAATGTAACACTTGAGACTTTTATGAGAAATATTTTGTTTTTATGTTATATAAACCATCAAAAGAATCATTCAATACACACAACACTAGATTGGCTTGCTTTACACCAAATCACGACCTTCCTTGAAATCATGCGTTGTTCGCAATACCGAGTTTAACTAAACAACGATATGCTATTAATCTATTATTAAAACTAGCCATTATGAATTGTAATACCCACTTATTGAAATTTCATTTTTCAAAATGGACTTCATTTTTGGAATCAGAATATCGAAATTATCCTAGGGGGAAAGTTTTGTATTATTCTGAAAACTTACAATTTTTGATGAATAGTTAAAACACTAGGTTACTATTTAAAACCCGACTTTTTATTTAAATAATTATTTATTTTATTTAAATTTATTTTATGTGAAAATTGATACATAATACCTATATAAGTTCAATGTAATTCATTGGAGTCATTTTATAATAATTTTAGACATATAAAAATTATATTAAACTTTTTACCGTCTTTTACCCACCTCCTAGGAGAATTTTAAAATTTACATAAAAATTAATTTTACAGCTTCTGTGAGTGGAATTTCAAAAATTAGAGAGACACGGTTAATATCAAGGAGTAAAATTTGGTTCAATAAGATAAAAATAATTTTCGGTGAATAGTATGTTTTTTTTTACCACGGTTAAAAGTAAATAGGGTAATTAAGGGTAAAAATGGTATTATTATTAACCTAAAACATGTCCTAATTCTATTAGATAAGTGTAATTCGACCAAAAAAATCCTTAAGAATAATATATGACCATTTTGGTTCACATGGATTAGATTAGGACATTTATTATTAATTTATTTAAAGGAGGGTTAAAATAGTAAAAATCGAAGACTAATAACTAAATAATTTTTCACATAGGGCTATATATAAGATAAATTCGACTATAAATATTCATTAGAAAGCTAAAATTATTTCATACATAATGGTATTTTATTTATAATTTTTAGACATTAAATAATGTAATTTATTTATGACACAATGATGATGCAGTAATTACCTTATTAATGAAATATTAACATAATTGATGTTATAAATACCCAATTAAATGTAATTTAAACTTTTTATGAATTTAACTAATTTAATTGGTTAATATTACATGTTAGTATTTATTTAATTTAATTTTTTTTAACTAATAAGGCTGTTATGATTTTCACAAATATCAATTACCAAATAGTGTCAAAATTGACAGAAAATAGTTTTCGAAACAAATATTATATTATTAATTGTTCTTTTATTTATAAAAATCTATGGTTAGGCCAAATTACTTAGATAAGGTTATATATATTAATAATAAATAACTTGGGGTTATTTTGTCTTGTTATAGTAAGTTTATTAACCATATAGTGTAATAAAAAAAGAAGACACGGTAAAAGTTAAATTATTTAACTTCGAGTTAAATCTAAATGATAAGGTTAAAATAGTAACCTTAACTTATATAAAATCCATTTTATGAGAGTATTTAGACCCATACCCTCCTTATATTAGAAATAAATAAATTTAGAGCTATTAAAAACCGAATATGACTTTATAATAAAATAATAATATATTTTTTTCTTAAGGTGCCCCTCTCCTCCCTTATAAAAGGGAACCTCCTCCTTCACCTCCTCACACCACTTTGAGGCTTAAATCTCGGACAAACCCTGCCAATTTATCTTCTCAACTTCCCTATAAATATCCTATAGGTCCTGGTCATCTTCAAATAAAATCTTCAGTTCCCTTAGAGGAGGTTAAGAAGAGGCGCTTCAAAGAATAGGTAATGTCAGTTACCGATTCTTTCAAGTTTATTTCATCTTCTACTTATTCTTATTTAGTTGTTTCATTATTAGGTAGTAAAATCAGTATCCCTCATATACTGATATGTTATTATAAATATGAAACAACCATATTTCACCTCTTATCCATCCTACGATAAGCAAAATCACCGCGCGTGCGTACGTACAGAATACTCTATCCACGCCGTGGTGTAATATGTTTTCCACCACCACCTTACTTGGATGGGTATGATGGTGTAAATAAATAGCTATATATGATTATTGTAAATTGGTATTGATTCTGAAATATTATACATACACTTCAATACAATTACAAAATTATTGGAACGATATCATCGCTCGTGCATACGTACGGCCTACCGTCTCCACAATGTGATGTGACTCGTTCAATATGATATTCATTGAATAATGATTATATAAATGAATTTAATTAATGAATATGATATATATTACACTAATAACATTCTTTAAATGATGTATCTATATCCTATAAAGAGTAATAAGAATTTATTCGAAAAAACACGCATAAGAACATAAAGCAATAAACACCCGAATAACAAGTAGTAATGAAATATTACTAATATGAAACTATGAATATGACCATATGTGATATCATAAAAATAAATATGATTCTAGAATAAGTCAATAAAATTATTTAAATCATTATATAGTAGGTTTGGACATGTACAAAGAAAATCACACCTAAGGTAACAAACAATCTCACAATCTCATTTTCTTCCGAGATTGTTTATACATTGGTATTTACTGGGGTGTATTTTATCATCCACATCCATGTTTCCTAAATATGTAATATTATTTCTATACTCTTAAAATTTTTTAAATCCAATTTTACTCTTCGGTGTGTTTTTAGTAAAAGATATGAAAGGAATCTTTGGTCGTTTTTCGTACGAGGTACATTTTGACTTTTCTTGCCAAAGTACGAGAAGAATGTTTTTTAACTTATAGGACATTAATGGATTTTTAGAACATTATTTCCAAGAAGATTTCTTTAAATGTTTTCATGTTTATTTTTAAACAACTTCTTTTAGTTTAAAATTGTATGACATGTTAAGAAAGTAAAAATGTTTTTGATGTAGAAAGGATATTTTCCTCATGATTAGAGTTCAATTGTTTTATAAAATTTATTTTCCATCTAAGATAATATAGGGTTCTGTTTATATCCCTATTTTTACATTGATTTTATTGTTTTATGATATCATTATTTTTATGATTTCCTTTTATCTTATACGGTTTATGTTATGAATGCATGATGTTTAAGAATCCAATTTTTATTACATGGGTTATATTATGATGTATGATTTATGATTTTGTGGAACACAAAATAATGGTTTCATTATGATATGGGTAGGACCTATATCTCCCTCCAATTCATTGGGTAATGATGTATATCTCATGAGATAGACATGGCTAGAATGACAGTTTAATCTGGTTCAGTGAAACAGGACTGAAACGAGAAGTGATTTCGGTTCAGAAATGGACTTTGTCCCCTAAGATAGTCTTGGGAATGAGTCTTGACTACTAAGAAATGATTCTATATTATAATGTGTGTATGCCACAAAGTTTCATGTTTTATGTTATGATTATTGGGATTACATTTCACTATTATTACTTATCACATGTTATGAAATTATGATCACTTTTGCAGGATAAGATTTCCAATATGTTATGTTATTATGAATATGATGTGATTGATATTTTCTTTTGTTTACCCTTACTGAGCATGTGAGCTCACCCTTTTGAATGTTTTCTTTTCCCTAGGTCAGGAAAAAGGATATTAAGTAATATATGCCAGAAGGGACTCTAGATATGATAAAATAAAAGGGAGAAAGTGTAGATAATTTATGAACCAATTGTTTATGTTTCCCAGTATCTAAAAACACTATACCCATACGGTCATTTCATGGTTTTATTATATGTTGTAATAAGTATTCTCCAACTCTGAAGTAATAACAATGTATTTAAAGTATGGGTCATTATAATTATATTCCCCATACATGGATAAGAATTGAAGGATACACTTGATCTTGGTTCCCACACTCGTTAAAATACATAGAACACCCCCATCGGGAAGAGAAATATAAACCCATTAGTTTTAGAAATTAAATTTGGACATATTAGAAATCAAATAATCCACCATAAAATGATATCGGGAGGCTTTATGTTATGTTTAGAAAATCTTATAAAACAAAAATATCTAATAAATATAAAACATAGTCATGATAATTAAGATAATTCTATCCCTTCATTCATAGGGGAGTTGTGATATTCATCACATAAGAAAAATATTAATTGAATGAGTTAGCATCTTCATAATACATTTATAAATAAATGATTTAGTTTAACTAGTATCAAAAAAATTGGTAACTAAAGATGAGGCAATAATGATGGTACATATCAAAATTGATGGATGTGTATTTACATCAACTAGAGATTAGTCCACTAAATGAAGGATCTTCAATCTAGATGCTAATAGTTGGAACCTATTTGATATTAAGAATCTTGTTTCACCATTGAACCTTTATGTGTTTAAGAGACTATTGCAATACATAGTGAAAATTTGGAATATTTTTTATAGTTTTCAAAAGATATCACTAAAAATATAGATAATTTTCACCATGGTACAAAAATTTCTCTAATTACATACCTTACCACACTAGAATCAAGTCAAAGTTCCTTTTATATTAACTAATGGAGGTCCAGAGTATGCATGTTATCAATAACCACATCAGACTAATCAATGTTCATCATTGCATTAATTTAAATCATTGAAATGCCATTGGGAGAAAATAAAACTCATGTAAAACATGACTAACCATCCAATTCCATCGCAACCATCAATGAACTAACTAGGAAACCATTATACTAAGTGTGATTCAATACAAAAAATTAGAAATGGATATTAGGTCGAAGACCCATCTTTAATGAGTAAGCCTTAATCTTCTCATTCAATATAATATTTGGTGAAAACAACACAATCATGAAAAATTAATTCACAAACTACTTCAAAGACCTATCAACCCACTAGGGATTGAACAAATCTATATCCTAATCAAGTACCATATATTTATGAAAGAATTCATTAGTGAATATAACTCTAATTGTTTTCCAATAAAAACCATCATTCTTTTCTCCATTAACATCAAGCCCCACCATCCCTTTCTATGCCTTTCTATATTATGTGTGTCATATTTCACATTAATAGATTCCACTAACTCCATGAAATGATTAAGGCACTAAATATTTTTCAACTAATCCTCAACAACTTGAGGTTCATTAGTTCCTTGGAATGAAGGTTTTTTGCTATATAGAAAATATTGAGAATGATTATTAGATTCTTATCTTTGATATTATAAAAAGGATCTTAAATATGAATGATTAGATATGCTTATCCCAGTTCATGGAAACCTACATAATAATCTCAATAAGACTCTGGTCCACAAGAGGATTCTCCCTCTATAGTAAACTAGAATCTTCTTCTTGGATCCTATTCAAATTCCTTATTATGGGATGATGTTAAAAACATTAAATAACAACCCTAAATATATCATATGGTTAATTAGATCCATAATCCATAAAAGTGAAATGGAAATATCAATAACATATGATAAAATTTCATGATTTTGACTTCAACATACCCAAATAAAAAGTAGGGAAAAGAATTGAATCAGATCAAAACATTCCTTTTTCAATTTTACCATATATAAATTTTTATTTATTGATATTTAAAATGATAGAATAGTAGGAACTCACTAGAAAATACATCACAATTAACATCAAGTCATCCCAAAATACATAATGACATTGGGGAAGGATGATTAACATCCCTATGATGACACATTTTCATGAACCAACCTGGATACCCTCATACCCTAATACTTGATCTAATAGAGTCATGGCCCAAATGTAATTCATAATACCGTTTGGTTAATAAAACACACTTGGAATCCCACAATAAAATAGTGGGGGACCAATTTTTAAAAAATAAAAATAAAAAATCAATAATGTTATTATTCACAAGACTCCAATGAGATAATTTACAAAAAATTAGATTTACGAAACTCAAAATAGTAAATCATAAATGTAGTTATTATGTAAGAAAATGAGGAATTAAAAATACCATGAATCATGTCGAAAAAATATCTACCAGTCACCTCCATCATCAATATATACTCTATGGGATCATGATCATCCACCTCATATATGTGGAACATTCCATTTTCCTAGACATTTGATAAGAAAGTCAACAAATTCAAAAAAAATGAAAGGTGTGATCTATAAATCCTAATAGGGTCTCTCTATGTTTTCCATAATGAGTACCATAATAATTTACCATTTATTGTATCAATATAAATAAAAAATATGAAATTATTTTCTTATTTTTTTACCCAAAAATTCTATAATTGAAATAGATGGAATATATGTCAAAGAAACATTCAATAATTATTGAATAAACATTTTATATATAATATTTTATATACTGAAAATGGAATAAAAAATATAGTTCAATAAATAAAAAAATTTTCTACTAATATAATGAAACATTTAAAATAAAATAATGTCCAAAAAAATCCACATGGTAATTAATTTATGTGTATAATTGTGTCCTCAAACATCTCATAATGATCATTTCCATAGTCAGGTGTGCACACACTAATGAATCTGATTATGGGAACCCATCAAGGTAAATCTAAACCCCAACAAGGGAACCCATTATGGTTGGATATTCCACAAATGTTTTAGTGACAATTTTGATCATCAATCCATTTCTAGGGATTCATGGTCCTAAACTGATTTTTCTATTACCAATAACTACTTAGGATAATATTTTCTTCAAACAATCAATTAGAAATATTTGAAATCAATCATTCTAAATAATTTTAAAATATAATTTCTGAATTTTAGTTTTCAACATGCCTTTATCCATTTTGAAAACCATTATTGGATTTCATAATATAATTCCATCTAAAATAACTTTTCAAATTATGAATTTTTTATCATGAAAAATATCAAATCGTATCATTAAAATGATTTCAAAATTAAGTTATCATCTTCATAAATAAACCAACAGTATCAATTCCATTGATATTATTTTTTCTTCATAATTTCTATACTGATTTCAAATAAAATATTGCATCATGTAATATACATATTTTTAATTATTTTAAAACCTCATTTAAATTTACTAATAATATTTTATATTACCATCATAGTTTAATGAATTATGAAACCACCTATTCATAAATCCACGATATAAAATTTAGCACATGAAACATTACTCAACAATGATGAATGAAGGTGTAGAAGATCTAAAAACACATTATAAATTAAATATCTAATAAAATGGTGTGTATATCCATACATTACTTTTTTTTTATAAATAAATATATATGGAATGTAATGAGAGATCTTCGTAAACTACATAATACAGGTGTAATGTCCCATAATTTTCTATGTATTTTTTTTAATTATATAGAAATATTACGATTCTACAAAGATTGACGGCACATGATTCTAAGGCCCAGAGTTCCCAGAATGAATTTCCAAACATTCATTAATGGGAATTCAGTAAACTTACCAATCAGGAATTTCTAAATTTTGAACCGCTACTCGGAATTGAAATCTGAGCGCACTGTTGAACTCACAGTGCCATGATTCTCTTAAAGGAGCATTGACATTGACCATAGTAGTTCGAGTGGATGATCTGGTTTTATAGGTTTTCATGGATGATTAATATAAAAAAGTGTTTTATTTTTATTAAAATCCTTCAATCTTTTTAAATTCATTGGAGGCAGGTAGCACACAAGGGTGGTCGGGCATTTAATATTGGGCATTAAATTCCTGGTTACACAAGGTGTGTAACCATAAACCCCACCGTTTAATGAAATATCTTAAATGAAAATTTAAAGAAACCATTAACTTAAGTTAATGAATAATGAATCAGTCCTTTCTATTGGAATTTTTTTTTCATAGATTGGAATTGGTAAGAGAAAAAATTTGAGAACCTTTGGAAGAACAAATACCCCAAGAAGAGAGTGGAGGATCAACGTTCGAGCAACCAATTAATCTTGTTGCGGAATGACGAACGTTGACCCGTCATCGTCAACTGTGAGCACCCTCCAAGGATTCGAGTTTGGGTTTTTTCACCACTGTTCTACATTAATTTACGTTGATTCAATCTTTTTGATCCACATGCTATCGGTCTAACACAGAGAGTGCAGACCAAATGAATGTTGCCCGATCACTCTGTTACTTTTTTGTTTGGTGTGTTATTCATAGGAGAAACTTTGGGATGTGCAGAACTTGACCATGGTGGAATTGATGCAACAGAGAAGTGCTGAGACAAACAATTATGCCTTCGAAATGAAGAACATGCCACCGGATCTCACTCCGTGACTTGGGAGAGCCCACCAACACGACAGCGCTGACAACTTGCACTGACGACTGCTGCTGGTAGGGTACTGGGCAGCGACTGATACACCAGCCGACCGTGATGGTGGTGGCAGCTCAACCGCATAGTTGAAGGAGGCCACAACCCATCATCGGTTGTGGAGGAGGGTAGCAGTCGGCAATACCATCTAGCCATGCGGAAGTCGGGGTGGCGCGCGTCCGCGCAACCAGAGTTAGAGGACATGGATGTTGAGCTACGATGATGCACCTGGAGGGCGTTCGACACCCAGCCGACCACATAGGTAGCAATGGCGCATTTCAGTGACACTGGAAGGGGAGCTGGTCGGAACCGTGGCCGGTTGCATCACGCCGAGCAGGACCCACTTTGGCGGGTCCCACGTGCCAAATGTCAGTTACATGTGGCGCCGCCAGGTTGACCCAAAGTCGAACGGTCGAACATGAACATTCAGAAATCCAGGGCGATGACTCATATAGGTAGAGGCTAGGGTGGGCCCCGCCACAGCAGACCTCACCAAGCTGTGTGTCGCACCTTATGGGCTATGACGAGCATGCCATAGAAAGAGAGCCATGCAGCCCCCTTTGATTGTTGAGCCGGACCGCAGCCCTGTGGGCCTGGCACACCGCAGTCCGGCCCATCCAGTGCAGACCTGAAATGGTTTGTGTGACCCAAACATGGACGGGTCAGCCCAAACTGGGTTGCGTCAGGCCAGGTCGGTCTGATCGGGTCAGACTAGACCCTGGCCCATCGATACCAAGATATGCCTTTTTGTCTATATCTTGATAACCAGGAATTCATTTGACGAACCATCTACAGTGACAAACTATTTGGATCGAGACGGTCCATTTGATATAATCCACTATAGTTTTGGATAACTTTTGAGTATGTCCAAGTTGGATCGAACCCAAATCCAACCAGGCGCTCAGAACAGAAATGCTAATAACATAAAGACAGGGCATCTGATTGGCATGGCATCTATTGCATTGGGACCCTTATGACATGACGTTCCATTGGGATACATCTTCATGGGAATTATTGGTAGTTGATGTGTGACCTATGGCATTTGGATTGGATCCGCCTAGAATCAAGCATGCTTTGTATGGAAACCCTATGGCTGGCTGTACTTGAAAAATCATCAGATCTTGTGTGGGTCATCTTCAGATCCTGTGTGGGTCAGAATCATCAGATCCAATTTGGATCATCTTCAGATACTATGTGGGCTATCTTCAAGTCATGTGTGGGTCATCTTTAGATCTTATGTGGGTCATCTTCAGATCTTCTGTTGGTCATCTTCAGATCATATGTGGGTTATATTCCATCTTGTGTGGGTCAAAAACTGAGTTTCTCGGCGAATTAAAATGATTTACCAATATAGGTAATCATCTATACATTCGTACTTATGTTATACCTAGTGTGATTTATGTATTTACCTTTGTGATAATCTTTTGTGTGGGGATACCTTCATTGTATCTATCTTTTTGGATTTACCTTTGTGGTAAATACCTTCGTGGTATTCTATCCTTTGTGGAACATTTGTTCTTTTGGCTAAATTATTGGGCCTTGTTTTTCCTCACGAATGATATGTGTATACTTGATAACTTAGGTATATGTATGGGCATATACCTAAGTAGGGTTATTTTTTGTTCTCATGCTTTGTGATTATGGTATTTCTCTATGGTTTATCCTCCGTGGATTCTGAGAGACATTCAGGGGTCTCGGGGTCCCTACTAAATATTGTTATACTCACCCCCACATGGGATATGCCCGTACCTTGATGAGTCTTGTGAAAAGTACGTTCAACATTAATTGAGGATGAGGGTTCCAAGACTGGATGATGCCTGGATGTGGCCCATTAGACGAGACCTACCATAGAGACGACTATTCGAGAGCTGTTCCTACCCTTCAGTAGGATCCTTGGAGGTTGTTCACATGAGCTATTTTCAGTTTTACTTGTTCTTTCCCATTTGTCATGTATTGTGGCCCCCATTAATTATTGTACTCACCCTTTTTTACAATATAGTTTAACTAGTGTTTGTATCTTGTTGTGTTCTTGGATGGTGTGAGATTGCAGGTTAAATAGGCAATGCCTTCCCAGTTTTATAGATATGCCTTTCCTGTGCTAGTCGCCAGCCCCAGGCCGATGGAAGGCCGGCTTGGGGAAGTCACGGCATGGGCCCCGGGGGAAGGGGCGTGACAAATTGGTATCAGAGAAGTTGGTTCTACATAAGAACTTTGATTCTTATCATTTAATTGGTAATTGTGTTAAGTGTTATGAGTGTGGTTATCAGTTTTGGGAATCCAATGTTGGTGCGACTTTAGAATATCCATACACCAGGTCCCTAATTTTTTATTTCTGACTCAGTGCATGAAAACACTGATGGAATTTGTGTTTTTGAAAAGTATTCTTTTTGGTCTCTTTGAGTAATCTCAGCAGGTACAAATTATTGACAATGGCGAACCTTTTTATTTTCAGGATGCCTCCACATAGGCAGCCATCCAGGGTCTAGGAAGAGTATGCGATGATAGCCCACCGAGCAATGAGGCTACACTATAGGCCCCCCTATCAGCAGTTGTACCATAAGGTGGTGTTCCAGCAGCACCACTACCCGTTGGGAAACCGATGCCACCAGCCCCAGAAGTAGAGGGTTCACACTGATTGAGCACGTTGCATGAGTTCTAGCACAATAGGCCACCGATGTTCCTTAGAGAGATTGATCCACAGGCGGTTGAGTACTGGATTGAGGATGGGGTGAGTGTTTTTTGACTGGTAGAGACACCATCTCATCTTATGGTCATCCTTGTAGCCATTCTTCTTCATGAAACAGCGGGGAGATGGTTAATCTTGATGATCTAGGTTCATGATTATGTGACTCTCATTTGGGAAGACACCGAGAGCCTTTTCAGGGTAGAGTTCTTCCCAACACCCTTACACATAGTGCGTATACAAGAGCTTCTCCACTTTTTTTAGGGGCAGCATGATCATGACTCAGTATTCCGCAAGGTTCACCGACCTCTCGCGCCACTCCACTGACATAGTGTATGACCCTTTCATCAGGCCCGTACATTTGAGCAGGGTCTCAGATGGGAGATCAGAGCTACGATGGTATCTCTTAGAATCCTAAAATAGGATGGGGTGTTAGAGAGAACACTCTTGGTGACATATTCCTTACTAATCTATCATCAGTAGTGAGACCCACAATCGAACGTCACGTAATAGAGTCATCTGTAGTTGGAAGTAGACAGATGATGCAGAGGTCCAAGATGACCAGACCTATTGGTGGACGATCATATGATAAAGGTTTGATTGAGAAAGGTTCTTGAGACAATGAAGGACAAGAGAGGAGCAGTCAATGTCATGGGTGTGGCAGGTAGGGTCACATGGCTCGGGACTACCCAACCCGCCATATGAATGAACAGAAAGTGGTCAATGGGACACCTAGGAAAATGCGAATATTCGATCGAGGAGGTCTGCAGGCAATAAGAAGACATCACAGAGGAGTTGGTCGTATAACATGTGGTGGGTAGCGATTCGAGGTTATACCGCTGCCACCTCCCTGTGGTCCACCCCGACCACAGGGAGCAAGGGGACAAGGACAGGCTCAACTCCAAGTAGCTGAGGCCTACGACCATAGTGCTCCAGAGATGATTCAATGTACACTCTCTGTCTACTCTACCATAGCTACAGTACATATAAACACTTGTTATAGTCAGTCATTTATTTCCCTGATCCTCATTCGGAGCTCGAAGATTCCGGTGGAGCCATTGGATTGGTCATTACATCTAGAGACTCCTACAATATAGGATTCTATGATTAGAATCTGGTGCTAGTAGTGTTAGCTTACTCTAAAAGGCGAGAGAATCGGTTGGGATCCTTTAGTAGTAGTGTCAAAGCCATACGCCATCACCTTGTGTACAGATTGGTTATCTACAATCCATGCTTAGATCGACTGCATTTGGCGCAATGTGCATTGCGTTTGCGAGGATGGGACCCAGTTTTCCTTCACCGGCAATAAGGGAACGTTTGAAATACAGGATGGACATAACCGGTAGAGGGTGTTTCTGATCACACGTCATTTGTCTAGACTTACCCTCAGAGTTGTTAATATAGAGAGTCTGAGCTATCATGTAGTGGTGGAACAGTACACTGATGATTTCCCCTATGATGTTCTGGGTCTACCTCTGCACAGAGAGGTGGACTTTAATATCGACATGTTCCCTTGGGTGACACTGATATCTGCACCAGCATAACGAATGGATCCATTGGAGATTCAACAATTGCGAGTATAACAAGAGGACTTGCAGAGGAAGGGGTTCATTAGGACTGGTTTTTCTCCATGGGAAACCTTGATTTGGATCACCAAGATGGCGGATGGGAGTTTTTAACTCTGTGTGGACTATCAGTCCCTGAACTAGTTGAACGTGAAGAACAAGTACCCACAATCGAGGATTGATGATCTTTTTGATCAGATGAAAGGAGAAAGTTGGTTTTGGATGTTATATCTCAGATCAGGATATCACCAGCTCAAGGTATGAGATGAGGATGTCTTGAAGACGACATTAAAATGTCTGTATGGAAACTATGAGTTCTTGGTTATGCCATTCAACATGACCAACAACCCAACAGTGTTCATGGGACTCATGAAAAAGATAATCTATACATACCTTGATCGCTTTGTGGTTGTCTTCATCGATGAAATCCTAGTATACTAAGTTATAGAGTAGGAGAAATCTTATCTTCTACAGATAGTTCTGGACAGACTCTGAGAGCACCAGATTTATGGTATGCTCTCTAAGTTCTAGTTCTAGGTCTTATAGGTTCACTTCCTGGGATACGTCATATCAGAGGTGGGAGTTTATGTGGATCCAGTGAAAGATGAGGTTGTATTTTCTTTGGAGCCACCTAAGAGTGTGACAAAGGTGATAAGTTTCTTTGTTCTGGTCAGTTACTACCGGAGGGTTGTGCGTGACTTTTCCAGAGTTGCATTAGCCTTATCAGCATTGACAAAGATGGGGAAACCCTTCATGTGGTCTGAGATTTGCCAAAGGAGTTTCCTGTAGCTGAGGCAGAGTCTTACGATTTCCCCCATGTTGATTCTACCATAGGAGGGTGTGGGGTACATAGTCTACTACATCACATTAGGGACTAGTCACGGATGTGTACTAATGCCAGAGCGAGCACATATCGTATATAGTTTTTTACAACTAAGACACCATGAGCAGAACAATGATACCCTTTACCTGGAGATAGCAGTAGTGGTATTCGCCTTGAAGATGTGGTGACATTACTTGATGGGTGAAAATTTTGCACTCTACTATTATAAAAATAGTATCAGGTATATCTTCTCTCAGAAGGACCTGAACAAGAGACAATGGAATTGTCTTGAGTTCTTCTAGGACAATGACGTCGAGATTGTCTACACTCTTGTTAAGGAGAACGTAGTAGGAGATGCACTCAGTAAGAGATCTGGTATACAATTGCTGAGTGAGGGGATAGAGCAGCTAGCCACATTGCAGATATCCTACGTGGATCGAGAGGGAGCTGTTTATCATTAGTATCTGACAATCACTCCCCCACTCCTTTAGTGAGACATGGTGGTGCAACTTGGGGACACTAACTGTGAGGCTCGATGTGCTAAGATATCCACATGACATGAACCTAATGGATTTTTGGAAGGTAGGGAGCAAGTCATCCTCTTCAGATGACGTACTATGGAATCAGTGGTGATATTGGATGAAGTGTTGAGGGAGTTCCATACATCCCCTCTAGTTGTACATCCACAAGTGGAGAAGAAGTACCAGGACCTCTGACGTCATCACTGGTGGTAAGGAATGATGAAAGAAGTGGCAGAGTTTCTCTCACAGTTACTCACATGTCTTCAAGTGAAGGCAGAGCAACAAGTTCTTGTGGGTATAGCATAGCCACATGAGGTGCTAGAGTGGAAGTGGGATGGAATTTCCATAGGCTTTATGATAGGACATACATGCACGTACAATGGACATGATTCCATCTAGGTGATTTTTGACCAACTCACCAAGTCGGACCACTTCCTGCTTATCTGAGAAGAGGGATTAATAGAGTGCATCAGATGCCTCTACGTACAAAAGATTGTACGGCTTTATGGAGTGCCCTTGATGGATGTCTCAGATCGTGATGCATGTTTTACATCCTGGCTATGGAAGGGGTTGAAGGAGGCGTTCGAGACTCAGCTTCGATTGAGCACCGAATTTCATCATCAGATGGATAGTCAGATAGATAAGACCATTCAGACTCTCGAGGACATGTTGCATGCTCCCGTACTTGGTTTTGGATGCAGTTAAGAGGATCACTTTCCTTTGGTGGAGTTTCCATACAACTACAGTTATCACTCCACTATCGATATGGCACCATTCTAGGTGTTGTATGGTTAACCTTGAAGATCTCCTCTGTGCTGGACTAACCCAAGGGTGTCAGAACTCATGGGATCGGAGATGGTATGGGCTACCACAGAGAAGATGGAGATAATTTAGGAGCAGATGAAGACTGCACAGTGTAACAGCCCAGGATTTTATAAAAAAATATTCTTTTTAATTTTATTAATGTCTTGTGTTGTACGCTACACCAAAAGGAGCTTGCACAACACGCATCCTTGTCTTGCCTTGCATTACACGCAACCGCGACCTTCCTTGATAGCGTGTGTAATACGCAATACCGAGTTTCACTAAACAACGATGTGCTATTAAAATATTATTAAAACTAGCCGTTATGAATAGTAATATCCACTTTTTAAAATTCTGTAAATCTTATTTTTCAAAATGGACTTCATTTTTGGACTCAGAATATCGAAATTAGCCTAGAGTGAAATTTTGGTATTTTTCTGAAAACTTTCAATTTTTGATGAATAGTTAAACCACTAAGTGGTAGGTTAAAAACTGAATTTTGCATAAAACTTAATTTTACCGCTTCTGTGAATGGAATTTCGAAAATCCGAGAGACACGGTTAATATCAAGGACTAAAATGTGGTTCAATGAGATGAAAATAATTTTTTGGTGAATAGTAACTTTTTACTTTTTTTACCACGGTTAATAGTAAATAGGGTAACTAAGGGTAAATATGATATTACTATTACCCTAACACATGTACTAATTCTATTGGATAAGTGTAATTCGACCAAAAACAACCTTATGAATATAATATGACCATTTAGGTCCACTTGGATTAGATTATGACATTTAATATTATTTTCTTTAATGAATAGTTAAAATAGTTAAAATCAAAGTTTAATAACTAAAACATTTTTAATATGGGGTTATACATAAGATAAATTCTACTATAAATATTCATTAGAAAGCTAACAAGATTTCCTACATAATGATATTTTATTTACAATTTTTAGACTTTAAATAAATTAATTTATTTATGACACAACGATGATGCAGTAATTACCATTTTAAGAAAATATTAACATAATTGATGTTATAAATGCTCAAATGAATGTAATTTGAGACTTTTTATGAATTACACTAATTTTCTAGGTTACTATGATATATTAGTGTTGATTTAATCAACTTGGTTTGAACATATAATTCTGTTATGACTTTCACAAAAATCATATATCAAATAGTGTCAAAATTGACACAAAATAGTTTTTAAATAAAATATTATATTACTAATTGTTATTTTATTCCTAAAAATCTAAGGTTCGGCCAAATGACTTAGATAAGGATATATATATTAATAATAAACAATTTGGGGTTCGTTTGGCATGTTATAGTAAGTGTATTAACCATATAGTGAAAGAAAACAAAAAGACATGGTAAAAGTTAAATTATTTAACTTAGAGTTAAATCTAATTGATAAGGTTAAAATAATACCTTAACTTGTTTAAATCCTATTGGTTGATAGGATTTCGACCCATACCCACCTTATCTTAGAAATAAGACCCTTTGGAACCATTATAAACCTATTTTGACTTTAATATAAAATAATATTTTGAGATATTCCTAAGGTGCCCCTCTCCTCCCCTATAAAAGGACACCTCCTCCCCCTCCTCCTCACACCAATTTGAGCACTCAATATCGGCCAACCCCTGACAAAATCTCTTCTCCACTTCCCTATCAACATCCTAGAGGTTCTGGTCTTCCTCAAAGACCAATTTTAGTGCCCTAAGAGGAGGTCTCAAAGAGGCGCTTCAAAGAAGAGGTAATTACCGTTACCAACTCTTTCATCTTTATTTCTTCTTCCACTTCTTCTTCTTAGGTTGTTTCATTATGAAGTAATAACATCAGTATCACTCATATACTGATATGTTATTATAAGTATGAAACAACCCTATTTCACCATCTATCCATCCTACGGGAAAAGAAATCACCGCGCGTGCGTACGTACGGAATACCGTCTCCACGTCGTGGTGTAATCTATTTTCCACCACCACCTTACATGGATGGGTATAATGGTGTAAAGAATAACTATACATAGTTATTAAAACATCATATTTATTCTGATATATTGTATAATCCACTCCAATTCAATTCAATATTTATGGAAATGATATCATCGCTCGTGCGTACGTACGGACTACCGTCTCCACGACGCGATGAGATTCATTCTCCATGTTAACCATCTAAGAATGATTATAAAGTATATATAAGAAATAAAAATGAAATATATGATATTGTAATGCTACTGGATTTATATATATATATATATATATATATGTATTTCATCTACTTACTTCCATTTCAAGACAATAAGGAAAGGAAAACAGCGTTCATGCGTACGTACGGACTACCGTCTCCATGAACGGTGTTTTTCATTTTATTTATCTATCTATTATATATATATATATATATATTGAATATATATGATATATAAATCATATTTTATATTCTGGAAGTAAGTGAATCATGATATAAGTAATAATGATGTCAAGAACAACAAGTCAAAACAACTACGATAAATGAAACAGTTTTACCCAAAACGCTTCTTTAACATGAAATTTACAAAAGAACGGGTAATATAAAGTCATAAGTGAACCATATATGATATCATAACAATGAATATGATTCTGTAATAAGTCAATGACATTATTTAAATCATTATACAGGAGGTTTGGACACATACGAAGCAAATCGGACCTAAGGTAAGGGAAATATCACAATCTCATTTTTATCCGAGATTGTTTATTCGTAAGTATTTACTGGGGTGTATTTTATCATCCACATCCATGTTTCATCAATATGTAATATTATTTCCATCCACCTACAATTGTTTAAATCCAATTTTACTCTTCGGTGAGTTTTTAGTAATATGTATGAAAGGAATCTTTTGTCGTTTTTCGTACGAGGTACTTTTTGACTTTTCCGACAAAAGTACGAAGAATGTTTTTTTTAACTTATACGGCATGAATGGATTTTTAAAACATTATTTCCAAGAAGATTCATGTACAAGTTTTCAAGTTTATTTTTAATCAACTTCTTTTATTTAAAAATTGTATCACATGTTAAGAAAGGAAAAGTGTTTTTGAAGTAGAAAGGATATTTTCCTCAAGAATGAAGTTCAAGTATTTTATCAAAATTATTTTCCATCTAAGATAATAAAAGGGTTCTGTTTTTATCCTTATTATTACATTGGTTTGATTATGTTGTGATGGAAATATTTTTATGAATTCCTTTATCTTATATGAATTGTTTTATGATGTCATGTTGTTTATGAATCCCATTTTTATTACATGGGTTACACTATGATGTATGGTTTATGATTATGTGGCACACATAAGAAAGGATTCATTATAAGATGGGTGGGACCTATATCTCCCTCCAATGCATTGGGTAAAGATTTTATATCTCATGAGATAGACATGGCTGGAATGGTAGGTTATACCGGTTCAGTGAAACAGGACTGAAACGAGGGTTACTCGATTCAGAAAGGGACTTTGTCCACTAAGATAGTCTTGGCAATGAGTCTTGACTAACAAGAAATGATTCTCTATGATTATGTGTGAATGCCACAAAGTTTCATGTTTTATGTTATGATTATTGTGATTACATTTCACTGCCATGATTTACCCCATGTTATGAAATTATGATCTCTTTTGCAGGTTAAGATTTCCAAAAGTTATGTGCTTATGTATATGATGTGATTGATATTTCTTTTGTTTTACCTTACTGAGCATTTGAGCTCACCCTTTTATGTTTTCTTTTCCCCAGGATATAAAGAATGGTTTTAGGTAAAAAAAAAAGGAAGATCTTTATGGTAGATATTGAAGATCTTTCACCAGGATTAGAAGATTACGTTCCGAGTTTCCAAAGACACTAAACTATTACGATCCTTGTGTGTGTGTTTTTGTTATGTACTAAGTATTCCGCAAAAGTAATGTAATGTCCATGTACGTCAGGCTTCGGGTCTCTACAGTTGGTATCCGAGGAAAGGTTTAGTCAACCTTTGGAAACTAGGATGCGAGAACTTTTGTGAGATCCCTAGAGATATTTCTAAGGTATGTCTAGGGATGTCTCTAAGGTTAAGTATACGTATAGGTTATAGTCCTAGAATTGCGCTAACGATCTTCGAATTTAACCTAAGATGTTAGATATTGAGGATACTAACCCTTTATTATGTTGTTTTCCCTAGCATGATTTTTGCCTCTCACACAATTCTTTTGGGGTTTTAGACGATGGCTGGAACCCGAAGGAACCGTTTTAATGCGGAATGTGATGGGCAATGCAATGATTGTACCCCTGAGCAACCAAACGATATAGGAGCTGGAATGAAAAATCTTGTAGCCATGATCACACAACTTTCTCAAGCTATGAATCATGCAGGACTTCCAAACGAGCAAAGGAAGGAGCAACATTCTGTTGAATCCTTCATGAGGCAGCGTCCACCTTCTTTCAGTGGGTCTACTGATCCATTAGTTGCTGAACAATGGATTAGTACTACTGAAAAGATATTTTCAGTTCTTTAATGTTCTGAACATGATAAAGTCATCCTAGCAGTGTATCGTTTGGAAGGAGATGCTGATCAATGGTGGAATCTTATTAAGAATACAAGGCAAAGGGATGAAATTGAGTCTATGGAATGGGACGAGTTCAAGAACTTATTTTTCAATAAGTACTTCCCTCGTATTCTTCGAACAAAGATGGAGAAAGAGTTTCTTGAACTGAAGCAAAGGGACGATGAATCTGTTGGTACCTATGAAACAAATTTTACAAGACTTGCAAGGTATGCTTCTGGAATTATCATCCAACCTGAAAGTAAAGTTGATCGATTTTTCAGTGGCTTAAAACCAAGTCTTCGAAGGGCATTAGCTATAAGAGACATCAGTAGCTATGAAGAAATTGTGCGTTGTGATATCAAGGTAGAAATGGAAGTTGGTGTTACATATCCATCTCATGGTTTTGACAAGAAACGAATGATGGAGTTCAAGGAGAAATCTCAGAATAATGGTGAAAAGAAGATGAATGTTTCCTTATGCACAAAGTGTGGAAAGAAGCATGGTGGAGATTGTCTAAAAGGGACTAGAAAATGTTTTAAGTGTGGAAAAGAAGGTCATCGAGTAGCTGAGTGTCGAAGTAATGTAAAAAGGGTTTCTAATGATAAAGAAAACACTGCAGAGAACACACCGACAACACTTCAATGCTTCAAGTGCAAGGAAATGGGGCATTATGCTAATAATTGCCCTAATCCAAGGGTTAGTGATGATCAACATGAGCAACCACTGAAGGCAAAGGACAAAGGGAAATCACATGCGATCACTATTGGCAATGTTGAATATGACAACGATGTGGTGGAATGATTAAGTGTTTATGTAATGGGATTCCAAAATAATGTTGTATCATTGAGTATTGCAATATTTATTGATGTGGTATTCAAAGTGATTGAGATATTTTTTGGAAATAAGATGATATGCGCATAATGAAGACGAGAAAATGAAATGTTTAATAGTATTCATGAGCTCATGATTGATATAAGGACTAAGTGATATCATGGTTTGAGTATATAGAATTTTGAGGATTTTGGTATGTGGAAAGTGTTAACTTTTAACTGCACTCATGTTTTCACTAAGGTATTAAAGAGAATACACGATTAAGGAATTTGAATGTTTGGAATGTGACCAACAAGACATATCTTATGATATGTGGGGATCAACGACAATATTAAATCTCTGGTAATCGATGTCACTATATTATGAGAGTAGACTGCAGTATTATGTATAAGCCTAAAGATTAGACTGGATTATGTTGGACATAAGTTAGTATTGTTTAAGGATAAAAGATTTTCGATATTATTGATGGGATGTTATAGTAACGTAGTTTTAGAAAAAGGACAACCTGCAGGACGGGTGACAGCCCATCGCTTCGGACAAGGCTGTAGGAATCGATCCCACAACCGAAGTGCGACTGGCCTTTATCGCCTACCACTAGCCTACAGGAAGTCCCTGTTTAGTAGAAACTAGTTTTATTATATTAAGCAGTATGATATATGAAGTATAAGTCCATTTTAGGAACCATATATGCTTTATCTCACTATAGATCGACTTATGTATATAATTTTTGCTAAACTTTTGTTTGAAACAGATGGAATGACCCGTCATTCTATCATATGATCTGCTAACACTTCACGAATAACAAATTCAACTTCATTTATTTAAGAGATGAAGTGGAAATTGTTCTAGGCATGAACAATAGTGAGATTGTACCAAAATAAAGAAAGTATTTATTCCAATTCAAATTTTCAACTTTAGGGAAATGATCTTGAAAACCAAAAATGTTGTCCTAGTGATCTTATACCTGATGAATCAGATGGTACCTTAGATCGTCACAAATTTATGGATTTGTGATTACTGGCTTTTCCATAGCCATGTTCTCTACCACTCTCCATCAGAACATGATGGTTATATTTCTCTTCCATATCCATATTTTCACCTATGTGGAAACCCAATGATTAGTTTATTTGGGTAACCATTACGTTTCATACTTTTGTTTTTAAAGATTGGTTTTGATATTCCTTTTTACGATGTGGGTTTCTATTAAAGAAACTTTCGAATAGTAAACCATTTATAACCCCGACGAATTTCGAGGGCGAAATTCATTTTAAGGGGGGTAGAATGTAACAGCCTAGGATTTTATAAAAAAATATTCTTTTTAATTTTATTGATGTCTTGTGTTGTATGCTACACCAAAAGGAGCTTGCACAACACGCATCCTTGTCTTGCCTTGCATTACACGCAACGGCGACCTTCCTCGATAGCGTGTGTAATACGCAATACCGAGTTTCACTAAACAACGATGTGCTATTAAAATATTATTAAAACTAGCCGTTATGAATAGTAATATCCACTTTTTAAAATTCTGTAAATCTTATTTTTCAAAATGGACTTCATTTTTGGACTCAGAATATCGAAATTAGCCTAGAGTGAAATTTTGGTATTTTTCTGAAAACTTTCAATTTTTGATGAATAGTTAAACCACTAAGTGGTAGGTTAAAAACTGAATTTTGCATAAAACTTAATTTTACCGCTTCTGTGAATGGAATTTCGAAAATCCGAGAGACACGGTTAATATCAAGGACTAAAATGTGGTTCAATGAGATGAAAATAATTTTTTGGTGAATAGTAACTTTTTACTTTTTTTACCACAGTTAATAGTAAATAGGGTAACTAAGGGTAAATATGATATTACTATTACCCTAACACATTTCCTAATTCTATTGGATAAGTGTAATTCGACCAAAAACAACCTTATGAATATAATATGACCATTTAGGTCCACTTGGATTAGATTATGACATTTAATATTATTTTCTTTAATGAATAGTTAAAATAGTTAAAATCAAAGTTTAATAACTAAAACATTTTTAATATGGGGTTATACATAAGATAAATTCTACTATAAATATTCATTAGAAAGCTAAAAAGATTTCCTACATAATGATATTTTATTTATAATTTTTAGACTTTAAATAAATTAATTTATTTATGACACAACGATGATGCAGTAATTACCATTTTAAGAAAATATTAACATAATTGATGTTATAAATGCTCAAATGAATGTAATTTGAGACTTTTTATGAATTCCACTAATTTTCTAGGTTACTATGATATATTAGTGTTGATTTAATCAACTTGGTTTGAACATATAATTCTGTTATGACTTTCACAAAAATCATATATCAAATAGTGTCAAAATTGACACAAAATAGTTTTTAAATCAAATATTATATTACTAATTGTTATTTTATTCCTAAAAATCTAAGGTTAGGCCAAATGACTTAGATAAGGATATATATATTAATAATAAACAATTTGGGGTTCGTTTGGCATGTTATAGTAAGTGTATTAACCATATAGTGAAAGAAAACAAAAAGACATGGTAAAAGTTAAATTATTTAACTTAGAGTTAAATCTAATTGATAAGGTTAAAATAATACCCTAAACTTGTTTAAATCCTATTGGTTGATAGGATTTCGACCCATCCCCACCTTATCTTCGAAATAAGACCCTTTGGAACCATTATAAACCTATTTTTACTTTAATATAAAATAATATTTTGAGATATTCCTAAGGTGCCCCTCTCCTCCCCTATAAAAGGACACCTCCTCCCCCTCCTCCTCACACCAATTTGAGCACTCAAGATCGGCCAACCCCTGCCAAAATCTCTTCTCCACTTCCCTAGCAACATCCTAGAGGTTCTGGTCTTCCTCAAAGACCAATTTTAGTGCCCTAAGAGGAGGTCTCAAAGAGGCGCTTCAAAGAAGAGGTAATTACCGTTACCAACTCTTTCATCTTTATTTCTTCTTACACTTATTCTTCTTAGGTTGTTTCATTATGAAGTAATAACATCAGTATCAATAATATACTGATATGTTATTATAAGTATGAAACAACCCTATTTCACCATCTATCCATCCTACGGGAAAAGAAATCACCGCGCGTGCGTACATACGGAATACCGTCTCCACGCCGTGGTGTAATCTATTTTCCACCACCACCTTACATGGATGGGTATAATGGTGTAAAGAATAACTATACATAGTTATTAAAACATCATATTGATTCTGATATATTGTATAATCCACTCCAATTCAATTCAATATTTATGGAAATGATATCATCGCTCGTGCGTACGTACGGACTACCGTCTCCACGACGCGATGAGATTCATTCTCCATGTTAACCATCTAAGAATGATTATAAAGTATATATAAGAAATAAAAATGAAATATATGATATTGTAATGCTACTGGATTTATATATATATATATATATGTATGTATGTCATCTACTTACTTCCATTTCAAGACAATAAGGAAAGGAAAACAGCGTTCATGCGTACGTACGGACTACCGTCTCCATGAACGGTGTTTTTCATTTTATTTATCTATCTATTATATATATATATATATTGAATATATATGATATATAAATCATATTTTATATTCTGGAAGTAAGTGAATCATGATATAAGTAATAATGATGTCAAGAACAACAAGTCAAAACAACTACGATAAATGAAACAGTTTTACCCAAAACGCTTCTTTAACATGAAATTTACAAAAGAACGGGTAATATAAAGTCATAAGTGAACCATATATGACATCATAACAATGAATATGATTCTGTAATAAGTCAATGACATTATTTAAATCATTATACAGGAGGTTTGGACACATACGAAGCAAATCGGACCTAAGGTAAGGGAAATATCACAATCTCATTTTTATCCGAGATTGTTTATTCGTAAGTATTTACTGGGGTGTATTTTATCATCCACATCCATGTTTCATCAATATGTAATATTATTTCCATCCACCTACAATTGTTTAAATCCAATTTTACTCTTCGGTGAGTTTTTAGTAATATGTATGAAAGGAATCTTTTGTCGTTTTTCGTACGAGGTACTTTTTGACTTTTCCGACAAAAGTACGAAGAATGTTTTTTTTAACTTATACGGCATGAATTGATTTTTAAAACATTATTTCCAAGAAGATTCATGTACAAGTTTTCAAGTTTATTTTTAATCAACTTCTTTTATTTAAAAATTGTATCACATGTTAAGAAAGGAAAAGTGTTTTTGAAGTAGAAAGGATATTTTCCTCAAGAATGAAGTTCAAGTATTTTATCAAAATTATTTTCCATCTAAGATAATAAAAGGGTTCTGTTTTTATCCTTATTATTACATTGGTTTGATTATGTTGTGATGGAAATATTTTTATGAATTCCTTTATCTTATATGAATTGTTTTATGATGTCATGTTGTTTAAGAATCCCATTTTTATTACATGGGTTACACTATGATGTATGGTTTATGATTATGTGGCACACATAAGAAAGGATTCATTATAAGATGGGTGGGAACTATATCTCCCTCCAATGCATTGGGTAAAGATTTTATATCTCATGAGATAGACATGGCTGGAATGGTAGGTTATACCGGTTCAGTGAAACAGGACTGAAACGAGGGTTACTCGATTCAGAAAGGGACTTTGTCCACTAAGATAGTCTTGGAAATGAGTCTTGACTAACAAGAAATGATTCTCTATGATTATGTGTGAATGCCACAAAGTTTCATGTTTTATGTTATGATTATTGTGATTACATTTCACTGCCATGATTTACCCCATGTTATGAAATTATGATCTCTTTTGCAGGTTAAGATTTCCAAAAGTTATGTGCTTATGTATATGATGTGATTGATATTTCTTTTGTTTGCCCTTACTGAGCATTTGAGCTCACCCTTTTATGTTTTCTTTTCCCCAGGATATAAAGAATGGTTTTAGGTAAAAAAAAAGGAAGATCTTTATGGGAGATATTGAAGATCTTTCACCAGGATTAGAAGATTACGTTCCGAGTTTCCAAAGACACTAAACTATTACGATCCTTGTGTGTGTGTTTTTGTTATGTACTAAGTATTCCGCAAAAGTAATGTAATGTCCATGTACGTCAGGCTTCGGGTCTCTACAGTTGGTATCAGAGGAAAGGTTTAGTCAACCTTTGGAAACTAGGATGCGAGAACTTTTGTGAGATCCCTAGAGATATTTCTAAGGTATGTCTAGGGATGTCTCTAAGGTTAAGTATATGTATAGGTTATAGTCCTAGAATTGCGCTAACGATCTTCGAATTTAACCTAAGATGTTAGATATTGAGGATACTAACCCTTTATTATGTTGTTTTCCCTAGCATGATTTTTGCCTCTCACACAATTCTTTTGGGGTTTTAGACGATGGCTGGAACCCGAAGGAACCGTGTTAATGCGGAATGTGATGGGCAATGCAATGATTGTACCCCTGAGCAACCAAACGATATAGGAGCTGGAATGCAAAATCTTGTAGCCATGCTCACACAACTTTCTCAAGCTATGAATCATGCAGGACTTCCAAACGAGCAAAGGAAGGAGCAACATTCTGTTGAATCCTTCATGAGGCAGCGTCCACCTTCTTTCAGTGGGTCTACTGATCCATTAGTTGCTGAACAATGGATTAGTACTACTGAAAAGATATTTTCAGTTCTTCAATGTTCTGAACATGATAAAGTCATCCTAGCAGTGTATCGTTTGGAAGGAGATGCTGATCAATGGTGGAATCTTATTAAGAATACAAGGCAAAGGGATGAAATTGAGTCTATGGAATGGGACGAGTTCAAGAACTTATTTTTCAATAAGTACTTCCCTCGTATTCTTTGAACAAAGATGGAGACAGAGTTTCTTGAACTGAAGCAAAGGGTCGATGAATCTGTTGGTACCTATGAAACAAATTTTACAAGACTTGCAAGGTATGCTTCTGGAATTATCATCCAACCTGAAAGTAAAGTTGATCAATTTTTCAGTGGCTTAAAACCAAGTCTTCGAAGGGCATTAGCTATAAGAGACATCAGTAGCTATGAAGAAATTGTGCGTTGTGATATCAAGGTAGAAATGGAAGTTGGTGTTACATATCCATCTCATGGTTTTGACAAGAAACGAATGATGGAGTTCAAGGAGAAATCTCAGAATAATGGTGAAAAGAAGATGAATGTTTCCTTATGCACAAAGTGTGGAAAGAAGCATGGTGGAGATTGTCTAAAAGGGACTAGAAAATGTTTTAAGTGTGGAAAAGAAGGTCATCGAGCAGCTGAGTGTCGAAGTAATGTAAAAAGGGTTTCTAATGATAAAGCAAACACTGCAGAGAACACACCGCCAACACTTCAATGCTTCAAGTGCAAGGAAATGGGGCATTATGCTAATAATTTCCCTAATCCAAGGGTTAGTGATGATCAACATGAGCAACCACTGAAGGCAAAGGACAAAGGGAAATCACATGCGATCACTATTGGCAATGTTGAATATGACAACGATGTGGTGGAATGATTAAGTGTTTATGTAATGGGATTCCAAAATAATGTTGTATCATTGAGTATTGCAATATTTATTGATGTGGTATTCAAAGTGATTGAGATATTTTTTGGAAATAAGATGATATGCGCATAATGAAGACGAGAAAATGAAATGTTTAATAGTATTCATGAGATCATGATTGATATAAGGACTAAGTGATATCATGGTTTGAGTATATAGAATTTTGAGGATTTTGGTATGTGGAAAGTGTTAACTTTTAACTGCACTCATGTTTTCACTAAGGTATTAAAGAGAATACACGATTAAGGACTTTGAATGTTTGGAATGTGACCAACAAGACATATCTTATGATATGTGGGGATCAACGACAGTATTAAATCTCTGGTAATCGATGTCACTATATTATGAGAGTGGACTGCAGTATTATGTATAAGCCTAAAGATTAGACTGGATTATGTTGGACATAAGTTAGTATTGTTTAAGGATAGAAGATTTTCGATATTATTGATGGGATGTTATAGTAACGTAGTTTTAGAAAAAGGACAACCTGCAGGACGGGTGACAGCCCATCGCTTCGGACAAGGCTGTAGGAATCGATCCCACAACCGAAGTGCGACTGGCCTTTATCGCCTACCACTAGCCTACAGGAAGTCCCTGTTTAGTAGAAACTAGTTTTATTATATTAAGCAGTATGATATATGAAGTATAAGTCCATTTTAGGAACCATATATGCTTTATCTCACTATAGATCGACTTATGTATATAATTTTTGCTAACCTTTTGTTTGAAACAGATGGAATGACCCGTCATTCTATCATATGATCTGCTAACACTTCACGAATAACAAATTCAACTTCATTTATTTAAGAGATGAAGTGGAAATTGTTCTAGGCACGAACAATAGTGAGATTGTACCAAAATAAAGAAAGTATTTATTCCAATTCAAATTTTCAACTTTAGGGAAATGATCTTGAAAACCAAAAATGTTGTCCTAGTGATCTTATACCTGATGAATCGGATGGTACCTTAGATCGTCACAAATTTATGGATTTGTGATTACTGGCTTTTCTATAGCCATGTTCTCTACCACTCTCCATCAGAACATGATGGTTATATTTCTCTTCCATATCCATATTTTCACCTATGTGGAAACCCAATGATTAGTTTATTTGGGTAACCATTATGTTTCATACTTTTGTTTTTAAAGATTGGTTTTGATATTCCTTTTTACGATGTGGGTTTCTATTAAAGAAACTTTCGAATAGTAAACCATTTATAACCCCGACGAATTTCGAGGGTGAAATTCATTTTAAGGGGGGTAGAATGTAACAGCCCAGGATTTTATAAAAAAATATTCTTTTTAATTTTATTAATGTCTTGTGTTGTACGCTACACCAAAAGGAGCTTGCACAACACGCATCCTTGTCTTGCCTTGCATTACACGCAACCGCGACCTTCCTCGATAGCGTGTGTAATACGCAATACCGAGTTTCACTAAACAACGATGTGCTATTAAAATATTATTAAAACTAGCCGTTATGAATAGTAATATCCACTTTTTAAAATTCTGTAAATCTTATTTTTCAAAATGGACTTCATTTTTGGACTCAGAATATCGAAATTAGCCTAGAGTGAAATTTTGGTATTTTTCTGAAAACTTTCAATTTTTGATGAATAGTTAAACCACTAAGTGGTAGGTTAAAAACTGAATTTTGCATAAAACTTAATTTTACCGCTTCTGTGAATGGAATTTCGAAAATCCTAGAGACACGGTTAATATCAAGGACTAAAATGTGGTTCAATGAGATGAAAATAATTTTTTTGGTGAATAGTAACTTTTTACTTTTTTTACCACGGTTAATAGTAAATAGGGTAACTAAGGGTAAATATGATATTACTATTACCCTAACACATGTCCTAATTCTATTGGATAAGTGTAATTAGACCAAAAACAACCTTATGAATATAATATGACCATTTAGGTCCACTTGGATTAGATTATGACATTTAATATTATTTTCTTTAATGAATAGTTAAAATAGTTAAAATCAAAGTTTAATAACTAAAACATTTTTAATATGGGGTTATACATAAGATAAATTCTACTATAAATATTCATTAGAAAGCTAAAAAGATTTCCTACATAATGATATTTTATTTATAATTTTTAGACTTTAAATAAAGTAATTTATTTATGACACAACGATGATGCAGTAATTACCATTTTAAGAAAATATTAACATAATTGATGTTATAAATGCTCAAATGAATGTAATTTGAGACTTTTTATGAATTACACTAATTTTCTAGGTTACTATGATATATTAGTGTTGATTTAATCAACTTGGTTTGAACATATAATTCTGTTATGACTTTCACAAAAATCATATATCAAATAGTGTCAAAATTGACACAAAATAGTTTTTAAATCAAATATTATTTTACTAATTGTTATTTTATTCATAAAAATCTAAGGTTCGGCCAAATGACTTAGATAAGGATATATATATTAATAATAAACAATTTGGGGTTCGTTTGGCATGTTATAGTAAGTGTATTAACCATATAGTGAAAGAAAACAAAAAGACATGGTAAAAGTTAAATTATTTAACTTAGAGTTAAATCTAATTGATAAGGTTAAAATAATACCCTAAACTTGTTTAAATCCTATTGGTTGATAGGATTTCGACCCATCCCCACCTTATATTCGAAATAAGACCCTTTGGAACCATTATAAACCTATTTTTACTTTAATATAAAATAATATTTTGAGATATTCCTAAGGTGCCCCTCTCCTCCCCTATAAAAGGACACCTCCTCCTCCCCCTCCTCCTCACACCAATTTGAGCACTCAAGATCGGCCAACCCCTGCCAAAATCTCTTCTCCACTTCCCTAGCAACATCCTAGAGGTTCTGGTCTTCCTCAAAGACCAATTTTAGTGCCCTAAGAGGAGGTCTCAAAGAGGCGCTTCAAAGAAGAGGTAATTACCGTTACCAACTCTTTCATCTTTATTTCTTCTTCCACTTATTCTTCTTAGGTTGTTTCATTATGAAGTAATAACATCAGTATCACTCATATACTGATATGTTATTATAAGTATGAAACAACCCTATTTCACCATCTATCCATCCTACGGGAAAAGAAATCACCGCGCGTGCGTACGTACGGAATACCGTCTCCACGCCGTGGTGTAATCTATTTTCCACCACCACCTTACATGGATGGGTATAATGGTGTAAAGAATAACTATACATAGTTATTAAAACATCATATTGATTCTGATATATTGTATAATCCACTCCAATTCAATTCAATATTTATGGAAATGATATCATCGCTCGTGCGTACGTACGGACTACCGTCTCCACGACGCGATGAGATTCATTCTCCATGTTAACCATCTAAGAATGATTATAAAGTATATATAAGAAATAAAAATGAAATATATGATATTGTAATGCTACTGGATTTTTATATATATATATATATGTATGTCATCTACTTACTTCCATTTCAAGACAATAAGGAAAGGAAAACAGCGTTCATGCGTACGTACGGACTACCGTCTCCATGAACGGTGTTTTTCATTTTATTTATCTATCTATTATATATATATATATATATTGAATATATATGATATATAAATCATATTTTATATTCTGGAAGTAAGTGAATCATGATATAAGTAATAATGATGTCAAGAACAACAAGTCAAAACAACTACGATAAATGAAACAGTTTTACCCAAAACGCTTCTTTAACATGAAATTTACAAAAGAACGGGTAATATAAAGTCATAAGTGAACCATATATGATATCATAACAATGAATATGATTCTGTAATAAGTCAATGACATTATTTAAATCATTATACAGGAGGTTTGGACACATACGAAGCAAATCGGACCTAAGGTAAGGGAAATATCACAATCTCATTTTTATCCGAGATTGTTTATTCGTAAGTATTTACTGGGGTGTATTTTATCATCCACATCCATGTTTCATCAATATGTAATATTATTTCCATCCACCTACAATTGTTTAAATCCAATTTTACTCTTCGGTGAGTTTTTAGTAATATGTATGAAAGGAATCTTTTGTCGTTTTTCGTACGAGGTACTTTTTGACTTTTCCGACAAAAGTACGAAGAATGTTTTTTTTAACTTATACGGCATGAATGGATTTTTAAAACATTATTTCCAAGAAGATTCATGTACAAGTTTTCAAGTTTATTTTTAATCAACTTCTTTTATTTAAAAATTGTATCACATGTTAAGAAAGGAAAAGTGTTTTTGAAGTAGAAAGGATATTTTCCTCAAGAATGAAGTTCAAGTATTTTATCAAAATTATTTTCCATCTAAGATAATAAAAGGGTTCTGTTTTTATCCTTATTATTACATTGGTTTGATTATGTTGTGATGGAAATATTTTTATGAATTCCTTTATCTTATATGAATTGTTTTATGATGTCATGTTGTTTAAGAATCCCATTTTTATTACATGGGTTACACTATGATGTATGGTTTATGATTATGTGGCACACATAAGAAAGGATTCATTATAAGATGGGTGGGACCTATATCTCCCTCCAATGCATTGGGTAAAGATTTTATATCTCATGAGATAGACATGGCTGGAATGGTAGGTTATACCGGTTCAGTGAAACAGGACTGAAACGAGGGTTACTCGATTCAGAAAGGGACTTTGTCCACTAAGATAGTCTTGGCAATGAGTCTTGACTAACAAGAAATGATTCTCTATGATTATGTGTGAATGCCACAAAGTTTCATGTTTTATGTTATGATTATTGTGATTACATTTCACTGCCATGATTTACCCTATGTTATGAAATTATGATCTCTTTTGCAGGTTAAGATTTCCAAAAGTTATGTGCTTATGTATATGATGTGATTGATATTTCTTTTGTTTGCCCTTACTGAGAATTTGAGCTCACCCTTTTATGTTTTCTTTTCCCCAGGATATAAAGAATGGTTTTAGGTAAAAAAAAAGGAAGATCTTTATGGGAGATATTGAAGATCTTTCACCAGGATTAGAAGATTACGTTCCGAGTTTCCAAAGACACTAAACTATTACGATCCTTGTGTGTGTGTTTTTGTTATGTACTAAGTATTCCGCAAAAGTAATGTAATGTCCATGTACGTCAGGCTTCGGGTCTCTACACACAGAGTAGGTAGAAGTCTGTTTCTCATAGGATATGGAAACCACTGGAGTTATAGGTTGGTGACCATTTCTTTCTATAGGTCTCTCCTCGATGAGGTCTGTGGAGATTTTGTTGGGGCGACAAGTTATCCCCGAGGATAATTGGACCCTTCCAAGTCCTTAACAAATCTGGTAAGGTGGTATACCACATTTCCCTTCCCAATCATTTGCACCGGGTTCACGATAGTTTCTGTGTATCCTAGCTGAGGAGGTATGTTCATGATCCTTCACACATAATTTACAAGGGCGAGCTAGACTTTGATGATGGTGTGCCATTTTCATTGGTTCCAGTAAAGATTGAGGATCGACAAAAGTGAGTCCTTCATGGAAGAACGATACCTCTATTTTTGGTACGTTGGCAGCATGAGAACCTCCAGGACTGAACCTGAGAGATGGAGTTTTAGATTCGTGCCCAGTACCCCCCTTGTTTCCCTAGTTTGTGTTGTGGCATTTGGGGACGCAAATCCCTATCATGTGGAGAATATAATGGCCCTGAATTTTCAATGTAATTTTTCATTTATATGGAAATATTATGAGTCTGGAAAAATTGAAGGCATGTGAATACAAGGCTCGGACTGCCCAGAATAAATTTCCAAAATTTCATTAAGGTACGTTCAGTTAACATACCGAATGATAATTCCTGACTTTTGAACTGGAGATCCGAATTGAAATTTGAGGGCACTATTGAACTTGCAGCATTGGGATTCGCTTAAAAGATCTTTGACATTGAACACTGTAGGTCATGGGGAAGATATGGTTTTGTGGGTTTTCGAGGAGGATTAAAACAAATCAAAGGTGTTATTTTTATAAAACTCCATCCATTATTTTAAATTCATTAGAGGTGGGTACCACACGAAATTGGTCATTCATTTAATACTGGGATTTAAATTCCCAGCTACACAAAGTTTGTAACCATTATTTACACCATTTAATGAAATCTCTTTAATGAAAACATAAAGAAACCATTATCATAAGTTAATGTGGAAGGCTTCTCTCCTTCCTCTTGGTCATTCATTGGAAAGGATTTGAATTGGGAGAAGAGATATTTTGAGAACATTCAGAGAACCATTGATGAAAAATCCACCAAGAAAAGAACGGAGGATCGACGTAAAAGCAACCACTAAAGCTTGTTGAGGATCGACAAACATTGACATGTCTTCTTCATCCACAAGAAATATACAAGGATTCCAGGTAGGGTCTGTTCTTCATTGTTCTTAGTTAATTTAGTATGTTTCAATATTATTAGGCTGCATTTTATCAGTCTAATGTGGATGGTGCAGTCCAAACGAACGTGGCCTGATCCATCTGCAACGTCGTTGTTTGACGTGTTCTTGACTGGTAAAACATTGGGTTGAGTGCTACTCGATTTTGATGGACTTGATGAGACGACGACATCCTGAGATAAAAAATGATGAATTTGAATCGATGAACGGGCCAATGGATCTGTAACACCCCAAGATTTTATGAAAAATATTCTTTTAATTTCATTAATGTCTTGTGTTGTATGCTACACCAACATTACCTTGCACTATACACAACACCGTATTAGCTTGAAGTTTACGCAACACTATTCTTGGATCGTGTTACACACAATTTTGATAATAGTTATTCTACGCAACATTGAGTATATATATATATATATATTCAATGTATAAATGAAATATGGTTGGATTCTGTTATACGAAACAACAAAGGATTCTTTCACAACATGCAACCCCGACTTGGCTTGCATTACACGTAATCGTGACCTTCCTCGATAGCGTGTGTTGTACGCAATACCGGGTTTTACTAAACAACGATATATTATTATAATATTATTATGAACTAGCTGTTATGAATAGTATTAACTCAATTTTGAATTTTATAACATTATTATTCATCTTACACATTTTCTAGAACATGGTATAAGAACAAAATAAATTTTTCGGTTAAAATAAGTATTTTTCAAAAAATGTAGTTTTTCCGCCTTTTGATGGCGCACCCACTTTAAATATAGTTTTTGATATTTTTATAAGTTCAATTTGACAAAATAAAATTCTTCTTTGGAATCAAGAAATAAAAATTTACTTTGGATAAATTTTTCGTATTATTCTGGTAACTTTCATATTTTGATGAATAGTAAAAACACGGTATATTTTAATGAAAAACAACTTTTTTCATCATAATATCTTATGTGGATAAATTATAATATTTAATGGTTTTAAAGTATAAATAGAATATATTTTTACCATTTAATATAATTTATGTCATTAGCATTGATCTTACCTTGAATTCATAGGTTAAATCAATTCAATCTTTTGCAATGTTTTAAAGAAAAACCCGTTTTCTTTGGACAACGAGATTAATTTTAATTTAATTTCTGTAACATTTTTGTATTTAATTTGGAAAAATAGATTCCATATTTGGAATCAGTGGATCCAAATTATGTTAATAAGCTACTTTTTATTTTTGGGAATTATGAATAGTAACTACGGTAAATTTTATTTACCATAGTTAAAGGTAAATCATGTAATTAAGGGTAAAAATAATATTATAAAATTACCCTAACACATGTCAAAATCTCATTGGATGACTAAAAGTCGACCCATATAACCTAAGGGTCGGATTAGATTCATTTAATGGACTTTTGTACATGAAAATAATTTAATTATTATTAAAACCATAGAATGTGACAACATGTCACTTTCTTAAATCTTATAAGTATAATAATATTAATTTAGTGATAAACTTCATGAAACATAGAACATGAATAGTCTTCAGAAATATAATACAATTATCTACATCATAGGAATTTATTTAGAATTTTTAGGGATTAAATAATAATCATTTATTATGACACAAAGATGATGTAGTAATTGTCTTATTAATGAAATATTGACATAATTGATGCTATAAATACCCAAATAAATGTAATTTAAGATTTTTAATGAATTAAAATATTTTTATATGTTAATATTACATGTTAGTATTGATTTAATTAACTTTTTTCGAACTAATCAATCTGTTATGAGTTTCACAAAAATCAATTACTAAATAGTGTCAAAATTGACATAAAATAGTTTTTAAAAGAAATATTATATTATTAATAGTTATTTTATTGCTAAAAATCTAAGGTTCGGACAAATGACTTATATAAGGTTATATATATTAATAATAAACAACTTGGGGTTCGTTTGGCTTGATATAGTATGTTTATTAACCTTATACTGTAAGAAAACAAGAAGACACGGTAAATGTAAAATTATCTAACTTAAAGTTAAATATAAATGACAAGGTTAAAATAGGAACCTAAACTTGTCTAAATTCTATTGTATGGGAGTATTTAGACCCATACCCACCTTATATTTGAAATAAATAAATTTGGAGCTATTCGAAACCGAACTTAACTTTATAATAAAATAATAGTTTTAGTTATTCCAAAGGTGCCCCTTTCCTCCCTTATAAAAGGGCACCTCCTCCCCGATTCCTCACACAACTTTGAGCCGTCAAGCTCGGCCAACCCCTTAAAATTTCACCTCTCCACTTCCATAGAAACATCCTAGAGGTTCTGGTATTCTTCAAAGACCTATTTTAGTGCCCTAAAAGGAGGTCTCAAAGAAGCACTTCAAAGAAGAGGTAATTTCTGTTACCGATTCTTTCATCTTTATTTCTTCTTCCACATATTCTTCTTTAGATTTTTCATTATGAAGTAATAAAATCAGTATAAATCATATACTGATATGTTATTATAAGTATGAAACAAACATATTTCACCATCTATCCATCCAACGGAAAAATAAATCACCGCGCGCGCGTACGTAAGGAATACCGTCTCCACACCGTGGTGTAATCTATTTTCCACCACCACCTTACTTGGATGGGTATAATGGTGTAAATAATGACTATATATGACTATTATAAAGTGATATTGATTCTTAAATAGTATACATACACTCCAATACAATTCCACGATCCTAGGAATGATATCATCACTCGTGCGTACGTACGGAATACCGTCTCCACGATGTGATGCGACTCGTTCTACATGATCTTCATTGCATAATGATTATATAAATGAATTGAATGAATGAATATGATATATATTACACTAATACCATTATGTAAATGAGGTATCTATAACCTAAATAGAAGAATAATAATTTATTCGACAAAACACACATAAGAACAAAAAGTAATAAACACCCGAATAACAAGTAGTAATGAAATATTACAAATAAGAAGCTACGAATATGACCATATATGATATCATAAAAATAATTATGATTCTGGAATACGTAAATGACATTATTTAAATCATTATACATGAGGTTCGAACACTTATGAAGCAAATCAGACCTAAGGTAAGGGAAATATCACAATCTCATTTTTATCCCAGATTGTTTATACTTTGGTATTTATTGGGGTGTATTTTATCATCCACATCCATGTTTCCTCAACATGTAATATTTATATCCTTCTAAAATATTTTATATCCAATTCTACCCTTTGGTGAGTTTTTAGTAAAAGATATGAAAGGAATCATTTGTCGTTTTTCGTACGAGGTACTTTTTGACTTTTCCGAAAAAAGTACGAGAAGAATGTTTTTTTAACTTATAGGACATGAATGTATTTTTAAAAAATTATTTCCTAGAAGCTTCATTTAAAAGTTTTCAAGTTTATTTTTAATAAACTTATTTTAGTTTAAAATTGTATTACATGTTAAGAAAAGAAAATGTTTTTGAAGTAGAAAGGATATTTTCCTCAAGAATGGAGTTCAAGTGTTTTATCAAAATTATTTTCCATCTAAGATAATATAGGGTTCTGTTTCTATCCCTATTCTTATACTGATTTGATTATGTTGTGATGGAATTATTTTTATGAATTCCTTTATCTTATATGAATTGTTTTATGATGTCATGATGTTTAAGAATCCCATTTTTATTACATGGGATATGAAATGATGTATGATTTATGATTTTGTGGCACACATAAGAATGGTATCATTATGAGATGGGTGGGACCTATATCTCCCTCCAATGCATTGTGTAAAGATTTTATATCTCATGAGATATACGTGGGTGGAATGGTAGTTTATACCGGTTCAGTGAAATAGGACTGAAACGAGGAGTGAACCCGGTTCAGAATGGGACTTTGTCCACTAAGATAGTCTTGGCAATGAGTCTTGAATAATAAAAAATGATTCTCTATGATTATGTGTGTATGCCACAAAGTTTCATGTTTCATGTTAGGATTATTGGGATTTCATTTCACTACTATGATTTATCCCATGTTATGAAATTATGCCCTCTTTTGTGGGTTAAGATTTCCCAAATGTTATATTCTTATGAATATGATGTGATTGATATTTCTTTTTTTTACCCTTACCGAGCATTTGAGATCACACTTTTATGTTTTCTTTTCCCCAGGATATAAAGAAAGGTTTTAGGTAAAAAAGGGGGGGAATCTTTATGGGAAATGTTGAAGATTTTTCACCACGATTAGAAGATTATATTCCGAGATTCCAAAGACACTAAACTATTAGGGTCCTTGTGTGTGTGTGTTTTTTGTTATGTACTAAGTATTCCGCTAAAGTAAGGTAATTTGCATGTACGTCACGTTTTAGGGTCTCTACAGTTGGTATCAGTGGAAAGTTTTAGTCAACCTTTGGAAACTAGGATGCGAAAATGTTAATGAGATCCCTAGAGATATTTCTAAGGTATGTATAGGGATGTACCTAAGGATAAATATACGTATAGGTTATATTCCTAGAATTACGGTAACGATCATAGAATTAAACCTAAGATGTTAGATATTGAGGACACTCCCTCTTTTATTATGTTGTTTTCCCTAGCATGATTTTTGCCTCTCACACTATTCTTTTTGGGTTTTAGACGATGGCTGGAACCCGAAAGAACCGTGTTCATCAACGCAATGGAAAATGCAATGATTTTCCTCTTGAACAAACAAATGTTATGGGAGATGGAGTGAAAAATCTTATTGCTATACTTACACAAGCTATGAATCATTCTGGACTTCCAAATGAGCAAAGAAGGGAACAATATTCTATTGAGTCCTTCATGAGGCAATGTACACCTTCTTTCAGTGGGTCTTCTGATCCACTTGTTGCTGAACAATGGATCAGTACCACTGAAAAGATATTTTCAGTTCATCAATGTTATGAACATGATAAAGTCATCTTAGCAGTATATCGTTTGGAAGGTGAAGCTGATCAATGGTGGAATCTTATCAAGAATACGAGGCAAAGAGATGAAATTGAGTCCATGGAATGGGAAGACTTAAAGAACTTATTTTTCAATATGTACTTCCCTCATATTCTTCGAACAAAGATGGAGAAAGAGTTCCATGAACTAAAGAAAAAGGACGATGGATCTGTTGGTGTATACGAAGCGAATTTTACAAGGCTTGGAAGGTATGCATCTGGCTTTATCATCCAACCTATAAGTAATGTTGATCGATTCTTCAGTGGATTAAAACCAAATCTTCGAAGGTCATTAGCTATAAGAGACTTCAGTAGCTACGAAGAAATTGTATGTTGTGCTATCAAGGTAGAAATGGAAGTTGGTGTTACTTATCCATCTCATAGTTTTGACAAGAAACGAAAGATGGTGTTCAAGGAGAAATCTCAGAATAATGGTGAAAAGAAGATGAAGGTTTCCTTATGCTCAAATTGTGGAAAGAAGCATGGTGGAGATTGTCTTAAATGGACAAGTAAATGATTCAAATGTGGAAAGGAAGGTCATCGGGCATTTGAATGCCACAATGATGGGAAGAAGATGTCTAATTATGAAAACAAAGGAAGGGATACACAGAATGAACCTACTACACTTCAATGCTTCAAGTGCAAGGAGATGGGGCATTATGCCAATAAATGCCAAAATCCAAGGGTTGTTGATGATGATCGACATAAACAAAATCTTAAGGCAAAGGAAAAAGGGACGTCACATGCGATCACCATTGGCGATGTTGAATATGACAACGATGTGGTGGAATGATTAAGTGTTTATGTAATGGGATTCCAAAATAATGTTGTATATAGTATCGTGGAATATTTGAATATTTATGAATTGGTCTATTGTGGTTTTCAATAATTTTATGGTACTGGTAACCATGAAATGTGATTGAAATATTTTTGTAAAAAAATATGATATGTACATAATGAAGGGATAAGGAAAAAAATGAAATGTTTGACAGTATTCATGATCTCATGATTGATATAAGGACTAAGTGATATCATGGTTTGAGTATATAGAATTTTGAGGATTTTGGTATGTTGAAAGAGTTAACTTTTAACAACATTCATGTTTTCAATAAGGTTCAATGGGTATTCATTATTCAAGAGAATACATGATTAAGGTATTCGCATGTTTGTAATTTGACCAACAAGATATATCTTATGATATATGGGGGATAAATGATGGAATTGACATGATCATTTTCTTTATATTATGAGATTGGACCAAAGTATTTTAGATAATCCTAAAGATTGGAATGGATTATGTTGGACATAAGTTACTATTGTTTAAGGATAAAACTTTTTTTTTGATATTTTTGATGGGATGTAATAGTAATATAGTTTTAGAAAAAGGACAACCTGCAGGACGGGCGACAACCCATCACATCAGATAAGGCTGTGGGAATCGAACCCATAACTGAAGTGCGACGGGCCTTTATCACCTACGACTGGCCTACAGGAAGTCCCTGGTTAGTGGAAAGTAGTTTTATTTTATTAACCGGTATGATAATTAAAGTATAAGTCCATTTTTGGAATTATATACGATTAATCTCACCATAAGATGGACTTATAAATTTTACTAACCTTTTGTTTGAAACAGATGGAATGACCCATCATTCTATCACATGATCTGCAAATTCTTCACGAATAACAAATTCAACTTCATTTCTTTAAGATATGAAGTGGAAATTGTTCAATTCATGAACAACAGTGAGATTGAACCAAAATCATGTAAGTATTTCTTTTAATTCATCAACATTAGGGAAATGATCTTGAAAACCAAAAATATTGTCCTAGTGCTCTTATATCCAATGAACCAGATGGTACCCTAGATCATCACAAATTTATGGCTTTGTGATTGTTGGCTTTTTCATAGCCATGATCTCTACCACTCTCCATCAGAACTTGATGGTTAGATTTTTCTTCCATATCAATATTTTCACCTATGTTCTCCTACGTGGAAACCCAGTGATGAGTTAATTTGGGTAACCGTTACATTTCATACTTTAGTTTTTAAAGCCATGTTTTGGTATTCCTTTTTATGCTGTGTGTTTCTATTAAACAAACATTCGAGTAGTAAATCATTTATAACCACGACGAATTTCGAGGGCGAAATTCATTTTAAGGGGGGTAGAATGTAACACCCCTAGATTTTATGAAAAATATTCTTTTAGTTTCAATAATGTCTTGTATTGTATGCTACACCAAGATTACCTTGCATTATACACAACACCGTATTAGCTTGTAGTATACGCAACACTATTCTTGGATCGTGTTACATACAATTTTGATAATAGTTATTCTATGAAACATTGAGTATATATATATATATTCAATGTATAAATGAAATATGGTTGGATTATGTTATACGAAACAACGAAGGATTCTTTCACAACACGCAACCCTGACTTGGCTTGCATTACACGCAATCGTGACCTTCCTCGATAGCGTGTGTTGTACGCAATACCAGGTTTTACTAAACAACGATATATTATTATAATATTATTATGAACTACCCATTATGAATATTATTAAATAAATTTTGAATTTTATAACTATATTATTCATCTTACACATTTTCTAGAACATGGTATAAGAACAAAATGAATTGTTTGGGTAAAATAAGTATTTTTCAAAAAATGCAATTTTGCCGCCTTTTGATGGCACAACCACTTTAAATCTAGTTTTTGATATTTTTATAAGTTCAATTTGAAAAAATGAAATTCTTCTTTGGAATAAAGAAATAAAAAATTACTTTGGATAAAATTTTCGTATTATTCTGGTAACTTTCATATTTTGATGAATAGTAAAAACACACTATATTTTAATGAAAAACAACTTTTTTCATCATAATATCTTATGTGGTTAAATTATAATGTTGAATTTTTTTAAAGTATAAATAGAATATATTTTTACCATTTAATATAATTTCTGTCATTAGCATTGATTTTACCTTGAATTCATAGGTTAAATCAATTCAATCTTTTGCAATGTTTTAAAGAAAACACCATTTTCTTTTGACAACGGGATTAATTTCAATTTAATTTATGCAACTTTTGTGTATTGAATTTGGAAAAATGGATTCCATATTTGTAATCATTGGATCCAAATTATGTTAATAAGATACTTTTTTTTGGGAATTATGAATAGTAACTACGTTAAATTTTATTTACCATAGTTAAAGGTAAATCGGGTAATTAAGGGTAAAAATAATATTATAAAATTATCCTAACACATGTCAAAATCCTATTGGATTACTAAAAGTCGACCCATATCACCTAAGGGTCGGATTAGATTCATTTAATGGACTTTTTCCCATGAAAATAATTTCATTATTATTAAAACCAAAGAATGTGACAACATGTCACTTTCTTAAATATTATAAGAATAATAATTTTAATTTAGTGATAAACTTCATGAAACTTCGAAAATGAACAGTATACAGAAATATAATACAATTATCTACATCATAAGAATTTATTTAGAATTTTTAGGGATTATATAATTATCATTTATTATGACACAAAGATGATGCAGTAATTGTCTTATTAATGAAATATTGACATAATTGATGTTATAAATACCCAAATAAATGTAATTTAAGACTTTTTATGAATTACAATAATTTTATATGTTAATATGACATGTTATTATTGATTTAATTAACTTTTTTCTAACTAATAAATCTGTTATGACTTTCACAAAAGTCAATTACTAAATAGTGTCAAAATTGACATAAAATTGTTTTTAAAACAAATATTATATCATTAATTGTTATTTTATTCCTAAAAATCTAAGGTTCGGCCAAATGACTTAGATAAGGTTATATATATTAATAATAAACAACTTGGGGTTCGTTTGGCTTGATATATTAAGTTTATTAACCTTATAGTGTAAGAAAACAAGAAGACACGGTAAAAGTAAAATTATCTAACTTAAAGTTAAATATAAATGATATGGTTAAAATAGGAACCTAAACTTTTATAAATACTATTTAATGAGAGGATTTCGAACCATCACCACCTTATCTTCGAAATAAATCAATTTGGAGCTATTTAAAACCGAACATAACTTTATAATAAAATAATATTTGTAGTTATTCCAAATGTACCCCTCTCCTCCCTTATAAAAGGGCACCTCCTCCCCCTCTTCCTCACACCACATTGAGCCTTCAAGCTCGTCCAAACCCTGAAAATTTCTCCTATCTACTTCCCTAGAAACATCCTAGAGGTTCTGGTGTTCTTTAAAGACCTATTTTTCTGCCCTAAAAGGAGGTCTCAAAGAAGAACTTCAAAGAAGAGGTAATTTCGGTTACTGATTATTTCATCTTTATTTCTTCTTCCACATCATCTTCTTTAGTTGTTTCATTATGAAGTAATATCATCGGTATCAATCATATACTGATATTTTATTATAATTATGAAACAACCCTATTTCACCATCTATCCATCCTACGGAAAAAGAAATCACCGCGCGTGCGTATGTACGGAATACCGTCTCCACGCCGTGGTATAATCTATTTTCCACCACCACCTTACATGGATGGGTATAATGGTGTAAATAATGACTATATATGACTACTATAAAGTGATATTGATTCTGAAATAGTATACATACACTCCAATACAATTCCACGATCCTAGGAACGATATCATCACTCGTGCGTACGTACGGAATACCGTGTCCACGATGTGATGCGACTCGTTCTACATGATCATCATTGCATAATTATTATATAAATGAATTTAATGAATGAATATGATATATATTACACTAATAACATTCGGTAAATGAGGTATCTATAAACTAAAGAGAATAATAATAATTTATTCGACAAAACACACATAAGAACAAAAAGTAATAAACACCCGAATAACAAGTAGTAATGAAATATTACTAATAAGAAGCTATGAATATGACCATATATGATATCATAAAAATATGTATTATTCTGGAATAAGTCAATGACATTATTTAAATCATTATACATGAGGATCAGATACTTACAAAGCAAATCAGACCTAAGGTAAGTGAAATATCACAATCTCATTTTTATCCGAGATTGTTTATACTTTGGTATTTACGGGGGTGTGTTTTATCATCCAGATCCATGTTTCCTCAACATGTAATATTTATATACTTCTACAATAGTTTATATCCAATTTTACCCTTTGGTGAGTTTTTATTAAAAGATATGAATGGAATCTTTTGTCGTTTTTCGTACGAGGTACTTTTTGACTTTTCCGACAAAAGTATGAGAAGAATGTTTTTTTAACTTATACGGCATGAATGTATTTTTAAAAAATTATTTCCAAGAAGATTCCTTTACAAGTTTTCAAGTAAATTTTTAATAAACATATTTTTGTTTAAAATTGTATGACCTGTTAAGAAAAGAAAATGTTTTTGAAGTAGAAAGGATATTTTCCTCAAGAATGGAGTTCAAGTGTTTTATCAAAATTATTTTCCATCTAAGATAATATAGGGTTCTGTTTCTATCCCTATTCTTACATTGATTTGATTATGTTGTGATGGAATTATTTTTATGAATTCCTTTATCTTATATGAATTGTTTTATGATGTCATGATGTTTAAGAATCCCATTTTTATTACATGGGTTATGAAATTATGTATGATTTATTATTTTGTGGCACACATAAGAATGGTATCATTATGAGATGGGTGGGACCTATATCTACCTCCAATTAATTGGGTAAAGATTTTATATCTCATGTGATAGACATGGCTGGAACGGTAGGTTATACCGGTTCAGTGAAACAGGACTGAAACGAGGAGTGAACTCGGTTCAGAATGGGACTTTGTCCACTAAGATAGTCTTGGAAATGAGTCATGAATAATAAGAAATTATTCTCTATGATTATGTGTGTATGCCACAAAGTATCATGTTTTTAGTTATGATTATTGGGATTTCATTTCACTACTTTGATTTATCCCATTTTATGAAATTATGCTCTCTTTTGTGGGTAAAGATTTCCAAAATGTTGTATTTTTATGAATATGATGTGATTGATATTTCTTTCGTTTACCCTTACTGAGCATTTGAGCTCACCCTTTTATGTTTTCTTTTCCCCAAGATATAAAAAAGGTTTTAGGTAAAAAAATGGGGGAAGATCTTTATGGGATATGTTGAAGATTTTTCACCACGATTATAAGATTATATTCCGAGTTTCCAAAGACACTAAAATATTACGGTCCTTGTGTGTGTGTGTGTTTTTTTTATGTACTAAGTATTCCGCTAAAGTAATGTAATGTCCATGTATGTCAAGTTTTAGGGTCTCTACAGGATCTCACCTTGTGACTGTAGAAGCCCGCCGGCGCGGTAGAACCGGAGACCGGTGCCGGCGACTAGCGTCGACTGTGTAAAAGGTGGCGGTCGACACACTGGCAGGTCTCAACGGTGGTTGCAGTGCAACCATGCCACCGAAGGAGGCCACTTCCCATCGGTCGTGGAAGAGGAGGGTGGATAATGGTACAGCAGTCGGCCATGTGGAAGATGGGGTGGCACGCGTCTCCGCCTCCAGAGTTTGAGGTCACGATTGTTGAGCCACAGCAACACACCCAGAGGGCGGCCAACTCTTGTTCATAAGCGGAGGAAGCAGCGGCACATGCCAGTGCTCTTGGATGGAAAGCTGGTTGGAACCCTAGTCAGTCACATCACGCCGAACATGACTCATTTTGGTGGGTCCTATGTGGCAGCAGGCGACTCCACGTGATACCTCCGGGTTGGCCAAAAGCTGAATGGTCCAAATGGACCGTTTGGGAATCTCGGGTGGCGCCTTCCCTAAGTGACGGCAAGGGTGGGCCCCACTATGTCAAACCGAACACAGAAGTTGTCTGCGCCCAGTGGGAGAGGCCCTCCATGGTCCAGCTCGTCTGGGATAGACCTAGTCTTGGTCGGGTCTGCCCAGGCTGGGTCATGCTGGGTTGGACTGGACCCACACCCATCTAGACCCAGATATGCCATTTTGGCCACATCATGACAACCAAGATTCAGTTTGATGAACCGTCAGTGGAACCAGAATTCATGGATCTAGAATGTCCTATTGGTATAATCCCCTTGAGTTTTGAATAAAGTTACAGTATGGCCCGGATGGATCTAACCTGAATCCAATTGGGCCTTCAGAACGGAAACGCTAATAACATACACATCGGGTGTCCGTTTGACCCTTCGTTTGTTGTGTTGGGACCCTTATGATGTGACAGTCCTTTGGGATACATATTAACTGGACATCATGGAATTTGAATTGAGACCTATGGCTTGAGTAGTGGATCCTCTTGGAATCAAGCATGCTTAGTGCAGAAACCCTGTGGCTGGCTGTACATGTAGAATCATCAGATTATGTGTGGGTCGTCTTCGGATCATGTGTGAGTCCGCATCTATGGATCCTATGTGTGTCATCTTCAAGTGTTATATGGGTCCTCAACATATCCTATGTGTGTCATCTTCTGATCCCGTGTATTTCATCTTCATATCATCCGTGGGTCATCTTTAGATCCTATGTGGGTCATAATTGATACTTTGTGGGTCAACAACAGTGCTTCTCAATGAATTATGAAGATCTAGAAATACACCAAATCATCTAAACATCTGTACTTATATTTTACCTTGTGTGAGCTATGTCTTTACCTTTTTGGTGCAATTCTGTGTTGTGATACCTACATGTTATTCTTCTCTGTGGTGTTACCATTGTTGTACTTACCTTCGCGGTGTAACCTTCGTGATATTATTTCCTTTGTGGGACAGTTGTGATTTTGGATAAAGAGTTGGGATTTGTGTTTCCACATGAATGAGATGGGTATACATGATATTTGAGGTATATGTATGGGAATATACCTAAGTAGGGTTAACTCTTTTATTGTACTTTGTGAATATGATATTGCTTTGTGGTTTATCCTTTGTGGATTCTAAGAGACCTTCGGGGGTTTCGGGGTCTCTAATAAGTATTGTTATACTCACCCCTGCACGAGATATTCCTGCACCTTGTAATGTCTTATGCAGATGATAGACATCATTAATCGAGGATGAGGGTTCCAGGACTTGAGGTTGCATGGAGGTGGACTATTAGACAAGACATACAACATAGGCGACAATTCGAGAGTTGTACCTACCCTTCTGGAAGGATCCTAGGTGGGTTTTCACATAAGATGTTTCTATTTTTACTAGTAATTTCTAGTTGGGATTTTATTCTAGACCCTTTACTTACTGTACTCACCCTTTTTACTATATAGTTTACCTTATTCTGGTATCTTTCTTTGTTCTTGTATTGTGTGAGTTTGGAGGTCAAAATGACAATGGATTCTCAGTTTTTTGGATTTTCCTTTCCGGTGAAAGTTGCCTACGCCAGGCCAATGGAAGTTTGGCCTGACCAAGTCACGGGACAGGGCCTAGAAGACAAGTCATGATAAAAGGATCCACATACCCAGAGGAGATCAATCATGATCAATTCAACTTTTATTTTTCAATGAATGGTTTATGAGGTTGCAAAATTTCTTCTTGAGAGCCTCCATGGAATAATAACATATATTAGGACTGAATGGGGTGGTTATAAATTTAAAATTATGTGGAAATATATTTTAAAATTAATATTGATACATTCAAAACACATGTCCATGGTCATATATAGGGAAGAACGCAGATAGGGGAAACCATGCGCCAAACATGTTCCCACATGGTTTGGGTGCACAGTTTCCCCAGGATGGATGAACAATTTGTTAAACCATGCTCCAAATATGAATTCCCTAAATCATACAATGTTCATTATTTTTACATTGGGATGTATAGGGGTAAAATAGTTTGGTCGAGTCTCTAAGTAACCATGAAAAACCTAGAATGCTTGTAAACATTCCAACATCTCATTGAATAATCCCAAAACAAGACCCGACATAAAGGAGGACTGAACAATGTTAGATGAATAAATGAAATAGGTTAATGGGATTCTATGTTATATAATATATCATTAAAATTTATATAAATAATATCTGTATATTTATGATTTTTAACATTTCTTTTGATTTTATTTTTTAATGGGGATTTTAATTAAAATGTTACAAATATGGTATGTGTTTAATGTTACAATATATTTATTAATCCATATTATTTATGATTATGATTTTGATAAAGAAATATTATAAAAAAATATCTCAGGAACAAATAAATGTTTCATAACCTTAGGTTATTTATTGAGTATAGACACATTCCCTTCATCTTCCACTCTTAATATACTCAATATTAAACAAATAAGTTTTTAATGAAAACTTACATTATTCGTATCTTCATCTGAAAAAATCCCTCGTCTTTGTTTTTTAAATATATTTTAAATAATTTCTTACTATTCTCAAAATATTTTTTTAATTCATTTTAATCATTGATTGATTTAAAAATAACTATATAAATAATCTTGATTTCATTTTTTAAACAATACATGTTTGGATTTTTCAAATAATATGAATGGAAACACTATTTTAACATTTATGAGATTAATAGAATTTCCTACCATCATGACAACTCTATTTTTTATCACCCTTTAACATTTTCAATTTTCAATTTCTATTAATTTTTTTCCCAAAATATTTTCTTAAATATTAATTTTAAAAATTTATTTTCAAAGGATATTTTACTCATCAAATCACTTGATTGATATTTCAAAAGAATATTCAAAAAAATATAACACCCTTTGATGTTAAGGAATAATTAATAATGATATGATAAATTTATTCCAATTTATTCATTATTTGGATGGTTTATTGTTATTATTACAATATATTTATTAAACCCAAAGCATTTTTATGAGATAATCGGTGTTGATATATTTATCAAATCCATTTAATATTTTTGGGTAATGATATGATAATTGTGTTATAAAAAAATTTATTTTCATGGATTAGGATATAATGAATGTTTTATGATGTTATATAACACTTTTGTAATGTTCTCATTATATTATGGCGGTTAGATTACAACCAAGGATTGTTGATGCATTATAACCAAAGATGGTGGTTATGTTATTACCACGATGTGTTAGACCTATATCTCCATCAAATTCAGTGCAGAAATATCGATATCTCAAGACATAAAAATGATTGAAATGGTGAGTTAACCATGTTTAGTAATGGAATTTTTTTATATGATTTTATAGGGAGTGAACCATGACTATGATGATTGTTCTGGGTGTGATCCAATTAGACTAGGATAGTTTTTGAAATGAGACATGACAACTATGGTAATGATTATCTATTCATATTTTTATTCCACAAATATAAGTATTATGTAAACGTTAATCCATAATTCGTTATATAATTTGATTCCTTTATGATCTATGTATTATTAGGTTACATGATTTATTCCATAACTCAGGTTTATAATCTATGATAAACAACATATGGTTTTCCAATGTGAAGAACATGTTCTCAAACCCTTATACTTATTTTATTCTATTATGATCATTGATACTTATTGACCCTAACAGAGCAAATGAACTCACCCTTTTTTGGTTTTGTTTCCCCGGGTTATTAAGAAAGATCTTACATGTGATATGTCTAATAAAGGATCTAGTTTTGACAAATCTAATGGGGTATGATGGAGAAATGTTTTAAATTGGTTTTTATGTTTCAATGTTTCCATAGAAAAAAACCATTATGGTTCTCAGATGTTTTTGTCTAAAATTATATGTATATTCATATTTTAGTATGAAATTTCAATGTATGTAAATTTGATTACATATTATGTTGTATTTGAGAAAAGGATTAGTTATCTATTGGAATTTATGACAATAAAAATTTACTAATATCACTAGGGCTAAATTTATGTATAATTTTAGGATAATTATATGTATTTGGAAATATTGTGAAATATTGGTGAAGGATATAGAAAGTGGTACCAATGAAATTACATCACTTTCTGGCTCTACTCATAGATGTTCTTGAAGAACAGATTTTACATGGGGTAATTATTCATATAAAGTCAGGTCTAGGTTGACATGAGCTATACAAGGTCCATGAAGATTAGAATTACTATACATATGGTTTGACATTCCTGGTGGATATTCATTTGGAATTAACAGCCTCTTTATGAACCATCATGAAGGATTTTAATAATTACCCATAATATTGTAGCTTAAACCTATTGTTTCATAGTTTCAAAGAATTGTATCATTATTTAGTCATCATATAAACTATTTTCAAGATTCTGATTTGCACAACTTTTTCTATGTTATTTCATTTAAATTAATGGATTGTACCCATATCATCAATGTTAATGATGGGTGAAATATATAATTAAATAATTTTTTACCAAAAAAAGAAAGACTAAAATTAGTTTTAATGAATAATTTTAATTATTTTCCTAAATAAATATAAATATATATATATATGAATGAAGTTGAATTTCAAAATTAAAACAGGATGAAACAATGTTCTATTGAGTCTATCATCAAATAAAATCCACCTTATTTTAGTGGTATGTGTGATCCACTAGTGGTTTCGAAATGGATCATATCCACTAAAAATATATTTTTTATTTTCCCTAAATTGAAACAAGTTTTTTTTTGGTTTTATCAATTGGAAGGTGAAGTTTACAAATGTTGTACTCTTATCATGATTACTAGTCTAAATGATGAAATTTAATCCATGTAATGGAATTATTATATGAAATTATATTAAATAAGAAAATTCAATATATTTTACAAATAAAAATGGGGAAGGAATTCTATTTATTAGAGGAGAATTGTGATGAAACTATTGGTACCTATCAGGAATATTTTATGACTTTTTACGTACGCCAAAGATATTTTCACCAAACAAGAATGTTTTTTGATAGATTCATTAGCCAATTAAATTTTTTTACTTAATAGGGTGTAATCTATAATGGAAATTTTTATGGTTTAAAAATCATTTTTTGTGTTATCATGTTGAAAATGGGGACTAGAGTTACCCATCAATCCCAAGGGTTTGATAAGAAACCAATGGCAGAATGTAAATAATAATATAAAAACCATTTGGTGAAAAATATAATTCATACATCATTATTAATTTTTAAGGGAATCATATTGGACATTTTAATAAAGGTAATAATTAATATATTATGTCTAGGAAGGATAGGAATGTAAAAAAAATTTATGATGTGATGGGGAGAAGATAGATAATTAATTTAATAGAGGGAATTATTCATATAATACACCACCCACACTTCAAATATTTATGTATAATGTGATTGGGGATTATGTGAGTTGATTCCCCAGTCTAAGGTCAAAGGAAGAAGAAAATAAACAACAATTTATGAAGAGAATGGAAAATATGAAATATTATCAAATGAAAATTGTTCAAGAGAATGATGATAATTAGGGAACACTAATCCAACACTACTTAGTTGGGAAATTCATCTGATATTTTGTATCAAAAATCCCTATAAAATCATATTTAAAAAATTATTTCATATAACTAATTTAATATCTCCCTCTAAAAAGATTTTTTATAGAATGAAATCACATTTTTAATTCTATCAGTGCAAAGATGGACCCTAGATTCATATGAAATTATTTTTTTATTTAAATATGGTTTACTTATCTATTTAATGAATATATGTCTCCATATATAATTAAATTATCAATTATGGACACCATCATTGGACAAAGAGTTAATGGATGATATTAATTTCAATTTCACAGACATATCCGTTGTTGTTTTCTATGATGGGTGTGAATCATGAATAAAGATATTTTGCAAGAAATTCATGGCAATACAACCCTTTTGTAATTTATATTTTTCAGTGGAAAAAAATATTTGACTGTATTTCCTTTATGTTTTGTGGGAATATGATTAAAGGTAATTGAATCATTTAGGGATTATCTTATAAATTATTTTATTCTTATTATGGGTCATTCCAATTTTTTAATGTTTTACGAAAAATTTTAATAACATTTTGGAAAAATGGTAACCTGTAATCTAAGATAAAACCTAATGCATCCAAAAAGCTCATGAGTCTTAAACCTAAAACTAAAGGCAGATAAGGTTATAACACCTACTAGTAGACTATATTAATTTATATTTATAGTAAAAAAATTGATAGATTGATAATTCAATGTATTTATCATGGTGATTGCAGTTTCATCATGATAATGTAGAGATGTCTATGATTAACTGATTCCATAACCATTATTTATACAATATTGGAAATGGAAAAATATTACATCAGAATTTTTTGTCCATCTTTCCATAACAACAAAAGGGAAAAATTCTATATGGGGTTCAGTGAATAAACTTATGAAAAATAATCAACTTCTATCATATAATATTTATATTTGGATAAACTTTTAAATATATACCTTATCCGTGTTGTAAAAAACATGGAGTGCCACATTCAATTGTATCTTAAAAGAACTTGAGGTTTAAACTAAAACTTATGGGGATGTATTCATTATTCTCTAGATATATAGATGAGTATCATCACAATTTATCATCTATAGATTGATGGTACGTATTAGAGAACAATTCAGAAAACATATTAGAAGATAATATCTTATTTTATGGTTTATGAACTTGATTTGGATCGACAACTTCCTCTAGTAAATTTTTCATACATTAATAGATTTATATCAAGCATTCGTATGGATCCATAACTATTTGAAACTAATATATATGCACAGTTTTATAAAAATAGAGGGTATATGTCCACCCTATGAGCATAGTTTTTATAGAACCTTATGTATAGGTTTTTGTGAGAAATAATCATTCACTGGTAATACCTACACCCATAGTTTTTGGAGAATCAAGGGTATATGTTTCGAGGGGAACTATTTATTAAAGGATGTAACAATACACAAGAATTAAAAAAAGGGGGATAGTTTTGGCTATACTCATGTTTTTTTAAACCATGGGAAGAAGTTTCATGGGGATTTTTTCCCTAAAGACCCATACCATCAATTTGATCAAACCATGGGTATAAGTTCGACCATTATTTTTTCATAAGAATAGAAATAGTAAAAAGAATTTTAATAAAAAATTTTATAGTAAGATATATATTTTCTCACTATTAGAATGAAAATTGATTTATAGGGTAGTTGTAAGGTCACTGAACTATACCCAGGAGGTGTGGGCATCAAATCCCAATGGTTTATTTTTTTTAAAAAATCCCAATAGAAAGGGTTTGACTGTGTTTTGGGTATAGGTACATACCCACGTTTTGGTGAAACTATGCGTATAGGTCCTGAAATTTAAATTTCCTACACCAAGGGTTTATGAATCATGGTTATAGTTAGAGAATACCCATAGTTTGGTCAAATCGTGAGTATACGTCTATACGGATGACTCCCAATTTCACGGTTTCTAAAACCTTGGGCACATGAAATGGAATAATTTTTAGGGGCTATACGTAATGTTCCAAACCATGTTTATATAGTGCTTTTCTTATAGTAATAATAATGGATACTAATTAAATAATTTCAGAAATCAAACATAAAGGGATGAATGTGATTTCTCGGAACTGAATGCCACATAACAGGTGCCTTGATCCCAGTGACCACATGGCCTCCAACACTTTTCCATTAATACCACAGGTTATCAACTAGAAGTGAGGGCCTAAGGTATGTATGTGAGAAAACTATGCTATTATAACCAATGTGTGGTGTAGCAGATTGATTTAAACAGAGATAAATAGTGGAAGTATTCTATGTAAATAGATGGAACATGAGAAAAATAGTTACAATATTAATAATTAATGAAACAAATAGAATACCATACATGAATAGAACAACTGATGATGATAAGTGATGTCACAAGATAACTAGAAAATGTGGATACAATATTGTAGGTATAACACGTTCCACAAAAGTATAAAGGAAATAAAATACTATCCCAATCGTCCCGACCTCCAGCTCAGTAATCTGGTATCATCCTCCATACTAAACAATAAGAAATCATGTGTTTGAATAAATATGCTTCCCTTTTTTAACAAATTCAACAATGTAATTTACTCTGGGTACCAAATGATAGCTGGAGAGGGTGTGAGATAAATCATAGCGGGATATTACTAATGGAGTCTATAACATTCAACATGTTTAATGGAAATGTAAATGTGTGCTAGAATGAATGTATAATGTAAATTAGTACAATGTAACTAAATAATGATGTGCCTATTTCATCCCCCAACTTGATTTTTAACATATAGCCAAATCATTATTTGATTTTTACCACTTTATAACATATCACATGTTATGAATAGTTATGGTTTAATGATATTATAAGGAAACATGTAAGTATATTTGATAGTGATGTATGAAGGTAATATCTAAGGAGACGTAGACCACAAGGGTCACAAAATCAATTATAAAGGTAGCATGGAATGAGATATGAGTGTAATCCAAGGATCATTGTCCAAGGAATTCTACAGTAATAAAACTACTGATTCCACAGAGTTCATCCAAGGTAAAACTGAGCAACATAATGACTTGGCCCGATGGGCATTGACCAAGGTACGTAGTTGTCAATGTTGGATCCAAGGAGTGTATACAAGGAATCTTGTAACATTGATGGGATCCTACAATGTCATACCAAGAATCCAACTAATAGAAATGGTTCAAGATCTAGGTGGATCTGAATCTATGAAAACCATGTCTTTGAATCGGAATGGGGTTACTATGTGTTAAATGCATTTCACTACAAGAATCATAAGTGAGGTCAAGTCAGGCCATCCATGTTTAATTATGATGTAAAGTAATTTTTCATTTGTTTTATGAATTTTTAATCATTAGTTTGATATGGTTGAGTAGAATTAATCCTTTGAATATAGTCATATTTAACCAATAAGTTTATTCGGTCCATGCCTTTCCTTTCATTAGTTTGACAAGTCAAAATAGCATCCAACATTTATTAATTCCATTTAAATCATATTCAATAATTACAGTTCATTCTTCTACATTCCATTAATGTGGCGAAGGGTTCTAAAAACAACAAACCTATTAATCATTCACATATAATCCAGTGTAGTCATAAACATAGTATAATTTCCAATTTTTATTTCACACTTAATTATCAATAGAAGCACAAACCATAGGCAGGTCAAGTAGTGAAAATACATGGTACTTTAAATTTTAAAATTCACAACAAAAATCCAGCCATTTAATATATAAAATCTTTCCTTGAAAGGGTCAAATAGATTCACACCGAACGGTGGCTCAAAATGTCAAATTCATAAAAAACCAATTATGAAATAACATCCTACAATGGATGGTTATGTTGTGGGTGTAACAAGAAACAATTAATCACATATATGGAAATATCATATCCATATGTTTCTAATTATTATAATCATGACATATAAATTCTACAAATGGAAGCCAATGATGTCGGTGGGCCCCACACAACAAATTCCAAAATCAAAAAACTTGAGGGATGACTTATAGAATACCAAACATAGGCTTTTAAAACTCCAATCATTTGATATCTGCCCTTGATTTGGCTTATAATGGAGTAGATATGGAAAAAGGAAAAAAACTCACACCATGATAACTAGGTCGAGGAAGTGAGAGAAGGAGAAATGCTTAAATGGACTCAAGAACATACTATTGTGCATCCAATGTGACTAATAGAAGCCCAAACAGATCTCGGATGATGGATATCCTTAAATCCAAATATTTTCCCTTCAAAAAGATCCAAAATAATATCCATGGAGGTAAATAGCACTATAAATTGTATTTGTGTAGAATATGTGGCTTGATAAGATCTTTAATGTGAAAAATTTAATTTTACCTAGAAATTAGTAGGTTCATGGTTTGTATGCACTATTTCACAAATCATGCGCAAACCATGCAATGGTACCTGGGGAAAGGGGCACTCTCATGGTTATACCACATGGTTAGTCCACACAACTATGAGAAAACCATGCGATATCATTCTAACTGAAAATAGACCATCATCCCGGTTAGGTAAACCATGCGCCACCCATGCGCTAACCATGAGACAAGTACAATTTCCCCAAAATGTTTGCTCATAGACTCTGAGAATTACACAATCACCCCTAACACCTTTTCTAACTCATTAGGCATCCATATAATGTTCAATGTAAATAAGTAACCTTAATTATAATGGATCCATACCAAAGTGGAAAACTATGTTCTTACAGTTATCCCCCTTTCAAAGAACTCATCCATTTGCTCACCATCAATGTGTATAGAAACACTATCATATAATAACTCTGGATATTGGGCATGTACATTGGCCTCTTACTCCCTTGTATCATCCTACATGTGATCATGCTTCTATAAAACCCATACTAGAGGGATAGACCAGCCTTAGAGAACCCTTATGATCCCGTCGGTGATGCATACTTTTCACTCAGCAAAGGTAGAATTAATATCAACCTCAATATACTTGGGATCAAATTTATTAGAATGATCATCATGATATTAGAGAAATTTTGAATCATGAAATACATTGTTGATGGAATGGTACCTTAGAGGTAATAGAAACTAATAATCTATTTGACAGATTCTTACTACAATCTCAAAAGGACATAGGTAACAAGGACAAATCTTTCCCATCTTTCGTAACTATTTATGACCTAGCCTAGGTGATATAGGAAGAAATAAATGATCCCAATAATTGAACTCTACAGGTCCTTGATGGAGGCTGAAAAATGATTTTTTTTGTCTAGAATGAGTAGTATTCATATGATTTCTAATCAGTTGAGACTGCGCTGAATTATCCTGAATGAGATGACGACCAAGTAGGGATTCCTCAACTTCTTATAGCCAGCACATGGGTGAACAACATGTCCTACCATATATGGGCTCAAAAGGATCCATCCAAATTGTTGCCTGAAATCTGTTATTATAGTCGACCTAAATGAGAGTGATATTCACTTACCAAGAACCACCAAAATTGGGGACACATGTTCGAATAGTATCCTATAGAACCTATATTTTAAATTATGAATTTCCATCGGTATGAGATTGAAATGTTGTGCTTATAATTTCTTGTTTTCCCATATCCTTATGGAAAGCATGCTATAATCTTAATGTGAAATTAGAATTCTGATCTAAAATGATAGTATGAGGAGAATCATGTAGTTGTATGATCTCACAGATATACAGACATCTTAGCTCAACAATTGATAAAGTATCCATGATAGAAATTAATTTGGAGGATTCAATTAGTCGGTCCATGAAAACCAATACAACATCTCTACCTCTATGTGACCTAGGTAAATCAACAATGAAATCCATAACAATGTCTTTCCATTTTCGTACTAGGATTGGAAGAGGAAGTAATAGGCATATAGGTATCTGATGATACACCTTGACCTACTCATAGGTGGAACACCTAGTAATAAATCCTAATATCTAACATATCATCCTAGTCCCCCAATAATTCCATCTCATATCACAATACATCATATATATTCCTTGATGAACTTCCCAATGAGAGGTGTGGGAGTCACTCATCTACACCTCTCTCATATATGTATTAACCCATATACATCCATGTAGATGCAGGATGTCATCTCTATCAATAAAATAATTCTGAGGTAGGTCATCTCTTCATATATTATCATGGAGATTCAATCCTTATGGATCTGAAAATTATTTATTCTTCACCATCATAAGGTGGGAAGAGGTAACTATAAAGTCTAGGAGATAAGTTTACTCGTTACTCTCATGGAACCCCATATGAATCTCAGATAAGTGGGACATTAAATTAAATTTATCACTGGTATCCTATGCAAACGTTTTTTGAAATATCCAATTTTGTGCATCTATAACTACATTTCAATTCAAAGGCATACATACAAGCTCAAAATTGAATGATTTTTGGATATTTGACCCATCTCCTCTATGATAGGATTATGTCATGCTGAGAGAAGTAATATTTTATTGTCTTATGGTCTTTGTACACCAAAATACACTCACCCAATAGATGATGTCTCCAGTAATGTAATGAATGGAAAACTATTAATATATCAATGTCATGTGTCTAGTATTTTCTCTCATGAGGCCTAAAATTTTGTTATCCAAAATGAACAACATTTTCAACCTTCATCAGTACTCCACCTAGGTCGATTCCTAAGGCATCAAAAAAGATTATATATGTTATACCTAGATATGAAACAATCATAAGAGTTTGAAAATCATGAACCCCTTTATATTCATGAAAGCCTTTCTCACATGATTATAACCACTGAAACATGACACCCATATTTAATGGATCAGTGAAGGTGAATCATGGTGGAAAAAGTTCTGTATGAAATTCTTGTAATTTCCATCATGCCACATGATATTATTAATATCAAACATGTTCTTTGGACACTTCTAGGAAACTAAATCACTAACCTTTTCCGAGTCAATAGAAACTCCTGATTATGATATTATATGACCCAAGAAGTGTTTTTAGTCTATCCATAAGAGTAAATTAGCATGTCTAGAAAAACATGATTCTATTGTAGTGTACTCCAAATTATCCCAAGATGTTTTCCATAGTCTCTACGATCGTTATAATAAACCAAGATTTATTCCACAAAGAATACAAAAATAGAGTCCCAATAGTGTTGGAACACCCTATTCATCATATCCATGAAAACAATGGGTGTGTTTTTATCAAATAATGACATAACAAGGAACACATACAGACCATTAATCATGCATAAATTTGTACGAGGTATGTATTATGGTTTGACTCATACGTGATGATAACCAGAATTCATTTCGATCTTATAGAACACCCTAGTTCCCCAAAGCTACACAAATAGATAACCTACTCGATGAAGTGGATATCATTTCTTGACTGTATAATAGATCTAACTTCTAGAATCCATGCATAGACATAAGGTTTGTTATTCCTTCTTGGAAAAAATCACAGGCGCACCCCAATAGGATTTATTGGGTCATATAAATCATTTGGACTCTAAATCCTCAAAAGGTTTCTTGGCCTCTTGAAAATATGCTCGTTCGTTTCAATATAGTGAAGTGGACATTTCCTCTTCTTTTGAAACAATATTGATAGTAATATCTTCCATTTTCTTTGGATGTGTGCTTAAATTATCATTGAGAATGACATATTTGAAATGGTACACTACTTGAGGGATATCCAATTGTCGTAAACCCTAATCCAACATGATATGATTTTCAATCTGGATGGTCACTTCAACAATCCCATAATGATCTGGTCCCACACTACCGTCCTAGACATCCGCCCTTATGTAGATAACTACCACCCTCTAGTGACATAAATGATGCCTTGTGGTGATAGAATTCTTCAAAATTGTGATATTGAACCAAAACATCCATCCCAATAACAACAACAAAGCCCATAATATAGATAAAAGGAGGTTCTATATGAAATGGTAATTACCTTCCTCAAGGGGGAAGTCGCTACATTGGTGTATACCCTCTCTTCATACACCTAACGACATATCTAGGGCCATTACACAGTAGAAATAATGTATCTGCAGTCTGAGATATTCCTTGATCGATACATAGATAAATTATTTCGAAGAACATATATAATATAAAATAGATTCTTTTTTAGATTCTACAATAGTTTTACCATATATGATAAATGGTCTCATAGCCAGATCCTCAAGCATTGGTTAGTGTGAAATCAACTATCACGATCCACTTCCCTGTGCAATATAAGGTCTTTGATGATCATAACAACTCTACTAGAATTGATGGTGATCAGGGGTCTGGCTACCATTACCAATAACTCCTCCTCAGCTAGACCTATTTGTGTTATTCCATCTTTCCACCTAACGCAGATAAAAAGAACTTTCTCCTAAAGGAGGAGCAGATTGGGATCCTTTTCCGCACAAATCTTGGGCAATTGATCAATATAAATACTGATGATTCCCCATACGACCGTAATTCTAGTGTTATTGTGGGTATCTATCAAACTGACGCATAATATTCCCCTATTATCGAAAATAAATACACAATTTAGAGATATCAAAACAAGAACTCTTATTTTAATTTCCCTAACAAGAAAACATGAGAGAATGCTTTCTACCATCAGAAGATATACTATCTTGACATGGAACTGGTCCTATATTCCTATTACTATTTACATTCCCTAGGTTACACGTTGTGATAAGGTTTTTGTTGGTTATCTTTGAAATATTATATTGGAGAATGAATTTCATCTACGTACATAGGGAATACTAGATCCCATCCTTAAATAGTCTAGCAAGTGATAGCTCATTACTAGTTAGAAGTGGTGAAAACCACTACAACTCTGTGAACCAGACTGAATATTCCATAATTGACACATAACCATTATCGAGATGAATGAAATTTATATCTCTATTAGATCATAGCTTTGGAGTAAAGAACTGATCATATAAGGTAGTATGGAAATCAACACATAATATTCCATGATGACGACTGACCAAGGAAGTCACATTCCACCAACGCTTGGACAAATATTGAAGCATGTATGCGGCACGATTGACCATCTACTCTAAAGGCACCAACAGATGATGAAAGATTGATCTGGTGGATTCTATCCACGAATTAGTAGACTATGAATCACCATCCCCAGAGAAATTTGGAGAATGTAGCTAATGGAACTCATTAGTAAGATCATCCAACATAGGTTCATGTTATTGTGCAACATGCATGGACTGCATCAGACATAAGAAACTATCATGAACTCGACTGTCACTTCCAAAATCATGTATAGTAGGTACTAAATCAAATTGAACTTTTGGAGGAATGAATGGTGTCTTACTTTCCACCACATCTGAAGAATGATTGTTGGCACCGTTCTAGTGTAAGATACAAGGTGGTCATGGTAGAGTTGGTCTAAAAATTCCATGCACATTCCTTAGAGTAATCTTAAGCCAAAAGATAGCCTCACTAGCAGATGATGAACTCAGGAAAACTCACTTTCAAAGGTATACTTCCCCAAATACCTGATAAGATTGATATGTATCATTAATTTTCCAAGTATATGTTCCATTTAATTTTATATTTAATTTCCAGGTTCACTAATTCACCTTAAAAAAATGGGAAATCAGGATAAAGATGTGAAACCAATTCAATCTCGATGTCATGGTTAGCTTTATAATTGATATTCTTTTATGTGGAACTAGCACCCATACATTACCCAATAAAAAAAACAAAAATTTATTTATAGTATAATGGATCGACTCAGTAAATTACCCATCCCAACAATCGAGGTCACATACACCTCATGAATTGAGATAGGAAATCAATAAATCTCAAACAAAACTAATACGTGTTCAAGAAAACTGTCACACCATTCCTCAACAATCACATGCATATCAAGAAATAAAAAAAAGAGAAATAAATAGATAAGTCGTGGAAATATATATGGAATGCAAATTATATGTTCTACAATGATGCATGTAACAATTCTCTTTTTCCTCATATCAGCAGGAAAATGATTAAAGAATAAATATGAATAATAATAAACAACTCCAGACAACATGTAAATCACCCAATGGTGAAATATTGTCAACTGTAATAGGTAAAATGGAATCACAATTATATTTTTGGTAACATGGAATTTACCCCAGGAATTTGTTCACGGTGCCCATGAATGGCTTATGACCATGTACCAATCATTCATAATATCCAATAAATTGTCCCCAAATAGTAAAGGTATAAATTAACAACTTATGATATAACTTTTTGACGTCCTAGACTCGGATTCCACTAAATAGGTTCCCTGAGCCCAGTGAATGCATTGCCTCGTGCACATATCCCCGAACTCCAGAGGATACCGACTAGGGGTGAGGGCCTAGGGTGTGTATGTGGGGATACTATGCCATCATTACCAAAGTATATTGCAATAGAAGAATATAACAAGTGGTAAATATTATAAGAAATATAAGTAAATAGAATACATAATGAAAAAATGGAGACAATAGTAATGATTATTGAATTAACTAGAATAAAATACAAGAATACAACAGTTGATGATGAAATATCATGAAACTATAAAACAGGAAACCATGGATACAAGTCAGAATTCCTAACATGTTCCAAAAAAGTATAAATGTGATAATATTTAATCAAAAGAATCATATTCCCCAGCTCGGTAATATTCTATCAGTATCTATACTAAACATCATTAAATAATGTGATTAATGCTCTATGGTTCCCCTTTGTCAAAACCTAAAAAATGTAATCTTCTCTGGGTACTAAACTATTCCCGGAGAGGGTGTGAGAAAAATTTTAGTGCACCACAACCAATGGTTTCTACAACATCTGGCACATGTAATGGAAATGTTATAGCGTGATAGCATGAATATATAATGTAAAGTAGTACACTATAACTAAATACCGATGTACTTGTTTCAGCCCTCGATTGGAATCTGAACATGTCACCAATTCATTGATTGATTGTTACCAATTTATAACATATAAATTGGTAATAATAGTGATTTTACAATAATTAATGTCCATCCCTCTACCTTATATTAACGTGGTAAGGGGGGTTATGGAAATACAACCAATTAAGAATTCAAAATTAATCTTGTCAAATCAATACATGGTATTCTTTATAATTTATGATTCACATTTAATTATTAATTGAATCAATTACCTTTAGCAGTTTAGGTGGTGAGAATACACGGTAATTTCCATTATTATATTCATAATACAAATCAAACCATTTAATATAAAGATATTACATTATAAGGGACAAGTATTGTCACAACGGAATGATGTCTCAAACATGAAAGATACATAAACACCCAATTAAGGCATAATATCATACATTGGATAGATGATGTTCTAGGAATAACCTCCAAAAATTAATCACATATATTCTAATATAATATCTATATTGTTCTAATTAGTATAATCATTGTATGTAAATTCTATAAACGACGCATGATGAAATCGTTGGGACCCACATGAAAAATTAAAAAATAAATAACTTTTAGGGATGGGTTATAGAGTAGAAACCTTAGGCTTGTATGACTCCCATCCTCCAATATCAGCCCTTGATTAGTATTATAATGGAGTAGACTCGAGAATAATGGAAAAAATTCAGACATCGATTTCTAGGTAGATAATAAAAAAGAAAGTAAATTTCCTAAATAGATTCGAGTACCTACTTTTTCCCATCAAATACGTCGATTTGAAACTAAAATAGATCTTGGATGCTTGAGATCCTTTAATCCCTAGATCTATTCCTCAAAAAACTCACAAATGAGATCCATGTTGGTAAATCCCACTAGAAATATTATTAGGGATGAATAAGTGGATTAATTATATCATTAATGGAAAATAGACATTTTGTAACTAGAAATTAGCATGTGCACGGTTTATCCGTACGGTTTGAAAACTATGTTCAAATAGTGTATTAGTGCAGTGGAACAAGGGGAACCAACATAGTTAGGCCACCTGGTCATGCACAAACACTATACTATGGTTCTTCCTAAAAATAGACTATCCACACAGTTAGGAAAACCTTGATACAATAGTGCACCAATTCTGGGACATGTCCAGCTTCCCTAAATTGATGGTTTTATTACTCCGAAAAAACCCCAGACACCCCTATGTCATTTTATAACTCATTAAGCATCCTTAGGATGTTTAAATAAAACAATTATAACTAATTTTAAGAGATCCATACATGAGTAAAAAACATGTTCATACAATGATTGTGGAGAAAAATATTTAATTAGACCTTAGATAACTTGCAAAATTGTATATAAGGGTAGATCCATTCCACAATGCACAAGGATAACACAAAGCTGACAGAAAAGTTTTTCTTATAATCTGTTGAGTGATTTCAATGTTGAAGATTTTAAAAAATATTTATAAGAATATTTCTCGTGATGATGTCTATAATATTCTGGAAGAATGGGAAACTAATTCCTAGCTCTATCAGTTCCATTGAATTTTTTTATCATTTCAATATATCATCTTTTCGATTGGATCATCCATGAAAACTCTCTAAGTTACAAGATGTGTTCCTTGTTTATTTAATTTGGTACTACATACCTAATCCTTGACATGTACTGAAATCAATGACTGCATGAATGTAGAATGATATTTCATATTTTTGAACAACTAGTCATAATTTTATATCGTATATAAATAGTTCTAAAAATCAATACCACTCACCTAGTGATAGTTTTATGGTAATAACACAAGCTTCAGGAAGATATGTAGGAAACTGATTATGTAATGAATAAAAATTATTGTCATTTTTTTATTTTTTAGATAATTATAAAGGGTATGAATTATTTTGTTGGGGAATAATGTGACTCCATATGATTTTGGAAAATATATTTTCAATTAAATATTTTTTTAGTTACTTTTGTAAAACATAATTCCATGTTTTCAGGAACAACAAAATATTATTAATATCATTATTTAAAAAAGATTTTCTATTACATAGCTATTAAACATAGATGAATTGGTAGAAATAACAAATTTTAATATTTTAAGAATAATACTTTTATATAATTTAAATATATTGAGAAAACGTAATTCATTTTTTAGTAAATTTATAATATGTTATAAAAATTCTATTTTCTCAAAAAATTATTTCAATTCATTTTGTAAAAAAGTAATAATTATTTTCAATTTTAGAAAATTTATTTTATAAAAAAATCATTTTTAATCAATACTTCGTAATTATATTATGATGAATATTTTGTGATTTTTATGTAAAATCAGTTTATTAATTAATAGTGAAAATAGTTTTTTTAATGAATAATTTTTTTTCATATAATGAATTTATATTGTTCCATTTTTTTTAAATAATTTAATTAGTAAAGTTATAAAAATAATATTATAATTAATATCAAATATCTCATTGGAATCTTGTTAGTATTTATATTTTTTATAAAATCTTTTTTAAATGTTTTGTAAATTTTTCATTGAAAACGTGAATGTTCATCAACTGTGTAGTTTTTATTTTAAATGAAATATTTCCAAATATATTAATGGAATCTATAAAAAAACTAATTCCACATATTCATGTAGACTAATAATTTTGATATAGTAAGTTTAACATTATTTTTTTGAAAATTAATAGTAACACGAGTTTGAAAGGACCTGATTTTTGAACAGAGTTAATATGTGAAGGATATTGAACTTTTTAGATTAATTAACTGGTCAAATTTATGATTGGGCATCGGAATGCGTTACTGAAAGTTGTAACCCTTCCTTTTAATGTTTTTGGACATGGGAGAATGCCCGTTATGTTTTCCCGAGTGTCTTAAGGGGTCTCGGGGGTGTCAGACCCGAAGACGGCTGGGTTTTAAAGAACAACAGAAGGGACACAGTTGGCACATGGTTTCCCAAACAGTGTGGACCAAACCGTGTAGCTTGAATCAGGGAGGCAGAGGAGTCCGCATGGCATGCGCACGGTTTACCCAAACCATGCGGCCAGCTCGTGCGGGGTGTCATGGGTGTCCAGTGGGGGACACATGGTTGGCGCACGGTTTTCCAAACTGTGCGGCCCAAACTGTGCACCATGCCCATTTTTGGGTTTTTAAAATATTTAAAAGAAATTGAAAATAAAAACTAATCTAATAAAATCTCCCTCACTCATCTCTTCCAGAAACCGCACGAGTCCCCTCCCTTGGAGCCGTGATGCACGGATCTCCCCTCGGCTCCGTCATCCTTCGATCTTCTCCTCCGTTCATGGTGACTCGTCCTTCGAATCTCCACGGTAGTTCTTCTCCCTCCTTTCTCCTCCCTACTTGTCTGATTTTCGGGCTTCCCCTTGATTTATTTTTTGTTCGATTGAACCCTAGGGTTTGGATGGGTTTGTGATTTCGTGATCTTCCTTGTTTCTCTTATTCTAGGTTGATGCGAAGGGTCCGTTAAGACTCCTTTGGGTGAGATTTGGTGTCTGCCGTCAAAGGTGAGGTGGTTTGTGGTGATTTCGATCTGCTGGGTTGATATCGAGTTAAGGGTTTTACCATTGGCTTGTTTTCAAAGCATCAAAATAAGTGATTTATTAGTTCTAAAGGGTTATGTGTGTGTTTGGTTTAGTACATTGGTGTTTTGGTTGGGTTTCTATTTTCCGGAGCTTAGTCAGATCTTAGTTAGAAAGCGCCAAGATCCGGAGTGGATGGATGGATCCACCTTGAGGTAGGGTCCCTCTCCTTGCCCTTTAATTGAATGCAAAGTAGTAGAGAGTTATTTCTACATGGCCTTATCATTTTAATTCTCTAAGTTTGTCTTTAATGAATGCTTCTGTGAAAACAGTGTGCATTGCAGGGACAAGATTAAAATGGTTTCTTGGTCACTGAACTCATGATTTAATAATAAAACCCCTCAATCAGAGGTGCGTTGTCTTCAAGATAAAAAGTAATGATAGACTCTTTATGCTTTCCTGTTGGATTTTTGTGGTGCCTCTTAAGGTATTTGTATGTGATTTTGACTTGTTGAGGTATATAGAATAATATGGCTATGATAATTGTGTTTGGATCAATTTTCCATGTTAGGGTAATTGAGTGAGATGATAACCATAGTGGGATGACTTAAGACTAAATGAAATGTTACCACTAGAAGGTATCAAAGGGTTATAGAGTGATAAATGTATCCTTTAATACGGAATGGTTAAAATTTAATGAAATGGGTTAGGGTGGTAAGACCATGATTCAGGATAATGGAATAAGCACAGCTTATGTTAATGAAGAATGGGTTTGGGGTTAGCCAACACTGTACATGAGTGGCTTGCCTCATGTACCTTATATAAATGTGATAAACATGTTAATGTCTTGAATTGGATACATAAAAAGAGTTTCCATAAGTATAAATGTGATGAGATGATAATGATACTTGAGATGGTTTCCCTTATGTATGTTTGTTTGAACGTGATTATAATCTTTTACGTGGTTATGGGAAAAATGATTTATTTTGATTGTGATAATGAATATGAATGGAAATTGAATATGAATGGTTTTTGAATGGTTTTGGGTATGGGTTGGAGTTTCTCCCCTTGACCCTTGTATGCTAATTTTTGAATTGCTAGCCCATGTGAGTTGAATGCTTTTTAACTGCTTAAAATGTGAAAAAAGTCATGGGTGAGTCATGGATCCCATGTGATATGCCATGAATGGACCCACATGATACTTTTTACCGAAATTCTGAGTGAATCATGGATCCCATGTGAGATTCCATGGATGGACTTGAACAATAATTTTTACTGAAATGCCGAGTGAATCATGGATCCCATGTGAGATGCCATGGACAGACTCAACAGGGCATGATATGTCATGGGCGATACCTGGATCTTATTTATTAGATTCCGGGGATGAGCTCAGTTGATGGACTATACCGCACCTAGAGCGAGGCCAGGTACCGAGGAGGTTCGCGGAACGGGCTTGTAGAGCGATGCTGGGTTCCTAGAGGTTCACCAGAACGGGCTTGTAGGGTTTTGGTGGATTTTCTCCCTGAATGATGCCTGGTTTCTGATTTGAGTATTCCATGAATGGGTTTAGGGAATGGTTTGAAAACCAAAATAAAAATGATTAAAGAATGGAATGGGTACTTAAAGAGATTCCAAGACAAAAAACAATGCTTGGGTCGGTCTTGCTAGTTTCTTTGTTTGCTGCCTTAATTGTTTACTGCTTTACCTGTTACTATTTAATTAAATACACACTGTCTGGATTGGGTTAGAAAGCAGTGGTTCCGTCCTACTGAGATTATTATCTCACACCCTACCCGGGATACCATTACACTGGGGTACTTGAGTAGACCTTCTTGCTTGCAGGGCTTAGGTTGTATGCCGTGCTGTTTGTACCTGAGGAGTTTGGAACAGAGGACCAAGTGGGGGCTTGTTATGCTTAGGAGAAAACCGTTGGGCTCTGCTGTCATTTCTTATTTTATTAGTATTGTATTGAAAGCATGTTGTTTTGTTTACTGCTTTCTATATCTGTATCATCATCCCTATATTGTGACAACTGGAATTGGACACATTTTAAAAAAATGGTCACTATTTGTCTTTCACTTCTGTTGTTTATTGTTTATCTATTGCGGCTTTCTCTTTTGAATGTTATTTACTCTGAGATACCAATGTGAAACTCTGATAAGAGGGTATAGTCTTCCCACTATCACCTCCCGAGACTCTCGCTGCTAGTCGGCAGCCTCTGGAATGCAGGGAGATGCACTTGAGGCCATGTGACCTACTGGTCCGGCCACTGGGTCGATGGTGAGCCGGGCTAGGATGTTACAATGTGGTATAAGAATATTTTATCTTCTTATTTGTTTTATTGTTTGGGGGACATTAGACAGGGATAGGAAGAAGAATTAATTTGGTAATAAGTTATGCTCGGGAGTAGCTAACCCGTGTATAGCGAAAAGCCAAATTGCCTCGAATGAATTTTTTGTTTTAATGATTTTGATTATTACAGTTGATTTGATTTCACCGTTGGGTGACAAACATGATTTATCCTGATACTGTTGATGCAATTGTGGGTTCTATTTTAGTAGAAACTCGATGAGACAAGGGTATGCGATCTCATGCATCATATAGGCACCTTGTAAAGACATTTCATACCATTAATTATTCCATTCCACTTAAGATGCATTAGTTGATGCCTGCTATTGTGATTGGTGTTGTGATGAGTATTTTATTCTACATGTTGATTTAGCATGCCTGCTCTATTGTGTGCCATGATTTTTTGATATAGCATGTTATGTGTTACTACTTACAATAGCATGTTGTTTTGATTAAAATGAAATTGATTGCTTTTGCTAGATTAAGTGATTGCGATTACGATATGAGATAATTTTCATTTATAAGGTGTATGGGTGCCTTATGGATGGAAAAGGGTAGCCTGTGTAATTGAATCCCCATAAAAAGTGCTACTAATGTTTAAATTATAAAATTAATTGAAATTGGTTTTGAATTAAGAGAGCCAAATTCCAAATTGTAAAGTGTATGGGTGCTTTACAGATTGGTAGGTGGCCACCCATATGACTGGATGGTTGATTTGAGCATGTTAACTTCTGATATGTGATTGTTTTGTTTAATGGGAGCCAATTTTCAACCCAGGGAGTGTATGGGCGCTTCACGAGTTGGGAAATGGCATCCCATAATGGATGTAATGGCATGATGTTCTGTGAAATGTTCATACTTGTAAAAGATGTTTGTTTCCGATATGGAATGTTTTGTCTTGCTGGGACCCTCATAGGTCACCTGTTTTGTTTAAAAGGATTTTATTATGATAAATTTCATGAAAAGAGACGGGATGTCTGATAAATGTTTAGTGGTTAAAAGGAAGTTTGTTGAAACTTGCATATTTTTCTTTGAGTTGTTTGTTAATGATCATGTGACTAGTGAATTTTGGTTTTGAAAAGGGTCACTTGATGTTTTTAATGGAATATTTTAAAGTGATTATAAGAATAAATGTGGTTACATATAAAGGGATTGGAAAAAAGAACCTGTAGTGGTGTCCTCAGTTTGAACCCCTTGTGAGGGTAGTATGAGTTTCTCTTTTGTGGCCTGGGAATGGTAGATCGAGTGTTTCCCATAAGCGTTTTTCTTTTTTAATGTCCTAAATGCTCGGCTTTTGAGCTGGATAAATTTTGTTAGGCGTTACCATGTTTATGGGTCGATGTTTTTTTTCGTGAGGGCTTGCCTGTGGTAGGTATCTACCTTAGAGCTTATGTGCTTGGATTGTTCGGTGAACTTTCTAAAGTTTGGTGCTGTTTAGGTACCTTTATCCCATATAGGACTTCTAGTTCTATTGACACTCTTGTTTGGATGGGTGGTCATGCTTCTTTTGATCTTGTTAAGGAATTGAGCATCGGGTAATGCTCTGTATTAGTTTATTGGACATGCCTCGGGCTTGGTCGGTCACCTTGTTGGTCATTTGACCCTTTCTTTATGCACGATAATGGATGACTTTACATTTCATTGTCCAAGAAAATGGTCGTATGGGGTAATACAATGTTCAGACAAATCTCTTATGCTGATGTGTATGGCCTTGGGTCATCTCCATGGTAGAGTGGCCTGAGCATTTGAGAATCAAGTTGTCCCAATGCTCGGGATAATTTTCGGATGACTCGGGTGGTTGACACGCCAGTCATGTTGCTATGGATTCCTTGTACATTTGACACTGTTATTGGGGCTTGGAGGAGTGATGCACGTTCGTTCAGTTAATTATGAACAAGTCTGATTATGAGTAGCTTGTCATTCCCCTTTCAATGACGCCGACCCTTCTAATGTTGGAAGTGTCGTTCCAGTTGAGTAAAATGTGTCCTTCCGGGTAGAAGGAGCACGCCAAGAAGGACCATCATGGAAAATGGTCGGGTTTTGCTCGAATACTTTTGGGTTTTGGTTTTAAGGATGATCGGAGAATGCCTCGTGTGGGAAGAGGCATCATGATCGGTTGAAATCATGATGCATCGACAGGTGGAGCCGAGTTTCTTCTCTAGAGTCAACCAGGGGTGGTTCGACTGACCTCATTTCCTATTTTTGGGTATCAATAACTTGAATCCGTTTTAATCCTCTTAGTGTACTCTACTACGCGACGAGCTTGTCCCCTATCTTGCATTCGTCTTGGATGCACTAAGAAAGCTTCGGTCTTATGCCGCACTATTGATTTAAAGCTTCTAAGATCTTTGGGTTGTTTTCTTTCAGCGTTTTACGGGGTATAAGTAGTTTCCTTCATGGTTTGATCTTTGAGACGTCACCGAGAGTCATGTATGAGCTTTTCGGTGAACGTTTTCATGATGAATGCGAGATGCCTTGGGAGAAGGCAATGTTGTTCAGCTTATAAAGCGTCGGCTGCCTATGCTGGGTATCATCATGAAAAGTCAGTCAGAGTAGCTTGACTCTTTTCGACTTGGGTTTATATGTTGACGGAGAATAAAACAGTTGGATCTTATCAAAATCTCGCTAGGTGTGTCATCGGAATGCTTAGATATTTCTTTTGAAAGACAGTTCCAAATGTGGTGGAGCTGTGGTTTGAGTTTTGATTGTTTATCGTTGAAAATATAAGGTGGGAAGTACCATTGTTTTTTGCATGACGAGATGACAATGCATTTGTGTCTCAGGTATGACGGGATCGGGAAAGAGTTGTCTGGGTGTTTTGGTTGGAAAAAAAGTGTTGGCTCGGGTGTGGACGACTTAAGTGTCGTGTGCTTATGTGGATGTTCATTGGTGCATGTGACGTTTTGGAATGTAACGCGATCGTTTGAATGAAACTTCGCGACCCTTGTAGGTCGAGTGAGGTGTGCATTGTTCTCGAAGGATTCTATGGGACAAGAAGTTCTATGGTGGGAAGGTTGTAAGGGCCCGCTTTTTGAACTAGGTTAAAAAGTGAAGGATTTTGATCTTTTTAAATTACTGAACCGGTCGAATTTAATATCGGGATTCGGAATGAGTTTACAAAGGTTGGAAACCTTCTTTTTAATGTTTTAGACATGGGCGAATTCCTGTTATGTTTTCCCGAGTGTCTTGAGGGGTTTCGGGAGTGTCGTACCTAAAGAGGGATGGTTTTTAAAGAACAGTAGAAGGTGAATGGTTGTCGCACGATTTCCCAAACCATGCGGACCAAACCGTGCGGCTTGAATCAAGGAGGCAGAGGAGTCCGCACGGCCTGCGCACGGTTTACCCAAACCGTGCGGCCAGCCTGTGCAGGGTGTAGTGGGTGTCCAGTGGGGGACACATGGTTGGCGCACGATTTTCCAAACCGTGCGGCTCAAACCGTGCGCTGTGCCTAGTTTTGGGTTTTTAAAATATTTAAAAGAAATTTAAAATAAAACCTAATCTAATATACTATCCCTCACTCTTCTCAGCCAGAAACCGCACGAGCCCCCTCCCTTGGATCCGCGATGCATAGATCTCCCCTCAACTCCCTCCTCCATCGATCTTCTCCTCCGTTCTTAGAGATTCCTCCTTTGAATCTCTGCGGTATGTCTCCTCCCTCATTCCTCCTCCCTACATGGCCGATTTTAGGGATTCCCCTTGCCTTATTTTTCGTTCGGCCAAACCCTAGGGTTAGGTTGGGTTTGTGATTTTGCGTTCTTCCTTGTTTCTCTTTTTCTAGGTTGATGAAAAGGGTCCGTTGGGACTCCATTGGGTGAGATTTGGTGTCCGCTGCCGAAGGAGAGGTGGTTTGTGGTGATTTTGATCTGCCGAGTATATTCTATGGTAATGGTTTTACCCGTGGCTTGTTTTTAAAGCTTCAAAATAATTTATTTAGTAGTTCTAAATGGTTCCAAGTGTGTTTGGTTTAGTGATTTGGATTTTTGGTCAGATTTCACTTTTCCAGAGAATAGAAAGATCTTAGTTAGAAAGCTCCAAGAGCCAGAGTGGACAGATGGATCCACCTTGAGGTAGGGTCCCTCTCCTTGCCCTTTAATTGAATGTAAAGTAGTAAAGAGTTATTTCTGCATGACCTTATCTTTTTAATTATACATGTTAGTCATGAATAAATGCTTCTGTGAATACAGTGTGAATTGCAGGGACACGATTAAAATGGTTTCTTGGTCACTGAACTCATGATTTAATAATAAAACCCCTCAATCAGAGGTGCGCTATCTTCAAGATAAAAAGTAGCGATAGACTCTTTATGATTACCTATTGGATTGATGTGGTGCATCATAGAGGCTTTTTAAGTGATTTTGCCTTGTTGAGGTAAATAGAATAATATGGCTATGATACTTTCATTTAGATCAATTATCAATGTTAGGCAAATTGAGTGAGATGATAACCATAGTGGGATGACATAAGACTAAATGACATGTTACCTATAGAATGTATCATAGGGTTAAATAGTGATAAATGTATCCTTCAATATGGAATTGTTATACTTGAATGAAATGGGTTAGGGTGGTAAGACCATGCCTTAGGAAAATGGAATAAGAACAACTTATGTTAATGAAGAATGGGTTGGGGTTTAGCCACCACCGTACATTAGTGGGTTTCCTCATGTACCTTATATAACTGTGATGAACATGTTAATGTCTTGATTTGGATACTTAAGAGGAGTTTCCTTATGTATAAATGTGATGAGATGATAATTTTACTTGAGACGGCTTGACTTAAGTATGTATGTATGAATGTGATTATAAAATTTTACGTGGTTATGGGAAACATGATTGATTTTGATTGTGATAATGATTATGAATGGTATTTGAATGGTTTTGGTTATGGGATAGAGTTTTTCCCCTTGACCCTTGGATGCTAATTCTTGAATTTCTAGCCCACGTGAGTTGAATGCTTTTGAACTGCTTAAAATGTGAACAAAGTCATTAGTGAATCATGGATCCCATGTGAGATGCCATGGACGGACTCATACGAGACTTGTTACCGAAATTCCGAGTGAATCATGGATCCCATGTGAGATGCCATAGACAGACTCGGCCGAGTCTTTTTACTTAAATGTCGAGTGAATCATTGATCCCATGTGAAATGCCATATACGTTCTCAATAGGGAATGATATTTCATGGGCGATACTCGGATCTTATTTATATGATTTCGGGGATGGGATCAGTTGAAGGACTATACCGCACCTAGATCGAGGCCGAGTACCAAGGAGGTTCGATGGAACGGGCTTGTAGAGTGATATCGGGTTTCTAGATGTTCACCAGAGCGGGATTGTAGGGTGTTGGTGGATTTTCTCCCTGAACGATGCCTGGTTTCCGATTATAGTATTCCAGAAACAGGTTCAGGGACTAGTTTGAACAACTGAATACAATTGATGAATGAATGGAATGGGTACTTAATGTGATGCCAAGCCAAAGAACAATTCTTGGGTCGGTCTTGCTAGTTTCCTTGTTTACTGCATTACTTGTTTACTAGTTTACCTTTTACTATTTAAATAAATACACTTTGTCTGGATTGGGTTAGACACTGGTGGTGCAGGCCTACTGAGATTATTATCTCACACCCTACTCAGGATGCCATTGTACTAGGGTACCCGAGTAGATTTTATTGCATGTAGGACTTAGGTTGTATGCTGTGTTGTTTGTACCTGAGGAGTTAGGAGAAGAGGACCAAGCAGGAGCTTGGGATGCTTAGGAGAACGCCATTGGTCTCTGTTGTCTTTTCTTATTTCATTTCCATTGTATTAAAAGCATGTTGTATTGTTTACTGCTTTCCATATCTATATCATCATCCCGGTATTGTGACAACAGGCATTGGCCACATTTTATAAATATGATCACTATTTTTCTTCCACTGCAGTTTTTCATTGTTTATCTATTACGGATTCTACTTTTGAATGCTATTTACTCTGAGATACCACTGTGAAACTCTGATAAGAGGGTATAGTCTCCCCATTATCACCACCCGATACCCTCGCTACTAGTCGGCAGCCTCTGGTGTACGGGGAGACACGCTTGAGGCAATGTGACCTATCGGTCCGGCCACCGGGTCGATGGTGAGACGAGTCAGGACGTTACAGAGTTAATATTAATTACCACAGTTAATGTCTAAACAAGTTTAATGGGGGTTAATATAAATATTTTTGTAGAAAAATGAAATATAAAAAATTTGAAATCTATTTTTTGGACATATTTCGACCATATTTCATATAATTATTTTATAATCACTCAATTTTTTTCTTTGGCCATGTGAAAAATGTAGTTACACATTATCCTTTAAGAAAATTCCATGTGTGTCATCTCCCACACTTAAAAAGGAATCCCCATCTAAGCTCTTTTCTATACCTCCATACCCCATTAGATTATCCAAAAACATCACAAATACTTAAATTAATAACCTCCCCATAATATATTTTTTTTGTTAAGGAATATATCCTATGAATACTTTATGTATAGTCTAAAAGTGGCTCCCTAATGTTGAGGTAAAATTTATTACCCTGAATATTTTATTATTTATTCTACCACCTCATTAAAATTTTATAAAATGATTCTCATATAATTAAAAAATTACCTCCCATGTAATTATATGTTACTTTTCAAATTTAATAAACTATACCTATATCATATTCATTATATTGTATATGTAAAATTTTGATCATGTTTGTGGAGGGTTATTGCCTCACCAACTAATGTTTTTGTATTCCATCAAAAAATATAATAGAAATATTTTACAATGGATTTAGTTTTTATATATTAAATTTATGTGATTATTATAATTATATAATTAAAAAGATATATCCACATTCTAATCTCCCAACCTGTTGGAAAACAATAACACCTCTAATGTATTAAGAAGACTACCACATCTTGAACAAATGTGATGTGTTCTTCATTTCAGTTTTACATAGATGGAAACATGATTTTTCTTTTAGATTTTTATATAACATCTACATTATTAATTTTCATTCCATGGGGGATAGCATAACAACATTCATGTGTACGGTTGACTACCACCTGATGAAGCGATGTGATAAGTTTTTCACAAGAACATGGAATATATGTTATGAAGGGAAAATATAAAGAATATATGTGAAATATATAATATAAAAAATTAAACTATAATTTTATAGTTTTATTTCAATTTATTTATTTTCATCTATTGAAAAATGGTAATAGTTTTCTTTCATACGTACGACATACCGTCTCCACAAACAATGTAATTTATTTTCTATATATTAACTTTATAGATTACACTAAAAAAATATAAAATGACTATATAAATTATTCATATCAAGGTTCACTTTATTATGATGATAGAACCATGATCAATATTAAATGATTTAAGATAGAAAAAACATTCCTGAAAAAGTTGATACATTTATTACCCGAATCATGATTTTAATAAAGAAATTTTAATAAAAAGTTAATAAAATGGCACAAGTCGATAATATATTTTATTATAAATATTATTGTGGTTTTTTAGAGTTTTATAACATGAATATTTTCATTATATAGTAGTTTTTAATGTTTATAATGATATTTGAGACTTATGGAAAGGGATTGTATCTCAATTTTCTTTCTTTGAGACATATGCCATGTTTTGAATCTATCTTCATTAATGAGGGGTATATACTAAAAAATTGAAATGTTGTCTCATTAATATAATTATATTAGTGATATTTAATGTTTATATTTATGTTACATTTTAATGGTTCTTCTGATTATATTTTATCTAATGTTCTATGAGATTGACATATTAATCACATTTCTTAACATGATTGCTTATGATTATTCATTCAATGATAAAATATATTGATTCACTTCCAAATATCATCATGAATTATCTTGTTCTATTTTTATATAATTAAAATAAAATAAATCTTTTTATTTTACTCTCTATATATAGTTTATATTCCAAAATATTGTTTTAATGAATATTTACTTATTTTTTTCTCCTGACTCAAAAATCCCTTTTCATCCATGTCCATGTTTTAAAAAATATTTAAATAATTTTTTATTATTATAAAAATATTGTTAAAATTCATTTTTACAGATGTTTGAAATAATTTTTTGTTACAAGTAATCTTAATTTCATTTTCCAAAAAAAATAAATTTTTTATTTTAATGAAAATGGGAATGTAGTGTTTGTATTATTGTATACGATAAGAAGGTAATATCCTAACATAATTCCCATGAAATTTTTTAAGGATTCTTAAATATGATTCAATTTTTTTTAAAATAATAGTTCTTGAAAATTATGTTATGAATTTTCATTATTTTTTTTTCAATGTCTGTCTTTGTTGATCATGGAATGTTTCGAGTGAAGTTTCAAAATAATTTTACATCTAAGATGAAATCCTTAGATGATAAATAATATTTAAGTATGAAAATATCCAATTATAAAATCAGCATTATATCTCCATATGGTTAACTTTTATTATGAAAATATTTTTACAATATAAATTTTATTTTCTATGGATTATGTTGTGATGATTTTTTTATAAAATCCATTTATTTTCATGTTTTTTTATATAAAAAATATGTTTTGCAAACCATTTTATTTCATAGCATCTATTTTGGTATATGTTTTATGTTCTCATGGAAATATTATTTATTGTATTAATTGTATGATGGTGTTTTAATTATTACGAAAGACAATGGTTATTTTATAACCAAGGACTTTGGTAAAATTATAGCCATGGATGGGTGGGAACTATATATATATTGTTGGATCTGAATCTATAGATTATACACAAGAGGGGGGTGAATTGTGTCTTTTGCAATATTTCGATAACTATTTTCTTGAACGAGTTCTGTCCTTTATACATTATCAGATTTTATCGTGCAGCAGAATAAATGAAATCAAGAACAAAAGATGTATAGTGGTTTGGGGAACAGAAGGCCCCTAGTCCACTCCACCAATGCTCAACTCCATGAGTTTGGTGATTTTCACTTTCTGGTCGTCTTTTCCAAAGACCGGTTCACAACTGAGTACAGGCAGTTGACACCTTTACAATCCAAGGAAAAACAATGCCTTTTGGTTCAAACAAGAACCTACATAGCATAGACCGATAAGCTGGTTACTCAAGAATAAAAATAATTCCAGAAATAAATTTCCAGATGATCTTCACAATTGCAACAGAATGCAATTAAGAGCAGATGGATCGAAGTCTCTAGAAATATTGATCTTCGAGACAAAGCAGTTCTGAGTTGATCCAGTTGAAGTGTATATGGAGATATAGTTCACAACCTCAACAGTAGCATATCCATAGTAGATATTCGATATAGAATAAGTGAATCATCTATCGAGTTCCTTCTTCTTCAACAAACAGAGCTTTTACGTTCCTGTTGAATCAGCAGATCAATCGTGAATAGTTAATCTCTGTTTTTCACCTTTTTCAACAATAGATCGATCACATCCACATATACCTAGTGTTTCAGAGAGAACATATATAATAAAGCATGCCTCCTACACATTTAGATCCATAAAAGTCGCCTTCTGATTCGCGATATTCAAAAATATGAATTTATAGAGAATTTGTATCTTCCCTTAAGACTCGGCATAAAAAGATCCTTTTAATTCGATCATAAATCCATTAATAAACGGCTTTGAATCAGTCAAAGTCGTACTTTTAAAATTTCTTTAAATCCAGCTTGAAATCCACCCATAAATCAACTTACTGATCGTTGCACATAAATATTGTCTGTCAAAATTTCCGACGCCAAACCTAAGGTTGATGACGTGGCCTCTAAACGTAGGGTTAATAACATAGTATTCAAACATAAGGTTAACAACGTATGATTGAAAATGTAAGGTTGACAATGTGAGGTTGAACAAAAATTTAGGGTTGATCATCCATACTTTTTCTTCAATACTGAAACGTACGGTAAAATATCCATACTTTTCCAAGAATGTATGGTTTTTTACAAAAGTAATGTTGATGAACCATACTTTTGAGAAACAAATGTAACATTTTGAATTTATGTACGGTTCTCCTTCCATACTTTGCTGATAACCAAAATGTAGGGTTCCTTCCTAATATAAGGTTCTTCTTCTATACTTTGCTGAAAACATATGATTGTTTAACCATACTTTTCTCTTATCTCGAAAAGTATACATGATTTTCATCCTTACGCTACGTTTATCCATGTAGGGTATGAACAGTGATTCCAGAATGCGCTAAAGCAGATTTCTACCTATATTTATCTACGTAAAATGTGAACAGTGATTCCAGAATGCGTTAAAGTAGATTCAGTGCTATAGTAATAAATTCTCGTTTTTTTTCAAGAGAAAAATAAATTAATAAATTCATACACAATACTAAATAAATTCATTATAAAATAACTAATGGTATTTGTGAAAATCAAAATTATCATAAAGATATAGAGTATTATTTTCAGTAATCTCCCTATTTAAATAACATTAACATGTATTGTTTAAAGCAATACATTGCTCAAAAATCTCTCCCTTTTTGATGATCACAAATCTTATAAAATAATTAAAATTATTAACTTTAAAAATTAGTTATAAAGTTTTAAATAAAAACTTCTCCACCAAAAAGATAATTATAAATCCAAATTTCTCATTTAATTCACAATAAAATGAATTCTCCCCCTAAATAAAATGTAGGTTTTGATGTTGTGTTTATGCAAATTCTCCCCCTTTTGTGATATCAAAAAGAATGAAAAATCATGGATTTTAACACTTATAATATTGCACTAAACTGTTAGTAAATGCTATTATGAACTGTTTATCAATAATTAAATCTGGATTACTAGTATATTAAAAATAAATTCAGTAAAACAAATAAACAAATAAACAAATAAACAATGAAGGAAATTTTCAATCAACAAAACAGAAGTATATACATGATAATGAAATACACAGGAATCACAGTTTGGGTGAGATAGACAACAGGGTCTATCTCCTCTGGATTGTAAACTTGATTTCTGTAAACTTCTCCCAAAGTCTCTTCATAATCCCATATCTAGGCTTGATAATGAGCTCCATGGTCTCTTGAGTCATATGAATATCCTAAATTAAATTGAATCTGAAAACTCTTGCATCTGTTTCTCTTTTTCAACAAATACAGACAGCCTCTCTGGTAACTAATCTAACAGAATTCTGATTGATGGATCACTAGATGTCAGTTGATCCACTAAGCACCTCTGATTGTCCAGAAACACTGACAAATGAGCACTATTACAATGAAGATCGTGTATCCTGTCATTCATGTTGCTCAACGCAGGTGTGATAGCCTTAAACCTTCTGATTAAATCATGTGAAGTTCCTGATTCACTAACAAAATTATTTGCAACTGATGCAAATTGGTTCTCCATAAACAACTTCAGATCTGATAAATCTGTCTTCATAACCATTTCAGATTTCAATTGTGTAATAGCAGTCAGCATATCCTCTTTAATCATTTCAACTTCGTGCCTTGAAACTGTACACTCCTTCAGTTTTTGAAACTTAAAATGTTCTAAGTCTAAGTCATTTCTGAGAGAAAATTTCTCAGATTCCAACTGAGATACCTTTATGTACAGTTCTTCAACATCTTCTTTCCTTGAATTAGATGCACCATGTGCTTGATTCACATTCTCAGGTTGATGCAGCAGTACCAAAGGAAATGATTCAGCATCAGATTTTTCTTTTTCTTTGTCCTAAGAAGGTTGGTCCACAGATCATTCCATAGAGTTGTCAAACTCCTCCACAGAAAAATCCTCTTGAAGTACCTCTGTTTGAGCTTCAGAATCATGCTCATCACATTCATCTTCATCTTTGTCTTCCAATGGAATTTCAAGAACAATATTTTCAAAATTTACTTGTGGTCTTGCCACTTCTTCACCTGGCACTGCCTCCATCTCCTATTCTTATTGAAGTGAAACTTCAACATCAGTAACAATCTGTTCCTGATTTTCCCTTTGAGTTTATTCTGGAACTCCTGATTCCTCTACTACTGCTATTCATTCAGTAAAATCTTCCATGGACTTATCAACAACAGCTTCTCTCACAAAAGAATAAGAAAATAAAGGTTCTGTTAGAGTTTCCAAAGCAGTGTAAGTGACTTCCTCATTTAATTGAATTTTTCTTTTTTATTGAAGTCCCTCATGACTTCTATCTTCCTCAACATATGCCTCTTCAAAGCGAATCCTTCTTGCGACATTGCTGACTCTGGATTCAGTTTGTCCCTCCTTGGACTTAGTAGGTTGAGCCTGAGCACTCTCTGAGTCGTCCTCAACTCCTACTGGAAGAAGTTTTATTTTAATTGTGCTCCAGAAATATCCAACATTCCCCAAAGTTCTAGCGTTAAACATATTACTATTATGACAATTAACTCTAGAATCCACTAATCTCACCATGTCTTTCTTAAACAAAAATTTATAAATAAATCTACCAAAATGGAAGAAATTCATCCTGGCCTCACTTTGACAGCAGTATCTGAGATACCTTATCATGTATCTTGGAAGCTTTAACATAATATCACATAATATAAGAAACATTATATACATATCAGGGTACAAAATATTCTCCATTTCTACCATCCATGGAGCTATTCTCATCTGAATAAATTTTACCAAAATCATCTGATCAGGCTCCAAATCCTTGAAATTTTTTTTCTTTATTGAATTATTACCAAAAGGAAAAGACATAATGTCTTCAGATTTATGCACCTAATCTCCTATATTCTTCAAGTCGAAATGAAAAACTCCCTCATGAGGGAAGTTGATAATCTGACTAATCTCTGCGGACGAGATTAAGAAATCCTTATCCTCTATCTTATCCATCATACTATCCTCTGTATCTCCCAGACTAAACTATAAAGATTTGAGGAAGTATCTATGTTTTACTTCATACAGAAATTCCATATTTTCACTGTTGAACATCTGTTCAAAATTCTGAAACGACAACGCTTTCTTCAATAACAGATGTGTCTGCAATAACCAGTTGAGATCAATTACTATGCCCTGTATGATTTTTCTTCCCTCGGTGTGTTGTTTCATGGCATTGCTTGGCTTGGCTTCACTGGCTCTTTTAGTCCTTACCATTTCTGTGAGTGTCTCTGAAGGTCTGAAGGTTAGGGTTTTAGAGGTTCGAAGGTTAGGGTTTTAGAAGAGGAAGTGCGATTTTCGGATTTTGAAAGGGTTTCAATAGAAGTGAAAGGGTTTAGAAGTCAAAAAGGCTATGACAACCTTGATTCCCATGTAATCACTCACAATTTCATATATTAAAAAAAAATAAAATTTTCATACGACGAAAGAAAGAAAAACTTAAACTGTATTCAACAAAATTTACATAAATAAATAAAAGTAAATAAAAATTTAAAAATTATATAAAATTAAAAAAACCTAGCTCTCCCTTAATAAAATCAAACCTTGTAGTGGGAAGTGGTTTAGTAAAAATAAATGCTAATTGAATTTCAGAATTTATAAATTTTAAAAAATATCTTTTTTAATAACATGATCCCTTAAAAAGTGATGCCTTATAACAATGTTCTTAGTTATAGAATGACTAATAGAATTTATTGAAATATTAATTGCACTTTTATTATCACATAAAATAGGTGTATTATTAAAATTCAATCCAAAGTCCATAAGAGTGTTTTTCATCAACAACACTTGTGCGCAGCAACTGCCAGTGAAAACATATTCTGCTTCAGCTGTTGACAGGGAAACTGAATGTTATTTCTTAATAGACCATGATACTATGGACTTTCCTAAAAAGTGACATGTACCTGATGTACTTTTTCTATCTAATCTACAACTCCAAATTCAACTTTTGAATATGAAATCAAATTTAAATCAGAAGTTTTAGGATAATGAAGAGATTGATAAATAGTTCCTTTTAAATATCTAATTTTTTTAACAGCAGTTAGATGGGATTCTTTCGGATTTGATTGAAATCTATCACAAAGAAATACTGAATACATTTTTTCTGGTCTGCTAGTAGTAAGATATAACAAGCTACCAATCATACCTCTATATAACTTGTTGTCAACTGATTTCCCAGTTTCATCCAAATAATGTTTTATATTAGTACACATAGGAGTTGTAAATGGCTTGCTGTTTTCAAGACCAAATTTCTTAAGTAAATCATTAATGTATTTTCTTTGATTTAAAACATTTCCAAAATCTTTTTGAAATATTTGAAGACCCAAAAAGAAATTTAATTTTCCCATCATACTCATTGCAAATTCTTCTTGCATTAATTTTGAAAATTCATGACAAAGAGTTTTATTAGTTGATCCAAATATTACATCATCAACATAAATTTGAACCAATAAAAAATTATTTTTCACAGTTTTCTTAAAGAGTGTTGGGTATCCAATTCCAACAGTAAAATAACTTTTCAAAAGAAAAGAACTTAATCATTCATACTAAGCTTTAGGTGCTTTTTTAAGGCCATAAAGTGCTTTAGTATGTTTAAAAACAGAATCAGGTTTTTGAGAGTTTTCAAAACCAGGAGGTTGCTCAACATAAACTTCCCCAAATAAATAACCATTTAAAAAGGCAGATTTAACATCCATCTGAAATAATTTAAAATTCATATAAGATGAATAGGCTAAAAGGATTATAATAGATTCTAACATAACTACAAGTGAAAAAGTCTCATCATAGTCTATTCCTTCTTCTTGATTATATCCTTTAGATACTAATCTTGCTTTATTTCTATTTGTTGTGCCTGGGTCATCCTGTTTATTTCTAAAGACCCATTTGGTTCCTATTATAGGATAATTCTTTGGTCTTTCCACTAATTACCAAACATCATTTCCTTTAAACTGGTTTAATTCATCTTGCATTCCTATTACCCAGATTTCATCATCTAAAGCTTCTTCTATAGTCTTGGGTTCATGTTGAGATAGGAAGGAAGATAATTCCACTAGATTTCCTAAGTTTCTTCTAGTTTGAACACCAGTTTCTAGGTTTCCTATTACAGTTTCTAAAGGACGATTCTTTAGAGTTATATACTGTCTAGGTAATATATTTAAAGGTTATTCAGTATCATGTTCCTCTGAAATGGACATAATTTTTTAATATCATTTTCAAAATAATTCTTTAAATTCTCAAGTCTCATGTTATCATTAGAGTCATGTTCATCTGTTTGTTCTGCCCTTTTCTCAAACGGATCAGATTTATCAAATTTCACATGAACTGATTCTTCAAAAATCCATGATTTTTATTATAAACTCTATAAGCTTTGGAGGTAGTATAATATCATAAAAAAATACCTTCATCAGATTTTGAATCGAACTTACCAAGATTTTCCTTGGTGTTTAAGATATAAACCATGCATCCAAAAACTTTAAAGTAATTTACATTAGGTTTTCTGTTATCCCATAGTTCATAGGGTGTCTTTTTCAAAATATGGCTAATTAAAAATCTATTAATTATATAACAAGCTGTATTCACAGCTTCTGCCCAGAAATATATAGGTAGGATATATTCATTTAACATTGTTCAAGCGATTTCTTGAATTGTTCTATTTCTTCTTTCTACAATCCCATTATGTTGAGGTGTTCAGGGTGCAGAAAAGGTGTGTTTAATACCCATATTTGAGAAAAAGGAATTAAATTCCATATTCTCAAATTCTCCACAATGATCACTACTCAATGAAATTATATTGAAACCTTTTTCATTTTGAACAGATTTGCAGAACCATTCAAATAATGTAAAACCTTCATTTTTAAATTTCTAAATGAAAATCCATGTAAATCTTGAATAGCCATCAACTAAAACATATACATATAATTTACCAACTAAGCTTGATAATCTTGAAGTTCCAAAAAATCCATATGAAAAAGTTCTAGAGGTTTAGATGTAGCAACCTTATTAACAGATTGGAAGGATGATTTGTGTTGCTTGCTAAGTTGACATGCATCACAAAATCTGTCCCATTCAAATTTGAGACTAGGTAAATCAGAAAATAAATGTTTTTCTTAGATAACTTATGTAAAACATATACATTTCAATGACTAAGTCTTCTATTCCAGATCCAGGATTCACTTACTTCAGCAGTCAAGCTGTTTACTTGTTGTCTACACATGGAATTTAATTCCAAAGAATAAACATTTTCAGTTCTTGGTGCATTAAATTTAAATAGTTTATCTTTAGAAACAGTAAAAAAATTGTTAGTAAAATCAACAGTATATCCAACATCACAAAGTTGAGATATACCTATCATATTGTGTTTTAGTCCTTGTACATAAAGTACTTTGTTGATTGAGACTGTTTTTGGATCTCCAACAGTTCCAATGCCAATGATTTTTCCTTTGGCATTTTCACCAAATGTGATAAGTCCACCTTCCTTTTGATTGGCTAAAGAAAAATTCAATGAGTTTCCACTCATATGTATTGAGCTGCCACTGTCCATGAAACATATATCTTTTTTTCTCTAGTGACATGCTACCTGCAAAGACATTCAAACAAATTGCTTTGGTACCCATATTTTATTTGGTCCAGGAGTGTTAGCTAGCAATGATCTGGGTATCCATATTTACATTGTTCTTTTAAAATTAGCTGAATAATACAAGTCTTTCGAAACATAGGCTTTCTTAATACCACAAATTTGAGGTTTTCTTAAGAAATAGTTTTTAGCTACATGTCCCTTTGTCCCACAAAAATTAAAATTAACCTTTTTAGAGCTTGGAACAAAATAATTTTTATATAGCTTTGGTTTTTCTCCTTTACTGCCAATTCAAAATCTCTCCTTTTTAATGATAGTTTTTCTAAGAATTCCATTTAATGAATTCTCTCCTTTTGTAAAAACCAATGCAGCCTGTTTGTAAGATTCTACTTCATCCTGCAATGTTTTTATTCTTGATTTAAAATTAATATAGTTAGTGTTAATCGAATTGTATTTATCAGTTAATTCCTTATTTTGTTTTAGCATTGTATCTCTTTCATCTGAAATGGATTTATGTATATTTTTTATTGACTTATTTTTCTTAAATAGTGAGTCATATCTTTTTCAAGCATATTGCAATAAGCTTCATGTTTTTCATTTGTGTAGCTTCATTCAGAATTTGATTCAGAGGAGTAATATGAATGTACCTCATCAATTTCTTCCATAAAGCACATGTTTTCTTTATGATTGACTTCTCCTTTCTCTGAGCTTGATTCAGAAGATCTACTAGAGTCTTCAGATACACTCCAAGTGGCTTTCCTAGCTTTCTTGTCTTTCTGCTCAAAGTCATTTCTTTTGATGAATTTCTTCTTCTTTTCATCCTTCAATTGTGGGAAATCTGGACTGATGTGTCCCATCTTTTTGAATTTATAACATCTTACTTCCTTATTATCTCCCTTAAAGTATTATTTGAATCCTCTTTTCTTGCTGTATAATTTTCTAAATTTTCTGGCTAATTGATCCAGTTCTTCATCTGAGTTGGATGAGTCAGAGCTTTCTGATTTAGCTTTGACTTTTTTTCTATTCATCTTTCTATTCTTTTGCTGTGAAGTTACCTTCAAGGCAGTATCTTCTCTTTTGATAAGCACTTTATGTTCATTAGCCTCATCTTGCATTTCAGCTTCACACATCATCAATGTGCCAATCAGCTCTCTCATAAATAGATCTATGACATGAGTTGATTGTCTGATTGCACAAGAAATACCATTCCATCTAGTAGGATGTACTCTCATAACTTTTAATTCTTGATCAACCTGCTTGATAGGTTCTCCTAGAGCAGTTATGTTATTGAAACTTTCTGTCAATCTCCCATTCATTTGGGTAATTATCTCACCTTCAAGCATTCCGAAAGTATCAAATTTCAGTTTTGCAGTTTCACATCTCATTTGTCTCACATTGTCTGTTCCTTCATATGCCACATCTATTGTTTTCCACATCTCATATGCTATCGGGCACTGGGATACTCTGTTAAATTCATCTGGTCTTAGACCGCAGATAATTGCATTCATAGCCTTTGAGTTCATATCATACTCTACCTCTATTGCAGCACTCCATTTCTCTGTATTTTCAGGAGTTTCATAAGGAGTCAGAATCTTTGAATAGACTCTATATCCGAGGTTTTTCAGATATATTATCATGCGTGATTTCTTGCAACCATAGTTGTCACCATTAAAATATGGTGCTCTGACCATCGACATCCGTTACCTTGTATCACTCATGATGCTCTGTTGTATAATCCTTAAATGCTTCTAGCTTTATAAGGTTCTATCAGAAGCTCCACCATGATACCAATTGTTGGATCTGAATCTACATATTATACACAAGAGGGGGGTGAATTGTGTCTTTTGAAATTTTTCGATAACTCTTTTCTTGAATGAGTTCGGTCCTTTATACTTTATCAGATTTGATCGTGCAGCAGAATAAATGAAATCTAGAACACAATGATGTATAGTGGATCGGGGAATAGAAGGCCCCCAGTCCACTCCACCAATTCTCAACTCCACGAGCATGGTTATTTTCACTATCTCGTCCTCTTTTCCATAGACCGGTTCACAAATGAGTACATGCAGTTGACACCTTTACAATCCAAGGCAAAAAAATCCTTCTGGTTCAAACATGAACCTACACAGCTTAGAATGAGAAGCTAGTTACTCAAGAACCAAAATAATTTCAGAAAGAAATTTCCAGTTGATCTTCACAATTGCAACAGAATGCAATTGACAGCAGATGGATCGAAGTCTCTAGAAATATTGATCTTCAAGACGAAGCAGTTCTGAGTTGATCCAGTTGCAGTAGATATAGAGATATAGTTCAAAACCTCAGCAGTAGTAGATCCATAGTAGATATTCAATTTAGAACAGGTGAATCTTCAATCAAGTTCCTTCTTCTTGAACAAACAGAGCTTTTCCGCTCCTGTTGAATCAGCAGATAAATCGAGAATAGCTACAATCTTTGTTTTCCACCTTTTTCAACAATAGATCAATCACATCCACATATACCTGGTGTTTCATAGAGAAAATATATAATAAAGACTATCTCTTGCACATTTAGATCCATAAAAGTCGCCTTCTGATTCGCGATATTCAAAAATTTGAATTTACAGAGAAGTCGTAACTTCCCTTAAGACTCAGAATAAAAATCTCATTTTAATTCGATCTTAAATACATCAATAAAACAGATTTGAATCAGTAAAATTCGTAATTTAAAAATGACCTTAAATCCGGCTTGAAATGCACCCAGAAATCAGCTTACTGATCGTTGCACATGAATATCGTCTGTCAAAATTTCCGACGCCAAACGTAAGGTTGATGAAGTGGCCTCCAAATGTAGGGTTAATAACCTAGTCTTCAAACATAAGGTTAACAACGTAAGGTTGAAAACGTATGGTTGACAACATAAGGTTGAACACAAACTTAGGGTTGATCAACTATACTTTTTCTACAACACTTAAACGTACGGTAAAAGATCCATACTTTTATTTGATCCATACTTTTCCAAGAATGTATGGTTGTTTACAATAGTAAGGTTGATGAACCATACTTTTGAGAAACAAATGTAATGTTTAGAATTTATGTACGGTTCTCCTTCCATACTTTGTTCATAACCAAAACATAGGGTTCCTTCCTAACGTAAGGTTCTTCTTCCATACTTTGCTGAAAACGTATGGTTGTTTAACCATACTTTTCTCTTATCTCAAAAAGTATACATGCTTTTCATCCTTATGCTACGTTTATCCACGTTGGGTATGAACAGTTATTTCAGAACGCACTAAAGCATATTCTTCACTATATTTATCTACATAAGATGTGAATAGTGATTCCAGAATGCGCTAAAGCAGATTTCGTGCTATAGTAATAAATTCTCATTTTTTTCAAGAGTAAAATAAATTAATAAATTCATGCACAATACTAAATAAAATCATTTGAAAATAAAAAAGGGTATTTGTGAGAATCAGAATTATCATAAAGATACAGAGTATTATTTTCAATAATCTACCCCTTTAAATAACATTAACATGTATTGTTGAGAACAATACTTTGCTCAACATATATATCCAATGCCTTGAGTAAAAACTAATATATCATGAGATAATAACGATAATAAAGGAAATTTTTCTTAGTTTAATTGAGTAATTTTTTCACTATGAAAGTATTGGTAGTGAACATTGAACGACTACATCAGTTTTGGGAGTGAAATGATTACATAGTGATAGTTTTGGCAATAGTCCTTCAGTACGAATAAAATTATTTTCTCTGGTTATGTGAGTTACAAAAATATACATCCAAAACTAATGTTATTGTTCCATGTAATATATACATTTATTTCTTTATTATTCAAGAATTATAAAATAGAATTATCTTTTCCATGAATTATGTTTATGATATATCATATCAAATTTTTTATGTTAAAATATTAACATTTTATTAGCATAGCCTTATGATAAGTTTATTATTTTATTATCATGTATATATCCTTCTTCCCTTAGTAGTCATATGAATCTCCCTTTATAATATATCCTTACACATGTATTATGAATAATGGTAATAAGTATGAATTTTCTTTGAAGGGTTCTAATTTTAAATAATATTTTCAGAGATGATGTTGTTCTATTAGGAATTAGTTGTGTGTGTATCCATTTTTTTAATGATATTAAATTGTTTCAATCCTCATAAGTGTTTTTTAAATTGAAAATGATATTAAACTTTTATGATGTAATGTCAATGTTTTTTAATCATATTTCATTACAATACACAACTGTTAACCATGTTCATGTGGGAAATATAGCTAATTTCGCTAGATCAGGTGGAAAAAACACCATAAAGACAATTCAACAAGGTGAATCGAATACCACCAATATCACTCATTTATAGGATAATATACTACCATAGAAAATATTTCTTATGGTTGATGATCCACTGAAAAATACACACATATTAATTCTTGAACCACAAATTCAATCTTAAAGGTAGTTTATATACCACTAGTATCAAATTTCATGTTCTCTAGATACTATATAAATCAAATCGTTAGTGGATGGTATACCTAATGAAATAGTCCCTAGGTGTATAACGTTCCATTGAGATGAATCTCACAAGTATAGGTTTACCTACCACTATGAAACATCATGTCATTGAAATACTAAATATAGACATCACAACATACATGAGGTTCCTCCAATTTCTTTTCCACTATGATAACGACGGACCACCATCCTAATTTTACTCAGTTATATATCATAATATAGTGGGAGTGGATGATATACATCCTCTAAACAGCTCTTGGGGGTGATACACCATGGAATAATTGGATAAAATTTAAAATAAATTATTTTGAAATTAAAAACAATAAATAGTATTTATAATTTGGAAATACATCAAAATTTATGCTCTTAAGTTATCATCATTTGAAAAATCCCTTTTATAGGCCATATTATCACTATCATAGCTCGTACTCAAGACAATCCTCACCAAATAATATTTTACGGAACTATAGTTTGACCCATTGGTCAATTTCAATACATGGAGACCCATCCTACTTCGATGGTCATTTTTATATTATTGTATACCTGGAAAATGGTCATCAATGATGATTAAGGTCTACATAAACATCTTTTGGGCCCTTAACAACCTATCATACTACCATCTAACTAAAGTGAAATAATGAAACCAATTTAAATTAGTTTTAGGGAATAATTTTATATTTTATATTAAATATTCTATAAAAAACAATATACACCTATAAAAACTCATCATAAATCAAGGGAAAACATACTTCTAATTATTAAGATAATATTTATCTAAGAACATCGATTAAATCATCCAAAAATCAAGGAAATCATAAACCATTTTAGAATTACAAAATTATATAACAATAAAAATTATTATTATATATACTGAATATTTTATGAATAAGGGAAATGGAAGAGTAATAATTTCATGTGGAGACCCAAAAGGAAAACCAAGTCGATGATTTTATCTCACATTTGATAGATTTAGCATGATAGAGAGAAGAACATAAAAGGAAATTGGTGGAGTGGGTTTTGGTTCTTATGGGAAGAAGATAGGATAAAAACCTTTCTATAAAATATTATATTCATTTTATTTATTATAATATACATGTTCACTGTAACTATTCTATGATATCACTAGAACTATAGTGAACCCAGTGATGTCCTACTCTCTGATGAATGGCGTTCTGGTTGAGGTGGTTGTATCCATTACAAAACCAGACAAAACTCATGTGGGTTCCCATATAATTTTTTAAGCGAATTTTCTACTTTTTAAAATTGAATTTCACCAGCATTCTCCCTCAATTGTAAATTTAAAACCTTCACCAACCCATTTATTAAAAAAATACAAAATAAATTTTTTTGATTCAATATGATTTCATACCACAAATTTTTTAACAAGTTTTAGAATTTGAGGAATAATTGAATTTTTATAAAGAATATAATTTATTTCATTATTTTTTATGATTATTTGAAATTTTATTTCATATAAATGTTCATAGGATGTAATGTTTCATAAAATGTAGATGGTTAATATTTTTTACTGATTGATTATTTAAGAAAACATAAATCACTATAAATGGTTAGTGATGTGAATAATTTTATAATATAAAATACTTTTATGATGAATAATGGTAGAACCATATAATATTATTTTTGATTAGGAAGGAATATTTAATTATCAGATATAAAAGTTCAAAATACATTATAGTTGTGGGAATTTAATTATATATAGAGGTATTTTTTTTGTAAAAAAATACATTATTTTTTATCATTTAAAAAAAGTGTGGGAATAATGTTTCATAAAAGAATTGAAGACTTATATAACTTTAATATCATGACCCATTTCTAAAATTATTGAAAAAATTCTAGTTTTGAAAATTTATTAAATTTTAATGGAATATAATACCAAACATATAGTGAGATATCAATGGAGTCAAAAAACATATATAAATCATGTTTAATGTGTTTAAATAATCAGTATAATGGATATTGGAACGAGGTAACCCATTTAAAGCTAATATTTGGTCACTCTATTTTATATAGTTCCCATAATGTAAGAATAATTTTGATATATAATGATATAGATGGGTTAAAAACCAATTTTTTTTAAAATAGTAAATAGTAAAGTCCCTTATTTCTAAAACACTTCCCTCTGTTTTTCCGGAGGCTTAAAGGTAAAAATATCATGGTCAAGGTATTTTTCCACATTAATTTACATGTTTTACATTTCCTCATGCATTTAGTAAATAATATTATTGTAATAATTTTATTTTTTTCTAGTGGTCTATTTTTATTTGGTCATGCATTTATTTTTTTATGTGTTCAATTTATTTATTCCAATATTATTAGTTGGTTTTTTTCATATGGTCAGTTGATTTTTTTATGTGTTCAATTTTTTTTGATCAGGTTGACAATTGATAATTATTCATTTCCTTATTTGATATTTGTTTAAGTGGTTAGTTTAAATTTTTTTATGTTTAATTGATTTTGTTCATATGGTAGTATAATTTTTTCCATATGGTCAGATGTTTTTCGTTCATGGAGTCTATTGATTTTTCTCCTCTTTTCAGTTAATTTTTCTTCTTATTATTAGTTAATAAAATTCCAAGCATTCAATTGATTTTTATTTATGTAGTTAGTTTATTTTTATTCACATGGATATTTTATTTTGTTTATATAGTCATTTAATTTTTTATATGGTCATTTTTTTATTTTCATTATATCAGTTTATGTCGTTATTAAATTTGTATAAATTTTATATTTTTTACATTTTCCCAAATTTAAATAAATATATAATATTATCATAAATAATATTTTAAATCATTAAATAATTAAATTTTATGGTTGTTTCAAACAGGATAGTTTTCTACACACTCTTATAAGTATTAATATTTTTAACCTATCATTCCTTATAAATTAATTTGTTCATCATTAATGATTAATTAATGTTGTACATGAGTCCTAATAACCCAATGGTCTCTTATCATTAATTATAAAAATTAAATATTTTATTTAGTCATTTATTATTTTTACTCATGTGTATGGGAATTAAAAACTTCATCATATAGTTGTGTAACTACTTACTATATTTTCATTTCCTTTCTCTATGTATTTCTTGAACATTTTCAGTCCTCTATTTTTTGGGGCTGAATAAAATTATGTTTCATTCATCATGTTAAGGGATATGTTACAAAAAAAATAAAATTATGTTTATTTTCATCATATCATTCCATGAAATCAATTTTCTAATTAGGTTATTGTAACAATAATAAGCTAATAATTTTGTTATTTCACATGAAAAATGAATACATAATAAACTCAAAAATATATAAGAATAAGAATATTTTACCATGATCAATGTGATATATTTAAAGTATATTTGAATGAATATTTCACTAATTTATACAATTTTATATCATATAAAACATATATAAGATATTAAATAATCTATTGAATGAATTATACACTTTTCCTTATTTTGAAATTTAATGATATAGATAAATATGTGTATATGAAGAAACTCAAAATAAAAGGTTGTTAATTTAAATTAATTATTTTCCATGAAAATCTTCTCTAATTAGTGGAATATATTAGTTAATAATATATGGATTATCTATAAGAGAGAAATAACATAATCACATGACGACGATTAATAATATGAGATAGAAGTAATAATATAATTCATGTAATATTAATTGAATGAGAGGTTTTTTGATCCTATATTATTTTTATCTTCTTTATTATGACTGTTATGATTAATAACCATGTGATATTTGTTTCACATGGATTATTTTTTATTATCTTATCATATTATAATTCTCAAAACATTATAAAATGATATTCCATTTCTTCTTTTGACTATATTTTTGAGCCAGAGAATAATTATTTTTGTTCATTTTGAATTCATTTAAATGTTGTATAAAGGTATGGGGTTGATTGATTATATGTTTATATAATAGATGTATAGCTACATTGATTCTATAATATTTGTTTCTTCTGAATGTGTAGAAAATTATAGACTTGAAATGTATTTGTACAATAGTGTTTTAGAGATTAGTTTTATTGCTAAAATGTTATTTGTGATCACAATCCATTGACAATCAATGGGATAGAGTCTAGCAGATCTTATAATGATGATTTCGTGGTTTATGGGATAAGATCTCAAGGTTATAGTGATTATAATATAGGTTCAAATCCCATGACAGAAGTGATAATAAATGTTAATGACAGAATTTATGATATTATTATTATGTGGGACGATCTGTGACACTATGACAACATGAAAAGTTCAGAATTAATCCTTCTAATCAATATTAATAATTATATCATGATTCATATTTCATGAATGGATTGAAAAATATTATTTATATGATCACATCTAATTACATAATTTAGATTTATATTATGCACCATATATGGATCCTTTATAGTGATAACTTAATATGATTCACATTCTCCTTGGATTTTATTAAATAACAAGTATATGAATTAATGACCTGGGTTGGTTCATGATGTGTTCATATGAAATAATATTAATTGATAGTATATCAGGTAGATTAAAAGTTAAATCAATACTTCCCTAAAAAACTAAGCTCATAATTTATGAATTTTTTTGTTTATTAATATTTTTAATTAATTTGAAATGAATAAATTCTTTCTAAACATGATATTTAAATTATAATTTTGAATGAGGATATTAGCAGTGATTATTGAGGGTCCAATATGATGATAGAGGTAGATTAGTCCGGGATATGTAGTTTCGATTGGTTTTTTATGCAGAATATTGAGTTATATTTTTCTAATTTAAAATTCTATCTTAACCACATAGGTAGGAAAAAAATAGTGAAATATTTGTGTATGGGGGAGGGGGTATTTTTTTCAACAACCAATAAGGAGAGGAGAAAAATGGATTTTGTATCCCTCTCCTTCACTCTCCCTTTAAATGAAATGGAATTGTTGTATCTTGGGTTATAATGGGTTATGATTTATGGTGTCTTAATACAATGGATATGGTTTCTCAGAATTTAATGTAAATTTATTTCCATGGAATAACATCCTGAGTTATATCACAAACCTATATATGGACATCGTGACATTGGTGTGCAATGGGTGTTTGTGCATGGGTTGTGTTGAATAGATGTATAATTCTTGAATACATGTTATTGTGTCATCCATGAATTAACATAGTTGTGCATGGGATGATGATGATGATGATGAAAATTATGTTGACATATGGAATGATTTTAAAACAATATATCGGGGCATACAATAGACTGAGGTATGTAGATACGACTCTTTAGACACATTATAGATCACATACTTCCATGAGGGATGACCTCATGATGTGTGGAATTGCTTTGTTAGAGTGAAAATACATTGAATATGTGAATCTTTTGTAGATTTATTTATATATTTTCATCATTAATTGAATACGGTTTACTTATAAGCATTACATAGTGAGCGATACATGTAGAGGTTGAGAATACAATATTACATGTATAAGTGAAGTGTTGAATTTATCAGTTTATTAAGGGGACATTTTTATTCTTATTTAAATAAAATTTACAAAATGATTTAGGTAGGACCCAACTGTGTATAAATTTTATTATCACCATAAGTATTTATAATTTATTTATTCAGATTAATATGTAAATGTTATTTACTAGTCTAGACATTACAATCTTGGAGGTACAATTTAGAGGACATCTGGAGTTTTGGGTATTTGTGCGTTTTATCAAGGATTTTTTTGGTATATATTGTTTTAATTTAGTTGTATATGTTTATGTATGAAATTATATTAATTATTATTTCTTATTATTTTCAATGATTTTGTGTAATTCAGTGGTTTTATCATTTTATCTCTTAATCTTTTGACTATTTATATTAAAAATCATCTCATGCGTGTGATTTATATACCCTAAGTGTTATTCACCAACCCAACTATTTTTAGTCCATCCTCATGTGTCAATATCTATTATTCAGAAATTAGGCCTAAGAGTTGTACAATTGAATAGAGGTGGGCGAGAAAGGGTGGTATTAGAGGTGATGGTTGAGATATATGATGGTATTGGGAGTAAAAAAATTAAGAGGATTCATGGGATCATAAGGAACTATGTTAACTAAAATAATACATGATATAAATAAGGGGGACCAGCTATGAAACATGATTTTATAGCCACATATAACCCAATTCAAGTACCATTAAATTTACTCAGCCCACTAAATTATGTGACAATAATTCTAGCGTATAGACCTAGGTTATGATAATACATCATAATGCTCTACATATTATCAGGAATTCAGAATCCTATGAGAAATAGGATAAAATGAAATTATATATTAATTATTTATTCTAATATTACTATACTACTAGGCCTATAAGATATATTTCATTTCTTATTTAGATGATATTACATAATGTCAATTTCACTATCAAGTTTTAGTAGAAGATATTTAGAAATATAATGAAATGGATCACCATAGAGAGTAGGACAAGACACAATGATTTTTTCATCATTAGGTTATGTATAATAATGATTGATCTGTTTCATAATGGTTGATAATGGATTGGATAGATTATGTAGAGGTATACTTCATCTTTATCCATGATTGGAATGATTATTTAGATTCTATAGATGCAATGTTGTTTTGTGAGTCACCTTGGTAGCGGTAGATATTGTTCCTATTGAATTGAAAGGAGTTAGATAATGTGTAATATAATATAAAGGATCAATTATAGACTAATTTTATATCTTCAACCATTGGGGAGGATTATCTATAGTAGACCCTTATGATTTGATAAGGGATTTCCCGTGTTCCTAAGTGCAATATTTTATATAAAAATTATTGATAATATGGTTCATACCATCTTAAAAATAACAAGGCCGGAGAGATGTGTTTCAAGTAGGATTTTCATATAGAGATCTTGTTTTAGGTTACGTCATTTATTTTTAATTAATGTGATTATATATTTTGGATGGTGAATGTAATCAATAAAAAATTGGAAGCTAATAGTTCATCATATGGTGGAATATTCAAAAATTTCAACAATGAAGATTTGGGATTCACAAATAACACATGTTAAACAAATGATAAAGTTTTTTTCAGAATAGATTATGTTTTATCCTTCGATAAAATGTTTCATTAGATCTTGAATTTCATAGACCATTATATGTGAAAATTTTAATTTTTTCTATATGTAGGACATGCCCTTCATAAGAGAGAGTATAAAAACAACCTCAAAATGTATTGATTGGATAGTGTCATATTTTAAGATAAGCTCTTGTAGTGGTATCATTCAAGGAAAAAATAGTATCGTAATATTAATTTTCATGTTTTTTAGACTGTGGATGTGATAGGTAGAGTATACCCATGTGGTATCACTCATTATCAAGGACATCACTTAGGGAATGACCATTTAGGTGGCAACCCTTAAGTCCACATAGGATATAGAGATGATAAAGGTGAGATGATTTCTTTTGTCCTTCCAACACCAAATAAGAAAAATAACATCAAATGTATTATTATTATTTTTATACATTTTATATGAATATGTTTTCCAATTATTTCAAAAAAAATCACCTACCCTGATACTTTCTTTGCGATATTAAGTGGGTATGTTTTCAATGGCATTAATGTTGAATTTTCGATTTGGAGGTAAATCATTGTTTTTTAATGTTTGCAGATATTTTTATCCACTCCTAGGTAATCAACTCTCTCGGGGAGATTTCCAATGTTTTAAGATACAATAGTGCAATATTATCATCACTGTGGTTTGTCTATATTTAGTTTAGGTAATAGTGGATTGTTTCTATAATGGAATCAAATGACCTGATGTTACTAGATGAAAGGTTGTGTTTTCATTCATGTGAGATCCATGAATGTTCCATAAGAGTGTTGATTATTCGTTTCCATTTATTGATGAGTTGATACTAGGTTTATTGGAGGTTTATTTGTTATAGGTTCCCTATGTAGTTGTAGAGTACCCCGATGTCCTTCCTTAATATGTTATAGTGTTACTACACCAATGAAAGATAATTTTTAGGGATGCAACTAAAAACGAATGACTCCACTATATTTATATCCCCATACATAATGAAATCTCATGTGATTTAATAGATTTTGATTCATATAGATTATATTTTTTAAATTGGGATTTTATTAGGACTACTATGTCGACCTGGGAGCCTCATATCTGTTTCAGAGGGTGACATATAGTAGAATGAAGTTTCTTATTGATATTCACCACATAAATAAATTTAAAATAATTTACCACTAACAATTTATTTTGGATTGATGATACATTTATTCATCTAAATAAATCCTTTTAGTTTTCTAATGTGATATTATAATTAGGTTAACAAGATGTTTGGGAAGCATACATATATTTATAAGAAATTTTTTAAATGTTGTTATGGGAATTTTGAGTTCTTGGTGATGTCATTGAGAGTAGAAAATTAACTATTATTTTTAATGGAACTAATTAATCCTATGTTTCATTATATCATAGACCATATTATGGTTATATTTATCAATAAACTCTTTAAATATTAGGTGGTCAAGGATGATTATATCGATCATCATTGAGATGTGTTGAGAGTTTATTGATTTCCTCAGCTATTAGACAATCTATAATATTCTGAGTTCTTGGATTGTGTTGTTTTATTATTTGGAAGTTTTATATTTCCTTATGGAATAATATTTTATTCTTCAATGATTGAGGTTTTGGTTTCTGGGAATGTGCCTAAAAATGATGTGGAGGTGCAGATTTTCTATAGTCTTATAAGTTTTTTTAATCTGTATATACCTGACTTCCCATAGGTTGTAACTCCAATAATAGAAATGACTACAATAGAGAAGGAATTAATATGGACTGAAAAATTCAGCGAATCATCCACATATATTAGGGATATGTTAGAGAATGTTATGGTTATTCTCATTCCAATGGACGATATATCATTCGAGTTTTGTTGTGATGCTTATCTATATGGAATGGGTATTGTATTGATGTAGTTTTATGCATATGTATCATATGTGTGTGGGTAATAATGACTTGTTGAATTATATTTTATTACCCATGACCTAGACTATTATGAAATGTTTTTATATTTGAATTTGAAGCAGATCTACATCAACAGTGAGAAATTTATTCTCATAACAATCCAGAAGATAAAAATGTATGTTTTCTCCCATATTGATTTGAATTTTACAGAGTGATGATGGATGTAGTTATATTGTGATAATAAAATTTTATTTTTCATTTAATCTTAGTAAATTTAGTGTTTTGGTTGATTACATGAGCAGAATATCACATGGAAGTATTGTTTTTATGTATAGAATCTATTGGAGTGTGATCGAGGAGATAAGCATACTATACATTGATATGGAAGTGGTAGTATGATAGGGTTTTTTTAAAAAAATTATTGTACAATCATCCTTAATTTTGTAGTTAGATGAATTCAAGGTTAGGGATCATAAATCATAAGTTCTCCATCAATGAGATGATTATTGGAATGATCTTGAGAGATGATTTATGGATGTATATCACAGAGTATTGTTTTAAGGGATGATTTTTTATTCCATTAGTGATGTGTAAGGGGGATCTCAATGAGTCTCACATTTCACCCATTAAAATACATAAAACTATGTTGAATATGTGTCTCGTGATGAGAGGAATGTTTTTTAGTGTTGGTTCATTCATTTGAAGAATTTTTCTTTTGATATTATAAGGATAAAAATTAGTGTGTGGGAATCCTGATCTAAGTAGCTTTCATCAAAACATTGATGTTACACATTATATGAGGGTGTAAATTTAGATAGATGATTCATCATTTTAACAATATCTATTGGTGGTTATGATTTTATAGGGGTGTTTTTGAATCATTTGATGAATTTGGAGAACCTCTTATAAAAAAACGAGTTGAACGCAACCGATTCATTTTTGATGAAATATAATACCAGTATTGTGAGTGTTCATTGCGTTATAAAGGCAATCAACTCTGATAATGATCCCTATTTTTCAATAGAATATGGATATTTATGTAGTTTTTTTTTGGATATATGTTATTCCATGAAACTTATTTTCATCCATATATATATGATGATATAAAGAATCCAATCTAGAAATTAGAATACATATTATTTTGATACATTTTTGAAATTTGAGGTTTGTGGGTACTTAACCAAACTCTGGTGGAGTTTTCATAAAATAATTGCTAATACTCCACTTTTTTGTATTTAACCGTATGAAGATCTATATGATTGGACATTTCGTTCACCATTATACAAAAATGTTATTGGGGTGTTAGTTATTCTTGCACCAAAATTGGTAAATATCACAATAAAAAAGATAAAAGTGGCCGATGAATTAATTTATATGACGAAGGGCTATCAAAATTACTCTAATGGTTATATGTGGTGGCCATTATAGTTTAATGTCAATTATCATATGATTATTATCACCATAAAGTTTAGTGACTGTCCAATTTTGGGAGTAAGATTTTTCCCATGATAATTGGGACTTTTTAGGAATTGTATCATGTATGGGTCATGTCATAACAATAAAAAAACCCCATTAAATTATCTATATTTAGTAAATATTACATATATCATATCATCACAAATATATTTATGATTATTACTGCTTCATTGAGTATGGTTATTGAGATTTTGAAGACAATGAAACCTCCTGGTTATGAAATTTGAGATCAATGAATATTAGGGTAAAGTTTTTCACTATATTTTATTCTTTCGGTTCAATGCCTTTGTAGGAATCATGACATAGAAGATAACATAGAAGGATTCATAGATACCCATTCGATATCCTAATTTTTTCAATACATGATATTATTTAAGAAGATTTTATTTGTGATCTTTGGTAACCTTATAATATTTTATGGAATAGTCTCCCATTAAGGATTGATGATTCTTAATAAGTTTCATGATATGTTTTCAATATTAGTTGATTTTTTATTTCATAGTGAGATCCATTAGTGTTATCTAACAGTGTGGCAATTTAGATTTATTTTTTCCATTCATAATGGTATTAATTTATATTCTTTGGGATGAGAATTAATTGACAGTTATCTGATATATAGTCTCCGATCTCTAAAACCCTTCTTTTGGTGTCTCTTATGGGTTTTAGGAGTCATGATGGTTCCAAATATAATTTTACCTATTCATTTTTTTGTTTAATTTATCACACATAGTATGTTAATTTTTTATGTGGTCATTTAAATTTATTTTAATTGGTTAGATTATGTTCATTTATCGTGTCAATTATTTTTGGTTCTTATGGTCAGTTTATCATTGTTCATGCTGTAATTTCATTTTCTTCAAGAATTCTTTTTGATTTGGTTCATGTGTCTAGTTTACTTTATTTATTAACTATCTTGACTTTTTTACATGGTTTGTCGTACTTTTTCTTATAGTCTATTGATTTTAATTTTTATAATCTATATTTTTGATCATGTAGAGAATTGATTTTATTCACAACGCATGTAGTTATTTGTTCATGCAGTTAAATATTTTTGTGTAATTAGTTGATTTTTTTCCATGTGGTCAGTTTTTTTCATCCATTTTGATTTTTTAAATTAGGTCAGTTGATTTTTTTTATGAATTTATTTTATTTTTAATCATACAGTTTGTTAATTTTCATAGATAAATTCAGTTCAGGCCTTTTTATGAATTATGAAAATTGCATATTATCTTAGTATTCCTCAATATATCATAAATATGAAATTTTATCATATATATATATATTATAAATTCATAAATATGGGAACTTAAGTGATTTTTTCAAATATTACATGTATATACAACCATTGATAAATTTTTTAATCTTTTTAATATGTTTTTAGTGTGAATTTTATATTATTTTCATCAATGGATAATTAATATTTTACATATGATATTAAATCCCAATGGTCACATATATTTAATTATAAAAAAGTGTAATTTCTTCATCCATTTCTACTTTTTCTTTCAAATCCTTGAAATCCAAACATTCGTCCTTGATTTTTGAAACCCACATGTCATTTTGCTGATTTTTATTATGAGTTTATTTGAGTTCTATATGGAATATCAGTTTTTTGTTCAAAATATTGTGATGCTTCATTCTTAAATATTTTGGTTATGTTGCATATCTATACTTTATGTGACCTGTGATCCTATCATGGTTTTTAATCCTTTGATTAAATGGGTGATATTAACAATATGAAGATTATAGTCTAGTTATTTCACATGATAAATGATTATATAATGAAATCAATGACATATAAGAAGAGGAATATATTAACATGAAAGCTCTGAAAAATTGAAAAAATATTCATATGATAATTTTTAGAATTTTTAAAAGTTTATGTCAAATAAGTGATATTTCTTATCTTCTATAAATTAATGAATATAGTGAATGAATTCCTTTATTTTCATTAGGTATATTTTTCAGTATATATAAAAACATATTTTCTTAATTACCTAAAAATAAAATAACATTAAAATTAATTAAATAAGAACCATGAAACATTTATTCATTGAATTAAAAAGTACACATTATAACTAAGGGATTATATATAGGAAATAATAAGGATAATAACATGAAATATATTTAACCAACTTACTAATTTTATATATAATTATTCATATAATTGATTTTAATTTAATTGATTTAATTGTTTTATGATCACAATTGTTTTTATGTAATTTATGATGCCTCTTGTTATTATTATCAATGAGACATTTTTTGTAGTGATTTTTTTATTACTTATTAGGAATATTAGAAATCATAAAACTATAAATAAAATAAATTCATGGAATGTAACGATTAAATTAGAAAGCCACATGTAAAGTGATTTATGATAATCTTTTGTTTGATTAAATATGTAATTAAATTTTAGGGTTGAGTGATCCTAATTTAATGATCAAGAGGGATAGATTCTTCGATTATAAGTACATTGTTCCTTTATAATGTGTACAAAATTATGCGTTTGAAATTTATTTGTTATCTATGGTTTTATAGACAAGTTAATTGCTGAAATATTTTCTATGGTTGGGAAAAAATGATGAGCTATTCTCTTTTGGACGATGATTATATTAATTATAATTAGCTTGATTGATGGGGGAGGCACTCAAGATTACATTTAATATATTATTTTATGGGATACCAATACATTTTTCATGCTAGTTGTTGGTGATCTCTTATAATATTTTATAATTATGTGTACGCTTTTATTAAAATGGGTTGTCATCATGACTTCAAGGAATGTGTGTCTCTTTGATATTCCAAATTTATTCTTGATACATATTTGATGGTAGGATGGTATAATGTTATTTTTAATGATTATTTATAACAATTTAATGTATTTTAATGTTATCAACTACAAGTTCATATTTTAATATTGTATCTAAATATGAGTCCTCGAGTATACATGTGTTCTGAAATTTTATGTTAACTAGGCATTTCATTGTATATATAGATAATGAAACATACTGATGAATACATCTAGTGGATTAATAGTGGAATATATAAATTGATATAAAATTGAAATATTATTCTTGGAAATTGAATATAGAGTATTATTATCAATTAGAAGACCATTATCTAATTAGTATTAAGATTGATGATTTTTTGGTACTTGGATATTAGAAATGGTAACCAGGGACATGTATGATGACAGTGGAAGATGATTTTATGGATTGGTAGTTTTCTTAAGAGTAGGTTTTCCATATATGGATTTTTTTTCAAATAGTTTCATACCAATCCACACAAAAATGTTAGGGAAACATACACCTAATTTGGGGTGGGGTGGGGGGGGTTCTTTCTCAATCTTCTATGATGGAGAGGGAGAATATGGATGACATCTCTTTATACAGTGCTCCCATTAGATATAGATTATTAGGTGTATCCAAATCTATAAATTTTTATGGTATAAGGTGTATTGATTCCATGGATATACTGAAATATGGTTTACTAAATATTTAGGTGTGGGATATAGTGGATTGAGGTATATAACATAAATGTATTTGAGTATAGTGAATCTGACTTCCCAGGGGTGTGAATGTATGTGTTGTGATGGTTTTTTGTATAATGCACCTACATAGATTTTAGTGAATCACAATCATACATATAATTGTGTATGTGATGTTAATGATAATGTTTATGTGGATATATTAGAATATAATAATAGTTAGGATTTGGCCCAATGTAGGGTCGATTTATGTACGTTCATCATCAATCTTATACAATGGTTGGCATAATTATTATGGAGATGTGCAAGAATTTGATGCCATATGAAATGAAAGTGATAAACATATTGAGATATTGAAGTGTGGTACCATAATTTATAAATAATATCCTTACGTGTTAATTTTTTTTACATTTATGCCTTTTAAGATGATTGACACAAGGTATGGATGAGTTAATTGTATTATGTAATTAGGAAAAGGTTGTTTCAGATTTGATTATTCAATTCGCCATAGTATTCTTATTTCAAATTTATCATGAGTTGTTTCTTAAATGATACTATAAGGTATATATAATATCCTCATAATATGTATATATAAATATATATTTTGATTGTAATGGATAGGATAGTGATAGGGATGTATGTTACAAGAATGGATTGGTTTATGAGATGCTTTAGGATTTGCAGATGTTTATGATTTATGCCAAATGTTTATTTTGGTTTATCCAATTTTATTTCAGTTGTATAATTTTTTATATTCCTTTATGATTTATATTTTAAATATTATATTTACGATTCAATAGATTTTTTTGTTTAATTATTTATATCATACACATTAGACTATATAGAGAGTAATTCTTAACATATGTCTAACTGATATACCCTTGGTGAAAGTCACCAACCCGTGTCCTTTGGGAGGGACGAATCATGAATAATATTCTATCACTCATCATTTTTTGACCAATATGGCTACCTTTTGGGGGGTTATTCATGACATAAATAGGATGAATATAATATAGATAACTAATTTTTGGGGTTAAGGAATATTATTTTACACTATATGGTGTCGATATTGTAGGGGGGAAACTATGATGGAATACAAATTTTGTCTTCATTGATGTTCTGTATTAATTCACACATGTGGATATATATTAAGATATCAAGATGAATTTATCTTTGAAATTATATAATATAAATCCTACATATGAAATATCATATCCTTCTAAGGATCTCAAACAATATTTTATATTTCATTGATGAATATAGTTTAAAAAATGACTAAATGAGTCATATGTATATTATTTGGAGTAGTATTGGATTATGGATTCTCATTTTAGGAGTTCATGAAAAATGTACCTTTGGTCATAATAATGTGTAAATAATACTAGTATTTATGATTCAAGGGTAATAGTATATCATTTTCTTACTCCATGTTTACATTATTATGATCATTTAATTTATGATATCAGGGTATGCCTCTTGACTCCAATGTTATAATTTATTTCAATGTTCACTATTCTACTATTCTTTCTAGATCACCCATTTCATTATTTAGTTCCCCTGAATCATCCTATATTATATGATAATATACATATGATCTACTAACACATTGTTTTTTTATGATAATGATGTTGTACTAATATATTTAATCATCCATTAACACATAAACTCTAGATTAAGGGCTTATATTGTTGCGTATGTATGATAAAAATTATGAAATAATATATGTTCGATGACTAGATCCCAATATACCATGCCTATAACACCATTAATTTTTTTTATATGTTTACATATAAATGATGTGTTCATTGGAAAGTAATTCATAAAAAACTAGACTAAATTAAACGTGATATATTTTATTAGGATAAAATAGTATAATAGAAGATAATCATTAATAAGTTATGATAATGAAATATGAAACAAAATTAACATAATAACAAAAATTCATAGAAACATGTAAAAAAAGAAACCATTTACATGAAATCGTTGTACTAGTGAATTTCATTTAGAATCATTTCTCTGATTATATATATATATAATATATATATATATATATATTATAGAAAACATTAGAAATAGAGCCAAAATTTTGAGAACTGAACAAAAAAATTCGATGAGAGATTCAATAGCTGTTTTTATGGATATACAATAGAATCCAATATAATCATTATATATTTGGTTATTGGATATATATGTGTTTGACCTATGAACTTTGAAAATATTGTCATTGGATATATGAATTCGGTACATGATGGTATCCAATTTGGTCATTGTTCTTATTTAAAAAATAAATTTCCTATTATTAGAATTTCATTTATGTATAATGGATTACAAATTTTAAATCATCATATTTAAATTATTCAAGAAGTGTAATTTAATTTTTATTCATGAAACTATTTTCTTCATGTGAACATGTTGTTACCATAGTATATGTAAAATGAGATATGAAATTATTAAATGAACTAAAAAATAAATAAATATTCCAAATCATTTTCCATAGTTTTAAGGTATGAGGATATGGATGAATCATATCCATTATATTTCTACTATTTATCCATTTTAATTTTAAAATTAAATCATTATACATTATGGATGAAATATTTATAGAAATTCTACAAAAAGATCACATACAAAAGGTACCATCTAGTAAACCTCTGGAATTATGATTTATTTGTAGTCACATATTAAATAACTACATATTTATATCATCTAAATTAAATATATTTATATTCAATGAAGGTTTCCAACAACCTTAATTTTTAAGGATCCTTAGAGAAGGATTGAATTCATTAAAGAATGTATCTAGTTCTTCAACATCATTTCAAATTACCTTCTCATCTATACACTTTTTAATTATCCATTATAATGATGTTATATTGAAATAATTATGCTTTTTATAAAATTATATTTGATTTATATAACTCTATAGCATTAATCGTTAATTGTTATTTATTGTGATTATTTGTGTCTATTCAACCACTTATTTAATCAAATCTATAATATCATTATTGTTACAAAAATTAATGAGTATCCATAAATAAATTTTTGTAATATATGATATTATAATGTAATAATGTTATTAATATGTTATTTTACTGGTGAAAAAAGAATTATCATATTGTAACGTATTGTTATTGATATATTAAAAAATACACGCCAACTATTTTTTCCCATATCTTAAACCATGCCCATTCATTCCATAAAATAAACATGATTCAAAATAAATAATCGAAACCAAATGTTTCCCCTAATTAAAATAGTATATTAATTATGATTATGGTACAAATGAAGGATGCTTTGATCTATAATATGATTCAATAACAGAATAATCAATATTTCCAACATCAAACATTGAATTTAAACAATTACAATCTTATATATGGGTAATTAATTATTATAAATAAATAACATAATTTTATATAACTCGGAATATTTTTTAATCTAACTGATTTAGATGAATTTATTTCTTATAATATTAGAGAACGTTCTTATTTGGATGTTGTGTGTAAGGGTAAGGCTTTTTACAATAACACACTGAAATAAATATTATAAATTATTAAATTCCTATATCTGGAAATTTTATATTGTTTATCCCAAAAGCCCACATATTTTACTCTTATCTTCTTACTTATTTGGATATTTAATTTTCAACCTTTTTGAATTATCTTTCATTCACATTTAATCTTAATGGATAATTATATTTTTAATAAGAAAAATATCTTATTTAATTTGGGAATCATTCCCCTCTCTTTCCATATTCTTGATATTGTATTATATATGAAATTATATTTATTTATATTATTGACTATTTTTTTAATATCATAAATATGTATATAATATAGAAAATTATTTTAGCATTTTATGTTCGGTAACATTCTCAAAACTTTTTAATTTTTTAAAAACTTATAAAGGAATACTTTTTAATGTTTCTGTCATTATTACATTTTCCCTCAATTTTAATTTTTTTAATTTATAAATATTACGTTTTATGTGTGTTTTGTATTCTAATATAGTTTATATATCAATAATTTTATAAGTAATTATCTTTTTAAATAAATGTTATGAAAAATATAATGTGTAGTCCTTATTACATAGTAATTAAATTGTATAATATTGTTAAAATTTTCTTCTTGTCATTGAAAAAATCCATTATTCTTCCAAATTATTCAAAATATATATTATCTTATTATACAATCCATATTATCTGTTCAGTGAATTTTTATTTATACCTTATGGGAACCTTAATTAAACTAATTTCATATTTACTGGTTTAGTAAACTATGATGGGATTAAAAATGATTTTTTTTTCATGTATGACACATATGTTTGATTTTTTAATTATGTGACATATGGAAAAACACTTATTTATAAATCTAATTCATTGGAAAAATATTTATATCTTATTTAATGATAGGGAACGAGGAGTTAAACAAACCCTTTGAGCTACTCTATCTACTTTTTTATGGGAGAGACCAGAATTATATAGTTATTCATTACATTTGGTAAATAATTATATATTATGAGATGGCCAATCCGATAGCAAGAAGTAAACATAATGCACTATAAAATTATAACCACATTGAAATTATATTCATAATTATTAGCCTCAATATAATGAATTATTTTTTTGACAAACAATATGCAACATTTTTATTCCTCTGTTATTTTTTCATGACTCATTTCTATTAAGTAATTTTTACAAATACATATAAATCATGTCTTATGTTATAATAAAGTCATTTTTAAATGAATAAAAAATTTGTATTTTTTAATTTTGGGGTTTATTCTCTTATGTTTTTCTCAAGAACTATTATTAGGTTATCAAACCATCAAAATCATAAATACTAGAATATAAATTTCAATTGAATTCTATCTTGTTTACCCTTACTGAACTTATGAGATCAAAATTTTCATATGCCCAGTCATCAGTTTATGATGAAGAATACTATGTCTAATTTTTATAATGTATTATCAGAGGAGAAGTAAATTTTAAATATTTTTAAATAATATTTGAAAATAAGTTAGTTATGTGTCTAATAATAAAATCATTAAACTATTAGGTTTTGTAGCGTGGTTTTTAGAAGATGAAATGATAATTTTTTTTATTGAAATTATTTATTAAGAATATATGAAATGATTCTTTTATAATAATTACCAAAATGAATTATTGTGTATTATTTTTTATAGACCATGTCGGAAATGGGAATCCATAAAATTTTAAACACCAAATTATATTTTAAGATATGGCTCACACATAGAAAGGGAACAATATTTTCTTTTGATTATAAATGAATATGTTTGAGGTAATAAGAATAATAAATTCACAAATGGTTTCTATATTCAATTATAAATTATTTAACTTTAACATTACTAGAATGATGGTGAACATAATTTATAATATAAATTGTTTACTAAATAATCAGTCTCATATATTCAGTGATTTTTTTGATCCATAGTTAGATATATTTTAATTTTTTAAACAATATTCCCTTTGATTTAGTTGTTTACATTAATATGTGTTGTGGATTTTTGGATAACTATTGATAGTTTTATTCTGATGCCTAAAAAGATAATGGAATATCCATATCGATCAGTTTATAAATGGATGAATCTAATAAATAATGATTATATTCAAAGGCTATTCATAATGAAGTGATTCATGTTCGACTAAAATGTATGGATTATGGGGAATTATTACATAACAAGGATAATACAAAGGTTTTAATTTTATAGATATATTTTGTTATAAATAGGATATATTGCACAAGGTTGTATGTTATGTAAAAATGTTTCATATCACTCTATAGTGAGTACCACCAGACATATTCATTTTTATCTATCTTTAGGGGGAAACTAGATGAAATTATAATTTATCTAGAAACACCGCAATACATTCCACATGTAATGATAAATAATGAATATAGGGTTAAACCAACACCTTAAATTTTAATCAATGGAAATTAGGTTTGGATTTTGTGTGATTCAAAATGAATACACTATAAAGTGGGATATATTAATGTAGATACATGGATGGTAGTGAGAAGAAAACAATAGAAGAACCAACATGTCAATCCAAAATTCAAAATTTCACTCCACGATTAATAGATATGTGTATAATTCTAGGTAAATTGACGAATTAATTTATCCTATGTGTTATGGTGATATGGAATGACAACTAATAAATTTAGTGGTGATTAATGGAAGACATTTACATAGAGTAACATCAAATGGGAGACTATAATGTATAATTAACTATAGACAGATAAAAAATAATGTTAAAATTTGGAAAAAGTAAATCATATATAGGTGATAGATATTGATATGAATTTTAAATAAATATATAGTAAAAAAAATATAATGAATAAATAATGAAATATAATAACAAAGATGATATTAAATCTTGAGATTGTTTGGAAACGTTTATTATAAATATATTTCAACTCAGGATCAATTTTGTGAAGAAAAATATGATTGTTTCACATATAATGTTCCATAATAAAATATAAAAAATTCATTTAGAACACCCTTGTTTCTTTTTTGTCACATAATTATTTTTTATACTTCTATGAATGACCAACATGTCATATTTTATTTTTCCGTATACCACTTATAATGTAGTGTTCGAAATAAAGGAAGAATATGTTGACCATTCAGAAGGTGTGAGGTAATTCAAAATTTTATATTCACTATCTCATGAATTAGTGATAATTAAAAATATCAGAACATCATTCGTATGTTATCCATGGATTTATCATAGTGTTGATGGACTGATTAAAATATATGTGTTCATGATCAGGAATACACTTTGTTAGAGTAGTTAGGATTCTATTATGAATAGATAAATGTTTTTCAATAAATGTGGAACAAATATCCACACAAAATTTCCATATAAAGAAAACACAAGACCCCATAATCCATACCCACTGTACTAGGGTGTATTTTGGATGTCATGTTATGAAAAGTGGTTTCAATGTCAAAAGGTTAACACAGGTGAATACAAAAGAATTATATGGGTTATAAAGGGAATAAAATGAATTCTAAAGGAGTTATATTATTTGATTAGTGTAATTATATTAATTTAATGAAATAATTGTGATCTCAAATATGATACAACGGCCTGTATTTTTTCAATATTGCAATTCATGTAAATGAAAATCTCGATGATTTGAAATTTTCAATGACTAAATTGGATATAAATGTATTAAAATAACAATTAAATGAACCTAAATTATTTTTCCAGAGTTTTATATAATAAAACATTGATATAAGCGATGAGATTTATATTACTGAATAGAATTTAGTAAAATATAAAAATAAAAAATGAGGGGGATAACAAGATAATGGTAGTGAAGTAATATTTTATTCAAAATATGATGGTTTATTAATAGAATATATTTTTTAAAATCCTTAATGGGATATACAAAAATATCATTGATGTTTTTAGGTCTATCTGAGCAATCAATGATGGGATTAAGGATGAGTTCATTTAATGAAGATAATGGAGATATTACCATATTTTTACAATCAAATTAGTTTTTCTTTGGAAAATGAAATCTAATTGAATTTTCAATAATTGTTTTCAACGAAAATTTATTCTGTATGATTTTTTGGTTAAATATAGATGTATATAATAGTTATTAAACAAGGTATTTTTAATTTTATGTCATGTTTAATTTAATTTTTTGTGTTTTTACAAGTAAATAGAATGATGTATCTGTGTAGTTCATATAACTTATTTTTTCAGAATGTTCTAATGTGGTAATGAAATATATAATGGTATGTTGTTTCTATCATTGATTAATTTTTGAAACATCATACATATATATGAAAGAATCCCATTGAAGGATGATATATATGTTGATGTTGAAAACAGTCAATGAAAAAAAATCATTATATAATGAAATTAATATTTTTAATTTTTTTTGGAAATTAGTTGTATAGATATGTTAAGACATGTATTGAGGAATATAAATTATAATATTATCTATTAGAATGTGCTAAAAAGATATTTTTATCTGTCATTTTATATGATATCATAGTTAGTGTGGATTTAAAATGTTCTATTATATACCATGAATTAAAAATATATTATAAAAGAATATGGAGATAACTAAAATAATCCGCATGGTATATTCAAAAAATTCAGGTAAAAATCATATTACATGAGAATTTTTTGATCAAATGGTAATTTTTTCATGTTAAATATAATGATTCAATAAATTGTAGATTAATGATTGATGATAAGGCCATGGATATGGTTGAGCTCAATATAAGAATTTGTGAGAAAGAAAATATTTAAACACTCAAAGAGTAGGTTGTATATTTATTGAATAATATTGAATTTAAATAAATTAATATATCTCAATGGAGAATATGTTATTTACATGATTAATAGATGAAAAATTTAACGAAACAGTTGAATAAGGATCATGAGGTGTTGAAAAGGTATTGCGTGGTCAATGTCTGAATCCTAGGGTTAAAAGTGGGACTATATTCAAGACTAAAGAACAAAAGACTAAGATGGAATGTCATAATGGAATTTTAAATATGAAGGATGAATAATTTATAAGATCTTAAATATTGTATATACATCCAACTAGTTATTAAAAAATATGGATATATGTAGATATTGGAGTGATTTTTTTCTTTTAGTGAAGTGTTTGATTTGGTTTTTGACAGGGCACATTATGTCGTATATTTAAGGTGGAAAGTTAAATTTGATAATAAAAACATCGGTATATATTAATGAGAAAAAGAATCTGTTTACCCTAAATGTTTCCATACATTATGGTTATTACATTTATTTTTTTAGTTTTGTCACTATGTTGTCGACTTTAGGATGATAACATTTGAGAATTACTTAAATGTTATTTAATGAAAGGTGAATGAAAAAAATCCAACCCAATTCTAATAGAATATTGTTCATACCATAGGAAGAATATGAGAACCCCATGTTTCCTTATATTGTATATGAATGGGAGATACATCATCCTATTTTTTCATGGAATGTAAAGATGATAAATTTTAAGGATAATCATATTTATGATACTATATAATTAATGTCTATAATGAATAGAAATATGTGGATTATGATAATTTTTTATAAAACCACATGATGGGAAACGTAAATCCTATCATGAATATAAAAGGAAGAGTTGATTTAATTGTTTATTTTTTAAATTGATGAACCTTAATGTATAAGTGGAGTGGTAAAAATCACATGAGTTGTAATAAACTAAAAATGATCATGTTAACTATATGTATGGTTAACGATATAACTTTTTGAGTGAAATATTTTCACTTGACATAGGATTGGAATTTTTTTAACCAAAATAGTGGAATATCAAATGAAATTCTAAAAATAATATAAAATAAAGATGGATAATAGAATATAAAATTATATCCTATGGATAATAAGGAGAACACAAATATTCAAATAGTAACAGAGGAAAATAAATTTTATAAATTTAGGATAATAAATATTACCCATTAAAGTATAATAAATAATTAAAATTTAATTTATTAGATGACATCATAGAAATGATGATGAATATGTTAAAATTATATGATGTATACTTGAGGGGTGAAATTTTGTAAAATATTTAAAATCTAAGGATGGTGTGAGCTTAAAATATAATTCCTTATCTCAAATAGTTTTATATTATCTAATTAATCAATTTGAAAGATGAGAATGAAAAATATTTCATCTAATTATTTTATGAATATATAAGTATATGATGTTTTATATTGATCATATCTAAGAAAGGAGTTCAATATTAGAACGATTTTTTTGAATAATTAATGAAAATGAAACTAAAAGGATTATCAATTTTCAAATGATCAAATAATATTAAAAAATACACTTTAATTGAAAATATACCCTTTTTGAAATAATTACGAAATAATGATTTATATTTTATAATAAATCATCATTAGAATCTATTTTTGGAAGGGTAGAATTCTATATTAAAAAATATAGACCCATGATTGTTGATTTATAGTGGATAGGTCTATTTTATAAACAAAGGTTGATTTGAAAGTTTATATGAAAACAAAAAACCATTATTATCATTTATCTATATATTATTTGACAATATATGATATTTTGTGTAGAAATAAACATTCCTTTTAGTATTTAATAGTTACTAGGAACTTGATTCTAATTTGAAATAAATATGGAAATCATGGTAATTAGGAGATTTTGTGGATGATATAATATTTCTAGATCTACAAATTTATAAGAAAATAAGAATAATGTTTCAATAATAATATTAACATAAATTTAATTATATTTAACTCATTTTAATAGAAACATATTTAAAAAATACTATATAGTTTGCATATTTGGTGAAATTTTGAGGTGGAAGGAGATAGTGAGGGATATTGAGTTGATCATTAAAATATCCTCAATGATGATGGATTTTATATAGCATAAAAATTTATTTTTGAAAGTATACATTCAATGAATTAAATAATGTACAATATGATAGATTTGAATTTGAATAATAAACTATGACATATCATCTTCTACTCGTATACTAAAAATAATTATGTAGATCACTCTATAATTAAGCCAAATATGGAACAAACTATATATCTAGAGGTGTTTCTAGATGAATAAAATTTGAAATACCTGATGGAGGAATTATATTTTCCAGAAAATATCAATTCAAAAAAACATGAATAAATTCATTAATATCACAATGTTATTTGATAAATTTTTGTTTTTAAAAATAATTCTAATGAACAAGGAATAATTATTCCGAATAAGGAAAGGTTATTATGTGATTTTTATACAACAATCAAAGGGACTAACATATAAGAAATAATTTCACAAATTTAATAGTTTTATTCAATTATATTATTCTTATATGTATATGTTTGGGGGCATTTAACTGACTATTAGGTGTATGAAAATATTTTAAATGTAAATTTTTTGAAACAATAGGATTTCAACATATTAAATAACTAACCATTCATATTTGAGTTGATGATACAGAAAAATTAATATTAATAAAGGATTTATAAGCACTCAATAAATCACCTATTGTTATGAGTGGATAGAAACATAATTGATAATACTAGTGTTTGAAAAGGAGGGATTGATTACAACCTCAATTTCAATATATCAAATAGTGAGAACATAAATCTAATATTGTATGTCAAAAACGTCGTATTGGTGTAAATAAAAATAAATTTTTCATTGTTTTTTAATTTAATAGATTTATTTTTTTATATTTAAAATATTTTTTAATTAAACTACATAATTGTTGAAAACATCTATCAAATTTATGGGTTCACATCTATTTCATATGTGACATATTTAAGGGATATATTCAGGAAATTTAGAATGGAATACTAAAACCCTATTTCAACTCTAATAGTAATAAGAACCAAATATTGAAGTAATTGAGATAAAAAATAATAGATTTACTACTGAACAGATGAAATAATGAGGATTATATTATTTATCAAATAAATATGTTTATATATCCATTAAACTACATGGTTGGAAACTTGTTTTAAGTGTTTACTGGCGAAAGAAAGTCAAAAAACGGAATAAAATATAATGAGGTATATTCACGTATCATTGGATTACAGATTTTTAATTAAATTTGTTATTAATGATGATTTTATTTCATAATCATATTCTAATTCTTCTAGATATGATTTTTATCACAAATCAATATGCCGAAAAGTATACTGAGTTGTGAAAAATCTTCTTTTATGAATTATAGAAATGTATGAATGATTATTCTTGAGCATAAATGTATAAAATTAATTTATAGTGGCTATATAATGTACTAAATTTAAGTGTATTAACCATTATTAATATGATCATGGTTACGTGGTGCATAAATATATGATAATTTTGAGTAAAACTATCAATAAGATAACAAGACATTTAATATGACATTAAAGCGAGAATGATTTATATATTTGTTATTCCTTTATAATGGAAAATGATATATAAGGAATTAAGTTTGTAGGGGTTTTTTCGTAATCAATATATTGTTCAAAATATCATTACAATGTCATTGTTTGTTAATGTGTCTTGAATGTATTGATCAATCCTCAGTGAAAAATATTTTCCCTTAATTTTAGGTGGCTATAATGTACCCCATTTCGAATATATATAATATTCAATTTGGGTTATAATGAATGAGATTATATTTCACAAACAATCTGGATACATAGGGGGAATTCATCCATGAGAAATTATATGAGTAAATAGACACTATTAGAATCATCAAAGATAAACAAAAGGGGTTTCTTAATGTATAATTTTATAGAAGACTTATTTTGTAATCTGAAAAAATGGAAAATATATATTCTCATTCTTTCTTTATTTATCTATTTCACATATACACTTAGATAATCTATTAATGAATCCTTTCCATGTCACAATAACTTATTAGAGTAAGGAAAATTGATTTTTTTTACCATTCAATAGAATAGTATGATATAAGAGGGGAAACATAAGCTATGGAGTTGTGGTGCTTTATAATGTTTCTATTGGGTATGGTTTGTTATGACTGAACAACTAAAATTATATTATGAGGAATAATGTTTCTACCAAAATTGATCATTTTATGTTTATTATATATTAGATTCTACATTATATTATTTTTTATGTTCATGTTATCAATGATGTTATTTGTTGGTTTGAGGAGGTTATTATATTAAAAAAAGAATCCAGGAACAAATACATGTTCAGAGAACAAAATAATTATTTGAACAAATAAATATTGTAAAAAAAATTTTATTATTCCAATTTTTTTTGTTATTTGTTAAAATTTTATTTTGAGGGGAAAAATTGTGTGTTAATGATGAGGCTCTGATTTTTTAATGAAATTATAATTAATGATAAATGAGTATTATATCTTTCAACCATATTTCATTCCACGATGTACTATATCATATTATAGTGATTACCTAACGAGAAATTTTTGTTTCATTATCTTGTCTTTCTTTTTTTGGAAACCATGATGATCATCATTTGAAGGTATTTTTTTCCTATGTGGAACTTCATTAAAAAGAATTTCAATCCCTAGGGAACTTCTATCGAACATTGTAATGTGAATTATGTGGTTAAATGGGACTGGGGATCATCGATTTTTTTTGAATGAAATCATTACGTTGTCTATGAATTTATTCTTAATTTATGACATAGGTTTTTCTTAATTGGAAATTCAAAAATATTTGGGGATGTGAATAGATTTTTATGAATCACAAATCCAACATTTTTATCTTGTTAATTAGATTTATTGTTTTTATTAGACGATTTTTTAAATCCACACCACTAGGAATTTGAGTACTCAATAGTATCCTGGGAGGTGTTATATTTTTACGGATTATAATCAGGGACATGAGAAAGGATTCATTTGTAATACTATGAAAGGAATATAAACCCATGAAGATTGATGAGGATTTAGATACACATATTACCTCTTATATTCATGTAAAGAGGATCATCTCTTAGTTTTGAAATTTAATTTGGAATGTAATACAGTATAGTGGTTCCAAAAAAATTATATTGGGGAAAAACACATGGGTGTCCCTTTCATGTTGACCTAAATAGAAAAATATGAAATGGGGATGTGTCGGTTTCATAATATATATAACCCCATGATATATATTGCATGTTTGGATAGTAGGAATATTTTACATCAAGATTAATTTAGAATCATCTGTAATGAATCCTACTATGGTAGGTTCTCGAATATTAATTCACTAGAGAAATGATTTTTGAGATCATTGTTAATATAGACCGGTGAGGAATGTATTGTGTTATTTTAGGAGAAATATCTCCCCATGAACATTGAATCATAGGGAATGTGTCCCATGTAATGTAATATGATAATATCATAGGGAATGTTTCGTAATGAGGAGTGAAATTCATGAATGTAGGGAATATGGCCTGGTATGGAGGGATATTTGGTATTATACTATTTGATTTGAAGCTTAATGATTAATCCAAAAAATCATGATCAAAATAAATCATCTCCCACATTGATTGAGTTTTTGAGTTTAGGGGTTTTTTAATATTCCATACAATTATGATTACCATTAAGTGGCAAGGATACTATAATTTAGTTTTATATCATGGGACAGGGATATTCTCAATAATTCAAGCATCATGTGACTTGGAAGATGTCATAAAATTTATTTCCATTTTACTAGGAAGTCTATGTTATGAATATTGTTATGGAAGTAGATTTAGTTGAGATTTTGTTGTGGTGGTCATAATATATTCGATATTTAGTATATAGACCATTAAATGAATACCAATAGGATGGAATATGTTTCTCTGAGAGGATATTTCGTAGTGGATAGGGCCCTGGGAAAGAAAATTGAGGTTTATGTTTTGGGGTTGCCCAGTATCTAGTAAATATTGAATTGAAATGATTATATCACTAAATAGGTATAGATTGATTGTGAATTATTAATTAGGATGAGATTAGTATCCTATATATGAAATGATATGATATGTGTGTAACTTATGCATGGGGATGAAAAATAGGAAATGGATAATTGGGTGTAAATTGGTCATTTCCCTTAATGAGACCATAATCATGGTGTACAACTAGATAGAGTCCAAAAATATTTTCTCAGGAACTATTAAAATATAAATGGGAGATAAAATTTTTTATTTTTTCCATCATGTGGGTGAAACTATATATTTTTTTCTTTTCATGGTGATTAAGGCATCAAGGGGAAGATGGTTAAGGAAAAAAGCTGTTAAGGATATCAAAATATTATGAATTATTTATTATAATTAGTCATACACTGAAACATCATATTATTTCAAACAATCACTTTTTCTCAATAGTGTATATAGAACACACAATAAATCATAAAAGAAACACGAAAAATAATTATTGATGTATATTATGAAATATAAATTAAATTGGGAAGTGTAAGATCCTATGTTTTTTATAATGGAATATTAAAAATTATTTTGAAATTTCAATTACTAAATATGTTAAATATTTATTGAAGAATTAATCTAAAACATTGAAGGTTGGAATAACTGAATGTGGTAATTTTAGTCTTCATTCGAGGCTCAAAAGGTATATTGTTGGTTTTGAGAGAATATTTTGTGCATGTTTTAAGATCCAAAATTGGAGTTTTGGGAAAATCGATCATAGGTTTCATAGTTAATAGTAACCGTGTATCCTAAACGTTTGACATAGTGTTTAATGGAAAATTATTTTTATTTCTGTGTGATAGGGTCCAGGATAAATATTTAGTATTTTGTGAAATGGAGGTACTCACACTGTTGTCACATGGTATTCATACCTATTGAGTGAAATTTACATGCTGAGGGTGTTCATACATTGAATCCCACACAGTGGGAACACTGTATTAGAAATCACGTTTTCTATCTGTGCTACTTATTAAAATAGATAAAATTCTTATTTGTCCCCTCCAAACTATAAGGAGTTATACCCCTTTCTTATCACTCATTTCACACCAATATCCATCATGTATTCCCTCCTCTTCCACTGTTACTCCTAGGGATATCTCACTCATTCTTGGTTTGAATCAAACATCATCAAACATGTTGCATGCCCAGAGGATAGTTATCACCATTGTTAGACTAATTTATGTTCTAATATGTCATTATATAATTTTGGATTCTCCCGATGTGTTTTGAAATTATGATTCCAATGGATCATTTCAGAATAAGATTTCATTTATGGGGATTCTAATCTTCCAACGAAGTGGAAATCCTATGAGCCCATTTTTACATTATCACATTCTATATCAATAATGCATGTAACCATGGTGAAATTTTAAATATTTTAATATTAAATTAATATGATTGGATACTTTTATTGAAATAGTTTCTTAGGGATTATTCCCAATTCTAGTATGATGATGGGTTGTAGATTTTTGGTGAGTGTGTGGTCACCATTCAAGAATTATGGGACTAACATGAATGATTTTGGGAGGTATTCCATTTGAAATAATTAATATTAATTATTTACATCTGGTTGGGTTAGATTAATTAAACATAATATTTTTATTATTAAATAATATGGATAATTTCAATTTGGGATAGGACCTTTCATGTCATGATGAGCTTAGCTGGGCTTCGAAGAAGATGCCATCTAATGGAAAAATAAATGGAAATCATTCTATGTATTCTTGTATATAGTACCATCCATGGGGTTTCTATGTATGCCTATGTTAGTGTATATATGTTTGGGGAATCTAATTAGGATGAAACCTAAAATTTAATTTATTATATTAATATGTTTATTTAATTAAATATGTATGTGTAGAATACGAATTTTATCGGTCAGTAATAACCCACAAGGGATTGTTTCAGGGATATGACCGTGAGAGACCTTGAATAGAATTCAGATCACATATAATGTTTGATTGAATTTGGTACGACATGATAAACTGTAAAAAATCAATTGATGATAACCATTTGTATGAACTAGACTATGATTGGTGTGTGGACAATCCTAGAGTGGCCTTAGCATTGACATTGGGTTAAGATGTATCAAATGACGGATTTCTTATATACATGCACCCATGTGGCTATAAAGGCCCCTCTAACCTATTCCAGATGATATAGGATATGATGTCCTGGTACAATGGGTGTTGACCTGAGACCACAATTTGACTTATAGGATCCTTAGAGGGATTCCTATTCTTTAATGATGACGTTGATTCTCTTGCCTTAGATTCCCTTCCTGTGTGTTGACCTAGGGGACCCTAGTAGTTTCCCCAGTGATTGAATGATTATAACAGACTACATTATATGTAAGGATCGAGATTCTTATGAGTAGAACATAGAACATCAAAAAACGATAGCCCAATGGGTATATGGGAAAATTGAAGTATTTAAAATTCCTTCAAAACACACTCTTTATTTAGGAATTCAATAAGGTACTCATGATCCAGATAGGATTATCATACATGGTTATGTGTACTATATTGATACTCCTAATACGATGTTATTTTACGATGTGGATTACATGAGGTAAATTCTAGGATCTGACTACTGAGTCCTCTTGTTTGGCTATTTCATTATCAAGAATCCCATAAGTACTACCTAGGATCCATTATATTATGCAATGAGTGATACCTGGATTCATCATATTTATGAACATGAATGATATTAAAGGTTAAATTATTATTCTACTAAGAATCCTTTTTTCATTGGTATATATTTATACGTAGGGATTACATAGGAGGTTTATAGGGATGCTTCAGAAATTTTTTTTATATATTCTCAAGGATGGTCGGCGATCTCCCTAAGAAACAACTCATATAATCCTTATGAATTATGTAGAAAAACCATTACTACATTCACCAAACATGCCAAGTAATGGGGATGTCAATTAATTGATTTAATTGGCTCTGAGTTATTATCTCATTTAAGAGATAATTCATTATATATCAGCTGCAATCATTCAACTTAGAACTCATTAGATCTCCAATGTCCTGACCACATACAATATTTGATTGAAGGGTCAAAAATCAGGCATAAATTACTTGGAATGAGTGATATAACATCCAAATCAGTAGAATATTTAATGGATTCCCCATTTTTACTTGTAATAGATCATTATATTTAATTATGGAGAGTATGAATTCTCCCATATCTAGGATATGAATCCCAATTATGGTGACATATTATTGCAATATATATATTTGTACATGGAAGAAGTAGGTATTATCGGTAGAATTCTGTACCTAGAGATAAAATTAATTATACACATGTTGAGTGGCATGAAAGACAACCCGATGACTTTTTATATGATTTCTAATTGGTTAGAAACATATAATCAAGGGTTTACCATGGATTTGTATTATTCTTTTACATCTATATGTGCCTTAGATATGATTGGGACACTATATAATCATATACCTTTGGTTTAGTTTTACATATTTCCCAGTAGTTAGTCATTATTATTATTTTTATCCTATTTTGTTGAAAAAATTAGTATACACATAATTTAATATCAATGTTCAAAAAAAATTTGGTTGTTCCCAATAGAGTTTGGTGCTCACAACATCCTCCAGCCACAATTTCATTGGGGTACCTAAGAAGAAACTCAAAAGGTTATACGGAGAATTTTGAATGACCCCCAAGAATAATTGAGTATTACAAATCATCTATGTAAGGAGATCTATTTATGTGATATAACTTAGGGTGGAAGGTATATCTGTATACAATTATTTTTAATCATTTAATTTATCCTATATATGTGGTCATCATTGTGGGAGATCAATGATGGATGTACTACATGGACATTTTTAATCTTATTTCATAGTAATTATTATTTTATACTTGTTATGAATATTGACTCCATACAGTAATTATTTTTGGTTATGGATGACATTTTGTAATTTCTAGCTTTTTCTACCCAAATATGAGTTGATTGTCTCCCCATAGACAAACCCTAGGTCCTTACTACGAGTCACTAGCCTCTGGAACATGGTGAGGCATTCTTGTGGCATAGTAACTAAATAGTATGGTTACTTTTTAGAGTGAATCATGATGGGATGTGAAAAGTTGGTATCATAGTTATTCCTTTCATATTGTATTACATTTTGTGAAGTGGAACACATTTATTTGGTAGAACATATGAAAGATATCCAACTACTGCATCAATAACACATGTTATATTAAGAATTCATTGTTCCCATATTTTTTTGGACTCCTCTTAATGATATTTTACGTTACACACACACATATATATATATATGATTTTTTCGTTGAGCGATGCACATGTTATGTGGAATTATGATTGATTATGGGTTATAGGATGTCATCCCACTGGTTAATGTATAATGACTATATTCGATTCTTGCCTAGTAAAATAAAATGGAATCTCATATATCATAATTACCATATACAATTCACTTGTTGTTGTCCTACATGTTTGAGATTTTAATGATAACGATGAAGTCAACTGTTTATTATTTCAACATTATAATAATTTTTTTTTAATATAGGTTTTTAGTGGATTTTTTTTTCAGTTAAACCATAATTTATCTATTTTCTAACATTAGTTCGTATGGATCGATATAGAGATGTTGAATAGCGATGAAAATGAATTAGTCTTCATGAAAAGTTTGTTCAGTTACTCTAGTAGGTAAATAGGTAATATTGTTCCCAATAATTATACCACTCAAAGGGGTTTGATACTTAGTTTTGGTTATTTAATGTTTTATTGAAAACCGATACAATATTTTCTAGCATAAAATGCAATTTCATTATTCTTAGTTGAACTGAATTATTTATGTTTTACATAGATCAGTTGATAAAATTTTGTGTGTATACCATTGAACCTAATTTGTAAATGTTGGTATTTAATGAAATTTCTATAGAAATATTGTTGGTGTATTATTTTTCAGTGTTGTTAAATGATGTTTCATAAAAACCAATATATAATTTCCCTATATATCTTAAAATAATATTTTATATATGTAACCTTAATTTATTGTTATGTTCGTAGATCATCTAGGGCATTGATGACAGGAACCTAAATTTCTATATTGAAATGGAACATTAACCAGTATTACTATATGTGGTTCCAGAGTGAGGATTAGTTCATTATTCTCCTTGTACATGATATCATGAACCTCTAAAGATAAATTCTATAAACAAATTCTCAAAGAGGATCACATCATCGAAAGTTGATTAACGCAAGATGATATAATTATATTTGTTTACTAAGTAGTTATTAATGGATTTATCATATGTTTATTTCTAAATTAAACTTCTATGGTGTTTTATTATATTAAACATCAACTGAATATGTATATAATTAAGAACATGATGACAATTATTTACCCTAAAAAGTTAATGTTATCCTTAATTTCCTTATATATGATATACAAGTGTGTTATATTCCATACAATGACACAAGTTTGTGGAAAAAGCCTCTTGATATGATACCATTGTGATAGGTCTCACCTCTGTAAAAGGTGGAAAAAGCATGTGACTGTATTATGTGACATGACTATTAGGGATATATGGGTTACTTAAAGTAACATATATTTGACATAGGCCCTTTTAGACTGAAATTATCCGGATTGATGGAATAATTGGAGAGGGGTTGGCATGGGATTAAAAATGTATTTTTAGGATGTGACATTGGTTGTACAGTCTTGTGGTGAATGATGCATGGTAGGTTCTTGGTATTTTTAATATAGACATGATGATCCCTCGAGTTTCTAATTAAGCACCAAGGGATCATGTATATTGATACTAAATTCCATGGGAAGGACCATTTGTGTGCCTAGTTATGCTGACCACTGGTCATTCTCAAAGCATCATTTCCTTAGCACATGTAGACACTTATTACAGAAATGACACAATATGGCAAAATTCCATAGAATAAATTGTTTCAAAATTAAGTTTGTTATCTTTAGAAGTGTGGTTCCACGAGATATTATGGTTTATAATGTTACCAATTTTAATGTAACATAGTTATACATGACATTTGATTGAAAACTAATGAGATTATGGGTTAGGTTTTTAAATGGTTGATATGGGAATATACACCCAAAATTTATGCAATTATCAGTTTTTGATTGTTATGATTGATGGATGTTTGATATGTAACATTAGCGATTTTCTAGGTTCAAATTATGAATCTATAAATTCAATTATGATTCATGTGGGTAGGGAAACAAAAATATTTTTTAAAAAAATGGATGTTTCCATGAAAATGGATATCATGGAATTAAACCATGTGCTGTGAAACTATAGATAGATGTGTGAAATTTAAAATGCAATATTGGGAGGTGTGGTGTTGGGGTTGTTTAAATAAAATTATAGTCTTGTTTGATTTAATTATTTTCATGGGGAGTGTGACACATGCATATCTATGTAAATATAATATACCCCTAGTTTAGAGGTGATCATTCTTAATATCTTTATATCATACTAAACACCTCGTGAGAGAAATAGTTATACACTGATTAATATAATATATTTTTTAATTTGATGAATGGAATCATTCTGGGTTTCACTTGAGGAGAAGTATACGGTGAGCCAAATGGTGGGGATTTCACCATTTTTTGTTTGACGTTTGTACCTTGTTTGTGTGTATAATCTCAAAAAACACCTTGTAAACCTTTATCATAGATAGGTAATGTGTGATGTGTGATATTTTTTATTTACCTGTGGTTTAAAATTAGTATTATCCTTTAAATTATATATGTCCAGATATGGGTGAGGCGAGAAATGTAGTGATCGATAATATGTTTCTTTAGTGTAATATGTAGGATGATCATATGTTGGGAAGTAAGAATACAACTGCTAGAAATAACCCCCAACATAAAAAGTGGCATTTGAGTATGGTACCAGTCATTGGATTAATGTTTTGTCTATTGGATTTGGTCTAATAAATATAGTCGTGTACCACTGGATTTCATTGTAAATGCCAAGAAAATGTTTGTATAAAGACTTGAGTGGAGTCCAAATTTAGGCATTAGACCTAGGAATCATTGTACCATTCCATGGGTGTTGGATCAGGTACAACTATTTTTCATGCTATAGTAAAATAATTGTCTTGTATTGGGGATGGTTTGTCTTGGAAATTTCATCAAATGTTATTTACAATATTCAACGAGTTTTCTCTGAACATTCTCATTGAATAGTGGGATAAACACAACATAATCATGTTTTGGTGATGTTCCATTTACTAAAGCTGATTATTTCCAAAAATAGTCATTTGGTGGTGGTTTATCATACATTCTTTTGAGTAGTAGTATGAGGTTGTCAAGAAACCATATCAGGAACATCACTAGATAGTTATGGGTGTAGTTAATCAAATAGTTGGGAATTTTTTATGGAAAATGTAACATGTCACGATTGAGCGATCTTGATTGATAATTTGAATATTCAATCAAATTGAATATGGAGATAACTTTCATCATTCGAGATCTAGATTGTCATGTTGTGAAATAGGTTGGGAATATTGTGAGAAATCTAGGGGTGTGCATTGTTAGTAAATTTATTTGATGAAAGTATCATGATTGGTAATTGGATATTAAATGATAGAACCTTTAGTGGGTTGAAAAATATATTAACTAATGTAACAGAATATTATGGGATCATGTATTGGATATATGATCATGATTAATAACTACATTATATTTCAGCTATGGTCTTGATCATTGTCTTGGGTTTTGGTAGGTTTTGATCTATATATTCAAAGAGGCATTGATATTGTGTTGGATTTTCAGAAATTTTATGTGATCATTTGAATAGATATAATGAACCTAGAATACTGGTTTTTTTATTTAGATTCATGCCATGACTTCTTGAGGATGAGATGTATTATGGTGCTGAGATTATAATATCCCGTGTTTTTCATGTTTGAAATTTTAGATTGATTTTGAATTTTCAATTACTGGATGGGAAAAATTTTGATCACTAAACCATGATGATGCTCTAAATTTTTGAATGCCTAAAAAAAATTATATTCTTGTTTCATGAATTAGAAGTTTTCCCAATAGTTTTGAGATCATATGAGTAGAGCAAGTACTAAAATATTTTCTTTGGGAAAAATCATCATAGGGAACATAGTTAACACATAGTTAAACCAAACTATAAATGAAAATCATGTGACATAGATTATGTTGGATAATTAGTTAATTTAAATATAATAGTGGTCACTAGATAAATATGTTTTTTTATTGTAGAAGTGTATATGTACTGGAATAGTTTTCACATAGTTTTCCAAACATTGTGTAGAAACACTGTGAGGGGATGTTGTTTTGAGAGTGTAGACGACATGGTTAGTGCATTGTTTCCATAGTCGCGTGACCTAACAATGAACTCCATCAAAAGGGTAAAAAAAATTATTCACCCCCCCACATTAATGGGGTTTTTCCCAATTACTCGCCCTAAATGTCCATAGAATATCCTCTATGATTTCTCCATTTTCCTCCATTCCTCATGAGAAATATCCCTCATTATGGGTCAGGATTAAACATGCTCAAATGAATATGAAGACCATATGTATGATATTAATTATTTTAGCCTCTGTTTCTTTCTCCTCCTCATCCCTATATGTTTGTATTCTCCATCAAGGGTTTTTATTTTTTATTTTACTAGAACATGGTGGAATTAGAATCTGTTTATTGGGATTGTTCTCATTTTAAGAAGGTAATGACATGGGGGTCCCTTACCACTTCTCAATGTATCATATAATTGATTTATTTATCCAAGGAGAATTTATAAATTATTTAATGTTATTTTTTTATTTTAATTTTGTTTTAAATTTATTTTCTTAAATCCCATTCATGATTCACAGTTATTGATGTTTGACGGGTTTTTTGTGATGGGTTGGAAACCATTCCATAAGGATGGGATCAACTATTATTGTTTCTGATGGAATACCTTATAAAATAATTTTGTCTTTAATTTATATCATTTGGGGTTATATGAATCAATATTTTTTATATTTATAATCATTTCTTATAGTATCATTGTGATAAATGTACTCTCATGTAATGATGAGCTTGGCCATACTATATGAGATGCTTCCAACACATCAAAAAATAAATTGAATGATTTATAGAGGTATGTGGTTTCTCATACCTTCCTTATGGTATAAATATAGGTTTATGGTATTATTATATTCTAGGCCTATACCTTAGGGGGATCACTTACTCTTTAATGCATTCTATTGAATTGTTAATTTTTTTAAATGTGTAATTATAATTAATGAATGTATGGGGTGACTATAAACCCTTGTGCACTAGTTTCTTAGCATTTACCTAGAAATATATCTAGTGTCATCCATACCTACTTGAAGAATAAAATATTCTTGATATGATATATTACCTTCTGTATGACCATGTGTGGATAACGTTTATCAAATAATTATTTGGTTGGGCATGTGAACTGCCCTTGAGGGACCGACCCCCGATTATTGGGTTATAGCTGATATACTGAAGGTCACCTTAGTCAAATAACCCCACGATGATAGTGATTCTGTTATACCCTATTCATGATGTGTTAGAATGTGATGTCCCAGTACATTAGTATATAATACAATACCATGACCTGAATTATAGGATCCCATGTTATATGGCTTTGATTACTTATGGACTTCGATGATCTCATATGGGATTCCCCTCTAGTTCACTGACATGGGGGACCATGGTTCATGCACTAGGGATCAACTAACCCAGACGAAGTATGTTACAGGTTTGGGTACTAATAGTAGTGGGTGGAACCTAGAAGTTGTACCAAGCATGTATGTATGATGGGATGTGTAAATAGTAATTTTTTAGGCATTTGGGTAGCATCAATATTTATTTTATGCTTTCACTGGGTTACTCTTGAGGAGTCAATGACTTCTAGAAAATCTTATGGGTATGTTAATGATGAGGCTGATATGATCTGATGTTATTATGAGGATTCCCATAGGTAATTCATTGGATAAATCATCTGAGACCTTTCATTGGATTGATACATTATTGTTATAACCATAGTTATTTTTTTTGCATTAATCTAAATACTCTTTATTGTATACTTGGATACCATATACATAATTTGATGGACATGATGAATTGTTAGATGATAATGCTACCTGATTTAACATTTTTCCCTTGGAATCCACACTACATAGGGAATACATATGATGTTTTTGAGAATGTTTCAAACACATCTATGAGATACAATCTTGTATGGATGGAGAACTCATTGAGTGATGCATGAGATAACCCCCAAGGCTACGATGGATGAACTATTACCGTATTTACATTAGTTGTCATGAAATAGGGGAATTAAGGCATTTATTGAATATTTATAGATTTATTATCATGATTTAGATTACTAGTCCTTACATATATCCTACATTTCAACCCCATAGGTTTATGTCAATATCAAATTTTATCAACAACTTTGGATAAGGACTAAGGCTCAAACATTGGGTTGAATTTTCATGGAATGAGTGGTATGTCAACAAGATCATTATAATATTTATCGTATGTATATTTTTTATATATAATTTTCCAATATAGTGATTTATCGGTGAGTATGGTTGATCCTACATCTAGTTAATGTATCCCCACTATGGTGAAATAAATTCTCAAAGACATTTGTGAAACTGACCAGAGTTGGTATTGCCGATCCAGATCACATACCTAATGATTGACTTAATTATACATAGCTTTACTTGTATGAAATCCATATTAATGATTTATTCCTAAGATATATAGTTGAATGTGATCACATACCCAAGGATTAAAAGGGGAATTAATTTATTCTTTTACTACCCACTGTGTTTTGACGAGGATATCAATTATATATTGGTAAACACTTATGATTATGGTTTTCATTTCCCAAAAAATTAGTTATTATTATTATTGTTGACCTATTTTGTTGACAATATATATATACAATTAATATACTATCTATGTAGGGGAGAACATTGATGGTTACCTTATGAGTTTATTACTCAACACAAGATTGGGCCACCATTGCACATGCGTACCAAAGTAGAAATTCTAATGGTTGTATGAATAGTTTGGGATGAGGATGGGGACTAATCAATCATGATATCTAAGATACTCATCGGACGATGAGTCTGTGATATAGTTGGTATGGGATATAGATCCTTGTAATATTACCCATACTTATTTTTATTTACTAGTGTATATGTGGTTTTCCTAGTGGTTGATTAGTGTTGTATGTATGAAAATGATTGTCAGGCTCTTATATCACATTAATTATTATTTTTTCCTCATTATATTTATTACACACAAAATATGATTACATAATATTATTTATGACCTTTGGTTATTTCTAATATTTTATAACTATGATTTAAGGGAATTATCTCCCCAAATACACAACTCATGCCCTCCCCACTTGTCGATTACATTTACCTTATATTGAGGTGAATGTTAGGCCTAATTGGAAATCAGTCTTGTTAGGATCTATAGTGTGAACATACCCAATAAATGAAAATTAAGATGAATAAACAAAACATAATTATGTAATATATATTAAGGTACTAATTTATATAAATTAATTATTAAATTATTTGAAATTTAAAACTCATTTTTTAGTGATGTAATTTTTTTATTCAAATAAAAATTTCCCATAAAAAATTAAAATAATTCATTGAAGTAAATATTTTTATTAAATTTTGGATCATTTTGAATATTTTTTTGGTAAAAATTATATCTTTTTTGAAATTAGTATATTGAAATTATCTTAGGAATTTTCTTGATTTTTTATAAAAATGTTGATTTCAAAGTGACTAGTGGAAAATAATGATGTTTGTTGAAAACAATATTTTATTCAAGAATTCAAAAACATCAATTTTATTAAAAAATTATTTAAAAATAAAATTATTTCTATCAATATTTGAATAATTAAATTATGTATATTTAAATAAATTTTATTTATTAACATTTTATGAATATATTTTTAAATATGAAACAATATTTTCTAGAAAAATACTATTTTTATTTCATTTTTCATTTTTATCTGAAATTAATATCTGTCATTTTTACAAATTTAATCATTAAAATTTTATTTAATATATTTGATTAGTTGGACTACATTAATACATTTGAATCATTTTATTTTTTTCCAATTTGACAAGTAACTCTAGAATCTTTTGTTACCTTCATCTTTATAAAAGGGGTTAACTGAGGTCAAAGCAATCATGATAGAGCTCAAAATTAATTAAAATGAATTCCAATATTTAATTGGATGAGTATATTTAATAACTAAGTATAAAAACTTTTATAATATATCATTTTTACATTTAGCATTCATTTTGACATTAATAATTTTTACGTAAAACATGAAATCAAAAATGTCTCTTTCCATTTTTTTAAATTATATAAATTTTTAATTTGACGTTGATAAATAGAAATTATAATTTTTTATAAATGTTTCTTTTAATTTTTTTTATATTTTTTATCATGTTATAATTTTTAATTTTTACTAATGATATAATTACCTTAAATACTGACAAATCACCACCCAAGTCCTTGGGCAAGTAGATGGATAATCTGTTAAATGTTTTCAAAAAAAAAATACAGGAAATTTTTTTAGTAGGTTTTAGTGTCCCCATATTTTTTTAGATATATATAGTTCTCCCATATTAGGTATTTGAAAATGTTTTATTTTTTAAGTCATTTTTTTCTTTATTGATTTCAAAAGTCATGTTTAATGAATAGTTGCGCAAATGAAAGTAATGATATTTTATTTAACTTTTTAAAAATAACTAAAATATGTTTAGAATAAATTTTGGTTTCTAAATTCTAAGAAAATACATAACATGATCATTTTGATCCCATTTTTACCTTATACGTAAAATTATAACCCTTCAATAATGAAAAATTCATTACCATGGTTAATGTTAAAACTCGTTAACAAAGGGGTTAAACTAAAATATAATGTTTAAAATGATATATAAACATATATAAATTTTATTTTTTTATTATTATAAGAATATATCATATTTATATTCTAATCCTTCTATTTTTAGAACAATTTTAAATTACTAATACAAATATAATATTACTATATTTCATGTTTTTCATAAAATTAAATTAATGATATTTTATAAAAAAAATATATTAAATGATTTAAATTTTATGAAGGTCATATATTTGTCTATGTAATTTTTATATGGTCTAAAATGTCAATAATTTCCCATTTATAGGTCAATTTCAAATAATAGTATTTTTCTATACCCCTAAAGAGTAAAATAATTTGAATAGGGTGTAATGAGGGGTTAAAATTTTAGATAAGAAAACCATACCAAAAAATTCTCATATTTATTAGTATGTGATTATTTCTATTAATAAATAGATAATATAACAGATAAAAAATGATGAATTTTTAATTGATATTTTATTTATAATAATTTAGTATATTACGTATTCTTAAGAGTGCCCCTCCCCTCAATTAAAAATGGACTCCTCCTATACAACATTATTCACAGTGATTTATGTGTGAATATTTTCGAATTCCTACAATAATAATATCATATAATATTTCAACCCACCCTATATATTATTTTAATTAGATGACTCTGTAATACAATTATTAATGAGTAATCCAAAAGAGGTATCTTAACGAAGAGTAATAAACCTTTATCAAGGAATTTTTATTTTATTTATTTATTTTACCACATTTAAATCAATATTATACATTATAAAATATTAAAATGGATATCTAAAATATAAATAATTTTTATTTTTCAATTTAACAACCATTTTTTCATTTTTTTCCAGGAATCAAAAATATTACTTCTACGTACATATGGCATATCGTTTCCACGTTGTGGTGCATTTCATTTTTCATAATAATAATTCTTGGATGATTATTATGAATATTTTAATGTTTATATATGGTATTTATGATATATGTTTACTTCGATAATTATAATATCATATCCTTAAACTTACCTTTTAATCTATTGGAAAACTATAACATCACACATCTGTACTTGTTGACTACCACCTTTATGAAGCGATGTGATTTGTTTTCATTTATTTATTTAATGGATGATAATAAGGATTAATTAAAAGAATATATATTTTATATATAATATAATAATTATATATTTAAACAAAAAATAATATTATATACCATCCTTCTAATCCATTCATCGAAAACTAAAAATAGTATTCTAGATTATGTATGACCTACCTTCTTTATTAATAGTTTAATTTATTTTTCTATATATTATTTTATTGATTAAAATAAATATATATTTAATTAATATATATTTATTATTTATATCATGATTAAAATTCAAGATATGATGTAACTGTGATTAAGTTATATTGTTCTGAACTACCAAAACTAAATAGTCATGAAAAACAAAGCAGTTATCACCTATAGTGTTTATTTTAATAAAGTGTTGATAACATATGGGAGTTGAAATACTATAAGTGAAAAATATATGGTGTGATATGTGAAATTTTGGTTCTTTAGTAGTTTTTTTATAAATATAAATGTCTTAAAATATAGTTTTTAATGTGTACGAAGTATGATGAGACTTTATAAAAGTGATTTATGTTTCAAACACACAATAGTATAGATTATTTACTCTTGAAAATCTATTGATTTAATTTATATGATAAATTCCTAAGAAATCACTTTAAATTTCTTCAAAAATGGTTATTTCCTGAGAAATCATGTTTTTTCATACTTTTTCCATACTGTTTTACTAATGATATTGATTTTTAAAGAAAAACCAATATATTTTTGTCTATGGTTGATAAATCATTTTTATCTATATATATTTTTTCTAATTTTTTCACATTATTTATATATAATTGTATTTTTTTTGTAATTAATATTAATAAAATATTTAAATATTCTAATTTTTTTAAACGTAATGTTCTTCTCATTTTCCAAATGGGTATATTTATCATTTTACCAAAAATGTGAATGAAATATTTATTTTAATGTACATGATATGAATTATTTTCCAAAAATCAAGACCACTCATGAATTTGATGATTACATTACAATTTACTATTTTTTGATAGATATTGTTTTCCATTATATGTTAAAAAATTATATTTTAATATGTTATTTAAAAATTTAACATGTATTCCCCATATGAAACATTCCATTGATCATTTAAAATAATTTTTTATCTATGATAGCATCAATGGGTGTTACTTTTGTTATACATGGTTTATTATCCTATTATATAATATTTTTTATTTATTTGATGGGCTTATGATTACGATGATTGTTTTTGTGAAACGAGTTGTCTCTCCCATGGATAAAGGTGTGATGAATGAAATTATTATATTTGGGCTTAAATATGAATTATATTGTGATTGTGTGATAGGTTGGTTATGAACTATATTGACCTCATATGAATTTTGTAAAAATTAATGTTTTTGTGCTTATAGGGTACAAAAAGGATAATCAAATTCCAAAAATATTGTATTTCAGAGTTTATTTAATGCCTAAAATAGTGTACACATGAGGTTATCCCAAGTCCAAATGATTGTACACAAGTGGTTATCTCAATAACAGTGTAGATAAATTAGTGGTTACCTAAATTCTAACATGTTCAAAAATTCTTGGTCCCATGAATGATAAATTAATTCCATGATTATGATTTCTCCAAACATATGCTGCACTTTTATGATACGATCTTATTCAAAATTTATGTTCTTAGGGTTCATGTTTTTTAATTATATTGTGAATCATTTTCTATGTACATCCATTTTCTAAGACATGACTCCTTTTTATGATCTACGATTTTTTTATGATTTTAAAAGGTTAAGATCATGTTCTTATATAAATTGTTCCCATTTTCGGATTAATAGATAATTAATATCTCCCTTGTGACCATTACAAGGAATATTAAATCACTGTTTTTTATGTTTTATTTCACTAATTTAAAAATAAATTGTTTAAATATTATATGTATATTATGGGTTTTAGTGGTAATGAACATATTAGAGGAATAATTTTATAACTTATGAAATAGTTGTTTATGTATCCATATTTCCAAGGCCACTCATCATAAATTATTTCAATGTGTATTTTAATGTTTTATACAAATGATTAAACTATTTATTTGTATTATTTATGTATAAAAATAATTAGTTTTTATATTTGGTATTAGTGTATGATTTAGTATATATTTTTTTATTATAAATTAAAAATCATTACTAAAACCACAGGGGATAAGTCTTCGTATATTATAACATCCATTATTCATAAAAAGATAGAGAATATATTGTTTTATATGAAATGATTTCATATCATGAAACAACAAGTAAATGATGTTTTCAATAGAAAAATTTATAGTTAATAATCCTAAAATGTTTTTATCAATGTATATCTCATCCATAATTCTATTGCATGATGTTTGTTCCCAAACATTGAATATTGATTGACAATTCATGGGAGATATTATTATTTTAAATCACATACTTTTTTTAATTGTTAGAGAGTATTTAAATAGATGATTATCATTTAGGATCACTGACAAACCTATGTTGTCAAATAGTGAAAAAGGGTCAGTATATAGACATAATACAAATTATTTTTCCGGATTATGTGGTTTCCACAATATTAATATTTCTACCCGTAATATAGTTTTTTGTTTTTTTATTCATGGAACCATATGGATTAATGTTAAAAACCAATATTATTGAAAATGGAATGATTTTCCTCATGATAATCGCAATGCAATGGGAGATATAAGGTGATATTTTTTTATTATACTAAACCATATAAATTTTTACATGATTAATAATCTAACCATGATTTATTTTAATAGCACACAAAATAACAGGGAGATGGAGTTTCATGACGACCATGGTGGAAAGATGATTCAGCTTCCTAAATTGATAGTATGTGTAATAAAGAACTTTTTGTAAAGAATTAGAGGAATGAGAAGATGTTTCATGTGTCAAATAGATTTGGAAAAAATTTCAATTGTCAATGGAAAATGAATATATTTTTGTAGTGAAATTAATTTTATCCCATGTATTCATTTATATTTTAATAAATTATATATGGGGAAATTGCGAATTTGAAAATCAAAATATCTATTCCATGACTTATCTCCTCGAATAAAGACCCATTTTATTTAAATCATTTAAGAAAATAGAATTTAAGTATTTATGTATTGGTATTCAAATATAATGTTTTATATTTATTATATCAATGATATTATGTATATTAAAATCCTAAAATAACTACGTATTGTTTCATAATCATTTCTCATTGGGGATTTTAATTCATTTGTTTATGTGTATCAATATCCGAGAAAAGTTATTTAATATGAATGTTGTAGTTTTTAGTTTGGAAAAATCTATTATTGATATTGATGAATTAATTTGGACAGTATTAGTGAACTAGATATTTGTTTGTTACATGAGTAAAAATTTATTTTTGTCATATTTGATTATGTTTAATCCAATATTTGAAAGTATTCTATTTCATTTTATTATATTTTAGGACGATGGATTTTACTAATTTTTAGAAGAAAATATTTGTTTCTTGTGAGGTTAACTTCAGAGTTATAGAAACCATTATGGGATTATATTTTAATGGTTGATCATAAGATCAAGGTCCAACATACTCCTTTTGAGGTTTTATATGAAGGGATTTTGAGGTTATTTAAAGCATCATCTAGGTGTTAGGTAAGATATTATATTGAGGATTAAATAATACATTGGGTTAGAAAAATATTTCTTATTATGTTTGTAGAGACCCGAAGCCTGACGTACATGAACATTACATTACTTTTTCGGAATACTTAATACATAACAAAAACACACACACAAGGACTGTAATAGTTTAGTGTCTTTGGAAACTCGGAATAAAATCTTCTAATCACGGTGAAAGATCTTCAACATCTCCCATAAAGATCTTCTTTTTTTAACCTAAATCCTTTTTTTATATCCTGGGGAAAAGAAAACATAAAAGGGTGAGCTCAAATGCTCAGTAAGGGTAAACAAAAGAAATATCAATCACATCATATTCATAAGAACATAACTTTTGGAAATCTTAACCTGCAAAAGAGAGCATAATTTCATAACATGGGATAAATCATATTTGTGAAATGGAATCCCAATATTCATAACATAAAACATGAAAATTTGTGGCATACACACATAATCATAGAGAATCATTTCTTATTAGTTAAGACTCATTTCCAAGACTATCTTAGTGGACAAAGTCCATTTTTGAACCGAGTTCACTCCTCGTTTCAGTCCTGTTTCACTGAACCGGTATAACCTACCGTTCCAGCCATGTTTATCTCATGAGATATAAAATCGTTACCCAATGCATTGGAGAGAGATATAGGTCCCACCCATCTCATAATGATACCATTCTTATGTGTTTCACAAAATCATAAACCATACATAATAGCATAACCCATGAAATAAAAATGGGAATCTTAAACATCATGACATCATTAAACAATTCATATAAGATAAAGGAATTCATAAAAATAATTCCATCACAACATAATCAAATCAATGTAATAATAGGGATAGAAAAAAAACCCTTTATTATATTAGATGGAAAATAATATTGATAAAACACTTGAACTCCATTCTTGAGGAAAATATCCTTTCTACTTCAAAAACACTTTTCCTTTCTTAACACGTCATAAAATTATAAAATAAAAAAAGTTGATTAAAAATAAACATGAAAACTCTTAAAGTAAGATTCTTGGAAATAATGTTTTAAAAATTCATTCATGCCATATAAGTTAAAAAAACATTCTTCTAGTACTTCTGTCGGAAAAGTAAAAAACTACCTCGTACGAAAAACGACAAAAGATTCCTTTATTATCTTTTACTAAAAACTCACCTAAGTGTAAAATTGGATTTAAAAAATTGTAGGTGGATTGAAATAATATTACATATTGACGAAACATGGATGTGGATGATAAAATACAGCCCAGTAAAAACCAAAATATAAACAATCTCAGATAAAAATTAGATTGAGATATTTTCCCTGACCTTAGGTCGGATTTGCTTCGTAAGTTTCCAACCTCCTGTATAATGATTTAAATAATGTTATTGACTTATTCAAGAATCATAATTGTTGTTATGATATCATATATGGTCATATTTATATATTCTTATTAGTATTATTTCATTACTACTTTTTATTCGGGTGTTTATTACTTTTTGTTATTATGTGTGTTTTGTCGAATAAATTCTTATTTTTCTCTTTAGGTTATAGATACCTCACTTACAAAATGGTATTAGTGTAATATATATCATATTAATTAATTCAATTCAATTATATAATCATTATGCAATGAAGATCATGTAGAACGAGTCGCATCACATCGTGGAAACATTTTTCCGTACGTACGCACGAGTGATGATATCGTTCCTATGATCGTGGAATTGTATTGGAGTGTATGTATACTATTTCAGAATCAATATCACTTTATAATATTCATATATACTCATTATTTACACCATTATACCCATCCAAGTAAGGTGGTGGTGGAAAATAGATTACACCACGGTGTGGAGACGGTATTCCGTACGTACGCACGCGCGATGATTTCTTTTTCCGTAGGATGGATAGATGGTGAAATAGGGTTGTTTCATACTTATAATAACATATCCGTATATGAGTGATACTGATGTTATTACTTCATAATGAAAAACTAATGAATAATAAGTGGAAGAAGAAATAAAGATGAAAGAATCGGTAACGGACATTACCACTTCTTTGAAGTGCTTCTTTGAAGTGCTTCTTTGAGACCTCCTTTTAGGGCACTAAAATAGGTCTTTGAAGAAGACCAGAACCTCTATGATACTTCTAGGGAAGTGGAGAATAGAATTAGTCAGGGGTTGGCCGAGCATGAAGGCTCAAGGTGGTGTGAGGAAGAGAGGGAGGAGGTGCCCTTTTATAAGGGAGGAGAGGGGCTCCTTTGGAACACTAAAAATATTATTTTATTATAAAGTCATATTCGGTTTTAAATAGTTCCAAATTGATTTATTTCGAAGCTAAGGTGGGGATGGGTCGAATTACTCTCATCCAATAGAATTTAGCTATGTTTAGGTTCCTATTTTAACCTTATCATTTAGATTTTACATTAAGTAAAATAATTTTACTTTTACCGTGTCTTCTTATGTTCTTATACTATATGGTTAATAAACATACAATAAGCAGCCAAACGAACCCAAAGTTGTTTATTATTAATATATATAACCTTATCTAAGTCATTTGGATGAACATTAGATTTTTAGGAATAAAATAACAATTACTAATATAATATTTGTTTTAAAAACTATTTTATGTCAATTTTGACACTATTTAGTAATTGATTTTTTTGAAAATCATAACAGTATTATTAGTTCGAAGAAAGTTAATTAAATCAATACTAACATGTCATATTAACCTAAAAAATTATTGTAATTCATAAAAAGTCTCAAATTATATTTATTTGGGTATTTATAATATTAATTATTTGAATTTGTCACTATTATGGTAATTAATGCATCATCATTGTGTCATAAATATATTAATTTATTTATATTCTAAAAATTATAAATAAAATAAAATTATGTATGAAATCTTATTATATTTCTAATTAATATTTACAATCGAATTTATATTATGTATAACCCTATATTAAAAATGTTGTAGTAAATAAACTTTGATTTTATCTCTTTTACCTCTTCTTTGAATTAAATAATAATAAATGTCCAAATCTAACCCAAGTGGTCCTAAATGGTCATATTTTATTCCTAAGATTGTTTTTGGTCGAATTAAACTTATCTAATAGAATTAGGACATGTGTTAGGGTAATAATAATAACATTTTTACCCTTAATTACCCTATTTACTTTTAACCGTGGTAAAAAAAGTAAAAAGTTACTATTCACCAAAAATTATTCTAATCTCATTGAACCACATTTTACATATTGATATTAACCGTGTCTCTCGGATTTTTGAAATTCTATTCACAGAAGTGGTAAAATTAAGTTTTATGAAAAATTCATTTTTTTTACTATCACTTTGTGGTTTCACTATTCATCAAATAATGAACGTTTTTCAGAAAAATACCAAAAAATAGGCCTAAGCTATATTTGATATTATGAAGTCAAAAATGATGTCTATTTTACCAAATTCAAAACATATAAGTTACTTTAACTAATTTAAAAATAAATTCCCGTCGTCAAAACAAATGGCGTGTTTTTAAGAGATAATAACTATCAAAAGATTGACATTTATTTATAACTGGTTTAAATGTGAAATTAAATCCAATGACCAACATTGTATTAAATTGTAAAAATATATTCTAAATATACTTTAAAACCACTAAAATTAATAATTTATCACTATTAATTATTTTGATTAAAAAAGTTGTTTTTAATTAAAATATAGTAATTTTCACTATTCATTAGAATATGAAAGTTATCCGAAAAGTACCAAAATTTTACCTTAGGCTAAATTCGATACTCCGAATCAAAAAATGAAGTCCATTTTGAGAGATAAAATTTATAAAATTTTAAAAGGTGGTTATTACTATTCATAACGGCTAGTTTTAATAATATTTTAATTGCATATCATTGTTTAGTGAAACTTGGTATTGCATACTACACACGCTATCGAGGAAGGTCATGATTGTGTGTAATGAAACGCAAGTCAAGTATGCCTGTTGTGCAAGATCCTTTTAGTGTAGCGTTCAACACAAGACATTAATGAAATTAAAAAGAATATTTTTCATAAAATCTCGGGGTGTTACATTCTACCCCCTTAAAATGAATTTCTCCCTCGAAATTCGTTGGGGTTATTAATGGTTTACTATTAGAAAGTTTCTTTGATAGAAACCCACATATTAAAAAGGAATACCAAAACCAATCATTAAAAACAAAAGTATGCAACGTAACGGTTACCCAAATAAACTAATCACTGGGTTTCCACATAGGTGAAAATATGGATATGGAAGAGAAATATAACCATCATGTTCTGATGGAGAGTGGTAGATAACATGGCTATGGAAAAGCCAGCAATCACAAAGACATAAATTTGTGATGATCTATGTTACCATCTGATTTATCAGATATAAGAGCACTAGGACAACATTTTTGGTTTTCAAGATCGTTTCCCTAAAGCTGATTAAATTGGAATTAGAAGAAATACTTTTGTGATTTCGGTATAGTCTCACCGTTGGTCGTTCTTTGGACAATTTCCACTTCATCTCTTAATTAAATGAAGTTGAATTTTCATTCGTGATGTGTTAGCAGATCATGTGATAGATTGATGGGTCATTCAATCTGTCTCAAACAAAAGGTTAGAAAAGTTATCAAAAAATACATAAGTCCATCTATAGTGAGATTAATGATATATGGTTCCTAAAATGGACTTATACTTCATATATCATACTGATTAATATAATAAAACTAGTTTTTACTAAACATGGACTTCCTATAGGCTACTGGTAGGCGATAAAGTCCAGTCGCACTTCAGTTGTGGGTTCGATTCCCACGGCCTTGTCCGACGCGATGGGCTGTCGCCCGTCCTGCAGGTTGTCTTTTTTCTAAAACTATATTACTATAACATCCCATCAATAATATCGAAAAAACTTCTATCCTTAAACAATACGAACTTATGTCCAATATAATCCATTCCAATCTTTAGGCTTATGCATAATACTGCAGTCCACTCTAATAATATAGTGAAAATGATTACCAGAGATTTAATACCCTCGTTGATCCCCATATATCATAAGATATGTCTTGTTGGTCACATTCCAAACATTCAAAGGCCTTAATCATGTATTCTCGTGAATACCCATTGATCCTAAGTGAAAACATGAATTCAGTTAAAAGTTAACACTTTCCACATACCAAAATCCAAAAATTCTATATACTCAATCCATTACATAACCTTCTCCTTATATCAGTCATGATCTCATGAATACTATCAAACATTTAATTTTCTCCATATCCCTTCATTATGCGCATATCATCTATATTCCAAAAATATCTGAATATCCTTTAATGGATACTGGTACCATTAATCATACACTTTCAAAACTCAAGGAAAGACAACAGTGTAACAATCCTTAGATGTCTCTTTATTCCATAGTACCATGAGATTACTTATACAACATTACACTTGATAAACATGTAATCATTCCACTGCCTTCTTAAACCATTGACGGAGCTTAAACAATTCTTTCAACTCACATATCATTTGTAGTCTCTTCATCATCATCAACATAAATACTACTCATACGGCCGTACTGATTCTCTTCATGAGACTTTCCCTTAGGGAATTGGTTTGCATAATGCCCGTACATTCCACATTTAAAACATTTAACCATTGTTGATGTCGTAGCAATACCATTATCCTCATCCATAGTGTTAACTGAACCTTTTCCTTTTCACTTACTGGATTTTTGTCCCTCTTTTCCACACCCAAAGCATCTTCCAGTTCTCTTGAAACATTCTCCTCGATGCCTCTTCCCACATGATTTACATAGGGGAAATTGAACTTTCATTCCCCTATGATCATCAAGAATCTCCATCTTTCTCTTATTAGCCGAGTCATGAATCTTACCAAATTTGAATTTATTGATCATATTATGAGATTGCTGATTCGGTATAATAATGATGGTTGGACTTCCAAATCCCAATTCATTTGGTTTCTCATGAAGAATATCATTCCATTTTCCATAATATCCTCCATTATTGTGAATCATCTTATTTCCAGCCATTTTCTAAAACCCAAAAAGAATAGTGTTAGAGGAAAAAATCATAATAAAGGGGGAGTAACTTAAATATCTAACATCTTAGGTTAAATTCTAAGATCGTTACAATAGTTCTAGGACTATATCCTATACGTATACTTACCCCTAGAGGCATCCCTAGACATACCTTAGAAATATCTCTAGGGATCTCAATAACATTTTCGCATCCTAGTTTTCAAAGGATGACTAAACCTTTCCTCTGATACCAACTGTAGAGACCCGAAGACTGACATACATGAACATTACATTACTTTTGCGGAATTCTTAATACATAACAAAAACACACACACAAGGACCGTAATATTTTAGTGTCTTTGGAAACTCAGAATATAATATTCTAATCATGGTGAAAGAACATCAACATCTCCCATAAAGATCTTCTTTTTTTAAAACCTAAATCCTTTCTTTAAATCATGGGGTATAGAAAACATAAAGGTGTGAGCTCAAATGCTCAGTAAGGGTAAACAAAAGAAATATCAATCACATCATATTTATAAGAACATAACTTTTGGAAAATCTTAACCTGCAAAAGAGAGCATAATTTCATAACATGGGATAAATCATAGTAGTGAAATGGAATCCCAATAATCATAACATAAAACTTTAAAATTTGTGGCATACACCCATAATCATATAGAATCATTTCTTATTAGTCAAGACTCATTGCCAAGACTATCTTAGTGGACAAAGTCCATTTCTGAACTGAGTTCACTCCTCGTTTCAGTCCTGTTTCACTGAACTGGTATAACCTACCGTTCCAGCCATGTCCAACTCATGAGATATAAAATCTTTACCCAATTCATTGGAGGGATATATAGGTCCCACCCATCTCATAATGATATCATTCTTATGTTTTCCACAAAATCATAAACCATACATCATAGCATAACCCATGAAATAAAAATGGGAATCTTAAACATCGTGACATCATAAAACAATTCATATAAGATAAAGGAATTCATAAAAATAATTCCATCACAACATAATCAAATAAATGTAATAATAGGGATATAAACAAAACCCTTTATTATCTTATATGGAAAATAATTTTGATAAAACACTTGATCTCTATTCTTGAGGAAAATATCCTTTCTACTTCAAAAACACTTTTCCTTTCTTAACATGTCATAAAATTCTAAACTAAAAGAAGTGGATTAAAAATAATCATGAAATTTTTTAAAGGAATATTCTTGGAAATAATGTTTTAAAAATCCATTCATGCCATATAATTTAAAAAAACATTCTTCTCGTACTTTTGTCTGAAGAGTCAAAAAGTACCTCGTACGAAAAACAACAAAAGATTCCTTTCATATCTTTTACTAAAAACTCACCGAAGGGTAAAATTGGATTTAAACAATTTTATGTGGATGGAAATAATATTACATATTGAGGAAACATGGATGTGGATGATAAAATACACCCCAGTAAATACCAAAGTATAAACAATCTCGGATAAAAATGAGATTGTGATATTTTCCCTTACCTTAGGTCTGATTTGTTTCGTAAGTGTCCTAACATCCTGTATAATGATTTAAATAATGTTATTGACTTATTCCAGAATCATACTTATTTTTATGATATCATATATGGTCATATTCTTAGCTTCTTATTAGTAATATTTCATTACTACTTGTTATGTGGGTGTTTATTACTTTTTGTTCTTATGCGTGTTTTGTCGAATAAATTATTATTCTTCTCTTTAGTTTATAGATACCACATTTCTAGAATGGTATTAGTGTAATATATATCATATTCATTCATTCAATTCATTTATATAATCATTATGCAATGAAGATCATGTAGAACGAGTCGCATCACATCGTGGAGACGGTATTCCGTACGTACGCACGAGTGATGATATCATTCCTATGATCGTGGAATTGTATTGGAGTGTATGTATACTATTTCAGAATCAATACCGCTTTATAATAGTCATATATGGTCATTATTTACACCATTATACCCATCCAAGTAAGGTGGTGGTGGAAAATAGATTACACCACGACGTGGAGATGGTATTCCGTACGTACGCACGCGCGATGATTTCTTTTTATGTAGGATGGATAGATGGTGAAATAGAGTTGTTTCATACTTATAATAACATATTAGCATATGAGGGATACTGATGTTATTACTTCAGAATGAAACAACTAAAGAAGAAGAAGTGGAAGAAGAAATAAAGATGAATGAATCAGTAACATACATTACCTCTTCTTTGAAGTGCTTCTTTGAGACCTCCTTTTAAGGCACTAAAATAGGTCTTTGAAGAAGACCAGAACCTCTATGATATTTCTAGGGAAGTGGAAAAGGTAATTTGGCAGGGGTTGGCCGAGCTTGAAGGCTCAAAGTGGTGTGAGGAAGAGAGGGAGGAGGTGCCTTTTTATAAGGGAGGAGAGGGGCTCCTTTGGAACACTAAAAATATTATTTTATTATAAAGTCATATTCGGTTTTAAATAGCTCCAAATTGATTTATTTATATGATAAAGTAGGTATGGGTCGAAATACTCTCATCCAATAGAATTTAGACATGTTTAGGTTCCTATTTTAACCTTATCATTTAGATTTAACATTAAGTAAAATAATGTTACTTTTACCGTGTCTTCTTGTGTTCTTATACTATAAGGTTAATAATCTTACTACAAGCAGCCAAAAGAACCCCAAGTTGTTTATTATTAATATATATAACCTTATCTAAGTCATTTGGCCGAACCTTAGATTTTTAGGAACAAAATAACAATTACTAATATAATATTTGTTTTAAAAACTATTTTATGTCAATTTTTACACTATTTAGTAATTGATCTTTGTGAAAATCAGAACAGAATTATTTGTTCAGAAAAAGCTAATTAAAACAATACTAACATGTCATATTAACCTATAAAATTAGTGAAATTCATAAAAAGTCTCGTATTATATTTATTTGGGTATTTATAATATCAATTATTCAAATTTTTCACTATTATGGTAATTACTGCATCATCATTGTGACATAAATAAATTAATTTATTTAATGTCTAAAAATTATAAATAAAATATCATTATGTATGAAATCTTATTATATTTATAATAAATATTTACAATCTAATTTATCTTATGTATATCCCTATATTAAAAATGTTATAGTAAATAATCTTTGATTTCAACTCTTTTAACTCTTATTTGAATAAAATAATAATAAATGTCCTAATCTAATCCAAGTGGGCCTAAATGGTCATATTTTATTCTTAAGATTGTTATTGGTCGAATTACACTTATCCAATAAAATTAGGACATGTTTTATGGTAATAATAATATCATTCTTACCCTTAATTACCCTATTTACTTTTAACCATGGTAAAAAAAGTAAAAAGTTACTATTCACCAAAAATTATTTTCATCTCATTGAACCACATTTTATTTACTGACATCAAACGTGTCTCTCAGATTTTTGAAATTCCATTTACAGAAGCGGTAAAATTATGTTTTATGAAAAATTCATTTTTTTACTACCAATTAGTGGTTTCACTATTCATCTAAAAAAGAATGTTTCCAGAAAAATACCAAAAATTAGGCGTAAGCTATAATTGATATTATGAACTCAAAAATGATGTCTATTTTACCAAATTCAAAACATATCAGTTACATTTACTAATTTAAAAATTAATTTCCGTCGTCAAAACAAATGGCATGTTTTTAAGAGATAATATCTATCAAAAGATTGACACTTGTTTATAACTGGTTTAAATGTGAAATTACATCCAATAACCAACATTGTATTAAATTGTAAAAATAAATTCTAAATATACTTTAAAACCACTCAAATTAATAATTTATCACTATTAATTATTTTTATTAAAAAAGTTGTTTTTAATTAAAATTTAGGAATTTTTACTATTCATCAGAATATGAATGTTATCCGAAAAGTACCAAAATTTCATCTTAGGCTAAATTCGATACTCCGAATCCAAAAATGAAGTCCATTTTGAGAGATAAAATTTTTAAAATTTTAAAAGGTGGTTATTACTATTCATAACGGCTAGTTTTAATAATATTTTAATAGCATATCATTGTTTAGTGAAACTCGGTATTGCGTACTACACACGATATCGAGGAAGGTCGTGATTGCGTGTAATGCAAGGCAAGTCAAGGATGTGTGTTGTGCAAGCTCTTTTTGGTGTAGCGTACAACACAAGACATTAATGAAATTAAAAATAATATTTTTTATAAAATCTCGGGGTGTTACAATGTTAATTATGCTATATTTAATATATATATATATATATAATCAGGATGGCTAAAATTTGATTCCTTGAAAATGTTATATTTTTATAGATATTAATGGTCAACCAAATTATTACCTTTTAGGTTAGTATATCAATTTGATATAGGATATTTTGTCGATGTACATTATATTATAATATAAAAATGGGATTTATCATTGTGATTAATGATATTTTTTGTGATAATTCATATGGGTGAGATATATGTTACCCTTATTTTTAACATGAAATCTATCCCTAGATATTATTCATGGAAAAAGAAATAAAATTTTTGGGGATAAAAATTTAAACATATGAGAACACCATGGCCATTAAATTATTATTTAATATTGTGAATATTTATTTTATTTTCAATGTAGTGAAATTAATTAAATTATCTAAGTAGAGACTTTGTGGTTATTATTGAAATTATTATGTTAAATTTATTATTTTATCATATACATGTTTATAAATTTTCTATTTTATCTTATCATTTGATAATAATTTATTATCTATTAATGTATATAGATATATGGAATATCATGATAATGATTCATTGATTATGATATTGATTTTAGTGCTATAAGAATGAATAATTTCTCTTGAATACTCATAATATGGACAAAATGAAGAGATTGTGGTGGAAATTGATTAAATAATGAACTTATACTTTTTATATAACTATGTAAACTTATTTTAGTTTTCTATGTTATAGATGAATTACTCAACTACCAGACCACAAATATTGTAATAAAATATTATCATATTAAATTAATTTCAAAAGAATTTATTTTATTTATTTCACATCAATGATTTTTAGATTTTTTTTCATTATATTTTAATGCTCATTCACATTTCGGGGGGTCAATGATATCTTACACACTATACAGTAATGAAAACATTAATTTTTCCATTAATGACCATATTTTCACTTACCACTATCATTATCCTATTTTTAATCGTAGTTTTTGTTATTCATGTTAAAATAAAAATTTACCATTACCACATTTCAAGAAGAAGTGTTATTAAAAATTTTACGATCTGGGTTTTAAATAAATGAATTTAAAAACATCAAACCCATGATTACCAAAAACAATTTAAAATTTTATGTTTCTTGTTTATTTTTTTTTTGTATATTGTCAAGTCCTATCATATTAAAATAACACTATGATTGATAGCTTATAAAATGCACAACATTGAGAATAAAGAAAACTAGAATGTTATTATTTAGTGAAATTTATAATGTAGATATAGAATTTGTGGTTATAAATATATATAATTGAATTTTTAAACACACACACACATATATATATATTTCATTTTTTAGAGAATTTTGATTATAATATTATTTATAAATAAAAAATAAATTTTTTGTAAAATCAATTTAGTCTTCAAAAATAATTTTTCTTCCTAAATTGTATCTATTAATTTTGTGAGAATGTATTATAATTAAATCTGGGTAGAATTATATTTTTTATTTTAGAAAAATAATAAATTTTTTTAAAATTGTATATAAAAATTATGTTATGGTTAATTTTTGTATTTTTTTGAATAGATTGTTTATACAGTCAATAATTTATAAAAGTAATTTTTATTAAAATTGATTTTTTCAAGAATCTTAAAAGATACCTTTTGTTTTAAAATGATTTGAATGTGATATTAGATATCTTATGTTGTGATTAATCTAATTACAATAATTGGAATCAATTTTATGGATGAACTAGGAATACCAAAAATTTATACCTAAAATGAATATTTCTGAAAAAACTTAATTTTGTATACTTTTTTAATTTTTTTTTATTTAAAAATTTCACTTCTAAAAATGATTCTTGACTATTTTTTTCTATATTTAGAATCCAGAGGAATAAATTTGGAAAATTTTTCCATTTTAATTTTAAATAATAAGGAATAATATCAAAATAAAATTTTGTTACTAAGGTAATGAAAAAATTTATTAATTAAGGTTCAAACTACAACTGAAAGGATTCGAATTCATTATAAATTTAACTTATATTTTTTTAAATGATTATATTACATCTATAATAATAAAGCATTTTATAAAATTTATATTCTATATTTAACATTTATTTTGAATATAATAATATTTAAGTAAATGTTAATGTCAAAATCTGACATCATTTCTCATAAAATATTTAATATTCCGGAAAGGGATTAAATAAATTATATTTTTTTAATAAGTTATTGTTTTTAAAATTATGTTGAAAATATGATCATTCATGTGGAATAAAAATATAGTAATGATTCTAAATAAAATAAATAATGTTTTCCTATATATAATATAGTGTCCACGAATAGTTTGGATATATAAGAACATGATGTATTTTTGGATGTTTCATATTTTAATGCATTTTATTTCATGTTGATTTCATTTAAAAATTAAATAAAAAATCTCAAAGATAAAATAAAAGATATTTTATGTTAACTATATATTTCAATAAAATAATTAAAATAATAATAATCTTGAAATTGGGAAATTATGATTGAGAATCATCTAAATTTTTATTGTTTTCCATTTATAAGAAAATTTGAAATATATAATTACAATTATAACCCCTTGATATTGAAAACAATATTCAGGTAAACCCATTTTAATAAATGGGTAAAACCAAAATATAATTTATAAAATGTTATCAAAATACCTTTAAATTTTATTGGGTTATTATAGTAATACTATATCCTATTTATATTAAAATACTTCTATTTTTTTAACCATTCAACATGAGTTTGACACATCTTATTTTGTAATATTTCATATACATCCAAAAATAACATTAGTGATATTTTATAATAAATAATATTTTATTAAATGAATGAAGATTCATAAAAATCATACCTCCATAAAAGTTAATGGTATTTCATTGAAAATATCATCCATTCCATATTTAAGATTCACATATCCTTTTATTGTAAAATTCCTCTCTTTTATAAATAAATAAAAATTTATGTCCTGATAATGTTCAAAAAGATTAACAATGGTGTTTGGGCAAAGAGAAATGAGAATAATTATAAAAAATATGCAATTTTTTCTTTTATGAGGTTAATATGAAAAATATTTATGTAATATTTTAATTATATCAATTTGGTTACAATTTCTCATAAAATTAATTTATAATAATTAAATACATATTGTTCTTCCATTAGTTTCCCTCCCCTCACATATAAAAGTGAACCACCTATACTTTACTATTCAAAATATTTTGGCATTCTATCTTGGGAAAACCATAAAAAAATATAATTCTATATTCTTTCACCGCATTCTAGATATCATTCTCTTTATAAAAGAAAATACCGCCAATTCCTAAGGGGTAACCCAAAATAAGATTCTCAATGAAGACGTATAACTCTCAACCTAGAATTTTCAACCATATTTCATCTTATTACAATTATAGTTTCCTGAAATAATATATAAAAATATTAAATAAGTTTCATATAGATACCAAATTGTTATTATGGTTATTTAATAAATATTATCCACCTACTTTACATTCTATATAAAGAGAACACATCATTTGGTTATTAGTATGGATTACAAAATTCACATAGTACCATAATTGATTTTTTAGCACCATCATTCATGGTTAGTTCTTATGATGTATTTTATGTATATATATTATATAATTATTATTTTAAATTTATAATATAATATAGATATTCATTATTTAAAATAGGTATCAAATATGATAAGGACAATTATGTTTATGTGTGGATAACCACCTCCATGAAGTGACCGATTTTTTTTATTTATGCTCTTCATAGAAGGTAATATTTATAGATTGAAATAATATAGTTGAAATATATTATATAATAACTATTTGTTAAATTATATTATGTTTATAACATTATTTAATTCTGTCTATCAAAAAGTGAATATGACATTCGTGTGAAAAAAGGCTTGCCATCTATGTAAACAATTTAATTTAATTTTCTACCTCTATAATATATGGATGAGTATATATGTATATATAATAAATATTTATGATATATATATATATGATGGATTAAATTCTGTATATTATTGATCTAATATCAACATACATGGAGCAGAGCTACTAAACATGTATATATAGGAAAAAACAAGTTGTTAGCACATAGAACAATGATTTTCATAAATAATTGTTAATATAAGTGTTATAAAATATTTTAATTGAATTATATATATTATGATCCATACAAAAATTTTCACATAAAATATTTATAATAAATATAAAATTTCTATATAAGATCTTAAAATTCTTAATAAGCGAGGCAGGAGTCGAGGTAAGATATTTATATTTCTATCTTATTTGAATCAAGATTGTTTATTATTGAATTTTCATTAATGAAAAGTAAATGATAATTTATGAATAAATCCTTCTAATTTTATTCCAAACTACTTATTTCCTAAGAGTACATATTTTCCATTATTATTAATACAGTTATGTTCTGATGATATATAAATTATTTTAAAGAAAAAAGAAGTTATTTCTCTCATTGGTAAAACAATCATTTTTTTAATGTCCATGTTTTTTAAAAAATATTTTAATTTTTTTTTAATATTATATGATTATTTAATATGACATTTATACATGAATAAAGTTATATTTTTTTTATAAGGAATATTCTTATCATTTTTCAAATGATGTACTTCTGATTTTGGAAAATAATATGAATAGATTCATTATTTTTTTATAATTTAATATGTGAATTTAAAATGAAAAGGCAATTTTCATCATTAAATATTTCAATGATATTTTTCTATAATTTCTCACATGTGATAACATCCTTTCATTGTACATATTATTTGATTGGGATATGATTTTATGATACAATATTATTTTTTTCTATATGGTTTATGATTGTGGTGAATAAATATCGATGATACCCATTTCCTTTTTAATGGGTTAAGTTATTATGAATTTATATTTGATATTAAGTTATATATATATATATATGGATATATTATTATGTTATGGGAGGAATATAATTAAATATTCCACTAATGAATTGGGAGAATCTCAATTTTATTTTCTAAAAAAGGGTGTATTCGAGGTTATGCCAATCATGAAAGAGGGTACTTGAGTGGTTATATTATGCACGAAGAGGGTACATGAGTGGTTAACTGAAACCTTAATATGGTACATGGGTGGTTATACCAATTAAAATGTAGGTAAATGGGTGGTTATCCCAATCCTAATATTTTGTGAATGTATTTTTCGGTATTGTGGACGTAATATTTTTGTGATGTTGAATATTCCACACTTATGAAACTCTTTTATGACATGAATGTATCCTAATGTTAGGTTGTTATGATTTACATTATATGATTCCATTGTTTTTATTATGTTGTTAATTTCCAAATTTTATGTCATGGATATTGTTAATGGTCTAAGAATTAATGGTTTTGATTTTCAAATGTTATAATCAATTTCACATATCAATTAATCTCATGTTATGATTAAACGATCATTGATATATCTCTTATTTACACTTACTAGGCATATATTTTCACCATTTTTTATGTTTCCTATCCACATGTTATGTTAAATGGGTTTATGTTTGATATGTCAATTAAGGGTGACAATTACGAGGAACATAGTATGATATGACATAAATCCCTTATGAAATTGTTTTTAAAAAATCTATGTTTCTAAATAAATTATTCCTAAATGATTCTATATTTAATCATAATTTTATGTATTAAATATTTATCTAATAATATGTAATATAAATTTTTGAAAATTATGGGTCGTTATATCCATTGGGAACCAGTGGTGATCAAACTATGATCGAGGTTAGAAATGATGAGAATAATTTTTTAGGGAGAGTCTAATGTGTATCCTCTTAGTTGGAATCCACAATATCTATGTAGTATAATATCTGTAGTACCATATGTAACACCCCAGGTAAATAATGAATATGCCATTTTTATATTTAACCCTATTTGTGAATAAAATGTTAATATTATTTTAAAGGGAATTCTATGCTCGATGGCTTACCCAATATGCAACAACGAGTTCCGTTGAAATCTTATGTGGCACTCTAATAATAAAATAATATTATTGTAAATGGTAGTTAACACCTAATCGTTGAAATGGCGGGAATGAATAAAACTAACTACAAAATGATTATATATGTTTTTCAAGTATTTTTTCTTTTTACAATAAATGTTAGAGGATTAAAAATTCGAATGAATCCAATTTTAAGCGTAATAATTATAATATTCTTTAAAAGGTCGATTAACCGCCTATGATGGAGAACCTCTTTTAAATCCTTTTTTGACAATTTTATGTGTTATATTTGACAAAATAAAATTCTACTTTAGAATCGGGACATCAAAATTTACTTTGTGTAAATTTTTGGTATTTTTCCAATAAAGTTCATTTTTTAATGAATAGTGAAAACTATTGTATTTTAAATCAAAACCTCTTTTTAATCTAATTTATTTATATGATTATATTAATTTTTAAATGGTTTTAAAGTTAAATTAGAATATATTTTTATCATTTAATCCAATAGTGTTCATTGGAATTAATTTCACTTTGAAATTGGACTTAAACTAGTGTCAATCTTTTTATATGTATTGTTTCATAAAAACACGCTATTTGTTCTGATGGTGGGAATTAATTATTAAATTAATTAATTTAACTTATATGTTTTGATTTTTGTTAAATAGACATAATTTTTGAATTCGGAATATCAAATATAGCTTAGGGTGAATTTTTGGTATTTTTCTGATAAAGTTCATTTTTTAAGGAATATTGAAAATATTGTATTTTAATTCAAAACTATGTTTTAATCTAATTTATTTATATGGTTATATTATCATATTAATTGATTTTAAAGTTTAAATAGTTTATATTTTTAAAATTTAATCTAATGTTGGTCATTATAAGAAATTTCTCATTTAAATTGTATATAATCAACTATCAATCTTTTGATAGTTAATATTTCATAAAAACACACCTTTTATTTTGACAATGGGAAATAATTTTAAATTAATTTCTGGCACTTATGTGTTTTGAATTTGGAGAAATGTATTCCATATTTGGAATCAGGATGTTCAAATTTTTTAAATAGGTAACTTTTATATTTAGACATTTTAAATATTTACTTCAGTAAATATTTTATTTACCGTGGTTAAAGGGTAAATCAGGTAAATAATGGTAAAGAAATAATATTATAATAATATAAAATTACCCTTAAATGCGTCCTATTCCTATTTTATTAGTCATTTCCGACCATGTACATCTTTGGGTCGATTTTGGGACCCCATTGAGCCACTTGAGAGTGATAATGACAATTTAGATTAATTAATTTAATGTGAAGACAAAAGTGACATTAACAAAAATCGTTTAGTAATTAAATTTTATATGGTGTTATATAAGTCCTATTTTCGACAATAAATATTAATTGGAAAGATCAAATTATTTCCTACATCATGGAATTTGTTTTTAATTTTTAGACCTCAAAGAAATTAAATTATTTATGACACAATCATGATGCCGTATTTACCTCATTAATATGTTATTTAATTAAATAAGATTATAATGATTAAAATATTATCCAAAACATGTCCAATTATGATTGGATGATTTTATTTCGATTAGGAGTCATCTTATCTTCAACCATAATGATTTTTGGACCATTATAAACCGAATATCATTATATTATAAAATTATATTTTCACTCTTTCCTAAAGAGCCCCTCCTCTCCCTTATAAAAAAGACCACTTCTATGCAATTCCTCACACATCTCAAGCCATTTGGCTTGTCCAAACTCTTCCCAATTAATCTCACTACATCCCTATACTCATTTGAGAAGCCATATCTTAGGAGTATGTCACTTCAAGAAGTCCTTTGGTTCAAACCAATGCGATTTACCCAAATTAAAGGTAACTGTTTCTCTTAAATTGTTTTCTTTTATTTTGCTTCTCCAACCCCTAAACTCTTTTTATTTCTTTTATTTTGTAACAAAAAAAGTATCCTCAATATACTAGGATGTTTTTATGATATGTATTCGAACTACACATACACACACCTCCAACTAATGGATGAAGAACATAATGTTTCTTTGGATGGAAAACTAACGTCTCACGAAACGATGATTGTTCAATTACATCTTACCACCTCTCATGGTGGCCATTATGATGGAAATGTATTTATATATAATATATATTATGTTTATGATCTCTTTTTTATTATTTACTTTCCAATTATATCAAACCATTATGGTTTCCTTGATGGGTAAATACGATAATCTCATTTGAGGAAGTGCGGACTACCGCCCCCTCAGAGTGATGTTACTCTTTAATGCCCTATGTGGGATGTATAAAGGATAGATTTAATGATATTATATATGATATTATACTGGAATTATATTATACCTATATATCATTATGATTTAATTCCATTAAAATAAGAAATATAAATGAAAGTAGCATTCATGCGTACGTACGGCTTACCATCTCCATGAACGGTGCATTTCATTTCGTACCTCCAAATGTTATGTACTATTATAAATACATGTACATGCTAGATAAAAATTATATATATGATACTCAAATCATGAATATCATTATGGATATAATGAATCTTTTACCACGTGAAAACATGTAATTATAAGAAGTCCATTTTTGACTCAAGTACCAAATATTGACAAAATGAACGTTATTAAATTAAATGATTATATAATGATTATAACATGGTAATAAGTGATATAAAAGGATTAATAAACTTGAAAAAGGTTTCTAATAAAGTATAAATTAACTTTATTTTATTATTTAGTATATTAAAGAACGAACGTTTCAAGTCGGACACCAGGTAAGGGACTTCTTTCAATCTCCTTTCATTGAGGCATTTGTAGTTTTATACAAGACATTATTTTATACGATGTATAAAACCCTTTGACTTTTATGTATATTCAAAATAAATCTTTTCTCTACGAAGATTTTTACTAAATGAAAAAAAAGAATGTTTCTTTAACGTAAGTGGTGACAATAACCTTTCCGCCACCGCGAGTATTATTTGATCTTTGGCTTCCTTAACAAGCCAGAATGTTTTTAAAAGGAAAAATAAATACCAAATACTCTTTTTATGTATTTTGGTATTGAAAATGATTTTTAGAATAGATTTATTATTTCAATATCTTGAAATGATATTTTATTATTGCAATGTGGAAATGTTATCTTTCCTTTAGGATTATGTTATGTGTTAAGATCATGTTATGGTTCTTGGGCATTATTTACGTATACGGGTGGTTCTGTGATAAACCTAGGGCGGGTGAGACCGAGATATCTCTCCAATGCATTGGGTAACACGATGGAGGTAAACGTGAATGTTTCTCCTAAGAGATTTAGGGAATATACTGTGATGTGTATTCCAACGTAACTCCCTATATAGTTGTGATAGCTACAATGTAATTATGATATGGATTCCACAAGTTACCTTTTTGATTTATGATTTCTATGTGTCTTTCATAAATCTTATTATTTTACGAGTTAAGTAAAAGAGTTCATGTTTTGTATGTATTTATGAACAAATTTTTTCATTCACTATTTTATAACCCTTATTGAGGCTTTTATGCTCATCTCAAGTTTAGAAATGTTTTTTCACAGGACTTAAAGATGAATAGGGTCAAGGATGGGATCAGGGAAAATCCATGATCTCTTTAACATGGAATTAGACATGACTTTTTTAAGAGTTTTTATTTTATGAAAAAAGTGGATTTTGTGTTGAAGTGCCTACTTTGTAATATTTTGAGATGTAATAGTTATGTCCTAATTCCCTAAAACTCTTAACCTGAAAAGATATTCAATGTGAATTAATCATTTAATTCAATATTATGTAATATTTAAGGCCGAGTCCTTATAGTTGGTATCAGAGGTCGTTTTAGAAAACTTTAGGTATTAAGAATTTATTTTAGACATATGGTTAGTCCCTATCTATTATTTCAATTAAATCCTTGTTTTATAACTTTTTACATCAATGAAAGTCTGCTACAAATGGAAGGAGGAGGATCTCAAACGACATTCTTATCTCTTCCTGATGACATGCATGGAATAAATATTGCAAAGTATTGTTCAGATGATTGTGAAACTTTTTCTCGCATACAACTCACTTGCATGAAGTTTTTTGATATATCAAACACCTCCACTATACCTCGTTATCATCATAGATCATGGGTTGTATTTAGAAAAATAATATTTTCACAATATTCTCATATTTTCAAGAAAGGTAAATATTATCAATGTATTTTAAAATATTTTACCTTATCACAAGAATTTGAAGCATATTATGATTTTAAAAATGGTGCTAAGGAAGGAGACCCTTGTGCAACCGATTTATATTTGCATTTAAAATATAGTCTCTCAAAACATACTTATAGTATTTTAAAAAGACCAATAATAGAAAGTTTCAACTCAAATTTTGTCCGACTATTTTATAGAAATAATGTTTTATCAGATGTTTTGGAATTATATGTCAAACATGATTATTTTCCAAAACTGTTTTTCTGTGAACAACCATATGACCCATGTTGTAAAATGTGTATTTGGATGAAGGAAGCAAATTATTTTGAAGGATCTCTAAATCATTGTTGTAATGCATGGGACTTCTCCCTATGTGAACAAGATGATGATGAAACCGAGTGGACGCCATAATCAAGGTATGATGTTATTCATTTTGGGAATCGTTTTATTTTTCTTATGGTGGTGAAATAAGACTTCAAGAATTAATATTTTGAGATCGTAATGAATTTCACTGAAAATGAAAGTTATAATGAAACTATTGAGGTTAAAACATGTTAGGGTTATTTTTTGGAGTATTATAAAAAGGACAACACGCAGACCATGTGACAACCCGTCGCATCAGATAATGTTGCGGGAATTGAACCAATAACCAAAGTGCGAGTGGAATTTATCACCCACCACTGTACTATGTGAAGTCCCTGTTTAGTATGACTTATTATTTTTAGTTAGATGATTTTATGAATTAAATGTAAGCTGATTTTGGGTTATCTATGGAAATTATTAACCTATCATAGAGGAAATGTGATTAGGTTAATTAATTTTCAATATGCGACTTTTAGAGAAACTGATGTTATTTGGATATAAGTGTTAATTTGTACCTTGGAAGACTATGTGAATAAATCCTTCAAATATTTGGGTTTCAATCTCATTTTGGTTTACTTTGAATAATTTTATGGAATTTTTTTTTATCAAATGTTCCTCGTTGAACTTTGGGTTTTATTGGACAAATTTTGGACATTAAGAATAGATTTTCTTTTTATAAAGGGTTATCATTTTCTAGATTATCTGATCTTGTTCTAACAATTTTGGTTTTGGTAAGGGTCTAAAGACATGGGAAATATGTAGTTCTCTTTTGAGGATTATGTGATTCTCAAGAAGTTGATTATATTACTCTTAATGTGACCAAGTCTTCCTAAATACTCATCATTTGCGGAAAGTATGAGTTTGTGTAAGAAATCTAGTAAAAGTTGAAAGTCAACATGACAAGAATGTATGTTTCCTTAAGATCAAAAATAAATTCCTCAATGAAATGTAACTTAAAACATAAATTTTGTCTATTAACTTTTCCTACTGGGGAATCGAATACCGTTTAACCCACCACAAGTTTGTGCTTTTCTTGTGGCTAACTTTCTCCTAAACATGTTTTCTATCACTCTCCCTTAGAACATGACCCTTTTATTTTTCTTCCATATCAATGTTTTATTAGATGGAATCCTAGTATGGGTTAACTCGGGTGACCTCTGTACTTCTCTTTCCTTATTTTAAGGTGATTGTTTTGCCGACTCTTCTTCTGATGTGGCACTTTCAATGATGTTTCTGAGACCAATTTTAAAATTTCGAGTTCGCAATTTCCAAAATGGGGGAAGGATGTAACACCCCAGGTAAATAAAGAATATAAAAGTTTTATATTTATCCCTATTTGTGAATAAAATGTTAATATTAATTTAATAGGAATGCTATGCTCGATGGCTTACCCAATACGCAACAACGAGTTCCTTTGAAATCATACGTGGCACTCTAATAAAAAAATAATTTTATTTTAAAAGGTAGTTAACACCTAACCTTTGTAATGGCGGGAATGAACAGAACTAACTATAAAATGATTATATAGGTTTTTCAAGTATTTTAACTTTTTAAAATAAATTTTAGAGGATTAAAAATGTGAATGAATCCAATTTTAAGTATAAACATTCTAATGTTCTTTAAAAGGTCGACTAACCGCCTTTATTGGAAAACCTCTTTTAAATCCACTTTTTGACAATTTTATGTTTTATATTTGACAAAATAAAATTCTTCATTAGAATAAGGACATCAAAATTTACTTGGTTTAAACTTTTGGTATTTTTCCAATAAAGCTCATTTTTTAATGAATAGTAAAAAATGTTGTATTTTAATTCAAAACCGCTTTTTAATCTAATTTATTTATGTTATTATGTTATATTTTGAATTATTTTTAAAGTGAAATTAGAATATATTTTTACCATTTAATCCAATAGGGTTCAATGGAATTAATTTCACTTTGAAATTGGACTTAAACTACTATCAATCTTTTGATATATATTGTTTCATAAAAACATGCTTTTTGTTCTGATAACGGGAATTGATTATTAAATTAATTAATGTAACTTATATGTTTTTAATTTTTTAAAATATAAATCAGTTTTGAATTTGGAATATCAAATATATCTTAGTGTGAATTTTTCATATTTTTCTGATAAAGTTCATTTTTTAAGGAATAGTGAAAATATTGTATTTTAATTCCAAACTATGTTTTAATATAATTTATTTATATGGTTATATTATCCTTTTAATTGGTTTTAAAGTGAAAATAGATTATATTTTTACCATTTTATCTAATTTTGGTCATTATAATTAATTTCATATTTAAATTGTATATAATCAACTGCCATTCTTTTGATAGTTAACATTTCTTAAAAACACGCCTTATGTTTTGACAACAAGAATTAATATTAAATTAATTACTGCCACTTATGTGTTTTGAATTTGGAGAAATGGATTCCATATTTGGAATCAGGAGGTTCAAATTGTGTAAATAGGTAACTTCTATTTTTATACATTTTAAATATTTACTTCAGTAAATATTTTATTTACCGTGGTTAAAGGGTAAATCAGGTAAATAATGGTAAATAAATAATATTATAATATTATAAAATTACCCGTAAAATGTGTCCTAATCCTATTTTATGATTCATGTCCGACCATGGGAATCTTTGGGTCAATTTTGGGACCCCATTGAGCCACTTGGGAGTGATAATGACAATTTAGATTAATTAATTAATGTGAAGACAACAGTGACATTAAGAGAAATATTTTAGTAATGATATTTTATATGGTGTTATATAAGTCCTATTTTCGACTATAAATATTCATTATAAATCTAAAAAGATTTCTTACATCATGATAATTTTTTATAATATTTAGACCTCAAATAAATGAAATTATTTATGACACAATGATGATGACGTATTTATCTCATTAATAAATGATTTAATTAAATAAGATTATAATGAAAAATATATTATCCAAAACATGTCCAATTCTAATTGGATGATTTTATTTCGATTATTAGTCATATTATATTCTACAATAATTATTTTTGGACCATTAGAAACCTAATATCATTATATTATAAAATAATATTTTCACTCTTTCCTAAAGAGCCCCTCCCCTTCCTTATAAAAAGAGACCACTTCTATTAAATTCCTCACAGCTCTCAAGCCATTTTACTTGTCCAAAATCTGATCAATTAATCTCCCTACATCCCTATACTCCTCATAGAATCCTTAACTTAGGGAAAAGTCATTTCAAGAAGTCATTTGGTTCAAACCAAAGTGAGTTACCCAAATAAAAGTAACAGTTTCTCTTAAATTGTTTTCTTTTATTTTTCATCTCCAACCCCTAACTCATTTTTTCCTTTATTTTGTAACAAAACCAGTATCCCAAAAATACTAGGATGTTGTTATGATATGGATTCAAACAACACTTACACACACCTCCATCTAATGGATGAAGAACATTATGTTTCTGTGTATGGCAAACTAATGCCTCACGAAATGATGATTGTTAAATTAAATCTTGATGCCTCTCATGGTGGCAATTGTGATGTCACTGTATTTATATATAATATATATTATGTTTATGATCTCGTTATTCTTATTTACTTCCCAATTATATCAATCCCATATTGTTTCCATGGTGGGTAAATACGATAATCTCATTTGAGGAAGTGCGGACTACCGCCCTCTCAAAGTGATGTGACTCGTTAATGCCCTATGTGGGATGTATAAAGGATAAAGTTAATGATATTATATATGATATTATACTGGAATTAAAATATACCTATGTATCATTATGATTTAATTTCATTAGAATAATAAATAGAAATGAAAGTAGCGTTAATGCGTACGTAGGACTTACCATCTCCATGAACGGTGCATTTCATTTCGTACCTACAAATGTTATGTACTATTATAAATACATTTACATGCTGTATATATATGATATATATGATACCCAAATCATGAATATCATTTTGGATAAAATTAATCTTTTACCACGTGAACAACATGTAATTATAAGAAGTCCATTTTTGACTCAAGTACCAAATATCGACAAAATGAACGTTATTAACTTAAATGATTACATAATGATTATAACATGGTAATAATTGATATAAAAGGAGTAATAAACATGAAAAGGTTCTTAAGAAAGTAGAAATTAACTTTATTTTATTATTCAGAATATTAATGAACGAACGGGTCAAGTCGTACACGAGGTAAGGGAATTCGTCTCAATCTCCTTTCATTAAGGCATTTTTAGTTTTATACATGACATTCTTTTATACGATGTATAAAACCCTTTGACATTTACTTATATTCAAAAGGAATATTTTATCTATGAAGATTTTTACTAAATGAGAAAAAGGAATGTTTCTTTAACGTAAGCGGTGACAACGACCTTTCTGCCGCCGCAAGTACTATTTGATCTTTGGCTTCCTTAACATGCCGGAATGTTTTTAAAAGGAAAAATAAATACCAAATACTCTTTTTACATATTTTGGGGTTGAAAATGATTTTGAGAATGGATTTATTATTTCAATATCTTGAAATGATATTTTATTATGGGAATGTGGAAATGTTATCTTTCCTTTATGCTTATGTTATGTGTTAAGATCATGTTATGGTTCTTGGGCATTATTTACGTATACGGGTGGTTCTGTGATAAACCATAGGCAGGTGAGCCCGAGATAGCTCTCCAATGCATTGGGTAATGTGATAGAGGTAAACGTGAATGTTTCTCCTAAGAGATTTAGGGAATATACTGTGATGGGTATTCGAAAGTAACTCCCAATGTAGATGTGATAGCTATAATGTAAGTATGATATGGATGCCACAAGATACCTTTTTGATTTATGATTTCTATGTGTCTTTCATAAATCTTATGATTTCACGAGGTAAGTAAAATCATTCATGTTTTGTATGTATTTATGAACAAATGTTTTCATTCTCTGTTTTATAACCCTTACTGAGCCTTTTATGCTCATCCCATGTTTTGAAATGTTTTTCACTTGACTTAAAGATGAATAGGGTCAAGGATGGGATCAAGGAAAAGCCATGGTCTCTTTAACATGGAATTAGACATGAATTTTTTTAAGAGTTTTTATTTTATGAAAAATGTGGATTCTGGGTAGAAGTGCCTAATTTGTAATACATTGAGATGTAATAGTTATGTCCTAATTCCCTAAAACTATAAACCTGAAAAGATCCTCAATGTGAATTATTCATTTAATTCAATATTATGTAATGTTTAAGGCCGGGTCCTTATACCAAAAGATTCATAATTGTTTGTGATTAATTATGATGGGAAAAATTTAATTATTAAAATACATAATCATTGGGGTTCACACAAATGTGATTTCTCACACCCTTGTTATATTTGGTATTTAGAGGATTCATTGATGTTGTGTTCATGGGTTTTTTTAGAGACTATAAATTTAATTAAATATTTTAAATTAACAGTATTATTTAAATATATTTTTATACACATAGAAAAAAATTAAAATAAATTTATGAAATGTAAGTTTAATATATTTGTCATACAATATAACTATCAAATAAGTCGGTATAAATGGATGTGACATTATTTTCAAATATATGAATTCATATAATTAAATAAATTTCTTTATGTGTCTCTTATGAATATCATTTATTTTACCATGGGAAGGAGGTATCTTCACTAGGGGTTCCTCTAGAAAAATACCATGAAATAATTGCATAACATTGGTATGAAGAAAAATTATGCGACAGAAATTCATGATCCTAGATATTTTCATGAAATCAATACTGGAGAAATAACCAACATCTTCTACCACTATAGTCTATCATATTATTATATCTAAGAAATAAATTTAAATGGGGCATGTAACGTGAAATTTTGATTATATAAAAAATTCATTATTAATGAAACAAATTTTTTTACAATTACTTTTCATATTTACCATTTTTTATTTTAAATAAAACAAATGATTAATATTTTAAAATATTTTTTTATTCTATATTTTAGATTTAAAGTATATAATTAAAAACAATTTAAGTATAATTTTAAAACATAAATTCCATTTTAAATTAATCCATTTTTGGAAAATCATTCGGTGTAGGTTTTTATTTATCTATATTAATTATTATTTATGTGAATATTAAAAAATATAGTTCTTTAATATTCTAAAATTTTTATGAATTTATATGAAAAAATAAGAAGTGTTTGGTAAAATGGAATAAAATTCATGGGAATAATTAGTTTTCTCACATTTTATGGTAGGTACATAAATATTTTGTTTCCATACACATGGGAATTATGATTTTTCTCACAAATATTTTCCTAATCTTGTGGTTTCTATACATTTCCTTATTTCATATTAATTAATACTACATTTACAAGATTCATTCATTTATTAGAAATTTATTTTTGTGTTATTCATCATGTTTAAAAGATTTTTCACCCTTATGTCATGTTGTCTTCATTTTGGATTATTGTGATCTATATTGAGTCATGTCGTAAATTTTATTATTCCTTGACAATAATTTTATGATATTAGAATACATTACCATGTTTTATGGTTATAATATATTATATTTTGATTTTTAAATATTATATTTATCCTCAAATCTTGTTCTCATTCATGTTTATTACATGATGAATTATTATATATTTTCCCCTTCATGAGTGTCTGAAAAAAATACATTTCTTAGGTGTCCATACCCTAGGTTATAGAGATGATTATAACATAAGAGATAAATTATAAATGGTTAAAAAGGGCCCCATTTTTGGTAAATTTTTGTAATTTTTGTTAAAAAATATTTTTATAAATCTAATTATAAATACACTAAAACATTATATCATTTGTTTATGTGACTATTGTTGTGTTGTAATCATTAATAATTGGAATTGATACATTATTTATTTAATTTTCCCTTTAGCTAGTATCAATGTTGAAATTAGTTATATTATATTATTATTTTAGTTACTATTGGCAATTTGGATGGGATAACATTAGTGAAAAACTAGCTATATGCCTAAGGTATAAGTTTATGTATAGTAGAACATCTTTATGATTTGATAATGTACATACTGTGTGGTTTTAATAGAAATTACATATCTCTCTAGATACTAAAAATAATATTTAGATATTTAATAAATATACCTAGGGGTAATCGTCTTAAAAATGGATTGTTGAGAATTGACTTGTTCATCAATCTAATACATGAAGAGTGTGCCTATGAGTTAACAGCTAATGAGACACTCATATAATATATTATTTGGTTAATAACTATATTCTTTGAAGAAATTATGATTGATTTATTTTGTTATGTAATTAAGACTATATGTATGATATAACATGACACAATGAAAATTTGGATGAAATAATATTTAATTAGGTTGTATTAAATTATTATTTGATTGATTTTAAGAGTAACATTTCATGATTGATTATTCATGAGATCATTTATGATAATTCTTTTGGGTTTCCAATTATTCATCAACTATTTTTTTCTCATTTGGATATATTAATATGTATTTCCCAGAGTAACATTTCTAATAATACATTCCATGTAAAATAAAAATATTTTAACAATGTGAAACGAAATGGGATTGGAGATGTAGTAATAAATAATATGATTAGGAAACACTAGAAATAAATATGTATGACTAAAAATGAACATATTTGAAATTCAAAACAAACCAATTAAGGTAATGATATATTCTCTAAGATATTAGTGTGGCAAAGATGACAAAGGAATGAATTTTAAATTTAGTTTATGATAAAAATGTAACAAGAGAAACCATTGATAATACCTTAATGAAAAAGTTTTTTTATATATCGGAATTGAGGAAATTTATAATCAAATTACTAATGAAAAATGATTTCCTAAACAGACACACTCAATGGAAAAAATTTGACATGAAGTACATATATCATTTCAATGTCATAAATGTAAGAAACTATTGATTTATCCAATTTAATTTTACAATCCAAGGGATTGCATGAATGTGACTAAGAAGGGTCTAGTGTGGGGGTGGGTGGGACACTAGGATGAATGTCAATGATATAGCCCAGATAACATCTAGAGTAATAATCGTTTTGCAGGTAAGGAGGGATTAACTCAAGATCATAATATTTCAAGTGAATTAGAAGTCATTGGTGGCATAGAGACTGATGTATTGTCAATAGGGAAGAAAACTGTCTAAGGATTACTCATACATAACAAAACCAATGTAGAACAATTCCGATGAAAATATGAAATCCAGAGAGAAGGAATGCATACTTGTATCTAGTGTTAACCTGTAGGGGAATCCTAGAGTAGTGATGGACAATTTTTTTGAGGCTAGAGAGGGAAAATAGGGGTAGAGGAAGTAGCTAAATATAATCCACTAGAATTTCTTATTCACTCTTATAATGAAGTGGTGGAGGAATTTCTTTACATCATTGTTACACACATAGAGGCATATAAGATGCTGGGAAGGCCACTTCAGGTGGATGTCAATAGTGAGAAAGCGACATGGATTGACAAGAAGAAAATTATACTGACATGGGGTTTTAATAAAGGAAATCTATGTAAGGAATAATACTCTCAAAAATTTAGAAATCCTAGATGATTGCTTTGAAGACTTCATCCTCGATAAGCTAGATCAACAGGTGCACTCTATCTCCTGGAAACTCTTTTTGGTGGAATCTTCTAATACACATAAGATCTATTTTAACAACACTAGGATATCTTTTGAGTCATTCCCTCCTGGTGGAACTTATGGGGTTTCTAGGATCTCTTTAAAAGTGTTTTCTAATAAAAAATTTAATTTTCAGTTAGGGATAACATGAATGATATGCACCCATATAATAAATTTACAAATGAATTAGAGGAATACAATACAACCACAACAACTAATATGATTTCATAATTTTATAAGAAGTGAGAAACACTCATCAACCACTCAATAAATATGATTCTTGTATTTTAATATAATTCAACCAACTTCTATGTACCATGAGTATTATATAAGGACCTAAAATTGTCACCTCACTAAATATTACTTTCCTTATGAACAAAAACTAATTAAAGTGTGATTATTTCATCCCATGTATATAACTCATCTCTCATAGTATTTTATTGGTATGTATTACATTTAAAATATTATTATCATTCAATTAGTATAATTTTATGTGATATTAAGTATAAATTCTCCATCTAATGATATAAACCTTGATTAAATATATGATAGACAAAAAATTGTAATCCATAATCAACCAATTATCACTTATTGGTGAAAGTATGATTATATAGTCTGAATGGTAAAAATACTCCAATTATATTAGTGTAATTAGTAGAATTGGTTAGTGAGATTAAATGATACTTATATTTATATAATAAGCTAAATGATGATTCGACTAGTAAAACACTCTATATAAAGGATATAATTTTACTATAAATAACGTTTTGAGTCATGTTTTCTATTAGATAGCACAAAATATTCTCATATTGGAGAGATAATTAACATTTTGAGGCCTGAAAATATTTATCATGGTAGAATTTCATGATCCAATTTCTTACTAGGTATTATGTTTAACTAAATATTATGTTAGTGGATCGTCATACATGGAATACAGAACTAAATTGAAATCATGATATATAAAAATAAAATTTCATTTTTATAATACAACTATTATAATGGACCGTATAAACAGAAGTAACAATATGATGAAAACCATAAAGGAATTAAATGGAATCGAGTAGCAGAAGTATCCCTTATTTAAATTATTTATTTAATATTTTATTAGATTTAGGTTCAAAAGGGTTTAACAATGACCAATCATATGTATAATTGAAATAATTAAGGAGTCAATGAAATTTTATGATATTGAAATTCATTATCGTGGATTCTTCCTTGAAATCTATGCAATCAGAATCTCCAAACATAACTACAATCAATGAATTCCATATTTATAGATTACATGAGGATATATTTAAGAGCTATGTAAATAGATGGTAAAATGATATAATTTTTTTTTTAATTTAATAAGTTATTTTTTCACAATCATTTTATATATTTTGAAATTTGTATTTTAAAGAGAAATAATGACTATTTTATATAAAAGTATTTTTTTATATTTCGTATTTAATAGATAGTGTTATAAATTTTAAAATTATAATTATATTAATTGAACATCATTTTAAAATTAATCACTTCAATATTGGATTATTGTGAATTTTTTTGATTTTTATAAATTAATTTTTTATTAGGTGTATTGTGAAAAAATAGTATTCAAAAAAATAATAATTATTATGAACATATAAAAAATTTATAAATGAGTATAAAACAATTTTATTGTTAAAATATTTATTTAAAAATTAAAAATATTTATTTATAAAATCATATGTTTAATTTATAGAAACTGTTATAATCATTTTTGAATCATTTGTATTATTTTGCATCAATTTTTAAAGAGTTTTATTTTAATTAAGTACGATTTTATATTAATTTTACAATTCCATAATTTTTAATCCAAATAAATATATTTTTATTTTTATAGTAACCCAATTTATATCATAATAATAAATTTCATGAACAATTTTACAAAAAAAAACATAATTTTTAAGCTTAACATACAAATTATAAAAAAGGGTTTTACTCATTATATGCTCAAATTTCGCATTAAATTTTGGTTATAAATTTAATCATTTATTGATAAAATGGTTTTCATATTGTGAATTGGTAGTAAAAATTATGTAATAAGGTTCATTTGGATTTTGGTCATAAATTAGGAAATTGATAAAAATTAGATACAATGGTGAGACCAAAAATTGTAAAAGTGACAATTCTACATGTAATTATCCTAAAATAACATGTTAGAATAAATTGTTGAGTTTTTATGAACCCTATATTCCCATTTCCCCATTATTATTTAATTTTAGGTCTTCATGACATTTCAATGATGTATTCTATTTAAAAGATTTATAAAAATTAACTAATTTTCATTCTCTTTTTTAATAAAAAGCGAACGCTTTCAACTATATATAGAATACCCTACATATTTTACATCTAAAAAATATACCATTTTTTATAACAATATAATATAATTTAGTTTCCTTTAACATATGGTCACATGTGTATCTCATCTTAACTTTAATTCCATGGAGTCCTCCAATAGAAAGCCCAAGACATCGAGCTGAGTACCATCTTTCCTAACATTTTTTATTTTCATCGTTTCCTTAAAAAATATAATTCTCTAATTGTTATATAATGAAATAATAGTTTTTTTTATTTTTTTATTATATAGTAATAATTATTTTCCCTATTCACCTATTCAATTATGAAAAACGAAAAAAATATTTATATATGTGGGGACTATCAGCAAACCAAAAGAAATGAATCACCTTTCATCTAGATTCATTTATTATTATTAATATTTCATAAAATATTATTCAACCCCTTATAAAAAATTTAATATTAATATTATTATTATTTTAGGACATTATTCCCTAATAACCCACTTTTTAATCATAATTATACATTACTCATAGAATTATAATATTTTTCACAGTCTAACCACTATATTGATCAATGTTATATTATAATATTTTGGATGACTAATATAACATAATTATAAATGAGATATTATTTAATGATTAGATAATTATTTTATATTTATTCTTTAATTTTAAAATAACAAATAATATCAACAATTAGGATACAACTTTCTATTCATTAAAAATCAATGAAACATCCTCATTATGGATGTCATATTTGAAGAATGTTATTAAGAAAAATAATATATTGAAATTATGACAAAATAAAAAAATTAAAAAAATAAAATTTGGTTACCTTTTTATCTAATAAAGATTAAAATTAAAATAATACTAAATAATAACACCACAGTTATGAAACAAGATCAAGGTGATCAATATTACTCACATCTAATATAAACAACTACTATTAACTAACCATTATACATATAAAGAATAATTATAAATAATGATTTATAATTTTGTAGATATGAATAAGACAATGAAGTAGGTGATTATGATAGATATTTTTTTATTCAATATTTTAGATTGTGATGAACAAATTTGGAATTATTTTTAAGGGTTTTATCCAATCAATTTAGGATTCATTAGAAAAAATTCATTATTAGTTGAATATATGTTTCAAGAATTTATATATATATATCCATTCAACTATAGTATATTTTATTTCAAATTTTAATCTAGTTAAATTGTGTCACATCCTAATTTCATTGTTCTTTCTAAAAAAATTCTAAATAAAATTATAAAATATGAATTATTGTCTACAATTCTTACCAGTGAACCATTTTCTTACATCTCCATGTTTTTCCTTTGGAATGTTTTTTCATTAGTGAAATAAATTAATGGGTTACCTATTGATTTCCTCATATATACCTATACCAAATTAATGATATTAAATTCTTCTTTATTATTCTATGATATGGGAATTTTATTAAAACAACCTAAAATGATTAATAATGGTACATCCTTCTACAATTTACTACTCTAAATTTATTATCCTAATTTTTTTCATTTTAAAGATCAATCATTTAGAAAAAGTTATTATTAGTTTTTCTAAATAACACTATTTACCATATCATTTTTTTTCATCTGTAATTTTTACTTTATGTATTATAACAATATTTAAAAGGTATTGTAGAATATTTTATAATGTCACTTCTATTTCCCCACATGTTTTTCTCTCAGGAAATGTCAATTATTTCACCCTCTATTTTTTTATGATATTTTTCAATTTGGAAAATTAATTTGTTTTATAAAATTCAATTTCAAAAGTACATGTCATGTGATCTTTTTTTAAAATTAAATGAATCCATTTATTTTTAGTGGATCTTTTTGATATGACATTGATTTATTTTATGTAGAATATATCATAAGGCTGCTAAATGATAGGGTATTATATTAATCATTGGTTCATTAATTTAATTAGATATATCATGAGATAGTCGTTAATGTGAATAAACGTTTTTTTCGCATTGGAAGGGGCATAATTAGTTTACTCACATTTTTAGACAAAGATAAAATGATTCTTCACACATTGAAATGGTAATAATGGTATTTATCAAAATGGAATTCCTATGATTATGCTTGTGCCACATTTCCAAAATATGTTTCATATTATTCCACATTTTTAAGATTATTTTAATTTTCAAAATAACTAAATTTTCTTTATCATGCTATATATTTAAAATATTCAACACTCTTACAACATTCTATCATGTTTTAGGAATATTGAGATAAATTTTGATAAGTGTAAAATCATTTATTCTCATATAAGGTTTGTTTAATGATATTTTGTTTCTTTACCTTGTTTTATGACTACTATATATTATATTATAATAATTTAATATTATATTTATTTTTTAAGCATATATTTCTTCATATTTATGATCTTATATATTATGATATATTTTCCTCATACAGATAATCTGAGGTCACCCTTTTCTTATGAGTATTTTCCCTATGTTATAAAGTTTATTATATCGAATGATATGTCTATAAAAGGAAATAAAAGATCATGGTTATGGGAATTTTTTTCATGTGTTTTAAAATTATATGTTTATTTCTAGTTCTATAGACTCTACATATTTAGATCCATAAATTCTGAAAGTATATATGAGATATATTATTAAAAATATGGAGTTAATATATTTTTAATACTATATTTATCTGGGTTATTTTAAGTTGGTAATAATGTGGGGTTCAGTTTTTTTTATTACTGTAGTTATTATGGGGAATTAGAATGATATTACTTTTGATAAAATTATAGGTATAATATTAGGTATACTATAACATCATAATGTTTTGTAAAATATTGAATTAATAGGTATCCATGATATTACATGTTTTTCTTGCTAGTAGTAATTTAATGCATATGTTTCATTTATTCTCATAGGATTAATCATCCTAAAAAATTCTTGTTGGATCCTAAATCAATAATCTCTCTGTTTCACAATGACTACGTCTTGGAAAACACACCTAGAGTGACAATCATAAGGTATATCATTTGGATAATCACATTATCTTTACAATCCATTATAATGAAGTTATTATGTTATTGAATTATGATTAAAATAATGAATGGATATAAATTAACGAATCCTATATTGTGAATTTAATGATTTCAGTTTTACTAAAAAGATAATTTTATGTTTTTGATGATTATTACATTTTTAGACAGAGTTTCAATGAGATAAAATATGATAATTCTATTATCATTATAAATATTAATCAGCAACTTTATCATCTTTTGGATGTAGTAATGGATGGTCCAAAAAGGAACCAAGATAAAAATAGATTTCCTGGATAAGGAAGATAATTAACTAATGAGAAACCTAATGGGATAGGATCTTGAGTAACATATCATATTATTACGTAAAACAATATATATTTAATTTTTGTTAAAATGCTAACATTTTTTAACTCCAAATAAGCCAATGGATATATGGATTGAATCTCATTGAATATTTATTAAAAAATATGTCGATGGTAAGATTGAATAATATTAGTCATGTTAAAAATATTGGTTGAGGCACTCGGGGTATTGTCTCAATGAAACTGGATTATTTTCAATCTGTGGTAAATGAAGACATATTGAAACTGAAAACCTAGGATAAATAAATAGTTTATTGGAAATGAGGAAAGGAGAAATATTTATCCTTGTTGTGAAAATAAAATTCCAATGTCATAAATATGGATATATTGGGGTTTATCCATGATAATTTCCTAATAAAATGTCCAAAATAATTATATGAAACCAAAGATTACAAGAATAAGGGAAAATAGAAATATTATACAATCATAATGTCATGAACTATATATGGTCGCCACTATTACCAGCACCAAGCCCTACCCATGACAATGTGTGAAGGGATTTACCTATCCCAATGGCCTGGCACATGTTCCCGAGTATCATTAATTTATGTTTGGGAATGATTTACCCAAGTATAAAAGCATAAAACATTAAATAAATCCATAATATAAATCTGAAATAATCGATCCAAACAAGTATTATGAAAAAAAATAACTGAATAAACTGTTTTAAAGAAAATAAAATAGGTACAAATACAAATAATGACATCATAATGACATCTCCAATGACTCCACATGACATGTGGTCATCACCCACAAGCTGTCTCCAAAACTCCACACCAAGGATGGAAACCAACACCCTAAACTGCCATCACCAATAGCCTTCCATTTACATGAGTCAAGCATAATAAATTCTAATTACACCCATGTGATGGAAGTAGAGTGTGATCATAATACCAATATTATACCACCCAATTATACCAAATAGCATGTAATAGAATGTGAAAATAAAGTTCTTTTAATACGCAACGAAATGCGGTGATATATTCTAGTTAATGCAACATTCAATTGAAAACCATTTTCAAGCTAAATTATTTAGAACATTCACGCATTTACATGAAAATGATATCTACTATAATGTACTTCCAAAAACACCCCAATACCATGGAATATAATACATATAAAATGTGAAACAAAATCAACAACATCCCAAGGCACTAGATAGTCTCTAGACCCATGCACCTCCAACCTCAATGTAATGTAACCATAGTAAAATATGTTCTCATGTACGAGCCACTAGTAGGGATCATATCCATATCCTAGTGGTCCCCAATAATGTTTGAAATAGTTTAGTTACGATTTTCATTATCCAAATTCTTGGCGGAATAGGAACGAAACCCATCCGGTCCACTAGCAGTACTAATACACATCATCCCCACCTAGGAACTCGGGTTTCCCCCTTTTTTCTCAAACAATTTCAGGAAGAAACATATATAGATTTTTATTTAAAACACTATTACAGGTCACATACACCTAGTATAGTAGATACCACATTTATGCCACTTTAGACACACAATAAATACTTTGATTTTTAACCACATAATTTCTCAAAATCTCGTATTGTTTTGCACAAAAAACCCGATAATATCCCCACATGATCACTATGTGCACACATGTATGATACCAAAAAAGTAAATACATCCCAATAAATATCAAATAAAACAAAAAATTCAATTTTAGTGAATCCAAATGTTAACAAGAAGTTATAAAATTGTAAAACCTCTATTTTCAAACAAAGGTGGCACCAAAACATCACTTTCTTTACCAACACCATTAAAACCCATTTTCAAAGCAACAAAAAAAGTAGAAAAACATTCAAAATCGTATTTTCATCCCAATTATAATTCAATAAAAACAACTAAGTATTTACAGGGTTTCCCAAAATACACAGATAAAATATTTAGTTGGCAAACCCCCAAATTCACACCAAATTGGCATTTAAAATTCAATTGTAATTGAAACACCACTATTTTTTTGCAGTTATAATATAATGAGATAAAACTAAAAATATGATAAATACATCATGATATTACAATAATATGGAATAAATATTGGTATCTCATAACAAAACAAAAGAAACCCTTGAATCACTTAATGAAAATCAAGTCACACCACTACCGCACTAAGAGGGACTTAGATCGAACCTAAAACCACAAAAATTGATCATGAAAACCCAAGGGTAAACCATAGGTTCGAAAACAAACCCCCTGGTCACTTTTAACATCAATTAAATAGAATTAATATTAATTGAAAGCGGTGGAAAAAAGGAGGATAGACACTTAAATGAAATTATTTGAATATCCTCTACAAAATCCCCTTTCAAATGGGGTTCCAAGGTGCGTTTGAGTGACTTGGAGGACTGAAATGTATTTTGGGTTCAATGAATAGGATGAAGGTTTAAATGCGAAACTTGAATAGAGGAAAAAGGATAAGAAATTATAGAGTTAATTGTTAAATATGTTACCTCTTCAAATCTGGTCGATTCGAGAAATCCAATGATATTTCACAATAATTTGTGATGAAAACAACCTCCAATTATTGTTGAAATAGGAGGGGCACATGGCTAGTTTATTGTCCTAGGGTGTCACATGGAATTACCAAAATATTATTAAAATTGAATATGTTATTAATTAGACAATTTTTAAAAAAAAACTAGAAATGGGATATTTGGATGACCCAATTAAACAAATAGAAACCAAAGTCAACCATTAATATTGATTACTAAAGGGTCCAAATTGAAATGGTGCAGTTAATAGGTCAGATGAGGTCATTTATGAATTTTAATGGGTGAAAAATATTAATTAATTAAATAATTATCAATGAATTAAAATTGGTTTTTAAATATGGAAATGGGATCATGGTTTGGCCCAATTCCCAAAAACTCACCCTTTCCTCATAAAAATCTTGAGAAACACCAAAAAATGAAATAATAAAAATTAAACGAAAAATACCTCTATAATAAGTAATGTATGTTACAATTCTCTCCACCATGAAAACATTGCGTCTCAAAAAGTCAACCAGATGCTTGATCGGAAAAAATGAACATATAATCTTCCTCATCTCATGACTTATACTCCCATTATCATTTGTATCATTAACCTGATTTTAACAAAACTAGACTGGTGGGATAGACTTCCCTTGAAGAACCATCTCTTGAGAGTCAACTATTTTCACTGGATGCTCAAAAACTAACATGTCAGGCTCTCTCTCTAGTTCATCCCATCATAGTACATGGAATAGTTCTAGATTTTATTTCTTCAACTAGGAGACTTGGTAGACGTCATAGATTGAAGTCAAAGGACAAGGTAAGTTCATCTTGTATGTCAACCTGCTAATATGCTCGATGATCTCAAAAGGGATGACATATCACAGCATCACCATCACTTTCTTCTCTAATCAACCATGTCCTAGACACAGTGCCACGTTCAATAATACCATGTATCCCACATAATAATCTAGGTCTCAATGCCTCTAGTCAACATGTAATTTATTATGACTTTGAGATGTCAATAAACTCTTCCTAATCAACTTTACCTTCTCAGACATCTCATAAACATGACTCGGCCAATGTAGTGAGATCTCATATACCTCATCCTAATAGTGGGGGGTCCGACAAGGCCGAATATAGAGTATATCAAAAGGATAATTTCGAATAGAATATTGATATATGTCATTATAAAAAACTCAACCAACCCACAAAGGATATCCTGTGAACCTAAAAAGTCTGGGACACAGGGACAGAGCATGTCCTCCAAAATCTGATTCACCCACCCTGTCTGACCTTCCTTTTGATGATAGTATGACATGCTTGTCACGACCCGTCCTCGGGGCCCGTGCCGTGACTACCCCAAGCCCACCTTCCATAGGCCAGGGGCTGGCGACTAGCACCAAGGCGTAAAATCCCAGTAAACAGGGAAGGCATTGCCTTTATAAGTAACAACCACACAGAGTCAGCAAGCGGAAAGTAAAGTGCAGAAAAGTAAAGGGGCCGGAAATACAAGCCCAACTGTAAAGTACAACAACTGAAGAAAAGACGGCGGCCTCGTGTCGTCCACTGGCAATCCCACCTGAAGGGTGGGTACAGATAGCCTCCAGGCTCCTCGGGTCCCACGTCCGCTCCGAGCACGTCCCGCCCAGTGGTCCACCTCCAGGTACCGTCCTGCTCCACGCCCAACCGTGATCAGCGCTGTCCGTCGTCTGCAACCAACACAACAAGGTGCGGGCATAGCCCGTGCAGGGGTGAGTACAAGCTACTCAGTAAGGACCCCGAGACCCCCGAAGGTCTCCCGAAATCCACAAAGGATATAGCACAAAAGAAAGATGCAATCACGAAGTAACATCTGACTCGACTTAGGTATATGCCCATACATATACCTAAGTCCCCAATTCTAGCTCTGCTCACGAGATCAAGAACAACTCAATCCACAAAGGAAAGCAAGACTCAAATCCACAAGGAGAGTAAACGGTAAATCCACATAGGATAGTTCAACACAATCCACAAAGGAGAGTAACATAAGATTCAGCTCAACCAGGTATACTTTTTCAGATGACGTCAAAGATGATCACTGATCCATCTAAGTCGTCGGACCCACGAAGGATCGATAGGTACTAACCCCCGCAGAAGACCCACACAGGATCGGGCTCACACAGAACCTGTAGGCAGTGGCTCACACAGAACCGGTAGTAAGGACCCACATAGGATCGGGCTCACACAGAACCTGTAGCACTGATCCACGTAGGATCGCTGAGTGCAGTAGTCGACGCAGTCCACTGAGGATCTCTGCACAGTCGTCGCCGCAGTCCACGAAGGATCTCTGCTCTGCCGTCGTCGCAGTCCACGGAGGATCTCTGCTCTGTCGTCGTCGCAGTCCACGAAGGATCTCTGCTCTGTCGTCGAAGTCACAGCCAGCGCTAGGGTTCCCGCACAAAGCGAGCTCGTTTAGGAGGGTCCGCTCCACGAGCCGAGAGGCTGATACATCAACTGACACGTAGTCCGAAGTTGATGTATCCAAAAGTTCCGTATCGACAACAGGATCTCAACGCGACAGACGGCGCGTCAAACGGACGCCCGGTCTGAGAATTATTGGCATTTTCGTCCCAGGGGCCCGGTTGGTTTTTAGGGAAAAACCAACCCGACCGTGCTCCGCCTGTATCCGATCCTCGGGCGGAGCATGCCAAAAGTTCCGTCTCACTTAGAGGAAACTACCACAGCTGACGGTACGTCGATCGGACGTCCGTAGCTCAAGTTATGAGCGTTTCCGCTCCGAGGGCCCGGTTGGTTTCGTGTACGAACCAACCCGGCCGAACCCAAAGTCTTCCGAAACCTTGAGTATAATATATCGAAACGACCGTCTCGATCCAAGGATCGCGTAGCCGCTGACGGTTCGTCAATCGGAGGTCCCAGGCCCAAGATATGGGCGAAGGACCGAAGAGGGCCCGAAACGGGGGTTCCGGGCCCGGGGCGACCCGGCTCGGCCGGGTCCAGTCCGGCCTGGGCGCGGCCCGGCCGACCGGACCGGCCGGCTCGGCCGGCGCGGCTTGGCCAGCCGCGCGGGTGGAAGGCCGCGGGCGCAGCCCGCGGTCGAGGGAGCCGCGGCCCGCGTGCGGGCCGCGCTGGTGGTCAGCAGACGTGGCGCATTGCCGCGTCCCGACCGGGTGGACCGGACCCGCGGACCGCGGGTCCGCTGGTTCGCCGCCGCCGCGGCCGAGCCGCGGCGGATTCCTCCGGCGGCGCGCCGGGCGCCGCCGCCCCCGGTCGCCGGCGCCGCCGCGCCGGCGACCCGCGCCACCGCCTCCTTCCGCGGGCCGCCGGAGATGCTCCGGTGGCCCGATTTGCCTCCCGTCTGCGCCGATGCCCCTCCCGGATGCCGACCTTCACTGCGGAAACAACAGATCGCCCCTGCCGCGCGGTTTGTCGTCGTCTGCCATATCCGCACAACAAAGAGATCGGCGGAGGGTTGTCGGGTCTTGTTCGTTAGACCCGCTCCCTCCGCGTTAATCATAAACAACGGGAGAAAAGAAATAAGATGATCAACACATGATCCAACAATTTTATTTAAAGATAAAATTGTTCGCTTGAAACCGGCTTTTTAAATTTTCAAGAACGTTCACGAGAAAATTTAAAATGGGTAACTTTTCCAAAATAAATCCCTACCTCGAAGTCGTCGTCGGACGAGAGGTCGTCGCGGAATCGCTCGTCGCGGAAGAAGGAGATCGTCGCGTCGTCGCGGTATCCGGCGTCGCGTCGCCAATCTCCGGATCAAGAACAAACAGATTTAATTAATTAAATCCGTTGTTATTGAAATTAATAAGGGAGAATTTAGAAGTTTCGATTCTCACCTTTAACCGCCGATCGCAGGTTCGCCGCAGAAGAAGAGGCACCGAAGAAGAAGAAGAAGGTCGCGGAAAAGCTGTTGACGTCGCGGATCGTGCGTCGTCGGATTCCGGTTCCGGCCTTCTTCGCGTTCTTCGCGTTCTTCGCGTTCTTCGCGTTCTTCGCGGAGAGGGTGGAGGCTCAGAGGAATTGCACAACGATAGCAATCCTCCAAAATAGACAAGTTTGTCTATTTTATTATTTTGCCAACAAACGTAAAACGCATAAGTAACGACCCAATTAATTCGTTGAATTAATTCAACGAGCGAAACAGCCCATTTAATTCACGAAAGAAACCGCCCAATTAAATGGTATGTTAAGAATTAAAGAAACGCGTCGGTTGACTCTTCAGTTTCTTTGACGGGTTTTCGCGGGTGCGTTACTTAGCGAAAGAAACGGCGGGGCTCGTGCGGGCCCCACCTCACAAATATCCTATCAAGGGGGTAGGATATTTCTGGATAGCATCCTATCCAGTTCAACACAGTTCAAGCCGCCTTTAAGTGGCTTCAAGTGGCTTCCAAGCAGCTTAAGTGAAATAAAATAAAGTTGTCGCACAAATTTATTTTATTTCTGACTTAAGGCCGCAAAATTTAAAAACCACGTCTGAGCAAACGCAACTCCGGAAGAGGCGTTTCTAAGAAAATACCGGCGCTGCGATTTCATCGGTGCCCTCAGAATTTGATTCCGGGCACCGGTTCAAAAGATAGAAAAACCCGCTCGTCCGTTCACTGAACGTACCCGAGCCAAACTTCGGAAATTGATTCCGGGCACACCGGGCCTCGGAATCAGGTGCCGTCTGAAGCTGCGCTCTTGTAAAATTCCAAAGAAAATTAAGAAAAAAATTTCCTTGAAATTTGCGGGTCTTTACATTACTCCCACCTCAGGGCTTTACGTCCCCGTAAAGATACATCAAAAACTAGGGGAACAAATGGGGGTACTGAGCACGCATCTGAGCCTCCCGCTCCCAAGTGCTCTCCTGGAGGTTCCCGTGCTGCCATCTGATGCGCACAAGAGGAATCGACCGCCCACGTAGGACCCGCTCCTGTCGATCCTCGATCTCTACTGGGACCTCCGCAAAAGTCGCCCCATCGTCCACGTCCAGCTCCCCAAAGTCGATGATGTGCGTCGGGTCGTGCACGTATCTCCTCAGCTGAGACACGTGGAAGACGTCGTGCACCCGGTGCAACTGAGGTGGTAGACCCAGGCGATAAGCCACCTCTCCTATCCTGCTGAGGACCTGGAAAGGCCCGATGAAGCGTGGAGACAACTTGCCGCCTCGGCCAAATCTCCGTAAACCACGTCGAGGTGAGACACGCAAAAAGACGTGGTCGCCATCCTCGAACTCTAGTGGCCTCCGCCTCCTGTCAGCATATGACTTCTGCCGGCTCTGAGCTGTCCTCATCCTCTCCTGGATGATCTGGACCTTCTCTGTCGTGGCTCGGACCATCTCTGGTCCCACGAGTGCTGACTCCCCAGGGTCTGTCCAGCACAACGGTGATCTGCAGGGTCTGCCGTACAACGCCTCGTATGGTGCCATCCCGATGGTGGAGTGGTAGCTGTTGTTGTACGCGAACTCCACCAAGGGTAGGTGGTCCTCCCAGCTGCGACCAAAGTCGAGAACACATGCACGGAGCATGTCCTCGAGTGTCTGTATGGTCCTCTCCGTCTGACCATCCGTCTGAGGGTGGAAGGCTGTGCTCAGATGGAGCCGCGTCCCGAACGCCTCCTGCAACCCCTTCCAAAGCCGGGAAGTGAAACGAGCATCTCGATCAGAGACGATAGACGATGGCACACCGTGAAGTCGTACGATCTCCTGGACGTAAAGACGTCCCAAGCTCTCCACTGAGCCCTGCTCTCTGATGGGTAAGAAGTGTGCCGACTTGGTGAGTCGGTCGACAATCACCCAAATGGAGTCGTGACCTCTGGAAGTGCGTAGAAGTCCAGTCACGAAGTCCATAGATATTCCGTCCCACTTCCACTCCGGGACCTCCAAGGGTTGTACCAAGCCTGCTGGTACCTGATGCTCTGCCTTCACCTGCTGGCAGGTGAGGCATCGTGAAACGAACTCAGCCACAGCTTTCTTCATGCCCGGCCACCAGTGCTGTCGTCTGAGATCCTGGTACATCTTCGCCACTCCAGGATGTACCGCCAAGGGAGAAGTGTGAAACTCTCTCAGCACCTCCTCTCGTAGAGCGACTGGTACGAAGGTACGCCCTCTGAAAAGGATTTCGTGCTCTGCTCCAAGGGAGAAACCATCAGGCGCCTGACCTGAGGATATCAGTGCACGCCGGGTCTCACAGTCAGCGTCCCCACGCTGAGCCTCTCTGACCCGCTGTAGAAGTGGAGGAGAGACTGTGAGAGACTGAAGAAAGGCTGCTCCGTCTCTATCCACGAAGGATATCCGTAAGGAGGCTAGCTGCTCTGTCGCCTCCTCAAGCAGCTGAATGCCCGTCCTCCTGCTGAGGGCATCAGCTACCACGTTCCCCTTCCCAGGAGTATAGACTATCTCAAAGTCATAGTCCTGGAGGAACTCAAGCCATCTCCGCTGTCTCAGGTTCAGGTCCTTCTGAGAGAAGATATACCTAAGACTCTGGTGGTCAGAAAAGACCGTGAAGCGCTCGCCCATCAGATAGTGCCGCCAAGTCTTCAGAGCGAAGACCACTGCTGCTAACTCCAGATCATGAGTGGCGTAGTTCTGCTCATGCGGCCTCAACTGACGTGATCCGTAGGCGATCACGGCCCGCTCCTGCATCAGGACGCACCCGAGTCCAGTCCCTGATGCGTCGCAGTAAACTACGTATCCAACTCCCTCCTCAGGCAACCTCAAGATAGGTGCACTGGTCAACCTCTGCCTCAGCTCCTGGAAGCTCTGCTGACATCTGTCTGACCACACGAAGGGTTTCCCCTTCTTCGTCAACGCTGAGAGTGGTGCCGCAACTCTGGAGAAGTCTGGCACGAATCTCCGATAGTATCCGGCTAGGCCCAAGAAGCTCCGCACCTCTGTCACGCTCTTGGGTGGCTCCCAAGCTAGCACTGCCTCGATCTTCGCGGGATCCACTGCAACTCCCGCCTCAGAGATGACGTGTCCCAAGAAATGGACCTCACGTAACCAGAACTGGCATTTTGAGAGCTTGCCATAAAGCTGGTGCTCTCGGAGTGTGTCTAGCACAACTCGCAGGTGGTAGGCATGCTCCTCCTCAGTCGTCGAGTATACCAAAATGTCGTCAATGAAGACCACGACAAATCGGTCGAGGTAAGGCTGGAAGATCCTGTTCATGAGGCTCATGAACACTGCTGGAGCATTGGTTACGCCGAACGGCATAACCAAGAACTCATAATGGCCATACCGACACCTGAAGGCCGTCTTCTGCACGTCCTCGTCTCGAACTCTGAGCTGATGATAGCCTGACCGGAGGTCTATCTTCGAGAACCACCGCGCTCCCTTGAGCTGATCGAAGAGGTCATCAATCCGTGGCAGCGGATACTTGTTCCTCACCGTCACCTGATTCAGGCGACGATAGTCGACACATAGTCGCAAGCTCCCGTCCGCCTTCTTGGCGAACAAAATCGGGGAAGCCCAGGGTGAAACACTGGGTCGGATAAACCCCTTGCTCTGCAGGTCCTCCAACTGTACCCGCAGCTCCCGAAGCTCGGCGGGGGCCATCCGATATGCTGGAGTAGATATCGGGGCTGTCCCGGGGTACAAGTCGATGTAAAAGTCTACCTCTCTACGAGGAGGTAGCCCTGGAACGTCGTCGGGAAAGACGTCCACGTACTGGTCCACCACTGCAGGAAAAGCCGGACTCCGCACGTCCACTTCTCCTAGGATGAGGCTAGCCAACTGATGAGAGATGGGCTGCACTCTCCTCTGCGGAAGTCCATCCTGTGCTGCAAAGGTTCCCTTCTCGCCGGTGAAGGTAAACCTGCTCCCGTCGGTGCGAACACATCGCACCTTGCGCCTAAAACAGTCGATCTGGGCATGAACCGTGGATAGCCAATCCATGCCCAAGATGACGTCGTAAGGCCTCGACGCCGCTACAAGGAGATCCCAGCCGAAGCTCTCGCCTCCTAGAGTAAGCTCACACTGCCGGCACCAGTGCGTAATCGTCGAGTCTGCTCCCGTAGGAGTCTCTAGCCGTAAGGATCGAGCCAACGGCTCAGTCGGAATCTCCGAGCTCCGAACAAGGGCAGAGGCTATGAAAGAGTGACTCGCTCCTGTGTCTATAAGTACTGCAGCAAGGGTGGAATAGACACAGATCGTACCTCGAATCATCTCTGGCAAGTCGGGGTCGTAGGCCTCCACTGCCTGGAGCTGGGCCTGTCCCTGCCCGCCAGCTCCCTGTGGTCGAGGTGGCCCTCCTGGTGGTGGTGGGGGTAGAGCCTGGAAGCGTCGCCCACCACCCGCTGCTCGGCCAGCTCCTCTGCCTCGTCCGCCTCCTCCCTGCAGACCGCCACGGTCGACCCTCTGCCTCTGCCTGGGTGGCCCCTCCACCGTCTGCTGCTCCTCTGATCGGCGAGTCGGGCAGTCACGAGCCATGTGACCCTGCCCGCCGCAAGAGTAGCACAACCTGCCTCTCGAAAGGCTGGCACTCCGCTGTGTGCCTCGTACTGCTGAGCCGGTGTCCTGAGGCCGTCTGCGTGGGGGTCTGGTCTGCCTGGACCCGTGAGTCATCCGTCGGCTACCTGCTGCCGAAGACTCAGCTACCTGCCGCCCTGCGCTAGGTCTCTCCGCTGAAGAAGGCTCTGCCAGGAAGCTCTCGATCAGGAGGGCTCGCTCCAGCACTCCCGCCTGGGTCGGAATGCTGAGGGAGATCAGCGACGCCCGAATCTCCTGTCGCAAGCCCTGCTCGAAGGTCCGGGCCCGGAAGAAGGGGTCCCGTACCATTTCGGTCGAGTAGCGAGATAGGTCCGTGAACCTCGCCGCGTACTGAGCGACCGTCATGCTGCCCTGGCGCAGCTGGAGAAGCTCCTGGATGCGCACCGCTCGGAGGGTGGCCGGGAAGAACTCAGAGCGGAAGAGGCTCTCGAAGTCCGCCCAGAGCAAGGATGCCTCATCGTGAACCTGGAGCATCAGGCTCCACCATCGTCCTGCCGCCGCCTGCAGGAGGCTCGCTGCGAGAATCACCATGAGATCCGCTGGTGTCCTCACTAGTCTGAAGATCCGTACCACCGCCTCTAGCCAGTCCTCGGCGGCCTGGGGGTCCGCCTCACCGCGAAACCTGGGCGGTCGCTGGCTCTGAAACTCATGCAGTGCCCTGAGGCGACGTGCATCGTCAGCGTCTGGTACTGGTAGCATCGGTGGCTCGGCGGGTAAAGCTACCGCCGGTGCCACATCTGGCAAAGGGCCCTGCACCGAGGCCTCGTCGCTCGGTGGGCTGCCGTCGCGCCCTACACTCGGAACCCTAGCTGGCTGTCGTCGCGGGGCCATCCTGAAAAGGAGAACAAGAGCACCACAGTCAGAACAGTATACCTGGTGAGCTGGCACAAGTAATCGCAAGGAAAACTTGAGACTTTCATAAAGCAGATCAGTATACCTGGTGAGCTGACACAAGTAATCACAAAGAAAACTTGAAACACACACGCAATCAATGTTTTCATGCATTAAGTCGGAAATCAGGAGTCAGGGTCCTGGTGTACGGATACGTCGGCCGCCGCACCAACACTGGGCTCCCTGAACTGATAACCACACTCAATACACTAAACACTATTGCTTCATATAGAAAGAAAGGACGATCAGAGTCTGTGGTAGAACCGACCACCTCTGATACCAATTTGTCACGACCCGTCCTCGGGGCCCGTGCCGTGACTACCCCAAGCCCACCTTCCATAGGCCAGGGGCTGGCGACTAGCACCAAGGCGTAAAATCCCAGTAAACAGGGAAGGCATTGCCTTTATAAGTAACAACCACACAGAGTCAGCAAGCGGAAAGTAAAGTGCAGAAAAGTAAAGGGGCCGGAAATACAAGCCCAACTGTAAAGTACAACAACTGAAGAAAAGACGGCGGCCTCGTGTCGTCCACTGGCAATCCCACCTGAAGGGTGGGTACAGATAGCCTCCAGGCTCCTCGGGTCCCACGTCCGCTCCGAGCACGTCCCGCCCAGTGGTCCACCTCCAGGTACCGTCCTGCTCCACGCCCAACCGTGATCAGCGCTGTCCGTCGTCTGCAACCAACACAACAAGGTGCGGGCATAGCCCGTGCAGGGGTGAGTACAAGCTACTCAGTAAGGACCCCGAGACCCCTGAAGGTCTCCCGAAATCCACAAAGGATATAGCACAAAAGAAAGATGCAATCACGAAGTAACATCTGACTCGACTTAGGTATATGCCCATACATATACCTAAGTCCCCAATTCTAGCTCTGCTCACGAGCTCAAGAACAACTCAATCCACAAAGGAAAGCAAGACTCAAATCCACAAGGAGAGTAAACGGTAAATCCACATAGGATAGTTCAACACAATCCACAAAGGAGAGTAACATAAGATTCAGCTCAACCAGGTATACTTTTTCAGATGACGTCAAAGATGATCACTGATCCATCTAAGTCGTCGGACCCACGAAGGATCGATAGGTACTAACCCCCACAGAAGACCCACACAGGATCGGGCTCACACAGAACCTGTAGGCAGTGGCTCACACAGAACCGGTAGTAAGGACCCACATAGGATCGGGCTCACACAGAACCTGTAGCACTGATCCACGTAGGATCGCTGAGTGCAGTAGTCGACGCAGTCCACTGAGGATCTCTGCACAGTCGTCGCCGCAGTCCACGAAGGATCTCTGCTCTGCCGTCGTCGCAGTCCACGGAGGATCTCTGCTCTGTCGTCGTCGCAGTCCACGAAGGATCTCTGCTCTGTCGTCGAAGTCACAGCCAGCGCTAGGGTTCCCGCACAAAGCGAGCTCGTTTAGGAGGGTCCGCTCCACGAGCCGAGAGGCTGATACATCAACTGACACGTAGTCCTTAGTTGATGTATCCAAAAGTTCCGTATCGACAACAGGATCTCAACGCGACAGACGGCGCGTCAAACGGACGCCCGGTCTGAGAATTATTGGCATTTTCGTCCCAGGGGCCCGGTTGGTTTTTAGGGAAAAACCAACCCGACCGTGCTCCGCCTGTATCCGATCCTCGGGCGGAGCATGCCAAAAGTTCCGTCTCACTTAGAGGAAACTACCACAGCTGACGGTACGTCGATCGGACGTCCGTAGCTCAAGTTATGAGCGTTTCCGCTCCGAGGGCCCGGTTGGTTTCGTGTACGAACCAACCCGGCCGAACCCAAAGTCTTCCGAAACCTTGAGTATAATATACCGAAACGACCGTCTCGATCCAAGGATCGCGTAGCCGCTGACGGTTCGTCAATCGGAGGTCCCAGGCCCAAGATATGGGCGAAGGACCGAAGAGGGCCCGAAACGGGGGTTCCGGGCCCGGGGCGACCCGGCCCGAACCCCCCCTGGGGTCGGCCGAACCGGGTCGGCCCGAACCGGGACGGCCCGAACCGGACCGAACCGGCTCGGCCGGGTCCAGTCCGGCCTGGGCGCGGCCCGGCCGACCGGACCGGCCGGCTCGGCCGGCGCGGCTTGGCCAGCCGCGCGGGTGGAAGGCCGCGGGCGCAGCCCGCGGTCGAGGGAGCCGCGGCCCGCGTGCGGGCCGCGCGGGTGGTCAGCGGACGCGGCGCATTGCCGCGTCCCGACCCGGTGGACCGGACCTGCGGACCGCGGGTCCGCTGGTTCGCCGCCGCCGCGGCCGAGCCGCGGCGGATTCCTCCGGCGGCGCGCCGGGCGCCGCCGCCCCCGGTCGCCGGCGCCGCCGCGCCGGCGACCCGCGCCGCCGCCTCCTTCCGCGGGCCGCCGGAGATGCTCCGGTGGCCCGATTTGCCTCCCGTCTGCGCCGATGCCCCTCCCGGATGCCGACCTTCACTGCGGAAACAACGGATCGCCCCTGCCGCGTGGTTTGTCGTCGTCTGCCATATCCGCACAACAAAGAGATCGGCGGAGGGTTGTCGGGTCTTGTTCGTTAGACCCGCTCCCTCCGCGTTAATCATAAACAACGGGAGAAAAGAAATAAGATGATCAACACATGATCCAACAATTTTATTTAAAGATAAAATTGTTCGCTTGAAACCGGCTTTTTAAATTTTCAAGAACGTTCACGAGAAAATTTAAAATGGGTAACTTTTCCAAAATAAATCCCTACCTCGAAGTCGTCGTCGGACGAGAGGTCGTCGCGGAATCGCTCGTCGCGGAAGAAGGAGATCGTCGCGTCGTCGCGGTATCCGGCGTCGCGTCGCCAATCTCCGGATCAAGAACAAACAGATTTAATTAATTAAATCCGTTGTTATTGAAATTAAGAAGGGAGAATTTAGAAGTTTCGATTCTCACCTTTAACCGCCGATCGCAGGTTCGCCGCGGAAGAAGAGGCACCGAAGAAGAAGAAGAAGGTCGCGGAAAAGCTGTTGACGTCGCGGATCGTGCGTCGTCGGATTCCGGTTCCGGCGTTCTTCGCGTTCTTCGCGTTCTTCGCGTTCTTCGCGTTCTTCGCGTTCTTCGCGGAGAGGGTGGAGGCTCAGAGGAATTGCACAACGATAGCAATCCTCCAAAATAGACAAGTTTGTCTATTTTATTATTTTGCCAACAAACGTAAAACGCATAAGTAACGACCCAATTAATTCGTTGAATTAATTCAACGAGCGAAACAGCCCATTTAATTCACGAAAGAAACCGCCCAATTAAATGGTCTGTTAAGAATTAAAGAAACGCGTCGGTTGACTCTTCAGTTTCTTTGACGGGTTTTCGCGGGTGCGTTACTTAGCGAAAGAAACGGCGGGGCTCGTGCGGGCCCCACCTCACAAATATCCTATCAAGGGGGTAGGATATTTCTGGATAGCATCCTATCCAGTTCAACACAGTTCAAGCCGCCTTTAAGTGGCTTCAAGTGGCTTCCAAGCAGCTTAAGTGAAATAAAATAAAGTTGTCGCACAAATTTATTTTATTTCTGACTTAAAGCCGCAAAATTTAAAAACCACGTCTGAGCAAACGCAACTCCGGAAGAGGCGTTTCTAAGCAAATACCGGCGCTGCGATTTCATCGGTGCCCTCAGAATTTGATTCCGGGCACCGGTTCAAAAGATAGAAAAACCAGCTCGTCCGTTCACTGAACGTACCCGAGCCAAACTTCGGAAATTGATTCCGGGCACACCGGGCCTCGGAATCAGGTGCCGTCTGAAGCTGCGCTCTTGTAAAATTCCAAAGAAAATTAAGAAAAAAATTTCCTTGAAATTTGCGGGTCTTTACAATGCTCATCTTAATCTGGGACCCCATGGAATTTTGAGGGCCTTCCCATAACCGATAAGAGAAACGAGGGTCTCTATTTGAGACAATTTCTTATTTCATGCCCTGGAGTCCCACTACCTCCTGAAGATACAAACGGCCCAACTCATCCACTATAAATTTATCTCTGATCAGAATGGAGTGTGCTGATTTGGTTAGACGATCAATCACCACCCAAATGGAAATTTTACTCCGATTTGTACTAGTTAATCCAACAACGAATTCCATGGTGACCTCAACCCACTTCATGGTAAGAATGGATAATTTCTATAGAAAACTGGAGGGCCTCTGATGCTTTTCTTTCACCTGATTTCATGTATGGAATCTCGACACAAAGTCTGCTACATCTCATCCCCTACCAAGCCACCAAGTCTACTGATAGACATCATAATACATCTTCATGGCAGCCGGATGGATAACCCACTTAGACTAGTGGTTGTCCTCCATCACCACCTTCGGTAGAGATAACGACACTACTGTACAACCCTTGATGAAAAATATGCCCTCGGGAGATGATGACCCATCATAGGATGTCTCCCCACCATGAATAAACTACTTCGATTGCTGAAAAATATCATCACTTAGATGCTCCCACCAAATCAACTCCATCATAGGATTCAACTGGATGCTCACCAAGAATGAACCTCCATTGCGTTCCATGTTCTCCACCTGCATCTGAGAAAAGAGTCCCATCAAAGTCCACTCATCACTGGACATCCTCAATGCACACACTATAACTCTTATGCTCGAAGCGTCATCCACCACATTACCCTTTACAAGGGTATAGAAACTGTAAATTTTGAACCCCTACAAGTACTCGATCCAATGATGCTACCACAAGTTGAGGTCCTTCTGCATGAAAATATAGGCCAAGCGTTTGTGATTAGAGTAGACCATAATCATCTCCCAAAATAGGTAGAGATTACAAGTATTCAAAACATGTATCACCGCTACCAAATCCAAGCCATGGGTCAGGTAGTCCTTTTCATGTGGTTAGAGGAATCGAGAGTCATAGACCACCACATGATCATCCTTCATAATCACACACCCAAGACCCGTAACTAAAGAATCATAATAGACCACATACACCTTTCCAGAATATGGGAAAATTAGAGCAGAGGAAGTATTCAACCACCTCTTCATCTCCTCGAATTATGCATGTCAGTATGGGACCCATACAAACTTCACCCCTTTCTAGGTGAGAACGGTCATCTGTGAAGCAAGACAAGTGAAATCTCGAAAGAATTTCCTATAATAACCATCCGGGCCAATGAAGCTTCTATTCTGGTTCACATTCTTTTGATTCTCCCATGAAATGTCCTCAAAAATATTCTTAGGGTCCACTAAAACCCTCTTATTAGTGATCATATGCCTATAAATCTGACATTCCTGATCCAAAAAGTTCACTTTGAAAACATTTCATATAGTTGATAATCTCACAATGTGCCCAAAATTATTTTCAAGTGATTCTCATGATACTCCTCTGATCCTAAACAAACTATGATGTAAACCACAAATACCACAATAAATTGATTTATATATTTGTGGAACACCCTATTGATGAGTTCCATAAAGACTGTTAGAGAATTGTTCAATCCGAAGGGAATGACTAGATACTCAAAGTGGGTGTGCATGCTTCAGAAGGTTTTTTTTGGGAATATCTGACTCCTTCACTCAGATCTGATGGTATCCTGAATGAAAGTATATTTTTGAGAACCACATTAACTCTTCAACGGATTGTACAAATAATTTATTCTAGTAAAACGATATATGTTCTTAATTGTTAACTTATTAATCCTTCTATAGTTAATGCATATCCAGAGGGGTCTATCATCATTTTCCACGAATAACACAAGAGTGGCCCAAGAGAGACCATTGGGAGAATGCATCCTATGGATTCTAAGTCATCCATCATTATCATAAATTCCATCCACTTGGTGGGGGAAATGCAATATGAAGGAAGAGATATCGGATGTGTTCCCAGTTCTAGATTAATCGAGAACTCCACATCCATATCTGTGGGAAAACATGAAAATTAATTCAGAAATACCTCTAGAAACCAATTCACCAAATGAGGTATATCTCATTCAGGGGAAGTAGCATCATCTTGTAGCACGAGCGATGGTAACTGGATGAAAAGACATCCAAACTCTGGGAGTGTATGTCCTGCGTGATGCAGCCAAGGATCCCATTCTCTATGAAAAACATTACTGCTCCCATCAGGTTCCTTGATACTAACTCACCGACTATAGAAATTGATATGTTCATGGAAGTGTACTAGAAAATCAGTGCAAAGCATTATGTCAAACAGTTATATATCTGTGTCCATGAGGTCCCACCCATACTCAACCCCTGTCATGGAAAGGGCACATGAAGGGTACCTATAACCCTGCACCTTCTTCTTTACCAATCACGTCATGAACTCCATCACAAAATAAAACAACTCGACTGGAAGATTCAGTGTGTTCACACTCCCTCAAAAAGCGGCAGGCTTATTATTCATTAACTACTAGGACTTTTACATAATATTAGTAGTATCATATTCCCTAATAGGATATTTAATAGCATCCAGTATATGTCCTAGTGCTTGGAACGCCCGAAAATAGCTTCTACTAGCCTCTAATAAAGCGGTGAATGAGAACTCTATCCGACTTCCCCCCAGGGGTGAATGAGATCTTTTTAGGGAGGTATGTTTCCAGAAAAAGGAAACATTCATTAGAGAAAAAATAAGTAAAAAATTTCTGAAAAATTCCTTCAATATCATCAAATATAATAAATAAAAATAAATTACAATAATAAAATAAACCACTACTTCACCCCTGACTGATATATACATGTAGTCTACACCCTGCACATCTCACTTAGAAGTTAAGCCAAACAAAAAATTTCAATTTACCATGGTGACTAGAGGTAATCCACGGGGGGTGTGGGCCATGAACCTTACTCATGACGAAAACAATGTGTCTTGATAGTCTTTGATTATTTCTAGCCCAACTCATCCCCAAATAATGATATAATCCAAAAACATTAACATCCTCTGATACCATTTTCCCATGAACCAAATATGATCAATACTATTAACAACACCAAACCTACCCCATGGAAGTTCCTGAGTAGAATTCCTTATCCCCATGATCTGGAAAATGTGCTCGGGTATCATTAATTTTGGATTTGGAATGATTTACCCTAGTATAAAAGCACAAAACATTAAATACAATCCATAATATAAATCTGAAATTTTCGAGCCAAACAATTCATAAACAAAAAACATAACTGAATAAATTGATTTAAAGGCAGTAAAAGTTATTAAAAAAAATAAATACAATATTAATAAATCCCCAAAGACTCCACACGACAACAGGACATCACCCACAATCTGTCTCCACAACTCCACACCAAGGATGGGAACGTACACCCTGAACCACCATCACCCATAGCCTTCCCTTTACCGGAGTTAGGAACTATAAAGTCAACATACAAAAAAATGGTGTATGTGGGGTTTGATCCTAATCCAAATAGTATACCACCCAATTATTCCAAATAGAATGCTATGCAATGCGAAAAAACAAGATGTTTTAATACACAAAATAATGTGGTGATAAATTCAACGAAATGCAACTTTCAATTGAAAATAGTTTTCAAGCTAAAATTATCAGAACATTCACTCATTTAAATTGAAATGTTATCTACTATAATTTACATCCAAAAACACCCCCATAAAAGTGAAAATACCACCAATAGAAGGAGCAACAAAATCACAGACACCCCTAGGCCCTAGATAGTCTTAAGGCCCACACACCTCGTACCTCGGTTTAAAGTAACAATTGTAAAATTTGTTCTCATTCATGAGCCACTAGTAGGGAACATACCCATAACCTATTGGTCCCCAATAATCATCCACATAGATTACATAGAACTGTATTTCTCCAAATTCTTTGAGGAAATAGGACAAAACCCATCTAGTCCACTAGCCATACAAGTAAACATCTGCCCCTCCTAGTTACCCAGGCATCCCCCTTTGTGATCAAACAAATTTAGTTTCCCACACATATCCATTTTTATGTAAAACACCACTACTAGTCACATAAACACAGTACCGTAGCAATGAAATTCTATACCACTTAAAACATGCAACAGTCACTTTGATTTTTAATGAATCAATTTCTCCAAATCCTGTATTATTTTTCACACAAAACCCCTTAATAACAAAACATATACAGTATGCACACACATGTAAGTTTCCAAAACAATAAATAAAGCCCAATAAATTTCAATGAAAACAAAAAAAAATCAATTTTATGGAGTCCCCAAGTTAAAAAATATGTGATAACATTGTAAAATCTCAATTTTCACACAAAAGTGGTACGAAAACATCAATTTCATAACAAACACCATTAAATCCCATTTTCATAGCAAAATCCAACAGAGATAAAAATTTAAAACAGAATTTTCATCCCTATTATAGTTCAATAAAAACAAATAAGTAAATGTAGGAAAACCTATAATACAAAAATAAAACAATTATTTTCAAAACCCCCAATTTCACACCAAATTTTCATTTAAAATTAATGTGAAATAGAAACACCAATAAAATACATTTTTTCATAAATAATAGAATGAAATAAACCATTAAATATGCTAAATATAACATTATAATACAAAAAATATTATATAAATATTGGAATCACCTACCAAAGAAACCCATGAATCATCATAAAAAAATCATGACGGTACACTGCCACACCAAGTGGGATATAATCAAACCTAAAACCATGTGAATTGAATAAGAAACCCCAAGGATAAACCCTAGGTTCGAAAACCTACCCCTTACACATTAGGATCTCTAATGAAATTGAATGAATCTTCATTGAATGTGGGGGAACTAAGGTGGAGGGACACCAACATGATATTCTTTGATGTTCCTCCACAAAATCCCCCTTGAAATGTGGTTTCAAAGAGGTTTTGAGTTACTTAGATGAATTCCATGGATTTTAGGATTTTATAGGAAGAGGATAGGTAAAATTAGAAACTAGAATGGTGGAAAAAGAGTTATAATTGAGAGAGTTATAAGGAATGAATTTACCTTTTCAAATCTGCTCGATTTGAGTAACTATATGATGTTTTACACTAACTCGCAATGAACACGACCTCCAAAGAGGGGAGAAAGATGAGGGGAACTCGTTTAGGTTTAGTGGTATTGGGTGAAACAGGGAATAACTGAAGAATCATTAAAATTAAATATCTTATCAATCAAACAATTATTTTTAAAAATAATGGAAATGGGATTTTAGGATGGCCCATTTCCTTAAATAAAAACCCTAATAAACCGTTATTATAGATTCCTAATGGGCCCAAATTGAAATTTTTATGTTAATAGGTAAGTGGAGGAAATTAAGGATTTATAATCTGTGCCAAATATTAGAGAATGAAATATTTATAAATGAAAAAAATTTGGTTTTTTATTCTGGAAATGGGCTCACAGTTTGGACCAAATCATGAAAACTCACCCATTACACAGAACAATATTGGGAAACCCCAGAAAAATTAAAAAATCTAAATTAAATGAAATGTAAATTTAAAATATGTCATGAATTAGACACATAATAGGTGATGTAAGTTCTGAAAATTTTCAAGAGTGATAACATCAATCATCAAAACAATAACTATGACTGTTTTATTTTTAATTTATTTAATCCACTTATATTTAACTATAATTATTATTATGGATATCAAATCATCACTTCAATGACTGGATGTTGATTTATTAATAAAAAATATACATTTTTTATTATTTTATCCCATGTATATAACACATATGTAATATATGATTGTTGTAATTTTATTCAAATAAAATATTTTAATCCTTCCATTTTTAATATTTTATGTAAATTTTGTAATTTTTGTGTACTCACTACATAGTGATCACAACAATATACACTATAGTAAAATGACACTTTAAAAACCCTAAATCAACTGATTATTACCTATTAGTATAAATTTTATTATATAATCCCTGTGCAAAATTACTCCCCTTATATAGGGGTTTTTAAAAAACATTTAGAGAGACTCTATGATAGATATATTAAAATTATAGTGAAAAATATGAGTCTTATACAAATAAAAATCTGAGGTATTTATATCTTTTATAAAAACATATCTATTTTCATTTTTGGAAAATAATTGATAAAATTTAGAACACAACTTATTTAGGGTGGGGATTATTTCATGACCTGAAATTACTCTGGAATTTTTTTCAAAAAAATATTATTTTAATATCATTTTTCTACAAAATACCTAATTAAAAAGAATCAAGGTTATGTTAAAAAAATTTAACTTTTATAATATAAAACATAAATAAGTTTTTATAAAAGGATGTAACCTTATAATAAAATATATGAAGAAAATAAGTATCATTGAGATTTAGAATCCTAATTTATGAAACATATATATTAAATCATAGTAAAGAAATAGATTCACTAGGGTTTTACCAAGAAAAATCCTATGATAAATTAAAAAATTAGGTTATGAGAGAAATTATCCACGTGCGAAGTTTGTGATAATTGAAATTTCAATGAGACCCATTCAACCAGAATCACATCACCCGACTACCACTATTGTGTAAATTATTTTTCAAATTTATTTTTTATATTTCCTAGTTTGACTTTTTGGGGAAAACAATGTTTATTTTTATATTTATCAACTACTAATGGTGTGTAAATTATTTATCACATGTATTTTTCATATTTCCTATTTTTACATTTGGGGATGAACAATGTCTACATTTTTATTAAAATAGTTATTATTTATATATGTAATTTAAATTTCAAATTTATAATTTTTATAATATTATTTGTGAAATTAACATAATTATAAAATTTATAATTTAAAAGTAAAAATGGGGGGATATTTTTTTCTAATTATCTTGAATTTCATTATCTAATTATTAAATAATATTAGTTTCTTAAAATATAATTTTTTAACATTAAAAAACATGAAGTATATAAAATACATTTAATTTGTAAAATATGTATTTAATAAAATGAAATTCGTATTTGGAAAATATTTTGTTGAATTTAAAAATAATTTGATTAACTATTTTGAAATATAGGTAATTTGTTTCAAAAAATATCTATTTTTAGTCATTTATATTAGAAAAAAAATTATTTTAGAGAAATGTGGTTATAAAATTATTTGAAATGAAAATAAATTTTATTATTTAATGAAAAACCAATTTTTTTCGTAAAAATAAATGTATTTAATATTTATAACATGCATGTAAATTATAAGCTAAAAAATGCACGGTTTCGGGATGTTACTTTCCACATGATACATGCGGTAATGTTAAATTTATTTTTACTATAAAATGAAATATTATCATATAAATTTTATTTTATTATTGAAATAAATTTATATAAATTAAGTAATATGTTCAATTGTATTGTAATATTAAAAATGAATCACTTAAGTAAAGATTAGATACTATGGTAAAACCAAAAATGGAACTATTGAAGATTAAAATACTATAGGACATAAAATAATGTTTAATACATGTGTGAAAATGGACCAATGATATATTAATAAACTTATCTATTTTACCTTGATATTATTTTATCATTTGAAGACTCTGTGAGAGTTAAAAATGTGATCTATTTATATTATGTTAAAATGTTATCGAAAATACTAATGTCGCTAATTAGAAATGGGGCCTCTCACGACTACTTCAATTCTTTTCTAAAAACATTTTTCTTATATAAACTGATCTATTTTTCTGTCCATTTTTTACTCAACAATATGGTCAAAATTTGTGGTCATATTACCTCTAATTCCATGTTATCTTCTAATGGAAAACTCAAGCCCTCAATGTATGTACATTTTCCCCTTAACTCTTTTTTCTATTCATCCCTACATTCCAAATTATAATAATATTATTATATTAAATAATATGTGAGTTTTTATTATATGTAAAATTTATATTTAAATTTATAAAATAATAAATACCAATTTCTTTTTAATTAAGACTAATAAAAATGGAATTTTCCTGTGTATAGACTTCTGCCTCCACAATATAATGTGTTTTATTTTTTATATAGCTTCATTATTATCTATTAATATCTCATAACATATATTTACACTAAAAAAATGTTTTTAAATAATATAATTTTTATTTTTTAATAATCACAATGTTTAATGATAAACCACATTCATAATCATAATCATTGATTAATTGTGGTATGTTCAAGTACAGTTTGGTCAAAACACCTAATTGAACAATGATATAACATAATATCATGGATGAATATTTTTAATTAATTAATTATTTTAAATGGTATAAATTATAAAATAACTATTATATTTTGGTTCAATACATATAACCCTTATATTAACCACATTAATAAGTATACAAACATATGTTCATTAAAACAAACCTAAATATACTCATATTTTCTTTCATCTTTAATAATAATAACCAAAACTCCAAATGAATTAAATTGTAAAACTATTTTTAATTAACATAAATTATATTTAAGTTAATGATATTATAATTATGATAATTGAGATATAAATATCTCAATGGACTCCAATTATGAAAAAAGTTCAAAATGATCAAGATTTGACATAGTTTATTTTAAAAATTGATAATAAAAAAATAATATTAACTTATAGAATACATATAAATTCTGTTACAAATTGTATTAATAATTATAATATTATAAAATATGTTATTAATATATTAAATAATTTAAATTAGATGTTTTATTATGATCAAGTATGTTATAATTCATGCTATGGGTTTCATCGAAACAATAACCAATTTATTATGTCATAATATACTTTCATTGATGTAATTTTATGATTTCATTGACCCTAAAATTCCCCACTTTTATATATTATTTCATATTTAACACTATGTAAATTAATTTTCATCATCAATAACCATTTATATTAAAAAAATATATCCAAAATAATATAATGAAGTTTTTAACGATAAATCTCATTCATATAACCGGAAAACTTCTATTCATGTCCATGATTTTCATAATAAAAATATTTTATTTATTAAAATTAAACAATATTTTTTTGATTAATATACCTTATATTTTATTTTTGACAATTTATCAAAAAAATTTCAATCAATGTACATATGAGTTACAGTTTTCTTTCAAATAAATAAAAAATAATATTGTCATTAACATTTATTATTTACAAATATAGATTAGATAAAGTTATTTTTTATATTCAAGGTTATTTTAATTGGAACTATTTATTTTATTCCTTCTAAAATAATTCTACATCCCTTACTAATATTACTAATAAATTATTATTTAATTAACCAATTATAATAGTTATTAAATAGTTCTCTGAAAAAAATATTCAATTAAATTTTCCCTCCAAGGTTTATATATAATAATGTAATGTTTTTAAAACCTAATATATATATATTTATGATATGATACCTTTTTCAAATGATATTTTTGGTATAGTATGGTTTTTCATGTTCGTGATATCTGATGTTTTAGAAATTTTATAAATACACATTCCTTTCAGGTTTTTTTATGACGATATTGAGATATATTATGAGAGTGAATGTGTATTTTTAAAAATATTTATATGAGGATCCATTGGGTCTTATTTGTTGGAAAAAATTAGAAAATTGATTCACTGGTAAGTTGAGTGAGGTTAGTGCGTACCACATCCTCATACTGCATAACACGCTGACAAGATAAATTATTTATTAATCCCTAATCAATAAATTATTCATACCGATGAATGAAATATAGTGTTCACCCTATGATAAATCTTTTAATAATCCCACTCACAGACACAATTCACATTCTATAACTTTTTATAAAATAAAAAAAAATGTGGGTTTTAAAAATAGGATGTGCTATGAACATAAAATATAGGAATCATACTTTGTGAATATGAATGAACTAGTAATGATTGTGGGGTAACATAACATTAAATAGTATAGTTTGATGGTTGTTTTCATAGTTAATGGAATAAATAAAAAATTTTTTATCTAAAAATATTAATAAATAACCCTTTTTTCATAACCCATAAAATGTGAGATCCATTGGTCATGTGTTGCATGTGTTGAGACTATATTTTTACGAAATACATTTCATGATTTTATACTTATTCAAATTATCATGAACTAATTTCCGATTCATTTATATCCTTCTATAATATAGAATTAGAAACACCTATATTTGAAGAAAAAGATTCATTGATAATTACTAATCTTCATGTAAATTTTTTGGTTATGTAGTATTTTTCTAGGATATTGTCCCTGCATTGATTTTACACAAAATTTTGAATATATTTCAACGAAGTAATTATGAGCTATATTTGGCCCTAAAAATATTTTATCAATCGGTTTTATAAGTTAAATTAAATTTATCGCAATAGAAAAATAATCCTATAATTATATAATTGAAAAATTTGGATTATTAAAAAATATGTATTTATAGAATATTAAAGTAAAAAATAGTTAATAATCCAAAGAAAGAAAAAACAATCAACTAAAATTAAATCATTTATATATCAAATTGTGAATAAAATTGAGAATAAAATATAATTTATATTGGATATATAAATTCAATTATAGAGTATAATTTATGAAAATATAAGCTGACCAATCCCCCTAGACTATGAATTTCATTATGGGAATTTCAAGTGAAATTTACAAATAAAAGAAAATTTTCTAATGTAGGTTCAATCATAGAAAATATAAAATAAGAGAATAAAATGTGTATTAATTACAAATAATATCATGAATATTATTTAAGTAATATCCTTAACCCCACTTCAACTCTATAATAAAATTATATTCCAATATTTTGAAAAAATAGAATATTCTGAAATAAAAAATTAAACAAGTTGAAATTCCATAAATCTATCAATCCTAATTTTATCATAAAAAAAGTCTATCTCCCACAAACCTATAAAATCCAAATGAAATTATTATATATCAATTTACACCTCATTCATATTTTGTTCAGTATTTCAATCACCTAAATTAATTATCTTTTTTCCATAATTAGGATCATATTGAATTCTTCATTGAACCTTCATTTGAAAATAAATTCATAGATTGATAAATGTAATTTATTTTCCCAAATACCAAGTTCCATGTGTACTAAAGGCTCCCTATGTTATCAAAATTTCTAATTATATATATGATTTATAAAACATATATTACTATATTTTCGGTTTAGTCTATGAGGATCTCCTTTTTACAAATGAAATGGGACAATGATTTGAGTTAAAAAACCAGTTTCATCATGTTATCATTTCAAATAAATATTGGCCTATTTCATCAGTCACCATTGGATAGTACATAAAAAATTTACATGAAATTGTGATGAAAATTCACTATTAATATTTCATAAATAGTTTTTTAGAAACATTAATTATAACAAAAATATAAAAAAAAATTTGTACCTTTAAGGGTATATTTGAGTTTCATGATTGTTGTTATAAAAATAGACAAAATTTTTTAAAGAAAAAAATTATACTTGAAAATATAAATTTATTTGTAAAATAACAATATATTTAAATTGTAAATTTCCCTATTTGTTGGAAAAATCATTTAAATTTAATATAGAATTAAAACAATGTACAAAAAATATTTATAAAATTTCAATAAAAACGAATTTTTGAGAATTGACGATTTGAGATCATTATTCAGATACTCCAACATCAATCCTATAAAATAACTAAAAAACATGAAATATTAATTGAAATAAAAATTGAAAAATTATTAGAAAGGAGATGAAATTGGGATATGACTTGGATTAGAGTATAAAATTAGGTACTATTTTTCGGCTTCCTCTTTTCTGAATTTCATGTTATCAACTATAATATGACACTGTAAATATATTATATGTTTTGAAAAACCATATTGTTTTCCATAAAATTACACTCCTTCACATATTTTATAAATTGCATTATTAATAGAGTATAACAGTGCTATACAAAAACCAATGAAATATATATTTCAATGTGGGGGAAGATTAATTAATGGGTACTCTAAAAATTTATCCAAAAATTAATTCTCACCCTAAACATCAACATCTTATGGCTTCTCATTAGTTGTTCTTAAAATAATTTTTAAAATGAAAATTCATAAAATAATTCAACATTAATATGGACAAAATATTATTAACCAATGATGAATTTTAACCATTAAATAATATAAATTGTAAATTGATCGCCTCAGAGAAGGTTACTAGGAACTCAGCCTCATCATTGTCTTCTCATTTTCTTCATCACCCTCCCAAGAAATAATTTTTTATCTATATCTGAAAATTCAACGAACATGGTGGAAATACACAATTTATTTAAAATATAATAATAAAGAAAAGTTTATAACAAAAAATCTCCTATAAGATTGTCTCCAATTTAATTTTACATTCATTAATATGTTCCCCTTAGAGTATGATTTTCATAGATAAAGGTAAATAGTCAATCAGCTCCATCTTCTCCTTGGAAACCATATCAGAAAAAAATTATTTCTACCAAATCCAAATAGAAATAAAGAGGTACATATTTTTCCATAACAATCATATGAAATTCACAAACCATTTTATAATATTTTAAATATAACCAATATTAGATGAAATCATCCTGATCTCTTATATGAACATTAGTTTCAAAATATTATTTTATTAACATTACATTTAATTCATACCTAATTGGATGGCACTATACCATTATCGATTAAATCCTCATCATGTTTAATAATTTATATTTTTTAAAATGAAATATTTGATTCATCCTTTTCTTGAGAATCTAATTATATTAGGGAAGTTGAATAATTTACATTCTATGACTCAAATATTCAACCGTTTTTGTACCATATAGAAATTTAATTCTCAATGTTCATTCTCATTGAAATCATAAATATTGTTGTCATTTCAATACTATTAAAAGTGACTGTGAAATTATGTATTATAATTAAGAAAATAAATAATTTCAATAAATTTTATTTTCATTGGGTATTGATATTTTAATTTATATAATTAAACAAAATTTATCCTCATGATCTTCACCACATTGGAAATGGTGAAATGATGATAAGATATATTTTTCAAGAATAACTAATATATAAATGCGTATAACAAATGAATTTAATATAGTTTCTACCACATTTTTGATCTTGTTAGGTTCCCTCTCATAGACACCATTCTAATATTTTTATCATTTATAAAAAAATATAATGAAATGGGGTTTCAAAATTTCAGTTGATATAAATATATAAAAAGGGAAATGATGAAATAAAGTTAGTGATGTTAAAAGAATATATTATTTGTAAATGTGCCTTATTATGTTATCATTATTCTACAAAATAATTATAATTATTATACTAATTTTTTGATAAAATTGTTTACTGAACAACTTCTAATTTGAAATGTTATTAATCCACACCAATCACCTACATATAGGATAATCATGCCAAAATAGTCACAATATACTAACGTTACATTATGTGTCACTATAATGATGTGTAATGTGGATTAATTGAATGGGAGTAGGAACACAATTGCTTAAAAATTATATCTACCATAAACCATTATCTTTTTCAAAATCTAAAATTTTATTAATAAAATAAATAGAATCATTTTTGAAGATAAACTCACAAATAACACAACAACCTCACTAAAACCCGAAACATCTCTAGTTATTAATTTTCAGGGAGTATATCAGGTAATGTTTGGAGAAAAAAAGATAATATTAATTAGAAATTATAGAAGAATATATTACTAATATATAATTTATTTAATTTTATTACATAGTATAAAATATACCAAATATCAAAAAATTACAAACTAAATTGCTAACAAAAATTTCCAACCACTTGAATGGGAGTGAAGCATCAATTTTATATGCATGTAATGTGGGAAATTTCACTATGATTCCATCATTTGAATCAATTGTGTTTGTCTTAGTAAATGTGATAATTTAAAAATGTTTACATTATTTAATTTTTTTCAATTTTATTTGGTGTATCGACCTAACAAAATTGAATATCCTTTGGAAAATAATGTCATGAGTTATAAAAAAATTCTTATGAGAAACATTTCATCCATGACTAGATATTAAAATTCTAACGCATCAATAAAACATGAAATTATGTCCATGATGGATGAACAATCACATATATGTGCAGTTCAAGAAAATGGTCCATGGCCTCTTCTAAATCTCTATGTGAAGTTTCATAACATATAGTTAGTATACTTAGGAGGTATAGTCCCGTATTTTGAATTTAGAAAATCTTTATAATGATTTTTACGGATAAAGTGTGATCTATATTTGAGCATCAAAATATTGGATTTAAAACATAGGGCTCATACATTATATGTTTTACAATGAACATAAAATCTTATAAATAAATGATTTCTCATTTTTTTCTCATATTAATAATTTCGATTTCCAAAAATAATAATGTAAAATAAAAATTCATTAATATATAGTTTTAATATTTATCAAAGGTACCAAAATTTAATTATGATTAATAAAAATGTGAAAATTTTAATTACAATAGTAAATTTCCTTATTTAAATGATGTAATTATTTAATAAATTGTATGAGAATTTGAGCTTCACTGTGTTTCATGATTTATACAAATAGGATTTTATTTTCTAGTAGAGTAAGTAATAGTAGTATTGATTGTCAAATTAGGTAGGGAAATTATTAGGGATATTTAAAAACTATGAATCATACATCTAAAATGATTTTATTTTTTAATATTTTCACTTTTCATATGAAATTTACTTTCATTAAATGAACCCACCACCACCTCATAATTACACAAGATTAAAATGAATATGGTTAAATTATTCAGTTTAAATTTCTTTTTCTCAAATATGTGTGCTCAGCTGATGTACTCATATTTGGGAGTAGTTCATAGAGGATTAGTCCTACATTAAATATTGAAGTTATATATAAATGGAGAGTAAAACCCCCTTAAAATAACCATCATTTGTTTTTTATGCGTTGGAGATTTTATTCTTTATATTAATTGATTTTTTATCTACTTATGGTTATATTTTATTTAACATTATCCATATTTAAAAGCATTGAGAAAGATCCTCTTTAATACATGGGTGATGATATTTTGGTCAAATAGATTCATGAAGCAATATTTTTGGATAAAACCTTGGTATGTATGTTTGTAGAGGAGATTTTAGTGTAGTGAGATGTAGTCCACGATTTCTAACCAATGAGACCTTGGTAAAAAAAATCTATGAAATTTTTTCAATGTAATTTTTATGTCTAAATAATATCACTTATTACCTAATAATTAATCAATTGGATTTATCTTGTTTATTTTTATAGGAAAACAATTAATCATACATCTACTATAACTTTTTCATTTTGTATAGCATTAATCTATCTTTTGTATAAATTCATAGATGTTGGGTGCCTAGTTGAGTGTGTGTAATTAATTTATTCCCTAAAAAATACTTATTGAACAATCATTTATAGTTATTTATATGATATTATCTACAATATTATGGTCATGGTTTCTTGAATAATGTTAATTTTAAATTTACTAACACTAATCTTATAAGGAGAAGTTTATATTTAGATAAAATTCATAATATATCAACATATCATAGAGGGGGTATACATCCACATATGGTAGATCACCCATGTGTTCATAATGTATCATTATAATAAATCATTCAATAATCATGCATACCCATTCTAGGAAACTTTATGTTATTTATATTAAATGTTTTATTAATTAAAAATAGATCCATTGAAATGATGGTTTGAGGACTGTAAATTTTAAAATTTTGGATGATTAAATAATTATTTCATATAGGTTTACATGATCTATAAATCCAAAGTTGAGTATAACAATTAACTATTGGGAATCAATTTTATGAATAATAATATGTTTTATACAATTAAATTTAAATGAAATTTGATATCATTTATGAGTTGTTCTGTCACTAGATTATGAAGCACAATTCATTCCACCTAGTCCATGCAGATATAGGGATTACTTTATGAGATTTTTAAATGATTTATGGTGTTGTAATCATAAGAGGTACGTATGATGTGTATTTCCATTTAATTTATGAATATAACCACTAATGATATATTCAAACCCATTTCCATGAACTACAATATTAGGAAAATTAAACCATCTAAAAGGATGATCATCCATGATTCAATAAAATTTTAAAAAACATTTATTAACATATTTTTATTCTCATATGGTGGTGGAACCTAATGGAAATTCTGAAATAGTTGTCCCTCAATGCAGAATATGGGAGTTCATGGTTTTAATTAACTCTATCTAGAGAGGGGATAATATTATATATGGTGGTGCTACGTCGACCCCAACATCAATATCATTATTTAACTGTTCAGTTCCCTTTCCATGTGGTGTAATGTCTATATTTTCTTATCCCATTATTAGAACTCTAATTTCTAGCCCAGTACATTGATTTTCACAAACCACTATGTAGTAGGTAACCCTATATGGTTAGAAATTATAGTATTGGAAATGTTGTAGTAGGGGATACTAAATAGCTACAATGGGGAATCTCTCATACTTGTCTCTATAATGGTCAATATGATTTCATTATAGGAAGTCACACATAAAAACATTTATAAACTCTTATATGATATATAAATCTTAGGATCTGGATTCAACCCATTTAATAATGTTGTTTCGGACAACAAGAGAATACATGTAAATATTTCTAATGTCATGAATCTAATAAAGTTTAATTTATTGTTCATTTTCTATCCTTATAGGGACACCCATTGGAATAATAATTTAAGCTGATATTAATGGTCATAACATTTGGTTATACAAAATTTATATATAGAATTGGATATTATATGTTCTTATTAATTGTGAAATCATTTTTATAGCATAAACCCTTATTAATTTCTCTCAAATTTTAGTTTCATGAAGAATTTAGAGTCGATGCTTCTCAAAAATATTATAGTTGAGTGATACCCAATTTTGGCATGGTAAGTTCCATAATTAATGGCTCATAAGATACGCGTTCCAAAATCAATATTCCAATAATGGCGATGTTCATTATAACTTTACCCATATATACCCAATTAGGGATACCACCTTATCCAAATACAATATTGTTTACTACTTTACCCACTATTACAAAATTTGATGCTTAATAGTGTATAAAATGTTACACTAGGAAGAATAATAGGAGGGTTATACTATTGAATATCAAGAATTATATTTCTGGCTATAATCATAAGGCATTGATAGAATAAATTCTAATGCATCATTTTCAGTATATTTGCAAAAAAAGTTATCGAGTCAACCATAAAGGACTAATTATCATTTAGGACATGATAATACATTGAAGAATTTAAATTAAAAGGATAGAGAGTCATCAATAGAGAAAAAATATAAATCATTTGAAAACCTAGGAAGGATGTATATCTCAAGCCTCCCAATATTTGGTGAAATTGCATCTCCTTAACCACTATTAATGACCTATGGTTCATCCTGCAGTGGGGAATTCTCAATCCTTGAGTCAAAAAAATAATGGATACAAAAGTCCATAATATCAAAACTAATCATATAAAGGTGGAAATGTATTTTCAGGAGAAGGGTATACTCAACTTGTACACCAATGATAGGCTTCCCATCACATTGTATGAATAAGATATAAGAGATTGTGGAATCATCATTGGGGTATTCATAGAGTCTCTGTATGACTAATGATGCCCACCCACCCATCATGTGAACTTAATATTAATATACTTGTTATAAAATAAATTAATTTATAAAGTTTTATACATATAATCATATCATATATACATATAATTGAAATAGTTATAATAAGGAACATATCTCCAATGTATATTGTGATAGGCTCTATAATGGGGGAACCAAAGGGGGTCTTAGTTCTGTGGATAAAGAAGAGTTATAAACAAAATTATCATGATGAAGGTGTTAGAGGTATGAATTTTATCAATCATCTCTCCCCTAGATCCACTTCAATTGATAACAAAGAATAGTAATTTTGATAGAAATATAATTTCAAAGAACATACATGATATTAGTCCAGTGCATCATTCCTCATGAAAGCTATTAGTTCCTACGTACATTTATTATTTCTCTCTATATTGGTCTATATGGTAAAATTATGATACATATATTACTAAAGTGCTCATATCATTGTGCAATCAGTAATTGAGGGGGGTGGTGAATTAGTGATCCCATTGAAGTTAATTCAAATTGATTCTTTTCAATTAAACATATATGGCTGGTTAAATCCTTGAACCAATATTCTTGTGTCTGTTAGCCTTACCATGAATGATGCTGTACATATAAAGGCCTTGAAGATGAATATTTACAATGTTTGGTTCAATGACCTACTCCTGGTTTTGTTGGTTATTCCCCACAACAAAAATTATCCACTAAAATCATATGAATAATTACAATGGTTGATACAGAGTAACGATACATCTCTCCTGATTCCCACGAGATGTTCTTCATAATACATATCATAGTTTTACGAGAGAATCACTCACCGACTTCTGAGTCTCACTGAATTCTTCTACTTTTGAGTCTCAGAGTATACTCTTTGCTCCGAAGTCACATGAGAATCGACCTATTTGAAGCTTTTGTTCACTGTATATTGATATTATTATCATCCCCCATGAGCATTCTAAATCTAACTTCCATGTGTACCTTTTCAATAATCTTCAACATCCTTTTGGTATGTTCTTTTGGCCTTGCTCAATAATTAGGATCCCTTGTACTGATCAGTTTCCTCCATTCAGCATTGCTCAGGAAATTCTTATTCTTATGATGAAGACATGGCCTCACATATATGTTTTCAAATGGGTCATAGAACTTCTTCAATAATATTAATATATAATAATGATCATCCACAATATCATCTCTCTCTATCTTCTAGAATTACTAAACACTATCAACTCGGTTATGATATAATTTAATTCAGATATGCTTCAGTCCCAATTGAAATACATGTCATGCATGGATTTCATGGCATTCAAAATTTCTTATCTTGGGTATCTAAAATACTTCTCACATGTTCATGTGATTATGCATGATTTCATTCATATTTACCATTTATATTGATATCCAAAACAAAAACCATTATGGTATCAGTAGATGATGTTCAATGAGTGTGTCTCATGCATTTACCATTTCAATGTCCACTTGGTATCATTTTCCTCAATATTCACACACAATTCCTTCTTATTTTGTTCTTTACACACACACACACACACACTCTTATTGTTTTGTTTGAGTTCAATTTATGTGTGTTATACACATGCATACACTTCTTTTGTTGTTTCTACTCATTTTCCATTATGAACCCAAAATTTCTGCTTCTTCATGTCGTGCTTATGAATGCAGGTGTATTTTACATGGTACCTCCACTATTCCGTGAAAACCCATGAGCCCTTGGGTTTCATCAAAAAGGCATATTCATTCATATAAGTTTGTACTTCCCATAATGACCCAAACTCTTCTATTCTTCCTCTCCACTAACAGTAAGTCCCTATAAACAATAGCATTAGAGTTTAAAAAATAGGTTTCATACCATCATGAGAGTATAGTGGAATGGGTTTTACTCCTCATGTAGGTAGTGCACCAATATTCTTCCTTCACAATTTTCTCTATGATTTCTCAAAAAAAAACCTAACCTAGTTGGTTTCTAGGTTATGGATGTGGATCACAAATAGGGAAGCTACATCACACTATTCCTATAAGGATTCACAAACCAATTTCTTCTTAGAGAATAAGGACAGTTTGATAATCAAGTCACATGTCCATGGTTTTTGGTCAAACATATGGCGAGGACATTTCTTCTTCGAGAGGATGATTCAAGAGTGCATGGAACATATTTAAGGATTGTGGGACCTCCACTCATACATAACAAACCAGGAACGAAGAAACTATATTTTTGTGAATTAAGAGCTCTTCGGTGGATGAATGACCACAACATCATTTTAGCTCGTTGTGGCACATTTTATATAATAGGGTATCTTATTTTCCGCGTTTAAATAATTATATGATAATATACTCAAATGATGTCTTAAATAACCAAGATATTCGGTTATTTAAAATTTTTAATCCCTGTAAAATGATATTCGATGAATAGGGGGACATTCCATTCAAATGAGGACTTTTTCTTTGGGTTTTAATCATAAAATTCATGTGATTGTGAATGAATGAAAATTATCTCCCCGAATGGATGTATGGTGAGTGTGGACTCCTCAACTCCATTATCTCTCAGCCGACATGAATTCTCCATATTGCATTGCATTCATGAAAATGAAATTGCAGGCATGATCATGTTATTTCCATATGATAGTCATGTAGATAGTTATACCATTAAAGGTGTTCAGAGTTCGATCAAGGATACTCAGCTTCATCTCTAGCATGTAGAGGTGCCGTGTGGTTTCGAGGTTGAAGATGATGTGGCTACTGAATCATCAGATGGTATAGATTCAAATGCATAATGATCGAGATGATGAACAATAAAAATTATATTGCGAACTGTGATTATGATGTATAAATGATATTGCACGTGTGTTCAGTTGTATGGGTGTGGTTTCATCCATGTTTTTAAATACCCATCCCACATAAAATACCAAATATGGGTTATCTACACATAAAATACTCATTGCATCATATGGGTTTCATAAATCTCTTCCCCCACCTAGTAAGACCCTGTACCATTCTTGTGGGCTTGCTCTTTTCCAAACATCTACCTCTTTACCACCCTTCATGGTGTAACAATCCACTGAATTTCCCATGAACCATAGTGGGATTACACATGGCACACCCAAGCGTCTTATAGGCTGGCTCGGCGGGCCTTCCTTGGGTGTGGTCAACCCTGTCCCGCATGTGTCTTCGGGTTGAGGCAGCTCATCCGCATTTGTGGTTGGACCATACATTTTTCAATTCATCCAATTAAATATTTACTTGGTTAATGTCCAAATTTCCAATAAAATATCATGTGCATTCCTATCTTTCACTTAGTACATTCAAAACCCAAACATGAATTCTATTTTCCTCTTCTTTTCAGTCTTCCATAACTTGAATTCCAAATAACATTACTCATCTTCTTTCATCCATCTACGGATTGATATCTTCATCATCTCATCTTGAATTGAATCATAATGCATGTAAAAATTTTAGTAAACAGTGTGTTCTGATTAACACACATCGTGGTCCTTAAATATCATTATATACAACCATCTAATTTGTTCACCAACTTCATCCAATTAAAAAGCAAATTAATAGCTTATCCAAATTCAACATCAAATCAAGTACTGCATGACCTTCTTCAAATGTTATAACAAAGTTACATTTTTGGATATATTTCTAAAAACATAAGACTAGTTCAACAATCATTTGAAATCCTTATCGAGAATGTCCAAACATTCTATCGATGTTCATTTCATCAGTCCACAACAATTCTACATGTAGTAATGAGATACCCATATATCATTGATCACTATTTCCATATCCAAGTCAAAATCAAAGTGGGTTCATTACTAAGTCATTTAAATTACTTTAAGAATCAAATGTTCAATCAACATTGAATGTTCAATCATTACCTTTCCATTCACATATTTAAAAATTATTGAAAACAAATGAAACATTATGCTCAATAATATCCACCTTTTTATTTTGATGTCAAGTTCACATAAGAACAAATTGTAAGAGTTAGTATGTCTTCCAATATATTCTCCCCATTATTGGAAACTAAATGTATAGGTTTATTAGGTTCTATTCAAAAAACATGTTCTCTACCTTTTTAAGATTATATTATTGAATATTTTTAAGAGTTGGATAATTTCACATGGATCACTTCTCAAAGAGCCTTTACTCAATCAACTCTGAGTCTAAATGGGCTCTTCCATTGTACAAAACAAGATAGATATAACCAATGTTTTCAATGTTTTCCATAAAAACCATGTATGTGAAATCATTATTTGAATGTATCAATTCTTGACCAAGGGATTCAAAATAATCATATTTATCAATGAAATGCTAAATCAGACACATAAATTGTCAAACATATTATTGAGTTAAAATCCAAATATATATCTATTTCTTTCATCCCATCATTTCATCAATAAAGAACTCTCCCTTAATATAAAATATAGATACAATTAAGAATAAGGGATGAATGTGTGATTTCAATACCTAAAGATTCAACATCTAGATATGATATGAATTTCATGGTTTGTCAGGAAATAATCCTTGATATAATATCCTTCATATTTATCCCCCTCAAGGGGTAAAATCCATTAGATTTATATTGATGTAAAATATCATCAGATAATCTTCATGATATTCATTTTGATATTATTCTATAGTGAAACATTACATATATTTTTCAAATTATAAGAAATCAATCCAATTATTTTGTTCTCCACATTGTTCACTCAATTCTCAACATCAGAATGAACGTCCCATTAAATTGCATGAAATGTAAGAAACATAAAAATAAAAAAATTAAGGGAATAACATTGAACATATATGAGATTTTTTATTGAAGAAAAAGTACTAATAATTTCCTCTCAACCCAAGAAATCCATTACTCATTGCTCTAATGTGTCTAGTACTCATCATTATAGCGTCTCCTTAACATTTTCCATTTTATCATTCATTGTCAGCATAGACCCTTTTCTTCCATTCATCTTTACCTTGTGGGGATTATTTGTCCATACTTCTTATAGTAGTGTTTTAGCTTCCAATGGTGCATGTTTTTTAATTTTCAACTTCTCCATTTTAAATGGTAAGGTAGTTATACATTTGATTTCATTATGTCAATCTTTCTTGAACCTTAGACACAATAATTGTGGGACACATGAGTTTTCATGTGTTAATAACCTCTCATGAAATTATAATTATTTTTTATGTGAAATTACTTGTTTCCCCTTTTCTTTATCGTTATCTAGTACGAATTCTTCATCTTTTTTTAGTTTACTAGAAACATAAAATTGATCAGGCAACATAACTAAACACTCCATAAAATATTTTTTCTGGATCTTGAAATTTGATTATTTAATTAATTTATGTTACCTTTCATAGAAAACTTATTAAAACAATCTTCATGAATGTCTCTTGTCATTATTATCATCTTCTAGATTGTTTTTTCTTTTAATTTTAACTTTCTTTCATTCATTTCCATGGATAGTTTTGCAATGATCCATGGATTGACATTTCTTTCCACAATAGAAGAATCATTTCATGGTTCAGATTATATTATTGGAATCCCGGTTAAATTTCTTCTTGGAAATAGTTTTTTTTTCATAGTATTCATAACTTCATTGTTTTGCATATTCCAAATGAGAGACATTTCACCTATTTTTTCATTTATTCTGAATTTATTGTATCCCATTATTATAATAAAAATATGTATGAAGAATGGTTGGAATAAATCGGAATTACTCATAAATGTGACCACATAATTTTCAATTAACACATAAATCATCATGATATTCAAATATATTATTGAATGAATGATTCTTCTTTATATTTTTATTCTTATTTAGCTTTTTAAGATGCTTCATTTCTTTATATCTACATTCCATGAATGTAGGCCTTCCATATTTTTGATATGCTGACACATAATGACATCAACCATTGTCCTGATTCCCAAACATCCAACAATACCAATTGTAGCCAATAAATCTCTTTCATTTTCAAGTAGTAATAGTGTGTCTATATTTAATGCACTATTGTTTCTAGAATTATCTTTCTTTATTTAACGATTCCATTTCAGATATATTCTTCTAAATCATTCCAATATCCATCCTTAGTGTTTTTAATGATGTACCAAAAAAATTTAACTCACGTATTCAAATCATTTTTCCTTGAAATTGTACATGCAGATGAAACTATATTAGTAAAAACAGAAATAATTGTGTAATGTGATGCCTTTTTCTTGGAGAATGTTTCCATTGGATTTGTGGATGATGTAATACATTTTATAGAATCATAATCATCAATACAATATTGATGGGATAATTCTATTCTTTCATGTATTGGCGAATATCCAACTTGGGTTGATTGATGATTCTTCAGTTTCACCCTCAGCTCTAAAAATTTCATGTCGAGAGTGTTTTGGTCATACTAAACTGACCTCAACTTACCTTCCCAATTCTCCTTTATCATAAAAATTTTCACTTTATTTAAATTTATTAATTCTGGAAAAGAAATTTTAAATTGCTTTACCTTCTTAGGTTTGTCTCCCAATTGAGTAGCTTTGAAAACCATTGAAATATTGTGCAAATTTTCAAATGAATAAAAATATTCTAAAAATAAAATCTCAATGAATTATTTCTCAAAAATTATTCCATGAAATTATTTAGTATCTGAAAAAATCATACATTATAAAGAGAAATTGTTTCTTTATTTTCTTCCAAATGTTTGGTGGTAGTGTTGTATATTCCAACCCTTTAAACCAATGCCTCTTCCATGGAATCAACTTATGCATTAGGATGTAATTTTTCACCTTCTGGAAAATTGACACTTGTAGAAATATTTATTGAATCATTATAAGGAATGTTCTTCATATGTTCATTGAGTGTAGACAGAAGATCACTATCATCATCAAAACATTACAAGGATTCATGAAATGTGTCATAATAATAAAAATTATTACCACATGTTGTACCATATAGATTAACATCAGTAGAAGGTGTCACCCTATAAGCAGTACGATTATTCTCCATCATCCATTACTTTTCTTCTTTCTATTCTTATGAGTCTTGGAAGATAACTTAATCTGAGATTGCACACTCATTTCCTAAAATCTAGACTTCATAAAGGCTCCCTAGCATTGTTTATATGTTACCTTCTATTTGATGCCAATTTATGTACCCGTATCATTGTGGAATCACAAATACGGGTATTGGTGAATTATTGATCTCTTTAATGTTTATATAAATTTATTATTTTCATTTAAACCACTATGGCTGGTTAAATCCTTGATATATTATTTTTGTGTCTCTAAGACATAACCTGAATGATGTTGTAAATATAAAGTCACTAAAAACAAATATTTACAATGATTGGTTTAAATACACAAACATTAATGTCTTGGTCATTATCCCAAACATTTATTCTAAAATATAATTACATGATTAATTAAAATGATCGATAAAATGTCACATTTAATATATCATGAGTCACACAATAGGTTCTTTATACTAAATCTCACAGTGTGACTAGAATATCACTAGCCTAATTCAGAGTCCCACCGAAGTATTATACTCTTGAGTCTCATAGGATACTTCTTTCTCTTGAGTCACATGAGAGTCTACCACTTTGAAGATTTTAATTCATTATAGATTTATCTTATGCTCTTCTCCAATGAGATTTCTGAATCAATATTTCCCGTGTAGATGTTCAAAAATATTCAAAAGCCTTTTGTTAAGGTCATTTGGCCTATCTCAAAAATTCTGATCACTTTTTCTGATCTGTTGGCTTAGTGCAACAATGATTGGGCATTTCATTCTTCTTCTGTTGAAGAACTGGCCTCACTTATATGTGTGAAATAAAGTTCAAACAAATTCTTCATGAATATTAATATGAAAGAATTATCCAGAACAATATTTTCAATATCTTTCTTCTTGAATTCTCAAACATCAACATCTCATATAAGATCTTCTTTAATAATTATTAGCTTCTCTGTCAATTCAAATACACGTCATGTGCGGAATTCATGGTATTCAAAACAACTTGTTTTGGGTATCTCAAATATATATCACATGTGCATGTGAACATACATGATTTTAGGCATGTATAGATTATTTTTGGTCATCCAAAACACACTGTTCTTTATAAATTTATTATATTCAATGAGTGTGTCTCATGTATAAAAAAATCACATCTACTTGGTTTCTTCTATATCAATATTCACACAAAATTCATTATTATTTGGTTTTTTAACACACACACATAGTTTTTGTTTAGTTTGAGTTTATTTTATTTGGGTTATGCATGTGCATGCACAACCTTATTGAATCTTTTTAATGTCCAATATTAACACACAATTCAGGCTTCTTCAAATCATGCATATGAATTTAGGTGTACCCAGAATAAATCTTCCACGATTCTGTGAAAACAAATGATCCCTTGGGTTTCTTAAAATATAGAGAATTCTTTCATACATGTGGGTAAATCCCTTCACAATGAAAACTTCTATGATCATCCTATTGACCAACAACAAATCCATGAAAACTGTAGCTCTAGTGTCTAAAGAATAGGGTTCTTACCATCATGTGAACATAGGGGAATGTTTTTTCCTCTCTATGAATGAAGGGAAAATATCTTCCTACATCTCGATTTTCGTAAGGATTTCTCAACTACAAATAGACTAACCAATATATTTTTTCTTTCTGGATGTGTCTCACTAATAGGGAAGTGAAATTGCATTATTTCGGCAAGGCTTCATGAACTGGGTTTTTTATGAATCACAATGTGGGTTTGATAAACCGGTTGTGTGTCTGGAATATTCATTTTCTCAAAGGTTGAATACTTCGCTTCATTATGAGGAATCTTCTAGAGTGCCTAGATCTTATAAATGGCCTATGGGGACACTGCTCTTCCTACACAAACCAATAATGAAGATGACCTACATTTGAGAAACAAGATCTATCGAGTGCATGAACGGAAGCCACTTCTTATCTTCTTGGTGCAAAAACTTTTATAGACAAGGGTCTCACATTTTCTGGGTACAATTATCTACATGATATGCTCCTCAAGTCCTGAATTTGTTAAAAAATATTTTTGGTTCTTAGGAATTCTCAATTTGTAAAATATGATATGTCGATAATCATGGGATATTTGATTCACATGTGGACTTTTTATTTGCAGTGTAATCTTCAATTTCATGAAATTATGAATGCATACAAATTATCTCCCTGAATAGAATAATTATGAGTGGTGCCTCGACAACTATGTTTTCTCTTGGATAATATATGTTATTGATGTTAAATTGCATGCATGCAAATGAAATTGAATGCATGATCATTTTAATTTATGATATGTCAATGTTGTTAGTTCTATTTTTAAAGGTGTCCAGAGTTCAATCAAAGACACTCAGCTTCATCTCTATCATGCATCGGTGTCATGTGGTTTCAAGGTAGAATATGACTTGGTTGTGGGATCATCAGATAGTTTGGATTCAGATGAGTCTTATGTGAGACAATTAATGGTTGATATTAGATCAAAAACCAAGATTTAGATGTGAGGCTGATATTGTGTGTGTGATCAGATGGATGTTCGCTATTGCATTCATGTTTTTTAACAATCTGTCCCACATAGAATCTCCCACATGGATTCTATGCACTTTACAGTACTCATTGCGACATTGGGGATAAAAAATTCCCATCCCCATCCTGGTACCACCCCGTATCATTCTACGGGTGCACTCTATGCCCATATTCTACCAATGTGCTGCCCCCATAGTGGCGTCCTTCATTGGCTCTCCCATGTTCCCCAATAGTCATACAGAAGGCAAGTGGATGCCTCTTGCGGGTTGACTCATTTTTCCACCATTGGGTGTTGTCGACACTATCCCACATGTTCCTTTGGGTTGCGGCTGGTAGTCCCCTTTCACGGTTGTCCATATTTTTTTGAGTAATACAATTAAAAATTCACTTGTATAAAATCCAAATGTGCTATAAAATATCATTTTCATGGACATCATTCAATTAGTATATTCCAAACCCATGCTTGCTTTACCTTTTCCTTTCTTATATTTCATTTGGAACATGATTTCCTAACCACTTTACTCATCTTACTTATCCAAACATTGATGAATATCTTCTTCAAATCCTCATCCATTGAAATACAATGCTTAAAAACATTCTAGTAAGTAATTTTTTATCTTTAACACATGAATTGGTCCTTGAAGATTAGAAAAAACCAGTATTCTGATTTTCTCTACCATCTTCTGTAAAGACCCGTAAATTTCAAGGAAATTTTTTTCTTAATTTTATTTGGAATTTTAGAAGAACGCAGTTTCTGACGGCACCTGATTCTGAGGCCCGATGTACCCGGAATCATTTTCCGAAGTTTGGATCGGGTACGTTCAGTGAATGAACGAGCAGGGTTTTCTAACTTTTGAACTGGTGCTCGAATTCGAATTCTGAGGGCACCGATGGAATCGCAGTGCCGGTACTTGCTTAGAAATGCCTCTTCCGGAGTTGCGTTTTCTCTGGTGTGGTTTTGAATTTTTGGGATTTAAGGTAAGAAATAAAATAAAGTGGTGCGGAAACTTTATTTTTATTTCACTTACGCCACTTAAAAGCCACTTAATGATGTTTAAACTAAGTTAAAGAGGATAAGGTAAAATTCAAAATATCCTACACTCTTGGTAGGATATTTGTGAGGTGGGGCCCGCACGAGCCCCACTCTTTCTTTTCCGCTAAGTAACACACCCGCGAAAACCCTTTTTAAATAAAGTCAACTGGAGCGTTTTCTTAACAAGGTGGGGTAGCAAGTTAAAACACAAAAATATAGCATATACTATATCTCACAACCACACTATGGGCATATCCTAGTCTTAGACTCCACAGTAGCTAATGTCTCTAAGTCTCCAGGATTCCACTTCTATGAAAAGGTATCCTATAAGCACTCACCAATTTAAAGAGGTTTAATTCCCTTTTTACCAGTTTCACTTTATGTTAATTAATTGTTTCAACATTAATTTACCTGTACCAATTCCAAATTAATGTTGATTAGAATCACACCCAATGTACATTGTTACTTCAAAAACTACAACCTCGTCATTATGTTCCAACAAAATCCATCCCCATGGGTTAACACAATTTATTCAATTATTCCTTACAAAATTACTTTCCCATATTTCCAGGAATTCTAGAAAATCATTCTACACTACTAAACAAAAGGTGGCTCAACATGGTGAGTATATGTACTAACAGTCAAGTATTTCCTGCCTATTAAAAGAGTGTAGATCCAACCTCCCTTGAGAGTCTAAAATCGTAAAGCAGGTGGCATACCCCGAGCATCTTCACCCCTTCTAGAAGAAGGGTATGTAAGAACAGATTCCTTAGGAAGTGGGGAAATGTAAATTAGATAATCAACCAATAAGAATCATCATGCATCCAACAATCACATCAATCCCGTTTCATTATCCCTGGGGTCCTCTCTGACACCCACATGCATTAACCGATGCATCTCGCCACTCAAGGTGTCATCTGCTGCCACAACCAAAAGTCTCCATGCCACTACATATCACAACAACCCTACATGATCACATCACAACACAAGAAGCATGAAAACAAAAATAATAACAATTAGGATATTATCCCTTTAACAATCAAGAGGGTAAATTATAACCCTTAAAAGAATTATCAAACAATCAGTTATTTATTCCTTCTTGAATTAACTTATTTTTTATTCGTAGGTTCCAAATTTGGGAAACCTAAAGAGTAAGCTGTCACAAATAATAAAACTATCTTACTGCACCAATTTACATAACATAATATTACATCAAGGGGAACCAGATTCATTTGCATGCCTCGTAATCATTAGAAAAACAATTATCAATGTACTCCGGTTTATGTTCTTTACCAATTTCCATCAAGAACGAACATCTATACGAAGAAACCATAGATATCACACTATGTAGAAAAACTAGAGGTAATAACATACTATCGATATCAATTTATTTATCCACTTCAAATAATTATCATGTCAATTCTGTTTTCATCTAGTGAGATAAATCATGATATCTATATAGTTGCACATAAAATAAATGAGAAGCAATGAATCCCCTACCTCAAACAGTTCTTGACGATCTTTATCCACACAACAGATCACGATCCTCCTCTTGTGACAACTGCATCCACCAAGGATTCAACAATACAACCTCACCAACCAAACCCCAAGAAAACACCATTAGAAGCATGCAGATTACATGCTATAAAATGGAAAGTATAAACATGAAAAGATTAACCCCAAATGAATGACAATAAAACATACCTTATATCAAAGATTGATCGATACAACTTGGTTGCATAAAAACAGAGTGGAACTAACCCGAATAGGAAAGTTTTATTATGAAACTCCTATAAGAAGGAATGGGATGTTCGATCATCTCACACCAGGGAACCAGATCAAAGAATTAGAGAGGAAGGTGTCCCTTCCCATTAAATGATTTCATGGTTCCATGGATTAATATACCCTTAATTTCCCAAAAAAGTGTATCATATTAAACTATGTGGTTTGACCTAGTAAAAACATCTAGAGCTTTAGGAATAATTAATATAGGATTTATGGCCTTTGGATCGGCCTTAAAGTCCTTAAAATGAGTCAATAAATGTATTTTATGTTAAATGAAATGTTAAAGGGGGTGAAACTATAGGAAGCTGGGAACAATGTTCATGAACTCAAAATTTGACAAAGGAAAAACATTGTTCATGAACCTCACTGATAGAACACTGTTTATGAACCTCAATGATAGAACACTGTTCATGAACCTCACCGATATAACACATTTCATCAACCTCACCATTAGAACCTCACCAATAGAACATTGTTCTCGAACCTCACCATTAGAACCTCCCCTATAGAATAGTGTACAACTACCTTTCTAGAAACACTATTCATAGAACTCAAAATTTGGAAAAGGAAATAGAGGTTACCGTTAGAGGTTACCGATAGAACTGTTCACCGATGGACCTTTTCATAGAATTGGAAATCTGGAAAAGGAAATAGTGGTTAGTGATAGAACTGTACACTGATGGAAATGTTCATAGAATTAGAAATTTTGAATAGGAAATAATGGTTATCGTTAGAGGTTATCGATAGATCTATTCACTGATGGAACTGTTCATAGAATTGGAAATTTGGAAAAGGAATGAGAGGTTACCGATAGAACTGTTAACTGATGTAACTGTTCATAGAATTTTTAATTTGGTAATGAAAAGAGAGGTTACCATTAGAGATTACCGATAGACTGTACACTGATGGAACAGTTCAAAGAATTTGAAATTTGGAAAAGGAAAGAGTGGTTACCGTTAGAGGTTACCAATAGAATTGTTCAATGATGGAACTGTTCATGAAACTGGAAATTTGGCCCAGGAAATAGAGGTTACCGTTAGACCTCACCGTTGGCACTGCTCACATCCGTCTACCATTGGAATTGTTCACCGAGGGTCCCTGATGCTACTAATCAAAAAAAATGGAAAATTGGAAAACTGTTGGGGATGAGTCACTTTGACCTCCCGTAACACCTCAAACACCACATTTTAGCAAAGGAATGGGCTAGAGGGTTCTGAGCCATTACATTGAGGATATGAGGTTTATAAACTCATATAAGAAACATTATGTCTTACTCTAGTATTGGTAATCTATTAATGCTTCCAGAGAATATTATAGGAGGATAAAAAAATATTCCTCATCAAATAGAATGGAAATTATTTTTCCTCCCGATATGAAATAGGAGGATCCCTTTTTAAAATATGGGAATGGAAGGGAAAGAAACTATACCTCATGTATGAAATGTGGATGTCCCAGGAACATTCTCCAAGAGCGTGATTCTCTTTACTAATTGGATGCACAACTATAACATAAATTGAACCAACTCATCAGTTAGGACATGTGTGTGACCACTCTCAATTAAATAATTCATAACCAAATGGTAGATACACTGGTTTGTCTTTCACCAGGATGGAAAAAATCTGGTGGCCTCGGTGGAGGTTTTTATTTGGTCTCCCTCAAACTATATTCCCATTGTATGGTTTCCGTAAAATAGGTTTCATAATAAAGGGTCCCAAAGGATGTGTCATGAGGCAGATATTAGGTGTACAGAAATTGGATCACATGGGTGAAGGATGAGAAAGATTATGATGGATCACACATGTTATGTATGGGCATGAAGTTGGGTTCTCACATAGGGTGGACATGGGAGGGCAGAAGTGTTCCTTAAGAGATGGACAACCTATGTGATAACACTTGGGTGAGGCCTTTCTATATGCATCAAGGTTCTTCTCAGGTGTTTTTGAATAAATATCCCTTATGTATCAAACAAAAAAGGGTAATTTTCACTTGTGTTCTTGAATTAAGGTAGGTGGATAATGTTGGAGTTTTGTGTTTAAAAAACTAGTTGACCACTATTCATACTAACATCCATTAATTCCATATTCGTTCAAGGCTTGGAAATGCACATGATTTTTTTAGGTCCTGGGAAAATGACTTTGCTGAAAAATGATTCAGGGATTCATTGGGATTTCTAGTTTTCTCCAATGAGGATACCATTCATCTTATTTATATAAATTTTTTAACTCCCTGGGGGAAGGAGAAACCTAGTATTGGTATATAGTTATGGTCATCTCATTTTTTTATAATATGAAATTCTTAGGGGTACTTCATTCTAGTACCTTCATGTTAATGTTGTCATGAAAGATGATAACATGTAGTCTATAGCTAAATTTTGATGCATCATTGGTCCTTTAATTTTGATTCTAATGTGAGGATGTTATGTTAGTAATTATACAATTTTATTTTTCTTATTTGAATCCCCTTTAAAAATTCTCATTCTCAAGTGACAGAAAGGAGTGTCCACAAAAAACCCAAAGAATTGGATCTTATTAGAAGAAGAGGGTCTAACACTATGAAAGTGGGAAATAAGTATCATCATGGATCCATCATTATATGAATTTTATGTGTTAATGATCCATTGTGTATTGGATTAATATAAATTATTAATTCAACGAGTTATTATGGTTAGGTTAAAGGGTGATTCAACCTAGTGGATCATGCTGGTTGATCACACCATTAGACCACATAAGTTAACCACATGGGTTGTTTTGTGAATGTTGATTAGACATGGGTCACATTTTTATAAATTTTGTTTATGGCCTTAGAGGTTAATCATATAACCCTGCCACTATTGATTTTTTTCAAGATGGTGATCTATTCAAGATGTTCTTTCAAATAAAGATCAATTTTCACAGAGCTAGTGTGCATTTCTCTATGTGATTCATGCATCTAGGTGAGTGACTTGAGTGATCCACCAAGGTGAGTGACCTATGTGAGGTCACATGGGGTGTTAACTATGTGTGGTCACATACGAATGATACATGCGAAATTCCACCAATTTACCAATTTTTGTAATTTTTTCCTTTTTATGAATAAATATTTATCTACACTGAAAATAAAAGTGCTTCCTTGAACATTGACAAACGACACCTAGATGGTTAAGGATTATAATGAATAATATGTTAATTGTATCAAGGAGATGTGTGATGTCATCCAGATAGATAATTACAATTTCAACAACACCACTTTCATATACAAGGTTAATCATAGGAAGAAGCACCATCATCAACATTCTGAGATTCATTATCTTCTACTCTATGACCACAAACATATGAAGGATGTATTCATCCAAAAGTGTAAGAATTATATCTCTCTATCATGGTTTTATGAATATTTAACATTACCAGTACCAATATCAATCTAGGGTAATGTATATCAATGCGGGATAATCACCCACAACCTACATCGTGTATCATAATGGCATTTCTCGAAACATAGAGCTTCATACACACAATTTGATATGTCTATATTATTTGTATATATATTTAAATTCAAATATAGTCCAATAAAAATTGTATATGAAATATTGGTACATTATCTTGGGATGGGGTGTGATAATCAAGTGGATGTGAGCATACTGGTTGTGCTTGACTATCTTGATTTTACAAACATACCAAAGGTGTTTGGCATTTATGAGGCTATCTGGATAGTCCAAATAGATATATAAAAGATATAAGACATTATTAAAAATATTATAAGATGATGGAGTCCATATAAAATAAAATAAATATAATGAACATTTACATTGGTATCAGTTAATTGGATGTCAACAAGATCTCAAAAGGGGATATTCTGTAAGAGATGTATGAGGAATATATCCAACCAAAACCAACCAATAGTGATGCTGACAGGATTCGCTTTCTAGCTCATTATATTTTTTGTGTTGATTCAGTCATTAGAAATAACGAACCTCATAAATGGGTGGATTTTCATTATATGATTAGATTAAATCCCTACTAGAGCCTAAGGGAGGGGGGGGGGTCCAACAATTAAATTTCCAATGGGATATCCCACAATAGAATATTATGAAATTATGGGTACATTTTCTAACACATTTGATAAAGATGAGTACATCCAATGGGCTTACACAATCAAATATGACATATCCTTAATGAAAAGTAATGTTGGAATCATAGAAATGAGTCTAAGAATCTATATTCTACCATTTAATTAATCTAATGGTGCTATGAGGTTGGAAAAATTTGTCATAGCATCCATGAAAGTAGAGGGGACGCACATTGGGTAAACATTCCCTTTATAAGATAATACCAATCGTTGCATTCTATAAAATTAGATTGGGGAGGACGCGTTCAGAATTAAAGGTCCATTTTATGTACTTTGAGTATGGATTGTTGTTATAAATTTTCCATCTTACTCTGTGTTGATTGGAATCAAGGTTTTTAGGGGATGGGTTTTACCTTTTATAATGAACATTTTTTGATTCCCACCCATATATCTAATGAATTTTGAAGCCTTGGAGAATATGAATTTATTTAATGAATTTATCTACAATAAATATGGTGATCTAGATAGTAGTAATTTCACTAATGATGGAAAAGCTGGTGTCAAATTGAGATCACATATAATTTCCCTTAGTTATGGTGTTCTCACTACCCAAATTGATAGTGAGGTTTTCTATGAAACCCCCATCCCTTATATAATTTCAGAACAATTTAAGTTACTATAAAAAATAAGTATATCCCCTCGTATGCATGCTCGGTCATAAAGGTAGCCAAGGGTGTCCAATGAACTCCATCTTCGTAGAGGTATAATGAATGGATAATAATTATTTATACTAACTCTATTGTGTGAATCCACTGGTTTGACCCCTTCATGTGCTATTTCTTGGATTCCACTATTATCCCAATGTGGTGTTGACAATGATAACTCCAAGATTATGGGATTTAATAAATTTTATGTTGGAAATGTAGGATATAATGGTTCAAACCATTATAGAGGAAAAAAATGATGAGGCCCTAATTTCTCCCAATAGAACCCATGGAGTTTTAGTCTCCCAATTATGCCAAAAATGACTATTTACTTATAGAATGAGACTATAATGTCTAGCCTCTATCACCACGAGGAATCTACAGCTCTAGTTTCCTTCACATCCATTGTGATGGAGTGATATGGAAATACAATGAAATCCATGAGTGTCAGGTCTGCATCACAATAGGTTAAAAGAACCTCAATATTCATATAATGATCGAATCCCCTGTATTTTCATTTTTTATCTTAATATTCTTTATACTAAAAAGATTGAATTATGGTGGCAAGGGTGAACTTTATTTGTAGAGGGTAGAGGGATATTTTTCAATGATAATGTCATAAAAATACACTAAATTATACTCTCATATGGGGGATGAGGTATTAAAAAAAGAATAAAGGTAGTAATGCTCAATCTGTCTGATTATAGAGGGGGACAAGGTAGTCAATTATCCCCGACTTCCACATCCAATATTATTATTCTAGGAGGTATTTTATTGCATTCCTTTATCTAATGTGAAGGAATGACGTAGAGTGAAGCACCAATCCAAGAACATCATTTGTATTGGTGAGTTTTCTTGACACCATTACTACATGAATTGTCCATAGTAAATGATAAATCATAACCATGTGTTATAGATACACTATCTTCTCCTATATCAAGGGGTTTAGAGATGACCATATATGAATCAAGGATAACATTTCAGATGAGATGCATATTCATAATGTCATGGAATCTCCATTGACAGGATAAGAGGTAGGGGATGGGTCCATATTTTTTCCTATCGATGTAAATGAAAATGTGAATCCTGATAATATAAAATACACATTATATGGTTTTAAATAAAAATAAATGTCGCCCCTTACTTATAATATGTGAAATCCAGTTTATATTCTAATTGATTATATGACCCCCCATTTTTATCATTCCACTGTTGTATAATGAGTTGACATGGACCCCATATAATCCAATGAAGGTGTTAGATCTAATATTAATCATGTGGGTTCGAGAAGGGATGGAAGATCCAATTTGGGTGTTGAGACTGAGGTCTTGAACATCCATACATGTTTGGATTATATGATACATGGCTCTGTGAATAATTAAATAATTGAAGATGTAAATCCATATAATCAAATTTCTATATTTTTATTGGATTTGGTGGATATTTATATGAATTTAGATGGATGTGAGTTTAACGTCCTCAGTGTTTTCTAAAATGGAAGGCCTTTATTGAAATTATATAAATAAATTTTGTTTAATGGTGTAGCTATTTATGTCAAAAATGTCACCAAATAAATCCATTAACTGGGAATTGATGTCCATCCCACTGATACTATTGAGTGGATGATAGTTGTTGGCATAAAAGTGAGAGATTATCAGGAGCCTTCCATCACGAGACCAAATTAAATAATGGGTAATGTTTATCCATTAGAAATTTCAGAACAATTTAATGGGATTTGGGCTTCTAGGGAGGATTATGAGTAAGAAAATGATCCTTTTTTAGTTGATTTCCATAAACTATTTTTATTTTCATTATCTATTATTGATAAAAAAAATTATGAATAATTTAATTATTCCATTTTTCTTGGATGTTGTAGCTACCAAACCAGAAGGTGAGGTTATTACCATAACTATAATGACTACTAAAATAGAAAATAATGTTTCTCTTAGAAGGAAAACAAAGTATTCCTTCATAAGAGAACTGAGTTCATATTACATCACACCCTCTTTGACTAGTTCCATGGAGAACCAAAATGATCATGTTGCTTTCTGGGAACATCAATTGTTTATATGGATGTAAATATGGTTGTTAGTCTCAAGTAATCATTTTTAAATTAACCTTTAAGTCTCCCTCACCTCAAAGATATGATTTTCTAACTGGGATATAGTGGATTTCACTACTGAATAGTCCTTTCTACAATGAAAAAAATAATTTTCAAGTGGGATAAATAGTATGATTTTGATGAACACCATTTGAAGGAAATATTTCTCATCACCTCTATTGATCATCAATAAATTATATCCCAAAAGATCAGAATAATTACATGAAATTGGTGGGTTTAAATTTATAGGATAAAAATAATTCCTCTACAATATCACACATACAACAATAGATGTATTCCATCGAAGGGGATCTCTTACACCATCATCATCTATTATAATGGGATCATTACCAAGGGGATACACCAATTGTGACTATGGTTAATGAACTACTCCTAGTTGAGGAAGACATGAATGTGGAACTAGCTATGCCTCTATAATATATTTATGTGTCTCAAGAGTCCATTAAACAACTGAAGAATTACTTATTAGCCTCTTGAAGAAACCGATAGAGAGTTTTTTATTTTTAAATGTTCCTGTAATTTGGTTTCTCTATAAATGAAAAGTATTTTGATTCTAATCATCTATATCTTCATCCATGTTTACCTATATAATTAAAACATTTCACTAATGTTGGTTTTCATAGTTAATATTCATCACATAAATGAGTTTCAATGACAATATTAGGGATGTGGAGGTGCTCTAATTTTTCTATTGGTTTATGGACTAAGGGTGCATAGTGTGATTGTAGCAAGAGTTACATTGTAGAACCAATGAAATTTTTTTATTGATTGGTCATTGTGCTAATTTTTCATAAATTTAGTTATTATGAAGAAATTACTGGAATGATTTGAAATTTTTTGTGCCTCCCCTATAGTGTGTTATACTGTAAATGTTTTTTCCTTTTTCTCATTGTTGCTTAAATGTTTTTTCTAAACCATACATATTGAAGGTATAGTTTTCAGAGACGCATCATTTATAAAGGGTTCACTTTTTGTCTATATTAAACCGAATGAGTACTATATATATTTTTGTATTATTTTTAGATTCATTTAGACTGTAATAATTCAAATGGTGTTTTACATAGTAAAATTTTAAACATTTTTTATAGATTGAAGACCCTTGTTGGGCATGTTATCATAGAATGCTCCAATATCTTCCATATAGTGAAGGGGGGAGTTTGAGCCACAATATTGAAAGATGTTGAGCAAACAATTTATGTAAATAATCTATGAAAGGTATTACATCATTCCATATTAAAAAAATGGTTTCCAATATGTTGATTTTTAGGCTTTCAAAGATAGAATATGTTTCATTTGAGGAGGAATGTGCCTCTTTTTGGTAGGATTGTTTCTTGGCTAAAATAATGAAAGAGACTGTGTTGTGTAAATTCATATTCAAGATGGGATATGCTCAGGAATATGAAATCTAATTACCAATTTTTGTGGTGTTTACAATGATCTATATTTTCCATTACAACGAATGGTGGTTTGTAAAGTGAATGTTTCTAAGAATGAGTGGATCATTTTCGTTGGCCCTTTCAATGAATAAGTAACCACTCCTTCATTAATTAGGTTTTTATATAATAGATTACAAATAATGGATCGATAATATGTTTTCAATGGAGGGTATTTAGAGAAGTCTATATCCTATATCCTAGATCATTTCTGTTACCATGAATAGAGAGATAAAAATATCATGGTTTTCCCTGGAAAATGGTCCTTGAATAATGAATACTATATTTACTATGTTTCTGGATGGAATGAGAATCATTTTGTATATATATCATTAGGTTGACATGGTGAATGTAGAAAATTAGGTGAAAAGGATCCTATATATTAACTATTTAATCACTATGTGGTTTAATTTCAGTCATCTAGGTCATGAACTGTATTGTTTAATTTCATACAAAAAGGATATTGAGGGATAAAATTTATGATCTTTGAACTTTAACGAATAAAAATAGATATTTTACCTTTTATTGGTATCTATCAAAGAATGTTATCTCATTTTTATACATGTAGGGGTTGATGTAATCTATAATATGGGGGATTATGGATATCCAAATTGTCACTGGACAACTACATAATGAATGACAACAAACCATGATAGGAAATCATATTCTTGCATATTTGTTTTGGGTATTGAAGAGATTGAACAAGTGTATCTTATGGATTAATATTCCTCTAGATATTATTACTTCATGGTAAGAATATTATAAAGTCAAAATTTGGCATATTAAAGCATAATCAAGAACTACCATCATCTAACTAACATATCCTTTTGGTGGGAGCCTTCTACAAATTCCACAGGGGTGTATCAATGCATGGTCAAACAAATCTATCCTTAGGATTATGAAATTCTATTACTAATGGAAATTTAATTATTATAGATATTAAAAATTATACGAAATAGATATTTTCTTGTGAATAAAATGTTCATGAATATAAAAATAGAATTTCATAATAAAATTACCCATTAATTGGGTGAAGTGTTTCCCTACACAGGTCCAAACCATATATTTGAAAGTGAGTTTTATTTTTAATTTTAGCTAGGCCCATGACATTGGATCATTACATAACTATGTATATTTTCAAATTTAGAATCAATCTACACTATTTTATTTATCATATTTCATGTGAAATAAATCAACCGTGTATTTTCTCTTCATACGGTAAGGTCAGCCAATATTCCATTTAAATTAATCCATATATGGCATTGTTTACCCTCATTTAAAATAATATGACTTGATCATATGGGCATTCCTTTACTGTAGAGACTCGGAGCTTGACGTACATGGACATTACATTACATTTTTAGAATACATAATACATAACAAAAACAGACACCAAAGGACCGTAATAGTTTAGTGTCTTTGGAAACTCAGAAAATAATCTTCTAATCGTGGTGAAATATCTTCAACATATCCCATAAAGATCTTCCCCTTTTGTTTTCTTACCTAAAACCTTTCTTTAAATCTTGGGGAAAAGAAAACATATAAAGGGTGAGATCAAATGCTTAGTAAGGGTAAGAATGGCGAAAATAAAACAAACCATATACATTTGAACATAAAAACATGAACATAATGTTTAAAAATCGAAATCATGAGCAATGACATAAAACATGGCAGTACATAAGGAATAGATCATAATAGAACATAAATAATGATAAAATATCTTGGTAATAAAAATTGTAATTGTGGAAAAACATTAATCACATGATATGATTTCCATGGTAGCCATGGCATTGCTTCCAAAACCATCTTAGTGGACAAAGTCCCTTTCGGAATCGAGTTCACTCCTCGTTTCAGTCCTGTAACACTTAACCAGATTATCTTACCGTTCCAGCCATGTCTATCTCATGAGATATAAATCTTTACCCAATGCATTAGAGGGAGATATAGTTCCCACCAATATCATATTGAAATCATTCTTACTTGTTCCACAACATAAACATAAATCATTCATCAAAACCCAAAGAATAAAAATGGGTTTCATAAACATCATCTCATCATAAAATAATCCATATAAAACAAATGGATATCTTTTCATCATAAGAAATATGAAACCATGTAAATCAAAGAGACTTTATACTAGAAAAATACACATATGAAATAATTTCATCTTATATGGAAAGTGTTTTTGATAAAACACTTGAAATTAATTCTTGAGGAAAATATCATTTCTTCTTCAAAATCAATTTCTTTTCACAAAACGCCATGATATTTTAAAAGAAAACGATTTTGTTTAAAATAGTCATGAAATATTTTTGAGTAAGCTTCATGAAAATAAGTCTTTATAAAACAATAAAAATTCTTTCATTCTGTATAAGTTAAAAAAAAATTTTCCTCATAATTTTGTCGGAAAAGTCAAAAAGTACCTCGTAACGTAAACAAAAGAAAGAATCCTTACATACCATGTAGTAAAAGTCAAAATGTGTAAAAATGACATTAGAAATACATAAAAACTGTTTTATAAAACATGTACATGTATTATAACAATAACCCTAGTAAATACTTACGTATAAGCAATCTCGGATAAAAATGAGATTTGCAAAATTATCCCTTACCTTTGGTCTGATATGATTCGTATGTATCCAAACCTCCTGAATAATGATTTAAATATTGTCATTATCTTATTATAGAATCATATTCATTGTTATTATATCATATATGGTTCACTTATGACTTTATATTACCTATTATTTTGTAAAGTCATGTTAAAGTAGCGTTTTGGGTAAAATTGTTTCATTTGTCGTTCGTGTTTTAACTTGTAATTATTCATATGATTACTTAGATCATGATTACTTACATACATAATGTAAAATATGATTTATATATAATATATATTCATAATATATATATATATATATAATAGATCGATAAATGGAAAGAAATACACCGTTCATGGAGACGGTAGGCCGTACGTATGCATGAACACTTTTTTTGTTTCCTTATTGAATTGAATGGAATTAAGTAGATGACATATATATATATAAATAAATCCAGTAGCATTATTATTTCATATAATTCATGATTACTTATTATATATACTTTATAATCATTCTTGAATGGTTAACATGGAGAGTGAATCTCATCACGTCGTGGAGACCGTAGTCCGTACGTACGCACAAGCGATGATATCGTTCCCTTAATTATTGAGTAGAATTGGAGTGGATGGTATAATATATCAGAATTGGTATGATGTTATAATAACCATATATAGTATTCTTTACACCATTATACCCATCAATGTATGGTGTTGGTGGAAAAACAGATTACACCACGATGTGGAGACGGTATTCCGTACGTACGCACGCACGGTGATTTAATTTTCTGTAGGATATATAGAAGGTGAAATGGGGTTTTTTCATATTTATAAAAACATATTAGTATATTATTGATACTTATTTTATTACAATATAATTAAATAAATAAATAAGAAGATGTTGAATTTTTTTTTTTTGAAAGAATCGGTAACAGATATTACCTCTTCTTTGACACGCCTTTTTGAAACCTCCTATTAGTGTACTAAAATTGGTCTTTGGAGAAGACAAAGACCTCTATAATGTTTCTAGGGATGTTTATAAGGGACATGGGCAGGGTTTGGCCGATCGTAAATGCTCCAAATTGTGTGAGTAGAAGAGGGAGGAGATGCCCTTTTATAAGGGAGGAGAGGGGCACCTTTGAAAATATAAGAAATATTAGTTTTTATTAAATCCCAACCGCACCTAAAATCATCCAAAATGACTCATATCCGAAGATTAGATGAGATAGGGTTGTAATAAAATCATCCAATAAAATTTATCCATGTTAGGAATTTGTTTTAAACAATATCCACATGATTTATCCTTATTTAATCAATTTAATTTTATTTGTGCTAATAACATTCTAAATTTTAAATTATAACAAATAATTATTTATTTGTTGTTAATTGTATATAATTGGTTACTTTATAACATTTTAGACCATATAAATTTAAATTTATAATTTTTAAATATTTTTGTGATTTTTAAACAATTATATAATATGTTATTTCTATAAAATAACAATAGTGTCAATTTTGACACTATTCATTTATTTGAATTTAAATAAAATATATACAGAAGAAATGTTCAAAATAAAAGCTTTAATTGATTAATAAAAGGTCATATGTATATTGAAAATTTGTGGATCACATTAAATAGTTCATATAATATTTATTATATTATTTTTAAAAGAGTTTATTTGGTTTATCTTTTAATAAAATAATTACTACAACATTTTTGTATAATTATTTAATATAATTATTTTTTGCATAAAAATTAAAATAAAATACTATGATGAAGATAAATCTATTACCTTTATCAATTATACTTTTTTCAGAATTTATCACCTTAAAATCACAATATTTAAATTGTTATATTTATTAAATTATGACAGTGACAACATTGGTATCATTTAAAATAAAATAATATAAGTGTCATAATCGCTTTTATAAGGCTCAAAATGGTCAAATATTCTACCATTAGATTATTATTGTTTATATTTACTTTTAAAATAAGTTTTGGTCAGGGTTTTGTGACTTTTATGGTCACTATTAGTTTAATAAAAAGTGTATTCTTGATTTTTCACTAGATAAACAATTTCTACATCACTATTGTGTCACAATTAATGATAATTATATAATCACTAAAAATTATAAATAAAATCATATGATGTAGATAATTTTATTATATTTCTGTAGACTATTCACGTTCGATGTTCCATGATGTTTATCACTAAATTAAAATTAATATACTTATAATATTTAAGAGAGTGACATGTTGTCACTTTGTTTGGTTTTAATAATAATTAAACTATTTTTGTTGTAAAAAGTCCATAAAATGAATCCAATCCAACCCTTAGGTGATATGGGTCGACTTTTAGCCATCCAATAGAATTTTCATAGGAGTTAGGGTAATTTTATAATCTTATATTTACCCTTAATTACCCAATTTATCTTTAATTATGGTAAATAAAATTTACTGTAGTTACTGTTCATAATGCCCAAAAATAAAAAGTATCTTATTAACATAATTTGGACCCACTGATTCCAAATATGGAATACATTTTTCCAAATTCAATACACAATAGTTGCAGAAATTAAATTAAAATTAATCCTGTTGTCGAAAGAAAACGTGTTTTTGTTTACAACATTGCAAAAGATTGAATTGATTTAACCTACGAATTTAAGGTAAAATTATTGCTAATGACATACATTATATTAAATGGTAAAAATATATTCTATTTATACTTTAAAACCACTCAATATTATAATTTATCCATATAAATTATTATGATGATAAAAGTTGTTTTTAATTAAAATATAGCGTGTTTTTACTATTTATTAAAATATGAAAGTTATCAGAAAAATATCAAAACTTTATCCAAATTAAATTTTTATAACATGAATAAAATGAAGAATTTAATTTTGTAAAATTTAACTTATTAAAATTTCAAAAACATTATTTAATGTGGGTGCACCATCAAAAGGTGGCAAAACTATATTTTTTTTAAAAAAACTTATTTTACTCGAAAAATTTATTTTGTTCTCAGACCATGTTCTAGAAAGTATGTAAGATGAATAATAATGTTATAAAATTCAAAATTTAGTTACTACTATTCATAAAGGCTATTCCTTAATAATATTATAACCATATATCGTTGTTTTGTGAAACCTGGTATTGCATACTACACACGCTAACGAGGAAGGTCGTGATTGTGTGTAATGAAATCCAAGTTAGGGTTGTGTGTTGTGCCAGACTCCTTCGGTGATTGATATAACATAATACAACTATATTTCATTTATACATTGAATATATATATATATATATACTCAATGTTTCATAGAATGACTATTATCAAACGAACATGAAATTTTGTGTAACACAATCTAAGAATAGTGTTGTGTATACTGCAAGCTAATACAGTGTTGCATATAGCACAAGATAATCTTGTTGTATCATTAAACACATGAAATCAAATAAATTAAAAAGAATACATATCATAAAATATCGAGTTGTTACATTCTACCCCCCTTAAAATGAATTTTTCCCTCGAAATTCATCGGGGTTATAAATGGTTTAATACTTGAAAGTTTCTTTAATTGAAACCCACATTGTAAAATGAAATACCGAAACTTAACTTTAAAAACTGAAGTATAAAACGTAATGGTTACCCAAAATAACTAATCACCGGGTTTCCACATAGGATAACATAGTTGAAAATATGGATATAGAAGAGAAATATAACCATCATGTTCTGATGGAGAGTGGTAGAGGACATGGCTATGAAAAATCCAACAATCACAAAGCCATAGATTTTTGATCATCTAAGGTACCATCTGATTCATCGGATATAAGGGCACTAGGACAACATTTTTGGTTTTCAAGATCATTTCCCTAAAGTTGATGAATTAAAAGAAATACTGACATGATTTGGTACAATCTCATTATTGTTCATGAATTGATCAATTTACACTTCATACCTTAAATAAATGAAGTTGAATTTGTTATTCGTGATGTGCTAGCAAATCATGTGATAGAATGATGGGTCATTCTATATGTTTCAAACAAAAGGTTAGAAAAAGTTATAAGTCCATCTTATGGTTAGATTAATCGTATATGGTACCAAAAATGTACTTATACTTTATATATCATACCGCTTAATAAAATAAAACTAGTTTCTACTAACCAGGGACTTCCTGTAGGCCAGTGGTAGGTGATAAAGGCCAGTCATACTTCGGTTGTGGGTTTGATTCCCACAGCATTATCCGATGCGATGGGCTGTTCCCCGTCCTACAGGTTTTCCTTTTTCGAAAACTACATTACTATATCATCCAATCAATTATATCGAAAAAATTTCTATCCTTAAACAATAATAACATATGTCCAACATAATCCATTCCAATCTTTAGGCTTATCTAAAATAATTCGGTCCAAGCTCATAGTATAAAGAAAATTATTACTTTAAATGTCACATAACAATCACGTGAATGCCATCATTTATCCCCAATATATCATAAGATATATCTTGTAGGTCAAATTACAAACATGTGAATACCTTAATCATGTATTCTGTTGAAGAATGAATACCCATTGAACCTTAGTGAAAACATGAATGTTGTTAAATTCTAACACTTTCCACATACCAAAATCCCAAAAATTCTATATACTCAAACCATAATATCACTTAGTCCTTATATCAGTCATGAGCTCAGGAATACAATCAAACATCTCGTTATCTTCATATCCCTTCATTATGCACATATCATATACCTGCCAAAAATATCTGAATAACCTTTTATGGTTACCAGTACCATATACTTTCAAATACTTTAGAAAAAAAATTAGTGTAACAATCCTTAGATGATTCTTTATTCCATTGTACCATTAACTATACAACATAACTCTTGATAAACATACAATCATTCCACTACCTTATTAAACCATTGACCGAGCATCAACAATTCTTTTATCTCACATATCATTTGTAGTCTATTCATCGTCATCAATATAAATACCACCCATACGGCCATGATGATTCTTTTCATGAGACTTTTTTAGGGCATTGGTTTGCACAATGCCTGTACATTCCACATTTAAAACATTTGACCGTTGTTGATGTCTTAGGAATACCATTATCCTTATCCATGGTATGAACTAAACCTTTTCCTTTGCAATTACAGGCTTTGTGTCCTTCTCTCCCACACCCAGAGCATCTTCTAGTTCCTTTCAAACATTCCCCTTGATGCCTCTTCCCACATGACTTACATGAGGGAAATTTAACTTTCTTTCCTCTATGATAATCATGAAACTCCATCTTTCTCTTATTAGCAGAGTCAGGAAACTTACCAAAGTTGAGATTATTGATCATATTATGAGATTGTTGATTAGGAATAATAATGATGTTTGGACTTCCAAATCCCGTTTCATTTTGTTTCTCATGAATAATATCATTCCATTGTCCATTATATCCTCCATTATCGTGAATCTTTCGATTTCCAGCCATTTTCTAAAACCCAAAAAGAATAGCGTGAGAGGCAAAAATCATGTTAGGAAAACAACATAATAAAGGGGGAGTAACTTCAATATCTAACATCTTAGGTTTAATTCTATTATCGTAACCTTAATTCTAGGATTATAACCTATACTTATAATTAACCTTAGGGACATCCCTAGACATCCCTTATAAATATCTTTAGGGATCTCACTACAGTTTTCGCATCGTAGTTTCCAAAGGTTAACTAAAACGTTCCTCTGATACCAAATGTATAGACCCGGAGCTTGACGTACATGTACATTACATTACTTTTTCGGAATAATTAATACATAACAAAAAAAGACACCAAAGGACCGTAATAGTTTAGTATCTTTGGAAACTCGGAAAATAATCTTCTAATCATGGTGAAGGATCTTCAACATCTCCCATACAGATCTTCCCCTTTTGTTTTCTTACCTAAAACCTTTCTTTAAATCATGGGGAAAAGAGAACATATAAAGGGTGAGATCAAATTCTTATTAAGGGTAATCATGGAGAAAATAAAACAAACCATATACATTTGAACATAAAAACATGAACATAATGTTTAAACATCAAAATCACGAGCAATGACATAAAACATGGCAGTACATAAGGCATAGATCATAATAGAATATCAATCATGATAAAATATCTTGGGAATAAGAATTTTAATTGTGGAAAAACATTAATCACATGATAAGATTTCCATGGTAGCCAAGGCATTGCTGCCAAGACCATCTTAGTGGAAAAATTCCCTTTTTGAATCGAGTTCACTCCTCATTTCAGTCTTATAACATAGAACCAGATTAACTTACTGTTCCATCCATGTCTATCTCATGTTATATAAATCATTACCCAATGAATTAGAGGGAGATATAGGCCCCACCCATCTCATATTGAAATCATTCTAACTTGTGCGACAACCTAAACATAAATCATTCATCATAATCCAAATAATAAAAATGGGTTTCATAAACATCATCCCATCATAACATAATCCATATAAAACAAATTGATATCATTTCATCATAAGAAAAGTGAAACCATTTATATCATAGAGACTTTATACTTGAACCATACACATATGATATAATTCCATCTTAGATGGAAAATGGTTTTGATAAAACACTTGAAATGAATTCTTGAGGAAAATATCCTTTCTTTTTCAAAATAAATTTATTTTCACAAAACGTCATGAAATTATAAAAGAAAAAGATTTTGTTTAAAATAGTCATGAAATCTTTTGGAGGAATCTTCGTGAAAATAAGTCTTTATAAAACCATAAAAATCATTTCATTCTATATAATTTAAAAAAAAACATTCTCCACGTACTTTTGTCGGAAAAGTAAAAAATTACCTCGTAACGTAATCAAAAGAAAGATTCCTTACATACCATGTAGTAAAAGTCAAAATGGGTAAAAATGATATTAAAAATAGGTAAATTTTTTTTAGAAAACATGTACATGGATGATAACAATAACCCTAGTAAATACTTTCGTATAAGCAAGCTCGGATAAAAATGAGATTTGAAAAATTAACCCTTACCTTAGGTCCAATATGCTTCGTACATATCCAAACCTCGTGTATAATGATTTAAATAATGTCATTGACTTATTACAGAATCATTTTCATTTTTATTATATCATATATGGTTCACATATGACTTTATATTTCCCGTTTTTTGTGAAGTAATGTTAAAGTAGCATTTTGGGTAAAATCGTTTCATTTGTCGTTCGTGTTTTAACTTGTAATTATTCATATGATTACTTAGATCATGATTACTTACATACAGAATGTAAAACATGATTTATATATAATATATATTCATAATATACATATATATAATAGATCGATAAATGGAAATAAATACACTGTTCATGGAGACGGTAGGCCGTACGTACGCATGAACACTGTTTTCGTTTTCTTATTGAATAGAATATAATTAAGTATATGGCATACATATATATATACATAAATACAGTAGCATTATTATGTCATATATTTCATGATTACTTACTATATATACTTTATAATCATTCTTGAATGGTTAACATGGAGAGTGAATCTCATCATGTCGTGGAGACGGTAGTCCGTACGCACGTACAAGTGATTATATCGTTCCTATAATTATTGAATAGAATTGGATTTGATGGTATAATATATCAGAATCAGTATGATGTTATAATAACCATATATATTTATTCTTTACACCATTATACCCATACATGTACGGTTTTGATGGAAAAATAGATTACACCATGGCGTTGAGACAGTATTTCGTACGTACGCACGTGCGGTGATTTAATTTTCCGTAGGATGGATAGAAGGTTAAATGGGGTTGTTTCATATATATATTAACATATCAGTATATTATTTATACTTATGTTATTACAATATAATGAAACAACTAATGACGAAGAAGTTGAAGAAGAAATAAAATTGAAATAATCGGTAACAGATATTACCTCTTCTTTGACACGCCTCTTTGAAACCTCCGCTTAGGGTACTAAAATTGGTCTTGGAAGAAGACAAGGGCCTATAGAATGTTTCTAGGGAAGTTTATAAGGGAAATGGGCAGGGTTTGGCCGAGCTTAAAGACACCAAATTGTGTGTGGAGAAGAGGGAGGAGATGCCCTTTTATAAGGGGGGAGAGGGGACCTTTGGAAATATAAGCAATATTAGTTTATATTAAATCCCAACCCCACATAAAATCATCCAAAATGACTGATATCCAAATTTTAGATGAGATAGGGTTTTTATACCATCAACCAATAAAATTTATAAATGTTAAGAATTTACATTAAACATTATGAACTTGATTTATCCTTATTTAATCAATTTAATTTTATTTGTGGTAATAAAATTGTAAATTTTAAATTAGAACAAAGAATTGTGTATTTGTTGTGAATTGTCAATAATTGGATACTTTATAAAATTTTAGACCATATAAATTTAAATTTATAATTTATAAATATTTTTGTGATTTTTAAACAATTTTATAATATGTTATTTTTATAAAATAACAATAGTGTCAATTTTGACACTATTAAATTATTTGAATTTAAATAAAATATATATAGAAGATATGTTAAATATAAAATCTTTAATAGATTAATAAAAGGTAATATGTATCTCGAAAATTAGTTTATCACATTAAATAGTTCATATAATATTTATTTTATTATTTTTAAAACCATTTATTTGGTTTATCTCTTAATAAAATAAATACTACATCGTTTTTGTATAATTATTTAATATACTTATTTGTTGCAAAAAAATTAAAAATAAAATCTTATGATGAAGATAAATCCATTAGATTTCTCAATAATACTTTTACTCGAATTTATCATCTTAAAATCACAATATTTAAATTGATATATTTATTAAATTATTAAGGTGACAACTTTGGCATCATTTAAAATAAAATAATATAACTGTCATAATCGCTTTTATAAGGCTCCAAATGGTCAAATATTCTACCATTGGATGATTATGGTTTACATTTACATGACCAATAAGTTTGGGTCAGGGGTTTGTGCCTTTAATGGTCACTATTAGTTTAATAAAAACAATATTCTTGATTTTTCACTAGATAAACAATTTCTGAATTACTATTGTGTCACAATTACTGATAATTATTTAATCCCTAAGAATTATAAATAAAATCATATGATGTATATAAATTTATTATATTTCTGTAGACTATTCATGTTCTACATTTCATGGAGTTTATCACTAAATTAAAATTAATATACTTATAAGATTTAAAAGAGTGACATGTTGTCACTTTCTTTGGTTTTAATAATAATTAATTTTTTTTATTTTCAAAAGTCCATAAAATGAATATAATCTGACAATTAGGTGATATGGGTTGACTTTTATCCATCCAATAGAATTTTGGTAGGTGTTAGGGTAATTGTATAATCTTATATTTACCTTTAATTACCCGATTTACCTTTAACTATGGTAAATAAAATTTACCGTAGTTAATATTCATAATGCCCAAAAAAAGTATCTTTTTAACATAATTTGGACCCACTGATTCTAAATATGGAATCCATTTTTCCAAATTCAATACAAAAAAGTTGCAGGAATTGAATTAAAATTAATCCCGTTGTCGAATGAAAACGGGTTTATGTTTACAACATTGCAAAAGATTGAAGTGATTCAACCTACGAATTCAAGGTAAAATAAATGATAATGACATAAATTATATTAAATGGTAAAAATATATTCTATTTATACTTTTAAAACATTAAATATTATAATTTAAATATATAAATTATTACGATGAATAAAGTTGTCTTTAATTAAAATATAGCGTGTTTTTACTATTTATTAAAATATGAAAGTTATCAGAAAAATATCAAAACATTATCCAAATTAAAATTTTATATCCTGAATCCAAGGAAGAATTTTATTTTGTCAAATTTAACTTATAAACATTTCAAAAATATATTTAATGTGGGTGCGCCATCAAAAGGTGGAAAAACTGCATTTTTTGTAAATTACTATTTTTACCCGAAAAATTTATTTTGTTCTCATACCATGTTCTAGAAAATACGTAAGATGCATAATAAGGTTACAATATTCAAAATTTAGTTAATACTATTAATAACGTCTAGTCACTAATAATATTATAACAATATATCGTTGTTTTGTGAAACCCGGTATTGCGTACTACCCACGCAATCGAGGAAGGTCGTGATTGCGTGTAATGAAATACAAGTTAGGGTTGCGTGTTGTACAAGACTCCTTTGTTTTTTTATATAAAATAATCCAACTATATTTCATTTATTCATTTAATAAATATATATACTCAATGTTGCATAGAATGACTATTATCAAACGAACTTGAGATTGTGTGTAACACAATCTAAGAAGAGTGTTGTGTATACTACAAGCTAATACAGTGTTGCGTATAGCACAAGATAATATTTTTGTAGCATAAAACACATGACATAAAATAAATTAAAAAGAATAATTATCATAAAATATCGTGTTGTTACATTTACCAATAATATGAATCCCCTAGGATCCATTCCTGATGGGATAAAAATAGTGTGGTAAAGGCTATCTTCACCAAAAAAGGTTATCAAAAGGAAGGATAATTTAATTTCATTCTTATTGTGGATGAAGTAGGATAAAATATTTGTTCATCACAACATATCTCATTATAATGAGAATCATGATGTCCAGAAGTATTGTATTTTAACCCAAAACAAGAGAGGTGTTAACCATGCAGTTTAGAAATCCGAGGTAAGGATACATATGTATTGTAGTTTTAGGACATACGTATAGAAATATATTTACCTGAAATGATGTGTGATATTAGGATTACCAGGACTAGAATATATTGATATAATTAATACAAAAATTAGAAATTTATAAACCCTTATCTTGGGATTTATCAAATGTTTAAATGTGATATGGGGAAAAATAAGGAGTAACAACAGAGTATTTTTAAAACACAGTTTCAAGCATGATCTTTTCATGGCATACATAGATGGATTATTTCACTCCTAAGTATTTTTGTTCCTCTAGTTGGAAAAACAATTTTATTGGGGACTTATGCAAATAAAAAAAATTTAATATCATTGTATATTTAAAAAATTGTGAATTTAGAAATCAAAATTTTTGTTACATATGGTCGAGGAGTTTACAATGATAAAGATTCATCAAGAGCACAATGTGTGTTTTGTGATGGGAATGTGTTTGATAAGGAAGGGATAATTCGCGATGACACTGGGTAAGAATGAAGAATCATTAATTTAATATTTTGTTTTATACATAATGTCGAGTGAATACAGTTTTGATAGTACATTTTAAAAGAAGGAGTCCTATGATAAATAATGAACATCCCATTGAGATCAGGGTTGTGCCAATTCATCGAGGGAAATAATGTTTTTGATAGTGTGGAAGCTAGGACTATAATAGAAAATACGGGAATCATTAAGTGTTTAATTGAATGATAATAAATATTTATGAAGTTCTATGGGGTGAGGTTGTGTATAAACAATATTAGGAGGAAATTCTCATCCCTAAAAAGGGTTAAAAAATTATGTAGTACAATTTTGTGTGACCCAGACATGGACTGTATAGTTCACAATCTAACAATAAGGAAACAGAGGGCCATAATTTTATATCATTTATCATTGACCTTGTAAATTAATGATTTTTTGATTCTTAGTAGTCATTCTAATAATGTTATGTCTTTTTCAATCATATAGGGGTCGTTTGAAAGATTTAATATGGGGGTTTCTAGATTCAAAATTTAATATGGTAAAAGTATGAAAATAATAATCATTGGCCATGCCAGAAAAGATATTTCTTGTGTAATGTCACTATGGGTTTATAGAGATAGAAGAAGAATATTCTAAAGATGAATGTTCCCCTATTTATTGGCCTTTTGGGTGGGTGACTCATGAAAATATGAATGTAGTGTATCAATGAATAGTCAAATAGTGTTATCCTCTTACGGACATTCCATTTCGGTGGGAATATTGTTAAAATCCAACTAGGAAATATAAATGAATAATCAAAAGAATGTGTACATTAAAATCTACCATTTCATTACGAAATTTTTGAGAAATATTTTGGAGACTTAGATTTACCTAGACATAGGGTTTTATTTGGATGAAATCTTCATGAATATAGAAGGATCATTTTATATTTAAATTACTTGGAATGGTGAGAAATGTATCAATACTTTGGTCTAAGCCACACATATTAATGGGGAATTTCTTTTTAATTGTGATTTTCTCTAATTCACAGGATCTAGGGATCACAACATATCTCTTAAAAGAATGTATCTCGAAATACGTAGTTCAGGAACATAAGTCATGAACGAAATGTCAAATCTGTAGTTTAATATCATTCCTTTAGGATGATTAGTATTCCTTTTATGTTCTTACATGTAGGACCTTGTTAACCTTGACATGAATAAACATTCATTTATACTGGGGGGAATCTATTACCAAATCACCTCAGACAACAAGATCCATGATCTGGATGTCAAAAAGTATTAGTGAAGGTTTCCTTTACCTCACATAGGTTATTTAAATTAAATATATTGTAAATTTGATCTTGTAATATTTGTACTAGAATGAATGTCCATGATATCTTCATATATATAATTAGAATGAGAATCAACACGTATGTAGTTATGGGATTTTAACGGAAAATAATAGGGTTGTTAACCATGCAGTTTTGCATCATGTGCTAAGGATGCATGTGTGTTATAGTGTTAGTTCATACAACTAGGACCATACATCATAGAGATAGTGTGTAATATAAGGCTTAATAGGACATGTTTTTTCCATCAAATATTAATGTGATGTAGGAAATTGTAAACCATTATCACAGGGGCTCTCAGATCATGAGAAGTTGTATGGGGAAAAACCATGGAATTTCCAAAGACCATTTTCAAAAAATGGTTTCGAGTTCAATGTTGTTAAGACATATAGGGATATAATAGGACACACCTAAATATTAATATGTATCTAGTTAATATGTGCTTTTGAAAGGAATATATGGATAAAAAAATGTCACATATTAATTTTTATTCAAACAATGTTATCATCAATAATATAAAATTCTATGACCGATACCCATGAAAATCATATGGAGATTTGAATTTTCCGAGGACAAAGAGTATGATGTGTGGAATGATTTTATCTGAGATATAATTGATAATTTGGCCCATCCATGTCTTTGGAGTGTCCATTCCCATGCATAGATATTTTTTTTATATAATAGAAAGGTATATATCAATATCCATGATCGGATCCTATATGATTGAATCTAAATTGTGTTATCCTCCACAAATCTGTAATTTTATGTATGAGTGGGTATCTTTGAATTACATTATGGTTGGGCTGAGGAAATAGTTTATGGGAATCAATAGTATTCCACTGAGATGAAAATAAATCTACATGTAGTTATATAATGAATCTGTGGTGGGAGACCATCCCCAAATATCATCATCAGTGTTATATATATATATTCAAGAGGGGGGAGTACAAGAGACCAAGAACCGGAGAAAAAAACACCCGGCCAAGGGGGTCGAAAATAGTGGGGACCAAGGGCATTCCCACAGATTAAGTTCATTCCCTTATGATTTAAAGAGGATACATTGGTAAGGCAGGATACATTAGATCCAGTGGTGGAAAGGGAAGCCAAGTGATCTGAAATTTTATTCCCTTCTCACCACGTGTGTGTAACTTGAAGGCTGCACCTCAGTAACTCTTTGCATCACCTGATTGTTTATGTGACAGACCAAGGGATGGAGACTCTATCCCTCATGGATTCATGAATGATCCTAGAATTAGCTTCTTCCTGGGAGATGGTAATATTTTTTTGATTACATAGACTGAGCCCCGTGAGAAGTTCCTTGGCCTCTGCCCGAAGAACGTTTCCATTACCGAAATGGGTCGTGAATGCTAGGATCACATTCCCTCCCAAGTTACACATGGCACCTCCTCCTCGCATTATTCCAGAGATGCAAGATCCATCTTTATTTAACATAATCCCACTTAATGGAGGCCTCCATCAAACCCACTACCCTCGCATACTATCCATGGTAGGAGCTAGATTTGGGAATGCCTGTAGCATTCGTAGGGAGGGGGATTCCTAACAATATTTGAGAAGAGTAACCATATCAATAACCAGACAATGTTTTAGCACAATGATGGACCTCTCAGATGATTTGAGACCCTTGAATCGATCCATATTATGGGTCTGCCAAAGGCACCAGCACCCAGCACTTAAGACCACTGAATGTTCCGTGTTTTCCATCTCTTTTTCTTGCGTACCATTAAACTATCCCTCAATGAATGATGAACCCTGAAGCTCGATAGAGGAGACTGTTGTAAAGACTATAAAGAACTGCAACACTTCCTTAGCCCACTCTCCTTCAAAGAAGATATTATTTTGGGTCTCCTCACTTTTGGAGCTACTACAATGGCACAAGGAGGCGAGACTGAATCCCATTTTTTTATGTTCTTGTTGGAAGGTATGGCTGAGTTCCATACTCTCCAAGCAAGGAAATTATATTTGGTTGGAATTTTCATGCACCACATTAAGTCATATCTGGTATCCTGGTTCCCCTGAGGGATAGAGATCCTACAGAAATCTTTTGTGGTGACTTCCCCAGAGTTTGATGGGGTAAACATGCACTTGTCTGGTTCTCGGCTGATGAGTATAGAGTCAGAAATGTCTTTTTGGCTCTTATCTCGCACTATAGAAACAATGTCCGGATGTTCTCTCGCCTCCTTGAATGTTATCATAGGAGCCGTGAATCCTGGGAAACCAAACAAAGAACCCGTCCAATTGATTTTCCAGAAGAGAATATTGCCATCACCCACAAGCCAACGAGAGTTCAGATGAAGGCTCGAGACCAGTGCACATATCAGCTTCCAAAATGGGGATCCCTGTACACTTTTAGTTTTAATAAATCAGGTGTAATTATGTTTCATGATCATCCCCCATAGAGGAAGATTCTCGACAATCTCCTAGGCCATCTTGTCATGCATGCACTGCACAATGCCCTCGATTCCCCTAACGTTAATGACCCCTTCGCGGATAGGCCAGTAAATTATACCCCAATAGGCCAAATGCTTTTTCCCTTCTGCAAGCACATCCCATAGAAAGCCCGCCAGGATCCTATCAATGGGTTTGATGATGAAATGATCTATACAATTTTTTCATTCATAGATTATATCGTATTTTTTCATTTAATGAGGACATGAACTATACAGTTTCATATCCAGCAGTGAGGATGTTTTTAATATTTTATTGTCTTGTTACTAGGATATTGAGTTATGAAGTTTAATTTTCTGAAACCTTGAATATTCATTCATATAGTTTTATTTTTTTTGAATAGGACCACATGGGGTGCCTTTTAAGGTCATGTATGAAGGACAATGATTCTATATAGATTATCCTCCTATAAGAAAGGTGAGGGGTTTTGTAGTTTATCATATATCAATGGGGATGATGGTCACCTAATGTGAAAAATAATGAATGAAACCCCATTAATTATATATAGAAATTCATATAATCATCTTATATTAATTGTCATATGTTTGTTACATGAGGGTTACTAACCCGGATTCCAAAGGCATCCTATGGATTGTACAAAGGCTAAGACTACATATTAACATTATGTTCTAATGCTGTTGGCATCAATTTTTAACGCAATCTTACTAGGATGATATGTTCCTTTTATGGTCTTACTTAAAAGACCAGGTTGCTATATTGTTTAAAATCGTGTAAAAGAGATGAGGATTCAGGTAGTTTATCATCATGAAATATGGATGAGGTGTCATTTAGATTATCACCTTTCAACATGGAAAATGTTTTTCTTATCACATGAATTATTTTTTGAGGAATGTTTCATCAGTATGGGTCACAAGAAGCTCTCCATAAATATGTATTTTTCATTAAGCTCTGTTAAAGTGGAAATTGGGGATGTATTAAGGATACTCCAACATTAGCAGATGATTTATAGGTTTCGTACTTAGTATCATCAATGTCATGAGGTCCAAAACTAGTCTTCCTTACATGGACAATTGGTGTACGATATTCTTTTAAAGAAAATATAATGATATCTAATTTTATTAGACCATAATTTGATGAATGGTTTGTAGTATTTTATCATTTATGCACCATAGAAAATCTACCAATTTTTGGTACAACTCATTTGAGAATAGTTTTTCCTAGATGGAAATGTGATATGTGGGAAATTGGGCCTTAATGGGCATTATCCCTTCGATCCTCTTTACATGTGAATATTTTTTCACCCATGTGGTAGCGTGTGTTGTTGTATGATAGGACCATAAGGCATGATAGATATGATTATTCCATACTTTTTAACCTTTCACATTATATTCTAGAGAATTTTTGTGGTGGTATTTAAAATGGGATCTATCTAGCCATTTTCCACTAAATGATGTTGAAGAGAATGGTAGGATTTGATATTATACTCTGGATATAGCTTCTCGAAGATAACAAAACAAAATTTGGTGTCTTTTTACATCAGTATCATACGTGGGACACCAAATATAGAAATTATGTAGGTTTTCTAGAAGATAAAAATTATTTTTAATCCCTAAATACTTGAGGTGTACTACTATATACCATTTAGGGATGTTCTCATTAGTTTTGAGGATGTATTTGAACTTAATTCCAACTGTTGGAGGATACAACCCTTCCAAATCCATTACTTATGTAGTGGATGACAATATGTATTTTTACCTATGTAGTAACTATGCAGTTGATGGATGATGTGGTTCTACTCATTATTGGAATGAAATAATCTGATTAATTTTGTGAAATATTTTGTTTTATAAGTCTAGTAGTATCTAATATAATGTATTGAATTTTAAATAATGATCCCTAACTTGTGAAAACCATCGACTCCCATATGTTCTTATTTCATGAAAGAAGTTGTAGCATCTCCCTCAATGAACCAATGATTGAATAAGTCCAAAACTCATTTATAGAAGAGATTTTGGAAATTTTATGTAATGACCCATGCTTGATGTACATGAACATTACACGCCTTTTGTGGAATACTTGATTCATTACACATATATATGACCAATGAATGTATTAGTTTAATGTCAGTAGAAACTAGGAACACAATAATCTAATTTTGTGAAAGGTCTTCAAAATAACCCATAATGATCTTCCGCATTATTTCTCCTACCAAAACCATTATTTATATCCTATGTAAAAGTAAACATAAAATGGGTGATAAAAAATTCTCATTAAGTGTAAGTATTGAGAACATATAACAAACCATAAGCATAATAATATAAAAACATGAATGTAATGTTAAAATATCAATATCACGAGTCATGAAATAATTCAATGGTAGTACATAAGGAATACCTAATAAAAGAACATTATCCTTGAGAATATAGTATTGTAAGAAAATATGTAATTGCGACAAACAATTAAGCACATAATATGATTTCCATTGTAGAAAAGGAATTGCTCCCAATAACATCATAGTGGACAATGTCGATTCCTTAACCGATTTTACCTTTTGTTCCAACCCTATATTATTGAACCATATTTACTATCTATTCTGATCATATCTATATGATGAGATATAAATTGCTTCCCAATGCGATGGAGGCATATTTTGGTCACACCAATAGCATAATTGATCCACTCATACATGTTCCATAGAAAAATTAACAATTCATCATAGCATAACCATTGAAATAAAATAAATTTCTTAAACATCCTTCCATCATAACATAAAACATATAAAATAACATTCCATCATAAATGGAATTAAATTATAGTAATAACAGGGATAAAAACATAATCTTATTCAAAGAGCATCATCTTGGATGTAAATTAATTTTGACAAAGCACACGAACATAATTCATATGGAAAATATCATTTCTTCTTTAAAAACCCTTTCATTTCTAAAAATGTCGCACAATTTTAAATGAAAGGAATTTAGTTGAAAATAAACATGAAACCATATAGAGTAATCTTCTTGGAAATATAGTGTTATGAAGATGAAAAAATCTATTCATTATGTATAATTTTAAAAAAATATTCCTAAACTCTTGCTGGAAATGTCAAAAAGTAACGTATATGGAAATTAAAAGAAATATTTCTCCCATACCATGTAGTAAAAATAAAAAATGTGTAAAAATGTTTTTAAAAATTCATATAAGAATACTATAATTTAATGATATTTTTTTGAAATCATGGACATGGATGATAAATATAACCTAGTAAATACAATCTCATATAATAATGAGACTGAAAAATTATCTCTTACCCTAGGTATAAGTTCATCAATAAGTGTCTGAATATATTGAATAGTTGATTTGGGCATATTATAAACTTTTAAAAGAACCAAAATAATAAATAGTTTATCATATATGATTCTCTTAAGACATTATTTTACTATTTATATATCAATTCCATGTTAATATAACTTTTTTTTTGTAATAATGGTTTTATTTATCGTACGCATTTTGATTTTATATTCATGATATTATTACAAAATTCTTGATATAGTTACTTCCCAAATGTAAAAAATGATTTATATATCATGTATAAAAATATATGTAATAGATATATAAATGAAATGGAATACATCATTCTTGGGGACGGTAGGTCTTATGTATGCATGAACGTTTTATCTGTTTCCTTACTAAATTGAATGGATGAAATTAAATGATATATATATATATATATATATCCAATACCATTATTATAACATATTTTAATTATTATTAATTATATATACCTTATAATAATTCACAAATCATTAACATGGACAATGAATCTAATTGTGTCTTGGAGACGGTAAGTCATACGTACACATGATGAATAATAGCATTCCCTTGATGGTCAAATGGTATAGAATTGGATGGTATATGAATTGAATAATATATGTATTTTTATATATTCATTACTTACATCCATTATACTCATCAATAAACCCATCAAAATTTTGCATTGTTGAATAAAAAATAAACCACGGTGTGGAGACGGTATGTTGTACGGACACATGCATGGTGAGATTTTTATTTATAGGATGTCTAAAAGTAGGTATATGTTTGTACCATAATTATAATAATATATAAAAATGTAGAATATAATTGATTAATTACTGTAGTATGGTAACAATGTAATAAGTTTATTTAGAAGAAGAAATGAATTTTGAGTGTGGTGATAAAAATTTACCTCGTTTTCAGGTATCTCTTCTTGGTACGCTCAAAAGGACTCCTTAATATAGATTTCAATCAAAAGGGTGTCCACTATGTTGATGTGAGGGAATTTTGGAGGAAAGTAGTGCATGGGTTGGCCTTGAAAAATGGTGTTGGATGTGTGATTAAAAGAGAATAATAGGTTATATTTTATATTATAGGGGAGGGGTAGCTTTGGAAAGATTTGAAAAATTAATTTATTATAATTTCTTTTTTAGTGTACACTGAAAGGACCAAAGGACTTATTTTTTATTATTATTTTTGATAATCCACAATTCAAGGGGTGAGGTCTATCCCATACATGTCCCGAAGGTATATAGACAATATATTGACCTGTAGATCTTAAAGGATATCATATAGAAAAGTCAGCAAAGAATTTCTCCTCCCCAACACTTTTCATTATATTAGAACTCCAACAACGTAAGGAAGGTTTGAAGGCTGTGTTGTGAAGAGCTATGCATTCCCAGTACAAATGGAAATTCCATATCCTTTTTTTCTTCCAATTATGGTTAGCTCTTGTCAGGTGTATGTGCCTGCTATGAATCCCCATCTATACCCTTATTCCCTATAGTCTGATATGTACATCTACAAATTCATGTGGCTCGAAGGCCTTGGGTGGACCGTAGGCCTTTAGGTGGACCAAAATCCTTGTGAGTCAATTGGCCCAAGGCCTTGGGTGGCCTAAAAGCCATGGAACACATGAGGACTAAACTAATGGCATAATTCCCAAGATGGATGAACAATTTCAGCGGCTATTGTAACATCCCATGTAATTAATGAATAATAGATATTTTTATCTATGTCTATTAATGAATTAGATAGTGTTTTATAGGCTTAAAATGAAAATAAATCCAATCTTAAGCATGAAATACACTAATATTTTTAAAAGATTGTTTTACTACATTTTGATGGAAAACCATTTTGGAATCTATCTTTTGACAATTTTATAAACTATGTTTCTCAAAATAAACTTATTCTTTATGATTGGGAGATCAAATTTTACTTTGTGTGAATTTTTGGTATTTTTCAGACAATGTTCATTTTTTAATGAATAGTGAAAAATACTGCATTTTACATCAAAACAGCTTCTTAATCTAATTTATTTATATGATTAGATTATCTTTTGAATTGGTGTTAATGGGTAATCTGAATATATTTTTACCATTTAATCCTATGGTGGTCATTGGAATCAATTTCACTTTTAAATTAGACTTAAACTAGTGTCAATCTTTTGATACTTATTGTTTTATAAAAACACGCTATTTTGCTCTGACAGCAGAAATTAATTATTAAATTAATTAATGTGACTTATATGTTTTGAATTTGGTAATATAGACTTTATTTTTGAATCCGGAATATCAAATATTGCTTAGGGTGTATTTTTGGTAATTTTCTGAAAAACTTCCATTTTTGATTAATAGTGAAACCACTAAGTGGTACTTATAAAAACTGATTTTCCGTTTAAATGAAATTTTGCCATAATTGTGTTTTTAATTTCAAAAATCTGACATACATGGTTGTCATTAAGATGTAAAATGTGGTTCAATGATATTAAAATAAATTTTTGGTGAATAGAAACTTATTATGTTTTTAATCGCGATTAGTGGTAATTAGTGTAGTTTAAGGTAAAAATAATGTTTTAATAGTATGAGATGAGCTTGAAACATGTCCTACCCTCATTTTTTGTGTCATGGCCTACCAATAAAATCCATGGGTCAACTTGGGGACCCCATGGAGCCACTTTGGTTGGAAAATTACTTAAATAACTTTTTATTTAATGTAAAAGTAAAAATGACACAAACATCATATGTTTTACAAAAACAATTTTTACATGGGGTTATAAAGATAATATTTTTTATTATAAATATTCATTGAAAAGATAAAAATCATTCCTACATCATAGTATTTTTTTTATAATTTTTAGACTTTAAATAAATTAAATTATTTATGATATCATGATGATGCAGCGATGACCTCATTATTTAACAATTTAAATAAAATGGAAAGATAATGTAATATCTAAAACCTACACATGTCAAAAACCTATTGTATGGGTAGATTGAGAACCCTTATCACCTTTTCCTCTAATTATATCAATTTGGGACCATTTAAATCCGATACTCATTTTCAAATAAAGTAATATTTCTTTACTTTCCAAGAGTGCCCCTCATCTCCTCTTATAAAATGCCCCCACCTCTACCTCATTACCCACACTCCCAAAGCCTTTGGCTCAGACATACCTTGTCCATTTACTCTCTCCACATACCTCTCCTCATCCTAGAGGATTCTATTTGGGCATAATCCTTTCAAAGGAATCCTTTAGGCTCAAATCATAAGGAGTCACACTTTTAAAGGTAATTCATTCTCTCATGTTCATTTGTTTTATTTTGCTTCTCCAACCCCCTAAAATCTTTTTATATACATATTTTGTAACAACAACAGTATCTTAAATATACTAGGATGTTGTTATAAGATTTATTTGAGCTAAAATCTCACACAAATACATCAAATGGTTAAAGAACATACGGTTTCCGTGGATGGTGAAATTATGCCTCCCGAAACGATGATTGTTCAATACTCATTTAACACCTTCAAAGGTGGCCATTATGATGTCACTATTTTTATATCTGATATATAATATGTTTATTATTTCCTTAAGATTATGTATTTATCATTTATGGCATACCATTATTGTTTCCATTATGGGTAAACATGATATCTTCATTTTAGGAAGTGCGGAATACCGCCCCCTGAAAGTGATTTGATTCGTTAATACCATTTGTGGGATGTGTAAAGGATAAAGTTAATGATATTATATATATTATTATACTGGAATTATAATATACTCTTATATCATTATGATTCCATTCCAGAAAATACGAAATAGAAATGGAAGTAGCGTTCATGCGTACGTACGGCTTACCGTCTCCATGAACGGTGCATTTCATTTCTTACCTCTAAATGTGATTTAATATTATAAATACATGTATATGCTGAATATATATGATATATATGTTATCCAAATAATTAATATCATTCTGGATATAACGAACCTTTGACCAAATTAATAACATGTAAGTGTAAGAAGTCTATTTTTGACTTAAGAACCAAATACCGACAAAATGAACATTATTAACTTAAATGATTACATGATGTTCATAACATGGTATAAAAGGAATAATGAACTTGAAAAAGGTTCTTAAGCAAGTAGAGATTAACTCAAGTTTATTATTCAGGAGATTAAAGAACGATCGAGTCAAGTCGGACCCGAGGTATGGGACTTCGTCTCAATCTCCTTTCATTGAGGCATATTTTGTTTTATACACAACCTTCTTTTATACGGTGTATAAACCCCTTTGACTTTTATGTTTATCCAAAAGGAATATTTTTTATACGAATAATTTTACTAAATGAAAAGAGGGAATGTTTTTGTCGTACGTATGCGGTGACAATGACTTCTCCGCCGTCGTGACCATTATTTGAGTTTCGGCTTCCTCTACAAGCCATACTTTTTTTAAGAGAAAAATAAATACCATGTTTTACTTTTCTTTTATTTTTGTTTTGAAAATGGTTTTCATAATGTTTTTATATCAATGTGTTATATTGATATCGTGTGATTGAAAGGTGGAAATGTTATGTTTCGTTTATGCATGTTTTATGTGATATGATTATGTTGAGGTTCTTGGGCATTATTATGAAGACGGGTGGTTCCGTGATAAACTAAGGGTGGGTGAGCCCAATATAGCTCTCCAATGAATTGGTTAACGCGAAGGAGTGAAACGTTAAGGTTTCTATGAGGATATTTAGGAAATATACTGTGATGGGTATTCCAAACGTAACCAAGAGGGTTACTCCCTACGTAAGAATGTTATTAATTTCTCATGTTACCTTTATGTCTTATGATTTCTATGATTTATTCATGATTTGATGAGGTATGTTAAAGTGCTTATGTTTTATGGGTAAAGTATGATCTCATCCTTATGTATATATGTACCCATGTTTCCTTTCCATATTTTTATATCCCTTACTGAGCTTTTTATGCTCATCCCATGTTTTTTGAAATGTTTTTCACAGGTCAAGGGAATGGTACATGATATGATGATAGTGTCAATGAAGTGTCAAGATAGAATCCGTGTTTATTTTAAATATGATTCCATTGATGGGAATGAAGAATACTATCTTTATGTAACCACTTTGTTTATATGTGGAATGTAATGCAAGTTTTATGATCTAATTCTCTAAAACTCTAAACCCGAAAAGATCCTCAATGTGTAATCTTGTAATAACTCAATATTAAGTAAGTTTTAAGGCTGGGGCCTTATAGCTATAGTACCGAATATTACCTTATACATTGCCTGATATAGTACTACTATAGTGCTCCAGAAATATGTCTCCCCCAGGGTTTTATCTCCAGTCTCTTGGATACTCATGATGATTGCTCACAAACAGGGTTGAGGATTATGTACCATTCTTAGTTTATAATTATCTCAAACATATTTATTTCTATGCTAATATGAGTATGGGTTAAAATCATCTCATAAAATAAAATATAGACATGTTATGATTTTATTTTAAAACATATCATCTTAATTTTTCCTTATTTAGTATATTTAATTTTATTTTTGGTAATAATATACTAAATATTAAATACTTATTATTATTAACTTATTTATTTTCAATAGTCTATAATTGACAAATCAATGAAATTTTCGACCATATAATTTTCATTTTGGAATTTTTAAATATTATTGTGATTTTAAAAAATTTAATAAAATTTTATTTTTTTAAAATTTCAATATTGTCATTTTTGACACTATTCAATTATTTGACATTAAATAAGATATGCACGTTAGATAAATTCTCACCAAAATATTTAATACACATATAACATGTCATGTTCACCTATAAAAAATATAAAGAAAATTAATTAGTTCATATGATATTTATTTTATTATTTTTAAAACCATTTATTTGATATTTTATTTAATAAAATAATTTTTATATCACTATTGAGTCATCATTAATGGTAATTATTGAATTTATAAAATATATATATATAATACCATGATGTAGATAACTTCATTATATTTTTGGAGACTACTTATGTTCGATGTTTTATGATGTTTATAACAATGTTAAAATGAGTATACATATAATATATAAGAGTGTGACAGGTTGTTACTTTTTATTGTTTTAATTATAATTACATCACTTTTATGGAAAAAAGTCCATTAAATTAATCAATTACAAAAATTAGTTTGTATAGGTCGACTTCAATTCATCCAATTTGATTTTAGAAGGTGTTAGTGTAATTTTATTATCTTTATCATATTTTCTGTTACCCTAATTTACCTGATTTACCTTTAACTCTGGTAAATAACAATTACTTTAGTATGTATTAGTAATATTAAAAAAAAGATAAAATATTAACATAATTTGTACATAATAATTCCATATATGGAATCAATTTTTAAAAATTAAACAACATAGTATTTTCATTAAATTATTTAAAATTAATTCTTGATCTCAAAACCAGAATACGAGTTTTTAAAAAATAAAAACTATCAAAAGATTGACATTTGTTTTTTTTCAATGTTCATGTAAAATTAAATCCAATGACCAAAGTTTTTTTAAATGATAAAAATATATTCCAATTACCATTTCATAAAAATTAACAATATAATCTAACTATATAAATAAATTAGATGAAATGGCGGTTTTGAATAAAAATTAAACATTGTTCACTATTCATTAAAATATGAATTATATTAGAAAAATACCATAAATTAAACCAAAGTAAATTTTTATGTACCACATCCAAATAAGTAATTTATTTTTTAATTTAAAATATATATAGTGATAAAAACTATATTTTAAAATTTTTGTGCCAATAAGAGGTAGAAAACTGCATTTTTTTAAATACATATTATATATGAATACATTGATCTGTTCTTATATCTTGTTCTATAAAATATATAAGATGAAAGTTAATCTTATATAAAAAAATTATATATGGTTAATTATATTAATAATGTCTAGTTTATATCACATTAATAAAAAATAATATAGTATTGTTTAGTGAAACTCTGTAATAAGTACAACACAAACTTTAGAGGAAGGCCTCTCTTGCATTTAATTCAAGCCCAGTCAGTGTTGTGTTTTGTAAAATATTAAATTTGTGTTTAGTATAAACTAATCCAAACATTGGGCTTTTATACATTGAAAAATATATATACTCTAAGTTACTTGAATGTAATTCTATCAAACAAAATTGAAATTGTGTGTAACATAAGAAAATATTATTGTTATGTATACTATAAGCTAATATACTATTGAATATAATGCAAGATATAATTTTTTTAGAGTATAGAACAAAAGGAAATGAAATTAAAACGAATATATAAAGTTTTATACATGAATGTTTCTCTCATAGAAAACTGAATCATAAAAAGGAATACTATAAAATCAGTTTTGAATGAAATGTTAGTAACATAACAATTACCTAAAATAACTAATCACTGGGTTTCCAAAAAAGAGAACATATGTGGGAAGAAAAAATATGGATATAGAATAGAATTCTAACCCTCTTGTAATGATGAATAGTGATAGAGGACTGGGTTGCATAATGATAACGACCAAAAATCCATAAATCTGCAATGCTTTAAGGGAAAATATGAATCATCTGGTGAAATATTTGGTTTCATGATCCTTTTCCTAATGTTGAAGCATTTTTCATGACAAGAAATACTTACATTATTTCAGTACAATATCACAATTTTTTGTTCTCTAAACAATTTCCAATTCTTCTCTAATTTAATGAAATAAAGTTGAATTTTTATATCATGATGTATGAGAATATCATGTAATAGAATGATAGGTCATTTCAAAATTCTCAAAAAAATGATAGAAAATGTTATAAACTATCTATAAGTACACCTATAGTGTGATAATAAAATAATATAACAATATTAAACTAGAATATAACTTATATTATCCATAAATGGATAACATTAAAATCCAATAAAAACATAATATATAAACTTTTAGAAAGAGTGGAACTAAATAAAATTTACATTTATCTCCCATATATCATTTGGTAGTTCATGGTTGTCACATTAAAAACATGTGAATACATTAATCATGTATTTTCTTGAAACTTTGTAATAATAGGAATTAGAGTAAATCCTTAGTGAAAAAATTTATTTTGTAAAAATTAACTCTTCCCCCACTCAAAAAATACAAACAATTATATACTCAATACCATGTTATAACTTTTAAGTCATATTGGTCATGAGGTCACTAATATTATCAAACAACTCATAATCTCATTATCCCATCTTTATCCACATATCATGTGTCTTCAAAAAACATTTAAATAAATTTTTATGATTACTGTTACCATATACATATGAAAAAAGACAATGTAATAATAAATATATATTCCAATATTCCATAATACCATAAAAGACATTCTACAACACTATTTGGGAATCCCATTACATAAACAATTAATCATTCCACCACTTCAATGTCATACTCAACATCACCAAGTGTGATCACATGTGATCTTCCATTATCATTTTAAGAGGTTTTTGACGTTGATCAACATCATTAATCCTTTGAATTTGGAATTAGATAGCATAATGCTCCATTTCCTTTCACTTGTAGTGTTGAAGTGTGGGTGGTTTATTCCCTATAGTCCTTTCTATTTTAACATCATTAAAAAAATTCCCATTAATTTTGAATTAAAATGCTTGATGGCCTTCATTTACCCACATAAAAAATTTTATATTCCCATTAAGAAAATATCCACAATTCATCTTTCTGCACACGGAGAATAAGAAGACATTCATATTCTGTTCAATACTATTTAGAGATTTTCCTTTCAACTCCAACATATGTTTCTTGTCAGAACCATTAGATTTATATGTACCAGAAACTTATATTTACACCTTGATATCACAACACATAATCTATTATTAGCTATTGAATCCTATTATAAAAAAAATTCCAAAGAATATTGGTTTTATTCCCCTGAAGAATCGACCGTCATTACATTTATGTTGGATGATAATGCCAAAAGAATACTTTGTTAGTATTTTAAATTTTTTCTCCACTTTATCAATGGATTCATTATCCTTTTTCATAATCTCAAGGAAGACCTTTTCTATAATTTTTCTATAAATATGAGTGAAGTACATTTTGATAAATAATTTTGTGAAAGCATCCCATACCATGGATTCAATTTCATCATTCTCCGTTGAATTTTTTATTAGAGCCTACCACCAGTCCACTTCATCTTCTAAATGATAAACATCCAAATTTATTTTTTCTTGTTCCAAATAGTGTATGTTGGAAAATATATTTTCAATGGTACTAGTCCATTGTTTAGTAACATGTGGATCATAAGACCCATTGAAATAATGTGGACGTTGCCTCATCAAGGAGTCAACAGAATATTGTTCCCTTATCTACAAATTTGGATATATAGACTTATTCATACACTGTTTAATTATAGAACTATTATTTTGAATTCCATATCCTGTAACAATTGGTTGATCCAGAGGAGAATCGTTTCATTGCATAGTGCACTGATAATTAACACGGGTTTTTAGGTTCCATCCAATGTTTATAACCCCAAATGTATAGTCTGATACGAACAAATCAAATTTAGTAAACATTATAATAAAGGGGGAGTAATTTATATATCTAAAAACATTGGATTAATCATATGTTATTCATGATCATTACTATAATTATATGACCGTAACGTATAGTTAGACTTACCCTTAAGGAAATCCTTAGACATACCATCGAAATATCTATATGGAACTCACTAATGTTTTTTCATCCCAGTTTCCAAAGGCTGACTATAGATTCACTCTCACACCAACTGTAATGACCCAAGCCTGAAATCCATAGACATTACAATTATTTTTCAAAATACTTAATACATTGAAAAAATATACACCCAAATAGCATATTAGTATAGTGCCTTTGGAAACATGGAACATAATTTTCTAAAATGGTGAATGATTATCAACATGTCCAATAATGATCATCCAATTTATATTTCTTACCTAAAACCTTTATTTATATCCTAGTAAGAAGAAAAAATGAAATGGGTGATTTCAAATACTCAGTAAGGGTAAACATTGAGAACATAAAACAGAAAATAATCATAAGAATGAAAAAACATGATCATAATGTTTATATATCAAAATCTTGAGTAATGAAATAAATCATGGTAGTACATAATGAATATATAATAAAGGAAAATTAATTATAATAAAATAGCATTGGAATAGAAAATGTTATTGTGGAAAACAAATAAGAAATTAATTTGATTTCATAGTTTCCAAGGCATTGGTACCAAGACCATCTTAGTGGATAAAGTATATTACTGAACCCTATTTACATTCCATTCCAACCCTGTAATACTGTACCAGATATCTAGTTGTTCCTGTAATATATATCCCATTAGAAATAAATCATTACCCAATTAATTGGATGGTGATATAGGTCTTACCCATCTCATAATGAAACAATTATTACATGTGCCACAAAAACATAGACTATTAAACATTGCATAACCCATTAAATAAAATGGTTATATTAAACATCATTCAATCATAAAATAATTAATTTGAAATATCATTCCACAATTAAAAGAATCAAGTCATAGTAATAATATGGATAGAAGCATAATCCTATTTAATGTTCATATTCATTGACTGAAAATAATTTTGTTAAAACTGTTGAACTTAATTCATCAGGAAAATATCTTTTCTTCTTCGAAAACAATAACTTCACTCACAATGAAGTGTAATTTTAAATGAAAATAATTTTGATGAAATAACACTTAATCCATGTATTAGATGATTCATGAATATAATGAGTTATGAATATTTAAAAATCTGTTCATATCATATAAGTTAAAATATAGTTATAGTTTCACATTTATATGAGAGGGGAGGAGCACCTTTGGAATGTTTTGAAATATTACTTTATTATAACTTCATTTTTGGTTTTTAATTCTCCCAAAGTCTCTTTTTACAGTATTAAATGTCTATGGATCTAAATAATATCAAACAATAAAATTTATAATTGTTTTTAATTTATCATAAACCTTATCATTTTGATTTATCCTTATTTAATCTATTTAACATAATTTTCTATAATAACATTATAATATTAAATGGTTATTAATATATAATTATGTGTTTTCAATTTAATGTAATTTAAAACATAATGATGTTTTGGACAATATTTGTTTCACTCTTTAAGTTTTAAGTATTTTTGTGATTTTTAAATAATTTAATAATTTGGAATTTTTATAAGATATCAATAGTGTAAAATTTTACACTATTCAATTATTGGACTTTAAATAGATTCCACACAAAAGAAATATTTGATAAAAAATACTTAATACACGTATAACATTTTATAGTCTTCTATAAAATTGTTGGTATACATTAATTAGGTCATAAGATATTAATTTTAAAAATTGTTTATTTATTTATGTGATATTTCTATCAATAAAATAATTTCTACATAACTATTGTGTCATCATTCATTATAATTATTGAATCTATAAAAATAAAAAAGAAATTATAATGATTTATATATTTTAATTTCCTTTATATAGAAAATTTATGTTTGAGTTTTTGTGAAGAATATCAATATATTAAAATTATTACACTTATATGATAATGGAGAGTTAAATGTTTTCACTTTAATTTGTTTCAATAATAATTACATCACTTTTATTGAAATAAATTCCATTAAATGAATAAATAAAAAACATATGTAATATTTTTCAGCATAAATTCATCTAATAGTAGTTTTGTTGGTTTAAGTTTAATTTTATTAACATTATCTTAATGTCTATTACCCTAATTTACCAATTTTATATTTAACTTTGGTAAAAAAAAATTCCGTAGCTAATATTAATAATATCAAAAAAGTGACATATTAAAATAATTTGGACCCAAATATTGAAAATATGGAATCCATTTTTCAAAATTCATAACACTAACATTATAATAATTAATTTAAAATTATTTCCTATTTCCATAACAAGAACGCGCATTTTTTATAATTAAAAACTATCAAAATATTGACATGTATTTATGTCCAATTTAAATGTGAAATTACATCAAACGACCAAAATTGGATTAAATGAGAAAATAATAATCTATTTACACTTTAATACCAATTAAAATGAGAATCTAAATATAAAAATAAATTTGATAAAAATGCAATTATGAGTTAAAACGCATTATTTTTCAGTATCCATTAAAATATGAATTTTATCATTAAAATAAAAAAATTCAAGAAATGTAAATTTTGATACAAAAATAAAAAATAAATCATTTAGTTTGACATATAGAATATATAAATGTGTTAAAAAAATATATTTAAAATTTTTGTGCCATCAAAAGGCGGAAAAACATTATTTTTTTAAAAAAGTACTTCTTTTATCTAAAAAATTGGATTTGTTCTTATATCATGTTCTAGAGAATACATAATATGAATTTTAATGTTATATAAAATTTAAAATGTGTTTAATAGTATTCATAAGATCTAATTTATATCCCATTAATTAATAATATTTTAATAATATATCGTTGATTAGTGAAACTCGGTTTTGCGTACAACACAATCTATCGAGAAAGGTCACTCTTGCGTGTAATGAATACCAAGTCTATGTTTAATTTAGTGCATGATTACTCTTGTGTTGTATATAACATAATACAAACATAGTTCTTTTCTATATTGATGAAAATATACACTCAATGTTGTGTGAAATTAATTTTATCGAAAAATCGTGAAATTATGTTTAACAGATGCCATGTATAGTGTTTCTTATAATGCAAACTAATACGGTGTTGTGTATATCACAAGATAATCTTGCTATAGAGCATAAAACATGACATAAAGTAAGTGAAAAATAATCTATCGCTTAAAATCATAGGGTGTTACATTTTCGTCCACATAAAATGTAATGTTGGTCCCTCAGTATAAAATTATTCTTTTTTGGTTATGCCAAAAGAGATAAATCATTTTTAAAGGTATTAAAAAATGTGTATCATTCACATGGTTTTAGGAAATTATTTTTCAGGGATGGAATTAAAATCATTTGGGTTTCCCATGATGACATGAACACAAGGTGCAATTATTTAGTATTGCACAAAGAGGATGTCTATTTTTTCTCGATCTGGATCTTTCATATTCATTTTCCAATGTATTTAACAAAGAATTATATGACTTAAGGATCTAATTAAATGATGTTTATTAGGGTAATTCCTACATTAGTTCTCTAACATAGTCTAATATCTGGGATTAGATCTTCATTTGTTAAAAAATAATCACTATTTATCTATTTTATTACCAACTCAAAATAACCATTCGCCTTTAAGTGGTCCACTAGAATATAATTTTCCAACATGAATTTGTTTATTTTGAGTGCTTCCTTTATCTTCCCTATTAAAAATATAGATTCTTAGTCCAAATACAATTCCTATATATAGGGACCATCATTAATATAGATGATATCTTTTTAGGAAATTAAGTGTTCAAGAATATTGTTTCTATAAAGCGATGTACTACAAAAAAAATATTCAATAGACCATAATTTTATGGATTTCTAATGTAAAAATTGTATTTCAATTTTCTATAGAATCAACAAAAACCATTCCAAATATACAAGAAACATCTAATGGATATTAGTGTGTTTGAGCAGGTTATTATGAAAGATAAAATAGATATCATGGTGCTATATATAGTGACTCAACTTATAAACTATATTGATTAATTCCAATTAGCTCTTCTCAATAAATGCATAATGACTCTCGATATCATGAATTTTTTTGACTAAGATTATTGAGGATTTATTCATTCTAATATTTATTCATTTGTACAATTATGTCACCAAATAATATCTCTTCATATGTTCCATAAAATTTAGTGGTTTCCCCACCATTGGTGGAATTAGGACTTGTGGAATTTACTAGAACTCCATGGGACTGTTGACTACTTCTTTAAAATCATCAGTCCATAAATATGAATCTCATATTTTCTTCAACCTTATGAAGGGAAAACCGATTACTATGAGGTTTGAAATAAATCAATGAATATAGGTTAGGTGTAGAAATCATCCACTCAAATATTTTAGTGTTCGAGGAAGATATTGAGGATATACATTGTATTCATAATGTTGAATTTGATCCCATGATGTCATATGACGAAGGAAAGAAATTTTATTGAGGTAACACCATACACATATTTAATGGGATTCATCTTCATAATATGAAACCAAAATTTGTTGAAGATGGTCTCAAGAACATCCCATTGGCTTGGATGTCACAGAGACTTAACCACTAGATCATTATCATAACATTCTATGGAATTACCCAGGGAACTATTGAAGATGACTTTGAATGTTGGTATGTTTATCTAGTATTATTTAAGAAAAAAATAATTAATTGATATTAAAATACCCCCTCGAGGCCTAAAATAGGTTACAAATTCATCATATGGGTATATTTAGATGGGTTTATATCATGAATTCCCGTAACTAAAAAAGAGGTACTCATAGCGATATATTTAAGAAATTAGTATATATGTAATTGGAATAGGTAAATAATCCATAAAATATTGATAGTTGAGTTATCCGATGTTGATGATTACCCTGATTTCCCATTATTCTTCATTACAAAGATAATTTTTTCTAGAAATATCAGAAGCTATACTTCCATAATAAATTTTTATTTGACAATATTTCCAAAATCAACCTCAATTTTGGAATTATGCTTCAAGTGTGTCCTTATGAATGACATTACGTATCCCCATTTGTTTTCTAGAAATCCTTGGAGGGGGGTTTCCACATTGAAATCATGACCTTATATTTCTATGTCATTAAAAGAATAAAAGATCTTAGTTCTACATCAATAAAGAGGTATATAAATATTTTTCATCATAAGACATGTTAACACTAATCATGGTGAGATGTGGGTTCTACTGTATACCTATATTTCATTATCGATGATCATCAATGGTGGTAGAGTCACCCTCCTTTAATAATGGAGGGTCATCCATGAAGTCCACCTATAATTATTCATCCCTATACTCATTATATTCCTTTTCATCTTATACCTTACCTATAGGGGAAATATGTGATGAAGTGTCTTTCTCATATTTAACAGAGGAGTCAAAATCATGAAATCTAGATGATAAAGCGACTTCCTTAGACACAACTGATGATTTAGTGTATCATTGATGCTCTGTATGAGAGGAGAGGGATATAGAGATAATTTATTCACCGACTGTTGGGGTCATAACAAAATATTATGACTCATCTATTGAGTAAGTGATCTATTGAAGATCATGTGTTAGAATAATGGTGTCTTCATCTGAGATATCACCACCATCTCAGGAGTCTATGGCCTTCTCAACAATTCCCTGAGTAGTTAACAAGATTAATATTGTGAAAATGGTTAATGATTTACTTATATTATTCCCATTCCATTGATATTATTTATGGAAAAAAATATTTTTCACTAATTTATTTAAATGGATAGGATGGGTTCATTTGTAGAACATGTTGTGTAGTTACATGGGTGTCCCCATTAGTCATGTGTTGTTTCCAATCCCATTGATAGACCCTTGGATTAATATACTAGGTTAAAAAGGATTAAAATGGGGATTTATCACTACCCAATAGTTAAATTTTATAATTAATGAAATATTTGAGGTATTGGTGGTATTAAATGGGATGTTATATGTTTTTATAAACCAAGACCTTCATAAATTGTAATTGAAATTTTTATTATTCTGGAATGGAAAAAAAATTATTCAGAAAACAAATCCCCCTTAATAAAGCCATGAGTTCTATTTTACGGAGTTTTTTTCTCAATATTTTCATAACCATGTAGTGTTCTAACTAAAGCGTACATGTGGGACTCACTATAACAAATATTTTGATGATTATGTTCGGGAATGATGTTGACTCCCCATTCATTATCAATGAAATCTTTTCAAATTTCCATGTCATTTGTCCATCTAGAAACTTACAAGGGTATAAAGTGTCCTTTTATAACAGAATCCTTATCCTGCTCCATGAAGGAGATGATGATGTGTAATTATACAATATCAATCTATGCATGATATTCTATGCAATTTAAATATAATGTTCAATATCTTTAGGGCATATAAATCATATATCAGCACTTCTGAAAGGACTTTCGATGGAATAAGAGCATCAAGGATTGAAAACATAGCCAACACCATGGATAATTTTTTTTATATTTTCGTAGTCTTAGGTAATGTTTTGTGCTTCCCTGCTTGAGTATGCTCTATCAAAGGTGTTTTCGAACTGAATAAATTGATATATGTATTTCATCTCATGGAATAGTAGTAAAAGGTGCTTATATCCAAGGTGGGATAAGTCTCCTAGGTCTTCGGGTGAGCTATAAATGATTTTATGAATTAACCAAATCTATTTGATATTATAGGATTATTTTGAATGTAATATCCATATAATATTTGGGGGGTCATATTTGTTCTAATTGGGCCAACAGGTGGGATCTCCATTGTGTTTTGTCTGCATAGACAGTCCCGTGTGGATGCAGGATAAATATTTAATTCTATCGTGACCATATCTTCTATTGAATCCTTGGATTATAAGGATTATTCATATGTATCCCTAATTATAGTAATGGAATAGTATTTAATGGAAATATTCATCATCATAGAAGGTATCTATAAATTTAATGAAACTAGTGGAATCATTGATCAATTCATTATCTGATAAAGACTTCGTATGGAAGGTCAACACTTATGGTACGACGTGGAGGGGATGATCTTCTTTTTCATGGAAAGAAGGAATGAAGTTAGAGATATTCAAATCCAACAATGGGATCATTATAGGTTCTACTTCATATGATTCTTTCCTATACTTCTGGCCATGTCGCTTCTCATAATACTATCCTTTGGGGCACTATAGTAATGGATGAGCAGGCTGTGCCACAAACAATGTGTTTGGGGGAGTTGTTTTTTTCCTCAATTATTTGTGGAGTATGACATGAGTCTAATTTAATGTCTTTTGAGTCATCCAATCACAAAAAAATTGTTGTTAAATTCCTACATCTCACATTCTTCCTCTCTGGTTTCAATAGAAACACATGCCACTTGTGTTGGTCGTTTTATTAGTTTCAATTGCCTGAAGCCGGAAATTTTTATATTATTTCCGTGAAAATAAATATTGGATAGTGTAAACCTACCTCAGGTGGATGGGGAAATAGTTTAGGGAATCTTAAAAACAATCATGATATGGGGAACTCACCATTGTCAACTAGAAGATGTTGTTCACCAAATATATTATGATGTATCCAGGGACCTTCTCATCACATAAGGAATAAAATTTTTGTTTTAGTTCTACATAACTATTCTGACCTTTTTCCCTTCACTCATCATAGTGAGGTGGGCATAGTTTTAATTCTCAAGAGGGGGTGTTGCACGATACGGTGTGGACATTGGAGTTGGATCTGATGTAGGGGAAGGATTAGGCATGACGATAGCATACTATTATTTCCCTATTATACTCTTTTGAGCTACTCGAATTTCTCAAGACTAGGCCATGTATTGTAATATAGATGCTTATAATCTTTGATCAGCAGTAGTAATAATGAATAACCCTCTATTTTATTTCACAAGGATGAGTAGTGTTATTACTCACCAAGAATATTCTCTATATAGATAGGTAGAAAATCATCGTAGGGATGATGTAGGCCTATGGATTAGGTAAATTTCTTCAAAAATGAAATGAAATTTGATACCCCCTCATTCAATTAATGTTTATGGATTGAGTGGCTATTGATAGACTGTTGACAAAAACTAAATGATATATTCTCGATGGAAGTCTTCTATTCCAACAATTGAATGAGCTGGTAAAATAGGGCACCGGATAATGGATATCGCTTGCAATTTTTTTATTAAAAACAAGAGTTTCAATGCTTATTTATTTTCATGGGTCCCCATATGTGGTTTCTCTACTATTAGATATGGAAGGTAGCCTATAATGGATGTCTATGAGGATGTGATTGAATCAACCCTAGTTGTGTTACTGGAGGATGGAAATTTGAATTTATTACTATATTAGTGTGCATGTATAAAACTTTTCAGTACCCCAAATTGTGCAGATTTTCTTCATCCAAATCTTCTATAGGGGAGAACCCACTTTTTCTAGGTTTTTCACCTTGTAGTTCTAGGTGATTCTCTTATTATTGAATATATCCAACATGGATATTTTACTGAAATTTTTATTCATTAATCAATTCAAACTCCTTTATCTATTAACCCCACTTTTTGACCCCCCCCCCCACGAGTGTGAAGAGTTCATCCTCAATGGATGGTAGGTGGTATGAATCCAGGTCTTTACTGTTTCCTTTGGTGGATACACATCTAGATGGTAGTAATGGGTAATAGAATGGAATCATTAATCTCAAAGAAAGAGAATAGTTTTAAATATTAATACCTTCTACATTCATTTTTTTATGACTGTATTACAAAAAAATCTCCTTTATTTTCATATACATTAGCCACATTTTATGTAGATTCAAAATTGTTGTTGTAAATGATGTCAATAAATCATAACTCAGTGTTGGTAATTCACTGGTCTCTTTGAGATATTTCTTTTTATTTTTCCCACCACGTAGATTTCCCCCCACTTTTTCTAGTCCCCTATCAATCGTCTGACAATTGGTCCTATAATGGTAATCTACAAACCATTTTTTCATATATGTTCCATGTTAGGACATTGGGTCACAAAATTAGAAATGCATGGAAGATCAATTTTGTGACATTTCCTCTAATTGGTAGAATAATAACATTAGTTGAGGAGGATAAGTTATTTATAAAAATAACCCAGTATTGTTTCTTTGGGATGCAACCATTCTGGTTCAAAAACCTTTCAAGACTGGTTTGTTGACCTCAAATGTTTTGTTAAAAAATCCACTAGCCATATGGCCTATATTTATGTGACTGATGCTAAAATAACAGGATTCATTTTTAATGGATCCATGTTGAAAAATTGGACATGTGAATTATATTATTTACACTATATTCCCCTACACCAAAAGATATTTTAAAAATATAAGGATTTTCCTCCCTTAGATCAGAGGATTCTTCAATATTTATAGATGCTTTAAATAATAATTATTCGATGCATCGTTCTATTATGTACCAACATCACCATGTGTTAGTCAGGGTAGATTTTTCCTAAGGAAACCATTTAATGAAAAAAATCATGATTTTTCAAGCTATAATAAGTCTATTCAATTACTAATGACACCTTTGGAGGAATATTTAGATTGGGAAGTATAATGAAATGAAACACCCTATGATTTCCCCATCCTATTGTATGAAGTGAATATATGGAATATGTGGTCAACTAATGTTAAATTTTTAATAAGTTGATACATTCACATTGATGGACATTATTGATTTTACTATTTTAGGCATCATTCATATAGGTGAACCCCAAGGTTGATTTGGGGGAATATCCATTCTATTAGCATGATGTTGAATGGATATTCATCATAGGAAATGTTTTTTATTTATATGTTATGAAGATTGATTTTTAAATTCTGTATTATTTTATGCACAAAGTATTCTGAAAATGCCCCTGTAATTCAATTTTTGGGAGTTTCTAAATGGCTAAACATGATTGGAATATTTTCATTATACAAATGTATCCTCATGAGAAATATGTCCTCATATTCATTCTTTAGAGGCTACACAATCTATTCTGACCATAGTTAAAAATTCCCCCACTGCATAATTGTAAACAGTATGATCATTATGGATTTCCTCTACTATATTACAATAAAAGCAATCAAATGGTGTTTAGATAGTAATTATTTCATTATGTTGCCTTCAAGTTGAAAAAATATTTAACTTTTCAATGATGAAGCATCAGGTCTGACTGAAATTATTTCCCTAATTTATTCACGGTAAGAGGAAATTCTCATAATTAAATCATCATGGGGAAGAACTCCTTGACGAATTGAAGTGTCAATGTAGGGAAGATATTCATATAGAATTACTTCATGTGGAGTACTCACATCACCCTTTTTAATTAAATTTTAAGGTATATTTATGTAGAATATACCCTACAAAGGTCCTTAGGCGTCGATGATAGGATGGGAAGGACCTCCTTATTGTTTCATTTTCTGGCCATGTGGTGGGTTTCCGTGGTGCTACTCAGGATATTGGATATTGAGTTTGTTCAAATTATATACATGAATCGTGCATTCTGTGTATGCTGACTGAGGAGGTCCTCAATAATTGCTTCTTCTATCTCTTTAATATAGAAATTTAAGAGTATGATTTTGAGCCACCACAGATTAATTTTATAGTGCATAAAGAACAATAGTATTAAGACATGGTGGATTATATATTAGCTCTTCATATTCCAATATCTTTTGGTGATGATCAATTTTTGGATTCACTCTAATGGGTAACTGGAGCCACTTCTTGTGGGTAGCAGATGTCATATATACAAGATTTATTTATTATACCATATTTCAATGTCTGGATTTTTCATTTTGTTTATGAATTCATGGATAGGGGTTTTTCTACCATATAGTATCCAATAGATTAGACTAATTACCTTTAGTTGGAACATGGTTATATACCTGGTCCTATTGTATATATATTATCAGAGTTTTGAAATAGCCTCATTAATGAGAGAATAATTGTATGTATTCTCTATAGTGACCCCATTTTTATGTTGACGAGTCACTTTAATTGTGGGGATGAAGCTTTGAGTCCACCTCCATGAAACTATTTTTTATGTTTTTATATCACGATATGTTTTTATGATGTGGGAATGAATTTTCATATTACCATTCACTAATATTAGGATGTGTTTGGTAACATCATTGATATGGATACTGATAAATGACCATTTTGTGGCTAGAGAAGAGGTGTGTATCATATTTTTTCCTCCATTAACTTTCAGTATATACATTTTATAAATTGTTTCAAGGGAATACATATAAGTCTTTCCACTACGTGTTTTTGATACTTGTCTCCTGGTTTCTCCAAATACTACCAAACGAGGATTGATGGATTCATAGATGCATGTAGTTATGTGTTGCTAATTATGTTTCATTGTGTTTTTTTGATTGAAATTATATGTTTATGTGTGAAGGTTTTTTTTAAAATTATTATATTTTCATTAAAAATGTGGCTGGAGGGTTTCACAAGTTGATTTATAATGGTACCGAAAGGATTTACTATGATGGAATGGTGTCTTTTCTTGATTATGGATTTCCACATAAAATCAATCACTAACATCATTGGGGGGAATAGAGGTATGGTCCAATTTCCTATATTTTTGTTTCTTCCCTTAGAGGGATGTATTTTTTACCTAGGTCATAGTGACCTAATCTAGAATCATAGTGGAAACACCACCATTATACTGAGGGTTTTTTTCTATGTGGAATTTTTTGGGGTGACTTCTTACAAGATCCCTTTGGTGGGATCATTATGTCCTTGGGATGAGGTCGTTAGTGGACTTTTGAGCTACCACAATATGTTACGTGAGGAACTTGTTGGATCATTATAGGGATATTCTCTCAAGAATATTTGAGAATGAAACTAGTATTTTTTTTCTTTTGGAATACCAACCATCAATGAGTGGACATTTAGTGGGGCTTTATGAGTTGGAGGGTTTGTCGAGTTTCTTACATGGTTGGGATAGTAACATTCAGGTGGTAATCTATAACCAGTGCATTTAAGAAATAGTGTTGAAGGTTATAGGGAAATAAATAGTGTCATCTATTTATTTATGGAACCAACTTGTTTAGTGGTTGAATAATATGATAGTTATAAATAGTATGATTCCATTTGGATTTAATGGAGTTCAAGTTAATAGATCCCAAAATATAAGCAACAAAAACAAATAAGTCCACTCCAATAAAATATTATCTCAACAAATAAACTCATTCATAATCATTTTTAGTGTCCATATTATTTCCAATTTAATTGTAGGGGTTGAAATGTTATAAATAAATTAGGTCAGGTTTTCTATTTTTGAATGTCATCCAATGAGTTTGGTTCATTGTGCCGAATAAAACCAACAATTCCCTTATTCAATATGATTCATGATACTTAATACCAATGTTAAGTGGTTATTGGGAAATGAATCCAATGACATTCATCGACACACATTTTTCTAATGTAGGTGATGTAAGACTCGTCATACGATTTGGTGGGGAATTGTTTCCTACTTGGTGACTCTAAAATATTTAATACATATTCATTAATTTGTCATTAAATCCCTTGTTTGAAATAGGTTTCTATGAAATAATGAATTGAATAATAGTGTGTACGGATATTAGAATCATCTTTTTTGTATCTAAGGTTCTTTATTGATGGATACATCTATATGTATTTGAAGTTCTATATAGGCAGAATTCTATTACGAAAGGACTTGATATTCTTATGTTATTTATTGTGAAGATGATGGTATCATATTAAACAATGTGGTGACCTGTAGTTTATAATCATCTTGAAATCCCATAGTTGTTTTGATTCCAATATTGGGCCAATTATATGGGATTCCTTCAAATCATTTTGAAATTAATTAGAACCCACCTATTGTAGTTCCATTTAACTAGACACATCATACCGTTTATGTTCATGTGATAAGGACCAAATAAGTTATTTTAACATCATGTATTGTGAACATCTAGGTGAAAGGTTGCTAGAATATGTGTGATGTGGGGATTATTCCAAATCTTCTTGAGGGACCTAGATGGGATGCCTCATGCTAACATGGATATGAAACTAAGGGAAATTTGGACCAAAGTAAACAATGGCTGATTTAGGATGAGGAATATTGAACTCAATGAGGATTCTTATGTATCTCATTAGGAAGGATATGAACTCCAATATAGTTCAAATACGTTTGGGGTGACACCTATAGTGGAGCCCTTTAAATTTTCACCATGCAAGGAATGTGGCCCTTTGAAATGGGTACATGGATTTTAGGACCCACACCTAATGAGAACATTAGAGGGATTTTTATCATAGCGAATGTGTCCTATTGAGATGGATACATTACATTGAGGACCCATGTCTATAGAGTCCCTTTGGAGGAATGAGAATGGATGATGTGGAAAAGGATTATCTTTCGATTCCTGGAAATGATCATCTATATATAATAGTCATTACTAACCACTAATCCCATGCGAGTCTTAATCAGTGTGAGAAACCATAGGTTATAGATATGGAAAATCACATAATCTTCTTTATCTATTGGTGGATGAGTAAAAGGATTTGGGAGAGAGGTAATGTTATTTGATATTTCCATATCTTATTTTGTTTTTGTAACATATAGGGCATAAGAAATGAGTTGTGTGACCTCTTTAATGAAAGAATACGGGTTTAATCCACGATGGATGCCCCATTACTAGTTTTATAGATGATGATAAGAGGATAACCAATATCCCTCATAATATGGAATGTAATGTTTCCTTCCTCACTATCTGAAATTGGGGTCCCAACTTCAAATAATACAATGTAATGAAAAAGAAAAATACCTCATATTTGGAATAGGGATGTCCAATCAATTTCCCACATGGTCAAGGTTCTGATCACCGAGTGTATGCAAAATTTTGAGGACCCTGAGGACCCAACACATCAGGTAAGATATTCTCATGAAAACTCATAACAAGGGAATACAAAACTAAATGAGATACATGTGGTTGTCTCATTCACCATGATCGTGAAAATATGGACGCCTATATGGATGGGTTGATTCAGTATCCCATAGATTAGAATCCCAAGGGAAGGGGTTCCCTATCATTGGTGTCATGAAAAGGGGGGCTAAGGGATGGATCGTACATGTGGGGTATGGTTTGAAATATGGATGACTGTATAAGTGAGTATTGTATGAGATGATGATTTATCACACTAGTGAGGGTTCAGAAATATAAAGGTTTCTCATGCAGTGTAGACATGGGTGAGCTGAATCGATCTGTATGATATAAAAAACATAGGCCACAACACTTAAGAGAGGCCTTTACCAAGGCTATAAGGGTATCTTTATGTGTCATTAAGTGACTGGTGATTATGTCCCAAGCATAAAAAAGGGTACTTCATCACAGTGTTCATAAATATGGGATGTGGATCACCTAGACGTTCTCTATTAAAAACACTACTGGAAAATTAATAATACTATCCCACATTAATTCCCACAACATTAAAGCATTTTAAATCTACACGAATGATTTTGAGGGCCTAGGGGAAGGACTTGAGTGAGTAGATATTCGAGGCTTATTCAGGTTTTCCAGTCATCTCAAATGAGGATCCCAAGGGTATTATTTATAGACATTATCCGAACATGGGGTGAAGGTGGATCCTCATGCAGGTATGTCGTGTAGGTTAACACACGTGCGTACACAATTGGATTATAACTGGAGTACATTTCTTATTCCCTCATGAAAATGTTTTCCCACAAGATATACATGTACAGTGATGCTATAAAGCATATTAGAGCTACTTAGTGACACTTCTTCAGTTTTTTCATGTTATTTCTTGGGAGAGAATGTGATGATTTATATTCCTCACTTCTCATATTCTTGATTAATACCCCATCAAAAATTCATACTCTCAAGTGTCAAAAAAGAGTGTAAAAATGATAGACTACCTAAAAGAATGAACATGCACATTAAGGTCATAAATTATGCCAAAATGATCTGAGACATGATTTGTTCATTAAACCCATTTCTCAAAAAGATTATCAAAAAAAGGAAGAAAATATTGTAAAAATGAAGTGTAATGATCTTAAAAAATCCTAATATGGACAGAAATAGAATATAATAGATCATATAAATGTCAGTAAAAAACCCATTGCTGACTATAATATTTAATTAAATGCCAATCAACACATTCCAATCCACCATGAAGGCTCCATAACATTTCATTCATCTACACCAACTTGTCTACCACCTAATCATACTATAAAAGATAATTATCCCACAACACATCCCCATTTCTTGATCACATTGTAGGGAAATAACCATTTTTATACTTTCGTGATCTAATCTACTTCTAGATAAGGCTAGAATAGTAAGAATCAACAGTGTTTCTAGATCAAAAGGTGTTCCCACCTTGGTTACTTGATACATGTCCATAAAGGCAGAATCCACAGGAAAAAATAGAGAGAAATGTTGATTTTCTATTCATAAAAAGGTTAATAATACTTTTATCCTTTTCATGAAGGTAATAATTCATAGAACATTAGGCCTGAGACGTGATATGGAAAATTGAATCGAGGTAAAAGAAAAAAAAATTCAAACACCAATGAACCTGGAGATGAAAATTATTAAATAATGAAAAGAAGTAAGTTTGTTATTTAATTTGGGAATATAACTTTACATTGGGGATAACCACAAGAAAATATTTGAAGGAAGAGTTCCACTAGGATGTTTCCAGAGGCATCATAATATAAAGGGACCTTATATACATGAAATAGATTACATTAGTTATTATGTATAAATATATTGACATAAATAATCATTACATTCATAGATGTCCCTTATAGTTTTATATACACAAAAATTGTAGTTTTTAAATAATGATGGTGAATAAAATTATTAAAGCGCAATGTATGGCATATCAAATGAAACATCCATGAGAAGGTTGAAACATACTAATACAAAACAGACCATGATTTTGATATTTAGGGATAGTTAAATCATGGATAAGGATGATATCTATGTATGAGTATGATATGTGTTGTCAAAATTCAATTTTTTATCTAGCAGTATTTGGAATCAATTAAAATTTTTCACTTATATGATAAATATATCATTCAAAAAACATGATTAAATGAAATAGAGGTTAAATTGAATAAATTGATATGATATTGGTAATAGAAGGATCCACATGCCTCTTTCTAGTGAAATTCACTGACACATATCCCAATATGAATGTGAAGACAACCAAAATATTATATATTTTAAGGAAAATGTGAATATGAACATATTTTGGGGTCCTATATACCATACACCCTTATGTGGATATTCCTATCCTATAGAAAATTCATGTAAAATCGAACATACTCTTATATATAAATTATGTTCTTGTAGAATATACCGTCTATCATGTATTTTATAATCCTATGATAAGGATAAAGGTATTTTATAGTATTGGGTCAAATAATGAGGACATATTTCTTATAGTTTGATGGAATATAAAAAGTAGTTTGTGAATCACTTATCATTTGGATGGAACACTATTTATGGAATTGTTTAGGTGATAACCTAAATGGGCCAAGACTCTTGATGTATAATATTCAACTATATCCATGGAAACATTGTAATAAGTGGAGATTCTTCAAATGAATTAATTCTCATAGAACATGCTAATAGATGAAAAAACTATATTGAAATCTCTTGTAGTGATATGACCCTTACATGGGATGAGAAATTTGGATTCTCAAGCATAAAAAAACAATTCATCGATACATCCTACACTGATCATGATCGTATAATGAAGAATTATGTAATGCGGACATGATTTCTCTATTAAATTTTAAGGTCATACAGGATGACCCAAATGTCAGGCATTTTAACATAATGTAGTGTAATGACATTTGATAAGGATTGATATGGTTCCTTCTAAATACATGTACATTAAGGATTCTAATGTACACGAGGATATTCAATCACTCGGATTGAAATAGGGATATTAATTATTTTCATGTGTTCATAAATGAATTACCTATTGTATAAGGAGGCCCAACAACAAAAATCGAGATCATATGGTAGGGAGTGATGTTTTAGTGATGGTTCATAATATGATTACTGTCATGGTGGATAGTCTACAAAATAAAGTGATCCAATTGAAAACAACGGGAGTGGGATATTTTTCTGGAATTTCAGCTAGGCCAGATATAAGAGACATAAGAATCACTCCGTATTCAAAATAATGGGAACTAATAATGACATAGTTCCTAACTAGTATAATTCTCATTGATCTAGCTAAATTATAAGGTAGAGTGACGAAATATATTTGTTTCATGACATGAGGAAAATACATTAAAAAACATGTTGAATAATGAACAGTCTTATTTATGAGGTGGAACTGATGAAAGTTTAATTTTTGAGTAGGAAATGGATTGGGAATCCTAATGTTACAACATATCCTATTAGAAAAAGAATAAATATTAATGTAGTTTTTAATTTTACATACTTGAAGAGGACATTTGGAAATACCCAATTTGATTGGGTGGGACCAAAATGCTAGGATGCTGATATTATTTCGTAATTTTTAGGTCATATATCATGTAAACTATGAAAGAGAGATGGATTGATGGGGACTTGTATATAGTATTATCGATAAAAAGACGGATTTCATATAGCATATCCAACTGTATTTGGGGGAAACCTATGTCTGAGATGCTTATATGGATTTTTTTAACACAATAGAGTGTGTAAATTTTTAATTCACCATGTAACCTTGGATGGGGGTTAATATTATAAATAATTTTTAGATTATGTTTTATATCAATTAAAATGTTCAAGGAACAAAATTTTGGGAAATCTATTTTATATGGGGTCTTATAGGATGGGACATTAATATAACAACCCATATATAAAAAATCAATTATTATGAGTTTAAAATCAAGGATTCAACTTTCTATAATTCCCAATATCATTTAGGTTTAATGATTTAGAGTGTTGAAAATATATTATATAAATAAGTGGATATATACTCAATATTTTCAATTTTTTATATTAATTTGTACTTATATTTACATATGTATATCATTTTTAATATAAATGATTCATTGAAAAAAATTCTAAATAACTATCTTTTTTATTTTTATATGCTTTGTACATATCTATATTATATATGAAAATAACATAGAAAAATTTGATGAGAAAAAATATCTATAAATGGATATAAATTAAAAATAAATCTTTTTAGGCCTTTTAAATTATTTATAACCATTGAAAAACTGTTTCAATTAAATAATGTAGGTTGATTTTTTCTACAAAATACCATCACATATTAAAATAAAAATCATTGATAAAAATTTTCATAAAAGAGTATCATAAGATAAAAAAATGATGGAGGTTATATAGAAACACAATTTTCAAAAAACTCCAAATGAAATTACTTAACTAGTTTATTCAAACAAAATCTAAAAATGTTGAAACTCATTGTGGAATTATTTTTATAGTAAATTTTAATACTATATATTATATAGATTGAGTCCTTACCCAATTTATTGGAGAGCTATGTCAGACGCATCCATCAACATATATAATGACCCTAAATAATAACCAGAATAAAACACATATGGTCTTACAAATTAATCATATCACTCATTAAAATATCCTTTCAATTCCATATTCATAAGAACATATAGTTACACCATAAAATAAATGGTAAAATCATTTCTTTAATAAACCATTAAAATGAATCCATTACATAAAATGGATGTTCAATTAATTTTTGGTAACAATGAAATATTATACGGTGAATTTATAATAAATAATAGTCATTATTATGGGAAACAATGGATATATAATAAATAATAAAAAGCATTCCATTGAGATTCCTTATATAATTTCTAAACTAGCCCATATAGAAATGTATTAATTAATTGTAACATCATGGGTAAATAAAGAATAATAAATTTTCATATTTATTAATATTTGTGGATTAAATGTCAATTTTACTTTAAAGGGGATGGTATGTTCAATGGCTTACCCGATACAGAACAACAGGGTTCATTGAAATCTTACGTTTCACACTAATAATATAATATTATTATTTTAAATGGTACTTAACGCCGAGACATTGTATTGGTGGAAATGAATATAACTAACTAAAATATGATTATATATGTTTTTAGATGTTTTTACATGTATCCAATAAAAGTTTGAGTCTTAAAATAAGAAAGGAATTTGATTTTAGGCATAAATACTCCAATATTCATTAAAGGGCTGATTTACCGCCTTTTGATAGAGAACACTCATTAAATATAGTTTTGGTTGTTTATATATGTTATCTTTTACAAAATAAAATTATTATTTAGAATCAAGACTTCAAAATTTACTTCTGGTAAAATTTTTGGTATTTTTCTGATAAAATTTATTTTTTGATAAATAGTGAAAAATACTGTACTTTAATTCAAAACTCCCTTTTAATATAATGTATTTATATGGTTATTTTATCTTTTTAAATGGGTTAAAAGTGTAATTAGATTATATTTTTACCATTTAAACCAATTCAGGTCATTGGAAAAAATTTCACATTGAAATTGGGCATAAACAAGTGTCAATCTTTTGAAAGATATTGTTTCTTAACAACCCGCAATTTGTTTTGACAACGGGAATTAATTTTAAATTAATTAATTCAACTTCTATGTTTTTAATTTTGTAAAATAGACATATTTTTTTAATTGGGAATATCAAATATATCTTATGCAGAATTTTTTGTATTTTTCTGAAAAACAACAATTATTGAAGAATCGTGAAACCACTAAGTAGTAGTTAAAAAACAAATTGTTTCATTAAAATGAAATTTTACCACTTTTGTGAATTGAATTTAAAAAATCCAGCATAAATGGTTGTTATTAGGAAGTAAAATTTTGTTCAATAAAATGAAAATAATTTTTGGTGAATAGTAACTTTTGACTTTTATTTACCGCCATTAAAGGTAAATAGGGTACTTCAAGGTAAACAATATATTATAATAATACAAAATAACCATAACACTTGTCCTAAATTTATTGGATGAGTCATGGTAGACCATGGGCATCCCTGGGTCGATTTTCGGACCCCATGGAGCCACTTGAGAGTGATAATGCCTTTTTAGATTCATTAATTAAAAGTAAAGACAACAATTACACAAAAAAATATCTTTTAGTAAATTAATTTTTACACGGGGTTATATAAGTTATATTTTAAACTATAAATATTAATTGGAAATATAATATCATTTCCAACATCATGTTATTTTTTTATAATTTTTAGACAACACATAAATTAAATTATTTATGACACAATAATGATGGAGTGTTTACCTCATTTTAAATGATTTAAATAAATAAGATTATAATGATTAAAATATTATCTAAAACATGTACAATTTTAATTGGATTATTTTATTTCAAATATTAGTCATATTATATTCTACTTTAATGTGTTTTTGACCTTTTGAAACTGAAGATAAGTTTATAATAAAATAATAGCTTCACACTTTCATAAAGAGCCACTCCTCTCCCTTGTAAAAGGGGACCACTTATAACCAATTATTCACACCTCTCTAGCATTTTGGCTCGTCCAACCTCTAATTAAATAAGCTCCCTACATCTCTCTACTCAACCTATGTGCCATAACATAGGTATAAGGAACTTCAAGAAGTCTTTTTGGTTCAATCCAAAGGGAGTTACCCAAATTAAAGGTAACAGTTTCTCTTAAATTCATTTCATTTATTTTACATCTCCAACACCATGAACTATTTTTATTCCTTTATTTTTTAACAACACCAATATCTTAAATATAGTAGGATGTTGTTATAATATGTATTTGAGATACACTTACACACACCTCCATCTAATGGGTAAGGAACAAAATGTTTCTGTGGATGGAAAACTAACACCTTACGAAATGATAATGGTTCGATAATCTCCTTCCGCCTCTTATGGTGTCCATTATGTTGGAACTGTATTAATATATTATTTATATTATGTTTATGTTTTCTATATTATTCTGTATATTTCATTTAAAAACACTCATTTATACTTTATGATATGTGTGACCACGATAATTTCATTTGAGGAAGTGCGGACTACCGCCCCTCAAGGTGATATGATTCGTTCATCACATTCATGGAACATATAAATGATATAATTAATTAAATTATATAAAAAATATATCATATGATATTATACTGTAATTATAATATACCTATGTATCATTATGTTTTAATTCCATTAAAATACAAAATTGAATTGAAAGTAACGTTCATGCGTACGTACTGCTTACCGTCCCCCTGAAAGGTGAATTTCATTTCTTATCTCGAAACGTTATATACTATTATAAATACATATAAATTATGGATATATAATATATATATGATATATAAATCATTTATATCATTATGAAGAAAATTGAATTTTGACAACATGGACTAATTTTAATTATAACAAGTTCATTTTTTACTCATGTTCTGAACATCAATAAAATATCCAATATAAACTCAAATAAATAACTAATTATTATAGAAAGGTAATAAGTGATATAAAAGGAATAATAAAATGAAAAATTGTTCTTAATAAAGTTTAAATTAACTTAATTTTATTATTCAGGAAGAACAAGGAACAAACTAGATAATTCGGACTTGAGGTAAGGTGTTTCTAATCTCACATTTAATTATGTGAGATTTACATTGTTCAACACTTATTAATTTCATGTGGGTTGTGTATGGACCATGATTGTATTAATTGTGTAATATGAATTAATTTATGGATATTTACATCATAATTGTATGATCCATCTTTCATGGGTTTATGTTTCGTAAATTATCAAATCTATAAGAGAATTTGAAATTTCAATTTCCCCTTATTCGGATTTATGCATACATCATTGATTATTTTACTCTAAGATTATGGGTGGAATCACTATTCATTCGATTTTGTAATAATTCGACTCCCCTTTGTGTAGATATACTTTTGATACACATAATCACTCCATTGATAATTTCTCAAGTCATTGGTATGAATTTGATAGGAGAAATCTTAACTCAATTTCCATTCATTGTGTTAAACATCAAAGTCATTGGTGTTGTTTTAATAAGAATATGTGTGAAATTACATTGATTGATTTATAATGAATATCCATTCATACTGACTTTATTTATATTTGTTACACATAATTATGTCGTTGATTTATCCTTAACCAAAGGATATAGTCTATATAATGGATTTCATCTCAATTAACATTCCATGGAGACTTCTTCGTTGTTATACAACAATTCATATTTATATGGTGTATATAATGTAGTTTGACATAATATATCATGAATACATTTATTTTCATGATATTATAAAGTGTTTATTAACTCAAATATTTGTATTCATGTGTCTCTCTTTTGGTTAGAAACTCTAACTAAAATATCATTTTAATTGTTTTAAAGATTTATTCTTCTTAAATATTTTTCATTAATGTCCATGTTTTAAAAATGGTGTTATGGATTTATTTATAATGACATTAATGTTTTCAAAATAAAATTCCTTTTAAAATATCAAAAGTGGTATTGGAAACTTTAATTCAAAAATATATTTTAAACGACTTCTTGATAAATAGTGGTACTTTTAAATGTTTTGAAGAAAAAGGGGGATATTTTTCTAAAGTATTTTTGTTGATTATTTTCATCTATGTCAATATCCTTCATATTATTGATTGAGGTTAATTTATAATACAATCTTTTATATTGTATTTAATGAGTTATTTTTGACTGTGGATGTGTTATTTTTATACCCTTCAAGGTTTATTGATAATGTATTGACATTTCAAATACTAGTTTTAATGTGAATCTTTAAGTTATATTTCAACCTTTTCATATGAGGAATGCATTGGACTTAGTATGTGATGGGTGGAGAACGCTATTGCTTCTTGATGAATCGGTAGGTCTAATGAGATAAACTAGTGTCTTGGTACAAGGCCTTGGAAAAAAAATTATTTGCAGTATTGTATCAAGGCCTTGACTATGTGGTTATGAATGTATGTCATTATGAATTCCCTCATTATGATATTAGTTATTATATGTTATTATTCGACTAGTAGAATATCCTTGTGCATGTTCATGTGGTAATGTTTGATTTATTTTTTCCATATTATGTTAAACATTATGTTTAAAAGGCTATTTTTTTATTACACATATTTCCCTAAACGTTTATAGCTTCCGCTAAATAATTTACCCTTACTGAGAATATGATCTCACCCTTTTCTTATGTTTTATTTTTTCCAGGATCCCAAGAAGAGGTGTATGATTGAGTTGCAGGGTTAAGTGAAGGGAACACTGGAGTTCTCAAAATATTATTTATGTTTTGTTGTATGTTTGAAAGTGTAATGTGACGCTTATGTTTGTAATATATTTTCCAAGACTGCTTAACTGATCAGTCCTTTGAGATTTGATTCCTTGTAATCATTCCAATGTATTAAAATAATGCCCTGACTCTGGGTAACTGGGATCGGGGAAATACAGTTGGTATCATAGAAGTTTAGTACAAACTTTGGAAAGTAGATTTATATTAACTCTAATTAGAGCACATTACCCTAAGCAAGACTTTTACGATTAATATAGAAGATCTTAGTAGAATGTTGGTAATGTAGATAATTTGTGAGTTTTTCGAGCAATACATCCATGTCTGGAAATGAGCAAGTAGAGGCGGCTCTGGAGGAGATGTACCTAGGGGTAAAACCCGAAAACACCACTTTAAGCTGGACTCAATTGGGAACTGGTGAATGAAAACAGGCCTTGCTGCACTCTTGGTTACGACACAACCAGGTGATATGCTTAGGATAATTTTCATATTCATTAATAACCATTAAGAATGGTTTTTGAGTATTATACATAATCAATGAAAACATTTTTTTGATTATGGATTATATCTGTAAACCTTTCTATTTACATTAGGTATTTTATAAGTTTGGAATTATGAATTGTGATTCATAAACTGACCTAGTGTATGACATTATTTAGAAATGTCGCCCAGTATATTGAATAAAAACTCCATCAAAACATATGATCCAAAGAGTAAGAAGGTTCATATATTTCATGGTATTAAGCTAAAATTTAAAAGGGAAATAGTCTCCCATGTATTCTAATTATATGAAGAATAGTACCGTATGTTTACAGAATAAGTAAACGATTCTACGTGTCCTATGGAATTGAAGGGAAGAAAGGGAAGAATTATCTTCTATTTTGAGGATATAATCATAAAGAACAATTTGTGTTTATATGATCCTTGAAGTTGAGGAAATTGCGGGTTATTAATTTTTTGGGATAAAAATGCGAGGTATGAGATAACATTTGTGATCAAATTATGATATGGTTATTTTGAGAAATTTATTTTATTTTGGGAATGTTATATAATATAGTTTTTGAAAAAGGAAAACATACAGACCATGTGAAAACCCATCACATCGGACAAAGCAGTGGGAATCGAACCCACACCCAAAGTGTGACTAGGATTTACCGCGTTCCACTAGACTACATGAAGTCCCTCGTTAGTGTGACTAATTATTTATAGTTAAATGATTTTACTGATCAATAATAAGTTGATTTGGGATCTTATGTTTTATCAAATGGATATCGTTATTGTAGAGAAATGATTTGGTGATTAAGTGATATTTTTTATTTTGGATGATGTCACTCTATTGGGAACACAATATACCTATGGAAAATAGAATACTATGGGATTTCATTTGAGGAGTAATGGTGGATTTTTATCTATGTTTTTATTGTGAATTTATAGTGATTTAGGTTATTAATGGAAATGACTAACCTATCATAGAGAATATGTGATTAAGCTAAATACTTTTATGTTTGTGACATTAAGAGTAGTCAATATTATTTGGAGATACAATTTAACATGGAAGACTACGTAATATAAGATTTCTATGTTTTGGGATTCATTCAAAGTTTGGATTATATTGATGTATTTTAAGGACAATTGTTTATTCAATGGAATTTTTTGAACATTGGGTTTTGTTGGTTTAATTTTACAAATTATGATAATTATTTCTTTTGGGGATAATTTGAACTTGTACTAACCAATTTTTTGGTTAAATCTATAAAGACAGGAGAAATATTTAGTTCGTCCATTGTGGATTACGTGATTCTATAGAAGTTGATTCTAGTGCATTAGGGGTGACAATGAAATCTTGAATACTCATCGTTTGGAAAAAAGATGAGTTTGTGGAAGAAATGTATTAAAGGATGAAAGTCTATATGAAAATTAATAATGGTTACTTATGTTTTTAATTATGGTCGTAAATAAATTCATCAAAATTATAAAAGGTAACTAAAAAAAACTTTGTCCCTTAATTTTTTTTACTAGGGAATCAAAGACTATTTATCCTATCACATGTTTGTTATTTTCTGGTGGTAAACATTTTCTTAATCATGTTTTCTATCACTCTCCATCAGTACTTGACACTTTTTTTTCTACTCCATATCCATGTTTTCATGGAATCCTAGTATCTTTTGTCTCAGGTATCCTTTTTTACTTCTTTTACTTTATTTTAAATTGATAGTTTTATTGACTCTTTTTTCGATGTGTGGATTTCAATGATGTTTCCGAGCCTAATTTTAAAAATGCGAGGATGCAATTCCCAAAAGGGGGGAAGGATGTATCATCCATGGTAAATAAAGAATAATACTTTTTCATATTTATTAACATTTGTGAATTAAATATTAATTTTACTTTAAAGGGGATGCTATGTTCGATGGCTTACCCGATACACAACAACATGTTTCTTTGAAATCTTACATTGCACACTAATAATATAATATTTTTATTTTAAATGGTACGTAATGCCAAGTCGTTGTATTGGCGGAAATGAATAGAACTAACTAAAATATGATTATATATGTTTGTTAATTTTTTTTTCATTTATCCAATAAAATTTATAGGCTTAAAATAATAAAGGAATTCAATTTTAGGCATAAATACTGTAATATTCATCAATGGGTCGATTTACCACCTTTTGATGGAGAAACCTCTTTTAATATAGTTTTTTTCCTTTTTATATGATATATTTGACAAAATTAGAATTCTTCTTGAGAATCGGGAAATCAAAATTTACTTTGGGTAAATTTGGTATTTTTCTGATAAAAATCATTTTTCTGATGAATAGTGAAAAATACTCTATTTTAATTCAAAATTACCATTAAATATAATATATTTATATGGTTAGATTATCTTTTTAAATGGTTTACAAGTGTAATTAGATTATATTTTTACCATTTAATCCAATCCTGGTCATTGGAAGAAATTTCACTTTTAAATTGGGCATAAACAAGTGTCAATCTTTTGATAGATATTGTTTCTTAAAAACACTTTATTTGTTTTGACAGCAGAAATTAATTTTAAATTAATTAATGAATATTTGTTCCGAATTTTGTAAAATAGAAATAATTTTTTAATTTGGACTATCAAATATATCTTAGGCTGAATTTTTTGTTTTTTTTGAAAAAACATTATTTTTTGATTAATAGTGAAACCACTAAGTAGTAGTTAAAAAATTGAGTTTTTCATTAAAATGAAATATTACCACTTCTGTGAATTGAATTTCAAAAATTCGTCAAACATGGTTGTTATTAGTAAGTAAAATGTGGTTCAATAATATGAAAATAATTTTTGGGGAATAGTAACATTTGACTTCTATTTACCGTGGTTAAATGTAAATAAGGTAATTCAAGGTAAAAAGTATATTTTAATATTACAAAATTTCCTTAACACTTTTCATACCCTTATTGGATGTGTCATGGCAGACCATAAGCATTCTTGGGTCGATTTTGGGACCCCATGGAGCCACTTCATAGTGATAATGACTCTATAGATTAATTAATTTAAAGTAATGACAAAAATGACACAAACAAATATCTTTTAGTAAATTAATATTTACATGGGGTTATATAAGTTATATTTTCAACAATAAATATTCATTTGAGTGAAAAAAAATTCCTACATCATGGAATATTTTTTATAATTTTTAGACACCGTATAAATAAAATTATTTCTGACACAATAATGATGATGTGTTTACCTAATTGATAAATGATTTAAATAATGAAAATTATAATGATTAAAATATTATCCAAAACATGTGGAATTATAATTGGATGATTTTATTTTGAATATTAGTCATCTTATATTAAACTTTAACGTTTTTTGGACCTTTCAAAACCGAATATAAGTTTATAATAAAATAATAGTTTCACGCTTTCCTAAAGAGCCTCTCCTCTCCGTTATAAAAGGAGACCACTTCTAACCAAATATTCGCACCTCTCACGCCTTTTGGCTCATCCAAACTCTACCCAATTAAGCTACATAATTACCTCTCCTCAACCAATATTTCTTACCTTAGTCAGAAGGCACTTTAAAAAGTTCTTTTGTTTTAAACCAAAGGGAGTTGCCCAAATTAAAGGTAACAGTTTCTCTTAAATTCATTTCTTTTATTTTACATCGCCAACCCCATTAATTGTTTTTATTCCATTAATTTGTAACAACACTGGTATCTTAAATATATTAGGATGTTGTTATAAGAATTATTTTAGCTACACATACACACACCTCCATCTAATATATGATGAACAGAATGTTTCTTTGGATGGAAAACTAATGCCTCACGAAACGATAATTGTTCAATTATCTCCTACTGCCTCTTATGGTGGCAATTTTTATGGCACTATTTTTATGTATTATGTATATTATGTTTATTTTTTCTCTATGATTATTTTATTTTCATTTAAAAACACACCATTATGCTTTCCAATATGTGTGACCCTGATAATTTCATTTGAGGAAATCCGGACTACCGCCCCCTCAATGTGATATGATTCGTTCATGACATTCAGGGAACGTATAAAAATATAGAGTTAATTAAAATATGGAAAACATATATCATATGATATTATACTGGAATTATAATATACCTATGTATCATTATGTGTTAATTCCATTAAAATACAAAATAGAAATGAAAGTAGCGTTCATGCTTACGTATGGCTTACCGTCTCCATGAAAGGTGCATTTCATTTCTTATCTCCAAATGTTATGTACTATTATAAATACATATAAATACTAAATATATAATATATAGAAATGATATCTAAATAATTTATATAATTTTGGATAAAATGGACTTTTGACCACATGGAAAAATTGTAATTATAACAAGTTCATTTTTTACTCAAGTTTCGAACATCAATAAAATATCGAATATGAACTCAAATAATTATGTAATTATTATAGAAAGGTAAAAAGTGATATAAAAGGAATACTAAAATTTAAACGTTTTCTTAATCAAGTAGAAGTTAACTTATTTTTATTATTTAATAAGAATAAGTAACACATAATACAATTCAGACTTGAGGTGAGGGGTTTCTTATCTCACATTTAATTCCTTGTGATTTACATTGTTCACCACTAATTTATTTCATGTGGTGAGTGTACTACCAATGATTTTATTAAATGTGTAATATGATTTAATTTATAGATATTTACATCTTCATTTTATGATCTTTCTTTCATGGGTGTACGTTTCTTAATTTACCAAATCAATAAGAGAATTTGAAATTTCAATTTCCACTCATTCAGCTTTACGCATACTTGACTAAATGGCCCGACGGCCTAAATTTGTTTATTGATTTTTTGATAAAACCCCTTTTATAGATTATGGGGTAAACCTCACATTACTTCAAGGACATAAAACATTAAAACAAATCAAAGGTCATAGCCCAGAACAAGTCCACAAAGAAATACCCCTCCCCAACAACTTCATTAATATGGAAAACCTCCACCAATGAATGATTGTCAAACGAGCAGTCTTGTGTAGAAATAAATGGGCCTGGTACCGATGGCAGAGCCATACCCTCTCAAACATCCAAATCTGATTAACCATACATGGTGAAATTACGTGTTCTAATCCTTTTCTGGAGAAAATCATTGTAGTAATTCTGGGAGAGTCCAACAAAAATAAAAACCCGAAAAAAACCACGGACCCTTATACTTCGTCAAAACAACACCATTTCTCCATCTTCGCAAATTCACTTCTAGACGAACAGAATGCCATCACCTCTCCAAAATCACCAAACATCAGACACATCCTTTCACAACAACCACTCCCATCATCAATCGTCCTCAAGACGGACAGAAAAAAATCAACAACTTAAGTGATTGATGTGTAGAAAATAGATGAATAACCAAGCATCCAACCAATATTAAACCTCATCTGAAGCACAAATCAACATAACCGAGTACAATTTCGGCTTGGGAATTAAGCTGTATGACAAACAATGATCTACTACAAAAAACCTAAAATATAAAAATATCACCAAAATGGCGGATGGAAGACCGCCGCAAGCCGGACCCCGTCACCGTTATCCTAGACGCCCGCGAAGAGGTCGAAGATCCACCTGATGGACAAACGAAAGACACGGCGGCACATTCAGGCCGCTAAAGCTGGATCTTGGCCTCCAACCAACATCATGCTTCCTTGAAAGACCATATCCAGTGAAGGGGATTCAGGCAAGGAGAGGACTGTAGGGATGCAAGGAATGGTTGAGAGCACAATGCCACTGACGCCACTGCAACTGAGGATCCGTCGATGCTAACTGACCGAGTGTGAGGGAGGAGGCTTCACAAACCCTAGATGAAGGAGGTGGCGATGAGGAAAAGATATTTTTGAAGGGAACCCCTTGAGGGCTCACTGCTCCTGTTATTCTTTATGCATAATTCATATAATATTTTACACCAAGGTTATGTGTGTAATCACTATTCATTTGCTTATGTCATAATTTGCACTACCCTTTTGTGGATATACATTTAATACACATAATGACTCCTTTGATAATTTTTCAATTAATTGATATGAACTTGATAAGAGTAATCTTAACTCAATTTCAATTCATTGAGTTAAACATCAAAGTCATTGGAGTTGTTTTTACAAGAATATGTGTTAATGTCCTCTGATTGATTAAAAATGAATATCCAATAATATTTAGAGTATTTATATTTGTCACACATAATTATGTCGTTGATTTATCCTTATCCTAAATATATAGTCTATATAATGGATTTCATCTCAATGAACATTCTATTGAGACTTCAATATTATTATAGGCCACTTCACTTTTATATGGTGTATATAAAGTAGTTTGACAAAGTTTATCATGAATCTGATTAATCTCGTGATATTATAAAGTGTTGATTAACTCATATATTTCTATGCATGTTTCTCTGTTTTAGTTTGAAACTCTAACTATTATTTCATTTTAAATGTTTTAAATTTTTATTCTTATAAATCATTTTCATTAAAGTCCATGTTTTAAAAATGGTTTTAAGGATTTATTTATATGAACATTAATGTTTTCAAATTAAAATTAATTTAAAAAGCATCAAAGTGGAATGGGACACTTTTATTCAAAAATATATTTTAAATGATTTCTTGAAAAATAGTGAACTTTTAATTTTTTCAAGAAATAGGGGGATATTTCTCTCAAGTAGTTTTGATTATTATTTTCATCTATGTCAATATCCTTCATTATTATCGATTGAGGTTAATTTATAATGAAATCTTCCATATCTTATTTGATGAGTTATGTTTCATTGTGGATGTGTTATTTTTATACCATTCATGGTTTATGGATAAAGTATTGAAATTTCATATGATTGTTTTAATATGAATGTTTATGTTATGTTTGAACCTTTTCATATGAATAATTCATTGGACTTAGTAATTGAAGGGTGGAGCCTGATATAGCTCTCGATGCATTGGAAGGTCTCATGAGAAAAACTAGTGTCTTTACACAAGGCCTTGGAAAAAAAATTTATTTGTAGTCTTCGTACGGGGCCTTGACTACGTAGTTATGAAAGCCTGGCGTTATGCATTCCCTCATTATGAGATTAGTTAGTACATGTGATTATTCGACTTCTAGAATATCTATGTGCATGTTAATATGGTAATTTTTTATTTATTTTTTCCATATTATGTTCATGTTTATGTTTAAAAGGATTTCGTTTTTATTACACATATTTCCTTAAATGTTTATAGCTTCCACTAAATTATTTACCCTTACTGAGAATTTGAGCTCGCCCCTTTCTTATGTTTTATTTTTCCCTAGATCCCAAAAAGTGTTTTGGGGCTGAGATGCGGTGTTAAGATAAGGTAACAATGGCATTCTCAAAGGATTATTTTTGTTGTGTTGTATGTTACAAAGTGTAATGTAACGTTCATGTACGTAATCTATTTTCCAAGACTGCAAAACGGATCGGTCCTTTGGGACTTGATTCCTCGTATCATACTAATTTTTTAATATAATGCACTGAATCTGGGTAACTAGGATCGGGGTGTTACATTGATTTATTTTAAAACCATTTTAGTGAATGTCATAATAGTAAAATCTGAAATTTAATAGTAATTACTGTATATATAAGAGAATTCATGGAAAATATATATGTAATTCTATATTAAATAGATATATTTTAAAATAACTAAATAATCATTTTAAAGAAAAGTTATTTATAGAAACTATTAACTCACAACATATGCCTATTTAGTTATATAATAATTAATTTATTTTAATAATATTTGTGATTCATATCAATTTTAACGTATATAAGTTTATTCGATGTTTTTTATTTGATTTATATTCATTTTTTGATAGGAAAAATTTTGATTACAATCAACACTAATAGGGGTGAATTAGTGTTGAAAAATATTTAAATCATTTTTATTTTTATCGATTTACCACTAACACTTCTTAGTAAATTGATTCATCCATTCTATTTTATGTATCATCATCATGTCTATAAAACATGGTAAAATATGGAATATGACATTTTTATAATCCTAAATACTCAATAAGTGTAGTTATAACATATAACATATAGAAAAGACAAGTGGATAGACTCCCTAATAAATTGAGATACATATTATAGTTTTTTGGGTTGGAAAAAAACATAGCATGTGAGTTAGTCCCTACACATTAGGATTGGAAATGAAAATTATACAGAATTCAATTATACGTGATGATTTTACTCCAAATAGAATATTTTCAATATATAATTATTCTATCAATATAGATATTCTCTTCCTTCTTTATGTTACATTGTTACACCATTAAATTCTTCCACCAAAGGATACATATTTTGGTTGTCACACTCATTCTTTGTTCATTACTTCCATTCTTCTTATAATGTTTTATTCATGACAATAACCATGAATCCCATATTATTAATTCCTTATGAAAATTTCCCTCTAATCCTATCCTTTATATGATTATTTATAAAGTGATGGTTTCCCCTTTGATAGTTAAGATGATCCCTACGTTTTTTCATGTTCATTTTATTCCCAATTAATATTAATTTTTAAAGTGTCGAGTTGTCCTATTATTATTATAATTTGATCAATTCCAACCCAATCATATTGTCTAATACTTCTATATTATGTAGTATACTTATTCTATTACTTTTATGCATAATCATTTTTTATTATTAGTTGATTCCCTATTACGTTTTCTAGTGCCCCTACTGCATCTAGTAGCCCTTTCTTCTTCTAGTACATCTTATCTCAAATATTCAAACCAAATGAGAATTACTCAAAGTATTTGTGTTAAGGACTTTATTATCAACCAGAAATTATTATTTATTAACCATAACCACGACCCATTCAATTTCATCACATAACTCAAAATTAATCCCCATCCATTTATATGGGGATAAGTTCTTTATAATTTTAGATGGATTATCATACTTCAAATTCACACTTTCAACTCAAATTTTGATGCTCCCACACAAAAATATATTTATTAATATAAGTGAAAAATTATAAATAAATTTTAAAATTAATTCTCACTGGTAGCATCCATACATCTCCATATTAACGTTTTTATTCAACATTCATAAAATCGTGGCTAAATAATAATATTTAATTGTTATTACTGAAACACTGATCATCTAACTCAAAATATCCAAGAAAATAACATCAGTAAAACATAATAAATAACTCTAATAATTCAATATGTTTTTAAATATTCCCATATATTATATTTGAGAAACGTCATCTGGTGTTCCTTCGTAAATTTATAGGAATATCTCAAAATTATTTTAAAATCCCCTTCCTCGGTACAATGAAATTATTCTTAAAAATACAACATTGTTCCTTGTGTTTAAATCCTTTTACAAATAGACTAAATAAAATAGTATTATAATGATTATCCTTTAAATATTAATTTGGATGTCATAAAACATTTCTTCATTATTCGACATCATTTATATGATGTCAATTCTCATAATACTTTGTCTTATGAACATCACATGAAATCATTTATTTGATGAATTAACCAAAAAATTATTTCCAAATCAAATAGGTCTGAATCCATTTCCTCTTATAACTAATTATCTATAAAACGTTACCCTATGTTATCATAAGAAAATTTTATATGATTAATATGAATCCTTTATCTATAAGACCTATATCATATTTACATAAAATTTTCTTTACATCACATTCTTTTCATGATTCGGTAGGACGGAATTCATATATAATATAACATTCATTTAGAAGAGGAGAAGTATTTATCACCTCATAAACATACTTCTTCATTCATTCCCAAAAAAAAATTGAACTATGCAAATTTTAATTTATTAAATTTCATGATATGGTCTTCGTACAACTCTTCACTCTTATTCAATTAGAAGTTTACAATTTTTAGGTACCATAGTTCCACTAAGTTCCTCCATAAATCCAAAACATGAATTATAGAAATCATCTCCACAATATCCCCTTGGGACATAAATAATTAAAATCACATTCAGATACATTTTTGTTCATCTAAAATTCATCATAGATCAAATCCAAAATATATTATGATATATGAATAAAAAAGAACACATAATGTAGATTCTTATGTTATTTTTTCGTTTCAATATTTTTCTGATGTATCAATGAAATTAATTATTCATACATTTTTTTATACCAGGGTGCTAATCAACTCAATCTATTTTCATTAATATGGTTTTATTGGAAATATTTATTCGGTGGTCCCCCAAAAATTACAATAACTAATCATTCTTTTTATCTTTTTCTAACTAATGTGCTATGTTAAACAAATTAAGAAAGTTACATTGGATGGACTCTATAGTGATGAATTTATAGAAACATGTATAACATATACATTTTCTAATAGAACATCTTGGGAATCCTCATTCGAGTTCCTCAGTTCAATTATTTCATTTGAATAAGTTAGTATGATTGATTCCATATTATCAACTCACTAGATTATACATTGTCTGATCATATTTGTTGAATATGTCTATACATCTTCACCAAAAGCATAAGGAAACTACTTAAGTAAACATTCATAGTATTGATAAGAATTTTTCTACTCAAACAATAATAGAAATATTATGTAAATATTGATAAAACCTCCCAATTTTTCAAAAATAAATTTGATTTCAACAAAATAACATTCCTCTTACAATAGACAATAAAACATTATCAATTTAATTCTTCTTAATTAATTCATTAAAGAAATTCCCAAATTGTTATGAATATTTGAGTTTCAAAGGTAATTTACATCCTATTCATCATTATAACATTTATTTAATTTTCAAATAAATGAAATGATTATATTTTATATTAAAACCATTTAAAACTAATAAAGACAATTGCATATAAGTACCACTCACCTATAAAATGGCCACATTAATCTCCATATTTTTTAAAGTAGCAAAAAAGTACATCCTAAATGAATATGTCCACATGTTAATCATTCACCTATTTTTATTACCTAATTTTTTACAAATATTAATTTCCATTTATATCCACATTATTGTCTAGAAATTCATTATTTATAGGAAAATGGTATGACATAATTATTATATAATTATCCATCCATTATTTCACTATAGGTATACATGGTCCATGATCAATGTAGGAAAAAGAGTATTTGATATAGATAGAAATGTTCCCCCCTACAAATTAATTAGGACACCTCATTGAATGAGAACTCAAAAATAATTTCCTGCTTGTATGTATTTATTCCGAGCTGAAGATACCAGATAATATATGAATTACCTTATTGATAGATTAATAGGAAATCATAACAATCACTTAAGAACATATATTAATACCATTTAACTACAAGAATCATGATTATTGTACATGGGGAACGTTCATACATCCAATATTCATCAGAAACATATTAATTTAAATTATCCCCCTTTATATTAAATCTATTAATTTTTTATAACCAATTAAGAGAGATTAATGATTTATAATTTTTTCATTGATTTATCATTATAATCCTTAAAATGATCAATCTATTAAATATTTTTTATTTACTGTATTCATGTTGATATTTCAATAAAATTTATATTTTTTTATATGGATTTGAAAAAAAATAAAAATTATGATAACTTAATAAAGGATGATCCTTTTATAAAATTCATTTCCTAATCAAATATATTATTCTTTATATAGTGGAAAAATTTTAGCTATCTAACAAATGTTTTCATTTGATCATCCCACATTGGTTATCCCCCATAGTTTATACATCACTAGAAATTACTTATCTTGAAATATCTTGTAAAATAAAAAAATGATAAGGGGATAAGGTGGATGATCATTTCTTCTTATTTTTAACAACAATATTGAGATTATTTTCAAAATGTGTTTTCTCTATTTCCTCAAATATTTTTTAATTCATATATGAATTTTAGTTATATTATATCATGGTTAGAAAAAATATTTTCATATTATCTAAGACTTTTCAAGGAGAAAATTTATTCTTATGAGTGTTCAGATTTGTTATATCCTTAATCCTACCAAGTATGTCATCATAATCTGGTAAAATAGATAAACAAAATTTTCCCCTATGTACCACTTTCATATATCTCTCGAAAGAACTTCTTTAATAGAAGAATTTTAATTTGTTGAAAAGATTTCATTTTCTATATCTTCATTATGTGGAATCTTCTATTTTTCTTTTTTACTTTCCATTGAATGTTCTTCATCATTTTTCATCATCATATCTAAATATTATATCGAGATTACTAACATATCAATTGGTCAATAGTAAAAAGGTTTGGATTTCCACATTGCACCATCATAGTGACATCCTCTCAAAAGTTCTTCAGGAAGAACCAATTTTCTTAAAATTAAAGGATTTTGAATACAAGGTCTTCTCAAAATTTCTTCTTGAAATATTCATGGGAAAAAATATAATTTTCAACATAATTCCACTTACTGCACAATGTTTTGTATTATTTCATAGCCATATTGTGTGTTCGTGTTTTCATAACATCTTTGGATAGTTTTCTATATTCTAATGTACCCAAAAAAGGACCATCAATATTTTATACATCATATATATTTTCATGATTTCAAAATGTATTATATATATTTATATTTACTTTTGGATGTTTCTTCATTAACTCTAGCTTTTTACCCGTTGTAATCTATAACTTTTATGCTTTTTCATTTAGATGTTGGTAATAAAAATCTAATGTGGAATGCCCGTATCCGTTACAACACAAGCATTGAAAATGAATAATATGCCTTTATATATTAGTTATATGTTGTTTATGGATTATTTTTAATTTTTCAAACTCTATATATGAAAATATGTTCTATACACTTTTTTCTATGAACCCTAGTTTTGGATTTATGATTCTTGTCATTGTTAATCATCCTTAATTATATAGACATTTTGTTTTCAAAATTTTAAATCATCAATATCATATTTAGAATCAATATTATAAGAGGGCATGGATAGTACATCTTTCAATACAAATATTTTAGACAGACAAGTAAAAGGGTTCATAATCATAATACCATATGTAGAGGATCTATTAACCATATAATCCTCTATTGTGTATTGGGAGGTAATACCATCTTTATAATTTTTTTATGATGTATCTATTTTCTATTATTAAAATTTGCCAAAATTATATCCAATTAATAACATTTCATATTGAGTATTTTTTATCTATCATCACACACACCTTATACTCACAAATATTATTCATTTGTTCATATTACTCTTCATACAACCTCTACATTTGTATAAAAATGAGTTAGTATACATGATAATAATTTATTTATCAAACAAATTGTTACATTATAAATCAATGAAATTATATAAATTTTATTCGTGTTTTTAAAACATTCCTTACAAAGTCTTCTTAACTCATTATATTAATTCATCATATTTTATCCATTTGTATTTAAATTTTGAGGAACAAATTTCATGATCCACCGTCTTGGTATCAATGGTTTAAATATTCAATAAATTTTTTAATAAAATATGTTACCAGATAATCTACATCATTATAATGTTCGGTGATATCTTCTTGAATAAATTTAAAGTCTCTATAAACTATATTTTCAATTTATTTTGAAATGTAACAAAAAATATCATTAAATATACTAATTGATATATCATAATATTTTTTAGATATATCATAATGACAAATTTTTATATTATTTTCTTCTTGAGGTTAAGAAATACAAATGATTCACATACCTCATTATCATATAACATTATAGGTTTACTTGATGTAGTAATGTTTTTATTATCCTTAGTGAAAACATGAGTCCATTTACCTTCACATTCAATCCAGGTTAGTCTTATATGTTATCAAAAAATGGAGAATTTGATACATCAAATCATTTAGGAATAGGGGATATCATCTTTACCATTATTTTCACATCCATTCTCCATTTCGTCATGGCCATTGTAGAAAGATCATTATTTCTAAAGATAATTGAATGTTTATAAAATCTAAACATCATTGTTAATACATGAATGAATATAAAATATTCAATAGTGAATAAATTGAACTTATAGATTACAATATAAGTGAAACAATGATCTTATATTAATTAATATAACCACTATGGGATATACTCAACATTTAGAGGGGTGAATCAGTTCTTGGACATTTTTTAGTAATTATAAATTACTATCTCACTACCTCTTAAACCTGGTTGGATATCGATTCTCATATACGATTTTCAATATCAAGTGCATGTTTATTAATGATGGTGAATTATAGAATATGATATTTTTAATAGGTTTGCTAATATATAATATATCTCATTCTTTTAATATATGTTGATGACCAGAACAAAAATTCTCCACTATAATGATATACATTTTACATTGGTTTTATTAATAAACATTATGCATCCTATGAATAAATACCTATAATAAATTAGGTGGTAAAGGCATAATATTGAATATATGGACTCTTGATGGCCATATTCTAACATGAAGCTTATAAATATTTTCTTATATTGAATTTGTAGATATTTTAATGTTTATTCATGGTTATTGGAAACATCGTGAATGTATTCAACTAGATGAGACTTTTGTTAGATGATATAGTGCATCGTTTTTCTGCATAACCATCTTCATCAAATTTTACTATAACCGTAGTGAGATAGAAACTCACATTTTTTATTTTGTATGGTATTTTTTGTCATATCCTATCCATTATACCATGTTTATTCTGTGATGGTTCCTCTAATGAGTGTTAATCTAATCCCTTATCCTTTATCAACATGTTCATTTGATTCATAAATGATATGATATATCTATCAAGTATATATCACATAACCACTACTAATCATCTTTCATATGCTCTTCTTGTGATAATTCTTGGTTTGAAATTTTCTAATCAATATGGTACCTTTGCATTTGATCAATACTACTTTACATTAGTTGATTCATGGTTTGTTTGTCAGTTGATTCCACCCTTTTTGGTCCCCTACTTATTCTATTACAACATCTCTCGAAACATCATCTGAAATAGTAATTTATCCAATATATTGTGACCAGAACATTCCTACAGAGATTCATTTATTTAGTATAATGAAGATATATGAAACTCTTTATTTTTTCTCATATCATGCAATGCATCAGCACCCATTTAAATAGGAATTCATTATCTATATTTTTTGAGGATAATAATTCATATTAAAGCATCCCACACATTTTTTGAGACTTTCTATAAAAACTATTGTTGTATGAAAAACATAAAACATCATAAACAGTTGGAGTGAACACATATTAATTGTTAACATCCTTAGATATCACTATCAATATTCTTATTGAACTTTCATATATTCTCTTCTAAAAAAACATTCATTTTTATTATTGAAATTTTTGTCATCCCGCTATACATCACAACAATAATTAAGACTATAAAAACATTAATGAATTTAGTACAACATGTATGTTGCAACATCATATCCTATATTCCATCTAGGAAAAAAAATTGATTACCCATCACAAATTAATACGATTAAATCTAAAGAAATTCACAGAATCATTCCTCCAACCAATTACATGCTACAAAAATATTCTTCTAGTCCACCATGCCAACATAATTTGTGATTCTTTACAACATCAATCTGTTAACTATGTGTGAAATCATCATAATATCCATGCGATCCATATAAATTTTCCCACTACTACCAAGTCTAGAAGGATGTTGATATAACCACCTATGTAGTTTTTTTATATCCCTTCTACTGGATTAGGGAGTCATCTATTTTTTAATTAGGTAGTAATGAATTATCCAAATATTCCCCATGTATCAACAAAAAATCTGAAGAAAACATCAAATAATATTCAAGAAAAATAATATATTTTTATATGGTATTATTCTCATGAAATAATATTTATATTACATGGTCTCTAATATTCTTAATTAAAATAAATATTTTCATTTCCATCACATTTCATATTTCATGTGTCATCCTTTTGACATGAATTTTTCATTAATGATTAGTTCACAAATTTCCAAATTTTAATATGGAGTCATTTCCAAGAATGAGATCAAATTCCAAGAAGTGAATCCATAAAAATTAATTAGAATCAAATAATAATATATTAACCCATAAAAAAATAAATGCAACACATGGATTAAATAATATATTACTTATTCTTTTAAAATATATTTTTTCATAAAAAAACATTATAATTGTGCTCCAATTATAATATTCTTATGACAATAAAAGTCAATGACTTTGTGGAGTCATATCATATCAATTTTTTCAAAATAAATATTCTCCATTTTAAGGGATTAATATCCCCTGATAAATGGAAAAGAGACTTTTCATAAAAAAACTATATCTTTACATTTGATAACATGGTGTAAAAAATACACATATAACCAAGGATATCTGCGATGATTCTAAAAACCTCCCACATGTGACCCAAATCATAGATATCTGATAATTCTCATTACAAAGGATAAATAATTTGATTTACCGATGGAAATAAAAATCATGAACATAAAAACTAGAAAAATATTAATATCATAAGAGTAACTCCGAATTTATCTCATCTTTTCAGAAAACCAAGAAATCACCCTTAATTAATACAATTAAAACTGACAGAATATAGTGCGATTAGAATACCAAAAATTTCATCCATTCTCCCTATAAGTGGATGAAATCAATCACAATAATTTAAATTTATAAAATCTATGGTGAAGAAGGTAAATTTTTTAATTCCATGATTGTAATCTCACAAAAAATAAAGAAATATAAAATTACGGGGAACCACTTGTTTCTTTAGAGTAAATATTATAGGATGGAGTGGTCTTTCAACCATTCATTCTTCTTCATTCGAATGAAATTATGAGATGTGGTTTTCTTTTTATTGACATGATTCATATAATCTGCACATTTATTATTTCTATTAATTTTTTATCTGGTGGAATAAAAATTTTCACCTCCTTCATAGCTAGATTTAACTTTTATAATTTCTTTAAAAATTGAAAAATATTGTTATGAGACTGCTATGGTGAGTGCCTAAATTTTGGTTCTTGATACAACCTTTATTGAGACTCATTTACTCCTAATCAAATTACAATATTTTCAATCAAAATAAGTATTTATGATGGATATGAAATTTTATTATACATATATATAGTGGAGTGTCATCATATTGCTTCTCCAACCTTCCATGAATTCCTCTAGGTGAGATTCCTTATAATATGATCAAGGTTAGAACAAATAAAACATTTACCTTAACAATCATAAGAAAAATTTATACACAGTGTCGAAATATTGAAACTATTAAAGTTATTCTGAAATATTTGGCATTGTTATCATTTAAAAATCATTGTATAATTTACTCATGTCTTCTATAATATAAATAATTTTAAGATTTTATCTTTTATAGGAAAACAATTACATATTTTTCATCATATATCTCTTTACTTTTAGATTTTAAATCTGTGTTCATCTTTGTTGCTAGACCTATTGAGATAACTTTTGGAGAGATTGTCATTGTCTATTTAGCTGATTTTATCTTCCCTTCACGATCACTTTATTTCAAATCATTCTCTTTTATATAATAAATTATATATTTAATATTTACAATATCATATATATATTTTTGTATCCATTATTAGAGTTGGGTTTTTAGGGATATAATGCTAACCTTATGCTCATTCTCTAGGGAAATTTTCATTAGAATACATTTGGAAATTTCTTATATCATATCAATTTTCTCTATCTTGGTTTAAATTTAAATTGTGCTAAGATTCAAGGATAATAATTATTTTCTCAATATGTTTTTAAATAGTTGTATTTTTTTAGGATTAGTCATTACTATTGTTTATCATTGAATGTGGGTTCTTAGAATAGTATGTTGATATTGTTTTATATTAATCACAAGATTCAAGTTTACTTTTCATCTCATAGTGGGAGTCAGTGATTTAAAAACATTTCACCACAAGAATATTAGAATTAGAATCCACAATAGGATAATATTTTTCCACAATAGGAGTGAAGAAACTTCTTATATGATTTCTTCTTCTAAAATTTCTCTCAAAAATAAATGGATTGATTTCATTACTATATTTGTATGAATATGATGTATAAATACTCATCACTCTTTTTCCTTCCTTTTTCACTTATCTTTTTTGTAGTTTTGTAAAATAATCGAAATAAACAAATTGAAATCATTATCATGTTTCAACATAAAAGTTTATTAGATCATTAAAGGTGTCCTAGAAATCTTAATAGTTGAATATTCCAATGACTTTTATTGTTCAACAATGAAGTTGTGGGGGAATTAGTGGTACCCTCATTTAATGAATTTATTTTATTTGAATTCAACCTATTAAACTTTGTAATGATTTATGATACACTCAATCCAGAGGATTAATTTTATATCATGTGTGGTAAGTATAAAAATCATCAATGAAAAAATTTCTTACAAGGCTTGGTATAAAGAAATTATACTTTCCATGTTGGTTATTCCCAAAAAAAGGATTTTCTTCTGTAATATAATTGTCAATATCAATGGATTAAAAAGAAACTACATATACAATATAGTAGTAATCTATCAGTTCATCATAGTTATACGCCCGAGAATCCATCTCTTCCACCATGGTTCATTTTAAACTCAAATTATCATCACTTATCAATGAGCCTCATCAATAATGAGTGATAGCCCCAATTCATAAATGTATTCCTCAACTGTAGGATGATAATTTTATATTTATCCATGATCTTATTGAATACGACTTTAACATCTACATCCTTGTTAAATATAGTAGTGATGGTCTTCAGACTCACCATATGTTTTTGATACAAAGTTATGTTAGGTTTTCTAAATAATCTGGAGTTTATAATTCTAAATTCTTCATCACCTAAATACAGAGTTTATTCAAAACCAAATAATAATTGTATATATTATAATAATTAAAGTATACAATGATTTATAAGTTTTTTGAATATCATATTTAATATTGATTATTTAATTTTTAATACCCACTAAATATTTGGTAATAATCTCTATATTTCATATATTTATTATTGTTACTATATACTATATATTTCATCCATGGTAGAGAATGTAAACACTTTGTGTCAAAGTACCTCTTCCATAGTGAATCACCCTTTCAATTTCCATTACCACAAATATTAAATATATAACTCAGGTATAATATTATACACCATGGAATAGGTCCTTATAGATCAAAACAACATTATTTTATTTATTTAGTTACTTCTAATGTTATATTCACAATACATTGACATGTGTATACAATAGATCGATTCCACTTCCACTATAAATTTGGTACCTTTCACCTTGTATTGAATCATTTTCGTGTGGCCATGTCAACATCATTGATCTTCTACATTGATTTGAAAATCCATGTGACATTTCCTAATCATCAATTTTATTTGAATAGAAATAGAAATTGGGGTTTTTATACATGTAAAAATTTATCTCATCACCTATTAATGTAGTATTATGATCTCGTATTTAATCCAAATTGAAATTCAAAAAATATTTGCACAATATTTATTCAAATTGTTGATATTAAATCTTCTTGAATCTTCATCATTTCATATTGTTTTCATAAATATGACATACACTAGTTTCTCAGTTATGGTATGTTGGATATTTGTAATAATAATCATTTCCCATTTAATGAATATTCACTCATGTGGAACTACATTAACAAATTATTGCAGTCATACAGGTGGATTTATTTAATCATTTACTTCATCATGAGGAACAAGTTCATAAATGTAACTCACTAATTGGGATTCCTTGTTTATAAGAATATTATACATGAATTTTTTATCCAGTGAATGATTTTGACTAACCACGAACATAGAAAGTCAAAAAATAATATATTTAATTCAAATGATATATGTTTTGATCCATGGATGTGAATAAAAAATTAATCATACTGAAGACTCTTTATTGATGTAGGAGATAAAATAAAACCCTATCTTGATAAAATGGATAACATCCAATTCATCATATATAGAATGGTATATGTGTATCATTTAATGTTGTACAAGAATACATGTATGTACCATTTCCTACATCCAATTTTCAGTCAATAGAAAAATTCATGATGTAACAACCAATGCCTCTGATTTTATATGTTTGAGGTAGAGCTATACACCCACAACATCTTTACTCATTAGAATCATGGGATGAACCACACTTACACTGGAACACCCAAAAGTCCACATTGTTAATGACCATACACATCCCTAAAGCCACATTTTTCCAATCACAATTTACTCCATGTTGGCTCTATGTATCCTATTCTAGCTTCCAAGGATGGCTGTGGTTGATCATCCCACATATGTAGTGGGTGAAGATCACTTCACCCAAATTAGTCAATTGGAATCATTTTAATAAGGCTAATAATTTTTATCCAATGATTCCAAAAAATATCAACCAAAAATTCCAGTTCCATGTCAAATATATATATGTGATAAATAATATATTTTTTCATGGTATTCTCCTCATGTAAAAATTTATTCATTAAATGGTCTTCTACATTCATAATAAAAATATATATTTTCAGGGTCTTTACATTTTGAATGAAATGTGTTCTATGTACATTTTTTAGTTCATTATGATCACATCAATAATAATTATATTTCAACAAGTATATTTTTTAAATCATGACCTAAAATTCTATGAGGTGAACCTATAAACATTCTCAAAGAATCATCAATTCCCATTCTAACCCATTAAAAAAAATTAAATACATGGTTCTTACCTGAATATTGTTTTGGTGGTCTCCCAAAAGTAAATTTTCTTCCGATAAATTTTAACTTTCTCTATTTGATGAACTATATTTCATGGCATTAGAATGTTTCATCTGACGAACTCTATTTTTGTGACTTTATAAATGAATGATAAATGGATACTTATTATAATGGAACTACTTGGGAACCACCATCCAATTATCCCACCCTATTCAAATTCATTTGGACACTATATTATGAATGACTCTGTCCTATCACCTCATCATTGTGGCCTCCATCAGATCATCTTTGAAAACATCCTCTCTCCATCTTCACAAACATATTAAGGAAACTATCATTTGGTTAATAAAAATGGGCTTCTCATTAAATAATATAACATATAGAATATATTATGAAAGTATAAGGCCCCAGCCTTAACCCTTACTTAATATTAAGTTATTACAAGAATACACATTGAGGATCTTTTTAGTTTTAGAGTTTTAGAGAATTAGATCATGAAACATGCATTATATTCCACATTTAAACAAAGTGGTTACATAAAATACAGTATTAATTCTTCCCATCAACGGAAACATATTGAAAATAAAACATGGATTCTTTCTTGAAACATCCTTGACACTATCATTACATCATGTACCTTTCCCTTGACCTGTGAAAAACATTTCAAAAACTTGGTATGAGCATAAAAAGCTCAGTAAGGGTTATAAAAATATGGAAAGGAAACATGAGTTCATATATGCATAAGAATGAAATCATACTTTACCCATAAAACATAGGAACTTTAACATACCTCATAAAACCATGAATAAATCATAGAAAACATGAGACATAATATGTTACTTGAGGCATTCATAACATTCTTACGTAGGGAGTAACTCTATTGGTTACGTTTGGAATACCCATCAGAGTATATTCTCTAAATCTACTCGGAGAAACCTTAACGTTTCACTCCTTCGCGTTACCCAATGAAATGGAGAGCTATATCGGTCTCACCCGCCCTTAGTTTATCACGGAACCACCCATCTTCATAATAATTCCCAAGAACCTCAACATAATCATATCACATAAAACATGCATAAAGGAAACATAAAATTTCCACCTTTCATTCACAAGATATCAATACAAAATATTGATATAAAAAATTATGAAAACCATTTTTAATACCAAAATAAAAGAAAAGTAAAACTTGATATTTATTTTTCTTTTAAAAAGGATGGTATGGCTTGTAGAGGAAGCCGAAACCCAAATAACGATCACGGCGGCGGAGAAGTCGTTGTCGTCACATACGTACGACAAAAACATTCCCTTTTTTTCATTTTGTAAAATGCATCGTATAAAAATATTCCTTTTGGATAAACGTAAAAGTAAAAGGGGTTTATACACCGTATAAAAGAAAGTTGTGTATAAAATAAAATATGCCTCAATGAAAGGAGATTGAGACGAAGTCCAATACAAAGACGATATCCTTGGTTTAAGGATAAATCAATTACATAATTATGTGTGACAAAAGAATACACCAAATAAAAGTTGATATTAAGTGTAAAATAATCAAAGTTCATTCACACATATTCAAAGGATGACATATTCAATAACTACATGTTGAACCCAAAGAAATCGAAATTGGGTTAAGAAGTTTCCTTGACAGCCTAACGGCGTCACATCAAAATGAGTTTATGAGAGATAAAAAGTGTATCTCATCACTTGGACATAAAATTTACATCAGTAAGGATATATGAGAACATATCCCAACATAACAATATGTAAATTAAAATTCCCAACAAAATAAGTCTTTTAAAAAAGAGGAGGGTGAAAGGTTCCCTTACCGACTTGGGTATCTTTCAAAACATACACCCCATGAAAGAAGGACAATAAATCATTGATGTAAATACTCATAAACGAAAGTATATTACACAAAGAGTAGAATAATTGGCAGTACATACACCACTAAAAGGAAGTTGTGGAAAATTTAGAATAAATCTCACGGAAATAAAAGTGAGATGAAAAATCCCTTACGAAAACTCGGCAGCCTAACGGCGCCACATAAAACTTACAAAAAAGGATTGATGAGATCAAATAGGGTATCTCATCATATTAACTTAATGTTTATAGAAAGAGGAATATAAAAGAACATCCCCCAACATAACAAAGAGGATCTTAAAAGAAGTGACATAAAGGAGCGTACTTAAAAATAAAGAGAGAGGTTAGATCTCTTACGAAAATTCGGCAGCCTAACGGCGCCACTCAAAACTTACAAAATGGATTGATGAGAGAGAATAGGGTCTCTCATCACATGAACATAGAAATTAATCTAAGTGTAATATAAAATAATATCCCAATTACAAGAAAGATGGGCTTTATAGGGAATGACATAAAAGAGTGTACTTAAAAAGAAAGAGAGGAGTAAGATCCCTTACCTCAAGTCCAACTTGTCTTGTTCGTTTCTTTATATTCCTGAATAATAAACATTGGTCAATTAATAATTTCCTAAGTACCTCCTTTATAGATTATTATTCAGTTCATATCACATATTATAATGTTATAATAATTGTTTAATAATGTTAGTTCATATCAGACATTTTTGCCGACGTTTGGTACATGAGTCAAAAATGAACTTGTTTGAAAAAAGATTGCCCATGTAGTTATAAGTAAATAATTTCCAGAATAGTATTAATGATTAAAATATCATATATACCCATTAAATATTCATTTCATACTATTCCATATCATTTGTAGATAAAAATGAAAAGCACCGTTCATGGAGACCGTAGGCCGTATGTACGCATGAACGCTACTTTCATTTTTTGGTCATATTAATGGAAAAACAAAATGAGAGAGAGATATATATATGTTATAATCCCAGAATGATATCCATAATTGTTATGTAATATATTACATATATATCCATTATATATATGTACTTATAATATTACATAACATTTTGAGATAAGAAATGGAATGTACCATTCATGGAGACGGTAAGCCGTACGTACGCATGAAAGCTACTTCCATTTCTATTTCATATTTAATGGAATTAAAAAATAATGATACATAATAGTATTTTAATTACATTATAGTATCATATATAATATTATTAAATATATCCTTTATACGTACCACATATGGTATTAACGAATCAAATCACTTTGAGGGGGCGGTAGTCCGCACTTCCTTAAATGAAGATATCACGTTTACCCATAATGGAAACCATAAAGGTATGCCCAAAATGAAAAATACAGAATCTTAAGGAAATAATAAAAATAATATATATCATATATAAATATAGTGTCATCTTAATGGCCACCTTTGAAGGTGTTAAAAGAATGTTGAACAATCATCGTTTCGGGCGGCCGAAATTCGCCATCCACGGAAACCGTATATTCGTTAACCTTTAGATGTAGGTGTGTGAAAGTGTAGCTCGAATCCTTCATATAACAACATCCTAGTATATTGATGATACTGTATTTGTTACAAAATAAATGAATAAAAATAGTTTAGGGGGTTGGAGAAGCAAAATAAAACTAAAGTACTCAAGTGAAGACATTACCTTAAAATCGGGTAACTGCCTTTGGTTTGAGCTTAAAGGCTTCCTTGGGAATACTTATGCCCAAATTGAGGCGTCCAGGAGTAATATAGGGAAGTGGAGAGACAAAATGGTCAGAGTTTGGCCGATCCAAAGGCTTTGGGAGTGTGGGTATGGAGGAAGGGGTGGGTGCCTTTTATAAGAGGAGAGGAGGGGCACTCTTGTAAAGTTACAAAATGTTACTTTATTTTCAAAAGTGTTTCGGATTTTAAAGGTCCCACATTGATGTATTTCAAGGCTAAGGTGATAAGGGTTATAAATACACTCATCCAATAGGTTTTGGACATGTGTAGGTCTTAGATATTACAACATCTTTCCATTTTATTTAAATCGTTAAATAATGAGGTCATCGCGACACCATCATGATGTCATAAATAATTTAATTTATTTAATATATAAAAATTATAAAAACAACTGTGATGTAGGAAATATTTTTATCTTTCCAATGAATATTTATAGTCAAAAATATTATTTGTATAACCCCATGTAAATATTGTTTTAGTAAAACATTTCATGTTTGTCTCATTTTTACTTTAACTTTAAATAAAAAGATATTAATGTCATTTTCCAACCAATGTGGCTTCATGGGGTCCCCAAGTTGACCCATGAGTTGTTTTGGTCGGTCATGAAACATCCAATGAGGTTAGAACATGTTTCAAGTTCATTTCATATTATTAAAACATTATTTTTACCTTAAACTACACTAATTACCTCTAATCGCGATTAAAAACTTAATAAGTTACTATTCACCAAAAAATTATTTTTATCCCATTGAACCACATTTTACTTCTTAATGACAACCATGTATGCCGGATTTTTGAAATTCAAAACAAAAAGATGGCAAAATTTCATTTAAATGGAAAAATCAGTTTTTATAAGTACCACTTAGTGGTTTCACTATTCATCAAAAATTAAAGTTTTTCAGAAAAATCCCAAAAATTCACCCTAATCTATATTTGATATTACGAATTCAAAAATGAAATATATTTTACAAAATTAAAAACATATAAGTCACATTAAATAATTTAATAATTAATTCCCGCTGTCAGATCAAATAGCGTGTTTTTATGAAACAATAAGTATCAAAAGATTGACACTGGTTTAAGTATGATTTCAAAGTGAAATTAATTCCAACGACCACTATTGGATTTAATGGTAAAAATATATTCTAATTAAACTTTAAACCCAATTAAAAAGATAATCTAATCATATAAATAAATTAGATTAAAAAGAGGTTTTGAATTAAAATACAACATTTTACATTATTCACTAAAAAATGAACTTTATCAGAAAGATACAAAAAATTTACACAAAGTAAATTTTGATGTCCCAATTCTAAAGAAGAGTTTTATTTGTTCCAAAAGGATGTATAAGAGTGAACAAAACTATATTTAATGACGGTTCTCCATCAAAAGGCGATAAGTGAACCTTTAGTGAAAACTAGGGCATATACGCCTAAAATTGAATTCTTTCCGTATTTTATGCCTTTATCTTTTATTGGATAAATGTAAAAACATTTAAAAACATATATAATCATATTTTAGTTATTTATATCCATTCCCGCCAATACAACGGCTACATGTTAACTACCATTTAAAATAATATTATTTTATTATTAGAGTGCAACGTAAGATTCCCAAGAAACTCGTTGTCGCGTGTTGGGTACGCCATTGAGCATAGCGTCCCCTTTAAAGTCATATTAATATTTTATTCACAAAATATGGATAAATATGAAAATGTCATCTTCTTTATTTACCTGGGGTGTTACATCCTTCCCCCCTTTTGGGAATTGCGTCCTCGCAATTTTAAAATTGCGCTTGGAAACATCCTTGAAAATACCACATCAGAACAAGAGTCGGTAAAACAATCACTTTAAAATAAAGAAAGATAAGTACAGAGGTCACCCGAGTTAACCCATACTAGGACTCCATGTATGAAAACATGGACATGGAGGAGAAAACATAGGGTCATGTTCTGATGGAGAGTGATAGAAAACATGTTTAGGAGAAAGTTAACAATAAGAAAATCAGAAACTTGTGATGGGTTAAACGGTGTTGGGTTCCCCAGTAGGAAAAGTTAATAGAAAACATTTTTTTAAGTTACTTTTTATTGAGGAATTTATTCATAAGGAAACATAATCACTTATCATGTTGACTTTCAACTTTTACTAGATTCCTTAATCAAACTCATATTTTTTCCAAAAGACAAGTATTTAGGGAGACTTGTTCGCATTAAGAGTATTATAATCAATTCTAGAGAATCACATAATCCACAAAAGAGAACTATATACATCCCATGTCTTTAGGCTTTAACCAAAACCAAAACTAGAAAGGTTAGTAAAAGGTCAGATAATCCAAAAAAAGATAACCCTTTATAAAAAGAAAATCTATTCTTAATCTCAAAATTTGTCCAACAAAACCCAAAGTTCAATGAGGACCATCCGATAAACAATTTTTCCATAAAATTATTCAAAGTAAACCAATATAAGATTTAAACCCACATATTTTAAGGATATAGTCACATAGTCTTCCAAGTTAAATCTTATCATTTATCTCCAAACAACATCAGTTGCTCCAAAAGTCTCATATTGAAAATTAATTAACCTAATCACATATCCTCCATGATAGGTTAATAATTTTCATAAATAACCCAAAATCAACTTACTCTTAATTCATAAAATCATCTAAATAAAAAGAATCGGTCAAACTAACCAGGGACTTCACGTAGTCCAATTGTAGGCGATAAATACCAGTCGCACTTTGGTTGTGGGTTCGATTCCCGCAGCTTTGTCCGACGCGACGGGTTGTCACACGGTCTGTGTGTTGTCCTTTTTCCAAAACTATATAATTCTTAAATCATTCCCCAAAAAGAGATAAAATCATCAAAAATGATCATAGCATATTTTAACCTCAAGTTTATCTCATGCCTTTCATTTTCCAGCATATCATATAATAACCCATAATTACTTCAAAAGTAAGGATCATATAAACTCTTATGGTTACCTTTATAATTATTACCTGAACTTCCACATGGATTGGTCATCTCGTACATGATGCATTAAAGACCATACCAAGGTTCAAGTGGTTGATCATGACTTCTTGATAGTTGGTTTAGAACAACCACGAGTTTCCTCATTGAATCCCCCATTTTATCTTGTAACATAATCATAGAACCACCATAGTTTCCTTCAAACCTGTAGTCTCTTTGGTGCCTTCTAGATCCATCCATTCACTAAAAACAGAAATGCCAGTGTGAGTATATCAACAAAACCATCATGTACTAATCAGGAAGGTAAACACTAATATACACTTCCTCATTCACATTATCTAAAACTAGGACTCTTTCTGAAATCCTAACCATTATGGTAATGTCATTTATGCTTAAAGAATACCCTAAACTCTAAAGTTATCTAAACCGACCTTTGATACCAACTATAAGGCCCCAGTCTTAAACCTTACATAATCTTGAGTTATTACAAGATTACACATTGAGGATCTTTTCAGGTTTATAGTTTTAGAGAATTAGATCATGAAACATGCATTACATTCCACATTTAAACAAAGTGGTTACATAAAAGACAGTATTCATTCTTCCCATCAACGGAAACATATTGAAAATAAAACATGGATTCATTCTTGACACATCCTTGACACTATCATCACATCATGTACCTTTCCCTTGACCTGTGAAAAACATTTCAAAAAATTGGGATGAGCATAAAAATCTCAGTAAGGGTTATAAAAATATGGAAAGGAAACATTAGTTCATATATACATAAGAATGAAATCATACTTTACCCATAAAACATAGGCACTTTAACATACCTCATCAAACCATGAATAAATCATAGAAAACATGAGACATAAAAGGTTACTTGAGGCATTCATAACATTCTTACGTAGGGAGTAACCCTCTTGGTTACATTTGGAATACCCATCACAGTATATTCCCTAAATCTCTTCGGAGAAACCTTAACGTTTCACTCATTCGCATTACCCAATGCATTGGAGAGCTATATTGGGCTCACCCGCCCTTAGTTTATCACAGAACCACTCGTCTTCATAATAATGCCCAAGAACCTCAACATAATTGTATCACATAAAACATGCATAAAGGAAACATAAAATTTCCACCTTTCATTCACAAGATATCAATACAACATATTGATATAAAAACATTATGAAAACCATTTTCAATACCAAAATAAAAGAAAAGTAAAACATGATATTTATTTTTCTTTTAAAAAGGAAGGTATGGCCTGTAGAGGAAGTTGAAACCCAAATAACGGTCACGGCGGCGGAGAAGTCGTTGTCGCCGCATACGTACGACAAAAACATTCCCGTTTGTCGTTTTGTAAAATGCTTCGTATAAAACGATTCCTTTTGGATAAACACAAATGTAAAAGGGGTTTATACACCGTATAAAAGAAAGTTGTGTATAAAATAAAATATGCCTCAATGAAAGGAGATTGAGACGAAGTCCAATACAAAGACGATATCCTTGGTTTAAGGATAAATCAATTATATAATTATGTGTGAAAAAAGAATACAACAAATATAATTGGATATTAAGTGTAAAATAATCAAAGGTCATTCACACATATTCAAAGGATGACATATTCAATAACTACATGTTGAACCCAAAGAAATCGAAATTGGGTTAAGAAGTTTCCTTGACAGCCTAACGGCGTCACATCAAAAGGAGTTGATGAGAGATAAAAAGTGTATCTCATCACTTGGACATAAAATTTACATCAATAAGGATATATGAGAACATATCCCAACATAACAATATGTAAATTAAAAGACCCAACAAAAGAAGTCTTTTAAAAAAGAGGAGGGTGAAAGGTTCCCTTACCGACTTGGGTATCTTTCAAAACATACACCCCATGAAAGAAGGACAATAAATCATTGATGTAAATACTCATAAACGATAGTATATTACAAAAAGAGTAGAATAATGGGTAGTACATACACCACTCAAAGGAAGTTGTGGAAAATGTAACATAAATCTCACGGAAATAAAAGTGAGATGAAAAATCCCTTACGAAAACTCGGCAGCCTAACGACGCCACATAAAACATACAAAAAAGGATTGATGAGATCAAATAGGTTATATCATCATATTGAATTAAAGTTTATAGAAAGAGGAATATAAAATAACATCCCCCAACATAACAAAGAGGGGCGTAAAAGAAGTGACATAAAGGAGAGTACTTAAAAAGAAAGAGAGAGGTTAGATCTCTTATGAAAATTCGGCAGCCTAACGGCGCCACTCAAAACTTCCAAAATGGATTGATGAGAGAGAATAGGGTCTCTCATCACATGAACATAAAAATTACAGTAAGTGTAATATAAAATAACATCCCAATAACTAGAAATATGATCTTTAGAGGGAATGACATAAAAGAGTGTACTCAAAAAGAAACAGATGAGTAAGGTCCCTTACCTCAAGTCCAACTTGTCTTGTTCGTTTCTTTATATCCCTGAATGATAAACTTTGGTCAATTAATAATTGCCTAAGTACCTCATTTAGAGATTATTATTCAGTTAATATCACATATTATAATGTTATAATAATTGTTTAATAATGTTAGTTCATATCAGACGTTTTTGCCGATGTTTGGTACATGAGTCAAAAATGAACTTGTTTGAAAAACGATTTCCCATGTAGTTATATGTAAATAATTTCCAGAATAGTATTAATGATTAAAATATCATATATACCTAGTAAATATTCATTTCATTCTATTCCATATCATTTGGAGATAAAAACGAAAATCACCGTTCATGGAGACAGTAGGTCGTACGTACGCATGAACACTACTTTCATTTTTTGTTCATATTAATGAAAAAAAATGAGAGATATATATATGTTATAATCCCAGAATGATATCCATAATTTTGATGTAATATATTACATATATATCCATTATATATATGTACTTATAATATTACATAACATTTTGAGATAAGAAATGAAATGTACCATTCATGGAGACGGTAAGCCGTATGTATGCAAGAACGCTACTTCCATTTCTATTTTATATTTAATGGAATTAAAACATAATGATACATAAAAGTATTTTAATTCCAGTATGGTATCATATATAATATTATTAAATATATCTTTATACGTACCACATATGTTATTAACAAATCAAATCACTTTGAGGGGGCGGTAGTCCGCACTTCCTTAAATGAAGATATCGCGTTTACCCATAATGGAAACCATAAAGGTATGCCCAAAATGAAAAATACAGAAGCTTAAGGAAATAATAAACATATTATATATCATATATAAATATAGTGTCATCTTAATGGCCAACTTTGAAGGTGTTAAAAGAATGTTGAACAATCATCGTTTCGGGAGGCCGAAATTTGCCATCCACGGAAACAGTATGTTCTTTAACCATTAGATGTAGGTGTGTGAAAGTGTAGCTCGAATACTTCTTATAACAACATCATAGTATATTGATGATACTGGATTTGTTACAAAAGAAATGAATAAAATGTGTTTAGGGGGTTGGAGAAGCAAAATAAAACAAAAGTACTCAAGTGAAGACATTACCTTAAAATCGGGTAACTCCCTTTGGTTTGAGATTAAAGGCTTCCATGGGAAGACTGATGCCCAAAGTGAGGCTTAAAGGAGTAATAGAGGGAAGTGGAGAGACAAAATGGGCAGATTTTGGCCGAGCCAAAGGCTTTGGGAGTGTGGGTATGGAGGTAGGGGTGGGGGCCTTTTATAATATGAGAGGAGGGGCACTCTTGTAAAGTTACAAAATGTTAATTTATTTTCAAAAGATTTTCGGATTTTAAAGGTCCGACATTGATTTATTTCGAGGATAAGGTAATAAGGGTTCTAAATACACTCATCCAATAGGTTTTGGACATGTGTAGGTCTTAGATATTACATTATCTTTCCATTTTATTTAAATCGTTAAATAATGAGGTCATCGCTGCATCATCATGATGTCATAAATAATTTAATTTATTTAATGTCTCAAAATTATAAAAAACAACTATGATGTAGGAAATCGTTTTATCTTTCCAATGAATATTTATAGTGAAAAATATGATTTGTATAACCCCATGTAAAAATTGTTTTTGTAAAACATTTCATGTTTGTATCATTTTTACTTTAACTTTAAATAAAAAGATATTAATGTCATTTTCCAACCAAAGTGGCTTCATGGGGTCCCCAAGTTGACCCATGGGTTGTCGTGGTCGGCCATGACACATCCAATGAGGTTAGTACATGTGTCAAGTTCATTTCATATTATTAAAACATTATTTTTACCTTAAACTACACTAATTACCTCTAATTGCGATTAAAAACTTAATAAGTTACTATTCATCAAAAAAAATTATTTTTATCCCATTGAACCACATTTTACTTCTTAATGACAACCATTTATTTCAGATTTTTGAAATTCAAAACACAAAGATGGCAAAATTTCATTTAAACGGAAAAATCAGTTTTTATAAGTACCACTTAGTGGTTTAACTATTCATAAAAAATTAATGTTTTTCAGAAAATTTCCAAAAATTCACCCTAAGCTATATTTGATATTCCGAATTCAAAAATGAAGTATATATTTACAAAATTCAAAACATATAAGACACATTAATTAATTTAATAATTAATTCCCGCTGTCAGATCAAATAGCGTGTTTTTATGAAACAATAAGTATCAAAAGATTGACATTGGTTTAAGTTTGATTTTAAAAGTGAAATTAATTCCAACGACCACTATTGGATTTAATGGTAAAAATATATTCTAGTTTTACTTTAAAACCAATTCAAAAGATAATCTAATCATATAAATAAATTTTATTTAAAAGTGGTTTTGAATTAAAATACAACATTTTACACTATTCATTAAAAAAATGAACTTTATCAGAAAGATACCAAAAATTTACACAAAGTAAATTTTGATGTCCCAATTCTAAAGAAGAGTTTTATTTTGTCCAAAAAGATTTATAAGAGTGAAAAAAACTATATTTAATGATGGTTCTCCATCAAAAGGCGATAAGTGAACCTTTATTGAAAGCTAGGGCATATACGCCTAAAATTGAATCCTTTTCGTATTTTATGCCTTTATCTTTTATTGGATAAATGTAAAACCATTTAAAAACATATATAATCATATTTTAGTTATTTATAGCCATTCCCGCCAATACAACGGCTACATGTTAACTACCATTTAAAATAATAATATTTTATTATTAGAGTGCAACGTAAGATTCCCAAGAAACTCATTGTTGCGTGTTGGGTATGCCATCGAGAATAGCGTCCCCTTTAAAGTCATATTAATATTTTATTCACAAAATATGGATAAATATGAAAATTTCATATTCATTATTTACCTGGGGTGTTACAGAAAGTATCATCGATTGTAAAAGAAAAAACCATCTCAAGAGATGAAAATTCAATATACATTAGACAATAATACAAGAGATCTTCCTTTTTTATTTATTCAATCATCCAAATAGTATAAACTTTGTTACAAATAATGGATGTTTTATCAAAAATATCTTTTATATTTTTCAATATAACTTCAAAAAAATTGAAAATAATGAAATATTTATATTTCATTAATGACCAGTTACAACTAATGGAAATTATTTAAAAAAATAAAAAACACAGGAATTGGAATATTTATATTTATTTTATTTATTAATTTTTTTAGGTTCATGTTAGATACTTTATAGTCATTCTGTCTAATATATCCAAAATAGCATTGATAGTGTGAAATTTTAAAAAGGTTTTAGGGTTCCAAAATCTATGAAATTATAATCATAAAGTAATTATTATGTATATACATTAAATATACTTTTATGAAAATGGATGTAAGAAGATAATACAAAATTAAATACTACCATACCTAGAGGTGGTAATCCACATGAAGACACAAGACACATCTCCATTCTACAATGATATGATGGAAGGAAATTAAAATATATTTCATATTTCATGAAATAGAATTATATAATAAATAAAATATATTTTCATTAGACCATATATAAAACTATCCATGTGTGGTATTGATGATGGAATAACTTTTTGAAATCATGGATGTGATAGTACAAACATTATCTTCATTGACATTTTCATTTTCAATTAGATCAAATTAGATAAAAATAGTTTTTAAATAAAAAAATTATAATTTAATTATAGTAATGATAATTAATGAGTTCTTTGTGGATTGATAGAATGTATTTTATTGTGGAAAAATAAAAAAAATAATCTTGAAATAACTCGGTTAATACCCTTACATCATCCTTAGATATCATACTTTAGCCTACACCATATACCTTCATAGTTTTACTATAAGGTTACACCAAGACCTCAATGAATTGTTAATGTGATATGGGGAGGTATTTTGGTAGATATTGATTAATGTAGTATTATTATAATGTGTGTATATTTCTTACTAATTCAGGGATCCTTATAAAATTTTGTTGAGTGAAACTCTGGTAAATATTTTAGGTTTTTAAATAATTTTATTATCATATTTGATGAAAATGTTTCCAAAATTAATTTTTTTGAGGATTAGATAATATTGGTCAAAACAAAGTCACAAAAAATTATATAAAATACTATGTGTCCTTATCTCATAGTTTTAATCCCCCTATTAAATTTAACCATCTACTCAGGTGGATCATTTTAAACACTAAAACATCATTTTGTAACTAGATAATAAATTGATTTCATTATAAAATTTATACATTATAATATAAAATATATTAAAAAATTTATATTATTGAAATTCATCCTTCAAAAAATATTTTTCTAAAATGTAAAGGTAATTAAATAAGTGTTTTTTAATGTATTTTAAGCATAAAACTAACATTACATGAAAATATTGTACTGTTTAGATTAACATATAAATTTTTTTTTGATAATTAATAATGAAATTTAAATTACTTTACAATAAAAGATAATCCTAATGTAAATTTAAAAATAAGTTATTAATGAAAATAATGAAAATAAGCTTGTAATTGGAACAAAACATTACATATGTTTCAAAAATCCATAAATACTTTTCAAAATTCACCACAATAGTTTCAAATTATATTTTTAACTTATAATATATATTTTTTATTGAAAAATGTTTCAATTATATTTTTCATTCTTATATCAGGATCATATAATAAATTTTTTTGTTTTCTCAAAACTATTAATTTTCACAATTCAAAAACAACTCAACATTTTACAAAAAAACATAATAATAAACATTAAATTAATTTGATATAATAAATTTAAAATTTATTTAAATATCATCGAATTGAAAACCTCAAATTCCTAAATTCATATTTTGAATGAAAATAAAAATTTGGAATGGAAAAAATTATATAAATATTACCATTTTAATATTTATGTGTTCATAATTCTTTCTTTATCAATTATAAATTTTTAATTTAAATATTCTAGTTCATACATTAAAATATTACATATTATCATAATAATCTATTAAATGGTTCGTTTTAATGATTTTGGATAAAATATAGATCAAATAAAAAAATTTGTTTGAAACCTATTATTTCCGAATATTAACTCATATAAAATATTTATCCACTAGATGTAATAATTTTATATCCATTAATATAAATATTATTTAAAATAGGTTTTATTTTATAATAATTTCCGGAAAAATTTGTTCTAATTTTTGGTGACCTGTTTTATTTTGATGATTCTTGGGAATCAATATACTTAGAAAATATTTATTTAATTAATAAATATATACTAAAATCTCAACCGGTTAAAATATAATTTTATTCAAAAATTAAGTAAGCATAATTATATGCAATACCATAAATAACACTACATTATTACTCTAGCATCCCAATACGTAGACACCTCAATCATTCAACATCCTTGAAAAAAACATAATTATTCGTTTTCAACATACTCATTAATATTTCGTTTAAATAATTACAAAATCTGAATAATCTACTATGATTAATTTGAATAAATATAATATTATTTATTACTATAAATTTTAAAAAATATATACCTTTTATATGTAGTTCACAATTTTCCCATCAGCAACTATAATAGAATATGAAATTTTACATCCTAAATTCATATGATCTTATTAATCATTATTGCATGATTTCCCACATGGGACATCTATTTTTATAATTCAAAATTTAATCATATTTAAAAAATTTAATAATTAATTTACGATATTGATATGGATTTGGATTAATTTTTTTCCACATCCTCTTTCTTTAATATACCCAGTTCTGTGTCAAAATTTTACACACTATTCACACATACTAGGCCCCATGAAATATTGACCGAAATCATTTTTACCATAGTTACAAAATAATTTAATTTTTTTATTGTTACAATTTGTTTTTTAATTTATAAATCCTTTTATTTATTCATCCATTATTCATTTAAAATAAAAAATTCCTTACATTTTGTAGGAGTGGATAAATTATATCTACACCTTCTCCAAACATCAACCAATTTTCATGTAACATAAAATGTTTTAAGAGACCAAATCCCATCCATAAATATGTCTTGATAATTATGTATAATATGTTAATGATTTTTAAGGTTCGGAATAAAATAATTTTCTTACCATTCCAATCTGTTAAAATTTTCCTTATAAAAAGGAAACAAGTCCTCTTTTTTCCCTTAAAAAAAATATATTTTAATTCTATGATGATTGAAATTATGAAGTTATTATTCTATGAAAAGGAATTTAAATACCTCCCACTATATTGCACAAATATATTTGTTGTTTTTGAAACACCACATGCTTCCACGGTACATTTCACTTTAAATAATGCAATAGCTTTCATTGTATGCAACTTCGAGATTATAACACACTATGACCAATCAAAGTAGCTCTTATGAATAGTAATACCCACTTTTTAAAATTTTATAAATTTTATCTTTCAAAATAGAATTTTTTTTTGGATTCGTAATATCAAAATTAGCTTAGGGTGAATTTTTTGTATTTTTCTGAAAACATTCAATTTTTGATGAATAGTGAAAAACACTTAGCTATTTGTTAAAACCGACTTTTTATTTGAAAAATTATCTATTTTATTTAAATGTATTTTTGGTCAAAATTGATACAATATAACAATATATTTCCAATAAAATTCATTGGATTCAATTTATATTAATTTTAGATATATAAAAATTTTATTGAACTTTTCACCGACTTTTATCTAGCTCCAAGGAGAATTTGCAAATTCACCTAAAACATAATTTTACCGCTTCTGTGAGTGGAATTTTGAAAATCCGAGAGACATAGTTAATATCAAAGATTAAAACGTGGTTCAATAAGATAAAAATAATTTTTGGTGAATAGTAACATTTTACAATTATTTAACATGGTAAAAAGTAAATAGGGTAATTAAGGGTAAAAATGTTATTAATATTACCATAACACATGTCCTAATTCTATTGGAAAAGATTACCTTGAACAAAAATAACCTTATTAATAAAATATTTTCATTTAGATCCACTTGGATTATATTTGGATATTTATTATTATTTAATTCAAAGAAGAGTTAAAAGAGTTAAAATCAAAGTTGAATAAATAATTTTTTTTTAATATAGGGTTATACAAAATATAAATTAGATTATAAATATTAATTATAAACCTCAAATGATTTCCTATATAATATTATTTTATTTATAATATTTAGACATTAAATAATTTAATTAATTTTTTACACAATGGTGATGCAGTAATTACCTAATTAATGATAGATTAAAACAATTGATAATATAAATACCCAAAAAATGTAATTTGAGACTTTTTATGAATTCCACTAATTTTATAGGTTAATATGACATGTTATTATTGATTTAATTAAGTTTATTAGATGTAATCATGCTTTTATTATTTTCACAAAAATCTAATTCCAAATAGTGTCAAAATTGACATAAAAGAGTTTTTAAAACAAATATTATATTATTAATTGATATTCTATTCATAAAAATCTAAGTTTGTGTCAAAAAAGTTATTTCATGATATGTTTTTCATTAATGGACCACTTGGGGGTCTCTTGGATGTATATAGTATGTTTATTAACTATATAATATAAAAATACAAAGTGACATGTAAAATTTCAATCTAATTAACTAAGAGTTAAAACTAAAAGATAAGGTTAATTTAATGAACCAAACCTGTATAAAGTCTATTGGTTGAATGGATTTAGACCCATCCCCACCTTATACTTTGAATAATCCACTTTGGAGCCATTTTAAACTGAATACGAATTTATTATAAATTAATAATTTCAGTTTTTCCTAAAGTGCCCCACCCCCTTATAAAATGACAACATATATAAACAATTCCTCACACCTTAAAATACTTTGGGCTCTGTCAAAATCTACCCAAATACCCACTAAAATATCCCCCCTTCATCCTAGAGGCCTTTTTTAATCATAAATCCATCCTAAGGACCCCTTTTTATCAAATCAAAAGGAAGAACCTGAAGTAGAGGTAATGTTTTCACCACCCTCTTTCAAGTTCCTTTCTTCTTCAACTTCTTCTTTCTTTGTTATTAACATTATAAAATAACAACTCCAGTGACTTCTATATACTTTGTTGTTATTATATATATGGTACAACCATATTCATTATTATTTCCATCCTTTGAATGACAAGTCACCATACGAGCGTACGTACAGCTTACTGTCTCCACGTCATTGTGTAATTGTTATTAAATAAATTATTACATGGATGGGTAAAATAATGATGTGTATTTCATTTAAATAATAAATATAACATGATAATGATTCTTTATATATGATATACCATCCAATTATATATTATTTTAATATCAAAATAATGATATTGTCACTCGTGCGTATGTACAGACTCCCATCTCCACGAACGCGATGAGATTCATTCCCCATCATATCCATTCAAGACTAATTTTCATTTAATGAATAAAAATAATTATTAAGGATTTGATATAATTCTGGATATGAATAAGATACAATCTATCCATAACAAACATGGCTTATGTATCAAAACATATAAAATAAAACAAGTAAGTTAACACCGGAAAAATTGATAATACTAAGATATTATTAACAAAGGAATATTAAAAGATCATATATGATATCATACTAATTTAAATGATTCTTGTATAATTTAATAAAAATTATTTCACCACTATACATTATGTTAACCTACCCTCGACTAAGGAAAAGTACAAGGTAAGGTTTTATTTTACAATCTCTTCGTTATCCAAGGTTATTTATACGTAATTATCTATTAGGACCTCTTTATCAACCACATCCATGTTTATTAAAAATTTATTTCAAATCATTCTTTCTATTTTATAAAATATGGGTTATTCATTTTTAACCTTTTTGACTTTTTATAATAATTTTAGAATGAAATCTTTATGTCATTTTCCAAACAAGGTCCTCTTTAACATTTTCGACAAAATTAAGGTAAGAATGTTTTTTTAACTTATACGGCGGGTGCGACTATTTTCTGCTATTATAAAATTGTTGAAGCTTACCGTACAATATTATAAGAATATTTTTAATGTAAATGTTTTATTTTATAATTATGTTACTTTTAAATGATTTCAAAATGAATATTTTAAGAATTTGTGAAAGGTACTCTTTATCAAGATCAGATTTTTAAATGTTTTAATGATTTATCTATCTAAATATTTATAATTAATGTACATGTTTTCAAAATTATTTTATGGAATAATTTACATGGACATGAATGTTTTGAAATTATATTTCTTTTAAAAAGCTTCAAAGTGGTATGGGACACTTTTATTCAAAAATCTCTTTTAAATTACTTCCTTTGTAAATGTGTGACTCCTCAATGTTTTCAAAAAAAGATATTTCTCTCAAATAGTTTTGATTTCATCTATGTCAACATCCTTTGATGGATTTTAAACTTATTTGAAGTGTATTTTTTTGATACAAAATTTCTATATTGTATTGAATGTTTTGTGATGTGTTTGACTGTGGATGAGTTATTTTTATTCCATTCATGGTTTATACAGAAAGTATTACATTTCATATTCTAGTATGAATATGAATTTTTATATTATGATTAAACATGTCCATATGAGGAATTCATTGGATTTAATAAGTGATGGGTGGAGCCCGCTATAGCTCTTCGATGCATCAGTAGGTCTAATGAGGCAAATTAGTGTCTTGGCACGAGGCCTTGACAAAATCTTATTTTTAGTCTTGTCATGAGGTGTTGTCTACGTGGTTATGTTAGTATAGCATTATGCATTCCATAATTATGAAAGTGGTTATTGATATTTCATGTGATTATTCAACTATTAGAAAATCTATGTGAATAATAAATGGCATTATTTCATTTTCTCTTTTCCATATTTTGTTGAAGTTCATGTTTAAAAGGATTTTGTTTTAGTTATACATTTACTTAAGTGTTTTTGTTTATTTATGAAAGTTTCACCTATATTGTTATCCTTATTGAGCATCTAAGCTAACCACAATCAATGTTTTAAATATATCACGGGATGTGAAGAAGGTATTTATTAATGACCTGTAGGCAATGTATGAGGGAATATGAAGACAAAATGTTGTTGTAGTTCTTTTCACTTTATGATGTAATGTAAGACTTACGAATAAATCTAGTGATTCCAAGGATACTATACTTATCGTTCTTTAGGAACTTGATATTTTGTGATCATGCCAATGTTATGTTTTAATGCACCGACTTTGGGTAACTACGGTCAGGGCATTACATTTGGTCTCAGTGGAAGTTTAGTACAATCCTTGGAAACTAGATTTAGATAAACTCTGATTGGAGCACATATACCTAAGATAGAATTTGAGTATTAGTATAGAGGAACTTACTAGAATTTTGGTAATGTAGATATATTTTTTAGTTTTCCGAGAAATACATCCATGTCTAGATACGAGCAGGTAGAGGCGACTATGGCACATATGTACCTAGGGTTAAAACCCGAAAATACAGCTTTGAGCTAGACTCGAACGAGAATAGATGCACGACAACGGGCCTTGCTGCACTCTTGGTTATGACACTCTCAGGGGATATGCTTAGGATAATTCTCATTTCATTAGAAATCATTATGAATGGTTTATGAGTATATAATTCTTCAATTAAAACATCTTTATGATTATTGATTATATCCATAAACCATTCAATTTACGTTAGGTATTTTAGATGTTCGGAATTATTCATTGCAATTCATAACCTGACATGGTTTATGCTATTGTATAGAAATGGGGCCCAGTAGAAGGAATGAGAACTCCATCAATACGCATGATCCAAAGAGTAAGAAGGATCATATCTTTCATGGTGTTAAGCAAAATTTAGAAGGGAAATGGTCTCCCATGTATTATCATCTTATGAAGAAATAGTATCATGTGTTCATAAGACATGTAAAGGGTTCTTGGAGTCTTATGGATTTGATGGGAAGCCAGAGATGAAAAGGATGGTAGGGAGAAAGACAGATAAAGGGAATAAGGTAAAGAAGGGTTTTCCCATATGTGATAACTATTGAAATAATCACCTTGGAAAATGCTTCAAGGGAATGTGAGTTTGTTATAAGTGTGGAGAAAAATGACACCACGTTCTTAATTGTGAGGGTAAGAAAAAGGTTTCAAATGTACAATGATTCATCTTCAAGGAGTGGGGAAACTACACGAATCAATGTTCAAATAATCAGAGTATGCCCCAAATGATGCTATTAGATAATAAAAAAGTAAGAATACTACCACATATGAAGAGGAATGACTAGTGTTATTATGTTTTTATTAAAGAATTATTCCATTTGAGTGTTGTATCAACGATGTACAGGATATATGAATTATGGAGATAAATAAGGATTATAATGCAGTACTATTTCATTGCGGATTGGAGATTATATGGTACTATGAAAAGTGACTCAACAGCAAGTTAAACATTTTTTTTGACAATACATGGTTGAAGGAAATGTAATCCTTAATATGGTCTTGATAATTAGGTAGTAATTTTGGAATAAGAGATGGTTGATTTGGATAAATTATATTGGATATTCTTGACTACCTTGGCACTGATTAATGGTTTGTTTATTTCATCATTGTTGGAATATTCTATGTTTTTGGTTATAAAGAGTATATTAAGTATTCTATAAGTAATAAGGGATCATGAATGTAATCAATAAGGATTTATGGTATTTCAGAATGATGAAGTGTTTTAAAAGAATATATGAAGAAGGTGTTCACAAGATATTACGTATAAAAAATGGTCTTCATTGTGATTACCTACCTTATGAATTTTGGACTGTGAGTTGGACAAAAGTATTTTTCATAAGTATAGTTTGATATTATTTTTGGATTTCCATTAAAAGGACATCCGAGAGGTCGGGCGACAACCCGTCGCGTCCGACAAGGTCACGAGACTTGAACCCACAACCGAAGGGTGACAAGGGTGTATCACCTACCACTAACCCACGTGATGTCCTGGATTGAATAATGTAGTTTTTTTAATGTTTCTGCTAGATTAATTATAAATTCTTTTTTTGAACCATATATGAATAGGATAAATAGAATATTATTTTTGTGTTCTATTATCTTTTAGAGTGAAAGCTGAGTTTGTGGTAGAACTTAGTTAATGGATGTGACTCTACTTGTCATGTATACATTTTTCTTCTTCTCTTATTCAATGAAGAAATTGATTATTAAACTTTATTAAAGGGGATCTTAAAACAAAAAAATTTGTTATCCTAATACCATATGTTTCGTTGAACCGATTGTATCTTAAATCAACATAGATTGATGAATTTAAGGCCCTCAATTTTACAATTGTTTGTGATTGATGACCTCAATCACTACCTATAAATATTTACGTTTTTTCTCCAACTATATTTCTCTAATTAACACTAATGTTCTCCTAATCGAGATCATAATTTTGTGGTGACCCTTTCATTTCATTTTTCCTCAAATTAAGACTAAATTTTATTTTCCCAATTTCCGATATGGGTTTTCCACAAAGGTATTTTTTATTTTTAACCTCTTATTTTCGAAGAACATTTTCAAATTGTGAGGACACAATTTATTGAAGGAGGGGAGAAAGAAACACCCCAAAATTCCACGGTACATTTCCCATTGAATAATGTAATAGCATGCATTGTACGCAACATCGAGATTCTAACACACCGCCACTAATTAGAGTAGCCGTTATGAATAGTAATACCCACTTTTTGATATTTTATAAATTTTATCTTTAAAAATGGACTTTATTTTTGGACTCGTAATATCAAAATTAGCCTAGGGTGAATTTTTGGTATTTTTCTGAAAACTTTCAATTTTTGTTGAATACTGAAAAACACTGAGTTATTAGTTAAAACTGAATTTTTATTTAAATAATTAACTATTTTATTTAAATTTATTTTCGGTCAAAATTGAAACATAATAACTATATATGTTAAATATAATTCAATGGAGTAAATTTATATTAATTTTAGATATATAAAATTTTTATTGAACTTTTCACCGCCTTTTACCCAGCTCCTACGAGAATTTTCAAATCCACATAAAACTTATTTTTACCACTTTTGTGAGTCGAATTTTGAAAATCCGAGAGACACAGTTAATACCAATGAGTAAAACGTGGTTCAATAAGATAAAACTAATATTTGGTGAATAATAACTTTTTTACTTTTATTTACCATGGTTAAAAGTAAATAGGGTAATTAAGGGTAAATATGAAATTAATATTACCCTAACATATGTCCTAATTCTATTGGACAAGTGTATCTCGACCAAAAACAACTTTAGGAATAAAATATATTCATTTAGGTCCACTTGGATTAGATTAGAACATTTATTATTATTTAATTCAAAGAAGCGTGAAAAGAGTTAAAATCAGAGTTTAATAACTACAACATTATTAATATAGGGTTATAGATAAGATAAATTCGATTATAAATATTAATTAGAAATGTAAAAAGATTTCCTATATAATGGTATTTTATTTGTAATTTTTAGACATTATATAGTTTAATTAACTTATGACACAATGGTTATGCAGTAATTACCCAATTAATGATATATTAAAACAATTGATAATATAAATACCCAAATAAATGTAATTTGAGACTTTTTGTGAATTAAACTAATTTTATCGGTTAATATTCCATGTTAGTGATGATTTAATTCTGTTTGTTATATGTAATCATGCCGTTATGATTTTTACAAAAATCAAATTCCAAATAGTGTCAAAATTGACATAAAAGAGTTTTTAAAACAAATATTATATTATTAATTGATATTATATTCCTAAAAATCTAATGATCATCCAAATGACTTATCTCATGATAGGTGTATCATTAATGGACCACTTTTGGGTCTCTTGGATGTAGATAGTATGTTTATTAACTATATAATATAAAATTATAAGGTGATATGTAAATGTCAAACTAATTAACTAAGAGTTAAAACTAAAAGATAAGGTTAATATAATTACCCAAACCTATCTAAAGTCTATTTGTTGATAGTATTTAGACCCATACCCACCATAGAATTTGAATAATCCACTTTGGATCCATTATATGTCGAATATGAACTTATTATAAATTAATACATTAAGTTTTTCCTAATGATCCCCCCCTTATAAAAGGACACCACTTATAACGAATTCTTCACACATTCAAAGCCTTTGGGCTAGGCCAGCCTCTACCCAAATAACCTCTCAAATATTCCCCCTTCATCCTAGAGGCCTTCCTTTAGTCATAAAGACATCATAAGGAGCCCATTTGATCAAATCAAAAGGAAGAACCCGCAGAAGAGGTAATGTTTTCACCACCCTCTTTCAAGTTCCTTTCTTCTTCAACTTCATCATTATTTGTTATTCCCATTATAAAATAATAACTCCAGTATCTTCTATATACCGTGATGTTATTATAATTATGGTACAACCATATTCAGTATTCTATCCATCCTTTTAATGATAAGTCACCATATGTGCATACATACGGATTACCATCTCTAAGTCGTGGTGTAATTATTATTCAATAAATTATTTTTTAGATGGGTATAATAATGATGTGTAAATCATGTAAATAATAAATATAACATGATAAGGATTTTGTATATATGATATACCATCCAATTATATATTATTCTAATATCAAAAGAATGATATTGTTGGTTGTGCGTACATATAGACTACCGTCTCCACGAACGCGATGAGATTCATTCCCCATCGTATCCATTCAAGACTAGTTTTCATTTAATGATTATAAATAATGATTAAGTACTCGATATTATTATGGATATTAATAATATACAACCTTTCCATAACAAACACGACTTATTTAACAAAACATATAAAAGAAAACAAATAAGTTAACACCTAAAACAACGATAATACTAAGATATTATTATCAATGAAATGTTAAAAGATCATATATGATATCATATTAATTTAAATGATTCTGGTATAACTTAATAACAACTATTTCACAATTATTAAAGAGTTTACCTATAACGACCCATACTCTACATATGTTGTTATTACTTAAAAATTGAATCATACTTATTATAACATATAACAAAACCATGAAAGGACCGTATAGGTATAGTGTATTTAGAAACTAGGAAACATAAACAACTTGTTCATAAATCATCTATGTTGTCTCCCATTTATTTCATCATATATAGAGACCCTATTTGGCATATCCTACTTAATATCCTTCTTCCTGACCTGGGGAAAAGAAAACATACAAAAGGGTGAGCTTAAATGCTCAGTAAGGGTAAACAAAAGAAATATAAATCATATCATATTGATAAGAACATAACATTTTGATAATCATAAAAATAGATCATAATATGATGTCATGAGATAAATAATAGTAATGAAAAGTAATCCCAAATAATCACAACTTAAAACATGAACCTTTTTGGCATACACAAATAATTATAGAAAATAATTTTATATTATTCAAGGCTCACTGCAAAGACCATCATAGAAAACAAAGTCCATTACTGAACCGAGTTCACTCCTCGTTCCAGTCCTCTATCACTGAACCAGATTAACTTTCCATTCCAGCCATGTCTATCTCATGAGATATAAATCATTACCCAATTTATTGTAGGGAGATATAGGTCCCACCCATCTCACAATGAAACCATTCTTATGTGTTCCACAAAATCATAAATCATACCACATTCCATAACACTTGGAATAAAAATTGGATTCTTAAACATCATGCCATCATAACATAATGCATATAAGTTAAAAGGACATCATAAAATTAAATCCATCATAACATAATCAAATAAATGTAAAAATAGGGATAGAAACCGAAACCTATATTATCTTAGATGGAATGTAATTTTGATAAAACACGTTATCTTTATTCAGGAGGAAAATATCCTTTCTATTTCAAAAACATTTTTCCTTTCTTAACATGTCATAAAATTTTAAACTAAAAGAAGTTGATAAAAAATAAACTTGTGAAATTTTAAAATAAGCTTCATGGAAATAATTTTCTATGAAATCATAAATAATCCATTCATTCCATATAAGTTAAAAAACATTCTTCTCGTACTTTGGCCGGAAAAGTAATGAAGTACCTCGTACTAAAAACGAAAAAAGATTCCTTTAATTTCTTTTACTCACCAAGGAGTAAAATTGGATTTAAACAATTGTAGGAGGATAAGAATAATATAAAATATTTAGAAAACATGAATGTGGATGATAAATATTCCCCAGTAAATTCGAAAGTATAAACAGTCTCGGATAAAAATGAGATTGCGAGATTTTCCCTTACCTCAGGTCTGATATGCTTTGTACGTGTCTGAACCTCCTGTATGATGATTTATATATTGTCATTGACTTATTAAAGAATCATACTCATTGTTATGATATCATAAATGGTAATATTCTTAGCTTCTTATTAGTAATATTTCAATGTTACTTGTTATTCGGGTGTTTATTGCTTTATGATCTTATGTGAGTTTTGTCGAATAAATTCTTATTATTCATTATAGGTTATAGATACCTCATTTCCAGAATGGTTTTAGTTTAATATATATCATATTTACTAATTTAACTAATTTATATAATCATTATTCAATAAGGATCATGTAGAACGAGGCACATCACATCGTGGAGACGGTAGGCCGTACGTACGCACGAGTTATGATATCCTTCCCATGATCGTGGGATTATATTGAAGTGTATGTATAATATATCAGAATCAATATCACTTTACAATAATCATATATATTTATTCTTTACACCATTATACCCATCCAAGAAAGGTGGTGGTGGAAAACAGATTACACCACGGCGTGGAGACGGTATTCCGTACGTACGCACGCGCAGTGATTTCATTTTCCGTAGGATGGATAGAAGGTGAAATAGGGTTGTTTCATATTTATAATAAAATATAAGTATATGAGTGATACTGATGTTATTACTTCATAAATAAACAACTAAATAAGAAGAAGTATAATAAGAAATAAATTTGAAATAACTGGTAAAAGATATTACCTCTTCTTCGACACGCCTCTTTGAAACCTCCTCTTAGGGCACTATGATTTGTCTTTGAAAAAGACCAGGACCTCTAGGATGTTTCTAGGGAAGTGGATAATAGAAATTGGCAGGTTTTGGCTGATATTGAAGGCTCAAACTGGTGTGAGGTGGAGAGGGAGGAGGTGCCCATTTATAAGAGAGGAAAGGGGAACCTTTGGAATTATTAGAAATATTAATTTATAATAAAATTCAAACAAACATTAAACCCACAAAACATTACTCAAATCCGAATATTAGATGAGATAGGGTTGTAATCTCATCAGCTAATAATATTTAGACAAGTTGGGAATTTATTTTATACATTATCAACATGATTTATCCTTATATAATCTATTTAATTTTATTTGTGGTAATAATATTCTAAATTTTAAATCATTATAAATATATACTTATATGTTGTGAATTTTCCATAATTGTATTATATATTACATTTTAGACCATATAAATTTTAATTTAGAATTTTTAAATATTTTTGTGATTTTAAACAATTTTATAATATGTAATTTCTATAAATTAACAATATTTTTAATATTGACACTATTCATTTTTTGAGTTCTAATAAAATATATACAGAAGGTATGTTCGAACGAAAATATTTAAAAGATTCATAACATGTCATTTTTACTAATAAAATTAGTGGATCACATTAAATAGATCATATAATATTTTTTTAATACTTTTAAAAACATTTATTTGATATTTCAATCAATAAAATAATTTCAACATCACTATTGTTTCATAATTAATGATAATTATTTAATCCCTAAAAATTATAATTAAATTCATATTATGTATATAATTGTATTATATTTTTGGATACTATTCATGTTCGAAGATTCATGAAGTTTATCACAAAATTAAAATTATTATACTTATAAGATTTAAGTGAGTGACATGTTGTCACTTTCTTTGGTTTTAATAATAATTTAATTATTTCAATTGTAAAAAGTCCATAAAATGATTTTATTCCGACCCTTAGGTGATAAGGGTCGAATTTTAGTCATCCAATAGAACTTTCGAAGGTGTTAGGGTAATTTTATAATCATATTTTTACTCTTAATTACCCGATTTACCTTTAACTACAGTAAAAAAAATTATCGTAGTTACTATTCATAATATCAAAAAAAATAAAAGTAACCTATTAACATAATTTGAACCCACTAATTACAAATATGGAATCCATTTTTCAAAATTCAAAACACATAACTTTCAATAATTAATTTAAAATTAATCCTTTTGTTAAGCAAAAGAGTTTTAAAAGTTAAAACAATGCCAATGATTGAAATGTTTTTACCTATTAATTCAATGTAAAATGAATAAATTATATTAAATAGTAAAAATATATTCTATTTATTCTTTAAAACCATTAAATATTATAATTTAACCATATAAATTATTGCGATGAAAAAGTTATTTTTAATTAAAATAAAGCTTGTTTTTACTATTCATCAAAATATGAAAGCTACCAGAATAATATGAAAAAATTTTACCAAGTAAATTTTTATATCTTAATTCCAAAGAAAAATTTTATTTTGTCAAATTGAACTTATAAACATGTCAAAAACTTGATTTAATGTGGGTGCGCCATCCAAATCCAGCAAAACTGCATTTTTTTAAAAATAGTTCTTTTACCCGAAAAATTTATTTTGTTCTCATACCATGTTCTAGAAAATATGAAAGATGAATAATAAAGTTATAAAATTTAAAGTTCAGTTAAGAATATTCATAATGGATAGTTTATAATATTATAATAATATATCATTGTTTAGCGAAACTCGGTATTGCGTAATACACACGCTATCGAGGAAGGTCATTATTGCATGTAACGCAAGCCAAGCTAGTCTTGTGTGCTGCAAAAGATTCCTTTTTTGTTTCATATAACATAAGTCATAAAAAAATAAACTTCTCATATAATATTAGGGTGTTACATTCAACCCCCCATAAAATGAATTTCGCCCTCGAAATTCGTCACTTCGTAACAAAAAGATGAGGATACCTCTCCCTCATCATATAATCAACCTCCCGTGTAGCTTCTTTTAATTGGTGGTTCCTCCATAAAACTTTTACCAAGAGAGTGGTCATGTTCCAAATAACCTTTTCACTACGATCCAGAATCTATATCGGCTATTATTCATAAGAAAGACCTCGCTCCAGCGGTACGACTTCTGAGATTAGTACATTTGAATGATTAGGTACGTAATTTCTCAAGAGAGATACATGGAACAAATCATGGACTTGAGAAAGATTCGGTGGAAGTGCCAATCGGTAAGCTAGCTTACCAACATGATCCAGTATTTCAAAAGGACCAATATACCAAGGTCTTAGCTTTTTCTTCTTCCAGAATCTCTTTACTCTCTTCCAGATAGATATTCGTAAGAACACTTTATCACCCACATCAAACTCTAAGTCTTATCTTCAGTTGTCGGCATACCATTTTTGTTTACTCTGAGCTACTCTTATATGTTGTTGAATAGATCTGACCTTTTCTTCCATCTCATCAACAAGATCAGGTCCTAATAGCTTTCTTTCCCCAACTTCATCCCAGCAAGTTGGAGTTCTCCATTTCTTTCCATAGTGGGATTTATAAGGAGCCATCTGAATACTGGAGTGACAGCTATTATTATAAGAAAATTACACCAATGTTAGGTGTTGATCCCAACCACCTTTGAGATCCATAGAGCAAGCTCTAAACATATCTTCTAGAGTTTGAATTGTTCTCTTAGACTGACTGTCTGTCTGAGGATGATAAGCAGTGCTAAAACTCAACTCTGTATCTTGATTATGTTGAATACTTTGCCAGAACATTGAGGTAAACTTCATATCCTGATCAGATATAATGTAAAGTGGTACTCCTTTCAATCTTACAACTTCCATTACATATATCATGGCAAGCTGATCGGGAGAGAAATTTTCCCTATTTACAATGAAGCTTGCTGACTTCGTAATACAATCAACTACAACTCAAATAGCATTATTTACCTTGGATATTTTAGGAAGTCAAGTGAAAAAGTCTATAGTGATGTTTTCCCATTTCCATTTTTGTATGGGTAATGGTTGTAACATCCCATTAGACTTTTATCTCTTAGATTTAACTTGCTGAAAAACCAAGCATCGAGGGACATATTCAGTAACATCTCTTTTCATGACATCCCACCAGAAGTACTCTTTCAGGTCCCTATACATCTTCGTGCTTCCAGAATGAATATAGAATGATGAATTGTGAGCCCCATCCAGCAGCTCCTTCTTTAATTCTGGGATGGAAGGAACACAAACCCGATTCCTGAACCTTATTATCCCATCAAAATCAATGTTGAATTCAGGAACATTTCTCACCTTCTTTTGAAACTCTACATCTTCTTTCTATGCCTCTTTAATCCTTACATGAATAGATGGTTGAACATTCATTTGAGAAAGATAATATTTTTCACCTTCCATTATAATTCCAAGATCCATCCTTTGGAAATCCATAAATATTGGATCTTTTGTGACCCTCATCATGGATAATATAGCATGGTATTGTCGACTTAATGCATCTTCCTCCTTGTTTGCTTTCCCAGGGTGATAATGAATTGAGCAGTCGTAATCTTTAATCAGCTACAACCATCTTCTTTGGTGCATATTCATCTCCTTTTGTGTGAAAATATACATTAAACTTTTATGATTAGTATAAATATCACACCTGTAACCATAAAGATAATGCCTCCAAATCATTAATGCTAAGATTATCGCAACTAACTTTAAATAATTAGTTGGGTAATATTGCACATGAATTTTCAACTGCTGTGAGGCATAAGCTATCACCATATTGTTTTTCATGAGAACACACCCCAATCACTTATTAGATTCATCACTGTAGATCAGAAACCTTTCTCCACTACAAGGCCGTGCGAGCATAGGTGCACTGGATAACCTTTTTTTCAACTCCTTGAAATTCTCTTCACACTCCTCCGTCCACACGAACTTAACTCCTTTTCGAGTGAACCTGGTTAGTGGATTAGATAATTGTGAAAACTCATTCACAAAACGTCGATAATATCCCGCAAAACGAAGAAAACATCGGATCTCAGTTATTGTTGTTGGTCTCGACCATCTTTCAATAACCTCTGTTTTTGATAGATCCATAGATATTGCCTCTTTTGAGATTATGTGACTCAAAAATGCAACTTTTTGATGAAAAAATTCACACTTTGTAAATTTGGCATAAAGCTTCTCATTTCTCAGGGTCTTCAATACAATTATCAAGTGATCTCCATGTTCATCCTTGATCTTTTAATAGGCAAGAATATCATCTATAAAGACTACCACAAACTGATCAAGATAGTCTTTAAAGGCTATATTCATTAGATCCATGAAGATAGTAGGGGAATTAGGAAGAACATATGGCATCACTATAAATTCATAGTATCCATACATTGTACAGAAAGCCTTCTTTGGTATAACCTCTTTTTTGACCCATAATTGATGATACCCCAATTGAAGATCAATCTTGGAAAAGTATTGAGATCCACGTAGTTGGTCAAATAAGTCATCAATGCATGGGAGAAGATATTATTTCTTGATATTGATCTTGTTAAGTTCACGATATTCAATTCATAGCCTAATTGATCCATCTCTCTTCTTAAAAAATAGAACAGGTGATCCCCAAGGTGATGCACTAGGGTGTATGAATCCTTTATCAGGATTATCTTGGAGTTGCTTTTTCAATTCCTGCAACTCAATTGGGGCCATTCTATAAGGTGTCTTTGAAATGGGCGTAGCACCAGGTATGAGTTCTATTGAATACTCAACATCACGATTTGGTGGAAGACCTTGAAATTCCTCTGGAAAACATCATCAAACACCCGTACAATGGGCATATTCTTAATCGTGAGTTTCTCTCCAACCATTTGAGATAAATGACCTTCATTTATTGGAATCAAGACCCATAAGATGGAAGAAATTTCCACTGGAAGTTTATATTCATCCATGCATCGATAGATGATAGTAGATTTACCCGGAATATTAAATTTGATTTCCCTTCCTTGGAAATTGAAATGAGGTCCATATAAAGAAATCCAATCCATTCCAAGAATCACATCAAATTCCACTATAGGAAGGATCACAAGATTTGCAGGAAGCACTTTCCCACAAACGTCAATCAGAGAAGAATTATAAACTTTTGATGCGACCATTGTGCCATTAAGAGTTGTCACAGCTAACTCAACATCTAATTGTTGAGGTAATACGACAATACCCCTAGAAAATTCTTCAGAAATAAAAGAGTTGGTTGATCCAGAATCAAATAATACATTTGCTACTTTAGAGTGGATGGTAAGTGTACCTTTCACCACTTCGTTATCGTACTCCACATCGCTGATAGTAATTGCAAGTGACTTTCCTTTCTCCTTGGCCTTAAGAGTTTGTTGACGTCGATCATCATCAACAACCCTTGGATTTCGGAATTGGTTGGCATAATTTCACATCTCATTGTACTTGAAACATTGAAGTGTAGGAGGTGAATTCTGTGTATCCCTTTCTTTTTTTTCGCATCAATAGACATCTTCTTCCCATTATTTCGACATTCAATTTCCCAATGACCGTCTTTTCCATACATAAAACATTTTCTTGTCCCTTTAATAAAATTCCCTCCATGTTTCTTTCAACAATATGAGCATAAAGAAAAACTCATCTTCTTTTCAGTGTGGTATTCAGATTTTTCTTTGAATTTCATTTTCCTCTTCTTATCAAACCCATATGACTGATGGGTTACTCCTATCTCCATCTCAACCTTGAGAGCACATCGATCAATTTCCTCTTATCTATTGATGTCCTTTATGGATAACACCCTTAGAAGACTTGGTTTTAAGCCACTAATGAATCGATCGATTTTACTCATAGGTTGGATAATAATTCCGGAATCGTACCTTGAAAGTCTTGTAAAATTTGACTCGTAGGTACCAACTGATTCATCATCATTTTGCTTCAGTTCAAGAAACTGCTTCTCCATATTTTTTCGAAGAATACGAGGGAATTAATTATTGAAAAATAAGTTCTTGAACTCATCCCATTAAATGGACTCAATTTCAACTCTTTGCCTCATATTCTTGATAAGATTCCACCATTTATCAACATCACCTTCAAAACGATACATTGCTAAGATGAATTTATCATGTTCAGAACATTGAAGAACTGAAAATATCATTTCAGGGGTACTAATCCATTTTTCATCCACTAATAGATCAGAAGACCCGTTGAATGAAGGTGGCCGCTACGTCATGAAGGATTCAACAGAATATTGCTCCTCCCTTTTCTCGTTTGGAAGTCCTGTATGGTTCATAACATGAGAATGTTGTGGAGCATGTCTACAATGTTTTTCATTCTAGCTCCCATAACAATAATTTGCTCAGGGGGACAATCATTGCATTTTCCATCGCATTCAGTATTAACATGGTTCCTTCGAGTTCTGGCCATTGACTAAAACCAATAAGCATAGTGTGAGAAACACTCTTCATAATAGGAAAACCAAATAATCAAGAGTAAATTTCACACTTAAGGTCTTATCATAGGTTGTTCATGGCCATTTCTAAAAAACTAATATTGTGTTCAAAGCTTAGACATATCCTTAGGGTTCTTACTAGGGATTTCACATCCTAGTTTCCAATGGTTGACTATACATTTCCTCTGATTCCAACTATAATGACCCATATTCTACATACGTTGTTATTAATTCAAAATTGAAGCATACTTATTATAACATATAACAAAACCATGAATGTACCATATCGGTATATTGTCTTTATAAACTAGGAAACATAAACAATTGGTTCATAAATCATCTACATTGTATCCCATTTATTTCATCATATCTAGACTCTCTTTTTGACATATCCTACTTAATATCCATCTTCCTGACCCGAGGAAAATAAAACATACAAAAGGGTGAGCTAAAATGCTCAGTAAGGGTAAACAAAATAAATATCAATCGTATCATATTGATAAGAACATAACATTTTTAAAATCTTAAAAAGAGATCATAATATCTTATGATGGGATAAATCATAGTAATGAAAAGTAATCCAAAATAATCATAATATAAAACATGAAACCCTTTGGAATACACACATAATCATAAAAAATAATTTCATATTAGTCAAGGCTCATTTCCACGACCATCATAGCGGACAAAGTCCAATACTAAACCGAGTTCACTCCTCGTTCCATTCCTGTATCACTAAACCGGATTAAATTGTCGTTCCATCCATGTCTATCTCATGAGATATAAATCATTACCCAAAGCAATAAAGGGAGATATAGTTCCCACCCATCTCTTAATGAACCCATTCGTATGTGTTCCACAAAATCATAAATCATACAACATAGCATAACCCATGTAATAAAAATGGGATTCTTAATCATCATGCCGTCATAACATAATCCATATAAGATAAAAGGAAATAATAAAATTATTTCTATAATAACAAAATCAAATCAATGTAAAAATAGGGATAGAAGCAGAACCCTATATTATCTTAGATGGAATATAATTTTGATAAAACACTTGGACTCCATTCTTGAGGAAAATATCCATTCTATTTCAAAAACATTTTTCCTTTCTTAACATGTCATACAATTTTAATCTAAAAGAATTTTATTAAAAATAAACATGGGAACTTGTAAAAGAAGCTTAATGGAAATAATTATCCATGAAATCATAAAAAATCCATTCATTCCGTATATGTTAAAAAACATTATTCTCATACTTTGGCTGAAAAAGTCAAAACGTAACTCGTACTAAAAATGACAAAAGATTCCTTTCGTATATTTTACTCACAAAGGGGTAAAATGGTATTTAAACAATTGTTGGAGGATATGAATAACATTACATATTTAGGAAACATCGATGGGGATGATAAATATTCCCCAGTAAATTCGGAAGTATAAACAATCTCGGATAAAAATGAGATTGTGAGATTTTCCCTTACCTTAGGTCTGATATGCTTTGTACGTGTCCAAACATCCTGTATAATGATTTGAATAATGTCATTGACTTATTCCATAATCATAATAATTGTTATTATATCATATATGGTCATATTCTTAGATTCTTATTAGTAATATTTCATTGCGACCTGTTATTCTGTTGTTTATTGCTTTTTGTTTTTATGTGTGTTTTGTCGAATAAATTATTATTCTCCATTTTAGGTTATAGATACCTCATTTCCAGAAGTCTTTTAGTGTAATATATATCATATTTTCTCATATAATTCATTTATATAATCATTATTCAATGAATATCATGTAGAATGAGTCACATCACATCGTGGAGATGGTAGGCCGTACGTACGCACGAGTGATGATATCGTTCCCACAATCATGGAATTGTATCGAAGTGTATGTATAATATTTCAGAATCAATATCAATTTACAATAATCAAATATAGTTATTATTTACACCATTATATCCATCCATGTAAGGTGGTGGTGGAAAACAGCTTACACCATGGCGTAGAGACGGTATTCCATACGTATGCACGCACGGTAATTTCATTTTCCGTAGGATGGATAGAAGGTGGAACATGGTTGTTTCATATTTATAATAACATATCAGTATATGAGTGATAATAATGTTATTACTTAATAATTAAACAACAAATTAAGAAGATGTAGATGAAGAAATAAATTTGAAAGAATTTGTAACAGATATTACCTCTTCTTCGACACGCCTCTTTGAAACCTCCTCTAAGGGCACTACGATTGGTCTTCGAAGAAGAGAAGGACCTCTAGGATGTTTCTAGGGAAGTGGAGATGAGAAATTGGAAGGGTTTGTCTGAGAATGATGGCTCAATGTGGTGTGAGGAGTAGAGGGAGGAGGTTCCCTTTTATAAGGGAGGAGAGGGGCATCTTTGGAATTATAAGAAATATTAATTTATAATAAATTCCAAACCCACATAAAAACCTCCAAAAAATGACTCACATCCGAATATTAGATGTGATAGTTTTGTAATCTCATAAGACTATAAAATTTATATAAGTTGGGAATTTATTTTAAACATTATCAACATGTTTATCCTTATATAATATATTTAATTTTATTTGTGGTAATAATATTCTAAATTTTAAATCATTATAAATATTTAATTATATGTTGTGAATTGTCCACAATTGTATACATTATTACATTTTAGACCATATAATTGTTAATTTAAAATTTTTAATTGTTTTTTTTATTTTTAAACAATTTTATAATATGTAATTTCTATAAATTAACAATAGTGTCAATTTTGACACTATTCATTTATTTGAGTTTAAAAAAATATATACAGAAGATATGTTCAAACTAAAAAATTTAATAGATTTATAACATTTAATTTTTATCTAAAAAAATAGTAGAGCCCATTAAATAGTTCATATAATATTTATTTTAATACTTTTAAAATCATTTATTTTATATTTCATTGAATAAAATAATTTCAACATCACTATTTTGTCATAATTAATGATAATTAATTAATCCCTGAAAATTATGAATAAATTCATGTGATGTATATAATTGTATTATATTTCTGTATACTATTCATGTGCGAAGTTTCATGAAGATTATCACTAAATTAAAATTATTATACTTATAAGATTTTACAGAGTGACATGTTGTCACTTTCTTTGGTTTAAATAATAATTAAATTATTTTATTGGTCAAAAGTCCATAAAAATAATTTATTCAGGCCCTTAGGTGATAAGTGTATAACTCTTTTCATACAATAGTATTTTGGACGGTTTTAGGGTAATTTTATAATCTTATTTTTACCCTTAATTACCTGATTTACCTTAACTACAGTAAATAAAAAGTACCGTAGTTACTATTCATAATATCAAAAAAAGTAAAAGTAACCTATTAACATAATTTGGACCCACTAATTCCCAATATATAATACATTTTTCAAAATTTTAAACACAGAAGTTGCAGTAATTAATTTAAAATTAGTCATATTGTTATGCAAATGAGTTTTAAAAGTTAAAACATTGCCAAAGATAGAAATGTTTTTACCTAGGAATTCAATGTAAAATTCATACAATATATTAAATGGTGAAAATATATGATATTTATACTTTAAAACCATTCAATATTATAATTTAACCATATAAATTATTGCGATGAAAAAAGTTGTTTTCTATTAAAATATACCGTGTTTTTACTATTCATCAAAATATGAAAGTTACCAGAATTATATGAAAATTTTCTCCAAAGTAAATTTTTATATCTTTATTACAAATAAGAATTTTATATCATCAAATTGAACTTATAAATATTTCAAAAACTATATTTAAAGTGGCTGCCCCATCAATAGGCGGCAAAACTGCATTTTTTGAAAAATATTTATTTTACCGGAAAAATTTATTTTGTTCTCATACCATGTTCTAGAAAATATGTAAGATGAATAATAATGTTATAAATTTTAAAATTCAGTTAATAATATTCCTAATGGATAGTTTATAATATTATAATAATATATCGTTGTTTAGTGAAACTCGGTATTGCGTACTACACATGCTATTGAGGAAGGTCGCGATTGCGTGTAACGCTAGCCAAGCTAGTGTTGTGTGCAGTGAATGATTCCTTTGATGTATCATGTAACATAAATAATAAAGAAATATACTTCTCATAAAATATAAGGGTGTAACATTAACCTACCCTCGACCAAGTAAAAGTACAAGGTAAGGGTTTATTTTACAATATCTTCATTATCTGAGGTTGTTTATACGTAATTATCTACTGGGGACCTCTTTATCATCCACATCCTTGTTTCTTAAAAATATATTTCAAATCATTCATATTATTTTATAGACTATGGGATAAAGTCATTTTTACCCTTTTTGAATTTTTATAATATGTTTATAAATGAATATTTCTGTCGTTTTCCCAACAAGGTCATTTTTAACCTTTTCGAGAGAATTAAGGTTAGAATGTTTTTTTTAACTTATACAGTGGGTGCAGCTTTTTTACACTATTATAAAATCGTCGAAGCTTACCTGACATGATTATAAGAATATTTTGAAAGTAAATGTTTTAGTTTATAATTATGTGACTTTTGAATCATTTCAAAATGAATATTTTATGAATTTCTGAAAGGTACTCTTTATCAAGATCAGAATTGTAAATGTTTTAATGATTAATCTTTTTAAATCTTATTTATTAATGTATATGTTTTCAAAATTATTTTAAGGATTTATTTATACGGACATGAATGTTTGTAAATTATATTTCATTTAAAATTTTTCAAAGTGGTTTGGGACAATTTGATTCAAAAATTTCTTTTAAATTACTTCCTTTATAAATGTGTGACTTCTCAATGATTTAAAAAAAATAGATATTTCTCTCAAATAGTTTTGATTTCATCTATGTCAACATCCTTTGATTGATTTTAATCTTTTTTAAAGTTTATTTAGTATGATACAAACCTTCCATATTGTATTGATGTTTTTGTGATATGTTTGACTATGGATGAGTTATTTTTATACCATTCATGGTTTATGGAGAAATTATTGACATTACGTATTCTAGTTTTAATACGAGTGTTTATGTAATGATTAAACCTGTTTATATGAGGAATGCATTGGACTTAATAAGTAATGGGTGGAGCCCGATATAGCTCCTCGATGCATCGGTTGGTCTCATGAGGCAAACTAGTGTCTTGGCACAAAGCCTTAAAAAAATTTTATTTGTAGTCTTAGCACGAGGCCTTGGATACGTGGTTATGATAGTCTAGAATTATGCATTCCATCATTATTAAAGTTATTATTGATATTGAATGTGATTATTCGACTAGTAGAATATCCATGTGAATAAGTAAATGTAATTATTTCATTTTATCTTTGCCATATTTTGTTGATGTTCACGTTTAAAATGATTTTGTTTTAGTTATACATTTCCTTAAATGTTTATGTTTATTTATGAATGTTTCCGCTATATTGTTATCCTTACTGAGCATCTGAGCTCACCCCTTTCAATGTTTTAAATTTTTTCTAATATGCAAAGAAGTAATTTATGAATGACCTATAGGTAATGTATAAGGGGATATGAAGACAAGATGTTTTTTTTAGTTTTTTTCACTTTATGATTTAATGTAAGACTTATGAATATATCTAGTGGTTCCAAGGATACTAAACTAATCAGTATTTCAAGACTTGATCTTTTGTGATCATGCCAATGTAATGAAATAATGCACCGACTCTAGGTAACTGGAGTCATGACGTTACAATTTTAGTAATTATTAATCAAATATCTTCACTGGTCAACTCCACCTTCAAGATGATAAATACAAATAGTTAAAATATAATGCTCTGAAAAATATAAATATCAAATATCATCACTATATGATCGATCAATTCTATATATGCCAACATTTAAAATGTTCAACAGATGTATATATTATTTTCATCACTAACATCTATATAATATACTTATTTATCGTTGGATAATTTGGCCATTCCCCTACATGGGTACTATTTTTAGATTTTTTTTAATTGGGATAACACTATATAAATTTTATTTATATAACTACAACTATAATAGGTTTCTAGATCAAAATAATAGTATATTGTTGTTTCTTTACTACTTCACTCACCAAATATAATCTATAAAAAACAATTAAAACTGGACATATATTATATGATTCCATATGGTAACCCTAAAAGTATATTTTATAATAATATACTAATAGATAAGATTCCAAAAAGTTCATTTCATATAAAATCCTAACCAATAATGTCAAATAAATCATTCTCTGATAAAAAATAAAATAGCTAAAACATAATAATCCCATAATTATCCATTTCAGCTAAACAAATTTAGATTTTCCCATTCCCAAGATCATTTAGGATTATATTTTTAGAGAATTAAGAATACAATTAAATAATAATTTTGGAACATCATCATAGTGTGGATTTTTTCCAAAAAAAACATGTACATTATTTAAACTAGCTTTTCATCAGTAATAGACATCCATTATTAAATAAAATACTTCATTTTGGAATTTTTATGTTTCATTTATTCCAACAGATCCTAATTCATTGTGATAGTCATTTGAAAATGTTAGTTGAAAAAAATATATGTAATTGATACAAATTTTAGGGGAACATAATGAGGACAGAAAAATTATTTAAAACATTCCAAAAAGGATTCCATTTAAATATTTAATTTTTATCATGTATACAAATAAACTTTACACATGTAAATTAACAACATAATTCTAAAAAATACATTATAGGAATCTCAAATAAAATTATAAATCACGATTTTTCATAGAAAACTATTTAATAAACCATGTCATGGAATAAAATAAAAACATTATTATAATAGACTCACATAGTGGATTATATAATAAAATTAATTACAATATATTCCCATAATAGAAAAACATAACTATTTAATTTTATTATAAACATAAAACAATATAATGTTTTCAATTAATTTCTACAACATATCTCATGAAAATAAATTCTCTATACTATGAATTGTTAGGCCTATCAGACCCATAAATAATCATATATAAATTCCAATCGCAATAACAAGAAACAAATATTGGTCTTCAATTTCATTATAAAATTCATAAAAAATTTATTTGAGCCCATAATATAAAGTAGATATAGTAATACTATAACATTTAAAGAAATATATTTTTCTTTGTTAGATATTTAAAATGAAAAATACATAGAAAAAGGAAAATTATTTTTCCTTACAAAAAAAATTAAAATAGATTTATCAAAATATATAATTTTATTGGATATGGGTAAAACACAATCATTAGGTAATTGTTAAAAACAAAATTCCATTCATATATTAGTAAATAAAGTCAAACAATTATGGTTACATACTTTTATATAAATAATTAATTTAATAAATTTATGAAACACAATTAAATAAATTGATTAAAATGACCATCATTTATTATTTATTAATAAATACAATGGTCCATGATAAAACTATAACTACATTGAATGGAATAAAAAGAGTTTAAAAAATTTAAAATAATGAATTGGTAAAATATTCATTACTAAAAGTCCGGAGTAAGCAGTTTTTAATTGAAAATTCATTAATAATAATTTAATATTTATTATTTACATTATTGGAAACATTTAACATTTTTATTTATAATATTTTCATCATTATAATTTTATTTTTATTTCCCATAATAGCTATGTTCACATTGAATGATTTGTGGTCATTTAATTTAGAATCTGTAAAATAAAAATGAAGGGAGAAAATCATAAAAAGGGTTCTTGATCCATAATCTATAGAATCATAATAATTTCTTAATTATTATTTGTATATATCAAATATTCTTTTATTACTATCCATGTTTTTTTAATAAAAAATGAAATTTTTATTTATAGGGTGGAATTCATCCGAACATACCCACAAAACTCATTTCCATTTCCCAATGGATGTGTGGGATGACAATTAGATGAAATCCCTTGTATTTCAAAAAAATTAATTAATTATTTATTACATAAAAGTACACATAGTATATCCTAGAAGATCGATATGATTTTTATCATTTGGATTTTTGTACATATCACTTCATATTGATATATCGATACCAAAACATTATTAATATATCATTAACATGATTCTAAAATATGATAGATTTAAATACTGCTTGAGATAACCTGAGAATATATATTAGAAAGGATTGAAAAATAAACCCCACTTGGGAAATAAGAAAAACAAAACATGATGAAAGAAACACTAGTAGTCAATAGACGTATCATTGAGACATGAAAATGGTGATACTCATAATCATGACTAATGAGGCATGATATAGAATGATAACATAAATTCACAATCGGAAAGGGGAAACATTAAATACAACTTAATATTCATATTTCAAGGATAAACACCATGATATCATAAAATTATATGATTAGGAAAATCTATCCTACATTATACATAGATTATTTTATATAATTGTTAATCATAATGATATTATAACATAGTGTTCTTAGGATAACCTGTTGTACACTATATATAGAATAGAATAAGTCATGGTTAACCACCACGAATTGAATTTTTTTGTTATTATGATTACATCTCATGAAACATACATGGAATAAAGTAATTCATGTTTAAAAACAAAGACATCATAACATAGTGTGCATACAATAACCTCCCATACACAACAAAAGGAATAACAGAAGCCTGGTTTAACCCAAAAGACATAATAAAATAGTGTTATTTGGATAACCTCACATGCACCATATATATATTATCATGAGATAAAAACATTACCCAATTAATTAGAGTTATGTGTTGGTGAACCTTCTCATAATAATATAATGTACAAGAATTAGAGTTCTAAATGGACCATGGAGATCCTTATATCTTACTGATCTATTAGAGGGAGTGATTTATAGGTTTTATTTTTAAAAGTTATGAAATTTTTTAATTAAACTCTTTAAAATTTTATATTACTTGTTTCAATAAATAGAATCTCTCAACCTAACATCATATTTACTAATAAAATAAGAGATTTTAGAATATGTTATTTATATAGTTGGGAAATGAAATTCCTAATCTATTACATGTTGGTTAGGAACTAGAACATGGATTTTTAAACATAATGCAAGTGAATAAAACATCCTCCAACATATATTCTTCTTATCAGAACACCAAGTGGTAGACTCCATTTAAATTTTTCACCAACCAAAATACTTCTTTATATAGCTCTAAACAAGATAATCCTACTCCTGGTTCCACCATGAAGACTTCAACTACACCTAAAACTAGTAGGAAGAGAACACATTTTGTGGAAGGATTCATCCACTATAGGATGATATTTTTTCTTCCTCCATGAGCTTGTTGGATATATCTTAATCATTTATTCCAAAAATACCATTAGTAATATAGGTCTCTAGACTCATTTTAAATTTGGTGGAATTTGTATTCTATTGAAGCATAGAATTCTTGGGGACACTAGTTACTTCATCTTTAAATGAGATTGTCTTCAAAAACATTGTTTATTTGATATAAAAACATCATAGAATCTCAATTTATATTTAAATACAATAAATTTTATATCACCTTCATGCACATAGTTATACAAAATAATGTTGTTATTGGGTTCTCAATTATTTATATGATTCAAATTATAATTTCAGTTCCCATTTAAATGTGTTCTTCTTAAACATGTTTATTTCCCCTACATTAAATATTAATATCTAAATTTCTATAGATATATTATTTTATCATTTAAAAATAATCATAGAATTTTGGTATATTTTATGCTCAATTTAAATTCTAATGAATTATGCTTGGTATATAGTGCATCCTATTTAAAATGAACACCCATTGGTATTTTTTATCTATATTCTCCTCGTTATGGAATGCTCAAATGGTGATTATTTATTTAATAATCATCATATTGTTGTATCAAACTTAATTTGTCATTGTGCATGAACCTCAACCACCCATGAGACTTAAGTAAACTCTAAATAATTCATGCACACAATTCTTTAAGATGTTAAACATAAATCTTATTACAACTGAAGGATTCAAGTGTTCCATGTTTTTTTTTTCAAATAAAAAATGTACATTTTTCATCATGTAGTAACTGAATGCAAATTATCTATTCAGATAACATAATAATTGGTTATTTTTGCATGCTTTTTAGTTGTCATTTTCAGCTCACTATACATTCATGCATACATGAGTCTCATTGATAACACCCAAAGTAATGTGGCAATATATTTATTAACATGGATAATAAACATCCTCTTAACTTAGTATCCTTAATGGATAATTCAATGTGCCCATAGGGTTCGAGCTTACAGTTTCTTCATGCTAGTATTCTAACGATTGAAGACTTGGGATGCATTTTTTGTCACCTTCATGCAACTTCAATCCTTTAAAATTTATGCTCAGTCCAAGATTTCATAAACATTGAAAAACTAAAATTATATATATATCATAAATTATATGATTTGAATAGTGTTATTGTAGCTTCTCTTAATTCCTTGTAGTGAAATCCTCACATGAAAGTTATGAGGATCACATGCTTATCCTTACATAATCATGAACTTATAATCTTATCTGAATGAACTATTGAAAATAATTTTTTCCTTCAGATAAAATATTATATTCAAATTATTATCATTCACATATGATGAAGATTTCATGAATGGATATTCAAAGACTAAAAACATATTTATCATTGTCAAAAAACTACCTTGGTGACCATGAAATCAATTGATAAAGAAATTGACATCTCATTTGGCACATATGACCTTTGAGGATGGTAGACGTATTAGATGATGATCATGGAATAATGGAAATCTCATATTGGTGTGACCTAATGGCGAGTGAAATGTGCATAAATTGTTATGAAAAATAACTATACCTGTGTTTCCGCTATAACATAATAGTTCTTCTATATGACAATATTGTGGTATATTAATAAACTAGTACCTTTATATAGCCAGAAGTGTCTACAATGTCTTCTCGTAGCCACTTCCTTGTCATGATACATCCACTTCATCACAATACAATTCATTTTTGGCCATATACATGGGAACATGAACCCTTTCTGGCTTGTGAACTCCAACGGCCCTTAATCATGGGCCCACCCTTCTACATGCCATTATGCACGATGACCTTATTTGAGATCCTTGTGCATGATTGACCTATAGGTTCCATAGATTCTATGGTTCATATTGGATAAGGATTACATGTATTTCATCATATAATTTATATATAGTACATTAATATACATAAAAATAATCAAACACTATATGAATGGAATTACATAACATCATCAATTAGAAATCCATTCAACTCTATTCATCTTATTTATAAAAAATCAAAACCACTTATTCCTGAAGTTACATTTTTCAACAACATTAGTTATTTCATTATGTATATATAATAAATTTTTTGATGGAATATTCTATATATTTAAATTCATTGTAAATGCATTTAATGGATATCTCCAACATCATATTCATGATCGTGTCAAAAAAATCATCATTGGAACAAGTCTTATGAACAGAATATCCCTTCATGAATCATCATTGTTTAAATGGATAATTGTCTATACATGACATCAAATGTCATTTTATAAATTCATTACAATTTTCATAATATCACAACTTTATTGAAACACAGAAAAAACACATGGAAGAATAATTAAAAAAATCGAAACACATGGCCAAAAAATACCCCTTTTATATCTTGTGGTCAACATATTGCCTCATATTTAAAATTCAATATATGGGCTCAAATATTTCCCCCTTTCACAATCAAATGTATTGGAAATGTGGGGGGTATTTGATTTTTTTTTATAAAAAACATTTCCTTCTCCATTTTATAATATATTATTAACTAATGACATGTGATCGATGATCTCCCATTGTTGACATGTTAAAGAGCCCTTAGTAAATGAAATGTATGTGTAAACAGGATAATCTGATATAGAATGCAAAAGATATATAATTAAGGTTGTATAAGATTTCAATAAAACATAATCACATGTGATTCCATCCATATATATTTCCAATTATCACGATAAGTGTAATAATAAATCAGATATATCAATAAAATTCATTTTTTTGTACATACATCAACAAACACATAATAATGTTTAGGTTAAAAATGATATATCCCCCTTTGTATCTATTTCAAATTAATAAATCACTGATGAATTATTTATAAGATAAAAAAATATGAAAAATAGATGAAAGTGTGATTGGAATACCATGACCTTTTTATTTTAAAGTATTTCATGGGGTTCAGATTAATTTTGAAGGGTTCTCCACCATAGTGGACGAACATTTCCTTTTTCGCAATTATGATGACTACAAAAAGTAGCATCTATTCTTTCTATCCATCATTTACAACCCCAAAATTCCCATTCAATTACCTTTCTGTTAACTTAAACCACATAAAACGATAGGGAATTAAGAGGAAAATATTTTTTTCATTATTATTAATATTTAGGATGGGAAATTCCTATCAACCTGGTCCATTATTTCCCCCCAATATATATATATATATTCAATGTGAAGTATCCATCTCCATTATATTCTTTTGAGAACATGAGATCCCAGGTTCTTTCAATTTATTTTGAAATAGATCCTAATGATTTGGGAGAATATATATAATTTTGTGTATAACATGTCTAGAATTAGAACACATAACCTAAATTTCTCCATTTTAATGCGGATTACATTTTTTAAAATCAATTTATTAATATCCCTTTCATATAAAATATGGTGTCTCTCTTTTGTGTTTTTTCTATTTAATAAATATACCCCCATTACTTTTATCTTTATTTGATTCTCATGAATTAATATGAAATACCAACACTTCAAAATCCTTATGTTCTCATTTCCATCAACACCAGCAGTAGCATATGAGCCTTATTCTCTTTTATTATAGTGTAATATTCTACATTTCATAGTTTGGGAACCATTTTTCAAATTATATGAACCACTACAATTTTGTAAACTTCTTAGTGAATATTTATTGATGATAATTTTCATTTACAAAATCTTCTTGATTTATTTAATTACATTTTTAAAATCTATGCATTCCTAGTGTGTGGGTTAAAAACATTGAAAATTCCCAAAAACTAATTACTATATAATATAGTTTATGGGTTATGGTATACCTTCTTCTTGGTCAAAAATTCCATTTGATTAGAATATGATATCATATTCATTTTTAAATCATGACCCTCAATAAAAACTTAAGTGGAATCATATCCCCTTTCAGCAATTGTTGAATTTTCAACTTTTGGTCATTTTTAATTTTTTTATGTTACATTTAAATATAGTAAAATCAGTTTGAGAGAGTTATTATCATCCTAAAATTATAATAACTTTTCTTACCAATCCTACTTCAGCATATATATTATTTATTAATGAATTTTATTAAATTTTTAAGTGAATTTTAAATCTCATTTATCCTGTAAACATTATATTCCATTTGTGAAATTTTGAACACTATAAAGACTTTCTAGAATTTGTAAAATTCATGGATAGAATAAAAAATATAATCTTAATGGAATTATTCTAAAACAATTTTCTTTTCAATTCTTCAACACCCTCTACAAATTATTCATTATAAAGAGACACTGTTTCTTCCATTCCTTTCATTTTTTTGTGATTAATTGAAATTATAACTTTTTCGACAATGAATATTGTATCACATTAGCTTATTCATCAATATATATATATATATTGTCAACCATTGGAAAATACAACAACCAAACCTGAAACTTATTTTGTAATCTTTGTTAGATGTTCATAAAATTCAGAATGAATTTTACTAAATGATATATTATCATCACAACATGAGAATATGCTAGAAGAATCATATTCAAATGATTTATTATAGTTTACACCTATTTAATTACTATTCAAATATTTCCCTTTTTTTACATTATGATGCTTATTTAGGTTTTATTACAATTTCTTATTTCAGTAATTTATGTTTTAGATACCACTGAGAATCACATTGGTGGAAGATGGCTCCCCATTCTCCTAGATCCCGCTCCCATCCTCTGCTTTCTCCCTACTTCTAGGGTTTTTAAGAGTCTCTAGGTAGAAATGTCCCCTTCTCCCACTTCTTCGACCTTCTTCATTCCAGGTTCTCTTTCTTTTTTTTATTTTCCGTCATCCTCGTGGCCCCTCCCTTCTAAGGTTCGCTTCTTCCTGGATGAGGTTCTCGGATTCCTTTCTCTTCTTCCATCTGGTTCATCCTCCCATTTAGTGGTTTCTTCCCATGTTTTCTCTCATTAATCATTCATTTCTTACTATTTTTTTCTTAGGGTTTACTCCCCGGTTCCTGATTCCTCATTCCTTGTTCTTAGTGGTTCATCCCCGATTCCCCCTTCATTGTTCTTTAACGGTTGTTCCATAATGATTCTTTCATCCGAGGATCCCAGTTAAGGCCTCTTGTCACTTCCTCTCCGGTCTTATCACTTGATCCTTGGCTCCCAGACTCTATCTTGGTCTGGTCCGAAGGCTCTCAGGGTGGCTTGGGAGGTTTTGATCAAGCGTGAGAGGTTTTTACTGGAGACTAGCCTTTGTTTACTTTCTGTTTTTTGCATCTCTGTGGCGATGATGATGTGACGATAAGGGCGGAGATGTGTTGAATGAACTGATACACCTAGTTCATGGAAGACTTCCATTCGTAGTGTGGGTTTTGAGTGGTAGTAATGGATTGATGCGTGGTGATGATGATTGTGTTCCATAGGTTTGGAATTTGTTGGTCATGGAGTTCAGTGATGTATTTGGATGGGTTCTTATCATTTTTGATGATTTTGTGCGGCTTTTGTTGGATCTGACTTTCTTCCATGTTCATCGACAATGGTGTTTCTAGTTCCTTTCGACTATTCTACCTGATGAGGTTGTGTTCAAGGGGATGATGATGTGAGTCTGGTGCTGTGGCGACAGGTTTTTTGACTCGAGCTTTCACAGAACCCATGGAGTTTACAGTGGGTGCTGAGCTCGATGCTGGATTTTTTACTCCGCAATTTGAAATTTGAATTTGAAATGTTTGGTTGGTTTTTACAGATTTCTATGCTTGATGTTTTGTTTTCATAAATGGATCTATTGTAGGGTTCCCATTTATCCCTTAAAAATTGATTATTAGAAAATCAAAACATAGACTTGGATGTAATTTATGTTATAGATAAAATATTTATCTAATTTACATCAATAATTTATAAGAAACTTCAAATCACAAATAATGTCTTGGATCTTTATAGGTGATCTATCTTCTGACACCACATGTAGAAATCCATTCCCAGTTGACCATTTATATGGGTGAATTATTGGTTTTAATTTTAAAAATTAATTTATTTTATTCTAAACAATTGATCTTGTAATGATTCTCAATCCACTCAATAGAATCTATCAACCACACCTTTTGTGTACTATTAAAATAAGGCAGAGAAACATATGATATTTAAAATTTTCATAAATGAATGACCTACTCTGTTCCATGTTGGTTAGACACCCAAACAATAATTCTTCACTATCAATATAGTTAATTTGATATCCAACAAAAATATTTTTTTTCTCTACTGCAACTGAGATTCACCTTCTTCTCCATACATGAACTAGAAGACTTCACTAACTCACAAAACCAACTAGAAGACATAATTTTATTTATATCTTGATCCATCGTACGTTGACCGCTAATCTTCGTACATGATCATGTATGATCTAAAATACACTTATACTCCCTCATTTACTTCATCAGGCTTGTCTCAATAACCCATCTAATGGTAAATGTAGAAGTTGTTTTTTAGATAAGAACATATGGATTTGATTTGAGTGATCAATCATTGGAAAAAAATTGAAACATCATTTAACGCATTGGAAAAATACATGTTCGTCATCTACCCCACATCGGGTTTTCTATATATTAGGGTCATGGTATATCAATATACCATCAACATCAAGAGGAAAAAATCATCTATATGGTCCACTAATATACAAATCCTATCCTTTATATATCCCCTATAGCGCAACCCATCTCCTTTTTCTGCCTTATACTTTTTCCCATGGGAAATTTCTAGTTCATGTGCTCTTACAGACCTTTAACATGGAACAACACTCCTACATGCCACCATGGAGGCCTAACCAATCTATACTCCCATGGGTTTGGTCATCCTCAGATCCCATAGAAGTCATGGATGATCTTGTATAAGCCTTCTCGGAATGGTTTACCATTTAATTTTATATAAGGTTCATTAATATATGCATAAATAATATGAGAATATTATAAATGAATTTCAAAGCCTTCATAAAATAAAATGAAACCCATATCTCTTTAACATCTTTATGAATAATGTTCAATTATTCATTTTGAAATTATATATTCATTGAAATCAGTTATCTCATCATGCATATAACATATCTTTTTTCATGGAATATTCTTCATGCCATCATGCATAATAGTCACATTGCATGGACATCTTCAAAATTTTATAGATCTTATATTAAACCAAAATCCATCAGTAAAACATGTCATTGGAAAATAATATCACATTAATAATAGATAATGTTTACATGGATATTTTTACTAACCTGAAGTAAAATTTCCTTCCCTTAATCTATAACAAATATATAAGAATCACCACTTCAACCAAACTAACCAAACACATATTAATACACCAATAATAAAAAATATAACACTCATCCGAGTAGATTGCATAATAAAAGAATTTATTTAAATAATTTTAAACCAATTTCAAAGATTGAATGTTAAATATTTGTATTTCCCTATTCTAAGATGTATATTATTATATTGGTGAATATTATGAACTAAAATAGAGGTGGATAATCACAAAACAATTGTTTAGAATGAAAATTTGTAGTGAAATTTTGGAAGTATAATGTATGTACTAAAATATTCATAAAAAGGATTAATGAGAGTGAAAGGGGTCTCTCATCATTCAAACATCAATTTTACAATGTGATGGATATTGGAAAAACATATCCAAACATTATGAATTGTAAATCAAATGTATAAAATAATGAAGGTTCTTGAATAGAAAGAAGATATAGAGGCCCCTTACCTTGAGAGGATGCTTCATAGTAGTAGTGAGGGATTCCATGTTACAATAGAACAACCAGGATGATAATATATATAGGTTATTTGGAAGATAAATCATTATAAAAGGATTTGATGAGGAATGTGATCAGGTAAAATGGGTTATTTTAACAAGAGGAGGGGTGGTTGTAAGTGATAATATATAAGTTATTTTAATATATAAGCCAACCAATTGTGAGGTAAATTAATTACAACCAAAATTTTAGACTATTTATGAGTGAAAGAATTTTTATAGACGTTAATTTCTCTCCCAAAATATCCATACAATTTTCCAAACCTAATTGATACACAAAATATAAAAATAATTTATATTTTAAAAATAAAATATCTTTTTTCAAAAAAAGGAAATTATACATTTATAAATTAAAATTATTCTTTTAATATTAATTTGGATAATTATTATATTTTATTCGTACTGATAAAAATGATGAAAAAAAATTTGTAATCAGGATGACATCATAATGATGCTATAAAATCCCAGTGCTTGAAAAGTTTCCATTTTAACTTTTTCTTTAAAAAAATTCAAGATTTTCAAGATATTCCTAAAAAAATCCACCCAAGATAATTTTGGCATTATTAATCCAGAAGTTAAATTTATTAAATAGAAATATTTCCCTATATATGATAAATTTAACATTTTAATAATACCTTATTTTATTGAAAATATGAAATTTTATAGAAAAATAAGTATTCCTAACATTATTAAAAAAATTGGGATTAATTAAAATATATTATCATTTGAAAATCATTTTATATGATTATTTCACAAAATAAATTTTCATTTAAAACATCCATATAAAACATTATTTAATATAATTTTAGTGTATTCCCAAATTTTTTTGTTATTTTTCTTGTTAAATAATACAGATGATCAAATAAATGTATCGACGTGGCCAAAAATAATAATAGAAAACTATATTATTGACTAATGATCTTTATGTCCATCAATTGTAATAGTAAACATGTGTAAATTCTGGGTATTATTTTTCCACATAAATTAATCATCATTATTACACTTTATCATTATCTTCCAATCAAATCTTGTTTCAATATATTTTCAAAAATTAATACTATATTATAAAATCTTTATTTTCTGGTTTTAGTGATTTTTGGGGCTGGGACGATTCTAGGGGATCTTGTTGACCCACATTTTTTTAATTTACTTTATTGTTTTCTAAGATTCATCCCATTGCAATATTTGAAAAAAAAATAAAAAAATAAACTGAATCTAACATTTATAGATAAAGTAATGTGATGTTGGTTTCTAGTATGTGTTTTACATTACATAAATATCCCTATTGATAAAAATTAAAACCATCATATGTTTTTCCATTTTATAATATGATGTAAAAATATTTATTCATGCATATAAAAGAACATTAGTCATAAAGTAAGAGATTTATAAAAAACAGAATGGAATTTTCAAGATATTACATTATTCCCTCTTAAGTATATATTTCACACATAATAATATATTTTCATAAATGATGAAAATTTAATTCATAACTTTTAATTATTAAATAATTAGGTTATTAAATCCTAAAAAATAAATTTATTACATTAATATAACAAAAAAATAATTTTTTTTAATTTTATGGAAATAATTCATACTATAAAAAATGTCTTCAGTCTTGGTTTTTCTCACCATGAGAAATGGTCCAGGAATGGTAATGGATCCTATAATACAATTTAAAATATAGTATTTTTTTATCTAAATTGAACTACATTATTTTTTATCAAATTTTTGAAAAAAAATTAATTAATTAATTAATTTTATTATTAATATATATATTTACTACATCTATTTGATATTGATTTTTATAAAATATCCTTATAGCATAGTCATTAATGGTTTTTAAATTTTTTTGATGCTTCCATGAATTGTGAAATATAAAATTTAATTGATATATGCCTTCCATGGGTCACCATTTATAATTTCTCCTTCAATATTAACAAGGTCTTCATAAAATTTAGTTGTGGTGAAAATGGAAAGTACTTTCATAGTACATTCCATGTAAAATATGTTAGGAAACATGAGAATGAAGTATTTGTACATAAAAAACCACGATCCTCTGAAAAAAATATCAAATATTTGAGGTATAATATACTTGTAATAATGATTATAGAAAATTTGGATATTGAAAAGAATATTTAAGTCATCTGAGCCTATGTTCAGGAAATCATTACATATAGATATTCTAGAAGGGAGACTTTTGTTTGAAATGTTCTTCCTCCATCCATCATTTAATCTTTTTCCGGACAATATAATTAACAAAAGAAATGAATTACCCACCAACTTATAATGAAATCAAATATCATTTATTTATAGTCTTAAAATAAAAATATATATAGCTAATAGTAAGTGATCAACAATATATTAAGAGAATGATGTATATAAATTTTCAATAATACATCTTATGAGTTTATAAGGTGCCTATATTTTTGATTATTCTACATTCATGTCATCCGATGCTACTCTTGGAACAATCTTGAGCTATTTAGGTTTGTTTCTCCCATACTATTAACAGAATTAATTAAATGGCTATACCAACATTATCACGAACAATCCCCAAAGTCATTTTAATCATTGATCTTAAATTTTAGAATATACATTATACAAAAAAGTATATATCGTTTAATATATTACATAGAATACAAATACCTATGTTTTAATCAATATAATCCATTATATATTTCCTAACAAATAATATTAACGATTTTTTTTAATATTAATATTTTTTAATAATAATATTTTTAATTTACTAGAGAATATCTCTTGGGAGTTTCAATGTACATCTGTAGCAAGGGCTATTTTGTTGCATAGTTTTTAATCAAGTCCATCTTAGTATAGTGTTTTGGTTTGTACACTAATTTACATCTATTTTAGAGCCTAATAAACATGTAGTATCAATAGATGGATTTATTTTCATGTAAACCACCTAATATAAAATTTTACAAAATTTTGGGGATGTCTTATTATGTTTAATATTATACCTAATGCTTTGTCTATTGTTATTAAATCATAATCCTAATAATAACAAGACATTACTCTAATATGAGCTATTAAAATAATTAATTTTTATCTTTAATTGAAAATTTATTACATAAAATAACACTTAGTAAACCCATAATATCTATAATCCTATTGTATGTTGGAAATATGTGCATATCACATAAACATGATACATGGATACAACAAAATTATTGAATATTCATTGAATATTTTTCTAAAATTACCTTGCATTTAAAGCTACATGGGATAAAATGACGACATATATAATAATGTAGTGGGATATAAATCCTTGTAATGAAATAAGAAAATAATTAAATGATAAAGGAAACACATTTTAGTTAATAGACATATCAATTTTACCTAAAAACGTGATAATAATAATCTTCAATAATGAGGAATGATATTGAAGTATAACATAATGTAAACATGGGAATGTGGAACATGCATGCAAAATTACATCAGAAGCATTAGTTAATATTAACCACTAAGAAATACTAACATATTGTTCTTAGAATAACCCCCCATGATCCTTACATGGAATATCATAATTCAATTATAACAAATAATAAATTATGACAATAGTTTCTAATTATAACCTCATATGCACCTTAATGGGGTATCATAAGTCAAGGATAACCCCAGAGATATATTAGCATGATTTGAATATGATAAAATAATTTACACCATTCATGGAATAGAATAAGTCAAGGTTAACCTCTAATTCAATTTAACACATTGTTCTTTGTATAACATACCATGCACCATACTTGGAATATCATAGTATACGGTTAAACACCAAGACATCATAACATAGTGTGAACAAGATAACCTCTTGTAAACCATACATGGAATTGTATATGTCAATGTTAAATACACATATATCCTAAACTAGTGCTGGTAGGATAATATCCATTACAATATACATGTCATCTCATGAGATTAAAACATTAACCAATGCATTAGTGGGATATCAAGTTAAACTCATTCATTGTCATACAATGTACATGCATAATTGTTCGACAAGGATCATAAAACATAATAATGTATTTCAGAAATTTTAGCCCCATGATCATGAAGTGTGGGTTTAATAAATGTATTTTCCAAATAATTGATATATTTGAATATATATGTGAATATGATGAATGTAAATTGAAGTGGATAATCACAACAGAATCATTTTCCATGAAAAAAACAATGCAATGATTACAGAATAACATAAGTACCTAATGATTTAAAATGGATTAATCAGAGTTACTAATGTCAATAAAAAAATTAGTCAATATTATATAATTATCTATATAGAATAATACATATCCCAACATTTGTAATTAGAAATAAAAGATATAAACTAATGAAGTTTCTTCGACAAAAAGAAGATAGTGAGGTCCCATACTATGGGAGGACGCATATTAATGCTATAAATTGACTACATAGAACATTTTAACCACAATTTAGAGAATCTAAATAGGTTTATTGAAATAAAAATCATGATCAATGTATTTGGTGTGAAAAATGAGGAGGGAAAGGGGTATTTATACTTGTGGAGGGTTGTTTTAAGAGTTAAAATAATGATTATTTTAATATACAATGGGAGAACATGGGAGATCATTCAATTAAATATATATTTATTGAATATTTCAGAGTATTATTGTGCATTTCTACATTTATTCCTTTCCAATATGGATCAACATCATCAAAAAACCAAACTATGTCACCGAACCCAAAAATAAATTTTATTTTAGAAATCAAATTATTTGATAAAAAACGTAAAGTGTAAATCTATAAATTACAATTAATATTATTTAATAAAAAATTATTTATTAAATTAAATTTTTATGGCTAATTTTTTTTATAAAATCATTAATCACACTATCATAATTATCATGTCATAATTTTCATTTCTCATAAATTTCCAATTGCCTCTTTTGCAACAAACAATCAATGTTTTCTAAAATATTCCCAATATAATACAATATAATTTATTTTTATGTGTCATTTCCCGAAATTAAATTTATTTCACCAATATAATTATATATTTATGTGAATCTTATCTTTAAAATAAATCATTATTTTAAGGAATATTGTCAATTTAATAGAAATATAAACATATTGAATATTATAAAAATATTAATTGGTCTTCATGGAAATATATTTTTAATTTAATGAAATTATAATATTTTTTAATGAAATAAATTCTTACCTAAAATATCAAAATAAATCATATTTCAATATAATGTGTTTGAAATCATTTAAAATAATACAATTTGACTTATTAAATAATCCCGAAATCATGTAAATGTGTCAGTATAACCAAATAATGACTAACAATATTCTTGAATAATTTTTATAATTCCAATATACTATATTTTTCAAAAAAACATAAATTATAATTATCATATCTATGTAAAAATACCTTATAATTATTACTCTTTATCATTCACTTCTATTCAAATCACATTTTAATGTCATTTCCAAAATAAATATTATATTACTAGATCACTATTTCATTTCTATAGTGATGTATGTGGGTGGAAGGATTATATTGGGTTGTTTCATCAAAAATTATTTTAATTTACTTTATCAATTGTATGTTTTTATTCTTATTTTATGATTTGGATTAATAATTGAAATTATTTTAGAATGAATAAACATTCATAAATAAAGGAAAAAGTGTAAATGGTTTTGAGTATGTGTTTTCAATTCCTGTACTATTCCTAGTTCTATATGTTCATTTAAAAAATTATGTTAAACATTATTATAAAAAATAATAGTATTAATATGGTATCAGAATAGAACAATCGTTATAAAATTAGTCTTCTGTTCAAAATATAAAAGAATTTTCATGGCGTTATAAATTAGATTAAAATTTATATTTAACGAATGGTAATTATATAGTAAATATATTAAAATTCATTAAAACCATATATATAACCAAACATTTGTGGTTGTCATGAAAAATTAAATATATCACATCATGGAGGTAGTAGTGTCCCTGTATACACCAATGAAATTATAATTTTCCATTTGATTGAGTGGAGGCAGAAAATCATTTTTCTATAAAAATAATATAATTTATTTATCATTTTAATATATAACAGATTATGATAGTTTTTATAGAGTGGATTGTATGGATTTTAGGATGAAATAAACATGGAAGAACTTAGTTATATCCTTTACCACTTCCTTCTAGATTCTCCATTTCCTTACATAGTGAGATTTCATAGATTATTATTTCTGTTAGAACGAACCTCTTAGAAATGGGAAATATAATTGTAGAGGGATTTTCCAAGATCATATGTGATATATGTTTCTCAATGTTTCTAGACAATTTATGCATAAAGGTGAATTTTATTATGGATCGGAGTGGAACTTATATATATATATATTAATTATTTTATTATGATATAATATTAATTATATTTATCCAAAATTGGCATATTAGGGGTTTGTGATATGGTTTACTGGTGGAAAAAAATATTTTTTCTAAAAACATGCATATAATTAAATGAAAAACACTTCATAGTGAAATGAATTTATAATTATAATATTGACATTACACGGAAATATTATATAGTTTTCATGCCCACAACATTTATTGTATTATGTTTGAAAAATTTCATTCCATGTGACATCAAAATCAATATAAAAATGAATTCATTTTAATTACTTATGAATAAGAAATGTTTAAAAGTAGTTATTTAATTCGAATAAAACATTTAATTGTTTTCAAAAAACTAAACATATATTTTTTTAATTCAAATTGTAAGACTTGACTTGGCTTTTTTATATAATAAATATATAATTATTTTTTATATAAAATATTTTATAATAATTAATTTCATCGTTATATAATAATAAGGTCCTTAAATTGATAATATTTTCAACAACGATAACATTCACCATTTACAAAAAAAGATACATTTTTAGAAAAAATACAAAAAAATACCCTTAAGAAAATTTTGACATGAAAAATTCATAAAAAATATATTTCATTAAAATAAATTCTTATATTAAATTATTTTTTATTTTAAATAAAAATATAAATAAATATAAAATAGAACATTATTAAAAAATAACTTTCTTAAAAATTATGTGTGCTAAATAATATAGCATATCCAATAACAATTAAATATATCAAGATATATTGATTTTTTCATTAAAATTGTATATATTATCTTAATAATCTTTTTAAAATAGTTTTATTTAATTTATAATGGTAAACTACAGAATAATTAAAAAAAATAATTTAAAAAATCTTTTTTTTGTATTTAAATCATATTACGTATTTATCATATATGTGTAATCATATTTAATTAATTATTGAATTTCGAATTTTTTCTCATTTTATTATTCTTAAAATTTTACTAATAATAACTATCAAAATATGTGATGAACTGGTTTCTGATGTTGTCTGTAAAATCTGATATGTTTACATAAAATAAATTTAAATGGAAATTTAATATTTAAATATCTAGGTACTATAACATTCCATGTAGTATACTGTCATATGAAAATGATGAGTGTGTTCTATAATTTATTTTCATACTATGAGGATCATTATATAAGATATTTTTTCTAATGTGGATCACAGATGATGTGAGATGTAGTCATATCACTGATAAACATATGAGGGGAAACCTATGGTGGTTATAGGGGTCCAAACATTAGGATAATGTTATATTTTTAGTTTTAATTAATTTTGAGACCTGCTAAAAAAGAACATGGAATCAAATAATATACATCATAATAAAAAACTAGTCACATATAGATATTATCATTCCAATTCATCAAAAATTTTCCTCATGTATATAGGAAAGAAATGGGATTCACCATAATGTCATGAAATTGAAAAAATACAGTGTGGATGTTGATGCACAAATGATAATGTAAAAAAGTGTCATTTTTTGATTGAATTCATTGATATTCATACGAATGAATATATAGGATTCACTAATTTTCTTATGACAAGTGAAATAAATCCACCCATTGTTTTTTTGGTTATGGAATCTTTACCTTGGTGTTGTCTAATGGATGATGGAATAAAATATTCACTATAAATCATGAAAATATCTATCACTCATTTAAGGTAATAATATATTTTGTTTATTTCCAAATGATTTTAGAGGTTGGGTATGAGGGACCCTGTATTTCATAGTGTCATGTCATGTGACCAAACTATGTTTCTTATCTTTAGAAATTTTGAATAATTTTTTTTTAAATCAAACCCATTATAGAAAATTATAAACTTAGTTGAGTCATTATCGATATATGAATCATGAAAAAAATCGGAAATTAATAACAATAAACTGGAGAAGATGTTCGGGTTGTTTCTAAAAAATATCATGTAGTTTTGTGTCATGTTATAGGTATTGTATTTTATATTGTTCTTTGTAATATATATTGATCATGGTCCATACTATTCATAATAATGAAATTAGAATCTACTTTTAGTAATGTTTAATAATTTGACTAGGATGTTATGGACATGATGTTAAATTATGAAATGTATTTCTTGATAAAATGTGTAATAGTTTTAGGCATGATATACTCTCTATAAATTATTATAATGGTCTATGATCTATTATAGTATAGATTGGGTACATCCTTAGGAATTTTCCATAAAGGATATATAATTATTGGAATAATTCATAGATTCATTGGAGTTCATGGAGACAATACCATTTCTCCATGATGGAATAGAAAAAGATGAACATTATTATGTAATTCCCACGAAACTTAGTTATAATGTTCTTACTGAATATTGATTCTTCCCATCCCATTCTCATCTTGATTTTCAGTCTCATCTAATCAATTCTGATACTATTCTTCATTGGAAATACAATTATAGATATAGAAACAATTTCAATGTAGATAGACCATGATGGGTAAAACTACTTTTTCCTATACACAATATAATATGCGTGATCTTTTGTAGGAGTGTGGGTCATAGAATGATTATACGATATAGTATTATGGGGATTTTGAGGCCTAGAATTTCAATACTTATCTATCATTTTCTAAATTATAGTAGATAGAATTTATTTTTGAAAGCCTATATTTTTCTTTTTTATATATTCTTAAAATTAAATTAGATGATGAATTTGATAATTTATTCCTTATACCTATCAATAAAATTATATTAACTATAGTATTTCTCATTATCTATAAATACTGTGATATTCATACCAAATTTTCAATTTTGTTGGAATTCAACAAGTGGAGGATTAACATTGTCTTGTATTCAATGAGGAATATATACATAGTAAACTAGTATTGAACTATATAATAGTTTGGTTTTAGACGATCTCCTTGTATGTTTCTAGGGTATATGAATACATTATATATATATATATATATACACCAAGAAATGATAATTTCCCAGAGTATTTGTTAGGAAGATATAACTCTGGCATTTGACAAGTGAAACTATCATGTATCAAGTGTTCATTAAAATTACTAATTAATTCCATGAAATCTAGAATCATTATTATGTAGAATTATTTAGGTATCCAAATTTTTAGAGACATTTTGGTAAAAACTATTTTGTACAAAAATAAATTACCATAAATTCGTTTATGGCCATAGTGTTTAATCCTACACCAATTAATTTGTGGAAGAATCCATCAAAGCATCACTTATAGTTAACTTAAAATTTAATTTTTTTCATTCAAGATAAATTTTACTCCCCACTATTACATCCATTCAATATTTTCACATTTCAACGGTAGGAAACTACTCTTGAGGTAGTATATTATGTTGTACATAAATCATATATATCTTTCTATTATAAGGGATTTTGTTTCCCAAATCACGATTGGTTTTTACATCATTGATTTATTTGATATCGGTTTATTGGAATAAACAACCAACTCAAATTTGTGTAATGGAAATTACATTTTCATATCTGTTTGGGTCTACTAGGGATATTTTTATATTAGCTATTGTGTATTCATGGGAATAATGTGAACATGGAAAATGCTAATGTATAAATAAAAATTGGAATTTATTGATATAGAATCATATTTGATTTATTTAGAGGGTAAATTTTTATATCATGATGTCATATTATCCATTTATGTTTATAAAAGTAGTTCCGATTCACCTTTGATATTTACGTAATCCATTCATATTCCTAGATATAGCTCCGCGCCTCTAATAAAAAAAATTCATGACATTTAAGTTTAATCACATCTTTCTAATAATATTAAAGATTATAAATTAATTGTCATTATTTGGTATGTGAGAAAAAATCCCAATACAACCTTTTTGTGAAAAATATTTTCCATTATCCTTACTTTAATGCTTCTAGAGGATCCATTAAAAAACATGTATCATATCTAGGTGGTTTCCTTGATTTATAAAACAAGGTATTAACCCATGAATTTTCTAGGATAGGGTGAACTAAAATGAAATAAATTTTATTAATACACATTAGTCTAATTTTCAGACATGGACTAGGAGTCAATTTTATATATTATGAATTATGATTTTGCTATATGATATATCATCCCTTGGATAATTATAAAAATTTGAGTGGGTCTATTTGGGAAATGTGGTGGATCTCAGGGAACTGTACGTAATTCAGTATCAACAAAACATTAAAGATAAAAGTTAAAAAGTTCAACATTATATTAGAGTATGATTTCTCAATATCGAACATTTATTTGGAAAATATATTAGATGATGGTTTTTCTCTACATCATTATTTTTATCTAAAATAGCTATGTGTTATCGCAAAAGGATATCAAAATCTTTCATGCGTGTTTTCCCTCCCTCCTGAAGTATTAGCAATGGTGGTGTATGAGGTTTTCATTAGATCTCTAAAGGATTCAGAGCCACTATAATCCCATTGCAAGGAAATAATTTTAGTAATCAACTTTGTAAGATTGAAAATCTTCATGAAATATGGTTAATGAAGTACCATGTTTAATTAAGTATTCCCTGAATCCCACGTAGCCCATTGATATTTCAAGGTGGAGGGAAATTCAAATATTTCCTTTCTCTTCTTGGGATCAACATTGATACAATAGTTACATAAATTTGTGCTGATAAAATATCCTTAGGTAACATTGAATTATTAATTTAGTTAGTTAATTTTTATACATTGTAGTCACAACCTATTGAATATTTCCACATGACCCATAATATGATTATTATTTTCTATAAAAATTAACACATATTTATCATCATTTAATTTTAATTTTTTTTCCCAATATGTGTTTAAGGATATGTTTAATGTTTTATGATATATTGTTCCCACAAATATCTTGAAAATGAGAGTTTCGTGATAGTAATATACATCTTTCGGTGCCCTAAAAGTGGTGACCTCTGACTTTATAGGCCATTTACAGTTTATTGTAACTGGAATACTCGTCCATCATAAAATGGTATTGGTATATGGTTGTGACATCAATTACGTGTAACATAATCAGGACAATGAAATTATCCATATGAAAATACTAACTCAATCTCCTTAATTCAATATTAAATCTTATTTTTCCTTTATTATTATCGATTTAGAAAATATTTGAATTCTATTTTAGGTACTGAGCATCGAGATAATAAAGCCATTGGTGATCATTTTAGCTTTAACTTCAATCATGGTAGCACAATATATATTTAACCTCGCATAAATGAGTTTAAATACATGGTGATACCATAATAGGACGAAATAATTATTTTCTATATTGGGATCAATTCAAAAAATATATATATAGTTCTAGGTCAATAAATATTTATGGCACTTCCGGAAGGAGATATTCATTTCTTATTCATTAGGACCCCCAAAAAAATAATAAATTAGGTTTGTGGGTTCTATTTTGTGATAATATAAACATTTTTGACTTCATCCATAGTTGTAGAGATACCTTCATCAACTATTTGGGAGAAATACATGAGATCCACATCTTATTCCTCTCAATTAGTTTTATCAGAAGTAAGAAATGATGGGTGTCTTGGGATCTAAAAAGACAATATTTTGTGAATATAATTTTCTATAGATGATTAGGATGTGTCTTTAGATCTATATAGTTCTAATGTAGAGGAATTATCATATTTTGGACTTCATGTACCTCCCCCTCCCTCTATGTTTGGGTAAAGAATATGTTCTATGATAGTGAAATTTTTGGGTTGATGTGGGGATATTTTCATCTCCGGAAGATAATTATGGAGAATATATGTGTTCTAAATATGGTAGGTAATATTTATTATTAGTGGATTAATTATTTTTTTAAATGGTCATGTATATATTTCTATTAATAGATTCAGTGAAAATTTTCATTAATATGAGGACATAAGAGATGGTCCCTAGAATTTCATCTTGTATCATCCCAAATGGTTTAGGATAATATGATCAAATAACTATATGTATGTTTTCGAAATATTAGTATTATCATCCATTGTTCATATTTTATGATTTAAATGATTGATTTATATAGTAATAATAATTTCATATTATTCCATTAACATTGGGTACTCCTTAAGTAAATTTACTTTGACATCATATAAAACAAGGGTAATCTGATATTCTAAACCACCAAATGAGATTTGTATGACTCAATTCTTTCTTTAATATTTAGAATAATTTTGCATAATGAGGATAGTTACATATTGTCTTCCATGAGTTCATGGAGTGGACGGGAATGAACCAAATATATAATATTGGGAGTGACAACATGGATAATGTTTACCCTGATAATTTTTTTGGGGAAAATTAAATAAATATGTTTTTATATATTGAAAATTGAATTATAAAAGGGTGAAAGATCACAAAGAAACACTATTGATTTTCAATTGAGATAGTATTTAAGTAACATGTTTCATAATAATGGAATGACCACATGTTTATGGATCATTTAACAACCCTAAATTATATTTAATAATTTTTCATAATAATTGAACATAAATTGATATTTAGATACTAAATCACTAAATCTTTCTCATAGATTAATCCTTCTAGCTGTATTCTACCTATATTTTTAAAACCCTCATTTTTTCCTACTCATGGGTGAAAAATAATATTCATTATAACCAAAATAGAATTGGGTATATATAGAAATGATTTTTATTCTATAGTCAATTTCAATAAGGATTAGAAGAATTTAATTTCAACAAACCTGCATGACAAACACAAATGACTTATATTTCCTTTAAATTTGTTCTCAAAATATTAACTTGATAATGAAAAGGAAAAATGTTATTTGATAATACCAAAATCTATATTTTATTGTTCATTGTTGATAATATCATCTGATAACTACTAATTGATCAACTGAGATTTAATGATATCTTATCAGATTTAGACAGAGAGGTAATGAAAATGAATTAAAGAGTTCCTACCTTTAAAACTGTAATAAATCATTAGGGTAGTTTACTTTTACACTAGATACAAATATTTAATATAGGATTATATTTTCTATAATAATTTTTATGGCTCCTTTCTACCTATTCCAATGGTTCATTCTCACGACCAACCTTGAATATAATTTATAATATAGGTGGGTTAGCCTGAGCTTTCCTCTATGCTTTCCAATTTTTTTATTATTTCATTTTCTCAATTAAATAATCCAATATAAAAGGATTTATATGGGGATTATAAGATTCCATACCATATAAATCCTATTCTTTATCATATCAAATTCATATAATCAGGTCTCTATGGAATAAATTATATTGGTGGAAAAATAGAATTACTATTTAGAGGTCATAAAACCCAGTATTCCTTATCCTCGTTATCCTATATAACCTCTACCTGCTATGAAATTATTTTATGTTATATAATTGGGTCTTTATATATCCTCTTTATGGGATGAAAAATATATCATATAAATAGAATTGATTGAATCGAGTTATGACTCTTTATTGATTGATTATTTGATTTGATGGTATGGTTCCCATTGAATCAGTTTATGGAATGGTGAATTTCCATATAATGATGATTGTAGGAAATATGAAAGGCTCTAGACAAGAACTAGAATAATTAATGACTCATATAGGGAATTATTTGTATTTGGGTGATTGCAACAACTTTTGGACAGATGAGACAATGAATGTGTCAACTTATGTAATATGTATACAACTATGGTCTGAAATGGTGAATTATACTATCAGTACTGCACTAAAAATGAAATAATATTCCTAGATTATCTATTTTAAACACATTGTGAGTACCCAAAAAACATTTAATGAACTCATTCATTTTTTTAGAACATATCCATCAATAAAAAATTGAATTTATAAACTAGAATATGCTTCATGAAAACTCATTGTCCAACTAAATCACTTAAATATGAAATCATATTGTGTATATAGTGAGAGACTAAAATTAATTATTCCATCATTAATCATATAAATTGAATATGTAATAGAATCATTTTATTTATTTCATAAGAATTACTAATTAATTTTTGAAAAATATTAAAATTCCATTTTTTCATGAAGGTATTTATCTAAGATAGATAATTTCTATAACATTAAAACTTTTATTAGGTTAAATTTTTTAGGAGTTTGATAAATTTTTTCATTCCTTTAATGGATTTAGTTCAATGTATTTTTTAGGAATAAAAGTGTCATGACCCCCTCCCTCTAATTCAATCGCAATGATGGGGGTAATTGATTCTGACGTGAACCACCAATAGACCCTGAGTTGGTACCCAGCTTCGAGGGAATACAAATACTGCCAAAATGGGAGGCATCTCTCTATATAGAGAAAAATGATCTGGTGATATGATCAATCAACCTCAATCAACTCCATTATAAAATATAAATGAAATAATAAACACATCCCGCATTCATGCATAAATAGACCCAATATAATATAGGACTCCAAAGTAAATACCTAAAGGTAAAGCTAAAACAACAAAAAAACAACTATCATGGATTCAAACTATTAATGTTCATCACATTGTGTTTCATCCTACTAGAATCCTAAAAACAAGTTTATATACATAGGGTTAGCATAAAAGTATTTATAGTAGGAAAACTAGGGTCTGTCAATAATTTTGAAAGAATCATAACAATGCACCTATGAGAAAAAATGTAACCAATTAGTACTCATACATGTACACTAACAAAACTCAACGTACTAAGGCATGCTCACAATATTACACAAGTAACGTAATATAATATGTCATTCACACATAGATATGGGTACCACACACCTCTTTCCCTATAGTATGCTACTCTCACACCCAAAATCATGTGTCCTACAGCTCTCATACCTTACGTATACCGCACCTCCCCATAAGCACTATCAGAAAAAATCTCACCTATATTCGCATGGTTTATAACTTCTCACCCACAAACACAAGGGATATCTTAACCACCATATAATTAAATAAGATACCTCTTAACGATCAATTCATATACAATGAATACATTTTTAAAAAGATATAGTGATATAGAAATAGTACCCATCCATTCTTACTCCACATTAGAAGTTAGGGAAAACACACGTCGACACAAAGTTCCCGACATGGGTTGGTTGCATATATAAATCACAAGAATAGAAAAGTTTGTATTTATGATATCCTGAATTTAATCCTAACCAATGGGTTCAAAAAACATCCAACCAACTAAAAGGACAATCACTTTTGATTCAACCACTAAATGAATATCACCACACATGATGACACAAACCCCATTTCACATTTCCAACCCAATTTCATTTTACAAATCCATTACATCAAAATTTAAGCATCAATAAAATTTAACTGTAAAAACTCACTATTTATGTATTCATTAAATATATTCATCTGATTTACCAAACCACCCCATACATTTTATGCATAATTAAAAAATTATTTATTTATTCCATCACTACCTAGACATCAAGAAAAAGGACACCAGGACCTATCCACCTAAAAATAATGGCCAAACAAACCACCTTTTATCCACCAAAAAAGTATAGACAAATAAACTATATACCCGTAATTTCAAAACAAACATCATTGTCCCAAAAGTATGGAAAAACATCACAACAAATCAAGAGAAATTTACAAATATATAAATGGGATTTTATTATATTAAACTTCATTTTAGAGGGAGCATCACACAAGACATAATATTGGGGAAAGAATGTAATTAAATAAATATTAGTGGTTAATCAACATCCTTTTTATGGTGGTATCACAACAATCACAATAAAATAATACTTCAAAATAATATATCTAGAAAAAGAAAATAAATTGCCAAAATTCTCAGCAGGTCCATAAGCCTGTACATTCCACAAAATCACAAATAATATCAAAGATATAAAAACATGTGAAACAAACCCCATTTACCAAATTAAATTCAAAATAGCTAATTATTTATCATTTATAATTCCATAAACCCATAATATATAAATAAAAAAAGTAATCCCCTTGTAGATGACACATATTAAAGGGCAACATGGAAATACATATCTTAGGGAGGCTTTATAACTTGATGGACAACACATAGTGAATAATATCCACCAAAAATCAAAACAATAAAATGACTAAACAATGATCAAAGTAGAACTAAAAAATAACATCAAAATGCAACCCAACATACACCCTATATAAGAAAATCACTGTAGGTAATCTCTATGAGAGGAATAGTCACAAACAGATGAGGATGAGAGGAGGAATCACTATGGATCAAGACGAGATGTTGGGAATAAATCATTGAAGAAAGGAATCTCTAAAATCATCATGGGGAGGAATTTTCAACCTAGAATGAGATAGTGTGTTTGGTTTGAGGAAGACTCGAGTTCTTTATATTTTTATAACATCAATGCATCGAGAATTTACAATACAAGTTATCCCCTTCCACAACATGTAATCCACAGGGTTCAGTTTTTCCATAAAAAACATGTCATATTATTATTATTAAACCCTGAAAACTATATGTTTTGATCCAACCATATATATTCTACATAACTCAACACTCACATTGAGTAATAATATTATGTGGCATGTATTTCATACATTATCTCTATTAAACCTTAAACTCCCATGAAAAATCTCAGAACCTCTCATACACATCTCAAACAACCAAAAATAAAATAGTATATTATCTGGAAGGAAAAAACCATTAAATTAGATCCCTATCTATAGATTCTCAAATTCAAGAAACCAAAACCAAAATAAGGAGAAAGGATGTCTAAACCGCCACTATTTGAGATACATCTCAAGGATCCTGTTATACATTAAATTATACTAGTTTCCAAACCCACCGAACCAAATGAAAAAATACATCTTACACAACCTAATCCCCATGAATTTAAAAATACAAACCATAAACTCTCACACAACCACAAATCAATGAAAGCATTGTATAAACAATTTAATACACCATCTGGAACTCATGAGTCATGGAATTTTGTTTTAAATATCATGATACTATCTGCACTATGCAGCACTGATTCTCCCACATGGGTTCAATTTCAGCACAGTTAATGCATTTTGATTAGGTATTGGATCCACCCATTTTCATATGTTAGGAATATTTCACGGACCACACCACATACATCAAAAACCAGGGAAAAATATCATTAGATAAAAAAATTCTCTCAAACATTACTTTATAATTAAAAAAAGTGAAAAAAAACTCAAAAGAGATATGATTGTTGGGTACACATTTTCATCTATCCCTTTCATGTTCTCTCCACTAGGCAAAAATTAATCCAAAACAAACTAACTAAAACATGGTCCATCTATTCGGTTCATTCTATTGGTGAACCTAGATCTCTATTGGCTTCCCAATAAACATCACATCTTCCTTAATATCCTACTCTCCCCGATCAAAGAAATTGATGAAATTTTGAGGATACTGACAATGCTGGGAGATCTGGAAGACATACTGGATCCTATATAACCATAGGGAAACACCAATAGATACACCACCTAACCAAATCTCCCCAAATCCTCAATGGGGCAAAAAAATCTACGAAGAAGTATTAATCCCTCTGGCAATCCTCAATTTCCAACATCGACGAGATAACTTCACGAAGACTTGGTTTGCAACATCCAATGCCAAGTGTAACACCCCGAGATTTTATGATAAGTATTCTTTTTAATTTATTTGATTTCATGTGTTTTATGCTACACCAAGATTATCTTGTGCTATACACAACACCATATAAGCTTGTAGTATACGCAACACTATTCTTGGATTGTGAAACACATATTTTCAAGATCGTTTGATAATAGTCATTGTACGCAACATTGAGTGTATATATATATATAAATTCAATGTATAAATGAAAAATGGTTGGATTCGGTTATAACGAAACAACAAAGGAGTCTTCCACAACACGCAACCCTGAATTGGCTTGCATTACATGCAATCACGACCTTCCTCGATGGGGTGTGTAGTACGCAATACCAGGTTTCACTAAACAATGGTATATTATTATAATATTATAGACTAGCCGTTATGAATAATATTAACTGAAATTTTCGTTTTATAACATTATAATTCATCTTACACTGTTTCTAGAATGACGTATGAAAACAAAATCAGTTTTTCGGATAAAGGAAGTATTTTTCAAAAAATGCAGTTTTACCGCCTTCTGTTGGAAAAACCATTTTAAATATAGTTTTTGACATGTTTATAACTTCAATATGACAAAATATAATTATTCTTTGGAATCAGTATATATAAAAATTTACTTTGGTTACATTTTAAATATTATTCTAGTAACTTTCAAATTTTGATAAATAGTAAAAACACGCTATATTTTAATTAAAAACAAATTAATTCTTTGTAATAATTTATATGGTTAGATTATCTTTTTAATTGGTTTTAAAGTGTAATTAGAATATATTTTTACCATTTAATCCGATTTTGGCCATTGGAATTAATTTCACATTGAATTTGGACATAAACAAGTGGCGATCTTTTGATAGTTATTGTTTCTTAAAAAACACTCTATTTGTTTTGTAACGGGAATTAATTTTTAAAATTAATTAATGTCACTTATATGTTTTGAATTTGAAAAAATGGAAATATTTTTTGAATTATGAATGTCAAATATAGCTTAGGCTGATTTTTTGGTATTTTTCTGAAAACATTAAATTTTTTATGAAAAGTGAAAACATTGGGACACTATTTAAAAATCGACTTTTAATTTAAATAATTCTTCATTTTAGGTCAAAATTGATACATAATACCTATATAAGTTCAATTTAATTAATTGGAGTCATTTTATAATAATTATATATATATATATATTTTATTGAACTTTTCACCGTCTTTTACCCACCTCCTAGGAGAATTTGGAAATTCACATAAAACATAATTTTACCTCTTCTGTGAGTGAAATTTCGAAAATCCGAGAGACAAAGTTAATATCAAGGGCTAAAATTTGGTTCAGTGAGATGAAAATAATTTTTGGTGAATAGTAACTTTTTACTTTTATTTACAACGGTTTAAGGTAAATACAGTAATTAAATGTTAAAACAATATTATAATAAGTCAAAATTACCTTAAATATTGTTCAAACCTTATTTGATGAGTACTGGCCGACCATGGGAATCCTTGAGTCAATTTTGGGACCCCATTGAGCCACTTATGAAAGACAATGACATATTAGATTAATTAATTTAATATAATGACAAAATTGACATTAACAAAAATCTTTTAGTAAATAAATTTTTATATGGTGTTATATAAGTTCTATTTTATGCTATAAATATTCATTATAATGATAAAAAATATTTCCTACATCATGGTATTTTTGTCATAATTTTTAGAAATCAAATGAATTAAATTATTTATGACACAATAATGATGCAGAATTTACCTCATTAATAAATGATTTAAATAAATAAGATTATAATGATTAAAATATTGTCCAAAACCTATCCAATTCCCATTGGATGATTTTATTTCTAATATGAGTCATCTTATCTTTGACATTAATGTGTTTGGACCTCTTGAAACCAAATATAAGTTTATAATAAAATAATGTTTTCACACTTTCCTAAAGAGCCCCTCCCCCCCTTTTAAAAGGAGACCATTTCTATCATATTCCTCACACCTCTCAAGCCATTTGGATCGTCCGAAATCTGCCCAATTAAGCTCCCTACATCCCTCTCCTTCCCCTATAATCCATACCTTAGTTAGAAGGAACTGTAAGAAGTCCTTTTGGTTCAAACCAAAGGAAGTTACCCAAATTAAAGGTAACCGTTTCTCTTAAATTGTTTTCTTTTATTCTACTTCTCCAACCCCTAAAATCATTTTAATCCATTCATTTATAACAAAACCATTATCCTCAATATACTAGGATTTTTTTATGATAATTATTGTAACTACAATTACAAACACCTCCATCCAATGGATTAAGAACATAATGTTTATGTTGATGGGCAACTAACGCCTCACGAAACGATGATTGTTCGATTTTCTCCTACCGCCTCTCATGGTAGCCATTATGATTGAACTGTATTTATATATGATATATATTATGTTTATGATTTCCTTATGCTTATTTACTTCCCAATTATATCAATAACTTATGGTTTTCATAGTGGGTAATTATGATAACCTCATTTGAGGGAGTACGGACTACCGCCCCCTTAAAGTGATGTGACTCATTAATGACTTATGTGAGATGTATAAAGGATAGATTTAGTTATATTATATATGATATTATACTGTAATTATAATATACCTATGTATCATTATGTTTTAATCCCATTAAAATATGAAATAGAAATGAAAGTAGCGTTCATCTGTACGTACAGCTTACCGTCTCCATGAACGGTGCATTTCATTTCTTACCTCCATATGTTATGTAATATTATAAATACATGTATATACTGAATATATATGATATATATGATATATAAATCATGAATATCATTCTTGATATAATGAACCTTTTACCACATGAACAAGATGTAATTATAAGAAGTCCATTTTTGACTCATGTACTAAATATCGACAAAACGAACATTATTAACATAAATGGTTACATAATGTTTATACATTGTAATAAGTGATATAAAAGGAATAATAAATTTTAAAAAGATTCTTAAACAAGTAAAAATTAAATTTGGTTTATTATTCAGGATATTAAAGAATGATCGAGTCAAGTCGGACACGAGGTAAGGGAACATCATAACCCAATTTCCATTCTTTGGGTTGATCATCTCTTTCTTGTTTATGTTGTTCTTTGATTATGTGAGAAAATAATTTTCATATATTATCATGTATTTATAATTTCTTTATGTCACCTTATAGTGAATACAATAATTGATCTATTTTATTTTCAAAAAGATATTTGTAATGGATAATTATTCCAATCTCATTATTATCAAAGATTGTTTATTCAAAAGTATTTACTGGGGTTATATTTATCATCCAAGTCTCTGTTTTCTAAAAATGGTTTCATGTATGTTTAAAGTCCTTTTTAACCATTTTTTACTTTTACTACATGGTATGTATGAAATCTTTTTTTTACCATACGAGTTACTTTTCTACTTTTCCAACAATAGTACGAGGAGAATGTTTTTGTAAGGCACTGACATATTTTTATGTTTTCATAATGCCTTATTTTTAAGAAGCTTACTCTACATGATTTCATGACTATTTTCCACAAAATCATTTTATTTTAAAATTGGTTGGCATTTTGTGAAATGAAAATTATTTTGAGGAAGAAAGGTTATTTTCATCATGAATTCATTTCAAGTGTTTTATCAAAACCATTTCCATCTAAGATGACATTATTTCATATGTTTATGTTTCAATTATAATGTATCTATGATTTACATGGTTTCAATTTTCTTATGCTGAAATGATATCTATTTGTTTTATATGGATTATGTTATGATGTGATGATGTTTATGAAACCCATTTTATTCTTTGGGTTATGATGAATGATTTATGTTTATGTTGTGGCACATGTAAGAATGATTTCATTATGAGATGGGTGGGACCTATATCTCCCTCAAATGAATTGGGTAATGATTTATATCTCATGAGAAAGAAATGGATGGACCGGAAAGTAAATACGGTTCAGTAATATAGGGATGGAATGGCAAGTAAACCTGGTTCAGTAAGGGACTTTGTCCATTAAGATGGTCTTGGTAGAAATGCCTTGGATACTATGGAAATCATATCATGTGCTTAATGTTTTTCCACAATTACAAGTTTTATTCCCATGCTATTTTATCATGATTGATGCTTCATTATGATATATGCCTTATGTACTTCCATGTTTTATCTTATTGCTCATTATAATCATGTTTAAACGTTATGGTCATGTTTTTATGTTCAAATGTATACGGTTTGTTTTATTCTCTCCATGCTTAACCTTACTGAGCATTTCAGCTCACCCTTTATATGTATTTTTCCCCATGATATAAAGAATGGTTTTAGGTAAGAAAACAAAAGGGGAAGATCTTTATGGGAGATGTTGAAGATCTTTCACCATGATTAGAATATTATGATCCATGTTTCCAAAGACAATAAACTATTACTATCATTGTGTGTCTGTTTTTGTTATGTATTAAGTATTCCTCAAAAGTAATGTAATTTCCATGTATGTCATGCTTCGGGTCCCTACAGTTGGTATCAGAGGTAGGTTTAGTTAACCTTTGGAATCTAGGAAGTGAAAACATTAGAGAGATCCGTAGAGATATTTCTATGGTATGTCTAGGGATGTCACTAAGGTTTAGTATAACTATAGGACACAGTCCTAGAATTATTTTGACGATCATGAATAACCTAGGGAAAACCTAAGGTTTCATGGATTAAAGAATGCGTGATAAGTTAGACATTTTATAATTATGTGGTTCCTTGTTATTTTAATTGTTTCTTACACCATGGTTTTTGGTTTTAGTTAATTTAGGGAACCAAATGGAATTGGGTTGACATTGAATCCAATGGACAAATTGGTGGCTATGAGCAGTGAAATTGTGTAACACATAGAGAGAAAGATATTGTGATTATGCCGAATGAGTCATCTCTATATATGATTAACAAGATGAACTTTAGTTGTATTCCTAAGTCATAAAATAAGAGGAAGATGGAATTTTATTCATGTTCACATGTTGAGGAGCATAGTGAATGGAAGATTGAGATTTCTAATGAATGGAAGAAGAAACTTGAGGAATACCTCAAATGGAGGGGAATATGTTATCTGTGTGGAGAAAAGGGTCATAGAGTGACAGACTGTTTTGGAGTTCAATGTATTATCTGTGGATAACATGGTCATTACCTAACTCAATGCACTAACCTATGAGGTTACTTCTAAATCAAGGAAGGACATATTCAAAGACAATCATTGAAGAGGTTGGATTGAAGTGTTTATGTATTGGTTTTCAAGAATAATGTTGTTGAGGTACATTTATGTTATATTGGAATATCTATGTATTGGTCCATTTTGATTGTGAATAATTATATGGTATCGGTAACCATGAAAAGTCATTGAAATATTTTTGGAAACCATATGATATGCGCATAATGAAGGGATAAAGAGAAAATGAAATTAGATCATGACTGGTATAAGGAAAAATTTATATCATGGTTTGAGTATATAGAAATTTTGGAATTTTGGTATGTGGAAAGAGTTACCCTTTGATAGCACTCATGTTTTCACTAAGGTTTTATGGTAATTTTTGTTTCAAGAGAACACATGACTAAGGAATTCACATGTTTAGAATTTGACCGAAAAGATATATCGTATGATAAATGATGTTATTCACGTTCTTGTTATGTGACCTTTCCAGTAATCATTTTCTGTATACTATGAGATTGGATAGATGTATTTTGTTTTAGTCTAAAGATTGCAAAGGGTTATTTCGGACATCAGATAGTATCGTTTAAGGCTGGAACATTTTTTTAAATTATTTCTATAATGTTATAATACTGTAGTTTTAGAAAAAGGACAACATGCAGGACGGGCAAAAACCCGTCGCGTCGGACAAGGCTGTGGAAATCAAACCCACAACTGAAGTGTGATAGGCCTTTATCGCCTACCACTGGCCAAAAAGAAGTCTCTAGTTACTATAAAGTAGTTTTATTTTATTAAGTGTTATGATATATGAAGTATAAGTTCATTTTTGGAATCGTATATGAATAATATCAACGTAGATGGACTTATTTATATTACTTTTGCTAAACTTTTGTTTGAGACAGATGGAATGACCCATCATTCTATCACATGATCTTCTAACACTTCAAGAATGACAAATTCCACTTCATTTCTTTAAGTGATGAAGTGGAAATTGTTCAAGGCATGAAAAATTGTGAGATTGTACCAAAATCAAGTAAAAATATCTTTCAATTCAAAAACTCTTCAACATTTGGGAAATGATCTTGAAAACAAAAAATGTTGTCCTAGTGATCTTATATTTGATGAGTCAGATGGTACCTTAGATCATCACAAATTTATGGCTTTGTGATTGTTGTCTTTTTCAATCACATGTTCCCTACCACTCTCCATCAGAACTTGATGGTTGGATTTCTCTTCCATATCCGTATTTCCACATATGTTCTCCTATGTGGAAACCCAATGATTAGTTAATTTGGGTAACCGTTATGTTTCATAATTCACTTTCTAAAATTATGTTTTATTATCCTTTTTTATAATGTAAGAAACTTTCATGTAGTAAACGATTTATAACCCCGACGAATTTCGAGGGTGAAATTCATTTTTAGGGGGGTAGAATGTAACACCCAGAGATTCTATGATAAGTATTCTTTTTAATTTATTTGATGTCATGTGTTTTATGCTACAACAATATTATCTTGTGCTATACGCAACACTACGTTAGCTTGCAGTATACACAACACTATTCTTGGATTTTGTTACACATAATTTCAAGATCGTTTGATAGTAGTCATTCTACGCAACATTGAGTGTATATATATATATATTTACTGTATAAATGAAAAATGGTTGGATTATGTTATTATGAAACAAAAAAGGAGTCTTGCACAACACGCAACCCTGACTTGGCTTGCATTACATGCAATCGCGACCTTCCTCGATAGGGTGTGTAGTACGCAATACCAGGTTTCACTAAACAACAATATATTATTATAATATTGTAAACTATCCATTATGAATATTATTAACTTAATTTTGAATTTTATAACATTATAATTCATCTTACACATTTTCTAGAATGAGGTATGAAAACAAAATTAGTTTTTCGGATAAAAGAAGTATTTTTGATAAAATGCAGTTTTACCGCCTTTTGATGGTGCACCCATTTTAAATATAGTTTTTGGAATGTTTATAAGTTCAATATGACAAAAAAATTCTTCTTTGGAATCATTATATAAAAATTTATGTTGGATAAATTTTTCATATTATTCTGGTAACTTTCATATTTTGATGAATAGTAAAACAACGCTATATTTTAATTAAAAAAATCTTTTTTCATCGCAATTGTTAAAATGGATATATTATCTTTTTAAATTGTTTTAAAGTGTAATTATAACATATTTTTACCATTTAATCCATTTTTGGTCATTGAAATTAATTTCACTTTGAATTTGGAAATAAACAAGTGTCGATCTTTTGATAGTCATTGTTTCTTAAAAAACACGTTATTTGTTTTAATAACGTGAATTAATATAAAAATTAATTAACACCACTTCTTTGTTTTGAATTTGGAAAAATTTACATCATTTTTGAATTCTGAATATCAAATATAGCTTAGGCTGAATGTTTGGTATTTTTCTGAAAACGTTCAATTTTTTATGAATAGTGAAAACACTAGGTCACTATTTAAAAACTAACATTTTATTTAAATAATTATTTATTTTAGTTCAAAATTAAAATATAATACCTGTATAAGTTCAATTTAATTAATTGAAGTCATTTTATTCTAATTTTAGATATATATAAAACTTTTATTTAACTTTTCATCGTCTTTTACCCACCTCCTAGGAGAATTTGGAAATTCACATAAAACATAATTATACCGCTTCTGTGAGTGTAATTTCGAAAATCCGAGAGACACGGTTAATATCAAGGACTAAAATTTGGTTCAATGAGATGAAAATAATTTTTGGTGAATAGTAACTTTTTTCTTTTATTTACTGTGGTTAAAGGTAAATAGGGTAATTCAAGGTTAAAATAATATTATAGTAATTCAAAATTACCTTAACACATGTCCAAACCTTATTGGATGAGTTATGGCAGACAATGGGTATCATTGGGTAGATTTTGGGACCCCATGGAGCCACTTATGAAAGGCAATGACACATTAGATTAATTGATTTAATGTAAAGACATAATTGACATTAACAAAAATCATTTAGTAAATTAATTTTTATATGGTGTTATATAAGTCATATTTTCAACTATAAATATTAATTATAAAGCTAAAAGTATTTCTTACATCATGGTATTTGTTTCATAATTTTTAGACATCAAATGAATTAAATTATTAATGACACAATAATGACGCAATATTCACCTCATTAATAAATAATTTAAATAAATAAGATTATAATTATTAAATTATTATCCAAAACCTGTCCAATTCCTATTGGATGATTTTATTTTGAATATGAGTAATCATATATTCGACATTAATGTGTTTTGGACCTATTGAAACCGAAGATAAGTTTATAATAAAATAATGTTTTCACAATTTCCTAAAGAGCCCCTCCTCCCCCTTATAAAAGGAGACCATTTCTATCCAACTATTCATACCTCTAAAGCCATTTTTGTCATCCAAAATCTGCCCAATTAAGGTCCCTAAATCCCACTATTCTCCCTAGAAGACATACCTTCCACAGAAGGCACTCCAAGAAGTCCTTTTGGTTCAAACCAAAGGATGTTACCCAAATTAAAGGTAACAGTTTCTCTTAAATTGTTTTCTTTTATTCTACTTATCCAACCCCGAAACTCTTTTTAATCATTTCATTTGTAACAAAACCATTATCCTCGATATAATAGGATGTTTTTATGAGATGTATTCGATGTTCACTTACACACAACTCCATCTAATGGATGAAGAACATAATGTTTCTGTGGATGGAAAACTAACACCTCACGAAACGGTGATTAATCGATTTTGTCCTACCACCTCTCATGGTGGCCATTATGATGGAACTGTATTTATATATGATATATATTATTTTTATTATTTCCTTATGCTTCATTACTTCCCAATTATATCAAGCCTTTATGGTTCCCATAGTGGGTAAATATGATAATCTAATTTGAGGAAGTGCGGACTACCGCCCCCTTAAATAATGTGACTCATTAATGCCTAATGTGAGATGTATAAAGGATATATTTAATGATATTATATAGGACATTATACTGGAATTATAATATACCTATGTATCATTTTGTTTTAATTCCATTAAAATAATAAATAGAAATGAAAGTAGCGTTCATGTTTACGTACGGCTTACCCTCTCTATGAACGGTGAATTTCATTTCTTACCTCCATATATTATGTAAAATTATAAATACATGTATATTCTGGATATATATGATATATATGATATATAAAACATGAATATAATTCTGGATATAATGAACCGTTGACCACATGAACAACATGTAATTATAAGAAGTCTATTTTTGACTCAAGTACTAAATATCGGCAAAACGAACATTATTAACTTAAATGGTTAAATAATGTTTATAACATGGTAATAAGTGATATAAAAGGAATAATAAATTTGAAAAAGGTTCTTAAGAAAGCAGAAATTATCTTTGGTTTATTATTCAGGATATTAAAGAACGATCGATTCAAGTCAGACACGAGGTAAGGGCACATCTTAACCCAATTTCTGTTCTTTGGGTTGATCTCCTCTTTCTTGTTTATTCCATTCTTTGATTATGTGAGAAATGAATTTTCATATCTTATCATGTATTTATACATTCTTTATGTGACATTATAGTGAATAAACATAAGTGATTTATTTTATTTTCTAAAAGATCTTTGTATGGGATAATTATTCCAATCTCATTCTTATCCGAGATTGTTTATTCGTAAGTGTTTACATGGGTTATATTTATCATCCATGTCCCTGTTTTCTAAAAATGGTTTCATTTGTTTTTGAATTCCTTTTTAACCATTTTTGGCTTTTACTACATGGTATGTAAGGAATCTTGTTTTTACTATACGAGTTACTTTTGGACTTTTCCGAAAAAAGTACGAGGAGACTGTTTTTATACGGCACGAACAGATTTTTACGGTTTCATAACGCCTTATTTTCAAGATGTTTACTCTACAAGATTTCATGACTATTTTCAAAAAAATCATTTTCTATTAAAATTTATTGGAATTTTGTGAAAAGAAAATGATTTTGAAGAAGAATGGTTATTTTCATCAAGAATTCATTTCAAGTGTTTTATCGAAACCATTTTCCATCTAAGATGACATTATTTCATATATTTATGTTTCAAGTATAATATATCTATGATTTACATGGTTTCAATTTTCTTATGATGAAATGATATCCATTCATTTTATATGGATTATGTTATGATGGGATGATGTTTATGAAACCCATTTTATTCTTTGGGTTATGATTATTGATTTATGTTTATATAGTGGCACATGTAAGAATGATTTCATTATGAGATTGGTGGGACCTATATATCCCTCCAATGCATTGGGTAAAGATTTATATCTCATGAGATAGACATGGCTGGAATGGCAAGTAATTCCGGTTTAGTAATACAGGGCTGGAATGACAAGTAAACCCGGTTCAGTAAGGAGCTTTGTCCACTATGATGGTCTTGAAAACAATTCCATGGCTACTATGGAAATCATATCATGTGCTTAATGTTTTTCCACAATTACAAGTTTTATTCCCATACTATTTTATCATGATTGATGTTCCATTATGATCTATGCCTTTTATACTTCCATATTTTATCTCATTGATTATGATTTTCATGTTTAAACATCATGGTCATGTTTTTATGTTCAAGTCTATATAGTTTGTTTTATTTTCTCCATGCATACCCTTATTGAGCATTTGTGCTCACCCTTTATATGTTTTTTCCCCAAGATATAAAGAAAGGTTTTAGGTAAGAAATCAAAAGGGGAAGATCTTTATGGGATATCTTGAAGATCTTTCACCATGATTAGAAGATTATGCTCCATGTTTCCAAAAAACTAAACTATTACGGTCCTTGTGTGTGTATTTTTGTTATGTATTAATTATTCTGCAAAAGTAATGTAATGTCCATGTACGTCGTGCTTCAGGTCACTACACCGAGGGCCTACTTATATGATTGATATAATACCATTTCACATCATATGATTCATTCATCCTCTCATGGATAAGATGAACTACTTATATGATGCTCCTCACCATATCTAGACAAAGAATGGCTATCTACCTATCGTATATACATCACAATAGAGATTGACAAAGTCTCACATGAAAATCCACAAATTAGGCGATGATAATTGAATATAAATATCTATTACTATAATCCAATAGAATCAGTGGCCATTATCATTTCATTTATCAAATGATGTCCAAAATGCATGACCAAAACATATCCACTATATCTACATTTTTTTTCTATCTGGTTGTAGAAAGTAGTGTTGATGTATAAATATTTTCCCAAATAATTCTACAATCCCCTCTAGAAATTAGAGGTAAAATGTAAATCCCTATCTAATAAAATGTTCCTCATAAATCTCTAAAACCACACCTCATAATCCACAGACCTCTTAGCTAATGCATTCACTGTGCTAGACTTGTTGATCGATAAGATGTGGGAAAATTTCATCAAATAATCCACTATCTCCCAGATAACATCATAACCACCTTGAGATCTTTGAAACCCTCTAATTAAATCCATTTTTATTTTGTCCAATTTCTACTCAGGTACATCCAACATATACATAAAGATCACCATGAACACGATGCCCGACCTTTATATGCTGTAAAACCAAGCACTTTGCCTCAAAATTTGCCCCTACCCATATCATCCTTGGCTATTAAAACATTTCATTAAGCCACGGTACATATTAGAAATTCTTGGGTGTACTTACAAATGTTGTATATGTATCTCAAGATGGACTCCATTATACATCACCACCGGAACATAAAAACTTCTATGAAGCGATGCAGAATTTTTCCCATCCTCCAATAGTCTAATTGGAGCTTCACCATTGTCGACATGACCATGCTACACCTCTTCCTCTAGGTATACCCACTTATACTACTCCACCTACATAATTAAAGAATTATTAATCACAATATGAAACAGAAAACCACTACCACCATCCACAGTTGCATCTATATTCAATGCTTCCAACTCCTCTTTTTCCCTACTATCATCCTTAGACTCCCAAACAACACCCTTCCATGACTTATTAGTCAATTATCCATCCAAAATTTCCCTATTTATGAGGTTTAGGTGATCTAAACATGATAGAATTTAATAACTCAATCTCTTATGATCCATGAAGACAAAAAAATGCTCCCCAACGAGGTAACGCCGCCACAAAATTAGAACAAACTCAACCACTACTATCCTCAAATATTATGTGGCATATTTATGCTTTTGGGTATGTAGATACTAATAACTATAACAAACTAACAACTGTTGCTGCATTAGTGCACATCCCAATGCCATATGGGATGCGTCATAAAACACCACATCACCCCTTCATAAGCCAACTGAAGAACTATAGCACTGGCCCACATCTCCTTTAGGTATCCAAACAATTCCTAGATATAAATAAATCCTAAAGAAGAATGTTATTTCGATGTACATGTTTTTAACAAGGTAGCATCTCATTGAAAAAAACCTACAATCGTCTAATAATAGCTTCAAAGTCCAAGAAACTGTGTTACTCTTCCTTTTTATTAGTTGCTTCTAAAAAAAATACATAGACCATTTAAGGGTCTACATAAACACCATTTAAAAACAACACATTTATGTGGAAATCCACTTATCATGTCCACAACAAAAACTATGAAAACATTCCATTGAGTAGGTGGTGTTGAATAACATGCCATGTAGTTATAAGATGCTCAACATGGTCCCCCACTATCATCGAGTAGATAAATATATCATCAATTAATATGATGATGAATCAGACTACTAAATCCTAGAAAATAGTATTTATATTCCCCTTGAACACAACAAGTGCACTCGTAACATCGAACATAATGTCTACAAATATGAATTGCACATACAAACATTTCAATGCATCCTTTTGGGTATCGGCCTCCTTCACCCTCAACTGGTGATTTCCAAGACTCATATCGATTATATAAAAAAAATAAACCCACCCAGCTGGTTGAAATGATCTTATATAGTTGTAAGAGGTGACGATTTTAGACTATCATGCGATTCCACCACCGGTTCTTTATGAACAACCTCTCACCATCATTCTACTTCATTGTGAACAAAATTATCACGCCACATAGTAAAAAACTGGAAATGATAAAATATTTCTTCATCATATCATCTATATGAATCCTAAACTCCCACAAATCATGAATGGGTCATTTGATATGGTTCCATAAAAATAAAAAAGGAACCAGGTTGTAAGTCAATCCCAAACTCAACATCACGTCGAGGGGGGTAGCCTCAAAACCATAGCTAGAAATTTATCTTAGAACTTACAAATGAGACTAGGGACATTCAATATCCAATAATCCACTAATTCAACCAATACATCGTCCAAAAATGTTAGAAGGGTCTTATTACATCTACTACACACCAAAAAATCCACTCAATAATTAAAACCACACGATGGGCATCCAAATCTGATAACATCACACTCATATGAAATTTGTTGATAACAAAACAAGAATAACACAACCAATAATTTCCCAGGATGACATAATATGGATAATATATTGAAAGAAAATATTCCCACATGATTGATGTGACCCCGTCATTAGTATACACCCCGAAAAATCATCAAACATGTTTGGCATGACTCCTACTCTCGTTGTCAACACCAAGGGATCTAAACATCATTATACATATATTACAAGAGAATGGTATATTTATGGTGAAAAAGTATTTCCAATATCAGGATTCAATAAAATTGAAAATAACATTACCAAAAAAACTGACCGTACCTATGATGTCCTCTGTCACCTTTAAAACAACTACCTCCACTACATGCAAATCTCCATGAACATCCATTCTACCTCTCTACAAATGACCACATCTATGACAACACTTTTGTAACGATACCCGAGCATGCGGAATATCATATGGTCAGCCTCTACCTATCCCATATCCCATTTGTGGAGAAAAAACCAAATATAATTTCTTATGAAATTGTGTCACTTGGAATTATTACTGAGGAAGGTGTTGAACCTATCCACAACAACCAAAGTGTGCTCGAGGAACCAATGAGCACCAGTTCTGGTGATGCACACAATCCAAACATCCAAAAACACTAGACATAACTCTTATTAAAATCATAGTAAGAATTTTACATAGAACTCCAAAAAGGAATATTCTAAGTTCAACCCCTAGCCAGATGAAACCTCAAGGGTCCTAGCACCTTAGAACTTCCACAAAAAACTCTACCTGTTGAAGAACATGGATGATTACCCACTATTGAGAAATCTCCATATGGGTGAATCTTCTCGATCACCTCTTCCTTATTAAGTACCTCCACATATATTGGAAATATAATTGGGTTGACTTCATACAAGATAGAAGGACATAATGCCCCCTAAAATTACCTCACATGAGAATCCTCATCCGGAAAAAGATTTGGGGAAGAAAACAAAAGGTAATAGAACATGATTCTCCACCCAGATACTACTATTCTCACCTTTTGAAGATAAAGAATATCATATATCATTACTTCCTTTATGTTCTAGGAATTTAACTCTACCCAAAACTCATTCTAGAAGTCAACCGAGAAAATATATTCCACTTTTCGCTCTCCCAGATACTGAAACGTTCCGGATCATGGTGCTTCCCAAAAGAGCCCCCTGCCCGGTTGGTCACATTGACTCAGTCAAAAGTATCAAGGAATGAAGAAAAATAAGTCACAATTCTAGAAAAACATCAATAAAACCAATGTACAAAAAAAAGTAAATAACTCCAACAACATCGCAAGCCTCAGCTTGGTCCTATGCTCCCCAGATCCAACAACAATCTAGTACCTGATATTGAAGGTTTCTTACCCTTATATATACATGCAACCATATAATATGTTTGGTACCAGAGGTATGAAATGAAAAAGGTGTGAGATGAACCCCAGTAGGAAACCACCAAATGATCTGGGACTAAATGTTAGTGAATATATATAGCATGCAATATGCAAAATGAAACAATAAAAATGAAGTACTCAAAAGTAAACAATCATAATGTTTTAAATTACCTTCAATTATACTTACTAAATATTAAAACCACTGAGTAATTAAATCTTGGGATCTATACTAAGAGATATATCCCATGTGTAATATAAAAATTGATGTATCCAAATGCTATATAATAATCAATGAAGGCAGAGTCCAATCTTGTTATTTGGATTTCCAGGCTTGTAACAATCAATCAATCCATCGTAATAAACCATATGGGAAATCACTCATAGTATAACCCCTCTATTTAAACATATCATCAAAATAATAAATATGAAACTAACCTTTAGGAAATCTCACACAGTCAACCAGATTTTTTCCCACAAAACAAAGAAACTTTGAGGAATCACTCACTTTCAATTTCCCATGTGGTCTTTTAATTATAACTACAATCTCTATGTGAAAGTACTCAACATCCATTCCCCGTGTGGTCTTGTAAAGTTATTATATAGATACTCATAGGAAGCACTCACTATCAATCCCCCTTATGGCCTGACAATGTTAAAATAGAAGACACTCCGGGGAGGCCCTCAAAGTCAATTCCCCCTATGGTCTAACAACACTAGGTGCTCATAGCCCTATGTAATAAAATCATTCTCAAATGATATCCAGTAGCCCAAATTAATCTCAACTAATACAAGTATATGCAGCTATCATTAAAAAAAATTTATTTTACAAGCAACCAATAAGCAATCATTTCCAATATAACAATAAAGGGAAAGAAACAAGGTACGCCTCATAGGAAACATGAAACAAACATCCATAAACATTCAAATAATGTAAATGAACCCCCAATGGTGTCCCCTTGACATATAATTAAGAATCAAATATCAATTAAAATCCTTAATCTATCAATATATATATTGAAGATGATAACAGGTTTCAATTTCATAACAAAAAATACACAAATCAAGGGTAATTGACACTTAAGAATATATAACTCAAACAAAAACTCTGAAAATAAAAAATCCACCGACCTTGACATTGTACGAAGATCACTCTCGAACGTCGGCACTTGAATCATACTAGAACTTCATATGTTTAAGAAAAGGTAAAAAACATTCATCCAAGGACAAATAAAGGGAGAGAAGAAATCTAGAAGAGAGGATATTGGGAAAGATAACACTCACCTGTGGGAATCCAACTCACCTTGTGATGCCTCAATCAAAGCTCCGATGGAGGAATGAGAGGCGCTTGAAGATAATTGTCTGTACGTCGCTATCCTTAATGTGACATAGGAAGAAGAAAGGAGATCTGGAGATGATACGTGACCTCAGGATGATTAATCAAATAATAATAGACGAACATATCATGCTCATTTAAATTACACACCTTGTACTAGCCTCAATCATCCCCCACCTTAGGCAGTCAACATGGCCATGTACTCTGCCGCTACATGACTAGTAAACATCTACCTCTGACAACCAGGTGTGTACTCAAGAGTGCACTGTGTGTACTTCAAAAATTTCCAAATTCATCATTTTCCTCAAAATCATCCTGAAATAATCATCCATAACTAAAATGAAGATATTGGTTCTTACTTACTTCTCCCCTTAATGAAATTCATCTACTAAGTATCCTTCCAATGGTGGAGAACAAGAAATAAAAAAAACAACTTTGGAAATTGTGATCGAATGTCAGCCTCCCTCTCCCATGTATCATCCTTTACTCACTCATTCTTCCTTATAACCCATAATAGAGTATTAGATCAGCCACATAGAACCTTCATACTACCATCCACAATACAAATAGGGTGATCCTCCATGGATGTATCCACCTCTAATTCAGCCACTTCTGGTTGAAAAAAGTGAGATGGGTCAGAAAAGTGATGATGTACCTATGAAACATGGAAGATTTTGTGCATATTCTAATACCTATGAGGTATCTAAAACTGATAGTAAAAAATCTAGACTCTCTCCAACACCTCAAATGGCAAGACATATCTCAAGAAAATCATTCCCTATCCCCAAATCATCTTGTGTCCCAATCTCTATACGATATGTACGAATATTGGATCTATGACCTCAAACTCTAGAGGTCTTCTCTGTCAATCAACATAATATTTCAGGCAAGGCTGGGCAGTAGCCATCCTCTTCAGAATCAACTCCAACTCCTCAGTGGGATCTTGGACAAGACGAGGTCCCAGCATGGCTACCTCTCCTACCACCATCCAACATATGGGTGATCAGAATGGCCTACTGTAGAAAGCCTCAAATTATTACATATGAATCATCTTTTGAAAGTTGTTATTATAAGAATACTCTACTAGGTGTATGTGTCTCTCCAACTGCCCCCAAGATCCAAGAAGTTTGCTTGAAGCATGTCATCTAGAACCTGAATTGTGCACTCAGACTGGCCATTTATATGGGGATAGTATGTTGTACTCAGAAGTACATGTGTACCCAAATCACGTTATAGTCCCTACCAGATCTAAGATGTAAAATGAGAATCCCTATCTAAAACGATGGACTATGTAACCTCATGTAAACGTATAATCTCCCGGATGTACAACCATCCATGATCATCCAAACATATGGATTTCTTAATCGACAAGAAATGTGAACACTTCATGCATCTATCAACAACAACCCAAACTACATTATTCCCTTTGGGAGATCTCTTTAAACCTATAACGAAATCCATCACAACATCGTTGCACTTCCACTCCAGAATGGGTAAATGCTGTAAAAGTCATTCTTGTCAATGATTCTCCAATTTCACCTACTGATTGGATGAACATCTCAAAACGAAGCCAGAAACATCTCCTTTCATACATCACAATTAATATTGATGTTGTAAATCTCGATACATCTTAGTGAAACCAAGATAAACTTCTGACAGTAAGGAATGAAAATTTAGCATCGAGTACTCCTGTGTGTCTTCCGAAACACATACATGTCCATGAAATTGGACGATCTCATAATCCTCTATGATGAACCATGGAGTAGGGTCCTCTTTTGACAAACTCTCCCAAAGGAAAATGCCTTCAGAATATTATAGATGCCCCATTCTCACTCAATCCAGAATACTAGATGTAAAAGTTACCGAAGAATAAAACGGATGCCCCGGTCTGTCACGCACCTCCAAATGCAAATCATAGAACAGAGCCATGAGCTTCCACTCACTAATAGACCCATTGAATTCTTGTATCTGAGTCCTCCAGCTCAACACATCATCCACTGTGTTGCCTTTACCATGCGTATAGGAAATCTCAATGTGAATATACCAAAGGTACCCATCCAACCATTATTCTCTAAAATTCAGATCACACAGAGTAATGATATACTTGATACATTTTTTGTCAGTTAAAACCTCAAAATGTGCTCCCCAAAGATAATTTCTACAATAGTGCAAATCATACAACGATGTAGGTAACTCAAGATTGTGTGTCTGGTAAATTCTAACATGTGGCCTCAAATACTAAGACTCAAATGCAATGACTCTTTCAACTTCATAAGTAATGCTACCATCTTGATACATGATGTATTATAAAAAATTGTGTATCTCTTTCTTGGATTTGGAAAAATTAGTATTGGTGCTGAACCCAACCCCCCTTTTAGCTCCTAAAAATATGACTCACAGGAATCTGTCCACAAGTACTTTTCACCATACTTTGTTAGGCCCGTCAGTGGCACTACTAAGCATAAAATTCCGTATATAAAACGATTGTAGTAAACATGTATCCCTGGAAAACTATGTACCCCACAAACATTTTTTATATGCATGTAGGAAACTACTGTTCTCACATTCTCAAGGTCTACTGATACTCCTACTTATAAGATAACATGATCCATGTGATGAATCTAATCCATTGAAAAGTTGCATTTTGGACAGCATAGCATATTACTTCCACACTCCCGTAGTACTAAAAATGATCTCAAGATGGGTGGCATGGTCATGTCAAGTGTGAGATTACACCAAGATATTGTCCACCAAAACTACCACAAAGGTATCCATGTATGTATGGAACACTCAGTTCATCAGTTCCAGGAAAAATGTCAGTCCTCCTCGAAGATGATGAATGTGATTATCAAACCTCGATAAGGGATATCATTTTTTGACCATGAACTGGTTTGTCTTCTGATAATCCACATAATTTCTTATGGTACCATTCACATTATTTGAAAACATTACATCGGAACCAACTTGAAATGTATTCTGTCAGATGAATCAATTTTCCTTTAACTCCACTGACTATTTCTTGAGCTCCTATAACTCTATTATATCAATCTTGTAATGAGGAATGGACACTAGTTCTACTACTAATACAATATCAATGGAGAAGTATACCTCTCACTCTGGAGGTTATCCTGGAAACTTATATAGAAAGTCATCTCTAAAATGATCCACCTCTATAGTAAAGTCCATCTTTGAAGTCCTTTGGTCATCCTGATATAAACAAGTAATCTAGGTTGTAAATCCTCCCAACCCAAAATGCTCATTTCTAGCTCTACACACATGGACATCCCACACACCATTGTGTTGAAAAGACCCTTCCTTTGGTGACATGAAACGCATTCTAAGATGATAGAAGTCAACAATGGACTATAAGGAGACCAGCCAGTCCATTCCAAAAATGAAATTGAAGCCTGTCATCTCTAATACATAGATGCCCCATAATAATTGACACCCACCAACCTCAATAGGGCACTACTTGAAATGACATACACTTGTCATCAAAATTTAATGTGGAGTGTATAACATTAAAACATCTTTAGAAGTGAGGATATAGAGGCTAAGTACCTCCACAATGATGATAGATATAAAGCAATGAGAATACCTTTTTATCGAAATAGTGAAGATGATAAAACTGAGGCAACAATAATTGTACCAATAACATTAGAGGGTCTGAGATCTTTTTCGTGTTGGGTCTGATACACTTCAAAAGTATGACTTGTACAACAACCATGTGATCATGCCTAACTACCTTTAGCTAATACACCATGATGTCATTAGAATCCTTAAATATGGATTCCATGGCCACCCCCCTGACCAGAATGGTCTGATGAACTAAATTTTATCGACTACTGAGAAACTTATGGTTCTTCCCCATAATGTGGAGTTATATAAGAATCCCTATTAGTATATTCTAGTGAGAAAAAACATAAACACATGAATATGGTCCATCATGCCACATTCTTGGAACTCAACCAGGTCTCTCAGAGATTGATGTCTTGTATCCCCACTCTCCCCACACTGGTAGCATACCACATGAATACCTGAAAAAGTATACCGTCTACTCAGATTTCCATGCGTAGACTCCCTACGGTGCATTATACTATCATACATAGGATTACCAACATCTATGGTCGAACCTCCCTATATCACATCACTAGAGTACCATAGATTAGGCTCGATGATCCACTCCTATTTGACTATAGAAGATATGGAAATTAACATGATGATGTCTAAATGGGATCAGATGTCATTTCCAAGAACATCCTCAAAATTCCTAACCGAAAATAACTCATCACCCACTGGAATGGGGGTAAATCACTGTAGCTCTGTGAAGAGATATGAATACTCCATGACTAGAAGAATAACCTATTCCATACCCTTGAAATCTCAGTCTTGGTCGGACCTCAAGGTATTCAGTTAGAATTCACAAATATCGTCCACCTGAATTCATCCTAAGACATAACCCATTAGCATCCTGCCTGTGATATCATATCCCACCATCTCTTGGAAGAATCTCATGTTTTGTTGGTTTCAAGATTCCCCATCCATTGAATATGTGTATTGATATGACGGAAGAATTATATAATGGAATCTAACCATGAACCTACATCAACAGGTCTTTTATCCATTGATAAAGTTGGAGGATACTGTTACTGAAAAACACATTTCAACCCATCCCTTGACAGGAAAGGATGTGGTACTAACTGGTAGGTTTTCATAAGCAATATGAAGCCACCTCAGAACTCTATACCAGCCCATGTGACCTATATAATAGCTGGTTCCAAGACATGCATGATGGGAGGATTTTCTAGTAGTCCCTAATCTACCATTTTTGGTGTCTGATCATTACCTTGTATCTGGAGTACAATAGGAGGAAAAATTGGTGGAATGACTCTTCATGGTTAGGCACACACCTCAATTCATGAATATATAGGACTGAAACAGAGATGTTCAATAAAGGAAAAGGAAAAAAGAAAACATTCATATTTTACAAAGCATGTATACACAATGTGTATGAACGCTACACGTCGTGTCCCCTTCAACTTTTAACATTGCGTGTACATCTTCAATTACTGGTCATCTAACACCGATTCACATGGCATGTTCTTGAAATTTTTCCACTTTCCCATAATTCTCTACGTGGATAAACTACACCGTTGTCTCTTGGGTTTCACTACACAACATGTTTACCCTAGACATTTCCTGTATTGAATAATTTCTAACCACCCAACTCTTTAGTCACAAGATCAGAGACATGGTCAACTATACACAACTTTCAATAATGGGACATGGCGTGTTCAAACTGATTTTCATCCATCCATAGCATTAGTCACACAACAGGATACATGGCCTCTTTGGAAGGGTGTGTACTCCTAGTACACGTCGTGTTCTACTGATGTTCCCCAACACTGTGACTCTGCTCACACAGTCTGTCACATACTTAATGTCTACACGGAGTGTACATATAGTACATGTCGTGTACTTAATAAGAGTTGTTTCTTGTAGAATGAATGAACACAGGGCGTGTGTATATAACACCACATGCCATGTGGTCTATGTTTCCAAATAGTATATCTTTGAAAAATAACTTCAACCCATAAAAAAATATAACATTGTCAAATGAGTGAAAAATTCTGACCGATGAGAGCCCATACTCCAAAAAATCAAAGTTTGGCACCTTTTCACATAAAAACATGACATAAATCAATTAAGGTTTATCATGATCCACTAAATTCTGATACCATAGGGACCATAACACCTTAGAGACCAAATCTTGGTGTCCATCCAGATTAAAATTTACATATCCCTGTAGACTATGAAATTAGCATGAATTATTTCTACTAATATATCACAAAAATATGCATATCTAGATGAACATATATCACAACAGCATGTAATCAGTAATGCACCCTAAATGGCGTGACAAGAATGCATGACATGTGATCCCTGAAATGTTCCTATATAATGAATGAGATGGCATACCCTCATCTCAATGGGTTGAAACAAAATTAGAATCCCAATTATATCAATGATAACTTAACAAAACAACTGAGTCACCTAACGGTGATATCAAATAAACTTTACAAATTGAAAAATGAGAAAATTACAATATTCGTGATAACTTGACTTCTCTTTGTACATGGGATAGCTACTCCCAGGAATAGCTTATTAACAACAAATTATTTCATACTATCCTTTTATGAAGGCTCTATATATTAAGTTGAAGAAGAATAAAATCTCTCTGATACCTCATTGCAACATCCCAGATCCTGGTGCCTCCCAAAGGTGCCCTGTACCTGGTCGGTAACATGGTCTCAAGTGCAATTCCCCAAACTTTAGATGCTTCCCACAAGCTGTGATGACCTTGGTATTGATTGTGGGGAAATAATTCCATCATCGGCAGAGTAACATAGAGAAAATAAATAATAAATAGTAGAAGTAATAGTAATACCAAACATCAATGTAAACAACCGATGAATCATAGTATAAACAACTAAAACAAAAACATATATATAATGATTAAGGTCAATAGTTTCTAGGAAAGATTCCAAAAAAGCCACAATGTTGGAACTAAAATACTAAAAACAATGTTCTGAAACAATAAATAACTCCCACATCATCGCACGCCTCAGCTTGGTCTCATGATCCCCAGCTCCAAAAAATAATCAAATACCTGATATAGAAGCATGCTTTCCCTTATATATACCTACATCCATATAATATGTTTGGGCACAAATCATGAGCCAAACATGGTGTGAGAAGAATCCTAGTAGGGAACCACTAAATGATCTCTACCTAACTATCACTGAATATATATACCAGGAAATATCAAAATTGAAGCAATAAATAATGATCTACGAAAAAGTAAACAATCATACAGTTTTAAATTACATTCACTTATTTTACTAATTATTCAAATATATGAATAACAAAATCTCATGATCTAGCTTAATCTCTATATCCCTAATGTAATAGAAAAAAGATGACTCAGAAATCCATCTAACAATCAATTAGGACTGGGTCCAATCTTGTGCTTTGTATTGGAATTCTCATTACAATCAATCAATAATTTACAAGAAACCCTATGGGAAATGTCTCATAGTCTAAACCCTCTTGTTCAACATATCATCAATTCAAAAAAGACATAATGACTATCTAGGAATACTCACACAGTCTAACTGCATTAGTCCCACAAAACAAATACTCTCTGAAGAATCTCACCATATTAATTCCCCCTTTGGTCTTTTAACGATAGCTACAGACTCTCTCATGAAGCACTCAACATTCACCCCATGTGGTCTCATAACGGTATGCAATAAACAGCATGAGGTATCACTCACTGTCAATCCCCGCAATGGTATTGAAATTTAAAAATAACATAAACTTAGGGGATGCCCTCAACATCAATTCTCCCCATAGTCTAGGAACAGCAGGTTCTCACAACATTCGGTAATACAATCATGCTCAGTTGGTATCAGACTACCCAAATTAATCTAAACTACTAAAAGCCTATGAAGATAAAATAAATAATAATTTTTTTTAACAAGTATAAAATAAGAAATCAATTCCTTCCTACCCAGTAAGGCCTGGAAATAAGGTATGCCTCATGGAAACCTTGAGCAAACTACCAGAAACATTCAAACATGTAAATTTACCCACATCGTGTCCCCTGAACATGAAAGTAAGAATAATATTTTAAAAAAATTCATAATCTATCAATCAATATATGGAAGGTGATAACATTGTTCAATTCCTTAACATTAAATACACAAATCATGGGTAATCAACACTTAGGCATATATAACTCAATAACAATCTATGAAAGGAAACAAAACTCCTACCTAGAAGTTTTTTGAGAAACACTATCAAACGACAACCCATGAATCAGAATAAAATGTTTTATATCTATAAAAATTTCAAAAAAATTAAACCATGAATAACTCGAGATAGGGGAGAAATCAATGAGATATGATCTAGGAAAATAGAGCATTCACCGGTGGGAATCCAATGCACCCAACGTCACCTCAATAAAATATCATATAAATCACTGGGAGGAGCTTGAATATAATTTTTTGTACATCTCTCTCATGTATGTGACATCATAAGAATAAAATAGTTCAGGAGAAGAGACATGATCTGATATGATTAATCAAATAAAACGAAAAGTTCACATAATGTTTATTTAAATTTTTCATTGTGTACAAGACTCAACTGGCCATGCTTTAGGTGTTCCACATGGCCAGGTACTCATCCCCTGCACAACCTATACATGGATACCCATGGAAACTGGGTACATGATCTGTACTAAGGAGTACACGATGTGTACTAAAACAATTTCCAAATTATTCATTTTTCCTACAAAAACCCTAAATAATGTTCAATAGAAAAAAATTAAAATTTGGGTTCTTACATATATATTTTCCTCCGCTGATGTGCATGTCCCCACACCTAACTAACTAAAAAAGGGACTCAATACTCTATCAAGGCCAAGATAAATCTAAATTAAATCTCGAGCTCCCCCACCCAACTCTCTATCATCTCTTGTGTAACATATCCCTCATACATTCCCAAATCATACTGCTGGAAATCATCTAATGTCTCCTACAAATGATATTTCTCTTTAATAGAATCAACCCTATAGATATTAATCATATCAGCATGCTAACCCTCAACTGCCAGAGCCACATGCACAAGAAAAACTCAGTCTATACATATAATGAAAACCAAGAACATTATAAGCCCGATGGTGCAGACTTTTATAAAGAAACAATTTACCCCAATTAGTTTATTTTGTTATCCATTTCAACCGTACCCGAAAAACCCATTTCCAATAGGAACACAAGTCATAATGATTCATGTTTCATTCCAAATTCTCTACCCTGCAAGCTGACCCATCTCACATTGACATTCAATACGCTCATAGTCGAAGCACTAGATCATGGGGGGACCTAAAATCCATTGTCCTAGCTAGTCTCTTAGGCCTATGCCACACACCAAGGTCAAGCAGAACTGTAACCCTAATAACCAAAATTATCCACAATATGCCTAACTTTGAAATACACCCTCTCTATCAACCATCACATTGAAAATAATCTATCAATACATACTCCCTCCAAACCAGCTTCATTGAAGGGGGAGTGGGATATAATGACTCTCAATTCCCTCCTCCAATAGCCCTTGCATTGTAGACAAGTATTGAGGGTATTAAAATATCACAAAAATTTGTTTAGTTCCCCACAATAGAAAAATGATATTATGAAATTGGGTGAATCAACCCTAATCAACTCCAATACATAATGTAAATAAAATCTAAAACCAACCCAAAAGCATGTATAAATAGATCATTTACAATAAAAGTCACAAAAATAAATACCCAAAGGTAAATCTATAGTAGAGACATAATAACTATCATGGATCCTAACTAGTATGGTCCATCATGATCCACATAATTTTCTTGAGAACCTCAAAATAGTTATTAAAACATAGGGTTAGCATACATTTATTGTTCATAGGAAAACCAAAGTCTCTCATGCACATTTAAAAGAAGAATAATAATACAGCTATGAGAAAACAATAGAACCAAAGAACACCAATACATGATTAATAACCAAAAACATATTCAACAAGGCCCACCCATCAAATAAAATTGGTAATGTAATATAATATGACACGATCACATTGATAAGGTCACCCCACACTACTTTACCATTGGTATGTCGTTATGACCCACAACATCATAAGTCCTAGAGCTCCAATATTTTTCATATATCATACCAACCCACAAGAATTGTCATAACACACCTTTCTTGTAGACATACAGGTCATCACATCTGGCCTGAAAACACATGGGTTATCCAAACCACCATCTAATGAACTAAATGACCTATTTCAATCACATCATGTTCAATACTGACCATGCCTAGAAGAGACATTTGGAAATAGAGGGTTCCCAACAATATGTACTCCCCATTAAATGTTGGTAAAAATACCCCCTGCATGACTATGTGGTTTTCAGTAAAAAATTCATGATGTGGGATGGTTGTGTATATATTTTACAAGAATATAAATTCATTTATATATAATATGGGTTATTAAATCCAAAACTATGGTTTCATAAACTAACCAGCTCACAACACCACCCCATTTTTCTGCTTCTTATAAATTAATAACACTACACATCATGACAAATAATACATGTCACATTTCCAATCCGATAAGAATTAATCAATCCATTCATATAATTATTTAGTAACGACCACATTTAACCACTCAACCTGCAATTTATATATTATTGTAATAATTTCATCACATTATCCGATCCAATCCAATAAATTTGATACATTCTTAATCAATTAATTATTTATTCCATCACTACACGGGAATCTGGAAGAAATCAACCACTACCACTCTTCCCCAAAATTATGGAAAAATATGACACCACCATGATAACCAAAAACAATATCCAGGTAAATATCATCGATAAATTCTCAAAAAAAGAACCATTCCAAAATTATATCCAATCCTCATAGAACATCAAGATACATGTATAGATTTATAAGTTAAATTTTATCACATTTCACATTGTTTTTGGGTCATTATCGCAAAATTCAAAATATTATGGAATCCATTTCATCAGCCAAATATAAGTGGAATGTTATTTTTAATTTTAGGGTGATATATCAAAAATTAAAACCAATCATCATTCATTTAACATATATATAGCACAATCAAATACCACAATGACTATATTTTTTAGTTGGGCAACAAGCCCGTATAATCCACAATATCAAAAATAATAACAAATCTATAAAAGTATAAGAAGAAAACCCATTTTCAACATTCAATTTAAATTTTACAATTCTTTATCTTTGATTAATTCAGAAAATTCATAATCCATAGATAAAAAATGTAAACTCTTCTATCATGTAACACAATAAATATAATCGAGGGAATACCTGCCTCATGGAAGCTTTCTAACATGCAGTACACCATAGGGTAAAGAAGAAGAGTTGTAAATCAAAAACACACCACTATAATAAAAAGATAAAACTAAATCACAACCAAACACCATCAAAATGAGCCCCAAAATAAAACACAAACTAAAACAACAACACCAAAGTTAATACCTAGGAGATGGATGGAAGAAAATAGAATATAACGAGAGGATAAATCACCAGAATTCGAAGACGGGAAGCCAATAATAAATCCCCATCGAAAAGAAACAATGAAACCTTAAGGGAATAGTCACTGGCCTCCTAGAATGAGATAGATAATTTGGTTTGATGAATAATTGAGGGCCCTATAGTTCTATAACAACACAACTTCTACGATTTAAATGATGTGTAATCCCCTTTCACATTATATAATCCTCAGTGATTAGTTTCACAAAAAAATGTGTCACATTTTTATTAGTGAACCCAAAATGATACATGATGTGTACCATCCATGGAAATACCATGAAACTAACTATCAATTCATGTAATACCCTTACACAATGTGTATTTATTGATGCAGCTTCGATGCACCTCTAGCTCCCACAAAAACTCCCGGATCCTCCCCTCAATTTTTCCAACAACAAAAAATGACTAATTAATGGACTAGGAAGGAACATAACCTTACAATGAGAATATTATCTATCATTGAGTCTTTTATTTGAAGATTATCATGTTTCAAAAACATTTAAATGGGAATTTTATTAAATGGTATCCCACTTAAATGATGACCCATGTTTAAATTAATCATATCCATTTGTGGGAATAGATCGATCATTCCAAAATAAATGAGTCCACATTTTTGTTCATCGAAACACATAGAATTTTTAGTAACCCATACATTCAATAATATCATTCCTAACTCTTTTATAGTTAACTGGATAATTCGTTTCCAATTCCATCATATGGAAAAGCTCAACTCTATTCCCCTTTTATTGTAACTATTGTAGTTTCCCACCTATGTTTAACCACAATAATGTGTTAAGAACAATGAACGTAGCTAGTGTAATCACCTCATTTAATTATTACCCATGATAGTCTAGAGGGGCATAGGTATGGAATGAAGTCACCTAGTTTGATGATCTAGGAATTAAAAAGTGCTTTTTGATGAAATTTCACAGATAGCATTTTGATGGGGATTTAATCTCACAATATAATCTCAATTTACTCCCTTTATGTATATATTCTTATATTGTCTAATTTTTAGAACTATTTCATTAAATAAATAAAATAAACCATAATGATATGTATCTTTTTACAAAAGTCATGTCTTGTTTTAATAAGATAAATCAAAATTTATATATATCATGATATATTTAAATTCATCCAATGAATGAGGTTGATGAAAGTATTTTATATAAAATATTATAATAATGTGAAGTTAATACTATATAAAAATGTATGAAAAGATCTACATATAGTTAACCTCCACCTTTATATATTAATACATAAAACTCCAAGTAGTGGAAAGTCCACCGCAATGTCCCACTTCATAGGGATAAATTACTCCATTGAGATAACTATTCCATTATATTAATGATATCTAATATGTATCAACCACATGTAATAAAATTATTTTTTCTAATAAAATATTACAAGAAAAATTCCAGGAAGAAGAAAATAATATTCATAATCATACATTACTTACAACATGTAAAATAAATGTAGGTTAATTTCTATAAGTATTATAGTCATGAAAACTAAATAATAAACTATTTATAATGAAAAAATCATATTCATGAATAATAAACAAGATAATATCATTAATATTATAAAAATTAAGATATTTATACATGAGAATAATAATTGTGATTATTTTAAATGAAAAAAATATATTTTTGAATATTTTTTAAATTATATATTCAACAATGATATTCTAAAATCTATAATTGAAAAACAGTACAACAAAATGAATAATTACAAGGAAAAATTGCATTTAATCCTTTTTTAACATTTATTTACATTGAATTCAATGAATCAAAATAATTTTTTAGTAATATTGACTTCATCGTTAGTAAATATAGATAAACAATAAGTTGATCTTGGATAATCATATACACACAATTGATGCTGACATCAATTCTCCATAGAGGAACCAATGACCATGAGAAAATAAATAATTGATGTGGAAAATTTTTACATTCATGTACCAAACATAAATTTTATTTTAGTTAAAAATGTGATTTTTTTAAATATATGATTATTGAAACACCCAAGTAATTTTGTGAAATAAGGTCATTGAAAGCTTCTAAGACATGCTACAATGAGTCTAATGGACCCATATTATAGTATAACATTTGAACCTAATAATTAAAAAAATTTCTATGAATATTAATAACTGAATTATGATTATAATTTGACTTACAGGAAGTTTAAAAAGGTCATTTCATTTCAATTGATGAAAAATTAAAATAATAATCATATGAAGGAAAAAAAATTCTTTGATGAAAAGCATTTTTATGCACACAATGAGATTTTATTCCAATAAATTAATTAACAGCTATCATTGAACAATTTTTTGAAATTGTTATGATATAAATTATATAAAATATTTTATCATTCATCTAATATTTTTTCTATGAATGAGATAACAATAAATTCAGTTTATTGAAAAAAAAAATATTTTCATAAAAACAATTACAACAATGCATTGAAATATTATTATAAAATTATTGATTACCAAACTACCAAAAATAATTTTAAAAAATTAACATTTTCCAAAATTAAATTGACTATATTATTATCATGTTAATTTTTTTAAATATATTTAAAAGTAAAAATATTTGAATTAAACTTTTATTAATTAAATTTATGTAATTTTAATATTTTTGTGTTGACTTTGGATATAATTTTTTTATTTGATAAATTATTTTGATTAGAAATGCTATTTTCATCACGATTATATATTTAATTTTAGATATAATTATGGATGATATACGAATTTAGATTCAATATTCAATATTTTAAGTAACTAAAATTTATATAATTTAATATGTTAAAATTAAATCATGCATAAATAAAATATTAAAAATAATAAAAATTAATTATCACAGTTATGCTTAAAAAGGGTTCACTATGGGATTAATCAAAAAGATATTCATATGTTGGGAAATTATACTTATAGAAATCCAAATTAATAGAAATACATAAGCCTTGTCCTATGAAAACATTAATTATAAGTTTATTTGATGGAATATATATTGGGATTGAATTAAACATTTTGTATTCATTTGAAATGTTTCTAGGTGTTTTCCATGAAGGCCCCTCCCTCAATTATAATAGGGAACATCCCCCCTACCTTATTTACAACTATTAGTTTATTTATATAGACCAAAAAATTTAAAAATATTTCATTCAAATCATTATACATGTTTTAAATATGCATGTGTATTAAAATTATAACCCTTGTGTTCTTAATATGAGATCCGAAGGAGATTTTTTCTATGTGAAGGTAATTACCTTCATAAAGTTATTTCATTACTTATTATCTTAACCCCATAATTAACATCTTAAAATAAAAATATAATAAAATATGTTTATACAAAATTATGAGATGTTATAATATTTATTTTATTATATATATTATATCGTCTTCCATCAAATGGGAAATGAAACCATCCATCTTGTGTACGATGGTCTACCACCTTGCGAAATAATGAATTTTATTTAACATCACCACTTTTCACTGATGGATTTCTTGATAGATTTATTATATATATATACATTATTTATGAATTAAATATACTTGTATAATTATAATATAGAATATACCATATTACCTTCAAATACAATATGAAATCATAATTTCGCATATGCGTATAGGTCGGCTAACTACCCCACGTAGCGATGTGATATGTTTTTCATTTTATATTGGCATGGATTGTAATTAATAGATATTTAGTGAATTAAAATGATATATATGTATATATAATAGTATTAAGTAAGAAATGGTGAAATTTTATTTACATTTATTTCATTCCACTTATTAAAAAAATGGAAACAATGTTCACGTGGATGTACGACTTACCGTCTCAATGGATATTGTTATTAAATTTTCAATCTCTAACATTGATAGAAGAATATAAATATAGATACAATGGATATGTAATATTTATATCATTAAATAATATATAAAAATTATTGAATGATGATCATGTTAATGGAACTGAAACTACCAAAACAAAACATTTATGAAAACAGTAATTATTTATTGGAATAATAATTTTAAAATATAATTGTAAGTAAATGGGTACTAAAAATTTATAGGTAAACCATATATGGTAGGATATATATTATTACAGTTATTTAATACATGTACAATAAATCTATATTTATTATACATGAGTTTTGAACTTACAGAATTGAAATCTGATCCAAGGTAAGAATTTCTCGTCTCACTTTTATGTCAGTGAGGCATATACAACAATCACCACTTATTTATTTTTTGTGCTGTATTTAATTCAAATTAGATATAAAATATCATAAATATATTTAATTTTTTTGGTTATAATGTTCCATTTTAGTTTATTTCTTTCATGGGGGTTATGATCCAAATGTTACCAAAGTTGTAGGGGTTTAATTCAGAATGTAATCACAATTTGGGATTGTTTATATTTACATTACTCATGTGATAATAATTTCATATTTTTATTATAAACCAAATATATTTTATTTTCCTATGGTGATTAATGAATATTTCAATTTTATTACATTTTTTTATTTTGATTACTTAAAATTATTTAGAAAATCATCTTATGGAAAGAAAAAATTATTTCTATTATCCATCAATGTTTATGTTTTTGAAAAATGTTTTAAATATTAATTATAATATTATCTTATTATTGTTTAATTTAATTTTTTACACATTAATGAAAAATTTAAATTGTTTTATCCAAAATCATATACTTTTTTCCAAATTTTTTACATTTAATTTCATTTTATAAAAGCGTGAAGGAAATTTTTGTTAGCATAAACAACCTGAAACGAAATTACAATTTTCTTGTCCATGAAATTCTTAAAATAATCCTTAAAAAAATTATTTATAATTAAAAATTAAATATTATTCCTAGTATTCTATAAATTATTTTATTGAAGGAACATTTCAATGTGAAATTACGATTTTAATAATGAATAAATTTAATGATATTTTTATGGAATTTATATTCTGAAATGAAAACAAAAAATTATATTACATATGATCTAATAATGAAATATTTTTATGATACTATAATCATTAATTTTCTATATGTATTATGAATATTTTGGCTACTAATATATTAGAATAAAACAATTCGTATTTTTTTATTGGAAAACATATAATCAAATTTTCAAGGGAAATAATACTTTGATTCCATTCTACATATTATTGTGTATACTTGATGAAAATGTTTTTTGATTGGAGAAATTATTAAAATTTCATATGATATATTTTAATTTTTAATTTTTATGTTGATTATGTTTCTATCCATTAATATGAGGAATGTATTGGATATTCTAGTAAAGAGTGGGGACTTTTATAACCCCTTCATGCATATAGAGGAATTATAAAGGAAATTATCATGCTTATTTGGAAAATCCCTTATGAATTTATGTAAAATGTATATTAACAAGATCTTAATGGTATATCTGTATCAATGAAATTATTAATTCACTCATTGGGTGATTAGTTTTCAAGTCCCAATTCTTCGGAAATGATTTAGGGAAAATCCCACTTCATTGAACATAAATTAAAAAGCATATTATAAAAAAATTGGTAGAGGGGGAACCCATACCAGACAAAGAGGCAAAAATAAATTAAGGAAACATATTCCAAAGGATAAATATTGTCCAAAATTAACTTATGGATGAAAATATCGAAATAAGAATCTAAAAAATTTCACTCATTTTGAAAGTATTTTAGTGGAATCATTCGATATCAATTGATAAGTTTCAAGCTTATGTGACTTGTTTTATAGAATTATATGATTAGTGATTATTGCATCCAAATTATTCTTAATGATAAATTTAATGGTTCAAGGGGTATTGTTTTCATATATATACCTTTTCAAATCGAATATTCCATATTTATTTATGATTTTTTCTCGTGTACACATAATCTTACAGGGAATATATTCTCACTATTTTATTATGTATCATTTCCATTGGATTCTAATGGATGTTAAAAATGATTAACCCATGTGAAACCTATGGGGCCTCTAACAGAAAAAAGTTGTAATGATTTAAAAATCATAAATTTAGAATATGGTTTTCGACTACAATTATTGTTGATTTTACTATAAAGTTTGGGTTTATTTAATGGTTATAACATGAAGGAAGTGTGTTAGCCTTTAATGTAATGGAAATTTTGGTGATTATGAAAAATGAAATGTGATAGTGACTAGAGTGATAGAAATATCTATTATACAAGATTTATTGTCAAATTATATTATTAACAATCTATACCTTAACTAACTTTTGTAATCAACAATGAAGAGAATAAGATAGATCACTAAGTGCTCACGTGATGGAGAATATGGTAGAATTAAGGAAAAATATATTTCATGACATAAATATGGAAATTAAAACCTATGATAATTACTTGAAGGAATATCAAAAAGTTCGATTTGCTTAAATGAATGGTATAAAGTAAGGAATTTATGAGAATAAATGAAAATTAAAATGCAAGGAAATCAAATTCAGCATAGGGATTTATTTATTGTTTATTTTATTAAATTTTGGAAACCCAGAAATAATCATAGTCAATACCATATTATATTGGGTTAATTTTGGATAATGGAAGGGTTTATGTTGTTCCAATCGACCAAGGGGAAGGATTAAACTTCTTATGTTTTTTATTCCTTAATTTTTTTAAAACTATTATATAAAAGATATTATAGTCATATGAATCATGAAATAAATAAGGAATGTTTTGCATATGTTTTTAATTAATGGATTACATTCATATGTTGAATTGTATTGATAACAAATAATTTTTTTTAGCGATATGGTGTTATTTTTAGAGAAGACTTGATTAATAGAAAGATAATGAATACTATGTTTTTAATTTTGATTTAATGCTGATTCTTTAGGATAAATAGATTATTCACAATGATGATTTAAAATGGATTGTATTTAAGACCTTGGAAATAATAAGATATTTTATCATAATATAGTTTCTGTAATCATGGATGGAATTTATATACATTTTTGTTTTATGGAATATGATCTATAATATTTTATTTTTTATGGAACAATGAGATGGATAATTTTAGGAGGAATTCATGTTATCATTTTGTTTCTATAAATTATTATTATTTACAATTATTGGTAGAATTAATATAATTAAATAATTTAGATATTTTGTATGTGATAGGAAGAGATCTTTAATACATTTTGAGGAATTACCACAAAAATGATTTCATTATGTTTGTTAAATTCTTATAAAATTATTATATATTATTTTTCAGTAGACATATTTGGGAAGCGTTTATTGGAAATTTTTTTTGTAATTATTTATGTTGTAATTTATGTTTTATTATTGATATTTTTATTAATGTATGAGTTATCCATACTGGATATCATGTTCAAAAAAATTCTATTTTTTATAAATATATTGAAAAAATAGTAATGTATTTTTATTTTTATAGATTTTATGAATCATTAAAAATTAATTTTAGTTCTTCTGGTATGAGAAAAAAATCATTGATATTCATTTCATGGAGTATGAAATGAATTTGAAATTGATCAAAGCACACAAAATGATAAAAATGTCTTTATTCAAAAAAATATAACAAGTAATTATATTTTCTGGTGTTTTTCGTATTTATAGTAAAATAAAACCAAAACATTAGGGAAAAATTAGGAAATAGAATTGTTATAAATTTTTCCTCATTTATAATTATTTAATGTTTTTAGTCACAAATTAGTTTTATCACTTTTTGGTAGTTATATTTAGTATAATTATTTCCATTATCACTCCCTATGAGTCCTTCAGTATTATTTTTCTCTAGCATGCCCATATTTTCATATACAAATAATGTTTTTGTAATTGTAAAAATAGATTTATTTTATTCTAAATGATCTCATAATAATTATATCTTATCAATAATATGATTTATTAACACATTATATGATGTGTTATTTCAGAAATGGTATTTTTAGATGTAAAATTATTAATTTATGATCCTGTTTTCACATTGAGATGACACAAATTTTTGATTTTGTTAGAATGGAAAACCATGATATTTTATGATATAATCTATTTGATAGCTTATGATACACCCAACACTTAGTCAAAATGAACCATAGTACAAAATGCATTTATAACATATTCATTAAATTGAAAGATTAAAATATGACTATTTTTTATATATCTTTTATTTTACACATATATAAGATAATTACTGGTTATCCATTATTTAGAAATGAATATATATAAAAATTTAATGAAACATTATGTTTTTCTAAAAACAGATTTTATACAAACTATGTGTTTTTATGATAATAATAAGTTGAATTAGTGAAAAATAGTGACTTATATGGTAAAATTTATATATCATATATTCAATAAAATGTTTCATCATTAATCATATATATTTTTAGAGTGGTATAATGATATATCATTTTTATGTATAAATATGTATTTTTTTAACGAGAAGTTAAATTTGATTTTTCAAACATATTTTAACATTATTTTCAACCATATATAGAAAATTTATTAGAAAAAACAAACAATAATTTTGTATTCAATAGTTCAAAATTATCCTAGAGTGATTTTTTTATTGCTTGATGCCTTTTCATTTAGTGAAATCACAAAGTAAAAATTTTCAATGTTTTTTAAAAGGAAAATTTGTTCAAATATAGTACTATTACTCCAATTAACGATATTATAAATAAATTTAGTTTAAAATTTTATATAAAATATTTTTTTATTTTGGAAGTACCTTTCTTTAAAAAACTATGTTTTTATCGCACTATTGTGTTTAATTTTAAATCATAATATGATCATTCTGGGAATTTAATTTTAAAAAAATTTCTACATTTTTAATTAGTATAATATATATTAGGTAATAATTTCAACTTAATTTCTGTTCAAAATGAATGATATAAATTGAAAAAAAATTTATTGTAATTAAGTTTAAAACTATTTTATTGAATGATTAAACCAAAATATAAGGGAATGTTTACAAAATAAATGTGTAAAAATACTATTATAAAGTAATATTTTATCCTAATTATAAAAAAAACAATAAAAAGAGTTTATTTTGGGAAAAAAATTATATAAAATTACTTTATAATTTGGTAAATTTCTAATTGGTTTTCATGAAGGTCACCTCCTCCCACATTTATAAAAGGCCACCACCTCCACTAACATTTTTATTGCACTTAATACATTTAGGCTGACCTATCCTGGTAAAAATCAATCCCAACACCCATATCCTCATGATTGAGATTCTATTATTATTATAGTACCGACCCTAAGGACCTTAATAGGATATCAAATAGAGGTTTTTATAAGTGATGGTAATTGTCTTCACTGTGATTTTTATTTTACTTATTCTCGTACCACTATCATATCTTCATAATAATTAGAATATAATATTCTCAATATCTACCATATAATTATATTTTATTATATATATGTCAAAAAATAAAAATATATTATCTTCCATCAAATTAGAAATGAAACTATCGACAGTGTGTATGGCGGACTACCAACTCATGAGTTGGTGTAATTCTTTTAACATCTCCACCCCAAAAAGACCTATATTATATTGGAATAAATGTATATATGCATATATTAAACCAATTACACAATTTTTTTAATAATTATATCTCCTCAACTTTATTACCTTCCAAATTATAGTAAAATGAGAATGTTTCTCGTACATACGTGTGGACTACTGCCTCAAAATAGCGATGTTATACATGTTTCATTTTAGTTTGAAATGGATGGTAACAATGATATATTTTATGAATATATATGATTATTATGATATAATAATTATATTTTAAATATTAAATATTATTTACCTTTCAGTCATTCCATCTTCTAAAACAATATAAAAAATGTAAATGCTTATGTATGACCTACCATCTCAATGAACTGTGTAATTAATTTTTTATCAATATAATTTATGGATTTCACTAAATACATTTGAAATGAATATATATATTATTTATGACATTGATAAAATTCTCATGATTATATAATCATGATCAAATTATAGGTATAGAAACAATAGAACCAAAACATTAATGAAAACAATGATTTTTACCAGGAATGACATTTTTAAGAAGGAATTATTGATAAACTGGAAATAATGGTTTATAAGTATATGATATATGGTAGGATATATTTTAGTATGGTTAAATAATATATTTATAGTAACTATATACTTATTAAACCATAAAATTTGAAACATATTACGAAATTGAAAATGAGGTAAGGATTTATCATATAATATTTTCTTCTGTGAGGCATATGCTATATTTAAAATTGATTTCATTTGTGTGGTCTTCAGAATATCCATTTGAGATTCTATATTGTGAATATAAATATCTAAATAGAAATAAAAATTCATTTAAATATAATTATTTTGTGGGTGGTATGATCCAAAATTTACCAAATCTGTTAAGTTTTATTTCACAATCTCACCATAATTCTATCTTGTTTTTGATTATTTCTCTTTTGGGATAATTATTTAATATATATATTATAGAAACAATATATTTGATAATAATCTATTTCATCCTTAAAATTTCAATTAATATTACCATTTTCCTCCCTTGGGTTCTTTAAATTACTCATGCATTTTTTATAAATCCAACAATTATTCAATTTTTTGTGTGAAATATTTTTCATCTATATAGATGTTTTCTAAAAATGATTTAAATAATGTTTTTAATATTCTCATATTATTCAATAAAATCTTTTTTACTCATAATTTTATTTTTAAAAAATATTTACAATTATTAATAATTTATTTTTTTGGGCAAGGATCATCTGGATTTTCATACCAATGTTTGAATGAATTTTTATATAGAAAATGTTTTAAAAGGAATATTATAGACTATTCTTGAAAATGGTACATTATGGTTTTCTAGAAAATTATGAAAGGAATATTTATTTAAATATAATATATTAATGCAACATACCACTATTATTACCACTTAATTATTTTATTCTTATATCACATGATTCCAATGATCCTTTAAATGATTTTATTTATAACATTAAAGATTAATTTAGTTCTTTTATAATTGATTTCAATGTGAAAATTGTTTTTCCCTCAAAAATTATTTCTGAGAAATTTATATGGGATTTTTATTGATCATAAAAAAAAAATTATTTTACATATTATCTAATATTGATATGTTATAATGATACAATCATAATTAATTGTATTAATGTTTTATAATCTGTATGACTAGAGGTATTTTGAAATGATTCCACCCATATTATTTATATAGATTTATTACTATCATTTTATCTTGGAATGTACTAAACTTATACCATTCAAAATATTACTCAAAATGGTTTGGGATTATGTTTATTAATTGGGGAACCTATTAACATTTTTATGATAGTATTTAAATATTAATATTTACATTGTTTATATGTATCCTATTTCAATTAAGTTATGCATTGGAATTAGTAAGTGTTGAAAAGGACTACTATAGCCACGTGATTAATCAGTAGGTCTCATGAGACAAACTATCTTGATTATTTGGAATTTTTTTTACTAATTTATGTAATATAAATCCAAAACTTCATTAAATATATTTTTATGACGTCTGATATTATGCATTATATCATTATGAAATTAGTTATTTATGTCGACCTGATTAATTTATTTGTTACGATGTCTAATTATTATTTTCAATCTTATATGATTATTTTATTGAATTATTTGAACATTGTTTGTATCATCCATAAGATTCATCAATATTGGATTTGTAATTAAATTTCATGTGATACTAGATATTTACCATTCCATTTTAATTATACCATATTTTGTTATGACAGGTTTTGTTGTCCGCATACCCCTAAGGAGCATCTAAGCTCAGATCTTAATTTTTTGCCTTTTCCCTTGATATTATGAATTGAATTATGATATATAAAAAGTGATATAATAAAGGTAAAAATTATTTTCTGAAATAAAATTTAGTGTTTTATAATAGTTTTCCAATTCTAATGTGACATTCATGAATATATCTAGATTAACAATACTACTAAACTATTTGATCAATCAAGATGTGAACACATGTATGTTGTACTAATTTAAAACTGTATCCACTGTTTCCTTTATTGATGGGTTGGGATGTTTATTGTTTTCCATGAAAAATGAAAATATTCCTTTGGAATTTCATTTATAAAAAAATTCACATAAACACAAAATCATTTATTAATTTAATTTATTCAATGATAAAAATAATCATTTGATCTATTTTTATTGATGTTCAACAATTTCTCATAATATGGATTTAATTCGAAAAATTAAACATTATCACTGTTAACAATTCATAATATAAATATAAACACATTATGTAACGCCCCGATCGCAGAAGCCTAGAGTCTGTGCATTATTAAATTTCATTGGCATATTCTCAAAAGATCATCTCTCGAAACATCGAGTAATTTAGTATCCTTGGAAGTACTAGATAAATTACTAATATTTACATTACATCATAATATGGAAAGAAACAATAACATTTTTTCCATAGATAGCACTGAGATCCCATATATTATCCCTGCAGGTCAGTCATAATATTCTTCTTGACATCCAGGAAAAAATAAAACATTGAAATGGGTGAGCTCAGATTCTCAGTATGGATAAAAATATAGTGAAAACATTCATAAATTTGCATAAACATATAAGGAATTGTTTAAATCTAAAACAAAATCTATTTCAACATACACATCATCATAATATGGAAAATATAAATAAAAATAATTCCATTTACTTACTCACGTGGTTATTCTACTAGTCAAAAGATCACATGCAATATCAATATCCACTTTCATAATAATGGAATGCATAATGCCAGACATTCATAACCACATATTCAAGGCCTTATCCCAATACTAAAAATAAGAATTTCTCATGGCCTTGTGCCAAGACACTAGTATGTCTAATGAGACCTACCGATGCCTCAGGGAGCTATAGTGGGCTCCACCCGTCGCCTACAAAGTCTAATGCATTCCTCATATAAAAACGTTTAAAAATAACATAATCATTAATATTGAAACTTGAATATGAAATGTCAATACATTTATCCATAAACCATGAGTGGTGTAAAAATAACACATCCATAGTCAAACATATCACAAGACATTTAATACAATATGGATGTTTTGTATCATAATAAATCAACTTTAAAAAGGGTTAAAATCCATCAAACGATGTTGATATATATGAAATCAAAACCTATATTTGAGAAATATATTTTTCTATTTTGACATTATTTAAATGTCATGTAATTATAAAATAAAACATTTATTTTTTAATATATTCTTATAAGATTTTAAGGGAAGCTTCGTCATTGTATAACGGCGGAAAATATCCACACCCGTCGTGTAAGTTTAAAAAACAATCATACCTTAATTATGTCAAAAAGTTCATAAAGTACCTTGTTTGGATAATGACGAAAAGAATAATTTCAAAACATCGACGTTCAAAAAAGGGTATAAATGTCTTTAAACCATAGTCTAGGAAATAGTAAAAATGATTTGAAATATTTTTTTTAAGAAACATGGATGTGGATGATGAAGAGGTTCTAGTAGATAATTACGTATAAACAACCTCGGACAGTAATGAGATTGTAGAATTAACCCTTACATTATAATTTTCCTTGGTTGAGGATAGGTTAAACTATTGTATAGTAGTGAAAAAATTGTTATTAAATTACACAATAATCATATACATTAAAATGATATCATATATGATCTTTTAATATTTCTTGGTTAATACTTTCTTAGAATTATCTTCATTTCAGGTGTTAACTAATTCGTTTTCCTTTATATGATTTGTAAAGTATGAAATGTTTGTTATGGAGAGGATTTATCTTATTTATATTCAGAATGAAATTCAATCATTAAAAATTATTTTTAATCATCTAATGAAAATTAGTCTTTAATGGATACAAAGGGAAATGAATCTCATCGCATTCGTAGAGATTGTAATCCGTACGTATGCTCGAGTGACAATATCATTCATTTGATATTAAAATAATATATAATTGAATGGTATATCATATATAAATAATCATTATCATTTCATATTTATTATTTACATCAATTACACATCATTATAATACTTATCCAAATAATAATGTATTGAATAACAATTACACCATGATGTGGAGACGGCAACCCGTACGTACGCAAATATGGTGACATGTCATTCAAAGGATGGATAGAATAATGAAAATATTTGTACCATATTTATAATAACATTACATTATATAGAAGATACTATAGTTATTATTATAGAATGGAAATAATAGAGAAACAATAATTGGAAGAAAAAAGGAACTTGAAAGATGTGATGAAATATTTACCACTTCTTCCGGTTCATTCTATTGATTTGATCAAAAGGTATCCGAAATATGGATTTATGATTAAATTAAGGCCTCTAAGATGAAGGAATGAATGTTTGTTGGGTATTTGGACATGGTTTGGGCAAGCCAAATGGCATTGAAGGTGTGAATTAGAGAGAAGGTCAGGTGACCTTTTATAAGAGGGGTGAGGGGCACCTCATGGAAAGCTAGAAATATTATTTTATAATAAAATCATTTTAGGTTTATAATGGATCCAAAGTGATTTATTTGTAGGATAAGGGGGGGATGGGTCGAAAAAAACTCAAACAATAGGTTATAGACAGGTTTGGGTCACTATATTAACCTTATCATTTAAATTTAACTCTTAGTTAAATAGTTTGACATTTACCATGTCTCTATGTATTTTTTTTATTATATGGTTAATAAACAAACAATATACATCCTATATAACCCCATTGGTTCAGTAATGATACTCCTATCATTATATAAGTCTTTTGGCCGAACCATTGATTTTTAGTAATAGAATATCAATTATTAATATAATATTTTTTTTAAAAACACTTTTATGTCAATTTTGACACTATTTGGTATTTTGTTTTTTCTAAATTCATAACATCATAATTACATCGAAAAAAATTCATCTAACCAAACCTAACCTGTCATATAAACAAATAAAATTATCGGAATTCATAAATATTCTCAAATTACATTTATTTGGATATTTATAATATCGATTATTTTAATATTTAATTAATTCGTTAATTACGGCATTATCTTTGCGTCATAAATAAATTAAATTAATGTCTAAAAAATCTAACTAAAATACCATTATGTAGAAAATATTTTTAGATTTATAATTAATATTTATAGTTGAATTTATCTTATGTTTATCCCTATAATAAAAATGGCCTAGTTATTAAACATTGAATTTAACACTTTTAACTCTTCATTGATTTAAATAATAATAAGTGTTCTAATCTAATCCAAGAGGACCTAAAGGATAATATTTTATTCCTATAGTTGTTTTTTGTTGAATTATACTTAGCAAATAGAATTAGAACATGTGTTATGGTAATAATAATATAATCTTTACCCTTAATTACCCAATTTACTTTTAACCGTTGTAAATAAAAGTAATGAGTTACTATTCACCAAAAATTATTTTCATCTTATTGAACCATATTTTACATACTAATATCAACTATGTCTCTCATATTTTTGAAATTAAACCAACAGAAGTGGTAAAATTATGTTTTATGTAAATTTGAAAATGATCCTAGGAGTTGGGTAAAAGACAGTAAAAAGTTCAATAAAATTATTATATATCTAAAATTATTATAAACTGACTCCGATGAATTAACATGAACATATAAAGGTATGTTTCATCTATTTTGACATAAAATAAATAATTATTTAAAAAAATTTGTTTTAAACTATAACTCAGTGTTTTTCACAATTAATCAAAAATTGAAAGTTTTAAGAAAAATACCAAACAATCACCATAACCTAATTTCAATGTTATGATTCCAAAAAATAATTCCATTTTGAAAGATAAGATATATAAAATATCAAAAAGTGGGTATTACTATTCATAATGGCTAGTTTGATTGGTTGTGTGGTGTGAGAACTCGAAGTTGCGTACAACACACGCTATTGTATTATTCAAAGAGAAGCATGTCGTGGAAGCATGGGGTGTTTCATTCTCCCCTCCTTCAAATAATATTGTCATTTAAATTTATAGAATGTTACATCCTAAAAAGACTTGGGTGGTTCTTTATCATAAGTTCCTTGGGTTCCCACGTTGCCTCTTCCATATTATAGTTTCTCTATAGTACATTTAACAGAAAAGTCGTCCAGTTTCTCATCACTTGTTCTCTGGCCTCAAGAATCATGATAGGATCTTTGCAATAAGATAGATCAGGTTCTAGTTCTAATTCCCTATAGGTCAGTACATGTGTTAGGGCAGGCATGTATTTTATATAATGTGATACATGAAATACATTGTTGACTTTGGAAAGACTTGGCAACATTCCTAAATGGTATTCTAAAGCCCCAAATTGTTCCAGAATTTTGAAAGGATCAATGTACCTAGGACTCTATTTTCCCTTCTTATTGAAATGTAAAACACCATTCTCTGGTGATTCCTTCAAGAAAAAATAATCTCCTTCCTGAAATTCCAAATCCTTCATTCGGTTATCGGCATATCTCTTCAACCTACATTGAGATGCTTTGACGTGGGTTTGGATTACATTCACCCTTTCCATCGTTTCGTCCACAAGTTCTTAGCCTACAAGTTTTCTTTCACAAACATCCTCCCAGAAGGTTGGTGTGCGAAATCTCTTTCTTTATAACCCTTTATATGGTGCCATATGAATACTTGAATGGAAGCTATTGTTATAGGAGAACTCTTTCCAAGGAAAATATTAGTCTCACATACCTTTAAATTCATGTGAGAATGATCACAACATGTCTTATATGGTTTGAATAGTCCATTCTGATTGTCTATCAGTTTAGGGGTGGCAGACTGTACTCAAACGATGTTTAGCATCCAGGGATTTATGAAGAATTTTTTGGAATATTGATGTAGAATATGGATCACGATCAGAAACAATATATAGGGGTACTGCATGAAGTCTCAAAACCTCATTAATATATAATATTTCTAGACATTGATGTTTTAAATATTCTCTTATATAAAGAAAATGTGCTGACTTGGTAAGAAGATTAATAATGACCCACATTTCATCGTTCATTCTAGGATTCATTGGTAGTCCCCTAACAATGTCCATCATAATATTATCCCATTTACACTGAGGTACGAGAAGAGGTTGCATGACACCTCCGGGCTGTTGCCTTCAAACCATCACTGGTTGACAAACCATACATCTTGACACAAAATCAGCAATCTCCATCTACATGTTGCCACACCAAAAATTTTCCGTCAAATCTCTATACACCTTAGTGCTACTAGGGTGTATAGTGAAAATGGAACTATGAGCATCATCCAAATTTTTTTTTAGTTTATGTATATCTTGAACACAAATTCTCTTCCCAAATTTCAAATTTCTATCTTCATACACAAAGCCACTCAATATCCCATCATTCACAGCTTTAATCTTCTTTTGAAAATCTTCATCATCGGTCTGAGAACTCTTTATAATTTATAGTAAAGATGGGTTGGAAAACATTTGAAAAATTATTTATGTTTCACCTTCCATTGTTATTCCCATATCCATCCTTACTAGATCCATGGAAATAGGATCCATTTCAACTCTCATCTTGTTCAAAAATCCACAATCATTTCTGCTCAAAGCATCTGCCACCATATTTTCATTCAATTGGGGGTAGTGTATCGTGCAATCATAATCCTTGGGTAGATCAAGCCATCACCTTTTCCTCATGTTGAGTTCTTTTTGTGAGAAAATATACTTCAACCTCTTGTGATCAGTATAAATCTCACATTTTTCACCATAGAGATAATGTCTCCATATCTTCAATTCAAATATTATTGATTCTAACTCAAGAACATGTGTAGGATAGTTTTTCGGATGAATTTTTAGCTGTTGTGATGAATAGGAAACAACCCTATCATTCTTCATAAAGACACAACCATGTCCTTTCATTCAAGAATCACTATAAATAACAAACCCATGATTCCCCAAATGTAGAGTCAATATAGGATAATTGAATTATATTCTCTTCAGTTCTTCAAAACATTATTCACACACTTTTTTCCATAAAAATTTAACTCCTTTACGTGTGAGTTTGGTTAATGGGTTATCCAATCGGGAAAAATTATGAACAAAACTCCGACAATAACATACTAAATCAATAAAACTGCATACCACAGTTATACTCATCTGTACTAGCCCTTCATGGATTTCTCTTGTCTTAGAAGGATCAATGAAGATTCCACACTTAGAGATGATATGACCCTGAAAAGAAATATCTTGAAGACATAATTCACACTTTCTAAAATTCCCATATAATTCATTTCATCGAAGATTCTTCAGTATAATGCACAAGTGATTCTCAAGATCATCGTAGATTTTGGATTACACCAGTATATCATCTATAAATACCACTAAAAAGTCGTCAAGATATTCCTTGAAAACTCAGTTCATTAGATCCATGAAAATAGAGGGTACATTATTCAATCCAAAATGAATTATTGTAAACTCATAATGTCTGTACCTGGTTTGAAATTTTATTTTCGGGATTTCTTCCTTCTTCACACATAAATGATGATATCGAGATCAAATGTCAATCTTTGAAAAGTATTGAGCTCCATGACGTTGGTCAAATATATCATCAACGCGAGGTAGTAATTCATTTTTCTTTATTTTTATAGAATTGATCTCCCTGTAGATAATGCACAACCTCACAGATCCATCATTATTCTTAAAAACATGAACATGGGATCCCCATGGAGAATAACTAGGGAGAATAAATACCTAATTACTCAATTCACATAGTTGTTTATTTAGTTACACTAATTCCACAGTTTCCATTCTATAAGGGGTCTTCGATATGGCCCTTGAACAAAGAATTAAATCAAATGGAACACACAATTTATCATTCTAGAGGATTTCTAGGTAAATCCTCTACAAATACATCAGCATACTCATTCACAATAGGTACATCCTCTATTTGAACATTATTTTCCTTCCCATAGTTACTTCATTCTATTACCCCCCAATAATCAATTTTAGTTGAACTAATGTGGGTGGATCAAGATAAGAATTAGTTGGTGATGTTTATGCTCTAAAGATAAGGTACTTTTTATCATCATCAAAAGTTGTATCCTCATTCCTCTTACAATATATTTTCACATCATGGTCCAAAATCCAATTCATACCCAGGATTATATCAAATTAAATCATGGGTATGACGATGAGATCAGCAGATAAATAATGTTTATATACATTAAAGGTAACTCATTCATAAAACATTATTGCATAGATTCTTCCATTACGAGTTTTGACTAAAAAATACCTTGTTTAATAAAATTAGAAATATCTAATTTTCAAAAAAAACTGTGAAGATATTAAACAAATAAATGATCCAAAATCAAATAAAGAATTTTCTAAACTTGAGAAAAACATTAAATTACCTGCCACCACATCTTTCAGAGCATCAACCTCAGCAGTAGTGATATCATAAGATTGACATTTACCCCTTGTACTTTCTGAGGTACGTTCCCTTAATGCTTCGGAAATTCATTTTCATAATACCCCCTTTCTCTAAAATTGTAGCATTCATCGTCGACAACCTCTTTCACCTCGTTGTAATCATGAGATTTTTGGCCTTTTGACCACACTTATTACAGACTCCCATTCCCTTCAAGAATGTTCCAAGGTGTTTCTTCCCAAATTTACTATAGGATGGATATTTATCTTTTCCCTTCTTCCCCTTATTTCCATATCCAGAGTGTTCAGTAGATCATTTCTTCTCTTGCATTGCTTTAATGTTGTATTACTTAGAGAATTATTTTTCTATCTTGATAGCACATTAGACAATATCTTCATACGACAAGAAGGATTGCGAGACTAATGCTCGACAGAGAAATGGTTTTAAACCATCCATGAAATGATCAATATTACTTCTTGGGTTTCATATATAATCTGCAGCAGGCCTCGCTAACCTTTTCTTGTTAGCTTCGTACATTGCAACATTTTCATCCTCCTTTTGGCTTAGACTCAGAAATTGTCTTTCCATAACAGCTTGATGGTCATGAAGAATGTATTTTACTAAGATAATTTCTTTAAACTCCTTGTATTAAAAATTTTCTAATTCATCATCTTCCATTGTTTTTTGAATCAATTTCCTCCATTGATCTGCATCTTCAGTGAGGTGGTAAACTTCGATGAAAACATTTTCTCTTTCACTACTCCCCAAGGCGTGGAAATTTTTCTATAAGGAATTTATCTATTGCTCAACTACTAGTGGATTTGTACCCATATTTAATTTTGGTGGTTCATTCCCCATGAAGTGATCTACCATTGATCCTCCACCATGTGGATCAGGGTGCTCCTTACAGATAAGGTTGTTATTCATAACCTGAGTGAGTTGTCCCAGTATGGTGATCAGCAAATCAGTACCTATTGCATCACCAGCTCCACAGTAATTATCATTAGTAGAAGGGAAATCCCTATATGGAGTGTCTGCATTGATATGGTTTCAATCCTTCCACTAGGTTCCATTTCTAAACAATTGCATAAACTAGATTAGTTTATGAATCGAAATACATAATTCCAAACTTGTAAAACACTTAACATAAATTGAATAGTTTATGGATATAATGCATAATCATAAAGTAATTATTTTAGAAAGTATATACTCATAAAACCATCATAATGGTTAGTAAAGGAAATGAGAATTATTGTATGCATACCCCATGAGAGTGTCGTAACCACGAGTGTAGCATGGCCCATTATCGTGCACTAATTCCCATTCGAGTCTAGCTCAAAACAGTGTTTTCATGTTTTACCCCAAGATACATCAGTTCTAGAGCCGCCTCTACCTTCCCATATCCATACAGGGATTTATTGTGTGGAAAACACAAAAAATTTCTACAATACCAAATGTATAGGATGTTATTCTATACTAATCCTCAAAGTCTATCTTAAGGATATGTGCTCTAATCAGATTTTATCTAAATATAGTTTCCAAGGACTGTACTAAACATCCTATGATACGAACTGTAATGCCTCGACCCCAGAATCCTAGAATCTATGCATTATTTCGTATCATAGTCATGATCACAAAAGGTCAAGTCTCAAAAGACTGATTAGTTTAGTATCCTTGGATGTACTAAATACATTCATAAGGTTTAAATTACATCATAAAATGGAAAACCAGAACAAAATTGTTTCCATATAAATCATTTAGATCCCATAGATTATCCCTATAGGTCAGTCATAACATACTTCTTCATGTCCTAGGAAAAATAAAACATGGAAAGCGGTGAGCTCAGATGCTTAGTAAGGATAATAATATAGAGGAAACAATCATAAATAAGCACAAACATTTAAAGAAAATGTATAAAAATAAAACAGAATACTTTTCAGAATAAACATCATCATAATATAGGAAATATAAATAAAAAATCCATTTACATACTCACATGGATATTCTTCTAGTTGAATGATAAAATGCATCATCAATAGAAACTTTCCTAATGATGGAACGCTTAATTACATACATTCATAACCACATATTCAAGCCCATGTTCCATGAAAACAATTAAGATTTTGTCAAGGCCTTTTTCCAAGACACTAGTTTGTCTCATGAGACCTACAAATGCATCGAGGAGCTATAGCAGGCTTCTCCCATCACATTACTAAGTCCTATGCATTCCTTATATAAAAAGGTTTAAACATAACATAAACATTCATATTGAAAGTATCATATGAAATGTCAATAATTTATCCATAAACCATGAATGGTGTAAAAATAACACATCCATAGTAAAACATATCACAGAACCTTCAATAAAATATGGGAGTTTTTAATCATAAAAAACTAACTTCAAATAAGCTTAAAATCCATCAAATGATGTTGACATAGATGAAATCAAATCCTTTGTTGAGAAACATATTATTCTATTTTGAAATCATTTAAATGTAATGTAATTATAAAATAAAACTTTTATTTTTTAAAATTGTATTATAATATTTTTAGTGATGTTTCGACATTGCTATAATGAAAGAAAATAGATGCACCTGCTATATAAGTTAAAAAACATTCTTACCTTAATTCTGTCAAAAAGGTCATAAAGTACTTTGTTTGGAAAACGACGAATAGATTAGTTTCAAAACATAGAAGATTAAAAAAGGGTATAAATTTATTTAACCCATAGTCTAGTAAATAATAAAAATGTGTTGAATTTTTTTTAAGAAACATTGATGTTTATGATAAAGAGGCCCTAGTAGAAAATTACGTATAAACAACCTCGGATAATAAAGAGATTGTAGAATTAACCCTTACCATGTACTTTTCTTTGGTCGAGGGTTGTTTAAACACCTGTATAATGGTTAAGTTATTGTTATAAAATTAAACAACAATCATTTATATTAATATGATATCATATAAGATCTTTTATCATTGCTTTGTTAATAATATCTTAGTATTATAATCATTTCGGGTGTTAACTGATCTGTTTTACGTTATTTGCTTTGTAAGTAAGTAATTTTTGTTATGGATAAGATTTAAATTATTCATATTCATAATTATATTATGTCTTTAAACATTGTTTTTAATCATCTCATTAAAATTATCCTTGAATTGATACAATAGGGAATGAATCTCAGCGCGTTCGTGGAGACGGTAATCCGTATGTAGGTACGAGCGACAATATCATTATTTTTATATTAAAATAATATATAGATTGATGGTATATCATATATACTGAATCATTATCATTTTATATTTATTATTTAATAAATTAGACATCATTATTATAACCATCCAAATAATAATGTATTGGATAACAATTATACCATGACGTGGAGACGGTAAGTCGTACGTACACACATATGGTGACGTGTCTTTCAATGGATGGATAGAATAATGAATATGGTTGTAAAATATTTATAATAACATTATAGTATATAGAATATAATGGATTTATTATTTTATAATGGATATAACAAATAAATAGGAAGTGTAAGAAGAAAGGAACATGAAAGAGGTGATGAAATATTTACCTCTTCTTCCGGTTCTTCTTTTTGATTTGATCAAAAGGGCCCCATAGGTTGGATTTCTGACTAAATTAAGGCATCTATGACGAAGGTAGATCATTTGATATGGAATTTGGGTAGGTTTTGGCCGAGCCAAATGGTTTTGAAGGTGTAAATTAGAGAGAACGGGGAGTGCCCTTTTATAAGAGGGGTGAGAGGCACCTTAGGAAAAGCTAGAAATATTTTTTTATAATAAAATATTTTTTGGTTTATATTGGATCCAAAAAAAAATTATTTCGAGGGTAAGGTGGGTATGGGTCTAAAAAAAATCAAATAATATGTTTTATATAGGTTTTCATCAGTATATTAACCTTATTATTTAGATTTTACTCTTAGTTAAATAGTATGGAATTTACCATGTCTCTTTGTATTTTTATATTATATGGGTAATGAACAAAATATATAACTCCTAGAGAACACCAAGTGGTTCATTAATGATACACCTCTTGTTATATATGTATTTTGGAATAACCATAGTTTTTAGGAATAGAATATCAATTGTTAATATAATATTTGTTTTAAATAATCTTTTAAGTAAATTTTGACACTATTTGGTATTTGGTTGTTTCTAAATTCATAACAACATTATTAATTCCAAAAAAATTGATCTAACCAACCCTAAAATGTCATATTAACCTATTGAATAACTTTAATACATTAAATGTATCACATTATATTTATTTGGATATTTGTAATAAAAATTATTTTAATATTTCATTAAGTAGGTAATTACTACATCATTATTGTGTAATAAATAAATTAAATTATTTAATGTCTAAAAAATATAAATCATATACTATTATCTAGGAAATATTTTTTTCGTTCTAATTAATATTTATAGTTCAATTTATCTTATTTTTATCCCTATATTAAAAATGTTCTAGATATTAAACATTGAATTTAACGCTTTTAACTCTTCTTTGAATTAAATAATAACAAATGTCCTAATCTAATTCAAGTAGACGTAAGGATCATATTTTATTCCTAATGTTTATTGGTATAATTATACTTATCCAATATAAATAGGTCATGTTTTATGGAAATAATAATATCATTTTTACCCTTAATTACCCTATTACTTTTAACCATTGTAAATAAAAGTAAACTGTTACTATTATCCAAAAATTATTTTCATCTTATTGAACCTCATTTTACTAACTAATATCAATTGTGTCACTTGTGTTTTTTAAAATCAACATATAGAAGTGGTAAAATTATGTTTTATGTTATGTTTTAAATGCTCCTAGGAGTTTGGTAAAAGATGGTAAAAAGTTCAATAAAATTTATATATATATAAAATTATTATAAATAGAATCCAATGAATTACATTGAAATAATTTAGGTATTATGTTTGTATTTTGTCATAAAATAAATTTAAATAAAATAAAAAATTATTTAACCAAAAATTCGGTTTTAAACTATAACTCAGTGTTTTTAACTATTCATCAAAAAATGAATGTTTTTAGAATAATACCACAAATTCACCCTAAGAAAATATCGATATTCCGAATCCAAAAACGAATTCAATTTTGATGAATTAAATTAATAAAATTTCTAAAAGTTGGTATTACTATTCATAACAACATGTTTGATTGGTTGTGGTGTGTTAGAACTCGAAGTTGCGTACAACAAATGTTATTATATTATTCATAGAAAAGTGTTCTGTGTAATATTTGGGTGTTACACATTATATTTTAGCCTTTTTGTAATTTATACACACTTCATGAATTACACAAATAATTTCACATAGAAATTTTTTCTCTGGGATTATGAATTATAGACAATTAATTAAAATGTAATATAATATAAAAATTAAATAATCTCGAATATTTATTAACAAAGGCTTCAAAAATTTTTTATTATCTAATTTGAAAAAATTTAAATATAATGAATTTTAAAAAACTATTATAAATTTTTAATTAATCCAAAATAACTATTATAATAATTTTAAAAACACTTATAAAATATTTTATTTTATTAATAAATGGATTTAATTGAAAAATATATACTATAATAATATTTTCAAACTATGGTTGTTTCAAAAAATAAAATGATAGTTAGTGGAACTTAATTATTTTAAGTGATGGAAATAAAATTCTATAACTAATAATCCTATATAAATAATATATATAGAGTTTTTAAGGTTTTTAGATTTGTGGCAATGGAAAACATTTGCTTATATTTGTTGGTAACCATTTAAAACAATTTTAAAAACCTTATATATCTAGACAAATTTAAAAATTCACATTAATATTGTAATTGGGATACAATTATCTATTTATAAAAACATACAAGAATGTTATGATCAAATATGTTATTATGATCCCTTATTTTGTAATTACAAAAAATATGAGGTATTTTTATTGATTTGTCGGAATAAATTTCCCCATATCAAATGTAAGGAATAATCATCCAAAAATACAAAAATATATTTAATTATTGGGAAATAAGATGTTTAATAAAACATAAAAACATTATTTTCAACATTTTTTAATGAATCAAAAGGCAAGATAAGGATTTAAAGCTGTTATTTGTATTTATTGAATTAAAGGACCCTATGAAATATAGTGGTATAAATATATAATCCAAAATCTAATATCAACCCCCATATAAATAAAATTAGAAAAACTATAAATGAGGAAACCAATGTACCTTTTGAAATGTTGGACATTATAATTGTACTCATCTGAAGTGCTAGAAGAAACCAAAATATATCCCTACTTAACAATATACAACAGGTTTCATTGAATCACTTATCATATGAATGTTATTATTCCACCCTTTATGGTATTCTAATTTATATTTCTTTAAACAATGTTAGGTAAGAGATATAAATAAATGGGGACCATTGACATAGTTTCAGAAATCATTCAATAGTAATATCTCATGGTAAATCCCCATAATATATATTCCTTGATGATGGACCTCATGTGATCTTGAATTAATCCATATATTATGAGTTAATTTATATGGTTACATTAAATGAATTATTTTTAAATGATAACTCTCAAATATTTGTAAAAATATAAAAATTATAGTATAATTCTAGAATAAATGGATTATATTATAAATGATATCTAATATAATTAAACAATCCAAAAATATCATGTGAAGATAAATGGTTTTTTATACCATTAATTCAGCTATAACGAGTCATAAAATATTGTTTTTAGGGGTAGTATCTAAATTAAATTCATTGAAATATTTCCAAAATTTATACTACAATATTGACCGTCGTATAATATTCATAATTTTGTTATTATATATCTCCATCTAGGTGAAATTATTAAAATATTCTTATTGTCTCTCTATCTTGCCTTTAATTTATAATATATATGTGCTTTATTTATAATAAAATCCATGTTTATCTAAAAAAGTGATAAAAATTACCGAACCCCATAGATACATTATCATAATTTGAAACACCCTAATTAACAATAATTCAAAAACGGGTTCATTTCATACCATAGGTCATAAAATAGTTTGATCATGGATTACTAATGTATGTTATGTAATACTAATAGGATAAAGCATTTTATTTGGAGAATATTAATTAAAAGGTTGTTATTAATGATAATTAAACATTAAACATATCATATATAATTTTATATTGTATGTAAAAATTAATCATCAACATTAAACATTAATTTATGTCAATAAATAAGAATAAAATGATTAATGATATTAGTTTTTTAGGTTTTAGCAGAATTATAGGATTTATTCTCAAGAAAGAATGAAAATTATATTTTTTTAGGGAAACCACTTCTAGGGCCATCTACTTGTGAATATATTCTATAAGAGGAAGTCAATATATATCTAAATGATATGAATCATTTTCTAGTGGATTTACATTTTTTTAGATACAATGTGATGAAAAATACATTTTTATCCACACAAGTACGCAATATTATTATGTTTCTAATACTTTGGAATTGTTATATTATATTTTATAGACTCGCCATGTTACATTTATCAACCTAAAATAATTTCCAGAAATGTGCTAATAATATAAAGGTGTTAAATAATATTTCACCAAATTTCCTTAAGAGAATGACTAAAGTTGATTAGGGGTGATATCATAGGCTCTAGATCTATGTTAAGGGTTTAAATGATAAAACAGTTTTCAATAATAAGGAAAATATAGGTTATAGTAGTCAGGTTTTGTTATTTAATCCTAAATGAGGTTTCCTAAATGTGAGGTAATGCTTCCATTATGGTGAAAAAATACATGGGACTTGAAATTTCCATGAATTCCTTAATGGGTGTGAGAAACACAATTTATATTCCACAACCTGTGTTAATAAAATAAAAAAATATATTGAATATTTAATTGGATGAAAATAAAAAAATAAAATTTAATATTTGTATAGACATATTATTGGATAAAATTAAGAACAATATTTATAAATATTTATATATCCATCCAAATATACATAATAGAGTCAGTACTACGATTCATTAGAATTAAACAAAAAACATTAATCATAAATAATTGAAATGTTTTAAAAATATGTTATATTTTTCTTTTTTTTCATTTATTTGTTATGAGAATTTTATTTTTAAATCATTATTATCAATAAATATTCAAATTTTAATATTCTCCAGTCTATTTGTCACTCTATCATCAATATATTTCTTACATACCTTCCACTATATTCTTTATATACTATTATTCTCTTCTCTTTTAACCTCTCGATCATTAAATACACAAATCCTTGAAAATTTTGGAGTACTATTAACATGAACCGACACAATGAGATCCATACTAGGCGGTGGTAAACGAATTTTTACGCTAAAATTTCTCCTCCCATAGGTTAGGTTATGGAAAGTATCATTGTTTATCATAATCACGTAATGGGAGGCCTTATAATGATGATCTTGTATACCAAAAACAGCTTCAATAAAGATATAATAATGAAGAATTGATAAATAAAACTATCTAAAATATATAATATTCATGTGACTAACACTAAAATAAACAATGAAAAACCTATACACAATCCCTAATTTGAAAAAGAATAAATAAAAACCAATCATCCAAAATAAATAACCAACATATGAATCTTTATAGAAGAGGTGATAATATTTATATATCCCTAGATATTAAGGTCACCTACTAATACGACCTCTTGGAGAAAGTATTCTTCACCAGTACCACTTTCATCATGGTTGCCACCTATTTGTTTCTTCGTCTTAACATAAAATGAATCATTTTGGTGAAAATTACCATGATATGGTGAGTTTATAAATACGAAACAGGACACCAATCAACTAAAAAAAGGTATTATAAGTAAACACATTGTCTCAAAACCACAAGGTCCAATAGAATTAATAATTCACAAAAAAAAACAGAAGGATATTATAAATATCAGAACCTAGAATATGAGAGAATGTACTACTATAAAACATCATAATAACTAGAGGAAGTAGAATTAAATCTCATGAATCCAATTTACGAACACCGAGAAACCAATGTAACATCCCTAGAACTATAATAGTGGAAGCTCGCATCATCGAATGATATTTATCTGTCATGTGTGCAAATGATTCTAGTTGAGGATCCTCGCACTCGGAAATGTCATATAATGTGGTTAATAAATTCTAAAAAGGGTATTCCCTATCCCCATTTATGTGTTGGGTAAATTATTGTACCATTTATCTATCATGGTACCAAATCTATGACATAAACACACCATGAGGTGGTACATACCCGTATAATTAAATTATTTATATAAAATATTACGATAACCGAAACTATAGATATATAGAGACTAATCTGCTTTCATCACCTTACCTAACACAACTATGGACAAGAAAGAAACATACAATCATGTTACATTATAAAAAATATTTTGTATCGACTATATGAGTGTAACATCATTACCTTATTATGATTTTTATATATTTATGTTCTAAAAGATCGAATTAATATGTTTCTCTTCACATTATTTGGTTCTTAAAAGGTTTGTTTTTAGTGAAATGTTCCATGAATAAAAGTCATGTCATCAAAAAAGGTGATCACTTTTCAAATAAGTCATTTATGGTTCTAACCAAGACTTATAATTTGAAATTTACAATAGGTGAATAATAAATTCTATCATTATTTAATTTTCATTTCAAATTCAAATGTTACCATCAACACATTATCCCAAAATACATCTTAGTAAAATCATTTTAGAAAACATTATATAATTTGAGAAACCAAAATTCATTAAAGAAACTATATAAAGATTAAAAAGATATATTCTCATACACATATAAATGTTTTCCTAGTCATATATGTGTTTTTTCATTCAAATATATTTATTTTTCTGAGTTGAAATTGTTTCATGGAAAACATCCAATGAAAGAAATTAAAGATTACCTTAAATGTGTAAGAAATTCCATGAAAACCCATTAAGACCCTACAAATAGAAAAATACTAACAAATAAAAAATCACTGGAGAAAAACAATTCATAGAATTATTTCTATAGAAATATATTAATAAAATGACTAAAATCCATTTGAGAATTATTTTTAGTAATTTTTAAAAATAACATATTTCAAATAAATTAAAAATAGTGGGAAAAAATTTCTGTAATCTTAAATAGTCCCCTATATATAGAATCCATTAACATAATAATCATGAAAATAAATTTTAATATACATATAATGAAAGTATTAATACAAATATATAAATATAATGTCTTTTTGATATTCATGAAGTTATTTTGAAGAACAATGGATATAAGAACCAGTATTAGATGTATAATGATGTAATTAAATCCCGGCATAATGTATGGACAAGTCATATGGATCTAACCAAAAAACCACACATCAAACCAAATAATAAACAAGATACAAACCTCACACTAGTTTTTAGGAAAATATTATACAATGGAATCAAAATATTTAAAAACAAGAGGGATTAGAGGGTGATGGTTTTAAGTTTCCAAACTTAATAAAAAGTCAGTAAGGAATAAAGGATTCTAAAAAATAAACAGGGGAAAAAGATTAGGTGATAAGGGAAGTCTATCATGATTCCGGATATACTATGGGATATGTTAGTTTGAATGAGGTTTAATTTTTATGGGTTAGTTTATTAAATTCATTTAATTCAAAAAATATGCATGTTTCATGGCTATATTACATGGTTTAACAAACCATGAACTAACTGTGCAACCCTTTCACTCCATTAGTCTCTCATATGGTTTGGTTAAATCCTTTTTAAAACCATGCATTTATTATGTGAAAATTTTCAATAAATAATTATCGACCTATTCACGATTATCCATATCATTTTCAATAATAATTCTCAAATCATGTTCTTATGATAAAAATTTAGAAAAATTAACATTTTCACATGATCAACCTAAAACTCATCCATATGGTAAAATATAAAAAAATAATGAATTATAAAGGAAATTTAAAGGTGGTTCAAATAATTCACCCAACAATTTATACCTAGAAAGCCTCTAAATTTGAGTCCAGTGAAATAAATATGGGCACTAATGATGAAAATAAGAACATCCAAAATAAAAATCCACTTAACCGATATATAAATGAATAAACTTCAAACCATGGTGAAATTATTAAATACATAATTTAAACATTATAATTATAAGAGATCATGAAACTGAGATCTATAGTTTATCTCTCCATCCTTTAGTAATATACTAACAAGACAGTATAACAAAATATGGAACTTGAATGGTTCACTACTAACACAAAATTTGGTTCATGTAAAAATATCTCAAATGAACTACCTCAATCAAGAATAATATATAAACTATCAATTACAAGAAACCTAAAAATAAAATATTAACAAACAAATAAATAAATAAATGATAAATTTGGAAAAGTTTAATATTGTTTATCTCAATGATTCAACATGAGTTCTACTTGGATTTCAATGACATAATGTGATACTCAATCTTATTCTTGTATTAATGATTCCCCAATATATAGAATCATTAAATATTCCTTATTCAACCAAAAATAAAATATTAAAACTATGGTTATAAGGATTTGAGTTCCTATGTTGACCACACTAGAATAATACATGATCACTATTTCATTAAGGATAATTATTTTTTATTTATGGAAACTCCCCCAATAAACATCTAGATATTTTCACTCCTCATTATATAGGTAAACATTACAATCACCATTGGGAATTATGGTACCACTAATTTTAGGATTCCCTCTGAACACTAAATCTTCCATAAAGGCCTTATCCCTGAAAAACATAAAAAATATAGCCTATATTATTATACTCGACCATTAAAATATTATTGGAGACCATTTACAAAGAGATGATACATTAAAAAATTACTTGACATTATCTTCGATGAACTATGATCTTCCTCGAGAAACTGTTCAATGTAATCCTTCTCCATCTATTTTCCATACTCAATTTCCATAATCTCCACTACCTTAGTAACATAAAATTATTAAATTACAAACCACTAAAAAAGTGACCATAAACAAATACCATGTGATTTTATCTTGAAATGATGGTGTAATATTCATAATAAATTTCTCTTATCCAAATCCTAAGAATAATCCATAGAGGAAAATTACTATCAAAGAATTATTATATTCATAGTGACCTAAATATCTGTTTAAATACTTATACACACTCTATAGACTATTTAATAAATTTTTCTCTTTTGAATATTGGGAAAAAAAGAAAATAGTCTTCATTTACCACTCTACCGACAGTCTGTGTGGAGTCAACATCAATGATTGATAAATCAAAAATCTGGGAGAAATAATTATTTGGATCCTTTTTGAAACATCATGGATTAATACTCCATATATAATAAAAAATTAAACTCAATAAAAACCCACTCTAAAATTAATCACATCCTACATAAAAGACAATCCATTCAAAATATGACCATGAAAATCAATTTGCAGCACCACTCTAGAGAATCATAACACAATACAAGATTTAAAACATCCTTTTAAAAACTAGTTTTTTAAACTGAATACACATTTTCATCAAAACCACACATGATAAAAATATATATAAAAAATTCACATGAAGGAATCTATTTGAGAAGGGTACTGTTGTTTTTCTAGAAATGGATAAATGGTTTAGTAAACCATATGCCAGTCAAGAAACTTCCTCTAGAAGTAATTCTGAACCAGGAAGTCATCCTCCACATGGTTTACTAAGTCGTTAATGATTCCGATGTTAATCCCACTAAACTCCAATATTCATCCATCTATACTCATTAATATAACATGAAATCTAAAGAACCAATAATTATAATAAAATATATATGAGAAACTAATTTAGAAAACTCAAAATTCAATTAATCCAATGAAACGACCCACATTAACTTCACGATCAAGGTGTGTTTGTACTCACAAAAATATACAAATATATACCTCTATTGTTTTGATAGTTTTACTCCTATATTAAATAAAATTATAAATAATAATCATTGCTCCAATAATATATTCCATTATTATGGAACCGAGGATCCAATAATTTTTTTTTAATAAAATTGAATGAGATTCTATATACACTGAAAATTCAACCACCTCTAATCTAACCCATGGGGTGGCCCTAACCCCATTTGTTTTCAAAATGATTCATAGTTATCAATAGTAATAACAGGGGATTACTTTATCTAGGTAAATAGATGAATCTTTTAGTGGAATTATATAGAAATTCATGAATGAGGAATTAAATAATATGACCTCACTTCCAACACAAGGTAATATATACTAGAAACAATATAAATAGAACTTATATTGATTAAACAGATTCCAAAATATACAAATTTTTTAGTGTAAAATAAAAATTAATCGATGTAAAAAAACAGAACCTTGTATAAGTGGATGAAATCGTAGATACGTCTCCTAAATAAAATAGAAAAAAATAACCAACATCATCTATTTGTGACCTCCATCATCAATATCAATAAAAAAATACTAACTTTCCTCATGAAATATAGAAAATATTATATTAAACTAATAAAACATATCAGATCTATTGATATCGAGTGTCATATGTATGGTTAGTTTATAAATATCTTAGTGGATAAAAAATGTAATGCAACACATTTACTTTTACAAAACTAATCACAAACACTAACTTTTGAATACATATACAACATAGGATTTAATAATTTTGAAGAAAAAATCTTGATCTTTCCCCCAAAACCAATCATTTAAACTATATAATGTATAAATACAATATTAAAAAACATTCCAATAACTTTATTGACGGAAATACAAATCTTTTCTCTGAAATTTATCCATGTTAACCAATACAAACTATTAAAAAATTCAATTTTTAGAGTACACAACCTTGACAACATTATTAATAAAAAACGATTTATCCATGTTCTGAAAAAAATGAAACCAAACATAAATAATCCAAAATAATTAAAATAATAAAACACTTCAATAATTAATTTTTCAATATTGTGTTTCTTAAATTCTACATTAGATGTGTGTAAAAATAACAAAATTTCATATTTTCACCCAAAATAATCTATTATCACCTTTAAATATTAGTAATTTTATTAAATACTACGTTTTCATATATTAAATTTATATTAAACATATATTAGATTAGTAAAAACCCCTCATCAGTAATAAAACTCACATCATAATATAACACACATTGTAAAAACACCTATAATTATTCTTCACATGAATTAATTTTGTAATATACAAAACATATGTTATGAAGATTCCATATTAATTTCATCATTATGGTTATTATATTTCATATCATAATTCATACAATTTATCATATTAAATTTAATATGTATATAATCCCATAGTTTAGAAAAACATTTGAAAAAATTATTTAAATCACATTCTTCTATTTATTATAAATAACCATGATGGAAATAATAGTTCTCATGACTTGAAACACATGGAAAAAACCATTCCATAGTAGCTGATTTCTAATAATTGATGAATATAATCATATAAAAAGAATACTCTAGACTTGAAGGATTTTTTTATGGACATCCAAGTTCCATGGAATGCTATTAATTCAAATAAAATATACAGACCCTATTTTTTTATTTTTATTTCATGGATTAAAATCATTTTTTTAGGAATTCTATTTTTTAAACCATTCTACGTTTTTTAGATTACATTTGAACTATGGATGATAATATTGTCACCTCATAGAATTAAATATTTCATTAAATCATTAAATAAATCTTATATGTTGAAGGATTTTATTTATGTTTTAAAATAATCAATTTTTAATTGTATTTTGATTGAAAATAGATTTTGGATCATAAAAAACCCCACATTAAATAAAAAAACATGGATTTTCAATAAGTTATGACCCTAATTTAAATAAAATCACTAGTATTCATAATTTTATATCTATTTTCAACAATTCTAAAAATTACTAGGAAATACTTAAAAAAACATTGAGATTCAACCTATATAATCATTCATAGAGCCATGAGAGTGGGGTAAATGATCGATATAAATTTTAATTTGGTTTCTGAAGTGAAAAAATCATTTTTTGATAATGTTTTGTGATATAATTTTAATTCACATTGACACACAAACACTAAAACAAGGGAAAACAACTGACGTACAAGGTTCACCTCTCAATAAGTGAAGGATAGTCCTCTATGTGTTATGGATTCCTATAGGAAAACACAACTCACTAGATCCATCCTACCATTACAAATTAGAAGTGTATAACCATTACACTCATTCTTAAATTCATCCCAATTATTATTTAAGGAATCCTTCCCAAAAGTACATCACTCAATTTTTCAATATAACTATTGGAAAACATTTGAGAGTTTTCATCCAAATAGATTTTCACAAAGTCAATGACTGTGAAGAGTTCCTTCTATTTTTCTTATACAACATAAACTAATACAAACATATCCTTAAATCACTCGCATGGATACATTGTTTCATCACTTTTTATGCAATTTTTTTTTAAAAAAATACTTAATTTTAATTCAGCTTTATCCTTTCATAATCTTTGGATAATCAGCAAATATTCACAATTTTACATGTCCTTGTTTTCTACATTTCTCAACATCCACTGAATTCTCACAAATCATTGGTTATATATTTAGATCTATAAATAATTATGATTTTCAGAATAGTAAATTTTTTTAAAATAGATATTCTAAAACCTCTTGAACATAAATTTTTTGTGATTTCATCAATTCTGTGTAGAGCTCATCTAATGTTAAATGGAGTGGAAATAACCACTCAATATGTAATGTAGTGTCAATATCTATTTTGTGATGTAATAAGCCTTATTAAGTAATGGTACATCAATTATAGTATAAGATCAATCAAATTTCTACTGATACAAAAATCATTTTGTTCATATTGACTGAAGCATGATCCTATGTCAATGGAATGATAACTTTTAATGAAATCTATTTCCACATTGTAATCCATTATAGTATAGAGGTTCTCAATTATAACAATATATGTAAAACATTCATGGAATTCATTGAATGAACCAAAATCCTTAAAAAATGGAAATTGTCAAATATATAGTACCTCCCGAAATTGAATTATCCTCTTTTGTATTGTAAAACATGTATTGTAGTGTAAATGTTTTCTCCAATAAGCATTTATAGTTTAAAACTATGATTTCTTGTTTGATATATATTTCATTAATAACATTATTCATAAACTCATTTCATTATATGTAAACACTAAAACCCACATTAATAATCATTTATATAAAAACCAATTTTATTTTTTGGAGAACATATAACATATATCAATACAAAAAACTGGATTCATTTTAATGGAACATCATTTTGTATTTCTGATCTTATATGATGGAACTCAATGACTTAATCAAGAAAATTGAATAAATAATAACTTATTTTCTAAAACTAGTTATCTAAATTTTAAATTTTTAACAACTAAAGATCTACAACATTCATAATATTTTGGAATCAATAGAAAATAGATTTATTAGATAATATTTGATATTTAATCATCGCCATTGAGTAAATAAAATTTCTTAAAAAATTCATTATTTACCTTCTACAAACTATTACAGAAACTATTACAGTAGCTAATACACATTCAAAAAATTGAAAACATAGATTTTACCTATTGCAAAACCCCCTAAATATATAAATTTCAACTAATGTAGTATGTAACATATAAATGAACACTCCTAATAGATTATTTTTATCATTTCTCTCTCACTTTTAGAACAATATCCACTGAAAATATGAGAGATTTCATGTAACAAACATAAATTTTCTTCAATATATGTGTGGTCAAACCCCTGATAACATCCAGAAATTATAATATGAATACATCAATAGATTCATTGGGAAAATGATTTATCTTATAATTTTTTGAAGATAATAAATCATTAATTCATTTTACTCCATAATCTCCTTCAGAAACTGAATTTTAATATCAATATAATTTCTTATTAAATGCAGAACATGATTCTAAAAAAATATCTCACGTTTATTATCAAATCCAAGAAAAGCTGCGAGATTTACCTCAAACTTCAAATCATTCAATTGTTCCTTTATACATGTTAACTAATTATTAGCACTACTGAAATCCACATATTATACTCCAATAGGTTATGAAATCACAAAACAATGTTTCTTATTGTTAAAATACAAAAAAAGGTAACCTAAAAACAATAAACCATCTAATGACGATATTATATCATCAACACAACACACCCAATATTCATATATATAACAATATAGATATAAAAATTTCATACTATCATATTTAATATCAAAATTATATACTAATTTAAAATATATGAGAATTATTTTACCATATGAAATAATAGATTCTTTCTGTGCACTTTAATACCTTGCAAAAAGTGTAATAGTATTTACTAAATCCAATATGAAGTCTATGATACTCTTAAGGGTTTTGATTAATTTTATAAAAACAATATGATAAAAATACATTCCATTTACTTCATTATAAATAGTTTTTCCCTATAAAAAGGGTGTGTAAATATGATTTCGATATTTTATTCAAAATATTTTTAGATGTTCTTTAATATAATTATCATAAGAATGGAAAATGTGACCCTTTTGTTGAGATATTTTTGAACCATGAATGTATTCTATTTCCCTAACATAGGAATTTAAAACCATCTATTCATCTCCTTAGTGAACATAATATACATTTCAATATCATTTTTATAAAATATTTTTTACTCGAAATAAATAATTAACTGAAGAGGAATATTTGTTATTACATTAAATTGAGATTACAGTCATCTCTCGATTTATAGAATTAAATCTATTTTATAAAAACATATATTAGAAAACAATTCCTTTGGAACAAACATCATCCCATATGAATAATTCTTTTACATATAATCATGTCTTTTAATATCTCCATGTAATCAAAAACATTGTTTCTCAACGTAAACCTCCTTGAATAACCCAATAATGTGGAATGTAGAAAATAAATGATTATTAAATATCATGTAATTATTTTATACCATGTTGGTGAGAACGATTATAATAGTATCAAGATTGTTAATTAGTGTAAATGTCTTATAAAATCTAACCCCTTCCAATAATGAATTGTCATGTCACACTAGCCTAGAACTATATCTGAAAAAAAAATTCCATTGATCATGTTTCTAAACATCCACATTTTTCATGTCATATTTTCTTATTTAGGATTTGGAACTAAATCCAAATAATCATGCTTCAAAAATTTATTCGTATTCTCTATTCATTGGATCAATCCATTCATGTTGCAAAAATAATTCTTCCTCATAATTACATTCAACATGAGGCAATAATGAGGTATGAGTTTTTGTTCTCATTGTTATTATAGTATGTACCTATTGTTCATTATTTCCAGTGATGTTTTTGGCCTGAAATTATTTTCTAATCATTAGATGATTTTAATGCAATATTGATTAATTACAAAATATTTATTAATCATATTAAATAATTTATCTTACAATATCACATTTATCTCATTATAATATTTCTTCAAACTAGTATAAAACAAATTTATGATGATCTCAAATAATATTTATCATGTACATGTTATTTATTTAAAAATTCTATAACTTTTAGATTAGAATCTTCATTAATATTTCCACTCGATTTTGTGAAATAATTACTACCTCTTCCATCTCGGTGGATATCCATGTAATACCCCCTTAACTCAAAATTGTTCAAACATACAATTATTCTCACTATCTTCTTCCGAAAAAAATGAATTCCAAAAAAAATATTAAGAAACATAGAAAATATATATTTTATAAAAATATATATCATAAGGTGACGTATCTAAATTCATTATATGAAAATGGTTGTTTTTTATATGAACCATTATACACATTTCATGTTTATATGAATAATATGAAGTATCATGATTGTAAGAAATTATACAATCTAATTCCACAAAACAATCTCTCAATTTTACATGAAAATTTTATTATGGTTTGTATAGTGCAATAAATTTACATATTATACCACGAATCTACTGGTAAACATCAAAAAATATATTTTTTAACTTGGTTTCATTATATCCTTGATCTTATTATGATTAATACCACACTTCTTGTATATAACTCATTAAAATAATTAAATACTTTTGTGTCCTTAGCGTTCTATTTTACTAGATTTATTTTATTTGATTATTTCTCAACCATTATATCATTAACATAATGCTAATGATATTTAGTTTTTTTGAAATTATTTTTCTATTTTCATATTTGAATACTCCAATGCTTATTCAATATAATTTTTAGAAAGCTGACAAGATAATTTCATTTATTATTCATCTACAGGCTATTACTATTTTATGTGGTCAATCCCACTCTCTACATATTTATCATTTTACTCTAAAATTTTATTTATGATATTCTAATCATCAGTAATATTTTTCATATTTTAGGTATCTCTAATTAATATATATTTTTTACTTTAAAAAATAATACATTTTTATAAAATAATTTATAATATTTCTTTTGATTCTTTTTTTTTCAAATTTTGGTGCTTTTAAGACCAACCTATAAATTTTCTGTTCAACATAATAACCATAAGAGTTTCCCCATATGAACATCCAAAATTACATCCATGATCACTATTGATCATTTATCACTCAAATTATAAAAAAATTCATTGACAACACATTCAATGTTAACCACTTCATCTTAATTGATTATTTTACATTCATAATCCTTAGATATTAAATTAAATGTTATTATTAGATATTTTTATAACTATTATTCTAATATAGATTGTTTTCTTAGATGAATTATTCATTTTTAATCTTATTTGTCCTTCATATTATGTATAAGATGATTTATAAACTATTATTTTTTATAGATTTTTTAAAAATATCTAATAACACCATAACCAAAACAGTTGTGTGGAAAATTAAGTTATAAAACTAAATAAAGGTGCCTTTGGTGGGTGTGAAATTTAATTTTTTTTTATAGTTTACTGAAAACCTAATAAAATATCATGAATTTAAATTATGATGTTAATTTATATATATCTAGAACTAATGAATACATTTTCCTAGCATGCTTCCTTGAATGATGATTTTGATCTTATGAACACCCTTTTGGATTATCATATTTGTACTATTAAGTTTAATTTTTATAATCGAAATATCATTGATCCACTTCTTACCCTTTGATTTTTGAGTAATTCCAATTGTTTTCTAGGTTCTAGAAAAATGAATCAATTATCTTGTGTTTTCATGTTGATCATCATTCCTTTGATGAAGAAGGAATATATCATTCATTTATAATTATTATTATAGAGTGGGAAGTTTGTTGTGCGATATTAATCAACATTCTCAATATTCTTTTAAACCTAAAAAATAGTTATAACCATATATTTATAATGATATGGATTTTCATAAAATGTTATTTTAATGTTTAAGGGGATTAAATAATATAATTATCTTTCTTAAACCCCAAAACAAAAATATTTATAATGTCATTAGTTTTTATGGTGTATCCACAATCATGCCTAACGATAAATATTATTTTATTGTGTTTTAAATAAGTATTATATTACTAAACATGGTCTTGGTCTATTCTAAAAACATAGAATTTATTCAATATCGATAGAAATATTTAATTAAATATTTCATTAAAGATAAAATATTTACATTAAAGAAAACATAAATGAAAATAATCGACTTTTTTCTGAATAATATTGATTCCATTAATAATATTAAAATATAATTTATTCCAGATCAACAGATGCACATAGTGTGTGACCCTTAAGGATTAATTCACCTCAGGATTATAAAGACTTTCCAAATGTCCGATAATACTATCTAGAAGGGAGTCATGTTCTCCAAGAGAGCCAGGTTTATTTCATAATGTCAAATACCACATACATATTCCCACTGTGTACTATATTTCATTTTTATAATATCTCAACTAGTTGTTTTCACATCCATATCACCAACCTATATAAATGATATGTCCATATAGGCATATTTTTTTATAAAAATTTTATTACACAATGACATTGAATTTAATGTGACGATTATTTTTCAATCCAAGGTTCATGATATCATATTCTATAAGGATATTATGTAAATAATATTTCCTCAAACTATCTATTAATAACATGTTAGTTAGGACACAAGCAATGTTTCCTACGTAGACACAAACATATACAATATGGGCTTTTTTAGAAAATATATGTATGTTACTCATGATATTATTTAGTGATAATCATGATGTTTATTGAAAATTACACATTATCAAATATTGGAATATATTATGATAGAAAAAAATTAATAATTCTTACTGGAAAGTATATCCTCAAAATCTAAAATCATAGAGACTACAAATTTTTAACTTTATGAGAAGAATAATAGTATTCATTTGAGTACTATCACTAGGCCATGATGTTTAGGTGTCTCATCATAGAATAGTTTCATACCATAAAACAAGATTTAATACTATCATTATAACACTTCATGGTTCACATTATATTGGGTAATTATTATGACCATATCAATGAGTTATATACATTAGGAAATTATTTCATTAATTTCATGTGTAAAAATCAAAATATGTAATAATCATCTATTAATATTAAAATCATCAGATATAAATGAAATAAAAGTAGCAAATGTTGGTCCTGAGACACCAAATCTAACAAACCCTATCATGTACTATTTCCAGCTACCTATAACTTTTAGTTTGCTAGACCTCACATGGAAACTCTATTTCATCTTAGTATAGTTCTATTCAAGGAGTATTGAACATTATATTCTATAAAAAAATCTCATTACAATAACTCCTCTATGAGAATAAAATTTCAAGTGATGATACATTCAATGTATGATCATTATCTTATGATTACAACTTGTCTCTTTAAAGACACCCACCACTATATTATTATACCAAAAGAGTGTGATATGGTATTATTACTTGGTATCATTTCGTGCATTTTGATGAAGTTGTGTTTACCAACTGATTCATTAGTTTCCTTAGAAGATTAAATATATTCGGACACTAATGTAGAATCTGCAACCATAGCCTACTTTGAAATCTTCTGTCACACAACAACTCCATTAAAATTGAATATGTATCCAATTTTAAATTATATATAATAATAATATTTTTTTATGAAAGTAATATACATATCATTTAATTTATAGTTCATCATATCATCTATAAATGAAGAAATCATCTTAAATATGGCTCAAATTATTCATGATTATCATGACTATTATTCAATAGTGGTGACCTGGGTCATCTTAATTTATTCAAAAAATACATAATAGGTAGGTTAATTTTAACCTATTATATATCAGTGCATGCATTACTAACCTGGTAACTGATGAATGTAGAATCCATACCATTTTATTTCATTCCACATGTGAGTGAGGGAACATTTTATTTGAATGATGAATTCTATACGACTCTAGATACATTTCCCATTAGTAACATATCAATATATGTTACATAAATATTTCCCAGAATACTCTTGTATATATCACGATGAATCATGATCCGAAAAATATAAGTTAGCTTTCCTATGTCATTTATAGAGAATAATTTATTCAATAAATAATTAATAAACAATGAGACATGAATTTCATTTGTAAAAGTAATATTTCATCCAAAATTACTATTAAGGCAAAAAAAAACTACCCTTAAACATCATATTGATATAAGAGTTGAATTTTTTTGTTTATGAAACCAAACTATGATTTAGAATCATCAAAATTATTGTCCAATGACCTAGATTGTAACTATAATAAACTAATTGAACATTCAAACCTATATACATAGTGGCCATCCACTAGAGTCACAAGACCTTATGGTTTTCATCTAAATATCTATATGAAGGTTCATGTTATGGAAGTATGTATTGACATCCATTTTCTAAATCTCATATTTATAGAAGTCCATAATGGATAGAATAATAATTAAGGGCTTCAACATAGCTATAGGTAAAAAAGTTTCATCATAGTCAATTACATGAAATTATTTAAATCATTTTGAAAACATGTATTCCTTACCGGTATCAATTTTTTCCTCCATGTTTTGTTTTTTAATCATTACCCCTTTACAACTATAAGTATTTATATACATTTTAGGATCTACCAAATATTCAGACATGGTTTTATTATAGGGAATCTAATTAAGAATTCATGTATTCTTAACACATGGATCATATGTGCCGCTTAATTATAAGTTATATGTTATTGGATCATTTATATCAACTAATAGTGAGTCACCATCCTTAGTGACTAAAAATATATAAAAGTTTTGATTCTATATAAACTTTTATACTACTACATAGTACATGAATTTCGAAAAAAAATACACGAGGGTTGTTGGAATATGTTGCTATTTTGAATCAATTGTATCATGATACTAGACTACATTGATGACTATATCTCACCCAAATTTTCATTTATAAAAAAGATCCATCTCAACAAATATTTGAAATATATGAACCACAACCTTTTCTCTAAATTATTTTCTGACACCATACCATTGATCTATGGTTTATATTATAATGAAACACATTTCACAGGGTGGAGAAATCGTGTTACTGAAAAAGACCTTAACATACATTTTGTAACCATATATATTTTTTGATTGCAATATTTGTATCATTAAATTTCATAATTGGCATGGTATTCCATTTTTATTCATTAGTTAGAACTCATTTTAGTACATATGTTGTTTTTGTATTGAATATACCCTGAAGTAAAATGGATGTTCTACATGGGTCGCCATTGATTTTACCATGCATATTAGTTTTTTAATACTCCTTTAACTTACAAAATAATACTATGGTGTACAACAATGAGTGAGTTGAGATATAATACTGAACATATATAATTATTCAATGTTGTCTTGATTAAGATATCCTCCACAATGGTGGTAGAGTGCTTTTATAATCTTCCTACCAAGTGGGTTCTCGACATAATTCTTTAATTTAATGAATTTATAAAAATAATCACAATGCTACAACATTAATATAAGTATAAATATCCATATATATAGAAATCATCATTAAATTTTATAAATCATGAGAATCCACACATTTATTCAATCATAAATGATCTACAGATATCAATATGAACTAATTTTATATTATCTTTGGCCCTATCAACATTCCAAATAAATGGTCCTTTGGTCATTTTACCTTGTAATAATGTATGGCATACACCAAATTGTTTTATTTCAGAACTATCTAAATTTACATCTTTTTTCAATTCAGATAATCATTTTTCACTTACATGACCTAGCTAGAGACTCCAAAGGTTGGTGAGGCATGGTTCATGTGATGTTGTTTCATTACCAATTATATATAATTTTAATGTGTAATGCAACACATAATGTATATTATTTAATTATTCTGTAACAATTTCATTTATTTTTATAGAATTATAAAATATAGTCTCAAACAATATTATAAATTCTAATCTATCATGTATTGGTATAGAAATAATGGTTTTTCGTAACAGATGAAACATAATGATATCCTTTCAAAAAAACAATCATTCCATTTTGCAATGAGAGGTATTCTCCCATAATATCTATAGTTTCAAGTTTAGCATTAATTTATACTCATATATCTACCTCTCCTTGGTTAATATTTTTGAATATACTTTTTTAAAGCATTTAAATACATATTTTAACTCCACAACCTATATCTAAATGAATTGTTTTTAAAAAGATAAATTACACTCGATAAAAAATGAACCTCACCCTTTTCTTTGCATCTATGGAATGGAAAAAAATTTCTCGTAGTGATTCTTCTTTCCACATGGAAAAACATAATCATGATCCCTATAATTCATGTTAATCTTCAAGAACTATAATTGTTGTTTCCATGAATTATTAGGAATACATATTTTTTTATTTTGTTTTTATTTTCCATGGGATTAAGGGTTTTTATTCATCCAATCTGTATCTCCATGGAAAATACGAGTAAGATGAAATGGGAGAAAATTCAAAATCTTTTAGCATATTAAAATTTGAACAGTGATCCCAAAGCACTAATGTTATGATTAGAGAATTAGATTGGTTCATATTTCATCAGAGAGCTTAAACCCTAGAACGTCAACAAGTTCAATGTGTATAATGATATTGGTTACATGGGACCGAAGGGGATCCAACTATCCTATAGTTATCTTAAAAAGTTTTATGGATATCTTAAATATCCCCTTTCTAGCTCTCTCAATGTATAAATCATGGATATTCTCAAGAATGAAATACACAATCAGGTTTGAGGAGAGTTATTGAGTTCAATAGATGTAGATGAAAGCATAAAAAATTAAACATGAAAATGTAATTCACATATGTTTCATTGGTCAAAAATTATTCCTCACTTACCAATTTTGTTGGAAGATCGAGAACTGAGGATTCAAGCTTATAAGATTTCCGTTCATGGAACAACATTACAATACAGCATTTAAACCACTCTTGGATGTTACTACAACTGAGGATATATTCTTTCCCCAATATATATTATAAGGATAGCATGGATAATAAAAATTACATATTCTACATTACTGAAAGAGTATATTTGTAACAACGCAAAATTTATCAATAGGATTTCTCCATTATTATAGTAATTTCATATATCATAAATCACAAAAAATCGCATCAAGGCCATAATCAAAATAGTATAAATTATGAATTAGTGAAAGAAGATGTATTTATTGAAGTTAAGTATCCTATACTGATGAAATAGTAATATGAACATAGGAACAATATTATATAACTCATGAATAGTAAACTAATAAAATAAATAATAACCCCACTGATGAAAGAATAAATTTAATTTAAGTAACATATAAATGACATTATGGTATAATTAAATCATAGACAGAGTAAATAATATCTTTCAAATTATTATTTATGTTTTGGATTTTTGTAAGATATAAATATTTAATTACAATTTTATAATTAATTTAATAATTAATAATAAAATAATTTTAAATAAAAATATATCCAAAAATTAATATTTTGATGTCTTATGGTAATAAGATAATTTTATGAGACCTTGTGAACTTTTTTAGTGGGTGAAAAAATTATATATAATTTTAAATATGTATTTTCCATGTAAATAGTAGTTTTAATTAAAAATTAAATAAATTATATTTAGAAAGTTATTTTGATAAAATAGATTTCTTTTTATAATTCATCATAATGAGAATTGGTTTTGGTGATGTATTTTTTAATTGTTTGTAAATATTTGAATTTTGTTTGATTAGTAAAATACTATAATTTTCAATAAAGGAAAAATATGAATTCTTGAGTCATTGTTGATGTAATGTTGATGTAATACCATTAACATATAAAAATAATTTATTTTTTAAATAAATTTATAGATAACATTCAATATATTCATAGTCTGGAGAGAAAATTAAAAAATAATGAATATAATAATGATAAAACAATCATCTCCTACAATATAAATACCACTTCTCACACCCTCTTCTCCTCACACATCTTATGATTTTATCATTGTCCAAATTCTTCCCAAGACTACCACCAAGAACTTATCCCACTTCTAAGATCTCTTGGGGTCCCCAAAAGACCAAAACATTTTCCTAAAGCGGTTCTCAAGGAGGATAAATACAAGAGGTAAAATCGTCATTATTTTCTATTACTTTATATTCAATTTCATGTATATTCATCTCTTCTCCTCACCATCTCTAATCCTAAGGTCTTGATAAATATATATTGTTTGATATAATTGAATGATACTATTTTAATGTAAGATCGATCATTAAAAAAAATTCTCTCTCTACATCTCTCTCTCTTATTCTAAAATCAAAATCATCTCCCATGATGTGTCTATTTAATGACATCAAGGTTGATGTAATTTTTCTTCCATTTAATGAATTCAATGATGATAATAAGAACAAAACAATGGTTGAGACATATTAGAATTTATTTGTGACCACACTGCTCATTTTCTATAACTAACATATACACGTAATACTAAATGATAAAACAAAATGACTTTTTTGTGATTGAAAACCCCCAAAAGATACCCTAAAACGATCATCATTAAATTGCATCTTATGATTAATACTCATACAAAATAACCAATTTATTTATAATATCATTTAATATTTTTTATTTTGATTACTAACATATAATGGAAATTCTATATATTTATCCACATTTTACTTGACCTTATATTCATTTATACATGTGAACAGATGATGAAAACCATGAAAACTAATGCTCCCAAACAATGAAATTAAACAATACAACTCATCAAGAAACCAAAAAATAAACTCAATTAATCAATAATTAATCAAATTAATGTATAAAATGTACATTATTTATTAATTAATTAATATAATTGGATTATATAGGATATTAATGTGAATAATTATTAAGACCCAAAGTATGGGGAAATCTCAAACCCAACTCTATTTCTTTGTGTTTTTCCTATTCACCCCATTTTCAGTGTGGATATTATATAAATATCATGATTTACTTACCTTTTATGGTATCTAGATTATTTAAACTTCATCTTATTACTAACACAATGTTTTGAAAAAGAAATCTTACTTTAAAAACACACATTTTACTTCTTGAGATTATTTCTTCTTCAATATTGTATAATGATTTTGATATGAAGTATGTTATTCCATCATTAATTTGGGAACTAAAATTTAATGAATATATTATTTATGAAATTCAACACATTTATTTACATGTGTTATTTTAGGTTCACCATTGATATATTTAATATGTGGCCTACAAGATAATGTGATTTTTATGATGTGATAGGTGTACCCAAAATTATATATCACAATGTAAATGTTATGATGTGAACTGTGTGCCAAAAATTATAAAGTGATCCAATTAATTGGGTAATGTGATGAATCCCATAACACAAAGAACAATATTATTGAACATAATGCATGTTTTTTCAAAACATTGTGTGGTAGTTGACCATTAAGACACGATGTTTCGTTTTTATGTATTTCCACATTCAATGATTTTTCTTAATGGTTCTTCTCAAGAATATGATCTTATGACTATTTGATGATGATAATTATTATTAATATCACATTTAATATTGTTTTATATCACAGTATATCTACTTACTGGGCCTTTAGATTATTCCTTTTTGATGTATATTATTTTGTGATTACTTGTATAAAGGGGAATCCAACGATCAATAAGAAGCCAGAGAAAGAAGAATTCAATAATTTTGTTTTGTTTTATTTTTTAAAATGTATGTATTGTCCTATTTTTCCCATAATTTGAATCCTTATGACACTAGTCATGTAATTATTTTATGTTATTTATAACTAAATTGATTTAATAGTAAATTAAGAAAAACAAGGTCATTATAGATGGTATCATAGTAGAGTTTAGTTAATTTGGGATTTTGGATTGGAGAAACTTATTGGAAACCCATAATATGAGACAAATTATAACTAAAAACCAATGATTCCTTGTTTTAAAAAATTTAAAACATAAGGATTCCATAATATATCTCTTTAGAGTTAATATTACAATGGGGTAAAATATTGATTACTTATTTACTTATGTTTTGTTCAATCCTTTTTTATTTTAGAATATAGTGAGAATCGATAGAAAATTTTCCAACATCCCATGTGATGTAAAATTCAGTGGTTTCATGAATAAAATCCCCAATCCCATGGGAGGTGGATTTCAATATTACATTGTGACTCTTCCCCATTATTCTCATGTTATGAACAATAACCTCAACAAATGGGAACATCATCCTTCACCTATTAGGGAGTAATTGGATATCGAGTTTTTTTACAGGAATGACCATCAACACTTAGAGAATATTTTGATCTACTAGTTACAGAAATGTGGATCAACCCGATGGATAATATATTTTCTATTGTTCTATATTCTGATAAGGATTTTTTTAATCTCACAATTTATCATCTAGATGGATAAGATAATCAATTATGATATTTGATTATGATTAGAAAGCCAAATGATGAAATTGATGTGATGGAGTGTGAGAACTCCAAGATAATGTTTCTTAACCAATATTTCCCCTCAACTCCTCATTCAAATATAAAGGGAGAATTCATATAGCTGAAGAATATGGAATAAAAATATATCATTACCTACCTTAAAATTTTCATAGTTCTTACATGGTATGCTTCATCTTTTTTTAACAATAATGATAAAAATATTCGGAAATTCATAAGTGGTTAAAAAACTAGTACTTTGAAAGTCCCTATTAATTAATGATTTTTTTATTTTTGATGATGTTTTTCTATGTTCTCTCTATTTTGAGATGGATTTCATAGAATGGTCTCTTGGATATGGTGATCTGAAATGTAATATGGAGTTTCAAGACAAAGAATCTAACGAGAAATGTGAAAACAAAAAACAAACACCCAAATGTAAAAAAGATGGAAGATGCATCAAGGGAACTCCATAAATGTGATGGGTAAATTAATCACATGTGGAAGAGAAGGATTCCAATCTCATTAATGTCACAAAGTCCTAAGGAATTAAGACAATGTGGTGGACGAAAGGAGAGCACCAACCATGGTCTAATGTTACAACCATAGGAATCATTTCCATTATATAATCCAGTGCACTAAACCAAAAGTTCTCAATGGTATTCAATGTCACCATCCTCCAAATTCAAAAGAGCATGGGAATAATTATTCCATCACTACTCTAGAAATTAAGAAAGAAAATGAAGTTGTGCAAGGTATACTCACTATTAACTCATGAATGGAAAATTTATTATTTGATTATAGGTATATGCATTCCTTTAGATCCTATAAGTTTTCTACCACTGTTGAATCTAATCCTCAAAAAATTGAGGTAGATATATTTATAAAAACACAATATGGTGCAGAAATTGCAACCCGAGTGTTGGAATATTCTCTTATTTAAATATATTGGTTGATTTTCCAGCATATATCATAATACTTCCCTATGTGAAAGTCGATATTTTACTATGAATGGATTAAATCTAATTATAGTGAGAACATATCAAATTTTAGGAAAATGACATATTTACTCACATCCAAAACCATATATTGGACCTCCGAAAATGCAATTAAGATCGTGTATATCCTTTTAAAAATCCTTCATCATCATGGTTGATGATTCCATAGGAATAATAATACCCCACTCAAATTGTTGAGTCAAATGATGTGATCAACCTAGGGGAAATTCCCATCATGATGGAATATAGTAATTTATTTCATGAAGAGTTTCCCAAACTCCCCTAGACCATGAGGTATAATTATCAATAGACCTCATAATCGGAGAAACTCATATCTCAAAGTGTCCCTAGAGGGTGGATTCTTTCAAATTGAAGGATTAAAAGAAACAACTGCAATATAATTTCGAAAAGATTTCATAAAACCTAGTGCATCACTTTGCGATGCACTACTCCCAATTTTCAAGAATAATGATGGATCAATGCTGCTATGGATCGATTATCGACACTCAACAACATCACCATAAAAAAATTGTAATATTCCAGGGATAGAATACTTGTTTGATAAAAATTAAAGAGATTCGTATATCTCAAAGGGGGGTCTCCATTCTAGATATCATTATTTAATGGCATATAAGGAAGAGATTCAGAAGAATTCATTCTGTACATGGTATAAGAACTATGATTTTCGGGTGATTCTATTCAGACTGAATAATTCCCCAACAATCTTCCCGAATTTCAGAAATATAGTCTTTAGACATTACATTGATATTGTTTTTGTAGTTTATATTGACGATATTCTCATTTAAACCAAAAGAAAGGAGGAACATGATAAATATAAAAGGATTGTGTTTGAGGAATTAATGAGGGATATTATTTATGCCAAATTCAGAAATTGTGACATTTGGATACATGAATTAACATTAATGGGACATGTGATCATAAGTGAGAGAATTTCTATGGACCATTTAATGAAAAAGGTGATTGAGGAATAGAATAGACCCTCTGGGGTCATAGAAATAAATAGTTCTCTGGGATTAGCAGGGTAATTTTGACATTTTGTGGTAAATTTAATACGATTGTCTAGACTACTAAATGTGTTAAAAAGGAAGTGGTCAATGGATTCCTGGATAATAGTGTTATGAACCAAATTGGTTCAACCCAAAATTGGTCACCTGATATGGTCTACATCATTTCCCAATGGTGTTCCTAATCCCCATGGGCTATGAACTACTATCATGTCTCAAACCATACATGTGGAAACAATATAAACCTAAAATAAATAACCATGTCTTGAAAAATATAGAAAAAAACTAAAAAGATTTTAAATTAATAAAATAATGTTCAATAAAAAATGAAAATTTTAGATATAGAATACCACAAGACAAATTGGGAACTAAATAGGAAAAACTGAACTACTGCCACACAATATCCTTGCAACTGATTGGTCACCACCAACCACAAAACTGAACCTGGACAAACAATGACAAATTGGACTGGTAACCTGATCCAAAATTCAATCCCTGATATGAAAATAAAATGATGGTTTGGGAACCAAAATGCTCCATAAGAATTCAAATTATCAACCATAGAATCCAATTGTTTCCTTTTAAAATGTTGGTTATAAATACCTGTATGAAATATATCTATAAAAAAAGGGTTTTTAGTTTTAATAAATCAATACCATTTCACCATTTTTTGAAAAAACAAAAAAATATTAAACATTTCAAAAAACCAACTGCCATTTATTAAAAAAACCAATATAAGTGAAACCAAAGCTATAGTAAAATGATTCATGAAAATTGTGCAAGCTGGAAATAAACTAGTACAATGAGATGTATGCAAGAAATTTATAAATATTTAGGTACCATGGTTGATCCTAAACATCCATATAATACCACTGGATATAATCGTTTTGGAACCACCTAATATATTATGGTGAGGCTCCTATGTCTATAACCAATTGGCCACCCCCCAATAACCAAATCTAGTGGCACAACCATCCAAGCCTAACATCAAGTACATGGGGTCCCAATCCATCTAATTAGGTTTGATCAAAAAAAATATTACAACCTTCAAAAAGACATCTAGGAACCCACAGTTGTAATCGTATTGTATTAGTAGAATGCCCCCACACGCATGACCCACATTACATGTGGCCACCTCACTTGCTGATCCCAAACACATACATTCTATACGATGGTCCATAACGGAAAATCCCCATTTTGAGGCTCTTAATTAATATAGATATAAATATACCACATATTCACATCATATCATCATTGGTTCCAATCGGGCCATCACACCATACAAACATCAAAATCATTTTAGTAAACATTTTAAATCGTTGACAGGGGACATACAATTACCAAGATAAATTATTTTTATTTATCAATACAAATATCACTTTTACAAGAACACAATCATTCCAAACAAGTTGTCCACAATTTTATGAAAAATATGAAACTTTATAAAACATGTAAAACATGCTCTTTTTTCTGTTATCATACCAAAACCATTTCCATTATCAAATCTGACACTAGTTTTCAAATAACCACAATCTAAATTCACAAACTCACAGTGATGAAACATAGGGTTTATAAATCATTAAACAGACCATAAAAACACATAGAACATACAATAGAAATCGTCACGTCCTACAAATAAAACCCAAAACAAAAACTAACATTTATTAGGAAACATTTTCAATGGTAAACCATCATAATGAATTAACTAAAAATATGAATCATGACCGAATAAAGTTTAATGTTTATCAAAAAAAATTTATATTCATTAAAATGTAACAGATTCACCAATACATGGTAATATTCAATAAATCACTTAAAAATTATTTTTTAGAAATTATTCAAACTTGAAAACACCATACCAAACTATTAAATATAATTTTGATGTTGACTGACATTTTTAAATCATTTTCAAAACTACATTTGACATCGAATGAAAACATTATCCATAGTCACATAATCACATAACTGGGAAAACACATCAAAATTATTCTTTTCAAAATCCAATAACCTAAAAACATTATAGTAAATTAACGATGTATGTCATGAAGGTGCCAATGAAGTCAATAATATAATTCAAAACACTAAATAATTAACTAGACATATTCCAAAAGGAAAATTCATATTCACCTACTTCATTAGTGTGAGAGCACGATGACACTTCTGAGGAAGGAATGAATGATCTTTGAGGTCCCTTAACAAACCATATATCTGAGAAAAACACAAAAACAAAAACCAAACAATTATGTTTTATCGAACATTAATAAAACCCCCCAAAACGAAATATAATATAAAAAACTGGTGGTGAGATGGTTGTCGACAATGTGGGTCAGAGGAGTTATGTTGGGGTGGTCAGACCTCTGGGATGCGACACATAAGGGAATGCTGGTATGGGGAGGTGTCGAGGTCATTTCGATCAGGAAGGGGGAGCGGCGGGCTTTGGGTCCTATATAAAAGGTGTGGGGGAGCCAATTCAAGGGATGTAGAGGAAGAATGGGGATACCATGAAAATTGGGAGGTGTGGTCATGGAGGAAGAGGGCGAACTGGTTTGCTGGCGTGCTTCATGTCAACGGGGCTATTGAGTAGTGCACATGAGTAGGGTATGATTGGTGGGGGGTGGGAAGGCCCCTATTGTTTTATTCTGATGTATAATTATGTAATAAATAAAAAAATAAAAATAATTTCAATATTTATAATAACATAATAATACTAATAAAAGTAATTCCATGCATTTTATTTTAAATTATAATTTCATTAATAAAAATCTTATAATAACTATATCAATAAGAATCTTAAATGAACATAATATTATTAACAATTTTTAGTAACAATAATATTATCATCTACACAGTGATATTATTATTCTTATGTTTTAAACAATTACCTTATTTTTTTCTAATAAAAATTTATTATTTTAAATAGTGGGCAATTGTAGGGGAACCCAGGCCGACCGCACATTTTTAGCCAATCATTTAGTGCGTGTGCATCTGTCTAAAACCCATCAAAATCATCTAAACTCGAATACATTATCTTGTTACCTAAACTCAAAATTCATAAAATGGTTCATAATTGAATACAATAATAAGATAAATGAAACCCATGTTCGAGTGTGATAGTTCTCCCCACTGTGGACAATTTCATCCCCCAGAAAATCACCAAGTAGAAATTTAATCCGGAATTGAGTCCATGATCAAAAATCATCAGGAGAAACAACAAATTACATGGTGGATATTTATTCCCCTATTCAAACCCTACATAACAAGACAAAACCACAACCCACAATAAGGGGAGTATGCAATGTAGTTCTCCAACAATAAGAATTTTATTGACATAGAAACATTAGAATTATACCACTACTTTTTAGAGAGGGGCTAACACATGAACCGTGTACATTAGCAATAAAATCCATGCCAACTAAAATCCCCCAAATAAAGGGGTAACTCCAGAAAAGAAACTCATACCAAATGAAAACCTTGTACATTAGCAATAAATTCCACCTAACATAAATTTCTCCACATGATCAGAACGTAAACACTCAAGGAAAATAGGTACTTTAAAATAGACACTTTTAAAAAGGTACATTATGATGTAATATAGTGGAACAAGTCCTTTACGCGATTACATTGAAATGATGAACATATAATGATGGTAGAATAGTAACAAAATTAAATGGATCGAAAGGGTGTTAATTGTTATTTTCCCCACACATAACTAACTACCAGATCTGAGGATTCACAACCTTGGAGGCTCCTGACCCTGCACATGTATCACCTCAGGACCTGAGGTTCATGCTTTGATGGAAAAATAATATTATTCCACGTAGTCATGTATAAACATCCACCACTCAGATCTTCTATTTCAGAAGTATTTTTCTACAAAACTTATCCAGATAACATAGAAACCTGAAAAAATTGAATTTCATTAGAGGGGTGCAACAAGATGGCTTTGAGTTCCCAAATCGGCCACACTGGTGGAACAAACGACGATGATCTGATAAACTGGAAGCTGAAATCGACGAATGAGATTTTTCCAAAACTAGTGCCTCTAGAACACCATTATCACTAGATGGGGAACCTTCATATGCAACTGGATAAATCATATTTCCAACCATCTACACTCCGGAGACCAAATCATCTAGGAAGGCCTCATCCACCATGTTCTCAAAATGATGGTTCTTAGAATAAGAGACCAGCTCCACAATCTCTAGATGAAAACCCTTAATGAAGAGAGAAATATTTTTCAAATCCTGTGATGCTACCTTTGGAGGAAAGTACATAAATTTCTTCAAATAGTTAACATATTTCTTCCACGCACATTTTCCTTGTTTATTATGCATGACCTATTCCATTTTCTTTATCATTACCTCTTTGGGTATGACTCGTCTGATGAAGATGAATTACATGACATCCCAACATGTATTGATTATCGGGAATACAACTCTCATTGTTCCAGATATGGGCCTTTGAATATAACCAAAATTACCCATTCCCTAATAGATTTGGGAGTTCCCAAAACCCTGAACATGTACTTGACCACATAAATCCAATACGCTGCCTCTAACGGACCCCGACCACCGTGAAAGACAGAAAAATTTCGAGAACAACTAAAAACTAGCTATGTCTTATTAGAAACCTTGGGGGACCTTTATGGGTGGAATTTTCTAAACAACATATAAAACCAAGATCCATAAAAAATATCAAGCCAAAGAAGAACCAATAAAGTTATGAACATTCAAAAACAGCCAAACAAATATAAACATAACCAAAACATTTCTTTCAAAGTCCACCCTTTTAATTTAAATTTTAAAACCCAATTTATTGAATTCACAACAATTTGAAATAAATCCTTTTCCATTTCAAGGCACCATAATTTTAAAATCGTAATCAAACTAACAAAAATAACTAGAATGAGGAACTATTATTCAAACATAACTTGATGACATGGTAGTGATCCATGCCCCATGAAAAAAATTACAGGAAGAGGACCTTGAACTGGGAACCTAAGATCAACATGTGTAGCAACACCATGTGGGACCACAATGTGACACCAATTCACCTATATTGTCATTCCAAAATCTAAAATAATGGTAGAACACTCAAAAATAGGACTTCCCCTAGTAGCGATTGTCTTTTATTGAGCTGTGGTGATCAGGAACTGACCCGTAACATACGTCATGATCCCTGGAAATCCTAATCTTCATCTACCAGACACCCAAAATAAAATGTTCCTACTCCGATGCCATTTTTTCACGAAGAAAATCTGGTAAAACCTAAACTGGTAAACAGATCGTGTCCTCAGCATTATCCTAAGGGTGTTCTTGATCCCCGAGGGCTCGCGACTACTTTCGGGCAACAAAACATTCATGTTGAAACAATTTAAGCCCAAAATAAATATCTAGGACTACATAAAAATAAAAAACATACAGAAATAAAAAAAGACTAATCAAATGAATTTAAATAAATAAATGATAGCTTTAGATAAAAAATACCACTATATATACAAGAAAATAACATGGAAAAACTGAACTGCTACCACATGATCTCCTTGAGACCTCTTAGTAGCCACCAATGACAAAACCAAACCTACTCTATCATTAATATGTAGGTCCACGAACATGAACCAAATGTTGAACTTGGATATGAAAATATAAAGTAGGAATGAGCACTGAAATGTTCTTTTGGAATGCCAACGACCATCTACAGAATCTAAATGCTTCATTTTTCCAAAGAAACCCATAAACAACAGTTTGAAATACATCTATAAAATATGATTTTCAGCATTTAATAAAACATCATCATTTACATATTAAACTAAATTACAAAAAAAAGACAAATCATTTCCAAAAATTACTTCCCTTGATAAAATAAAACCAGACAAGTGAAACAAATTTTGTGCTAAAATGAAACAATAAAATATTGAATCCTACAGATATAATAATACAACATGTTTTAAAAAATATATGCGAAATAATTAAGTAATCATGGTTGAACCTAAAAATCCCTAGAAGACCCATGGATGTAATTTCTTCAAAACCACCTTCTGATATATAGTGAATATCTTATTCCCATGAACAACTGGCCTCTAATAAACTAAAAAAATATAGTGGCACAACCCACTTTGCTAAAATGAAAATATAGGGGGTACCAACCCGTCAAATTAGGGTTTATCATCAACTTTCACATGACTCTCTAAAATAATCTAAAGAACCCATGGGATTAATAGTATTTTGTAACTAGGAGGCCATCTCATGCGTGACTCACCATAGCTACCACCATCGCGCATGCCTAACCCCAACACACACAATCTATATGATAACCCGTAAAATAATATCCCCAATAGAGGTTCCCCGTAAATATATAAATACATATATCACATATTCACACAACATCATCGAAGGTCCCAACTGGGCTGTCACACCATACAAACAAGAAGCTCATTTCACTAAACATTTTAAATTGCAGTCCGAGTACTGGCTTTTACCAAATAAATTAATTTCTATAATCAATATAAACATCATTTTTACCAATACACAATATTTCCAAACAATATTTCTACATTTTTATAAAAACATGAATCTTTTTAAAAAATCTCAAATGGGAAATTTTTTCTTTTGCATACCAAACCCATTTCTATTTTAAAATTTTCCACTAGTTTAGAAATAACCCCTTTAAAATTTCCCAAAACTAAGAACAATGAAAATTGAGGTTTATAAATCATTAAACATACCATCACAACACGTAGACCACTCTTTACCAATCTCCACATCCAATACATAAAGCCCAAAACAAAAAGTATCCATTTTAAGGAAAAAATTTCAATGAGGAGACACCATAAGGAATAAACTATAAACATGATTCAGGTGAAAATAATGTTTCAAAACTTTCAAAAGAAAATTTTACATTCAATTGAATACAACAGATTCAACAATACATGGGAATATTAAGTGAATAATTTCAAAAGTAATTATTAACAAATTTTATAATATAGGAAACACTATAAAAATCTATTGAAGAGTATTAAGAATGTATGTGTCCAGTTTTAAACATTATCAAAACAACATTTTCAATCTAATGAACACATTTACCAAAGAAATGTATAATAATAAATTGGAATACACTTAAAAACAACTTTTAGAAAAATAATTTATCTTTAAAAAAATATAGAAAATTAACTATTTGTGATACGAAGGTGATAGTCAAATCAAAAATTTAATTTAAAAAATTCACACATAAAATTGAATTAGTTGACAGTGAAGACATCGATTCACCTACATCAATGGTGTGTGAACGTCACACTGCTTCAGTAGAAGGAAGGACTGATATTTGAGGACTCTTTGAACACCCTAAAAAGTGAAAAAAATGCACAAATAAAAACCCCATAATGAGGTTTTATCCAAATCATAGAAAAACATACAAAACAAAATGGAAAATAAGAAATATTCAAGGAGAATGATGTTGAAGAAGTGGGTCATAGGTATTATATAGGGGGAGGTTGGGCCGCCATGAAGTGATGCAAGGAGGCGTGTCAAGAAGGGGAGGTTCTAGGGTAATTTTTGCAGGGACGGGGGAGCACAGGTCTTGGGTTCGTGTGAGGACTAGGGATTAAGTGGATTCATCACTCAAGATGGAGATAAATAAGGGGGATCTAGGAAAATGCGATGTCTGAAAGTGGTGGAAGAGTGCGTCATTGGTTTTCCAGTATGTTGATGAGAAGCAGGGCTGCTGTGCAGCATATTGGAGGAGGGGATGAGGGGGGGATGCCCCTAGGGTTTTCTTCATTTTTAATAATTATACTAATAATAATAATAATAATAATAATGTTATTATTTATAAAAATATAATCATAATAATAATTACTTCATTCAATTTATTTTAAATCATAATTTCATTCAAAATAATCCAATTAAAATTATATTAATAACAATTTTAAATGATAATAATATTAATAACAATTTTTAATAATAATAATAATAATATAATCTATAGATTATTATTAATATTATTATCATGTTTTAAACAATTGACTTATTTTATTCTTTTAGAATTTTATTATTTTAAATTTTGGGGGAAAATGGGATGCCAGACTGACCAAATGATTACCACCATCTGTGTGGTACCTATGCACCAGTCTGAAACCCACCAATCTCATCAATCCAAAAACATTTTACATTGATACCCAATCCTAAACATCAACCAATGATTCAAAATTGGGAAAATAATTAAAAATAAATGAAACCCATGGTCGGGTGTGACAGAAATAATGTGAGGAAATATTCAAGGAGATAAAGAGAAGGCTTATCAGAACACCTATACTCATATTACTGAAAAGTGAATTTTTTTTGTGAAATACAATTATTCATAAAATAATTGATTTGGTTGTATACTCATGGAAGATAATAATTTTATATCCTATTCCTTATGACAGTTTATCATCCATGAAGAGAACAACCTGACACATGATATGAAGATAGAAGCTGTGATTTTTCTCCCTAAAAATATTATAGTACAACATCTATGGATGGAAGTGGGACATATATTACGATAATAAGATCCTAATGTATATATTCATTGAAAATGGGCTCAACATTTGTCAAAGGAGATGGTTATATCTAATCAATGATAAAGATAGATCAATTCACTATCATCTTTCCATGGCGAACAAGGTAGAAAATGCTCTTATAAGAAATGAAATGGACTATCTATCTTTGTTTTGGATTTAGAAATACATTATGTTCATGTATATGCAAAGGATTGATGTTGATATAATAAATTGTAGAGAATATATCTTACCTTGAAATATTTATTTCCCAAAAATCTATTATAGAGATGATTAAGGAGTCACAAATGGATGATCTAGTGTTGCAAATATTGGTGACAGCAGTAATGAAAGGTAAGAAAAAATCGTTTGATATAAATGGTGATCATGTAATTCGGTTTGGAATTAGTCTCTATATTGCTTCATCGCCTTGTATAAAGAAGTAGATATTGAAAAATGTGTAAAGGTCAACATTATCTATACATCCTGGGTGTACCACTATGTACCATGATCATCAATAAATATTTATGTACGAAAACATGATGAATGAGATAGTAGAGTATATATCAAGGTGTTTAATATGTTAGTAAGTTAAAGATATGTGATATATGTCAATAAGGATGATTCAACCAATTACTATACCCATTAGGAAAAGAATGAATGTCACTATGGACTTTTTCATGGGTCCCCCGAAGACATCTAAAGGAACTAATGTGATATGGGTTATGGTAGACCGACTCACCAAGGATGACCACATTATCAATATATGATAAGATCTCACTCTAGAAAAAAATGCTGAAATATATGTGAAGGAAGTCGTGAGATGACACAGAGTTACACTCTCAATTATCACTGATCGTGATCCTATGGTCATATTTAATTCTATTAAATTATTGAACATGAGTTCAGTACTGAATTACATTTCATCATTATATATCACCCCCAAACTGATATCCATTTTGAACAGACTATCCAGACACATGTAGATATGATAAGATATTACTATTTAGAATTAAAAGGAGTATGGGATCATCATCTACAATTGGTTTAGATTTTATATAGAAATATATTCCACTAGAGTATTCTGATGGCTCCAAATGAAGTACAATATATAAATAGTTTTATAAATCCATCCTATTTTGATGAAGCTAGAAAAAGAAAGACCCTTGGACGTGATATCGTGCAAGAGAAGGCAAAGAATGTTTAATCCATATAGTACCATTTCAAAGATTCTCTAAGTTAGTAAAATAGAAACTCTGATAATCATTGAAGAGATGTGGGGTTCGATGTTAGAACTTACGTCTTCCTTAAAATATCACCATGGAAGAGATTCATGCGGTTTGGAATGAAATGGAAGTTAATCTCGAGGTACATTGGCCCCTTTGATATCCTTGAAATCATAGGTTGCATGGCCTATCTGCTTCAACTTCTAATGACTCTGGATAATTTTCTTGATGTGTTCCATGTATCACTCCTGTGGAATTACACAGTAGATCCCTCTTATGTATGAAACTAAATGCTGGTACAACTGAAAGATGATCACTCTTATTAGTAGTATCCAATAATGATTTTAGAATTTTGAGATAAGGGTCTATGAAATAAGACAATCCACCTTGTTAATGTGTTGTGGAAGAACCACATGTATGAAGAAGAAACTAGGGATTCCGAGGACACGATTAAGTTGAAGTACCCTAACATGTGTATGTAAAATGAAACATTGAGGGTGAAATTTCAAAAGGGGAGAAGAATATAATGACCTAGACATTTATATGTGTAATTTACAACTTATTATAGTAATTTCATATAGTTTAAATCAAATAAAATCAAATATCATCCATAAATGAAGCATTATAAATTATGAATTACTGAAATATGACATATGACATATTTCAAAAATAAATGAACTTATCATGACAAAATAGTAACATTACCTTTGTAATTTTAATATGACCCTTATGAATAGTAAAAAAGACTAATGAATAGTAACCCCACCCAGGGAAGTATAATTAAAATATAGGAATCTTATAACTGAAATTATTGTGTAATTATATCATAGAATATGTAATTAAGTGTTTTAGAAATTATTAATTAGGTGTTGGAATTTTTGTAAGACATTAATATTTAATTAAAACTTTATATTAAATTTGATAATTTAATAGAAAATTTATTTTTCAAAAATGTGTCCTTAAATTAATATTTCTATGTCTTATGATTTTATGATAATTCTATGAGACCTTATGTAATTTTTTTTAGTGTTACAAAATCAGTTATAATTTCAAAATCTGTATTTTCCATGTAAATGATGACTTCAATTAAAAATTAAATTAATCATATATATAAAATTTTATTTATTAAATTATATTCTTTGAAAAATTCTATATGTTAAAAAATTGTTAAGTTAAATTTTTGGGTTTTTACTAAAATACTAGAATTTTTTTGTATAGTAAAATATGATAATTTTTTATAAATTATAAAAAAATGATATTTTGAGTAATTTATGATGTAAGTATGAATTGTATTCCTTAATATCAAACCATAATTCATTATTATAATATATTTATAGATAATTCTCAACTTATTCATAGTATTAATCCAATATAATAAACTAATAAATATAATACTTATAAAATACCCCTATCCCCCACTATAAATACCACCCCAGTCCTTTTTCTCCACAAACCTCTCAATCTATGATTCTATTCCAAATTCTTCCCAAAAATCTCCCCAATCCCCTCTTCTGCATCCATGAGATCTTGGTCAACCAAAAAGTCTGAAACCATTCCCAAAAGAGGATTCTAATGAGCATCGATCCATGATGTGAAAGCCTCTTCCTGTTTCTATTAATTTCTATTCAATTTCATTTATATTATTCTATTCTCATTAACTAATCTAATCCAAATTTAATGTTAACTATAGTATGATTGATATACATGAATTATATTATTATAATGGATCATCCACCATGAAAATATGCACCGTCACCCTCTCTCATTCTCTTTTATTATAAAAATGAAATCATCACATGTGTTATGTCAATTTATCGATATCATGGGCGATGAACATTCATTATCCTATAATTTCATAGTGGATGTTAATAAAACAATTATAATTGTTGAAACATATTATAAAGTGTATGTTATATCCCTCATTATTTTTTTGTACTAAATAATACACATAATAAATAATGATAAAACAAAACGAGTTAGTTTGGATCGAAAAACCTCATAATTTAACCTAAAGTGATCATCAAAAACATATATTTGATGATTCAACCTCATACCATAGGAAAAAATTATTTATAAAACCACAAAAATGTATGTAATATATTTAATAAAAAATAATTACATTTCTCTAAATTCATCCTCATTTTACACGAACTTTAATTCTGGTATAAAAGTGAACCAATTTTCAAAACCAAGAAAACAAATGCTTCTGAATGGAAAAATTAAAAACAATAACTCTACAAAAAAGAACATAAATGATCTCAATAACCCCATTGTGAATTGTATTCAGTTTTTAATGTTTATGTATTTATTAAATAATTAATCTTATATGGTTATAAAGGATATTAATGTGAAGAAATAATTCAGACTCAGTGTTATGGGAATTCTCAAATCTAACTCTCTTTCTTTGGGGCTTCCCACTTTCAACCAAATTTCTGTATAGATATTCCATAAATATCATTATTTTATTACCTTTTTGGCATATACATTTATTCGACATTAGTTTATGAAAAACCAAATTATTTTTCCAAAATATGAATTAGTTTAAAAAATGAACCTTTTAGCTTATCGAGATTGTTTATTCATCACTCATGGTTAATAGTTATTATATCGATTATGTTATTCCATCATTTGTTTTGGAACCCAAATTTTATGATAGTATGATTTATTAAATGAATCCCATTCCTTTCCATTGGTTGTTTTATATTCAATATTGATATATGATCTTTTGGGATGCATGATAATGTGAATGTAATGATGTGGAGAGTGCACCTGAAATTATATTTCACTATAATGAATTGGGTATTGTGTGGAATTTCATGAGAAATATTAAAATATGCATGAAAATGATTCTATATTTTTTCCCAACTATGTGTCTCAGTTGACCACTAAGACATGATGTTTCACTTTTATTAATTTCCACATTCCATGACTTTTCATAATGGTTTCTCTCATAATTATGACCATATTCCTATTTTATGATGATAAATATTATTCTAACCCCATGTAATATTGTTTTATGTTATTATCAATCATATTACAAGAATTTTAGATCACCCCTATTTGATTTATATCTGAAGGTTATTACTTGCATTAATTAGATTAAAATGGACAATAAGAATCTAGAGAATAAGTAATTAAATATAATATTATGTTTTATTTTTTAAATGTTATGTTTAGTCCTAGTTCTCACTAGATAGTAATATTTTTTTATCTCTTGAAACCAAAATTTGGGAATATTAGGAGAAAATGCAAAGCCTTTTGGGCTTCCTCGCGATGCTTATTTGCGTAGCCCCGTACCACCACGGTCGGTGCGAAGCTACCCCCTATGTAATGCCACCATGGAGAAAGGAGGAAGGAGGCTCCATGATCTTATTGAATTTTGTAATGCTTATGTGGAGAAAATATTTGGGCGTCTCTATGGTTTTGAAAAATCTCCACATTGCTTTACACCAAGAGATCTATGATTTGAAGAGTCTCTTTCCTATAAATATCGGTCTCCCCTCGAGCCCAATGGAAGGATCCTCTTATGATTCTCCTTCTGAACTCTCAAAATCTTGAAACAATTTATACTTTGGGATAAAATAGCTCTTCATGGTACTTGAACATCGCGAAGTGCCATTCCCTTGGCTAGAATTCAACTCCATTTCAATGAGAGATTCACTTTGTGGAGAACATGGATCTTCACAATGGATGTGGATCCTCAAGGTTACTAGGGTCTTTGTAGAGAACTTATTCTTCGTGAATTACCTTCCATGCACCTGTAACCCACATGCTATGTTAGGGTCACTATGATTTGTGAAGCACACTGTTTTGAAGTGTTGTGCATCACAAGTCACCCTCGCTTCATGAAACACAACTCCATAATAGCCTTTCCACTTCGTGAAGCACTGTCCATATACACCTATGCCTTATTCCTAGTCTAGGAATCTAAATCATACCCCTTCATGTATCCCTTACAATACAAGGAGAATCTATGCTTCACGAGGCATCTTCATGTGAACCCCTTTTCTCCACAACCTCTATTCTCGTACGACAATATATATGTGTATGAAGTGAATTTAATTTACCTTGAGTAGTGCATCATGATTATTTTCTTATCCTTATGCTTCTTCTCATATGCACACTAACAGTTTTTGGTTCTTCGTATAGTCGTGTTAAAATGGGCCCCTCAATGGATCACTCCATGACACCCCCTCACCACAGCACTACTGACACCTTCCCTTCCTCAGGGGTGGGTAGATATCAGGAATATATGTCCTAGGGGAATTGAATGAACTCACCTTGTCCGAGATACATTATATTAAACTGCTAAGCGCAATCGTCCACAACACATGATGTTTAAGTGTGACCCCACCCCGTGTATCATACACTGGGTGCCCCATCTCAGACATTCTCTACACCCACGTGTCTCCACAAAAGATAGATAATACTTACATGGAATGATATCCTCTTTGATAGAGGGGCGCATGTTCATGGGTAAGGGTACCCATCTTGGTGTAAGCCCTTGGACTTTCTTGCAGGAGGCAGTTCCCTAACTCCTCCTTTTTTCTATCATACCAAAGACCAAAGGATATATGGGCACCTTGACCTCCGTTACCTCGACCCTTTCCTATTGGGATTTGTCGTCTTGTGGGCCACCATTCTCGAGTAAGTCCCAATCATCATCTCCCTGGTCTACTAATCATGATTAAGCTGCCGATTCCTCTTTGAGCCACTAAAAACATGTAAGACCCATAGGACATCCAACAGAAACACCTTTCGTGACTTGATCATTATGTATTTTCAACATATTATTTCTCCCACTGATCATGTCTCATGTGGTTGTGGAGTAAGTTCTTACCATGGAATTCTTCCTAGGCTTCCTTAGAGCGTAAGCACAAAAACCATTCAGAACTACAGCGACATTGATCGTTTCCAAGGTAAGGTATGTAAAAAGCCTCCCTGAGGTTCAAACCCAACACCTTATGGTCCCGAACCATTCATGACTGTTCACCAAACAATTCCAAAACAATGTGCACTTTGATCACTTTCAAGTAAGGGTACATAGGAAGCCTCCCTATGTTTTAATACCAACACTCCACTAGTCCATACAACTTCACATCTGTTCACCAAACAATTTTTGAACTACGTGGACTTTGATACTTTGCAAGGAAAGGTACATAGGAATCCCCCATGAGGATCATGCCCAACACCCCACTGGTCCAGACCACTTCATGTTAGTTCACCAAACCATTATGAACGGCGTGGAATGTAATCCATTATACGGCATCATACATAGGAAGCCTCCCTGATGTTCATTCCCATCACCTATTTTTCCCAAACACATCATGTCAGTCTGCCCTGGTCCTACATGACATTAAATTGTATGCCCCTTTTCGTCCATCAAGACATTAAACTGTACCCATTAGAACTACATGGTCTACGTTCCTTGTCTCCAAATCAAGGTACGTAGAAATCCTCCATAAGGTCGAACCTCGACCAGTGGTAAGCTGTTGTGTTCCCCGGCCAGCGGTAAGCCACTATGTTCCCCGATCATTGGTAAACCGTTTTGTTCCCTAACCAGAGTTAAGCCGTTGAAACCCTATTTAGTGGTAAGCTATTGGATCCACATTCAGTAGTAAGCCATTGTCAACCCTATCCAGCAGTAGGCTATTGGAACCCCAACCAATGGTAAGTCGTTGTGATACACAAATCAACAGTAAGCTTTTGCGTTCCCCAATCGGCGATAATCCATTGTAGTCCCATTTTTTGGGACCCCCCATCTTTAGTATTACCTCGAGTGTCAGACTGACCCCGGGATAATAACCATTCATAAGTCATAATATATTATCGGTTCTATGTCCTCTGTGCATACCCAGATTCTATGCACCCATCCTGAACTACGTGGAAATTGATCCATGCTATGAAATTTTACATAGGAAGCCTCCCTCAGATTCAATCCCATTACCCATGTACCATCCTGGTCATTCCCCTGTGCCTATGTGTTTCGGGAAGGTCATGCCCCTACATAGAGATTCCACTTCTTCCAGGTCCACTCCATTCGGGTTGCCTCTTTAGGTGTCCCGTAGCCACACCGAACTACGCAGACTATAATTCCTAACCACAGGGATACATAATAAGTCTCTTCAAGGCTCAAGACCAACTTCACTATTTCCCTCGTGTTGGATCCATCTTGCTGCTCCTAGAATTTATGTTCCCTCCATGGGTTACAGCCATATGATCCACTCATGTCAGTGTCTTGATCAGACCAATCCATATCCGCTAGAAGTTAAACTAATGGCATACCCAATGCTAAACATTGGAAGATGAGGAAAACCACAGAGACATGCAATGGCATATAATTCCCTGCATTTGACATGGGATTCCTTAGGCTTCGAAGCACTCGATAAACATTATCATAAGGGGATAATACTCAGATGTGCCTCTGTTGCAGCATGAAAACATGCCAATGGTGTGCAACGTGACTACTCCCATGACAGAAGGTTGAATCCATGACCGGACCCCTTGGAATGTCCTGACAGAAGCAATATAATTCACCTTCATCCCTGAATACAAGGAACTGCGAAGAGATTAATGAAGAATGTATTAATCTATAATGGACACCCAAAATAGGTAAAGAGTTCTGAGGAGTAATCCACAGAAGGAGGATCAGACATCGCATCATCAAATTATGATAAATGAGCAATCGTCCCTGAACAAGTGTCGGATTCTGCCCACCTTCGGAAAGAGGGAATGTGGGGAAACATTTACTGCATCTTCCAAAACAAACAGTTTCACACACCCTGATTAAAAAAAATAAGAATATGAAATAGTGAACCTGATGTGAAGTTCTTCCCATCAAGGTGGATATTAGTAGTGTTCAAGACATTGGTATACTAGCATGTCACCAGATCCAGTTTTCCGGTGCTATGTCCTGCCAAGATAATATTTGTCCTAGCATGAAACTCATGAGATGTCGGAGTAGTTAAAATGTTTGATGTCTCGATATGTGATGTTGTCAGCGTGGAACCTTCATACAATCCATGGAAGACAGAATGGTGTTGGGGAACTAGGTGTCGATTTCCCAATTTCAATATTATTGTTTTAATCTCCCTACATTTCAGGACCTAGGCTTCCATAACAGGAAACCGATCACCACCCATCCACCTACATAGGGGCATGGGTAATGTCAGAACAACAATCCTGTGTGGCTCCACCACTTCTGCGGCAGCCTCCCCGTCCATAACTACTGGGTGCCTACACCCAATCTCTCTATCTGAGTTCTTTTTGTGAAGGGTGATAAAAGACCTCATCCTCTGATTTGAGGAGGATGGGATTATCACGACTCGAGATATGGCCTACACGGATTTAGATGCATCTTCAACTCGTTGCCACCACCACCCCCAAGGGCCGCATAGGGAAGCTCTTCTCCCCACTCCAGTAAAAACATGTTTTATGATCCTCTCCAAGGAACGCTTATATGAATCCCTCCACGACGATGATGAGTTGGGGGATGTCTAGGCTATCCCTGCCAGGATCCCATTCCAGGGGTTCACAAGGAAGGCCCCAACTAGGCCGCACAACATATCCCCCGGGCCCCATGAGATGAGGAAGAGGTAATCTATACTCCTGCACTGCCAGCACTATTTTTTTTGAACCGACGCCAGCGTCGGGATCAGGTTATAGAGGATTCACGCCATGGGGCATCAATGTCAATGTCTACAATGGCTTGTTCCATCATTGACGTATACCATCAGATCTCTGTCTATTCTGAGAAAGGGAATGCAGCCACCGGACATAGATCGAGGCCCCAATTTCCCCACATGTAGGCTGGGTCGGCTCAGCTGATTTCTAGGGCAAGTGGTGGCTACCGCTGACCCACCCACTGCAATGACACCCATTGCAGAGGTCCTCCCCTTACCACCACTATTGAAAACCTGGGTCCTCCCCGCATTCAAGCTCAAAGTGGAGGTCCCCATTTCCCACCTTCATTCTGAATGAAGGTCCTCCCCATGATAGAGACAATCATTTCTAAAGCCTTGTCCACACACATGACAGTGGGAATAGATTCCATCATACTACCACATGTCGATGGTGTGGAGATGCTTCACATCTGATGAATCTACAGCGTGGGGGGCAGCCCCATGTCTGTATAGAGGTTGACCAAGGCCCCCCTTACCCAAGCAATTATAAGAGTGAATTTCAACCTCTCTTTCTCAGCACACAACATAGAGATCCTACCCTTTTTCACCTTGACTAGTACGAAGACCCTCCTCGTAGTTACGCAGCTAGGGGAAATAAACATGGAGGCCCTACCCATGATCCAACCCACTCCAAAACATCCCATGGAGACCCTCTTTGCACATCAACCAGTGTTCACAAATGTCCTCCCTGTGTTCCTTTTTACATTTTCCCAAGTGCACCTCGCACCCTAGCTCACTCAGGGGGATGTTATCTCGGTCTCAGCACCTATGCTGCAGAAGGTCCTCCTCGCGTAAAAAATATACCATGTCCTGAAGATCCATCTTATGGTAGGATGGAAGGTTGCCTCCATCATTAGATGAATTAAGGGATTGTTCAGGCTGAGATTAAACATGTATTCTTCTAAGATTCTTGAGGCAGAATATGACTTCTAAAGGTTACCCTCACCTCGATCCTATTTTTCAATGGTCAGGGTATGAATGAGGTACATCGTCTATATACATCCAGAATGTGAGGCTCACATGATCCCTTCCTCCCTATGCACATAGATATAGGAAGATGAAGTTTTGGAAACTCCCTAGGGTCTAACTGTGAAATTCACACCATTATCACCAAGAGAATCCTCTACATAGACCAGAGATCATGATGAGTTATTATAGGTACCGATGGTGAACGATCAATGGCATGTTCCACAACCATCATCTATCTTCCATGTTCCAGCGACAATGGCCGCTAGCCTATATTATCACGATGTGGTGGCCAAGTCACATCACTATTTGTAAGATTACCTGAGATGCAGTGGCTTCTCAGCCCACCCAAGATATTCTCCAATGACCAGACTACCTCTCAGTAGTCCTATTATGTAAATCTACCTGTTCCCTAAACACCTCTAGTTTACGAGTGAGACAATGAAGGTCTAGACCTCGAATCCAAGATGAGGAGCTGTGAGACATTCTTACAGAATACCATTTCCCGTAGTTGGTTTGGATAGTCATGACACTAAAAATTAGGGTGAGTAAATCAATCACCCAGGAGGTGGTTGGATGCTTTTGACAGACCCTAAGAGCTACTCATTTTAATCTTCTTCATCAATGAGTGACCTACCCAAATATCAAGGCAGTCATTGAAGACATTGGCCTACAATGTAGTTTGGTTTATTTGACCACACTCCTCGTTCCCAAGCCCCATAAGTCACCATGACACCATAGGAAACATTAAAAATTATGCTTTAAAAGCATTAAATGTCTCCACATGATTATCAAAGAGTCTTCCCCCACAGGGAGATTTATGGGTTGGGGTAGTATGATTCCCTCCACTTCAGTTCCATATGTCGCCAGACTGAATTTTTATGAGATATCGAGGATATTCATCTAGTAATATTCATGGTAAACATGTCCAATTTATAGGATGAAGATATAGAAACATAACTCCTTAGGGAAAACATACCACCCAGGGGAGTGCCACAACTTGTGGACCCATCAGGAAGGGTTACTCGCCAGCAGAGAAATCTAATGGGTCTTCCCATACACATCGATAATTGGTCCTCATCCGAAAACTCTACAAGGGTAAGGAGCACCACAGATCTGTCAAAACATCCTACCCATCTGTATTAGTATAAAATATAGAAGATGATCCCAACAAATTTGGGTTGCGTCAACAGATCATGGTGCATTAAAATATAGTCGATGAACTTTTTGGTGAGCGTGTTGCAGAACTACTACCAGACTATATTGAACCTCTGACGAGGAAGCATGGGTAGACAAAAATTCCCATCAGTGAATTGCCTCTACCTGACCCTGGAAATTTTTCTCATACATATAGGGTTGATAATAGAACATAAGGTAATAGGGTGCGGTATGTGTCACGAAATCCACCAGAGCGGCGAGACTATCCCTAGGATGTGGCATAGGTTCCGACAGCTGCTTTGTAGGTCATCCAAACAGTTTCTCCCTCAGTCATTGAGCCTTCCTATAATGTTAATGAAGTCGCCAACACAATAATGTTTAGGGAGCCTTGTCCAGATAGAAACCCCCATCCAGATGATACCGTATCAACATTCATTTCTCACTTAGAGGCATTTGAAATGCGACAACTATCCATCCTTCCTGATGGAAAACCATATTCAGTGTTTGGTGGATGATATGAAAGAAACCCTGGGTTTTGGAAATCCAACTATCTCCCCCTTTAATGGGATGGGTGTCCCACAACAACAACTGTCCCATTTCATTTCATGGTGCGGACCCATTCTGGGGACTCCGACGTAGCAAGAGGCTGCCAAACGCCGATGCTTCATATAGACATTATAAGGCCCTACATTTGTTTGGTACAACCAGATTCCCATTGGATCATTAGCCGACTGAGATGCTCTTGTTAGGAAATTTATTTACTACTTTAGTTGCACTAGTCAGAAGACTAGTATTCTAGACCACTTCATGTGGAAGAAGAGGCCTGATAAGCATGTCATAGACCTTGTCACCTGGTGGAAAGGGCTTACATACTCCCTTGACATGTCACTGACTCAGGACATCTAATGACGATGTGTGTGGGGAATGTTAGGACATAACTGTTCCCCTCTATGATGACCCGGAATTACCCCGTGGGATTCTGAGACTTCACTGATAAGTCCCAGCACAAAGATGAATCATTAAAGCAGGTCCAACAAGCACGTATGTTGCCTCTTGAGAATCTCGTGAGAAGGGCCACTAAGGATGAGACCATCGTGATGGCCCAAATAGAGGCCCCCACCAGCTTGAGTTGTTACAAGTGGAGCCACATACAGAACCTCGCAGAGTCCCTCCACCTATAGTGTAGCCTCCGGCCAAGCAGTTCCCACCTCATAATATTCAGGAGCCCCCATGCAATGTTCCTTCACCTCCGAGGAAAGAGAACATGTCTTCATATACTCAACATGATCCTCCATCCCCTCATCAGGGTCAGGCTCCCAGATCCCCCTTCCCTGAAATGAGTAATCGTACATACTCAATTAATGAGTCTCACATTCCCAGCTATTTTATAATTTATTTAGAACATAGGATTGTACATTTTCCGAAATTTTTAAGGCCAGATGTGGGGGTCTCACTGATCTCCCAACTACTACACTTATCACCAGATCCTACAGTATACCCTCAAACAATGTTAGGATTTTGAGGAATATCATGAAGACAAGGTCAAGAAAAATGTAGTCAGGTTGGGCCTAGCTCTAGCACATGTGGCAGGCCTATTTCTGTAGCCTGGTTGCAGTAGTGACAACGTAGTTGAGTGGCATCAGGTTTTGAACCGCGTGTCCCAGATGTTTGATGATTGCATGGCATGTAAGGTAGTCACCCATGACCATGGTATTATCCGTGTATGTTTAAATCAACCATAACCATTAGAAGATGTCACATCACCTGCATGCAGTTCATCTGCATCAATGGCTCAATCGTCATCTTCCAAGAAGATCAATCAATAGCGATGCAACGTAAAACAAAGTCCCTCTCGGATATCATCATCATCACATACTCTCGATGAATTGATGATCTTAGAGATTGGAATTACTAGAGGAATCCATCTAGTAGTGGATGATTCTTCAAGTGAATGTAAAGGGTACACCTCAGTTAAGACCATAATGTTGGTAAACCCCGACTTCATTTTTGACGGTGAGGAGAACCACTAAAATCCTCCAAATGTTCCTAGTTGTCGGCAGAATTGACAGATACAAGACAATATTTTTTGTTAGAATTCCTTGTTCAGTATTTCCAACTAATTTGTGTATGCTACTAAAACCAAGAAGCTAGCTCAACGCAGTGTTCACCATGCACATACTTCTCATCCGGTGTCGTCATATCTGCCTTTGCCCCCATTTGTGTTGCATGATCAAGAAGAGCCACCTAGACCATGTCGTGACCCACCACCCTGTGCTATGAACCAGTATCAGTCATCTGGACATCATACGGTAGTCACTCCAATTAATTCGACTAGTGAGAAATGGGATATTCCCAACACCTGTTAGTCGTCGGTCTAAACGTAAGGGCTGGCCATACCTCCAATCACAGAGCAACCTCCAATTAGCACAATATCATTCCTAGCACGGAATAATGATTTCTTCAAACCTTTTTCAGCATTCTATAATGTCTCTCCATCCTTGAGTCCCTTCTCGTATCAGTAGATATGGGTGAAGCTCTAGTTGAGGCATTAAGAAGCCTCATCCAATCTTAGACGGATGTAGCAGTTTTAGAAGCCTTTCATGCTGAGGCAGTCGAGCATTAAGAATTCTAGGACATTATCTCATTCCCTGGTGAAGAAAAAGGCTCCCCCTTACAGGGGTACACGCTCCCACTATACATCACAGAGCTATTTAATGTCATGGATGTTTGTTGATATCTTGTCAACATAGGCTCTGAGATCAACCTAATCCCGACTCAAAAACTGAAAAACTATGGTTTTCTAAAGATGATTAGAGTACCTATTAATGGAAAATCTAAGGCTATCATAGGATATAATAGACACATGTTAGAAAGTATTTCATAAAGACCCAGTTTGGTGGTCTGGAAGCCAGCACCAAGTTCATGGTTGTCTCCCATGACACGACCTACAATGTGTTGATGGGCAGGCTATGGATCCACCTACATGCGATGGTTCCTTCATCGTGTCACTAGTTCCTCACATACTACCTTAATGGTCGAGTTGGCGTACTTTAAGGTGAGTTTTATCCATTTTCCACTTGTGAATCCTACTATCTGGATGCCAACTATTTCAAGAGAAAGGACAACCAGATTCAGGCTATAGAGGTTGAGCATGCTCCGGCTACGACCGACCCATGGACAGATCTTGGTGATTCCTACATCATTCCAATCCCCCAACTAGAGGCTACAAACCAGGACATGGGACAATGCTTTTTTGTTCCTATAATTAAGGTTGAGAAAATTCCCACGTCTAAGAAATATCAGATGATCTCCGCGTACTTCTACATGAATAAGATCAAGTGATTGCATAAGGTACTGGGATGTCCACCCCACGTCCTTATAAATACAACATACATTCTTGTTTCACAAGGCTGTTATAAACAATCTCATGCCGAAGAGCCATTATTACATCGATATCATCATGTGTGTCCTGTTGCGACAAAGAATAGATGGTGTCAGATCGATAGCCTTCAATGTTATGGTTTCGGTAGCACAGGAGTCCCCCGATGTAGTGTCCACCACCACTTAGGCAGGTACCATCCTCTCATTGGGATATTTTGACTCAAAGGAATATCCTCCCACCGAGGATCCCTATGCCATAAGTGAATAAGTGGATTTAAAAGATGATCTTTTCACTTTTGAAGAGAGTGTCTCCACCATTGTTGATGAATTTTTACTGGTGATCTTCGATAGTGAGGCAGATCCGAAACCCACATTGATCTGTGTTGTTATGCCTCTCAAGGAGAAACACTAGTATGTGGACTTCCTGAAGTACCATTGTGATGTAGCATCCTAGAGTTATGACGAGATTACAAGACAAATCCTCAGGTAGCCTTCCCCCGCCTAAGTCTCCCAGCAAATCACCACAGGTTTAAGCAGCCTCCCAGAAAGATGCATCCTTCTCATGGGGTCATGGTCATGGACAAAGATGATAAGATCATCAGAGAAAATTTCATTAAATAATTATAGTACCCCATGTTTCTAGACAATATTGTGCCAGTCGTGAAGTGAATGGACACATTAGAGTCTACATATACTTTAAAGATATCAATCATCAGTTTCATAAGGTAGACTTTCCCTTTCCTATGATTGAATTGTTTCTTTCTACTATTAATGGGTTCTATGCCCTCTCATTCATGAATCAGTATTCCATGTATAATCAAATCTGAGTGGCCCCTGAGGAAGATGATTCTATGGCCTTCATAGCTCTACAAGGTACATTCTATTACCATGTCATGCCCTTTGGTCTAACGAATGCAGGGGCCACCTATTAATGGGATATGCATCACATATTTAGTTTGATCCTCGGGACACTCGTGGAATGCTTTGGGGATGATCTGGTGGTTAATTTTCTCCAGTATAATGACCATTTAAATGACCTTGAGAATGTATTAGGATTCCTTCATTCCATTTACATGAAGAAGAACCCATTGAAGTGTGCCTTTGTGGTCACCTCTAGGATGTTTCATGGACTCATTTTCAGATAATGGGGGATCGTGATCTACTTGGATATGATGAAGGCCATTATCTAGATCTCTCCCCTAAGCAATATTCGGGAGCTTCGAGGATTCCATGGCCACATGGAAAACATATACCGATTCATTGAAATTTAGGCCATCATGTGTAAGAAATTTTCATGGATCATGATTAAAGGCATTATCTACGAGTGGGATGAAGAATGTTAGACTTTTTTTTGAAGAAATCAAGTAGTATATTCTCCATCCCCCAGTCATAATTCCATGTGTCACCAGAAATCCACTAGTCATTTATGTGACTACCCTGGAATGATATCTTATCACCCTTCTCTCTTATAAGAATAATGAGGGAATGGAGAACAATCTTTACTACCTCAGTTGCATGTTCCTCGTTGTGGAGACTAGATAATCCCTTATAGAGAGGAGGTGTCTTGAAAAAGGAATTTGTAGTATAAAAATTGTTACATTACTTGCAGCACCACAAGGGATATGTAGTGTCCCAAGTAGATCCACTGAAGTACATCCTAAACTGATCCATGTTGAAAGGCCTCCGAGCTCAGTGGGTAGTTATTCTCTAGCAGTTCGACATCATCTTTGTTCCTCCGATGGCTATCAAGGGTTAAGCACTGGCAGATTTCCTCGCAACTCTTCCATCTCCTGCGAACCAGTCTATGGAACTTGATTTTCCTAATGAGGCTATCCTATTAGTAGTTCAATCCTACCCATGATGGATAATTCACTTTAATGGCATATATTTGATCCCTACAAGAAAAATGATAAATGAACCCATGATCAAGAGAGTAGGATATGGAATAGTCTTCATCACCCCAATCACAATCCATTATATCTTATTAATTCATGTTTTCATAAGGCTACACCAATAATGAGGAAGAGTATCTGGATCTCATTATTGGCCCCGAGCTGGCCCTCGAGATTGACGTTCCACACTTAATTGTGAAAGGGGAATCTGAACGAGTCCTCATGAAAATCAACGGTGACTATGTCGTCAGAATACCTGAGATCGTACAACTATTGGAACGCACCCTCCGGCTGATGGCTGAGTTCCCAGATCAGCCAGATGTTACTCATATCCCACGACCCTATAACGGTTGAGCTAACACATTTTCCATCATCACTCATGTCACTATAGATGACAATCACAACTATTAGGTAAGCCACCATACCACCAGCACCTCCACATAAAGATCTACATGTCCTCTGGATGGAGTGATTGAGGTGAATCCCTATTGGATAACATCCTTTATTGAGTACCTCCAAAATGGTAATATCCCAACGGATCAGGCCGAGCGCGAGTGAGTCTGATGTCACATGTTACATTTTACCCTTCAGGGAGGTCCTCGTCGTGATCAAATTCATTAAAAGCACGGGGTTTATGGAGTTATCCTCAATTTCATTCAAGGAGATGAGATTTCTCAAGTCATTCAAGAGGTTCATTCCAGTTCTACATGGCCCATTAGACCAGACCTAAACAATCTCACCATGTCCGGATACTGGCATATTTTTTTCCATCCATGATTGGTGACTGCATCAAGATTTCCAAGAGGTTCCATGCATTCAAAATTATTTCCAACATTGTGTATCAGCCTCTAGATCATCTCCACACTACCTATAACAATTATCCCTATACGGTCTGGGGAATCGATGTCATGGGACCATATCCATCAGAGACCTCAAGCCAATTCCAGATCATCCTGACCAAAAAGGATTTTGTTTCCATGTTTTCAGAAGCGATTCCTCTCAAGGTGGTCAAGGTTCATTCTATCATTTTCATTGTGAGCTCCAATATCATTTACCAGTTTCGATTCGCTCATTCCATCCTCACCAACAATGGAATCAACATCCGGGCAGTAGTTTTGAAGAAAATTTATTCCAAGTACAACATCCATTCTAATAATGCCTCTCGCTACCACGTGCAAGAAAGTGGGAAGATCGATTAGTTCAACAAAAGCCTCTCTAACATTCTACAATAAATGGTTGGTCAGAACAAAAAGATTTGGATGGACATGATCCATCACGCCATCTGGTCTTATCGGAAGATGAATTTTTATTCCATATACGTAACCACATACTCCCTGGGGATCAAAATAGAGGTCGTCCTGCCCATGGAGATTTAGTTTCCTTCATTATGAACAACTATATATGATCAGAAAGCACCCGATAATGTAGACAAAGTCTGTCTCGCAGAATTAGAAGCCCTATACGAGAATAGGCTTCATACCCTGCATAATATGTAGAGGAATTTGAACAAGATAGTTAGAGATTTCAAAAATAATGTTTTCCTCCACTCATTCTTGAAAGGTGACTTGGTTTTTTCCTTGATAACACAAATGATAACTGGGTGGAAATCACACAAGATAGATCCCAAGTGGGAAGGACCTTATATTTTTTACAATGTTTTTTCTAATGGCACATACTCCCTGGTTACCATGGATGATGAGTGTATAAATTCCCCAACTGATGCCAAGTTCCACAACTAATACTTTTCCAAAGAAAATGCGGTCCTACATGAACTTAAACTTTCCGGTCCAACATGAACATAGAATAATGGGTCCTACATGACCCTAAACTGTTGGGTCTGACGTGACGATAAAATGTTGTGTCCTTCATGAAATTAAACAGCTTGTCATCTCATAGGACGCTAAACGGTATATGGTCCCACACGAGATTAATTTGTTCTGTCCATACAATAAGATGTTAAAATGTTTGGTTCTTCCAATATGAAGGATGTAAAACTATTCCGAATTTGTTATGCATGACATTAAACTGTGAGTGGAATAAGTACCAATTGGGTCCTACATGACCTAAAACTATTATGTCCCACATTAAATAAGACTATATGTCATACTGCATTACGTTAATCGGTAAAATGTCTTGCATGATATTGAATTGTACGTCATCCTGCATGACGTTAAACTATATCTGGTTTGACACGACCTTAAGATGTTATGTCATGCATGAAATTAAACTCTATGTCATCCCTCAAATGTTAAACTACATTTCAAGAACTATGTATGGCTTGATTTCTACACTCGTGTGATACATAGAAATGCTCTTATGCCCGGTCTTGAGTCCTTCCCCCGGATTCCTCTTTGACTTTACCCCTAGGTATAGTTCTCTGGGAATGTCCTGCATGGTGTCATGTAGGCCACATTAGCCCCACTCAAGTTAGGATTTAGATGATCGCACCATTTTCCCTTCATCGTTCTTCTATTCTCCCACATCCTCACCATACAACGCTAAACTGTATGGACTTCAAGAACTACATATGAACCGATACCCATATTTATGGGATACGTAGGATTTCCTAAATAGTTCATCTGTAGGCCAAGCCCCAAACATTAGGATCGACCCTCAGGATGTAAAACATGTTGTGGTTCCAGATTTTCCCTCTATTATGTTGGATTCATCATGACCGAACTATACATCTTGTTCCCTGGAGATCTCTACCTCATTCACCTTTCTTCTTGCCGTTACGTTGCATGAGCACATTTATGCTTCACACAATCCCTGTACTTAGGACTCCATCATCATTCATATCCAAAAGGCCCCCAGAATGGTATATATTCTTAGCGTAAGGTATCTCCTATCATTTTTGGTCCAACTCCGTTGAGGAACTCTAATGACTAGTTGATATATGTCCCACGTTGTGAATATGGTAAGTGTGCGACGCTCATTTGTTTTATCCCATTTCAGGTCAAACGATATGAATGTTTCATTTCAAACATGGTCAACAACTATCCTTTTTCATTGTCACCACTGCCATATGTCCCAAGTATTGGGTGGAGTTTTTCATTTTGTCCTGCTATCTCTTCAAACGTTAGTCTACCTCAGGCAAGAGCGTGAGTCCAACATTCGTACCCTTATATGTTGAGGAGATCTTGGTCTAACTTCTAATTTTCCACTCCAAGAATTTCTCATGTGGGATTATGAGATGTGGCCAAGAAATACCTGCATGAGTGGTTATATGGCTACAGTTGGTTGGGACTCCAATCCTCATGTCCCTCAACCATTTGGCCCCATCGCCCATGTTCTCATATAGGATTGTCTGGTGTGGTATGGACTCACTTCCACATTCATGTCGAGCTGTTTTTCCATTCCAAACATATCCCCAAGAGACATCCATAATTAATCTATCATCCTTTCCATGATCACAAGCATTGCCATCGTGTGACCCATTATTTGTGTTTCCATCATCTTTTATATAAAAAGGACCCTCGAATGGCATGGATGATTGGCCCAAGGTATCTCCTACCATTTTGGGCCAACAAACACATGGATTTTGAGTGAATAATTTTTATAAGTCCCATGTTTCCAATGTAGTCAGCAGTCGTCACTCAATTGATTTCCCCAAACCCTAGTCACACAAATACGGATACTGTGTTGCAATCATTTTCAACAATTATCCTCAATTATTGTTGTAGTTTTGTGGTTTCCCCTTGAATTATGGTTCACTCTTCCCACTCTCTTGTCCCTTTCGTATGACATTTAACTATGCATCTACTATCTGGGCCTTATAACGATAAACTAAGATCACTATCGTTCACACTACAAGATGTTAAACTACAAATTGGATGGGTCCTACTATTTCATGTCTCTCAACCTTTTCAGACCCTTGTCCCAAGTGTTCATATGAGATGGTATGATGTGGTATGTGATTATTCCCTCATACACCATAGGCTACTCGCCATTCCATACACTTCCTTCATTCGGGTACCTTTCCCCTATGTGTGTCCTTGTTGTATGACGTTAAACTGCACAAAATCCTTTCTAAGAACCACAAGTGTCTCGATTCCCATCCTTATGTGATACATAGGACAACCCAAACATCTAGTCTATGGGTCCATCCCCATCTCTTAGCAACATCCTTATCATTATGGCCTCTTAGACTAAGTATTTCTAGGGGAGGGGTACATAGTGTGGTATGGGCTTATGTCCCCATTCACGTTGGGATTGAAACAACCAGGCCACACACCTCTCTCTCCCGATCGCCCTTATCTCCCATGACCTACACTCATCATTTCATATCGAATTATCATATGTTAGGCCCCTATACCCTCTTTGGTGATTCACCAATGTGCCGAGGAGTACTCTAGTTCAGAACCTAGAGTGTCAGATTCTACCTAGGCAAGATTTCACCCCATTTTCAGGCTTCGTATTCCCCTTTATTTTGACATTCATTATAATTAGCATCTGAAGGGACCCCCAAATGGCATGGATGCTCTGCCCAAGGGCACTCTTACCATTAGCATCCAATGTCCTTGAGGGTTTCAAATAATAGATTGATATAAGTCCCACAATTCGAATATGGTCAACAGTTTATGCTCATTGGTTATTCCTATTCCATGTCGCATGATATGTATATTATGTTTCGAACAATGTCAATAGTTATCCTACATCGTCACACCAAACTCTTTATGCCTTAAATGTATGTTGCATGATTCACATCATTTTACTCCCCATCATGTCCAAGTAATATTTCAATAGTCTAGGTACTGTCCCTCAGTTTAAATTTTCATTTTATGAGGACAAGGTCGTGGTATGGACTCACTTGGGTCTCTATATTGATTTCCCTTCATGTGTATCCCATGTGTTGCAAATACCTATTCCTCCCTTGTTTTAAACATCGCGTTTGACTCATGTGGGACTAGGGATCAGATCGAGGTCTGCGCTCACTTAGATGAGTTTCGCTTCTCCATGGTCCAAGCTCTAAGACCTCAAACTAAGATCTCCTTATATGTCCTCTCAATAGAACTATGCCGAGCTTTATTCTTGCACTCGTGATATGTCAGAACGCCCAGACATCCTATCTTCGGGTCTATCTCAGGTTCCACTAATTATCTATTATGTTCTGTATTTTAGTCCCCTACTCTTATAGGATTGTGTGGTGTGGAGTGTTTGGGCATACGCCCTCATTCACTATGGGTTTTCAACAATCGTAACACATAATCCCCTCCTATGAGATAATATCTACAACCTCTTGTACCTCATGACATTAAACATCATTCCTAGAACTATGTATGGCTTGATTCTCATCCTCAAGGGATACATAGGAACAACTATACATTTCTTCTACAGATCCAGCCCCATATCTTCCTGTCTTTTCTGGTCGCTTGGCTGGAGGTTTCCTCCCCTGAATTATAGGTGATGTGGTATGGACCACGTCCTCATACAAAATTTGTATTCTTTATCAAGTCAGGAACATTCCCCCTAAATCATCGGTTATTTTGTACAAGTCTGATACATATGACTTCAGACTATGTTTCCAAGTCCCACATGACATTAAAATATTGAGTATTTACTACGAGACATTGAAGTGTAAGTGTAGGTCCTATCATATGACCCTAAACGTTGACACTATTGTCCTAGCTGCACGATGAAAATGGAGCCGAACTGTAATGTCCTCACTCGAGAGGACATCTTGTTTGGTATCGATCACCAACCAAAACATTTTTAAAAGCCATCATATACCTTAATTTTTATGCCGACGCCTGGGTTCTCTATCCTAGGTATATCACTTAGAAAATCATACATTTATCTTAAAGGGAAAACAAGATCAATTAAATTCCGATTATATGTTTTGTGTTCCAGACCCGCACAACTTTATCATTCATGGATCTGGTAACCTACCATGACACTTATAGTACTACGTATGTATTGATTCCCATTTTCATGGGGTATGTAGGAATGACCAAAAACATTGCCTCAGGCCTAGCCTAAAATTCATTTTCATTCCCTCAACCTAAGAGCTACTCAAGAAACACATGGTGATATGGACTCCTAGTAATCATTCATGTCGGGTTTTATAATTACCTCACCATGTGTCTCCCTCATTCCTTAACATCTCTGGTCTGAGCTCTAAGGCATTAGACTAAGATATATCTATGTATAATCTAAATTATAACTATGTATGTTTTGATTCCCATCCTCAATTGATATATAGGAACTCCCAGATATTAGCTCTACGTGTTAGGCCACCGGAATCTTAAACCCTACCGCCTCATTTTCGGACCCTTGACCCGAACTCTTTTGGGAATCCATGTAACTTCATCTCCACCCTGACAAAGCTTTGGATTCCCTATAATAATTATCGAATGCACTAGTTTCTATTATAGAGAGGATTCCCCCCTTAAAGCATTGGTCTTTGACCACACCGTGCTTTATAAATTACATTGGATTGATTCTCACCTGCATGGGATACGTAGATACGTCCAGTCCATTTCCCTCGGACCCAACCCATGGGTCATTAGTCCTTCTGGACCCTCACCCCCAACCATGGTCCTAGACATATGACATTGAGAAATTCCATTCATTATCCACATTTGTATGATGTGTTCCATATTCTCACCAGAGAGGTCATGTTCGTAAGTAATTTTGATCCCCGATCAGACTGATATGCTGACTTAATGTGTTCCACCGCAGCGGTTTAATTTATTGTGTTTTAGAATCCATTTTAACAACACATCAATACACTCTTAATGCTTTGCATGACCTTATTCATAACCTCTTCCACTTTCACATCTAATGGACCCCCATACATTTTTCATGATCAGCCAATGGATCACGTACTATCATGGGCCGACGTTCATGGAGACTAATGGATAACATTTTGAGTCAGTTCCCATGATTCAAACATAGTCATCAGTTGGCCCTCATTTTTTGTCCTCATTTCTGGCTAACAGAATATGGATGTGTGTTTCAAACATGGTCAAAAATAACACTTCATTGTCACTTAACCCCTATAATATTCTGAATATTGGGTTTCATGATTCACACCTTCTATTCCCCCATGTAAATACTGATTCTAACATCCCTTTCATTACCCTGCTCATGCACTAGAGAACATTGGGAAAATTGGAATTCAACTGAACTAATACCTTAATTCTCTAGTAATGCGCCCCCCTCTCTCTTATAAAACCTGGAATGGTTGTTCAAACCCTGGATGCCTGATGCTTTGTCGACACTCTCATATTCAGGTTGAATAACAAGGTGTTCATCCCTTTTTTCTCACATTGAGCCATACCCATGTGATATTATGGATTGATCTACGTATGTTTCATGAATGTTACAAACATGTAGAAGGATTATGAAAATAACAGAACTCTTACATTCAATACAACACCCGAGGATCAACCCCTCCCATGGATGGGTTGACCCCGTCAATAGAACGTTGTAGCTCTGCCACTCTCTGGCTTGTGGTGTACATGATTTTTTGTCGCCTGTTCAGTTATCGCTCCTCCTTGAGAGTAATAGGACATAGTTAGGAAGCCCCAATCGAGGCTCGATCCGCATTTCTCCAGACGATACCCATCTCAAAGGAAGATTTATTAATCTATTATTCATCCTAATCCAGCTAGGACATTAGCCATAATATAATCTTTGATTGTGCGTTAAGGAAAGATGAATGCTCTCCTGCCTGGACATGAATCTATTGAATATCATTTTTAGCCTACATAAGCCTCTTTATGTTCAGTGCTTTTCTCCACTGCAAACCCACACCATGGCCGTAGTCATATTCCATAATCTTCACCACTATGAGATCTCAGGTGAGAATGTGAGGATGATAGCCATCCACTACCCCAATGAAAATTCACACATCTGGGACCTAAGCCTTCCATGTTAGTCCATCCATTTTGATTGAAGAGTGTCATCGATGATGTGCCTAATCCGCTTCCATGACCGGTGACGAACAATCTTTATTTACTCTTTATCATAGGACACATAGTTTTGATCCGCAGGGTTGGCAAGTTCGTATAAGGGAAACAATCCCAAAAAACACATCAGCTGGGTCAGCATATCGTGTCAGATTGTTTATGTCAAAACCCATGTAGTCCAATTTATACACATCATCAGATCCTGGCTCAATGATAAAATGATATGACTTAATAACAGTACCACCAGTGATCGAGAGATCTATAGATTAATCAGTTTGGATATCCGCCTCCATAAACAATAGTGTTACCCTTGCAAAGGTGCCAGTAGGTGTACCAGCCGACCATGCAATGTCATCCCTCACCATTTAAATAACTATTCATATAAAAATGTTCATGGAATTTAGTTAACCTGATCAATGGGAGGTAGTCATTAATTCCATAGAGAATACTTATAGAGATCAAATATTCATTCTCTCTCCTGGTTATTTGCTATTGGGACCCCGATGTGTGGCCCTCCGTATATTGTTGTGATGTTTGGAAACTCCAGAATAACCACCATGGGTGTCCCAGCCCCCTAAGAGAGGTAACTGCAATACCCGCATGCACGGATCCTGATGGCTGCTTCCTTCATCTACTATTGGTTGACAATGGGATATATCTATAAGGCCATTCTGCATAGTTCAAATATCAGTTGATACAACCTACATGACCAAGATGAATGAACCATGGAATCCATTAAGGACGTTACCTCAAGGTCCTCCACAAATTATTCCAAATCCTGATATGAATCCCTAATATCACCTTCCTCTAGAGGGATCCCTTTATGGGCATCCTTCCCCCAAGAGGAATCATCCAATTCTTTAGGCAGTGAGAATTTTCCTCTAAATTAAGCAACCAACAACTATAGAGGGTTCTTTCGATTTAGAAATAATTTTACCCTATCCTTCATTTGATGCAGGCACCCCAAAAGTGGAAAAAGTCCTTCAACATTGCAAGGTATTGATCTTCCTCCACCCAGGATACTACAAAACAATCCCTTATAGTGTCGATCCATGAAAAATCCATTCATTAATGGTTCAAGTGTTGCCACATCTTGGATGGGATGATGAATTTTCCATTGACATCCCAGATGTCCCAAGATTCTATGAACTAATCGTTTATCCAGAAAGTCTATGTGGCGCAACCGCTTCCCCAGATCCTCAGTGGATATCCTAGGGAATCTACATAGTGGACTCCCCAATAGATGACTCTGGACATCTAAGACCATCGAGTTTTCTTCCGTCGCTAGATCCATTAATTCCTCTCTTTAGACCGATGCTGGCCTCGCCCACACTGTAGCCCCACCACGACGAGATGTCCTCGGTGCCTTTAGGACCTGACCATGATGTTGGGGAGGAACCCTATCACTGTCCCGGATGGTCTGCTACTTCATAAACTCACCCGGTTATGCCAACTCCAAGCTCTTGGCATATTCCTTTACCCGGATTAAGACGGTCATGGGTGGAGGCATCTCGTTCCCCATCATCCAATCATCCCATGTGAACATGAGCCACATCTTTCTAATCACACATAAGTGATCCTCATGGAACACCCCCAAATATACCTATGGGGTTAGCCGTTGCATTCACCGAAACTTCCTTGCAAAATGCTGTATGGTGTACAGATCACAGGGGGACTCGCGGTTCACCTGCACCACTAAACCTCCACAATGAATGTTGATGAGGTAGGATAGATTGTCTTCCACTCCCTGACCATCATCAGTGAACACAGGTGTTGGAAATAAGAACATGTGGATGTTTAACTCTTCTACCTTCCAGACCCCGTTTAGCATTGCCTACTAGGTCAGCTTAGTCAGAAATCTCCTGGATACATTTAGAATGGATGGAAAAATATTTGACCCTGGAAGGGAGATGGGGTTCAGAAATTCATAGATATCCTTGATATGCACCGCTATCCACCTAAATAGAAGGTGGAATGACCCAAATATCCTATGCGGATTCTTCCCCTCAATGATATTCCACTTCATCTTATACAACTTGGCGAGCATCGGGGTTTAAAGGTTGACCCATCCCCTATCACCAACATGGACGCCATGATAAACGTGCCCGGTCGTACACCCATGTTCAGGTCTCTCAACGGAAGGATCCAACTGAAGATAAGCAACACAATGAATGCATCCAACCTGACTATAGGTTGTTTCTCGGTATTGTTGCAAAACCCCCTTGGTTTCCAATGTCTTTCCTTCAAAATCAACCAGTATGAGTGCTCCATGGCTCATTGGGCCCCTTTGGGAATGTTCGTGGCCTCAAAGGGAACTGTGAATTTTCTAATAACATCATCAATTGCATGACCCATCATTTAAAATGGATATCCTTCACCGACTATTTGTCCACCCCCGGAATCAGTTCCATGAATTCACTTTCCAATGGAGGCATTTCCTCTAGGTCCACCAATGCACTCATAACTGGGATGAAATCGTCATACATTGCCCCCAGTATTGGGACACCCATTATCTAATGATGGTCCCATAGACTTATGTCGACCTCTCCATGGTGAAAATGGAAGGTATTGGTCCTCTATAACAATCTACTCAACAACTCCAACATCAGCAGATTCAACCGATAGGTATGGAATTTGGAGGCCCATGGGGACTCATACAGTCCCACTCATCTCTACTCTGCCTTGAATTCTTCGCATGAGGCAACTACCTTGTTGGCCCACGCCCAGTCCATAGTGATGTTGCTACCTTGGAGAAGATCACACTCATTGGTCAACCCCTTTTATGGGTTCCGTAGGGCTGCCTTCAAAATTGTATAGTTCACCGAGGTAAATATTTCTGGCTGAAGTTCTTTCATGTTAATGTTATTCGCCTAATGGTACAGATAGTCAGCATTTTCAGGCATGAATTCCTCTCAGGTGTGGTAGTTACCGTCCATAAACCACTGGCACTAGCACGATGTGCTCTTGAACCAGTATGTTGCCTCTTCCCTGCTCAATTCAGGGATGAAGACGTCATCCCTTATGCAAAATCCCTATAGAGATAGCCCCCTTCAAAGCGTATAGTCCTTCCGACTCTCTGATATTATCACTACCAATTAATTATGTTCATAATGGCTTTGTATGAACTCCCCTATATCCAAGCTATACGTCATTTCCTCCCTTCGGGCAGCATCTGGAAGGACCAACCTCGCAGCTTCGTGGTGAGCCATTCGGTTTTTGAAATTTTGACCTTTTTGGTTCTAGTTCATGAACCATGTTCGTGAATCCCATTCAGGAAGCCCATTTTTGGAGCCTATTCCCAAAAAGAGATCGAAGATTTGTGTCCTAAACTAGCTGGTGCAATCTATAGAGTGCACTCTTGTAGAGTCGATGACTCACTGTGCTCTGTGAAGTAGAAAACATGTTTCACAAAGGGTAATTGAAATGTAAACAGAGCTTCGCAAATCAAGAGGGAAAATGAAAAAAAAATGATGTATGAAACGAAAAAATAGAAGTTAGCCTCCCCTATTTATAGGTCTTCGTGGCATGTCCGACCGTGGTGAGGTTCACGACGGTCTCAGTTAGTGCACCGCCTCTCCGCCATACAATGATTCTACGTGAGCCTTCTTCGTGATTGACTAATAGTTTTGGAGAATGACCCTTAGAATTTGACCCTCCTTTTATCCTCATATTCATGACATAGAGATGAAGTTGTTTGCACCAAAATATGGGAGGAGGAGACGCAAACACAAATCCTTTGGGGATGCATCGCAAATCTTGTTCATAGAGCCCCGTAACACCGCGGACGGTATGAAGCTACCCCCTCTGCAATACTGTCACAGAGCAAGGAGGGGAGAGGATTCAAAATTCTATTGAAATTTGTGAAGCCGTAGTAGAGAAAGGTGGTTTGAGGCTCTGTGATTCGAGTGACATTTTCGAAACTGTCGCGGAGCAAAGAGGTGGGGGGTTCGGCAGTTATGACAATGTTCCGCATAGCTTTGAACTGAGCGATCTCTGCTTCGCAGCGCCTCTTGCTTATAAATACTGGGATCCCCTCAAGACAAAGGGATGGATCCTCCAAACTTTCACCTTCTTATCTGTCAAATATCAAAGAAATTTCTTCTCTATGAAAAATGAGCACTTCAAGGTACTTGAGCACAGTGAAGTCCCATTCCCTTAGCTTAAATTTATCCCCTCTTCATAGAGGGGACCCCTTCACAGATCCCACGAGCCTTAACGAAAGAAGAGGACCACAAAGGGGACTCAGGTCTTGGTGGAGAACTTATGCTTAGTTAAGTAACTTCTATGCACATGTAACGCAAATGCTAAGCCAGGGTCACAGTGCTTCGCGAACCACACTGCTTCGCAGTGCTCCGCATTGCAGGGAACCCTTGCTTCATGGTGAGCTACTTTGTGAAAGACGTTTTACTTAGTGAAGCACCTTCCATATTCACCAATTATTTATGCATATTCTAGGACACATCACTTAGTGAATCATACCCTTCGTGAATCTCTTCTACTACATGAAGCAACCGTGCTTCACGAGGCCTCTTCCTATGAACCCACTTACTCTACAACCTCTTTTCTAGTATGACCCTCCAGATTCGTATGAAGTGACATAATTGTCCCTTGGGTAGTGCAACATGTTGTGTTGCTAAGACTTATTATTTTCGCATTGGCATGCTAATGGTTATTGATTTCACATATCCATGCTAGCATGGTCCCCTAAATGGATCACTCAATGGCAGACCCACACCATGGAATTTCTAAAGACATCCTTCATCAAGGGTGGGTAGGTATTAGTTATGTATGTCATAGGGGCATGAAGTAAACTCACCTCATCTAAGGTGAAGGACATTAAACTACAAAAAAAAATCTTCCTCAACACATGACGTTAATCTCTAACCCCACCCTATGCATCATACACATGGTTCCCCATCATGGACAATCTCTATGCTTTCTTGTCACCACCAGAGTGAGATCTTACTTACATGGAATGAGGTCCTCTGTTTTTGAGTGGCGCTTGTATGTGGGGAAGGGAAACCACCATGGTGTAAGACCCTGACCTTTATGGCTGGAGGGAGTACCCTTACTGCTCCTTTCTTCTTCTATTCCAAATTCCAATGGAGAGATGGGAAATATGACCTATGTTATCCTGTTTCTCTCCCATTTGGCTTATTTTCTACCTTGTCATCCATCCTAATGTAATTTCCATTCACCATATCTTTGGTTTACTAACCAAGTGTAAGTCCCTATTTCCTCTTTGTGCCACTAACCATGTGTAAGCCCCACATCACTACCCACTGAAACACCTTTCGTGATTTGAACACAAGGTCTTTGTTGCCTCTTCTTTTTCACATCGGACATGATACATCTTGGATTTGAGTGATAATAGACAGTGGCATCATTTCTTGACCACCTTTGATCATAAGCCCCAAAACGATTATGAACTACGTGACCATTGATCCTTTCCAAGGCAAGGTATGTTGGAAGCCTCCTTGTGGTTCATGCCCAACACCTACTGGTCCCCACCCATTCATGTCAGTTCCCCAAACAATCTCTGAACTACATAGACATTGATCCTTTCAAAGGAATGGTATGTAGGAATCCTCCATTTGGTTCAATCCAAAAACCCCACTGGTCCTTACCATTTCACATCATTTCAGTAAATGATTCCAGAACTACATGGAAATTTATCCTTTCCATTGAAAAGTACCTATGAAGCCTTCCTGAGGTGCAATCCCAACACCCCACTAGTCCTAACCACTTCATTTCAGTTCACCAAACCATTCTGAACTACATGGACTTTATACCTTCCAAGGAAAAGTCGTGGGAAGCCTCCCTAAGGTTCATGCCCAACACCTATCATTCTCGACCACATCACACTGGTCCAACCTCATCCTGCATGACGTTAAACAGTGTGACCATTTTTTTCCAGCAAGATGTTAAACTATATCCATTAGAACTATGTGGGATTTGATTCTTGTCTCTGAGGCAAGGAACGTAGGACGCCGCCCAGAAGACCAACCTCGACCATCGGAAATCCATTATGTTCCCCGACCAGTGGTATGACGTCGCATTCCCCAACCAATAGTATGCCTTTGGAACCCTTTTCAGTGGTAAGACATACGAACCCCATTCGGTGGTAAGCCATTGTCAACCTAAACTAGCAGTAGGCGGTTGGAACACCAACCAGCGGTAAGACGTTGTGATACTCCAATCGACGGTAAGAGGTTGTGTTCCACAATCCACAGTAAGAAGTTGTAGTCCCTTTTGTGGGGACCCACATGTCTGGTCCACCCTCGAGCATCAGACCGACCTCAGGCTACTATCCATGCTTAAGCCTCAGTATATCATCAGGTCGTTGTCCTCCGCACACACCCCGATTCTATGTACCCAACCTGAACTAAGAAGACGTTGATCCTTTTCATGGAAAAGTACATAAGAAGCCTCTCTAAGGTTCAATCCACTCACCCATGTCTCATCTTATTATTTCCATTGCGCCTATGTGCTTCAAGAAGGTCATTCCCCAACATGGAGGTTCCACTTCCTCGGGTCCCCTCCATACGGGTGACCTCGTTAGGTGACCCATCGCCTCACCGAACCACGAATACTTTGATTCCTTGTCTCACGGATACATAGGATGTCTCTTCTAGGCTCAACACCAACTTCACTGTCACCCACATGTTATATTTATCTCTCTACTCCCAGCATCAGTGTTCCCTCCATGGATTGGACCCATCTGATCCTATCAGTCAGTGTTCTGATCCATCTGATCTGTCTCTGCAAGATGTTAAACTCGCGACATACCATGTGTTGAGGATGGGATGATTGGGAAAACCTAATATACATACCTATAGAATATATTCCCCTGCATTTGACATGGGATGCCTCGGGCTTCTGTTGCCTCGAGAAGCCCTATCATAAGGAGAAGAAACTCATATGAGCCAGTGTTCCAGCATCCAGACACGCCAGTGATGTCCAACGTGACTACTCCCCAGACAGAAGGTTGTTTCCCTGACCAGACCCCTAGAATTTTTTTGATATAAGGAGTGAAATTAACAAGAATCCATGATGACATGGCATTGAGAATAGATTCATGAAAAAAATTCTAATCATCGTGGGAGACCCAAACTAGGTAATGAGTTCCATGGAGAAATTTACGGAAGGAGGAACTGAAAACCCATCATCTCATTTCGATCATGGATAAGACATCTTGAACAAGTGACAAATTCCTCCCAATATTGTATAGAGGGAATATGGGGAAACAGTCAGTGCATCATTTGAAACAGATTGATGCACGCACCCTGATGAAAGCGTCAGAAAAAGTATCATAGTCATGAAATGATTTTATATTGTTTAGAATTAAAATTATTTAAAAGTAAAGTAAGAAAAAAAATAGTCATTATATTATTATTACTAATTGTAATTATTTCAAATTATTTGAAAAATAATAAATTAAATGATTTTGATAAATATATAACTATTTTATCACCATCCAATAGCCCTCACTATTGAACATATAATGTCTATTTTTAATGAAATTGTAGTGGAATGTATCCATATTATATATTTTATGATCTAGATTTGAACATAGAAAGCATATGAAGGAATTTAGGTAGGAATTGTTGACAACTATGGGATCGATTCTCCATGATATAATTACTGGAATCTATAATCCTGAAAAGCTTACAAGGATTTCATTAATACATGCCTCCAAATTGGTATTGATTGGACATTAGGTTTTCAAATCAATACAATATTAGTTAATTCATCCAAAAAAACCATGAGAACACCACTATATAGTTATGTTTACATTATTTGGACATTTAAACACATACTTCTATTGTTAAATTTGAAATCAATAAATGAAAGTATTTATTTGAAATAATATTCAATTGTGGTAATTTTATTTTGTAATGGATAAATTTTGTCTTGGAATATCCATTAAAATATTTTTTAATGATATGTGGATTTTATCTAATTAATTAGCCATGTTGTATAAAACATTTACACATTAAACACTTATATTAATTTAATACATTCATATTAGTTCATTAATTTATGTGATCTCACTCATGGATAAATAAGATATATAATGAATTGATATAAATAAATGAATGAATGAATTATGTTCATATATAAATGGTTTATTTATTAAGTGGAAAATAAATAAACTTATAACCAAGAGTCATAAATCTTCTTTCAGGTATTGAAATGAGGTAAAACATTCCACTTGTCCACCTATGTATCACCTACGTTGGTATCATTTTGGTTATATCTTGAAGTACCCCTATGCACCTTCATATAGTCCATTAAATGCAGTATTTATAAATCACACGCAGATGAGGGGAACCAAATAATTAGTTAATTGGTATTAAATAAATAACCATGGAAAAGAATGTCCCAAATGATAACTGATAGAGGGATGACATACACGGAACTGATACTAATTTTATATTAATTAATTGATAACCCATTTAAGAAATCAAATTTTAAAATAAAACTCATACACAGTTCTAGGTCAAGACCATGAATGGTCATGCTTTGAATGTATATGAAAAAGTAATCATTTTATCATTATTTTAGACATGTTCTTTATTATTAAGATAAAAATTCGTACATTAATTAGTTAATTATTAATTAAGTATTTTTCATCTGAATGAAAATATAAATTCATACAGTGATACCCATCACAATTTAATTCATGTAAAAGAAATGGAATAACTAATAGTCAATGAATAATTACAATAATTTTTTATCCATTTACAATTATTTAAAACCATTATTATATTTTCAAACACAACAGGTTCTAATCAATAGAATAACATTTCAATAATTTTATTATAAATTTATCATAATTTATTTTTTTTTAAAATTATTATTGTATATAGAATTCAAATATGAGTTATTTTCCCCATATATTGGTTTCCATATAATCGAGTTATATGCCTTGTGATTATGAGTGTAAATCAGATTGAGTGCACAACATATACAATCTATCTACATTTCATGGATCATAGTTACACTATTTCTATGGAACCCATAAAATAACATTGTGTGTTCTTCATTATCAACTACATAAATATTACAACCCTACTACAGAACATGTAAAACTCATTTGTGTGTATCTATATCTCACCAAACAGATAAGAATGTATTTAAAACATGGGAAGAAATGAATAAAAACTTTTTACATCACATAAACATCATTAATATCATTATTTCTATAGATTTTAATTCTCATGTTCAAGTACAACATATAATGAAAAACAGATGTAACTAATTTTCTACTAACCCATTTGGACAACCCGATGATTACACTAGCTACATGTTGTTTTATCCACAACCAATCTCGAAGCCTAGTCTGATATACACAATATTGTGAGATAAATGCACTATTTATGGTTTGACATTATCAGGTTGTGTATCCTATGTGATGAAGAGATATCGTGTGTAAGGGTATATTTTATTTTGACCGGATACATGTTGTGTAACCCACTATTACTGGAAAATTTTATTTCACTTCCAATAGTAATTTACATTAATTATTCATCTATTATTGGTTTACTTCAAAAATTAAACAATGAATGAACATGTTTAATATATATAATCATAAAAATTAAAAATATCATATCTTAATAATAACATTAAATGAAGGATTCAACCATGATCATCTATAAAGATCAGTAATCAAATTAATACATATTAATTTAAATCATGACTTCTCCAATGCAAATTAAATGTTTCTAGAATAGTGGAAGATCAATTAATTTATGTTAAATTAAAATGGCATTCACTGTAGGGTTTTAGAAAACCTCAATGGATGATGTTTCAGATTAAAATTCTTATTAATTTATAGAGATATAGAATAAACAGTTTTCTCAACTTAGGATCCATTATTCGATGATAATAATGACCATCCAAAAATGATTTCGGGATAAATTTTTTGTTTTGTAGGGATTCAAGTATAGAATCTCTCTAGTTTCGATCCCCATGTTCTCCATTGAACTCCATTCAATGATAATTTTTTTTGTTCTTTCATTGTGAATCAATTGTATTGTGTTTTTTTATTGATTTATTAACAATAAATTTTAATGTTTTTAAACTATTTATTCTTTTTTGATATGGTAGATTCATAGAGTAATTAGAGAGATGGACGTCCAATTTGCACATGTTTCCACTATTCATAATATTCTATAAACCCTAACAAATATTTAAAACCATTTTTTAATACAGACATGATTTATATTATTATTTTTAAATTATTTTACATCCATTAAGGAATATAAAAATCATTAAAAACTATTGGTCCATAATAATAATAATAATAATATTAATAATAATATTTTTAAACTATTTTTTCTGTTCTATATTGATAAATAATAAGTATTATCTTACAGAGTTGTAAATTAAAATTTATCAGTGGTTATGGTCTAGGTAATTTTGATCTCCTCTTCATTTGTCAAATAGAAGAATACAAAAGTAATAATATATTTCTTTCAACAATATTTATTTTATATTGATAAAATATGAATAAAATTATTTCATAGACACGTGAATACTATTTCTTCCATTAATTAAATTAAAATAGAATTTAATTGTGATAAACGGAAAAACATTTTTTGACCATTTAATATTATTTTTAACTGGAATTATGTGTTCTCTCCTAAAGTATAATATTGAGATCTAGTAATAGATAAATTCCCTTAATAAAAAGAATATAATTTTGTAACTATGAAAATAACATATTAACATCAACTATGTAATATAATGCCTTTTTCTGAATATCTCATCATGAATGTTTCACATATATGGCACCAAAAAATATACTTGATTATTATTTCTTTGACTATCTGAATTAAACACCCCATTACACCATATCTATAGAATTTAATATGTTGGTTTTATTCCAATAAAAGGGACAAAATATCAACATTAAAAATAATGATATAGGAAAATTGTTCCTCATATTAATCATTAAAAACATTTCAATTATTACCCAATCAATGTACTCTACCTCTCCAAGAACATAGATCATAATAGATATCATTAGAAAAACTAGGTTCACATTTCCTAACATTCAATAATCATAATCTTAAATAATAATGACAATTACACAATCTCGCATATAGTAATATATGACGAAACCATGACATGGATAATCCCTACTATAGGTTTGTTCTAATAATATCTCATATTAAAGTTTACCAATTGTGAAATTAATGATAAGAATAATCATCCACATAAAAGTAATTTCACAAGACATTCAAATTTATGTTTCCCATTCTAGAATTTTATCGGACAATAGAACTATAATTATGAAAATCATCATACCACTTAATGGATATATTAATAGCAGGGAACTGCTATGACTGCATCTATGAAATAGATACACTTGGAAATTATTTAATGAAAGTCATAAACATAGATGAATATCAATTAATAAGTTGTTTTTAATATTAAAATCATCAAATATACATGTATACAAAAATATAAATAGATGTTCTAAGGACACAAATACCAAAGAAATCATCCCTTTTAACTTTAACATACATCTTCCTATATTTTTTAGGATACGAGACAACATTATATCAAACAAGATATCCATATCCAAACATGAACCCATACAATAGTAATTATCAACATCCAATATAACCATCATACATTTCTATAAAACAACCAGTTTAAATGAAATATCCTTTTTAGTCTATCCCTTTTTATTGATCATATTATCTTCCCACATTTCATAAGAAATAAGTCTAATTTACAAATCATAATGAGATATTTTACTTGGATCAGTTGCTTCCAAAGTAGATAATATTTAATCAATATTTATTCTTAATATAACCATGATATTCACTACAATAGTAGAGTCTTTAAATATCTCACCATAGCCACTGACCATGGTTACCACATAGTTCACCCTCTTAAAGAAGCTACCAATTATTTAATCATCAAGAATTTGGAGATGTTCATATTTTGGTCTCCAAAACTGAAACATTTTTCACATCCCATTGTTTTATATTCATATAAATTATATGGTTTTTTATAATTACAATTTTTATATTATTTTTCATTGAGCACCGTAAATTTACATTATTAAATGGAAGATAAAATAGATAATCTTGTTTTCCCATCATTATATAAATTCATTGTGTCTACTACTGTTAGGGTAACACCTTTACCACATTGGGGAAGTCAATTTGATATGACATCCAAATCAACATAACTCATAGCGAGAATATATTGAGTAATTTTACCCTTCCAAAAAATATAACCATTATTAGAAATGTGTGAACTATGATATTATTAATATATTAATGTCATCCATATTTATAGGAGGAATTAATGATTGATACATATAATAGAAAAATAATTAGAAAATAGAATAAAAAATTATGGGAACTTTACTATGAAAAAAATTAAAAAAACACATATATCATATGTAGATCACAATGTAGAGGGTGATGAATCTCAAATCTATATTATTTTTATTATTTTTATTGGAAAAATCATTTAATGATGTTAATTTATACTGATATAATATTTCTACACATCTAAACAAAAACCTATACTATGGGGAAAATAAATAATAGGTTATCCTCAAAAAATTAATTGTCCAATACTTAGTTTTATATAGATTCTTCTAGGTAAAAACTACCCTCTAGAATGATAATGTGGCTACAAAAAATTTGTTTATATCCATGAAACTAATTATAAAAATTCATCCCAATTATTATTTGGTACATCCCACGTGGAATTGGATCCCTCACATAATGATTATTAACATTTTTAATAACTAAAAAGTAGTCAACAAAATAGACTTTCTTTATGTCATCATGAATTTTGATTTATTCCACTACTACATTACTTTCACATATTATACATAAATAACATCACCTTACTACCTTTATTGTGATAAGTTTATTCTCCATATTGTGCTTACAAAACATGAAGATACCCACATCAAATTCATACTAATTCATCTTTTCTTCTTGTTTGATTAATCACAAAATCTTCATTATTTTTCACATATATAGAATTTTTTTCGTTCACTCACCATCTTATTATATTTGATACGTAATATTCCATGTATTCATAAATGAAAATTAGTCAAATTTTCTATAAAATAAAATTATAATTATAATTTCAAATTCATATCCTTTTATTCTCCCAAATCCATTGGTCCATCCTCTCATAAATTCAGCAATATCTATTTAAATATGTTTGTTATTATAGTCTAAAATGACCAATAAACCTATAAAATATATCGATATCATCAAGGATGTTATAATTGATCATGTTTCCACTTTCACGATGTAGAAATCCCATTTTCTTTATAGTATAGTATTTCAGATGATTTATTTTTAAACTACCTAAATACATTTTGGAATGATGTGGTGATTACTGTATAGAGGTCTTCCAAAGAATAATTAATTGAAAAAACAGTCATCTTTATTTATAGTGAGGAATCCTCTCTTATGGCGCAACCTACCTTCTTATGAAATATTAAATTTATTAAATAATAGAATCCTTTAAAATTACAGTGACACCAAAATTAACATGTTCTATTTATCATTGGCGTCTTAATAATTCCATTTGAAGATATGTTTATCTCAAAAAAAATTATAATATGGTTCTCCATTAGGGTGTAAAGGTACTGAAGCTTCTCTATATGAGGAAAATATTATCATAATTATTTATTGAATAGACAATTCTTTAATATGTGATTTAAATAAAAGAGAAAAAACTGCCCAAAAACTGATTAGGTCTTATTTTTTAAGTACATCATCATTTATGGCTCAATAATTCTTCATTGATCAACTTATATAGAAAAAATCATTATTTTTAAAATGAATTTACTTCATTCACTACCATGAATCATTAACTACTTTCATACATTGTAAAAATATAAAACCACTCTAGGAAATGTATGAATTAGTATCAAAAAATATTCTCCTCAAAATAATATAGGGTTTAATATGATTTATGGGTCTATAAAAATAACACAAAATGAGTAAACTAAAATCCATTCTAATATTCAAGAATCTCCACAAAAACAATATCTGAACATCTCTTAATATCATAAAACTCCTAAAAATATCAAATGTCTTTTAAAAAATTTATATAGGCTCCAAAAAAATGGAAAACATTACTAAAAATTAAATTGATGACACTTATGTAATCTAAAAGAATATTTTGAGATCCAAAATAACACTTATAACCACTGATAATATCGAAATAAATCATAAAAAAATATTACAAAATATAAAATTATATAATTAAATCAATGATGACTCTTACAATTCATTGATGACACTCATATTTCAATAATATTGAATACTCGTCCATTTTAAAGACCATTTCCAGAATTTGATGATAATGAATCCAAGAAAATGATAAGGTAATAATAACATATTGAATAATATATTCATATAATAAATTATTCAATTAAAAATAGAATATATTAATCATTATTAAAAATCATAAATTCCATATTAATACAGCATTAACCCTACCCAACCACTATTACTACTATGAAATTTCCCTCCGACTCCCACCACACGCATGAAAAATAATGTTAAAATAATTTGGTTAAATATATCCCTTATATAATAATTTTATGAAATAATCAATTACCTTGATAATAAATAAAAAACCCAAAAACACATATACAACTAAACCCAACACTCACTAGGATATGATACTCGAATAGATGAAATATAACCTTTGAGGCACAAAGCAGTATCAGAGATTAAAAAAAATGAATAAATTTTGCAACATAAAATAAAATAATTCAAATTGAATCAAATATCTAAGCATTAAAGGAAAAAATGGTTGAAAATAGATGAGGAAATATTCTATGAATATGTGACTCATATTTTAACATTCATTTCTCCAAAACATCGTGACTCTATAAAATGTGAAATGGTGGAATAACTCTCCCACATAACTCCTCCTAGTGATCCAAAATCACAAGTAGACACTCCATATGTGTCGCATAATAAAAAAAATCTAATCTCTATAATCGATCAACCTCAATTCATCATGAATATTTATATAAATTATTAGAAACCATTGGGAATACATGAACATTACAAAAAAAACCATAGGTCTATTCATGTTATATAAATAAGACATATATCAGTTATTCACAGCCTTTATCCTATTAAGAATCATCAAAATATTCTCTATTGTGTTATAAATCCCATCTGGTCCAATGGCTATTGACAATCCCACCACAATCCACTAGCGCCTAGATCAACAAGGCTTCCCATACAACACCTAATGTGGGGTGAATCCAAAAAATTAGTCACATTTTTTATTATATGAACTAAATCGTAAAAGTGTGATTCTATATTGATTAAAAAAATACAACATATGATTACAATATATCCTCTATCACCAAGATGGTAGTTTCCATCATAACATCTGTTTGAGGATGAATGGCATTGCTAAGACATCGATGATAGAAAAAATCATACTAATTTACCCACCATAATAATGAACTAATTCATGGATATTGTTTGAGATGATGGTATTTGGTAACTCATAAATCCGTATTATCTCATCTTTACACTTCCTTTCTTATAATCATCAACAATAGACTCCCTGAATGATAATAAATTAGTCGAATTCATCAAAAAATTTGAAATCATAATATATTACCAAACCTAGTTGTGATTAAGGTTAAACTAGTTATAGAATATGTTAGAAAATAATCCCACTTCAACTCTAGTATATCCAATAGAATCAAAAAAACACATAAAACATTATACATATGATTCACTAATGTGTATACTAAACACCATAAAACAAAATCTGCAACATATAAATTTACCATTAATAGCAACAAAACTACTTAATAATGAAAATTAATCAATATTCTTGGGTGAACTACCATGGGGAACCTATGAATGTCAAGAATAAATTCCCCATGAAGAACAAATATAATAATCTCTCCCAGAATAACATCTGATGTCAATCAACCCCAGACCACCATAAAGGTTTCATCATCATGACAAATGCAATCCCACATCACTTGCACCTCTAAGACTCCGATTATAGACTAATAATCCCTCTATAACTTGGATGGTATTATTTTAATCTTGTACATTTAACCTATACAACAATACTCTTAAAAATAAAGACGATTCATCACAATTACATATATTTATCTCTAATCATATCATGACTCTACAATAGTATCCTCCCATGAAATCATGAATATTGATTAAATAAAATTTTTTCATTACACAAGGGTGATGGAGATATCAGATTAATAATACTTCAAGAACTTAATTCAACACTATTAACACAAATTTAGATACTATTAAGAGAAAATATACCTTATGATCTTGTGATCAGTTTTTACCATACTCTCTCAATGATGAGGTAACACCACCAAATAATCCATGAAAAAATTATTATCATTAACATTATGTATTGGTTGGAATATTTATACTCATGCATAGATAATTGGATATTTAAATTAGATATCACAACTATCTACTGAGTTATGTAACATTCTAATGAGAGGTGAAAACTACCATATAAAACTATAAACATCACTCTCTCTTTGTGAAGCTAAAAAATGAGAACTATAATCGACCTCTTCTGCAGGTTTTCAAATCAAGAATAATAAAGATAAATAATTATGAAATAATATATATTACTTATCATGCATATAAATGGGACCATAATATAGGATAAAATTGAAATGAACATCGAATAATAACCTATTTTCCTAAGGATTCTACAGATAAATATAATATTTTTACCACCCACCATAGAAATAATTTCTTTAATCATAGAAGGATTGAATTCCAATACCTTATGGAACACCCCATTCTAGAGGATATTGACCTCACATATCCAAAACATGTATATGGATACCATTTTATATTTTTTCAATTAAAATTTAATTAATCTTTAACACTATCATCATTTTCCTTCTATAAATTCATGTATATGATAATATCATATATTATCATTAGACATACCTGATCTAAAAACTCATGTAACATATTTTTTAAAAATCTAATGAAAATATATCAGGTGTTCATTACACTAAATAAAATAACCATGAACTATAACATCCATAATGTCCCATGAAATAAATCCTTTGGATATAATCCTCTATCACACCAATTGAATGATAACAACACCACATATCAATATGTGAAAACAAGCTAACTGACCATGAATATTTCAATAAATAATTTATCCTTCAAAGTGTATAATATTTCATGAATATATCATAATTCAATAACATGTTTTCTTTTAAAAACATCAGAATAATAATTATATTCTTATTAAATAGCCTCATAGCTCCACATGACCATACACTAGGTCAAGTGGAATAATTTGTGTGTAAATAAATTCATCTAAATCACCAACTACAACATCCAAGATGGTGTCCTAAAATATAGATACATTAATATTAATAATTCATATGGATAAAATAATATCATGGATTTTATATCATTTTAAGGTGAAAGGGTTGCAAAATTTTTTGGGAAAACATCCTAGAATTCCAAGAATAATCTGGGAAACTCTTCAAATTGAGCCTTTACCAAATCAAATAAAAGTTTTTTGGCAAAAAAATTAGTTTCTCTATATTAATAAGAATATTATAATAATCATTCTCTATGATTAACATTGAAAACTGACCATCCACATCATGTAATGAAAATGTACTCTAAAAGCAATTGATAATCACGTACACAAAATATAACCAGTCATTGTTGTGAATGATTAGTAGTTTTATATATACAATAATAAAAAATAAATTATTAATTGATATTTACCCAACCTCAAATCATATCAGAAATATATATTGTAACAATCTAGGAAATTTTTCACTAATCGACTACTCCATGAAAGTTCTCTACATGACCTGTGTAACTCCTTATCGAATTCTAGAGGCTACCAACCAGTGAAGAGGGTATAATTAGATTATTAGTAGACCATAACATATTTAAACGAAAAACCAAAAGTGCGTGTCATGATAAAAAATAACTTTATTTAAAAAAACCCAATATCTCATAACCCACACCAAAAAAAATGTTAGTACAAAATCATATTTAATAAGTATTCCATGACATGATAGTTAAGATTTTAAAATGTACCCAAAATGAAGACACCGAATGTGACTTCCACAATGGGTCCTAATAACATGAATGATCCTCTCATTGGATCAATATCCTAGATCATTGAAATTTTATAAGGCCCTTTCCCAAGTCTGTTTTTGTAAACATGAAGTCTTCTCAGGTTCCCAGTAGCGGGATGTGTCAGGTGTGATGAAAAACCAGTAAGCCACAAACAATGTCGTATATAACAATATCCAATATAATAACTTTGTATGAATAATTATATATAAGTAATAAATAATATAGTTATAGTAAAATATTTTTTAGTAAAATAATTAGTAGTTAACCCTATGGACCCTCTGTTCTCACTATGGATCCAACACAAAAAACCTGCTTCGACCTTTGTAGGATGTCCGGATCGTATATTGTATGGCTTATTTCACATTACATAACATGTACATTTAATATAAATTCAATTAAACAACATCACCATGGAACATAAGTCTAGGTATCTATCTAATATCGATACTAGATGAGCTTATATTATTATTCAAACTTCCATGATATATAATGAAATGGCGTGCCATATAGAATTAGTCTAGCCCAAACCCAATATGACGAGCCTCTGTATAATATCCCCAAAACACAATCAGTACTATTTTTCAAGTATCAAAATCATGTATTTATTAAGAATAATAATAATAAGGGTATACTTATTCATTTATCATCCTTTATAAGGTTCATTACTTCCAAACTATTTCTCTAAAACCCATAACTATACCATTATACACTTCCATAATAGCCACCAAAATTAAACATACCATCAAACCATTTAACGATATGGAAAACATAATCTTTTTCAATTTATCCATTTTACAATTAATTTTTCAAAACAGATAAATTAATAAATTTGAATAACCATTTTCTCCAAATAAACATTCTAAACACAATTACAAAAAATTTAATCTCATTAAATTTTTACATCGTTTTCCAATAATTTAATTTCTATGTTCAAGGGTGTGTGCACCCAATGGGTGTCTATAGACACTGTATCCTTATAATCAACAAATATAATACAGTTTGTAAAATGCCCAAATCACTATTTATGAACCCAATTTTTCATTCCCTAACAATGGATTGTTTTCCCAATATAATTGAAAAGATTTAAAAACTAAGAACACATGAATAAATATCAGGAAAAAGGCAAATAACTTATATACCACCTAACACAATATCATAGATAACTACTAACCCAAACACACCACTCGATTCAATCTCAAACAACCATCACAGTTGATTCTAATAGTTCCATAGAATATAAGGGTTTAAGGGTTTATAAAGATAGAAAAAATGAAAAAGATTTTTCTTGAAAAAATAATAAATATGACTTATAGAATTAAATGAATCTTTGATTTAAAAACCCAGAAACCCAAGAAAAAACGAATTGATAAATAATGACCCTTGGGGAATGAGTGATCTCATTTTCTGTATCCCTTTCTAATTTTTGAGGAATGAGAATTATAATTGTGTATGAACCATTTAATCCTGATATGGAAATTTTTAAAAATCCTCATTTTTAAAGGGGCACATGATTTGGACAAATGGTTTCCCAAACCATGAGTAATTAGTATGGTTTCCTGTGTATAAGAGGAAATTGTGCATCCTGGTTTAAATTGGCCACTATAATTGTTTTCAAAACCATACAATATCTATGCATTTTCCTTTTACTAATAAAGGATTAAGCTACACATTTTCCAATTCAAGAATGCACAGCTCGTTAACCATGCTTGAGAATCCTCTAAGTCGTGTGGTTATGGAAATGGATAGAACTAACCATGCACAAATAGTGAACCATTATGTAAATGGCACCTTTTCTCCCACATTCATGTCCCAAATCCCTATGACACTTTAGATGCCTCTTTTACTACATGGAAAATTTTAATTAACCAATTTCAAGGGATTTAAACTAAAATTTATATTGGAATGATCCTCATAATAATATCTACACCTTAATACCATCCCACTAAATAACATCTCATGATCATGCTATCTATTCTAGTATATCTAATCCAAATTGTTGAAAATGTTAGGATGTTGGGAATTGATATCAATTTATCACTCTCATGTATCTTGTAGAACTTCTCCAACAAACTAGAACACCCTAAGCAGGGCCACAACCTTACCCAAAAAATACATTCTCACAGTGAACCACAACACAAATCAGATGCTCTTAATATGATGCTTCAAAATCAAGAAAAATTTCATCATCATCAGTAATATGTGAATGGTTAGAGAGATGCTACTAAAGTTGTGACTTCTGTTAATTTTTTCTGAATTTCCTTTTATTAATATGGAAGAACAAATTGTTATGATACCTCTCTAATCCACCTCACAATCTAAAACAGTCCCACAATCCTGGGAGACCACATTTCTCATTAAATAATTTGATGGTGAACCAATCATGAAAACGCCTGAAATAACACATCGTCACAAACTATTAAATATATAGGTCAATTATTTCAATCGACATATGAATTTTTTCATCTATGTGTCCGATCAATACAATCTAGATCAACTGAATCTACACCGACATCTCCTAGTTATCACACAGTCTAAGACACTATTATTTTATTACTTCCATCCATCAAAATGTTAATCTATACGGCCTATCATAGATGACCTCATAGACTTCTATAATGCCCGACCCCAAAATCCCAGAGTTGGTGCATTATTACCAATCATTGTCATGATCACAAAAGACCAAGTCTCGAAAGACCGATTAGTTTAGTAGCTTTGGAACAACTAGATAAATCATAATGTTTACATTACATTATAAAATTCAAAACTACAACAAAATTTTTTCCATATAAAACACGGAGATCCCATAGAATATCCCTGTAGGTCAGTCATGATATACTTCTTCGTATCTAGGGAAAAATAAAACATAGAAAGGATGAGCTGAGATGACCAGTAAGGATAAAAATATATTGGAAATTTTCATAAATAACCATAATCATTTAAGCCAATGTATAAAAATAAAACAAAATGCTTTTCAGCATAAACATCATCATAATATAGAAAACATAAATTAAAATAATTCCACTTACTTAATCACATGGATATTCTACTAGTCAAATGATCACATGCAATATCAATAGCCACTTTCATAACGATGGAATGCATAATGACAACTTTCATAACCACATAGTCAAGGCCTTGGGACAAGACTACAAATATGATTTTTGTCAAGGCATTTTCCCAAGACACTAGGATGTCTCATGGGACCTACGAATGCATCGAGAAGCTATAGAGGGAACCACCCATCATTTACTAAGTCCAATTCATTCATCATATGAAATGATTTAAACTTAACATAAACATTCGTATTGAAAATAGAGTACAAAATGTCAATACTTTTTCCATAAACCTAGAATGGTGTAAAAATAACACATCCAAAGTCAAACATATCAAAAAACCTTCAATAAATTATTGATATTTTGTATCATAATAAATCAACTTCAAATAAACATAAAATCCATCAAAGGATGTTGACATAGATGAAATCAAACCTTTTTAGAGAAATATAATTTTCTATTTTGAAATCATTTAAATTTCATGTAATTATAAAAGAAAAAATTTATTTTTGAACATATTATTATAAGATTGTAAGGGAATATTCGAAGTTGTTATAACGGTGGAAAATAGCTGCACCCGACTTATATGTTAAAAAAACATTCTTACCTAAATTCTGTCGAATAGTTCATAGAGTACATTGTTTGGAATACAACAGAAAGATTCATTTCAAAACATCGAAGGACAAAAAAGGGTATAAACTTCTTTAACCCATAGTATAGGAAATAGTAAAAATGTTTTTTAATATTTTTTAAGAATCCTGGATGTGGATGATAAAGAGTTCCTAATAGATAATTAGGTATAAACAACCTCAGATACTAAAGAGATTGTAGAATTAAACCTTACCTAATATTTTACATGTTTCAGGGTAGGTTAACCTCATGTATAATGGTGAAATAATTGTTATTAAATATTACAAGAATCATATACATAAATATGATATCATATATGATCTTTTAACATTTCATTATTAATAATATATTAGTATTATCATAGTTTTGGGTGTTAACTAATTCATTTTCCCTTATATGCTTTGTTATATAAGTAATGTTTGTTATCGATAGGATGTATATTATTCATATTAATAATTATAATAAGTCATTAATTTTTTTTAATTTTTTAATGAAAATTAGTCTTGAATAGATACGATGGGGAATGAATCTCCACGAGTTCGTGGAGACGGTAATCCATATGTACGCACGAGAAAAAATATCATTATTTTGATATTAAAATAACATATAATTGGATGGAATCTCATATATATAAAACCATTATCATGTTATAGTTATTATTTACATCAATTAAACTTCATTATTATACCCATCCAAATAATAATGTTTTGAATAACAATTACACCAAGAGGTGCAGACAGTGTGCCATTAGTACGCATGCTTGGTGACTTTTCATTCAAAGAATGGATAAAATAAATAATATGGTTCTAAAATATTTATAATAACATCATATTATATTGAAGATTCTGGAGTTATTATTTTAGAATGGAAATAAAAAATAATGGGGTAGTGGAAGAAGAAAGAAACTTGAAAGAGGTGATGGAAGATTTACATATTCTTCGGGTTCTTTCTATTGATTTGATTAAAAGGGATCCATAAGACGGATTTATGACTAAAGTAATCCCTATAGGATAAAGGGAGGTCAGTTTAGAGGGTATTTGGGTTGGATTTGGCTGAAACAAATGGGGTTGAAGGTGTTAATTAGAGAGAATGGGGAGTGCCCTTTTATAAGAGGGGTGAGAGTCAACTTAAGAAAAGCTAGAAATATTATTTTATAAAAAAACATTTTCGGTTTCTAATGGCTAAAAATGAATTATTTAATGTCTTAGCTGAGTATTGGTCAAGAAACACTAAACCAATAGGTTTTAGATAGGATTGGGTCACTATATTAACCTTATCACTTATATTTAACTCTTAGTTAAATAGTTCGACTTTTACCATGTCTCTTCATATTTTTATATTATATGGTTTATAAAAATACTATATACTTCCAAGATAACCCCAAGTTGTTAATTAATGATACACCTATCATTATATATGTTTTTTGGATTAACAATTATTTTTTTTGAATATAATATCAATTATTAATGTAATATTTGTTTTAAAAACTCCTTTATGTAAATTTTAACAATATTTAGTATTTTGTTTTTTCTAAATTCATAACAGCATTATTACATTGAAAAAAATTCATCTAACAAACCCTACTATGCCATATTATCCTATAAAATTAGTGGAATTCATATAAAGTCTCAAATTACATTTATTTGTATATTTTTTATATTAATTATTTTAATATTTCATTAATTAGGTACTTAGTTCATCATCATTCTGTAATAAATAAATTAAATTATTTAATGTCTAAAAAATATAAATAAACTTCCATTATGTGGTAAATCATTTTAACATTCTAATGAATATCTATAGTAGAATTTATGTAATGTGTAACCCTATATTAAAAATGTTTTAGTTATTAAACATTGAATTTAACATATTTAACTCTTATTTGAATTAAATAATAATAAATGTCCTAATCTAAACCAAGTGAACCTAAAGGATCATGTTTTCTTACAAAGGTTTTTTTGGTTGAACAATACATATCCAATAGAATTAGGACATGGTTTAGGGTAATAATAATATCATTTTACCCTTAATTACCCTATTTACTTTTGACCATGGTAAATAAACGTAAAGAGTTACAATTCACCAAAAATTATTTTCATCTTATTGAACCACATTTTACTTACTGATATCAACTGTGTCTCTTGTATTTTTGAAATTCAACCAATAAAATCAGTAAAAATAATTTTTATGTGAATTTGCAAATGCTCCTATGAGGTGGTTAAAAGACAGTAAAAAGTTCAATAAACTTTATGTATATATATAATTATTATAAACTGACTCTAATGAATTAAAATGATCTTATATATGTATTATGTATCAATTTTGACCTCAAATAAATTTAAATAAAATAACTAACTATTTAAATAAAAATTCGGGTTTAAAGTATAACTAAGTGTTTTTAACTGTTCATCAAAAATTTAATGTTTTCTGAAAAATACCAAAAATTCACCCAAAGATAATTTTGATATTCCGAATATTAAAAAGAAGTCCATTTTGAATGATAAAATTTATTAAATTTCAAAAAGTGTGTATTATTATTCATAACGGCTAGTTTGATTGGTTTTAGTGTGTTAGATCTCGAATTTTCCTACAATAGACGCTATTTTATTATTCAAAGAAAAGCGTTCGATGAAAGCTTGGGGTGTTACATTCTCCACTCCTTCAAATAATTTCATCCTCAAAATTTTTAGAATATTACTATATAAAAAGACTCGGGTGGATCTTCATCATATGTTCCTAGGGTAACCACATTACCTCTTCCATCCTATGGTTTCTCCACAGATCTTTTACGAGACTAGTCGTCCGGTTTCTAAGAACTTGTTCTCTTGTGTCAAGAATATTGACAGGCTCATTGCAGTAAGACAAATCAGGTTCCAGTTCTAATTCCTTATAAGTGAGTACATGTGTTTGGTCAGACATTTATTTTCTCAATAGTGATACATGGAATACATCATGAAATCTGGAGAGACATGGCGGCATTGCCAAATGGTAATCAATAGCCAAAATCCGTTCTAGAATTTCAAAAGGTCTGATCCACATGGGACTCAATTTATCTTTCTTACAGAAATGTATAACACCTTTACATGGATATACCTTCAAGAAACCATGATCTCCTACCTAAAATTCCAAATCCTTCCTTCAGTTATCGGTATAGCTCTTCTGCCTACTTTGAGCTGCTTTGACATGGGTTTGGATTACCATCACATTTTCCATCATTTCCACCACATGTTCTTGGCCTACGAGTTTTAATTCGCCAACATCATCCCAACAGGTTGGAGTGTGACATCTCTTTCTGTATAACACATCATATGGTTCCATCTGAATACTTGAATGGAAGCTATTATTATACTAAATTTTATGAAGAGGTAAATATTGATCCCACATACCTTGAATGTCTAGTGAACATGATCTCAACACGTCTTCTAAGGTTTAAATCGTCTGTTTTAATTGTCCATCAGTTTGGGGATGGTAGGTAGTGCTCAAACAAAGTTCAGTATCTAGGGATTTCTGATGTCTTTTTTAGAATCATGATGTAAAAAGTGGATCATGAACAGAAACAATCAATAGGGGTACTCCATGAAGTCTCACAGATTCATTAATATATAGTCTTTCTAGACGTTCAAGTGGTAAATCTTCTCTTATAGCAAGAAAATTTGATGACATGGTAAGACGATCAATAATGACCCATATTGCATCGTTCCTTCTAGGAGTATTTGGTAGTCCCATGACAAATTCCATCATAATATAATCCCATTTCCACTCAGGTATGTGAAGAGGTTGCATGACTTCTCTAGGTTTTTTCCTTCCAGCTTTCACTTGTTGAAAAACCATACATTATGACACAAAATCAGCAATCTCCCTCTTCATGTTGTCCCACCAAAAATGTTCCTTAAAATCTCTATACATCATAGTGATTCTTGAGAGTATAAAGATATTGGAACTGTGATCGTCATCCAACAATTCCCTTTTTTGATCAGGTATATCAGGAACACAAAGCCTCTTTCCAAATTTCAAAATTCGATCTTCATACACAAAGTCACTCAATCTACCATCATTGACATCTTTAATTTTCTTTTGAAACTCTTCATCGTCGGTTTGAGAACTATTTATCCATTATAGTTAAGTTGGTTTAGAAACCATTTGAAAAATTATTGATGTTTCACATTCCATGGTTAATCCTAGATCCATCTTTACTAGATACATGGAAATAGAATCCCTTTCAACTCTCATCTTGTTTAAAACATAATGTTCTTTTCTGCTCAAAGCGTCTTCCACCTATTTGCCTTCCCTAGGTGGCAGTGTATAGTTAAATCATATTCCTTGAGTCGTTCAAGCCATCACCCTTGATATATATATACATATATAATGAAATAATTATATTTCTTTAATTATATTATAAAATATATTTTTTATCTTCCAGTCCATTAAAAAAGGTAAACTCAATCATGAATGCTGGTGGAATATCACCTTCATGAAGTGATTTGATATAGATTTAAATTCACAATAACATGAATGGTAATAAGGATATGTTTAATGAATATATATTATGTATATGATATAAAAAAAATTATGTCAATCAGAATTATTATAAATCATTCATGCATTCTATCTTTCAAAAAAATAGAAATAATGATCTTGCATACATAAGACCTACAATCAGCATGAACAGAGTAGTTTTCTATTATATCTATAATTTTTTAGATTATGTTAAATTTATGTATAATAAATATATATGATATTGAGATTGCAATTAACATTTTAGAGATTATTCAAGTATTTTAATTGTAATAATACTAATACTACAGAAACAAAACTTACAGCAAAATGAATTTGTCATTACCCAAAACGATGATTTTTACAATGAATTATAAACGAACATGTGATAAATAGATATAAGTGAATCATATATTTTATGATATGTATATATATATATATATATATCTAAAATATATTTATAATAATACTATATTTAAAATACATTATGTTTGAACATGTATGAAGGAATTCGAGACATTAGGTAAGATATTTTAATCTAAATTTTACATTAATGAGACACATGCCATATACAATTTGATTCATTATTGTGGTGTGTATTTTCACAATTAATGTATTTTATAATTATTATCCAGAAAATTATGGCACATAAATCTCTATATATATTTTTTTCAATCATGGATATTGTGATTGAAATCATACAAATATGGTAAGGGTTTTATGATAGTCTCATAATTTATAAGGATTATTTATTAAAATTATTCTAATGATAAAATCTAATGATATATCTATAAATATACTAATTAATTTTCTTCAACTATAATTATTAATATAAATTATGTATTTTGATTTAATTTTCCACCTTTTATGTATAAATATTCCATAATCATGTTTTTAAGGAAAACCGAAATATATTTCTCCCAATTATCAAAAAATTAATTTCTCATATATGTATATGTTATCTAAAAATTATTTAAGGATGTTATTGAAATTACCAAAATACTTTTTATTGTCATTTTTACTCATTTCAGAATTTTTATAAAATGGTTTACAAATATCTACATATCATTTCTAAATGATGAAAATTTTGATCTTTTTTATAAAAGAGTAAAATCAATGTTTTTTAACATTTATTTAATGAAAAAGATTATCCAAATCATGATCAATATATTATATGATGCTTCGTTATAGGGTCCAATGATTATTATGGATGAAAATATTATATTTAATAACTTTTTAATGTAAAAATTTCAATATGTGATTTCAATATTAAAAGGCTACTTTTATCATGAAAATTCTAATTTATATTATAACTATATTTTTATTCATGAATAACTTTTACACATGAATTTAATTATGCTATATTTGAGATACGTCCCATTTATTTATTTATTTTCATTCTCTCGATAGATTATATTAATGATTAAAACAGGTTTATGAAGATCATTATTTTTTCACATTACATGCTATAATATATTTGTGAAATAATTATGATGATTATTTTATTTAAATTTACTATGTTATTATTAAATGTATATAAAGACAATTTCTCCATAAAATATTATAATATTATGGATTACTTATAATATTATGTAACAAATTTATATTATTTTAATTATGCAAGGGGTGGGAACAAAATTATATATTCGTCTAAATAATTGGTAAATGATTTGTATCTCATTATAAAATAGGATTGTAATTTTGAGTGAATATAGAATGGTAATAAATTTTTTTCAAATTGACTATTTTGTGAGTACACCTTAACTACTATGATTTTTGGGAAGGTGAAATTATTCAACTATCATAGTCTTTACAATTATCCTTGAATACTAAAAAATTATTTCAAGTGCTTATGTGTGGGCCTAAAATCTATGTCTTATACAAATGTTATTTTCTCATGGATATTGATCATTAACACTAATATGATTAATTAATTCTAAAATACCAAAATGTATTCCATGACACAAGTTTATTATCTATGATATATTGGATATATTTTTAAAATTTTAATCTTGTGTTCTCATACTCCAATGAAAATTTCACATTGATATATTCCTTATTTACTATTATTTAGAATCTGAGATCACCCTTCCATATATTTTCTTTCCCCGTGTTATAAATAAATGTCTTATATTTGATATATTTATGATGGTTTCTAGTTATAAATAAATTACGGGGATATTATTTTGTTCACTTATGAACAAGTTGTTTATGTGTACATGATTCGAATGATACAAGACCATTTCAATTATTACATAGATCATTATGTTTTGTAATGGATATTAATCTATTAATATTTGATCTCCATATATGTAATATATCGTTCTTTATAGTTGATATCATTCATATATTAGCTAAACATTGGAAAATAGGATGTAAAATAATTAGTGATAACCTAGGGATAAGTCAATGTATTGAAAAATGTACTTGTATATTGGGGAAGGATAAAGATAGTGGTCTCTAAGAAATTATATTCATATTAAGAAACTATTTATGGATATGGATCTAGAATGGTTGTAACTACGTGTTATAACACTGAAATGGGTGTATTGAAATTTTAAATTATCATCACATGCTTCACAACAATGGGACTTACTACATAGATATTATATCACTCCTATGGGATATTTTATATAAATTAACAAAATAATTATGAACCATAATTAAATATTAAAATATATTTATTCCATCAATGATTATGGTTATACCAAATGTGCCATATACTAAAAATAATGTGTCATTATTTAGATATCTTTAGAATTAATTCCATGATTGATCATGATAATTTATGAAGTTTAATGGTCATGAAATCACTTTTTATTTTCCTAATGGGTATAATATAAAGTGATAAAGTTGAGGTGGTAATTGATATATTGAAGTACATATGAACCATATTTGATCTTATAAAATTTCTTAAGGAATGTTAATTCGTATCCATGTTAGTTACATTTTTAATTTGTAGTTGAAAACTTAATATAACTATAAAATCATCCATTGTTTTTTAATTTTTTATATTTCAGGTTTGTGGGAATTTGATTCCTATAAATCCTTTAATTCAAAATCTATTTGAATATGATGTTATATTAGGGATGAAATGGATTTTCCAATAGAAATCAACATCATTTATCCAGGAAGTGAAATCATGTGTGATATTTCATTCCAACCTATGGCCGTCTATCAGTGTAATGAAAAATATAAACATTAAATGGAAAGAATCCATTGTATGTGTGTGATTCATATTTATATAGGGTGTTTATCTAAAATGGATGAGGAAAAATACAACATCATTAATAGTCATATTTTTTTTCGATTTTCTAATGTATTAGTATAACATTTTTATAGAGTTCCATAACGTCATGAAGATGAGTTTCCAATAGAACTAATACCTGGAGCTACACCTATTTCGAATAATCCATTTAGAATGGAACCATTTGAGTTGCAGGAATTAAATAAGCGACTCTTCTAGAATCTTACCAAGGGTTCTATTAATCGACCTGTTTCACATGGTGATGAACCTATTCATTTATTATGAGTAATAGTGGATTGATACAACTACGAAATCATTATTAGGAGGTGAAAATATCACTTCAATAAAATGTATCCCCTACCCAATATAACTTTCTTATTTGATCAAAAACAATGATATTAATACTTTTCCAATATTTATGTTCATTCCGAATATCATCAATTGATGTCTATAAAGGATGATATTCATAAGAATGTATATCGTCTAAGGTATAGGAGCAATGAATATTTAGGGATTCCATTTGATCATAATAATTCAACCACAATAATGATTCATTTAATGAATATTATATTTATATATTACCATCATAATTTAGAACAATATTTATTGATAATATTAGTATGATTTAGAGAGAAAATAATAACATAAATATCACAAGGGAATTATGCATTAGAACTAAATTAATAGTATGTTGATTGATAATTTTACCAAGTGTTAATTTTTTTCTATATAAGGATTATTTTTTAAATATAATGTCAAATATATATATTATTAGTAAATCCATCAAAGAAATAAGTTGGTAAATGTTGTCCAAGACCAACCACTGTGACTAAAATGTGATGTTTTAAGGGTTTAGATGTATATTTTTGATACATTTTTTTAAATTTATCATTGGATTCCAATACACTCACTGAGTAAACTCAGAAATAATCAACTTACCTTTTGAAAAATAAATGTCATTAAAATTTCAAGGAATAAATAAAATGATGGTTAATGAAAATTCGATTATATAATCCAACAACGGTGAAGGTTTTGTAATCTATAGTGAAGTGTAGAAAAAGTTGTTTAGATGATTTATCATGTAGAATTATTTGGTTATAGTTTATTCCAAGAAATAATTAATGGTTTTTGTAGAAAACTACTCATATCATGACTTACAGTTAGATGTGAAAATTATTTCATGAATGATATAAAGGTATTATCTTTATAGGGGATTTTGTGACATACATACAAGTGATAATAGTTTAAACTATATTTTGACACAAAATTAGTTTAATATGTCCTAAAGAGGATGTTTGGGGTTGATTAATGATTATGAATGATGGATACATTACCACCATAGGAAAGAGAACATTGTGGATGATGCTTTGAGTGGGAAGAATCAAGTTAGCCTATTTGTAACGAGGATAAAAAATGATATGATATTTCTATATTTGGGAAGTATTGAACTCAAAATCACGATCTAAGGGGGGAGATATAATGTTTCTCAACTAATTGTTCAACCATATATACATTTGTATATAAAAGAGTCACAAACGTGTTATGTAGAGTAATAAATTATGGACTTAAATTATCAATAGTTTATCTTTGATAATGATGGAATGATGAATTTTAGGAATTGTTTATGTGTCTCATCAAAACCGAATTAAAAGAAAGAGATATTAGTGGAGGATAATAATTCATAATTCTCTATTCATTTTAAAATAATGAATATGTATAATGATTTTAAAGTGTATTTATATTTGAACAACAAGAAATGAAATATTTCTACCTATACATCTCCATGTTTGGTCTGTCAGAATGTTATGGAAGAGATATAAAAGTATAAATTTATGTTATAACCATTACCCATACTTGAATGGAAACGTGTAAATATACCCATGTATTATTTTATTGGAATAACCAATCATATAATGGGAACAATTCTATATTGGTTTTAGTCGTTATCTTTATGATAAAAACACACTTAATTTCTATCAAATGGTATTTCAACCATGTTCAAATTACTAAAATATAAATTAAGGGATTGGTATTTATACATGGATTATGACATTATATTGTAAATGATCAGTAATATACATTTACCACGAAGTTCAAGAGATGTATATAACATAACCATGATATAGAGTTGAGTTTCATAACTGTCTATCATCCTTAAACAGATGTTCAGTCTAACATAACAATTAAAAAATTATATCATATTCTACTATCCTGTTATATGGATTTCTATGTGATTGGTATCAGTACCCTCCTTGATTATATTTTTCTTAAAACAATATATTTCACTCAAGAATAAAGAAAGATCCTTATGAACCCCTCTACGGAATAAACATAAAAAAATGTTTTGGGGGGGGGAGATGGATAATAAAAATATTTCAACCTATGATATATAATAAAATTATAGAGGTGTTTTGGACCATTCAGCTACACATCATGCCAGCTCAGAGTTAAATTAAATTAAATACTGAAAATCAATAGTTTGATATACAATTAGATGTTTCTGAGAACTTTTTTTAAATTTCAATATAAAATAATGTTATGTGATATAGAATTAAGGAAAAGCATAGTAATGTTTATATTTACCCATTAGATATTCCTGATCGAGTAGTGATGATAACTTATAAATTACCACTTCCACCAAACATGTCTTATGTCCTCATAGTGTATTATATATCTATCATGAAGGAATAAAAATTCAAACCTTGACCTATGCATAAATCAATGTTAATTACACTATTTTTATTACATTATATTGAGGAACAACTAGTATGGGTTTTAGATCATAGAGATAATGTTATAGTAAATAATAACACCTTCCTGAACAATGTTTTCAGTTGAACCACAAATTTGAAGAAGCTACATGAAAAAATATGGATTTTATGTGTTTGAAGTATCCTATATTGTTTATTTCAAAGTAAGTTTCATGGCCCGTCCCCCGGGGCCCGTGTCATGACTACCCCAAATCCACCTTCCATATGCCAAGATCTAGAGACTAGCACCAAAGGCATAATTCCCTAAATCTCGGAAGGCATTGCCTTTATAACTGTAAACAAACACAACAGAGCACGCACATGGATACAAAACTCTATGTAAAACTATATAACAAGAGAGTGGTGAAATGATAAAGGTCTGGAAATACAAGCCCAGCTGTAAAGTACAAGTACAACTGAAAAGGACGGAACAACAGAAAGGTGAAAAGCTGCTACTGGATCATCCACCATGGAGCCTACCTAAAGGGTAGGTACAAATAGCCTCCTCAACACTCCATGTATATAGGTCTCCTATGTCAACTGAAACATCTTATGGTCCACCTCCAGCTACCATATAGTCATGGTACTCTCAACCTCAATCAGTGCTATCAGCCGTCTACTACCAACACAATAAGGTGCGAGCATAACCCGTGCAGGGGTGAGTATAATGATACTCAGTAGGATCTGCAAGACCCTCAAGGTCTCACAAAATCTTACAAGGATAAACCACAAAGTATGAAATCAACAGATAACCATTCTTAGTTATATTCCATTAAGTATACATATGTTATCATGTAATCCATCTTAATCATTTCGTAAATACAAAAGTAACAGACTCAGATCAACCAGGATTTTTATTCACATTATCGAAAGCATGGATGCTGGGGAACTCCTCCTCTGTTGAGTATAGTGGGCCTACCACGACACAAAGGTGCTTCCCACTAACCTTTGACAGCTGAGGTACTCCTCCTTTCGAGTATCGTGGGCCTGTTACGTCACCAAGGAACTCCCCACCGTGGGTCTGCCGTGACACCAAGGTGCTCCCTACTATGGGTCTGTGGTGACACGAAGGCAGTACCCACTGGGCTACTTCAGTCACTCTGAGTCGAATCAGTCAGCTGTCGTCAGGTCTCAGCTAGCTACGAGGTCTCCACACTCTGCTTTCTTGTCACTGGAAGGATCCACTCCATGATCAACTGGTCGATACTCCGAATTTCACACACTCCCATGAAGAAGTATCTCAATGTTCTTCCACGTCAGATGGGTATCAATGCAACAGAAGGCACATCAATTGGATGCCCGGTCATTGAGTTATTTGCCTTTTAGTCCCAGGGCCTGATTTTATTCGTGCATGATCCAACTTGACTGTACGTCAAATTTACCCCAAACTTCAGTGGGGTATACTAAAAGGGACAGTCACGCTCCGAGATTACCAACACCACTGACAGTTCATCAAATGGTCATCCAATGCCAAATATATGGCCAATGAATGTAAATGGTCTATTGTGGGACCTGGTCCTATCCAACCTTGTCAGACAGACCTAGTAAGACCAGTTGGATATGGACCAACCCATTAGGTGGGCCAGGATATTAGTTTCGTCCTGGATCACTGGGCCCCGCCAAGTAGGCCACGTGGTCGGTATTTCCCGGGCTCGGGGTCAGCTCGGTGTCTCCACCCGGATGGCCGAGACAGGTTCAACCGGCGCTGTTAAGGGCGTGGCTCAGGCGACACGAAGGGGGAAGGGCATGCATGGCGTGTGAGATGGTGTGATTTGGACAAGCTCATGGGAGGTGATCGGGTATCCCCACGAGTAGGCCGGTGGGGCGCGACCAGGGCTAAAGGGGGCCAGGCGGACCAGTAGGCCACCAAGACGACAGCCGGGTAGGGCGCCACCCAACTGACAGGAGGCCGGGCAAGGCAGTGGGTGGGCCGGCGTACGGTCGGGTAGGGCACCAGGCGGTTGGCCAGGTAGACCGATAGTCAGTCGGGAGGTGGCTAGGCAGGCTGGCGGGCGTGGACCGGCTCGGTTAAGTTGGTTGGCTCTACGAGCGGCACTACTGGAGGGGGCTCAGGTGGGGCAGGTTCATCTGGCAGTAGTGAGGAACGTCGCGGGGGAATAACGGATCACAGTGGCTATAGGTAGCGTGGCCTTTACGTTCATCTCCATGCCTATGAATAACAAAAAAGAGATCGATAGAGGGAGTCGGGCCATTTTATTTTGACCCGCAGCCTCCGGGATTAGGGTGATAACAATCGGTTCATCTGAATGTTCCATACACAGTGAAAGCCCATGGGTGGATGTGCCCACATCTCTTTTATTCATTAAAAATGATCAATCTGGGATCAATATGATGATAAAATCCAGTCTCCACGGATCTAATCATAGAAATAAACAATGAAATGGAATGTCCCGAAACTAAAAAGTAGGATAATTACAGGTTGATTATAATTAATTTAATAAATTTAATAGAAATACATTTTAGGTGTTCATTATTCGTTGATGTTCTCGATCACGTTCTGATATGATTCATCGTTTCGTCACAGAATCCATGTGTATAATTCCTCTAGCGGTGATCCACACATGTACCTCGTATCTCGGGATGTTGCCAAAATAGTCTCCAGGTGCTAGCGTGGAGAATCCTTTGCTTGCGTTGTCTGCCTTATTTCTTCTTGATCCGATGGAAGAGGATCTCTGTGGGTCTAGAGAGTTATCTTAGATGAAGAGGTTCTTTCGGCCATGAAAGAATTCTCTAGAGATGTTGTGCACAATGATTCTGTTGTGTGTAGGAAAAGAGTTGGGGTTGTGAGGATATTTATAATCAGGTGTGAGGTTTTAGAGCTATGACAATAAATAAATGTGTTATGTGTTTTATTTTTTTCATTGACTCTTATTTAAAACCCCCATGTCGAATAATTAATTCCATGACATGCACCCATGCTGATTATAATAAATATCATTTAAAACAATATTATGTCCTCAAAATCCCAACTGGAAAAACTACACGACGTGTATTAATAAATACACGGCGTTTACTTCTTTTTCATTTAAAACTACAGGGCGTGTACATTCAATGTACACGGTGTGTATATCTTTTTTTCATTTATTCATTTCCTTTCTATAAAGAAAAATACATGGCATGTAATAATTAATACATGGTGTGTACTTGTTTTCCATGAAAAACTACATGGTGTGTAGTCTATAATACACAACGTATATATCTTGTTTTTCATTTCCTTCTTCCTCCATCATTAAAAAAACTTATTCATCGTTGAATAATTATTAAATCACCTAAGGGAATAATCATTATTCTACATGAGATACTTGAATACACTTAGTGTGTGACCCTCTAGGCCTCTTTCTCGTTGCCATTAGGCGAGCTTGCCTAAACTCCAAGATTACTGTCTAGAAACGGGTCAAGGCACCCAAGATAAATAAGTTGACACCACATTGATGTATCACCACATAAGAACACTTACTGTTTAATTTAATCCCTTTGCCTCATTATCTCATCAAGTAGGTTTCATCGTAGTGTCATAAGCTTATATGCTTGATCTATCGTTCTTTGACTACCTGAAATAAACTCGTCGTTTACACCATTGCCATGGAATTTTATGCGACAGTTCTATTTCAATCAAAGGGATGAGATATCAACTTCCATAAATGGATGGGAAAAATCCTTCCTCGAGTTATCCATTAACAACTTGTCACCCGTGATGCACCCAACGTACCCTACTTCCCGCCAACTGTCTGCATGACAGTTTTTGTTAATAAATCTAAGTGCGCGAGTGATGACATGAGTTAATGATAATCTTCTAGTCTAGGGACCATAACACACGCTTATAGACAGCAATGTCCGATGACACAAAGACATGCGGAATTTCTACTGGCGGGTCTGTTCTCATAATCTCCCATATTTAAGATTACTAAGTAAGAACTCCTTGAGAGAGAGTCTCGTCTTCTTACGAGTACTCTCATATGACAGTATGTATACTATATTTCCTATCATAGTATGTCATCCAACTGTATAACATTATTTAAGAAAATTGTTATAGAATTTCAAGGTTCTCATCATAGCGGGGACCTGTCGTGGCCTTATCAATGCAAAACAAAATTCAGGACATTATTATATTATAGTTATGCAGAATAATGAACAATAAGTGATCATTCATGTTTTCAAAGTACAAAACAGTTGGTTCCTATGACACAAACCATTACAAACTCCCACTTGGACTAGATCCATCTGCCTATGACTTTTAGTCCACTGGACCTCACATGATGATCATGTTTCTACTGAGTCAAGGCTTTAGTCAAGGGCTCTGCCTCGTTGTCTTCTGTGCAAATACTGCTCACTTCACCTCTCTGAGAAAAATCTCTCAAGAGATGATACATTCTAAGTATGTTCTATGTCTACTAATGAGACCTTGTCTCTTTGGAAAGTGTCGCCGCTGCAGTATTATCACAATAGAGTATGATAGGATCTTTACGCCTTAGTACTAAATCTTGCTCTGGATGAAGCTTCGCATCCATACTACTTTTATAGCTGCCTCAGAAGCTGTGATATACTCAGAATCCGCTGTAGAATCTTCCACCACACATTTCATTGAGCTCTTCCAACTCACTACACCTCCATTCAAACTAAAGATGTATATAGTCTGCGACTTCAATTAATGTTGATCAGTCTGGAAACTAGCATCTACATATCCTCTGATGACTAGTTCCTCATTTCCTCCATAAAATAGGAACATATCCTTATTACACCTCAGATACTTAACGATAGCCTTGACTTCCATCCAACGACTGTCTCCTAGATCAGCTTGATATCTGCCTACCACACATAGTGCATAAGAAACATCTAGCCTCTTACATAGCATAACATACATGACTAACCCAATCATGGATTTGTAAGGGATCCTTGCCATTCTCTCTCTTTCCTCATGTGTTTGAAGAAACATTTTCTTGGAAAGATGAATGCCATGTGACACTGGCAACAATCCCCTCTTAGACTGTTCCATAATAAATCTCTTCAGTATCATGTCAATGTATGTACTTTGACTCAGGCCCTGCATTCTCTTGGATATATCACAATGGATCTTGATGCCAAGAATATATGCTTCTTCACCCAAGTCTTTCATGGAGAAACATTTATGCAACCATTCCTTAACTGACTGTAAGACAGGCATTTCATTTCCAATTAGTAATATGTCATCAACATATACTATTAGGAAAACGACTTCACTTCCACTAATCCTCTTATAGACACAAGGCTCACATTAATTCTTAACAAAGCCAAATTTTGTTACATCATCATCAAAATGAATGTTCCATGACCATGATGCTTTCTTTAATTCATAAATGGATTTCTGCAACTTGCATACCTTGTTGGAATTCTTTGGAGTCACAAACCCTTTAGGTTGGGTCATGTAGACATCTTCATGGAGGGTCCCATTAAGGAATGTTGTTTCGACATCCATTTTCCAAATTTCCAAGTCATGGTAACCATAAATGGATAATAGGATTATGATGGATTTCAGCATCGCAACCGGTGAAAAAGTTTCATCATAGTCAATTACATGACGCTGTCTAAAAACTTTTGCAACTAGTCGTTCCTTATAGATGCTAACTTTCCCCTCTATGTCCAGTTTCTTCTTAAATACACATTTATTACCCATAGGCTTTACATCAACTGGATGACCTACCATAATCTAGACTTTGTTTTGGTACATATAATCCATTTCCAAATTCATGGCTTCTTGCCACATGACAACATTTGTGCCTTCAACTTCTTCCTTGTAGGTAAGAGGATAATCATTGTCAACCAATAACGAGTCACCACCCTCGGTGAAGGAAAAACCATATCATTCTGGTTCTATCACCACTCTGGTGCTCCTACATAGTTCTTCTATCTCTAGAATAGATTGTTCTTCTATAGGGCTTTGTGGAATCATTGCTTGTACCACCTCCTGTGTATCTTGAGCCTTGACTTCATTGAAGTCTATCTTGTTCCCACTATCTATTTTAGAGATACTCTCCCTATCAAAGAATATGGTGTGACTTTCCACTATACCCTTTTTTATGAGGGGTTGTATAGGTAATATCCCATTGTTTCCTTGGGATATCCTATAAAGATGCACATTGTACCTTGGGGGGAATGTTTGTTACCTAAATAGGCCTTAAAAAAAGGCGTCGTTTCCCCAAACATTTAAATTCGATAAAATGTTTTTGTGTCCACTCCATAACTCATATTTAATATCATTTATTGATTTAGTTGGTACTTGGTTTAGTATGTGTTCTGTTGTTTGTAATTCATAACCCTAAAAGGATAATGGAAGACTCACATGACTCATCATTGATCTCAACATTTCCAACAGGGTGTGGTTCCTCCTTTAACTTACACCATTACACAGAGGTGTATAAGGAGGAGAGAGTTGATATAGAATCCCAAACTCCCGTAAGAAATAAATGAAGTCATGGTAAAGATATTCTCCTCCTCTATCTGAGCATAGTTTCTTAATCTTCTTACCAAGATGGTTCTCTACATAATTCTTGTATTCTTTGAACCCATCAAAAGAATCTGACTTATACCTTATTAAGTAGATATATCCATATCTACTAAAAAAATCAGTAGAAGTTACGAAGTATGAGAACCCACCCCTTTCTTCAACTGGAAATGGTCCAAACAGATCTGCGTGAACTAATTATTGAAGTTTTTTAGCTCTTCCACCTTCCCACTAAATGGGGATTTGGTCATTTTACCTTGTAGACACACATGACATGCACCAAGTGGTTTTAGCTCGAAGGAATATAAATACCCATCTTGATGTTATTTTTTCAAATGTTTCTCATTGACATTACCTAACCAGTGATGCCAAAGATGTGTGTGGTATGATTTAAGTGAATTTACTTTTTCATCGATTGCCATTACTTGGTTTGTGATGTCTAACACATAAAGGACATTATATAAATGTGCCCTTCCAAAACAAATTCTATCTTTATAAAAGTAGCAACATTCATTTCCAAACATGAATATTAATCCAAAAGTACCTAATCTGGATACTGAAATAATGTTTTTAGTAACAAAATGAACATAATAACAACCCTTTAACACAAAGATCATTCCAGTTGGCAATGTGAGGTGGTAGTCCCAGACAGCTACAAAAGCATGTACGGCACCGTTGGCTGCTCGTAGATCTACTTCCCCTCGGTCAATCTTCCGAAATATACTTAGTTCCTATATTTGGATATATATATATATGTGAGCACCACAAGATGTATCAAATACCCAATTAGTTGAAACAAATATATTGAATTTGATAACAAATGCACCTAGAACATCCCCTTGCTTCCTTGGATGGGTGCAGTTTTTCTTCCAGTGGCCCTTCTTGCCACATGTGAAAAAACATCATCATTTTCCCTTGCATCCCCTTTGATCTTCCTTTTCATGGAAGGCCTTGAACATGCTTTGTGCGTAAAGCTCTTTTCTTTCCATTTCCTTTTATTCACCATGAGGACAAAAGTCTTTTCATGCTTTATGTCATTGTCCACTTAGCGACTAAGGATAATAATATTAGACAGAAACTTCTCAATGTTGTTCATGTTGAAGTTCACAAAAAAAATTGAGAATCTCTGGGGAAGTGATGCAAGAATGAGATCGGTACCCAGTTCTTCAGGGAGTTTAAACCCTAGAACCTCCAAGTGCTCAATTTATCCAATGAGTTTGACTACATGAGGCCCAACTAGGGAACCCTCCCCATGCTTTCTCTGGAATAGAGCCTTGGAGATCTCAAACATTTCCTATCTTTCTCTCTCTTGGTATAGACCACAGAGGTGCTCGAGCAAGCTATAGGCATCCATGTCCTCATGAGACTTCATGAGATCACATGACATTGTTGATAGAATCAAACATTTAGCGTTGACTGAATCACTCAAATGTTTATCATAGACTAGGAAATCATCATCACTTGCCACTTGGGCAGGAGGATCAGGAAGTGAGGACTGCAGCACATAATAATTTCGTTCATGGCATAGGACAAACCGACTACACCTACACCATTCCTGAATGTTACTGCTAGTGAGGATATTTTCTTTGTACAACATTGATCATAGATAAAATGTGTTGGAAGAGTTTGTCATCTTGATTCTAAAATTTAATAGAGAAAATTTAATAGTACATTCTTTATTACATTTTATGAGAAATAGTAAATTTTATTAAGACTCCCACTATTTTTTCAAGTCCCAATGGCCCTCACCATTGAACTTGAAGTGTCCAGTTGCTTTGACATTCTATTGGCAAGGATCCATATTCCCCTTCACATAACCACAACAAGGGTTGGTCATGCTATTTGAAGGAATTTAGGTAGGCCATTCTTTGCCAAATTTGATCTTGCAGTTCCTTGATATATTGAGTGGACTCCCCAATCCTGAAATCCTGAATTGGATTTCCTCAACTCTTACCTCCAATATTACATCAAGTCTATCAAGGGCTACTTCTATTGATGTAATATGGTTATGTCAACCCAAAACCTTTCATAAGGGCTTCCTTTATAAAAGAAAGTGTCCAAACAAGGGTTAGTCAAACACCTAATTTTATTTAGTCTTTCCCTTAATCAAGTAATGGAAGGATAGGTTTGACTTAATATGGTATTGAGGTATTTTAATATTTAAGCATAGTTTCACATTATCAAATGCTTGTTAATATTAAGTGATGCTTGATTAAGTGATTAACAATGTTCCGATAATGTTTACGTATAGTCAGGTTTTTATTTTATTCCATCTTTGCATGCTTGTTTATTTCTTAAATTATTTGATCCCGACAACACATACATAATAAATAAACCATGCAATCAGACAGAAATAAAATAAGATGGTATGATCATGATTTTCTATTGGTTAGATTATACAGTGGTTTGATAAGCTAACCCTGACCTAAGAAAAACACCTTGAATCGATGGTTCATGTTTTGTAGCACCCACATGTTCATCTTTGTAACTTCTTGGGTTGGTTTCACCTCAACTTCAGGTTTTGAACTGTCTCCTCTGGCTTGGGATATCCTCAATTACATGTGTTTACATTAATGAAACCATGGGCACATAGGCCCTAAATTTTATTGGAAGAAGGATCACAGGAAAAAAACTTTAAATAAATTTAAAGGAAACCATACAAACATACAAAGGATCCTTGGTCCAGCTCATGATCATCCATAGCATGCAACGACATTTACGCATATTTAGAATTCAAATTCTTTTAATCGTTCTTTCATTTAATATAATTCGTGCTCTATTTCAATTAATTATGATCTTATAATTAATCAATTCTTTATCTTAAATTCCTTTATGAATTTCCTTGAGATTCTTCTGATCTATATTCCTTGTGCAGGTCTTTGTACTTTTGGAGGAAACCTAGTGAAATTTCTAGAAATTACATATCGTGTAGTTATATTTACAGGGCGTGTATTTCCCTTCAAAATCTATCCAAAGTACATAGCTGGGGATTTGGCATGTTTTCAGTAATTTGGAAATTTTGGAGTACACGGCGTGTAGATAAATCATACATGGCATATACTTCCTTGTTACGTGGTAACCGGCCTGACAATCCAGTGTATGTGGTACGCGGCTTCTCCTTTGTGACCAGTTTCATTTGGGTTCGATCGGACTACACGGCGAATCTCTATCATACACGCCATGTATTATGGTTCCCACATGCTGTTTAATTATATTCAACTTGGGGTGTTAAATGCTTAGGTGTAATCAATTCACATGATGTGGTTTGGAATACCAGTTCCGGTTCTTTGAACCTAAGTACACGACGTGTAGTTTCTATTAAACGTTTTGTATTCCTTTGTTGTACAGACAGAAAGAGCATCTCCCCCGTATGAGATCCTCATTTTAATTTTAATCAAAATTAAAATTAAAAGGCCATTTCTCTGATATGAATCGAGAAACGAAGGAGGAAGAACAGATCTCATTTATTCAGATTTATAAAATGATTTATTTTGAATTGAATCAAATATAAATGTGTAAATTATCAACAAAAATTAAATAACTATAATCGATGTTGTAACTTCGATCTGATACCATTTGAAGTTTCTAAGAACAATATAAGTTCATGGGTGTATGTGCCCACATATCAATCTGGGATCAATATGAAGATAGACTCCAGTCTCTATGGATCAAATCATAAAAATCGAAAATGAAAAGGAATGTCTTGGAACCACAAAGTAGCATCGTTACAAGTTGATTATAATTAATTTAATCAATTTAAAATAAATTCCTTTTGGTTGTTCTTTCTTTGTTGAGGTTCTTGATCACATTCTGATGTGATTCGTCATTGCGTCGCAGAAGCCATGTGTAGACTTCCTCTAGCAGTGATCCACATGTGTACCTCGTATCTTGGGACGTTTCCAAAGGAGTCTCTGGGTGCTACCGTGGAGAAAACATTGCTTGCATTGTCCGCCTTAGATCTTCTTGATCCAATCGAAGAGGATCTCTCTCAGTCTTGAAAGAGTTCTTTGAGGAAGAGGTTCTTTCATCCTTGAAAGTATTCTCCAGAGATGTTGTGTACAACGTTTCTCTTGTGTGTAGGAATATAGTTGGGGTTGTGAGGATATTAATAATCAGGTTTGAGATTCTAGAGTTATGACAATAAATAAACGCATTACACGTTTTATTTATTTCATTGAATCATATTTAAAACCCCCATGTCGAATAATTAATTCCATGACATCTGTCCATGCTGATTATAATAAATATCATTTAAAAAACTATTATATCCTAAAAATCCCGACTGGAAAAACCACACGACGTGTATAAATAAATACACAGCGTGTACCTATTTTTCATTGAAAACTACACGGCATGTACATTCAATGTACATTGCATATATATATTGTATTCATTTATTCATTTACTTTCTATTAAGAAAACTACTCGGCGTGTAATTATTAATACACGGCGTGTACTTGTTTTCCATGAAAAACTACATGGTGTGTAATCTTCAATACATAATGTGTATATCTTGTTTTTCAGTTCTTTATTCCTCCATCATTAAAACGATTTAGGGTTCCTTTTAATAATTATTAAACCACTTACGGGAATAATCGTTATTCAACTTGAGATACTTGAATACATTTAGTGTGTGACCAACTAGGCATCTTTATCGTTGGCATTAGATGACCTTCCCTACAGTCCAGGATTACTGTGTAGAAACGGGTCCAGGAACATAAGATAATGAAGTTGATGCTTCATTGACATATCACCTGATACTCATGCTTACTGTGTAATTTAATCCCTTTGTCTCAATATCACATCAATCAGGTTTCATGTCAGTGTCACAAAAATATATGCTTGATCCGTCGTTCTTTGAGTACCTAAAATAAACTCTCCGTTTACACCTTGGACATGGAATTTAATGTGACAGTTCTATTTCAATCAAAGGGCCGAGATATCACCTTCCATAAATGTAATGGAAAAATCCTTCCTCGACTTATCCATTAACAACATTTCACTCATGACCCACCCAACGTACCCTACGTCCCGCCAACTGTCTGTGTGACGGTTTTCGTCAGTATATCTATGTGCACAAGTCATGACATGAGTTAATGATAATCTTATAGTCTAAGGACCGTTACACACGCTCATAGATAGCAATGTCTGACGACACCAAGACATGCAGAATTCCTATTGGGGGGTCTGTTCTCATAATCTATAAGGCCCTAGCCTTAAACCTTACTTAATCTTGAGTTATTACAATATTACACATTGAGGATCTTTTCAGGTTTAGAGTTTTAGAGAATTTGATCATGAAACTTTCATTACATTCCACATTTAAACAAAATGGTTACATAAAAGAAAGTATTCATTCTTCCCATCAACGGAAACATATTTAATATAAAACACGGATTCTTTCTTGACACATCCTTGACACTTTCATCACATCATGTACCCTTCCCTTGACCTGTGAAAAACATTTCAAAAACTTGTGATGAGCATAAGAAGCTCAGTAAGGGATATAAAAATATGGAAAGGAAATATGAGTACATGTATACATAAGAATGAAATCATACTCTACCCATAAAACATAAGCACTTTAACATACCTCATAAAATCATGAATAAATCATAGAAATCATCAGACATAAAAGTAAAATTGAGGCATTCATAACATTCTTACGTAGGGAGTAACCCTCTTGGTTAAGTTTGGAATACCCATCACAGTATATTCCCTAAATCTCTTCGGAGAAACCTTAACGTTTCACTCCTTCGCGTTACCCAATGCATTTGAGAGCTATATCGGGCTCACCCGCCCTTAGTTTATCACGGAACCACCCGTTTTCATAACAATGCTCAAGAACCGTATCACATAAAACATGCATAAAGGAAACATAAAATTTCCACATTTCAATCACAGTATAACATTTTAGTATATTGAAATAATGAATCTATTCAAAAAGAAACCATTTCCAAAACCACTTAAAACATTTAATAAAGAGATTTTTGAATCAAAGTGTCCCATTCCTCCATGAAGCTTTTAAAATGTTAAACCATTAATATCCATATAAATAAATCTTTAAAACCACTTTGAAAACATGGATATTAATAAGAACAAATAATTAAAACATTTAAAGCGATATTTTAGTTAAAGGGGTTCTACCAAAATTAGAGACACTTGAATACAAAAATCGAGGAATAACATTTAGTCAGAACTTTATAATATCATGAGAATAAATGGATTCATGATATAATAATCCAAAGGACAGTATATACACCATATAATAGTGAATTGGTGAATAAAAACAATGAAGTATCAATAGAAATGTCAAATGTGATGAATTCCCTTATAAAGAAGGTATCCATAAATTAAGGATAATTCAATCTCAAAATTATGTGTGACAAATATAAATACACCCAATATTTGTGGATATTAAATGTAAAACAATAAAAGGTCATTCAAACATATTCAATAGATGACATATTCAATAGCTACATGTTGAACCCAATGAAATCGAAATTGGGTTAAAAAGTTCTCTTGGTAAAATTTGATAGCCTAACGGCATCACTTAAAAATTCAGAAAATGAGTTGATGAGAGATAAAAAGGGCATCTCATCACTTGGACATAAAATTTACATAAATAAGGATATAAAATAACATATCCCAACATAATTGTATGTGAACTAAAAGACATAACAAATGAAGTCTTTTAAAAAGAGGAGGGTGAATGGTCCCCTTACCGAGTTGGGTAACATTCGAAACATACACCCCATGGAAGAAGGGTCATACAATGAAGATGTGAATACCCATAAATGAAATTATACTATAAAATCTGTATAATAATGGGAAGTACATACACCACTCAAAGTAAATTGTATAAAATGTAGCATAAATCTCACGGGAATAAAAGTGAGATGAAAAATCCCTTACAAAAACTCAGCTGCCTAACGGCGGCACGTAAAGCTTCCAAAAATAGACTTATGAGATCAAATAGGGTCTCTCATAATATTAAAATAAAAATTAAAGTCAGATTAAAATAAAATAACATCCCTATCATAAGAAAGATGAGCTTAAAAGGAATGACATAAAAGAGTGTATTTAAAAAGAAAGAGAGGGGTATGATCCCTTACCTCAAGTACAACTTGTCTTGTTCTTTTCTTTATATATCTGAATAATAAACTTTGGTCAATTAATAATTTCCTAAGAAACTCCTTTAGAGATTATTATTCAGTTTATATCACATATTATAATGTTATAATAATTGTTTAATAATGATAGTTCATATCAGACGTTTTTGCCGATGTTTGGTACATGAGTCAAAAATGAACTTGTTTGAAAAACGATTGCCCATGTAGTTATAAGTAAATAATTTCCAGAATATTATTAATGATTAAAATATTATATATATCGATTAAATATTTATTTTATACTATTCCATATCATTTGGAGATAAAAAATTTAAAATCACCGTTCATGGAGACGGTAGGCCGTAAGTACACATTAACGCTACTTTCATTTTTTTGTCATACTAATGGAATTAAAACAAAATGAGAGAGATATATATATGTTATAATTCCAGAATGATATCCATAATTTAGATGTAATATATTACATATATATCCATTATATATATGTACTTATAATATTACATAACATTTTGGGATAAGAAATGAAATGTACCGTTCATGGAGACGGTAAGCCGTAGGTACGCATGAACGCTACTTCCATTTCTATTTCATATTTAATGGAATTAAAACACAATGATACATAATAGTATTTTAATTCCAGTATGGTATCATATATAATATAATTAAATATATCCTTTATACGTACCACATATGGTATTAATGAATCAAATCACTTTAAGGGGCGGTAGTCCGCACTTCCTTAAATGAAGATATCGCGTTTACCCATAATGGAAACCATAAAGGTATGACATAAATGAAAAATAAAGAAGCTTAAGTAAAACATAAAGATATTATATATCATATATAAATATAGTGTCATCTTAATTTCCACCATTGAAGGAGTTAGATGAATGTTGAACAATCATCGTTTCGTGAGGCAGAAAATCGCCAACCACAGAAATAGTATGTTCTTTAACCATTAGACGATGGTTTGTGTAAGTTTATCTCGAATACTTCTTATAAAAACATCCTAGTATATTGAAGAAACTGTATTTGTTACAAAAGAAATGAATAAAATGAGTTTAGGGGGTTGGAGAAGTAAAATAAAACAAAAGGACACAAGTGAAGATATTACCTTAAAATCGGGTAACTCCCTTTGGTTTGAGATCAAAGGCTTCCTTAGGAAGACTTCTGCCCAAATTGAGGCTTTAAAGAGTAAGAGAGGGAAGTTTAGAGACAAAATGGGAAGGTTTTGGCCGAGACAGAGGCTCTGGGAGTGTGGGTAAGGAGGTAGAGGTGGGGGCCTTTTATAAGAGGAGAGGAGGGGCACTCTTGTAAAGTTACAAAATGTTACTTTATTTTCAAAAGAGTTTCGGATGTTAAAGGTCCCACATTGATTTATTTCGATGGTAAGGTGATTAGGGTTCTAAATCCACTCATAAAATAGGTTTTGTACATGTTTATGTCTTAGATATTGCATTATCTTTCCATTTTATTTAAATCATTAAATAATGAGGTCATCGCTGCATCATCATGATGTCATAAATAATTTAATTCATTTAATGTCTAAAAATTATAAAAAAAATACTATGATGTAGGAAATTTTTTTGTCTTTCCAATGACTATTTATAGACAAAAATATGACTTGTATAACCCCATGTAAAAAGTGTTTTAGTAAAAGATCTCATGTTTGTGTCATTTTTTCTTTAACATTAAATAAAAAGATATTTATGTCATTTCCCAACCAACATTGCTCCATGGGGTCCCCAAGATGACCCATGGATCGTCTTGGACGGACATGACACATCCAAAGAGGGTAGGACTTGTGTCTAGGTCATTTCATTTTATTAAAACATTATTCTTACAATAAACTACACTAATTACCTCTAATCGCGATTAAAAACATAATAAGTTACTATTCACCAAAAATTATTTTTATCCCATTGAACCACATTTTAATTCTTAAAGACAACCATGTATGTCAGATTTTTTAAATTCAAAACACAAATATGGAAAAAATTTCATTTAAACGGAAAAATCAGTTATTATAAGTACCGCTTAGTGGTTTCACTATTCATCAAAAATTGATGTTTTTCAGAAAAATCCCAAAAATTCACCCTAAGCTATATTTGATAATCCAAATTCAAAAATGAAGTCTATTTTAAAAAATTGAAAACATATAAGTCAAATTAATTACTTTAATAATTAATTCACGCTGTCAGAGTAAATAGCGTGTTTTTATGAAACAATAAGTATCCAAAGATTGACACTAGTTTAAGTCTGATTTCAAAATGAAATTAATTCCAACGACCACTATTGGATTTAATGGTAAAAATATATTCTAGTTTTACTTTAAAACCAATTCAAAAGATAATCTAATCATATAAATAAATTATATTAAAAAGAGGTTTTGAATTAAAATACAACATTTTACATTATTCATTAAAAATGAACTTTATCGGAAAGATACCAAAAATTTACACAAAGTAAATTTCGATGTCCCAATTCATAAGAAGAGTTTTATTTCGTACAATAGAATGTATAAGAGTGAACAAAACTATATTTAATGATGGTTCACCATCAAAATCCGAAAAGTGAACCTTTAGTGAAAACTAGGGCATATACACATAAAATTGATTTCTTTCCGTATTTTAAGCCTTTATCTTTTATTGGATAAATGTAAAAACATATATAATCATATTTTAGTTATTTCTATCCATTCCTGATAATACAAAGGCTACATGTTAACTACCATTTAAAATAATATTATTTTATTATTAGAGTGCAACGTAAGATTCCCAAGAAACTTGTTGTTGCATGTTGGGTACGCCATCGAGCATAGCGTCCCCTTTAAAGTCATATTAATATTTTATTCACAAATATAGATAAATATGAAAATTTCATATTCTTTATTTACCTAGGGTGTTACATAATCTCCCATCTTGAAGGTTACCAAGTGCGAACTCCATGAGAGAGAGTCTCTTCTTCTTACAAGTAATTGCACATGACGGTCTGTATACTATATGTCCTATAATAGTATGTCATCTAACCGTAGAACTTTAATTAATAATATTGTAATAGAATTTCAAGGTTCTCATCATTGCGGGGATCTTCAATGACCTTATCAATGCAAAAAATACTCCAGGAAATTATTATATTATAGTCATGCAGAACAATGAACAATAAGTGAACATTCATGTAATCAACGTAAAAAACAGTTGGTTCTCAGGACACCAACCCTTATATAATCAAGGTAGGAGAACGATGAAGAACAACTCACCTGTCAATGGAAACATATCATGTTTCTCTGTAATAAAAGAAAAGAAGAACATGGAACATAATATAAAACAACCCATACCTTTGTTCGTTGATCGGTGAAGATGTATTTGGAAGAAGACGAAGGTGATCGTCGTTCATCGCGTCCGCCACAAACTTCCAATCCCAAACTCATGAGCCTACTTGTTGACGATGGTGTGGAGGGAAGTTTGGTTAAACACGTTCCATGACGGTTGGATCCGAGGATGAAGTTGAATAAGGTCGGCTTTTTTCGTAGTCGAATGCGTTCTTCCAATGGAGCTTTCACCCAATAATCCTCCTCTCAAAGCTAACACCAAAATGAACAATTCCATCCAAAATGATAATAGATTTTGTTAATATATTTTTAAATTTGTTAGAAAAAATTCAAAATGGTGAATTAATTAATTAACTTGGTTCACCATAATTAATGTGGAGGATTATGTACCATTAAATTAGGGGAGTTGACCCTAATAATGGTGGGGGTGTGGAGAGTCTCTCACTCATTAATGAGGGGAGTGGTGATATTTTCCTCTACCACCATTAATAGGGGGTTTAGTCTCGTGCATTCTCCACGTCGTAACCTCTCGCGAGAGGTTAGGTTTGGGTAGGCACCACCACTATAACCACTAATAGGAGGTTAGGGTGTGGTGGTCCCACCTCCACCTTCCATGAGTAGATTTTAACCAAAAAAATATAAATTATGCCACAAACATTATTTTTATTTAATTCATCTTCTAAAAACCGAGAAACTATCGTTTAATCTCGACCCACTACCATCGAGGTGATAGTCTTCTTAAGTGAATACCAGTGTTACGAGTTCAACGGTGTCATAAGATTCCAATTCCTAGCATCGGTTCAAATGTTATAAAAACCGCTCGTACGTTTACTGAACGTACCAGAACAAAACTTCAGAAACTGATTCTGGGCACACCAGGACTCAGAATCAGGTACCGTCAATTTTCACTAACTCATAAATATTCCCATTTATTTAATAAAAAAAATTCCCACAAACATTCCGGGTCTTTACAGTAATATAATTTTGAGGTTGAAATTAATTTATTCTAGTAGAATTAAAAAAATGATATTTTACGAAAAATAGTATTTTTAAAAAAATATTTTCTTTGATACATTTTGTTACAAAAAACTACGAGTTTAAATAATCCATGATATACTATATAAAATAATTATTTTAAAATTAATTTTATAAAATAACTATTTAATTTATGTGTATGAATTTGGAAAAAAATGTATAGCTTTACAAGATTATTTTATATTAATAAAATATATTTGTATGTTTGTGGATAATTTTTCATAAACTCAGTATGTGATTCAAAAATATATATTTTTTATCAAAAATGAATTTTTTATTTTTAGATAATTTATTTTATTTTCAGTAAATATATTTAACAAAATTAACCTCAACATTTGAATCAAAAGTTTAATAATATATTATAGTTGGTAGTTTAAATGTTTTAGAATAGATTAATTTTTTGATAAATAATGAAAAACAAATATTTCTATTGAAAATTTTATTGTATTCTAATGAAATGAAAAAGTTACATATAATTTTTTAAAATAATAAAAATAAATGAGTGAAATTATATTATTATTAATGAAATATAGGTAATTACTATAAATTTTAGGTTGAATTTTGATATAAATAATATTTATTTTAATGAAAACGTTTTCCTTAGAATACTTATTTTTTGGTTCTATGGTTTTGATTTTAAATTTATTTCTTCTAATTTAGTTAATTAACCAAATAAATTATATTACATATTTTTACACATAATATTTAACAATATATAAACATTTGAAATTATTTTTTTTTTCATAATGAGTATTCTAAACAATAAAAATTTGTAATCGTGGTATGAGTTAAAACTAGTTTTCAAGGGAAATAAACAAATTATATGTGAGTTAAATTTTTTAATGAATTTAATATCTATTTTATAGAAATATTTAGAACACGTATCAAATATGGTTTGTTAATATTAAATTTGGGAGTCATTATATGTGGGTAAAATGTTGTTATATTGTATTTGATTCAAAAATTCTTAGTGTTTCCTCTTCCGCACTTATAAAATGACACACAATCTCTAATACGATTTAAAATTATGAAGATCTATGTTTTAGATAATAACTACCAATATATCTTAGTTATTCAAACAAATCCTAGATTAATAATTTCTATTTTTAAAACCCTATAAGAATGATTTTTTTGCAATCCTAAATTGGTTTTATGGAGAAGATGTTTAATGTTTTATTCTGAATTTCAATTTTATTTCTTCTAATAACAACATAAACTAATATTAAGATATATATATATATAATAAAATAATTTTCATACATCTAAAAATAATGAATTTTTTTGATTTCGCAATTTATATAAATTTCTTCTTTAATAAATCGGAAATGAAATAGTCATTCATGTGTATGGAAGACTGCCTCCTAGTGAATAGATGTATTTTATTCTACATCCGCGCCTATGACGGATGGATAATATGATGTGTTTAAAGAAAATATATCATATTTTTTACATAATTTATATAACTTACTAACAATATCATTTCTAACTTCTTACCATCTAATCCATTGTAAAAAATATAACATAACAAATGTGTACATGTTGACTACTGCTTCAATGAAGCAATAGGATACGATTTTTAATTTATATTGAAATTTATTGTAATAGGGTCATATTTAGTGAATATATATTATATATATGATATATAAAAGATTCTAAAAGGATAATTTTTATATCAATTTATTTCCTTACATACATAAAAAATTGAAATAATTTTCTTGCTTACGTACGACATACTATCTCTTTGAATGGATTAATTTGTTGTTAAATATCTAATTTTATGGATGTCTATAAATATGAATATAATGAATATAATATGATATTTAAATAATAATTTATATTCTTTAAATTATTGGACCATAATCAAATTAAATATATGATGTTTGTCTAATGAAAACATATTTGTAGAACAAAGTAGATATACCATGATATAGGGATTTCAGTAATGTAGTATTCATTAATTAGGGATAAAAATATATAAGTATATAATTTACTGTATTAAATGCATGAATATTGTTCTTCAATATATGTATAATAAACCTATATTAATTATGGATCTGTTTCTATCATTTATCACAAAGTCAGTATGTGTGGTAAGGGATTTTTGTCTCAATTTTACTTTTGTGACACACATCACATATTTACCACTTTTTTCTTTTATGTGATATATATACTAAAAATGAATATTATTTCAGAATATTCGCAATAAATTATGTGATATACATATTATTCTAATTTTATTTCCTTTAAGAGGTTTATAATTTAAAAGTAACTAATGTGGTAAGGATTTTATTATACAATCTCATTATTTGTCGGTGTTGTTTAAGCTTATGCTTACGAAGAGAAAATATTATAACATATTTCTCAAGAAGCTCATGAATTTTCATATAATTTATTTATTTATAGAAATTATATATTTTTTAAATTTTATTATCCTTTTGTACTATATAGTCAAAAATAATGTTATTAATGAATAACATATTTTATTTATCACATATTTAAAAAAATATTTTCCCATAAATTTCCATGTTTTCATAAACATTTTTTGATGTTTTTTTATAATTCTATAAATGTTTCTAAATTACATGTATTCTTGTGGTTGATTTTATTTTTAAAAAAATTGAATTTTTATTTATTTAAATATATGATAATTTTTATTTTTTTTGGAAAGAATGTATTGAATGAAATCATGAGAGGTATACGTCTTAAATAGAATTTTTTTACTTCATGAAAACTCAATGATTAATGTATCCCTTTACCAAGATCAAGATATATTTTTGATCAAAATTTTATCATTAATATTTGAGAAATCATTTTATTTTATATATTTGATTTCAACGTGAAATGTATATTTTCCATAAGAATGTTTTCAATGTTAATTTAATGGTATTTATATTTAGAATCTTGAAAAAAACATAAATTTTTCTTATGATATATTAGGAATATTGATCAATGATATAACCATTATTATTTTTCTTAATGGATTATAATTATAATGACATGATGGTTACAAAACCATTTCATTATACACTTATCATGATTTTCTGAATTTTTAAAATGATTATGAAACTCATTTAATTCCCCTATATCATGAAAAGTATATTTTTTTGAAACATATTTATTTTTCATAAGTTATAATTCATTAATGTATCATGATAATCAAGAACACATCTATATATATTTAATTATGTGAAAGGTGGACAATGAATTATATATACCTTAAATTAATTGTGTAAATTATGTGTATCATAAGAAAAAAAATAATGGAATGGGGTGTGAACCCTATTCTGTAAGAGCATTTTTCCACTCTCAGAGTGTTATTATTGAATCTGGAATACTTTGATGGTTTGAGTAGTATAGAAAATCAACTTTTCTAGTCATTTAAAACGTTTTAGAAATCAAAAAATGATTGTTTATACTTCTGTGTATGAAAATAACTATCCCTTATTTGAAATATAAAAATGCATGGATTTTTTTCATTTATTTCATTAGGATCCATGTATTATTAACATACATAATTTATTAAATGAATCTTTTTTTTGATCTATGATATGTTGGGTATAAAATGAAAATTTAATTATCATGTTATCAAAGTCATATGAAAATGTTATGTTGATATCTCTGTTTTTAATCATTACTGTGCATCTGGTCTCACAGATTCTTTTATTTCCATTCCTTATGTTTTGTATGATGGTATGATGTAAGTGGTATCTATGAAGGGTTCTTGATATGAAGAAAAATTTGGGACATAATTTAGTTCACTTATGAACATATTGATGATGTAACTATGATTCCTATGATACTGGTAATATATAATTATTCAATGGATTGGTAACTAATATAATGACTATTAATCTATTATGTTTGTGTATCTTTGGTTAGAATGTTTGGGTCACCTAAAAATTCTATAATACACCCAATAACATCAGTAGTGATGTTGTAACACATCACATCCCATATCATAATCAAATAGAAAATATATTTTCTATATCATTATAACTAAATATCCTCCATAAAAATATACACCCCAACTACAAGAAAAATTTCCATTATAGAATGTTATAATGAACAATACGGTCTATAACCCCATATCATCCTCCTACCAGGCCTGGCCCTTATATTATATAATCATCTCAATAATCTAATTAGGTGAACTAGTATATATCAAAATATAACGGCATATCATTATAGATGACATTATTAAACCTGTATTGATTCACCATAGCCCATAAAATAACTATATTTGACAGTGTGGAAGTTGAAGTCAATAGACATATCTTTTTATTATCGAACCAAAACGTTTTGGGAAAAACCCTAAGACTCAAACCATTTGGTCATTAGTATGGTGACCCATCCAAGGTAGGGTTTTTATGAAATCACATGGGAAATATTAAATATAATAGTCACACACATTTTCACCACCAAATTTTCATTCCAATACAATGATGTAAATGAATGTCATCAGTACCACAACATCTTGAAAATCCATGAAAACCCACGGATACCCATATACCAGAAAGAACAAAAACATATCCTAAGAAACATTATGAAGATTCTTGATAAACCCCTATTTATTTATATGATTATCTTCTATTGAATTATTATGTTACCAAACATATTAAATTTTTTATTTAATTAAGTAACCATATTTAATGAAAACCATTTGAACACCAAAACTATAATTATATTCATCATCTAATCATGTATTTCATTCATGAAAAATTTCAAATAATGATTTTCATTTAATTAAATCCAACACCCTTTACCATATTATTTAATTACATAAAAATTAGAATACCATGAGGAATATACAACACATTCCCCAACCAATGACCCATAAAAATAATTCCATTTTTTATATAGCCATGACTAATAACCCATTATAACCATAACTAATTCTCACTACAACCACTATAAAACAAGTCCGACATTTCAAACCATCCTCAATATCCCTAACTGGGACCCCCATATTTATATGAATTCAAAAACCGATTCATAAAGAAAAAACAATAATAATTCCAATAATAAAAAATATAGATTATTTATTTTTTAACATTACATTTAATTAATTAAACATCAAACATATGAAATGAACATTAAATCCTATTTTTTATCTGACCAAATTACTTAAATTCATGAAACATTCAAAAAAATTTCTCGTAAGCAATCAAATTAAATAAAACAATTCTTTAATGTAATAAATTTACCAAAAATATCAATAAAAATAATAGTTGTATATAGTGTATGAATCTATAATGAACATTACAATTTATGACATAAAATAAAATAAAAATAGTCATAGATCCTTATTTATCAATTTTATAAATGTCTATATATAATATTTTAGACTCTATGGATGTTGTTCTCAAATAGTATGGATGATGTAAATAAATCAAATCAAAATTTAAAGAGTGTGTATTATAAAGTTAATGTTTTTGGATCCAATAAATTAAAACATTATTCTCTAGGGTATTTCCTTTTACAAATATAAGATTTAACCCTTTAAGTACATAAAATAATTATTGTGTGATAAGTATTATCACCACATGAAATTAAATTTTAACCAAGTCAATGATTAAATCTATCAGGGAGAATGACTTTATTTTCATTTAAAAATTAAATTTTTAATGGTTTTTCATTTGAAAATTTATTTATCATTTCTAAAATAGGATTTGAGATAATAGTTAAAAACCATGATTTTTTACATGAGAATTAATCTGATGTTTTTATATATGAAATTTTTTTATATGATTTATATTTACATTCCAAAATTACCAAAAAAGTCTATTTAAAATCCTTAAAAGAGATATATGAAAATTTAAAACGGAAATTAAAAATTTGGAAATATTATTTTGATATTAAAATATAATCTTATGAAATTCTCAATGAATTTTATGTAATCCAGAAGATTTATAATGGTCCAAAATTTCATCAACAAAAACATGAACAACAAATGAATAATATAAAAATAATTATATTAAATAAATATAAGTCTTATAATTTCTAAAAATACTCTTCTGATTCAAATTTTAAAAATAGTTCATAATTCTCAATCATATGCCTTAATCAATACTTATTCGGAAGTCATAAAAAATCCAAAAAAAATTAATTACATAATGAATTGTAAATTCACATATAATATTATAAAATAACTATTAAAATAATGAAATATATCTTCTAACTACAAATCCTAAATTAAAATTGTATTATCCATCCCTAGGATAATAATAAATATTCAGCATTCCCCCATAGTCTTCTAGAGTAAAAATGAATGGGTTTAAGAAAATAAAAAACTATAAACAATTGAAGATAAAAAATCATGTGGACAATAAAAATATTATAATGAAATCACAAATTATTGTTGATAAGATTAAAAAAATGAAATATTTAAGCCTCTTATTTCAGATATATTTATCAAACACCTTGATTATAGATTTAATATTTTCTAATAAGAAGTGTCACAATACAAATGTATTCCATATTTAGAATGATATTTTTTGTCATTCTAGTGCCAAAATGATGTGATGTATTATCAAGAATACCACTTTATATTCACTAAAAACCCAAAAAATATCTTCACTCAATGCATATTTTTATATCAATTATACTCAGGGAATGTTAATTTCTATTACATCCTAATTAAAATTAACATTAGTTCGAATAATATTTCATATAGAATACATGGTAATAATTTTATCCATATTCCTTGATCATCTACACATTTTTTAAATATTTTAGTTTTTTGATTATTTCTTAAAAAAATACATGGGTTTGTTTATCATTCACTCATAATATTTCTTTTCCAAAACGTCATACCATGTTATAAAATTATTTATGGATTGTCATTACAACCGTATATTGAAAATCTATTTATAATTAGATTATAAAATTTTGGAAATATATATTAAAATATATATATTATGTTTTGTTTATATGAATTTACATTGTGAATACTATTTAACATAAATGTAAAAAAATAATATTTCATTATACATTATTAAAGTATTTCAATTATAAAAAATATTGATGCATATGATAAAAAAATTATTTAATCTTGGAACATGATATCATCCATAAAATCTCTCAATATTAGTTTATATGGATTATATTTATTAAATTCCTCTAAATAAAACTAGTAGCTAACCACCATAATTTTTTTTATATTTATATGTAGTTTATAGGATCTTATTTATTCAGAAAAAAAAACATATATGGCTTTATAATTTTATCATTATATTTATATTGGTTTTGTTTCCATTATAATTATATATCGTCAACCATTATCACTCGATATTTCAGAGAAATATTTTATATTATTATTTTAAGGAACTAATATTTCCATTTTTTTAAAATATAAAAGTTTATAATAACAATAATCTAAGATGTAATTTAAAAAAATTCAACATTTCCATGTCTTGATCAAAAAAAAATTATAATCAACTTTATGTTAAATTAATTTATCATTCTGAAATAGAGATATTCAATTTCATGTTATTTTTAGTAATACCATTAAGATCAGGCAATCTCATATAATATTTTATAATTTCTAAAAAAACATCTTATTATTAATCTATGTGAAGTAAAAATAAATATTATAGAGTGTAAAAAATTCTAAAAGGGAGGTAAAATATTACTATCGACATTTTTTCCCCATAAAAAATAATTGAAGACAAAAAACATATTATCATAGAGTTGGTTGTTACTTTATTAACTTGGATCTAGATATAAGAAATCAGATCCCAAATAAATAAATATATTAGTATTCCTAGATAACTAGATACATACTTGAATCACACATTAAATTGAAAAAAATAAAACATTGTATTTTTCACGATAACACCATTATTCCCTTTTTCATATCTCTTCATATCAATAAAAATACCCTTCATGGAAGCCTATAGAAATTAAATATAGGAAATGGGTGAGCTCACATTGTAGATAAAGTTATTTTTATAGTGGAAGATATTGTGACTACCTGAGGCAAAATATGTACTAAAATATTTGTAACTAGAAAAACTTTTCATATAATCAATAACATGAGAATGATGAATATAATGGAAATAAAAAATGATGCTCATAAAATGCCTTATAAATAGTCTGATGATCATTAAAATATTTCATTGATATTATAACTATTTCTATAATCACATGGATAGAAATGACTAATCTATAGATGAAGGAATTCATAATTCCAAACATCATTATTATACCTTCAATCCCTTGTGCAATGAAATTTATGCAAATGGGTAAGTACTTATCCAAATACATAGGATTTTTTGTCTCAATATACCTAAATAAGAATATAGGGGATTAGTGAAAACCACATCTAACATAGTAAGTCTAATGAATTACTTTAATGAATGGATTGAAAATTAAAAATAGAAAAAATCATTATTGCAAAAAACTAGCATAAGAATTGATAATTTTTCCATAGTCATTAAACATAATCATAAATAATTCAAAGTAATATGGAGAATGGTATCAAAATAGTAACTTCATAGTCAAAATGATCATAAATAATCTTGATAAATAATGTCGATTATATAATTAGAATATATCCTAAAAAAATTCGACAAATGATGTTGAAATATAAGAAAATACTTCCAAAATAACACTAGAATATTACAATATGAAAAAATCATTTTTACATTATAATGACATATTTAATGGAAAAATGATATCCAATATATAAAGGAAAACATTTAATTTGAAAACTGTATTATCAAATGGAATAATAATAATCAAATAAATGATCAACCTCATTGGTGGTTAATTTCATACATGTTCTATTAGTTAAAATACATACATATAATAGTATTATAAAATGGTTAAACAGTTCCTCGCTTCAAAAACCATAAGAATATTATTTTCTAAAAAATTGATAAAAGAAAAAATGTGTCAAAATATATTAAATAAATCCAATGGATAATATTAAAAAACTCTTGAAAATATTTATATTATTAATGGATAAGGAAGAAAAGGGATTCTCAACCGTTGAGGGAAGTAAATTAAACTTTTCTTCAAAATATTTTCTAAATCAGTTTAGGTACATAAAAGAGTAATATATTTCTATTCCCGAAACATTTAATTATGAAATAGATTCAAATAGAATTTATTTTTCTACATATAAATACCAAATAATTCTCACATTCCATACTCAGACACAAAAAATCTAAATAAAGTGGATATTCTAATAACCCTTAACACTTTGGTAAATCATCAATCTTATGAACCATGAAAGGAATGAGATCAAATAAAACATTAAATTAGATTAATAAATGGTTATACATGATATATATCATATATAGTGTAGTATATATAGAATAAATAATAAATAAGTAGTGAATATGGATTATGCATCACTAAAGTAAAATTGAGATGAGAAACCCCCAACCTCAGTTCCAATTTCATTCATATGTGCCAAATCCTTCTATATAATAAATATATATTTATAATAAATATATTAAACAATAATATTCATATATATATATATATCATACCATATATAATTTAATTATATTATTTTATCACTCATTTATTAACAGTTATTTATTATGAACACAAATTTTGGTGATGACTATTTAATTTTATAATGTATGTTGTGTTTTGTTAGTTTATATACTTTTACATTGATCATGGTTACATCATTTAAATAATTTTTTGAATGAAATAAATATATTAATTTTTTTATATATAATAGTTCTAAAAATTTATAGATATAAAATTGAGTTACATTGTTCATGGAGATACATGGTCATATGTATGAATGAACGTTGATTTCAAATTTTTAACAGACTGAACGAAATAATGGTAAATAAATTATCAAATATACAAAATATTTATTTCATCATATATATATATTATATATTTGTTAATTTTTTTTTCTATATACATAAAAATATCATAAATAAATACCACATCACTCTATGGATGCAACTGTTCACAAGTACGCATGAGTGACGTCATTATTTTCCAACGGATTTGAATGTAAAAAGGTAGATGTGATATTACAATTTCTGAAGTATAATTTTTTCATAAAAATATTTTATATAAATTAAATACATAATTATATTCATATTTGATATACGGTTATGAATAATGAATTTTATAGGTTCGTGAGGCGATAGTCCACCCTGCAGAGGATCAACATTTTCGTCTCACATTTGATGGAAGAGAAGATTAAAATATGTTATACTAATAACTAAATAACATATATGTATATGAGAGATAATTTTTTTGTTATTTTATCAAATATAGATAATATTTAATGTGGTTTAAGGTATAAATTAAACAAAGTGACATGGATAAAGACTATTCCTATTCTTCGGAGAAACTATATAGGTAAATAACTAAATCCATAATAAACATACTTTATTATCAATAAATGACTCTAAGTCATTGCTAAGTATATAATTAATGTATTCAGGTAGTAAATTACTGATAAAAGGTATATAGAAGTTTTAAAGGGAGATTATACGGGGTTTCCTTTTATAAGTTGGGGGAAATACAAACATGTATTTTTTTAAAAAAATTAAATTATTATAACACCATGTAATTCTAAAGTAAAAACCTGGTATTTGATAGTGTGTATACCATGTGACAAAAATAAATCATGGAAATATTGTATATAGAGGTATTAAAATTTATTTAAAATTTACAATATGTTATGAATATTTCAATTAATAAATCAATGAGTTAGCGTGTGTTAAACGCAAGAGGGACATTAGTCGATGGCATGCATTACACACAAGATCTACTTTTATCAAACATTAATATATTATCAACAGATAATGATATATGAAATTGAAATAAAATCAGTAGTTATGAAGAGTAATATGTAGAATATGACAATTCTGGTTTAAATAAAAATAAAATGAAATAATCATTTAAAAATTAATTACAAATTTATATAAAAACCAATTGAATATGAAAATATATTTTTACTGAAAACTACTTTTGTTCTCACAAAGATGATTTACCCTAAAAATAAGATTAAATAAAATTAATATTTATATTAATTTAATATATATATATATATTCAATCAAATATTTCTTATATTTATCCAAATGATTAGATACACATAAGAAAAGAACAAACCCTAATTTACACATAAATTCATATATTTTTATTAAGGAAAGTTTACCACATTTTATTGGAGAACCCATTTTAAATTTAGTTATTGATAATATAATATATTATATATTTAAGAAAAAACTTAATAATTTAAAAATTTAAAAATAATTGTTTATGGTATATTTTTGTAAATTTTTTGTGATGATTCCTTTTTTAAAGAATAGTGAAACATTCTGAATTTTAATTGAGAACCTATTTTTCGTATAATTTCATTATATGGTGATATTATATTTTAAATTTTTTGTAATGGTTATTTAGATAATAATTTTTTCATGTAATCCAATTTGTGTCATTGAAATCCATTTCACTTTTATATTGACTCAAAAAACATAGAAAACATTCGGATAATTTTAATTTAAAAAACCCACATTGTTTTCTCCTCTAAAGAAATAAATTTAAATTAATTTCATCCAATTAATTTTATTAAATTTAGAAAAATAGGTTATATATTTTAAATAAAAATATTTTATAATTTATTGTTATGTCAACATTCTTTTTGAACAAAAATATTGGACGAAGTAATTAAAATTAATTACCCTGATTAAGGTAAAATTAATCTTAATAACAGACTAAACCATAATCTTAGGGGTCCATATGACCTATAATGTTTTCTACAATCCACTGGGCGGTCGTATTTTGACCCTATAATACCATTTATAGAATTTGGTTTTTTAATAGTGCCACTTTTAATGTGAAAACATGTATGTAATTCCTTTCTCAAAATATTATAAGAGCACCACTCCTCCACTATAAAAGTCCTCATCTCCTCCCACTTACTCATACACCTCAAGAAAATTTTAATCAACCAAGATATATCAATATAGATCCTTAAAAAACTCCCCTCAAATTAGAAGCATCAACTTGGTCCTAATGAAATTAGAAGAATCCTTTGGTATAACCCAAAAGAAGTTGCCCGATTGAGAGGTAACATCAGTCATTAACCCCTTTTCTTTTATATCCATTATCCATCACATAAATATTATTATTAAATCTATATATAAATAATATTTTATCATAAAAATACTGGGAATTTTTATTCTATATATTAATACAACAAGTACACAAACCTCCACCTAATGGATAATGAACTTATAGTTTACGTGTACGATATACTAACGCCTCATGAAAATATGATTGCTCATTTATTCTTTACTGCCAATAATGTATTAAATTATGATGGAACATATTTTTATATATGATATATTGTATATTTAATAGATCTGTATATGTATTTTATTATTTTAAAACATATATCATTATAATTCTCATTTTTTAAAAATGATAACATCGTTTCTGGGAGTGTGGATTACCGCCTCCTAAAAGCGATGTGATTCATTCACACTATATATGGAATGTATAATGGATGGATTTAATTTTTCATATTTGACTTAAAAAATTTATATATGATATTCATAAAATAATTACAATATTTGAAATATAATTTCACTTTTTATTACCCTTTCACACACTTAAAAGGTTATCACATCGTTCATGGACGTGTGGATTATCCCCAACATGACTCAATGTGATGACTCTTACATCACAACATTTTATATATAAGTATATTTTATTAAATAATATATATTTTATGATATAATTGTCATTATGAAAATATATATTATTACATACTTTCTTTGAATAATGATCATTGAAAAATGGGGATGATACTCATGAGTATATACGACCTCCCATCACCATAACTATAATGTTGGTACATTTTACATAACAATATTTTGTGATTACGTTCTAAATCATAATTTATGTATAAATATGAAAATTATTTCATTAATATTATTCTTCTGAGTTTAGGTAATGAACCCTTTGACCTTATTTGACCTAAGAAAGTTAATTTTGATAAATTAAATGAATTTGGTCAGGAACACCCAACATAATCCTAAGTGATTGATTAGTTTTATAAAAGATGGTAATAAATGAAATATTAGAAATGATAAAAATGAATTTTTTTTATCAATCATCTAAAAAATTATTCTTTTTAGTGTTCAGAAATATAAACACACACAAGACATGTCAGATGAAACATAAGGGATTTTGTCTGAAATTATATTCCATTGATGTATATAAGTTTTTATGAAACAACTAAATTTTATATGGTGTATAAAATTCACTTTGACACATAATATCATAATCATAATTATTATAATTATATTATAAGTGTAATTTATTTTCATACATTCATTGAGGTTATGATTTAAATGATATAAAGTGGTTTGGACACTTTGGAATGTTTAATGATTATTATCCTCAATAATGTTAATAGTTATTATCTTCTCAATAACACTTCATTTTATAAATATTGACATTATCATGTAAAAATGAATTTATTTTAATAAATTTTCATTGTAAATTTCATTTAATTACCATATATTAGTACAATTGATACAATTATTTCATAAAATATATAACATTTCACATTCAGTGATCAATTTGACAGTTATTTATTAACTCATGAGTTATTGATATATATGTATCTTTTATTAAATGAAAATATTTGACAAATAATATTGTATATTGACTTACGTGGTTATTCTATATGATTAATGATTTGGAATTTCAGTCATAGGTGGATCCTAGACGTTATATGGCTCCTCAATGTAGTGATAAGTTATCATGATACAAATAAATATCATAAATTAAATGGGTTTGTATCTATTGTTTTATACTATTTAGAGGATGGAAAATAGCAGTAAATAATGTCATGATCCTAATAAATTATATCCAATAAATACGCAGTACCTTCATTTGTAATTATTATTTTTTATCCATTTTATTTTCAATTGATTAATTATATTTATGAATTACATTATCAGTTTATTGATTAAATTGAAATTGTTTTTAGTTTCATACCATGTTACATTGTTTTTTCCATGAAAATTTAATTGAATGGAATGGTTTTTCCATTTATTACCTTTCCATATTTTTTATTAAAATACTTCTTAATTATTTGGTTATATGTTATTTTTCTCTATTATTCACCATTAAATTATTATGGTTATCAATGATTAATTATATAATTCACTATACAATACACTTTCAGAATATTTGATCTCACCATTACTATATTTCTTTCCCTAAGAATCTTATTAGTGTACTATTTAAGATATATAAGAACATAATATATGTAATAATATCATTCCTGATGTAATTTATTTATAAATAAATATGAATAATTTTTTAATTAATATATTCATTTGTAATACATGACTCGTGTATCTATCTAGTCTAACAAGAACATTAATCTCTTTGTACTTGGGGATTTAATTAAATGTAATTATACTAATTTAATAGTTGTATAAACTAGCTCCTAGACATATTTGGATGGGTTGTTATTGTATGTATTATAAGAAGTTTTTTATAAATAATTGGAACAAAATTTAGGAAAACATAGATTAAAAAATGCAACCCTATGGATGAATTTTTAGATATTTAATGAAAAAATCCATGTAATTTTGGTAAAATATATATAGTGTCGGTATTTATAGAAATTAATCATTGTCTGGATCATAATACTGGTTCTGGAATAGATGTAACTAGGAATAAAAACTCTAATAAGGTGTTTTAGGCCTGACTCGACATAACCTGATACACGATAATAGGTTTTACATAACACAAGGTTTGACCCTCCTAGGAGATATTCAAATGATAATTCGCATTTTCGTTACAAAACATTTTTCATGATTTGAATAGATAATGAAAGTGAATTTATGAGGTCAATACTAAGTGTGTATATTTTAAATAATGTGTTATTATTTCGATATCCTATAATATAATATACATTTACCACACCAAGACTATTGTTACTCACATTATTCCTTTTATTTATAACTAATAACTCGAACCTAAAGGAGTCAATTAAAAATTGAAAATGAAACATATGGTGGTGATAATGAGAAACCAAATGAGGTGTTTAAATTAGTTATTGATATATTGTTTATTCATAAATAGTTTTCTTGAAATATGATTAACAACATATCAATTAATTATAAGGTCCCAACCTTAAAACATTACATAATATTGAATTAAATGAATAAGTCGTATTGAGGATGTTTTCAGGTTTAGAGTTCTAAAGAATAAGTACATAACTATTACAACTCAAAATATTACAAAGTAGGCACTTCTACCCAATTTCCATTTTTATCATAAACTAAAATCTCTTGAGAAAAAGGGTCATGTCTAGTTCCATGTTTTAGACATCATGAATTTTCATTAATCCCATCCTTGAATCTATTAATTAAATCCTATGGAAAACATTTCAAAACATGGGATGAGCATAAAAAGCTCAGTAAGGGTTATAAAAAAAGATAGAAATATTTATTTCATCAATATATAACAAACAGAAGCTATTTAAAATATCCCATGAAAACAATAGATTAATGAATAACATATAGTAATCATAAATCATAATGGTAACTTGTGACATCTATATCATAATTACTTTGTAGCTATCACAACTACGTATAGAATTACAATTGCAATACCCATCACAGTATAATCTCTAAATCTCTTAGGAGAAACATTAAAATTTACCTCCATCACATAACCCAACGCACTGGAGAGCTATCTCAAGCATAACCTCCCACGATTTATCATGGAACCACCCATATATGTAAAAAATTCCCAGGAACCATAACACATAAAACAAACATAGTGGAAAGATAACATTTACGCATTTCAATTAAAATATATAATATAAATATATAGAAATAAAAAATCCATTATCAAATCCATTTTCAAAACAAAATATGTAAAAGTGTGTATGGTATTTATTTTCCTTTTAAAAACATTATGGATTGTTATGGAAGCCTAATATCAAATAATACTTGCAGTGGTGGAAAGGTCGTTGTAACTGCTTACATTAAAAAAATAAACATTCTCTTTTGTCATCTAGTAAAATAGATCATAGAAAAATATTCCCTTTTAATGAAATGTAATGTAAAATGTGTTTATACACCATATAAAATAATGTAGTGTAGAAATAAATGAATGACATAAATAAGAAGGATAAGATCATCCCAATGAATGGGAATTGGGTTAATAAGTTCTCTTGCCTCGTGTCGGACTTGGCCCGTTCGTTCCTTAATCTCATAAATATTAAATTAATGTTAACTTATACTTTCATAAGAACCTTTTTCAATTTTATTATTCCTTTTAAATCACTTATTACCATGTTTTAAATATTATGTAATCATTTATGTTAATAATGGCTGTTTTGTCGATATTTGGTACTTCAGTCAAAAATGGACATCATATAATTACAAGTAGATCATGTGGTAAAAATTTCATTATATCCAGAATTATATTCAGGATTTATTTATCAAATATATCAAATATATCAAGTATATAAATTTATTTATATTAGTACATAACATTTGGAGGTATGAAATGAAATGCACCATTCATGGATACGTTAAGCCGTACGTACACATGAACGCTACTTTCATTTATATTTCATATTTTGATGGAAAGAAAGAAAAATGGTACATATAAATATTATATTTCTATTATAATATCATATATAAATATAGTTCCATATTAATGGATACCATTATAGGCAATAGGAGACAATTGAACAATCACCATTTCATGGGGCAGTAGTTCGACGTCCACTTAAACAATTTGTTCCATATACATTTGATGGAGGTGTGTGTAAGTGTAGCTTGAATCTGTATCATAAAAACATACTGGTATATTGAGTATAATGTTGTTGTTATAAAATAACTGAATAAAAAATGGTTACGGGGTTGGAGAAGTAAAATAAAAAAAACATAAGAGAAGACATTACCATTAAATCAGGTAACTCCCTTTGGTTTGAACCAAAAGGGTTTCATGAAGTGCCTTATACCTAGGGTAAGGATTCTTAGATGAAGATAGATATCTTGGGATGTTATTTTAGTAGATTTTAGTCAAGCCAAAGGGCTTGATAAGTGTTAGAAATGGGTAGGAAGTGAGGTCTTTTTATATGGGAGATGAGGGGATATTTTGGAATATCTGAATATATTATTTTATTATATAATGATTTTCAGTTTTAAAAGGTCCAAAAATATTTAAATTAAAAAATAAGTTGGCTCATGTTTGAAATAAAATCGTCCAATAATAATTGGACATGTTTTGGATTTTTTTCTAATTCTTATCTTCTAATTTATTTAAATCATTTATTAATGATGTAAACACTTCATCACCATTGTGTCATAAATAATTTAATTTATTTGATTCCAAAAATTATAAAAAAATTACCATGATGTAAGAAATATTTTTAGATTTCTATTTAATAATTTTAGTCATGTATATCAAATATATAACCCTACATTAATTGTTTTAGTAAAACAATATATGTTTATGGTCATTTTATTTTTTCTTTAAATAAAAAGTTATTAATGTCATTATCTTATCCAATTGGCTCCATTGGGTCCCAAAATTGACCCATGGATGTTTTTGGTCGGAAATGAATGAAAAATTTATTTTATGACAAGGTTCATGGTAATTTTATATTATTATAACATTATTTTTACCTTAAATTACTGTAATTACCTTAAATCGCGGTTAATAAAAGTCAAAGGATACTATTCATTGAAAATTATTTTTCCCATTGAACCACATTTTAAATTCTAATGAAAACCATGAATGATATATATTTGAAATTCAATTCATATAAGCGTTGAAAATTCATTTAAATGAAAAATTCGGTTTTTAACTATTAAGAAGTATATTTCACTATTCATCAAAAATTGATGGTTTTCAGAAAAATTCCCAAAATTCACCCTAATCTAGATTTGATATTCTGAATTCAAAAATGAGGTATATTTTAACAAATTCACAAGATAGACGTTGCACTAATAAAATTTATAACTATTCCCCATTGTTAAAACAAAAAACTTATTTTTACGAAATAATAATTATCAAAAGCTTGGTACTTATTAATGTCATATTTCGAAGTGAAATTACTTCTATTGGACAAAATTGGATTAAATTATTAAAATAAAATCCATTTACACTTTAAGACAAATTAAAATTAATATATATTCATTAAAATAAATTAGATTAAAAGGTGGTTTTGAATGAAAATACTACATTTTTCACTATTCATTAAAAATGAACTTTATCAGAAAAATTCTAAAAAATTAACCAAAGTCAATATTGGTGTCCTTATTCTGAAGGAGAATTTTATTCGGTCATATAGAACGTATAAGATTGACCAAATCAATATTTAAAGAGGGTTCTCAATCAAAAGGTGATAAATCATCCTTTTAGTGAATATTAGAGTATTTATGATTACAATCGAATTATTTTGTTGTTTTAAGCCTCTAAATATTATTGGATAAATGTAAATACATTTATCAATCACGTATAATCATATTTTAGTTAGTTTAATTAATTCCTGCCAATAAAATGGCATGGCATTAACTACCATTTAAAAAAAATTATATTTTTAGTATGCAACATAAGATTTCAGAGAAACCCATTATTGTGTATCAGGTATGCCATCGGACCTAGATTCCCCATTAATGTAAAATTAATATTTAATTCACAAAATATTACTAAAAATTGAATGTATTATTTCATTATTTAACTGGGATGTTACATCCTTCCCCCCATTTGGGAATTGTATCCTCACAATTTTATTCACTTATCAAATAAATGTCAGTATTTATCCATTAGAATTTTAAGATTCCCACATTGCCTCTTCAAACTTATGGGTTTTCCGAAAAACATTTACCTAGTGAATAACCATATTCCGCAATAGATGCTCTTTATAGTCACGAATCTGGACAGTTTGATCCTCATAATAGATATTCTCCTCCAACTGAACTACTTCTAGACTTAAAACATGAGATGGATCTGGTATATAATTTCTCAACATTGAAACAAGAAAAAATTGTGTACTTGGGAAAAACATGGATGTAAGGCCACTTTGTACGCAACAGATCCAACTTTATCCAGGATTTTATAAGTTCCAATGAACCGCGAACTCAACCTTCCCTTCTTTCCAAAAGGCATCACCCTTTTTCATGGAAAAAAATGAGAAATACATGATTACCTAACTAAAAAAAATATATTTGACCTCCAGTTATCTGCATAAATTTTCTATCCTCATTGAGCTGTTCTCATGTGCTTCTGAATCAACAGAACTTTCAATGTCATCAATTCCACCAATTTTGGTCCCATATGCTTCCTTTAACCTACTTCATCCCAAATGCTGGAGTTCCACACTGCTTTCCATAAAATGCCTCAAATAGAGCCATCTGTACACTAGAATGAAAACTTTTATTATAAGAAAATTCGACCAAAGAGAGATGATGGTCCCAACTTCTCAGATAATTTATCTAACAAGCATGTAAAATATCCTACAAGGATTGAATTGATAGTTTTAACTTCCCAACTGATTGAGGATGAAAAGCTATAATAAAAATTAATTCAGTACCCAACGACTTCTGAAGGCCTTTCCAAAAGTGAGAAGTAATCTTTGGATCACGATCATATACAATTGAGAGGGGAACTCCAAGTAACCTTCCTAACACTTTTACATACAACCGATAAAGTAGATATAGAGAAAATGTATCATTAATATGAACGAAATGAGGAGATTTAGTTTATCGATCAATCATAACCCAGATTGCATTATTACCTCAAGATGTCGTCAGTAATTTCACAAGGAAGTCCATGAATATATTTACCCATTTTCACTCCGGCACTGGTAAAGACTGAAATACCCCTTTCAATAACTGCCCCTCCACTTTAACCAGTTTATAAGTTAATCACTTCAAATTAAAGTCAACAAAATCTTATTTCATTCCATCCCACCTGTAATAGTTCCAAAGATATCAGTACGTCTTAGTACATCCGGGATGAACTGAAAATGGAGAACTATGAGCTTCATATAAAAACTCATTCTTCAAATATGAATCACATGGAACATATAATCTCTTTCCAAACCTCAAATCAAAAACATTATCAATGTTAAATTTAGGAAACATACCATTCTGAACCAACTCTACCTTTTTCTACAACTCACTGTCTTCCATCTACGCTTTCTTAATTATGTCTAATAGAGATGATCTCACTGACACCTAAAACAAAACAGAAGAATTTCTTCCACCAACAACTTCTATGCCAATTTTCATCAAATGAAAAACCAAAGGATATCGTTATAAACATATCATTTTAAATGAAGCATTACTTTTTGTACTCAAAGCATAAACCACTTTATTTGCATTTCCAAAATGGTAAAGGATAATGCAATCATAATACTCAATTAATTCCATCCATGTCCTCTATCTCATGTTAAATTCTTTCTAAGTGAATATATACATTAATTATTTTTGGTCAGTATATATTTTACATTTTACTCCATACAGATGATGCCTCCAAATCTTTAAAGCAAAAACAACTTTTACTAATTCCAAATCATATGTAGGGTAACATTACTCACGAGGTTTCTGCTAACATGAAGAATAAGCAATTACCTGATCATTCTGCATAAGGACACAACCAAGTAATTTCATTGAACCATCACCATATATTAAAAATTCATCATCACTGGAAGGTAGTGCCAAAACTGGAGCATTCACCAAACGTTATTTCAATTCCTGAAAAAAATCATCACATTCTTTCGTACAAATAAACATAACACCTTTTCGAGTTAATTTAGTCATTGGACTAGATAACATTGAATATTTCTAAATAATTCTCCAGTAATAACCTAGAAAATAAAGAAAACTACTGATCTCAGTAATATTTGTGGGTCTTTTCCATTATTTAACAACATTCATTTTAGAGAGATCAACAGTAATTCCATTTTCATAAATAATGAGACCAAGGAATGAAATTTCTAGTTACCAAAACTCACAATTTCTGAATTTCCCTACTAGTTTCTTTTCATTAATGTTTTTCAAGACAACCCTTAAATGACTTTCATGTTCCTCTTTATTTTTGGGTGAAACTCAAAAATAATCAATGAACAAAACCAAAAACTTATCCAAGAAGTCATGGAAAATTCTATTCATAAGATCCATAAATAAAACAGGTGCATTGGTTAACCCAAAAGGCATAACTACAAATTCATAATGACCATATCTAGAATGAAATGCGGTCTTTGGAATGTCTTCTTATTTTAATTTCAACGGATGGTACCCCAAACTCAAGTCAATCTCTGAAAAATACTATGTACACAGGATCTGATCAGACATTTCATCAATTTGACGCAAATGATACTTATCCTTAACAGTGATGTTATTAAATGCTCTATAATCAATGAAAATTATCATTGAACCATATTTCATTTTAATAAACAAGACAAGAGCACCCTGTGGTGATGTGCTTTGTCAAATGATACATTTATATAATAACTCCTGCAATTTTTTCTTTAACTATAAAAGTTCAATTTCAGCAACTCGATAATGGGGTTATGAAATGTGGTTACCATCAAGAACTAAGTCAAGAGAAAATTAAACTTCCCGATCAGGTATAATACTTTGAATGTAATCAAAATAAACATCAAGGTTCTCAATTACAACTGGCAGATCATTAATATGAATAGTTTTTTTGATTTAAACAATGTGTAAAAGGTAACATTGTTTTCCATCGTTTACCTATTTATCATCTTCCTGATATGTTATCAAAAGTACATTTCATCCTTGTAAAAAAACTAAAAATAATTTTTAAAACAAACCTCTTTAGCTCTGCAGTCAATATAAGAATGATAAAAAAAATCCAATCCATTCATAGAATAAAATCAAACTCTACTAGAGGAAAAACAATAAGGTTTTCAGGGAGATTTTTTCCGCACACAAGGAGTGGAAGGTTCATAGAATTTATTTTTGTCTCAATCATTAGTCCAGGTGTTTTAACCATAATATCAAGAATCATATCATGGGATGGAAATCCCAATTCACTAGAAAATTTATCAGAAATGAAAGAGTGTGTAGACCCTGAATCAAACAACACATAGGTGTAATCAGAAAAAACAAACAATGTACCTGATAATACTTCATTCGATGGACTAACATCTCCTGAAGTAGTTAAGATGAATTTCACTAACCCTTTATAATTGTAGTCTAGATACATTCCCACAATTGAGTTATTCATCAGACTCTCATGTTCATAATGACCCATTTCATTGCACATAAAACATCTTACTGATTTTAAATCCGAATTTGTCTTACCATTTCCCTGGACTTTATCAGTGAAATTATTAACCTTATATCCCGTTTTATCGCATCTCTAGCACATAAGTGAATTCATAATACATTCCTCATCATGATTTTTACCACAATATTCACAATCTCTAAACTTAAGTTTCTTACCATTAGACTTTTTTGAAGAGTTCTTCCCCTTCTCCTGCTACATTGACCTCTTATTCAGTTGTATTTTTAAGAACACATGATCAATAGAAAACTCCATTTCCACCTTCTCTGCACAACAAAAAAGTTTTTCATAACTTTTGAACTCATGAGAATCCGATTCCCTTCGATAATTTGGCATTAATCTTTAGTAAAAATGGTTTATTTTACTATCAAGACCTCATATAAAAATTTGGAGCTTCCATTTCAAGTTGAGTGATCTTTACATCATAAGAAACCACTGAGTCATCCATCTGCCTCAATTACAAGAATTATTTTTCAATCCTATGATGAAACACCATAGGAAAATATTTCTCAAGAAACATACCTTTGAATTCATCCCAATAAAGTGCATCGATCTCCTCACTATCCCTGAAATTTTTCACGATTGACCACCACTGATCAGCTTCTCCATCAAAACAGTAAACAACGAGACTTACATTATGAAGTTCTGAACACCACATAACATCAAAAATCTTCCCCAATGATTTAATAAACCCTTATGCTAGCACATGTTCAACTAATTATCTAAATTATGGGGGATGTTTCCTCATACAATGTTCCACTACTGACATGTTCCTCTATAGTCTATCTTGTTGATCTCATGAATGGATAACATCACTCTTTATATCCTCAATCAACTATTCCATCACTGAAACATACAGTTCTGTTCTGATTCCAACCATTTTAGGTTGCTGATATGGATGGTTGTCTTCCTCTTGAATTCATCCCAACTTAGCTGTCTTGTTTCCTCTCTGGAAAACCATTCTTGACACAAAAAAATTTATTAGGTGAAGTAACCTGGTAATCTGTAAATGTTATATCATTTCAAAATTAAAAAAAAAATTAATTTATGGATATTAATTTAACAAATAACCTAACTCCTAAATTTGTCTAAACCATCCTTTGATACCCACTATAAGGACTAGGCCTCAAAACATTACATAATATTGAATTAAATGAATAATTCACATTGAGTATCTTTTCAGGTTTAGAGTTTTGAGATAATTACGAAATAATTATTACATCTCAAAAGATTACAAAGTAGACACTTCTACCCACATTACATTTTTTCATAAAATAAAAACTCTTGAGAAAACGAGTCATGACTAGTTCAATGTTTTAGACAACATGTATTTTCCCCAATCCCATCCATTGCCCTATTCTTTAACACTTGTGAAAAACATTTCAAAACATGTGATGAGCTGAAAAATATTATTAAGGGTTATAAAACAAAGAAAGAAAAAACATTAATTTATCAATATATACATATCATAAGCAATTTTTCATATCCCATGAAAACATAAGATTTATTAATAACAAATAGTAATCACAATTCATAAAGGTATCTTCTAGCATCCATATCATACCAACAATATAACTATCATAGCTATGTAGAGAGTAACATTTGGAATACTAATCACATTATATTCCCTAAATCTCTAAAAAGAATCATTAACGTTTACCTCCATCACATTACCCAATGCATTGGAGAGCTATATCAGGCTCACCCACAATAGGTTTGTCACAAAATACCAGAATATGTAAACAATTCCCATGAACCAAAATACATAAAACAAAAAAAATAAAATATAACATTTCAACAACTCAATCACAATATATAATTTAAATATATTGAAACAAAAAATCCATAATCAAAACCATTTTCAATACCAAAATATGATAAAGAGTGTTTGGTATTTATTTTACTTTTAAAAACATTACGTCTTGTTAAGGAATCCAATGAAAAATAATACTCGCGGTGGTAGAAAGGTCATTGTCACTACAAACGTTAAAAAAATAAAAATTCCATTTCGTCATTTAGTTAAATGCTTTATAGAAAAAGATTCCCTTTAAATGATATGAAAATTAAATCGTGTTTATACACGGTATAAAATAAATTCGTTTTTAAATCAATTAACGACATAAATAAGAATGTTAAGATCTACCCAAAGAATGGGAATTGGGATAAGAAGTTTACTTACCTCGTGCCCGACATGAATCTTTCAATATTTAATAACCATAATAATAAATTAAATATAATTAATAGTTTCCTTATAAGCATTATCAAGTTTAATATTCCTTTAATATCACTTTTTACCATGTTATAAACATTATGTAATCATTTATGTTAATAATGGTCGTTTTGTCGATATTTGGTACTTGAGTCAAAAATGGACATCTTATAACTAGAAGTTGTTCATGTTTTCAAAATTTCATTATATCCAGAAATATATTAATGATTTTGATATCATATAAAAAATATATATGAAGTATATACATGTATTTATATTATTACATAACATTTGGAGGTATGAAATGAAATGCATCATTCATGGAGAATGTAAGCCATACGTACGTATGAAGGCTAAATTCTTTTATATTTAGTATATTGATGGATTGGAAACATAATGATATATATGTATATTATAAATCCAGTATAATATCATATATAAATATGGTTCTATCTTATTGGACACTATGAGAGGAGGTATTAGATAATTGAACAATCATCGTATCGTGAGGCAGTAGTTCGCCGTCCAAAAGAACAATATTTTCTTTACCCATTAGATGGAGGTGTGTGTAAGTGTATCTCAAATACATCTCATAAAAACAACCAAGTATATTGAAAATATTTGTGTTTTTACAATAGAATGAAATAAAAAGAGTCTTGGGGGTTGGAGAAATAAAATAAAATAAAATAACTTAAGAGATGACAATACTATTAAATCGGGTAAACCCCTTTTGTTGGAACCAAAAGGGTTTCTTGATGTGCCTTATTCCTAAGGTAAGGCTTATAGGATGAAGAGAGGAATCATTGGAGATTATTTGGGTAGAGGTTAGATGAGCCAAGTGGCTTGAGAATTTTGAGAAATGGGCAGGAAGTGAGTTACTTTTATAAGGGATAGGAGGGACTCATTTGGAATGATTGAAAATAGTATTTTATCCCATGATAAAAATGAGATAATACATTAATAATTGGACAATTTTTGGATTTTGTTTTATTTCTTATCTTCTTATTTATTTAAATAATTCATCAATGATGTATACATTTTATCATCATCGTGTCATAAATAATTTTATTTATTTTATGTCTAAAAATTATAACGAAATTTCCATGATGTAGGAAATATTTTCAGCTTTCTATTCTATATTTATAGTCAAATATATCTATTATATAACCATACATTAAAAAATATCTAGTAAACAATACATGTTTATGACCTTTTTATTTTAGGGTTATATAATTGATATATTTGACTATAAAACTACATTAGAAAGTTCAAAATATTTCCAACACATGTTTATGACATTTTTAATTTGACTTTATATAAAATGTTATTAATATCATTATCTTACCCATCTGGCTCCATGGGCTCCCAAAATTTACCAATGGATTTTCATGGTTGGCCAAGACTCAAAAAATAAGGTTAGCACAAGTGTCAAGGTAATTTTATATTACTATAACATTATTTTACCTTAAATTTCCATAATTACCATTAATTGCAGTTAATAAAAGTTGAAAGTTACTATTTAAAAAAAATAATTTTCATGCTATTAAACCATATTTTACATAATAATGCATACCATGAATCATAGACTGTTGAAATTAAATTCACAGAAGTATTAAAATTTCATTTATATGAAAAAGTTGTTTTTTAACTACTTAGTTGTATATTTGACTATTCATAAAAATTGATAGTTTTCAGAAAAATTCCAAAATTTCACCCTAATATAAATTTGAGATTTTAAATTAAGAAATGATGTCTATTTTACCAAATTACAAAAATATATTTTTCATTAATTAATTTTATAATTAATTCTCGCTATCAACAAATTTTTTTAAGAATTAATAACTATCAAAAGATTGATACTTGTTAATATCCAATTTCAATGTGAAATTACATCCAATAGCCAAAATTGGGTTAAATGGTAAAAATATAAATTATTTATAATTTTAAAAAAATTAAAAAGATAATCTAACCATATACATAAATTATATTAAAATGAGGTTTTGAATTAAAATATAACATTTTTCACTATTCACTAAAAATGAACTTTCATGGAAAAATACAAAAAAATTAACCCAAGTATTTCTTGTGGTCTTGATTCTAATGAAGAATTTTATTTGGTCAAATAGAACATATAAGAGTTAAAAAAACAAGATTTAATGAGGGTTCTCCATCAAAAGGCGATAAATCAACCTTTTAGTTAATTTTAGAATATTTATGCCTAAAATTGAATTCATTTCTTATTTTAACCGTCAATTTTTTTTGGATAAATGTAATAAATTTTATAAAAAAAATTAATAATATTTTAGTTAGTTCTATTCATTCTTTCTAATATAATGGATAGACGTTAATTACCATTTAAAATAATAATAATATTATATTATTAGTGTGTGACATATGATTTCATATAAACTTGTTATTGCGTTTTGGGTACACCATCAAACATAGAAATACATTTAAAGTAAAATTAATTTTAAATTCACAAAATATTAATAAAAAAGAGACTGTATTATTTAATTATTTATATGGGATGTTACATTAACCAACACATGAGCTCACCAAATAATAGAAGGATGGAGACGTCTAAGAGATCTATTGGGTGAGAGTATAATGAAAATAATGGTCGATTCCACTCATGAAAAAAATGATCAACGAGAAACCTAGGAATCTGTCTTAATAGAATGGTAAAATTCATTATGGTTGGGGAATGTGGATATAATGTAAATAATTTTTTAGGGAAAAAAGATTATGATGGATGGAAATAAGGATCAGCCTATGAAAACCTTCATAGATCGTTTTCTTATGTGTCAGCAACCTGGACATTACACATGTACATTATTACTTCTAGAGGATAAATTTTAGTCTATGGAATAATCTTGTAACGTCCTGGTTCCATAAGCCACCTGAGGCACCCCATACTCGGTTGTTCACACAGCCTCAAGCACATTTCCCTGAACGCCATAGGCTACCAACTCGCAGTGAGGGCATTGGGTGTGATAGCGGGGAAACTATTACATCATTGGTAAAGTAACACAGATGAATAAAACAATAGCAATTGCAGAAGCAGTAATAATCTATACAAAAGTAAATAGTTGAAGATTTGGAAATAATTATTTGGAGCACAAACATATATATATGAATGATGCATGAAACCTATTTATAGGAAAGCATCCATATAAATCACAATGCTGGAACACAACAGTACTAAACAAAATACAAAAGAAATAAAGTAAACGAATCCTCAGCATCGCAAGCCATAGCTTTCTCCCATTCTCTCAAACACCACAGTCAATCAATAACCTACAGTAGAAGGGTGTTTTCCCTTTTCTATACCTGCAGCATTAAAATATATTTGGGCCTAAAATCATGGCCCAAACAGGTTGTGAAAATAAATATTAGTAGCCATCCACCCAATGATTTGTGCCTAACAGTCAGTGAATATATGGCTTGAAAATGTACATAAGCAGTAAACAAGAAAGTACTTAGCAGAAAACAGTGCCAAATATCAAAAGAAACTAATTAAGCACAGTAACCATCTAGGAAGTTCACACAGCCTATACCCTCTGGTTATCATATAATAATATATAATTACTCTTTGAGGATGAACTCACATTCAATTCCCATTATATTCAAAAGTAATTCAAGACTCTCTGGGGATGGTCGCAGTGTCAATTCCGCTTATAATCTAATGTAATTCCAGGACTCTCTAAGGAAGATCACACGGTCAATTCCCCTTATAGCACCAAGGTCAAGGACACTCTGAGGAAGCTCACTTGGTCAGTTCCCATTATAGCCCCATGTGGTTCATGGAATCTCTGAGGAAGCTCACTCAGTAAATTCCTCCTATATTCTAATGTTCTCAAAGACTCTCTCAGGAAGCCCACCTCGGGCAATTCCCCTTGAAGTCTACCACAACAGGTTCTCATGGCCCTGTGTAGGTCAATGAGCATAGAAAGGAAAAAAAGGATAGTGTAATCCTCAAGAAAAACTTGGCTAATGAGTCTATAGTATATCATTCATGTCAGAATAGAAACTATCCTCCCTAAAAAAGTATGCATGGAAAAGAGGCAAGGTGGCCAATCAGGCTAAGCAGACCAACGGTCGTAAACAAAACATGCATGATCAACACATCCAAAACATAGAAATCAACCCTATTAACATCCAATTTACCTCTACAAAAGAATACATCCATGGTACGCAATCAACAGGGGTAAATCAGTAAACACACAATACCTCGTTCAAGCGTATTGGTCAAAATCGCACATAACACTCAAAGACATTCAACAAAAAGGCACAAACCACCTACCTTTGTGTTGTAGGAATGATATATGTGAACCTCGAATATTGAATCACCCTAGAAAACTGTAGATCTATAAAAACTTCTAAAATGTTCAACATAGGATAACATGGGAAATAAGAGGAATCACGAAACGAAGATCAAGTAGAAGAGAGAGATTACTATGGCGATCCCAACGCAATCGACAATGGTCGAATCAGATTTCAGATGCTCGGTGGGAGGTTCGGAGGAAGATCATGGTCGTATGAGAGCTCTATGCCAAATAAAACCTAGAATAAGGGGTTTCTGGACATTGCACGTGACCCCGGTGAGTTTAATGAAAAAAGAAAATACACGGCGTGTAATTTTAACGTACACACCGTGTACTTTTAGTTTTCATACTCCTCATTAGGCATCCACCATGTCACCCGTACCCCGTTGGGTGTGTGTACACTACACGGCCAACACAAATCTACATGTAGTAACCTAGTACATGGTGTGTACTCATACAGTACATGACATGTACTTGGAAAAATTTTCAGAAATTCCTCTTTTTCTCAAAAACGACCAGAAAAGGAAAACATACCTGAAAAGAATGTCCAGGTTCATGAAAATATCTAAGGAAATAAGCGGGCCATGTATTTATGTACTGGTGTTGTGTTGAAACCCATTATCAAAATTATATTTAGTGATTAACCTTCTTTCTAGAATGGTTAAAATATTTATTTTGGAAATTATATTAATATGGTTTTTGGAAAGTGAACCATGTAAGCTGTGTAACGACTGTAACATTTTTCAAAGAAAATTACTCTTTATGTAATTTAATAAATTATTACATAAAATTGTTATATAACATATGAACTTCTTTGGTTTTATGATTTTTGAATTTAAAAACACGGTTACAAATTGTTATCATTTTCAATATAACCCCTGAACATTGATTACATGATTAGTATAAATATAGGGCTTTAAGAAATCCAATTTACTCAGACAAAAGAAGTGATGGACTCATCCTATATAATAGCTCCATACGAAGCCCATTTTTCAGATCTCACAAAGGTGGTGGCATCATTGGGCTTCACTCTTGACCAAGCCCATGCCGAGCATAAACACATTAAGCTCGAACAAAACTGCCTATGAGTGAAGTGGATGTTGATAGAGATTACCACCCTAGCGATGTTATTTGAGCCACCCCAAGAGCATTTCTACATCATAAAGCTTACCCTTAGGTCATATGTTGGCATTATAAGTGGTTATGTAACAAGTTCCTAGAACTATTATTATGTGCATTATTTTTGTTTAGAATAGAAAATATACATTCATTTTATTATTGTTACTATATAAAAAGTATTTAAAGAACAATTAGTATTTTTATTTATTATTCAATTATGAAATATATTTTTATGAATTAATAAATTTTAGAATTAAATAATATTTTAATATACTATTATTAATAAATAACGTTTTATTAAATATAAATTATTTTATATTATTTATGAAAATAATTTTGATTTTTATTAAGGTTTGAATTTTTTTTATCAAAACCCTTGAATTTTACATAAATTTCAGTTTTTATTTTAAAAGGAAAAAATCAAATATATAGAAAATTATATAGATTGAATGAATATTATTTTTTGAATTAGGACATCTAAATTATCCAATGTGGAATTTTTCATCATTTCCTGATTCAGCCGGATTTTTTGGTAAAAATTAAATACCATTTAATTATATTATGTGTTTTATGAAATCATAATGACCCAATAGTGATGTAATAAAATACTATAAATGATATGTTCGGATAATATATGTTTCAAAATTACAAAAATGTGATTTTAGTTTGGTTTTATTTATTTTATGAATCTTTAGTGGACCCTCCAAGACATATAAAACATTTTAAATTTTCAAATTGATTTCCATCAGAGTGTGATTCACATCCACATAAGCAAGCCTAATATTTTAATAAGTCATCTCATTGGCATTATAAAATAATATTTTCTACTCGTCTTCTCTAGAAAACATGGTAATATACCTTGGGGTGGGTTGTGGGTTTTATTATATTAATGTGTCGTGTCCAAAAGAAAAATAATAATGAATTGTCTCTCTTTCCTTTATAAGCCCACCCAAGATCCCAATTCCTCTTCTATAAAAGCCTTTGTAGATAAAAAAACTCTTCCATATATTTTTTATAATCCTCCCCAGGATCCCCAAGCTCCCTAGAAGACCCTCTCAAGCCTCTCCTAGGCCTTTGGATTCAGACATCCATGTAAGAGATTTCTTCGTTCCTCATTTATGTCCATGTTCCTTTACGTTGAAATGACTTTCTCCATACAACTAAAAATGTTAGGTATGATTTAAAACCTCCCTAATAATTCCCTCCATTTTTTTGAATGATTATAGACCCATTTCCTATCATTAATTCCTCCCATGTACACTCCTTACCATGCCGAAATTCCATAAGGGGTTTCCCTCTCCTCACTGGCATTCATGAAATTCCGTTGTATTATGAACTTAAATTCCATTACATATGTTGGGAAATGTATCTATACGACCCCCATACATTCCATTTAATTCACATATGATGAGACACACATTTATCTATAATCAACCATTTTTATGAGTCCTTGTGACACACCATTATGCTGTAGAAATTGAACTGCGATTTTCCAAGCCAATGTATTTCTATAGTGAATACCATCACCTTTTTTCTATCAATGGTATTATCCTTTATTCAGATTTAAATTTTGATTATATAGTTTAATTTATTAATTTCACATTCATTTATGATGGAATATATTATGATTTTCAATGAATCTGTGTTATATGATACATGTGGTACACTTATGTATGAAATGAAATGATTAAGAAGGGTGCACCCTGAAAGAGCTCCAATGCATTAGGTAGAGATTATTATAATGATATATCAAGTGAAACGAGGGTTTAAGCATTATAATTAATTTTCAATGAGGGTATACTGATGCCCCATTTTTAATTATCATAGGATCATGCTAATATCATGTTAAATGTTGTTTCCACATTTCAATGTTATAATAATCATGATATATCTTGCCTTTATGTTCATGTTCCAATTAGTCTCCATTGATATGCCTATTTCCTAAAATGAATTTTATTATTCTTGTTATTCCTTTTTTACTCCGGTAAAGGGCTTTATAGCTCACCATTTTTTAGTAATTTCCTCATGTTATCCCATGAAATGCTAATCACAAATGAATTATGTGTTCATGTAAATGATATTTTCTATAAGATCCTGTGTTTTATGTTGTATATTCTTAGGTAATATTCCTAAGCCCCAAAGACACTATACCATTCTATCGTAAATATTGTGTTAAGTGAATATTTTATGTAATAAATAATTTTTATGTGTGGAATAAATATCAGGGTTGTTATACTTTGTATCATAGGATAAGTTTAGTTATTTTGGGACTACGATTAGAAAACACTAGTGAAAGACTTTGGGATACGAATTAAGTATAATAGAAACATATCTAATTTTTTTGGGTAATTTCTAAATGTTTTACCAATAAAATACATCCCCATATTGATATGAGTAGGTAGAGGTAGCTCTAGAAGAGATGTATCTAGGGGTTAAATGTGAAAATACCGCTTTGAGGTAGACTTGAACGTGAGCTGGTGCATGACGACGAGCCTTTACGCACTATTGGTAATGACACTCCTAGGGGATTTGCATTTTCTAATTCATAATCATATAACAAACCATTATTAAGGGAATAAAAAACCCCTCTATGAATATATCATGGGAATTATATCATAGATAACATAGATTGAATCCTATAAATGAAAAGTTGTGGAAATAAAAGTAATTTATAATTCAACCATTTTTGTATTTGGATTTACCATTTTGTGATACCCCTATCTTTGAATTTATTCCATCAAATAGTCAGTAATTGGAAGAGACGTGCTAAAACCTGATGCAATGATCAATGTGATGATTGTTCGAATGAGATGCCCAATCCAATGAGAGCAGGAATCACGAATTTTGTCACAATACTCTCTTATTTATCTGATGTTATGAAAAGAAACATGGGTTTGGAGAAAAATTCAACACCCCCCACCACCCTAAGAAATAACATGTCACAATATATAGTTTCATGAGGCAAATTACTCCTACTTTTAATGGATTATATGATCCCTCAATTTCCGAACAATGGATAAAATCCATTCAAAAGATCTTCTCCATCCTTCAATGCTCCAATCAAATGAATTTTCTTCTAGTTGCTTATCACATGGAGGTTTATGATGATAAATGGTGTAAAATGATCATAAATATGAAGCTTGAGGAGGAGGTCAATGCATTGTAATTTAAGAATTTTCAGAAAAAAAATGATAAATATTCTCCTTACACTCTCAGACTTAAGATAGATATGGACTTCCTTTCCCTTAATAAAAAAGGCGATGAATCCATTAGAGCGTATGAGGGAAAATTTAAAATTATGGCACGATACACCTCCTGATTTTTCATTACCCTGAATGAAAGGTTAAACTCTTCATTGGTGGACTAAAACCAAGCCTACGCAAATACCTATAGATCCATTACTACGAGAGCTATGAGGAAATTGTCCAAATTTCCTTCAATGTTAAAATGGATATCAGTAAATCTCAAAGGTGTCATGGGGATAAGAAGTGTAAGGTGGACTTAAGTTCTAGAAATCTGATGGATAATTATAGTAGTGCTATGAAAATCTAGAACCCCACTTTCCAATGGTGCGGAAAGAAGAACCTCGTAAATTACCTGAAGGGTATGAGGAAATGCTTTAGTTGTGGAAGAAAAGGGCACCTAGCTATTATCATCCGAAAATAATAACTCACGGCTATGAAGAAGGATAAGAATAATCAATTTTACCATCAATGTGTTCTTCATTTATTCAACTACCATAAATCAGGGAACTTTTTAAACCAGTTCATTAATCCAAGGTTGTTTGGAGGCAACAAACAACCTCCAAAGAAACATGGGTGAGCATTTTCCATCAGTACCACTAAAGTGACCCCAAAAAATGAAGTGGTGATATGTACGCTAGTCATTCATTAAAGAATAAAGAACAAACTTTTTTATTATAGTTCTATGAATTTGTTTATGTTTTGATGGTTTAGTAGAACAATACCAACAACACCAAAAGTTATGGATGTAAATATGTTGGTGATAACCGAAAATAAGAAAATCATTGCATCCCATGAATATAACTCCTCCCCTATCACAATTTGAGGATTTAACTTCCTGGAGAACATCATCATACTCTGTTTAGTCGTATATTATAAAATTATTGGTCAGTATTATCTTTTCTTATATAGATCCAGCAAAAATTTCTATGAGATGTAAATAACTCTACATTTGAAGAATTGACCCCCAATTCTGTACAAGTGCAAGGAGGAAGATGAATCTTCCTTAAAACCATTATCTAAAAAGTGGATATTAATACCCTATGTGATTATTATCTTTCTCAAAAAATTGAATATATGGATGAAAACATCCACGAATAGATTTATAATTTGAGGGAATTCACTAATGTGTTTCCTCAGGAATTGTCTGGTCTTCCTCCTAGATAACCTATTTAATTCATGATTGATCATATACCTGGGTCATTGGAAATATCCAAAAATCCATATAGAATGTATATTTTAAAGCATGAGGATATGATGAATAAACTATATGAGAATCTGGATGAATATTTTATACACCCATGTGCTTCACCATGGGGTGAACCAATCCTGTTCGTCGAGATGAAGTATGGGTCAATGCGCATGGGAATTAATTATCGTGAGCACAACAAAATAACATTAAATAACAATTTTCATCATCGATGAATTGATGAATTGTTCGATCATATACATGTAGCATTTTACTTCTCCCAGGTTTATTAGTGGTCATGATATTACAAAGTAAGGATGAAGAAGGTGGATATCCCCCATACTACTTTTTGTACTAGATACGTGCACTATGAATTTATAGTAATGTTTTTTGACCTACCTAATACTCCAAAAATCATCATGGACATTATTAATATAGTCTTTAGAGATTAACTCAAAAAAATTGGTTGTGTTTTTATATGATATTCAAATATAATCCAAAATTAAGGAGGAAAATGAGTAGAATCTAAGCACTATAATAGAGAGCATGTGAAAGGGGGATCTCTATGCAAAGTACAACAAGTGTGTGTTCTAGTTGTCTGAGGTCTCATTATTTGTTCATATCATTATAAGCAATGGGATATTTTTGGATCCCTACAAAATAGCAGCAATTGGTGGATGGGGGAGGCTATCATCGGTAATTGATATCCTTAGATTTCTAGGATTAGCTGGATATGATTGTCGAGTTTTGAGAAATATATCATGAATGTAAACCCCTCTTATGATTATAACTCATGAAGGTGTAATTTTTTCACGGAGTGATGAATGCAAATATATCATCATGGAGTTGATAATGAAGCTTAACACTATGCCCGTTCTCACACTACCAACATGTGGAGATTATTTTTGAGTATTTAGTAATAATGACCTGAATCTGGAGCCCTTCCACTGGTGCCCCGTACCCGGTTTTCCACATTACCTCAAGCGAGTTTCTCTAAATGCCAGAGGCTGTCGACTAGCAGTGAGGGCCTTGGTGAGTCAGTGGGGGAAACTATGCCCTCATTTGGTAAAGTATCTAGTGGACGAATAAGCATAAACATAAGCAGAAGTAGTAAATAGCATGAAACAACTGAACAAAAGTAAATAAATGTATGATATAATAATGATGGAGAATAGTACATGTATCTATGTAAAGAAGTAAGCAAAACAACGTGCTGAAATACAACAAAAACCAAAGTACTAAATGTAAACAGCAACTCCAGCAGCATCGCGGGCTAAGGCCCGGTCCCATTCTCTCCAGCTCCGACTAGCAATCAAGTACCCGAGGTATAAGGGCCACAATACCTACCTATACCTGCAACCATATAATCTATTTGGGCCGAAAACCAGGACCCAAACAGGGTGTGAGACTAATCCTAGTAGGCAACCACCTAAGGATTTATGCCCTGCTGTTAGTGAGTGATATAGAAAAAGTAATGGTCAATAAATGCAGTAAAAAATTATAACAATTACCATTCTCATCCATTAAATTGCACAACAAGGGAAAACCAGAAATGTTTTCTATTCCAAGATAAGAAAGTAACACAACTTGTATCTAAAAAGACTACCTAACACAAGCAGTACAAAACCCATGCTTGTTCTTTGGCTTGGTGGACTTGTAACAACCAACCATCAAAATTCACACTGACTCTCTGGGTGTCTTAAACTAGCAGAACCCTTTAGTTCGGTAAAAAAACAAGGCACAAACACTCTAGGAAGCTCTTACAACAATTCCCCTATGGTCTTGCAACAATAACTACAGACTCTCTGAGGAAGAACTAACATCAAATTCCTCATGTGGTCTCGATACGTGGTTAAACTAAGAAAACTCTTGGGAAGTAAAAAGTTTTATTCCCGTAGGTCCTGCGTATGAAACTAAAACAAAAAGACCCTCTAGGGAAGCACTTAATCGTCTCTTCCATCTTTGATCTCCCACACCAGGTTCTTGCAGGCCTGAGCAGTCCAGTCGTGCGTAATCTACTGTTAGTAGCCCTAAGTAAGGTAAGAAACTACTTAGATAATAGCTACCATACATCAAAAACATTTAAATAGTAGGAAACACGTGAAATCAATGATATCAAGTAAACTAACAATTGCAATATGGTTGCCTCACAGGAAACAGTGCCAAACGACGATAAACAGCCAAACATGGGAGGAAAACACCCATGCGGTGATCCTGAAACATGCAACCAAGCATAAATTAGCAGCAATTCATCATAAGCTAACAAGAAATCTCGGCAGATAAACAATAGTATCAAAATCCTACACCCGGGATACCCGATACATGGGTATCTGGCACTTCTACAATCAAAACTCAAAGAACATCAACGTAGGGAAACAAACCACCTACCTCAATCCTCGAAGATCGATATACTTGAACTTCGGCCCGTGAATTTTCCTAGAACGTAGTAGAACTTCAAAAACGTCTAAAATGATCAACCTTAGATAACTCACACGAGAGAAAGAATCAGCAAACAAGGATAAAGAAGAACCAAGAACTCACAGCTATGATTCTTATGCAACCGACAAAGATTGATTTGGACAAACGGTGACAGATCGGTGGCTTGGAGAAGAAACGACATCCTCGGATGTTCTGGACGGAATTAGGCGGATAAGAATAAGTTTTCAATCATTAGGCATTACCCCGGGTCGATTAATGAAATAAAAGAAGTACATGGCGTGTACTCTTAAGGTACACAGAGTGTAGTGGATTTTTATGTACTCTGCCAAAATTAGCCTCCACGTCACCCCTACACTCCGTGTGTGTGGCCTAGACATGGGAAACACACGGCTTCGAGTGGAAGAGGAGTACACAGCCTGTACTCACAAAGTACACGACGTGTACTCTAAAAATTTCCAGATTCTCCATTTTTCCTTAAAAATACCGTAAAAGAGATCCGTACCTAAATCTGATGCTTTGGGTTCTTACAAACTTCCCCCCCCTTAAAGAAATTCATCCCTGAATTTCCCTAGAATGGCGTAGAAGATGAAACATCGAACAAATATAGCCAATGTGATCGCATATCAGCCTCCCTCTCCCAAGTCTCGTCTTGTATACGGCCGTACTTCCATAGCACCCGTACCAGAGGAACAGATCGGTCACGTAGTACTTTTGCACTACAATCAACAATCCTGATAGGATGCTCCTTGAAAGATGCATCCTCCTCCAACTCAACCTCCTCGGGTTGATAAGCATGAGATGGGTCTGAGAAATACCGTCGAAGCTGAGAAACATGAATGAAGACGTGCATAGCCTAGTACCTCTGAGGTAACTGAAACTTGTAAGCAACCAGCCTGACTCTCCCCAGAACCTCAAACGGCCCAAAATATCTCGGTGAGAGCTTACCCTATCTCTGAATCCTCTTTCATCCCAACCTCGGTGCGACATGCTGGAAAACCTGATCCCTAACCTCGAACTCCAGAGGTCGTCTCCAACGATCCGCATAAGACTTATGTTGAGACTGTGATGTCACCATTCTCTTTCGAATCAACTCTATTTGTTCTGAGGTCTCCTGAACAAGACTAGGTCCCAGCAAGGATGCCTCTCCTGCTTCTAGCGAGCATAAAGGTGAACGTAATTCCCTTCCGTACAAAGTGTCGTATGGTGCCATCTGAATAGTCACCTGAAAACTATTGTTGTAGGCGAACTCAACTAGAGGAATATGCTTCTCCCAAGAACCTCCAAAGTATAGAATTCAATCTTGGATAATATCCTCAAGATCCTGGATCATACGCTCGGACTAGCCATCTGTCTTGGGATGGTATAATGTACTCAAAAGTACCTTTGTACCCAACGCCCTCTATAGCCCCAGCCAGAAGTGCTAAGTAAACCACACATCCATGTCTGAAACAATGGAGTGTGGAAATCCATGCAGAGGTACAATCTCTTGGATGTACAACCGTCCCAGCTCATCAACACTGAAGGTCTCCTTGATCGACAAGAAGTGTGCAACCTTCGTGAGCCTATCCACTATGACCCAAACCGCATCATTTCTTCAAGGCAATCTCGGTAAACCTATCACGAAGTCCACCATGACATCATTCCACTTCCACTCAGGAATGGGTAACTGCTGCAAGAGCCCTGGTGGTTGCTGATGCTCTAGCTTCACCTGTAGATAGGTGGGACACCGCATAACAAAACCAGCCACATTCTTCTTCATACCTGGCCACCAGTACTGACAGTGCAAGTCTCAGTACATTTTGGTGACACCAGGATGAACTGCCCAAGCTGAAGCATGAAACTCCCGCATCATCTCCTAACGTATGTCCTCTTAAACCCATACGCGTCCATGAAAACGTAGAACCTCGTCATCGCACACTGTCCACACCGGAGTAGGGTCTCCATCTGACACACCCTCCCATAGGACTAGGCCTTCAGGGTCTGATAGCTGCCTCATTAGAACTCAATCAAAATGGGTAGAGGTAACAGCTACAGAAGACAGAACTATCTGACCATGTATTTCGTGAACCTCCAAATGCATCTCAGAGAACATAGCCATGAGATGCCACTCACTGCTGGCCTCCTGCACTACCTGCAACTGAGTCCTCCTGCTCAGTGCATCTGCCACTGCATTGCCATTCCCAGACGTATAATCACGCTTGAAGTCGAAAGACTGTTGGTACTCGACCCACCTCCGTTGTCTCAGATTCAAGTCATGCTGTGTAAAGATATACTTGAGGCTCTTATGGTCATTATATACCACAAAATTCTCTCCCATGAGATAGTGCCTCCAACAACGCAAATAATGAAAAACAGTATCCAACTCCCGGCCATGCGTAGGATAGTTCTTCTCATGTGGTCTCAACTGTCAGGATACGTACGTGACACCACGATCTTCCGGCATAAGCACTACTCCAATAACGATGCCAGATGCATCACCGAAAACTGTATAACTCTTGCCCAGCTCTGGCATAACTATAATCGGTGCTAATGTCAGTCTCCCCTTCAGATCCTAGAAAGATAATTTATAGGCTTCTGACCAATCAAACATCACCCCCATCTTAGTCAAGCCCATAAACGGCGCTGCTAAGCGTGAGAATCCCTGTATAAACCCCATGTAGTAACCTGCAAACCCTAAGAAAATGCGTACCTCGAAGATTTTCTTCGGCTGCTCCCAGGTAACTACTGTTCTCACCTTCTCTGGGTCTACTGATACTCCTGTCTCTGAGATGACATGACCCAGGAAGTGAATCTAGTCCCTAGAAAAGTAGCACTTTGAGAGTTTAGCATAAATTCAATGCTCCCCTAGTGTACTCAAAACGATCTCAAGATGGGTTGCATGGTCGTGTCGAGTGTGAGAGTACACCAAGATATCGTCCATGAAGACCACGACGAAGGAATCCAAGTAAGGATAGAACACTAGGTTCATCAGTTCCATGAAAATTGTTGGGGCCTTCGTAAGGCCGAATAGCATAACCGTATACTCGTAGAGGCCATACCTGCTCCTGAAGGCTATCAGAGGTTTATCTGAGAGCCTAACGCGCAGTTGATGATAGTCGGATATCAAGTCAATCATTGAAAACCCCCTGGCTCCTCGAAGCTGATAAAAAAGATCATCAATCCTCGGCAAGGGATATCGGGTCTTGACCGTCAGGTGGTTCAACTTCCGATAATCCACGCAAAGTCGTAAGGTACCATCCGCCTTCTTCGCAAACAACACCGGTGAACCCAAAGGGGAAGTACTGGGTCAGATGAAACCCTTAGCCTGCAACTCCTCCAACTGCTTCTTGAGCACTTGCAACTCAGGCATAGCCATCCAATATGGAGGTATGGATAGCGGTGCAGCTCCTAGAACAAGCTCGAATCGAGAAGTCTACCTCACTCTCTGGAGGCAAACATAAAATGTCTTCTGGAATGACATCCGGATATTGATCAACCACTGGAGGAAAATCCATCTGAGTGGTCCCTTGATCATCCAGATATAAACTAGCAATCTGGGCCATAACTCTGCCCAACCCATGATGCTCTCGTCCATCTCTGCATGCCTAGACATCCCATTCACCATTGTAAAGAAAAGACCCACATTCTGGTGACGTAAAACTCACCCTGTGGTGATAATAGTCGAAAAATGCCTGAAAAGGAACTAGCCAGTCCATTCCAAGAATGAAATCATAACCTGTCATCACTAGGACATAAAGGTCCCACACGAAGTGACACCAACCACCCTCATGGGGTCCCTCCTTGCACTGACGCACATTAGAAGTTATATCTCCCAAAGGAGTGTATAGTGTCAAGGTTTCCTCAGAAGTAAGGACAGTGAGTCTAAGGCTCTCCACAGTGTGCATAGAAGTAAAGCTATGAATGCTCCAGTATTGAAAAGTGCATAAGATAAAACTGAGGCTACTAGGGCCTTACCTCGAACTGTGGAAGGTCCAGGATCATGCGCCTGATGAATCTTCTCTACTACAAACATCTGGCCAGTATCGCGTCCCTGATTAGAAGCTTGATATCCCTAAGCTGACCCCCCTTGAGCCTGACCACCGTGACCACGACCTCTACCCTGGCCTGAACGACCTGATGAACTCTAGTCCCCAGTCTGCTGCATGACTGGTAATCCTACTCCTGGATGAGGGGTAGAAACAGACCCTCCTTCACTAGTCGCTGGAAAAAGAACCCTGCAAAAACGTTGCAGATGACCCATCTTGCCACAAGCTCGGCACTCCACTGGATCCCTAGGGCACTAAGGCTTCTTATGCTCTCTCCTTCCACACTGAAAGCACACCACATAGGTGCCAGTGGGAAGATCTCATCTACTAGAAGATATTCCTCGCTTCCTCGAGTCACCTTGAGCAGACTCTCGGTGGCGCTTCCTACTGTCAGTATGAAATGACCCGGCCTTGGATGTTGAACTGCCCTAGTCAACATCTCCAGTCTCCCTCAGATTTATTTCGGTGATCAGTGCCTGGTTGACTATCAGAGTAATAGAAGTCAACTGGAGAACATTCACTTGTGATCTGATCTCGGGTTTGAGGTCTTCCTCAAACTTCCTCGCCAAAAAAGCTCATCATTTCCCATAACGAGAGAGAAACGTTGTAACTCAGTGAAGAAGGAGGAATACTACATAACAGAAAGAGTACCCTGATGCAGGTTCATGAACTCACTGGCCCTGTCAGCCCTCAGCATCGCTGGATAGAAGTAATCCAAGAACGTACACTGGAATTTGTCCTAAGCCATAGTCTGCTGGCGCCCTACATGTGAGACTACATCCCACCATCTCTAGGAAGATTCTCACAGCATGTAAGTTTCGAGCTTCACCCATCTGTCTGGGGGTGTCTCCAGATGCTAGAAGATGGAAAGCATGGTTTCTAGCCATAACCCTTCAACCTGAGGACCTCCATCCCCTGTTAAATTGGGAGGATGCTACTGCTGGAAGACTCGCGTCTACTCTGCCATAGACAGGGAAGGATGCTGAGCTCCATAGAAGGTCTGCATGAACCACATGAAACCTTCTCTGAACTGAGCATTTGCACTAGTGTCCGGAATCACTGTAGGTTCCATATCCGGAACAATCAGCAGAACTACTGGTAGTCCCTGGTCTGCCGTATCAGGCGTACTGTCACTGGCTGGTTCCTGACATGCAACGAGAGGATATCTTGGTGCCATAACCCTGAAAGGTCAAAAACACACTCCAGATTTAGGATTAACAAGGACATATACACATGAGTACAAATGGGAACAAGAGAGAGAAACACTTAAATTTGAAAAACTGAACTACAAAGCATGTATTTAAACTACATTGTGTGTTTGTTAAATCCATTTACACGGCGTGCAATTCTGCCACTATTGGTCGTGTAACATTCCAGACTACACGGCGTGTACTTGGACTCCACTCCCCTGCCCGAGTCTCTTTTCATGACTAACCCACACAGTCCTCCAAAATCTAAACTACATGGTGTGTGCAATAAGGACACGACGTGTAAAAGCCAGGCTTCAGCGACCCGTGTAGCAGGTTACACGACCGGATACACGGCTGACCCCTACACGTCATGTTCCGAACAAGCACAACATGTTTAAGGATGGATAACACCAACCCGTGTTGCTCATGACATGGCTAGGTACAAAGAAGAAACCTACACAACATGTTCTTATAACACACGACATGTACTACACAAGTTTTCCTGACCCATGTTGTTTGTGACACGACCGGGTACACGGTGGACGACCACACGACGTGTACTTAAGGTACACGACCTGTCCCTGAAGTCACTCTGACACGCTGTGTCTTTGTTCACATAGTTAGTAACACGATTTAGAAACTACACAGCGTCTATGAATAAGGTACACGCCGTGTATTCTGGGTTTCTCCGGGCAGTAGCTCTGAAGCTGCTCCGAATGCTAGAAACACTGAAAAACAACCAGCTATGTGCCAAATTCTGATCAGTGGGGGCCTATACTCCTCACTAATAAAAGAATGGAATCATAAACAGTGCATACAACAATTAAACAGCATAACAAACAATGATCCGCCCAATTACGATCCTCGAGTTCCCAAAACACCTCCAAGACCATAGCTCGATGCCCATGCTAAACAGGCTCTAAAGTAAGTAATACTCTGTCAGCACAACTAGTATTTTTATCACATCAACTACCACAAAGACATGCATAATCTATCACAGAATCTATCACAACAGCATGCAATTCTAATGCACCCTAGATGGCATGGTAAAATTCAATAAATGTGATTTCCTACCCAATTCCTATATGATGCATGACATGGCACACCCCTATCGCATCTGGTTTCAGCCAAATAGAACCATAATCATAAAAACTGTAATAACAAAAAACATGTGCATCACCCAACGGTGAAATATAATAAACTGTAACACTTGCAAAAATTGAAAATTGTAATTACGAGGTAGTGTAGCTTTTCCATGTACATGGGTTAATTACTCCCAGGCATAGTTAAGTACTAACTACCCATTTCTTCCTATCCCTGTCTATGGTCGAAAAATAGTAAGAAATAGTAAGGAAAGAAAATCCCTCTGATACCAATTTGTAACGACCCGAATCTGGAGCCCTTCTAGTGGTGCCCCGTACCCGGTTCACCACATGACCTCAAGCGTGTTTCCCCAAACGCCAGAGGCTTCCGACTAGTAGCGAGGGCCTTGGTGAGTAAGTGGGGAAACTATGCCCTCATTTGGTAAAGTATGCAGTGAAAGAATAAACATAAACAATAGCGGAAGAAGTAAATAGCATGCAACAACTGAACTGAAGTAAAGCAATGTATGATATAATAATGATGAAGAATTGTACATGTGTCTATGGAAAGCAGTAAAAAAATACAACGTTATAAAATACAACTAAAACCAAAGTACTAAATGTAAACAGCAACTGCAGTAGCATCACAGGATAAGGCCCAGTCCCATTCTCTCCAGCTCCGACTAGCAATCAAGTACCCGAGGTAGAAGGGCCACAATCTCTAATTATACCTGCAACCATATAATCTGTTTGGGCTGAAAAGCAGGACCAAAACATGGTGTGAGAATAATCCCAGTAGGCAACCACCACATTATTTGTTCCCTACTGTCAGTGAGTGATATTGAAAAATTAAAGGTAAATAAATGCAGTAAAAAATTCTAACAATTACCATTCACATTCATTAAATTTCCCAACCAGGGAAAACCAGCAATGTTTTCTATTCCATGATAAGCAAGTAACACAACAGGTGTCTAAAAAGGCTACCTAACACAAGCATTATGAAACCCAATATTTTTATATGGCTTGGTGGACTCGTCACAACCAACCATCAAAATTCACACTGACTCTCTGGGTGGCTTAAACAAGCAGACCCCTATAGTACAGTAAACAAAAAAGGCACAGACAATCTGGGAAGCTCTTACGTCAATTCCCCTATTGTCTTGCAATGATAGCTACAAACTCTCTGAAGAAGCACTTCCGTCTAATTCCTCATGTGGTCTCAATAAATGGGTAAACTAGGAACACTCTTGGGAAGCACAAAGTCCAATTCCCGTAGGTCCTGCATACTAAACTCAAACCAACAGACCCTCTAGGGAAGCACTTAATCGTCTATTCCCTCTTTGATCTCCCTCACCAGGTTCTCGCGACCCTGAGCAGTCCAGTCATGCGTAATCGACTGTCATCATACCTAAGTATGTTAATAAACTACTTGGCTAATAACTACCATACATCCAAAACATATAAACAGTAGGAAACACATGATATCAGTAATATCAAGTAAACTAAAAATTGCAATAGGGTTGCCTCACAGGGGACGGTGCCAAACAATGATAAACAGCCAAACAGGGGAGGAAAACACCCATGGGGTGATCCTCAAACATGAAACCAATCATAAATTAGCAGCAATTCTTCATATGCTAATAGGAAATCTAGGTAGATAAACAATAGGATCAAAATACTACACTCGGGATACCCGATACTTGGGTATCCGACACTTTTTCAATCAAAACTCAAAGAACTTCAATGTAGGTTAACAAACCAACTACCTCGATCCTCGGAGATCGATATACCTCAACCTCGGCCTATGAATTGGCCTAGAACGGAGTAGATCTGCAAAAACATCTAAAATGATCAACCTCAGATAACTCACACAAGAGAAAGAATCGGGAAACAAGGTTAGAGAAGAACCAAGAACTCACTGCTGCGATTCTTCGGCAATCGACAAAGTTTGATTTGGAAAACCAGTGACGGGTCGGTGGCTCAGAGAAGAAATGGCCTCCTCAGACGTTCTAGACAAAATTAGGCGGAGAAGAAGATGTTTTCCGTCATTAGGTGAGACCCCGGGTCAATTAATGAAATAAAAAAAGTACACGGCGTGTACTCTTAAAGTACACGACGTGTAGTGGGTTTTTCCGTACTATTCCAAAATCGGCCTCCACGTCACCCCTACACACCGTGTGTGTGGCCCAGACACGACCAACACATGGCTTCAAGCGGAAAAGGAGTACACGGCGTGTACTCACAAAGTACACAGCGTGTACTCCGAAAATTTCCTAATTCTCCAGTTTTCCTTAAAATGCCCATAAACAAGATCAGTACCTAAAACCGAAGCTCCGAGATCTTACATTAGTGATGATTTTAATTAGGTCATGGGATATGTGTTGATGAAAAATGTTAAATTCATTACCTATTATTCAATTCAATTGAATATTAATGAGAAAAAATATCTGAAACATGATATGGAGTTGGCTGTAATAATATTCACATTAAAAATTTGGTGACATTACCTATTTGGAGAGAAATTTTAAAAATACACGGATAGAAAAATCCTGATGTATATATTCACACAGAAAGAGTGAATATGAGCCAAAGAAGATGACTACAGATGATAAAAGACTATGACTGCTCAATCAATTACCACCCTGGGAAAGCGAGCTATTTAGGGGATGCTCTAAGTTGAAAGGATGCAACAAGTCTATCATTTATTTGAATTGAAAAGGATCAAATATTATTATATTTGATGAAGATAGAAATGGTAGTCATAACTAATGGAACATCATCAATGCTTTAAAAAATTATTTCTCAACTGTCTATTTTGGACAGGTTAGACGATGGTCAATAGGATGATTTGAGAATTTAGAAGAAAGTGGAAACTATCAGAAAAGGGAAATCATCAGAGATCAATGTTAATGAAGAAGTAATTTTGAGAATTGTAGCTGTGTTCCATAAAATCCAGAGTTAAAGGCTGAAATTTTTTATGATGCACGCAGTTAATATTTCTCCATTCCCTCAGGATGGAAAATGTTGCATCGAGATTTCCGAGATAATTATTGGTTGGATAACATGAAGAAGGAGATCATTAAGTATAAATCATGGTGCCTGGTTTTTCATAAAGTGATGGATGATAGGATGACCTCTATGGGGATAATGAAAACACTAGCAATAAAAACATTGAAATGGGAGAACATCATCATATACTTTTTCAGTGGACATCTAAATACATCCAAAAGAAACATTGATATCTAGGTTGTTGTGGATCATCTTACACAGACTGAAAAAATAATTCAAATTCAACCGTATTTCTCATTAGATAATTTGGAACAGATATTTGTCAGAGAAGTGGTAAGGTTTAAGGGTGTACCACAAATTGTTGTATCAGACTGAGCTAAAAGATTCACCTATAGGTTTTGGAAGAGTCTCCAACACACTCTAAACACTCAACAGAACGTTAGTATGCATTATCATCCTCAAACTAAGGGACTATCTAAATACACTATCCAGAACCTATAGGAAATGTAGAGAGCATTCTCAATGGACTTCCATGGTTGATGGGATCAACATATTCCTCATGTTGAGTTCTCTTATAATAATATTTTACACTCAATAATCCTAATGGATCCTTTTTAAGCCTTGTATGTAAAGAGGAGAAGAACACCGACATGTTGGGATGAAGTCGGTGAGATAAAACTACAATTTCCATGAATGGTTGATGAAATGGTGTATAAGGTTAAAACCATCCATCAACACATTAAATTTTCTCAGAGTAGAAAAAGGAGGTATGATGATAATCATCTAGGAGACCTAGAGTTTGATGTTAGAGACATGTACTCCTTCACATATCACCATGGATGAGAGTAATGTTATTTGAGAATAAGGTAAGCCATAGTCCAAAGAACATCATCCCTTTTGATATCCTTGATCACATTTGAGTAGTGGCCTACTGAATAGCACTCCTACAAAACCTATCTCTTTTACATGATGTTTTCCATGTATCGCTCTTAAGGAAGTAAATACATGACCCATCACATTTACTCAATACAGAAGTGGTTCCATTATTGAATGACCACTCCTATGAATAGATGCGAGTGAAGATCCTAGATCATAGGGAAAAAATTCTATAAAATAAGACAATTCCCTTCTACGAGGTGTTTTGGAAAAACAAAAAGATTGAAGAGGAAAATTGGGAGTTAGAGGAAGTGATAATGTAGAGTTACCCACATCTATTTTTGTGGGGGAAAAGTAAATTTCGAGGTAAATGTTTTTAATGGGGATGCAAGGAACAACCCAAACATTTTTCAATGAAAATTCCTCTTGATCTATTTAAATTTATTATTTTGTAAAATGGTTATATAGCATATTCCATTCTATGGATTGATGATTTTGAATTTCAAAATACCGTTAAAAATTGATATAATTTCTAATATAGTCGTAGAACATTGATCAAATGATTAGTATAAATATAAGAATTTAACAAATCCAATTTACACAGACAAATGAATAGATGACCTTATCTAGTGGAATTTACCCATACAAATCCCATTTATCAATTCTCGGAATGGAGTTGGCATCATTGGGCTTCACTATTGACCAAGCACAAGCCAAGATTTAACATGATAAGCTCAAACAGAACCACCTATGATAATATTGTATGATGATAGAGATTACCAAACATGCGATGTTATCTGAACCACCAGAAGAGTCTATCTCCATCCTAAACCTTACCATTATTTATTATGTGGGTGATATAAGGGGTAAAGTAGAAAGATCCTATCACTATGATTATGTGCATTATTTTTGTATAGAATAAATCATATGTATTTATTTTATTATTGTTACTTTATAAATAGTTTTTTTAAAAAAATAGCACTTTTAGTTAATATTGAACTATGAAATCTCTTTCGATAAATTAATGGATTTTTGAATTAAATAATATTTTAGTAAATTATTATTACTAAATTACTTCTTAATAAATATGACTGATTGTATAATTTTCATTAATACCATTATGATTTTTATTATGGTTTGAGAGCCCTTTATATCAAAAGCCATGAATTTTCGATAAATGTAAGTTTTCAATTTAATAAAAAACAATGAAGTTTGTAGAAAATTATTTAGATAGAATTAATATTATTCTTGGAATCAAAATATCACAATTATCCAATGGTGAATTCTTCGTAATTTTCCAAGACATTCCAATTTTTGAGATAAAATATAATATCGTCTATTTATATAATGTGGTTTATGACATCATAATGACCCAATAGTGATGTAATAAAATAATATAAATGAGTTTTTCCGTCAATATATGTTTTACCCTTAAAATAATTTTATTTTATGTATGTTTGATTTATATTACATATATTTAGTGCACCCTCAAATACTTATAAAACATTTTTACCTTTTAAATTGACTTCTATGAGAGTGTGAATCACCTCCATATAAGGATTCCTAATGTTTTATGATTTTAGGACAAAAAACCAAGTGAAAAAATGTAGTTGGTTTATGGTCTGGATTAGTTTAATGTGTGGTGTACAAAACCTAAATAATCAAGAATTCCCTCTCATTTTATATATAAACCCACCCATACTCCCACATACTCTTCACTCAATGCCTTTACATATAGACCAACCTATGTACTAACCTATCTAGAATCCTCCAAAGGTTCCCCAAGCTCCTACAAATCCTCTCTCAAGCCTCTCCCAAGCCATTGTGATCGCACTTCAATGTAAGGGATTTCTTCTTTTCTAATTTTTGTCCAATATCCATTACGTTTCTATAACTATTTCCTTTCAATTAAAAATGATGGGGTATGATTTCTAACCTCCTCTATACTTCCCTTCTTATTTTTCAATGATGGTAGACCCCATTCAATCTCATTAATTCCACCCATGTACACCCGTTAACTTGCCGAAATTCCCTAATGGATTTCTCTCTCCTCATATACATTCAATCAACTCCTTTACATTATTTATCTAAATTCCATTAAATTTGTTGGGAAATTTATATATATTACTTCATTACAGTTCACTTAATGTTCATATGATGAGACACCCCTTTCCCTATAATCCACCAATTTTATGAATTCTTATGACACGCTGTTATGCTGCTGACATTGAATTGCGATTTTCCATGCCAAAGTCATTGTGTAGTGAATACCATACCCTTTTATCTATCAAGGGTATTATTTTTTATGCACATTTACATTATGATTATAGATTTTCAAGTATGAATTCCACATTACTTTATAATGATATAAATGATGATGATTAATGAATATATGATATATGATCCATGAGGCACACTTATTCATAAAATAAAATGATTTAGAATGGTGCATCCTTATGAAACTCCAATGCATTGTTCAAAGATTATTATCAGGATAAGTAAAGTCAAATTAGGTTTTACTCATGCTAATTAAAGTGAAATGAGGGTTTATAGTTGACTCATTTATAATGATCCATGGCTCATGCAAATATCATGTTGAATGTTGTTGGCACATTTCCATTTTATGATAAACATTCTATAACATGCCTTTATGTTTATGTTTTTGTTTTCCTCCATTGATATTTATATTTCCTAACATGCAATGTATTATTAATGTTATATCATGTTTACTCCATTAATGGGCTTTATAACTCACCCATTTATTATGCATGCCCTCAGTTTATCCCATGCAACGCTATGTGTGATGCCATGATGTGGCCATGTAAAACAAGTTTTCAATAAGAAGTTGTTTTTTATATTTTAGGTTGTTATGTAATGTTTTAATCCCCCAAGACACTAGACCTATCAATCATCTATGTTGTTTCATTAAAATATGTTATGAAATAAATTAGGTTTCTGTATGAAATAAAGATAAGGGTTGTTATAATCCATGTTACAATAAATCAAAACTGGCAAGGTGATGTCTTGAACCCAAGACTGAAGGACAATAAGGGTTCCACACCATCTGTTATCCTACACATTGTCCTGTTTAAAATTTAAATGTTTTTAATTAAAGAATGTGAATAATACTAATTAATGATGAACCAATAGGGTTACATTTGGGTATATAGATTAATGTCTTGACCATATTAGTTTTTAAAAATAGACACAGACAAATAGTTCTATTTTTTCACACTTTTATGGGCCTTACTATACATTAAAATGGTATGTTTGTGCTTCAAAAATATACAATGATTTCAGATACCAATTTATTAATGTAATGGCTAAATTGGAGATATATAAAATAAAAACCCAATAATTAAATTCTATTTTTTATAAATGTAACAATTACGTATATTGTAGTTTTTTTCTTATATAGTAAAATAATTACGAACTATCAGGAAAATGACAGAAAAATATTATGTCAAAATACGTTAATTTTTGTTGAATCGATGGAATCATAAATCATCATAAGACTACGAATTTTTTTCCGTCAAAAATATATTCAATATTTACAAGTTTTTTATTGATGAACTTAATCACCCCTATAAATATTTAAAAATTTTCTCCAAATTTGTATCTTCACCCACTACTATCCTACTATTTTTATACATAGTTATATGTTATTCCATGTTAATTTTGAACATCACACTCTCTTATTTCTATAGATTATTTTATGAACCCTTCTCATGATGTTGGATTTCAACGGAGAGAATATCAAATAATATATCACCAATATAAATTTTATATTGTTTGAAAACAACTTAATTAAGGTTGGGAACATGTAAAACCCTAAAACTATAATGTAATGAAATTGTATTCTATAGAATGAATAACAAACGACACCAATATGATTAGGGAAAATATTATATAAAGAATTTTGAATATATATTAAAAATTATAATTGCTTCTATATATTTCAATGCATGAATCATCGAGTTAGTCTTCGTTAAACTCCACAGTGACCTTCTTTGTTGGCTTATGTCACATGCTAGACCGAGATGTATCGAACAGTAATGTATTATTAAAATATAAGGATATATAAAATAGATGATAAATTAGTAGTTATAAATAGTAATAAATAAGTTATGAAAATCAATATTTCAATAAATAAATAATTAAATCAATAGTGACAATTTATAATAATTTAATATAAAAAACAATTGAATATAAAAATAATATATTCATAGAAAACTATATTTTCTCACAACGTTATTTAAACCTAGTAAATTGAATTAAATAAAAAATTTATGTGATATTAATATATACATATATAATATTGAATCAAATAGGTTTATATTCCACCAATAGATTTTATAAACATAAGATAAAATGACCCTATTTTATATAAAAATCCTATATTTTTTAAGTAACTTTTACCACTGTTTAAATTTGAACCGATTTTAAATCCAATTTTTTCTATTTTATAGATTTTATATGTCAAAATAAAATTCCTATTTGAAATATAAACATAAAAATTATGTTAGGGATAATATTTCAAAATTTTCTATGAAGCTACAATTTTTATTGAATAGTTAGAAATACTGAATTTTAATTCCAAAATGACTTTCAACTAATTTCTTTATATGGGTAATTTGTATTAAATTGGTATTAAATCTCAATTATAATTTTATTAAAAAAATAATCCAACATAAATCATTTTTTTCAATTTCACATTAACCTTTAATGTAAAAATATAAGAAATTGTCAAAATGTTTTACTTAAAAACATTCATTGTTATCCCTTCAACAAGATTAAATTTAAATTATTTTCTGGAACATTTTTTCTAAGAACTTAGAAAAAATATTTCTATAAATGGATTCATAATAATTTATAATGTTTAAACAGGTCAAATTATTTTGTGAAAAAAAAATATTATGGGATGAAATTTAAATTAATTACAATAATTAAGGTAAAATTAACTTGAATATGGGACTACACATTAATCAGTAGGGTCCAAATAACCATGAAAAATGTACAAAATCAATTGGATGGTCATATATCAAACCTATAATACCTTAGATGAAATTGGGACCATAATTGGATCAAATTTCATTGAGAAAAAGTATAATGTAATTCCATTATTAAAATATTACAAGAGTGCCACTCCTCCACCCCTATAAAAAGGAATCCTCCCCTATCACGTCCTCAATCTTCTTAAGCCACTTTGGATTGAACTAGATATAAAAAAATAGCTCCTTATCATCCTTGAACACAATATAGAGCCATCAGTTTGTTCATAAATACATCTAAGGAATCTAGTTTTACAAACCAAAACTAGTTGCATGATTGAGAGGTAACATCGTTCCCTAACCTCTTTAGTTTTATTTCGATTCTCCACCCCCAAAACTGTTATTATTCCATTTTTATATATAAAATACAGTATCATACATATTATAGATTATGTTATGATATCATTTAAACCAAAACATACACAAACCACTATACAATGGAAAATGGATATACTGTTTACATGTACGAAAAACTACCACCACCCGAAATGAGGACAGTTAATTTTTCATTTACCTCCTATGATGATGGTAATTATGATGGTAAATATATTTATACTTGTTATATTTGATATTTATTATACCATTAATATTATTTAATTATTAAAAAAAATATTTATATACATTCGATTTTGAGTAAAAATGAATTCATCATTTGGGAAAGTGTACAATATTGCCCCCTCAAAGAAATGTGATTTTTTCAGACTATATATGGAGTATATAATGGATGGTTTTACTTAAACATAAGTAACATAAAAAGTGTATATTATATTCATGACTAAATTAAATTTATGTAGATATAATATTTAATTTTATTTTTTACCCTTTCACATACATTAAATGTGATAACATTGTTTGTGGACATGTGGATTATGGCCTCTTCGACACAATGTGATAGATTTTACATCACAAGAATTATATATATAAGAATAAATTATCAAATAAACTGTTATTTATGATATAATGATAATTCTGTAAAGATATAGTGTTACTTACCATCTTTCCATAATGATAATTGAAAATTTGATTGTTACTCATGCGTATGTACGACCTACTATCTCGATTATTGTAACATTCGTTCATTTTTCATTACCATATTTAAGAATTAGATAAAAAATTATAATTTAGGAATTAATATGTTAATTATAATATGATTAATATTCTATATATTTTATTTAATGATTCCTTCGACTATAGTTGACCTACCAAATATAATTTAGATACATAAACCAAATTTTTTTATGAACACCCAACATAAACATAATTGTTTAAGTAGATGTATTAAACATTGTAATAAATGAAAGAAAATTAATTTTAATAGTTAATAAGTTCTCAATAAGTTCAAAAATTATTGTGTCCTTATTATTCCATAATATAAATACACACGAGAAATCTTGGATCCCATATAAGGGATTTCATCTTTATTTATATTTTGATGAGGCTTATTCATTATTAAGGACTAACTCACATTAATATGGTGTATATACTACCCTTTTATACATAATATCATTAAGATATCTATTATAATGACTTTATATGTTTCATTTAATGTCACAACTTCATGTATAATGTGATTTAAACGTTTCAAAGTGGTTTGTGACACTATAGAAGGTTTAAAGATTATTCCCCTCAAGAATTTTCTTAATGATTATGTCCAAAATATAAAAAAAATTATTATAAATGTTATCATGAAACAATAATTTTATTGATATATTTTTAATTAGTAATCTTCATGAATATTCAGGTTTTTATACAATGATAATTATTATTTCCTAAACTGTATATAATTTTAAAAATAGTGCTTCTTGTAATAGTTATTTAATTATCTAAGAAATTATTAATAAATATATATCTTTTATTTTATATAGGTATTTGATAAGAAATATATTATATTTTTTTAAATGATTATGTTATATGAGGAATTATTTCTATATTCAATGATGGGTGGATCCTGATAATTATATAGATCCTTAATGCATCAAGAGGTTCTCATGAGACAGATATGATGCATAAATGAAATGGTTTTCTCTCTGTAGTTTTATAATTTTTTGAGGATGGATCTTGAGATTAGAGGTATTCATTTGAATAATTCATGATTTCAATTAATTAATAATTTCCTTCATTTTGATTCATTATTTATTATCCATGATTTTTTCATATGAGAAATTATGGGGATGATTTTCATGCTCAGTTTATATATTAAATGTATTGTGTTTTCATTTTATTACCTTTCAATGTTTATTTTTCATTATAAATTTATTTTAATGGAATATGTTTCCTTTTTTCATTTCCACATTATTTATGCATGTCACTATAATTTTATTGATTATATGGTATGGGATTTCTATAATTTAATTTGGAATTATTATAATTCTAAATGATTCATTATATCATCTACTATACTTTACACTTACTAAGAATTTGAGGTCACTCTTATTATTCATCTTCCCCAAGGAATTCAAGAAGTATAATATGAATGAAATATAGAAATATTATTGAAGGAATGAAGTTATTATTGAATTTATATATTTATATGGAAGAGAAAAATGATATTTTAATTATTGTATTAATTTGTAATACGTGACTCATATTATAATATGGTTTACTAAGAAAAATAAAATATTTGTGCTTTGATATTTGATTGCATATAATAACATTAATGTAATAGTATTAGACACTAGATCTATCCCATTTGGGGTAAGATAGCTAAAATTATACGCATTTTTCAAATGAGAAAATAATGAAAATGAATAATTAAAGAAAAATATTTTGTGATAAGGTCTAAATATTTAAATATAATATGAATTTAAATTTATTTTTTTGGAATTTATACACTTATCTTCATAGTTTAACCTCGATGTATAATAAATTTACCCTTAATCGTGGTAATTAATTTTTATTATTTTAAATATTCACTAGACAGTAAATATGAAACAGTTTTATATATTATTACTTATTAAAATTAATAATTTTGAATCAATTTTTTAATTATATTCATAGAAGTGGAAAATTTAAATTTAAAGTAAAATATGCAGATGCAATGAAAAATTTGATTTTGAAATAAAAAATATGAAAAGGTCTAAAATGTTTTTATATATAAATTTTACATATAATTTTTTATAATTACCCAGATATGATAAATTATAACATATATGAACTTATTTTACTATGAAAACAATTTTAAATCTTAATGGATGTTTTTAATTCATTAAAAATGATAGTATTCTATAAAAAATCTTTATTTTTCAATATTCATCATGAAAATAATATTTTTAAGAAATTATGAGAAATTATATCAAATATATTTTTGAAATATAAATTTCAAATGTAAATCTTCTTTTTAATATAATATTAATAATATTTGTAAAAAATAATTTTAATTGATGTGTTCAAAATGTAATAAAACCCTTTTTTAGATAAAATAATAGTTTTATGAAAAACCATTATTTTACATTCAAATGATTAATTTTTATAATTAAGATTAATTGAATAAAATTAAATTTATTTACAAATTTACAATAAATTTAATTTCTATAATTTATGTAGTCATATTTATACTTACGAAATTAAAATCTTGTTTATAATGGTATCTTATTTTATGGTTGTTTTAGAATCAGGTTTCTATGTATCACACTCTATATAAGAGATTTAATTTATTTAAAAATACATATATTATAAGCTCTCAGGTTGTTAGGCCATCATAATTTGAACATGTGTTAATAAATCAAGTGTTATTCATTTGAAAATTCCAATTTACTGAAAACTTTGATCAAATAAATTTTTAATAAAACCTCAACTTGGTAAGAGAGAAAAGAAAATATAACTATCATATATAATAACACATAAATATGATTCAATGTTAGAAATAGTTTAGTGGTATGTGAACATGTGGACATGGTAGAAAAGAATAAATAATTTTGGGTAGTGATATAGATCATTAATCACTAGAATGTTAATCATCAAGAGTGATTAAACTACCACAAATCCATAAATATATATTTAGTAAAAGATCATTTATCATTGGAAATGAAGGTAAATATATAAATTTTTTATTTCAATATCATTTTACTATATAAAACAGATTATTTGTCAATATATATCTAGAATACAAATAAATATACTTATTTAATATAGTCATATTCCACATGAACAACTTCATCCTTTGGTTGTGCTTCCATGAACTTCCACTTTTGTTTGTACTATATGAAATGAATATCCAAGTTGAATATTTTTTATACATGAAGCACTACAATTAATTTATAATGGATCATATAATCCATACTGAAATAATAATCTATTTATCCTATTATTTCTAAAACTAAAATAGTTACCACAGTATAAGACAATACCCAAATGAATAAACCTTCATATGATTGGATAATAGATTGTTCAACAAAATTTGATAATAAAAAATGGTTTATCAAATATAATTACTCAAATAAATATCTATAGAGAACAAAGATTCTCATACATAGTTTTTATATATTTTAGATGAATATTAATTACATCACACAAATAGACTCCTGAAGAATGTGATAGTTTATTGCCTTTAGAAGTGTGGATCTAAATATTACTAATACATGAAATATCTTTAATGGATCTTATAAAGATCATGAAATTAAGTACTCTTCAGATATATACCCTACATAAGACCTTTCATCATAACTTGGTGGGATGAATCATAAGAAAGGGAGAGCTCAGATTCTCATTAATTGTAAACAAGGGTGATATATAAGAATAACATGAACATAAGTGTATGATAACAAGATTATAAATTTTGAAATACCTACCCCACATATAAAAGATCATAATCACATTTAATGGAATAAATATAGGTTTTTCATAACAAATTAATCTTATGAAAAATCAAAGATGATTTTCCATAAGAGTAAAACATTATAATAAAACATATATGTGTGGAATAAAAATTATATTATGACATTTTATACATATATAAATAGAAATAAGTTCACTCATTATGTTAAGGATAGGAAATAAAGCCCTTATATAAATATATATACATGAAAAAGGTCCACAAATTAAAAAATTGACATGAAATATAGGTCAACGCTTATCATTGTGGAAATTTAATCAGGATCATTGATAATATTATGGACAATTCATCATGTTAAACCATAACATTTTGGACATGAATTACTAGTCCATAAATATCATAAGATTTTTCATGGTTTACTCCCAAACCATCACAATAGGCAATTTCTCTTAATAAACTACGTTCACTCTTCATTCTACTCATGTTTATCTCAGGTGATATATATCATTACCCTATATAGTGGAGGGAGTTATAGGTCCCAAATATCGTTTTTTATTAGATAACCATCTTCAAGGATTATAATTCAATAATCATTAGATTGTGAAAATCATATATATGTGTGATGTAATATCATAAAATATTTATCATACCCTGACCCATGAAATGAATAAAGTTTCACAAACATGTCATCAAATCATACCTTTTCAAAAAGATATATGTTACCTAATAATATCTAAATTTCTTCATTCAGTAACCTATTAAATGAAGTAGGGTTCGTAAAATTTCTATCATGGAATCTATTATGGATAATAAACATGATTTATTAACATCTTTTCATGATAATCATTTACTATTTAGAGAAATAATAAAAAATGAATACTTAGATAATATCGAGAGAAAGAATAAATTATATAAAGGGATGTCATCTTATATTGAGAGGGATGTTGAAATATCACCTTAATAATTTATTAAGTAAAATAAATATTAATTGAAAATAAAATTAAAAAACCAAAAAAAATTTCCATATTCTTTTCCCTGAGAATAATTTTGAAAACATTTCAAAGAGGACATAAAAATACATTACAAAATATCATGATGAAAGGGTTCATTCAACTTTGAAAAAAAAAATTGAATTGGAAAAAATTATTCTAAAAACAGTTAATATAACATCGAAAAAATATAATTCAATAATTAAAAATAGTTTATCAAATTTTTGTATAAAATACAAAATTCTATTTGAAAAACTCTTTTAGAAAATTAAAAAACATTCAAAATCAACATCACATTAAAATAATTTATTTAAAATCAAATTTTTTCCAAATATTAAGGAAATATTTTTCCATGGAAATATATATGAAAACACGTAATGGAATCCTGAAATCAATGAGTGGTCATGTTAACTTAAAATACTATTTATATTGTGCATGTTAATAATAAATATTATTTTCAAATTTTTTGTAAAATCTAAAATAGGATTATTTCAAAAATTACATGATGATTCCATTAAAATTATTTTTTAATGTCCAAAACATTTTTTATAATTTATTTTCAAAATTATAAGATAATATGAAAAAAAAAATTAATTTTTTAACAAAACATGGGATTTGAATAATTAGAATCCCTACCAAAGTGAGAAATGTATTCAAATTTCCATAACATTTTCAAAATTATTTTCTGTTCCAAATAATTTGATGATAGTTTTATTACCTAAAGTTATAATAAATAAACATAGTAGATTAAAATTAAGGGAAATTCATGAGAGTTATATCTAGAGATTTCAGCTTTGGATACTTATTCCTAAACAATACTGATAAATGATTCGATTGTAAAATAAAACCCTTAACACATTGGTAACCATGAATCATAAGACACATGAATGTATAAAATCAAATGAATATTTAAAATATCATGAGGATTAAAAAAATATTGATATTACCTTTAAATGGGGCTTTATATACATGTCGTGAATGAATATATTCTTATAACATAATGTACATCTCGAAGAGAAGATATTGAGAAAATATCCCTTACCATAATGATAGCCTTTAAACCATTATAAACATGAATGATATGTCCTAAAATGGGTGTATAGATCTATATAACATTTAGGATAATAATAATAATATAAAATCATGTGTACTATATATATCTCATAAATTAAACATGCTGTGAATATGGAATTTGTCTCACATAAAATAAAAGTGAGACGGAAATCCCATTCCTTAAGTCTTTACTTCCATAATACTATAGAAAAACTCCAATATATTATGAAATTAATTTATTAAAAATATATAATAGGGCCATAGTCATATATATCATACCGTATATGATTTCATTATGACCATTTATTTACTCTTTATTAACAATTTCAAGGTATGGTTTTGTTTTATATAGAAACTCATTTTTTCTAATGTGTTTTGATTGATTATATTTTGTGTCCGTTTACATTGATCACAAATCCATCATCTATAGAATGATGAAAAATATATAAAAATATAATATATATATATATATATATTAATTTATATTAAATATTTTTAAATATGAAATACACCGTTTATGGAGATAGTCGGCCTTATGTACGCATGAGAGTTATTTTTTCATTTTCTTTTTGATTTAAAATAAATAAATTTAAATGATATATATTATCATTATATAGTAATTTTTATTTCATATATATAATACATATTTATTTATCTCGTCGATTTTTCATTCCATGAAAATATTGAATGAGTCTAATTCTTCTGCTAGATTGTAGTCCACCATAAACATGATTGACATTATCATATTCCTACCAAATGAAAAAATAAATTTTTTGTGTGAAAAAAAAATAATCATAACAAAATCATACATATAATATAATGAAATACATCATTAAGTCTAAATCTGAGAAGCGGTGATGGAAAAACGAACACCATCATTTTGTAATGTAGTAGTATGACGTACACAAAAAAGTTTATTTTGTAACCAATTTAGTGAATGTGCATTTGGTTTCAGTTGATTAACATAAAATTAATTAATATTATTATTTGTATCATATTGAATATATTATAAAATATTTTCAAAAAAATATTTATTGGGTTGTAGGAATAAATAAAACAAAAATTATCATTGATGAATGTTACCTCTCATTTGAGTATCCTAATTATGACCACAAATGATTTCATATTTATATTTCCATAATGAAATTTCTTCTGGGATGTGGGGATGACAATTTTTAAGGTAATATGACAATTATTTTCTGATTCATGTGTCCCTAGAGGTTTGTAGAAGACATGAGAGGGGTGACCTTTTTTATCTGTGGGAGATGAAGAACATGGTAATTTTAATGATAAACAAGTTATCCCAATTTGTTCATATGTAATGAGGGTATAAATTATTCAATTAATTATAATTATAGCCATAATGGTAAAAATATTCAAAAATAATAGTTTATAAAAATGATTATTGGTCATTGTTTCAATTATCATTTTAGTTAGACCCCTTTGTGATCCAATTTTTACATTAATCGCGATAATTATTTTTAAGGAATTCAATTTTAATTTTGTTAAAAACTAAATTTGACATTATAATAAATAATAAATTATTCTGATTAAAATTATTTAATAAATTTTTCCAAATTATTTAAGTATTAGTTGAAAATTTTAATGTAAAATATATCCCACAAATGTAATGGGAGAGTAGATTTTTAAAGAGAAAAATTTCAAAATTATAAAATGTTCTTCTCTCAGAAATCAATATTATCTTTTTTACATTCAGCTAAAGTTGAATAATTTATATTAAATGTAAATAATTTTAATTTAAAATAAAGTACAGATTTATTTTAAAATTAAAAATAATTTAAATGAGAATGTATTTTTCAATTATATTTTCTTATTTCTCAGTTTTAATCTAAAAATGAATCTTTTCATTTAAATATATAACATTTTCTCGATGAAATATCGAAATATATGATTTTATGAATTATTATTTTTATATAAAATTCATTCAATAAAATTTTAAACATATATTCTTATTATATGAGTGAAAGGGAAATAAAAATCAACTATTTTGAAAAATAAAGTTTTAAGCTTAAATTTAAATATTTTTTATTATCTAAAAACAAATACAATGAATTTAAAAAATTGTATTAAATATATAATATAAAAAATTCAATAAAATCATTATAATTTTTTTATTTATTTTCATAAAATACACAAGTGGAAATGAAAATATTTTTCGAGAGAAATATATTATTTTATTTTCAAATGGGATTAATTCTAATTTTTAATTAATTGGTCCTCAATGAATTAATTTGATAATATTTGAAATATAACTAAATTTTATAACCTTGAAAACATATAATTCATGTTTTTACAATTTTTCAATAAAATTTTTGTAGAAAATACCAAATTCAATTTAATAAAATCTTTTAAAAAATTAAAAAATATTCACAATCTTTTTCACATTGAAATAATTTATTTAAAATCTATTTTTTACCAAATATTGAGAAAATATTTTTCCATGGAAATTTATTTGGAAACATGTAATGGAATCCTAAAATCAATGAGTGCTCATGTTACCAGAAAATACTATATATAATCTACATGTTAAAAATTATTATTCTTTTCCAATTATTGGTAAAATCTAAAAAATAATTATTTCAACAATTACATGATTATTCCATTTAAATTATTTTTTAAAATCCAAAACATTGTTAAAAACTTATTTTAAAAATCATATGATAATATTATAACTTTTTTTAGTTTTTGAACAATACATGGTATTTGAATAATTAGATTCCCAACCGAAGTGAGCAATGAATTCAAATTTTCTTATCATTTTCAAAATTATTTTCATAACCAAATAATTTTAAGATTGTTCCATTACATTAAGATATTACAAATAAACATAGTAGAGTAAAATTAATGGAATTTCGTGAGATTTTTATCAAGATATTTCAGCATAGGAGACTTAATCCTAAACAATACTAATGAATGATTAGATTTTAACATAAAACCCTTACCGCATTTGTAACCATGAATCACAAGACATGTGAATGTACAAAATCAAATGAAGTATTAAAATAATATGTGGGATAAAAAATAATGATATTACCTTTAAATGGGGCTTTATGTACACATCTTGAATGAATATATTCTTATAACATAATGTACAGCTCGATGATGAGAGATTGAGAAAATATCCGTTACCATAATGATAGCCTTTAAACCATAATAAACATGAATGAAATGACCTAACATGGTTGTAGTAATCTAAACAAATTTTTGGATAATATTAATTATAAAAAATCATGTGTAATATATATACCTCATAAATGAAATAAGACGTGAATATTGAATTTGTTTCACATAATATAAAAGTGAGACGAAAATCATGTTCCTTAAGTCTTCACTTCCATAAAACTAATAAAAAACTCCAATATAATAAAAAATATTTTTTTATAAATATATTATAGGACCATAGTCATATATATCATACCATATATTATTTCATTATGACATTTTATTACCTCTTTGTTAACAATTTTATGTTAAGGTTATGTTTCTGGTAGTAACTAATTTTTTTCTAATGTGTTTTGATTTTTATATTTTGTGTCTGCTTATATTGATCGTAGACCGATCATCTAAAGAAAGATGAAAATTATATAAAAATAATATAGATATTATAAATATATATTTATTTATATTAAACTATATTATATATTGATAAAAATAGAAATATACCATTCTTGGAGATAGTATGCCTTACGTACACATGAGAGTTATTTTTTAAATTTATTTTTGATTTAAAATAAATAAATATAAATTATATATAATATCATTATATAATGTTTTTTTATTCCATATATATAATATAAATTTATTTAACTGATCCATTTTTTTATTCTATGGAAAGCGTGAATGAATCAAATTTCTATTCTAGATTGTAGTCCTCTATAAACATGAGCGACATTATCATATTCTGAAATAATGGAAAAAGAAATTTTTAGAGTCAAAAAAAATTAAGTAATCATAATAAAATAAAACTTATACTATAAAACAGTAAATCCATCATTATGTCCAACTGTGAGAAGCAGTGATGGAAAATCTAACACCATCAGTTTCCAAGGTAGTAGTCTCACGAACACACAAAATATTATTTTGTAACAAATTTAGTGATTGTGTATATGGTTTTAGGTGATTAACATAACATTAATTAATATAATTATATGTATCATATTGACTATTTTATATAATAATTTCAAAAAATATTTAATGGGTTGTATGAATAAATAAAACATAAAGGATCATTGATGAATGTTACCTCATCTTTGAGTATCCTCTTTATGATTCCCCAAATGATTTCATATGTAGATTTACACAATGAAAATGAATCTATGATTTGGGGATAAAATGTTTTGTGGTAATATGATAATTATTTTCCGATTCAGGGGTCTTTAAGGGCCAGTAGAAGACTAGAGAGGGGTTGCCTTTTTTATGTATAGGAGGTTACAAATAAGGTATTTTTAATGATAAATAAGTTATCCCAAATTTTTCATATGTAAATAGGGTAAAAATTATTCAATTAATTGTAATTATATCCATAATGGTAAAAATATGTTTTAAAATTTTTTATTGGTCATTGTTACAATTATTATTTTAGTTAATACCCTTTGTGAACATATTTTTACCTTAATCGAGATAATTATTTTTAGGGAATTCAATAATATTTATTAAAAAAAAATTACATTATTATAAATAAAAAATTATTCTAATTACAATTATTTAATACATTTTTCCAAAATATATAATTATTAGTTGAAAATTTTAATGTGAAAGTAATTCCATAAATGTAAAGAGAGAGTGGATCTTTAAAGAGAAAAAGTTCAAAATTATGAAATGTTCTTATATCAATATTCAATATTATCTTTCTTACAATGACCTAAATTAGAATAATTAATGTTAAATTTAAATAATATTAATTTAATAGAAAACAAAGATATATTTTTAAATAATAAATAATTTAAATAAAAATGTAGTTTTCAATTAAAATTTCTTATTTCTCAATATTAATCTAAAAATGAATCATTTCATTGAAATATATATCATTTTCTTGAGGAAATATGGATATATATGGTTTTATAAATTATTTTTATTAGATAAAATTTATTTTCTAAAATTTTAAAAAATAATTATATGAGTGAAAAACAAAGAAAAAACAACTCATTTGAGAAATACAGTTTTATGCTTAAATTTAAATATTTTTTATTATCTAAAAAACATATACAATGAATTTTCAAAACTCTATTAAATATATAATATAAATAATTCAATATAATCCTTATAAATTTTTTATATTTATTTTCATAAAATACACATGTGTATAATAAAATTTATTTCCAGAGAAATATTTCATTTTATTTTCAAAAGGTTTTAATTTTAATTTTTAATTAACAGGTCCCCAAAGAAATAATTGTATATATATTTATAAACCAAATTTTCATAATTTATTTTATATTATTCATAACCTCTATTCAAATGTCTATGTGAAACTATTATATTAGATTGTAATATTTTATTAATATTTCATTTTTCAGTTAATATCAATGTTTCCTGTAATGAAATCTAATATTGGTGTTGAGTGTAATGAAAAAAAAACAATATTATGTTTAACATAAGCTAAACATAGCCATTATTTAAATAAAAATATATAACTTATTATAATTATTTTTTTAAAAATAGTTAATAAAATCTTGTGGTGTTACACGAACAATATATCAAAATAACACGAATGACATTATCATTAAAAAAATTAACCAGTATGTTTTTCTCATTCCATTCATCAAACACATTTCCAAAAGTAATAAAATCATCTCCAAATAATCATTTTGGTTAAATATATATATATATAATAACCCAATAATATGTCTCCTGATATATAATTAGTCAACTCAAAATCATGATGATTCAAAAATAAAAGATCCTATAACATGTTTTCCAAAATAACCATAATATTAATCAATCAACTGTTTTTTTGGTAAAAAAATTTATAACTTGCACATCTGGTAGTCCAATTCATGGAACTAAACACTTATCACACATCGGTTCTCGGATCAATCCTTGCAATATTTCTAGATGCGATGGGTTTTAGCTCAAAATGTGGGATAACATTTTTTTAAACCATATTAATATAATCCCATTAAATCTCATAAATAAATTATGAAAATAATAAAAAATAGAATTAATCATAATATCAATTTTCAATCTATGGGTATATATATGATAAATCATTTGTTTCCAAACTATAGAGTCCAGGAATATACTCAACAAAAATGATATGATAAACCCTGTATGATATGAATATAAATTAATTTATATCAATAAAATTGAATGAAAATATTATTCAAATATAATTTCATTAAAATTCACAGTAAACACAAGGGTTATATTACAATAAATACATCCCCAAATTATCATAAACATATCATACATTAACCACACAAAAATAAAAAATGTGTATCTAGGAAATTTAACCAATGATCAACCGTAAACTCATAATCCCATGATGGTATCCATAACTATTTTGCTAATGATATATTAATATGTATATTAATACAATAATTATTTCAATCCTTATATGTTTCTTGGTTCTTATAACCAATATTATATAGCTAAATATTTTTTTAACACATTATTCTTGGATCCTAATACATACGTATTTCAACCCTTTTACTCAATAATTTGTTTAATATAAGAATTTATTTGGTCAAGTAGTGAGCCTTTAAAATAGGTAATTGACTATGATAATGTCTACATTATAAAAATTTGAGGAAAAAACAATAAATATATCACTATTATTAAACCTTTCTCTCTAAATTTATCTCTAGACGTTTCGTCTACAATTTTTCAATATATTTTCTTCTTTTCCACACATAAATCATTTTTCCCATTGATACATTATCACTGGTATATATTCCCACATTTCTGAGTTTAATTAAATTGAACATTCTTTCCACTATCGTATCCACCAATTTTTCTCTTAATGAACTATACCCTTATCATCATTAGTGAGTGTGGGATTTGGATAAGGTATATGTGGTTAATAATATATAAGAATAATTGATTTGGAATAATGAAAATATTTTTTACTCCAATCAACATCCCATTTAGTTTACCATAATAACCATACATTCTATCACATTTACTATTGAATAATTCCCCCTAGTTCCATTCACTGACTTAAATCAAAAATAATTAAATGAGAAAAAAATTATTATTATGAAAAATCAGTTAGAGGATCTCTAAAACATGTAAAGTTATTTCTAATATTTGATTCAATATGATTATGGTATTTTATAGATGATCATCATCTATTCAAAATTATTTTGATGGTTCTTAAATAAAATATGAATCAACCCAAACATATAACATATGATTGTCATGTAATGAAGGATATGAGGAATGTTATCAAAAACTCGATAGAAATTAAGTCAAATCCCAATGAGACCCTTTTAGAGTTATTATCCCCATATACGACTATTCTAGAGCCACATCCACTTATAGTATAGTAACCCAATAATTTTAAACATATTTTTCCACAAATTTTATAAATTAGATATCTATTAATTATAATCTGAAGAATATGATGCCTGATTTCCATGAAAGTTTATGATCTCAAAACATTAATGTGTGTCCAAAATAAAACCCTTATTTTTTAATTCACCTTAATGTGATTATAAATAATTTTCAGCTACTATAACCCCTGGGATAACATATGGAAATATATTAATAAATCAGGTGATCTATAAATAATAGTAAGGGAATAAAAATGATAAGCTAGCATAATTTGTGTGCCAATGTATAATATTTTATCCTAAAATTTACGACTCAAGAGCAATCACATTGGGTCATAATATAAATAAAAAGATATTTTATTATCATGGAATAACAAGAAAATATTTATGTAACATATTAAATTTCATAAACATGTGTCATGGATTACATTCGATACAATGTCACATGGTGGAAAATATCCAATAATGGAATAGTTTTACTCATCAATATTATACATGGAGTCCCCTAAGACGAAAACATTACCAAATAAACTAGAATTCTATTTTGGGGAACCTATCATAACATACTAATGAATATGTTTTCTATAAAAATTACATCATTCAAAATAAATTAAAAAAAATAACATTGAATGAAATGAGTTTCGTAATACTTTCTCATATCATAATCAAAATAATTTTCATAATAACCGCATTTGAGAGATGAAAATAAGCAATGTATTACCCTATAAGTGTAATGTAGAATAAGTTCAGTATATATTTGAGAGGAATATATACATAATTTTGAAGCGTAATATATCAATAAATTTTATTTATTTATGAATAAATTTTCTTTTAAAATATTAAATATATTGGGGGGGATAATAACCCTTCTACATTGAAAATTATCCTAGAAGAACAAAAAAATTAAAAAAATATTATGGAAATAATTTCAATTTATAATAACAATGAAAATTCATAAATTATGTTTCAATTAAAATAATTTTCAAGAGGTCAATAATTCCATACATGTTGTATAAGTTAAAAACCATTATTCATTTAACATTTTACATATTATGATAATAATTAATATATTGAAAAAATGAATAATTCTTTTAAAGTTATTTTCTAAGAAAGGTATACATGGGAATAAATGAGTTTTAACAAGAATATCATATTATTAAACAATAATAATAGAAATTTAAGGAAAATGATTTTTTACCAAAAAGAGGAACAATGTTGATTTCTGTTAAAAATGTTTTTTAAATCCTTTTAAGAAAAAAATAATGGAAAATAGAACATATAATAATAAAATATCATAAATTAATATAGAATAATAAAATTAAATGGTTTTAATAGAAAACGAAAAAAATACTTTAATTTTAATTAAGGAACAAACAATACCAATAAAAATAACAATGAATGATATACTTTTCCTACTTTGGTAAATTTATTATTCCTAATCCCCATGATGGTAGTAAATGAAGTTTTAATTAAAATGAAATTTATTATTTATTATTTTTTAAATAATATTTAATGGGTTAGTATATAAATCATATAGAATAAATTGGTATTATAAAATTACATGTGTCTCAAAGAAGGCTGTTTAAAGATAGAAACCCTTACATTGAGTTCATTCCATATCGTGTATGTCCTCTATTTCCTGTAAAAAAATTATATATATATATTTTTAGAATAAATTTTATAGGATTAATAGATTATTCTCTAAAAATTTACATTAGTTATTTGAGTTTCGTAATAAATTATTTAATCAGGTATTCCCACATCGAGTGTTTCGAGGATGTGTAATTCACAATTTCAAAAGTTCATTAGTTTCAGTCAGGGAGACTGTAGATCATACATGTGCAGGAGTATCATTTTCTATTTTAAACAATCATATGGGAAATAATTTATTTGATATTGTATATTTCCATATTTATCATTATATCAATGATATATGATTATTTATTTAAATAAAAATATATTCCATCCATTAGAGGTGTTAATATAAAATTGAATAACATTTCTTTGTGAGGTGGTAGTCCGTTGAACTCATGAACGACAATATAATTTTTTCTCCATGGATGGAATGTGATGAATGTTTATGAAATATTATATTTCATGAATTATTACTATTTAATTAATATAATTTAAAAATATATAATCCATCCTGAGGAAGAAATATTAGAGGTAATGATGGTAAATGATTTACAACGGTTCATGAGGAGGTGCTCTGCCGAACACCTGATGTGTGGTTTCGTTTTCCATTTTATGTGTGTAATGATGGATTCATGTAATATCATTAAAATAATAAAATAATATTATTCGGGAATTAATAAATTTATAATATCTTCACTATTAAGATATATTTTATTGTTAAAGAGGAAGAAATAAATCAATGATTCATGGTTCAAAATGATACCTCTTCATTAGAAAACTGCTTTTGGATTATAAATAATGCGTTCAAATATTTGGATTATAATTAAAAAGGTACAACAGAACTTGTTATGTGATGTACTGATGTTATTTTGTCATGTAGTTTTTGATTCAATGGGTTGTCTGACTATATAAAGGATAGGATAAAGTGTTCCCTTTTATAAGGAAGGAAGAGGGGCATTCTTGTAATCATCGAAACTAATTGAATAAGGGGACATCATTATCCTTACATGTTCATTTAAAACTATCAAATAATATATCTAATGAGAGTTAATAATGATACACAACTATAAAGTTCCAAAATAACAACTTATCTCATTAGCATAATTTTTTTAAGCCTTTGTAAAATGGTACTAATATTAACTGTGACTAATTTTTTTTGTGTTTTTACAGTTCATTTTGACCAAAAACTAAGTTGAATATATTATATAATATTAATTATCATGATAAATAATATTTAATAAATTTAATAAATTTCAGATTAAAAACATGGATGAAATTAATATAAAATTAAACCCAATTGCATCTAAAAGAAATGGAATTTGATGAAAAATAATTTATAAGCCTTAGAAGATCTACTAATAACTGAATGAAATGTAATCATAATTAAATGTTTGTCATTAATTATATATTGATATATAATATATAAATTTAATTTATATAATTAAACATTAGGGTTTAATTTAATTAGTCAAAAATTGAGAAACATTATTGACATTAAATTTTTTTTAGAAAACACATTTTTTAAAGCCAAAAGATAAATATATATTTAAATCCAAAATTATAATTATCTAATTGAAATTAATTTAAGGATATATAAAATAATAATAAATTTTTTGAAAATAGAATTATATTAAAACACTTATAATTCTTTAAAATATCCTATTTTATTTTAAATAAATGATATTTTTTAAAAGAATGAGTATTATGCACTAATTATGAAAAAAATATATCCCAAAAAATAAAAATATGTATCCAAAAATAAATTTTTATATGTTCAGTTATAATGGGATTTTAATTTTATAAAAATTATGATTTAAATTTTCATTATTTATTTAAAATATTTTCTCCCAAAAATAAATTTAAAAACATTTGGAATAAAAATAAAATTTGTTGAATAAAATAGGATTATTAAAAGTTGAGTAGTTTTTTTAATAATTTATCTATAGAATTATATATTTTTGAATATTTGTATATATTTTATGAATTATTCAATATTACTCCTGTTAGAAATTATAAAATTTGTTTTCATCTGACATGTTTAAAATATAGTATTTTTAATATTATTCCATGGTACGCGTAAACTCTGTGTTTGGTGTTTTTCACTAAACCGAACACAATGTAAATTTAAAATAAAAAGTTATTAAATAATAACAACTATAATTAAATTATATAATTAAAATTTTATATAGTTCTCATTGATCAAGGGATTGAGATTTGAAAATTCATTTGTGATAATCCACATCATAAAAAGTTCTTATAAAACATCAAAAAATGGGTAAAGGGAAAAAAGATGTTCATAATAGAACTAGTTTTTCACATAGGTCACCCTTAGTGGGAAATGAACATATGGATTTGGAAATAATATTTATTTATATTATAATGTTCTATATATTTTTACCTTGAAGATATCATTGATTTATCAAAAAATTGGAGGGAATTTTTATTTCTATATCATTTTCAAAATGATTTGGGTTCCTTTTAAGCTAGACATTAAAATAGTAATATGTTATAATTACATGAAAATTATTATTTCATCATATTTTAATTTTTCAACATTATCTCTTATATTACACAAAATGATAAGTATTACAGATGACTGTTTTTATTCCTAAAGAAATATCAATATGTTTTAATGGATCAAATGACTTCAGAAAATGATATCTTGATATTAAAGATTTCATTAGTAATTTAAAAAAAAATCCAAAAATGGATTGTTCAATGTATGATAATTTGTATAAATAATATACCATAATATTAATCTCCTAGTCATAAATTAGACTTAACTAATTATATAACTAATTAAACATAAATACCAAATAACCACATCTTTCGAGGATTTAATTATTTTATTCCAAAATGACATTTCATGTTAAACCACCTGTTAGACCAGGGGTTTACATATACCTCAAACCCAAATAAAAATTTCCCAAAATATCATTAACGACATAAATTTTTTAAATATTAACAAATATCTAATCCTAAAATATGATTCAAAAATTGACTAAATATTTATCCATTAAATACTTTATGTAAATTAAATGTTATATTAACCAGTAGATCATGTAAAATTATGGAAAGGGTTGTGCCCTTCTGTCCTTCTAGTTGTGGTTTCAAGCCCGGCAACATTTTTAGATATGCTGAGTTGTCACCCAACATACAAATAATCCCTTTTCTAAAACTATATTTTTACAATTGTGATAACATTAAAAAAAATATGGTGTACATCCCACAAATATCCAAAAACATTAAATCAGTTTTTAACCATTAAATTTTTATAGACATATAAATTTCTCTAAAAAAATAAAATAATCATAATTAAAAATTATTTACATAGAATAAAATAGAGGATAAAACATAATGTTTACCAACAACAATAAAATAATGTCTAAAAAATATTTATGAATTCTTCCCCAAGTACCCTTTTTAACAATAAAATAAAACTATATCCAATTGTTATATTACTATAAATGTCGCCCAAAATACTCTAAAATCATACAATCTAATAATAGGAAACCTAAAAAAATAGTATTTGTGACATTTCAACTATGAAAAAACATGGACATATCATGTAAATTCACATTAGGATTATCCTAGCCGACCCATGATTATTATATATACATGTCCTTGATGATTATTCATAATGAATCTATGAAATTCCAAAACAGATCCAACAAAAGTGTCAAAATAGGTGTACTGCATTGATTTTTTTTCACTATTTGACGATTGAGTCTAGTTCAATGATCCCTTTTAGGGGTTATTACTAATAGTTAATACATGTATAGATCTACATCAATATATAATATTATTATAGTTATTAAATTTCATGGAATCCGCTCGCTATAAATGTCCCCAAAAATCCACGACATTTTCATAATTTTTAATATCCTTATACTTCTCCATAGGAATGTCACAAAATTATTCTAGTATTAATATAAAACAATAATTAAAACATACTTTGAAATCAAAAATAGATACAAAAGTTTTTAGAGATTTATGTGAATTATTTTTTAATATAATGATCAATTAATAATAACCAAATGATGATGAGGCCTAGTGTCTTCGGAATACTTGTTTAGTAATACATCAAAGTAGGAATATAATAAAAAAATAATTTTATTCTCTATAATGAGATCTATAATACAATAGTGATCATATATTAAATGGAAAATATATAGAAATACATAAAATAAAGGGGTGACACAAAATTCTTTTAATGGAATAAATATGATAAGTAAGCCTAATATGTGGTCCAAATGTTGAAAATTATATCTTAATAGAAACAGATCAAGATTAATCAAATTAGAGCTTAATATAAGGAACATGGTAACATAATATCATAGAATAATATTATATGTGGTTGCAAAATATAACATGAAAAATAGTTTTACCTAACTACCAATACAATATTACTTGGTGGATAATATCCCATTAGGGAATAGGTTCACTTTCGAATACCATGCATGTTATATCATTGGACTAAAATACAACCTAATGAATTCAAGAACTATATTCGATCACATGACATATAATTTTTATTAATATTTGTGATATATGAAGAAAATAAATCATAATTCATAAACATAATAATTACCAATGTAATTAAATGGGTTTCATAATCTTATTTTTATATCCTAATGAAAATTACTTTTAAAATAAATGAATTTGAGAGAGTAACATATGGAATGTATTACCCTATCAATGTAATGGAAGGTAATATTTTTTTATTTGTGTGAGAAATATAAATATTATTTATAATCATCCCACTAAATTAATGGTTTTATTTTTTTATTAATACAATTTCTTTTAAAAGGAAAAAAAATATATTATGTAAAATAACCGTTACATATTGAAAATCACTTTGGAAAAACAAAAAATTAAAAAAATATATTGTGTAAATAATTTCATTTTCATAAATTAGGGAATTTTATTATGTAATATTCATAAAAAATAATTATTATGGTATTTTTTGATTCCCTCTATATTGTATATGTTAATAGCGATGATTCATTTATCGAATTAAGTAAAAAATAGAAAAGTACATCATTCGAAAAAACAAGAACATTCCTTTAAAAATTATATTTATAAAAAGACATAAATGACAGAAAATTAATTCTAAGAGAAATATAATAATATGAAAATATTTTTAAATTTTTTTTAATGAAAATACTAATGGATGATATTTTTTTGACCGATGTTTGAAATATGGTAAATTTTTCTTAAAAACATTTCTCAATAATTTTATGTAAATATAGAGGAAAATGGTACTATTACAATAAAACATATTGTATAAAATGTGGATAATAATATTAAATGGATTAAACAATCAATGATCAAATAAATTTATTCGGTTAAAATTCATCTATAAAAATTGAAATTAAATTGTGGTGAATTTTAAACCATTACCTCTTTGATAAATATTAAAATAATAATGCCCATTAATGAATTAAGTAAATATATACCTAAAAACATAGTAATTATGAATTAATAATGGAATAATATTTAATTTTTTTGTAAATACAAAAATTAAAATAATTAATGTATATAAATGAACATGTGCCTCAAATAATGTTGTTTTCAGATGGAAACCCTTACCTTGAGTCCTTGTTTTATAATGTATTATTTTTATTTAATATATTATTTACATAAATAATGTATAGTTTCCAATAATAATATTTTACATATTTATTCCTTAATAATTTACCCATTTAATTCATTTATTTTGGTGACAAATTTAATTACATAATCAGTTATGTCCACGTAAGGTGTTTTTATGTCCCTAGTTCATAATTTTAAAACAGCATCAAAGTACTGACAGTGATCAATGTAATAATTATTTCATGATATATAGAATAATAATTAATAAATAACTATCTTTTTTACTCATAAAATATTCATTTAAAACTATCCATTGAATATGGTTATGAAAATTGAACTATGTTACTGTCCTGGAGATGGTATTTCATACAAACACCTGAGTATTGATTTCATTTTTCAAAAATCATGATGGAATAAGGATGTGTGTTATTTTATTATTATATAATGATAGTAATTTAATTAATATAGTATTTTTTTAAATTAAACACACTTATATATACCATCCATTTCATTCAATAATAAAAATATAAATCACATCGCTTCATGAGGATATAACATAAAACACAAAAAAATGAAATTATCCTTTTCTCTATGGATAGACAGATAAGAAAATATATGATAATATAATTTTTAGAAACATGTAATATATCATGAAAATTTTATATAAATATTAAATATATTTTCATAAATAGACTTTAATAGTGAATATTGAAAATGAATTACAATGTTTCTAGAATTGTTAGTTCATCATACACATGAATGATAGATTTGTTTTCCATTTTATGGAAGTGGAGTGAAATGTTGTTTATATAATTAAATAATAATATCATTGTATGTGGTAGATACATATGTTTCAATATTATCATGTTAATGAAATATTTAAATTTTTTTTGATAATAAATATTTAAAATGTTCTTGATTAATAATAATATCTCTTCGTCGTAAAAAAAACTTTAGGATTATACCAGATGTCTCCTTAGATTGGCTCTATGATAAAAAAATGACTCTAAAATACATAAAGGTAATTAGATTTTTTTATTAGTGTATGTAATGGATAAAATAATGGGTTTTTATGTTTGTTAAAGAGAAGAGAGGGTGTGCGCATTTATAACGGGGGAGGAGTGACATTCAAATAAATACCTCAATCTATTTAATAATGTGAATTCACACTCAATCCATGTGCCTCAAAAATTGAAAATTAAATTATATTAATAAATATAATTTTGAGCCACAAATTATAAAAAAATATAAAACATGTTTTATTTATATTACCCCATTTACCTATTTAGTTTAAACCCAAAGGTAAACATGTTTTAAAATTCAATGGGGTAATTAATTTTTTAAAAATTTCTATTCATTATGAAAAAAAATTACCTTTACTATATAATATCATATTTATGTGTTTTATTAATAATATATAATACATTTTTTACTATTCAATTCATATAAGTGGAATAATTTAATTTAAAATTTAACCAACATATGCGTTGAAAACAAATTCTCATTAAATACATTTGTCATTTATAAGACAATTATATAATTATTATATGAGAAATGATAATAATTAAATTAAATTAAATTAATACTAATATATATATTACATAAATTTCATTATCATTAGACACTTGTTTTGGTTATAATTAGATAAAAATCGGGAGACATTATGCACTCTAGATTATTTTTTTAGAAAACATACATGTTTTAATGGCTTAAAATACGCTCATATTAAAATCCCAAATAAATATGACATAAATGAAATTATTCCTATTAAATATAAATAATTAATACTAATTTTACTTCTGAATTATTTTAAATTAATTACATTTCTATAAATTAAAACACATATTAAAAATAAATTTTACACATACAAAAATATATATTTTTCATTATTCACTAAAAAATCTATATTTTATGAATGTTAGGAAAATTTAATTGTAAGAAAATTATAATACAATTCATACCCACTAATTTAACATCTTGTGTATATTTGTCACATATAAATAAGAACATTTTCATATCACATGTTTGATCATTTAATCTTTCTGTAGTACGTTGTGAAAACTAACAGAAAATGTGTTTTAAAATAGTAACATGTTACATGTAATTTTCTAAAAGAGATTTTTTTTGAAATGCACATAATCAATAACTTATCAAAACCTTATTATTTCATACTATATATAGATATATTTTTTGTGTCGTCCATAGAGTTGTGATCACTAAATTAAACGTTCATAAATCCAGTTCTTAAGGTTTCTACTAATCATTATCTCATACAATCTATAAATAATATTACAAACGTAGGAAAAAATCAATGGTTAATTTATAAAATTGGTGATAAATAAATGTAATTACATTATATAGGATATATTGTTTAGTTGTCTTGGAAAAAAATATATGTAATTGAATCTAACATTATAATGTAAAGTATAAAATACAACATAGTATAATTATTTTTACACCATTATTACTGTTAGAATATCCTAATATGTCAATCATAATAAACATTATGAATGTTGGTTGTCTTGAATGATAAGAACAGGGTGAGTTCAGATACTCTATAATGGTATTCTTATAGTATATACTATTATAAATACTTGGGATATAATTAATATGGATGGGTAAATAACTAGAAAAAAATGCCTTATAAAAAATAATGTAAGTATAAAGAATAATTTAGAAGGTATAAATAATGATCAAATAATATCATGTAAATTAACACATGACCTTTTAAACATTTCCATGGATATATTAACAAATAAAATAATAATATAAGCATTAATATCAAATCTCATAATGAAGGAATGGAAAATGATGAACATAATAACCATAAAATCCAATCATCTTGTTAATAAATGTTATATAAATTTGTAAGGAATCATAAAAATACATATGATATTTAATCTCATAAGACCTATTGATGAATTGAGATGCTATAGTAGGTCTCACCCATAATAGACTAAGTATAAAACCTCTATCAATTGAATGGGTTGAAACCTAATCAACATAAACATTCCAAAAGAAAAAATAAGTATATGAAATGTTAATAAATTGATGATTATTGAAACAAAATATAAATCATTCATATTAATATAGAGAATGGTATCAATATAGTTGTAAGAGAAACCATTATCTGATGATCGAATTCCTTTGTATGAATTAAAAAACTCATGTTTAATAAATATATATTTATTGAAAATACATTATGTAAAAATAATCATATATATAATTCCTTATATAATTTATATTTAGTCTTATATCACCCCTTAATAACCATTATAAATTTTATTAACTATGCTATGTGATTACTACTTCAATTTCAATGTATTTATTGGTTTTCTTTTTTTTTACATGTTCAATCATCATGGTTACATCATCTATATATTGTTTAAAATTATATAAATATCAAATATATATATATATATATATATATATTCATTATATAAGTGTTCTTAATAATCCATAATGCATCGATATTGAAAAATGACTTATATCATTAAGGGAGACGGTAGGTCATACATACGCAAGACTGTTGTTTCCATTTATTAAAAAAAACAAGGGAAAATCAACATAAATTATATATAAACTTTAGATAAAAATTATTATATCTTATATATAATATATAATCATTAAATTCGAACTTATTTACATTAATTTCAAAATAAAATAAAAAATGTATCACATCATTTTGAGGAGGTGGTGGTCCATATGTAGGAATGTATGGGGTTAACATTTTCTAATGAATTATACATTATGAAGGATGATGAGATATTTTAATTTAATAAGAATTTCTTGGTCAAAAAATATTTTATAATTATATCACACATTATATCCATACATGTGATTCATTTTTAGGAAATGAATTACATTGGTTCGTGAGGTTGTCTTCTTCATCACACACGACTGGTAGTTTGATTTTGCATTTCATGGATGAGGATATAGAATTTTGTTATTGAATGAATATAATCTAATCAAATTATATAAAAAATATTTTTTAATTCATTGTTATAGAATATTTTAAGAGGGTATTGGAAGAAATAAAATGAAGACACATGGTTACCAAATAATCATTGTCATCATAGAAAATCTTTTTGTTTAAACGTAAAGACTTTGTAGAATGGTTTTATGATAAATATATTATTCTAAGTCATGGAGAGTGACATTATGATGGTATTTTTTAGGTTTTCACCAAATCAAATGGATTTGTAATAGTGAATGGGAGAGGATGGGGGGTCCTTTTATATGGGGGAAGTACACAATTCAGAATTTTGATATGAATAAATTATAACATTTTTTTAATTAAAAATTAATTAAAATCGATAATTACTAAATATATATATATGTTTTAAATATACTCATAAAATTGTAATTTTATGAGGTTTTATAATTTTTATTTTTATCTATTTATTTTAACCACTTGTAAGACTATTTTACCATTTACCAAATTTTTTATCTTTTTATAGTTTTCCATATTCATTATAAAAAAATTTGTTTAAAATAATATATAATATTATTTTTCATGATATAAAATTTTAAATTTCTTTTACAAAATTCAATTCATTTAATTTTAAATCATTAATATGAAATTAAACCCACAGACATAAAGAAACAAAGGGTTTCTTAAGGAAAAAGATTCAAATATTTAAAATGTTTTTATATTAATATTTAATGTATTATAGATTTAAATGAAATAAATTGGATTAATAATAATATAATGGATCTATTTTAAATTTAAAATCTATTTTAAAAATACAATTTAAATTACAAACATATAAACTGAAAGGGGTGATTAAAAATATCTATATGATTCTTTATTCTTCGAAAAAATAATCATTTCAAATAATTATAAAAAATTTATTCAAATATATATTTTAAAAATATAATTTAAAAAATAAATTTCTTTATGATGTTAATATTTAATATCAATGTAACTATAAATTATGTGATTACACTATTTTTTGAAAAAATAATTTTCTTATAAAATAATTCTTTTTCTTCTAAATGAATAATAGTTTTTTCATGTAAATTTTGAAAAAAATATATTTATTTTCATGTGTTTAAACCATATAATTTGAAAATTTTAATTATTTATATTCATACACACAAATTTAACCCCTAGGTTATAATAGTATACTATTTTATTATTTTTCTAATTGGTGTCTCCGATAATCCAATCTAACTAATGATGTAATTTATTTTAAAAAAATATATTGAAATGTCTCACGGTGTTACAAATATAAAAAAATAATACCTAATTACAATTCAATGGTATTTTATATTCAATATAATACTTTAATTTTCCTATTCAAATAATCCCACAAGTTGGGATCAAAGATGAATATGTGTTGTTGCAAGAAAATAATGACATCTCATTATTTAATAAAAATTAATTGAAATAAAAAACCTATTATTTTTAATTAAATCCATGAAAATAAAAAAACATTCTATTTTATAAATGAAACCAAATTAGAAACCCAATTTATTAATAAAATTATATTTTTTATTGATTATCCATGTTACAAAGATGAAATATATGGAAAATTCATCTCGTCATCAGTTTAAAATGTTTATATATCTATAGTTCCAAAAACATAAAATATTAAATTAGATTTGTATAAATGGATTTATATATTAAATGTAAATATGTTCAATTAAATTATGAAATATGAAGCACTACTACTTTCTATAATTCCTAAAAATTTCAAATAATAGAATGTTGGATGTTTTGTATTCAAATAATTGTTATTATTAATTATACATTTTCATCATGTTTGATTTTCACATAAGGGATTAAACTGCATTTTATTGACATTGAAGTTTCTTTTGATTAAAAAAATTAATAATATCACAGTAGTGTAATTTTAATAAATGATATAAAAATTCTATTATGATGAAAATATTTTTTTTGCCAATGAACAGTGGAGCCAAATGGTGTTCAATTGTTGACGTTTTTATATAAATAAGGAAGGATATAAAATTTATCTTATTTTATCAATTATTTTTAATTACAAAATCATTGAATAATTTTGTCATTATCTTAATATTTATTAATTTTATATATATGGGTTTTAATCTCGATGATATTTACTTTTTATAATATTATATGATTATATAATATATGATAAATGTTTTTGGTAAATTTTTTATGATTTTCAATTAAGAAGCTTGATTAAATATATTACTATTGATAAATAAAGGTATGTTTATAATGTTATGAAACAATTTTCTATAGGAAATTAATATTCCTTGATTTCTATAATGTATTTTTGTCACTAGACACTCATATTAATTCCTTTCGTGCTATTAAATGTAATGATAAAAAAATTGGTCTTGAATTTCAATATCATAGTTTCCTATTACCATTGTATATATTTAAAATTATTAAATTCCATATAATGAGTTTTTAATTATTTTTAAATATATTTCATTAATTTTTTCACACAATTAATATAATGAAATGAGATAAAATTCATCCTCTTCTCTTTGTGGGGAGTATCTTTTTAATATATTATTATAACAATTATTTAAAATCATAATTATGGAGATATTTTGATTTATTATATGATTATAAATTTGAAAAAACATTATCAAAAATAAGATATATTTTTTATATATAATATAAATTTAATTTCATAGTGATCAAAGGATGGGATTTTAATATTATTCATTTTGAGAATCAGTTTTTATATTGTCATCACATAATAATAAATAATTATTAGAGAAATTAATTTTTTTTCATTAATCTAATTTTTTATGTTTTATAGAATTTAAAATTTAAGAATATTTATAATGGATGACATTATTTCATATAAAATGATATTATCATATCTTAATAAATAAATAATTAATCTGATCTTCTATAGCAATTAATTATTTATTTTAAAAATGAATCTAATAAATTTCTAGATTTATTACTAATACACAGAGGATATTTCAACATCATGTTATTACATAAAATATTTTAATTAAATCACTTGGTTCATAATAATAAAATGTAATTTTTTTGGATGAGACTAAAACATGCCATAAGTTATATAAAACTATTAATAAGTAATAATTTTTAACAATTAATAATTAAAATATACAATGTGAACAACACAATAATGGTGTACGATAATTTAGATTTACCGTAACACTTGAATTTTTCTATGTAAATAAAATAATAAGTAATTATCATCTCTAAAGTATTGTTGACGATGGTAAACAATGAAATCCCATTGCGACCCACTCATTTAATTATGGAAAATTATATTATAATAATTTAGGGCCTTTTGAATTCTCAATGGTGTTTTCCTCTTTTTACATGTATTCTATTATGGGGCTACAATAGTTCACGTCATGAAATAAGTGGGTTAGTCTAGGATATGTTTTATGTTTTTCAAATAGATGTTTTCAGTAGTTAAATCCATGAAATATATGCCTTAATTGATGATGAGGGATGGATATGTTTTATATTAAATTGTTTTACAATAACCAAGTAATTGTTTCTCATATGCAATAATTTTTTTGGGGTCTCCCTAATCACAACCCTATATATTGTCTAATTTCACAAAATCACTTGATCACAACCCAAAATATAAAAGTTTAAATTATAAAACTCTAAAAACAATCATCATATTTGCACCAAAATTTTGAGGTTCATTATAATATTTGTAATAAGATTCTAGATTGCTTAATTTTATTTCATTATGTTCTCATCGATGACCCTTGGAATTATTTTATTAATGAAATTATTTCTAATTTTTATTATACATTATATTACATATAAAATTTTCTTTTTTCATTTATTTTTTTATCGTTTTAATGAAATATTTGAATTTATTTTCCACTATCTTATTATTTTTAATAATAATTCAATTATATACTTTAATATTTTTATATAAAATTATCATTTTATGGTTTATTTTGATAAATAGTATTCATATAGAATGTGTTTTAATATTAATACGAAACTTCCCTAACACCCAATAAAAATAATTAATGTATACATAGTCTTGATCAAACATAATGAAGTAAATGAAAGTCACTACATTTATATAGCGGCTAAAATTTATCCATGTTCAGTGTATTTTATATAAGGAAAAAATAGAACGTGATATTTCTACAAGGGGATGAGTATAATTTGAATGTTTCTTGTTTATGTATTTTAGTTTATCATATATTCCATCTTCAATGACTTATTATTTTGTATTTTTATTCTTTTTAGTTTATTTTCTAAATTTTTATTAGTACCCACAACCATAATGTATGTAATGGGAAATTTTTTCTATTTATATGTAGGTTTGAGTTCACACGAATTTGTTATCTCTTCAGTATTGGTGATTCTATATTATTTCAAAGAGTAAGGTTTCAATTTTTCATTGCATCATGGGAATCTATAACAATCATAATACGTTATGTGGGAAACTAGTTAATATGATGAAATATAACATGTTAATATTTCAAAGTATCATGAATATACATTCATATCATAATGAAATATTTTTTTATTGAAATAGAACTTCCATATAATCTATCCTAGAGATATGTTGTCAATCAGAATGATTCTCATTCACTACATCAATGATCTGGTAGATAGAAACCACCATTGGTATAGAAAATTAAAAACTCTATATTCCCCCTTCTTTAGGATGTATTTATCTCATTAACAACATTAGTTACTCTATATAGATGAATGTGTTATATTTTATTAGGATCCCAATATATCAAAAACATTCTCAGTGGATTTCATTAAGACTTACAACAAGAGGGATGCTGGAAGAGGAAAATATGGTCATGCATTTAGTTTTTTATTGGAGGTTGTATCATTATCAAAATTATGGATAACTAAATGCAATGATTGTATGATAAAATAGATTAATATTCATTTTATGTTTTGTCATTTTCATCAAATCAATTAAATTTCAAATAATGGAGGGTATAAAATTTATTAAAAAATTGATGTTTTATGTTATTTCCTCTATAGATAACTCTTTAAGGTATCTTATATATTTTTATCAATAATTCTAGATGAAACATAAGTCTCCGTGATGTCTAATACTAGGATGAGAATCAATCAGGATGTTCTATTTCTTCTTATTTTCCCCTAATCCGTGTATGAATTTTCATGTGATGATAAAGAATATTATTTCAATTATATGGTTTTTATGATCATAGTTGTATATTTTATAGCATCTAGACATTCAATGAGCTTGACCATAAATTCTTTCACCCCAAAAAACCTAGCGATATTATATAACTCTATCTTTTTAAAATGAAATCTTACCATGAAAGGAAGATCATATGGGATAAAATTGTTTTAATTAAATCCGTACTATCTAAAAGAAACATCCTAGTGTGTTAAATTATGTATATAAATATTCCCAATGTTTACAAAATGTAATATAATTGATATCATCTAGAATCTAAATGCTCATATTTAATGAAACTTGAATGATACAATGTTTATAAACTTTTTTTCATAAGGGGAGTGTTCATGTTACATATAAAATTTCCATATAAATATCATGTTAATTTCCAATAACAGTTGATCTATTGGTTAGTTCAAGTATAAATTTTTAAATGAAAATGATGTTGTCTCTACCAAAAATTTCAATCATATTTTAGAATTAATTGATATATGTGGGGTCATATGGGAGGTATTTGTTGTGCCTATAATTGTAGGATATTTGGATTTTACAATAAAATTGAAAGAAAAAATTATAATGTTGATATATGATTTTGGAATCCAATTTTTTGATAATTTCATAATTTCAAACTTTATAACTAATACCTCTATTATATTAGGAACAAGGTAAATTATGTTTGAGTAGTAAAATCCAGCTAGGTTGGATTAAAGGCACCATCAATGCATCTTAATATATATTTTGTTGTCACTTGTGATAACAGTATCATGCTCAGTGGATAAAAAATTTGGGATAATCTACAATCAATTATATGGGAATTCATCACCTTATACGGTGTGGGGAAATCACTAAAAACAGAATCCATGTTTATAGTGAGTGTTCTTATCATTTTCAGGTTCTGAAATATCACTATTTTAACTATATAATCATACTTAATATTTTTTTATGTTCATATTGGTATTCTTTCAAATTCACTATTTCATTATTAAGTTCATAATGTTATAAACAAATATTATTAATCAAAATATGGGGATTATGAACACATAAAACATGGTTAGTAAGATACTAGACATATTATATTTAAAAGGAAATAAAGACGATGCTATTTATATATTTATTATAATAGGATTCATTTCTTTATATAATGGACTTATGAATCTTCTGGATATTCTCAAAATTGAATATTTCAGACCCCTGTGATCTTGAAAATGAAATTCTCTCCATCTGAATATATTTTCTATTGTGTATTTGTATGATTCATTGGTTTTTGTAAAACTATATCTATGTATAAAAATATTTATACCCTTATGTATTTTTTTATTTCCCATTTTTTGAAATATTTCATTTTATATGAATTACTTAATTATGTAATATCCATGTTGGGATTCTAGTTTTAACCCATTCATTTTTTATTATTGTTTATATAAAAATAATCATTCCCCATTCTCAAAAAATAGTTCCATTGGAACATGTTTCTAACCTAAAGAGATCTGGAATCGATATATGACTTTGTAGTTAACATGCTTAGTTTCTAAGATATGTATTTTATGTTGTTCCGTTACATTTATAATCCAAAATAAGTAGGTACAATCATTATATATTTAATATAAAATAATAAAAAAATTTAATTCACTTCAACCTCAAAATTTATAATCATAAAACTATAATAATGATTCCTTTGAAAACATAACATACCAATGAAATATTCATGAAAAAAATAAAACACTCAATTATCGAAACTGCTACTAAATTCTCCATAATCACCATCTCCTCACTAATATTATTTTTCTCCAAATCATCTATTCTATTTATCATGTAACTATCATATTTCCTAGAGCATCCAAATATTATACCCTCTATTAATTATTGTATTTTTCATGAATGAACATATTGTTACTAAATAACTAACCATAATCCCATAAAAGACTTTTTTTATCTCCCCACTATAAGATAACATGTAAATTATAATTGGGATAATTGATCTCCCCACCATAAGAATTACCTAATAAAATAACATCATAAATAATCTAATATATGACATAATTATTTTTCAAATATATTCATCCATGCTTCACACTAAATAAAAAACTATGCATTATTAATCCCACACTCTATTAAATTGATAAAAAAACATAAAACAATAATGTCTCACTAAGAAAAAAATAAAAAATGAAACCCACCAACTATTTTTATGAACACTATAAATTATTCATGTTTCAAATAAACTATTGGTATCTAATTCATTAATTTTGAAAAAATAAAAAATTTCAAATCATTTTAATATCTTTCTAGAATGAATATCAATTTTGAAAACATATTTTGAATTTTATATTCAGAATTGATCTCCCTAATTTTATACATAACTAGATCACATAAAACATCAAGATATAATGGTTAATTTTTAGAAAGAACCTAATAAAATAATGTTCGGAAAATTGTGTTATGAAAAAAAGATAAATATAATAATATATTTTTTTCTTTAATAAAATACTCTTTTATATAAAAACTGTCAATTTAATTATCCATTTGATGGAAAACCATATAATCGAATTCTATATAATCTCTAATACACCACAAGGGTTTTTTTTTAATAAACATTTTCTACCCAATTCAACTCCCAAACACATATCCTAATTCCATTCACCAACCATAATCCAAAATAATGCCCACACACACGAAATACCTCTAATTAATATTTTATTTTTATAAAATATAGTAAAATCAATGTTTTTTATATTTTATATTGAATAATATATTACAAATTATCCAATTAGGTAACAATCACTCGAATGAACATATTTCATAATAATTCCATTATAATTATGTGTGAATTAGTAAACATAGACATATATTATCCGCAAAACAAATATAAAACCTTATATATCTTGAAATACCCAAAGAAGTACCCAACTCAACCTAGTGGGCATAATTAATATATATTAATTCCCCCAAATATATATGTTTCAATTGGATCCAATTAATCTAATAACTCTCATAATCTTAATTCTAATTCTTAAAATTTTATCTTTACCAATGAAAAACATTGTATAGACCAAAAACATGATTTTATAAAAAATTTCTAGATTCTATTCTAGCATGCCTAAATATAAAATAAGACAAACTATATCTAAGACTCAGTTGCATCACCTCATGCACTGGAGACTACAAACTAGTGGAGATTTACTGAAATAATCATTCTTAGAATATTCCATCAAATTAAAATGGTAAGGGTAAATATTGATCCCACCAAATAATGGAATAATGTGTCCAGATAAAAAGTATACATGAAACATTCATACATTATGTAGGGATATAGAATGGAATATCATAGTCCCACATACAAATGGAAATTTCCTATATTATATTTAAATAGAAAATATTGTAATGGAAGAATTATAATATAAAACATGAATCCATATTAAATATAAGATGAAATATTGGATGATATATAAATAATATATAAAAAATACATATTCAATGGCCACTAACCCATCATACTAGTTAAATCCTTCCAAGCAACAAAGCATTGATATAATAATATTCTTAATCGATGTGCTTTGAATAGTATCTATTCATATACCTAGCCTATGATATAATGTCTTCATACACACTTTGAACCCCGTGAATCTTGAATAGGAAAGGGTGAGTCAAATTAGATATTCGTATTTTCCCACCCTTGTCAAATCAATGAGTTAAAACGATTTAGAGGATGCATGTGTAAGACTATTTTGAGTGAAACACAATGCTCCAAAAATAAAAATCCCATGCATTCATATACAAGCCATGTCGATATTCCATCAAGGTGATGATGAAATATGTACCCCAAAGACTAATACTGGATTTCTAATATAAGACATGAATTTATATCCAATAATAAATGAATTATAACACTCACTTCCAAATAAGGTATAACATATAGTTAATATATTCTCATTAGAAAAACATATTAACAGGACTCATAGTTTTTATAAAATCACATATTAATGTCCCACCTAACACATAAATTTCCACATTTCCTAAAAATAAGTAATTCCTATAATATTAAGGAAAGATATTATAATATAATGAAATATATCAATATTAAATTATGCGGTTGTAGGCATTGGCCTTGTTAGAAGAAATTAATCAATGTAAAATTTTGTAAATTTGAAACAATTGTTATCTATAGATATATGGGAAGTTTTAGTGGACTTTTATTATGTTGTGTGGGTTAAATTGATGTTAAAAATAACAATTAATTATGTTTGGGAATGTAATAAAATTAGTTTTTAAATTTAGTTTTAAAAGTAGTGGAATAACAGCATATATCCCCTCAGATACCTATCAAATCCTGACTCAATTTGAAATCTCATGATATTTCTATCTCTAATAAAAAAACCATAACTTAGTTCCATAACTTTTTTTTTCTGTCCAATATATAGATTTTACATTATCACTAAATATATAACAATTTCATATCCTAGTGATAAAATTTCATCAATCATTTTTAAAATAATTCCCACCACACTCCCTCCTGTGGGTAGTAAATACCATTACGGTAGACTCTATGTGAAAATTGAATAGAAGATAATAAAAAATAAAACAATAATCAAAGGAAGCCTTCTATTGTATATTAAATTTTTATCAATTAGTGAAATAAAATAATAGATGTTGAATAATTTATTATAATTATTTAATAGACACTAGAAGAAACAATCACTATAATAATGGACTTATCCAATGGTTTCACCCAATTTTTGAAATATGTAAGGCTTTTTGGCACATATAATAATTTTATTCTCATAACATTGGTTCATATAAAATAATTATATATTAGTATGACTAATTATTTTAATTAGTATTTATTAATTAATAAATATTATCATACATATGGCTATATATATATAATATGATAATCATAATTATTATAGATGGTTGGTAAAGTTCTTGAACAATAACTGGGTGGTCCTAGAATAAAAAAAAGTTTTGTAATATATTCCAAGAGATAATAAACCATTAGTAATGAAGACATATACCAATAGTTTATCCAAACCATTTTTATAGTCTTTTACTAATGGTATATAATCAAATAAATAATTAAATTTTTGTTATTGGACATACCTATAGTTTGAGGGTAGATAAAAAATGTTTTTTTATTTAATTCAACTATTATGCGTTATAGAAAATCTCTTTTTCTCATACATTGTGGGTCTAGTGTTTTATTATTAGAAAAGGATTACATAAATTAATAGAAAATATTAAAATACACGATATACAAAAATTTTGACTAATCATTACACACCACAAAACTATATAAGTATATCTCCATCTTCTTTAACAAATAAATATAATTATTTTGGCCTTTCATACAATTTATCGGTGTCACCTCTCATTATTTAATATCTTTTTACATTTCATTAATAATTTAGGGTGGTGCCTTTGGATTCCACCTATCCTTTAGTGCCTAACTACATTTCATCTAATTTATTATATATTTTGATGACTTAATGGATTTCATGAATACAATAATATTTCAAATAAAATATTATTATTAATAAAATAATTTTTATTAAATATTAATTATCATATAATTTTTTTAATACAATTATAATTTTTATTAAGGTTTGAAAACTATTTTTGTCAAAAACCATGAATTTTTAATAAATGTTAGTTTTTATATTATAATTGAAATTCACTTATTTAGAAAATTATTTAGATAAAATTATTTTTTTTGTAATGAGGACATCAATATTTTGAAATGGTGAATTTTCTTAATTTTCTGAGACAGTTGAATATTCGGGTAAAAAGTAAATACTGTTTAAATATATAATATGTTTTATGACTTCAAAATTACCAAATAATGATGTAATAAAATTCAATAAAATTTATTTTAGTTCAATATATGATTTACCTTTAAAATAATGATATTTTAGATTTTTTGATTAATTTTATGCTTCCTTAGTGGACCCCCAAGTCTTATAAAACATTTTAAGATTTAAATTGATTTCCTTGAGAGTGTGACTCACTTCCACATAAGAATGCATTCTATTTTACAAATTCTGTACATTGAAATTATAAAAAATGTTTTCCAAACCCCTTTGTAATATATAATTGTAAAAACCCATGGTTGGGTTTGTCGTTTTGAATAGTTTAATGTGTAGTGTCCAAAACCTAAATAATAAAGAATTCTATCTATTTTCCTATATTAAATCACCCATGCTCCCACTTATATCCACTATTAACCCTTTTGGAACATCTATGGACTTCACTAATCTCTCTAGTATCCTCCTAAGGCACCCCAAGCACCCATTAGTCTCCTATTAAGCCTCTCCCATGCCTTTGGGATCAGATTTCCAATTATGGGATTTCATCTTTTCTTATTTTTTTCCAAATATCATTATGTTTTATGTCCTTTTATTTTCAACTAAAAAATTTTGGGTATTATTTCTAACATCCCCTATAAATACCTATATATGTTTTAATGAATATATAATTCTTTATCTCTAATTATTTCATCCCATGTACACCCATTATCTAACCGAAATTCTGTCAGGGATTTCTTCCATTCTCATTTTTGTCAAATTTTCAATACGTTGTTATACCATTTTTCGTTAAATTAAGAATGATGGGTGAATGATTTTTCACCTTCCCCATTTTTCCCTGCTCATTTTTTAATTATTATTGACCACTTTTTCTCTAACTAATTCATCCAATGTACATGTGTTACCATATTGAAATTCTGTAAGGAATTTTTCTATTCTCATTCACAATAAAGAAATCATTTTTCATTATGAATCTAGATTCAAAAAATATGTAGGTACAAGTATCTATATGATCCCATTATTGTTAATTTTATATAAATATGATGAGACCCCCTTTTTCTCTCTCATCATCCATTTTTATGATATCTTATGTCAAGTCGTTATGTAGCTAAAGTTGCACCGTGATTTTCCAAGCCAATGTCATTCGTTACTGACAACAATTCTTCTTTATCTATCAATGGAATTTAACTTTATGCACATTTATATATTTACTATACAGTTTCCTATATTAATTCCACATTCCTTTACTGTGGACTAAATTATGATGTCCAATGAATCCATTTTATTTTAACTTGGTGGCACACTAATGCATGAAATGAAATTATTATGACGGGTGCTCCATGGTAGCACTCTAATGCAATGGGTAATGATTAAATTTATTATACATCAAGTTCAATGAGGGTTAAATCTAATTAATTCAATTGAATTGGGGGTTTACTCATTATCCATGTGAAATTCTTCTTGGATCATGCTAATATCATGGTAAATGTTGATGCCACTTTTCCATGTTATGATATGCAAGATATTTCATTTCTATATGTTCATGTTTCTCTTATGCTCCTTTGAAAAGCCTTTTTCATAAGATTTACTATATTCATCATGTTATTAATTGTGTAATCCTTTACAAGGCTTCATATATCACCCTTTTATTATTAATTTCTTCATGTTATCCATACAATTCTATGTACGAAAAAATGTGTGAGGTCATGTAGAAGATGTTTTCTATAAGGATGTGTCTTTCAAGTTTGTAGTTCTTAGGTAATGTCCCTATGCCATAAATACACTGGAATTATCGATCCATAGAGGTATAATATGTTATTTTTATGTAATAAATCATGTTTAAGTGTGAGATAAATATATGAGTTTACATATTTGGTATCAAAGGATTTGTTTAGTAATTTTTGGGATAAGGATTAGAAAACCCTAGTGAAAGAGTTTGGGTAATTCTATGTATAATAAAAACATCCCTAAATTTTGGTGATTATTAAATAAATGGATTATCAATAAAATACATCCCTGATGGATATGAGAAAATAAAGGAGGCTCTAGCACAGATGTATCTGGGGGTAAAACTCGAAAACACCACTTGGAGCTAGACTCAAATTGGAATGGGTGAATGATAAAGGGCCTTGGTTCCCTATTGGTTATGACTCTTTTGGGGGATATTCTTTAGAAAAATACAAATCTTAGCATGAACCACTACTAAGGGAATAAAAAATTTCCCCTAACAATTTTTTTGGAAGTAGATCATGGATAACATATAATTATGCCTATAAATTCATAAGTTAATCTAATAAATGTATTTTAAAATTTAACATGTTTTGTCATTGGATTCCAATTTATGTGTTTTATAGTTCATAAGAACTCTTCCAAAAGACTAAATGAGATAATGTAGAACTATAATCAAAGAATTAATTGTAGAGTTATCATGCATAGTTCTACGCATTCTTTTATATATATAATTATTATTATAACAATCCCAACACCACCAAAAATCATTTATGTAATGCTTTTGGTGAGAAGGGAAAATGGGGCAATCATTGCAACCTATGAATTTAACTCCTCCCCTATAAGAATTTGTGGTTTTAACTTCCTTGTGAACCTCTTCATCCTCCCTCTAGTGTAATTTGAAGAAATTCATGTCATGGGTTGACTTTACCTAAATAGACCCTTCAAAAATTACAGCTAGAGGGAAATCACTCTCCATATGGGGAATCAACCCCTAATTCTATACCAGTGCAAAGAGCAGGATGCATCGTTCTTAGAACCATAATCTTATGAGTGGATACTACTACCCTATCAGCATGTGTATCATGCACATATGATTGAGTATAAGGAAGAAAACATCATTCAAGAAATTCCTATTGTGAGGGAATTTACTAAAGTGTTTCCCGAGTAATTGTCTGGTCTTCCTCCTAGAAGAGGTGTTCCATTCTAAATTGATCATATGACTGGGGTGTTTCCAATATTCAAGAATCCAAATAGAACAGATATTGTCGAGCATGACGAGATGAAGAAACAACTACAGGATAATCTAGATAATTTTTTTATATGGACAAGTGCTTCAAAATGTTGTCCACTAGTCCTCTTCTCTAAAAAGAAGTATGGGTCAATGTGCCTTCACAGTGATTATTTGGAGCTCAATAAATCACAATAAATAACCAGTGTCCTCTTCTACGAATTTATGAGTTGTTAGATCAACTATTTGGAGTAGAATACTTATCTAATGTGGCTTTGTGGTCAGTATATTACCAATTCAAGGAAATAAGGAGGATATCCCCAGTCTAACTTTCCATATAGGGTACAAGCTCTATGAATTCATATTAATGCCTTTCGGACACAATAATTCTCTATAAACATTCATGTACATGATGAATATAGTCTTTATATATTACCTTAATAAAATTTTGGTAGCCTCTATAGATGGTAACCTAATGTAATCCAAAACCATGGAGAGGAATCAGGGGCATCTAAGAAATTTATTAGAGACCATGCAATAAGAAAAGCTCTATGAAAAGTAAACAACAGTACATTATGGTAGAAGGAAGTCTCATTTATGGGTCATATCATCACAAACAATGGTATATATATGGATACCTCCAAGACAACTGCAATTGAGGGATGGCCGAGTCCAAAATTGGATACAAATATACGTAGCTTCCTGGGGTTAGTTGGATATTGTTCCTGATTTGTGGGAAATCATTCAAGATTTTCCAACCCTATTACTAAGATAACATAGAATGGATTACTTTTTTCTAGGAGTGATGGATGTTAATATATCATCAAGGTGTTGAAAAGTAGCCTTCTCACTATGACCGTACTAACACTACCCACATGTGGAGAAATTGTTGTTCTATTCAGTGATGCATTGAAGAAGGGAATGGGTAGTGTGTTGATGAAAAACTGAAAAATTCATTATCTATACTCTTCGGTAATTAAAATTTCATGACAAAAACTATCGACCACAAGATCTATAGTTGGCTGTAGTAATGTTCGATTTAAAAATTTGGAGACATTAAATTTTCTAGGAGAGGTATATAATATATACGAATCACAAAAGCGTCAAGTATATATTCACAAAGTAATAGTTGAACATGAACCTATGAAGATGCTTAGAGCTAATCAAATGATATGCCTGATCAATCCATTACCACCCTATGAATGCGAAAAGGTCGAATATTCTCTATGTATAAAGGACCCAATGATTCTATCATTGATTAGAATTAAAATGGATCCTATCTTCTTATATTTTATGAAGACGGACATGGGAATAAAAAATAATGCATCATCATCAACCGTTAAAAAATTATTTCCCAATCATCTCTTTCAGAAAAGGTAAAGGATGCCCAAAATGATGATGTGGGAATTCTGAATAATGTGAAAGCTATCCGAAGTGAGAAATCCTCATAGCTCAGTCTTTATAAAGAAGGAATTGTGAGAGTTGAGACAAGACTATGTGTTCCATCAAATTCAAAGTTAAATAATGACCTTTTGGATGATGCACATAGTTTGAATTTATCTATTTAACAAGGAAATACAATTATGTATCGATATATGTAAGAGAATTATTGGTGGAATATCATGGAGGAGGAGATTGATGTGTATACTTCAATGTTCCAGGTAAGTCAACAAGTGAAGGATGAGTGAATGATGTCTAAGGGGATGATGCAACCATTACCTATACCATCATTTAAATTGGAGAACATCATCATTGAATTTGTCACCAAAATTCTAATGACATCTAAAATAAATAATGTTATCTTGGTTTTTGGGGATCATCGTACAAATACTACACACTTCATTTAAATTAAATTGGATTTCTCATTGAATCTACTGGAATATATATATTTCAGAGTAGTGGTAATGATTCATTGAGTACCACTATGTATTGTATCAGATCGAGATCCAATATTCACCTAGACATTCTGGAAGAGTTGCCAACATGCATTGAATACTAAGCTGAACTTCAGTATAGCTAATCATTCTAAAACTGAAGGTCAATCTGACCGGACTCTCCAAACACTTTAGGAAATGATGAGATAATTCTCAATGGACTTCCAAGGAGTATGTGAACTAAATATTCCTCTGGTTGAGTTATCTTACAAAAAATTTTTCCAATCAAGCATCACAATGGCTTCTCATTAAGCCCTTTTTGGGGAAGAGGTATAGAACATAGGAATTTTGGGTTGATGTTGGGGAGAATAAACTACTAGCTCCTGAAATGGACGATGAAATTTTGGAGAAGGTTAAGACCATCCAATAACACATTAAATCTTCTTAGAGTCGATAAATGATCTATTCTAATAATTTTCGATGAGACCATGAGATTGATGTCACAGACATGGTATTCCTCTACATTTAACCATGGAATAGATTTATGATATTTAGGAATAAAGGAAAACGTAGTCCATGGTACATCATCCCTATTAAGACCATTGATCTCATTAGAGAAGTGGCATATCGACTAGCACTCCCACCGATCCTATCTCAAGGACATGATGCATTCCATGTATCACTCTTAAGGACATAAATACCTTACCCACCACACGTACTCAATTAATAGGTTGTACCAATAAATACTGGCCTCTCCTATTAAGAGACACTGGTGAAGATCTTAGATCATAAGGAAAATTATAATCACAATAATACAATGCCCATCTTCAAGGTGTTTTAGGGATACCACAATTCTGATGAGACAATTTGGGAATCATCATAAGTGATGAAGAAGTGTTACCTGCATCTGTTTTAGTGTGGGAAAATGAAATTTCAAGGGAAAAATCTTAATTGGGGAGACAGTAACAACCGAAACAATTATTAATGAAAATTCCTCCCGATCTATTTAAAAGTCTAATTATGTAAAATATTAGTATAAAACAAGTTAAATTACTTTGTTTTATGTTTTTTGTATTTTAAAATAATGTTATGAATTTTTACTGTTGCTAATATATCCATTGGACAATGATCACATTATTAGTATAAACATAGGGTATTAAAAAATCCAATTTACTCAGAAAAAGGATGAGATGACTTTATCCAGTATATTGCTCCATACGAATCCAATTTGTTAGAACTTGGAAATGAGGTAGTGTCACTCGGATTCATTCATGACCAGCCCAAGCCAAGATTCAACACATTATGCTTTAATGGAACTACCTACGAAAGAAGTTTAGTTGATAGAGATTATTACCCAAGAGATATTATCACAGACACCCCAAGATTATGTCACCATCGCACACCATACCCTTTGGTCATTTGCGGTATAATAAAGGGTTTTGTATCAAGACCCTTATACTATGGTTTTGTGATTAATTTTTGTAAATATAATATACATTCATTTCATTACTTTTACTTTGTAAATGGGGTTTGCATCACAAATATTATTTTAGTTAATATTAAATTATGAAATCTACTTTGAAGAATTAATGGATTTATTGAATTAAATAATATTTTAATAAAATATAATAAATGACTAAATTATTTTTTTATGAAATATAAATTATCGTATAATTTTTATGAATACAATTTTAATTTTTATTAATGATTGAAAACCATTTTGTCAACAACTATGAATTTTCAAGAAATGTCAGTGTTTATTATAAATAAAAAAATTATAATATTTAGGAAATTATTTATATTAAATGAATACTATTTTTGGAATCATGATGTCAAAATTTTTCACTGGTGAATTTTTCATTATTTTCTGAGATAGTAGAATTTTTGAGAAAAATTTAAATACATTTAAATATATATTATGTTTTATGACATCATAAAGTCCCAACAGATATTTAATAAAATAAAATAAAATGTATGTTCAACAAATATATGTTCTACCATTAAAATAACATTGTTCTATAGTTTTTTGATTAATTTAATGGTCGCTCAGTAAACCTTCCAAGACTTATAAAACATTTTAACATTTAAAATGATTTCTGTGAGAGTGTGACTCACATCCAGATAAGAAAGAATAGTATTTTACAAATTTAGGCCATTGGCCTTATAAAATAATGTTTTCCACTCCCCTTTGGAATAAACCAAGGGGAACACAATTGGTTGGATTATGGTTTTTATTAGTTTAATGTGTTGTGTCCCGAACCTAAATAATTATGAAATTCCCTCTCTTTTCCTATATTATCCCACCCAATATCCCACTTATCTTCACTAAAACCCTATTGAGAACCTCTCTACCCAATACACCTTTGTATATTATCCTCACAAGAATCCCCAATCTCCCATTAATTCCCTTTCAAGCCTCTCCCAAGCCTATGGGATCACACTACCTCGTGAAGGATTTCTTCGTTTATCAATTTTGTCAAATTTTATTTATAATGTTACTTCCTTTTATTTTCAATTAAAAATGTTGGGGTATGATTTCTCAAATCCCCTATAAATTCATACTTATGTTTTAATTATTAGAGACACCATTCTCTCTTATTAATTCCCTCCACGTACACTCGTTACCATGCTGAAATTTTGTAAGTGATTTAGTCATTTATAATTTTTATCCAAATTTCATTATGTTGTCATAACATTTCGTTTTCAATAAAAAATTCTGTGGTATTATTTCTCACATCCCCCATACTTCCCTCCATTTCTTTAAATTATTAGATACATCTTTATCTCTCATTAATGACTCTTATCTACATCAGTTACCATGATGAAATTATGTAAGGAATTTCTATCTTCTCATTTACAATCAATAAATTATTTTGTATTATGAATCTAAATTCCATTAAAAATGTTGTTAAATGTATATATAAGAAAAAATTTAAGTCCATTTCATTTAAATATTAGGATACACACTTTTTTCTTTCTCGTCAACCATTTTTATGAATTCTTATGTCACACTATTATGCTACCGAAATTTCACCATGATTTTCCAAATCAAATTCATTGTGTAGTGAACCCCACACCTATTTACCATCATGGGAATTAATGATTATGTAAAATTAGTTATTGATTATAATTTTTTATGTTTTAATTCAACATTAAAATACCATGGAAGAAATGATGATGCTCAATGAATCCATGTTATAGGATCTATGTGGAACACTTATGAATGAAATGAAATGATTAAGAAGGGTGCACCCTAATGGCGCTCTAATGAATTGGGTAGAGATTAGTATCGTGATACATCATGTGAAATGAGGGTTTACTCATTCTAATTCATGAGCAATGAGGTTTTACTCATGCTCCATGTGGAACGAGCATTGGTATATTCTTATGTCATGTTAAATGTCGATGCCCCATTTACATATTGTGATAATCATGATATATAATGCCTTTATGTCATGTTTCTCTTATGCTACATTGATATTTTTATTGCCTAAAATATTATGTATTTTTCATGTAATTTATTTTTTACTACCTTGCTGGGATTCAAAACTCACCCTTTTATTATGTGTGTCTTCATGTTGTCCCATACAATTCTATGTATAAAGGATTCTGAGTTGTCATGTAATATAAGTTTTCAATAAATTTATGTTATACATCTCTTAGGATTTCAGGTAATGTTTCTAAGACCCAAATACAAAACAACTCTCAATCATCATATATGTAAAAAGTGTATGATTATGTATGAAATCACATTTAAATATGAAATAAAGAGATGGGTTGTTATAATGCCCATATAGTAATGATTGTAATACAACTCATAGATGATATAAAGATCTAAACATTACATAGAAATCAATTAATAATATATATATATATATATTAAAAATCTATCCATTGGTGTTTCCTATAAATATAATTAAAATATTTAACAACATGTTGATAATGTTTAGACCGAATAACATATTAATTTTTACACTGTATAATTTTTATAAGTACATGGTGTGTACATGCCATATAAATAGGGTGTATGCTTCTCATAATATATCAATAACAAACACATAGCTACTCGGTGTGTAAATCATTCCATATAAAAAAAATTATAGAGTGTGGTCTCTATAATACATGGTCACCAGTTAGGTAGACCATGTGTGAAGATACATGGCCCATCGATTACTACATGAACACGTGTTCAGTACGTGGCCCACACAGTGTGTACTCCAGCTGATTGTACGTCATCATGTCCCAATAAACATATGGTGTAATATTAAATTCCACACATGTAATAAATTCAGATCCGTTGAATTAATTAATATTTAATTCCTGGAGCATTGGAAATTAGTAAACGACGTTTACCCCCAATTTCATGGTGCATACTCTTTTGTTATCAGTCAAGAATCCTCAGAACCACTATATAGGAACTTCAGTTTTATTTCATTCGAAAAATAAATTGATTTTATTATATCTATGCATAATAAAAGGGGTGGAACCACATATCCCAATTCGTTTTAGAGAACTATTGCACATGAATTTAAAACTAAATGAAAAATTATTAAATAAATAAATTTTATTTAATTACCAATAATTTTGTGATTGCACTGATACCACTTGAAGGATCTAGGATCTACAAAAGCATGAGATTGGTCATTCCCAATTTTTTCATCATGGCTAATAAATCTGGAAAATTTATGATAATGAACACCATGATAAATGGAATTGTATCAATTAAATGGAATAAGGATAGAAAAGAATGAACTAATCACACACATATTATTTATAATTTAATAATTAAAATAAAAAATTTCATTGATAGTATAGTTTCATTGATGATATATCTGATAATTAATCTATTTTGTACCAGAATTTCTTTTTAGGTATAAAGAAAATGTTCCCTCTAACTACGAGCGTTATATCTTCCAAACATCTCTAAACATCGTCATGTGAATATACAGTATCTAGCAAGGAAAATCATATCCCTTCTATAGATTACCTTTTATTACCATGATAATCTCATCCAAAGAGTCATCCTTGATATCTCTAGACTCGAAAGTGGGAGGTGGAGGAAGATTGATATCAATTTATGGGAATATTCTTAGGATATGGATCTCTCAACATCATCAAGAGTAATCTCTAGATCCATTTATAAATAAAATGACTTTTTTCTATGTGAAAATAATATTATTGGGATTATATACCTATTGGGTTAGTAATAAATAACTGAAAAAATTCCTTTTATTATTTATTTAAACCCTATAGGACCTTATCTCAATAATAATTATAATATTATTTTTTCTTATCTTTTTCTAAATTCATGAGTTTAACGTAAATTATATTTATTGAAAGTATTATATATGTATATAAATATAATTTCTAAAAATACCTATAAATTTATTTCTCCGTTTATACACAATACTTATCGATCATTGAATTGTTATGATTAATTTAATAAGTAAATATAACTGCATTATTTTCTAAATAATAATCATATATTATATTCACTAAATATAAAATAGATATTTATTTAATATTAATCGCAATATATTTTCCCAAAAAATTACTGAAGGAATATATTTGATCAATCAAACATAAATAATTATTAAAATTTGTGTAGAGATAATAATTATTTATATTTTCAAATAATAAATAATAACAATATTATTTAATAGAGATTTTGGATACACATAGTGTGTGTCTCTCTTGGCCATTTTAGTAGTGGTATTAAGTGAAGTGGCCAAATGTATATGGTTAGCGTATTGCAACACGCCATGGAACACAAACTGAGAGAAGTTAATTCTGTAATGAAATAATACATCATGCAGACTCTCCCGATGTAATATAATACTCCCAATGTGATACCACTAATCAAGAATATTGCATGATATAACAAAAAAACTATGTTATTGATGGGTCTTTCTTGAAATTATGATAATAGGACATGCCTATATAAAACCAAGACCATGGATTTATTTTGGATATATCATATCCAAAAAAAGGGATTAGAAGCCATGTTTCATTATAGAGTATAAGGTGCAAATCCTCTGTTACATTATACAGTAACGCTACATAACTTATAAAGAACCTGATGTATTCGACATATCCAAGATCATTGGTCATCACAGTGCTCATTAACACATAAAATTATGTCACTCATAATAATCATTAATAATAATCACAATGACTAATGATCAATAAAACTGTCCATAGAATGGAACATCCAATGACACATATAAATGTGGATTTCATTCTACTGGATCTTTTTCTTAGAATATTGTGCACATGATATTACCAAGGGTGTCTACCGTGAGAAGGATCCTCAAAGTCTTATGAATCCTCACCTCAGAGATCCAATATCCTTTTTCCCACAAATGATGTCATCTATTTATAGAACATATATTTAATAATACTTTTTGGATCATCTGGTTTCTCATCAATGTGGGGGAAAAATATGCCCATTTAGTTTAAAAAATTTCATAAATGATAATAATATTTATTAAAATGTTCAAAAAAAATTGGTTCTAGGGAACCTACTCGAATAGTACTATTATTATTTTTGTTATTCCAATATCTATGAGGCATAATCTATCACATGAAATTGTCCATTAATCTATTTGGATAAATATTTTTCTTATTTTTTAGTTGAAACATCACTTAATAAATTAAAGTATGGGTACATGGGTGGTGACCTTATTATATGGGTTGTGGTTAGGCTCTATTTGATTTTATTAATAGGTTTCAAACATCCAAGGGAATTCTATAATCCAAAATTATTCATCTATTTTTTTAATCTATCAAGGTGGTTAATTAATTAAATTTTCCATATTATCTTAGTGCAATTGGACACTGAAAATAAACTAAAAATAACGAAAATAAAGCAATAATGTCCCTTTCCATCAAATATTATTTTCATGTGATATGAATATAATTTATGAAGTTATATTTTTAGATAACATGTTCAAATTTACTATGTTTCTTATAGATCCTTTATCTATTTTTAATCCTAGGAGAACTAGTTCACTATTTCGATTTTACACAATGTTTATTCTATATTTTATGTAAAATATGAATTTTACTCATCCATTGGGAGTCAGATGTGGGGTATATGATAACATATACCTAAAATCTATTATTTAATATTTTTATAACTTACATCATGGTAATTGTGTTCATTAATTTTGGATACCTCATATGTTTTTATTAATTTAGAAGAAGTATCTTAAACACAAAAAAGTAGGGCTAATAGAACATATGTCTTCAAAATACAACCCTACATCCTTTTTTTGTTTCATAATGTTTAATAATTTATTCTCTCAACTGGGATACATGTTGTCTAATAATATAATAGGCCATTTCGTATCTTCCTTAAGAAATGTTTATTTTAAATTAAATGGATGTACCTTATGTTCTAGTTCAGGTGTTTGTTATATTGATTGTTTCGACTATATATTTATGATTATTTTATAAATTACTTTGAAATGGGAAATTATTAGTTATATATTTAGTGAAATAATTAATGTTTTATTCACAAAACTCCTAAAATTGATCAGAAACCCAACATTATTCCATATTTTGTAGATTTTTAAGATTATAATTTTCATAATTTTTTGGACACAATTTTTTTATTGGTTTTTTTATTTCATTTAATATTATATTTTTTTTTCTTAATGATCTGGAATTTCAAAATATGAGAGTTAAAAAAATATTGTTCTATTTATGGGATTTTATAGAATAAAAACTATAAAATATATTGTTTCTTGTCCAATGAAAATTAGAAGTATTCATTAGAGAACATTTTTTATTTATTAGTATATCTAAAGAAATGAACCACCAATGAAAATTATGGAATTATTTTCACATATATATTCTTTGACATTAATAATTTAAAGATTACTAGAGAGTAATAAACCTTTCAAAAATTCAAAAAAACTCCTTCAAAACTATTACTAGGTAGTTAGTGGACGATTTAGATAATTTTTATAAAAATATATTTATATAGAGTTATCATATCTTTAGGGATGATAAAAAAATAAATGTAAAGCACTCAATTAATATATTAGGCCACATAATTCATTAATAAAACTAGTCCCACATATAGTACATGGGATAGTAAATGTACCTAGGTCTCGACATTTCCAAATTTGATTTTGGGTCATTACGGTAAAATAATTTCAATATAATATCCCCATTTATTGTTCATGTCACATTTGTTAAATAATACCCAAATCCTTGATGAAATCTTTATAGATTATAATATAATTTAATGCATCCAAAAAAGGTATATTGAAGTGAAATTTTTATGTGGTTTCTATAAATATTACTTGTATTAAATTTTTTCTTTTCTTCTTAGGTTGTTTGAATCATGTTGGGAAGGGGGTAGGGTGGTGGAAAATCAACCACCTTAATATTTACATTATTCTTATTCATTGGTTTCATCTGTATAAGTTTTTCATTTTATTTATCCTCTATTGGGATTAAATCTTCCTATTATTTGGAATATAAATTTCAAGATTATATTATAACGGTGATTCTGCACTACTTTTTATCTACCATTAACTACTTATAGAAAAAAAAGAATTCATTTACGTTAGGGTTGAGAATTTATTGGGTATGAATATTAAATGGGGCTCTATCTTCTAAGTCATTATGAATACAAATGATTTATATGATCGAATATTTCAGCTTCATCATGGATGATTCATGAGTCGTAAGGGTGAAATTTTAGTTACCTTTGGACTCCACATGTTTTCTAAGTATGTCATTAATTGTGGGAATCATGGTTCAAACCATGTGTATAGAAGTATATAATGAGTTTATATTTGTTCTTATGGAGTGGAGGAGGATGGAAGAACAACTAAAAAGTATATAATTAGGGTTCCATTGATATCTAATAGTTTCTAAGACCATAAATAATTGTTGAGTATTCAATGAATCCATTGCAACAGGTTGGTTGTTTGTTGCAGTGCCTCAGGTATATATAGTCAAATCATTCAATTTTTTGTACATGATGGAATCTATATAAAAATTTATAAAAATAATTGAAATGATAATAAACTATTTATAGTGGATATGGCGATAATTCCTAAACTATGTTAACATATAACTATCTCAAAATGGAATTTACATCATTAATATTAGGTTTAATTACCGGATAGTTAGAAGTCCTTACCGGTTGTAACCATATTTTAATGATCCTTATACTAATTTTTTGACAGTTATCTATGATCATCAATATTATCCTCATTTATTAAGACTTTTATTTTTCAATTAGTGATCCTCTATAATAAAAATCTAAATAGTCTTATTCATTGGATAACTTCCCTTGTAAGAAAAATAATATGAAAAATGGATTTCAATTTGATTCATTGTATTGGATGAGGTCAACAACAAGAATAAATACAAAACTCTAACTTATTTTATCATCATTATTTAATAAATATGTTGCTTTAATTCTTCATCACGGTACTTCTTGAAGAATAAAATAATTTATAGTGAAATTCCCTACAATGTTTTTCCTTTTATGTGACACAAACCCTAGTAGCTTAATGATGGTGCCTGATTTATTAAACTAACATATGTTACAAGGAATCAGATCACAAAGTACCAAATAGATTAATATTATTTGTAAACAAGACACATGAATCATACAAATTATACATTGGGAATAAAAATATCACAATTAATATAAAAAAAATTATAATGAACTACATCCTTAAAAAATATTTCCATTAATTGTTATTCTCATCCTGGGGAATTGAGTCGATGTTAGGGTGAGCCTAAACATTCAGTAAGGTTTACGAATTTTTTTTGGTATTATGAATCAATAAGAATAATCTACATTGAATGGTAAATAAATAAACATTAATTGCAATAAAATAACATGGATCTTATGATAAGATAAGGAATAATCAATATGGAAAGGTAAATAACTAAAGGAAAATTTAATTTACAAAACATCAGTATCATGAAAATATAAGAAATAATTAATATGAAAATGTAAATAACATCAAAATGGATGCAATTTATTGAATAAACATGAATAAAATTAATCTAGAGACAATATAATATAAAAATATTATGGTTAATAATAACTGAATTATCAATATTGAAAATTATTAATTATTAGATGGCAGGTCTTAGACACATGATACATAAACATTGATGATTTATCACCGAGATAGATTAAACTACTTGGTAATAATCATGTCTATTTTGGCCAACTAAATTTTCTCCTACATCTCATCGATACATCAAGTGGATTTCAGTAACTAGGATAATCCCATTTCATCATGTCCTATTAATTATTCATATTTCAAATAATATATTTAGTTGATGAATTTTGGTCCTTATTATAAAATTTTTATATTGAGTAAAGGATATGTATTTTCCAATAGTATCATTTATAATAAATTAACATATAAAGTAAACATGATATGTAAAAATGGTATTCATTTTAATAAATAATAATATAAATAATTAATGAATATATTTATTTCCTAAAAATTTAATTTCCAATGAAAAATTAGGACATGAATGTGATTTTTTAAAGATAATGTTATGAATCACAAATGAAACTGAGATTAAACTATCACTTTTACCACTTTAGTAATATTCAACTCAAATCCCCTTGTATGAAATTATATAAAATGAAAGATTAAATATATGATTTATAAATTAATCACGTTGTTATATGAAAAAGGAATATTAATAAAAGCACATAAAAGTGGATTAGGGTAAAATAACAAATAAGACACGAAATAATGTAAATTAAGACAAAGTCTCACACAAGTTGATAATATTCAAACCAAATACATTTGGATGAAATAAATAAATAATAATAATAAAATAGCATAATTTATGAATTATTCTAGATAATACATGTAAAATTGGTAGTGTATAGACCATATAATGGAAACTGGTGTATAATATAAAAATTTTCCTCAATGAAATGAAATTGAGAAAGAATCCATTATATAACGAATTCTTTTATTTTAACATGAATTAACCAATTCTATAATTGATTTATGCATTTTATTAATTTATAAAAAATCCACATTAATATATATATATAATAAAATAAAATAATATTTTTACATTTTCTTTCCTTTGTCTTAAATATATTTCATTATTATCATTATATCATGAGTTAATTTCCTTGTTTTTTTATGAATATTTTTTCATAATTGTCCAAATTTATCGGATTTTTAATATATAACAATAATCCCAAAATTCATTTTAATGTTGTACTAATCATACTTCGTTAGTATATAATTATTAAGACCATTTTTTATAGTAGAATAAGGAAAATTATTTGCATCTCATAATAGAGGGGGTAGGTCATATGTACACATGAGTGACAATATCATTCCCATAATAAGTGAAAGGCTATTGAAGTAGGTGATATATAAAATTTAAATAATAAATATATTATCATATATATCACATGTATTAATTAATTTTACAATTATTACATTCCATGTAATGGGTAATTCAAAAATGAATTAAATTTCATCGTAAGGCTGTGGTCCATTGTACACAGGAGCAATGTTATCATATTTTAAACAACATGGAAAGTATGAAGTTATATGTCATATTAAAAATATATATGTATAATAATATCATAAATATTATATACATGTGCTAAATTCTTAATTATACCCATTCATGATTAGTTGTACTAGGAAAACGAATGATATCGATTTATGTGGAGACACTCCTTCATACCCATGATTGATGATTTGATAGCCCATTTAATGGAAGTGGTGAAGGATAAATATTATTCCATAAAAACAATAACACACACAAATATGTATTATTTAAAATTTTTATTACTTTTTATGTGTTATGATATAATTTAATGTGAATCTAGAAGAAATAAAATGACCAATCACCGTTAAGATAATAAATTTATCTAAGTGAAGCATCCAATATATCTCATCCAAAGGAACCAAGAATAGGTCTATATGGGAGGATTATAATCCCTATAATTTTACTAAAGATGGTTTTCAGATATGTTTTCAGGTTTTGGTTGAGCTAAATGTATTTGTATGTGTGAATCTTTGAGGGGAAGGAGTTCCATTTTTAAATGTCAAAAGGAAACCCTATGTAAATCAAATAGAAACTTCCAAAACTAATATATTATGATAAATTCCTTCACAAGAAATATGATTCTGAATAGACAAAAATTTAAGCTTTGTAAGGATAATACAGAAACATAGTGAGTAGAAATAATTTTTATAATTGGTTTGTAATTTTAACACTTATCATTTTTTAACAACATAGTATATCCATTTTTTTCTAACAATGTTGAAAATTTTTTAATGTTATCACAAATAGTTTTAGTCATAAATTTTTAGAAATAACATTATGATATAAATTATTATGATTCCAAATCTAGAATTAATCCATTTTCCAAAATTACCTTCAAATTAGTGAAAGAGATTAATTTAAAATTAGCCACATAGACTCTAAAAGAGATCACTTTTTAAAGGGGAAATGTTCATACATTTATAATGTTTTATATCAAAATTCAATAAAAAATTATAACAATTGACATAAATTGGAATAATTCATTTTAGATTTATATTATTTTAATTTCAATAAAATTTAAAATAGAAGTTTAAATTATATATTATTTTCAATGAAATTTTCATTTTCAATCTAAATTCTAATTTTCCATTTTCTTCAAAAAAAATAGTCCTTTAAGGGAAAAACAAGAAAAATCACCCTAAAAAATTTAATATGATGATTCGAAAAATGATATTTTACTCAATATAATGTTTCTAAAACTGTTGGATGTCTATTTTAAATTATGTGAGTAAAGTGTGATTGGACTATCTTTTAGGAAACATAATTTTCTTCATAAGACATTTATTTTTATTTTGAATGATTATTATATGATATAAAATCTACACATACCAATAATATTCATAATTTATTGAGTATTATTAATATGCACCTATTCCAATAGAATGATGATAACATGCATATTAAATAATTATATTTTAATAATATTTCATATTCTGTTTTAACATGTTATTGCATGTAACAACATATAAATATAGTGTTGTGAGTAACACAATATAAAATCTTTTATCGCTGTATTGAATGCTACACAAAGTGTTCTGGGTAACTAAAGCTAAATTGCGATTTTCATGTATGTTTTCTTATTTAAGAGATGAAATTTATTTCAATATATATATATATATATATTAAATTCTCTATGTGTAATATAATTTTCACTACTGGGTGTTGGTTGTCATAACCACAATCAAATTTGATGTTACTATTTTAAAATCTCAGGTAATTTACTTCTCCCCACCATTAATAAATTATTTCTTAAAAATTTTAACATTATAGAAAAAATCAGTTTTTATTAACTTGAAAAATCCCTTAATCAAATCCCATATCCTGATAATGGTTAACACAATCTCTTAATTAAAGGGAATGGAAATTACAAAGGTCACATATATCAAAAATAAAAAGGTTTACAAATAAGAAAACATATGTGAAAAGTGAAAACATAGTATTAGACGAGAGAACTAACACCCAAATACTGATAGAGAGTGATAGAGGACATGTGAAGTCGGAAGTTAATAACTATAAATCAATAAACCATATGTGGGAAAAAGGTCACTGATATCATAAAAAATAATGATAATATGACAAAAGTTTGTGTTCTATACCTTTTTTCTATAGTTGGGGAATTATTTCAATATCTACATATATATGGAAATTTAAAAAATTAATATATTTTTATTTTATAAGAATAATTACATCATTTTGTTGAGCATTTATACATTTAAACCTCAACTTTGACAAAAATAAATGAATATAAAAAATGAATTATTTTATGTCATAAAAAATAAATTTCACTTTTAGCAGATTGTAATATAGATAATTGGATGATATGTTATTTCATTTAATACTAATTATCATTATGGACAAAATGGTCACCATTGGTTTTCTGAGATGAATAATTATCCATATGGAGAAGTAATACATCGAAATCTAAAACTTCATCCAATATTAAACATAATGAATTTCAGAAATGGATAACCATGTGGACTTTATAAAATTTTAATATCCATAGGTTTAGAAATGTTGTCTCTGAAATTCCAATATGATATTTTCAATAATCATCCAAAAGAATTAATTACCTCTTAATCATCAAATATAAACATGTTAATACCTTCATCATTTGTTGTATAGAGACATGGTAAGAAAATGAAATATCATAAAATAATATTGAAAACATGATTTCTTCGATATTTATCAATTAAATTCACAGATTATTGGATATATTCCTTAAATCCAATGATTATGTAACCTCTACTTATGATATTATAAAACACTTTGTTAGAAATCAATTGTCTATTAAATGATATTTAGTACACTCGAATATACGTTATCCATAGTAATCATCTCTTTCTCTGAGAATCATTACACCAACATTATGAACATATTAAGGTTATATTTCCCTCTTTCCTGTGTTTTACTATAAGTTCAACATTCCACTTAATCATTTTACATGTTCATTAGTACTATTAAATATACTCTTTAAAATAATAAATTAAAATATACAAACTTACAGTATTTATAAATTACATAACTCTTAAAACTAGTATATAATTCATAAAATACTCATATAATATAGTTTTTGAATCCATATACAAGCACATAGTCATTCTACCTTACGTGTATTAATATCATAAGCATTATAATGATGTGTTAGCTTCTTCTGTGGTATATTATTTTGTCAATTTAGACATTCATTTTCACAGTTCACCATATCCTTATAGTTAAAGAGTTGAAAATTAAAATGTTGTATTGTCCTTGAAACCATAAGCATGGTTCCCTTTTTCCACACACCTATCAAAAACCATTTCCCTCTACAGCATGTAACATGTTTTTTCATCCAATTTCATTGTCATCCTCTTCTTCTCTTACATACCATCATGGAAATAGTACAAAGATAATTACTTATCTCTCTTTTTAGAACATTATTTTTTGTCCTGAAATGATGAAAATGTTTTAGATATTAGCTCTATTAAAAATATTGGTTATATCCTATTAAATAATCGAACAATATTTATCATTGGATTATGTGAATTAATTTGATTTCTAATCCCTCATCTAGATTCTATTTTTATATGACCACCTACACTATATTATATAATATCATTATAAATAATGATTTATAATTTGAGAACTAGTGAACAACATAACATAAACTCAGAAATTCATCCACAGCTAATATCCAAATCATAAAATGTTTTATATTATGGATATATCTGTATTCAAAATACATCATAATGGTTTATAAACGAAATGAGAATTATCATAATAATATCCCATATGAGTTTTAAATGAGTTCTAAACTAGGGAATGATGTCATGTACTAGGTTGAGATCGTGTCTGGACCAATTTTCCCTTTTTTGGAATTTTTACCCCTAGGTCCTTTGTGCTACAGCCAAGTCTACAAGTTGTATCCATATTTGGATATATTTCATGTAAAAACAAGATTATAAATTACATAGAAAATAGAATTATGTTCTTATAACCTTATACTCATTGAATAATACAGGGAAACATAACCTAATTCCAATTTTCATAAATATAGATCCCAAATATTCTACTAAACAACCTCTAATACGAACTATTGAAACCCCAAACCCAGTTGTACATAAATAGTATATTCTTAATTATAATGGCATAAGATACAATGAATTAAATCCCATATAACATAAGAGTTTAATCTATTGTACATTGAATGCAGAATATATGCCATAATACATAACAAAATACAATAAAAATCACAAATGAAAAATAATTCATAGAATTATTCATTATGTAAAAGGGAATGAAAATAATATAAGAGTAATATCAAAGTCTTAGTAATGGTTAAATCATGTTACTGTTATTATGAATCAATCAATATAATCAATATGGAAAGATAAAAACTAAAAATCCATTCCATTTAAATAACATTAATATCACGATTATACAAGGAATAATCAATATAAAAATGTCAATAACTGAAAATATATTCCATTTATATATAATTAGAATCATTATAACCTAAATAATAATAAATATTGAAATGGAAATAACTGAAAACACATGTAATTAAACCAATAACAAAGAATGAAATGCATATAGAGATAATATCATAGAAAAAACAACTAGATAAAAATAATAACTAGATTATAATTTATGTAAATGATTAATTATTAGAATTCATGTCTTTAGAACATTATACCTCTATGGTGAAGATCTATTGTCAATATAATTTAATACAACTGGTTAAAAATCTATCAAATTTGGCCAGCATGTTTGTGCTGGTAAACATGTTGATGCATCAATGGCGATATATATTCTATGTCCCCAATCATGTATTTATGTCCAAATAATTCATCAAATATTGAATAATTTAATTAATTCATGAACAATCTAACTAATTAATAAAGATTAAAATTGCGAAAAGGATACCGATTTGAAAATACTTTCATAAATAATCAAATGAAATTAAATGTAATCAGAATATTTAAAAATGGTATATGTTTTAGTAAATAATCATATTAATCATGAAAAATATATATTTAATTAATATGAATTTTCCTATAAATCGTTTTTACAAAAAGGTGATTGTTTTATTAGAATGTTAACGATTACATTGGAAAGTGAAGTTGTACAATGACTTTTTCCACCTGGATATTTTTATTTATAATCCCCTAGGATGAAATGATTTAATTTGAAACATAATATAATATAAAGTATTAAAAAATAATTATATAACATATCAATGGTGATTTATACACACAACATAAAATTTTATTGGTACACAATAATAAATAAGTCTCAATGTAATTATAATTGAGATGAAATACCGAACCACATGTTAATATTAAACCCCAATAAAGATGAATTAAATAATTAAAATTGAATCATAACATACATATAATTGTGTTTTATTAATGGAAGTAAATTTTTATTTGGTTGATTATACAACATGTAATTTAAATTGGTTCATAACATATAAATTTTCCTCAATGAATGGTTATTGACAAAGAATGATTTAGATCATTTTTTTCATTAGTTGAACATGATAAATCATTCAGAAAAATGGTTTAAAGAATGATATTAATTTGTACCAGAAAAAATTTAAAATTTATAACATCTTATTTTACCATACTTTTTCATATATCTACCGATTTGTTAATAATGATTCATTATTTTCATTATTTCATGTGTAAATTTCCTTGTTTTCTCATTAATGTTATTTTATTAAAAGTAATAAATTAATATAATAAAATGTATAGAAATAATCTAAAAAGTAATATTTTATTATAAAAATAATAATTATTAATTACATACATTATTATAACAAATTTTTAATGTTTTAAATTAAAAATGAAGTGAATCGGTTTGTGGAGACAATTGGTGGTTAATAAGAACAAGTGACGATAAAACTCCATTAATGATTGATAAGTTCAAGAAGTGGGTGATATATTAAATATATATAGTTAATATAAAATCATATATTTAAAATTTAATCATTATTTATATCCTTATTACATTATATTTTAGTTTTAATTGAGAAACAAATCACATAACTTCACGAGGTAGTGGTCTACCATACACTTTTGTGACGTTATCCTATTTTTATGGCCTAGAATATAAGATGTATATGTGGTATTAAAAATCTATAGTTAAATAAATATATTAATAAACATATAAATATTGTAAAATCATCATTATATCAAACTATGATAGGTTGTAAGGGAAAAGTTATGGCATTGGTACATGATGTGGTATTTCATAGTACACATGACTGATGATTTCATAAAAACTTTTAAGGTAATGGAGAAGGAAAATTATTATTAAAGAAAAAATTATAACATGTTAGTATATGGTAGGTACTTGTATTATTATATTGTAATTTTTACGATAAAATTTAAGGTGGGAATATAATAAATAATAAGGACTATTGTTAAGATAAATACCTTCTCTATGAGAAACCACCCTATATATCATATTTAGGACCTATGAGTCATAATTTTAGAGAACCAGAGGGTCATTAAAGTAATGTATTATGCTGGAAAGTGATATTTTCATCTTTTTTTCTAGACCAATGGATTGGGAGGTGTGAATATTTGAGTTTAGGGAGTTACATTTTAGATCTGGGGAAAGGGAACCCTCAGGGAAATTAGATCGTAATTTCAAAAAATAATCTGAAATGTGAAAGTCATTTAAATAAAAAAAATGATTCAAAATTAACATGTTTTCTAATTTGGGATGCTAAATATGAATATATGGAATTTCTAATATGATTTGTTTAATTTTTAGTTTATTTTAACCCTTATCATTTCAGTTTAACCCCTCATAAAATCCATTTTTACCTTAATCATCATTATTTTTTATTGTTTTCGCAATTACAGTTGGTAAAAAAATTATGTTGAACATATTAAATAATATAAAATATAATTATTAAAAATATTTATATCATTTTTCAAAATTCATATAAAAAGGTGAATAAATTAATTTAAAATTAATACTACAAATTTAGAGAGAAATTGAGTTTTTAAAGAGAATTGTTAGAATGATTACAAAGGTTTTATATCAAAATTCGATAATAATGTTATTAAAATGACCCAAATTGGATTAATTGATATAAAATTTGGTAAAATATTAATTTAATAACAATTCAAAATATAATTTAAAATGATAATATATTTAAATGAAGTGGTGGATTACAATTAACATAATTTTATTTTTAATATTCATCAATAAATGAATGTTCTTTAAAAAAATTCCAAAATTTGATATTTATATAACATTGATATGATGATTTTAAAAAGGAATTTTATATTTTGAAAATATTTTTTTTAAAAAAATTTATCATTAATTTAAATTTATGGGTGTAAGGTGAAACAAATTAGTCTTTTAGGAAAAATCTTTTTTCCTTGAAAATATTTCTTTTATTATAAATGAATCTAATTATGAATCTAATCAATAGATAACTATAGTTTTTGAAATTTAGTTTCAAATATTTATTCCCTCTTATTTCAATTTCTAGTTCATAACTATCATATTATATAATAATTTTGTAATTATACGTCACATATCGTATAAACTCAGTATTTCTTTTAATTAAATAAAACATTAGGGTTGCATGTCACACAATATAAACTTTGTGTGGGTTGTAATGAAATAAAAATTAAGTGTTTTATGTACATTATGATAAACTCGTGTCTTTCTGTAAATAAAACTTTTGAAGATATTTAATTTATTAAAAATAAATGATATATCGTAAAATCAATGAAATTTATATTTTCTTCTAGGCATGGTTTAGTGTGTCATACAAGCTATTGAATTTTATATTCATATTTAAAAATATTATGGAGTTAAAATACCACTTCCTTTAATATATTTCATCTTCATGGTTTAAACAAGATCTCGCAAATCATGTGTTTTTCACATGAACATACACTTTTTGAAATCCCACATCATGAGAACAGTTAATAAAAACCTATCTTAGGTAAAGATAAATAGATTTAAAATGGTAAAATGGAATAACTCAACATAAGTCTCCAAATATGAAAAAATATGTGGTAATTAAAAACATTGGCATAATAGAGATTACAAAACAAATAATATTGATGGAGATTGATAGAGAACATGGTCAGGAAGAATTTAACTACCACAATGTCATTAATTAAAGGTTTGAAATGGTCATTAATATCAAAAAATTACTGATATTAAGACATCATTTTTGTTTCAAGAACCACCCTAGATTTGTGGAATTTTTTAACTCTTTAATAATATAATAAAATACAAGATGAATTATTATTTCATAAGTGTAAATCCATAATTCGGTTGTGTTTCTATCCATTTAAACATCATATCTTACTCTAATAAATGTATATAAAAACATGATTTTTCTTATGAGTGAATTATTAAAATTCCCATTTCAAAACTCTTAATATCCATAAGATAATTATATATCATCCATTAAATATCTATATATCAGTATGAAAAATTTATTTTTCCATGTTTATCCAAAATGAATATGTCTCTATATGGTGAACTAATAAATTAATATATAAAACATTATTCCACTACTTATATTAATAAATTTCCTAAATTGTTATCCATATGATCATTTTATATGATAGAAATACATAAATTAAGAAATGAGGTCACTAAAATTAGAAAATTTACTTTTTATTAATCCTGAAAACAACATGAACTATTTCGTAATGATAACTTACCATACATCTAAATACAATCATAATGTATTATCTTGAAACGTTGTATGAAGCAGAATTAACATAAAACATTGTTGAAACATTTGTTAATAATTATTACTTATGTAAATCAATGATTATTGTATATATTCCTTAAATATATTAAGGTTGTAAACTCCGTCAATGATAGTATAAACCACTTTTTTTATAAACTAATTAGTCATCCAAAATGTATTCAGATTTATCAAATTAGCATTATCCATATCAATCATCTATTTATCCCAAAATCAGTATACCAACATCAAAACATTGGTAGTGTTATATTTTTTTTAATCATGTGTTTTAAAATAATATTATCATTCCACTGAACCTTTTTTCCATTGTTACTTTTCTACAAAAGAATTTAAATTCTCACTGAAAATATAGAACAGTACAATCCTTATACATTTCAGATTTCCTCTAACTATGATATAAATGATAAAATAATAAAATTAAATAACCTATGAATTTATGTATAATTACAATAATACTTCCACTTTATCTATAGAAATAACATAAGCTTGACCATGATCTATTAGCTACTTTTAATGTATATTCCTTTTGAAACCATTATCATATCCTTGTAATAGTGATCATGGTTCCCATTTCTCCATACTTTACAAAAAACCATTTTTCTGTAAATCATTCACATATGTGTTTCCTTCAAAAAAAATTCAATCATTCCCTTATTACATTTAGTTTCCCTTTTCTCTTCCACCTTATTATTTTATTTATTCCATTCAAAGACGTAATACATAGATAATTCTTTCCTTACATTTTTTTACGCAATACATGGTCCTTATATTCTATGATTTTTTTGGGATACTAGTTCTCTTCTAAAGATTCCATTAATACTTTTATAGAAAAAAGAAATCTTACACAATGGATTATTCGAATTGATTTGGTCTCATTACTTCTACTAGGAACCATTTTTATAAGATCCTATAAACCATATTATATCATATCATTGTGTAATATACTATATAACCCCACAAATTGGAAAATACATAACAAAAATTGAAAATTTATACATAGATTATCTCATAATAATACATTGTTTTTTAGGGATATATTTATTTTCAATATCATTTATAATGGTTTATAATGAGAAAATTGAATTATCCTAAGCATATCCACTGGCTTTGACAAAGGAGGTGCGTAGTAAGGCCCATTTTTATATGCGAGTTGATGATCATTTCAATACCAACACACAAGTTTCATATTTATTACCCCTAGGTAACACTCATCTATAATTAATTCCACATATAGTATAATGATATGGATATATTTCAAAAAAAAACATAATATCTTATTTAAAAAAACATCAGGTTGTTCTTCTATACATATCCTAAGAGCATTTAATAGGGTTATTTTACCTAATATTTGTTTTCCTAAATCTTTTTTATATGGTTTCTACTAAAATTTCTCTAGTACCTACAATAGCGACACTGACCCCAATTGCTCAAATCTAGTGTCTTAATTATTACACATGCATAATATGTAATAAATATCATCCCAAATAGAGAATATTTTAGTAGTGTTGGTAAAAAAGATACATACATGATACCCATTTTATATTGGTAATAGAAAATAAAACATAATACATGACAAAACAAATTGAACTATATTCATGAAAACTCGTTACAAGAATTTTTCATAATATCATGGGGTCATAAAAAAATAATGATGGGATCAAATTCCAGGTAAGGATTATATGAAATGGATTCTATAATGAATCAATATGAATAATTAATATCTAAATGTATATAAATGAACATGTACTCCATTTAAATATAATGGTTTGCATGATAATATATGTAACAATCAATATAAAAAAGGTTAATAACATAAAACAAAATCCTTTAAAATAACAATACTATCATGATAAGATAATTCCTGATAAATATGGTTAGGTGAATACCAAAAAAAACACTTGTCGATTAACTATTAACTTAGAATGAAATGATTCTTCCGATAATAGAATATTCAATATATCATTTATTCTAATAAATATAAATTCAAAATGAATTAAACACATAATTATTATACATTATTTCTCAAGAACATATTTATTCTCTCACTAGTAACTATACTCAAGGTAGTTTAAAATTGTTGTGTAAAATCCCATCAGATTAGGACAAATTATGTGTGAAATAAGTCATTTTGATGCATTGAGGGGCTATATATAATCTAGCCTCAACCGTTTCATCATTTTTAATAATTACTAATAAATGAAATAATATATCTAACTCATAAATAATTTAACTTTCCATTAAATATCCATTTTGAGTAAAGTATACTGATTTTTCAATATTTTCATAGTTAATCAATAAATATTCAAAGTAAACATAGTATATTTAAATGGAACATGGTTTCTGAAATCATAATATTAATCATGAACGAATATGAACATTTAAGATAAATTTTATGGATAATGAAACAATATTATAATAAATTTGTTGTTTTAATATAATGATAACAATCCCAAATGAATGTGAGAGTATACAAAAAATTATACCACTATGTTATATTCAATTAAAATCACATTGAATGAAATGATTTAAAGTGAGGTACAAAATACCATGATGTATTAATTAATAAGGATATTACTATTCATATTGGAGGTATTCTCACTAAAAAAATAGATTAGCTTCATAATAACAATTAAGACATAATGGAATTTAAATTTAGATGAAAACTGTTGACACATTGTCATATTCAATAAAATCACACATAGATGAAATAAATTTAATTGAATTATTTCATACCATGAATTATGGATTTTTCATGATAATACATGTAAAATCTGTAGGGCTATACACAATTTAATATAAATTTATGCATAATAAAACAATTTTTGTCAATGAATGAAAATTGAGAGAGAATCCTCTACCACATGCCTTCCATTAGTTGGACATTGTATATCCTTATATATAATATTTTTATGCATGTTATTAAATATTAACATGACTATATAATTATTTATATTTGAAAATCATATCATCTTTTTATATTTTATCACCCATATGTGAAAAATATTTCATTATTGTTATTAATTTACGTGTCAATGACCTTGTTTTCTCGGGCATATATTGTCATGAATGTTCTGATTCATTTGAATATGATTTATATCCATAGTTTCTAGAATTATATTAATTATTTAATGTAATATTTAAAAGGTATATAGATAATTATAACCATTTACGAATTTGGAATATGGAAAATTAACCCCGTCACATTTTAGAGATGGTAGTTCATATGTATGCACGAGTGGAAATATCATTCCCATAATGAGTAAAAGAGTAAAGAAGTGTTTGATTAAAAAAATTACTTGAATCTATATTATATCATATTATTCACATATATTAAATATGTTTATCCTTATTAAATTTCATTTGAAGTGTAATTGAAAAGCGTATCACATCGCACAAAAATGTGGAGCATGTCGTACACTTAAGTGAGGTTATCGTATTTTAAGTGGCATGGAATGTAAGAAGGTTTCAACGATACTAAAATTGAATAAGTAAAATAATATAATATGTAACATAATTTTTTTATATCTAACAGTATATACAACTGTGATAGGTGTTAAAAGGAAAACGATGCGAGGTGGTAGTTTGCCGTACACAAAAATAATGATTTCATAACCCATTTGAAAGAAGCGGAGATGGATAATTAATATATTATCAACATAAAAATATTTAATATATGGTAGATAATTTTTTCATTATATTACATTTAAATAAATAATTTACTTTTGAAAAACAAGATATAAAATGAAAGATATTTCTTATGATAATTACCTTCTCTGAGAGAATCCACCTTTTGACCTTCTTTGAAGAAACCCATGTATGGTATTTTGGCAGAACAGTAGGATCATTAATTTAAATAAATGTTTTTGGAGGTAATTGGAATGGGTATATCTGAGATAAAGATATTGGTATTTTTTTATGTTAGGGTATGTAATTCCCTTTTATATATTTGGAATGCGATCCCTCTTGTAAATTATAGAGAAATTTCCCAAAAAAATAAAAAGTTTTAGTCCTTCATTATAAAAGTAAATCCAAAATTTAATTTATTACAAATTTTGAATTATAATATTTAAATAGGGCCAGAATATAGTATTTTCATAGTTTTTATGTAATATTATCCCTTATACATTTATTCGAACCAAACAGTAAATCCATTTTTATCTTAACTGTGGTAAATTAGTTTTATGGGTTTTACTTTTAATTTTTATAAATTTTTTTACCATATTAGAAAATATAAATCATTATGATTCCAAATATTTAATCCATTTTCCAAAATTCTATTTTCATGGGTTGAAAATTTTAGTATAACATTAATCACACACGCGCAATGAAAAACAAGGGCTTTTAAAGTGAAAATGTTCAAATATTAGCAATGTTTTTATATCAAAATAAAATATTAAAATTATTCTGATGGCCTTTATTGAAATAATTTATATATTATTGAACAAATTTAACATTAAATCAAATTTCATATATAATTTAACATTATAAAATATTTAAATAGAAATATAGTTTTCAATTAAAATTATGTATTCTTCAATATTCATTAAAAATTGAAACGTTTCCGAAAAATTAAACAAATTCACGTTTAAATAATGTGGATGTTATTATTTAAGTAAATAATTTTATTTTTTAAAATAAATGTATTGTATTTTTAAAAAATTAACCTCAAATTATGGGTTTAATGCACGACTAAACATTATTTTAGAAAGAAGATATTTTTTACGAAAATGTTTTTTTTTTCATTTTAAACTAATTTGATTATATTTATAATAAATAGATTACTATAATTTTTATAATGTTGTTAGTAATATTAATATACACATATTACAATGGCTTGGTGATAACTATAATATTAAATAATAACATTTTCATAATGGGTCACATTTCACTTAAATTCGGTATTGCAATAAATGCAGTATAAAATCAAGGTTGGGTGTATTGTAAAATAAATTCAATATTTCATGTAAAACTAGATAAACTTAGCAACGAATAAAATTTAAAACAAATGTAGTTTTGTATTCAATTAATTAAACTAATCATAATGAATTTATTTTAAAAAATTTACATATTTCATTGTATCATGATGTTATATTTTTATATAATAATAGAGTTTTGTGTCATATATTCTAAAGATTATGATGATTATATTCTAAAATTTCAAGAAGATAAATATTAAATAGTGGATTATAATAGGTAGATATTATAAATCCACCCCTTGTATGATATTTCGAGGGATAATGAAATGAACTTTAATTATATATGATCTTATAGTATTATAGGATTGAAATTGCTTCTAATATTACAAAATTACATAAAATTCAAACATGGATCATATTTCTCCCCCAAAACCATGAAACATGGGATTTAAATCCATCATGAATGTATTGAGGCCCAATTTATATGGATTATTAGTATAAAATAGCATATTATTATTCATTAAATTTGATGAATAAGATTCTATATATTCACAATTAAACTGTGAAATATTTTTATCAATGTTTTCACATCATGAAGTGTCTCTTATTGAATTATAACATGATGAGGTTTGAGAATATACCAATATGATTATAAAAAACCACATATCCACTAATTTATTGAATACGAAATTATTAATTCTTACTAATAATTTATTCTCAACCAATAAATGAAACCCAAATATGTGATAAAAACATGTCCAATTAATGCCTAAAAAATAACTCAAGCCAAATTTAAATAGAAAAAAAAAACATAATAGTGGACTTCCTCATTATGAATGATTTCAGGTTAAAGTGGAATCATTCTTGGTCATCAATGAAAATAAATTTGAACACATATAAAATATAAGTAATTTGGAATCATGTTTTATGTGGAGATGAGGGAATTGTAAATGTGATTTTTTTTGATGTTTTAGTGCATGTTGAAGTAAAAAATAATTAAATTTTATATTGTAATTAAATTATTTTTTAAAGTAAATTATGAAATTAGTTTTATATAATTTTATATCACCTAACATCCCTATTAAATCAATATTTAATATTAACTATCCTAGTCTACCTCTCCCTCTCTAAAAAATTGAAAACTTAACTGATCACTATCAGTTGATATTGTTTTTCTCAAAAAATGGAGTTAAATTTTAACTAAATTACCTATTCATTCATATAATAATGATAAAATATATTATATAACTCTATAATCATTTCCCACTACCCTCCATCAAAAGGGAATTCATGAAGATTCAGTTATATAGTGTATAATATCCAACATTAATGGAATGAGAACTTGAATAAAAAACTACTATAAACCACATATTGAATAGAAAATCAACAATTTCATAATTAATCAAAAAAGAGGTATTTAATAATTTATTGGTACCCATTAAATGGAGTATGTGAAATTATTAGTCGAGATAAATATGGATGTTGTCTTCCACCATTATAAAGGGAATATATATATATATATATGTGAGTTTAAGAATGTAAAATTTATCACCATCAACATTATGAATTTATCATCCACATCCCCTATATATAGTGAATTTTTTCACTTTATATAGGTATATGAATTATTTGGGTCCATTAAAAACATTATTGTTTTCTACGCAGATGTGAGAAACATGGCTTTTCTCTTCTTCCATAATCGAATGTAGTGAAATTTTAATCCTCAATGATTTTTACATCCAACTCTACTTGCTCTGATGTCTTCCAAATGACATTGATAAGGTTTTATATTATCCATATATTTTAATGTTGAATCATCTAGCTTCAATATTCCTTCCCCGTATATTATTTTTCATTATCTTGTAGAATTTTTTTCTCAATGAATATTTAGGAAGCTATTAATCCATTTAAGAAAACCATATTAACAAAAATAAAATGCAGTTTCATCCCCCTTTATTAATATAATTTCATAATTTAATCATTCTTCTTTAAAATTTAAAAAAACACAAATTTATACGATTATGGGTGGATGTATAATTTGTCTCATGATACTTTGGTTCCCACCGGGATAGAAAAATTACAATGTTACAAGCCCAAAGATTTACATGACTATAGAAGACATGCATTAGAAAAAGAGACTTATAAAATTATTTTCAATGCCCTAGGAAATGTAATTCAATGTCTTATGCCCTTGTAAATGTCATATGAAATCTTCCACAGTTCATATGTAATAGAATTATGAATATTATATGGGAAATAAGAAGAAATACTCTTTCTCCACCCCAAACCCATTTTTTCATTTTTAAAATATCCACATTAAGGAGATGTGGGAACCATTACAAATTACCAGTCAGAAGTTGATCCCATCCCAAAATCTACAATCAATATTCAAAATATTCCAAAAAATCCACATTCGAAATTCAAAATTCAATTCAGTATCACACCTCGAGCCAAAAATCTTGCGTGATACGAGGACACACAATGCCCATGACATCATCATCACCACTGTTGTGGAAGTTGACACCATCATCGCTGGAATCATTTCACCACACCAGTAACAACAAAACATCGCTGAATTCAACCTGAGGCTGCATCAATGCATCAACAATGTCATACATCCGTTGCAGAACTAAAACCTACCCCATCACTGCATTATCACGTCGCTGGAATGACACCGCTTTCAACGTCACCTTCTAATCAACATAACAAGCACTAAAGAAGACCATCACCGGCGAACGAACGCTGACGAGATCACCATGATGCTGATACTATCGAACTCATGACCCAAGGTACCATCAAGACTACCACATAGATCCTCCTCGAATAGAGAGGTGGAGTTTTGGATCAAAGAGCAGTGAATCGAGCGGACAGAGACTGGTCATAATGTCGGCAAGCCTCACCGGAAATCATCATCGCCAAGAGAAAAAATCCACACTACCAAACACAGAAAATACCATAAAAAATGATACCAAAGAAAAAATCGCCATCAAAGAAGAAACAATATGAAACAAAGGGTAAACCAGTGGGATAAAACCCAAAAATAATATGAAAGAAGACGCCGAGAAGAACCACGACTGCCAAACCATTAAGCCCAAAACCACTAACTATTTCTTGCTCTATCTCCGACCTGGAGAGGAGCGGTGAGACATGAGGTCAAGGCAAGGTTGCGGTGGAATATTCAAAATCATGATAGAAGTCTTATAAAATGGAAATCACATCCATATACAACCACTATAAGGCCACACACAATGCCCCTTTTATCATTTTTTTTGAAACAATTTAAAAATTCATGAAAATTCAATCATTATTGTCTGGTTTTATATTTCATACAAAATAAAATAAGAATAATATAATATCATATCTAATATAATGTTAACAATATACATTATGAATTAAAAAATAAATATATGTAATTTAAAATGAATTAAATATATATATCATTATAATAAAACACATGATTTAATATATTTTCAATTTTTATTCCTAATTCACATAATCCCTAGGATTTCATATTTTTATTTTAAATTAATATCATGGAATAAAATTATAAAATTTATGTTTCGATCCATTAAAATATGAGGTCCCAACCATTGAAAACAATTTCTAAATGCCAAATATAATCAAAAAGGGTATTCAAAGAGATCTTAAAAAATATCAATTTAATTTAAACAGTTCTAAAAAATAAGAAAATAATAAATTGAGTTCCATAGATTTATATGATAATCTTATCACTCATTCTCTACATAATATCATCTCACTAGTTTTCAAAATATTTATACTCTACATTACTAATATATTTGCTTTTTCAATATCTGAAGTATTTAAATTCAAAAAAATGTCTATCTCTTTTTGTATGACAGTACATCACTATAACATCCCAGGTAAATAAAGAATAATACATTTTCATATTTATTAATATTTTCGAATGAAATATTAATTTTACTTTAAATGGGTTTCTATGTTCGATAGCGTACCTGATACGCAACAAAGAGTTTCTTTGAAATCGTACGTTGCACACTAGAAATAAAATAATATTATTTTAAATGTTAGTTAGCACGTAGCCGTTGTACTGGCGAGAATGGATATAAATAACTAAAATATGATTATATATGTTTGTTAATTGTTTTTACATTTATCTAATAAAGGATAAAGGCTTAAAATACGAAAAGAATTCAATAATAGGATTATATACTCTAATTTTCACGAAAGGTCCACTAATCAACATTTGATGGTGATACTTCATTAAATATAGTTTTGTTCACTCTTATGAATTCTGTTGGACCAAATAAAACTCTTCTTTAGAATCGGGACATCAAATATTACTTTGTGTAATTTTTTGGTATTTTTCCGATAAAGTTCATTTTTTAATGAATAGTGTAAAATGTTGTATTTTAATTCAAAAACTCTTTTTAATATAATTTATTAAGATGATTAGATTGTCTTTTGAATTGGTTTTAAAGTGAAATTAGAATATATTTTTTCCATTTAATCCAATGGTGGTCATTGGAATCAATTTCACTTTGAAATTGGACTTAAACTGGTGTCAATTTTGTAAAATGGACTTCATTTTTGAATTCTGAATATCAAATATAGCTTAGGGTGATGTTTTGGTTTTTTTCTGAAAAACTTCAATTTTTGATGAATAGTGAAACCGCAAAGTGGTGGTTACAAAATTTGATTTTTCGTTTAAATGGGACTTTACCACTTCTGTGTTTTGAATCTCAAAAATCCAATTTAAATGATTTTCATTATTAAGTAAAATTTGGTTCAATGGGATTAAAATAAATTTTGGTGAATAGTAACTTTTATGTATTATTAATCACGATTAAAGTTAATTAGTGTAATTTAAGGTAAAAATGATATTATAATAAAATGAAAATATCTTGACACTTTTCATAACCCAATTGGATGAGTTATGGCCAACTAAGATAACCCATAGGTCGATTTTAGGTACCCCATAGAGCCACTTGGGTATGATAATGACATTTATGCCTTTTATTTAAAGTTGAAGTAAAAATGACACAAAAATGAGATGTTTTACTAAACCAATATTTACATGGGGTTATACAAGTCATATTTCTTACTATAAATATTCATTATAAAGATAAAAATATTTCCTAAATCATGATATTTTTTTATAATTTTTAGTCATTAAATAAATTAAATTATTTATGACACCATGATGATGCAGCGATTACCTCATTATTTAACGATTTAAATAAAATGGAATGATAATGTAAAATCTAAGACCTACACATTTCCAAAACCTATTGGATGGGTAGATTTAGAACCCTTATCACCTTATCATCGTAACACATCAATGTGGGACCATTAATAACCGAAACTCATTCTAAAATAAAATAACATTTCCTTACTTTCCAAGAGTGCCCCTCCTCTCCTCTTATAAAAGGCCCCCCACCTCTACCTCATTACCACACATCCAAAGCCTTTGGCTCGACCAACCCCTGCTTATTTTGTCTCTCCACATCCATATCTTACTCATTGAAGCCTCACATTGGGAATAAGTCTTCCCTAGGAAGCCTTTGAGCTCAAACCAAAGGGAGTAACCCGATTATAAGGTAATGTCTTCACTTGAGTCCTTTTGGTTTATTTTGCTTCTCCAACCCCCTAAAAACTTTTTATTAATTTCTTTTGTAACAACTCCAGTATCTTCCATATAATAGGATTTTGTTATAAGAAGGATTAGAGCTAAACTTACACACACCTACGTATAATGGTTAAAGAACATACATTTTCCGTGGATGGCGAATTTCTGCCTCACGAAACAATGATTGTTCGATATTCTTCTAACACATTAAAAGGTGGCCATTAAGATTTCAATATATTTATATATGATATATAATATGTTTATGTTTTCTTTAATCTTTTGTATTTTTCATTTTGGGAATACCTTTATGGTTTCCATTATGGGTAAATGTGATATCTTCATTTAAGGAAGTGCGGACTACCGCCCCCTCAAATTTATTTGATTCGTTAATGCCATATGTGGGATGTATAAAGGATAGATTAAAAGTTATTATATATGATTTTATACTGGAATTATAATATAACTCTATATCATTATTATTTTTTTCCATTAATGTATGAGATAGAAATGAATGTAGCGTTCATGCGTACGTATGGCTTACCGTCTCCATGAACGGTGCATTTCATTTCTTATCCCCAAATGTAATGTACTATTATATGTACATGTATATAATCAATATATATGATTAATGATACATCTAAAAGATGAATATAATTCTGGAATTAAAATATACATACCTCCCATTTAGTTTTAATTCCATTAATATGACAAAGAAATGAAAGTAGCGTTCATGCGTACGTACGGCTTACCGTCTCCATGAACGGTGCATTTCATTTCGTACCTATAAATGATTATGTAATATTATAAATACATGTATATTCTGGATATATATGATATATATGATATCCAAATCAGGAATTTCATTCTGGATATAAATAACATTTGACCACACGAACAACATGTAATCATAAGAAGTCCACTTTTAACTTGAGGACCAAATATCGACAAAACAAACATTATTAACTTAAATGGTTACATAATGTTTATAACATGGAAATAAGTGATATAAAAGGAATAATGAACTTGAAAAAGGTTCTTAAGCAAATAGAAATTAACTGAAGTTTATTATTCAGGACGTTAAAGAACGATCGAGTCAAATCGGACCCGAGGTAAGGGACTTCGTCTCAATCTCCTTTCATTGAGGCATATTTAGTTTTATACACAACTTTCTTTTATACGTTGTATTAAACCCTTTGTCTTTTACTTTTATACAAAATGAATCTTTTTCTATGAAGCGTTTTACAAAATGATAGAAAGGAATGTTTCTTTTAACATACGTGGTGACAATGACCCTTTTTCCGCCGCCACGAGTATTATTTGGTCTTTGGCTTCCTCAACAAGCCGTAATGATTTTAAAATAAAATAAATGCCATATACTACATTATGTATTTTGGTATTTAAAATGGTTTTGATAACGGATTATATTATGTCAATATATTTAAATGATATATTGTGATTGAAATGTGGAAATGTTATCATTCCTTTATATTGGTTTTATGTTTTTTGATTTTATATTGGTACATGGACATTTTATGGGTGGTTACGTGATAAACCATATGACGGGTGGTGCCGTGAATACCAGGACGGGTGGTTACGTTATAACCTCCAATGCATTGGGTATGGAAGTCGGCAGTATGGCTATTCCATTATGTATGTATGGAAGTTGGTCGTATGGCTATTCCATTAAGTGATATGTGTGGAAGTCGACCGTATGGTTATTCCACTTAAGTATGTTTATGTCTCAAGTTACCTTTATATGTTATGTGTTCTTTATATGGGTTTTATGGTAATCTTTTTGTTACAAAAGGGTAAGTAATGATCTTTTATTCAGTGAATAGTTTTTACTACTTCATAAAGGTGAAAAGTATTACTTTGATAAATTATGCATGGTTTACTTTTTGTTTTGATAAACTAACAGTTTTTATTCTTTGTGTATCCCTTACGGAGATTTTTATGCTCACCCCATGTTTCTTTGAAATATTTTTCATAGGACTTAATGTGGAATAGGGTCAAGGATGGGATCAAGGGAATGTCATGCTATATAAAACATGGAACTAGACATGTTTCTTTTTAAGAGTTTTTTTTATTCTATGGAAACTTAGTAGAAGTGTCTACTTTTTAATCTTTTGAGATGTAATAGTTATGTTATAATTCTCTAAAACTCTAAACCTGAAAAGTTCCTTGATGTGAATTATTCATTTAATTAAATATTTTTAAGGTTTAAGGTCGGGGCCTTATAGTTGTTATCAATGGTCGGTTTAGACAACATTCGGAGTTATAAAATTGTTAGATTATAAGTTAATTTATGGTATGAATGAAATAATATAGCATTTAAAGATTACCATGTTGCTTCGCCTAAGATATTTATGTGTTTATAATGGTTTTCCGCAGAGGAAACAAAGCAGCTATGTTGGGACAACATCAGGAGGAAGACAACCTTCCAAATCAGAAACCTGAGATGGTCGGAATTGGAACTGAACAGTTTGTTGCAGTGATGGCACAGTTCACTCAGGCTATAAATGGTGGTGGTATCCATGCACGAGATCAGCCAGATCAACCACAGAGGAACATTCCAGTGGTGGAACATTTTATGAGGCAACATCCCCCATCATTCAGAGGATCATCTAACCCCATACAAGCTGAAGTGTGGATTAAAGCACTGGAGAAGATTTTTGAGGTCATGGGGTGTTCAGAACATCAAAAGGTTAGTCTTGTTGTTTACCGTTTTAAAGGTGAAGCTGATCAGTGGTAGTCGATGGTAAAAAATATCAGGGATAGTGATTAGATTGAGGATCTTCACTGGGATGAATTCAAAGTTATGTTTATTGAGATGTATTTTCCTAAGTATTTTTGACTTAGGATGGAAAAGCAATTCTTGGAATTGAGGTAAGAGGAAGACTCAGTGGCTACCTATGAAGCAAAGTTCACTCGATTGGAAAGGTATGCTCCAAACTACATACGAGATCTTGAGAGTAAAATAAACCGTTTTTACTCAGGGTTAAAGCCAAAGTATCAAAGGGATGTAGCTTCCCATGAGTTCAATAGTTATGAAAAACTTGTTCGATGTTCAGAGAAGGTGGAAATGGAGTTTGCCGATGATCAGGTGTTTTATGACAAACAGCGGAATAAGAGGTCCAGTTGGCAGGCAAAGGGGAAGAACTCACCAAAGAAGCGAGGAGGTAAGAAAACCAAATATCCATCCTATGAGAATTGTGGTAAAATGCATCCTGGAGAATGTTTATCCAAGTCTGGTAAGTGCTTTCGGTGTGGTAAGTCTGGTCATATTGCTCATAACTGTAAGGAAGAAGATCAAGCAGGTAATGAAAAGATAGAGGTAAGATGTTTTAAGTGTAATGAAATGGGTCATTATGCAAATGAGTGTATAACGAAGAACTCAACTTGGGGAAAGCATCCAGACTACAAGCAGAAAGGGGTGGTGAAATCCTTTGCAACAACTTCAGCAGATGTTGGGTCATCGAATGAAGTAGTATCAGGTACACTTTTAGTTTGTTCAGATTTTGACAATGTGTTGTTTGATTCAGGGTCTACACACTCTTTCATTTCTGAGAAGTTTTCTAGTAAATTGGAAATTCCATCTCAAGATATGAATCCCGAACATATGGTAAAAACACCCAGAGGGAACGTTAAGACAAAAAGGAATTATAAGAACCTTCTTATCCTTATGTGTGGAAAGAATCTACCAGAAAACCTTATTGTTTTGCCTCTATTAGAGTTTCATGTTATTTTGGGCATGAATTGGCTTTTGGTTTATCATGCTAAGATTGACTGCAGAGCTAAAATGGTTTCTTATCAAAAAGATTTTCAGTTTGTGTATAGGAATGAACCTTTGATTTTGATAACATATCATGAAATTGAGAAACTAGTAAATGAAGGAAATGAATGTTACCTTGCACATATTGTTGAAAATAAAGGAACTGTTCAGATTAATGATGTGCCAGTGGTAAATGAGTATCTTGATGTTTTTCCTAATGAGTTGCCTGGTATTATTCATGATCGGGAAGTTGAATTTACTGTTGACTTAGTTCCTGATTCTAAGCCAATTTCAAAACCCCCTTATCGAATGGATCAAGTTGATCTTTTAGAGTTAAATAAGCAATTGCAGGAGTTATTAGATAAAGGATTCATTCGTCCTAGCACATCACCATGGGGTGCTCCTATCTTGTTTGTTAAAAAGAAAGATGGCTCAATGAGACTTTGCATTGATTATAGAGCCTGGAATAATATTACTGTTAAGAACAAGTTTCCATTGCCTCATATCGATGATTTATTTGATCAGCTCCAGGGAGCTCAGTATTTTTCGAAGATTGACTTGAGGTCGGGGTACCATCAGTTGAAAGTAAAATAAGCAGACGTTCCGAAGACTGCGTTTTGTACTAGATATGGCCATTATGAATTTGTAGTTATGCCTTTTGGGTTAACCAAATGCACCTGCTATATTCTTGGACCTTATGAATAGAATATTCCATGAGTTCTTGGATAAGTTTGTGGTTGTTTTCATTGATGATATTTTGGTGTTTTCTAAAAGTAAATAGGAGCATGAAAGTCATTTAAGGGTTATCCTTAAAACCTTAAAAGAAAAGAAACTATATGGAAAATTCATCAAGTGTGATTTTTGGTTACAAGAGATTTCGTTCCTGGGTCACATTGTTTCAAAAGATGGCATAATTGTTGATCCTGCTAAAACAAAAGTTGTTGAATAATGGCCAAGATCCTCAAATGTAACTGATATCCGTAGTATCCTTGGTTTGGAAGGTTACTACCGAAGGATTGTTGGAAATTTTTCACGGTCATCTAGTCCAATGACTAAGCTAACTCGTAAGGGTATTAAGTTCATCTGGACAATAGAATGTGATGATTGTTTTCAGGAGTTGAAAAGAATATTGGTGAATGCTCCAGTTTTGGAACTTCCTTCCAGGAATGGTGATTTTTTATATATAGTGATTCTTCGTTGAAGGGACTTGGCTGTGTCTTTATGCAGAATGATCAGGTAATTGCTTATGCTTCACGTCAGTTGAAAACTCATGAGGTAATTTACCCTACACATGATTTGGAATTAGCTGCTGTTGTTTTTGCTTTAAAAATTTGGAGGCATAATTTGTATGGAGTAAGGTGTGAAATATATACTAATCACAAAAGTTTAAAGTATATAATAACTCTGAAAGAATTGAACATGAGATATAGGAGATGGATGGAATTAATCAAGGATTATGATTGTACAATTCACTACCATCTGGGAAAAGAAAATAATGTGGCCGATGCTTTGAGTCGAAAAAGTAATGCTGCATTAACCATGATACGTTTGGAACGAGATCCTTTGGTTTTTGAATTGATGAACTTTGTCATAGAAGTTGTTGGTGCAGGAAGTTCATCAGTTTTGTTTCAGGTATCAGTGAGATCATACCTATCAGACAGAATTAAGCAAGCACAGAGGGAAGATAGTGAGTTGCAGAAAAAGGTAGAGCTGGTTCAGAAAGCTAAGTTGCATGATATCAACATTGATAATGAATGTGTTTTGAGATTTGGAAAGAGATTATGTGTGCCTTGTGATTCACAATTGAAGATTGAGTTGTTATGTGAGGCTCATAGTCCCCCGTTTTCCATTCATCCTAGCAGTACTATGATGTACAGAGATCTGCGGGAGTATTACTGGTGGGATGGAATGAAAAGAGATATTGCTGATTTTACTGTGAAGTGCTTGACTTTTCAGCAGGTTAAAGAAGAGCAGTAGTTACCGAAAGGGATGCTTCAGCCTTTACCAGTGCCAGAGTGGAAATGGGAGAATATATACATGGACTTCGTTGTGGGATTACCGAGGACATCTTGAGGTAATAATGCAATCTGGGTTATTGTTGATCGCTTGACTAAATCTGATCATTTCCTTGCTATATGAGATACTTTTTCCCTAGATCATCTTTCCCGTTTATATCTTAAAGAGATAGTCAAGTTACATGGAGTTCCTCTCTCCATTGTATCTGACCGTGATCCCAGGTTTACTTCTAACTTTTGGAAAGGATTTCAGAAGTCATTAGGTACTGAATTAAATTTTAGTATAGCTTTTCATCCTCAATCAGATGGGCAGTCAGAACAAGCAATTCAGACCTTGGAGGATCATCTACGAGCTTGTTCGATGGATTATCAGGGACGTTGGGACCAACAATTTTCTTTGGTTGAATTTTCATATAATAACAGTTTTCATTCCAGTATACAGATAGAACCATTTGAGGCATTATATGGGAAGAGGTGGCGAACTCCAGCATTTTGGGATTAAGTGGGTGAAAGGAAACTGATGGGACCAAAATTGGTATAAGAGATAGCAGAAAAAGTTCAGTTGATTCAGAAACACATGAGAACAGCTTAGAGCAGGCAAAAGAGTAATGCGGATAACCAGAGGAAGGATCTATCTTTCGAGGTAGGTGATCATGTTTTTCTCAAGGTTTCTCCATGGAAAAGTGTGATGAGATTTGGTAAGAAAGGAAAGATGAGTCCAAGGTTCATTGGACCATATGAAATTCTGGAGAGAGTTGGATCATTTGCATACAGAGTGGAATTACCTCCAAGTTTATCTTAGGTACACAATGTTTTTCATGTTTCGATGCTGAGAAAGTATATGCCAGATCCATCTCATGTTTTGATTCCAGAGGTAGTTCAGCTGGAGGAGAACCTATCTTATGAGGAATAACTGGTCCAGATTCTTGACCACATGGAGTAGGTGTTACGGAATAAGGTGATTCATCAGGTAATGGTATTGTGGAAAACCCATATGATTAAAGAGGCAACGTGGGAATATGAAAATGCTATGAGAGACAAATACCCCCACTTATTTTGATAAGTGAATAAAATTGCGAGGACGCAATTCCCAAAAGCGGGGAAGGATGTAACATCCCAGGTAAATAAAGAATAATACATTTTCATATTTATTAATAATTGCGAATTAAATATTAATTTTACTTTAAAGGAGTTTCTATGTTCGATAGTGTACCCGATACGCAACAAAGAGTTTCTTTGAAATCGTACGTTGCACACTAGTAATAAAGTAATATTATTTTAAATGTTAGTTAGCACGTAGACATTGTACTGGCAGGAATGGATAGAAATAACTAAAATATGATTATATATGTTTGTTAAATGTTTTTACATATATCTAATAAAGGATAAAGGCTTAAAATACGAAAAGAATTCAATTTTAGGCTTATATACTCTAATTTTCACGAAAGGTCCACTTATCAACATTTTATGGTGAACCGTCATTAAATATAGTTTTGGTCACTCTTATACATTCTATTGGACCAAATAAAATTCTTCTTTAGAATTGGGGCATCAAATATTACTTTGTGTAATTTTTTGGTATTTTTCCAATAAAGTTCATTTTTTAATGAATAGTGTAAAATGTTGTATTTTAATTCAAAACCCCTTTTTAATCTAATTTATTAAGATTATTAGATTATATTTTGAATTGGTTTTAATGTGAAATTAGAATATATTTTACCATTTAATCCAATGGTGGTCATTTGAATCAATTTCATTTTGAAATTGGACTAAAATTGGTGTCAATCTTTTGATACTAATTGTTTCATAAAAACACGCTATTTGTTTTGATAGTGGGAATTAAATATTAAATTAATTAATGCAACTTATATGTTTTGAATTTTATAAAATGGAATTCATTTTTGAATTTGGAATATCAAATATAGCTTAGGGTGATGAATTGGTTTTTTTCTGAAAGACTTCAATTTTTGATGAATAGTGAAACCGCAAAGTGGTGGTTACAAAATTTGATTTTTCATTTAAATGGGACATTACCACTTCTGTGTTTTGAATCTCAAAAATCCAATTTAAATTATTTTCATTATTAAGTAAAATGTGGTTCAATGGGATTAAAATAAATTTTGGTGAATAGTTACTTTTATGTTTTATTAATCACGATTAAAGGTAATTAGTGTAATTTAAGGTAAAATGATATTATAATAAAATGAAAATATCTTGACACTTGTCCTAACCCTATTGGATGAGTTATGGCAGACCCATACAACCCATGGGTCGATTTGTGGTACCCCATAGAGCCACTTGGGTACGATAATGACATTTATGCCTTTTATTTAACGTTAAAGTAAAAAATGACACAAACATGAGATGTTTTACTAAACCAATTTTTACATGGGGTTATACAAGTCATATTTCTTACTATAAATATTCATTAGAAATCTAAAATTATTTCCTACATCATGATAATTTTTTTATAATTTTTAGACATTAAATAAATTAAATTATTTATGACACCATGATGATGCAGCGATTACCTCATTATTTAACGATTTAAATAAAATGGAAAGATAATGTAACATATAAGACCTACACATGTCCAAAACCTATTAGATGGGTAGATTTATAACCCTTATCACCTTATCCTAGAAACACATCAATTTGGGACCATTAATAACCATAACTCATTCTAAAATAAAATAACATTTCCTTACTTTCCAAGAGTGCCCCTCCTCTCCCCTTATAAAAGGCCCCCACCTCTACCTCATTACCAACACTTCCAAAGCCTTTGGCTCAACCAACCCCTGCTAATTTTGTCTATCCAAATCCCTCTTTTACTCTTTTAAGCCTCACTTTGGGATGAAGTCTTCCCAAGGAAGCCTTTGAGCTCAAACCAAAGGGAGTTACCCGATTATAAGGTAATGTCTTCACTTGAGTCCTTTTGTTTTATTTTGCTTCTCCATCCCCCAAAAATCTTTTTATTCATTTCTTTTGTAACAACTAAAGTATATTACATATACTAGGATGTTGTTATAATATGTAATATAGCTACACTTACACACACCTACGTCTAATGGTTAAAGAACATACAGTTTCCGTGGATGGCGAATTTCTGCCTCACAAAAAGATGATTGTTCGATATTCTTCTAACACCTTCAAAGGTGGCCATTAAGATGTCAGTATATTTATATATGATATGTAATATTTTTATGTTATCCTTAAGCTTCTGTATTTTTTATTTTGGTCATACCTTTAGGGTTTCCATTATGGGTAAATGTGATATCTTCATTTAAGGAAGTGCGGACTACCGCCCCCTCAAAGTGATTTGATTCGTTAATGCCATATGTGGGATGTATAAAGGATGGATTTAAAGTTATTATATATGATTTTATACTGGAATAATAATATACCTCTATATAATTATTATTTAATTCCATTAATGTATTATATAGAAATGGAAGTAGCGTTCATGCGTACATACGGCTTACCCTCTCCATTAACGGTGCATTTCATTTCTTATCCCCAAATGTAATGTAATATTATAAGTACATGTATATTATCGATATATATGATTAAAGATACATCTAAATGGTGAATATAATTCTGGAATTAAATTATACATATCTCTCATTTAGTTTTAATTCCATTAATATGAAAAAGAAATGAAAGTAGCGTTCATGCGTACGTACGGCTTACCGTCTCCATGAACGGTGCATTTCATTTCTTACATATAAATGATTATCTAATATTATAAATACATGTATATACTGTATATATATGATATATATGATATCCAAATCAGGAATTTCATTCTGTATATAAATAACCATTGACCACACGAACAACATGTAATCGTAAGAAGTCCACTTTCGACTTAAGGACCAAATATCGACAAAACAAAAATTATTATCTTAAATGGTTACAAAATGTTTATAACATGGCAATAAGTGATATAAAAGGAATAATGAACTTGAAAAAAGTTCTTAAGAAAATATAAATTAACTCAAGTTTATTATTCATGACGTTAAAGAAATATCGAGTCAAGTCGGACCCAAGGTAATAGACTTTGTCTCAATCTCCTTTCATTGAGGCATATTTCATTCTATACACAACTTTATTTTATACAGTGCATAAAACCCTTTGAATTTTACTTTTATACAACATGAATCTTTTTCTATGAAGCGTTTTATAAAACGATAGAATGGAATGTTTCTTTTAACGTACGCGGTGACAACGACCCTTTTTCCGCCACCGCGAGTATTATTTGGTCTTTGGCTTTCTCAACAAGCCGTAATGTTTTTAAAATAAAATAAATACCATATACCCATTTATGTATTTTGGTATTGAAAATGGTTTTGATAAAGGATTCTATTATGTCAACATATTTAAATAATATAGTGTGATTGAAATTTGGAAATGTTATCATTTCTTTATATTGGTTTTATGTTTTATGATTTTATATTAGTACTTGGACATTTTATGGGTGGTTACGTGATAAACCATATGAAGGGTGGTGCCATGAATACCAGGATGGGTGGTTACGTTATATCATCCAATGCATTGAGTATGGAAGTCGGCCGCATGACTATTCCATTAAGTATGTATGGAAGTTGGTCGTATGGCTATTCCATTAAGTGATATGTGTGGAAGTCGACCGTATGGTTATTCCACTTAAGTATGTTTATGTCCCAAGTTACCTTTATATGTTATGTGTTCTTTATATGGGTTTTATGGTAATATTTTGGTTAAAAAAGGGTAAGTAATGATCTTTTATTAATTGAAGAGTTTTTACTACTTCATAAAGGTGAAAATTATTACTTTGATAAAGTATACGTGGTTTACTTTTTGTTTTGATAAAATAACAGTTTTTATTCATTGTGTATCCCTTACTGAGCTTTTTATGCTCACCCCAAGTTTCTTTGAAATGTTTTTCACAGGACTAAATGTGGAATAGGGTCATGGATGGGATCAATGGAATGTCATGCTATATAAAACATGGAACTAGACATGTTTCTTTTTAAGAGTTTTTTTTCTATGGAAACTTAGTAGAAGTGTCTACTTTGTAATCTTTTGAGATGTAATAGTTAAGTTCTAATTCTCTAAAACTCTAAACCTGAAAAGATCCTCAATGTTAATTATTCATTTAATTCAATATTAAGTAAGGTTTAAGGCTAGGGCCTTATAATCACAATGTTTAAACACTTATAAAAAAATAATATATCCACTTCCTCATTGTGTGTGTTAAGGACATCTTATTATAATAGGATGGAATTCAATGTAATATAGTTTTTATTATCCCATGAATTTAAGTACGCATTCAATGTGTTTTCCAAAAACTCACATAGAGAATTACTTAAAATTGATACACATCAAAATACCTAGAGGCAATATCACATATGCAAGATTATAATATAAACTAGTGAAATAATCCATTTACAAAAACTCATAGAAAATTTATAATGACCTATCAAAATTAACCCAAACTCAAAGGCCATTCATAGTATCACAAATCATTGGATTATATGCTTATAAATAGTATATTGTTTCAATATCAATGACTAATACGTTACATTAACAGTTTCTATATCTCACCTCTGCATAAGCTAAATCAACTCATGAGGAACTAACATTCCCTACTCAGTAATACTATAGAGGGAAATCAATTTCCTTATATTCCAAAATCCCATCCCACCCAATTTATTTATCCTAAATGTTTTTATAATCCACCTCAAATAATAATTAAAAACAAGTAGGAACTCCTACAAGAAATTTTTTAGAAAACCACTTATAATGTATATAAATATAATCTAATATGATATTAGTGAATATTTACACCCCTCACTCATGGTGTGTCATACCAATCCAAGGGGTCACATTGTACCCTAATTTCAACACATGTGTTGTCACTTCATAAAAGTCTCATCATAACCCATGAATAAATCCTCAAAATATATATTAATCAGTAGTACTAAAATATATTATATTTTTTAAATGTTATCCCATAAGTTTTCATAAGAAACCTATCATCATGATTCTCCCTTTTAGTATAATAATATTTCTATATAGCATTTTTAAGGGATCTAAAATTAATATATAGAGTTATATTTGTTAAAATTATCCATAAATAAAAAATATTTTATAGAATAAATATTATTTAACAAATTTTTAGAAAATATATATTATGTTAATTGAGTTATTTTATATATAGTTATTTATATTAATATATTAAATTTTAAATTATTTCTTATATTTTAATGATATTTTAAAATTTTTCAGGAAATGATATCAAATAAGGATGTGATTTCATTGTTTAAAATGATATATATATATTTTAATATGTAAAATAAAATGATTATTTTAGAGTTTTTAATTTAAAATATTAATATAATAATTACAAATGGGTGAATAATACATATTGAATAATCTTTTAAAAAAATGATTAGAATCTTTTCATTAAATGAATGTATAAAACAATATGTGGCAATAAGTAGTAAATGTAATATATAATCACTATTTTTTATTAAGTATATTATGAAAATATTATATATGGTATTATTAAATTAATTTGGGTTTTTATATTTATAATGGATAATTTTTATTTTAAATATTTTAACATAATGTGGTCATAAATTCAAGTAATAATATTAAATTCAAATAATTTATTTTGAGATATAAATTATTCAATAAGTGAAATTATACTTGTTGTTATTATATTTAATTTTATGATCATATTTAAAATTATATAAAACTATGGAAAATATATTACATGAAATTATCCTCAAAATATTATATTAATACTATTATATTAAAATATATTAATTATTCTGTCAAGATAAATATGAATATAATTATCGATGTACATGTAGTGGTTGCGGAACACTAGAAAAGAAAAAATTGTAGTCTTTAAAATAATATTTATGATGGAACTCGGTTATTGTAAACTTTAGTGATAAATATTATAATTAAAATGTTATAGTTATTTATATTGTTATATTTTAAACTATATAGTATCTTAATTGTAAAAATACTTAGCCAGTTATTGCATGAGGCACAAATTGTCGAACTTCATATCTGAAAATGTTTTCAAGATAATGATTTGAATACAAATATATAGTGGACAATTTAATAATATAATAATTATTAATAATGAATTATATTTTTCGTAATTGTTTTAAAAAATAAATTATTGGATAGTAATCCAAAAATATTATGTAATGTCAATAAATTCTTGTTCAAGCATGGGAAAAATAAAAAACAAGGGTTTTTAAAATATTTAATGTATATAGTTAATATAAATAAAATTTTATATGAATTTAATGGATAAATTTCTGATGGAATTTGGTTATATAAATATTGAAACATTTTTCTATAAAATATTTTTATTTTCAATCTCGAAATAAAAAAACATTGTAAATCTATTTAAACTAGATTTGTTTGGTGAGAATGATTTATAAATTTATAAAAAAATTATATAACTTCATCATGAGTTGATCTTGGATATTTAATAGTATCAAATATCAGATATTTTCCAATTAAGAGTAAATATCCTATTGAAAATTACAATTTTCCATTAAAAAATTATATATCCTGGAAAAATATAATAAATAATTTCACCAAAAGGGAAATTATTCAACCATTTACAAAAGAAAATATTTTTGTATTTCCCCTCAATACTCTATAAAAATATCTCTCTAAAAAATACTTTAAAATTTCACTCTTCTCTATCCTACAAATATGTCCCTTCTCCGATGTATTAAAATTCATTTCATCAGAGGTTATTTATAGTACTTTGTAAGGGTTCCAAATATAATCATTATTCAATTATTTATATATTTTTTAAATTAAAACATGTTAACAATTAATTTTATTTTTTAAAATATGTTATATTCACTTTTTATTAACATCATATTAATATATTCTTGAGGAGATATCACTAATTAACATTGTTTGAACTATTTTTCAAAAGTAATTATTTTCATGTTCAGCTACCAAAATTCAATTAATTTAATGTCTATTAGAAAACATCGACCATGTGAATGATAGTTTTATAGTTATATGTTAAACCTTATATGGATACTCATAAATTTAATTTTTAAATAATAAATTAAAAAATAAATTATAATTATTTATTATTCATGAATAATAAAATAGTCTTGAAAATTTCGTTATTAAAAGTAAAAAATGGACGTTATGTTTATGATTCTAAAATAGTCCTAGATAATAAAAATTTATAAATGATAATTATTTTTTGATATTTTTAACTGTTATAAAATTTTAATCAAACAACATACATATTTAGGCTTATATATCTTATTAAACAATTTAAAAATGATCTCTAACTTCCACTACCATACAAAATATATTTTTGACTATGGACTAAGAAGTCAAAAAATGATTAATACCTAACATATTAATAATAAAAATAATTTATAAATTTTGATATATTACTAAAAAGTAATAATAATAGTGTTGATGATGTTTCTCAATTATTTATATATTAAAAATAATTGAATCGATTGATAATTAGAGAATGTGTGGAGAAATTAATGACTTGATTTAGGGGGTTTTCATTTATAACATTACTCATAATGATTTAAATTTTTTCTATCAATTCTATCTTAGTACCTCTCTCTCAATAATGGTTTATAATAATTTTCCATCCCCATATTATTATTGATATTTTTAGATATTCCACTTTTATATTCAATTTTCATTTTCAAAGTAAATTGGCTAACTCATTTTTCCAAATCTTTTTCGTTTTATTGTTAAAAATAAATTCCCATAATTTATGCGTTGAAAAATATGGTCTTACATGTTTTATTCATCAAAGTGTGAAATTAGAGATACTATATTTTTCATTCATGGAATTATTATTTTATATTATAGGTTGATATGTCTAGGTGTGAGATATATCCATCAAATTAAATGGATATTTATTTTCACTCTAAAAAAATATTTTATAAGCCATAAACTATGATTTTTGGTATACAGAGTGATTGAATTTGCAAATAGTATAGGGATTACAAAAATAATGTCCCAAAGAAGCATCATGACTATCATATTTCTAGTATTCTTTTTTATGGTTGTATTTTTTGAAAATATTCAATTAAGGATGTTGATTTTATAATTGGAATTGTGATCATATAATCTCAATGTTTATTATTTAATAGATAAATTTCATTATTCGTTTTAAAATATTTTAGTAGTATAAGATATTAATTTCATTTACACTTAAATTATATAAATTCTCATCTTAATTTTAAAATTCTATTAAAGGGTTTAATAATGATTAGGAACAATAATTAAGTCAATGTTCTATTTATTAAGATTTTAATTTAATGAATCATGTGTATATTTTTAAAATATGTTCTCCTGTGAAAATCATATACTATCAGGAATTGTGTATTTTAAATTTAATGGTTTTACTGAACTTATAAACCTCTAAACTGATGGACTTGGGTATTTATGTTACAAAATGTAGTTACAAAAAATTTTATTATTGTGTTGTTAAGGTAGAGCTATTATTTTTAATATAAAATATTGGTTCAGATAAATATTGTTTTAATGATATTAATACAGAAATAAATGAAAAAAATATTTTGATCTGAATGATTTTTTTAAAGACAAAACATTAATTGTTGGAAATATTAGAATTATATAGTTCTTTATTATTCCAAGAGTTTCAACAAAAGTCATCTAAACAACATTAGCAATTGAAATTTTCATACTTGGGTAATAGAGTGAATGATACGAAAGGGGAAAGACGACAATATAATTCCAAATCAATATCATGAAATGGTTAGATTTGATTATGAGAAATTTTTTGATGTGATAAATCAATTTACATGTGCTATAAACTATTGTACCTGTGTAAGGGAGTGACAACATTCCAAACATATAAATATATAAACACTATTACATTTTATGTGAAAACATCAAGAAAAATGTAGTCAAACTGAGGATATTTTTATTGATGATGGATGGATATATTATTTGGAGACGATATCATAATTTTTCGGATGTTCACAACATCAGAAGTAAAATCAATTAATTCATCTCAATGAAGGTTCTGCCGGTCATTTTTTATATTTAATTAGGAATTTCATTGAAAATACTAAGAATGATATAATATAATAGATGGTATTTAAGGATATATTTCACAAAAAATATTTTCATAATTACATTAGGTTAAAATTGAAAATAAGTTTCCAAATATTAATAAAAATTTAATTTGGACGTAGTTTCCTTTTATAGAGAAAATGATACCATAACGTAATGGTGTGTAATAAATATAATTGTAGAAAAATATAATAAAACTATTATATTTTACATAGTTTTGATATAATTTTTTTTAAATGATTCGGTTACTCATGAACTTTGTAGTAATGAATAAATTTTATATTATGTGTGTATGTTTGATCTAGTTTTTCCAAAATCATATATATATATATCATAATATGTATGATAATTAGAGATTATGGTAGAAATTAATGTAGTAAAATCAATAATGAAATATTGAAGAATTTTTTTTCCATTTCTAAATGATAAAAAATGAATTTCTTGTATTTTTAATTTGATCATTATAATGTTATTAATGATCTAAATTTGGACATATGGTTTGTAACTACAATTAAATTAGAAATGATTATTAAAAAAATAAGTAAATTGAAAAACAAAATCCTTTTAATACTAATATATTATAAATGAAGTATTTTATTTATATCAATATAGTTATTATTAAAATATAATTCCATCTTAACTAATATGTGGAGAAATCATCACGATCATAATAATAAATGTGATTAAAACTAATGTTCTCCTACTATTGTAGATAGTGGACATTAAAATGACGCAGTAATTGATAATTGAATTTTTTATTCAAATTTTATTAATGTTTTATTGGGTTCTTGAATATAAATATTCTCATTATCTATATTAAATATATTATTAATAATGAAAACCTATCTCATGAAATGGATATTTAACTTCGAGTAAATGTTTTTAGTGGTGGTAAAAAATTCAAACCATTTATAAAATTATTCATATAAATATAGGTGTAATTATTTAACCAAATATTATTATAACCAAATCAAATATTTTCTTCCGATATTATTCTTGGTATTTATTATATTTCAATAATCATTAAAATAAAAAATTAAGGGAAAAGATGGTTATATTTATTTTCTAAAATAGATTATCTTTTATTTAGTAATGCATTGATACAAGTGATAAGATATCATGTAGGTAATAAATTGATGACCTATGGAGGTCAATATTATATTTTTCATTAAATTAAAAAAAGATAAAGAGTTTCTACATTATCTTTTTAGTGTTAATTAATAAAAGGATGTATTTACTAATGATTTTCTATGTTTTAATCTATATAAGGATGTGTAATTTTATACTTACATGGATCACTATGATATGATAATATTACAATATCTTTATCGAATGGATTTTGTATAGATATTAAATGCTTTCAATAAATTTAATCAATTTCATTATGGGGATTTAATTTGATTGAGAATTGTTCCATTGGTGCATCTACATTAATGGTTTACAATAAATGTGGTTCTATTAGTATTTTCGGTGAATATGTATAAATGATAATTATTTATATTAAAATATATATCATCTTCTTTATGTAGATAATTTTATGGATTATATGGATGGGCTTCATAAAATTTTTAATAATTACCTCTGTTATGGATATCCATATTTTATGTTAAATGATGCAGAAAATCATTGTAAATCATTTTGATCAAGGTATTATTGTAGTTATGCCCTTTGGGTTATTAAATTTACTAGCTGAATTTATGGAATTGGAGATTTTAATGTTCAATGATTACATATTTGAATTTATGGTGGTAATTATTGATTATGTTATACTAAAATCAAAAATATATAAGGATTATGAGGAATCATGATGATTATTATAAGGACACCGCCTTATTAAATTACATAATATTGAATTTTAGTTAAGATATAAATTAATTTTATATTGAGGATCTTTTTATGATTATGGTTTCAGAGAATTTGGATATAATAAAATCATAACATTACACATTAATATAGAGTGGATACCATAAAAACAATATTCATTTCATCCAAAATATTAATCTTTTCAAATAAAATATCATTTCCATGAAAAATATTGATAATAATTAACTTGGATTCCACTTATTTATCACACATCCATATAATGTATTAAATTCATTTAAAAACATCGTATAAGCACAAAAAGATCATTAGGGGAAGAAATGAAATAACACATCAGTCCATAAATACTTGTAACATATGAAATTATTTTAAAAAATACATATTATCCACCAATATAATATTTCTTCGAAAAATTTAGATTTCGATAAGATTTCTGAAAAATATATATAATATAAAGAGAACTATAAACTTTTCATGTGTCATTATGTAGATAATCTTATAATCCTATCAACGACCTTATAAAATGTAACCCTCGCTGTTACATTACAATTTCTCTTACCATCACAGTTACACATGGAGTAACCATACATATGTAATACAATATACACATAACTAATACATTGGATGGAGATTTAGGACCCTCCATTCATTATAAAAAATTATCAGGAAATATAACATAATCATAAAACATGAATTTTTTCAAAAAAACATTACTTTTGAATATCATAAAACAGAATTTTAAAAGATGATTTTAAATGAAAATACCCTTTGAAATTACATATAATTAAAGATGGACATAATATAGTGGTTCTAATATGTCTATAAACTATAAATAAACATAATTAATAATTATATTATCAAAATTCATCACAAAACAACTTTAAGATCCATATAAACAATTATATAGGACGTCAACCCAAAGAATGAAAATTGGGTTATGAATTCCCAAACCTCGGGTTTGTCTCTTATAAAAAATGTTTAAAACATTACTATAATGGTTAGAAAACATTTAATAATATCTTATTGAAACATATTCATGTTTATAATACCTTACATGATCATTTAATTTCATTATTTCTCCCATGAATTGTTATTATTTTGTTCCTTCCATTGTTTTGGGTGAGTTCTTGTCATGATTTACTTGATTGGTTCAAGGTGGATATTCATAAATATTGAAAGTGAAAAAATATTATTAGAATGGGTTGGTACATAAATATTTTCATATCCATAAATTATATAATTTTTCATTTTGAATTCTAATATGAGAATAATTTATTAGTTAAACCATTATTGATATTTGATTTGGTCATTATGTCGATTCTTCGATCATAATGAACCCATTTTGTTTTATAAATTAAAATCATGAGGGAAAAGTAAATCCCGAACCCCATATAAGATATATTATATAGATTATAATCTAATTCAACCTATAAAATTTTTCATGAAAATGATTTAAATAAGTAAATGAAATTGAAATCACATCGTCAACAATGTTGGTAAATCAGCACATCATGGACATGTGTTTTAATTTCATGAATAAGTAGGAGAGGAGAAGAAGTATAATGGTGTGTCATTCACAAAAAAGATGTAATATAGAAAATATAAGATATTTTATCATTCATTCTACTTGGATAGGGGGAGTGGAAAGTAGAATAATAGAAAATAAAATGAATTAAAAGAAATAAAACAATAGAGGGTGTTTACCTCTTTATCTATTATCCACGAGATCCTCCATCAGGCCTTTGGTATTGGTCTTTTGGTGAGACAAATTGGTTTTGGACGTGGGGAAGGGTATTGGGAGGATTATTTGGCATAATTTTGGAATTTTCCACAGCATGAGAGCTGTGGGTGGAAGAGGGTAATGAGGGTAATATTTATAGTGTAGGGGAGAAAGGATTTTAAATTATTTTAATAATTATTGTAATATTATTGCTCAAGAATATTAATAGTCATTATTCAAGTTACCCAAAATTGTTAAAATGTAATTTGTTTTCTAAAAAAGTTGGCCTACATTAGCCTCACGTCACATATGATGAAGTAAAACAAGTATTAAGCCTTTATTGTAATTTATCATAACTAAATTTTTATAAAAAATTCAACAATTTCAAAAAATTCACCTTAACCATTGTTCAATATAATGAATTGAAAAATGAAAAACCTTTTAGAAAATAATTTTCTAAATATTATTAAATTAATTTTCATATATAATGATAATTTATCCAAAAATAACAATTTTAAATCTATAACTCATTTTTAACACCTTGAAACATTATTCAAGTTTCCATTATCTTAAAGACATAATAAAATAAAATAATAATATAATTATATATCCATTAGGGTCATATTACTATTCTCTAAAAAAACATGTTGGATCTATCAAACTCAAAATAACATAAAAATCACAATTGTAGATGATTTTTATTCAAAATTTAAAACATTGAAGCAGAAATATTAAGTTTGAAGGCTAATTTTAAATAACTACTTAAAAATGATTCTTGGGTATCAAATTATTTTAAAAAACTTGTGGTGTTACATTATCCCTACATTATAGAAATTGTTACCTCCATATTTTATTCCCTTATTAAACATGTGAGAGTAGATTTCCCTCATAGAATTTTCCAAGTCCCGTGTTGCATTTTCGACCATGTGGTTTCTCCACAAAAACCATTAAATGGTGGATTTCCTTATTCTAATGTACTTGTTACCATTTATCAAAAATCTGAACTGGTTTCTCCTCATAGGAAATGTTCTATTCCTGTAAAACTACTTATGGGTTCCAAACGTGAGATGAATGTAGCACATAATTCTAGTATGTTGAAACAATATAAAAATTGTGTACCAAATATAAACATGGAGTTAATAATACTTGGTAGGAAATTGGTAAAACATTATCCATGATTTAATAAGTTCCAGTGAAACATGGAAAATGAATTCCTTTTATAAAAAATTGAATAACACTTTTCCAAGGGTGAGATTCTAAAAAAACATGACCACCTACCTCGAAAGAAAACCCATTTATCCATAATGTTTATACCTCCTCTATAATATCCTCATGTGTAGCTAGATCATATTTGCATTCTCAACTACTTCCTCTCCTAATTCTAGTCCCATCAACATCACTTCACAAACATCTTCCAAAAAATCTAGAGTTCTACATCTCTTCACAAACAATGCCTCAAATGGTGTCCTCATCATACTGGAATTAAAATTGTTTTTAAAAGAAAACTCAACTAATGAAATATATTGATCCCAACTTCATAGGTTGTCCATTTAACAAGATTAAATCATATTGTCGAATATATGAATCGATCATTCTCACATCCATTCTGATTGAGGATGAAAATATTTAATGAAATTTAATTCTATATAGAATGACTTATGAAATCCCATCCGAAAGTAACAATTAATCATGGGGTCCCAATTAAATACAATGGAAAGCAGAACTCCATGTAACATGCCAATCTCATTGAGGTAAAATTGAGGAAATTGATCCAAAGTAATTGTATCTCAAATAGATATAAAATGTTCATATTTATTCATATAATAAATGACAACCCAAATCTAATTGTTTCCTCCACATGTATTAGGTAGGTCCACCACACTACCCATGGATACATTCTCCCATTTCCAATATGTAATTGGAAAATGATGAAGTATCCCCTTTGGTAACCGGTTCTCTCCTTTAACCCATTGACATGTAAATCATTTCACGGTTAAATTTTCAATATTTTTATTAATTCCATCCCACCATTTACACTCTTGAAGGTCCTTGTAGATCTTAGTATTTCCAGGATGAACAGATAATGAAGATCTATTTTTCTAGACAATAAATATTTCATCAAATGGGAATCACAAGGTATAGAGAACCTTTTACCTTATCACAAAACAAAATATTTATCAATGTTTAATTATGGAATCTAATATATTTTAACAAATTTTACATTTTTATATAGATCACGGTCTTCCTTATGTGCTTTATTAATTATGTCTAATAATAATGACTGCACTAAAACCTGAAACAAAAATATTGGTATTTCGTAAACCAAAAACATATAATCCAAAATTCATCAAATCATTAATCAAGGGATTATGTTCCAAATGTAACATGGTAAAGGATTCATGATGTTTTTGACTAAAGTCATTCTCAACATCGATTTTTTTCCCAAATGGTAATTGATCGTGAAATCATAATCCTTTATCAGATGAAGGAATGTTGTCTACTTCATGTTAAATTACTTCTGAGTAAATATATACTTCAAACTTTTATGTTAAGAATATATTTGACATTAGGATCTTTATAAATGATGCTTACAAATTTTTAAGGAAAGAACACACCGTCAAATTCCAAATTAGCTGTTGGATAATTTCACTAATGTGGTTTTTGTTGTCTTGAAGAATAATCAATTACCTGATCATTCTACATTAGAACCAAACCAAGTCCCTTCAATGAAGATTAACTTTTGATGAAAAAACTACTATTTTTGGAAAGGCATGTCCAAAAGAAAGATATTTCTCAGCTCTCTTCATCTGATCTTGAAGAAAAACATCACATTTATCTATCAAAATTAATGTAAATACTTTTCATGTTAACATAGTTAGTGGGCTAGATAACCATGAATTTTTATTAATAAACCTTCAGTAATAACCTATTAATCCAATAAAACTATGACTCGATGTATCATTTTTATGAATTCTCTATTCATCAACCACATTTGATTGGGATGGATCAACTATTATTCCTTCATTATTCATAATATATCCAAAAAATAAACCAGTTGCACCCAAAAATAACACTTTAAGAATTTTCAATATTGATTATTTTCTTCTATAGTTTTCAAAACAACTCATAGATGTTTTTTGTACTCCTATTTACATTTAGAAAATACTAGAATTTAATCAATAAACACAACCACAAACTTATCTAAGAACACATGAAATATTCTATTCATAAGATACATGAATACAACATGTGCATTAGTTAATCTAGATAGCGTAACATCAAATTCATAATGGCCAAATCTAGTGCGGGAATTAGTTTTCAGGATTTCATCCTCCTTTACCTTCAGCTGATGGTATTCAGATCTCATGTTAGTCTTGAGAAAAATACTGAGCTCCATGGAGCTGATCAATGAAGTCATCTATATGAGTCAATGGATACTTTTTTTTAACTATGATGTTTTTCAAAGCACTATAATTGATGTAAAGTCTCATGAAACCATCGTTCTTTTTAACAAACAAAACAGGAGAAATCCATGGTGAAATTTTAGGTTGGATGATGCCTTTGTTAAACACATTTTAAAACTAAATTTTCATCTAAATATGTTCCATTTGATTCATTAGATATGGGGGTTTTGAAATTTTCTTAGCATCAGGAAGTACGTAAATTATAAAATAAACATCCTGATAAGGTATGACACCAGGTTACTAATAAAAAAACATCAACATATTCATTTACCCCTGGAACCTCATTAATATAAAAAATTTTGTTGTTTTGAAAAATATGATAAAGATTACATTTATTTCCATATTTCTTCAGTTTCATAGATTATATATATGTTAAAAATGTTATGGATTCGTTCTTGAATAAAAACTGAAACTCTTTCTGAAAACAACTTCTTTAGCTCTACCATCAATCTTAGCATGATAAAAAGAAATCCAGTCAATTCCCATTATAACATCAAACTCTACAAAGTGAAATAGGTTTGTAGGTAATGTCTTTCCACATTTCAGATTATGAATATTCTTATAATTCCTCTCTGCTATTATTTTTCCCATAGTGTTTTATCAATATGTTATGGTCTGATTTTTTATGTGATATTTCTAATTTACATGAAAATTTCTCATAAACAAAAACAATTTGTAGACCCTGTATCAAAAAAAACGTTAGAAAAATTTGATTAAAAAATAAAGGAATTGGATACTACTTCATTGGATGGACCAACAACTTTTGATGTAGTCACAAAAGATTTCACTACACCTTTATACTTATATTCCGGCTTCGTTGCATCATTCGGATCTCTATTTCGGTAGAAATTTACATAATGACCCATCTCTCCACATTCAATAAACTTTATAGTTTTCTTTATAGGATTATTATTAAGATCATTTTCATTACAATTTTTGTCCACATGTCCATAAATTTTAAATCAAAAACACATCCTAGTTTTGTTATGGCATTCCCCATGGTGCTTTCTCCACACATTTCACAAATTAAAAACATTGATTTTTTAGATTCATGTTTCATTGGTTGATTCATACCCATTTATATCCATAATTAAATCTTCTTATCCTTGTTGTAAACAATCATTTGATCATTAGAAAACTCTATCTCTACCTACTCAGCATATCGAAAAAGTTTCTCATAACATTTATATTCATGGGAAGACAATGCCCTTTGATACCTTGGAATTAATCTAAAGAAAAACCAGTTGATTTTTCTATCAGGATCCAGAATATGATTTGGAGACTACCTCAGATGTTGGGTAATGTATTATTCATACACATCATTGAATCGTTCTCCCTATAAATTAATTCAATGAATTTTATCCCCATCCATAGTCGCACCACCATAGTAAAATATTTTCCAAAGAAAGGCCTTTTAAATTTATCCCACTGTAAGTAATCAAAATCCACTCTATAACTGATATTATTGACCACTTACCAGCACTAATAAAAATCAACATGAAAATGGTAAAAGGAAGTAATTACCTTTTGATTATGTAAACATCCCATAACATTGAATATCATTTCAAGGGTTTTAATCCACCATTCACCGACTACTGGGTTAGTAGATCCATTGTATGAAAAATAGTGTGGCCTTATAAAATGTTCCACTATTATCATGTTTTATTGTGTTACCTAAAATTATTCTTTATCATGTATTACATCGCCATTTATTTATTTTATTATTTTATCCATTATTGTCATAATTTTCTTGGTTCTAATACATGCCATTGAGGCCTGCTGATTTGGAATGGTATAATTTTGTGGGTGCCTCTCTTCTTCAACATCCCAATGTCTTCTATAGGAAACCATACTGAAAAAAAAATCTTAGTTGAAGAAACATGGTAATATTTAAATTTTATAACATTTTAAATTAATTCTACGGTAAAAAAATCATTTTTTGTATTTTATTATCATCATCCTAACCGTGATATATATCTAAACCATCCTATGATACCAGCTAAATGGAATCAGCCATATTACATTACAAAATCACGAATTTTTTCATCTACTCACTTCATTTCATAATGAGGATATTTTCATGTTTAATATTTTAGATAATTGGGATATAATACATTTATAACATTCCACATTAATACAGAGTGGATTCATAATAATAGTATTCATTTCATCAAAAATATAAAACCTTTCCAATAAATCAAGATTTCATTGAACGATATTCATAACATTTATCTAGTCTTCCTATTTTATCTTATACATCCTTATAGTCATTGAAAATAATTTAAAAACATGGGATGAGAACAAAAATCTCATTAAGGGATAAAAAAAGGAAAGAACACATTAGTCTATGAATACTTGGGATGTATAAAATCATTTTCAAAAAGACTTATTTGTCACCCATATAATGATACATATAGAGACTTTATATTTCAATGATATTTATAGAAACTATATAGAACATAAATAAAACAATAAATGCATCTTGGATAATTATATACATAATCTTTTAACCCTCTCAGTTTCCTTTTAATTTGTAACCCTTATGACTACCTATCAATTTGTGTAACCATCGTAGTTACATTTGGCGGAACCATACATCTGAATTCCAAATCACACATACCCAATGTATTGGATGGATATATAGGTCCCACACATCATCTTAAACAATGAACAAGAATGAGAAAATAATCATAAAACATTAATAGTTTCACAAAACCATTTGTTTTGAAATTTGTAAAATAAAATTTCAAAAGAGGATTTTAAAAGAAAATATCAATTTTAATGTCATATAATTTAAGTTATAATTATTAGACTGGATATAATATGTATATAAACTGTAAATATACAAAATTAAATATTTTATATACAAAATTCATCACCCAAAAAAATAAATACAACATAAGTTATGAAGTAGTATGCTAACCCAAAGAATGGAAATCTTGTTTAGAATTCCCTATCATTGGGTTTGAATTAGATCAAACATAGTTTGACCGCATTTTTAATGGTTAAAAGTGTCTTATTAATATCATAGAGAAATTTTTCACGTTTATAATACCTTATATTATCATTTAATTATATCATTTTTACTTTTCATTATTAGTATTTTGTTCCTTATATTGTATTGGGTGCGTTCTAGACATGATTTCCGGGATCTATTCATGATGGATATTAATTTAGATTGGAAGTGAAACTATGAATTGGAATGAATTTTTATAAAAAATATTTCATGTAACATAAATTATACCATTAAAAAAAATTAGTTATTACTAGGGGATGATTCATAAGTTAAAATAATATTGATATTTTTTAGGTCATTTTAGAGATTCTTCGATCGTAATGAGCTCATTTTTTATTATAAATTATGAACATGATTACTAAATGATTCCAAATTTTTATATAATATATATAACATGGATTATAATAATTTTCAACTATAATAATTCTTTCACAACAATATTTGAATGATTTAAAATTAAATGAAATCATATCATCCACAATGTCGGTAAATCCACACATCACGAACGATGTTTTAATATCTTGAATAAGTGTTATAAGAGAAGAAATATAATGGAGATTCTTCCATTAACATGATTAATTCATGAATATGTATTTTACTATACCATTCATGCCTAATTTATAAGGGGGCTGTGTAAATCAGAATAATAGAAAAGAAAATAAAAAGAAAATAAATAAAACAAGAGAGGATGTTTACCTCTTGATCTCTTCTCCTTGATATCCTTCTTAAGGCCATTGGTTTTGGACATTTGATGATACTAGAAGGTGTTTTACGTGGGGTAAGTATTTTGTGGAGTATTGGGTAGAACATAAGAAAGGATCATGGCTTGGGAGTTGTTCGAGGAAGACGAGAATGAGGGTAGTATTTATAGTGGATGATATGAGAGATATCACATTATTTTAATCATTATAATTATATTATTTCAAAAGACTATGGATATTCATGATTCATGTTACCCAAAGTAGTAAAAATTGAATGTGATTTTAAAACATGTGTGACTACATCGTCATTTCAACACTTATAATGCAATAAAACAAGTATTTATCATTTATCATAATTTATCGTATTTTACTATTCAGGAAAAATAAATGAATTTCATAAAAACCCCAAAAATTAACAATAATAAATTTTCATTTCTTATAATTCCTAAATGATATCAACTTTTGAAAATAATATTCTATATATTATTAATTTACTATTTAAATGATTTCGTAATTTATGTAAAAATAAATATTTTAAATTTATACTCATTTTTTAACACCATCAAAAAATAACACAGTTGTCATTTTCATAATATATTACGAAATTAAATTAATATAAAATATACTATTTATTAGGTTTATAATAGTAACCAATTATTTTTCATATGGGTATGAAATTTTTCCCCAAAAAAACAAGTTGTTTCAATCAGACTCCAAATAACATACTGATTATAATTGTAGATGACTGTTATTCAAAATTCAAAATATATAAGATTAAAATGTGTGTTTAAAGTCTAGTTATAAATATCAACTTAAAAACGATTCATGCATTTTATTTTTCTTAATAAATTTTGGTTGTTAAAATTATTCCACATAATTTTAAACGAAATAAGTCTCATGGAATAATTATTAAATGTGAGTTTCAATTCCCAAAAACAACATTCCTTCTGCATATTGTAACCAATAATGATATAATAGTGATTAATTCTAAAACTAATGTATTATAATAATTTACATGAACAAGTTATGTAATTGGTTTTTTTAGTTTTATTGTCCTACTGTATTATTACTGATTGTTTTTTGAAAACATGGAAAAGTTAGCTAACTTAGTAACGATCTTAACTATAAAATGTGTTAAATTAATTTATATAATGGAATGTCATCAATGTGTCATTAATTAATATGATGATTGTTTTAATGGTATTTTATTATCCTTTCAATTAAGAAATATGGAATTTTTTAATGGTTGTGATGCTTAATCAATTGTACATGGTAGTGTTTTGATGAAAAATGATCGAGTAATTTAATTATCATTATTATTGTTAAAATTGATTGAGAAACAAAATTCTTTAACACCTCATACTAATATTGAAGTGTTTATTTTTTGTTTTTATAGTTATATTAATTATTTATATAATGATATATGTGATATATAATAAAATAATAACTATTTTATGTAAATATTAACTCAATAATGAAATACACATAAGATCAAGGAGATTAATGGAATTGATAAAATATTATGATTATATGATTCATTATCATATAGGTTAATTCATATTTTTGGATGATTCATTGAGTTAAATGGATAAGGTATCATTTTGTGGGCCACAAATTTTTATAATGATCATAAACACAAAATATTGATTTCAACATTTCATTTCATGAAATTTGAATATTTATAGTTTGATCTAAGGTATGGTTATTTCAAGGAATAATCAAGGAACAAAATAACGTTTAGATGGCTAATTTGATGAAACTGACTAAAAATAACCAATAAATATCTTTAAAAGAGCCACTAGTTAGATAATGATATATCTAGTGGGTCTATGAATCTTGAAAACCCAGCATTGAAATTATATAGGAGAACTGATTACCCAGAGGTGGAGAAATTTCAAACATGAAGAAACATTAGATGAACAATCGATGTAATAGGACCACTATCAAACTAGTGGCAATCTATTGTCTTGTCGGGTGTGTTAGTGGCTAGTATGAATGTTCATCCTTCTCTCTAGTGAGTGTAGAAATTATAGCCTTTTTGGTAGACCATGTCACATTTATTCTGTATTTGAAGATCAATTTCACTCATGAATTCTCCAAAATGTACAAGATAATTTTAGGGTTTATATATGGAACAAAAAAAGGCATACACATCAACATATATGATATGAATATCAATTATATAGAAATAACAAATGATATTTCCTTCTCATGATATTTTTCTTGGGATTATTTGTTTTACTAAACTTTTATATCATCTCTTATTATTTATTTCCCTCATTATAATTAATCTATTTAATTCAAGAGAATAGATTGTTCATTTTAAAGGGGTTTTCTCTTAGAAATAATCCTCCTTCTTATTTTCTTCTCTTCGGTGATCACAACTACTAATGTGATAGATTTTGATTTCATGATTTTCCCTCTCAAAACCAAGTGTCATTTTATATTTCCTTATGACACCAATAATAATCTTGTTTATTGTTTCTTCATTATTATCCTACACACTAAAAATTAAATGGGATTAATACAATAATCTCACTCCATTAATTGTGGGTGATATAGGGACTCATTTGAAGATATTATCAAAGTCCTTTATTAATCAACATTGAATTTATGTTATAATATCTCCTAAACATATTATATTAATCAATATATATTGTGATTTTTCCATTAATTAATATATTATTCAATATAATTTAATAAATATATTTTTTATATATTTATAGTATATATATTTCACTAATTTAGAAATGAATCATATTATTTATTTTTTATTTTTAAATGATATTTAACCATCAACTATTTCCATTATTCTTAGAGAAATACATGGTATTGTAGTAGTCTATGTTTACAAATTTTACTGAATGAAATCATAATTGGTTTCAAAGAAAAATTTATTAAATGATTTCTTATACCACTAACACCCATGGTTCTTATAAAGGATATTCAATGTTTCATGATTCATTATTTAATGGATCTAATTTTAGTTTTTAGAAAATACATATATATAAATTTCTTAAAATAATTACTTTTACTTTTAGAAAATTAACATGTCTAGTTACACACCATATATAGAATTAGATGATGGTACCCTAAAGATATTGTACCCTTTGAATTTGATCGAATTATTTTGAATGAAATTAATTTTTATTTTTATCATAATGAATTAAACCATATTTTTACAAGTTAAACTACCCAATAAAATTGGAAATTTCTTCAATTTCAATAAAAAGATACCAATAACATTATGTATATTAAAAATTATGTGTATTATAAATTTATTTGATGGTTTTTGTAATATTATAATGTAAAAATTACTAATATATTCACTCGGCTTTCTTTTATTTTCAATTGCATATTGAATCTTTGTGATGATAATTCTATATAAATGGTCAAAAAATTGATATATTGGGTATTTACGAATTATTGGGAACCCATGGTAATAAATATCCGATAATCCATAAGCATTATGATTATATATGTATAACAACATATTGGATCTCTCGTGACCTTTAAGAATTCCCTGAAACAATAATAAAAATGGATGCTAATGATGTAAATGAAAATTAGACTATATAAATCATAGAAATCAATAATGATTTTTTTCTGGTTTTGATGATATTATTGTGAACATTGATAACATTATGAACATATTCATGAGAATTAATAATTAGCATTTTCATACTAAAAAGGATGATAAATGACAATAATTCAAGGTAACCGGGAAATATAAGGGAATCATCAAACTAGGTAAACACATAATCTAAAAGAGGATATAAGATAATGAAAAATTGACATATCCACCTCTAAATATATTGATATTCTCCATCTTATTCTTTTTGGATCAAACCTTGTTGAGTGCACTGGAGAAAATATTACACATATTTAAATGTCCTTGATCATAAAATATATAATTGTTTGTATTTGTTGTCTTGTAAAAATTTATCATGTAATGTCTTTATCAAATATTTTATGAAGGATAAATTGAAAAAAAAAATTCTCATATCCATTCTCAATGGTCATGAGGGATTTTTTGATGATAAATATTTTGTTGAACATAATTATTCAAAAGATTAAAATAATTATTTTTTCACTCCAAGGACATCACATTAAAATTTTGTTGTTAAGGGAAATAATCAAACTCTACAAGTGTTGAAAGAACATTGGTAAATGAATTCAATATCCATAAAGGTTTTTTATTAATTAATTCAATAACTATTATCATAATTTGAACCATGTTTTCATCTGAAAATTCATTAAAAATAAACAAAATGTTCATCGTAAGGGAAAAATACATAATGTTTTATATTATAAGTAATTTCAGAAATATAAAAAATTTATAAAGCAAAAATGAACATGGGAATGTTTATCCAAAAATATTATATTGTTATTTTTCAAGGGTACTATAAAATAAGTAAATAATACAATGACTTTTATGAAAGGATAAAGACCATGGATGAATGAATTCCCATTAAATATGATAAAAAATTTCATAAACCTCATATACAATGATGAAACCCAAACTGTGGATTCTCATAGTGGGTGCCTTTTACCATTATATTATCATAATATAGAAGGAACTTACATGATAATGTACCGATATATTTAATAGTCTGGGAAAACTAGTTATATACATATGTCTTACATTATATTTAGAGTAAACAAATTACATCATATATTTTATAAAAAATAACATTATTTCATCTAGTATATACCTACATATCAATCATAATAATGTTTTAAGAATCTTGGGTAATGAAAACCAAATTAGGCTGATGTAAAATGATTTATAATTTTTAATCATAGTGGAATAAATAATGATTCAATGAGAAAAATATATATGGAATGGTAAATGACTCATGACAACATGTCATCTAAATAACTTGACCATCATGATAAGATAAATTAAAATAAATATGTCAAGGGAAAAAAACTGATAACACATTCCATTTAATCAATAAATGGATAATGAAATGAATCTATAGATTTTATTATTGTGAAAATTTCCTAGATTATAAAAAATGAATTATTAATGTAAGTAATGGTTAAATGTTTGAATCCCTGTTTTACTTGTATATGGAAAAATTACCATCACCACTATTCAGAATATGGTTAAAAACATATTGGGTGAAAACCCATTTACTGAAGATAACCAACTAATACATCCAATGAGACTATCGATGAATCCAATAGATTGCATTTATTGGTACCCACACCATGTGTTTCATGACTAAAAAATTTCTCATATATTGAATAGTCAATTTGATTCATAAAAATTGTGCCTTTTCAAATTTCCAAATTCTGTACAGGGTAAATATTTACCAATATTCTCTTAGTTTCTTAAATAAAATTCATTTCAAAAACCATATGTCATAATGTTATAAATTTAAAAAATAATCATGTCGTGGATAAATGATATGGATATTCATGGAAATGTAATTTTCATTGATCATAGGAAATTGAAAAATTCAATTGAATGTTAAAGAATATGAATATGATTCAAGTATTTTAATGTAAATACTATCCTTTTTTAAACTAGTCCTAATACATATAGACAAATAATAATAATTGTATCAATAAAATTTTAACCCATTGAACTGATAATATGTGTTTTTTGTCATTGATAAAATAAATAAACCTCTAAAAACATTCTTGTGTAAAATAACCCTGTCTTTTTTTAAATCAATTTTAAGAATTTTTTATGAAATCATTTTCATTAAAATTCATATTTAAAAAATTCTTTAAAAAATTCCTCTAAACTTGTAATGGTTTCTATAATAAAATATTAATGTCTAATTTTTCATATGTCATACAATATAAAAAGAACCATCCTTCTTCATTGTAAAAGTTTTATAAAATTACTTTGTTTAGAAAGTAAAATGATTATTCATATTTAGGAATTTGATAGAAAGCAAAATTGGGTAAAAATTTATTTCATCAATCCTTTTCAAAATGTTAAAATCATTTTTGAAGACATTTTTTGAAATCATGCTTCTGGAAGAAAATAGTTTTCTAACTAAATAATGAAATGACAACATGTTTTCTTAAACAAAAATATTGTTCCAAATAATAGAATATCATATTGTTAATTGAAAATAATAATTAATATAAAGAGGATATTATTATTAATGTGTTTATTAAAAAATTATCAAATATTTTTCGTCAATTTAAATTCATGATTAGATAATGTTGGATAAAATGATATTATATGGTAATCACTTGCAAATATCATAACATTATTGTGAGAATCGACCAATTAACTAATTTTATGTATTAAAAATAAATCCACATAGGATAAGATGATATAAAAATATATAGTGAAAATTCAATACACATATAATAATATATTATTAGTGACAATATAGAAGTAATATAACATAACAAAAAATAATGGAGTAAATAAAATCTTTACCACTTGAAAAATTTACTTCAAATGACCTTAGATAAAATAACTAAAATTAAAACATAGAATAAAAATAAATAAATAAGTATTTATTAAATTATAGTCATGGGGATGTAAATACACCCTACAAAAGTAATAAGGTTCTCAAAATTACAACGTGCTTCAATGAAATGAAACTATGATTAAAAACCTTACCTTATTCATCCTTTTGTTTGAAAATACATTGAATCCATATATAATGACCTAAATCGTGTTATTAACTTATAAAATAACCATATTAAAATATATATAATAGCAAATATTATCCTTTTATAACATATTTTCACCTGTTTATTAATAATCCATCATCATTTGCATTATTTTGGGTGTTAATTTCCATTATTTTGATGTATGTTTTGACTTGTTATTTTTAGTTCCTCTTAAAGATATCAGGACATAATAATATCAAAATTTTAAATAATTACTTTTAAGTAATATATAATTAATATCTATGTATTTATTGTAACCTATATATTTATTTTATAGAAAATAAAATACATTATTCAAGTTGATGGAGGGCCATACGTACGCATGAAGGTTGTTTCCATTTTTTATCATATTAACATAAGGAAAAGTAACTGAAATATATATAAATATTTTTACATTAAAATTTAATTAATATTTCATATATATCACTTATTTTTAATAATATATTATGTAACAAATTTTAGTTAAATTGTGAATGAATCACATCGAATCATAAGATGGTAGTCTGTCGTACTGATGACTGAGGTTACCATATTTCGTAAAAATTGAAATCATAATGTTATGGGTGATATTATAATTAAATAATTATATTAACATCATAAATATCATATCTATGATATATAAAATATAAACCCATAATTATTCCCAACTGTGAAATGTGGTAACGGAAAAAGGAACGTTAGTGGTTCACAAGGAAGTAGTATGCCTTACACATCAATGATGATTCAATAGCCCATTTGGTGTAAGTGGTTGATGGTTTATATCATAAAATCAATATAAAATATCTATATATATTTAGGATTTTTATTTTATTTTTCAATCATGGTCTAATAATAATTTAATGATGTAGAGAATGAAATGAAAAAATAACTGCTTTAGAAGAACATTACATCTTATTTAGGAATCCTATTTAGGTTTCCACTAATTCATTACTAAAAGATATAAATTATAAATATAAGGATTATATGGTAATTAAAGGGGACATAGGGAGTTATTTTGATATGATTTTTAAAATTCAAATTAGTCTGATGTTGTAAAGTGGAGAGGAGAGGGGTGGCCTTTTATTAGTTGGGTGACTGTCACAATTGCAATTTTTTTAAATTGTGAATTCAAACAACATTTTTTTTAGTTCAACGAGACCAAAAAATAATCCATTATAGGTAAAAGTATTTATATGGTGTAAATAGTTCCATTTAATGGGTATTTAATAAGTATTGGTTCTTTTTTCAACATATTTTCTATGTTTAAAAACACAAAACACTCTTTTTCTCCTTAAAATTTTTAGGTTGTTTTAATAGTGTTCATGAAACATATTCTTCACAAACTAATTTTATGAAATTATAAATGATAAATTATTATGATTAAATATGTGGAATACTTTTTTAGAAATATTTAATTTATTGAAGGGAAATTTGTTTAAAATTAATCTGTGAAATGGGATGAGAAATTGGGGTTTTAAATAGAAAATTTTAAAAATATTACACTGTTTATATAAATATATAATAAATATGAAATTGATTAAAATGATCTAAATTGGATCAATATATTTATAATAGAACATTTTTACCGTAATAAAAAATAAAATTATAATATTTCATTATGAATTAATTAATTAAAAAGTCATATTTCAATCTAATTTTATAATTTTTATGTATTCTTCAAAAAAGAAAATTTCTCAGAATAAAAATTAACACCAATATAATTTTGATATTTAAAATTCAATAATTATATTTAATTATTTTACTAAAATTTATTATTTTTTGGAAATTTGACTTTAAATAAAGTACACCATCAAATGAGTAAAAACAACATTTAAAAAAATACTTCTTTTTATTTTGCAAAATTGGATTCATGCTTATATTATGCCCATAAAACCTGTTGTATGAATGTAAAAAATAAATATATCATATATAAATATTATTCAAATCATTATATAATAGTACTAATTTAATTTATCAATATAGTCATTCTTTAGTGTATAATAATATTTTTTTAATAAAAACATTTCTTTTATATATTTAATTGATTATTACATTTATCTTTCATTACATTTGGAAGACCAAATTTACAACATATTTTCATGAAAAAAAAACTTAATTTATGCTATTTATCATATCTTTTTATATCATTCACAGTAAACATCATATAATCCTAGGAACTAGACTCAAAATAAGGGTGAGATTAAATGATCAGAACAATTTATGTAAATAGGAATAAAAAATAAATAAATGAGAATAATCGATATTGGAAGGTAAATAACTGAACAACCCTTTCTATTGAACTATCATGATTGTCCTGATAATATAAAAATATAATTCACCTAGAGAGGTAAAAACCCTAAAAACACATTTCATTTAATCAATAAATTGATAATAATATTACTCAATTTAATTTATCATTCTGAAAATATCATTTGATAATATTATCTTCTTTTTGGGAATATAAAATTTATAAATTTTGTATTCCATGATTCCCAGGTACATGTAACCATTATTTCCATTACAATTAACATGGCAGTTTAAATCATATTAGGCGACAACCCATTATATGAGGCTAGAAAACTGATTTGACACTTGAGACTGCCAATGTATCAAGGGGAATACATTAACCAATACCCAACTGACATCTTGAACATATAAATCATTCCTCTTATATTGAATAAATGATTTAAATCAAAAAAAAATTCTTATGAATTTTTTTTATTGATTATATGATACAAATTCATCAATATTCCCCACGTTAGCAAAATAACATTCCAAGTAACCATCGTATGTAAAAATGGTATATAATATAATCCATAATCATATCCATGTGAAATGTTATTGATATTTAATATAAGTCTAATTTTAAATTTTCATATGAATGTGAATAATTAATGGTGATTCGAGTGACTACAAAAATGAATCAAGGAAGTGAATGAAAATAATATCATTGTTAAAAATAATCACAGGAAATCTAGAGGATGAATAAAGTTTTCATTAATATAATATATACCAATTTCACTAGGATTAATGAATTTTTTTAATGATAAAATATAAAAATATTAAAAATATTATAGAGGAAATTACCAAATTTATTTTGAATGTCAATTTTTAAAACATATAAAATATTGAAAATAAATTTGCTTAAATATCATATTTAAAATATTATCTTTAAAAATATGATTGAATTGATTCAATGTATTATTAATAGAAATAAAAGTGGGTAATTCCATTCATGGAATACATGGAGAATATAACAATCCATTTTCATTATAGAAAAGTTTATACAATTTACTTTCTTGTAAAATTTAATGAATATATATTTAGAGATATTTTGATAAAAACTAAAAATTGTTAAAATGTCATTAATTTATCATTTTGAAAAAGTTAATAAAATTAATAAATTATTTAGAAAAAAATAATTTTCATGAAAATATTCTTCTGATTGATGAGAGAATTTAAATGGTCTTTTCATAAAAACATTTTCGAAAATATTTTATATAACAATTTAATGACCCGGGCCTGAGTAAACCGCAGCCCATGATATTTTTTTATTATATTTGTATAATAATAAAATATGTCATATCCCAAAGGGAAAAACACTTTTGGAGCTTCAGAATATTAAATGCCAAAAAAACTATTACATAAGAACTCTAAATGATATAAAACATAGAAAATCCTTTGGAAACACCAATAAACTCCTATATTTCCTCTATAAGTCATTTATAATATAAATCATTACATCCTTGGGAAAAAAGAAAACATATGAAATGGGTGATCATGGATGATTTTCAATGTTATGTATCACAGATAAACATATCATAAATAAACATATATAATAATTCATAGTGAATAACTTAATACACATGCAATTCAAACATAATCATGAGAAAAAAAGGGTAGGAATAAAAGAAGATTAAATAATTCTATAAATAATAAAATTACATGGAAACGTAAGAATAGATAGTATACTTGTTGCATAATCAAATTGAATATCAATTAAAAGTATTGAGATGAGGGAATGTATAATTTCGGATATCTAAAACATACAGTGAACGCCTCGGGAAAGAAAACTAAAAATAAATGGTTAATGAATAGGGAAAATCCATATCTGTTTTGCCTTGTAAGTAATATCATTGAATAACGGGATTATATGGGGACCCACCCACCAATTAATACGTTCAATGAACTCTTAGTATAAATGATATGAAACATAAACAACATATACTTATGAAATGTAAATAATCATCCCTAATTAATTTACATAATAACTAACCATTCTAATTAAGATGATGAATGGTACGAAGATGGAACATCCATAGTCAAACAGATCATAAACCATTTTATAAAATATTGTAGAAGATGTCTTAAAATATAAATCCAATTAAGTATAATATTCAATATATGAGATTGAAATAGATAATATTACCCTAATGAAATCATTGAATAATTCTTGTGATAAATACACTATTTACATTGGAATGAATAGTTAGTTTCGAAAACCATTAGAATTTTTCATAAAATAAGATTATACATTGTGTTTCACATTAAATAAAAGTAGGAACAATGAAATTATAATTGAGAAATAAATTATTTCTAACAAAAGTTAAAAAATGTAAAATTTGGATTTATGATACTTTATAAATGAGCCCTTTAGTGTGGCTTAAGGGATAACAATAAAGAGTCATTAAAAAAAGACACTTCAATATTTCATTTATAAATACATATATTAAAAAAGATTATTATTCATTATAAAATGAGTTATCTTATAAAATTAAGGGTTTCTTTAAATAGATTATGGTGTGCACATGAAAATTCACAAGGGATTTGAATGTTCCCTAAAATTGGGCATTCTTATCGGGAGGAATTAAGAAGTAATCCTTATAAATATTGTATTTACTATCAGATAATACTGAAATGATCATGATACATGATTATGGATGTTATACAAAGAACATATGATATGTATTTAAAATTTAAAAAGGGTTTCATTGGTGTAAATAGAGATAATGTCTTACCCGAATGAAAAATTGAATATTTTGTTAAAATCCCATACATTATGTACAAAATTATTATGAACATGTATAGATAAATCAGGATAATGAAATTTGATTATTAAATAATTTAATACAAAAAAATTGAGTATTTATTTTATTTATAATAACTTTATTATGTTACTTTATTATGTTTCTGATGAGTTATAAGCTTCAATTCTGTCGTTCGTAAGTGTTCATTTCGTAGTGTTTTTCGATTGGGTGATTTGTAAACATCTAAAAAAGATTATTTAATTGGTGAATAGTTTTGCTGAATAGAAATTTTATGTTATTAATAAACATTATACATTTCTAATGGTCTTACATAAAATTTTTACTGGTTATTATTATGATTTATTATAAAAAAATGTTAATGATTATCTTCTAGATTATTTTGGATTCTTTTCTATCATCAACCAGTATTTATGTTTTATTAATTAATATTATCTTTATATTATTTTTTATAACAATAAATAAGGTTTAATATATTTATTTTTCTATTTATACCAATAAAATCATTTTATGACTATCCCAGAATGTGGGATTGAAAAACAAAAACTCATCATCCATGAAGGTGGTAATTCGGTACCTCACAGATGATGTTTTCATTTTCAGATTAAAAATTGGAGGTGAAATTAATTAATGGAGGATATTACTATATCATAAAAAAATTATATAATATATAATATACTGTATTTATATAGAATATTATGAAATATGTTATGAGGAAAGGATAAGAAAAAACTGATATTGAAAAATATTTAAAAGAATGAAAGGGGATATTGCCTCTTTAATAATATAATTGAGAACATACATAAGGTTATTGGGATTGTAATTTTTGTGAGACCAAAGGATTCTGGTCATGGGGTGAGACTTGGAGAGATTATAGGGTAAAAATCATAAAAAAATTAAGTCTTAAGATGTGTCAGGAGAAGCGGTGGTAAGGGACTATATTTATAGTAGGGGGGAAGGGTGTTTAATGATTATTTTATTCAATTTATTTTTATGATGGCTACAGATAATAAATATTTTTTGTTACCATCAATAAATTAAGTAACCAGTCCAAAGTATTTATATCCAATGGTTCTTACATCAGCAATAAACCATCCATGAATAAATAATTAGTGTATTATATAATACCTTAAATTATCGAATTTCATTATTCACTAAAAATTCATCTACTTTAGACTAATTAAAAATCACACTAAACATATTTAGATAAGTAGAATTAAAAAAATTTAATCCAATTCATGAAAATAATTTTATAATTATAAGGAAAAAATTATAAAAATATTCATCACTTTCTCAAAAAGTAATGAATTTAATATTATAATAGATTTTATGACACATTCTAAATTTAATTATGGTCACATAAAATAACATATAATAATAAGACAAAAAAACATTAATTTATTTATGTATTTCTTTAAACTGAATTTTCTTCCAATAATTATCATAATTATTAAATTTTTAATTTACATTAATATTTCACAAATTTACGATTACATAATTTATCATTTTTAAAACAACCCATTACTAATTCCATGATATTTATATATTATATTTTCATTCATAATGTATTAAATTTTTGGTATACATTCATAGGTTAAGTCACTATTCTATTCGTCATATTAGTATTCCTAATGGTCAATTAATATTCAGAAATCATATTTAATAGTATATTACAATTTTTTTTAAAAAAACTTGTTCAAAAAGCATGGTTTATAGATTGTGTTAAATTTTATATGATACAAACCATCAAATCATTTGGTTTTACATTCTACCCTCCTAAATAAATTTCATCCAAAGAATTTCAATAATGTAACCACCTAAAATGATATAGGTTGTTCATCATCATAAATTCTACTAGTTCCCATGTCACTGCATCAATTTTCTGATTTATTAAATGTACCTTTATTAGACTAGTCATTCGGATCCATAAGGTATAAAATAAATTTCTAGACTCTTCACAGTAAACAAAATTAGGCAATAATTATATGCCTTCAGACGTGAGGACCTGTGTTGGGTCTGGCTTGTAATTATTTATTAATGAGATTTTGAACACATTGTTTAATTTAGAAATGATAGGTGGAATCTCCCAATGATAAGACACACCTCTATATATCACTAGGATTTCAAAACAAACAGTGTACCTAGGGATTATTTTCCCTTTCTATAAATATATTTTAACAAACTTCTTTATAAAAACATTTCTGTAAATATGATTTCCCACTTTAAATTAAACATCATTCATTCGATTACCAACATACCACTTTTTTTTAATTTTAGATACTATGATATAATTTTGAATAGTATTTATTTTTATCATTGTCTCCTCCACAAGATCGGGGTAATAATGATTTCTATCACTAACTATATCCCAATAAGTTGGTGTTTGACATCTCTTTGCATACAATGATTCATTTTGTTCCATTATATTATTGGATAAGAAGCTATTGTTATAAGGAAACTCTACCAGAGGAAAATAATGATAGAACATACCATGAAACTATTTGGATCATTATCTCAGCATGTATTCTAATCATTGAATAGTCCTTTCATACTTCCCATTGATTATAGTGTGATAATATTCTCTCATGTGATGATCATTTGTAATCAAAATTTGAAGAAGTTTCTATATTTCTGATGTAAGATTTGAATTCTGATAAGAAAAAATTGGAATAGCTTCTCACATAAGACTTACAACATCTTTATTATAGATTCATGTAAGGAACTACAGTGGAAAACATTTCCTTATTGCAAGGAACTGTGTATACATTTTATATCAATCTAATATTACCCATATTGAATCATTTTTTCTTAGAGTCCTTAGTAATCTAGAGGAAAATCCATATTAATTTCTTGAAATATCCATGTATAAATAGGTATAGATTGGATGACTCCTCTATGATGTTTTCATTCACCCTACACATGTTTACATAATCTACATATTTATACATAATCCACAATTTCATTTTTTATATAATTATTATAGAAATGATCATTATATATCTATACAAATTATTGATATCATGGTGTATATATAATTTTGAGATATGATCGTCATCCACTAATTCACTATTTATCGAATGTATATATATAAAACAAATCCTATTACAAAATTTACATATTCTATCTTGTTATATTATATATAACAATTTACTACTATTTAAAACACGGTTGGAATTTTGAAAATTTTCATCATCAAACTAATAACATTTAATTCCAATAAATTTGGATTTGAAATCATTTCAATAATTAGTGATGTTTAATTTTAAATAATAATTCACATATATATGATTATTATATCCATGTACACATGATCCACATCAGTCATAATTTTGTTTAAAATGTTATGATTATACATTCTCATAGTGTCTGCTACCTAATTTTCATTCCCTGGGTGGTAGTGTATTGAACAATCATAATCCCTTAATAGATTGATCCATCATATTTGAATCATGTTGAATTCTTTATATGGGATGATATATTTCAATATCTTGTGATCTCTATATATAACACAACATTCAACAAAAATATATTTTCTAGATATATTCAATGAAAATATTGCAGATTCTATGTAAATATCATGAATTAGATATTTATGTTCATGATTTCTTAACTTTATTAATGAATAGGAAATAACTCTATCATTCTATGTTATAACACAACCACATCCTTTATTTAATGCATCAATATAAATATCAAATCTACCATTTAACAAGTATATAATCAAGATCAAATAATTCACTAATATTCAAATCTATTGTTGAAAACCTTTTTCACGTTATTTTACACATAGGAACTGAACACCATTAGGATTAATCTTGATCCATGGGATAAATTATTAGGGAAAATTCTAAATGAAACGCTGATAGTAACCTTCTAAACCGTTGAAAATACATACCTCAACAACATTTGATATAGTTCTCCATTCATGAACTACATTTGGCATCATAGGAATAACTGAGATTCCATATGTAGAGATCATATGGCCAATAAAAGAATATTTTTTATTCTATAATTCACACTTACTAAATATCACACATAAGACTTTTCATCTAATAGTCACTAGAAAAATACACAAGAGATTCTCATATCCATCATATATTTTGTAATATATCATGATATAATTAATAAATATCACACAAAAAATCACGATATTTCTTGAACACACTATTAATTAGGTCGATAAAAATGGATGGTGCATTAGTCAGTGAAAATGGAATTACTATATACTAATAATGTATATACATAGTTTTATATTTTGTTTTCTTTAATATATTACTTCATCAAACACAATTTATGATATCCAAGTCAAAGATCAATCTTTGAAAAATATATAACTCCATGAAGTTTATCGAATATGTTATCAATGAAAGAAGTGGATAAATTTTCATTATTGAAATAACATTGATCTCTATATAGACATTTCCCAACCACATAGATCAATATTTCATCTTAATAAAAAGAACATGATATCCCAAAGTCAAAACATAGGGAGTATAAATCCTTTATCACTCAATTCATCTACTTTTTTAATGTAACTATATTATTTCCAATGTGGTCATTCTATAAGGATTCTGTGATATATGTCTTGCATCAGGGATTAAATAAATAGAAAACTCAACTCTCTACTTTATAGGATGTCAAGGTAAATCTTTTACAAATACAAAAAAATTATCCAATAAAATAAAAAAATTCTAAATTTGGAAATTTAAGTCATTATCCATAGATGAAATTGTATCTTCATTTCCATGAATTTCATTAAGAATATACACTATATGGTGGATCTAGATATAACATAGATGATGATGTCACCCCTCTAAATATGGGAAATTAGAATCCATCACTATGAATCATAATTTCATTTTGTTTGAATTAAATTTTCAAATAAAATTTTTAATGACTGTCAATAAAATTTATTATACCAAAATAAACTATAGGTATTATGATAAAATAAATAATTATATCATGTTTATGTGTCATAAAAAGAACATTATACACAAAATTATTTCAATTTGGTGTCAATTATTAGTTATTTCTGACAACTCCCTTGTTATGGTGAAGTAGAAATATCTAATTTTGAATGAAAAATGGAAATATATTAAGAAACATAATGATCTAAAATAGAATAAATATTTAGCTACATTCTAGAAGTTGATTAAAATACCTACCAAGATATCATTAGGAACATCAACCTAAACTATTATGATGGAAAAATCATCGCCATGTTACCTTGTGTTTTTATGGACGTTGTTTCCATAATTCTTAGGACAATCATATTTATAATGTACAATATTTTCAAAATTGAATCATTGAACATTGGTATCATATTTAATTCCTTAAAATCATAGGCTCTGTGGCCTTTTTCATCACACATGTATCATACTCCCACACCCAAAATAAATTTTCCATGATGTTTCTATCCATATTTATTGTTATATGGAAGGTAAACTATTTCGTTCTCCCCCAATTACGTATTTACTTTTCATGAGGGTTCATAATTCATCTTATTCTCTTTTATTCCTTCAATTACAGAAGACCAATAAAATTAATTCTCTATCTTGAAAGGATATGAGAATATATATCATCTAATGATGATAATTTTGGGGAAGAAATTTCCCTATAGATGAATGGTTCTAACATGTGAAAGAATAAATCAAAAGTTTAATTTTGATTTCTATATAATATAAATCATACCGTCCTAACCTTATAATGATAGCTTCATACATAGAAACGATTTTCACTCTCTTTCTGCAATAGATTAAATAATTTCCTCTTTATATCTACTCACAATTCATGACAGAAAACCTTTTCCATTAATTTTTAATTAAAAACAATCAATTCCATATATAAATTTTTTTCCACCTCCTTTGTGTTTTGAATTAATTATAACCATTGATCTAGATCTCCTAAGAGATGATAAATTTCCCTGATAACATTATCCCTTTTGTATCTTCCCAAGGTGATAAATACATTCTCTATGGAACTTATCAATTATTCACCTAAAACAGGTTTGTAGTCCAATTGAATGATGGAGGTTGATGACTTAGAAATTGTTCTAAAATTTTTAAAATGTGTTATGTATTAGTATGCTCCATACAGGTATGATTATTATTCTTAACCTGAATCATTTTTCCTTGTATTGTTGTAAATTTCTCATCTCCATTTGGAAATCCAGTTCCAAAATCATTTTATGGGATACATGGGAAATCCTAGCATCGAATAAGTGCAATGATATTTTTTCATTAAATGAAAAATTTCACATTTATAAATAATGGAATACACTAAAATAGGTTATGAATCATAATTCATGATTTTAAACTAGTAAACACATTATATAAATCAGATATTTATGAATAGATAATATCAAAATAAAAAATATGGTTTCATTAGGGAAAACATTACTTTTGAATACATTATAATTATTTTTAAATAAAATGTACATAATCCTAAAAATATATACCATGATATTCAAACCAGTTCTGTAATGAGGCCTATTGTCTAGTACTAGGATACACTGAGTCATGTACGACACTCCTTGTTAGAGTTTTTACCATTAGGTACGTTAGTTCTAGAACTACGTTGACTTATAGTATCAAAACAAGTGTTTATTTTCTAAGATGACCCACCTAATCTATAACTTATATAAATTGTATGATTTTCTTCTTTTATTATACTCAATTCCTATCATTGGGTTATGTTACCAAATATATTTTTATCAAATTTAGTTTCTATTTTTTTTTCTAACATTCTTTTCATACCAACTACAATGAACTGACCTGAGTATGTCAGTGACAATGTCATCCATTTATTACATTAGTATAATATATAAGGAAGTCAAATCCAAATGGAATGAATAGTTTAGAATTATTGGAAAAATAGAAAATAAAATTTCCTTACATAAAAATAGGAAATTAAATACATTATTTATCAGAATTAGAAACATATCTAAATTTCTATATTACCCATAAAGTCATTCATTTTATAAATATTTTAATACTGGGGAAAATTAAAACATAATTAAGTGGTGATAATATATTCTCATTGAGGGATATAAATATGGAGTATGATATCATAAATAAACAAAAAAAATATTTAATAGTGAATAACTAAAGACAAATTCAATTAAAACATAATCATGAGCATAATATTGTAGGAATACGTTCTAGTTAAATAATTCTATAAATAATGGCATAAGAATTAAACATAACAATTGATATTATAATAGTTGAATAATCACATGGACTATAAATTAGTATTATTACAATGATGGAAGTCATAATTTTTTACATATGAAACATATCGTCGAGGCCTCGTCCAAGTCATTTGGAAATAAAGGGTTAACGCCTCATCCAAATCCATATATGTTATGTCTCATGAGACCTACTGATTAATCGTGGAGCTATAGAATTCCCCTCCCTACACAGAATAAGTCTAATGGATTATTCATCTGAATTGGGTGCAAAATTAACAAATCTTACATATGAAATGTAAATAACCTATCCAAATTAGTAATCATATTCACTAACTATTCTGAGAAATATGGTGAATGGTATTAAGATATCACAACCATAATATATCTGATCATAAACTATTTAATATATATGTAATATTATATTAAAAAATATAAATCCAAATTTCAAATAATATTCAAAAGATGGTGTTGAAATAGATTAAAATACTATAATGAATTCATGAAGGAGTTTTTGATTGAAATACCAATTTTATTTTTGAAAGATGAGTTCAGTTGAGAAATGATTTGTATTTTTCATAAAATAATATTTTAAAATGTATATACAAGAAAATAAAATGTAGGAAAATGAAATTATATTTTAATTATAAATTATTTCCGACTAAAATGGAATTTTGTAAAAATTGAATTTATGAATCAATAGAAATGAGCTGATTTAGTTTGGTTTAACAGAAAATGCTAAATTGTCTTTAAAAATCCATAGGATTGTTTTTTCTATAAAGAATAAAATTAAAAAGAAATTATTTCATGAAATAATTTGTTATTTTAGATAAATAATGGTGTCTCAAAATAGATTATGGATTCCACTTGGAAACTGGTATGAAACATGGAGGTTCCCTTAAATTCGTCTTGCTTATCGAAGATAATTGAGAAGGGAACCTAACAAAATCATGTATTTCGCATCAAATAATTATTAAATAATCTTTATACATGAGTTAGGAAAATATAAATAAAATTTATGAGAATCATATAGAATGAAATATGAATTATATTAGGGAAAGTATGGAGAAAGTGTAACCTAGTGGAAAAATTTTATCTTATTAGAACCCCATAATGTGTGTCCGAAAAAATTTTGAACTTCTTCATGACATATTGGATAATGATATTAGATTTCTTAATAATTTAATTCAAAACCACTTAATCGTTAATTTTATTTTTTAAAATTTTATTATGTTCCTTTATGGGCATTTTGATGATTTTTATGCTTCAATTGAATCGTTCAAAGGTGTTTTTTTCCTTCATTTTCACAGTTTGATTACTTGATTACATGTTGGAAAGATCATGTGAATTTTGGAATATTTAACAAAAATAGAAATTATATGTAATTAATGAACATTAATAATATTAAATGATCTTATATGTCATTTTTACGATATGTTAGGATGATTAATTAAATAAAATGTTAATCATAATCGTTTATATTATATTGGCATTTTTTTTCATCACACACATGTTTGGTTTTATTAATTAATATTTAATATATATAATGAAAATGAAAATTAAATATGATTATATTTATATATTATAGTCTTTTTAACAATATATATTTTTATGACCATGCTTGATGGTGGAATTGAAAAACAGAATCTTGTTTTCAATGAAGATGGTAAATTGGATCCTCAGAGAGGTTTTTTTAATTTTTTGAATAAAAATTAAAAGTTATAAGAATTTATAGTGGATATACCAATATCATAATAAAATTAAAATATATATATGATAATATATTTATCATTAAATTTTGGAAATAATTTGTATATAAGGGATGAGAAAACAAATAAGATTCAATGAAAATTAAAAAAAATGAAAGGGGGTTTTACTTCATGAATTCATCTCCATAAAAACTCTTTAAGGTGCTTGGTATTGGTTTTTTGGGTAGAATAATGGGTCGTGGTAATATGGGAGATAATGTATAATTTTAATCATAGTATTTTGTACCGTCATAAATGCTTATGAGGTGTGAGGAGACGAGGTGGCGAGGGGAGGTATTATAGTGGTGAAGAGAGAATTGTTTTTATTATTTTATTAATATGTTTATTATTTAGGCTCAAGCAATGAAATAGTATTTATTATTATGACTAAGTATAGTAACTAGTGCATGTATGTACAAAAACATTGTGATTAAATCATGGATACACCATACATGGCTCAATAATTCATGAATGTAGCTAATACTATAAATGTTCGTATTTCACTATTCACCAGAATTTTATAAATTTTATAAAAATCAAAAAAAAAAATCACCTGAAATTTATTTCTACATGTATAATTTGAAGATGAAATTCATTTATTGAAAAATAATTTTCTAAATATTATAATTCCCTTTTTTTAATAAAGTAATCATTTTCTCAAAAAATTCTGATTTTAATATTATAAATGATTTTATTACACTTTAATAAATTAATTATGATATCCTAAAATTTTCTTATAATCATAAGAAAAAAAATATTAACTTATTTATATATTTTTAAAATAAATATTCATTAAATAATTATTTAAATTCTTTATTTTTGAATTAACATTTATTTTATAAAAAAATACTAATATTTAATTTTTTATTTCTAAAACATTTACGTACTTATAACATGATATAAATATATTAAATTTTAATTAATATGATAAATAAATTTATTTATTACTTCATAGGTGATTTAACTATTATATTGGTCATATTAATATTCCTAATTTTCCCTCTATTATTCAATCTATCGTATATAATAGCATAATAAAGTATTAAACTTGATGATGCATGAAGTATAAATTATCAAATATGTTAAATTTTAAAAGTTGAATACCATAAAATCATGGGGTAGTATAACCAAATAGATTGAATGTTATATTACTAATTGTGATTAATCATGAGAATCCAAAGGAGACAAAAAATTAAGGGTTTTAAAAAATGATCAAATAATTTACCTCAAAAGGATTTCGTCTGTAAATAATCCTAAATAAACTAAGATTATGAATTAAACCATTGAAAAATAATAATGTTGATGTGGGAATAAATAAATGAATATATAAAATTAATTACTCGCATAATCTGATAATATGAATGGAAATAATAAATTTTTATAACCCAACATAAAGGAATTGAGTTTTGAAATTTTTACCACAAGGTAACCTTTAATTGAAATACACTTATTTTAAATAATTTATATTTAAACTCAATATAAAATTAATAATTATGTATTCAAGATATTAAATGACACATGGTATTATATAATCCATATAAAAATAATTAGGTGTAGAATATTATAATATGTCTCAATAAAATGAAATTGAGACAAACACCCCTACAATACACTTTATTTATATTGAACACCCTTTAACATCCCATATAATGGTTTTAAGCATGTTATTAAATTTTTATGGACCCATATAGTTATTTATAATTTCAATATACTATCCTTTTAAAAATTATTGTCACCCTTTTATTAATAATATTTTATTATTTTCATTATTTTCATTTGTGATTGTATTTTTTCCAAATATGTTTTGACAAGTTATTTTTTTCTCTAATATATATAATGATTTAATCATCTAAATAAAGTTGAAATATATGTAAATATAAAACAATATCATTTTATACATATTTATAGTATATTTTAAAATGAGGTGATAAGAAATGAAATACATCGTTCATTGAGGCGATGGGTTATACGTATACATGACCGATATTTCCATTTTCTTATTGTAATGGATGATAGAAAATTAAATGATACATACATATATTATCATTACCATATCATTATTATTTTATATATACTCTATATTTTTATTAAAACAATATGTCATATATTCCATATAAATTGTGATGGAATCACATCGCTTTAGGAGGTAGTAGTCCTCCGTATACACAATCAACGTTATAGTATTCCCACAAAATAGAAATAATGTAGGTGTGTTTGATATAATAATTAAAAATAATAATAACATCATAAATATGATATATATATATATAATATATACATTAAATCAATTACTATTCCCAATAATAAATGGTGTTAAAAGAAAATAAATGACATCTGTTCATAAAGACATAGTCTTTCGTAAACACAAATTATGATTTCGTAACATAATTGATTAATGTGGGTGGTGATATAGGTATAAAAATTAAAATAAAAACATATCATTATATAAATTTATTGTGGTTATTATATAATTAGTCTATAATAACAATTAAACGACTTGTAGATGGATGTAAAACAAAAACACTTTTAGAAGAACAATATATCTACTTCTTGTATCTTCCTTTGGTTTTCACCTATTCTGTCCTAGGGTAGATTTCATCACAAGATACGGATTTTAGGATAATTTGATCATTTTGTTGGAGTTATTGGGGATTTTTATTAGGGAATTAAGTTTTTAAAATGTGTAAAGTATAAAAGAGAGGGGTGACCTTTTTTATATGGGTTGGGTGGCATGGAGGTAAATTTTTTAAAGAGTGATTTCCACAGAAATTTTTTTCAATTCACCACGCCCAAATAATGATATTTTTTCGAATTTATTTGAAATAAGGTTAGAATATGGTCATATAGTTAGTTTTCTACAAGTTTTTGGTAATTTTGACACCACATTTTTTATCCTTAACAACTAAGAAAAATTGTTTTGTCTTTAATTGTGGTAATTACTTTTTACTATTTTCACTAATCATTTTGTTAATAAATTAATTTCAACTCATTATAAAATATAATTTATATTCATTCCAAAAATTTAATCAATTTTTAAAATTTCAATTCATACCTTTTGAAAAGGTTCATTTAAAAATAATCCCATTGACGAGACGATAAAGGAGGGTTATAATGTGAAAATGTTTAAAGGTTTACTAGGTTTGTATATGTATAATGAATATAAGAATGACTAAAATAACCAAATTTGATTAAAATAAATATAATTTAACTTTCTTTACATTAAAAATAATCCAAAATATAATTTAACATTATATATTACTTGAGTGAGAATTCATATTTCAATTAAAATTCATTATTTTTCACTATTCATCAACAAATGGATCATCTCAAAAAAACCAAACATTAACCCAAATATAATTTTAAAATTATAATTTAAAAACAATTAGTTTTAAATTAAAAATTATAAAGGTTCCATAATTTTTTAAAAACATGTTTCCTGATAAAAAGCTGGAAAACTACAATTAAAAAATTCATATTCATATACGTAAAATAAGATTTGTTCTTATTTGGTGATTGTTAAATATATTGGATGAATGTAAAAAGATTATTGAATATATAATATATAAAAATTTAATTTATATCAATGAATAAAATAAATTATATTTATTTATTAATATAAAATACCATTGAATAATTATTATAGTTATTCTTAAAAAAAATCAATTATCATTAAATGGGTTTTATAATCTTTTATATATTGTTTTTAAATTGTTAATTACATAGTATATTTTAATATTTTTTTATTCCCATTCATAACATCTAATATAACATCTGGCATATAATTTTGTTATTAAATTATTTTTGAAATATTATAAGGTAAAAAAGAAAAATGTGTGTAATGGAAGCTATCGAAGAAACTCATTGAGACTTGGAACCTATAAAATCAAAGTGCGGAATAAATTTCACGCAATAGAATAGATTAAATTTATTTAATATATTAATTATACTGTATATTCTTGGGATTTAATATTTTTGCATACTCTTGATGTTGTGTGTCATACACAATACCAAGTTGATGTTAATGTTTTAAAATTTTGGTGGGTATTACACTAAAATATATGACATTATGTTTGACCTAAAACATTTCACCATAATTAATTAGTTTACAAATAAAATATTGATATTGGAAATGATCACCACCACTAACATTTCTGATGGTATGCATGAAATTTAAAATCATTCATATAGAAGATGGAATTGGGGATTTCAACCTAGTACACATATTACATGGTCAATCATAAATGATGTTGAACATCATGGATTTTCATATCTAGAACCCATAAAAATTGTTGATTCATTTAATTATGAAATAATAATAAATAATATGAAATTAAAACATAACCAATTAATTATGAAAAAAAATTTGACTGCAATTGAATGATATAATGATTTCCAATTATTTATATAAAATAGTTTTAAGAAAATTGATTGATGATAAAGGTAGAACAATCAATTATAATTATATACTAAAGGGAAAAGTATATAATAAAGAGGAAGGCATTGATTAAGGTGGAAAATTTTCACCTATCACTATACTAGAATCCACTATAATTTATTTTCATTGTTTATTCATTTAAGTTTTAGTCTTTTTTAAATTTATGCAGGCATATATTTTTTAATTGGTTTTATATCAGAAAAGTTTTTTATTAAAAAATATCTATGTTTTTAATTTTCATAATTTTAAAATTATATTTTTATGTAAAAACGGTTGTTTATTGTTTGAAACAATCCCTCCATTATTGGTATGAATTGTTTAAATGTTTTTTTTATAAAATGAAATCAAAATCTGAAAATCATTTTGAAATTTTAAATTAAAATATATTTTTGTATATTTATTTATTGATAAAAATAGATTTTAATGATCTTATTTTTTATTATAAGAAACACTTTTTATTTAGATATTTTGGATTATTGAAAAAATAAATTCTGATGAGATTTATGGTTGAAATAATTTTTTCCCTCATTTTAAATTTTTTCAAAATAAGAATTTTATTTTTCAAAATCACTAAAAATAAAAAAATAAACATTTAAAATGTGTGGTCAATGATCATGTATTTAATGACTCAAATATCAATGAATATTTTTTTTATTTATATGGAATTATTTCAGGACCGTCAAATCTGACGACGTGTGATTCCGAGGCCCGAAGTCGTTGAAATTTTCTATCAAAGTTTTGATAAACATTAAAAACCACGTGTAAGCAGTTATCCTAAAAATGTGGAATAAATTTTAAATGGTTGCCTGGAATAAAAAAATGTGAGCATAGTTGCATCCAGGATGGCAGCTTTACACTAGGAGTGAATTATGTTTTATGGGTGCGGACCTCCTCGGAGAAAACCCAAAAATTGAATAATCATAAATAAAGTAATTAAATAAATTATTTTATTTTTCAAATGCATATAAATCACGAACGGTAACTCAAATTACAAATCTGAGACCACTGCTGAACTCGTGAGGTTATTTTCTATTTCGGAAGATTCTAACATTGGCCAGTCCAGGCCACTAATGAATGTTAGTTTTAGGCCATAAATAAAATAATTAAGAGAAAATTATTTTATTGTAAAATCTATAACAATTAAATGGTAAATTGGATTGGAAATACAAGAGTACTGTTGGGTTCGCTGAGATGTGTTTCACATATAAGGAGCCTAAAATTTACCAGTAGGGGTCGAGGGTGACTGTTAATAATTTATTGATCTTTTTTTGGGTAAGTTATGCAAACATGCGAGTGGTGTTTTCTATCTTTTGAACTAGTGCTCGAATTAAAAATATGAGGGAACCATTTAATCCACAGCACTAAGATTCGCTTCTGGGAGTCTTTACATTGACCCTAGTAGGTCTGAAGAATTTTTTTTTGTTTTTTTAGTTTTTTAAAAGAAATGAAAAAAAAAAATTTTGATATTTTATTTCATAAACTTCCAACGTACCATTTGTAGGGGTGTGGCCAGCGGTGTGTCAAGACAATAAATGGCATGACTTTCCAACCTAAAGAAATGACAATGTTTGGGGAATTAGGAATCTTCCTAATTAAGGAACCCCATTATTTCCCCACACTGTTACTTATCCCCCCTTGCCTATATATATATAATTAGAAGTGGGCTATAATAGAGCTTCACCTAGCCGCAAAGTGAGGATTTAACTCCTCAACGTTGTGCCCATAGAAGGAAGAGACAACCCCGAAAGGAGGTGACATTCGACCCTAAAACCCTAAAACAGAGTTTGACATTAGAGTGGTGGGAATGATAACTTGTTACGGGGACGACGAAAAACGAGACTCCCTCACTGACAAGGACGGATGTTTCTTCGATGTTTCAAGGTAGGGGTTATTTCGTTAGTGCATTTTTGAATCCCTCTTCAATGTTCTTGAAATTACATGGAGAACGTGGGTAACCCGACTAATGGGTTGACCCATGATCCATTTGTCTTTGTGGGAGGTTGATGCAGGGTATCATTGTGGGGTTAATCTTGTGTTCAATTCAATTGATTTTTGAACTCCCTTAATATCCTCTATATTACGAGCAGACGTGGAGGGTGCAAGCCTAAAAAACCTAGTACCAGCCCTCAAATATGTTGATATCCTTATGCCACATTAGATGACCGTGAGAACGTCGACGCACACCACAAGAGGAGGGTTGTGGCACAACAACCATGGAAAATGGAGGAGGCAACCGACACGATAGTTGGTCGCGAGAAGGAAGACAGCACGACTGTCATGCCGACAGTGATTGGAAGCCACCGCTAAAGCTGCAGTGGAGGCCAAACCAGTCTCCAGCGGGTTCCGCAGCGACCTTGCGGCACTGCTGCTTCGCCAACCTAAAGGCCTTAACACTATTCAATAATCCAAGTGACCAAGGGGTTACACCACTTCCCCCCCCCACCCGCGTCGGACCGAATCGGGCCACCACCGTAGACCGGAAAGCTGCCCTCCACTAGGCCGCCACCCTCTACCAGGTCATAAACCATAGATCCATGCTTCCACCCTCGGAGTGGGCCGCCACCCTCGGAGTGGGTCGCCACCTCAGCGGGATGCTTCCTCAGCTACCTGTTGCCTCAGCGGGCCGTCATCCCAAAGGGCAGTTACTTCTGGACCAAGTCGTTGCCACACGTCGGTCGGGCCGCTTCCCTTAGAGTGGGAAGCCGCCAATGTGGGCCCAGTATACCATGGCCTAGCCCAGACTGGGTCAGACTAACCCGGGTCGGGCCAGTTCAGTCTGACCGAGTTGGACCAGAATAGGGCCCCACCGGGCCCGATATCACATAAAGGGACATATCCTGAGAATGGGGTGTCTGTTTAATGAACCGTCTATAGTAATGGGATCTTTGGATCAAGGAGGTCCGTGTGGTTTACTCCCCTTGAGTTTTATAGATAGTTATAGTATGGTCGGGTTGGATCAAACTAAAATCCAACCGAGCCCCCGGAGCTATAACGCTTATAACTCACAGACCTGGATTCTAATTGACACACCGTATGTCACATTGGAACCCTTAAGACAAGGTGGTCCTTTGGGTTTCTCCTTGTGGATCTTAGTGTTGGTCATGGTACGACCAATATCTCATGATCTGATTCTACATAACTCAAGCAAACTATGTGTGAGGATTCCAGTGGCTGGTAGTGAGGCCGACGTTGGAGACTGATCATGCGGAGTTTAGTTCTTAGAGATCCTATGTAGGTCAGTGCATACCGATCTTCTGTGGGTCAGATGCTGTGTGGGTCAGCGCTCAATGATCTTGTGTCGATCAGCACTTAGCAATCATATGTGGGTTAGATCCTGTGTAGGTCAGCGCTCAGAGATCCTTTGTAGGTGATAGCATACCAATCATGTTTGGGTCATCAGGGGTTAGTTACCTATCGACTTTGGGCGGGTCAGATCCTATTTGGATCATTTCGGGGGTTAGTACCCGTCGATCCTATGTGGGTCAAACTCCATATGGTTAGAAGTAGTGCCTATTGACAGAATAAGATGATCCAGCATTATGAATAATCATCTGTACTTCTATACTTCACTGAAAACCTAGTTTGAGATGAGACTCATTGTGAGCTGTCTTTACATTGTTCTTGTGATTATGGTTATGCTACGTGGTAGTATCCCTATTTGGTAACTAACATCATGGTGTTACCCTGTGGTTTTTTCTTTTTGAAACACTTAGAGACCTTCAGGGTCTTGGGGTCCCTATTGAGTATCGTTATACTCACCCTTTCATGGGCATCACCTGCTCCTAGATGTGTCTTTTTTGGACAACGTACAACATTGATAAAGGCATAGGGAGATATGATTGGATGGTGCATACAAGAGGACTATTCGGCGTGACGTGACACAGAGGAGACGGACGAACGTGTAGTGTGGAGGAGGCGATATGAACCTACCCTTTATTTAGGAACCACAGAAGACAAACCAATCACTGTATTCCCTTTTCTTTTTGTAGAATTGTATTTTCCTTTTTACTTATACAATTATAGTTGGTCTTTTATTCTAGCCCCTTTTACATTTAGCACTCTTTTTCTATAATAGTTTAATTCACAGTTTCATCTTGTTGTGTTTTTGGACCGTGTCTTTATACAATATTAAAGGCAATGCCTTCCCGTTTTAGGGATTATACCATTCAATTCTAGTCTCAAACCCTCGGGCTATGGAAGGTGGGCATGGTGTAGTCATGGGAGGGGCCCCGGGGGACGGGTCGTGACAATGTGGTATTAGAGGTGTTTAGTTCTACCGAAGAACTAGGACTCTCTTCTTTTCAGTGAAGAAATATTGTTAAGTGTTATGAGTGTTGTTTTCATTTTGGGGAGTCCAGTGTTGGTGGGGTAGCTGACGTATCCGTACACCAGGATCCGGAATTCTGATTTCCAACTTAGTACATAGATTTACTGATTGCTTGTCTCTTTTAGAGTTTTTCTTGTGATTTCATTGAGTCATCTCAACAGGTATAACTTAATGATTATGGAACTCCTATTTCATACCTAGATGTCACCACATAAACAACCAGAAAGGTTTCCTAAGATAGGACACACTTACATCCCACTGAGCGATGAGGCCTCGGTGCAGGTCCCCCTTACGGAACTAGCACCTTCTGGTGGAATTCCAGCATCACCTATGCCTATTGGACAATCGTTTCCAGCAGCCCCACTAGAAGAGTGGGCACGACGACTGAGTGCATTGCACGAGTTTTAGTGGCAGAGGCCTCCAAGGTTTCGAAGAGAGATGGATTCCCAAGTAGCTGAGGACTGGATGGAGGATGTGGCTGAGAGTTCCCTAGAGCTTCTATATCTTCGGCATAATGACATGTCGGTAGCTGAGTATTCATCATGTCGTAATGACTATTCCTACATACTCGTTAAATACAATACAGTTTGTGCTTTAGGGGTCGGACCTCCAAGCGAGGTGTGTTTAGGGACATCTGAGCCAACATTTTTCCTCTATGTGTTCCAAATTATGTTAGGGTGCTAGAGAGAACCTCTACTGTTGAATGTTATTTGGGATGAGCAGATACAACCAGTGAATGTTAACTGTTGAAATGTGGGAAATGTGTTCCAGTCTCAGAGACTTGGGCATGTAAAATGTTTTTGGAAGTGGATGTGATGAGGATAGACGAATCTGCAGGGTATCATATTTGGAAGCATACCTTGGAGAATATAATGAAGTGTTTTACATTTTGACATGTTACAAATCACAACAAAAAGTGATCCTTACAAGGCTCAGGGAGCTAGAGAACAGGGGAAGGGAGTAGCTACATGCGGTCAGGGAGGGTGACCCTAGGGCTCTAGGAATGGTTCGAGTGATATTTTTTTGCTATTACTAGTTGTCGTATCAATAGACATATGTAACAATACTTTCTCCCTTCCAAAAATTTAGTCCAAGACCTATATATTCATTAAAAACCGTTGTCTTGAACCTCACATCTAAAGATAACTTTTTGAGGAGACTCGATAATCACACATATGCCATCGGTGTGATCTGACAATTGAGGTGGGAGTTTCAGTTGGAACCTCATGGTGGAAGAATTGAGGCCTTTCGATGTTAGTTTAGGTATGGATGGGACATCCACAGTTCATACTCAGAGTAACTTTATTAGGAAAAAATGTTGTGGTTTATCTACAATGTTGGAAATGGTTTTTCCTTGGTCGGAGAAAATAGAAACCCATCTATCATATAATAAAATAATGCATATGAGGGTTTAGTCAATCACTCTTGAGTCATACATCCTTACCCTCAAGGTCGCGGGTGATTTGGGTTTTCAGTTCCCAGTAGGAGTGATAGAGTGTGGGGACATCTTTTCAAAATATGTTTCCAAGATTACCTCCCCGAAAAGAGAGGGACGTCTTCTTTGGCTAGGTTACGAGAGATTTGTACCATACATATCCAGGGTAGCGGAAACCTTATTAAATTCGACAAAAAAGAGGGATCCTTTCTTGTGGATTAAAGAGTGTTAGCAGCGATTTCAGGAGTTGAGACATAGACTGACAAGTAAAATGATTCTACACATGACCTGGAGTTAATAGTTGTGGTCTTTGTGCGGAAGATGTAGTTGCACTACGAGATCCCTGAATGGTTTATTGTTTTATCTTATCATAACTTTATCAGGTAAATCATATCTTAGAATGACCTAATCGTAAGATATATGTGATGGTTAGTGTTCCTCCTTGACTACAACTTTAAGACAGTCTATACTCCTGGGAAGGAGAACGTGGTAGAAGACGCACTTCGCAAGAGGACTGGTCTATAAGTGCTGAGTGAGGAATCAGAGTATCTAGTCGCACTGTGGATATCCTTCTTGGATAAAGGTGGAGCATCTTACCTCTAGTATGTGACTGTCACTCCTCCAATTCATCAGTGAATTCAGGTTGCATAACTTTGTACATTGACTGCAAATCTTGACGTGCTCAGATATCCTTATGACAAGCACCTGAAATATTTTCTGCATGTGGGGAGCACATCATCCTTTTAAGAGGACATACCATTTTATTGGTGTCACTACAGGTGGAGGTTTTTAAAGAGATACATACATCCCCATTATAGGTGCATCCTAGAGTGGTGAAGTTGTACTAGGACATCCGGCATCAGTACTGGTGGCCAGTGATGAGGGACGTAGTGGAAGAGTTTGTATCACGATGCCTCATTTTTCAGGAAGTAAAGGATGAACACCAGGTTCCAACATGCATAGCTCCTCCACTAGAGATGATAGAGTGGAAGTGGGGTGTAATCTACAAGGAAATTGTGAGAGATATTCCACGTATGTCTAGGGGACATGATTCCATTTCGGTGATCATGGACAGACTCACAATGTCGGCTCTCTTCTTTCATATCAGAGAATAGGGATCAGTAGAGGGCTTGGGATGCCTCTACATGAATGAGATTGTGAGACTTCATGGGGTACCATCGATGATCATCTCTGATCATGATGCAAATTTCACATCCCAGTTGTTGATGGAATTATAGGAGGGATTAGGGTCGAAGCTACGTTCGAGCACCACATTTCATCATGAGATGGATGCTCAGATAGAGCGGAATATACCAACGTTGGAGGACATGCTTTGGGAATGAGTCCTGGATTTTTCCCACATTTGGGAGGATAACATTCACTTGTTGGAGTTTGTTTTCAACAACAGTTATCGCTCTACCATCGGTATGGCACTATTCGAGGCCCTATACGACCGAACCTGAAGATCACCTCTAAGCTGGACAAACCCAGTGGAGTCAGCACTTATGGGTCTACGATTGGTAAGAACTTCCACTACGAATATGCATATCATCCAATAGCACATGAAGTCCTCATAGAGAAGACAGAAGTTATATGCTGATAGAAGATGGAGACCATTTGAGTTCAAGGAGTGGGACCACGTTTTTTTGTGAGTCTCTCCACGACATGGACTATACAGTTTTGGCCGAGTTGACAATTTATCACCAAGGTTTATCGGACCAATTATTATAATTAAAGGGATAGGCAATGTGGCATACCTCTTGGCACCTCCACCTTAGTTGAATATACATGCATGACACATCTCACGTCATCGACCATGGAAAGCTGGATTAAGATATTGGTGAGACATTTATCGAGGTTCTAGTAGAGTTTGAGGATCTACAAGAGAAGGACCTTCATGGGTGGTCGATACCTCTGGTGCATATTCTCTGGTAGTATGGGAACCTCCCAAAGAGCACATGAGAGGAAGAAGCTCAGATTCATGCTCTGTACCCCCATTTGTTTATTTTGGTCTACGTTATGGCTTTCAGGGATGAAAAACTCTATAGGTTGGGAGAATGTAAAGACTCGGATTTCAATGTATTTTATATTTATATGGAGTTATTTCGACCTAGTGAAATTTGAAGATGCGTGATTCTGAGGCCTGGAGTACCCGGAATGGTCTATCAAAGTTTTGTTAAACATTAATTGCACGTGTATGCCGTTTTATTGAAAATGTGGAATAACTCTTAAAAGGTTTCTCGGATTAAAAATTAGAGGGAACCAATATGTCTTGGATGGCAGTTTTACCCCCTTCGGGAGTTCAGTTTATTCGGCCTGGGCCTCCTATGAGAAAACCGAAATATGGAAAAAACGTAAATAAAATAATTAATAAAATTATTTTTTTTTCAAATGCTTATAACCAGTGAAAATTAACTTGAATTCAAAATCTAAGCCCACCGCTGAACTCGTGAGGGTATGTTATCTTTAAGAAGATACTAAAATTGTCCAGCACAAGACACCATGGAATGATATTTTTTTCTTAGTAAATAAAATAATTAAGTGATAAATATATTATTGTAAAGTCATTAACTTTTAAATGATAACACAAATTGAAAATCTTTGAGTACATTTGTGTTCATTGGTGCATTTTTCACTTAAGTTGAACCTTACCTCGACCAACACCGGTCGAGGGTGACTGTTAATATTTTTTTAAACTTTCTTTCAGGTACGTTTAGTAAATGCACAAGAGGAATTTTATAACATTTGAACTGTTGCTCGGAATAACTATCGTAGGACACAATTGAATCCCCAATTCCAGGTTTCTCTTATGTGATTCTTTACATTGACTATAGTAGTTTAAAAATAATTTTTGTTTTGCGCCTTTTTAAAAGAAATGAAATGAAATAATTTTGATAATTTATTTCATAATCCTCCAACAGACCTTTTAAAGGGGTGGGGTCAGCCGTGTGTGAAGCCATTAAATGGCTTGACCTGACAACCTAATGTAAAGACAACATTTGAGGAATTAAGAAGATTCCTAATTAAGGTGCCCCATTATTTCCCCACATTGTAACTTATCCTCCCCCTCTCTTATATATATGTTGCCAGGGGAGTGGTATCAGAGAGCTTCACCAAGAAGCAAAGTGCTGAAAGAACACCGTGATGTCGTGCCCTTAGAGGATAGAGCTGACCCGAGACGGAGGAAACACGCAACACTGAAACCCCAAACCATAGTTTGACATTTGAGCGGTGATAAGGACAACATGTTGTAGGGATTGAGAACAATGAGACTCCCTTACCGACAAGAAAATTCATATATATGACATTGCGAGGTATAAGTTATTTCATTTGAACATTTTTAAATCCCCCTTCCCCATTCATGATATTACATGAAAAATGTGGGTCAGCTGACTAATGGGTTGAACAACAATTCATTTGTCTGTGAGGCAGGTTGAAGTGGGGATAATATTTTCATCATTTCAATTGTTTAGTTAACTCCCTTAATATCCTACATATTACGATTTAATACCAAGGGTGTGGTCCTAATGAACCCGGACCGAACCCTCCACTATCTTTCATTCCTTACGATACATTAGAATACCACAAGCCAGTCGACATGCACTGCAAGAGGAGGTCTGTGGTACGCCATCCACATCGAATAGAGGAGGTGTTAGTATGATAGATGGTCGCGAGAAGGGAGGTTGAATGACTGCTGCGCCGCTGGCGAATGGACATCGCAGCCGAAGATGCCTCTGGTGGGTTCTGCAACAATCTTATGGTGCCCTCACAGCGTCGCTGCTTCTCCAACCAAAACGCCTCTCGTCCATTTGGGAATCCATGAGACTTGGGGGTTACACCCCCCCTACAGAAGACCGAACCGGGCTGCCGCCCTTTCCGGGGCCACCGCCCACACCTCTACTGCCTCCCTCGACTGGGTTGCCACCCTAGACCGGGCCGCCACCCTTAGCCGGGCCACCTCACTCCACGGGGCCGCCTCCATTAGTCGGGCTGCCTCCCTCGATGCTGGGCTACAAGCCTCGAAGCGGGTCATTTCCCTCAGAGCGGGCTGCAACCCTTGCGGGCTACTACCCCTACTGACCACTGCTTCAACGGGCCACTGCCCCAGCAGGTCACCGCCCCCGGACTGGGCTGCTGCCCCACGTGGGCCGGGCCGCCCTTATGGATCACCCCCAATGTGGGTCGGGCCAAACCTCTACTTGGTGAGCCGAGTCTGTCTGACCTGGTCAAATCAGATGCAGCCCCAACCGAGCCCAGAATCACATAAATGGCCATATCCTACGAACTGGATGTCCATTTGATTAACTATCTTCAGCGTTGGTATCCTTGGATCCAGGTGGTCCATTAGGATTAATCCTATTCTGGTTTGGATATAGTTGTCGTACGACCAGGCTAGATTTATCCTAAATCCAACTAGGCCCCCAGAGCTAAAACTCTTATAACTCATAGACCGAGCATCTGATTGACACACAGTCTGTCGTATTGGAACCCTTACAACATTGATATCCATTCGGTTACTTCTTTTTTATCATAGTGATGGTATATGTATGATTTATATCTCATGGTTAGATTCTATTGAACTGAGTGCACTAGATGCGAGGAATCTACTGGCTGGTAGTTAGGCGGAAGTTGGAGACAGATCATGCGGAGTTCAGCACAGAGTGATCCTTTGTGGGTCAGCACATACCAATCCTATGTGGGTCGGATCCTATGTGGGTTAGTTATCAGCAATCCTATGTGGGTAATCGTATACCGATAATTTATCGATCAGATCCTATGTGGGTCAGTGCTCAGCGATCCTGTGTGAGTCAGCACATACTGATCCTGTGTGGGTCAAACCTTGTGTGGGTCAGCAGGGGTTAGATAACTATCGACTCTGGGTTAGTCAGATCCTGTGTGGATCGTTGCATGGGTTATAACCTATCGATCGTGTGTGGATCAAACTTTTTATTGTCATAAGTAGTTCCTTTTGAGAGAATAAGATGATCTAACTTAGGGACTAATAATTTGCACTTCAATACTTCACAAAAAACCATGTGTGAGTTGAGACACTTTGTGAGACATCTTTTCATTGTGCTTTTTATTGAGGTTATGCTACATGGTATTATACATATGTGGTAAACTACCTTCATGGTGTTACCCTATTGTTTTTATATGTAGAACATTAAGAGACCATTGGGGTCTCAGTATCCCTATTGAGTATCGTTATACTCTCCCTTGCACGGGCTTCCCCCACACATTGGTGTGTCTTGTACAGATGATGTACAACATTGGTTGAGGCTGAGGAATCCAGGACAGGATGGTTCCCATAGGTGCACAATTTGGCATGACATGAAACAGAGGAGACGGACGAACGTGGATTGCTAAGGAGGAGATATGTACATACCCTTCAGGTAGGTACCTCAAAGGATGGCCCAGTCACTGTTTTCCGTTTTCTTTCAGTTTTATTATATTTTCAGCTGTAACTATACATTTATAGTTGGGCTTGTATTCCAACCCCTTTTAATGTAATCAATGATTTACTACAGTAGTTTACATCCCAGTTTCTACTTATGATGTTCTTGGACCATGTGTTTTTACAATAATAATGGTAGTGGCTTCCCATTTTAGGGAGTATGCCTCTCAGTGCTAGATTCCATCCTCTGGCCAATGGAAGGCGGGCTTGGGGTAGTCATAGCACAGGCCTTGGTGGACGGGTCGTGACAATGTAAGGTAAATCTTCACACAAATAAGTACATTTTATAATATAACATTACTTACAAATTATAAATTTGATAAAAATAAGATTTATAGATTTTTTATTAGTGATCTTCTTTACCATCCTAAAAACCCACAAGATAATATGTTTAGTGTTTTTCATTGGGATTATTTCAAGATAATTCTAAATAATCATGTGAAAAATATCTCAATTGATTTTTAATATATTCATAAGGTTTTATAAATATTGGTTAATTTTTTTCCAAAATATACGACTTAAAGACTTATAAGATTATGCAATGTTGATTTTAGAGGATTAAAATAAAATAAGAAAACTACATGTTGGACTTGTCACCTATGTGGAATAAACCCTCTCTCTTTTATTATAAATGAAAAAATATTTTTTTCTCTCTTATATGGATAATGCTGAATATAAATACATGGGTATTAGTTATTCCCATGTAATTTTTATGAAAGAAAACCATCATATATTATGGGTTTTACATATGATTATGTTCATATCACACATGACATTAATAGTTCTATTCATCTTTCATGAAATCCAATTAAATCCTCACCCACTAAATACATTGATCATCACCACAAATTTTTGAGAGATAATATTAAAAAACATTATATCTTAATAGAGTGGTTTTGAAAAACATTAAATTAGATGATATTTTGACAAAAACCACATACTCTAGAATATTTCACTTGTATTTGTGGGTGGGGGTTTGGAATGATTCTATTATAACACAATCATTATTTTCAGGAAATCCTTAAGATATTTTAGTTTTTCAAAATCCATATTTTTGAATATTTTTTAATCATGATTTATATAAAATTATTTTTCAATATTATTAAATTATTTATTTTTTTTCTACATAGATATTTATATTTATTAAAATAATTTTTATGTATATGAGTAAATTATTTATAATATAATAGAATTAGAATTATATCATACTTTTTTATATTTTAAAAGGTATGTAATGATAGTAATTTAAAAAATGATATAGTAATGTAATAGGGACTTTCATAGTAATGTAAACTTCATTTGGATATAAAAAATTGAAGTGGTCTATGAAAAAATGGAGAATGTGGTATAAACCATGAAAATGTATTTTTGGTTGTTAATAATATCTCCACTAAGGGAATGAGTTGTGTTCCTTTACCACAAAACTATTTTGACACACCATGTATACATTCATTGTAGTATTCAAATTACCGTTACAAGTTATTATGAATGATTATAATATATGGGATATAATCCATTGATTTAATGTAATTTTAAATATATATTTTTAATTATGAAATATTTATCATATTTATCATGTGTTTATTATATTAAAAAGGATTATATTTTTATACCTTATTATATTAAGAAATTAAAAATCCATATTACTAATCTAACAATGTAATTTCTCAAAATATTCGAATTTTATTTTACAATAATTTATGCCTTCAATAGATTCAAACAAAGGTGTCAATGGAGATTGGATGGCTGAATTTAAGACCATTTAATGAAATAAATATAGGATCGAAATATAATATGAGATGCTCAATATACAAGAGGGGTGTGAATTGTATACTTTAAAAATTCCTTTGGAACCTTTAAAGTTAGTTATGAATAACTAGAGTTTCCTTAAGAAAAGGAAAGGGCTAAGTTTAACGAAGTTAAACTAAGTAAATTCACAACACCTCTAACACCGAACTGAACATGGAAAGGGATTCCAAAAGTAGGTTCCAGAAATATGGTTCCGGAAATGGAAACTTAACAAAAGTTACAATATGATATTCTACCTTAAAGCGTATAGAATCTAAACTAATCAGAGTAAGTAAGGAAGTATAAGAAAGTTATACTTTCCTTAAGATACAAATTGCAGCGGAATAAAGACAAGTAGTAAAACTACTAGTAAAAAGATAATAGTCTTTTAACCCAAAGAGAAGGGTATCCAACAACCTTGGATAAAGGTCCCTTGATTTATACTTTCAAGCAAGTCTGTCTTACCCACACCAGGGTAAGCCCTCGATACGAAGATCAGAGTCTCTATCTTGCTATCCCCGCAAGCACTCAACTTCAAGGTAGTTGGTAACCTCTGTCTTTCTTAGCAAGAAAGCCCTCGATCTTTAAGGTAGTCGGCACCTCTGTCTTTCTCAGCAAGAAAGCCCTCGATCTTTAAGGTAGTCAGCACCTCTGTCTTCCTATCCCCGGAAGCCCTCGAATGTAATCACCAACATTCGGAGTCGCACGAAGCTTTGAGAGTTAATAAGAGACTCTCTCTCTAGAAATCACTTCAACATCATGTAAGCTCTTTTTCAACAATCGGCACCGAGCTCTTTCAAATGAGCTCCTATTTATAGGTAAGGTAGGCTCCTTCTCCAACGGTCATATTTTCCTTAAAGATCGGAGGGACCTGTACACGTGTCACTTAGACAACGGTTAGTTTATAACAAAACAGATGACATCGTTTTATAACAAAACAAGTGTAACAGAATGTACGACATCGTTTTAAACTCTAACAAAAAGGTTCTGAATGAAAACTTCGGAGTGAAGGTTCGGAGTGAATAAATTCAGAGTGTATAAAACAATGATAATCAGATTCTGTTTAATAGGTGAATTCGGAATGAGAATTCGGAATAGGAATTCGGAAAAGGAATTCGTCATCAGAAATCGTAATGAGAATTCGTCATCAGAATTCGTAATGAGAATTCATCATCAGAATTCGTAATGAGAATTCATCATCAGAATTCGTAATGAGAATTCATCATCAGAATTCGTAATGAGAATTCGTCATCAGAATTCGTAATGAGAATTCTTTATCAGAATTCGTAATGAGAATTCTTTATCAGAATTCGTAATGAGAATTCGGAATGAGATTTCTTCATTACAATTCGTAATGAGAATTCTTCTTCAGAATTCGTAATGAGAATTCGGAATGGGATTTCTTCATTAGAATTCGTAATGAGAATTCTTCTTCAGAATTCGTATCCTGAATCTGGAATAGAACTTACTCAGAGTTCATATCCGGAATTCGGAATGAAACTTCCTTATATTTCTTGTCCAGAATCTGAACCCTAAAACAAAATGCTTTATATCAAAGTTTCAATGATTCCTAGAAAATGAATCCGAAACTTATACTTAAGAAAAATATGAATGAAAATATGATAAGGACAATTTTTCTTATAAAAGCGATTTTCCATAAGAAAGCAGTTTTCCTTATAAAAGAAATTTTCCTTATAAAAGCAATTTTCCTTAAAGATAAGGTGTTTGTGATTTTCAAAACAAGAAGGAATGGAAAAGTCATAAGGAAAACCTTATTAACTCAACAATCTCCCCCTTTTTGGAAAGCACAAACATCCTTACGAAGAAGCTATTCCAAGAAGAAAGAAACACATTAAAGCTTATCTCCCTCGGTTTAAGGATATAGATGAATACGACTAACTCCCCCTTAGGCTTTGAAACTCTAAGGATCGTATTCATATTTCCGGAGTGATGTTTCATAAGAAGGTCTTCTTTAAGAAAAACTCCCCCTTAAACAAACTCTTATTAGAGTTCTATTTCCTTGGGTATTTTTCTTTCTCCCCCTTTGATAAACTCTTATTAGAGTTCCTCTTTTTTTATGGATCTTTTCCTTCTCCCCCTTTGTGATTTTCAAAAATAATTGGAGGGAATGGAAAAACTTAACAAAGTACCTGAAAAATTAGTAATGACAACAATAGAAACAACAAGTACGACTTTCATTAAAAATTGGAATCTCGACAACATAGAAAAAAAATACAACAAAAAGATCGGATTGGTTATTTCGGATCTTTCTCCTTCGACATTAGCCCCTTAAGAATCATCTTGATCTTCTTTAAGTCTTTGTGATCTTCCTCTGCTTGCTTCTCTAAGATGACTATTCTTGCTGACTGAGCTTCAATTATTTCTTCCTGAGCCTTCAACTTTTCTTCATGAGCTTTCATCTTCTCTTCCTGAGCCTTCATCCTTTCTTCAAACTCGATCCGATAATCCCTTTCATATTTCCAACTTTGATTAACGGAATTGATCTTTCCATTCAGATCTCTCACTTCCTGAATCCAAAAGTTCTTTTCCTCTGTCAATTTCTCTTCAAAGGATGCAGTCAGCTCATTAATCTGCTTGTCTTCGGTCTCAAAGGCATCCTTAACATTATCTTGAAACTCATCAAGAAACCTCATCTCTTCCACATTCTTCTTCGACCAGCTTGTCATCCTCTTACAAGATCTTTTATGAGCTTCGTAACCAACAAAGAATGTTTTGAACTGAGCTTCAATCTCAACACACTTATCCATAACCATCGATACAGAGTCGGTTTTCTGATTCAACGCATGTTGGAGCATCTGGCATCTAGATTCAATACTAGAGAAGGTCGGAATGGTTCCTACCAACTTCTTCAAATATTGGATAACAAAATCATTCCCCAACGAAGATGACTCCGAATCTGAAATCTTGCTCGGAGAGTTTTCTTCCTCAATAAGCTCCAACTTCCTCTTAGAAGAACTACCAGCTTCCTTCCTCTTTCTTACTACTGAGCTCGGAGTCTCGGTAAGAATTTTCTTTCCCTTATCTTTTTCCGGAATAGAATCTTGTTCCGGAGTTCTCTTTTCGCTATCAGAAACTTGAACAACATCATCTTCCTCAGCAGAAACTTCTACACTTTCCTTCTGAGCAACATCAAGTAAAAGATGTTCTTCTTCTCCATGATAAGAAACTTCTTCCTCTCCTTTCTCTTCTTCCATTACTGGAGTAACTAACTTTGAAGATTCAGCTTCAGATGTTCGGAGTGATAAGTGTTCTGAAGGAGTTCCCTTGTACTCATCTACCTGTTTTGGAACATCACCTGTCTCACCACTTCCTTCAGCAGCCTCTTCAACTTGTTCCACTTGCTCTACTTCCTCGGTATTTGTGGCAACAGCCTCTTCCAGAGCAACAAGATTTATTCCTAGAGTCTCAGGTAGAGATTCCAGAGAAAAAGTTCTCGGAACTGGAATTGTTGTTGAAACCATTTCATTGAACTTCAACAACACTTGAACTGCCTCAACTTCTGACATTTTCTTCTTAAGCTTCTTTTCCTTAGCTTGTTTCTCAAGCTCATCAGCAGCTTTCTCCTTCAAAGCCTTAGCTTCCGCAGGTTCCAATCCGAACTGCGGATCCCCTTCTTTCCTCTTCTCTTTGTCAGCTCTCCACTTAGTAACAACCTCATCAGGATAGGTCTTCTTCTTCTTAGGCTTTGGAGGTGCGGAGTGGACTTCCTTAGACTTGGGATTTTCTCCTTGTTCTTCCACTTCTTTCAGCTTTCTCTTCCTTACTGGCTTGGATGATTCCGGATCAGCAGATTTCCGATCCACTTCTTCTTGAGGAGGAAGATCAATAAACTTCCCAGACTTCTTGTCAAAAGATATATTCATTCTTTTAAGCGTGCCATCACTAAGCAGCATGATCTTGAAAACTCTCGGCTTAGAACTGCAAGCTACCTTGAAAGATTCTAGGCACCGAACTGTGAGCTTTGATAATATTGCTGGGTACATAACGATCTGAGCTCTCAGATTCCCCTTCTTCAAATTTTCAATATTAAGAAGAATATGCTTCATCAAGTTAAACTTCCTTAGATTTATCAGGAAATCTAAGATATATATCTCGCTCTTCTTCAAGCTATCCTTATCACCTTTTCTCGGTACGATAAGCCCTTGCACCCATAACTCAAGAATCTGGAAGTTTGTAGATAGGCTTGCAATTTTCGGAGCCGTGTCATCATCAAGTCCGAGAGTTTCTAAGGCCTTCTCAATGTTGAAACTACCTTTGGAGTCTGGCAATACATGAGAAATAAACTCAGCTTCACCTTCATAACTTAACCCTACCAAGCTTGCATCCTTGGTGTAAGAAAGCTTATATGTCTTTCCATACGATTTGAAAGAAAATTTTTCTCTATTATCTTCCTCGAAGAAAGAAAATGACTCATAAAACTCAACAAGAAAATCTGAGTACACTTCATCTTGGTTGCCGGTTTTTGATACCGCAACATCCTCCCAGCCATTCAACTTGATATTCTTCGAAATGATAGAATCGTAGTTGCTGAAAAATTTGGATGAACTAACCTTTCTCTGTAGACTAACCACTGAGAAATGGGCTTGGTTGAAGACATTTCTTGAGAAGCTAACTCTGCAGACATTCGGATCTGAAGTCTCTGTGAAGTTCGGAACGGAGAAGACTAAAGTTCGGAGCGGAGAAAATTGTGGTTCGAAACGGCCTTAAATCGGAGAGTCAGAGCTTCAGGATGCAAGAGCTTGAAACCGATGTGGGACGAGAAATTGGATCCCCTTTATATAGGCAATGGGATGACCGTTCACCTTCCATGGTTTGATCTAACGGTTTAGAATGAACTGAGATCAAATCTGACGGTTGAGAGCTCGAATCCGATCTTTTTGAGGTTTTATTAAAGTAAAGAATTAAGAAATCCAAAAACCGAAAACAAAATATAAGAAACTGCCAGCAAGTAAAATATGATTACGAATACTTCAGTAAGGAAATCATTCTTTTCGGATTTGCTTAGGAAAGTTATTCGTAATGGGTAATATAAAGACGAATACGAAAAAGTCAATACGAAAAACTAGATATTAAAAACTCAATACGAAAAACTCAATACGAAAAACTCAATACGAAAAAAGTAAATACGAAAAGGTAAATAAAAAGCTTGTTTTGAAAGATTAAGTACGAAAGTTCCGTTATGAAAATACCAGTACGAAAGTTTTTCATTCCAGAAATTTTCAATACGAATACTTTCATTCCAGAAGTATTCTGTATGAAAATATCCACTCTGGAAAATTTTCATTCCGAAAGTTTTCATTCCGGAAATCTTTGTTCCGAAAAATTTGAAAACAAATTTTGAAAAACCTTTTTTTTAAACAACCAAATGTACTCCCCCTATGAAAAGGAGTTTATTACTGTAAGGAGAATTTTTTAGCAGAAAGTTAATTAAGAATGATTACCTTACGGTTATCATTCCTAACTTCTGTTTAATATATTCAAATCTATCAGAAGGCAATGATTTTGTGAATATATCAGCAAGTTGATCTTGCGTTCCGATAAACTGAAGAATAATATCTCCTTTAAGTGTGTGATCCCTAAGAAAGTGATGCCTAATATCTATGTGTTTTGCACGAGAGTGATGTGCAGGGTTTTTACTTAGGGCAATGGCACTTGTGTTATCACACAAAATTTGAGTTTTAGTAAAACTCAAGCCATAGTCTGTGAGTGTGTGTTGCATCCACAACACTTGTGCACAACAACTTCCAGCTACTACATATTCAGCTTCAGCAGTGGAGAGTGCAACTGAATGTTGCTTCTTGCAGGACCAAGAAACTAATGAATCTCCTAAGAAATGACAAGTTCCGGATTTACTCTTTCTATCCATTCTACATCCACCAAAGTCAGCATCGGAAAAGCTTTTTAGAACAAAATCATTTCCAGAAGTATAAAATAATCCTAGATCCATGGTTCCCTTAAGGTAGCGAAAAATTCTTTTTTATGCCTTTAAGTGAGATTCCTTAGGATTGGATTGATATCTTGCACATAAGAATACTGAAAACATTAAGCCTGGTCGACTAGCTGTTAAGTAAAGTAAACTTCCAATCATACCTCTAAAAGATGTTTGATCTACTGGTTTCCCAGCTTCATCAAGATCTAACGTGTTTGAGGTACCAATGGGAGTACTTATACTTTTAGTGTTGTCATAACCATACTTTTTCAGAAGATCTTTAATATACTTATGTTGAGATATGTAGGTTCCTTCTGGTTTTTGAGAAATTTGAAATCCAAGGAAAAATGTTAACTCACCCATCATACTCATTTCAAACTCATATTTCATTAGACTAGCAAAAGTGTCAGTCAAAGATTGCTGAGTTGAACCAAATATAATGTCATCAACATAAATTTGAACAATCAAAACATTTTTCTTATCTTTCATTATAAAAAGGGTTGGATCTGCATTTCCCTTAACATAGTTATTTTGAAGCAAAAATCCAGTGAGTCTATCATACCATGCTTCTGGGGCTTGTTTAAGGCCATACAAAGCTTTGGTAAGTCTAAAAACATGATCAGGATGTTTTGTATCTTCAAAACCAGGAGGTTGTTCAACAAAAACTTCCTCTTGAACATAACCGTTAAGAAAATCACATTTCACATCCATTTGGAAAAGTTTGAAATTAAAGAATGCTGCAAAGGCAAGTAGAATGCGAATAGATTCAAGTCTAGCTACTGGAGCATAGGTTTCTTCATAGTCTATTCCTTCTTACTGATTATAGCCTTTAGCAACAAGTCTAGCTTTATTTCTAACAATGACTCCATTTTCATCACATTTATTTCTGAAAACCCATTTTACTCCAATAACAGAAGTTTCCTTAGGTCTTTCAACCAAGGTCCAGACTTTATTCCTTTCGAATTCATTTAGTTCATCTTGCATTGCTTTGATCCAATCATCATCACCTAAAGCTTCGTCAGTGCTTTTAGGTTCTAATTGGGAAAGAAATGCTAGATGTTCTATTTAATTTCTTAAGGAACTTCTAGTCCTTACAGGTTGATTTACATCACCAATGATACTATCACTGGGATGATTCTTATGAAACACCTGATTTGGGATTTGTAAAACCTGTTCATCAACATAGGGTAGAAAGTCTTCTGGGGTAAATGTTTCAGAAGTATCTTCTTGAACAATTTCCTTATCAGAAGATTCTTCTATCAAAGGTTGATAATCAGTTTTTGAAAACACATCCGAAGATGTTAGTTGAGATGGTTTAAAAACAAAAGGATCTGATTCATCAAATTTTACATGTACCGTTTCCTCAACAGTACAAGTATTTTTATTAAAAACTCTATAAGCCTTAGAGGTTGTGGAATAACCTAAGAAAATCCCTTCATCTGATTTTGGTGCGAATTTATGTAAGTTATCTTTAGTATTCAAAATGAATACTTTGCAACCAAAAACCTTGAAGTAGGAAAGTCTTGGTTTTCTACCATTCCATAACTCATAAGGAGTTTTATTAAGAAAAGGTCTAATCAAAACTCGATTTATCGTATAACAAGCAGTACTTACAGCTTCAGCCCAGAAATGTCTAGAAATAGAATATTCAATCAACATGGTTCTAGTTATCTCTTGAAGAATTATATTTCTTCTTTCAACTACACCATTCTGTTGAGGAGTTCTAGGTGATGAAAAATTGTGAGTAATACCTTTCTTACTACAAAAAGTTTCAAAATCAGAATTTCGAAATTCTCCTCCATGATTACTATGAATAGTTTTCAATGGAAGGTTTTTCTCATTTTTAACTTGAGCTCTAAAACTTTTGAAATAGGAAAAAGCTTCAGATTTCTTTGCTAGAAAATAGACCCAAGTAAATCTAGTGTAATAATCAACTAGAACAAACACATAGTATTTGCCTCCAATGCTTCTAGTTTGTGTTGGACCAAAAAGATCCATGTGCACCAACTGTAATGCATCAGTTGTTGAGACTTCACCGATTGACTTAAAACTAGATTTATGTTGCTTGCCATATTGACAAGGATCACAAACTTTAGAAGAATCAAATATAAGCTCCGGTAGATCCTTAACAAGGTTCTTCTTAGAGAGTTTACATAGGTTCCTAAGATTACAGTGTCTTAATCTTCTATGCCATAACCAAGAATGATCTTCCATTGCACTTAGGCAAGGTAAATCTTGGCTTCTTAGGTCTTCTAAGTTTAAGGTGTAAACATTCTCTTGCCTATTAGCTGAGAGAATAAATTCTTCCCTGGAATTGTGAACTAAGCATTTATCATTCCTAAAATTCACAAGGTAACCTTCATCACATAACTGACTTATGCTAATGAGGTTGTGCTTAAGACCTTTAACAAAAAGAACATTTGAAATCAAAGTTTTACCCAAAAGAACTATATTACCAATACCAACAATCTCTCCCTTAGCATTGTCTCCGAAAGTTACCTTTCCTCCTTTCGTTTTGATAATCTTTTCAAAAAAGCTTTTGTTTCCAGTCATGTGCCGGGAACATCCACTATCCATGTACCAAATATTGTTGCTGGAACTTTCTTTATTTTCCTGTAATTAAGAACAAAGTTAGACTTTCGGAATCCAAACTTGTTTGGATCCGAGATTTCCAGACAATAAAATTTTAGGTATCCACATTTTCTTAGAAAAGTAAGCTTTATGACAAGCTAAGGATTGGGTTTTGTTTAAGGAACAATTTTTTGCCCAGTGACCACCACATTGACATTTAGTGCAAAATGGGGCACTTTGAGGAACAAAAGAATTGTTACTGAAAACTGGTTTTGCATGGGTATAACCAAATCCGGATTTATTTCTTAAAGGTCGTATTTGAGAATACATCTTATCAAAATTTTCCTTACCATGGGTAAAGTTTGATAAACATTTCTTTATGGAAAAAATTTCGGACTTGAGTTTTACAACCAAGTTTTTATCCTCAAAATCATTAGTTTTAGAACTAGAGTTAGGCTCGAAAACATTTTTATTAGAAATTACTTTTTCTAACTCTCTAGAAAGTTTATTCTTCTCAGAACTTACTTCCTCAAGATTTTTTGAAATACTTTCAAAATCAGCATTTTTCTTCTCAAGATCTTTAGAAAGATCTGATTTCTCTTTAGTAAGAATATAATTCCTAGAGTTTTCCTTATCATGTTTCTTGTTGAGTTTGGAATTCTCAATCTCAAGAAGTTCAGCAAATCTAGAGACTTCTTCATAAGAAGGTAAAGTATTTTCCTCATCAGAAGATGATTCTTCATCAGAAGAGTTATAATACTTACTATCATTAGGATTTAAGGAAACATTGGTCAAAGATTCAGCATTTCGTACCTTAGCCATAAGACAATGATTATCAATAGGTAATCTGGCTATAAGACCAAGATTCTTCTGTCCTGAAGATTCATATTCAGAAGATTCATCCGAAGAGTCACCACCACTGGCACTCTAGGTGTCATTAGCTTTCAGAACTTTCTTAGCTTTGGCTTTGTAATACTTCTTCATGTTCCTGTCTGAATGCCTTTCCTTCCTTTCTTTCTTTTTGAGCATAGGACAATCTGGTCTAATATGTCCAGCTCTCTTACATTCATAACAAGTAACTTCTCCATATTTCTTATCTTTCCTGTCCTTCTTCTTATACTTGGATTGAAAGTTTCTCTGTCCGCCTATCTTGTTCATCCTTCGAGCAAGATTGGCTAATTCATTTTCTGAAACTTCACTCTCACTAGATTCGGATTGGAAAATAACTTTCTTAGACTTGGATCTGGTTACTCTCTCAGGAGTCTTAGCTTTCATCTGATTCGAAGTTGTAGTAAAAGCAACAGTACCATTTCCATTCTTCTTCTTGATGTTGTCAGCATCTCTCTTCATTCTGGTCTAATGTTGTAGAAGAGTTCCAAATAATTCATCAAGAGTAATTTGAGTGACCTTCCTGTTCTCATCTATAGCTGTTCTCTTGGATTCCCACTCATTGGGCATAATATCAATTATCTTGTCCACAAGAGCTTCATCATCTAAACCTTTTTCTCCCATAGATTGTAGACTGTTGACAATTGTCATAAATATTTGTTGAACATTACAGATAGGTTCTCCATAAGGAAAATTGAAACCATGATATTCAGCTCTAAGCATAGCTCTTCTAGTCTCAATCATCTTAGAAGTTCCAAAGTGTCTAACCTCTAACTTCTTCCATATACAGTTAGCTGCTTCACAAGAAGAAATTTGGCTATATATATTTCTAGTCATTGAACATAGTAAAGTGTTGCGTACCTTATAGTTGAGTTGATATTCTTGCTTTTCCTGGTTAGTAAAGGTTCTGACTTCCTTGTCAGGAATTTTATAATCACCAGTAAGCATCACAAAGTTGTCTACTGTAAAGACCCGCAAATTTCAAGGAAATTTTTTTCTTAATTTTCTTTGGAATTTTACAAGAGCGCAGATTCAGACGGCACCTGATTCCGAGGCCCGGTGTGCCCGGAATCAATTTCCGAAGTTTGGCTCGGGTACGTTCAGTGGACGGACGAGCGGGTTTTTCTATCATTTGAACCGGTGCCCGGAATCGAATTCTGAGGGCACCGATGAAATCGCAGCGCCGGTATTTGCTTAGAAACGCATCTTCCGGAGTTTCGTTTGCTCAACCGTGTTTTTTTAAATTTTGCGGCTTTAAGTCAGAAATAAAATAAAGTTTGTGCGACAACTTTATTTTATTTCACTTAAGCTGCTTGGAAGCCACTTGAAGCCACTTAAGGGCGGCTTGAACTGAGTTGAACTGGATAGGATGCTATCCAGAAAATATCCTACCCCCTTGGTAGGATATTTGTGAGGTGGGGCCCGCACGAGCCCCGCCGTTTCATTCGCTAAGTAACGCACCTGCGAAAACCCGTCAAGGAAACTGAAAAGTCAACCGACGCGTTTTCTTTAATTCTTAACAGACCATTTAATTGGGCGGTTTATTTCGTGAATTAAATGGGCTGTTTCATTCGTTGAATTAATTCAACGAATTAAATGGGTCGTTACTTATGCGTTTTACGTTTGTTGGCAAAATAATAAAATAGACAAACTTGTCTATTTTGGAGGATTGCTATCGTTGTGCAATTCCTCTGAGCCTCCACCCTCTCCGCGAAGAACGCGAAGAACGCGAAGAACGCGAAGAACGCCGGCGACCGGAATTTGACGACGCACACCGAGATCTGCGACGTCGACGAGCTCTACCCGCGACGTTCTTCGGCGACGCCTCTTCTTCCGCGGCCGATCCTCGTTCGGCAATTAAGGTGAGAATCGGATCGTTTAAATTCTCCCTTTTTAATTTCATGACAACGGATTTAATTAATTAAATCTGTTTGTTCTTGATCCGGAGATTGGCGACGCGACGCCGGATACCGCGACGACGCGACGATCCCCCTTCTTCCGCGACGAGCAATTCCGCGACGACCTCTCGTTCGACGACGACGACAAGGTAAGGGATGTTGGAACATTTTTATCCTTTTTCCCCGTGTTTATTCTTTTAAAGTGAATAACATGATCTCCGAAAATTTTAATTTATTTAAAATTGTTGTTGATTATTCCTCCCGTGGATTTTGACTAACGCGGAGGGTGCGGGTCTAACGAACAAGACCCGGCAACCCTCCGCCGATCTCTTTTGTTGTGCGGATATGGCGGACGACGACGAACCGCGCGGCAGGGGCGATCTGTTGATCCCGCAGTGAAGATCGGCCCCCGGGAGGAGCAACGGCGCAGACGGGAGGCAAAACGGGCCACCGGAGCAACTCCGGCGGCCCGCGGAAGGCGGCGGCGGCGCGGGTCGCCGGCAAGGCGGCGCCGGCGACCGGGGGCGGCGGCGCCCGGCGCGCCGCCGTGGAGAAATTCCGCCGCGGCTGAAGCCGCGACGGCGGCGGCCGGTTCCGCGGCCGCGCGGAACCGGGGAGGGACGCGGCGGCCCGGCCGCGTCCGCGTGACAGGCGGCCCCCCGCGGGGCCGCGTTTCCTTGAAGCCGCGGGTCAAACCCGCGGCGGCAGCACCTTCGGCCGCCCGGCCGAAGCCGAGCCGGCCGGTCCGGTCGGCCGGGCCGCGCCCAGGCCGGACCGGACCCGGCCGAGCCGGTTCGGGCCGGGTCGGGCCGACCCGGTTCGGCCGACCCAGGGGGGGTTCGGGCCGGGTCGCCCCGGGCCCAGAACCCCCGTTTCGGGCCTTCTTCGGTCTTTCGCCCATATCTTGGGCCTGGGACCTCCGATTGACGAACCGTCAGCGGCTACGCGATCCTTGGATCGAGACGGTCGTTTCGGTATATTATACTCAAGGTTTCGGAAGACCTTGGGTTCGGCCGGGTTGGTTCGTACACGAAACCAACCGGGCCCTCGGAGCGGAAACGCTCATAACTTGAGCTACGGACGTCCGATCGACGTACCGTCAGCTGTGGTAGTTTCCTCTAAGTGAGACGGAACTTTTGGCATACTCCGCCCGAGGATCGGATACAGGCGGAGTACGGTCGGGTTGGTTTTTCCCTAAAAAACCAACCGGGCCCCTGGGACGAAAATGCCAATAACTCTCCGACCGGGCGTCCGATTGACGCGCCGTCTGTTGCGTTGAGATCCTGTTGTCGATACGGAACTTTTAAATACATCAACTTCGGACTACGTGTCAGTTGATGTATCAGCCTCTCGGCTCGTGGAGCAGACCCACCTAAACGAGCTCGCTAACTGCGGGAACCCTAGTGCTGGCTGTGGCTTCGACGACAGAGCAGAGATCCTCCGTGGACTGCGACGACGACAGAGCAGAGATCCTCCGTGGACTGCGACGACGGCAGAGCAGAGATCCTTCGTGGATTGCGGCGACGACTGTGCAGAGATCCTCAGTGGACTGCGTCGACTACTGCACTCAGCGATCCTACGTGGAACAGTGCTACCGAACCTGTGTGAGCTGAATCTTCTTTTTACCTTGAGCGGTGGAGCGCTTGGGTGTAGCGGCGGACCCGTGGTACTTGACAGTGGTGGTGCGCTTGGATGCAGCAGCAGACCCTTGGCGGTGGAGCGCTTGGTTGTAGCGTCGGACCCGCGATACTCTACGGAGTGTGTGCGCTTGGTTGTAGCGACAGACCCGCGACGGTGGAGACGCGCGTGCGGAGTACGGAGACCGTGTAGATGACTGAGACCTGACGACTGCTTGACCGACTCGACTTGGAGTGAGTCGACTAGCCCAGTGGACGGAGCGCCCAGTAGTTGGCAGGCGACCCACGGCGGACGGAGTGCCCGGTAGTTGGCGGCAAACCCGCGGTACTCGACAGGAGGAGTACCTCAGTAGGCTATCTGGGTGAGCGCCCGGTATTTGGCAGCAGACCCTCAGCGGACGGAGCGCCCGGTAGTTGGCAGCAGACCCGCGGTACTCGACAGGAGGAGTACTTCAGCAGTCTTAGGTTAGTGAGCAGTACCTCGGAGTCGTGACAGGACCACTGTACACTTCAGAGATGGGGCTCTTCAACATTTACGGTTTCGATAATGAAAATCCTGGTTGAGCTGAATCTTATGTTACTCTCCTTTGTGGATTGTGTTGAACTATCCTATGTGGATTTACTATTTACTCTCCTTGTGGATTTGAGTCTTGCTTTCCTTTGTGGATTGAGTTGTTCTTGAGCTCGTGAGCAGAGCTAGAATTGGGGACTTAGGTATATGTATGGGCATATACCTAAGTCGAGTCAGATGTTACTTCGTGATTGCATCTTTCTTTTGTGCTATATCCTTTGTGGATTTCGGGAGACCTTCGGGGGTCTCAGGGTCCTTACTGAGTAGCTTGTACTCACCCATGCACGGGCTATGCCCGCACCTTGTTGTGTTGGTTGCAGACGACGGACAGCGCTGATCACGGTTGGGGCGTGGAGCAGGACGGTACCTGGAGGTGGACCACTGGGCGGGACGTGCTCGGAGCGGACGTGGGACCCGAGGAGCCTGGAGGCTATCTGTACCCACCCTTCAGGTGGGATTGCCAGTGGACGACACGAGGCCGCCGTCTTTTCTTCAGTTGCTGTACTTTACTTTTCAGTTGTACTTTACAGTTGGGCTTGTATTTCTGGCCCCCTTTACTTTTCTGCGCTTTACTTTCCGCTTGCTGACTCTGTGTGGTTGTTACTTAAAGGCAATGCCTTCCCTGTTTACTGGGATTTTACGCCTTGGTGCTAGTCGCCAGCCCCTGGCCTATGGAAGGCGGGCTTGGGGTAGTCACGGCACGGGCCCCGAGGACGGGTCGTGACAAATTGGTATCAGAGGTGGTCGGTTCTACCGCAGACTCTGATCGTCCTTCTTTTCTTTCTATATGAAGCAATAGTGTTTAGTGTATTGAGTGTGGTTATTAGTTCAGGGAGCCCAGTGTTGGTGCGGCGGCCGACGTATCCGTACACCAGGACCCTGACTCCTGATTTCCGACTTAATGCATGAAAACATGGATTGCGTGTGTGTTTCAAGTTTTCTTTGTGATTACTTGTGTCAGCTCACCGGGTATACTGATCTGCTTTATGAAAGTCTCAAGTTTTCCTTGTGATTACTTGTGCCAGCTCACCAGGTATACTGTTCTGACTGTGGTGCTCTTGTTCTCCTTTTCAGGATGGCCCCGCGACGACAGCCAGCTAGGGTTCCGAGTGTAGGGCGCGAAGGCAGCCCACCGAGCGACGAGGCCTCGGTGCAGGGCCCTTTGCCAGCAGTGGCACCGGCGGTAGCCTTACCCGCCGAGCCACCGATGCTTCCAGTACCAGACGCTGACGATGCACGTCGCCTCAGGGCACTGCATGAGTTTCAGAGCCAGCGACCGCCCAGGTTTCGCGGTGAGGCGGACCCCCAGGCCGCCGAGGACTGGCTAGAGGCGGTGGTACAGATCTTTAGGCTAGTGAGGACACCAGCGGATCTCATGGCGATTCTCGCGGCGAGCCTCCTGCAGGCGGCGGCAGGACGATGGTGGAGCTTGATGCTCCAGGTGCACGATGAGGCATCTCTTCTTTGGACGGACTTTGAGAGCCTCTTCCGCTCGGAGTTCGTCCCGGCCACCGTTCGTGCGGTGCGTATCCAGGAGCTTCTACAGCTGCGGCAGGGCAGCATGACGGTCGCTCAGTACGCGGCGAGGTTCACCGACCTTTCTCGGTACTCGACAGACATGGTACGAGACCCCTTCTTCCGGGCCCGGACCTTCGAGCAGGGCTTGCGACAGGAGATTCGGGCGTCGCTGATCTCCCTCAGCATTCCGACCCAGGCGGGAGTGCTAAAGCGGTCCCTTCTGATCGAGAGCTTCCTTGCTGAGTCTACACCAGCACAGAGACCCACCGCAGGGCGGCACGTAGCGGAGTCTTCGGTAGCAGGTAGCCGACAGATGACTTAGGGTTCCAGGCAGACCAGACCTACCAGTGGCCGACTGCACGACTCAGGCTCAGTTGTGCGGGGAAGCCGGGGTGGAGCCAGAGCCAGGCGTGCCGAGAGTGGGCAGTGTTACTCCTGTGGCGGAATTGGTCACATGGCTCGTGACTGCCCGACCCGCCATGCGGGGGAGCAGCAGACGGTTGAGGAACCACCTAGGCAGAGGCAGAGGTTCGACCGTGGCGGTCTGCAGGGAGGAGACGGACGAGGTAGAGGAGCTGGCCGAGCAGCAGGTGGTGGACGACGCTTTGAGGCTCTACCACCACCACCACCAGGAGGTCCACCCCGACCGCAGGGGAGAGCTCAGCTTCAGGCAGCCGAGGCCTTCGATCATGGAGCCCTGGGAGCTGATGGACAGGAGCAGAACTAGTGGATACATCCTTTGTACTTCTGGTTCCTTGTTGCTTTTGTGTAGCGTCTTGTAATATGAGCTGAAATAATAAAAGATGCATACCTTTGTGATATTTTTCGTTCCTGTCCTCTTTCGTGATGTTACTAGGAGATTCCAGTTTTGGCTGTTGACTTGACCCTCACTTGTGAGACGTCTACTGGAGGAGACCCAGTTACCACACACTGATGCCGACAGTGTGACTCAACCCTTGGAGGCGAGAGTAACGGTTGAATCTCTTAGTAGTAGCGTCGAGGCCTTACGACGTCATCCTTGGTATGGATTAGTATCATCCATGTTAGGATTGACTGTTTTAGGCAAAGAATGTGGTTCATCCAGGGGATGAGACCGGATTTCTCTTTTCGGCAAAGAAGAAATCTTGCAGCTCTTGTGGGACCTGTGATGGTCCAGGCCACGACAGAGAAGGTCCAGATCATCCAGGAGATGATGAGGACAGCTCAGAGCCGGCAGAAATCATATGCTGACAGGAGGCGGAGGCCACTGGAGTTCGAGGATGGCGACCACGTCTTTTTGCGTGTCTCACCTCGACGTGGTTTACAGAGATTTGGCCGAGGCGGCAAGTTGTCTCCACGCTTCATCGGGCCTTTCCAGGTCCTCAGCAGGATAGGAGAGGTGGCTTATCGCCTAGCTCTACCACCTCAATTGCACCGGGTGCACGACGTCTTCCACGTGTCTCAGCTGAGGAGATACGTGCACGACCCGACGCACATCATCGACTTTGGGGAGCTGGACGTGGACGACAGGGCGACTTTTGCGGAGGTCCCAGTGGAGATCGAGGATCGACAGGAGCGGGTCCTACGTGGGCGGTCGATTCCTCTTGTGCGCGTCAGATGGCAGCACGGGAACCTCCAGGAGAGCACTTGGGAGCGGGAGGCTCAGATGCGTGCTCGGTACCCCCATTTGTTCCCCTAGTTTTTGATGTATCTTTACGGGGACGTAAAGCCCTGAGGTGGGAGTAATGTAAAGACCCGCAAATTTCAAGGAAATTTTGTTCTTAATTTTCTTTGGAATTTTACAAGAGCGCAACTTCAGACGACACCTGATTCCGAGGCCCGGTGTGCCCGGAATCAATTTCCGAAGTTTGGCTCGGGTACGTTCAGTGGACGGACGAGCGGGTTTTTCTATCTTTTGAACCGGTGCCCGGAATCGAATTCTGAGGGCACCGATGAAATCGCAGCGCCGGTATTTGCTTAGAAACGCTTCTTCCGGAGTTGCGTTTTCTCAACCGTGTTTTTTTAAATTTTGCGGCTTTAAGTCAGAAATAAAATAAAGTTTGTGCGACAACTTTATTTTATTTCACTTAAGCTGCTTGGAAGCCACTTGAAGCCACTTAAGGGCGGCTTGAACTGAGTTGAACTGGATAGGATGCTATCCAGAAAATATCCTACCCCCTTGGTAGGATATTTGTGAGGTGGGGCCCGCACGAGCCCCGCCGTTTCTTTCGCTAAGTAACGCACCCGCGAAAACCCGTCAAGGAAACTGAAAAGTCAACTGACGCCTTTTCTTTAATTCTTAACAGACCATTTAATTGGGCGGTTTATTTCGTGAATTAAATGGGCTGTTTCATTCGTTGAATTAATTCAACGAATTAAATGGGTCGTTACTTATGCGTTTTACGTTTGATGGCAAAATAATAAAATAGACAAACTTGTCTATTTTGGAGGATTGCTATCGTTGTGCAATTCCTCTGAGCCTCCACCCTCTCCGTGAATAACGCGAAGAACGCGAAGAACGCGAAGAACGCCGGCGACCGGAATTCGACGACGCACACCGAGATCTGCGACGTCGACGAGCTCTACCCGCGACGTTCTTCGGCGACGCCTCTTCTTCCGCGGCCGATCCTCGTTCGGCAATTAAGGTGAGAATCGGATCGTTTAAATTCTCCCTTTTTAATTTCATGACAACGGATTTAATTAATTAAATCCGTTTGTTCTTGATCCGGAGATTGGCGACGCGACGCCGGATACCGCGACAACGCGACGATCCCCCTTCTTCCGCGACGAGCAATTCCGCGACGACCTCTCATCCGACAACGACGACAAGGTAAGGGATGTTGGAACATTTTTATCCTTTTTCCCCGTGTTTATTCTTTTAAAGTGAATAACATGATCTCCAACAATTTTAATTTATTTAAAATTGTTGTTGATTATTCCTCCCGTGGATTTTGACTAACGCGGAGGGTGCGGGTCTAACGAACAAGACCCGGCAACCCTCCGCCGATCTCTTTTTTTGTGCGGATATGGCGGACGACGACGAACCGCGCGGCAGGGGCAATCTGTTGATCCCGCAGTGAAGATCGGCCCCCGGGAGGAGCAACGGCGCAGACGGGAGGCAAAACGGGCCACCGGAGCAACTCCGGCGGTCCGCGGAAGGCGACGGCGGCGCGGGTCGCCGGCAAGGCGGCGCCGGCGACCGGGGGCGGCGGCGCCCGGCGCGCCGCCGTGGAGAAATTCCGCCGCGGCTGAAGCCGCGACGGCGGCGGCCGGTTCCGCGGCCGCGCGGAACCGGGGAGGGACGCGGCGGCCCGGCCGCGTCCGCGTGACAGGCGGCCCCCCGCGGGGCCGCGTTTCCTTCAAGCCACGGGTCAAACCCGCGGCGGCAGCACCTTCGGCCGCGCGGCCGAAGCCGAGCCGGCCGGTCCGGTCGGCCGGGCCGCGCCCAGGCCGGACCGGACCCGGCCCAGCCGGTTCGGGCCGGGTCGGGCCGACCCGGTTCGGCCGACCCAGGGGGGGTTCGGGCCGGGTCGCCCCGGGCCCAGAACCCCCGTTTCGGGCCTTCTTCGGTCTTTCGCCCATATCTTGGGCCTGGGACCTCCGATTGACGAACCGTCAGCGGCTAAGCGATCCTTGGATCGAGACGGTCGTTTCGGTATATTATACTCAAGGTTTCGGAAGACCATGGGTTCGGCCGGGTTGGTTCGTACATGAAACCAACCGGGCCCTCGGAGCGGAAACACTCATAACTTGAGCTACGGACGTCCGATCGACGTACCGTCAGCTGTGGTAGTTTCCTCTAAGTGAGACGGAACATTTGGCATACTCCGCCCGAGGATCGGATACAGGCGGAGTACGGTCGGGTTGGTTTTGCCCTAAAAAACCAACCGGGCCCCTGGGACGAAAATGCCAATAACTCTCAGACCGGGCGTCCGATTGACGCGCCGTCTGTTGCGTTGAGATCCTGTTGTCGATACGGAACTTTTGGATACATCAACTTCGGACTACGTGTCAGTTGATGTATCAGCCTCTCGGCTCGTGGAGCGGACCCTCCTAAACGAGCTCGCTAAGTGCGGGAACCCTAGTGATGGCTGTGGCTTCGACGACAGAGCAGAGATCCTCCGTGGACTGCGACGACGACAGAGCAGAGATCCTCTGTGGACTGCGACGACGGCAGAGCAGAGATCCTTCGTGGATTGCGGCGACGACTGTGCAGAGATCCTCAGTGGACTGCGTCGACTACTGCACTCAGCGATCCTACGTGGAACAGTGCTACCGAACCTGTGTGAGCTGAATCTTCTTTTTACCTTGAGCGGTGGAGCGATTGGGTGTAGCAGCGGACCCGTGGTACTTGACAGTGGTGGTGCGCTTGTATGCAGCAGCAGACCCTTGGCGGTGGAGCGCTTGGTTGTAGCGGCGGACCCGCGATACTCTACGGAGTGTGTGCGCTTGGTTGTAGCGACAGACCCGTGACGGTGGAGACGCGCGTGCGGAGTACGGAGACCGTGTAGATGACTGAGACCTGACGACTGCTTGACCGACTCGACTTGGAGTGAGTCGACTAGCCCAGTGGACGGAGCGCCCAGTAGTTGGCAGCAGACCCACGGCGGACGGAGCGCCTGGTAGTTGGCGGCAAACCCGCGGTACTCGACAGGAGGAGTACCTCAGTAGGCTATCTGGGTGAGCGCCCGGTATTTGGCAGCAGACCCTCAGCGGACGGAGCGCCCGGTAGTTGGCAGCAGACCCGCGGTACTCGACAGGAGGAGTACTTCAGCAGTCTTAGGTTAGTGAGCAGTACCTCGGAGTCGTGACAGGACCACTGTACACTTCAGAGATGGGGCTCTTCAACATTTACGGTTTCGATAATGAAAATCCTGGTTGAGCTGAATCTTATGTTACTCTCCTTTGTGGATTGTGTTGAACTATCCTATGTGGATTTACTATTTACTCTCCTTGTGGATTTGAGTCTTGCTTTCCTTTGTTGATTGAGTTGTTCTTGAGCTCGTGAGCAGAGCTAGAATTGGGGACTTAGGTATATGTATGGGCATATACCTAAGTCGAGTCAGATGTTACTTCGTGATTGCATCTTTCTTTTGTGCTATATCCTTTGTGGATTTCGGGAGACCATCGGGGGTCTCGGGATCCTTACTGAGTAGCTTGTACTCACCCCTTCACGGGCTATGCCCGCACCTTGTTGTGTTGGTTGCAGACGACGGACAGCGCTGATCACGGTTGGGGCGTGGAGCAGGACGGTACCTGGAGGTGGACCACTGGGCGGGACGTGCTCGGAGCGGACGTGGGACCCGAGGAGCCTGGAGGCTATCTGTACCCACCCTTCAGGTGGGATTGCCAGTGGACGACACGAGGCCGCCGTCTTTTCTTCAGTTTCTGTACTTTACTTTTCAGTTGTACTTTACAGTTGGGCTTGTATTTCCGGCCCCCTTTACTTTTCTGCGCTTTACTTTCCGCTTGCTGACTCTGTGTGGTTGTTACTTAAAGGCAATGCCTTCCCTGTTTACTGGGATTTTACGCCTTGGTGCTAGTCGCCAGCCCCTGGCCTATGGAAGGCGGGCTTGGGGTAGTCACGGCACGGGCCCCGAGGACGTGTCGTGACATCTACTCCAGTATTGATAACAAAAGTCTTCATACGATCTCTCCAGTACTCATAGTCATTACCATCGAAGATTGGTGGCCTTGTAGGATTCAGATTGTCAGTTGATCCAACATTAATTCCTGCCATACTAGAAATAACTTGGATACAAACTTGTTAGTAGCTTAGAATCGTAATAACAAGTTTCGGAATGGGAAAAGTTCGGAATGGATAAACCGGAATGACAAAGTTCGGAATAGAAAAGTGAGAAAGAAAAACTTGTATATGAGTACAAGTATTTCAGTAACCTTGGCTCTGATACCAAATGTAAGAATGGTATAGAGTAATAGGTTTCCAACCTCTGATACCAATTGTAGGATCGAAATATAATATGAGATGCTCAACATACAAGAGGGGGGGTGAATTGTATACTTTAAAAATTCCTTTGGAACCTTTAAAGTTAGTTATGAATAACTAGAGTTTCCTTAAGAAAATGAAAGGGCTAAGTTTAACGAAGTTAAATTAAGTAAATTCGCAACACCTCTAACACCGAACTGAACTTGGAAAGGGATTCCAAAAGTAGGTTCCGGAAATATGGTTCCGGAAATATGGTTCCGGAAATGGAAACTTAACAAAAGTTACAATATGAGATTCTACCTTAAAGCGTATAGAATCTAAACTAATCAGAGTAAGTAAGGAAGTATAAGAAAGTTATACTTTCCTTAACATACAAATTGCAGCGGAATAAAGACAAGTAGTAAAACTACTAGTAACAAGATAATAGTCTTTTAACCCAAAGAGAAGGGTATCCAACAACCTTGGATAAAGGTCCCTTGATTTATACTTTCAAGCAAGTCTGTCTTACCCACACCAGGGTAAGCCCTCGATACGAAGATCGGAGTCTCTGTCTTGCTATCCCCGCAAGCCCTCAACTTCAAGGTAGTTGGTAACCTCTGTCTTTCTCAGCAAGAAATCCCTCGATCTTTAAGGTAGTCGGCACCTCTGTCTTCCTATCCCCGGAAGCCCTCGAATGTAATCACCAACATTCGGAGTCGCACGAAGCTTTGAGAGTTAATAAGAGACTCTCTCTCTAGAAATCACTTCTACAGCATGTAAGCTCTTTTTCAACAATCGGCACCGAGCTCTTTCAAATGAGCTCCTATTTATAGGTAAGGTCGGCTCCTTCTCCAACGGTCATATTTTCCTTAAAGATCGGAGGGACCTGTACACGTGTCACTTAGACAACGGTTAGTTTATATTAAAATAGACGACATCGTTTTATAACAAAACAAGTGTAACAGAATGTACGACATCATTTTAAACTCTAACAAAAAGGTTCGGAATGAAAACTTCGGAGTGAAGGTTCGGAGTGAATAAATTCAGAGTATATAAAACAATGATAATCAGATTCTGTTTAATAGGTGAATTCGGAATGAGAATTCGGAATAGGAATTCAGAATAGGAATTCGTCATCAGAAATCGTAATGAGAATTCATCATCAGAATTCGTAATGAGAATTCATCATCAGAATTCGTAATGAGAATTCATCATCAGAATTCGTAATGAGAATTCATCATCAGAATTCGTAATGAGAATTCGTCATTAGAATTCGTAATGAGAATTCTTTATCAGAATTCGTAATGAGAATTCTTTATCAGAATTCGTAATGAGAATTCGGAATGGGATTTCTTCATTAGAATTCGTAATGAGAATTCTTCTTCAGAATTCGTAATGAGAATTCGGAATGGGATTTCTTCATTAGAATTCGTAATGAGAATTCTTCTTCAGAATTCGTATCCTGAATCTGGAATAGAACTTAGTCAGAGTTCATATCCAGAATTCGGAATGAAACTTCCTTATAGTTCTTGTCCAGAATCTGAACCCTAAAACAGAATGCTTTATATCAAAGTTTCAATGATTCCGAGAAAATGAATCTGAAACTTATACTTAAGAAAAATATGAATGAAAATATGATAAGGATAATTTTTCTTATAAAAGTGATTTTCCTTAAGAAAGCAGTTTTCCTTATAAAAGCAATTTTCCTTATAAAAGCAATTTTCCATAAAGATAAGGTGTTTGTGATTTTCAAAACAAGAAGGAATGGAAAAGTCATAAGGAAAAACTTATTGACTCTACAATAAAAATCTACTAGCTAAAGAATATCCACATGCTACTAATTTAGAGAATCAGGTCTGTCTATCACACTGACCAATCAGTGGCCACCCAATAACCAACTAGTGATCCTAGTCAAACTAGAATTTTTTTGTAGACCATGTCACCTCAGCAAAACATTTAACAAAAAATTTGACATAGGAAATTTGAAAAATCACCAATAGAATTTTGGTTTCATAAATAAAAACCAAATAAGGAATAGAAAAAAAATATGAAATAAACATCAACCAGATGAAAATCAATTCCTCATGCGCCTTCTATATAACGTTCCCTCATAATTATATATTATACTCAACTTCTATATTATATATTATTCTCTCTCTCTCATTATAACTTTTCAAATAAATTTAATAGAATATGGAGTTCATTGTAAAGGGTTTTACCCTTGGAACCCCCCCTCCTCTTATTATGGGTTCTCACTTCAACTAAAGTGTGTGATTTCAGTTTCTTACATTCTCTAGTCAAAAGAAACTATTGTTTTGGGTTACTTACATACACCATTAAAAAGAAGGTTTCTTATTTATTTTTATGTTTATTATTTTACAAAAAAACCATGTTATTAATACAAACCTATGAAAACATTTATGGTAGAAGATATTGTTACTCATCTTAATATATTTCCTAACTCAGTTTTTAAGTAGTGTTATAATTAAATTTATATTTAACTTCAACTTTCTCTATTTATTATACAAATACTCTTTTAATTTATATATATTAGTCATAGATTTTTAATTAGTATATTTTAATAATTAATTTATTAATATATATAAATAAATTTCATTATGATATCTCATTATTTAGTTGCAATTTTTAAAAGGAAATTCACCTCCATCATTCCATATTTATCTGATCAGTGTCATAAACTATGTAGTGTATAAAGTATGATGTACTATTTAATGAATTTTTGAATGTTGGATTGAATATTATAAAGGTCGGAAACTATATTATTTTTCTATAGTAATAGTATGATTATCTTTTCTAGAAGTAATGATGGATTCCTAGAAATGTGATCGTGGATTGAAAGAGTGGATCAAAATGTTAATAGAAGGAATTTATATGAGATAGATAATATTTAGTAAGGTTCCACAATATTTTTATAGTGGTTATGTTTACTAAATCACTCCCATTTTAACATGAAATTAGTAAGAGGGGAAAACAACTACTAATATTTTATTCATCCATGATGAAAAAAAATATTAATATATATCTTTTGGAGTACATATTATTGGAATGATTGAAGAAAGAAACACATTATATTACCTAGATAGGATTTATTTTTTAGTTTGTAATATATGAATGAAAATAACAAAAAACAATTCATTATAAATTTTCAATTAGGTAATTGAAATTATAAAATATATATATGGATTTCATTATACTATGTCCAAATACATCTCATGGTCTTAATGTTGTATGGGTTTTTCTTTATCATTGGAAAATATGGTTATCTTTTCTTCCTATCAATGATAATATGTATCAAGATATATTTTATTAAAATTAAAAAATGTATATATTAATATTATACGAGGTTCCTCTTTTTTACTGTGTCTGGTCAGGAACTATGGTTTAAAATAATTTTTTTGAAGGACATTATATGTCCTTATGAATGGAATTGTGTTCTAGTATTACTTATGATCCTTAACCAGATGAAAAAGTAGTACAGAAATTGATAAATAATTAGGATATGTTCTAGTTATTTTATTAGATAGTCAAAAATGTTGGATCGACACTTTCCCTTAGTATAAATTTTTTTATTATAATTTTCAATAAAGGATTCAGATTTTTTCTTTTTAATCATTGTATAGAAACTCATGTCAAACTCTAGAGTTATGGAATAATGTTATAGAAACGAAATTTTTTTATCTTATATTGGGGAATGTAGTATTTAAAAATGGGAAATGGTTCAATTTTACATTACAGGAGAACAATGAAAGAAACATTGATATTCAAATAATTAAATAAATATCTTTTATTTAAGGTAGTTGTATATCACAACAATTTTAAATGAGAAACATATCTTCAATAATGAATATGACATCAAATACCAAGCTTATAAGATAAAGTGATAAACTGAGACATTTTGATTTATTTTTTAAATAAATTAATACTTTTCAATAGAATATGTTTTGCGAAATACCAGGTTTAAATGAAATTTTATACTCAATTAAAATATTATTATTTATACTTGATCATTATAACATAGCTATTAAATTTTATGTAATGAATAGTAATAAATAAATTATATAAATTATTTGGTTAAAACATGTAGATTATAAATTCAATTGGTACCTATTTTTTTTTAAAATAAAATAATAATAATTAGAAAGAATGAATAATTTTTGAAAACTATATATTTTTAAAAGGCATTTAGTCACGTTTTGTCAAAAAAAAGTTAAATTAATTTTTAACACTAATAAAAATGTATTTTAAAAAATAAACATCTATTTTGAAAATCACATGCCAAAATTATCCATGAGTAATCTAATTTTATTTTTTTAAAAGAATAATTTTTTGATAAAAAGTAATAATAATAATGTTTTTTATTGAATGATTATTTTCATTTAAATTATTAATAATGAATAATATTATTTAAAATTTATTTTCAGGTAAAAACAATTCCATATTTATATAATTTAACTAATTTATTTTATTTAAAAAAATTTAATATTGTGTTTTAATTAAAAAAAATTATTAAACATATGAATGTTATTAACTGCCAAAACTAACATTTTGATAAGTCTATTGATTTATTTCTAACATTAAATTTAATGATTCTATGAATTGAATTTCAGAAAATTGATTCTACATTTTTTTAGAATAATTTATACTGTATAATATTATAATAGTTATTTACTTCAAAGTGACTGTTAAATTTTTTTAAAATATTTACCTTTGTTGTGGTAAAAATTGATTTACCTGGGATGGTTAAACTAAAATGATAATGATTAAAATTACATACCAACTTGTCCATCAACCTTTTTCAGAAAATATAATTACCTTATAACCAATATTTATCTAACTGGAAACATTTGGAGGTTTTTATCAAAATAAAAACTTGACTACACATTTTTTTCTTTTATAAACATACAAGTGTATCATCTCTACAACTTTTAAAAGGACTCACACCCTCATGTTCTATTAAAACCTTTAAAGAACATTACATATTTTAATACCAGAAAATATCTAATTTTAACTATAATATACTCATACTATAATCCTTTTTATTTAGAAACCCTATGAAAAGAATTTAAGAATAAACTTGTATAGGCTCTCTGAATAAGAAGTAAAAATACTAAATTTATGTTTTGTTTTATTTATTCTTCCACAAATATAATAGCATATTAAATTAGGTTATATAAAAAACTATATAATATATATGGATATGTTATTATATAATTTTAAAAACCTACCTCTATATTTTCATCTATAAATTTCATATCGAAAACATTGATTATGTGTACAACAAACTACCGCCTCGTGAACCGATGCAATTTTTTTCCATCGCCACCTTTAATGGACGTATATAATGATTGATTTAACATATCTATATGGTATTTATGAAATTATTATACTTATAAAGATATTATATCACATATACCATCTTAATTTTTATTATTTGGGGGATTCGATAATGCTACTCGGGTATATGGTGGACTACTTCTTTCCGAAGTTATGTGATTTTTTCCACTTACACTTTTAATAAGAGTTAAGAAAGATAAATAAGATGAATATATTTTATATTAATAACCTATCCATAAATTTTAATATTTAATATCATATACATTTTCCATCCTCCTAATCCTTTGGGAAACAAAAATGCCACTCTTGAGTATATGTGGACTTCCTTCCACCATGTTACGATGTGAAATGTTTTCATTTTATTTTTAGAGGGACAATAATTTGGATGTATTTATTTAATTTAAAAGATATCAGTTGAATAATTATTATTATTTAATGTTATATTAACATTTATTACTGATTTCATTTCATCTCTCTTGAAAATTGGAAAACACGTTCATGCTTATGTTTGACCTACCTTCTCCATTACCGATGTAATCCATTTTCATTATTCTTTTTTATTACATTAATATAAATATTTATATAATTAATAGAAATTATATTTATATATATTATAAACAATGGATTATACATAACCATGACCAATTTAAAAGGGATTAAATTACTAAACTAAAAGACACATAAGAAATGAAGTAATTATAACTTGAAATAGTGATTTAAACAAAGAGTGGTTAATAAAATGGTGATAATGAATATCAGTAAATAATATTCAGTATGATATTTATGAGTATAGTTATATAAATTATTTATAATATATAATTATTAATTATAAATGTTGTTTCAACATATACAAATAAAATCATACATTGTGTAGGGGTGTCTCATCTCACTTTTACTTCTATGAGACATATGTCATATTAAACACTTATTTTGTATATTTTATATTCTTACCATTTTTAGAAATTATAAGATTAATATCATTACCATCATGGAATTAAATTTTCATTTTATGTTATGTTTTTTATAGGTATTATGCTTCAAATGATACTAAATTGGCATGGGACTGTTTTCTAATCTCATATTTATTTATGATTTTTATTAAGTCTGCCTTGGGAAATTATTAGTTATTCCTATATCAAAACCAATATATTTTAATCTCATATATTTATTCATTAACATTTCATGTAATAGTAACATTTTCCCTCTCATGTATACTTTAAATTTTAGATATTTTTTAAATAAAAGGAATGATTTTCTTATTTTTTCTATCAAATATTCTATTTCATCCAAATCCATGCTTTCTATAAATGTTATAAATTTTTTTAAATTGTGAAAAGGATTTATCATGTAAATTTTTATAATTTTTTACATTTAATAATAATTTAAGGCATATTCATTTTATTATCCATATAATGGATGTATGTATTTTATTGAAAATGTGAACATATTCATTATTTTAACATCTTTGGAATGAATTGATTTTCCTTCCATCATGACCACCCATTGTTTTAAAACGTATTCTATTTATTTTGAGGACACATTCATAGAAATATATTTTCAATATTTTGTGGAATTTATGTTTACAAATGACTATTTTCAATGAGAAAATGTTATTTTCCTCAATAATATTTTTGATGGTATTTTTTGATGTCTATTCGTCAATGAAAAAAAAATTATATTAAAATATGATACATTGAGAATATTTTATAGAAATGAATTAATGATTATTTAATCATATTTGTTATGATCAATTTTCCCATTGATTAAATATTTGGATTCCATTCACAATATTGTTCTGAAATTTTTAATGATTATGTTTATTTTTGGGGGAAAGTAATAAAAAGTCATATTCTATTTTTTGAAAATGATTTATTATCTTGATTATGACTGACCCATTCCATATCATAAATGAGATATACATAATATATAATAGGGGAGACTTCAATTGAACATATATACATCAGTATGTCACATGAGAGAAACTAGATAGGGTTTTCGGTCGAGGCCTTACATATTTTAGAAAGATGCGTTGTTAGGAGGCCTTGAGTGTTTTGTTATTATGTCCATAATAATTAAATCACTCAATATGTGATTAGTTATTGATATTACATTTTATTATTAAATTTGTAATAATATCCATGTTTAAGTTTCAAGATCATGTGATTTTTTATATATTATTATTTGACCATCATTTAGTTCTTCCATATTTTTTTCAATTATTTATTGAACGGAATGTGTTTTGGTTATTTTTCATTTCATATTGATTATGATTATTCATTAAATATAGCTTACAATGTATGAATACCTTTACACTGCATCAAATCCCACCCCTTTCTTATGTTTTATTTTCTCCAATATACTCAATTAAATTTCATGATTGATATGTAGGGATATGATGTATAGAAATATGAAATTATTAAAGAAACCCATTTGTGAATTTTATTTTTTTTAAAAATAATTTTTATTTCCAGTGGATATCCTGATTACGAAGAATACTAGATGATTTTTCCATTCAGAATTTGATTCCTTGTCTAATTTTCCAAAGTACAAAACTATCCCAGACTCTAGGATTATAGGGATAGGGTCTATAAAATTGTTATCAAAGGAATTTTAATATAATCCATGGAATGAAATTTAGGAATAACATGTATATGACGCATTGATTTCATTAATATTGAGGGTATTTATAAAAGAAAACCATAATGTTGTGGTATGGTATATATTATCTGATATTTCGTATAAATAGTTATTTATGTAGATATTATAGGTAGACATGGTTATAGAATAGATTTTTTTGGGGTAACAACCCATAAAATGGTGTTCCATTCCTGACTCTTGTGATTCATGGTATATGAAAATGGTCATCACCGTGCACCTCATTTGTCTGTCAGGGTGATATTCTATTTATAAATATTTTTTTTATTTACCTTTTTTTGGATAGTAATTAATGATGTCAATTAATGACCTATGTTTAAACCAAGGTTTATTAGATTAAAAATAAGGCATCAGGATATAAGTATCCTACAAAATATTATACAGTTTTCCACCTATGATTACATTTCCTCAAACTATGATTTTTGGTTTTAATGAATGGATAGAACCTTTAGTAATCATCTAATCATTGATTATAAGGGAATGTGTGGTGACGATGTGAAACAAAATGGGATTATTACTAGTGTTTTGGATATCATGATTATGCCTATTAATATTATCCAAAAATGATTAAACATCTATATGTTTACCAACTCTTGGACTCACCAAAGAAGATGAATTTCAATAAGAGGATTAGTAATGGGGACTATGGAGGAAATAAGGATCGATTTATTTATTGGAAAAAATGTTCAAAGGGACACATTTTAACGTTCCTCAATGTAATTATATAATTTATAGTGTGTGAAATATATGGTAATAATCAAATGAATTTTTAGTTAAAAATGATATGAATGATATAAGAAAATAAATTCAATCATAAAGATACATTTAAAGATCATTTTATTAAATTTGGGGAACCTAGATTTTATTTCAAATAATTACCTCTTTATATGGTTAAATCATATACCAAGGAACAATCTATGAAGATGTAAATGGGAATAAGTATTTATTTATTTGGATTCAAGAACTAATTTATTGATTTATTTTTTAATTGAATTTTGTTTAAAATAATGATGAAACATCTACAAATTCATTTGAATTTTAGAAGAATATATTTCTTTATTAAATCATGTGATATTGACAACATCATGGGTTTATCAGTTTAAGGATTCTAATAAGTTCAAATTATAAATCACCTTTTTTATGTTTTCTATAATGGGAATTTACCTATATTAAGGATATTTTGGGGATCAATTATATAAATACAACCCAATTTTTTAGAATATTTTTTAGAGAAAAAAAATATTTTATGGAATAATTCATTAATATTTTATTAGGAATAAGTTTAAAGGTATGGGTATCCATTGGGGTTTTTCATATCATTTATGTCCATGTAATTATTGGTTATGTCAGTTTTGAAACATTATAGGATTTATATTAATATTCTACTAATGTTCTATAATTTGGAAACCTAGTACGTGATATTTTAGAAAAAATTCATTCTTATCTTTATAAATTTTAAGAGGTTGTCTTATTATTGAATTTATTTATTTGTATTCCAAAATAAAGTTATTTTCAAATGCCAAAACCTGAATTTTTGAAATCTAGAATAAATTATGAGGATATAATTTATTTAAGGGGGTTGAATCTAACCCTCTATATTTCAAAATAGAAACATCATCATTAATATAATATATGACACACAACACCAATATTAGTGTAATAGCTCGAAACTCTCTTGTCCATTCCTCTATGGAAATCAACTGTTTATAGTGTTCTGGGAGGTCAATGTGATGTATCCACAACACTTTTTCAAAATTTCCAATTCGGTGAACAGTTCCTCCAATGAGACCATTGTAAACAATTCCAATGGTAGACCATTGTGAATATTTCCAACGGTAGCCTTAGGTGACTAGCTCTAATGGTAGCCTTGTGAAGATTTCCAATGGTAGCCTTGTGAATAGTTCCAATGAAAGCCTTAAGTGAACACTTCCAATGGTAGCCTAGTGAATAGTTCGAATGGTTGACTTCTGCAAAGAGTCCCACAGTAGCCTTGTAAACAGTTCCAATGATATGTTAATGTGAACAGTTACAACAGTAGTCTTGTGAAATGTTCTAACTTTAGGATTATGTGAATAGTTCCAATGGTAGCCTTGTGAGCATTTCCAATGGTATCCTTATGTGAAAAGTTCCCATGGTATCCTTGTGAAAAGTTCAAAGGGTAGGCTTATATGAACAGTTATAACAGTAGCCTTGTGAATAGTTCCAACTGTATACTTATACGAATAGTTCCAACAGTAGCCTTAGGAATGGTTCTAATGGTGGGCTTATGTGATTACTTCCAATTTTATCCTTTAGAACAGTTCCAATGATAGGATTTTGTGAACAGTACCGATAGTATCCTTGTAAACTGTTCCAATGGTAGGATTGTGTGAACAGTTCCAATGGAATCCCTCTGAACATTTCTAATGGTAGGCTTATGTGAAAAGTTCCAACCATAGCATTGTGAATAGTTAAAATAGTATACTTATGTTAATAGTTCCAATATTAGCCTAATGAATAGTTCCAATGGTGGGATTTTGTGAACAGTCCCAATAGTAGCCTTCTAAACATTTCCAACAGTAGACTCTATTTCGTTATCCAAATTTCCTGTTCGTGAACAGTGTTTTTAGGATTGTGATGTTCCAATGGTAGCTTATATTTCCTTTTCCAAATTTCTAATTCAATATTAGTGGTTCCAAAATGGTGAGGTTCCAACCATAGCCTCTATTTCCTTTTCTGAATTCTGAGTTCATGAAAAGTGATTCTAGAAAAGTGATCTTCCATCGACTGCCTCTTTTTCCTTTTGCAAATTTCATGTTCATAAATAGTGTTTCTAGAACGGTTAGTTACCAAATGTATCCTTTATTTCCTTTTCCAAATTTTTATTTTATGAACAATGATTCCAAAACGGCGAGGTTCTAACCATTGCCTCTAGTTACTTTTCCAAATTTTGAGTAATGAACAGTGTTTCCAAAACAATGAAGATCTAATAGTAGCTTGTGTTTCCTTTTACATATTTCAAGTTCATGAATATAATTTCCACAATGGTGAGGTTACATATGTATCGTATATTTCCATGAACAAATTTTGAGTTCATGTATAGTGTTTCTAGCGTCCTACAGTTTCTCCCCTTTGATGTTTCCATTGATTCAAGATGAATTTGAAGGATTGTTTTGAGGATTCAAAGGGCAATTAAAAATCCATTACTCATGTATTAATTTTCATATGGCTCGGGATTCTTTTCCTTAGTCAAACCGCATGGTTTAATGTGATCCACTTTTAATGGCCAATTGAGTGTATCTTAAACCGCTCCTCTATAAATCTTCTAAAGGGACGTGCTATCTTTATCCCTAGTTCTTCCAACTTGTTCTTAGGTGTGAGATTCTCAAACCTTCCATTATATCCTGTAGAAGTTGTGAGTCAAACATTACACTTTTGATTGGTTCCCCTAAGTTTTTATCCAACCAAGAAGTATCGATCAATGTTTTATATATGGTATGATCTATCATAAATATTTTGGTTACATCTCATATTGCTTCTCCTTTTCCTTTTATTTAATTCTATCTCCATGTTCCTAATAAAATTTTCTTGGGTGTTGAATGGTGTGGTGGTGTATCTGCATCCTCAATTGGATACATTTTTCACCGGTGAGTAGATCATAACCTATTATGTGACTTGTTCTCATATAAAGAACATCAACAACTGTATGAGGTAGGGGATTTGATCCTTCTCTTTTAATTTATGGGAAAATGTAGAGTTAACAAGTTTTTTCCACCTAGACCATAAGGGAATTGACATATTAAATATTTAAATTGGATAAAGAAATTAATATCGATCATATGTTAATACTTATTGTGTTCCTAGATATTGATATATATATGATTTCTTTGTAATCTTTTCATTATGGATGGAATATGATAATAAACGTAAATCTAGAATTAATTGATAATAGTTTAGTTAAAGATAAATAGGGATGTAAATGAATATGGTTGTTGTTGTTGTTTTAATTTGATGTTAATCAAATTGATGTAGTAAGTATGTTTGATCAATTTTTTAAAGCTTACTGTTTGTGTTTCCTGATGTTGGAAACTACGAATAATAATCCAGTTGATCTACAGTGGATTAATGAACTACTTGTTTGATAAATGATATTTACTTGTAGGGTTCACTGTTACCCACTTACTTTCTAAGAGCCAAGATCCCAATTGATATGATGTTTGTTTCCTTGCTGCTTCGGTTGTTAGATGATTCTATAAGGTTGTTATGATATGTGGGGTAGGAAAGCCTATTGGTTGTGGCAGTAGTTGATGCGTAGAAGGATAAGTGAATTGTTTTATCCATATGGGTGTCAGGGATGACACCTGAGATGATGGAATAGGTTGGATGTGAATGTTTGGATTCTTGTTGTTTCATTTGGGTTGATTATCTTCATTATATTCTCCACAACTCAACACATCAGGTTTTCTTTTCTCCTTAAAAATGTGATGAAGATGTGCGAGGCATGCCACTTTCATTCATTGAATAGCTTACTGATGGAGGATGATTTTATGCTCTTACTATTGGAGGCAATGACTCTAATGGTATTTCATATAATCACCATGTTGAGACATGTTATTTCAGAATCATATAATATTTTTCTAGAATGATGGGAAATGTGTGAATGTAATAGTTTTGTTAATAAATCATTGAACAAATGATGGTAAAAAACGGGATTCAGTTTTCTAGGAGGAAATGAAGAGGATGCAATTTAATGGAACAGTTTACTTTGGGTGTGATGGTAATGAAACATAATGTTATAATTTCTAATAGTTAGTTAATGTTTAAAAAAATCTTGTTGATAAAGTAAAAATAATAAAAATATAATGACCGGATGTAATAATCCTCTTTAAACGGTTGTGTTCTAATAGGATACCATGTATTAGAAGTGGCAGTCATGAGATTTAGAGACATTAGCTGCAGTTGAGTCTAAGACTAGGATATTCCCATAGTGTTGTTGTGATCTATATTATAATATATTCTTTTTGTTTATATATACGCTACTCCACCCCATCAATTACTGAAATTCACACCCTGAGGGTGTTTTCCCTAACATTTTGCTACGGGGATGGATGGAGGGATACCCCCTTTGTCCCCAATCTCTTCTTTTTCTAGTAACTTGTCCTGGTAGGCACAACAGTTAGTTTTCCCTATATATGTTAGTATAGGGTTGTAATGCATTGTCTTTATGCACATACATAAATTCTAGATATAGTTTTCTATGGATTTCTATAGGTATAATGTGTATATGCTGGGATAGCTTCAGGATCCTTACTCGGTGTATGGGTTGAAATGAATTGATGTATAATTCTTGACATATGATACATATTATATGAGTTTTGGTGGCTCCAAGAAACTACCTAGTTTATTTTCATATATGGACTTGGTGGTTTTGTTTCATGAGGTACATGTTGTGGTACTTCGCCCAATTCTCTGCGGGCAGGCCTTTTTGGATATAAAGGCTTAGGACATGCGTCATTAGACCGAAGCCGCAAACCAGTTGTGAAGTAGTAACGGGGTACCCTTGATATTCATTGTTATAATATATACTCTTTTATGAGATACATGGTTAGAGTAGCCATTGTGAGGAAGGGAACATAGTATAGTTGTTTAGGTGACCATTTAGATTCACTTTTTATTCACTGAGATTCAGCATTCTTTCTTCACTTTTACACAAGATTCTTTGGGGAGGATCCTACTAAGTATACTATTATTCTCAACCTATGTATCAATAAACTGTTTTTCACGTCACATGGAGAAGTTTGGAGATCTATTTTGTTTCTACTTTCTTGGGGTTTGAGGAACTATTCTGGGTTCTTGTTGCTACAGTTTTTAAATTCCTTTGGTACTTGTAGTATTTCCCTATTAGTTGTAGTAGTTTTTCATGACATTACATATGTGAACTTGGGTTTTGTTTTATATTTCCATCCTAGTTGGAGTTTTTTGGTGTCTATATTATCTGTCTCTTTTTCATGTTCTCTCTTAGAGGGTAATGTCTCCCATATGTGTGTTTACTATACCCACTGTGTTACTCGCTAACCAAGGACCAACTAGAGGCGAGACTCGAGGGGCCATTATCTACCTTCTCACATTTACAACACAAGAGGGTCACACCTTGTGGGAAGGGGGTTGTTAAAGAGTTGTATCATAGGTCTGGTTGAGGTATAGTATCTAGTTTGGTGCTTTGAACAGGTTGGATAGTGTTGGAATGTGTAGTCCTTGGAAAAGGTTAACCTAAAATTAAATAAAAGAAAACAATTAACTAATTATTATTGATTCTTCCATATTCCAGGTTTAGAAGCTCTAGTTGTTTTTTATTTTAGAAGTATTGCTCTGAATCGATGTCCTTATCAGGTTTTCATGGAAGAAGTCCAATAGGTTTTTTCAGAAGCCTCAGGGTAGAGATCGATGATGATGACTCTTGGAGGAAGACACTCCATGATTTATATTCCAGAGTCTGTAAAAGTTTGATGTCTTTGTTTCAAATGCTATCATAGAAGACTGGTTGGAGGAGGTAGAGATGGGTTTTAGTTCAATCCATACTCAGATAAAACTCTAGGATTCCATGGTTGTGATGATGCTACATGGATCAGCATGTTAGTGGTGGTTCTTGTTCTTATGGAATTGTTAGGATTTAGTGATCTCATGGGAGGAGTTCTGAGACAAGTATAGAGTTGAGTTTCATTCATCACTCGCGAAGGCATCCGGTATCTAGGAACTTCTTACCCTTCGATAGGGGATCTCCTGTGTGCGAGAATTTGGTATCCATTTACGGAACATTTTAAAATATGCTTCGGACCTGTTTCCAGATGAGGAAGCCAGTGCCAAGAATTTCAAGGAGGTTTTGCATCCATATATCCCACGCCAAGTCACCCCATTTTTTCTAGTGTCATATCTTGAGGTATTGGTGAGGGAAGAATTTTTTGATAGTACATTGTCCATATTCAGGTCATCACAATAGAGGAGTCTTCATGATTCCTCACAAAGTATATCTATGGTCTGGGGTTCCCTATTTTTTGGGTAGAAGAGTTTCCATTCGGTCGAGGGAAGGTCCCAGCACTCTACATCTCGTTCCTCCAGGGGAAGTAGAGATTAGGCCAATGCCATGGGGTTAAGTGATTGTTTTTATTGTGGTGGTCTAGGTCATTAGTATAAAGAGTTCGCGACATTTTAGAGCAGTTTTCGTGCACCAGGTGTTCTATTCTAGGTTCCTCTATTAAGGCAGTCCCAACCAAGGCAGCAGCAGCTGGTTGCACGAGTATTTGATCAGCATAGTGTGGATGGGACAGGAAGAAGGAAGCCACATGATGAACCCCATTTTCAGAGCAGTGTGTGGCCATGGTGGTGGTCTTGATTGGGGTAATATAGGATAGGTAGGTTATTGTGGTTAGTTTCATACCTTACCGTTCGCAGGCCCAAGCGAGCAATACATCGTTTGAGGCACCCTTTTCTTGTTTTGTACATAGGTGCATGACTTGTTTCATTTAAGAGTGAGACACTTGTTTATATCACATACATGTATCCATTCATTGGGCCTTGAGGTAGAGAGGATTTTAGTTCCCTTGTTGCTGACTACACCAGTTAGAGGTTGAACAGACTCGTTTGAAGTATGTAGAGACTATGAGCTAGTGTTTGAGAAGCACCTCTCTTGATGAGATTTTATATATTTATGGATACAACCATATGATGTCATCCTTGGAATGGATTTTTTATATTCATTGTAGGTTGTCATGGATTTTTTCAGTATGAAGGTGGTATTCATCGAAGGAAATGGAGGCATGACTACTTATTCGTTGTGTCCATATCTGCTTCTAAAAGCTTTCTTTGGAATATCTTCTTTTCCGAACGTGCAATTGGTGATATCCTGATTGCAAGTCAATATTAGAGAACCACTGAGCTCTCATTAATTGGTCGAATATATCTTCAATGAATGGAATTTGATATATTTTCAATATCATTACATGGTTAAGCATAAAATAGTCAACAAATGGCCGAAGATTTCTATCTACCTTTTTCACAAACAACACTGGTGCTTCCTATGGAGAAGTACTTGGTTGAATGAAACCCTTGCTTTCCAACTCCTATAACTACAATTTCAATTCCCATAACTCTATTGGTTCCATGTTTTAAGTTGTATGGTAAATAGGAATGGTCCCCATTAGCAGATCAATCGTAAACTCCACTTCACATAGAGGTGGTAACATAAATAATTTGTTTGGAAAGACATCTGGAAATTGATCCACAACAAATGGAAAAATATTTTCCTCAATCTCTTAAATGGATTCCAAAGTCAATAATACCAATTAGTAAATGATCTTTCCTACCATTGGGGCCAAAAATCCCTTTTCACCTTTCTTTACCATCCTCTCTCCTCTAAAGAGATGGTCGATGTCGTCCTCAGTCATGAAACAAACCGTTCTCCTATAACAGTCGATGTGAAACATAAAAATTTCCAACCAATCCATACCCATGATTACATCATAGACATTCATGTCCAATATCATGAAGTCCCATTTTACCTCAACTCCATCAATAGTTATAGAACAAGCTCTACACACAGAGGCATGACATTCTCTTTCACCAAGAGGTGTTTTCAGTTTCAAAATATAATGCATCATTTCCAGTTTTAAACATATCAAGTCAACAGCATGAGAATCAATGAAGGAATGTGATGCACCAATATCGAAGAGCACTTGCACAAGGGTAGAATTCAAAATAATCATACATATCACCATAGATAGTCCCACCTGATCATCAACAGTTATCTAATCATCTCCATACAATTACTTTGTCGCTGCACTATTCTCCTTGTTACCTTTCTCAAATTACCCTAGTTGATGGTTCATGGTATTTCAAGAATCACCATGGCTAGATCTATTATGCTGACAAGACTGATTCTGCTGTCCACATCCTATCGAAGCATATGATGCTTGTGAAATCTAAGGAGTGTCATGCGCCCATGACATTGGTGCATTCCTACAATAGCTCTATAGATTCCCCATCTACTTCTAATTGTGACATGCTCTAGGTTGTTCTTTACAATATCGTCTTTTGTGGTCAAACGAACCACATTGAAAACAACCTTCTTTTCTCTGGGTTCGTGGAGGAAGGTTCACTAATCCTACTTTCTAATACTGATGTCCACTTGCACCATGGAAATAGGTGTCCCTTTTCTTCTTGTTCCCAGAGGTTTAGTTCCAACCATTTCCCAAATGTATCATCAAACCTCTTCCTATCGAACCCGAGATATCTTGTTCATTAATAGTCGTTCTGTTCACCATCTTTGTATAATCCGTAATACAGAGCACCGTAATCTTCGATCGAATCTATTTTTTTATCCCCGATTCGAATATGCATCCCATAAAATACGCACATGCCGAAACCTTTTGTGCAAAACAGACTAAGTTCATGATCTCAACTGCATACTCTGTGACAAGGTGGCTCTCCAACTTCAAGCTAAAGAAGTCCATAGTTTTCTGGATCCTGAATGTGTTGGGGTAGAATTGTTTGTTGGAAATTTCTTCAAAATCCTCCCATGTAAGGCCTTCATCCAATTTAGTATGCACCGCTAAATCCCACCATTAACATGAAAGATCTTAAAGCATATTTGTCACCAATATGACCTTTAGCCCTGATGGTGTGCCTTTGAAATCGAATATACGATTCGTCCTACTTGGCCACACCTCCTCCTTCTCGGGTTCAGCATCACCCTGAATGTTTGGTGTATTCTACTTCATGGAATGGATGGTATGATCCACATGCCTTGGTTTATTCCTCCAGTCCATAGCATGAAAATCCTGGACAATACTCTGAACAGACTCTTGGTTCAGCCGTGGTTCAGGTGCAACCACATTCTCCACATCTTCTTCGGGTTGGTTTCGACAACACCTAACTGGTGCCATTTTCATAACCAACAACATCCTCTGTCAATCACACTCTCTAGGAACTGATGGCATATCATTTCAAATTATATCACATCACCTATCACAACTTTTTTTTTCAAAACTTCATTTTTTCCATGTTCAAACTTTTTTGAAAACATTCCTCATTCCTTTTGATAATCAACCCATTTTCAAAATACAACAAATTTCCTATTTTCAAAATCTTTCATTGAATTGAATTTCTGCATGTTTTTCGAAAATTCGAACCCTGTACAAAGTCATAAATCATTCCTCACAATGAGATATGCATTCATAGTGGGAATTCATTCCTCTTAAATTCATTTCATGCTCATCTCATTGGCTAAACATGTGGTAATGAGATTTTTTAACATTCTAGAAGTGTATCCAAAACACTTTTGTACCTAACACCCTAGTAACTTGAAGTTTAGTGTAAATGGGTTTGCTACGTCCATGTATGTTATACGTTTCATGTTCTGACAATCCTACTCCTGTCTAAGATTTCAACCCATGGAATAGAAAAGAATGAATTTCAACTCCATGACCAAGAACATCGATGACCACTTGTTAGGCGAGGACCGAACAAGCTGATACCATTTGAAATGACCTACCAATTCTCAATGGCTTGAGAGTACAAAGACTCATTATAAGGACATAAGCAACATCCCCAAGATGCCAATGGCTGGAAATAAATGCCAAAGTGTTTCAAATACATGTTGGTCGACGATGTACCATTTAAGAAATAACCCACAAACCAACCAAGCATAAACAACCATTCACTATATGATGCATGAAATAAAATGACCACTAAACAAATTCATTTATGTCAATCCACATCATGTACACAACAGCGGAAGACCAAACAAAGCATCAAGGTACACAATAGATGAAAAAATCAAGACTCTACAAAAACACGACGACTCCGTGCTCCACAACATCTCCCAAGAATCACCATGATCCCCTAGAAATATGATTTTTAAATTTAAATGTGTCCCTAAATACAACATATTCAGAAGATCTAAAGTGCCAATTAATGGTTGAATATAAAACTCATTATTTTTTACCAATGACTTCCCTACTCACACCACTTGGATAGAAAGGTTAGAAATATATATATAATGAATAGTTTATATAAATTTTTTTCTCAAAAGTAGTTTATAACTAAATATAAAAAAGTTTCCCAAAACCATTTATAACCAAAGGCATTAAATGATAATTTTAAACCAATTTTAAAGCAAGTTATTTTCCCAGAAAAATAACTAACCACGCTTTAAAACCATTTCAAAATTTCCATTTTTGGAATACCCACCAATTCCACAAACCCATGTAACCAACCGTGCATGATACCTATAATAGGGGAGAAGCCATAACCCTTATCCATACCAACCATGATGGGGTAACTTCTTACCCTTATCCAACACAAATGCACATGAATGTTTGATGGGCGAGAGCCCTATCCCTTATCCATCCCAAAACTGATGGGGGAGACCCCTAACCATTATCTGTCCCGAATGCAATATGAATGTTTGATAAGGGAGATTCCTTACCCTTATTTGTCCCAACACTGATGGCGGAGACCCCTAACCCTTATCCGTCCCACATTCCCATGAACACACACAACCATCATGTCAAAAACCATGTGTGTTCAACCAATTCAATCCATTTCAATAAAAATGTACATTTATTGAAACCCAAAGAATAACCCAATTTAAAACATTAATTTCACTTCAATAAAACATTCCCTTTTATTGAATACATTTTATCTGAACAATGTGTCACAATTCCAGCAAATCCCTTTTTTAAAATATCAATTTTAAAATTAAGAACTGAAGCACTCATCCAAAATCACCAATTTTCTAGATTTCACAACCATCACTCAAGAAGGTTTCCAACAAGTGTTAAAAAACAAAATCATAATCAATTCAACACCACACACTCAATTTTATAGAATGCAAATCTGTTATACTAAGTGGAGTTGAGAAAGAATCTTCCTACCTTTAGGGTTTTGATGAAAACCACCACGAACAGAGAACACACAAGTAAAACGGGCTGCTTCTTCAAAAATACGCCTTACATCTCTTCTCCTAGAAAGATCAAGACCAAATTATAACAAATTTGGCATCCACATACCTAGATATATACATAACAGGGATTGATCTATGAAACAGAGAGAAGAGGAGAAGTAGATCTATGTAGATCCTAGAAACCGATCAAGAACAATGAAGAACGATCACATACCTCAATAATCTGGCATCGATTCACCATGATAATCCTTCAGATCTCCTCTGAAATGATGGGACAACCTTTTCTGACCTTAGGATAATAGAAATCCCCAGATAGGGCCGCATAGAAGGGAAAACGAGCAACTTAGAGGACAAAATGCAAGAGATCCACTTTTATAGGATTTCGTTTAAGTGTCCGCACAGTTTTCTCGCACGACTAGACAAACCATGCGATAATAATGTGATAGATACTATCTCGAAAAACACACCATGCCTAGTTTGGCTGTAGGGTTAGACAAATTGTGCTCCTCCCGTGCAGAAGATACTGTCTCAAGCGCTAACTACGAACGGTTTGGCTGCACTGTTTAGACAACCAATGTGCCACCCGTGCGACATACCCTTTGCCTCAAAACATCATTTAATGTTCTCCCAACTCGTCTATTCATCACCCTTAACTTTAAAAGCACAAAAAGCATCAAGAAAGGGTTACATACCAGAAACCAGGGGTACTACATGGAATAATTTCTATGTCCATATAATATCAATGAAATTTAATTTTTATTTAGAATGGTTGGTTTTTATTGATTGATTTTGAAAATAATTTCTGGTTAACATGATCAATAACCATCTTAAATCAAAATGGATTTAAATTCATCTATACATTGGAATTAGTTTAATTATTTATGAATCAAAAAATATTAGTTATTGATATAATATTTTACATTATATCAACATATTATGAATATGGTATGTATATTGATGCATCATCAATGGTCCATGGTTATGTTTTTATGGAAAATAATTGGGTTGTATTATATGCATCATATCATTTGAAATTGAATGATAAAAATAATATACCACATAACTTGGAGCCTGAAGTAGAAATTTTTTATTAAAAAATTTTCTTGAAATATCTATATGTGGAAAATGAGAAATATATATATGGTTAATAAATGAATTAAGTATATATTAATCCAAAAATAATTAAACATGAGAAAAAAGATTTGGTGGTAATTGATAAAATATTATGATGATCCAATTTATTATTATGGAAGTAATGTGAACTATGTTGATGATAATTTGGGTTTATTGGGTAAAGAAAAAATAACCATGATTTTTCTAGTGAATGATTCATTATTTATTAATTTAATGAATATTGGATAATAAATTGTGAATGTATAAATATATTATCTTTTTCAATAAGTAATAGTACAATCACCCTTGCTTGAAAGAGTAACTATTTCCTAGAAAGAAGATAATTCATTATAAGTGAGTTTAATATTTATAAAGGGTAGATAATTTCATGATTTAAATTAAAATGAAAAGTCTTCATAATAATTTTTAGGTGGTTATATGTACCAATGGACTTAGAATTAAAAAATAAATTATTATGCGGCTATTAGAACTCCAAAATTAATATTCATCGTGACAATAAAAATAATAATAGAGAATTGTTGAAATATTTTTTGGAAATAATGAAGATGTATAATATTTATTTTAGAGTGAAATATTTCATTCTAAAATAATTTAAAGATGAATTATAAGATCATAAAGTAATTTATTAGTTTTTTCAAATTTAAAATTTAAAATGGTAACATAAATCCATAGATTTCTTTATGGGATTACTAATGACCCCTCTAGGTAACAATGAGATATATGTTATCTATTTTTTATAATGGCCTTTCGGAATAATTATGAATTGAATTAATATTTAGTATATACATTTACAATCAAAATTATGGATTATCAGTTCAGAAAATTCCAACATTTAAGTAAATACATTGATATTGTTCATTGAATTATCAAAGAGGTTGAGAAAAAAAAGCTATTATTAGTGGAATTGTGTTATAATAATACTTTAATTATAGTATAAATATAGATCATTTGGAATCATTATGTGGAATGTTGTGTTGAACTACATCTTGTTAAGATGAATATGAAAAAGGATGTTTTTGACTTCTGATGTGGTGAATGAGATGGTGGAAAATGATAAATTCATAAAATATCAAATGAAATCATCTCAATTTAGTTAAAATTGTTATATACATAATTAGAGAAAATATATTTTAATTTACATTTATTATCAAGGTTTAATTATATATGGCCCCAAAAATGTGTGATGTGTTTCAGTGTAATAGAGAATTATCCCCATGATTTATTGGTCCATATATATTACATCTGGAAGACAGATTGGTTGTATATCCATTATCTTTTATAATAAGTTAATATCATTATTAAAATATATTTCATGTTTCATTATTATATAACAATATTTTTATTCCATCGAATTTATTGGGCACTAAATATATTGAAGTAAGGAATGCTATTTTTTACAAGGATAAAATACATTATATACCAAATAATTTTTAGATGTTGTTGTTAAATAAGAAAAATATAAGTGTTATTATTTAATGAATATATCATATGGTTTGAGAAGGAACATGTGAACTTTAATAATTAAAGAAAATTACTTTTAAATATTTTTTCAACGATTAAAAATATCAATAATTTTATTTATTTAAGGGGGTGATGTACTATTAAAATATTTAAAAAAATTGTATGTATGATTAAATATTATCGAGTTATATTTTTTATAATTATTCATCATGAATAATTATTTTCTAACATCAAAATTAATACAATGTATCAATATATAATATTTATTATATTATAATTATAAATTTTTTATATATATATTTACATTAATTTAATTAATTTATAATGATGTAAAATATTTTCAATATATTAGGAATATATGATGGCATTATATGAAACATGGATGTGTTTTTTTAAATGAAATTTATTCTATCTTAAGAAAATTGAAAATATTAATTTTTGTGTTTTATTTTAAAATTTTATATTTTATAGTAAGAATTTGATAAATAAAATACTACTAATATTTATTTGATAAATATATGAAAATTAATATTTAAAATAATTTTCAATAAAATAAATATAGTCTATAATTTGTAAATATGATTTATAATCCATGATTTTAATTAGATACTATTCTAAATAATATAAATGATATAATTTTTTCACATTACACTTTGTTTCATCATGTTTTAAAATATTTATTTTTACATTAATTTTTTTAATTTAATGTGGTAATAGCGTGTTTTAATATATGTTATTATAAAATATTTCATTAAAATTAAGTGTATAACCTCAAGTAGAATTATATTTCTCCTTATATTATTGTATTTTAAATGGAATAGATCCTTATATAATCATATATTATATGTATTGCATGATAAGATAGTAAAAAAATTTAATAAATATTAATCAAATAATATAAATTACTCTTTTATAAATAAAAAATATAAAAATAATTATTGATGTCAAGGTAGTGCCTCTACCACATTGTAAAATTATGAATCGGATTACTTAAGATAATATATATTAATAGAAAATAATATTCATACCATTAGAGAACAATATGACAATTAATTTAATTTTCTATGGATATTCATGAATTTTATAAGTATATAATATATTCAGTATCCAAATTCTTACCTAGTTTTTTCAAACGGTATGAAAATCCCTAATTCGTGTCATAAATTGTTATCTGGATAAGTAGAAGAGTAAAAATACATTATTATTGGTTTTATATGATAATATTTATGAAAATAAAATAAAATTTATGTTAATAATTATGTTTTATAATTTTATAGTAATATAAATCACAAAAAATCATATTCAGTATCGATATAGTAACTGTAAAAGCTATAGAAAAGATAAATAATGTTTGTTGTAGAATATTTATTTTGATTACTTATAAATAAATTAGGTTGTTGAAAAAAAAATTATGTTTAAATATTAAATGTATGTTATTATATAAATATTAAAACATTACTTTTATAATATACTAGTTATTATAAAAAAACAATAAAACAATACAGAATATGTTTTAAATAAATGATTTATAAATTAATAAAAATATAAAAATAGATTTATTGATCCAATTGGTGATGAATAATGGAAAAAAATAAGATATTTATCCCATTTATAAGCTACATTCCATTTAAAAATTACATTGTTAACGGATAATGATTTAATATTTATGAATATTTCATCGATAATTGTCAATAATAGCAGAATAATTTGAACCCTTTCGAAACCCATATAATGTTCAACGTTCAATGAATATTCTACTTGAATTCCTTCATAAGCATTCTATTCTATTTTTATAAGGATATGTTCTAGTCAAAATTACATTTTCCCAAAGAACAGAATTCAATCCAAAGGAGGTGAGTCAATTTATTATATGGTTTCCCAAATTAATCTAGCTATTAATATTTAAGATTCTTTTAAATTAGGCCTCATATTTTTTTTCAAAAAGGATTCTATTATAAAGTTATAAATACCATATTTTTCTATTCATATTGATATATCACTCATTACATATCAATGAAACATTTTAAAAAAATTATTATTATACTGAATCATAGGTTTCATGATCCATACCATTTCTTTATCATCATCCATTTACAAAATCAATAATATTGGATACATTTTAATTTTTTTTGAAACATTAGGGTTATTTTTTCAAATCTATGGTGAAAATCAATTATTTATATTCATTATTTTATTTTATTCTTGTTTATATGACATATTTCACATGTAGTGGTCTTAAAATACCTAATTAATAATGATACAATCATTTTAAATTAATATATTGATATATATTTATAAAAACTGATTTCATGATTTGTTATAAAATAAAAAATTAAATTATTGTTTTACTATGATAATGGAATAAAAAATAGTTATTGTCATAATGATATTAAAAGAAAACAAATGTTGTTATATTTAAGTGTCTAAAAATATTAATAAATAAAATTTTATAAATTGAATCAAAATGGAAGACCTTTTCACAAATATTGTTATGAAAAGAAATAAAACATATACATTTATCGTTTGGAATATATGGATCCATTTTAAAATTACATTTTATCATTAATGTTATACATATTGTTTTTAGAATTTTGATTAAATAAATTGCATTATGAATGATGTAGGAAAAGTTAATATAAAAAATTGATAAGAAATGGATGTAAATTAATAAAAATAAGAAACAATACTAATGATAAAATTTATAAGGTATGAAAATAATTAATATAATATAATTATGAAATATATTTGAATAAGAATAAATAAATTTTTGATGAATAATAAATGATTTTCTTTTAAAAATTACTTTAAATGTTTAGAAGTCTTTATCTCATATATCATTATTATATTTACTAAAAATTATATTTATAATTTTTCTATTTATCATTATCTATATTAAATGTTTCAATTAAATATTTCTCTTAATACAGATATCAATATATCATATAATTAAAATCATTTCATTTTCATCAGTGAAAAAAAATTTATAAATTTTTGTGATTAAAATTATTTTTTGTTAGTTTCATTCATGAAATGTTGACATAAAAGATCTTACGTGTTTTAATATTGTTATAAGTATTTTATATTATATAAAATTATTAATACTTTCAAGATTTATTCTCTGAATTCCTTAGTTAAAGATTTTTTATCCGTAGAAAATAGTTTGGATATTAATAAATGGCCCATTCCATTTAATGGATGAATAAAAGGGTGATTATTAATATAATTTTCCATGAGATCTTCATGATTATATTATTTCCATTATTATTTCTTATGTGATGTTTTTATGGATATAATTATGAAATGATGTTTTTTAAGACTGATGTTTGGGTTTCTATGAACTCAATGATTATTATTTATAAAGAAACCATTGACTAGGATTTAATATATTTCAATAGCTCAGTGGTTTTACTTTATTTTTATTTACCATAATGATATTTTCATGGCCAAACCACATTTTTGAATGATTTTATATGGTTTAATTATGAGTAATAAGAATAATATATAAAATTTTATAGTTTTAAATATTATTCATAAATGAAGTATGTATATCATTTAATTTATTATTCTAAGTGAATTTATATTTAGTGGAACTGTGGAGTTTTCAATGCAGTGGACTTCATAATCACCTAAAACTCAAATCCCAATGGACTTGATCATGTAAGTGTTGAAATGGTTTTCTAAAACATATTCTATTGGGGTATTTATGCTCAATATTTTTTATCAAAAAAACATGTCATCAAAGAAAAACCAAAATATCTCCCAAATAAAGGATTCACATTGATACTTTGTCATATTGAATAAACATGAAGCATTAAAATATTTAATAGGATGCATTAAATTATGAAGTCAAAAAAAATTACACATTATTTGTAAAACATCTTAGTATACTAATGAGGATAATTAGATAAAATCATTAATAAAAAACACCACATTTATTTCCATTAAAATATTTTTCCAAACCACTTTTATAAATCATTTCAAAATGGAATCTCAATAATTCCTTACAAAAACTAAAAATTATTCCATAGTATATTCATAATTAAATTATACAATTCATTTATTTATTTAATATTACCCTTTACAAATTTTCACATTCAAAATTATATTCATTTTTAAATTGCATTGAAAATACCATCCTTTAAAAAAAATAAAGATAACAAATTTCATTAATAAATTCACTTTTAACCAATTTTTATTAAATAAAATTTATAAAATAATAATCCATATATATTTAATAACATTCTCATTCAACATAAAAATAAATATTATTGGAAACCGTCACTCATTCATGAAGTTCCCCATATAAAGAAACATTTTAGTTGTTACATAATCATTCAATGAAAATTAAGACGAGATAAAAAATTGTCATTTGGATCAAACACTATCCATGTCATATAATATTTCTCTTTACAAAAAATATATCCCATGTCTATAAAATTAAATAATGGAATGAAAAATATTCTAATTCATCCTTATCAAAATTTTGTAAAGGCCACCTACAATGGTGTATTATCCCTTTATCAATAGAAATATCATACTAGACACTACTAATATAGCGAAAACTTATCTCATCATTTAACTTCAATAATTATATAAAAAATAATAATATTAAATTCAACAATCAGGAATATCTTTTATACTTATCTAGATTATCTATGATGTAGAGCACAAGAGAAACAAGTTGTGTCCCACTCCCAATGCACAAATGGACCTGAAATATACAAAATATCTAATTTAAAACACAAATTATTTTTCAATAACATCAAATTTTAAAAAAAATACTACAATTACTCACTGTGAATAAAATATTACATTAAAAAAATTTCATTGTGATAATTCATCTATCTCAATAATTATCTATACACTACACAAAAATGATATTTGATTAAAAGGTAATTCATATAATACTATTTATTTTATATACATTTAAAGAAGTAACTTTTTAACTTTATTCTATTTATATATGTCTGGTTATTATCAGATTGTGGTTAAAAATATTTAATGTAAATTATGTATAAATTATTATGATTCATTTTCATGGAAGCTAAAATGTGACGTAGAGAATCTATTACGGTGTATTAATTTGATTATATTATACATTTTCATCATACCCATGTATTATTAAGGGAGTTAGTGTCCTTCAATGAAATAACTTCATAATTTTGATTAATATAATATTAAAAAATATGATCTCAGGTAATGAATTTTCTTTTATTTATTATTAACATGATAATTTCAATTGAGTATTTTTAATATCAAAGGGCAAAATGATTTTTTCTCAAAAATGATAAACAATATATGTTATTATAGTATTCCTGGCCATTTTTCTTGTGGTCTAGATATCATTTATCTAATGGCGCATGGATGATGTTCGACTATCAGGGATGGGAGGACATTAGAAATTTTTAACGCTTCTCATGTAGTTCACATTGGGTGATCTCTATGATTATACGGTCATAAGGATAAAGTCACCTATAACAATTTCATATAGTTTTATCTGTCATTGGATATTCTTATCGGTGAACATGTGTATTGGACCTTATAAAAAATGTTATTAATATTATATATCATGATTATCGTATTTTTATGTGTGGAAGAAATCCATGAAGACAAATTCCCATGAGGTGGTAACATAATTTTAACGTTTCATAAGTAATATGGAATAGATTAAATATTTCGTGAATAAATTTATCCCTTGAACATTAATGGAGGAATATATTTATGGAAAAATTGTAACATCCCAAGTAAATAAAGAATAATACATTTTAATATTTATTAATATTTGTGAATTAAATATTAATTTTACTTTAAAGTGGTTTCTATGTTCGATAGCGTACCCGATACGCAAAAAAGAGTTTCTTTGAAATCGTACATTGCACACTAGTAATAAAATAATATTATTTTAAATGTTAGTTAGAACGTAGCCGTTGTACAGGCGGGAATGGATAGAAATAACTAAAATATGATTATATATGTTTGTTAAATGTTTTTACATTTATCTACTAAAGGATAAAGGCTTAAAATACGAAAAGAATTCAATTTTGGGCTTATATACTCTAATTTTCACGAAAGGTCCACTTATCAACATTTGATGGTGATCCGTCATTAAATATAGTTTTGGTCACTCTTATACATTCTATTGTACCAAATAAAACTCATCTTTAGAATCGGGACATCAGGTATTACTTTGTGTAATTTTTTTGTATTTTTTCGATAAACATCATTTTTAATGAATAGTGTAAAATGTTGTATTTTAATTCCAAACCTCTTTTTAATCTAATTTATTAAGATTACTAGATTAGATATTTAATTTGTTTTAAAGTGAAATTAGAATATATTTTTACCATTTAATCCAATGGTGGTCATTGGAATCAATTTCACTTTGAAATTGGACTTAAACTAGTGTCAATCTTTTGATACTTATTGTTTCATAAAAACACGCTATTTGTCATGACAGCGGAAATTAATTATTAAATTAATTAATGTGACTATTTGATTTGAATTTTGTAAAATATACATCATTTTTGAATTCAGAATATCAAATATAGATTAGGGAGAAGTTTTGGTTTTTTTCTGAAAAACATCAATTTTCTATGAATAGTGAAACCGCAAAGTGGTGGTTACAAAATTTGATTTTTCGTTTAAATGGGAGTTTACCACTTATGTGTTTTGAATCTCAAAAATCCAATTTAAATGATTTCCATTATTAAGTAAAATTTGGTTCAATGGGATTAAAATAAATTTTGGTGAATAGTAACTTTTATGTTTTATTAATCGCGATTAAAGGTAATTATTGTAATTTAAGGTAAAAATGATATTATAATAAAATGAAAATATGTTGACACTTGTCCTAACCTTATTTTATGAGTTATGTCCGACCAAGACAACCCATGGGTCGATTTTTGGTACCCCACGGATCCACTTGGGTATGATAATGACATTTATGCCTTTTATTTAAAGTTAAAGTAAAAATGACACGAACATGAGATGTTTTAATAACCAATTTTTACATGGTTTTATACAAGTCATATTTCTTAATATAAATATTCATTATAAATCTAAAAATATTTCCTACATCATGATATTTTTTCATAATTTTTAGACATTAAATAAATTAAATTATTTATGACACCATGATGATGCAGCGATTACCTCATTATTTAACAATTTAAATAAAATGGAAAGATAATGTAAAATCTAAGACCAACACATGTCCAAAACCTATTTTATGTGTAGATTTAGAACCCTTATCACCTTATCCTCAAAACACATCAATGTGGGACCATTAATAACCGAAACTCATTCTAAAATAAAATAACATTTCCTTACATTCCAAGAGTGCCCCTCCTCTCCTCCTATAAAAGGCCCCACCTCACCTCATTACCCACACTTCTAAAGCCTTTGGCTCGACCAAAACCTTATCATTTTGTCTCTCCACATCCCTCTCTTACTCCTTGAAGCATCACTTTGGGCAGAAGTCTTTCCAAGGAAGCCTTTGAGCTCAAACCAAAGGGAGCTACCCGATTATAAGGTAATGTCTTCACTTGAGTCCTTTTGTTTTATTTTTCTTCTCCAACCCCCTAAACTCTTTTTATTCATTTCTTTTGTAACAACTCCAGTATCTTCCATATACTAGGATGTTTTTATAACAAGGATTCGAGCTACACTTACACACACCTACGTCTAATGGTTAAAGAACATACTGTTTCCGTGGATGGTGAATTTCTTCCTCACGAAACGATGATTGTTTGATATTCATCTAACACATTCAAAGGTGGCCATTAAGATTTCACTATATTTATATATGATATATAATATGTTTATTTTTTCCTTAAGCTTCTTTATTTTTCATTTTGGGCGTACCTTTATGGTTTCCATTATGGGTAAATGCGATATCTTCATTTAAGGAAGTGCGGACTACCGCCCCCTCAAAGTGATTTGATTCGTTAATACCATATGTGGGATGTATAAAGGATGTATTTAAAGTTATTATATATGATTTTATACTGGAATTATAATATACCTCTATATCATTATTATTTCTTTACATTAAATTATGACAAAGAAATGAAAGTAGTGTTCATGCGTACGTACGACTTACCGTCTCCATGAACGGTGCATTTCATTTATTATCCCCAAATGTAATGTACTATTATAAGTACATATATATATTGGATATATATGATTTATGTTAAATATAAATGATTAATATAATTCTGGGATTAAAATATACATACCTCTCATTTAGTTTTAATTCCATTATTATGACATAGAAATGAAAGTAGCGTTCATGCGTACGTACGGCTTACCGTCTCCATTAAACGGTGCATTTCATTTCTTACCTCTAAATGATTATGTAATATTATAAATACATGTATATGCTAGATATATATGATATATATGATATCCAAATCATGAATTTCATTCTGGATATAATGAACCTTTGATCACACGAACAACATGTAATCGTAAGAAGTCCACTTTCGACTTAAGGACCAAATATCGACAAAACAAACATTATTAACTCAAATGATTACATAATGTTTATAACATGGAAATAAGTGATATAAAAGAAATAATGAACTCGAAAATGGTTCTTATGAAAATAGAAATTAACTCAAGTTTATTATTCAGGATGTTAAAGAACGATCGAGTCAAGTCGGACCCGAGGTAAGGGACTTCATCTCAATATCCTTTCATTGAGGCATATTTCGTTTTATACACAACTTTCTTTTATACGGTGTATAAAACCCTTTGAATTTTACTTTTATACAAAAGGAATCTTTTTCTACGAAGAGTTTTACTAAACAACAAAAAGGAATGTTTCTTTTAACGTACGCGGTGACAACGACCTTTTCCGCCGCCACGAGTATTATTTGGTCTTTGGATTCCTCAACAAGCTGTGATGTTTTTTAAATTAAATAAATACCATATACTCTTTTATGTATTTTGGTATTGAAAATGTTTTTTATAATGGATTTGTTATGTCAACATATTTGAGTGATATATTGTGATCAAAGTGTGGAAATGTTTTCTTTCCATTATATTTGTTTTATGTCTTATGATTTTATTATGGTACTTGGACATTTAATGGGTGGTTACGTGATAAACCATATGATGGGTGGTGCCGTGAATACCAGGATGGGTGGTTACGTTATAACCTCCAATGCATTGGGTATGGAAGTCGGCCGTATGGCTATTCCATTAAGTATGTATGGAAGTTGGTCGTACGACTATTCGATTAAGAGATATGTGTGGAAGTCGACTGTATGGTTATTCCACTTAAGTATGTGTATGTCCCAAGTTACCTTAATATGTTATGTGTTCTTTATATGGGTTTTATGGTAATCCTTTGGTTATAAAAGGGTATTTGATGATATTTTATTCAGTGAAGATATTTTACTACTTCATGAAGGTGAAGGTATTACTTTGATAAAGTATACATGGTTTACGTGATGTTTGAAAAACTAACCGTTTTCATTCTTTGTGTATCCTTTACTGAGATTTTTATGCTCACCCCAAGTTTTTTTGAAATGTTTTTCACATGACATAATGTGGAATAGGGTCATGGATGGGATCAAGGGAAAGTCATGCTATATGAAACATGGAAATAGACATGTCTCTTTTTAAGAGTTTTTTTATTCTTTGGAAACTTATTAGAAGTGTCTACTTTGTAATCAGTTGAGATGTAATAGTTATGTTCTAATTCTCTAAAACTCTAAAACTGAAAAGATCCTCAATGGGAATTATTCATTTACTTCAATATTAAGTAAGGTTTAAGGCTGGGGCCTTATAGTTGGTATCAGAGGTCGGTTTAGACAACTTTAGGAGTTAGAAAATTGTTAAATTATAATATGATTGAAATGATATAGCATTTACGGATTACCATGTTGCTTCACCTAAGATATTTCTATGTTCATAATGGTTTTCCATAGAGAAAACAAAGCAGCTATGTTGGGATGACATCAGGAGGAAGACAACCTTCCAAATCAGTAACTTGAGATAGTCGTAATTGGAACTAAACAGTTTGTTGCAGTGATGGAACAATTGACTCAGGCTATAAATGGTGGTGGTATCCATGCACGAGATAAGCCAGATCAACTACAGAGGAACATGTCAGTGGTGGAACATTTCATGTGGCAACTTCCCCCATCATTCAGAGGATCATCTGACCCCTTACAAGATGAAGGGTGGATTAAAGCACTAGATAATATTTTTGATGTCATGGGGTGTTCGGAACATCAAAAGGTTAGCCTTGCTATTTACCGTTTTGAAGGAGAAGCTGATCAGTGGTGGTCGATGGTGAAAAATATCAGGTATAGTGGGGAGATTGATGATCTTCACTGGGATGAATTCAAAGGTATGTTTCTTGAGAAGTATTTTCCTAAGGCTGTTTGACTTAGGATGGAAAAGCAATTCTTGGAATTTACGCAAGAGGAAGACTCAGTGGCTGCCTCTGAAGCATAGTTCACTCGATTGGCAAGGTATGCTCCAAACTTCATACGAGATCATGATAGTAAAATAATCCATTTTTACTCAGGGTTAAAGCCAATGTATCGGAGGGCATTAGCTTTTCGGGAGTTCAAAGGATATGAAATACTTGTTCGATGTGCGGAGAAGGTGGAAATGGAGTTTGTCGATGATCAGGTGTTCTATGAAAATCAACAGAATAAGAGGTCCAGTTGGCAGGAAAAGGGGAATAATTTACCAAAGAAGCAAGGAGGTAAGAAAAACAAATATCCATCCTGTGAGAAGTGTGGTAAAATGCATCTTGAAGAATGTTTATCCAAGTCTGGTAAGTGCTTTCGGTGTGGTAAGTCTGGTCATATTGCTCGTAACTGTAAGAAAGATGATTGAGCAGGCAATGAAAAGCCAGCGGTAAGATGTTTTAAGTGTAATGAAATGGGTCATTATTCAAATGATTGTCTAACAAAGAACTCAACTGGGGGAAAGCAGCCAGACTACAAGCAGAAAGGGGTGGTGAAATCCTTTCCAACAACTTCAGAAGATGTTGGGCGATCGAATGAAGTAGTATCGGGTACACCGTTTGTTTGTTCATATTATGCCAATGTGTTGTTTGATTCAGCGTCTACACACTCTTTCATTTCTTAGAAGTTTTCTAGTAAATTGGAATTTCCATCTCAAGATATGAATCCAGAACTTACGGTAAATACACCCAGAGGGAACGATGAGACAAAAAAGAATTATAAGAACCTTCCTATCCTTGTGTGTGGAAAGAATCTACCAGCCAACCTTATGGTTTTTACTCTATTAGAGTTTGATGTTATTTTGGGCATGGATTGGCTTTCTGTTTATCATTCTAAGATTGACTGCAGTGCTAAAATGGATTCTTTTCAGAAATATTTTCAGTTTGTATACAATAATGAACCCATGATTTTGATAACATATCAGGAAGTTGAGAAACTAGTAAAAGGTGGAAATGAATGTTACCTTGAACATATTGCTGAAAATAAAGGAACTGTTCAGATTAATGATGTGCCAGTGGTAAATGAGTATCTTGATGTTTTTTCTGATGAGTTGCTTAGTATTATTCATGATCGGGAAGTTAAATTTACTGTTGACTTAGTTCTTGATTCTAAGCCAATTTCAAAATCCCCTTATCGAATAGCTCATGTTGAACTTTTAGGGTTAAAGAAGCAGTTGCAGGAGTTATTAGATAAAGGTTTCATTCGACCTAGCACATCACCATGGGGTTCACCCGTCTTGTTTGTTAAAAATAAAGATTGCCCATTGAGACTTTGCCTTTATTATAGAGCCTTGAATAATATTACTGTTAAGAACAAGTATCCTTTGCCTCATATCGATGATTTGTTTGATCAGCTCCAGGGAGCTCTATATTTTTCGAAGATTGACTTGAGGTCGGGGTACCATCAGTTGAAATTAAAAGAAGCAGACGTTCTGAAGATTGTGTTCAGTACTAGATATGGCCATTATGAATTTGTAGTTATGCCTTTTGGGTTAACCAATGCACCTGCTATATTCATGGACCTTATGAATAGAATTTTCCCTGAATTCTTAGATAAGTTTTTGGTTGTTTTCATTGATGATATTTTGGTGTTTTCTAAAAGTAAAGAGGAGCATTAAAGTCATTTAAGGTTTATCTTGAAAACCTTAAAAGAAAAGAAACTATATGAAAAATTCAAAAAGTGTGAGTTTTGGTTACAACAAATTTTATTCATGGGTCACATTGTTTCAAACGATGGCATAATTGTTGATCCTGCTAAAACAAAAGTTGTTGAAGAATGGCCAAGACCCACAAATGTAATCGAGATCCGTAGTTTCCTTGGTTTGGCAGGTTACTACCGAAGTTTGGTTGAAAATTTTTCACGGTTATCTATTCCAATGACTAAGATAACTCGTAAGGGTGTTAAGTTCATCTAGACAGAAGAATGTAATGATTGTTTTCAGGATTTGAAAAGAAGATTGGTGAATGCTCTAGTTTTAGAACTTCCTTCCAGGAATGGTTCATTTTATATATATAGTGATGCTTCGTTGAAGAGACTTGGCTGTGTACTTATGCAGAATGATCAGGTAATTTCTTATTCTTCACGTCAGTTGAAAACTCATGAGGTAAATTAACCTACACATGATTTGGAATTAGCTGCTATTGTTTTTGCTTTAAAAATTTGGAGGCATCATTTGTATGGAGTAAAGTGTTAAATATATACTGATCACAGAAGTTTAATGTATATATTCACTCAGAAATAATTGAACATGAGATGGAGGAGATGGCTGGAATTAATCAAGGATTATGATTCTACAATTCACTACCATCCAGGGAAAGCAAATAAAGTGGCCGATGCTTTGAGTCGAAAAAGTAATGCTTCATTAACCATGATACGTTTGGAACGAGATCTTTCAGTTTTTGATTTGATGAACATTGGAATAGAAGTTGTTGGTACATGAAGTTATTCTGTTTTGTTTCAGGTATCAGTGATATCATCCCTATCAGATAGAATTAAGCAAGCACAGAGGGAAGATAGTGAGTTTCAGAAAAAGGTAGAGCTAGTTTAGAAGGGTAAGTTTTCTAAATTCAACATTGATAATGATTGTGTTTTGAGGTTTGGGAAGATATTATGTGTGCCTTGTGATTCACAGTTGAAGAATGAGTTGTTATGTGCGGCTCATAGTTCCATGTTTTCAGTTCATTCTGGCAGTACTAAGATGTACAGAGATCTGCGGGAGTATTACTAGTGGGATGGAATGAAAAGGGATATTGTTGATTTTACTATGAAGTGTTTGACTTGTCAGTAGGTTAAAGTAGAGCGGCAGTTACTGAAAGGGATTCTTCAGCCATTACCAGTGCCAGAATGGAAATGGGAAAACATATCAATGAACTTTGTTGTGGGATTACCGAGGAAATCTCGAGGTAATAATGCAATCTGGGTTATTATTGATCGCTTGACTAAATCTTCTCATTTCCTTGCTATACGAGATACTTTTTCACTAGATCAAATTTCCCGTTTGTATATTAAAGAGATAGTCAGGTTACATGGAGTTCCTCTCTCCGTTGTGTGTGATCGTGATCCCAGGTTTACTTCTATCTTTTGGAAAGGCCTTCAGAAGTCGTTGGGTACTGAATTAAATTTTAGTACAGCTTTTCATCCTCAATCAGATGGGCAGTCAAAACAAACAATTCAGACCTTGGAGGATATGCTACGAGCTTGTTTGATGTATTATCAGGGAAGTTGGGACCAACATCATTCTTTGGTTGAGTTTTCGTATAATAACAGTTTTCATTCCAGTATACAGATTACACCATTTGAGGCATTATATGGGAAGCAGTGTCGAACTCCAACATTTTGGGATGAAGTGTGTGAAAGGAAGCTGATGGGACCAGAATTGGTAGAAGAGATGGCAGAAAAAGTTCAGTTGATTCAGAAACACATGAGAATAGCTCAGAGCAGGAAAAAGGGTTATGCGGATAACCGGAGGAAGGATATATATTTCGAGGTAGGTGATCATGTTTTTCTAAAGGTTTCTCCATGGAAAAGTGTGATGAGATTTGGTAAGAAAGGAAAGTTGAGTCCAAGGTTCATTGGACGATATGAAATTCTGGAGAGAGGTGGATCAGTTGCATACAAAGTGTCATGACCTCCATGTTTATCTCAGGTACACAATGTTTTTCATATTTTGATGCTGAGAAAGTATATGCCAGATCCATCTCATGTTTTGAGTCCAGAGGTAGTTCAGCTGGAAGAGAACCTATCTTATGAGGACAAACCGATCCAGATTCTTGACCACAGGGAGCAGGTGTTACGGAATAATGTGATTCATCAAGTAAATTTTTTGTGGAAAACCCACATGATTGAAGAGGCAACATGGGAATCTGAAAATGTTATGAGGGATAGATACCCCCACATATTTTGATAAGTGAATAAAATTGCGAGGACGCAATTCCCAAAAGGGGGGAAGGATGTAACATCCCAGGTAAATAAAGAATAATACATTTTCATATTTATTAATATTTGCGAATTAAATATTAATTTTACTTTAAAGGGGTTTTTATGTTCGATAGCGTACCCGATACGCAACAAAGAGTTTCTTTGAAATCGTACATTGCACACTAGTAATAAAATAATATTATTTTAAATGTTAGTCAGCACGTAGTCGTTGTACTGGCGGGAATGGATATATATAACTAAAATATTATTATATATGCTTGTTAAGTGTTTTTACATTTATCTAATAAAGGATAAAGGCTTAAAATACGAAAAGAATTCAATTTTAGGCTTATATACTCTAATTTTCACGAAAGGTCCACTTATCAACATTTGATGGTGAACCGTCATTAAATATAGTTATGGTCACTCTTATATATTCTATTGGACCAAATAAAACTCTTCTTTATAATCGGGACATCAAATATTACTTTGTGTAATTTTTTGGTATTTTTCCGATAAAGTTCATTTTTAATGAATAGTGTAAAATGTTGTATTTTAATTCAAATCCTCTTTTTAATCTAATTTATTAAGATGATTATATTATATTTTGAGTTGGTTTTAAAGTTAAATTAGAATATATTTTTACCATTTAATCCAATGGTGGTCATTGGAATCAATTTCACTTTGAAATTGGACTTAAACTAGTGTCAATCTTTTGATACTTATTGTTTCATAAAAACACGCTATTTGTCATGACAGCGGGAATTAATTATTAAATTAATTAATGTGACTTATATAATTTTAATTTTGTAAAATATACATCATTTTTGAATTCATAATATCTAATATAGATTAGGGAAAAGTTTTGGTTTTTTCTGAAAAACTTCAATTTTCAATGAATAGTGAAACCGCAAAGTGGTGGTTACAAAATTTGATTTTTCGTTTAAATTGGACTTTACCACTTCTTTGTTTTGAATCTAAAAAATCCAATTTAAATGATTTTCATTATTAAGTAAAATGTGGTTCAATGAGATTAAAATAAATTTGGTGAATGGTAACTTTTATGTTTTATTAATCGCGATTAAAGGTAATTAGTGTAATTTAAGGTAAAAATGATATTATAATAAAATGAAAATATGTTAAAACTTGTACTAACCCTATTGGATAAGTTATGTCCGACCAAGAAATCCCATGGGTCAATTTTGGGTACCCCATTGAGCCACTTGGGTACGATAATGACATTTATGCCTTTTATTTAAAGTTAAAGTAAAAATGACACAAACATGAGATGTTTTACTAAACCAATTTTAAATGGGGTTATACAAGTCATATTTCCTACTATAAATATTCATAATAAATATAAAAAGATTTAATACATCATGATATTTTTTTTATAATTTTTAGATATTAAATAAATTAAATTATTTTTGACACCATGATGATGCCGCGATTACCTCATTATTTAACGATTTAAATAAAATGGAAAGATAATGTAAAATCTAAGACCTAAACATGTCCAAAACCTATTGAATGGGTTTATTTCGAACCCTTATCACTTTATCCTAGAAACAAATCAATGTGGGACCATTAATAACCGAAAATCATTCTAAAATAAAATAACATTTTCTTACATTCCAAGAGTGCCCCTCCTCTCCTCTTATAAAAGGCCACCACCTCTACCTCATTGCCCACACTTCCAAAGCCTTTGGCTCAACCAAACCCTGCTTATTTTGTCTCTCCACATCCCTCTATTACTCTTTTAAGCCTCACTTTGGTCAGAAGTCTTCCCAAGTAATCCTTTCATCTCAAACCAAAGGGAGTTAACCGATTATAAGGTAATGTCTTCACTTGAGTCCTTTTTTATTTTGCTTCTCCAACCCCATAAACTCTTCTTATTAATTTCTTTTGTAACAACTCCAGTATATTCCATATACTAGGATGTTGTTATAAGAATTATTCATGCTATACTTACACACACCTACGTCTAATGGTTAAAGAACATATTGTTTCCGTGGATGGCGAATTTCTGCCTCATGAAATGATGATTGTTCGATATTCTTCTAACACCTTAAAAGGTGACCATTAAGATGTAACTATATTTATATATGATATATAATATGTTTATGTTTTCCTTAATCTTCTGTATTTTTTATTTTGGTCATACCTTTATGGTTTCCATTATGGGTAAATGTGATATCTTCATTTAAGGAAGTGCGGACTACCGCCCCCTCAAAGTGATTTGATTCGTTAATCCCATATGTGGGATGTATAAATGATGTATTTAAAGTTATTATATAGGATGTTATACTGGAATTATAATATACCTCTATATCATCATTATTTCTATCCATTAAAGTATGAAAAAGAAATTAAATTAGTGTTCATGCGTACGTACGGCTTATCGTCTCCATGAACGGTACATTTCATTTCTTATCCCCAAATGTAATGTAATATTATAAGTACATATATATAATGGATATATATGATGTATGTTACATCTAAATGATTAATATAATTCTGGTATTAAAATATACATACCTCTCATTTAGTTTTAATTCCATTATTATGACATAGAAATGAAAGTAGCGTTCATGAATACGTACGGCTTACCGTCTCCATGAACGGTGCATTTCATTTCTTACCTCTAAATGATTATGTAATATTATAAATACATGTATATGATGGATATATATGATATATATGATATCCAAATCAGGAATGTCATTTTGGATATAATAAACCTTTGACCACATGAACAACATGTAATCGTAAGAAGTCCACTTTCGACTTAAGGACCAAATATCGACAAAACAAACATTATTAACTTAAATGATTACATAATGTTTATAACATGGAAATAAGTTATATAAAAGGAATAATGAACTCGAAAAAAGTTCTTAAGCAAATAGAAATTAACTCATGTTTATTATTCAGGACGTTAAAGAACGATCGAGTCAAGTTGGACCCGAGGTAAGGGACTTCGTCTCAATCTCCATTCATTGAGGCATATTTCATTTTATACACAACTTTATTTTATACGGTGTATAAACCCCTTTGAATTTTACTTTTATACAAAAGGAATCTTTTTCTACGAATCTTTTTACTAAACTACAAAAATGAATGTTTCTTTTAACGTACGCGGTGGCAACAACCTTTTCCGCCGCCGCGAGAATTATTTTGTCTTTGGCTTCCTCAACAAGCTGTGATGTTTTTAAATGAAATAAATACCATATACTATTTTATGTATTTTGGTATTGAAAATGGTTTTTATAATGGATTTTTTATGTCAATATATTTGATTTTTATATTGTGATCAAAGTGTGGAAATGTTTTATTTCCATTATATTAGTTTTATGTCTTATTATTTTATTATGGTACTTGGACATTTAACGAGTGGTTACGTGATAAACCATATGACTGGTGGTGCCGTGAATACCTGGATGGGTGGTTACGTTATAACCTCCAATGCATTGGGTATGGAATTCGGTCGTATGGCTATTCCATTAAGTATGTATGGAAGTTGGTCGTATGGCTATTCAATTAAGAGATATGTGTGGAAGTCGACCGTATGGTTATTCCACTTAAGTATGTTTATGTACTAAGTTACCTTAATATGTTATATGTTCTTTATATGGGTTTTATGGTAATCCTTTGGTTACAAAAGGGTAAGTGATGATATTTTATTCAGTGAAGAGTTTTTACTACTTCATGAAGGTGAAGGTATTACTTTGATAAAGTATACATGGTTTACGTGATGTTTGAAAAACTAACTGTTTTCATTCTTTGTGTATCCCTTACTGAGATTTTTATGCTCACACCAAGTTTTTTTGAAATGTTTTTCACAGGACATAATGTTGAATAGGGTCAAGAATGGGATCAAGGGAAAGTCATGATATATAAAACATGGTACTAGACATGTCTCTTTTTAAGAGTTTTTTTATTATATAGAAACTTAGTAGAAGTGTCTACTTTGTAATATGTTGAGATGTAATAGTTATGTTCTAATTATCTAAAACTCTAAACATGAAAAGATCCTCAATGTGAATTATTCATTTAATTCAATATTAAGTAAGGTTTAAGGCCGGGGCCTTATACAATTGACTAGAATGGAACTAACTAAATAAATACATTTCAATGTTTTTTCATCAACATGTTCATTTTATAAATTAAAAGGGATTTAAATGAAATATATTGTGTGATGAAACAAGTATTCACCAATATTGATGAGATATCAGTTTAAAAAGGAATTAAATTACTATTTTTTATATATTATGATTTTTTAATTTTTACATTAAATTATTTCAAAATAGATTCATTTATAGGCTAATAGATGTTCATCTTCCATATAAGGTATGTTTACCGAACATAACTATTAAAGAGGCTAATATGGTTACTCACTATGTGTCTCAAGAATCTCATTAAATTATATGGAATTTAATATTAATAATAATCTTTATTCTTGGATTGTAGAATATCAATTATTTACCTAAATTTGATCATAACTACTCAACCCTGACATATTTGAGTTTGAATATGTGATTTGAATATTATCTCTTGTTTATTATTTAGTGGGTAACAAATAAATAAAAAATTTACTATTGAGATAAGTGAATATATGTTTTATAAATGTACCAAATGTATAATATTTATTTAAAGAAAAAATTTATTTCCCATGGTTTGATGAATTCCATGCTGGAATTATTTTTCGAGTTAATAGTCTAATGTAATTAATATATTCTAACTAATATAATAAAAATTAATAATTTATTTTTTATTTATGAAATGAAATATAAATATGAATATGTCATAGTATATAATAATAACAATATTATTATTATTATTATTATTATTATTTTAGAAATTTTGTTTCTTAGATTAAACACACACCTAAAGGTCGATGTACAATTAACCATCATTTTATACAAAATTTAAAAATATATATTACACCATTTTGAGAGGAGAATATTTTATATAAAATACTGAATATCGCAAAATTTATCTTGTTCCAATAACAAAAATAATCTAAGATAATATTATATTTTTCAATGAATAAAAACATGATGTGCTTGAATATATCACCCCGACATTTTATTGAATGAATAATTTCAATTCATTACACAACATATTATCAATGAAACATTGAGCCTCCATAAAACAAAACATTTTTATAAGATACTGTTATAACATATCCATTAAACTTAATGTTGCAGATACTGTGTTTTGAATTTTGAAAAATAAACCTACACGACTACGATCAGTAAGATTTTTACAGTTTTATAAGATCAAAATATTTTTGGGTAAATTGTAATATTACACTTATGAAAATTAATGTACCCTTATGAATAGTAATGTACCCCTATGAATAGTAATTTTTTCCTCGTTAATTGTTAAATGACCAAATCAATTGTAACCTCACTGATGAGTGTATAAATAAAATTTGGACATCTTATAAATGAAAATATGATATAATTATATCGTGGTATAAGTGAATAAATATTTTCAAAATTATTAACTAGTTGTTAGTATGTTTGTGTGGATTAAATATTTTATTAAAATTTTATCATTCAAAAGAAAATTTATTTTCTTAAAATATATTCATATTTTTCTGACTCAAGATTATTGGTTAATTTAATGAGACATTTGTTAATTATTTAAAGTGTCATAAAAATAGTCATAATAATAAAATATGGATTTTTTTTAGTAAATGTTGATTTTATTTAAAAAATTATTCTTATCATATTTAGAAAATTCTTTTAAAAAAATGGATTTCCAATTTTTCAATATGTTGAAAATGGTTATTGTGAGTTTTTATTATTTTTCTAAAATACTTGAATTTTTAGTGAATAGTAAGAAATAATGTTTTTCAGAAAATATAGTTTATTTTGGTGATATCGGCATGAGATATTTGTGATATAAAATTTATTAATCATATGAAATAAATAAATAATGATTTTACAATTGTAATATTTTACATAAATCATTCATAACATGTATGAAATAATATATTTCATGATTGGTATAACAATTATTTTCAGTGTCGATGCAGTGCATGTGCAGCATTGGCAATATCAAATTTGGTTCCTTATAAATAATAATAGTGAGATAAAAGTTATTTTAATAACTTCTTTATTAATTATTATTTATTATAAATATTTTGGGTTGTTAGTTTTTAATTTTATTATTATATAACATGATCCATATTTAAATGATTGTACAATTCTTGTTCAAAGATAGAAAAATAAAATTAACAAATTAAGGATGTTTTTTTGATATAGCTATGTGTATTTAATCGTAATTAATGAATATAAATTATTATTTCCATTCCATATAATTTATTTTTATTGTAGTATTTCATTATAGTTTATGAATAATATAATTTACATTAAAGCCTGTGAAATGCTGGTTAAATGGTAATTCAAGAATAAGAAAATTAAATAAAACATATTTAAAATTATAAGATTTATTAAATGACACATATTTTGGATAAAACATATATATAAGTAATTTTATACATTAATATATTTTTTATTCAATTTTGAGGACACATTAGACCCATAAGAATCACTTTAAGACCTTTGGAATATTTTATTTAAAAGAAAGACAGGGTTTTCATAGTATAAAGTTTAGTTTGTGTAACATTTTTAATGAAAGGTTTTTAATGATTTTTATTTGAAAAAAGAATATTATATAGAAATATAATAAAATTTTATTTCTCCAAGAATTTTATTTTTTATTTTTTGAAAAAAATAAATAAAATAATGGAGTTCACAAATATGATGTATTATTAATTTAATTAATGAAAAAATAAAATTAAAGAAATTTAAAATTATAATGTAAATATTATATTATATTTTTTTACATAATTAAATAATTCCATAAATGAATGTGACATTTATATGATAAAATATACAATTTTATTTTATTTGTAAACTTTTTTTTATGAAATGATTAATGACATTGTTATGAATGGTTCCTATCTAGACAAAATTGCTTTTCATGAAATAAATATTTTACTAAATTATTTAAAAATACCAAAATTATATAATAAATAAATAAATGATAAGATTAATTTTGAAAGGAAATAAATCTTTAGTTTTATTCCTTTTATAAGTCTTAAAACCTATATTTTATTTATAATATTATTATATATTTTGTGATTTTATTGTTACCCCTCACCTCACTTATAAAATGAAGTTCCTTCCTTCATAAATTACATAACCATAAGCCGTATTTTTTGGAGAAACTAGTCAAAATTCCATCTTACTCGTACCTTGACACATTTTTGTGCTTATGGTATAATAATAAAACCACTAACAAGAGCCTTAAGAAGGTTTTAAATGATATGTTTTCAAGATGTAAGATTCCTTCTACTTTTATTTTAAATTCATTCTCAGATATAAAGTATCCCCACGTATTATCCAATGATTAATGAAAAATACAGAATCATATATATAAATTAATTTTGTTTTGTTTATGCTATATTCAACATAAAATTTATTCTTTTCTTCTTTTTTTCTTAAAAACAAAAAAAAATGTATTGTGTCAATTAACAACATTTATGGATGATGCATTTTTTATTCAATTTACCATAATCATGGGAAGATTCACATCAAATTTAATTTTTAAAAATCATGCGTATAAATATATATATATTTATATATTTTATCAATTCTGGATTATTATTTCTTTTTTTACAATGAATTCCATAATAAACCGGCCCTTGAAACTATAAGAGGATGACACCTGAAACAATGGTAAACGTGATATTATTATTAAATGGGTGGAAATGGTATACAAAAATTATTAATGGTATTATAAACATTAATTTAGTTATTTAAAAATTTATTTACACTATTCACACCAAATTACAGGAGGATTGAAGAAATTATTGGGGAAGTCGAACCTAAGATAAGGGATATCTTAACTCAACTTCCATTCATTGAGTAAAAGATCTATTTTATTGGTTTTGTCTTTCACAGAATATTTATGAATGACCTATGATTGTTTTTTTGGTAAATGAAATTTTATTTTGATGGTTTTTATTTTTCACACATAGTTATGTCATTTATTTTTTTCAATCTAATGATATATTCCTTGTAGGGGATTCTCTCTCTCTCACTTTTATTCCAAAATCCCCCTTATGTTCTGTCCTTTTTTTATAATACCAAATGATGAGGTATTTTTCTCACCACCCCCATAATTTAATTTGGATATATAAATGATGGGGTACACCTTTACCTCTCTTCTTTCCCTCATGAGTACAATAGTTACCTTTCCAAAATGTTTGTAAGGGGTTTGTTATCTCACATTTAAATAAATGATATTTCCATTGTTCACCACTTATTTCATGACTATAGTATATTGTGTACTAAAATTTGATATATAATATCATGATTACCTTTATATTCATTGTATTAATTTATTAATTTTATGAATATTAATTTTTGGTCACATGGTACGATGGATTACAATGTGGTAACATGATTTTTGTCAATTTCCATTTTCATTGTGACTTACTCTGTATTGTGCACCTAATAATTCAAATGTGATGTACATACTGCTCAATTTATATCACTTTTAATTGGAAATTTTATTAATATTATATATCCATATTCCGGTTTCATGTATATGATTATTGTCTTATGTTGTATACCCTTTTGTATACTCTGTTTATTTGCAGTGGTGTCTTAACTATGGAAATATTGATGAATATGTATCCTCTCCTCTATAAGAATATTGAGCAAGAATATTGTAATTATTATAAATCTATATATCATGAATTATATTTACATAAATGGAATGTTGGGACCTTCTATATCCCCTTGATTCATGGATAGGACTCATGATACAAATAAGTTGGTGACAAACCCTTCTAGTATGTTTCAAAAAATTAAATGGGTTTCTACCCACATACATAAACTGTATCGACGGTATTTTGGTATCATGTTTTATATAGATGAATTAAAATTAATAATAATACTATTTATTAGTTTTTATCTTTTACTACCCATGAGGATTTCTCTATGACATAATATATGGATGTAGTTTCATTCTCTGTTCATTAATGGTGTATGTTTTTCATTTATTCAGCATTCCATGTTCACTATTCCTATTTGATTATGATTCAATTTTTGTTTATTTGTGCTTCAACTAATTTTAAACATTACTTATCATCTGATATCACCACTCTAATATGTTTAACTTCATTAGGATATGAATAAGAGACCGAATATTTCTGTTCTCGTGGATGCAGTTTAATAGTTTTTTTATGTATTGTAGTTTTGTTACCTTTCCCAATGTAATTTGAGTTAAATATTTGTATCTAGTTTCATCAAGACGACTAAAATGATTGTTCTTTCTGGTTTTCATTCCCCTTAATCATGCTAATGTAATAAGTAATACAACGACTCTAGTCTTGAGGGATTGAGGTGTTATAATTGGTATCATAGAATGATTAGTAGAAACCTTGGGAACTAGATTTTCACAACTTAGATTTGTGAAAATAACCATAAAATAGACATTAAGGACAAGAATAGAAGAACCACCCACCCATTTTTAGGGCATTATTAATGGGTAATTTAGAGGAAAAATATTCAGTTGATTTAAAGAATATAACACCCCAATAATTTATAGTATGGAAAATTTTAATTCTTTAGATAACATATTATTCCTGTAACAATGAGTCTCTGTAAAACTAAAATTTGTTATAGGATATAGTAATAACATTAACATTAATCATAAGGTTGCAGCTACTGTGTTTATAATTTCAAAAAATAGACATACACAGATGTGATCAATATGATTTTTATATTTGTATAAGACCTACTTATTTTTTTGGTAAATATTAATGTTACCCTTATGAATAGTAATGTACCCGGAGGAATAGTATTGTCCACATATGAATAGTAGTATGACCATCAGGAATAGTAAATCATCCAAATGAATCGTATCCTCACATATGAGTGTACAAATAAAATTTTGACATCTTATAAATGAATGTATGATATATTTATATCATGGTAAAAGTAAATAAATATTTTGAAAATTATTAATTATGTGTTTGTATTTTTTATGGTAAATTATTTAATTAAAATTGTGTCATTAAAAAGAAAATTTATTTTCAGAAAATAGATTCATATTTCGTTGTCTCAGGATTATAGGATAATTTTATGGGACTTTATTTAATTTTTTAATGTGTCATATAAATAGTTATAATATTGAAATTGGAATTTTTTGAGTAAATGTCGATTTTATTTAAAAAAAATTAATTTTATCATATTTAGAATAATTATGGTCAAAAAATGGAGTTCATTTTTTATACAATTTTTAAAATTGTTTGGGTGAGTTTTTTGTATTTATCTAAAATACATAATTTTTTCAATAGTAAAAAATACTGTTTTTAAGAAAATGTTTTTTTTACTCCAACAAGTGATATTTGTGATGTAACATTTATTAAGCTTATGGTCTTAAAAAATAATGATTTTTTAAGATTAATATCATACATAAATCATTAATATCATGTATCATATAACATGTTTCATGATAAGTATATCAATTATTATGAGTGTTGATGCATTGCATGTACATCACTAGTATTGTCAAATATGGTTCCTTATAAATAATAATTCTGTGAAAAAATTTATTTTCTTCACATATTTATTCATTATTATTTATTATTGATGATTTGGGTTCTGAATTATTAATTTTATTGTTATATATCATGACACTTATCTTAATGTTTGTACAATTCATGTGAAAGGCTAGAAAAAGAATATGTAAAATAAAGGATGTTGTTTTGATATAGACATTTGTTAATAAATGTAATGAATGAATATAAATAGATATTTTTAATATATGTAATTTATTTTTATGATAGTTATTTTCTTAATATTTATATTTAATATAAATTACCATAATGCTTGTGAAAGGCCGACACAATGCTTCTAGAAGATTAAGAAAATTAAATAAAACGTTTTTTAATTTATAAGAATTATTAAATGAAACATACTTGGATAAAACGTACTATATAAGTCATTTGAGACAATTATATATATTTTATTCTATTTGGGGACACATTAGAACCACTAGAATAACTTTAAGTCCTTTATAATATTTTATTTAAAAGAAATACAAGGTGTTCAAAAAATGATGTTTATTTTGTATAACATATTTATTGAATGGTTTTTTTGCACTATTATTCTAATGAGAATATTATTTTGAAATTTAATAAAATTACCTTTCTCATAGTTTTTCATAATTTTTATACAACAAATAAATATCATAATGGACATCATCAAGACAATGCAGTATGAATTTTATTAATGAATAAATAAAATTAATGTCATTAAAAATAATAAAATAAATTTTATTATATAATTTTAAGATAATTCACTAATTCCCAATATGTATATGAAATTTATATGATAAAATGTAAAAATTGATTCCATTTATAAACTTTTTTTTATGTTTTAAAAGTAATTGTTATGAATACTTTTTATCTTGAAAATATTGTTTTTCATGAATAAAATATTTGATTAAATTATTTTCAAATAATAAAATTATTTAATATTTAAAAATATTATAATAATAATTCTAAAATTTAATCACAATTATTATTATTATTATGGATTAAAAAACATTTTATTTATTATATTTTAATAATTTTGGTGATTCCTATATTATGCCTCACATATCTTGTTAAAGGAGGTTCCTTACATAACAAATTTCATAACCATAATCCGTTTTGTTTGGATATCCTATTAAAAATTCTATCTTACTCATAACATTACACATTAATGTTCTTCTGGTAAAAATCCACTTCTAAGAGCCTAAAATAGGTTTTTAAAATTTTATTTTTAAGAGGTAAGATTCATTCTTCTTTCTTTCAAATTTTATCTCTTTTACCTTACCCCTACTGATTATACAACGATTCATCAAAACTCTAGTATCATATATATAATATATTTTTTTGTTTTTATGGTATATACATATTAAAATATATTTTTTATTTATTCTAAAATAACAAAATTGTCGACAATGGTGTGTCGAATAACCGCCTTTGGGGATGATGCATTTTCGTTTCATTTTACCACAATAGTGGGAAGTTTAAAATCACATCTTATTTTTTAAAATTACCAATATATATATTTATATATTATCATTTCTATATTATTTTTTCTTTTTTATAAGGAATTCTATAATAAACTGACCCTTGAAACCGTGAGAGGAACACACACGAAATAGTGGGAAAAACAAAATAATGATAATAAATGGGTGGAAAATGGAATAAGAAAATTATGTATGGTATTATAAACATTTGTTTTGTTATGAAATAAATTAATATTACTATTCAAACAATATTTTTGGAGTTATGAAATTTTTTTAAGGAAATCGGATATGACGTAATGGATATCAAAAATCAATTTCTGTTCATTGAGTTAAACATTAATGTAAATGATTTTTTCTTTCCATGAATATGTGTGAATGAAGTATGAATATTTTATACTCTAAATACACTTTTATTTTTTGGTTTAATATTTTTAACATGGAATTGTGTCATTTATTTTTTTCAATCTAATGATACCTTCATTTTAAGGGATTATCCCTCTCACTGTTATTCAAGAATCCCCCTATGTTGTGTCCTTTTATTTTTAATTACTAATGATGGGATATGTTTTTGAAACACCCCCAAACTACCCTTATGATAAGTAAATGGAAGGATACCACTTTACCTCTCTTTAATCCATCAATAGAAATAAAATTACCACGCCAAAATGATTGTATGTGGTTTCTCATCTCACATTTAATTTCCTGAGATTTCTATTGTTCACCACTTATTTCTTGAATGTGGGTCATTGTGTACTAAAATATTATATAAAATATACTTATTCTGTTTATATTCATGGTATTCAATGATTTATTTGATGAATAATAATTTATTTTAAACTAATACGATGGATTACAATGTGGTAATGAGATTTTTCTTAATTTCCATGTGGTTGTGACTTACTATGTATTGTGCATATAATAATTATTAAGTGGTTAACCTACTACCCATTTAAATTAAATTCATTTGAAATTATATTTAGATTATTTATCCATATTATGGTTTCATGGATATGATTATTTTCTTTAGCTGTATACCCTTTTGCTTAGGGGTTTTATTGGGAATGTTGTTTTAACTATAGAAATATTGATGAATCTATATCCTCTACTCTATATAGATATTGAGAAGAAATATTGTACGTGTATTAAATCTATGTGTAATGAATTTTTTGGACTTGAAGTGATGGGTGGGGCCTGCTATAGCCTCTCGATGCATCGATAGGTCTCATGAGACAAATCAATTGGCGACAAATGCTTCAAGTTTGTTTCAAAATATTAGAGAGGTTTCTAACCACAGACTATAATTGTTTCGATGGTATAGTTGTATAATGTGCCTGATATATGATGTCCAATTAATAATAATTATCATTATTCTTTTTCTATTATTACTATCTATATGGTTTTCACCATGAAAAAATATATGGATGAAGTTTCATTCTGAGTCTATTAATGGTGTCTATTTTTTCATTTATTCCACATTCAAGGTTTACTTTGCCTATTTGATTATGAATCATTTCTGGTTGATTCATGATTCCAATATTTTTAACCCTTAGTTAGCATTTGATCTCAACCCTTTAGTTTGTTTAACTTTAGTATGTTATGAAGAGGAGACTATTTATTTGTGTTCTCCTGGATGCAATTTATTAGTTTTTGTTATGTATTGTATTTTTTACCTTTCCCAATGTAATTTGAGTTATGTCTATGTATCTAGTTTCTTCATGACTAACAAACTAATCGTTCTTTCCAGATTTCATTTCACTTTATTCTGAAAGTGTAATAATTAATGCACCATCTCTGATATATAGGGTTCGGTTTGTCCAAGAGAATCTAAGGTTCTAATAGTTTTATGATCATTAACATTGTTTAGAGATTCATAAGGAAAGAGATGAATATAACTATATGAGTCTTCATTTTTTTTTCTCAATGATAATGACAACAACTATACACTCATAACGGAAATGAATCAATGGATGTATCATCTTGGGGAAATTATATATTCAAAATAATTATAAATTAAATGTTAATGATTATATCTAGAGGATTAAGATGTTGTGTAATTAATGTTGTTTGGATATTATTCATAAAAACCTGTGGTACACTAAAATTTGTCATCCTCTAACCGCATGTGTTGTTCTTGAAAACCATTATATTTTATAAGAGTAGTCTAACTATAATTTTTAATTATTTGATCAATGTCATTTCATAGTTTTTAGGGTTTTTATTTAAATCTTTATATATATATAAAGGTTGACATAACATTTTCACCCATGTCTATATATATAATAACATGCCAAAAATTCATGATGAATTCTCAAAGATTACATATTAATGTTCCAAAGATGATGGATTCTTGAAAGGGATAGATAATGTGTATTTTTGTATTAAATTTTATTTACAGATCAATAAATCAGTGTCTATCTCAGCTCACCGTTTGATAGGATATGTGGATCTATTTCTTGTTTTTTATTAAAAAAATAGAAAAACACATGGTATGATGGGGATTTTAGGGAATCTATTTTGTATAAAAGTTTCCTAAAAACATATTTTTTTTAAAAATAATAAAATCATGAAAAATACTGGTGAAAATATGTTGTGTCAATACATAATACATACTGAAAACCATCTGAGTCATGTGGTCAGAGGTAAACCATGAAACATGTAGCTTTCACGTACATGTCATTTGATAAATTTCCACTAATGAAAGGTCTATTGCATGTAAGTATAATTTTATTATATGGGAAAATACGTGGAGTAATTTTATAAATTCATGAACTATATTTCATGTATCGATATTTACATGTTTTTTCATAGGTTTCATTCTATATGCGGTTTACCATGAGTGATTTTCAAAAAATTGAATGGATTTTCAAAAATAATGATTTATCTCTGTATAGAATCTATAATTATACGGCAAGTAATTATCATTGTAAATATCATATAATTCAATGGTATTTTCATTGAATAAAATTCATAAATATCACGTCATTTCAGGGTGATATAATTGTCGACAGAGTGCATAGTAGTGGATACAGACTTAACATTGGTTTTTTCACATCACATGTTGAGTGACATTACTTGTTTTTTATTTATTAAATTTTTAAAATAGATTAAATCCCATATATATTGTACTCACATTATCAAATCTAGGATATACATCATGTATTTGTTTATTTTAGATTTAAAATTTAATGTATTTGATTTAATTTATATATTTAAAATAATAAATTATGGGAATCATATTATATATTAAGGACACATAGGTCAAAATATTATGATAACTGATTAATTTATTAATTTAATAATTTATTAATTGTAGATAACTTTATTACATTACAATTATTTGAAATGGATTCTAGAATTTATAAACATATAGATATTGTATGTAATGAATGGTGATGTGTATGACTTACTAGTGAATGTGTTAAAAAATATTTATTCAATTAAAATATTCATTTCTAGATTTTTAAATTATAATTTATTTTTAAATTAAATATAGTGACAAATGAACCATCCCTAGATACAATATTATTTAAATAACTATATTTCAATGGTAGTCTTATATCTACAAAATTAACCACTAAATAATTAAAATATTAGGATTAAATCACATATATATTTTATTTTTTTAGAACATGATTGTTTTATAATTTATTTTATGCATTTATTATTCGGATAATTAAAAATGATCATATAATTTAAATAAGTAAACAACCATTATAATGATAAGCTAAAATAAAATAATTATGGATTAACTATTTAGTAATACGTTTTAATTTAATTTTTAAATTTCGACATAAAATTAACAAGAATGTAAAAAATAAAATATAGGATATTTTTTACATATATTAAACAATCTACCTAAATCAAAAATGTTGGTCTGCAAACACCTTCCATCATTTGAGTTAGAATGCAACTATATATAAATTTATTATACATTACACATCCAATATACACTAATATATGAGGTATTTATATTTAAATTATTATATTGATTTAAAATAGTTATCATCAATAGTTTATTTCCATAAAAAGGAATTGTGTTACTTGGGGGAAAGTGTTAAGGAAATATGAGCCTTTGATTTCATGATCGGGGATTCCACTCAATAGATCAATGATCTATCAATTATTTTAGTAAGAAGAAAATATTCCATATATAAATCAATTTGTTTAAGAAGGCCTTCTAATGGGTTATATGAATAGAACGTGGATCTTTAACACTAGAATATTCAAAACAGAATATATTATGAATCTAATGTGTAGGGATATTGGGACAAGATAAAATAGTGTGAGACAAAAACATTCATTAATTATTTATGAAATATGTTTTAATAAATATAATTTAATGATATTTTATTTTTATTAATTATAGAAATTGAAAATATAAGAACAAAAATTGAGTCAATATTGGGAGAACAAAATTTACCCAGCAATAAAAAATTCCAAGAGAGGTGTAGGCACTTTTTTATTTCACCAAAATTTAAATAACTAAGGTATTGAAATTACTTATTCCTAATCGGTCACCTTAGGGATCTAGTGTGAGTGAGAAGGATGAATACATGATATATGTGCTTGATGATTTATATGTGTTGTTTATTATGTTATCATTTATGTTACAGATAAAAAATATTGACACTTCACTATATAAGTGTGAATTTAAATAAAAATAGTTATCTAATGATCACATACTGTTTATATTGAAGTATATTTATCAATTAGTGATATTAGGCTTCCATATGAATAAGATATTATCCATTAACAATATATTATCATTCATAACACCAATATTATTTATTATAAATAATAAATAATGAATGAATTCTCTAGAGAATATATAAATCTATCATTTAACAATGCTTCTGCATTTTCATAAGGATTTGTCGGTACATAGTTCCTAACCCATTCTACTAAAAAAAGTTTTGTAAAATCTAGAATATCCTATTAAAATATAATATTTAATGGATGTCTTAAAATTTAAAGAAAAATTTATTTATTTATATATTTAGAAATTTAATAGGGGAGACTTTATTAATATATATAATTAAATGTCACTAGAAGATAGATTTTTTAATAGAGTAAATAGAAAAATAAAGATTATACATTAGGTATGTTAATCATTTAATGAAATATTTAAAAATCTATTTTTAGTATTAATAATACAAATGATTCAAATATTTTTATCAAAACATATTAACCATGGAATATTTGAAACATTATAAGATGTATGGTGTTTCATTATGATTCTTATAGGGAGTAACTCATACATTATCTAAAAAACATGATAACATCCTGATTTCCAAGTGGACAGATTCTCATAAAAAAATTTATTTTTTATTTAATATTACCAAAACATTATTTATAGCATCCATTTCTCCATGAAATGAAAAATTATTTCATATTTCAAATGAATGTTATTAATATATTTGATTTTTAGTTACTATTTTATTATTGTTGAATTAGGGATGTAAAAAAATTATGATGAATATAAAATATATAACTCAATTAATATCCACTATTGGAATGATAATTATTCTCCAAGTACAACTCAATGTAAATATTAATTATATACTTATAAGTGTTTTTAGAATAATTGGAACTATGATAATTTGTATTTTAATATTACTTGTATTGTTTAATGATAAAAATCTCTAGAGATTAAAAATCCATTTCCCCCAAAAATATAGATTTAGATTAGTAATGTATTTCTATTAATTTACAAGAAGAATATAGATGTAAACTTTTATATATTAATATATCCATTTAAGTGATTTTAGGGATTCAAAGAGAAGTAATTGATATTTCATGATAATTATTTAACATGCTTTACATGGGATAGCCAAAGAATTTTTTACCAAATATTTAACTTCTATTTAAATGTAGATTGGAGATTTTATGAAACTAAAATTTAAAAATAAAAATCCTATTAATGATGAATGTAATAAAAGTATTTATACTATGTTTTATTACTATTGAAAGTGATCAATTACTTTTTTAAAAGAAATTATTAACAAATTAAGGGATTATATATCTATCAGAATGGTTACTATACTTAATAATGGATATCATAATAGATATAATATGAAAAATAATCATTATTTAATAATTTCATGTTTTTAGATGAAAACAACATTTATGATGATTTTTAGTAAGAAACATACCTCATGAATACACATAATGAATCTTAGATAATTAACCTAATATCAACATTATATATAACTATTCCATTTATTGATAAGTAAAACTTACTTTAATGAATGTATTTCTATAGGTTGTAGAACGTCTTTTTTCTTATTATTATATAATGGGACAAATATTTGAATTTAAGGATCCTTATGCACATTATTGTCAATAGGAACATAATCTCCATAAGACAGAGTGGGAGGAATTGATCTTATGTCACAAAATACCTATTTAAGATAAATACAAAGTATAGTTTTATACATACTAGGTTAAGTGAATTTATTCAATGGTAATAATGAATATTTATGTTATAAATAAGTAGTAAATTGGATCATTTTAACTCTAAAAAGTTCATACGAAATCAAAAATTGATTCCATATTTCGAAATAATGTTCTATATTTTATTTATACATACTCTTTATGTAAATATATTATTGGGTATTAAAAAGACATATTTATTGTAAACATGGTTTCTATAAATCCTTATTTGTAATTCCCTAATATCATACAATTACATTTGGCACATCAAATTATCCATTAAATCCAAGATTGATACCAATTACGACAACCCATAAAATAATAAATTGATAATTACATAACTAATAACAATATTTTGATTAGTATAACTTATATAGATCTCAATGGTTTATATTATTAGATAATTATGAAAAAAATGCATAACAATGTGGGAACTTCTATACAACATAAATTATTTCATTAAAAAATGTTCTCTTGCTTAACAATATATTTGATTCAATGCAAATTTTCATAATTGAAGACATATAAAAAATGTCTACGATAAAATTTATATACATAACCATCCACTATAAAGTTCATTTGACATTGTGGGATGAGAACACTAAGTCATAGTAATGAATATAAAAAATATTTTTCCCTTTTGAAAAAAGATGAAAAACAAGAATGATGTTTTGCTTTCATGTCAAATTACTATTTACATACTATGTAAATTGATATTATTATCCAAAAGTTTTATTAAAATATTATTTATTAGATATTATGGAAAAAATAAAAACCATAATAGATCCTTTAGTTAAAATAACAACCCATTGAAACATTTTCCCATAAAAATACAGTTGTTTGTTCAAAAATCACAAATCCCCTATTAAATTATAAACTCGTTTAAATACCTTTTGAAATAATAATATTTCCCTAAATACTTATTTGTCTGAATATAATTATAATATAGGTATATTTAGACCTTATCCCTAAATCATACATACAAATACTCTTTCAATTACCATTACAATGGAAGAAAATTCATAGTAAATTTCATTACATATCTCTATAAGATCATGTCATTTAAAAACACATTGAAGAAATATATCATTTGATCACAAATCATTATTAATAAATAAAAATATCCAAATGATTATTAATGGAAGATACATTGAATTTATATATTAAACCACATTATTTTTTTCATCCAAGAGTAAAAACATTTTTAATTTATCTCATAAACTGGGAAGAAAATTCCTTTTATATTAAAATATTAAATAACTAAAACATGTAAGTGAATTTATAATATAATTTTTTTTTGTACACTAAGTAATATTACATATTAATATTTATAGTTAACAATGTAATTTATTGTTGGATGTTATGTTCATCTGGTTAATGATCAAAATTATCTTACTAGTCTGGTAAAAAGAGTCAAAAATTACTTATATAGAAAACAATGGAATGATTCATTAATAAAAATTTAAAAATATAGTAAAATATAGATTAAAATGATTTTTAGTATAATTTTAAGAGTATATAATAAAATTTAAGTATAATTTAATTGAACCAGGATGTATAATAGAAATATGTTATATAAAAAAATTTATAATTTAAACATACGTTTTACAGAAAATTATCTTACCTTTAGTTGGGACTAAATTATTAGATTCTATAAATCATTAATAATATTATTATATTAATAATTTTAATGAATAATAAAATTTATTAATTTCATTAAATTGTCATTATTTCCTTTCATTTTACTAATTATATTGTTCTATTAACTCACTAAACTGCTTAATTTCCCATCAGACGATTTGATGTCATTTGGTCCTTTCTGATTAAAACACCTTATGAAGGTTAATCAAAGTAACATAAAAAATTGTATCCCCATTTCTCAAATCTTAAAAATTGTATAAGTATCATTTTATTACATGAAAAGATACTTGTATGACAACTAATGAACGTCAATCATAAAAAATTAAATTCATCATTTCAAGGAGAGGGATGTATGGACGTAAAAATGAGTGAAGTTTTAATTTTTTTTATTGAAAAGGAAAATAAATATGATATTTTTTTCCATTTCATAATCATATTAATATTATAAACATCATATTAATTTTTTGATTCCATCTCTACGGTATTCTATTTCTGGAATAATTTAAAAACACAATGCTTTATGAAGCTGGTGGAGCAAACATATGCACGAGTGATGTTAACATTTCCCAATGGATTGAGGGTAGGAATTTATATAAATTTTTTTCATTAAATAATTATAATTTTATTATAAATATTATATATTTACATTAAATATTTATTTATTTCTAGCAGTGTAAGGTAGTAATAAAAATTAAAACACATCGATTCATGGATGCAGTTTTCTTCATGTAAACCGGAGCAACATTATCATTTTATATGGGATTGAAATGATGTATAATATTTTTGTAAAAATTCCTAAAATTATATTTTCAATGGGGTTAAAACAAGTTAATAAGTTTTCAAAAAATGGAATGAACCCATATTTTATTGGAAAATGATTTTTCGAATAGAAAAAATAATATAATTAATAAAAATCATTTATTTTATTGATTCCCATTAAATAAATTTTATTAAGAAAAATAAAAGGATAATTATTTTAAATTAACAACAAATAAAAATTTATAGTATTATTTTTAAATTTTTTTTAAAGGTAAAATAAAAAAAATATTTTTATTGGTATACACACATTCCTTATATATTGAAAATGTCAAAAAAAGAATCTAAGTTCAAAATAATTTTTTTTCAAGAATTATATTAATTTTTTATTATATTATTTATCTTGAAAATATGATTCCCAAACATTAAATTATTTTTTTATCATCCTAATTTCATTAAAATTACATTATTTTGAAAATCGATAATTTTCATTAGTAATAAATTTTTTTAAATATAATATTCATAAATAAGAAAATTATTTGAAAATATAAAATTTAGACAAAATAGTTTTATTTGAAAAAAATTCCTTTTAAATATTATATTTTCTTTACATATTCTCATTTTAATAACCAATGAGGGTAAACTTATTTATTCACATTTCATATTAATAACATATTTATATTCACATTTAATTTTAATAAAGTGTTCCTAAACTTAGTTATATGTTTTTATATAACACACAATTTGATAAAATATTTAAATAATGTTATACATACTACAATTTATTTGTTTAACATTCACACCCTTGAATAAATTTTGTTCGTATAATTTTTATCTCACGACCAATATAGATTTTCTTTAGAAATTTTCAATTTAAATTAAATAGAGTGAAAATACCATTAACTTAGAAGGACCACTAATAAGGGAAGTATATTACTGATGAAATTTCAATGAATGTGAAGTTGGATTCAAAAATAAAAAAGAATATTTAAATACCCTATCATCGAATTTGAATAAATTTTCATTCGAAAAGAAAAAGAATTTCTAATATAAGGATGTGAAACGTATCACATCCGAAATTATTATAAATCAAATAATATAATAGTATGTGACACCTAATTATTAATGTATTACAAAACTCCTACGTTGATAGTTGTGCGGTAATTTTCATATAAGTCATGATAGATTTATTTTCCTTATTGTCAAGATGGATATTTTTTTAACATAATGAGTGTTTATAAGTACAAAAATATTCTATACTAATCCATTTCAATAAAATAATTGTAATTTCCTCCATTTATTATGTTTAAACATGTTTTTTATATCTTATTCACCCCGTATTATAAATGTAAAATAACCATGATGAATTTGTCTTGCATAAAGAAATAAAATATTCTTTTAATTGATAAATGATCCATAAATAGATGAATATTTATTCATTATGTTAATACCCATTACCCAATACCAGAATAATTACCATATTTTAAGATAATATCAAATATGAATAATCCTTTACATGATGAAATAATAAATTAATTATAAAAACCTCATTAATAACAACCAATGTTCAAATAAAATTAGATCATCGATTATTAACCCCAAATCTATTTCAAAATATTTTTGACTAGAAACCCAAATATTACAATGACTTAATCACATATTATTTTGAAAGAAATTAATATTTCTGTATAAAAAATCACTAATAAAGGTACAATGAAAAAATTAATTTTCCCCATTCTTATAATCTACAACATATACTAGTATTTTTCATCAGTAACCTAAATCACTATAAAAAACCAATAATATTGTATATGATTCCAAATGTTACTTATATTTATTTTGAATTAATATAAATAAATTTTCCGTAAAATCCCATTTAAGACTAATATTTCTAGTTTACCTTTATTGTTTTAATTTTTCCAAGTATATAGTAAACATTATGAAAAATAACTTTATCCACATAATAAGTGATCAAATTTATGAATCTCATAATCACCTATAAGATAAACCATATATTCCCTAAAATATTATAAAACATTCTTCATAATAAAAAAAATAAAGAGAACATCAAATACAATATTATTCCAAATGGTCCTCTATACACCAATCGTGTTTTTCTCCTAGAACCTAATAAATATCTCCAAAAATATCATTAATCACTTTGTGTACAAGAACATAATACAAAAATAAGTTCTCTATACCATTTATAATATGATAAAACATAAAATTATAAATGCATAATGGTATCCACATATATTAAATTACTATATTCTAATAATATACTAATATCTAAACATATATAAACACATACAATGAAACCAACTATAATTTCCCAGACTCTTACACTAGAATCCTATAATAAAAAAATGTATTACATTTTGGATTGATACCATCTATGAAATTTTTTAACGTAATAAAATTTTAATTCATATATTTTTAAAATGGTTTTTTAATTTATATGTTTTAATGAAATTTTATGATTGTAGATTTATTGAATTATGAAAACCATTAAATAAAAATGTGGACATTTCAATATAGTGTATATTGTTCCTAAAAATAGTTTATCATATTTATACACATTTTTCATTCATGAAACATTATATGAGTTCACAAAATGTCAATTTTGACTATACTAAAGATCATTTACATCCTTAGTACATTTGAAAAAATTATTAGAAATGTCTGATGTGTAAATAAAATCATAGTAAGTGATATAAAAATAAAAATAATTAGTTATTATCTTGTGTAAAAAATTATAATCAATAAGGTAATTTTATTTTTTAATTAATAAACATTAAAATACAATAATCATTTGTTTTTCCATTAAATTGTATTTATTAACCAAATTTATTCTAATTTTATTATGAAATAAGGGAAACAATAACTATAATTGTTCCATGAAAAATATAATAAATCTCGAAAACCATCATCTGAGAAATAAATATTTTAATAATTAAAAAACCATAAACCTTTTTTAAAATTATAAATTCACTTACATAACTTACAAAATAAATAAATTTCAATAAATTTTGATTTATTATACTATAAAATTTTTGTATGTACCTAGAGACGTCATCTTTATATCTATCTTACAATCACACATATAATGACCCTTACAAATAAATAACATTCATGTTATATTATATTATTTATCTTTATCATAACTATCATTCAATAAATTGGGTACTAATATAATTGGAGTGAAAATCATGGTAAACAAGTTCCATGAACCATAAAAAGAATAAAAAACATAAAATATTTCATTTCTTTCTTCAAACTGATAAAATTTATATTTCGTCCCATAATAAAAATAACTTTTAGTTCCCTCACATGTTTTTTTAAAATATCATTATATTTTGAAAAAATTTAACAAAATAACCATTTTAATAACACTTGGATAATAGAATTCATTAAAACACATAGTAAATTTTAAAAACAAATTATTTATAATTAAAAAAGATAATGATTATAGGTGTATCCATTCATATTGTTAATATTGAATAAATTTTTTCCCTTTTTTAACATGATTCAAAGGTACATGATATAGATTACATTTAAAATATTCATTTTTAAAACTATTCAATGTAAACCAAATGTTGATAAAAATTACCATTAATAATAATTTATGTATAAATAAAAACATTGTTGATCATTTAATATAATACAGATATAGATAAAATATATTTAAAATAAAAACATTTAAACATTTAAAATATGGATCTAATTAAAAATACCTTACCATCATTTTTGACCCATTACAAAATTTATAGAACTATTTAATATTAAGATTATATGAATAATTTACATTCTTAATAGGGGTATAAAATTTAATAAAATTATCTTTATTCCTTCAATTTTATTAATAAATATGTTTTATTTAGGCTCTAAATCAGTCATGCTCACATTACATGTTTAGAACATATTCACTAATTAAATTTTAAAACAAAATCTGTAGGATGAATGTAGTCAAAGGGTCAATAGTTCAGTCATATATATTTTTAAAAATATTAAAATTTTCAGGTTTAAAAATTAAATAAATATTTTTAACCATCTTTGAAAAGATATTTTGAAAAATTAAATACATTGTTTCTTGGAGGCGGTAGCCCCCGTGTACAGATGAACGTCATTTTCCTTCTTACCGAGGATGAAATTGAAATAAATTTGTTAAATATTTACCTTTAATAAATCATTATAATATTATAATAATCATATTTTTTTCATTAAATAGTTCCTTCTCAAAATTCATGTATGTTGAAAATGAAAATCGAATCACATCACTTTATGGAGGTTGTAGTCTACATGCATGCATGAGCGATGACAAAATATTCCAACAAAAGGGACTGTAATATGGTAGGTAAAATTTACTATTTAATAAATCATATTTATTTAAAAATAAATATATATATATATATATTGATAAAAAATCATTATAATTTGTGGAGTGAGATGGTGATGAAAAATGAAACACATCACTTCGTGGAGGGGGTATTGTGCACAAACACATGATAACCATTTTAATTTCCTATGTGATAGAAATTATGTAGAAAATTGTTGGTACATCAATATAAATACATTTCATTATATTAAAATATTTTATTAAATTTTATTTTTTTGTATAATTTGTCTTCAATTTGAATAAGAAGATTTAAAATTGAAATAATTAGGTTAGTAATTATACCCCCCCCATAGATATCTTCCCATGTATTACAACTTCACAATTTTATAATTAGTATTATGTTCTGAATAGAATGATGGGGAAATAGGTAATAAATTATTTATTTTATTTTGGTAGATATTGGGTTCTATAATGGTATTACATTTTGATGACATGTAAAGATATTGGCTTCCCATTTACATGTTAGGGGAGTTGAAACCCTATAAATATATGAAAATATATAATAAAATAATCAACTATCTTAATGAAAGTGGATCCAAGAAAACCATATTTAGATGATAATATAGATAGGGTATAAATACACTCAAATAACCAAATCTTGTAATGTATTAAGTATATATTATTCCTTATATCATAGTTTAACTCCACCATTAATCCTTTTAACTGTTGCATTGTTGAAAAACATTTATCATGGTAACTATTTATTATGATTACAAATTATATAAAAATTATTAATATTTTTTAACATGATGGTTGCATATTTTAACATTATTTTATATAATTGGGTCATAATAAATTTTGGAAAATTATATTAATTTCACAAAATGTAAAGAAATATTTTTTAGGAAAATAAATTTTATGCATAAACATTATTCTCCACTAAAATGGATATTAATGTTGGTTACGAAGAAAATAATCTTGTTAATTTTAAAAAAATTAGAAATATTTAAAATAAAAAACAATGTAAAACTAAAATTAACCTTTTAAATACATGACCAAAAGTGGAGATCAAAAAATAGATTTAATTTATATAAAAACATTAAATAGATTTTCAAAATATAAAATAAATATTTATAATCCAAACATTATATTTCTTAATATATTATATTATTTATTAATATAATGGATTTATTTTTAGAAATAGAATTTTTACGTCATTATTTTATCATTAAAATTTAAAATATAGATTATAATTTAAAATTAAATATTTATCATTATTCTACACTAAATTTGTATTTGTAGGAAAATCCCAAAAAAAATACCACAAAATATTTTACTTTTTAAAATCCAGAATGATTTTTATTCTACGTAATTAATACTCTAAAATTGTTTACATTATCTTATATATGAAAAGAAATAATATATACGAAAACCACATCAATTGAAAATGAAACTTTTAAACTAAATGAGTTATCAAATGTATTTCATATTAATAACCAATGTGTGTTGATTTTTTTATTGACACCAAATTTATTCATGATGTATTGATTATTAGAATTAATTTTAATAAAGTATTACAAAATTTAGTTTGGTTTTTCTAATATCGCATTTTATTCAATAAGATATTATCCTAAATTAATATATAATAACTTATCGTTTTGTTACATGATTACTTACTGAATGATGAATGCAACATCCAGGCACAATGTATGACAAAACATTTTCACTAATGGTATGCAAAAAATACATTTTTGACATTTTATTGTACAATTATATTATAATGAAATAAGTAAACTAGATATCAATTATCCCTTATTATAACAAGACCATTTATAAGATGTCAATATTGTTCGATTAGTATTGTTGGTGACACCAAAGAATACAAGTAAGGTATGTAATTTGTAAAGATCCATTTATGGGTTGAAGAAAGAATCACATTCATTAATACTCATTTTGATAATTCCATACGATATTTTTGTTTTATTAATAAATAATTTGAGGCATGTTTCTATAAGAGGTTACCGTGAGCATAATAGTGAGAACATATGGATACAGATTTAACACCTGATAACTAGTTGAGAATAAAATAAACATATTTATCCAGGAATGAACTAAATTATTAAGAATGTTTTAGGGAGAATTTTATTCTATGATATATCAATGTGGTTACTTTTTTATAACATATATATTAATAATTTATTGAAAAATACAAGATTACACATTTTAAGTGAGAATTATTTCCTATATAACATTCTATAAAATCTATCTATGTTGATGTTTTAAAGCATTTCAGGAGTTTGTAATGAAAAGTGTAATTACATAATTTTTTTTGAATCAGTATTATATTCATTTTTTATATAAATAGACTTGATATATCCAATGTCTCGATAATGGGGGAAATATTAAATAGAACCTATAGAAGATGTTTATGTATTCGTAAAAAAAATCATACAAGCCATAATAATGTAAAAATGATAAGATACTAGTAATTAAAGGATTTGGACATCTAATTTTTATTTATAAAAGTAAGTAGTCTTACTATTGATCAATATTATCTTGTATCGCAGATATGTTATGGAAATGTGTAAAAAAAACTAATTTAATTCAGTTGAAACGATATTTATATTATTTGAGTAAATAGTACATTATGAAATATCATATAAGTAGTATAACATATTTAATGAACTGTTTTAGGTTTTGAAATTGTGCACAAATATAAAATTTTTATCATAATAGAAATTTTAAAAAACATAAGACTATTTTATTAGAAAACATGCAAAGTTTTTCATGTAGGGAAAAATGATACCAAAGGATATTAAATATTTTAATTTTTTCATTAGTAATTCATTTCATAGTAATCCTTGTATCGAATGAAAAATGTTGATGTCTTGATGACTATAGTCATACCTCAACACAAGGATAATTATCTTATGATAGCTAACCAGATGTGAAATGTTATTATTTGGATCTTGTGTATGTGAAATACTATTAATCATGATTCCATTTTATAAACAGACCATTTGTATTGTATTTTTATAATTTTAATTAATATCATATCAATTAAAATTTTTTTTTTCAATAAATCATTATTTTGATAATTTCATTACATGATAGTTCGTATTGAAATTTTTTACCATCACCAACATCAATTATAACATTGTGATGGTATTAAAATAATCATAAACATATATCATATTGGTTGGAAATAATTTTTATTATGGGATGTGGATGATATTTAATTATCAAATATAGAGGGGAAAAATATAATCATAAATCATCACATTAAGTTTTCATTTGGTGATATCCATCATGAGGAGGTTATGAGGACAAAATCTCTAATAATAATTCCATTTATTTAATATTATACTAGAGGGAACTATATGTGGACATTTGTATTGGCCCATATAGATGATATATTTTTCTCATATCATTAAGGTAATAATTTTATGTTTGAATGAAAATTATGGTGAAATATTCTCAATGATATGTATCGTATGTTGAGTGCATCATAAGTGATGAGGAATTAATTGAATATGCTGGGAATGTATTTACCTCTTCAATTCTCATTGATGAAGATATATCTGGTTCAATGATTGAAATAGAACTATCTAATGAAAACAATGGTCATGGTAATTCATCGATGAGTTCATTTTAGAAATCCATAGAAGGATATCTTAATTATATAGCGTGATTACTATTGAATGAACCCTGTAAAAATATAAATATATATATAGAAAGGGATTATATTACAATGTCTCGTTCATAGGATGGTTGTTTTGATTCTAATGTTGTATTCTTTCTTTATGGGGTTTTTTATGTGTTTGAATACCTTGATTTTGGAATTTATGTGAATTGACATAGTTCCGCTAAGACAAGGGCACATAGGGTCACCCACCATGTGTATCAATAATTTTATAAAATTATATTTAATTTAATTTTTAAAATAAATATTATTCTAGTATTTTAGAAAAATAATTATCCATATAAATTTGACCACAAATATTCAATCATGAGTTACTTGAGTATAAAATATGAGAATTTTATTAGTTGATTATTATTCAATGTCCAAGTACTCATTTTTATATTCACTAGTTTCACAAAAAAAATTATTATAAATAATTTTTAATAATGGTAATATTAAAATAAGTACTTGTTTTACAAATTTTTTGAATATAATATTTGAATATTTACTGAATAGATACAAAATAATTTAATAATTTTTTTATTTTTAAATGATAGATACATTTTGTGGGAGGATTTATTGGTTGAGTTAATTGAATTATATAAATGATATATTTTATTCAATGTATTTTAATTAAATATATATATATATATATATATTTCAAGAAATTATATTTAAATGGTAACATATAATTTGATATAATAATATTATTATTGTTAGTATTTTACCTAGGGTATTACATTGACTATGTATATTGATAAGGGCCTATATGAAATGATAAATATTTTTAACCTAGTTATAAAGTCTCAAAAATATTATTTTGAAAAGGAAATAGTCTATTTCCTAATTCTGAAGCTCTTGTAAAAATTTGGCATGGATTCCAATAAAATGGTTCTATTATCCAGTTTGTTATAAGGCCTCATTCTAACTTCTTCATATTCTAGAGGATGTAGACTATTTGTGAGAGTCTAAGGTGTGATATTGTGGGGACTATGGACACGTATCAATGTATGAAAATAGTGTAAAGTGATGAGTATTTTAAATATCAGTAAATAAACTGGGTGAAGAATTAGAAAATAAACTGAAATAGAAAATTATCCTATAATAAATGAAAAATATATAAAATCCCAAACAAACATGTCATATATATAACATTGGTAAGACAATGGGCCAGTCATATAGATACATGAGTATAATACAAATTTAATTAAATCTACAATTTTCTACTACCATCACCATTCCAGACCTCGTACCCGACCTCCAGAAAATTTTGAACAGAACCGTCTTGGATTGAAGAACCTACATGAGAAACTCTTCTTGACCACAAAACTCTACGCCTCAACCTTATCAATTATGGATACCATGCTCAACCTAAGAAGTATTCATAATTTCTATACATACACTAAGCTTCACATTAATGGGTGGGAAATAATATCACTTGGCCACCCCAATGATGAACCTATAAATACGCTAGATTAAGTGCATGATAGAGAAATATGATCATTATTGATGAGCCACAACTACAGAGATTAGTAAAATCAATAAACATGAAGCCACTATTGAACCCATGTCTATGACCCGGTCATCTCGGAATGGGAAACCATGGATTTCCATTTCTATATATTTATACATTTATATTACCACACATATACATATATACATAAATATGAATGGTCAAGAGTATGGTTAATGAAATATATGTAAAACCATTCAGCAGTCGATCCATATATCAGTAATCCCAATGAACTAGACATCCTATCAAAGGGAACTGAGTTAGATATTATATTAATCAATCCATGTATCAAATGTCGATATACGGGTCTCTAATTCTAATCAACATGTACCTATATCGTCAAATTCTAGAAATTTCTTCGAGAATGTTATATTTCCATTTTGGGGTACACCTCCTACACCTGGTCTCACCCGTACTCTCCACCAATAACAATAATGAATGATTTCAAGGATGTAGATATATAAATCATGTAAATGGACCCTAATATAGACATAATGGTTCTCATTCCATGTCAATCCACTCTAATGGTTGCGCCCTATGTCATAATCCAAATGTGGTGATGACATTGACACACAGATAAACTCTATGTGTCTGACCCTTATTCGATCAACAAGGAGATCTCAATAGTTTGACCTCATGCCCACCCCATGACATACAAAATTTAAATTCAGGCATAGGTTGAGATTCTATACAAATACACGCTAATAATAAAATTTTAAAAAATCCTGATCTAGGAGAAAATAAACAAGAGATCCTCATCATATGAAACATTTAGGTGAGAATAATTATCCCTTATAAGCCACATGTCAAGGAGATCATAATCATCCTTTTATAGAATAGAAATTGAGGAGTGGAAATTCATCCATCAATAACCCTAGGTTGATATGATTATAATCGTACTCATTTATCCTATTAGCTCAGGAGAGTGTAATCATCCACATCACCCGGAAGACCGAAATCATCCATGGGTATCAGAACTAGGGATGCCATTGTCAAATATCATAATCATAGGCTCAATAGAAGGATATGAGGAAATACCTGTGGACATACCAATAATATAATAACAAAATATTAATGCTCTACAACAAGATCCTAGATGACACCTCGAGGTATATTAGTAAATATGGGAAATAAAAAGTGTAAATATCTGGATCCATGGAATGAAATTCATGTTTCCCAATAATATTAATTGAATCCTCGTATAAGTTTTAGTAGCCACGAACCAGTAAACGCCAAGATTTATCATTACCGCATCATTAATAAACATGTAGAGTATAAATAATAGAGTGATGGTGGTCAAACAGCTAAATATAATGCTACTTCCAAAACCACACGGGATTACATGATTAACATGGATAATAAGGTGACACCCACAATCAATACTACCCAAACCCGACATAGTTTCTAATTGTTTGTCAAGTGATGGGAACCCATTGTGTACCCATATTGAAGCACTAAGAGGTACCATACATGGGTTTCTATGTATTAAAAGTAAATGTGGAATACTATAGGGATCCACATGGTCTATTAATAAGTGAGGAATCCTACTTGAGATCATTTGTTGGGAAGGTAACGGATGAATCCGATATGGGATACTTGAATGGAAGGTCAACATAGAGAATCTAAAACTGCTCCTCATAAGATATTAAAATAGATCCACACTAAATGGGATCCTTAGGATGATATATAAGAAGTGGAATACTACAAGGGGGCCTCAGATAAGTACATTAGTAAATGGATCCAACTACAGATTCCTTAGATCAACATGTATGAAATGGAATCCCATGGGGGATCTGTAATATAAGTCGACGATATATGTATCGTACATAGGATCCTCTAGGTCAAAACATAAGTAGTGTAATCTTAATGTGGATCCTAAGAAATAATGGTTTCATGACCTATTAGGCTGGATGGTAACATCTCACTAGGGATACATTCTCAAAGGAAAAACTACAAAATCAAGGGAAATAAGAGATAGCTCATGTATCATATAAGATCAAGGTATAGTAGTAGATTTTCATTATGTTATGTACTATTGTCACATTAAAAATTTCCATTATGTGACATGGTTTAATTATATTACATATTTCAATTATGTGTAACAATGTTATATTAATATTTATAAATTATATGGTACAGTGTTATCATGAAATATGAGTATTTACACATATATAACACATAACACATAAATTTTTTAAATATACGATGGAGGATATAAAAAATAGTTAATAATATCTTCTATTATTTATTCATAAAATTTTTAATTTATGTGAAAATCAACACATTTCATGATAACACCCAACCATATTATTTATAAATATTATTATAACATTGTTTCAGATAATGGAAATATTCAATTGGATAACACTATGTATCCTAATGAAAAGATTCACTATGATATTAGTACTCATCATAGTGTAAATATATTGTTTTCATTTTTGGAGAAACGAGAATGGATTACCATAGATCGAACCTCTCCATTTAGTAACTACCTAAAAATACTCCTAAGAGATATCGAAACTCCTCACAAGTTTAACCATCATGAAATATGTCTAATGATACTAAAAAATGACTAGTCATGGTACAAAATTTGACTCATGGGTGATAAGATTAAAAAAATTGGTTTAAAATGGGGATGTATGCTATTTGTCTCCCTTAGCACATGGTGTGTCTTCCAGGGCATATGATGTGTACGCCAAAATCCCCACCTGAGCATATACTCTATCTAAACATGGAGTATAAAAATCCAAGTACACATTTTGTAATATGGGTACACCATGTGTACCCTTAATTGTGTACCTACCTGTGTCCCTTACCAGGCCTAGACATATATTAGGCATGGTCGTGTACCTCTACTGTGGGTACGAACCACACGGGGTCTAGCCCTATAATCAACAAGATATGTGGCTCCTACATGGGAAAACATTGCATGTACTCGGATACATGGTCGAGTCCTGGTATGATTATTATATGACCCATAAATGGTGTGTAAATTTTAATGTTTTCATTTCATTAATAGTATGAATAGATGCGGCGTGTTATCTTGACCACACGTCGTGTAGATGGATTTTCTCAAATGAAAACCCCCTAAAACACCAATACACCCCCATTTTCATGCCTCAATCTGTATTTCATGACACCTGGGGGAATAATAACAAATATAAGGGTATTTATACATGAAAATAATTAAACGGTGGGGAATTAAAGAAAAACATAAAAATTGTCTACCATTGGGCAAACTCTTCTGATGATTTTACCATTTTTATAGTCTATGGTTGTTGGACAATGATCTAGCACGCCTCAAGATATGTATAGTACCTCCTTCTCTCAACATACATTTACATTTGTCGCTCTATCTATCCTCTCTCTAGTTCAGATAATGGGTATTATGTAGGGGTGTACGTGAGAATCCAATAAAGGATAAGAATTAAATGAATGGAAGGAATATAATGGAAAATTAAAATGGGGGCCCTGCTCTCCACGGTACCTGACCTGAGTTCATTCAAATCCTATGAAAAATACACATAATGGATTCAAATGATGTGAAATAATCTAAATCTAACCATTCATTCATAATATATATTCGAATAAACCTGCACTAGTAAATTAATATTAAATTTATTAAATATTATTTATTTATTATTTTTCTATAATTAGAATTTCATGGAATTCAACAAAACACCTATACAAGGGTAAACACCATATTTTGAGACCAATGGAGTGGTGAAAAAATTATCCAAGATCATCTTCTCTGGATAAATACCATTTTACACCTTTTAATTATATTATCAAATGAATTAAAATTTATTCATAAAATTATAGTCTATAAAATCATGGGTCATTACAATCTCCCAACCATAAACCTTCCCGTCTATGAGATGCCTAGTGAATAGACTATAGTCCACACACTCATCCCATACATCTAGACAACCAGGCTATCTATAATTTCTAATTACCAGTCTCATAGTAGCAATAACTATGTCTTATAAGGATGACATTTAACTCTGACTGATCTAGTAATCCCCACCATATGATTACCCTAATCATCCTCTTAAACAAAACATCAATCCTGCAACCCATGGAAAAAACCAACATTTAATTGGAAATGATGTTCCCCACCATCAAATGGACAACAGTGCACTCCCTATCATATGTCCATCCTTATATCCCTACCTGAGCACATTATCCACATATATTCGTCCATAATATAAGGAAGAAAATATTAAAAAAAATGAAGTTCGACGTAGGATTGATGCTATCTTAGTGTAATAAAAAAGAAATCAAGATAAAACAAGAACATATATAACATGAATTACACTACAATTCAATAAAAATTCATGTACATCTCTATCAAATACACACTCAGATCGAACAAGGAAAACATTTCATTAGTCTACATGTGACACCACATCTTCTGAAAAAGCATGTCCTGGTCCTGACATCAGTAAACGATCATATTTTATCGGGTCAATCGTGATTTCACCTCTACCAATGAAGTACATATTCAACATAACAACAAGTAAGGGGAAACCATCCCTTAATAATGTATTTAAATACATTTTTCCTCAACTCCCACAGAACCAAAAACCTATTTACAACATAAAAACACAACACATAGTCATTGTATACCTTTACAACCCCATTTTTACTCTAGTGAGTCATCCATTGGATGTCTATGATGACCATGATACATGGAATATCTCTATCATTAAGCAATAATATACTTTTGATGTCCTCTTCAATTTCATGCACCTCCCCCATGAAATAATTTTTTCCATGACCTCCCATCTCCCCAGGTCACTTCAGTTCCAAGCCTCTTCCTGTGTTCTGACAAAATTAGAAATGAAAGAATCATTGGCTGACTAGATTATGAATGAGAATAGTCATACCCATAGAAGATAGCCTTGATACTAAATTGACAAAGGTGTTTGTAAAAATTTGATGACATCAATATGCCTATAATTAAAAAACACAAGAAACTTTCATTCCTTCATCTGAAAATAAAATTATAACCAAGTTCACTACCAAAAATTGAATTGTAAAACACGATCCATCCACTATCCCACAAGTTTCCCCCAAACAAAATGGGCAGTGACCTACAAGGCTCTGAGCCATGCTAAGGGCCTCTAGGTCTTGTACCTATCTTGACTGATCAAGTCTCACAATTGGGTCATAATTTCAATCCAAATAGCCCAAAATATAAATCCTCTCTAAATAAGGTAGAAATAACAACAACCTAAGTGGTTCAAAACTGAAAAGACACCTTACAAGTGCATGATCCTCACTGAGCATCCCCATAATGAAGTGCACAATGTATGTCATGATAAAAATGTATTAGCAACATTTCACTAACACTCATTTGTTATATGCATATAGTAACACCATTTAGTGTTCCATTTCACATGAAAGGTCTTGGAATCTATTAGAATCCTACTCAGTGATCTGACTAGATAACCACAACATGAGAAACATAACCCTATAAGGTGTGGAATAGAAATGAAACTTGTACAATATTGACATAATTGGGTCATAGAACGTTATGTGCATGAGGAATGAGTCATCATGATCACCCCAATGCTTCAACATAGATCTACATAACCTACCATCAGAAGGATATATATATATAAATATATATAAATATATATATATGTAAAAGAAAAGGATTATGTCTAATCCATTCATAAAAATTCACAAAAATTGAACAAAAATGATTGAATCATACATGCATGAAATGATGCATGAGACTCCTCATGCCTTATCTAAAAACTATTCTAAATCCATAACATTCTCATTACAATGGAAAACATTCATAGATCCATACTAAATCATAACATCCACACAAAATGTAAATCTCTCCAGGTGAATATAATATACAACTATAACAACACAAATCTAAAAAACAGTATCATAACACTAAAAACTAGGAATTATTACCAGAATAAGTGTTCTCAATGCACCAGCAAGAAATCCATCATATGTTCTAACACATTATTCTTACATCTATCTAAAATATTCCAAATATTAAAAATAAGGAAAATAATAGATGTTATAAAACATTGAAATTTCCTAGAAAACATTCCACTAAGAAAGTTCTATGAGAAAGTTATTTATGAGGCCTCAAGAATGCCTCCCTATCTTCCAGAGGCAACCAACTAGTACTGAGGTCCTAGGGTGTGATACTGGGGAGACTATTCCCTTATATTAGATTATAGAGAAAATAGAAATATCTCAATATCATACATAATAATAAATAATCAGAGTATGAAATAATAAAATAAAATAAAGTACACCATGATGAAATAATAAAGGAAAAGGCTATGGAATCTAAGATAACTATTTCATACATACAACAATGGCCACCCATTGGGATAAACATATAAATACTTGAGTAAAAAATAAACTGATATAAATGTACATGGATCTTCTAAAAACACTAACCAAAACCATATTAATGGTCTCCAAACACTATCCAACTGCAAAAAAACTAATATTATAACCCCCATGAGTAGATCTTACTGATCATAAAACTCTAGGCCTCAACCTCACCCACTATGAAAATGATTCTCATACTGAGAAGTATATATAAGTTGTGCATGTACAATGAGGTGCATGTGGAGTGTAATGTCCTGGTTCCGAAAGCCACCCAGAGGCGCACCATATAAGGTTGGACACATGGCCTCAATTGTATTTCCCCAAATGCCAGAGGCTAACGACTAGTAGCGAGGGCCTTGGGTGTGATGGTGGGGAAACAATTCCATCATTGTCAGAGTACACAACAGAAGAAAAAAAATAGACAACAACAATAACCGTAACCATCCAGACAAAAGAAAATGATAAATATCGAAAGACTAACAGTAAACAACTATAGAACACAATCACATATATATAAAAGATGCATGATACATATGTCTAAGAAAGTAGCCAAACAAGTCACATTGTTGAATACAATACTAAAACAAAGTGCAAAAGAAAAACAAGTAAACTCCTCAGCATCACAATCCATAGCTTGTCCCCATTCTCTCCATCTCCACAGCAAGTCACGTACCTGAAGTAGAAGGTCACATTCCCTTATCTATACATGCAACAATATAAACTGTTTGGGCCCAAAAGCATGGGCCAAACAGGGTGTGATACAGGGTCCCAGTTGGAAACCACCCAAAGATCTGTACCTAACAGTTAGTGAATACATGGCAGTAAAAAAAACAGAAATGAGTAAACAGGAAAGCACACAGCAGCTACAATCCACAGTGTCTAGCATATAAAGTACATAAGTAATATCCAATCAATGAGAAGAAAAACATGTAACCACCTAGGTAGTTCTCACACCCCAACCCTTATGGTTCATCCTACAAGTATAGCAACCCTCTGGGAGGCACACACAGTCTCTCCCCTCTAGTTCAGCTAAAGAATAGACTCTCTGAGGAATCACTCACTGTCAATTCCCCCTATAGTCTCGTATCTTACTATAGGATCTCTAGGGAAGCACTTAACATCTCATTGTCCATGTGGTCCACGTCGAGTAATTACAGACTCTCTGAGTAAGTACTCAACATCAATTCCCCTTGTGGTCTCACATCGTAAATTAAAGACACTCTGGAGAAGACCTTGCGTCCATTCTCCATATTGTCCACTACACTAGGTTCTCTCAACCCTGTGTAAAACAAACATGAATTACACGCATACCACTCCAAGTAAACCTCATAATCTAATTGGCAATCATTCTAAGTCACAATAGCATAACATTACAATAGTTCCACTATCCTGCGACGAGGAATGGCAACTGAAAAAATCCCTAACAAGCAGAACATGCACAGAAAAACCTCTAGAGCACATTAAAAAATTACCCTATTCACAAGCATTAACCTCTACCCAAGAAATCAGGAAATGTAGGCAAACAAAATGGGAAAATATGGAAATACACAATACCCCATTCAAGGGAATTGGTGGAATTGCACAAAATATTCAAAGACATCCTACGGAAAGGAACAAAACACCTACCACAATCCTAGGAGATCGATATACTTGAACCATGATGATTTATTTTCCATAGAATGTTGTAGATACGAGAAAATGTCCAAAATGTTCAAACTACGATATCATGAGAAGAATGAGGAATTGGAGAACCAGGCTCTAGGAGAAGGAAGAACTCACCACTGCAGTTCCAACGCAATCGAATGCGGCTGAAACAGAGATCATATAGAAGCTCGGGGGCTCATTGATGATCTATGGCCGTATGGAATGCCCTCGGTCTAACGAGACCTAAAAGTAGTGTGTTTTGTCTGCAAGGTGTGACCCCAGTCTGTTTAATGAAAAAAATACATGACGTGCACTTATGGGGTACACAGCGTGTACTCTGTTTTTCTGTACTCCTCTTTAAAAGGCCTCCACATCACCCCTACACGCCGTGTGTGTGGCCCGGACACTACAAGCATAGGGCTTCAAGCGGTAAGGGAGTACACGACATGTAAAAATAAATTACATGGCGTGTACTTCAAAAATTTCCAGAAACTCCTCTTTTTTTAAAAATACTAAGAAAAGGAATGACATTCCTAAAAATGATTATATGGGTTCTTACAAAATTCCCCCCTTAAAGAAATTTGTCCCCGAATTTCCCTAGCGAGGCATAGAAGAAGAAACCCCGAATAGCTCCGGCCACTACGATAATACATCATCTTCCCTCTCCCAGGTCTCGTCATGTACTCTCCCGTGCTGTTAGAGCACCCATACTAGAGAAACAGATCACTCATGGAGAACATTCATATTACGATCGACAATCCGGATAGGATGCTCCTCAAACGATGCATCCACTTCAATCTCAACCTCCTCAGGCTAAAAGACATGAGGTGGGTCTGAAAAGTATATTCAGAGCTGAGAGATGTGGAAGACGTCGTCCATGGCTTGGTACCTCTGAGGTAACTTCAACCGATAGGCAACTGGACCAACTCTCTACAACACCTCAATTGGCCAGACGTACCACAGGGAATGTTTACCCAATCTCCAAATCCTCTTGTGTCCCAAACTCGGTGATACACGTTGCAAAACATGATCCCTGACCTTGACCTCCATAGGTCATCTTCGCTGATAAGCATAAGACTTATGTCGAGACTATGTTGTAGCCATCCTATTTTGAATCAACTCTATCTGCTCTGAGGTCTCCGAAACACGATGAGGTCCCATCAAAGCTGCCTTCCTGCCTCCAGCTAGCATAAAGGTGATCGACATGGCCTACCGTACAAATCCTCATAAGGTGCCATTTGAATAGTCACCTAAAAACTGTTGTTGTAGGTGAACTCCACAAGAGGAATATGCTTCTCCCAAGAACCACCAAATTCTAGGATGCAAGCTCAGAGCATATCCTCATGCCCCTGGATCGTACGCTTGGACTGACCATCTGTCTGGGGACGGTATGATGTACTCAAAAGTGCATTTGTATCAAAATCCTTATAAATCCAATACTAGAACCAATAAGTAAAACACGCATCCCTGTCTGAAAAAATGAAGTGTGGTACTCCATGCAGACGTACGATCTCTCCGATGTACAGTCGTCCCAGATCATCAACACTGAAGGTCTCCTTGATCAGTAAGAAGTGAGCAACCTTCGTAAGCCTGTCTACGACAATCAAAATAGCATTGTTCCCTTGAGGCGACCTTGGAAATCCAATCACAAAGTCCAACGTGAAATCATTCCACTTCCACTCTGGAATGGGTAACTGTTATAAAAGTCATGCAGGTCGCTGATGCTCTTCCTTCACCTGTTGACAAGTAGAACACCTCAAGACAAAACTAGTAGTATCTCTCTTCATACATGGACACCAGTACCGGCGATGTAGATCCTGATACATCTTGGTGACGCCAGGATAAACTTCCAAAACCGAGGAATGAAAATCTCATATCAGCTCTTCATGTATGTCTGCTGGCACCCATAGGCGTACCTGGAAATGCAAGATTTCATCCTCATCCATTGTCCATCCTGGAAGAGGGTCCTCTCCTGAAACACTCTCCTGCATGACTAAACCATCTGAGTCTGATAGAGGCCTCATCCGTACATGTTCAAGAAGTGTATAGGTAACAGCTACCGATGATAGATAAGGTTGTCTCTGTCTATCATGCACCTCTAGATGCATCTCAGAGAACAGATCCATAAGCTACCACTCACTGCTAGCCACCTGAACTGCCTGAATCTGAGTTCTCCTTCTCAACGCATCTGCCACTACATTGACCTTTCTTGTCATATATGAAATCTTGAAGTCAAAAGAATGAAGATACTCGACCCACCTAAGTTGTCTCGGATTCAGATCGTGTTGAGTGAAGATGTACTTTAGACACTTATGGTCAACGAAAAAAACGATTTTTCCCCTTGAAGGTAATGTCTCCAACAGCGCAGGGCATGAACCACAGCATCCAACTCCAGATCGTGTGTCGGGTAGTTCCCCTCCTGTGGCCTCAACTGCTGAGACTCGTACGCAATGACTCTATCTCCTTGTATAAGCACAAAGCCCAGTCTGATACCTAAAGCATCACAATAAACAGTATAGCTCTTTCCTAGCTATGGGAATATTAGTATCAGTGCTGACGTCAACCTTCCCTTCATCTCTTGAAAGGATGACTCACAATAATCTGAACATAAGAACTTTGCCCCCTTCATGGTTAGACATGTCAATGGTGCTTCTAGGCGTGAAAATTCCGGAATGAATTGTATGTAGTATCCATCCAGCCCTAGGAAACTTCGTACATCAAAAAAGTTCATTGGATGGTCCCAGGAAACTATAGCTATCACTTTCTCTGGGTCCACAGATACTCTTTCATCTGAGATGATGTGACCCAAGAAGTGAATCCAATCCATCCAAAAGTGGCATTTCAATAGTTTAACATAAAGTAGATGATTTCTAAGTTTACTCAGAATGATATAAAGATGGGTAGCATGACCGTGTAGAGTGTGAGAGTACACCAAGATATCCTCCATGAAGAACACAAAAAATTAATCCATGTAAGGATGGAACACTCGGTTCATCAGTTCCATGAAAACTGCTAGCTTATTCGTGTGACCAAACGGCATAACTGTATACTCGTAGAGACTATACATACTATTGATGGTTGTTAGAGGTATATTTGATGGTATAATGCACAAATGATGATAATAGGACCTCAAATATATATTCAATAACATTGGGGCTCCTCAAAGATGATCAAATAGATCATCAATCCTTGGCAGGGGGTATCAGTTCTTGACCATCAACTAGTTCAGCTTCCGATAATCCACATAGAGCCTATGGGTACAGTCTTCCTTCTTCGCAAACAGGATAGAAAAACCCCAAGGAGACGTACTGGGTCGGATGAAACTCTTTGCCTGAAACTCCTCCACCTTGTTCTTGAGCTCCTGCAACTCAGGTGTAGCCATCCTATAAGGAGGAATAGACACCTATGCTGCTCTTGGGACAAGATCAATAGAGAAGTCTACCTCCCGCTATAGAGGAAATCCTGAAAATTCCTATGGAAAGACATCCCTGAAACAATCCACCACTGGAGAAATGTCTAGCTGTGAAGTCCCCGGATCATCCAGATAAAACTAGCAATCTAGTCCATAACCCTTCCTAGACCACGATGCTCGAGTCCTGCTCGACTCACCTAGACATCCCACTAGCCTCTATTAATAAAAAAGGTTCACCCTATGGTGAAATGAAACTCACCCCACCACGATAACAGTTGATGATTTCTTGGAAGGGAACCAACCAGCCCATCCCGAGAATGAAATAATATCATGTCATCTCTAGGACATAGAGATACCATATGAAATGAAAAACTCAAGAGTTCACTCTCTAAACTGACGTACACTAGATGTCCTCTCCCCAAAGGTGTGTCCAGTGTCAACAAGTCAGAAGAAGAAAAGATACAGAGCCCAAGGCTCTCCACAACAGAAAAAGAGATAAATCTATGTGTAAGACTAGTATAGAAAAGATATGAAGACAAAACTAAGGCTACTAAAATCATACCTCGAACTGTAGAAGGTCTGGGATCCTGCTCCTGATAGGTCTGATCCACCGCAAATGTCTGGAATGCATCACGGACATGTGACCCTACCTGACCACTCTGAGCTAATCCTCCCTTATGACTCTGTACGATTGGTGACTGACTTCCATGACCTCGACCACCACCTCAGCCCGAACAGCCAGAAGAACTCCAGTTCCCAGACTGTGGAGAAACCGGTGGTGCTTCTCCTGAACGAGGAGTCATGGATGAAAACCTATCTCCAGATATGGGTGAAAAAACTTGGCAGAAACGCTGAAAGTGACCCATCTTTCCGCATGATCAGTACTCCACTGGGTCCCTCTAGCATTGCGGCCTCTTGTGCCCTGCCCTTCCACTCTGGTATCATACAACCGGACTACATGAAGATGTATCTTGCCTCCTCGGATCACTGTTTGTAGACTCCCTACGGCACTTCCTACTGTCAACTGAAGGAACACTAGATCTTGAAGTTGAACCGCCCTGGCTCGTAGCTCCAAAGTCTCTTAGGTTGCGCTCCTCAATCAGTGCTTGGTTGACGATGGATGTGATGGAAATCAACTGGAAGAGATTCACCTACGAGCAGATCCCCCTCCTAGGACCATCCTCAAACTTCCTTGCCAAGAACATCCCATCTCCACCCCGATGTTCTATGAGATGCTACATCTCAACAAAGCAAGAGGAATACTCCATAACTGATAGTGTACCCTTCTCTAGACTCATAAACTCTCAGGCTCGATCAAACCTTAAGATTTCTGGGTAGAAGTAGTCGTAAAACACGCGCTGGAACTCTTCCCTAGCCATAACCTGCTGATGTCCCACCTATGAGATCATGTCCCACCACCTCATGGAAGAGTCTCGAAGAATGTAGGTAGCGAGCTTGACCCGCCTCTATAGAGTTGTCTCCAGATGCTCAAAGATAGTCAGCATGGCTTCCATCCCTGACTCTATAGCCTGTGTTCCTCCTTCCCCCAAAATATAGGAGGATGCTGCTTCTAGAAAACCTTCGTCAAGTCAGCCATAGTCGTGGCAGGAGGTGGTGCTCCCTGACGGGTCTACATAATCCTCACAAATCCTTCATTAAACTGTGCATCAGCGCTCATAATGGGTATAACTGTTGGTACTATGGCCGGCACAGTAGGAGGATCTGCATGAGGTCCCTAATCGGCCATATCTGTTGTCTGATCATCGTATGGCAACGAACGTACAACCAGAGGATGTCTCGGAGGAATAGATCTGAAAGATCAAAAGCACACCAAAGATTAGGATTAACAAAGACTAAGAACACAAGAGTACAAAACGGGAATAGGAGAGAAAAAAATTCATGTTTACAAAACACAACTACACGATGTGTATAAAACTATACGGCATGTCTTCCTATGCTACTTAATTGGGCGCGTACCCCTACCCTATTGGTCGTGTAACACCCCAAACTACATGGCGTGTTTTACCAACATACGGCGTGTACTTGAACTCTATTCTCCTACCCGAGTCTCTTTACATGGCTAACCCACACGGTCCGTCTTAACCCTAGACTACACGGTGTGTTACCTAGAAACACGGCGTCTATGAGACAAGGTTTTGGCGACCCACGTTGTTAGTTACATGCTTGTCTACACGACTAAACCTTACACAGCATGTTATGAACAAACACGGCATGTATATGAGAAGATAACACTGACCCATGTTGTTCTTGACACGGTCGGGTACCTAGAACAAGAGTACACATCCTGTTCTTACAAAACATGCCGTGTTCTACTTGAGCTTCCCCGAACCATGTAGTTAGTGACAGGACCGGGTACACGGCTCTAATCTACACGACGTGCACCTACCGTACACGACGTGTTCCTAAATTCATTTCTACAACACAGTGTTCCTACGCACATAGTCATTGACATGGTCTGAAACTACACGGTGTGTATATATGAAGTACATGTTGTGTATTCTGGGTTTTTCCGGGCAGTAGCTCTGAAACTACACCGAAGCCCAGAATACACTAAAAAACGAGCATGAAGGTGCCAAATTTCGATTCATGAGGGCCCATACACCCCACGAATCAAAGAATGGAATCCAATATAGTCATATATAAGGAATAACATGTCAATGATGCATCAATTTATGATTCAATAGGGCTTATAAGACCTGAAGAACTAGAATTTAGTGTTCATTTAAGAAAGTAAAATAAAAAAACCTCTCTATCAAACTACAGGGGTTCTATCAAAGCATCTACCAAAATAGCATTCATAATCTACACAACGTCTATCACAACAACATGCAATTGATAAAGCACCCTAGAAGGCATGGCACGAATGCATGGCATGTGATTTCTAACATGATCCTATATGATGAATGAGATGGAATACCCTCATCTCATAGGGTTGCAATAGAAATAGAACCACAATTTCAACAACAATAACAACACAAGGCATATGAATCACTCTAGGTGAAATTAGATCAAATGTAACATAGAAAAACCAGAAAAATGTAATAAGTTAGTTATATTGGTTTTTCCCTGTACACGGGTAAGCTACTCCCGAGCACAGCTTAATACCAAGTACCAAATCCATCCTATCCTTGGCTAAAGGCTCCGAACAGTAAATCATGATAAAAGAAACTCCTTTGATTCCACTTTGTAATGTCCCAGTTCTGAAATCCATCCAGAGGCACCCCATACCCGGTTGGTCCCATGGCCTCAAATGCATTTCCACAAATGCCAGAGTCTGCCGACTAGCAGTGAGGGCCTAGGGTGTGATGGTGGGGAATCTATGCACTCATTGGCAGAGTACACATCGGAATAAAAACAAATGGTCAATAGCAGAAAATGTAACCATCCATATAAGAGAAAATGATAAACAGTGGAAGACTAACAGTAAACAACTGGAGAATACACTCACATATATATATATATATGATGCATGATACATATGTCTAGGAAATCATCCAAACAAGTCACAATGCTGAATACAATACTAAACCAATGTGCAAACGAAAAACAGGTAAACTCCTCAACATCACAAGCCATAGCTTGATCCCATGATCTCTAGCTCCACTGCATGTCAAGTACCTGATGTAGAAGGGCTCTTTCCATTATCTATACCTCCAACGATATAATCTGTTTGGGTCCAAAAGCATGGCCCAAATAGAGTGTGAGACAAGGTCCTAGTAGGCAACCATACAAATATATGTGCCTAACATTCAGTGAATACATGGAAGTAAAAAAACAAGAAGCAGTAAACAGGAGATCCCACAGCAGCTACAATCCATAGTGTCTAGCATATAATGTACACAAGTAACAGCCAATCAACAAGAAGAACAATAGGAAACCCCCTGGGTACTTCTCACAGCCTAACCCTTATGGTTCAACCTACAAGTAATAGAAACCCTCTGGGAGGCATACACAGTCTCACCCCTTTGGTTCACCAAAAGAATAGACTATCTGAGGAAGCACTCACCGTAAATTCCCCCTATAGTCTCATATCGTTCTAAAGTCTCTCTAGGGAATCACTCAATGTATCATCCGCCATGTGTCCCGCGTCGAGGAACCACTCTGAGGAAGTAATCAATGTCAATTCCCCATTTGATCTAGTATCGTAAATTAAAGACACTCTGGATAAGCCCTTAAGTCCATTTTTCCTATGGTCTACTACACTAGGTTCTCTCAGCCCTATGTAAAACAAACGTGTATAGAGCGCATATCACTCCTTGTAAACCTCATGAACTACATGGCTATCATTCTAAGGCACAATAGCATAATATTACAACGGTTCCACAATCCTATGACTAGGTATGGCAACTGGAAAAATGCCTAACAAGAAGAACATGCACGGAAAAACATCCAGCACATAGTAAAAAATTACCCTAATCACATGAATTAACCTCTACTCATGCAATCAAGCATAGCAGGAAAACAACAAGGGAAAAATAGGGAAACACACAATACCCCGTTCAAGGGAATTGGTGGAATTGCACAAAATATTCAAAGACATCCAACAGAAAGAAACAAATCACCTACCTCGATTCTAGGAGATCGATATACTTGAACTATGATGATTGATTCTCCATAGAACATCGTAGATATGAGAAAAATTACAAAATGATTAAACCACGATATCTTTACAAGGATGAGGACTTGGAAATCAAAGCTCTAAGAGAAAGAAGAACTCACCGTTGAGGTTCCAATGCAATTGACGATGGCTGAAACGGATATCAGACGGAAGCTGAGGGGCTCATTGAAGATCTGAGGTCGTACGGAATTCTCTTGGTGAAACGTGAACTAAAAGAAGGGTGTTCTGTCCGTCAGGGGCGACCCCGGTCCGTTTAATGAAAAAAAATTAAATACACAGCGTGTACTTCTGGGGTACACGGTGTGTACTCTATTTTTCTGTACTTCTCTTTAATTGGCCTCCACATCACCCCTACACACCGAGTGTGTGGCTCGGACACGACCAACACACGGCTTCAAGAGGCAAGGGAGTACAAGGTGTGTAGTTCAAAAAATTCCAGAAACTCCTATTTTCTCAAAAACACCAGGAAAAGGAAAGACATACCTGAAAACGAAGATCCGGGTTCTTACTTATAGGGGTGAGAAATAATCTTATTCAGCCACCCCAATGATGAATCTATAAAATCATTTCTACAAGTGCATGAAATAAAAATATGCACCGCCTAGATGAAACACAACTACAATGTTAGATAAATCTAATAATTGTGAATCCATAGTCGAAACCAAGGTATGTGCTCTCAATCAAATATGCAGGTGTCACAATGGATATCCATATATATATATATATGAATATATATGTATAGTCCCATTCCTAAACATATATACAAAAATTTCAAGGTTAATGAGTATGGTGATAGAAATAACATAGAAATAAATTTGAATTAGATAAGTGGACATGAAATCCTAATCGCATGGACATCCTATGAAATGACATTCATATGATGTCTTTCCACTCATATCCATGTATCATTAAGTTAATTTATATGTTTGTAATCCCGAATAAAATATACCTACCTCGGCAAACATCAGAATAGTCTCTATGTAATGGAAATCACCATAGGGATATCATCATCCTATGCCTATGTTAACCCATATTTTTCTTTGATCACTATAAATAAGGATTACATGTACGTAAATCCAGACATACTATAAATCTACACTATGTTATATGACAAGATTTCCATTGCATATAAATACAGTTCAATGTTAAAGCCCTAGTGCAACACCCTGAGATTTTATGATAAGTATTCCTTTTAATTTATTTGATGTCATGTGTTTTATGCTACACCAAGATTATCTTGTGTTGTATGCAACACCATATTAGCATTCAGTATACGCAACACTATTCTTGGATTGTGTAACACACAATTTCAAGTTCGTTTGATAGTAGTCATTCTATGCAACATTGAGTGTATATATATATATATATATTAAATGTATGAATGAAAAATGGTTGGATTATATTATAATGAAACAAAAAAAGAGTCTTGCACAACATGCAACCTTGACTTGGCTTGCATTACACGCATTCAGGACCTTCCTTGACAGGGTGTGTAGTATAGAATACCAGGTTTCACTAAACAATGATATATTATTAAAATATTATAAACTAGCCGTTATGAGTAGTATTAACTGAATTTTGTATTTTATAAAATTATAATTCATCTTACACATTTTCTATAATGAGGTATGAAAACGAAATCATTTTTTCGGATAATGAAAGTATTTCTAAAAAAATGCAGTGTTATCGCCTTTTGATGGCGCACCCATTTTAATTCTAGTTTTTGATATGTCTATAAGTTCAATATGAAAAAATAAAATTCTTCTGTGGAATCAGTATATAAAAATTTACTTTGGATAAATTTTTCATATTATTCTGGTAACTTTCATATTTTGATGAATAGTAAAAACACGCTCTATTTTAATCAAAAGAAACTTTTTTCATAAAAATAATTTATATGGTTAAATTACCATTTTAATTGGTTTTAAAGTGTAATTAGAATATATTTTTACCATTTAATTCAATGTTGGTCATTGGAATTAATTTAACTTTGAATTTGGACATAAACAAGTGTCGATATTTTGATAGTTATTGTTTCTTAAAAAATATGTTATTTGTTTTGATAATGGGAATTAATTTAAAAATTAATTACTGCCACTTCTATGTTTTGAAATTGGAAAAATGGACATCATTTTTTAATTCATAATATCAAATATATATTAGGGTGATTTTTTATTTATTTATCTGAAAACGTTCAATTTTTGATGAATAGTGAAAACACTGGGTCACTATTTAAAAACCGACTTTTTATTTAAATAATTATTTATTTTAGGTCAAAATTGATACATAATACCTATATATGTTCAATGTAATTAATTGGATTCATTTTATAATAATTTTAGATATATAAAAATTTTATTGAACTTTTCACCGTCATTTACCCACCTCCTAGGAGAATTTGGAAATTCACATAAAACATAATTTCACCACTTCTGTGAGTGGAATTTCAATAATCATAGAGAGATGGTTAATATAAAATACTAAATTGTGGTTCATTTAGATGAAAATAATTTTTGGTGAATAGTAACTTTTTACTTTTATTTACTGCGGTTAAAGTTAAATAGGGTAATTCATGGTTAAAAAAATATTATAATAATTCAAAATTACCATAACACTTGTCCAAACCTTATTTGATGAGTAATGGACGACTATGGGAATCCTTGAGTCTATTTTGGGACCCCATGGAGCCACTTATGAAAGACAATGACATGTTAGATTAATTAATTTAATGTGAAGACAAAATTGATATTAACCAAAATCGTTCAGTAAATTAATTTTTATATGGTTTTATATAAGTCATATTTTCGACTATAAATATTCATTAGAAATATAAAAGGATATCCTACATCATGATAATTTTTTCATAATTTTTAGACGTCAAATTAATCAAATTATTTATGACACAATAATGATGTAGTATTTACCTCATCAATAAATGATTTAAATAAATAAGATTACAATGATTAAAATATTATCCAAAAACTGTCCAACTCCTATTGAATGATTTTATTACGAATATGAGTCATCTTATAATCTACATTAATGTGTTTTGGACCTCTTTAAACGGAAGATATTTTTATAATAAAATAATGTTTTCACACTTTCCTAAAGAGCCCCTCCTCCCCCTTAAAAAAGGAGACCATTTCTATCCAATTCCTCACACCTCTCAAACCATTTGGCTCATCCAAAATCTGATCAATTAAGATCCCTATATCCATATCGTCTCCCTAGAAGCCTCACGTTTTGAAGAAGGCACTCGAAGAAGTCATTTTGGTTCTAACTAAAGGAAGTTACCCAAATTAAAGGTAACAGTTTCTCTTAAATTGTTTTCTTTTATTCTACTTATCCAACCCATAAACTCTTTTTAATCCTTTATTTTGTAACATAAACATTATCCTCAATATACTATAATGTTTTAATTAGAATTATTTTAACTAAACTTACACACACCTCCAAATAATGGATGAAGAACATAATGTTTCTGTGGATGGAAAATTAACGACTCATGAAACGATGATTGTTTGATTTCCTCCTACCACCGCTCATGGTCACCATTATGATGGAAATGTATTTATATATGATATATATTATTTTTATGATATCCTTATGCTTCTTTACTTCCCAATTAAATCAAGCCTTCATGGTTTCCATAGTGGGTAAATATGACAATCTCGTTTGAGGAAGTGCGGACTATCACCCCTTAATGTGATGTGACTCATTAATTCCTTATGTGAGATGTATAAAGGATAGATTTAATTATATTATATATGATATTATACTGTAATTATAATATAACTATGTACAATTATGTTTTAATTCCATTAAAATAATAAATAGAAATGAAAGTAGCGTTCATATGTACGTACGGCTTACCGTCTCCATGAATGGTGCATTTCATTTCATACCTCCATATGTTATGTAATATTATAAATACATGTATATGATGGATATATATGATATATATGATATATAAATCATGAATATAATTTTGTATATAATGAACCTTTGACCACATGAACAACATGTAATTATAAGAAGTCCATTTTCCACTCAAGTACTAAATATCGAGAAAACAATCATTTTTAATTTAAATAGTTACATAATGTTTATAACATGGTAATAAGTGATATAAAAGAAAAAATAAATTTTAAAAAGGTTCTTAAGAAATTAGAAATTAACTTTGGTTTATTATTCAGGATATTAAAGAACAATCTAGTCATGTCGGACACGAGGTAAGGGAACATCTTAACCCAATTTACGTTCTTTGGGTTGATCTTATCTTTCGTGTTTATGTCGTTCTTTGATTATGTGAGAAATGAATTTTTATATCATATCATGTATTTATACTTTCTTTATGTGACCTTATAGGGAATACACATAAGTGATCTATTTTATTTTCAAAAAGTTCTTGGTAAGGGATAATTATTCCAATCTCATTCTTATCAGAGATTGTTTATCCATAAGTATTTACTGGGGTTATATTTATCATCCATGTCCCTATTTTCTAAAAATGGTTTCATGTATGTTTAAAGTCCTTTTTAACCATTTTTTAATTTTAGTACATGGTATGTAAGGAATATTTTTTTAACATACGATGTACTTTTTGACTTTTCCGACAAAAGTACAAGGAGAATGTTTTCATACGGCACGAACAGAAATTTATGGTTTCAAAATGCCTTATTTTCAAGAAGCTTACTCTACAATATTTCATGACTATTTTCAACAAAATCCTTTTCATTTAAAATTTATTGGAATTTTGCAAAAAGAAAATGATTTTTAAGAATAAAGGAAATTTTCATCAAGAATTCATTTCAAGTGTTTTTTCAAAACCATTTTCCATCTAAGATGACATTATTTCATATGTTTATGTTTCAAGTACAATGTATCTATGATTTACATGGTTTCAATTTTCTTATAATGAAATGATATCCATTTGTTTTATATGGATTATGTTATGATTGGATGATGTTTATGAAACCCATTTTATTATTTGGGTTATGATAAATGATTTATGTTTATGTTGTGTCACACATAAGAATGATTTCATTATAAGATGGGTGGGACCTATATCTCTCTCCAATGCATTGGGTAAAGATTTATATCTCATGAGATAGACATGGCTGGAAAGGGAAGTAAATCAGGTTCAGTAGTACAGGGCTGGAACGACAAGTAAACACGGTTCTGTAAGGGACTTTATCTACTAAGATGGTCTTGGAAGCAATTCCTTGGCTACTAGGGAAATCGTATCATGTGCTTAATGTTTTTCCACAATTACAAGTTTTATTCCAATGTTATTTTATCATGATTGATGTTCCATTATGATCTATGCTTTATGTAATTCCATGTTTTATCTCATTGCTCAATATTTTCATGTTTAATCATTATGGTAATGTATTTATGTTCAAATTTATACGGTTCATTTTATTTTCCCCATGCATACCCTTACTGAGCATTTGAACTCGCCATTTATATGTTTTTCCCCAGGATATAAAGAATGGTTTTAGGTAAAAAAACAAAATGGGAAGATCAGAATGGGAGATGAAGAAGATCTTTCACCATGATTAGAAGATTATGTTCTAAGTTTCCAAAGACACTAAACTATTACAGTTCATGTGTGTCTGTTTTTGTTATGTATCAAGTATTCTGCAAAATTAATGTAACATCCATGTACTTCAAGCTTCGGGTCTCTACAGTTGGTATCAGAGGAAATGTTTAGTTAACCTTTGGAAACTAGAATGCGAAAACTTTAGAGAGATCCCTAGAGATATTTCTATGGTATTTCTAAGGATGTCCCTATGGTTTAGTATAACTATAGGATACAGTCCTAGAGTTATTTTGACGATCATGAATAACCTAGGGTGAACCTAAGGTGTCATGGATTAAAAAATGCGTGACAAGTTAGACTTTTTATGATTATGTGGTTCCTTGTTAATTTAATTGTTTCTTACCCCATGGTTTTTGGATTTAGTAAATGGAGGGAAGCAGAAGCAATTGGGTTGACATTGAATCTGATGGACAAATTGGTGACTATGAGAAGCGAAATTGCATAATGCCTAGAGAGAAAGATATTGTGAATATTCTGAATCAGGCATCTCGATATATGATTAACAAGATGACCTTTAGTTGTATTCTTAATTCATAAAATAAGAGGAAGATGGAATTTTATGCATGTTCGCATGGTGAGGATCATTGAGAAAGAAAGATTGAGATTTCTAAAGAAGGGAACAAGAACCTTGAGGAATACCTCAAATGGAGGGGAAGATGTTATCTGGGTGGAGAAAAGGGTCATAGAGTGACATATTGTTATGGAGATCAATGTATTATCTGTGGAGAACATGTGCATTACCCAACTCAATGCCCTGACCTAAGAGGGTACTTCTAAATCATGGAAGGACTTATTCCATGACAATCATTGAAGAGGTTGTATTGATGTGTGTATGTATTGGTATTCAAGAATAATGTTGTTGATATACTTTTATAGTAGATTGGAATATTTATGTATTGGTCCATTGTGATTTTCAATAATTATATGGTATCGGTAAGCATGTAAAGTGATTGAAATATTTTTGGAAAGTAGACGATATGCGCATAATGAAGGGATAAAGAGAAAATTAAATGAGCTCATTACTAGTATAAGGACAAAGTTATATCATGGTTTGAGTATATAGAAATTTTTATAATTTGGTATGTGAAAAGAGTTACCTTTTAACATCACTCATGTTTTCACTAAGGTTCTATGGTAATTTATGTTTCAAGAGAACACGTGATTAAGGAATTCACATGTTTGGAATGTGACCAACAAGAAATATCATATAATAAATGATGTTATTCACGTTCTTGTTATGAGACCTTTCCAGTACACATTTTCTGTATAATATGAGATTGGAAAGAGGTATTTTGGATAATTCTAAAGATTGGAAAGGGTTATGTCGGACATCAGATAGTATTGTTTAAGGCAAGAACTTTTTTCGAAATTATTTCTGTAATGTTATAATAGTTTAGTATTAGAAAAAGGAAAACCTGCAGGACGGGAGACAACCCATCGCGTCGGAAAAGGCTATGGAAATAGAACCGACAACCTAAGTGTTACAAGCCTTTATCACCTACCAGTGGCCTACAGGAATCCCTGGTTAGTAGAAACTAGTGTTATTTTATTATGTGGTATGATAGAGGAAGTATAGGTTCATTTTTGGAATCGCATACGAATAATATCACCATATATGGACTTATGTATATAACTTTTTCTAACCTTTTGTTTGAGATAGATGGAATGACCCATCATTCTATCACATGATCTGATAACACTTCAAGAATGACAAATACAGCTTCATTTCTTAAAGTGATGAAGTGGAAATTGTTCATTGCACGAACAACAGTGAGATTGTAAAAAAATCAAGTAATAATATCATTTAATTCAAAAACTCTTCAACATTAGAGAAATGATCTTGAAAACCAAAAATGTTGTCCTAGTGCTCTTATATCTGATTAATGAGATGGTACCTTAGATCATCACAAATTTATGGCTTTCTGATTGTTGGATTTTTCATAGCCATGTTCTCTACCACTCTCCATCAGAACTTGATGGTTAGATTTCTCTTCCATATCCATATTTTCACATAATTTCTCCTATGTGGAAACCCAATGATTAGTTAATTTGGTTAACTGTTATGTTTCATAATTCACTTTCTAAAATTATTTTTTAGTATTCATTTTTACAATGTCATAAACCTTCAAGTAGTAAACGATTTATAACCCCGACGAATTTCGAGCGCGAAATTAATTTTAAGGGGGGTAGAATGTTACACCCTAAGATTTTATGATTATTATTCTTTTTAATTTATTTGATGTCATGTGGTTTATGCTACACCACGATTATCTTGTGCTATACGCAAAACCGTATTAGCTTGCAGTATATACAACACTATTCTTGGATTGTGTTACACACAATTTCAATTTCGTTTGATAGTAGTCATTCTACACAACATTGAGTGTATATATATATATATATATTCAATGTATAAATGAAAAATGGTTGGATTCTGTTATAAAAAAACAACAAAGGAGTCATGAAAAACACGCAACCCTGACTTGGCTTGCATTACACGCAATTCTGACCTTCCTCGATAGGGTGTGTAGTACGCAATACTGGGTTTCACTAAACAACGATATATTATTATAATATTATAAACTAGTCGTTATGAATAGTATTAACTGAATTTTTAATTTTATAAAATTATAATCCATCTTACACTTTTTCTAGAATGAGGTATGAAAACAAAATCAGTTTTTCGGATAAAAGAGGTATTTTTAAAAAAATACAGTTTTACCGCCTTTTGATGGCGCACCCATTTTAAATATAGTTATTTAAATGTTTATAAGTTCAATATGACAAAATAAAATTATTATTTCGAATCAGTATATAATAATTTACTTTGGATAAATTTTTAATATTATTATGGTTACTTTCATATTTTGATGAATAGTAAAAACATGCTATATTTTAATTAAAAAAATCTTTTTTCATCGCCATAATTAATATGGTTAGATAATATTTTAATTGATTTTAAAGTGTAATTAGAATATATTTTTACCATTTAATCCAATGTTGGTCATTGGAATTAATTTCACGTTGAATTTGGACATAAACAACTGTCGATCTTATTGTTTCTTAAAAAACGTTATTTTTTTTATAACGGGAATTAATTTTAAAATTAATTAATTCCACTTATATGTTTTGAATTTGGCAAAATGGACATCATTTCGGAATTCGGAATATCAAATATAGCTTATGCTGAATTTTTTTTATTTTTCTAAAAACTTTCAATTTTTGATGAATAGTGAAAACACTGGGTCACTATTTAAAAACCAACTTTTTATTTAAATAATTATTTATTTTAGGTCAAAATTGATACATAATACCTATATATTCTCAATGTAATTAACTGGAGTCATTTTATAATAAATTTAGATATATAAAAAAATTATTGAACTTTTCGCCGTCTTTTACCCACCTCCTAGGAGTATTTGGAAATTCACATAAAACATAATTTTACCGCTTCTGTGAGTGGAATTTCGAAAATATCAGTGACATGGTTAATATAAAGGACTAAAATGTGTTTCAATGAGTTGAAAATAATTTTTGGTCAATAATAACATTTTACTTTTATATACACCGGTTTAAGGTAAATAGAGCAATTCAAGGTTAAAAGAATATTATAATAATTCAAAATTACCTTAAAACTAGTCCAAACCTTATTGGATGAGTAATGGCCGACCATGGGATTCCTTGGGTAGATTTTGGGACCCCATGGATCCAATTATGAAAGACAATGACACATTAGATTAATTAATTTAATGTAAAGAGAAAATTGACATTAACAAAAATCATTTAGAAAAATAATTTTAATATGGTGTAATATCATTCATATTTTCCACTATAAATATCCATTAAAAGCTAAAAATATTTCCTAAATTATGGTATTTTTTTCATAATTTTTACATATCAAATGAGTTAAATTAATTTTGACACAATAATAATGTAGTATTTACCTCATCAATAACTGATTTAAATAAATATGATTATAATGATTAAAATAATATCTGAAACCAGTCCAATTCTTATTGGATGATTAAATTTAGAATATGAGTCATCTTAGCTTCTACATTAATGTGTTTTTGACTTCTTGAATCCGAAGATAAGTTATAATAAATTAATGTTTTCACACTTTCCTAAAGATCCCCTCCTCCCCCTTATAAAAGGAGACCATTTCTATCCAATTCCTCACACCTCTCAAGCCATTTGGCTCATCCAAAATCTACCCAATTAAGCTCCCTACATCCCTCTACTCCCCTAGAATCCTTTACTTAGGCAGAAAAAACACCTAGAAGTCCTTTTGCTTCAAACCAAAGGATGTTACCCAAATTAATGGTAACGATTTCTCTTAAATTGTTTTCTTTTATTCTAGTTCTCCAACCCCTAAACTCTTTTTAATCCTTTATTTTGTAACAAAACCATTATCCTCAATATACTAGGATGTTTTATGATAATTATTTTAATAACACTTACACACAGCTCCATCTAATGGATGAAGAAGATACTGTTTCTGTGGATGGCAAACTAACGCCTCAAGAAACGATGATTGTTCGATTTTCTCCTACCACCTCTCATGGGGGCCAATATGATGGAACTGTATTTTTATATGATATATATTATGTTTATGATTTCTTTATTCTTCTTTAATTCCCAACTATATCAAGCCTTTATGATTTCTATAGTGGGTAAATACGATAATCTCATTTGAGGAAGTGCGGACTACCGCCCCCTTAATGTTATGTGACTCGTTAATGACTCATGTGAGATGTATAAAGGATATATTTATTGATATTATATATGATATTATACTGGAATTATAATATACCTATGTATAATTAAGTTTTTAATTTCATTTAAATAATAAATATAGATAAAAGTAGCGTTCATGTGTATATACGACTTACAGTCTCCATGAACGGTGCATTTCACTTCTTACCTACATATGTTATGTAATATAATAAATACAAGTATATGTGGGATATACATGATATATATTATATATAAATCATGAATATCATTCTGGATATAATGAACATTTGATCACATGAACAACATGTAATTATAAGAAGTCCATTTTTGACTCAAGTACTAAATATCAAGAAAATGAACATTATTAACTTAAATGCTTACATAATGATTATAACATCGTAATAAGTGATATAAAAGGAATAAATAATTTTGAAAAAGGTTTTTAAGAAAGTATAAATTATCTTTGGATTATTATTCAGGATATTAAAAAATGATCGAGTCAAGTCGGACATGAGGTAAGGGAACATCTTAACCCAATTTCCGTTCTTTAGGTTGATCTTCTCTTTCTTGTTTATGTCGTTCTTTGATTATGTGAGAAATGAATTGGTATGTCCTATCGTGTATTTATACTTTCTTTATGTGACCCTATAGTTAATACACATAAGTTATGTATTTTATTTTAAAAAAGATCTTTGTAAGGGATAATTATTCCAATCTCAGTCTTATATGAGATTGTTTATTCATAAGTATTTACTGGGGTTATATTTATCATCCATGTCCCTGTTTTCTAAAAATGGTTTCATGTATTTTTAATGTCCTTTTTAACCATTTTTTACTTTTACTACATGGTATGCAATGAAACTTTTTTTACCATACGAGGAACTTTTTGACTTTTTCAACAAAATTACGAGGAGAATGTTTTTATACGGAACGAACGGAATTTTACGGTTTCATAACGTCTTATTTTCAAGAAGCATTCTATAAAATATTTCATGAATATTTTCAAAAAAAAATCATTTTCATTCACAATTCCTTGTCATTTTGTGAAAATAAAATGACTTTGAATAAGAAATGATATTTTCATCTAGAATTCATTTCAAGTGTTTTATCAAAACATTTTCCATTTAAGATGAAATTATTTCATATGTTTATGTTTCAAGTATAATGTATCTATGATTTACATGGTTTCAATTTTCTTATTATGGAATGATATCCATTTGTTTTATATGGATTTTTTTATGATGGGATGATGTTTGTGAAGCCCATTTTATTCTTTGGGTTATGATGAATGATTTATGTTTATGTTGAGGCACACGTAAGAATGCTTTCATTATGATATGGGAGGGACCTATATCTCCCTCCAATGCATTGGGTAAAGATTTATATCTCATGAGATAGACATGGCTGGAAAGGAAAGTAAATCGGGTTCAGTAATATAGGGCTGGAACGGCAAGTAAACCTGGTTAAGTAAGGGACTTTGTCCACTAAGATGGTCTTGGCAGCAATGCCTTGGCTACTATGGAAATCATATCATGTGCTTATTGTTTTTCCAAAATTACAAGTTTTATTCCCATGATATTTTATCATGATTGATGTTCCATTATGATCTATTCCTTATATACTTCCATGTTTTATCTCATTGTTCAATATTTTCATGTTCAAAAATTATGGTCATGTTTTTAAGTTCAAATGTACATGGTTTATTTTATTTTTTCTCCATGTTGACCCTTAATGAGCATTTGAGCTCACCCTTTATATGTTTTCCCCATGATATAAATAAAGGTTTTAGGTAAGAAAAAAAAGGGGAAGATCATTATTTGAGATTTTGATGTTCTTTCACCATTATTAGAAGATTATGTTCCAAGTTTCCAAAGACACTAAACTATTACGGTCCTTGTGTGTCTATTTTTCTTATGTATTATGTATTCGCAAAAGTAATGTAATGTCCATGTATGTCAAGCTTCGGGTCTCTACTGTTGGTATTAGTGGAAAGGTTTAGTTAACCTTTGGAAACTAGGAAGCGAAAAATTTAGAGATATCCCTAGAGATATTTCTAAGGTTTGTCTGGGGATGTCCCTAAGGATCAGTATAACTATAGGATACAGTCCTAGAATCATTTTGATGATCATAAATAACCTATGGTGAAACTAAGGTGTCATGGATTAAATAATGTGTGATAATTTATACTTTTTATGATTATGTGGTTCCTTGTTATTTTAATTGTTTCTTACACCATGGTTTTTGGTTTTAGTTAATGGAGGGAACCAGAAGGAATTGGGTTGAAAATGAATTCGATGGAGAAATTTGTTACTATGAGTAGTGAAATTGCGTAATTCCTAGAGAGAAAGATATTGTGATTATGCCGAATTAGTCATCTAGATATATGATTAACAAGATGAACATTAGTTGTATTCCTAAGTCATCCAATTAGAGGAAGATGGAATTTTATGCATATTCATATGGTGAGGAGCATAGAGAAAGGAAGATTAAGATTTCAAAAGAAGGGAAGAAGAACCTTGAGGAATATATCAAATGGAGGGAAAGATGTTATCTGTGTGGAGAAAAGGGTCATAGAGTGACAGACTGTTATGGAGTTCAATGTATTATATGTGGAAAACATGGGCATTACCCAACTCAATTACCCAACCTAAGAGGTTACTTATAAGTCAAGGAAGGACTTGTTCCATGACAATCATTGAAGAGGTTGGATTGAAGTGTTTATGTATTTGTATTCAAGAATAATGTTGTTGAGGTACTTTTATGGTATATTGGAATGTCTATGTAATGGTCCATTGTGATTGTCAATAATTATATGGTACTGGTAACTATGAAAAGTGATTGAAATAATTTTGGAAAGCAGATGATATGCGCATAATGAAGGGATAAAGAGAAAATGAAATGAGCTCATGACTGGTATAAGGAAAAAGTTATATCATGGTTTGAGTATATAGAAATTTTTGGATTTTGGTATGTGGAAAGAGTTACCTTTTGATAGCACTCATGTTTTCAATAAGGTTCTATGGTAATTTCTATTTCAAGAGAACACATGATTATGGAATTAACATGTTTGGAATGTAACCAAAAAGATATATCATATGATAAATGATGTTATTCACGTTCTTGTTATGTGACCCTTCCAGTAATAATTTTTTGTATACTATGAGATTGGATAGATGTATTTTGGATAAGTCTAAAGATTGGAAAGTGTTATGTCGGACATCAGATAGTACTGTTTAAGGCTAGAACTTTTTTCAAAATTATTTTTGTAATGTTATAATATTGTAGTTTTAGAAAAAGGACAACCTGCATGATGGGTGACAACCCGTTGCGTCGGACAAGGCTGTGGAAATCGAACCCACAACCGAAGTACGAGAGGCCTTTATCACCTACCACTGGCCTAAAGGAAGTCCATAGTTATTAGAAACTGGTTTTATTTTATTAAGCGGTATGATGGATGAAGTATAAGATCATTCATGGAATCGTATACAAATAATATCACCATATATGGACTTATGTATATAACTTTTGCTAAACTTTTGTTTGAGACAGATGGAATGACCCATCATTCTATCACATGATCTGATAACAATTAATGAATGACAAATTCAACCTCATTTCTTTAAGTGATGAAGTGGAAATTGTTCAAGGCACGAACAACGGTGAGATTGTACCAAAATCAAGTAAAAATTTCTTTTTATTCAATAACTCTTCAACATTTGGGAAATAATCTTAAAAACCAAAAATGTTTTCCTAGTGCTCTTATATCTAATGAATCAGATGGTACCTTAGATTATAAAAAATTTATGGCTTTGTGATTGTTGTCTTTTTCATAGCCATGTTCTCTACCACTCCCCCTCATAACTTGATGTTTATATTTCTCTTCCAAATCCATATTTTCACATATGTTCTCTTATGTGAAAACCTAGTGATTATTTAATTTGGGTAACCGTTATGCTTCATAATTCACTTCCTAAAATTATGTTTTAGTATTCCTTTTTACGATGTAAGAAACTATGATGTAGTAAACAATTTATAACCCCGATGAATTTCGAGGGCAGAATTCATTTTATGGGGGTAGAATGTAACACCCTGAGATTTTATGATAAGTATTCTTTTTAATTTATTTGATGTCATGTGTTTTATGCTACACCAAGATTATCTTGTTCTATACGCAACACTGTATTATCTTGCAGTATACGAAACACTATTCTTGGATTGTGTTACACGCAATTTCATGTTTGTTTGATAGTAGTCATTCTACGCAACATTGAGTGTATATATAAGTATATATATATTCAATGTATAAATGAAAAATGGTTGGATTATATTATAATGAAACAAAAAAATGAGTCTTTCAGAACACACAACCCTGACTTGGCTTGCATTACACGCAATCACGACCTTCCTCGATTGGGTGTGTAGTACGCAATACCGGGTTTCACTAAACAACGCTATATTATTATAATATTATAAACTAGCCGTTATGAATAGTATTAACTAAATTTTTAATTTTATAAAATTATAATTCATCTAACACATTTTCTAGAATGAGGTATGAAAACAAAATCAGTTTTTCGGATAAAAGAAGTATTTTAAAAAAAAATGCAGTTTCACCGCATTTTGATGGCGCACCAATTTGAAATCTACTTTTTCACATGTTTATATGTTCAATATGAAAAAATAAAATATTTCTTTGGAATCAGTATATAAAAATTTACTCTGGATAAATTTTTCATATTATTCTGGTAACTTGTATATTTTGATGAATAGTAAAAACACGCTATATTTTAATTAAAAACATATTATTTCATCACAATAATTTATATAGTTATATTATCTTTTTAATTGGTTTTAACGTGAAATTAGAATATATTTTTACCATTTAATCCAATTTTGGTCATTGGAATTAATTTCACTTTGAATTTGGACATAAACAAGTGTCGCTCTTATGTTAGTTATTGTTTCTTAAAAAACACGCTATTTGTTTTAATAACGGGAATTAATTTTAAAATTAATTAATGCCACTTATATGTTTTGAATTTGGAAAAATGGACATCATTTTTGAATTCGGAATATCAAATATAGCTTAGGTTGAATTTTTGGTATTTTTCGTAAAACATTCAATTTTTGATGAATAGTGAAAACAATGGGTCACTATTTAAAAAACGACTTCTTATTTAAATAATTCTTTATTTTATGTAAACATTGATACATAATACCTATATATGTTCAATTTAATTAATTGGTGTCATTTTATAATAATTTTATATCTATAAAAATTTTATTGAACGTTTCACCTTCTTTTACCCACCTCCTAGGAAAATTTGGAAACTCACATAAAACTTAATTTTACCACTTTTGTGAGTGGAATTTCGAAAATCCAAGAGACATGGTTAATATCGAGGACTAAAATTTGGTTCAATGAGATGAAAATATTTTTTGGTGAATATTATCTTTTTACTTTTATTTATTATGGTGAAACTTAAATTGGGTAATTCAAGGTTGAAAGAATATTATAATAATTCACAATTACCATAACACTGGTCCAAACCATATTGGATGATTAATGTCCGACCATGGGAATCCTTGGGTCGATTTTGGGACCCCATGGAGCCACTTATTAAAGACAATGACACATTAGATTAATTAATTTAATGTAAAAACAAAATTGACCTTAACAATAATATTTTAGTAAATTAATTTTTTATGGTGTTATATAAGTCATATTTTCGACTATAAATATTCATTATAAAGATAAAAAGATTTCCGAAATCATGGTATTTGTTTCATAATTGTTATACATCAAATGAGTTAAATTATTTATGACACAATAATGAAGCAGTATTTACCTAATCAATAAATGATTTAAATAAATAAGATTATAATGATTAAAATCTTATCCAAAACCTGTCCAATCCTATTGGATGATTTTATTTTGAATATGAGTCCTCTTATCTTAGACATTATTGTGTTTTGGACCTCTTTAAACCGAAGATAAGTTTATAATAAAATAATGTTTTCACACTTTCCTATAGAGCCCCTCCTCCCCCTTATAAAAGGAGACCATTTCAATCTAATTGCTCACAACTCTCAAGCCATTTTGATCCTCAAAAATCCTCCCAATTAATCACCCTACATCCCAATACTCCCCCTAGAATCCTTACCTTAGGAATAAGGCACTCTGAGAAGTCCTTTTGGTTCAATCTAAAGGAAGTTACCCAAATTGAAGGTAATGGTTTCTCTTAAATTGTTTTCTTTTATTCTACTTCTCCAACCCCTAAACTCTTTTTAATCCTTTATTTTGTAACAAAACCATTATACTCAATATACTAGGAAGTTTTTATGAGAAGGATTATAACTAAACGTACCCACAACTCCATCTAATGGATGAAGAACATAATGTTTCATTGGATGGAAAACTAACGCCTCACGAAACGATGATTGTTCGATTTTCTCCTACCACCTCTCATGATGGCCATTATGATGGAACTGTATTTATATATGATATATATTATGTTTATGATTTCCTTATGATTATTTTCTTCCCAATTATATGAAGCCCTTTTGGTTTCCATTGTGGGTAAATGCGATAATCTCATTTCATGAAGTGCGGACTACCGCCCCCTTAAAGTGATGTTACTCGCTAATTCCTTATGTGATATGTATAAAGGATATATTTAATGATATTATATATTATATTATACTGGAATTATAATATATCTATGTATCATTATGTTTCAATTCCATTAAAATAAAAAATAGAAATTAAAGTAGCGTTCATGTGTATGTACGGCTTACCGTCACCATGAACGGTGCATTTCATTTCTTACCTCCATATGTTATGTAATATTATAAATACATGTATATTCTGGATATGTTTGATATATATGATATATAAATCCTGAATATAATTATAGATATAATTAACCTTTGACCACATGAACAACATGTCACTATAAGAAGTCCATTTTTGACTAAAGTACTAAATATCGACCAAACGAACATTATTAACATAAATGGTTACATAATGTTTATAACATGGTAATAAGTAATATAAAAGGTATAATAAATTCAAAAAAGGTTATTAAGAAAGTAGAAATTATCTTTGGATTATTATTCAGGATATTAAAGAACAATCAAGTCAAGTTGGACATGAGGTAAGGGAACATCTTAACCCAATTTTCGTTCTTTAGGTTGATCTTCTCTTTCTTGATTATGGCGTTCTTTGATTGTGTTTAAAATGAATTTTTATATATCATCATGTATTTATACTTTATTTATGTGACCTTATAGTGAATACAATTAAGTGATCTATTTAATTTTCAAAAAGATCTTTGTAAGGGATAATTATTCCAATCTCATTCTTATCCGAGATTGTTTATTCATAAGTTTTTACTGGGGTTATATTTATCATCCATGTCCCTATTTTCTAAAAAATGTTTCTTGTATGTTTAAAGTACTTTTTAACCATTTTTTGACTTTTACTACATGGTATGTAAGGAATATTTTTTTTACCATACGAGGTACTTTTTGACTTTTCCGAAAAAAGTATGAGGAGAATGTTTTTATACGGCACGAACAGATTTTTACGGTTTCATAACACCTTATTTTCAAGAAGCTTACTCTACAAGATTTCATGACTATTTTCAAAAAAAATAATTTTCTTTTTAAATTTCATGGCATTTTGTGAAATGAAAATGACTTTGATGAAGAATTGATATTTTCATCAAGAATTCATTTCAAGTGTTTTACCAAAACCATTTTCCATCTAAGATGACATTATTTCATATGTTTATGTTTCAAGTATAATGTATATATGATTTACATGGTTTCAATTTTCTTATGATGAAATGATATCCATTTGTTTTATATGGATTATGTTATTATGGGATGATGTTTATGAAAACCATTTTATTCTTTGGTTTATGATGAATGATTTATGTTTATGTTGTGGCACACGTAAGAATGATTTCAGTATCAAATGGGTGGAACCTATATCTCCATACAATGCATTGGGTAAATATTTATATCTCATGAGATAGACATGGCTGGAACTTCAAGTAAATCTGGTTCAGTAATACAGGGCTAGAACGACATGTAAACCCGGTTCAGTAAGGGACTTTGTCCAATAAGATAGTCTTGGCAGAAATTCCTTGGCTACAATGGAAATCGTATCATGTGCTTAATGTTTTTCCACAATTACAAGTTTTATTCCCATGTTATTTTATCATGATTGATGTTGCATTATGATCTATGACTTATGTACTTCCATGTTTTATCTCATTGCTCAATATTTTTATGTTTAAACATTATGGTCATGTTTAAATGTTCAAATGTATATGCTTTGTTTTATTTTCTCCATGCTTACCCTTACAGAGCATTTGAGCTAACCCTTTATATGTTTTTCCCCAGGATATAAAGAAAGGTTTTAGGTATGAAAAAAAGGGGAATATCTTCATGGGAGATGCTGAAGATTTTTCATCATGATTATAATATTATGTTCCATGTTTCGAAATACACTAAATATTACGGTCCTTGTGTGCCTGTTTTTGTTATGTATTAAGTATTCCGCAAAAGTAATGTAATGACCATGTACTTCATGCTTCGTGTCTCTACACCTTGGTCCCATACGATTGGTGGTCATGGAATTATGACATGGATTAACACTAAGTGTCATAGTCTTAAGTGATCAGTGAAAAGAACTCACAAGTGATATTCCATGTATAGCCCATAAGATTCAGAAGTATTTTTCAGTAATATGTGTGAGACATCACTCTAAACCACCCCAATAATAATAGTTACCATAATCCAAATCCTTTATAGAACTTCTATAGATCCACTTCATAAGAAAAATCGTGGAGAGAATAGTCATACAACATAATTCATACTTCAAGGAGAGAGTAATTATCCTCTATAGGCTTCAAGATGAGGAGAGTGTAATTATTTTCCAACTACCCCATTATGAGGAGAGATTAATCATCCTAATTTAACACAAGAGACAAGGAGAACATAATCATCCCTATGACTCACATGAGTGTAATCATCCAGGAGTATCAATACTAGGGACACCATTTAAGTATTTTAAAATATTATGCTCAATTTATGGACAGTAGGAAACACCTATGGACATCATAATAGTATAATAATCAACAATAATGGCTCAAATTATAGATCCCAGACAGTTTCTCTATGTATATTAGAAAATATAAGAAAAAAAGCTCAATATCTGGATTCCAGGATGAATATATGTGAATTCCAAAGAGAATGAAATATGCCAGACAATAGGTTCAAACCCCACTAACTAGGAAGAACCTATGTCTATAATAACATAATAATCCAAAAAAAGTGAAATATACAAACATGAGTGAGGGTGGTTGAATTTCTATACCTAACACTAACGCCAGAACCCCATTGGATTTCATGTTTAAAACTTGTTCTATGGTGACACCTAATACCATCTCTACCCTAACAAGACGTACTAGCTCAATATCTTTAAAAAATGGTGCACCCATTGGGTATCTGAAGTCAAACCATGAGAGGAATTCTTATTGGGATCCTCAGTAGAAAAAGTATAGTAATCATACATAGATCCTCATAGTCCATGAATAATTGAAGTCCCCTACTTAGTATCTTTATATGAGAATGTACTAGAGGAATCCTACATGGGATAATTAAATGAAATGCCAATAGAGGCAGCTAGCAAGGTATCCTTGGACTTTATGAAAAAAGGAAGATACATGTAAGGGATCCACAGGATGGTACATATGAATTGGCATCCTACATGGGAAATTGAGAGTAGTACACTGTTAACGGGATACTACCCAAGATTCCCTAGGACAACATATAAGAATAGGCATCCTATACGGGATCCTTATTGAAGGCTAATTTTATATTCATCCTATATGGGATTCTCTAAATGAAACATATTCAGATGATTCCTATAGGAGATCCTTGGAAATAGATGGTATCATGTCCTTTAACCCAAAAGGTCACATATCACTAGGATACATCATAAAAGGAAATGTCAAAAAATCCAAGCTCATGGATCATCTCAGATAAGGGTCTCACTCTTAGGAGACAATAAGATTTGATTTCTAGAGGTAGATCGTCTATATTTAGGAAAATCTAGAAAGACTACATAGGAGTCCTCAGAACATCTCTCGGGTCATACCACCACTACATAGATAGAAAGATACTCATAAATGACTACACATGGGTCAAAATATGATTCTAGGGTCATAAGATACAAAAAAACCTAATGTGGATTGAAAATATGGAATTATATGTCATGTATCTTTGACCATGCGATGAGTACCCCAATGCCCCACCTTGTTCTGTAATATGGAAGACGATAGCATGTAAATACATAAGTACATAGAATTAAATATAGTATCACATCATGTTCCTTGAATGGGGTACATTCATGTGTCCCTTAACTAGATTGTCCCTGTATTTTCTCTATTCATATACTTCTACATGGCATGCAACCCACATGGGGTGTGGCCTTGTACTCTACAGTTCATTTTCAACTTTCATGGGAACCCTGGATAGGTACTCACATACATGAATGAGTCCCAGTATATAGTGTGTATGGCCAATGGAAGGAGTTTACATTTAAAAATCAATCTTCATGAAATAGTAAGATCACATGGTGTCTGTTCTCCGAACCATAGGACATGTATTCGTGTTTTCCCGAACTAAAAACCACTGAAATATCACGAAAATTCATTTTCCCCCCATAATAAGTTAATCATACCATAATGGGGCATATGAAATAATAGAGGGGTGTTAAAAATTAAAATCATTAATATATGGGGATTTATAGAAAAAACACCCTACCTTTGAGAAGAATATGCATATTATTCTCCCATTTCTACATTCCATTATTTCCGCACGATGATCCATCTTATCTTGAGCTCCACGGTGGTACATATTTTTCTCCATATCATATCATATTTATCCCTATCCTTCTCAAATATCACAATCACATTAAGGGGATGTCTTATGGGCATATGTGAGGATATAGTGAAGGAAAAGAATGAAAATAGAGTACAGAAATCGAATAAATGATATGAAGATCAAAATAAAGGGGGGATCACTCGACCTGAGTTCATTCCTCACCTGGGAAAAACAATCCATTCCAAAAAGAAGCCTGAGAAAGAATCTCAATACAATCCTCCATTCATAATATAATTTTAAAATAACCAAAATTTGTAAATTAATATATAATTTATTAAATATCAATTATTAATTATTCAGCTAAAATTGGAATGGCATGGAATTTCAAAAAACTCATTTCATTGAGTAAAAATCATATTATAGGACTAATTGATTTAAAAAAAATTATATGAGATCATATTCTTAGAGATAAATACAATTTTACCCCATACATTCATCTAAAAGAAAAAAATAAAATGTTCTCTCTAAATTCCCGCTTTGAAAACCGCGGGTCATTACAACTCTGAAGAATTATATAATACATAGTATGAATACCAAATCATCCGCATTATTAATAATATGCTGGGAAGAAGGGAATATTTATTTTATCGATTGATAATTTCATGAATCACCTGAATCTTCCTTAATAGAATTTGAAGATTTATGATTGTGTTTTAATGACATGTGGACAATGATTGGATATAACTAGAAGAGTCATTATTTGGATTATAAATGGAAATTAAAATGAAAAAAGTGTATTAGATTTTTAATAAATAAATACATTGGATTAATTAATTAAAAATATAATATATTATAAATTAAATTTAACAAATTCCCACTATGATGTTTTTGGTGTTTTTACATCATATTGTTTTTCTCTTATATGATGAAACTATTGAAACCCCAAAATTGTCCACCTTCCCACCACATCTTCTGTTAAATGGTATCAACCCTTATTAAAAATTTCAAACAATAACATTTTAGTTTCATTTGAGATATATGTCTTTAAATAGTTAAATAATACCTGTTGACATCATTTTATAGAGGTTATCATCCATTTCTCAATAAATGTAAATACATTTTATGTTGTGATTTGTTTTTATCATTAATTATCTAAATTAACACAATAATAATTTTTTTATCTAATTTTCATAAATATTAACATTTTTTTTGATAAATGATGTCTAATTTCCCTTATAGTGTCATTATATATAACTAGTATTATTATTACCATTCCATGATAGATATGAATATAAAAAATGATGAATATAGAGGATTTATAGTTATTTATTTTGAAAAACTACATTGAAATTCACCTATAACATCAGTTTTATAATGTACTAAACTTATAGAGCATTGAAGATATCAGTTATTAATATTACAGATGTGGTATATTTTATATATTTTAAATAAATATTTTAGAACACATCACTCAAATGGAATGATAAATGATATAAAAAAATAATGTAACATAAAAATGATCAAAATTGAAAAAAGTCACTTAATTATTCATTTCATTTTCTGTATTTTCTATGTTTCCACCAATTCTTAATTTCATTTTTTGATATGCCCTTTTAAAGGAAAGAATTGTGCCACATTCTAAATTTCTGACCAAATAATATCAAATTGGAAGCATTATATTTTATAAAAAATCCAAGGAATTATTCATTACCATTATAACCTATTAATAAGCATATTATATTCCTAAATAAAAAACTATATATATTGATTTAATAAATGGAAGATTGATGGAAAATATATGTGATGGAATTAATTAGATATGGAACAACTATATAGGGGAGTATAATAGGAATATCAAAAGGGAGAAAATGAAAAGTTATAAATTCAATTATAACAATTGTGTTTATGGTTTGATAAATTTATAGTTGGGAAGATAATAATCAAAATGGTGTGCCGTAAAAAAACTAGACATCACTAGGTAACTATGAAATTTAACTTTTTTTCACCAGTTATTCATATCACTAAAAAATCAATGTTCAAACTTATATTATTACCTTAATTGATAAAAATAATGGTAGTTGATTCTAGGTATTATAAAACTGAACTTATAACCCTCCATGTATGGGATTTAAATATCAAATATATGACACACTGAGGTTAAAACACTTTTTAACTATGGTGAATAGATAACCAATAGTAAAATCCTAACGTGAGTAATATTTTTAATAATTGAAATTTTTAAATCTAATATTCATTATATTATATTTATATAGTTATATAAGTTGATGAAATATAATTTTATAAATTTTTGTAAATGAATTAATCTAATTATGGAAGTGTTGAAATGGAAAATTATAGTTTTTAATGGGAGGGAAATATGCCTCATTAAAATTCTTTTTTATTTGTAGTATAATTTAGTGTTTGGAAGAATGGATTAAATATATGAATGAAGGAACTTTTTTATTTAATTTTTAGTGAATTCTATTTTTCTCTAGGTGGTGGTGGAATTTGGATTATGGGAATAGATCCAAGATGATTTTATACAGAGAGAAGGAATATATTTAAGTTATACTAAATATATTATTTTATAAATATATTTAATATTAATTTATTTATTTTGAGTTTTTTTAAACACTATAATGACATTATATTCAATAATTCTCAATAAAGGTTTTATGGTATTATATTCTGATGATTGTGATTGGGTATAAAACTTATGTATGGAGATGATTCCAAATAAAAAATACATTTTCCCTCAATATCTCATCTTTATACATGTATTTAATAAAACGTTTCATTGTGATCATAAAATCCAATATGGTTTAAAAACTATTTGATAGAGAGTTACACCACGCCAAGACTATATAGAATTCAACACACCAAATTCATCAAAAATTGATCAATGTTACATCTTATTTATGAATTTATATTGATGTCAAATTTTAGTGATATATCCTTGTAAATTACCTTTACAAGATCATAAATTTAATATGTATTAAAATATTTTTTAAATATAATAGTGGTACATGACTTTATTACTTTTTATAAGACTGTATAATCCATATATTCTCTATTTATTACTTATAATCATTACGTGATTTGACTATATGGGATTTTTTATATTTCCTGATTTATTTTAAGATGAATTTTTATCAGATTAATTTTAACAATATTTTAGGAAGGGCTTTATTTTGTTTAATATTTTAATTTCTTTTAGTAGATAATTATTAGGAGTGTGGTCAGTATGTGATTTTATATTTTTTGAAAACATTTTTAGAACCATTAAGGCCCTAAATAAAACTCAATAATGGTAACTTGAGTTATTTAGTATAATTATCTAATGGGTGAATGTAGGTATTGTTTAAACTCACTCCATGTCATGGAAAATCATACTATTCTTCTTAAATATGGTAATGGGTAATGAATTTCATTACAAATAATAAAAATATCTATTGATTAATTTTCATGATTATATTTGGATGTTTTACACATTTTAATGGTTTAGGTTTCCAATAAAATGTAATTTTTAATGATTTTCAGGTAATTGGGAGCTTCTAGATTTATCAAGGAATAGGGAATTTCGGTTTTTTTTAAAAAAATTATGTTTTATCATAAAATATTATCATGAAAAGATGATTTATGAAACATATTGTATAGGTGAAAGAATTTTGGTGTTTTAATGATATTCTTTTATAAAATGCTTTAAATATTGTTTTCAATTGTATCAAATTTTTTGAAATGATTTTTCTAAAAAAAATATTCTAGATAATACTTTCATTATTTTCAATTTTTGGCCACTTTATCTTTTCTATTTATCATATTGAAATATTTTATATATATTATTTTCAAAGTTATACATGGATTTAATATGAAATTTTGGGGCCATAAATCATTGATATTGATATATTACAATAGATAAATATAATATATCATCCTCACTCATAAATTAAGATATAATGGAATACATCATGATAAGAATTTACAATGGGAAAACTAAAACAAAAGTTATATATTGAACATGGGTTTTATCCTTGTAATGACATAATTTTTTTTCAATTGACCATTTCATTGAAATGAATTCGCCGTATGAATAATAGAAAAATAAAATTAATCAATCAATTTATTTTACATTAATTAATTAAAACCAAACGTAGTTCATTAAAAGATGGACATATACAAATCGCTGAGTAAGTTGAACAACCCAAGATCATGAAAGGAATGTGACCATGGTAGAGATCATCATTAGTGATGAATCTAGAGTATGTATGATGAATAAGTGAAGATATAATTTAGAGTAATTTTCTTGTGAAACAATTAATGGAACTCAATCATCCCCAATTATCAATCTAAATCTTATATATGTATTTTTTGAATCATTAATATTTTTTGTAAATTATATATCATCCATGTATTAACTAGACATTATTTAATCCATGATTAGATTAATTAGATCCAAAGTATTATAGGATGGGTTTTGTGGACTTATTTGTTTTGAAAAAATGATTATTCTCCCCATTCATCCAATTTTATCATTTTTGGAAAACTCAATTTGTCCGAAAATTGATGCTCACATATGTGTGTTTTAAATTTTCCCTAACATTCATCAAATTTTTATTATTGATGACCTATTGGCTAGTGATTTTACATTTTATGAAAACCAAATGATGGTGTGATTTGTCATTAGTGATTCATGTAGATTCTATGAGATCATTAACAAGATTTGAGACATGAAAGAGGTGTGACAATGAAAATGGGAATAAAATGATTTTTTAGTTGAGGGTGGAATTTCTAGATGGATAATGTGGGTGTTTTCGAAGGTGAAATTAAAACTTATTTTTGGGAAAGAGGTGTTTGGAATCTATCCACTAGTGATGAAATTGTTTTAATAAGAATATATTTTAGGTGTTTAAGTTCAGATTTATGATATAATTGGAGGATATGGATTAGAAAGTAGAAAACTAATAGTGGTAATGGAATTCTAGGGATTATGATCTATATAAAGAACATCTAAATATAACATACACCATGTGGGCCCTTTTACATGGGGTCCAATGTTTATTCAAAAGTTAAATTTCACAATATCATGTGACTCATCTATAGATCATCTGATCATTATATGGTTGTATTGGAATATATAGGGAGTATGTTCGCAGAATCAATGTAACCCCATAGACCATTTGTTTGTCTAATTACCCCTATATACTATGGAGAGTACAATAATCATGGAGCCCAACACACGCATGAGTATGATGCATGACCTCTAAAAAAAATCATCCATTATAACACACCATGTATATAAATAAGAACATGTTGCATGATATGAAACAATAAGTATTTTAACTAACTGATTGAGACATTAATTTTACCCCATGATCATTAATTTTACACATTTTAGGATAGGTTAGGTAACTCAATAACTAAAGTTTGGATTTATTATTATCATGGGTGAGTTCCTTCAATCTGATTGAAAATGGGAACACTCTCTCATTCCTTCCCTATGAGGGTGTATAGTTGAATACCATTCTAATAATGGTATGAGAGATACCCTATATGGGTGAGTTATATGTAGAGTTCGGAATCCCTCTATGAGACATAGGGTGTGATACTCTTCCTCATTCTTCCAAAGGTATATTTTTTAATCTCGAATCGAACCATTCGGTTCTGTGATCCCACTCCTAATGGGTTATTCCATATATGATCATGTATTCACTGTATTCCATTTGTGTGATACCATACCTATATATAAACTTATAATGATTTATATTTATTGTTTAAATATTTAAAGGCCCCATGATTATGACATCCCAGATGAGTTTCATCTATTTAGCATGACCTGATGAGGGATTTTTCAAGATCAAGTGTTACAGTTGAGAGTCGATTAGAATACAATATCTGGTAGTGTGGTCATGATCATTCTCTAAAAAATTTATTCTATATATAAGAATATTTAGGTCATAATTTCATTTTTTTCCCATTCTATTATGATCATAAGATTACTCTCCCTCTCTCTCTACTTGATGATATGTTTAGTGATTTTTGAGGTATCTTTGGGGGTATGTCTATAATAACCCAAACATGGGGTCTACCAACTTGTGCCTTGTCTTATGTATATGGATGGATTTTTGAGGGTGTGATATGTAGATGAGTATTATGGGGAGAATAGTTATTCTGGAATTATTTTTGATGGTTCCAGGAGTGTCTTTCTTAACAGTTATATAATATTAGCATGTCAGACTCTCTCATTATTTCTTGCCTTTTATTTAGCCTGTGTCGTTTTCAATTACATGTTGGACTATGATGTGGGATGATATTGGTTACTGAAATAATAATTTATTCACATTTTTCCTTCATTAAAACAATACACTATATATGTGGATTTGATTGTGATTATGTGTAGGTACATTAGGTTAAATCCACCCATCGGTGTGGTATGGTTAATTTGTGTTAGTTTTCAGGACTTGGCCCATTGGAGGAAGATATTTGGTTTAACCCAAAGCTTACTACCAACCATGTAGGACAAAATTAGTTTCGCCCTATTTTAGAGGTATTAGATAGTATGTTGTTGATGGATTAGTGTTTGGATATAGTCTATATATTAGGATAGTTTTGTGAAATAGAGAAATCATGTTAAAGTGTCTCGAGTATTTATCCCATTCCATGGAATGTAGTAATGGTGTGGTTAAAAAAATCCATTCCCCTATATTGAAATCGCATTCTTGTCTACTCTGTATATATAGAAACTACATTAATGGACAACAATGGAACATTTATCATATAATAATTTTTTAGTTTCCTTGTCATTCGGATTAAGCTCACTGGATATTTTCTTTGAATATGGTGTGTTTGGACTATTGGAGGACTCGTCCGTGATGAAATCCAGATTTGTTTCTACAAAAGGATTATGATGAATAATCCATAGTTATGAGGAATTAGAATGTGGTAATTTGTTGGATGAGAATCAATGTTGTATATTAATAGTTGTAAATCTAACCATCATGTAGTTGATTATACAAGAAGTATCCATAGCTTATTCACATAGGATAAGTCCAGTTCATGAGTTCTAGAGGCAGATACCACCAATGTTTTAGTGTGAATCAGAACACTAGGAAGTTAAGGGTCAGATCGACAATTTAGAGAGAGACATTAAACATGTTAGGATCCCTCCAAACTATAGTGTTCTCATAGTTATGAGAAAACTGAAGGCCCATTAGGGAAGTGGTGGTGCTTGAGGTCACAGATGCATGTTGAGGCAACCCTCAGTTAGATGGTGTTTGATAACCTCTTCATAAAATATTATTATCTATCAAATATATACCTAGTAAATATAAAGTTTCTTATTAAGAATAACATTAAATCAATAATATTTTAAATTACACAGTGATATCCAATAAAATCCGATGGTATTCTATAGATATGGTTCAAGATACAGTCTTTGGAGAATGGAATATTCAGTCTATTCTTCATCAAGATATCGTAGATAAAATTGTACCTATATTCATAAATTATTATAATTATTTTCTACAAAATTCCATGGTATTTGAGACCATTTTAATAGAGAAATCCTAGATAATTGGATATGATAGTGATATCCATAGAGTTGATACCATTATATTTGGAAGTATATAGTAGACTTTTGTGTCTAGGCACATGATGTGATTCAAAATATAGTCTCAGAATAAAGGGATTTCCACCCAAGGATCACATGAATGTTCCAATTAGTTGAGGAAGTGGCATTTCATCTTTTGTGATGGAAAATAGCATATAAGGATGTATTTACTTACAAAAAGTGTATAAGACAAGGATAAATTCATTGGGATTATATGAAAAAGGTGGATTCATGAGTATTGTGGTCCTATGGTGGATGTTATGAAATTGGTTCTTATAATGTTGGCGGAATTGGTTGATGATATGTTCTACATTCACATCAACCACATCTCATAGTCTCTAACAGGATTTGGGAGATGGTAGTCACGGTCTTTGATAGCTGCAGAATGTGGAGGTATGCGACCACAAGGTTTCAAAAATGATAAAATGCATGATCTTTATCTGATTTACTTTTGTTCATGTTTTGAGACACATAATCTTGATCTATTATTTATATATTATATTCCATATTCTAGTGGATCCCCGTAGTCATACCTTGCATACAGAGACTTACAAATATGTATATATGATTGTTTCCCAATTTTACTAGTAATGTTACATTACTCTTAGAGGAGAGAGATTCATGTGGTATATTATGATAGCTATGACGATACTATAAGATGTTATTTTATGTATTTAATATCTCTCCACAATTTTTATATAGATTGACTAATATAAGTGGAGTATGTGATTATTCAAGGACATTTGAATACATATTTCATTATCTAAAGTATTTAATCTATAAAAATGTGTGTTGGTGTCATATATAAGAAGAAACATAAATATTATCATCAATTTTATACTGTGAATGTTGGGAATGTAGATGGTATGAGCATTCAATTTCTTAAATTAATGGTAAGTATGCAAGAACCACGCTTGAGGGTGTGTTTGGATTACATCCCCATAAAGTGGTCGAAATCTATGTATAATGGCACCCATTTACTACCCTGATATCTATTGTAGTATATCATATAGACCCGATAGAGCTGCAATATGAATAAATATTTTGACAAACTTCAATGTAAGGTCTTTGTCATACACACCATGTCCTCTGGATAGCCTGAGTATTGTTCACTAATAAGAAGGATGCGATCAACATTTAATGATTATATAATATTCACATATATTACATCAATATTTTGAAACAGTATCCAATTCATCTAATTAGTGACCTCTTCAGCCATTTCAATGGGTGAGGATGTTCTTGAGGATCAACCTTCGGTCGGGTTATCACCATCACCCAGTTCAAGAAGAAGATATATCAAAAATGGAATTATGGTTCCCATTACGTCACTATCATTACTCGGTGATTCTCTTTACCAAGAATATTTCTCTAATTGTGTTCATGTGACTCATGAATAAAATTATTAATCCATTATAGACTATTCAATGGTGTTATTATAAAGAGTTGTCAACATATTTATAGAATTACTAGAGGAGAAAGTGAAAATTTTATTGATGATCCAAAACATACTATGGGAGCACTAGATTTATGGGAATTCATCGATGTATTAGTTCTAGATTCATGGGTTCCACTTATTGGGAAAATTCATGCCATAAGAGGGAGTAAAATAATACCTAGTAAGGATTATGGAATTCCTAGAATAGTAAGCACCCAATTGTGTGATAGAAGTACAATTCATCCTTCTATTGGATAGTTATTATCAGATACTTATGGATGATTTATTATGGATTTAAACACAACTAACTACCTGACATAAATAGTTAATCATTACATTTGGATAGATATGTGACATATGGTTTTTACATAATGGTGGAAGACATTATTGAGAACCCCCATATTATGATTTAGTGACGATTAAGTTGAGTGTGTCCTATTATTTAATTCCTCCACTGCTAGACATGGATATGTTGTGATGTAGATGTGAATAGTTATTGATTATGGTTATTGAAATAAAAGAACACATTAGTAGAATTAAAAAACCCATGATTTAGTCCATACAATAATAGTATTCTATGGAAAGAAATTGAATTACTATTTATTGTGGAGTGATTAATCATCTATACTGATCATAAGGGTTTCAAGAATATCATATCTCTAAAATGTCACAACCTGAGGTAGAGAAGACAGTTGTGGTTCTAGTAGCACTATGACTTCGAGATAGTCTATACTCATGGGAAGCTAAACATGCGATAATATTATATCAACATGAAATCTCATTTGTAGTTTTGGAGTGAGAAAACATAGATATTGGACTAATTATAAATTTCTAGTATAGATGAGGGGTGACTGAAATATCTCTATGTGATGATTTTTTCCCTACACATATGAAATGTTTTGGGGATTCACATTTGGATATACAAAAAATGAAGTCATGAATAAACATATTTTAATAGGACATGACACGTGTTGATTTTCAATATGTGGGGAGGAAATTATCCTCTTTCAAGGATGGGTAGTGCTTCTAGTGGGAGGAGGTGTTGATTGAGTTTCATAAATCCCTTATAAAGATACATACTAAAGTGAAAACAATGTACCATGTCCTTTGGCCACAATTTACATTGTTGGGGATGATGAGGCATATTGTTGACTTCTTCTATCGATGCCCCACTTTTTAGTGCAAGAAGGCCAATAATTCGGTACATGTGGTTTTATCAAAACCCCTGAGGTATTATAGTTGATGTGTGATATAATATCCAATGATTATGTAATGTTACTTCAATAAAAATTATATTTCATGTCCATATTTTGGGGTTCATATAATCACTAACAAAATTGACCAACATCCTTTTCATCCAAGAGTATAGTGTATAGGAGATCTTTGTATTCTTATATGTGTAAGTGATGGCTTGGATTTGTTGATTTTCTTTACTGATATTTTTATACTAAAATTATCATATTATTTATTGATTTTATATAGATTTATAGGAGTATTTTGGTACTCATTGTAGATGTGCATATAATTCCACCCCAAGATGGATAAATATACGATGTAGAACTTTTAGGTCCAAGAGGACATGTTATTACCATTTATGATGTATTTATTCCATTTAAATGATGATAATATACCTTTGGTGGAGTTTTCATAACAATATAATTATCATTCAACCATTTTTATTACACCATATGAGGCCCTATATGAGAAACCCTTTATCTCACAATTGAGAAAGACATAATTTGGGGTTCAGTTATTATTTTTCTAAAGATGAAAAAAAATGAAGGAGAACGTAAGAATCCTCCCGAAGTATATGGGGACAATCCACAGCAGTTTTAATTATAATACATATTGATGGAAGTTGCATTTAGAGTTGAAATAGGGAGACCATGTATTCAAAAATGTCTCTAGTTGATTGGGATTGTCATTGTTTTTTATGGATTAATGTTATATTTGATATTCAGTGTCCCTTTATATATACTATAAAGTGTTTGTGAGTTGGTGTTCCACTTTTCCATACACATGAAATTATACTAAGTTCATGATGTCTTTTATATGTCATATATTAGGAGGCACATGCATGAACCCTCACACGTTATTGATTATGGTAAGATGGAAATTGATTGTGGGTAACATGATCAATATACCGAGTGCATATCAAGGATTTGTAGAATAAAATAATCCATGGTCTATACATTACCTTTTTGTTGTTCATTGGGCATACAAGAGTCTTTAAGAGAACACTCGGGACTACCTAAACTATATGCGAGCTTAGTATCATTACAGGATTAACTGGGTTTTCATTTTTAGGAAGAAAATTATAAATATTGTGGAGAATTAAATGTGACACCATAAGGTTTTAAAATAATATTCAGTTTGAAATAAAATATAATACACAAGGTAGAGTTTAAATGAACTGATATATACTATTTAATTATTATTATTTAAACATTAACATAATAACATAGTTATTAAATTAGAATGTATGAATAATAATAATTAAATTATTAAATATATATATATATGACCTAATCAATATATATGTTTGATAGAATCATAATAAAATAACCTAGATCATTTTTTAATGATATATTAGTAAAAAATAATATGATTCTGTTAAAAAAGACTTTAATTGCTATTTGAAAATAATTAATAATATTAATTTGTGGAACACATAGAAATTGTCACATATAAAATAAAAATTATTTATAAAATCATTATATCAATATTTAAATAGTATGAAATTTAGGGATTTTTTCAAAAAAAAAATGATTTTTCATAGAATACTGAAAAATATCAATTTTTTGGTAAACCTATGATTAATTATATATAAATTAAGTAATATAAAATCATCATTATTCAATTAAATGTATTTAATGAAAAACATGTATTCATTAGTAGGTTATAATCAAAATATTTTCATTTAAAGTATATTTATACTGAATTTTATTATATGTTTATTTTTATTCTTAAAACACATTTTTCTGTAAAATTGGTTTAAAGTGCATAATGATCATCTATTTAGATTAATTATAATAAATCCTATTAAATTAAAATACAAAATAACTACATATATTATGTTTCTAAATTTTTTAACTAAAATTTATATAATGATGATTTCTTTTCATATATTTAATATAATATTATCATAACCTTGAAAAATACATTCTTGGAAAATCACATTTCCTAAAACTTATAGGTTTTATTTTAAATTAATGTATTATTTTTTTAATTTCAATTTTATGAAATGGATTATATATGTTCAGTTATAATTAATTATATTATTTAATATAGTGACATTAATTGGGGTCAAAATTAATATTAAAAACCATAAAAAATGATCATGGTTACAAAATTAAAATTTTAAAAGTAGGTTTCCATAGATGTAAAGAGGATTCAAAGATTAAAAGATGACTCTTTTAAATGGGATAATATTTTATAATCAATATATATCCACTGACTCATTATTTCTCAATATTTAGCCACTTGGATTCAGATTTACTTACCATTATTGAATGTTTTTCTGTATTTACTGAATGCCACTTCTAGTCCCTAATAAAAGGCCACCCAATCTTCTCTCTTATACATGCTTAAAAAACTAATTTGGATAAGCCAGTAATTACCAAAATATATTCCTTAATTCTCTTACCACATCAAATAATCCATTTCATTTTTATAAATCCAGTAATGGATGGAATTATGTATAATCATAGAGAGTTGCACTGAAGATGAGGAATTTTTCGTAACTAGGAAGCCTCGTTTTATTTCATATTCCAGATTAATGAAATAAAAATAAATAATTACTTTTATATAAAATTTCTATCTCCAATACTATAATATTTTATTATGTCAATTTAATAACTTAAATCCATCTCCAATTCCATCAAATTAGAACCGAACCTATTTTTTTTTCTACGACAGACAATCAACTCCCAAACCGATGTTTCTCATTTTCCAACTTCAACTGTCATGGATAATGATGAGGATTAAATTATTGTTTATATGTTATCATCATGAAATGTTGATCCTTATAATAAATTAATATATAATATACTATCTTAACATATTATCTGTTGAAAATGAAATTGTTGTTCATGTGTATAGTGGAATGCACCCTCACGAAGTGATGTCATTCATTTTTTGTTAACGAATAATATGGTTGGTATATGAATGTTTCATGAAAATAATAACATGATATTTATAATATTATTTTAATTCCTAAAATAAAAAATAAAACATAAATTATTTCCATCATGATCATTGAGAAATGGAAACAATACACATGTGTTTTTATGACCTTCCAAATACATGGTTGTAAAGTATATAATTTCTCTTAATCATAATTAATGGTTACTTTTAAAATTATAATTGATTTATATAAAGGAATATTATATCATAATTATTATGTGTATTTTATGTATCAAATCACATATTTGACCATGGTCAACACACTGGGCCCATTCTGATATGATGAATTGTACTTCCTTAAAGCACCAAATATAGACATAAATAATAATATAATTAAATATGACATCAAAATAAATGAATTAATTTTTTATGCATATTTTAATAAAAATATAAAATAATATTATGTAGGGAAATAATTGACATGTGTTTATTATATGAGAGATACAATACATAAATAAAAAAGCCTACATTGTAGGTAAGGGTTTTGTATTAAAACACCTTTATTTGAGACACATGTTCTTTTATACATATAATATATTTTAAATTGTTTATAAAATGTGCTAAAAATATTATATCATTAACCCTTCTTATGTATGGATATTATAATTTACAATTCGTTTACATCATAACTATGATTTGTGAATCCATTGTTACCAAATCAGTAAGGATTTCAATTTAAATATCATTTGAATGAGATTTTATATGCATGAATTTTAATTACAAAAAATTATAAGAAAATTGAATAATAAAACGATTTAATATTATAAATATATTTTTAGTCATTAAATATTCATGTAATATAAATATTTTTCTCTCTTTATTAAAATAAATGATATTGAAACTGTTTTCTAAAATATTACATTATTTATTTCTTCGGTCACAAATGTTTTATCTCCCATATGTTTTTTTAAAAAAATATTGAGAATATTTATTATATTAAAAAAAATTGTTATATTAATTATACCCAAACTTAATTTTTTTTAAACGTAATAGAATTTTATTTTTCTGAAAGAGGATGTTTTTTATAACATTTTACAACAGTGTGAATAGAAGTTTTCCAAAATTATATTAAATGTATTTAATTACACACCATCATGAATACTGTAATATTTGAAAATTAGTTTATATGTTTCTATAATGGTATTTAAAAAATAATTTCTTATAATATTTTGGAAATTTAAAAATGTTGATGTAGTGATTTCAATTTCAAAACTAGTATTTTTCGCAAAACAAAATTCACTTAAATCATTCAAAGACATATTCAACCATGAGAACCATTTAGTTTTTATATTACATAAAAATCATGTTTATTTTTCTCTCAAATATATCCATATATACACTCTTCCTTACATTAATGATGTCATAAAAGCCTTATGTTCTGCAATCATATTCCATCAGGGTTAAATTATTTTCATTGTGATATGAGACAATATTATATAATCCATTTCCTTACATAGGTAGATATTATGATATGACTTATGATTGATTTACTTTTTTGGAATAAATTAATCATGGAAATTTTATGATGGATTCACCCGGATAGCATTGGGTGGTCTCGATATCACTTATACAATGGGTGCACTCAAGTCTCCCTCGAAAACATTGCGTAATGTTTTTAGTCTCATGTGATAGCTTGAATGAGATTTGGGATTAGTCATAATATATTATGGGTCATTGAACACAGAGTGATATTTTCAATGTAGTTTTCATTGACACATGTTTATTTCATGTTATATATTTCATCCACATTACATATGATCACATGCTCTTATGATAAAATCTTATTTATATTAATTTCTTATGTTATTACTCTTGATCCTTCATTTCAAGATATTATATTTTAATTTATAATGACAAGTTATACTTCATTATCATGTTTCCTCCCAATCTATTATTTCAATATTATAAATTTTTACTATGTATTCACCAGTTTATCAAATGTTGGTCAGTTCTTGAATGGATTTTGGATCTCAATATTGATAATAATAAATGAATGTTTTATTTCAGTTCCCCATTTTTATATTATAAACCTAATCTTTAAAAGGTTTCATGACTCAAGATCATTATGTTTTAATAGATTTAATATTATGGTAAAAATATTTTGATAATTTTTTAACTATTTTGGGTCACTATACTTGGTATCAGAGCAATGGATTAGTTAATGTATAGAAACGTAGAAGACAAAAAAATTAGTACTAATGATTGGAATAAGATTAATGACATGTTTATGTACTGGATAAAACATGCAATATTTTGAACCATATTGAATGTGTTTTCTTGATCAATTACATCCCTATCTATATACTAAATGTGTTTGTGTCTCTTGAAAAGATTTTATTTGGGGGAATTACTCTTAAAATTTTTATTGAGATGGAATCGATCATCGCATGGCTAATGAAATTGGCCTTACTACACCCCAAGTTTGACACTTCAAAGGGAATTCAAAAACTCTTTATGAACCATGATGAATGAATTGAAAAATTGATATGGTTATAAAACCTAATAAGATATATTACCATGTATATCCAATATTGAATAATAGAGACTCCTATTTCAAGATATACATATAAATTATATCTTATTCCTACTATATATTTATTTAACACTTTTTTATGTTTATTAGAGATTGTGTTTTTATCATTTTTTATTCTTTTTCTTAATGGTTTTAAATATGATAAATAATACTAACAAACAATGTTATGGGAAACATATCATTTTCCAAAATGATATTCCTATATTAATTGGATTGATAGTTACATATCTTATTGTAATTTATAATGAGTTATCTAAAAGTTTTGATTATTAATTGGAATGCAGTTCACATTCCAAACACACTAAAGATGAAAAGGATGACATCTCATGGATGTTTAACTATTTAAGAGGGAAAAAAATTAGAGATTAAATTTTATACATGTTAAAAAAAATGTGAGGAGGAAGGACCAAAAAAATTCATTAACTGAATAAGATGATTCATTTAATGTGTTAAAGTATGGGACATAGTGTCTAATTATCAAATATAAATAAAGCGTATGGTTAACTAGTCATAGGGAAAAAATCAACTTATGGATCCACATGTAGTTAAATGTCATTGATATGAGGGTCCTCTTCTCTTTCCAGGTCAATAAACTAATCCAAGGATTGATTCATAAGATTCTATGTTTTGAAAATTACTGAATTGGAGTTATTGAAGTGTTTATATTTTGTAACTCAAGAATCCTGTTGTTAAACAATTTTGATCAATGGTATACTGGTTATTAGAATCATTAAACATAAAATTTCTATTCATTACTATTTTTTCATTAATTATTTTAATGAATATGATAAAGGGTATGTAACGTCGCGGTTCTGGAAGCCACCCAGAGGCGCCACGTACCTGGTTGGTCACATGGACTCAAGTTCCTTTCCCTGAATGCCAGAGGCAACCGACTAGCAGCAAGGGCCATGGATGTGATAGTGGGGAAACTATGCTCTTATTCGTAGAGTACACAGTGGAAGTAAACAGATATACAATAGCAGAAACAGTAATAATACCAAACCATAGAAACACTTGAAGACTGATAACGAAACAACTGGAGTGTATATATAAATGATGCATGATATATTTATGTATAGGAATGTATCCAAAAAAGTAACAATGGTGAATATAGTAGAAAAACAATGTACAAAAAGAAAATAGATAAACAACTCCTTAGCATCGCAAGCCTCAGGTTGGTCCCATGCTCTCCAGCTCCAATGCAATCATGTACCTAATGTATAAGGGAGCATGCCCTTGTCTATACCTGCAAAAATATAATCTGTTTGGGCCCAAAATCATGTCCCAAATAGGCTGTGAGACGAATCCTAGTAGACAACCACCATATGATCTGTGCGAAACAGTTAGTGAATATATGGCAGTTGAAAGTATAGAAAGAAGTAACAGGAAAGTACTCAGAAGTAACCAATCCACAGTCCAAATATCATGAAATAGCTAATCAAAGAAGATAAACACAAAGGTAACCCTCTGGGAAGTACTCAGAGCCTATCCCCTCTAGTTCTACATAATAGATACAAGCAACCCTCTGGGAAGCACACACAGTCTCACCACTCTGGTTGAGCTAAAGTATAGACTCTCTAAAGAATAACGCACCGTCAATTCCCCCAATAGTCTCGTATTAGTACTAAAGGCGCTTTAGGGAACCACATAAGTCATATTCCTTCTACGGACAGCGTCAAGGAACTACATACTCTCTAAGGAAGCTGTCAACATTAATTTCCCATGTGGTCCCGCATCATAAATTATAAAATACACATTGGAGAAGCGCTTACATCAATTCTACCTATGGTCTACTACACTAGTTTCTCACAGCCCCATGAAAAATATGAAAGTATAGAATTGTGTAACGGCCAATGTAAATATCAATAACAACATGGCTAGCATTCTACAGTATAATAGTATATCAGAGCAACAATCACATCATCTTACAATACTAGGAATAGGAAAGTAAACATCAGTCTAACAGGAAAACTAGACCCAAATGTCGATACAGGCGAATCATGCATTAACAATATATCCAATGCATAGAAAATCATCCTATTCACAAACAGGAACCTCTACTAGAGCATACAAACAAAGAAGGCAAATAGTAGGGCTAAAATGGTAAATGTGAAATACCCCGTTCACTGTTATTGGGAAAATTTGAACATAAAACTCAAATAAATTCTACAGAAAAGAACAAACCACCTACCTCGGCATTGTTATATCAATATAATTGAACCAAGAGGCTTGAATCACCTTATAACATCGTAGATCTAAGAAAAAACAGAAAACATTCAACCAATGATAACATGGAAATTATGAGGAATCTGGAAACGAGGTTCCAGAAGTATAGAGAACTCTCCGATGCAATTTCAACGCAACCACCAGTGTTCGATTCGAAAGAAGGAAGGAGGTTCGGGGGCTCGTCGAAGATCCCCAGCTACTTGGTGCTCTCAAATGAATGGGACAGAAAAGAAGTTCCTTCTGGCAGTTAGATGTGACCCTGGTGTGTTTAATGAAAAAAAATTACACTGCGTGTACTTTTTAAGTACATGTCGTGTACTCACCTTTTTCATACTACACATTAATTATCCTCCAAATCACCTCACATGACCGTGTGTGTGGACATGACATGGACAGCACACTGCCTTATGCGGCAATGAATTTCATGGCATGTACTCATAATGTACACGATCAGTATTTCAAAAATTTCCAGAAACTATTCTTTTCTCAGTAACATCAGAAAAAGGAAAAACATACCAGAAAATAAAATCTCAGTTCTTACAAACATCCCCACTTAAAGAAATTTGTCCCCAAAAATCCCTAGCATGGCGTAGAAGATTAATCCATGAACAACTCTGCCACTACGATCGTATATCAGCCTCCCTCTCCTAAGTCTCATCCTTTACATTCCTGTGCTGCAATAGTACCGATACTAGAGAAACAGACCAACCACAGAGAACCTTCATATTGTGATCAACAATCCTGATATGATGATCCTAGAAAGATGCATCCACCTCCAACTAAACATATTTGGGTTGGAAAGCGTGAGACGAGTCTGAAAAGTAACGTCAGAGCCGAGAAATTTGGAAGACATCGTGCATAGCCTAGTACCTATGAGGTAACTACAACTGATAGGAAACCAGGCTAACTCTCTCCAACACCTCAAATGGCCAAACGTACCTCAGTGAATGATTTCCATATCTCATGATTCTCTTGTATCCTACCCTCGGTGTGACACGTACAAAAACATGATCCCCGGCCATGAACTTCGTATGTCCTCTCCGCTGATCAGCATAAGGCTTCTGATGAGAGGGTACAGTAGCCATCCTCTTCGAAATCTATTCTACATGCTCTGTGGTCTCCTGAACAAGATGAGATCCCAACAAAGTTTCCACTCCTGCCTCTAGCCAACATAAGGGTGATCGGCATGGCTTACAGTACATATACTCATAAGGTTCCATCTAAATATTTTCTTGAAAAATATTTTTTTAGGATAACTCCACAATAGGTATATGTTTCTCTCAAGTACCTCCAAAATCAATAATGCATTCTCAGAGCATGTCCTCAAGCACTTGGATCTTACGCTCGGACTGACCATCTGTTTGGGGGTGGTAAGCTGTACTTAAAAGTACCTGTGTACCCAAAGCCTTTTAAATCCCTTGCCAAACCCAGGAAGTAAAATGTGCATCCTTGTCTAAAACAATGGATTGTGGAACTCCATGCAGACGTACAATCTCACGGATGTACAACTGTCCCAGATCATCAACACAGAAGGTCTCCTTGATCGGTAAGAAGTGAGGGACCTTCGTAAGCCAGTCAATGACAAACCATACTGCATCGTTCCCTCGAAGAGACCCCGACAACCCTGTCATGAAATCCATCTCAACATTGTTCCACTTATACAAGGGAATGGGAAACTACTATAGATGTCATGCGGGTCATTGATGCTCTCCTGTCACCTACTGATAGGTGGAACTCCTCATGATGAAACCAGAAACATTCATCTTCATACTTGGCCACAAATACTGACAGTGTATATCACGATACATCTTGGTGACTCCAGGATGAACTGCCCAAACTATGGAATGAATTCCCACATCAGCTCCCTGCATACATCTACTGGCACCCATATGCGACATTGGAAACACAAGATCTCAACCTCACCTATGGTCCATCCAGAAATAGGGTCCTCTCCCAACACACTCTCCCGTAGGACTTGGACTTTAGAATATGATAGTTGCCTCATTCGAACTTGATCAGGAAATATAGAGGAAACAACTACATAAGAAAGGAATGTCTGCCCCTGTCTGTCGTGAACCTCCAGATGCATCTCAGAGAACATATCCATAAGCTACCACTCACTACTGGCCTACTGAATTTCCTGTATCTGAGTCCTCCTGCTCAACACATCAGCCACTGTGTTGCCTTTCCCCGATGTATAGGCATGCTCAAAATCAAAGGAATGATGTTACTCAACCGACCTTCGCTATCTCAAATTAATATCACATTGAGTGAAGATGTAATTGAGACTTTTGTGGGTAGTGAAAACCACAAGATGCATACCCAAATGATAATGTCTCCAATACCATTAGGAATGAACCACAACTTCCAAATCCAGATCATGAATTGTGTAATTCCTCTCATGTGGCCTCTACTGCCAAGACCCATACACAACGACTCCATCTCCCTACATAAGCAGAACTCCTATCCCGATACCTAAAGCATCATAATAAAAATTATAGATGTTGGTCGACATTGGAAACACTAGTATCTGTGCTGAATTCAACCTCCCTTTCAAATCCTGAAATACTGACTCACAAGAATCTGACCACAGGAACTTTTCACCCTTCTTATTCAGACCCGTCAACAGTGCTGCTAAGCACGAAAAGTCCTAAATGAAATGTCTGTAGTATCCAGCCAGCCCTAGAAAACTCTTCATCTCAATGAAATTCTTTAGATACTTCTATGAAACTACTGCTCTCACTCTCTCTGGGTCTAGTGATACTCCTATCTCTAAGATAACATTACCCAAGAAGTGAATTTGGTCCATGCAAAAGTTGCATTTTGAGAGCGTACCATATAACTGATGATCTATCAGTGTACTCAGAATGATATCAAGGTTTGTGGCATGGTAATGTCGAGTGTGAGAGTACACCAAGATTACATCCACATAGACAACCATGAAATAATCAAAGTAAGGATGGAACACTCGGTTCATCAATGCCATGAAAGATACTGGCACATTTGTGAGACCGAACGACAAAAAAATATACTAGTATATACCATACGTACTCCAGAATGCTGTAAGAGGTATATCAGATGGTCTAATGCGCAACTTATGATAACCTGATCTCAATTAAATATTTGAGAACACCTTTTCTCCTCAGAGCTGATCATGGAAATCATCAATCCTGGGCAAGGGATATTGGTTCTTGACTGTATCAACATAAAAATAGAGGGTACCATCCGCCTACTTTTCAAACAGGATAGAAGAACCCCAAGGAGAAGTACTGGGTCAGATGAAACCATTTTCCTACATCTACTCTAGTTTCTTTTTGATATCCTGTAACTATGGTGTATCCATCCTATAAGGTGGAATGAACATCGGTGTTTCTCCAGGAATATGCTCAAATTAAATGTATACATCATGCTCTAGAGGTATAACTATAAAGTCCTCTTGAAAGACATCCCTAAAACAATCCACCACCGAATGAATGACTAACTGTGATGTACCCTAATCATCCAGATATAGACTAGAAATCTGGGTTGTAACTCCTCTTAACCCATGATTCTCCGGACCCGATCTGCTGGCCTAGACATCCCATCCACCCCTATGAAGAAAAGATCCACCCTCTGGTGATATGAAACTCACCCTGTGGAAATAACCATCAACAACTACCTGGAAGGGAACAAGCCTTTCCATTTCGAGAATGACATCATATCCTGTCATCTCTAGGATAAAGAGATCCCATAAAAAGTGACACCCACCAAAATCTAGAGGGCACTCCTTACACTGACATACACTATCTGTTCTAGTCCCCAACAGGGTTTCTAGAATCAAGATATCATCAAAAGAGAATACACATAGCCCAAGGCTCTCCACGACAACAAAAAATATAGATATATGAGAATCCACTATATTGAAAATATCTGATGAAAAAAATGAGGCAATTAGGATCGTACCTTGAACTGTAGAAGTTCCAGGATCCTGCTCCTACTGGCCCTGCTCCACTGCAAATGTTTGGCCTGCTACACATCCCTATGACCATGCCTAACCACTCTTCGTTGATCCACTATACTGTCGCTGAAAAACTGGTGCCTGACCACCATGTCCACATCCTCCACCTTAGCCTAAACGGCCAGAAGAACTCCAGTTCCCAGACTGGTGAGAACCTGACAGTGCTGCTCCTGAACACGGAGTCATAGAAGAACCCCTGTCACCAACTGTTGGAGAGAATACCTAACATAAATTCTGAAGGTTACCCATCATGCCACAATATTGGCACTCCACTGGGACTCTCTGGCATTGTGGCCTCGTTTTTCATGCATTTCCACACTAGTAGCATACCACATGTCTACCACAAGATGTCTCTCACATCCTCGGATCACCGTGTGAAGATTCACTACGGCGCTTCCTACTGTTAGTAAGAGGGATGATAACTCCAGATGATGAGCCACCAGGCTCACAACTCTGGAATCCCTCATATTTTTCTCGATGGTCAGCACCGGGATGACGATATAAGGGATGTAAGTCAACTTGAAGATATTCACCTAAGAGCAGATTTCCTGTCTGAGTTCGTCCTCAAACGTCCTTTCCAGGAATAACCCATCTCCTCCTATAAAGGGTGTTAATTGCAGATGCTCGGTGAAGTAAGAGGAGTACTCCATAATAGAAATAGTACCCTGCTACAGACTCCAGAACGCCTGGGCTCAGTAAGCCCTCGGGGTCTCCAGATAGAAGTAGTCATCGAAGATGTGCTGGAACTCCTCCCATGCCTTAACCTACTGATGCCCCGCCTATGAGATCACATCCTTCCATATCATGGAGGAATCTCATAACATGTAAGTGGAAAGATTCACCCACCTCTCTGGAGGCGTCTTCAGATTCTCAAAGATCATCAGCATGGATTCTAGCCATGACTCTGCAACCTGAGGCCCTCCTTCCCCTAAGAAGGGTGGAGGATGTTGCTGCTGGAAACCCCCGTGAAATCTACCATCTATTGAGTATGATTAGGATCTCCCTAGAAGGTCTGAATCATCATAATGAAGTCTTCCCTGAACTGTGTGTTAGTACCTGTATCAATTATAACTACTTGTTCCTATACTGGAACAATATGAGGATCTGCGAGAAATCCCTGATCATCCATATTCGGCGTCTGGTCACTACCCTGTAACTAGGTGACAACCAGAGGACGTCTCAGTGGCATGACTCTGCAAGGTAAAATGCACACCTTAGATCAACATTATCACGTACTGAAAACTAGAATGATAATAAGGGAACAAAAAAAGAAAGCATTAAAGGTTCACAAAACATGACTACATGGCGTGTATAAGGAATACATAGCGTGTTACCTTAAGTCATTTACATGGGAATGTACTCCTACCTAAACTGGTCGTGTAACACCCCGAACACATGGCATGTTCTTCTAACACACAGCGTGTACCTAAATCCTCATTCCCTTCCCATGTCCTTCTACATGTTGGAGCCACACGGATCTCTAAAGACAAGACTACACAGCGTGTTCTTAGTAGACATGGCGTGAACTAGACAAGCTTCACTGGGCCTATATTGTTTGTGACACGGGTTGTGTACCCAGATTACACTACACGACATGTTCCATATGGACACATTGTGTATTAAGAACTCCCAACCAACCGTGTGGTTAGTTACATGGCAGGCTACATGATAGACACTACACGGCATGTTCCAGATGGGCACAACGTGTAGGAGAACGATAAAACCGACCTGTGTTGTAAGTGACATGGATGGGTACCTAGGTCATTCTAAACAGAATTTTCAAACCTGAAACGGCGTGTATAATAAGGGAATCCATTGACCCGTGTTGTTATCTACATGGACAGACTCCTAGGATTATACTACATTGTGTGCCCAACCGGGACATGGTGTGTTCCCACAAGATTTTCCTTATCCCGTGATTCTGCCCACACGACCTGTGACACGGTTAGAGACTACATGGTGTGTACATAAGGTACACGATGTGTACTTATGAAAAATAGTTTCACCTCGAATAGAAGAACCCATGGTTTGTATTCAAAACTACACGGCATGTATTATGGGTTTTTCCGGCAGTAAGCCTCATAAAGAGCCCCGAAAAGACTGAAACAAACACTGAAAGTGCCATATTCCAATTTTTGAGGGCCAATTCTCCCAGCGAATGAATGTTTGGCATATCAACAAGTTATAAACAAGGTAAAAAAGTTAACGCTCCACCGAATTCTGGTCCATGAGGGACCATAACACATCAAGAACCAAAGTTCGGCATTCATTCAAACAAAACCTCACACAATAAATTCTCTAACGACAAGAAGTTATTTTTATCAAGATATATTACAAAACATCATTCATATTCTACAAAATAACTATCATAATAACATTAAATTTCTAATACATCCAAGATGACACAAAAATAATGCATGGCAGGTGATTTCTAGCATGTTCCTATATGATGCATGCGTTGGAATACCCTCATCTCGTCGAGTTGTGATAGAAATTGAACCTCAATAATATCAATGGTAATAACACAAAACATGTGAATAACCCAATGGTGAAATCAAATCAACTTTAAAATTGAATAACCAAAAGAAAATTGAAATAAACAAGGTATGTTGGATTTTCCCTCTATATGGGTGAGCTACTCCTTGGCACAGTTTATTACCAAGTACCTATTCCATCCTATCTCTATCTAAAGGCCCCAAACAGTAACTAAAGAGAAAATAAATCCTTTGATATCACTTTGTAACGTCTCGGTTCTGAAAGCCACATAGAGGCGCCCCATACCCGGTTGGTCACATGGCTTCAAGTGCATTTCCCTAAAAACCAATGGCTGCCATCTAGTAATGAGGGATTTGGGTGTCATAGTGGGGAAAATATTCCCTCATTGGCAGAGTATGCAGCTGATGTAAAAAAATATAAAATAGAAGAAACAGTAATAATACCATACTATAGTAATAGTGGAAGACTGATAAAGAAACAATTGGAGCATATATATATATAAATGATGCATGATACATATATGTCTAGAAAAGTAGCCAAACAAATAACAATTCTGAATACAGTACTAAACCAAAGTACATAACGAAAATAGATAAACAACTACTTAGCATCGCAAGCCTCAGCTTGGTCCCATGCTATAACACCCTGATATTTTATGAGAAGAATAGTTTTTTATGATTTATGTAATATTAAATATCAATGTAATCTTTCACTGCACACAACACTAGCTTGGTTTTCATTACACGCAATCACAACCTTGCTCGGTAGCGTGTGTAGTATGCAATACTGAGTTTCACTAAACAACGATATAGTATTATAATATTATAATCTAGCTGTTATGAATAGTATTAACTGAGTTTTAAATTTTATAACATTATTATTCATCTTACATATTTTCTAGAACATGGTATGAGAAAAAAATAAAATTTTTAGGTAAAATAAGTATTTTTAAAAAAATGATGTTTTCCCGCCTTTTGATGGCGCACCCACTTTAAATATAGTTTTTGACATGTTTATAAGTTAAATTTGAAAAAATTAAATTCTTTTATGGAATCAGGATATAAAAATTTACTTTGTCTAAATTTTTCATATTATTCTGGTTACTTTCATATTTTGAATAATAGTAAAAACACGCTATATTTTAATTAAAAACAACTTTTTTCAGCGCAATAATTTATATGGATAAATTATAATATTTAATGGTTTTAATGTAAAAATAGAATATATTTTTACTATTTAATATAATTTATTCATTTTACATTTAATTCATAGGTAAAAACATTTCAATCATTGGCAATGTTTAAACTTTTAAAACCTATTTTCTTAAAAACTGGATTAATTTTAAATTAATTACTACAACTTATATGTTTTAAATTTGGAAAAATTGAATCTATATTTGGAATCATTGGGTCCAAATTATGTTAATAGGTTACTTTTTTTGATATTATGAATAATAACTATGGTAATTTTTATTTACTACTGTTAAAGGTAAATCGGGTAATTAAGGGTAAAAATTAGATTATAAAATTACCCTAACCCCTGGAAAAATTCTATTGGATGACTAAAAGTAAACCCTTATCACCTAAGGGTGGAAATAAATTAATTTTATGGAATTTTTACCATTAAAATAATTTAATTATCATGATAACCAAAGAAAGTGACAACACGTCACTCTCTTAAATCTTATAAGTATAATAATTTTAATGTAGTGATAAACATCATGAAACTTCGAACATGAATAGTCTAAAAAAATCAAATAAAATTATCTACATCATATGAATTTATTTATAATTTTTATGGATTGAATAAATATCATTAATTATGACACAATAGTGATGTTGAAATTATTTTATTGATTGAAATATCAAATAAATTATTTTAAAAGTATTAAAATAAATATTATATGAACTATTTAATGTGATACAAAACTTTTATAGATACAAATTACATGTTATTAATATATTAAATATTTTATTTCGAACATATTTTCTATATATATTTTATTTAAACTCAAATAAATGAATAGTGTTAAAATTGACACTATTGTTAATTTATAGAAATTAAATATTATAAAATTGTTTAAAAATCAACAAAATATTTAAAAATTGTAAATTAAAATTTATATGGTCTAAAATGTAATAGATTATAAAATTATGGACGATTCACAAAATATAAGTAAATTTTTTTAATGATTTAAACTTTAGAATATTATTACCACGAACAAAATTATATAGATTATATAAGTATAAATCATGTTGATAATGTTTAAAATAAATTCCCATATTGTCTAAGTTTTATTTCCTGATGATATTACAACAATATCTCATATAAGATTAGTATTTTAGTCATTTTTGGAGGTTTTTATGTGGGTTTGGAATTTATTATAAATTAATATTTCTTATAATTCCAAAGGTGCCCCTCTCCTCCCTTATAAAAGGGCACCTCCTCCCTCTCCTCCTCACACCAGCTTGAGAATTCAAGATCGGCCAACCCCTATCTATTTCTATTCTCCATTTCCCTAGAAACATCCTAGAGGTCTTGGTTTTTCTCAAAGACCAATCTTGGTCCCCTAAGAGTAGGTTTCAAATAGGCCCGTCGAAGAAGAGGTAATATCTGTTACCAATTCATTCAAATTTATTTATTCTTCTAATTATTCTTATTTAGTTTTTTCATTATGAATTAATAATATCAGTATCACTCATATACTGATATGTTCTTATAAATATTAAACAACCCTATTTCAACTTATATCCATCCTATAGAAAATGAAATCATTGTGCGTGTGTACGTACGGATTACCGTCTCCACGCCGTGGTGTAATCTGTTTTCCACCACCATCTTACTTGGATGGGTATAATGGTCTAAAGAATAAATATATATGATTATTGTAAAGTTATATTGATTCTGAAATATTATACATACACTTAAATACAATTCCACGATCGTGGGAACGATATCATCGCTCGTGCGTACGTACGGCCAACTGTCTCCACAATTTGATGTGACTCGTTATACATGATCTTAATTTAATAATGGATATATAAATGAATTGAATGAGTAAATAATATATATATTACACTAACAAAATTCTGGAAATGAGGTATATATAACCTAAAAAGAAGAATAATAATTTATTCGACAAAACACACATAAGAACATAAAGCAATAAACACTCGAATAACATGTAGAAATGAAATATTACTAATAAGAAGATAAGAATATGAACATATATGATATCATAACAATGAGTCTGATTCTGATTTTGGAATAAGTCATGGACATTATTTAAATCATTATACATGGGGTTCATACACGTATAAACCATATTGGACCTAAGGTAAGGGGAAATCTCGCAATCTCATTTTTATCCGAGATTGTTTATACATCTGAATTTACTGGGGAATATTTATCATCCACATACATGTTTTCTCAATATATAATATTATTTTTATCCTACTACATTTCTTTAATTCCAATTTTACCCCTTGGTGAGTAAAATCTATGAAAGGAATCTTTTGTCGTTTTTAGTACGAGGTACTTTTTGACATTTCTGGCCAATGTACAAGAAGACTGTTTTTTTAACTTATACGGAATGAATGTATTTTTTTATGATTTCATATAAAATTATTTCCATTAATATTCTTTTACAAGTTCCCATGTTTATTTTTAACCAACCTCTTTTAGATTAAAATTGTGTGACATGTTAAGAAAGGAAAAATGTTTTTGAAATAAAAAGTGTATTTTCCTCAAGAATGGAGTTCAAGTGTTTTATAAAAATTATTTTCCATATAATATAATATAGGGTTTTATTTCTATACCTATTTTTACATCGATTTGAATATTTTATGATGGAATTAATTTTATGATGTCCTTTTATCTTATATGGATTATGTTATGATGGCATGATGTTTAAGTATCCCATTTTTATTACATGGGTTATGCTATGTTGTATGATTTATGATTTTGTGGAACACATAATAATGGATTCATTATGAGATGGGTGGGACCTATATCTACCTCCAATGCATTGGGTAATGATTTAGATCTCATGAGATAGACATGGCTGGAACGACAAGTTAATCTGGTTCAGTGATACAGGACTCGAATGAGGAGTGAACTTGGTTCAGTAATAGACATTATCTGCTATGATGGTCTTGGCAATGATCCTTGACTAATATAAAATGATTTTCTGTGATTATGTGTGTATGACACAAAGTTTCTTGTTTTATGTTATCATTATTTGGGATTACTTTTCATTAATATGATTTATCCCATGACATGATATTATGATCTCTTTTTAATATTTTCAAAATGTTATGTTCTTATGAATATGATGTGATTGATATTTCTTTTGTTTACCCTTACTAATCATTTGAGCTCACCCTTTTGTATGTTTTCTTTTCCACAGGTTAGGATGAAGGATATTAAGTAGGATATGCCAAAAGGGACTCTAGATATGATGAAATAAATGGGAGACAACGTAGATGATATATGAACAAGTTGTTTATGTTTCCTAGTATCTAAAGACACTATACCTATACGGTCCTTTCATGGTTTTGTTGTATGTTGTAATAAGTATGATTCAATTTTGAAGTAATAACAATGTATGTAGAGCATGGGTCGTTATAGTTGGTATCAGAGGAAATGTATAGTCGACCTTTGGAAACTAGGATGTGAAAGCCGTACTAAGAACCTTAAGGTTATGTATAAGCATAGAACACAATATTAGTGTTCTCGAAATGGACATGAAGAACCTATGATAAGACCTTCAGTGTGAAATTTTATTCTTGATTATGTGGTTTTCCAATTATGATAAGTGTTTCTGACACTATGCTTATTGGTTTTAGTCAATGGTCGGATCCTGGAGGAACCATATTAATACTGAATGTGACGGGAAATGCAATGATTGTCCCCGTGAGAAACCACATGTTATGGGAGCAAGAATTAAAAATCTTGTATCCATGCAAACACAACTTTCTCAAGCTATGAACCATACCGGACTTCCAAACGAACAAAGGAAAGAGAAACATTCTGTTGAATCCTTCATGAGGAAGTTTCCACCTTCATTCAGCGGGTCTTCTGATCTATTAGTGGATGAACAATGGATTAGTACCACTAAAAAGATATTTTCAGTTCTTCAATGTTATGAACATGATAAAGTCATCTTAGCAGTCTATAGTTTTAAAGGAGATGTTGATCAATGGTGGAATCTTATCAAGAATATGAAGAAAAGAGTTGAAATTGAGTCCATGGAATGGGATGAGTTCAAGAACTTATTTTTCAATAAGTACTTCCCTCATATTATTTGAACAAAGATGGAGAAGGAGTTTCTTGGTATGAAGAAAAGAGATGATAAATCAGTTTGTACCTACAAATCAAATTTTTCTAGACTTTCAAGGTATGCTTCCAGAATTATTATCCAACTTGAGAGTAAAATTAATCAATTATTTAGTGGCTTAATACCATGTATTCAAAGGGTGTTATCCATAAGGGACATCAATAGCTATGAAGAAATTGTTCTATGTGCTCTCAAGGTTGAGATGATGATTGGAGTAACCCATCAATCATATGGGTTTTATATGAATAGAAAAATGGAATTAAAAGGAAAATATAAAGACCCCACTGAATAGAAGATGAGTTTTCCTTTATTCTCAAATTGTGGAAAGAAACATGGAGGGAATTGTCTTAAAGTGACAAGAAAATCTTTAAGTGTGGAAAAGAAGTTCATCGGGAAGTTGAATGTCGAAATAATGGGAAGAAGATGTCTAATGATGTGAACAACGAATGGGATACACAGAATTCTCCTCCTACACATCAATGTTTCAAGTGCAAGGAGATGGGGTGTTATTCAATCCAATGCTCAAATCCAAGGGTTGATGATGATGATCGAAGTCAACAAACTATTAAGGCCAAACGCAAAGGAAAGTCACATGAAATTAATGTCAGCGATGTGGAGTATGATAACTAAGTGGTAAAAGGTATACTTACCAGCCACTCTAAAGTAGAAAATGTTTTATTTGATTCTGGATCCAACCACACTTTTATTTCTGAAGAATTTTCTAAGGGTATTGTTTTATTACCTCAAAAATTAGATGTTGATTTATTTGTGACAACTCCTAATAGCACAACGGTCACATCAAAAGTTTATAATTATTCTATGATTGAAGTTTGTGGGAAATTTCTTCCTGCAATTCTTGTGATCCTTCCTATAATAGATTTTTCTGTGATTCTTGGCATGGATTGTCTTTCTTTATATGGATCTCAAATCAATTTCCAAAGAAGGGAAACCACATTTAATATTCTTGATCAATCTACTATCATATATCAATGCAAGGATGAATATAGTCTCCCAATGGAAATTTCTTTCATCTTATGGGTCTTAATTCAAATAAATGAAGGTAATTTATCTCACATGGTTGGAGAGAAACTCATGATTAAGAATATTCCCATTGTACGAGAGTTTGACGATGTGTTTCTGGAGGAATTTCTAGGACTTCCACCAAATCATAAAGTTGAGTTTTCAATAGAACTCATACCGGGTGCTACGCCAATTTCAAATACACCTTATAGAATGGCCCCAATTGAGTTTCATGAATTGAAGAAGCAACTCCAAGAGAATATTGATAAACAATTCATACACCCTAGTGTATCACCTTGGGGAGAACCTATTATATTTGTTAAGAAGAAAGATGTATCAATCAGACTCTGTATTGATTATCGAGAACTTAACAAGATCACTATCAAGAATAAATATAATCTCCCATGCATTGATGACTTATTTAACCAACTACGCGGAGCTCAATACATTTACAAGATTGATCTTTATTTAGGGTATCATCAATTAAGGGTTAAAATAGAGGATATACCGAAGATGCATTTCTGTACAAGGTATGGACATTATGAATTTATAGTGATGCCATTTGGTCTTACTAATGCCCATGTTCTCTTCATGGATATAATAAATAGAGTCTTTAGAGACTATCTTGATCCGTTTTTCATAGTATTTATAGATGATAATTTTGTCTATTCAAAGAGAAATGAGGAACATGAAGATCACTTGATAATTGTATTGAAGACCCTGAGAAAGGGGAAGCTTTATGCCAAATTTACCAAGTGTGAATTTTGGCTTCAAAAAGATGCATTTTTCAGTCACATTATCTCAAAAGAGGGGATATTTGTGGATCCATCAAAAACAGAGGTTATCGAAAGATGGTTGAGACCAACAAAAATAACTGAGATCAGAATTTTTCTTGGTTTGGCTGGATATGATCAACATTTTGTGAATGATTTTTCACGATTATCTAATCCACTCACCATGTTGACTCGAAAAGGAGTTAAGTTTATGTGGACAGAGAAGTGTGAAGAGAATTTTAAGGAGTTGAAAAGAAGGTTATTGTAGAGACTTGAAGCTTAACATTCATAGACATTACATTACTTTCGCGAAATACTTAGTACATAACAAAAATAGACACACAAGGACCGTAATAGTTTAGTGTCTTTGGAAACTCGGAATATAATCTTCTAATTGTGGTGAAATATCATCCACATCTCCAATAAAGATATTCCCCTTTTTTTCTTACATAAAACCTTTGTTTATAACCTGGGTAAAGGAAAAAATATAAAGGGTGAGCTCAAATGCTCAATAAGGGTAAACATGGATAAAATAAAACAAATCATATACATTTGAACTTAAAAACATGAATATAATGTCTAACCATCAAAAGATTGGGCAATGACATAAAACATGGAAGTATATAATGCATAGATCATAAAAGAACATAAATCACAATAAAATAGCATGGGAATAAAACATGTAATTGTGGTAACCATTCAACACATGTTATGATTTCCATAGTAGCCAAGGTATTGCTGCCAAGACCATCTTAGTGGACAAAGTCCATTTCTGAATCGAGTTCACTCCTCGTTTCAGTCCTATAACACTGAACCAGATTAACATACCATTCCAGCCATGTCTATCTCATGAGATATAAATCATTACCCAATGCATTGGAGGGAGATATAGGTCCCACACATCTAATAATGAAATCATTCTTACTTGTGCCACAAAATAAACATACATTATTCATAAAAACCCAATAAATAAAATTGGTTTCATAAACATCACCCCATCATCACATAATCTATATAAAATAAATGGATATCATTTCATAATAAGAGAAGTGAAACCATTCAAATCATAGAGAAATTATACTTGAAACATACACATATGAAATAATTTCATAATGGATGATAAATGGTTTTGATAAAACACTTGAAATGAATTCTTGAGGAAAATATCCTTTTTTCTTCAAAATCATTTTCTTTTCACAAAATGTCATGCAATTTTAAAAGAAAAGTATTTTGTTGAAAATATTCATGAAATATTTTGGATGAAGATTCATGAAAACAATGCTTTATAAAACCGTAATATTCCTTTCATGCCGTATACGTTAAAAAACATTCTTCTCGTACTTTTGTCGAAAAAGTCAAAAATAGCTTGTAGGGTAAATAAAAGAAAGATTAATTCCATACCATTGGGTAAAAGTCAAAATGGGTAAAAATGAATTTAAACATACATGAAAAAGTCTTTAGAAAACATGGTCTTGGATGATAAAGATTACCCCAGAAAATATTTATGAATAAACAATCTCGGATAAAAATGAGATTTGCACAATTATCCCTTACCTTAGGTCTGATATGCTTCGTACGTATCCAAACCTCCTGTATAATGATTTAAATAATGTCATTGACTTATTACAGAATCATATTAATTGTTATGATATCATATATGGTTCACTTATGACTTTATATTACCCGTTCTTTTGTAAGTTCCATGTTAAAGTAGCGTTTGGGGTAAAATCGTTTTATTTATCGTATATGTTTGGACTTGTTGTTCTTGATATTATTACTTATAACCTGATTAAAATAATTTCATAATGTAAAATATTAATTATATATAATATATATTCATCATATACATATATATTATAGATCGATAAAAGGAATGAAATACGCCGTTCATGGATACGGTACGTCGTACGTACGCATGAACACTGTTTTCATTTCCTTATTGAATTGAATGAAACTAAATAGATGACATACATATACATATATATACATAACTCCAGTATCATTATTATTTCATATATTTAATTATTATTCATTATATAAACTTTATTATCATTCATGTATGGTTAATCATGGAGAATGAATCTCATCGCGTCGTGGAGACGGTAGTCCGTACGTACGCACGAGCGATGATATCATTCCCATAATTATAGAATTGGAGTGGATGGTATAATATATCAGAATCAGTATGATGTTATAATAACCATATATAGTTATTCTTTACACCATTATACCCATCAATGTAAGGTTTTGGTGTAAAAACATATTACACCACGGCGTGGAGACGGTATTCCGTACGTACGCACGCACGGTGATTTCGTTTTCCGTAGGATGGAAAGAAGGTGAAATAGGGTTGTTTAATATTTATAATAAAATATCAGTATATGAGAGATACTTATGTTATTACTTCATAATTAAACAACTAAAGAAGAAGAATATGAAGAAAACGAAAATTGAAAGAATCGGTAAGGGATATTACCTCTTCTATGACATGCCTCTTTGAATCCCCCCATTAGGGTACTAAAATTTGTCTTTGAAGATAAAAGGACCACTAGGATGTTGATAGGGATGTTGATAAGGGAAATGTTCAGGGTTTGGCCGAGCTTAAAGGCTCAAATTGGTGTGAGGAAAAGAGGGAGGAGGTTCCCTTTTATAAGGGAGGAGAGGGGCACCTTTGGAAATTTTAAAAATATTAATTTATAATAAATCTAACCCCACTTAAAAACCTCCACAAATGACTCATACTCTAATATTAGATGATATAGGGTTGTAAACGCATCAACCAATAAAATTTAGACATGTTAGGAATTTATTTTAAACATTATCAAATTGATTTATCCTTATTTAATCAATATAATTTTATTTGTGGTAATAACATTCTAAGTTTTCAATTATAACAAATAACTACTTATCTGTTCTTAATTGTCCATAATTGGATACTTTATAACATTTTATACCATATAAATTTTTAATTTTTAATTTGTAAATATTTTTGTGATTTTTAAACAATTTTATAATATGTTATTTTTATTAAATAACAATAGTGTCAATTTTGAGACAATTTATTTGTTTGAATTTAAATAAAATATATACAGAAGATATGTTTAATCTAAAAGCTTTAATATATTCATAAAAGGTCATATGTGTCTAGAAAATTAGTGGATAACATTAAATAGTTCATATAATATTTATTTTATTATTTTTAAAACCATTTATTTGGTTTATCTCTTAATAAAATAATTACTACAACATTTTTGTATAATTATTTAATATACATATTTGTTGCATAAAAATTAAAAATAAAATCCTTTGATGAAGATAAATATTAAATATTTTATAATAATAATTGTACTCGAATTTATCAACTTAAAATCACAATATTTAAATGGTTATATTTATTAAATTATGAAGGTGACAACTTTGGCATCATTTAAAATAAAATAATATAGGTGTAATAATCTATTTTATAAGAATCAAAACGATTATATATTAGGTAATTAGATGATTATGGTATATATGTACACTAAAAATAAGTTATGGTCAGGGTTTTGGGCCTTTTAATGTGTATTATTATTTCAATAAAAACTATATTACTGATTTTTCACTTAATAAATAATTTCTACATCATTAATGTATCACCATTAATGACAATTATTTAATCCCTAAAAATTATAAATAAATTATCATGATGTAGATAATTTTATTAGATTCTTGGATACTATTTATGTTCGATGTTTTATTATGTTTATCACTAAATTAGAATTATTATACTTATAAGATTTAAGAGAGTGACATGTTGTCACTTTCTTTGGTTTTAATAATAATTAAGTTATTTTCATGGAAAAAAGTCCATTAAATGATTCTAATCCGACCCTTAGGTGATATGGGTCTACTTTTAGTAATCCAATAGGATTTTTACAGGTGTTATGGTAATTTTATAATCTTATATTTATGCATAATTACCCGATTTACCTTTAACTATGGTAAATAAATTTTATCGTAGTTACTATTCATAATGCTAAAAATAAAAAATATCCTATTAACATAATTTGCACCCGCTAATTCCAAATATGGAATCCATTTTTCCAAATTCAATACACAAAAGTTTCAGAAATTAAATTAAAATTAATCTCGTTGGCGAAAGAAAATGGGTTTTTGTTTAAAGCATTGCAAAATATTAAATTGATTTAACCTACGAATTCAAGGTAAAATAAATGCTAATGACATAAATTATATTAAATGGTAAAAATATATTTTATTTATACTTTAAAACCATTCAATGTTATAATTTAACCATATAAATTATTTTTATGAAAAAAGTTGTTTTTAATTAAAATATAGTGTGTTTTTACTATTCATTAAAATATGAAAGTTATCAAAAAAATATGTAAACATTATCCAATGTAAATTTTTATAACATGATTCAAAATAATAAGTTTATTTTGTATAATTTATCTTATAAAATTCTCAACAATTATATTTAAAATGGGTGCGCCATCAAAAGGCGGCAAAACTGCTTTTTTTAAAAGTACTTATTTTACCCAAAAAAATTATTTTGTTCTCATACCATGTTCTAGAAAATGTGTAAGAAGAATAATAATGTTATAAAATATAAAATTTAGTTAATACTATTCATAACGGCTAGTTTATAATAATATTATAACCACATATTTTTGTTTAGTGAAAGCCGGTATTGGGTACCTCCCACGCTACTGAGGAAGGCCGCGATTGTGTGTAATGAAAGCCAAGTTAGGGTTGCGTGTTGTGCAACACTCCTTTGTTTTGTGTATAAAAAAATCCAACCATATTTCATTTATACATTGAATATACATATATATATATACACTGAATTTTGTGTAGAATGACTACTATCAAACGAACATGAAATTGTGTATAACACGATCCAAGAATTGTGTTGCGTATACTGCAAGCTAATACGGTGTTGCGTATAGCACTAGATAATCATGGTGTAGCATAAAACACATGACATCAAATAAATTAAATATAATACTTATCATAAAATCTCTGGGTGTTACATTCTACCCCTCTTAAAATGAATTTCACCCTCGAAATTCGTCTGGGTTATAAATGGTTTTCTACTTGAAAGTTTGTTTAATTTAAACCCACACCGTAAAAAGGAATACCAAAACTTATCTTTAAAATCTAACATATGAAACGTAACGGTTACCCAAATAAACTAATTAGTGGGTTTCTACAAAGTAGAACATAGGTGAAAATATGCATATGGAAGAGAAATATAACCATCATGTACTGATAGAGAGTGGTAGAGAACATGGCTATGAAAAATCCAACAATCACAAAGACATAAATTTGTGATGATCTAAGGTACCATCAGATTCATCAGATATAAGGTCACTAGGAGAACATTTTTGGTTTTCAAGATCATTTCCCTAAAGTTGATGAATTAAAAGAAATACTTACATGATTTTGGTAGAATCTCACTATTGTTCGCGAATTGAACAATTCCCACTGTTGTTCGTGAATTGAAAAATTTCCCCTTCATCCTTTAATGAAATGAGTTGAATTTGTTATTCGTGATGTGTTAGAAGATCATGTGATAGAATGATGGGTCATTCCATCTGTTTCAAACAAAAGGTTAGAAAAAGTTATAAGTCCATGATATGGTTAGATTAATCATATATGGTTCTAAAAATGAACACATACTTCATATATCATACTGATTAATAATATAAAACTGGTATCTACTAACCAGGGACTTTATGTAGGCCAATGGTAGGAAATAAAGGCCTGTCGCACTTCGGTTGTGGGTTTAATTCCCACAGCCTTGTCCGACGCGATGGGCTATTGACCGTCCTGCAGGTTGTCCTTTTTTCCCTAAAAATACATTATTATAACTTTCCATAAATAATATCGAAAAATATCTAGCCTTAAACAATACTAACTTTTGTCCAACATAATCCATCCCAATCTTTAGTCTTATCCAAAATACTGTTGTCCAATCTCATATTATAATGAAAATGATTACCAAAGAGTTTATATAACAAGCATGTTAATACCATCGTTGATCCCCATATATCATAAGATATGTCTTTTTGGTCACATTCCAAACATTCGAAAGCCTTAATCATGTATTCTCTTGAAGAAAATGAATACCCATTGAATGTTAGTGAAAACATGAGTGCTGTCAAAAGTTAACACTTTCCACATACCCAAAATCCTCAAAATTCAATATACTTAAACCATGATATCACATAGTACGTATATCAATCTTGACCTCACGAATACAATCAAACATCTCATTATCTTCTTATCCCTTCATTATGTGAATATCATCTATTTTCTAAAAATATCTGAATAAACTTCCATGGTTACCGGTACCATTCAACATATACTTTCAAATACTTTAGGAAAAACAATAGTGTAACAACCCTTAGATGATTTTTTATTCCATATTACCATACATTATTCTTTATAAACATACAATAATTCCACTAGCTTCTTAAACCACTGACTGAGCTTCATCATTTCCTTCATCTCATATTTCATTCGTAGTATCTTCATCATCATCCACATAAATACTACTCATATGACCATGCTGATTCTCTTCATGAGATTTTCCCTTAGGGAATTGGTTTGAATAATTCCCATACATTCCACATTTAAAACATTTAATCATTGTTGATGTCATAGCAATACCATTATCCTTGTCCATGGTGTTAACTGATCCTTTTCCTTTGCACTTACTGGCATTGTGTCCTTCTTTTCCACACCAAAAGCATCTTCCAGTTCCTTTGAAACAATCTCCCTGATGCCTCTTCCCACATGATTTACATGAGGGAAATTGAACTTTCTTTCCTCTATGATCATCATGAAACTCAATCTTTCTCTTATTATCTGAGTCGGGAAAATTACCAAAGATTAGATTATTGATCATACTATGAGATCGCTGATTAGGTATAATAACGATGTTTGGACTTCCAAATCCTGTTTCATCTGGTTGCTCATGAAGAATATTATTCCATTGTTCGTCATATCCTCCATTATCATGAATATTTTTGTTTCCATCCATTTTCTAAAACCCAAATAGAATAGTGTGAGAGGAAAAAATCATGCTAGGGAAAACAACATATTAAAGGGGGATTACCCTCAATATCTAACATCTTAGGTTAAATTCTAAGATCGTTACCATAGTTCTAGGACTATATCCTATATGTATACTTATCCTAAGGGACATCCCTAGACATACCTTAGTAATATCTCTAGGGATCTCACTAACGTTTTCGCATCATAGTTTCCAAAGGTTGACTAATCCTTTCCTCTGATACCAACTGTAGAGACCCAAAGCTTGATGTACATGGAAATTACATTACTTTCGCAGAATACTTAGTACATAACAAAAATAGACACACAAGGACCGTAATAGTTTAGTATCTTTGGAAACTCGGAATATAATCTTCTAATTGTGGTGAAAGGTCTCCAACATCTCCAATAAAGATCTTCCCCTTTTTTTTTCTTACCTAAAACCTTTCTTTATAACCTGGGTAAAAGAAAACATATAAAGGGTGAGATCATATGCTTAGTAAGGGTAAGCATGGATAAAATAAAACAAATCATATACATTTGAACTTAAAAACATGAACATAATGTTTAATCATCAAAAGCTTGAGCAATGACATAAAACATGGAATTATATAAGGCATAGATCATAAAAGAACATCAATAAAGATAAAATAGCATGGGAATAAAACATGTAATTGTGGGAACCATTCATCACTTGTTATGATTTCCATATTAGCCAAGGCATTGCTACCAAGACCATCTTAGTGGACAAAGTCCCTTTCTGAATCGAGTTCACTCCTCGTTTCAGTCCTGTAACACTGAACCGGATTAACTTACCATTCCAGCCATGTCTATCTCATTAGATATAAATCATTACCCAATGCATTGGAGGGAGATATAGGTCTCACCCATCTCATAATGAAATCATTCTTACTTGTGCCACAAAATAAACATACATCATTCATAAAAACCCAATAAATCAAATGGGTTTCATAAACATCACTCCATCATCACAAAATCCATATAAAAGAAATGGATATCATTACATAATAACAGAAGTGAAACCATTTAAATCATAGAGACATTACACATGAAGAATACACATATTAAATATGTCATCTTAGATGAAAAATGGTTTTGATAAAACACTTGAAATGAATTCTTGAGAAAAATATCCTTTTTTCATCAAAATCATTTTCATTTCACAAAATGTCGTGCAATTTTAAAAGAAAAGGATTTTGTTGAAAATAGTCATGAAATATTTTGAGGGGAGCTTCATAAAAACAAGGCTTTATAAAACCGTAAAAATCATTTCATGCCGTATACGTTAAAAAAACATTCTTCTCGTACTTTTGTCAAAAAAGTCAAAAAGTACCTTATAGGGTAAATAAAAGAAAGATTCCTTCCATACCATTGGGTAAAAGTAAAAATGGGTAAAAAGGACATTAAACATAAATGAAAAAATCTTTTGAAAATATGGCCTTGGATGATAAAGATAACCCCAGTAAATACTTACGAATAATCAATCTCAGATAAAAATGAGATTTAAAAAATTATCCCTTACCTTAGGTCCGATATGCTTCGTACGTATCCGAACCTCCTGTATAATGATTTGAATAATGTCATTGACTTATTAAAGATTCATATTCATTGTCATGATATCATATACGGTTCACTTATGACTTTGTATTACACGTTCTTTTATAAGTTCCATGTTAAAGTTGTGTTTTGGGTAAAATCGTTTTATTTATCATACATGTTTGGACTTGTTGTTCTTGATATTATTACTTATAACCTGATTTACATAATTCCAGAATGTAAAACACGATTTATATATAATATATATTCATCATATACATATATAATATAGATCGATAAAAGGAATGAAATACACCGTTCATGGAGACGGTAGGTCGTACGTACGCATGAACGCTGTTTTCGTTTCCTTATTGAATTGAATGAAACTAAATAGATGACATAAATATATATATATACACATAAATCATGTAGCATTATTATTTCATATGTTTCATTATTATTCATTATATAAACTTTATGATCAGTCATGTATGGTTAATCATGGATAATGAATCTCATCGCGTCGTGGAGACGGTAGTCCGTACGTACGCACGAGCGTTGATATCGTTCCCATAATTATAGAATTGGAGTGGATGATATAATATATGAAAATAATTATGATGTTATAATAACCATATATAGTTATTATTTACACCATTATACCCATCCATGTAAGATTTTGGTGGAAAAACAGATTATACCACGATGTGGAGACGTTATTCCGTACGTACGCACGCGCGGTGATTTTGTTTTCCGTAGGATGGATAGAAGGTGAAAGAGGGTTGTTTCATATTTATAATAACATATCAGTATATTATGGATACTGATGTTATTACTTCACAATTAAAAAACTAAATAAGAAGATGATGAAGAAGAATGAAAATTGAAAGAATCGGTAACGGATATTACCTCTTCTTTGAAACTCCTCTTGGAATCCTCCTCTTAGGGTACTAAAATTGGTCTTTGAAGAATACCAGGACCTCTAGGATGTTTCTAGGGAAGTTTATAAGGGAAATGTTTTGGGTTTGGCCGAGGTTAATGGCTCAAATTGGTGTGAGGAAGAGAGGTAGGAGGTGCCCTTTTATAAGGGAGGCGAAGGGAACCTTTGGAAATATTAAAAATATTAATTTATAATAAATCTAACCCCACTTAAAAACCTCCAAAAATGACTTATATTCGAATATTAGATGAGATAGGGTTGTAATGTCATCAAAAAATAAAATTTAGACATGTTAGGAATTTATTTTAAACATTATCAACTTGATTTATCGTTATTTAATCAATTTAATTTTATTTGTGGTAATAACATTCTAAATTTTCAATTATAACAAATAATTACTTATTTGTTCTAAATTGTCCATAATTGGATACTTTATAACATTTTGTACCATAAAAATTTATAATTTTTAATTTGTAAATATTTTTGTGATTTTTAAACAATTTTATAATATGTTATTTTTATAAAATAACAATAGTGTCAATTTTGACACTATTTATTTGTTTGAATTTAAATAAAATATATACAGAAGTTATGTTAAAAATAAAAGATTTAATAGATTAATAAAAGGTCATATTTATCTAAAAAATTATTGGAGCACATTAAATATTTCATATAATATTTATTTTATTATTTTTAAAACCGTTTAATTGGTTTATCTCTTATTAAAATAATTACTACATCATTTTTGTATAATTATTTAATATACTTATTTGTTGCATAAAAATTAATAATAAAATCCTTTGATGAAGATAAATATTAAATATTTTATAATAAAAATTTTACTCGAATTTATCATTTAAAAATAACAATATTTAAATGTTTATATTTATTAAATTATGAAGGTGACAACTTTGGCATCATTTAAAATAAAATAATATAAGTGTCATAATCAATTTTATAAGACTCAAAACGGGTATATATTAGGTCATTAGATGATTATGGTATATAGATACACTACCAATAAGTTTTGGTCGGGTTTGTGGGCCTTTTAATGTGTATTATTATTTCAATAAAAACAATATTACTGATTTTTCACTTAATAAATAATTTCTGCATCATTAATGCATCACCATTAATGATAATTATTTAATCCCTTAAAATTCTAAATAAACTATCATGATGTATATAATTTTATTAAATTTTTGCAGACTATTCATGTTCGATGTTTTATGATGTTTATCACTAAATTAAAATTATTATACTTATAATATTTAAGAGAGTGACATGTTGTCACTTTCTTTGGTTTTAATAATAATTAAGTTATTTTCATGGAAAAAAGTCCATTAAATGATTTTAATCCGACCCTTAGGTGATATGGGTCGTCTTTTAGTAATCCAATAGGATTTTGAAAGGTGTTAGTGTAATTTTATAATCTTATATTTACCCGTAATTACCCAATTTACCTTTAACTATGGTAAATAAATTTTACCGTAGTTACTATTCATAATGTCAAAAAATAAAAAGTAGCCTATTAAAATAATTAGGACCCACTGATTCCAAATATGGAATCCATTTTTCCAAATTCAATACACAAAAGTTTCAGAAATTAAATTAATATTAATCCTGCTGTCGATAGAAAACGGGTTTTTGTTTAAAACATTGCAAAAGATTGAATTGATTTAACCTACGAATTCAAGGTAAAATCAATGATAATGACATAAATTATATTAAATGGTAAAAATATATTCTATTTATACTTTAAAACCATTCAATATTATAATTTAACCATATAAATTATTACGATGAAAAAAGTTGTTTTTAATTAAAATATAGCGTGTTTTAACTATTCATTATAATATGAAAGTTATCAAAAAAATTAAAAACTTTATCCAATGTAAATTTTTATATCACGATTTAAAATAATAAGTTTAATTTGTAAAATTTAACTTAAAAACTTCTCAAAAATTTTATTTAAAATGGGTGCGCCATCAAAATGCAGCAAAATTTAATTTTTTGAAAAATACTTATTTTACCCGAAAAAATTTATTTTGATATCATACCATGTTCTAGAAAATGTGTAAGGTGAATAATAATGTTATAAAATTAAAAATATATTCAATACTATTCATAACTGCTAGTTTATAATAACATTATAACCATATATCGTTGTTTAGTGAAACCTGGTAGTGTGTACTACACACGCTACCGAGGAAGGTCGTGATTGCGTGTAATTAAAGCCAAGTTAGGGTTGCGTGTTTCTCAAGACACCTTTGTTGTTGCGTATAACAAAATCTAACCATATTTCATTTATACATTGAATATATATATATATATATACACTCAATGTTGTGTAGAATGACTATTTTCAAAAGAACTTGAAATTATGTATAACACTATCCAAGAATTGTGTTGCGTATAATGCAAGCTAATATGGTGTTGCGTATAGCACAACATAATCATGGTGTAGCATAAAACACATGACATCACATAAATTAAAAAGAATACATATCATAAAATCTCGGGGTTTTACAGTTATCGAGTGCACCTATGCTCACACTGCCTTGTAGTGGACAAAGGTTCGTGATCTAAAGTGATGCATCCAAGAAGGGATTGGGGTGTGTTCTCATGAAAAACGATATGGTTATGGCTTATGCCTCATGAAAGTTGAAAATCCATGAGCGAAATTACCCAAATCATGATTTGGAGTTTACTGTGGTAATCATTGCATTAAATATTTGGAGGCATTGTCTTTATGGTGAAAGGTGTGATATTTATACTGATCATCAAAGTTTAAAATATATTTTCACACAAAAGGAGGTGAATATGCGCCAATGAAATGGTTGGAGCTGATTAAATATTAAGACTGCTTAATTCATTATCACCCTCAGAAAGAAAACAAGGTGTTGTTGTAGTTAGTGGTCTAGAACCAACTACTTTGTACATTATTCATTAAATAAAAACCTGATCACATCTTGATTGTTCTTTTGCATGACATGTCATGTGATAATGTCCTAAGGACATCTGTTGTATTAATGGGTCGTAGCGGATCCCTGCTATGATGAGATCCCGGAAGTTCCATAACACTGTTCTTGAATGTATGTTCTATGGCTGGATGATATTATTTGAGGGACACAAATAATACAGGTCATTAGGGGTGAGGACTCATAAAACATTAAGGCACCTTCTCATGGTGTGCACCCTTGGTAATATTCAGGTGGATATTATGAGAACGAGACCCGCCAGTAGGAAATCCACATTTCATAGTGTCATTGGATGTTCCTATCTGCGGAAGTTTGTATTGGTCCTTAGACTTTAAGATTATTATTAATGGGTATTACAACTTGTGGACCTAGATGTATTGACGAAAACTATGATGACACACTGTTCGCAGCAAGGTAGGACACGTTGGGTGCGTCACGAGTAATACCTCATTAATAGATAATGCAAGAAAGTATTTGTCCCTTCCATTCCATAACGTAAGTAGATATCTTAGGCCCTTTGATGGAATTGATATAGCCTAAATAAATCCAAGGCCATGGTAAGGTATGGACAATTTCAATTCTGGGAAGTCAAGGAAAGAATAATCAAGCACATGGGTTGATGGCACTAGCATGAAACCCGCATGATTGGAGATATCAAGACAAAGGGATTATATTACACGGTAAGCGTTCGTAGGAAGTGACATGTCATTGCGGCCTTAACTTCATTCTCTATGGGTGCCTTGGTGTGTTTCTAGACGCTAACCTTGGACTTTAGGCAGGCTCAGCCTAATGCCACCGAGAAAGAGGCCTAGAGGGTCACAGACTAAGTGTGTCCATGTATCTCAGTTAAATATTAATTTAACAAGTTAAATAAATATTATTCCCGACTGTGGTTTAATAATTATTTAAGGATGTCTGATCGCATTTATTTTGACACTAGTTATTAGAGATAATATATTGTGGATGAAATAATATATTTATTAGTGAGTAATGCAGTTATATTTATTTAAGAAATAAATAGTCATTACTCAAGGTCTAATAAATGTGGTGGAAAAAAATGGAAAATAAAAGTACACAACGTGTATATTAAATATACACGCCGTATAGTTTTATGGAAAACAAGTACACGCAGTGTAATAATTATTACATGCCATGTAGTTTTTCCAGTTGGGATTTTGAGGATTTAATATTTCTTTATTAAATGATAATTATTATAATCAGTGTGGGCGCATGTCAAGGAATTAATAATTCAACATGGGGGTTTTCAATAAGAGTTAATGAAATAAATAAAATGCGTAACACATTTATTTATTGTTATAAATCTATTAACCTCAAACCCGATTATAAATATCCTCACAACCCCAACATTTTAAAAAGAGCCATTGTTGTGCACAACGGATTTGGAAATACTCTCAAGCCAAAAGAGAATTCCCTTTGCACCAAGAACGCCCTCAAGTTATGAGAGCAAGATCCTCCACCAGATCAAGGCGGTCGAAGGCGGACATCGCAAGAGAAGGTTCTTCCGCGCTAGCACCCGGAGATCCCTTTGGCAACGTCCAGAGATATGTGACACACATGTGGATCACCGCTAGAGGAATCTTAAACTTAGATTCTACGATGCAATGACGGAACACTGAATCGTGACCGGACTCATCAAAGAAGATAGAATTCCAACGAGGTAATTATTATGCATTAATTAAATTAATTATAATCAATATATAATGATCCTCCTCAACGGTTCCGGGACGCTTCTTTTCTTTTCATTCTTCGTTCTATTCCAAAGATTCGGCATTTTATATCGTGACAGATCTTGGATTGATCATTGTTTAACGTTAAAATTAAAGTCGGGCTAATTGACCAACGCGTATCCGCTGCGCCCGGAACCTACAAGTTGTATCAGAGAAGGTCATATCGTTGATTATAATTATATAGTTTTTGGTTGGTAATTTACGCATTTAATAATTTATTTATTTCAATTCAAGATTAATCGTTCTGGAAATATGAATATCACGATATATTCCTCCTCCATCGTTTCTCGTTCACCTCACAGAAACGAATTTTAATTTTAATTTTGATTGAAATAAAATAGAGGAACTCATCCGGAGGAGCCAAACGTTTCTGGACATATAACAATAGAATACACGGCGTGTATTTGGAAGTACACACCGTGTAGTCTAGATTCAATGCATTGACTGATCCGCCAAATCAGGGCATGTATTAGATTTTTTCTAAGAATTTAAGACACCGTGTGTTGACCAGAAACAGGTGGCACACAGTTTCCGAAATACACGTCGTGTGGTCCAATGAACACGGCGTGTAGTCCCTTCGGGTTAGGGTTGGATCGTGTACTCTGTCCACGGCCTTCCCGGATGGAAACCATGTAACACGGAAACTACACAGCATCTTTCCCACTGTACATGCCATGTACTCTGAAAATTTCCAAAGTATATTAACACGCCCTGTCCCCGGGCGTGTACTTCGGATGATAGGTGAAGAAAAGTACACGACTTGTGGTCGGAACAACATGTTGTGTACTCACCCAAATTACGCATATTTATTAAAATTTATTATTATATTATACAAACCCTTGAGGTGTGTACCATGGTGCAGTCGTAATGCTAAGGCACAACATGTGATAGGTGTTTTATATATATGTGTGTAATTTAACATCTGCGTAATAAATGGGAATTCACCGGGTAGCCTCCAAGGTACAAGTTACATACAAGGATAATTTTAAATGAATTCATTTGTTTAAAATTATGATGGATGAGAATCTCAAGGAAATTCAGAAAATGGATTTATGATAAAAGGATTGAATAATTAAAGATAATTAATTGATTCGAGCGTGATTTATCTTAAACAAGAACTATTAAAGAATTTAATGCTGGTTTTTTATTTATGCGTAAATATCATTGCATGCATGGATGATCATGAGCTAGACCGAGAACTTTGTATGTGAATGTTTTCTTTTAATTTATTTATTTAAATTAAATTTGTTGGCATGCGATCCATCTCCTCATTAATATGTAGGGCCTGCGCGCCCAAGGATTCTTTTATGTAAAAACCCCTTTTACTTCTCAGCTGTGTGTGAGATAAATGCATATGTAATGGATGGAGCTCCCAAGCTAGTGGAGGCAGCTCAAGTCTGGAGCCAAGGTGAAACCAATCCAAGGAGATAAAAAGGTGGAAAGGTGGAAAGCTGTAAACACGAACCCAAAAGGTTCAAGGTGTTTCTCCCCTAGGTCTTGGGTTAGTTTATCAACCACTAGATAAACTAACCAATAGAAAAGATCATGATCATACCATTTATTTTATTTCAGTCAGTTTCATGGTTTATTTATTGTGGTGTGTTATCACGATCACACAATTAATGAATTAAACTATCATGAAAGATGGAACTAAAATAAAACCAGCTTATATGTAAATATTATCTTAGACATGGTTAATCACTTATGTATATCCCACTTAATAATAACAAGCATGTAATCAAAGATAATAAAATGGAAATTTATGTATAAGGATAAAATCCCTCAAAATAAATATTAAGTCGGCATAGCCTTCCATAATCTTGGTTAGAATCGAACCATAGTTCAAAGTGCTTGACCAACCCTAGTTGGGGTGAATTCAATTATCGGGGAATTATAATTCAAGGTTTTGGGTTGACTTGATTTGGTTCGCATCAAGGGTTGACTGCCACACCAGGACTTGGTGCGACCAAGAGGCAAAGGTTGAGGAAATCCAAAAAGGATTTTAGGATTGGGGAGTCCACTCATCGGATCAAGGAGATGTGAGTTAATGGAGTTTACATTTTGAATGCCTACCTAAAACCCTTCATGTTTCATGACCAACCCTAGTTGGGGTAATGCGAAGGGCAATATGGATCCTTGCCACTAGAATATCCAAACAAAAAGAATATTATAAAGTCAATGGTGAGGGATATTGGATTTCGATAAAATAGTGGGAGACTAATAAGTATTAATTTATTTATTTGTATCAATTTTTTTAATAATGTACTAAACCTTTTCTCATCTTAATTTGTAGAAACGACAAGAAAATGACTTCAAACATAACATTGCACACCATACTCGAAAAAGAATACCTTCTCACCGGCACCAATTTCCAAGAGTGGCAGAGGTGCTTATGCGTCGTCCTTCACCACAAAAGGAAATTATATGTGTTGGAAGATCCTATTACAGTTGCTCCTGGGAAAGAGGCTAGTGATGAGGAATTATCTCTCTACATGAAACACATGGATAATGCCTCCGATGTCCAGTGTTTCATGCTATCGGCCATGTCTAATAATCTCTTGAAGCAACATGAATACATGGACGCGTATAGCATGATGTCTCACCATAATGATCTCTACCAAGAGAAGGCGACACAGGAGAGGTATGAGATCTCCAATGCTTTGTTTAAAACGAAGCATGGAGAGTATGCACCAGCTGGGCCTCATGTAGTCAAGCTTATTGGCTACATTGAATGCCTGGACATCTTAGGGATTAAATTCTCAAATGATTTGCATACAGATCTCATCCTATTATCACTACCCAGGTACTTCTCTAGCTTCATCGTCAACTATAACATGAGTGGAAATGAGAAGAGTCTATCGGAGCATATGACCTTGATTCTCCATGTAGATAAGGACATGGGGTGTGACAAACCCGCGGTCCATATGGTGAACAAGAAAAGGAAGGACAGGGAAAAGGGGACAAACACTTATAAATGGTCTGAAGCCCCCAAGCACCGTCCCTCCGTGATGGGGATGTTCCAGAGGTAGGGCAAGGAACGGGGGGCAGTGTGTTTTGCATGTGGCAAGCAGGTCCACTGGAAGAGGAACTACACCCAGAAGCCTAGGGACACTAACGGTTTGTTTGTTATTGATTGAAATCATTCTATTTCTACACATTGGTTATTAGATACAACTTGAGGGGATCACATCTGTATTCAAATGTAGGAACCTAGTAGATTTAGAAAGATCGCCAGAGGAGAGGTGGATCTTCGAGCTGTCAATGGCGCAAGGCTGGCTGCATTGTCTATTGGCGACTTCCACCTCTCATTGCTGACTGGGATGATTTTGGTTTTACATAACTGTTATTATGTGCCTAGTGTTACCAAGAACATACTTTCTGTATCTTGTTTTCATATGGATGGATTTGTTTTAAAATTTGGAAATAAGGGTTGTCTCTTTTATAAAAACAACATATGTTATGGTATGGAACATTTAAATAGTGGTTTGTATGTATTGAATTATGAAAACCAAGTGTTGGCAATCGATAATGAATCAAACTCACATGACTCATATATCACCCAATTATGGCATCACCGCCTTGGTCATGTGAACGAGAAGAGTTTGACAAAGATCTACAAAGATGGCTATTTAGACTCTACTGAGCTAAAACCACTTGATAGATGTCACACATGTTTACAAGGATAAATGACCAAGCCGCCTTTTGGTGGACAAGGTGAAAGGGCCACAGAGCTTCTAGGATTGGTACACATGGATGTGTGTGGGCCATTTCCAGTAGAAGCTAGAGGAGGATATTCTTACATCATTAATTTTACTGCTGATTTGAGTAGATATGGCTATGTCTACATAATAAGGTATAAGTCAGAGTCCTTAGAGAAATTTAAGGAATTCAAGAATGAAGTAGAGAATTAGCATGGTATGAAGATAATTAAGCTTCGATCAGATCAAGGTGGAGAATATATGAACCAAGAGTTCATCGATCTTCTACGGGAGTCTGGGATTCTATCTCAGCTCACTCCTCCTTATACACCATAGTGGAATGGTGTTAGTGAAAGGAGGAACTGCCCCATGTTGGACATGGTGAGGTCGATGATGAGTCATGCGGATCTTCCATTATCCTTTTGGGGATATGCATTACAAACTGCAGCATACACATTAAACCGAGTACCAACTATGGTGGGAAATGGAATTCTATCCGAGTTATGGAATGGAAGGAAACCCACTTTATCGCACACACATGTATGGGGATGTGAGGCTTTTGTTAAGGCCTTCTCGGGAAACAAACTAGCACCCCGGGGCACGAAATGTATCTTTATAGGATATCCTAAGGAAATGAAAGGATATTACCTATATAACCCTCAAGACAAGAAAGTGACTGTCGCCAGACAAGCTATATTTCTTGAGAGGGATCACATCCTCAAGAAGGATAGTGGGAGCAAGATTGACTTGGACGAAGTTGATGCTCAAGATACACAGGAGTTGGTACAGGACCATGTTCCACAGGTCCCCGTGGAAGAGGTTCCAGAAACACATGTACTGCATAGTATCTCAAGAGAGGTAAGGGAACCAGAGAGATTTGGTTTCCTAGTCACCGAAGATGGTGAATTATTATTGTTGGAAAATTATGAACCTCTCTCCTACAAGGAAGTAGTGGAAATCTCAGAAGATGCAAGATGGCTGAAAGCTATGAATTCTGAGATGGATTCCATGTATCAGAACCAAGTTTGGGTTCTGTTCTATGAGCTAGTTGATGTAAAGCCTGTTGGATGCAAATGTGTATTCAAATGAAAGCTGGACATGGAAGGTCAAGTTAGAAAATATAAAGCAAGGCTAGTGGTTATAGGATTCAGACAGCGTCAAGGAATTGACTATGATGAGACCTTCTCGCCAGTTTCCATTTTTAAATCCATAAGAATCTTACTTGCCATAGCAGCTTACCATGACTACGAGATTTGGAAGATGGATGTCAAAACAGCATTCCTTAATGGGAACCATCAGGAATATGTCTATATGACACAACCAGATGGGTTTGTGACACCAGGTGAAGCCAAACGGGTTTACAAGTTGCAGAAATCCATTTATGGATTGAAGCAAGCATCCATGTCATGGAACATTCAATTTTATGAAGCCATAATGGAATTTGGTTTCATTAAGAACGAATGTGAGCCATGTGTTTATAAGCGGTTTAATGGGAATGCGGTCGTCATCATAGTGGTATATGTTGATGAGATATTGCTAATTGGAAATGATGTACCATCCTTAGTGTCAGTTAAGGACTGGTTGAACAAGTGTTTCTCTATGAAGGACTTAGGAGAAGCAGCCTACATTCTAGGGATCAAGATCATTCGTGATAGATCCAAGAGGCTGCTTGGACTATGTCAGGGTACATACATTGACCAGATACTAAATGGATTTAGTAGGGAAAAATCCAAGAGGGGATTAGTTCTAGTGTCACATGGCTTACATCTTTCTAAGAAAATGTTTCCCCAGACACAATAGGAGAAAGATAGGATGAGTAAGATCCCATACACATCGGCTATAGGATCCATCATGTATGCCATGTTATGTACCAGGATTGATGTTGTCTATGCACTGAGCATGGTAGGCATATATCAAGAAGATCCATGAGAACAGCATTGGACTGCAGTTAAGACTATCTTTAAGTATCTGAGATGAACTAAGGATATGTTCCTGGTGTATGGAGGAGACGAGGAGCTTGTCATCAGAGGGTATGCTGATGCTGGTTTTCAAACAGATCGGAATGATCTAAAGTCACAATCTGAATATGTTTTCTGTCTCAATGGAGGAGTTGTGAGCTGGAAGAGTTCAAAGCAGCCAGTTGTCGCCGATTCTACAGTGGAGTCCGAGTATATAGCGGTTTCTGATGTAGCCAAAGAATCCGTCTGGATTCGGAACTTTGTCCAGGATCTCGATGTGGTGCCCAGCAGTAAAGATCCCATTACATTGTATTGTGATAATACTGCAGTGGTGGCTCTTGCAAAAGAACCAAGGTTACATCAACGGACAAAGCACATACTCCGGACGTATCACCTCTTGAGGTATTTCTATCAAAGGGGTGAAGTTGTAGTGAGAAGAGTGTCCACGGAAGATAATGTGGTGGACCACATGACTAATGGAATATCTCAGTAGAAGCACGAATATCATGTGAGAGCTAGCGGGTTAAAGGTTGTTAGCAGTTGGCTCTAGTCCAAGTGGGAGTCTGTTAGAGTTGTTGGTCTAGATCCAACTACGCTGTACGTTATTCATTAAATAAAAACCTTATCACATCTTGGTTGTTCTTCTGCATGACATGTCATGTGATAATGTCCTAAGGACAGATGTTGCATTAATGGGTCGTAGTGGATCCCTACTTTGATGAGAACCTGGAAGTGCCATAACACTGTTCTTGAATGCATGTTCTATGGATGGATGATATAATTTGAGGGACACAATTAATACAGGTCATTAGGGGTGAGGACTCATAAAAATTTGAGGCACATTCTCATGGTGTGAACCCTTGGTAATATCTAGGAGGATATTATGATAATGAGACCCTCCAGTAGGAAATCCACATTTCATAGTGTCATTGGATGTTCCAATCTGCGGAGGTGTGTTTTGGTCCTTAGAATTTAGGATTATTATTAATGGGTATTACAACTCACACACTTAGATTTATTGACAAAAACTATGATGACACACTATTCGCAGCGAGGTAGGATACGTTGGGTGCATCACGAGTAATACCACATTAATAGATAATGCGAGAAAGGATTTGTCCCTTCTGTTCAATAATGGAAGTAGATATCTCAGGCCCATTGATGGAATTGATATAGCCTAAATAAATCCATGGCCATGGTATGGTATGTTCAAGTTCAATTATGGGATGTCAATGAAAGAATAATCAAGAACATGGGTTGATGGCACTAGCATGCAACCCGCTTGATTGGAGATATCGAGACGAAGGTATTATATTACACGGTAAGTGTTCGTAGGATGTGACACGTCAATGCGGCGTTAACTTCTTTCTCTATGGGTGCCTTGGCGTGTTGCTAGATTCTAACCTTGGACATTAGGCAGGGTCAGCCTAATGCCACCGAGAAAGAGGCCTAGAGGTTCACACACTATGTGTGTCCATGTATCTCAGTTAAATATTAATTTAACAAGTTAAATAAATATTATTCCTGACTATGGTTTAATAATTATTTAAGGATGTCTGATCGCATTTATTTTGACACTAGTTATTCGAGAGAATATATTGTGGATGAAATAATATATTTATTAGCGAGTAATGCAGTTACATTTATTAAAGAAATAAATAGTCATTACTCAAGGTCAAATAAATGTGGTGGATAAAAATGGAAAATAAAAGTACACGCCGTGTATATTAAATATACACGCCGTATAGTTTAATGGAAAACAAGTACACGCTGTGTATTAATTGTTACACGCCATGTAGTTTTTCCAGTTGGGATTTTGAGGATTTAATATATTTATAAAATGATATTTATTATAATCAGCGTGGGCGCATGTCAAGGAATTAATAATTCGACATGGGGGTTTTCAATAAGAGTTAATGAAATAAATAAAAATTGTAACGCATTTATTTATTGTTATAAATCTATTAACCTCAAACCTAATTATAAATATCCTCGCAACCCCATCATTTTAAAAAGAGACATTGTTGTGCACAATGGATTTGGATATACTCTCAAGCCAAGAGAGAATTCCCTTTCCACCAAGAATGCCCTCAAGTTACGAGAGTAAGATCATCCACCGGATCAAGGTGGTCAAAGACGGACATCGCAAGCAAAGTTTCTTCTGCACTAGCACCCGGAGATCCCTTCAAAAACATCCGGAGATACGTGACACATGTGTGGATCACCGCTAGAGGAATCCTAGACTTGGATTCTACGACACAATGACAGATCACCGAATCGTGACCAGACACATCAAAAAATAATGAATTCCAACGAGGTAATTCTTTTGCATTAATTAAATTTATTATAATCATCATATGATGATCCTCCTAAAGGGTTCCAGTACTCTTCTTTTCTTTTCATTCTTCATTCTATTCAGATGATTCGGTGTTTTATATCATGAAGGATCTCGGATTGAACGTTGTTTAACGTTAAAATTAAAGTTGGGATAACCGACCAACGCGCTTCTGCTGTGCCCAGAACCTACAGGTGTCAGACCCATTAAGTCGACAAGACCATGCTAGCTTATCCATGATGTGGGTCATAAAAGATCCAATATTTTTGGATTTACAAAGGATGGATCTTGGAATAATAATGGAAGGGAAAAAATCTTATCTTTCTCAAATGAATGTTCAACCATATATTCATGTGAGGATTAAAGAGGCACAAAAAGAGGATGTAGAGTTACAAAAGAAGGTGAGAAATGTTCCTGAATTCAACCTTGATTGTGATGGGATAATAAGGATCAGGAATCGGGTCCATGTTCCTACCATCCCAGAATTAAAGAAGGAGCTGCTAGATGAGGCTCATAGTTCTTCATTCTCTATTCATCATGGAAGCACGAAGATATATAGGGACCTGAAAGATTACTTCTGGTGGGATGGCATGAAAAGAGATGTTGCTGAATATGTCTCTCGATGCTTGGTTTGTCAAAAAGTTAAAGCAGAGAGACAGAAGACTAAAAGGATGTTACAACCATTTCCCATACCAGAATAGAAATGGGTAAACAACACTATGGACTTTGTCACTGGACTTCCTAAAACATCCAAAGGCAATAATGCTATTTGGGTTATAGTTGATCGTCTTACGAAGTCAGCACACTTCATTAATATTAGGGAAGATTTCTCTCTGGAACATCTTTCCAGGATATATGTAAAGGAAGTGGTAAGATTGCATAGAGTACCACTTTCCATTATATATGATCGAGATCCGAGTTTTACCTCGAATTTTAGGCGAAGTCTTCAGCATAATCTAGATACAGAGTTGAGTTTCGACACTATTTATCATCCTCAGAAAGACCGTCAGTCTGAGAGAACAATTCAAACTCTAGAAGATATGTTAAGATCTTACTCTATGGATTTAAATGGTGGTTGGGATCAGCACCTACCTTTGGTGAAAGTTTCTTATAATAATATCTTTCACTCCAGTATTTAGATGGATCCTTATGAATCCCTCTATCGAAATAAATTTTGAACTCCAACTTACTGGGATGAAGTTGGGGAAAGAAAGCTATTAGGACCTGATCTTGTTGATGAGATGGAAAAAAAGGTCAGATCTATTCAACAACACATAAGAGTTTCTTAGAGTCTGTAAAAAAGTTTTGCCGACAACCGAAGAAAAGACCTAGAGTTTGAAGTGGGTGATAAAGTGTTCTTATGAATATCTCCCTGGAAGAGAGTAATGAGATTTGGGAAGAAGGGAAAGTTAGGCCCTAAGTATATTGGTCCTTTGGAAATACTATATCGTGTTGGGAAGGTAGCTTACTGATTGGTGCTTCCACCGAATCTCTCTCAAGATCACGATGTGTTCCATGTATCTCCCCTGAGAAAGTACATACCCGATCCTTTAGATGTACTAAGCTCAGAAGTTGTACCGCTGGATCAAGATCTTTCTTATGAAGAACAACCGGTAGAGATTCTGGATCATAGTGAAAAGGTTCTACGGAACATGACCACTCGCTTGGTGAAAGTTTTATGGAGGGGCCACCAATTAGAAAAAGCTACATGGGAGCTTGATGATATGATGAGGGAGAGGTATCATCATCTGTTTGTTACGAAGTGACGAATTTCGAGGGTGAAATTAATTTTAAGGGGGGAAGAATGTAACACCTTAATATTTTATGAGAAATATATGTTTTTATGAATTATTTTATATGAAACATAAAAGGAATATTTCACTGCACACAACACTAGCTTGGCTTGCATTACACCCAATCATGACCTTCCTCGATAGCGTGTGTAGTATGCAATACTGAGATTCACTAAACAATGATATATTATTATAATATTATAAACTAGTATTTATGAATAGTATTAACTGAATTTTAAATTTTATAACATTATTCTTCATCTTACGTTTTTTCTAGAACATGGTATGAGAACAAAATATTTTTTTGGGGTAAAATAAGTATTTTTCAAAAATGAAGTTTTGCCACCTTTTGATGGCGCACCCACATTAAATCTAGTTTTTGACATGTTTATCAGTTCAATTTGACAAAATAAAATTCTTCTTTGGAATCAGGATATAAAAATTTACATTGGTTAATTTTTTCATATTATTCTGGTAACTTTCATATTTTGATGAATAGTAAAAACATGCTATATTTTAATTAAAAACAACTTCTTCATCCCAATAATTTATATGGTTACATTTTAATATTTAATGGTTTTAATGTATAAATAGAATATATTTTTTCCATTTAATATAATGTATGCATTTTATATTGAATTCATAGGTAAAAACATTTCAATCTTTGGCAATGTTTTAACTTTTAAAACCAGTTTTCTTAACAACGGGATTAATTTTAAATTAATTCCTCAAAATTATGTGTTTTGAATTTTGAAAAATGGATACCATATTTAGAATCAGTGGTTCAAAATTATGTTAATAGGTTACTTTTTTTTTTTGATATTATGAATAGTAACTACGGTAATTTTTATTTACTGTAGTGACATGTTGTCACTTTCTTTGATTTTATAAGTATAATAATTTTAATTTAGTGATAAACTTCATGAAACTCCGAACATGAATAGTCTACAAAAATATAATACAATTAGCTACATAATATGAAATTTATATATAATTTTTAGGGATTAAATAATTATCATTAATTATGACACAATAGTGATGTCGAAATTAATTTATTGATTGAAATATCAAATAAATGATTATAAAAGTATTAAAATAAATAGTATATGAACTATTTAATGATCTCCACTAATTTTATAGATACAATTGACATGTTATAAACCTATTAAATATTTTATTTCAAACATATCTTCTTTATATATTTTATTTAAACTCAAATAAATAAATAGTGTCAAAATTGACACAATTGTTAATTTATAGAAATTACATTTTATAAGATTGTATAAAAATCACAAAAATATTTAAAAATTGTAAATTAAAATTTATATGGTCTAAAATGTAATAATGTATACAATTATGGAAAATTCAAAACATATAAGTAAATATTTATAATGATTTAAAATTTAGAATATTATTACCACAAATAAAATTAAATATATTATATAAGGATAAATCATGTTGATAATGATTAAAATAAATTCTTAACATGTCTATATTTTATTTTCTGATGATATTACAACCATATATCATACATGATTCGGATTTTAGTCATTTTTTGAGGTTTTTATGTGGTCTTGGAATTTATTATAAATTTATATTTCTTATAATTACAAAGGTGCCCCTCTCCTCCATTATAAAAGGGCACCTCCTCCCTCTCCTCCTCACACCACTTTGTGCCTTCAAGCTAGTCCAACCCCTAAAAATGTTTCTTCTCCACTTCCCTAGAAACATCTTATAGGTCCTGGTATTCGTCAAATATCTATCTTATTTCCCTAAGAGGAGGTTTCAAAAATGGGTGTCGAAGAAGAGTTAATATCTGTTACCAATTATTTCAAATTTATTTCTTCTTCTACATCTTCTCCTATAGTTGTTTAAATATGAAGTAATAACATTAGTATCAAAAATATACTGATATGTTATTATAAATATTAAATAACCCTATTTCACCTTCTATCCATCCTACAGAAAATGAAATCACCGCGCGTGCATACGTACGGAATACCGTCTCCACGCCGTGGTGTAATCTGTTTTCCACCACCACCTTACTTGGAGCGGTATAATGGTGTAAATAATAACTATATATTATTATTGTAAAGTGATATTGATTCTGAAATATTATACATACACTTCAATACAATTCCACGATCATGGGAATTATATCATCGCTCGTGCGTACATACGGCCTACCGTCTCCACAATGTGATGCGACTCATTCTACATGAACTTCATTGAATAATGATTATATAAATGAATTTAATGATTAAATATGATATATATTACACTAAAAAAATTCTGTAAATGTGGTATCTAAACCTAAAATGAAGAATAAGAATTTATTCGACAAAACACACATAAAGAACATAAAGAAATAAACACCCGAATAACAAGTAGCAATGAAATATTACTAAAAAGAAGCTAAGAATATGACCATATATGATATCATAACAATGAGTATGAATCTGGAATAATTCAATGACATTATTTAAATCATTATATAGGAGGTTTGGACATGTACAAATCATATCAGACCTAATGTAAGGGAAAATCTTGTAATCTCATTTTTATCCGAGATTGTTTATACATCCGAATTTACCAAGGAATATTTATCATACACATACATGTTTCTTCAATATGTAATATTATTCCTACCCTCTTACAATTCTTTAAATCCAATTTTATCCATTTGTGAGTAAAAGATATGAAAGGAATATTTTTTTGCTTTTAGTACGATGTACTTTTTGACTTTTCCGGCCAAAGTATGAGAAGAATGTTTTTTAACTTATACAGAATGAATGTATTTTTTAGGATTTCATAGAACAATATTTCCATGAAAAATATTTTACAATTTCCCATGTTTATTTTAAATCAACTTCTTTTAGATTAAAATTTATATGAGATGTTAATAAAGGAAAAATGTTTTTGAAATAGAAAGGATATTTTCCTCAAGAATGGAGTTCAAGTGTTTTATCAAAATTATTTTCCATATAAGATAATATAGTGTTCTGTTTCTATCCCTATTTTTACATTGATTTGATTATGTTATGATGAAATTAATTTTATGATGTCCTTTTATCTTATATGGATTATTTTATGATGGAATTATGTTTAAGAATCCCATTTTTATTACATGGGTTATGTTATGTTGTATGATTTATGATTTTGTGGAACAAATAAGAATGGTTTCAATATGATATGGGTGGGAACTATATATTCCTCCAATGCATTGGGTAAATATTTATATCTCATGAGGTAGACATGGCAGGAATGACAAGTTAATCTGGTTCAGTGATACAGTACTGGAACGAGGAGTGAACTCGGTTCAGTAATTGACTTTTCCTGCTATGATGGTCTTGGCAATGAGCCTTGACTAATATGAAATGATTTTCTTTGATTATGTATGTATTCCACAAAGTTTAATGTTTTATGTTATGATTATTTGGGATTACTTTTAATTTCTATGATTTATCCCAGGACATGATATTACGATCTATTTTTTAGATTTTTAAAATGTTATGTTCTTATGAATATGATATGATTGATATTTATTTTGTTTACTCTTACTGAGCATTTCAGCTCACCATTTTGTATGTTTTCTTTTCCACAGGTCAGGAAGAAGGATATTAAGTAGGATATGCCAAAAAGGGACTCTAGATATGATTAAATAAATGGGAGACAACGTAGATGATTTATGAACCAATTGTTTATATTTCCCAGTTTCTAAAGACACTATACTTATACGGCCCTTTCATGGTTTAGTTATATGTTGTAATAAGTATGATTCAGTTTTGAAGTAATAACAATGTATATAGAGTACGAGTCATTATACATGCTCTCCAGATCCAATGCAATCAAGTACTTGAAGTAGATGGGCGTGTGCCCTTGTCTATACCTACAATAATATAATCTGTTTGGGCCCAAAAGCATGGCCAAAACATGGTGTGTGAAAAATCCCAGTAGGCAACCACCACATGATCTGTGCATAATAGTCAATGAATATATGGTAGGTGAAAGTACATAAAGAATTAATAGGAAAGTACTCAACAATAACCAATCCACAGTCCAAATATCAAGAAAAAAACTAATAAATGTAGATAAACACCAGAGGTATCCATCTAGGAAGTACTCAAAACCTATCCCCTTAGGTCTTACATAACAGATACAAGAAACCCTTTGGAAAGAATGCATAGTCTCACCCCTATGGTTCAGCTAATTTATAGACTCTCTGAGGAAGCCCTAACTATCAATTCACCCGATAGTCTCATATATTTACTAAAGGCGCTCTAGGGAAGCACTTAGGTAACATTCCCTCTATGGCCCACGTCATGGATATACCGATTCTATGAGGAAGCAGTCAACGTCAATTCCCCTTGTGGTCTCGTATTGTAAAATATAAAAGAAACTATGGAGAATCCCGTACATCATTTCTTTCTATGGTCTACTACACTAGGTTAATGCATCCTTATGTAAAATCAGCCAGTATAGCATTGTGTAACAACCAAAGTAATCCTCAAGAACTACTTGGCTATAATTCTACAACATGACAGCATATCAGAGCAATAGTCATATAATCCTACAACACAAGGCATAGGAAAGTAAACAGCAACCTAAAAGGAAAACTAGACCCAAAGGTCGATATAGGAAAAACATACATGGGAAAAACATCCAAACCAGAGAAAATAACCATATTTACAAACAATAACCTCTAATAATGCATATAAGAATAGAAATAAAACAATCGGGCCAAAACGGAAATTGATTAATACCCCATTCATGGGTATTGGTAAAATTTTCACATAATACTCTATGACATTCTACAGAAAGGAAGAAACCACCAACCTCGGAGTTTGGAGATCAATATACTTGAACCATGAGGTTTGAATCTCCTTAAAACTTCATAAATCTAAAAAAACAAAAAAAAAATTCATCCCAGGATAACTTGGGAAAAATATGAATCCGAAAATGAGGTTCCAGAAGAAGAGAGAACTCATCGATGTGATTCCAATGCAACTTACAATGATCGATTCAGAGGAAGGACGGAAGCTCGGGGGATCATCGAAGATCTACAGCTACTCGGCACTCTCGGATGAATGGGATCTAAAAGAATCTCATTCTGTCAATTAGACTCAACCCTTGTGCCTTTAGTGAACAAAAGAAAGTATACGACAAGTACTTTTGAAGTACACGGCATGTACTTGCCTTTTCCATCCTCCGGTTTAAGAGACCTCCACGTCACTTCACAAGACCATGTGTGTGGCCATGACAAGGCTAGCACACAGCCTTCTACTGCAACGAAGTGCACATCATGTACTCATAAAGTACATAGCGTGTATTTCAAAAATTTCCAGAAACTCCCCTTTTCTCAAAAACTCCAAAAACAGGAAAAACATAGATGAAAAGAAGATATAGGTTCTTACATAGTAAAATTTAACAAGAACATTTATTGAATGGTAGGGTAATATTTTTAGGAAACACATGATTTAATAAAAGATATTCATTGATAAGTAATTTATTTTCACGTAGTTATATGAAATTAAGAATATTTTCTTTTGTGAAAAATTTATTATTTTTCAAATCATCAGTTCGTGAAAATTTAATTTATAATTAACGATATTTTGAGGATGGTCATAATATTTTTGGTAAAATAATTATTGGTTTAGGATATTAATATTACCTCTTGAATTACAATAAATGATTATTTAGGAGTAATTCAATTTTTATTTTTTGGATAAAAGTTTAAGGGTATGAGATGACATTTGAGGTTAAAACCTAATTTCATGTTGAGGTAATTTATGTGAAATAAGCTTCCTGAGTTGTCGTGCACTGTCCCTATATAACCCGCATAGATATCTGACTCTATATGATGAAAATAATTATAACCCTTTGGAGATGTAAATGTCCCCCTCTTATGGTAACAATCAATGTAGTCTTGGTATTCTACTAACCAATCCATTACTAAAATTAGGTCGAAGCCCAACACGTCAAGGATGTCAAGATCAAAACTGAAATGATACTACCAAACCTCAAGAGATCACCCCTTGCAAAAAACATATCTCTCTAAACAAAATTCCCAAAGTTGTATCTATCATCATAACCCAAAATAAAGAATCCACTATTATGATAAAAAATTTACATGTTTTATAGATATAATAGAAGGAGAGGAATCAATATCAAATAAGAAACAGTCAACTGTAGGAACATAAAAAATACTTTATTTTACTATCGACAGTCCATCCTTGTTATCCACCAGTGTAGGATGAACATCATGAAACTATACAACACCTCTTTCGAGGGATTTAGTCTGACTCCCCAAAACAACACCACTCAGCAGATATAGGTGATCTTTCTCTGAAACACCATGTACACTACCTCAACCACTGGGTCTAATAGAATGACAACTGCCAGACAACTATGGGGTATAAGACCCCGATCCCATAATTTGGTTTTCCCTAACTAAATAATCATAGAAATTTTATCATTAATTGGTAAAGATAATATATAAATGACTAATCCTCCCATAATATCTACAATCAACTAGTTGTTGGGGAAATTTCTAATAAATTTGGATCAGTCTATTGTACCAGTGACAGATCACTCAGGTAAGTTCATTTATAACTGACCCTTCTTCCTAGTTATTATTCTTACTATCACCATAGTATTAATTATAATAACAATGCTTCCTTATTTGTGTAATTAATACCACATGAAATAATATAATTAAATAAATCCCCCCACCAGAAGCCTCTTTTAGGTTCCCCTCAGAAATTAATGCCCGATTCACCACATCTGAAAACATCATCGGCCTAAATATATTCACCCAGAAAAAAATATCATTTGTAAACCCATCCTAAAATTGATTCTATTCAAAAACCTCATATCAAACTAATGTTTTAGAAAATAACTACAAATTAATGAAGTATCTAGTAAATTCCATCACTTACATTATCCCTAGAGACCACCTTATTAACATAGTCTCTCTATCTTTCCTATGTATCTTAGTTTATAAGTTCTCCATGGACATATCCTAATAATCCTACAACTACATATTGTCCAACAATCCATCCTGAGTCTAGATGTCCCACCACAGATTCTCCGAACAACATAACATAGAGGTAGCTAATATGACCCTCTTCTTAGTATGAGTCTCTATTTGGTAATATATTTTCTGGATGGAGTCAATCCAAAACACAAATTTCTTAGGTCCGCCCTATCCAGTAAATGAAAAATGGTGATGAAATTGATACTAAAATGGCAGGATAGAAAAAATATTCACAACCCACCCATGTTCTCATTCCATAAACTCCACAATCTGAGAAATGTTCTCACAGAAATACTCTCCAACTTCCTCACTCAGCACTATTGGTTCTTGCGGTTCCACAATTAGAGGATCACTTCCTACGATATCCTCATCTCTTCACCTCAACATTTTTATTCATAGATTCATATCTCTACATTTATAAACACACATCCATGTAAGTATTACCAAACATTAACATATTTAACCAGAGGGTGTCACAAAATCCATCATTAGTCATTTCTACTTTTTCCCTGCCACACGATCAGAACCGAGGGGCTTATACAACCTATAAACATCTCTCATCTAGGTAATATTAAAAACAAGTGTAATAAAATTCTCATTATTAATATATCACATTAAATCGCCGTTTATTTTAATTTTTCATCATTTTACAACATATAATTCATATTAGGTACTTTTTATATTTCAATTAACTAAGAATGTAAAATCATTTCTATTTCAGAAACATACCAAAAACTAAATTTCCTTGGTGTTCCTAAAACTTTTTCATGTCACAATAAATCCATAGTACCTGTAATGATGAATTCACACTAAAATATCATTCCATAACACCCCACACATAAAATAAAAGACAATATCATAAATAAAAATCACATCATACAAAACATATATCACTCAAGGTGAACTGACATCAATATGTAAACATATACATCTATAACAACTATCCCACCATGGGTACATGGGTTTTCTCCTAAACATGGGTTATCTACTTATTTTCATGAGATCGTTTCCATTTCCCAACTCTTCCTAGCCTCCTATCCCATATTCACAAATATTAAGGAAAAATTAAAAATATAATATTTTCTCTAATGCCACTTTGTATTGCCCCAACATAGGTCCCACACACTCGTACCTCACAACCGTCAGTCAAATGACCTCAAGTGCACCTCACCATATTCCAAAGTTAGTCCACAAGTAGAATGGGTATAATATCAGAAATTGGTAGACTATGCCATATTTATTCAAGTTATACAACATTGGAAATAAAAGAACAGTATCCATATGATATAACTAATAAAAAAACCAAACCAATATAACATGATAAACCAATAAAGAAATACAATACCAAAAAATAAATTGTAGATATGTCATGTAAAGTACATATCAATTATCAACATGAAAACCCAAAAAATAAATAATGACACAAAAAACTCCCAAATAGGTACTAAATCACATCTGGTATACTCATCCATGAACTACCCCAACTTTTTCAACTAAAATAAGACTCTTTTCCTTATCATGACCTTCAAACATTAAGTGTATTTGGGTACCTATCTAGAAAACTATGTATAGTATGCATACAACTCAGTAGGGAACCACCAATGGAATCTAAAATAATGTTCAGTAAATAACAATGTACACATTTTTATAAATAGTAAATTACGAGAAATAATGTAAAAAATTATATATATTCCATTAATAATTATTTATCCAAATAATCCTTCGGGATTCTAAAGGATTGTAGAACATTCAATACCATCTTCAGCTCATGCGAGAGTCTAAACCATATCACTTAGGGAATATCACAATACTGTGGTAATCAATTATCGTTTAAATTAATATATTTTTATTTCTATATTGAAATATAGTCCAATACCAACATTTTAGGCCTAGAATTCCTTGTCTAGCACCACAAGGGGATTTTATGCTTTATTACATGTCCCAAAAAAAATTCATTAATAAACCACAGAATTGGGTTTTTTAAGCATGAGTATGCATCCTAAAATCATATATCAATCAAACACATATGTCACTATTATTATAATTATTCAGCATTAACACATTAATAAGAACCTAACATCATGGTACACAATTACAATTTATCATAAAAAAAATTATTAAATACATTAATCAAATTAATTAATATGTGCAGTTCACTATTAAACATGTTTTCAATATTCAATTCAAAAAACCCATTAAACCATTAAATTCAATTCAACCATATCATAATTCCAATTTTTAATTAATTTTTAACCCGTTAATTGAAAAATTTCATAATCCAAATATCCCCTCATTTACATAGTCAAAATATTCCATTACATAAATAACCAACTAATTAATCAAAATCATGAAATTTCAATTCGCATATTTAACCCAAGTAATTATTGAATGGAAATTAAATTAAATAAATTTAGTAAGAAATGAAATTTCCCAATAATTGAAATTGGTAAATTAAAAATTTACATAAATGTAATTAAATCAAGACTGTGGTATTTTAAATTTATACCACATACCTCATGACTGATGATGAATACATTGCAATGAAAATCATCAATTGAAGCTGAACAACTACGATCACAATGATGAATAAGTTCTAGAATAGAAACTGAGATAATGATTAAAATAATCAAGATCAAAAAATAATATATCTACATCCATCACAAATAGAGTAGAACAAGTCTTAAATGTATTTGAGAATTATAGAAGATATAAACAAAAAATATATGGGATGTGAATCTCTTACTAGGTTTTGTGAACATCATCAATATGAGATTCAAATTCCCAATAACAGTGGTTGAAATTCCAAGGAATATATTTTAGAACTTCCAAAAATGATGGAGATTTTTATGGGGTCGAGATTGGGTATTTTCAGGATATTATAAGCATGTTCGAGAATTTTTTATTAATTTTCCTAACCTTAAATATTTGTGTGCACTGTTTCCTATATGAGGAAAATGATTTTCCCTAACCGTGCGCCTAAGCATGCACCTCCTCCAACAGGGAAGCATAGTTACAACTAATAGGGAACCCCATTTTTCAAATCACGTTCCAACAATTAAATTAAACTCTGTTTTTGTTTGTATGGTTTTCCATGGTAGGGCACCCGATTTGGCCAAACGTTATGCCAATCGTGCCCGACCCTAAACCCCTAAAAAATGAAATTTCCTCCCAAAAGAACCCATGATAATATTGAAACAAGACATATTAAAAATAAATAAATGTTTTTCCTATAATTGATCTTAATACCTCACTAAGAATGGTTGGGATTATACAAAATCACTCATCTATCAATAAAGATATCTTATTCTTCAATGATATGTTTAATTCAAAAATGGTTTTTATTTATTTTTTTTAAAAAAAATATTATAATTAATTTTTAAAAAATTAAAAATTATATTTAATTATATTAATAGAATTTTTTAAAACATCATTTTGATATTAGAATATGGTCAAAATTTAAGATTTTTTAAAAAATATAGATTTTTCATAGGGTAGTGGAAAATATAATTTTTTTTGTAAAATTAATATTTTATTAATATAAAAGTATATTGAAATTTATATTATTTTTTCAATAGAATAAATTTTAAAATAATAATTATTCACTTATATTTCATTAATATTAACTATATATAAATCATATCTACACAGTATATTAGTATATGTTTATTTTTTTGATTAAAAATCATTTTTCGGAAAACTGAATTAAAATAGAGAATGTTTCTATATACAATTAATTAGAATAACCTATAATGAAGAATTACTATAATATATTATAGATTATATATCTATATTACTAATTTAAATATATATAATGATAATTTATATTCATAAAATTAACAAATGATCATCTTTTCCATAAGATATTTATTTCCCATTGAACCAATTATTGCCGTCCTTAAGAGTTTTAGATTAACATATATTCAAAACCTTATTTGGGTTAAAGTTGATAAAATGGATTCAGTATTTTTAATGAAAATAGTTTCTATAATTTAATACTTTCTAATTTACTTTTAGGCATTATTAATGGTAGAAAAAATAAAAAAAGTCTTCATTAAATGAAAAAAATGGTAAAAATGGGTATCCTTATAGGTATATAGGATAACAGGTTTAGAAAATGTTTCTTCTAAAATTTATAGTTTTTAATCAGACATTTATCTCCTCTAATCAATTATTTTTCAGTTTTTGTGGCACTTTTCTTGAGATTGAATTCCATTATTGAATAGTTCTTTGTATTTATAGTAATGTTACTCTACCTCTCATATAATTGGGAATCTCCTCTCCTCTCATCTTCAAACATAAAAAACCATTATTTCAACCAATATTAAAAAAATTCATTAATTAATTCACTTAAAATTTCCAATTATCATTTATTTCATCATAAATCCTATCTAAGAAATCATTAGTTATAACCCTAAATAGGTGGTCTGAAGAAGATGTATTGTTCTTAAATGAATATTTGTATTCCATTTATTAATCAACCTTAATAAATTCATTATAAATAATGATTATTTAATTAAAATATTTTATTCCATTTAACATAATATAATTCCCTTAATTGAATAACTCTAATTTATATCTGCTTCAGTAAAATGTGATATGAAATCATTGTTCATGCATATAGTAGACTATATCATTTAAAACCGATGTAACATGTTTTCCATCATCACATATCAATATTATTTATGGTGATGTATTTAATTATTATATATAATATTAATTACATATAAATATTTCTATAAAATTAATATGTTATTTATTATCTTACAATACCATCCATTGAAAATGTTAACATTATCATTGTTTACGATGGATTATCGTCTCACAAAGAAATGTATTTATTTTATTATTAAAAAATAAAATGGATGGTATATGTTATTTTATTCAATGTAATAACCTTAGTCTTATTATATATTAATTGTTCATAAAATATAAAATAACACATATCATTTTCAATCATGATCATTTAAAAATGGGAACATTACACATGGGTTTGTACAACCTACCGTCTTGATGAGTGTATCATACTTCATTTTTCATAAGCATATTACATGGTTGGTATTGAAATTATAATTCATTAATAAAAATGATAATTATTTTTGGAGTATTATTATTTAAATCATTGAACATGTTATTCATCTCACTATGGTCAACACACCAATCTCATTTTGATATTATGAACCATGCCTCCTCAAAACTCCCAGTATAGATTGAACTAATTATATAATTAACTATTCCATCAAAATAAATGAGGTAAATGGTTTAAGTATAAAGTATTAACCCTATATATAATTCCTAATAATAAAATACTTTATATATGTTTTTATACAATAGATAAAATTAATACATGAAAAATTATGGACACTAGGTATGGGTTTAGTCTCAAAGAATCCTTTTTTAGGAATAATGTTCCTAAATACACCTAATTTAATTTAAATTTTACATATTCTAATACTTTACATATTATACCATTAATCATTTATTCATAAATATATTTTATGCTAAAATTATTTTACTTAATCCATGGTTGTTTTGATATAATATTTACTAAAACAGAATTGGTTTATAGTTCAATCTCATTTTTAATCATGATTACTTTGCATAAATTTCATTTGTCAAAATTTATATGAAAATTGATTGATAAATCCATTTAATTTTCCTCTCCTATAATTAATAATGAATATTTCAAGTAATAGTTATATTTTCCTCTATTTGGTTATTAAAAATAAAGAATTTATAAAAATTCACTATTTCAATCTTTAGCCAAAAATTATTTTCATCCATATTAAGTCCTATAAAATTATCTTTAAGAATATTTTTAAAATTAAAAAAACATATTTATTAAATAAATTATCATTCATTTTTTTCTTTTCTAAAAATGGTTTTATTGGAATATTTTTGTCATTTTACAAACAATACACTATATGAAAAAAATTTCAACAGTGTGAATGGAATAATTTATTAACATAAACGACAACTATATAATTAAATACCATAATGAAAAATCTATTTATTAAAGGTTTTTTAATTTGTTTCAATATTTTTTTATGGAAATATTTTTCTATATTATTCTTGAGAAGGTTATTTTTTTTTCAATAAATATTCCTTATAGTATTTTAATTACATTAATACAAATGAAGATAACTATTGATGTTATGGGTTTTTTATAAATTATATATATATATATATATATCATTCTGTGTGTCTGTCTCTGTGTGTGTGTGTCAAATATATAGCTAGATTATTCTAAATTACATTGGTCAGAAATAAATGCTCAATGTTCATATCTCGAATTCTATTATTACGAAAATTAATTGTATTATGATATGAGAGGATATTATTCAATTCATTTTCATTTAATTGAAAATTGTTATGTTATGTAGTATGATTGATTTATATTTGAGGAATAAATAAATCATGAACATGTTATTATGGGTGTAACCAGATTGCATCAGTGAAGCCTAATGATGATTATATGACTGGTGCACCCAAATAGTCGTCCAATCAATTTGGAAGTGTATATATCCTCACCATATTTCGAATAAGGGATTTAGTAGTAAACAAAATAAATTTTGGGACATTGTACACCATGCGATATTGTCTAGGTAGTTTCACTTAACTCATGTTTAGGTCATGTTATATATTTTTGGAACATTTCCTAATAATTTATGATCTTATGATACGATGTTATTTATGTTATTCTCCATTTAGATTAATAATTATATTTTTGTTTTATGATATCCTATCATATTTTATCCCATATGTTATAATTCCATATCAAGTTTATTTCCCTACTGATCACTTTAGATCATCATATTGTCTATGAATTCACTTGGAAATCCTATATAATTTAGGATCTATAAAGGATTTAGGACTTAAATATACAGATTGAAATTAAATAACATTTCTTTTACCCTTATATTCATATATTATGAACGTGGTATTCCAAAGGCACTATGATTCATGGTATTTGTGTTGAAATTAAAATATATTTATGTCCATAATCATATAATAATATTGGTAAATGTATGACTCAATATAATAATTACATTACTTAATTTGGGACTTTAAAATATATAAAATAATATGTTAAAAGATATATGTTAAGTAGACATGAAATTAAAAGAGATATGGAGCCTCAGTATTGATATATTAAAAACATTAAATATCATATACCGCATTAAAACATAAATTTTAAAATAAGGCAATATCCCCTAAATGGTGACTAAAAAGAAAAAACTAAGACCATCAGTATATCCAAAAAACGGGTTCATAGTATGTGAGAAAATATTTTTGTGTGCATTGGAAGTTTCATTCATAGAGATTCATGCATGGATAAATGTAATGATTAATAACTTAATAAATTATTTTGTTAATTTAGTTTCTGTTAAATTCATAAAACCTTACATTTCTATATTTAAACATATTTATGGGAAAATATTAGGGGTCGTTTCATTAGCGTAGAGATTTTATTTTTAGTGACTATAGATGAGACAAATTTTGGTGACAAACAGAGAGGAGGAGCGACAAAGGATTGAACAACGAATCCAATGGAATTGATTAATAGAAGAACATGAAAAACATGTTCTTTACCAATGATAAATCAAAACACAAGATTTGGATTTTTTGATGTTGGGTATTACACATTTTATCATAATTCTTGATCATACATGGATTACATTATCCACATTGAAGAAATGTTTTTTTAATTGATGAATTTATATTCTATGTTGCGAAATGTGAATTTATTATTCATGACAGCTGATTATTTTCACCATTCATTATATATTTTAAAAAAAAATCCATCTAAACAAGGGCCTCATTTTATTATCTCTTTTTGGTCCAGTGTCACTCTACATCCATTCATTATACAATTTTCACCATTGTTCGATTGGGCGGTGATTCAAAATTTTCTAGGAAATCAATGGTGTTTTGATCAATTATGGGTGATTTAAATTTATTTTTGAGTTTGTTATCATTACTAAAGAAAATTAATTATGTTATAGTATTAATATGATTATTATTATTATTATTTTGATAGTAGATTTACTATATAGATTTTTTGGGTCTTTCTAAAGGTGCAACAATGAAAGACTACCGAGAAATTGGAGTGCGAGATCTTATCAACATTTGATGACACAATATTTTTCAAAGAGGGTTTTTTGGAATTTAGGGAGATATTTTTGTTGGAATTTGATGTGTTATCATCAAAATTTGTAACACATCAGTGGTTATAAAATTCCTTGAAATCCTATATATATGATGTATATTTTTGGGGAACACAAATTGTGTGGACCCCTTCATGTGGCGAACATTGTTTTTGATGATGTTAAATGTCACACGGTTGTGTTCCAATTCCACATGATGTGTGACCCTTAAAATTCTTATACTGACCTAGAAATTTTTAAATATATTATTTTATAATTGTTAATATAAATATCCATTAATACAATATATGTATTGAAAAATACATGTTTTTTGGAACAATATTTATGTAAAACATAATCCTGGAATATTTTTAGCTTATTATCATCTCTATAATGAGAATTTAATAAACTTTTATATCCTAAAACAATATAGAATTACTTGGGAAGTATATAACAAAAAAAGGTGAGCTAAAAATCCTAGATTTGTAATAAACAAGACTAGGAAACATGATGTTTTAGTCAAATGTATAACATGATATCATTAATGAGAAGGATCATGACTAATCACATAGCCTCACAACATTAGGAACATATTATCACAAGATCAGAGAAATATAGAAAATGTGTAAATAACGTAAAATATTAAATATAATTAAGATAGTATTAACTTCCAAGAAATCATCCCATGGTTTATTTTATGTTATAGATGATTATGTTTACTCCCTTAATGCCATAGATAATTTCTCAATCTCAAAGGAATTACTAAATGATTTGGATTATTATTTGGGAACAACCAAAAAAATATAATTTATTTTGTGTTAGAAAAAAATAAATCATAAGATATAAGCATAATAATTTACTTTAGAAAGACAATGGGTTGTATTATCTTTCCATGTATCATAATCAAAATAGATTTCATAATGAATATTGTTGATAAATAGTAATCAGTCTTTTTATACCCATTAAAGTTAAGGTATACTAAGATATATATATATATATGGGATAAATATAAAAATTTATAATATATATGTTTTCCAAAACATTAAATAGGGGGATTTTGGGAGTTATACCCACAATGATCATAACCTGAAGAAAAGGGTGGTTTAGAGAGATCCAATACCTGAAGTATGATTCATCGTGTACTTAACATATATTACTATGTAATAAAATTATATTAAATATTTTTTTATAATAACCATTTCATTATCAATTTTTTAATTTTATTTATTATCAATTTTTATTCAATTACATAAGCATTTCTGTTCATGTGATACTTTTTGATTCTATCTATCTCAAATATCTGAAATCAATTTGATATATTGAATATGGTTAATAATATTATTATTTCAACATATAATGTACAATTATATTTTAATAATTATCATTTATATATATGTTAAACTTTAAAAAACAACCATGAAATATTACTATTAAAAATGAACTATGCTAGAATCTTGGTGATGGTAGGTTGTACGAATGTGAAAGTATCATTTTGATTTTTAAATGATAATGATGGAAATATGCTAAGTGATATTTTTTCAATATATAAGGATAATTGTTTAATAATGATAATACTTTTGAAATTAATAAACACATGAATTTCATCCATGTGATTTAGTAGTTAAAAAATTCACATTGCTTCCTAGAGGTGATAATCTACACATAAACAAGAATGGAGTGATCATCTTTCTGTGAATTGATAGTTAAGAAAATATATGATCTATTAATTTTAAAAAAGTATAACTATTTCATGAATATAATATATATACATGAAATCCATCATTATAAACATCCATGGGTGGCATTGATGAAAAAATAATTACACCATTTCGTGATGAGGTATTCTATGACACACACGAAAAGGGTTATGATTCCCATTTTGTAAAAGATGATATTGAAATAGATTATTTCATTAATGTTTTAACACATAAATATATGAAAGATATTAATGATATTATATCTCCATGGTTGAGTAATATATTATTGATAGAGAATATGTAATAAAAAATGCTCGGTTTAGAACGATAACACTTCTTCAAAGAAACAATTTCGTTTTTCTCCAAATCCTTCATATGAGGGTTTTATAATCAATCTAAGGATTATTCTATGTCAAAATATATTTATGTAATTTATTGGGGTATGGATTTTATAAACCTAAAATGCCATGTTAATTGTTTATAAAATAGAAGTGGAGTTTTGTTTTTTATAATAGAGGGGAAGGGGACTTTTGAAATCAATAAATTATTTAATAATATAAATTTATTTTCATATAAAATATATCAAAAAATATTATTTTAATATTGGATTAGTTTAGGTGGAAATCATCTAAAAATATAAAATTAGTAAAATCTATGCATATGTTTTTACATTTATCAATTTGTTTTATGTCATGTTAACACTTTTTTAAAATTATTGTTGTGACCAATGTTTTCATGCTTTAGTGGTCATCATAGTTAATATAAAAGGAAAATCGGTCCTTAAATGGACCATGTTCGATATTTTTCAATTATATCCTAGTTTTTTGGCCAACTATAGGATTTTTTATAATTTTGAAATCATTTATTCAAATGTTGTTTATTATAAAAAAGAATTAATGATTTTTTTGAACAGTTCATTTATTTTGACTTTCAAAGAATCATGAAAACAAACGAATTAAAATTTGATCAAGAATAAATTCAATAATAGGTAATAATTAAATTAAAATTTTTATGATAAATTTTAATTTTGAAACATATTTCACATTTTATATTTTTAAAATCGTTTAATTTACTTTCTAATTAATTAAATATATGTTGTGATATTGTTTGGAAGGTACTGAAGGTAATTATTTGAACATTATAACATATAAATAATTTAACAGGATAAAAAAATTATTTTGAGTAAATATTTATTACCAATCATAATATTTCATATCCCTATCATAGAATATTATAAATATTAAAAGCAAAAATATGTCATTTTTACCTTTATCGTTTTTAAAATAATTATAATGTTTATAAATTAGAGTGATATGGAACCTTGTGGACATATATTTGATATTTGTCAAGAAATGGAATCCAATATGGCAATGGTTGGTGTAAATGTAAATTTTCTGACCTTATCAAATTATTTTTAATCATAATTTCCATAATTACTCCTACAATGGTGAAAGTTATTTATTATAGATACTATTAATAATTAGTAAAAAACAGGGTGCTAATTATTATATCATTAAATTCAAATTTAATTTATGGAATCCTTTTAAAAAATAAAATTTCAATTAGATGAATATTTAATTTAAAATTATACCGACAAAACACAGAAAGAAGTTGTCATTTCACAAAAATGCATTTTTAAAGAAATATATGATCTTACATTAAATATATAGCTATGAAAAATATTATATGAATTTTAATTAAGATTAATATATATAAAAAACAATTAATTTAATTATTTCTTCGTTAGTGATTAGCTTAAATAAGTAAAATGGTTAAACATTAAGCACTAAATGTAGTTTTCCTATAACTATTGTTTTAAGCATAAAAATAAACATATATCAAAATCACGAAAATTGATAATTCAAATGAAATTTATATTTTTATTATAATTAATATTTCAAATATTTTAATTTAATATCAAATCCAAAATTTAATAGTTATTTCAAATTATTTTTTATAATGAAAATAAATGGTAGTATCAGAAAATTCTATAATTTTCTCAATTCACTAAAAAATGAATCATTTCAGAAAAATCCAAAATTTCACATATATATATATATATATATTAATTTGATATTTTTATCTAAAAAATTATTTTAATTTTATTAAATACATTTAATAAATATTTTATGATTTATTTTTATTATTTTTTCTTAAAGATCAATAAAAACATTTTTTGAAGAAAACATATTATTTTAATGAATAAAATGACAATTAAAATTTGATTTATTATTTTCTAGGAAATGGTCAATGCATTTATATTGAGATGGATCACTATATATATTTCATAATTTATTTAATCCTATTTATACTAGAAAATTTAATGGCTTCATTATAAAATTCATATTTAGATATTCATAGATCATTTAGGATCAGTGTTGTGTGTTGTATGTGATCTCAATCATAGATTTATTTATTTTTAAATCAACTGTATTTAAATTCTTCCCCAATTAAATAATTTCACCCTCAATGTTTTGTATTACATAATAAAAAAACATTTGGGGGTATTTCTTCTTCCTATCATCCACTGGTTCTTAGGTTTCCTCTTTGAATTTATAGTTCTATTATAGTACAATTAAAAGGCAAGTTATCATATAGTGTATAACTATATCTCTAAAATAATAGATCTTCATTGATTGTACCTCAATTTAGAAATATTTTTCCAACTACAAAACAAATAAATTTAGTACATTGTAGTTATTGAGTATGTAATTCCTCAAGGGAGACACATGGAATATGTCATGTACATGAGAAAGGGTTAGTTGGAATGGTAGTCGATAAACCATAGGTCTGATCAGATATGGCATCATAAAGAGGATTATTTTCCATGATCATAACTTTACCTTATTCAAAAATCTCTTCAATATCATCCATAAAGATATGTAGTGGAACACTCAATCTCTAAACATAATCTCTATGTATCATTAATGATCATCATCATAGCTCTTCCATAAAAAATGAGCTTCTATGATGTTTTCTGAATGGTATTTTCCTTTTATACCATTTCCATATCCATTATAGATCCCAAAAACATGTGCTAACAAAGTCCATCCCAAAAATCTGGTATTAAACATATCCTCCCACAAATGGACTCATCAAGTGTCATTAGAGAACTTGAGTGAAAGATATTATTCTATAATAATTATACTAGAGTAAAATGTTCATCACATTCGCCTTTTCATTCATCAAGCATGATATCATGATATATTCAAGTATATTAATATTACACTTATATTATCCATGATTTTAGGGGAGATATTTTATATTTTTGTTAAACCCGTTATTTTTATTATGATAGATTCACTTCCCTATCTAGGAGGTAAATCTAGATTATCATTCAGATACAATTGATAGCGGTGTTCTATATATCACCACGACCACTATAATATATATCCCTACATTTTTATCATGTTATAAGTTATATGGTGTTAAAATTATGTTATTATTCATTGTAATATGATCCACCACAACCCTAAATGGAATTATTTCCCCATGATGCCTTTTAATACCGGTGATAAAGTCCATGGTGATGTTCTCTCATTTTCATTTGGTATGTGTGATGGTTGTTTCATTCCCTGTGAATTTTTTCTTCCATCCATTAACTTCATAAATAATATATGCATTCAAATATATTAAGTGATATCATTATTCATATAGTACCACAAATAGTGTTATCCGATGTCTAGATACATATTTGTGCTACCTAGGTGGATGGATAAGTTTGAGATATTTGGGTCATTAAACATGTTCTCCTTTTTATAAGGATATTTTGGTATATATAATAGTGAATAAAATAATGAAACCCACTCTTTATCAATTCATAACTTCATGGATTTCCATTTTCAAATAGATTCGACCTTCATTAGAATTTCGACATCATCTATTTGAACATCAATTTTCATATCCCGAATAGATGCTTGAGAAATAATTTGAGAAAAGAAAGATGATTTTCCATCCATTACGACTCCCTAGTGTATCATCTTCTTGTATTAAAAATTATATTCTTATCAATTATCATTGTTTATAAATTTATTGGATACTTTATATAGACTTTCTTCCCATTTGTTTTCATTCGCATGATAGTAATTGACTGAGAAATCATAGTTATTGATCAGCTCTAACCATCATAATTGTAATATATTAATCCACATCTATGTGAATATATATTCATAGTTATCATAGTCTATATATATTTAAAATACATACCCAATGATATAATTTTACCATATATTCAACACAATGACCACTATAGGCTACTCTAGATCATGTGTTGGATATTTGTTTCTCAATAACATTCCACTACATTGAGGGGTAGTCTATCACATTGTGATTCTTCATTAGTACATAGCCCAATACCATCTTGGAAGCATCACTATATAAAATAAAATTTCCCCTACTTCAATGGATCATGAGAACTGTTGAATTGAGAAACATCTTTTTCAAAAATGTAAATATCTCTTCATATCATGTTGTCTTGAAAAAAAAACTTATTCTAATATATATTGGTATAACGTTTTGAAATCATGGTAACCTTTTCAATATTATCGTTAATGTCCATGTTTTTCATGGAAACTAAGGATATCTATTATCGGCTATAGTCTCAACCACACCTAAATTACCATTATCATAGTAAGGTCTACAGATATGCCTTTCTTTGTAGTTATATTTTAATATAAATGAAACGTCATTCATCTCTAACTCACATTTCATATACATTTCATATAGGTTCTCTTTTTTCAATTTCCATATTAAAGTACTCATTATAATACTTTCTTTATGAGTATATCTGAATTTAATCTATAAATACTTCCAAAAATTGGTTTGAGTAATCACTAAAAAAATTCATTTAGTACATAATGATTCATATATAAATAGTGAGTCTGAATAAAATCCTTTTGAAAACATAGTTTTCATACATTGATCTAAATGTTGTATTTCCAACATCATTCTCATTTTCATTAATCAATAATATTATTTCTGAAGGACCAAAATTTAGAAATAATAGGACCTACCTAGTTGATCGATCCATCCACCAATCTATGGTTGGGGATACTTTTTCATTACCATAATCTTTCATTTTCCTTGATAATCAATATAGAGATGCATTGACCCATCCATCTTCTTGGGCATCACATAGTGAAGAACTCCTTCATATAAAATACTTCTTTAGATTATATTAAAATATATTTTTTAGTTATTCTAAATCTATAATTTCTATTATATAACTATTATTGGATATGGTTGGATATCCAAGTATAATTTCTATTGAGAACTAAAACTCTCATTCATGAGTAAGAACATGCAATTAATTAGGGAATACATCATATTAATCACTAAATATGATAATATATTTAAGCAATATTATATCATTTTCTCATTCATTTGAGGTGGATAGAGTGCCCCATAAAGAAAATATATATACACTTAATATGTTGATTCCAAATAATATTCATCACCAAACTAACAAGGATATATAATTATAGGGTTTCATATAATGTTAAGAGTGCCCCCCTTCTCCCAATAGTTGATGTTGGAATTATATAAGGATATTTCATCTATGACCAATATATCATCAAACACTAGAATGTGATGTATGGTGATATTTTCAATAATAATTATAATAAAATGAATAGAAATATTTTATATAATTGGAATGAACAATTTATCCACTTCTTATTCTCATATATATATATCAACACCCATGATTTGAGATGGGGGTTGAATACATTTACAAAATATAAATGATATTAGAGAATGTGTAAAACTATAATTATAAATTATATTCACTATTATTGATTGAATAACAAGAATACATGTCACAACATTGTCACTCGGTTCCACCATTGATAATGTTATAACAAATTACCTTCCATTCTATATATGTCTAAGATGTTATTTTCATTTATTGTCTCCAACACCCATTTTTTTGGGAAATGCCTTTCATAGTTCACATATTAATTATTATTTCAACATTGTACCATAATACCAATGTTGATCTTATGTTTCCTTTCCATTGTATCATAATTTGGCATCTTGATATCCATTATTTATTGATTAGTGTGATGTGCTTCATTTTCCATGGTAAATTTTCAACTCTAAGTCCCTGAGAGAACTAGGAATCACCAATATTTATCTTAAACATTTTGGAATATTGGAAAATCTATTCATAAGTATCATTGTATCATATTTACATACCATTTCACATAATTTAATTTATTACAATAATGAAGTGGTCCACTTTAGATTCAGTGTTGATGATAACGATAGAGGAAAACCATGAATGTCTTTTTTATGTTTTCATCGTATTCCATGACAGACCTTCATTTTTATTTATTTAGTATAAGAAATACCATACCATTTTATGATAGAGATTTTGGGGAAATTATTATTAGAAATTATTTTCTTATATTTTACCTATTCCATGTAATTGACATTCTCTTTGGACTACATGGTCTTGATCGGTATCCAATACTGATATGCTACCCCCTCCATGCATTAGACATCTTGAAAAAAGTTATCTTCCTCTATGCATTAGAGGATAGAAAATAAATTCTCAATGGAGTTAATACATTATTCCCTGATGAAGGGATCAAAAGTTCTACTATATTTAAGATTCATTTTTCATGTAAAAGACATGAATTTGACATTACCTATCACATGAGATGGAGGGAAATCCATAGTATTGAATTTATTATTCATAACATGAACCAGTTGATCCATTACTTCCATGAAGTTATTTTCTACCACTCCCATAAGGATTGGCATAATATTGTGAAAATCATCACATTTCTTTTAAAATTGATATTGGGCATGGTGTTTCATGTTTCCTTCTAATATCTATAAATAGAAAAACAATATGATACGACACTAACTAATATAGGGTAATTAAATATAAATGTAAAGTATACACTATATTATGAGCCAATATGATTCAATATAGGTTATCTATAGTAATTACCCTATTATGTTTTCCAGCTTAATAATATACTCATGTTAATTATATTAGTTTTTAAATAGTTTATGAAATTTCAATTAAATATCCATCAGGAGTGTAAAATAAGGTTTATAGTAAGGCATATTTGTGATGCACCATGTGATGTATGATTGAAAGATCAATGTGAAAATTTAGGAGTTATAATCTCTAGGTAAAATGATTTTAGAGACATATCTAAATTTATTTTCACATCATATATGTAATTTCATGGAATCCACATTATCAACACTTCAAGAAATTCAATGATATTTTCTTACACATATAAGTATTTCTATTATTGTCAGTAAATTATTCTAGTCCTAATCCCCAAAAAAAGTAAAACATGATGTGATTCCTACTATGGATACCCATTCCTTTTTAAATGTATTATTTCAATATTTTGGATATAAAAATCCATTAATAAAAAATATGGATAAAAAATCCACATTATCTTTAGAATTATTTGAAAAAAAACAACATGAAAATATATAGTACAAATTAAAATCTCTATAAAGAGATCCTAAATCCAATTGAATTATTAAAAATGAATCTGATAACATGTGTAATTCATAGGAAATGGAGTTGATCTAAAAATTATATTATGTGAATAAAAATGATATAGAAACATAATGGGTGATTCAAATGTGTAATATGATATAATAAAATTGAAGGCTTAAGAGAAATAAAAATAGGAAATAACATAAATAACATTTTTTCAAAATAAAATGGAAATATATGTAAAGTGGATGAAAAATAAATCATAAAATAAGCATAATACAATGATGACATCTTAGATAACGACCAATGGTGGATAGATTCCCATAATGTTTTAGGTTTTCTCTATAAATCACATATTTATCATATCATAGGGAAAAGTATTGACCAAATATATTGTAGTGATATCAAGGTAATCCCATAATAAACGTAACATTCTTATGTGTTCCAAAAAATTAAATCAATAATAAGTCTTAAAAATAATATTTACTCATAGAATGAAAATGGTTTACTTATTCACACAACATATCATAATCAATATAGATATCTTAAAGAAGGATTTTGTGAAATCATCAAATGGAATGTATTTCCCCATCACAAGAGGGAAGAATAATATAGATATATAATTGAGATAAATATGTGAACAATTTATAGTAATTAAATAGTATTTAAGAGAGGGGAATTTTGATAGAGATATAATGTTCATAACCAAATGAAAATTGGGGTTTTGAGAGATCCCTTTTCATGAGTTCGACTTTCCACATGCATTATTTATCATTCTGAATAATAAAATTATTTTAATTATTTAATTTCTTAAGAATAGTTTACATTTTTTATTCTTTTTAATTTATTTGTTACCAATTCATAATTAATTATATAATCATTTGGGTTCGCATCAAACATGTTAATTAATTTTTGATCAAATATACAAAAACAATTATAATGTTTAAGGTAAATGAGATTTATAAATTAATCATATATATAATAATTATAATGGAATAATTATCATATATATATATATATTATAGATTTAAAACCAACCATGAAATATGGTTATGAAAATGCACTATGTTACAATAATGGGGACAATTAGTTGTATATATGTGTGAGTGACATTTCCCATTTCAATGATTATGATGGAAAAAAGGAAAGTGTTATTTTATATTTCTATAATTTTAATTATATCATAAATTTCATATTATTCCTTTTAATACATATACATATATCATCCATGTGATGTGGTACTGAAAATGAAAGATGTCGCATCATAAAGGTGGAAATCCACAAGTACTCATAAATGATGTTATCATATTTCAATGAATGAAATGGTTATAGAATATATGAAATAATAATTTTGAATAATGATTAATATGCTATTAATTTCGAATATATATATCAAATTAAACATCATAAATATATTTGAGGGGAAATGACTGAAAATTTGTGCTTTAGTTTGAAATGTGGATGTTCAATGTAAAAACAAACAAGGGTTTCATTTACCATTTGATAGAAGAGGAAACAAATGTTGGTTATTACTATAAAATGATAAAATATAATTGTATAAGAGATAATAATTATATCTTATTATTATTTTTTAATAATATTTTTAGGTGGTGGAAAAATAAATTAAATAAACAATCATTAAATTTTGTGACTTCTAATTTCGACAACGGCATTGAGTTAGCACAAATATCCATCCTAGTAGGGTTTTAGAAGAGAAAAAGGTGTTATTGGATGTGGTAAGGGATGTAATTAATATATTTTCATTAGTATTTTACAAACTAAAAGGATTTCTATTTGTGAAAAAAATGAATATGAGGTTCCCATTTATAAATGAGTGTAGGGGTACATTGCAAATTTCCTAAAATACAAAATTAATATTAATTAATTATCATATAAAGAAGGATAACCGTTTGTGTAATTATAAAATTAGATGAATATATATCTTAGTCCTCACTTCCAATAAGGTTTTCAAATGTTTGTGTGAGGATTTATCCCTTATATTTTGGTTTCTAAATTTTTTAATCATTTTTACTCCAAAATGTGTAATATATAATATTAGCCTTTATCAACACTAGTGAAAAGTAGTGAGAAATGTATATTTATCAATGAATTATTTGTGTTTCAGATAATTTCTAACCATTTTAAATGCATTTTTTATCAGAGGTAAGGGTCTTGATCATACAAGTGGGTTCCACATCAAAATAGTGGATGCTCTATTGCTTATTTATTTGTTATTTTATCCCAACTAATTCATATAATCATTTGGGGGGTATGTACTCTCACATACAGTCTCCTATAATTCCCATATGGTTTCATGGGATTGTGTGATAAATTGAACACACTGTGTATTACATCTAGTTACCATCTTTCAAGTATTATTCTTATCGTTCCATGTTTTCAAAATTAATTTGGTGTATAATTGGACTCTAGAAGATAAATAACATTTTATAGGAAAATTGACCTATGTTTGGGTATATATGAATCATTAAATTAATGGATTCTATATTTAAATATTTTAATCGATTTTCAGTGTTATCCCTGAGTTTGTATTAGGCCATAGGAGTTTTGTATTTTTTTGTAAAAAGATCTCATTTTCACTGTCTATATAAACATTACATGTTGTGTAATTAGATTTTAGGATGTCTTATGTTTTCCAAGGTCATATCGTGATATTAGTAAAAAAATGAATGAATACACATCATGTAAGAGTCACAAGACCGTGTAATGTTAAATGAACTATTTCTAATAAAAAAGTGATGATTTTTCAAATGTATCTGATCATGATGGTTTACCCTATGTGTTAATGTCTTAGATTCTATTTATGTGTTGTGAATATGGATTTTAGGTTACTTATTGGATTATGTGTTGATTAATTCTTCCACAATTTTCTCCCTACTAAACCAAGGGCTCTTCTCTGATGATTTTATGAGCCACTATTCAATACAGATGGGTTTATTTGGTGATTGATCGCTATTTAGGTTGGTTTTAATCTCATTTCATCCATTTATTTATCTTGCTATGTGGGACATTACACTATTAGTTGTGGTATGGAAGGCTTGTGTTCCTCTAGGTGTGTTTATTATATCATTTTCGTCAATGCTTTTTTATTAATGGAATCAATTATACAATGTGACTAATTGTTCAATAGCCTAAGGTGACATTGTTTAATTTTCATTAATGGTGGATCCATCTGGGGGGATGTTTGAACCTATTATTGAGGTAGGTGGTTTTGTCTCCAGTATGTGTTGGTGAACTACATTAATCCCTTTTTATAGAATTATTTAATAAAATGAAATTTCATAACATGATTAATTTTTTTGTAGTCATTTTTTATTTTAATGATGTTTTTCTAATGGATTTAATAAATAAAAAGGGTTTCTCAAGGAATTGTGAAATGGTTTTCAAAAACGATCTTCTAAAATGGGTGTTAAGGAATTAAATGATAATTTTTTTTGAAAATAGAGCACATGGGATCCTTGGGTACATAGGTGGAAGGTATATCAGTTTGTCTCTTTCATTATTAGGTGGTTTTCTCATGGGGAATTCATATACTCCATAGGATTATTTTTCTAGGGACTCATTAGACGTGTTGTGGGGTTCGTTTTTTAGGGTGTTTTTTTACACTGTAGACTATATGTTCTTGTCTTGTGGATAAATGTGTATGTGATTGTATATGTTAGGTACAAGTGCCAAAGATATCATGACCTAGTGGGATTTCTGGCATGATATTATATGTCATTTTATTCATTTACTATTTTTTAGTACTTCTGTGGATTTGATATGATTTTTTATGCATGATTTTTTGATATAAAATATCTTTTATGATATATCGATATGAAATTATTTGAACTTGGTAAACCTATTTTTTTCAACTGTTAAAAAATGGGAAATTAAATAGTTTTCCCATAATTTTGATATAAAATTTTTAAATGATTATCATTGCTAGTTTTCATGGGATTTATGTATGGGTTTCTCCTATTATTAGTACATGATGTTAATCTCAATTTTTTATGGGTTTTCTTATTTGAACTAAAATTATTAAAATTTATAATCATTTATTAAATTTCTGTGTACAAAAGTATGCCTATGATATGTGTTATGTGAGTTCCTCAGGAGGGTTCTACTTATACTCATCTAGGGAAAAATATGATATATTAGAACATTATCACGAAAACCATGCAACATGTTACTATTTCCAATCACAATGTGTTGTATGCTCAAAACATATTGGATGAGTTAAATCAAGATTATGACAAAGAAATAGATGGAGAATTATAGTTCTTATGTGAGAAGCCACTGCCCTTTAATGGTATATCTAAACATCATGAGGAATATGACTATCTTGAAAGGATCAATCAGACCTTCGACGTCCAAGATACACCTATGAGTACAATGGTAATGTGTTTATGGAGCAGTCTTGAGGGTCCCAGTATGCATTGGTTTGATTCCATGGTTTGGGAGGATAGGAACAAGGTCTGTGACTGGAAGGGTTTTAAGACTCACCCCTTCTAGTAGTTTTTTCCAGAGCCTCTAATTATGTAGAATTCTATAGAGATACTATCATTGTATACTATAGAGAGTTCAATTTTTTAATACCACAATAAGTTTGTTGATATGGTTATTTTTACACCATATTTTGTGAGGAATGACCAGTTGAATGTTTATAAGTACCTATATGGATTACTAGTGGATTTAATTACATTTATATTTATAATGAAGACTGAGAATGATGTGGAGGATATGGAAACAGATGAGATGGTAGATTTTGATATGGGTATAAGGTTTTGATATTATTCCTCTCCTCTTACACATATTTCATCCTTCAGTGGTTCACAAAGGAGAAAAAAGGATGTGGAAAAATCAATATATGAGTTATGGATGTTTTTCTCGATAGAAATATTCATCAATACTTCTATTTGCAGTTGGTGGAGTTCCGTTGACATGCATTCAGTGCATCATGGAGAGAATCACAATGAATTATATTTCTTCTCCTATATTTATGTCTAATTGTTGTTAATGTTATATTCTTCTACAACATTTCCATTCGGTTATGTTTACGCCATGATATGGTCAAATATGGTCATCTCTAAAGGTTATTATTATAGACTATGATTCTTAAAAGACTATAGGGATCCAATCACATTTCAAAGGACTCATGCACCTTCACATTGTAGATTGGTTTCTGATGTAGGTAGAAAGATGTCTAGTTATAATGGTGGGTACCATATTTATTACATCCTTAGTAAAAATTTCATTAGTTCACACTACTGACCCCCAATAATCTATATATTCAATTTTTTAATATAATTAAACATCCAACATAACTTGTATCATTTGTTATGGAATTAGTTACACATCATGTGAAGAGGAAATAATATCAGTATATGTGTTATTATTGTTTGTTAGGTATAGCTGATAGAGAGTTAGTCTATCATTTAATATTCTCAATCTATGAATAATTTAATTCATAATTAGGATAGATTGGATATTTTCACATCATGATGTGGATAATCTATATGATTGAGGTTCCTTGTTCCATGAAGCTAATGGGAGATCATTGTTATTTCATATAGAGTGTTATTTGAGTTCTTTTTTTGTAGGAACTTCTTATGATGATATCAAGAGTTTTTTTTCTACTATCGAAGTTGTGTCTTATGTCGTCTCTTATGTTGTTGATCTTCCCACTATTGTTCGAGAAATTCCTCGTGTTTTCCTATACGGTTTCTCTAGAATTTATTTAGGGAGGGAGGTTGATTTTGTGATATATTTAGAGCTATATACGTAGCTGATGTCAACACAGTAATATCATATAAAACCAGCAAAGCTGACATAGATCAATATTCAATCGGGTGATCAGTCGGTGAATGTTTCTATTCACCCAATTGATTCTCTTTGGGAAACCTTGGTTCAAGTTAATATGAAAAAAGATAGTTTGCACAATTTTGTGGTATTTTTTGGATGTTGAATCATAATATGGTTATGAAAAAATATCATTTCCTTCATGTTTATAATTTTCGTGATAAGTTAAAGGGGGGATCTATTTCTCAAAGATTGATCTTCAGATAGGTTTTCATCAGTTCATGTTTTCGGTGTGTGATATAACAAAGATGGCTTCGAGAAGCAGGTATTCACTTCTTGAATATCATTTGATATCATTTATTATGACATATGATCCTTAATTTTTATACATTTGGTGAATCTGGTATTCTATTTGTATCCTGAAACATTTGTGGTAGTTATTATAGAAGATATTTATGTTTATTCGAGTTTTGATAAGGATGACAAACACCATCTGAGGTCAGTTTTGGAAATCATAAAGAGTGACTATTTATTTGGAATTCATTTGAAATGAATGTTTTGGATTCCTGAAATTTTTTTATTAGGGAATATTAACTCTAAGCATGGGTTATTATTTGATATTTATAATTTAATGTATTTTTTCATGAGAAGATCCGTGAAATATCATTTATGTTATTAAATTCCTTGGTCTTGTTGGATATTATGAATGATTTTTGTGGACTTCTATAAGTTTCTGTCACCATTGATAACTCTTACCAAGAAAGGGGTGAAATTAATGTGGTGTACACAGTCTCACTTTTTGCTGGACATGATGAAAAAAATCTAACATCAAATCCTATTATGCCTTATATAAGCTGGTTAGTGGGTATTTGGTATTCTGTGATTCTTTTGGTTCTATATTGGGTTGGTTGTCCATATAGGATAATAATTTGGTGGTGTATGTTTCTGGTCAGCTTCAAACGAATGAGATAAATTACCACACTCTAGATATAGATCATATTAATGTTCTGTATGTGCTTAGGTGTTGGAGATATTAAATTGTTGGAGATGGTTCATATTATTTGTAATATATAATAGTTTGAGTATTATATTTTCTTAAAAGTTACTGAATCATATATAGATATAGTTGGGGGAATACCTTAAGTTTCCTACACCCTATGGAAAGAGAATATTTTTCATAGATGCCATTATTAAAAAATTCCCAATATATGAAAATTTTGAATTGAAGTATGAGTTGAACCATACTGTCTTATTGGTAAGTTTCATCTACATTTTCAAGATGTTGTTTTCAGTATGGTTACAACTAGTGTTTTTAATTATAATCACTCATTAATTCTATTCTACATTTTCATTAGTAGGTTGATGAGTTCATAAGAATTCATGAAAAACTATATGGTAGGAATGGTGTTACTTATTCTCCATTTCCTTTAAACTGAATTTTTTGTTTTGGGGATGATTTTTTCATCCATTATATTTTAGGAGATTTTTTTTTTTTTCATATTTATTCCTAGGCCATTAATTCGATCAATGCGAAGATGTATTTTGACATGAGGCTACAATTCAACTGTCCAGGTATGATGTGTGACATTTCTGATTATGTTTTCCACTATTACACCTACCAATATATTATGAAATGTTATTTAAAACTATTTTGTTTGATCAATCCTATTATAATGCATGTTTATAAACCGGATGAGGTACCCACAGAATTTGTATCTGGATTACCATTGAATGTACAAACTAGGATTCCTATATGGGTGGTTATTGATCGTTTGAAAAATTAATCTCATTTCAATGTAATTAGGGACACCACTAAATAAAAAGACATAATTAAGATGTTTATACCAAAGATTATGTGGTTACATGGGGTTAATTCTACCATAATCTTAGACAGAGAACATAGATTTACCTTTAGCTTCTGAACGAGTCTCCATGAGGTGATGCAGACACATGTCAGGTTGAGTGCATCATATCATTTTGAGACAGATAGTCAGAATTAGTGTGTTATTGAGATTATTAAGGATTATCTACATTCCATTATCAATGTTTTATATGGATCATAGGACATCCATATGGTATTGGTTTATTTTCTTGAAACATGTTTTTCTGGTAATAAATAAAAATATATCCTTTAGAGGATTTTTATAGCCACACATGCATATAAAATTTTTCTTGGAAGTGTTTATCGATTCTTTTTGGATGTAACTGAGTGTAGTTCAAGAGATGTCTATGAGGATTCAAAATATACATTTTCATCCGGTCACAGAACATATTCAACATAAGTCTTATGAAGTTCAACATAGTGTCCCTTTAGAGTATTTTGTATTTAACATCATTTTCATGTAATATTCACCTCGGTCAGGTCACATTTGGTTGGAAAATAGGGAAAGTTAGCTTTGAAATATATTGGATTGTCTGACATCACAATGTTGTTTGGGTAGGTTTCATATCGATTGGAATTTCCAGTCTATTTCATATGTAATCATGATGTTTTTAACATATCACAATATATGAAATACCATCATGGTCCCTCCCATGTTTATATTTGAGAAGATATTGACTTAGTTCCATATGTTATTATTTTTGAGAATCCATTTGATAATATTGAAACTCAAGAGAATGTATTATGTGGGAAGAAAATTACACAAGTTAGAGTATTGTGGAGGTATCGATCAGTTTCTCATTAGACATGGGAATGTGATATAATTATGAAGGAGCATGGGACTCACCAATTTACTAGACTTCAATATTACACATGATTTCCCAGGGATGGAAATTCTTATTGTTGGGATTTAGTAGTATATAATTTCCCACTTTCCCATATTTTCTATATATATATATATATATATTTGTTTTACACTTCAATTGGGTTTGTATTTGGACTCTTGATGTTGTAGAACACTTAGTTAGAAAAATGACATAATGATTGGGGATGTATATTTGTTTGATTTAATGGATTCATTTAATAAATGTGTTAATATATTGGTGAGATTATCCCTAATTTTGGAGGAATCCTGAGGTTTTTTTGGTTTTTATGTAAGATTCTTTAGTATTTTCTATCTTATGGAAATTTTCACGCCATGTAATTGGTGTGAACATCATGTATTGGTTGTTTGGATCCAGTTTTGAGATTAGTACAAAAATGAAAGGATACAAACCGTGTAGGAGTTAAATGTTGTGTAATGTTAAGAAATTGGGATTTAGTAAAATGTTTATGGTTAATTCAAATATTATTTGTCTTGATTAAACATCATGTAAATTGATTATATGTATGATATGTATCATGAATATGGATTTCATAGTGTTTCCTAATTGATATATTGATTCATTTGGTAGAAGATCTACCCCCTCGTGAGATAGAGCTATTATCTAGTGATTTTCAGAGCCTCCCTTGAACCCATATTTATTCGTTCAATGATTGATCACATTTTCGGTTTGGTTGCATCTCTCCGAATTCATTGTGTGATCTTGTTTTAGGGGTTGTTCCTTTGTTTTTTATGGTTCGAAAATGTGTGTTCTTTAAATGTATATAAAATAAATCTTCAACACTGAATCTTGTTTATAAATTTAATCAATTCTGAGATTGATGATTTGATCGAGGGCCTATAATGTTGTTTTGATGTCATATTTATTCATGGATCCCTATGTGGGAATGTCGGACCCTGAGATTATGGTAGAGGGTTCTCTCTCTATCCTATGTTTCAAAACAACATTCTATGATTTTTGAAAAAATATTTTACTTTACTTAATTCCATGAAGTAACTGATTTTTGTGTATTTTTGGAACCAGTTTTTTATAATTGATGGTTTCCCCATGGATTAGGTAAATTAAATTATTTCATCAATTCAAAGTGAAATGATTTTGCCTAATGGTTTTCAAGGGATGAAATAATGAAATGGTTTGTGGAAATATTAAGTAACAAAGACTGCATTGGAATCCTATATACTTAATGGGAAAATATTTTAAGATTTCTCATCCAGTATCAGGGGTGGGGGGTTTACTCATGAGGATTCCCACAAATCATTAGTCATGTATTTCTTGGGACTTGTTTGACCAATTATGGGCTTTACTTATTGGTGTGTTCTTGATCTCTACACACTCGATGCATATGTCTAGTTTATGAACACATATGTGACTGTTTATATTAGTTAATTGTGTCCTAGATATCTTTACCAAGTGTGATCCCTGGCATGATGTTACCTATGATTTTACTTTTTACTTGTAGTATTTTGTTGTACAACCATGTATTTTATATGAAATATGATGCATGAATTTTTTTACAGGAACTATAATTTGTGATATATGGTTATGAAAATATTTGAAAAATATTTACATATTTTGTTTGAAAATTTTTAAAATAGACAAATTAATTTTTTTTCCAATATTTTTATATAGAAACAGTTATGTTATTATCATGCCTTGTTTTATTTAAAGCTGAGCATGCTTGGATTATTGTTCAGATACTTGATATGTAACTCCTTGGTGAGACCATACTATTCTAGTTAGATCCCACCCTATATATCCCTTCATGTTTGTATAGAGCTAGTGATGTTTATTGATGTAGATAAATACATTGTTCCATAGTAAGGCTGAAAGGATTTCTATTATATAGGATTTGGTAGCCTCTGGGGAGAAAGTGGGAAGTTTCTTGTGTTATCACATGGAGCTGATAGAGTAGCTATCTGGTTTCTGTTGTCCATTGTAGGATTACATTTCACTTGGTGATAGATCACTATATTTTTTAGTTGTATTGATTCTGTTGTTCAATATTTTTTCTTCCATATATCTATACCTTCCACTTTCCCTATTATGTATATGTATACCATGTTGTCATTTCATGATGGGAGAAATTGTTTCATATAATTTCTTGATGCCCCTGTTCTAGTCGTTATCCCATGGGGATCAGAAACTCCCTTCAGGAGTGTGGTAGGTTGGGTCATGTACCAGTTTAAGAGAGTGTCTCGGTCAGTTCATTACATTATGCTTCTTATGGCCTTTATCCCACCTGCATACACATGATCAGGTCCTACACGACTTGTCCCACCTGCCCCACTATCACTGCCTATACACGACACAACCCACCATGCCATATTGTTATTTTTTATATCTACCAATAATAATATAAACAAAATGAAATTATTATGAATAATATAAATTGATATAATTCCAAAAAAATTAAATATAAATACTGAATGAATTTAAAAAATCCATATATTTATAATTTTATTACACATATAATTATTAACAACATTAATATAAATATATATTTCTTAGATATTAATAAATATTATATATTAAATATATATATATTGAAAAAATTAAAATAAATAAACACATAAAAATTAAAAATGAGTATGTGATGAAAAATATTAAAAAAGTTGTTTATGAAATAATTATATATAAAAATGAATAAAGATAATTTACATTTCCATAAAATATAAATTTTAATAAATTTTATACATTATATATTTATATATAAAATGAATGGATTTTAATAATTAAAAAAATATTACAAAAGAATAAATAATAAAATTATTAAATAATTGTTAATGATGAATTTATTGATAAAATGAATAAAATTAATAAATTTAATATGTAAATATATATAAATATTATAAATCATAATAAATAAAAGACACTTTATATAAATATATAAATTGAATTAAATGTAATAATAAATTACATATTAATGTGTTTTTCATTTTATTGGTTTTTATACAAAATAGATCATTAAAATATTTAATATTTTTTATATATAAATATATTCATATATATTTCTATATATATATATATATATATCAATATATGAAATATTTACTAAAGTTTTATTTATATAATAATTAATATTTATGATGAATCTAAATAAGTTATATATTTAGAGAAAAATGGTTTATGATGAAAATTTAATATTAATGAAAAATATTTACTAATTGTATCGATTAATTGACATTTAATTTAATGTCGTAAGATTTTTTAGTTTAACATATGTCAAACATGTATTTCATTTAGTTCACATACACACACAACCACATAGATATATATATAACTAATCATTTTCTATATACAACGCATAAACATAATATATCTATAAATTATTCATTTTTTAACATCCATTTTTGAATTATATTGATTGAGATATTATATATAATATTAATTAGGATTCAAATTGGTAAAGTTGGTAATTTTTTTTCTTTTTATTCATTATATTCTCCTTATAAATTTATAATATTTTTTCAGAATTTTTTTATTTTTAATATTATTTAATCATTAATAATAATACCAATCTATAAATATTTTTTTAATTTATTTATCTTAAAATTTTCATTGTTCCAAATGTTGGTAATTTTATATTTTTTTGATATTTATTTATACATTTTTTGTTAATAACATTTAATTTTTCGAATATGGTTCAAATTTACATTGTTAATATGATTTCATTTCCATTTTAACATATATAAATATTGATTTTTAATTTTTCTTCAAATTATCTTTATAATTAACAATATTTATTAATTTTTTATATTTCATCACACCTATTAGTATATAATCAATTAATAAACACTAAATTTTATATAATTTCATTTATCTATTTAACATATATCAAACAAGTGTATGTATATACATTAATTTAACCCACATAAATGTTTAGAAAATTAAGGAAATCTATTTTTTAAATCCAGACACCTAATATTTATGTAATTTATTCTTATTTTAATATAAATTTTACAATTTAATTAAGAGACATAATATATTGAATACATTAATGTTTAATAGGTAAACTAATATTATAGTAGATAGTATTACGATTCATTAAAAAAAATTTGAATTTAATCATTTTCAAATATTTAATTATGCACATTTCTATTCTATGTTTTAATTTTTTCATTATGGGTTCATCTTCATTTCAATATATATATATATATATATATATATATATAATTATTTTTTCAACAATTTTCAAAGTTAACAAAATTTATAATTTTAATCTATATTTTTAAAGCCTTAAAATTTTTAATAATTCAATTTCACACATTTTTAACATTCATGCACTTAAGAAGTTATATTCATTAATAATGTAAAAACATTTTTCTAAATAAATATTTATATATAAATATATTTTTAGATATTAATTTATTATCGTTATAAAATTATATATTTACAATTCTAAGAAAATAAATATACTTTTTGGAGAAGTATTTATATAATTTTAAATAATGAATTATATAATTAAATACTTATAAATAATAATAAATATATTTAAATTATAGACATATTAACTATATATATAATTTTATAAATATAAATAATGATATAAATATTATTATATTTATAAAAAATTAATTACAAATATATTTAAAAATATATTTATTTATAAATATATCTATAAATGTATATTCACTATATTTATAAATTTTTATATTTACAATTATAAATAAATAAATAGATTTTTCCCAAAAAATATTTATTTGATTATTAGAAAATAGTTTTTTTAAATAATTATATAAATATAATAAAAATATGTATTTAATGAATATATTTAATATATATATCTATATAATTATTAAATATATATTTATAATTACATAATAATTAATATTGATTGAAATATATTTACAATTATATACATATATTTATAAATATATTTGTAAAGAATTAGGATTATAAATATTTATCAAGGATGAACAAGTGCAGATAATGATGTATTTTTACATCATTATATATTATAGTATTGATAAAATAAATTATAATTAGTAAATGATTTGGAAGTGTAGATAAAAACACTTTTTATCATCGCTTTTTTGAAAGTACTGATAAAACACCCCCTGATATTTTTGGCAGAACCATAATCAAACCCATTTCTATCACGACGTTAATGCTCAGGGTTGTCACTGCTCCCCCCTTTACCTTCACGTAGATGAGTAAAACATCAATTATAAGGTATGATAATTTTTTCTCATCCTCTCTCGTTTCATGATTGTTTAGCATAAGAAGGGTGCGATATAATATAGTTATCCTAGATCGGTGGATTCATGGTTCCATGTATAGGTGAACATTCGTTGAAGTTTACTCCATTTAAACTCCTCTAGCAGTTCATTGTTTATGGGTCACGACATTCATGATTTTAGTTTATTATGTCATGCATAGGTCATACTCGGTTTATAGTGTTGTGTTTTGGTTTTTGTTTTGTCAACCCACTCCCTGGCTATGGTTTCCTCCTCATCTTATTGTCACCCAATTCTCGGATCTCTCAATCACTACCATGTAGTAGTTATTATCCACTTCTCCACTACCTAGGCTTGATATGATAGACTGTGCCGCTACCTCAATGTGGAATAATATTTATCTTATTGATTTCATAATGATGTAATATATATTAATAAATAATTCATATATTATATCTTAGATCAAATCTATATAATGTTTTAGTTTTTATATATTAGTACTCAAAGAATAAACACATATTTTTATTCAATATAAATTAAATATGTAATTATTTTTCACTAAATATCATCTCAAATGTTAAATATGTTTAACAAAATTTATGGAATCATCAATCAAGTAATGTCCATAGTAATATTCATACACAAATCAAATATCTCATAAAGTATCCATCAATGTTAGCAGATGGTTTTATTCACCAATATACCCCAAAAAATCTGTCTTCCTCATGTCTGTAAAGTATTATCTATATCTAATTTCAACAAATAGAATGAAAAGGTCACTGATTTGAAAAATTTGGTTAATGATAAATTTTTGAACATATTTAGAGAATCATTTTTAAAAAAAAATTATATTGAATAAATGATAGTGAATGAAATATTATTTATTTATTAAATCCATTAAATAGATAGAAATAATATTAATAGTTCTATAGTAAACTACTAATTAATTATCATTTCAATAAAATACATATTCATGAATAATAAAATTTCATAGGTATATTTAAATGAAATTTGGTATTGAAAAACCTTGAAAATAATGATATCTTTTTAATGGGGTGTATGAAAATATTTTTATTTTCTATATTATATTTTAATATTAATCTACAAAAATAAATAACAAGAAAATAAATTATTGTGTATATATAAATAAAACTTGTGTATAGAGGTAATTTTTTTAATATTTATTGGTTTGGAATAAAAATTTAAAAATATATAAATTTACGACCATGGCCATTTATTATTTATATATAACAACAATGGTTCTAATATTGTAGTTAAATAGTTTTAGAATGATATGGAACATCTTTTCATAAAGAATGCTACATAAATATTATGGAATAGAAATAAGGAATAAAAATTACCGAAATAAATGAACATGATAATTGAAATGCTATAAAAAATTACTAATATATGAATTTTATTGTCCCTAAAAATTTACCAATTTAGTTATGAATATAATGTAATTATTAAAATAACTGGAATATAAATTTAAAAAATTGTTGACTATTATATTATTAGATTGGAAAATTTTATCTTCATATATATTATATGGTTATAAAAATTAAAATATTATTTATATCACTAAATTTTTTATTAATACAATATATGTTAAAATTTCCATCAGTATTTACGAGAAAAAAACAATTTCTTCATTTTTTTTGTATGAATTTACAGAATGTGATAATAAAATATATGTTTCTACAAATATATGTACATTTTTAGAACAGATATAACTAGTTTAAAAAATCATTATTCATTTAATTTAATTTCCATAGTAAAATATGGTAATATGTAATGATCATTACATTTTATTGTTTTATAAAACCTTAAAAAATTTAATAAATAATGTTCATTTCATTAAGGATTTATTGGTGTCTCATTTTGATAGAAAAATATTATTGATAGAATATTTATATATTAGAAAATTTATTTGATGTATGATATAAATGTTTTCAAAGTTATCATTCTCTATGTCCAAAATCCACTATTGGGGGGTCTTTGTAAAGGTATTATGATTTTGAAATTGAGTTTGAGAAGTTTAAATGATATCATTTTAAGTGTAAAGTGGGAAATATAACATGTTATCATTTTAGTTGAATTATTTTATAAAATATTTTGATAATTTAACTCCCTTTTAGATTTAGTTTTTAAAATATTTTATGTTTAATGGCATTCAAGAAATGTTATATGAATTTCATGGATTATTCTTATAAAGGTTTTTAAGTGGTTGAATAATGTGTATTTATAGTTTTATATTATATATAAATATTTATGGTTTTCAATGTATATTTATTTAAAAAAATATTGCTTTTTGTATTAGTAATACTCTAATTCATTATTAATTGACTCTTAATTTGTAATAATGTTTTTCTCAATAAATAGTTGTAGTTGGTTGTTACATGTGTTAAATTATAAAATAGATTAATAGACAGATGCAAAGTAATTGTTATAGATTAAATTTTCATTTTTCTATATTGAAATTACTATTCTCTTCATTTATATATTAATTATCATCTAATGGAATAAATTAATTAGTTTTATAGTTATTATTTATTAGATTTATGATTCTATTTTTTATTTGGGTTTTTTTATTCAGAATAAAAATGTTTAAAGTCTTTTTAAGATGAAAATATATTTATTTCAAATGTTACCAATTTTTTTCATGGAAATAAATGAGTTTCCATATAATTCAATTAGTTTGATGATCATTTTTCTGAGAAATTACAATGATATAATAAAATAAATTAATGTGATCATGTGTGATATGTTTCTCTGTCTTGATTATCTTGGTTTGTTTATAATTATCAATAATATATTGAAAAAAATATGTTAAATAGACCATATTTTCCCTCAGTCTACCACAATTATTCTAATTCTAGACTATCATTTCCCGATACATTATGGGTTTACTCCCTCCCATTCTATCACACTAATATTCAGTCACTCATCATTATTTCTCACTCTGGTTTCATGGATCTCCTTGTTCAGCACCACAAAACACCTCCCTCATATCATGTAAGGTGGTGACATCAAATGAAAAGTAGGTACTATTTTTTACATTGTAAATATGGTAATCATATCCATGTTTCAGATATCCCTTATACTCCCATGTATTGAAATCAAAAAATTCTTCCCATTATCTTCCAATTATCCCACCTACCACCATGGATTAAAACCATAATGTAGTTTTTAAAATTTTCATTTCCTTTCAATTTTTATTTTATGTTCTGATTAGATTATGATATATCAATATTGTTTTAATTTCATGAAACTAAATATAATGAAATATTTTTTCATTACATACTAAATTTCCTTTTTAATATCATTATAAATATTCAATGAATTAATGAAATATAAATATGTTTTTCATTATTATTTTTTGGGGAATTATATATTTTTAATTTTCATTCATTTAATATTAACTAACATATAATATGGAGTATTCTCATATAAAACATAATTATTTTTAACATGTAATCCTTGTAGGTTATATTACTATTATTTTGATCAATTTCAAAACTTTAAAAACAGTTTGAATTTCACCGATAAAAATTTATAATTTAAAATAAATCTATTTCTGAAAAATATAGAATTAAAATATAGTTCAATAATTTTATAATGTTAATTAAAATCTCCCATATCCATATATGTGTATTGGATTTTATTTAGAATCAGTATACACTTTTGGATATACCAATGATGCTTTTTACTACTATATGTGGGAGATATCTTATAGTGACATGTGCTATTGTTAGAGGTGGAATCATAATTTTTTCGATATAAATGATGTGAAAACCATACTAATTTTTATTTATGTTTTTATAGGAATGTATATTTTGTGTTTTTAAGGAAATTTAATAGTGGATTTAGATATTGTAGGTTATGATACATATACATCAGATTGACAACTATACTATTTGCTAAATTTTTATTCATCAGTGGGTTATATTATAAATTTATTTTTTGGTAGTCCTATAATAAAGGGTCTAAAAAAATGTTTTTAAAGAGAGAGTAACAAGGAATTAACTTTTACTTATATCTTTAAAAACAGTTTAATCCAAGATTTTCATGAACTTCTATATTCCTTATTCATATTTCAAGATCCAATGATTACATAACATTTTCCGTTCTATGGAAATATATTTTTACAAAAAAATTAGAAATCTCTGTCAAAATTAATTGAAATGAATGAAATATAATATTCATGGGAATTATTCTATCAATTAATAAATAAATATTTTTATTGGAATTTTTTACACCTTTTACCATACACTTAGAAAATCATGAACATGGACCAACATATATATGATTACATGATATTTATTATTTTTATTTCACCCTTGTGTAAAATTTTACTATTAAAAATTCATAATTGATAAAATAAAAAAATTTTGTTCCCTTGATAAGAATTATCAATAATTATCATTGGATTATGAATAAATTGTGTCTATTTTTTAATCAAATGCATATTTTAGGAACCAAATTGGTTGAATATGAATCAAAAATGGGTTCAAACTAATAGTATAATAATAGATTATGAATATGGAGTAAAAAAGATCATCACATTTCCCATAGATAATGAATACAACCCGTCTCCACTCCTTTTTTGGTTTATAAATTTTTTTTATCGATGAATAATTAATTTATATGGTTTGAAATAATATTTTCTTTTTCATGGAATTTAATGAAGACATAAATTTTATATTACACAAGGGAAAAAATGAACATGTCGACTGATAGAGATGACATTGTGGTTTATGGTTTAGTTGATATGAATACTATTGTAAATTATAATGAATATCATATGGAAGAAATAGAATTTATAATATATGATTCACTCTATGATATTCCAATGTTCATTGAGAATATAAATATTGGTTTTACGATACCATTTAATATTAGTTTTAAAAAACACAAACCATTATCTATTTTATTGAGGTAATATAATTTGAAATATATTAATTGATGGAGAAATACCATATTTATATAACAAAAATGTGTCTTCAATGATATGATTCTAGAATGAAAACCCACATAAATATTAAACATATAATGACAAAAGAGTGTAATGTTTAATTAGAATGATATATAAAAAATTCATTATTATAAAAAAGATGCCATATTTTTCCATGAGAACCATAAATCAATCATTAAATTGAATATATGTGGAACAAATTGATGCAAGAAAGATTAATCAATTCCTTAAAAAGTTGTATTGAAATGCCCAGTAATCCCATGAATTATAATTCCTTATAGATATTATAAAATCCTATTAGAATTGACATGATCGGCATATAAAATAATTAAATATAGTAAAATATGTCATCTAGTAGACGCTCCTCTGTTGAAGAAAAATTATTATGAGTATCATGAATTTGGAAATGACTTGATAAACTTCCATCTAGTATTATCTATAAATGGGAAAATTTATTTTGGTATTTAGATTAGTACTAAAAAATGTGGCCAATTATGTTATTAAATAATAACATCCCAACATGTTTTTTTAGGAAGTGTAAATACAATATGTTTTTTCTAATTATATATGGATCAAAACAACCAGTTAATGATACTGATGTCTTTTTGGGTATATTAACCAGAAAACTAAAATTGATGTGGGATAATAGTGTCCAAAAATATGATTCCCGTAGTATTGATGAATTCACATTGAGGACAATGTTTGTGGTAGGATAAAATTGATTCCTACTTATGATAATTTTATAGGTTATAGCATTAATGTTATGTTGAGGTGTCCCATTTATGAATAATGAACAAAAAAAGTTGAATGGAAATATTAATCGGAGTCAATTTTTTTAGTACATGTGAAATTTTTACCACGGTGACAAAAATACTTATACTAGATAATAGAAGCCAATGGGAATACCGAAAAAGGTACAATACCATCCCCACCAATGGGTGATCAACTATTTGATCTGATAAAATATATTAAAACCATTTTGATAAACCATTTTCAAAATATGATATGTAATAAGGGTGAGATTAAATCAGTTTTCTATGACTTTCAACAATGGATTTCTTTATAAATAATTCACTTTCCTAACGTCGTGTATGTACAAAAAACTTATTTGATACTGTTATTGTAATGCTACAAAATGTTCCTAATGAATTACTTCTTCATGGTTATGTTTTACATGAATCATATGGGGATAATGGACAAGTTAGCAACAATTAATGGTAAAAGTAAAACATTTATTCCTACAGAAATTTCCAATCTATCAAGAAATGAAAAATTGTATATTTTTAATTTTTCTTATTGGTGTGGGAGTTACAAAAAGGTATTAAAAAAAATCAAGAATTTTTTTTCAATGACTTGTTTATTGATATAAAGAACATAAACTCATGACTTCCATGCTTTAATAATTTATTTTTATTCCTGTTGCATTTCATTTAATTCTATCAAAAAATGCATGGGATACATTATCAAGACACATATTCTTTTTGAAATCCATATACAGTAATATTGTAGACCCATAGAAGTCTCTAATAATGAATATAGATGTTTTATCCATATTTGGTGAATTTGATATGTCATTCCCTCCCTTATCCTTTGATATAATGGTTCATATGATGTTCCAATTTGTTGGAGATGTTCAACTATGTGGTCATTTCCATTAAAAATGAATATCCCACATTGAATTGTATATAAATATTCTCAATGTGTATATAAATTATCGAATTATCAAAACATTTTTATTGAGGAGGGATATATTGTTGAAGAAGATGTTGAATTCTGTACTGATTTTATATTAGAAATTATTGCACCAATCTCCCAATGAATCATCATAGTGTAAACCTCATGGGAGATGGTATTTTTGGAAGATATGTCTCTTCAATTTCCATCACATTGAGGGAGAAGTGTCCCCTTTAATTTTATATAATAGTGAAGATGTGGATCCAATCAGTAAAAAAAAGTAATCCATAGATCATTGAATCTATCATGGTCAGAAGGATACATATCATTCATATAATATACTATTTATAATATGTTTCTGATATCCTATTTATAAGAAGTTATCTGAATATACAAATTCAGTTTCTAAAAACATCGATGGCTAGTCTAGAGACCAAGTTCAAATATTATATCTTACACTTTTTTTCAATTTATCTGTATACCTTCTATAAAAAATATCATTATGAATATAGTATGACGCAAAATAGTGGAGTTATACATATAGATGAATAGTTTCAGATATTTGGATACAAGGATAGAATGATATTTTTTAATAATATGCAATATTTTGGAATTATAAAAAAGATATACTAGTTGGATTATTCAACATTGATGGTGATTATTTTCTATTAAAAATGTGTTGAATAATGAGTGCAGTGAAAGATGAGGAAATTATATTTTTGAATGTGAATTTTTGTGTGTGCGGGGATAATCTCAATCCTTTAAAATGGTCATTACAATTAGTGCGTGTATTTTTAGGATTAGATAGAATAACAAATAATTGATCAATTAACTTAATGGAGACTAAAAAAATATAGGGTCAATGGAAATTATAATCATGGATGACCCTTTAATTAGAAGATCAAAATAATTCCATAGTATTAAAAGTGAAAATAATGTCATGTACGTTAGAGGGGACCACAATGATAAGATTTTGATTCTCAAAATTTGATCCATCTCCATTAATCAATTAATGAAAAGAAAGAATGGTCAATGAGAATGATAAACTATTTTTATTATAGTATGATCTTTCGAAAAATATTATTTGTTATCTGTTATATTTAGGTAATCTGAATTAGGATTTTGGCTACAAATGTAGTCAATTAATTCTTCACATAATGATGTATCCAATATCAGGGATGAAAATTTGATTGATGTGGATACTATATAATTATTAGAGTAATGACACCATGTTTATGAAGAAAATAATCATGGATAATCATTGTTTTGACTTAAATGATCATTTAAGTAATTAATGACACAAAATTTTATGACTGTTGGAATCAATGCATCCAACCTATCGACCCCAAAATGAAAATTATCAATAGTTATGTTCAGATCAAAATGATGAGGGTTGTGTCTATTCATATAGATCAAGGGTGACACGTCTATACTATAATTATAGAGACCCCTTGGGAATATATAATTGTATTGTTATTATATGATTTATCTTTTTTATAGAATAATTATATAATAAAATGATGATTTAATTTTCGTTATTCCATATAGAGTTTCTTATATTAGATTATTTCCACTAAAATGTGTCTTATTAGCCATTAGAAAATCATACTGATGCATCATGACTATTATTACAATGTTTACTCATAGGGATGCTGAAAGGAATGTAAATCCCACCCACTAGTTACTTATGTACACATTATAATGAAAGGAAATCAGATTTCTTTTATAAGAAATCATGTTGATAAATATTTTCAGGTACAATATAATTTATAATATATCATTTGATGATATTTATTTTATCAAAAATTATTCGAAATTTTTGGATTATTATATAAAAAAGTGGTGTTCAAAATGATCAATCGGCCTCAAAACCAATGTACCCTTATCACAATGCAATGATGGGGTACACTACACTAGAGAAGAAAATAATATGTATTTCAAAAAATGAATGTGATATGAAAAAAATATGATTCTTTTTTATATTCATATTGGTGAATCAAAATTTCAATCCATTTACCTCTTGTTTCATGTGCTAAGGAAACAAGTTTTTTTAAATTAGGAGGGTAAAATAGTTGATAAAAACAAAAAAATAGTTATAGAAAACATGATTAAGTATGACATAATATTAATTTGTTATGATTTATAACAATATTAAATAAAAAATATCTCTTTAGATTTATATAAATTTTTAAATGATTTAGAGAAATGAATTAGAAGATTCCATAGTGGAAAAAGTATAATTTCAGTAGCCTTGATAAAGTGGGAACAATATGGGTGCATTAGTGTTGTAGGTTTTAGAGTGTCTTATAAAAAATATTTCAAGAAGAAAAAAACACAAGATGAAAAATATAAGTTGGTGAAATGATTTTTGTTTCCAGTAGAATCATTGAAATAAAAAAAAATTTACTCTGGTTTGCTGGACTAATTTATGGAAAAAGATGAAATTGAACTGGCAGTGGAACAATGATCATCACATGAAAAACCAAATGACTTCTCTAGCTTTAAAGATTGTAATTCCCATCAACCTTGTACGTTGACCCAGGTGGTAAATTTATTCATTACTCATTCATATACAATTTAATAAAAAATATTTGATAAATTTTTTTAATAATATTTGATATAGTGATATTTTCTGTGGTTTAAATATATTATCTCTAATGTGTGACCTTGTGGTCTAGGGTACCAAGTGTAATTTCATAGGAGACAGGATACACAAAAAATAACACCCAAAATATCACTTGAGAGTTTTGATTGATGTAGAATAATATTTTTTCTAATATTTTCATATTCCACTTAATTATTAATATATTACAACATTCAAGGATGTTATCTGAACATTCATAACATGGCCTTCTAATCATATAAATAAACATGAGGTATGTTTTTCACAAATTTTTTAAAATAAAAAACCTGTAACACTTGATCAAAAAATACATAATGTGATGTATAATATTACAAATAGGGAAAATCATTGGGAAATATAATGATGGAATATGAAAATTTTATTAATTTACCATGAAAACAAACAGGCCTTCTAGGAGTACATTCTCCCCTTGAGTTCTATATAAACATATATAATTATTAAAAATTCATGTAGTGACCAAATTCAATGACAGAGATATGTCTTAAGATCAATATGAAGTATGAATATCAATAAATTTCATTATATATGTTGTGAGTCTTAAGAGAATAAATAAGATTCTGATATTTGAATGGCTGGGTTTTTTAATTCTGAATACACATATAGGGAATATTTTCTAAATAGTTCTATCCAAAAAATGATCTAATATTTTCATTAATGATAATAACTATTCACATATTCTAAAATAGATTATATTACTTCTATATATATCGAAAATACTAAAATGATAATATTGGATTCATTAATCGAATTATTGTTTCTTCAAAAAAAAAATCATTGTAGTCGATAGAAATTAATAACAAAAAAGAAGAACTAAATATCATTTTTGAGAAGAATATAATTGCCTAAAAACTATTTTTTGGAACAAATGTCTTCCCCACAAGTCAATCATTCATGATGTGTATTGTAAATATTTTATAAACTAGAATCGACATTTTATTACACTTTAATCAAACATGGATGATGTGTTTGATAACAATAAAATATGATACATAAATTGTTTTCATCAAATTTATGTCTATCGAATCGACCACATATGATGTGTATTGTGAATTATTAATATACTAGATTCACTATTTTATTTTTAATCATCGAATTATGTGTTTATATTTGTGTTTTGATTAGAATATTATTATGATAGTGAAATCATTTAATATAATTTTTGACATGTTAAGAGGATGGTAACTGAAAATTAGAATCCAATTTATTACTTAAAATGGAAAAATAATACGTTATATATAGTATTATTTTTATTTGAAACATGTTTCAAAAAAATTTACTTATTTTGTTTATTCTTTTTGTAGTTTGTGAATAAAAATAACATCAAATATTGTTGATATTATGTTTCCAAATTTATGAAAGATATCATATACCATCAGAAGAAAATCATTCATGACCATGTAATTTATGAAAATAATTATAATTTATTTAAAAAATTTCCTAAACATTTTTCTATATTTTCTTACTAATATTATGATTTTAGATGATCTATATTCTCATTAGAATAAGTAAATTTATTTATACATGAGTGGGAATCTAAAATTCAGTTATAATGGTTTCTAACATGAAATTTGGTGGATTACCTACCATGTTTGTGATATAATATTATCTATGAACTTATAGATACTCAGGGGATGTTAAAAATGGGTATCAGATTGATTATATATTATTTTTGATCTATTTTTAAATGTAATGTATAATGGGGGAAATTAATTTTTTTTGGTAATAAATTATATGAATACATCATGAGATAATGCATACATACATAGTGAATAAGTGAATTCCCACTAATTATTTAGTAAAATTTCTCAACTTTTTATCTATTTTTTAGTTAATTTACATATGATTTTTATCTTATACTAATTTTGTTAAATATATAAATTATTTCAAAACATATATTACATGGACAAAACTAAGAAAAAATAAGATTTTTTTGTTGAATTAAGACAATTGTTCATAATTTTCTTTATGTGTTGGAATTGACCAAACAGTAATCTAACACCAAATGTTGTTGGTATTACTCAATGTTCATTTTTTTCAATAAAAAAGTCACATTTTTGTCTAAAATGAGAATCCCATATCCAAAACTTTCCAAAAACCATAAATTATTTTCTAAATGTATGAAAATTATTCATAGTTAATTACTACTTTCCACGAGTTTACGAAACATCTATCAGACTCTTAATGTGGTTAGTATGACATGAAGTGTGTATTGTCAATCAAATATACCATTCTAGTTTAAAATGAGAAAAAATTTGAAAAAATTTGATAAAATGAGATCATATTACTTTTAAACATTTTGGAAAAAGACTATGTTTTTGTTTTGACCTATTTCAATCAACCACACTTTTATCTAATAACTATTATATTAGATACTACTCAAAGTCTCTGTATTCATTTTAAAATGGAATATTATTTTAAAAACTAACATACTCAATAAAAATAATTTGAATTCAGATTGTTTCAATACATTATGATTATTATCCATAATTCATTTAAGATATGCATGAATCATTCACACCACAATATATTTTATGTTATGTCCAATATTACACAAAACATGTGGTTTGAGTTTCAAATTAAATTTTTAGTGAAAATGAATAGTGACATTCTCAAAAATATGAAACCACATTCATATTTTTTCAATAATTTTGGAAAATGAGCCATTAGTCATTTGTTATGTGTATTAATAATCCACACCTTAATATGATACATATTGTTCCCAGAATGACTCAATGTGTCTCTTATTAGTTAAAATTTCGCATTTTACATCAAAACATGTGTTAGTCACGAAAAAAATATATTACATGCAAGGATTTCCTCAATAATTTAGAAAAACACTAATACATTATTTTCCATGTGTATAAAATATTCTCTTGTAAAAAAGATACATGATTTGACTGATATGACTTAATGTTAATGTTATTTGTTTAAAATGATATTTTACTAAAAAACTGGAGACATACTCAAAACTGAGAAGTTCTTATGTATTGTTTTGGTAATATATGGAAATGATTCATATATCATTTGTGACATATATGAATTACTTTCACCTCAATATGATACATAGTGTGACCGGTATAACACTAATTAGGTGGTTTTAGTTTACTGTTTAAATTTTAGATTAACATGCATGTCACATAATAAAAACTGATCAAAAAAATTCTAATTATTTTTATACATTAGGAAAATGATCCACAATTTATTTTTAACTGGTAAGAATTAGCAGGATTTCAATCTTCTAAAAGGGGTGTACAGTATTAATCTTTTTCTGTATTTTTTATTTAAATTTATCATTTTAGAAAAAAACAATATTTGGAAACGCATGATTTAGAAACTCAATTTAGACTGTTTCTATACTTTAGATTAATGATACATAAGTCATTGTTGACATGTCTGAATCATAATCACGTCATTCTCGTACACAGTGGGTCTTATATGACTTAATGTGTCTTTTTCATTTTAAAATTTACATTTTAGTTTAAAATTGGCATCACTCATTACAAACTAATAAAACCCACTCATATTATCTTGATAATATAATAAAAAAAATAATAAGAAATTTTTTATTAGAAAAAATTAGACACACCTCAAATTGACATATGATGTGTCCGGTATGACTCAAATTATGTGTTCTCATTTTAGAACTATATTAAAAAAAATAATTGACATTCTTAAAATAGAGAGAAATATTTCGAATTGTTTTAGTATGTTAGAAAAAATATATATAAGTCAATTCTTATATTAATTAGTTTCTCCTACATTTGACATAAAATGTACCTGTATTAAAAAAATTGTAAAGATTTATTTTGAAATTGAAATTTTATATTAGAGCAGGCATCAAATTAAAAGAAACTGATAAAACACAATATAATTGTTTTGATACATTTGGAAAATGTTCGACAAGTCATTTGTGATATGTAGGAATAATCCACACCTAAATATGATACACGATGTTCTAGGTATGACTCAAAATATCTTTTATAAATTTTAAATTCAAATTTTAGTTAAAATATGTGTCAATCATTAGAAAAGAAGAAAAAAACGTGGATTTTACTGATAATTTATGAATACTCTTTATAAGTAATTTTTGATTATTATAAATATATATCACATCACACTAACACATTATGTGACCAATATGACTTAATGAATGAGTTTTTCGTTTAAAATAAAATTTTTTTAAATAAAACAAATGACTTAATGAATACTAAGAAAATGAATTAATATTTTTTTATTACTTATAGAAAATAATACAAAAGTTAATTTTTATCATAGAAATGATATTTACGTTAATTAAACATAGAGGGTGACTAGGATCACTCAAACTGCATGTTCTTAGTTTAAAAGGTCATTTTTCTAAAAACCACAAATTCCTTACTCAAAATCAATCAAATTCATTCATATTATTTTGTTATTTTCTAAAAATTATTCTTAAGTCATTTTTTACATGGTGGAATTAATTATACCAAACTCTAACACATGATGTTACTGGTATGACTCTAGTGTGTTGTTTTTTTATTTTGCATTATAGTAAAAATTCATGTGACATATCCAAAAAAAACTTTCAAATTATTTCAATACCTTAGGAGTAAAATACATATGTACTATGTCACATGTTGGAATCATTCAAACCTCAATCTGATAAACAGTGTGCCAGATATGACTTAAAGTGTTCATTATTAGTTTAAAATTGGAATTTTATAGTAAAATGTGTGTCTCCCGCTAAAATCATAGAAAAAATTATTTAATTATGTTGATAATTTAGTAAAATGATTCCTAAGTCAGTTTTTATGTTTAGGAATCTTTATCACATAAAACTGATGCATGATTTGAAAGTTATGACTCGGAGATTGTCTTTTTAGTTTGTAATGTCTGTTTTGAAAAAATAAGAAGTGACATACTAAAAACAAATAAAAAACATTTTCATTGTTTTCATAAATTTAAAACATGATTTCTAATTTATGTGTGGCCTATGTGAATCATCAACACATCAATCTGATGTATGGTGTTACCGATATTACTCAAATTTTATGTTTTTATATTAAAATCTATTTTCTCTTGAAAATGAATGCCATGAAAAAAATGAGAAACATAATTCTTATTATTTTGATACATGAAAAAAATTAACCATATGTTATCTGGGAAGATTAGAAACTATCCACACTTCTTTCTAATATATGGTGTCTATGATATGACTCAAAGATACCACTATCAGTTTGAAATTTTCAATTTAGTAAAAAATGTCACTCTCAAAAAACTATGAAAACATGCTCGGATTGTCTTAATATTCTAGGAAAACAATTCATTATTCATTTTAGATTTATGTATATATACTACACATCATTCCAATACACAATTTGTTCAGTATGACTCAGAATGAGAGTTTTCAATATATATGTTCCATATTAGTTTAAATCATGTATCATATGGCCAAAACAAATAAAACATGCATAAATTATTTTATTATTCTTTTTTCTAATATTAAAAAATTAATTTCATTTCCTATTTTATCTGATAAAAATTTTGATGATTTTCACCAAACATATGTCACAATTGAAGGAATTATCTAAAAAAAATTCTCTTGAATTGGCTCCAATCAACAAGTTTTTTTTATAATGACATTTGAGAGGCAATTCAAGAGAATATGATTTTGAGTATGAAATGAAATTTTGTTTCATGTAGGAATCAACTACAACATTATTTGATACACGACGTTCATAGTATGACTCAAAGTATTTGATTTTGGCTTAAAATTGGTAAAATGCATTCATTTTACTTCATTATACTTCTAATAAAATAAAAACTATTTTCTTGTACATTTTCATTATTTTTCCGGATATGGGGTCGTTTTTTTGGTATGTAAAAAAATGATTGGGGAGAAGGCGAAAATAAAAAGGAATACTATTGTTTTTTAATTTCTTGTATTATTATTACATGATCATTTAATTACACAATCCATTGTCTGAAGCATCTATAATATTTTTTCTTATATTTGAGATGTAAATTTTATTTCAATTAAATTGTACTTTTTTAACATATATTGTATATTTTTATAGCATAGCATGCTATAATTTTAATAGAACACTATATAAGTTTCCACTTTATGAGTGCTAGAAATAGAACTGATAAAGTTTCCTTTTATTATATCTAGAAAAAAGAACTGATAAAGGGAAGCTATACTGGTGCTAGAAAAATACTCGATCAAGGAATAAATTATCTACACTATTAAAATCATTGATAATGGTTCCCTTTATCAGCACTTAATAAATGTATTTAAAATATTGTTCCTACATCAGTTCTTAATTAAGTGATGGAAATGATTTCCATTATCATCAATTGTTATAGTGCTGATAAAGTGTTCCATTATCATCCATTTCTATCACTAACAAAACCTTATGCAATTAATCATACTCTAATTATTAGAACTTTTCCCACTGAAAAATCCTAGTATAGCTCTATTAAAAGCCTTTTTTGTAGTGTTTATACAATTACCTCCTTGATAACATTTTTTTCTATTTATTGGTAAAAATAATTACTCTAACATGAAAATTATGCAATAAATGGAAAGTGGTTAATATTTTCAATCATATCAAATTAACTTAGATAAATATATAATTTAAAGTAATTTTAAATCATTTAATAATAAACTATTTAATATAAAATTTCATTAATGTCATTTTTATAAATATTAAATTTTTTTTACATTCGAAACAACAAGGTAGAAGATGAATTTGAATAAAATACATCCACTCATATCTAATAGGTAATATTTATCTATAAAATTCTTGAAAAAACAATCATTCAAAATTTTATTAAAAATAATATTTTTGAAATAAATTATTTTATTTCAATATTATATAATGAAATTTTGGGTTAATATTTCATAAGAATTTAAGGAAACAATTTTTAGATGTTGGGATTCTAGGAATAAGTATGATTACATTTATTACATTTTTATATTATGTGTTCAGTATTAATAAATTTTTTTACATATCGTATGTTTATTTTCAATAATTTAATGTAATAATGTTCTAGATTACAAGCCGTATTAATAATCTCAAAAGTGGAAGAAATAATTGTAAAACGAAACTGAAAATATATTATTTATATTTATTTATTGAACTTTATTAAACACATTTTTCTCAATTTCATTTTCAAACAATGATTTTTAATCATTATTAGTAGAATATTGTTTTCTCCCTCTTAGAAATCCATTTCATTGTTATTTTAATATTTAGAAATAGATTTTTTAATATTATTCAAATTATTAATGTATTCATTCTTCCTAATATATATTTCTGAAAATATTTTTTTATCTTAAGGAAACAGTTAACTAACCTATACTTAGTCACATACAAAAGTAGTTTTACTCTTTTGAATGGAAATTTTACTACTTATCCTAACTCAATGTTGCTAATGATAGTTCGAAAATTGTAAAAAAAGAATAGTTGACACTACCTCAACAAGTTATTTAATAATGTAAGTTCAAGTGTGTCTTGGTTATAGATATTTTTATACCACAAGTGCAACAATGCTGGAATCAAGAAAAATATAACACCAACACTTGTAGATTCCAAGATTGTGGATAGTTCAAATTTTCTACCACTGTATGTTTTTTTACCACCAACATCGGATTATACTACAAACTCTATTTGAATATAATTCTATTTCAATGTGTGATACTGGTAAAAAATGTGTATTTCCATTTCATATATCATTCTACTAATCAATGGAATTTCTACTACAAGAATACTCTTCTAAAATTAAAAGGAACCTCTTATATCTAGTTCACATAAACTATTAATAGTTACTTTTTTGGCACAAGATTATCTGAATATTGTATCAATTTGGAATTAAATTGAGATTTAATTTTTCTAATGCTTAGTTTATGGTATAAAATGATAGTTAGAAACTTGTGTATTTATTAATGATTATTATTAGAAAAATATAAATATGCATTAATGACTATTTCAAACATTATATATATGGGTTATTATTAGGAAATATCATATTAATAACATACAATGTACAATTGGAAACTAAATAAATCAATAAAGAAAGTGAAAACCTTATGAAAAAGTGTTAACTAGATGACCAGTTGGTAGTTTGAATGATTAATCTTTCTTACTGAATTTATTTTAGTGGATTTTGTTTTGTGAAAAAATGTATAATTTACATTTCTTCATCTTATTGTCTTTTGTTTCCATAAAAACTGAAATCTAGTGATTAACATTGAACGTTTCCTCAGGAATAGATATAAATACAACCTAAATGATGAATTGGAACATTCATGATCATATACATAGTTGATCAAAAGGTGAATACCTAAAAAAATTAATCTACAATATTTATTTTTATTTGGTTATTTACATTTTTTTTTATTCTTCAATTTTTCCACCTAGTCGCACTACCCACAACATTTGATTGGAAATCGTAATTACCCCCTCCAACTGTTCTTCTTTATTTTGTTATCATGTGATGATATGTGGATAATGATATGTATCACATGCATTTATTTTTTGTAGTTGTTTTATGTGAAATATTGATCATGATTTTGGATCATTTTATTATTTAATAATATTCTTTGTGGAAACTGATTTTTAATAGGAGAGGACTATCCCTAGTAATCATACTGAATCACTAATTATATTACATAGTATGTATTCTTTTTTTTATAATACCTCCATATAAAATAAAACTAGTTCATTTTTAAAAAACTATATATAAAATAATTATTTTGACAGTTTATTTAATTATTCATTTATATAATTTTTTTAATATATAAATTTAAAAATATCTAGTTAATTTTAATTTTGTAACAATTTTATGACTGGGTTTTTAGAAATTTTTTGTTGTTGTAAAATTATAATTTTCTACAATTATATTTAAATGGTCATATTTATAAATTTTGGATATAGTTTTATGTATTTTTAAAATATAAAATTAATTGGAAACTCAATTCACCATTGCCCTTATGTTCCGCACTCTAACCAACATCATGGTCCATTACAAATTCTTTGAATGTAGAGATCATAACATATTATTTTAGAATGGAGATATATGGATACTTTTAATGATAATTGATGAATGTTTTCTATGAATGGATCAATAGTTTAAGATTTATAAACAAATCATGATTGATTATATAAATATTTAATTTTGAAACGTTCTACGAAATTTAATAATTCATTTATGTATTGGAAATTGCTAATGAATATTGATGATTTATCTATCAAGGTTTTGTGATAATAATTATTATATATATATATATATATATTTTTGATAACATCATTGAGAAAATTATGGTTGAAGTGTATTATTTTTAATTATTTTTTAAATTACATATTTTTTTCATAATATTTTATCTTGTTTATGAAGGTGTGGAAATTATATTAATGATACATTATTTAAAATAAACATATATTGTATCATGAAGTGGTATTGATCTTATTGAGAATGTTATATGGTGATCAATATCCAAAATGTGGAAAATCACACAGTATTGTAGTAAGGAATATGTTTTGAGCTAAATAAAAGAATGGTTGATGGATTGGTATACACTAAAGAAATTTTCACTAGAATTATTTATAAATTATTTATTCTATTTAATGACATAAAAATGTATCATTTTGATAAAAGGGAAATTTCTGAAATTTATTAGAAGTAGGGAGTTGATGGTGTTGTCAAATATTAGGGAGCTTCTTGTGTTTTTGGAAAATATGGTGTTTTCTAAAAAAATGTTTCTTGGTAAAAATTTTGACATAGGAACTACTATATAAGACTATTTTTTAGTATTTCATTGGTAATGTAATAACCTATAAAATGTTTTACAAATCATTTCATTTTTATATAATTTTTTGAAATCATTTCTGAAAACTAATTTTTTAGATAAAAATATTTTTATTTAGCATTATTGATTATAATTTCATTTGTTAGATTTTTTCATTTCAAGTTATTCATTAGAGACATTCTGATAAAACTACTATGTTTATACTAACTTATAAATTTAATCATCAGTGGGCATAATGGATTTTATTTTTTTACAGGTAAAAATATTATACCTATTGTACAAAATAATTTTTTCCATGCACATTCTTACAGTAATAATGATATGGTCTTCACGTCAATAACAAAATATCGGTGATGTCAAAAAATTAACCTTACCGATATGGAAAAAAATAATTGGGATATCTATAACAAACATGATTTTCCAAAAATTGAGTTATATATATTATTATGAAATATTATCTAGTATTAAAAAGTGTTGATGGAAAACAATGACATGAACTTAGCCATGAATTTCATCCAGATCATATAAAACATGGTGTTGAAATCCTACAAATCAATTTTATGGGTAATTTGGGAGTTTTTTTCCTCCATACACATTTTATTAGGAAACCATAGCTCTTGGGGATTTTTTATTTCAAATTATTTTATTTGACTTCCCAATGAACCAAAATATAAAGGCATATCAATTGTTTTGTTTGATTGATGTTTGAGGATTACGATGTTTTCATAAATGTAAACTTCGGTATTCCTACCTCTATTGAAACCCATGATATTCACCCATGTCTCTCACATACACCATAACCTCTTCCACACATAGGTATCCTTCCATTATAACACTCTTTCACTAAAACATCCTTGTGTGGTTCCCATGTTCGCATACTTGAGGTGCTTACCCACTAAGGTATGATAGGTTGTAACTCATTGGATATTTGAATTAGTCTTTAATTGAAAATATATATGCCAAATTGGTCTATGATTTTTATAATATTGTTATTTTATCCCTAAGGAGGTGATATCTGGGTATGAGGTAGAAATCCAACAAGACCTTTGTGTGCAGATCACCTGCTGACATTCAAATGCATTCCTTTTCTCCCTTAAGGTTAATATTTTATAATGAGTTAAGGGAAATTATATCAAGGTAAAAACCTATATATTCTATAAGCCTTATACTAGTGTACCATGTACATTATCCATTCGTAGTATCATGTATTGTAGTTTTGTGTGCCCCCATAATCCTCAGATGTCTCCTATCTGGGCATGGTAGTGCCCATGTCTCATAACTGAGTGTGCCTTCGCACAGGTCTCCTACCAAAGAGAGAAAAAAAATTTACTCCTAACATAACATGATTTCTCTTATATCCCATAATTGAGTAATACATCACATAGGCCTACTAAATTAGTGAAACTTCACCCATTCCTCCCAACTTTGTGAAGCATTTCCTAGGGCTTAGCCTAGGGAATCACTTCTCATAGGCTCCACAAATGGGTGAGACATCACCGATGCCTCTTAACTGGGATACACATAATCTAGGTTATTAATATAGGATGAAATTTCACTTACATATCATATATGATAAACATGTCACCCTTATCATCACTCTAGGTATAAACTTCTCCCAAGGCCCCTATACCTAGAGTGCCTCTATGCTTGGTCTCCTACATGAGTGAAAGTACTCCTGAGACCTCTATCTAGGCCCCAACCCACAATATAATTATTGGGTTTAGATACTATTCTAGGACCCAAAAATTCATTTCTAAATGATACTCAACAATTTTTCCTCATACTTTAACCACATCTTAGGGTTAGCCCCAACCATACATTCTCATGTTTCATTGAAAATATAAATGATAAATAAAAAATTTTAAGTTATTCATTGGCACTATTTAATATCTTGCGGTTTCCCCACTCAAAACATAAAAATCCTTACCACGTGATGTTAAAAAAATGGTATAGTAATATCACATGTCCTGATACTATACAACAAAACTACTAGGGATTTTATTCCAGTTAACCAATATACATAGTGTAACTCCTTAAAGGTCATTCTGAACACCATTATCATTATATATCCCCAATCAATGGTGAAATATTTAATTCCATGACTTAATTATTATGTAATTATGATGATAAATTACACTTTATATGTGATGAGTATATGATTCCATAAGTGATTAGCATATGATGATCTATAATTTCTTATGTTATTAGAATAAGATTCCATATGTGACAATAAAATAATTACATGTCATTACTAGTGTGAATAGAATAATATTTAATAGGTGATGAGTATAGGTCTAACTATTTGTAATAAATAATCAAGAATAACATTTCATATGTGATGGGAATATGAAGAGATATCATTACTTATGTAATGATCATAAGATGTGTAGGTGTCCTGATATGACGAAGACAAAAGGGCCCCTAACTAGGTTGAAGACCCAACCTAACATATCACCCTTCCTAATTTCTTCATCAATATGTAGAGGATATAAATTGTTATTCAACCCCCTACATTGTGTAATCCCCACCAATTCCAATTTCTCTTCCACATCTGGTTTCTAACAGAAATGGGGTTGACATATATAAATGGTTTAATAATAAATTCAAGTATACAATCAATTTAAAAAAAAATATTTGTATTATTATAATTCGAAATGAACTAGTTAAAATTTAAAATGTAATACAAAAAATAATTTTACCATTATAACACTTGAAAGAATTTGAACTATTTAACAAAATCATAATTTTTCATTGATCCTTGAAAAATCAATATTATCATAAAATTATTATAAATGTACTATATATACTAAATTAGGATTCCTCCATGCCTACGTGTCACCCTCCCAGTTCTCCACGTAGCCTCCAATTAATCGAATCTCCATTCAATTTCGTCCCTCCCGCGACTGAAATCGCATTCCTATGCGTGATACCGCATACCCGCCCTCCTGTTTAGGGTATCTACCATGTATTACCGCTCTGCCAAAATACCTCAGGTCTCCACCCTCCACTGCCCGGCGACCCTCGAACAGCTTCCAATACTCCACCCGCAGTATCCAACCTTAACCGAAACTACCCTACCTCGCATCCTGCTCTATCGCTGCCTATGTTCCCCCGCATTCGAAGAACAGTCGCGTCCCCTCCATTGGTGATCAGGGATTCCATACGTCTTCTGCAACTCCCCCTCTGTTGATGTCTACATTCCCTCACATCTAGATATCAGTCGTGTTCCATCCCTCGGCTTTCAGCGAATCCATCCGCCTTTTGCAACCCTCCTCCGCCTATGCCTGATTCGTCGTCGTCGGTTCCTCCTCGGTCACCCTCGGTCTCTACATATCCATCAGGTAGGGTTTCATTGATTTTACTAAAATTTTATGGCATTTCATTCCTCAGTTCATCCCCTTAGCTTCGTGCCTCTCTTCATCCTATTTTCCCTTGCGACAGAAGACCTCCATTTCAATCTGGTATTTCTTTATCATAATCTAAAAATGCTTTGGCTACAGGTATGTTATTATTGTCTACAGGTACATTCCAATTCCCTCACTCATCTCACCAAAGGTTCTAATGTTTAAATTTTGAATCTTTTCTGATGTCCCTAAACCCAAACATTCCTCTGAAGTAAACTACTAGCCAGTATGAATGTTCTTTTGTAGTGATTTTGTTTAAGTGATTCTAGATACATGTAACACCCGAGACTTTTATGTTATATAAATCATCAAAGGAATCTTTTTCTACACAACACTTTCTTGGCTTGCTTTACACGCAATCGTGACCTTCCTCGATAGCTTGCGTCGTACGCAATACCGAGTTTCACTAAACAACAATATGCTATTAAAACTAGCCGTTATGAATAGTAATAACCACTTTTTGAAATTTTATAAATTTTATTTTTCAAAATGGACTTCATTTTTGGACTCAGAATATCGAAATTAGCCTAGGGTGAAATTTTGGTATTTTTCTGAAAACTTTCAATTTTTGATGAATAGTGAAACCACTAAGTGGTAGGTTAAAAACTGAATTTGGCATAAAACTTAATTTTACCGCTTCTGTGAATGGAATTTCAAAAATCCGAGAGACACGGTTAATATCAAGGACTAAAATGTGGTTCAATGAGATGAAAATAATTTTTTGGTGAATAGTAACTTTTTACTATTTTTACCGCGGTTAATAGTAAATAGGGTAACTAAGGGTAAATATGATATTAATATTACCCTAACACATGTCCTAATTCTATTGGACAATTGTAATTCGACCAAAAACAAACTTAGGAATAAAATATGATCATTTAGGCCCACTTGGATTAGATTAGGACATTTATTATTAATTTATTTAAAGAAGGGTTAAAATAGTTAAAATCAAAGTTTAATAAGTAAATCATTTTTTAATATAGGGTTATACATAAGATAAAATCGATTGTAAATATTCATTAGAAAGCTAAAAAGATTTCCTACATGATGGTATTTTATTTGTAATTTTTATACATCAAATAATTTAATTTATTTATGACACAAAGATGATGCAGTAATTATCTTATTAATGAAATATTGACAAAATTGATAATATAAATACCAAAATAAATGTAATTTGAGACTTTTTATGAATTCCACTAATTTTCTAGGTTACTATGATATATTAGTATTGATTTAATCAACTTGGTTCGAACATATAATTCTGTTATGACTTTGACAAAAATCATATATCAAATAGTGTCAAAATTGACACAAAATAGTTTTTAAATCAAATATTATATTATTAATTGTTATTTTATTCCTAAAAATCTAAGGTTCGGCCAAATGACTTAGATAAAGATATATATATTAATAATAAACAATTTGGGGTTAGTTTGGCATGTTATAGTAAGTGTATTAACCATATAGTGAAAGAAAACAAAAAGACATGGTAAAAGTTAAATTATTTAACTTAGAGTTAAATTTAATTGATAAGGTTAAAATAATATCCTAAACTTGTCTAAATTCTATTGGTTGATAGGATTTCGACCCATCCCCACTTTAGCTTCGAAATAAGACGCTTTGGAACCATTATAAACCGATTTTGACTTTAATATAAAATAATATTTTGAGATATTCCTAAGGTGCCCCTCTCCTCCCTTATAAAAGGGCACCTCCTCCCCCTCCTCCTCACACCAATTTGAGCACTCAAGCTCGGCCAACCCCTGCCATTTTCCCTTCTCCACTTCCCTAGAATAATCCTAGAGGTCCTGGTCTTCTCCAAAGACCAATCTTAGTTCCTTAAGTGGAGGATTCAAAAAGGCGTTCCAAAGAAGAGGTAATATCCATTACCGATCTTTTCAATTTCTTTCTTCTTCAACTTCTCCTTATTTAGTTGTTTCATGATAAAGTAATAACATCAGTATTACTTACATACTAATATGTTATTATAAATATGAAACAACCCTAATTCACCTTCTATCCATCCTACGGAAAAATGAAATCACCGCGCGTGCGTACGTACGGAATACCGTCTCCACGCCGTGGTGTAATCTATTTTCCACCATCACCTTACAAGGATGGGTATAATGGTGTAATTAGTAACTATATATGATTATTATTAAGTAATATTGATACTGAAATAATATATATATATACTCCAATACAATTCCACGATCATAGGAACGATATCATCACTCGTGCGTACGTACGGAATACCGTCTCCACGATGTGATGCGACTCGTTCTACATGATCTTCATTTCATAATGATTGTATAAATGAATTGAATGAATGAATATGGTATATACTACACTAATACCATTCTGGAAATGAATTATCTATAACCTAAAGATAAGAATAAGAATTTATTCGACAAAACACGCATAAGAACAAAAAGTTATAAAGACCCGAGTAACAAGTAACAATGAAATATTACTAACAAGAAGCTAATAATATGACCATATATGATCTCATATCAATATTTATGATTCTGGAATAAGTCAATAACATTATTTAAACCATTATACAGGAGCTTCGGACACGAACAAAGCAAATCGGACCTAAGGTAAGGGAAATATCACAATCTCATTTTTTTATCCGAGATTGTTTATTCGTAAGTATTTACTGGGGTGTATTTTATCATCCACATCCATGTTCCCTCAATATGTAATATTGTTTCCATCCACTTGAAATAGTTTAAATCCAATTTTACCCTTAGGTGAGTTTTTAGTAAAGAATATGAAAGGAATCTTTTGTCGTTTTTCCGTACGAGGTACTTTTTGACTTTTCCGACAAAAGTACGAAGAATGTTTTTTTTAACTTATACGGCATGAATGGATTTTTAAAACATTACTTCAAAGAAGCTTCCTTTACAAGTTTTCAAGTTTATTTTTAATCAACTTCTTTTATTTTAAAGTTGTATGACATGTTATGAAAGGAAAAATGTTTTTTGAAGAAGAAAGGATATTTTCCTCAAGAATTCAATTCAAGTGTTTTATCAAAATTATTTTCCATCTAAGATAATAAAGGGTTCTGTTTCTATCCATATTTTTACATTGGTTTGACTATGTTGTGATGGAATTATGTTTATGAATTCCTTTATCATATATGAATTGATTTATGATGTCATGATGTTTCAAGAATCCCATTTTTGTTACATGTGTTACGCGATGATGCATGTTTTATGATTATGTGGCACACATAAGAAAGGATTCATTATAAGATGGGTGGGACCTATATCTCCCTCCAATGCATTGGGTAATGATTTTATATCTCATGAGATAGACATGGCTAGAACGGAAGGTTATTTCGGTTCAGTGATACAGGACTGAAACGAGGAGTGAACTCGGTTCAGAAAGGGACTTTGTCCACTAAGATAGTCTTGGCAATGAGTCATGACTAACAAGAAATGATTTTCCATGATTATGTGTGCATGCCACAAAGATTCAAGTTTTATGTTATGATTATGGGGATCTCATTTTCACTTCTATGATTTATTCCATGTTAAGATATTATGATCTCTTTTGCAGGTTTTGATTTTCATAAAGATATGATATGATTTTTATTTCCTTTATTTGCCCTTGCTGAGCATTTGAGCTCACCCTTTTATGTTTTCTTTTCCCCAGGTCAGGAAGATGGATATTAAGTAGAATATGCTAAAAGGGACCCTAGATATGATGAAATAAATGGGAGACACTGTAGAAGTTTTATGAACTAGTTGTTTATGTTTCCCAGTTTCTAAAGACACTATACCTATACGGTCCTTTGTGGTTTTGTCATATGTTGTAATAAGTGTGCTTCAATTTTGAAGTATTAACAATGTATGTAAAGTATGAGTCGTTATAGTTGGTATCAGAGGAAAGGTATAGTCAACCTTTGGAAACTAGGATGTGAAAGCCTTAGTAAGAACCCTAAGGATAAGTCTAAGCATAGAACACAATCTTAGTGTTTTAGAAATGGCCTTGAATAACCTAGGATAAGACCTTAAGCATGGAAATTTTATTCTTGAATTATGTGGTTTCCTATTATAATTAGTGTTGCTCACACTATTCTTCTTGGTTTTAGTCAATGGCTGGAACCCGAAGGAACCGTGTTAATGCGGAATGCGATGGTCAATGCAATGATTGTCCCCCTGAGCAACCAAACGATATGGGAGCTGGAATGCAAAATCTTGTAGCCATGCTCACACAACTTTCTCAAGCTATGAATCATGCAGGATTTCCAAACGAACAAAGAAGGGAGCAACATTCTGTTGAATCCTTCATGAGGCAGCGTCCACCATCTTTCAGCGGGTCTACTGATCCATTAGTTGCTGAACAATGGATTAGTACTACTGAAAAGATATTTTCAGTTCTTCAATGTTCTGAGCATGATAAAGTCATCCTAGCAGTGTATCGTTTGGAAGGAGATGCGGATCAATGGTGGAATCTTGTTAAGAATACGAGGCAAAGGGATGAAATTGAGTCTATGGAATGGGACGAGTTCAAGAACTTATTTTTCAATAAGTACTTCCCTCGTATTCTCCGAACAAAGATGGAGAAAGAGTTCCTTGAACTGAAGCAAAGGGATGATGAATCTGTTAGTACCTATGAAGCAAATTTTACAAGACTTGCAAGGTACGCTTCTGGTATTATTATCCAACCTGAGAGTAAGATAGATAGATTCTTTAGTGGCTTAAAACCAAGTCTTCGAAGGGCGTTAGCCATAAGGGACTTCAATAGCTACGAGGAAATCGTTCGATGTGCTCTCAAAGTCGAGATGGAGATTGGAGTAACCCATCAGTCACATGGGTTTGATAAGAAGAGGAAGATGGAATTCAAAGAAAAATCTAAAGAGCACACGGAAAAGAAGATGAAATTTCCCTTATGCTCAAAGTGTGGAAAGAAACATGGAGGGAGTTGTCTTAAAGGGACAAGTAAATGTTTTAAATGTGTAAAGGAAGGTCATCGGGCATTTGAATGCCGTGATAATGGGAAGAAGATGTCTAATGAAGCAAACAAAGGAAGGGATACACAGAATGAACCTGCTACACTTCAATGTTTCAAGTGCAAGGAGATGGGGCATTATTCCAATCAATGCCCAAATCCAAGGGTTGATGATGATGGTCGACGTCAACAAACTCTTAAGGCTAAAGACAAAGGAAAGTCACATGCAATTTCTATCAGCGATGTGGAGTACGATAACGATGTGGTGAAAGGTACACTTACCATCCACTCTAAAGTAGCAAATGTTTTATTTGATTCTGGATCCACCCACTCTTTTATTTCTGAAAATTTTTCTAAGGGTATCACCGTATTACCTCAACAATTAGATGTTGAGTTAGCTGTGACAACACCTAATGGCACATCAATCGCATCAAAAGTTTATAATTATTCTCCGATCGAAGTTTGTGGGAAAGTGCTTCCTGCAAATCTTGTGATCCTTCCTTTAGTGGAATTTGATGTGATTCTTGGCATGGATTGGCTTTCTCTACATGGAGCTCATATCAATTGCCAAAGAAGGGAAGTCACATTTCATATTCCAGATCAACCTACGATCGTCTATCAATGCAAGGATGAACATAACCTTCCAGTGGAAATTTCTTCCATCTTATGGGTATTGATTCCACTAAATTAAGGTTATTTATCTCAAATGGTTGGTGAGAAACTCACGATTAAGAATATGCCCATTGTACGGGAGTTTTATGATGTCTTTCCGGAGGAATTGCCGGGTCTTCCACCAAATCGTGAAGTTGAGTTTTCAATAGAACTCGTACCGGGTGCTTTGCCTATTTCAAAGACACATTATAGAATGGCCCCAATTGAGTTGCAGGAATTGAAGAAGCAACTCCAAGAGAATCTTGATAAGGGATTCATACGCCCTAGTGCGTCACCTTGGGGAGAACCTGTTCTATTTGTTAAGAAGAAAGATGGATCAATGAGACTCTGCATTGATTATCGAGAACTTAACAAGATCACTATCAAGAACAAATATCCTCTCCCACACATTGATGACTTATTTGACCAACTACGCGGAGCTCAATACTTTACCAAGATTGATCTTCGTTCGGGGTATCATCAATTAAGGGTCAAAAGGGAGGATATACCAAAGACGGCTTTCCGTACAAGGTATGGACACTATGAATTTATAGTGATGCCATTTGGTCTTACTAATGCCCCTGCTATCTTCATGGATCTAATGAATAGAGTCTTTAGAGACTATCTTGATCAATTTGTGGTAGTCTTTATAGACGATATTCTTGTCTATTCAAAGAGCAAGGAAGAGCATGAAGATCACTTGAGAATTATATTGAAGACCCTGAGAAAAGAGAAACTTTATGCCAAATTTACCAAGTGTGAATTTTGGCTTCAAAAAGTTGCATTTTTGGGTCATATAATCTCAAAAGAGGGGATATCTGTGGATCCAGCAAAAACAGAGGTTATCGAAAGATGGTCAAGACCAACAACAGTAACTGAGATCCGAAGTTTTCTTGGTTTGGCTGGATATTATCGACGTTTTGTAAAAGATTTTTCACTGTTATCTAATCCAATCACCAAGTTGACTCGGAAAGGAGTTAAGTTTGTCTGGACAGAGGAATGTGAAGAGAATATCAAGGAGTTGAAAAGAAGGTTATCCAGTGCACCTGTGCTCACACTGCCTTGTAGTGGAGAAAGGTTTGTGATCTACAGTGATGCTTCCAAGAAGGGATTGGGGTGTGTTCTTATGCAAAATGATATGGTGATAGCTTATGCCTCACGACAGTTGAGAATCCATGAGAAAAATTACCCAACACATGATTTGGAGTTGGCTGCGGTAATCTTTGCATTAAAGATATGGAGGCATTACCTTTATGGTGAAAGGTGTGATATTTATACTGATCATAAAAGTTTAAAGTATATTTTCACACAAAAGGAGTTGAATATGCGCCAAAGAAGATGGTTGGAGCTGATTAAGGATTATGACTGCTCAATCCATTACCACCCTGGGAAAGCAAACAAGGTGGCAGATGCATTAAGTCGACAAGACCATGCTAGTTTATCCATGATGAGGATCACAAAAGATCCAATATTTATGGATTTACAAAGGATGGATCTTGGAATTATAATGGAAGGGGAAAAATATTATCTTTCTCAAATGAATGTTCAACCATCTATACATGTGAAGATTAAAGAGGCACAGAAAGAAGATGTCGAGTTACAAAAGAAGGTGAGAAATGTTCCTGAATTCAACCTTGATTGTGATGGGATAATAAAGTTCAGGAATCGGGTTTGCGTTCCTCCCATCCCCGAATTAAAGAATGAGCTGCTGGATGGGGCTCATAGTTCATCATTTTCTATTCATCCTGGAAGCACGAAGATGTATAGGGACCTGAAAGAGTACTTCTGGTGGGATGGCATGAAAAGAGATGTTGCTGAATATGTCTCTCGATGCTTGGTTTGTCAACAAGTTAAAGCTGAGAGACAGAAGTCTAAGGGGATGTTACAACCATTACCCATACCCGAATAGAAATGGGAAAACATCACTATGGACTTTGTCACAGGACTTCCTAAAACATCCAAAGGCAATAATGCTATCTGGGTCATAGTTGATCGTCTTACAAAGTCTGCACACTTCATTGCTATTAGAGAGGATTTCTCTCTAGATCAGCTTGCCAGGATATATGTAAAGGAAGTGGTGAGATTGCATGGAGTACCACTTTCTATTATATCTGATCGAGATCCGAGATTTACCTCGAAGTTCTGGCGAAGTCTTCAGCATACTCTGGATACAGAGTTGAGTTTCAGCACTGCTTATCATCCCCAGACAGACGGTCAGTCTGAGAGAACAATTCAAACCCTAGAAGATATGTTGAGAGCTTGCTCTATGGATTTCAAAGGAGGTTGGGATCAACACCTACCTTTGGTGGAATTTTCTTATAATAATAGCTTTCACTCTAGTATTCAGATGGCTCCTTATGAAGCTCTATATGGAAAGAAATGCAGGACTCCAACTTGCTGGGATGAAGTTGGGGAAAGAAAGCTATTAGGACCTGATCTCGTTGATGAAATGGCAGAAAAGGTCAGATCTATTCAACAACACATAAGAGCAGCTCAGAGTCGACAGAAAAGTTATGCCGACAACCAAAGAAAAGACCTAGAGTTTGAAGTGGGTGATAAAGTGTTCTTACGAATATCTCCCTGGAAGAGGGTTATGAGATTTGGAAAGAAGGGGAAGTTGAGCCCTAGATATATCGGTCCTTTTGAAATACTGGATCGTGTTGGGAAGGTAGCTTACCGATTGGCGCTTCCACCGAATCTCTCTCAAGTTCACGATGTGTTCCATGTATCTCTCCTGAGAAAGTACATACCAGATCCTTCACATGTACTCAGCTCAGAAGTTGTACCGCTGGAGCAAGATCTTTCTTATGAAGAACAGCCGATAGAGATTCTGGATCGTAGCGAAAAAGTCCTACGAAACAAGACCACTCGCTTGGTGAAAGTTTTATGGAGAAACCACCAACTTGAAGAAGCTACATGGGAGCTTGAGGATATGATGAGGGAGAAGTATCCTCATTTGTTTGTTGCAAAGTGACGAATTTCGAGGGCGAAATTATTTTTAAGGGGGGTAGAATGTAACACCCGAGACTTTTATGTTATATAAATCATCAAAGGAATCTTTTTCTACACAACACTTTCTTGGCTTGCTTTACACGCAATCGCGACCTTCCTCGATAGCTTGCGTCGTACGCAATACCGAGTTTCACTAAACAACAATATGCTATTAAAATTAGCCGTTATGAATAGTAATAACCACTTTTTGAAATTTTATAAATTTTATTTTTCAAAATGGACTTCATTTTTGGACTCAGAATATCGAAATTAGCCTAGGGTGAAATTTTGGTATTTTTCTGAAAACTTTCAATTTTTGATGAATAGTGAAACCACTAAGTGGTAGGTTAAAAACTGAATTTGGCATAAAACTTAATTTTACCACTTCTGTGAATGGAATTTCAAAAATCCGAGAGACACGGTTAATATCAAGGACTAAAATGTGGTTCAATGAGATGAAAATAATTTTTTGGTGAATAGTAACTTTTTACTATTTTTACCGCGGTTAATAGTAAATAGGGTAACTAAGGGTAAATATGATATTAATATTACCCTAACACATGTCCTAATTCTATTGGACAAGTGTAATTCGACCAAAAACAAACTTAGGAATAAAATATGACCATTTAGGCCCACTTGGATTAGATTAGGACATTTATTATTAATTTATTTAAAGAAGGGTTAAAATAGTTAAAATCAAAGTTTAATAAGTAAATCATTTTTTAATATAGGGTTATACATAAGATAAATTCGATTGTAAATATTCATTAGAAAGCTAAAAAGATTTCATACATGATGGTATTTTATTTGTAATTTTTAGACATCAAATAATTTAATTTATTTATGACACAAAGATGATGCAGTAATTATCTTATTAATGAAATATTGAAAAAATTGATAATATAAATACCAAAATAAATGTAATTTGAGACTTTTTATGAATTCCACTAATTTTCTAGGTTACTATGATATATTATTATTGATTTAATCAACTTGGTTCGAACATATAATTCTGTTATGACTTTGACAAAAATCATATATCAAATAGTGTCAAAATTGACACAAAATAGTTTTTAGATCAAATATTATATTATTAATTTTTATTTTATTCCTAAAAATCTAAGGTTCGGCCAAATGACTTAGATAAGGATATATATATTAATAATAAACAATTTGGGGTTCGTTTGGAATGTTATAGTAAGTGTATTAACCATATAGTGAAAGAAAACAAAAAGACATGGTAAAAGTTAAATTATTTAACTTAGAGTTAAATTTAATTGATAAGGTTAAAATAATATCCTAAACTTGTCTAAATTCTATTGGTTGATAGGATTTCGACCCATCCCCACTTTAGCTTCGAAATAAGACCCTTTGGAACCATTATAAACCGATTTTGACTTTAATATAAAATAATATTTTGAGATATTCCTAAGGTGCCCCTCTCCTCCCTTATAAAAGGGCACCTCCTCCCCCTCCTCCTCACACCAATTTGAGGACTCAAGCTCGGCCAACCCCTGCCATTTTCCCTTCTCCACTTCCCTAGAATAATCCTAGAGGTCCTGGTCTTCTCCAAAGACCAATCTTAGTTCCTTAAGTGAAGGATTCAAAAAGGCGTTCCAAAGAAGAGGTAATATCCATTACCGATCTTTTCAATTTCTTTCTTCTTCAACTTCTTCTTCTTTAGTTGTTTCATGATAAAGTAATAACATCAGTATTACTTACATACTGATATGTTATTATAAATATGAAACAACCCTAATTCACCTTCTATCCATCCTACGGAAAAATGAAATCACCGCGCGTGCGTACGTACGGAATACCGTCTCCACGCCGTGGTGTAATCTATTTTCCACCATCACCTTACAAGGATGTGTATAATGGTGTAATGAGTAACTATATATGATTATTATTAAGTAATATTGATACTGAAATAATATATATATATACTCCAATACAATTCCACGATCATAGGAATGATATCATCACTCGTGCGTACGTACGGAATACCGTCTCCACGATGTGATGCGACTCGTTCTACATGATCTTCATTTCATAATGATTGTATAAATGAATTGAATTAATGAATATGGTATATACTACACTAATACCATTCTGGAAATGAATTATCTATAACCTAAAGATAAGAATAAGAATTTATTCGACAAAACACGCATAAGAACAAAAAGTTATAAAGACCCGAGTAACAAGTAACAATGAAATATTACTAACATGAAGCTAATAATATGACCATATATGATCTCATATCAATATTTATGATTCTGGAATAAGTCAATAACATTATTTAAACCATTATACAGGAGCTTCGGACACGAACAAAGCAAATCGGACCTAAGGTAAGGGAAATATCACAATCTCATTTTTTTATCCGAGATTGTTTATTCGTAAGTATTTACTGGGGTGTATTTTATCATCCACATCCATGTTCCCTCAATATGTAATATTGTTTCCATCCACTTGAAATAGTTTAAATCCAATTTTACCCTTAGGTGAGTTTTTAGTAAAGAATATGAAAGGAATCTTTTGTCGTTTTTCCGTACGAGGTACTTTTTGACTTTTCCGACAAAAGTACGAAGAATGTTTTTTTTAACTTATACGGCATGAATGGATTTTTAAAACATTACTTCAAAGAAGCTTCCTTTACAAGTTTTCAAGTTTATTTTTAATCAACTTCTTTTATTTTAAAGTTGTATGACATGTTATGAAAGGAAAAATGTTTTTTGAAGAAGAAAGGATATTTTCCTCAAGAATTCAATTCAAGTGTTTTATCAAAATTATTTTCCATCTAAGATAATAAAGGGTTCTGTTTCTATCCATATTTTTACATTGGTTTGACTATGTTGTGATGGAATTATGTTTATGAATTCCTTTATCATATATGAATTGATTTATGATGTCATGATGTTTCATGAATCCCATTTTTGTTACATGTGTTATGCGATGATGCATGTTTTATGATTATGTGGCACACATAAGAAAGGATTCATTATAAGATGGGTGGGACCTATATCTCCCTCCAATGCATTGGGTAATGATTTTATATCTCATGAGATAGACATGGCTGGAACGGAAGGTTATTTCGGTTCAGTGATACAGGACTGAAACGAGGAGTGAACTCGGTTCAGAAAGGGACTTTGTCCACTAAGATAGTCTTGGCAATGAGTCATGACTAACAAGAAATGATTTTCCATGATTATGTGTGCATGCCACAAAGATTCAAGTTTTATGTTATGATTATGGGGATCTCATTTTCACTTCTATGATTTATTCCATGTTAAGATATTATGATCTCTTTTGCAGGTTTTGATTTTCATAAAGATATGATATGATTTTTATTTCCTTTATTTGCCCTTGCTGAGCATTTGAGCTCACCCTTTTATGTTTTCTTTTCCCCAGGTCAGGAAGATGGATATTAAGTAGAATATGCTAAAAGGGACCCTAGATATGATGAAATAAATGGGAGACACTGTAGAAGTTTTATGAACCAGTTGTTTATGTTTCCCAGTTTCTAAAGACACTATACCTATACGGTCCTTTGTGGTTTTGTCATATGTTGTAATAAGTGTGCTTCAATTTTGAAGTATTAACAATGTATGTAAAGTATGGGTCGTTATAATACATGCATCTATTTCATTTTTTTTAGAATTTTTAGGATCTTAACTAGGTTTTTATTATTCTTTGATTGCACCATAAAGGATTTAACATTATTGCCTTAAGTTATTTCGCTGGTTTTTTATGATCCATTTTGTTGGTTGCATATACTCTTTTTTGAATCTTATTCTTGGGAATATTTATGGTAATGTAATGTTCATTGAATGTCTTTTCATGTTTAAAAGTTAGGTGCTATGAGTCTAAAGAAAATTTTTAGTGATATGCAATGATCGATTCAAGATGAGGAAGCTGCATTGACCTAGAAAACACTCCCAACTGTAGAATCAGTGTAGGTGTGCCAATGGCAAGGACTAGAAACATATCATCAATTTTTAATTGGATTAGTGTCTCCATGCAGGCTCACTTATATAAATGAAATGGTGTTGTTTTATTTTTATGGATTCTGATGTGTGGATTTTTTTTATTTCCGGATTTGGGTTCGAATCGAAAATCATGTATTAATATATGAAGGTATCGGTTCAATAATCATTTTCTTCTTGAGTTTTACATGACAGCACTTGAATTTGTATTCAATGGGAAGTTTTGAGTTGTTTTGATTGTTTTTTTCTATGCACTAATGTTCAATTTCTATTGTTTTTTCAACAAGCAAGGTTTTGATTTTTCATCTTCAATGTCAATGCCTTAGTTTCAACTTATATAAATCAAGATCTGTGAAGAAGGTTTTCTATCCTCATTTAGTGAGTTTTTTCTTTACATTCATGATTAATTATTTAAAGTTTTATTTTATTGTTTTCTAATTTTTTTCTCAGTGCATGTGAATAAAGAAACAAGAATTGGAAATGAAGGCATGTAATTTGTCCTAAAATCGTGAATTTACCCTCCCTTTCGTCCAACATATGAATTCATGTGATTTGTTTTCACTATTGACTCCACTTTATAATGTTTTTTATGCAATAAAGAACTTCTTTAGATAGCATGCATGTCCAGATCTCCACAACAGGTGTGTTTTCCTAAAATTGTTTAATTAACCTCCCATTCCTCCATTATTTTTTATTTGCATTTACACACTATATGAATGCAGGTAGTTTTTCCTAAAATCGTGCAGTTAACCTCCCTCCCTTTCGTCATATATATGAATGCAGATATTTTTTTCCCTATGGAATCTACTGTGTATTGTTTTTTATACACCAAAAACATATGAAACAGATTATTATAATTCTTTCATCTTTGACTACCAAAACATTTCATCTAAACCTTTGAATATGTTCAGAACTTCAAAACATATATTAATGTTAATGCCTCAGTTTCAACCTATTGAAATCAAGATCTATGAAAAAGGTGTTTTATCCTCATTTAATGGAAAAAAATTATAAATTAATAAGTATAAGCAGTTTTATTTGACATTTTTCTAATTTTTTTCTTAGTAGTGCATGTGAACACAGAAACATGAATTGGAAATAAATGCAGGTAATTTTTCCTAAAATTGTGGAGTTAGCCTCCCTTCCGTCCAACATATGAAGTCATGTCATTTGTTTTCACTATTGAATCCACTATATATTTTTTATGAACTAAAAACATATGAAACAAATGATTATAAAGATTTCATCCTTGACTACAAAAATATTTCATCCAGGCCTATGAATCCGTTCGGATCTTTAAAACATATATCAATGTCAATGCCTAAGTTTCAACCTATACAAATCAAGATCTATGAAAAATGTGTTCTATCTTCATTCCATGAATCTGTTTTGACTTACATTCATTATTAAATATTACAAGTTTTATTTCATTATTTCTTAATTGTTTCTTCATTGCGAATGTGAATTTGTTTTTCCTTATATTCAACATCATACTGTTGAATCATTTCGACTCAGTGCAAAGGTTGACTCTATATTTGAAACATCGTCTGCTGGGTCATCAAGTATTTAGGTATATATATATTTTCTCCCTTTGAATTTCTTTACAAGCCTTTATTTTCATCCTACATTGTAATTTCTCCTAGATCTGATGCTTCTTTCAACTATGTTCTTTATGCAGAAAAACCTACTAACTGATTTTCTGAATGAAGACGATATTGAGAAATCTCATCATATCCCACCTGAAAGTGTTTGTTGAACATGTCAGGAAAAAAATTTGGGAATACTAATGAAGGATAAATTGAAGGACAAAACAGAAAAGAATGATTGATGAGTTCCACAGATATGAAAGGTAATACGATATCAGGTGATTGTATCTTCTAATTTATTTTTTTGTCATCTTACATAGTTTCTTCTTTCTATATTACATATCATCCGTTATATGACGTATTTCAGTGCTAGTAGGAGAAGGGGCAGGGTAGGTAGGTTGGGCCTGGTGGGGGCTTGTGGGAAAGGGGCTGGGCATGTAGGAGGGTCCTGGTGGGGTTGCTTCTGGGAAGGAGGGAGGATGAGTTGGAAGGGGGATGTGCTGGGATGGGGTGGCAGTAGAGGCTGCTAAGGGGGGAGGGGAGGGAAGGGGTCAGGCAGGGGGGAGGGGAGGGGAGGGGCTGTGAATAGGTGGGGGTGGTGATGGGCAGGATTGAGGACAAGTTGGAAGGGGGGACATACCTGGTGGGGGTGGTTCTGGGCAGGGGGTAGGCCCACTGTAGTGTTTTTTTTATCATTAGTAGTTAAATATGTTCAGTTAGCCATTAATTTTAGGATTATGTAATTTTAACTTTTCTGTGAAGGTTCAACAAAAACATTAGGTGGGGGTGTATTTCAAGGAGATCCATTATTGTATTCAAAGTACATGCTTATTTAATGTTACTCATTACATTTTTATTGTCTCATTGGATTGTTTATATGGATTAAATTACACAACACATGAATGGGTAGTCTTTACTGCACTACTAACTTCTATAGTTGTATTAAATTACTATATATATTTATGATCCCAAATAAATACTTTCGATTATGTTTTTCATAGAAATACAAATGGGCTAGATAGTTTGAATATGTTACTTTCAAATGAGTATCTATACTTGATGAATTGATAATCCATTGTGGCGAAGAATTGCAGGTCCATGATGGAAGAGCTGGTGGGGGGGAGGTGGAGATCTGGGCAGGGGGAGGGGGCTTCTGTGGAAGGGACTGGGCAGGAGGGAGGAGGAGGTGGGAAGGTAAACTGCTAGGAAGGGATGAGAAGACATGCTGCTTAGAGAGGAGGGGAGACAAGGAGGTGGGTAGGGGTAGTAGGTGGTGGGAGGAAAAATGGGAAGGAAAGGTTGGGAGGAGATTATGGATAGTGGGGAGGGTAGTGGAGGATCTGGGATGGTTGTAGAGGAGATGAGGGGAGGGTAGGAGAAGATGGTGGCAGGGGGGAGGGGCTTGGTGGGGGAAGAGGATGGCCAAGGGGGATTATGGGGGAAGGTGTGATGACCCAGACCCCCCTTGGTCCCTTCCTTTGCCAAAATCCAGATCCTTAAGGGGTGCCGATCGGTGAGACCGATCGGTGAGACCAATCGGTGAGACTGATCAGTGAGACCAATCGGTGAGACAGATCGGTGGGACCGATCGGTGCGACCGATCGGTGCGACCGATCGGCGGAAGCGGCCGATGTCACCCGGCCTTGCCAAGTTGTTCCAGTAACGCTCCTTTTTCGCAAATAGGGTTTAAACCCTATTCTGCCTCGTTTAAAAGAAAAGAAAATGTCTTAAAGACCCGAAACGCGCACGAAAGTTTTAATTAGATACTGAATCGACTCGTGAGTCGGTTTAAACCACCCAGCACCTTTAATGATGAGTCAAGACACGTGGTTAACCCACGACTCCCACGTCTTATGCGGTTTCGCGTTTTCACCTCAACCGTCCCCGGCTCTTATAAATTAAGGGTTAGGCCGTGGTTTCCCCCTTCTTCGATCGTGGCTCTTCTGGTGCATCGGGACGGCCGCATCGTTATCCGTAAAGTTCCGCGCCCTCGGCCTAAACATCGATCATCTATCAACAGGTAGGGGATTTCTCTCGTCTCTCACTTTTGTGTATCATGCGGGGTGGGCATTATTTTTGTTCCTATGGAATTGGATGAACCGAACCTTAATGAAGATAATAAACTAAGTTCTAAAGAAAGAAGGGGAAGGGGTTGTGATCGTTGTTATGCTTTATCTTGTGATCATCCTTTTTAGTTGTGCTGGTTTATGTTTTCTGAAAATTGAGGCCGTTGGTGGTCGTTGTATGTGCACTGATGAATCCCCTCGTGATGTTTTTAATGGGTTTCTGAAATTGTGAACTCCTGCTGTGAAATTGGTTAATCACGTATGCCCGGCTGAATAAGTTGAAAGTACCAGGATCAACCCTTCTGTGACAACTCCCTGTTAGAACACACGGAATTTGAAATCCTGGAGTGTGTTAAGTCGTTTAAATCTGAAAATCTCTGTTCTTTTATACTCTCGGTGGTTGTGTGAATTTGGGGGATGGGATCTCATGTTGGTGTGGATTCGGTGGTTGTGAGTTTTAAATCCGAGTGGTTACTCGTTCATATCACAAATTGGGGAGAGATCCTCTGTTGAAAGGACCGGGTGTGACTGTTTTGGTTGATCCATGCTTTTGACGCTTCCCTTGGTTATGCATATGTTAGTTTCCCAGTAGTGCTTAAAATTAATTGAACATTTTAACTGAACATGAAACATGAATGGGGCAAGTGTTTTTTTTGTGGGCAAGGGTCGTGAACTGTGACTTGGACGCAGTGGTGTTGTGTTCTGTAGGTTGGCTAGGAAAACCTAAGCCTTGGGTGAATGTTTGTTACCTATATCTATACTTGTAGCTTTTTGTTTCTTATTCGCGCCCCACCCAACTTGAACACTCAGTGCCGAACACCCCCATTTATGGGGGAAGGGTGTTTTTCCCAATACTATCCTTAGTGGCTGGTTATTAGCTCCTTTTCTGCTCCCTTTCCCGGATAGCCCAAGTAACTTCGGGCAGGCTGTGATGGCCTGAAGTCCATTATTATCCCAAGAACCATCGGGCGGGGCGTTGTGGTGGTTGGCCAGGTGTGTGCGGAAGGTGGTTTCCCAAGTGTCTTCGGGATGAGGCCCAGGTGTCTTTGGGCGTGGCAGTGGATCCTTTAAACCAGGTGTCTTCGGGCGTGGCAGTGGATCCTTTAGCCCAGGTGTCTTCGAGCGTGGCGGTGGTTGTTTTGGCCTAGGTGTTTGCAGGCATGGTTACATGTGACAGTTGTGGCCCAGGTGTGTGCGGGCGGGATCCGGCAGTGGGACTGCGTGTGGTTGAGGCCCAGGTGTGTGCGGGCGGGATTACGGCAGTGGGACTGGGTGTGGTTGTGGCCCAGGTGTGTGCGGGCAGGTGTGGCAGTGGGACTGCGGTAAGAATGGAGGGATTGGTCCGATGCGTAGGATGTCTCAATAACCAGTGTGAAAGTGGCGCGGGGTACCCAAACATCAATGTGCTCTTATTATGTATATTACTTGACTTGCGTTATTTGGGGAGTGATCCTTGGTGAGGCCTGGGATGGATAGTTTTCCTTGTTAGGTGTTTGGTTTACTCTTTTCTCACGGGACTTTAGTACGTTCCCCCACTTGTGCATGAGAGTCTTGGTTTTCCCTACTGAGTGTACTTGTATACTCACCCTACGCATATAAAACTGCTTTCAGGTTTCCAGGAGGACTTCAGGGATCACGCAGGACCTTACTAGCTCGGACTTTTGGAGCAGTTGCAGTTGTTTTTAGTTTTCTTTTTGGTACTTACCTTGTAGTCACCTTTTTTCACTTTGTGGCTTTCACTTTTGAAACATGCATGTGGGAATGGTTTACTTTTGGCATTACTTTTCCTTCTACCTTGGTGTTGTTGGGTTTTCTTCTCCTTATCTTTCGATCCTATAAAATAAAAAAAAGGGTAATGCCTTCCATTTGCGAGGATTTTCTATACCCTTGTTGCTAGTCGCCACTCCGGGACCTATTGAATGCAGGTTTCGGGGGTCATTATCTCTCCTTCAACTTAAAGAAGGAAGGGCATGGCAATCTGCTGACCCTTCCCTCTGTTTGGTGAAGGCGGGTCATGACAGAATGGTATCAGAGGTGATGGTTGAGAGATAGGACGGAGTCTGGAGTTAGGCACAGTGAGGATTGCATGGGATGGTAAGGCAACGGTGTTGGGTGACCTTGGAGCGTGAATTAGGCCAGGGAAGACCGGCTAGGACATGGGATTTTAGGGCCCCCCGTGATCCGATGCAAGGACTCTGGGCCTACCGAACGACCAAGTGAGGCCACACTGATTGTAGGGTAGATACCCTAGGAAAGGTACATGCATCATAATGACTTGTGTTCTTGTGTTTCTGGGATGTCTTGGGAATTAATAATAAATTAAATCTTAAGAATGTTTAAGAACGATATTCTGCACTACTTGGGCTTAGGCATTCCTTGTTTACCTTGCAGCTATGGCACCTGGAAGGCGACCACGTGTGGTACAGGCGATCGAGGCCCCTGAGACTACTTTGGCCAATCGGCAGAGAGATGATCGAGAGGAAGAGGACGACCAGTGGCAGAAGACTCTTCGAGCCTTCCAGCGATAGGCCCTCGAGAAGTATGAGTGCAGCACCTCCGATATGAAGACGGAAGGCTGGCTAGAGGAGCTAGTTATAGCCTTCGGCCTGATTCGGGCCCCGACCGAGTACTGGGTTCCTCTGGCTGTTAGCCAGATGCGAGGAGCGGCACGTTAGTGGTGGATGCTTCACCTGGGGAATAGGAAAGAGTCTGAGGTTGCTTGGGCGGATTTTGAGAAGGAGTTCCGGGCGGAGTTTCTCTCCTCGACAATGAAGGCGGAGAAGAGGCAGGAGCTACTCTCCCTCCAGCAGGGGATCATGTCCGTGAGGGAACATGGAATCAAGTTCAAGGACCTCCTACGTTTTTCTCCGGACCTCTTTCCCGATGAGGAGTCTCGGGCAAGACATTTGGAGGAGGCGCTCCGACCCTCCCTCCAGTATGTTGTTACCCCCTTTACCCTTTCGACATACTTAGAGGTCCAGAAGAAGGCCGATGTGGTGGAAAGGATGCATACTCTGGGCGGAGTGTCACGATAAGGGATCCAGCTGGGACCATCGAAGGGGAAGGCCGTCAGCACCAGGCCTCCAGCATCGGGACCCTCCAGGTTCCGACCCGCATGGAGCAGACCGCAGCAGTTTCAGTTTCGATCCCCTGGCCCACTTTCTTTCCCTTCAGGATCGGGACCACGGTGCTTCATCTGCGGGAGCCCTGGACATCTCCGGAGTCAGTGCCCTGATCGGGTGCAGTACAGCAGTGGCAGTCATCCCCAGCATCCATCGCAGCAGCAGTTTCCAGCGAGACCCTTCCGGCAGCAACAGCAGGGACAGCGAGCTCCCGCTCCTCCGCAGGCAGACATAGGAGGAGGAGGCCGACCTCAGGGCGCTCCCCAAGGACCTCGACTAGGGCGTGGATGGGGAGGTGGCCGACAGCCGAGGGGCAGGGGAGCTGGGTGTGGACAGTTACACGCCGCAGAGGCAACAGTTCCAATAGGGCCAGAGGTTGTTCGAGGTACGATCAATGTGTTTAGCAATCTTGCTTATTCTTTGTTTGATACCGGAGATTCGCACTCCTTTGTTGCACCCAGTCTAGCCCGTGCCTTGGGTCTAGATGCCAAGAGACTTCCAGTGCCCCTGGTGTTGAGCACACCAGTTGGAGGTCAGACCGACTTGCTGTTCGTTTGTTGGGGATGTAGACTGATGTTAGGGCCACATCAGTCGGTTAGGGATCTCCTTATGCTACAGATTCACCCGTACGATGTCATCCTAGGCATCGACTGGCTATTTTCTGTGTGCTCCGTCATCGACTGTTTCCAAAGAAGGGTGGTGTTCTCTGGTTTGAACGGCCATCGTGTTACTTTCAACCGGCAAGCGGAGCTGTCCGAAGGGAAACAGGAGGGAGGAACCTCTCCTCTCCTTGTTGACCGAACTGACGGTAGAATCAGTAGATGCGGAAATGTTGGAAGTACCAGAGATCGTCCGTGAGTTTATGGACGTCTTTCTTGAGGAGGTGACGACTCTACCCCCTCGACGTGATATCGAGTTCGGGATAGACCTGCAGCCTGGCTCTCGACCAATCTCGATGGCTCCTTTCCGGATGGCACCTTCGGAGCTACGGGAGTTGCGGATACAGATTGACGATCTGATGAAGAGGGGTTATGTTCGTCCAAGTGCGTCACCGTGGGTTGCTCCGGTCTTGTTCGCAAGGAAGGCAGATGGTGGCCTCAGGTTGTGCATCGACTACAAGAGGTTGAATCAGGTGACGATCAAGAATCGCTACCCTCTCCCAAGGATAGATGATCTTTTTGACCAGATGAAAGGGGCAGGATGGTTCTCGAAGATCGACCTGCGGTCCGGATACCACCAGCTGAGGGTAAAGGATAGCGACGTCCCGAAGACGGCGTTCAGGTGCAGGTATGGGCACTTCGAGTTTGTGGTCATGCCCTTTGGTGTTACGAACGCCCCGGCCGTGTTCATGTGGCTTATGAACTCCATCTTTCGGGAGTATATGGATCGGTTTGTGGTGGTATTCATCGACGATATCCTGATCTATTCAAGGTCAGAAGAGGACCATGCAGAGAACCTGAGGACAGTTTTGGAAGTCCTCCGACAGCACCAGCTCTACGGGAAGTTGTCAAAGTGCAAGTTCTGGACACGAGAAGTGCACTTCCTCGGGCATATAGTGTCTGAGCAGGGGGTAGCAGTCGACCCATCAATGGTTTAGGCAGTTGTTTCTTGGGCAGCACCCATGAATGTGGCGGAAGTCCGGAGTTTCCTTGGACTGGCAGGTTACTACCGGAGATTCGTACCCAACTTCTCCCGAGTAGCAGCCCCTTTGACGGCTTTGACCAAGAAGGACTAGGTTTTCGTGTGGAGCGAGCAATGTGAGTCTTCCTTCAACTACCTAAAAGAAAAGCTGTTTAGTGCCCCAATGTTGAGATTACCAGAAGAAGGGATGGCCTATGAGGTATTTTGTGATGCTTTAGGATAGGCCCTGGGATGCGTGTTGATGCAGCAACAAGGGGTGATCTCTTACGGGTCTAGGCAGCTACGCCCCCATGAGCGTAACTACGCCACCCATGACCTAGAGCTTGCAGCGGTCGTTTTTGCGCTAAAGTTATGGAGGCACTACCTCATCGGGGAATGCTTTGTGGTCTTCACAGATCACAAAAGCTTAAAGTATATCTTCTCCCAGCAGGACTTGAGCTTGCGACAACGGAGATGGGTGGAGTTCCTCCAGGACTACGAATTTGAAATCTCTTATACTGAGGGCAAGGGCAATGTGGTGGCCGATGCCTTGAGCAGGAGGACGCAGAAGGATGCGGTCTGAGAGTCGGAAAATGCCTGGAAGGAAATGGAGGAGTTGGCTGCCTTACACCTGGATGCGAAGATGGATAGTGGCAGAGGCTGCCTATATCAGATGATAGTGCAGCCATATCTGTTTCGACAAGTGGAGGAGTCTCAGTGGGGAGACCCCGAGTGTGAAGTGATGTGTGATCGGGTTGACCAGGACGATGCTCCAAGAGAATGGACAGAGGACGGTCAGCACCGGATGCTTTTCCAGAAAAGGTTGTTTGTTCCAAGAGTGATGTGTGGCAAGGTTCTCAGTGAGTTCCACAACTCACCCCTAGCGGTGCACCCAGGAGTTACCAAGATGTACCAGGGGCTGAAAAGGCAGTTCTGGTGGCCCGGAGTTAAGCGAGCGGTGGCAGAATTTGTGGCTAAATGCTTAGTATGTCAGCAAGTGAAGGCTGAACACCGGGTTCCATGAGGCCTACTGCAGCCTTTAGCTGTTCCCGAGTGGAAGTGGGACGACATCTCAATGGATTTCGTCACGGGACTACCCAAGGTCCAAGGAGGGTGCGACGCCATCTGGGTGGTGGTGGACAGGTTGACGAAATCTGATCACTTTTTGGCAATCAGGGAGTCATGTACTGTGGATGCTTTGGCACGAAAGTACGTGAATGAGGTGGTGTGGTTGCATAGAGTTCTGAGGTCTATAGTATCGGATAGGGATGCACGGTTTACCTCGCGAATCTGGAGAGGATTGCAGCATGCGTTTCGCACCCAGTTACGCCTTAGCACTGCTTTCCATCCCCAAACAGATGGACAAACGGAGCGAACCATCCAGACCTTGGAGGATATGCTACAGGCATATGTTCTGGACTCAGGAGAGTCATGGGTGCGATAATTGCCTCTAGTAGAGTTTTCCTACAATAATATCTAACACTCTACCATCGGTATGGCCCCATTTGAGGCTTTGTACGGGAGGCCATGTCGTTCACCTGTGTGTTGGACCGAAGTAGGAGAGGCAGGCATCCTTGGCCCGGAGGTGGTGCAGAACACGACAGAGAAAATCCAGCTCATACGGGAAAGGATGAAGGCGGCCCAGGACCGACAGAAGTCGTATGCTGATACCAGGAGAAGGCCCTTGGAGTTTGAGGTTGGAGACCACGTGTTCTTGAAGGTCTCCCCACGGCGTGGGCAACGGAGGTTCGGCAAGGGTGGTAAGCTTTCCCCCAGATTCGTCGGACCCTTCGAAGTGTTGCGTCGGGTCGGCGAAGTGGCTTATCAGCTAGCGTTACCTCCGCCGCTGCTAAGGATACATGATGTATTTCATGTATCCCAGCTCCGTCGTTATCTGCACAATGATTCACACGTCCTTGATTGGGGTGAACTGGACATCGAGGACGACGTAACCTTTGTGGAAGAACCAGTGATGATCGAGGATCGCAAGGAGAAGGTGCTTCGTGGGCGAGCCATTCCCTTGGTTCGCGTGTTGTGGAGACATGGCGGGCTCGAAGAGAGTACGTGGGAGAGGGAAGCACAGATGCGCGCCCAATACCCCGGGTTGTTTTGAGCTTTGTTCTTTTTTTACCTGTTGTGGTAGAACGTTTGACTTTTGGCTATTAAATATACTGGTTTATTTCCTCTGTTGTGTGTGGAAAGCCCCGGCTAAAGTGAAGATGGAACCCGACCCCTAATCAAGACGCATTAAGGTGGATGCGATTAAACCCGTGCGGGCGAGTCAGTGCCGCCCAAAGCGGATAATATCTTGTCATGGGGGAGGGAAGCTCCCCAAACCCGCATGACCGGGCGGTTTGGCGTGGTATGTTGCTTGGTTCTTGACAGGGGAGTGTTTTTAGTTAGAATGGGTTCACTCCTAAGAGGTATCTTTCGAAGATGGTTATTCGGACCCTCTCTTTCCTTCTGGTTTGTTGTGATTCTCGAGGACGAGATTCGTTTAAGAGGTATCTGATGTGATGACCCAGACCCCCCTTGGTCCCTTCCTTTGCCAAAATCTGGATCCTTAAGGGGTGCCGATCGGTGAGACCGATCGGTGAGACCGGTCGGTGAGACTGATCGGTGCGACCGATCGGTGGGACCGATCGGTGCGACCGATAGGTGGGACGGATCGGTGTGACCGATCGGCGGAACCGGCCGACGTCACCTGGCCTTGCCAAGTTGTTCCAGTAACGCTCCTTTTTCGCAAATAGGGTTTTAAACCCTATTCTGTCTCGTTTAAAAGAAAAGAAAATGTCTTAAAGACCCGAAACACGCACGAAAGTTTTAATTAGATACCGAATCAACTCGTGAGTCGGTTTAAACCACCCAGCACCTTTAATGATGAGTCAAGCCGCGTGGTCAACCCATGACTCCCACGTCTTACGCGGTTTCGCGTTTTCACCTCAACCGTCCCCGGCTCTTATAAATTAAGGGTTAGGCCGTGGTTTCCCCGTTCTTTGATTGTGGATCTTCTGGTGCATCGGGACTGCCGCATCGTTATCCGTAAAGTTCCGCGCCCCCGGCCTAAACATCGATCATCTATCAACAAGTAGGGGATTTATCTCGTCTCTCACTTTTGTGTATCATGCGGGGTGGGTGTTATTTTTGTTCCTATGGAATTGGTTGAACCGAACCTTAATGAAGATAATAAACAAAGTTCTAAAGAAAGAAGGGGAAGGGGTTGTGATCATTGTTATGCTTTATCTTGTGATCATCCTTTTTAGTTGTGCTGGTTTATGTTTTCTGAAAATTGAGGCCGTTGGTGGCCGTTGTATGAGCACTGATGAATCCCCTCATGATGTTTTGAATGGGTTGCTGAAATTGTGAACTCCTGCTGGGAAATTGGTTAATCACGTATGCCCGGCTGAATAAGTTGAAAGTACCAGGATCAACCCTTCTGTGATAACTCCCTGTTAGAACACACGGAATTTGAAATCCTGGAGTGTGTTAAGTCGTTTAAATCTTAAAATCCCTGTTGTTTTATACTCTCGGTGGTTGTGTGAATTTGGGGGATGGGATCTCCTATTGGTGTGGATTCGTTGGTTGTGAGTTTTAAATCCTTGTGGTTACTCGTTCATATCACAAATTGGGGAGAGATCCTCTGTTTACAGGACCGGGTGTGAGTGTTTTGGTTGATCCATGCTTTTGACGCTTCCCTTGGTTATGCTTATGTTAGTTTCCCAGTAGTGCTTAAAATTAATTGAACATTTTAACTGAACGTGAAACATGAATGGGGCAAGTGTTTTTTTTGTGGGAAAGGGTCTTGAACTGTGACTTGGACGCAGTGGTGTTGTATTCTGTAGGTTGGCTAGGAAAACCTAAGCCTTGGGTGAGTGTTTGTTACCTATATCTATACTTGTAGATTTTTTTTCCTTATTCGCGCCCCACCCAAGTTGAGCACTCAGTGCCGAACACCCCCATTTACGGGGGAAGGGTGTTTTTCCCAACACTATCCTTAGTGGCTGGCTATTAGATCCTTTTCTGCTCCCATTCCCGGATAGCCCAAGTACCTTCGGGCAGGCTGTGATGGCCTGAAGTCCATTATTAGCCCAAGAACCATCGGGCGGGGCGTTGTGATGGTTGGCCAGGTGTGTGCGGCAGGTGGTTTCCCAAGTGTCTTCGGGATGAGGCCCAGGTGTCATCGGGCGTGGCAGTGGATCCTTTAGCCCATGTGTCTTCGGGCGTGGCAGTGGATCCTTTAGCCCAGGTGTCTTCGGGCGTGGCGGTGGTTGTTCTGGCCTAGGTGTTTGCAGGCATGGTTCCATGTGACAGTTGTGGCCCAGGTGTGTGCGGGCGGGATCCGGCAGTGGGACTGCATGCGGTTGAGGCCCAGGTGTGTGCGGGCGGGATTTCGGCAGTGGGACTGCTTGTGGTTGTGGCCCAGGTGTGTGCAGGCAGGTGTGGCAGTGGGACTACGGTAAGAATGGCGGGATTGGTCCGATGCGTAGGATGTCTCAATAACCAGTGGGAAAGTGGTGCGGGGTACCCAAACATCGATGTGATCTTATTATGTATATTACTTGACTTGCGTTATTTGGGGAGTGAGCCTTGGTGAGGCCTGGGATGGATAGTTTTCCTTGTTAGGTGTTTGGTTTACTCTTTTCTCACGGGACTTTAGTACGTTCCCCCACTTCTGCACGAGAGTCTTGGTTTTCCCTACTGAGTGTACTTGTATACTCACCCTACGCATATAAAACTGCTTTCAGGTTTCCAGGAGGACTTCGGGGATCACTCATGACCTTACTAGCTCAGACTTTTGGAGCAGTTGCAGTTGTTTTATGTTTTCTTTTTGGTACTTACCTTGTAGTCACCTTTTTGCAATTTGTGGCTTTCACTTTTGAAACATGCATGTGAGAATGGTTTACTTTTGGCTTTACTTTTCCTTCTACCTTGGTGTTGTTGGGTTTTCTTCTCCTTATCTTTCGATCCTATAAAATAAAAAAAAGGGTAATGCCTTCCATTTGCGAGGATTTTCTATACCCTTGGTGATAGTCGCCACTCCCGCACCTATTGATGGCGGGTTTCGGGGGTCATTATCTCTCCTTCAACTTAAATAAGGAAGGGCCTGGAAATCTGCTGACCCTTCCCTCCTTTTGGTGAAGGCGGGTCGTGACAGATGGGGCTGGAAAGGGGAGGGGGGAAGTGCTGGGAAACAGATGCTGGGCAGGTGGGACTAGTGGGGGGGATCTGGGCTGGTTGTAGAGAAGATGAGGGGAGGGGAGGGGAAGATGAGGGCAGGGAGGAAGGGCATGGTTGAGGAAGGGGCTAGGCAGTGGGGGACTGGTGGGGGAAGGTGCTGGGCAGGGGGAAGCTGGGTAATGGGGTACCAGGACATTATGATAATTTTTATGGGCGGGGGAGGGTTCATGCTGGGCAGGGTGGGGGCGGATGGGAGGGGGCAGAAGGGAGGGGCTGGGCAGGGGAGGGAGTAAATGTACGGGTCAGGAAGGGGAGAGAGTAAATGCATGGCAGCAGGTGTGGATTATACTTTGACAGGAAATGCCCAAAATAGCAGGTGTGGATTATGGGGGAAGAGGCTGGCCAGGGGTGTTACGGGGGAAGGGGCTGGAAAGAGGGGGATTGCTGGGGGGAAGGGGCTGGAAATAGTGGGGATTTCTGGGGGAAGGGGCTGGAAAGGGGAGGGGGAAGTGCTAGGAAAATGGGGTTGCGCAGGGGGGACTGGTGGGGAAGGATCTGGGCAGGTTGTAGAGGAGATGATGGGAGGGGAGGGGTAGATGAGGGCAGGGGGGAAGGGACTGGTGGGGGAAGAGGTTGGCCAAGGGGGTTATGGGGGAAGGGGTTGGAAATTGGGGGTTGGTGGGGAAAGGTCTGGAATGGGGGGGGATTGCTGGGGGGAAGGTGGTGGAAAGGGGGGGTGAGTGCTGGGGGAAGGGGCTGGGCAGGGGGTACTGGTGGGGGAAGGTGCTGGGTAGGGGGAAGCTGGGTAGGTGGGGGTACCAGCACATGATGGAGATTTGGGGGGGGGGGGGGGGTTCATGCTGGGCATGGTGGGGGCGGAAGGGAGGGGTTGTGCAGGGGAGGGAGTAAATGTACGGGCTGGGTAGGGGAGGGAGTAAATGTATGGAAGCAGGTGTGGATTATACATTGACAGGTTATTCCCAAAATAGCAGGTGTGGATTATAGGGGAAGAGGTTGGCCAGGGAGGTTATCAGGGAAGGGGCTATAAAGGGGGGGATTGCTGGGGGGAGGGGCTGGAAATGGGGGGTGTGCTGGGGGAAGGGGCTGGGCACTGGGGATAGGTGGGGGAAGGTGTTGGGAACGGGGAAGCTGGGTAGGGGGGGTACCGGGACATGATGGTATTTTTTTGGGGGGGGGGGGTCATGCTGGGCAGGGTGGGGGCGAATGGGAGGGGCGGAAGGGTGGGGGTGGGCAGGGAAGGGAGTAAATGTACGGGTCGGGAAAGGGAGAGAGTAAATGTATGGCAGCAGGTGTGGATTATACTTTGACAGGTAATGCCCAAAATAGGAGGTGTGGATTATGGGGGAAGAGGTTGGACAGGGGGGTTATGGGGGAAGAGGCTAGAAAGGGGGGGATTGCTGGGGGGAAGGGGCTGGAAAGAGGGGGGATTGCTGGGGGAAGGGGATGGAAAGGGGAGGGGGAAGTGCTAGGAAAATGGGGCTGGGCAGGGGGGACCGGTGGGGAAGGATCTGGGCTGGTTGCAGAGGAGATGAGGGGAGGGGAGGGGAGATGAGGGCATGGGGGAAGGGACTGGTGGGGGAAGAGTTTGGCCAGGGGTTTTTTGGGGGAAGGGGCTGGAAAGGGGGGATTGGTGGGGTAAGGGGATGGAAAGGGGGGGATTGCTAGGGGAAGGTGATTGAAAGTGGGGTAGTGCTGGGGGAAGGGGATGGGCAGGGGGTACTGGTGGGGGAAGGTGTTGGGTAGGGGGAAGCTGGGTAGGGGGGTACCAGCACATGATGGAGATTTAGGGGGGGGGGGGGGGTTCATGTTGGGCATGGTGGGGGCCGAAGGGAGGGGCTGGGTAGGGGAGGGATTAAATGTACGGGCTGTGCAGGGGAGGGAGTAAATGTATGGCAGCAGGTGTGGATTATAAATTGACAGGTAATGCCCAAAATAGCAGGTGTGGATTATGGGGGAAGAGGTTGGCAAGGGGGATTATCGGGGAAGGGGCTGGAAAGGGGGGCATTGCTGGGGGAAGGGGCTGGAAATGGGGGGTGTGCTGGGGGGAAGGGGCTGGGCAGGGGGGACATGTGGGGGAGGGTGTTGGGAACGGGGAAGGTGGGTAGGAGGGTACCAGGACATGATGGTATTTTGGGGGGGGGGGTTCATGCTGGGCAGGGTGTGGGGAGAAAGGGGGGGGGGGGGCAGAAGGGAGGGGGTGGGCAGGGAAGGGAGTAAATGTACAGGCTGGGGCAGGGGAGAGAGTAAATGTATGGCACTATCTGTGGATTATACTTTGACATGTAATTCCCAAAATAGCAGGTGTCGATTATATTTTTTCTCCTGGAACCATATTCAGTTTTCAAAAATTCATGACTTATTAATGATAGTCTGCCCTGTCACCAATTTCTATAATTAAATTCAATTTATAGTGACGTTTCATTTTCATTTTATTTTATTGTTTTCGTTGAATTTTTCTACAGTTTTTTTATAGATGAATATAATAAACAAATAATCCATCTGATTTTGAATTCATTTTTTGGACTTCACTGGATTAACCAGTTATTTTTTCATAGTAGTATGCCTCATTTACTCACATTCATTTCTAATTACAGGTTGCAGGGATCAATATAACAGTCAACAAATATGAAAAAACTGCTACTCTACATCAATGATGCATGGTGGTACTGGGAGGATTTTGACTGCACATTTTGATGACATGAACTATAATCTGATCTGCACACCCACTGTTGTTGAAAATTATGGTTCCTTTTTATGTTGTCAAACATGTATCTCCTACTGAAACATTATTGATGTTTTCATATCATTTTTAAATTACATTCCCTAATTCTATGTTAAATGTTAAATTGTACTGATGTTATCTTATCATGATTTTGTTTCACTGCTGACCTATTTAAAGTATCTGCAAATTAGATTTTTATACTTTGATTATATGAATAAATTTATATTTTCAATATATTATTTATTAATTTTCATTATGTTTCACCATTGGATTCCTCGTTAGTTTTATACAAAAGTTACTCAGTATTTAAATTTTGTTCCTCAATTTCTGTAACTTTTATTCCTTATTCTGTATGTCAGTTTCTTTTCAAATATATTAAAAATTTATATAAATTATTAGGTTTTATAAATATTAATCTATATTTAATAATAAGAATTATTTTATAGTTCCGTGCATCGCACGGGCGGAGTACTAGTTTATTATAATATAACATTGAAATTATAATTTCAAAAATGGTGTTAATTTATTAAAATAATTTTATATATTTTATAAATAAATATTCTATCCTAAAAATAATATTTTGTTTTAAAAAAATTATTTTTTAAGAATAATAAAGAATTACTAAAAGAAATCTGTGATACTTTTCGATGATCTTACTAATAAATTAATATTTATATTGGAATTTATATTTATTTACTAAAGTATATATTACTAAAAATTAATTCCAATAAAACATATATGTTATAATGGATATATATTATCATGTTACAGTTACATGGCTTGTTTAGACTCACCCAACACAAGATTTCAATGAAATATAATGATATAAAGTGAAAATTTTTATAAAAATATCAGTATGCTACACTATGAAACTAACAACACGACCCAAGATCCATAAAAATCATAACCTGTATTAAATTTAAAATGGATTAAAAAAATATTATTTTCAATACCACTAGAATCCAAAAAATATGTATGATAAAGATGCTCACAACTAAATAGCCATCACTATAATAAACTAGTACTCCGCCCATGCGATGCACGGAACTATAAAATAATTCTTATTATTAATTATAGATTAATATTTATAAAACATAATAATTTATATAAATTTTTAATATATTTGAAAAGAAACTGACATACATAATAAGGAATAAAAGTTACAGAAATAGAGGAACAAAATTTAGATACTGAGCAGCCTTTTGTATAAAACTAACGAAGCAACCAACGGTGAAACAGAATGGAAATTAATAAATAATATTTTGAAAATATAAATTTATTCATAGAATCAAAGTATAAAAATCTAATTTGCATATACCTTAAATAGGTCAGCAGTGGAACAAAATCATGATAAGATAACATCAGTACAGTTTAACATTTGACATAGGATTAGGTAATGTAATTTAAAAATGATAAGAAAACATCAATAATGTTTCAGTAGCAGATACATGTTTGAAAACATAAATAGGAACCATAATTTTCAACAACAGTGGGTGTGCAGATCAGATTATAGTTCATGTCATCAAAATGTGCAGTCAAAATCCTCCAAGTACCACCATGCATCATTGATATAGAGTAGCAGTTTTTCATATTTGTTGACAATTATATTGAGCCCTGCAACCTATAATTAGAAATGTATGTGAGTAAATGAGCCATACTACTATGAAAAAATAACCGGTTAATCCAGTGAAGACCAAAAAATGATTTCATAATCAGACGGCTTATTTGTTTATAATATTCATCTATAATAAAACTGTAGAAAAATTCAACGAAAACAATAAAATAAAATGAAAATGAAATGTCACTATAAATTGAAGTTAATAATAGAAATTGGTGACAGGGCGGACTATCAGAAAATAGTCATGAATTTTTTGAATAGATGAAAATGGTTCCAGGAGAAAAAATATAATCGACACAAGCTATTTTGGGAATTACATGTCAAAGTATAATCCACAGCTGCTTCCATACATTTACTCTCTCCCATGCCCAGCCTGTACATTTACTCCCTTCCCTTCCCACCCCCTCCCTTCCACCCCTCCCTTTCTCCCCCACCCTACCCAGCATGAACCCCACCCCCCCCCCCCAAAATACCATCATGTCCTGGTACCCCCCCCTACACAGCTTCCTCGTGCCCAACACCTTCCCCCACCTGTCCCCCTGCCCAGCCCCTTCCCCCCAGCACACCCCCCATTTCCAGCCGCTTCCCCCCATCTATCCCCCCCTTTCCATCCCCTTCCCCGATAATCCCCATGGCCAACCTCTTCCCCCATATTCCAGACCAGCTATTTTGGGAATTACCTGTCAATGTATAATCCACACCTGCTGCCATACATTTACTCCCTCCCCTTCCCAGACCGTACATTTACTCCCTCCCCTACCCAGCCCCTCCCTTCCGCCCCCACCATGCCCAACCTGAACCCCCCCCCCCTAAATCTCCATCATGTGCTGGTACCCCCCCTACCCAGCTTCCCACTACCCAGCACCTTCCCCCACCTGTACCCCCCTGCCCAGCCCCTTCCCCCAGCACTCCCCCACCCTTTCCAGCACCTCCCCCCGCAAGCCCCCCCTTTCCATCCCCTTACCCCACTAATCCCCCCCTTTCAGGCCCCTTCCCCCATAACCCCCTAGCCAACCTTTGCCCCCACCAGTCCCTTCCCCCCTGCCCTCATCTTCCCCTCCCCTCCCCTCATCTCCTCTGCAACCAGCCCGGATCCTTCTCCACAAGTCCCCCCTTCCCAGCCCCATTTTCCTAGAACGTCCCCCTCCCCTTTCCAGCCCCTTCCCCCAACAATCCCCCCTCTTTCCAGCCCCTTCCCCCCAGCAATCCCCCCCTTTCCAACCCCTTACCCCATAACCCCCCTGGCCAACCTCTTCCACCATAATCCACACCTGCTATTTTGGGCATTACCTGTCAAAGTATAATCCACACCTGCTGCCATACATTTACTCTATCCCCTGCCCGACCCGTACATTTACTCCCTTCCCTGCCCACCCCATCCCTTCTGCCCCTCCCATTCGCCCCCACCCTGCCCAACTTGAACCCCCCCCCCCCAAATACCATCATGTCCCAGTACCCCCTACCTAGCTTCCCCATGCCCAACACCTTCCCCCACTTGTCCCCCGTGCCCAGCCCCTTCCCCCAGCACACCCCCCCCCCTTTACAGCCCCTTCCCCCAGCAATCCCCCCCTTTCCAGCCCCTTCCCCGATAACCCCCCTGGCCAACCTCTTCCCCCATAATCCACACCTGCTATTTTGGGAATTACCTGTCAATGTATAATCCACACCTACTACCATACATTTACTCCCTCCCCTGCCCGGCCCGTACATTTACTCCCTCCCCTGCCCAGCCCCTCCCTTCCGCCCCCACCATGCCCAGCATGAACCCCCCCCCCCTAAATCTCTATCATGTGCTGGTACCCCCTACCTAGTTTCCCCCTACCCAGCACCTTCCCCCGCTAGTACCTCCTACCCAGCCCCTTACCCCAGCACTCCCCCCCCCTTTCCAGCACCTTCCCCCTAGCAATCCCCCCCTTTCCAGCCCCTTGACCCACCAATCCCCCCCCCCACTTTCTAGCCCCTTCCCCCATAACCCCCCCTGGCCAACCTCTTCCCCCACCAATCCCTTCCCCCCTGCCATCATCTTCCCCTCCCCTCCCATCATCTCCTCTGCAACCAGCCCAGATCCTTCCCCACCAGTCCCCCCTTCCCAGCCCCATTTTCCTAGAACTTCCCCCTCCCATTTCCAGCCCCTTCCCCCAGCAATCCCCACTCTTTCCATCCCCTTCCCCCCAGTAATCCCCCCCCCTTTCCAGCCCCTTCCCCCATAACCCCCCTGGCCAACCTCTTCACCCATAATCCACACCTACTATTTTGGGCATTACATGTCAATGTATAATCCACACCTGCTACCATACATTGACTCTATCCCCTGCCTGACCCATACATTTACTCCCTCCCCTGCCCAGCCCCTCCCTTCCGCCCCCTCCCTTCCGCCCCCACCCTACCCAGCATGAACCCCCCCCCCCAAATTACCATAATGTCCTGGTACCCCCCTTACCCAGCTTCCCCCTGCCCAACACCTTCCTCCACCATTCCCCCACTGCTCATCCCCTTCCCCAACCATGCCCTGCCCCCCTGCCATCATCTTCCCCTCCCCTCCCCTCATCTCCTCTACAACCAGCCCAGATCCTCCCCCACCAGTCCCACCTACCCAGCCCCTTTTGTCTAGCACTTCCCCCCTCCCCTTTCTATCCCCTTCCCCCAGCAACCCCCCCTTTCCAGTCCCTTCCCCCATAATCCCCCATGGCCATCCTCTTCCCCCACCAAGCCCCTCCCCCCTGCCATCATCTTCCCCTTCCCTCCCCTCATCTCCTATACAACCATCTAAGATCCTCCACTCCCCTCCCCACTATCCATAATCTCCTCCCAACCTTTCCTTACCCCTTGTCCTCCCACCACCTACTCCCCCTACCCACCTCCTTGTCTCCCCTCCTCTCTAAGAAGCATGTCTTCTCATCCCTTCCCAGCAGTTTACCCTCACACCTCCTCCTCCCTCCAGCCAAGTCCCTTCCACAGAAGCCCCCTCCCCCTGCCCAGATCTCCACCTCCCCCCCACCAGCTCGTCCATCATGGACCTGCAATTCTTCGCCACTATGGATTATCACTTCATCAAGTATAGATACTCATTTGAAAGTAACAGATTCAAACTATCTAGACCATTTGTATTTCTATGAAAAACATAATCGAAAGTATTTATTAGGAATCATAAATATATATAGTAATTTAATACAACTCTAGAAGTAAGTAGTGTAGCACAGACCACCCATTCATGTGTTGTGTAATTTAATCCATATAAACAATCCAATGAGCCAATAAAAATGTAATGAGTAACATTACATAATCATGTACATTGAATACCATCATGGAGCTCCTTGAAATACACCCCCACCTAATGTTTTTTTTGAACCTGCACAGAAAATTTAAAATTACATAATCCTAAAATCAATGGCTAACTGAACATATTTAACTACTAATGATAAAAAAACTACAGAGGGCCTACCCCCTGCCAAGAACCACCCCCACCAGGTCTGTCCCCCCTTCCAACTTGTCCTCAATCCTACCCATCACCACCCCCACCTATTCCCAGCCCCTCCCCTCCCCTCCCCCACTGCCTGACCCCTTCCCTCCCCTCCCCCATTAGCAGCCTCTACTGCCACCCCATCCCAGCACATCCCCCTTCCAACTCAACCTCCCTCCTTCCCAGCAGCAACCCCACCAGGACCCTCCTACATTCCCAGCCCCTTTCCCACAATCCCCCACCAAGCCCAACCTCCCTACCATGCCCCTTCTTCTACTAGCACTGAAATACGTCAAATAACGGTTTATATGTAATATATAAAGAATAAACTATGTAGGATGACAAAAAAAGAAATTAGAAGATACAATCACCTGATATCGTATTACCTTTCATATCTGCAGAACACATCTGTCATTCTTTTCTGTTTTCCCTTCAATTTATCCTTCATTAGTATTTCCAAATTTTTTTCCTGACTTGTTCTACCAACACTTTCAGGTGGGATATGATGGGAATTATCAATATCATATTCATTTAGAAAATCAGTCAGTAGGTTTTTCTGCATAAAGAACATAGTTGAAAGAAGCATCAGATCTAGGAGAAATTACAATGTAGGATGAAAATAAAGGCTTGTAAAGCAATTCAAAGGGAGAAAATATATATATACCTAAATACATGATGACCCCGTAGACGATGTTTCAAATATAGAGTCACCCTTTGCACTGACTCGAAATGATTCAACATTATGATGTTGAATATAAGGAAAATCAAATTCACATTCACACTGAAGAAACAATTAGGAGATAAGGAAATAAACTAGTAATATTTAATAATGAATGTAAGGAAAAACAAATTAATGAAATGAAGATAGAACACCTTTTTCACAGATCTTGATTTGTATAGGTTGAAACTTAGGAATTGACATTGATATATGTTTTGAAGATCCGAACGGATTCGTAGGCCTAGATGAAATATTTTTGTAGTCAAGGATGAAAGCTTTATAATCATCTGTTTCATATGATTTTAGTGCATAAAAAATATATAGTGGATTCAATAGTGAAAAAAATGACATGACTTCATATGTTGGACAGAAGGGAGGTTAACTCCACGATTTTAGGAAAAATAACCTGTATTTATTTCCAATTCATGTTTCTGTGTTCACATGCACTGCTAAGAAAAAAAATAGAAAACTGTAAAATAAAACTACTTATACTTATTCATTTATAAATTTTTTCCATTAAATGAGGATAAAACACCTTTTTCACAGTTCTTGATTTCAATAGGTTGAAACTAAGGAATTGACATTAATATATGTTTTGATGTTCTGAATGTATTCAAAGGTTTAGATGAAATGTTTTGGTAGTCAAAGATGAAAGAATTATAATAATCTGTTTCATATGTTTTTAGTGTATAAAAAAATACACATTGGATTCCATAGAGAAAAAAAATACATGAATTCATATATAGGACGAAAGGTAGGGATGTTAACTCCACGATTTTAGGAAAAACTACATGCATTCATATAGTGTGTAAATGAAAAAAAAATAATGGACGAAAGGGAGGTTAATTAAACAATTTTAGGAAAACACACATATTACGGAGATCTGGACATGCATGCTATCTAAAGAAGTTCTTTGTTGCATAAAAAACAAAATAAAGTGGAGTCAATAGTGAAAACAAATCACATTAATTCATATGTTGGACAGAAGGGTGGATAAATTCACGATTTTAGGACAAATTACATGCCTCCATTTCCAATTCTTGTTTCTTTATTCACATGCACTGAGAAAACAATTAGAAAACAATAAAATAAAACTGTAAATATTTAATCATGAATATAAAGAAAAAAAATAACTAAATGAGGATAGAAAACCTTCTTCACAGATCTTGATTTATATAACTTGAAACTAAGGCATTGAAATTGAAGTTGAAAAATCGAAACCTTGCTTGTTGAAAAAAACAATAGAAATTGAACATTAGTGCATAGAAAAAAACAATCAAAACAACTAAAAACATCCCATTGAATACAAATTCAAGTGCTGTCATGTAAAACTCAAGAAGAACATGATTATTGAACCGATACCTTCATATATTAATACATGATTTTTGATGCGAACCTAAATCTGGAAATCAAAAAAATCCACATATCGGAATCCATAAAAAGAAAACCATACTATTACTTTTATATAAGTGAGCCTGCATTGAGACACTAATCCAATTAAAAATTAATGATATGTTTCTAGTCCTTTCCATTGGCACACCTACACTGATTCTATAGTTGGAAGTGTTTTCTAGGCCAATACAGCTTCCTCGTCTTGAATCGATCTCTACATATCACTAAAAATTTTGATTAGACTCATAGCCCCTATCATTTAAACATGAAAACAAATTAAATGAACATGACATTACCATAAATATTCCCAAGAATAAGATTCAAAAAGGAGTAGATGCAACCAACAAAATGGATCATAAAAAACTAGCGAAATAACTAAAGGTAATAATGTGAAATCCTTTATGGTGCAAGAAAAGAATAATAAAAACCTGGTTAAGATCCTACAAATTCTCAAAAAATTGAAATAGATGCATGTATCTAGAACCACTTAAACAAAATCACTGCAAAAGAAGATTCATACTGGCTAGTAGTTTACTTCATAGGAATGTTTGGGTTTAGGGACATCAGAAAAGATTGAAAAATTAAACATTGGAATCTTTGATGAGATGCATCAGGGAATTGGAACGTACATGTAGACAATAATAACATACCTGTAGCTGATGCATTTGTAGATGATGATAAAGAAATACCAGATTGAAATGGAGGTCTTCTGTCGCAAGGGAAAATATGATGAAGAGAGGCATGAAGCTAAGGGGATGAACTGAGGAATGAAATGCCATAAAATTTTAATAAAATCAAAGAAACGCTACCTGAGGGAAATGTAGAGACCGAGGGTGACTGAGGAGGAACCGACGGTGACGAATCAGGCATAGGCGGAGGAGGGTTGCAGAAGGTGGATGGATTCGCTGAAAGCCGAGGGATGGAACACGACTGATATCTAAATGTGAGGGAATGTAGACATAGACGGAGGGGGAGTTGCAGAAGACGGATAGAATCCCTGATCACCAATGGAGGGGACACGATTGTTCTTCGAATGCGAGGGAACATAGACAGTGATAGAGCAGGATGCGAGGTAGGGTAGTTTCGATTGAGGTTGGATGCCGCCAGAGGAGTATTGGAAGCTGTTCGAGGGTCTCCAGGTAGTGGAGGGAGGAGACCTGAGGTGTTTTGGCAGAGCGGCGATACATGGTAGAAACCCTAAATAGGAGGGTAGGTATGCGGTATCATGCAGAGGAATGTGATTTCAGTCCCGGGAGGGATGAAATTGAATGGAGATTCGATTAATTGGAGGCTACATGGTGAACTGGGAGGGTGACATGTAGGCATGGAGGAAGCCTAATTTAGTATAGATAGTAGATGTGGTGAAAAATGTCGACCTTTCAAAGTGATTCTTATATTCACTAAAAATGGATCCTTAATAAGTGAAAAATTAATACAGGTAAATGTGTCATTTTTCATTTTGATTTTTAATCTTACCAAAAACAGATATATTATCCCTTTTACTTATTAAAAAATGAAATATTTTTCAATTAAAATATAAAATAAAACTTTCTTCTTACCCCTCCTCAATTATCTTTATTTAAAAATATATGTTTTTCAAACTACATACAAATATCATATATCTAATTTTTTATTCACTGAATCATTATCAAATAGATTTAACAATGATTATCCATTGTTTATATCCATTCTTCATCAATTGTACATGTTTTATCAATTTATTTACATATTTTATTTTATTTTTTCAGATATGGTATGGATTCATGTTTGTATTAAAATAAAAAATTATTATATATAAGAGTAGTATTTTATACATAATCATTAATTTGTAAACATTTTTGTGTGTGTTTTATTTATAATTTTTTTTGTAATATGTATATCATTAATGTACGTGTTACACATACGAAAAGAACACAAATTATATATAATAATTTTTTTATTTTTATTTTTTATTTTTTATTTCAATTTTAATTACAAATTTAATTTTAATTATTCATTCCATTTTTTCATTATTATTTCCTATTTTAATTCTACTTTATCTTTTTAAATTTCATTCTAAAATTTCAATTTCAATTTCTAATTATTTAAAAAAATTTGTTTCTTATCATATTGTATTTAAATTTCCATTAAATACATCAGTGGATATAAATATATTATATAAAAATTTGAAAATAGGTATATATATATATATACATATATATATATATAATCTTGTTGTTGGAGTGTTTTATAATGGTTATAAAAACATAAATTGTTGTGTGTCTGTGTTTTTTTATATAAAATTTTTCTTTAATATCTACATTAAATTATTTATACATGGTGTGTTGGTTTGTGGGTTAAATTTTTTTATCTATAAAATAATATTTTTATATAATATATTATTATATATAATCAGATATTGATGGTTCTATAAATTTTGTCTTGAAATATATTGTGATGTTTAAGGTAAGATCCTAACTTGTATGTAATTATGATGATGGACTAACTCACTCCATGAAGAAGACATATCTAAAATATACATGAAAATCCTGATTTATCAATCATGGGGGGATATAAATCATTAAAATTATTTTCATTAAAGTGATTTATTGAATTAACCTTTATATAAGATTAGCCTAAGGGTTACATTGTAAATTTAATGAATGGTTTGAAAATCTATTGATATAGGATTTCATAAAATTCTAGACATCTGTTGGCCTATATAAATTACTATTATGTTTATACCACATAGTTATTGGGTAATACTTTTTGTTATATTTGATTTTATAGATGTTGATTCTAAAATGGACACCTATATCAGTGTTATATAATTTTTAAGGTAAAAACATGTTTTTAATAGTTGAATAGAAAAATTAATGGATGTGCATAAGTCACCATATTCACATGTGCACAATATTTATACCCTCACATTTGTAGGAACTGTATAAGTTATGTTAGGAAAAATATTTATGTGCCCCTAACTAGAGTACCAATAAGCCTACCTTATGAAAAAATCTTTGTGTGATTATATTATGAGTTTTTGAGTAAACTTGATTGTGTAAAAACAATTTCACACCTCTATCATGTGGTTTCATGAATGAAGACCAGATTAAATGTTGTTACGTATCCATATCTATAGATTACCAAGAAATATCTAGAACATAAATCAATAAATTCTATGTCTCAAAAAGATCATGGAAGTGGTGATGTAGAAAATCACATACACCACTACATTTACAAAGATCATTGAAATAATTGGAGTTAATATCCATTGTATTTAAATAAGCAGGATACTCCAAAAAAAATTCACACGCTATTCATTTCAATATATATAACATTAATATCGATGTTCCAAAAACATTTACACTATCACATAATAACTTATATGAATATTTGGAAATTTATTATAAATACTATAGAAGAAAGATATTTTTTGGGTATATGAAATTAATGAATAATGAAATACTATGAAACCTCACGGATATTGACATTACCTCATCAATATTAGCATAAATTCCTAATAAAAACATTTTAACTCTAACCCATAATATAGAGGTTTATAAATCATCCAAACTAAATGTATACAACCAACCATAGGCCTTTAATAGGTTTTAATCATTGGAATTATTTTCCAGGTAACGCATATGTACATTAAAACTACATAGTTTTTCGTAACACAACCTTTTGATTTTTGGAATTAAGAACTTATGAACCTAATACTCTTGTGTATGCCCACTATCATGATTATACCCAATAATGAAGTACATTCATGCATTATTTCCCATTAATCAAGAAAATAATAACACTCATTCAAATTGTTTAACCTCATTAAATAATATCTTCCTAACTAGAGATAATTACGGTATATCTGTGGTATATCCCAATTCCAACACAATGGAACAAATATTTCATTAATTTGTACAATGGACAATTATAGAGGGATGTTTCGAAATCATGGGATCTACCGTATCCTTTTCAATCATCTACAGGGAAATATTAAATTTAGGTTACCACCAAGGATGTCACCCACCTCTCATATCTCATTATTACTCCACATACTCTTGGGTGATTTTATATTGGCCCCAATTATATTAGGTCATTTTCTGATAGTAATGGTTACAAAATACCCCTTAATAGTTCAACTATACTTCACACTAGGTAGTTTATAATACTAAATAATATTAAAGGTGATTTGAATATTTTCAGACCTTAGATTATCTCTTAATACGTCAAGAAATTTCGTCAAAATCATTTCATTATTCAGCGTAAGACAATATTTAATCCCACTACTTCATATATCACATTGGACTAGTCATCCATACCTTTTTTTATTATAAATACATAGATAAATCAAAAAATTAATCTGCATACTATAACATAACACCAATCCTGATTGTCAAAAAACAATGTGATCTTATAATGACAGACCATTTTTTGTATGTCATAAAACATCACCGAATTCATCAACTAATGTAAACATTCAAGGATAAATTTTCGAATATCATATACTCTGTCCATTTCTAGGAATAATTATCCTAGAAAACCTAGTTATTTTAAAATAAAATATTTGACACTAGTCCAAATTTCATGACACCAAAATTACCATCATTATTCCTGTTATATTCTTTTAGAAGGTACGATATTTCCTACTCATATATTGTTAAACTACATGTTATAACTTATTCGAAGGAAATAATTTTCAAGACACACAAAAAATGATTTATTTAATATGTTTTCAAATATATTTAAACCATTACAGGGAAAAATGTGTGTTTTTATTACCACATAGGTGATATGTTTAGTTCCCTATTTGAAATGTATCCTATATCCATGGAAACTATTACAAATTATGATTATTTTTATATTATTAGGGGACTATAAACCCCAAAACAACCATTGAGTTTTCTTAAGGGACCCCAAATCACAATATAACCATTTTTCTCTTTTGGAAGACAATATAATCTATCATAACCTTAAATATTCTAGAGGTTTTATATATCATTGAATAACACATAATACATCTTGAGACACATTAAAGTCCACCAAACCATTATGTATTATTATTGAACGCAAAATCCTAGAAAATCACTTATGTCTTCTATGAGAACCGTAAACTCTACAATAACCCATATGTAATATTGGAGTAAATTTAGCATAATAAATCCATTAAGTCTTCCTAGGGTTACATAAATCCTAAATTAATAATTATGTCTTCGAATGTGACCCTAAACATCAATGTAACCATTATTTCTAAATATGAGACCCCAAATTTTAAAATAACACTTAAAATATTTTTAAAGGAATTTAAATTCTAACATAACCCTTGTGTATTATTAAGAGACCCTAATCTATAATTTGTCCCAAATTTATTCCCTGATAACTATAAACTCTAATTTCCACTTTTGTATATCGAGAACCAAAATCAAATAGAAAGCAATATTCTGTTATAGAAGACCTAAAACTATTGAATACAAATAAGTCTTCTAGGGGTCCCCAAATCCTTGTGTAAACAATAATTTTTCATGATGTACCTAAAATACAAATATATTTTTAATTATTATTATAGGATTTTAAACTCTAGTGTAAACCAAAATTATTCCTAGTAAACCATAAATATTAGTGTAAACCTTCAGTCATCCTCAAGGACCACAAACATTGGTGTAACCCTTAATTATTATATGGATACCCTATATTCCACTGTAATATCCATGAATTATTATAGGACCATATACATTAACATTTAATTTAAATATTCTAAGAAGACCTCAAAGAACAATATATCCTTATATCATCCTAGTGGAACATAATGTAATGAATACCTTTTCGAGTTTTTTGGTAACCCTAAAACTACACATGACCCATATCTCTTCCTGGAGGACAATAAAATCTAATGTTCCCTTTATTATTCATTGAGGACTATAAATATACATTTAACCCTTGGTTCATACAAGGTATCACTAAATATTAGCATAAACCTTATGCCTTCGTAGAGGAACATATACTTTAAAATTCCTTCTAATAATTCATGTGCATCCTTATAAACTAGTATAGCATAATTAATATATATTGATGATCATGTGAGTTAATAACTATGTGAATAATGACAATAGACATCAATCCTCATCACACATTCTTGTATAGAGTGAAATTATAGAGTTCATTTCTAAACTGATTTAAAACATAGTGTAACCAAAAACACATTTTGTATTTTCATAACCCTAACTTCCCTCATAAAAGGATCAAGAGATGATTTATTTTAGTTTAATTTCCATTAAAATTAATATAACCCATAAAATAATATTTATCATTTGTGTTAATCCTAGTAAGATAGTAGTTAATGTAATATATGTTCTTATTATTTTTTAGAATGATTTCACAAACATAACATAAATATATAAGAGTCCTTGAAAATATACTACATTTCTTCATGAGATAATTCATCCTCGCATCCTCTTGATTTCTCTATGTATATCCATCTACTCCTAATGATTACCACCATTAACACATGGATGTTTAATAAAAATAAGTAGTGGTAGAAACAAAATTAACCAAAATATGGTGAATATGAAATGAAATACACTACGAATATAAAATGCGTAATGACCTTATATATTTAATTTCGATACTATAAATATGGGTTTTTTCAATATATTTTTTAATAAACAATGTATTTTAATAATGGATGATACAATTCTATACATAAAAAATGGTGTATGGGAAATCCAATGGTTGATATTGGCTCTATCACCTACAATATCCATGTAATTATACTCTATATATACTTATATACATAATAATCGGCCGCATCTCTAGAATTGAAACACTGATGGTCTCAAACATAGCACTTAATCCATGACATGGTGAAACTATTAGGGTATGATATTTAAGATATTGTTTGATGTATATGAACCAAATGTCAAATGAGATCCCATCATGTGATGAGGATAGACATTCAAATCATATATCATAAACCCATCATGTGGTTAGCAGACTGTTTCATCACATTATCAATTATATGATCATCTAACTCAAATTATTAAATTAAATTATTATTTATTTTAGGAGTACACTAATAACGTTACATATGTCAACTCATATATCTAGGAGTCAATTATAAGAGATCCTACATAACGTAATCATCACATTCTCCATTAAAATCTTACCCCCATGTATCCATTGATGACACTCTTGACATGAATTTTATATTTTAGATTTCTATGATAAATTCAAAATAGGGGTGAACCAAACCACCATTAAAAGGGATTTTAATCCCATTGTTTAAGCCTATGCCCCTAATTACTGGTTCCCAATTTATGTGGTTACCTGTAGAGATTTTCAAGATAAATTTTGTAGATTGATCTTGCCTCCTTGTAAGAATTATAACACAGGCACGCCAAATAGATATATCCTTATTGAGGAGATCAAATACCATTAATTTTATATCTAAATTAAAATCATGAACACTAATGGAGGAAATCTACATAAATATAGCCTAAAGAGTTTACAAATATTCCCTCCACATATCAAGTCCAATGATTCCATGGATGGGATAACTATACTACCTTTTGGTGTGTCTCTTATTTTATTAGACTATTCTTACCAAGGGGAGGATATTAACACAATTAAAAAGTTCCTCAAAATATGTATACATGGTCAATATGATATATTCATTTACTCTATGAACATTTTTCCCTAAAAAATTATAATCCAATTTCATATCTCCCAGACACAAATAATAGGATGATTGCCATAATATTGTGAATAGACCGTCCTATTATGAGATCCATATGAGTTCAGAGCTAATTTGTTAAAAATACAATAATTGACCATTTATTGTTTTGAGGAATAAAATTTTACACTATGTCAAAGGACAAATACCTTTCCACTATTGAAAATATTTTCCAAAATTTAACTTGATTACGACCATGGAAGTTCAAAACAGCTCAAAGAAACATCCATAAAGTAACCAATTCACTTAAAATATCATGATAAAAATTATATCAAATATGATTGTATTGTATATGATATTTGGAATGAGTTTATAAGGGGTAAAATTCCATCTATGTATTAACATCTCTCTCTAAATCAATATTTTATACTTTATCACATTTTAGAGGAATCCATTCCTATAATTTGTTATAATCAATGTGAATTTATTGGTTGATTTGGTGTCCAATATAGTAAATAGATTTGATATAATGAATGTGTCACTATGTTTGGTGAGTGATGCATGAATTTTAACATCACTAAATTTCAAGTAATATGTAATCCCTAGATGTATAGTAAAATGAGTTCCTATAGCACATCTAAGTGGAGAATATCTGCAATATTTTCAAAATCATTAATGAATGAAACCATTTATACAAATTATGAGATAGGGTACATATATTACCCAAAAAAATCCAATATTACACATATACGTGAGGATCATAAGAGACTTATACTAACTCAATAATCTGAGTGATTATTAGACAATCTATGTAATATTTTTAATTTTAATAAAATCACATCTCAAGAAGATTTAATATCTTTTATTATCAACAGTATGACCCTCATATATAAGGATTATAATAGGTATATTCATTTATATAGTGAAATAAATATAATTATCTATGAATCTACTCATACATTAATGTGAAAACCCCAAAATAGGGGGAACCTATTAATATAATGTTACCACCAATATGTATCAACCTTATCCCACTTTTTATACTCTCAAGGAAATCCAAAAATAACAATGCATATAGATATTTTGAGAATGAGAGTCTATGAATTAAAGAGTTTCATGGATGAAATAGAACCCAAAAAATTTCTAAGACAATATAGCCCATAGGTTTGGGTTAATTTTAATCCCTACCGTTATCACCCATACCACTTGCTAGGACATGTATTAATTTAATTATGGTTTTACCTTATATATGAAAATCATTGTTCACTAGGTTGGATTTTAACACATATACTGTTTACAAGATAATTACACCTATTTATCTATGATTGGTGAATGTTATAGGAGATACCCTAAAATATATGTCTCACTTGATCTTCCAAATCATCCAGGAATGCATATATGTCTTCCATAGAGAAACACTGAATTGGATATTAAGTGAAAATACCCTATAATTATTTAGCCAAAATATCTGGTTATGTGATTAATTATATTGATTTCAGGAATTTGATGAATACTCATAAGTCACATATGCATATAGTAAATTTGTTCTTTCATGGTATTTGTTGGTGAACCGTGTGAAAAAAATCCACAAAGATACCTATAAAAGTAAAAAAGATAATAAAAAAAATATAGGGTATCCTTAGATGGAAACTGGTGAGTTTATTAATGTAATAAATGAATTTATGTTTTCCTTGAAAAACACCATGCCAAATATTTGAGAATACCACAAAAATATTCCATACCACATTCTTTGTAAACACTCAAAAAAGTGATGATCATTTTAAAATCTTCATTCAATCTACAACCCAATGTTATTATACAACATTAAATTACTTATAAGATCACATAATCAGGAAGGGAAAATTAAATTCATTGGTAGCACAATGAAAAGATAAATTAAGGAAAAATTCATAGTTATAATTACATTTTGATCAAATTTTATAATCCCCCAGCTAAATAACTTGAGAAAAAGCGTAATACCTTTCATAAAACGGTGTAACCTAATATTCATACATGTTATTTATTATATAAACAACTTTAGTTAATCATCTTTATATTGGAGAACTAATAAATTCCTCTTTTATACTTCCCACAAACTATAGTTTTGGAAATTCACCCAGGGTATATTCTAACATATGGATTGGAATTATTGGTTGAGATACATGACTCCTATAAAAGTCAACTAGGTGTAATTGAATTGAGATGTAAACTAGTACAATAAGTAATGAATATATATATTTTAAAAATATTGACATAACCCCAACAACACTAAACAATAGAGACCATAACTTCTCATCCTATAGTGGGATATCTGACCTAGTGAAGCATATCAAACACTATAATTCATTATCTGGGAAAATTATATGAACATATAAAGAATTTGAGTTATATAAACTCAAATTATTTCTCTAAACATTAGAATACCTTTTAATTTATTTGGAATTATAACCATGTGGTTTGTTTAATATCCATTTGGAATGTTCACTGATGATAGTTATTATATAAATTGAAATAATATTTAAAATAACAAAAAATCATGACCTCTATAATTTGAAATAATGGAATCTGAGAGAGTGATTATATTTAGTATCCAATGGAAGGAATTAATGTATTACATTATCATAAAACATCTGCACTATTAACATTTATAAATCCACTAAGAGAAATTAAAATATGAATTTTCCATGATTTTAATCCCATATTAATAATAATTAATAATTCCAAAGTGCATTAAAGTAGTTAAAATATTAGTTTTTTTAATCTATAAAATCATAATGTTATTCTGATCAACACATCCACCAATGAAAATGAAATCCACAATTTAAGAAATATCCACCGCAACTCTAATATTTATTGTTGCATTAGATCATGGCCTCATAACATTAGATGAAGGGCTACATCATTGAACACAACAATATCTTCATGTATTTATTCACAAAATAAATGGATGAGAACCAAATGGTATTGCATAGTACCAATTAATCCAAGAGTCACTCCTATAAAACACATCCCAATTATGAAGAACAATGGAAGGATGATTAAAAAAATACAATGAATTTTAATGATTATATTTACTAAAAGTTAACAAAATGTGATCACTATATTATCAGATCATGTTTAAATTAACCAATCACAACAAAAATATCATCAATAACACCTCTACCAGGTCCATTAACAAATTTATTCACAATATATGAAACAATAGATGCCCACATGATAATAAAAAAATTGAAATCCCTCCATGTTCTAGAGACATTCTAGACCTTTATAGAAAAAATTCTCCCAATGATAGAAACATGGGAACCACCCATTAAAGTAGAACTATATTATAATGAAAAAAAATTAGTTTTCATTAATATAGTGACTAATATTTCAATGGATAAAAGTTATGTAACTAGATTCCTCAATTAATATTCATGGAAGAGACCATCAACATAGAGTAAGAGGCCTATAAGCTTTTTATACGAGTCAAGTATTAATTCCAAACCACATCAACCATGTTACTGAGACCCAAAAAGATATCATTCAATAAGATGAATATGATTAGCAATACAAAATCCTAACCATTCAATATTTATCAAACATTGATATATATTTTATACATGTTATCTTTATTATTTTCTTCTTACAATCCAAGAGGGTCCACAAGACCAAACTCTATTATAACTGACACCAAAAAATCATTTTCACCTAAAATTATATAGGTTCCATCCTCAATGTTCTCCTTATCAAAATTTCCTTTTAATTAAGAGTTAGTTCATTGATTAATTCTTAGTCCAATATCCTAGATATATACTATATTTATTAACCTTTATATAGTTTTATCATAATTCCCAATCAAGGATACCCATTACATTTCAATGGAACATTCCATAATCCCCATAAAAACCCAAAATAACCACTAATATTTATGACTTATGTTTCTTCCATAATTTCATAAAATTAATAGAAAGAATTTTTATAATGAAATATGGATTTCTCATTCATAGAAAATTCTTATGTGGTAATCATACAAGAGAACATCCATCCACTAATTGTATCTTTCTTGATCAATGATGTAATATCCATTAATTCATAGTGGATAATGACTCTAGTGTCAATCATATTATATCTCAAACCCTCTTATTATTTATATTGACATAATATAAATTTTGAACATATTATCTGACAATTCAATGTTATTAAAAATTAAACATATCCTTATGGGAATGTTCATTGAGAAAAACACAATTTAGGGACCACATTTTTTATAACAAATTCATTGAATAAATGTATGATATATATTAAAATCATATTCTCTGAATCCATTATTATATTTCAATATATCAATAAACTCATCCAATTATTGATGTTATAATAAATATATAAATAAGAATGTGGTACTTATTCATGGAAAAAATAACCTTTTAACTTTTATCAAACTCATTACATTGACATTATGTATTGTAAATTTGAGAATAAGTGAAAAAAGATAAATAGAAAAATATTTTATATTGATATAAAGAGAAACAAATTCACCCCATTTATCATTATAATTATGTGAAGCGTAACCTATACTATATAACCATATCATTGAGGAAACAATGATGGATCTAAGAAACTGTCAAGATATTTTGGATAACAAATAAGATGAATATATAAATTCTTCTCCCATAATTTGTAACTAGTTAGATTATTTGAACTATATATTTCTATATGATAAAGTAATTTTATTTTGTGTATACAATATACAATAATATTATTTTAGTGCTTATAAATAAATATGGGGTTTTAATGAAACTCAATAGTCACATCCAAGAAATAATGGAATTAACAAATTTCCATGATAAAGGATGCATATACATAGAAGATCCATTGCAATTCATATTATCATTTAAAATCATAAATAAACAATTAATAACATTAAAATTAATCATTTCAATGTATATGATGATAATACATAAAAACTATCTAGATATATGGGTTTTAATGATATATACATCTCTCGTAATCTCAATAAAGGTGAATCGATTACCCATAACCTTGTTTTCAAAATGGAATATTTGAAACTACTAATGAGATAGTACATGTTAACATAGGTAGTAAATAAGTATTATAGAAAATTTTAATTAGTGGTACCCAGCATTGATCACCTCATATTTCTAAAAACATAGTGTGGTAAAAAAACAAAGCATGATAATGATAAATCTATCATATTGTTCCATAGTGGAGAAGAAAATGATAAAATGGTCATATTCCTTATAATATATCAAGTTATGATCTTAAATGGGTATTAAATATTTTATTAGTCAAAAAAGAGAACAAAAAAATATTTTATTTATAAATTTTCAATATCTAATTCTCTATTATGTAAAGGATGATTTTTTTTCTTTTCATTGTATTTTTTATCCATATAGTTATAGGTCTATAAGAACCTTTCTTATTGGATAGAATCTCAAATTATTAAAAAAAATTAGGATAAAGCTGATAATGAGGAAAACATAGATTTCATGGAACACTAATAGTTTTTTTCTTCTATGTGATTCCATTTGTCTTCTTGAATACTAGATTCACCAAACTATAGAGAATTCCCCACATTTTCAATCCCATTTGAAGAAAACCAGTGGAATGTTAGGATAAGGGAATAGTTGTAAGATCATGAAATAATTGTGACCAATTTTAAATCCTTGAGGTTGATACCACCAAGCATCAACAACACAATTTGATGTTATACCCTATGAATGGTTTTCTAGTGTCACTTTTGATAAATTTGTCCACATTATGGTCTTTTATTAAGGCATCAATTTATATCTTCTAAATACAATATTTTATATTTAAATATACAATTATTAGAGTCTCTGCTATTATACATGAATTCATGGATACCTCACATTTTTAGTTACTTAATAGAAAATATCACTACTATGTGTTTTATTATTGTTGACTCTAAAAAGGATGGTGGTCTATTAATTTTTAATACTTTTTTGGAGTGTAAAAAAAATTGTGGTTAATGTTTTGATAGAATATTTTTATAAATTATTTCATAATATGTTTTCATTTAATATAAGAAGGATAGAGTTCTCATATAATATTTTTTAATTTTTAAGAAAATATTTTCTATGGAATGTATAATATATTTTAGGAAATTTGAAAAGTAGTTGATAATTTATACTGATCTATATAGAAACACCTTCTTGGTATGGAATATCTCCCTGATAATACTGATTGAATATCTATGAATAGTCAGATTATATATAATATAAATTCATATGTTTTCACAGATTAAAAATGATACATTTTTATATTAGATAAAAGTTACTCAATTGTTTTGCGGGACACATATGATGAAATTTGAATCACATAATAATAACACTTATTATAAGTAATAATAACCTATTGATTTCAAATAATACATAATATCCTTTACAGAGATATGTGGTCTTTATATTGTGTTCTCTGCTGAAAATGAAAATTAAATATTGCAATTATTTATAATTATTTATATACGAAACAATAGAATAATTTTTATAAATAATCATCCTTTTTTAGGTAAAATCATGTTTTGGATAATGAGATTTTATGTCATAAGTTATGTGTATGTGAGAATTCACATGTGTAAGGGAATATAAATCTAATTTTATAGATTTATATATAGATTATTCGAATAAGAATCTATTGTTTTTTAGAAGCTGAGGCTGTACATATGGTTATGAAAACAGATGATATTGTTCATTGATATTCTATATTTGAAACCAATTGGTTAATTTCCACTTATGAAATATGATATTTTAGGAAAATCTATATTAGTTACCCATGAATTTAATATTTCAAAAACATACTCAGTGATTTTATTTAGTATTTGATAAATGTTGAGTTGTATTCTGATTTAAAATATGTTGAGGTGACCAATAGAAAAATAGAATACACTACTACAATATTTTTTAGGGATAGTATGAGAAAAAATATTTTAAGAGTTTTATATTGAAATGTATAAGAAAATCACATTCATCCAGTCCACTATAAATCATATTTTTTCAAAGACCATTCTCTAATAATTTATTTTATTATTTTTTAATGAAATAAGTTTTTTCTTTTTTTTATATGATTATTTTCATCATTATTGACAGTCTAATGATATACCCTTTTAAGTGGATTAATATTAATAATAATATATAGTGTTGTGTGTATAGGATAATTACAACCGTACAATAGGTTATATTCATCCATACTCGAGCTGAACCATGTTAACAAATTTATTGTTTAATATATATGTTTTCAATATTATGGGAGTTGATGATAAGATTCCCAGTCAAACATGATTGCGATATTTTTTTTAAAATGAAATGTTACAAAAACTGGTTCACTCCCACCCCCATATTTTTGTTCCCAACTTCAAGTGATCCTTACAATCTGTATTAGAGATAGGTTATCTCTCGAAAATATCTCTCGAAAATTTATATGGATCTTTAAGACATATTTAATACCAATGGAGACCCATATTTTTTTGAAAATTGTTTATAGATATGGATGAAATAAATTTAACATTATCTTATCAGTCTTGGAATTAATAAACTTGACTATGATCAATAGGATTTTAAAGTACCAAGTGATAAAACAATATGGTCATTATCTGATAAAAATAATTTGGAGAGTGGTGGAAAGGTAAGGAATTAATTTTTATCATTATTATATGAAAAATATATTCTAGTAGTGATTAGATTTAAAAATTCTATTGAGATATGAATAATACTTCATATAATCATTGAAGGTGACAAGAATTTAAATGTAGAAATGTTATAACATTGAAGAAGATATAGAAATACCAAATATAAATCAATTGATGAATTATTTAATAGAGTAAACTATGTGGGTTTTGATTATTTGTTTGTAATGGATTCCTCTCATTGCGTTACCATTCCCAATTTTCCAAAACACTACAAATGGATCCCTCAACCATAGCTGGGTACAGAGCTGTGTTCTAATGGTTGGTGATTCTCTTGGGTTTTAGGCCCAGTGACTCTTGGGTACACAGATTGGTTGAGAGGGTGGGAGGTCAGGACCATCACACCTTTTTTGGAGGAATTATTTCCTACACCGAGACTCTCTTAAAGATTTATGATATGTTCATGAAATCCTTCCTAGACCCTGACACAGGTAGGTTACCCCTATGGTAATGACGTGATTATAAATAGTTATTAAAATAGATTATTGTGTATATGTCCTGGATTCTCTACTGCTCACATATTTAATTATTATTAATTGGAATATGGACATGCTCGAGCACTTTTTAGATTATTATCATCCAAAGGGATGGTTGGTGTCTTGACGATGTGATTGGACCTCTATGAGGAATCCTACCTATCCTATGGGAATTGGAGTCAAAACCCGTTTAGTTCATTTGACATAGTTTAAGGTCGTATGAGTGGACCCATCCATTATATATGACATCATATGGTAAGGAAGTGAGTATCGTAATCGAACCATGATGATGTTTACTATGCATCCTAATTACTTGTATAATCTGAGTCCACTTTGTTCTTATAACATGAATCTGTATCTTGAATTGTAATGGCCCGGACCACTCCGGCCCATTCCATTGTCAAAAAGAAGGTAAAGAAGTGTTCTGGAGGGTAAAATGGACATTTTCCACACTTTCTAGAATTTTGAAACTACACGTCGTGTAGTTTGAGTACACGCCGTGTACCCCCTCCCCGGGTATACCCCGTGTTGCAGGCCGTGTCCTTACCGTGTGGAGAAAATGGGTACACACCGTCTGTCCAGTACTACACGCCGTGTAGTCCTTCCCCACGTCTACGTTACCATGTGTTGAACAGTCGTCAGTCGTGTGCCGTGTGAAGGTCGTGTCCTTGCCGTGTGCAATAAATGAGTACACACCATGTGTCCAATCTATATGTCGGGTAGTCCTTCCCTGCGTATGCGTTTCCTTCAAACCGTGTGTTGACCAGTCAACAGACGTGGAACCGTGTTGGAGGCCACGTGGAGGCCGTGTGAAAACGTCCGAGTACACGTCATGTTCCATAAGTACACGTCGTGTACTTTTGCATTTCATGCCTATAAAAGGAGGGGTCCCCTCCTCCTTTCAACTCACACCTCTCCTCCCCTCTCTTTTGAGCAGAGCTCTCTCAAGAGACTCGAAGGATCCTTCTTCCATAACTTTTTCGTCCAAGCTCCGATTGACGATCCGTTAGTGGCCACGTGATCGTAACGACGAGGCAGAGCTTCCAATCATCGATCCATTGACTTTCCTTCAGCATTTTTTTTCCGAATTCCACCCGAGGAGGTTCTTCTGGGACCCGTCAGAAGTGACAGACGCCGACGGACGTCTTCTAATGTTGATCCGAGGGATCATTGTGACCAGAACCTGTTGAGGTAGGGGTTTTACCTTCGTCTCTATAATTTGTGCATCATGCGGGGTGGGTATCCTTTTTGTTTCCCTAAGAAATGGTTGAACCTTTAAATAAAGATAATAACTGGTTGAAGAACAGGGATGGGAAGTTTGTGATTCCTGTTACATTACCTATTATATCCTATGATATTATGTTGTGAGATGAATAGGCTTATGCCTACTGAAAATCACGGTCATTGGGGGCCTTTGCTTGCACAATTAAATGTTTCCCTGCCTTTCTAGACCATTTTTTTGAGTGGAACTTTGTTGAATGTGGAAATTGGTTAATCACGTAAAGTCGGCTGTTTAAATGAAAATATGGAACCCTTGTGTGGTCACCCTGGTTGAACCAAAATGGAATAATGAACATGTGGGTGTTGGCTTTGTAACGTGGCATGTGATGGGGGTCTTTTTTGGGCTGTTGTGGTTTGGGTGAGTAGCGGGGCTACGATTGACATGGTTGTGAGAAGGTGTGAATGTTTAACGGTGATGTGCAGCGAGGCTGCGATAAATGGTATTAAAAGGATAATGATGTGTGGTGTGGTTATGGTGGTTGGCAGCAGGGCTGCAGGGATGGGTTTAAATGTGAACTGACTATGGGTTGTGAATAATAAATTAAAGTGGAAGAGTTAATGAATGGTGGGGTGTGGTAATGAAACAGAAATAATAATCAATGGGTTGGTTGGTTAATAAGAAGGGACTTGCTGTGTTTCTTTGTTTTTCCTAACTTTCTTTGTGGATGGCAGGGATATGCTTACGAATGATTATTGTGGTTGGTTGTGAATAGTTTCCCAGTATTTAAAGAACTAAATAATCTAATTTCTGTTGAGATGTGAGAAACCTAAATGGGGTTGGGGTTGTTTGTTGTATGCATGCTTTGTGGTAGAAGTGTCGCGGCATGTGCTTAGTTTCTCTTTTTAGAAGCCATAGGTTGGGTTGAGTGGTTTCAATATATATATAAATATATGTATCTTTTGTGTTTAATCACACTGCACCCATGTTGAGCACATAGTATCGAACACTCCCATTTCATGGGAGAGGGTGTTTTCCCATAGTTACTAGCTCATTCCATCTCCTTCTCCCCTAGGCTTTGATGGCTTGAGACGACCTCACACCTAAGACTCTTCAGGTTGGTTTCAATTTCAGGCCCAGGTGTCTTCGGGCAAGAGTTATGTTATTATTTCTGTTCCCAAGAATCTTCGGGATGAGGCCCAAGTGTCTTCGGGTGGGGATGTGGTTGTGGTTGTGAGGCCCAGGTGTGTGCAGGTGGGATGTGTGGTTGTGAGGCCCAGGTGTGTGCGGGCGGGATGTGTGGTTTTGAGGCCCAGGTGTGTGCAGGCGGCATGTGTGGTTGTGAGTCCCAAGTGTGTGCGGGCGGGATTCGTGGTGGTGAGACCCAGGTGTGTGTGGGCGGGATACGTGGTTGTGAGGCCCAGGTGTGTGCGGGCGGGGAGAGTGTGACAGCGTCAGGACGTTCAGTTAACTAATGGGAAATGGTGCGGGGTAACCAATACTCTTGTTCGTATACTACTAATACCTGTTGTGAATGTGTTTTAGTGAGTATGGATGGTGAGGTTGGGTGGATAGACTTCCTTGTTAGGTTTCTTCTATTGTTCTCACGGGACATTAGGATGTCTCCCCACTTGTGCATGAGAGATTTAGGTTTCCCTACTGAGTATACTTGTATTCTCACCCTACGTTTACTTTCAGGTTTCCAGGAGGACTACTAGGGTCGTGCGGGACCCTACTAGTCAGGCAGTTGGAGTTGTTGCAATTGTTGTTCTATTGTTTTCTTTTGGTATTGTACTTTTGAGCTTTCTTGTACTTGTACCTTGTTATAAAATTGATTAAACATGCATGTGGGCTTGGTTTGGGATTATTTCTATACACTTTCTCTTTTCCTTTTTGGTGGTTGACTCATCCAATTTCCCAATCCTAATTAATAAAAAGGGTAATGCCTCCCATATTTGTGAAAACTCATACCCTTGGTGCTAGTCGCCAACCCAGGGCCTACTGGAGGCGGGAATCGGGGGTCATTATCTCCCTTTCTCCATTGCCAGCTCAGGAGGGGCATCTATGGTGGGAGGGGGTCATGACAGAATGGTATCAGAGGTGATGGTTGAGAGATAGGATGGAGTCTGGAGTTAGGCAGAGTGAGGAATGCATGGGATGGTAAGGTGACAATGTTAGTCAATCTTGGTACGTGACATAGGTTAGGGAAGACCGGCTAGGACACGGGATTTTAGGGCCCCCATGATCCGATACAAGGAATCTGAGCCTACCGAACGACCAAGTGAGACTACATTGATTGCATGGTAGAGACCATAGGGAAGGTACATGAATCATCATGATTTTGTTTTACTTTATTTGGGTGTTCTGGGAAAGAAATTGAAATAAAATGATAATTAAAACCTTGAGAATTTCCTTACTACTTGGGCTTAGGTGATCCTTGTTTACCGTACAGCTATGGCACCTAGACGTCATCCCCGGGTGGCTCAGACAGTAGTGGCCCAGCAGATCCAGGTGGTCGATCAGTTGAGGATTGACCGAGAGGAGGAAGATAGCCAGTAGCAGAAGACTCTCCATTCCATCTAGCGGCAGACTCTCAAGAAGTATGATGGTACTACTTCGGATACGGAGACGGAGGGGTGGTGTGAGGATCTAGGGATCACTTTCACCTTGATCCGTGCTCCGAGGGAGTACAGGGTTCCCCCAGTAGTCAGTCAGCTGAGAGGTGCTGCGTGATAGTGGTGGACGCTCTACCTAGGAGAGAGGATAGAGGCAGAGGTTCCATGGGCTAACTTCGAGAAGGAATTCCGAGAGGAATTCCTTTCGTCCATGATCAAGGTGGAGAAGCTTCAAGAGTAACTCTCCCTTCAGCTGGGGAGTATGTCAGTATGAGAGCTGGGGATCAAGTTCAAGGATCTCCTGTGCTTTGCTCCGGATCTCTTTCCAGATGAGGAGTCTCGGGCAAGATGTTTGGAGGAGGCACATCGTCCTTCGCTCCAGTATGTTGTCACCCCCTTTACCCTTCCAACGTACATGGCAGTGCAGAAGAAGGAAGAGGTTGTAGAGAGGATGCACTCACTGGGAGGTGCACCGCGTGAGGTGTTTCATCCAAGTTCGTCAATGGGGAAGGTAGTCAGCAGTAGGTCTCTTGCGACAGGACCTTCCAGGTTTAGGCCAGTGGGGAGCAGGCCCCAGTAGTTCCAGTTTAGATCTTCGGGTCCTCGTCCCTTTTCCACGAGCCCAGGACCGAGGTGTTTTTCTTGTGGAGGTTTCGGGCATGTTCAGAGTCGGTGCCTGACCTGAGCTCCATTCAGTGGAGGTGGGCAGGTTCAGCGCCAACCGCAGCAGCACCAGTTGCCGGCAAGGCCCTTCCAGCAGTAGCAGGACCATGATCCTTTGAGGGCAAACTTTTCGGGAGGAGGCCGACCTCAGGGTGCTCCTCAGGGACCTCGACCAGGGCGTGGTCGTGGAAGTGGACGACATCAGAGAGGAAAAGGAGCCGGGTGTGGACAGTTGCACGCAGCAGAGTTGGCAGCTCCAGCAGGACCAGAGGTGGTGCGATGTAAGATTTGTTTGTTCAGCAACCTTGTCTCTGCTTTGTTTGATTCGGGAGCTTCGCACTCTTTTGTTTCACCTAGTCTAGCCCATTCTTTGGGACTAGATGTAGAGAGACTTTCCATAAAATTGGTACTGAGTACACCAGTTGGGGGTCGGACCAGCGTATCTTGTGTTTTCCGGGGATGTGGGCTAACGTTGGGACCACATTGATCTAGTGGAGACCTACTTCTATTACAGATGCAGCCATATGATGTCATCCTAGGCATCGACTAGTTGTTTTCAGTTAGTGCCATTATTGACTGCTTCCGGAGAAGATTTGTGTTCTCTGACGTGGATGGGCAGTGCGTATCTTTCGTTGGCGAGAGGATCTATCAGGCGGGAAGCCGGCGTGTGGAGCCTCTCCTTTCCTTGTTCGGAGGGTTATCAGTGGTTCCAACTGGTACAGAGATGATGGATGTCCCCAAAGTTGTTGGGAAGTTCCTAGATGTTTTTCTTGAGGTGGTTGTGACTCTACCCCCCCCCCCCCCCCCGACGAGATGTTGAGTTCGGGATAGACTTATAGCCTGGTGCATGTCCAATTTCGATGGCCCCTTATCAGATGGAACCTTCGGAGTTGCGAGAGTTGTGGATTCAGGTTGACGATCTGATGGAGAAGGGTTTTGTTTGACCCAGCGTGTCGCCATGGGGTGCTCCAGTTTTGTTCGTGAAGAAGTCAGATGGTGGTCTCAGGCTATGCATAGACTACCGAAGGCTGAAATAGGTAACGATCAAGAACCGTTACCCCCTTCCAAGGATAGATGATCTCTTCGACCAGCTGAGGGGAGCACATTGGTTTTCTAAGATTTATCTACGATAAAGATATCATCAGAAGAGGGTGAAGGAAAGTGACATCTCGAAGATAGCTTTCAGGTGCAGGTATGGGCACTTCGAGTTTGTAGTGATGCAATTTGGAGTTACGAATGCACCAGTTGTGTTCATGGGACTTATGAACGTTGTCTTCCAAGATTTTCTGGACCGGTTCTTCATTGTGTTTATCGATGACATCCTGATCTACTCAAGTTCAGAGGAGGAGGACGTTGAGCATCTCAGGGCAGTCTTGGAAGTCCTTCGACACCACCAGCTTTACGGGAAACTGTCTAAGTGTAAGTTCTTGACACAAGAAGTACACTTCCTTGGGCACGTGGTGTCTCAACATAGAATCGGTGGACCCGTCGAAGGTGGAGACAGTTGTTTCTTGGGCAGCACCCAATTGCGTGGTAGAAATTCGTAGTTTCCTGGGGTTAGCAGGTTACTATCGGAGGTTCGTTTTAGACTTCTCTCGAGTTGCTGCTCCATTTTCAGCTTTGACTAAGAATAATTAGGTCTTCCTATTGAGCGATCAGTGCCAGAAAGCTTTCGACTAACTAAAGTAGAAGTTGGTAAGTGCTCTCGTGCTCAGGTTTCCAGAGGAAGGGTTATTGTATGAAGTGTTTTGTGATTCTTCTGGCCTTTGTCTGGGGTTCGTGCTGATGTAGAAGAAGGGTGTGATTTGTTATCGGTCTAGGCAGTTACGCCCTCACGAGTGTAACTATGCCACTCATGACCTGGAGCTTGCAGTAGTAGTGTTTGCATTGAAGTTGCGGTGACATTACCTCTTTGGGGAGCGCTTTGTGGTCTTCCCAGATCATAAGAGCCTGCGTTATATCTTCTCCCAGCGTGACCTGAACTTACGGCAGCGGAGATGGGTCAAGTTTCTCCAAGACTATGACTTCGAGATCTCTTACACTGAAGGTAAGGGCAACGTTGTGGTTGATGCCCTGAGCAGGAAGTCACATAAGGAAGTGGTTCGGGAATCCACTGATGCTTGGAAGGTGATGGGAGAGTTGGCTGCCCTGCACTTAAATGCATGGGAAGAAGGTGTTAGAGGCTGTTTGTTCCAGATAATGGTGCAATCCTCCTTGTCGCAGCTGGTGGAACAGTCTCGGTGGGGGGGGACTCCGAGGCAGAGGTGATGCGGGATCATGACGATCAGGGGAATTCTCTAGAGGGATGGTCAGAGGATAGTCGACATTAGATGCTTTTCCATGGAAGGTTGTTTGTCCCAGAGGCGATGCGTGAGGGAGTTCTTCATGAGTTCCATAGCTCAGCCTTGGCGGTACATCCAGGAGTTTCAAAAAGGTACCAAGGCATGAGGGATCAATTTTGGTGGCCCGGGGTGAAATGGGCAGTGGCGAAGTTTGTGGCTAAATACCTAGTGTGTCAGCAAGTTAAGGTTGAACACCGTGTTCCCAGTGGTTTGTTGCATCCTTTAGATATCCCCGAGTGGAAGTGGGATGACATCTCGATGGACTTCGTCACAGGACTACCCAGAGCTCAGGGTGGTTATGATGCTATCTGGGTGGTGGTGGATCGACTGAAGAAATCGGCTCACTTCTTAGAAATCAAGGAGTCGGGCCCGGTGAGTACCTTAGCACAAAGGTACGTAGATTAGGTGGTGCGCTTGAATGGAGTTCCGAGGACTATCGTCTCAGATCAGGAAACTCGGTTTACCTCACGTGTCTGGAGGGGGCTACAACATGCATTTGGCACCCAGCTATGCCTTAGCACTGATTTCCACCCCCAGACCGATGGGAAGACGGAGCAGACTATCCAGACGTTTGAGGACATGCAGCGAGTATGCGTTCTGGATTTTAGAGGATCATGGTTACGACACATTCCTTTAGTAGAGTTTGACTACAACAATAGCTTCCACTCGAATATTGGCATGGCACCGTTTGGGGATTTGTATGGAAGGCCATGTCGTTCACCCATTTGTTGGGCAGAGGTTGGTGAGATAGGTGCTCTTGGTCCAAAGGTAGTACACAGGACCACAGAGAAAGTCAAGCTTGTACGTGAGAGAATGAAAGCGGCTCAGGACTGATCGAAGTCTTATTCTGATTGTCGAAGGAGGCCCTTGGATTTTGAGGTGGGCGATCATGTGTTATTGAAGGTTTCCCCTCGACGGGGGCAGCTGAGGTTTGGGAAGGGGAGCAAGCTCTCACCTAGGTTCATCGGACCTTTTGAGGTGTTGAGGTGAGTTGGCGAGGTGGCATATCAGCTGGCCCTGCCACCTCAGATGGAGAATGTCCATGACGTCTTCCACGTCTCCCAGGTTCGTCGGTACTTACACAATGACTCCCACGTTATCGACTGGGGACAGTTAGATATGTAAGACGACGTGACCTTCGACGAGTGACCAGTCAGAATCGAGGATCGCAAAGAGAAGGTGCTCCATGGATGAACCATTCCATTGGTTCCTGTGTTGTGGAGGCATGGCGGTCTCGAGGAGAGCACAGGGGAGCGGGAGACCCAGATGCGCGCTCAGTACCCGGGGATGGTTTGACTTGTGTTTTTCTCTTATTCTTCTGAGATTCGTGTTGATGTTGTACTCTGTACCTTTGATATATTGAATGCTTGGATTGTCAGTTGTGATACCTTTTGTTTCTTTGTTCCATGGTAATGTGTAACATGTCCAGATGTGTGGGAAAGGGAAAAACCTGACCCTTAATCGAGTCGTATTAATGTGGATGTGATTGAACCCGTGCATGCGAGTCAGTACTGCCTAATGCGGATAATATCTCGACATAGGTGAAGGAATTTCCCAAACCCACGTGTTCAGGCAGTGTGTTGGTTGTGTGGTGTTGGGGTTAGTGCAAGTTGAAAAATCCTAATGTGTGAAAGTGGGAAGACCCAATTCTTAATCGAGACGCATTAATGAGGATGCGATTAAACCCGTGCAGACGAGTCAGTGCCGCCTAAAGTGGATAATATCTCAACATAGGAGAAGGAATTCCTAACACATATGATTAGGGTTGTTGGTTGGGTTCCTGTTATAAAGAGAACCCTAAGAGGTATCTTGTTGGGTTCCTCTGGGTTAGATTTTGAATTCTCGGGAACGAGAATGTTTTAAGAGGTATCTGATGTAATGGCCCAGACCACTCTGGCCCATTCCTTTGTCAAAAAGAAGTTAAAGAAGTGTTCTGGAGGGTAAAATGGTCTTTTCCCACACTTTCCAGAATTTTGAAACTACACGTCGTGTAGTTTGAGTACACGTTGTGTACCCCCTTCCCAGGTATACCCCGTGTTGTAGGTCGTGTCCTTGTCGTGTGGAGAAAATGGGTACATGCTATGTGTCCCGTACTACACGCCGTGTAGTCCTTCCCCGCGTGCGCGTTACAGTTTATTGACCAGTCGTCATCTGTGTGTCGTGTGAAGGCCGTGTCCTTGCCATGTGTAATAATTGAGTACACAACGTGTTTCCAATCTACACATCGTGTAGTCTTTTCCTGCGTATGCGTTACCTTCAAACCATGTGTTAACCAGTCAACGGCCACGGAACCGTGTTGGAGGCCGCGTGGAGACCATGTGAAAATGGCCAAGTACACGCCGTGTACCATAATTACATGCCGTTTACTTCTTCTTTTCATGCCTATAAAAGGAGGGGTGCCATCCTCCTTTCAACTCACACCTCTCCTCCCCTCTCTTCTGAGCAGATCTCTCTCAAGAGACTCGAAGGCTCCTTCTTCCATAACTTTTTCGTCCAAGCTCCGATTTACGATCTGTCAGCAGCCACAGGATAGTAACGACGAGGCGGAGCTTAAGAGCTTGGATCCGTTGACTTTCCTTCGGCCTTTTATTTCTGACATTCACCCGAGGAGGTTCTGTCGGGACCCGACAGAAGTGACGGACGCCGGCTGACATCTTCTAAAGTTGATTCGGGGGAGCGTTGTGACCAGAACCTATTGAGGTAGGGGTTTTACCTTCGTATCTCTAATTTTTCCATCATGTGGGGTGGGTATCATTTTTGTTTTCATGAGAAATGGTTGAACCTTTAAATAAAGATAATAACTGGTTAAAGAATAGGGATGGGAAATTTGTGATTGCTGTTACTTTACCTTTTATATCCTGTGTTATTATGTTGTGAAATGAATAGCCTTATGCCTACTGAAAATCACGGTCGTTGGGGGCCTTTGCTTGCGCAATTAAATGTTTCCCTATCTTTATAGACCATTTTTGTGAGTGGAACTTTGTTGAATGTGGAAATTGGTTAATCACGTAAAGTTTGCTGTTTATATGAAAATCAGGAACCCTTGTGTGGTCACCCCGGTTGAACCAAAATGGAATAATGAAAATGTGGGTGTTGGCTTGGTTACGTGGCATGTGAAGGGGCTGTTTTGTGGGTTGTTGTGGTTTGGGTGAGTAGTGGGGCTGCGGTTGACTTGGTTGTGGGAAGGTGTGAATGTTTAATGGTGATGGGCAGCGGGGCTGCGATAAATGGTATTAAAGGGATAATGATGTGTGGTGTGGTTATGGTGGTTGGAAGCGGGGCTGTAGGGATGGGTTTAAATGTGAACGGACTATGGGTTGTGAATAATAATTTAAATTGGAAGAGTTAATGAATGGTGGGGCATGGTAATGAAAAGGAAATAATAATCAATGGGTCGGTTGGTTAATAAGAAGGGAATTTTTGTGTTGTTGTGTTTTTCTTAACTTACTTTGTGGATGGAAGGGATATTCTTACGAACTATTGTTTTGGTTGGTTGTGAATAGTTTCCCAGTAGTTAAGGGACTAAATAAGCTAATTTCTGTTGAGATGTGAAAAACATAAATGGGGTTGGGGTTGTTTGTTGTATGCATGCTTCGTGGTAGCAGTGCCGAGGCACGTGCTCAGTTTCTCTTTTTAGAATCCATAGGTTGGGATGAGTGGTTGATATATATATATATATATCTGTATCTTTTTTGTTTTATCACACCGCACACATGTTGAGCACATAGTGACGAACACTCCCATTTCATGGGAGATGGTGTTTTTCCATAGTTACTAGCTCCTTCCTGCTCCTTCTCCCCTAGGATGTGATGGGTTGAGGCGACCTTACACCTAAGACTTTTCAGGTAGGTTTCGATTTCAGGCCCATGTGTCTTCAGCCGAGAGTTCTGTTACTATTATAGTTCCCAAGAATCTTCGGGATGAGGCCCAGGTGTCTTCGGGCGGGGATGTGGTTGTGGTTGTGAGGCCCAGATGTGTGCGGGCGGGATGTGTGGTTGTGAGGCCTAGGTGTGTGCCTGCGGGATGTGTGGTTGTGAGGCCTAGGTGTGTACGGGGTGGATACGTGGTGGTGAGGCCCAGGTGTGTGCGGGCGGGATACGTGGTTCTGAGGCCTAGGTGTGTGCGGGCGGGGAGAGTATGACAGCGTCAGGACATTCAACTAACTAATGGGAAATGGTGTGGGGTACCGAATACTCTTGTTCTTATACTACTACTACCTCTTCTGATTGTGTTTTGGTGAGTGTGGCTGGTGATATTGGGTGGATAGACTTCCTTGTTAGGTTTATTCTGTTGTTCTGACGGGACATTAGGATGTCTCCCCACTTGTACACGAGAGCTTTATGTTTCCCTACTGAGTATACTTGTATGCTCACCCTACGTTTACATTCAGGTTTCTAGGAGGACTACTAGGGCTGTGCATGACCCTACTAGTCAGGCAGTTGGAGTTGTTGCAGTTGTTGTTCTCTTGTTTTCTTTTGGTATTGTACTTTTTGAGCTTTCTTGTACTTGTACCTTGTTATAAAATTGTTTAAACATGCATGTTGGCTTGGTTTGGGTTTATTTCTATACACTTGATCTTTTCCTTTTTGGTGGTTGACTCATCCTATTTCCCGATCCTAATTATTAAAAAGGGTAATGCCTCCCGTATTTGTTAAAAATCATACCCCTGGTGCTAGTTGCCAAACCGGGGCCTACTGGAGGCGGGACTCGGGGGTCATTATCTCCCTTTCTCCATTTCCAGCTCAGGAGGAGCATCTTTGGAAGGAGGGGGTCATGACATGAATGATATGAAAATTGAGGCCCTAGGTGGGAAATATGACTATGACACTGTCATGGATTACTCCGTTGGGAAGATAGTCATGTGAGCGGTGATGGGATGTACTCAGAATTACAGCCCGGTTTTAATTCCTCATTGGGGGAATTAATGACTTGATATTAATACAACCTCTTCTAGCCTCTAATCCCATAGGATCCATACTCAGTGTGAGAAACAAGAGATAAATGGAGGTTGGATATATTACATGATTTCATTATAAATCATGGTTTACACAATATGGTTAGCTTTATGGACGATATGGTATGGAGATCGAGTCTTAGGAAGGCTTCCTATGTATCCCAATTATAGAGGGAATCAGAGTCCTTTTAGTTCAGTTTATTTCAAACTCACTGATGGATTTGAGGTAATCTATATCATGATCAGGGCTTATACAAAGAATGAACCCCATACACGAATCCTCTCTATGTCTTCTGATGAATTAGTTGGTATTGAAGACCTATGGGAGGATTTAATATCGTAATATAGTAACAATCAGAAACAAAAGATACATACACTGATGTGGATACCCATTGGATATCGAGCCCTAATAAGGAATTATGTGTATCCCAGTTATGAATTGAATCATAATTATTGTATTTCACATGGATATGTTGGGGCTTATAGACTAGGGATTATAATGATTGGTTTACTCATACCATGCTACTAGTTAGGGCCTACACTATTGGATTTCCCTATTGTGATACTTACATCCTGTTATTGTTCGGGGCATAAACTCTGAGTCTTTAAATTTAGTATCATGTCTTTAGTTGGGGATTAAACTCATGGGATTCCCATGGTTGGTTCACTAATGTCATTGCTCGAGGATTACACTCTGAGTATTCCTGATTGGTGTTATATTATTGGTTAAGGCATATACTCTAAATTTTCCCAATTAGTTTCCTATAATTGGTTGTGGCTAAAACATTGGGGATGGCCAATTTTATTCATGTCATTTGTAGGGGATTAAAATATATGGTTTCCCCATTGTTTTCATGTCATTTATGATGGATTACAATATGAGGTTTCCTTATTGGTAAACTTATATAATTTTATTGTTCGGGGATTACACTTTGATGCTTATAAATTGGAATAATTACATCATTTAATTGGTCATGGATTACACTCTAAGGCTACCTGATATTTATACTTATATAATTTCCTTGGTCGGGGCTTACACTCTGATTTTTACTCGGATTGGTGTAATAAACATTTATCCTCTAGCATAATAAATAGAGGTGGTGATGATAAGGAAGGAATGTCCAAGAGCATCTCACTAGTAGGATTTCATTAATGATTGATCCCAAATCTTCAAGGAAACATTATTAATATGAGGGGATTGTGGATGAGGATTCATAGCTAGGGTACACATGGAATGAGTTCAAGTATGTGTGTCATGCAAAGTGGTCCTATCATGAGGGATTTGATTTACACATCTTGACCATCTACTCGGCATGTATTGATTGGATAACATGTGTGTTGTGCAACCTATCTAACATAGTGTACATATCCAAGAATGTATTCCTAATCAATTGTCATGTTTAGATGTATTCTCATGGGAGAATCAAACATGTATGAGATGTTTGTCATGATTGAAGTGGGCATGTCAGGGGTTCTGAGCATGATAGTATGACTCTCCTTCGATGAATTCGCCTATGTGATGCACTCATGTCAATGGTTCAATACATGACATGGCAGACATGAAGGGTGTGCTTCACATGTCAAGGATGACATATTAAGAATGATTTTCATGTCTAGGTGTACGTGTCAGGAGTTCTTTACATGACCTAGTGTAGATGTCAGGAGTGCTTTACATGATCAACATGATTTTCTCAGGTCTCTTCATTTGATCAAGGTGAACATGTCTAAGGTGCCACACATGATAAAAAGATGATTCTTTTGACCATAACGAGTATTCCCGGATAACTATTTAGGAGGTCTTACGGAGTTGCACAGTGGATGCATTGCATGTCTTTCAACATCTACAAACACCAATCACCTCCAGCATTTTTATCCCCTTCTATTTATATTAAAAATTACTAGGATCATGCGAATTGGTATGAGAAATACACAAAATTTTCAATTTATTTATTGATAATTCTTTTCATGGCCAATATTGTTTACAAAGAGAGTAAACAAGCATATCATGGACATATTTGTCTTCTTGTCCTTAGGCCACATCAAGGTTTTCCAGGAATTCCCAGGGACTTACACATAGTGAAGAGAAAATGTATGGGGTCCTTTCCTCGGTCCACCGCATGTAAATATGAATATGTATATGAGAGGTTGAATTCTCATTCTGACACCTAGATGACCCGTTTGTGGGGTCATCCTAGCTTTTGTAGTGTTTTTCTAGTGATGAGGTTGGTGTGACGGGGGTGTTTCCTAGTCAATGCGGATTGTCCATAAGTTGTTTCATGTTATCATGGACATTTATATCAGTTGTCACAACACATGATCGACATATTTGGGAAATGTCTTACGATAAAAAAATGTCTCTTCATGGTTGTCTATGGAAAATGCGAGACCATCAAAGGGTCTCATGAGTGTGCTTAGGGTCTTCGGCTCGTTGAAAAATTATGTCATGGACTAGATTCTACTCTCTTAATTACCATTGTCAATTTTCCCAAAAACACTCAATGGTTCCTCCATCTATAGCTCGTTACATACCTTTTTTTCAATGTCTAACTGTAGTTTGGGTTTTCAAGCCCAGTGAATCTTGGGATGCGCAATAGTTGAGAGGATGGGTTTTTAGGCTCATCATATAATTTTTGGGTGAATTTTTTCCTACATTTGTACTCTTAAATAGATTTAATATATATTCATTAAATCCTTCCAAAACCCCGATATGAGACTTGTCACCCCTATGTCAATCTCTTGATTATGAACATGTATCGTTAATGATTATCATATGTATGTCATGGATTCCCTACCACACTATTATTTAATTATGATTCATTGTTCTATTGACATTTTGAAGGAAAATAGATTTTATTGTCATCTAGGGGATGGATGGTGTCTTGATGATGGGATTTCACATCTACAAGGCAACCAACATATCTTGTGAGAAAAGGAGTCAAAATCCACATTTTTTGTTCGAAAAAGATTGATGTCGTATGGTGGGACCCATTCATTAAGTTTATTGGAATACAGTAAGGATGTGAGTTTTAGGATCATACCTAAATGGAATATCCTACATATCTATTTAAATTTAGGAAACATATTCCAAATGTTCCATATAGAAGAAGTTTGTGTCATGAGAGATATGAAAATAGAGGCCCAGAGTGGTACATATGTATGTGATACTGTCATGGATTGATCCTTTTGTATTATAACCATGTGACAGGAGATGGGATGTAATCAGAGTTACACCCTGATGGTAATTCCTCTTAGGGGAAATTTCATCATGTTATTGGTATAACCACTGCTACCCAATTGGCCCATATGATACATTCTTCTTGTGTGAAACAATAAATGGTGTAAGGTTAGACATATTACATGAAAGAATACCCATGTAGGGATTAAAAATTAAATTTCCCTTCTGGGATGACTGATCACACATCTCATGGATGATGTGGTTTGCATCATATGACTCAATAAGGCATCCTACGTATCTCAGATATGATGGGAATGAGAGTCTTTTTATTTATGTTTATATAAACCCCACAAATTAATTTGACGTAATTACGAGTGCGGTCCAGGATTATGTATATAGTGATTCCCATTACGAGTCCTCTTCTCACCTGTTGATGAAAGAACATGGAAGGTAGACTTATGGGGGGATTTAATCATGTATACAATGGACAATTGGAAGGGAAAGGGATATACAATTAAGTTGATTCCAATTGGGGTTTTGTCATTAATAAATATTTCTATGTATCCCGATTATGGAGGGGATTAGAGTTATCTTAGTGCATATGTACCTTAACATACTGATAATCCAATGTTGGTGATTGTTCTTGGAGACATTACGAACATCCCTAGGATTTTAGAAATTTTTGGGGTTTCAACTGAAATGGATTCTCCATCATTGATGACATATTATATTATGTTTAGGACTGGGACTTACACATTGAGGTTTCATGTGATTGGACAATTTACATAATGTCATGGGTCGGGTCTTACACACTGAGGTTTCATAATCTATGTACTCATACGATGACATTGCATGAGGCTTACACTATAAGGACGACCATGATAGATTCACTTGTGCGATGCTGCAATCGGGTCTTACCCTCTAGGATTTCCCAATTGGTATAACTACATCATATCATTGGTTAGGGAATGCACTCTTGTCTACTTGTGGGGTGTACTCTCTCTTTATCCTCTCGAGTATTAAAGAGATGTTGTGTTGACCAAGATGGTCCATATTCGGGAATGAAATTAAAAGGGTTTCTTGAAAGCATGGTAACAACTCAGAAAGGTCACTTCCTCCATATAATGGGAATATGGTTGAGGATTCATAACCAGGGTCCACATGGCATGGGTTCATGTAGGTCTACTGCCCAATGTGGTCCTATCATAAGGAATTTTCTTGACATGTCTAAAACATCTACTTGGAATGTATTTAATGGACACTCGGTATGTTGGGAACCTGTTGGACATAGTGTAAATATTAAAAGATAGAATCATAATGAATTTTCATGTTCATGATATCATCTCATGGGTGAAGAAAAGACGTCTGAGATGATTTTCATGACCAAAGTGGTCATGTTCGGGGTTTTGTGCATGATCTTCTACCTTTCTCTAGTGTATTCGCCTGAGTGAGGTAGTCATGTAAAATGAGATTAACATGACTATGAATACATTATTGGGGTGCTTTGAATGTCTATGTAAATACATCTGGAATTCATTGCATTTACATATGAACATGTCAAGAGTGCTTTGCATAATCTAGTAGGACATGTCAGGGTTGCTTTGTGTGATCAGCTGGACTGTCTCAGGTATCTTCGCCTGATCAAGGTGAACGTTTCTGAGGTTTCACACATGATAAAAATATTCTTCTTAAGACCATTATGATCATTCTTGGATTACATTTCATAAGGTGTTGTGGAGTTTCCATGTGTATATGTCACATGTCTTTTAGTGATCACGATCATCACTATCCTCCCTCTTATTGATCTATTTATATTTATTTTATAATTGCCCAAGATCACATGAAATCATTTAAATAATCCCTATTATTTTGTCTCAATTATCTGATGATGCTTTATAGTACCAATAAGGGTCATGTAGACAGTGCACAAGCATTTCATGGAAAAGTATGACTGCTAGCTCTTAGGGTGACATATGGTTTTCAAGGAATAGCTAGTGAAATCAATATGGTGAGGTGGAAATGTTGGGGGTTCTATTTTTGGGCCATCAAATTATACTGTGGAAATCTATATGTTATGTCATGTGATCATTATGACACATCAATGACTCCTTTTCATGGTCATCCTAATATATCCAGAGATTGTCTTGTGACAATGTGGATGTGCCCATAGGGCTTGTCCTTAGGCTGTCACATGTCCTCATGGACATGTATAGGGGTTTTCATGAGAAATTATCAATATGTATGGGGATTGTATTATGATCATGAATGTCCATGATTGTTATCATAAGACCATCTAAAGGTATTGTGATTGAGTTTCATTAAACCATATGTGCGGTGAGGTATCAGGGTCACACATAGTGTCTTGCGAATGTTCAACTGTAGCTAGTGCATAATTAAGGACAATGAATTATTATTCTTGGGTATTAATATATACCAATGTGATTATTAATAAGTCATTCATGATATAATTTTCATGTAAATGATAGGTCTTGTACATAGGTTCTCACACATGTTAATGGGATGTTCGCATGGTACCCCTTTGGTCACATGAACTCCCCGGGGGTCTTGCTAGCCAATAAACATGTACAGAGTATTCCCCATAAAACATCTAGTATGGTCTTGTGTATGTGATACCCATAAGAGAAACCTCACTATCCATGATAATCGTTTCACAATGTTGTAGTCTTAGGAATGGGGATTTGTGTCAAATCCTTCATGTTCATTGGTAATGTCATGCACTGCATCGTGAGGCATGATGCATGGGCATCATTTTTCTTTCCTTAATATTTATCCTTCATAACAAGGGTGTATGCAAGGGCCTTCCATGTCAAGTTGGAAACTTCTATGGTTTCATGTATATGTCGAATGATAGAGGGGCTTCTCTCATGATCTCGGATGGGTCTTGAGATAGGGAATGTGGTCATGAATGAGGGATTGTATTCCAGATACTTCACATTTATGGGTGTCATATAGAATTACACTAGAAATGGGTGAATGGAATATTGTGTTCTCATCATAAATCATGCAGTCCCATCATGAAATTTGGTGTATGATCTCATGGTTCCCCATATCCAAGTGGTACTTTCCGGATCTTCACATATACACTGCATTATCTCATGACCAACCATGAAAGGTCATGATTTTATAACGAACTTATAAACACAAATACAGGTTGTGTCCAAGTATTCATGGCCTGGGTTTCCTGGGAATGACTCATTTCATGCACAGAGTGTTCCCACATATGTTTTTTCCCACAATGATGATGATTCCTGATTCATAAAGATAGAGGATATGTGACTTTACAATCAGACATTATTGTAGATTCCACACACATTAGGGGAAGGGTTTACTTTATTGTGTTGTATGGGGTTCCATCCTATATTGATCATGTGATATCTAAATGTTCCAATAATGGATCTTTCAAATAGCTGCTGGGGGTTTCAAATTGAGTGGAGACACCATCATACAGAGGTCGCACATGATGTTATTATACCATGCCATCATGTGATCTCAATATGATCTTGCGATGAGTTCTTAAAGAAACATCCTGGATATATATTCTTTTGAGGAGTCCCTTCTAATTACAAAAATAATATCATTGAAGGGGGAAAATGACCCCTATATTCTTAAGGTGTTCCTCTGATGTTCTTCCTTTTTCTGGGATCATTTTCATCTCCCCCCATTACATGTGTTTTTTGAGATGGATGTGGGTTTATATAGGCCACATGAGGTTGATGTTACATTCTCTTTACACAAATAGGATTCCATGTAGTTGTGGCATCATATGATCCTTGAAAACTCAGAACTAAATAGGTTGAAAATATTTGGAGGAGGAAGGGGTTCACATTCATAATAGTGATAACGACACCCTCCACCTTCTCCATTGTTTTTCTTTTCCTCGGTTGCATGATTAAATGATGATCATGAAACAACATCAAAGAGTTGGTAGGGATATTGAAGAAGTCAATTGGGATTCATGGAGGTCTCTATTGGTGGTGCTTAGTTTAGCGTCATGGTCATGGAATTATCTTGCAACAACATCAAATGATGTTGGGGACTCATGAGGGAGGCTGATGGGGTTTTTAAGGGCCTTGACTAACAGCATCGAATTGGTCTCATATGGATCATGTTGAAGTTACAGTGGAAGAAAAATATGGTGAGCATTTTGGTATGTATCGAACTATGGTACCGGGAGGTTGATGATGAAGGTTGTTCAACATGTGGACTTGGTTATTTCGAACTCTCGATTGGCTAGATTGAGTGGATAGCTGGATTCTCTGGGAGGAAATATATGACAGCGCAGATAATCCAGCATCTTGATTTATTGTCCTTGGTCTGATCTTTTGGAAAAATATGCATCCCACATCAAATACACATGGAAACATTGCTCAAGATTAAATGACATTTGGTGGAAGCTATCTGCTTGGGCTAACAATGGGGTCGACACCCATACCACTTGCATCATACTTCACCCTATAGGCCACTTCACACCTATGAATGAAAGGTCCTTCAGTAATGAACACCTCGTGCCCTACATATCAGCTAGACATGTTCCTTCTCAAAGATATGATCCCCCACTACTTCGCTGGTTGGCTTGGGTTGACTCCTATTGGCATGATTGACATAGGTCCCCCAGGGCCCTTGGTTGAATTGGCGGGGTTTCTAGTGTCTCGAATTAATTTTTGGATAAGGGTGGTAATAAAAATCCTTTACTATTAAGAATTAAATTATTAGTTGAAACTTGGGTCTACGGTGTATCTCATTAAATCCAAGGCCTTCTTGTATTCCCTTCTCCATATATTATTCCACTCTTTGGAAAAGTACTTCGATTATTGGAGGCAAAGTGGTACATGAACGAATATCAGAGCAAAAAAATCCCCCACACAGAATTTGATTTTTTAGACTGAAATAATCTTATTATAAGTTAAAAGTAAACCCATTTTCCTCATATATGAATATTATATGATAATGGCCGAAAACACCCTGAGTGGCCCTATCATAGGTATTTATGGGGATCTCTCATGTTCTTAAGACAATGATACATCTAGACAAAACTCATCAGATGAATCCAATATGGAAATTAGCTTTGACATGGGATATAAATACCTTTAAAATGGAATGTATGAAAATTTCAAAATGAAGAAGGGATAGGGTGGAAAGGATTTTTTGGCTAGATCGAACATAAAAACCATGGATGTCTCAGTTTCTCCCATGATGATGGAAATCGATCCACACATAGCTCTAAAAATATACTATTCTGTAGATCAAGATCATGCATAAGGAGAATATGTTCATTGGTGTGTAAATATATGAAGAATATCCTTAAGTATATATAGATCATACATAACAAGGTAAATGTGAATATTTTGTTTTTAAATCTCATGTAGATAACTATGTATTTATGGATATTTTGATTGGATCATCCATGATTCCAGTTTGTTTTGGGAAATAAAAAACTGATCCAATTTGTGTTCTTGACATCAAACGAGTTCCTCTTTGAGGAATGTTAATGAATTCCCACTGACATGAAGAACTTTATTGATGTCCCTACTGTAGTAGTCCGGAAATTTTCTTATTTACAAGGACTGAACATGGTATCCTTATCAAGTTCTCTAACTTTTCCCTATGTCAAGGGACTTAGCGAGCATAACATGATTTTTTCTAAAGCCATACAGGGGCCCCCAAGATTTAAATCTTTTAAATATTTCATTTCCCTTACATTTTATTAAGATTCATATGGTGGAACACATAGAAATAATGGTCTTGGATTCTCCTCAGGCTGTCATTCATGGGTTTTCAACATTCCATGTTTGTTCCCTCATCTATTGTTTAGATTCTCAATTTTTCTTGGATCACACAAACAATATGTACTGCGAGCTGTGACTCAAATTATTCCAAAGATGACTTTATTAGGGTTTCTCCTAGGGGAGAAATACATATCCTACTAATAAAAGGTCCATTATGACTCTCGTTTCTTTGAATATTAATATATTACAACCCACACATTGGTGTTCTATGTAGTTTAATGTCTTACCACCATAAAGTTTGTATGTCACGATGCTCAAAGTCTTACTGCGATGAATTTACTGTGCCCCATAGTTTATATTCTTAATGCTAGGTATTTTATGGAATATGGGGCTGGAAGACTAGGTATGACTCAAAATACTATGTGGTTCTTAGTTATGTCACAGTGTTTCTAGGGCTCATGAGGATACGATTTTCATTTTATGTAAAGAGGGATATGCTTTTAGTTCGCGGATTGAAATCCTTATGAATCAATATTATGGAAATGAAAATATAATATCCCATATTTTCTATGGTCTATGGTGGTTTTTAATTAGTGAATATGGTTGATGTAAAAATAATAGGGTATCTTTTTAGAGACCCGAAGGTTGACGTACAAGGACATTACATTACTTTTTCAGAATACATATTACATAACAAAAACACACACACAAGGACCGTAATAGTTTAGTGTCTTTGGAAACACTGAATATAATTTTCTAATAGTGGTGAAAGATCATCAACATCTCCCATAAAGATCTTCTTTTTTTAAAACCTAAATCCTTTCTTTATATCCTGGGGAAAAGAAAACATAATAGGGTGAGCTCAAATGCTCAGTAAGGGTAAACAAAATAAATATCAATCACAACATATTCATAAGAACATATCTTTTGGAAATCTTAACCTGCAAAAGAGATCATAATTTCATAACATGGGATAAATCATAGTAGTGAAATGTAATCCCAATAATCATAACATAAAACATGAAACTTTGTGTCATACACACATAATCATACATAATCATTTCTTATTAGTCAAGACTCAATGCCAAGACTATCTTAGTGGACAAAGTCCCTTTATGAACCGAGTTCACTCCTCGTTTCAGTCCTGTTTCACTGAACCGGTATAACCTACCATTCCATCCATGTCTATCTCATGAGATATAAAATCTTTACCCAATGCATTGGAGGGAGATATAGGTCCCACCCATCTCATAATGATACCATTCTTATGTGTGCCACAAAATCATAAACCATACATCATAGCATAACCCATGAAATAAAAATGGGAATCTTAAACATCGTGACATCATAAAACAATTCATATAAGATAAATGAATTCATAAAAATAATTCCATCACAACATAATAAAATCAATGTAATAATAGGTATAGTAACAAAAGCCTTTATTATCTTAGATGGAAAATAATTTTGATAAAACACTTGAACTCCATTCTTGAGGAAAATATCCTTTCTACTTCAAAAACACTTTTCCTTTCTTAACATGTCATAAAATTCTAAACTAAAAGAAGTTGATTAAAAATAAACTTGAAAAATTTTAAAGGAAGCTTCTTGGAAATAATGTTTTAAAAATACATTCATGTCGTATAAGTTAAAAAAACATTCTTCTCGTACTTTTGTCTGAAAAGTCAAAAAGTACCTCGTACGAAAAACGACAAAAGATTCCTTTCATATCTTTTACTAAAAACTCACCGAAGGGTAAAATTGGATTTAAAAAATTGTAGGTGGATGGAAATAATATTACATATTGAGGAAACATGGATGTGGATGATAAAATACACCCCAGTAAATACCAAAGTATAAACAATCTCGGATAAAAATGAGATTGTGATATTTTCCCTTACCTTAGGTCGGATTTGCTTCGTATGTGTCTGAACCTCCTGTATAATGATTTAAATAATGTTATTGACTTATTTCAGAATCATAATTATTGTTATGATATCATATATGGTCATATTTTTAGCTTCTTATTAATAATATTTCATTACTACTTGTTATTCGGGTGTTTATTACTTTTTGTTCTTATGCGTGTTTTGTCGAATAAATTCTTATTCTTCTCTTTAGGTTGTAGATACCTCATTTCAAGAATGTTATTATTGTAATATATATCATATTAATTCATTCAATTCATTTATATAATCATTATGCAATGAAGATCATGTAGAACGAGCTGCATCACATCGTCGAGACGGTATTCCGTACGTACGCACGAGTGATGATATCATTCCTATGATCGTGGAATTGTATTTGAGTGTATGTATACTATTTAAGAATAAATATCACTTTATAATAGTCATATATTGTCATTATTTACACCATTATACCCATCCAAGTAAGGTGGTGGTGGAAAATAGATTACACCACGACGTGGAGACGGTATTATGTACGTACGCACGCGCGGTGATTTCTTTTTCTGTAGGATGGATAGATGGGGAAATAGGGTTGTTTCATACTTATAATAACATATAAGTATATTAGTGATACTGATGTTATTACTTCATAATGAAACAACTAAAGAAGAAGAAGTGGAAGAAGAAATTAAGATGAAAGAATCGGTAACGGACATTACCTCTTCTTTGAAGTGCTTCTTTGAGACCTCCTTCAGGGAACTAAAATAGGTCTTTGAAGAAGACCAGAACCTCTAGGATATTTCTAGGGAAGTGGAGAAAAGAATATGGCAGGGGTTGGCCGAGCTTGAAGGCTCAACGTGGTGTGAGGAAGAGAGGGAGGAGGTGCCCTTTTATAAGGGAGGAGAGGGGCTCCTTTGGAAAACTAAAAATATTATTTTATTATAAAGTAATATTCGGTTTTAAATAGCTCCAAATTGATTTATTTCGAAGCTAAGGTGGGGATGGGTCGAAAGCCTCTCATACAATATAATTTAGACAAGTTTAGGTTCCAATTGTAACCTTATCATTTAGATTTAACATTAAGTAAAATAATTTTACTTTTACCGTGTCTTCTTGTGTTCTTATACTATAAGGTTAATAAACTTTTTATAAGCAGCCAAACGAACCCCAAGTTGTTTATTATTAATATATATAACCTTATCTAAGTCATTTGGACGAACCTTAGATTTTTAGGAATAAAATAACAATTACTTATATAATATTTTTTTTAAAATCTATTTTATGTCAATTTTGACACTATTTAGTAATTGATTTTTGTGAAAATCATAACAGACTTATTAGTTCAAAAAATGTTAATTACATAAATAATAACATGTCATATTAATCTTTAAAATTAGTGGAATTCATTAAAAGTCTGAAATTATATTTATTTGGGAATTTATAATATCAATTATTCAAATTTCTCACTATTATGGTAATTACTGAATCATCATTGTGTCATAAATAAATTAATTTATATAATGTGTAAAAATTATAAATAAAATATCATTATGTATAAAATCTTACTATATTTCTAATTAATATTTACAATCGAATTTATCATATGTATTACCCTATATTAAAAATGTTGTAATAAATAAACTTTGATTTTAACTCTTTTAACTCTTCTTTGAATTAAATAATAATAAATGTCCTAATCTAATCCAAGTGGGCCTAAATGGTAATATTTTATTCCTAATATTATTTTTGGTCGAATTACACTTATCCAATAGAATTAGGACATGTGTTACTGTAATAATAATAACATTTGTACCCTTAATTACCCTATTCACTTTTAACCGTGGTAAAAAAAGTAAAAAGTTACTATTCACCAAAAATTATTTTCGTCTCATTGAACCACATTTTACTTACTGACATCAACCGTGTCTCTTGGATTTTTGAAATTCCATTCACAGAAGCGGTAAAATTATGTTTTATGAAAAATTCATTTTTTTACTACCACTTAGTGGTTTCACTATTCATCAAAAAATGAATGTTTGCAAAAAAATACCAAAAATTAGGCCTAAGATATATTTGATATTATGAACTAAAAAATGATTTTTTATTTTTCCAAATTCAAAACATATCAGTTTCATTAACTAATTTAAAAATTAATTCCCGTCGTCAAAACAAATGGCATGTTTTTAAGAGATAATAACTATCAAAAGATTGACACTTGTTTATAACTGGTTTAAATGTGAAATTACATCCAATGACCAACATTGTATTAAATTATAAAAATATATTCTAAACATACATTAAAACCAATGAAATTAATAATTTTTCACTATTAATTATTTTGATTAAAAAAGTTGTTTTTAATTAAAATTTAGTAATTTTCACTATTCATCAGAATATAAAAGTTATCTGAAAAGTACCAAAATTTAACCTTAGGCTAAATTCGATACTTCAAATCCAAAAATGAAGTCCATTTTGAGAGATAAAATTTCTAAAATTTTAAAATGTGGTTATTACTATTCAAAAGAGCTAGTTTTAATAATATTTTAATAGCATATCGTTGTTTAGTGGAACTCGATATTGCGTACTACACACGCTATCGAGGAAAGTCGTGATTGCGTGTAATGCACGGAAAGTCAAGGATACGTGTTGTGTAAGCTCCTTTTGGTGTAGGGTACAACACAATACATTAATGAAATTAAAAGAAATATTTTTCATAAAATCTCGGGGTGTTATATTCTACCCCCCTTAAAATGAATTTCACCCTCGAAATTCGTCGGGGTTATAAATGGTTTACTATTCGAAAGTTTCTTTGATAGAAACCCACATCGTAAAAAGTAATACCAAAACCAATCTTTAAAAACAAAAGTATGAAACGTAACAGTTACCCAAATAAACTAATCACTGGGTTTCCACATAGGTGAAAATATGGATATGGAAGAGAAATCTAACCATCATGTTCTGATGGAGAGTGGTAGAGAACATGGCTATAGAAAATCCAGAAATTAGAAAGCCATAAATTTGTGATGATCTAAGGTACCATCTGATTTATCAGATATAAGGGCACTAGGACAACATTTTTTTTATTTTCAAGATCATTTCCCTAAAGTTGAGGAATTTGAATTAGAATAAATACTTACTTTATTTTAGTACAATCTCACTATTGTTCATGCTTTGAAAAATTTCCACTTCATATTTTAAATAAATGAAGTTGAATTTGTCATTCGTTATGTGTTAGCAGATCATGTGATAGAATGATGGGTCATTCCATCTATCTCAAAAAAAGGATAGAAAAGTTATCAAAAAATACATAAGTCCATCTATAGTGAGATTAATGATATATGGTTCCTAAAATGGACTTATACTTCATATATCATACTTCTTAATATAATAAAACTAGTTTCTACTAAACAGGGACTTCCTGTAAGCCAGTGGTATGCGATAAAGGCCAGTCGCACTTCGGTTGTGGGTTCGATTCCCACGGCCTTGTCCGACGCGATGGGCTGTCGCCCATCCTGCAGTTTTTCCTTTTTATAAAACTATATTACTATAACATCCCATCAATAATATCGAAAAAAACTTCTATCCTTAAATAATACTAACTTCTGTCTAACATAATCCATTCCAATCTTTAGGCTTATCCATAATACTGCAGTCCACTCTCATAATATAGTGAAAATGATTACTAGAGATTTAATACCGCCATTGATCCCCATATATAATAAGATATGTCTTGTTGGTCACATTCCAAACATTCAAAGTCCTTAATCATGTATTCTCTTGAATACCCATTGAACCTAAGTGAAAACATGAATGCAGTTAAAAGTTAACACTTTCCACATACCAAAATACAAAAAATCTATATACTCAATCCATTACATAACCTTCTCCTTATATCAGTCATGAGCTCATGAATACTATCAAACATTTAATTTTCTCAATTTCCCTTCATTATGCACATATCATCTATATTCCAAAAATATCTGAATATCATTTAATGGATACTGGTACCATAAATCATACACTTTCAAAAATCAAGGAAAGACAACAGTGTAACAATACTTAGATGTCTCTTTATTCCATAGTACCATTAGATTAATTATACAACATTACACTTGATAAACATGTAATCATTCCACTGCCTTCTTAAACCATTGACTAAGATTCAACAATTCTTTCAACTCACATATCATTTGTAGTCTCTTCATCATCGTCAACATAAATACTTCTCATACGGTCGTACTGATTCTCTTCATGAGTCTTTCCCTTAGGGCATTTTTTTCATAATGCTCGTACATTCCACATTTAAAACATTTAACCATTGTTGATGTCGTAGCAATACCATTATCCTCATCCATAGTGATAACTGAACCTTTTCCTTTGCTCTTACTGGCTTTGTGTCCTTCTTTTCCACACCCAAAGAATCTTCCAGTTCCCTTGAAACATTCTCCTCGATGCCTCTTCCCACATGATTTACATAGGGGAAATTGAACTTTCTTTCCTCTATGATCATCATGAAACTCCATCTTTCTCTTATTATCCGAGTCAGGAAACTTACCAAATTTGAGTTTATTAATCATATTATGAGATTGCTGATTCGGAATAATAATGATGGTTGGTCTTCCAAATCCCATTTCATTTGGTTTCTCATGAAGAATATCATTCCATTGTCCATCATATCCTCCATTATCATGAATCATCTTGTTTCCAGCTATTTTCTAAAACCCAAAAAGAATAGTGTGAGAGGCAAAAATCATAATAATGGAGGAGTAACTTCAATATATAACATCTTTGGTTTAATCTAATATCGTTACCATAGTTCTATGACTATATCCTATATGTATACTTATCCTTAGTAGCATCCCTAGACATACCTTAGAAATATCTCTAGGGATCTCACTAACGTTTTCACATCCTTGTTTCCAAAGGTTGACTAAACATTTCCTCTGATACCAACTGCAGAGACCCGAAGCTAGATGTACAAGGACATTACATTACTTTTGAGGAATACTTATTACATAACAAAAACACACACACAAGGACCATAATAGTTTAGTGTCTTTGGAAACTCGGAATATAATCTTCTAATCGTGGTGAAAGATCTTCAACATATCCCATAAAGATCTTCTTTTTTTAAACCTAAATCCTTTCTTTATATCCTGGGGAAAAGAAAACATAAAAGGGTGAGCTCAAATGCTCAGTAAGGGTAAACAAAAGAAATATCAATCACATCATATTCATTAGAACATATCTTTTGGAAATCATAACCTGGAAAAGAGTTCATAATTTCATAACATGGGATAAATCGTAGTAGTGAAATGTAATCCCAATAATCATAAATTAAAACATGATACTTTGTGGCATACACACATAATCATAGAGAATCATTTCTTATTTTTCAAGACTCTTTGCCAAGACTATCTTAGTGGAAAAAGACCCTTTCTGAACCGAGTTCACTCCTCGTTTTAGTCCTGTTTCACTGAACCGGTATAACCTACCATTCCTTCCATTTCTCTCTCATGAGATATAAAATCTTTACCCAATGAATTGGAGGGAGATATAGGTCCCACCCATATCATAATGCTACCATTCTTATGTGTGCCACAAAATCACAAACCATACATCATAGCATAACCCATGAAATAAAAATGGGAATCTTAAACATCGTGACGTCATAAAACAATTCATATAAGATAAAGGAATTAATAAAAATAATTCCATCACAACATAATAAAATAAATGTAATAATAGGGATAGACACAAAACCCTTTATTATCTTAGATGGAAAATAATTTTGATAAAACACTTGATCTCCATTCTTGAGGAAAATATCCTTTCTACTTCAAAAACACTTTTCCTTTCTTAACATGTCATAAAATTATAAACTAAAAGAAGTTGATTAAAAATAAACTTGAAAACTTTTAAAGGAATATTCTTGGAATTAATGTTTTAAAAATCCATTCATGCCGTATAAGTTAAAAAAAACATTCTTCTCATACTTTTGTCGGAAAAGTCAAAAAGTACCTCGTACGAAAAACGACAAAAGATTCCCTTCATATTGTTTACTAAAAACTCACCGAAGTGTAAAATTGGATTTAAAAAATTGTAGGTGGATGGAAATAATATTAAATATTGAGGAAACATGGATGTGGATGATAAAATACACCCCAGTAAATACCAAAGTATAAACAATCTCGGATAAAAATGAGATTGTGATATTTTCCCTTACCTTAGTTCCGATTTTCTTCGTAAGTGTCCGAACCTTCTGTATAATGATTTAAATAATGTTATTGACTTATTCTAGAATCATACTTATTTTTATGATATCATATATTTTCATATTCGTATCTTCTTATTAGTAATATTTCATTACTACTTGTTATTCAGGTGTTTATTACTTTTTGTTCTTATGCGTGTTTTGTCGAATAAATTCTTATTCTTCTCTTTAGGATATATATATTAAATTTCTAAAATGATATTAGTGTAATATATATCATATTAATTCATTAAATTCATTTATATAATCATTATGAAATTAAGATCATGTAGAACGAGCCGCATCACATCGTGGAGACGGTATTCCGTACGTACGCACGAGTGATGATATCGTTCCTATGATCGTGGAATTGTATTTTAGTGTATGTATACTATTTCAGAATCAATATCACTTTATAATAGTCATATATAGTCATTATTTTCACCATTATACCCATCCAATTATGGTGGTGGTGGAAAATAGATTACACCACGGCGTGGAGACGGTATTCCGTACGTACGCACACGCGGTGATTTCTTTTTCCGTAGGATGGATAGATGGTGAAATAGGGTTGTTTCATACTTATAATAATATATCAGTATATGAGTGATACTAATGTTATTAATTCATAATGAAACAACTAAATAAGAAGAAGTGGAAGAAGAAATAAAGATGAAAGAATCGGTAACAGACATTACCACTTCTTTGAAGTGCTTCTTTGAGACCACATTTTAGGGCACTAAAATAGGTCTTTGAAGAATACCAGAACCTCTATGATATTTCTAGGGAAGTGGAGAAGAGAATTTGGCAGAGGTTGGCCGAGCTTGAAGTCTCAAAGTGGTGTGAGGAAGAGAGGGATGAGGTGCCCTTTTATAAGGGAGGAGAGGGGCTCCTTTGAAAAACTAAAAATATTATTTTATTATAAAGTCATATTCGGTTTTAAATAGATCCAAATTAATTTATTTCTAAGCTAATGTGGGTATGGTTCGAAAGACTCTCATACAATAGAATTTAGACAAGTTTAGGTTCCTATTTTAACCTTATAATTTAGATTTAACATTAAGTAAAATAATTTTACTTTTACCGTGTCTTCTTGTGTTCTTATACAATAAGGTTAATAAACATACTATAAGCAGCCAAACGAACCCCAAGTTGTTTATTATTAATATATATAACCTTATATAAGTCATTTGGCCGAACCTTCGATTTTTAGGAATAAAATAACAATTAATAATATAATATTTGTTTTAAAAAATATTTTATGTCAATTTTGACACTATTTAGTAGTTGATTTTTGTGAAAATCATAACAGAATTATTAGTTCTAAAAAATGTAATTAAATCAATACTAACATGTCATATTAACCTATAAAATTAGTGTAATTCATAAAAAGTCTAAAATTATATTTATTTGGGTATTTATAATATCAATTATTCGAATTTGTCACTATTATGGTAATTACTACATCATCATTGTGTCATAAATAAATTAATTTATTTAATGGCTAAAAATTATTAATAAAATATAATTATGTTGGAAATCCTATTAGATTTCTAATTCATATTTGCAATCTAATTTTTCTTATGTATAACCCTATATTAAAAATGTTTTAGTAAATAAGCTTTGATTTTAACTCTTTTAACTCTTCTTTGAATTAAATAATAATAAATGTCCTAATCTAATCCATGTGAGCCAAAATGGTCATATTTTATTCCTAAGATTTTTTTTGGTTGAATTAAACTTATCCAATAGAATTATTACATGTGTTAGGGTAATAATAATAACATTTTTACCCTTAATTTCCCTATTTACTTTTAACCATGGTAAAAAAAGTAAAAAGTTACTATTCACCAAAAATTATTTTCATCTCATTGAACCAAATTTTACTTACTGACATCAACCGTGTCTCTTTTATTTTTGAAATTCCATTCACAGAAGTGGTAAAATTAAGTTTTATGAAAATGTCATTTTTTTACTACCACTTAGTGGTTTCACTATTCATCAAAAAATGAAAGTTTCCAGAAAAATACCAAAAATTAGGTCTAAGCTATATTTGATATTATGAACTCAAAAATGATGTCTATATTAAAAAATTCAAAACATATCAATCACATTAACTAATTTAAAAATTAATTCCCGTCGTCAAAACAGATAGCGTGTTTTTAAAAGATAATAACTATCAAAAGATTGACACTTGTTTATAACTGGTTTAAATGTGAAATTACATCCAATGACCAACATTGTATTAAATTGTAAAAATATATTCTAAATATATTTTAAACCCACTCAAATTAATAATTTATCACTATTAATTATTTTGATTAAAAAGTTGTTTTTAATTAAAATTTAGTAATTTTCACTATTCATCAGAATATGAAAGTTATCCGAAAAGTACCAAAATTTCACCTTAGGCTAAATTCGATACTCAGAATCCAAAAATGAAATCCATTTTGAGAGATAAAATTTCTAAAATTTTAAAAGGTGGTTATTACTATTCATAACGGCTAGTTTTAATAATATTTTAATAGCATATCGTTGTTTAGTGAAACTCGGTATTGCGTACTACACACGCCATCGAGGAAGGTCGTGATTACGTGTAATGCAAGGAAAGTCAAGGATGCGTGTTGTGCAAGCTCCTTTTGGTTTAGCGTACAACACAAGACATTAATGAAATTAAATAGAATATTTTTCATAAAATCTGAGGGTGTTACAATCTTGATCTACCTGGATAGTTGGAATGTGGGTGATGTAAGTAACAATCCAAATTATTGAGACTGTTTATATGGAATGGGGTAGACATACTGGGTATGTCTCATTGCACTATGGGGGTATCTGGTTCTACGACAGTGTCATTGAGGCTCACAAGGATTAAGAGGCCCATTACACTAAGACAATATGTTTTTGGTCAGTGGATCTAAGCTCCTTCATCAATAAAATTCCCATGATGAGAGATACATTTTCCTTTCTTGGGGATATGTAATATTTGATAAGTCTCTAACATCAAGATGATGAAATTGGGTATGGATGTAAGGTTATTTAGGAAGGGTTATAGAACTCTAGGGAAACATAACTCTTAATTGAAAAGCTTGAGACCTACACCTTGTGGTTTAGAATCAAAAGGTATGAGCCATCAAATGTTTCAAGAATGAATTTTCTCTTTCCATCATTGAGAATGGGTAAAAAACCATTATGATGCAATGTTTTGGATATCGGCTCTACTTGGATAGAATGATATATGAGACTCTAAATCATAGTCCATGTGCTAAGGTAATGATGATGGTATGTGACATCCAACATAGAGGGAACCTATAACACAATGGGAAACTGGGTTCCGCTAGGATATCACCAGGCTCATAAGAATCAGAAATCCATTTACACTGGGACAAGATATGTCCGGTTACTGGGTATGAACCCATGCATCAATAGCTTAAAAATCATATAGATCGCTTTTACACTTTAGGGGAAATGAGATATTGATGATGACCATATATGATTTGTATCATGATGTGGGATATTTGGAAAAAATAATATCCAAGAAGGGTTCAAGAACCCTAAAAATTATATCATCACCTGTTGAATATATTATATCTATGATCAGGTGTGAAGAGTCATTTCTTTAATATTTTCCAGGAGTATGGGGTCCAAAAACCATAGCCTGGATTTTACTAGGCCTATAATATAGACCATATGAGATTTATGCCTTATTTACATGTGCCCTAATTTTTTCCTAAACATTGAAGTTGAAGATTTTAGTGGGTGGATAATTGAATTTTTCTCATTCCATCATTTGAGGGTTTTCGTCATGAAATATTTTGTGTCTCTTTAATTGGTAGATTAATTTCTATTGATTTTCACCATTATGTTCCAGTGTTTATGTTTATACAATTTTGACAATGTTGTGGATAGTTTATGGTCATTACACTAGGACATGGTATGGGGATGTTTTGAAAGAGGCTCATTATAATACCTAGGGTCATGAGTACTCCAATGCCACACTGAGTGGGCGATGGAGATTTCGTAAATCATGGATCAAGGTTCTCTAGTAATGAGTGATGATATAGGATAATCAATGTAGGTATTACCTATAATAGAATGTGGTTTTGTGTTCCACCTTTGTGATGTCAGGCTCATAAGAATGATTAATCCCTTTACATCAGGAAAATATGTCTCTTATTGGTGGGTCTGATACCTCACATCAATATCATGTTGTAGAGGAGAGAACAATTTTCTTCTTAAAGGCTGGTGAAATGTTTGTGAAAACATGAAACACTATAGACAGTGAGTGTGGAACATGGATTGACATGCTTAAAAAGATAATGGAAGTACTCCATTATCTTTATAGTCGAAGTAAGACACTTATGGTCCTTTAATAAGGAGGGGTGAAGAATGATTACCTTCACAATTTATCATCATATAGTGGTGATGTACATCCATGTAGTTTAATTTCATCTTGTATGGAAGAGCATCTATGCAATTTAACGTCTTGTGGGGAGGAATCTTCCATGAAGATTAACATCATGTGATAAGGACCTGAGAACTGATCTGAAAGGTGGTAATATTTTTGATGGGCCCTAGGATTTGGTCTTCAGCATCAGTATGTATCCCATAGATATGATAATCAAGGCACATTTAGTTTTTGGATGATTCCATGAACATTAATGTCATGCGGTAAGGACCATGGTGACCCTCCATGAATTGATTGGGAAATTCAACTTACTTCAGTTTAACAACATACAATATTGACATGAGTACCAATGTGAAAGGTGGTAATGAAATTTATTGGACCAAGGAAGGGAACATGGGTGTCACTATGTATCTCATGGGAGTGAGAATAAATCCACATGTAGATCTTGAAGGACTGTGTAGTTTAACATCATGCGAAAATAACTTACATTCATGAAATTAACATCATTTGGTAAGGATAATGTGACATGGATTAATGTTGTTTTTTAAGGACATATGTGGACAGTTTAGGTTCTTGTGATTCATACATTAAGATAGAGTTCATGTTGGACATAAAAAAATGTCACTCCATGAAGCGACCCGACGTGAATGATGTCCCCCGAGGTCTCAACCACCCCACACAAATTTTTGACATGACTTTTCCCAATGGGGGGAAAGGAGGTTATACCAATGATTGGGCCCAAATATAAAACATATATGAGTCACTATGTATATCAGAAGCATGACAATCTACCCATACTTAGTTATGAGAGTGATATGTAGTTTTAAATCAGCTGGTCAGGATGCATTCCGATTCATTTTAACATTGTGAGGTATTGAAAAGATCACCCATCATTATAGACATATAGATATATGGTTGGTCCTAGAATTAGGGGTCCTTGAATCACTATGTATCTTGTGATGACATGAATCAATCCACACACAGTTCTATGTAATACATGAAGTTAAAAATCATATTATAAGGTATAATATATTCCATATACATTAACATCATGTGGTGAGGATGATAGAAAACCATCCTGAAGATGATAGGAAAGATAAGGCCCATGAAACACTGGGCTTTAACCCCAGGGAGTTTAACTACATATCCTAGATGGTTGGGAATCAATTTCCATGTAATTTTTTGATGAGGAGGTAATCTATGTAGGTCATGACCATATGTAGAGGTGGGTATTATCCCATATTGACAGTTACATCTAGGTATAGGATTAGAGATCCATGTGTCAATACGTATATCAAGGAAGTGATAATCATGCTACACAAAGTTCTCAGAATTTTTTTTAGTTTACCATAATGTAGTAATAATGAAGGTTGGGAGATGAGGTCCGGATGGGTATTTTCATGGAGTGATATAGAAAACCAGACATGAATGAAAACTAATGAGGTCTACACCATGACATACATTCCTAAAAGTGGCTCAGGGAAATATGATGAAAAGAAGGTATATATTGTTGTATATGTGGATAGATCTGTGGATTAAATTCCCAAGCCTTCCTACACATCTTTTATTGGTTTTAATCAAGGTGGATCTAGATCTAGAAGCATTGTGGAGAATAATGTTATTAGGAGAGGAGAAATTTCTGTCCAATTTTAACATCATAAGTTTAGCATGTGGGTCACCCAATGTGAGTGAGGATGGACTTCATGGGACTGTGTAGTTTTATGTTATTCGATAATGGAATTGGATCACCCAATGTTAAAGGAAGAGAATAATATGTTTTGGCCTAGAAATAGTGCTCTGGCCAACACTCCCTGTTCTGTGATGACGGGAATCATGTCGGATATAGTTTTTGTAGAACCAAGCTGTTTAACTTCTTATGGTTAATATGTGAGGGGGGATCACCACCAGAGGGTTATGTATGACATGGCCTAATATAACCTACTAATAATGAGGTCCATTAAGTCCCATGATTTTCAATAAATTCTCATGGAATTCATGTGGATGGGACATTAGACAATGTATAGGGATGTACATATCCCATAAGGATTGAAATCAAACTGTATATAGTTTTATAAGTATTGGTGCGGTAGGAGACTAACATCAGCGATTGTGTCTCTCTCAGGTGAGTTCCAAAAGTGAGTACAATTTCATGACATTTAGGGGACATTGATCATTCATTTTAACATCATGTGGTGAGGTCTTGAGGTCATACCATGCCTTTATGCCCTGTATTGTCTGAGGAAAACCCTTTTCGTAATTCTTAAGTCTGTGTGAGCAATTCCCGGTGTTAGAAACATTGAATGAAAAGGGAAACAATATCCATTTATAGGAAAATTGAGGATTGGATAGGTTTATTTTATATTAAGGGGTATCTTGGCCAAGATGTATCATCATTGAATCCCAATGTATCCCATTGGAAATGAGAATAATTCTATACATAGTCCTCGTGGGATATGGAGTTTAACAACATGTTTTAAGGATGTGCATTAATAGTTGATCATCAGGTCAAATAAATTCAACAATGTTTAAAGGCGTGCGATAATGATGATGGAAATTCATTTTAAAGTCTTTTAAAAGGAAGTGATAGCATAGCATAACATCATATTTTGGGGACATATCCTTCCAATTTAGGGTCATGTGGCTATGTCCATAAGAATTATATCATAACATGGAGATTTGTGGTGTGGCATCATGAAAAAACACAATGTGAATGAGGACCCAAAAGGACCCATCCATACCATGTACCGTTCTAGGAAAACATAGGAAAAATTTATATAAAAGTTATACCTGGGCCTAGGCTATCATGACCCTTCCCCCGGGGCCTGTTCTGTGACTACCCCAAGCCCGCCTTCCGTAGGCCAGGGGCTGGTGACTAGAACTGAAGGCGTATTACCTAAAATTGGGAAGACAATTCCTTCATAACATGTAACACACACAACCAAGCACATAGCAAGATACGAACTCAAGTAAACTAAATAGTAAACATAGTGAGTATAGTAACTAAAAAAGGGCCAGAATATAAGTCCAACTAGAAAGTACAAGGATAACGGGAAACTAAAAGAAAACAAAAAGTACAAGTAATTAGAACAGCAATTGTGATCACTCGCCAAGGATCCTACCTAAAGGGTAGGCACAGATCACCATCTCATCACTCCACATCCACCTGTAACCTCTACCTACTGACCCTCCGTATGTTCCACCCCTGGGTACCATCCGAACCTAGTACTCTCAGCCTCAGTCAACATTGTCTATCGTCTAAATCCATCAAAACCACGTGCGGGCATATCCAATGAAGAGGTGAGTATAATGATACTAATTAAGGACCCAGGGACCCTGAAGGTACCACAAAATTCACCCAGGATAACCACAATGTAAGAAAATCAACATATAACCCTACATAGGTATACGCCCATACATATTTCTAAGTTATCAAGTAATTAATTTCAATCATGAAGTAACACAGAGGTTCTGACTCAGGTCTCACCAGGTATATTTTTTGATGTGGGATTAGAGATGATAAGATGTAACTACTAAATAATTTTACTCCTTTAAGAGGATCTGCTGCTAACTCGAATAGAATCGCTAGTAGCTGACCCACACATGATCGCTCGAGCAGACCCACCTAGGATCCCTTGGAGCTGACCCCCACAGGATCGCTAGGAGCTGACCCACACAGGATCCCTGGAGCTGACCCACACAATATCTCTAGGATATGACCCCCACATGATCATTAGGAGCTGACCCACACATGATCGCTAGGATCTGACCCACACAGGATCACTGGAGCTGACCTACACAGGATCATTAGGAGCTGACCCACACAGGATCGCTGGAGCTGACCCACACAAGATCTCTTGGATCTGACCCACATAGGATTTCTAGGTGATAACCCCACAATATTTCTAGGATCTGACCCATAGAGGATTGCTCAGTGCTGTCCTCCACATGATCTCTAGGAGCTGACCCGCACAGGATAACTAGGAGCACTCTTCATATCACATCCATCTAATGGGTTTCAATGATATGCTTGCTCGTATCTAGGGGAGTCCGCTCCCCAATACACTGGTCAATTTTCCAGCCACCATGATGTACCACGAAGATGTATCTCGAAGGAACACCACATCATATGGGTCTCAACGCAACAGATGGCGCGTCAATCGGACACCCGGATTGTGAGTTATTAGACTTTTAGTCTCGGGGACCTGGTTGGATTCATGCTCGATCCAACCTTACTGTACACAATTTTAGTCCAAAAATGTAGTGGGGTATACTCAAAGGGATTTTCTTGCTCCATGATTTCCAGTGTTGTTGGCAGTTCGTTAAACGGACGTCTACTGCCAATGATATGGCTAGAGGAGTGTAAATGGGGCATAGTGGGTCAGTGTCTCGTCAGACTTGGTCAAACCGACCCGACCCGACCCGACATGGGCCAACCCAGTTTGGGTCAACCCGGCCTAACCCGTTGGGTCTTTCCTGGCCCAATGGGATGCTCAGTCCGTTGGGTTCGACTCGGCCCGCTGGGTCCGGCCCAGCCCGCGAGGACTGCGATGGTGCCACAAGGGTGGATCTGCCGATGGGTGTCGCGAGGGCACGAGGTGGCTTGGCCCGGACTAGGGTGGCTTGGACGAGAGTGGCGCGAGACCGCTGGGTGGATCGGCCATGGAGCTTCCCTGAGGGCAACAATAGCACAGACGACCACATACAGCGCATCGGGGCCGCAGACGACGTCATCGGTGGAGGTGGCTCGGACGGTGGTTGTGACGGTGGCTCAGACGGTGGAGGCTCGGTCAGATGGCTACGATAGTGGCGGCTCAGACTACGGAGGCTCGGTCGGGGGCTCGGCGAGGCCACGGGGCTGCTAGAGAGGATTCGGGCATTTGGCCGCAGATGGCGCGGAGGCTGTGGGCTGCCATGCCGCAGGGCGTGGATGCCGTTGAGTGGCAGAGCGTAGGGCGGGGGCGGTCGCAGGAAGTGCTAGTCGCATGGAGGCGCAGTTGCCTTTGAGTCCCTCATTGCCTTTGTCCATTATGAAGAATATACCATGATCCAAGATATGCAGAGAGTAGAGGCCTTGTTTTTTTGGACCACACTCTCCATGTTAGGGAAGTAGCAAGCTGCTATAACTTATCCCTTGATTCGTGAATAATTATAATGAATGTAAAGGAGAAAAATTCAATCATCCACCCTACAATTCCCCCACAATAAAATTATTCCCAACCCACCAATGAAAACATCCACAGATCAACTTGATAATGAGTTGATCTATATTCTTTGTATTATAAGGGAAGAACATGGGAATATAATCATACTCAAATTAAACCCCAACCTTAAATTGTTCGTTGACTTTGGCACAAGGAAGATGATGGATTTTTCAAAGCTCGTCTTGTTCACCACACAAACTTCCAATCCCGGGCTCGTTCATCGGTTCATCATAGATGAAAACATCCCACATTGGAGGTTGTCGAAGATATCGGTGTTCTTCATTGGTGGATATTTCCTCATTGGAGAAGCGTTCTTCATGGAAGAACGCATTCTTCGTAGGAGATGTGCAGTCCTCCTAGTGTTCTCCTCTCACTATTCCACCCAAAAAAAGAAAGAGGTTTCATTATAATTAAAATAAAGGATTAATTATGTTGGCACAACCAAGTTGGCGTAATTAATTTACCGCGCTTGCACAATTAATTATCTCAATTATTAGGCCGAATTAAATGGATCAATTTAATTGGTGGGGTGGGAAAATGAGGAGTTGGGAGGTTTCTTCCAATTAAGAGGGGTCGGGTGGTCCCCGCCTATAAAATTCAAAATGGGGGTTTAGGCTTGGGTGGTCCCCACCACCATAACAATACAAGAGTGGTTTAGTTCTAGTGGACCCCACCCCTTACCATCAAAATGACAGTTTAGTTCTATTTTTCCCTACCTCCCAACATCCACATAGGTGTTTCAATTAAAAATAAATTGTTACACAAATTTATTTTTATTTTATTCTTACACAAAAAATCCAAAAACTAACATCCACCCACTTCCAACTGTCGTCGAAGTGATGGTATCCTTAAGAGAATACTGGCACTTTGAGTTCAACGGTGCCCTCATATTTCAATTCCGTGCACCGGTTCAAAAGTTAGAAAAACTTGCTCTCATGTTTGCTGAACGTACCTGAAATAATCTTTAGAAATTCATTCCAGGTACTTCGGGCCTTAGAATCACACGCCATTAATTTTGGCGGACTCTTAAAATTCCCAAAAAAAATCATAAAAATTCAGGGTATTTATATTCTCCCCACATTTGGGCTTTACATCCCCATAAGCCACAACTCAAACTTGGAAAAAAAGTGGGGGTACTAAGCATGAATCTGAGCCTCCCGCACCCATGTGTTCTCATGGAGGTTCTCGTGCTGCCCACGAACGTGCAACATAGGTATCAACCATCCCCGAAGTACCCGCTCCTGTTGATCCACAATCTATACTGGAACCTCCATAAATATCGCCCCATCATCGACGTCCAGCTCTCCATGGTCGATGATGAGAGAAGAGTCAAGCACATATCTCCTCAATTGGGATACGTGGAAGAGGACTTCCACCCGGTGCAACTGAGGTGGAAGAGCTAAGCGGTAAGCCACCTCGCTAACTCTACTGAGGACCAGCAAGGGTCTGATTAATCCCAGATATAACTTTCCCCCTCATCCAAATCTTTGTAAACCTCATTGGTGTGAAACTCATTGAAAGACATGGTGGCCATACTCGAACTCCAACGGTCTCCTTCCACTATAGGAATAAGACTTCTGCCTTCTCTGTGCAGTCTTCATCCACTCCTGTATGATCTGTACCTTTTATGTGGTAGCCCATACCATCTCTGGTCCCACAAGTGATGACTCCCCTCGGTCATCCCATCACAAGGGTGATGTGTAAGGTTTCCCATACAACGCCTTGAAAGGTGCCATTCCATTGATGGAGTGATTGCGGTTGTTTTACGCAAACTCCACAAATGGAAAGTGATCCACCCATCTGCGACTAAATTCGAAGACTCAAGCATGTAGCATTTCCTCGAGGGTCTAAATTTTCTGCTCAGTCTAACCATCCGTTTTAGGATGGAAGGCGGTGCTCAAATGAAGTTGCATCCCAATATCCTCTTGCAAACCCTTCCATAGCAGGGATGTAAAACACACATCCAGATCGGGGAAAATCATCGAATATACTCCATGTAGACGCAAAATCTCTTGCACATAGAGGCGTCCCATGCTCTCTACTGAACACTGCTATCTGATCGGTAGGAAGTGGGTCAACTTTGTGAGTCGGTCGACGATCACCCAAATAGAGTCATGCCCTTTGGATGTATGTATAATTACTATCACGATGTCCATGGATATCCCATCCAAAATCAAATCTAGGACCTCTAAAGGATGAACCAAGACAAGAAGTACCTGATGTTATGCCTTCACTTACTGACAAGTGAGGCACTGAGAGGAAAACTCTGCAACTGCCTTCCTCGTTCCTGACCACCAGTGTTGTCCTCGAAGGTCCTGATACATCTTCGCTACTCCTGGATGTACAGCTAGAGGGGATGTGTGGAACCACCTCAATACTTCTTCCTAAAGTGATACTGGTACCATGGTACATCTTATAGAAAGGATGAAATGCTCCCCACCTTCATAAAATCCATCAGGTGCCTGTCCTGTGGATAACTAATCACATCGAGCCTCACAGTCAGCATCCCCACATTACACCTCCCTGACTCACTGATTATGTGGGGTAGTGAATGTAAGATATTGAGTGAGAGATTCCCAATATCTATCCACAAATGATGTCTATAATGCATCCAGCTACTCTGTCTCCTAACCTAGCAGCTGTATACTACACCTCTTGTTGAGTGATTTTGCAACAACGTTATCCTTCCCAGGAGTATAGACTATCTCAAAGTCATAGTCCTGGAAGAACTCAAGACAACTTCGATGTCTCAGGTTCATGTCATTCTGAGAGAATATATATCTGAGAATTTTTTGATCAGAATAAACTGTAAAATTCTCTCCTATCAAGTAATGTCTCCACATCTTCTAGGCGAAGACCAATTCTGCTAACCCCATGTCATGTGTAGCGTAGTTCAACTCATGTTGTCTCAACTATCGTGAACCATATCTAATAATTTCTCACTTCTGCATCAGGACACATCCTAGATAGGTACCTGATGTGTCGTAGTATACTACGTACCCTACGCCCTCCTTAGGTACCCTCAAGATGGGGGCACTAGTCAGCCTCTTCCTCAGCTCCCAAAAACTCTACTGTCATCTCTCCAACCACAAGATGGGATTCCCCTTCTTCTTCAACGCTGATAGTGGTGCTGAAACTCTGGAGATATCTGGCCCAAGTCTTCAGCAGTATCTAGCCAATCCCTAGAAACTACGTACCTCCATCACACTCCTCGGTGGCTCCCAAGCAAGTACATACTCAATATTTGCTGGATCCACTACCACTATAGCCACGAATATGACATGTCCCAGAAAGTGGACCTATCGGATCCAGAACTGGCACTTCAAGAGCTCACCATAAAGCTGGTTCTCTTAGAGTGTGTCTAGCTCTACTTGCAAATGATAGGCATGCTCCTCCTTAGTAGCTGAGTAGATCAGAATTTCATCGATGATGACTACTACAAGCGATCATGGTATGGATTGAGGATCATGTTCATGAGTCCCATGAACACTTATAGAGTGTTGGTTACAAAAAATTTCATAGCCAAGAACTCATAGTGTCCATACAGATATCTGAATGTTGTCTTCTGCACATTTTCATCTCGCATTGTGAGCTAGTGATAGCCCGATCTGAGGACTATCTTAGAGAAACACCATGATCCCTTCAGCTGATCATATAGGTTATCAATTCTTGGAAGTTGGTAATTGTTCTTTGCTGTCACATGGTTCAGGAACCAATATTTGATACAAAGCCTCAAGTTCCCATCTTCCCTTTAAGAGAACAGAATCATGGCTTCCCAAGGTGAAACACTAGGCCTGATGAACTCCTTCTCCTGTAAGTCCTCCATGTGTACCCACAGCTCAAAAAACTACATGGAATCCATCTGTATGCTGGTTAGATATCTATGTCGTATCAGGGTACATGTCAATGTAGAAGTCCACCTCTCTATGAGGTGGTAGACTCTTAACATCATCTCAGAAAACATCCACGTATTGGTCCACCACTACAGTATAATTCGGACTCTCCACACCAACAGCTCTGAGGGTAATGCTAACCAACTGATTTGTAATCGGATGCACCCTCTTCTGGGTAAGTACATCCTACGCTCCAAAGGATCCCTTCTTTCCGGTGAAGGTAAACTTGGTCACATACGTGCAGACACACCGGACTATGCGCCTAATACAGTCAATATGATCATGGACGGTAGATAATAATTCCATTCCAAATATGACATCGTAAGGCCTCGACGCTACTACTAGGAGATCCCAACTGAATATCTCGCCTCCTAAAGTATTCTCACACTACCATCACCAGTGCGTAATCATGAAATCTACTCCCGTAATAGTCTCTAGCTGTAGGGATCATGCTAACAACTCCGTATTAAACTTCGAGCTCTGAATAAGGGAAATCGCAATAAAATAATGACTGGAACCTATGTCTATATGTCATGACCCCCTCCCACCAAAGATGCCCCTCCGGAGCTGGCAATAGAGAAAGGGAGATAATGACCCCCCGAGTCCTGCCTCTAGTAGGCCCCGGGGTGGTGACTAGCACCAAGGGTATGAGTTTTCACAAATATGGAGTCATTACCCTTTTTATTTGTTTAGGATCGGGAAATAGGACAAGTCAACCACCAAAAAGGAAAATAACAAGTTTATAGAAAGAAACCCAAACCAAGCCCACATGCATGTTTAAACAATTTTATAACAAGGTGCAATTACAAGAACGCTCGTAGTAAAATAACAAAAGAAACAAGTGTACAACAACAACTCCAACTGTCCGACTTGTAGGGTCCCACATGGCCCTGGTAGTCCTCCTGGAAACCTGAAAGTAAACGTAGGGTGAGCATACAAGTATACTCAATAGGGAACCCTAAATCCCTCGTGCACAAGTGGGGAGACATCCTAATGTCCCGTTAGAACAACAGATGAAACCTAGCAAGGAATTCTATCCACCCAACCTCCCCAGCCACACTCACCAAAAACAAAATCACAACAGGTAGTAGTATATAAGAACAAGAGTATTGGGTACCCCGAACCATTTCCCTTTAATTAGCTGCTCTTCCTAACTGCAAATGTCATGACACTGCCACACTCTCCCCGCCCGCACACACATGGGCCTCACCACCACGTATCCCGCCCGCACACACCTAATCCTCACAACCACGTATCCCACCCGCACACACCTAGGCCTCAGAACCATGTATCCCGCTCGCACACACCTGGGCCTCACAACCATGTATCCCTCCCGCACACACTTGGGCCTCACAACCACGTATCCCGCCTGGACACAACTGGGCCTCATCCCAACGATTCTTGAGAAACAATAGAATCTGCCCAAAGAGACCAGGGCTAATGCCACCCCAATCAAAACCTACCTGAAGAGTATTAGGTGTAAGGTCACCTCAATCCATCACTGCCTAGGGGAGAAGGAGCAGGAAGGAGCTAGTAACTAAGGGGAAACACCCTCTCCCATGAAATTGGAGTGTTCAACACTAAGTGCTCAACCTGGGTGGGGTGCGATAAAACACAAAAGATACAGATATATATATAAATATATATATATATATATATACCTAACATACAGCCCAACCTATGGATTCTAAACAGAGAAACTGAGCACATGTCTCGGCACTGCTACTATGAAGAATGCATACAACAAACATCCTCAACCCCATTTAGGTTTTCACATTTCAGCAGAATTTGATTATTTAGTTCCTTAACTACTAGGAAACTGTCCACAACAATCCACATCGATCATTCATAAAACATATCCCTGCCATCCACAAATCAAATTAGTAAAACACAAGCAACACAACCAAGTCCTTCTTATTAACCAAATAGCCCCATTGATTATTAAATCTGTTTCATTTCCACGCCCCACCATTCATTAACTCTTCCGATTTTATTATTCACAACCCAAAGTCTGTTCACATTCAACCCATCCCTGCAGCCCCATTTCCAACCACCATAACCACAACCGCACTGAAACCCATACATCAATATCCCTTTAATACCACTTATCGCAGCCCCACTGCCCGTCACCAACATAGCATTCACACCAACCCACAACCAAGCCAACTGCATCCCCACTGCTCACCCAATCCACAAAAACCCACAAAACACCCCCATCACATACCACGTATCCAAGACAAAACCCAAATGTTCATTATTCAGTTTTTGTTTAACCGGGGTGATCACACAAGGGTTCCATATTTTAAACAGCCACCTTTATGTGATTAACCAATTTACACATTCCAGAAAGTTACATCCACAAAAAATGTTCTAGAAAGATTGGGAAACATTTAATTGCACATGAAAAGGCCCCCAACGGCCGTTATTTTCAGTAGGCATAAGCCTATTCAATTCACAACATAATATCACATGATATAAATTAACAGCAATAACAAACTTCCCAACCCTATTCTTTAACCAGTTATTATCTTCATTTAATGGTTCAACTGCTTAACATGAAAACAAGAAGTTACCCACCCTACATGATGCAAAAATTAGAGAGACGAAGGTAATATGCCTACCTCAACAGGTTCTGATCACAAGGATCCCCCAGATCAACTTTAGAAGACGTCCATCAGCATCCGTCGCTTCTTTCGGGTCCCAACAAAACCTCCACGGGTGTAATTCAGAAAGGAAAGGCCGAAGGAAAGATAACGGATCCAACCTCGTAAGTTCCGCCTCATCGTTATGATCCTGTGGCCACTGACGGGTCATAAATCGGAGCTCGGACGAAGAAGTTATGGAAGAAAAAGGAGCCTTCGAGTCTCTTGGGAGAGCTCTGCTCAGAGGAAAGGGGAGGAGAGGAGTGAATTGAAAATGAAGAGGGGACCCCTCCTTTTATAGGAGAGAAAAGGAAAAGTAAATGGCGTGTACTTTATGGTACACGATGTGTACTCGGTTATTTTACACGGTCTCCACGTCGCTTCCAACACGGCTCTGCGACCGTTGACTGTTCAACACACGGTTTGAGGGTAATGCATATGTGGGGAAGGACTACATGGTGTGTAGTTTATACACATAGCATGTACTCATTTATTGAACATGGCAAGGACACAGCACCAACATGGTACACGACCATTGACTGGTAACGCGTGCGCGGGGAAGGACTACACAACATGTAGAACTGGGAACACGACGTGCACCCATCATTTCACACAGCAAGGACATGGTCTTCAACATGGGGTATACCCGGCAAGGTGGTACATGGAATGTAGTTACACTACACGGTGTTTACTCATTTACTTCACACGGCGAGGACATGGACTGCAACATGGGGTATACCCGAAAATGGGGTACATGGCGTGTACTCAAGCTACACGGCGTGTAGTTTCAAAATTTTGGAAGGTGTGGGAAAATTCCATTTTACCCTCCATAACACTTATTGACCATATTTTTGACAAAGGAATGGGACGGAGAGATCCAGGCCATTACATCAGATACCTCTTAGAACATTCTCGTCCCCGAGAATTCAAAAACTAACCCAGAGGGACCCAACAAGATACCTCTTAGAGTTCTCATTATAACAGGAACCCAACCAACAACCCTAATCATATGTGTTAGGAATTCCTTCTCCTATGTCAAGATACTATCTGCTTTAGGCGGCACTGACTCGCCTTCACGCGTTTAATCGCATCCTCATTAATGCGTCTCGATTAAGAATTGGTTCTTCCCACTTTCATACATTATGATTTTTTTTTCAAATCGTACTACCCCCAACACCACACATCCAACTCACTGCCCGAACACGTGGTTTTGGGAAATTCATTCTCCTATGTCGAGATATTATCCGCTTTATGTGGCACTGACTCCCCCGCATGGGATCAATCGCATCTGCATTAATGCGTCTCGATTAAGGGTCAGGTTTTTCCCTTTCCCCACACATCCAAACATTTCACACATTACCAGGGAACAAGGACACAAAGGGTCTCACAACTGACAAGCCAAGCATTTCAAAAATCATCGGTATTGAGTACAACATCAAAACAAAGCTCAGAAGAACAAGGGAAAACACAAGTCAAAAAAACTTCGGGTATTGAGCGTGCATCTAGGTATCCCATTCCCAAGTGCTCTCCTTGAGGCCGCCATGCCTCCACAACACACGAACCAACAGAATGGTTCGTCCACGGAGCACCTTCTCTTCGAAGGTCGCGTCATCTCCCATATCTAACTCTCCCCAGTCGATAACGTGGGAGTCGTCGTGTAAGTACCGACAAAGCTGGCATATGTGGAAGACGTCATGAACCTTCTCCAACTGAGGTGGTAGGGCCAGATGATATGCCACCTCGCCGACTCGCCTCAGAACCTCAAAAGGTCCAATGAACCTAGGTGAGAGCTTGCTCCCTTTCCCAAACCACTACTGCCCCCGTCAAGGGGAAACCTTCATGGACACATGATCTCCCACCTCGAACTCCAAGGGCCTCCTCCAATGATCATAATAAGACTTCTGTCAGTCCTGTGCCACTTTCATCCTCTCACATACAAGCTGGAATTTCTCTATGGGGCTCTGCACTACCTCTGACCCAAGAGGACCTGTCTCACCAACCTGTTCCCAACAAATGGGTGAACGACATGGTCTTCCATACAAAGCCTCGAATGGTGCCATACCAATAGTAGACTGCAAGCTGTTGTTGTAGGAAAACACTACTAAAGGCATGTGTCGTACCCATGATCCTCCGAAATCCAGAACGCATGCTCGCAGCATGTCCTCCAACGTCTAGATAGTCTGCTCCGTCTTCCCATCAGTCTGGGGGTGGAAATCTATTCTAAGGCGTATCTGGGTGCCAAAAGCATGTTGTAACCCCCTCCAGACTCGTGAGGTAAACTGAGTATCCCGATATGAGATGATAGTCTTTGGAACTCCATGCAAACACACAACCACGTCTATGTACCTCTGTGTTAAGGTACTCACCGGGCCTAACTCCATAATTTCTAAGAAGTGAGCTAACTTCTTCAGTTGATCCACCACCACCCAGATAGCATCATAACCACCCTGAGATCTGGGTAGTCCTATGACGAAGTTCATTGAGATGTCATCCCACTTCCACTCAGGGACATCTAAAGGGTGCATCAAACCACTGGGAACACGGTGTTCAACCTTCACTTGCTGACAAACTGGGAATTTAGCCACAAACTCTACCACTTCCCATTTCACCCCGGGCCAACAAAACTGTTCCCTCAGGCCTCGATACATTTTCAAAACGCCTGGATATACTTCCAAGGCTGAGCTATGGAACTCACAGAGAACTCCCTCTGGCATTGCCTCCGGAACAAACAACCTTCCATAGAAAATCATCCGATGTCGGCTGTCTTCTGACCATCCCTCTGGAGCGTTCCCCTGATCGACATGATCCCGCATCACTTCTGCCTCGGAGTCCCCCCACTGGGACTCTTCCACCTACTGCAACAAGGAGGATTGCACTGTCATCTGAAACAAACAGCCTATAACACCGTCTACCATGGCATCCAAGTGCAAGGCGGCCAACTCTCCCATCGTTTTCCAAGCATCAGTGGACTCCCGAACCACTTCCTTATGCGACTTCCTACTCAAGGCATCGGCCACAATGTTTCCCTTACCTTCAGGGTAAGAGATCTCAATGTCATAGTCTTGGAGAAACTCGACCCATCTCCGCTGCCATAAGTTCATGTCACACTGGGAGAAGATATAACGCAGGGTCTCGGGATCTGAGAAGACCACAAAGCACTCCACAAAGAGGTAATGTTGCCACAAATTCAGGGTGAACACTACTACTGGAAGCTCTAGGTCATGGTTGGCCTAGATACACTCGTGAGGGCATAACTGCCTAGACCCATAACAGATCACTCCTCTCTTCTGCATCAGCACGCACCCCAGACCAAGGCCATAAGCATCACAAAACACCTCATACAACAAACCATCCTCTAGAAACCAGAGTATGGAAGCACTGACCAACATCTCCTTCAGGTAGTCGAAATCATTCTAGCACTACTCGCTCCATAGGAAAACCTGGTTCTTCCTAGTCAAAGCTGTCAATATAGCAGCAACTCGAGAGAAGTCCGAAACGAACCTCCAATAGTAACATGCTAACCTCAGGAAACTACGAACTTCTACCACGCTCTAGGGTGCTGCCCAAGAAACAACTGCCTCCACCATCGACGAGTCTATTGACACTCCATGCTGAGACCCTACGTGCCTAAGGAAGTGTACTTCTTGCGCTAAGAACTTACACTTCGACAATTTCCCGTAAATCTGGTGGTGTCGAAGGACTTCCAATACTGCCCTGAGATGCTCAACTTGATCCTCCAATAACCTTGAGTAGATCAGGATGTCAATAATAAACAAAACGATGAACCAGTACAGAAACTCTCGAAATACAAGGTTCATAAGTCCCATGAACATAGCTGGTGCATTCGTAACTCCAAACGGCATCACCACAAACTCAAAGTGCCCATACCTGCACATGAAAGCCGTCTTCGAGATGTCACTATCTTTTACCCTCAGCTGATGATATCCAGATCATATATCAATCTTGGAAAACCAACCACCTCCCCTCAGTTGGTCGAAGAGATCATCTATCATTGGAAGGGGGTAACGGTTCTTAACAGTTACCGGGTTCAACCTTCGGTAGTCTATGCATAGCCTGAGACCACCATCTTACTTATTCACGAACAAGACTGAAGCACCCCATGACGATACGCTGGGTCGAACATAACCCTTCTCCATCAGATTGTCAATCTAAATCTGCAACTCCCGTAACTCCGAAGGTGCCATCCGATAAGGGGCCATCGAAATCGGACGGGCACCAGGCTGTAAGTATATCCCAAACTCAACGTCATGTCGGGGAGGTAGAGTCACAACCTCCTCAGGAAAAACATTGAGGAACTCCCCAACAACCCCCAGGACTTCCATCATCTCTGTATCATCTAGAACCACTGATAGACCACCTAACAAGGAAAGGAGAGGCTCCACATGTCGGCTTCCCACCTGATAGCTCCTCTCGCCAACAAAAGATACGCGATGCCCATCTACATCAGAGAACACGACTATTCTCCGAAAGCAGTCGATAACGGCACTAACAGAAAACAACCAGCCGATGCCTAGGATGACATCGTATGGCTGCATCTGTAACAAAAGAAAGTCCCCACTAGATCGATGTGGTCCCAATGTCATCCCACATCCCCGGCAAACACAATATACGCTGGTCTGGCCTCCAACTGGTGTACTCAGTACCAGTGGTACAGAAAGTCTCTCTACGTCTAGTCCCAAAGCATGGACTAGACCAGATGAAACAAAGGAGTGTGAAGCTACCGAATCGAACAAAGCAGAAACAACAGTGCTGAACAAACAAATCATACCTCACACCACCTCTGGTCCTATCGGATCTGTCAACTCTGTTGTGTGCAACTGTCCACGCCCAGCTCCTCTGCCTCTCTGATGTCGTCCACCTCCCCGACCACGCCCTGGTTGAGGTCCCTGAGGAGCACCCTGAGGTCAGCCTCCTCCCGCAATGTCTTCCCTCGGAGGAGCATGGTCCTGCTGCTACTGGAAGGGCCTCGCCGACAACTGGTGCTACTGAGGTGGGCGCTGAACCTGCCCACCTCCACCGTTCTGAGCTCGGGTCGGGCACCGACTCTGAACGTTCCTGAAACCTCCACAGGAAAAACACCTCAGTTTTAGGCTCGTAAAAAAGGGATGAGGACCCGAATATCTGAACTGGAACTGCTGCGGCCTGCTGCCCACTGGCCTGAACCTGGAAGGTCCCGTCGCAGGAGACATGCTGCTGACTGCTTTCCCCTTTATCGAGCCCGGCTGGATCCCCTCTTGGGGTGCACCTCCCAGTGAGTGCATCCTCTCTACAACCTCTGCCTTCTTTTATACCTCCAAGTACGTCGGAAGGGTGAAGGGGGTGACATCATACTAGAGCTAAGGACGAAGAGCCTCCTCCAAACGTCTTGACCGAGACTCCTAATCCGGAAAGATATCTGGAGCAAAGCGCAAGAGATACTTGAACTTGATCCCCAGCTCTCGTACTGACATACTCCCCTGCGGAATGGGGAGTATCTTGTGCCGCTTCTACGCCTTGATCATGGAAGACAGGAATTTCTCTTGTAATTCCTTCTCAAATTCAGCCCAAGGAACCTCTGCCTCTATCCTCTCTCCAAGGTAGAGTGTCCACCACTGTCACACCGCACCTCTCAGCTGACTGACTACTAGGGTAACCCAGTACTCCTTTGGAGCACAGATCAAGGTAATAGCGATCCCTAGCTCCTCAAGCCACCCCTCTGTCTCCGTATCCGAAGTACTACCCTCGTAATTCTTGAGGGTCTGCCGCTGGAAAGAACAGAGAGTCTTCTGGCACTGGCTATCTTCCTCCTCTCGGTCAATCCTCAGCTGATCGACCGCCTGAATCTGCTGGGCATCGGCCCTCTGAGCCACCTGGGGATGACGTCCAGGTGTCATAACTGTACGGTAAACAGTGATCTCCTAACCCCAAGTACTAAGGAAATTCCTCAAGGTTTTATTTTATCATTTTATTTCAATTTCTTTCCCAGAACACCCAAATCAAGTAAAACACAATCATGAGGACGCATGTACCTTCCCTAGGGTTTCTACCCTGCAGTCAATGTAGTTTCACTTGGTCGTTTGGTAGGCTCGGAGTCCTTGCATCGGATCACGGGGGGACCTAAAATCTGATGACCTAGCCAGTCTTCCCTGGCCTATGTCACGCACCAAGATTTACTATCATTGTCACCCTACCATCCAATGAAATCCTCACTGTTCCTAACTCCAGAATCTATTCTATCTCTCAACCATCAACTCTGATACCATTCTGTCATGACCCACTCCGACCAAAGATGCCCCTCCTGAGCTGGCAATAGTGAAAGGGAGATAATGACCCCCGATTCCCGCCTCTAGTAGGCCCCGAGGTGGAGAATAGCACCAATGGTATGAGTTTTCACAAATATGGGAGGCATTACCCTTTATATTTATTTAGGATCAGTAAATAGGACAAGTCAACCACCAAAAAGGAAAAGGAAAAGTGTATAGAAATAAACCCAAACCAAGCCCACAGGCATGTTTAAACAATTTTATAATAAGGTGCAAGTACAAGAATGCTCGTAGTACAATACCAAAAGAAACAAGTGTACAACAACAACTCCAACTGTCCGACTAGTAGGGTCCCGCACGGCCCTGGTAGTCCTCCTGGAAAATTGAATGTAAACGTTGGGTGATCATACAAGTATACTCAGTAGGGAAACCAAAAGCTCTCGTGCACAAGTGGGGAGACATCCTAATGTCCCGTGAGAACAACATAAGAAACCTAGCAAGGAATTATATCCACCCAACCACACCAGCCAGAATCACCAAAAACACAATCACAACAGGTTGTAGTATATAGGAACAAGAGTATTGGGTACCCCGCACCATTTCCCTTTAATTAGTTGCTCTTCCTAATGGAAAACGTCCTGACGCTGCCACACTCTCCCCGCCTGCACACACCTGGGCCTCACCACCATGTATCCCGCCCGCACACACCTGGGCATCACAACCATGTATCCCGCCTGCACACACCTGGGCCTCCGAACCACGTATCCCACCCGCACACACCTGGGCCTCACAACCAGGTATCTCGCCCGCACAAACCTGGGCCTCACAACCACGTATCTTGCCGGCACACTCCTGGGCCTCATCCCGAAGATTCATGGGAAATAGTAGAATCTTCCTGAAGATTCTTGGGCTAAATCCACCCCAATTTAAACCTACCCAAAGAGTCTTAGGTGTAAGGTCGCATCAAGCCATCACAGCCTATGGGAGAAGAAGCAGGAAGGAGCTAGTAACTAAGGAAAAACATCCTCTCCCATGAAATGGGAGTGTTCGGCACTAAGTTCTCAACATGGGTGGGGTGAAATAAAACACAAAAGATACAGATATATATATATATATACCAAACACACAGGCCAACCTATGGCTTCTAAACAGAGAAACTGAGCACGTGCCTCAGCACTGCTACTACGAAGCATGCATACAACAAACATCCCCAACCCCATTTAGGTTTTCACATTTTAGCAGAATTAGTTTATTTAGTTCCTTAACTACAGGGAAACTATCCACAACAATCCACATCGATCGTTTGAAAAGCATATCCCTGCCATCCACAAATCAAGTTAGGAAAACACAAGCAACACAACCAAGTCTGTCTTATTAACCAAACAGCCCGATTGATTATTAACTCTGTTTCATTTCCACACCCCACCATTCATTAACTCTACTTCTTTTATTATTCACAACCCAAAGTTCTTTCACATTCAACCCATCCCCACAACCCTGCTGCCAACCACCATAACCAAAACTGCACCGAAACCCGTACATCAATATCCCTTTAATACCACTTATCGCAGCCCCGCTACCCATCACCAACATAGCATTCACACCAACCCACAACCAATCCAACCACAGCCCCACTACTCACCCGATCCACAAAAACCCACAAAAAAACCCCATCACATGCCACATATACCAGACAACTCCCACATGTTCATTATTACGTTTTTGTTTAACCGGGGTGATCACACAAGGGTTCCAGATTTTAAACAGCCAACTTTACGTGATTAACCAATTTCCACATTCCACAAAGTTCCATCCACAAAAAAAGGTCTAGAAAGATAGGGAAATATTTAATTGCACAAAAAAGGCCCCAAATGACCTTGATTTTCAGTAGGCATAATCCTATTAAATTCACAACATAATATCACAGGATATAAAGTAACAACAATAAAAAACTTCCCAACCCCGTTCTTTAACCAGTTATTATCTTCATTTAATGGTTCAACTGGTTCTCATGAAAACAAGAGGTTACCCACCCCACATGATGCACAAATTAGAGAGACGAAGGTAAGATCCCTACCTCAATAGGTTCTGATCACAACGCTCCCCCGTATCAACTTTAAAAGACTTCCGTCGGTGTCCGTCACTTCTGTCGGGTCCCGGCAAAACCTCCTCAGGTGGAAGTCAGAAAGGAAAGGCCGAAATGAAAACAAAGTATCCAAGCTCGTAAGTTCTGCCTCATCGTTACGATCCTGTGGCCGCTAACGGATCGTAAATCAGAGCTCGGATAAAGAAGTTATAGAAGAAAAAGGATCCTTCGAGTCTCTTGGGAGAGCTCTGCTCATAGGAAAGAGGAGGATAGGAGTGAATTGAAAAGGTGGAGGGGACCCCTCCTTTTATAGGTGATAAAAGGAAAAGTACATGATGTGTACTTTATGGTACACAGTGTGTACTTGGTTATTTTACACGATCTCCACGCCGCTTCCAACACGGCTCTGTGACCATTGAATGGTCAACACACGGTTTGAGGGTAACACATACGCGGGGAAGGACTACACGGCGTGTATTTTAGACACACGGTGTGTACTCATTTATTGCACACGGCAAAGACACGGCTCCAGCACAGTACACAACTGTTTACTGGTAACGCGTACACGGGGAAGGACTACACGACATGTAGAACTGGGAACACGACGTGCACCCATCATTTCACACAGCAAGGACACGGTCATTAACAAGGGGTATACCCACCAAGGTGGTACACTGTGTGTAGTTACACTATATGGCGTGTACTCATTTACTTCACACGGCGAGGACACGGCCTGCAACACAGGGTATACCCGAAAATGGGGTACACAGCGTGTACTCAAACTACATGGTGTGTAGTTTCAAAATCTTGGATGGTGTGGGAAAAGTCCATTTTACACTCCAGAACACTTCTTGACCTTCTTTTTGACAAAGGAACAGGTGGGAGAGATCCGGGCCATTGCACTATAAGTAATTTATCTAAGGTGGAGTAGACACAAATCGTACATCAAATCATCTCTGGAGAACCGTGATCATAGGCCTCATCTACCAGGAGCTGAGCTCTCTCCTATCCACATTCACCCTGCAGTCGGGGTGGACCTCTTGGTGGTGGTGGCGGTAACATATCGGATCGTCGCCCACCACCAGTTGCTCAACCAGCTCCTCTTCCACATCTTACTGCTCCCTATAGACCTCCTCAGTCGAATCTATATCTCTTCTTGGGTGGTCCTTTGACCGCCTACTGATCTTCCAAATAGTGGGTCAGACAGTCACGATCCATGTGACCCTGCCTGCTGCATGTGTAAGACTGCCCGCTCCTGGAATGACTAGCTCCACCTCTTGTGCTACGCACAACCAACCCCAAGTCATGAGGTTGTCCACCTGCATGTCTGGTCCTCTTTGACCTCTGCGACATCTGTCTACTGCCAGCTGCAGAAGAATCCACCATGTGACGATTGGTGGAGGGTCTTGTTGCTGGTGACTGCTCACCATGGAAACTCTCCACTAATTGGGATCTCCCTAACACCCCTGCATGAATCGGGATTCCATGTAATATCATCGATGCTATAATGTCAGGCCTGAGTCACTGCTCGATGTTCCGGGCCCTGAAGAATGGGTCCCGCACCATATCTGTGGAGTATCATGAGAGGTCCGTGAAACTCACTATGTACAAAACACATTCATGCTACCCTGCTGCAAATGAAAATGCTCTTGTACATGCACTGCGCGAATAGTAGCTGGGACAGTCTCTGTCCGAAACAGGCTCTCGATGTCTACCCAGAGAAGCGTCACCTCATCATGAACCAGGAGAATCAAGCTCCACCATCTTCCCACTGCTGCCTATAGAAGTCTAGAAGCAAGAATAACCATGAGATTGGCTGGTGTCCCTACTAGTCAGAAGACTCTCACCACACCCTCCATTCAATCCTTAGCTGCATGTGGGTTTGTCTCTCCCCTGAACCTGGGTGGCCTCTAGCGTTGGAACTCGTACAATGCACCCAAGCGCCATGCATCATCTGCTACTGGGGCTAGTGACATTGGTGCCCCAATGGGGAAAGGTACCGCTGGTGCCTCTGATCGTGCCTCTACTAGAAAAGGGCCCTGCAATGTGGCCCTATCTCTCAGTGGGCTATCTGTGCGTACAACTCTCGGGACCCTAGCTAGTTGTATGCATGGTGGAATATTAAAAACAAATAGGTATCCCATGGTTAATTTGTTTTACCGGGTGAGATAACATAAGATATCATGAAGAAAACTATTTAAACACACATTCAATCAGTGTTTCCATGCACTGAGTTGGAAATTAGAATTCAGGGTCCTGGTGTATGGATACGTCGGCCGCCGCACCCACACTGGAATCCCTAAACTGTTAACCACTCTCACTAAACATTACACTATTGAAGCTATAAAGAAAGATCACAGTCCTAGGTTCTATTGTATAATCGACTCCTCTAATACTAATTTGTCACAACTTATCCCTCGGGGCCCGTGTTGTGACTACTGCAAGCCCGCCTTCTATAGGCTAGGGGCTGGTGACTACAAACGAAGGCGTATTAACTAAAACTGGGAAGTCATTGCCTTTATAACATATAACACACAGAACCAAGCACACAAAAACATAAAACCTCGAGTAAACTGAATATTAAATAGAGTGAGTACAATAAGTGAAAAGGGTCCAGAATACAAGCCCAACTGGAATGTACCAAGAAAACTGGAAAGTACAAGACAGCTAAAAATACAAGTTACTATAAAAACTCCTATGATCACCCGCCAAGGATCCTACCTGAATGGTAGGTACAGATCACCATCTCACCATTCCACATCCACCCATCACCTCTGTGTACTGACCCGTCGTACGGTCCACAACCATGTACTGTTCCATCCAGGTACTCTCAGCCTCATTCGGCATTGTCCATCTTCTACATCCAACTCAACAAGGTGCGAGCATTTCCCCTGTAGGGGTGAGTACAACGATACTCAGTAGCAACCCCACGTCCCTCAAGTTATCACAAAATCCACCAAGGATAACCACAATGTATGAAAATCAAAATATAATCTTATTTAGGAATACACCCATTCATATACCTAAGTTATCAATTAATCCATCCCAATCAAGAAGTAATACAGAGTTTCTCACTCAGATAACACCATGTATATTTTTAGGTATGGGAGGAGATATTATTAGATGTAACTACTAAATCATCTTACTCCTTTAAGAGGCTCCGCTGCTAACCTGTAGAGAATCACTAGAAGCTGACCCGCAAAGGATTGCTAGATCTAACCCACAGAGGATCGCTATGAGCAGACGTACAGAGGATGGAAAGGAGCTGACCCACACAGGATCGCTGGAGCTGACCCGCATAGGAATGCATGGAGCTGACCCACACATGATCACTAGAAGAAGACCCACACATGATCACTAGGAGCTGACCCACACAGGATCGCTGGAGCTGTCCCACATAGGATCGCTAGGAGCTGACCCACAAAGGATCGTTAGAAGAATACCCACACGGGATCGCTGGAGCCTGACCAACACAGGATCACTCGTGCTAACCCACATGGGATCTCTAGGTTATGATCCACACATGATCGTTGCAGTGGACCCAAACAGGATTTCTAGGAGCCATCCCAAAGAGGATCGCTAGATGCTGGCTCACACAGGATCACTTGGAGCTGACCCAAACAGGATCTCTAGGAGCTAACCCGCACAGGATAGATAGGAGCACTCTTCTCGTCACATCCAGATACTAGGTATCAGCACAAGACTTTCTCATCTCAGGGGGAGTCCGCTCCCCAATACACTATTCAATTCTCCAACATCCACGATGTCCCATGAAGAATATTCCCAAACAACTGGCATGTCATAGGGGTCTCAACACAATAGATGGTGCGTCAATCAGATGCCTGGTCTATGAGTTATTAACCTTTTAGTCCCGGGGTCCTAGTTGGATTTTTGCTCGATCTGACCTGACATTTCCCCAGCTTAATCCAAACCCAAAGTGGGGTATACTCAAAGGGACCATCTCACCCCATGATTTCCAAAACCACAGACGGTTTGTCAAACGAAAGTTTGATGCCAATGATATGGCCGAAGGTGCACAAATGGGTCATAGTGGGTCTGTGTTCTATCTGAATCGGTCAAACCGGCCCATCCCGACCCGACCTGGGCCGACCCGGTTTGGGTCCACTCAGCCTGACACACTAGGTCTAGTCCGGCCCAGCCCATGAGGGCCATGATGGTGCTGCGAGGGCGGCTTGGGTGAGGGGTTTTTCAAGGGCATGGACCAGCTCAGTCCGGCTCGTATTGGCTCAGCAGAGGGCGCCGCGAGACCGTAGGCTGGCTCATCCATGGAGGTTCAGTATGGGCCGTGACGGCTCAGACGGCCGTCGGGCCACCTGGCAAGCCACAGGGCGGTGCAGACAGCGGCAGCGGCGCGGTAGGCCGTGGAAGGCGTGGTGGGGAAGTGGACGGGGGTGGTGGCTTGGGTGGTGTGGCCATGGGTGGGTGAGGTGGCTCAGACGGTGGCGGTGGTAGCGGCTCAGACTGTGGTCACTCTGTCGGCGGTGATGGGGGCTCAGACTGTGGCGGCTCTGTCAGCTTCTTGGCGAGGTCGTAGGGCGGCCTGGCGAGGCCACAGGCATTTGGCCGTAGACCGCGCGAATGCTATGGGTGGTGATGGATGTGGGGAGGCATTGTTGCCTTCGTCTCCTTCATCTCCTTTTTCCATTGTGAAGAACACACCAACAACCAAGATTTGCGGAGAGGACCTTCCATGTTTGTTTGGCCCAAACTCTCCGCGTTTGGGTGGTAGAAAAAAGATATAACTTATCCCTTGATTCATTATGAATTGTCAAGAACATAAAGGAGAGAAATTCAATCATCCATCCAACAATTCCCCTGTAATAAAATTATTCCCATCCCGGAAAAGAAAAAATCTACAGAAAAACATGATAATGAGTTGATCTGCATTCTTTGTTTTAGAATGGATGAACATGGGAATATAATCATACTCAAAATAAACCCTTGCCTCAGATTGTTTGTTGATGTTGGAACAATGAAGAGGTTATAGTTGTCGAAGTGTGTCTCATCTGCCACACACACCTCCAATTCTAGGCTTCTGCATTGGTTTTTCCTAGACAAAGACGTCCCAAGTTGGAGGAAGTCAAATATATCAGTGTTCTTCATTAGAGGAGCGTTATTTATTGGAGGTTCATTCTTCATGGAAGAACGTGTTGTTCTTTGGAGAAGTGTAATCCTCCAAGGGTTCTCCTCTCACAATCCCACCCAAAAAATGAATGAGGTGCCAATATAATTAACCTAAAGGTCTAATTATGTTGGCATAACCAAGTAGGTGTAATTAATGTACCACTCTAGCACAATTAATTATCTCAATTAATTGGGCGAATTAAATTTCTCAATTTAATGGGAAGGGTGGAAAATTGGGGAGTATGGATTTTTCTTCCCTTTAAGACGGGTCGGGTGGTCCCGACTTCTAAAATTCAAAATGGGGGTTTAGGCTTGGGTGGTCCCCACAACCATAACCTTAGAAGGGAGGTTTAGTTCTGGTGGACCCCACCTATTACCTTTCAAAGGATTTTTTAGTTTTGGTGGTCCCTACCTCCCAACATCCACATGGGTTTTTCAAATAAAAATAAATTTTTACACAAATTTATTTTTATTTTATTCTTACATGAAAAAACCCAAAAACTGACTTCCACCCTCGTCCACCTGTTGTTGATGTGATGGTCTCCTTAAGTGAATATCGGCACTACGAGTTCAATGGTGCCCTCAGATTTAAATTCCGAGCACTGGTTCAAAGTTTAGTAAAATTAACTCCCACGTTTACTAAACGTACCATAAATAAAGTTTAGAAATTCATTTCGGGCACTCTGGGCCTCAGAATCATGCGCGTTCAATTTTTTTGAACTCATAAAATTCCCAAATATTCAAAACAATTGCATAGATATTCCAGGTCTTTAAATTGGCCCAATGTAAAAATGTATGGGCATCACCACATATCTCGTGAGGATGAGAATCAAGACATGCTTAGTTCCAAGAATGAAATATTATACGTAGGTATAGAAAATATGTATAGGTTAGAATTGTCTTCTATTAATAGTTGCATTTGGGCCTACGATTAGAGATCCAATCATCACTACGTATCTTGTATTTTCAAGAATCAAGATTCCCGAAGTTCATTGTAGATTTTGTACTGTTTAAGGTCCTACAGTAAAGATGAAGGATTCATAGAGTTTAACATCATGTGGTAAAGATATTTTTCATGACGTTTAATTCATTACATAAATGACATGATCCATGTTGTTTAACATTCTACAGCAAGTATGATTCCTCTGCAGTTTAACATCTTGTGGTAAGGACGTGATCCATGTAGTTTAACATATTGCATTATGGATGAAAAAAATGTAACCTATTAGGATAGTTGTTTATCTAAAGTATCCAGGACAAATATTATGCATATATCATGCATCTCTATATCCTTAAACTCAATCAACCCAACAGATTACTATTTTTCTAACTGATCCCTGAATGCAAAGATTTTTTCTACTGTCTACATAAGATGTTGGTGGAAATGGAAATAACAGTCATTTTCTACGAATCACACCCCATTCAACAGACTCACTTTAAATAGATTCATCAAAACACTATCTATATCATATTTGAAATATGTGGGAACCTGTTTTTAATTGAAGGAATATACCATTTGAGGCATGTCTTTAGGAAAGGGGTGACCGTACCACCCCTCCTGCATACTACATGTTCCACCAATGGTGTGTGTGTATGGTTGAATCTAGCATTTGGGATACGGATTCCCTATCTCTTTTGATATTGGTCAAGGTGATGGATCTTTGGCATTCTAAAATGATGTAGACGATTCTATTTAATTATATGATCCTGACTCTCATAGAGGTTATATGGTGACAACTATGTTCAGATTGTCTCTTGAGTATCCCAGATGAGGTGGTGGAAAATATAGAAAATCCCTCATCCTTATAACCTTTGGTGGGGTGGAACAATTTTTGGATTCCACCCAATGAGGGGATGATAAATATGAAAATACGCCCAGCCCCGTGGATAATGACCTTTCACTGCATGGAGAGATTCTATAAGTTGACACATTCTCAGAATCCCTGAGTTGATATCTCAATAGTAATTTTGCAATTATCTCATGGAGATCCCTATTCTCTTATTGGAGTTTTATAATATGTTATTCTATAGAATAATCCTTTTAATCCTCAAGGGGTTGGCTGATGAGGGAGATGAAAACAACACTACCTCTATCGGTGACATGGGGATTGGATGATGGTGGGGGTACCGATGTGGATCCCAAAGACCTAATATACTACTACCATGGCCTATACAATCCATATTAATGACCCTTTGGAATACTAGCCCGATTGGAATCCCCAGTTGTAGATGTATAGTGGGTAAAACTTAGACTTTATACACATTCCCCAATGTAAAAAGGTAGGAAAAACTTTTGTGACCCAAATGATTACAGGGGGTATGATTGTACAATTCAGGAGAAAGCTCACACTAATCTAATTGAGATTATCTATATCAGAGGGATATCATATTGATCAAAAGAAATTCATGATGGTGCCTCCCATCTATGGAGTACCTTGTTCAATGTGTCGGTGCCCAATATACTGTTCGGGGGTTCGGTGCCCATGATACCATTTGAGGGGTCGGTTCCCATGACACTTTTTAGGGGACGTTGATCAAGATACCATTTGGGGGGTCACGCACATGATACCATTTGATGGATCGGTTCCCATGATGAATATGATAATAGGGTGTAATATGGTAAAAATGACCCCAACCGTGAGGGATGGGGTGTTCCCCAGGATTCTATAGTTACTACGACAAGCTGAGGGGAAGCAAGTGGCTCCTAACTCATAGTGACCTGAGATTTTCCAAGGCCACCATTGAGACACACTGGTTGAAATAATTCTTATTAGCAGTTGAAGGGATATGATCCTACTTTGGAGCTGAATTCTATGAATACCCTCAGTGGGAAGTCCTATCGCGTTCATCATCCTAGACAGTTAATGCATGATCAACCTTCTCAACATCTCATTGGGGGATCATGGCCACACATCAATGAAGATGATCCGAATGGATGAGATTCCTCATAATAAACTCTTGGGTGATTGATTTTTCATGTTGACCATCTTCATCCACCTCCTTATCATTGGTATGGATTATGTCTCTACCTTTCATTTATAGGTTCCCAATGATGTTGAATGTGTGAAAAGGGTCATTTCCTATTTTGTGGCCTACAATGAGAAAGATTTTCAGGGGGAATCTACCCTCCAAAGGAATTTTTGAGTCGATTATAGTGTCATGATGGATCTATTGATGCGATTTTCCCAACCCAATATTCTCACCAACTGATTTTGAATGTGTTGTGTTGATGACTATGTACGTTAGGGCCTCTAGAACAAGGTAGCTTGTACCATGATCTCAGGATCTTCTGGAACATTCAATGACAACATAGAGAATTCAAGGAATATTGTGAATCAACAAAACTAAAATAAAACACTTTATCAGTGAAGCATCATATATTAAAGTACATTTTCAATCAACAACTTTCACAATTAAATGGTAAAGAGACAAGGCCTTATTATCACGCATTTTTTAGTATGGTTAAATGATACTTGCCACTTCCACTAATTTTTTTTTTGCAATGATAAAACCATAAACTAGCTTTTCATGTACTGAGGTAATCAACCATTTTTGTCCCATGAAAGGGATGACACAATTAAAGGGATTCACATTGGGTTCAAAATTTTTTTTCTTCAGAAAATTATGGCATGGAATGGTTTCTTTTCATTGTGTTACCATTGTCACTATTCCACGAATCTCCCAAGGCATTCCCCATCCATTTCTAGGTATGAAAATTCTTTCTAAATGCTGATGGTTGTCTTGGTTTTTACGGACAATGAGTCTTGCAGACTCACATTGGTCGAGAGGATGGTAGTTTGGGCTTATCACATCCTTTTGGGTGTAATTCTTTCCTACTCATATACAATATTATAGATTTATGAAATGTTTGTGAAATACTCCATAGACCTTGATACAAAACTATTTACCCTTGTGATAATGAATTGATTATGAATATGCATCAATAATGACTAAAGAGAGTATGTAATGGATTTACTATTCCACTCTTATTTAGTTATTATTCATTGTAATATGGCCATGATCAAGCACTATAGATTTTATTTTTTCTAGGGGGTGAATAGTTTCTAGAAGATGTGATTGAGAATATACAACACATCCTATGTGCCATGTGAGAACATGAATAAAACAAAATTTATTTCTTTCAACATATTTGAAATTCATATGAATGGACCCATCCAAGTTATTTAACATTGTATAGTAAGTATGTGAGTATTTGCCTCAGACCACAATGAGGTGTCCTTAGTGTCATATATAATATAGGAATTAGATCCAATGTGGTTCTTATAGAGGGTGTAAATGTCATGAGAGATTTCAAAATAGAGGCCCTGAGTGGGACATATGTATGTGAGACTGCCCTTGATTTATCCTTTGATAATAAATCATTGTGAGTGGAGATGGACTGTAATCATACATACACCCCATTGGTAATTCCTTCTTGGGATAATTCTCATCAAGCTATTGGTTAAACCACAACAAGCCTCTAAGCCCACATGAGCCATGCTCGGTGTGTGAAACAAGAGATGTCGTAAGGTTAGACAAGTTATATGTAAGGATAACCATGATGATATTACACATTAAATATTTTTTCTAAGAATAATAAACACCCATATCAAGGAGGATATAGTATGGATCTCGGCCTTTAGGAAATATTCTTATGTATCCTAGATATGGAAGGGATCATAGGTTTTTTATTTCAGTTTATGTCATAATAAATGATGGATGTGAGGTACTTCGAATCATGATCATGGATTATGCATAGAATGACTCCTATATAGAAGTCATATTATCTCACACTGATGGACTAAAAAGGAAGGTAGGATTACAAGGGGAATTAATCTAATAATCAATGAAAATGGGAACAAAAGGGGAATAAAACAAAAGTGGATTCCTAGTGGATCTTGGCCCATAAGAAGGACTCCTATATATCCCAGTTATGGAGGGAATCAGATTTCTCATACTTCATATGTACCTTAACCAACTGTTATGAGAAGGTAGGTGGTCATGCTTGGAGGCTTTACAAAAGTCCCTGTGATTTTTGGAATGCTATGGTCTTATACTGAAAGGGATTCCCTATCAGTGGGGACATATTATATTATATCAATCATTAGTGATTACACTCTAGGTTTTCCCATGACTGGTGAACTCACATCATGTCATTTTTTGGGGATTACAGTATGAGGCTACACAATTGTTGTACTCAAATCTTTCCATTGGCCAAGGCTTACACTCTGAGGATACCTGTGATTGGTTCACTCATGCCATATTGCAGGTATGGGCTTACACTATAGGATTTCTCAATTGGTATTCATATATCATGTCATTGGTTAGGGATTACACTCTATGGATGCCCTTTTAGTGTACAGACTCTATAACCTATGGAGATTTAAAGGGAGGTGGGGATGACAAGGATGGTCCATCCGAGGGCATGACATTAGAAAGGATTCATGAATGCATAGTCCTAAATTATCAAGGACACTTCCTTCATAGTATGGGAATGTGGCTAAGGATTCATAGACAGTGTCCCCAAGGAATGTGTTCATGTGTGTCTTCCACACAAAGTGGTACTGTCATAATGCATTTTCTAGAAAAGTCTCGACCATCAACTAGGATTTTATACATTGGATACTAGATATGTTGGGAAACCAATCTGATGAATAATATATTTCCATGGGTGGATTTCTATTCAATTTCCATGTAATGTATGTCGTCGTATCATTAATGAAAACATGTAACTGATGCTTCGCAAGATCGAAGTGGGATTGATTGTGGTTCATCACTAGATCAACTGACCTTCCAATAGTGTATTATCATGAGTGATGAATTCATGTAAATGATTCTTCACATGACTAGGAAGACATGATGGGGGTTCATCACATATCTAGGTGTATGTGTCGGGAATGCTTCCATTGTCATGGTGGACATGTCAGGGGTTCATCACAGGTCTAGGTGGATATGGCAGGAGTGCTTTGGGTAATCAACAAGATTGTCTTAGGTATGTTTTCCTAAACAAGTTGAATGTGTCTAAGGTGTTGTTCATGATCAAAATATTCATCAAATGACTATAATAAGAATGCATGGATTAATTGTATTGAGGTCTTGTGAAGATGCGTTATAGATGAATCACATGTCTTTCAGTGACCATGAAGTCCACTCAAATATCTCTTTTTGATCTCCTTCACTTTGTCTTATGAAGGCACACGATTGTGTGACTTTGTATATATAATTAATATGATTTTGATTTATTTTATATGAAGTTTCACATGAGAAATATGGTTCACATTAATAGTTCCCAAACATATCATGGATGTGTCTTTTTGATTAATCTAAGGGTGGGAGATGTTTTTCCAGGAATAACTGGGGACTTCTATATGGTGAGGCAGACCTGTATGAGATCCTATCCTTGGTCCATCATATGAAAATATGGACATGTCTATGTTCTATTGTGAGATCATTCTGTCATTTCAATGACTACATCGCGAGGTCATCCTATCCTATCCGGAGTTTTTCTTGTGAAAATGATTATGTATCAAGGGGTTCTCACCAGGTCATTCTGGATTGTCTAGAGGGTATCACATGTCATCATGGACATGTATTGGGGTTATCTCAAGAGATTACAGATATTCTTGATCCTTGAACTGTGATTGTGGAATGTATATGGTTGTTATGGAAAGGCGATTGATGGGACTTGAAATCGTGTGTCCTTAAATCATGCACATTGTGAGGCCATGCATTCATGCTTAGGGTCTTGCACCCATTCAAGGGATAAAAGTGCATCAGAACGGACTATTCCTTATGTTTCAAGGGACATAATATATAACAAAGTGCACATTCTGGAGTTTTAAATCATAGGGATTTGATTGAAAAGATATTTCATATCCATAAGATCCTGTACATTCTAAGGGGACGTTCGCATAATACCCCTTTGGACACGCGATCTTCCAGGGTGTCTTATGAGACCATGCGCATGTACAGAGGATTCCCCATGACACTGCCAGTATGGGAAGGGTTTATTGTTACACATGACCAATGTTTCACCATCCATTCTCATCACATGACCCTGTTGGATTCTCGTTAAGGTTGTTTCATGTCAAATCTTTTATGTGCATGGGTAATTGCATAAACAACACGGCAGGGCGTGATGCGTGGACAATTGTCATTTTTCCTCATAGTTTTTTCTTTATGAAAATGGTGTCATTGGGAACCATCCATGTCCAAGAGGAAATATCTATGGTCAATTGAGGATGTCGTGCAGCACAAGGTATTGGAATATGATTGTGGATGGGACTTGAAAAAGGCCTTGTGGTCAGGCGTGACAGAATATATACCAAAGCCTCTACATGTATGGGTGAAGGAAAGAAATGCATAGAAAAGGGGAGCATGGAATATTGGGTGCTCATGCCGAAGAATGCAGGCCCATTGTGATGTGTGGAGTGTTTCCTCTTGGTTCCCTATACCCAAGGGGTTCTTGCCCGATCTCTACCTATACACTTTATGATCGCATGGTGAACCATGTAAGAACATGATTTTTGATCGAAATTGGAAACCCATATAATGGATGTGTCCTTGTCTACAAGTATGTGGGTTCGTAAGAGTGACACATTCCATGCATGGATGGTTCATAATGATGTTTTTTATTGCAAGGATGAATGTGTTTTATTCATAGAGAAGGTGGTTGTGTGAATTTATCTCTGGACATTAGGGAAGATGCTATGCGCTACGAGGGAAGGGTTTACTTTATTGCATCGGATGAGGATTCATCCTCATGTGATCATGTGATCTCAAAATGATCTCACAATGGATATTAAGAATATATGAATGTGATTCTAGGTAGATCAGGGACTCCATCTTTCATAGGTCAGACATGATGTTATTCTACAATGTTTTTACGTGATCTTCATATGATCATGCGATAAGATCTTGAAGAGACATTATCGTGGTAGATTTTTATGATGATGACCTTTTAATTACCTAAATAGTATGTTCAAAGGTGGCGGTTTTCCCTTGTATTCCTCTCCTCTTCCTATTTTGTTTCTCCTTTTCAAGGGATCCATTTTTTCACCATCATTTTCATGTGTTTTTCGGGTTGGAGGTGGTTTTATATAAGCCGTGTGAGGATGAGTGTCTAGTCTCCTTACACAAAGAGGATGTAGAGTTGATGTGGAATCAGGTGATCCATGAAAATTTCAAACCAAATCATTTGATAATATGTGGAGGCCGAAGGCATGCGTAGTGGAAAAAATTATCAAGATTCACTCCACATTTACACATTTTTGTCTTTTTATCAGTCAAAAAATCAAAGGATGATTTATGATAGCTTCCAACTTCTGTAACAGGTCTTATCAAAGGCCATCTGTATTCAAAGAGGCCTTTTCTGGTTTTATTTGGTTATTTCACATGATAATGGAATGATCATGTGAGAACTTTGAATGTTGTCAGGGAATCTTGTGAGAGGGAATGTGGGTTCGAGGAGGCCTTAACTGATTGCATTGGTTCAGTATCACATGGATATAAATGTGGTTTTAGAAAAAGTGGAAATCAGAAATAATTGGGTGAGCATCGAGATAGGATTCCAAAATAATGAATATTATGTTCATGTGGCACATGGACATGGATTTTTCGAACTCGTGATTAGAGGGATCGAGTAGACGACAAGGATCGGTTGGAGGTGAGATCTAATGGAACAGATCATCCAGCAGCTTTATTAGACATCCATGGTTTGATCCTGAAAAAAATCTACCTCCCACATATAATTCTCACACCTCCTTTCCTCCAGATTATAATCCATTTGGTTACAACTATATTCTCGAGCTCACAATAGGGTCCTTACTGGTATAACATGTATCACCCTCCACCAAGAAAGCTTCTTCCCATATATACATGTGTGTACCTATGGGATTTTTCCAATACTCGGGCCCAAAATATTCCAAGTGGGTATTATGCTTCCACACTTGTCCTCCAGTTTTCTTTAGTTGAATCTCATTGTTGTGGTCAATTTAGGTCCCACATGTACCATGCTTTAATGGGCTGGTCTAGCTAGAGGCTAGCCATAAATCTCTTCTATGGGTGGTAATAAAAACCCTTGACTATTAAGAATAAAATTAAAAGTAGAACGTTGTTCCTAAGGTGTATCTCCTTAAACCATGGGCCTTCGTGTATGCCATTCTCCATGTAATATTACACTCTTTGTTACGATGTTTTGATCATTGGAGGAAATGATGAACATGATCGAATATCTAAGAATGTGGAAGCATCCAACTGTTAGGAGAGTAGTCATGTTAGGAATATTTGGGAATATATTATCATTAGGTACATTGGTAACATATGAATCTTCATATTTTTTGGGTTTCCCATATGAATCATCCTAGTAGGGAAACCCAAGACATCCCATGCCCATCATGAGGTAATTAAAATTAGGGTTTTATGTCTTCCATGGATTATTTTACCTTAGGCATCCCAAGTTTATTTTATAGGGAAGGTGTTCTGGGTCAGGTCATCTATTCTACGTCCAATGGAGACGGATCATGATGTCATATAAAGATGGATTGGTGCAGGATTTCATCGTATTTTAGAGATTGATTGGCTGATCCGAACGACCTAGGAGAATGACCAAGAGTTGATGTATATAGATGCCCCATGGAGGTGGATCCATTAATTGTGTCCCTAGGTGGGATGATGTCACACTTGTATTTTCTGATGGATTAGCATGCCCTATGGAGGTTGATCTAGAGTTGTAGATCCAAATGACTTGTGGAAGTGGATGTGTAGTTTTGAATAAAAAAACTTGTTGGAGTAAGATATTAGAGGTGTGTCCCCATAATGTCTGATTCGACACATTGATAGTATACTAATGGATCAAAATTCTCTATATAGATAGATATGAGAGTTTTCTCCCATGTGAGGAAATATCGGGACTGTTTAACGATATATCAGAACAACCCATGGAGGTGAATCTTAGAAGAATATCACTGGTATGAAAGATTTAACACCTAAATAGTTTACCAATTTATGTTTTGAAACGTATGGTGAAATAATACATACCCTATATAGATATAAGGATCAAAACCCACATAGTTCAAGGTCATATATTATTGTTATGTGATAGGAATGATATGTGTAGTTTAGCATCATGCGGGAAGGATAATCATATCATGAAAGGAACATGGGAGAGGGATGGTGTGGGAATTAGGCATATAAGATACCCTAAATGGGAGACAATTTTAGTGTGGTGGGAGAGGGTGGAATCCAAAGATGATCATAAATGTGGAACCTTTTGTTCCTCAAATTGGTTTAAGCTACATATTTTCATCATTTGTTGGTGTTGTTTGTTTGAAGTATAACATCATTCGATTATGACATAGATCTATGAAGTTTTACATCATGAATCATAGATGTGGAGTGGGGGACCCACTCCTCATCCATAGAGATTGAGTTACTGCAAGTCATGTGGCTCTTGGAGGGACATAATGTGGGATATTACATAGAGGGGTGGTGAATCACAAGTATTACATTAGGGTACCAATTCATAGAATAAAAATGGGATAATGTACTTATTCATTCCAAAAATAGGAATTATAGAGGCTCATATCACAATTGGAGTTAATTGGTGGGACATAAGGAGTTGTTGGAACAGGTCACATATGGATGCATGGTGTAGCTGAATCGGCCCTGGATTAGTACAGGGAAACAAGGCCCTCAAAATTTGAGACTGATTGTCTATAGAATAGAGGTGTCATGGGGAGGCCTAGAAATAGTGTTTCAAGAATATTGTAGGTAATTAAAGGTGGTTCTCATGAGCCATGGTGTCCTCACTTAGGTCAGTGGGTTTGTGAACAGGTTTGAATTAGGAAAGATGGTGACCTTAAGTCAAAATGATGTTCTATTTTCCTGTATGAGGGATTTGTAAAGGCTAAATCGTTCAAAAATCACCATGTTCCCCACATGTCCTTCATCTTCTGTGAAGGTAATTGGAATTTGGGAAAATTGTCTCCACAAGAGGTGGATGATCTCAAGAATATAAGGGAGGTGGTTTCCCAATGAGTGGGTTCTTTGGGTGAGATAAATTTTCTTCACTCACTTTAGAATATCATGTGGTTAAAGAATGGAGAGTGATTATCGAATGTAAAATGGTTTCCCTCTTGATAAATTACTGACAAAAGGGATTATTTATAGGGATTTTTGTTGCATTATGAATTACTAATTCACTAATATTGATGATGTTTACATGTTAGTGGGGATTTTTTACTCTTCTCCCTAAAATTTATTACCGTCAACCATTCATTTTCTTGAGTATCACTCTGTGACTTCATACTGACGTTTTTCAAATGCAAAAATCAGATCTACATGTTCTCAACAAGGATATCCCCATCTTTGTATCCTCATAATCCATGGATACTGGTGAATCTACTAAGCTTTACAAAACAGGAACTCATAGTGTTTTTTTTGTTCCTTGGCCTAGAATTTTAGTTAATTTGTCTTTCCATCATAAAATTTATCCCATGAAAAGTGTATTTAAATGTCAAAAAAACCCTGATAATTGGATACAATAGGGAATATGAGGGTCGAATTGTGAGAGATATAATCTAAAAAATGGAAATTAACTCTTGTTCATGAATCTCATTCATTGAGATCATTCAAGATGATCACTTCATGACTACTATCACAGACTCATGGCTGTCCATACACTTATAAATATTAAAGTTTACCCTTAGAGGGACTACCTAAATCTAACAATGAGAAAAATAATTCTCTCTCCCTTAGAGAATCTCAAATCATTCATTGGATCATTGTGATCTTGTTCCTCATCAACCTCAAATATCACCTTCTCCATGAGTTATTCTCCATTAACTATTACCTACAAATAGATTTATGATAACTAAACCTTCAGGAATGAACCTCAACGAACATGACCTCTATAAACATGAACACTGTGAAGAAAACTATCAACAACTCATCTTCATGAGTAGGGATTCACGAAACAAATAACAAAAATTCTTAACTCTTCAAAAAATGATTGTTATGGGATCGAATGATACTTCCACTCAATACGAAGAAATGGATGGGAATATAATGATTTCTAAAATCATTTATAGTGACATAGACAATGAATCCCTCATTAAAATACTGATATATAATCAAAGGGAGAATAAATTTATATAGGGGGATGAAACATTATGGATATGGGATGAAGTTCGATGTGTACATCCCTAACACATGTTGTGATAGACTAACCTAAATGTTTTATAGGTGACTTGGAATTTGTTAGTTGAATAGGGATATCCAAAAACACATTTTTAAGGATCATGATTCCCTCATGGTGGATAATTTCTAGAACCATGTCCACAATAATTATTAGGATAATATAGATTAAGATATCCTACATTATGTGATCATTATCAACATGGTTTTGGGTTATCCTCTCATAGGATGGGTTGACAAGTAGGACCATTTTTAGGGGAAACATTACAAATGAATGGGCATATGCTTACTAAGCATGTGTGTTGTGACTTGAATTTTAGTCTAATCTATGTTAATTGGTTATTTATGAGGTATCATGGGACTCATTATTTCATGTTTACCACCACCACGATATCATGACAGAGCTACTGAGAATGTGTTTCCTAGGGACCAATAAATTCCATATGTATCTTGGCAATGTTGGTATCCGCTTATGAGATCTTCAATAGATTTATGAGATTCCAATATAAGAGATATGCATGATGAGTTTCTCCCCCCATAGAATTCATTGGAGCACTGGGAATATATAACATTTATTTCAAAGGTGTTGCAGATTCTAGTGCAAGGTATCGACAATGAGAAGCTGTGAATGAAGGACATCCCATTTAATAAACGGTATATATTTCATAAAAAATCAGTAGTGAGGTTGAATGAGGGGGGAAATAAAATGGTAAATCCATTGGGGATGCTATGTACTTTACATATGAAATAACAGTGGGGAACATAACACTCATACTATAGGATCATGGAGTTAGTAAAGGGAAATATATGGGGTTGTAGAATCAACCTAGAAGCTCTTTTGGTCAGCACTATAGGGTTCATTGTCACATTGATCAATGGATAGATGCTCCCTGTGAGGGACACACATATGGGGTTGAATCCAATAACCTCCATCATTTTGAGGATACTGGAGATTGGGTTGTATATCAACCTAGCATTATAGGTATTGTAGAATTTTTACAAGGTGCTCTGCCACATCATCCATGAGATGTCCTTGTTTCATGTGTATGATCCCCTCTATTTCATATATTACTAGGTAGGAGTAGATTGGAAGATATGAATAAAAAAACCTCATCTCCCCTCTAAATATGAATATCTCACCATTGAGTTTGAACATAGTTGGGATTTTCCCACTAATGTTGGTCTCTGTGGTGGTTCTAGAATGGATAAGGCTAGTACATAAATTCTTGTTTCACTGATTCCCACTCCCAATGGGGATGTTAAATGATAATGTTAAAGAGATCATACAGAAGTTATTTTACCTTGAGGAATTATTAGTTTAGTTATTGGTGGAAATAATCGACTAAAATTTGAACATTGAGCCATACATCCTACATAAGCTCAAAATATAGTTTAGATGTTTCAGTGGAGGAAGCTGATGTTTTTCATAAATATGTGTCACTAGCACCATCCATCTTCCATGAGGTTAATAAGGAACATGATCTTTCACGATGATAAAAAAATTATGAATGATTTGTTATCACATACTGCTACATATGGACTCACTAATGATTATGTGTTTGGATAGGGGTTACATATCATGGAGATATACTGATGTTCTAGAAAATTGTGGCTAGTGATGGGGAATCACCACAACCACCAATGGACAGTGGTGTTCAGAATGCACCATGGATGTATGATTTGTCTAATGGGATGTGATGTAGTTGTAGGACCATTAGTTCAATGATTAACATAATTGGAGGTTGGAGGGAGAGGTGAAGAATCAGGATCAACTCTCTTAGTAATGTGGTAATGCGATAAAGGTTAATTCATTGTGGAGATAGAAAGTGTGAATGTCCAAGGCCAAGAGAAGCATATATGATTCCCAAAAATTACCCATGATGTTTTATTTCTTATTTACTATAAGAATTGGAGAATCCACATGTAGATAACCACCCCATTAAGGGTGCAGAATTATGTCATCACTAATGATATATTCATCACTATGTGGGGTCATGAAAGGATATGTATCTATATTCCTCATGCAATATATGGTGGAGTTGGAGGGGTTTCTTTTGAATCGGATGACATTGTGTATCCCATGACCGATTAGGAAAATTTTCTATGGTCCATATATTAAACATTGGTTGTCTCTAGTGGTAACGCGGATATTGGAGTATTTGAGGGGGAATAATCTTGAGATTCCTGTGGAATTGACACCTAATTGGGCTATATTGGAGATAGTAATATTTTTTTGATCAAGTAAATCCTCAGATTTTTGCAAGTTCATTGAATACCAATCATCACTTAAGATTATTTCCCAAATAATTCTGTCACTTATTCTGTAATCGGCGATCACAAAAAGTGAGATTTATGTGATTTTTCTGAGGAAGAGGGTTCGGGAACACTAGCACTTAAAGGAGGATGTGTGGGATCCCTTGATGACATCATAGCTATGAGCCAATAACAATTAGTTGAATCAGTGCTTATGACTACGTTGTCATCTAATTTTGGAATTCCCCTATAGGGGGAATTAGTTGTGAATTCCCAAGAACTCCTCATCTGCATATTCTATTCATATAATTCTATTCATTGTTTACATCTTCATGTCCTTCAATTTTATGTATGTTTGACTAAATAATAATTAAATATAAATTTACACTACACTCATGGCTTGACCACCAATTTCCAAATTTAAGTAGGTAGTTCATGAGGTTAAGGTGGTAAAAATATGTATTATTATGTTGGGAGAAATGTCAAATGAGACCATGCTATTCTATCCAACCATAGAGGTGACACAGTAGGGGTAATTTAAGTAATTCCCTCGGTGGATGTGATCGATGAGGGGCTAATGATAGTGTTATATGAGGGTGTTGTCATGGCCAATCCAATCATAAGGGAGCAACATAAGGTAGCAGTTGGATCTGAATTCACAATAATGTCTGTGATAATTGTTTCAATTGATGGAGGATATGTAGAGGTTACATTGGATGCACCTTCTCTAGAGATGCAACTACTGGCTACTAAGGGGTTAAAATTTGAGATTGTGATACCAAAAGGTAAAGATGAAGTAGTTGGGACAGTTGTGCCCACCATATTGGTCTTATTGGGAGAATTGGAGGATTTATCATATATTGAAGGGGAAAATGAAGTTTCATTTTGAGGTTTCAACCCACATATACATGAGTATATTCCCAAATTTATTCTATAAAATAATTTTATGGTAGTTTTACATCCTTATTATCCGAGAATACATAAATTATTTAAATATTCTGACTCATATGATGTTGAGGTGAATCGGGTTGTGCATTGTATAGTGCTGAGGTATAGGGGGATCTTCACAACATGTACCTAGATATTTGACATACCAAACTGAGTGGGATATCACTTCTATGGGATAGTCATCCAAGGTACTTATGGGGTGGATTATAGAAGCCTTTACATATATTCCAAATTCTTCCTTGTCAAGAGTGCGTGTTCTGAATGGTAGGTTCATGACGTTCCAGGGCAGAATCATGAGGATGAGTGAACCAAAGGTCTTCAGTAAGTAGAAGGTGGTATTTTACAACTAGAGATGTAGTTGAAAGAACATGTGGTTTTCGCCGCAACACAAGTCGATATCCTTCATCATTTGAATGTACAATTAGTAATGTCCAGGGCCTAGGTGGTGGAGGTGATATGCCAAGTGTTTGAGTGCCTAGAAAAAATAACTAGTTGTGGATCGAGCCCAAATAATTCTTCCCCTATGGTGGAAAGGAGAGATAATACATAGTAGAGTAATAGAAAACTACGAGGCCACTCTGATGAGGCCAAATGAGCTCGAATTACATGTCAATGGGGCCTATCTTTTGGGTATTTTTCATACGAGAGGCTCTAATATGGGGATGAAAATATGAAACCATTGTTTATTTATTATGACTGCTACATGTTTAAAGTAAAAATTTTATCCCAATTCGTTGTCACACCTTTATGTATTTGTGAAAAAGTAAATTTCAAATCCCCAATATCACATGAGTAATACTCTATGTGAGAAAAGGGAATTATATCATGATTTATCATTTATATGAATGTGTCATAAAAACATAAAATAGTCATGGTATTCTATTATTGATCGGTCCTTGATATTTTTCATCCCTGGATATGATGTGGCTGAAAAATGGGGCTCTTTGAATAACTAACTAGGTTTTCCACTATGTTCTGGAGCATGAATTGGAAAACATGGGGGGTATTGAATTCGATCCTTGAAAAGGGGAATGAAGATAATAAGTAATGTCTCCTCATACATAAAACAAATGGTTAGTGGTGTGACAATATTGGATAACCACTAACACTATTCAAAACACACCATCTATATTTATTATCCATGAATGGGGCCAAAAAGTGGGGATCGATGGTTGACCATTTTTGAAACACAAGACCTATCTCATAATGTTTTCCAATGTCCACTAGGTCATTGTCTGTTTATAGTAGGTGTTAAATATGGGTAGAAACAATATTAATTAGGGGGTCTATTTGAACATGGTGGAAGATAATGATCCTGATAAAGGGACACAATAAGCATTGACATGAAGTGATTGAATGTTCGAATGTATTCCCACAGTTATGGAATTACGCCACAATGAATTGGAACACACAAGATCACAACATATGTAAGATCAATGGAAAAACTCATATTCATGAGGTAGATTCATATTAGATACCAAGATAAGGTCAAACAACTTAAACGATGCAGTTTCCAACCGACACTAAAGGAAATGGGATTTTGAGAAAGACACCAAGATACCTTATAATTCCACATCACACTAAGGGGGTGAAAGTCATGAATTTTACCATTGTACAATGAGTATGTTACAATCTTATATTAGTTTTTTTATGATGATGATGTATCACGTATTATATCATCATGTGATTGGGATGACGTATCTCATAGCATAATGTCATGTGATCGTGATGATGTTGGGCATTGTTAGATCTTGTAGATCAGACTCTAGATATGTCATGAATGGTATCACCCCACTATTGAGGTATAGGGTTTAGGTGGTTTTATGTAGGGAAATTATTTTAGGAGGTCGCGATCAATAAAAAAGAATCTACGGATAGTATAATATAGTTTAAGGTCAAGATTATTTTATCAACCGACAATGACCCTTAGATTATGGACATAGTGTTTGGACTACACAGCTGGGTGTCTTAATGAAATTTTTGTATTGTCGATGGGTAAAACCCCCAATGTGATGGGAGGTCCTAGAGACCCAATTTCAATCAACACATTCCAAGAGGATAGTTATATAGTTTAATTTTATGATTCTTGGACATGGTCTTGGTTCTTATTTTTAGTTCAATGAGTTTGGACCATGTGTACCCCAATATGCTTGGAGAAGCATGAAATAGTAAAATATAAACATCAATGGGGTCCAATAGATACCATTTTCCATTTGGAACATGAGAGGAAGGTTGACCACAGTTTAATGTAATTCAATTTAGACTATATCTTTTTTTTGGTTATGGAGTTTGGACTATAGGAGGATTTTCTTAAAGGAACATGTAGAACATTGAAAGAAGGTAAGAAGATGTGAAATGTGGGGCCAAGGAGGACACCTTCAGTTTAAAACAATATCAATGAGACAACTCAACCAAATTTTAGGGTTGTGATATTTAAAACAAGGAATTTAGTGCATGTTCATTGATTTTAGACTAATAATGGGTATCTCTAGAGTACATGTGTAACAAACAAGGTTTAAACTAATTTTAATTGGGGTACAAGGAATATCAACATCAAGAAAACCTACACAGGGAAATGGAAAATAATTTAAGGTCATAATATGTTGATAATGTGTGGTGTCTAGAACAGATGTTTTTTGTACGATGGGGAGTAAAACACAACATGAATTGATGGCCAAGGAAGCCTTATGCCACAGAACACGTTATTAAAGAGACATTCACACTAATTAGATCCATGATTATTGGACTTATACTCATATTTTAATATCATAGTTTCAATAATGAGGTTTGATCATGTGTCTTTTCCTTTCATGGGGATGGCCCCTACTCATAAAAATGCATGATCTATGCTCGAGGTAAGAAACATGGAAACGTATGGAGTCCCTGTCACATTTAGGGTATAACCCAATGATAGGTGGGCATGAAAAAAACCCCAAAAGGGTAATTCCACCTTTCAAGACATGGATATTGAAAGGGGAAAAAGAACTAATGGGAAACAATAGTATAACATGTTTTACAGATAGGTTATGTACCCTTGTCAGTTGAAAAATTAGAAAAAATATAAGATTGACCATTGATTGAGTTTGAAACATGGTATTTTATTTCTAAAACCAAATATTATTCATGATGTAAGACTATGATGGAAGGTGATACGGTTTGGCTAATGACCATTCCATTTGGGAGCCTATTCAATATGAGAGGATGATGGTTTTTAAAATCAATAAAGGTGTTAATATCCAAAGAAAAGTGGGGAATGTCCCAAAAATATGTTTACGGCATGGATGGGCCTAAGATGAGACATCCAGTAGTTACTATTTGTCCAATAAGGTTGGGAATCAAGACAAATGTAGTTCATCGAACATATTGTGGTAAAAGATGAAGCCCATTGGAAGTAATCATCTCTGGTGAGTGAATTGATGAATCCCATGGTTGATATGGGGAATCCCATTTTCAAGGCATGGGGTAGGGTTTCTCCAACAATATCATACATATCATTAGAGGCATCGTGTTTATATATGGGATAAAGATATATATTAGAGTCATGTACTATGGATTTTGGCATGAATTGAGCATCGAGACACTAATTATTTCATTCCTAAAATCAAGCTATGAGAGAATCTCTATTTTTTATTGTGTAAAGTTAAGTAAATTGGGATTATTAAAAAATGTCCTACTACACATTGGGGGTGATGACATCATAGGTAATGAATTATTTTATGATGAATCAATATCTAGGCCTGGATGCTATATATATAGGTGCCACTATACTTCCCATGGGTATGGGAATAATGCAGCATGAAGTTGTGGATAAAGGGTTGAGGCATGTGATTTATGAAAGGAAAACCATTATTATGAGAGGTTAATTCCCATATTTTTATTGTGTGTTTCATATACCATGAGGATGGGGCATTACGGATTAATTTTTGATAAAAATTAGTTAAAAAATATATGTTATATGGGAAAATGGAGGCCCTGCACCATGTAGATATATTCTAAATCCATTTACATATATTTTAGGTGGTATGGTAAAGAAAATTTAAATACGTAATAAGACATGATGTTTGGACTATAGGTAAAATATTTAATGTCATCCGACATGGACCATCATCAAATACATTAAATTTATTATTTTAGGAACATGGTAAATCATTTTAATGTTTTGGAGGTTGGAATTTAGGGGTTGTTGGATTTGAGGGTACTCACTTGGCTTGTAGGAGATGTTGATTGAACTGAAAGGAGGGAATGATGGATGAAATTACACATAATTATTGGGAAACAAACAGTATATAGATAATGGTCATAATGATTGGACTAGGAAAATTTTAATAAAAATTTTAACATCATGATTCTTTTAATGGGTAAGAGTTTGTCCGAAGTGTTTTTATGTGGCATGAAATTAGTAAATTTTGACCTAAAAGGAGTGTCCAATGAGGCTCACACAACACATATACACCTCAATACATACAAAACATTGTTGAAGTTCATAATACATAGAGCATGAATGGGAAAAAATGGGCCAAAGGGTTGATAAATTCATGGATTGACATAAAGATATAAAGTTTAGGGATCTCTACATTTCCCGTATATATGAGAAAAAATCCACACATAGTTATCCTACATTGAATAGTCGATGGCCAACAGTTGTGGAGTAAATATCTTCTATAGAGGGAGTTTAGGAATCCATTGGTTGTAGTGCAGATTCCCATGTTTGTGGCAAGATATAAGGTTTGTTGATCATCGCATATATATCACAAAAGGAATCCCAATTTATGATGGGGTAAGACAACAATTTAACATCATTCTTAAAGAAGTCACAATTTATAGATTAATTTCATTGAAATTGAACAATATTGGATGAAATTAGTGTATGTTCAAAACCCATGGATCTGTTTTAATAAGTCTAAGGGTGTGTTACTTGGACAATATAGAGGATATTAGTTTATAATAAAAAAGATCAATCCATAGTGTACTAGTTTATGGGAATAGATTTGGGACCGTATGGGAGAATCTCAAATTTATATGTCTAATGAGACAAAGTAAAAAATGTAACATGAATGAGGGACAATGTGTCCCCCCACCGCACAATAAATTAATGAGAGAAATCTAAAATAATTTATATTCATGATACATAGACTCATGATTGTAGTATATGGTCTAAGAATTCAGAGCCTTTACTCTACATACATGAAGTTTTTATACAAAAACATGGAATTTGTTGGATGTTTGGTACACTCTCTATCGATGGTGATCAATTTGTAATCCCTTATTGATGTTACATTATGAATGAGGAGAGGAAATTACAAATTTGGACTCTACATTTGTTTTTCTTCTAGGTATCATCGTTGTTCTGATTTCTTGTACAGTGTCCCCATAGATAATGAAATGGTGGAAAACATTATTACATAATACACTCAAAATACTATTATGAAAATTATTAATATTGGGTATATCCGGGTTCATATTCTCCATGATGTCTTCTAGTTCCACTAGATGATCTTATTCATTTTTTATGGAATCATCATGTCATTGAAAGTTGTTCAAAGAAATCAAAACTGAACCTAGATGGGTAGGACATCCTCTATTACATACACCAGGGACTATTGGGACACCTAGGTGGAATTACTGGTTTTCCTATGATAGTCCCAGAGGGTGTTGGGGATCTGGTATGGAAAATTATTCTTGTTCTACACAATCAAACTCTGAAAAATGATAGATAGGTTCATTGTTCAGGGCACAAATATATCAATTTTTAAGTGAATGTTAGTGATAAGTATGGATAGATAGGGTATTTTATTTTTCATACATATTCATTTGATCAACAGACTAAAAATTTGAGTCACTGTCTATCAGAATAGCATTAGGAACGCCAAATTAATGGCTGATGATGGATCTCATGAACTAGATCACATATGATGCTTTATCATCCTTTTGGGGGATGTCTTCTCCCATGAGGAGAAGATTTTGGATATAGTTAGGATTAACCTAAACTGGAGAGATAATACGAGAAGGTATGGCCCCACAACATTGACTCTGTATATTGAAATGGTCTATGAATACTTGGTGGAGTGGAGGAGTGTTTATAGTTCATCCAAAAAGATTCCATGGATCAAAAAAACATCAATCTTCATGGACTAATTGATGAAAAAATGGACCATAGTGGTACAAAAGTATCCAACTCTTTAAATTTTATGGGAGAGATTCATTCTGTCATGATGGGAACTATAAGACCTGACATAGACTTACTACATTACCTAGGTAGCCTCTTCATCATGGATGAAATAGAGTAAAATTCCAGGAACACTATATTTATTATCTCTTATCATGCTTAATCCTACCTTGGTTGGTGAACTGCAATGCGCACAAGTGGATTCACTCTTGATCTTCTAGGACCGGTGGGAGAATTCTATATTGTATGTAGACAATGAAGGGAGCTCTCAAATGGTGAATTCCCTCTACAATGGGTAGACCTGAGGGTATTGTAAAAGAAGAACTAACACCCATTTTATTACATGTTTCCCTTCATCATAATCCAAAATGATGGGAGCGATGTCCCTCCTATGATCTACATTAAGGATTATATTATCCGGGTTAGGCCCTGTGAGAGATTGGGTTAAACATTCTATGTAGTAACATGACCATTCTACGACTGAGTGATGTGATTCATTTTCAACTGTGTATGAAAATGAGCCGTTATTTGATGATTTTGATCCAAAGGGGGAAAACAATATATTTCCGATGTTGTAGTCAACTTTAATCTATTTTATGACTAATTAAGAGTATCCTTGACATGTTAGTTTCAGACATCAATCTCAAAGGATATTTTGGAACCAATAATGAGACCCTAATACTCTTCCTTGTTGTTCTTGTAGAATTCTAACAATAGGAACACATTTATTAGGTTATCATGTGTCAAAGTGTTGAAGATGATCACAATACCACACTATTAATCTTAGAATTATTGACCCATATACCAATCATGTCCTAGGAGGATCCATTGAAATGAGTATTCAAGGATGGAAAATTATGATCTACTATGATGATAGACTAATCTAGGAAATCAACATACATGGGAATTTCATTAGGGGTTGAATGGTTGGTTAAAAATATTTTCTGTTCCTATCCTTCGATGGTGTTTACAGAACAAAATTGATGTCGAACTACTATAAGATAGAATCCAAGCACACCAACATTACCGTCAATAAGGGGATATAAAGAATATACTCCACCAGGTCAACTCGAGACACTAGATATATCTGATGCTACTGTTGACAATTCTACATCGTATGAACTACAACCACTAATGTGAGGCATTTCTTTTTGATGGGCAGTTATGTGGTCTCTATATCAAGGATCATGAAGTTGGTATATAATAAACTATTTTCACTACAATTTTTATTCTTTTGGGTAAGAAATAAACAATGGGACCATTATGGGGAGGTCACATTGTGGAATATAGGATTTGATGAGATAGGTTGAATAAAAATAAGGGTTTTTCGTAAATACTGCATGATTCACTCAAAGGTGGTATGTATTTTCTCATCCCACTATTAAATGAGGGATTTCTACTTGAGACTTGTGATGGGTGTACATATTCTAGAAAGAGTTATGTTAAATCAAAGTATGTAAGTTAGGTGGCCTTGGAGACCCCACATCTCATGGAGGTTTTTCAAGGGAGGAATTTGTGTGATGGCCTTTATCTTCTCCTTTTCAATATCAATTCCATTGTATCTAATAAAGTGGACGATCAATTTCCCTTAGGAAACCCCCAATTGGTCAGTTCAAGGGTTTTATATTAAAATGTAAGGAGTTGATAAATCCAAACAATTTCCCATGGTTTCTAATATGGTTCTACAAATGTTTTATTTGATCACAATTACATCGACATAGAATTCTAGAAACATATTGAAAATCGGTTTATAAATGCTCTAAATTTACTGATGATATGTGGGTCATGTATTCTACAGGATGAAACAAATTTTCAAATTGCATTTCTTCCCTTGTGGAACCCTAATGTAGTGGAATTTTCAACCTCAACAGCCATCCAAATCCTTGTATATCCACTGTATCCATCCATTTAAGAGTATTCATGGAACCCATTTGTAGAATAAATCAAAAACTCTACCAATTAATGGGAGAAATCATCCTTCACACAACATGAGTTGAGGTCCTAAAAGTTGATACAAACACCGATCTTCCCTTATTCCTCATAAATAGGATTATATTTTCTAGATATATAGGGTACAATACATCCTTGACGATGTTGGCATTGCTAATATTTTCATCCTCAACCATAAACCTGAAACCATGAGAAGGATGCATCCTTTACATAGGATTATTCATTTTGTAAAGACTTACCAGGTAGCCTTATAGAGAATAATGTCCTAAATTTCTAGCCCTGTAATCTCATCATTGATCCAAGAAAATAAATTGTGGTTATGTTTCAAGAATTTCACTAACATTTTCTACTCCTCTTGATATGTGGATGAACTTATTAGCATTGACCTTGAATCATTCTCAATTCAAAGGATCAATGAAATTTTTTCTTCAACGATGGATGTGAAACATTGATAAAATGTTGGTGTGGTGTCTTATAAATCTACTTTTTCATTTGAAAATACTGAATCATTTGTAAGAGTTTTTTCATCCATAATAACTGATATAGGACAATCATGGGATCCTTCTTGGAAAAAAAATGAAATCCTCACTCATGGGTTCATTCTCTAATAAATCTATGTTGATAGTGGTTGTTTCAAGAAATATATCTTACCTCTAACTATGGGGTATATTATTATAATCAAATCAATGGTGGGGAGTTGTATTTTGTTATATCAACCATTATTTTTGGAACATCAATATGTGACTTGAAATGGTTTCATAATAAATACATCTTGGTACTTCAAAGGAGTTGGAGATTTAGTTATCACCCATGATTATATCATGTTACAGTATATGTTAATTTGTGAATGTTCCATATTTTTAGGGATGTCAAAAACCTTCATTATTGATACAAAAAAGTATCCTCTAAATTCTAGTTTTATAGGCTCCAATCAATAAATTGTGAGGATGATGGTAACATATATTGCTTCCTAATGATTGGCTACTATGGTTTTCAGATCACTGAGAAAAATGATGCACTCAACCCCATTGGTAAGAACCATCTTCCCTTCTATAATGTTATAGATAGCATCTAGATAGTTGGGATTTGAGGGTTTCCATTGGGTAAACGACACCTGGGATTACCTCTGCATGACCATTTAATAAGAATGTAAGGAAGTGGTGGTACAAAGTGGGGACTTCCACATGAAATTGAAATCATGAATACCCATCAAAAAATTTTAGCCGATATTATTTAAGACTACCATAAATTAGGCACTTCATATCAATGCCCCAAAATGGGACATAAGTCAATTATTTCAACATGATATATTATATCTCCTATCATAACCCTGAATTATCATTTTTGAGGTATTTCGATCTTCTTTGATCAGTCCTTGCTTATGGAGAGTCCGAGTCAGGAATGGGATGGGAGGATAATTCCTACAGGGATCTGTAACAATTCAACTTCCATGTATTAGTATCATGTTTGGATGGATTCTACTCACTAGCATGAGCATTATTACGGCTCACATGTCCTCAACCATTCCATAGATGTGTCGATGTGTGGAATTTGGGGGGTTTCACTATATTCCTTATATTTTGTAATCTTGAAGTTGTATACCATCTCGATGGAGTTTGTAGAGGTATATTCATTCTCATCATTAGTGAGGTCATCCAATGTACGATGAACCCTAGAAGTGGTTCCTTACATAACTGTCTTGAATTCACCAAAGGTTTGAGATTGATTTTCCACCAATGGAGGGACCTGATATCCTTTACATCGTCGGCTTGGATTATTCTAGGATTTAGAGGGATTTGATTTAGATGAATAAGCATTTAGTGGTGGAGGAACATAGATGATAAGATATTATGGCCTAACCGAACAAGAACCAATGACAACATGGTCATCGGAGACTACCCTAAGAGCCTACCAGTCATTATATTTATTGGTTCACTTGTCTAAATGTCTTCATCCATTTGGTTTAGCCTTTCTTTTATTTGTTGGGGTAGGTAGAGGTGTGTGTCATATGTGTAAGGATATCTCAAAACATCACAAAAGAATGTCCCACATATTATTGGAGATAATCTATAAACGCATATAATTATTTAATTATATTTCAAAGGATCATATGATCTTGTAAATGGTCAGTGTTGTCAGTGTGAATGACTTCCTTGGGATTTATTCTCTCTTGAAGAATCAGAATTACCTTCTCCATGGAATAGATCAAGTATTCCAAAACCTAAATATCCTTTAATGAAAAGGTCTTGTTCTTTCTATTTGGAAAGGGAACTCTGAGATCATGAACTTGATTTGGGGATTGATCAAAATTCTCTCATCTATGTGGATTATATTGCGGAGGTGGTGCCTAACGGATCTATGCTTGGTGAGGATACACTTGATAATACTACACTTGCAGAGGATCTTTAAGAAAGGGGGCCAAAAACCCTATTATCCCAAGGGCCTCTATATATGCCAAGTGACAGTCTATAATTTGGTATGTCTTCTCATAGGATATATAAGAGGAAAAAGGTTTGACGACCTTGTCTAATAATGTTCATCCACTAAATACTAGCACATTACGGAAAACTACTATAATCCTTGAAAATGTTCTTGGGGATGGATTTTGGGAACAAATTAGTTTTTAAATTCCCCTTGGAAGTTGTGGTATAAAACTCTTTAGTCAATGACATGTAAAGAGGGTTTTTGAAGAATTTTCATCTTGAAAAAAATTTCACAACTCACTTAATATAACTATGATTGAATTTAAATAGGTAAAAAATACTTGTCTCGTATGTTGTGGAGCATAATTCGTAGTGGAACTATCAAATAGGGTCTTCCCATCAACTTATGGAAATTATGGGTATCCTGATGAACCAAAAAATATAAGGCCCTCCATTATCTAGAAAAAATCCAGAATCATACCAGCCTCATATTATTCTAGGCTTCCAACATTGGTCTACTCTTTGATATGAAGTGGTCCATGTGATGCAGTGGGTGACCATCACATTGAATGTGTTAAATGTTTGATTCCCAACAATTGTTGGTGATTAGATGTTATCCAGCCATGCCAAGTATATATTTCCCTCAAGAATTATCACCACCTCTCATGTTTATAGGTCCTCAAGGAATGTGGTGAGAGATGCTATCACATCATCATGGTGACGGTATCGATCTTGATGAGGATCCCTGACCACAAATGCATTGAATGGATCATCATATCAGTGAGAGGTCTCATCAACTCATGGACCATCACGTATTCGATCATGTGGAGGATATATATGCTTCACATGAGGGTTCAATGACTCATATATTTTTCATATACCTTATATTCATTTCTCCAATCTCCCTGGATGCACAAGATATTGAGCTCGATTGGGGGAATCAATCTAATTAGGACATGTTTCCCACTAGAGAAAAAGTGTGGTCGAATGGTTTGGTTGCATAATTTGTGCATTAATGATCAATGAGTTTAGAAATGAACCTCTAATTCTCCACAAGATTTTATAGTACAGATGTTATCATATGCTTCATCTACTCTTTTGGAACAACCTCAAATGGATCGTAGTATATATCATGCTCTATTACTATAGTGAGATGTCAGTGGGTAGGAAGTGATTTCTCATCAGAGTGATCCTTGAGTCCAAATCCCTACATCTTCTGATGAGTATGGAGACCTTCAAGGATGTCTCACTGCAATTTTTATTTCCATTGGGGTTGATTTTCCTTATCATGAATTTTGAAAGTTCCCAATACCTCTTATTTCTTTTAAAACTCATTGAAACCCATATCATGCATGGTTGTTGATGGAGTTGAACTCTCATTGTTGGTAGATATCCAAGGCTATCGAAATATATTGATAAAGTGTAGGGTAGTATTCTATACCCAACCATTTATATGTATGTGTGAAGAACCTTCGTCTGTGACTTTATGGAGCTGGGTGATGAAATTTGTGCATATTTATTAGAGGGTTTGGATGTTTTCATATAACATAGGGTGTTGAGACATAGGGGGTTCTTCATTATTAAACCTTTGATCTTCTGTTGTAATTCTTCGAGGTGATCCAAACTGCCTAGATTGTTCAACTGATGAACGCGGATGTGGGGAAAAGTCACCCATATAATATGGCAAAAATAACATCTTGGACCTTGATAAGAGACTTTTTAATGTCTTTTTTATGGAGTTTCATGTGGCTATAACAACATGGTTAGTTTTTCATCAAGTTGGACATCCCATAGGACCTCTAGATTGGAGGATGTGTCTTTCCCTTTTCCTCATTAAGATCCAATATCAATGACTAGGAGATGGGTGGTGATATCGAAGTAGATTTTTTATATAACCGGTTGACCACTAGAAGAGTATGCATGTGATTCAAATGTTCACTAGACATTTGGACAAATCTTATGGTCGGTTGCAAGAACATCAACACATCCTAGTAGGATAGAGTGTTTCCTACTACCACATTTTCAAGGGCAGAAGTGTCTATATGTTTCTTAGTGGAATAATTACCATCTAAAGTCATCATCATAGAAACCAACATCTCTCCTAGTGATTGGGTGGAGGTGTAGAGGAGAATACTAGTAGTGATGGTGACAACTATAGTGTGAGCCCATGGAGGGGATAAAGAACATCTCCCTCATTCAAGTGTCTATATATAGATCAAGGGATCCAATGGACCTCATAAATTGGTATTTTAAACCACATAATTATATTTCTTTCCCCAGACAGTAGAGGGTGGGGTGGATACACCATTTTTGAAAAAAAAATTCCCTTCAGAATTTGAGAGGATAATGAGGTCCATGAATAATTGGTCCTTATTAGTATTGCACCTTCGAGGATGAGTATTCCCCCTTCATACCTATGACAATAATTCAGGGTATGGAACATATTATTCATTCAGATTACCTCTATGCTGGTGGTATGTAATTTTGGATGACCTCCAAATTGGTTAGCTGCGAAATGTGGAGAAACTTTGTGTTTATTATCATTCGAATGGGTAGAACATATTCTCTAATTGATTGTAATTTGGGTTGGACCTACAATTTTACCAATGGTGTGGGTTTGAACTACAATATCACTGGTAAGAACATGGGTAGTACTTATGTGTTGTTTGGTAGTGAAAAGGCTAGGAACTACCTATTGAGAAGAATGAGTATATGGAGGAACTTCATATAAGACATCGATGAAGTAGGGTAAATCATCGCTCTAAGAGGTGGGAACATGGGGAGGGCCTCCATAAGGGTAGGGAGGACATCAATTTGGAATGGTGATGGTGCAGGGAGGCCCTCTAAATTAGAATGTTGGAACATTGGGAGGACCTCCATATTAGTTGGAAGGAGCATGGAGTGTGCCTTTGTACTTCTTCTATTTGTAAGGATATGGCCCGTAATGGTTTTCTGTTGTCTAAGAAACTGAATATTTCAAAACATATTTCAAATTAGGTGGCTTGGGTCATGATCCCAATATAGAAAATATGGATCCCAATTTTTTTATTGTAGGGATCTGGAGGGATTTGTTGATGTCATAAGGTTCCACTGGAGCCATAAAAGACAACCCATGTGAGGCCACATCCTTTGTCTACCCCAAAATTTGCGTTGGCTGCATCGGACAAGGGCAGCTGTATTAGGGATGAAATCCACAAACTATTCAATCCATATAGCTAGTTAGTACTGGTGTTGAAGAGGCATAGTGGGATCCCTCCTTATCATCACCAAGGCAGTAGTCATGGTTGTCATGGCTCAAGTTTCCCCTTCCCTCTTGGTTAAGGGGAATGATTGATCAAAACAATCTGAGGAGAGACTCTCTAAGTGGGTTGACATTGGAATAGGGGGTGGGTTTCCCTTATGTAGCCCCCAAGGGCATTATTGTTGATGATTAACTGATATCTCTAGATCCTTGTATACCATTTCCCGAGTGGGAATGAAAACTTCCTTCTCATTATTCAGTAAGAGAGTGTAAATAAACCTCATCTAACTAATATCATAGGTTAAGATTGGGTGTTGGATCCTAATAGCCATTTTTTAAGATTTCATGGAATAATCATACTAATGTGGCTTCCTGCATCAATTCATCTCCTACCCCAATGCCCACGGCTTCTAGGATGCATATTTCAAGTATCAGGGGTCCTTTAAGGTAGGTGGATTTAGCCATTAGTATAATTATAAGGAAAACGACTCTCAATTACCCCATTCCATCCAATAATATGAAGACATAGTAAAATTATAACGACCAGGAAATTCAGTTGAATTTTTTTTCTTAAATACATGGTAATTTAAGAGTCCATAAAAATTTACGGCGCTTGATTCCGAGGCCCGGTCTGCCGGAAATCAATTTCTGAAGTTGTGTTCAGGTACGTTCAGTTTATGTACGTGTGAAATTTTATATCTTTTGAACTGGTGCTCGGAAATGAAATCCTAGAGCACTGTTGAACTCACAACACCAGTATTCTCTTAAGAAGACTTTTGCCTCGATGGAAGTTGGTCGAGAATGGATGATCATTTTTGGGTTTTTAATTAACTTAAATAAAAATAATTTGTTATATTTATTTTTATTTGTGGTGTTCAAAACCTAGAAGAGGATGTTAGGGGTGGGGGCCACCACACCATAACCTACCATGAGTGGATATGGCGGTGGGGCCTTATCCGATGTTTAAACACCTGTTGACAATTAGAAAGGTGGGGACCACATGAGGATGAAACACTTAGACTCACCATTTATGGAGCCACCACCAATGAAACCTCTTGAACTCTACTTAATTAATTTGTTCCTATAGAAAATAATTAATTAAGTTGATACCCCCTTAATTAATTCCCCATTTGAACTCTTTATATCAACAATTTAATAATATGTGATATTTTAATATTTTTGGTGTTGGCATAATCTTTTGGTGGAGCTAGGGGAGGAGAAGAACTCTCCAACGAAGAACATGAAGAACGCCATATTCGACTTTGTCACCTCCGGATTCTCATTTGACAACGACAATTATCCTCTTCCTTTTCTGACGTCAAGAATCGACATCCGCCCATTCCAAGACATCGTCAACGTTCATCAAAACGAGGCTGGCGATTTGAGTAGAATTTATTCCCATTTTCATCATTCATTTTATGGTTTGAGAATTTATGATTGATATCACCAGAAAGAGGAAGGATCGGTCCGCACGAACATGGTCCGACCCTGCCTCTTCATTATATTTTTTTTTATGATGGTGGTGGCATAACGGAACCGCCTAAAGGGAGGACCACGATAGAGCAATGGCGGCTGGCGACGGGCCGATATGGAAGGAAACCAAGGGCACAAATGTCGCCAGGTCACCGGAGGGGCGCAGTGCCGTCGCACCATGTGGAGAACCATGACGTATCCAGCATGGGCCACGACGGAGAAAGGTGGCCTGACGGCCGCCGGAGGGTCGTGACACTGTCACCTCATGCAGCTGGAAGGGTCGCGACCAAGAGGGACATGTCGATCGGACAGAAGCGGCGTGCCGCTGTCCTGCCACGTGGAGAAGCAAAGTCGTGGATAGGGTGGGCCGCGATAGATGAATAGGAGCGGGCGAATGGGACGGGCGTCGGCGGTGCGAAACCAGTTGGCCACTCAGACATCTAGATAAGGCGAGCCCCCTGGGTCACGTGGGTTACTAAAGCGGCGCCGATCGCAGGTTCTGATCGGAAGGCAGGGGGCGCAGCACCCCCCCCCCCCCCCACCACGGTGTGGCCAGTCGGGCCGCATGAGCCACCGACCGTCTAGGCCACATGGGCCAGCCAGCTAGGCCAGCTGGGCCACGTGGGCCGCCAGCCCACCAAGCCACCCTCGGGTCGGGCAAACCTCGGGTCGGGCCGCCCCCTTCGGTTAGGCCACGCCCTCGGGCCGGGTTGCCCCATCTGGTCGGGTCGGACCCGCGAACGGGGTAAGACTCCGGTCTGGACTCGGGTCAGGCCAGTTCAGTATGACTAGGTTGGACTAGACCCAGACCCACTATGGCCTGATTTCACCTTTTCATCCATAACATTGGCTATGTTTGTTCGATCGACGAACTGCCTGTGGTGAAGGAAATATTAGAGCGAGATGGTTCTTTTTGCATACTCTACATGAGGTTTGGATAGAGTTGGGATATATTCATGTTGGTTTGGACCTAATAACCAACCGGGACCCTGGAAAAAAATACCAATAACTCACAGACCGGGCGTCCGATTGACGCACTGTCTGTTTGGTTGAGACCCCCATTACGAGGTGGATCTTTGAGATAACTCTACAAGGGACTTCGTGACAGTTTGAGTATCAACCAGTAGCTCATGGAGTGGATCATTCCAGAGGTAAGCGAGTGCAGTACAGATACCTAGTAGCTGTATGATACCTAACGATTTTTGACCTTTTGACTCGGAGAGTTTCGACTAGCCAATTGGGAAGCACCTCTGTGTGACGCGGCATAAAAACAGTGTAGACCGCCTCTGTGTGATGCGACAGACCCACGATACTTGAAAGGATAAGCAATATAATGACCCATAATCTACATACATTTTTATTACTTCAAAATTGGAGCATACTTATTACAACATATAACAAAACCATGAAAGGACTTTATAGGTATAGTGTCTTTAGAAACTGATAAACATAAACAACTAGTTCATAAATCATCTACTTTGTCTCCCATTTATTTCATCATATCTAGAGTCCCTTTTTGGCATATCGTACTTAATATCCTTCTTCCTGACCTGGGAAGAAGAAAACATACAAAAGGGTGAGCTCAAATGCTCAGTAAGGGTAAATAAAATAAATATCAATCATATCATATTCATAAGAACACAACATTTTGAAAATATTAAAAATAGATCATAATATCATGTCATGGGATAAATCATAGTAATGAAATGTAATCCCAAATAATCATAACATAAAACATGAATCTTTGTGGAAAACACACATAATGATAGAAAATCATTTCATATCAGTAAAGTCTGATTTCAAAGACCATCATAGCGGACAAAGTCCATTACTTAACCGAGTTCACTCCTCATTCCAGTCCTGTATCACTAAACCGGATTAACATGCCATTCTAGCCATGGATATCTCATGAGATATAAATCTTTACCCAATGCATTGGAGGGAGATATAGGTCCCACCCATCTCATAATGAAACCAGTCTTATGTGTTCCACAAAATCATAAATCATACAACATAGCATAACCCATGTAATAAAAATGGGATTCTTAAACATCATGCCATCGTAACATAATACATATACGATAAAAGAACATCATGAAATTAATTCCATCATAACATAATCATATCAGTGTAAAAATAGGGATAGAATCAGAACCCTATATTATCTTAGATGGAAAATAATTTTGATAAAACACTTGAACTCCATTCCTAAGGAAAAAATCCTTTCTATTTCAAAAACATTTTTCCTTTATTAACATGTCATACAATTTTATTCTAAAAAAATTTGATTAAAAATAAACATGTGAAGTTGTAAAATAAGCTTCATGGAATTAATTTTCTATGAAATCATAAAAAATCCATTCATTCCGTATAAGTTAAAAAACATTCTTCTCGATCTTTGGCCGGATAAGTCAAAAAGTACCTCTTACTAAAAATGACAAAAGATTACTTTAATATATTTTACTCACCAGGGGATAAAATTTGAATTAAACAATTTTAGTAGGATCTAAATAACATTCCATAATGAGGAAACATGGATGTGGATGATAAATATTCCCCAGTAAATTCCGAAGTATAAACAATCTCGAATAAAAATGAGATTCTGAGATTTTCCCTTACCTTAGGTCTGATGTGCTTTGTACATGTCCGAACCTCCTGTATAATGATTTAAATAATGTCATTAACTTATTCCAGAATCATAGTCATTGTTAAGGTATCATATATGGTCATATTCTTAGCTTCTTCTTATAAATATTTCATTGCTACTTGTTATCCGGGTGTTTATTGCTTAATGTTCTTATGTGTGTTTTGTCGAATAAATTATAATTATTCTTTTTTAGGTTATAGTTACCTCATTTATGGAATGGTTTTAGTGTAATATATATAATATTTACTCATCCAATTAATTTATATAATCATTATTCAATGAATATCATGTAGAATGAGTCGCATCACATCGTGGAGACGGTACGCCATACTTAGGCACGAGCGATGATATCGTTACCACGATCGTGAAATTGTATTAAACTGTATGTATAATATTTCATAATCAATATCACTTTACAGTAATCATATATAGTTATTATTTACACCATTATACCCATCCACGTAAGGTGGTGGTGGAAAATAGATTACACCACGGAGTGGAGACGGTATTCCGTACGTACGCACGCGCAGTGATTTAATTTTCTGTAGCATGGATAGAAGGTGAAATAGGGTTGTTTAATATATATAATAACATATCAGTATACGAGTGATACTGATGTTATCACTTCATAATGAAACAACTAAAGAAGATGAAGTAGAGGAAGAAATAAATTTGAGTGAATTGGTAACGGATATTACCTCTTCTTCGACAGGCCTCTTTGAAACCTCCTCTTAGGGCACTAAGATTGGTCTTTGAAGAAGACCAGGACCTATAGGATGTTTTTAGGGAAGTGTATAAGGGAAATTGGAAGGGTTTGGCTGAGCATGAAGGCTCAAACTGCTGTGAGGAGGAGAGGGAGGAGGTGCCCTTTTATAAGGGAGGAGAGGGGCACCTTTGGAATTATAAGAAATATTAATTTATAATAAATTTCAAACCCACTTAAAACCCTCCAAAATGACTCAAATTCGAATCATAGATGAGATAGGGTTGTAATATCATCAGATAATAAAATTTAGTCAAGTTGGGAATTTAGTTTAAACATTATCAACATGATTTATCCTTATATAATGTATTTAAATTTATTTGAGGTAATAATATTCTAAATTTTAAATCATTATAAATATTTACTTACATGTTGTGAATTGTCCATAATTTTATACTTTATTACATATTCGACCATATAAATTTTAATTTACAATTTTTAAATATATTTTTGTTTTTGAAACAATTTTATAATATGTAATTTCTATAAATTAATAATAGTGTCAATTTTGACACTATTCATTTATTTGAGTTTAAACAAAATATATACAAAAGATATGTCCAAAATAAAATTTTCAATAGATTCATAACATTCCATTTTTATCTATAAAATTACTGTAGGACATTAAATAGTTTATATAATATTTATTTTAATACTTTTAAAATCATTTATTTGATATTTCAATCAATTAATTAATATCAACATCACTATTGTGTCATAATTAATGATAATTATTTAATCCCTAAAAATTATAAATAAATTCATATGATTTATATAATTGTATTATATTTCTATAGACTATTCATGTTAGAGGTATAAGTAAGTTTATCACTAAATTTAAATTATTATACTTATAAGACTTAAGAGATTGGCATGTTGTCACTTTCTTTGGTTTTAATAATAATTAAATTATTTAAATGGTCAAAAGTCCATAAAATGAATTTATTCAGACCCTTAGGTGATAAGGGTCTACTTTTATTCATCCAATACAATTTTTGTAGGTTTTAGGGTAATTTAATAATCTTATTTTTACCCTTAATTACCCGATTTAAGTTTAACTGTAGTAAATAAAAATTATCGTAGTTACTATTCATAATATCAAAAAAAATAAAAGTATCCTATTAATATAATTTAGACCCAATTATTACAAATATGGTATCCATCTTTCAAAATTAAAAACACATAATTTAGAGTAATTAATTTAAAATTAATCCCATTGTTAAGCAAACGGGGTTTAAAATTTAAAACATTGCAAAAGATTGAAATGTTTTTACTTATGAATTCAATGTAAAATGCATACATTATATTAAATTGTAAAAATATATTGTATTTATACCTTAAAACCATTTAATATTATAATTTATCCATATAAATTATTGCAATGAAAAAAATTGTTTTTAATTAAAATATAGCATGTTTTTACTATTCATCAAAATATGAAAGTGGGCAGAATAATATGAAAATTTTATCGAAAGTAATTTTTTATATCATTATTGAAAAAATGTTTTTTATTATTTCAAATTGAACTCATACACATGTCAAAAACTAGATTTAAAGTGGGTGCACCATCAAAAGGCGGCAAAACTGCATTTTTTTAAAAATACTTTTTTTACCCGAAAAAATTATGTTGTTCTCATACCATGTTCTAGAAAATATGTAAGATGAATAATAATGTTATAAAATTTAAATTTTAGTTAATACAATTCATAACGTCTAGTTTATAATATTATAATAATATATCGTTGTTTAGTGAAACTCGGTGTTGCGTACTACACACTCTATCGAGGAAGGTTGTGATTGCATGTAACGTAAGCCAAGCTAGTGTTGTGTGCAGTGAAAGATTCCTTTGATGTTTCATATAAAATAAGTCATAAAAAAATATACTTCTCAAAAAATATCAGGGTGTTACATTCTACCCCCCTTAAAATGAATTTCCCCCTCGAAATTCGTCACTTCACAACAAACAGATGAGGATACCTCCCCCTCACCATATCCTCATACTCTCATGTAGCTTATTCTAATTGGTGGTTCCTCCATAAAACTATCACCAAGAGAGTGGTCGTGTTCCGTAGAACTTTTTCACTACGATCTAGAATCTCTATTGACTGTTCGTCATAAGAAAGATCTTACTCCAGTGATACAACTTCTGATCTTAGTACATGTGAAGGATCGGGTATGTACTTTCTCAGGAGAGATGCATAGAACACATTGTGAACTTGAGAGAGATTCGGTGGAAGCACCAATCGATAAGCTACCTTCCCAACATGATCTAGTTTTTCAAAATGGCCAATATACCTAGGGATCAGCTTTGCCTTCTTCCCAAATCTCATTACTCTCTTCCAGGGAGATATTCGTAAGAACACTTTATCACCCACTTCGAACTCTAGGACTTTTCATCGGTTGTCGGCATAACTTTTTTGTCAACCCTGAGCTTCTCTTATGTGTTGTTGAATAGATCTGACCTTTTCTGCCATCTTATCAACAAGATCTGGTCCTAATAGCTTTCTTTCCCCAACTTAATACCAGGAAGTTGGAGTTCTACATTTCTTTCCATATATGGATTTATAAGGAGCCATCTGAATACTAGAGTGAAAGCTATTATTATAAGAAAATTCCACCAAAGGTATGTGTTCATCCCAACCACCTTTGAAATCCATAGGTCAAGCTCTTAACATATCTTCTAGAGTTTGAATTTTTCTCTCAGAATGACCATCTATCTGAGGATGATAAGAAGTGCTGAAACTCAACTCTGTATCTAGAGTATGCTGAAGACTCCACCAGAACTTCAAGGTAAACCTCGGATCCCGATAAGATATAATGGAATGTGGTACTCCATGCAATCTTACCACTTCCTTTACATATATCCTGGCAAGCTGATCCAGAGAGAAATCTTCCCTAATAGCAGTGAAGTTTGTTGACTTCGTAAGACAATCAAATATAACCCAGATAGAATTATTGCCATTGGATGTTTTAGGAAGTCCAATGACAATGTCCATAGTGATGTTTTCCCATTTCCATTTTGGTATGGGTAATGGTTGTAACACCCCTTTAGACTTCTATCTCGCATCTTTTACATGCTGCCAAACCATGCATCGAGAGACATATTCAGCAACATCTCTTTTCATGCCATCCCACCAGAAGTGCTCTTTCAGGTCCCTATACATCTTCGTGCTTCCAGGATGAATAGATATTGAAGAACTATGAACCTCATCCAGCATCTACTTCTTTAATTCTGGGATGGGAGGAACACAAACCCGATTTTGGAACCTTATTATTCCATCACAATCAAGGTTGAATTCAGGAACATTTCTCATCTTCTTTTGTAAATCTGCATCGTCTTTTTGTGCCTCCTTAATCCTCATACGAATATATGGTTGAACCTTCATTTGAGAAAGATAATATTTTTTGCCTTCCATTATAATTCCAAGAGCCATCCTTTGTAAATCCATAAATATTTGATCTTTTGGGATACTCATCATGGATAATCTAGCATGGTCTTGTCGACATAATGCATCTTCCACCTTGTTTGCTTTCCCTTGGTGATAATGAATTGATCAATCATAATATTTAATCAGCTCCAACCATTTTCTTTGGCGCATATTTTTCTCCTTTTGTGTGAAAATATTCTTTAAACTTTTATGATCAGTATAAATATCACACCTTTCACCGTAAATATAATGCCTCCAAATCTTTAATGCAAAGATTACCATATATAACTCTAAATAATGAGTTGGGTAATTTTGCTCATGGATTTTCAACTGTCGTGAGGAATAATCTATCACCATATCATTTTGCATGAGAACACACCCCAATCCCTTCTTGGATGCATCACTGCAGATCACAAACCATTCTCCACGACAAGGCAATGTGAGCACAGGTGCACTGGATAACTATCTTTTCAACTCCTTGAAATTATCTTCACACTCCTCCGTCCACACAAACATAACTCTTTTTTGAGTCAACCTGGTGAGTGGATTAGATAATCGTGAAAAATATTTCACAAAACGTCGATAATATCCAGCCAAACCATGCAAACTTTGGATCTTAGTTATTGTTGTTGGTCTCGACCATCTTTAGATAACATCTGTTTTTGCTGGATCCACATATATCCCCTCTTTTGAGATTATGTGACCCAAAATGAAAAATTTTGAAGCCAAAATTCACACCTGTTAAATTTTTCATAAAGATTCTCCTTTCTCACGGTCTTGAATACAATTCTAAAGTGATCTTCATGTTCTTCCTTGCTCTTTGAATAGAAAAGAATATCATCTATAAATACTAACACAAATTGAACAAGATAGTCTCTAAAGACACTATTCATTAGATCCATGAAGATACTAGTGGAATTAGTAAGTCCAAATGGTGTCACTATAAATTCATAGTGTCCATACCTTGTACGGAAAGTCGTCTTTGGTATATCCTCTTTTTGACCCTTAATTGATGATACCCTGAACGAAGATCAATCTTGGAAAAGTATTGATCTCCGTGAAGTTGGTCAAATAAGTCATCAATGCATGGGAGAGGATATTTTTTCTTGATATTGATCTTGTTATGTTCTCGATAATCAATGCATAGTCTCATTGATCCATCTTTCTTCAAAACAAATAGAACAGTTTCTCCCCAAGGTGATGCACTAGGGCGTATGAATCCTTTATCAAGATTCTCTTGGATTTGCTTCTTCAACTCCTACAACTCAATTGATTCCATTTTATAAGGTGTCTTTGAAATGGACATAGCACCCGGTATGAGTTCTATTGAAAACTCAACTTCCCGATTTGGTGGAAGACTTGGAAAATACTCCGGAAAGACATCATCAAACTCCCGTACAATGGGCATATTCTTAATCGTCTGTTTCTCTCCAACCACTTGAGATAAATAACCTTTATTTATTGGAATCAAGACCCATAACATGGAAGAAATTTCCACTAGAAGGTTATATTCATCTTTTCATCGATAGATGATAGTAGATTGATCGGGAATATTAAATTTGATTTCCCTTCATTAGCATTTGATATGAGATCCATACAAAGAAAGCCAATCCATGCCAAGAATCACATAAAATTCCACAATATGAAGGATCACAAGATTTGCAGGAATCACATTCCCACAAACTTCCATCAGAGAAGAATTATAAACTTTTGATGCGATTGTTGTGCCATTAGGAGTTTTCACAGCTAACTCAACATCTAATTGTTGAGGTAATATGGTGATACCCTTAGAAAATTATTCAGAAATAAAACAGTGGGTTGATATAGAATCAAAGAAAACATTTTCTACTTTAGAGTGGATGGTAAGTGTAACTTTCACCACTTCGTTATCATACTCCACATCCCCGATAGTGATTGCATGTGACTTTCCTTTGACTTCATCCTTAAGAGTTTGTTGATGTTGATCATCATCAACAACCCATGGATTTGGGGAATGGTTGGAATTATGCCCCAACTCCTTGCACTTGAAACATTGAAGTGTAGGAGGTGCATTCTATGTATCCCTTTACTGGTTCACATCATTAGACATCTTCTTCCCATTATTTCAACATTCAACCGCTCAATGACCTTCTTTTCCACACTTAAAACATTTTCTTGCCCCTTTAAGATAATTCCCTCCATGTTTCTTTCCACAATTTGAGCATAAAAGAAAAACTCATCATCTTTTCAGTGTGGTCTTTAGATTTTCCATTCAATTCCATTTTCCTCATCTTATCAAACCCATATGACTGATGGGTTACTCCAATCACCATCTCAACCTTTAGAGCACATCGAACAATTTCCTCGTAGCTATTGATGTCCCTTATGGCGAATGCCCTTCGAAGACTTGGTTTTAAGCCACTAATGAATCGGTCGATTTTACTCCAAGGTTGGATAATAATTCTGGAAGCGTACCATGAAAGTCTTGTGAAATTTGATTCTTAGGTACCAACTGATTCATCATCCTTTTTCATCAGTTCAAGAATCACATTCTCCGTCTTTTTCCGAAGAATATGAGGGAAGTACTTATTGAAAAATATGTTCTTGAACTCGTCCCATTCCATGGACTCAATTTCATCTCTTTGCTTCGTATTCTTGATAAGATTCTACCATTTATCAACATCACCTTCCAAACGATACACTGCTAATATGACATTATCATGTTCAGAACATTGAAGAACTGAAAATATCTTTTTAGTGGTACTAATCCATTGTTCAGCCACTAATAGATCAGAAGACCAGCTGAATGAAGGTGGACACTGCCTCGTGAAGGATTACACAGATTGTTGCTCCTTCCTTTTCTCGTTTGGAAGTGCTTTATGGTTCATTTCTTGAGAAAGTTGTGTGAGAATGGCTACACGATTTTTCATTCTGGCTCCCATAACATTTGGTTTCTCAGGGGGACAATCATTTAATTGCATGTCGCATTCAGTATTAACATGGTTCCTTCAGGTTCCATCCATTGACTAAAATCAATAAGCATAGTGTGAGAAACAGTAATCATAATAGGAAAACCACATAATCCAGAATAAAATTTCACTCTTAAGGTCTTATCATAGGTTATTCATGGCCATTTCTAAAATACTAAAATTATGTTCTATGCTTAAACATATCCTTAGGTTTCTTACTAGGGCTTTTAAATCGTAGTTTCCAAAGATTGACTATACCTTTCCTCTGATACCAACTATAACAACCCATACTCTACATACATTGTTATTACTTCAAAATTGAAGCATAATTATTACAACATATAACAAAACCATGGAAAGACCGTATAGGTATAGTGTCTTTAGAAACTGGTAATCATAAACAACTGGTTCATAAATCATCTATGATGTCTCCCATTTATTTCATCATATCTAGAATCCCTTTTTGGCATACCCTACTTAATATCCTTCTTCCTGACCTAGGGAAAATAAAACATACAAAATTGTGAGCTCAAATGCTCAGTAAGGGTAAACAAAAGAAATATCAATCATATCAAATTCATAAGAACATAACATTTTGAAAATCTTAAAAAGAGATCATAATATCATGTCATGGGATAAATCATAGTAATGAAAAGTAATCCCAAATAATCATAACTTAAAACATTAATCTTTATGGCATACACACATAATCCTAGAAAATCATTCCATATTAGTCAATGCTCATTACCAAGACCATCATAGCAGACAAAGTCCATTACTGAACTGAGTTCACACCTCATTCATGTCATGTATCACTGAACCAGATTAACTTTTCGTTCTAGAAATGTCTATCTAATGAGATATAAATCATTAACCAATGCATTGGAGGGAGATATATGTCTCACCCATCTCATAATGAAACCATTCTTACGTGTTCCACAAAATCATAAATCATACAACATAGCATAACCCATGTAATAAAAATAAGATTCTTAAACATCATGCCATCATAACAAAATCGATATAAGATAAAAGGACATCATAAAATTAATTCCATCATAACATAATCAAATCAATGTAAAAATAGGCATAGAAACCGAACCCTTTATTATCTTAGATGGAAAATAATTTTGATAAAACACTTGAACTCCATTCTTGAGGAAAATATCCTTTCTATTTCAAATTTTTTTCCCATACTTAACATGTCATAAAATTTTAATCTAAAAGAAGTTGATTAAAAATAAACTTGGGAACTTTTAAAAGAAGATTCATGGAAATAATGTTCTATGAAATCATTAAAAATCCATTCATTCCGTATAAGTTAAAAAAACATTCTTCTCGTACATTGGCCAGAAAAGTCAAAAAGTACCTCATACTGAAAACAAAAAAAGATTCCTTTCATATATTTTACTCTCCAAGGGGTAAAATTAGAATTAAAAAATTGTAGTAGGATGGGAATAATATTAAAAATTGAGGAAACATGGATGTGGATGATAAATATTCCCTAGTAAATTCGTAAGTATAAACAATCTCAGATAAAAATGAGATTGTGGGATTTTCCCTTACCTTAGGTCTGATATGCTTTGTACGTGTCCTAAACTCCCGTATAATTATTTAAATAAAGTCATTTTCTTATTCCAGAATCATACACATTGTTATGATATCATATATGGTCATATTCTTAGCTTCTTATTAGTAATATTTCATTTCTACTTGTTATTCGGGTGTTTATTGCTTTATGTTCTTATGTGTGTTTTGCCGAATAAATTCTGATTCTTCTTTTTAGGTTATAGATAACTCATTTCCAGAATGGTTTTAATGTAATATATATCATATTTACTCATTCAATTCATTTATATAATCATTATTCAATGATGATCATGTAGAATGAGTCATATTACATTGTGGAGACGGTAGCCCATACGTATGCACGAGCGATGATATTATTCCCACGATCGTAGAATTGTATTGAAGTGTATGTATAATATTTCAGAATAAATATCACATTAATATAATAATATATTGTTATTATTTACACCATTATACACAACCAAGTAAGGTGGTGGTGGAAAACAGATTACACCACAGCGTGGAGACAGTATTCTGTATGTACGCACGCGCGGTAATTTTATTTTCTGTAGAATGGATAGAAGGTGAAATAGGGTTGTTTCATATTCATAATAACATATCAGTATTTGAGGGATACTTATGTTATTACTTCATAATGAAACAACTAAATAAGAAGAAGTAGAAGAATAAATAAATTTGAAATAATTGGTAACAGATATTATCTCCACTTCGACACGCCTCTTTCAAACCTCCTCTTAGAGCACTAAGATTGGTCTTTGAAGAATACCAGGACCTCTAGGATGTTTCTAGAGAAGTGGAGAAGAGAAATTGGCAGGGGTTGGCCGAGATTTAGGCTCCATGTGGTGTGAGGAGGAGAGGGAGGAGGTTCCCTTGTATAAGGGTGGAGAGGGGCCACTTTAGAACTATAAGAAATATTAATTTATAATAAATTCCAAAACCACATGAAACCCTCAAAAAATGACTCAAATCCGAATCTTAGACGATATAGGGTTGTAATATCATCAGCCAATAAAATTTATACAAGTTAGGAATTTTTTTTAAACATTATCAACATGATTTATCCTTATATAATCTATTTAATTTTATTTATTTTAATAATTATCTAAATATAAAATCATTATAAATATTTACTTATATGTTTTTAATTGTCCATAAATGTATAATTTATTACATTTTAGACCATATAAATTTCAATTTCAATTTTTTAAATATTTTTGTTATTTTTAAAAAATTTTATAATATGTAATTTCTATAAATTAACAATAGTGTCAATTTTGACAGTATTCATTTATTTGAGTTTAAATAAGATATATACAAAATATATGTTCGAAATAAAATATTTAATTGATTCATAACATGTAATTTTTATCTATAAAATTATTGTATCACATTAAATAGTTCATATAATATTTATTTTCATACTTTTAAAATCATTTAATTGATATTTCCATCAAAAAAATAATATCAACATCACTATTGTGTCATAATTAATTATAATTATATAATCCCTAAAAAATATAAATAAATTAATATGATGTAGATTATTGTATTAGCATTCTGGAGACTATTCATTTTTGACGTTTCATGAAGTTTATCACTAAATTAAAATTATTATACTTATAAGATTTAACAGAGTGACATGTTGTCACTTTCTTTGGTTTTAATAATAATTAAATTCTTTTAATGGTCAAAAGACCATAAAATTAATTTATTCCGACCATTAGGTGATAAGGGTCGACTTTTAGTCATCCAAATACATTTTGGAAGGTGTTAGAGTAATTTTATAATCTTATTTTTACACTTAATTAACTGATTTACCTTTAACTGTAGTAAATAAAAATTAACGTAATTACTATTCCTAATATCAAAAAAATAAGAGTAACCTATTAAAATAATTTGGACCCACTTATCTAAATATGGAATCCATTTTTCAAAATTCAAAACATAGATGTTGCAGTAATTAATTTAAAATTAATCCCGTTTTTAAGAAAATGGGTTTTAAAAGTTAAAACATTGCCAAAGATTGAAATATTTTTACCTATGAATTCAATGTAATATGAATACATTATATTAAATGGTAAAAATCTATTCTATTTATAATTTAAAACCATTAAATATTATAATGTAACCATATAAAATATTTGATTGAGAAAAGTTTTTTTAATTAAAATATAGTGTGTTTTTACTATTCATCAAAATATGAAAGTTATCAGAATAATATGAAAATTTTATCCAAAGTAAACTTTTATATCCTGATTTCAAAGAAGAATTTTATTTTGTCAAATTGAAATTATAAACATGTCAAAAACTATATTTCATGTGGGTGTGCCATCAAAAGGCGGCAAAACATCATTTTTTAAAAAATACTTATTTTACCCGAAAAATTTATTTTATTCTCATACCATGTTCTAGAAAATTTGTAAGATGAATAATAATGTTTTAAAATTTATAATTCAGTTAATACTATTCATAACGTCTAGTTTATAATATTATAATAATATATCGTTGTTTAGTGAAACTCGGTATTGCGTAATACACACGTTATCGAGGAAGGTCATGATTGTGTGTAACGCAAGCCAAACTAGTGTTGTGTGCAGTGAAAGATTCCTTTGATGTTTCATATAACATAAGTCATAAAAAATTATACTTCTCATAAAATATCAGGGTGTTACAAGTACCTCAGTAGGCTACGAGGGGGAGTGCCTCTGTGTGACGCGACAAACCCACAGTCGGGAGCGCCTCTATGTGACGCATCAGTCCCACAATACTCGAAAGAAGAAGTACCACATCAGTCCAGGATAGTGGGAAGCGCCTCTATGTGATGCGACAGGCCCACAACACTCTATTAAGGATGAGTGAACCAGTAGCCGAGGTTTCGACAGTTTGACTGGGAGTGTTACATGTTACCACCCCTAGAATAAAATCATGGTTTTGAGCTGAGACAATTTCATTATTGATATCCTCATTATAGATATGAGTTACGAGATAACCTATGTATATGTATGGGCATATACCTAAGTAATGGTTATCTGTTGATTTCATACCTTTTGGTTTATCCTTGTTGGATATTTTGAGACCTTGAGTGTCTCAGGGTCTCTATTGAGTATCGTTATACTCACCCCTGAACGGGCTATGCCCAATCCTCTTTGTGTTAGTTGCAGATGACAGATAATGTTTATTGAGGAAAAGAGTAGTAGGACTAGACAGTACCTGGAGGTGGACCCCTCGGAGTGATGGTGCACGGGGCGGACGGACAGATGTGGAGTGTTGAGGAGGCCATCTGTGCCTACCCATTGGGTCGGAACCCTAGAGGATGACCCAAAAGCTGCATTACTTGCTTTAATTTGTACATTATTTCAGTGGTACCTATACTTTACTGTTGGGCTTTTATTTCCAGCCCCTTTTACTTTTTATCACTTCATATGTATATAGTAATTCTTAGTGTGTTACTTCCAGTTTTGTACATTGATTTTGTATTTTTACTTTTTATAATGGAAATACCTTCCCAGATTAGGGATTTACGCCTTTGGTGGTAGTCTCCAGCCCCTGGAATTTGGATGGAGGGCTTGGGGTAGTCATGGAACGGGTCCCACAGACGGGTCATGAAAAATTGGAATCTGAGGAGTCGGTTCTACTGCAGAACATAGGAATCTAATCATTTATTTCTGTAAAGCCTTAGAGTTGAGGGTACTAAGTGTGGTTTTAAGTTAAGGGAGTCCACTGTTGGTGCAGGTGGCCGACCTATCCATACACCTGGACCCTGACTACTGATTTCTGACTTAGTGTAGGAAACAATTGATTGTTTTTGTGTTTTCAAATGATTTGATAAGTCATCTCAAATTGGACATATCACTAGGTATAATCTTTTTATCGTGACACATATGTTTCTTTTAGGATTCCTCCCCATAGAGCCCCAAGAATCATACACTCTGACATCCCACTGAGTGATGAGGCCTCGGTATAGGGCACTTTACCAGCGGAGGCACCAGCGGTACCACTTCCCGTTGGGCCACCGATGCCACCAACCCCAGTAGCAGACAATGCACACCATTTGAGGGTGTTTCATGAGTTTCAGTGCTAGAGGCCACCCATGTTCTGAGGAGTGACGGACCCCTAGGCGGCTGAGGATTGTCTATAGGTTGTTGTGAGAGTCTTCAGGCTACTAAGGAAACTAGGAGACTTCATGGTGATCTTTGCTGTGAATCTCCTTCAGGAAGCAGCAGGCAGATGGTCAAGCCTGATGTTCCAGGTCCACAATGAGGTGACACTACTCTAGATAGAATTCGAGAGACTATTCTAGGAGGATTTTTTTCCCGAGACCCTACAAGTGGTACGGATACAGGAGCTACTGCATCTACAATAGGGTAGCATTACAGATGCACAGTACTCAGAGAGGTCCACCGACCTATCGTGATACTCCAAAAATATGGTGCGGGACCCATTCTTAATGGCCCAGACCCTCGAGAAAGGGTTCAGGAGAGAGATCAGGGCATTGATGATCTCCCTCATCATCCCAACATAGATATGGGTGTTAGAGAGAGCCCTCCTAGTGGTGAGTTTCCTTACTGAGCAGTCAACTGTAGCGAGACCCACCACTAGTCGACTTGCAGTGGAGCCTTCTGCAGCTGGCAGTAGACAGAAGACACAGAGGTCCAAGAGGATGAAACTCATGGGTGGACAACCACATGACTCAGGATCAATTATTCAGGAAACCCGGGGTAGTGACTTATATGCTAGGAGAAGACAGTGCTACTCATGTGGTGGGCAGGGTTACATGGCTCGTGACTATCTGACCCGCCATTCAGATGATCATTAGACATTTGAGGGACCTCCCAGGTAGAGGAATATGTTCAATCTAGGCAGTCCGTAGGGCGCAGGTGGACTTGGAAGAGGAGCTTGTAGAGCAGCTGGCGGTGGAAGACGTTATGAGGTCTTACCACCACCACCACCAGGAGTTCCACCCCGACCGTAGGGAGTGTGTGGACATGGGAGAGCTCAGCTTCAAGAAGCTAAGGCCTATGACCATGGTTCTCTGAAGATGATTTGAGGTACGATCTGTCTCTACTCCACCATTGTTGCAGTTCTTATAGACACTGGTGCCAGTAATTCTATCGTAGCCACTGCCCTTGATCGGAGCTCGATGATTCCAAAAGTGTCGTTGGCTCGATCCTTACGGGTAGAGACACATAGGGGACCAGACTTGATGATTATGTATTGGTGCTGACAGTGTGAGATTACTATAGGAGGCGAGAGCTTTGGCTGGGATAACCTCATAGCGGCGTCGAGGCCTTACGACATCATCTTGGGTATGGACTGTTTATCTATAGTCCATGCTCAGATTGAATGTATTAGGGAAAAAGTGTGGTGTGTCCACATGGATGGGACTAGGTTTACCTTCACTGGTAAGAAGGGAACCTTTTCAGCGCAAGATCGACATACTCGGAGGATGGTGTAGCCGATCACTCACCAGTGGGCTTGCATTACCCACGGAGCAGTTGATGTGGAGAGTCAAACTTATCCTATAGTGGTGGACCAGTACACAGATGTTTTCCCTGACGATGTCCCATGATTACCTCGTCGTAGAGAGGTGGATTTCTATATTGACATGTACCCCAGGATGTCACTGATATCTACTGCAGCATATCGGATGGCTCCGGCTGAGCTTCACGAGCTAAGGGTATAGCTTTAGGACTGGCAGAGGAATGGATTCATCCAGCCCAGTGTTTCTCCTGGGGCCGCCCTGACTCTATTCACCAAGAAGGTGGATGACAGTTTGTGGCTTTGTTTTGACTATTGTCGCCTGAATGAGTTTACAGTGAAGAACAAGTACCCTCTTTTGAGGATTGAAGACCTCATTGATCAGCTCAAGGGATCACGGTGGTTCTCGATGATAGAACCCGGATCAGGCTATCACTAGTTCAGTATTCGAGATAAGGATGTGAAGAAGACGGCCTTCATATGTTGGTATGGCCACTATGAGTTCTTGGTTATACCCTTCGGCATAACCAACGCTCTAGCAGTGTTCATGTGACTCATGAATAGGATCTTCTTGACATTCCTTGATCGCTTTGTCGTAGTTTTCATCGACTACATTTTGTTCTACTCAACTACCAAGGAGGAGCATGCCTACCATTTGCAGGTACAACAGGACACACTCCGAGAGCACAATATTTTTGGTAAGCTCTCGAAATGACAGTTTTGCATTCAAGAGATTCAATTTTTGGGAAACGCCATCTTGGAGGCATGAGTTGCAGTATATCCAATGAATATTGAGGCGATTCTTGCTTGGGAGCGACCCAGGAGTTTGACAGAGGTACAAAGTTTCCTGGGACTGGCTTGATACTTCTGGAGATTCGTTCTAAACTTCTCTAGAGTTACATCCCCAATATCAGCCTTGACGAAGAAGGGGCAACCATTCATGTGGTAGGAGAGATTCCAGCAGAGCATTCAAGAGATGAGGAAAAGGCTGAATAGTGACTCCATCTTGAGGCTTCTAGTGGAGGGTGTAGGGTACGTAGTCTACTGCGACGCATCAGGAACCAGACTCGAGTGTGTCCTGTTGCAGGAGTGAGCTGTGATCATGTATGGTTCTCGGATGCTGAGACAACATGAGAAGAACTACGCTACCCATGACCTGGAGTTAGCAGCAGTGGTATTCACATTGATGTAGTGGCGACAATATCTGATGGGTGAAAATTTTACCATGTACTCTAATCACAAGAGTCTCGGGTATATCTTCTCTTAGAAGGACCTGAACCAGAGACAATGGAGATGGATTGAGTTCCTCCATGACTATGATTTCGAGATAGTCTATACTCATGGGAAGGGAAACAATGTTGCAGATGCGCTCAGTAGGAGGACTTGTATTCAGCTTCTAGGAGAGACGACAGTTCAACTGGTTACCATATAGATATCCTTTGTGGACAGAGATGGAGAAGCTCTTCTTCAGTCTTTTATAGTCACTCCCCCACTACATCAGTGAGTTAGGGAGGCGTAGCATGGGGACACTGACTATGAGATGCGATGTGCTCAGATATCCACAGGGCAGGCACCTAATGGATTTTCTAAAGTTGGGTAGCACGTCATCCTCTTTAGAGGATGTACCATGGTACCCGTTTCACTTCAGGAGGAAGCGTTGAGTGAGTTCCACACATCCCCTTTAGCGGTACATCCAAGAGTGGTGAAGATGTACCAAGACCTTCGATGAAAACAATGGTGTCTAGGTATGAAGAAGGTGGTAGAAGAATTTGTATCTCGATGTCTCACTTGTCAGCAAGTAAAGGCGGAGCACTAGGTACTAGCAGGCTTGGTTCAGCCCTTAGGGGTCCAAGAGTGGAAGTGGGATGGGATATCCATGGATTTCGTGATGGGTCCTTCACGTACATCAAGGAGTCATGATTAGATATGGGTGATCATTGACCAACTCACCAAGACGTCCCACTTCTAACCGATTAGAGAGAAGGTTTTTTTAGAGAGTTTGGGACGCCTCTATGTATATGAGATAGTGCGTTTACATGGAGTACCTTCTACTATTGTCTCTGAATATGACGCACGGTTTACATCCCGGCTATGGAAGGGGTTGAAAGAGGCTTTCAGGAGGCATCTATATCATAACACTACCTTTCATACTCAGACAGATGGTTAGACTGAGTGAACCATTCAGACCCTTGAAGACATGCGACGTGATTGTGTCCTCAACTTCGGTCGTAGATGGGAGGATCAATTACCTTTGGTGGAGTTTTCCTACAACAAAAACTATCACTCCACCATTTTTATGGAACCTTTTGAGGCCTTGTATGGTCGAAGTTGCAGATTTCCACTGTGCTGGACAGACCCAAGAGAGTCAGCACTAGTGGGACCAAAGATGGTATGGGCGACCATAGAGAAGGTGCAGATCATCCAGGAGTGGATGTAGACTGTACAGAGTAGACAGAAGTCGTATCATTAAAAGAGACAGATACCTCTGGAGTTCAAGGATGGCGACCACTCCTTTCTACGGGTCTCACCTTGATGATGTCTTCGGTGATTAGGCAGAGGTGGCAAGTTGTCTCAGTGATTCATCGAACTAATGCAGGTCCTCAATAGAGTAGGTGAGGTGTCTTACCGCTTATCTTTTCCACCTCATTTGCACCGGGTGCACGAAGTCTTCCACGTATCTCATTTGAGTAGTTAAGTGCATGACCCTTCCCACATCATCGACCATGGGGAGCTATACATTGATGAAGAGGGAGACATTCACGTAGGTTTCTGGGGATATTGAGGGTCGATAGGAGCAGGTCCTACGTAGATGGTCGATACCTCTGGTGTGCGTTCGCTGGCAGCACGGGAACCTCCAAGAGAGAACATGGGAGCGGGAGGTTTAGATGCGTGCTCAGTACCCCCATTTGTTTCCTTAATTCAAGTAGTACCTTATAGGGATGTGAATCCCTGAGGTGGGGAAAATTTAAAGACCCAGAAATTCCGTGGAAATTTTTTTATAAATACATCGAATTTTTACGAGTCCACGAAAATTTACGGCGCTTGATTCCGAGGCCCGATGTGCCCAAAATCAATTTCTGAAGTTTTGTTTGGGTACGTTTAGTAAATGTATGAGCGAAATTTTATATATTTTTAACTGGTACTCAGAAATTAAATCTAAGTGCACCGTTGAACTTGAAGTGCCGGTATTAGATTAAGAAGACATTCGGCTCGACGGAAGTCGGTCGAGAATGGAAGATAGTTTTTGTGTTTTTAATTAAATTAAATAAAAAAATGTGTTAAAATTGTTTTTATTTGTGGTGGTTAAAACCTTCAAGTGGAGGTTAGGGGTGGGGGCCACCACACCATAGCCTGCAATGAGAGGTTATGGTGTTGGGGTCTACCAGAGGATTAAACACCTCTTGAAAATTAGTAATGTGGGGACCACCCGTGGATAAAACCCTTGGACTCCCCATTTATGGTTCCACCACCCATGAAACCTCTTGAACTCCACTTAATTAATTTAAACATGAATTAATTAATTGGATCCCCCATTAATTAATTCCCCATTTGAATTATTTATGCCACAATTTAATTAGATGTGATATTTTATTATTTTTGGTGTTGGCATAATCTTTTGGTGGAACTTGGGGAGGAGAAGAACTCTCCAACAAAGAATGCGAAGAACACCATCTTCGACTTTGTCACCTCTGGATTCTCATCCACCAATGACAGATATTCTCATCCTTTTCTGACATCAATAATGGACATGCTCCCTTTCCGCAACATCATCAACATTCATCGAAACGAGGTAGGGGATTTGAGTAGAATTTATTCCCGTTCTTCGTCTTCCTATTTATGGTTTGAGAATTTCTGATTGATATCACCATAACGAGGAGGGATCGGTCCGCACGAACATGGATCATCCCTCCCCATTCGTTCTATCTCTTTTTTTGATGACGACGGTGGCACAACGTCGCTGTCAGAAGGGAGGACTGCGGCGGAGCAATGGTGGTCGGCGACGGGCTAACCATGAAGTAAAACGACGACGTAAAAGCCACCGGGTCGCCGGAGCGACATGACGCCATCACATCATGCGGAGAACCGGGCCGTGGCCAGCACAGGCCGCAGTAGAGCAAGACAGCCTGACAGCCGCTAGAGGGGTGCGACATCATCGTGCCACTTAAGTGGAATGGACGCTGCCAGGTGGGCTGCGGCGGTAGAACGAAAGCCGTGAGGCGCCATCGCGTCGTGCGGAGAAGCATATCCATTGCTAGGTCGGGCCACAGGGGAGGAACAGGTGTGGGCGACTAGGCCGGCTGCCGGTAGTGTGGAACCGGCTGGCGGCTTGGCCAGCTGAATAGGGCGGGACCCCCTGGTCCCACGGGTTTCTGAACTGGCACCTAGTGTCAGTTCTGATGGGAAGGTATGGGCACGACACCCCCCCACCATGGCGTGGCAGGCTGGGCCACGCAGGCCAGCCCGCAGGGCCATGCTGGCCAGCCGACCGGGCCACGTAGGCTTCCAACAAGCCTGGTCGCGCGACACGCCAGCCCACCCGGCCCCCCTTGGGCCGGGCCACCCCCCTGGGGTCGGGCCGCGACCTTGGGTCGGGCCTTCCCTCAGACCGGGTCAGACCAACAGATCGGGTCGGACTCCGGTCCGGACCCAGGACATGCCGTGTCAGTCTGATGCGGTTGGACGGTACGCGGGCCCGCTATGGCTTGATTTCACCTTTTCGTCCATAACATGGGCTACGGGTGTCCAATCGACGAACCGCCTCTGACGATGGAAAGATTAGAGTGAGACGATTATTTTGGCATACACTACATGATGTTTGGACATAGTTGGGATACGGTCGGGTTGGTTTGATCCAAAAAACTAACTGGGCCCCTGGAACAGAAATGCCAATAACTCACAGACCAGGAGACCGATTGACACGCCGTCTATTGCGTTGAGACCCCTAATACAAGGTAGACCATTGAGATACTTCTACATGGGACTTCGTGATAGCTGTAGTATCGACCAGTAGCTCGTGGAGAGGATCCTTCCAGAGGCGAGCAAGTAGAGTACGATGACCTAGTAGCTGGCTAATACCTGAAGACTGCTGACCTTTCGACTCGGAGTGTTTCAACTAGCCCAGTGGGAAGTGCCACTATGTGATGTTGTATACCCACAATGTGGAGCACCTCTATGTGATGTGATAAACCCAAAGTACTCAACAGGAGGAGTACCTCAGCAGGCTACGAGGGGGAGCTCCTTTGTGTGACATAATAGACCCATAGTGGGGAGCGCCTCTATGTGACACAATAGACCCACAGTACTCGACAGGAGGAGTACCACAGTAGTCGAGGATAGTGGGAAGCGCCTCTATGTGATTTAGAAGGCCCACAACACTCTATTGAGGATGAGTGCACCAGCAGCTGAGGTTTCGACAGTTTGACCTGGAGTGTTAAATGTTACCACCCCTAGAATAAAATCTTGGTTTTGAGCTGAGACAATGACATTAGTGATTTCCTTCATTATAGAGATGGGATAATATATAACTTATGTATATATATGGGCATATACCTAAGTAACGGTTATAAGTTGATTTCAAACAATGTGGTTTATCCTTGTGGGATTTTGTGAGACCTTAAGGGTCTCGAGGTCCCTACTGAGTATCGTTATACTCACCCCTGCACGGGATATACCTGCACCTCATTGTGTTGGTTGCAGACGAAGAACAACGCAGACTGAGGTAGAGAGCAGCAGAACTGGATGGTACCTGGAGGTGGAACACTCAGAGTGATGGTGCATGGGGTGGAAAGACGGACGTGGAGTGATGAGGAGGACATATATACCGACCCTTTAGGTAGGAACCCTGGTGGACGACCCATTAGCTGCTTCACTTGCTTTCAATTGAACATGATTTCAGTTGTAATTGTGTTTAGTTGTACCTGTACTTTAATGTTGGGCTTGTATTTCTGGCCCCTTTTATATTCCATCACTTCTTCTGTATACATTAATTGTTAGTGTTTTGCTTCTAGTTGTGTACTCTGACTGTGTGTGTTTACTTTTTATAAAGGCAATACCTTCCATGATTTGGGATTTACACCATTGGTGCTAGTTTCCATCCCATGGCCTATGGAAGGCGGGCTTGGGGTATTCACATCATGGGTCTCGAGGACAGGTCGTGACAGGAATCCGTTCATGAAATGCCTTAGAATAAGGAATTGAAATGATAAATACCCCAATGCGTAGGTGATCTTCATGTGGATCTCACATTTTTCTTGGTGGGAATCGACAATAGATATCTGTATTTGATGACATATTAACATGATGATGTCTCTAACACTACTAGTCACCATGGATGAGGAGAATTGTTTCATATTGGGTTTACCATTTCTATGTATAATGATTTCTCTAGTGACCACCTATGCATCAAATGAATGATGGATGCTATCTCCCGACATTCAAACATTCCAGGTTCATGAGGTCATCATCAATTTCATTAAGAATGTCATCCACTTCATAGGAAATTTTTTTGGGATGTATGTTCCACCCTCAATGGAGTGATTTTGGAGCTCATTGCCATATCAGACTCTCCCTAAAATATTTGAGTCAGGTTGGGGGAAATAATTCATTGTGAAATCACTATGTTCAAAGCAATTAATTACACTACATCTTCCGTGATATTTTAACATCCTTCGTTCAAAATATTAGTAATTTTGAGCATTTATGGGAATGTATAGACATTTGGAACATTAGTCACCTATCATTAATCCTCTTAGGATGACATCATTTATGAGGAATATTAGGCTTGGAACCCATGGAATCCCATATTGATCATGTGGTAATTAATTCCATGGTGTAATCATTCTAAGTCATTTCACCTCAAGAATCCCATGATTATTACATGTGGTAGGGGTTTTTGGTCTGTTCACTAGTTCTATGTCATGTGGAGATGGATCAGAACATCTTATAAACATGGTTTAGGGAATGATTTTACTGTCCTGGGGAGATGTTTTGGTTGATCATAATTACCAATGGAGGTGGTTCTAGAGTGGATTTATCTGGACACCATAGGGAGCCAGATCTTGGAGGTTTTTCCATTGGAAGGAAGATTTCACACTATGTTTTATTGATGGATCCGAACACGTCATGGAGGTGGATCCGGAGTTGTAGATCAGAATGCCCCATAGATGTGGTTTGAGAGATATGGATCATAACACCTTGTGGAGTCGGATCTTGGAGGTGTGTCCCTAGGAAATGAATATTTCACACCTCTGTAGATTACAATTGGATCATAATTCCTCATTTAGATGGATCTAAGAGGTTTTTCCCTTTCAGAGGAAGCACCTATAAAGTTAAATTATGGAACAAAATTCCCCAAAGAGGTGGATTTGAGAGGTCTGTCACTATGAGGGAAGATGTTAAACACTAAAAGATTACTGATGTAGATATTGACCATCAGGTGGGAATCCTAGATATCTAGCTTAAATATTTCTATAATCACCCACATTGATTGATGTCATAGTTCAAGGTTGTGTGACATGACCGATCCAAGCAGTTTAACATCCTTAAATAAATATACGTGTGTTGAAAAAGGATAATTGATGATGGATGCTGTGTGAATTAAATGTAAAAGCTTCATGAAATGTGATGCTTTTGATCTATTGTGGGGGAGGGCCGAATCTCATGATGGTCATACGTGAGGAAACCCATGTTAAACCCAAAATGAATGGATGTATTTTTACAACATGTCATCAGGTCATTTTCTTGTAGTTCTATGTTTAATGACTAGTAATTTGATCTAGGATGTATTGTGACATGAAACATAGGAATGATGGGACTCACTTCTCACGCAAAAGGCTTATATGATAATGTCTCATGCAACATTGGGTGGAAAATAGAATAGGAACATCCATGGATGAGTGTTTAATTAGAATGTTGACAGTAGATTTTATGTTATTAGATGAAAAATGGTTTAGAGTACCTATTTATAGATGAAATAGTAATTTTAGAGGCCCATGTCACACTTTGAGTGATGTGGGAGGATATAAAAGTGGGTGGAATTGATAACATAAGTACTCGAGGTGTTGCTAAAGAAGAACTAGATTGGTATGGGGGTCTTGGACACTAATATATCATATAAAGGGTTTCAACATAAGGAAGGAAATATGATTATTCCTAGGATAGGTGGTTCATAAATATTGCAGGTTCACAAAGGACTGTCATGCAAGGCTCAATGTCCTCACAAAGATCAAGGGGTTCATGATGTTGTAAAATTTTGACATATGTTTATCATGGGGAATGGAAAACGAATATTTTATATTACCTAATTATAACATAGTGATAAAACCTTGGTAGTATCTATGATAAGGGAAGAGAAAATATTTTTTCACAATTTAATTAGAGGGAAAATGTACTATTTTGGGAATAGTTATTTTTGGATTGAAAAAAATAAATTAAGAATATTATTGAAATAAAAATTGAGACAATTGTTATTGAAAACTATGATTTGATAATGGTGATCATTTCAGTGTTAGTATTCCAATTTTAGTGCTGACCATGTTCTATTTCATTCAATACTCTTCTACTAATTCCATTAAATTGAGATTCCAAGATCATTTCATCTCAAACCCTATGTTAAATGGTGATGGTGAGAAAAAACATACCAAGATCATATCTTGGTCTACTCTCCTTCATTTTTAATGATATATTAATTGAATACACTCAATTGAATTATGAAATTCGAGATAGGATTATCTTTATCCCAAATAATAAATAGCATCAACTTCCCCTTTCCCACGTAATGATAATGATCAGATACTTTATGACTAACCCTTGGCCTTTTCCATGTATATAAACCAAAACCATGGGATGGTTTTAATAATAATTTACTAAATAAAATATAAATAATAGAATAGTAAACCAAATTTTATCATACATGATAATAAAAACTGTTATATGAAATTGAAAATAATGTTGCAGAAGAGAGAATGTGATTTCATTAAATTAAGTACCTTAATTGAAGCATTAATAAAGAGGAAACCAACCCTTTCCCAATCACCAAATTTTTTTAAACACCATGGTATGGGTAATAATGATAAATGGGGAAGAATGAGGCATTAGAAAACTATGAAAAATATAATAAAGAATGGAATAGAAGAAAATCTGTTGATCTGAATCTGTTCTCAAAATCATTTCACCTATTCGGAAAACAATATGTTCAAATCACCCCAAGTTCAATTCTTATAGAATTATTCAAATTAAAATTTTTATGTGTTATAAAAAATTAAAATTATTTGAATTTACATAGTAGATTTTATGGAATTGTTATTGAGTGTGTCTTTATCTAGAAGAGGATTCCTAGAAACTTTCATCAATGAGTATCATTCAATGTCCACCTTAATGAGTGTATAACACCGCGAAATTTATTATTGAAATTTTACTACATTTCATTTTTCAATTATATCTATAATCACTCAAATTTATGGTTTGTATCCCATCATATGTTATATTTCCTATGGTGTGGTCCACTCTTTTCGGCCGAACAATTTCTCATCTTGAATGATTTTTTGGGCCACTAGATGATCGAATAAGAATTTTGTCTTGAAGATAATGTTTAAGACCATAAATAAAATAATCCTAAAAATATCTCAAATATGAGTAATATTTTAAATTTTATTCACAAAATATTATTTTGATTATAATGTGTACAAATTCCAGATTTAAAAAGTTTTCACATTTTCTGTCAAAGAATAACAAAAACACAAAATTGATTCATATATGGTCATATTGAAGTGTTGGAAGAATTATGAAAATATTTTCTCTATAAATTCCCTGACACATTTCTCTTTGACTCCTGGATAACTTCGAATCAATGTCAAATTAAATCATATTCAAAACCAAAAAACTCAAGATCCACCAATGCAACATCAAAAAAGATATCATGCCTCATTAAAAAAATGTATTGAATGTTCTTCATTTATATTATTTAATATATTTACACCTCATTATTCTTCAATGAATAATAAACACCCACATAATGTGAATTTTATATCTTCTCACAAATGTGAATTTTTAATAATACTTTTCTCATCCATTCTCATGGAGGTGTCACTAGTGTCCTAATAAATTTCTACTTGTCCACCCATTTTGAGTCAATGACATTTCTCTATAATGGTTACATTTAATGGTTGTTATTTACCCTTTGGATTGTAGGATTTAGAAAAAATAAAATTATTATGGCTGAATGAGGAGGGATTTGATCTTATTGAAGAAAAATTTAAGGATTCTATTTCTTAGTCAAGTATAGTATTCTGCACACTCCCATAGCCTTAAATAAGATCCTTAATCAAAAAAATAACTGTTATAACATTCATCATTTCAAAATTAAAAATATCTATTCTCACAGACATATTGTTTCTTGAATGATCCAGATAGGAAAGCCATTCATTCAATAATGGATTCTCTATTAAGGAAAAACCTATTTTATCTTGAAATCTATAGAAATTAAATAATTTCAATTTAATGAATTATTATAATGTAACAATAGATCATAATAATTTTATTTCCACCCAAAGTATCATAAAATGAGGTATCATAATACAGGACGACTTCCTCTAAACATAAGTTGAACATGATCATGCAATTTAACTTTAAGAGTAGGTGTGAAAGAGAAAACTGACTTATAATGTGGCTAGCCAAATTGGATGTTCATGGATAATAAAGGATGTAATGATTAAATGTACATTTTCGGCCATAAGGGGATTAATTTAAAATTAGTGCTCAAATCCAAATAAATTCTTTAATAATATAAAATAAATGTTCTTAAAACCCTTAATCTTTATTAGAAATAAATTATATTTTAGATAAAGAAATAATGGTGTGGTTTTATCAAGAAATTGTGTGAAAGAAATTAATAGAGGAAAAATGGTTCAGAACCCTCATAATAATGTGATTTAAAAAATAACATTAGTTACAAGTGGCATGACATTCAAAAATTAATGGAATTTTAAATAAATTCCTCAAATATTTGAACTTGACAAAAATTTATTTTCGATATTCATTTTGGTTTAACATGACATTATCATTTAATGTACTAGTATAAATTGGTTTTAAAAAGGAAAATTATAATCATTTGAGCTCACAAGTTTCAAAAAAACTAAAAATTAGATATTGATAAACAAAAAAAATGTGAAAAAGAACTTTTAGAAAATCCTAAACTGAAAAGTTTCCATCCCACACTAAAAAATTATGAATTTTACTCAATTAATTCACATATATTTTAACATTTATAAATATTATTGATTGATTCAAAATAATAATTAATGTGTTATAGTGAGGTACGACCTGATGGATTTAATTGATAAATTTTGTGATGGAGTGTAATATTCTATACTAGATCTGATGGAATGATCTGATAGAATTTCCTCATCCTGTATACATTAATAGTGATTGTCTTCTACTCACAATCGTTTATAATTTTCACATCAATAATAGTATATACATGATTAATAAAAGTAGACCATCCTGTAAAAAATCAAGTTTAATTGGAATATTCATGACTTTTGATTTGAATAACATCACATTATCTCAAGGGATGAAGTAGATCAGTTGAATCATTTTGTCATGAGCTACTATTGTTCTCTCCTTGTAAATCATGGAATTATAAAAATAATCCCTTATAATTTCCTCATTATCCTTCATATTTAACATTTTTTTATACACTTTCAACATATAATTTCATCTTTCTCACATCCCAAAATTATTTATGCTCCAATTCCACATAAAGGGGATTTTTACCCAAAAATTAATCTATATTTACCCATTCCAATTTGGGTTCTGTAGGATTTCCAAAATGTCCCAAAATATATCCTCCACCTTTTACCTCTAATCTTTTATATTTGGATTTATAATCTTTTCCAATATTCAATTGATTTCCCTATCAGACACTATAACTTTTCAATTTCTCTATGGATGATTGGGAGTAGATATATTATTATTCACCCCACACCTTGTCAACAAATCATCCATTCTCCTCTTGAAAATTACAGTTCCTTGATTACTAATGATTCATCTTAGTATTCCGAACCAATAAAAAATTTTAGCGCAGATAAAATCTCAAACAATAGTTTCATCATAAGTCTTTGTGGATTTTTCATCCACCCATTTTGAATCATAATCCATTATAATTAGGATAAAATAATTTCAATGTGTAATTGGGAAAATTCCCATAAAATCTATTCCTAGTCATTGAAAATATCACAAAAGTGTTGTGTCTTTTGAATAATTTATTCATTCATTGAAATATTTATAGAAAATTGACATTTTTCATAGCATTTTTTATATTCATAATCATATTTATAATGTTAATCCCAAATATTGTAGATTCATAAATTGTATTTTCATTTCATTGAGTTCTAAAGTGGCCTCCACAAGTTTAGGTACGATAAAACTAAAAATACAGATTGAATGTCACATTTAGAAACCATAATCTTATCAATTCGTCAATGAATATATTCTAATGAAATAAATCTCACCAAAGTTATATATCGATTATGATTTATTTTTTAGAATTTATTGGGAATTTAAATGGGGTGGGGAATGAGATGTTACCATATAATATATCATGTTTGCATACAAAGTCACTTCTTCTTCAATAAAGTACAACTACTCTACTAGAATTTTGTTCATTTATTTGCTGTTCTTCTGGAAATTCAATTTTAGTAGTATTTGGAATTCTACATACATAATCTTCCACTAGAACTCATATCCATTATTTATTTTATTTCTATGTAGAAATATTCTAGAATATTCATCCATCATCACTATCCTTGATGTACCATCAGCCTTCATCATCAATAACCAAAGAGCTGCATGACCATAAAAAACTATGATTTTAGGTCAATGTATATATGATCTAAATATTTCAAAATAAATAAATCTACTAAAACAATTTCTACATTGGTGTAATTTAATTATCCCTATTACTAATATCATGTCCCATATACAATGACATGTGGCCTTCCCTTAATTGATTTTGAAATAACTACTCTGACTGCTTTATTGGATGTATCACAATGTAGCTCAAATGGTTTTTCCAAATTTGGTGGTAGTATTTTGTGTGTGGAAATAAATTTATCTTCAACTCATCAATAGAATCTATACATGATCTTATTAATATAAAATCATCATCATTTAGAATTAATTTATAAATAGGGAGATAAATCTTAATTAGATCTTTGATAATCCTCATGCAGAATCATGTGTGTCCAAAAAATAATCTAACATGTTTCAAACATGATGGTTAGAAAAATGAATTAATCACTTCAATATTTGATTTATCCATTTCAATGATATTATTTGAAATGTCATTACCATGGAAAATTACTCTCACAACCATGATATGAAACTTTTCATAATATAATACAATATTCTTATTAATGCATGTTTGAAAAGAAATTATATATTTTTGAATAAATATTCAATGGAATATCCAAAAAAGTGTGAAATAATCTAATAAATCATACACCAATCATCATTGAGATCAAAAAATATACTTACCATGGACATCTGTAGTTTTACTAGAGGATTAAAAAAATCCAAATATAATCCTTCTATATGAAAATTTTCCAATGATACATGTAAATGTAGTCTTCTCGTGATCCTTATGCGTAATGAGTTCCATGAAACGACATGAAAATACAACAAAAAATCGATAATGATTTCTTCCTACTAGTCTCTATAACATCATGTCAATGTATGAGATTTGAAAATGGCCTTTCTGAGTTACATGATTCAACATCCTAAAATTGAAGCAGACTCTCCAACTATTCTGAATTCTCACAAGGATTAATTCATTCTTTTCATACCTTATAGTGTTAAATATATTTTTCATTATAACTACATGAATTATGATAACCCACTGAGAATTTAAAATGTTATAGATGATCTCTAATTATTAGAGATTATTAATATCTTTCTTTACAACTTCCTTCAAGGTGGGATTTAAACTCTATTATTTCTATTTGTCATGTTTAGAATCTACCTCGTGGTGAATTATGTTGGAGAATATTTTTGTATTTGTTCTAAGGATATCACCTGAACACTATCATACATCATGTACATTCACTCTCAAAATATAAAACAATAATTTTTCATGGGATTATAGATATTATTAGAAATTATCAGTAGTAATTTATATCCATCCATGTGGTACACATATTTTACTTTAGGGGTGGTTTTAATTATATATCCAGGGGCTTTTCAAGGTTTGATATTAAATTTTGGTTCCAATTTTTCCTTTATTATACCTCCTTTATATTGGAAATCATATAATCTTAATCATTTATCAAATCAGAAAATAAATAATATTTTAATACTTCTTCCAACATAAAATTAGATTCTATTGTGGTTTTTCCATTCACAATTTCATTATTATTTTAAATTAAAAAAATTCATCATATGTATAATAATACATGCCACATACATAATTATTTAATTGGTTCAGTAGAAACATAATGAGAGAGTGAAAATAGTGAGTAGTCTTTTTATGGATTCCCAATAGACTCAAAAATATTTAAATGGATACTGCTATTGACAAAATCCATTGTGAGTGTCCCTTAAGGGACATTGGTGATAGTTCTGGATGCTTTTCATAATAACCTAACTAAAATGATGGTTTTGTGTGATGGAAACCTATATTCTTCTATATTGAGAACATAAAAGTTAGCTACGAATAAAAAAAAATCATTCATAAAAAAACATATAAGAACTCATACTCGGAAAACTGAAGATCTGTTCATAAGTTAGAACACAACTATTATCGGCTTTAATTATCCCATATTCAAATATTTGTATAATGAGTGATATAAAAGATTAATTTAAGAACCAAGATTACATAAATCATTAGATAAATTTAAATATCCAATGGTTCATAGAATGAAATATATCCTTGGGTCGTAAAATTTGGATGGAAATTGTAGTGGAATAAGGGATGTGACACTTATTCCAAAGTTGATACTATAATTCCCATAATGTATTCACATTTTGGTGAAAAGTACATTCAAGAATTTGATATATGTTGGAATTTTTTTAACTACACCAAGTAGAGGGTATTGATTTCTAATTTTGAAAGGTGTATATAATTGTTTTTGAATCATTTCATCCACCAATATCTTTGATTCATTAATTCATGATGGTTATGGTGGGTGTATGTTTTTCTTCTCCATTTATTGTCTTTATAATTAATTTTAATTACTCCTCAACCTATTCATCTCATCCAACATTCTCTTTTATTCTTCTTGGTAACTTTTCAGATATTTTTTACTATTTTGAACATCTTTCTGCCTCAAAATGGGTGGTATTGTTTCAGGTTCAAGGTTGTCTAGTGGTGGGAGTTCTTTTCCCATTCTTGTTGTGATTTCACAAACATTACCTCTTAGATTTCTCACTATATGGAATTCAATATTCCCATGAATCTTGTTTTGAATATCAAAAATATGTTTTTATCGGTTTATAGGTCGTTCATGCTTTCTTTAAGCCCCTGAACATCTTACTATGGACAGTGGTTATCAATTGATGATTTTTAACTGGTGGATGCTTATCCAAAGGAAATCTAAAATATTTTTGGTTGACTGTTATGTTGTTGGTATGGTTGTTTGTATGTTTTTTGTAGTGTTGTAGGGTTATGATATCGTTTCTGCTAGTATGGTTATTGATTCAGGTGTGGGTTAGGATTGAATGATCTAACATGATTTTGTTAGTTTCCATATCCTTCCTGGTGAAGGGTTTTATTTGCTTTATACTACAGTAATTTCCATCATTTAAAGGATGTAGTGAAAAATTATTTCACCTATATCTTAAAACAGTAGTTCATAAAATTAGTATTATAAGATCATAAACCACATACATGGGATGAAGCTTGATGTAATTTTTATTAAGTTACAACTATTTTATGATCTAAACTTGCGAGTTCATCAACCTTGGTTTCAATCAATGTATCTGAATTATATGTTCATGCCTCATGCATCCCCAAGTTCCTATACCTACCATTCCAAATTATTGCGAGTTTTGTACAATATTCGCAATCATACCTGTGACATCTATGGATGACTTGTCTATTTGGGCTCCTCCAGATAAGGAATCTAGAATATTTCTATATTTATTAGTAAGTCCTTGGTTGATGAACATAAGGAATTTTGTATCCTCTCTTTAATAATGTGGGAAGATACCACATATCTTCATGAAATGATCCCATAATTCTTATATTGTCTCTTAAGTTTATTTTGTATGTCAAGAATATCCTTTTTGATGGTGGTGCTCTAAGATGGGAGAAAGAATCTCTACATGAAACATCTTTCTAGATCCTCCCAATTTTTAATCTCTATTTTTTATAAATTTTTTAAATAATCCTTCTTTTATCCTTAATCTTGAGAAGGGGAATTTCTTCAACTAAAATTTTTCTTTAGGTTCCCTTCATGTCCTGAAGCTTAAAAAAGTGATGTTGAATTTACACATGTGCTGATTTGGGTTTTCTCCTACAATAACTTGATTTTTTGAAGTGGAGTTATAAAATTTAAATGAAATTAAAAAAATGGGGTTTTATGTGAAATATGTTTTTTATTTTTAATATAAAATTGTGGTGTACATAAATCATTCACGGTTTGGTTGGAATTTCCATCCATGATTTTGGGTTTAGAGTGAACTGTATGAGTGAATCATTGAGGTTAATTTCCCAAAATCAGTTTTAAATTTTTTTTTCTCTATTTGAATAGTGTTTCTTCAATTTCAAGATAAATTTTATTAAATGTTTGGTTGAACTATGAGTTATTCATTTTTATGGTTTTTTGGTTGTTAAGATGCACTGCCTCCCCTGAAAACGGGAAAATGTTAGATACTTGACTATAATGGGGTGTGGAAAACAATAGTTTGTTTTATATAATTATATTAAAGTGATTTAAACTAGGTAGTATCCCAAAGAGGGGTTCACACAAGATAATATGTCACTTTAAAAAAAAGAAAAAATGTAGTGTTTTTTGAATTTTATAGATCTGAATGGAAAAACAATCAATGAAATCTATTATGAAAATCATTGAAATGAAATTTTAAACTAAATTGATTGAAATATATGATATTAAATGGATGATAAAATTGGGGTTAGTTTTATAAATGCAATTCTATCCTTTTCTATTTATTCCAATACTCTTCTACTGAGTCGTTTAATGTGAGGTTCCACGATCATTTCTACTCACTCCCTTGGTCAAAAGGTGATGGTGAGATAAAATCAACTATGATATCATTTTTATCTACTATTATTTATTTTGAATGAATTTTTAGTAAATATCCCCAATTAAAAAATGTAATTCCTGATTGGGTCCTGGTTATCTCAAATAATTAGGAGGATACTATACACCCTTCACACATACTATCAATCGTGATGTACATCAATACTAAGACCTAGTTTATTACAATGTATATAAACCATATCCTAGTTTAGGGATATAATAATAATTAATTGAATAAAAAATAAATAATAGAATTTGTAACAAAATACAAAATTAATTGATAATAAGAACCATTCTATGAAATTGGAAACAACATTTCACAATAAGGAAATATATTTTATTAAATTAATTCCAAGAACTCAATAATTTAAAAATAGAAAAATAAACCTTCCACAATTAAACAAATCATTAACCCACCTTTTTAATGATAATTAAAATAAACGGGGAAGAATAAAGAATTCAAAAACAATGGAAAAAATAAATAAAGGAAGGCCAGAAAAGTTTTCATGAAAAATCAATTCATTGATTGTTTTCTCTCATTGAGAAGAAAATATGTTATAATAACCAAAAGGTCCATTATTTAGGTTGTTTTTATTTATTATTCAATATTACCTCTAAATTTCACTTTAATTGGTAATATTAGAGGTTGTTAGAAAGCTATTATTGAATATGACATTGTATAGATCAGTATTATATAAATCATCTTTTAATGAATTTTATTCAATAGAAAAAATAATTATTGTATAAATCCATCTAATTTATTAGTTAAATGAACCGATGGGTCCTATTTATATTCATACAAGAATGACATCAATTAGAGGTGTGTATCCTGATTGATGACTCATTTTCATAGGCGAGGAACACTTTTTCAGTCAAAAATAAATTTCCACTTGCTTCCTTTTTTCACGCCTCTCGATGTTCAAACCAACTGTTTGCCAAAAAGAAAAATATGAAGCCTATAAATCAAGGAAAATAGAAAAAAATCAATAATTTTATAATAATTTTTTAATTTATGCCCATAAAACCCTTGGGTTTTAATTTTTTTAAAATTAATTATTTAAGACATTTTAATAATTGTTTTATTAAATTGGTTATATTAATTGATCTCTCAATTCATACCCCAAGATAGTTTAGTAAATAGAAAATATTAAGTACAAATACGAGGTGTAAATATATTACACCATGTGGGATTGAAGGAAAATGCATAATGATTCCCAAAAAGAAAAAGATTTGATAGCAACCAGCCCCTATTCTCTTTTAAGATGAAAGAAAATGTGCAGTCATCCATCAACACAAAAGGGAGGAAAAAAATATATCACTGCAAATCCTACATCATCATGCCAAAATACATTTTATGAAAAACATTATGAAAGATGCTAGATCTTAGCTGATGTAATGCTCCGAGAAAGCGTATGTATAACACATGAAAGAATGAAATGGCCAAGAAGATATTAACCTATATTACCACATTTTGTAATTGAAAACATGCCAGAAAAGTAATATCCAACCAGAAATACAATGAATCTATTTTAAAGAAGAACACACTATCCCCATGGCAACAAAAAAACCTTGAGAAACTTGTAGCAATTCAGTAGTGAAAATTATTCCCAAGGGATTTCTCTAAAGTTGAAATCAGTATTCATTTTGAATTCATCAAAAATACTGAGGTACATAATTATACTAATTTCATGTTACGTATCAACTTAAATATCACAATTGGATTATTTCGTGATTGTATATTCATCTTGTTTATCTACTCATAGATCAAATTCTTCACTCAATACATCCATCTCTTCTATTTGGTAGGCATCTCCGTAAACATGATTATTATTTACATCATGTTCCTCCCCATCAACAACAATAGTTGTAGAAGGATCAATAGCTATTAGATACTTTGGTGGATTAGTGTTTTTATTTACTTGAGGGATTTAAGGACCGTGTAACTATTGTTCACTCAATAATATATTAGTCCCCATGCTTAAGTGTTTTTTTGGGATTCGTTGTGATGTACCGATCAACATCCACAATTAGCTTCTTCCCCTTCATAGAGTAATATTTTAGGTATAATTCCTCTATTTGATTAGTCATTTCATCATCCTCCTGTAAGGAGTCCCTAGAATCAGTGAGGTCACCCTACTCCTTGCATGTGTCATGTGACTCAATTTTTTCCCCTGCTCCTCCACCAAATTAGATGTGGCAATGATGGAACCTGTGAGAGCTGACTGGGAAGAAACAAGGCCTGATTTTTCTTTATTTTTATTGTGATTATCATTATTAACCAATGTATTATTGTTCATATCATTCCCATTCCCCTCAGAAGATGTCCCCAAGAGGTCCAAATTAACTCTTTAGCTAACATAAGTACAATCCAGCTCCCCATTCTGTTTGTTTTTCTCAACCAAATGAAATTATTAGCCTCAAGATTCAAAACTATATTTATGTAGGCTATTTTAGTATTCCCAATCTTTAGGAAACATGAGAAATAATCCGGGATTATTTTATAATAAAACCTCTTAAAAGAATCCATGGTAACAATTTTGTATCCATATATGAGGGGGAGGATCTTCAGAAACATAAATTTCAACACAAACCCTAAAAATACATGTTTGAGAAAGGTTCTTTATTACCGAATCATTCTTCAATAGATTACCAATGAGTTTGGAGATAGCAAAAAAAAGGTTTCTTTGAACACGTGCAGTGGTAGACAATGGAATCTAGGGAAAATCGGGACAATGGGGGACTCGAAATAGGGATTGAAAGCAGGGGTCCTTCTGAGGAATTTCATTGAACAATGCCCGAATAACCATGATCTATTCTCCCAAAGATGGCTATAGTCATCCTCATAAGACCTATGAATGAGAAAATTTAAGGAGTTTAAAAGGAAGAAATAAAATATCGAAAAACCAATTTCTTAAGATATTTTCATGAGAAATTCAATGACGATCTATAATTCAAAAATATCCAACGATAACAAAAAAAATCATATTTTTTCTCAAAGAACCCCAAAAATCCATAATTGAAGCATATAAGATCATATTGATATATTGGAAGGATTAAATTATCAAAAATCATATTAATAATTATGAAAATATTTTTTCTATCATCTTCATGAAATAGTGTGACGTTTCCTCAGAGTGAAAATTTTCTTATCAGGATGAGAGCATCATGAAGGTTGAATACTTCCTGAATCCTCAAGATCCCTAGAGGTATTTTCCTTATCCAGATGTAATTGTATATAATGAAAGGAATTTCCAGTAAAGATGAAGTATCTCAATATCATAGGGGTGTTGGTTTCATGATAAATGGGTATCTTGTGGGATGCTTTATTTTTTTCACACACGAAGATCATTTGTGTAAGGAATATGGGTCGATTATATGATGATTAAATGTCTCACTCACCATAAATTTATGACACAAAATTGAAATTTATTGATATTGATGTTTTAAAATTATAGGAGTCTTTCCTAAAGCTCCATGTGCATCACAATTCAGTAGGGCTTCACTATATCAAATGACGCTACATAGATATTACCATCAACCCTTCACACACCCATAAAGCACTATGCGACTCTATATTGAAATTTTAAAAAGGCGATATCCATCCCTTCTTGCACTGCTTAAGAATATTCCTAAAAACTAATCCTTTATATCCATGTATGACTTCTCACGATGCTAGCGAGGTTCATGAAGGAAACCCTATGTATGTTTCTGTGTAGTTTGGTCTTCAATTCCTGTGAATCGATTTAGTCTTCCTTAACTTTATCTCACAAAACCCTTACTTCCACATAAATAGATATCCAAAAAAACTAATAATTTTTTTATATAAAATATTAATATTTTTGAAATATATTATGCAGTAGTTTTTTTTGTTTGGAACTCATAAATTACTGGATATAAAATTTTTTAGAATAAAAATATTTATTGTGAATCAATTAAAACACATTAATTATTTTTATAATGGAATGATGAATAATTTATAGACTGTGTCAAAAAAATTTGATTATGGAAATTAATTGGATTTTGAAAATAATATTTTCTTATAAGAGTTTGATTTAATGGTTAGTGATATTAATAGGGCTGAGAACCCATGGTAACTCTTATTGTTGGGTAGGAAAATTGATTTTTATATGGGAATGCAATTTGAGAATAACATATGGAATATAAGACTCAATCAAAATGAAAAAATAATCATGATATGGTTAATCAATTAAGTGAATGTAATAAATGTTTTAGTCTTAATGTTGGATATTATAACCATTTGAAAATAATTTTATTGGGGGAAATGATGAATATAAGTTACAAGGGAGTTCATTCTCAAACAAGATGATCTATGGACCTGGTTCCCTCTGATGTTTCTGGACCTATAAGAATGAATATGATATGTTATTTTATTTACTTAATAACATTCTTTAATAAAATTAGTATAATTTCATTAATTATTTTTTTCCTCATAAATATAATCCTCCAATCTTTTTCAAAACATTCCTAATAATTTATAAGAAAAAAATTAGTTCTAATATATTGAGGATGAGATCCAAAAATGGGAGTGAGTATGAGAAGATTAAATTTATATTTTTTTTTAAAAACATGTAATAAGACATCACTTTAATGGACCACACACTCAATAAGGAAATAGAGTATTTTAATGGAATAATTGGATCCTTATAAATAAGTCTAGAATCAAATTTACAAATAATGATACTTTAGTGTATTTATGTATCTAATCCATTAAAATTGATTGATTATTTTAAAAAACATTAAGACCAAATTTTTATTTGAATAGATAAAACATGTAATTCAAAAATAAGATAAATATAAAACACTTTAATTTTTTGGGTGAGTGTTATTAACAAACAAGAAAGGGATAAATCATGGATATTTTGATGATAAATCTATATATGAGATATTACACCGGTATTCCCCAAATATATATTCATATAAATGCTACAATTATAAATTTCAGGAGAAAATTTACTATAATGATCTAGAGTATTTTAAAATTAAGGTGAGTGAAAAAACTAGTCGTGGATAATGACGAGGATGATTTTCACACTATTTAACATGTTTCTCATGAAAAATAAAATTCCAAAAATCATGATGATGATTCATAATAAACATATATAAGTGATGTGATTCTTGACATGAGAATAATAAGATAAAATACTATAATAGGGGATCATATTGATTCTGAAAACATTGTTGGGTATTCAAAACAAGGCGTAATACAATGTAGACAAATTATAATAGCTATCCATACTATCCTATTTATAGATGGTTGTCCCCAAAAAAGTGATCAGGATTTTCCAGACAATTGATTGACTAAATTAATGAATCATGAATTAAATATTATTGAAAAAATTTATATGGTAGCTTAAACCCAAGCGTAAATTATATAACATCATTAGAATAATATGTTTTTTTATAAACCAGGACAATTAAAAAGGATAAGGTTTTATAAATAAATCTATATTGGTTATCAGTATTTATTATCAAATGGAAGGAAATTACACTAAATTAATTTATTACTCTATTTATAAACATGATAACATCGGAATATCACTTTCCATCATAGTGTAAAGAAATATAAATGTCAATAATATTGATGTTAAATTGATATTATGGATTGGTGAATTGAATGAAGATGTTCATAGGGTGAAAACAAAGTGTTTTAGTCGTAATATATATTGATGCAATGTATGAAAATTGAGAAATGTTCTATATGGGATGAAACAAGCTTTAGGAGCTTGGAATTTCATATTTTCTGAGTACATGAGAAGAATGGAATTATAAAAGGGAAAACTGGAAAATAAATAAAGATTGAGGAATACCAATACAACATAACCCATTATTATAGAATACGTTGAACCTAAAATCATTAATAGTTTGGAGGAATTTATTTTGAATTTAATTCCCCATAGATATATAATAAACACATAGGTTCCCATTTTTGTAAAGTAAAATTCATTTGGGTTTTAAAATTATAAAATCTAATAGTCACTTTTTAATCACTCATGAATAAAATTCCGAGTAGTTATTTAAAATGAATTTTCAATGAATAATCATGTGGAGTGTCAATATAAATTATATGGGGGGAAATTATGAACGTAGAAAAAATCAACTCTCTTTTATCACATGAATAATTTTCAAAATCAAGAATATATAAACTATGGTTGAGAATAATTTTTTTAATTTTATCTATTTGGAATATATTCTAAACAAATATTAGTATCCCCACGGGTTTCACTTGGTCACTCAAATAGATCAATTGATGTACATTCTCAACCATATAACGTTTTTTGTAAAATTTGAATGATGGGATACTATAATTCAATAATTTTGTATCCAGTTCATCTCCCAAGATACATCCAAGATAAATGAATATATAAATTTCCTTATAGCATACCTGACACTAGAGAAATTATCCTTTAACATAAAACCTCATCATGAAGAAATATATTATTTTATTGGAACGAACCAGACATGGGAGATTTATTTTTATGGTGTTTTCATAGTCCAATGTGATAAAAAATTAAATAACCATCAATTTTCGAGGTTTTCCTAGGAGTAGTTTTAATTTTTTATTCTATTCCACTCTGTCAATTATTCTCCAAAATATTTGATCAATTATCCAATAATGTTGTGGAATTTCATGATCTTACAATATTTCTAGAGTTATCCCAACACATACTCATCATCTTATAAAATATCAAAGGTCACTCATATTTGATAATCATCAAAATTATTAGATAATATTTTATAAAATATAAGGATTATATGATAAGAATATGTGTTGTATAATATTTTCATTTCCATTAATGACCATTAATAAGAAAATGTTATCATTTGAGTGTCACATTCAATAATAGTGAGACTTATTTTGAGTTTTTATATTTATGAAGTGGATGATATTAGACCCACTCATCCCCATGTTGTATCCTCCTAAAAATATATTATGTAAAAAATCGATTAGATTTCCCTAATAAATAACCATATCAGATATAATGTTCTCCAATAGGATTGACCTGGAAGGTATTAAACTGATATATGTGTGTGGAGAATCATCATACATGATTGAAAAATTAAACAAAAACATTCTACATGTTTAATTTTAATATATCCCTTAACAAGTACATTGAAGGAGGATAATCACCCAAAAGAGTTAAAGGATTCCACTCAGGTAAATGTGGGGTTTAGAAAAATTGGAACTGAATATTCTAATTTTATTAATAAGGATGGATGATTTTATACTATTATATTTTATAACAATATATTCTCCATAAAAAATTCATTTATTCAAATATCAGACCAATTTTTTTATAATCCCCTATAATTAAGACAAGGAAAAACTTGCTCTATTTCATTTACGACATGGGTACCTTATGTGATTGGACCATAACCTCCAGTGATTATTCAAAAGTAAAAATCCAACCTCCCTACCGTCATTTCATTCAATAAATTACTTGAATAAGTACCCTAAATTCTAGAAGGATTGGGATCGATGATAAATTTAATAAAATAAAACATCATCAATAAATTTATATATCCTTATAATATCCCCATGAATACTTTCAAAATAATCAATATGTATGAATTTAAAACGTTTTCTGATAAATATAAAAAACAGTCCAACCATTTCACCTGCTATCATAAAGCTACCAACTAATAGATAATTCATATCAATAACATGGAATAAAATATCATATTGATGATTGTGGGAATAGAAATAGGAAATGAGATAAAATGTTCATCAATTCACTATGATCCAATTATACTAATACCCACTCCCCTATATAGATGACTTCAAGTTTCCTATTATTTGGGATTAATGTAGTCATTATAATTTAATTCCATCTGTCAAAGAACCCAATAGCCATCTATGGATAGTTTAAACAAGATTATTAGTTTAATCTTTTGATAGATTTAATCAAAAATATTAGTGAAATAAATTACATGTGTTCAATAATATTGAGGTAAACCGAAATAGAGTGAGTCAAGATTATAACAATAAATTTCCCTATTGATAATTTTTTTAACGCTCTTTATTTTTAGATCAATATATTTAATTTTAACCTATAAATAATTATCCAAAATAATAACCGAAACATATTGGGCATTTGGTCAAACATAAGATCTACTCCATTGAATAATATTCCCATACAAATTTGGACTATATTAAATTAATCCACCCATAAATTTATGATATAATAAGAAATAAAATGAATGAAATATTAATTAATAATTCAAATGTCCAAGTTGTAAAATTATGAATTAAATGACCTAAAGTCCTTACTACATGAAGATAAACAATAATTTAAATATTATATGTGGAACAATATTAAACACTATGATATTTTAATATTTACCAAATCACCATTATTATATAGTATAAAAAATGTTTCATAATACCTTAATCTATATGACATATAATTATTACCATAAGACATTAAATACCATAGAGTGGTATTTATCAGACTAATTTAAATTGTAAAACCCATACATTGTAATGTAAGAGAAAGATTTATGTAAAGGTTTATTCCAATATCAACCTATAGAAAAATATTTTTTTAATTGTTGAAATTTGTTATTTAATATGGTTTTTTATTCCACATGAATTCATTTCAATTATAAACTATATATTTTATACTAGAATACCTTTTATCATATCTTTAAATGACTAATAGTATTATGTATGACTATAATGGAAATGATGAATCAGTGGAACTGTTTAAATTTTTTTAAATATAAAACAACCATTGTGACTTGATAGAGTGTCAATATACTTATTCATTATTTATTACCCTTACCCATGTGAAATGTAATTAAAATTTAATACAACACATTCATGATTTTACGAGGTTCCCCCCAACTGTGGGTGACTGAATACTCAATATTTTTGCGTATTGTATGAGAAAATTATTTTTGTTTAAAAATTTATCAATGAAAACATTTTTTATGGGAACATATCATTCATTACCTAAAATTAGTTACCAAAAATTATGTATCATGGTATGGTATTATTATATTTACCACCAGATTATATTTTTAGCACATAATAAATGTATTTAATCTCAATTTTATTCTAGGATGCATCAATAAAAACACTAATCATACTTAAGGCATCATAAATAATCATAATCATAATCTACCAGGAATCTCAATTTTCATCTAATATTTTTCATGTGAATTAATATATTGATCCCTATCTTGAAGTCTTATTATCTCAATTATATTTTTGAATATAGGCGCTTCATCCACTACTCTGAAATTCTCCAAAATCACTTCACTTCTTCTTGGAAAAATTACTTCTCCCAAAATATAATGAATTGGATCCATCTATATCTACTCTAAAAGTATCAAGACCATGGGAAAAATTAAATGTATCATTATATTTCATTAATATCTCAATAAAATTTTGTTTTCAAGGTCTTTATCTTCCATATTTCTCAATAATCAATTGACCACATTTAATAACTATGATGATATCCACTTTTGAATTAGTTCATGCATTTGAAATATTTTCCTCATAAAATGTCATCAAGGGCACAAAAATCGCTTATATAATCATGTATTCAACATTGTTTTGTTCTATCTTTATATCCAAATTTGTATTTTCAATAATAATATTCTAGATCTTTAACTTCCAAAAACACATGATAATTATGAAATATTTATTATTCCACTAAAAAAACAGTTCTAAGTCAACCACTATATGACTTAATCATCCATATCCTTTGATTACTTTAACAAAGTATAACGATACTGATAATATTTTATTATCTTAGCTTATAGTTTTCCATCCAATTAGATTATCATTAAATCATTTCTGCCTTCTTATTCACTCACATTTTGTTAGTATCTATATAGATACATGGGCTCCTCATATAGTGATATTAAATTTTTTAGATGAATATTCATTACATTACCTAAATCTACACCTAAGGACCATAATCGTTTAGATCCTCCTGAAACATGGATCATATTATTCTTGATTTCAGAAAGATCATCAATGGATAACATAACAATCTTCCAACTTTGTACTCTTTATAGATAAAAAATACCTAAAACCATTATTATCATTTAAATAAATGAAAAATAGGAATGTATGAGATTAGATTCTCTTTATGGGTAAAAAGGGTGATATATAAGAAAAGCATGAACATTTGGGTATTAGAAAATTATCATAATACTTTTATATAACAGTCTTCCTACCAAATATCATAATATTGATACATAGAATAATGAATGTAAGATCATTAGAAATGAATCATAAGGGCATAAAATAACATTGGAAATGATAGAATCAAATAAGAAGAAGTCACTTGTTTTTGGTATATATATCAGCTTATAACATTTTGAATATGTATAAACAAATAAATATTCACCCATTTAGTATGTACATGAAATCATTTCCCCTTCATAAACTTATGGTCATTAAAACTGGTCCACATATAACATTATGGAAATGAATGAATGATCAATGCATAACATTGTGAACATATAATTAGGCTTAAGAATAATATTGTGAACATGTAATCAGGTTCATGTATAACATTATGAATATGTAAGTCACGTCTAGGTATAACATAATTGTAGTCAATCTTTGATCCCAAAATCACCATGTTACAAAACTCCATCACTAAACTAGGTTCAATCATCATTCAATTCTTGTCGATCTCAAGAGATATAAATCATTACCAAATGCAATGAATGAATATATTGGTACCAAACAACTTTGGTTATAATGTGACCATCATACATGGTTATAAAAATTCACATTCCTATAATGAAAATCAGAAATATGTATTTCATAAGAGCATAAAACATTCATCATATCATAAACCATTAAATTAAATTGGTTTCTTAAAAATTTCATTATATTGTTACCTATAGAAAAGTGGATGTTTTCATAAGCATTTCACCATCTCATAATATAATTACCCATGAAAACAAGTCGGTTAAATAAGTGTTGTTTCATTCTATAACACATGGAAGATAAATAAGATTCTTAAATATATTTTCATTTTAAAAAATATTTAAAGAAATAATAAGAATGTTATACATTTTCATATCCCAAGTAATGAAAAATTATATTAATGTATGTAATGTTATATGGAGATGTATTTTTAAATATCACATGAAACATTTCTTAAGGAAGATAATCCTTTTTTGAACATATATTTTTAAAAAATAAAACTTTTTTAAAATCTATTTCTTTGAAAATAGCATTGAAAACATGTATGGAATGATTTAATGAAAATAATTATAAATTTATTTTTAGTAGAATATACATTCCACTTTATGAAAAGTGTTTAAGACTCTAAAATTTTAAAACCCATTTTCCTTGAAATTATCCCTAAAAATATATAAATAAATCATTGAAAAAATTATCAGGGCTAATGTCGTATTCATGTTGTGCATTTTAAAAAAAATAACTTTAATTTTTTTTGTAAAATATGAATAGGGATTATTTTAAAAAACTTATGATTCATTAAAAAAAATTATAATTGTACAAAATATGTAAAAATGTCTATGAAAAATTATAATAGAGTAATAAAAAAACTAGAATAAAATTTTTGGATGAAAAAAAATTTACAACCAAAGAGAGATATAAATTCTCATTTTTTTATAATCACATTATTTTTAATTAGCACCAAATAGTTTAAAAATGGTTCCATTTCATAATTATATCATGAATAATAATAGTAGGAGAAACATTAGGAGAATTTTTGAGATGTAGATCATGATATATTACCATTTTGTACAAATTCAAAAATAATCTCTGTAAATGATGAGATTGTAAAAAAAATATGTATACCACATTAGAAATACTGAATCACAAGACTCAAGACTCATGAGGGAAAAAAAATTAAACTTAATTTATAATGAGGATTAATATATTAATGATATTAAATATTAAATGGGATTTATATACACCTCATGAATGAATATAGTTGAAAAACATAACATGTATCAAATGTAAAACAAAGTGGGAAAAAAATGCCACACCTTAAGTCGTGATTCCATAATACTCATTAAAAATAATATATAATAAATAAAACATTATAAAAAATATATTGAAAAAATATATTCATATATATCTCAATTTATATATGATATTATATTAACCTTTTATTACCCGTATATAAATAATTACATGTGAAATGTGTGTTTCGAGTAATAACCACTTTTTTTTCTATATACCATTGTCTCATATATTATTTTCCCTATTATACTATTATGGTTAAATAACATAATGAATAATAATCCTGAAATAATTATCATATATATACATCAACTAAATATTTAATTCCAATCATGAAATATGGTTTTGAGAACTGAGGTATGTGATGATCAGGGGATGGTAGGCCATATGTATACTCGAGTGACGTTTCCATTTTTTCAGTTATCATTATGGAAAGGAGGTGAGTAATATGTTACTCTTACATAATGATAATAATATCATAAATAAACTTTTACTAATTTATATGTAGTTATATATATATCATACATGTGGTGTGGTGATGAAAATATTGTAACATATCTTTGTTAAGGAGTCATCCACACAAACATGACATGTGTTATCATTGATCATTGAGTGAAAAGATAAGAATGAAAATGATATAAATTATACTTTTAAAATAATAAATACATAATTAATATAATAATTACAACTTTTATATCATATTTAATTATTAACATTACCATTATCACCTTCAATTTAAATTTTGAATAAATCACATCTCTTCATGTGGATATAGTCTATCATAAACTCAAGTGATTTTATTGTTTTCATACATAATTGAAATAAAAAGGCATGTGAGATATAATAATTCCATAGGAATAATAATCAAGTAAAAACTATAAATAAAAATTTAATACATCATCATGTCTAACCACTAGTGGTTCTAATAGAAATAAATAATGAAATCTATTTGTGATTCATTAATCTTTTGTACACACAAAAGATGATTTTCTAACCAATTTTATAGAAGTGTTGATGGTTTTACTTCATGCACTTATTATAAAAAATTATAATATATGGATGATATTTAGGTCATTATATCACAATGGTTTTATAGAAATTGTAGGAGGAGGATATATAAATAAAACAACTATTTGATTTTTTCCTTACGATAGTTTTTACAAAACTATATATGTCATTTTACCCATATTTTGTTTGTTTATCCCCATGTAATCCCATTTACACTATAACCAGTGCAATTAATTATTAGATCAATCATAATTCATTTATTTTAAAAAAGATTTATTATTATAAATTATAAATTATCTTAATTCAAAATATGGAATCAATTTTTCCAAATTTCATTCACATAAGTAGAAAATGGACTTTAAAATTAGACCTATAAAGTTGATGTGAAAATAGATTTTGAAGCAAAAAGAGATAAAATAGTTGATTATTTTTATATAAAATCGAATAAAAAACTAATTCCAAGGAAATAAATTTTATTAATTGATATCTAAATAAAATATTAATATGTTAAAAATAAATAAAAACAATAATTAGCATGATAAATAATTTAAATAAAATACAGATTTAAATTAAAATTCTGTATTTTTCATTAATCATCAAAAATGAATCTTTTCTAAAATATCCTAAAATATCACCCAAATATAATATAGACATTATTATATAAAAAATTATTCTTATCTAAAAAAATTCATTATATAAAAGTATAAAAAATTAGTTTTTTTATTTTGAAAAAATGTAATAATTTTATTTTTGGAAAAATGATTTTTTGATACGTATGAATAATTTTATAAATGTTAATTGACTTTTTATCAATATGTTTTCATTATATAAAACCATTATATAAAATAATTTAAAAAATAGTTATTACTTTTATATGACCATATTTAATGGAAAGGTTATAACAGTTGTTTTCAACAAACTATATTAATAATATATCATGGTTCAGTTAGAACTCAGGGTCATGTGTGAAGAAAGATTATCATATTGTTGAGTGTAGCGTAAGAATAATTTTTATCATGTCCATTATGATAAACTTTTTGTTGTGTGTAATGAAATATAAAATTAGTATTTAATTTAATGAAAACTCTTTAAAAATAAAATTAACTTAAATACAAATATTTCACAAAACCTCAGGGTGTTACACTCTACCCCCACCCACCCTCTTAAAATGAATTTTACTAATTATATTTATTACTAAGATACAAAAATATAATTATACTATTACCATATTATAACCTCATGTTCCCACATAGATCCAAAAAACTGGCGGATTCACACAAAAAATACCATGTGTGTGGTCTCGTGGAACTCATATATATGATTTTCATTAACTATAGGTTGTGAAATGAATTATATATCCCTCCAATGTAATGTGTAAATATGGATATATGATGAGATAATAATTACTAAAATACAGAGTGAATGCATTTTTGTAATGGACAATATCCACAATAATATTCTATGGATTGGACATTGAATAATTAGATGAAGGAATGCGGAGTGAACCTAATCCCTTATGATATCCTTGGAAATGAAAAAGTACCATGGAAATGAATTATTTATACTTTTATGTATAACCAAAAACTTATGTGTTGTTATTATGATATGTTATCATGTCTTAGTTTTGATTATTCATGATTCATTACTATATATAATATGTATTTTTATTGATTAAACATTGTGTAATTACTCATGATTAATTTTTTTTACCTATTTTGTGTAATTATTTTTAATTATGATCATTTTCTATTACACTTATGACTAACTTATGCTTGTATATGATCATTGATTGATTGCTCCAAGTTTTAGACTTACCATTCATCTAATCATAATCTTTATTATTATTAACTTTTACTAATATATAAATAATGTTTTATACTACGGTATATCTACGAAGGATATTATTTGTGAAAAAATTATTAAGAGTTGATTAATATATTAAATAAATTTTTATTACGTAAGAAAGTTTCCATAAACACTGAAATATAACTATTATGTAGTGGATCATAATGTTATATAATAAATATTCATATAATGAGATTCAATATTTATATATAAGAATTATGGGTCTCTAATGTTAGTATGAGAGTAGGGTTCAGTTGTCATTAGAATCTGGGTTGAAGAAACATTAGATAGAACCCTTCGGATAATCCTATGTATATTTGATTAGCCTGTGTTATGGTAAAGAAAGGAGGGTGGTTTTTCTAAAAATAAATTCTTCTTCAGATACAAGAATTTTGATATTTTTCTAGCGAAAAATAGATGTGGGGTGATAACTCAAAAATTATCATATTGGGTATTTAGTAAATCATCACAGAGTCATGATGTGTGGGCCTAAGACATCACACATGTCTAGAAAATCCCTGGCGATATTCTTGTGTTTATTCAAATTTTCTTTATGAATGATTAATATATATGAGAATATATAACTTATTGAAACATATAATATGTTGTACAAATAGGGGATAAAAATAAAGATTCATGGGTGGATATTTTAAAGGTTGATTATATGTTTAATGGAATATATAGCCCATTTTTTCACTATAGCACTCAAATGAAATGATTATAATCCATGTACTACAACTTTTCCAAATGGAAAATATCACAACAATCCTTTCCTTGATGATTTCATTATATTAAAAATATTTCATTCCATAGTCAATGAAATGGGAATCATTGTGAATTTACTAGTGAAGAAATAATGCATGGATCTGATACAACTATTAGGGTAGTGTTACTTGATATGAAATTTTCTAACACAGTTCAATATAATAAAGTGTCCATAAAATGAAGAATAAATCAGATTACCATGATTAATCCATCGTCTCCCATGGTGAGGAGATATCATCAAAACACATGATCTATATTATCAAAATCTAATGTAATCCTCCTATGATCATATAAGGAATTATTAAAATCATTAACTACATTCATTCGATCTTGAATCACCTATAACTTTATTATAATGTCCTATAATTCCATCATGAGAAAAACATACTCTATATCATCAATCTAGAGAAAAATAGATCTGAGGGTTCATACATACAATGATTCGAATAGATCAATCGAAATGGTATAGTGGGAACTGATATTTAAAAAAATCTCCTCCAAGGGTAGGCCCATCCCCCAAAGTCCTGCAAACATAAAAATACATGCATCCAAAATATCCTCTTGAGATAGGGTATTTTTCTCTATTTTAAAATCAATATGTAGTTGTAAAGTAGTTTTATGAAATAAATTACTGAAAATATCATTCTACAGTCCTCTCTGTGTCTTTAAGGTGAACTATGAGTCATGATTAGGGATGACCATCTTCAAAACCCTAGTAAGTCTCACATCTACTTCCAGATACATCATCAATTAGACATAAACTATGATCAAATCCATAATAACTATAAAAAAAGATTATATCATTATGAGGTACAAGATCACCCATATTTCCTCCAAATCATCCTAATATCTATGCAATATAGTGATGATATCCATTCATATTTCCTCCTATTTCAATTAGGGGTACTCAAATTTTTTAGGAATCCCCCTAGGATCATGGTGTTTCAATTTTAATCTACAAAAAACAAATCATTTAGAGGGAAAATATCTAATGAATATTTTCAGGTCTGTGTAATAGAACAAAACATATAAAGAATGATATATCTTATCCACACTTTGTTTTACAAATAAGGGTGAACTATAGAACGTAAAGGGAACCACATCATGTATCAAAAAATGACTGAATATCATCGCAAAAAATAATAGCTGATTTCAGTCATACTCAGACCCTCCCCTCGGGTCATTATCATAAGATAATAAATCACATAAAACCTTTTACATAAAATATATTAGCTATGAATCATCTACATATGCAATTCATATGAAACAAAATCATATAAAAAATAAGTCTTGTACCTTAATATTCTCTAACATCAAGGGAAATCATAGAGAGATATAATATTATTTTCCAAAGGTCACCGAACTCATTTATATAATCATTGAACAAAATTCTTCCTATGGAATTAGTTATAAAATTCCTTTTCCTCACTCTAAAGTGAATTTGAAAGTCATTATCATTCAATAATTGAATCCACCAACACTAATAAAATTTATAATAAAATTTGAAGAAGACAAAACTTCAAATCCAATGATATATAGAGATTGATAATAATTCCCCATTGATGTAATATCACAATGACATCATTGAAAACACAATCGTAGAACGATCAGGATCATACGTAGAATAGTTACCTTCATGGAGACATAAATATTGAGATCCATAAGAGATATTTTCAGACTACTAAATTAATACGAAATGATAACCAATATATGTAGCATCAAAATAAACCATGATTGTAAAACCCTCCTCCATAAAATTAATATATAAATAAATAACTACATTTTCTTTATAATAATTGAATGTACCCAATAACATGTTTTTCAATATGATTGATTTATCCTTTTAGGACAATGATTTCATTGGAGTTGAGAAATGAGAGAAGTTGGGTATGAATTTATTGTAATAACTAGTATTAATAAGAACTATAAACACCTATAAAACGTTATATGGGGATCCCTATGAATAACCCACCAAAATTTTGGAAGGATCAATAGATTAACCCAACTAAGACACAACATGCACCTATAAATGGGACTCTCGTGCCCCAAAATAACACTTTTATAGCCTCCCAAATAGTCATTGGTGCTATGGAAATACCAAAATATATCCTAGACACTCTATGAACTCTTCCTCATACACTGAGAAAATAATTTAATCCTTGATAAACACCAAGATCAATTGATCTCAAAAAATAAAATATGGAATTCATCAGTCTTATGATGATGTATGAAGCAATCATAACATAGAATGACATTATAATAAACTAAAACGTCCTATAAAAACATCTGAAATAACTTTTTAAAATATAATAATCCTTTACTCATTATATTTGATATATTTTCCTCAAATTGATCTTTTAAAATCCTCCAAATCACTTCATCAAATAATTTAAATCATCTATATATGGAAGTGAAGAATAGTTCTTCACCATCACATATTTCAATCAATGATATTCAATGCACGACCATAAAATATTATATTTCTTATTTGAAAATTGAAATAGAGTACCCCATGGTGACACACTATGCTGTATGAAATATCTCTATATATGATCCTATATATTAATCCAAAACTCCAAATATTCATAAGGAAAAATATATTATAGTGTAATGACCTGAAAAACTATACTATATAAACCTGATACAATGTTCAATATCTTTTGTTACATTTCACAAATAATATAAATGAAAAAAAATATTATAATAAAAATAATAATAAATATATAATAATATTTATATACTAAACCATTAAAAGCTATCACATTTTTATGATAAATATTTAATATGAGTCAATATTCAAAAATATTATTTTCAATAAAAGTATTTTTATTTTATTAAATATTATCATTTAAAAAAATTTAAAATATGAATTTGATAAAATTTATTTAATAATTTAATCCCTAAAATCAAAATTTACATAGTGTAAGATTTTTTCCTGTACAGATTTATTTTTAGAAGAAAAATATATATATTCAAAAAATTATAATTTGAATGATTTTATCAATATGTAAGAATATCTTAAAAGACTAAAAACCCATTATAGTAATAAAATATCTATTTAAGAACAATATTAATCATTTTAACATATTATTTGATATTATAATTCATATGTCAATATTTTTAGAACAATATTAAAATTTAAACTTAGTGAAAACCATTTGGATTCATTTTTTATTATTTTATGTTTTATGATGAATTTAATTAATGTATTAATTTTAAAGGAAGCTAAATTTTATTTCTTTTTTAAAAAATAAACATATAATGAAAATTATTATCAATGATAATAACTAGTTGTAAATAAAATTATAATAAATGTTCACTTTTTCTTAAAAAAATTATTGGTTAGGTTTGTTTATTTTAAAATTGACTTTTCAAACCATTAAAACTTTTTATGGTAAAATTAATTAAAATTTATAAATTATAAGGTTCAATTTTTTTAAATGTTATAATCTGAATTTTTTTCTTACAAATAATTACTAATTAAAAGATTAACTACCATGAAAGAAGTATATTTTGATAAATGTTTTGCAATTAAAACAAAATTCACAAAATAATAATTTTTTTCTTAATTTATTGATTGGGGTGATTTTTATCCAGTACAAAATCTCATATCCACCTTTATTTATTTCATTTTATTTATAAATTTATAATAACATAATAATATTGAAGAAAAACATTTATTTCAAAAACTACAATTCTCTTCATTTAAAAATTATTAACAATTCAACCAATTAAGGATTCATATCTCCCTATAAAATTTTTTTTAAAATATTTTTAAAAATATTTTTAATCCATTCTTATATACCCCTATTACAAATCAATAATCTTCTCATCATATTTTGATTACATACACGGTTATTTCATTGGACTTTTCTAAAAGAGAACTCATGTTTAGAATGTCAATATTACTATGTCTTGGCCTTTTTATTTACTCTATTCATTCAAAAATAATTTCCAAAAAATATTAATATTATGAAATAATTGATATTAGTATGATGATATTTAAATATATTATTTTTAAAAAATATTTAATCATTTAAATCCATTTAAAAAATAAAATATTATCATTTGTGTGTACATGTGAACTATCGCCACCATGAAGTTTTGTTTTTTAAAAACAATGCATATTTAAGTAGTAATAATAATGGAACTAATTAATTAATATAATTATAATTATAAAATTATATCTCATAAAATATAATTCATTATTTTCAATTTCTCTGTCAGTTCATTAAAAAATGGGATTGTTTATCATTTTTATGTGTGGAATACCACGTATGTGGAATGATGCAATTTATTTTTCACTACAACCATCATGGTTTGTTTTTGTTTATATTTTATAATAATACATGATATACATATATATATATATATTTAATATATATTATAATTATGAATCTATAGGGATAAAAAATAATAGTTATTTTATTTAATCCATCGAAATTGTTAAATAACTTGAAACTATTTTGAAACTAATTTAACCTTCATAAAACACAACTGAACATCTCTTGTAATATAATTGGAACATTGGAGATAATTATAATCATAAATTCAAGTAAAATTAATTTTTGATACATTACTTACTTTTATGTAAGAAAAATTTTAAACACCTCTTCTATAAAATTTATTCTAATATTTAATATTATTTACACCCACTATTTAAAATAGATTATAAGACTTTAATACTTGAAAATAATTTTAATTAATAAATATTATAAATGGATATATATATATATATGAATAATTTTCCCCAATATGTAATTATGATTATTACTTTTATGAGATATGATGTTATTAACATCCATATAAATCAATGGTAAAGATAACAGATTTGGTAACTCAATCATTTTCCTTAGTTTTATACACATTATTCGTGATTTGTTTTCAAATCCCTTCAATATATTTTCCATTTCAAATGATGTTATATTTCTTTTTTGGGGAAAAATATTATTTTTATTCAAATTAATTTCCATTAAATTTAACATTTTTATATATTATCCTTTAAAATAGGGGTCTTCGAATATAATTGTAATTGAGACTTTTAAAATGATGAATATAAAATGTTTTCAGAAATATATTTTCAAAATTTGGATTTTCATTAGTGTAAAATTATCTATCTTAAATAGACTTATGTATTTTATTATTCAGACTATATTTTCATTAATTATTTTATAATTATTTATTATCCTATTTTCAAAATAAAATTATTTAATTGAAGTCACCAATTTATACCATTTTAATGTTTTTTTGAAAATAGTTTTATTTAAATGGTATATTTATAAAAAGGGAATGATTTCGATTTTGATGTTATTTAAACCCCATTTTATATCCATGGATTCTTCATTAATTTTTTACTATTACCATTTTAATTTTTTCTGATGACCATTTTATTTCAATTGTTTCACTATGAAGTAAAAAAAGGGACTTTTAAGAGTCTCAAGTAAGTATAAATGGTTAGTTGGTGGGATCATATATCTCTTTCTTATTCATTGGTTAAGAGTTTATATCTCCTGGGATATGTACTTTTTTATTATTTTTTTGTTTTTCAAAATCATGGGTAATTATGAAAAGGATAATAAATCTAATGATTCACAATACTAATGGCTCTTCAACTATAAATTTATTATATTCTTTATGCTTGTATAATCTCATGCTTAATGTTTTAAGTTAAATTATATAAATCCATGTTTTAAATATTAAATTTCCATATTTTTATTTCATTATATTAAAAGATAATACCATGTCTTTTGAATCACACATACATTCTATGGTTATCACTCAAGATATTTTGATATTTCTTGTATACACATGTTTGACTTATTATTATGAAATTATTCATTATGAAATATTTATTGATCTTTTATTAGGCATTCGATCTCACCTATGTTGTATATTTCCATTTAAAATGTAATGAGGATGATACATGTTAGTGAGATTTATATAATATAGAATAGTATGGTTCATTTAAGGTGAAATGATTACGAGTTTGGTACAATAACTATATGACATAGTGATCCTCCAAATAATCATAACTTATCTCTAATTTGACATTAATATTTATAAAGCATAATGTTTTAAATCATGTAAATCATTTAAAATAAAGGATACGTTTTCAAGGGTCTCTACAGTTTTTATCATTTAATTTTAATTGTTATTTTTTTTATTTTAGAGAAATTCATATATAACCTAGGGTATATGTTAATGGGATAAGAATATAGATAGGAAAATATCCTAACTTTTTTTTCAATAAATATTCTAGGATTTTCCTTGAAATTACACCTCAATCTAGATATTGGAATGTGAATATAGGCTCTGGAATATGATCACCTAGGGGTAACAACCCTGAAGTTGGAACTCCCGGTATTAAATCAAATATGACCAAATGCTCGAAAAAGATTCCTAAATACACACCCATCTAGAAACAGCAGGTAGATATTATTTGGTTTATCATATTATATTTATAAATATATATTAATAATTTATTTCAAAGAAAAATTTCAGTATTAATTTCTTAGTAATCATAGAAGAAGTTTTTATTGATGGCCTTCTCAATATACTAAAATATACTAATTTGTTCTCAGATGAACTACATGCTGTTCCAAAAAAGTATAAGGTTGAGTTCATAATGGAAATTATAACAAGATATATACTAATTCTATGTCTATATAGAATTTAACTCATTTAATTGAAGGAATTAATGAATTAGAAAAAATAGAATTTCTTCAATTTTTTTATCTCCCCAAATACATCATAATAGGGAGCACTAGTCCTATTTTCTAAGAAGGAATATGTATCCATGATAATTTTCATTATATGTTAGGAAATTAACAATATAACAATTATGAATAAATATATGTATTAATCTATAATAAATACTTGTTCAATCAATTAAAAGGATTATAATACCTCTCAAAGACTGACCTTTAATCTAGATGTTATCAGTTATGGGTAAAAAATGATATTTCAATGATTTACCAAAAAATGAGGTTTGAAAACAATGAGTTTGTTGTAATTCCATTTTTATTTACTACTACCTAAAAAATATACATGGTTATAAATAATCATCTTTAGAGACTACACATTACAAATTTTAGTAATCATTATAGATATTATTTATATATTCTCAATATGAAAGGAAGAGAATGATGATCATTTTTTGATTATATTGATGAACATTAAAATAGAAATTTTTTATTCAATATTTAGAAAATGGAATTTTGGCTACAAAAGGATCCATTATTGGGTCATGTAATCACCAGAAGGGGGTCTTTATGGGTCTTTTAAATTTATATGTTTTTGAAAATTTCCCACACCAACCCTAGTAATTAATAACTATAGATATCTTGGGTTACTGTGATATTATGGATTATTTTGGAAAAATTCAACAGGACTATCAAATGCACTGACCATGTTAACATAGAATGGAGTGAAGTAAAATTTGAAATATGAAAGACAAGAATGATTCATGTAAATAAATAAGTGATTTTTTTTTAGCACATGTACATACACTACATTGTAGTATGAAATGAATTATAATATACAGTGAATCCCAAATTAAGGGAGTCCAATGAATCATCATGTAAAATTAAAAGCTAATTACTTCATCATTGTGAAAATTAAAAACTCATGTAAAAAAATACACAACTATTTATTTTTATGAGTTTGGGGCAGTGATCATTGAATTAAAAATATGTCCAAAGTATCAATATTGTGAGAAGTGTAATATTTTTACCAAACATTAGTGTTTGAAATATATATTCACATAGAAAGAATTAAAAATGCACCAAAGGGGATGGTTAGAGCCTATCAAAGTCTATTTATACTCAATAAATTATATCCTTAGAAAGGAAATTAATGTGATTGATTGTTTAAAATGTAAGATCATCTAAAATTATCTATGATTTGGGTTAAAAGAGACCCAATATTTTGGAATTTTCGAAGGATGAATATTAGATTCCCAAGGGAAGGTAAGAAATCATATCTCTCCCAAGTGACGGATCAACCGTCCATTCACATGAAGTTCATATAATCCTTGAATTTTTATGTAGGGTTTTAAAAAATATAGTAAATATATTAGTGTTTAAATTAGATAAATAATATGTTAGGAATTTTGGGACATGGATATCTATACCATAAGAAAGAGAATTAATTGGGGAACTAGTGGATATTGTTCATGGATCTCCTTTATATATTCATCCATAAAACATATATATATATATATTTAAATATATTTAAATCAAACCAAATGGTGGGTTAATACAAATAGAGATACTATATAATATATATCTCGATGCACGATATACCATCAAGATAAGGTTTAATGACATGAGTTTATGGGTATGTTGTAACCATTACCCATATTAGTATGGAAATGAAAAACATAACATTTCATATCTTTATAGGACCCAAAAAACATCTAAAATGCATAGGTTTATTGGGGTTATATCAGATCATATTAAACATTCAACACATTATATTATTATTAAGTACGATTTTTCCCTTAACCAAATATCCATTATATATGTATGATGTGTGGGGATTATTCATCGATTACCACTATCTGTTGTATCTGATTGAGATATGATTTTTCACTCTATGTTTTGAAAAACAATTCCATAAATAATTAGAGATATATTTTATTATAATCACTACATATAATACTAAGATATATGATCATTATAAAGGCCCCCCAAACTCTAGCGTATATGTTGATATCTTTTTTGAATGAATTCCTAGGATGTTGGGATCAAAACATTCCCTTGGTAGTGTTCCGATATAAAAATTTATTATATTCTACAATTCTAATACCACCATATGAGGCTCTTTATGTTATTAAATGTCACACTCTAACATTGTAGGATGAAGTTGGATAGAGGAAGCAGATAGATCCCGACTTTATCAAAGAAATGATGTATACGGTTCAAACCATTCTATAAAAAAATTATTGTACAAAAATGTCGGAATAAGATCTGTGGAGATAATCAGTTTTGACTTCTAGAGTTTGATGTTGGATACATGATTTTCCTATAAATATCTCATCATAATATCTTTATTAGATTTAGGATGAAACAAAAATTCAACCCCAGGTATATCAGTCCCTTCAAGATCTTTTTTCATGTTGAGGCTCTATATTATCATTTTTTACTCCATCTATACCTCTACCAAGTATATGATGTGTTCAATGAATCATTATTTTGGATTTAAATAATATACCATTCACATGTTCTACGATTTGAATCCATTAAATTGTCTCATGATATCTCATATGATGAAAAATTAGGGGAGATCTTTAATCAAATATATAAGGTGTTGTGGAGCCGGACCACTCATCCGGTCAAAGTTATATGGAGTAATCATATGTATGAATTATTTTTGTGGGGACCTATCGATGAAATAAGGAAAATTTTCCATAATATTTTTTCATCTCTTTAATGTAGTTTCTATGATGTAATTCACTAGGGGTAGAATGTAATGACATGATATTATATTTCATAAAAAATTCATATTATGTTTGATAACTTATGTGACCTCTACAAAAAACATTAATAAATCATAAATAATTAGGATAACACTATCGATAAATAAATAATAAACATTATGATGGTAAATAGTAATGTTTTATTAAATTTAAAATATAAATTATTGGTATGATTTAATATAAATAATTTTTATTTTTAATAAAATTAATCTTCATTAAATTAAGTATTTTAGTTTAAAAGATAAATATAAAAATTTTATATCAACAAATTTATAAAATAATATTCATTTTATAATTCCTCATATCCGAATTACATTTTATGAATATTCAATATTTCATTGAAAATATTTATTTTAGTCAATTAATATGGTGTTTATAAAATATTAAATATTCAAAGTCTTATCATTATGTATATGTATCGTAGATTTATGAAAAATTTTATTTAATAATATATTTATTTAGTGAATTAATTTATTAATTTTAATATATTATTTGAAGTTATGTATCATATGTTTAAGAATATGGAGACTAACATAAGCTATTATATTAAAAATCTAGTTTTAGTCTTTTCTTTAAATTAAATGTATTGTTAATGAAATTATTATTATTTATTTCATTGAAACGATCCTAACTTTTAAATTTTTTTAAAAAACATTTATATCCTAAAAAATAGTATTTATTATTATATTCCCTTATATATAATAATTTTAACATTAAAATACCATTTTTTCTAAAAATAATTTTTATGTGTTATCTATATTCATTTTAGAAATAAAACTTTTAAACCCTAAACATTTATTTAGTAAAATTATTTTGATATTTTAAATTATAAGGTTCACTTTTTTATGATATAATAATAATTTTTTTCATTGATATTTATTACCAAAGTTAAAAAAATTTTACCAATGAAATTGAAATTTTTTGTAAAATTTGAAAAGATAATATAAAAATCGCAAAGACACACACGTTTTCGGAAAAATGTTCAAATAAGGTGTCTTTAGACCCAAAATCACATTCCACAATTATTTTTGGCATTTTTTTTCCATTTAACCTTGAATTATAAATTTAAATTATTGAAAATGTATGGGTTACATACAAGACTATCATTATCACCACATATAAAAAGGTAACACATCAATATTAATTCAAGACTCACCTTTCCTAAAATTTAATTGTCGAATCTATACCTATTTTATCTCATTAAAAACATTTTTTGTATCAGTGTTCTTTTCTATCCATTATTTTTCTTAATTATTTCATTTACAATGTGTTTTCCAAGTGAATGCTCAATATTCCAACATGAGTTTTACATTATCTTAGTATTTTATTTTACTAGACTCCTTCCCTCAATATCTCTATCCATTTTATTACAATGAATCACATACAATTTTAATTATGACTTTTCATTATATAAAATGGGAATAATAAATCATCACTATATATCCACTAGGAAAAAAAATATCATCGATTGTGTGGGCATACAGACTACCCCCTCCTCAAAGTGATGTTGTTTTTTTCATAAAAGTATCTCATGAATGGAAAGAATTATGTATTTTATTAATAATTTTTTTAAAAAAAATAATTTTTTAATGATTATCTATCATATACCATAATTCAATAAATTAATTGAGGAATGGGAACATTTATAACTCATTCATGAAGACTAACACCTCCATAGAATGTTGCATTAATTTTTTCACTACAGTCATCATGCATGAATTTAGTTTATATTTGATGATCATATCTGTTATTTATAATTAATATATATATATATTATAAATATGGTTCTATATGTGTATCTTTAAATTAAATGATAATTATATGGGAATCCACATATATAAGTAAATAACCCGAAACAAGTGCAATGTTGATTTCTTATTCCTGGAACATGACTACAGCTACCATGTGATGGAAATATAACATTATTGGTTTTATAAATAAAATGAATAAAAGTATATTAAAGTTATTCAAATTATTATCTTTTTGAGAATAAGTAATATCAACACCACTATTACAAAATTAGTTAAAATGTTAATTATTATTCATAACTATTGTAAAGAAGATATTTTAAAAAACAATTACAACAAGAGAATTTTGATTAATAAAGAGTTTATATAATTGACCATATAAATTAGTTAACTGATGCACCCAATTTGTGTATACATTTTCCATATATATAATTGAAGATACAAACATGTTTTCATCAAATATCTATTGTTTTATGAACATATTCTTTGATTTTAGCGATTGTGTTTACTTTCAGGAGCTTTCTGGATAAATACACGAATCAAGGGACGCATGTGAAAATTTTGAAACTACACGGCGTTTTCTTTAATACTCGCCATGTACATCCAGGCAGGGACACGGACCGAAGGAGGGAGTACACACCCATGTCACCAGGCAGAAGATACACGCCGTGTGTGGTGGCGCTACACGCCGTGTACTACTTTCAAGAAGCGGTGGTTGCCGAAGAAAAGTCCACCTGCCCATGTGGCCATTGATGAAGACACGTCGTGTGTGAACTTTTACACGCTGTGTCTGCTATTTTAGAGGGGGATGGCGGCCAAAATTTTGATACTAAACGTCGTGTATAGCGGCGCTACACGCCGTGTACACTCAACATACAGGCGGCGCCGTGTTAAAATGTCAAAAAACGGCGTGCTCGACCACCTGCTAGCGGAGAAAATGGAGCCAAAACGCGTTGACGAAAAGTACATGGTGTGTACTTTCTATACACACCGTGTACATTATTTTTCTATAAAATGAGGCCTTGGCCTATGTATTCTGGGAGTTGAGAACAATTGAGAAGAAAGAGAAGCTCTGCTATCACCATTCCTGAAGCTATTATCGTCACTCTTCCATTCCACCTTCTGATACTCTACCTCAACGCCTACACGATGAATCCGTCAGATATCACGTGTGTCGTTTCTCTCCTAAATTAAATGTGTAACTAAAACCCCTCGTGTTGGGGCTACGGATGATGGGATCATAATTTGTATATTGTTTTGTATAGTTGTGTTTGAATCTTTGTAATTCATCTTACTTTTCTTAATCCACTGCCTAATATGACTGAGAATTCTTAGCCGGACCAAGGGAAGGATTCTCAGCGATACAAAAGAAAAGTAATGGTGAAAAAATCCATGACCATTGGAAGGTTTTTACCAATTCAAATAATGGACTGGACGTAATAAAGAATTAAGGACATTGACTACCAGTCCAAGGAGTCAGCTACTCTAATTCCAAACAAGAGGAACCGGACCAAGGAAATCTTGTAACAAAATGAAATCCTGAATGATTGAGTTATTTTTAACAACATATCCATTTAAACAATCTGCATAAGAACTCCTTATTCACCACATCCCTGACACGTCTTTTCTTTCCATTTCTAAAAAGTTTTTAAATTTACCCATTGTTTTCTTTCAAACTGTATCCATTCTTCAAAGTAAATCAATTTAGTTTCAATTAAAACCCAAAATCAACCCAATCGTTTCTAAATTTTGCATACTTCAACTAAATTAAGTATTAACTCAATTAAATTCATACACGCCACAATTTCCTGTGGATCGACCCCGAACTTATGCTATACTAAAATTCTAAGAATGGGTAATTAATTTGGGACGCATATAACTTCAATCAACGACAAGCGAGACCAAATTTCGGCGTCGTTGCTGGGGAACCCGTTTGGATTTAGTGATAAGATTTAAATTGTGTTAATAAATGATTTAAGTGAAAATAAAAATAAAAAATTATCAAAAATTTCTCTTCTACTCCCATCTCAAATTTTATTTTTTTATTTTTCCCTTTTACGCCGGTTTCCGTTTTTGTGTTGTGCAGAGCTGAAAGTGTTTGTTTCGCCGTTTTACATGATCTAGAAGTGAGGAGTCTTCAGAATCAGTTCTTCTTGACCCGGAAGTCGAATTGACCTTGCTTCATCGTCTGTGTACAGGGACAGAAACTCACAACCATCAAACACAACCCATGGAGAACAAGGAAGAGGGAGCACCAGCCGTAGATGCTACGACTGAGCATCAGTACCAGGATCAGCAGCCTCCCACTGCTGGTCTACCGGAGCAACCTCCTGGAGCCTTCATGGAAGTCCACCCAAGGGATTACCAACGACCGCCACAACAACTCTTCCCACGACCATACTTTTCCCCTCAGGAGCAGTTTATGCAAGACCCACCCCATCAACGACAACCTCCAAGACATAACCTTATAGAGTACAGACTTCCATCGATTCATGGAGCTGCTACGGGCATCGTTCGTCCTCCAGTCCAGGACCATCACTTCGAGATCAAGCCTGCTATCATGCAGCTGATCCAGAACACAGTCCAATTTGGAGTCCTGGCCAGTGAGGACCCAAACGCCCATCTCTCCAACTTTCTGGAGATCTGCGATACCTTTCGGTACCATGGCGTGTCCAAGGGCGCCATCCGTCTTCGCCTATTCCCCTTTCCTCTACGGGATAAGGCGAAGTACTGGATCAAGGGGTTTCCACAACAATCTATCCTCACATGAGAGGAGCTAGCCCAGGCGTTCCTGTCCAAATACTTCCCACCATCCAAAACAGTGACACTCCGGAATGTGATTCATAACTTCCAGCAGCACGACTCTGAGTCGTTGTTCAAGTCCTTGGAACGCTTCAAGGAGATGTTACGAAAATTCCCCCATCACGGACTCCCACTCTGGATGCAAGTCCAGACCTTCTATGAAGGACTTACCACGAATACCAAGCCCGTAGTGGATGCTGCTGCTGGAGGTACGGTGATGCAGAAGTCCCCCGAAGAACTATTCGAACTACTGGAAGACATGTCAGCCAATATCTTCTAGTGGAATTCCAAGCGGGGGACTCAAAAGCGAGGTATGCACAACATGGACGCTACCAATATGTTAGTTGCTCAGTTGGATGTTGTGTCCAATAAAATCGACTCATTGAACCTCAAAAGAGAATCTCAAGTTCATGCGGCGAACCATCCAACATGTGGCGACTGTGGTGATAACCACATCATAGGGGAATTCTCGGGTTCAGCTGGAGGACCCTCGACGAGCGAGGTGAGTTATGTTGCCCAAAATCGAGGGCCCAACCAGTACCAGCAGTACTAGAACCCGGCATGGCGAGATCAACAGAACAAAGGCTGGGGCCAACAACAGTAGAATCCTCTGCCCCGACGACCACCCAACTACAACCAGCCTCCATATCAGAACCAATTACAAAGGCCACAACAACCTCAGCAGGGTCCTTATAGGCAACAAGGGTATCAAAACCCTTGTCCACAGCAGCCATGGCAGCCACCTCCTCCACCGGCTCAACAACCACCTCAGAAGGAGAACACCTCAAGGTTAGAGGATCTGATGACTAAATTCATATCTACTGTTGAGACTCAGTTCCAGAATCAGGAAGCTTCGATTCGAGGCTTGGAGAATCATATTGGCCATCTGGAAAATAAACTCTCAGGGAGGCAGCCCGGTACATTACCGGGGAACAACGAAAAGAACCCAAGGGAGGAGGCCAATCCTATCATGCTCCGGAGTGGAAAAGATCTCCACCAGAACCAATCAGCACAGAAAGGTTCATCCACACCCACTGTTGATGAAAAAGGTACTAATCCCGACCCCTCATCCAAAAGCCCGTAGAAGGAGGCTTTACAAAATAAAGAAAAAGAAGTAATCCAACCATTCAAGCCTGCCTTACCCTTTCTGGAAAGATTGAAGCAGAGGAAGCTGGACCATCAATTAACAAATAAATTGATGTTTTCAAGAAGCTACATATAAACATACCATTTGCAGAGGCCCTGACACAGATGCCAACATACGCCAAATTCATGAAGGAAATCCTCTCGAATAAGAGGAAGATGGAGGATTTGGGCTTTATTGCACTAACGAAGGAGTGCTCCGCGGTATTTCAACATTCCATTCCTCCCATACTCCAAGATCCAGGTAGATTCACCATTCCTTGTACCATTGGATCCTGCGTGTTTGGGAAGGTCCTCTGCGACATAGGGGCCAGCGTGAATCTCATTCCCCTCGGAGTTTTAAAGAAGATGGGACTCCATGAGCTCAAGCCTACCCGCGTCGCCCTTCAACTTGTTGATCAATCCATCAAGAACTCGAAGGGACTAATAGAGGATGTACTGGTCAAGGTGGGTAGGCTGATTCTCCCTGATGATTTCATCATCCTCGACATGGGGGATGACCATGAAGCACCTCTTATACTTGGAAGACCTTTCTTGGAAACTGGAAAGGTACAGATCGATGTGCACCAAGGGGAGCTTATTTTTCAGGTAGGTGATGAAAGAGTTTCCTATAACGTCCTCAAATACATCAAACATGCTTCCTTGTCAGAGCATGAGGACTGTTATACAGTGTCCACCATGGTTAATCATTTTAGAAACAAAGGGGATGAACTAGTTTGTTCTTTTATTTTGAATAATTTAACTGATCCGAATATTCTATTAGAAGAAGCACCAGAAGACATTCAATTCATAGAAGGCCAGTGTGGCCACTATTGGTAGTGTGCATTTTTTCCTGATAGTTTGGAATGTGACAAGGTGAAGCCACTTATGCCTTTGATTTTAAAGGCAACTGAACTCGAACAAAATCCTCTTCCATCTTCTCTCAAGTATGGGTATTTAGGACCCAATCAAACTTTTCCTGTTATACTTAATGAAGAACTATCATAGGAGCAGGAAGATGCACTTCTGCAGGTTCTCAAACAGCGGAAGCATGCTATTGGGTGGACAGTCGCTAATCTGAAGGGCATCACCCCTACCATTTGCACTCACAAGGTGCTACTTGAAGAGGTTGCCAAGAAATCTCAGCAACCACAACAGCGCTTGAATCCGCCCATGAAGGAAGTTGTAAAGAAGGATGTGATCAAATTATTGGATTCAGGCATCATCTAACCCATCTTGGATAGTCTGTGGGTGAGTCCTCTCCAAGTGGTACCCAAAAAGGGGGGTATCACTGTGACTGCAAATGAAAAGAACGAGCTCATCCCTACACGAACTATCACATGCTAGTGAGTCTGTGTGGATTACCGGAAGTTAAACGATGCAACAAGAAAGGATCACTTCCCCTTGCCATTCATGGATCAAATGATAGAGAGGCTAGCAGGGCACAACTTCTATTTCATCCTCGACGGTTTTTCCGGTTACAACCAAATCTCCATTGCTCTAGAGTATCAGGAAAAGAGCACTTTCACTTTCCCCTATGACAAATTTTCTTATCGAAGGATGTCTTTCGGCATGTGTAATGCCCCTGCCACCTTCCAGCGCTGTATGATGGCCATCTTCCACGACATGGTGGAACTATTCCTGGAGGTATTCATGGATGATTTTTCCATTTAGGGAAAATCCTTTACCATTTCTTTACGACACATAGAGCTTGTTTTGGAAAGATGTGAGATCACTAACCTAGTCTTGAATTGGGAAAAGTGTCATTTCATGGTACAATGTGGCATAGTCCTTGGCCACAGAATTTCAGCGAAGGGGATAGGGGTGGACCCGGAGAATATTGAAGTCATTTCACGACTACCAATACCAACTTCTGTCTGCACCATCCATAGCTTCCTGGGGCATGCAAGATTTTACAGGCGGTTTGTCCGTGACTTTTAAAAAATAGCCCAACCCCTCACCAATATTCTAACCAAGGATGCCATATTTGAGTTCGATGACCATTGTGTCAGATATTTTGAGCATCTAAAGCAGCGCCTTGTGGAAGTTCCAGTTATGATTTCTCCCAACTGGGAGGAACAATTTGAGGTGATGTGCGATGAGAGAAACTACGCAGTGGGAGCAGTCTTGGGCTAGTGACATGACAGGATTTTCCAACCTATATATTATGCCACCAGGATGCTCAACGAGGCACAAATTACCAACACCACCACAGAAAAGGAGATTCTCGTAGTGGTTTTTTCATTTGAAAGGTTTCGTTCTTACTTAGTGTTGTCTAATGTTATTGTTTATACTGACCATGTAGCACTAAAGTACCTACTCAACAAGAAAGACGTGAATCCCCGATTGATCCGCTGGGTAATACTCCTACAAGAATTTGATCTTGAGATCCGGGATAAGAATGGGAGTGAGAACTTCATTGCAGACCATCTCTCCCGCCTCGAGATGCCTCACTTGGAGAAGGAAGAAGATCGGGATATGAGGGAGGATTTTCCTAATGAGAACCTCTTTTCAATTAGTGAAACACCTTGACCATGGTAAGCTGATATCGCTAATTTTATAGTTATAGGTGTCGTTCACCCCGACCTGTCCTTCCTGCAAAGGAAAATATTTTTCTCTGATGTGAAAAGGTACTTCTGGAAGGATCCTCTGCTATTTCGATCCTGTGCAGATGGACTGATCCACTGTTGCATCCCAGAGAATGAAATTCACGGTGTCCTGGAGTTTTTTCACGCCTCACCAATAGGAGGACATCATGGGTCGGACCGTACCATAGCTAAGATCATGCAGTCTGGATTTTTCTGGCCCACCATGTATAGAGATTCCTAGACCTTTGTTTACTATTGCGATCGGTGCCAGAGGACAGGTAATGTGGGATATAGAGCCGAGATGCCTCATCACCCCATCCTGAAGGTCGAGATTTTCGATGTCTGGGGCATAGATTTCATGGGTCCTTTTCCCTCATCTTTTGGGAACACATACATCTTGGTCTGCGTCGACTACGTCTCCAAATGGGTGGAAGCTACTGCTACAGCTCACGACACAGCCAAGGTAGTAATAAATTTATTGAAGAAAAATATTTTTAGCAGGTTTGGACATCCACTAGTACTGATCAACGATAGATGGACCTACATCGAAAAAAAACTGATGAGAGGAATACTATTGAAGTGTGGAGTAAAGAATCAGATGGGGACACCATATCATCCCTAGTCCAGTGGATAGGTAGAGTTATCCAATCGTGAGCTCAAGCAGATCCTGGAGAAAACAGTGAAAACTTCATGGAAGGACTTGTCCAAGAAGATAGATGATGCCTTGTGGGCATATCAGACTGCTTTCAAAACACCACTGGGAATGTCCTTGTTATGCCTCGTCTATGGAAAGCCCTGCCATTTTCCATTAGAATTGGAACACAAAGCCTAATGGGCCGTCAAAGCCCTGAATTTTGATCTAAAGTCACCTGACGAGAAACAGAAGTTGCAACTGTCGGAAATAGAAGAGATCCAGTTAGAGGCATATGAGAATGCCAAGTTGTACAAGGAGAAGACAAGAGCCATTCATGACCGGATGATATCACGAAAATATTTCCAACCCAGTGATCAAGTACTTCTCTTTAATTCTCATCTTCTCTTATTTACAGGGAAGTTAAAGTCATGCCGGTCGGGTCCATTCCATGTTATCCACGTATTCCATCACGGAGCGGTAGAAATTCTAGGAGAAGATGGTCAACCATTCAAGGTAAACGAGTAGTGCTTGAAAGCTTACCATCCTACAGATAACATGGTGGGAACGTTGTCCACTATACTCCTCAGGTAAGCAAGGTAAGTAGGTCGAGCCAACGACCTAAAACAAAGGCCCTTCCTGGGAAGCAACCCAGAGGTTACACATCGTGTCCCACTTATATACACCGCATGTACTTATCTTTTTAATATGTAATCTTAATAATATTAATCTATAAAATAAAAAATAAATAACCAGTGATGATGCCGGTGCCGATGGAAAAGTCACTAGAGTTTATTCGAGCTTTCCTTAGTTCGAATCCTCATGACATACCTTTGGCACGGGGTTCCTCCTTTTAATTACACAACTTGTGTGGTATTTTCAATCTATATATATATATAAATGTGTTTAATAAAACCCATGGTGGGGATGGACCAGTTGGCTGGAATCGTAATCCGGTTTCAAAAGACCCGAGTTCGAATCCAGACAACTGTCTCATTTCCATCATTTGTTCTTTTAATAAAACCACACGACGTGTACTCCAATATACGCCGTGTGCACCATGATTTTTCAAATATAAATGAAAACCTTTTTAGAAATATGAAATTACATGCGGGTGAAGTTGGCGGATTGGGAACGTCTCGGCACCAGGTTCATAAGACCCGGTTTCAAATCGCGCTAATCTCCCCACTTCACCCCATCCTTTCCTAAATAAAAACCACACGTCGTACTATCCTTTCTTTCTGTATGTATAGGCCATATATAATAAATATATATATATAATAAATATGAACAACAGAACAACCTTTTCTCCAGTGGGTGAGGGCGTCTGTTCGAATCGGCCAATCGCCGGTTCGAATCCTGCCCCAAGCACCGGACCAAAGGTTGTACTACTCTTTTTCTTATTTTAAAATACACCGCGTGTATTTACCGATATACATCGTGTATAGGTTTATGTATAATAGAATTTGTATATTTATCTATTTTTAATAAATATTATATAGTTTACTATAATAATTATATTCATTTATATAAGACACCAAAAAAATATTTGGGATACACGGCGTGTACCAAAACTACACGCCGTGTACCATGGCTATATAAGCAGCGGGGTACCTGGCTTGAGGCTGTGTCGCACGGCCGTCCCAATTTCCTCCCCTCTTCCCGTTTCTTCTCCCAAACGCCACCTGAACCCCACTTTTCCAGATCCATCGATTTGGGGCATTTCACGTTTTGATTCTTCTCACATTGTGATCCTCAGTCCAGGTACGCCGTTCTGCACCCTCTATTTCAAGTTTTTAGAGTCGTTTAGGGTGTTAATAGGATCAGCCGACCGTTCGGCTTCTGCTGTACACAGCTATGATATGAAGAACACACGTTGTGTACATCTGTACATGGACACACACAAAATATTTCGAAATTCGAATGTACATGGTGTGTATGTTCGGTACACACCATGTAGACCATTTCCATTGGCCCCTTCGTGTGTGGCGCATAACACGGCATGTCACCCCATGTACCGGAACACGGCGTGTATGTTCGGTACACGCCATGTCCCTTATATCTATAGTCGGCCCGTGTCTCCCCCTTACACGGCTTGTATTGTTTTCTTAGAACTGATAGAAACATGGTCATGTCCTTTTTATTACACGACCACCTTCACTTTTATGTGGACATGACGTGTATGTTCAGTACACACTGTGTATGTTCGGTAAAAGTCGTGTTATATTACATGGTCTATTCCCACCGTTGCGTGTGTCTCTCCACAGAACACGAGATACTCTCCATTTCTGACTACATTCCTTGTACTCTGGAGTACACGCCGTGTACTTTATTTTTTCTTTTTCTTTTTTTCAGTTTTCTCACATTTTCATTATTTTATTATTTTTTTCCTTTTCGATTTTCTTTTGTTTTATTTTCTTTTTCTTTCAATTTCAGGATATAGTAGATCATGATCCTCCCTGCGAGAAGCGGCCAACCTCTGTCACCAAGGGCGAGAGGCCCATCTATCGTCGGATCCTACTCCGACCACCTACGCAGCCGGACCCCGACGCTCCGGTCTTTGAGCTCCCTCTGTTGGCCATTCTGTCGCCCCTCACTCCTTCAGATGAGGTGGGGCCTCCTTCTGCTGCACCAGCTGCCACTTTCGTTGTACCATCATCCTCATCAGCTGGTCCCTCTTTGAGCACAACTTCCACCGAGCCACCTTCTTCTTCGGTGGATCCACCTCCAGAGCCAGATGTTGCTACTGCACCGACACCTGGGTCGGGACTTGCAGGTGCTCCCTATCCCTGAATGGTATTCTCGGTCACCGACCTCGCATACAAAAGGATTTGACGCTTCTCCCATCGGCTGATACCATTGAGCAGTCGGTACCTTGACAGCAGCATTCAACAGCGGCTCAGTATTTGTAAAGAGTTGGAGGTACTTCTCAGGCACACCACACTCCTCGAGATTTTCCAGGTCAGCACTCCTGTGTTCCAATATTTATGATTGTAGTTTGCGGCCTCCTTTGAGTTCGATGGAGAAGAGTACCAGGAGACACCTGGTGATGTGGTGCCAGTAGTTTTATTCCGGCTAGGCGGCCGATGTTTTTCTCTGACGATGACAGAGTTTGGCTGAGGGTGCGGCTTCCACCCCCCATCCTATCACACCACCCCTTGTTTCTGACTTAACCCGTCCTGAGCGCTCTGACCTTATTGCCATGTGGCGGGAGATTTCTGGGCCTGACCACCAGTACTCCTCCACTTCCCAGAAGAGCACTCTTATAGTCAACCATGTCCTTCGCTTCACCCACCAGTGCTTCAGTGCCATCCTTTTTCCCCACCATGAGGATATGGGGGTCGTGACGGGCTGTGACATGGAGCTTCTTACCTGTGTCATCTGGCACGCCTACCTGGACCTCCCCTATCTTGCCGCCTCGTATTCCCACTCCATGTTTACTGGACATCAGGGCAACCTGAACGGCGGGTTTTACACCACCTGTCTTGCCCACCACATGGCGGTATTCGAGCTCTCATTACCTCATGACTTGATAGGTTAACCCCAGTAGATGGACTTCCTCATTCTCATTCTCATGGGATGGGTCCGGAAGCAGGGGGTGCCTACATCTTTGCCCAGGCTCGAGCCCCCCCACCTGCTGACCCTGCCCCACCGGCTGACACTGCCCTAGCTACTGACCCTGCTCCTCCTTCCCCACGCCATCCAACTTCTCCAACTCACCCACCTCCTACTGACCCCACTTCTTATGACATTCCATCTTCTGTCCCATCACCCATCCCACCTACCCCCCTCACCCTCAGTCGATCTGACCCTTTCCCTCCGCCTAGCTACGATGGAGCAGAAGTTAGCTCGTATCATCAGCCGCCAAGACACCATTTCACGCCATTTGATTCGTTTGGACAGCCGCCAGGACCAGATGGAGAATCTCTTGGTGCATATTGATCAGCATCATGGTGTTCCACTGCCTCATCCACTAGCCTCTGCCTCCGTTCCTGGACCTTCTGCTGCTGCTCCACCGTCGTCTGCTGCGCTGGCCACCAATTCTGTTCCGATGACTATGGTGAGCTCTACTTCTGCGACTTCTGTCGGGACAGGGCCTGCTTCTGAGCTTTTGATCCCGAGTCTAGCACATACGGCTCCTACTTCTTCAGCTACCCTTCCTAATGTCGTGTCAGAGCCTCACCATTCCACACCTCATGTGCCGTCTCTACCGGCCGATTCTGTACTGGATGATGCCTCCCCTGAGGTGACCCTGTGATAGTGACATTTTCTTTTATATATCTCTTATGTCATTTTCTGTGCTGTGATGTTATGCATGTTTGTAGTTTTATTTTTTCTCGACATTTACAGGTACGTACATGGAGCACCTTGGGCATCACATTTCACAAGGGAAGTATTTTTCAATTTTTATTTTTTTTTCTTTTTGGATTTACTTCTTCCACTGCTTTCCTTCATTTTGTTCCCCATTTCACCCTGTTGCCTACCCTTTACCTTGATGTTTCACTTCGTGGACCACGTGCAGTATTAAGTGTGGGGGAGCATCTATATCTTTCACCTTAGTCTTTTCCCTTAAACTAACCTAGGAGACATCATTATTAGACCCTATATTTGAAAATGTAAAGAAATTTAGGATAATCAGTCTTATAAATGCTAGAGTTATCTGTAAGAAATTTTGGAAAGGTTACATGCTTTTTAGTTTTTAACTATATTAATATGATTGCTGATATAGTTTCAATTGAAACCTTTCATCCTTGATTAAATTACATTAATTAGGCTAATCATTTATATGCATGTCATGACCTGATTGTCCCTTTATTATTTTTCCACTCCTAAGAGGTATTCTAAACCATTTTTCATATTTCATTTCTAATATCCTCTTTCTTGAGAGATTCTTAGGATATGCATCACTACCAGAATTTTCATGTTTTTCTTTTCAAAACAAGAAGAAAATTTTTAATTACTTTAACATGATTGAGGAATTAGATTGTTTCAACCTCTTCATCGTGAGACCTACCCTACATTTAATCTTTGTTAAGCCCATAGAAGCCATGAAAAGCCTTTATAGGAATCCACATTACAAGCCTATTTCCCTCCCTACCCTATTTATTTGTAAACATTGCATGATTTTTCATTTAAGCTTTAAAGAGGGAGTTGGAAATACATGGCATATTTTTGTGTACAGCTATGAAATAAAGTGTGGGGGAGTGCCTCTTGATTATTTGGGGAAGAATAGGTTCGAAACATCTACTCATTGTATTCATAAGGGATGCCCTTGTGTTTTTTTGTTTAAAAAAAACAAACAAACAAACAACAAGGGGACCTTATGCTTATTTTCCCATAAACCCTATTTGCCTAAGGAAGTTGGTGATGATTACAAAAGCATTTGACTGAGCTTTTGAAGGATGTATTTTCAGTGAGCATTACTTTGACTATCATGCAATGTTGTTTAAAGGAATTAGCCATCCTTTTTCAAACCTCAGAATTTATTTTCACATCTGAACCTACCAACCCTTAGCCACAAGAAACATCTGGACCTTATTGATAAAGCCCTCATGATTTTTGTAATTCAATTTTTCTGAAGTAGAGAATAAGATATCTTGGAAACCTATGGATATAGTGTATATTCCTTGTATTGAGCATAACTTTGATAAAAAAACATCTTGAGTGTGGTGTGTGATTTTAACTGGTAAGGTAAATCATCAAGTGGCATGTTTATTTTTGAAAGGTTGAAAAATGTGTTGAAAGAGGATGAGAGTAGTTAATTACATTATATATGAGGAATGATTTTAATATCTTATGAATTGAATTTTTTTTGTGCATTTTATAATTTTTCATCAATAAATTTATCAGTTATACGTTTGATTAACTAAATGCCTTCCTTTTAAAGTATAGGCTCTCATAATTATATGTAGAGATTTTGCTTGAGGGCAAGCAAAAGACTATGTGTGGGAGAATTTGATGCCCCCAATTTGTGTATACATTTTCCATTTATATAATTGAATATAAAAACATGTTTTCATCAAATATCTGTTGTTTTATGAACATGTTAATTGCTTTTGGTGCTTCTGTTTACTTTCAGGAGCTTTCTGGCTAAATACATGAATCAAGGGATGCATGTAAAAATTTTGAAACTACACGGCATGTACTTTTATACACGCCGTGTACATTCAGGCAGGGACACGGACCGAAGGAGGGAGTACACGCCCATGCCACCAGGTAGAAGATACACGCCATGTGTGGTGGCGCCACACACCATGTACTACTTTCTAGAAGTCGTGGTTGCGGAATAAAAGTCCACACGCCCATGTGACCGTTGATGAAGACACATCGTGTGTGAACTTTTACACAACGTTTCTGCTGTTCTAGAAGGGTCTGGCGGACAAACTTTTGATACTACATGCCGTGTATGGTGGCGCTACACGCCGTGTACACTCAACTTGCAGGCGGCGCCGTGTTCAAAAGTCAAAAATGGCGTTCTAGGCCACTTTCCAGCCGAGAAAATGGCGCCAAAATGCGTTGACGAAAAGTACACGACATATACTTTTTATACACGTTGTGTACTTTATTTTTCTATAAAATGAGGCCTTGGCCTATTGATTTTGGGAGTTGAGAACCATTGAGAGGAAAAAGAAGCTCTGCTATCACCATTCCCGAAGCTACTATTGTCACTCCGCCAATCCACTTTCCGATACTCTACCTCAATGCCTACACAATGAATCTATCAGGTATCACGTGTTTCGTTTCTCTCCTAAATTCTATGTTTAACTAAAACCCCTCGTGTTTGGGCTGTCGATGATGGGATCATAATTTTATATTGTTTTATATAGTTGTGTTTGAATTATTGTAATTAATCTTACTTTTCTTAAACCACTGTCTAATATAACTGAGAATTCTTAGTCGGACCAAGGAAAGGATTCTCAACGATACAAAAGAAAAGTAACGGTGAAAAAATCCATGACCATTGGAAGGTTTTCACCGATTCAAATAATTGACTGGACGTAATAAAGAATTATGAACATTGACTACCAGACCAAGGAGTCAGCTGCTCTAATTCCCAACAAGATGAACCGGACCAAGGAAATCTTGTAACAAAATGAAATCCTGAATGATTGAATTATTATGAACAACACAGCCATTTAAAAAATATGCATAAGAACTCCATATTCACCACATCCCCGACACGTATTTTCTTTCCATTTCTAAAAACTCTTTAAATTTACCCATTTTTTTCTTTCAAACTGTATCAATTCTTCAAAGTAAATCAATTTAGTTTCAATCAAAACCCAAAATCAACCCAATCGTTTCTAAATTTTTCATACATCACCTAAATTAAGTATTAACTCAATTGAATTCATGGATTCCACAGTTCCCTGTGTATCGACCTTGAACTTATGCTATACTAAAGTTCTAAGAATGGGTAATTAATTTGGGACGCATATAACTTCAATCAATGACAAGCGAGACTAATAACCTAGTTTTTTTTAACTATAATACCCTGATTTATAATACATATGATCTGATCAATTGATAGTTTTAGAGCATTATGAGAAACACTTATAAATAAATCATATACAATACAAGTGGAAACATCTTCACGATATCATTTTTCCACCAAAAGATGCCCCTTTAAATAAAAAAATGATTTCTCTTAAAAATTATTCTTCAAAATGTTTTTATTAACCTTATAATTGACCTTATTCTTTATTAAACCCTCTGTGAGACATTTTAAATCATGGGAGGGGAACAATTTTCTTAGTAATGACCGTAAAAAATGAAACCATTTGTCCATGGAGAAACAAAAAAATCTGTATTATACTAAACATTATAACATTATCCACTGGGATTATGAAAATAATAATTTCTATATGAAAATAAAAAATAAATCTCAACGAGAACTTTGAAAATACATATATAATATAAATAAATTTTGTTGGAAACTTGTGGCATCATTGGAGTAACCACCAAACATACTCATGGATAACCTTCATAGTGAGATTTAGAAAATTATCCTAGAGTTACTATCATAGCTACACAAGATTAACCATATAATAAATTATTTGATAATCATCGTATATATTTCCGTTAACACTAAGGGTAAATCTAATTAATTAACTCCATCTCATATATGGATTAACTATATGGTCATCATCCATATCTAGAGTACCTAATAGATAAAAGGTTATAACATAATTATCCATCATTTTTTATCAAATAAATAACCATTATTTGTTAATTAAATAACACTCTAACCTCATAAAAATTCCTAGGAACCATAATATAATCCTAATCATGTTACCTTTAATAATAAAGAAATTATTTTTTGGAATAAAATTATTATTCTGAAATCAATTTTTTATAGAAATAATTTGAGACATTCAAAGGAAAAAAATTTACATCAACCTAAAAATGTGAACTAGTAAATTATTCTTCAAATACTTAGGTAATCATGGTGGCCGGAGAAGACTCTCATTATGTATATTTTAAAACACATTCCTTCCATATTTTTTTGAACGAGTCACAAATTACCTTTTCTCAAAAACAAAAAAATGAATCCATACAATCCATTTTTTAAATATTCAAATATAGTGTAAAATGAAATTAAAAAATAATAATAAAATAAAAATATTACGTAAAACATTTTAATAAATCATTCAATAAAATATGGAAGAAAAATAAAGATTTTAAGGGAAAAATAAAAAAATAAAATAAAGTCCCTTACATTGGGTCTGACTTGTCACATTAAGTCTTTATATTACTAAATTATAAAAATTTATTAAATATTAATTTATTAAAAACCTCTATAAATATATTTTAAATTTTATATCACTTATTGTCTTAATTTAGACAATTTCCTAAACATTTAAGTTCACATCAAATGTTTTGATGATATTCTATTCATAAGCCCAGAATGACATAGTTGGGTTGAATATGGTCAAATAGATCAGTATAACTTCATCTAGAGAATAATATTCTTGAAATAGTTATTAATTAAACTTTTAAATCCAACAACTTAATATTAATATTATAAATTTACTACATTGCAACCAGGAAGGTGGTAGGTCATACGTACACATGAGTAACGTTTCAATTTTTAAATGATCTTTATAGAAAGAGGGTATGTATTATTTTTTTGATTTTATAATGATAATAATATCATCTGTATCATATTATTTAATTAAATATAATTATATATGTAATCCATGTGAATTCATGATTGAAAACTAAACACATCACTTCATGAATGTGGTAGTCCACATGTACGACATTATCATTTTTCTACGCAGATAATGGTAAAGATTTAACTGATATATTAACTTTTAATAGTGATGAATATTTAATTAATATTATATATAAAAATTAATTCTAGTATTATAACATGTCATAAGATACAGTGATGGAAAACAAACTACATTTGTTCATAATGCGGTAGTCCACCATACACATTGACGATAATTTTCCCCCATTTTATGGAATAATATATGGATATTGGCCCTTAAACAAACATAATAAAATGTAATAAATTATATGATAACTAATAATGTATTTAATCATGGATTATGATTTTTTATAGATGTGGAAGAATTATAAAAACTAAAACATTCAGATAAAAACAATACATCTTCTTTGGAAAACCTCTTTTCCTTAACACATCATGACCACTAATATGGGTGTTATGACTAAACCAATACCACTATAACGTGTATATGGTTTTTAGGGGGTTATTTGTTTTGTTTTTGGTTTATCCAAATTCTTTTTATATGTGTGTAATGGAGAAGAAGGCATGCTCTTTTGTATGAGAGGGGAGGAATGTCTAGGTATTTTTTTAAATGTTAAATTATTATAAATTAATTAAAAATTGCACTTGGCCCTAATGTTATTTATTTAGATGAAAATATTATATTTGGTCTACATACATTAATAAAATACAAATTTTGCTTGTTTTGAATATATTTCTACCCTACGCTTTGGGATTTAACCCTTATTTATCCCCTCTAACTGGTATTGTGAAATCATGGATTTTTAGCCATTGAAGGTTAATATAGTTTATGAAAAATTAAAAATGATCCATCAATAGACCATGTGTGATATATTAAACCTTATACTGAAATATTGGACTTTTTTTATAATTTTATGAATTCTATATCATTAAATAAAAATAATATTTTTTATAAAATATCAATAATTAAGATTTTAGAACAATTCATTAATTTGACTTTATTACTATCAAGATAGCCCTTATAATTTGTAATAAATATTTTTCCAAATTCTTATCATGTTAAGGTAATCAATGGAAATTTTTTTCCCATTAATTATTAAAATTTATATATATATTTATAAATATTTTAAAATCATTTATTTTATTTTTCCATATACAATATGTTAATTGTATTATTTAAACTAAAAAATCACTAATAAAAATTTAAAATAAGTCCGAAAAATTATCATTCTTGTATATACATTAAAATAAATTATATATTTCAATGAAAATCAGTATTTATTACAATTCCTTAAAAATCTATATATTTTTTATAAAAATAATAGAAAATAATTTTAAGATTATATTTAAATGATTGAATCAAAAATGATAAAAAAATTTCCAAAAAAAATTATATAACTTATGGAAATTATAATATTCACTCATAAAATAAAGACAACATTATTTTTTTGTGGAAAATATATTTTTACGTATAAAACTACTTAAATAAAACATTGTGTGATAATTTTAGATGCATATAACAAAACAATCATATTGATTTGGAAATTTTTACATATTTCATAAATAAGGTATTACAATTCATATATACCAATTCAACTAATGGGTTATAATGTTCATATTTAACTAATAATATTTAGTTATTCATTAAATCTAAATGTGAAATATCTTGTACATTATTGAACATATTTCATACTTTATAGAATTATTAGAATGATACAAGTAGTTTAAAGGGAAGTATATACGAATAAGGTTATGAAATGGTTTATTATGGGTTTTTACTTTCTGATATATAAGGATAAATAACTTTTGTATAAATCATGTTTAAAGATAATATACATGCTAAATAAAACTTCTTACTTTAGTTTATATGAATTTCTTTTTATCTCATTTATACTATTTTAATTAAATTTTTAATTAAGATTATTCTTTAGAGACCTATTTGTAAGAAAGATTATCATTTCACTTATTTTTCTGTAAAAAATAGTTGTGTATTTTTGAAATAATACTCTTAGATATGAGTTTTAAAATTCTATATAATTTTATTTAAAAATATCTCTTCATAAAATTTTACTTTTTTTCAATTCTCAATCTCCAATATTATTATTATTCTAATTTCAGTGTATATTTCCATTATGTATTTGATTATTTTTTTGCGATTTTGTTGTTTTTATCTAATTATATAATTCATGTTGTTATTTTATAGTATATATATGTCTTATGAATCCTATTTTATATCCATGGGTTAATTTAAAAAACTCAAAATTTTCATTTTGGATGTTTTATGAAACCTATTTTAATTATATTAGTTATTTATGGATATTTAGTGATTTCAATTTTTTATGCATCCCGTTTTATTTCTAGTGGTTTTTTATGATGTCAAAAGTGAATGATTTTTATGTTGCATGTGTAGGTATTAATGAATGATGTGTGGGGTCCAATATCACCCATAAATATTGTAGTTAAGAATTAATATATTATGTGATAGAAATTCAATAATTCATTTTAGTTGATCATAATAATAAGAACTAATATAGTTTATAGTAAAAGTATTCATTCCCTACACTAATTTGTGTGCTAGAATTGAAGGATGTTATTCATTATGACCTTATGCTATGACGATTATAGGGTTATGATAATTTAATTTAATCGATGTTATATCTAATATTATTCCATTATTATATACTGTGGATTTATGTTATTATGTCATATACATTAACGATCACTTATATTTTAATGCTACCACTCATGATTTTATAATATTACTCTTATGTTCATGAACATACATATTCTTATGAACTCATCCGTGATGAAATTTTTATTCAGACCTTACTATGAATTTTAGTAAATCCCATTCATATGTTTCTATATCATGGGTTATGATGTTGATTCTTGATAATTTTATGTTTTTAATGTTGATCTAGTATGTTTTTTAAGTTAAAATTATTGGGGGGATTTAAAAAATAATCTTAACATGTAGCTAGTATCAAAATAAACTAAACCTATTGGACCATGGCTTGTTATTATTTATGAAAATTAATATTTTAAATAATATAATTGTTTTAAAATAAAGTAAATCATAGCCCATGTCTATAAATATATATAGGTAAATCAATATAAAAAAACACCTTCTTGTTACACTCTCCTAAACTCAATATCAATCCCAGGGGGTAGCATCCGAACCAATTTTGTAAATACACCAGTTTATAACTCAATATCCATGGTAAAATCCACCAAATAATCCAATAAAAAACCCCACAGTACCTTGACCATTAGAGAACACATGGACTCAACAATAATTTGACCCATTTGAGGGTATCACTTGAAAACATCTACAACTATATTTACATTAGTGTTGTAGAATATGACACTCATCCCGAATAAATCCACAATAACCAACACCAAATTAAAAGAAACACATATTAAGGATAATATAGTATATTTTTAATAAAAATAGAAGAAATATTCCCAAGAGAGACACTTCATTGGGTTTTTATCATCCTCTCTTACAATATCATAAAGTATTTATTGACCTCAATATTTTCCATCAAATGCTAAGGGAACTCAATGCCCCTCCACCTCAGGTCATAAAGCATGGACTAGGGTGGTGGTAATAAAAGACTGTATAGTGCTCAAATCAAATATGTAATACATCAATATATAATATAATAAAATACAATGCGACACATTGTTTTGAATTCAAAGTAATAGAAATTATAAGGAATTCATCTAATGAAACCATATCTATGATGTATCTAGCCCTGATAGATACCACCTCTAAAGTCATGTTCCACTCATAGTCACAATGGATGATCAGAATCATGGGATTTTCCTCGAACATCCCCATCCCCCCACCTACTGATCAAAAGATGGATATCTCTGATGCTACTACTATCACCTTGGTGGATACTACTACAACAAAAATTCATAAACAGGGCAATAAAATCAATGATGAATGATATGCATGTTCATTTACTTAGGTATCTAATTTTCATAAACTCCACAAGTATAAAAACAATGATCAATCTAGTGGTAGGTGCCTATGAACTAATAAATCTATTGATAAGGGTTGAATAATGATGGAACTGACTCCCTATTAACTACAACATCATATGAATATGAAACTACATACTTTTTGAATTGTATATCCTACATAGAGAGTTTTGATTACTCTTTTAGTGAAATAATATAATCCTAGACATAATCTTCTTAATAATATATTCCCTCCCCAACATTTTGAGATATGTTAGAAACATTAATAGGCTGTCCTAGAGCATTATCTATGGATAAGAAATTATCTTATAAACATAACTCCATAGCCCCATCATGTGGAATAATGTGTTAATCGTAATGTGAGAGGATAATATATAATATAATGAACTCTAACACACATTAATTCCCATATAATGGAGTAATAAAATATTATTGATTTGACACCATTTTTTTCAAAGAAATAATCTCTTCCACAATCTATTTTTTGGAACTTCTCCCATGAAACTTCCCACTCCTTTCAATTCTCAAGGAACAATAACATCATCAATCATGACACACAAAAAAATATTGGCATAGCCAATGAAACTCATTGCTCATTCCAAACATGTATTAAAGTAAAGGATATAATCAAATGTCTCATATGATCCTGTGTCTCCAAATATAAAATGGATACTTCATACCTCTATTGACATAGTCCCTAAAAATATGGAGTTTCCTCCTCTAATAATTTTCGGTGTTGACTTCCACTCTATATCTATATACATGAGCATCAAACTAAAATTCCACATTATGAACATAAAGTGGCATTAGCCAAGATTTTATCTAGAAAAATAATCAATGTTATGAACTTCTAAAACCATAATATACAATATTTATTGTTCATTAATTTATTTAAATTTGAACCTCATTATTATTATATACTAAATTAAATCAATGGAATAGAAAATAAAGAAGCACAGACCCTACAAAGGTTCGGACCCCGTTAGAATAACATATCATAGCATGTTTAGTATACTTTATTGTCACGAACCAAATCTGATCACCACCGAAACCAGTGCCAAACCTGGACCGTGACAAGGCCCTAAGGGCGTTCCCGATCCCCACGGGCTGGCACAAGTGCCCGGGTAACATAAAATGAGAATTGGGAACGATTTACCCGAGTTTATAAACTTAAAACAACAAAAGAATCCAATAAAACGAATCTGGATTTTTCAAACCAAACAATCTTTTACATAAATTCAGAACTGAATTACATAGCTTAAAATAATTCAAAAAGACTATACCAAAGGTACAAAACAAAAATGTAATAGCCCAAGAACCCTCATGGCATGGGGAAACTCCCTCAAGCCACCTCCACGACACTCCATCACGATGGACCGCTAAAAACCCGAACCAAAGGCATAAAACCTGTACCCAAACCTGTGACATAAAATAAGCAAGTCTACTTACACCCAAAGGTGTAAGTTGGGTGTGAGCAAAAGCCCAGTAGGATACCACCTCTATGAGATTCCATGTGATAAACATTTCATGACAAAAAGCATTGCATGTTTTGTAAATAATAAATGCTAGTTACAATTTTCTAAAGGATGAAATAATAAATGAAAACAGTTTTCATGTGAGATAATTTTAAAGGAAAAACAATTTTAAAATAAATGACAAAGCTACTGAATTTTCCAGCCAACAATAATGTATACCGACGGTAAGTACAAAGGATCTAATGAGCACAAGTAATAGGAAATAACCCCTAGGCACTAGCTAGCTGTGGGTCCCAGGTACCTCGTATCTCGGTGAGAGTAACCACAAAAAAATATTCATTCTCGTGCACGAGCCACTAGTAGGGATCATACCCATAAACTAGTGGTCCCCAATCATCATCATCATTGTTTAGTTAGAGTTGTAAGCGTCAATCTTGCTAAGTGAAACTGAGGCCAAACCCCACGGATTCACTAGCATACTAGTACACGTCCACCCACCTAGATACCCGGGTTTTCCCTTTGTGCTCAAACAAGTTCAACAATCCAAGAAGTATAGTTTTAACATGCAAATATCAATTCCACATCACACATTAACCAAACAGCCCCATGTACATCACACAAGTCACAAATTCCACTATTCATTCAAATGCATTTTGAAATCAAACTCACACCAAAATTCCCTACAACACTTTTCACATTTCTTTAACACTTACACAAATCCTTTAAATGATTTTATAAAACCATTACAAGATATTCAACTCAAAAAACAGCTCACACACATGTCACATAATACCCTTCTCACCTTCACAATTCATTTTATCAATAAACTCACACGAAACATCTCACACCCGCGTTTCGCACACAAAACACAATTTAGTAAAACATTTCGGCAATTTATAAAACATTCTAAAAATGTTTGACATCTCAAATCACCACTTTACCATTTAAAAACCCACATTAGGTGAACACACTCACCCAAACAGTACATATAAACCCTTTCCCAGCATTGTATAACAAAATAAAACATTTGCAATTTTTATAAAACAAACCCAAGAGGTATAACCATTGTTTGCACTCTAAACCCATTTCAAACCCCTCATTCAAAACCAAAATCATAACAATAACAATCCAAAATAAAATTTTCAGCCCTAAAACAATTATTCAAGCACCCCCAAATGTTATAAAAATACATCAAATAATACCACAAAGATACACATGAAAAACACACGTTTTCATAAATCTCCTTCAAAAAGTAAAACACAGTTTTACAACTTAAACTCATTCAAAAAACCTCTTTTCAAGGACCACATGATAATAAGGAATTAACAAAATAGAATTGGCAGCCCCTTTCAAGACTAATAAATCACTTTCATATGTTATAAACTAAATCCAAACATTACCCCAAGAGTCACGCATGAAAAGTACCCAATTTCAAGCTAAAATACAACTAAAAATTAAATGTTTAACCAAATTCATCAAAAACAGTTTTCAAACCACACAAGACAGATTATAAACATACTAAATTAATAAAACAGGCAAGCTAACTCATCATAAAATGGTTACATATGGAATCACCTACCTTTTGAGTCGAAACCCTCAAAATTTGGTGCGAAACCTTAAGCGCACCACCGCCGCACCACAAGGAATATAAATCCAGACCTAGACCACCAAAAATTGACACAAAAGATACCAAATCAGACCTTAGGATATAACCCTAACTTCTGGAAATGAGGAACTTCAAGAACTAGGAAATAAAACAAAAAGAGGATGGAGGGAACCAAGAAGGAGTTCCCTTACTTGAAATATCTTGAATAAATCGGCATCAATCCACCCAAATATGAATCTCCAAGTACCCAAAACTGGTATGTAGGTTCGAAGGAGTAATATTAGGTCATGTGGGAACTGAAATGGGGAACAAATGATGAAAATTGAAGGAGTTATGAAAGATTCATTTTATCTCGTCAAATCTGGTCGATTTGAGAAAGAGTATGCGATATTTCCCTACTTCGCGGCTCTCCTGAGCTCCAAAATTGCGAAACCGATAATGGGGGCAATCCTCGGGGTATTGGCTTTGATAGGGAGGTGGAATCACGGGAAAACAGTAAACAATTAATGAGATATAAAAATTTTAAAAAAACATTTTAAGCAGGAAATGGGCCTACGGGCAGGCCCATTACCTAAATCAAAAACCCAAATCCATCATGATTTTGGATTTATATGTGGTCCAAAGGGATATGGTGGTTTTAATATATCAGGTTATTCCAATTGGGAAGTGGAATGGGTTTAAAATAGTAAAAATTTAAGATGTTATATAAGAAACAAAATTAGTGTTTAAATCTGGAATTGGGCTCGCGGTTTGGCCCAAATTTTCAAAACCCACCATTTTCACCAAAATGAGTGGTAAACCCCCCAAAAAAAATCAGGAATGGAAATTAAATGAAATGTTAATATATAAAAAAGTCACATGTGTGAAAATTCTCCCCACCATAATACTTTCCGCCCTCGGAAAGCCACATCAAGGAAAAAAAACACCAAACCCAACCGACAGGCAAAAAAAAATGGACTCATTTTCTAAGCTTTGCCCCCAAAGGCCAAAACACCTCCAGTGATCAATTATGGAAGGAATACTTAACAAAAAAACATACACCTCATTACTGAAATTATCAAGCACATTCAAGATTTTTTTTTTCCTAAAATAATACTCCTCAAACACTATCTGAACAAGGCTCAAGAAATTTACCCAAACAAACAAGAACATCGAACAAGGTTACACTTACCTTGATATAACTAAACCATTGAGAAATCTCTAATCCCAACGTTTACTCAAGGAAGATGTATGTGGTTATATAGCTTCGAACGAGACTGCCCACATCCAATCCAAGACCAAGTACAAAAGTGAGTTACTAGTACAAGGATACACAAATGGGCTCCCCAACCATAAGAGACAACTTTTTTTTTTCGAGAAGAATCAAGACACTAACAGGGGAGCCCCGAACAAACTCCCCAGTACAAGGGGTAGAATCCCATTAGGATTTTTCAAAATAATAAATGTGAGACTCATAGTGGTTCTCCCCACCATAAGAACCATCCATCTTAACTGACCAATATGAGCCGGCATAGAAAAACCCCAAAACATAAAGAGTTGGGACGACAACACGGTTAACCCGCACAGTTTGGGAAACTATGTGCTAACCATGTGAATCCTTATACCTACATGGTTTTCTAGGGAACGGTTACTAATAATTGTTCACTCAACATGTCTAGAAATTTCTAAAACCTTTCCCCCAAACCCAAAGGGAATCAAAGGGGAAAAGAAATTCATTGGGAGATAACATGGGGATGAGGCCCGCCACCTCTTTCCACCGAACGTGAACAAATGAAGAAAGATGACAACAACAAATGTTTAAACTATTCTCTTCTCTCATACTAAGAACATTTATTTGTTCAAGGTTAGAAACTGCCCTGGGATTTCCTCTGACTACGTGCCAGCTTCTCTCCGGGACCTATGGTTGGAGCTGGAATGATTGAAGCATCTTCGGCCTCGTAGTTAGTATTTGGAAACCCCCAAATAGAATTTCTTCTTATGATTCTACAAACAACTACACGCAATCCCATATGGGTTCACCCAGACATAACACACTCTAGAACTCACTTTACCCTAACTTTTAAATTCACTGAAATAAGGGTTTAGAGGATGCACTCACATCACACCCTGCTTCTTCTGGTGAGAAACAACAGAAATAAAGGACACATATAAACACATTCCTCTAAAATAGAGGATGTCGAGATCTCCCAACAGGAAAAACAGTTTTGAAAAAAAATAGACTCACATAATATTGTACAACTTCACCTTCGACGAATTAGGTAGCTTAAGAAACTAAGGTCTCTTTCAACCATACACAAGCACTCTTACGCAACAAGAGGATCCGTAAAAAAAACCAAGAAAGTAAATGGTGTAGAATCATTCTACAAATCTCATGAAAAGATTCCTTACATTGATCAACTGGAGTATTTTCCAATGGAAAAACAATCCGTGTTGCACTTCAGTTGTGTACTAAATCTTAATGGGGGAGCACCTTATCCAATGAGAGAACCCAAGGACCCAACCAAGCTGGTTCATTGGTAAAAACATGAAACAAAAAAGATCCAAACTCATTAATGGAACCATCTTAATGGTATCCCGAAACATATATCATAGGAGACTACTAACCGGACCTTTTACCTACCTTTCCGACCAAACACAAACCCCAAAAAAAACAGTTCGAACAGGAAGGGTTCTTAGATTCAAAACATCCCACAACATCAACATTTTCCAAAAATACACAATATACACCATCCCAAAAAATTCATCAAGAAAACATGTTTTTCTTTAAAACCATTTCTGAAACAAAAAAACGGTTCAGTGGTGAGCGTATCCACCAATGGTACCCCGTGGGCCTCACACATGCATGTTTTTGTGCCACACCACGCACCCTCCTCATATCTGTCCTGGAACTCATCCAGTCATTCCATCAACCATATATCATCCCATATAACCCCATGAATGTGGTCACTCATGGAAATACCAAAGGTCAATGCACTAATTCTTTCCACTTTTCAAAACCAAAACGGTCAACCAACACATCATTACTATCAAAACCGCTAACCAGGAGGTCGAACCCAAATTACCGCATAAAAAAAAACTTTTCAGAAAGGCACAATCATTCCAATGAAAACTCACATTCAAGTTATTTACATCAATTTCAAAACATCTCATCCCATAAAAAAACATTTTAATAGTTTAGAAAACTTTAATGGGAACACTTTTTCAAAACCAACTTCAATATAGTTTCTTCTTTCAAAAGAGGTGTAAGAACACAATTTTCCATTTCAAAATAATTCTGAATATTCAGTTCCACCATTTCATAAATCAAAACATTTCATATTTATTTGAAAATAATTTCACGAAAACATTCCACTTCCTAAAACCAAGTCACATTAAAACCAAAGTTCCAAGATTTCAAAACTAAAGAACACCAGACAATGCGAGAGGAAACTAGTTTCAGTGGGTGACGTGGACATATGGTTGGCGGCCATATTCCAATCACTTCACTGTCACAGAGAGTGTTCTAGAGAATATCCCAGGCTCCACTTGGCTTTCCAGACCCTGCGAGCTCATTGAGACCATTAACCCAACTCTCTTTTCATTTCTCCTAATCATCATCAAACCAAGAAAACCAAAAGACATAGACAAAACCCAACTTCCCCTGGTGACTTGAATCCTGAAATGAGGTGTGGTGATCAAGAACACTACCCATAACCAGAATTACATGTCCCAAAAAATCATAACTCTATACTATCCCGACTATTTCCCAAATAACATGACTCCAATAGAGCGAACCTCCTCTGATACCATTTTGTCACGAACCAAATCTGGTCACCACCGAAACCAGTGCCAAACCTGGACCGTGACAAGGCCCGAAGGGCGTTCCCGATCCCCACGGGCTGGCACAAGTGCCCAGGTATCATAAAATGAGAATTGGGAACGATTTACCCGAGTTTATAAACTTAAAACAACAAAAGAATCCAATAAAACGAATCTGTATTTTTCAAACCAAACAATCTTTTACATAAATTCGGAACTGAATTACATAGCTTAAAATAATTCAAAAAGACTATACCAAAGGTACAAAACAAAAATGTAATAGCCCAAGAACCCTCATGGCATGGGGAAACTCCCTCAAGCCACCTCCACGACACTCCATCACGATGGACCGCTAAAAACCCGAACCAAAGGCATAAAACCTATACCCAAACCTGTGACATAAAATAAGCAAGTCTACTTACACCCAAAGGTGTAAGTAGGGTGTGAGAAAAAGCCCAGTAGGATACCACCTCTATGAGATTCCATGTGATAAACATTTCATGACAAAAAGCATTGCATGTTTTGTAAATAATAAATGCTAGTTACAATTTTCTAAAGGATGAAATAATAAATGAAAACAGTTTTCATGTGAGATAATTTTAAAGGAAAAACAATTTTAAAATAAATGAAAAATCTACTGAATTTTCCAGCCAACAATACCGTATACCAACGGTATGTACAAAGGATCTAATGAGCACAAGTAATAGGAAATAACCCCTAGGCACTAGCTTGCTGTGGGTCCCAGGTACCTCGTATCTCGGTGAGAGTAACCACAAAAAAATATCTATTCTCGTGCACGAGCCACTAGTAGGGATCATACCCATAAACTAGTGGTCCCCAATCATCATCATCATTGTTTAGTTAGAGTTGTAAGCATCAATCTTGCTAAGTGAAACTGAGGCCAAGCCCCACGGATTCACTAGCATACTAGTACACGTCCACCCACCTAGATACCTGGGTTTCCCCTTTGTGCTCAAACAAGTTCAACAATCCAAGAAGTATAGTTTTCACATTCAAATATCAATTCCACATCACACATTAACCAAACAGCACCATGTACATCACACAAGTCACAAATTCCACTATTCATTCAAATGCATTTTGAAATCAAACTCACACCAAAATTCCCTACAACACTTTTCACATTTCTTTAACACTTACACAAATCCTTTAAATGATTTTATAAAACCATTACAAGATATTCAACTCAAAAAACAACCCACACACATGTCACAAAATACCCTTCTCACCTTCACAATTCATTTTATCAATAAACTCACACGAAACATCCCACACCCGCGTTTCGCACACAAAACACAATTTAGTAAAACATTTCGGCAATTTATAAAACATTCTAAAAATGTTTAACATCTCAAATCACCACTTTACCATTCAAAAACCCACATTAGGTGAACACACTCACCCAAACAGTACATATAAACCCTTTCCCAGCTTTGTTTAACAAAATAAAACATTTGCAATTTTTATAAAACAAACCCATGACGTATAACCATTGTTTGCACTCTAAACCCATTTCAAACCCCTCATTCAAAACCAAAATCATAACAATAACAATCCAAAACAGAATTTTCAGCCCTAAAACAATTATTCAAGCACCCCCAAATGTTATAAAAATACATCAAATAATACCACAAAGATACACATGAAAAACACACGTTTTCATAAATCTCCTTCAAAAAGTACAACACAGTTTTACAACGTAAACTCATTCAAAAAACCTCTTTTCAAGGCCCACATGATAATAAGGAATTAACAAAACAGAATTGGCATCCCCTTTCAAGACTAATAAATCACTTTCATATGTTATAAACTAAATCCAAACATTACCCCAAGAGTCACACATGAAAAGTACCCAATTTCAAGCTAAAATACAACTAAAAATTAAATGTTTAACCAAATTCATCAAAAACAGTTTTCAAACCACACAAGACAGATTATAAACATACTAAATTAATAAAACAAGCAAGCTAACTCATCATAAAATGGTTACATATGGAATCACCTACCTTTTGAGTCGAAACCCTCAAAATTTGGTGCGAAACCTTAAGCGCACCACCGCCGCACCACAAGGAATATAAATCCAGACCTAGACCACCAAAAATTGACCCAAAAGATACCAAATAAGACCTTAGGATATAACCCTAACTTCTGGACATGAGGAACTTCAGGAAATAGGAAATAAAACAAAAAGAGGATGGAGGGAACCAAGAAGGAGTTCCCTTACTTGAAATATCTTGAATAAATCGGCATCAATCCACCCAAATATGAATCTCCAAGTACCCAAAACTGGTATGTAGGTTCCAAGGAGAAATATTAGGTCATGTGGGAACAGAAATGGGGAAAAAATGATGAAAATTGAAGGAGTTATGAAAGATTCATTTTACCTTGTCAAATCTGGTCGATTTGAGAAAGAGTATGAGATATTTCCCTACTTCGCGGCTCTCCTGAGCTCCAAAATTGCGAAACCGATAATGGGGGAAATCCTCGGTGTATTGGATTTGAGAGGGAGGTGGAATCACGGGAAAACAGTAAAACATGAATGAGATATAAAAATTTTAAAAAAAAATTAAAGCAGGAAATGGGCCTACGGGCAGGCCCATTACCTAAATCAAAAACCCAAATCCATCATGATTTTGGATTTATATGTGGTCCAAAGGGATATGGTGGTTTTAATATATCAGGTTATTTCAATTGGGAAGTGGAATGGGTTTAAAATAGTAAATATTGAAGGAGTTATATAAGAAACAAAATTAGTGTTTAAATCTGGAATTGGGCTCGCGGTTTGGCCCAAATTTTCAAAACCCACCATTTTCACCAAAATGAGTGGTAAACCCCCCAAAAAAATCAGGAATGGAAATTAAATGAAATGTTAATATATAAAAAAGTCACATGTGTGACATTTATGTTCTTCGTTTCATATCAATGGAAGGCCTAAATAACCATAACCGAGACATTATCCCTTGTTTTGATCACATATTATTGTCAAATAGTATAACTAACAAACCATTAAATACTCAATAGTTTTTATCCCCAAACACCATCATATACCTCTATAATATGCCTAGATACCACTCTTTCTTGAACCCCCTCCACACCAATGGAATCCCTTCTAGAACATCAGTGAAGATTGGTATGGTGACTTCTGAACCCCCGCACAAATAGGCTACGGTTTAGTATCTAGAACTATGGGAATAATTTTGAAAAAATTGGAGTCATTAATCTATTTATAAAAAATTAATGATTATGCAGAAACATATATTCCACTTATCAAATCCATGTATTAATAAATATGAATTCTGATCAAATTAATTTATTTTTATACATATCAAAAACAATTTGATAAAACTACAAATATAAGACTATGAAGATACCATGAATCTCATAAAACTCCCAAACATATATAAAATCTAGTAACACGGAAATCGATCACCAACCCACACCCATGGACAAAAAAAGTAGTCTATATATATAAAAAAACGAATACATGTATACAAAGTATGAAAAACCCTATAATATATCATGTCAAATTTGAAATAAGCATACTAAATCAAAATTAATAAATAATAAAACAAACTCATCACTTATATAGGTAAAACTATATAGTATCCTCGGCCAGAATTTTTCACCATGTAACGAATACATGTATCCTTATCTATATCAAAAAAACATATATAATAAAGGGAATATAAAACCACATCACCATTTTTTGTCTATTAAATCCCCAAATTCTCAACATCAGTTGTTATAATCCCTTATATATTATGTTCTACCTATTGTGATTCAGGTCTCATCCCTACCTAGATTTGACCTAAGTAGGTTCCAACATCTCGTTTTAGAAACTATTCATATATCAATGTCATCACAAAAAAACATAATCTAAATTTTACAATTATAATATTTAAGTATCCCCTATTTCACATATATCATATACTATAAATAAAGACACTATAATACTTTCATGTGCACTTGTGGGAAAACATAGTCAGAAAACCAAACACAAGTTTGCGTTACAACATCAAGCCACTACATCCAACATATAAATTCATAGATAACTAAGAGTGATCATTCCCTATGATGGAAAATACCATATCAGTTAATGAATTACATAAATGATAAACCTATATGAGATTATACACTAATGGGAGGGACGATAAGAGGGATAATTCTATCATCTATTCACTCATTAGCATCGATTTTGGGGAAAACAATTATACCAAAAACACTTCATAATATACTTCATATCCAAATATAGTGGTCAAGTGTATTAAGAAAAAAATGTGGTATATCATATATAATTTCAGTAATGGAATCTACATATCCTTAGAGACATCAACAATTATCCTCTGACATGGAACGTGGCTTCCACCACTATGTTCCAGCAAACATGATTTCATATATGCACACATGTATCAAGATAAAACATAATAATCCATCTTCATTTACTAATTATAAATTATTATCAAATCAAAAAACCCCAATTAAAGGTGATATTATTACAATTACAATTAATCTATATGTCATCATTCATTACAATATGCATAATAATTTCCAAATATGCATCCCATACTCTTAGAATAGTCATTCCAAATATCCCATTTTTGAATCTAATAAATTAGTAATCTTTATTTTTTTTCATAAAAAAAACTCACTCCCAAGAGTATATTAATAATTTATGAACAATTAAATAATTTATTGTACTGTAGAACTCTTCTAAAGCTTTAATGAGAAATGATGATATTGATGACCCAAGAACCAAACTATATCAAGATGTGGTAATCCAAAAAATAAAAATCTCTAGAAAAAAATGAATAAAAGAAATCAACAGGAAATAAAAAAATAGACCCTTATTTTAACTCAATAAAAATTCCCTGAAATCAAATCTAACACCATTATTCAAAACACATTCCATCCCACATTCACCAACATCAAGGTAGCAATAGAATGTTTTTAATCCCATCAAATTATTCACCAAATATATCAACCATACTACGATATAAACAAATCACATCAAGGATCTATTATTCTAATGAATAAATACATATAAATGAAATATTTTCATCACATAAATTAAATTGGAAACAAATACCATTACATGAATTAAAAAAAAAGCATTAACAAACAAGAATGGGCTCCCACATACCAAAACAATTATCTTCATTGGTAAAATATTTCATTATATTGTTTTATTAACTAGTTAATTATGAATGTGTTGAAAAGAAATACGGATAACATTATAAAGCTATTATTGTAATTAAATCACCAATTAATATTTTCTAATCATTGATTTTATATTAAATTAATTTCATTGAAGAATGGGAGAAAATATAAATTCTTATTCCATTAAAATTACATCAATTAGGATTTATATATTTTATAATATTTCATTAATATAATTTATGCTATAAAAAATAATCACAAAAAAAGAATACAAGTTAATAATGAAAAATTGTAGGAAATATCAATATATTGTGAATCACAAGCGATTATAATATCATAATTCTGTATTTATTCTTCCTTAATTTCCCATGTTATTATTTTCATTATGATGATTTAATCTTTACCAAATGAATCCCAAGAATAATGAACTCACAATTTCATATAAATAGATATGTAATGAATTCCTTACCTCAGTAAATTTAATGATATCAATGAAATAATAGATCAACATAGATAATCCACCCCCTAACTAAAGGGATACACACAAGGTAACTAACCAAAACACCATCATTTTTTACATACAATATTATTACATAAATTTTTGATAACCCACACCAAAAGAACCTATAATATGAAAAAAATATAAGGAATATTAGGATAACTTGAAATAAGTGTATATTAAATCATAACACATGCACCCAAATATCAAAGACGTTTAAATCTCAAAATAAGTTATTATAGAGTGGTGAGATAGCAGGGGTCATCTAAGATATGAATTATTCAAAATAAAATCATTCAAAAAAATATAAAATACAGTATTTTTAATGGATGTATGAAAAGTATCCACCATGGCACAGGGGTAGGAAAAATGACAATATGGTTTTGGTCAAAGGATTAATGGATTTCAGGTTTTTAAACATCCGAATTTCACACAATATATAACCCACATTTAAACCCTTTAGGCCATACCAACATCCTCTTTCCAAAACATAGGGGAAATCCCATATCCATTCATGACCTATTAAGCCATGGAAAATTGAGTGTCTAGTTCTAGCTAACCATTTCCACCTAAATTGTGTATTTATCCTCACCACAACATCATGGGTCAATGTTCTTAACACCTAAGGTATTCAATCACATCCCATTTCAAATATAATGATTATAAAGATACATAGAGATTTCACACCCTCCATAATGCCATAGATTTCTACACTACTCCCAGGAAAGGAATAATCTATGAAAAACACCATATATGATGAAAACTATATCCATATCAATCACTATACGGAAACAATAACATAAAAAGAAAACTGAAAAACTCCCTGGCATCAAAATATCTATCCCCAAATGGTATGATCTATGACCAAGATTCTAAAACACTCAAAATTCCAAGCACCATGCCCTTTTTTATAGCTTAGTGGACCAAAAAATCATTGTATTTCATCTCTATCTTATAGAATTCCTATGAACTCTCTCCCACAACCTCCAATAATAATGGAAAAATGATAGGGATCTAAAAACATAAACCATTATATTGAATATATTTATTCTACTCCTTTTTTATATCCACAAGACCATTACATAGTGATTGATATCATTTGATTAACTAGGGGTAAAATTTATCTATCAGTTATTTTCTTCATGTTATGGAATCATCAACACCTTCGGTATCCAAATGGAAACATCATCCAAAATTAACCAAGAGACATTCATGAACAATTGGTTCGTGAAGCATTCCTCATAAAATTCTAGACTAATGATTTGGTAATATACCTATCTCAAAAGTTTTTTTATCATAGATGTTTTTTCATGTTTGATGAAGTATTAATTGAGACAATCTTTAATCTTAAAAAAATTCTTCAAAAAAATCATTGAAAATAGTGAAATGCATACATTTTTATAAGCTTATCATGGTCCCACAACACCCCTCCCACTATCAATTGGATGATTTTCATATTGAGTTTTGTAATTGTGGAGGAGAAATATCCTAAAATTAATCATTTTTACTAAAACTTTGACCCACTTATTCCCCTCTAGATCCAATTAATTTAGTGGAAATATTTTATTGAATTTTTTTTGGAGAATTATCTAGGAAGAAATAAAGAAGACAAAATAAATTATTAATCATATTCCAGATGATCTCCTAACATATAGTTTCATGAGTCTATAACTCATGATGCAATGTCTGTCTACACATGTGTATGTATTTCCATAAGTCTCCAAATGATCTAAAAACCAAGAATTTCATTTCATCATGATGCCTCTAAATACCCCTAAACATTCCATTTTGAGCAACATTGAGTGTGATTAGGAATTCCAAAACTCTTAAATCATATAGTCTATACTTCTACATATATTGCAACCCCAAAAGCCTATATAGACTCTTCTGGGTTAGAGACATATATGAAATTACAACATATAAATTCATTAAATTATATTTTTTGTTCTTGATAAATCCTAACATATAATATTACCTAGAATAGAAAAATTCAAAAATATATAAAATTACACACATTTCATTTTTATCAACATACTACTTGTAAGAAACCCACTCAATAGTGATCCACTTGAATTCCACCTTTCATAAAAGATGATGTTTCATTGTTCCTTAAAATGTTTGATATATATTTTATCCTGAAAAATCCATACACATGACTGATATCATCAACTCTCACCACCATACCCTATACACATTGAAAGGTTTTGAAAACATTAATACCAATTTATCATCATCATTACCAAGTAGCATCCGTGACAATTGCCTTAAAGAATGAACAAGGATACACCAATATAATTCATACCAATATTCCTATTATTTTAAATAAATCTGTAGTTCTCTTCATAGGTGTAAACCCTCACCATGTACTCAATATTTGTCCTTCATGATTCCACTCAATGAGTTATGTCTCTAGGAATACCTCCAAACCCGTGTAATACCGATAATATAAACATAACTTGTTCCATTATCTAGGTCGAACCAAGAAGCACCAATGTGTAAGAACCACTCCATCCCTTGAATCAATCTCTATAATAGAATATGCATCTTTATAGCATGATGTTAAATTTTGTGGATATGTTTTGACACACAAACATAAACAGTGTCACTCGAACTAAATGGATTTAGATTCATATCCAAATATGATACATATGAATCCGCTTTGGGTTAATTAATGATATAATCACCATTTTATCTCCCCATCATGATGTGGAATCTAAAATTATTGATCATATACATGGTGTATGTTTGAAATCTCACAAAACCTCCAATATATCACTATAATTCATTAAACTGAATGTGGATCCACTAGATATTAACCTTTTTTCTACCATTTTATGAAAAGAATATATAAATTTTTTTCCACTTGATGTTAAAATGTATTATCCCTTAAGTGATGAGAATAAGTATATCAAATCCGTTTTTGATGAAAATTATGGGTTTTACATGAATTCCATTAGGGAACCCCACCCATCATATGCATTAAAAACACACCACTTGAAAATTGGGCAATATCCACCTACCTATATCCACAATTTTACTAAACTATGGCTATAGGTACTTATGATGTAGATATAACCATAATTTAGAAAACTGTTGATATATGTGAAATTCATAGCCTCAGTTTTATTAAACCATGGCTATAGTTTTTTTTGGTTATGGGTATATTCATGGTTTTCTTAAATTGTTGTTATATTTCCTAGGATATTTCCCCAGGTCATCAAAATTATGGATATATGTTTCCCATGAAAGAATGGAAGAAAAAATTTTCCCATTGGAAATTTGTGGGAATACCTGAAAAAATGGTTTTACACTTATTTCCATGATTATGTAATTTATCATTATATTGAAAATATATTAAATTAATTTAGAAAATTATATTTAGTGTTGTGTTTTGGGCATCATATCCAATATTTAATGTTTGGGGATCAAATTCAACTAGAAGAATTTTATTTCATCAATATGGCCATTGATTATAGGGGATATAGACACTATTTTCCAATAGAAAAATATATCCTATATCTATGGTATTAAGCCTTGTAAATAGTCCTCTATCTGTGGTGGAAAACTATTATGTCTCTTTCCACTGTGGAATAATAATGCTTATAAGTTCTGTTTACATGGTGGAAATGATGGATTTTACCCATAATAAAGTGTACATAGATGTTTCTTATATCAATACTAATATGATCTGTGGCCCCTTGGAACCACGGATATAATATATGACTATATTTTGTGTACTCCATATCAATAGTTGTTTCCCATTTCCTCAGCTATGATTTTTAGTTGTGACCCATTATTTGGTGGTTATATTATGATACTTATGTTAAGAGAATTCGGAATCCCAAATTCATATCATTGGATTATTTTGGTGATGTGCTGGTGATTACATCTAATATGATCATAAAAATACTTAGTAATGATCATGGGTTCTCTTCCCCATCCTATTCGGTGATGAGAATAGGATTCCCTATGTTACATGAATGAAATTACATAGGTTATGATACTAGTATTCATTATCAGATGATCATAATTTATCAATTTTTACAATCAATTTTTTTCAATTAATGGTCATGAGTTTATTACTGTATGAAAGAGAATATGTGGGACACCCAAATGACACTATTTCTATATATTTCACATTAATTTGGGGTATAAAATTTGTTGGATTTTTTAAATGGTTTTTTTATAAATATACATCTATCACAAATTTATTACATCTAGTTTATGGTGATATATGTAATGATAATTATGAATTCACATACATTTGGGACTTTAGAGTTCATTTTATTGTTAAATGATTTTAGACAAAAGGGTGGAACACAAGTTTGATACAAAAAATGTGAAATATAGTAGAAACATGAGATTCATTTTTGATTTTGGACTTGGTGCATGGATTATTCATAGCTAGGGGAAGCCTTTTGGATTACCATGTTCTGGCGAAGTAGTTTTGTTCAGTATTGTTTTTTATGTTTGGAAAATGGTTTGTTAAACCATATGACTCTATTTTTCTTGTCCAATGTAAATCATATAATAAAATATTGGCCTTTTTGATTTTTTTTCAATAAAATCATTTCTCAATATCTTATACCACACTCAACCCAGAGCATAAATAAACATAAATATAATTTGGAATTATTATTATAATGATATAACTATTATAATAAAATCGCTGGTTTGGTGTGTATGAATAGGACTAATTGAATTATTAAATATATGTTGAAATATTTTACATAATTAAAACATATTTATTAGTTATTATAAAATAATTATCCTATATTTAATGATAATAATTTAATAATACAATGTTATGAATAGTTAACGTATTAAAGGGAATTGTTTTATAGAAGCATTATTTTATATATTTTTTACATCTCAGTTAAAAGATATATTTTTTAAATTTATAATGTCAATTTTATTAAATTATATTCATTGATGGTTTTATTATATAAATATATTCTTACCATGAGTATTTTTTTATTTCATAACTATTTTCTTTTTCTATTAATTGTGAAAATATTAATTTTAAAAATAATCTCACTTTTAGAAAATTATCATGACATATGAATGAATTTTAATTTCATAAAAAATAGTTATAAAAAACATATATAGTTAAAAATTAATATAATTCATTTAAAAATATAATGTTTAATTTTCAAATATATGTTTGATATTTGGGATATTATAGTGACATTCTTATTCAAATAAAAAATATTTTTAGAACTTATAATTTATTTTATTTTTCACCTTGGTGTTTTATTTTTGGTGTTATTTTAACTAAAATATATGTCCTCTGATTTAAAATAATTTAATTAATTCAATTTAAATCAATACATTAAATTATTCTGGTATTAAGTAATTTCATCCTCTTAAATGGGGCATTTTTCTAAAATTGGAATATTGTTGCTCATTACAAACATACAATAAAAGTAATTTTTAAAAATTATATAAAATAAATAATATAAAATATATTCAATATTTTGTATAATCATGATCTAATTTAGAATTCATTTCCATTTTATTTTCTCATAATCAATTGTAAGCCTATGAAAATTTTATCACCTTAATAATGGTTAAAACATGATAATTGGAGTTAAAACTATGGAATAAGGTATCAAAATCCCTCAAAAACATACATTTATTTCATGGGATGTGAAATATGGAATTTTCGTACCTATTTCCGTTGATAATTGTATTTTTATTATTTTATGTAAATAATAATTCCAAAATGGTACTCTCTATTAATATACCAAATATTATTCGATATGGATAAAAAATAATTTGAATGATTCAAAGTTTTTTTAAAATGGATAAATTAAAGTAATTATTTTTACACTTTTTTAATTTTTAAAATTGTATAATTATCTAACACACAAACGAATCATGGATGTAACACTTGTGCATGATGTTAAAAATAAAAGTAAATAGTTTTAAAATATGAATACTTATATATTTTTATTAATTCTAAAGTCGTAAATGATTTTTTTAATATAAATTAATACTCATTCATGTTTTAAAATTTATAATTTTAAATCCATTGAAATATTTATGTTTCAAAATTTAAATTATGTTAATAGTTCAGAATGTGACATTGAGAATATTTTGTATTGAAACTATTTAATTCATTAATTTAAAAATTTTAAAAATAATAAATTTTTTAAAATTAATGTGAAATGGTTGATAGTATCAACCAGTTTCCACAAATAATAAACTACCCTTATGTCATTATTGACCCTTAAATTCTAAGTATAATGTTACCATAGTAATAGTTAAAAGGGTTAATGAGGGGATAAACTAAAGTGATAAGTGTAAATATAACCTAATAAATTTTATAAATCATAGTAATTATATGTATTTGAAACATATATCATTCAAAAATTGAAATTCATCCAATTTGAATCCACTTTTCATTGAATGTGAGTTAATGTTTTTTAAAACTATAAAACGATTAATAGCATTCCACTCTCCTCGTTTATAAAATATAAATTCACATCCTCTCTTATTGAAAACCTATAGACCCACTTATCTTGACTAGAATCAATAAAAATTACTTTTAATCATTCTTATAGACATTATAGAACATATAGTATTTATAAAATATGAATCCAAGGGTCCTTAAAAATATATCGAAAAGAGGGTTGTCAATGAAGATGTAATTATTTTAATTATATCCTTTTTTGTTTATTTTTTCGTATAAATCTTTGAATATTCATTAACCATATTAATATAGTTTAATAAATTAAATTATATTACATACAACTAGTTATATTAATATAATTACAATTTTATAATTTTCATCCATCTTAATAGAAAATTAAAATTACTTTGTGCGTGCGTACAGACTACCGTCTCTATGAATGATGTATTTTATTTTTCATAACTACATATCATTTGTGGTTATCTTTATTGAAAAACTCATTACATAATATTTTTTACACTTTATTATTATTTTATGACGAAATATAATCTACCTTCAGATCCCCCAATACATTATATGGTCATAATGATTTTTATTTGTACGTGTAGACTACAACCTTAATAAATCTATGTGATTTTTTTTATTTTTCATTAATATGGAAGGTCCTATGAATAGATGTAGTAAATATATATAATAAAAATTTTATAATGAAAAAAATTAATTCTCAATTAAAATTTACCTCTATTTCATTACATTCATTGAAATATTAAAACAACAGTTGTGCATATGTGAAGACAATCACCTCAAAGAAGTGATGTAATTCATGATTCATCTCCACCCTATATGAATGGTTTTAAAATAGTTTATGATGAATTATTATAACAATTATTATATGATTAATATTCCATAGGTAATGAAACCCCAATGTAATTGAAATGACATGAACCACTGAATGAAAACATTCATGATAAAATGGTACATTGATCACATAAAATGATTATTTTAGGGATGGATAATTAATTATAGAGTAATTGAAATTAAAATTGATTCATATATTCATTGTTATTTACCATTAATGTTTTTTAAAAAACTATATAAATTTATTTTTACTATATATGTGGTTATGACTATGTACGAATAATATTAGGACCATAGGTAAGGGTTTCTTGTCCCACTTTAATTTTTATGAGACATATTCTACATTAACCACTTTTCACATTTGGGAGATATATATACAAATCATAAATGTTTTCTATTATATATTTTTATCAATTTCATGATTTTTATTATTCCATTTATATTTATATCTTATATGTGGTTATTATTTAGAGATTATGAAAATTATGAGGTTTATCCATCTCAATATTATTTCAATGAGAAATGTTTCATATTATTAACTTTTTTTCATTTATATGGTGTATATACTACCCCATAGATTTTTTATATCATAAATTATAATATTTTAATTATACTTAATGTTTTATTTAATTTATTTATTTAAAGGGATTTATAATTGAAGATATATAAAAGTGAAAAGAGTTTAAGTTACAATCCCATTTTATTTTCGAATTATCAATTTTAAATATCAAATATTATATATTATATGTTTAATATAATTTGAAACCCACATATTATTTTGGAAAATATTTTTTTATAACAACAAAACTATAAATTCCATTTTACAATATTTATATCCTAATAATATAAAGAATTTGTTTTTAAAAAAAGATGACATTGTTTCACCTTTGGACGAGAATCATTTTCCTCCATATCAATGTTCCATTAAATGTTTTCAGAAGAAATTTCTGACATAAATAAAAATATATATATTATTAAATATTAAATTTATATATTTTAAATTTTTAACAAGTTATTTTTGCAGTCTTTCTAAAACATGTTTTTTATTATTTTTTATGAAATAATTGAACAGCGCCCTTAATTTAATGTTTAAAAAATAAATTGAATTTTCCACTTTCCAAATAATTTTTTAAGATTAAATTTCAGTGTTTACTATTATTAATATAAAATATATTTTAAAACAATATAAAAATTTTATTTTTTTAAATATAATAATGGAAATAGTTATTTCCACCTATTTTTTAAGAAATGTTCATATACTCATTTAATGATTTTTTTCATATATGTAAACATCCATATATGTCTCTTATGCTCTAGTAGGTATATTTTTATATGATACATTGAACATAAATTTTAAAAGGAATGTTTATATATAAGGATTAAAAGTTATTTAATTCCACTTATATAAATTTATCTTCTACCACTTATAAATTATTTTGAAAATGTTTTCAATATTTTTTATTGGATATGAGATAAAATAATTAGTATGTAATTTTTTTGGGCATAAGAATGTAACAAAATGTGATTTTACAAGTTTTTTTATTTTAAATAAATATTTTGTTTTTTATTTCATTTACCGCACAAGAAAATGAGATTAAATGAGGAATGATATGAAATGGAATTAATATCATCTAAAGATGGTTGATATAACCTAGTAATTATTGTTTTGGGTATAAATAAGAGTATTCTCATTATAAATTATATGTTGAAAGTTTTCCTTATTCAATTTTATTTATTATTTTCTAGAAAATAAGTAATAAATTTTGATTGATAAATATTAAATAATATATGTTTTGGAATGGTTAATGTATAGAAGGATCATTTTTATATAAAATCAGATGTTACAAATATTTTTTATTTATAATATAAAATATATAGCTTTGAATATTATATTTTATATTTTATTAAATTAATTTTATTTTTTACAATATAAAATGTTCATATTTATAATATTATTATATTTCATAAATATTTTATTTTTTTGGTTGAATAGTAAAAAATATCTTGTTTAAACATAATGTTACATTTTTTAATTTGGGATTATATAAGAATGAATATATTGTTTATTAAAGAAAATTAGAGGCTAATTATATTTTTAATATGTAATATACTTAATTTAAGAATATAATTTTTATCGTAGAAATTTATGTTAGAAATTTGGGAAATATAACCTCTATTTTTATTCAAATAATCATTATTTCAAGCACATCTCTTTGAATAATTTTTTCACATGGTACCAATTACTTTTATTTATAAATGTCAAATAATTTTCCAATAATTTAAATTAATTAAATTAATTTTTTGGGGATCATTATTTTATATTATTTTACTTTATTTTTGTAAGGACACATTTCGTATGCCCAAAATAGGATTTATTTTCAAAAAATGGGTCTTCACTGCCTTTTGAAAACATATATTAACTGAAATTTTTTAAATTTTTTGAAATTGAATCATATAAAATGTTTTTAATATTTTATTTTATCATTTTATTGATTAGTTATGAGGTTAATTTTATTTTATTCATAAAGAATAACAACTTTAGTAATATTTTACCACCTAGGTAAAGGGTGAAATGGGTTAATCAATGATTAAATAGTGGGATAAAATATCAAAATATCTAAAACCCATAAATGTATTTAATTAGATATTTTGTTACATCAAAACTAATAATTTATTTAAAAATAATTATTTTTTTACATTAAAAATGATGTTTATATTATTTTATTGAATGAATAAGTGAAAAATGGTACTCCCTTTACGTTAAAATCTCGAATATGTTTTAATACGAATAAAAAGAAGTTTTATGTGGTTATAAATTGTTTTATAATATTTATTATTTTAATTCTATTAATTTTTTATATTTATTGTAATAATATAATCACCTAAAACGGTTACACATCATTGATTCTAAACTTGTTCAAACAAATGAAAATCAATGTATTTAGTTTTAAAATATAAAATGGGATTTTTATGGATTATTTTACAACATGAATGATTTGTGTTATTAAAAAGGAAATGTAGGTAATGTTTTTAATATTCAACATCGAACTCCATAGTAATACTATTGTTTTTATTTTCACATTATGTTAATAATATTGAAAATGTCATTAATAATATTTTAGGTTAAATAATACTATAAAATGTGGTAATCGCCTTTTTAAAAAAGAGAAAAAAAAACACAAAAACCCCTTTTGTGTGAAAAAATGGGAAACCAATATAAACTTGAGAACCCAAATGCATAAAGACCTTATAATGTAATGCCCAAAAATACCAATGAAACAAAAAATTACAAATCACATATCCCAAAGTCCCTTTAACCTAGTCACAAGGAGAAAAACTTCACAAGGACAAGTTGAACCAACATCCACCTGCAACCGCACAACCACAAGACATTTCTTTGACCAGATCTGTGTACCGCAACTTCTTTGGAATCCATATCTGGACCCACCAAAACTCATGTCATCAAACACCAATATTAGACTACACAACTAATCGTTACCACCTCATGGATCCTTTAGAGCCTGATCCTCATGTACCTCGAGCACAGATGCAAAGGCTGATGTTAGAGTTAGCATGGCCATAAAAGAATATCATGCACCTAATCACACCTCCCCAACACCAGTGTCGCTAGCACACATTTCGTGCCGCCAACCAAGAAACCACCTCCGCAACGTGGACCAAAACAGATCTGTCGAAGTAAGATCAATCATTTTGTGAGGTTCAGATCTAGAAAAAACACACCGCTACCGCCTTGAAGTACCTGATTTTGTTAAGATCTAGACCTGAGAAATCCCACTGGACATTCTTGATGGAACATAGAAAAACTACATAGATCATTTATTTAGAACTCTGAACTTTGGAGTGGCCATATCCAGTTAAAATGAAGAATATTTGAAGACGACGACCACAAATGAGACAACACACCTCCACCACCAACACACACATGCTACTACAACCTGTACCACACTGAGTTGTCCCTTCCAATGTCTATAATCACCGCCTGCACCCGTACAACATAGACACATGCTACCTCACACTACCGTAGAGGGATCGTCAAGCTCCAATAAAGGGGAGATCCATGGCCGAATTCGGGACCTCCTTCTACCCAGCATAAAAAATATCTACTTTTTAATTTAAAAATAATAATAATATTATATTTATTAGATGAATGGGAAATTATAAATCGTATCAACCATTATTATATTATGATTTACTTCCCAATTTTGAATCATATTGTTGACCCATAATTATTTAGCATCTTATTGCCATGATAGGGGTTACAGGGGATAACAAGGAGGTAATTAAAATATATATTAGGGTTAAAATTTCTTAAAAAAAATTCTAAATAATATTCTTTTAATTTAGTTCCAACCCGTCTTATCTTAACATCATGGTTGAGCTAATTTGATATCACATTCCCATTAATGTAACCTTATTTAACATAAATTTATTGAATAATTACATGTTTGACACTCCCATCACTTATATATTGGAATCTCCAACCAATTATAAATATCATCTAAACATCCTTATTCATTAAATTATGGAAAATTTGTTCTTCAAATACCAATATAATACACCTTTACAATACATCCAATGGTGGTTTCTCAAAGAATAGGTAATCAATTTCATTAGGTAATTTTGAGTTGATTTCATCTTCTACCTCCTATAAATACTATTTTACCACATTAACATTGTTACATCAATTGCATTATCGTACTAAAATAATATTTTTAAAATTTAGTAACCCTTCATTTTATTTTCTATCCTAATTTCAAAATAAAATATTGTTGTGTGTATATTGTGATTGATTTCTCCATGAATAATGTATTTTATTTTTCAACTCCAGATCTGATGGATGGTTATATAATTTTTTTATTGATTATATATTATTTTAGGAAATTATTTTGGTTCTATAATGATAAAATATTGTCTATATTATCACTCTCCCATCAATTATAACACGATAACATCGCATGTGCATAATTATGAACTACCACCATCCAAAGCGATGAGTTTTATTAAGTTATATTCCTGGTAATATGGATAGTATTATTGAATAAATATTATATATATTATAAAAATATATTTTTATAAATTTTAATTATTATTTGGGTATCTTAAATTTCATCCATCAAAAGGTAGAAACATCACTTAAGTGTATGTGTAGACTATCATCTCAGTGAAGTGACATAATAATTTTTAGAAAACAATTAATTTAAATGGTTATAGAAATTAATATAATGAATATGTATAAAAAATTTAAAATTTTTTAGATTCTACATATTATTTAACCACTATAATAAGGATCAGTACATCAAAACGAAAACATTTATGAAAATTAGAACAATAAACACTCAGAATGATGATTTTAATTATAAATTATCTATATTTGGCTAATTATAATTTATAAATTATTAATATCCCACTAGATAAGTATGAATATTTTTTAAAAGTAAATATATAATAATCAAAAATTTATTATACAAGATGTCAATTTTCTATAAAATGAACGTCATGTCCTACGATAATGGTTTCTGATCTCAGATTTATTTCTATGAGACAAGTTCATTGTTCACCTCATATTTGTTTTGGGTGGTGTTTATACTACCCAAAAAAGTTTATTATGATTATTTTCAGGAAAATTATTATGACTTAGAAATTATCATAATGTTTACCCTTATATCATGTTTTGATTTAAAGATTACCAAAACTATATATGTTCTTCATTTGAATATTATTTTTTTGATGCATGTTTCATCTTATATATTTATTTCTTTATATGGGGTACATATTACCAAATTGATTTTATATATCATGAAAATATTTTCAATAATGATATTTATTATTTTATTTTTACTTATTTCTTTAATGTGCTTTATGATTTAAATTTCCTACAAGCGGAAAGGCTTAATGGTACAATATCATTTATTTTGGGGATTATTAATGTTAAATTTATAATGAGAGAAATTTTATAAATATGTATATTTTAAACACCATATATATTCTTATAATATGGATTCCATTAGTATTTTTAGGTATATATCCAATATTTGTTTTCTTTGGTTGGAAACAATACTTGGAAAATAGTTTGTGTAAAATCCATCCATATTTTTCTTTTTGGTAAGTAATGTTTTTCATCATCATCTATAATAATCAAAATTTTCTAAAATGGTGTTATTTTATATGATCCATTGATTTTTAAAACATATCATCAATAATATTTTTAAACATTTTCAATTGATTAAAAAATAATATATACATTTTTTTAACTTGGTTACTTATTATTTTTTGTAAGAAGTGTGAAAGGAATAATTTTTATAAATTTTAATGAAGCAATGGATTTTTTCAATCATGAATTTTCTACTATTTGAAGATTCTGTTAAAAATATTATTATTTATTTTCAAAGAAATTGTTTTTTAATATTCTATAAATTTTTAGTTTTTAAGGATACTAAATGATAAGGATGTTTTACAATGTTTTCAAAGAAATGTCAAAATGCTATTAAATGTTAATTTTTCATCCATGTCAACATCGTATGATTATTATTATAAACCATTAAGCAAATATTCCTATGATTAATACACATATATTTTCTAGATGTATTATGTAGATTATATCATAAGGATGATTATATGAAACCCATTACTTTCTCATGGGTAAATTAAGTTATTTTGAAAAATTTATGAATTTTTTTCTCAGTCAGGGGGCTTTCTAGAATGCTTGTTTTTATGATCAGGTCAAACACATTTTTATGGTGTTAATTATTTTATAGGTGGTACCATAATAATAATACCTACTAATTTTTTGTGCAGTGAATGATATCACATGAGAGTATATGAATTAGAATGGAGAGTGAACTCTGTCTTGTAAGGGACTATTTCTATAATGATAGACTATGTATTTAGCATTCAATATGGAAATCCATGAATGAGGAGTTATACCAATCCATTATGCGAACATGTAGAAAATAGGAATCTATGTATATAACCTTGACTACGAAAATGATAAAATATGGGGTGGACTCAATAGAATATGTTAATTTATCCACTATTATTGTTTGGGAAGTCAGATTTGATTAAGGAAATTATTTTCTATTCACATATGTATTCGAAAAACGTATTTCTTATTTTTATTATTTGTAATCATGGACCATTACTGATTATTAATGATTTGGTACTCATTTCACATCTGTTTTTTGTTATGATAATGCATTTTTCCTTGACTATTGATTAATTATAATTGTATGGTTGGGTATGAATACCATAAGTTATAATCATTATATCATTCCCTTATAATTTTCTGATTGTTACATTTGATCATCAATTGATTTCTATCATCTATACCATTACTATGAATCTGAGCTCAGAATTTTTTATGATTTCATTTCACCAAGTTATAATGAATGATATTATATAAGATATGAAAAGATGGGTATCTTTTGTGGAGATGTTTTATATTATTATAGAAAAAGTAAAGAAGGGTATTATTAGAAAGGCATAGATTTTTTTATACAATGTGTTGTTAATCCTATAAAACACTAAAACCAAATGGTGTTGAATATATTAATGAATAAATATTGTCCTTTTATGTTTTAAATATAGATGGTAAAAATTATTACATTTTATTTTTTATTATAACAAATATTTTTGTAAAATGATTCTAGAAATAGATCATGGACTCTGTGTCTCAGGTTATATCATTTATGGTTAACGCATGGTTTAACAAACTAGGTTTTTAACCATATGTGCAACCAATATTCATTAAAAAGTAAAATAAACGATTTTACATTATGATTTATAATTTTTAAGTCCTTTTACACCACCTCATTTTATTACTGATGCTATAGTGCTTCACTGAGCTCCTCAACCCACTAATTTTTAAATATTTTGGCCACTCCCCTTTGATTTTATCTAATTTCTTCTAGCTAAGACTCTTTATATCATATTTTTCCCTTAATTTACCTTAAATTTCATTATGGTCATTCATCCACACATGAAACCCCTTAATATTATATTATAAAATTAGGTTTTAGGGATCTTCCAAATATATGTTTTTTAATTTTCGTTATTATAGAGGTAATGTTCTTTCATTATTGATCATTCTCTATCGAAGAAAATGAATTTATTATTAGTTGCACTAGGTCTAAGGTAGTTATGTTTTATTTCATTCTAAATGAAGTTTCATTATATTTTTCATGTTTTTTCATACCATGTTCACGAAATTAAGTCTATACGTGATACTGATAAAGTATTTCATAAATTAATTATGGGTTTTATCACATGAAATAACCGTATATAATTGGTTTTATAGCATTTGATAGTATGATTTTTAGTTTGATATATTTATGTATGTTTTATAAAATATTTTTTAATGGGGTTTAGTTATTTATTGTATTACATTTTTCGGTTCTAGAACTATATAAAGGACTAGAATTTATAATTAATGATTCAAAATGTAGGGAATCTAAGGGAAATTTTAATTGAAATAAATGAAAAAATAATTCGTTCATAATTTTTTTTTAAATGAGGTTGTAATCGGTTTTTTAATGATTTGTTGAATGATTTTCTAGTGTTTATTTTCATGGATAATTTCAAACAACCAATTAGAAATATTGTAAAATGTATTTTTATTTTGAGTTATTTTTTTTGAATGAACCATTTGGTACATTTTTTGTATTTTATTAAAGCATGTGTAAACCTCAATTGATCCCCTAACACATATATCGCTTGATAAAAACCTTATCCCCAATAGTGTTTTGATTATTATTTATTTTTAATTATTCTTATTCATGTTAAATTGGGTTGTTTCTTACACAATTGTTTTTGGTGACATATAATATATAATTATGGTTTATAGATTTTAATATATGTGATGATATCTTTATAATTTTTATTTTAATCTCCTTATCATAAACATATGATTGGATTACTTGGTAACTATGTATAATTTCTACATGTGTGTTAAAGTAGCGTGAAATCTGTCTGATAGCTTGTTACCATGGAAATTCTTTCTCTCCTAGGGGAATGTATCATACTCAGTGACCCTAATGGGGAATGAATGGAATGTTCTTATTTCATATAAGGGACTTATAGGATGACTAAAATGAGGAGAAAAAGTATGGTCTCATTGATTTTAGAACCTAGGAGGTTTCCCATAATGAATTTTATCATTTTAGGGTTACTCAATGGATTTATTTTCATATACTCTTTGTATCACACAGATCTGAAGTTGAATCCATGTAAGCATTACACGGTTTATTTTACATATTATACATTATTTTTATATTTATTCGTTTATTTTATATATATCTTTATTTATGGCTCTGATTCACTTTCATATTGATTTGAAAATGTATAAGAAATTTTTTTCAGTATAAATATACTTTAATTTTATGATGTTTTTTGAAATGTATTGATATAGGAAATGGATTTTAGTTTTGTTTCAAAAAACTAATAATGACCCCTCTTTCAATGGTTAAAAAATTGTTTAAATATAAACAATTGGCACCAAATTTTTTTACACAATATAGGGGGTGTATCGTAATATTGATTAGGATATATTATTTTATTTTATTAAAATTCATGTAAATAGTGTATTTTTATTTATAATTTAAAACATCATTTATGAAATTTATTTTAAATGAAAATTTTATGAAGTCAATGATGAAACATCATTGGTCATGATTAGATCATACTCTGCATACAAAACCAGGTGTATTCAGCTCTCATATTTTCTTTTTTAGGTTCTATATTTTTTTTAACTTTTTGAATTTCTTCTAGTTATTTATTGATGAATCATATTGGAAGTGGTGTTAGGTCATTGGTCATGAGGAGGGTGTTGGTAGGGGATCCAGAATGGGTTTATTTTATTTTCATAGTTCTGAATTTTCCATTACAATTTGATATTTCTTCTGTATTATTTACTTATACGATGTAAGCTTATGTTTAGTTATGTTTTATCACTATAATGAGTTATTATTATCATCAATACATCTTTTTACTCTAAATGTTTATTTGTTTTATATTGAAAAAATTTATTTTGTTTAGCTATATCTGATACACATATAAATAATTTAGGACCCATAAGTTGTATCAATGATGCGGTTATTTGGATTCATTAGGAGAAATCATTCCTAGATGATATGTTCATGAAACTATGGTAGTAGTTTACATCCCATGGGGATCAGGAACGCCCTTTGGGAAAAATGATGAATAATTTTAGATGATGTGTTTGGTCTTCCTAGTCCCATTCTATAGTAATGGAATTATATCTGTGAATCATAATAGGGACTAGGTTCTTAAAAAAATGTCTTATTATTTTGTAATTTTGGTTCTCTGAAGATTGAAACATCATAACTCAAGAGGATAGTTTTTAGAGAGTCATGTGAGATCTTTTTTATATGAATCTAACATATATCATGTGTATTGTGGACTTAAATCAAGGATTGGTTTTTTTAATAATTTGATTCATTTTTTAGATATAGATTTTGGTTTTTTTATTCAGAGTATGTGTGTTAGTGAATTTCGTTGGATGTTGATGTTCATGGGGGTAAAAATAGAGAATGAATTTGATTTGTGTGGATATCTAAAACTACATGTAAAACCTTTTGGATTATATGATGATGGTTTTGTGACCCATTATAGAGGTGGTTTCATACATAGTACATGGTTAGACAACTAATTTGTCCAAATAATGCATTGTTTTTTTACCTTAGATAAACATTATTTTCTTCCTTGAAATATGAGTTGAACCAAATGGTTTTTCCCATGGTGTGAGTTCAATTTAGGGATTTTTGTTTTAATTTGATAATATTTGGTTATGTTTTTATTATGGGTGGTTAAATTTTATTCATGTGTATTTTTTATGATGGTTAGTTTTTTGTTTTGAAAAAATGAATTTTGAATAACAAATAAAAATATATTCGTTTATTTTTTAATCATTTCTTTGGATATGGAAGAAAACATTTTGTTTATGATTATTTTGAATAGGTATATTTTCTCATGGGTAATTCAATTCTCTTAATAAATAAGTAATTTTTTAAAAAAATTAACATTTAAGTGTTTCTAAATTTAAGTGGAGTCATTTTGTAAGGGGATTGGTTGGTTTTAATTGTGTCTGTATCTTTGAAATCAAAACATAAAATTTTATTAAAAAATGTTTTTTTTGAAGAAAATGTGAATTTTAAAATTTATTTGATGATTTTTCTCGTGGTATTGTGTTTTTTTATTTTCCTTTTACTGTGTGTTGGGTTATTTTATTAGGATTTGAAGAATTAATGAGATATATTATTATTTTTTTATCTATGTTTTGACAGTGATAAAGGCACTTAACAAATTTAGAATACTATATTTTATGATAAGATATATAGTGAATCATTTTTTAATTGTATATATTTGAGTATTTTACTCTTCTAGGAATCATATTGGAGTGGTGGTTCCACAATATTTTTTTCCTTGGGACTTCTTGAGTCACTATCCATTGTTAAGGTTCTTGGGTTCACTTTGAGGAAATTAAATTTTATGTCTACTTTAAAAAAATTATGTGTTGTGTTATCTTTTGAGTAATAAATTATGTATTAGTTTTGTTATATTACAATTTTTTGGATTTTAAATCATTAAGGTTGAATGGATTATTGATTTTGAGGATACTCTTGTAGAATTACATTCTTCTTTCCTTTTTGGTCCCTCAGTTATAATATTTTGTTAATGGTGGTGGTGATGATGCCTTGATACATGATTTTATCCTTGGAGGATTATATGTCAAATTTACATTGTTGTGTATTGATAATAGGGACATGGTAATGCCTTATTATCAGTTCATTGAGATATATTGTCCCATTTATGAAGACACTAATCTCCCATTTCACTTAGTTTTGTGACCCAAGGTTAGATTCATTTTCATTTTATTATTGATAGATTTCATTGATTGGGTATCATTCCCCAATTTTATTATTTGTAATGTAATGAATATGGATGTCCATTTTAAGTGATTTTTTTAGATTTCATATTGTTTTTTTAGGTTGGATCATTAATTATTTTAATTTTTTATTGATACTCTTTTCTTCTCTTCTAGTTTTGGGGGATAGTATCCCTCTTGAGAGTGTTGTCTAGGTAGTGTCTCCCCTAAATAGAAATTCTAAATTATTGATAGACCTAAACCATGTATCCATATCATTGTAGCCTTATGATCTGGTGAATATGAGATGGATTATCCAGGTATATATTTTATGATATTAAAGGATTTTAAATATGGGTTTTTATGATTCCAATGACTATTTTTTCTACACACTTTCTTATGGATCACTTAATTTTTATCACCACTCCCATCTAAAAAATGTATTGAGATTTTTTTTCATTCTTTTAATGATTTATAAATGACTCTAATGATTCATAAAGTGGCATGGTGGTGAAATATCTAGAAACCCTATATTGATTTTTTTATTTTAAATTTTTTGGTGCATATTATATTTTTCATATCTTTTTAGTGTGAAAATTTTTTTAATAAAAATTTCATTTTGTCGCAAGGTTAACTCACATGGTTTGTATAAACCCATTTTATGATACATACAATGACCCATATATAGGGAAATTTTATATTCATTTTGTTCGTTCATAGGTTAGTACCCCCAGGTGGTAAGTATATTGGGTTCAGACTATACGATAGTCAATATAAACCGTTAGAGTCCTTTGGGATATGGGGTATTGGATAAAAAGTTGCTTATAGTTATGGGAAACTTTGTGGATGAATATTATCCAATGATGTATCATTTTTATTTTTATTTTTTCATTTTGGTATACCTTTTGGTAAAACATAATTCTAAATAATGTGAGTATTTTTCTTAATTATGGTGTGATTTGAATTTTTGGCGCACAGTTTACAAATGCATGAATCTTAATTGGGATAAAATATAAATTTTTATTAAAAAGTGAAATACACCTCTTTCAATTTATATTTTTAAATGATAAATCCAACTTTCATACCCCCTCCATTTTTTACCAAATTTATTTCAAGTGAAGGAGATCCTCATGTCCATAACTTTAGTATTTTTTGTTATATCCCCTTCCATTTCCATGTGGTTTCCACTAGGTAAACCACCATCTATTTTATTCTTCTCTTTACCCTAATGATTCTACCATTTCCATTGATTTATTCATTTTATTGAAAACCCACTCCACAGTGTAGTTATTTTTTAGGGCTCACTAATGGTCAAACCATTGAATTTTGTTTGTCATGACTTATAGAGGTTGTGTTGTTGTTTAACTAAAATTTAATATCGAAGGTGAATACTTTTTCATTGTTCTCCTTATAATGAGGTAGTTTTTTTTTGTAAATTTCCTTATTTAAGTCAATTTAATTAAATTATTGGTGTTTTTTAGTAATATTTCAACTATATTAGGTTTATACGTGGTATTATTTAAGGAATTCATAATTTATTTGTATGGGCATCATCATGTTTTATAAATCCATTTAATGGGATTTCTTCCATTTTAAGTTAATATTTGGAATTCATATTATTTTTTAGTTAACATAAGAGTTTTTTTTAATGGATATTTTTAATGTAATTATTTTTACCCCATTTAAGCTATAAAATATATAATTGTTTAGTTTTTCACAGTGTTCTTTGAAAATTACAGGAATATTTGGAAATTATCAAAATATTTAAATAAAATTTAGTATCATTACTCAATATTTTTTAATTTTTTTTCCTTTTTATTTTTTAAATAGTTGTGTGAATTGAAATCTATAAAACAATTTCAATGAACATTTTAAATCAAAAAATTTTAATGCTGAAAAATAGCTTGGAAATAAATGTTTTTTCACTGAATGTATTTTTTAGTAGTTCTAAAAAGGTTTTTTTTCTGAAAAATGTGAAAAATTGATTGAACACATTACATTAGTACTATCAATTTGAAACCATGGTACCCAAGGGAATGTTTTTTAAGTGCTTTTAAATGTTTAGTTATTATGAGTGAGAAAAGAATTTAGTGTGAGGATATCAGATGTATGATGTTATATTTATATATTATTTTTGAATGTATTATAGATGTTATTTATTGACATTATTATTTAATAACCTCCTATTTTATATATTTTTGGAGGCCTATGTAGCTATTTTTATGGTTTGGATGTTTGTTACATAAGTGTGTTATGGCCTGACTAGCAAGATACCTGGGATATTTGTGCCACCCTAAGTGTGTGTATTACATTTCGCGACCAAAAGGATAGATATGTAGGATATTTCATTTTCACATATGGGGCCAAGGGAGAAGAAACTAGGGAAACTATGTTTCATATATCTTATGTTAAAACCCATAATGTTTCTGAAGATTCATTGTCTACTTTGACGATTATTTTTGGTATTTATTGTATACCTTGTTGGTATCCCCTAACCCATTAGCAGATTTTGTGGAACTATTTGGTTATTTTCCTTTTTAGGATTTATTTTCATCTAAGTTAATTTAGGTATCCATTTTTCATTAGATATAGATTTGATTTACATTAAAAATTTTCTAAAAAAGGATTTAGAAATGATGAATTTTAAAATGAAAAGTGGATTGTATTTTAAATAATTGTGTTTAGGAAATATTTGGATAAAGGGAAGGGACTTGAGTTTCTATTAATGATCATAATAAATAAACCACTTTATATGGATTCAGAAGTGTTTAAATATAATGGTTTTTGATCATCCCATTATTACTCTAAGAAGGGATTTGTTTTGTAAATGTTATTATTGAATAATATTTGATTTCAGTAAACATTCATGTGGAAATCTATGTTTTTTAATTATATTTAAAAATATCATAAATGAAATGGATTTAAAATGGAAATTTATAAAAAAATTAGTAAAATACTATAGTGTTTTTACCTTACACTATGCATACATTTCTCGGAATATACACCTCTCATGTTTTCCATTCATGTGCCAAAACTGTAGTATATTTGGGTTTTGTTTGAGTTTTTCTATAAAATGTCATATAGGATGTCATGATTAATTATGGATCATGAGGAGATGATAGGTAGTGTTTTGGTAATGGAATTATGTTTTTTATATAGTTATGTATCAGCCTTTCTAGACTCCATCATTATTTAGTCTTTTTTATTAAAAAATTTAGAATTTTGTGATTATTTATTTTCCCCATTTTGAGTTATTATTATTTTATATATTTCTTATTACTTTTAATGTTTATTTATCTAATGTTCAAACTATTGATTGTATTCATAGGCATCTAATATGTTGATAGGTCATTGATGATTCTCTAATGGGACCCATTATGTTGTTATTTGAATTCAAAGAGTAAAATAATTTCCAATGTATACATTATTGAAACCAAAGTACTATTTTCTAATCCATGGTGATTGAGAATATTCATTGGGAGTAGTTTTAGATCTAGTTGGGTGATCTGTCAGATCCGACTATACTAGTTTTTTATTGGATATCCAAGGGAACATGAAAATGTTACCTCATGTGATGATAATGAGTTTCTATATGAGATAAGAATATGATTCCCTATGTGAAAAGTTTAGGAATCCTCATATATATATAATTATTCAACATGAATGAAAATCATAATATTCTGTATGTGAGAATCCTAATACACCATATGTGAAATTAATAATATTTCTTAATAACCATATGTGGAATATATTTTCATATTCCCAACATAAGAAATGAAAACATCAACTCTATATAATTGGTATTCATTCAAATATATAAGTAACTGACCTAATTATCTAGAATACAGGTGAATATGTCAATGAGATAAAGATTCAAAAGCATGTATTTATTTTATAAGGGATATATGTAAAAATAAACCAACATCCTAGAACTCCATGGTGGGAATTATGATGTCATATATATTAATTCAAATTAAGGGTCCAACAACATCACCCCTGTTGGTGAATAGTTTCCCGCCTCTATAAATAAATAGAGACAGTTCCAAAACATGAATATCCATAGTTAATATACTGTTAAAATGGTACAAATGAAAGGAATAAAAATAAATACTATAGAAAACTAGATAAGAAATAGATTCATTAAATATCAGGAAAACTAGAATACCTTAATACCAGTTCAGGATTTCTAGTTCTAGAGAATATTAAATTTTAGACACAGGAGACTTCACTATCAACTAACCATCCAAAGATATAGCTATTAAACATTTTATATATGAAACATGGGTAACACTAAAATATGGAATCAATCCACCTAAACAAATATCCTTCAACATTATAATTTTTTAATAAATACCTTACCATTTAAAATTACATGGAAAAATTATTTCAAATTTGGCCGACCTAAAAAAATTAGCTCTTTAATAATTTTATTTCCTTATTTAATCCCCCCATTGATTTTTTTGTCAACACCATTGAATATAATTTTAACAAAATCTAAAATATCTTTACCCCCTACCACTGTTAAATATAATATTCATTTCAACTCCAAATCAGATTAACCATTAGGTAGGATAGAATAATATCCCTAACTGACATGAAATGTTTAGGCTGGTGAGTTTAATTTTCTCCATCTAAAGGAAGTCACTTAATTATTCATCCCCCTTTTCAATAGAAAAAGACGTTTTATTAAAATAATATAGACTATATGGTTGTGTACTTATATCTCCAGTTAGAATAATAATCCATAGAATATTGGGATAAACACATTACATCATTATATAATAGAGTAAGGATGAATATGAATTTATGGAGTTAATGATTTAGATAATTCACTTAGAATATACTTAGTGAACATATCTAGAATTTGATTAATTATAAACCCATACTCCATCATTACATATTAACTGGAACCCTTCATGTTGATAAAATAATATTTATTTTAATTTTATTGAATGTTTAGTTTTTCCAAGAGTTCATGAAATGATCAATTTCACTCTTATCATCATAATAATATTTCATTTTCTTTTCAATGTTCACCTTAAAATATCCCAGCTATAATTTATTCCATAAAATAAATGTACAATAAATTCTAGAATTAACATATTATAAATCATCTATAGTCATACTAATAGATAATTATCTGTTAAAATTACATCTCACACAACATTATCCAAAAACGTTCCTTATGCTATTGATTTTATATCAATATAGACTCTAGCCCAATAAATATTAGTGAAAACATCAATGTTAAATTCTTACCTTATTTAATATATAATATCGTAATAAAATATTTCATTGATATATATATGAATTAGTTTTTCAACCAACATGTGCGATTTCATTTTATTATTTGTATAAAATGATCAATAGGTTAAAATATAAATTTTTTTAGTCCTGATGTGGTTAGATAATGAAATATTATAATTAAATTACCAATGATCAAATCGTTAAAAAAATATATCCAATTTATTTTTACTCAACATTACACAAACTATTTTGAGTTTCAATACATATTTTAAATATTTCATTCCAAATATCATCAATAACTCCTTGGGATAGTTCCAATGACATAAGAAGACATTAATTCATTTCTATATAACATGAAAACCCTATAAAAATCATATATTTGAGAATTGAAAGGTAAAAATATATCTTCTATTAGTCTAAAAAACCCTTACAATAATAATCCCTCTCACATTTAAATACCATTTCATCAATATAGATGATTATAATTAGAGTATGTTTTCTAATCTTCAACACATATAAATTTCAATTAGGATTTCCATTAGAAAAGTGTAGTTATTTTTTGAAAATGACACATTTTTTGTACTATGTAATAGGGGTCTATGTTAACCCATATTAATATTTATATAATATTCCCACCATAGTATAATCACTACCCAAAAATACCTCTTTATTTCTCAATAAAAACATATTCCTAAATATTCTATTTTGAAAATAAAACATCGCATCCAACCAATTAAATTTGAAGAGTTTTTTTGAATTTAAATACAAAAAAATTCTCATTTCTTCATGTCATGTAACATATATTCATTTAATTTATACAGATTTAGTATTTGAATAACCTTCACAAGCTAATCTATATTTGTTCCTCATGTTCTTATCTTTTTCATTGAGATTATCTATAAATATCTACTTAGTTACCTTAAAATTATGAAATTTAAAAATAGTTACATGATTATAGATTTCAATATTATAAAAAATATTTATCACTTCATTAAATTATTTTGTCCAATCCTTGTGTTAAAAAAATCAGAATCTAATTTTTTAAAATCTTGTGAAATAAGTGTTATTTTATTATCATGATATAACTTTCCTAAAAATTTAACTAGATTTCCCTCATTTCCTATAATGATTTTAATTTCAGAACTATTTTTGAAACATCCATATTTTTTAAATTTTACACTCAACAAAACCATTATCACCTTTGGACTGACTATATTAACTATTAACATGATTAAAATCATGATCAAATTCAGTTTCATGTAATTTTTGGGAATTACTGTTATCATTTTCTATTAAAATTTCATGATATTATTCCCCTTTTTCCATTAATCTTAAGTTATTTACGAGAAATTTTACAAAAATGAATTCAACCGTCTTATGAATCAATTTATTTAAGAACATTTCAATTGTTATATTTAAGGGATATCATAGGAATACTCTTTAAAAATGATTTTCCACAAACATTGATATATCCAAACATTTGACCTTCATAAAACATGTACTCCCAAAAATATTTAACTATTTCAATATTTTGTAACTTGTAGAACACATAACATATGTATTTATAATTTATTCAGTCCTTAATAATAATCATTTTTGAATATGAGTGAATGTAATTATATCTATAAATGAAATTTATGGGTTAGTATTCAGTAATCACAGGTCTTACCATATCTATTATTTTTTTCATTATATTACTCCATTCAGTTTGGGAGTATAAAAGAACAATATTGATGTTTAATAATGTACATAGAAAGATAATTTTTAAAAATGTCCCCAATAAAACCTATATATTATCTATTCTCTAATTATAAAAGTATGTTCATGGTTCTTTCTCAATTTCCATTTTGAATAAGTTTAACATATCCACAACATCAGATTAATGTTTCATGGATATCAGTTTTCATATCCTGATGAAATAATTATGGAATATGATAAAATAAAGATCATTTTTGGTATTAATTTCTAATTTTTGAATATAAATAAAAATGTTGAACTTTGAGGGGTCTCGTGGAAAAAAAAATTAACCTCTTCTGACATTCATGTACCATTTTCCCATTAGGAACATTGCATATATAACATATCATTCTCTTTTTTATATGATGATGATTTCTCACCACAAAATAATATTATATTTTACCAAAATATCATTAAATTTGATAGAAATATCTTATATACATAGTTTAGTTTCATATTTATAAATTAGATGAAATTAATTACATGAAACACCATTTTGGAATGAGTTACTACTAATTAATTCTACCTATTTGATAATTCAATTATCGTTTAAAAAATGATGATAATAGAGTGTCTATTGGTTATAATATAACAATCATAATCACATTGGTGTTTCGTCATTAATAAGTTTCATTTAAGAGAATGAAAATAAGAACACCATATTTTTTTATCTAATATTGAATTTTGGTTTTAAAAATTGGGCTGATATTTAGGTAAATTTGATTCCCAATGTTATCTTTACCCACGTAATATTATTTAATAGTATTCAAAATTTTCATTGTAACTATCATATGAGAGGCACAACATCAATCAAGAGTTTATGTCTCTCCATTACTACTATATTTCAATATATCTTTAGTAATAAATAACATTCTTTCTTTATTCATTTTCATAATAAACTTTTGTTTATTCATAAAAAGGAAAATTCATCAAAATATTAGTCATAACATATTCATTATAGTGACTTTTTTGGTTAAATATTCAAAAAAAATTCATTAGAATGTAAAATATATTCCATGTAGTTCATATTTGAAAACATTCAGTGAAATATTTTTCATTAATTAATTATTTATTCATACTCTTATAGTTAGTTAATTTTATTTCTAAGCTTGTCCCCCTCAATTCCTAGCTACACCAATGAAGTGAAATATTAGACCATGAACTATAGGCTTTTTCCCCAAATATTATGAATAAAAAATAGCCATAGAATATTTATCATTCATATATATATATGTGTGTTTTTTTGTCATGAAAATACTGTTGATATAAAAACTATATTTTTCTCTGTATTTCGTTGGATGTGTTGAAGTATTTATTAAAATGATTTTCCAAACTAATTTTTTTAGAAAATAAGACTCCAAAAGATTTTTATCAACCCACCCCATACCTATTTTTGTTTTTGAATATAAAATTTTAGTAAAAACATATTAAATTAAATTTTTATCAGGAGTATTTTTCATGTGGGCTTTTCAACAAATAATCATAATAAACTAAAAAGATTCACAATTATCTTCCATAAATTTATTGAAATATTCACTCAAAATTTTAATGTATTATTGAATTAAATTAATATTTATTTTTTCTTATTGAAATATATTTATATTTTTAAAATTCGTTCATTTAGATCATTCCCAATATATTATTTCACTACATCCTACACCATTAGTTATTTAATTTCTTCAATGAATGCACCATTATTTTTAGAATGTATTATTTTCAATCATTCTTCATATAAAATTATTTCAGTAATATTCTTTACTATTTATTGAGGTTAGTAGTTTTTTTTATTCACCGCATGTTTTTATTTAAACATATATTCTATATAAATCTGATCACATGTCTCTTCTTCCCTAGTTGAATTTTTTTCAAATTTGTTAACCAGGACAGTGAAGGCCCTAAAATGTTTTCTAACTTAACAATTATAATGACTAAAGAAAGATGAGTAATCTACCTATATTTTTTCAAAAAACTTACTATTTTCTAGATGGTAAAAATTTTCTAACACTATTTTTATTTTTATCTACCTTTGAATTTTTACACCATTTCATTCTCAGATTTTTTCCTTCTTCCTAAACGTCATGTTACTTAAAACCATTATTACATTGAGTATTTACTATGAATTACCCAATTAAAGAACATTTAAAACATTTAAGAGATATTTTAACATTCTAAAAATCATTTCCTTTTATTTTTTTCTATGATACAAGGAGTATAATCCTCTTATACTAATCATCATTATATTTAACTGTATCTGATTCGCTTGTGTAGTCACCTTTAACTTCTAGGATTTTATGATTTATCATAGATTTAAATAAATAATATTTCAACGTATTCTTCTTAAATTCAATAATATTAATCATCTCATCTCAAAAAAGAATATTAAGTAATTCATAATAGCTAAATCATCTATATCTTCCAATTTAAAAATTTACGGATCATCCGAGCTAAGGAATTTTCACATCATTTATTAGACAATCACTGCATAATGAAAAGTGTATTTTAAATCATTAATCTTGTTTATGATCTTATTTATAAATTTTATTAATCATAAATATTATTATCATTATCCATACTCACATATTTGAATTTGATTCCCCATATCTATATCTATACATTCCTTAATTTCACATTCCCTTCCAAAATAATTTTATGTTTATCCTTAGTCATCTATAAGTTTTTGAGACCAATCACTTTCATGTATAAATTTTAAAATATGTATATAATAAAATCATTTCAACCCTATTAATTAAACTACATGTTTATTATCTTTATAAAATTACTAAGGATTATCATTCACCCCTATTGGATGTCCCAGAGTAGAAATATCTGCAATTTCCAGGACATGTGAAATAAGATAATGTATCATCATATTATTTGATCCAAGATAATTTTTTCCACATTATGTAATAATACATCAAATATATAATAAATTAAAATAAAACATGTTTAATAATTTATATTTCATAAGTATTCATGTCTGTTCTTATTCCCATTCATGTGCCAAGGAATAGGATGTACCATTGAGAGGGTTAGGTGAATAAATTAAACTCATTAATAATTTACTTGAAAATAAATTTAAATCTATATAATATTATGTTTATAAAACAAAAAATAATTATTTCTCATCAATAAACATTTGAAATGGATAATAAATTAAATTTCAGGCATTAAAGATATTTACAAGGTTCTCCTTTAGTGCGGGTGACTATGTTTGTGTGGTGCGTAGGTCTTGTTTGAGAAATAGAATTTTCATGAAAATAAATCAACTAATACAAGTCATATGGAATGGTATCTTCGTTTAGAAAAAATAATTTCCCATATTTGAATCATAAAAATAGTGGTTATTTGGGTTCACATCATATTATAAGGTTATAACCAAAAATGGAATTATGATCACTTTTACTCCGAGCTGTTTATGTAATGAAACTGAATTTTTAATGAGGATATTGAATAATATAAATTATTTTTATCTTACATTATCAATTTAGAATATTTAACATTACAAAACATCATCCCCATGGTCATATTATTAAATAACTTCAAATTTATGAATTTTTAACTTTGTATAATTCTATAATTTAGGTACTTCCTCTATTATTATGAAATTACACAAAATAAAAAAACAATTGTTTTACCAATTAGATCATCTAAAATATTATGTCTAGACACCATATATCTCTACTCTTAGAGAATCAGTTCCACTATTTGAATAATATCATTGATTATATAGGAAAACATTATCCGTTAAATCTCGTAACCAATAACTCTAGCTTCATCAGTTCTCATTTCCTAGTCAATAATTCTTAATTTATCCAAATATATTATCGTATAAATTCCTCAATGTTTTAGAAAAATAATATTATCAATTATCATCAAGTATCCTACAATTATCTGTTAAAATAATGTATCCAAACTTGTTATTTTTATATCATTAAATCTATCTAAATATCATTACCGTATATATTCTTGTACTTTAGAATCTATAAACATTATATAATTATTATATGGATTTTTTTAGAATTCCTTATATTATTTAGTATCTTCCTCTAAATATCATAATCTTGCAAAAGCATAGATTCATTGAACCATATCTACAAATCTATCTGGGAATCTAGTGTCTCAACATATAGTTGAACTTCCAATCACTTTATCTTTGGATTATATTAATCCTCTTTATTATCTTACCATATGACCATCTAATATTCATAAAATTTTAGAATCCTGAAGTTATAATGTTATTAAATATAAAATTACAAGTAAATTAAATTCAAAAAATATATTATATAACTATAAATTATCAGACTTATTCTTCCACATGAAGGAATCCATCGAACTTCACCTTTTTCTTGAACTTATTCATTATTTTGATTTGTCAATTAAACAAAAAATACAATAATACCATGTAAATTGATTAACCATTGTGACATCTATTGGGTATTGATTAAATTTACAAAGCTCTACATTATCCTTCTTATCTTATAATGCTTCAATATTATAACTACTCCTTTTGGACACCCCCAATATTGGCCTTTTGATTCTTCTTCATTAATAACTTACTATTGTATTTTCATAATCCTTCTCTATATACCTAATTATAACTGTTAATAGAACTCCTCCGAAATCATAATTGATACTAAAAAACTATGATGTTTCTTACATTGAATGATCTACATATAATTTCCTATCTTTAACTTACATAAATATAATAAAACACTCTAAATTTAATATAATTGGAAACCATTACATAATAAATAATTATATAAATAAATCCCTTTGTAATTCATGCATTATTTTATTTTGATTCATTTATGTTACAGCTACGTATTCATAGTTCTTCTATTTTTTCTCAATTTTTTGGAATAGTCTAATAAATCAAATTAATAAATGATTTTTTATGCATTTGAACAACTAGATTCATTCAATGTTATATTTTAATTTATAGTTACATAACTTAGAATCTTTCTATAATATATAAATTATTGTGAAAATTATCATCCAAAGTTACATCTATATTCCCTAAACAAGACATTTTATTTTCTAAACATTTGTAACTTCTTGATATAGTATCAAAACTCCTATATACATAACCTCAAGAGACATCATTCTAAAAATAAATTCATCACCTTTAAACATTTCTAAAAGAAATTATCAACATATTAGTTGACAACTAATACAAAATATCTTCAATACATAAATAATTCTATTAAGGTGTTTATATTTACATATCAAATTTATCCATTTTATCCTTGCGTTGTTCACTCCATTATTTAGTTCATTATTTAAATTGATTCAATTAATTGGTTAAAAATGAATAAACATCCCAATCAGATTGCTCCATGCCATATGAGTACAAACCATAAGAAATATTAGTCCAACGAATATTAACATAATATATGTAGTTTAATATTTTCCATGTCACATGACATTCAACAACTTCACAAACCATATATTAGACCATTTATTTGGCCCATATAAAATAAATCAATATTAATTTTTTCATTATACTTTGTCTTGTTCTATGTTACCTTTCATGGAAAAAGAGCATGATCTATTCTAGTACTCATTTGACAAATACGAATGTTCTGTTGACCTATAATAAATTTATCATTTTATATACTATATATCGAATGATTCTTGATCCCAAAATATATATAGTAACATATGTATATCTTATCTTGGTCATAGCTACATGTATCCCTTACATTTTATTTCTCATTATAACCAGTATAATGTATCATTCCATCATTTAGGTAACATCTTGTTAATATATTTAGTTACTCATAAATCCCAATTTTTTCATTATTTTTTGGGTTTCATTTCAGTTTCCTTATGGAGAACTTTTGAAAAAATTATTTATTTTGGGATAATAAAGGGTGTCTACTGGTAATCCCAAACCGTGAACCCATTTAGAGAAAACTGTGCAACCTAATGTATAAGTATTTTTTATAGTTCATGCACGATTAGTGAAGCGGTGCGAACTATTAAGATAAACCATGCAGACCATTTAAACCAAGAACATTATTAGGCCACACAGTTTTCTAAAAAATATGGCTCTTCTCAGGAAACCTATTGAACAAGTTTTTAATTTATTAACAATATTGATTAAAAATTCATAACCCCTCCTACCATCTGATGGACTCAAATGACCATTAATTTCATTAGTACATCCTTGGAGCTCCCAAGAATAGATTTTTCCCATTAGAACCCTGTTGAAAGTAGTCTATTGTTTGAGAAAGAACCTCTATAGTGATCTCTCTTCTCCATCAATGTGTTTCATTAATCCTTGTGTTTAATTTTTTACAAAATACCCATATTTTTGGAACTAAAACTTCTTGTTATTGAAATATCATTTTTTTCATCATTCTCCATTGATGTTTTCTGTGTATGGATTTATGATTCGAGATATTGTGGTTCAGAGTTAGGTTTTATCATTACGATTTAAAGATTTTTTTTAACCATATATTTTATTATTTAATTATAATTTTTATAATTGAATATAGTTTTTTGATTTTGATAGAATTGCATTCATTTTTTTTGAAAACCTGAATTCTGCTGAATTGGGGTTTTAAAAATAGGTTGTTGGCATGAAACTGGAAAACCCCAATTCCCTTGAACTCGGGTATATTTTTGTAAATTTTTGTAACATAAATCTTTTAATTTTAATAATTTGTTGGGGTAAAATGTTTCAATTAATTTTTTGAAAACAATTATGGAAATGTATTGGACAGAAAATAATGAAAAACATAACTTCCAATGATTTGAGGTTTTATTGTAAAATTGATGGAATCTTATGAAAAATTTAATTATTGAATATAATTTCTTAATGTGTATTTTAAAATTGGATTATGAATTTATTTCATATTATAATTTAGAAAATGGATTTAAAAATATTTTTATATAATCTTAATGGTTTTATCATTTTAAAAAGGCAAGTTATGATTAAAACACCATTTCGGGTTTTTAGTGGAAAATTGGAAAACATTATATAGGAGATGGGATTAATTGTATTTTTTTGGTTTCTCAAAATAAATCACCAATAATTTTTTAATATATAATATTCATGACTAAGGTAGTTAGTGGGTTATTTGGATGACACTTTATTCTTTACAATGTTCAAAAACATAAATGCATCATGTTACATACATTTTTAGATGGGGATTAGTCATCTTTCTCCAACGTTAAAAGAGGTGTATGTAAATATTTATGTGTCACCAAGTTTTTTAGGTTCATATAGCCATGAAATATCGCACCTTATTAGGAATATTACCATGTTAATTTCTTCTCTGTATTTGAATTGATAATATTCAATTCATATAACTATTTTACAAACAATATGATTTATGTAAACTTTGTTTATGTAAAATTGTTTATTGATGAAATTCTGGAAAAGTTCCATTGTTTTAGAAATGATACCTATATTAAAAAGTAAATCCTTTTCCTAATGTTTTTACAAATTTTGAACTGTAAAGCATTGTATCTTTTAATTCAGTTTATGAAACTAAACACATATTTCTTTTATATTTAATGATATGTTTCGTTAATTTAATATTGCAATATATTTTGGAATCCTTGGGGGGAACCTATGGGGATTTTTATCTCACTCACTACTTCTGGATTAATGTGTTTTTTTGATTATATTCTTCTAGTTTTGATTGGGCGTAAAGTATACATTGATGTGGTTATAATTATGGATTGATGGACATGGTGTGTTGCATAGTTTGGAAGAAGGGTATTTTTTCATATTCTCTAGTACATGGATATAGTACATTGAGTTTTTTTACCTATTTGACTTTTTGTATAGTTCTCACAATGGAGTTTTTTTATTCATTGCTGACTTAGATATTTTACATTCAAGTTGTTGGTAGAAAAATTGTCCCCACATTCAATTTATTATGATTACAGGTTCTAGTCACTAACCAGTGGGGATCAGGAATGCCCTTTGGGCTATCTCACTACCATCTCAGTTATTGGGTTACAAGGTTTGCAGGTCTAGTGGGTGAGAACATGGTGTCAGCGATCTAGGCTGAGCTTCTATTTTCAATCCATTATGCTTTTGTGTAATATTATATGAAATTTGGAGGTAGTTTTGATTTAGTGGCTAGCCTACTGTCACCAAAATAAACCATTAGTACCCATGGGTTCTTAGGGAATGTTTTCTGGATAATTAGTTCTAATTTTTCCCTAGTTTGTATACAGGTATATTGAAATCCAAATATCTTTTCTCTCTCTATTGGGAATAATTTCCATTTTTATCTATTTGTTTTTTAATATGATGTATTCCTTGTTGAATGGCAATGTATTATATCATCGTGCCTCTGAGAAATCAGGAGAATCAGATATTGGATTAAGATTATTCTAATCCATAGCGAGTGAATCCTCTCATGGACTTGAATCTAGTTGAGTTGATAGTGCACATAGTGCGAGACCTAGGGAGGGAAACACCACCAATTTCCATTCAAGATCCAGCTATTGAACTATATATGAATGTTTTAAATAGTGGTTCTCAAGATTCAATTCAATAGAATCCATCACTCTTAAATGTATCAAATTATCCTAAAGAGGATAAGGAGCGGTTGAGCATAATAGATAATTTTTTTGTTCCTAGACACACCTGGTAAAGTCAAGGTGATGTGTTCCAGCAATGTACTAGAAGGATTGAGTATGAGATGGTGGGACATGATAGTGGTGGTGAATAAACATGTGGTATTCGAGTGTAATTACATCTAGGTTATTTTCTCAGACCAATTATTTACATAGAAGAGGTTTTTAGCTAAGGCCACTATATTTTTATCACTTGAGAAAGTTGACAAGACTTTGATAGATTATGAATTTTCTTGCAGTGCTTGTATAGTTTTCATCTCATATTGTATCAATTAACATGATGATGTCTTGAAATATTGAGTTGGGACTTCGACATGACATTAGTTCTCATGTTTTCTTGAAATATCTTACTTCTTATACTGATGTATAGGATATAGAATTGACAGTCAAGATGGATATAGGTGGAATGTCCGTTTTCTCAAGATTTTCCTTCACTCCCAGTGAATGTGTGAAATCCTATATTGCAGAGAAGAAGAATAGGGATTCTCATGGTGGTTCTAAATAGCATGATCATTCTAAAAATCCTTTACTTCTCGAAATATTTACTTTATTTTTTTATGAGTTTGGAAATCTGGGACCTTTAGAGATGGGTTTCAATGAAATTACCAATATGTGTTGGATCTTTAGACACTCAGTTCACATTAATTTATTTCCCCATGTATATTCCATTCAAGGTAGTGGCATCAGATCCTCATCACCATCTAATACTATTGGACAATCATATGTTAAATGTGATAAATATTTCCATCCATAGGAATCCATGTCAATGACTCATTAAATAATATAAGTGTCTCTAGAGGAATCATATACAGGCCCATTGACCATGAGATGTACCATTATTATGGTTGCATCGTTAGTGATGACTCTATTTGATACTGGTGAATCTAATTCATTTATTTAAAATCATGTTTTAAATATGATAAATCTTCTTATGGTGCTTTTATTATGAGAAATGTATATTTCTATTTTCATTGGTACAAAGAGAGATCAGGGTAACCAATGTACCTATTGTGTTTTAGGACAATCAAATGTTGATATTTCATGGGTTTTCTTCATATTTTCGACATGAAACCTCTTGATGTCATTTTCCATATCGATTTATTCATTGAAAATAATACTTGGAATGACTATTGTCTTCGACGTGTCTCCTTATCTTCACCATATAGTGTGTTATGTGTCCTTTAAGGAGATCAAGACCTTAGTTTGAGTAGATTCAAACTTTCTAATCTAGAGATTGGAAATGTGATATCAGTGTTTTCCTTTGTTATGATGAAAGAAAAATTGAGTAGTGATCACCCTTTAGTTTTTATTTTGTTTACTATTATTTTTCCTTCTAAATTCTCTAGTTTATCCCCTATATAAGAGGTTGAATTTTCTATTTAATTAATTCATGGTACTCAACCAGTTTCTATTCCATATTAATAAATGAAACCAAATGAAATGGGATTTTTTTTTCTAGTTGGATAATCTTCATGAAAATGTATTCATATGCCAGAGCATGTCACCTTGGGTAGTTCTGATTCACTTTTCTATGAAGGATGATATATCACATTGACTATGCACTGATAACCATAATCCCAATTATGTTGCAATAATGAAAAAATATCAGTTACCACAGAATGATGATATGTTTGATCATTTGAAAGGGGGAAATAGGTTCTTGAATATTGATCATCATTTTGGATACCATTAGTTTTGGATAAAAGCATATGATATTCATAAAATTCCCTTTCGGAGAAGCTACAACCACTATGTGTACCTTATTAGGCCTTTTGTATAATGAATTCTCCTACATTTTTGATGGATTGGATGAATGATTTTTTCCATGAGTATATTTATATATTAATTGTAATCTTTGTGGATGACATGCAAATTTACTCAATGTATGATGAGGATCATGTTCATCATTTCAAAATAGTTTTGATTTTGCTGAGAAATCACTTATCATATTCCAAGCTCTCAAAATATGATTTCTGGGATTGGGAAGTGATTTTCGTGTGACATGTGGTACTAAAATAGGTATTTAAATATTTGATAGTGTATTTATATAGTTCATAGTGGTAAATTCACCCAGGATCAATGGAGATATTCTATGACATGTTTAAATAATTTCAGAGGCCAGGTATGAGACTTGTCATTGATGAGACAGTTTCTCATTTTTACATGTTCCAAGAGGTCAAGGTCCAACACTATAAACCTTAGGGTTTTCATCTTCTACATCTAGTTCCTACAAGGAAATTTGATTAGATATCTACTAAATTTATTCTTGGGTTTCCATATACGTAGAGAAAGATGAATGAAAAATGGTTTGGGATTGGCAGGCTGACAAAATCATCACACATTATACACATTCATGATACAAAAATAGTTGAGAAGATGGTAAATAACTATGAGCACAAATTGTTTTTGTTCATGGATTTCATTTGGATAAAATTAATAATAGGGATCCTTAGTTAACATCTCACATTTTTGGAGGCCTTCAAGAGGCACTAGAATATCACATTTATTTGTGTATGTTATACCATCTGTAGCTGGATAGAATAAAAGAAATATATGTACATATTATTGAGGATATGCTTCATAGTTTTGTTCTAGTCTTTTGTGGATATTGTAATGATCCCTTGGGCCTGGTTGAGTTTTCATATAACAATAATCACCAGTCCATGATATGAATATTTCCATTCAACCCCTTGTGTTTCAAGCATTGTAAATCTACATTGTGATGGATGGATGTTGTTTAAAGTTCCTCTGTTGGAATAAGCTTGGTCCATGAAATAATAGTAATGAAGTAGTTGATTCTTCATTGATTGGTGACGTAACGTATCCTATGATAGTCTTATGCCGATATTCGCCTTAGAACTTTTTAATTATCATAAGGGGAAAAGTTTTTCATGTATGTTTCAACTCTGTTGGGATATCGATGGCTTGGGAGGCAAGTGATACATTCTCCTTGTTTTTTGTGAACAATTTAATGTTGTTGAGAAAGAGGAAATAGATGATATCAATTTAGAAAATCCTTGGTAGCTGACATCAATACATTAGTTGTTGCATGTATCTCAGCTTCCCAAGTATCTATCTAATCCATATTGTGTTCTAAGGTGGAGTGATCATGAGGTTGACGCCAATTTATTTGTGACTGAGGGACCAATTCTGATAGTGGATTCAAAAATTAAGGAAATTTGTATGAGGATGATACCTTGGTTCGTGTTCTATAAATACATGGTTTTTATTCTAATGATATGTGGGAGACGTATGCATTTATTATAGAGTGGTTGCCTATTCATTTTGGCATGTATGCTTCTTCATAGGATTTCAAGGGACAAAAGGATTCTACGGTGGGGAGGTTAAAATATTATGATACTCTTTCCATGCATATATAAACCCCAATTTTTTCATGACATGTTTGGGTTTTGATTATGATTCCATTAGCTGAATGTATGAAAATTTTGGAGGCTTCTAGGCTAGTTCATGGTTGGTAAACATTTAGCACAAACTATGTTCCCTATTAGAGAAAATCATGCATCTCAAGGTAGTGGTATTTTTGTACAGTTGGAAAATTTTAAGTAATTTGTGTAAACTATTAAGAATAATATTGTTTCCCATTAATAATATTTATAGGTTATTTCTTCATTGATTCTGAAAATATGAGGATTTGTCGAGTAAACCATTCATATAGGTTTATAAGTAATCCAAATTTTAATTAAAAATTTCTGAAACACCCTTTTTTGGATCCTGATACACTAGAATGATTTATCATCATCTAATCACATCCATGGATATCCCAAGATATTTTTGTGGTCCCATAAATCTCTCATGAATGAGTTCCAATGATTTAAGAATTCCCTATGATCTTCTCCCATTTAGTTTCCACTTCATGTTCTCATTATTATATTATCTTTATTCTCCTCCCTTAGGTTCAACGAATACTAATATTGATTTTTGGATCTAATACCAACTCTTGTGGATCTAAACATAGTTTTGATTCATTGATCCTTGTTTTTTTGTTCTCTATTGGATTTTTCCATGCATGGATTTGTTATTCGAGATCTCATGATCTCGAGGTAGGTGAATCTGTTATAATCGCTGATTTTTGTTAACCCAAAATAAATTTATTTAATTTCAATTTTTGAAATTTAATAATGTTTATTTAAAATTATTAAAATGATTTCAATTTGTTTTGTCAAAAAAAAAACAAATCCTTTTGATGGGGTTTTAAAATCGGTGTTTGGGATAAAAATAGATAAACTCCAATTCCATTGAGGTGGGGTGTGTTTATTGAAATTTATGAAATTTAAATTGTTTAATTTAAATTGTGGATGTATTGGAATTCTATTCAGTTAAATTTCTACATTTAATGGTGGAAATGGATTTGATGGAAAATTAGGAAAAACTTTAATTCCATTTATTTAGGGGGTTTATTGTGAAATTTATGGAATTATATAATAAAATAAATTGTTGAATTTAATTAGTGAATAATGATTTTGAAATTGAATTGTGAATTGATATCAAATTATTATTTTGAAAATATCATAATAATGGTTATGATAGAAACCATATGGTTTTATCCTGATGGAAAATCTTATTTTGATTAAAAAACATTTTAGTTATTACATGGAAAATGGGAATATTTGAAATCAAGATTGGGATTAACAGTATTTTATTCTTACTTGAAATAAATTTCGCAATTTTGTTGTAGTAGATAACATGATTTCCTTAAGTATTTAGTGAGTTATTTGGATGGAACTATAGACTTTACAAAGTTCTATAACATAAAATGAAACACATCACATCCATTAGGAAATTGTGATGAGTCTTAATTGGCCTAAATTCAAAGAAATGTGTGTACATATTTTTTTTTTTCACCATTTGTGAGGAAACCCTATATCATGGAACTATTGTTCCTTCATAGACTGATGGCCATGTGTCTCAATTGATTGTATTTCAAATGAATATATTACATTGTTGTAAACTATTTTATTTTTCTTATGATCTATGAAAATTGTTGTATATAAATGTATATATATAATATATTTTTCAAAAGATTATTTGTTTTTGAAATTTTATATAAATTTAAATGTAAATCATTTTCCTAATTTATTTACATATTGAGAAATGTAATAATGGATTATTTTATTAATGATTATGAAATAAAAAAGATATTTTTTTTTGTTGAAATCACTCATTGGTTAATTTAATATTTTCATATATATGGAATGCTTGGTAATATAATAAATGGATTTTTAGCTCACTACCTACATGTGCCTTTTTGATTTTGTATATTATCTCCTTATAGGTTCGATCAGGTGGTGATGCACACCATGGATGTGGTTCTAGTTGATGATATGTCGAGCAAGTGTGTTCCATTCTATGGGACTTGTGCTGTTTTTTGTTTTTATGGTCCGTGGTTATAGTTCATTGGATTTTTATTTCCATTTTTACTTTAGAAATAGTTCTCCCAATGGATTTTCATTTGTATGCATTACTGACTTGTCTCTATTACTTCCACATTGTTAGTGGAAAAGCGTTCACACATTAATTTTTTAATGATTAAAGGATCTATTTACCAACCTATGTGGATAAATAATTCCCTTTCGGATATTTTAGGACGGGATCAGTTATTTGGTTACTAAGTTACCTGGTCTAGTTCGTGACAATTCATGCCATGATTCTTCTACTAGTTATACACTAGGATATGGACACCTATTCCAACGCTCTCTCTGGATTGATTCCTTTTTTTATACAATATATATACACACTGTGATTTTCTTAATATAATCCTAGATATATATATATATATATATATATGTTTCATTCATTTCACTCCTTATAATGATCTGAACCTCGTTTAGCCCTGTAAATGTTTCCATAAATGAGTACCCACATCAGTCTAAATGGAATAAACATAAATTACCCTAGAATTTTTTTTCATATTCATAAGATATTAAATAATGAAACCCACTACCATTTTTGGACTTTCAAAGTAAGTTAAGGATTGTTGGCCCATATCACATCATCATTTTTATTACCAGGTGGTTGTCGTATCCATAAATATATATTGTACCAACTATGATAAATACTCTAATACGGAGTGAATCAGGGTTTGATAGATTTAGACGCTAAAAAGTATTCAAGTACTGAAGAAGGTTTCAAAATGAAAAAGCAAAGTCATGTTCATACGTGGGGACCCCATTTGGGAGGCTTGGAGGGGCCATGAGAAATAAATTCATAGGCACATGAAAAAAATATGTCCAGCATGGAACCTTCCAAGATTCGTGAAAGTTCAGCGTGGGGGTGCAAAATATTTCGCGCCCTGCCCCGCTTGGTCCACATTTCACGCCGCCGCCTACGTCATACAATTTGTTTCGTTCCTATAGGGTTTCCACACCCCAGGATGACTATATATAGAAAGTGACCCCTACCACTTTGGGGCCGAAGAATTTGAACCACCTCTCCCGTGTGAAATTCCTCTCTCGTGCACGCAAAGAAGATGGCTCTCAGGTACTAATTTTTTCCCGCCAGGTCGCCCGGGGGTCTGCCTTTGCACGCGACTACTCGTGGTCAATCCTTTTCCAAATCCCCTCGAACCCCTTCACCCGCGTGCAGTTCCTTCCAATTTTGCGTAATTAGGGATTCAGCGCGCAATTCCTTTTGCCCGCCGGTCCGTTCTATTTCATGCCCAGCACCCAATTGCGCGCCAGACCAGAGTTTTTCGCATGCACAATTCCTTTTTCATGCCTGAAGCCACTATTGCACGCACTAATCCCCCTTTTCACACACCACTCCCCTATTGTGAACCTGCATTGCCTATTGTGCACCCGCCTGCCATTTTGCGTGCCTAGCTCCCCTATTTCGCGTCCACCTGTTGTTTTCCGCACAATAGCCTAGTTTGCGTGTAGCCCATCCTATGTTTGACTCCTATTATGCGCACTAGTATAAAATCATGCGCCTGCTGGTCTATACCGCGGGGATTGCGCCACTACACCCCTGCTCAGGGTCAGTGTTGGGCAGCGGTCCCTGCCCGGAGGGCTGGTCCCTTCGCTTCTGTCACTGACCCACATTAAAAAGGTAGAGTCGCACCACGAACTTTTCGTGCTGGGTCATCGGGATTTTCCATTGCGCCCTTATGCGCAGCCACCTTCCACCTATGGAATACCATGATATTCTACTTTTCATACCATGAAACACCTTGAGTTGAATTATTCCTCTTGGTTGGTTTCCTATGTTGTGAGTTGATATTCTCATTATCAATTCCCTGAGTACCTTGAATTTATCCATTCCTCATGTTACTCATCCAGACCCCATCTCTTGGCTCATATGCCAGGTCATACTAGAAAGGGGCGCCCTTGTGTAAGTCCCAACACCATCCATTGATAGGCACCTTATTCCTAACAGTCTTATCTAGATGACTATAAACTGTAGTATTCCGAACGTGAAAAATATAGGATGCCTCTTGTTTCAATCAAGAAATGCATTATGCTCCAAGAATAAGATACCAATTGTCCAATCAACATGACTATAAACTATAGTATACACTATGTTCCAAACATAATATGCCTCTCGCTCCAAACAAGATATGCCTTATGCTCAAAGCATAAGATGCTTCATGACATGGCTTAAGTGGCATAATTTCAAGAGTGCTGGAATCTGTTCATTCATTCCATCACTCCACCTCATGCTTTGTGTGTCCTTCATTCGGATCTTCATCCTCTTTCATGTCTTAAGGGACCCCTAACGGCCTGGCCCCAAGCCGCCTTCTCTCACCTACCATCATGGGCCAACGCCCTTGAAGGCTTTTGACAACACTTTCAGTCAGGTCCTATGTTTTGAACATGGTCAACAGTCGACCCCCGTTTGTTTGTCCCCATTTCAGGCTAACACGATATGGATGCTTTGTTTCGAACGAGGTCAATAGTTATCCTCCATTATCACACAACCCTCACTGCATTCCAAATGTTGGTCATGTGACTCACACATTTCATCTCACTTTGTTCGTAATGATTCCAACACCCTTGGTGTTATCCCCCTTATGCTCTTGCGTATAGGCGTTGGCCCCCCATTATATTCCTCAACACACCAATGAGTTGGGATGACCTCATGGACAGAAACGAGGAAGACATTATGAGAATCATCCTTGCGTAATCCTCATCCACCATTGTCGCTCCATAGCGGCTCCTAGGAAGCTTCCTTACGTAAGCCGCATCCACCATTTCCACTCCATAGTGGCACACGGGATGCTTCCATGCGTAAGCCCCATGCATCATTTCCGCTCCATAGTGTCACCCTGGCAACTTCCACACGTAAGCCCAATTCACCCTTTTCACTCTTTAGTGGCACCCATGCACACTAAAAACTATTTCTTCTTCACATAGAAACACTAACGTGGACCCCTCGATGGTTCGCTCTATGACACCCCCTCACCACTGCATTGTCGATGCCTTCCCTTCCACAAGGAGTGGAGGGTACCTGATATCTAATCCCTAGGGGTGCGGAGCAAACCAACCTTGTCCGAGCGGCAGGACATTAAACTGTCAAGTACTATCATCCTAAGCACATGACATTAAACTGTGACCCTGCACCCTGCTTCGCACGCTGGGTCCCCTTGGAAATTCTCCACGCCCACTCGTCTCCACGGGGATGAGATCACCCCTCATATAGGATGATATCCTCCTTATTGGAGTGGTGTTTGTCTGCGGTAAAGGGCCGCCACCTTGGTGTAAGCCCCTAGCTTTTCTTGCCGGAAGTAGCATCCCTCCTCCTCCTTTCATCTTTGGTCCCCAGGGCCAGGGAAGGGAATTGTGGGAAACAATTCTTCTCAATTCTTCAGTACAAAGTCTCTCTCCTACTAGGCTTTGTCACACTCATGCCTCCATCCTACAGTAAGCCCCAACTTCTTGGGCTACTAACCACGCATAATCCCATTTTTCCTCTTTGGGCCACTCCATACGTAAGCCCCACTCCATCTCCCATAGACTCACCTTTCATGATGTGATCGTCAGGTCTCTACTATCTCTTGTTTCTCACATCGAGCATAAATCACGTGAGCTTAGAGAAATCACAAACCATGAAATAATACCTTGGACTGCCTCAGAGTGTAATCCACATACCATTTTTTACTACGGGGACTTTGATGTATGACTAGGCATGGTACATAGGAAGCCTCCATGAGGTTGAAGATCCACAACCATCTTGGGCCACCTCAGAGTGTAATCCCCAGACCATCCAGAACTACGGGGACATTGTTCCATGTCAAGGCATGGTACGTAGGAATCCTCCACGTGGTTCAATCCCCATAACCAACATCTTGGGCCGCCTCAGAGTGTAATCCCCATACCATCCCGAACTACAGGGACATTGATCCATGTCAAGGCATGGTACGTAGGAAGCCTCCAAGAGGTTCAAGCGCCAAACACCTAGGGCCTCCTCAAAGTGTAATCCTCATACCATCTCGAACTACGAGAACTCTGATCCTGGTCAAGGCATGGTACTAGGAAGACTCCACGAGGTTCAAGCCCCAAAACCAACACCTTAGGCCTCCTCAGAGTGTAAGCCCCATACCATCCCATACTCTGGGGACATTGATCCATATCAATGCATGGTACATAGGAAGCCTCGATGATGATCATGCCCCAAACACCTTGGGCCTCCTCAAAGTGTATTCCCTATACCATCTGGAACTACGGGGAATTCGATCCATGTCATGGCATGGTATGTAGGAAGCCTCCATGAGGATCAAGCCCCAAACACCTTGGGTTGTCTCAGAGTGTAAGACCCATACCATTTCAAATTACGGAAACTTTGATCCATCTCAAGGAATGGTACGTTGGATGCCCCCATGAGGTTCAAGCACTAAAAACATTAGGACACCCTAGAGTGTATGCCCCATACCATCCCGAACTATGGGGACCCTGATCCATGTTATGGCATGGTACATATGAAACCTCCACGATGTTCATGCCTCGAACACCTTGGGCCACCTCAGAGTGGGAGCCCCATACCATCACGAACTACGGGGAATTTGATCCATGTCAAGGAATGGTATATATGAAGCCTCCATGAGGTTCAATCCCCTGACACATTGGGCCGTCTCATAGTGTAATCCCCATTACATCTTGAACTACGGAGACTTTGATCCATGTCAAGGCATGGTACATAGGAAGCCTCCATGAGGTTCAAGCCCATCACCTGGTCATTCCGACCACCTTCACGTCAGTTCGCCCCCTTCCCGATTGATGTTAAACTGTATTCGCCTTCTAATCTACGTGGAAATTGATTCCCCACCATTGGGATACATAGGAATCCTCCATGATGTTCAAGCCCAAATATCATGTCTCATCCCAATCTCTCCCTCGATCTCATATGTCTCGGGAAGCTCATTCCCCAACCTAGAGGTTCCAATTCTTTTGGGTCCCATCCATGTGTCCATTCTCACATATCACCTCCTCAGGTGTCCTATAAGCCCATCGAACTACGCGGACATTTATTCCCTACCACGAGGATACGTAGGAAGTCTCTTCGAGGCCCAATCCCAAAACCATCGTCACCTCATGGAGGTTCCATCACATTCGAAGAACCTTCCATCACCTTCCTGATTCTTACCTGGGCTGCCACATCCCGATAAGATCATGCCACCCCATTCTCTGTTCCGTTTGATAGCATTCAAGCAGCCACCCATGTCTTGGCCCTAATATCAGTGTTCCCTCTATGGGCTTCCTACATCAAATCCACTCTATTCAGTGTTCCGATCTGTCCGATCTGTCTCTGCTGGATGTTAAACTTGCGGCATACCCTGTGTTAAACAATGGAAGATAAGGAAAACCTCAAATAAATTCCCATGGAATATGATTCCCTGTGTCCGATGTGGGATGCATTGGGATTATGCACCCTCGAGAAGCTCTATAATAAGGGACCGAAGATAGACATGACAATCCCCCATTGTCAAGACACACCAGTGGTGGCCAACGTGACTACTCCCATAAAAGAAAGGTGTTGCCCTGATCGGACCCCATGGAACATCTTGACAGAAGTATTGTGATTAACTGGTGTCTGTGAAGATACGACACCATGAAGAGTTTCATGAACAATGTCTTAAATCATTGATGGAGACCCAGACTAGGTGATGAGCATCGAGGAGGAATCCAGAGAAGGAAGAACCAATATCTAATCATCTCGTTTCAATCAAGGAGGAGACGTCCCTAAATAAAGATCGGATGCTGCTCGCCTTTGTAAAGATGGAATGTGGGGCAACAACTATGTGTCCTCTGTGTGACGGATGTGCACGCCCCAACAAAAGAATCGTAAGAAATAGAATTAAAAACACACTTTTGATCTTGATTCATCATTAAATAATATATTATTGTCTCATCATCTTGAAACTATGTGTAAATGAAGAATCAAAATCATTCATAGGACATAGTAATATTACATGGTTCACCCTCAACTGGTTTAATCCAAGGTTCTTATAATTACAATTGGTTAATATAACAAAATCCCCAATAGAACACAATTGATACAATGCTAAGATAAGTCTCACTATCCTTTATTATTTATGAAAATTATCCCTTTGAAAATTCAACATCTCTCTAAACTGATGTGAATAGAGTAATCCACATAGATATTCATCTATTGATCCAAATTAAGTCACAATGGGTTCACAAATATGCGACTGTTCCAAAGAACTCCCTTTATACCTAAGTGATGAAATCAAATTTAATACATAACATTTTATTTTTTGAAACACATAACATGAAAATTTCATAATCATTCATGTAATAATTTAGTCATTATTAAAACAACCTATTAACCACATGGTACATGTGCTTTATGAAGAACCATTGATTTTTGGAAAATTTTGAAATATTTTGAATAAGTACTACAAAAATTAATACTTTTATTCGAACTAGTCTACCATTTGGAACTCCATTGATTCTCCAACAAACCTCCTTCATAAACTCTACACGTTTATTAAAAATATTTAGTATTATATAAATTTCTCCATTGATGATGTTATCTAATGAAATTTTTTCTTACTAATAAATTAAATAACATTACTTTTTATATTAAAATAAACCATAAAACCCTATAAATAAAATTTTTTCTTATGTGATTTTTGAATTAGTCATCACCACAAATTAGACAAGCTATATAGAGAAAATTAGTATTTATTTACTTTAAAAAGACCTCTGAAACTCCTTATTTTAAAATTTATGACCATACATTTGGATGTCCTTGAAGTCACAACCTTTTCACATCAAATGATAGCCTCACTCTTAGAACTGCCATTGTGGTTTACAAAATATTGATGCAAGCTCAATAACTTTGTTATATTTCAACTCTTAGGAACTTCAAAAACTATTTATGATCTTCCAAAACTATTTTTGAGTACCAATTCATGTAACATAATACCTGTTATGTATTTTCTGATCTTTTTTAAATCATTATTGCACTTTTTCATATATCTTATGTGGATAATGAATTTTTCTATGTGGGAGTCCTCAGTTTTCCAAAAAATTCAACTCTAAATTTCATAAATATAATTTTTTCATACAAAATTCCACATTCAAAACAAATATTATGACATCAATACTTTGGAAACATTATCAATGATATTTTATAGAAAAAAAATCATCCCAAAAACCATGAAACACAACTAAGAGATATTTTCCCACAACATTATTCCCCTTTGGGTTCATTTAAAAAACATTCAAATTCATTAGAATGTAATGTTGAAAAATAAGAATGTGTATTCTTCATCGACCACCATTGAACATAATTGACTCTTGAAAAAATTCATAGATTTAATAATCACATAATCTAAAAAAATAGATAAAAAATCATTATGATAAAGAATAGTACTATGTAATTTTAATAAATTAATCGCTTCATTCTTGATACTACTTGATGTCCATTTCATGATACATAAAATTAATACAATGAAATAATAATTTTTTAATTTTATATTAAATTGATGAAAAAATTTTACAATGTGTGGAACATAAGAAGACTAATTTCATCAACCAAACAACATAAAAAACTTCATGAACTCCTTCCATGATTAATCCACTTTTAACAAACATCTTCACTGTCATCGGGTTGGAAACGTATCCAATGATATAAATCACCATATAAAATTCTCTCCATATCATGAATACGAAATCTCCTACATTTTCAATGAACCCACGGGTCATTAATTTTTTCATTATTTTAAAGAACACAAATCAACTCAGAGAGAAAACAACATACCTCGATGTGAGGGGGTAACAAAACCACACTGTTTATGTGCGAGGAGTCGAATTAAATCCGTAAGCTAGTTGAAGTGTTCCAAATTCTAATTCATTTAATTAATTCATATGGAACTCTATATCATAGAGTTCATTTGGAACATAATAATTCTTTACAATCCAATTATCTAGTTTCTATGGGATTAAATTATACATGATTTCACTAGGATTATAATGTAAGTGATGGGAATGATATTTACAACGATTTATATAAATTAAATTATAACAGGGGATTATAATCAGAGGCCACGTCAACTCCCATATCATTAATAAAATTATTCATCTATATAATCTACATGAAAGATAGAGTAAAATAATGTATTCATGCTATATGGTTCTCATAGAAATCATAATATGTATCATTATATAAAATAAATACATTGGATTCCATGTTAGTATGTTCCACCTAATATTGAAGTTCCATAAAATTATAATCCAACAAAGTCTTCATTTGTATAACCCAATAACTCTTACTTAGATTTTTCATGGTACAAAAATAAGAATCCATTGTTCCAATGATATATGAATGTATCGTTTAAACATAAGTAAGTGGATTTCATTGGGATTACATTGAAATAATGTTACCTATAATGTGGAAAAAATATTTGATAATGTTATCATTATATACGATAGAATCTTAATTATTTTCCACTGATTTATCAATTTATTCTGTTTATTTCATCATTAAACGATTGTTTTTTTGGTGGGACAACCTGATTTTTCAAGTACTTAAAATTATCCATTCTAATTATTCTCATATCCTGATTTGAATATTTGATTAATAAATGAATAAATAATCACTTATTTATGTTACCATCAGTTCACGAAAAAATGCATGGCGTCTAATAATCCGCAATTTGAACTATCACATCATGAATTTTATAAACTGGTTGTATTTTGCATTAGTCTCTCTAAAAAATATTACATCATTTATATAAATTTTCAATATAATCCATTGATTACACTCACTGTAGATATTGAAATTTATTTCAACTCAACCCTTCTACAATATAATATTCTAAATGTATTGATCGTGTCTTGAGTAACTTGCTCTAAGTGATTAGTTTAGAGTATAAAGTGCCTTCTATAGCTAAAAGTATTTATTCTAATCATCATGAAGAAGAAAACCATATATGGTCTCAATTTAAAGCTATTATTTTAAATATCCATATTAAAATACTAGATTAACATCCATTAATAATATCTTTTACTTATATTGCATAAATCAGGTTAAATTAGATTATGTCCTTTGGGTATTTCCATGGGCGTAAATATCTCATCAACAGCAATTTCATTATTCTGGGGAACCATTTTCACACAAGAAATTTTTTTAAAATTACCATGCGATCATCCCATATCTTATAAAGGAAAACACGTTTTTTCCAAATGAAAATTGTTTCTTTTGGCCTCCAAACCATCTCCCAGGTTTAATTCTTTTTGATTTAGTAATTATCCTCATACATTTTCTGAACCCAGTTCCATATCTCATATATTCTCCAAATCTTTTGGGATGTTCAATTAATAATGTGGTTTTTTGTGAAGATTTAATTATAATAATATGCACAGTTGTTTTTATATAATAATTATGTTATTTCCTAATAATTTCTAATCTAATATGGTGATTCTGTATAGATATGTGTCAAACTTTGTCATTCTCATAATCTGAATCATGTTTTCAATCTTCCATAGGCACTTTCACTCCCTTATTGTTACTCATCTCTTCATCGCCACCCTCTTCATATTTTTCACTGATTTGCTGACAATTATGATAATTCCACTTCAAAATAAAGAAACTACACTCTATAATATTTCTTAGATGCTTATTTAAGCATCCATAAGGTTTATTATTCATGATTACCTAATAAATATCCCTTCATATCCACAAGAATCAAACTTCCTATGAATATTTTTATTGTGATAGAAACACATGATTATAAAGAATCAAAATTACTTCATCGTTGGATTAATCCCATTCCAAATTTCTTATGGAGTCATCTTATCCCTAAGACACAAAAAATAATAGTATGATATGTAAACTGATTTCAAAAAATGATTCCTTCCAAAAAATTTATGGAGGGCCTTTACCAGCATATATTATTTTATCCATGCTTTTGATGATAGGGTTTTTTCACAATTTCCCCATTTTCAAGATGAGTTCTCTCTATTTTGACATTGTTCCTTATTCAATGTATTATGTGAAAATACACCAATTTGATATCTATGAACTCCATACAATTATCAGCTGAGAGCATTTTTATTTTCTTTACTAGCATCATTTCATCCTCACATTGGTAGTGTGTGACATAGAAAAACACCTTGGTCCTATAGATGATGATGAATATCCATTTCATAATATATTAGTCTTTAATAAATTGGACGTTTAATATCTTCCCATCGATGTCTCTTGGTAATATAGGGCCATACACATCAATATTCACCAATTCCAACCATCTAATCAACTATCATTGTTTCCCATGAATGAATTTTAAATAATAATTTTTTATTTGAAAGAATAACACGTGTGATTATAATGAAATTATATATTAGGGAGATATTTATCTCAATAATTGTTCTCCATATCATCCATTTTTGATTGGATCAAAATTCCAATACTTTTTTTCGGCAACATGTTCTCATATTCCTTGGATTAAAATAGAATTCATTATTCTCTGCTCACAATGTATTGATTCACCTTCGGGAACATTCCATTCATCAAAAAAACACCATTTTTTCCATTGATGATTCACAAATTACATTTAAATAATATTCCATTCCCTATTTCATAGAGTTTATTTGACACTACGAAAGTTATGATAGTGACCACAAATAACCGAGGAATCTATATATACCACATCATTCCCTCTAAAATTAGATGTTCTAGAGAAAATAATCTGTTTGACTTAATCACTGCTTAATTTGATGACACCTACACCAACATTTTTGTTACAATTAATGATATCCTTATTTATCCTCATGTAAGAGGTTCATCGACTATCAATAATCCATGCACTAGAATGATCTAGTTATTTTAGAAAATTATCTATAACCAACCCCTAATCTGGTCTTTTCTTTTAATACTTGTTTTAGGAATCACATCCACTATTTTTTTATAAGATTTAGCTTCATAATATTATCATGGCATAACATTAAGTTAAAACACATCAAATTTTATATTCATTTTAATTACTCATAATTATTACATGATTTTTTTCATATAACCTCATTCATTCAACATAAACATATTATTCATTAGTGTTGTTAATAAATATTTAGATATTGGACCAAATCATTCATAGAAGAAACATCGTCCATCAAAATAATCCCACGAATATCAAACTCTACATGACATCATTTTTTTCTGTTAAACACTTCGGTACCTCTTTGTTATAGATTTTGTTTTTGTAATTTACCATCCTAAGACAAAAATAACATTAAATGCGAGGTTCATTTCTATGTCTTATTATTGTAGCAATAGTTATTCATAGCTTTATTTGAATTTCGGTTGTTCAAAAATCAACCTTTAACTTTTAATTCAGTGCATGCGGTATAGAATAAAAAAACAACATTCTATTTAAAATCAAGCTCCATTTTAGCCTTTTTTCCCAAATATGACTCTTACAATGTTATTTATAGACATCCACACCCCACATGCACTTTTTCTATTTCCTAGTTGATCAATTTCTCTAATATCATTTTTTATTCCAAATACACTCCTAATATTAAATATTTCCTTGTAGTCCAAAAACATCTTTTACAAGAAAATTGATATGTTTGACAAAGTCTATCACAATATTAGTTAACCAACCTTTTACCATGGTATTCCCTTTAACATTATGTTTCTAATAAATGAACTTATTTGAAGTTTCTATATTTCAATATTGTAAATTTTAAATTTTGATGTTCATCATAGACTTCCATTCCAATTTCTACTATATGTAGGTATTGGAATAAAAATACACTATAATGAATTTTATAATTTTGTCTCAAAAACACCTATATAATAATGAGTATCCTCATTCTCAAAATAATGACAAAATCTTCCTCATTATTCCCATTATATCAGCGTTTCTCCTATCAATTGATTGGGAAATTCCGCTCACTACCACTAGAGCAGTTTCATTGTGCTATTTGAAGTCTTCAATTTAGTCTACCTCAATCTCTTTTGAATTTTATTTTTCTAGTGAATGTAGACTCTTATTGATGAATTAATTGCGAAAATTGAAATTTTTAACTTTTTAATTAATTACAAGGTTATCTTTTAGAATTTATTCATTCTCACCATTTCTTTAAAATGTCATTGGACACATTAATACAATGTTACCAACAATTATTCATTAATACATGTTAGTTGATGTATAAGGCCACAACCTTAAACCTTACTTAATATTGAATTAAATGAATAATTCACATTGAGAATCATTTTAGGTTTAGAGTTTTAGAGAATTAGGACATAACTATTACATCTCAAAAGATTAAAAAGTAGTCACTTCTACTAAATTTCCATAAAAAACTCCTAAAAAGAAACATGTCTAGTTCCTTGTTTTAGTTAGCATGACTTTCCCTTGATCCCATCCTTGTTCCTATTCCACGTTAAGTCCAGTGAAAAACATTTCAAAAACATGGGATGAGCATAAAAAGCTCAGTAAGGGATACACAAAGAATGAAAACTGTTAGGTTTTCAAAACAACAAGTAAACCATGTACACTTTATCAAAGTAATACTTTTATCCTTTTCGAAGTAGAAAAAACTCTTCACCGAATAAAAGTTCATTACTTACCTTTCTGTAACCAAATGATTACAATAAAACCCTTATAAAGATCACATAACATATAAAGGTAACATGGGACATAAACATACTTATGTGGAATAACCATAAGGTCGACTTCCACACATATCACTTAATAGAATAGAAATTCCGCCAAATTCTATACATACTTAATGGAATATCCAGACGATCGACTTCCATACCCAATGCATTAGAGGTTATAACGTAACCACCCGTCCTGGTATTCACGGCACCACCTGTCATATGGTTTATCACGTAACCACCCGTAAAATGTCCAAGTACCATCATTACACATAACATATTGAAAAAATAAACATTTCAATAACAAAATTTCTTTTTCAATCAAAATAAGTAATTCCAATATATTGAATTAATCAATCCATTTTCAAAAATCATTAAAAGAGATTTTTGAATCAAAGTGTCCCATACCACTTTGATGCTTTTATTGGAATTATAATTTTAAAACATTAATATCCATATATATAAATACTGAAAACCATGTTGAAAACATGGACATTAAAGATAAAGATTTAGAATAATAAATCTTTAAAACATTTAAAATGATATTTTTGTTAAAGAGTTTTTAAAAAAATGAGAGACTCTTGAATACAAATAATAGTGGAATAACATTTAAGCCGACCTTTATAATATCATGAGAATAAAGGGATTCATGATATAATATGTCAAAGGACAGTATGGACACCATATAATAGTGAATTGGTGCATGACAACAATGAAGTCTCAAAACACAGGTAAAATGAGATGAAATTCATTATAAAGAAGGTATCCATAAATTAAGGGTAAATCAATATCATAATTATGTGTGACAAATATTAATACACTAAATATAAGTGGATATTAAGTGTAAAACAATCAAAGGTTATTCACACATATTCAAAGGATGACATATTCAATAACTACATGTTGAACCCAAAGAAATCGAAATTGGGTTAAGAAGTTCCCTTGGTAAAATTTGACAGCCTAATGGCGTCACATAAAATTTTAAAAAAAGGGTTGATGAGAGAGATAAACGGGATCTCATCACCTGGACATAAAATTTACACAAATAAGGATATAGAAGAACATATCCCATCATATTAGTATGTGAATTAAAATACATAACAAAAGAAGTCTTTTAAAAAAAGGAGGGTGAATGGTTCCCTTACCGACATGGGTATCTATCGAAACGTACACCCCGTGAAAGAAGGACAATACAACATTGATGTAAATACTCATAAATGAAATTATATTACACAATTCATAAAATAATGTACAGAACATACACCACTCAAAGGACATTGTGGAAAATGTAGCATAAATCTCACGGGAATAAAAGTGAGATGAAAAATCCCTTACGAAAACTCGGCAGCCTAACGACGCCACTTAAAACTTCAAAAAATGGATTGATGAAATAAAATAGGATCTCTCATCATATTAAAATAAAATTTACAGCAATAGGAATATAAAATAACATCCCCCATCATAACACAGAGGAGCTTAAAAGAAGTAACATAAAGGAGAGTACTTAAAATGAAAGAGAGAGGTTAGATCTCTTACGAAAATTCAGCAGACTAACGGCGCCACTCAAAACTTTCAAAATGGATTGGTGAGAGAGAATAGGGTCTCTAATCATATAAACATACAAATTACAGTAAGATTAATATAAAAGAAACATCCCAATAACAATAATGATGAGCTTAAATGGAATGACATAAAAGAGTGTACTTAAAAAGAAAGAGAGGAGTACGATCCCTTACCTCGGGCCCGACTTGACTCGATCGTTCTTTAACGTCCTGAATAATAAACTTGAGTTAATTTCTACTTGCTTAATAAACTTTTTCATTTTAATTATTCCTTTTATATAAATTATTGACATGTTATAAACATTATGTAATCATTTAAGTTAATAATGTTTGTTTTGTCGATATTTGGTTCTTAAGTCAAAAGTGGACTTCTTACAATTACATGTTGTTCGTGTGGTCAATGGTTCTTTATATCTAGAATGAAATTCCTGATTTGGATATCATATATATCATATATATCCAGAATATACATGTACTTATAATATTACATAATCATTTAGAGGTAGGAAATGAAATGCACCGTTCATGGAGACGGTAAGCCGTACGTACGCATGAACGCTACTTTCATTTCTATGTCATATTAATGGAATTAAAAATAAATGAGAGATGTGTATATTTTTAATTCAAGAATTATATTCATACTTTAGATATATAATACATCATATATATCCATTATATGTACTTATAATAGTACATTACATTTGAGGATAAGAAATGAAATGCACCGTTCATGGAGACAGTAAGCCGTACGTACGGATGAACGCTAATTTCATTTCTATCTCATACTTTAATGTAAAGAAAACAATAATGATATAAATGTATGTTATAATTCCAGTATAACATCATATATAATAACTTTAAATCCATCCTTTATACATCACACATATGGCATTAACGAATCAAATCACTTTAAGGGGGCGGTAGTCCACACTTCCTAAAATGAAGATATCACGTATACCCATAATGGAAGCCATAAAGGTATGCCAAAAATTAAAAATAACTAAGATTAAGTAAAACATAAAAATTAATATATAAACATAGTGACATCTTAATGGCCACCTTTGAAGGTGTTATATGAGTGTTGAACAATCATCGTTTCGTGAGGCAGAAATTCGCCATCCACATAAACAGTATGTTCTTTAACCATTAGATGATGGTGTGTGTAAGTGTAGCTATAAAACTTATTATAAAAACATTCTAGTATATTTAAGATACTGGAGTATTGACAAAAGAAATGAATAAAAAGAGTTTAGGGTGTTGGAGAAGAAAAATAAAAAAAAGAGCATAAGTGAAGACGTTGCCTTAAAATTGGGTAACTCTCTTTGGTTTGAACCAAAATGGTTTCTTGAAGAGCTTCCTGCCTAAGTTAAGGATTCTAGGATGAGGAGAGGTATGTGGAGAGACAAAAATGTCAGATATTTGCCGAACCAAAGGCTTGAGAGGTGTGGGTACGGTGGTAGAGGTGGGGGCCTTTTATAAGAGGAGAGGAGGGGCACTATTGGAAAAGTATATAATGTTACTTTATTTTCAAATGGTTTTCGGATTTTAATGGTCCCACATTGATGTAATTAGAGGATAAGGTGATGAGGGTTCTAAATCCACCCATCCAATAGGTTTTTGACATGTTTAGGTCCTAGATTTTGCATTATCTTTCCATTTTATTTAAATCCTTAAATAATGAGGTCATCACTGCATCATCATAATGTCATAAATAATTTAATTAATTATATGTCTAAAAATTATATAAAAAATACTATGATGTCAGAAATCTTTTTGGATTTCTAATTAATATTTATAGTCAAAATTATGACTTGTATAACCCCATGTAAAAATTGTTTTAGTAAAACATCTCATGTTTGTGTCATTTTTATTTTAACTTTAAATAAAAGGCATAAATGTCATTATCATACCCAAGTGGCTCCATGGGGTACCAAAAATCGACCCATGGGTTGTCTTGGTCGGCCATAACACATCCAATAGGGTTAGGACAAGTGTCAATATATTTTCATTTTATTATAATATCATTTTTACCTTAAATCACACTAATTACCTTTAATCATGATTAATAAAACATAAAAGTTACTTTTCATCAAAAATTAATTTCATCCCATTGAACCACATTTTACATAACAATTAAAATAATTTAAATTGGATTTTTTAAATTCAAATCACAGAAGTGGTAAAGTCCCATTTAAACGAAAAATAAAATTTTGTAACCACCACTTTGTGGTTTCACTATTCATCAAAAATTGAAGTTTTTCAGAAAAATACCAAAAATTCACCCTAAGATATATTTGATATTACAAATTCAAAAATGATGTCTATTTTACCAAATTCATAACATAGAAGTTTCATTAATTAATTTTATAATTAAATCCCGTTGTTAAAACAAATAGCGTGTTTTTATGAAACAATATCTTTCAAAAGATTGACACTCGTTTATGTCCAATCATAAAGTGATATTAATTAAAATGACCAACACTGGATAAAATGGTAGAAATATATTCTATTTACACTTTAAAACCAATTAAAATGATAATCTAATCATATAAATAAATTAGATTAAAAATATGTTTTGAATTAAAATACAACATTTTTCACTATTCATTAAAAATTGAACTTCTTCGGAAAAATAACAAAAATTTACACAAAGTAAATTTTTATATTCCGATTATAAAGAAGAATTTTATTTTGTCTATTATAACACATAAAATTGTCAAAAAGTGGATTTAAAAGAGGTTCTCCATCAAAAGGCAGTTAATCGACCTTTTAAAGAATATTAGACTGTCTATGCTTAAAATTGGATTCATTCGCATTTTTAAGCCTCTAACATTTATTGTAAAGAGTAAAAATATTTGGAAAACATATATAATCATTTTTTAGGTAGTTCTGTTCATTCCCTCCATTACAATGGCTAGGCATTAACTACCATTTAAAATAATATTATTTTATTATTAGAAGGCAACGTAAGATTACCAAGAAACTCGTTGTTATGTATTGGGTACGCCATCGAGCATAGCATCCCCTTTAAAGTAATATTAATATTTTATACATAAATATTGATAAATATAAAATTTTCATATTATTTATTTACCTGGGGTGTTACATCCTTCCCCCCTTTTGGGAATTGCGTCCTCGCAATTTTAAAATTGGGCTTGGAAATATCCTTGAAAGTCCCACATTGGAACAAAAACAATTACTTTAAAATAAAGAAAGATAAGTACAGAGGTCACCCGAGTTAACCCATACTAGGATTCCATGTAGGAAAACATGGACATGGTGGAGAAAACATAGGGTCATGTTCTGATGGAGAGTGATAGAAAACATGTTTAGGAGAAAGTTAACCACAAACTTGTGATGGGTTAAACGGTATTCGATTCCCCAGTAGGAAAAGTTAACAGACAACATTTTTGTTTAAAGTTACTCTTTATTGAGGAATTTGTTTTTTTGAGCCTAACTAAATCATAATGAAACATACTTACTTGTCATGTAGACTTTCAACTTTTAATAGATTCTTTAATCAAACTCATACTTTCTCCAAAAGACGAGTATTTAGGAAGACTTGTTCTCATTAAGAGTACTATAATCAACTTATAGAGAACCACCTAATCCACAAAAGAGAACTATATACTTCCCATGTCTTTAGACTCTAACCAAAACTAAAACCAAAAAGGTTATTACAAGATCAGATAATCCAGAAAAGGATAACCCTTTATAAAACGAAAATCTATTCTTAATCTCCAAAATTTGCTCAACAAAACCCAAAGTTCAACGAGGACCATTCGATAAACAATTTGACCATAAAATTATTCAAAGTAAACCAAAATAATATTTAATCCCAAATATTTGAAGGATTTAGTCACATAGTCTTCCAAGTTAAGTCGTAACATTTATCTCCAAAAAAAACATCAGTTGCTCTTAATGTCTCGTATTGAAAAGTAATTAACTGAATCACATATCCTCCATGATAGGTTAATAAATTTCCATAGATTACCCAAAAGCAACTTACTCTTAATTCATAAAATCATCTAACTAAAAATAATCATTCAAACTAACCAGGGACTTCACGTAGTCCAGTGGTAGGCGATAAATACCAGTCACACTTTGGTTGTGAGTTCGATTCCCGCAGCTTTGTCCGACGCGACGGGTTGTCACACGGTCTGCGTGTTGTCCTTTTTACAAAACTATATAATTCTTAAAACATTCCCCAAAATGAGATAAAATCTTCAAAAATGATCATAACATATTTTAACGTCAAGTTTATCTCATGCCTTTCATTTTTCATCATAACATATAATAACCCATAATTACCTCAAAAGTAAGGATCATATAAACTCTAATGGTAACCATTATAAATATTCCCTGAACTTACACATCGATTGGTCATCTCATACATGATGAATTACAGAACATATCAAGGTTCAAGTGGATGATCATCACTCCTTGATAGTTGGTTTAGAACAACCACGAGGTTCCTCATTGAATACCCCATTTCATCCTGTCTCTTAATCAGAGAACCACCACAGTTTCCTTCAAACCTATTGTCACTTTGGTGCCTTCTAGATCCATCCATTCACTAAAAACAGAAATGTTAGTGTGAGTATATAAAAAAAACCATCATGTACTAATGAGGAAGGTAAACACTAAGATATACTTACTCATTCACTTTTTCTAACACGAGGACTCTTTCTGAAATCCTAACCATTATGGCAATGTCACTTGTGCTTAGAGAATACCCTAACCTCTAAAGTTTTCTAAACTGATCTCTAATACCAACTATAAGGCCCCATCCTTAAACCTTACTTAATATTGAATTATATGAATAATTCACATTGAGAATCTTTTCAGGTTTAGAGTTTTAGAGAATTAGGACATAACTATTACATTTCAAAAGATTACAAAGTAGTCACTTGTACTAAATTTACATAAAAAAACTCCTAAAAAGAAACATGTCTAGTTCCTTGTTTTAGGTAGCGTGACTTTCCCTTGATCCCATCCTTGATCCTATTCCACGTTAAGTCCTATGAAAAACATTTCAAAAACATGGGATGAGCATAAAAATCTCAGTAAGGGATACACAAAGAATGAAAACTGTTAGTTTTTCAAAACAACATGTAAACCATGTATACTTTATCAAAGTAATACTTCTCACCTTTTTGAAGTAGAAAAAAACTTTTCACTGAATAACAGTTCATTACTTACCATTCTGTAACCAAAAAATTACCATAAAACCCTTATAGAGATCACATAACATATAAAGGTAACTTGGGACATAAACATACTTAAGTGGAATAACCATAAGTTCAACTTCCACACATATCACTTAATGGAATAGCCATTAGTCCAACTTCCATACATACTTACTGGAATAGCCATACGGCTGACTTCCATACCCAATGCATTGGAGGTTATAACGTAACCACACGTCCTGGTATTCACGACACCACCCGTCATATGTTTTATCACATAACCACCTGTAAAATGTCCAAGTTGTTGAATGTGGGTGCTCTAGACCCAACTTGTCTTGTACTTTGATTACTTTTACATGTATTCAGTATGGTTCTATGGATGTGTTTATCTTGCCATGATAGTATAGATACTTCTGCATCCACTTCATCAATGGCAATGTCCTTAGATTACCTGTCGCATCAAATGGTTATAGCAGTTCCCAGGCTATAATGAGAACCCTGAGATGCCATGACAGTAATCTTAAAGTAACGTCCTATGGTCCAGTTACATCATTCTGAAAGGACACAGATGATGTGTGACCATCAGGTGCTGGGGGCTCATAAGCATTGAGACTTCATCTCATGAAGTTCGCACTTGATGATCTCTAGCTAACGAGATTATGAGGACAGACCCGCTTAATAGGAACACCACATGTTTCTGGTGTCATTGGCCGTTCCTATCTATGGGCATGTGTAATGGTCTCCTGACTTGAGATCATTATCAATGAATGTCATTTAATTAAGTACATTTGATATAAGGCGAAAACCATGGCGACAAAGTCGTGGCGAGGTAGTTTGTATTGGGTACGTCATTAATGGCATGGCATTGATTGAATGATCGAGAAAGGATTTGTCGCTTCCAAGTTTAGGAAGAGATATCTGGGGCCTGGTTGATTAGGATGGTTGCACCTTCATTAAATCCATGGCCATGGTAGACGAAGGTAAGACCGTCCGGACAAATCAACAAACAAAGATAAAGCAAATAAAGAATGATGACACTAGTATGCATTCTGCTTTATTGAGATATCGTTTGACGAAGAGATTATATTACACGGACCATGTTCATAGGAAGGCAGTCGTTGCTTTGACTTTGCCTTATCTCTATAGGGGCCTCGATGGGTTTCTAGACCCCGCTCTAGGTCTGTGATATTATTCACTGCTATTGAGATAAGGGCCTAGAGGGTCACACACGATAGCGCCTTGAAAATCTGCCCTATTCTGAGAGTAGGAATTTAGAACTTGGTGGGCCCCGCCAAAGGGTCCGAGTACTATCCAAGTTCTATGGATCACCAAATAATAAATAAGTTCATTAATTATTCGAGTTTAGAATAATTAGTTGAATATATTTATAACATGTATTTACAAGTTGCATGGTAAATACACGTGTTAATATTATTCGACTGGATTTAAATATCCTAGGTTCGTTTAATATTAGTAGGAGGTATGAGTCGAGTTAAAGACTCAAATTTATCACGTAATATATTTATATATTACAAGCAAGTGATAAATTGTAAATTTTATTTATGGCATAATTTATTTTCCATAAATAATTATTTACATCACTTATATAGCGGACGCCTAATACACGGGGGCCGGGAACCTACACCGCGTATTTTAATACTCCCTATATAAGTGAGAGAGATGCTCTCCCACCAAAACTATTCATGTGTCATTTTTGAGAGCATCTCTCTCCTCCTGGAATTTAGAGAGAGAGTCTCTCAAGCAAGGAGGATCTTCAAGCTTATCCATCCCGGATCGAAGCATCCTCCCTTGCGGTGATCATCGCTGCGCTGAAGTGTGCGTCGTAGATCCGCGCTAGCACCCGGATCTTGACGAATGGCGCGCGTGCAGATTTGCAAGGCGTGTGTGGACGATCTAGAGGGCTTCGACATCGGAGTCTTCGAGCAACGATCGCCGGTGCCTTACACGTCAATTCTGAACAAAGGTAAAGGTTCAATTTTATTTTGTTCTCCTTATGAACCTTGCGAGATCCTCGGACCAAGCTGGGACGAGATCACCGGAGTCGACAGGATTATGTCACTCCGATGATGCAGAAAATTTAAAAACCCCGGCCCATTGGCTTCCGCTGCGCAGTCCCGAACCCAACAGTGGTATCAGAGCGAACGCAAGGTTTTTTCTGAGTCAAAAAATATTAAATTGCATTAAATTTAATTGCGGGGTGTTAAGACGGTTCATTCGGATTCGACCGCGCGTCGTTTCGATGTCAAATGATCAAGATACGATCATTTGAAAAATTTTAATCGGATCGACGTCGCAAGTTCTTGATCGTTTGATGTTATTTCTCAAATTGAGATAAACATCAAAAATATATATTTTATTATAAATAAATTATATTATAATAATAAAATATATAAAATTTAAAATAATTGGAGGAGACCAAGACTTGGGGTCTTCCTCCTTTTTTATTTAAAAAAAAGGGGGGGAGGAATCAAAGACCCAAGATGGGGTCTTCCTTTTAAAAAAAAAAGAGGGGTGGGGCGGCTGGATTTTTGTGGCAAAGCAAAAAAAAAAAATTCAAAAAAAAAATGGAAGAAGACCCTTACGGGTCTTCTCCCTCGCGCCGCCAAGGGCCGGCTAGGGTTAGCCGGCCGCGGCCTCCTCTCCGGGCTGCTCCTCCTCCGCGCCGCGGCCTCCTCCCGAACCGGCCCTCCTCCTCCGCACCACGGCCTCCTCCCGGACCGGCCCTCCTCCTCCGCGGCGCGCCAGACCTCCCCCCGCGCCGGACCTCCCCGCGCCGGACCTCCCCGCGCCGGACCTCCCTGCGCTGGACCTCCCGCGCCGTCCCCTCCTCGCGCCGGCCTCCCCTTCTCCGGCGGTCCAGCATCACGGCGCACCGGCGCCGGCCTCCCCGCGGCGGACCGGACCTCGCACCGACCAACCCCGCGCCGGACCGGACCTCCCAGCCGCGGACCGCCTCGCCGGACGCGGCCCTCGCCGGACGCGGCCCTCGCCGGACGTGGCCCTCGCCGGACGCGGCCCTCGCCGGACGCGGCCTGCCTCGCCGGACGCCGCCCTCGCCGGACGAGAAACCCTGCCGGACCACCCCTGCCGACCTCGGTCCGCGTCGGACCAGCTCCGTCCGGCCGCCCCGAACCATCGCCGGAGTTGCGGGCTGCCGGGAGATGCAACCGTTGCGGGAAGCGGTCACGCCGCGGTCACGCTGCGGTCACGCCGCGGTCACGCCGCGGTGACGCCGCGGTCACGCCGCGGTCACGCCGCGGTCACGCCGCGGTCACGCCGCGGTCACGCCGCGGTCACGCCGCGGTTCAGGACAACATCCCGCAGCGGTACGCGGACCCGTCAGACTTCTCTCCGGTTAGAGGTAACCTGCACTGAATTAATTTTAATTAATTTATTTTAAATTAAATTAATTAAAATTAATTTAGGGGTTTAGATTATTTTAATCCAAGAACATTAATTTAATTTTAGAATTAAATTAATGGTTTAATTTAATTTTAGAATTAAAATTAAATTAAACAAATGGAACCGATAAAAATAAATTATTTGAATTTTATCAAATTCATTTAATTTATTAAAACACCCTCGCATAATTTAAATTTATTGCAGTATAATTTTATTGCACTTTTACCCCGACTGGTCTTGAGCTTTTGACCGACCTGTGCATGTTTGGGATGTATGTATGTATTTAATTATTTATTCAATGCGTGTGATGATTGTAATAATTAATTAGATAAATGACGGTCTGCGAATCTTCTTTTAATTCAAATATGTATAAGGGCCTGCGCGTCCATTGCACTATATGTATATTGTACCCCAGACCCCCTCGCCTGCGTGTGAGTATATTTGTAATAATTCGTGACGATCCGAGAGGCAGACCCCGCCAAGATGAGGCGGTAGTCCAGACATGAGTTGGGCTTTGCACTGGGGCCAGCAGCGACACGAGCCTTGTGTTTACTCAGGTACGTGTGCCCCTAGGTAATGATTGATCAGTTAATGATCAATCATTATAGAATGCTCAAGACCAGTCGGAATGCTTGATTTACTTTATGCATAGTTTATTATTTTTATGCGACTGCATGATTATTGCATGATCACATAGGATAGTAAACAAGAGAAAAATGCATAAAGTTATGACGAATAAATACTCTTTTGAATGTTCAGTTGTGAGCGAGACAACCTAGTTTGAACATAATAAATAGAAAAGGGATTATATTCGTCAATTAATAATTTAAAAAAAAATCCCTCAAAGATATATTAGGTCATAATGCCTTCCATTTCTCATATCTAAACAAAACCGGCTGTTTAGGTGCTCATCAGCCTCAGTTGAGAGTGCCTCTTACTACCGGGGCGTTTCCACATGAGGAATGGGTCGACTTAACTAAAGTGAGTAATCAAGGTTTAGCCTTAGCTAACTTATTATAACTTTAGAGGCAAGAGGTTGAGGGAATTAAGTATAGATTCCAAAAGTTGGGACTTTACTCAACTACAGAAGGAACCACAAGAACAGGTGGTTGGCCAGCATAGCGCCTACTTTGAAACCCTTCATGTAGTGTCGTAGCCCTAGCTTGTAGACTACGAGGGAGGTTTCGAGGATCCTTGCCACTAGAATGCTCAAGCGATAGAGTATTCCGAATCTAATGGTGAGGGCCATTAAGGTTCGTTAAAATAGTGGGAGACATTAAATGATATAATAATTTATTAATCATAAAATGTCAAAAGGTAATCAAGACAAAGTACTAACTGCTAAATGTTTATCTGATGTAGATTTAAAATGGCAATCACCAACACCACTAGTACATTATCACTGCGATCAATCTTGGATAAAGAAAATATCCTGACCGGCAATAACTTCCAGGAGTGGTACAGGCGCTTGCGCATAGTACTATGCCAAGAAAGGAAGTTATATGTGCTGGAATCCCCAATTCCTGCTGAGCCTCCTCAGGGAGCAAGCAAGACGGAAAAAGATAAGTGGAAAAAGCATGTAGATGATGCACTTGATGTACAATGCATCATGTTGTCATCCATGTCCAGCCAATTGCAAAAAATGCATGAGGAAGAGGATGCCTACAAGATGCTTTCACACCTCCAAGAACTGTATGAGGAGAGGGCTAGGCAAGAAAGGTATGAGATCTCAAGTGCACTTTATAACTGCAGGCTGGCAGAAGGGCACCAAGCCGGTCCTCACGTACTCAAGATGATTGGGTATATTGAGAGGCTTGAAGCCCTTGGGTTCAAACTGAACCAAGAACTAGCAGTGGATCTCATTCTTGCCTCTTTACCGTCAAGCTTCTCGACTTTCATTGTCAATTATAATATGAATGATATGAAAAAGTCGCTCACGGATCTATTGGCTTTAGTTCTCCAAGCTGATAAGGACATGAAAAACACCAATACATCTGTCCTTATGGTGAACAAGAAAAAAAAGGGCAAGGCAAAGGGGTCTAAAGCCAAGTCAAGGCCAAAGACACCAATGCACCGTCCTGCCAAGAAGCCAAAGATTCAGAGGCAGAGTAATGAGCAGGAAGCTGTCTGTTTTGGATGTGGCAAGAAAGGCCACTGGAAAAAGAATTGCAGAGATGGGAAGAAGAAGCAAGCTGACGCTTCTGCATCAGGTATTTTTGTCATTGAATGCAATCTATCATTATCTACAAGTTGGGTATTGGATACGGCATGTGGCTCAGACATTTGTATTCATATACAGGAACCAAGTAGGTTCAAGAAGATTGCAAAAGGTCAAGTGGATCTCCGAGCTGCAAATGGTGCAAGTCTGGCGGCCTTGGCAGTGGGAGACTACCACTTGACTTTACCAACTGGTTTGGTTCTAGTTTTAAACAATTGCTATTATGTACCGTCTGTTACCAGAAACATCATCTCTGTGTCATGTTTAGACACTATGGGTTTTTATTTCAAGTTTGGAAATAAAAGTTGTCTCTTTTATAGGGATAACATATGTTATGGTATGGCACATCTTAACAATGGTTTATATATACTAGAACTAGAAAACTCAGTAATGGGCATCAATGACAAAAATAACCAACATGACTCAAATAACACCCGCCTATGGAACTTTAGGCTTGGTCATGTAAACGAGAAGCGATTACAAAAATTACATCAAGAAAGGTATCTAGACTCGCTACAGTTAGAACCCTTAGATGTATGTCAAGCTTGTTTACAAGGAAAGATGACCAAAGCACCTTTCTCAGGAAAGGGAGAAAGAGCAAATGCAGTACTGGAATAAATACATACCGATGTATGTGGACCATTTCCAGTAGAGGCAAGGGGTGGTTTTCTATACTTCATCACTTTTACCGATGATTATAGTAGGTATGGCTATATCTACTTAATGCGGTATAAGTCAGATTCCTTTCGTTTCTTTAAGGAATATCAAAGTGAAGTAGAAAACCAACTTGGTAAGAAGATAAAAGCACTTCGCTCAGACCGAGGCGGAGAATATCTTAACCAAGCTTTCATTGATCATTTGAAGGAGTCTGGAATAGTATCTCAACTCACTCCTCCTTATACACCACAATGGAATGGTGTTAGTGAAAGGAGGAATAGGACCTTGCTTGACATGGTCAGATCAATGATGAGTCATACAACTCTTCCATTATCCTTTTGGGGATACGCCTTACAGACAGCAGCATATACCATTAACCGAGTACCAACTAAAGCCACAGATGGGATTCCATATCAGTTATGGTTTGGAAAGAAACCCAATCTGACACACATGCGTGTGTGGGGGTGCGAGGCATTTGTCAAGACTTTGCCAAGTGACAAATTAGCATCCAGAAGCATTAAGTGCATCTTTGTAGGTTATCCTAAGGAAACTAGAGGATACAACCTATATAACCCTTTAGATAGAAAAGTCATTGTGGAAAGATACGCCACATTTCTAGAAAGGGATCACATTTCTACTGGAAATAGTGGGAGCAAGATTGACTTCGATGAAGTCGATGCTCCAGATGCACAAGAGTTGGTAGAGGAACAATCTCTACAAGAACAAGTGGAAGAAGAAATTGTTCCTCAGACACAGATACTGCGTAGGTCTACGCGAGAGGTTAGAGAACCGGAACGTTATGGTTTTCTTATCACCGAGTCAGGTGACACAATAATCCTTGAGGATGATGAACCTCTGACCTATAAGGAAGCAGTAGAAGGCAAAGAAGCTGCTACATGGCAACAATCCATGAATTCTGAGATGGAGTCCATGTACCAAAATCAAGTTTGGATTTTGGTAGACCCTCCAGCTGATGTGAAGCCCATTGGTTGTAAATGGGTATTCAAGAAAAAACTGGACATGGATGGTAAGGTTAATACCTTTAAAGCAAGACTGGTTGCAAAGGGTTTCAGACAACGTCAAGGCATTGACTATGATGAAACCTTCTCACCAGTGGCAATGCTTAAATCCATCAGAATATTGCTTGCAATAGCAGCCTTTCATGATTATGAAATTTGGCAAATGGATGTCAAAACTGCTTTTCTAAATGGGAAGTTGGTTGAAGACGTCTATATGACTCAACCCGAAGGGTTTGTTAAGTCAAAGAATGCAAATAAATTATGCAAGCTGCAGAGATCCATTTATGGATTGAAGCAGGCATCAAGATCATGGAATGTACGATTTGATGAGGCCATAAGAGATTTTGGTTTTGTCAAAAATGAAAGCGAGCCTTGTGTCTATAAAAAGGTTGAAGGGAATGCTATTGTTTTCCTAGTTTTATATGTTGATGACATATTAATCATGGGAAACGAGGTGCAAGTCTTACAGTCAGTTAAGACTTGGTTAAATGAATGCTTCTCCATGAAAGACTTAGGTGAAGCGGCCTACATTCTAGGGATCAAGATCTATCGAGATAGATCTCAAAGGATGCTTGGCCTAAGTCAGAGTACATATATTGACAAAGTACTCAAAAGGTACAATATGGAACAATCCAAGAGAGGATTGTTACCTATGTCACATGGTATTAATCTCTCCAAGAAAATGTGTCCACAAACACAGGAGGAGATTGACAGAATGAGTAGAGTCCCTTATGCTTCAGCAGTGGGTTCTATCATGTATGCCATGCTATGTACTAGGTTTGATGTTGCCTTTTCTTTAAGCATGGTGGGTAGATATCAAGCTAATCCAGGAGAGCTGCACTGGTCAGTTGTTAAAACTATCCTTAAGTACTTGAGGCGTACTAAGGATATGTTCCTGGTGTATGGAGGAGATGAGGAACTAGTTGTGAGGGGATACACTGATGCTAGTTTCCAGACAGATCATGATGATATGAAATCGCAGTCAGGCTACATCTTTTGCCTGAATGGTGGTGCAGTGAGCTGGAGAAGCTCAAAGCAAGCTGTGGTTGCTGATTCTACAGCAGAGTCTGAATATATTGCAGCTTCCGATGCAGCAAAGGAAGCAGTCTGGATACGTAGCTTTATCTCAGACATTGGTGTTATACCTAGCAGTGCAGACCCTGTTCCAGTATATTGTGACAATACTGCTGCAGTGGTGCTTGCCAAGGAGCCCAGGTCTCACCAGAGGACAAAGCATATTCTTCGGAAGTTCCATCTCTTGAGGGATTTTACTCAGAGAGGTGAAGTAACAGTTAGCAGAGTAGCCACAGAGGACAACGTGGCAGACCCCCTAACTAAAGCCATTTCTCAGCAGAAGCATGATTCACATGTGAGAGCTAGCGGATTGAAACCTGTTAGCAGTTGGCTCTAGTGCAAGTGGGAGTGTTGAAAGTGGGTGCTCTAGACCCAACTTGTCTTGTACTTTGATTACTGTTACATGTATTCAGTATGGTTCTATGCATGTGTTTATCTTGCCATGATAGTATAGATACTTCTGCATCCACTTCATCAATGGCAATGTCCTTAGATTACATGTCGCATCAAATGGTTATAGCAGTTCCCAGGCTATAATGAGAACCCTGAGATTCCATGACAGTAATCTTAAAGTAACGTCCTATGGTCCAGTTATATCATTCTGAAAGGACACAGATGATGTGTGACCATCAGGTGGTGGGGGCTCATAAGCATTGAGACTTCATCTCATGAAGTTCGCACTTGATGATCTCTAGCTAACGAGATTATGAGGACAAACCCGCTTAATAGGAACACCACATGTTTCTGGTGTCATTGGCCGTTCCTATCTATGGGCATGTGTAATGGTCTCCTGACTTGAGATCATTATCAATGAATGTCATTTAATTACGTACATTTGATATAAGGCGAAAACCATGGCGACAAAGTCGTGGCGAGGTAGTTTGTATTGGGTACGTCATTAATGGCATGGCATTGATTGAATGATCGAGAAAGGATTTGTCGCTTCCAAGTTTAGGAAGAGATATCTCGGGCCTGGTTGATTAGGATGGTTGCACCTTCATTAAATCCATGGCCATGGTAGACGAAGGTAAGACCGTCCGGAAAAATCAACAAACAAAGATAAAGCAAATAAAGAATGATGACACTAGTATGCATTCTGCTTTATTGAGATATCGTTTGACGAAGAGATTATATTACACGGACCATGTTCATAGGAAGGCAGTCGTTGCTTTGACTTTGCCTTATCTCTATAGGGGCCTCGATGGGTTGCTAGACCCCGCTCTAGGTCTGTGATATTATTCACTGCTATTGAGATAAGGGCCTAGAGGGTCACACACGATAGCGCCTTGAAAATCTGCCCTATTCTGAGAGTAGGAATTTAGAACTTGGTGGGCCCCGCCAAAGGGTCCGAGTACTATCCAAGTTCTATGGATCACCAAATAATAAATAAGTTCATTAATTATTCGAGTTTAGAATAATTAGTTGAATTTATTTATAACATGTATTTACAAGTTTCATGGTAAATACACGTGTTAATATTATTCGACTGGATTTAAATATCCTAGGTTCGTTTAATATTAGTAGGAGGTATGAGTCGAGTTAAAGACTCAAATTTATCACGTAATATATTTATATATTACAAGCAAGTGATAAATTGTAAATTTTATTTATGGAATAATTTATTTTCCATAAATAATTATTTACATCACTTATATAGCGGACGCCTAATACACGGGGGTCGGGAACCTACACCGCGTATTTTAATACTCCCTATATAAGTGAGAGAGATGCTCTCCCACCAAAACTATTCATGTGTCATTTTTGAGAGCATCTCTCTCCTCCTGGAATTTAGAGAGAGAGTCTCTCAAGCAAGGAGGATCTTCAAGCTTATCCATCCCGGATCGAAGCATCCTCCATTGCGGTGATCATCGCTGCGCTGAAGTGTGCGTCGTAGATCCGCGCTAGCACCCGGATCTTGACGAACGGCGCGCGTGCAGATTTGCAAGGCGTGTGTGGACGATCTAGAGGGCTTCGACATCGGAGTCTTCGGGCAACGATCGCCGGTGCCTTACACGTCAATTCTGAACAAAGGTAAACGTTCAATTTTATTTTGTGCTCCTTATGAACCTTGCGAGATCCTCGGACCAAGCTGGGACAAGATCACCGGAGTCGACAGTATTATGTCACTCCGATGATGCAGAAAATTTAAAAATCCCGGCCCATTGGCTTCCGCTGCGCAGTCCCGAACCCAACACAAGTACCATCATTACACATAAAATATTGAAAATATAAACATTTCAATAACAACATTTCATTTTCAATCAAAATAAGTAATTCCAATATATTGAATTAATCAATCCATTTTAAAAAATCATTAAAAGAGATTTTTGAATAAAAGTGTCCCCTACCACTTTGAAGATTTTATTGGAATTATATTTTTAAAAATTTAATATCCATATAAATAAATACTGAAAACCATGTTGAAAACATGGACATTAAAGATAAAGATTTAGAATAATAAATCTTTAAAACATTTAAAACGATATTTTTGTTAAAGAGTTTTTAACAAAATGGGATACTCTTGAATACAAATAACAGTGGAATAACATTTAATCCGAACATTATATTATCATGAGAATAAAGGGATTCCTGATATAATATGTCAAAGGACAGTATTCACACCATATAATAGTGAATTGGTGCATGACAACAATGAAGTCTCAAAAGAAATGTAAAATTAGATGAAATCAATTATAAAGAAGGTATCCTTAAATTAAGGATAAATCAATCTCATAATTATGTGTGACAAATATAAATACACCCAATATAAGTGGATATTAAGTGTAAAACAATCAAAGTTTATTCACACATATTCAAAGGATGACATATTCAATAACTACATGTTGAACCCAATGAAATCGAAATTGGGTTAAGAAGTTCCCTTGGTAAAATTCAACAGCCTAACGGCGTCACATACAATTTTACAAAAAGGGTTTATGAGAGAGATAAAGGGTATTGCATCACCTGGAAATAAAATTTACACAAATAAGGATATATAAGAACATATCCCAACATAATAGTATGTGAATTAAAAGACATAACAAAATATGTCTTTTAAAAAATTAAGGGTGAAAGGTTCCCTTACTGACATGGGTATCTATCGAAACATACACCCCATGAAAGAAGGACAGTACAACATTGATGTAAATACTCATAAATGAATGTATATTACACAATGAGTAAAATAATGGACAGTACATACACCACTCAAAGGACATTGTGGCAAATGTAGCATAAATCTCACAGGAATAAAAGTGAGATGAAAAATCCCTTACGAAAACTCGGCAGCCTAACGGCACCACTTAAAACATCCAAAAATGGATTGATGAGATAAAATAGGGTCTCTCGTCATATTACAATAAAATTTATAGAAAAAAGGAATATAAAAGAACATCCCCCATCATAAAAAAGAGGATCTTAAAATAAGTAACATAAAGGAGATTACTTAAAATGAAAGAGAGAGGTTAGATCTCTTACGAAAATTCGGCAGCCTAACGGCGCCACTCAAAACATCCAAATTGGATTGATGAGAGAGAATAGGTTATCTCATCATATTAACATAAAAATTACAGTAAGAGTAATATAAAATAAACACCCCAATCACAAGAATGATGAGCTTAAATGGAATGACATAAAAGAGTGTACTTAAAAAGAAAGAGAGGAGTAGGATCCCTTACCTCGGGTCCGACTTGACTCGATCGTTCTTTAACGTCCTGAATAATAAACTTGAGTTAATTTATACATGATTAATAACCTTTTTCAAGTACATTATTCCTTTTATATCAATTATTATAATGTTATAAACATTATGTAATCATTTAAGTTAATAATGTTTGTTTTGTCGATATTTGGTTCTTAAGTCAAAAGTGGACTTCTTACAATTACATGTTGTTCGTGTGGTCAAAGGTTCTTTATATCCAGAATGAAATTCCTGATTTGGATATCATATATATCATATATATCTAGCATATACTTGTATTTATAATATTACATAATCATTTAGAGGTAAGAAATGAAATGCACCGTTCATGGAGACGGTAAGCCGTACGTACGCATGAACGCTACTTTCATTTCTATGTCATATTAATGGAATTAAAAATAAATGAGAGATGTGTATATTTTTAATTCCAAAATTATATTCATACTTTATATGTATCATACATCATATATATCCATTATATGTACTTATAATAGTATATTACATTTGAGGATAAAAAATGAAATGCACCATTCATGGAGACGGTTAGTCGTACGTATGCATGAACGCTACTTTCATTTCTATCTCATACTTTAATGGAAAGAAAACAATAATGATATAAATGTATATTATAATTCTAGTATAAAATCATATATAATAACTTTAAATCCATCCTTTATACATCCCACATATGGAATTAACGAATCAAATCACTTTGAGGGGGCTGTAGTCCGCACTTCCTAAAATGAAGATATCACGTATACCCATAATGGAAGCCATAAAGGTATGCCACAAATGAAAAATTCATAAGCTTAAGTAAAACATAAAAATTCATATATAAACATAGTGACATCTTAATGGCCACCTTTGAAGGTGTTATATGAGTGTTGAACAATCATCGTTTCGTGAGGCAGAAATTCGCCATCCACAGAAATAGTATGTTATTTAACCATTAGATGAAGGTGTGTGTAAGTGTAGATCGAATACATATTATAACAACATCCTAGTATATTGATGATACTGGAGTTTTTACAAAATAAATGAATAAAAAGAGTTTAGGGGGTTGGAGAAGCAAAATAAAACAAAAGAGCACAAGTGAAGACGTTACCTTAAAAATGGGTAACTCACTTTGGTTTGAACCAAAAGGGTTTCTTGAAGAGCTTCCTGCCTAAGTTAAGGCTTCTAGGATGAGGAGAGGGATTTTGAGAGACAAAATGATCATATCTTGTCCGAACCAAAGGCTAGAGAGGTGTGGGTAAGGTGGTATGGTTGGGGGCCTTTTATAAGAGGAGAGGAGGGGCACTCTTGGAAAAGTATATAATGTTACTTTATTTTCAAATGGTTTTCGGATTTTAATAGTCCCAAATTGATGTGTTTCTAGGATAAGGTGATAAGGGTACGAACTCCACCCATCCAATAGGTTTTTGACATGTGTAGGTCCTAGAGTTTGCATTATCTTTCCATTTTATTTAAATCGTTAAATAATGAGGTCATCACTGCATCATCATGATGTCATAAATAATTTAATTTATTTAATGTCTAAAAATTATATAAAAAATACTATGATGTTGTAAATCTTTTTAGATTTATAATGAATATTTATAGTCAAATTATGACTTGTATAACCCCATGTAAATATTGTTTTAGTAAAACATCTCATGTTTGTGTCATTTTTATTTTAACTTTAAATAAAAGGCATAAATGTCATTATCATACCCAAGTGGCTCCATGGGGTACCAAAAATCGATCCATGTGTTGTCTTGGTCGGAAATAACTCATCCAATAGGGTTAGTACAAGTGTAAATATATTTTAATTTTATTATAATATCATTTTTACCTTAAATCACACTAATTACCTTTAATCGCGATTAATAAAACTTAAAAGTTACTTTTCATCAAAAATTATTTTCATCCCATTGAACCAAATTTTACTTAACAATTAAAATAATTTAAATTGTATTTTTTAAATTAAAATCACAGAAGTGGTAAAGTCCCATTTAAACGAAAAATCAAATTGTGTAACCACCACTTTGTGGTTTCACTATTCATCAAAAATTGAAGTTTTTCAGAAAAATACCAAAAATTAACCCTAAGCAATATTTGATATTCAAAATTCAAAAATGATGTCTATTTTATCAAATTCATAACATAGAAGTTGCATTAATTAATTTTATAATTAAATCCCGCTGTTAAAACAAATAACGTGTTTTTATGAAATAATATCTTTCAAAAGATTGACACTCGTTTATGTCCAATCTTAAAGTGATATTAATTAAAATGACCGCCATTAGAATAAATGGTAAAAATATATTCTATTTACACTTTAAAACCAATTAAAAAGATAATAAAATCATATAAATAAATTAGATTAAAAAGTGGTTTTGAATTAAAATACAACAGTTTTCACTATTCATTAAAAATTGAACTATTTTGGAAAAATACCACAAATTTACACAAAGTAAGTTTTGATGTCCCTATTGTAAAGAAGAAATTTATTTTGTCAAATATAACACATAAAATTGTCAAAAAGTGGATTTAAAAGAGGATCGCCATCAAAAGGCGGTTAATCGACCTTTTAAAGAATATTAGACTTTTTATGCTTAAAATTGGATTCATTCGCATTTTTAATCCTCTAACATTTATTGTAAAGAGTAAAAATATTTGCCAAACATATATAATCATTTTTTAGGTAGTTCTGTTCATTCTCGCCATTACAACGGCTAGTCATTAACTACCATTTAAAATAATATTATTTTATTATTAGAGTGCAACGTAAGATTCCCAAGAAACTCAGTGTTGCGTATTGGGTACGCCATCGAGCATAGAATCCCCTTTAAAGTAATATTAATATTTTATTCACAAATATGGATAAATATAAAAATGTCATATTATTTATTTACCTGGGGTGTTACATGATGGTTATCTCTAAACAGTATTCATCCACCTTAAATATATGAGGTTACTAATTACATGACGTTATCCACTCCATCATCTTTTTATCCATCCAATAGTGTTACCTTCTACAGGGCCATTAATTTCAACTCCTTGTATTTCCACTTTTCCAAATACAAATTATCATTATCTTTATTCACATATTCAATTAATTCAATATCCAAATTATCTAATTTCAACTACTTTATAACGTTATAAAAAATTATATACACCATCAAATTGTGCCAATTTGAAAATATTCTCAGGAAAAATTTGGCAATATTCACATCTTTGAGGATTTCTCCAAGACAACACATGTTTTAAATAGTCATTATCACCTAAACGGAAAATTAATTTATAAAATAAGTAGGTTTCATTAGAATCTACACATAATTTTAAAAAAATCTTATAACTTATATTATTGAACTTGTTAGTCTCCATCATAGTTTTGTAATAAGTTTTCACAAATTACATGTGATGATTTACAAAATGCTACTTTCCTCTATATTGTGTTGGATGTGGCTCTGGAAAAAGCATCGATTCCTCTAGAATCCTCTTTTAAATATATTCATAATGAATCTAATGTGTCTTAAATATCTATACTAGCATAGATCCCATGAATAGAATTTATACACATAATAATTCTTAAAGATAAAAATTAGTGTTGCATTTTAATCATCCACAATTCTAAATTAGTTTCCTCGGAGATTAGAATTATATTGTGATAGAAAACTATTGTGGAATAAAATAAGGGTGAAAAAATCACATTAACCATTTTCTATTTTAATAATTTTTAGAAACACCCTATTCATTATCATATTCTATGCTGAATCATGTTAAGATAGACTATAAAAACATCCACATTGATATAGTTTCATCATTAATGAAAATTTTCATCTCAATTCATCTTGCATAAATATGAAAATTTAATATTGAATGAGTCCATTATAAACAATAAATTTTCTAGCTTATCCCTTAATTAGTATGTGATAATGATTATAAAAAAGAAATTTTTGAATATAATAAAATATAAAATACAAAAATATTAGTAATATTTTTAGATAAGTCAATCTATCCTAATGGTTAATAAACATTTACACTTTTAAGCCTTGCTGATCTATCAAAGTAAGAGACTGCACTTACAGTAGAGAGGATTCGTCCACTAGTCTGAATTAAATTAGAATTATTTCACACATATATTTGTGTTCAATGAATCAACTTTTTCAACTATGAGATGAAATACACTTTAATATGTTCTATTTTATTTATGGAAACTCATTTATTGAACAGTTCTATTTCCTTCATTAAAGACATTAATCTATATGAAAACTACATATACACTACATGGTTTGTGAAATTCAATAACATAATTAGATTCATGAATTAATGACAAATTTTTAACAACACCTCCTTCGTAAAAAAACATATATGTGAACATATCATCCAATTTTAAACTCCACTACATCATGAACCAAAATCCTTCATAAACTCATCTATTTTGGAATCCACTTTTAGAATTATCCATATATCTCTAGTATAGATGGTTTCTAATGAACCAATATCCAACTAATGATGTGATTAATATAAAATTATATTTTCAATGAGGTATCAAAACCTCATTAATAACAGGTACACTTATGTTTTTTATGAATCAACATTTACCATGTACTTCACCCATAGTATTTTTAATATAGTGCATAAATTCCCCTATACTGGCCTCTAAAATACTATATTTTTTAAACTATTTATTTTATTTTTGTGGTGCCCAAAATAAATGTCCTTCTATTATTAATAAAAAACCCTACATAAACATTCATTGAAAGGTGAGAACATTTTTTGCGAGAATGAAAACCCTTTCCAAATTTCTAGTCCATTGATAATTAAGAAAAGATCACAATCAACTTTTCCAATCACCACATAATTTCTAGGTAGTATGTGATCATACATGGAACTAATTTTTGTTTATTTATTGTTGGGATATGTCTTGTGAAATTTTCTTGATGAGAATACAACATTTAAAATGATTTAAAATCTTAAATTTTATACCAAAAATTTGGGAAATACATTGAAATTGCTGCACATTTAAAATACTAAATTGGAAATAATACATTTTATGAGATTTTAAACTGGATTTTTTTACATTAATAGTCAACTGAAAACCCTATAAACACCACCAAGTGGTGTTTTTTTCGAAAAAAAATCTATCCATTTCATAAGAGGCTAACATGAATGTAATCATATTCTGAGTTTTATGACCACAAACATGGATCTATACATTTGTTATAAATAATAATCATTAAACATTTTCCATCACCATTTTTTTGGATTTCATGAAAATAAATTTGAAATAATGATATTTAAATATATTCAATTAGAAATCCTTCAAAGGGATGTCTGGAAAAAAGATATGTAATTTATAGATGTTATTTTACATCTTATATACTTAAGAAATGATCATAATATAAGACAAAAAAATATCTAAATCTTATGTGGTTCAATATGAAGTCCCTTTGAATGTTTAACATTTCATACAAGGTCTATGTTGTTATGTAAAATTTATTTACATGATGAGGTATGGATTCAACCCCGTTGATTATTTCCTTATAAATGAATTAATTATTTTTTTGTGGGGTTATTTTTACTCTATAAAAAATTACACTCTCTAAAATATATATCTTTAAATAATGGACATTAAATTCTTGTTTTTTACAATATCATAAATCCTTTACCATTATTTTTTGTTTTTAATAATATCAAATGATATGATATATCTATTTGGAATGGTATGACATGTGTGTCCAAAATAATATTCTTTCATTTTGTTATGATATATCAAAATGAGTAATATTAGATATCTCTCAACTACCAATTGTCATATTATAATAGATAGTATGGTGATTTCATGATGTTATGATATTTTTAATACATGATTATGATAGAATTATATGATTTAATACTAGTGTAATATTAAAGGATATGTTTCAATTCTCACGTATTTTGGCTACTATTACTAATCATGGATTTTATAAGATTAAAAATGTGGTGTAATATAATTTTTCTATGGTTAAAAATTATTTGTAAACTTGAGAATAACTCAAAATATATGATATTATACATAGAGGCTGAATGCGTATTGAATTGGATGATGGAGGTATAAAAATTTATTTCAGGATTTTGTGAGTCCGAATTTCCAAATTCTCTTTACTACCATATTTCTCTTTCTCTTTTATATTTTATATATACTATCATGTCATGGGAAATGTTACAGTGGATTCCAATATATTTTGTAATTTGGTGTAATATGTGGATACACTAGAGAGGGAAGATTCTTTATATTATTATTTTTGAACTATATCAACCAAAAAATTCAAATTCCCAGGATCAATGTCAATCTAAATATTATTATATGAACATATGTTCTTAGTTATTTTTAAGTGATTTTTTTATTTATGTAGGGTTTACATTTGGAATTATAGTTCCTAGTAACTTATACTACATAGAATGACTAATCATTCGATCCTTAGAAGCACATAAGTGGTATCAATGATTCAATGTGTCCTCTGATTCATGAAATCTTATATGATAATTAATAGAAACAAATATTGTAATGAAGTATTATGGTTTTTTGTTAAAATTTACAATGATATTGACTTGTAGCTTGTTTTATGATATATTTTATCATAAATAATTATACTAATTTTTTATTAGGGCATAAATTTCGTTACATGAGAATATAATCCATGGATATTATCATATTATATAATATATGATATTTTTGGTTGTAACTGTAACAGCCCAAGATTTTATAAAGAAATATTATTTTCAATTTTATTAATGTTTTGTGTTGTACGCTACACCAAAAGGAGCTTGCACAACACACATCCTTGACTTGACTTGCATTACACGCAATCGCGACCTTCCTCGATAGCGTGTGTAGTACGCAATACCGAGTTTCACTAAACAACGATATGCTATAAAAATATTATTAAAACTAGCCGTTATGAATAGTAATAACCACTTTTTAAAATTCTATAAATCTTATTTTTCAAAATGAACTTCATTTTTGGATTCGGAGTATCGAATTTAGCCTAAGGTGAAATTTTGGTACTTTTTGGATAACTTTCATATTCTGATGAATAGTGAAAATTACTAATTTATAATTAAAAACAACTTTTTTTAATCGAAATAATTAATAGTGATAAATTATTACTTTGAGTGGTTTTAAATTATATTTAGAATATATTTTTACAATTTAATACAATGTTGGTCATTGGATGTAATTTCACATTTAAACCAGACGTAATCAAATGTCAATCTTTTGATAGATATTGTTTCTTAAAAACACGCTATTTGTTTTAACAGCGGGATTTAATTATAAATTTAATTAATGCAATTTCTATGTTATGAATTTGGTAAAATAGACTTCATTTTTGAATTCGGAATATGAAATATAGCTTAGGATGAAATTTTGGCATTGTTCTGAAAAACATCAATTTTTGATGAATAGTGAAACTACTAGGTGGTAGGTTAAAAACTGAATTTTGTATAAAACTTAATTTTACCGCTTCTGTGAATGGAATTTCGAAAATCCGAGAGACACGGTTAATATCAAGGACTAAAATGTGGTTCAATGAGATGAAAATAAATATTTGGTGAATAGTAACTTTTTACTTTTTTTACCACGGTTAATAGTAAATAGGGTAACTAAGGGTAAATATGATATTAATATTACCCTAACACATGTCCTAATTCTATTGGACAAGTGTAATTAGACCAAAAACAAACTTAGGAATAAAATATGACCATTTAGGCCCACTTGTATTAGATTAGGACATTTATTATTAATTTATTTAAAGAAAGGATAAAATAGTTAAAATCAAAGTTTAATAAGTAAATCATTTTTAATATGGGGTTATACATAAGATAAATTCGATTGTAAATATTCATTAGAAAGATAAAAATATTTCCTACATGATGGTATTTTATTTGTAATTTTTAGACATCAAATAATTTAATTTATTTATGACACAACGATGATGTAGTAATTATCTTTTTAATGAAATATTGACAAAATTGATGTTATATGCACCAAAATAAATGTAATTTGAGATTTTTTATGAATTCCACTAATATTATAGGTTACTATGATATATTAATATTGATTTAATCAACTTGGTTCGAACATTTAATTCTGTTATGACTTTCACAAAAATCATATATCAAATAGTGTCAAAATTGACACAAAATAGTTTTTAAATCAAATATTATATTACTAATTGTTATTTTATTCCTAAAAATCTAAGGTTCGGCCAAATGACTTAGATAAGGATATATATATTAATAATAAACAATTTGGGGTTCGTTTGGCATGTTATAGTAAGTGTATTAACCATATAGTGAAAGAAAACAAAAAGACACGGTAAAAGTTAAATTATTTAACTTAGAGTTAAATCTAATTGATAAGGTTTAAAATAATATCCAAACATGTCTAAATTTGATTTATTGATGAGATAACAACCCTATCTCATCTAATATTCGAATATGAGTCATTTTTGGAGGTTTTTAAGTGGGGTTAGATTTATTATAAATTAATATTTTTAAGAATTCCTAAGGTGCCCCTCTCCTCCCCTATAAAAGGACACCACCTCCCCCTCCTCCTCACACCAATTTGAGCACTCAAGCTCGGCCAACCCCTGCCAAAATCTCTTCTCCACTTCCCTAGAAACATCCTAGAGGTTCTGGTCTTACTCAAAGACCAATTTTAGTTCCCTAAGAGGAGGTCTCCAAAAGGCGCTTCAAAGAAGAGGTAATTACCGTTACCAATTCTTTCATCTTTATTTCTTCTTCCACTTCTTCTTCTTAGGTTGTTTCATTATGAAGTAATAACATCAGTATCACTCATATAATGATATGTTATTATAAGTATGAAACAACCCTATTTCACCATCTATCCATCCTACGGAAAAAGAAATCACCGCGCGTGCGTACGTACGGAATACCGTCTCCACGCCGGGGTGTAATCTATTTTCCACCACCACCTTACATGGATGGGTATAATGGTGTAAAGAATAACTATATATAGTTATTACAACAACATATTGATTCTGATATATTGTATAATCCACTTCAATTCAATTCAATATTTATAGAAATGATATCATCGCTCGTGCGTACGTACGGACTACCGTCTCCACGACGCGATGAGATTCATTCTCCATGTTAACCATTTAAGAATGATTATAATGTATATATAAGAAATAATAATGAAATATATGACATTATAAAGCTACTGGATTTATGTATATGTATGTCATCTACTTACTTCCATTTCAAGACAATAAGGAAAGGAAAACAGCGTTCATGCGTACGTACGGACTACCGTCTCCATGAACGGTGTTTTTCATTTTATTTATCTACCTATTATATATATATATACTGAATATATATGATATATAAATAATATTCTGGAAGTAAGTAAATCATGATATAAGTAATAATGATATCAAGAACAACAAGTCAAAACACCTACGATAAATGAAACGATTTTACCCAAAACGCTTCTTTAACATGGAATTTACAAAAGAACGGGTGATATAATGTCATAAGTGAACCACATATGATATCATAACAATTAATATGATTCTGTAATAAGTCAATAACATGATTTAAATCATTATACAGGAGGTTCGGACACTTACAAAGCAAGTCGGACCTAAGGTAAGGGAAATATCACAATCTCATTTTTATCTGAGATTGTTTATTCATAAGTATTTACTGGGGTGTATTTTATCATCCACATCCATGTTTCAACAATATGTAATATTATTTCCATCCACCTACAATTGTTTAAATCCATTTTTACCCTTCGGTGAGTTTTTAGTAATATCTATGAAAGGAATCTTTTGTCATACGAGGTACTTTTTGACTTTTCCGACAAAAGTACGAAGAATGTTTTTTTCACTTATACGGCACGAACGAATTTCTACTGTTTTATAAAGCCTTATTTTCATGAAGCTTCCTCTAAAAGATTTCATGACTATTTTCAATAAAATCTCTTTCTTTTAAAATTTCATGATGTTTTGTGAAAAGAAATTGATTTTGAAGAAAAAAGGATATTTTCCTCAATAATTCAATTCAAGTGTTTTATCAAAATTATTTTCCATCTAAGATAATAAAGGGTTCTGTTTCTATCCATATTTTTACATTGATTTGACTATGTTGTGATGGAATTATGTTTATGAATTCCTTTATCTTATATGAATTGATTTATGATGTCATGATGTTTCAAGAATCCCATTTTTGTTACATGTGTTATGCGATGATGTATGTTTTATGATTATGTGGCACACATAAGAAAGGATTCATTATAAGATGGGTGGGACCTATATCTCCCTCCAATGCATTGGGTAAAGATTTCATATCTCATGAGATAGACATGGCTGGAATGGTAGGTTATACCGGTTCAGTGAAACAGGACTGAAACGAGGATTACTCGATTCAGAAAGGGACTTTGTCCACTAAGATAGTCTTGGCAATGAGTCTTGACTAACAAGAAATGACTCTCTATGATTATGTGTGTATGCCACAATGAGTAATGTTTTAAGTAAGAGTTTCATTTTCACTACTATGATTTATCCCATGTTATGAAATTATGCTCTCTTTTGCAGGTTAAGATTTCCAAAAATGTTATGTTCTTATGAAAATTATGTGATTGATATTTCTTTTGTTTACCCTTACTGAGCATTTGAGCTCACCCTTTTATGTTTTCTTTTCCCCAGGATATAAAGAAATGTTTTTAGGTAAAAAAAAGGGAATATATTTATGGGAGATGTTGAATATCTTTCCCCACGATTAGAAGATTTTATTCCGAGTTTCCAAAGACACTAAACTATTATGATCCTTGTGTGTGTGTTTTTGTTTTGTACTAAGTATTCCGCAAAAGTAATGTAATGTCTATGTACGTCAGGATACGGGTCTCTACAGTTGGTATCAGAGGAAAGGTTTAGTCAACCTTTGGAAACTAGGATGCGAAAACGTTAGTGAGATCCCTAGAGGTATTTCTAAGGTATGTCTAGGGATGTCCCTAAGGTTAAGTATACGTATAGGTCATAGTACTAGAACTACGCTAACGATCATTGAATTAAACCTAAGATGTTAGATGTTCAAGGTACTCCCCCTTTATTATGTTGTTTTCCCTAGCATGATTTTTGCCTCTCACGCTATTCTTTTTGGGTTTTAGAAAATGGCTGGAAACAAGGTGATTCACGATAATGGAGGAAATGATGGACAATGGAATGATATTCTTTATGAGCAACCAAATGAAATGGGATTTGGAAGTCCAAACATCATTATTATGCCGAATCAGCAATCTCATAATATGATCAATAATGTAAAATTTGGTAAGTTTCCTGACTCGGCTAATAAGAGAAAGATGGAGTTTCATGATGATCATAGAGGAAAGAAAGTTCAATTTCCCCTATGTAAATCATGTGGGAAGAGGCATCAAGGAGAATGTTTCAAAGGAACTGGAAGATGCTTTGGGTGTGGAAAAGAAGGACACAAAGCCAATAAGTGCAAAGGAAAAGGTTCAGTTAATACCAGGGATGAGGATAATGGTATTTCTACGACATCAAAAATGGTTAAGTGTTTTAAATGTGGAATGTATGGGCATTATGCAAACAAATTCCCTAAGGGAAAGACTCATGAAGAGAATCAGTATGGTCATATGGGAAGTATTTATGTGGATGATGATGAAGAGACTACCAATGGTATGTGAGATGAAAGAATTGTTGAAGCTCGGTCAATGGTTTAAGAATGTAGTGGAATGATTACATGTTTATCATGTGTAATGTTGTATAAGTAATCTCATGGTACTATGGAATAAAGAGACATGTAAGGATTGTAACATTGTTGTCTGATTAATGTTACCAGTATCCATGAAAGGTTATTCAGATATTTTTGGAATGAAGATGATATGCGCATAATGAAGGGATAAGGGGAAAATGAAATGTTTGACAGTATTCATGAGCTCATGATTGATATAAGGACTAAGTGAAATCATGGTTTGAGTATATAGAATTTTGAGGATTTTGGTATGTGGAAAGTATTAACTTTAAACTGCACTCATGCTTTCACTAAGGTATTCAAGAGAATACACGATTAAGGACTTTGAGTGTTTGGAATGTGACCAACAAGACATATCTTATGATATGTGGGGATCAACGACAGTATTAAATCTCTGGTAATCGTTGTCACTATATTATGAGAGTGGACTGCAGTATTATGTAAAGATTAGACTGGATTATGTTGGACATAAGTTAGTATTGTTTAAGGATAGAAGATTTTTGATATTATTGATGGGATGTTATAGTAATATAGTTTTATAAAAAGGACAACCTGCAGGACGGGCGACAGCCCATCGCTTCGGACAAGGCTGTGGGAATCGAACCCACAACCGAAGTGCGACTGGCCTTTATTGCCTACCACTGACCTACAGGAAGTCCCTGTTTAGTTGAAACTAGTTTTATTATATTAAGCAGTATGATATGTGATGTATAAGTTCATTTTAGGAACCATATGTGATTAATATCACTATAGAATGACTTATGTATATTTAATAACTTTTTCTAACCTTTTGTTTGAGACAGATGGAATGACCCATCATTCTATCACATGATCTGCTAACACTTCACGAATAACAAATTCAACTTCATTTATTTAAGAGATGAAGTAGAAATTGTTCAAGGCACGAACAATAGTGAGATTTTACCAAAATAAAGTAAGTATTTATTCTAATTCAAATTCTTCAACTTTAGGGAAACGATCTTGAAAACCAAAAATGTCATCCTAGTGCTCTTATATCTGATTAATCCGATGGTACCTTAGATCGTCACAAATTTATGGATTTGTGATTGCTAGCTTTTCCATAGCCATGTTCTCTACCACTCTCCATCAGAACATGATGGTTAGATTTCTCTTCCATATCCATATTTTCACCTATGTGGAAACCCAGTGATTAGTTTATTTGGGTAACCGTTACGTTTCATACTTTTGTTTTTAAAGATTGGTTTTGATATTCCTTTTTACGATGTGGGTTTCTATTAAAGAAACTTTCGAATAGTAAACCATTTATAACCCCGACGAATTTCGAGGGCGAAATTCATTTTAAGGGGGGTAGAATGTAACAGCCCAAGATTTTATAAAGAAATATTATTTTTAATTTTATTAATGTTTTGTGTTGTACGCTACACCAAAAGGAGCGTGCACAACACACATCCTTGACTTGACTTGCATTACACGCAATCGCGACCTTCCTCGATAGCGTGTGTAGTACGCAATACCGAGTTTCACTAAACAACGATATGCTATAAAAATATTATTAAAACTAGCCGTTATGAATAGTAATAACCACTTTTTAAAATTCTATAAATCTTATTTTTCAAAATGAACTTCATTTTTGGATTCGTAGTATCGAATTTAGCCTAAGGTGAAATTTTGGTACTTTTTGGATAACTTTCATATTCTGATGAATAGTGAAAATTACTAATTTATAATTAAAAACAACTTTTTTTAATCGAAATAATTAATAGTGATAAATTATAAATTTGAGTGGTTTTAAAGTATATTTAGAATATATTTTTACAATTTAATACAATGTTGGTCATTGGATGTAATTTCACATTTAAACCAGACGTAATCAAATGTCAATCTTTTGATAGATATTGTTTCTTAAAAACACGCTATTTGTTTTAACAGCGGGATTTAATTATAAATTTAATTAATGCAATTTCTATGTTATGAATTTGGTAAAATAGACTTCATTTTTGAATTCGGAATATGAAATATAGCTTAGGATGAAATTTTGGCATTGTTCTGAAAAACATCAATTTTTGATGAATAGTGAAACTACTAGGTGGTAGGTTAAAAACTGAATTTTGTATAAAACTTAATTCTACCGCTTCTGTGAATGGAATTTCAAAAATCCGAGAGACACGGTTAATATAAAGGACTAAAATGTGGTTCAATGAGATGAAAATAAATTTTTGGTGAATAGTAACTTTTTACTTTTTTTACCACGGTTAATAGTAAATAGGGTAACTAAGGGTAAATATGATATTAATATTACCCTAACACATGTCCTAATTCTATTGGACAAGTGTAATTCGACCAAAAACAAACTTAGGAATAACATATGACCATTTAGGCCCACTTGGATTAGATTAGGACATTTATTATTAATTTATTTAAAGAAAGGATAAAATAGTTAAAATCAAAGTTTAATAAGTAAATCATTTTTAATGTGGGGTTATACATAAGATAAATTCGATTGTAAATATTCATTAGAAAGATAAAAAGATTTCCTACATGATGGTATTTTATTTGTAATTTTTAGACATCAAATAATTTAATTTATTTATGACACAACGATGATGTAGTAATTATCTTTTTAATGAAATATTGACATAATTGATGTTATAAGCACCAAAATAAATGTAATTTGAGATTTTTTATGAATTACACTAATTTTATAGGTTACTATGATATATTAATATTGATTTAATCAACTTGGTTCGAACATTTAATTCTGTTATGACTTTCACAAAAATCATATATCAAATAGTGTCAAAATTGACACAAAATAGTTTTTAAATCAAATATTATATTACTAATTGTTATTTTATTCCTAAAAATCTAAGGTTCGGCCAAATGACTTAGCTAAGGATATATATATTAATAATAAACAATTTGGGGTTCGTTTGGCATGTTATAGTAAGTGTATTAACCATACAGTGAAAGAAAACAAAAAGACATGGTAAAAGTTAAATTATTTAACTTAGAGTTAAATCTAATTGATAAGGTTTAAAATAATATCCAAACATGTCTAAATTTGATTGGTTGATGAGATTACAACCCTATCTCATCTAATATTCGAATATGAGTCATTTTTGGAGGTTTTTAAGTGGGGTTAGATTTATTATAAATTAATATTTTTAAGAATTCCTAAGGTGCCCCTCTCCTCCCCTATAAAAGGACACCACCTCCCCCTCCTCCTCACACCAATTTGAGCACTCAAGCTCGGCCAACCCCTGCCAAAATCTCTTCTCCACTTCCCTAGAAACATCCTAGAGGTTCTGGTCTTACTCAAAGACCAATTTTAGTTCCCTAAGAGGAGGTCTCCAAAAGGCGCTTCAAAGAAGAGGTAATTACCGTTACCAATTCTTTCATCTTTATTTCTTCTTCCACTTCTTCTTCTTAGGTTGTTTCATTATGAAGTAATAACATCAGTATCACTCATATACTTATATGTTATTATAAGTATGAAACAACCCTATTTCACCATCTATCCATCCTACGGAAAAAGAAATCACCGTGCGTGCGTACGTACGGAATACCGTCTCCACGCCGTGGTGTAATCTATTTTCCACCACCACCTTACATGGATGGGTATAATGGTGTAAAGAATAACTATATATAGTTATTACAACATCATATTGATTCTGATATATTGTATAATCCACTTCAATTCAATTCAATATTTATAGAAATGATATCATCGCTCGTGCGTACGTACGGACTACCGTCTCCACGACGCGATGAGATTCATTCTCCATGTTAACCATTTAAGAATGATTATAATGTATATATAAGAAATAATAATGAAATATATGACATTATAAAGCTACTGGATTTATGTATATGTATGTCATCTACTTACTTCCATTTCAAGACAATAAGGAAAGGAAAACAGCGTTCATGCGTACGTACGGACTACCGTCTCCATGAACGGTGTTTTTCATTTTATTTATCTACCTATTATATATATATATATACTGAATATATATGATATATAAATAATATTCTGGAAGTAAGTAAATCATGATATAAGTAATAATGATATCAAGAACAACAAGTCAAAACACCTATGATAAATGAAACGATTTTACCCAAAACGCTTCTTTAACATGGAATTTACAAAAGAACGGGTAATATAATGTCATAAGTGAACCACATATGATATCATAACAATTAATATGATTCTGTAATAAGTAAATAACATGATTTAAATCATTATACAGGAGGTTCGGACACTTACAAAGCAAGTCGGACCTAAGGTAAGGGAAATATCACAATCTCATTTTTATCCGAGATTGTTTATTCATAAGTATTTACTAGGGTGTATTTTATCATCCACATCCATGTTTCATCAATATGTAATATTATTTCCATCCACCGACAATTGTTTAAATCCATTTTTACCCTTCGGTGAGTTTTTAGTAATATCTATGAAAGGAATCTTTTGTCATACGAGGTACTTTTTGACTTTTCCGACAAAAGTACGAAGAATGTTTTTTTAACTTATACGGCACGAACGAATTTCTACTGTTTTATAAAGCCTTATTTTCATGAATCTTCCTCTAAATGATTTCATGACTATTTTCAATAAAATCTCTTTCTTTTAAAATTTCATGATGTTTTGTGAAAATAAATTGATTTTGAAGAAAAAAGGATATTTTCCTCAAGAATTCAATTCAATTGTTTTATCAAAATTATTTTCCATCTAAGATAATAAAGGGTTCTGTTTCTATCCATATTTTTACATTGATTTGACTATGTTGTGATGGAATTATGTTTATGAATTCCTTTATCTTATATGAATTGATTTATGATGTCATGATGTTTCAAGAATCCCATTTTTGTTACATGTGTTATGCGATGATGTATGTTTTTTGATTATGTGGCACACATAAGAAAGGATTCATTATAAGATGGGTGGGACCTATATCTCCCTCCAATGCATTGGGTAAAGATTTCATATCTCATGAGATAGACATGGCTGGAATGGTAGGTTATACCGGTTCAGTGAAACAGGACTGAAACGAGGATTACTCGATTCAGAAAGGGACTTTGTCCACTAAGATAGTCTTGGAAATGAGTCTTGACTAACAAGAAATGACTCTCTATGATTATGTGTGTATGCCACAATGAGTAATGTTTTAAGTAAGAGTTTCATTTTCACTACTATGATTTATCCCATGTTATGAAATTATGCTCTCTATTGCAGGTTAAGATTTCCAAAAATGTTATGTTCTTATGAAAATTATGTGATTGATATTTCTTTTGTTTACCCTTACTGAGCATTTGAGCTCACCCTTTTATGTTTTCTTTTCCCCAGGATATAAAGAAATTTTTTTAGGTAAAAAAAAGGGAAGATATTTATGGGAGATGTTGAAGATCTTTCCCCACGATTAGAAGATTTTATTCCGAGTTTCTAAAGACACTAAACTATTACGATCCTTGTGTGTGTGTTTTTGTTTTGTACTAAGTATTCCGCAAAAGTAATGTAATGTCCATGTACGTTAGGATACGGGTCTCTACAGTAACACACCAAAATCATTTGGTTTTTCATTATTTCGTAGCGTGTGATATGGAATATGGTATTGGATGAATTAAAATTCTCATTGGATAAAAGTTATCATTAAATCATAAAACTAATATCAATCCAGTCTTAGAATATGACTCTTTAAGAACTAAACAGATATCCTAGTTTATGGTTATATATGGTAATAAATTATAGATAATAGTCCTAGACACATATTATTATACAATGATTTCATTAAATATGATATACTAAAAGAATATTATGTTTTCAATTTTCAAATTTTAAATTATTTAAATAATTTTAAAAAAATTTAGAAATTAATGAAAAATATATTTTAAGAATACTTATTTAATTTTTTAATTTTGGATATGTTAATAAAATTTAATATTTATACAATTATTTATTTAATATTAAATGTTATAATATTTTAAAAATATAAAATTATAATACGATATATCTTTTTAAATTATATAGAAAAATAAAAATATTTCATATGAATACTTTATATCAAGACTAGAAGTATAATTTATAATTTTTTTGATTTATTAAAATATAAGTTTAAATATAAAAGAATTAATATTTAAAATTTGATTTATTAATGATTTAAAAAAATTAAATTGTTCAAAAAATATATTCTTTTAGAAACTAAATTAAAATATATCAAAATCTATTTTGGTAATTGATAAGATCAAGTTTTAATATACATAAATGTTTGATATTATTAAAATTTACATAATATATAAATGTTTCATATATATAATTTTTACATTCCAATTATCATATATACTTGTAAAATTTAATCAACTGAATAATATCATGGAGTTAATTTTAGAAGTAAATATAATGTGTTTATACTAATTATTTAATGCCTATAGTTATTCGGTAAATTATTAAATGTTTATAATTAATATTATTTATGAATTTTTCATAAATAGTGTATCTCAACATTAAATATATGAATTTTTTAATATTTAATATTTTCCAAATTATTATACATTGTTATAATTTTTTTATATTATTAACTAATATCTGTTCTAGTTTAGCGTGTCAAAATGATTCTACAAATTTTCATACATAAATATAATTAGACACATTTTAGGTATAATAATTTACTAAGTTTTATTCTACCTTGAATTTGGCTTGTATTTGGCTATGAGGTTACACTTAAAGGATGAATAAAATTTTAACATAATATAAGTTTAATAGTGATGAATCCAAATTATATATTTATTATGTTATCCTTATTTATAGGTACTTTGAGTCATTCAATTCATTTTCTTAGAGGATTATTCCTTTTTAAAAATGTAGTGTTAGCTATTTGATACCATAAGCCTTCTCTTATATAATTCTAAGTCATTAAAAGAAAAGTTTATATATGCCATATAAATGAGATGACTTTGGATGTTTAATAAATTTTTTGTGTTTAATTTTGGGTGGGAATCATAGGATATGAGTTTTGTAATGAGTTTCAAGTCATTAAGTTTTTAATATATTTATTTTGTGGAAGAGTCACAATTACAAAAAAAACATTTGAAGAATGAATATGTAAAGTTAGTACATATGAAATTATGTTGAGATTAAATATCCATTAAAAAATAAAATATCTCAAATTCATTTGGAAACATAAAATTTTCTATACCTATATCATCCAACTGGGTAGGTTCATGAAAAACATTAGTAGAAGAATGTAATGATTTCACTCAATGAGATATGATCCTTGTTTTTGGAATTTTATTTGTGTAAAAATTTGAAAATAAAACCTATGAGATTAAATATTATTAGAATAATATTTAATTAGACCATATGAATGATTATGACAATATGGAAATATTACTAATAATCTAAGTGTCATATATGATATTATTCGGATGATTCCCTACATAAATAGTTATGAAATGGGTTTAATGCTAAAGTGAGTTAATTTTCATGTGGCATGGTTGATCATGTACCGCTAGTAGATATAATGTATTCTGAATGTGATCATCATTTTTGTGGGATCTCATTTTAAAAATATATATTTTAAATTACTATTCAACATGATAGTCATCAGATAGAAACACTTGTTGTTGATAAATAACATCATCGTCATCAACAATTTCATTAAGAATAAATTTATATAAATGCTGATCATATTATTAGTAACGTATTCTATGAATATAGAATCTTATTAAATACTATTTAATAAATTAAAAATCCAATTTTTTATATTAATCCCTTTCTGGGTAAAATTCTATTGAATCTATTCAAAAAAACAAATGCTTATGAAAAGTATCATGTGATTCTTTGAGGTTTAAATATATGTATATGCATAATAAAAATAATAATTTTAGTCTCTAATCATGTATTAGATGTGGTTTTTAATATTTATAAGTTAGAGAGGATTAATGTTTCATTTTAAGATATTTTTGGTCAAATAATTCATTTATTTCACTATTGTAAATGTTATGATAGTTTGAATGAATTTATGAAATTTTTCAACAATTTTAATAAAGATTTATATGTTATGTGGGTCATGTGATGGTCATTATTATGTTTTGTATCATTGAAACAAATGTCTGAAATCTTAAATATAAATGATTACGAATTGGTGGTAAATTACAATAGAATTTCGTCGAGAGACTTCCCATTGATATTAATGTATAAATTTTATGTCAAGATAGAGAAAAATGATTCTTTGTGAATGAGTTTTATGGATTACATGATAGAGTACAAGAAACACCCAATAATTTAGATGCCATGTATTAATGTTATAGAAATACATTTTTTAGTTTTAAGGGCATATGATATAGTTGTATTTTCTATATGATAACTCTAATATCTATGATTAAACCCTTTGAAAATATATATATGTTTCTATGGGGCTTTCCTTAGATATGGTTCAGTGATACTAGTCTATTAGGACCTCATAATTAATATATTAAAATATATTAAAACATCTGCCTCAATAATATTATAGATAATATTTAAAATATGAAATGATGTATTGAATGTGAAATTGAGTCTGTCATTTGATTCACATCACGTTATTTATACTAGATGAGATATAAAATTTTATCAATTGAGCTCATAGACGATGAAATTTAGTGGTTAATTAAAAGGAATAATATTAATATAATTTATTTAAATTATATTACAAGGAAAATTTCATATTTAATCATATATTTTATAATTCTCTTGGGTTTCTCTTGTAATCTCGAGTGAATTGAGAGATCTGGTGATAGATCTCATAGAGTTGCTGCTTTGAGGATTGAACGAAGAAGGATCAAGGATCAATGATCGGATATCTATAGGAATCATCATCAATGATAGAGTTCTTCGATTTCACTAGTCATTTATATATTGAATTTTTCATCCAAACAAGTGGGCCCATTATTAAGGCTGGGATTTTTATTTTGATGTTCTGTGACTTTTTATTTGAAAATTAAATTATGGACCATATAACATCCTTAAATTTAGATTATTTCAACATTTATAAATTTTTCTAGATATTTTATTTTCCAATTAGTGGGAAAATAATCTATTTCAATATGATTATCTGATAATATATTCATTTATATGGATACAATCAGTGGTTGGGTTCACTGTGGTGTTAGAAAAATTCACCTTGTTGATTGTTCATTCCTCCCCTCATTCTTCGCATGTTCATCATCATCTTGCGATAGGCTAATGACATGAATGTATGTATGATTTGATATGTCTTAAAATAACTGACCCATATTCATTTAAGAATTTCATGAATTAATTTTTTTTTACAAATTCATATATTTTCAAAGTGATACATTAAATAATTGATGAAGGTTTAAACCCTTATTTGGAAATGAACATTTCTTGCAATGATATAAATTCCATTTTATCACCATTAAATGATGGAAATATGTGACTAAAAAAGTTTTATACATTATTGGTGCCTTGGAAACACCCAAATATGTGTTTTTACGAATTAATGGATAATTGATGATTCTAGTGACCATATTTTACTTTCTCTTAATATCCTGAAAATATGTCATCTATTTCGGAAGAGCACCCAGTATTTAGTCGAAATTATTTAGTGGATATGGTTGTGATACTAAGTTAAATTATATCATATAATATGGATATTCCTAGACTCTATGTGATATTACCTAGGATGTAAAACAATGATCTAGTGAGAACATGCAATTGAACATGAGTGTCCAGACATGCTGTCTCTGTATATGGATATGTCGTGTCGAAGGAATATGGAAAACCTATCTGCATTGAGGGGAGAAAATACCATAGACCATATGTGGTCGCACACATTTTGTATCCTAATGGAATCATTTTTTACTTCTTTTATAACAATCTCTCATCCTCATCCCATTATCTAGGGCTCATATTTTTTCTATTAGTAGTTAATGCTATACAGTTTTCTACATAGGATATAATGGGGTCCTCTATATCAACATTAGATATATTAATGGAGGATACATAATAACTAAATTTATTGCATTAACACACATATAATGGAATTTTTTGGGTATGATTATTAGTGGGATGTCATGTTCGGTACTCCCCTAACACACTAAGAAGTAGGTCCCAAAATCATATATACATGTAGATTATATACTCACTGAACATATATAGGTTCTGGTTCTTAAATATGTGTAATTTAACTCACATGTAATCATGATATAGTTTCGATTTATACCTTCATTATATTTAATTCTCCCTCTACCATGGCACACCACAACGAGGTTCTATCCCTCTATTATGATTCATGAGAGGTTGTGTATGGTGTGTGAAAAACTATTTGACCTTTATATTTAGATAAATGCTCATCATTCATAGCTAGATATGTAGATCATGGTAAACCTCCATTTGAATGGTAAATCAATATGATTATATGCATTGATGAGTGTTTTCCCTCATTCAGATATGGGTTGAGATGGTATTTTTATTCTATATCTTCCCCCGTGAGTTTTGATCTATTTCATGAACCGACCTGGATACACTGGTACCCTATAACCCTAGCTGGCACAAACAATGCCCGAAGGGAACTCCAAAGCCACATTAGCTAGATACTAGAACATAGAATAATATAATATGAATGTTGGAATTAATTCTCCACAAACACAATGGAAACATGATATAAATGACAACATACATACAAGAAAAAATCCCCAGGGAGAACTGTACTAGAAGTCAAGTAGGTATAAGAAACATAAATAACCGGTGGACAAGTTAAAAATACATGTCTAAAGAGACAAATTAAATCAACCCCAATAATAATAAAAACTACCACCTCCATGTGGTGCCTTCTCCATTCTTGGCCTAGAAATAGTAAATATATAAAAACTCAAAGGAAAAGGTATTGTGTGAGATAGAATCCAAATATGATCTCACCAATGATTCCATAATAAGATACAATAATTAAATAACCAAATAAATTATTCAGTTTTAAATAAACAGAACATGAAGATAAAATGAATATTTATAATAAATAATTTTTTACATGTTCATAGATGGTAATACATTATAAATTGACCTAATAATAATTTTATATAAAACAATATATATATATATATTCAGTTTGCATGTGAAAATTATTCACAAATAATAGAATATATATCAAAAATTAAAAGTGGGAAACATAGCCATCTACCAAGAGGTATGATTGTTATGGGTTATGGTATCCATATACACATATATAATGAAAATCAAAATTTTCACACACGTCACGTTGACACTAGTCAGATAGAGTTTCAAGATCCCAATTGGTATAAGATATCCCAATATGTTTGTGTTAGTGTTGTAAAGTGTCATTATATTTTATGATCATTCCCATCATAGTGATTTTGTCCCTAATAACTCAGTAACTACCTAGGCTGGCATGTTATCTAAAAACAATCATGAATGCAGGATTTAGTTCAGAACAATTAAAAATAAACTTCAACCCATTCATTCCATTTTAATATGAAATTTTTTATTTAAAAACCAAAATAGTTTATTTAAAAAATTATACTTTTTTACTCGATAAAACCAGTTGGTTTCCACAAAAACAATTTAATATGTTTTTCTAAAAAATGAATTTAAAATAAATTTCCCAATTCAATTTCACAATTCAATTTAAAAATTTAATTTAATCCAGTTCCATCTAATTTATTGATAAATACCCAATTCAATGGAATTGGGGGGTTTTCCCCATTTTTATGAAACATAGAATTAAAATCCACAATTTACTAGAATTGGGTTTTTTAAAAAAATTAAAAGAAATTACATTAAAATCAAGAAATTTAGGTTTAATCTAATTGGAAAACATAAATGGAACCATCTACCTTGGGATAAAGGGATCTTGAAACACCATGACCTAAACATGAATCTCCAATGAAGAATGTCGACAATGACGATCTAGGAATCAAAGCTCAATTCAAGATTAAAAAAACATAGACTTGATCATACAATATTATAAAGATATAATAAACCCTAGGGAGGATAAGAGAAGTGTATGGGGGATAAATACTGGGAAAAAACATTCTTGGGAAGGAATTAATGAAGATTTCTTAGCTTCAATCCAACATAGATATGGTTTGGAGCACCCAATATTGGCCATTCAGAGTCCCCTCAACCATAGAAGTCGATATTGATCTAGTTATACCTAGAAAAATAAATAAATGGGGGACCATGTATTTTTTAACCTATTTTATAAATAATTAAATGTTTCATGTATGGTTTTCTGGGTAGGGTTATAAAGTTATACAAGCTGTGTGCCATAGCTATGTGACTATATCAAAGGGTTTGAGTGGTTTCACATAGTTGGGAGAATGTTTCGTAAACTGTGTCATTATAAGGAATCGTCCTTAAAACATTACATAATCATGACTTAAATGAATAATTCACATAGAGGATCTTTTCAGGTTTAGAGTTTTAGAGAATTAGGACATAACTATTACATCTCAAAAGATTACAAAGTAGTCACTTCTACTAAGTTTCCATAAAATAAAAACTCTTAAAAAGAAACATATCAAGTTCCATGTTTTAGATATAATGTCTTTCCTTGATCCAATCCTTGACCCTATTCATCTTTAAGCCCTGTGGAAAACATTTCAAAAACTTGGGATGAGCATAAAAAGCCCAGTAAAGGATACACAATGAAAAAAAACTGTTAGCTTTTTTAAAACAACAAGTAAACCATGAATACTTTATCAAATTAATACTTTTCACCTTTACGAAGTAGTTAATACTCTTCACTGAATAAAAGATAAGCACTTATAATTTGTATCCAAATGATTACAATAACCCCATAAAAAGAACCCATAACATATAAAGGTAACATGGGACATAAAAATACTTAAATGGAATAACCATACGGTCGACTTCCACACATATCACTACATGGAATAGCCATAAGACCGACTTCCATACCCATTGCATTTGAGGTTATAACGTAACCACCCATCCTGGTATTCACGGTACCACCCATCATATGGTTTACCACGTAACCACCCGTCAAATGTCCAAGTACCGTTATAAAATCGTAAAACAAATATAATGGAAAGAAAACATTTCCACATTTAGATCACAATATATCACTTAAATATATTGACATAACAATTCCATTATAAAAACTTTTTTCAATACCAAAATACATAAAAGATTATATGGTATTTATTTCATTTTAAAAACATTATGGCTTGTTGAGGAACCCAAATACCAAATAATACTTACGGCGGAGGAAAAGGTCATTGTCACCGCGTATGTTAAAAAGAAACATACATTTTGTCGTTTAGTAAAATGCTTCATCAATAAATGATTCCTTTTGAATAAAAGTAGAATTCAAAAGGGTTTATACATCGTATAAAAGAAAGTCTTGTATTAGAATAAAATATGCCTCAATGAATGGAGATTGAGACAAAGTCCCATTCAAATACGTTATCCTTAGATTAAGGATAAATCAATTACATAATTATGTGCCAAAAATAAATACACCCAATATAAGTGGATATTATGTGTAAAACAATCAGATTCATTCACACATATTCATAGAATGACATATTGATGGAGTACATGTTTAACCCAAAGAATTGAAATTTAATTAAGAAGTTCCCTTGCAAAAATTCGACAGCCTAACGACATCACTTTAAAATTCTGAAAATTATTTGTTGAGATTGAAATTGGTGTCTCATCACTTGGACATAAAATTTACATCAATAAGGATATAGAATCACATATCCCAACATAACAATATGTAAATTTAACGACCCATCAAAAATAAGTCTTAAAAATAGAAGGGTGAAAGGTTCACTTACCAGTTCAGGAAACTTTCGAAACGTACACCCAATGAAAGAAGAACTATACAACGTTGATGTAAATACACATAAAAGAATTTATATTACACAAAGAGTATATTAATGGGACGTACATACACAACTCAATGGAAATAGTGGAAAATGTAGTGTAAATCTCACAAGAATAAAAGTGAGATGAAAAATCCCTTACGAAAACTCTGCAGCCTAACGACGCCACTTAAAAATTACAAAAATGGATTTATGAGACCAAATAGGGTTTTCATAATATTAACATAAAAATTACTGTATGAGGAATAAAAAATAACATCCCAAAAAAAAAATATGAGATGAAAATAAATGTCATAAAAGAGAGTACTTAAAAAGAAAGAGGGAGGTAGGATCCCTTACCTCAAATCCGACTTTTCTTGTCCGTTTCTTTATATTCCTAAATAATAAACATTGGTCAATTTATAGTTTTTTAAGGACCTATTTTAAATATTATTATTCATTAAATATCACATATTATAATGTTATAATAATAGGTTAATATTTTGAGTTCATATTAGACGTTTTTGTCGACGTTTTTGTCGATGTTATATTTTGAACTTGTTGGAAAATAATTTTCCATGTAGTTATAAGTAAATAAACTCCAGAATAGTATTAATGATTTAAATATAATATATATCTAGTATATATTCATTTTATACAATTCCATAACATTTGGAGAAAAAATGAAATGAAATGCATTGTTCATGGAGACGGTAGGCCGTACGTAAGCATGAACGCTACTTTCATTTCTTTGGCACATTAATAGAATTAAAACTTGTTGAATGATATATATATATTATAATTCCAATATAATATATATGTTATATGGGTCAAATAATTTCATCAATATCATTATTTATACTTTCCATGTATTGCATGAACTAGTCACATCACTTGAGGGGGCGGTAGTCCACACTTCCTCAAATGAAATTATCACATTTCCACAACATGCAAAGCATAAAGGTATGTATTAAATATAAAATACATAATCATAGAGAGGAAATAAAATAAAATATATATCCTAAATAAATATAGTTCCATCATAATGGCCACCATGAGAGGTGGTAGGAGATGATAGAACAATCATCGTTTCGTGAGGCAGTAATTCACCATCCACGGAAACAGTATGATCATTAACCATTAGACGGAGGTGTGTGTAAGTGTAGCTCAAATAATTCACATAAAAAAATCCTAGTTTAATGAAGATACTGGTGTTTTTACAAAATAAAGTAATAAAAATAATTTAGGGTATTGGAGAAAATAAATAAATCATAAGAACATTGTGGAAGACTTTATCTTTAAATCGGTTAACTCCCCTTGGTTTGAACCAAAAGGGTTTCTTGAAGAGATTTATGAATAACGGAAGGATTATAGGATTAATAGAGGGATGTGGAGAGATAATACTACCTGATTTTGGTTGAGCCAAAGGCTTGAGAGGTGTGGGTAAAGGGGTAGAGGTGGGGGCCTTTTATAAGGGGGAGGAGGGGAACTCATGGAAAGTCATAAAATGTAACTTTATTTTAAAATGATTTTCGTATTTTAAAGGTCCCACAAAGATATATTTCGAGGATAAGGTGATAAGGGTTCTAAATACACTCATCCAATAGTTTTTTGAAAAGTTTATGTCTTAGATTTTACATTATATTTCCATTTTATTTAAATCATTCATTAATGAGGTAATCGCTGCATCATCATGGTGTCAAAAATAAATTATTTTATTTAATGTCAAAAAATTATAAAAAATAAACTATGATGTAGGAAATATTTTTATCATTCCAATTACTATTTACAGTCAAAAAATGACTTGTATAAACCCATGTAAAAATTGTTTTACTAAAACATTAAAAGTTTCTGACATTTTTATTTTAACTTTAAATAAAAAGTTATTAATGTCATTTTCTTACCCAAGTGGATCCATGGGGTCCCCAAGTTGACCCATGGATTATCTTTGTCGGCTATGACTCATCCAATAAGGGTAGGACATGTTTAAAAGTAATTTCATATTATTATAACATTATCTTTACCTTAAATTACACTAATTACCTTTAATTGCGATTAATAAAACATAAAACTTACTATTCACCAAAAAAATATTTGCATCCCATTGAACCAGATTTTACATCTTAATGAAAACCATGTATGTCGGATTTTTGATAATCAAATAACAGAAGTGGTAAAGTTTCATTTAAACTAAAAAAAATAGTTTTTTAACTACCACTTTGTGGTTTCACAATTCATCAAAAATAGAAGTTTTTTTAGAAAAATACCAAAAATTAACCCTAAGCTATATTTGATATTATGAATTCAAAAATGATGTGTACTTTAAAAAATTCAAAACATATAACTTTCATTAATCAATTTAATAATTAATTCCAATTGTCATAACAAATAGCGTGTTTTTACAAAACAAAACATATCAAAAGATTGACACTAGTTAAAGTCCAATTTCAAATTGAAATTAATTCTAATGACCACCATTGGATTAAATGGTAAAAATATATTCTAATTGAACATTAATAACAATTAAAAATATGATTTAATCATATAAATAAATTATATTAAAAAAAAGTTTTGAATTAAAATATAACATTTTTCACTTATTCATTAAAAATGAACTTTATCGAACAAAATAACAAATACACAGACAAAGTGAATTTTGATGTCCTGATTCTAAAGAGGTATTTTAATTGGTCCAATATAACATATAAAACTGTCAAAAAGTTTATTTAAAAAGGTTTTTCCATAAAAAGGTGGGTAATCGACCTTTTATCGAATATTAGAATATTTACGCTTAAAATTGGATTCATTCGAATTTTAATCCTCTAACATTTATTATAAAAAAGTAAAAATATTTGAAAAACATATATAATCATTTTTTAGTTATTTCTTCTCATTCCCTCCATTACAACAGCTAGGCATTAACTACCATTAAAATAATATTTTTATTATTATTAGAGTGCAAGGTATGATTTCAAAGAAACTCGTTGTTGCGTATTGGGTACGCCATCGAGCACAGCGTTCTATTTAAATTAATATTAATATTTTATTCACAAATATTTATAAATATGAAAAATTAATATTTTTTATTTACCTGGGATGATAAATCATTCCCCCCTTTTGGGAATTGTGTCCTCGCAATTTTAAAATTGGGCTTGGAAACTTCATTGAAACCCCACATCGGAAAAGGTGTAAATGAAACAGTCATTTTAAAAGAATGAAATGGAAGTACAAAGGTCACCCGAGATAACCCATACTAGGATTTCATGTATTAAAACATGGACATGGATGAGAAAAAAAAGGTTCGTGTTCTATTGGAGTGTGATAGAAAACATTATTAGGTGAATGTTAACCAACAGAAAATCACAAACTTGTGATGGGTTAAATGGTATTTGATTCCCCAATAGGAAAAATCAACAGACAAAATTTTTGTTTTAAGTTAATTTTCATTGAGGAATTTATTTATGAGCTTAACTAAATCATAAGGAAACATACTTTCTTTTTTTAGACTTTCATCTCTTACTAGATTTCTTACATAAACTCATTTGTTTCCTCAAAAATACGAGTATTTAAGATGGCTTGTTCACATTAAGAGTGCTATAATCAACTTCTAGAGAATCACCTAAACCAAAAAATAGAACTATATATTTCCCAAGTCTTTAGACCCTTACCAAAACCAATATTGTTAGAAAAATATCAGATAATCCACAAAAGGATATTCCTTTATAAAAAGAAAATATATTCTTAATCTCCAAAATTTGTCCAATAAAACCCAAAGTTCAACGAAGACCATTCGGTATAAAATCTGTCTAAAACATTCTTCAAGGTAAACCAAACTAAGATTGAAACACAAATATTTGATGTATTTAATCACATAGTCCTCCTAGTTAAAAATTAACATTTATCTCCAAATAACATATGTTTCTCTTAAAGTCTCAAATTGAAAAGTAATTAACCTAATCATGTATCCTCCATGATAGGTCAATATTTTCCTGGATAACCCAAAATAAACATATTATTGATTCGTAAAATTATATAACTAAAATGTATTTGTCATACTAACTAGGGGATTAACATAGTCTAGTGGTAGGTGATAAATACTAGTCGCACTTTGGTTGTGGGTTCGATTCCCACAGATTTGTTCGATGTGACGGGTTGTCACATGGTCAGCGTGTTATCCTTCTTCCAAAAATAAATAATTCTTAAAACATACCCCAAAAAGAGATAAAATATTTTAAAATAACCATAACATATTTTAACCTCAATTTTACCTCAATCCTTTCATCTTCCATCATATTGTAACCCATAATTACCTCAAAAGTAAGGATCATATAAACCCAAATGGTTACCAATATAATTATTAACTGAACTTCTACATCGAGTCGGTTCTCTCGTACATGATGAATCAGAGAACTCACCATGGTGCAAGTGGTTAATCATGACTCCTTGATAGTTGGTTTAAAATAAACACAAGATTCCTCATTGAATCCCCCGTTTCATCCAGTCTCTTGATCATAGATCCACTATAGTTTTCTTTCAAACCCATTGTCAATTTGGTGCCTGCTAGATCCGTCCATTTACCAAAAGAAAAAATGTCAGTGTGAGTATATCTAAAAAATTATCATGTACTAATGAGTAAGATAAACACTAAGATATACTTACTCATTCACTTTATCTAAAACTATGACTCTTTCTGAAATCCTAACCATTATGGTAATGTCACTTATGCTTAGAGAATACCCTAACCTCTAAAGTTATCTAAACTGACCTCTAATACCATCTATAATGACCCAGCCTTAAAACATTACATAATCATGAATTAAATGTATAATTTACATAGAGTATCTTTTCAGGATTAGTGTTTTATAGAATTAAGACATAACTATTACATCTCAAAAGATTACAAAGTAGACAATTCTACTAAGATTCCATTAATGAAAAACTCTTCAAAAGAAACATGTCTAGTTCCATGTTTTAGATAACATGTCTTTACTTGATCCCATCCTTGACCCTATTCATCTTTAAGCCCTACGGAAAAAATTTCAAATACTTGGGATGAGCATAAAAATCACAATAAAGGATACACAAAAAAGGAATACTGTTAGTTTTTTTAAAACAACAAGTAAACCATGTTTACTTTATCAAAGTAATAATTTTCACCTTTACGATGTAGTAAATACTCTTCACTGAATAAAATATCACCACTTATCCTTTATAACCAAAAGATTACCATAACCCCATATAAAGAACACATAACATAAAAGGTAACTTGGGACATAAACATGCATTAATGGAATAACCATACGGTCGACTTCAACACATATCACTACATGGAATAGCCATACAGAAGACTTGCATACCCAATAAATTGGTGGATATAACGTAACCACCCATCATGGTATTCATGGAACCACCCGTCATATGGTTTATCAAGTAACCACCTGTCAAATGTCCAAGTACCATTATAAAATCATACAACAAATATAATGGAAAGAAAACATTTCCACATTTCGATCACAATATATCACTTAAATATATTGTCATAAAAAATCCATAATAAAAATAATTTTCAATAAAAAAATACATAAAAGACTATATGGTATTTATTTCATTTAAAAAACATTACGGCTTGTTGAGAAAGCCAAAGACCAAATAATAATCACGGTGGCAGAAAAGGTCGTAGTCACAGCGTACGATAAAAAGAAACATAATTCTTGTTATTTAGTAAAACTCTTCTAATAGAAAAGATTACTTTTGAATAAAAGTAGAAGTCAAAGGGGTTTATACATTGTATAAATGAAATTCTTGTATTAAAACAAAATATTCCTCAATGATAGGATATTGAGATGAAGTCCCATTCAAAGATGGTATCCTTAGATTAAGGATAAATCAATTACATAATTATGTGTGGCAATTAAATACACCCAATATAACTGGATATTAAGTGTAAAACAATAAAATTAATTCACACATATTCATATAATGACATATTCAAAGAGTAAAAGTTAAAACTAAATAATTGAAATTGAGTTATGAAGTTCCCTTGCAAAAATTCGACAGCCTAACACCGTCACTTTAAAATTCAGAAAATTATTTGATGAGAGAGAAAATGGTATCACATCAAATAGACATAAAATTTATAGTAATAAGGATATAGAAAAACATATCACAACATAAAAATATGTAAATTAAAAAGACCCATCAAAAATAAGTCTTTTAAAAAGAGGAGGGTGAACGATTCCCTTACCGATTTAGGTAACTTTCGAAACGTTCACCCCATGATAGAAGGACTATACAACGATTATGTAAATACACATAAAATAAATTATATTACAAAAAGGGTAGAATAATGGTCAGTACATACAAAACTAAAAGTAAATAGTGGAAAATGTAGCATAAATCTCACAAGAATAAAAGTGATATGAAAAATCCCTTACGAAAACTCAGCAGCCTAACGACGCCACTTAAAACGTCCAAAAATGGATTTATGAGATCAAATAGGGTCTCTCATAATATGAACATAAAAATTACAGTATGAGGAATATTAAATAACATCCCCAAAAATAAGAAAGATGATATTAAAAGAAATTACATAAAAGAGAGTACTTAAAATGAAAGAGAGAGGTAGGATCCCTTACCTTAAGTCCTCCTTGTCTTGTTCGTTTCATTATATTCCTGAATAATAATCTTTGTTCAATTTATAATTTCATAAATAACTCCTTTAAAGATTATTATTCATTTCATATCAAATATTATAATTTTATAATAATTGGTTCATAATGTGAGTTCATATCAAACATTTTTGTCAATGTTCGGTACATGAGTAAAAAGTGAACTTGTTGGAAAATAATTTTCCATGTAGTTATAAGTAAATCAACTCAAGAATAGTATTAATGATTTAAATATCATATAAATCCATTATATATTCATTTTATACTATTCCATAACATTTGGAGATAAAAATAAATGAAATGCACCGTTCATGGAGACGATAGGCCGTACGTACGCATGAACGCTACTTTCAATTTTTTGGCACATTAATGGAATTAAAACTTGATGAGATATATATATATATTATAATTCCAGTATAATATATTTTCTATATATGTCACATAAGTTTATCAATTTCATTCTTTACACATTCCATGTATTGTATAAACGAGTCACATCACATGAGGGGGCGGTAGTCCACACTTCCTCAGATGAAATTATCACATTTGCACAACATGAAAAACATAAAGTTATGTATTAAATATAAAATACAGAAGCATAGAGAGTAAATAAATATAATATATATCATAAATAAATATAATTTCATCATAATGTCCACCATTAGAGGTGGTTGGAGAAGATAGAACAATCATCGTTTCGTGAGGCAGTAATTCGCCATCCACAGAAACAGTGTGTTCTTTAACAATTAGACGGAGGTGTGTGTAAGTGTAGCTCTACTCCTTCTCATAAAAAAATCATAGTATAATGAAGATACTGGTGTTTTTAGAAAATAAATGAATAAAAGGAGTTTATGGGGTTGGAGAAAAAAATAAAACAAAAGAACATTAGGGAAGACTTAACCTTTAAATAGGGTAACTCCCCTTGGTTTGAACCCAAAGGGTTTCTTGAAGAGCTTTCTACCTAAGGGAAGGATTATAGGATGAAGAGTGGGATGTGGAGAGATAAAAAGATCAGAGTTTGGTCAGGCCAAAGGCTTCATAGGTGTGGGTAGGGGGTAGAGGTGGGGGCCTTTTATAAGAGGGAGGAGGTGCACTCTTGGAAAGTCATGAAATGACACTTTATTTTAAAATGATTTTCAGATTTTAAAGGTCCCAAAAAGATATATTTTGAGGATAAGGTGATAAGGGTTCTAAATAAACCCATATAATAAAGATTTTTACATGTTTAAGTATTAGATTTTACATTATATTTTCATTTTTTTTAAATCATTCATTAATTAGGTATTCGCTGCATCATATAGTGTCGTAAATAAATTAATTTATTTAATGTCTAAAAATTATAAAAGAAATACAGTGATGTAGGAAATAGTTTTATCTTTATAATTAATATATATATTTTAAAAAATATTACTTGTATAACCCCATGTAAAAATTTATTTAGAAAAACAATACATGTTTGTGACATTTTTATTTTAACTTGAAATAAAAAGTTATTAATGTCATTTTCTTACCCAAGTGGCTCCATGGGGTCCCCAAGTTGACCCACAGATTATCATGGTCGTGCATGACTCATACAATATGGGTAGGACATGTTTCAAGGTAATTTAATATTATTATAACATTATCATTACCTTAAATTACACTAATTACCTTTAACTGCGATTAATAAAACTGAAAAGTTACTATTCACCAAAAAAAATATTTTCATCCCATTGAACCTCATTTTAAATTATAATGACAACCATGTATGTCGGATTTTTGAAAATCAAATCACATAAGTAATAAAGCTTCATTTAAACTAAAGAAACAGTTTTTTAACTACCACTTAGTGGCTTCACAATTCATCAAAAATTGCAGTTTTTCGGAAAAATACCAAAAATTCACCCTAAGATATATTTGATATTCCGAATTCAAAAATGATGTTTATTTTACAAAATTAAAATCATATAAGTAGAATTAATCAATTTAATAATTAATTCCCGTTGTCAAAACAAATAGCGTGTTTTTAAGAAACAAAATATATCAAAAGATTGACACTAGTTTAAGTCCAATTTCAAAGTGAAATTAATTCCAATGTCCAACATTGGATTAAATGGTAAAAATAAACTCTAATTACACTTTTAAACCAATTCAAAATATGATTTAATAATATAAATAAATTATATTAAATATAATTTTTGAATTGAAATACAACATTTTTCACTTATTCATTAAAAATGAACTTTATCAAAAAAATAACAAAAAACATACCAAAAGTGAATTTTGATGTCCCGATTCTAAAGAAGGATTTTATTTGGTCCAATATAACATATAAATTTTTTCAAAAGTGTATTTAAAAAGGTTTTTTCCATCAAAAGGTGGTTAATCGACCTTTTAAAGAATATTAGAATATTTACGCTTAAAATTGGATTCATTCGCATTTTAATCCTCTAAAATTTATTGTAAAAAGTAAAAATATTTGAAAAACATATATAATAATTTTGGATTTAGTTCTGTTCATTCCCGCCAATACAAAGACTAGGCGTTAACTACCATTTAAAATAATATTATTTTATTATTAGAGTACAACGTATGATTTCAAAGAAACTCGTTGTTGCGTATTGGGTACACCATCGAGCATAGCATTACCTTTAAAGTAATATTAATATTGTATTTAAAAATATTAATAAATATGAAAATTTTTTATTTTTTATTTACCTGGGATGTTACAGTCCTAACCAAGAAAACCCTCTCCACATAGGATTTCATAGTTTCCATTGTAGGGTCGATGGTATGGGAAAACCATTTTCTAAACATGGAATACCCAAAATACCTTTAAAATATCCAAAATATTTCCCAAACCACCCTGAAACGAATCCCAACCAACTAATGACAAAAAAAAAAGTTTATAAGTACCTAAAAATAGAAACTAAATGTTACAACGTCCCCACCATATAAATTTTCTATCCCCATAAATCCTATTATTAAGAATCGATGTAAAAATGATGAGGCCACCGCTCTCTCATCAGTGCATATTTTTTCATGTTTTATGAATATAAATCTATGATGCCATATCATATGAAACAAATGTATCATCCTACCAAGAAGTGCCTTCATTTTTTAACCAACTATCGTAATTGGATTCTCATTCACATTTAAATTAGTCTTGACATCAAGATCACTGCATCCCAGAAATGAAGATGGATCTGAAAGATAATATTTTAGCTGAGATACATTGAACATGATATTTATCAACATCATATATGGTGGATGTTCCAAATGATAATCCACATTCCCCACCTTATCAACAACCTCAAAAGTTTAAAAAAAATTGTGGTGATTAATGGAATTTCCCCCCATTAATTAGATGACCAAAACAGTGTGAAACCATTCACAACACCCAGTCATAAACAATGAATTCGAGTTGCCTGTGATGACTATCATCATTTGAATTAAACAAAATATTTTATTTCAATGTTCTCTTATGTATCAAAAGAATATTTTTTTCATCTCTTGGTCCAAGCTCGTTCCAACCAAGTAATATTCACCAATCTTCTACCAACACATTGATAATTTAAAATTTAGAGTATAGAAATACTAAGAAGTATCTGTCCATATAAATTGATGGTAGCTATTATTATCAGAAAACTCCATTAGGGATGAATGTTATTACAAATCCCATCCAAATTCGGTAACACATGCGTGAAGAATATCCTCTATAATCAATATTTCTAATTCAATCTAGCCATCCGACAATGGATGGCATGCCATACACAAATGGACCTCACATCCTAGTGCCTCCTAATTACCAATACAAAACTATAAGTAAACCAGCTATCTATATTAGAGGTAATCGAATATGGAAATCCATACATATGTACAATGTATTTCACGTAGATATTTTAAAACTCATAATATATTGTTGTATCAGGAATTGGTATAATGAGAGACAATTTATCCAGCCTCTCAATCTCTAGCCATATCTCATTATTCATTATTTTGGAAAATATAAACCAAAAAAAATACATAGATATCTCATCTCACATCCATGATGGTTGTGAAAGTGGGTGAAGTAGTACCAAATGTTTCCACTTATTGACCTTGACCTTTTATAATGTATAATAATAAGAGACATGTTATGAAATGTCTCATCTCATTATTGTACACAATAATTGAACACTCATGTCAACAAAATATTCATAGTTCCTAGCTGCACTACTCACATTGAACTATAAAAATCCAGCATCACAACATTCCTCACCAATAATGTAAAAAAAGTGATTTTGAAAACATATAATCCCCAACATAGAGAATGACCAATCACCAATATTCTCCCCAATATAAAATAATATCTAATTTTATATAACTCACCATAAATCTGTTTTTCCTGATGAATAAAACTGAGAAGAGTTGATGTCAACTCAAAATAGGACAAGGAACCCATGTCCCATGATTTTCTGACTCCAATATGAAAATATAAAAAAAGATCCATTATATTCAAATATTCTTATTATTCTTTAATAGCTTTGGTTAGATGTTTCATACTAAATTGAATCTGCAGTGTAATCGCTATTCACTAGGGTACATGTGATGTCAAGGTTTAATGACTATAGGTATTCCACCCTATGTCAATGTTGGATATTCAAATATTTTTGGGTGAAGATATAATTCAAGTTCCTGGGGTCCAAAAACATGATAATCCTTTCTCAAAAAAGATTATTAAACATCACTTAAGTGCATTCATCAGAACATCATGATTCATGGACTGATGTTGGATAATTCTTCTCATAGGGCCTAAGCTATGGAGATCCATTGATAATGAAATGACCACAATTTATTAGAATATAGCCTAAACCTGAACCTGATACATCACAAAAGACCACATAGCCATGCCCATCCTCTAGATGATTCTACACAGGTGCAGTAGTCAATATATGTTTTAGGTCAAAAAAACAACCCAGTAATTTCTAATCCAAAGGAAAAATTAATCGATTCCAATTTAATTCCTTCTTTATAGAAGTTAAAATTTGGTAATCCTTTTAAGAACCAGTTAAAACACCGAGCTAAACCCAAAAATCTCCAAATCTGGAAAACAGTCTATGGTTTTTCCAATGCCATAACAACCATAATATATTTAATAGGATCTAAAATAAAATTTTCTAACATCATGTGTCCCAAGAAATATACATCCTAATTTCATAAACTAAATTTCTATAGATTGCTATAAATTCTATGATTTTACAACATATCTAGAACAACTCTCAAATTGCGCACATGATCCACCTCGTAAATAGAGTAAATAGGATTTCATTCACATATAAAACCATAAAAGTATTTAGGTTCTCATGGAAATACACTTTATTAAATCTATAAATAATGAAATATAACTATTTAAACCAAAATACATGACAAGGCAGTCACAATGTCCATGCATGAATGAAAATGTGGTTTTCAGAATGTCAGATTCTTTTATTATCAACTGATGGTTACCAGATCAAAGATCTGTCATCAAGAACCACTTCACCCCTTTAATTCTATTCCAATAGACAATAAATATATGTTAATAAATAATTTTTCATTTTTGTAACTCGATTATGGTTCTGCTAATATTAAAAAAGTAATGTGACCCATAAACAATTAAAAAGGGGAGCGCCAAAACAACCCAAGGTGAATCACTTAGGCATATAAATCCATTCTCAATATGATTAAACAATTGAGTATTCAACCTTTTCTTTTAAACATGTGTCATGTGATGGGAATAAATAGACACTGGTTGATTAGCAGACACTGAGTCGATATAAAACTCAACCACCCTTAATGGTGGATAACTAGAGAAGTCAGGAAGAAGGACATTGAGTTACATGATGAAAACTAGAGGGATATTATCACTCAAAATTATCATTTAATATAAAATGGGAACACTAATATTACATTCCAAAACATCGGATTAGAATGTTTGGATTTACTCTTCCATCGACCCATTTCTCCTTAATATATATGGAACAAACAGTCAATTGTTCTAAAGTAGGCTCGACAAAGATAACAACCAATCAGGGTATTATTGGATAATATACAATCCATATCGCATATGAAATCAATTGGATTCTTGTCAAGTTGAAGAAAATCCAATGTAGGATTGAAATATGGTAGAGAGAAAACAAAAGTGGGAAAATAGATACCCTACTGCCTATCTCTTCAAAGGGGTGTAATAATACCCATCATATAAGGTTAAAGAGTCATATGAAGATCTATTACATTGATAAAATTGGTTGAAATAAACTAATTAGATACAAATGTATCAAATAATGCAATCACTGATGATAGAAATATAGGTATAGTATCGTTCACGGTCACTGTACCACTATAAACTTCTTATGGAGACTTTTCCACTATGTGAAGAATCCTCATTCTGGATTGCTATGGTTGGAACACCATTGTCCTTGAATAATCTAATTTCATCGCTTTTTTTAATGTTTTTGACAATCCAGTTCAATGAAAAAAGTGTAATATGCATAGAATAACTTCTGTAAGTGACTTGAGAGTGTATAAAGAACACATACATTGGGTGAATCTGTGCAAAAACTAATTGAGTTCCCTAAATTTTACAGTTGTATCAAATCAAACAGAATCTACCATGAATTATAAGAGTATTAGAAAAACCCTACTGTCAAGAACCACCATGAGAATCATCACAATTAATTTTTCCATTAGAGTAATTCGTATTTTTATTTGTATAAAAAATAGTCATATCAACCCATATGTACCGTTTAGGTCCACTTCAACCATAAATGCTCTATAAATCACTTATAAATAATAAGTTAGATTCACAAAGAAAATATAAAATTGAATATCAGATCAGAGTCTCATTTTGAAGTATGGATTTTCTATCTTCGCATTCAACACTATCACGAGTGAAAACAACACAACCTCAACAAAACAATTTATATATTTTATAATGATCATGTCATCTTACTCTTGTTTTAAAAACTCAATATTTTTTTCCAACACCATCAACACTAGACAGAGAAGGTTAATGAAAATATATGTTATGACATTACACAATAAGACCATGTTCTTATATTCCATCACTAAAAGTGTCCCATTATTTCATTCTCAGTCTCTATAATAAGAAGGTTGTTCACATAACATTGCTTTCAATAGGTGTCTCCAATAACACCAAAAAATTCTCAATCCTTCTCAAACATTCATCATCCCCATGATGGTCATTTGATCCTTTGAACGTCATTGGATTCTAATTATGTAAATCCAAATAACGGTTATGGATAACATCCCTAGGGGTTATATACTTAGATCCTAAAGGGGAACTGGTGGTGGTTCTTGTCCAATATTATGGTAAGCTCACACAATCTTCTCAACTATACTCGGGTCCATGAGAGGATTTTTTTCACTTTGATTCATCATCAACATCCTCATAGATCATAATAACACATCTCCTCTGATGCATAATGTGACACAACATCATAGGAAAAAATTAAAGACATTTAGTAAACTCTCTAATAGATCAATGAGAGAAATTAATGCCAATAGATCAATAAAATATATTATTATTTCATCTTATCCAAATAAAAAATAGGGAAAATACTACATTTAATCAACCAGAAGAATTTCAAAAACTACCGCTGATGACTTACGACACATTGCTTTGATAAAATTCTAGACACTGAATCGATACTACCTCATTGGTCCCAAAAAATTGCAGAAGTTCATACCAACATCAAGGTAAGATGATTTACCTCTGACTTGATACAACATTTTCATGAACTAGAGAATATAATCTAATACCCTATCGCCTAGGTCGGCACTGACATGGATAGAAGGGCATTTTTGATCCCCATGGGTTTCAACTAGAACCTAGAATTGTATAACACAAATGTGGGGACTAATTTACCAAAAATTAAATAGAATAAACAGATAAAAGACTACATACATACAATAAAAAATCCAAATAGAGATTTTTATATGAATTAAAACAAGTATAACGACCCCAAAGAATCAGAAAACATGATAACCATCCTTGTCCCAATGGATACAACAACAGAAGCCCACATATAAAAAGTAAATACCATCTCTATGTGGTTCCTAAACATTTAATGGACTTAGCAAAGAAGAAATATAGAAATTCCCAATGTCAGAGGTAGGATGTCATCAAAAATCCTATTAGTTTCTCACCAAGGCTTCCATAATAATATTTGAAAAATAATTTTCAAAATAATGTATGAAATTTTAGATCAACAATCATGGAAGTTCAAAATCATATTTATAAAAAATTAGGATTTACATTTCAATTGACAGAAATAATTTCAACAGGTGGATATTAATCATTTTACATAAAAAATATATAAATTCACAAGCCATGTGTATAATAGTTTACAAATAATGGCACATATATCACAACACTAATATTGAGATACATGTTCAACTTCCAAGAGGTACAATTGTTCCATGTAATGGGATCCTCACACACTTAAATAATGAAAATGGAAATGTGGAAACATGTCCCTTTAAAACTATTCATTAAGAAAAAACCAACATCCCAATGGGGATAATATCTACCAATATGGTTTTGATAGAGTTGTAAAACACCAATCTATTACTAGGGAATTCATATCCCAACATGTTGGTCCCTAATAACACAAAAAATAACAACTATTCCATGTTCTCTAATAACAATCAAGAATATAAAATATAATTCCAAATAGATCATAATATAAATCAACCCATTCATCACATTTTAATATTACAATTTTAATTTAAAAACAAAAAATGATTTATTATCAAATCATTCCTTTTTCTAGGATAAAATAAATTGGTTTATATAAAAATACTTTTATCCACGTTTCTCCCAAAAGAAATCAAAAATAATTTCAAAATTTAGATTGAAAAGTGAATTCCACAACTTAAATTGTGAAACATAAATTTAACCATTTTCATCCTTTTTCAAGGTAAATCCCCAATTCAATTGAATTGGGGTTTTCCAAATTTTATCCCAAATAATATAATAATCCCATGTTATGTGGAATTGGGTTTTTAAATAAAATAATGAAAAATAACATTTAAATAAAATTGTATAATATAAGGTTAATAAAATTGACCATTATAAATAGAACAACCTACCTCATGATCATGGGATTGAAAAACAAAAATCAGTAAACAGGAAACTCAAATGACGAAAAACCACAATAAATAGCTGAGAAACAAACCAAGATAGATCATCTGAAAAATAAATATTAGATCCTCCAAGAAAACAGATATATATTAATCCCTAGGGTGTAGAGGAGAATATATCACGAGATAGATAACAAGAAGAGTAAACATACTAACGAAAGAATGGATGAGGTCATCCAAGCTTCAATGCACATTAGTGGGGGATTTGTAGAGCCAAATATTGGTCCTTAAGAGTCTTCACAACCCTAGAATTTGATCTAGGATTAGTTAAGCCCAATAATGGATCTAATTTGGGGGTTAATAAATTCTAAACAATTTTTGGATTATTTAAAAGTAGAATTCATTGATTTATGGGTATAATCACATGGTTTTACAATTCGTGCACCAACCGTGAAAACCCTCACTGCATGGGTTTTCACGTTTTCCACTATAAGGAAGCACTATTTGGGAAAACCCAGTTCTAAATATTTATTTCCCAAAATCCATCCAAAAAATATCAAATTTTCACATGAATCACTCGAAAATTAATGGCAACTAAATAATTTTCAATTGAGTAGTTTTTGAGTAGCTGAAAATTATAGCCTGAAGTTACAAGGAACCCTAATAAATATATTTAAACTCATACCTACATTGTATTCTCCAACAAAATTAATTTATTATGATTATGATAGACGAGTTATTGGATAATATGGTAGACCTAGTATTGGTAGAGAAAATAATTACATATAGGTGACCACATTCGATAGTCATTCATGGGGATCATGATTTAGATACCCCTATACATTTCCCTTTTAAATCCATTTCTTGGATGAGTTTATATTTGTAATATTTCCTAATGCATCATTCCCTTTTAAAATGTCATCGATATTTGACAATCACACAAAATGTTTTTCCTATTGTTTATTGCATGATTTTATTACAACCCTGAGATTTTAGTAATATCACTCCACATTATTGCATAGAGTTGTGTGTTTCTGTGACCATATAGGTTCATTGGGATAAGGCCACTGATTTTAATGATTTGACTATTCATTTCTATTATCTATCCATTGGTCTATTAGATTCAAAATTTAGGAGTCACTCTCACCATACCATGGCCTAGGTGGGTCATTATTGGTTTGGGTAATAATATATTATCATAAAAGGGTGTTAATTTGAGGAACATGTTTGGTGATAGGTGATTATTGAGGATTATTTTTGGGCCATAGGAGAATGTTGATGATTTTTTTTTATTTGAGTCTTCGAATTTTGAAACCAATGATTTTGAAATGGTCTAAATATCCATACACCCAGACTCTAAACACCATCATGATGACTCATCACATTGATGTGATGGTTGTAACAAAACAAATGGTACATGAATCATATAACAATTAATATTCGACAAGATTTTCTATCTTATTTCATCTATATAGATATACTCATTTAATCATGGTATGTTTTTTAACTATTAGAATGTCTCTATGATGACATCGTTCTATGATTTTGTAATTGCATCATGATGATATCTTGTATACTGATTATACATTTTTATAGGGTTGTTGTGGTAGATAATTTATTATTTAACATCAAATTAATCATCCATTTCATGAGGGATTTTCTATATATTACCATAAATATGTGTTTCCACCTGTTAACAAGTGATATGGACATCCCCAAGTAGATTAAGTGGATGTTCCATTCTATTTTAAAGACTCACTAGTATATTTTATTCAGGAAGATTATGTTCACTGACTGAGAAAGCTATTTGAGATCTAGGCCCGTATACCATAATGATTCTATGGATAAATAGACCCTTAGGATGTTGACAGTTTGTTTGAGTATGTATCTAGAGATTCAAAATCAATATGGATACTGCCCAACTATATCCCTAATAGTGGTAATCCACTTTTGTGGTTTGTGAAGGAGTTTGTGGGACCAAGTCGCCCACATGTTATATGTTTCAACACTAACCTAGGGTTGTTTTGATCACTTATTCCCTAATAAGGTTTATCTCTAAACTAGACACTCAGTATTAATTTAGGATCTTCTTTTCAGTCTTTGGTAGTGATGAACATCCACGGAAGGGATAATTTGAAAACTTGATATTTTATTTTTTATTGTGAATTTTTTCCATCAATAGTATGTTGTATGCATCAGTAGTCAGGATCTAGACCATGTTTGTATGCTCTTTCCGAGACACCAATGTAGAAACATAGAAAATATGATTTTCATAGAATACCCTGTTTTTATAAATGTACTATATCACAAATTTTTTACCTAATATGTATGAACCCATGTCAATGGAGATTCTATTAATTTGACAAACAAGGTCATATTTCTTATGTATTCTTGAAATATATTCTATAATTGGATGAAATACACCCAAGGATTACAGTCCAGAGTCTCCTGACATGGTTCAAGGTATTTTTTATATCATTAATTATATTGATTCCATTATATTTTGATCCTCTATTTCATTCAATGATTTTTCATAGAGTATTTTTTTATGTTTCTATTGAAAGGTTATTCCTAACAATCACGTCAAGAGACACCCTTAATTGTGTGATTCCACTATTAATCATCAATTATAAACGTGTGATTTTTCATATAGTTTAGATTGTTCCTCATGGTAATTATTTGTTTTTTATGAAAATATATTATGTGTTCCAATTTATATACTATTTATCCATTGTATGTTTCTAGATAGACAATTACTAGATTATAGTCAGATTCTTATCGAAAAATGGAATGAGATTCAAATTTAATAACGGAAATAACCATTTTTTAAAACTATTTGACTTCGTTCTCTATAAGTTTTAATATATCTAAAATAAATTTATGATTTTTCCCTTAATGTTATAGTCTAATCAAATATCTAACTTCCAACAGTAGTGTTGGATTATATGGATGTCTTCCCTGAAGATATAATGGGGATACCTCTAATGTGGGATATTAAATTTTACTTTAGCCTAAACCATGGGACCAAACAAATACCTCCATTGGCACCTCATGTGTCTCTTTAAAAGATTTAGGATGTGCGGTTTTATTGGGAGGACTTCCCATAGAAACGATATCAAACCTAGTGTATCCCCCCTATACAACACCAGGGTTTTCCTTGAATAATTTGGAAGGAATCATGTCTATATGTGTTATATCCAATTGGATAAATACGGTTAAAATAAAGAATAATACCCCCAACATTCCTAGGATCTATGGCCACAATGACTATTATGAATGAATGGTATTGTTTTCAATTTTTGATCACAGGTTCTTCTATCATCTTTTTATGGATCATGAGGATGAGATTCTAAAATGGAATCCCAAGGTCACTATAGGAATTATTATGTCCAAGTGATTCCATTTTGTGTAATTAATTCCATCATATTTTTCATGTACCTTATGAACCATATCATTCATCATTATATACACTTTATTATGGTTTTATATTTGAATAACATTCCCATGTTCTCTTTTCTTGATGGGGAGAAAAAAATACAATGATTGCCATGGAGTTATTCTAGGAGAATTTGTTATATGGTAAGATCATATGTGTATGTTATGGATTAAAGAAGGCCCCTTCTGGTGGAATGTTATATATGAGTATGTTGTGTTGGTCTACCTATAAAATATTGAGGTCATTGTCATATCAGAGATACCAAAGAGTGTGTCAAATTTGCAGAGTTTCCCTAGATAAGAAAGGTTCAATCAATGATATTTGGGAGTCTCTTCCATTGATTTATTACTATTAAACAATCCTTTCATGTAAGTGTTTTTATTTTCTTATACTAAATGTTTCTTTTTATCCTTTGAGGATCTAGGGAGATGATGACCAGTCCTCCTTAGTTGATTTTATTAGAGGAGGGTGTCATGTATATGGTGCTTTCGGATACCTCTAGCATTGGAAAAAAATTTGTGTTAATAAAGTGTAACGTATTGATTTTTTATTTGAATATGTATTTTAAACCCCACAAATATAATAATTTCTGAATCATGAACATAAATTTTTAGGAGTGGTATTTTAGTTGATTATTTGGAGGATTTATCTTCTAAGTGACCACTGTTTTGTTTTCTTATATAACCAGAGTCACAAGTATATATTTTTCCAATGGAATCTCAACCTGATATTGATTATTTGTTTAAAATTCCTATAAAAATATGACTTACAAATATTCTCTACTCCTATAATAGGAAATGTGCTTGAGGATTACATTAGAGGGGAACATAATTCTTGGTTCAGGATATGATTCATATGAATTCAGCAATGTTGGGTGGAACGTTATCATTTTCCCAAAATTAATGGTTGATCTAGTAACATTATGTGAGTTTCTGCTAAGGGACTTTTATATACCCCCTTGGTGGTGCATCCTGGAGCAGTTAGATATACCCGAACCCTATGTAGTAATTTTGGTGGGATGGCATGAGGTGGAGTTTTGTATAGTTAATTTCCCGATACCTCACCAATCTGTTGGTGAAGAAACAACACGAGGTTACACTGTGTTTGATCCCACATCTTATATCATATAATGGTATTGGAATGGTATATCAATTAATAATTATGTGGATTTAATAGAAAACAAATTTACACACTCCTATCTATGTGATTTTCAATTAACGTATCAAGTCAACAAAACACTACTCCAATCAATATTAGATTTTAGTTGAATGTTTAGGTTGCTTTTACATATAGTAAATCATTATAATTCGTTTTCACAATTATAAATGTTATCCACTACGATTATTTGTTTATATCATGTTATATTAATGGTTTTTAGGATAATTTGTGGAACTAATTATAGATGATTCAGGAATTTCACCCTCAAATGGATGGAAAATCGGAGTTAACCATCAAGGTTTTAGGTGATTTGTTTCGATCCTACTTGTTAGTATTTTGTTGGGTCTGGAAGGATCAAATTTCATTGGGGATCACTAATAATAATAGTTTTCACTACACTATCTATATGTCACTATTCAAAGATATATCGGGGAGCTATAATAGTTCACACTTTTACTAGACCATGATTTTTGAGTCATCTCTTGTTGGGTAATATCTAGTTTGTGTGTTGTTATAGAAGGTTCTCCGAGTATATGCGAATATGAAGATATCTATGATTTAAAATAAATATTTAACATAATAATTCATCAGGACATTGTAGTTTGAACAAGGATACCATTACTTTTTGAATTTATCTCTTTAATGATGATTGCGATTATTTTTTTATAGTTGAAATCAATCCTAGAGGTTAATAAAGTAATTTTAGATACTGTGTTGGGTTTGATAGGATCACACTACTAGGCCTTACACTCGTGGTTTGGCTGAATGAATGATGTATTCCACATACCACAACCGTGGAGATATGTGCATGACCTATCACTTGTTATAAATGGGGGTGAGGTAGATTAGGAGGATAGATCCACCTTTTTGATATACCAAGTGATGATTGAATAATTTTTATGATGGAATCCTTTTTTTATTGGCCATTCCTCTCGACTAGGTTCTTTATCAACAAAGAAACTTGACATATAGTTTTTATAACTGTTGGAGAAAGATTCTGTCATAGTGCCATAAAATCATTATGTATCTTGTAGTTTTTGAGTAAAAATAATAAATATGGGGATATTGTAATTATATAAGTATTCATGATTAGAGAAATTATATATATATAGGGGTTTTCTATTAGAGATTATGTGGTGATACAATTGCTACATGTCCCTAAATTAATAAAATATAAATTTATATTTATATTTAACTGTTCTTCAATTATTTCAATTTTAATGGTTTTTTCTATTTATTGGAGTCATATATGAGAAATAACAGAGTATTTTGGATTCAGAATAATGTATTTACCCTAGGTTCATCATATGTTTCACACACATTGGGTTTCTGAAAGATGCACTGTCATGGGATGATTAAAATGAGTACATTTAATTTTCTTTTATTTAAATCCCATGACCTAGTTAATTAATTATTAAATAATGTCAATGATAATTATCAATGGATAACCTCATAATAAATTACTATTGATAGAACATGTGGGATATCACTTCGAGGATATTCTGTGATTATCAATAGTTCTTAGATATACCCAATGATGATTATGTGGAATCAACTATAACCATTGATTGATCCATTCATGAGGTAGGTGTTGTTATTTTGTGGTTTATTTACATATTATTTGAGGACATAATAATGGGTATGAAATCTTCATTATATTCTATCCATTGTAGTGTATATATCATTTCACGTATATTTTATTTTTTTATAAATAAATGAATTCATTATGTTGTCATTATCTAATTATTTATTTCATTCTCAATGGATGTGATTGATGTTTGAGTTCACAAAGACCATCATTGATCCCAAAATTAATATTTTTCCTCACTCCCTTTATTCTTGATGTGGCCTTCCTTATCCTAAGATATGCCAACGATTAGACAATTAAACCGATTCGATATGCGATCAAATCATTGAAAATTATCAATTTAAGTATTTGAATATGGGGATGTTGGTATACATAAATGGTGATGATACACATAAGACTTTAGATATTTGAATATTGTTAGAATACATATTTATTGAATGTGGGATGGTGGAATTCACATGAATAAATGGGAATTCAATTTTCTATAAATCAAAGAATAAAGATCAATATCCAGATAAGATTTTATTATGATTGGGACATTTGAAACAGAAATAGGTAATTTCTATGGTGGAATAAATCGATATTTGATGATCCAATAGAAAATAATTTACTATTTTTGAAATCCGTTTTATAAAATATGAGTTATAGAATAATGCATGTCATGTACTCTACTTTCAGTGATAGCTAGGGTATTAGTATCATGTTAAATATCACTCAATAAATGTTTAGGGCCACAAAACATCTGATTACACCAAGGAATATTGTATGTATTAAGTGGTGAACACACCTACTACCTCCAGTTTAAAGTCATGTTATCCTCTTATAGGGAAACTCTTTGTGGGGTGTATCTGGAAAACCAAGCCATGTTTCAGGTAGAACACACACAAGACCCTGAGTTCTTTTAAACATCATGTGGTTTGATGAAAATTACGTATACATATTTTCTAATAATATATCTTCCACATACTATTCTTCATGACATGGATTTGGGATGTGGGTTTTATATTCTATGTAGTTTTCCACATAAGACACAAAGGTGGTCTCAATATCCACATCATTGATATTACATGAGGAGATGTAATAGGGAAACATATTCTAATGATTTGGTTCCAATATTATTACATGGGTGTTATAATCAATGTGATTTTAAGGTGATTAATCCTCATACCCTCCACAGAATGGGTTCCAAAATCCAATTTACATGTAGAGTTTGTACTCGTCCAATTATAAAGGGTTTGGTTCCTCTATCTTTAGAGTGGTACTCACATGTCCTCGATAACTATTAGTGATTTTGACAACAATTTATTTTTTTCTCTATTGGATGATGTATGATGTGGTGATTTGTGGGTTCTCCATTAAGTGGTTGTGAATGGTTCACGACATTAGATATTGGATTTTTTGACTTGTATACCGACTCATATTTCATACCTACCCATGGACATCACAATTTATCTATATTCAAGTAGTTATTTCATTATGAGAATATATATTTTCAGGTTCCAATTACCCAATTTTACATATGGATTGGGATTGGTTTTATTTTACTACTTTTCTCTTGGTTTTTAAAGTAGTGCTACTGAGTATCACTATATCACACTGTCATGGGTTTTTTTCTGCAAGTATCATGTCATAGTGTAGATGAATGATAGGATTTTAGAGACTTTGGTAGATTTGGTGTTGGTGGAGAATAAAATTTCACTGTAGTAACCATGTTCAATAGTTATTCTTGAGGATCATGGGCTGGATTCTCTTCAATATTTTCCTTTTTATGCAGTTACTAAGATAGGATTCCATTCACCTTGGTTGTGAATTTATCTTCCCTTAAAATATTTCGAGGATATATATCTGTCTCACTCATAGTTTTTTCATAATGTTTTTAGTTGTATGGAAAGTTATGTTGTGAAGTGGGATGTATATACTTTTAAAATAAATAAAAAAATTAAATATAACTACAAGGAAAACATGTTTAGGACAATGTAATATTAATTAATCGAGTTATGTGATATATAGACCAGATAGACTATGCATAGTGGAATAATAATTATTCATTCACAACTCATTAGAAATAACACCTAAAATATAATTTAATTATTTCATGAATAATTAAAGGGTGTAAGAATAATGAGAATTCATAATAGAATATGAAGAGTGATGATGAAATAAAAAGTAGAGACACTATTTGACAACGGAGTATGGATAGTGATCAGTGTGAGACTATATGATTCCTACCCTAATTACATGATTGTTTAAGTTTTTACACCATTTATTTTAGATGTTATCATGAAATCCATCAACCCATTATTTTTATATATTTATTTAAGAAACCAAACAACCATTAATTCATCTATAGTAAGCACCCATCCCCCTTATTTTCTTATTGTTATAGAATCTAACAGATTGTACAAGGTGCTGAGAAGAAGAAATATATTCAGGTAAAAAATCAATAATAAATTTGATACATTAATTATCAATATGGATAATGTCATTTGAGTGGAGAAATATAGAGGTAATATATAAATGAACAAAATAAAAAATTATTTAAAAATGTCCCTTGATAGAATGATTTGATATTGATGGATATGATCACTGTTATTTTTTTTACAATTAACCAATAGATTATTAATTCCACCATACTTTTGAAAGCCTATGGTCCACTAATTATGTCCTTATATTTGTGTAGAAATATTAATAACTTTATTCATGGACAAAAATGTCACAGGAATGGAATTTAATGATTTTTTCAACGTAATTAATGCACACCCAGATAATATTCTCTGATTCCACAATGTGGTTAGTATCCTTCATAGAGTAGTAAATCAATCTTAAGTAAATTCACTATATATTTATAAAACAACCAATTAGATATTATTTTCCATCATCTATTTGGTGTAGTTTTCTCTGATATAATTGGTTGTAGAATTATCATTGGCTAGCTAATGCACTTCTTCTAATTAGTTAGTGTTTCATATTGTCTTTAATAAACACTATGGTCCATCAAAAAGACCATCAAAGAGTACAGTTAGTCCTCATATCATACTTATATGATATAACCTACCTTTCAATTAATTATAATAATATTTTCTATATTGCATTAATATTCATTAATCCATTAGCAGAATCCATCAAGTTGAATGTGATTACTATATTTGTTTCAAAAAATCAATCTCAAGGTGTATCTTCATAGAAATTAAAATAATCTCAAATAAAATTATTACATATATAATGGAGTTCATTTTATCATTAACAATCCCATGTGATATAGAGGAATAAAAAACTATTATTATTTATGATGTCAAAAATTTAATATAAAAACATAAATCAAGTTTAAATAAATGGTGAATAATATAACAATGTATTAAATATATTTCCAACCAGTTATCCAATAATCCAAATAAATAATCATGACATGGATAAACCATAAATATGTTCCCCTGTTATGAAACAATGAACCTTTTTTCTCCAAATAAACATGATATATGAATAAATTGTCCCAATTTCTAAGATATATTCCAAAATTTATTCCCATTTGATACATTAACAATAACTCCCCATTTTGATTATCAAAATGAAATTAAGTGGAGGGAAGATAAATTTACATTAATTCAATTAAAGATAACATATAAAATTATTACAACAAACAAATTAAAAATATTCTATTTAAACATATTATTTAAATGTAAAAAGATATAAACAATAATTTAAAAATGAAATTCAATATTGAAGTCAAAATAAATTGAAATCATGAGAGGAAAATGGGAATCTCAAACATTTAAAAATAAAATAATTTTATAATAAAATTATTTCTCACCATTAAAGAGTAATTTAACAATGACTAGAGAAATATAGAGATATGATATAACTATAAATGATGTTCACAAGGGGGATATAACTTAAAATTTAAAATACCTTATTCCCTTTTGATGAATGTTTTTTTCCAAAATTTTGTTAAAATAAATAATATTGGATCCCCCTCAATTAGTCTAATTAATAGTGGAAGGAATAAATTACCAATAATGGTAGAGTGGTGGTTAAATAAATATACAATTATCAATATTAATTTTTTTTAATGTTTGGGCCCGAAGCTTCAATTTATAATTAAATCAAATACCTCTTTAGACTTAGTAGCAGGGGATCCTTTATGTAGCCCAAAGGCCCATGGCCATGTGGCATGAATACAAGGCTTGAAAGCCAATTTTTTTCTCAAAGGACCCCTCGTTGAATAGTATTTCAACAGTACCCATGCTGTTACAGTGCCTGCTATAGTATCATTGCCACTACAGTCCCTCTGCTGGTACAATTCTTCCACTGCTATAGTTCCACCGCTACTATAGTTCTCTTCTACAGTAATGCTACAGTGCCCAGAATCTAATTAATAAACTTAATACGTAATTATTAAGAATAACATGTCCATAATATCAAGATTTTATGATCAATACATTGAAGAGTATAGTTTTAGTGAATTTTAAATACAAGACAAATAAAAATATAAAATAAAAAAATATAAGACGATATACTAGAAAATAACATTTTAATGATAGATTCAAATTAGCACTGTTGATTTACAAATAATGTTAAAAATTTTATTTAAGCAAATATTGATTAATGTGGGGAAGGATATAAATTTTTTTTATATGAGTACCCCCTATACATAAAATATTCAGAGTAAATGAAAATAAATTTTGAGATGAATGTATTTCATTCTGGATGGATGGTCACTTCAATATTGGATATTCCAATATCATTGATAATCTTTCATATGATCCTTCAATATGGTCAAATGATTTGTTATTCATTATATCAAATTTCTCTATGTTTTGGTTATAAATTACTATGTCTAAAATTTTCAACTAAATGAAACATAAGTTCCAAATATAGTATATTACATTTCATTTATATTAGAAATATATGAATAATTATGAAAACTTTTAGTCCTTAAAAATCATTTCTTCAGTTAAATGTTTATATATGGTGCAAAAATTTCTGATAATAAATAAAAAGTTTGTTTTGTCAACATCCCATTAAATTGTGTTATTTTATGAAAAGGTAATTGAATTTGAAAATATAATTTTGAAATTAATTTTAACAAAATTATGAGTGCACAATATAATGTTTAGATATTTATCTACATTGGTTAATTGAGACGGAGTATTGTAATGCTCATTGATTTGAGATTATAAATTCCCAATTTTTGGTTTCATTGGTATGTTTTAACCAAACCATCCTTTTATTTGGAAATATAATCTTTTCATTTTGAATTTTTAAAAATAATTTTATTTGGTATGTATTATAAATTATTCAAAAATAGTAATCTTATTCATGTGTTGTATATTTTATATGATAATAATTTCTATGACTTGATTAGAAATAGCAAGATGTCTATAAATATTTAGTAGAATAATTAATATCATTATATTCAATGGTATGATCCATAAAACATTTGGAACTAGTGTATCGTGAGGAGGTAGAGGATGTTGAGTCTATTTAGTCATCACTAGACATCTATGTTAAAAAAAATTATTCATTCTTACCTTGTTTCTTATTTTTACCTCCTTTATGTTTATAGGAAATTATAACTTACTATTTCCCTTCATGATTCATTCATAATATTTTACATTCAATCCATTATTTATGGTATGAAGTGTTTGTTTATTTCTCTTTATTAGTTTATTCAATTTCCTGGCCACATGATATATTATTACTAGAATTTGAAATTAATATTCAACATTTGTATCTTTTAATTTAATAGTTTTTGTGAATTTATTTTATTCCCTATCTTGTTTTTTTCTATATCTTCTTTTCTCTTTATGGTTATTGCATATTTCATAATATAAGAAACTAGCTCCTAGATTGATATTTTAGTTATTCCCTTTTCATATTGAACTTCCATCACATTATATGCCCAATTTTTATTCAAGTCCCATAGCTTTTTTTTAAATAATATTTCTATAGAAAAATAATCAATACGAGGGGTTTTACTATTGAAAATGTAAAAAAAATATGTAGATAATTTTTTATAAATTCATTTGAGTACATAAAAAATCTTCAAAAGTCATTTAAAAAATATTATATTCAATCATTAACATTATTTTAACCATTAATTTTTAGATATAGTTACATCCATATTTCAATTTTAATTTCTCAAGAAGAAATACCATTGAATTAATTTTTTTCTAGTCCACAATGAAGATAATTATTGGATTTTACATTAAGCTCAATAGCAACTATATCATTGGGATTACATTAATCCTATGATTGTTTTACAGGAATTTATTAGCCAACACTCTAAGTCTACGTGATCAATGATTGGTGTATAAAATAAGAGGTGATGTGTGAATTGGGATATCATGTTTTTCAATTCTTAAAGAGACCCGATCTATTCTCTAACTATGTCACAAAATCATTACATGCCCTGCATGAATTCCTTCACTTCCTAACACCATGAAAGAATTCTTTATCTTCCTAACACAGAATGCTCTTCATTATACAAAACATTTCCTGAATATATTCCTTCTCCACTATTGGAAATAAACCCAAATACGGATAACCATCCATTGTAGATTTCAGAACATACTCCCCTTGGATCGTATCACCCCCATAAACCTGAACCACTTCCACAAAACAGATTAAAATAGTTAAAAAACTGGGTAGAGGGGTACGTCCGAACCACCTTATGCCTTGGGAGGTTGTTGAACACTGAGGGTCAACCGATATTTCTCAAACACAGGGACTAACAGTGGGTTGGTGAGCATATCAGCCACATTCTCATCAGTTCCCACATGATCCATTTTAATCACGCCTAGTTCTACTTTTTACTTGATAAAGTGATATCTAATTTTGATATGTTTTATACAAGAGTGTTGAATAGGATTCTTCATAAGATCAATTGTGATATGGTTATCACAGTAAATCACCGTTGGTTGTTTCACCTTGTCACCAATATCTTTCAATTGTTGCTTCATCCATAGATGTTGAGTGCATGCCTTTGTAGTAATGATATACATAGAGTTAGCAATACTAAGAGAAGTAATTTCATGTTTCTTTCTCAACAAGGCTGCATATTTATTCCCAATATAGAATGCTCCACCACTGGTCAAATTTCTGTCCACTACATGGCCAGCCCAGTCAGTACCAGAAAACGGGGATAATTCATTGTCCCTTCCTGCAGCAATTTATAACCCAATGTTATGAGTACCTTCAATGTACCTCATGATTCTTTTTTATTGCTGCCATATGTTTCTCCATTGAAATAATCTGAAAGAGGACCGCTAGACATGTTGCAAATACAATTTCAGGTCCTGTCTCTTTAAGATACAGTAGGCTCCTAATAATCCTACTATACATGGTGTGATCAATAGAGGTCACATCCTCGTGCTTTCCACATTTGGGTACAACTGTAATCGGAGTTGAAATTGGTCTGGATTCATGCATATTAAATTTCTTCAGCAGCTCTCTTGCATACATTTCCTAATATTGGAAAGTGTAATCATTATTTTGAGTCACCTACAGCCCCAAGAAATATGTGAGTTCCCCAATCATTGACATTTCAAATTTTTATTTCATATTATTGGAAAATTTTTCCTCATATTTCAGCTTACTAAGACCAAATATATTATCATCAACTTAAACTAGAACCATGAACTAATCTTTCAGATAATTCTTCACTAGGAGATCTTGATAAACTCATCCTCTTATTAATTCTAGCTTCTTGAGATAAGATTCATGTCAGGAATACCAAGCTCATGGTTCCTGCTTCAAATCACAGAGGGTCTTCTTATATTGAAAACCATTTTCTCATTTTTACCAAGAATAAAACCCACATTTTGTTCAATGTAGACTTCATCTTTGATAACACCATTCAAGAATTATGTCTTAAAATCCATTTGATAACTTTATATGCTATTTGGATTTCCATATAAAGAAAAATCCTGATTGACTTTAGTCTAGAAACTGGTTCAAAGGGTTTTTCAACATCAACAACTTCAATATGTGAATACACATTACATTTGAGTCGTATATTGTTTCTGATAACACTTCCATGATCATAAAACTTTTTCTTGAAAATACACTTTGTGCCTATCAATCTATGGCCTTCAGGTCTAATGACTAGATCCTAGGTCTGATTCTTGTCAATCTGATCTAACTATTCATTAATGGCTTTCACCCATGATTCATCATTTGTAGATTATTCAAATGAGGATGGTTACACCATGGATAAGAATTCATATTGTTCATTACTCCTCATTATCCTCATTTATGTGGGTTTATTCCAATCCCTAATGATGTTGGATTGATAATTTTCTTCTCCTTGATTCCACTTCTACAGTTTAATTAAATTCTCTCTAGCTATGGTTTCAACTACATATTCCTCTTCTGAGTCAACATCACGATGTGAATCATTGGGGTTTTAAATGCTTTCATCTAATTTAGTATGTCCATTTACTCCATTTTTACATTCATCCTCATCTTATATCTAATCAACATATGAATTATTGGAAGAATTTGGGGTTTTGCCTTCAATGATCTTAACATCATTGATTTCCACAGCACACCCCAAGCATTTATTTAAACTATAGTATGATTTTATATTCATTGGATTTCCATGGAATATTCCTTCATTATAATTGTCACCAAACATCCCTTGATTTCCTTCGTTATTTTGGATGAAACATCTTATTCTGAAAACTCTAAAGTATTTTAATGAAGGCTTCCTTCCATACCACAATTCTTATGGAATCTTCATTTCTCTCATATAAAGCCCCATTCGATTCTGAATGTGCACTGAAGCTTTAACATCTTATTTCCAGTAATGGAGAGAGATAAAACTCATAATTAGCATATTCCTGGCCATATTGTTGACATGTCGAATCGGGTGCTCAACAACTCTCATTTTGTTTTGTATTTCTCACAACAACTACCTCATGTAATATTACAGATATTTCTAGTTAATTCAAAAACTAAATAGACACGTATTCCCCTCTATTGTCAAATCCTAGGACTTTTATTTTTCATCCAGTATCATACTCGGCAATTCGTTGACATGTTTTCATGCAATCAATTACTTTTCACTTCCTGTGAATAATCTTTACACAAGCCATTATACAATAATCATCAATGAAAATAATGAAGTACCTCTCTCTATGAGTTTCAGCAATGTTTATCAGGCCACATACACCTGTATGGATGAGATCCAGAAGGAGTGATGCTATTTTATTCAATGTTCTATATGAATTACATTCTAACATCCCCTATATGCAAGCATCACAAGGTTTTTCCTGATCAAGTTTCAGAATGGGGATATTCATGACTATCTTCAACTTAGATATCTTTTCCATGTCATGTTTGATAATGTTCCCTAAACTTTGATGTCATAAGTTGTTTTCTTCATCAATAGACAAATTGAAAGAGTTCTCTTTGTTGTCATCCTGATATAAGTTTCCATATGTTCTATAGCCTTTCATATGATAATTACCTGTTTTTTTGTCTTTATAGTGCATCCTTTTTTTAATTAATGTTACTATGAGCCTTGAGTCACAATGTTGACTCACACTGTGGATATTATGACGTAGACCATCCTCATAAATAACTCTAGTCTTCTTCACCTATTCATTGGCGAGAGCAGTATTTCAACTTCCTTTAATCTTTAATGAACCATCATTAACAAACCTCATTGTCCCATCACCTTCTTTTAAAAAATTTTCAAATGCTCAGTATTTCCTATCATATGGGAAGAGCATCCACTATCAAGAATCTAGGTGTTGCTACTTTTTGTATCTTTGAGGGATACTTCTAAAAGATTGGATTTCTCGATCTTCTTCTTTACATTCCATTATATATTGGATTAAGTATAGGATAATGATGGAATTCTATTTATTTCTTCCACATAATCGGATTCTTCATACACATACTCTTCTTTAAGAGGAGAAAACCAGTTTTTGAGAAAAACACCATTAGGAAGGTGAGTATTTTACTATCTTTATGAGTTGTATGAATTTCTCATGTCGTACCTCTGCCTGCAGTACATAGCTTTATGGAAAAAGTTAGAACATTGAAAATAGTATCCATAAAAACTATTTCTTATATAAGATGGAGGATATGAAATCGGTCTCCTTTGATGACTTTCCAGATTTTCCCCATACATGTAGCTCTATGCCACATTGCAATATGACATGGTATGGCCCAGATAGCCACAGAACTGACCTTCATGAGAGGAAATGTCTTCTCACTTATATTTCTCCTAATGCCTTATTTCTTGTGATAATGGTTGGATTGCCTATCATTTTTGAATGTTTGAGGATAATATTCAATTAATCTTTTTGTTTGTATTGAGGGTTTCTTTTTTAGCATGTCAGGAAACGTTTCAACATGTACAACTTCCATCTTTTCTTTCATTTCACTCTTTTCACTTCTAGCAGTTGATGTCTAAGCTTCACAACCGATTTAACTCATTCCCATGGAAGCGGGTCTTTGATCACTCAAGATTTTTCTATCCCCATCAGATCCACGCTGGGCTCTTACCAATAATTATGCATCTGAGAATCTTCCAAACTAAATTTCCATCTTAACCTCATTTTTGGTTGATCGATACTCAAGTTTTCACCAAAGAGTAACAACTTCTTGCTTAAGAACCTCAACAATCATGGACTTCTCTTCTAGTCATAATGTAAGGTCATTTATGACATATGATTGTTCTTCAATTCTACGCTTTAGTTCCCCAACATCATCTGTTCTTACAATTATTAAAGACTGAACTCTCACTAGTTCTTCTAGTCATTCACTTTCAGTTTCAAGCTCATCAACATATTCTTATGATTCTTCAACCATTTATTTTCACTTATTACATTTCTTACATTTATTATCAATCATGGAAAAGGCATCCTTAATTTGAGATGTGGTATCACCAATAGGAGTCATCTAATAATCTATTAATTTATCAATCGAGGTTTCAGATTTTTCGATGGTATCCATCATGGAATCATGGTTTCCAGTTTAAAAATCGGGTTCTTCATCCTCACGGAGTTCAATATCATCATCTTCCTCTTCGCACACAATAATCTTCTTATGTACATTATTTCTAGATCTTAAGTTTCCCTTTTTGAAATACATATTATGAGGCTTCTCAATATCTTCTTCATCACTCTCTTCATCATCAAACTTTCTTGGACACATAGTGGCAATGTGCCCGACTCTTCCACAATGAAAACATGCCAGAGGTAACGTACCATGAAATTTACCTTTTCCATTCTTCAGCTTCTTGTCTATGAGAGAATGAGTTTATTTTTCCCCATATTCTCTACCACCAATATCTTCTAAAATTTTCAGTTTGTTTATAGATTTTAATGCCATTTCTTTGCTAACATGAGTCATAGAATCTTTGGGTTGGACTCTCATCTCACATTCCACTAGACTACATAGTAGATCATCCAAAGATAGTTTAGATAGATCTTTTTCTTCAATGGATGACACCTTAATATTTTATATAAGAGGAACTATTCTCATGATTTTTTTTATGATATCATTGCCTTTGATTTCCTCTCCAATACATCGAATATTTCCCACTACTTTAGTGATTCGATTGATGAATGGATCTGCATTCTCATCAGGATACATCATTAGATCATCAAACATATTTTGTAGGACTTGATGTTTTTCCTCCTTAACTTTGCTTTCTACTTCATAAATATCTTCAAGTTTATCCCACATAGATTTTTGTTTGGTTAAACTCATCACATTTAGATAGATCTAATCTGAAAGAGTAGTAGTGATAGAATTCTAAGCATTAGCATCTACATCAAGAACATTCCTCTTTGTATCAGTCATAGGAGGCCCTATCAGATCTAGAACTTGTATTCCATTCAAAGTAGCAAAGAGGACATCCATTACAAGGGATCTTAAATGAGTTCTCATTCTATTCTTATAAATATGAAAATTACTTCCATCGAAGAGAGGGATTCCCCTATCATTGACTGAAATCTCCAAGACAGAAAAGGACAGATCTAACAATAGTAACCATTACCCTATGATACCTCTTATAAGACCTTGGACACCCTGAGAGGGGTTGCGTGAATCAGGGTGTCAAATATTTCCTTAAAAAACATAGATCTTGTTCCCAGAGTGGTAGGAACTTGTTAATACTGTAAGACTGATGTGAACAGAAATAAAAACATCAATAATAAAGGATACCATAGAACACTTTTACTTTGTTCACCACTAAGGGATACATCCAAGGAGAATACACAGAAAAGTTTCCGATCATACATAATTCTACTAAACTTCAATATATTTGGATTATAAGTTTTGGTTATTGTCACTCCCACCCAGGTACACATCCTTTACAAACGTTTATGGATAGCTCACTACGTCCCTCATGTTACACCCATTGACTCCCCCTAGGTCACTACCATTGATGAAGTCCCACTCATTTTACAAAAGTGAATGTCTCTTTAGTAGATTTTCATTGTATAAATTGCCTCTAATCAGCACGAGACTCTTCTTGCATCAAACTCTTAAAAAGATGAACCTAAAAGAATTGAACCACTGAATTAGATATTCGAAACGTGCAAATAGGTTACATAGGTGATTTCAGGAAAAACCTACCATTTGCATGAAATATCTCACTTTTACGTGAAATACATTATTTTTTTGAAGAAAATATTTCACTCAAACGCCCCTTTACATGAAACTTTCTATCTTTACACACAACTTCACCTTTTTCACACAGCATCAACTTTTACACACAACCTCAATATTTAAGCACGTCATCTACATTTTCATGCAATATAATCATTTCCGTGCAACTCCCTTTATGTGCACCTTCTATGCGCATCAGAACTCGGTTCATTTCTATGTCTTCATCCATCCTGAATGAGTGGGTTACCTTTTATTTATAGGTGTCACCGACCCCCGCGCACAAAACCCCGAATTATCGTGGAAAACTCTCATTCTGTGTGAAATCCTTTTTCACGCACGAAACATAATTTTCGCACATCACCATATTTTTCATGAACCTTATGCATTTACCTTTTTTCATAGTTATGATCCTGAAAAACCATTTTTCACATGAAATACAACATACATTCACTATTGCATGCACAACCAATTTAGCACACAATCCATGTTTTTTGTGCACCACTCCAATATTTTGTGCAACTCATGCCTTTTCCATTTATTAGTGATCTATTATTGAAATGATCCATGCACGCAATTTTACAAAATATCTACGCTTATGCACACATGTTCCTTTTCCAAACACACATTTTCCCATTTCATGATTTCCAGGACCAACAATTCACCAAACACTAGGAAATATTTCCACCATCAATATTGTTGTCTGCTTGAACTGTATGAACACTTTATGGGAAAACATTCTGATCTTCCAATGGGGATTGACAACAAACCCAAACCAAACTCCAGTTCTTGCATAAAACGTCCATGGTTCCAATATTGACCACCCTCTCTTGTGTTGCGTCGTTGCACATTGCTCTGCCTCCTGCGGCCAGCTGATGTCGGCTGCTCCCTACTTCTACCACAGCTGAAGAGTCGTGACCACACTCTCCTGTAATGCTCTGTTGCGCACCAAATTGCATTCCGCAGTTGGCCTGTGGCATTCAACATCTTCACCATCCATGGATATGGCTACAGATTTCTCCACCAGCGGTGTACGACGGCGGGCCGCCATCTCCTTCGGCGTCAGCCATTGCCAGTCGCCGATGTTGTCATATCGGTGTTGCGCCATCGATCATCCGTGGGTCACTGAGTGAGCTCTAGTGTACCATTTGTCCATCCAAAGGTATCAACAGCCTCCCCGGGACACCGATTTTATGATTTTCCCTCAGTTATGGGTTCTGTTCATCCTGAATAAAAATTCCGCAAAGAATGCCTTGATTAACAATACAGAAGAGGGTCCAGGCCTTGTTTGTTTGGCCCATGCCCTCTGCATTATCTTGAAAACATGATGGAAGAATAAGATACATTAATTCTATTAAAAATAAAAAAAATAAAAATCATACATCAAGATCATTGGATAATGTCCACGTTTGATGAAGAGTTAGTGTTCGTTGTTCCCCAAAAAAGCCTCCCACGAAGCCGCTCAATCGTCATTTCTTGGTTCTTCCTTTGTGATGGGATTCATTGTTCGTAATGAATCCTCCCAAGATAATTCATTTTTCAATGAGTTTCCAAAACCCCACATTATATTCTAACTCTCTAACATGTGATTAAGAGGTTCGTTGATTGGTGTAATTAATGAGCCTCATTAATCACATGAAGGTTGGTTACACAACCATTGTGAAACAGAGCATTGAATTTCCGTCATTAAATGGATGACCACCCCTGTGGTCCCCACCATCATACCATAAATGTGAGGTGGATGGATTTTTTAAAAATAAATTATGTTTATGTTTATGTTCTTTATTCATCCATGAATAATGAAAAAACAACATTCCTCTTTGACCGACTGCGGTCAAGATTAAACCTCCCATAAGTGAATCTTGGCACTGCGAGTTCAACGGTGCCTCACATTTCATTCTGAGCACCGGTTCAAATGATATGATTTCCCACTCACAAATTTACTGAACATACCATAAATAATCTTAAAAAATACATTTCGGGAAGACCGGGCCTTGGAATCAAGTACTGTCAATTTTTGAAGTCTCGTAATAATTCCATATAATTAAAAAAAATACATTGGAAATATGTGTTGTTTCATTCTCCACAACTTATGGATTTTAATCCATGAATTCAAGAATATATTCAAAGGAAGGAAATGGGGGTACTGAGCACGAATCTAAGCGTCTTGCTCTCAGGGTCTCTCCTAGAGGTTCTTGTGATGCCAGCAAACGCGCTCTAGAGGAGTCGATCATCCACGAAATACCTGCTTCTATAAATCCTCAATCTTGACCTGAACATTTGTAAACTTCACCCCATCACCAATTTCTATCAATCTGTAGTCTATAATATGTGATGGATCATGCACGTACTTCTATAGCTGCGACATGAGGAAAACATCATGCACCCGATGTATCTGTGGGGGATGAGAAAGGTGACACACCACCTTTCCAACTCTACTGAGAACATTAAAGGGTCCGATGAACCTCGAATATAGATTTTCGCCACATCCAAATGTCTACAAGCCGCGTCGAGGATATACCCATAGGAAGACATGGTCTCTATCCGCAAATATCATTGGTCTATGTCTCCTATCAGCATAAGACTTCGGCCTGCTCTGTGCGGTCTTCATCTGCTACTAGATGATCTGCACCTTCTCAGTGTTAACCCGTACAATCTTTGGACCCATATGTGCTGACTCTCCTAGGTCTATCCAGCAAAGAGTTGATCTACAAGGTCGACTGTACAAGGCCTCAAATTGTTCCATACAGATGGTGGATAGATATTTGTTTTCAAGTACGAACTCCAAAAAGGGAAATTGATCCTCCCAACTATAGAAAAAAAATAGGACGCAAGCACGAAGCATGTCCTCTAGTATCTTAATGGTCCACTCCATTTGACCATCCATATGTGTATCAATGGTGGTTCTCAAATGTAGCTGAGTCCCAAATGCCTCCTCTAACCCCTTCCACAATCTAAATGTAAAACATGCATCATCGTAAGAGACAATCATCATTGGAATACCATGAAGATGAAAAATCTCTGTTTCATAGAGGCATTACATCCCCTCTATTAATACGTAGTCTTGAATAGGTAGGAAGTGGGATGGCTTGGTGAGTCGGTAAACAATCACCCAGTTAGAATCATGTCCATTGGACGTACGTGGAAGCCCTCTCACAAAGTCCATGGAGATACCATCCCCCTTCCACTTCGGCACCTCTACTGGTTTTGCTAATACTATTGGAACCTGATGCTTGGCCTTCACTTACTTACAAGTGAGGCAGCCTGAAACAAACTCTTCCACAAATTTCTTCATCACAGTCCACCATTACTGACTTTAGAGGGCCTGGTACATTTTCTCCATACAAGGTTGTAGAACCATATGGGACGAATGGAACTCCCCCAACACCTCCTCTAATAGCACCATGAGTACCATGGTGCATCCTCTAAAGTGGATGACATTGTCCACCTCTTTTGAAAATCCATCAGGTGCATGTCATGAGGATATCAGGACACGTCGAGCCTCAGAGTCAAAGTAGCCAATATGTTCCACCTAAAATCACTAAAGAAGTGGGGGAGTGATAGTAATAGTCTATAGGTAAGGTGCTCCACCTTTATCCATAATGGATGTCTACAATGCGGTTAGCTTCTATGTCACCTCAGTCAATAGTTGTATGCCAAAACTCCTGCTGAGTGCGGCCACCACCACCTTCCCATTCCCGAGAGTGTATACTATCTTGACATCATACTCCTAGTGGAACTCTATCCCTCATCATTTTCTTAGGTTCAGGTACTACTCTAAGAAGATATACATTACACTCTTGTGATCAGAGTAAATAGTGAATCGTTCAATCATCAAGTACTATCACCACATCTTCAAGGAGAAGTCTAAGGAAGCTAGCACCATGTCATGGCTAGAATAGTTCTTCTCATGTTATCTCAGATTTTGTGAAACATATACGATCAATGCTCTCTCCTACATCAGGACACAACCATGAACTGTACCTGATGTGTCACAGTAGACAACATACCCAATGCCCTCTTATGGTATCCTTAAGATGTGGGAACTCATCAATCTCTGTCTCGGCTCTGGAAAACACTGCTGACATTTCTCCATCCACCTGAAGCACTGTCCATTCCTGGTCAATGCAGAAAAGGGTTTCACAACTCTGGAGAAGTTAGGTGTGAATATCTTGTAGTACCCAGCCATCCCCATGAAACCGTTAACCTCTGTCACACTCCTGGGTGGCTCCCACGAAAACAAATCCTATATCTTCTCTGGGTCCACTACAACTCCAGCCTCCGAGATAATGTGTCCCATAATGTGGACCTTCTCTATCTAGAACTTGCTCTTTGAGAACTTTTCATAAATTTGGTGCTCTCGGAGTGTATCCAAAAGTATTTGTAAATGATAGGCATGCTCATATTCTTTCATCAAGTATATCAAGATTCATCAATGAAGACCACCATGAAGCTATTAAGGTAGGGATGTAAGATCCTGTTAATTAGTCCCATTAACACTACAGGGGGTTTGAACACGCCAAATGATATCATAAAGAACTCATAGTGTTCATACCGACATCTGAAGGTCATCTTCTTCATATCCTCATCTCGTACTCTGATTTGATGATATCTTGATCTGAGGTATATCTTCAAAAACCAATGATCCCCCATCAGCTGATCAGAAATATCATCAATCCTCAGAAGTGGATACTTGATTTTCATGGTCACCTGGCTCAGGAACTGATAGTCCACATAGATTCTAAAACTCCCATCTGATTTCTTCATGAAAAAAATTGGGGTTTCCCAAAGAGAAGAACTGGGCCTTATGAACCCCTTCCTCTGCAAGTCCCTTAAATGTACTCATAACTCATGAAGCTCTGCGGGATCCATCTGATATGTTGGTGTAGATATCAGTGTCGTCCCGAGGTACTGGTCGATGTAATAGTCCACCTCCCTATGAGGATTTAGTCCTAGAATGTCATCAAGAAAAACATCAGCATGCTGGTCCACCACTACTGCATTGCTCAGACTCTCAACATCAACTGCTCCGAGGGTAAGGCTAGAAAACTGATGTGTGATCGTCTGCACCCTCCTTCGTGTAATTCCTTCCTGTGCTGCAAAGGTTCTTTTCTCTTAGATGAAGGAAAACCATGTCCCATCCTCATGGATGCACCACACACTGCTCTTAATGCATTCAATGTGAGAATGGACTGTAGATAACCATTCCATACACAAGATGACATCGTAAGGCCTTGATGCCACTACAAGAAGATCGCAACAGAAGTTATGGCCTCCCAAAATAATCTCACACTTCCATCACTAGTGTGTAATCATTGAATCACCTCTTATAGAAGCCTCTAGCCGTAAGGATTGAGCCAATGGATCCATAAGAATATATGAGCACTAAACGAGGGATGTGGAAATAAAAGAGTGACTGAAAGCAGTGTCTATAATTATTGAAACTAGGGTGGAGTAGAAAAAGATCATACCTCATATCATCTCTAAAGCACTATCGGTGTTGGCCTTAGCTTCCTGTACATTATTTCATCCCTGTCCTCCTGATCCCGTTGGTTGTGGTGGACCACCTGGGGGTGGTGGTAGTATATCCTTGAATCTCCACCTACCGCATGTTGCACAGCCAGCTCCTCTATCACACTCGCCTACTATCCACAGACCTGCCCTTTCAAATCTTAACCTTTTCCTCAATGGTCCCTTGACCGTATGCTGGTCATCCATACAGCAGGTCGGACAGTCTCTAGCCATGTGACACTGCCCACCACACGGGTAGCACTACCTGCCCCTCATCTGTCCCCCTCTGTCATGTGATCCCCACACCACTGACCCTGTATCCTGAGGTCGTCCACTAGAAGGTCTATCCTGCTTAGTCCCCTATGTCATTCATATAATACATGTTGTAGATTAATCATATACCTGACGTCTCGTGGTGGATCTCGTTGTTGGTGCCTGCTCAGCTATGAATCTCTCCTATAAAATTTCTCACTCTAGCACACCAGCCTACGACAGAATGTTGAGTGACATCATCAATTCTCTGATCTACCGTCGGAGACCCTCCTAAAAGGTCAGGTCCCTAATGAAAGGGTCATGTACCAAGATGGGGAGTAGCGGGAGAGATTAGTGAACCTCACTTAGTACTGGGCCATGGTCATGTTTCTCTACTCTAAGTGTATCAACTCTTATATATGCACTGAGCGTAGAGTCACTAGGATGAACTCTACCCTGAAAAGGGCCTCCAAGTCCGCCCTGATAAGGGTCGCCTCATTGTGTATCTGGAGTGTCAAACTCCACTATCTCTTAGCTTCTCACTGGAAGAGACTGGTAAATAGGATCACCATCAGATCAGTTGGTGCCCCATCTAAGAGAAAAGAATCTAGCCACAACCTCCATCTAGTCCTCAGCTGTATGTGCATATGTCTTGCCTCGGAACCTCAGAGGCCTCTGAAGCTGGAACTCATAAAGAATGCTCTATTTGCATGCACTATCTACTTGTGAGGGTTGTGGCAAAGGATTCCCAATAGGTAATGGTGATACTAGTATAACACCTGATGGAACTATTGCCAAACGTGTGCCTTCACTGAATCCTTGTCACTCAATGGACCGTCATCGCAATCTCTCAATAGAACCATGGCTATTTGTATATGTGGTGGAATCCTGAAATAAAACAGATGCACCATGATCAATATGTTATTCCTAGTGATATGACTCAAAGAGATCATTAAAAAAAATAAAAAACACACGCAATCCGTGTTTTTATGCATTGTGTCAAAAATCAGTAATCACGGTCCTGGTGTATGGATACATCAGCAACCCCATTAACACTGGAATCCCCGAACTAAAAACAAAACTAACAAAACATTTCACTATTTCTCCATTGGAAATATCAGTGTACAATTTATTTAATAAAAATGATCCATTTGATACCACATTTTTATGCCCCATCCATCGAGGCCCATGTTGTTACTACCCAAAACTTGCCTTTCATAGTCCAGGGGCGGGCGACTATCACCAGAAAGGAATAACCCTTTTAATGAGAAGGCATTTCCTTTAAAAATACAAACACACAGTCCAATAACACAACCAGAAGAAACCAAAATGTAAACTGTTGTAGTAATAATAATGTACTGACAGTATAGGGTTCAGAATACAAGCCCAACTGAAAAGTACATGTGCAAATAGATAGAGGAAACATCTATTAGATTGTCCACTGAGGATCCTACCTAAAGGGTAGGTATAGTTCACGATCAATTTTCACATTAGAACATCACGTACAATAGTCCACCTCTGAGCACCATCTAGTCCTGTCTCTCTCAACTTCGATCAATGATGTTCATCATCTTCCCAAGACACAACAAGGTTTAGGCATAGCTCATGCATGAACTTATCCCTCAACTTCAAAAAATGATGCCCTTATTTTTTCCATCAATCGATACTGTCTTATTTTCTCAAGTCATTCCATTCTTATTCCCTTAAAGAAATTTAAAACTGACTTTTTTCTTCTGTATATCGCCAAGTTATCCAATGTAGTTTTATGTTTGGTGGAATCAAATGAGAATGTCAAGGATGTTTTCAATAATGTTGTTGCATACCATGTTTTGTTTTTTATTTAATGTAAATGATTACCTAATATAGTATAATAATGGATCTTCTAGGTTTTATATGGTGAAATCATATGTAATAAATAATTAATTGTAATGTAATAATATGATAGGTTATTATAGATGGTATCAAATGAAAAGTTTAGTGATTTTTTGGAATAATAGTAATTAAACACTAGATAATGTCTTATGGATAAAACTAACTATATGAAATCATCCTTAAATTTTAGTAAAGTATAAAGTGGTTTCAACATAAATACGTCCCTATCTGGATACTAAATGTGGATGTGGCTCTAACAAACATGTACATAGGGGAAAATAAGTAAACACCACATTATGCTATACATGAGCAGGAACTGGTGAAAGAAAACTCTCATTACTAAACAACTTGTTTTGTTTTCCGAGGGGATATTCTTTGGAAAATTCATAATCTCGTTATGATCCATTATTAATGGAACAAAATTTCCCATAAAAATTGATGTAGGGAAATAGGTATTTGGTAAAATAGATTGAATCCAAAAAATTCATATGTTATTAAATAAATTTCAATTATATTTTATCCATTTAACTTCATTTAATTACCATTATATGTTTAATATTTATAAAATACCCACCCCTAATTTTCCCCTTACTCTAACCAATGTGTATAAATATGAGAAATATGGTAAAAAACCAATGCGAGGGTAATGTGATGACTTCCCAAATGAGATTCCAAACTCAATGAAAGCATTAATTATGAAATTGATGATCATTCTATATTAGATGAATTTGTTTGTCAATAGAAACATTTATTAGTAGGATCAACCAAATCTTCCTAATAAATAACAAGCATTAATTGAATCTTTTAGGCTACTATGGCCTCTATCATTCAATGAGTCATCTGATCCCTTAATTCTTGAACAATGTATCAAAACCATTAATATGATCATCTCTATCCTTTAAGGTTATAATAAAGAGATGGTTTTAATTATTATTTATCATATGGAGGGATAAAACTTATCAGCAAGTGACATTAATCGTGAATACTAGGCTTGAGGAAGATATTTATGCAGTGGGGTGGAAGGAACTCTAAAACAATGATAAATATTTTCCTCATACTATCTGACATAATATAGAATGGTATTTTCTTTTCTTGTATAAGAAATATGATGAATCATACAGTTAATACAAGAAAAATCTCAAAATACTTTCATGACATACCTTCGAACATTTTTTAACCACCAAATGAGATGTTTACAACTTATTTGGTTGGATAATACCTAGTCTCTTAAAATCAATGGTGATATGAGTCATTGATATCTATGAGAAAATTATATAATGTTCCCATAATGTTGAAATGAAAATCCACCAATATAAAGGGAATAATTTGGATATTAAGGGTAATATTGAGTTTATATCTAGGGGTCTGATAGATCATTTGAATGGTGGTAAGAAAATTCGAACATCCACCTTGTCAAAAGCATGGAAATAAACAACTCAAAAATTCCCTACTGTGTATGAGGAAATAATTTGGCTTTGGGAAGGAAGTTTTCCTAGTAAGATACTTTTGGTTGGAGAATCTCACATATTATATAGAATAATGTAATTCTCCATTCAATCATCATAAAAATTTACATTGTTTAAATTACAAGGCACAAGGGTTATTTGAAATCCAATTCACAAAACCATGGGGTTTTAGAGAAAACCAACAACCACCAATCAGTAAAGGGAGATTTTATGCCACCACAACTTCCGAGGAGGATCCTAAAAATGATTTGGTGAAATTTATGAGACATATTCATTCACGAATAGTGAATGTAATTTTTAATTTTGGTTCTACATATTCCTTCATACCATGAATTCTTAGTAAAAATATTCAAACCCAACCAAACAGTATGAAGGTAGAGGAGTAGTGAAAATGAAAAAATGGAGAAATTATTGAACCCCACATATATAACCCCACCCATATGAATATTTCATAGATAAAATTCCTAGAATCCCATATTATTCTTCCCTTATAAGATATTTATGATCTTTTGGGTAGTGATAGAAATTCTTGTATTGAGCCAATACAAATTGTTGTGAGATGAAAATCACTCTCCATACCACAAGTCATCCCTTGATTCTGTACAAGTGTAAGGAGAATGATGAATCTTATTTATCACCAAAATATAAATCATGGATATTGTTTTCCTATGATCAATAATATCTGGATCAAATAATTGATTCTATGGAAAGGATCCCCCTTAAAGTCATTCCCATTATTATAGAATATGATAAAGTGTTTCATAAAAAAAATTCAGGTCTTCCTCCTACTTAATTGGTTGAATTATAATTATATATTATACCTAGGAAATTTTAATTGTCCAAGACACTGTATAAAATAGATGATGTGGATCATGAGTGTCTAGAAAAACAACATCAAATGAATCTAGATAAATTGTTCTTATGCCCAAGTGCTTCACCTTATGGTTCACCAGTCCTCTTCTTCAAGAAGAATAATTGATCATTGAACCATTCCATTGATTATAATGAGATAAAAATCATGATAATTAAAAATTATCCTCTAACATAGATTGATAACTAAATAAATCAACTACATGGATCACACAACTTTTACATGGTGGAACATTGATCATGATATTATCATGTAGTGGTGAATGAGGAGGATATTCCTAAAATTGATATAAATATAAGGTACTGGAACGTTGAGTTCATAGAAAGGTAATTCAATATCATTAATTATTTAACAATCATCATGTACTTAATGAGTAGATTATTTATAAATTATCACAACAGATTTTGTTGTTTTCTATATAGATTATATTATAATATACTCTAAATAATAGGAGGAGCATGAGGTGTATCTGATTATTGATCTAAAAATCATAAGAATTTATAATATTTATGAATACTATAGTTAATATGATTTAGGGTTTAATTATTTCTCATTGTTGGGGAATATTATCACAATTAATTAGATATATGTCGACCCTTAGTAGACTGATGAAATTTTAGGATGGATTTATCCAACATCTAGTACATATATTTATAGATTCTCTAGATTATTTAGGTTATATTTTAGATTTATTAGAAATATATTATTTTATTAAACCCTCAAAATAAGTTAACATCGAAGTGAGTTTGGTTTTTTTTGTAATAATGAATGTCAATATTGATTTAAGGAATTGACAAATATGTTTATCACTTCATCTATACATACACAATAAAAAACTGGAGAACTTTTGGAGGTATTCATAAATGCATTGATGAGGGGATTGGGCTATTGGTCAAACAAAAATGAAAGAGTGATATCATATGATTCAATGAAATTGAATATTCATGAAAATATCTACCCAACACATGTTCATGAGATTGATTCAGTGAACTGAAAATTGAAAATCTAATTTAATTATCTCTTGGAAAAGAGGTATTGAATTTATACATATCAAAAAAACCTATGTTATACATTCTCACTGATATAAATTAATATGTGTCATTGAAGATGGTTAGAGACGATCAAGATATATGATTCCTCAATCCCCTACTATACTAGTAATGAAAAAAAAGTGAAAGAAACTCTTAGTTGAAATGCTCCATCAATTTTATCATTGATGATAATTGATAATAATCTTAACATCTTATATTTTAAACGGATTGAAATGGGAATTATAAATAAAAGAACATTATCAATCCTTTCAAAAATAATTTCTCAACCATCTATTTTGGAGAGGATAAAGGATTCTCATTGAATAAGATAATGAAATATATATCATGATGTATTGGATATTAGAAATTGAAGGTAGAATGAAAATAATCTAATGGTATGATGACACTCTATCCCATATCTACATTTAAAAGGGAAAACATCACCGTGGAATTATTCATTGGACTGCTAAAGACATCAAGATGAAATAATACTATATGGGTTATAGTGGATCATCTTGAAAATACATCTCATTTAATTTTAATTTGAGAGGACTTATCACATGGTCAAAATGAAAGGATATACATTAATGATGTGGTGATGCTACATGGAACACCACTATTAATAATATCTATTTGACAACCAATATTTACCTCAATGTCTTAGAAGTGTCTCCAAAATTCTCTAATTACTATGTTGAACATCATCATGACTTATCACTCCCAAACTAATGTCAAATATGAGGGGACTATCTAGAAACATGATGATGTGTAGATAACTTGTATAATTGACTTAAAAGAAGTATAGTATAAAAATATTCCTCTACTAGAGTTCTTATAGAATAATAATTTCCACTCTTACATCAAAATGGATCCCTATAAATCCATTTATGGAATGTGGTGAAAAAAACATTCTTGTTTGGATGAAGATAGGAAATTTAATTAGCTAGGTCAAAAATTTGATGAGGAAATGGTAGAAATGGTATAGTACATTGAACAGCACATCAACTACTAAGAGTTGAAAAAAAATCAATGATGAAAATCATATATTTGACCTACAGTGTGAGGCTAGAGATTACGTATTACTCTACATATCTCCAGGGAATAATTTCAAGATATTTTGGAAGAATGGAAAGCTTACTCAAAGTTACATCTGTACCTTTAAGATAATTGATCACATTATAGAAGTGTCATGTCAAATATCACTCCCACTAGGCCTATATATTTTTCATGGTATGTTCCATACATCACTCTTGAAGAATTACATACCATACCCCTAACAAGTACCCAATCCAGAGGTGGTACTATTAGATAAAGATCGTTCATATGAGGAGAATCTAGTGAACATATTATATAATAAAGAAAAGAATATACAGAATATGACAATGTAATAGGTCAACGTGTTTTTGATAAGCACCATGTTTGAAAAAAAACATTGGATCCATTGGAGGTGGTGAAACATAGATACCCTAATCTATTTTAGTTTGTGAAGTGGAAATTTTATATGAGAAGTTTCCAAATGGGGGAAGATTTTTATAACCCAAACATTTATAAAAAAATTATCTCTTTATGGTTTAATTAAATGAATTATAATTTATTTTCGATATAGATAACACATTAACATATTTAGTAACATTATATCCTAGTGGATTTAAAATAATTTCATGTATCCTTACCATTGATAATATAGCCATTAACAGTGATATTATGATTACAATAAATATATGGTTTTAGCATGACTAATTTTCAATGAAAATTGAATTGATTCCCTCATCTAGTAAGATTATACCCAATAAAGAACATTTATCAGAGCCTTCATGTGAGATAGCATAAATTGTCTTTTCCCTGCACCAAGTCCAAGCTGAGGTCCAACAACTTAAGAATGAGAAAAAAAACTATGAGAGAAGATCAAGATCATCAAGATAACATCTCAAACCATATATCCCAAACCAACACATGAACGTCTCACCATCAAACAATGTACATATAGGGAGATCTTTGGTGTATTAAATGGATATGTATCAATACCCTTATAAATTGAATATGTATATTCAATGGAATAAATAATATATTTTTATCATATTATTAATACCTTATAAATGATATTTATTTTGATTTAATAAATCACAAATTGTATTTCTGTGTACGATTCAAATTTAACAATGGGATTTATTTTTTTGAATTAATATATTTTATAAATAAATAATATATTGTCAAAATATTATTATAAAATAATATTTATTAAATTTAAATTATTATATAATTTTTATGATGTCAAATGTAATTTTTTAAGGGTTCAAAAACTATTATTGTCAAAAAAACATAGAATTTCTCATGAAATGTTGATTATCAAAAATTAAAATATTTATAAATTTTTTTTAATATAAATATAATTATTAGAATCATAAATATTAAATAATTTAATTTTGAATTTGCCACAATTTTCTAACACACTCCAATTCTCAAGTAAAAATTATATACAATGTATATTATGATATCGTAATGACATATAAATGATGTAATAGTTACTATAAAATGTATCCAAGAAAAAATATTTGTTTCCACTTCAACATAATTTGATTTTAAGATCATGTGTTTTATTTCATAAATCCTTTATGAATCCTCTAAAACCTATAATATATTTGATGATTTTAAAATCATTTCATTAATGAAATGACTCATGTCCACATCATCAAAGATAATATTTATATTAAATCTTCCCATGGAGAAATAAAAGAATTAAAAAACCAAATATTTATTAAAAAATCATGTTTTACATTAGTTGTATGTATTTTGGTTTTTCAAATTTTATTTTAGAGTCTGAAAACTATATTTGAGAAAAAATAATGACCCCCTCCACTTTTCCTCTAAAAACCCACACAAGCACTCATTTCTCTTCACTCCAAAACCATATAGAACTTCTTTAATCTACCCTACCCTCAATATATTCCTCCCAAGGTTCCATAAAACTCTAAATTAGTTCCTCTAAATCATGTGGATTCACCCTCTCTAGGTAAGTGATCCAATCATTTTCCTTTTTATTCAAGTATCTTCATTACCTTATATATTTTATCTTCATTTTAGAATATTGGGTTATGTTCTAAAATATCTCCTTCAATATCCATTTTATTTATATATGACGATATACCCATTTAACTATCATAAGACATACCATAAACTATCATACACCACAGTTACGATACGAAAATTTCATAATGATTTTCCATGAAAAACAATTGTGTTGTGAATAATCGTAACCATTTCCTATTAAGGGTCTTCAGCGTAATTAAATTATCCTTATTTGATTGGGGACATAAATTTATGTATTACACACTCCTTGAACATGGAATAAAACTTTATTATGAATAATTACATGTTTTATGATCTATGTGGCACACATACTCTTGATAACTAACTAAATGTGACTGGTGAACCCAAAATTTTATAGCACTCCAATTCATTGGATAATGAATTAGTCTCATGAGATGTCATGAAAGGGAATATGGATTGAACCCAATCTATAATGTTAATTTTTCCATCATTAGGGCTTGGTAGTTAGCCATGACCTAGGTTTATGAGGTATCTTTTTAAGATGTTTCCACATTCTCCCATTTTTCATTTTCATTATAATTCTATATCATGCCTCATTGTTCAAGTTTAAACATATCACTACATTTTCCTCATTGATATTACTATTTTATAATATGTAATATATTCCTTATGTTATGAGATATTTTCACCCTTTCATAGATTTATATGTCACCCCTTTATTATGTGTGTCCCCTACATATCCCATACAATTTTATGTTGGATGGAATATAAAGATCATGTCAAGGATGTTTTCAATAATGTTTATTTACCCCATGATATACATTTTTAAGTAATTTTCTACATTTTCAAAGGAATTATATTTCCCAATATTTCTAGTTCTATTATGTATAATAATATGAAATAAATCATGATTTATTATGTAATAAAAAAATTGATTTTCCATTAGTATCTTCTCTTATAGTATCTAAACCAATACTATACCATGAATAACAAAGTCACAGACCTTGGTCCAACACAACATAGAGCATAAAATTCATATATATAGTTCTTTAAATTTCTTCAAGCCAATAGTGGAGTAATAATTAATTATTAAATAAAAATACAATAAGGGTATGTGATTCACCCAAAACAACTAAAATACAGAATATAAGCATGCCACATTTCATCTAGAGTCTGGATAGTCCACTCTATTTGACCATAAATCTATACATAAATAGAATATTTAATGAATAAATAATATTAATAATTAAGTTGCAGACTTCTTGATACCATGGATGTAAGAAAACGATCATGATTAGATATGATCATCATTGACACCCTATAAATAATTATTATCTCTTCCAGATACTACCATAGAAACACAATTTATATGCTCAATTCCTTGATTGATAAGAAGTGGAAAGACAATGAAAATCATTCTAGGATCACCCATAAATAATAACAATCTCCCTATTCTTTGGTTATAGTAATGATGAAATAAATAAATATTTCCGCACAAATCCTCTAGGTAATACCAAGAGGTTGAAGTAAACAATAAGAAACGTGATTCTCATCTTTCACCTTCTAGCATACCAAATATATAGAGACCAACCCTATAAATAACTTCTTAAAACTAGAACACCATATTTGGCCATTTATAGAAGAATAAATCATTTTTATGAAAGGATATAATAATATTGTAGAACTATGAAATACATATATAACACCCCCTCACATCACTGCATGGAAAAAAATATAGAAAATCACTTGATGTTTTTCATCCTATGACCATCCCTCAGGATTATCACCATAATCAACATGACCATGCCGAACTTATATTGTGATATCCCTATTATATAATTCATCCACCTTCTCTAATATATATGGCTTTACCACCATATTAATAATATAACCTATTGTATCAACTTCTCCCATATCATCATACATTTCTACTATCTCTTCCATCACACTCAATGAGAATCTTGACCCAAATGAAAATCAATATCCTAAATCTATACTAAAGACATCTTGCAACACATTTTATTTTCCATGTGTAATGAAAATATCAAACTAATTTCCCTACAAGAACTCCCCCACCATAACATATATAAATTCAATATGCACATAGAGAATACATTCTTTAGACTCTATTAATATATGAATATCAAAAAAATTAATAGTTATGATAGTTTTTACACAACATCTAAGTAAACACTAACAAAGTAAAGTCCAGTTCATGGATATAACACTTTCATTTTTTGTGGTTGTAATAAATAAATCAAATAAAAAATAATCACATAGTGAAGCATAAAAATGAATCACAATCTCATACATGAATCTTTGAAAAAAAATTCAAAAGATATTTTTTCCTTCGACGGACTAAGAAATTACTCATTGGCCCCCTTTTCTATAAAATAATTTAATGTACACAATCATAAGTTATTATATAGAAAATACTAATCCTTTCATAAAAATATATTCATACAGTTATAGTCTTGGAGAAGTTGTTAAGAAACCACTTATTATATCCTAAAAGAATTTTAAAACTTATCACCATTTTATCATTCTAGGGGGATACCTAAAAGACCCCAACCCAAATGTCAAATAACCTAGACTAACCCCATGAAGATATATGGCATGAACCAATAAGGGTACCTAAAAAGCCAAGAACTCACACTTTGATATCTTCCTAAATAACAAATCAAATTGAAGAACTGCCAACATAGACCATTGATGATCTGTGAGATACTCTATTGTTGTTGAAAACAAAAGAATTTCATCAATAATGGCCACAATGAATGGGTAAAAAAACTCACATAACTCTATATTCATCAATATAATAAACAATGATGGAATGTTAGTCACACTATGAAACATCACATTGAACATTTAATACCCATAGAGACATCTTAAATCACCCTTTGGGATATCCTCATCATTTACCCTCATATTATACTACCTTGACCACATGTTGTTATTTTTGAACCCATTATACCACATAATCTATTTGAATAAATAAATGATCTGTGGTAGAGGAAAGTGCGACATCACCATCACATGATTCATATAATGGTAATCTACAGAAAACTATGTAATCATATCTTCTTTCGTCATAAACATGACTAGATATCCAGAAGAGGGAACACTAGGACTAAACAATATTCTCTGTAAGAGATCATCAATCTAAATTTTTATTTCAGAAGGGTCCTTAATATATAGATTCAATGATGACATAGAATCACCCGGTTGCACCTATATACCAAAATAAAACTCCTCTTGATGGTATATCATTGCAACCCCTTTGGGGAAGAAAATATGGAATTCTATTACCACTATAGGAAACAATACCTAATGAACCTTAGATGAACTCAAAATCAATATATCCATCAAATAAGATAGTGATTAAATATGTATTTGATCCATATAGGGTCTTTCTCAACAGTGAACACCTTCATCAAAATCATAACATATTATTTTTTTGAAAAATAAATTCATGATATCCTTTGTAGAATATATCAAAACCGTGAAAATGATGATATCATATGTCTATAGCTATGATTCTATAATGTCTCCCCAAGAGTGGATTTTCATAAAAAACAACTCAATGACTCTGAAAACATCATACATTCTTGCATGAACTTCAACTACAATACTTAATGATAAGATAAGTAGAAGAATATCCACATTAAGCTCCAAATCATTGAATATTTTATGTAAAATAATGGAGTGAATATATAGTGAATCAATAAATATATAAAACCATGTATTAAATTGGATGATAGAACCTCATATGATGTTTGTCTTACAAAATTCTAGATATTTTAGGGCTTCCAACTTTTCATGATCCTCCCCACAACTTATAAATCCCCTCATAGAAATAACCTCCATGTATGAACTATCTCTATTTTCCCTAAAGACATGGCATATCATGAGTATTACCTATATGTTTTTGATCCCCCATTACTAATCAAAAACTAGGACACCCAACTACATGTACTGCCTTAGCTGAAGCAGTTATAAAAGATAGGAATATAGTGGGATACCAACAATACATTGTTTATTTATAATTATTGGATAATCTCAAATATGATTTCTATGTCCTTCGTAAGAAATGTAAAGCACGCCTAACCCACTATCATGTGTTATAAAACCAAAAGATCATGCGAAATGAGATGATGCAGACAAGAAAATGTTCCCTATTGAATGATACATCCCCATATGACTTGGAAAATGAGAACTCCTGGTCATAACTCTACAATATGAAGGTTCTGAGTAGATTGCTTCCCATTATGATCTAGTCCTAATCAATTTTCTATTGACGGACAGTTACATTTCCAACACCATATAATAAGACTTTAAAATAAATGGGGTGATAGGGTGATGGATCTGTATAATCAAAGCCACTTCATAATTTTATTCCATAGCCTACTTATCTAGAAACTTTTATGAGGAATAACATACGATTTTCTCATACCACATTTGGAAACTCAAACAATATTAAAACCCAATAAAAGGGTAAGGATCTCTTTTTGACAAATCAAATTAGTATCTGATGATTGCAATTCCGCATGAAACATCTCCATAAAAGTATCCCCAAAATCTCTAATCTCCCCATGACTTCAAAGAAACAACCATCATTGTAGGGATAACCCATGAATTACCATCACAACTATGGAAAAAAATTATATTTCTTATCATGAAATTAACTAACGTAATTCTCATCCATATCTATCCATTCAATTATCATCAATTTAGAAACAGATCTCTCATAATTCCAATCACCACATAAATAAGTCCCACTAACTGTCCTCCTACATGTTTCATCATCTTTGACAACAAATTTTAGGTGATTCATTGTAATGTCTTGTTGAAAATCCTTTTTGTGAACCTGATGGGGACATCGACTTCATGTCATATTGGTAAAAGAACATACAGTAGTAACTCCAAAACAAAGGACAAATGAAAATTTTTAGGAAATTTTATTTATTTATTTTAAAGTAATTTTTCATTATATTACTAATTAAAACACAATCATTAAAGTCCATGATGCATAATCCTTTCCAAACTTTCTACCCCACAAGAGTCGTAAATTTTCATATAATTCTTTGTAAATATGAATATTTTCTGAGCAGATCACTGGTTTCCATATAATTTTATATCATATATGGTCTATGGTTTTTATAGAATGTTCTAATACTATATGAAAAGATTAACCTACAAACCCTTGCATCATTACCATTCCATAACATCTAAACATCAATATATATCTCATCCATCATCCATTGATACCACTCATTTCTGACCCCCTCTCTAAGGAATCCTAAGACTCATACTCCAAGATGTTTAGATGGAAACATATTCCTTTCATTTTGGTTATGAAAAAAATAATGTAACACCATTTTATGTAATTATAATTTCAAAATAAAAACACAACATTGAATCACACACAAACCTAATACCTTTTAGTTTCAAAGTTTTAGTTAATTATGAAAAACCCATTACATAACAAAACACATGAATTTCTTATCTAAAATTGGTTAATTACATTAGAAAAACTTTTTATTATTATATGAGAATACTTAAAATTGACAATAAAATTAGTTACTCATGGTACCCTTATAGTCATATATTACATAATGTCATTATAAATTATATGGGGAATTGGGATCATATGAATCAATGATATCAGATTCCCAATAATAGTAAATATGATTGTTATCAACACATAATAACATATAAGCCTATGAAAATCATAAATTCATGAAATCATGATAATTACCAGTGAAATTCATAACGAATCAATAAAATATAATTAATCTATAGTCATATAATATTCCTTTGTCATAATAAAAAACATAATTCATAAGATCATGGAATAATAAATAACTTACAGTGATCCTTGACAAATTTTATATGCATAAGAACATTTCATAAGAGAGTGTTTCACATTCATAAGTATAGAAAACAATTTCACTATCCAAGTATCATTTCCAAGACCATTATCACATAGTGGACAATATCCCTTTATGGATTGGGTTCACTCAACAAATTCTTTTCCATAATAGAATATGCTCACTCCTTGTCAACCTTGATATAATATCATGAGATATCAACTATTAGAATTGATTTATAGGTTTTTAATAGACCCACCCATGAAATATTGAAGGCCATATATATGTGTTCCATGAGATCGTAAAAATCCATTCATAATTTCATCATATTGTAATTTACCCTTGGGAAAGAAACTGGTTACATGGAATCGTCAATAAAAATAATTATAATAATATATCAAGAAATATAATTTGGATCATATGAAAATATAATAACCCAAAATAAATAATAAGAAATGTCAATGTTTGTTTATATATATGAAAAGTACCATAAAAATATAATTTTAATAGTTCTCTAAAAACATTAGGAACATATCATTTTATATTGATAAAAAATTAAATAAAAATTCACATCCTATTGATAAAATGATTTATATTTTTAATTACTATGGAAAAATATAAATTAATCTTTAAATTAAATTATGAACATGGTATTACATAGTGTTTTTTATAGTAAATGTTAAAATAATAATTTTTTTTCATTATTTTTGAAAATATTCATAAATAACTAATACCAAAAACAATGTAAAAAATATTTTTTTATACATTGAAAATAAATTCAAATATTTTATAAATTAAATTTATATAATCATTGGATCATTTAAAATATTATTCAAATAAAATAAATAACATAGACATTGAAAAAAATGATCATTGACCAAAGAGGAAATAATGAAACATTCACTAAAAACCATTTCCTTTGTAATTTTAGGTACCAAAGTGATAATAAAGAAATAAAAAATTTACAACTTATAAAACTAAAATTATATTTACATATAAGGGTTTTAAAATATATGGATTATATAATTTCTCTCCATGTAAATTTAACATTTACAATCTGGAAATGAAATGAGATTGTAATAAAAACACTTACATATTTGGTTATCTCAGACTTAAAAAATAATGAGTGTGAGAACCTTATATGGATTTTTAAATCACACTAATTTTTCTGAATATAATTGTAATATAAATTAGAATTTATTATATACATAAAATTTTTTAAAAAATTTATGAATATGGAATATATCTCACAAAAAATAAAATTGAGATAAGAAACTGTTACCTTAGGTATTGTATTTCATTGTACACTCTCTAAACCTCATATATAATAAATTTATATTGGATATATCTTTATAAAAAAGTATTATTAATAATTTCATTAATATATATAGTTCAATTATAACTTCCAATTACAACTTTATAACTATTTTTTTTTAAAATTTTCACTTTAGGCATCCACTATTTCATTTTTTTCATTCATGTTTTTGTTTTTTGGTTATGGAAATTTTAACATGTAAATGATTTGATTATATATTTAATATTAAACATTTCATAACTGTCATATGTATTACATTAATAATATTTTATAACAATGAATATAAGGTGGTGATGAAAAATGAATTACATCACACTATGGAGTCAGTAGTGTACACCAAGCCACGAGTAATGATTTCATTATTTGATTGATGGAATGAAAAATTGGTAAATAATAAATCATTGTTATTATATCATAATTATTTAATGTAATAAATATATATTAATTAAATATATATTTATTACCATCCATACAAATTCGAAAATGAGAAGATAATTGTATCACATTGTGGAGGTGGTAGTCCACACGTATGCACGAGCAACATTCTCATCATCCAATGGATGGGAGGGTGTAAATTTAGATGATAATTTATCTTTATTTAATTTTAATAATATCATCAAAATCATATAAAACCACTAAATACATCTAAATTACTATTCAAGGGGTTAGTGATAATAAATAAAACAAATTGGTTATAGATATGGTTGTCTACAAATACCCATGACAATGTTTTATATTACATTAAGAAGGTTGATAAATTGATTATGATTATTATATTAACATAATAAAATTGTAATAATAAAATTTTATGAAATCATTATTTTAATGTGTAAAAATAATATTTGGATTAGGTGAAAGAAAAAATAATCTTAAAAGGATTCAATGAAGGCGATTACCTCAACTTTGAGAAACCACATTTATATCACTTATTAAGGACCCTTGGGCTGGTAAGTTTAGAGTAAAAAACTATATTACACTAATAAATATCTTGAGAATATATTTTTTGGTGTTTTGATGACAATAAGGTGTTAATAAGAAAGTAGAGAATGTTATCTTTTGTAAGTGAGGGGAGAGGAAAACCTATAATTATTTTATAGGTTAATATTATACAGGGTCACTATCATAATAAGAAGTCTCCAAATTATAATAATTTATAATTTGGAATTATATATGTTCAAACTTCATTCAAAAATATGACTTAGACTTGTATATATGTTATTTTAACCATTATCTTTTTAGTTAAATCCCTGATTAACTCTTTTAACAATTACTGTAGTAACAAGATACATATTATTTAAGGATATGTGTTGTTATTCCAAAAGTGAAAATTTATAATCAATATAAATTCTATATATTTTCAACCATTTACTTTTCCGTTAAAAATATTATTTTTATTGATTTTAGAAAAATTAATTAAATATTTTTAATATAAACTATTATTAATGTCATTTACCAGAAAATTCAAATTATTTGACTTTAAAAACATCAAAATTAATAGGGAATTAAAATTTAATTATGTAAAACATTATGTATTTTTAATTTTTAACCCCAAAATCATGAGATATTTTTACTTATCTTATTAGAAATCACTTTTAATATTTCGAATTTTTTTTCATTTTTCACCCACTTGCGCAATTTCTATATGAACGATGTGTAATCATTTTAAGTAATTATACAATTATATTAAACTAAAAATAAAAATAATAATAATTTATTCAAAATAAAATAAAAATTTATATCCATTCATAAAATCATTTAAATCATTTGAAAACATTTTAGAGATATTAAAACAAAGAGACTAGCATTTTTTACATATTCTATACATATAATGATACATGAGTCATTATCAAAGGAAAATGGAAAAAAATTGACAAGAATTATAATATATTAATATCTTTGTCATATTAAACAAATAAAATTAAATAATATCATTTTTTGTAGGGATTTTGAGACCTTACCCGACGGTTTTAGCTTTGATTAACCCATTTCACCATTTACTAATACGACAAATCCTTTCCATGGTAACTATTCATTATGAAAAAAAGTAGATATCAATCCCAAAATTTGGACATTTTGATTAAAAATATGGAATTAGTTTTATATAAATAAATTTCAAAAATTTGTAAATATTTCTTTTAATATAAGTTCACAAAAAGTAATGAAAATCCATTTTTAGAAAAATTCCATTATTAAGAAAAAAATGAATTTGTTTCAAAACATATAAAATATGTATTCTCATTAAATTAATTATGTTATTTTAAATAATACTAATCCTTTTTTTCAAATAAAAAAAATAGTAATTTATATTGTGAAAACCAGGTTTAAAATGAAGCTCCGAGAAAGATTTAATTTTATTAAAAGCTACAATCTGACTTCTAAAATTTCAAACATAGATTTCTATCTTCAAAATTTTATTTTTTACAAAATATATTAATTACTAAATATATAAATTTTCTATAAATTTTTTTAAAGAACATTAATTTCATACTTATATCATGATAATTTCAAAAAAGTGACAATATTTGAAAAATCGTTATTTTTTCCTATTCACCCAAAAATAAACTATTTCAAACAGCTCTAAAATTTTATCATTAATAATTCATATATATTATTCAATAAAATGAGTTTAAATTAGTAAATTTAAATATATAAAATACATAAATTTTATTTTTAAATTTGAAATACCAAAAATAATGAAAACCCTCTTTTATATAAAAAAGCTCAATTTAAACAATAACTATTATTAAATTATAATCATTGATTCATAACAATAAAAAAATTACTTATTTTATAAGAACATATCATTATATTTTAATAAATAAAACTAGTCAATATATTTTTAATAATTTTGTTACTCCTATTCATAACTCTTAAAAATGGATGGTTATAATTGTTGTATTTAAATTATAATATTCCCATTTTATATCACGGTTCGTTTAGTCGTGGGGTATAATGTGGTACATGATATAGAATATGGTTTATTTATAAATTTAAAAATAAAATCTAAATCTCTTGGGTTTATAATATGAAACACCTTAATTGAAATAATTTCTTTTAATTTTTTCTCATTTATCCTAAATAATGATTAAAAAATTTCAAAATCAATTTTAAGGAGTGGAAGATGGATATAAATAAGTGTAAATACATTAACATTAATAAAGATATATTAAATTTACTTTTGAATGGGAATTTAAATTATATGTTAAGAATATGAATCCAGTCATTTCATAAATATTTTTAAAATAATGAATTTACAATAACGAGACTTGTACTTGTGAATGTGTTTTATAAAGAGTACCTTTATAGGTGAGAAATTGTTTCTTCATAAGATTGATATATTTATATTACTATTCCTTGAGATTGATTAATTAATTTACATTCAAGATAGAAATGTTATTGAATGTACATTATTTATATTTTATTGACAATGTCATCCCTTATTTATTTAGTCATATTTTTTCCACCTCTATTTCATTCCATAAGATAAATCACCAAAATAAAAGTTTAGTTATTAAGTAACAAAAATTTGATTTCAATGGATCCAAATAATTATAAAATCATGTGAAATTATTCCTCCAATTTGTACCAAATAATTAAAAACAAAAAACGGTCACTGAAAGTTAATATAATATCCAGCAAAAGGGGATCCTGAATTAATCTCCAAATCCTTAAAAAACACTCCCAAAATTTAGATTAAATAATTAAATAAATAACTGGCATTAAAACATTTCAAAAAAATCATAGAAAAAAATTTTACCCAAAATTTCAAAATAACTAACCACATATTTTTATAATAAAAACCTAACATTTACCCCCAAATGACATTAGTACTTATAAAGTCGCATAACAAAGAATTATATACTCTAATAACATATTCTTCAAATATTCTAATAATTTCGCAAAATAACCTTTGTTGGAATAATATTATTCTATATGTTAAATTACTTTTTATTACTCGAATAAAATTTCAACCTTGATAATAATATATTTTTTATCGTAATGATATAACGTTCTTAATATAGTGTAATTTCTCAGAATAACAATAATCTCTTAGTCACCAAATCACATTTTAATCTCATGGTTATCTAATAATATATTTCAAAAATATCATAATAAATTTATTCCCATTAACTAGAATTAAATTTTCATTAAAGGTGGTATATTCTTTTTATTTTTACCCCCAATAACATTCATGTAAAATAACTTCACACTAAATAACATGTTAATAAGGAGGGATACATATACATTTATTTTATTTTTCTAAAAAATAATTAAAACCCTTATAATACAATCGCATAGAACCTAAAAAGGTTATCCTTTCCCAAGACATATGATCATCTTTAATCTTATCAACACAAAGTGGTATCCATGAAATATATCTTATAATCATATAATAACATTATAACATCTAGATATATATATAGAAATCTAACTCCAAATATAATATCTTAAGACCCATACACAAAGATTTGGTACTAAAAACATATTCTTGACATGTTGCATACGATAAAATAAAATGAATCCCAATATTAATAATAAATAATTAAAATATAATAATATGTCTTTGAGTAAACTATATACCCATGATAATTAATATTTTTGGATTTTGAGAAATAGGAAAACCACATTATATAAAAAAACCCAAGTCATTATCATAAAATGGATTTTATTTCCATTATAATTGTATTTTCTTATTTAATAAGACGAATTCATTATCTACCAAAAAAATTCTATACATTATGTCCTTCAATTAATATTATTTATAATATCATTATATATAACCTATGGAAATGTAGACATCGAAAAGGATGATCTAAAATTCATAATAATTGTATAAATAAGATATATCAATATATGATCTTATGTATTAATAATAAATGAATATATGTGTTAAAATGTGATAATAACATATGAATATCATTCCTGATTCATAAAGACACATTAATCTAGTGTCATTGAATTATGATTTTTTAGGAAAAATATATATAAGTAATAACATTATGGAAGAATCAATAATATTTCCTATGGAATGGGAATATATAATATTTAAAAGAAAATTTTATAACACTATGGGGAATAATAATAAAAATTTCAAATCATTTCATTATCCAACCATCACTTTCAATACTATCATCACATAGATGAATTAATCCCATAATGGTTTGGTTTCACTTCGCAACCTCTTATAATTCATGGAAATATCTTAGTCCAAAAAAGCTTATATATTATCCTATTTTATATAAAACATTACCTAATTCATAAAAGGGATATAACATAATCACTCATCACATAATAAAAAACATACATATGAGTGGCACAATATCAAAAAAAAATCCTTCATAATTTCAACATAGCCTGATTACCCACGCGAAAGAAAAGTGTTTCATGTAATCATAATTATTGAATCACCATAATAATCTGCATAAGGAATAAATAATTATGGTATCATAATAGAATATCCCTACAGAATAATAATAAACATCAATGGATGTTGTCAAAGATGAAAAAACCCATTAAATAATAATGTGAAACGTTCTTTTAAAAGATGAGGAAATTATCCTTTTCATTTCAAAAAAATTTATAAATAAAAAAACACATAATATTAGGAAAACTCATTACATTAAAAATATAAATAAAAATTTTAAATTAATATTTAAATAATAATATGTTATGATTGTGAGAATTTGTTTTTGTTTGATAAGTATTAAAACAATGATTGTATTCACACTTTTTATAAAAATATATAAATATCCAATTTAGCAATAATTGTAAAAATTTCCTTACTAGATTTTTTAAAATTATGTCGATTAAAAATAAAAATTAATTTTAATAATCATTATATTTAATAAAAGATCATTATTTTGAATATTTTAAAGAACATATTCATGGAATAAAAAGTTCACTGACAATAGAGGAAATGAATTTTGTTTTTATTAAAAACATTATCATGCTCATTTTGAGTAAGAAATAGTGGATAATGAAATAAAAACATAAAATAAATTGAAATATCCATATAGAAATAAAATATATGTTATTTTAATCATATGTGTCATACAATTTTCCTTGATATAAATTATACTTATTCAATCGTGAAAAGAAATGAGATTGATATAGAAAACATTAGATCCTTGTTAATCTATAAATAATTATATCATGAATGAAAAAACCTAATATATATTTTAAATTGACCAATAATTTTAATTAAAAAATAATTATAGATATTCATGGTATTTATAAAAACCACACATTATAAACTAGTGGTGAATATGAAATATGTCTCCCATTATTAAATGTTAGATGGGAAACAATGATCTCCAGTCCAAAATTTCATTATTCACACACTTAAAATAATGTATAATAAATTTATTTTTATTAAGCTTTATACCAGATCAATTTTCATGATTATATTTTTATATTTTATTTACATATAATTTCAAATTTCTTTATTATTAATAATTTCTCCTTAAAATCATCATTATTGGAGTTCATTGTTCTATTTTCCTATGATATTTGAGTTTAGTAGTTCTAGAAAATTAAACGTGTTCATAAATTAATCATATATATAATCTTATTCATTTAATAATAATAATATTTTTTTATTATATGCAATTATATAACAATTTTTATATGCTGGTTGAGAAAAATGAATTACATCACTTCGTGGAGGCGGTAGTCCACACATATTAACAAGTGATGTTTCAACATTTTTATGGATGGAATGAAATAAAGGTATACAAAAATATACATTTAAATAATTATAATTATATTATATATATTAACATATTTATGGTTATGACCAACTAAAGAAATCATAAATGGAAAACGAATCATATCACATTGTGGAGGTGATGGTTAACGCGAACTCATGAGAATATTATTATTATCCATCATATGGGAAGGTTAGAAGATATATTATATTTTAACTTTAAAAGAATTTAATAAATTTATAAAAATTATATATAATCATAAATCTATATATATGACAATCCATTGGAGTTAGTGATGAAAAATAAAATACATGGATTGCGGAGACGGTTTTCTGTATATATGAAAGTTGATATTTTCGTTTTTCATTCGGATTGATGATAAATAGATCATGGTTAGTATAATAACATATTAACATTACATTAAATTTATTTTACTAATATCTCTATTTTAATTTGGATAAATAGGAAATTATAGAGGTATATGAAGAAACATAATTAAAAGGATGCAGTGAAAGGGATGACAACTTCATTGAGAAACAACATTTGGATCACTTCTTAAGGACCCATGGGATAATCTTTTATGATTACCAAAACCACTATATTTTTCTATGGATTTTTAAGTTATATTTTAGAATTTTATGGTCATGCTTTGTGGCTCAAAAGGGTGTGAATAATAGAGAAAATGATGTTCCTTTTACAAGTTAGGGGAGTGAAACCCTTGTAACTATTCTATACATTAAGAAAATATATAGTCACATTCAAGGATAATTGGAACCAAATTGCCTCAATTTTTTGTTTTTATGATATAGGGTTTATGTACATAAATTAAATTCGATTCAGAAAATTTATTATATAATTTTAACTCCTACATCATTAGTTTTACCAAATATTATCCCTTTAAAACCTTACAGTGGTAACAATATACATAGTATTTAATGGAAAATAATGCAATTATAATAGTTAAAATTGATCATAATTAGAAAAAGGTTGACATTACAAAATATTTCCATTAGTTTTTTTAAATATAATATTTATAAATTTTTTTCATGAATTTATTAAATTTTATCTAAAATAAAATAGCATTGAAGTCATAAACACATTTATTAACATAGTTTGAATTTAAAAACATAAGGACTTAAAAAGGATTTTAATATTTAAAAAATTACTCACCTTTTATGTTGAGCAATAAGAATTCATTCAAGTATTTAACCTATCTATATCACATCACATATATTTGTTCAAAATATTTACTTTGATTTTTCAGTCACTTGCACTGTTGTTGCATCGATGATGTGTATGCATTATACGTAATTATAATATTACAGAAAATATAAAAAATAAAATCACATATTAAAAATAATTATTTATTCATCTAAATAATAATTTAAAACCATACATAACATCTCTTTATTCTTATGAAAACATATTAGATATGTTAAAACAAAAAGAGTGAGAATTTGAACATATTGTTTACTTAAAATAATATATAGGTTATTATCCAAGTAAATTCACGTAAATTTTATATATTATTTATGTTATGATTATTGTGGTCGAACTTAACTCATCAAATGAAATACATAAATGTTTTGTAGATATTTATTGACCATATATCAATGTTTTAACTCAGAATAACCCATTTTACCCTTCATTAAGGGGATAAAATTTTACCATGGTTACAATTAATTATGGGAAAAAATGAAATGGAACTCATTAAAAATTTCAATTTTATAATACCAAATATTTAATCACTTTTTATTAAGTAATTTATATAATTTTTTATAATTACATGTTATATAAGTTCAAAAAGCATAGTGAAACACCATTTGTTTTTTTAGAAATTCTTGTTTTACTCATAATAAATGAATTAATACAATTTTTTTATTTTAATTTAATTAAATTCTATTAAATAAAAGGATACTTATTTTATTTTAGAAAAATCCAAACTCGAATGTAACCTTCTTAAAACATGATGAAAATATTAGAATTGAAAAGTGTTTTTTTAATAAATACATTACATAAAATTTTTGAATTTAAAGAAATCGATATATAAGTTCAACATCATATTTTTAATTCAATGTATGATTAATTTAATATATATTTTTTATAAAAAAGGTATTTCATAAACTATAATCTCATTCTTATATCTCACAGTGTAATAAAAAATTTATTATTTTTAAAATATGTATTTATCATCATTTAACCCAAAATCAACTATTTAATCTAAATAAAAAAATAAAACTAATCTAATTTTGAAATGATTTTAAAAAATGAATTTCATTTCATAAAATAATATTTCTAAAATTCAATACATTTTGTTTTAAATGAAAATAAAAAATATAAGGATAAGAAGTTCTTTTATGAAAATAACTATTTAAAACAACAATTATTCTTAACATATTATTATTTAATTATAATCATTAAAGATTTAATCCTTATTATATAAAACCTAGTAAATAAATATTAATAAAAAAAATTCATCATATTTTTTATAATTTGGTTAGACTTATTCATACCAAATTAACCAATGACTATACTATAACATTCATATTTAAATAATAATATTTCAATATTATATCATGGTCTTTTATGCTATGTGTTTTGTGTTGTATAAATTATAAAAAATAGTATTTATTTAAAATATAAAAACATTATAAAATATTTAGGTGTTGTAGAATGACACCCCTTGATGAAATTGTGTCCTCATAATAATTTCCCATGTTCGATTAAAAATGAATAAAATACATTCAAAATTAATTCTAATGAGTGGAAGATAAATAAAAAATAATGAAATACATTTTAATAATAATATACTATATTTAAATCTGAAGTACTCTTTAATATATATTTTGTAACTACAAATCTTATCATTTCCTAAATATTTCTAAAACCATGAATTAGTCATTGTTAGACATGTACTTTTGAATGAGATTCATAAATCCCATATTCATAGCTATGAAATATTTTCGACATATAAATTGATAGATTTATATTCCTCTTTCTAATTTTTGAGGTATTATTTTACCATATAGATAATAAATTTGGGTGATTTTACTAAGATGGTTTATTCCTAAAATTTGATCCTTTGGTTGTGTTTTTCAATGTTTTCCATCTTTTCTTCATGTCAAAGGATAAATAACCCTGGTGAAGTTTCCGGCCTAAAGCACTAAAATTTTACATTAATGGAACAGTAATTCTATAAAATCCTGAAAATGTATTAATCCTATTTATATAAATTAATGAAAATGAAAAATGGTTCTCCTATGATATGATAATATATAATATAAATAAATATTACACTCCAAAATTTCATAGTGTTAAAATATGAAATCCATTAAAGAAATTATTTCATCACAATTATTTCACATTCTGATAAAAAAGATAAAATATTTTTGAGAATCGATTCTATGGATTAGAATAAATATATATAATAGTAGATATAATTCTGTTTTTATAATGATTTATTACATTTTATTTTTAAAGGGAATTAAATTTCTATGTTAAGAATATGAAAATGTCCATTTCCTAATTAATTCTTAAACCACACATTTACTATTTTGAGAATTATATTTGGGAATGTGTTTTATAAACAATAAAATCACAGATATGTAATATTATACACATAGTTATTTATATATTTATATTCATATTCGTTGAGTGTAATGTCCCAAAATTTTATCAATGAAAATTCCCTTCATATAATTATGTTATATAGAATAACTACATAAAATCACATATAAAAAATTATACAAACATTATAAATGAATAAGGAATTATATAAGTGGTATTCCTATAAATTCAGAAGCCTGTAACAATAGAATATTTACGTAACCTTTGGAATAGTAATATAAACTTTATGAATAGTAAAATGACCAATAGAATAGTAAGCTCGTCAATGAAATTATAAATAAAATTTAAGTATCCTATAAATGAAAATATTATATAATTATATTATAGTATATGTAAATAAATGTTTTATAAATGTTTATTTAATTTTTGATATTTTCATAAAATATACATATTTATTTTCAATTTTATAATTAAAATAATTTTTTAAAATTAAATTTATTTTCCCTAAATTTATTCATAAATCAATATTTTTTCTTATATATATAATATTGTTTTATGAGACCTTTATTGATTATTCATAATGTTATAAAATCAAATAAAAGTTTAAAATTAGAATTTTCCATATAAATGATTCTTTTAATTAAAAAATACATTTCTCAAATTTAGAAACAAATTTTATAACACGTATTTAATTTTTTAATTATAAATTCCTAAATATTATTTGGGCTAAATTTTGTGATTTTTCTAAAGTAGCTGAATTATTAATGAATAGTCAAAAGCTGTAATTTACGATATATATTCATTATAAGTTAAATAAACTATTAATTGTGTCATCACTGATGTAAGCACTATAATATTTAATCATCCTACAACTTGTACTATATTTAGTCATTAAAATATCATTATTTATTATCTTAAGCAAAAATAATCATCCAATGAATAAAATAATGAGGAAAGTCTCCTCTCCCCTACAATAAATACCACTCCTCGCCACCTCTACTCGTCACACACTCCATGATTTGACCTGTATCCAACTTTTTTCCAATAATATTTCCAAGAAAATTTCCCAAATTTAGGATCCTTTGGTATCAAAAAAATTCTAAACACATTTCACTAAGGAGGTTCTGAAGGAGGAGAAATTCGTGAGGTTAAACCCTCTTTCATTTTCATTTAATTTCATTCTGAATTATTTCCTTTTATTATTATCTCCTAAAATCCAAATATCAAAGTTTCATGGTAACTATAGTATATAAAATATAATATAATTTTATAATGTTAATATAATAAACCATTATCATTTCCTTCCCATCATTTTTTTTCTATAAATAAACACATCGACTGTGATGTGTTAATTTATCACAATCAAGGATGACGAGTTTTCAATTTCCATCATCTCCTTAAATACTACACGTAAAATAATTTTGATGCTTCGAAAATATTATAATATATGTATTACATCCTATTTATTATTTTAGAATAATTATATATAAATAATAATTTTAAATATTTCAAAACTAATTTGTGATAATAAAAAACACCAAAATAATCCAAATGATTATCATTAATGCATAATCTAATGATTAAACCTCACCCAAAATAAAAAAAGACTTATCTAACAATAAAATATTCATTTCATTCATTAATAATATCTATCTTCCATTTTTTTCCACAATTATAATTTTATATTATTTTTCTTACATGTATACAACTAAATCGATCATGAAAAACATATAAACAAACACTGTTGAACGATGACATTGAATATCATGACCCACAATAAAGGACATAAATGAACATAATAATATTAAAATGAATAAAATAAAGGTATAGATGTTTATGAATTATATAAATGATATATTTAATTTGATTATGTAGTACATAAAATTCAAATTCAAAACACTTTCAGGTATAAGGTAAGGGATTCTTTCAGAACCCTCATTTTTTATATTAGATTATATTTTCTCTCTGTTAACCCTAATATAACACTAATTTATTTTTTTTATACTTATTATTACTACGTATTTGTTGATAAATCATGTATTCATATCAACACGCCCTTATTTTATGGGGAAATATATGTTTTCAAAAGGCTCTATTTCTAATTACTCCCATCAATCCTGAAAATTAAATGGATATTTGTGATTTCTTATTTATTTTCATGTGAACTAATTAATTTATTTTTATGAAAAAATTCTTCATCTAAATTCAATCATTATAAAATTATAAAATATCTTTGTTATTTTCTATTTTAAATAAACAATTATGCCTTTTTCATTTTTAATGAATCTTAAATAATATCCCTTAATACACTCTAAATTGTTATATTTAAAAAGTTTCTTAAAAACTCTTCTTATATATTTTTACTCAATTGAGTATCACTAATCATAATATAATCCAATTTTACCTTATGAATGTTGATTTATTATTTGAATAAATTATTTCAAGGAATCCATTGGGATATTCCCTTTTGATATGCCTTTTGGCATGATTATGATACCTAATTTATTCAATGGGTGTTCTTAGATAGAACTACAATTCATTTGTTAATGTTTTGTCTCACGAGACATCATCTGGAATGGTATTGGTGGTAAGCCTTGACTCATGCTCCTCCATGTTCAATGAGCATTGAATAATGATTTTTCAGGTTTTGGCTGATATAACATTACTATTATTCAATTATTACATCATCCATCATTATGTATTATATGATTAATTATATTTAAGAATTTTTATGTCATCATGTTATGCCTTATAACAGATGTGTTATGACTTATTATTATGTTTATTCCCTGGAAGGGATATTTAGCTCATTCCATTGTTCATGTATTCGCCAGTTTAACCTATATATATGTAAGGAATAAAAAATTTAGTATTTCATCATGAAGATTAAATAAAAAAATTATTTTGGTTTCATGCTTATGTACCTAATCCTCTAAATACAATATACTTTATGATCCTTAGCATGTAATTGATGGTTAATTATTATTAAATCATGTAATAACTTTTATAGAAGGAATGGTCTGTTATATTTAGTATGAGAGGATGACCTAGTTATTTTTTGAGATTATAAATAGAAAAATTTATTAAGAAACCTTGGGATAATTCGATCACAACGGATAACCTAGATTGAGACTTTTTGCATCACATGTTTGGATATAATTTCCTTTATAATTTAATTCTTATATGTTCAATGGTTCTTTTTATTATGATTGTTAACGAAGTATTAAAGATCCCAATTTTTTCATTATTTTTCTTAGGTAATGGATGTAAATATAATAACTCATTCCAATAATCAATGTGATAGTAAATGTGATGATTTCCATAATGATATGCCAAATATTTTGAGAATATGTTCTCCAAACACCATGACAGTACTTGATCAACTATCTCAAATTATGAATAATAAAAGGAATCATTTGGAACACCCTAAATATCCTAATAAATATAATATTGTGATTGAATCATTCATGTGATAATGGAATCCCATCATTATTGGATCTTTAGATCCCATCATCGTAGAATAATGAATTAAATCAATTGAGAAGATATTTTTTACTCCATTACTCATAAGAAGAGTTGTTTCTACTGGAGAGATATCATTTTGATGGGGAAGTTGATCAGTGGTGGAAAAAGATCGAGAACACAATGGCTAAGGTGGAAATTGAATCACTTGAATGGGATGATTTCATGAAAATATTTTTCAATATATATTTTACACAAAACCCACTATCTTATGATGAAAAGGGAGTTCCTTGAACTGATTAAAAAGGATGATGAGTATGTTGGAGTGTGTGAGGAGAAATTTATAATACATGCACAATACACCACTATATTTTTCTAAAACACTAAATGTAAGGTGGATCACATCTTTATAATACTAAAGTCATGTCTATAAAAAGAATTACAAATTTGAGTCTTCGACGGTTATAGAGAGATTTTTCATTGTGCCCTCAATATTTTAATGGATATTGGAGACTCTCTATGGTCCCATGCTATCAAAGATAAATACAAGAATTTTGAGATTAGTATTAATTTATGAAGAGATAAATCCCAAGATTTAATGAAAACCCCAAATTCCATGTGCCAAATTTTGGTAAGAATCATCCAAGAAATTATCGAAAGGGATACTTAAAATTCCTAAAATTTTGTAGAATTTTATGTGAAGTTGATAACTGAAATTGTGAAATGAGGAATCCTAGTATGTTGAAGAATAATTGAAGGTTCAAATAAACACTCAGTCTATAATGTAGTTTTTCAACAATAAGTGTCACGAACCAACCTGGGTCGACCTTGAACCGGTCACCTGAGCCGATCCACAACATTGCCTGAGAGGCATTCCTGATCCTCCTGGGCTGGCAACAAGCGCCAGGGCATTAACAGAGATCATGGGAATGATTTCACCCAATACAAATAAAAAAATAGTAGAAGTAATACAGAGTAGCGCATAATAACTAAACTAAGTAAATTGACTAAACAAGAACGAAAGAAAATAAAACTTACCAAACACGACGTCCGATCAAACCCTGCGTGAACCCGCGAGTCACTCTCTGACACAACGATCAAGCATCACAGAATGCGATCGCACTCAAGATGTAGCCTTCACAAACAATAAAAATAGAAAATAACTATTGGTGTGAGTAATAAAACTCACTAGGATTTCTCAATATCTATTCCAAATGCACTACCCTTAAAATTATGAAACATCAATTCAAAGTTGGAACTAAAATGTATTAAAATATTCATATCTATAAAAAAAATTTAGAGAAAAGTACAAAACCTTTACTTTATCCATTTGAAAAAAAATAAAACAAAAGGGTTTGGAACACATTTTCTTTTGAAATCATTTTCATGGGAGTTGGAGAACCAAAATATCATATTTCATGAAAAACACCCCCCATGGGTACCAAGGCATATATGGCAAGGGAAATGAAAATAGGATTGCTAGTATAATCATAACAATTCAATAACTAAAAGTAACACTAGACATCGATGAACCCAAGAGATCGAGAATAATCTAGACGACACTAATACATGCGACCCCATCTACTATAGCATGCCTCATACGATGAAATCTAATGCTCCAAAATGTCCATTCATCCTTTCTCTGGCAGTCCAAGGGAAAATCTCATAGCAATAAACCAAAACATATCTACGTACTGTGGGCCACTGGTCAGTACTGTAACCTACCAGTGCAGTACTCGTCTAAGTCATTTCTCTCAATATGTCAGGTTCATATGTCACAAATATATCTATATATATATATAAGGTGAGTCAACAGATGTCGTCGAGTATCAAATCTCAATCTATTTTTATAAAAAAAATAATTCACATTTTCGTGGGAGGTGTAAACACATAATTTATCACACCCAAACATTGATAAAACTCTTTCTAATATATTTAGGCTACACACTCAAGACCCGACCATTTTTAATAAAATGTCAAAACATGTTGAAACACAAAACAAAATTTATTTTGAAAATCCAAATGGGAATTTTATAAAGGAAACAAGGAATGCATTTTTTAATAAAAAAATTCTCAGTTAAACACCCTAAAAATTACAAACCCCAATTTGCACGCCATAATTGTATTTAAATTGTTGAACCTTGTTCTTAACTTTAAAAACCATCTGTGTAAACATCCAGTTTTTACAACACAACACAACGCACAACCCATTCATCAAAAGAAAACTATTTTTTAAGTGGAACACACCTCAGAAATACCCTCCTTTAAAATTCTCATTACCAAAATAATGTAATAAATGTTGAGAAATTTACAAAACACAAATCTAGAGGTACATGAGAGTTCTCCCTAAAACACACTCAATTTTATTAAAAAATTCTACATTAAAGATAACGGCACAATAAGAAAATATTCAACAAGACTTCAAACATATAACACATACTAAATGACTAACAAAAATTTTGCACAAAATATTAATTATGTATACAAAGTATAAAAAATTTAAAAATAAAGTTTCTTAAATTAAAAATGAAAAGTGCAAGGGAATTCCTTCCTTGAAAATGATGTGCGACGACGTCGCAAACTCAGAAGAACATGGTAAGGTTCAATGTACTACAAAATAAATATCAAGGACTTGAACACATATCAAAAATAAATACCCAAATAGAGTTTGTGAAACCATGCAGTAGGGAGAAAATATCACCTTAAAACTGAAGTGCAGCGACAACGAAAAAAACATGGGGCCACTTCGCAAGGGATTTAAAACATTATAAACCTAACTAAACGACTACAAACAAATAAACCTCCAAACTAACTAAAAGAAAATGTATAAGAGAGTTATACCAGAGGGGAAGCGTACGCTTGTAATTGGAGGGTCGACGGAAGGTCACACGCCATCCCAAGATGTGTGGGTCAGAAGGAGACCGTTGTAAGCGGTCGAAAACTCACCAGAAGGAGGAGCGGGCTGCTGCCTATGGGTCACAGAAAGCAGAAGGGGGGGGGGGGGATGTCATGCTGGCTGGAAAGGGAAGCGGGTGTGGAGGGATGGATCGGTGTAGTAGGGTGTCAAGGGCGGTGGTGGCTGGAGCACGAGCATGGGTGGTCCGGTGAGGGCGGATCCGGATGGTTCGGCTGGGCAGTAGGGGACAGGGAGGGGTGGCGGTGGCGGGTCACGCTGCGGGTGAAGCCCAGGTATAGGTGTTTGGTTGTTGTGATAGGAGGGAGACGAGGAGGATGACAACATCCCGTGGAGAGTAGGCCAGAGGAATAGGGAGAGAAGGATGTGGGGGTTTCGATGTGGAGTTCGGGCAGGAGGCCGAGGCCGGGGAAAAACAGGCTGGAGTTGTGGGAGAGCTTGAAGTGGATGGTGCCACTTGGCCTGCTCACGTGCAGCATGTGGGGAGCACCAGGTCGCCGGATGATATAGGATCATTCCTCACCCCGTGGAGAAGGAAGGGCCGACGGAGAGGGGGGTCTCTTGCTTGCGCCGCACACCAGGGGGAAACGGGGGGAAAATGATTTTTTTTAAATACGTTTTTCAAAAAGAATATTTTTTAAAAAACGTCCAGGTTAAAAATATTTTTAAAACTGCCTCTCAAAGGCGGCAGGCGTGATGCCGCCTTTGCGTTTCGGGGCAAAGGCGGCATCGCGAGTGCCGCCTTTGGCCTTTACCCGAAAGGCGGCATCCGCGATGCCGCCTTTCCCCTAAAAAATTTTTAATTTTTTTTTTGAAATTTTTTATTTTCATTTTTGTTTTGTTTTGTTTTCTTTATATATATATATATATATATATAAATAAAACAAAAATTTTCAGCAGAATTTCTCTGCTACTAAATATCCAGCGGTACTGCCATTACAGCAGTCTGGATTCTGATAGAAACCCTCACCCAGACCTCTCTTTTATAAGATGTCTTGCCCTGGAAATCATTCTGCATTTTCGATGTGGGATTCAGGTTCTCCCTTTCCTGCGCAGTACATTCTGCATTTCCGATGTGGGATTCTGTTTCAAGTGCGTGACTTTGAAAGACAATAAAATATAAACTATAAGACCAATATAAATGAAATTTTAAATATTGATTAAACATATAATTAATAGTTGAAATCAAAAATAATTTCCTTAAAAATGATGATGCAAAATAATTTATAAGGTTTCAAAACCGCTTACTTGAAATTTAAAAAAGTTTCAAGTACGTGAATTTGAAAGACTATAAAATATAAAATATAAAACGAATATAATTGAAACTTTAAAGATTGATTAAAGATATAAGAAATAGTTGAAAACAAAAGGATTTTCATAAAAAAGATTGATAGAAAATAATTTATAACCTCTCAAAACCGCTTACTTGAAATTTAAAAATGTTTCAAGTACGTGAAACTGAGTGACTATAAAATATAAACTATAGAACAAATATAATTGAAACTTTAAACATTGATTAAACATATAAGAAATAGTTGAAAACAAAAGGAATTTCATAAAAAATGTTAATGGAAAATAATTTATAAGCTCTCAAAACCGCCTACTTGAAACTTAGAAACGCTTCAAATACGTAAATTTGAACGAGTATAATTATATAAGTAATAATTAATAAGTAATAAGTAATAATTATAATGAATAATAATAATTAATATTTATATAACTTATTAATAATTAATAATTAATAATTACTAATTACTAACTAATTAATTATAATTATTAATTATATTACCAATTAACTAAATAATTAGTATATATATAATAATTAATAAGTAATAAGTAATAATTATTAATTATTAATTATAATAAATAATAATAATAATTAATATTTATATTACCAATTACTAATTAATAATTAATAATTAATAATTACTAATTACTAATTAATTAGTTACAATTATTAATTATATTACTAATTAACTAAATGATTATTAATTATATTACTAATAATTATTAATTAATAATTAATTAATCATTATTAATTATATTACTAATAATTATTAATTACTTAATTAATAATTATTAATTAGTTAATTAATAATTATTATTTAGTTAATTAATAATTATAAATTAGTTAATTAATCATTAATAATTATTAATTAATAATTAATTAATCATTATTAATTATATTACTAATAATTATTAATTAGTTAATTAATTATTAGTTAGTTAATTAATAATTAATTAATAATTATTATTAGTTAATTATTAATTAGTTAATTAATAATTATTAATTAATTATTAATTAGTTAATTAATATTTATGTTACTAATTATTACTAATAATTATTAGTTAATTATTATTAGTTAATTATTAATTAGTTAATTAATAATAATTAACTAATAATTATTAGTAATTAATTAATCATTATTAGTAATTAATTAATAATTATTAGTAATTAATTAACAATTAACTAATTAATAATTAACTAATTAATAATTAATTAGTAATTAATAATAATTAATTAAGTAATTAATAATTATTAGTAATATAATTAATAATGATTAATTAATCATTATTAGTAATTAATTAATAATTATTAGTAATTAATTAATAATTAACTAATTAATAATTAATTAATAATTAACTAATTAACAATTACTAATAATTAACTAATTAATAATTAATTAATAATTATTAATTAACTTATTAATAATTAACTAATAATAATTAACTAATAATTATTAGTAAATAATTAATCATTATTAGTAATTAATTAATAATTATTAGTAATTAATTAATAATTATTAATTAACTAATTAATAATTAACTAATTAATAATTATTTATTAATTATTACATATATAATGAATAATAATAATTAATATTTATATTACCAATTAACTAATTAATTACTAATAATTATAATAAACAATAATAATTAATATTTATATTACTAATTAACTAATTAATAATTAATATTTATATTACTAATTAACTAATTACAAATTAATTATTAATTAGTTCATTAGTAATATAAATATTAATTATTATTATTATTCATTATAATTATTAGTAATTAATTAATAATTAATTTGTAATTATTAGTAATTAATTATTATTATTACTCATTATAATTATTAGTAATTAATTAGTAATTAGTAATTATTAATTATTAATTAGTAATTGGTAATATAAATATTAATTATTATTATTATTTATTATAATTAATAATTAATAATTATTACTTATTACTTATTAATTATTATATATATACTAATTATTTAGTTAATTGGTAATATAATTAATAATTATAATTAATTAGTTAGTAATTAGTAATTAGTAATTATTAATTATTAATAAGTTATATAAATATTAATTATTATTATTCATTATAATTATTACTTATTACTTATTAATTATTACTTATATAATTATACTCGTTCAAATTTAAGTATTTGAAGCGTTTTTAAGTTTCAAGTAGGCGGTTTTGAGAGCTTATAAATTATTTTCCATTAACATTTTTTATGAAATTCCTCTTGTTTTCAACTATTTATTATATGTTTAATTAATGTTTAAAGTTTCAATTATATTTATTCTATAGTTTATATTTTATAGTCACTCAAATTCACGTGCTTGAAACATTTTTAAATTTCAAGTAAGCGGTTTTGAGAGGTTATAAATTATTTTCTATCAACCTTTTTTATGAAATTCCTTTTGTTTTAAACTATTTCTTATATCTTTAATCAATCTTTAAAGTTTCAATTATATTCGTTTTATATTTTATATTTTATAGTCTTTCAAATTTACGTACTTGAAACTTTTTTAAATTTCAGGTAAGCGGTTTGAAACCTTATAAATTATTTTGCATCATCATTTTTAAGGTAATTCTTTTTGTTTTCAACTATTTTTTATATGTTTAATCAATATTTAAAATTTCATTTATATTGGTCTTATAGATTATATTTTATTGTCTTTCAAAGTCACGCACTTGAAACAGAATCCCACATCGAAAATGCAGAATGTACTGCGCAGGAAAGAGAGAACCTGAATCCCACATCGAAAATGCAGAATGATTTCCAGGGCAAGCCATCATATAAAAGGAAGGTCTGGGTGAGGGTTTCTGTCAGAATCCAGACTGCTGTAATGGCAGTACCGCTGGATATTTAGTAGCAGAGAAATTCTGCTGAAATTTTTTGTTTTATATATATATATATATATATATAAACAAAACAAAACAAAAAAAATAAAAATAAAAATTTTCAAAAAAAAATTAAATTTTTTTAGGGGGAAGGCGGCATCGCGGATGCCGCCTTTCGGGTAAAGGCCAAAGGCGGCAGGCGCGATGCCGCCTTTGCCCCGAAACGCAAAGGCGGCATCGCGCCTGCCGCCTTTGAGGGGCAATTTTAAAAATATTTTTAACCTGGGCGTTTTTTAAAAAAATATTTTTTTTTTAAAACGTATTTTAAAAAAAAATCCGGGGGAAAAGGAAGGGTTTTCTGAAAACCATAAAAAATGTTTTAAAATTTTGTAATAAAATAAAATAAATAAATAAAACAAATTAAATATTATATATATAATTATGTATTTTTATATTATTAAAATTATAATAACTAAATAGTAATGAATCTAAAAATAATAATAGACTAATAATAAAAATAATACCTTCATTACAATAATGATAAGAATAATAAAAATAATCATCATCATCGTAATAATAATATTCAAAAAATAATAATATTATTACAATAATAAAATAATTTTGCTCATTTTTTTAGTTAACATTATTTTATTTATAATGTTTATAATAACAATAATAACATGATGATAAAAATAAAAATAATAAATGTTTTTCATATTATCTCCATATTAATAAAATCATTAAGACAATAAAAATATCAAATGACATAACAATATATTTGCACTCTAATTACAAAATCCATTTATTATTTATTTATTTATTTATTTTTCAAATATGGCTTGTTATTCAATGTCCGTGCAGAGCCGTGTGGGTTTTTTCAAAACGTGATGCACCCAAGTGCCAACGATGTCAACCCAAAACACACACTTTTTAACATAACCTCAAAAATATTGTCTGAGACAGAACACGAACCCCAGAAAAATAATTTAAAGTCAAAAAAATCAAAAAATAAAATAAACGCACAAGTCGAGGTGTGACAATTCTCCCCACAATAAGGTTTTCTGCCCCTAGAAATCCATAACACAACCGAGCCGATTGAAAAACACCTAAGGATTTCACATAAACATGATCAAACCTCCTAACCCAATGACATTCCATTGACGACCAATGAGACTCACCCTCATTTCCCGAACCGTATCACCAGTAGTGGGGAGGCCTGACCGGACTCCCCATCATAAGGATTCAACTAGCATCCGATAACGATTTGAGAGAAAATCCAAAGAGACGGTGGGTCTCCCCACCCTAGATGACCAACTTTTACACGGCCAAGCTGACAAATGACTAAAGCTTGAACCAGGCCTTACTCAAGCAAAAAGGAGCGCATTAATAACATTTAAACCACTAACTCTCATTCGGAAGGGATATTAGCTTTAATGGAATATTTACATGAACTAAAAACCCTAACCCCACGGGTAGGGATGGAGGTCCCAATGACTAGATCAATGAAACTAAGACGTAAAAATACTCACGACCCATCACTTCGGGATAGACACAAACCGTAGTCACAACTGATTCACATGGATGGCCCACGCAAGGTCACTGATCAGCCACTTGCATCCAAAAGTCACAATTATCTACATTGTGTGAGGGATAAGTCCATCGTGCACTTTAAAAAAAGAGGAAAATTACAACGACAGAGAAACCAGAGCAGCAACACCAATACGATCTCACCACATGATAGAGGCACAACCTTAACTCGACTCTTTAAAATTCCCTGGGGTTCCTGACTACATGTAGGCTTCGTTCCAGGGCCTTTTGGCTGGAACTCGAATGGATGAAACGTCTCATACCTCGCAGTCAGGTTATGATAATCACAATAAGAAACATACATCTTTTGATTTGACAAAAGAAGGGACAAGTATTTAAGATAAAAATCATAATGGCATTGAAATCTAGAGTTCATCGAAGGACACACAACATTTCCTCACATTTTAAAATACAAAATAACATCAGTACACTACAAGAATAAGAGATCTGTTACTCTGAAATGAATCTTACACAAGAAACTTTGAACAAAAACCCAATAGAACATCACTTCTGAGAACTTCCTCCGCGAAACTTCCTAGCAACTCCCCCACAGAATAATCGCAAGTGACCCAGGCATCCACCTGCCTGGAAGGGTTTCAGAGCACTTGGGCACGATGGATTCCTGTGACCAAGCTTCCCGCACTGATAACACACGAGTATCTCTCACACCAAATAGATTGATGAAAGATCCTGAGGCCTCTTGATTCCATGACATGCTCCATTGACTTTTGATCACTTACTCATCTTCTTGTCGGAATCTTCACCATTGTGCATAGGGATTGAAGGAGGGTGGACTACTTCGAGCACCCCCTGCCATCATAGCTTCGACATGGAATGCTTGTCTCACCGCATCGGCAAATGAAGTTAGGTTGGACGATGACAAATTCAACTGTAGATCAGGGAAGAGGCCCTCCTCGAAGCGTCGAGCCTTCATGGGGTCATTTGTGGCATACCCTAGATCATAACGGACTAGATCGACAAAGCGCTAGGAATATAACAATATGGATCCACCACCCTTCTACAAACAAAACATCTCCATCCACTTTCTTGCCCTTTCTTCCTTAGAAAATACTGACGAATGAACAAGGCCTTGAACAACACCCAAGTAAGCTCTTTCCATGGCTTGTTTCGAGACACAGACTTCCATCACATCCACGGTGATCCATCAATCATGAATGTCACAAACTTGACCCTCAACGACTTGGGAAACATAATGAGGATAATGTCCCTTTCAATCTTCTACATCCACTCCCTTATTCAAGAAGTTTCTGCTTGACCATAAAAGAGAGGTGGGTCTAGCTTCCGAAACTCAAGCATAAAATCCTTTGGTTGATCAATCGTACTACGATCACCCATCGAAGCACCAAGGGGATAACTACTGGATAGGAAATGTAAAGAACCCAATCTAGTCCAACAAAATAAATAAAAATCCTCAAAAATAAACACTGCATATATGAAAAGCTATTAACATAAGAAAACGACCCATCGTAAAATCAAAACATTTAAGAAGAAAACATATTTAATTTAAAATGTGCTTGGTGGGTTAAACCCTCAACATTAGTATTCTTTAGAGTCTCACACACATGAATGTATCTATGCCACCCCGGGTATCCATCCACCATACCAGAAATCCGTCCACATTTTCAACAAACCACTATGCATGTGAGCACCCATAGGAACACCAAGGACAAAACAAAGAAACATATTTTTTCAAAAACAAATCATTAATACCACTAATTTTAAAACAATCCACAAATTTAACATGTCATTTCAAACAACCATTTTTTTCAAAACACCTTTTTCTTCAAATTTGAACCACACTCAGAAGTCACAGGAGAACCAAAACATCTCAAACAGGGAACTAGTGTCAGTGGGAGACTTGAACATATTGTTGGCGGGCATATGTCAATCACGTCACCAACACAGAGAGGCTTTTTGGACTATTCCCCTTGCTACACATGAATTTCCAGGGCATGCGACATTGGACTATTAGACCAACTCCCTTTTTCATATCCCAATAACATAGAATTCCATAAAAACCCAAAGTAACTAATTAAACCAGACATCCCATGGAAACTTGAGGATCAGAACGATCAAGATTTCGCGACGCTCTTCCCGGACCTACCCCTCGAGTCCCAACAATACAACTCCATCTACCTTGAAATCACAAATATCAAAGGGTGCTCTGAATAGTGAGGTCTTCTAAGATCTATCCTCCTCTGATACCATTTTGTCATGAACCATCCCGGGTTGACCCTGAACTAGCAACCCAGACCGATCAACGTCATGGCCCAAGAGGTGTTCCCAATCCTCCTAGGCAGGCGAAAAGCGCTAGGGAATCAACAAAGATCATGGGAATGATTTTCCTGATAAAAATGAATAAAATAGCAGAAGTAATACAGAGCAGTACAAAATAACTAAACTAGGTAAAGTGACTAAACAAGAAATAAGGAAAACAAAACTAACCAAACTCGACATCCGAAACAAACTCCACGTGACCCTACGGGTCACTCTCCAACTCAACGATCAAGAATCTCCAAAGGGAAACACACTCAAGTTGTAGCCTGCAAAAACACTAAAAATAGAAATGAACTATAGGCGTGATTATTAAAACATCGTAGGTTATCCCGATATCTATTCCCAATCCACTACCATTAAAATTAAGAAACATCAATTCTATGTTTGAACTAAAATATATTAAAATATGAATTTCTATAAATTTCATTTGAAAGAAAAGTACAAAGCATTTCCCTTAATCATTTGAAGAAAACCAGAACAAAAGTGTTTGGAACACATTTTCTTTTTAAAACATTATCATGGGAGTTGGAAAACCAAAATGTCACTTTTCATGAAAAACACCACACAAGGGTACCAAGGCATATACAAAAAAGGCAATTCAAATAGGTGAGCTAGTATCATCGTAACAATTCAATAGTTATAAGTAACACTAGACATAAGAGAACCCGAGAGATTGAGAGTAATCTAGATGACACTAATACCTGTGACCCCATCTATAGTATCATGCCACATACGATGAAATAAAATGATCCAATATGCTCGACCATCATTTCTTAGGTAGGCCAAGGGAAAATCCAATAGCAATAAACCCAAACATATCCACCTACTATGGGCCACTAGACAGTACCATAACCTACTATAGAAGTAATTTTCTCAGAAAATTATATCAATATGTCAGGTTCATATGTCACAAGTATATATATATTATAAGGTGAGTCAATATATGTCGTTGAGCATCAAATCACAATAAATATTTATAAGAAAATAAATCACATTTCCAGGGGAGGTGTAAACACATCATCTATCACACCAAAAAATTGATAAAACTAAATTGTCACACCCCGACCCATGCGTTGATTTTATTTTATGGTTTCTTTGGATTTAAATTATTTTTATGGGGATCGTGTTTAGTCTCGAACCAGATTTTTGAGTTTATGTTAAAAAGTGTGCTTTTTGGGTTGACGTCATTGGCGCTTGGGTGCATCACATTTTGAAAAACCCCACTCATCTCTTCCCGAACATTGCGCGACCTTCCATTTTTGATAAATAAATAAATAAATAAATAATTGATTTTGTAATTAGAGCACACATTAATTGTTCTGTCATTTGTTATTTCTATTGTCATAATGATATTATTATTATGGATATAAAATGAAAAACATTTATTATATTTATTTTTATTATCATGTTATTATTGTTATTCTAAACATTATAATCAAATTAATGTTAATTAAAAAAATTGTTCGGAATCCTGCTCTTCGGCCTCGACCTCCTGCCCGACCTCCCCATAGAGACCGCCTGCATCCTGCTCTCCCTATTCCTCCGGCCTGCACTCCACGAGACACTATCAGCCTCCCCATCGCCCTCCTATCACAACAACCAAACACCTGCACCCGGCCTTCACCCGCAGTGTGACCCGCCACCGTCTCCCCTCCCTGACCCATGTTTCCCAGTCGACCCATCCGGCTCCGCCCTCACAACCACCCATACACACGCTCCGGCCGCCACCGCCCTCGATGCCTTACTGCGTCGATCCGGACCTCCACACCCCATTCTCTATCCAATTGGTGTGAGAGCCCCCTACCCCCTTCATCTTTGCGTGACCCACTGGAAGCAGCCCGCTCCTCTATCGGGTGAGTTTTTGACCGCTTACAGTAGTCTCCTTCCGACGCGCACATCTCAGGATAGCGTGTGACCTGCCGACAACCCTCCCCTTACGAGCGTCTACCGCCCCTCTGGTATAAATATCTTTTTGATTTTCATATAGTTAGTCTGGACGTTTATTTTTTAGTATAATTTTTGGTAGGTTTATGATGTTTTAAAACCCTCACGAAGTGGCCTCAGTTTTTTTGTTGTCTCCACGCTTCAATTTCGAGGTGTGGGTTTCTTCCTATCGCTTGGTTTCACATACTCTATTTGGGTTTTTATTTTTGATATGAGTTCATGCCCTTGATATTTATTTTTTTAGTACGTTGAACCTTACCACATGGTTCCATGTTTACGTCGTTGTCACGCTTCAGTTTAGAGGTAGGAATTCCCATGAACTTTCCATTTTTAATTTAAGAAACATTATTTATATAATTTTCACACTTAGTATACATAATAAATATTTTGTGCATCATTTCTGTTAGTAGTTTATTATGTGGTATATTTTTGAAGTCTTTTTGAATATGGTCTCATTGTGCAATTAAATTTATTGTATCATTTTTGTGTAAAATTGAGTGTGATTTAGGAAGAACTATGTTGTGCCACTGGAATTGTGTATTATAAATTGCTCACAATTTATAACATTATTTTGGGAATGAAAATTGAAAAAGAGGGTATTTCTGGGGTGCATTCCATTTCAAAAATAGTTTTCTTTTGATGAATGGGTCGTGTGTTGCGTCGAGTTGTGAAAACTGGATGTTTACACACATAGTTTGTAAAGATAAGAGCAAGGTTCAAAAATTTCATTAAATTAATGGCATTAAGATCGAGGTTTATAATTTGTACGGAGTTTAATTGAGATTTTTTAATTCAACAATGCATGAATTGTTTTCTGTATATAATTCATGTTTAGATTTTCGAAGTAAAGAGTGTTTTTTGTTTCAGCATGTTTTGACATTTTATTAAAAATGGTCGGGTCTTGAGTGCATAGCCTAAATATATTAGATTGAGTTTTATCAATGTTTGGGTATGATAAATGATGTTTTTACACCTCCCTTGGAAATGTGAATTATTTTTTAAAAAATATAGATTGTGATTTGATACTCAGCCACATCTATTGACTCACCTTATATATATATATATATTCTGGTGACATACGAACCTGGCATATTGAGAGAATTGTCTGAGGTGAGTACAACACTGGTAGGTTATGGTACTAACCAGTGTCCCATATTAGGCAGATATGTTTGGGTTTATTTTTATGGGAATTTCCTTTGGCCTTCATGAGAAAGGATGGCCGAGCGTTTTGGAGCGTTATATTTCTTCGAATATGGCATACTACTGTAGATGGGGTCACCAGTAATTGTGTCTTCAGGATTATTCTCAATCTCTCGGGTTCTCCTATGTATTTTTTCACTTTTAGCTATTGAATAGTTACGATGATACTAGAAAACCTATTAGCATTCCCTTTCAGTATATTCCTTGGTACCCTTGTGTGGTGTTTTTCATGAAATGTGGCATTTTGGTTTTCCAACTCCCATGATAATGTTTTAAAAATAAAATGTTATCTAAACCCTTTTGTTCTGGTGTTTTTTAAATTACAAAGGGCAATGGTTTGTACTTTTCATTCAAATAAAAATTATAGATATGCATATTCTAATACATTGTAGTCCAAACATAGAATCGATGTTTCTTAATATTAGTGGTAGTGAATTGGGAATAGACATCGGGCTAGCCTACTGAGTTCTAATACTCGTCCCTATAGTTCATTTCTATTATTTGTTTTTTGGAAAGCTATAACTTGAGTGAACTCACCTTGGGTGATGCATGATCGTTGAGTTGGAGCGTGACTTGCGGGGTCACGCAGAGTTTGTTTAGACGTCGAGTTTGGTGAGTTTTATTTTCTTTCGTCCTTGTTTAGTCAATTTACCTGGTTTAGTTATTCTTCACTACTCTATATTACTGCTCTTGTTTTATTTATTTGTATTGGGAGAAATCATTCCCACAATCTCTGTTGATGCCATGGCGCTTATCGCCAGCCCGGGAGGATCGGGGATGCCTCTTGGGAAATGTCACGGATCAGATCGGGTGACCGGTTCAGGGTTGACCTTAGTTTGTTTGTGATAGTAGGTAACATTGGAATTATGTGAAACATTTCTCTATACTAAGGGTTGTTGGAGCTAATCGAGAGCAACAACCTCAAAGGAAGGAATTAAGGACACATGTTACCACATGTACGAAGGTGGATACCACTATGGATGTGGTGACATGTATGATGGTTATTAGTTAAAGTATAAATAATGTACTATTTGATACTGTTTCTATTCATTAATTCATATCATTCATGTTTGGTAGAACAATTCATACACCACCTAAAAATATAGAGGATTAATTATCTATAAGAAGAGAAAATAGGGAAATTATTTCAACAAAATTATATAACTCCCCCTAGATATTTCATGTGGAAAAAACCTCATATTAAATAATTTCATACATCCATTGGTGAATATTAATTCAATATTGGGAATGGATTATCTATCATTATTCATATCCAGCGTCAACTTTTGGGAAATGGAGATCACTCCTCAAATCCTAAAGCTTCATACGATTCTATATTTGTGTAATGAGGAGGATAAATATCCTTTAGATTAATCATCTTAATTGTGGATATTATTACCTTTTAATCAATATTATCTAGCTCAAATGATTTAGAAACATAAGATAATCATGCTCAAATGCATTACCAATATGTGGGACTACACCGATGTGTTCCCAAAAAATTTCATTGTATTCCTCCGGAATGATAGGTTGAGTTTTCAATCGATCATATTCTTGGATAACTACCAATATCAAAAACAACATATAGAATTTCCCTCATTGGGATGGAAGAAATAAATAAGTAGTTACAATAAAATCTTGATAAGGGGTTTATATGCCCAAGTGCTTCACCCTAGGGTTTTCTAGTCCTCTTAATCAAGAGGAATTATTGATCAATATTCCTATGTATTGATTATCATGATCTCTGAAAAATCATAATAAATAACAATCATCCCCTTCTAGGGATATGTGGCTTGTTTGGTCATTTACGTGGGATGAGTTATTTTTCTGTGGTGGACCATCCTTAGACATATCACCATTAAAATGTGAGAAAGGAATATATTCCCAAGACTTCCTTTCGAATAAGTTATTGAAACTATGGGTTCATAATGATTCCCTTCATACTCAATAATTCTCTAGAAATATTAAGTGATATAATGAATACACTCTGTAGTGAATATCTCGAAATATTTAATGAAGGTTTTATTGATGATATTGTGATATGATCCAACAGAAAGGATGAACAATAGAAGCCATTGAAAAATGCTCTAAAAGCATTATGATGGTAAGAAAACTATTAAAAGGATAATAAATATGAGTAATGGATATAGGAAGTATCATTATTGGGGTATGTAATCACCAGAAAATGGATATATGTGGACCCTTCTATGAAAAATGAAATTAACGTGTGGCCCATTCAAATATCTATAATAGAGATACATAGTTTCCTTTTTTTAGATGGGTATTATTGATATTTTGTAAGTCACATATCAGGGTTTGAAGACCCACTTACCATGATTACTCATAAAGGATTAAAGATTCCTCTTACTAGTGAATGCATTGACTACATGAAACAGTAAAAAAGTGGATTATCCACACCAATACTTACTCTTCAAACATGTCGGTAACTCATTGGGATGTAAATAAATGATTCAAAGAATGTATTTGGTTTTTACTAATGTAAAATGAAAAAGTGATAGCCTATTCCTTAAGGTATTTGAAAATTCCTAATCAAAATTATACCACTAATGATATAGTGTTGTAGGATATGATCTTTTCATTTAAAAGATGGTGGAATTATCTCTATGGGGAGAATCTTGTGATATATACTGATCATAATATCCAAAAATATATATCAATATAGAAGGATTTTAATATTGTCCAATTGATATGGCTAGGGATCATCAAGGATTATTATTTCTCCATCCACTACCATCATAGTAATGAAAACAAGGTGATATTTTCTGTATGTAAAAAGGATCCTTCATTTTTATCAGTAATGATAATTGAAAAGGATATAATTTTTATTTTCATTAAAAGGATGGACAATGGAATTCTTATGGATGGAACATCATTGATCTTTTTGGAATTATTTCACAACCATCCCCCATGGTGAAACTAAATGATTATAAAATAAATTGTGTGCAAATTCATAAAAGGGTGAAAGACATTAGAAATGGGAAATCTGCATTGTTCCAAATGGATGAGGAAGGATTCATGAGATTTGGTTCATTACCTTGTGCACCATCAAATCAATTGATAAATAATGATCTATTTAATGATGCACAAAGATCAATATTCTATATTCACCAAGGGAGAACAAATATTTATCAAGATCACTTGGAGAAATATTGGTTGAACAATACGAAGAAAGGGATCGCTGAATATATATCAAATTTTCCGGTATGTCAAAAAGTGAATGATGAAATAAAAAATTATATGGGGATGATTCATCCATTACCCATACGAACATGGAAAAAGTAAAACGACACTATAGACTTTGATATAGTACTTCCAAAGACATCTAGTGGAAAAACGTTACATGGGTTGTTGTGGATCGTCTCATAAAGGAATCTCACAAATGGAAAATCTGGGAGGACTTCTAGTTGGACCATATTTCATAGATACACATTAGAGATGTGGTAATTCTTCTTACACTACCACTACTGATTATAATTTATCGAGATCCGAGATTCACCTCTATGTTTGCAAAAAGTCACCAACCTGATCCAAAGACTGAGAGAAAATTTAATACGGAATATCATCCGCAATGTGATTTCCAATATAAGTGGACTATTATGATGCTTAAATACATATTGATAGCTTTTTTTATTGACTATATGGGGGATTTGTAACATCCCAATATTTTGTTAAATGTTTTTTTTTCGATTTTTTTGAATCTTTTTTATATATTTCATTTCACACAACTCTAAGAATGGTTTATTTTATATTAATTAAATATGTTTTTATTTCATTATACACAAAAAATTTGATCATTCACTTCAATAAATATAATTTTTAACATTATCTACAAGGAACACAAATTTTAGCAAACCTTACATGCAAGATTCACTGTCCTTAATGGCTTGTGTAACACGAAGTACTGAGTTTTCCCGAACAATAATAAAATTACATTGAGTCACTAATAAGAATTTAATTGTAAAAAATAAACATCATTTATGAATTCAGATCATTGAAATTATATTTTGGTTGAATTTTGGTATTTTTTTTGAGAAACCTCAATTATTGGTTTTTAGTAAAAATTACTGCATCTTAGTTAACAATAGCCTTTTTGTTTAAAAAATGATTACAGTTAAATAATATATAAAATTGGTTTTTATTATCAAAATAGATAAATTATGAATATATTAATATAATTTAGGTAATTGGAATAATTTTTATATTGAATTTAGATATAAATAATTATTGAACATTTAAATATGTGTACTTTAAAATGTCGTTTTCTTTCCACATCTGTCGGATTAGCGTCAAACATAATTTTCCCACTTTGGTGATTTGAATTTTGCAAAACCAAAATAAATGTTTTTAATAAGAACAATATTTTTAGTCTAATAATATCAATATAATTTTGGTAAAGTCCCGGAAATTCCGTAGAAATTTTCTTTTCTTAAATTCATGAGATTTTTATGGGTCCCTGAATTTTTAAGGCACTTGATTCTGAGGCCCGATGTGCCCAGAATCAATTTATGAATTTTTGTTCTAGTACGTTCAGTAAATGTATGAGCGAGTTTTTATAACATTCAAACCGGTGCTCGGAACTAGATTCTGAGGGCACTGTTGAACTTGCAGCGCCAATATTCGTTTAAGGAGACTTTCACCTCGACGACAGATGGTCGAAAATAAAGGTTAGCTTTTGGATTTTTATAAAAAATTATAAAATAAAGTGTACAACACTTTACTTTATTTTATGCTACCATGAGTGTGAGTGGTTGTTTGTTAAAACCTCCACATGGGATTTGGAGGTCGGACCGCCACACCCTAACCTCCCAAGAGTGGTTATGGTGGTGGGGACCACCCAAACATAACCTCTCGTGAGTGGTTACATCGTGGGGACTATAGAAGACTAACCCCCCCCCCCCCAATTAATGGGAGGGTGGAAGATCTCCCAGCTCCCCTCATTAATGAGGGGGGAGTCCCCTGACCTCCTCTACCATTAATTAGTGCAACCATTCCCATTTAATTAATTGTGCCAATGCATGTAATTTAATTAAGGGGAGCCTCTTGACCTTTCCATTAATCAATTGCACCATTGCATGTAATTTATTAAGGGAAGCCTCATAATTTATTTCAAAATTTAGAAATTTTTGCGCCAATAAAATAATAGAAAAATTATATTAATTATTGCCTTGGAAATTCTCATTTGGTGGGAGCATGAGAGAAGAGCATTGTAGGAAAGAAGTTTTCCCAATAAAGAACGAAGAACGCGAAGAACCCCACCAACAACCTACTTCAACTTCCTCCCTCAGATCCTTCCAACATGGAGAGTATTCCATGGATGACGGAACTCGGGGTTGGGAGTGCGTGACGAATGCGGTGAACGACAAACTTCATCATCTTCTTTCCACAATACCGTCAATGAATGACTAATGTCAATCGACGAACAAGAGGTAGGGGGATTATGTTTTGTTTTACCCCTTTTATTTTCTCGTCACTGTTTGAAAATAAATCTTTGTCAGCTTGTAAAGAATTGATTTTCATATTTCCTATTTTGATGAACCAATTGATATCATTTTAAACGTGGCGGATGCGGGCCAACCTAACATGGCCAGACATCCTCTGTCGATTCTTCTTTCTTGTGGCGTTCTAAGACATGGCGATGAGGCGACGACGATGAAGGCAGCAATGATAAAGGCCACGCTACCCACGACCTCCGCGAATCGCATCGCCCCCGTGGTGCACCGAAGCTTCTGGCCGACCCCCACTGGCCCGAGCAGCGCTCAGACTGCCTACTCGTGGCCTCCCAGCGCCATGCTTGGCGTGAGCCCGCCTACCCGCGGTGGCTCGGTGCCCTGCCCGATGCACGACCGCCTACCCGCGGTCGCCTGACACCCTTCCCAGATCGGGGCGTGCCTACCCGCGGCCTCCCGGCGCTGTGTACGGTGTGCGTCCCTCCTGCCCACATCCCTCCGGTGCCCTGCCGTGCCCTGTCGGCACCCCCGTGCCCTGCCCAGCGCCCTGCTTACTCCGCCAAAAACTGCCCGACCCCTGCCGCGCCATGCTCGATTCCACTACGGCCTATCCGGCCCCTACCGAGCACTGCCCAGCACACTCGCGGCCAGCCCGCGCTTCGCGTGGCCTACCCACTGGTCTCCTGACTGGCCTGATCTCCCAGGCCGAGTTTCCTCAGCCGAGCCCCTTGTGGCACTAGCCGAAATGGACATGAACAATGGGTTGAGATGCATATGTGGTGACCTGTGGGCTGAAATTCCCTCGTAGTCCCCCGGGCTGAGCCCGACGGTTCCGGCCCAAACATAGCGGGCTTACCCGCCCAACGGGCCGGGTCAAAACCAGCAAGGAAAACTGGGTCGACCCATACCGGGTCATCCTAGACTGGGTTGGGCCGAGTCGGTCCGACCAGGTCGGACTGGACCCAGGCCCATTTCTGACCCATTACCTTCTTGGGCCATACCATTGGCACAGGACATCTGTTTGAAAAACTGTCCACAGTGCTGATATTCTTAGAGAAAAGCCGTCTCATTGATAATACCCCAGTTGAGTTTGGGGTGTTGTTGAGATACAGTTAGGTTGGATCGTACATGAATCTAACCGGTCCCCAGGACTAAAAGTCTAATAACTAACAGGCCGTGTGTTTGATTGATGCACCATCTATTGCGTTGAGACCCCTATGATGTGGCTGACCATTGAGATACTTCTACGTGGGACTTCATTATATTTGTAGTATCAATCAATATCTTGTTGATGAGATCTCGCAGAGACAAGCATACAGTTGTGTGGGAACCTAGGCTGAGACTTAACAACTGCTGACCGATTCGACTCGAAGTGATTCGACTAGCCCAGTGGGGAGAGCCTCTGTGTGAGCACGGAAGACCAAAGGTGGGGAGCGCCTCTGTGTGAATGTGGAAGACCCATGGTACTCATCATGTGGAGTACCTCAGCAGGCTACCAGGGGAGCACCTTTGTGTGAGAGCAGTAGACCCACAGTGGAGAGCACCTCTGTATGAGTGCAGCTGATCCACAGTACTCAACAAGAGGACTACCTCAGCAGTCCAAGATATCGGGAAGCGCCTTTGTGTGACGCGGCATGCCCATTGTACTTGATAGAGGAAGAATTCTCTAGCATCCAAGGGTTCAGATTAATAAAAATTCTAGTTGAGCAGAGTCAAGGACTTTTTTGTTTTCCTCATGATTGAGATGGGTTACTAGTTAACTTAAGTATATTTATGAGCATATACCTAAGTAATAGTTGTCTATTTATTTGATACTCTGTGGTTTATCCTTTTTGGATTTTGTGAGACCTTGAGGGTCTCGGGGTCCCTACTGATTATCGTTATACTCACCTCTTCATGGGTTATGCCTGCATCTCATTGTGTTGGTTGCAAACGATGTAAATCGCAGATTGAGGTAGAGAGTAGCAGGACTGGATGGTACCCAGAGGTGGACCACTCGGTGTGACGATACACGGAGGAGGCAGATAGATGTGGAGTGCTGAGGAGTCCATCTGCACCTACCCTTCATGTAGGAATGTCGGAGGATGACCCAGTAGCTACATACTTTTCATCAGTTGTACATGCTTTCAGTTGTACTTGTAATTTTCTGTTGGGCTGGTATTTCCGGCCCCTTTTACATTCCAGCACTTCTTTTGTATACAGTTTTACGTAGTGTTTTGCTTCTAGTTGTGTACTCAAATGTGTTTGTTTATAGTTATAAAGTCAATGCCTTCCCTGTTTAGGGATTTACGCATTTGGTGCTAGTCACCAGCCCCTAGCCAATGGAAGGCGGGCTTGGGGTAGTCACGATACGGGCCCCAGGGGACAGGTCATGAAAAATTGGTATCAGAGGTGTCGGTTCTACCGCAAAACATAAAACTCTAATCTTTCTCTTCTATGAAGTAATATTGTTAAGGGTACTAAGTGTGGTTTTCAGTTCAGGGAGTCCAGTGTTGGTGCGGGCGGCTGACGTATCCATACACCAGGACCTTGACTTCTGATTTTCGACTCAGTGCACGAATACACTGATTGCGTGTGTGTTTTCAAAAGTTTTTTTTATGTCAACTCAACTAGGTCAGCTCCCCAGGTATAATATCTTGATTGTGTCGCATTCGTTTCTTTCAGGATCCCTCCATGCGGATGACGAGTTAGAGCATCGAGAGTCGTGTGTACTGACAGCCCACCGAGAGACGAGGCCTTGGTGTAGGGCCCTTTACCAGCAGAGGCACCAGTGGTACTAATTCCCCTTGGGCCACTGATGCCACCAGCCCCACCAGTAGATGATGCACGCCGCTTGAGTGCATTGCACGAGTTCCAAAGCCAGAGGCCACCCAGTTTTATGTCACGAACCGTCCTTGGGTCCTGTGTCGTGACTACCCCAAGCCCACCTTCCATAGGCATGGGGCTGGCAACTAGTACCAAAGTCGTAAATCCTGATAAATTGGAAGGCATTGCCTTTATAAAATTAAACAAAACACCACAGAGTACAAGCGGAAGTAAACAATAAGTACAAAAGGGAGTGCTGAAAAGAAAAAGGGCCAAAATACAAACCCAATCGAAATTACAGCTACAACTGAACAGAAGTACAACAGAAAAGACAAACAGTTGTAGGAATGGGAGCAGCTCTTGGGTCATCCTCCTCGGATCCTACCTGAAGGGTAGGTACAGATAGCGCAGCTCCTTGATCGTCCACCATAGATCCTACCTAAAGGGTAGGTACATATATCCTCTACAACGCTCTTGCCCGTCAACCTCCACCGAGTGTCGTCTCGTCGTGATGTCCACCACCGGATACTGTCTCGTCATGAGGTCCACCTCCGGGTACCATCCAGTCCTCGAACACTCGGCCTCTGTCTGCGATGCCGTCGTCTAAAACCAACACAACGAGGTGTGGGCATAGCCTGTGCAGGGGTGAGTATAACGATACTCAGTAGGGACCCCGAGACCCTCAAGGTCTCACTAAATCCAACAAGGATAACCACAAAGAAATATCTCAATAGATAAACTCTACTTTGGTATATACCCATACATATACCTAAGTTATCAAGTAACCCATCTCAATCATAAAGAAACACAAAGATTATGAAATCAACGGATAACCACTACCAATGTTTATGCCCATACATATACCTAAGTTATCAAGTGACCCGTCTCAATCATGAGGTAAACACAAAGATCATAGACTCAGCTCAAACTAAGATTTTCATTATCAATACTGTAACTGCTGAAGAGCCCCAACTCTAGAGTGTACAGTGGTCCTTTCACGACTCTGAGGTACTGCTCACTAACCTAAGACTACTGAGGTACTCCTCCTATCGAGTACCGCGGGTCAGGCACACAAACACAGTAGTGCTTCCCGCCGGGGTATGCCACCCAAACACAGCAGTGCATCCCCCCTATTAGCCTGCAGAGGTACTCTCCGGACAAGTACCACGGGTCTGCACTGTCACATAGTAGTGCTCCGTCCGCCTTGGGTCTGCACACAAAAAATTAGTGCTCCGTCCACTGGGTTAGTCAACTCACTCCAAGTCGAGTCGGTCAAGCAGTCGTCAGGTCTCAGCCGGCTACACGGTCTTCGTACTCTCTACGCTCATCTCTGGGGGGGGGGGGGGGTCCGCTCCAAGAGCTACTGGTAGACACACCAAGTATCTCAATGTCCCACGAAGAAGTATCTCAAAGGAACGCCTCATTATAGGGGTCTCAACGCAACAGACAGCGCATCAATCGGACACCCGGTCTTTGAGTTATTAGACTTTTCGCCGCAGGGGCCCGATTGGTTTTTTGTACGAACCAACCCGACCGTTTCTCAACTTTACCCCGAACTCTCATAGGGTATACTCATAGGGACCGTTTCTCAACAAGATCACCAACGTCGCTGACGGTTCGTCAAACGGACATCCAGTCTGAAAGTTATCAGCTTTTCCGTTCTAGGGGCCCAGTTGGATTTCGTGTACAATCCAACCCAGCCACTATCCAACTGCAACCAAAACTCATGCGAAGTATGCCAAAAGTTCCTTCTCATCAAGAGGAATCCAACAAATTCAACGACATGTCAATCAGATATCCGGAGCTCAATATATAAGTGTTTCCGCTCCGAGGGCCCAGTTGGTTTCGTGTTCGAACCAACCCGGCCGTACACAAGTTATTTGAAACCCTAAGTGTAATATACTGAAACGATCTTCTCGATCCAAGGATCGATACACAATTGACGGTGCGTCGATCAGAGGTCTGTAGCCCATGATATGAGAATTTGAACGGAAACTGTCCGAAAATAGGGGGTTTGGGCCCGGTCCGACCCGACCCGAGACCCCCTGGGGCGGCCCAAATCGGGTCCGGGTATGGCCCAAAAGGGCACTGCCCGGCCCGGTGTGTGCGGCCCGACCGGTTGGCCTGCCGCGCTGGCGCGGTCGCATGGCCGCTCGGCTGTCCGGCTGAGCGGACAAGGGGTGTGGTCGCCCCCTTGAAAGAAACTGCGGCCCCCCGTGTGGGGGCCGCCCCTTGACAACGGACGCAGCCGAGCGCCGCGTCCCGCCTCCCTCGGTCCCGTGCGGTGAGGGGACCAGCGGCCTTAGCTGTGGCCGCCATTCCCGGCGGCGCGCGGGCCGCCGCGACCTCCTGGCAGCCGGCCAATGCCGGCAGCCGGCGCCGCCGTGCCGGCGAGGCGCGCCAGTGGTGTTTTCCGTGGACCACCGGACGTGCTCCGGTGGTCCATTTTGCTCGCCGCCTTCACCAATGGTCCTCCCGGGACCCGACCCTCACTACGGAGGCTTAAAATTTACTTTGTAGCCCCGTTTGTCGTCGCCCATCAATCTGCACACAATGATCAACCAACAGAGTCTTCAAATTACTTCCGCGGCCCCGACTCTAGCCGCGGTTTCGTTCAGCCTCAACGGCGCGGCGCAACGGCTCCCCGCTTCTTCGTCGTATTCTTTCTTGTCTCCGCGCGGTTTCGTTGCACCGCGCAACCTTTGTCTGTTCCGCAATGAACAAAACAACAAAGGGAGAGGAGAGTCGGTCGTGTTCAAGCTGTCCAACCTCCTCCCGTTAAGTTGGTTACAAGCGGCCCAAAAGACGAAGAATGACAAGGATTTTTCACGAACAAAAGAAATCAACCCAAACAGTTTTACCTGAAATCAAGAATTCCCAACCCGCAAACATAATATTCGTGGATCAACTTAATATTTAGTTGATCCGCGTTCTTAGATATAGAAGGAAGTAAACAAGGGTTCACTTACAATCACAAATAAATTCCCTTCCTCGAGCGTAGTTGAACGAAGGCTCGTCGCGGAATTGCATGTCGCGGAAGAAGGCGTCGCGGAATGGGGATCATCACGTTTCGTAGAAAAGATTCGTCGGTGTCGGATCGTCGATCTCCGAGGAAGGTGTCTTTCGCCGTCGTCCGTCACCGAAGGTCGGTGTTCCTCGTCGGCGGTGGTACATTCTTCGTGTTCTTCGACAAAGAACGAAGAACTTCAAGACTTCTCATATTCTCCCCAAAAACTCAACACAATAATCCAACATTAATAAAATAAGACACCTCTTGTTTTATTACTCAAGCCTTAAGTTTGAAATTCAAAAATTGAATCAATCAATTAATTTAATTAATTGAGGAGTTTAAACCGCCCAATTAATGAGGCGTTTATTATTCAAAATAAATGCAAGAGTTGACTTACATTAAAAAGGGGGGTGCGGGTGCGTTACCTAATTAATGTGGGGTTTCATGGAAGTTAAAAAAAGTGGGGATCGTGTGGGCCCCACCCCAAAAATATCCTACCTAGTGGAGTAGGATATAGTGGGTCCCACTTTAACCACTTATCTTAGGTTAAACAACTTAAAATAAAATAAATTGGTTGCCCCATTTATTTTATTCATTTACTTAACCCAAAAATTTTAAAACAACACCTGAGAAAACGCAACTCCGGAAAAGGTGTTCCTAAGAAATTACTGGCGTTGTGATTCCATCGGTGCCCTCAGATTTCAATTCCGAGCACCGATTCAAAAGTTAGAAAAACCCGCTCGTTCGTTCACTGAACGTACCCGAGCTAATATTAGGAAATTGATTCTAGGCAAACCAGACCTCAGAATCAGGCGTCGTCAGCAACTGCACTCTTGTAAAATTCCAAAGAAAATTAAGAAAAAAATTTCCTTGAAATTTATGGGTCTTTACATTACTCCCAACTTAGGGCTTTACGTCCCCGTAATTCTTTAACACAAACTAAAGATTCAAATGAAGTACTGAGCACGCATCTGAGCCTTCCGCTCCCATGTGCTCACCTGGAGGTTCCCGTACTTCCACTGAAAGCACACCTGAGGAATTGACTGCCCTCGTAGGATCCACTCATGTCAATCCTCGATCCCCATTGGAACCTCCGTGAAAGTCACCCCATCGCCAATGTCCAGCTCCTCATGGTCGATGATATGCGAAGGGTCGTGCACGTATCTCCTCAGCTGAGATACGTGGAAGTCGTCGTGCACCTTGTGAAACTGAGGTGGATGGGTCAAGCGGTAAACCACCTCACCTACCCTACTAAGGACCTAAAAATGTCTATTGAACCTCGGATATAACTTGTCGCCTCAGCCACATCTCCGTAAACCTCATTGAGGTGAGACCCGTATAAGGATGTGATCGTCATCCTCGGACTCTAGAGGTCTCCAATTCCTATTTGGAACTTAAACTAAAAACTCATGTTGCCGTAAGGGTAAGGTTGGCCAAATCAAGAGTGATCGGCCAATCCATCCTATGCATGAGTTTATCCGGTGCTGCCTGAGGATTCCCTTTTGCCGACCAAGGAAAAACTATCCCAAAGTTGTAGTTAGACCACAACCTTTTTGCCTAATACCGTCAATTTGTGCACGAACTGTGGTTGCCCAGTCCATCCTCAAACCAATGTTGTAAGGCCTCGACGCTGCCACCAAGAGATTACAAATGAAACTTTCACCTCAAGGGTCTGACCACACTATTAGCGTAAGTGTGATTATCGAGTCTTCTCCCAAGGTATCTCCAGATGTGAGGGTCAAGTCTACAGCTTACCGGAAACTCTAGGTCTGGGACAATATTTGTGAAAGGAAGGAATGATTCATATCGACATCTGTTAATACGGAAGCTAGTAGTGGACACGGACTGTCCCTTGAATAATTTTTAGAGCCATTGGGTCACACTCCTTGACCGCATGCAGCCGCACTCTTCCTCCTCCCTCCAGCTCCCTGAGCCTAGCGGAGAAAACTAAGGCGGGTGGTTGTACCATGCTTAAATGTACACCACCTCATGTTGCTCTCCTAGCTCTGCCACCACGTCTTCAGCATCACAGACTCATCTCTCATTAATGATTCCTCTTCTTGAAGCATTTAACACGCCCGAGTCTCTAAGACGGGTGCCAGTTTCCTTTTTCTTACTGCACTGTCCAGTCTTCATCCACTTCTGAATGATCTGCACCTTCCTTGCTTACGATCTGAAAGAGCTGCTACGATTTCTCCCTTGCCGAAAAGAGAAAATCTGTCTCATCCCCCGGATTAACCACACCCATCACATAATACAGTCAATCCTGACATGAATGATGCATTCATGCCATGGTTGATGTCTTAAGGCCTCGACGTTACTACCAAGACATCCAACTGTCACTCTCGCCTCCAATGGTCGAGTCACACTGTCGGCACCAGTGTGAGGTCATTGGGTCCCCTCCAGTAGAAATCTCAAAAGTGAGGGTCAAGTCAATAGTTTTTAACCAGAACCTCTCAGTATCAACCGAACAAAAGGACATGAAAGCAAACATCACAATGATAAGTGCCTTTTTATTACTGCAGCTCATATTACAAAGTCACAAATACAACAGCCACTAGTGCAGAAATCGTTTTTTACATCACCATTTTTTACGTCGGTTATATATAACCGACGTAACAATGCGGCGAGTAGATTTTTCACGTCGGTTATTTTAATAACCGACGTTACAAATCGCGCCTGTTGGGTTTTTACGTCGGTTATCTTATAACAGACGTAAAAAACCAATGCGCGGGGGGTTTTTTACGTCGGTTATTTTGTAACCGATGTAAAAAACCCGATATCGACGTTTTTTTTACGTCGGTTATCAAATAACCGACGTAAAAAACCAAAGCGCGGTGTGTTTTACGTCGGTTATTTTATAATCGACGTAAAAAACCCCCCCGGGGCTTTGGTTTTTTACGTCGGTTACCAAATAACCGACGTAAAAAAACCCGATATCTACGCGTTTTTTAGGTCGGTTATAAAATAACCAACGTAAAAAACCAAAGCGCCGGAGCTTTTTTACGTCAGTTTTAAGATAACCGACGTAAAAAAGCTAAAAAATAGTTTATAACGTCGGTTATTATATAACCGACGTTATAATGCATTTAAAAAAATTAAAGCCCGTGTTCTGTCATTTACGATTTTTCGATTGACAGTCGCCGGCTCGTCTCTCTCTCGCACGGTAAACCCTAATAGGCTCGTCGATCGCCTGCATTACACTCATTTTGGCTTCATTGTTTATCTTATTCACTCCTCTCGGATCTATCATCTCAACTCGCGACATTCAAGTAAGCCTTCCACGAATTTATTTCATTCGTTTTTGTTTCGATTCTTGATGTGCTTTTCGTTCGTTTTTGAATCTCGTGGAATTTATTTTATTGCAAATGGTTATTATGTTCATTCAACTCGCAACATTCAACTCGCAAATGGTTATTAAAACATTGAGGATTAGCTTCAGCAAAATCTGAAAAATAATGGGTGGTACTGTAACGTTCCATTCTTCCAGCTACATTATTATTTCCTACTTAGCTGGAATGTGACTTTCTGGATGAAGATTGGTAGTACTTATTTTCTTAAAATCATATTTTCAATATGATTGTCCAGAAAATGATTTTCATGAATGAAATTGGACCAGGTACAATCGGTAATACCTATCCTTAAAATTTCATTCAGCATTCTTACATCATAATATTTTTTCAAAAAATTATGATTTTTAGAACTCCTAGATCAGAAAACCATCATCTGTTTTCATCTGCATTCATAAAAATATCAATTCATACCTATTACAATCAAATATTTCATTCTGGACTCATGGTGAGTCTGATAATACATTTCTTCTTTCAGTCATCTCCTAAAAATGATGGACCTTTTCATGCAAAGTGTATCTGATTTCTTGAATATGATGGTATGTCCGATTTTCAACAAAACCAAGTGAGGTGATTTCCTTTATTATTAATAATTCATAAAAAATTTATAATACCTAAATATTATTATCATCCTTTTCAGATTTTTCATTATAAAAAAGGTAAAGGGTACTTTCTTTTCATTCTTAAGTTAAATTATATTTTTTATAAAGGTCTTTTCTATCTAGGTAGAAATAATTTAATGATAATTAAATTGAATTAGGTATATTATCTTATCTTACCATCCAAACACATTTTTATGTATTAATAATTATTATGTTTTGTAAAAACAATTATGACCCCCATTTCATTTTTGTTAGTCAATTGATCTACGAAAGTGTTATAAATGATTTGATGATCACGATTCACCCATATATATGGTTAGTCATTGTGTGACATTTGGGTCCATAATATCCTTCTAATGCACATTATATATCATAGATCAATATGGGATACAGATGGTTATACCATGTCCAATGTGTTATGTGATGTGTCTGGTAAGAAATATTATAATAAATTATAGGAAATGTGATTAACATATCCCAATATGAGGTGAATGAAACTATGTTTTCCCTTGACATATGTTATGACTTATATGATTATGTTTGTGCCACACTCTTATGTTATTACATATACCAATGTTGTGATCTTGTGAATAAGGTTTTTTACATCATGTTCCCACTATCATATAAATCATGTCTTATGTTATGCTAAAATTGTTATACTTGGACTCAGGTTTTATGATCTATGATTATATAGAACTGGTTCACTTATCTTTTTGATCATGTGCTTTGGGTATGCTCTTATACCCCCATGGATATCTTTTTATGAGATTAGATATTATATTTATATATATCATGTTTACCCATAATGAGTATCATAAATCAAAACTTTTATTATTTTCATTCCCTAAGTTATAAAAATAAGTATTTTGTAGGATGATTCAAAAATTTAATCTGTGAGATGAGTTGTTTTATGTGTGAAACCCAGGCCAAACACATATGTATTTTTTTATTGGTATTACATATATATAGTTCGACATATACTTTTTTTTACATTACCATGATATTAACATTACTTTTTCTAAAGAAATATTAATGTCCTTAGATTATATATCGGATCAAAAGTATATAGTAATTCTAATATATAATCAGAATGATCAGATAATATCACAATATTATTAAACAAAAAACAAATGGTCTGTATTCATATTTTTAACATGACACTTACGATGTATAGCTATTTGGTGTTGGGTACTTATGAAAACTACTATTACTTTCAAGATTTGTTTTATATTTTAAATTGTTTTACATTCAAATTATGATTTTTTTCATATAAACATGTTTTTTATTATCTTAAAAATATATATTTTTTGTTGATATTTGTTATAGGTAATAATGAGTCGAAGTTGGATTACGACACATCGAATGAGCAATGAATTTGAGGAAGGTGTTGATGCCTTTTTGGAATTTGCAAAACGAAATGTTCCAAGTAGTGACATTTTTTTCTGTCCATGCCTGAAATGTTTAAATATGAAGAAGTTGAAAAGTAGAGAGATAAAATATCATCTAATATGTCATGGTTTTAATCCGAGTTACATCCCTTGGATTTGGCATGGTGAAACTGGACGGAATGTCACTGATGATGATGATTCGCAAGATGGTAACTCCAATGGAATTGAAGAAATGATTCGCGATATTGTAGCAGAACAAATTGAGATAGAACCGACAGTTGCACGTCTATATGGTGATGCTGAAAAACCATTATATCCCAGTTGTACAGATTTTACCGTTCTGTCGGCGGTGTTAAGATTCATTAACCTGAAGGCGAAGCATGGATGGAGTGACATAAGTTTTACAGAGCTGCTACAATTGATGAAAGACATTCTTCCAAAAGATAACGATCTTCCAGATTCACATTACAAAGCCAAGAAAATATTATGCCCGATGGGATTGGGATACAAGAAAATGCATGCCTGTCCAAATGACTGCATTATATATAGGAAGGAATATGAATTTCTTTCAGAGTTTCCAAAATGTGGGACATCACGGTATAAGGTGAAAGAAAAATCATAGGGTGATGTAGAGATTACAAAGCTCCCTTCAAAGGTATTTTGGTATCTTCCTATAATTAATAATTTCAAATGTTTATTTGCTAATTCACATGATGCAAAAAGGTTAAGATGGCATGCTGAAGAGCGGGTATGTGATGGAAAAATACGCCATCTAGATGATTGTCCACAATGGAAGAAAATTGATGCGCAATATTCTACATTTGGAAATGAAATAAGAAATCTCAGACTAGGGTTGTGCACAGATGGAATGAATCAATACCGAACACTCAGTAGAACACATAGTTCATGGCCTGTTTTATTGGTAATTTACAACCTCTCTCCTGAAGTTTGTATGAAGTGAAAATATGTCATGTTGAGTACAATGATCTCTAGTCCAAAGCAACCCGGTAATGATATTGATGTTTACTTGTCACCGTTGATTGATGATTTGAAACTGTTATGGGATGATGGTATTAGGGTGTATGATTCTTATAAAATGGAATATTTTCAACTGCTTGCAGTGCTTCTGTTCACTATAAATGACTTCCCAGCGTATGGAAATTTGTCTGGATACAATGTTAAAGGGCATAAAGCATGTCCAATTTGCGAACAACAGACGTCCTATTGTCAATTGCATCATGGGAGGAAAACAGTGTACATGGGTCATCGAAATTTTTTGCCTATGGAACACCCTTATAGAAGACTAAAAAAGGCATTTAATGGCTCACAAGAATTTGATACTGCTCCAAAACCTTTATCCCATGATCTGTATTTTGAGAGGGTGAAAAACCTTGACGTGACATTGGGAAAGACACAGAAATCTGGTAATGATAGAAATATTTGGAAGAAAAGGTCAATTTTTTTTGAGCTAACATATTGGAGGTATAATGAAGTTAAACATAATATTGATGTCATGCACGTGGAGAAGAATATCTGTGATTCTTTGATTGGAACATTGTGAGATATTAAAGGAAAGACTAAAGATGGGTTGAATGCAAGATTAGACTTACTATCAATGGGAATACATTTGGAGTTAGCTCCCACTCCTAAAGGAAGACGAACATTTCTTCCCCCGGCTTGTCATACATTATCGAAGAGGGATAAAATTAGCTTCTTTCAGTGTCTTCATGATACCAAAGTTCCTCAAGGTTATTCTTCTAATGTAAAAATTTTTGTCTCATTGAAGGACTTGAATTTGATAGGTATGAAATCACATGATTGTCACGTCATGATGCAACAAATTCTACCTGTTGCATTGCGTGGAATATTACCCATTCGTGTCAGAAAGACTATAATGAAGTTGTGTTATTTTTTCAATTCAATTTGTAACAAGGCGATTGATGTGAATGCTTTGAACATTTTGTAAAAGGATGAAATTTTTATACTTTGTCAATTGGAAATGTATTTTCCTCCTACTTTTTTTGATATAATGGTGCATTTAATGATTCATCTGGTTCGAGAAATAAAGCTTTATGGACCTGTATATCTTCGTTGGATGTATCCTTTTGAAAGGTATATGAAAATATTAAAGGGGTATGTTAAAAATATATATCGACCTGAAGCCTCCATTATTGAAAAGTATATTTCTGAGGAGGTAGCAGAGTTTTGTACGAGCTACTTGGCTGCGGCGCAACACATAGGTTTGCCTCCATCTCGCCATGAACGAGTTAATAATGAGGGAAAGGGGATTCGCGGCTTGAAAGTCAAATCATTGTCAGCTGAACAGATGAAGAAGTTAGAATCATACATCTTGAATAACATAGTTGATGCTCAACCATATATCACATTGCATATTAATGAGTTGAAACAATGTCATCCAAAGAAGAAAGAAATGTGGATTTTGAATGAGCACAACAAAACTTTTTTGTCATGGATTAAAAAGACTTTGCTTGGTAGATCAGATGTATCAGAGACATTAAAATGGATAGTGGGTGGTCCATGTTTAAATGTGATAACATGGTCTGGTTATGACATTAATGGTTATACATTTCATACAAAAGCTCAAGACAACAGAAGTGCAGTTCAGAATAGTGGTGTATTGGTGTTTGCAGAAGTAATGCATTTTTCGAGTGCTAAGGACAAAAACCCAATTTCTGCATCAAATGCATATTATGGAGTGATTGAAGACATATGAGAGGTTGATTACTTTAAAATTAAAGTTCCCGTTTTTAACTGTAAATGGTTTAACGGTAACAACAGTGTCAGACACGATGAATTTGGAATGACACTTGTTAATCTGAATAGATTCGAAGACACAGCTAATTCTTTTATAATGGAAACACATGCAAAACAAATTTTTTATGTAGTAGATCAATCAGATATGCAGTGGGCTGTTGTTTTACAAGGGAAAAACAATATGTTGGTGAGGATGAACTTGATGAATATGATGATTTATGTGAGATCCCTACTTCAATGGAAATATTAACAGAACATAATGACGATCATGTTGAAGACATAGTTTGTGCCATAAGGAACGATCACGACGAAGGAATTTGGGAAAACAATCCATCTGTACATTCCTAAAATTACAGGTAACATATGTTTATTTCTTGTTTACATTTATTTTTTCCATAAATGTTAGATATTGTAAGTTTTTTATTTATTAAAACATGTTTTAAAATAAAATAAGTATATGTTATTGTTTGTTTTAAGTTTTTTAGTTTACTTTATCATGTTTATAACCATTACATGAATTTTAAAATGCTTATTTTTGTTCACTGACAATTACTTTACCATGTTTACAATGTTTACCAAGTTTACCATTTTTACCATCTTGACCATCTTGACCATCTTTTCCATCTTTACCATTGTTTAACATGCTTACCATATTACCAATGTTTACTATTATGTAACTTAGTACACTTTTCTATTTTCTGATTATAGTAGTATTAAAATATTTGAATTTGTATATTTTTTCACTGAAAATTAATTTACCATGTTTACAATGTTTACCAGGTTTACCATTTTTTCCATTTTTTACCATCTTGACCATCTTGACCATCTTGACCATCTTGACCATCTTTGCCATATTTACCATTGTTTAACATGCTTACCATATTACCAATGTTTACTATTATGTAACCTAGTACACTTTTCTATTTTCTGATTACAGTAGTATTAAAATATTTGAACTTGTATATTTGTGAACTGACGTTTGTTTTTTTGATTTGAAGGATAATGAGGGATCATTCAGATGATCAACCACATGATTCTGGGGAGGAGCATATTGCTGGTCATACCTCTGGGGATGAACATTCACATGATCCTATTACGACAAAGAGTTCAATGGTTGGTAAATGTGGTTGCACACGTATACCAAAATTATCACTTGCCCGTACGCAGGATCAGAGGATAGTAGTTGAGTTTGATGATGATGATATTCCTAGAGGTCTGAATGCCAAAGATTTTAAGAGTTTTGTTACAACTCAGGCTAAGACCAAAGTAATCATTCTGTATGATGATTGGAGAGGTGTGGATAAAGCAATTATCTCTCAGTTGTGGGAGACGATTTTGGTAAGATCTTTTGTCATTGTTTGACCATTATTTTAATGTTTCTGGTATATATAATATGTTTAACCTCTTCTTTATCAGATGACATTTGATATTCCTGACACTGGAGGAGTCAGGAAGAAATGCTTATCGTTGGCTTCTAGGAGATGGAGGGATTTCAAATCAACCCTCTCATCTGATTTCATTTATGGTCATAGGAGTCATGATAATCCATGTCGTATATATCCTTTTATAGATGAATACACATGGAGACAGTTTTTTGAAAGTAGAAAAAAAGAGTCATTTCTGGTAAGGGCAATGTAAACTTTTATATACTTTCTTATATAAATGATTTTATTAATGTTTTGTTAATGATTTCTTATTCTTAAATTACAGCAAACAAGGAAAGCTCATCAGGAGATCCAATCTAAAAATGTATACCCTCATAGTTTATCTCGGGGAGGGTATACATTATTGGAAGAAAAAATGATAGCGGAAAAATTTCAACAACTAAGAGCTGAGTCTTCAAGCTCTGGAGAGGTGGCCCCTCCATCCCCTCCATCTAGACATGAGAAATGGAAGAGAGCTCGGAAGGGAAAAAAGGGCAATATCTTTCGGAATAATCGAGAATCGTAGCTGAGAGGATTGTAAGATATATATTTAATTTATTTAAGTTAACTTTTTTCTTCATATAAGCTTCAATCATTACAGAAATGTTCAATTAATTAATACATGACTCTCTTGAGGAGCAGAGTTCAGAGGGAACATTTACAGCTACTGGGAGGGAAGATATTTTATTTGCAGCATTGGGAAGGCCCGAACATCTTGGTCGTGTAAGAGGATATCTGACAGGTGTATCGGTAAGAAAAGTGTTTCCACATTCTTCAACTTCTAACATTGAGGGGGTTTATAAAAAAAATAGAATCCTTGGAGGCTGAAGTTCAAAATATTAATGCGACGACGGAAGACAAGATTAGAGATTCAGTGCAGTCTATGTTTGCAGAAATGCAAAGACAATTTCAGACTGCAGCTCCCACTCCTCCACCTCCCCCTGCAGACCCCGTTATTTATCCTCCACCTCTGCCAGTAGCTCCCACTCCCCCACCTCAGCCTGCGGACCCCATTTTTTATCCTACGCCTCTGCCGCAGCTTCCTACATATTGCGAGTTGTATGTTGATGATTCTCAACATCATATAGTAGCATACGGGTTGGTATATTGTATAGGAGATACAGTTCATCATCAACAATTAGAGGTAGAGAATCAGAGGGTCACTGTACAGGATATTATAGATAGATCATCTAGGGTACCAATACCTACAGATTAGGTGGCGACAGTTGGACAGAGTATCGGCCATTTTTTAGTTTGGCCATCCAGACTTCTTCGACTCATTACCATAGAGGTATGAATGTTATATCTTTTATTTTATTTTTTTATTAAAGTTGTTTTATCATTTTCAAACTATTATATTTCTCAATTTTATTTTCACAGGAATACTTCAAAGGTAAAGAAATATTGTATAGACAACAACAAAGACAACAGGCTATGACATCAGATACAGATTCCAGTGGTCTTGACAGATTGTCAAGATATTCAAATTTTTTGTTGGGTTTTTATGAGTATCCAATGGAATCTCAAGTTTGTGGACGTGAAATAAGTGTGGGGATTACAAAATCTGATATCATGGAGCTTGTTACTGGAGATAAGTTGGGCATCAACGTGGTGCAAATTTTTTCCATGTAAGTCTTAACACCTTTTCCCTGCGTTATATTTATTAAAAATGTATACTTATATATGTTTTGTATTAGGTATCTTTATAAAATTTGTGAGAGGAATGAACTGATAGAAGTATATGGATTCATGGACCCACAATTGATTTCCCCTGAAGCATGTGCATTGAATGAGGAACAAAGAATGGTTTATATTGCTGAAAGATTTGAAAAGAATATAATCCAACAATGTTGGATGATGCCTTTTTGTGAGAGGTATGAAACACATTTCTCTCAAAGAGTTAATTATCTTTTAACATAAAAAACCACTAACATTAAATTTCCTTTTATCAGTAATCATTGGATGTTAGGGATTTTTTGCCCAAGGGAGAAAGCACTTTATTGGATATGCTCTGTTCATGGTGATGTGTGGGCAAGTTTTAAGAATATATTGGAAAAGTAAGTTTCAATTTCTCAATAGTTTTATATATTATAATGAATTTTAAATTTACCCCATTCATATTATTTTCTAACAGTGCATGGGTCTACTTTCGAAAAAACACAAAGAAAAGAAATGCAAAGATCAAATATGTAAAGGCGAAGGTAAATTTCCATTTATAATTTGTACTTTTTGATTTATTACAGAAAAATAATATATTGAATTTACAGTCATTCAAAACAGAATTATCATGAACAACAAGGCCTCATCGAATGCGGATATTATATGTTAAGATTTATGTATGAAATAATAACAACTGGGACAGTTGTGAATTTTGACCTGGTAAGATTTCCTCTTAAACTTTGCCATCATATTTCAATTTTATTTATTCATTATACACGTTAACTATCTTCTTTTTCATTTGTAGCTTTTTGATGACCCTCAACCCTATACTGCTGAAGACATCAAACATGTACAAGTGGAGTGGTCAAATTATTTTACAGGTTTGATTGAATTTTAGTTGTTTGTAATGTAAAATGTAATTTTGAATATTGTCATTTTAATTGTCTATTTGGTAGTTGTTTAGGTTTGATTTAGTTTTTTTTAAGTTGACAGTGTAAGTTTTGAATGTTATATAAGTGAATGTTTAATTTTGCTCTACTTCTTGTTTTGGTCTACTTTTGATGGTTCTTATGGTATGGATTTGGGTCTGTGGGGGAGGGGTTCCCTGGGTGTGGGGGTGTGTTCAGTGGGGTTGGGGGTGTCCAACGGTCTGGGAGGGCTGTTCGGTGGGGTGGGGGGACAGTCTTGGGGGGTGGCAGGGATGTCCAGGGGTGTGGGAAGCCGGTCCAGGGGTGTGGGAGTGCTCTCCAGGGGTGGGGGGGTTGTCCAGGGGTGTGGTGGGGGCTGTCAAGTGGGGTGAGGGGGTGAGGAGGTGCTGTTCAGGCGGGTGGGGTGTTGTCGAGGGGTGTTTGGGGGTGTCCGGGGGTCGGGGGGAAGTCCAGGAGTGTGGTGGGGGCTCCAATGGGGTGGGGGAGGGTTGTCCAAGGGGTATACATGAGGGTGGGAGCTCCAATGGGGTGGGGGAGGGCTGTCCAAGGGGTATACATGAGGGTGAGGGCTCCAACGGGGTGGGGGAGGGCTGTCCATGGGGTATAAATGAGGGTGGATGCTGTCTAGTGGGTAAGTTTTATATGTTATCTATTTACAGGCTTATTTTTGATGTACTTCTATTTTTGTGGTATGATTTCTTGATTTATTTTCTGGTTGATTCTGGTGGAGAGAAGATCACTGCATTCTGTTTAAAAAAAAATTGGGTTTATCACGTCGGTTATTTAATAACCGACGTGATAAAATGCTTGGAAAATAGTTTATCACGTCGGCTATTTAATAACCGACGTTATAAAAGGCGTGGAAAATAGTTTATCACGTCAGTTATTTAATAACCGACGTGATAAAAGGCCTGGAAAATGGTTTATCACGTCGGTTATTTAATAACCGACGTGATAAAAGGCCTGGAGAATGGTTTATCACGTCGGTTATTTAATAACCGACGTGATAAAGGGCCTGGAGAATGGTTTAGCACGTCGGTTATTGAATAACTGACATGCTAAACAGCCTAGAAAATGGTTTATCACGTCGGTTTTTGACTAACCGACGTGATAAACCCCCTCCCACCGATTTATCACGGCGGTTATACAATAACCAACGTGATAAACCCCCCTCCCCCGGTTTTTCACATTGGTTTTATATGAACCGACGTGATAAACCACGCTCAGCCCAGTTTATCATGTCGGTTCTTATAGAACGGACGTGATAAACCACCCTCACCCCAGTTTATCACGTCGGTTCTATATGAACCGACGTGATAAACCCCCTCACCCCCTGTTTATCACGTCGGTTGTTTAAGAACGGATGTGATAAACCATTTTCCATGCCATTTATCACATCGGTTCTTCGATAACCGACGTGATAAGCAATTCTCCAGGCCTTTTATCACGTCGGTTCTAAAATAATCGACGTGATAAACCATTCTCCAGGCCCTTTATCACGTCGGTTCTAAAATAACCGACATGATAATCATCGCGATTTTATGTTTTTGACGTCGGTTTTTAAATAACCGACATCAAGAACCTTATTTATAACATCGCACGTATTAACGTCGGCTAGAAACCGACGTAAAAAATTAAAAATAACCGACGTAAAAAACGTTTTCTGCACTAGTGAGCAACATGGAACTAGAAGTACCAAGAACAAATGTAATCAGCTAGTTCCACTCCTATCCACCTGTTCCCAGAGCACTACTGCCTTTTCCACCGCTCGGCTGTTGCTCAAGCACCTGTCGCTACTTCTGTCTCGGTGGCTCCTCCAATGTCTATGGATCAACTGTGTGGGGGGTCAGACAGTCACGTGCCAAGTGACCCTTCTTACCACATTCATAACACTTCCTGCTCCTCGTACAGCTGGCTCTGGTCCTCTTGGACCTCTACAACATCTGTCTACTGCCTACAGATTACTCAGCTACTGATGGAAAATCATGCGGCAAAGGTAGCATCTCATGAACATGCTTGGGGTGTAGAGCTACTGGTACAAACTCCACCCTGAAGAAGGTCTTGAAGTCTCCCCAGGTGAAGGTCATCCCATTGCAAAACTGGAACAAGCGGCTCCACCATCTCTCAACCGCTACCTGAAGGAGGCAGGTAGCAAAGATCACCATGAAGTCTTCTGGCATCCCCACTAGCCTGAAGACTCTCACCATAGCCTCCAGCCAATCCTCGGCCGCATGCGGGTCTGTCTCTCCCGGGAACCTTGGTGGCCTTTGGCGCTGGAACTCGTGCATCGTGCTCAAGAGGCATGCATCGCCTACTGCTGGGGCTGGTGGCATCGATGGCCCAACGTATGGTAGTACTGCTGTTGCCTCCGCTGGTGCCTCAACTGCAAGAGGGCCCTGTACCAAAGCCTCGTCGCTCGGCAGGCTGTCAGTACGCACATCCCTCTGGGCTCTAGCTGATCGTGCATAAAAAGGCATCATAAAAGAAACAATGTGACACAGTCAAAAAATTATACCTGGTGAGCTGACCTGGTTTGAGATGACTTTTAAAAACGTCTGGAAACACACACGCAATCCATGTTTTCATGCACAAAGTCAGAAATCAGTTGTCAGGGTCCTAGTGTATGGATACGTCGGTTGCCCGCACCAACACCAGACTCCCTGAACTGAAAACCACACTCCGTAATCTTATCAACATCACTTCAGAGAAAGAAAATATCAGAGTTATAAGTTCTGCGGTAGAACTTCCCTTTGATACCAATTTGTCATGACCCATCCTCGGGGCCCGTGCCGTGACTACCCCAAGCCCGCCTTCCATAGGCAAGGGACTGGCAACTAGCAACAAAGGCATAAATCCCAATAACTGGGAAGACATTGCCTTTATAAAAGTAAACAAAACACCACAGAGTACAAGCGGAAGTAAACACTAAGTACAAATGGGAGTGCTGAAAAGGAAAATGGCCAGAATACAAACCCAATAAAAAGTACAACTACAACTGAATAAAAGTACAACAGAAAAGACAAACAGCTGGAAGAATGGGAGCAGCTCCTGGGTCGTCCTCCTTGGATCCTACATGAAGGGTAGGTACAGATAGCGCAGCTCCTGTATCTTCCACCATGGATCCTACCTGAAGGGTAGGTACAGATAGCCTCCACAACGCTCTCTCCCATCAACCTCCTCTGAGTGTCGTCTCGTCGTGAATTCCACCACTGGATATTGTCTCGTCGTGAGGTCCACCTCTGGGTACTGTCTATTCCTTGAACACTCAGCCTCTGTCTGTGCTGTCATCTTCTGCAACCAACACAACGAGGTGAGGGCATAGCCCGTGTAGGGGTGAGTATAACGATACTCAGTAGGGACCCCGAGACCCTCAAGGTATCACTAAATCCAACAAGGATAACCACAAAAAATGATCTCAACAGATACCCTCTACTTAGGTATATACCCATACATATACCTATGTTATCAAGTAACCCATCTCAATCACGAGGAAACACAATGATTATGAAATCAACGGATAACCACTACCCAGGTATATGACCATACATATACCTAAGTTATCAAGTGACCCATCTCAATCATGAGGTAAACACAAAGATCACAGACTCAGCTCAAACCAGTATTTTCATTATCGATACCGTAACTGCTGAAGAGCCCCATCTCTGGAGTGTACAGTGGTCCTATCACGACTCTGAGGTACTGCTCACTAACCTAAGAATGCTGAGGTACTCCTCCTGTCGAGTAACGTTGGTCAGCCACCCAAACATATTAGTGCTACCCGCCGGGGTATGCCACCCAAACACAGTAGTGCATCCCCCCTATTAGCTTGCATATGTACTCTCCAGACGAGTACCACGGGTTTGCACTGTCACACAATAGTGCTCCGTTCGCCATGGGTCTGCACCCAAACAAATTAGTGCTCCGTCCACTAGGCTAGTCGACTCACTCCAAGTCGAGTCGGTCAAACAGTCGTCAGGTCTCAGCCGGCTACACGGTATCTGTACTCCGTACGCTCGTCTCCAGGAGGGTCCGCTCCATGAGCTACAGGTCGATACTACAAGTATATCAATGTCCCAAGAAGAAGTATCTCAAAGGACCGCCTCATCATAGTGGTCTCAACGCAACAAACGGCGCGTCAATCGGACACCCGGTATGTGAGTTATTATCCTTTTTGCCCAGGGGCCCGATTGGTTTCATGTACGAACCAACCCGTCCGTTTCTCAACTATACCTCGAACTCTCATAGGGTACACTCATATGGACCGTTTCTCAAAAAGATCACCAACGCCACTGAGGGTTCATCAAACAGACGTCCAGTCTGAAAGTTATCATTTTTTCCGTTCTAGAGGCTCGGTTGGATTTTGGGTATAATCCAACCCGGCCACTAACCAACTGCAACCAAAACTTAGGCGAAGTATTCCAAATGTTATTTCTCATCAAGAGGAATCCAAAAAAGTCGACGGCACATCAATCGGACGTCCGGAGCTCAAGATATAAGTGTTTCTGCTCCGAGGGCCCGGTTGGTTTCGTGTTCGAACCAACTCGCCCATACCCAAAGTTCTACGAAACCCTGAGTGAAATATACCTAAATGACCGACTCGATCCAAGGATTGTTTCGCAACTGACGGTTCGTCAATCGGAGGTCTGTAGCCCATGATATGGGCGTTTGAACGGAAACTGCCCGAAAATAGGGGGTTCGGGACTGATCCGACCCGACCCGAGACCCCCTGAGTCGGACCGAACCGGATCCGGGTCCAGCCCAAAAGGGAACAGACCCAACCAGTGGGCGCGGTCCGGCCCGGCCTAGGCGGCCCGACCGATTGGCTTGCCGCGCTGGCGCGGCCGGGTGGCCGCTCGGCTGTCCGGTTGAGGGGACAGGGGGTGTGGTCGCCCCCTTGAAAGAAACCGCGGCCCCCCGCATGGGGGCCGCTCCTTGCCAACAGTCGTGGCTGAGCATCGCGTCCCACCTCCCTCAGTCCCGCGCGGTCGCAGGACCAGCGCCGGCTGCCGCCTCCGGCCGCCGGTGCCGCCGTGCCGGCGAGGCGGGTCAGCGGTGTTTTCCACAGACCACCGGACGTGCTCCGGTGGTCCGTTTTTCTCGCCTCCTTTGCCAACGGTCCTCCCGTGACCTGACCCTCACTGCGGAGGCTTCAAATTTACTTTGCGGCCCCGTTTGTTGTTTCCTGTCAATCCGCGCACAACGGTCAACCAGCAGAGTCTTCGAATTGCCTCCGCGGCCCCGACTCCAGCCGTGGTTTCGTTCGGCCCCAACAGCGCGGCGCGACGGTGCCGTGCTTCTTCATCACGTTCTTTCTTGTTTCCGTGCGGTTTCGTTGCACCGCGCCGCCTTTGTTCGTGCCTCAACGAACAAAACTACAAAGGGGGAGGAGAGTCTACCGTGTTCGTGCAGTCCGACCTCCTACCGTTAAGTTGGTAACAAAAGACGAAGAACGACAAGGATTTTTCATGAACAAAAGAAATCAACCCAAACAGTTTTCCTCGAAATTAAGAATTCCCAACCTTCAAACATAATCTTCGCAGATCAACTTAATATTTAGTTGATCCGAGTTCATAGATTTAGAAGGAAGTAAACAAGGGTTCACTAACAATCACAAATAAATTCCCTACCCTGAGCGTAGTTGAATGAAGGCTCGTCGTGGAATTGCACGTTGCGGAAGAAGGCGTCACGGAAGGGGGATCGTCACGTCATGGAGAAAAGATTCATCGGCGTCGCATCGTCGATCTCCAAGGAAGGCGTCTTTCGCCGTCGTCAGTCGTCGGAGGTCAGTGTTCCTCGTCGGCGGTGGTGCGTTCTTCGCGTTCTTCAATGAAGAACGAAGAACATCAAGACATCTCATATTCTCCCCAAAAACTCAACACAACAACCCAACATTAATAAAATAATCCACCTCTTATTTTATTACTCAAGCCTTAAGTTTGGAATTAAAAAATTGAATCAATCAATTAATTGAATTAATTGAGGAGTTTAAACTGCCCAATTAATGAGGCGTTTATTATTCAAAATAAACGCAAGAGCTGACTTACATTAAAAAGGGGGGTGCAGGTTCGTTACCTAATTAAAGGTGGGGTTTCATGGAAGTTAAAAAAAGTGGGGATCGTGTAGGACCCACCCCACAAATATTCTACCTAGTGGAGTAGCATATAGTGAGTCCCACTTCAACCACATAGCTTAGGTTAAACAACTTAAAATAAAATAAATTGGTTGCCCCGTTTATTTTATTTATTTACTTAACCCAAAAATTTTAAAACCACACTCGAGAAAACGCAACTCCGAAAAAGGTGTTGCTAAGAAATTACCGGTACTGCGATTTAATCGGTGCCCTTAGATTTTAATTCCGAGCACCGGTTCAAAAGTTATAAAAACCCACTCATTCATTCACTCAACGTACCCAAGCTAAACTTCAGAAATTGATTCCGGGAACACTGGATCTCGGAATCAGGCGCCGTCAGAAACTGCGCTGTTGTAAAATTCCAAAGAAAATTAAGAAAAAAATTTCCTTAAAATTTTCGGGTCTTTACAGTTCAGGGGAGAGACGGCCCCACTGGCGGCTGAGGATTGGCTGGAGGCTGTGCTTAGAGTCTTCAGGCTAGTAGGGACACCAGAAGACATCATAGTGATCCTTGTCGCGAGTCTCTATTAGGCAGTAGTAGGCAGATGGTGGAGCCTAATGCTCTAGGTGCATGACAAGGCGACCCTACTTTAGGAAGAATTTGAGAGCCTATTCTGGGTGGAGTTTGTACCAGCCACACTTCGTGTTGTGAAGATACAGGAGCTACTGCATCTATAGTAGGGTAGCATAATGGTGAATCATTACACAACGAGTTTCACCGACCTCTCGCGCTACTCCACAAATATGGTACGAGACCCATTCTTCAAGGCCCGAACCTTCGAGCAGGGGATTGGGCGAGAGATCAGATCTCTGATGATCCCACTTAGCATTCCGACACAGACGGGGGTTCTAGAGAGATCCCTCTTGGTGGAGAGTTTCCTTGTTGAGTAGTCTCCAGTAGCGAGACCCACCACTAGACAACACACATCAGAGTCTTCTACAGCTGACAGTAGACAGATGTCGAAGAGGTACAAGAGGACCAAGCCTACATGTGGTCGATTTCATGACTCAGGATCAGTTGTGCGAAGCACACAGAGCAGAGACACACATGCCAGTAATAGGCAATGTTACTCATGCGGCAGCCAGGGTCACTTGGCTTGTGACTGTCCAACCCACCGTATAAATGATCAGCAGACAGTTTATGGACCTCCTAGGTAGAGGCAGAGGTTTGAACGAGGCAGCCTTCAAGGAGGAGGCAGACATGTTAGTGGATATGGACGTGCAACTGGCGGTGGAAGATGTTACATGGTGTAACCACCACCACCACATGGAGACCCACCCCGACCACAGGGAGCTGGTGGATAGGGGAAGGATCAGCTTCAGGTAGCTGAGGCCTACGATCACGATGCTTCCATGCTGATTCAAGGTACAATCTTTGTCTACTCTACCTTAGCTGCAGTTCTTATAGACATAGTTACTATTCACTCTTTCATTGCCACTACCCTCGTTCGGAGCTCGGAGATTCCAACGAAGCTGTTGGCTCGATCCTTACATCTAGAGACATTTATAAGAGCAGACTCGATGATTACGCACTGGTGATGGCAGTGTGAGCTTACTCAAGGAGGCGATAGCTTCAATTGGGATCTCCTCGTAATGGCATCAAGGCCTTATGACGAAATCTTGGCTACGGACTGGTTATCTATAGTCCATGCTCAGATCGACTGTATTAGGGGAAAAGTGCAGTGTGTCCTCACAGATGGGACAAGGGTTTCCTTCTTGGGCGAGAAGGGAGCCCTTGCAGCATGGGACTGACATACTCAGAGGAGGGTGCAACCAATCACTCACCAGTTGGCTTTCCTTACACTCAGAGTAGTTTATGTGGAGAGTGTGACTTATCCTGTAGTGGTGGACCAGTACGCGGATGTTCTCCCTAGCGATGTTCAAGGAAAACCTCCTCATAGAGAGGTGGACTTATACATTTACGTGTACCTTGGGATGACACCGATATCTACTCCAGCATATCGGATGGCTCCCGCTGAGCTTCACTAGCTGAGGGTACCGCTAGGGGACTAGCAGGGCAAGGGATTCATCCGACCAAGTGTTTCTCCCTGGGCAGCCCTGATTCTGTTTTCCATGATTATGGATGGCATCATGAGGCTCTATGTCGACTACCATCACCTGAACCAGGTGAGCGTAAAGAACAAGTACCCACTTTTAATGATTAACGACCTGTTTGACCAGATAAAGGGAGCACGATGGTTCTCGAAGATAGACCTTAGATCTGGCTATCACAAGCTTAGAGTTCGAGATGAGGATGTACAAAAGACGACCTTCAGGTGTTGTTACGGCCACTATGAGTTCTTGATTATGTCCTTCGGCATAACCAATTCTCCAACAGTGTTCATGAGTCTCATGAACATGATCTTCCTGCCTTACCTCGATCGATTTTCCGTATTCTTCATTGACGACATTCTGATCTACTCGACTACTGAGGAGGAGCATTCCTACCATTTGCTGGTAGTACTGGACATAATACGAGAGTAGCAGATTTATGGTAAGCTTTCGAAGTTCCAGTTTTGGATTCAAGAGGTTCACTTCTTGGGACACATTATCTTAGAGGCTGGAGTTGCATTGGATCCAGTGAAGATCGAGGCGGTACTTGCTTGGCAGCCACCCAAGAGTGTGATGGAGGAATGATGTTACCTAGGTTTGGCTGGATACTATCGGAGGTTCATTCCAGACTTCTCCAAAGTGGCATCACTACTACCAGCCTTGATGAAGAAGGGGAAACCCTTCGTGTGGTTGGAGAGATGCCAGTAGAGCGTTTAGGAGCTGAGGCAGTGGCTGACAAGTGCCCCCCATCTTGAGGCTTCTATTGGACGGAGTAGGGTACGTAGTTTACTGTGACACATTAGGGAACGGACTTGGGTGTGTCCTCATGCAAGAGAGAATAGTTATTGCTTATGGTTCTCGGCCGATGAGACATCACCAGTAGAACTACGCTACCCATGACCTGGAGTTAGAAGCAGTGGTCATTTCCATGAAGATGTGGCAACACTATCTGATGGGAGAGTGTTTTACGATGTAATCAGATTAGCAGAGTCTTAGGTATATCTTCTCTTAGAGGGAACTGAACTTGAGATAAAGATATTGGATTGAGTTCTTCCAGGACTATGACATCGAGATAGACTACACTCCTGGGATGGGAAACATTTTTGTTGATGCGCTCAGCAAGAGGACTAGTATACAACTATTAGGAGAGGCGACAAAGCAGATGGCTTCTTTACAGATATCCTTTGTGGATAGAGATAGAGCAACCATTCTACAGTCTCATACAGTCACTCCCCCTCTTCTTCAGTGAGTCAGGGAGGCACTACATGGGGACCCTAACTGCGAGACATGGCATGCTCTGATATCCATAGGGTAGTCACTTGATGGTTAATATGAAGGTGGGGAGCACATCATCCTATTCAGAGGACATACCATGGTACAAGTGGAACTTTAGGAGGAATTTTTTGTGTATTTCCACACATCCCCTCTAGCGGTACATCCAGGAGTATCCAAGATGTATCAGGTCATTCGATGATAGCACTGGTGGCCATGTATGAAAATAGTAGTAGCAGAGTTTGTCTCACGGTGCCTCACTTGTTAGTAAGTAAAGGCAGAGCACCAGGAACTAGCGGGCTTGGTTCATCCCTTAGAGGTCCCAGACTGGAAGAGGGATGGGATATCCTTGTACTTCGTGTTGGGTCTTCCATGTACATCCAGAGGTCATGAATCGATTTGGGTGATCATTGACCGACTCACCAAGTCAGCCCACATCCTACTGATCAGAGTGCAGGGTTTTGTAGAGATATTGGGATTCCTCTATGTGGATGAGATTGTGCGTTTACATGGATTACCTTCTTCGATTGTCTCTGATCACGACTCACGATTTACATCCCAGCTATGGATGTTATTGTAGGAAGCTTTCAGGACACAACTTCACTTGAGCACCGCCTTCCATCCTCAGATAGATGGTCAGACCACGTTGACCATTCAGACCCTCAAGGACATACTACGTGCATGTGTCCTCGACTTCGGTCGCAACTGGGAGGATCACTTGCCTTTGGGGGAGTTTGCATAAAATAATATATATCACTCCACCATAGGGATGGAACCTTTTGAGGCCTTATACGAGAGACCATGCAGATCACCCTGGTGCTGAACTGACCCTAGGAGTCACCACTAGTAGGACCAGAGATGGTACGAGCTACTACGAAGAAGGTGCATATCATCCAGGACTGGATTAAGACTGCATAGAGTAGACATAAGTCGTTTGTTGACAAGAGATGGAGACCTCTGGAGTTCGAAGATGCAGACCATGTCTTTCTACGGGTCTCACCTCAATGAGGTCTACAGAGATATGGCCGAGGTGGAAATTTATCTCTGAGATTCATTAGACCATTCTAAGTCCTCAGAAGAGTAGGTGAGGGGGATTACCAGTTATCTCTTCCACCTCAGTTTCACCGGGTGCATGATGTCTTTCATGTATCTCAGCTGAGAAGATATGTGCATGACCTTTCCCACATCAATGACCATGGAGAGTGGGATGTCGACGATGGGGCGAATTTTATGGACGTTCCGGTGGATATTGAGGATCAATAGGAGCGGTTACTACATGGATGGTTGATACCTCTAGTGTGTGTTCGCTGGAAGTACGGGAACCTCCAGGAGAGTACATCAGAGTGGGAGGGTTAGATGCGTGCCCAGTACCCCCATTTATTCCCAGAGATCGAGTTATAGCTTACGAAGACGTAAAGACCTGAGGTGGGGAGAATGTAAAGACCCAGAAATGTCGTGGATTTTTTTTTCATAAATTCATTGGATTATTACGAGTCCCATATTTTTTCGACGCTTGATTCTGATGCCCGGTGTGCCCGGAATCAATTTCTGAAGTTTTGTTCTGGTATATTCTGTAAATTTAGGAGTGGGTTTTTATAACTTTTGAGCCAGTTCTCTGAATTGAAATACAAGGGCACCGCTGAACTCATAGAGCTATTATTCGCTTAATAATATATTCACCTTGACGAAATATGGTCGAAAATAAAAGCTAGTTTTTGGATTTTTATAAAAAATAATAAAATAAAGTGTATAATACTTTAATTTATTTTAAGCTACCATTAGTGTGAGTGGTTGTAGGTTAAAACATCCACATGATAGTTGAGGCTAGATCACCACACCCTAAACTCCCATGAGAGGTTATAGTGGTGGGTCCCACTAGAACATAACCTGCCATGAGAGGTTACGTCGTGGGGAGCACACAAGACTAAAACCCCCTATTAATGGGAGGGTGGAAAATCTCCCATCTCCCCTCATTAATGAGGGGGAGTCCCTTGACCTCCACTCCCATTAATTAGTTCCACATTTCCCTTTTAATTAATTGAGCAACCGAATGTAATTTAATAAAGGGGATCCTCTTGACCACCCTATTAATCAATTTTTACGAACGCATGTAATTTATTAACGGGAGACTCTTAATTTATTCCTCCATTTTGAAATTATTGTGTACATAAAATAATAGATAACTTATGTTGTTTTTTGGCTTGGAAATTATCATTTGATGGGATATTGAGATGAGAGCTTGGGAGAAAAGAAGTTCTCCCAACGAAGAATGTAGAATGCAAAGAACACTGCCAACAACCTCCTTCAACTTCCTCCATGGAATCCTACCGACATAGAGTGTCTTCTACAGCTGATGTAGCTCGAGGATGGGAGTGAATGACAAATGCGGCGAAAGATGAAATTCATCATCTTCTTTCTGCAACACCATCAACGAACGACGAACATCAATAGACGAACAAGAGGTACGAGGTTTACCTTGTGTTTTATCCCTTTTCTTTTCCTCTCATTGTTTGAAAAGAAAATGTTACGTGGTTATAAATAATTGATGTTCATCTTTCCTATTTCGATGAACCAATTGATATCATTTTAAAGGCGGATGATGCGGGCCAACCTAACATGGCCCGACATCGTCCGTCAATTGTTCTTTCTTGTGGAGTTCTACATCATGGCGATGAGGCGATGAAGATGAAGGCGACAATGACAAAGGCTGCACTACCTGCAGCCTCCGTGAATTGCACCGCCCCCGTGGTGCACCGAAGCTTCTGACAGACCACCGTCGGCCCGTGCGTCACCCAGCCCGCCTACCTGCGTCCTCCCAGCACCCTGATCGGTGCGCGCCCGCCATCCCGCGGCCGCCCGACGCCCTACCCGGCCCACGACCCGCCTGCCCGCAGCCCCCCGGCACCCTGCCCGGTGAGTGGCCCGCCTGCTCACGGCATGCCAGGCCCCTGCCACAACCTGCCTGGCGCCCCCACCGCCTACCCGCCCTTGTCGTGCCCTACCCGGCACACCCGTGGCCAGCTCGCGCTCCGCGTGGCCTGCCTGCTATTCTCCCGATCGACACAACCTCCCAGGCCGAGTCGCCCGAGCCATACCCCTCCTGGGGCTGGCCGAACACGCCCCAGCCTTCGGGCCGAGTCACCTACGTGGTGACATCTACACCAAACCGCCCTCGCAGTCCACTGGGCCGGGCCCGACATACCATGCTAAAACATAGTGGGATGACCCGCCCAATGGGCTGGGTCAGACCCAATATGTAACACCCGAGACTTTTATGAGAAATATTTTGTTTTTATGTTATATAAATCATCAAAGGAATATTTCACTACACACAACACTAGCTTGGATTGCTTTACACTCAACCATGGACTTCCTCGATAGCTTGCGTCGTACGCAATACCGAGTTTCACTAAACAACGATATGCTATTAAAATATTAGTAAAATTAGCTGTTATGAATTGTAATAACCACTTTTTGAAAATTTATAAATTTTATTTTTCAAAATGGACTTCATATTTGGATTTGGAATATCAAAAATAGCCTAGGGTAAAATTTTGGTATTTTTCTGAAAACTTTCAATTTTTGATGAATAGTGAAACCACTAAGTGGTAGTTAAAAAAACTTAATTTTTCATAAAACTTAATTTTACCGCTTCTGTGAGTGGAATTTCAAAAATTTTAGAGACATGGTTAATATCAAGGACTAAAATGCGGTTCAATGAGATGAAAATAATTGTTGGTGAATAGTAACTTTTTACTTTTTTTTACCACGGTTAAAAGTAAATAGGGTAATTAAGGGTAAAAGTGTTATTATTATTACCCTAACACATGTCATAATTCTATTGGATAAGTGTAATTAGACCAAAAACAACCTTAGGAATAAAATATGACCATTTAGGTCCACTTGGATAAGATTAGGACATTTATTATTAATTTATTTAAAAAAGGGTTAAAATAGTTAAAATCAAAGTTTAATAAGTAAATCATTTTTAATATGGGGTTATACATAAGATAAATTCTACTATAAATATTAATTAGAAAGATAAACAAATTTAATAAATAATGGTATTTTATTTGTAATTTTTAGACATTAGATAATTTAATTTATTTATGACACAACGATGATGCAATAATTATCTTATTAATGAAATATTGACATAATTGATGTTATAAATACCCAAATAAATGTAATTTGAGACTTTTTATGAATTAAACTAATTTTCTAGGTTAATATGACATGTTAGTGTTGATTTAATTAACTTGGTTAGAACTAATAATTTTTTTTATGATTTTTACAAAAATCAATTACTAAATAGTGTCAAAATTGACATAAAATAGTTTTTAAAACAAATATTATATTATTAATTGTTATTTTATTCCTAAAAATATATGGCTCGGCCAAATGACATAGATAATGTTATATATATTAATAATAAACAACTTGGGGTTCGTTTGGCTTGATATAGTAAGTTTATTAACCTTATAGTATAAGAAAACAAGAAGACATGGTAAAAGTTAAATTATCTAACTTAAAGTTAAATCTAAATTATATGGTTAAAATTGATACCTAAACTTGTCTAAATTATATTGTATGAGAGGTTTTATACCCCTACCCACCTTATCTTCGAAATATATAAATTTTGAGCTATTAAAAACCGAATTTGTCTTTATAATAAAATAATATTTTTAGTTATTCCAAAGGTGCCCCTCTCCTCCCTTATAAAAGGGCACCTCCTCCCTCTCTTCCTCACACTACTTTGAGCCTTAAATCTCGGCCAACCCCTGCCAATTTCTCCTATAAACTTCCCTAGAAACATAATAGAGGTTCTGGTCTTCTTCAAAGACCTATTTTAGTGCCCTAAAAGGAGGTCTCAAAGAAGCACTTCAAAGAAGAGGTAATGTCCGTTACCGATTCTTTCATCTTTATTTATTCTTCCACTTCTTCTTATTTAGTTGTTTCATTATGAAGTAATAAAATCAGTATCACTCATATACTGATATGTTATTATAAGTATGAAACAACCCTATTTTACCATCTATCCATCCTACGGAAAAAGAAATCATCACGCGTGCGTACGTACGGAATACCGTCTCCACGCCGTGGTGTAATCTATTTTCCACCACCACCTTACTTGAATGGGTATAATGGTGTAAATAATGACTATATATGACTATTATAAAGTGATATTGATTCTTAAATAGTATACATACAGTCCAATACAATTCCACGATCATAGGAACGATATCATCACTCGTGCGTACGTACGGAATACCGTCTCCACGATGTGATGCGACTCATTCTACGTGATCTTCATTTCATACTGATTATATAAATGAATTGAATGAATTAATATGATATATATTACACTAATACAATTCTGGAAATGAGTTATCTATAACCTAAAGAGAAGAATAATAATTTATTCGACAAAACACGCATAAGAACAAAAAGTAATAAACACCCGAATAACAAGTAGTAATGAAATATTACTAATAAGAAGCTACGAATATGACCATATATGATATAATAACAATAAGTATGATTCTTGAATAAGTCAATAACATTATTTAAATCATTATACAGGAGGTTCAGACACTTACGAAGCAAATCAGACTTAAGGTAAGGGAAAATATCACAATCTCATTTTATCCGAGATTGTTTATACTTTGGTATTTACATGGGTGTATTTTATCATCCACATCAATGTTTCCTCGATATGTAATATTGTTTCCATCCACATACAATTTTTTAAATCCAATTTTTACCCTTTGGTGAGTTTTTAGTAAGAGATATGAAAGGAATCTTTTGTCGTTTTTCGTACGAGGTACTTTTTGACTTTTCAGACAAAAGTACGAAAAGAATATTTTTTTAACTTATACGGCATGAATGTATTATTAAAACATTATTTCAAAGAAGATTCCTTTAAAAGTTTTCAAGTTTATTTTTAATCAACTTCTCTTAGTTTAAAATTTAATGGCATGTTAAGAAAATAAAATGTTTTTGAAGTAGAAAGGATATTTTCCTCAAGAATGGAGTTCAAGTGTTTTATCAAAATTATTTTCCATCTAAGATAATATAGGGTTCTGTTTCTATCCCTATTGTTACATTGATTTGATTATGTTGTGATGGAATTATTTTTATGAATTCCTTTATCTTATATGAATTGTTTTATGATGTCATGTTGTTTACGAATCCCATTTTTATTACATGGGTTATGCAATGATGTATGATTTATAATTTTGTGGCACACATAAGAATGATATAATTATGAGAAGGGTGGGACCAATATCTCCCTCCAATGCATTGGGTAAAGATTTTATATCTCATGAGATAGACATGGCTGGAACGGTAGGTTATACCGGTTCAGTGAAACAGGACTGAAACGAGGAGTGAACTTGGTTCAGAAATGGACTTTGTCCACTAAGATAGTCTTGGCAATGAGTATTGACTAATAAGAAATGATTCTCTATGATTATGTGTGTACGCCAAAAAGTTTCATGTTTTAAGTTATGATTATTGTGATTACATTTCACTACTATGATTTATCCCATGTTATGAAATTATGCTCTCTTTTGCAGGTTAAGATTTGCAAAATGTTATGTTCTTATGAATATGATGTGATTGATATTTCTTTTGTTTACCCTTACTGAGCATTTGAGCTCACCCTTTTGTATGTTTTCTTTCCCCAGGTCAGGAAGAAGGTTATTAAGTAAGATATGCCAAAAGGGACTATAGATATGATGAAATAAATGGGAGACAGTGTAGATGCTTTATGAACCAGTTGTTTATGTTTCCCAGTTTCTAAAGACACTATACCTATACGGTCCTTTCCTGGTTTTGTTATATGTTGTAATAAGTGTGCTTCAATTTTGAAGTAATAACAATGTATGTAAAGTACGGGTCGTTATACAATAAGACTGACCAGGTCGACACAGACCGGGTTGGCCTAGAATAGGTTGGGCCGAGTCAGTCCAATAGGGTTGAACCAGAACCAGGCCCATTTCTGACCCATTACCTTCTTGGGTCATATATTGGCACCGGACGTCCGTTTGACAAACCGTCAGTGGCACCGGTATTATTTTAGCAAAGATATCCCTTTTAGAATACCCAACTAGAGTTCAGGGTATAGTTGAGATACAGTTAGGTTGGATCATACATGAATCTAACAGGGCCCCCGGGACTAAAAGGCTAATAACTAACAGACCGGGCATCCGATTGACGTGCCGTCTATTGAGTTGAGACCCATATGACATGCCAGACCTTTGAGATACATCTATGTGGGACTTTGTGACAGTTGGAGTATCAATCGGTAGCTTTTGGAGCAGATATTCTAGAGATGATCAAATATTTGTGCGGGAACCGAGTATCTAGATGAGATATGACGTCTGCTAACCGATTCAACTCAGAGTGATTAGACTAGCCTAGTGGGGAGCGCCTCTATGTGAGCGCGGCAGAACCACTGTGGGGAGCGCCTCTGTGTGAGTATAGAAGACCCACGATACTCGACATGTGGAGTACCTCAGCAGGCTACCATGGGAGTGCCTCTATGTGAGCGCAACAGACACACGGTGGAGAGTGCCTCTGTATGAGCGCAGAAGATCCACAGTACACAATAAAAGGAGTACCACAGTAGTCCAAGTTAGTGAGAAGCGCCACTATGTGACATAGAAGGCCCACTGTAATCTATAGAGGATGAGTTCTCCAGCAGCCGAGGGTTTAGATTAATAAAAATTCTGGTTGAGCCGAGTCAATGAATTTTGGGTTTTACTCATGATTGAGATGGGTTACTAGATAACATTGGTTTATGTATGGGAATATACCTATGTAATTTTTGTCCATTTATTTCATAAATTGTGGTTTATACTTGTTATATTTAGTGAGACCTTGAGGGTCTCGGGGTCCCTACTGTGTATCCTTACACTCACCCATGCACGGGTTGTGCCCGCACCTTGTTGTGTTGGTTGCAGATGACAGACATCACTGATTGAGGCAAAGATTAGTAGGATTGGATGGTACCTGGAGGTGGACCACTCTGTGTGATGGTACACGGAGGAGACGGACGGACGTGGAGTGATGACGAGGGCATCTGTACCTACCCTTCTGGTAGGAACCTCAGAGGAGGACCCATTAGCTGCTTCACTTTTCTTCAATTGTACTTCCTTTCAGTTGTACTTGTACTTTCCTGTTGAGCTTGTATTTCTGGCCCCTTTTACATTCCAGAACTGCATTTTTATACTGTTTTACTTAGGGTTTTGCTTCTAGTTGTGTACTCTGATGTGATTGTTTACAGTTATAAAGGCAATGCCTTTCCAGTTTAGGGATTTACGACTTTGGTGCTAGTCACCAGCCCCTGGCCTTTGGAAGGCGGGTTTGGAGTATTACGATACGGGCCCTGGGGGACGGGTCGTGAATTTTTTTTCCAAAATTATTGGTTAATGTTATTACAATTAATCAGAGCCATTATGGTAATATTAATCTTAATTAAGAACTAAACCTTAATATTAGGGTCCCAAATGACCTAAAAACTTTTACAAATGAAATTGTCTACTACTAAATCGACTATATCCCATATTGATTCAAATTTTATTGTTTATTGTGATATTATTAAATGGAAGCGTCATATATTAAAAGTTATGTATGTAACAAGATAAAAAGTGAACATTCCTTATCTTTAATATTTATAAAACATTGAGATATGTAAAAAATATAATATTTTCGGTTATACATATCATTTTGACAAATAAATTCCTTTTTGTTATCATGATAATTTACAAATAATTTTAATAGATGATTTTGGTACTTAATATTCATATGAAATTCCAATGTAGTAATGAATAATTTATAATTAAATAAAATAAGTGATAATATAAATGTTTAAAGTATGGTGAAGTGATTTTATTATTTTTTTTGAAGATTAATGATATTTAAACCATCTCCATGAACAGTGAATTTCATTTCATACATATATATATTATATAAATTATTATAATACAAATATATTGTATATAAAAAATATTGATATCATTTTTACATTCATTAAATCATAATATAATGCATAAATACCCAAGATATGACAAATTAAGAAACATGTGATGATTTAAGCGAATATTTCCCGAATAGAGACCATAACAATTGATTTTTAACAAGCGAGTAATATACAATCATACTAATATATATATATATATATATAATAATATGGCCTTAATAAGACACGTATAATAATTTTATATTTTTTTATATTTTTTTTAATTAGTATGACGAGTGTCATGACACATGGTATGATGATTTCATCTAACATTTTTATTTTTGTGAGATACATGATTAATTCACCACACATTCCTTTTCTGATGTGTGTAATCATACAAAGAATGTATTAAATGATTATTATAATAAAAATTTATGGGTATTCAAAAATCTATTTTATGGTATTTCTTTCACATTTTTTATGTTTCAAATGTTACCAAATTGTTAAGAATATTTTGTCTCAATTTTCCTTCTTTGAGTCACTAGTTTTGTTACACACATACGTTTTTAAGGAGTATATACATAAACATACCATGTTATATCATGAATATCCTTATTTTCATAATATTTTATGTTTTATGAAATTTCATTTTCATATATAGAGAGTATGATCCCCTGTTACCATGTGATAATAGTTTATTGAATCAATCTCATCGCCTTTTGAGATTGTTTATTATTTTTCTTGAATTAAAGAAATAACATCACCCATCTCTTAAAAATATGATGAATTTTTTTATCTTGTTGTTTTTAATTATATAATAATGTATTCTTACATCTATTATACTATTTTTTAAAAAAAGTTAATTAATATTTTTTGAAAGCCCATTTATACCCTCTCTTCAGTCAGAAAGCAATGTATTATAAAAAGGGTTTTCAGGAATATTGTACCACTACCCTATTATCATTAAATGAAAAATATAACATTTTTTTACTTATACCAGTATCACAAATGTTATATTATTTTCAATATCTAAAATAAAATTCTATACCCTTTTAATCATGCAAATAGAATGTCATTTTTACCTTGTATGACAAGTATAGATTTACCACCATCATTTCAATGAAGCTTCCTTTAAATTTACAAAAGGATAATTTTTAAGAGATTGTATTGAAAATTAATTTTCAAGTAAAATTGATTATAAAATGTTTTCAAGAGTATTTTACATGATTTTAAGGAACAACATTTTTCAAATGTTTCCACTATCCTTCTAAATTTTTTTGAGGATAATATTTTAATTTTTTTTTCAATACATGCTTATATGTTTTGAATGTATTTTAAATTAAATGGTTTTAAAAAAAAATTGAATCTTTTTTATGCATTTTCATGTAAAAATGTATTCAAAACTTCTTCAATATTTCACTATAAGTTTTCAATGTTTTTTAAACGAAATTGTTTTCAAAAAGTTGTGAAACTTATTATATATTCTTCTAAAAAAACTTTTATCAAAATGATTTCAAGTATTATTTATAAATTTTAAAGTAATTATAAAAGATTTATATATTAAAATGGATTTATAAATTAAAAAAAATTCAAAGAATAAATTTTATTTTATGTACGATTCATTTTTAAATGATATTTCATAATTAGTTTCCAACTAAGATGACATTTGTTGATGTTACTCATTACCTTATAGTTAATAATATAAAGGTTTTAGCCATGTTATTTATATGAATGTGTTATTCTTCATATCAAGGTATTTATCAAAACCATTTCTCTTTCATGGGTTATATGTTCATGAAATCTATTTCTCATTCATAGTTTATATGTTAACGAAATTCATCTCTCTTTCATAGGTTATATGTTTATAAAATCAGTTTCTCTTTCACATGTTATAATTTTTTGAAATCTATTTCTCATTCATGAGATATTATTTTTATGAAATGGTTCTAAAACATATATATTTTTACATAATTTATGATATGTTTATGAATTTATTACACCCATTTCATTTCATAGACTATTTATGAAGTTGTGGCACCTGTATGTATGATTTCATTATTAGAGGGTGGAACCTATATATCCCTCCAATGAATTGGGTAAATATTTATGTCTCATCAAATATATGTTGCTAGAATAATAAATGAACTCGTTATAGAATTATTGGGATGGAATGGGAAATGAACATGGTTTAGTAATATTGTGTAGGAACTTGGGGTGAACTCGGTTCAATAATACATAGTTGGAACAAGGGCGAACCTGATTCTATAATTGAAATTGTCCACTAAGATGATCTCATCAACAATTCCTTGGCTATTATGGAAATCCTATTATATTCTTATGTGTATTCCAAGATTCTATATTTTATTAATATATTATTATTTCTTGTATTATATTAATTATTTACTTACAATTCATGTATTTTTAATTGCCAAGATTTATTCCATGATCCTTGTAAATTATCTTTGATTTGCAGGGTGTGATCTTCTATTTGCATGATCATATTTTCATACCCTTATGCTCTTAATTATGCTTACATATCCTCCTTATTTACACATTCTGAGCATTTGAGATCAGCCATTTTTAAATTTACTATCACCCATGTTTTGGAGAAAGGTTTTATGTAGAAGTATTAATGGTTTAAATAATTATAAGATATGTTGAAAATAGTTTATGAGTGTAAAATATTTTGTTTCAATGTTTCCAACTACATTAAACTGTTATGGTCCTCAGAAATATATTTTTGTAGTGTACTGAATATTCATCTGAATTGTTGTAATATCCATATATGTTAATCATGGGTTAATATTGTTGGTATCAATGGAAAGGTTTAATAAACGTTTGGAAAAAATGATGAGAAACATTACTGTGATCCATAGTTTTATTTATGAGGATTTGATTGGGATTGTCTCTAAGGATAAGTGTAATGATGAGTCCACATTTAGGAAAATATCTGGGAATTTTGGTAAATGGTAGAGAGAGTGGTTTTCATGAAATACATCCCTTTTTGGAGACTATTAGTGGATGTGGATCCAAAATAGATTTACCTATAGGTAATAATTCCAAATGGATGTTTTGGGCCTGACTCAGGGTAATCTGGTACACTCTAATAAGAATTTATTCACATGTGGTTTGAAAATACTAGGAGATATTCTTTGGAAATTTAAAAAACTCTTCATGAACCATAATGAAGGATTTGAATATATTTTTTATATGAATAACCTTTGATAAAACAAGGGTTCCATATATTATGGATGGTGTCATGATTTAGACATCCTATAAGTAATTATTTTCATTACTATGTGGTGTTCTGCTATGATAAGTGATTCTCAAAATATTCTATTTGGTTTTAATAAATGAATACAACATAAAAGAACATGGTTAGAAATTAATGATTCAGATGTTGAATCACTGAAAAATATGTGAATCAGTTTCTCATGTGTAAATCTTATAAAGAGAATTATGAAGTTGGTTTGAGTATTGGTCATAATTCTAAATATAATGATACAGAAAATGATATTTGAAAGGTAAGTGATGTTATTATAGTATTATTTAAATTGAATATAATAATTAGTATTAGATTTAGGTTGAACAAACTTAAGAATAATTCATGTTTCATACTTTTTGAAAGATGTATTACATAATATGTTTATGAATCCAAAGTATTGACTTAAGAATAAGGTTGGATTAATGAAGTATTTATGTTTTGTAATTAAAAGATAATATTACATGAATCAAAAAATATATAAATATTGTCAGTATATGTTTTCATTAATGATTGAAAAGGACATGTAGAATGGTGATGATGACATAGAATAGCGATTTCATGGAAAGGCGATATTTTTATTCGTGGAAGGAATCCCATAATTAATATCAGGTGATGAGATAATGACGTTTGATTTTAGATATGTTGGATATGAACAATGAAATTGGATGGTATGGATTACCATAGGACTAATTATTGAGAATGTGTTCTATTATGTCAAGGATGAATTTTACAACCTCTTGTATTTAAATAATATATCTAGTAATAGATATAATAAAGAATCTTGTATGTTTTTCGAAATGATTTATAGTAGTAATGGATTTTACCAGGTTTCAATTAAATATACGAGGAGGATATTTTCATTATAGGAATGTGACAAATATGTTTTACATTGGGTTATATGGGGGATCATTGTTAAGTTGATTTAATGAAATTTATTCTAATTCATTGAATTTTAATCTATCAGAAGAATTATAATGTCAACATTTTATGGAGTGTTTACTACTTCAGGAATGATAAATATAATGTATTTTTTAGTGAAAGGACTGAAGTGGATCAACAAACAAAAATGGTGACATAGTTATAAAATCTTTATAGTATATCATTTCATGAGATTTATTATATTATAGGAAAAAGGATCTTGAAACAAAAAATGAAGGCATATACCTAAATTTTCGATGAATCTGATGGTACCTTAGGTCATCACATATTTATGGATTTGTGATTTTTATCTTTCTGCAAAGCTTGTTCTATATCACTATCTATCAGAACTTGATGGTGTAATTTCTCTTCCCTTTACATGTTTTAACCTCCCAACTCTACTCTCCTATGTGTTAATCTCATTATGAGTTATATTGGGTATTCATTATGGTTCCAACATTCCCTTTTTATGGGATGTTTTAGTATTCGTTTTTACAACATAGTTCTCTATAAATGATACTATCTTGTATTAGACCTCTGATAACCTAAATGAATTTTGAGGGTGAAAATCTTTTTAATGTGGTTGAATGTAACAACATGAGATTCTTTGAATTTCTTTTGAAATAATTTAAATTTTTTGATATTTTTCATTTCATGAAACACTTAAAAGAGTTTATTTTTTATAAAAGTACTAATTTTGGAGTATTTTATACAAAACAAAAAATTATAATACACTACATAAAACAATTTCTCTGCATGGAACCTTGAGGTCAGTGTACTTTTCAAGCAAGATTGAGATTCTTCGATGGCATGCATAACACATAATATTGAGTTTTACAGAACAATAATATAAATGAACTTTAGACACTAATAGAAATATTTTTTGATTAAATAAATTTCATTTTTTAATTTTTAATGTGGAAATTATCTTAGGGTAATTTTTTTGGATTTTTCTGAGAAACATCATTTTTGGGAGAATAGTTAAAATTACAACCATTTAGTTAAAATATACCTTTTCGATTAAATAATGATCAGTGTCAAATTATATTTTAATTTTTTTTAAATCAACAGTAGATAAATTATTAATATAATAATACAATTTAGTTCATTAGAATCATTTTAATCTTAAAATTAGATATAAAAACTTATTGAAGTTTTGAATGTTTTTACATTAAAACCCCATTTATCGCCTTGACTACACGATTAAAATTGAACATAATTTGATGAATTCTATGATTTTAATTTTGAAAAATCAATATACATGGTTGTGATGAGTATAATAGTTTTTTTCTAATAATATCAACATAATATTTGACCAAATTAATTAGTGAATGTGATTAAGGTATGATTAAGCTTTATTAAGGACTAAACCTTAATCATAAGGGCCAAAATGACCTGGACACTCGTACAAAGGAAAATGGATGCCAAAAACGTTATTATACCCCCCCAGGGTACTAATTTTATGGGTTATTTTTATATTTTTTAATGGAAGTTCTCTATATAAAATGATAAGTAAGGAAAAAGAAAAAATGACATCTCCTTAACTTTAACATATATAAAATATTAAGATATGTATAAAACATAATACTTTGGTTATATATAACATATATAAATATAAATCAATTATTTTTAAAATAATATATTATCAATAATTTCTATAGATGATTTATATACATAAAATGATTATGAAACACCAACATAGTGATTATTCATTTAATAAATAACAAAAATAAATGATTCTACAAATTTTTAATGCGAATTGATTTTTTAAATCATTTAAATCATTTATTTTTTAATGATTAATATATAAAATTAAGATATATAAACTAAATTTATATAAATTCCAATATTATTTTATTATTTTATGATAAATTATATTTTATTAAATGATTTAAAATTAAGAAAATATTATATTCAGACAAAAGATTTTGAAGGGATAGTAATTATTAAATTTAGTCTATTAATTTAAAAATTTATCTTTTATAATTATCATATTGACACATATATTTTACAATCATTATTAGTACGGTCCGGGTTTATGTAGTGTTTTTCACATCACATGCGCTTATTTAAAAAAATAATTTCCAAAACACATGAGATTTTTTTTGAAATTAGTTGTAATTTTAATAATTTAGTGTATATAAATTATATAGAAAATCACAATTTATTTTATTATTACTTTTTAAATTACCATGCTAAGAAAAATAGATTCTTTTATAAAAAGAAGACTAATAAAATTGGGTAATCTATGATGTTAAGAATCAAAATTACTAAAATGAACATATTTTTGGGCGTTGTAGATTTTTTTCAACCATAACTTCACATTACACCATTAGGTGTGGAAATTTATGTAAATTATATAATGGAGACCTATCATTGTTGAATGTCTTTTTGTATTTACAAGAGTGACACTCCCCTTCCACTATTAAAAGGTAAGCACTATACCCCTTACTAACACCACTCATACAAAAATATCTCATAAAAATATGCCCAATGAACTTACTAACATCCCTACATTCCTACTTGAGTCCACCCTTTGGAATGAAAGTATTCCATGTAATCCTTTTTGTAAAAAACAAATGGAGTTACCCGATTAAGAGGTAACACCTTCTATAAAGGTCATTTATTTTATTTTCCTTCTCCACCCATCCACTCACTTTATTCATTTATTTTATACAAAAAATCGTATTTTTAACCTAATATGATGTTTTTAAAATACTTTTTAAGCCAAACTTACAAAAATCTCCATTTAATGGGTAAATAACAATCTATTTACATGTTCGGCGAACTACGGCCTCACTATACGATGATTTTTCAATTTTTTTGTGGAATATCTGGGTGGAAATTGTGATGGAAACACATTTTATAAATGTTAAATATAAAAATTTTAATTTTCTTTTACTTATTTATTCATTTAAAAAATATCTTTTTTACATTTCTTGTGGTGTAAAGACGATAATTTCGTTTGAGGAAGTGTGGACTTCTACCTCCTCAAAGCGATATGATTCGTTAATACACTACATCAGTTGTATAAATAATTTTTTTAGTAAATATATAAAACATTTATGAAATCATAGATATACTGAATTAATGATATATATATATATATAGATATAGATATATATTAATATATTTCTTTCACTTCCTCTCTTTCAACATGAATATTAAACAGAAATAGTGTTCATGTGTATGTATGTCCTACTATCTCCATGAATTGTGTATTATTTTTCATACTTGTATATAATATATATTATTAAAATACACATAGTGTTTATATAAATAATATTTATATCATGATTTATATTTTTGAAATCATTATTTAATCTATAAATACCATATATATAACAAATTAAGACACATGAGACGAATAAAATGAATATTACCTGAAGTGAAACATTAACATTGGATTGTTAATAATTGGGTTTCATACAGTCATAATAAAACATTATATATAAGAATATGGTTATCTAAAATATTTATAATAAATTTATATTTATAATATAGGTGGTTTGATTGAATAATATGATAGTCAACAGACAATGAATGGGGATTTCATCTCAATTTTTTATTTCCATGAGATACATGCATTATTCACCACCCATTCTTTTTCTATGGTGTGTATACTTCTCACGTATGTATTCAATGAATATTATACTTAAATTTAATTGTATTAACATATCAATTTTATGATATTTCTTTAATTGGGTTTAAGTTTCCAAAGTTTCCAAATCAGTAAGATATTTTTGTATTAATTTTCCTTCTTTGAGACACATGTTTTCTTATACACCTACATTTTTCAGTGATATATAATTACATTTTACATTTAATATCATGAATATAATTATTTTAATGATGCTTTAATATTAATTTAATTTAAATTTCTTACATATAAATTATGGTTTGAGGTTATTTTGTGATTATATTTTATTGAAACAATCTCATCGCATTTCGCAATTTTTTTATAATTATGCTACAATTAATGAAATATCTCATTCCATATATCAAGAACCCTCATTAATTTTTTATTCCTCTAGTTATTTTTTATATATTAATGTATGGTTACCATTTTTTACTCTTTGTTACAAAATATAATTATAAAAATGTTTTTTATAAAAACCTGACTTTCGCCTCTCTTCAGTCAAAAATATATATGTATTATAAAAAGGTTTTCAATAATTATTATACCATTTTACTATTATAATTAAATGAAAAATATTACCCTTTATTTATTTTACTAATATCTTCAATGAAATCTTATTGTCTCTTTTTGAACAATGCATTCTTCTAGAATTTTTATAATGTGATGTGAATGTTCTTTTTACCTCGTACGACATGTATAGATTTACCAGTCGTCATTTCATTGTAGTCTACATTGAATCCTTCAACGGATAATTTTTAAGAAAATTATTTTAAATGTACATATCATGGAAAATTGGTTTCAAAATGTATTATTATTATTTTATATGTTTTCAAGAAAAATGTCTTTCAAATGATTCTTAAGCTCCTTTTATAATCTTTCAAGATGCATTTTTTTTAAAATGTTTTCAAATATTATTTATAAGTCTTCAAAGTATTTTCATTGAATTGGTTTTTAAAACATTTTCAAACCAAAATAATATGTTTTAATGTGAAAATATTTTCAAATCATTTTCTATCATTCTTTATCTATTTTAAGAGTTTTGTCAAAGAAAATGGTGTTTAAAAAGATTTGAATCTTATTTTATATGATTTTAATGAAAACACATTTAAAAATGATTTAAAGTGTTCTAGCTATGTTTTTAGTGTATTTTATATGAATATTATTTTAAAATGGTTTTATTTAATAAAACAAATTCAATGATGAATGTATATTTTCTTCAAGAAACCTTTTTAATGATATGTCAAAATTATTTTACATCTAATATAGCATCTGTTGAAGTTACTCATGACCTTCTAGGAAATGATATAAAAGTCCCATTAAAATTATTTATATGAATGGGGTATTCATAATTTCATTGTCCTGATGAAACATGTTTCCATTTCATGGGTTATATGTTTGTGAAACTCATTTCTATTTCACATGTTATATTTTTATGAAATTGGATTCTTTTTTACATGTAATATATATATGAAATCCATTTATATTTCAAAAGTATTATGTTTTTGAAATCCATTACTCATTAAAACGTCAAACATTAGATGAAATGGTTATGATTCCTATATATGTTTTCATAGGTCATGATATGTTTACATTTTTATGATACTCATTTCATTTCATGGGTTCTGATATAATTGCTTATGATATTTTGGCATATGAATGTATGCTTTTATTATGAGATGGGTGAGACCTACATATCCCTAAAATACATTGGGTAATGATTTATATCTCATGATATATAAATGGATGTTTAGATATGTGAAATCAGTTCAATATTACAGGGCGGGAATAGGAAATTAACTCAGTTCAGTAATACGGAGCAGAATGAGGGGTGAACATAGTTCAGTAGTACATGGATGGAATGGGGTTGAACTCGGTTCAGTAACAGACCTCTTCTACTAAGAGGGACTCAACAGTAATGCCCTGTCTACTATGGATATAATATTATTTTCTAATGTTTCTACCACAATTCCATGTATTATTTCTCTCTTAGGTTTTCATGTATTAGGTTATTTATTTATTTATGATTCGTGTCGTAAGAATTTCCATGCTTTATACTATAATTCATGTATAAGATATTTGATATATAGGGTGTGTTATTTTATTTTTATGATCATGGTCTCATACCCTTATTCTCATTATTATGATTATATATTTATCTTATTTACCCCTACGGATTATCCAATCTATCCCCTTTTTTGTTTTATATCCCCATGGTATGATGAAAGGTTTTAGGAAGAAGTACTAATGGTGAAGCCCTATATGGGAGTTCTTAAAGATATTCAATGAGGATATTAGATTTTGTTTCCATTATTACAATGAAAATAAACTATTAGGGTCCTCAGGCATGTATTTTATTAATGTACTAAATATTCATCTAAAATGATGTAATATCTATGTGTATTATTCCTAGGTCACTATATGGATAGGAACAACAAATTTCTCTGAAAGAGTTTGTTTATAGAAATAGTATTCGCTCGAGCATTAAAATAGCCCTATATAAATCCCTTTATGGGAAAATATGAAGAACGCTGATAGGATGTGATGAAGTCAGTGAACATAAGATTCTATAATCGAAAATGGTTAAATAAATTGTTAAAAATGTAAAAACCATTCAGTAGTATATTCGAGCAGCTCAATTTTGATAGAACAGTTATGAATACAATCATCTATGAGACATGAATTTTATGGTTGGAGACATGGTACTTCATTGTATGTCTCCATGTAATAGGATTATGAGATTTGGGAAGAATGGAATCCTTTGACCCTGGTACGTCAACCCCTTCTAGATTCTTGATATAGTTGGACTGTGATTATTCTTATGAGGAGTAACTGGTGATGATTTTGGACCATAGATATAATGTTCTATGAAAAAATACTAATCACCTGGTCAAATTACAATTGTGGAACCAGAATGATAAAGGGGAAACATGGGAATTATAGGAAACAATATAGGATAAGTACCCTCACCTATTTAGTTTTTAAAATGTAATTTTGAGGGCGAATATTCACAAGAAGATAACAATGTAATGAAAAATAATTTTTTCAATTAAAATTACCTTATTATAGTTATGTTATATAGTATAAACCACATAAAATAACATAACACAATAAAATCATTATAAATGAATAATGAATGAAATAAGAGGTATTTCTTGAAATTAAGTAATACAAATGGAATAATAACACGACCTTTGTAATATTAGTACGAACAATATGATTAATAATCTAGGAAATATAATAGTAACCTCACAAATGAAATTATAAATAAAATTTAAATATATTATAAAATAAAATATTATATAATTATACAATAGTATTAGTAAATAATTGGTTTAGAAATTATTATTCAATTGTATATATTATTATAATACATAAATGTTTATCATAACTATTATGATCATTATAATGATTAAAAATAAAATTTATTCTCTTAAAAGTTATTCATAAAAATAATATTTGATTATTTCATGACTATACGATAATTTCATGTTAACTTGATTAAATTTTCAAATTGTTCAACAATTAGTTATAATTATAAAATTTATATTTTCAATGTAAATGATCATTTTAATTAAAAATAAATTTTATTTTGTTTATAAAATTAGTTTCATAATGTGGGTTTTATTTCATTATTATACATGTAGTAAAATTGTTAGGTGATTATTTTCTAAAATAGTTTCATTTTTTGTGAATACTAAAATACTTTAATTTACGGTATATATACATTATATCATAAATACATTATTATATAAGTCATTACTAATGTATGGACAAAAATATATAATTATCTATATCATTTTATTTTATTTATTTATGGAACCATCACAATTGGTTATCTTGTGGTAAAATAATAATCTAATGAATAAAATAATGAAAAAACACCCCTCAAACCCACTATAAAAACCACCCCTCACTACCTCTTCACCTCAAACATTCCATAATTTAATACATGTCCAAATTATCCTTAATTAACTTCATAATACACATCCCCATTTTTAGTATCCTTTTTTCTCAACAAAAGGCCAAAACCCTTTCGCTCCTGTGGTTCTCAACGAGGATAAATTCAATGCGTAAAACCCTCTTTCATTTTCATTTTTATTTCCTTCTAATTTATTTTCTTTTCATATTCTCTCATAAACTACTCTTATCCCAGTGTAATGGTAACTATATTATCTCACATATATTGAAAATGTTTTATTTTAAATTAATAATCCAAAATCATTTCTTTCCCCTCCCCTTTTTATTATAAAAATGAAAACATCATTCATGATGTGCTAATTTATCACATTCAGAGATGATCAGTTTCCAATTTTCATTACCTACATTAGTAAAGGAAATTAAATTATTTTATGGATAAGAAAGTAATATATATATATATATAATCATATTTAAACTTCTTTAACCCTTATTTATGAATAATTTTAATTAATAAGACAAAACTAGTTTGTGATAATCAAAAAAGCACCAAAATAATCTAAAAGTTTACCAATATAGTCTTATATAATGATTCATCATAACATAAAATAACAAAATTAATTATATAACCACTTAGTATTACTTATGTTATTAATAACATATATATTTAATGCTGTACAATCATTCCTTTTTTACATTATTTTCCCTACATTTATACAACTAAACCAATCTTGAAAACCAAGGAAACCAATACAATAGAATAATGAAATTTAATCTCATAACTCATCGAAGAGGCCATAAATGAGCTTGATAAATATATATTAAATAAATAAATTCTAAAATTTTCTTAAATAATAAATTTATTTATTTATTTATCAAGGACATTAAGATCAAGTGAAAAACACTTTCAGGAATTAGGTAAGGGATTCATTCATAACCCACATTTTTTCCTTTAGTGAACTCTATCTCTCTTTTTAACCAAATATAACTCTTATTTATTTATGAATACATATTATATATTATATTTCTATATTCCAAATTAATTTATCTAGATTAGTACATCCATATTTCATGGGTAAATACATGTCTTAAAAAGGATCCCCTCTAAAATCATTATGATAATCAAGACTGATTAATAGGAACATCATGATTTCTTTTCCATTTTAAAGTGAAATATACAATATATTATTAAGCAAAAATTTATTTATAATATCTCATTATAACATTAAAAACTATCTTGGTTCAATTTTTATTTTATACATTCAATTATTCCTATATGTTTTTAAATAATCTTGAAATTTTTCCCTTAATCTGCACAACAATGTTTTATTTCTACAGATTCTTATGCACACATTTGACATGATTTCAATTCTGTATCACATAACCTTTCAAGATATATGCCTATTTTCTCTTAGAAATTTCAATCTATGATTTAAATATTTTCTTTTATGGACATCATTATGACATTCCCTTTTCATATTCCTTTTCACATGATTATACTACACAATTCATTCTATCGTGTCCCTTATGTTTATATTGGATTACATATGTATAATTTTTTTGAGTCACATATACTCATGAACATACCATAATGGGTTTTACCAGATATCACAATAATTCATTAGTTAATTTATAGTCTCATGATACATCATGTGCAATAGTCCTTGTCATTATCCTTAAGTCATGCTCCACGTAAAATGTTGTTGGTGGTTAACCTAGTCTCATGATCCTTCATGTGTAATGAGCCTTGAATCACACATATGCCATGTCATATGTTTCTTTAAAATTATTATGGTTGAATGAATATATGATCCCATGTTCTGTATGTTCTTCTTCTTTACTTTAATGACTTTTTATGAAGACATTCTATGCATTATAACCAATGTGTCGTTCCTTATTATTATGTTTATTCCCTTGATAGGATTTTTATATCATTCCATTGTCCAATTATTCTTCATATTATTGTATGTCGATGTAATGGTTCATGTGGTGTTTGGATATCATTATGAAGATTAAAAAAATATTTATTTCTGTTCCATGCTTTCTAATTATATACCTAATCATCCAAATAAACTATACATTATGATCCATATCTTTTAATTAATGGTTAGTAATTCTTAAAATCATGTAATATATTATGTAAAATGATTGGTCCATTACACGTGGTATCAAAAAAAGGTATAATTAATTTATGATATTACGACTAGAGAACTATGTTAAGAACCCTATGAATAATTCTATCACCAGGGATAACCACAATTGAAACAAGGGGCATCATAAGTTATGATATACTATTCCTTTACAAGTTTATCATTATATGTTCCTAGTTACAGTATATTATTATTTTTAACTAAGTAATGAAGCCCCCTAATTGTTGTTTATTTTTTAATGTCAATGGATGAAAATATAATAATTTGTGACAATAAACAATGTGATAAAAATTGATATTAATTCCATGAGGATATTAAAATATTATGGGAATGTGTGATCAAAATATACTTATTGTAATTTCTCAACTAGATCAGGATATGAGTAATTTCTTGAATCTTATCGAATTTCCTTTAAATCTAAAGAATCATAGCGTTTTTTTTCAAATCCTTCATGCAATAAAGGCCTACTATATTTAGTGGTACTTTTGATCCCACAATCATGGAATTTTTTATTAACTACATTGAAAAGATATTATCAATACTATAGTGCTCAGAAATAAATAATATTATGATGGAGTTATATCATTTTTATGGGGATTCTAATAACTGATGGATTCTAATCAAGAACACAAATTATTAGGGGGAAATAGAATCCAAGGAATGAGAAAAATTCATTTAAATGTTTTTCAATAAATATTTTCCAAAAACCCTACATCTTTATATAGAAAGGGATTCTGTTAGACTGAAGTAAAATTAAGGTGATTCTATTACAGTTTATGAGTAAAAAATTATAAGGGTTGCATGTTTCACCTCTGGATTTTTCATTAACACCAATAACTTGGTGGATATTGTATTTTGTAGACTAAAGATGAATCTATAAGAATCATTTATCATTAGTGATTAAAAATTTGTGAAGAAATTTTCTATTCATACATCAAGGATAAAATGGAGATCATAGAATCAACTTTCTCGTGTGGCTAGAGTGAAAATAGAAAACATAGATTTATATGTGTGGTCAATAGATAAATTCCATGATGTAAAGAAAATACATTATCCCAAGTGTAAAAATTTTGGGATAAAGGCATCATGGTAACTATATAAAGGGAACAAATAAATGCTTTAATATGGAATAATGGGGTATTCGAGGAATACATGCCGAAGGGATATGTAGAATACCATTAATGAGGTGTAATAATGGATAGTTCAGATCAAAACTTATCATGTAGTTCATTGTTTCACCTATAAAAAAACATTGAAATTATTCCAACCATTTCCATAATAAATTTTTTGTCAAATGAAATCAACCATTTACTCTAAGGATGCAAAGAAGGACATATTAGGTCACTACTACTAGGATGGTTCCTGATAATGAAGTGGTGATAGGGACACTTGTTATACATTCAATAATAACAAACATTGTCGGATGCTAGGTATTTATAGAATAATAATTTCTTATATCTTTTAATAATTATTAAAAAGATATTATTTTTACTTTAATGGGACACATTGTTCAATAGCATACCCAACACACAACAATGGGTTTCACTGAAATTTTACGTTCCACAATACACTGAGTTATACCGATCAAATAATATAATATTATTATTATTTTAAACTGTAGTTAAATCCTAGAAAGTGTATTAAAAATAATTAATATAACTAACTAAAATATTATTAAACATTTTTTAATTGTTTTTACACTTATAAAATGAATTTTCGAGGGTTAAACTGATAATTCATCCAATTTTATGTTTAAAATAATCTAATATTTTTTATAAGATCTTGTACCTCCTTTTGATGGCGAACCCTTTTTAAATATATATTTTTAACTTTTAAATGTTATTTTGTAAAAATAAACTTCTTATTTAAAATCATGACATCATAATTTACTTCAGTAGAAATTTTCGAAATTTTCTGATGAAGTTCATTTTATAATGAGTCGTGAAAAATTATGCATTTAAATTCACAACTATATTTTCATCTAATTTATATATATCGGTATTATGTTCTATTAACTGGTTTAAAGTGTAATTGGGTTATTTTTTATCATTTAATTGAAATATGGTCATTAGAAGTAATTTTACTTTGAATTTGGACATAAAGACATGTCAATCATTTGATAGTTTTTTCTTCTTAAAAACTCGCTATTTAGTTTTCACAACAGGATTTAATTTTAATTTGATTTCTAAAAAATTTCTGTTTTGAATTTAGAAAAATGAATTAGATATTTGGAAAAATGGATTATATATTTGGAATTAGAAGCTACAAATAGTGTAAATAAGAACCATTTATTTTTTGGCAACATGGATAGTAAGTTCAATAATTATTATTATATTCCATGGTTAAAGTGTAAATATTGTAAATATGGGTACAAAGATATTATTATAATATAATAAAACTCCCCTAACATGTATCATAATTGTATTGTATGAGATATTTTTGACCAGGGGAATCATTGGTATGATTCCAGTTACACATGGATCCACAAGGGTGTGATAATAAAATGTAATAAAAATTAATTTAATATAAAGAGAAATATAACACAAACATATATCTTTTAATAAAACAATGTTAATATAGGGTTATATAATAGTTCATTTTAAATTTAAATAGTCATTATAAATCTAAAAATATTTTCTTCAACATAGTAGTTTATTTATAATTTTTTAAGATTATATAAATAAATTCAACTATGACACAATGATGATGTCGTGGCTGCTTTATTAACAATGGTGTCAGATAAATGATATTATAAACATTAAAATAAATATTATTTTATATAAATTATTCCATTCACAAATTATATGGATTATTATGATATATAATCTTTTATTTAATTCTTTTGGATCGAAGGAAAAAATTAGGAATTTAACTAAAATCAATTGCTAAATAGTGTCAAAATTGTCAAAAATGATTTTTTAAAACAAATACTATTTTATTAAATGATATAATAGTCCTAAAAATATACGATTTGGAAAACTGACTTATATACTGTTAATTATTTTATAAATTCTACAGTTTTTCTTCCCTAGGGATTTCATAGTAACTATAATAACATTATATTATGAAAATACAAGAGGACGTGGAAGAGTTAATGTTTTTAACTAAGGGTTAAAGCTAAAATATAAGGTTAATTATGAGACCTAAAATTGACTAATACATATTTTTGGATAGGAATTAGACCCAATATCATCATATACTTAAATGTTATCACTTTTTAAATATAATAATTTGAAAATCATTTTATAATAATATAATATTTCATGACTTTCCTAAAGTACCCCTCCCGCCTCATGTAAAAGGCCATCACCTATAAACACTTAATCAAACGTCTCAATTCCCTTGGGTAGTCTAAATTATTCTAAAGTAATATTCTAATATCCACCTCTTTTTTATATAATTATTACCTTTGGTAAAAGGTAATTCATGAATGCCTTTTACTCAAATCAAAAGAAGTTAGCTGATTTTGAGGTAACACCTACTGTAATGTACATTTCAATTTTTCCTACTTCAATAACTATGATATTATCATCCTATAATTAAATTAAAACAATAGTATCCAAAATATTATTGTGTATTATTATGATATTAATTCTAACTATACTTACACACACCTCCATCTAATGGGTACAAACAAATTATTTCTGTGTACGACAAACTACTCCCTCACGAAATGATGATTGTTCAATTTTATCCTACCACATATCTTGGAGGCCGTTATGATGGAACTATATTTATATAAGATATATATTATATTTTTATTGTGTCTAAAATTCTGTATTTTTATATAAATTATACCTTTATGATTTCCATACTTTGTAAATATAATAATTTCATTTGAGGAAGTGAAGACTACCGCTACCTCAAAGTGATATGACTCGTTCCTTACATATATGGATCATATAAAAGATGGAATTAATGAAAATATTTAATATATATAAAATTAATATTATAATCTAATTATAACAAACTTATTTATCATTTTGATTCAATTCCTTCAAGATGACAATGAAATGATTGTATCTTTCATGCGTACGCACAACCTACCATCTCAATGAATGGTGTATTTCATTTATTGTATCCAAATAATAAGTAAAATTGTAAATACATATATAATAGAAATAAATGATATTTAAATCATTAATATAATTATAGAGATGCTGGAATTTTTACTACATGAACAATTTACAATAAAACATGTTCATTTTCGAATCATGTACCAAATATCGGCAAAAAGAAGGATATGAAATTTAATAATTATGTTATTGTTATAAAAATTTAATATGTTATTGAAAAGGAATAATAAATAAGAAAAAGTCCTTGAAACAAGTATAACTTAATTTGTGTTTATAATTCCGGAATAACAAGGAACTTATGTGATGATTTGGACAAAAGGTAAATGACTTCGCTTAAATATCCTTACATAGAGGACTATTTTTATTTATATAAAATATTATTTTATATGGTGTATAATCATACCCTTTTACTTTCAATTCCATTTAATTATTTTGAAATGGAATATTTTTTACGAATAACTTTACAAAATGAAAAAATGAAAGTTTTTTAACAAATGAGGTGATAATGACATTTCCATCATCACGAGCATTATTTGATATCCGGGTTCCTATACTCACTGTAATGTTTTCTAAAAACGAATTTTAAATACCAATTTTCTTTTTTATGGTATTTTGGTGTTGAAAAAGGATTTTCGAATGGATTCATTATGTCGTTTTATTGAAATGATATCTTGTGATTATATTTTTGAAATGTTATATTTCCTATATGCTTGTTTTATGAGTAATGATTATGTTATGTTTCTTGTGAATTTTTTACTATATGGGTATTTCTGTGAAACAAATGGGTGGGTGAGCCTGAGATATCACTCCAATACATTAGGTAACATAACGGAGGAAAACATTAATGTTTCTCCATATAGATTCAAGGAATATACTCTGATGTTTATTCCAAATATAACCATTAAAGATAATCCCTATGTAGATGTTAAAGCTAAAATGTATTTATATTATAGATGCCAGAACTCACCATTATGATTTATGATTTTTTGAGTTTTTCATATAGTTTATGATTTAATGTGGAATGTTAAAGAGCTTATGTTTTATGAATGGAAAGTATGATTTCAATGATTTTTTTGTATTCATGGACCATTATTTTATTTCCTTATTTTATAAACCATACTGAGCTTATTATGGTCATTCCATGTTTCTGAAATGTTTTTCATAGTGTATAAGTATGGTTAAGATAAAGGAATAATTCAATAAGTTTTTTTATCATGAAAATAACTCTAGTTTTATTTAAGGATCTTTATTACTGTGAAAAAAATTGATAGAGTAGATGTAAAGACCCAAAATAATTCATTAATGAAAACTCTTCTTGGTCTATTTACATTTCTTCTTATGAAATTATTCGGTTTTATGTTTTGAATTTAAAAATACCTTTATGAATTTTGAACATTGCTAATATAGTTATTAAATAGTGATCAAATGATTAGTGTAAATAGAGTGCTTTAAAAAATCCAATTTACTCTGACAAAGGAAGTGATAGCCTCAACCCATATACTTTCCCCATATGAAGCCCATTTGTCAGAACACAGATAGGAGGTAGAACCATTGGGATTATCTCTTGACCAATCCCAAGCCGAGATGGAATATGTTAAGCTTGAGCATAACTGCCTATGAGATAAGTGGAAGTTGTTAGATATTACCACTCGAGCAATGTTATCCGAGCCACCACAAGAGTCTGTCACCATCACACATCGTACCCTATTTCTTATGTGGGTGTTATGAGGAGTTATATGAAAATAACCTAGTAATAAAATTATGTACATTATTCTTTTATAGAGAATATACATTCATTTTATTATTATTACATTGTAAATAGATTTTAAAGCCCAAATAGTATTTTTAATTAATATTCAACTAAGAAATTCATTTTTTAGATTTAATGGAATTTTTAATTAAATAATATTTCAATAAAATATTCTTATTATTATTAAATTAATTCTTATTAAATATAAATGTTCTTATAATTTTATGAATGCAATTGTAATTTTTTAATGATTAAAAGCTATTTGTGTCAAATCCCATTAATTTTCAATAAATGTTAGTTTTTTTTATTTTAAAAGTTAAAATTCACATATTTAGAAAATAATTTCGATAAATTTATTATTATATTTGGAATCATGAATTTGAAATTAACCAATGGTTAATTATTCAAAATTTTCTGAGACAGTCGATTTTTTGGGTAAAAATTAAATTCCGTTTAAATATATCTTCTGTTTTATGACATAATAATTAATCAATATTGATGTAATAAAATACAATAAACATTATTTTAGTAAATTATATGTTTTACCATTAAAATAATGTAATTTTTGGGGGATTTATTTATTTTAAAAATCTTTTGTGGACCATCCTAGACTTAAAAAACATTTTTCCTTTTTAAATAGTTTCCCTTAACAGTGTAACTCACCTCCATATAAGAATACCTATTATTTTAAGTAGTTCATACATATTACTTATAAAATTTTGTTTTCCAATGCACATTGGCAAAAACCATTGGAAAAAATCATGGTCTGGTTTGTGGTTTTGATTAGTTTAATGTGAGGTGTCCCAAACCTACATAATAAATAATTCTTTCCCCTTTCCAATAAAAACCCATCTGAGCTCCTACTTCCTCCTCACTCAAAGCCTTTGGAGTTCGTCCAACCCCTACCCACAACTCTCTATAATCCTTGCAATGAGACCCAAGCTCCCATGAAGCCTCTCTCATGCCCCTCCCATGCTTTTGGGATCACACTTCCAAGTAATGGATTGTCACACTCTTTATTTATGTCCAAACATCCTTATATTGTTATACCCATTTATTTTCAATTATAAATGTTGGGATATGATTTCAAAACTCTCCCATACTGCCCTATTTATGTTTGGATGATTGGAGAACCATTTCTCTCTCATTAGTGCCTCCCATGTACACCCGTTACCATGCTGAAATTCAATGAAGGATTTTTCTCTAATCATTTACATCGAAGTAATTATTTTGTGTTATGCATATAAATTCCATTACATTTGTTGGGAAATTTATCTATTGGACCCCCTTACTATCTATTTCATTTAAATATGATGAGACATACCTTTCACCCTCATCAACCATTTTTTTGAATTCTTATGTCACGTCGTTAGGCTGTCGAAAGTGCACCGTGATTTTTGAAGACAATGTAATTGTGTAGTGAATACCATGCTCATTTACCTATCAAGGGTAATCACCATTATGAAAATTTACATATTGATTATAAATATTCATGTATGTATTCGAAATCCATTTATCCTGGAATATATGATTATGAATGATTCTATGTTGTATGATTCATGTGGCACACTTATGAATTAAATGAAATGTTTAAGAGGGTGTTCGCTAATAGTGATTCAATGAATTGAGTAAAGTGTAGTATCAAGATACGTCATCTAAAATGAGTTCTGACTCATGATAATTCAAGTTCAAAGGGGGTTTACTCATGCTTCAAGGGAAATGAGGTTTTACTCATTCCCCATGTGCAATGATCCGTGGATCATGATAATTCCATGTTTAGTGTCGTTGCCGCATATCCATGTTATGATTATCATGCTTTATCATTACTTTATGTTCATGTTTCTCCTGTGATCTGTAGATATGCCTATTTTATCACATGTATTATATTCTTCATGTTATTACATGTTTATTCCCTTATTGGGATTTATAGCTCCCACTTTTCTGATCCATGTCCTCAGGATATCCCATTCAATGCTAAGTACAATGGAATGTAATGGTAATTTAAAAGATGATTTCAATAATGATTTTGTATTTCTTGTTTTATGTTGTAATGTAATGAATCTCAACCCCAAATACACTATACCTATCAATCTTCTATGTTGTATCAAGTGATGTTTATGTAATAAATCATGTTTAAGTGTGTCATAAAGAGGAGGGTTGTTATAGTTGGTATCAGAGGATAGGCTTAGTTATTTTTGACAATAGGATTATAAAACCAATCTGATTCCATAGATACAAGAATAAGTATAATAAAAAACTATCTATTTTTTGATGGTAATTGAGTATATAATTTATCAAAAAAATACATCCCTGTCTATATATGAGAAGGTTGAGGCGGCTCTGGCACAAATGTACCTAGGGGTGAAAACACAAACAATGAGTTTCGGGCTTGACACGGGGTATCCTGGTACACGACAGTAGGTCTTACTACAATCATGGTTAGGACACTCCCATGGGATATTCTTTGGTATATTAACAAGCATAATATGAACCTTTATTGAGTGATTTAAAAAAAAATGCACCTAAGAATACATGTTTGATAGTGTATCATGGCTAACATAGATTGAAGCTTATAGATTCATAAGTTAAGAAAATAAAAGTAATTTACAAGTCATCTATTTTTTCCTTGGATTACCCTTTATGTGTTACCCCTAGCATTCCTTTTATTCCAGCCATTGGCTGGTAATGCGAGTAATTGAGCTAACAACTGATGTGAAGATCGATGTGATGATTTTTCTAATGATATCCCCAATCTAATGGGAGTTGGAATCGTGGAAATTGTCATGTTTATCTCTTAGTTAACTCAAACTTTGAATAGAAACATGGGTCCAGATGAAATTTCAACCCCCCTTAGAAAGAACCATTCGTTATTGAGAGCTTGACGAGAGAAAGGCCTCTTACTTTTAATGGATCACTAGATCTGTCAATCGCCGAACAACGCATAAACTCCATTGAAAGGATCTTATCTATACTTTTAGGTTCTAAACAATAGAAGGTTTTCCTGGATGCTTATCGTATAGATGGTGAAGCGGATCAATGATAGGAATTGATAAAAAAATATGATTCATGAAGAGGATATCTAGGTTTAGGAATGGAAGGAATTCCATATTATTTTTTTGATAAATATTTTCTGTGTACCCTCCGGCTTAAGATGGAAAGGGACTTCCTTTTCCTCTATAAAAAGATGACGTATCAATCAGAGCGTATGAAGAACAATTCACGAGGAATTCATGATACACTTTCGGCTTTGTCATTACACCAGAATTCAAGGTTAACTGCTTCTTTTGTGGGCTAAAAGCTAGCATGTGGAAAGCCCTGGTGATCTGTGACTTTGACAGCTATGAGAAAATTGTCTGATGTTCCCTCATGGTTGAAATAGAGATCATCGAATCTCAGGGGTATCATGGGGATCAGAATCATTAGATGGACTTAAATTTTGGTTGTCTGATGGATAAATCAAATAGAGCTAAGAAAATCCAACACCCCACTTTCCAAAGGTGTAGAATGAAGCACTCTGAAAATTTCCTGAAGGATAAGAGGAAATGCTTTAGGTGTAAATGGGAAGGGAACATGCCTATTAACTGTCAGTAAGAAAAGCCCACAGATGCAATAGAATAGAGGAATGCTCCGTTTGAATCTCAAAACGTTGTTCATTTCTTCAACTGCAAAGAACAGGGGCATGTTGCAACTCTGTACCCTAATCTAAGGGTTATCAGAGGCAACCAAAATCCTCAAATGTAGAAAGGGAAAGGTTTTTCTATCACTACTACTGAAGTAAACCTCAGCAAAGAAGTAGTGATAATAATGCAAGTTATTAATTCAAGAATAGATAATGTACTTTTTGATTTAGGTTCTACACATTATTTTATATCCAGAATGTCTAGTAGAACAATCCCAACACTACCACAAATCATGGATGTAATGATGCAGGTGAGTAAGACAAATGGGGCAATCATTTTATCCCATGAGTGTAACTCCCCCTATCTTAATCGGTGGATTAAACATCCCGAAAAAACTCATCATACTCCCTCTGGTGGAATTTGATGCAATACATTTAATGGATTGACTTTCCTTTTATAGAGACAACATAAATTATCATGACATGGAAATCACTCTCCAAATGGGGAATCAACCCCCCGATTTTGTACAAGTTCAAGGAGAAAGATGAATTTTCATTAGTTCCATCATCTCAAGTATGGATATTACTGACCTATGAAAACACATATCTAGCTTAGATGACTATGTCTGAGGAGGAAACCATCCTTGAATACATGCCTATTGTGAGGGAATTTGCTTAAGTGTTTCCCAAGAAATTTCACGGTCTTCCTCCTAGAAGAGATGATGAATTATCAATTGATCTTATACCTGGGGCATTGCCAATATCCATGACTCCATATAGAATGGATGTTGTGGAGCTTGAGGAGCTGAAAACCAGCTATAAGAGATTCTAGATAAAGGGTTTATACACACATGTGCTTCACCATGGGGTTCACCAGTCCTCTTCATCAAGAAGAAGGATGGATCAATGTTCCTTAGAATTTATTATCGTGATCATAAGAAAATCACGATAAAGAACAAGTATCATCTACCATGAATTGTTGACTTGTTTGATCAACTATGTAGAGAAAAATACTTCTTCAAGGTAGATTTTTGGTCAGGATATTATCATGTAAGTGTGAAGAAGGAAGATATTCCCAAGGCTGTTTCTCGTACAAGATACGGGCACTAAGAATTCATATTAATGCCTTTTTGACTCACTAATTCTCTATAAATACTCAAGGACATGATGAATAGAGTCTTAAGATATTATGTTGACATGTTTGTGGTTTTCGTTATAGATGATATTATAATATACTCCAAAACCATGGATGATCATGAGGACGGTCCAAGAACCGTACTAGAGACCTTGTGAAAGGAGAATCTCTAGGAAAAGTAAATCAAGTGTTAGTTCTGGTTGAAGGATGTCTCATTATTCATCCATATCATCACAAGTAATGGGATATTTGTGAATCCCTCAAAAAAAATATTCAATATAGGGATGGCCAAGGCCAGCATCAGAAATAGATATTCATAGAATTTTTGGGTTAGGAGGATATTGTCGATGATTTTTGAGAAATTTCTCACTATTTTCCAACCCTCTTACCAAGAAAACTCAGAAGGGAGTAAGGTTTTCATGGAGTGATTAATGTAAAGAAATATTCAAGGAGTCTAAATGGAGTCTTATCACTACACCCATGCTCACTTTAACCACAAGTGAAAACTTTTTTTGGTATTTAGTGATGCTCTGAAGAAGGGTATGGGCTATGTGTTAATGCAAAATGACAATTTCATTGCCTAAGATTCAAGGAAATAAAATGTTCATGAGAAGAATTATCCAATACATTATCTAGAATTAGATGTGGTGATCTTCGCAATAAAATTTTGGCAACACTATCACTATGGGGAGAAGTGTGAAAAATAAATAGACCGCAAAAGCCTCTTGTATATATTCACACAGAAAGAGTTGAACATGCACAAACCACGAGGGTTAGAGCTGATCGATGACTATGACTACTCAATCCATTACCACCCTAGGAAAACGAACAAGGTGGTGGTTGCTCTAAGTAGAATAGACCCATAAATTCTATCATTGATGAGAATTGAGAAGAATCCAATCTTCATAGATTTGATGAAGATGGACATGGTAATAATAAATAAAGGAACATCATCAATATTTTAATAAATGATTGCTCAAATGTACCTTCTGGAAAGGATAAAGGATTCCCAAAATGATGATGTGGGAATTCATAAGAACGTGGAAGCTATCATAAAAGTTAATTCCTTATAGTTTAATGTTAATGAAGAAGGAATTGTGAGAATAGATAAAAGAATATGTGTTCCATCATGTCCAGAGTAGAAGAAGGAACTTTTGGATGATTCACATAGTTCAACGTTCTCTATTCATGGAGGAAACACAAAGATGTATTGCGATCTCTAATATCATTATTGGTGGGATAACATAAAGAAGGAAATCACATAGTATACATCAAAGTGCCTAGTCTAACATTATGTAAAGGAAGAGAGGCTGATGTCTAAGGGGATGATGCAACCATTACCCATAACGTCGCTGAAATGGGAGAACATCACCAGGGACTTTGTCACTAGAATTCTGAATACATACACAGGAAACAATGAAATATGGGTTGTTGTGGATCATCTAACAATGTCTTCAGACTTTATTGCAATTCTGGTAGTTTTTTCATTGGATCAACTAGCACGAATATATATCAGGGAAGTGGTATGGTTTTACAGAGTACCACTATCTATTATATTTGATTGAGATCCAATATTAACCTCTATGTATTGGAAGATTCATAAGCATTCTATGGATATTGAACTGAATATTAGTACATCCTATCATCCTCATACTGAAGGCCAATCTGAGAAAAATATTCAGACAATGGAAGCTATTTTAAGATCATATTTAATGGACATTAAAGGTGGATATGATCAAAATCATCCTCTGGTTAAATTCTATTGTAATAACAGTTTCCACTAGAGAATCTGAATGGAGCCATATGAAGCCTTTTCTAGGAAGAGGTGAAGAACACCGACATGTTGGGATGAAGTTGGTGAGCCTAAGCTTCTAGGACCTGAAATGGTCAAAGAAATTTTGGTGAAGGTAAAAAACATTCAACGGCATATCATGGCAGCCCAAAGTCGAAAAAATAGTTATGAGGATGACAATCGATGAGACCTTGAGTTCAATGTTGGAGACATCATGTTTCTACACATATCTCCTTGAATTAAGGTCATGAGGTTTGGAAAGAAAGGGATGTTATGTCCCAGGTACACCGGACCCTTCGAGATTCTTGTTTATGTCGGGGTTTTGGCCTATTGGCTTGCACTTCCAACTTTCATGGCTGAAGTACATGATGAATTTCATGTTTCTCTCTAAAGGAAGTTCATACCAGAACCTTCACATGTACTCTCTACAGAGGTATTATAGTTAGAGGATGGTCATTCTTATGAGGAGCAACCAGTGATGATATTAGATCATAGAGAAAATGTTCTATGAAATAAGACAATGCACCACATCTAGGTGTTATGGTGAACCAACAAGTTTGAATAAGTGAAATGGGAATCATGAAAAGTGATGAAGTAGAGTTACCGACATCTGTTTTAGTGTGGGAAAAGGATATTTCAAGGGCGAAATTTCATAAGGGGGGAAGATTGTGACGACCCAAAAAATCATTAATGAAAATTCCTTTTGGTCTATTTAAATGTCTTCTTATAAACTTATTTGGTTTTATGGTATTGATTTTAAAATACCATTATAAATTGTTACCATTTCAAATGTAGCCATTGAACAGTGATCACATGATCAGCATAAATATAGAGCATTAATAAATGAAATTTACTACGACAAAGAAAGTGATGGACTCATCTAGTAGACTTTCCCCATATGAATCCCATTTTTCAGAACTCATAATGGAGGTGGAATCATTGGGATTATCTCTTGACCCAAACCATGCTGAGTTTGAATACATTATTCTTCAGTGGAACTACCTATGATAGAAGTGGAAGTTTATAGAGATTAAAACTCGAGCAATGTTATCGGAGCCACCCCGAGTGTATGTCACCATCACACACCTTACACTAATGACATATGTGGTTGTTATATGGGGTTATGTAACAAGTACCTAGTACTAAGATTATGTACACTATTCTTGAATAGAGAATATACATTCATTTTATTATTTTTACATTGTAAATACTTTTTAAATCGCTAATAGTATTTTTAGATAATATTCAACTAAGAAATATATTATGATTAATTAATGGATTTTTGAATTAAATATTTTTTTAATAATATATTATTATTAATATTAAATTACTAATTATTAAATATAAATAATCTTATAATTTTATGAATGCAATTGTAATTTTTATTATTCTCTGAAAGTTGTTTATGTCAAAACCCATGAATTTCGGATAATGGTAAGTTTTTATTTTAAAAGTAAAAATTCAAATTTTTAGAAAATTATGTAGATAAAATGAATATTATTTTTGGAGTCATTACGTTGAAATTTTCGAATAGTAATTTTTCATAATTTTCTGAGACTGCCAAATTTTTGGGTTAAAATTAAATACCATTTAAAAATATAATGTGTTTTATAACCGCATAATTACCAAATAATGATGTAATTAAATACCATGAACATTACGTTAGTCAAATATCTGTTTTTCCATTAAAATAACGAGATTTTCGGGTTTTTTATGTATTTTACAAAGCATTAGTGGACACACCAAGTCTTATAAAACAGTTTGTCTTCTTAGATTGTTATTCTTAAGAGTGTGACTCACCTCCTCATAAGGAACCCTATTATTTTATGAAGTTAGTCCATTGGCCTTATAAAATAATTTTTTCCAGTCCCATTTTTCGAAAACCATGGGCTGGTTTGTGGTTTTGATTAGTTTAATGTGAGGTGTCCCAAACCAAAATAATAAAGATATCCTTTTCCTTTCTTATATATACCATCCCAAGCTCCAACTTCCTTCTCACACAATGCCTTTAGAGTTCATCCAAACCCTTCCCTCCTCTCTCTATAATCCTCCCATGGCACCCCAAGAGCCCAAGAATCCACTCTCAAGCCCCACTGATGCCATTGGCATTACACATCATGTAAGAGATTCTCACATTCCTTATTTATGTCCAAGTTTCATTATATTGTTATGCCATTTTATTTTCAATTATAAATGTTGGGGTATGATTTCTCATCTCTCTCATAATTCCCTAATTATGTTTGGATGATTGGATAAACATTTATATATCATTAATTCCTCCCATTTACACCTATTACCTTGCCAAAATTCCTTGAGGGATTTCTCTCTCCTCATTTACATCCATGTAATTCTTTTCTATTATGTATCTAAATTCCATTAAGTTTGTTGGGACATGTATCTATATGACCCCCTTACTGTAAATTTCATGTAAATATGATGATACATACTTTTTTCTCTCAACAACCATTTTTATGAGTTCTTATGTAACGTCATTACGCTGCTGAAATTGCACTGTGATTTTCAAGATAATTTCATTCTGAAGTGAATCCCATGCCCATTTCCATATAAAGGGTATTCACCTTTATGAACATTTAATTATTGATTATAAAGCTTCATGTTTGTATTTAAAATCAATTTATCATGAAATATATGATGATGAATTAATTCTTTTTGTATGATCAATGTGGAACACTTATCCATGAGATGAAATGTTTAAGATGGTGCGCCCTGATAGTACTCCAATGCATTGGGTAAAGTATAGTATCATGATACGTCATGTGAAATGATTGTTGAATCATGTAAATTCAAGTGCAGCGTGGGTTTACTTGTGCTTCAATTGCAAAGAGGTTTTACTCATGCTCCTTGTGCAATGAGCCTTGACTCGTGCTAATTCCTAGCTAAGTGTTGTTTCCACATCTCCATGTTATGACTACAATGATTTATTATTCCTTTATGTGCATTTATCACTTATGATCCACTGATATGACTATTTTATAACATGTATTATATTTCTCATGTTATTCCAAGTTTATTCCCTTACTAGGCTTTATAGCTCACCCTTTTCTTTTGCATGTCCTCACGTTATCCCATGTAATGCTATGTAAAATGAAATCTAGTGGTCATGTAATGGATGTTTTCAAAAAATAATTTGTATTTCAGGTTTTAAGTTGTTACGTAATGATCCTAAGACCCAAATACACTAGGCCTCTTGATCTTCTATGTTGTATCATGTGAATTTTATGTAATAAATCAGGTTTAAGTTTGTAATAAAGAACATGGTCATTATAGTAGAAGTGTATACATGATAATTTTTTGGATTTAATGTAATTTTTATGGCCTAATTCATTAAATCATTAAACCTAAAAATATTCTCAATGTTAAAAGAATGTAATTTCTTGATCAAAACTCAAGATTAAGTAATTTTTAAGGAAAGGTCCTTATAGTTGGTTTTAGATATCAGTTTATAAAACATTAATATTTAGGATATTGTTAATAGATTATCCATATATGATTTTACTTTATGTTCATATTGTAATGATATAACAATTAATGATTACCATGTAGCTTCATCTAAGATACATCTGGATCTAGAATGGATTTCTGTAGAAGAAACATGACAACTATGCTGGGATGAAATCAAGAGCGAAACAACATACCAAACCAGAAACTAAGGATGGTTGGAATGTGAACTAAATGGTATATTTGAGAAATGGAACATTTGACTCAGATTATGAATGGTTGTGGTGTCCATGCATTAGATTAGCTGAATAAACCATAGAGGGTCATGTTGGTAATGGGACATTTTATGAGGAAACACACCCCAACATTCAGAGGATCATCTGATGATATGCTAGTTTAGGGGTGGATTAAAGCATAGGAAAATATTTTCAATTTCATGGGATGTTCAGAACATCAAAAGATTGGTCTTTTGGTTTACCATTTTCAAGATGAAGCTGATCAGTAGTGCTCGATGGTTAATAATTTCATTGAAAATGAGGATATTGATTTTCTTGTTTGGGATGAATTCAAAGGTATGTTTATAGAGTTTTTTTTTGTGTTTTATAAAAAAAATAAGGAAAGGGGTTCGGGGTTTCTGTAATTTTAAAAATGGGCTTTGGATGTGTGAACGACATTCGTGCATACTTCGTCATGGAAGGATGCTTCAATCGTGTTCACCCATCGTTGCCCCATTAGAAGATGCGTGAACCCCATTCAAGAATCCTTCAGCTGGTCTGCGAAGGATGCGTGAACAGGGATCACACATCCCTTCGTGTCGACAATGCGTGAATGGGGTTCACGTATCTGAGCCGCGATAGGGATGCATGAACCCCGTTCATGCATCCATTGCAGACCTACTGAAGGATGTGTGAATGGGGTTCAGGCATCCCACCAATAATGTTTATATAAGGAGGGTCCCCCTCAAAAACCATTGTTCTCCTCTGGATTTTGTTGGGGAGACCTGAAGAAATTCATTCTCAACAAATATTTACTGCTTTTATAAGGGTAAAATTTCGATTTAACATTTTAATTGTTTTAATTGTGTTTATTTATTTCATTTGTATGATTAATTGTGTGTATGATTTATTTATTTCATATGTTATACATGATGTGTAATGTTTTGTATGATTTAAATTTTTGGTTTTGAATGTTTTTATGATTTATTTTTTTGAATGTATGTTGTCTGAATATTGAATGTTTTATGTTATGTCTAAAATTTTGAATGTTTACAAAAAGAAATTTATGTTAGAGAAGTTAATTTTAATGAATGGTTTTTTTGTAAGTGTAAATTATATTACTTTTATTTACTGGTAATAATATTTCTAATCAATAAAGTATAAAATATAATTACTTATATTTTGAAAAGTAGAAGAATGGCCAAAAGCATTACAATTTCATGAAATTTAAAATAACAAAAGTTTTTATTATGTACATATCAATTATATTAGTTTACTAAAATTTATTAAATGTTATTAATAATTATATATATATATATGCATGAATTTGAATTTTTGGAAAAGAGTTGTAGTATTTAATATACATTTCATTTAGTAATAGATTAATTTATATTATATGGATAATATAATAATAATAACAAAAAACAGTGTATGAGTGATGACTAATATTAAGATAAACGACCATGAATAATTGAAATTCCATTTTTTGTTTTTTTATGTGGTCATTCAATTTGTAATAATTTCATTTTTTCTGCATTTATGACCTGCGAGTCATCTCTCAGAAGATGTAACGACATGTGTGTTCTCTTAAAAAAAGTTATGTCTTTCATAACTCTAGACCCCCTCACATGAATGTGAGTAAATTTGTAATTAAAAGGCAGACGCCCCTGAAGAGGTGTCCCCGAACAGGATTCCCTGTAGAGGTGTCTGCGAAGTGGCATTCGAGAACTCGTTCGAGCAGAGGTGTTTCTATTTGATAGGAGATTGGTGGTTGCTGAAATATTTGATAATAGAGATAGGATTCTACCCATAGTAAGTGGTGAGTTTATCAGATAATGATAATCTGATCGTAATTCTCAAGATCTAGTCATGATTATATATTCATAAGTAACTAAACTTTATGAAACATTATATTAAATTTTCTTTTGTGACAATATCACAATAACTATACCTTAACAGAGATAAATCAATACATAACAAAGTCTCAAGATAATAAATTATTCAAAACCAAATTAAATAATTTAAAATTTTAATGTAGTATATAATATTTTTTAAATTATTGTTTTATGGGTAATTATGTATGCACAAATATATTGCAACGGTTAGGTAATTTATACCGAGCAGGGTTTTAGTACAGTGTGCCACCTATGAGAGTTTTAAATCTCAATGGTTGTATGGAATTGGATGAAGTTTGTAATAAGATTCATAGTCGGTTAAAACTTAGGGATGAACAAAAAATCACTTCAATTAGATACTAACATCATCAATATCCTGAGCGTCTGTGGCACAACGAGTACCCTATAGTTGATGATGAGGATTTGATGGAGGCTTCTCTGTTATTAAGGAAACAGTGTATTAATGGTTTGATGGAATTATTTGTTTTCATTTCTGATATTGATGTGGTGCGATCGATTAATACAGAACAATGCTTTGTGAGCTCTGTAGAAGCTGGTCCTTCACAACAGTCTTATTCATTTCCTCCTCCTCATATAACTCATGTTCAAGAATATTATGAATAAGATGATAAAAATTTAGAAGGAAATGTAGATGACGTCCCTTTGTGTGTTGATATAGTGCATGAAAGTTAAACTGAGGAAGAAGATTCTGGGGAGTCATCATGAGTTGATGTGTTGGGGAATGAACCTTTTGAGGTTCCTTTGAGAGATAGACATCCACTACATCCACCATTTAGTGGTAATCAACCTTTAGTTTTGAGTTCCTTAGTTGAAGGAATTTGTCGTGAACAACATTTTTATTGGGATGTCAATACACCAGCTTCTGAATTCCATGGAATTATAGGGAATGGGCCTACATCAAATGATAATGCCATATATGTTGGGTAGGAGTTCTAAAGTAAGCTGTCCATCAAAAATGTGATAAAGCAATAACACATTGAGCGACCTTTCAAAATTGTGGTTGATGAGTCAAAGAAGACCAAATATCTCATTCGTTGTGAAAAATATGGTTCCGAATGTAAATTTCGATTAAGAGAAATATGTGATAAATATTATGGATGTTGGAAGATAACCAAATTAGAAGTCCCACACACTTGTCTACATCCCAGCTTGGCACAAGATCACTCTTCCCTTGATGCAGAGTTCATATCTACTGTTATTTTTGAGATGATATGAACATGTCGGGATGTTCCTGTTCACCTTGTTCAGGAAGGAATTCAACAACTGTATAACTATAAGATATCATACAACAAAGCTTGGAATGAAAAATAGAAATGCATTGTTAAAGAGTATGCTGATTGGGATAAATCTTATGCGATGTTGCCACAACTTATGGAATTGTTATCTCTCAACAATAAGATTGTTTATCATTTTGGAAATGTTGAGTATATATCCCAGAATCATCGAGTTGATCGGTCAAAGGTGAAGTTCAGTAGGCTTTTTTGGGAATTTAGACTATGCATTTCTTCCTTTCCCTATTGTAAACAATTTAATCAAGTAGATGGAACATTCCTTTTTGGCAAGTATATAGGTGTTCTACTAATTTATGTTACATAGAATGGTAATCGCACTCCTCTGCCACTTTATTTTTCTATTGTTAAAAAAGAAAATTTTTAATTCTAGAGCTATTTTTGGCATGTGTACATGTTTATGTCATGAAAAAACAGGGAGTGTGTCTGATATCTGATCATGATTGACCAATTATAGCGGCCGTCAGTAGTGATGGGGTTTCTTAGATTGAGCCAAATGATTATCATCGTTATTTCATTATACATATTGCTAGTAATGTGCATAATAATTTTAGATATGAGGCCATAATGAAGGTGATCCTCAAGATGGTATGGTTTTCAAAACATTATTTTTTAACAAAATTTAATATCCATTTTAAAACATTATTATCTTATGGATTCAAAATATGAACCCCAACAAGAAAGGTTTGATCAACATCTTGAAAAGATTCAGACTGTTAATGATTAGGTATATGAATATATGATGTAGATTTCAATGGAAAAATGGTCATTAGAATACGATGGTGGCATGAGATTTGAGAATATGACCACAAATATAGTGGATTCACTAGTGCAGAAAATGTTTTTGACGTCGGTTATTTTTAATTTTTTACGTCGGTTTCTATCCGACGTTAATACGTGCGACGTTATAAATAAGGTTTTTGACGTCGGTTATTTAAAAACCGACGTCAAAAACATAAAATCGCGATGTTTATCACGTCGGTTATTTTAGAACCGACGTGATAAAGGACCTGGAGAATGGTTTATCACGTCGGTTATTTTAGAACCGACGTGATAAAAGGCCTGGAGAATTGTTTATCACATCGGTTATCAAAGAACCGACGTGATAAACGGCCTGGACAATGGTTTATCACGTCCGTTCTTAAACAACCGACGTGATAAACAGGGGGTGAGGGGGTTTATCACGTCGGTTCACATAGAACCGACGTGATAAACTGGGGTGAGGGTGGTTTATCACGTCCGTTCTATAAGAACCGACGTGATAAACCGGGCTGAGCGTGGTTTATCACGTCGGTTCATATAAAACCGATGTGAAAAACCAGGGGAGGGGGGTTTATCACGTCGGTTATTGTATAACCGCCATGATAAACCGGTGGGAGGGGGTTTATCACGTCGGTTAGTCAATAACCGACGTGATAAACCATTGTCCAGGCCATTTAGCACGTCGGTTATTCAATCACCGATGTGCTAAACCATTCTCCAGGCCCTTTATCACGTCGGTTATTAAATAACCGACGTGATAAACCATTCTCCAGGCCTTTTATCACTTCGGTTATTAAATAACCGACGTGCTAAACCATTTCCAGGCCTTTTATCACGTCGGTTATTAAATAACCGATGTGATAAACTATTTTCTAGGCCTTTTATAACGTCGGTTATTAAATAACCGACGTGATAAACTATTTTCCAGGCATTTTATCACGTCGGTTATTAAATAATCGACGTGATAAACCCAATTTTTTTTTAAACAGAATGCAGTGATCTTCTCTCCCCCAGAATCAACCAGAAAATAAATCAAGAAATCATACCACAAAAACAGAAGTACATCAAAAATAAGCATGTAAATAGATAACATATAAAACTTACCCACTAGACAGCATCCACCCTCATTTATACCCCATGGACAGACCTCCCCCACCCCGTTGGAGCCCTCCCCCTCATGTATACCCCCTGGACAGCCCTCCCCAACCCCATTGGAGCTCCCACCCTCATGTATACCCCTTGGACAACCCTCCCCCACCCCATTGGAGCCCCCACGACACTCCTGGACTGCCCCCGACCCCCGGACACCCCCAAACACCCCTCGACAACCCCCCAACCGCCTGAACATCACCTCCTCACCCCTCACCCCACTTGACATCCCCCACCACACCCCTGGACAACCCCCCCCCCACCCCTAGACAACACTCCCACACCCCTGGAACGGCTTCCCACACCCCTGGACATCCCTGCCACCCCCCAAGACTGTCCCCCCACCCCACCGGACAGCCCTCCCAGACCGTTGGACACCCCCAACCCCACTGAACACACACCCACACCCTGGGAACCCCTCCCCCACAGACCCAAATCCATACCAGAAGAACCATCAAAAGTAGACCAAAACAAGAAGTAGAGAAAAATTAAACATTCACTTATATATCATTCAAAACTTACACTGTCAACTTCAAAAAAAAAACTAAATCAAACCTAAACAACTACCAAATAGACAATTAAAACGACAATATTCAAAATTACATTTTACATTACAAACAACTAAAATTCAATCAAACCTGTAAAATAATTTGACCACTCCACTTGTATGTGTTTGATGTCTTCAAAAGTATAGGGTTGAGGGTCATCAAAAAGATACAAATGAAAAAGAAGATATTTAACGTGTATAATGAAGAAATCAAATTGAAATATAATGGCAAACTTTAAGAGGAAATCGTACCAGGTCAAAATTCACAACTGTCCCAGTTGTTATTATTTCATACATAAATCTTAACATATAATATCCGCATTCGATGAGGCCTTGTTGTTCATGAAAATTCTGTTTTGAATGAGTGTAAATTCAATATATTATTTTTATGTAATAAATCAAAAAGTACAAATTATAAATAGAAATTTACCTTCGCCTTTACATATTTGATCTTTGCATTTCTATTCTTTGTGTTTTTTCGAAAGTAGACCCATGCACTGTTAGAAAATAATACGAATGGGGTAAATTTAAAATTCATTATAATATATAAAACTAATGAGAAATTGAAACTTACGTTTCCAATATATTCTTAAAACTTGTCCGCACGTCACTATGAACAGAGCATATCCAATAAAGAGCTTTCTCCCTTGGGAAAAAAATCCCTAACATCCAATGATTACTGATAAAAGGAAATTTAATGTTAGTGGTTTTTTATGTTAAAAGATAATTAAATATTTGAGAGAAATTTTTTTCATACCTCTCACAAAAAGGCATCATCCAACATTGTTGGATTATATTCTTTTCAAATCTTTCAGCAATATAAACCATTCTTTATTCCTCAGTCAATGCACATGCTTCATGGGAAATCAATTGCGGGTCCATGAATCCATATACTTCTGTCAGTTCATTCCTCTCACAAATTTTATAAATATACCTAATACAAGACATATATAAGTATACATTTTTAATAAATATAACGCATGGAAAAGGTGTTAAGACTTACATGGAAAAAAATTTCACCACGTTGATGCCCAACTTATCTCCAGTAACAAGCTCCATGATATCAGATTTTGTAATCCCCACACTTATTTCACGTCCACAAACATGAGATTCCATTGGAAACTCATAAAAACCCAACAACAAATGTGAATATCTTGACAATCTGTCAAGACCACTGGAATCTGTATCTGATGTCATAGCCTGTTGTCTTTGTTGTTGTCTATACAGTATTTCTTTACCTTTGAAGTATTCCTGTGAATTTTTTTTTGATAATTATAGTAGTTTTCAAATGATAAAACAACTTTAATAAAAAAATAAAATAAAAGATATAACATTCATACCTCTATGGTAATGAGTCGAAGAAGTCTGTATGGCCAAACTAAAAAATGGCCGATACTCTATCCAACTTTCTCCACCTCATCTGTAGGTATTGGTACCCTAGCTGATCTATCTATAATATCCTGTACAGTGACCCTCTGATTCTCTACCTCTAATTTTTGATGATGAACTGTATCTCCTATACAATATACCAACCCGTATGCTACTATATGATGTTGAGAATCATCAACATACAACTCGCAATATGTAGGAAGCTGAGGCGGAGGTGTAGGATAAAAAATGGGGTCCGCAGGCTGAGGTGGGGGAGTGGGAGCTACTGGCGGAGGTGGAGGATAAATAATGGGGTCTGCAGGGGGAGGTGGAGGAGTGGGAGATGCAGTCTAAAATTGTCTTCGCATTTCTGAAAACATAGACTACACCGAATCTCTAATCTTGTCTTCCATCGTCGCATTAATATTTTGTACTTCAGCCTCCAAGGATTCTATTTTTTTTATAAACCCCCTCAATGTTAGAAGTTGAAGAACGTGGAAACACTTTTCTTACCGATACACCTGTCGGATATCCTCTTACACGACCAGGATGTTCAGGCCTTCCCAATGCTGAAAATAAAATACCTTCCCTCCCAGTAGCTGTAAATGTCCCCTCTGAACTCTGCTCCTCAAGAGAGTCCTGTATTAATTAATTGAACATTTCTGTAATGATTGAAACTTATATGAAAAAAAAGTTAACTTAAATAAATTAAATAGATATCTTACAATCCTCTCAGATACGATTCTCGATTCTTCCGAAAGATATTTCCCTTTTTTTCCCTTCTGAGCTCTCTTCCATTTTTCATGTCTAGATGGAGGGGATGGAGGGGCCACCTCTCCAGAGCTTGAAGACTCAGCTCTTAGTTGTTGAAATTTTTCTGTTATCATTTTTTCTTCCAATAATGTATACCCTCCCCGAGATAAACTATGAGGGTATACATTTTTATATTGGATCTCCTGATGAGATTTCCTTGTTTGCTGTAATTTAAGAATAAGAAATCATTAACAAAACATTAATAAAATCATTTATATAAGAAAGTATATAAAAGTTTACATTGCCCTTACCAGAAATGACTCTTTTTTTCTACTTTCAAAAAACTGTCTCCATGTGTCTTCATCTATAAAAGGATATATACGACATGGATTGTCATGACTCTTATGACCATAAATGAAATCAGATGAGAGGGTTGATTTGAAATCCCTCCATCTCCTGGTATCCAACGATAAGCATTTCTTCCTGACTCCTCTAGTGTCAGGAATATCAAATGTCATCTGATTAAGAAGAGGTTAAACATATTATATATACCAGAAACATTAAAAGAATGGTCAAACAATGACAAAAGATCTTACCAAAATCATCTCCCACAACTGAGAGATAATCTCTTTATCCACACCTCTCCAATCATCACAAAGAATTCTTACTTGGGTCTTAGCCTGAGTTGCAACAAAACTCTTAAAATCTTTGGCATTCGGACCTCTAGGAATATCATCATCATCAAACTCAACTACTATCCTCTGATCCTGCGTACGGTCAAGTGATAATTTTGGTAAATGTGTGCAACCACGTTTACCAACCTTTGAACTCTTTGTCGTAATAGGAGCATGTGAATGTTCATCCCCAAAGGTATGACCAACAATATGCTCCTCCCCAGAATCATGTGGTTGATCATCTGAATGATCCGTCATTATCCTTCAAATCAAAAAAAAACAAAGGTCAGTTCACAAATATAAAAATTCAAATATTTTAATACTACTGTAATCAGAAAATAGAAAATTGTACTAGGTTATATAATAGTAAACATTGGTAATATGTTAAGCATGTTAAACAGTGGTAAAGATGGCAAAGATGGTCAAGATGGTCAAGATGGTCAAGATGGTCAAGATGGTAAAAAATGGAAAAAATGGTAAACCTGGTAAACATTGTAAACATGGTAAAGTAATTTTCAGTGAACAAATATACAAATTCAAATATTTTAATACTACTGTAATCAGGAAATAGAAAAGTTTACTAAGTTACATAATAGTAAACATTGGTAATATGGTAAGCATGTTAAACAATGGTAAAGATGGAAAAGAAGGTCAAGATGGTCAAGATGGTAAAAATGGTAAAAATGGCAAACCTGGTAAACATTGTAAACATGGTAAAGTAATTGTTAGTGAACAAAAATAAGCATTTTAAAATTCATGTAATGGTTATAAACATGATAAAGTAAACTAAACAAACTTAAAACAGACAATAACATATACTTATTTTATTTTAAAACATGTTTTAATAAATAAAAAACATACAATATCTAACATTTATGGAAAAAATAAATGTAAACAAGAAATAAACATATGTTACCTGTAATTTTAGGAATGTACAGATGGATTGTTTTCCCAAATTCCTTCGTCGTGATCGTTCCGTATGGCACAAACTATGTCTTCAACATGATCGTCATTATGTTCTGTTAATATTTTCATTGAAGTAGGGATCTCACATAAATCAGCATATTCATCAAGTTCATCCTCACCAACATATTGTTTTTTCCCTTGTAAAACAACAGCCCACTGCATATCTGATTGATCTACTACATAAAAAATTTGTTTTGCATGTGTTGCCATTATAAAAGAATCAGTTGTGTCTTCCAATCTATTCAGATTAACAAGTGTCATTCCAAATTCATCGTGTCTGACACTGTTGTTACCGTTAAACCATTTACAGTTAAAAACGGGAACTTTAATTTTAAAGTAATCAACCTCCCATATGTCTTCAATCACTCCATAATATGCATTTGATGTAGAAATTGGGTTTTTGTCCTTAGCACTCGAAAAATGCATTGCTTATGCAAACACCAATACACCACTATTCTGAACTGCACTTCTATTGTCCTGAGCTTTTGTATGAAATGTATAACCATTAATGTCATAACCAGACCATGTTATCACATTTAAACATGGACCACCCACTATCCATTTTAATGTCTCTGATACATCTGATCTACCAAGCAAAGTCTTTTTAATCCATGACAAAAAAGTTTTGTTGTGCTCATTCAAAATCCACATTTCTATCTTCTTTGGATGACATTGTTTCAACTCATTAAAATGAAATGTGATACATGGTTGAGCATCATCTATGTTATTCAAGATGTATGATTATAACTTCTTCATCTGTTTAGCTGACAATGATTTGAATTTCAAGCCGTGAATCCCCTTTCCCTCATTATTAGCTCGTTCATGGCGAGATGGAGGCAAACCTATGTATTGCGCCGTAGCCAAGTAGCTCGTACAAAACTCTGCTACCTCCTCAGAAATATACTTTTCAATAATGGAGGCTTCAGGTCGATATAGATTTTTAACATACCCCTTTAATATTTTCATATGCCTTTCAAAAGGATACATCCAACGAAGATATACAGGTCCACAAAGCTTTATTTCTCGAACCAGATGAATCTTTAAATGCACCATTATATCAAAAAAAGTTGGAGGAAAATACATTTCCAATTGACAAAGTATAAAAATTGCATCCTTTTCCAAAATGTTGAAAACATTCACATCAATCGCCTTGTTACAAATTGAATTGAAAAAATAACAAAATTTCATTACAGTCTTTCTGACACGAATGGGCAATATTCCATGCAATGCAACTGGTAGAATTTGTTGCATCATGACGTGAAAATAATGTGATTTCATACCTATCAACTTCAAGTCCTTAAATGAGACAAATTTTTTTACATTAGAAGAATAACCTTGAGGCACTTTGGTATCATGAAGACACTGACAGAAGCTAAATTTCTCCCTCTTCGATAATGTATGACAAGACGGGGGAAGAAATGTTCATCTTCCTTTAGGAGTGGGAGATAACTCTAAACGTATTCCCATTGATAGTAAGTCTAATCTTGCATTCAACCCATCTTTAGTCTTTCCTTTAATATCTAACAATGTTCCAATCAAAGAATCACAGATATTCTTCTCCACGTGCATGACATCAATATTACGTTTAACTTCATGATACCTCCAATATGGTAGCTCAAAAAAAAATTGACCTTTTCTTCCAAATATGTCTATCATTACCAGATTTCTGTGTCTCCCAATGTCACGTCAAGGTTTTTCACCCTCTCAAAATACAGATCATGGGATAAAGGTTTTGAAGCAGTATCAAATTCTTGTGAGCCATTAAATGCCTTTTTTAGTCTTCTATAAGGGTTTTCCATAGGCAAAAACTTTCGATGACCCATGTACACTATTTTCCTCCCATGATGCAATTGACAATAGGACATCTGTTGTTCGCAAATTGGACATGCTTTATGACCTTTAACACTGTATCCAGACAAATTTCCATACGCTGGGAAGTCATTTATAGTGAACAGAAGCACTGCATGCAGTTGAAAATATTCCATTTTATAAGAATCATACACCCTAATACCATCAGCCCATAACAGTTTCAAATCATCAATCAACGGTGACAAGTAAACATCAATATCATTACCGGGTTGCTTTGGACCAGAGATCATTGTACTCAACATGACATATTTGCGCTTCATACAAACTTCAGGAGAGAGGTTGTAAATTACCAATAAAACAGGGCATGAAATATGTGTGCTACTGAGTGTTCGGTATGGATTCATTCCATCTGTGCACAACCCTAGTCTGAGATTTCTTATTTCATTTCCAAATGTAGAATACTGCGCATCAATTTTATTCTATTGTGGACAATCAGCTGGATGACGTATTTTTCCATCACATACCTGCTCTTCAGCATGCCATCTTAACCTTTTTGCATCATGTGAATGAGCAAATAAACGTTTGAAACGATTATTTATAGGAAGATACCAAAATACCTTTGAAGGGAGCTTTGTAATCTCTACATCACCCTGTGATTTTTCTTTCACCTTATACCGTGATGTCCCACATTTTGGACACTCTAACAGAAATTCATATTCCTTCATATATATAATGCAGTCATTCGGACAGGCATGTATTTTATTGTATCCCAATCCCATCGGGCATAATATTTTCTTGGCTTTGTAATGTGAATCTGGAAGATCGTTATCTTTTGGAAGAATGTCTTTCATCAATTGTAGCAGCTCTGTAAAACTTCTGTCACTCCATCAATGCTTCGACTTCAGGTTAATCAATCTTAACACTGCTGACAGAACTGTAAAATCTGTACAACCGGTATATAATGGTTTTTCATCATCACCATATAGACGTGCAACTGTCGGTTCTATCTCAATTTGTTCTGCTACAATATCGCGAATCATTTCTTCAATTCCATCGGTGTTACCATCTTGCGAATCATCATCATTAGTGAAATTCCATCCAGTTTCACCATGCCAAATCCAAGGGCTATAACTCAGATTAAAACCATGACATATCAGATGATCTTTTATCTCTCAACTTTTAAACTTCTTCATATTCAAACATTTCAGGCATGGACAGAAAAAAATGTCACTACTTGGAACATTTCGTTTTGGAAATTCCAAAAAGGCATCAACACCTTCCTCAAAATCATTGCTCATTCGATGTGCCGTAATCCAACTTCGACTCATTATTACCTATAACAAATATCAAAAAAATATATATATTTTTAAGATAAGACAAAACATGTTTATATGAAAAAAATCATAATTTGAATGTAAAACAATTTAAAATATAAATCAAATCTTGAAAGTAGTAGTAGTTTTCATAAGTACCCAACACCAAATAGCTATACATCGTAAGTTTCATGTTAAAAATATGAATATAGACCATTTGTTTTATGTTTAATAATATTGTGATATTATCTGATCATTCGGATTATATATTAGAATTACTATATCCTTTTGATCCGATATATAATCTAAGGACATTAATATTTCTTTAGAAAAATTAATGTTAATATCATGGTAATGTAAACAAAAGTATATGTCGAACTATATATATGTAATACCAATAAAAAAATACATATGTGTTTGGCCTGGGTTTCACACATAAAACAACTCATCTCAAAGATTAAATTTTTGAATCATCCTACATAATACTTATTTTTATAACTTAGGGAATGAAAATAATAAAAGTTTTGATTTATGATACTCATTATGGGTAAACATGATATATATAAATATAATATCTAATCTCATAAAAGATATCCATGGGGGTATAAGAGCATACACAAAGCACATGATCAAAAAGATAAGTGAAACAGTTCTATATAATCATAGATCATAAAACCTGAGTCCAAGTATAACAATTTTAGCATAACATAAGACATGATTTATATGATAGTGGGAACATGATTTAAAAAACCTTATTCAAAAGATCACAACATTGGTATGTGGAATAACATAAGAGTGTGGCACAAACATAATCATATAAGTCATAACATATGTCAAGGGAAAACATAGTTTCATTCACCTCATATTGGGATATGTTAATCACCTTTCCTATAATTTATTATAATATTTCTTACCAGACAAATCACATAACACATTGGACATGGTATAAACATATGTATCCCATATTGATCTATGATATATAATTCATTTTCGAATGCATTAGAAGGATATTATGGACCCAAATGTCATATAATGACTAACCATATATATGGGTGAATCGTGATCATCAAATCATTTATAACACTTTCGTAGATCAATTAACTAACAAAAATGAAATGGGGGTCATAATTGTTTTTACAAAAAATAATAATTATTAATACATAAAAATGTGTTTGGATGGTAAGATAAGATAATATACCTAATTCAATCTAATTATCATTAAATTATTTCTACCTAGATAGAAAAGACCTTTATAAAAAATATAATTTAACTTGAGAATGAAAAGAAAGTACCCTTTACCTTTTTTATAATGAAAAATCTGAAAAGGATGATAATAATATTTAGGTATTATAATTTTTTTATGAATTATTAATAATAAAAGAAATCACCTCACTTGGTTTTGTTGAAAATCAGACATACCATCGTATTCAAGAAATCAGATACACTTTGCATGAAAAGGTCCATCATTTTTAGGAGATGAATGAAAGAAGAAATGTATTATCAGACTCACCATGAGTCCAGAATGAAATATTTGATTGTAATAGGTATGAATTGATATTTTTATGAATGCAGATGAAAACAATTGATGGTTTTCTGATCTAGGAGTTCTAAAAATCATAATTTTTTGAAAAAATATTATGATGTAAGAATGTTGAATGAAATTTTAAGGATAGGTATTACCGATTGTACCTGGTCCAATTTCATTCATGAAAATCATTTTCTGGACAATCATATTGAAAATATGATTTTAAGAAAATAAGTACTACCAATCTTCATCCAGAAAGACACATTCCAGCTAAGTAGGAAATAATAATGTTGCTGGAAGAATGGAACGTTATAGTACCACCCATTATTTTACAGATTTTGCTGAAGCTAATCCTCAATGTTTTGATAACCATTTGCGAGTTGAATGTTGCAAGTTGAATGATCATAATAACCATTTTCAATAAAAAAATTCCACGAGATTCAAAAACGAATGAAAATCACATCAAGAATCGAAACAAAAACGAAAGAAATAAATTCGTGGAAGGCTTACTTGAATGTCACGAGTTGAGATGATAGATCCGAGAGGAGTGAAGAAGATAAACAATGAAGCAAAAATGAGTGTAATGCAGGCGATCGACGAGCCGATTAGGGTTTACCACGCGAGAGAGATACGAGCCGGCGACTGTCAATCGAAAAATCGTAAATGACAGAACACGGGCTTTAATTTTTTTAAATGCTTTATAACATCGGTTATATAATAACCAGTATTATAAACTATTTTTTAGCTTTTTTACGTCGGTTATTTTATAACCGACGTAAAAAACGCGTAGATATCGGGTTTTTTAAGTGGGTTACAAAATAACCGACGTAAAAAACCCCCCGCGCATTGGTTTTTTACGTCCGTTATAAGATAACCGACGTAAAAACCCAACAGGCGCGATTTGTAACGTCGGTTATTAAAATAACCGATGTGAAAAATCTACTCACCGCATTGTTATGTCGGTTATATATAACCGACGTAAAAAATGGTGACGTAAAAAATGATTTCTACACTAGTGAGTGCATAAATTGGTTCCTCAATGGTATTCGCAAACTCCCAATCACAGGGTTAGTTCAAGGGAAATTTTGTAGATGTGTTCACTACTTTATTGATTGGTCCCAAAAGGCCTACCAGAGGATGGAAAATGGAATGCATTTTACGCAGCATTTTCAAAGTGATATTGACCAGATACAGAATGAGGCTTCAAGATGGAATGATATAGCCTTTGACAGGGAAAATAAGATCTTTCGGGTAAGACAATTCTATGACCAGGCTACATGCACTACTGGTGGAGTGTTTTTCGTGATGTTGGAGAAGATGTACTGTGATTACGGCAGCTTTCAGGCAATGAGATATCCTTGTGCACATGTTATCACAGCTTGCACTTCGGTAAATATATCATGGGAGCCATTTTTTGACCCGGTGTATCACATGTGCACTTTGGTTAACTGTTATAGTGATTCTAGGATTCCTGTTGGTGACTTCCATTCTATCACATTGCCTGCTGATCAACCGACCGTCATCCTTGATATTTCCAGGTTTTCATAAGTTGGTTTTGGTTTTGTTTATGATTTTCTAAATGTCTTTTATTTTTAAAATCCATGGCTTCATGCTACCAGGTTGTGGCCCTAAGGAAGACTGAAGTGAACTCTCATCAGAAATGAGATGGATTGGCCTTGACAATGAGGATGGAGAATACGATGCAGTATTTGTCACGCAGAAGGACATACTCGTAAGAGATTTCCTTAAGTGGCAGGACAAAGATCCACTTCTCATCATCCATGATTGAGTTTGTGTACCGTATCATTAATATATGTATGTTGTTTTGTATGTGAATGTTTTATTATTGAATCCTTTTATTTTTGACCTGCTCCAATATTGAGATGTTTGAATTTTGGTTTGTCTCATTTTTGGATTTAATCGTAAAGAATATTATGATACAAAAACTATTAATAAAATAAACACTGAACAAAAATGAATATATCATGCATCCACATCTTCAATGTAGGTTTTTCATCACTGCTGCTTTATTTTCTACCTTTTTTTCTTGTTGTATATTTTTTTTAATAAAGGTTTAAATTTTTTGGATTTTATCATAAATAATTTTATAATACTAAAACTATTAAAAAAATAAACACCGAATAAAAATGAATATATAATGCTTCAAAATCTTTAATGCAGGTTTTTCATCACTACTGCTTTATTTTCTACCTTATTTTTCTTATTGTAGATTTTTTTATATAAAAGTTTACAATTTTTATTCAATTCACTATTAAAAAGTAATGATGATATCATGTGTACAGATGGCAGGTTTTCCATTTCATACATCTCAGGCTACTCATGTATCATATCTGCTTTTAGAGGGATTCCATGTGTCTCCCCAGAGTGTACGTAGATGTCACCATTTCCATCATACCTCACCACCTCCCGCTATCACTCCCCATATTCATAGAGCTGGATTATATGGATTTGCAATGTGAGACTTCACATTTCTTGATCATCAGATAATTTTCGCACTTGTAGAGAGATGGATTCTAGAGTCACATACTTTTCATTTCAGTGAGGGGGAGATGACTATTACGTTACAATATGGGGCCATAATATTGGGCCTCCCTATCAACGAACATGATCTGAAAGGACGAGTTCCACCAGATTTTCCTGACTTGTCCATAGGCTACTGGGCATAGAGGTCCATAATGATGGAAGGACCATCGTCGGTGGTAGATTGTGGATGCCTTGGTTACACCAGCACTTCAAATATTTTCCAGATGATGCTAGAGACGTCACAATGCTGCTATTTTCACAGGCATATATTTTGAGGCTGATCGGTGGCACGCTTTTTGTTGACCACTCTACTACTTTTGTTCACGTGATGTATTTACCTTTTTGGAGAATTTAGACCAGGAAGGCTGGTATAGCTGGTGTTTTTCCAGCCTATCATATACATACTAAGCCCTATGCAGTGCATGTCGCATCTATAAGATGAATATCACAGGATGTAAGGTTCCTCTACCGATGTGGGTATGGGAGCACATTCCTCGTTTAGCTCCACATGCCCGTGTGCAATTATCCATTGATATTGTAGTAGAGGCTCCATGTGGACGTTGGTATGTTATTAATTACTTCTAATATCTAACTTAATTATCTACGATTCTATTATGATATGTAAAAATAATAATTTTATCTACTGGTGGAGTCAGAAGCATCGACATTCAGATTCTCTCAGACATGATGATCACACCTACAGACTTATGTTAGACAGCATTCGACAAGAAGATGTAAGTGATTATTATTTATATTGTTAAATATTTACTCATTAATGTAAATCTATTAATTTTTTAATTTATTATTCATTTTTTCTTTTAAATTATATGGATTTCATATAAAGATGATATCCTTCAGAGTCTATCGCCGTACTGTACAGCAACGCTTGCTATCATCTCCTGCAGGGTTCCACTGATTCATTTTCATATAGTCGTGTGGCATATGATGGATAGGGTTATGATGTAGTTTGGATTCCTTCAACCAGTTCCTGACCCACCCAGTCAGTTGGATTCATTGCATTCCCTAAAGATGTTAGGGAAGAGGGATTTTGATTGGAGGAGCTACCATGCCAGATATGTTGCATTATGGGACAGACGACGGGAGTCCCATTTGAGAGGGGCAGGGAAAATACGTTTTCATTTGATGGATCAGATGGATTATGCAGGCTGGTATATCAGGTCCCCAATCATATATCTGACACAACACGGACAAGGATTTCATTAGTTGGTATGCATTCTTCCTTCCACTGTTCAGCAGATTTTTTATTCATATTACATAACAATGGAATTTGTTTTTGTAGGATGCTTGTATTTTTCATCTACTTCATATGTATTATCCAGTGGAGAGAGCTGGCTTTGACCCATGATATTTTCACACCCTTGTGGAACATCTGCTTCCATCGATGGACAAGATTTATCATGGAATTTTCTTTGATCCACCACCTGCTGTGGAGGCTGCGGCGCTTGATGAGTCTCACATAGATGTACCTGGGGGTGATGACCTTGTTATGGATGTTGTTGTTCCACAGGAGGAGTCTATACAGCTTTCTCAGCCACATGCTATTGTAACACTGGAGGAGGGTGTTCAACATGATCAGTCAGATTCTCCTCCACCTTCTCAGTTACAGCTACAGGTACATACAGATGATAATTGGTTTGAGATCAATGATTTATTGTAGTCATCCGCAGCAGAGCAGCAATCTACTACCTATGTTCATGAGAGTTCCAGCCATCTTCCACTGTCCATAGATGCAGGCTAGGGTATAGGCGGTGAGACTGTACATCCACCGACTGTCACACAAGGGGATGTGGAGGTGGCTGTCGATGAGGATGTGCAGCGTATGCCAGAGCAATGACATAGATAGACACGGCGTGGGCGCATCCATTATACTCATGGCTGTGGGAAAGTGGAGAATCCTTGCCAGAGGCATATATTAGGTTGATATTTAATTTCTGATAAATTATGTATATGTCCTCCTATTATCATTTATAGACTTCTATTATTTTTTTAATAAGTTTCTAACTGTTATAAAATTATCTACCAATATATATATATATATATATGTATAATAAATAATATGATTAAATGAATTAATAAATATTAATTATATTAATTATTTTGAAATCAAATAGAAGCTGGATGAAAAGATGTGTGAACTTGAATGAATATTGAAAATCATTATTGATCTCAATGATTTAAAATTAGATGTAAAATCCTAGAATATCATGGAACATGATTATTTGTTTAAAAAAATTAATTTGCATGAAGAAAAATTTGAATGAATAATGGATATTTGTGAAGAGTATATGATTGTTATTGAAGATCATAATAAATTCAATATGAATTCGAAGTTCATTTGGCCAATTTTGAGAAGATACATATTCAGACATTATAAAAGGAATCAATTTCTACTGGTACACAATCTTCAATACATGATTTTACTATTAAAATACCTCCATCATGTAATAAAATTATGGTTATTATGAAAAAGATTAAATTATTATTCTTCTAGAATAAGAAACAACCCTTAAGAGGGTTAAGATTGCACCATCCATGAAAACTAATAATGGGAACAAATTGACACAAAAATCCAAATGTAATGAGAAGGGATCTCTTCTATACAATATAAATTAGAACAAATGTTCAGATGTACAATCATGAATAATATCGAAATAGGACCAACTGCATTGATAAAAAAGAAGATAATAATTGGTGAATTAAAAGAATATATGATACCATATCCATGAAAATAAGTATAAATAAGATTTCATCATGGTTAGATCATGTTTTGGTATCTTGAAAAATAAGTATTGAAGAAGATCATCCATGATGAAGTTATATAAGTTTTCAGATCCCTACATTCAAAAGCTGAAGATAAATTTGAGTGTATTCTATGTATTAGAACATCTTGAATATAATTCTAGTAAAAATTCACCATTATAAAGTTGTTTATGAGTGTTTCCCTTGAGGGAGAGATTAATGAAGAAATATGAAATTACTACCAGAATTAGTATATTAATTTTAATCAAACCTAATTACTGTAGATTGTTCAGGAAGATTGTGTTATTGAAAGAGGAATTTTTCTTCTAAATCCCTCTTCCTTTGTTAACAAAAAAATAAAATTAGTAAGAAGAGGTTGTAATTCAATTAATCAAATACATACGAAAATTTCAAGTATGATTGCGCTCAAAGGCCACATATCCTTATTTTTTTCTTTTGAATATTTTTGATCTATTAGTTAAAGTTAGTGCATGTGTTTTAGGTTGATTATTCTAATAAAAGTTACATGTCACATTTAATATATTTATCCTGAAATAAATTTGGATTACCCTTCATGATAAGTGCATAAGTCCTTGTTTTATGTGGTATCATGATCAGTTGGTAGAGGATGACATTATTTCCCAAATCGAGCAGTGCACCAAAAATATCAATTAATGATTATTTAATAAATATCATTTATTCATGAATATTTATTAATAATTATTAAAATTATTTTAATATTTTCTATTATTTAATTGATATTTATTAATATTTGTTAATTTTTATTTTATGTATATTTTTTTGTAATTACTATTTATAAATATTGACAAATATTTTGTTTATATTTATTACTATTTTATTTATATGTATAATTAATATTTATTGATATCATATTGCTGTTTTTTTATTCCAGCTCTCTGTGGGATGCGTGAACCCCGTTCACACATCCTTCCTCTCAGGAGGATTCGTAAACATGGTTCACGCATCTCACACCCCTTTTTTAAAATATTGAATGCATTATCCCTTTTGTAAAAAAAATTTAAAAACCCCTTTAAAATGAAAACCCTATGTTTATTGAGAAATTTTTTCATAAGGTGGTTCAACGTAGAATGGAAAAACAATTCCTAGTATTGAGGATAAAGGTTGACCCATTGGTTTCTTATAAAGAAAACTCCACCTGACTAGCAAGGTATTCCCCAAATTTCATATGATATCATGATAGTGAAATCAATCATTTTTACTAAAGATTAATGCCTATATATCGATGAGAATGATCTTATCATGAGTTCAAAAATTATAAAAATCTTGTTTGATGTGCGAAGAAGGTGGAAATAGAGTTTTTTGATTATGATGTGTTCTTTGATAATACTAAAAATAATATGTCGAGGTGGTATATGAAAGGGAATAACTCTTTAAAAGAGTTTGATGGTAAAAAACATAAGTTTATGGTTTTTAAATATAGTGGTAAATAAGAACACAAGGTAATTCCTTTTGAATTCTATTATTTTCTTCCAATGTGGTAAAATGGGACATAAGGCTCATAATTGCACTAGAAAATATCAGGTTAGTGGTAAAAAAATATGATTTATAGTTAGTAAATTGTTTTATGTGCAATGAAATGAGTCATTATGAAAATGAGTGTCCAATGAAGAACTCATATGATAGAAAGCATCCGGACTACAAGCATAAAGGGATAGTTAGATCCTTTAAAACTACATCAGCATATGTTGGGACATCAGATTAAGTAGTACCAGTTACATTGTTTGTTTATTCAGATTATTTCAATGTGTTGTTTGTTTCCTGTTCTACACATTATTTATTTTCTATGAAATTTTCTAGTACAAAGGGAATTCCATTAAAAGATATGAATCTTGAACAATTGGTAAAAACACATAGTGGAATTTTTGACAGAATAATAAATTATAATAACCTTTCTATCATTTAATGTTGAACGAAATCAACCTACAAACCTTATTGTTTTTCCTATATTATATTTTGATGTTATTTTGGGTATGGATTTTCTTTCCATTTATGATGTTATGATTTATTGCAGAGCATAAGTTGTTTCATTTCATAATGAATTTCAGTTTGTGTATAAAATTGAACCCTTATTTTTGATAACAAATCAGGAAGATGATAAACTAGAAAAATATGTAAATGAATGTAACCATACACATATTATTAAAAACAGTGGAACTATTCAAATTAATGATGTCCCAATGGTCAATTTGTATTGTGATGTTTTTCCTGATGATTTTTTCTGGTATAAAATCATATATGGAAGTTATATTTATCATTAACAAGATTCATGATGCTAAAAAATTTTCCAAACCCTCTTATTGAATGGATCAAATTGAACTTTTTTGGGATAAAAAAGAAATTATCAGAATTATTAGATAAAAGATTCGATTGACCAAGCACATCACAATGGGTTTCTCCTGTCTCATTTGTTTAAATGAATAATGGTTCAATTATACATTTCAATGATTATAGATCCTTGATTAACATCAATGTTCAGATTAAGTATCCTTTGCCTCATATCGATAAACATTTTTATCAGTTCCAAGGAGCTCTAAATATTTCAAAGATTGACTTGATGTATGTGTACCATCTATTGAATATAAATGTAGAAAATATTTCAAAGACCGCATTTCAAGCTAGATATAAATTTTTTTAGTTTTTAGTTAGGCCTTTTGGGTTATATAATGAACCTGCTATATTCATGAATATTGTTAAAAGAATTTTCCATGAGATCATGGAGCAGTTTGTGGTCTAATTTATTGATGTTATTTTGGAATATTCTTAAAGTAAATAGAATTATGAATGTCATTTAAGGGTTGCCTTTCAAAACATAAATGAATAAAACTAAATGGGAAATTCAGAAATGTAAGTGTTTTGGTTACAACAAATTTCATAATGTGGTCATATTATTTACAAATATGGCATAACTGTTGATCCTGATAAAACAAAAATTGTTGAATAATGACCTATACCCTCAAATATAACTGAGATTAGTAGTTTTATTGGTTTATTATGTTATTACCTGAGTATTTCTATAAAAAACATAGTTATCTATCCCTTATATATAGTTAACTAGAAAAGGTGTTATGTTCATCAAGACAACGGAATGTTATGATTATTTTCATGAATTGAAAAGAATGATTGGTGAATTCTTTAGTTCTGGAACTACCTTCAAAAAATGGTGAATTTTTTATCTATAGTTATGCTTCGTTGAAAGTACTTGGTTGTGACCTAATGCATAAATATCTAGTATTTTCTTATACTTCAAATCATTTGAAAACTCATGAATTAAATTACCCTACACATGATTTAGAATTAGATGATATTTTTTTTGTTTTAAAACATGGAAGCATCATCTTTATGGGGTGAAGTGTGAGATATATACATATCACCAATGTTTTATGTATACATTTCCTAAGAATGAATTGAACATGAGACAGATAATATGGCTATAATTGATCAAGGATTAGGATATCATGATTCGTTACCATCATACAAAACAAAAAAAAGTGGATGATTCTTTGATTCAGAAAAGTAATTTTACATTATCCAATATAGGTTTTGAATGAGGTCCTTTGATTTTGATTTGATGAATTTTTGATTGAATGTTTTTGGTGTAGGGAATTTCTTTATTAAGTTTTAGGTTGAAGTGTAATCATCTCTATCACACATAATTAAGCAAGTGAAAAAATAATACAATGTGTTGTAGAAAAAGGTAGATATTGTTCAGAAGGGTATTTTACCTAAATTTGACATTGATGAAGACTGTTATTTTATGTTTGGAATGTTATTAGGTTTGGTTTGTGATTCACAGTTGAAGAAAGAGTTGTTATGCGGAGTTCATTTTTCTCTATTTCTAGTTCATCCTGGCAGTACAAATATATACATAGATCATGAGGTGTATTATTGGTGGGGCTGAATGAAAAGATGTATTGCTGACTTTACCATGAGATGATTGATTTGTCAATAGGTTAAAGAAGAGTGTTAGTTCCCTAAAGGGAAGCTTCATCCTTTCCCAGTTCTAGAGTGTGAATGGGGAAATGTGTCATAGCAGGATTACTAAAGACTTCTTGAGGTAACAATGAAATATGTGTTATTGTTTATCGATTAACTACATATACTTATTTTCGTTATATCCATGTGTCTCTATATGTAGATAAACAAAATCGATTGAATATTAATTTGGTAGTATGGATATACGGAGTAACCCTCTCCATTATATCTAATTGTGATCCCATGATCACTTCTGCCTTTTGAAAGGGCCTTCAAAAATCATTGGGTACCGAAATAAATTTTAGTACAAATTTTCATCCACAATGAGATGGGTATTCAAAATGAAAAATTGAATCCTTGGATGACATTATATATTATTTCTCAATGGATTACCAGGTAAGTTGGGACAAACATATTTATTTTTTTGAGATTTCTTATAATAATTGATTTCATACCAGTATACAGATGGAAGTAATTTAAACATTATATTGAAAGAGGTGTCAAAATATAGCTTTTTTGGATGACGCAGGTGATAGGAAGTTAATGGGACCACGATTTGTAATAGAGATGGAAGAAAAATATCAGTTCATTCAGAAGAACATGAGGACATCTCAGAGAAGACAGAAAATTTATATAAAAAACTGGAAGAAAGATCATTCTTTTGAGTTAGGTGATAATGCTTTCCTCATTATTTCCCCATGAAAAAATGTGATGTGTTTTGATAAAAAGGGAAAGCTGAGTCTGCAGATCATTATACCTAATGAAATACTGAACAATATTGGATCATTTTTTTAAGAGTGGATTTGCCTCCATGTTTATCCCTGGTACATAATGTCTTTCATGATTCAATGTAGAGAATGTGTTTGTCGGATCCATCTCATGTTTTGAGTCAAGAGGTAGTTGAGTTGGAAGAGAAAATTTCTTATGAGGAACAACCAGTCTAAATTCTTGACTATAGTGGGAAAGTGTTACAGAATAAGGTAATTCATCAGGTAAAGGTTTTTTTTGTAAAGGCCATATGGTTGAATTGGTAATGTGGAAATCTTAAATTACTCTTATGGATAAATACCCCAACTTATTTGATAAGTAAGTAAAATTGCAGGGACAAGATTTCCTAAAGGTGAGACTGATGTAGGATCCCAAGTATTTATAGATTAATACATTTTTATATATGTTAATATTTATGAATAATATATTATTTTTATGTTAATGGAGTCACTATTTCTAATAACATGCCTAACAAACAACAATGGGTTTCTCTGAAATTTTACGTTCCATAGAACATTGAGTTATACATAAAAATAATGTTTTAATATTATTATTTGAAATAGTAGTAAACGACTTGTTGGTGTTTTAGATGGAAGTAATATAATTAACTATAATAAAATTATAAATCTTTTTAAACATTTTTACATTTATACAATGAATTTTAGAGACTTAAACTGATAATTTATCTAATTTTAAGTAAAAAATACTCTAATATTTTAAAAATGCTATTTTACAGCCTTTTTAAGGTGAAATTTTTTTAATTATTATTTTTTATACTCTTATATGTTCTATTTTAAAATATAATCATCATATTTATATTTAGGACATCAACATTTACATCAATTTAAATTTATGCAATTTTCTGAAGAAGTTCATTTTTTAATGAATAGGGAAAAATACAACATTTTAATTCAAACCTTCTTTTTTAATATAATTTATTTATATAGTTGTTTTTTGATTATAATTTGTTTTAATATTTAATTATATTATGTTTTTATCATTTAATTCAATTATGGTCATTGGAAGTAATTTTACATTTAAATTGGACATAAACACAAGTCAATCTTTTGATGGTTTATAATTCTTTAAAAACATCTTTTTGTTTTGACAATATGAATTAATTTTATGTTTATTTCTTAAATTTAATTTTTTTGAATTTTGAAAAATGGATTCCATATTTGTAATAAGAAGGTCCAAATTTTGCGAATAACCACCTTTTATTTTTGGACATTATGAATTGAAACTTAATTAATTATTTTTTTACCATGGTTAAAGGTAAAATCATGTAAATAAGGGTTAAAAATAATTTAATAATAATATAAAAATACCCAATAACATTTCCCAATCCTATTTTATGAGATATATCTGACCATGGGGGTCCGTGGGTCGATTTTGTGACCCCATGGGACAACTTGAGAGTGATAATGACATGTTATAAGAAGTAATTTGAAGTAAAGAAAAAATAACTTAAACTTGAATATTTTTCTAAAATAATTTTAATATAGGGTAATATAATTGATGAATTTGACTATAAATATAAATAAAAATATAAAAATATTTCCCAGATCACATTAACTTTTTTTTTTAATTTTTAGAGATTAGATAAATAAATTTAATTATGACATAATGTTGATGTAGGGATTGCTTCATTAATAAAGGATTCAAATAAATGATATTATAAATATTAATATAATTATTTTATGACATAATTTAAGCCATCCAAGAATTTTAAGGATGATTATGACATATTATATTATATTTAATTCTTTTTTCAAAGGAATAATGTTTCTTATGACTTTAAAAAAAATCAATTAATAAATTGTGTCAAAATTTACTTAAATGAGTTTTTCAAACAAAAAATATTTTATTAAATGATATAATTTTATTCAAAATTTACAATTCAGAACAATAAATTTTATAATGTTAAATAATTTCATTAAATATCCAATTTTGGTTCTCTTGTAATTTTATAATAACTATAGAAACTATATATTACCAAAATACAAGAAGACATGGTAAGAGCTAATGTTTTTAACAAAGGGTTAACGATATAAGATAAAGATAATGTAGTGCAATTTTTTTTTTCTAAAACCTATTTTTTAGAGGATTTAGACCCATTATCATCTTATAATCTAAATTTGTCACTTTTTAACTTTTATAATTTATAAATAATTTTATAATAAAATAATATTTCACGAAATTCCAAAAGTTCCCATCCTCTCTCTTATAAAAGTCCACAATCTCTACCCTGTTAATCATGCATCTAAAGAGACTTGGTTCATAAAAATTCTACTCATATAATCTCATAACATCCATACCTTATTCATAGAATCCTTACTTTGGGAAGAAGTCAATTCAAGAAATTATTTTTTCTGAAATCATAAGAAGTTACACCACTTAGTGGTAATGTCTTCTCTCAAGTTCCTTTATTTTATTTTTCTTCTTCACTCCTTACAATAATATTATATTATTATTAAATAACAAATAACGTTTCATAAATATACTATGATGATTTTATGATATTTATTTTAACTAAACTTACTCACACCTCCATCTAATGGATCCGAACATACTGTTTTTGTGTACGACAAACTACTACCTCACGAAATGATGAATGTTCAATTTTATACTACCACCTATCATGGTGGCCATTATGATGAAACAATATTTATATAATATATATATTATATATTTATTTTCTCTATTATTATGAATTTTTATTTACATCATACCATTATGCTTTCCATAATGTTTCAATACAATGATTTAATTTGAGAAAGTGTGCACTACAGCCCTCTCAAAGTGATATTAATCTTTCATTCCAGACATGGAACATATAAAGGATGTAATTAATGAAATTATGAAACATATATAACATAGATATTGTCCGTAATTATAACTTATCTATGTATCATTTAGTTATCATTGATTTATAATGAAAATAATGAATGTTGCATTCATGCGTACGTACGGTGTACTATCTCCATGAACTGTGATTTTCATTTCCTATCTCAAAATGTTATGGAATATTATAAAAAAATACATACTAGATATAAATGATATTTAAATCATGAATATCCTTATGGAGATGATTTAATTTTGACTACATGGATAATATATGACAAAAAATGTTCATTTTTGACTCACGTACTATATATTGACAGAATTATTGATATGAACTTGAATAATTATGTGATTGTTATAACAAGGTAATAAGTTATATAAGAAGAAAAATAAATTTTAAAGGGTTCTGAATCACGTATAAATTAACTTTATTTTGTTATTCATGATTAACAAGGAACATACATGATGTTTTTAACTTATGGTAAGGGACTACGTCACAAAATTCTTTCATTGAGGAATATTTTGATTTATATACAACCTTATTTTATACCTTGTATAATCATCACCTTTTTCTTTTAATTTCATTTAACAGATTCCAAAAGGAATATTTTATAATTATCTATTTTACAAAATGAAAAAGGAATTATTTTTTATCATATGCAGCAACAATTATCTTTCCTCCACTACGATCATTATTTTATATCTAGATTCCTCTACATGTAGTGATATTTTTATAAAAAAAGAAGAGTAAAAACCATATTAATTTTTATGGTATATTGTTATTTAAAATGGGTTTTAGAATGGATTGATTAATAAAATATGTTGAACGAATATCTTGTGATTATAATGTGGAATTGTTATCATTACTTTATGCTTTATTTATGTGTTATGATTATGTTATGTCTCATAAGAGTTGTTTACATATACAGTTGGTTATATGATAAATTTAGGGTGGGTGATCCCGAGATAGCTCTATAAATCATTGAGTAACATGACATATGTAAATGATAAGGATTCTCCTATTATATTTTGGGAGTGAACTTTGGTATATATTCCAAACCATACCAATAATGTAATGTCCTGAGTAGATGTGAAATCTAAAATGTAAGTATGTTATGGATTCCAAAATTTACCTTTTATAATTTATGATTTATATGAGATATACATAAATATTATGATTTCATGAGGAATGTAAAAGAGATATTATTTTATTAGTGAAATTTATGATTTCATTGAATTGGTTGTATTCATGGATAAATGTTTTCCTTCTTAATTTTATAACTCGAACTGGGATTTTTATATAATCCCATGTTTTTAAATGTTTTTCATGGGAAATAAAGAAGGGAATGTGAAAGGATGAATTAAAGAAGATTTTTTTATCATGAAAAGAAATCTTGTTTTTTTAATGATCAATATTACTTTAAAAAATTTGATAGAGTATTCATGACTACTTTGTATTTTTTGGAGATGTAATGTAACAGTTGTGGCCTAATTCTATAAAAATATAAACCTAAAAGGATCCTACATTTAAAAATAATGCAGATTATTCATAAAATCACAAGATTCTATAATTTGTTTTGTCTGGGGACATAGAAACATACTATTTGATTATTGTTATATGAATTCATTAATTTTATTTATTTTTTGTAGAGCTATTCAAACACAACATAAAAATATAGAGGATCAGTAATCTATGGGGACATTAAATGGAGAAATTATTGGATCCATAATTTATAACACCTTCATGGTTAATGTTTATAGACTATACCTCTCATAAATTATTCTCTTACTTTCTTTTGTGGAGTTTGATGCTATATTGGGTATGTATTTACTTCATTATAAAAATATAACCTAAAATCTCATGAAAGGAATATTACTCATCACATCAAGAAGCATCCCCAAATTTTATATAGTGTAATGATGTTGATGAATCCCCTTTAGAATCATTATCTCATTTTTGGATATTATAGCCTTATGAAAAAAATATCATGCTCAAATGATTGAGAAAAAAGAGAGAATCATAATTGAAAACATTTACATTGTGAGGTATAACATAGATTTGTTCCCTGCAAAATTTCATGTCCTTCCTCTTAACCAAGAGGATGTGTTCTCAATCAAAAATATTCTTGGATCTATTCCTATATCAAAAAAACTTATATAATTACCACCAATGAGTTTGAAGAACTGAAAGAGGAGTTACATGCGAATCTAGGTAAGGATTTCATATGCCCGGGTGATTCACCAGGTGTTGTGCTAGTCCTCTTCATCAAGAATACAAATGGATAAATCTACTTGTTTATAGATTATCATTAACTAAAAATCATGATAAAGAACATGTATCCACTTCCACAAATAGGTTACTTGTTCGATTAGCTAAATGGGGTGATTAATTTTATCTAAGGTGCGACTTCCATCATTATATCACCAATTAAATGTGAGAAATGAAGGTATTCCCAAGGATGACATTACAACAAGATATGGACACAAGGATTTCATAGTGATTCCCTAATAACCAACTAAAGATCAATAAATATTCATGGACATAATTAATAGAGTCTATAGATATTTCCTCAATAAATATATTGTAGTCAATATTTATGATATTATTAAATTCCTAAGAGAATAGAGGAACATGATAAGTATTTGAATATTGTGATCCAGTCATTGAAAAGGGACATAGTCTATGAAAAGTATATAAAATGTGGTTTCTGGATAGTAGATGTATCTTTCTTGGGGAATGTAATCGCTATAAAAGGAATATATATAGACCCTTCCATGTTGAAGGAAATTGATGATTGCACCATGCCAACATCTTTAATTGGGATCCAAATATTCCATGGTCTATCTAGTTACTACCAATGAATTGTGATGATCATTTCATGATTTTAGAACCCACTAATTGAGATAACTCAGAAAGGTTGGATGTTTTCTGTAATGGTGAATGTGAAGATTGATTTAATGATATGAAAAATAGTCTTATCACTACACTGGTTCTTACTATTCCAACATGTGGGGGAGTCTTTGATATGTACAATTATTATTCAATGAAGTTATTTGGTTTTTAATTATATGAAATGATATAGTGGTGGCCAATGCCTTATGGTAGTTGAAAATTCTGGAGCAAAACTATCCCACACATGATTTGTATATGGCTTCTGTGATAATTAAATTGAATATATGGAATAATTAACTCTTTAGAGACAATTGTGAGATATATAATGAAAACTGGAAACTCAAAAATATATTCACATAGAAAGATATTAATAGGAACTAGTAGACATGGTTAGGGATCATCAAGGATTATTACTACACAATACACTACCATCATAGTAAAGAAAACATGGTGGTGGATGCTCTATATAGAAAAGATCTGATATCTTTATGTATAATGATAATTGATAAGGATCCAATTTTCTTATATAGTAAAAGTAATAACACAGAAATCACTCTGAAAGAAATATCATAAATGATTTTCAAATGTTTTCTCAACTATCCCTCTTGGAGAAAATAATGGATTTTCAAAGAAATCATGTGAAAATTTAGAAATTAGTGGAATCTTTCAGAAACAAGATATCATTAGAGTTTTAAATTTATGAGGAAGGAGTTGTGATATTTGGTTCAGGACTATGTGTACCATACAATCATGATTTAATGGATGAGATATGGAATGATGCACATAACTCATACTTTTCTATTCACCCAGCGATCAGAATGTTTTATCAAGATAACCAATAGCACTATTAGTGGGACATTATGATGAACGAAATAATTGAATATACATCAATGTCCCTGGAATGTCCAAAATTAAAGTATTAAAAGAAAAAATATAAGGTTATGACTAAATCATTACCAATACCAGCATGTAAATGGGGAAATATCACCATGAACATTGACACTAGTCTTTAGATAACATCCATAGGAAACAATGCCATATATGTTGTTTTAGATTTTCTCACAAAGACATTTCCCATAATCAAAACTCAAGAGTGCTTCTCCATGGATCAAATTTCATAGATACACATCATATATGTGTTTAAGATACATATAATCCAACTATCAATTGTATCTGATTGAGATATGAGATTCATTCCATATTCTAGTAAAGACTCCAACATTCTCTAAACAATGATCTAAAATTTATAAAGTGATATAATACACATATTTCTGAACAATCTAATTAGACTATTAATACACTAGAAGAAATGTTTACAGCCTTTTCTATAGATTTCAAGGGAGGGCGAATCCAACATCTTCCTCTGACCAAGTTCTCATATAATTATAGTTTCCACTCGAGCATCCAAATGGATCCATATAAATAAATTTGTGTTAAATATTCCAGACATCACAATGTTGGGTTAAAGTCGATGAACATAAGCTGTTGGGACCTATAATGGTCCAGGAAATTATAGACATGGTGAAATGAATTTAGCAACATATCCATGAATCCCAATGTTGATAGAATAGTTTTGCAGACAATCATCAAAGTGGTATAGTGTAATGCCCCGACCCTATTTACCCAGAGTCAGTGAATTATTACATAACATTGGCATGATCAAAATGAAATCATGTCTCAAAATACCAAGAAGTTTGGTATTATTGAAAATAAGATTCATACATAAGTTCATGTTTAGAACTTGAAAATAAATACAACACAAATTTATTCCATTACAATCATCCAAGCCTCCTAGATTATGCCTGCAAGTCATTGAGAACTAACTTCTTCATATCCTGGGAAAATGAAACCTAAGAAAGGGGTGAGCTCGAACACTCAGTAAGGGTAAGAATTACTATGGAAGATAACATATATATTAGTCATGGTGAATAATTTAAACCACATGCATTTACCAATAATAAACATGAATACTTTTATGGTAGGAATATGAGCTGAGTAAATAATTCCATAATAAAACATAATCATGGGTATTCTATTAGTTGAATGAACACAAAAACCATCAATATTATTTTCGTAATGAGGGAATGTATAATGTCGGACATTTTAAAACATTTTGTCAAGGCCATGGCCAAGACATCTAAAAATGATTAAGGCCTCGTCCAAAACCATATATCAAATTGGGAAAGGCCTCGGCCAATTCCACGTCTAGTAGTCTCATGAGACCTACTGATGCATCGTGGAGCTATAGCGATCTCCACCCATCACTTACTAAGTCCAATAAATTTCTCATATGAAAAGGTTGAAATATAATATAAACATTCATATTAAAACTAGAATACAAAATGTAAATACATTAACCATAAAACCGTAAATGGTATAAGAATAACACATCTGCAGTCAAACATATCACAAAACCTTCAATAAAATTTGGAATATTTTTATCATCATAAATCAACTTCAAACAAGTTTAAAATCCACCAAAGGTTGTTGACATAGATGAAAATGATTTGTAAAACTCTTTGAGAGAAATATAAAAATTTCATGAAAAGATTTAAATGTCACACAATTAAGAAAGGAAGACATTTAATGGAATTTATGAATCAAAGTGTACCATACCACATTGAAACTTTTTAAAGGACTTAACATTTTATAAAACATTCATGTCCATATAAATAAATCCTTAAAAACCATTTTGAAAACATGGGAATTAATGAGAATTATTTAGAAGAATAAATATTTAAAACACTTAAAATGATTTTTTAGAAAAAAATCCCTTAAAAAAATCCCATTGAAAACTCATTTATGAAACATGGACATGGATAATAAATATTTCCCAGTAGATACTTACGTAAAAACAACCACAGATAATAATGATATTGAAAAATTAACCCTTACGTTGTACTTTTCCTTGGTAGAGGGTAGGTTAACCTCATTTATAATGGTGAAATAATTGTTATTAAATTATTCACGAACTATATACATTAATATGATATAATATATGATCATCTAATATTGCCTTGTTAATAATATTTTAGTATTATCGTCGTTTCGAGTGTTAAATAATTTGTTTTCCTTTATATGATTTGTTATGTAAGTAATGTTTGTTATATATAGGATGTATCTTATTCATATTCATAAGGATATTATGTCTTTAATCAATATTTTTAATCATCAAATGAAAATTAGTATTGAATGGATACAATGGGGAATGAATCTCATCGTGTTCGTGGAGACGGTAAACCATACGTACACACGAGTGACAATTTCATTCTTTTGATATTAAAATAATATATAATTGGATGCTATATCATATATAAAGAATCATTATCATGTTATATTTATTATTTACTTCAATTATACATCATTATTATACCCATCCAAATAATAATTTATTGAATAACAACTACACCACGACGTTGAGACGGTAATCCGTACGTACACACGTATGCTGACATGTCATTCAAACGATGGATATAATAATGAACATGGTTGTACAATATTTATAGTAACATCACAGTATATAGAAGATACTGGAGTTATTATTTTTTAGTGGAAACAATAATGAAAGAGGAATTGGAAGAAGAAAGGAATTTTAAAGAGGTGATGAAATATTTACCTCTTGTTCTGGTTCTTCCTTTTGATTAGATTAGAAGGGAAACATAGGATGGATTTCTGACTAAAGGAAGGACTATAGGATGAAGTAAAAACATTTGGGAGGATATTTTGGCAGGTTTTGGCCGAGCCAAATTGCTTTGAAGGTGTGAATTTGAGGGAAGGGGGAGTTACCTTTTATAAGAGGGGTGAGGGGCACCTTAGGAAAAGCTAGAAATATTATTTTAGAATAAAATAATTTTCAGTTTCTAATTGGTCCCAAATAAATTATTTAGAGATTAAGGTAGGGATGGGTCAAAACTCACTCTACCAGTGGGTTTTATTCATGTTTGGGCAAATATATTAACTTCATCATTTAGATTTAACTCTTAGTTAAATAGTTTGACATTTACCATGTCTCTTTGTAGTTTTATATTATATGGTTAATAAAATTACTATAATCTTCCAAGAGAACCCCAAGTGGTTCATTAATGATACAACCATCATTTTATAAGCCTTTTGTCTGAACCCCATATTTTTAGGAATAGAATATCAATTAATAATATAATACTTGTTTTAAAAACTCTTTTATGTCAATTTTGACACTATCTCCTATTTTGTTTTTTCTAAATTAATAAACTCATTATTACTTATAAAAAAATTCATTTAAATAACCCTAACATGTATTATTAACCTAGAAAATTAGTTTAATTCATAAAAAGTCTCAAATTACATTTATTTGGATATTTATAATATCAAATATGTTAATATTTCATTAATTAGGTAATTACATCCTCATTGTGTCATAAATAAATTAAATTATTTAATGTCTAAAAAATATAAATAAAATAACACTATGTAGGAAATATTATTAGCTTTCCAATTAATATTTATAGTCGAAATGATGACTCATATAACCCTGGGTAAAGATTGATTTACTAAAAGATGTTTGTTTATGTCATTTTTTCTTTTACTTTAAGTTTATTAAAATAAAGTGTCATTATCATTCATAAGTGGATTCATGGGGTCACAAAATCTACCCAAGGATTACCATGGTCGGATATGACTCATCCAATAAGGTCATGACAAGGGTTAAGGTAATTTTGAATTATTATAATATTCTTTTAACCTTGGTTACCCTATTTACCATTAAACGCGGTAAATACAAGTCAAAAGATACTATTCACCAAAAATTATTTTCATCTTATTGAACCATGTTTTACATAATGAGGTTAACCGTGTCTCTCAGATTTTTCAAATTCCACTCACAGAAGCATTAAAATTATGTTTTATCATAATTTATAAATTCTCTTAAGAGGTGGCCAAAAAATGGTGAAAAGTTCAATAAAATTTTTATATATCTAAACATATTATAAAATGACTCCAATGAATTATATTGAACTTATATAGGTATTATGTATCTATTTTGACCTAATATAAATTTAAATAAAATAAATACTAATTTAAATAAAAAGTTTTTTTTAACCAATAACTCAGTGTTTTTCACTATTCATCAAAAATTGAGTGTTTTCAGAAAAATACCAGACTTTCTCTGTAACATCCCAAGTAAGTAATGAATAATAGATATTTTTATCTATGTATATTAATAATTAAGATAGTATTATAGAGGCTTAAAATGAAAATAAATACAATCTTATGCATGGAATACACTAATATTCTTAAAAGATTGTTTTACTGCCTTTTGATGGCGAACCATTTTTGAATCTATATTTTGACAATTTTATAAACTATTTTTGTCAAAATAAACTTATCCTTTATGATTGGGACATCAAAATTTAACTTGTGTGAATTTTTGGTATTTTTCTGACAATATTCATTTTTTAATGAATAGTGAAAAATACTGCATTTTACATCAAAACTGCTTTTTAATCTAATTTATTTATATGATTAGATTATGTTTTTAATTGATTTTGAAGTGAAATTAGAATATATTTTTACCATTTTATCCAATGGTGGTCATTGGAATCAATTTCACTTTGAAATTAGACTTAAACTGGTGTCAATCTTTTGATACTTATTGTTTTGTAAAAACACGCTATTTGCTATGGCAGCAGGAATTAATTATTGAATTAATTAATGTGACTTATATGATTTGAATTTTTTAAAATGGACTTCATTTTTGAATTCGGAATATCAAATATAGCTTAGGGTGAATTTTTGGTAATTTTCTGAAAAACTTCAATTTTGGATTAATAGTGAAACCACTAAGTGGTAATCAAACAAACTGATTTTCAGTTAAATGAATGTTTACCACTAATGTGTATTGAATTTTGAAAATCCGACATACATGGTTGTCATTAAGAAGTAAAATGTGGTTCAATGAGATTATAATAATTTTTTTGGTGAATAGTAACTTATTAAGTTCTTAATCACGATTAGTGGTAATTAGGGTAGTTTAAGGTATAAATAATACTTTAATAAAATGAAATGACCTAGACACATGTCCCAACCTCATTGGTTGTGTCATGGCCGACCATGAAATGCCATGGGTCAACTTGGGGACCCCATGGATCCACTTTTGTTGGGAAATGACATAAATTACTTTTTATTTAATGTTAAAGTGAAAATGACACAAACATAATATGTTTTACGAAAACAATTTTTACATGGGGTTTTAAAGATCAGATATTTTATTATAAATAGTCATTGGAAAGCTAAAAATATTTCCTACATCATAGTATTTTTTTATGATTTTTAGACATTAAAAAAATTAAATTATTTATGACATAATAATGATGCAGCGATGACATCATTATTTGACGATTTAAATAAAATGGAAAGACAATGTAAAATCTATGAACTAAACAAAGCCAAAACCAATTGGATGAGTGGATTTCGAACCCTTATCACCTTAGCCACGAATTATATCAATGTGGGACATTTTAAAACCGAAAAACATATTCAAATAAAGTAATGTTTCTTTACTTTCCAAAAGTGACCCTCCTCTCCTCTTATAAAAGGCCCCCACCTCTACCTCATTTCACACACTACTCAAGCCTTTGGCTCGTCCAACCCCTGCCAATTTACTCTCTCCACATACCTCTCCTCATCCTAGAGGATTCCCTTTGGGCAGAAGCCTTTCAAAGGAAGCCATTAGGCTCAAATCAAAAGGAGTTACACTTTTTAAGGTAATTCGTTCTCTCATGTTCATTGGTTTTATTTTGCTTCTCCAACCCCCTAAACTCTTTTTATTTACTTCTTTTGTAACAAAAAAAGTATCTTCAATATACTAGGATGTTGTTATATGATTTATTTGAGCTACACTCTCACACAACTACATCTAATGGTTAAAGAACATACGGTTTCCGTGGATGGTGAAATTCTGCCTCCCGAAACGATGATTGTTCAACACTCATTTAACACCTTCAAAGGTGGCCATTATGATGTCACTATTTTTATATATGATATATAATATGTTTATGTTTTCCTTAAGCTTCTGTTTTTTTCATTTTGGGCATACCTTTATGGTTTTCATTATGGGTAAACACGATATCTTCATTTTAGGAAGTGCGGACTACCGCCCCCTAAAAGTGATTTGATTCGTTAATACCATATGTGGGATGTGTAAAGGATAAAGATAATGATATTATATATGTTATTATACTAGAATTATAATATACTCTTATATCATTATGATTCCATTCCAGAAAATATGAAATAGAAATGGAAGTAGCGTTAATGCGTACGTACGGCTTACCGTCTCCATGAACGGTGCATTTCATTTCTTACCTCTAAATTATGTAATATTATAAATGCATGTATGTACTGGATATATATGACATATATGATATCTACATCATGAATACCATTCTGGATATAATGAAACTTTGACCAAATTAACAACATGTAAGTGTAAGAAGTCTAATTTTGACTTAAGAACCAAATACCGACAAAATGAACATTATTAACTTAACTGATTACATGATGTGCATAACATGGTATAAAAGGAATAATGAACTTGAAAAAGATTCATAAGAAAGTAGAGATTAACTCAAGTTTATTATTCAGGAGATTAAAGAACGGTCGGGTCAAGTCGGATACGAGGTATGGGACTTCGTCTCAATCTCCTTTCGTTGAGGCATATTTTATTTTATACACAACTTTCGTTTATACGGTGTATAAACCCCTTTGAAATTTACGTTTATTCAAAAGGAATATTTTTTATACGAAGCGTTTACTAAACGACAAAAGGGAATGTTTTTGTCGTACGTATGCGGCGACAACGACTTCTCCGCCATCGTAACCGTTATTTGAGTTTCGGCTTCCTCTACAAGCCATACCTTTTTTTTAAAAGAAAAATAAATACCATGTTTTACTTTGGTATTGAAAATGGTTTTCATAATGTTTTTATTATATCAATTTGTTGTATTGATATCATGTGATTGAAATGTGGAAATGTTATGTTTCCTTTATGCATATTTTATGTGATATGATTATGTTATGGTTCTTGGGCATTATTATGAAGACGGGTGGTTCCGTGATAAACTAAGGGCGGGTGAGCCCGTTATAGCTCTCAAATGCATTGGGTAACGCGAAGGAGTGAAACGTTAAGGTTTCTCCGAAGATATTTTAGGGAATATACTGTGATGGGTATTCCAAACGTAACCAAGAGGGTTACTCCCTACGTAAGAATGTTATGAATGCCTCAAGTTACCTTTATGTCTTATGATTTCTATGATTTATTCGTGATTTTATGAGGTATGTTAAAGTGCCAATGTTTTATGGGTAAAGTATGATTTCATTCTTATGTATATATGAACTCATGTTTCCTTTACATGTTTTTTTTAATAACCCATACTGAGTTTTTATGCTCATCCCAAGTTTTTGAAATGTTTTTCACAGGTCAAGGGAAAGGTAAATGATAAGATGATAGAGTCAAGGATGTGTCAAGAAATAATCCATGTTTTATTTTAAATGTGTTTCCATTGATGGGAATGAAGAATACTATCTTTATGTAACCACTTTGTTTATATGTGGAATGTAATGCAAGTTTTATGATCTAATTCTCTAAAACACTAAACCCGAAAGATCCTCAATGTGTAATCTTGTAATAACTCAAGATTAAGTAAGGTTTAAGGCTGGGGCCTTATAGTTGGTATCAAAGGTCGGTTTAGATAACTTTAGAAGTTAGAATTCTATTAAATGATTATCCAAAAATATTTTTTTTGAAATGATATAGCATTTAAAGATTACCATGTTGCTTTATCTAAGACATGTTTGTTCAGAATGGTTTTCCGCAGAGGAAACAGGGAAGCAGTGCTAGGAAGGCATACAGAAGGAAATAACCTTCCGAATCAGCATCCAGAAATGGTCGGAATTGGAACTGAACAGTTTGTTGCAGTAATGGCGCAGTTGACTCAAGCGATAAATGGCGGTGGTATCCATGCACGAGATCAGCCAGATCAACCGCAGAGGAACATGTCAGTGGTGGAACATTTCATGAGGAAACATCCCCCATCATTCAGAGGATCATCTGACCCTGTGCTAGCTGAAGGGTGGATTAAAGCACTGGAGAAGATTTTTGATGTCATGGGGTGTTCAGACAATAAAAAGGTTAGTCTTGTTATTTACCGTTTGGAGGGTGAAGCAGATCAGTGGTGGTCTATGGTTAAAAATATCAGGGACGCCGATGAGATTGATGCTCTTGACCGGGATGAATTCAAAGGTATGTTTCTTGAGAAGTATTTTCCTAAGGCTGTTCGACTTAGGATGGAAAAGCAATTCTTGGAATTGAGGCAAGAGGAAGACTCAGTGGCTGCCTATGAAGAAAGGTTCACTCGATTGGCAAGGTATGCTCCAAATTTTATCCGGGGCCTTGATAGTAAAATCAATCATTTTTACTCAGGATTAAAGCCAAAGTATTGAAGGGCATTAGCTTCTCGTGAGTTTAAAAGTTATGAAAAGCTTGTTCGATGTGATGAGAAGGTGGAAATGGAGTTCGCCGATGACCAAGTTTTCTATAACAACCAGCAGAAGAAGAGACCGAGGTGGCAGGAGAAAGGTAAGAATTCTTCAAAAAAGTCTGATGGTAAGAGAACTAAGTTTCCAGTTTGTGATAAATGTGGCAAAAGGCATGCTGGGGAATGTCTTCTGAATTCTGGGAAGTGCTACCGATGTGGTAATATGGGACATAAGGCTCGTGATTGCACTGAAAAGGATCAAGGTGAAGGTAAGAACAAATTTGATAAGTGCAATGAGATGGGTCACTATGAAAACGAGTGTCCGACAAGGAGCTTGAGTGATGGGAAGCAGTTAGACTACAAGCAGAAAGGGGTGGTGAAATCCTTTGCAACTACTTCAGCAGATGTCGGGCCATCAAATGAAGTTGTATCAGGTACTTTGTTTGTTTTTTCAGATTATGCCAGTGTGTTTTTTGATTCGAGGTCTACACATTCTTTCATCTCTGAAACCTTTTCTAGTAAAATGGGAATACCATCTCCAGAAATGACTCTTGAACTTTTGGTAAAAACACCTGGGGGAAGTGTCGAGGCAAAAAGAATTTATAAGAATCTTCCTATCCTTATCTGTGGAAAGAACCTACTTGAAAACCTTATTGTTCTACCTCTAGTAGAGTTTGATGTTATCCTGGGTATGGATTGGCTCTCTATTTACCATGCTAAGATTGACTGTAGAGCTAAAGAAGTTTCTTTTCAGAAAGACTTTCAGTTTGTTTACAAGAATGAACCCTTACTTTTGATAACATATCAAGAGGCCGAGAAACTTGTAAAAGATGGAAATGAATGTTACCTTGCACACATCATTGAAAATAAAGGAACTGTTCAGATTAATGATGTACCAGTGGTAAATGAGTATCCTGATGTTTTTCCTGATGAGTTGCCTGGAATAATACCAGATCGGGAAGTTGAGTTTACTGTTGACTTAGTTCCTGATGCTAAGCCAATTTCAAAACCCCCTTATCGAATGGCACAAATTGAACTTTTAGAGTTGAAGGAGCAATTGCAAGATTTATTAGAGAAAGGTTTCATTAGACCTAGCACATCACCATGGGGTGCTCCTGTTTTATTTGTTAAAAAGAAAGATGGTTCTCTGAGACTTTGCATTGATTATAGAGCCTTGAATAATATCACTGTTAAGAACAAATATCCTTTTCCTCATATCGATGATTTGTTTGATCAGCTCCAGGGAGCTCAGTTTTTTTCAATGATTGACTTGAGATCGGGGTACCATCAGCTAAAGGTAAAGGAGGCAGATATTCCGAAGACCGCGTTCCGTACGAGATATGGCCATTATGAATTTGTAGTAATGCCTTTTGGGCTAACCAATGCACCTGCTGTATTCATGGACTTAATGAATAGAATTTTCCATGAGTTCTTGGATAAGTTTGTGGTGGTTTTCATTGATGATATTTTGGTGTTTTCTAAAAGTAAAGAGGAACATGAAAAACATTTAAGGGTTATCTTGCAAACCTTAAAAGAAAATAAACTGTATGGGAAATTCAGTAAGTGTGAGTTTTGGTTGCAAAAAATTTCTTTCCTTGGTCACATTGTTTCTAAAGATGGAATAACTGTTGATCCTGCAAAAACAAAAGTTGTGGAAGAATGGCCAAGACCCACAAATGTAACCGAGATTCGTAGCTTTCTTGGTTTGGCGGGCTATTACCGAAGGTTTGTTAGAAATTTTTCACGGTTATCTAGTCCAATGACTAAGCTAACTCGGAAGGGTGTTAAGTTTATCTAGACAAAAGAATGTGATGATTGTTTTCAGGAATTGAAAAGAAGATTGGTGAATGCTCCAGTTTTGGCACTACCTTCCAGGAATGGTGAGTATGTTATATATAGTGATGCTTCATTGAAAGGACTTGGTTGCATCCTAATGCAGAATGATCAGGTAATTGCTTATGCTTCACGACAGTTGAAAACTCATGAGGTAAATTACCCTATACATGATTTGGAACTAGCTGCTGTTGTTTTTGCTTTAAAAATTTGGAGGCATCATTTGTATGGAGTAAAGTGTGAAATATATACCGATCACAAAAGTTTAAAGTATATATTCACTCAGAAAGAGTTAAACATGAGACAGAGGAGATGGCTAGAATTAATCAAGGATTATGATTGTACAATTCATTACCATTCGGTAAAAGCAAATAAAGTGGCTGATGCTTTGAGTCGAAAAAGTAATGCTTCATTAACAATGTTGCGTTTGGAACGTGATCCTTTGGTCAAGGATTTGATGAAATTTGTCATAGAATTTGTTGGTGCAGGAAGTCCTTCTGTTTTGTTTTAGGTATCAGTGAGATCATCTCTATCAGATAGAATCAAGCAAGCACAGAAGCAAGACAGTGAGTTGCAGAAAAGGGTAGAGCTGGTTCAGAAAGGTAAGTTGCCTGAATTCAACATTGATAATGATTGCGTTTTGAGATTTGGGAAGATATTGTGTGTGCCTTGTGATTCACAGTTGAAGAGAGAGTTGTTATGTGAAGCTCATAGTTCTCCCTTTTCAGTTCATCCGGGCAGTACTAAGATGTATAGAGATTTGCGGGAGTATTACTGGTGGGATGGAATGAAAAGAGATATTGCTGATTTTATTGTGAAGTGTTTGACATGTCAACAGGTTAAAGCAGAGCGGCAGTTACCGAAAGGGATGCTTCAGCCTATACCAGTGCCAGAGTAGAAATGGGAGAATATATCCATGGACTTTGTTGTTGGATTACCGAAGACATCTCGAGGTAATAATGCAATCTGGGTTATTGTTGATCGCTTGACCAAATCTGCTCATTTCCTTGCTATAAGAGATGCTTTCTCTCTTGATCAACTTTCCCGTTTGTATCTTAAAGAGATAGTCAGGTTACATGGAGTTCCTCACTCCATTGTATCGGATCGTGATCCCAGGTTTACTTCTAACTTTTGGAAAGGCCTTCAGAAGTCGTTGGGTACTGAATTAAATTTTAGTACAGCTTTTCATCCTCAATCAGATGGGCAGTCAGAACGAACAATTCAGACATTGGAGGATATGCTACGAGCTTGTTCTATGGATTATCAGGGAAGTTGGGACCAACATCTTTCTTTGGTTGAGTTTTCATATAATAACAGTTTTCATTCCAGTATACAGATGGAACCATTTCAGGCATTATATGGGAAGCGGTGTCGAACTCCAGCTTTCTGGGATGAAGTGGGTGAAAGGAAGTTGATGGGACCAAAATTGGTAGAAGAGATGGCAGAAAAAGTTCAGCTGATTCAGAAACACATGAGAACAGCTCAGAGCAGGCAGAAGTGTTATGCGGATAACCGGAGGAAGGGTCTATCTTTCGAGGTAGGTGATCATGTTTTTCTCAAGGTTTCTCCTTGCAAAAATGTGATGAGATTTGGTAAGAAAGGAAAGTTGAGTCCAATGTTCATTGGACCATACGAAATTCTGGAAAGAGTTGGATTAGTTGCATACCGAGTGGCTTTACCTCCGAGTTTATCTCAGGTACACAATGTTTTTCACGTTTCGATGTTGAGAAAGTATATGCCAGATCCATCTCATGTTTTGAGTCCAGAGGTAGTTCAGCTGGAAGAGAACCTATCTTATGAGGAACAACCGGTCCAGATTTTTGACCACATGGAGCAAGTGTTACAAAATAATGTGATTAAGTAGGTAAAGGTTTTGTGAAAAAACCAAATGATTGAAGAGGCAACATGGGAATCTGAAAATGCAATGAGGGATAAGTACCCCCATTTATTCGATAAGTAAATAAATTGCGGGGACGCAATTTTCTAAAGGGGGGAAGGATGTAACATCCCAAGTAAGTAATGAATAATAGATATTTTTATCTATGTCTATTAATGATTAAGATAGTATTATAGAGGCTTAAAATGAAAATAAATACAATCTTATGCATGGAATACACTAATATTCTTAAAAGATTGTTTTACTGCCTTTTGATGGAAAACCATTTTTGAATCTATATTTTGACAATTTTATAAACTATGTTTGTCAAAATAAACTTATCCTTTATTATTGGGACATCAAAATTTACCTTGTGTGAATTTTTGGTATTTTTCTGACAATATTCATTTTTTAATGAATAGTGAAAAATACTGCATTTTACATCAAAACTGCTTTTTAATCTAATTTATTTATATGATTAGATTATGTTTTTAATTTATTTTGAAGTTAAATTAGAATATATTTTTACCATTTTATCCCATGGTGGTCATTGGAATCAATTTCACTTTGAAATTAGACTTAAACTGGTGTCAATCTTTTGATACTTATTGTTTTGTAAAAACACGCTATTTGCTCTGGCAACGGGAATTAATTATTGAATTAATTAATGTGAATTATATGATTTGAATTTTGTAAAATGGACTTCTTTTTTGAATTCGGAATATCAAATATAGCTTAGGGTGAATTTTTGGTAATTTTCTGAAAAACTTCAATTTTTGATTAATAGTGAAACCACTAAGTGGTAATCAAGCAAACTGATTTTTCAGTTAAATGAATGTTTACCACTAATGTGTATTGAATTTTGAAAATCCGACATACATGGTTGTCATAAATAAGTAAAATGTAGTTCAATGAGATTATAATAATTTTTTGGTGAATAGTAACTTATTAAGTTCTTAATCACGATTAGTGGTAGTTAGGGTAGTTTAAGGTATAAATAATACTTTAATAAAATGAAATGACCTAGACACATGTCCCAACCTCATTGGTTGTGTCATGGCCGACCATGACATGCCATGGGTCAACTTGGGGACCCCATGGATCCACTTTTGTTGGGAAATGACATAAATTACTTTTTATTTAATGTCAAAGTGAAAATGACACAAACATAATATGTTTTACGAAAAAAAATTTTACATGGGGTTTTAAAGATCAGATATTTGATTATAAATGGTCATTGGAAAGATAAAAAGATTTCCTACATCATAGTATTTTTTTATGATTTTTAGACATTAAATAAATTAAATTATTTATGACATAATAATGATGCAGCGATGACATCATTATTTGACGATTTAAATAAAATGGAAAGACAATGTAAAATCTATGAACTACACATGGCCAAAACCAATTGGATGAGTGTATTTAGAACCCTTATCACCTTATCCACGAATTATATCAATGTGGGACCTTTTAAAACCGAAAAACATTTTCAAATAAAGTAATGTTTCTTTACTTTCCAAAAGTGCCCCTCCTCTCCTCTTATAAAAGGCCCCCACCTCTACCTCATTTCAGACACTACCCAAGCCTTTGGATCTGCCAACCCCTGCCCATTTACTCTCTCCACATCCCTCTCCTCATCCTAGAGGATTCCCTTTGGTCATAATCCTTTCAAAGGAAGCCATTAGGCTCAAATCAAAAGGAGTTACACTTTTTAAGGTAATTCGTTCTCTCATGTTCATTTGTTTTATTTTGCTTCTCCAACCCCCTAAACTCTTTTTATTTACTTCTTTTGTAACAACACCAGTATCTTCAATATACTAGGATGTTTTTATATGATTTATTTGAGCTACACTCTCACACAACTACATCAAATTGTTAAAGAACATACGGTTTCCGTGGATGGCGAAATTCTGCCTCTCGAAACGATGATTGTTCAACACTCATTTAACACCTCCAAAGGTGGCCATTATGATGTCAATATTTTTATATATGATATATAATATGTTTATGTTTTCCTTAAGCTTCTGTTTTTTTCATTTTGGGCATACCTTTATGGTTTCCGTTATGGGTAAACACGATATCTTCATTTTAGGAAGTGCGGACTACCGCCCCCTAAAAGTGATTTGATTCGTTAATACCATATATGGGATGTGAAAAGGATAAAGTTAATGATATTATATATGTTATTATACTGGAATTATAATATACTCTTATATCATTATGATTCCATTCCAGAAAATATGAAATAGAAATGGAAGTAGCGTTCATGCGTACGTACGGCTTACCGTCTCCATGAACGGTGCATTTCATTTCTTACCTCTAAATTATGTAATATTATAAATGCATGTATGTACTGGATATATATGACATATATGATATCTACATCATGAATACCATTCTGGATATAATGAACCTTTGACCAAATTAACAACATGTAAGTGTAAGAAGTCTATTTTTGACTTAAGAACCAAATACCGACAAAATGAACATTATTAACTTAACTGATTACATGATGTGCATAACATGGTATAAAAGGAATAATGAACTTGAAAAAGATTCATAAGCAAGTAGAGATTAACTCAAGTTTATTATTCAGGAGATTAAAGAACGGTCGGGTCAAGTCGGATACGAGGTATGGGACTTCGTCTCAATCTCCTTTCGTTGAGGCATATTTTATTTTATACACAACTTTCTTTTATACGGTGTATAAACCCCTTTGACATTTACGTTTATTCAAAAGGAATCTTTTTTATACGAAGCATTTACTAAACGAAAAAAGGGAATGTTTTTGTCGTACGTATGCGGCGACAACGACTTCTCCTCCATCGTAACCGTTATTTGAGTTTCGGCTTCCTCTACAAGCCATACCTTTTTTTTAAAAGAAAAATAAATACCATGTTTTACTTTGGTATTGAAAATGGTTTTAATATTGTTTTTATTATATCAATGTGTTGTATTGATATCTCGTGATTGAAATGTGGAAATGTTATGTTTCCTTTATGCATGTTTTATGTGATATGATTATGTTATGGTTCTTGGGCATTATTATGAAGACGGGTGGTTCTGTGATAAACTAAGGGCGGGTGAGCCCGTTATAGCTCTCCAATGCATTGGGTAACGCGAAGGAGTGAAACGTTAAGGTTTCTCCGAAGATATTTTAGGGAATATACTGTGATGGGTATTCCAAACGTAACCAAGAGGGTTACTCCCTACGTAAGAATGTTATGAATGCCTCAAGTTACCTTTATGTCTTATGATTTCTATGATTTATTCGTGATTTTATGAGGTATGTTAAAGTGCCAATGTTTTATGGGTAAAGTATGATTTCATTCTTATGTATATATGAACTCATGTTTCCTTTCCATGTTTTTTTTAATAACCCATAATGAGTTTTTATGCTCATCCCAAGTTTTTGAAATGTTTTTCACAGGTCAAGGGAAAGGTACATGATAAGATGATAGAGTCAAGGATGTGTCAAGAAATAATCGATGTTTTATTTTAAATGTGTTTCCATTGATGGGAATTAAGAATACTATCTTTATGTAACCACTTTGTTTATATGTGGAATGTAATGCATGTTTTATGATCTAATTCTCTAAAACTCTAAACCCGAAAAGATCCTCAATGTGTAATCTTGTAATAACTCAAGATTAAGTAAGGTTTAAGGCTGGGGCCTTATATTCTCCCACTACTAATTTTGATATTCCTAATTAAAAAAATGAAATATATTTTACCAAATTAAAAAAAATATAAATTTCATTTAATAATTTAAAATTAATTCTCGTTGTGAAAACCAAAATGCATATATTTAAGAAATAATAACTACCAAAAGATTGACACTTGTTTATGTCCAATTTCAAATTGAAATAACATCCAATGACCAACATTGGATTAAATAGTAAAAATATAATTTAATTATACTCCCAAACCATTCAAATGTATTGTTGAACACTATAAATTATTTTAATTTAAAATGTTGTTTTCAGTTAAAATATTATATTTTTCACTATTCACCCAAATATGAAAGTTATCAGAAAAACAAATTTTTTTTATCAAAACTAAATTTTTATGTCCTGATTCTAAATAAGAAGTTTATTTTGCAAAATTTAATATATAAAAGTTTCAAATATTGGATTTAAAAAGGGTCTTCCATTAAAAGGCGGTAAAATTGCATTAAAAAAATACTTCTTTTATTTGAAAAAATGAATTTGTTCTTATATTATTTCAATGAAACTCATAATATGGATTCTAAAATTATAAGGATTATATAAAATAAAATATTAATTTAATACTACTCATAATCGCTATTTAACGGCTAGTTTGGTTTGTCGTGGTGCGCTAGAACTCAGAGTTGCGTGTAGTGAAAGTTATTGAATTATATTGAAGAAATAGCTTACAATAAAATATTGGGGTGTTACATTCTCCCATCCATCAATAAATTGTGTCCACTAAATTTGAAAAAAAATTCGAAAATAAAATGTTATGAATAAAAAAATACAATTGTGAAGGATCCACATATGAAATTATGTTAATAAAATTTAGTCTTAATAAGAGGGAAAGGGAAACGAAAAAGTCACTACTAAATAATGACCTAGATTAGGAGAATATTGTTGGAAATTAGATAGAAATAATTGGATGAAAAAAGTAAATATTTATTTGGAGTGATTGAGGTAATCATTCACAAACAAGTTTTAAATTGAGGGCCTCAAATCCATCGATCTATGATGTTTTAAAATATCAACAGTTCAACCAAACATAATGTATTAGGTTAACACATTTTTGGTTTTAAGATCCCACATCTAAAGTTTATGAATTAATTTCTTCATAGAATAAGAGTAAAAAATATACCTGACTAGCAGAGTTCCATCATTAAACTAATTTCTACCAAAAACTCATATTTCACTATAAAAGATAATAGAACATAAAAACACTCAATTTATCCTAATCGTATATGGTTTAAAAAAATGAATTTATAATTCATCTATCAGAACTTTAAAAAAACTATATTAAATAATCCAAGATATCACGTAGGCCAGTGGTAGGTGATTCACCCTTTTCAACCATCGGTTGTGGGTTCCAGTCTCGTGACCTTGCCAGACGCGACTGGTTGTCGCCCAACCTCCGGATTGTCCTTTTATAAAAAATCCAAAAAAACAATCTTAAGAAATGAATTTACCATAAAAATTGACTCCAATATCAAAATTAATCCTTTCCTACCTTCAGACATATCCAAAATACTTCTATCCAAACTCACAACCCAATATTTGTAAAGATTTAAAACACAATCAAGATCCTTTTTTCCATGTGATAACATGTGAATACCATAATCATGTATTCTTTTAAAAGACGGTAACACCCTAAATTACCATAAAACCTTATTGATTACATTCATGCTCCCTTTTCCTTATAGAATACTAGATATATTCCTTAAATCCAAAAAATTTGAATACTCCAACAATGATGAAATAAACAAACCATTAATCAGTTCCAAGGTAGTCAATAATATCCAATAGAATTTATCCAAATCAATCATATCTTATTCCAAAATCAATACCTCAGTATCTAGATCATATTAAAGTTTTATCTTTCCTTCAACCATGTATTTTCCATGAATTTTAACTTTCCATTGAGTCACTTTTCTTCGTTCTACTAATCTCAAGTCATTAATGAAATATTACTGCAGTAAAGTCCTTATATACTCTATAATTCGTATAACATTTAAATCATTAATAAAATAATCAAATGACACAATACATTAATAAAAACATAATAACTATAATCATTCCTCTTCATCTTCTGTAGTATCATAACTTGATTATTATCCAATAGTATAATTTGAGGAATACTCTGATGATTTGGGCATTGATTCACGTAGTGTCCAAACTCCTTGCATGTGAAGCATTATACATTTGAAACATTTTTCTCACCATTAAAATCACGTACTTGGTCTCTTTTTTCTCCACACTTATAGAAAACTCTCATTCCTTACAAATATTTACCAAGGTGATTCTTTCCACAGTTGTCACATATGGGAAAATCCTTCATTCCCTTATTCCCTTTATCCATCTTTCTCTCTACCATAATTTTCTTCTCTGGCTTCCTTTCAAATCCATAGGACTCAGAAAATTATTTACTTATCTTATTAACACATGTCACTATTTCATCATATGATGATAATATGTGGGGGACTATTTCCTTTCTAAATGTTATCTTAACACCATGAAAGATACGATCCTTCTTAATCTTTGGATCATTCATATTATTGGAGGTCTCATTCCATCTACTAGGCGCCATTTCTAAACAATGGCATAAAATATATTAGTTAATGAATCGAAATAAATAATTCCAAACATTTAAAATACTTAACATAAATTGTCCAGTTTATGGATATAATCCATAATCATAAAAATGATTTCATTGATAAAGTATATACTCATAAACCCTTTATAATGGTTTGTAAAGAAAATGAGAATTATCATAAGCATATCCCTTGGGAGTGTCGTATCCAAGAGCGTAGCAAGACCCGTTGTCATGCACCAGTTCCCATTCGAGTCTAGATAAAATTTGTGTTTTTGGGTTTTACCCCTAGGAACATCTGCGCCAGAGCCGCCTCTACCTGCTCGTATCTAGATAGGGATGTATTGCTTGGAAAACTCACAAAATCTCTATATACCAAAATTTTAGGAAGTTATTCTATACCAATATTCAATGTCTATGTTAGGATTTGTTATCTAATCAGTGTATACCTAAAATAGTTTCCATGGATTATACTAAAATTCCTCTAATACCAGCTGTAACACCCCAACCCTAGTTACCCAAAGTTGATGCATTATTACATAACATTGAAATGATCACATGGAAATAATGTCTCGAAATACCGATCAATTTTTTATTATTGGAAACATGATTCATACATAAGTCCAACTTTACAACTTGAAAATAAATGCAACAAAAAATTTTTCCATTAGAAACATCCAAGACTCATAATTTATGCCAGCATGTCACTCATAACTAACTTTTTCATATCCTGGGAAAATGAAACATATGAAAGGGGCAAGATCAAATGCTCAGTAAGGGTAAGCAATACATCAGAAGATAACATAATTATTAGGCATGGTGAATAATTAAAACCACATGCCTTTACTCATAATAAACTTGAATACTTTTATGGAAGAAATATGATCTGAGTAAATAATTCCATAATAAAACATAATCATGGGTATTCTACTATTGTAATGACCACATGAACCATCAATATTATTTTCATAATGAGGGAATGTATAATTTCGGACATTCTGAAACATGTTTTCAAGGCCTCGGCCAAGACATCTAAAAATGGTTAAGGTCTTGGCCCAAACCATTTATCAAATTGGGAAAGGCCTCGGCCAAGTCCATGTCTAGTTGTCTCATGAGACCTACCGATGCATCGAGGAGCTATAGCGGGATCCACCTATCACTCACTAAGTCCAATACATTCCTCATATGAAAAGGTTGAAATATAACATAAACATTCATATTAAAACTAGTTTATGAAATATCAATAATTTAACCATAAACCATAAATGGTATAAAAATAACACATCCACATTCAAACTTATCACAAAACCTTCAATAAAATATGGAATATTATTGTAATAATAAATCAACTTCAAACAAGTTTGAAATCCATCAATGGTTGTTGAAATAGATGAAAATGATTTATAAAACTATATGAGAGAAATATCCCTTTTCCATGAAAATATTTAAAATTAAAAAACATAGAAAAGAAGACATTTAAAGACATTTTTTAATAAAAGTGTCACATACCACATTGAAACTTTTGAAAGGAATTAACATTTTTTAAAACATTCATGTTCATATAGATAAATCCTTATAAACCATTTTGAAAACATGGACGTTAATGAGAATGATTTAGAAGAATAAATATTTAATAAATTTAAAATGATGTTTTAGTAAAAAATCATTTAAAAATAATCCCTTTGAAATATCTTTTATGAAACAAGGACATGGATAATAAATATGTCCCAGTAGATACTTACGTAAAAACAACCTCGAATAATAATGAGATTGTGAAATTAAACCTTACCATGTACATTTCCTTGGTCGAGGGTAGGTTAAGCACATGTATAATGGTGAAATAATTGTAATTAAATTATTCAAGACCTATATACATTAATATGATATCATATATGATCTTAAAATATTTCTTTGTTAATAATATTTTAGTATTATCGTCGTTTCAGGTGTTAATTGATTTGTTTTCCTTTTAATAATTTGTTACGTAAATAATGTTTTTTGTGGATAGGATGTATCTTATTCATAATCAGAATGATATTATGTCTTCAAACATTATTTCTAATCATCAAAGGAAAATTAGTCTTGAATGGATACTATGGGTAATGAATCTCATCGTGTTCGTGGAGATGGTGAACCGTACGTACTCACGAGTGAAAATTTCAATCTTCTGATATTAAAATAATATATAATTGGATGGTATATAATATATACAGAATAGTTATCATGTTATATTTATTATTTATAACAATTATACATCATTATTATACCCATCCAAAAAATAATGTATTGAATAACAATTACACCACAATGTGGAGACATTAATCTGTACGTATGCACGTATGGTGACATGTCATTCAAAGGAAGAATAGAATAATGAATATGGATGTACCATATTTATTATAACATCTCAGTATATAAAATATACATGTGTTATTATTTTACAATGGAAACAACAATGAAAGAGGATGTGGAAGAAGAAATGAATTTGAAAGTGGTGATGAAAATTTTACCTCTTCTTCGGGTTCTTCCTTTTGATTTGATCAAAAGGGATCCTTAGGTTGAATTTATGACTAAAGGAAGGCCTATAGGATGGATGGAGGATATTTGGGAAGTTATTTTTGTAGGGGTTGGCCGAGACAAATGGGTTTAAAGGTGTGAATTTGAGGGAATGGGGTGTGCCCTTTTATAAGAGGGGTGAGGGACACTTTAGGAAATGCTAGAAATATTATTTTATAATAAAATAATTTCCAGTTTATAATGGATTCAAAATGAAGTATTTACAGGATAAGGTAGGGATGTTTCGAAAACCACTCAACCAATAGGTTTTAGACCGGTTTGGGATACTATTTTAACTTTATCTTTTAGATTTAACTAATAGTTAAATAGTTTTACATTTATCACGTCTATTTGTATTTTTATATTATATGGTTAATAAACTTACTATAAACTTCCAAGCGAACTCCAAGTGGTTCATTAATGATACACCTATCATTAAATAATTCTTTTGGTGGAACCTTGGATTTTTAGGAATTGAATATCAATTAATAACAAAATATCTGTTTTTAATACTCTTTTATGTCAAATTTGACACTATTTGGTATTTTGTTTTTTCTAAATTCATAACAGCATTATTACTTCTAACAAAATTAATCTAACCAAACCAAACATGTCATATTTACTAAATGATATTAGATTATGTCATTTTTTCCTTTACATTATGTTAATTAAAATAATGTTTCATTATCATTCATAAGTGGCTCCATGGGGTCCAAAAATTGACCCAAGGATGCCCATGGTCGTACATGACTCATCCAATAAGGATAGGACAAGTTTTAAGGTAATTTTCTATTATTGTAATATTCTTTTTACCTTGAATTAAACTATTTACCTTTAACCATGGTAAATAAAATCAAAACGCGCAATTCACCAAAAATTATTTTCATATTATTGATCCACATTTTACTTACTGAGTTTTACCATGTCTCTCGGATTTTGAAAATCCACTCACATAAGCGGTAAAATTATGTTTTATCAGAATTTGTAAATTCTACTAGGAGGTGGGTAAATGACAGTGAAAATATCAAATGAAATTTTTATATATCTAAACTTATTATTAAATTACTCCAATGAATTATATTGAACATATATATGTATTATGTATCTATTTTCACCTAAAATAAATTGAAATAAAATAAATAAATATTTAAATAAAAAGTTGGTTTTAACCAAAAACTTAGTATTTTTCACTATTTATCAAAAAATGAAAGTTTTCAGAAGAATACCAAAATTTCACCCTATGGTAATTTTGATATTTCTAATTAAAAAATGAAGACTATTTTACCAAATTCAAAGCATATAAATTTCATTTATTAATTTAAGATTAATTCATGTTGTCAAAACAAAAAAATAATATTTTTAAGAAATAATAACTACAAAAATATTAACTCTTGTTTATGTCCAAATTCAATGTGAAATTATTTCCATTGACCAACATTGGATTAAATGGTAAAAATATAATATAATTTTTCTACAAACCATTCAAATGTATAGTTTAACACTGTACATTATTTTTATTTAAAAATTTGTTTTCAGTTAAAATTTAGTATTTTTCACTTTTCACCCAAATATGAAAGTTGTCAGAAAAACACAAAAAATTTGTCAAAACTAACTTTTTATGTACTGATTCTAAATAAGAAGTTTATTTTGTCAAATTTAATATATAATATATTCAAATATTAGATTTAAATAGGGTTTTCCATTAAAAGGTGGTAAAATTTCATTTTAAAAAAAGTACATCTTTTATCTAAAAAAATGAATTTGTTCTTATATTATGACTAAGAAACTCATAATATGGATTATAAAATTATATTGATTATAAAAAATTAAAAATTCATTTAATAATACTCATAACCTCTTTTGAACGACTAGTTTGGAAAGTGGCTGCGCCCAAATTTACCCTACAGGTATGCGGTCGTTGTAGTACAAGTAGGGGTCGAGTCCACAGGGACCGAAGAAGAAACCGAGAGACACTCTGATTTTGGAAGGATTTGGCTATGGAGTGGCCAACTATTTGGATTGATTTTATTTGAATAACTACTGAATTAATTTAAAGAAAATAAATTAAAACATACACTTAATTAGTCTAAAACAATTAATGGAGATGAGTTGATCCTAAGTTGTTACTAGGGTTAGATTGGATGTATTTATTATCTTATAACGTTCGTTTCACTAATTCAAGACGTGTCCACAAAATGATATAATTCCTCAACATAATTCACCAATTTAATCCCTCACAATTCCAAGGCTAATCACCAATGCACTTAGAGGATCAATTTAATGATCACTCCAAGGAATTGGATCGTACTAGCACTCGAAATGTGTTATTATTAAAGTTGGCGAAGATGA